>CM073738.1:4678156-10617772 GCA_037127355.1 Schoenoplectus tabernaemontani
AGGTATAACATCTTATGTTAATCTATTTAATTGTTAAGTAGATTAATATTTTAGAAATCAATCATGGAGTAGATCAATAAAGGTTTAAAGAGGTGTGTATCTCTTGGTAATCATCTCGACACATCACTTTAACCCTAAGCTTGTTAGAGTAAAATAATATTTTACCGTCTTTTATAAAGGATTAAATGTCTGTATCTCTTGCAATTATCCCACATACTTTAATCCCTAACTTAAGTAGAAGTAAAATTTATGTTATACTCATTTCCGTTAGCCTTGAGTCATTTAATGGATTTGGGTGATTCCAAAACCCAAATACTAATTATCAAATTTAAGAAAACATAATAGGTTTTCCTCGGATGTTTGATTTGGACAAGGGAGAAAAATTAGAGGTGTAACAAGATAGAGATAGAAGAGTCATTAAATAATTAATTACCCGATTTATTTCTTCTTTTTAGAAGAGAAAATATGACATCAACTCGTAAAAATAAAATTAGAGTCATTATTTCCCTGTGAGTAATGTCAATATTTCAAGTGAGTAATGTTAATATTTCTGTATGAAATATTGAAGTTATGTAGTAATGCTAATATTTTCTGTGAGTAATGCCTTCTCATAAAAATGGTTTGCAATTAAGAATTTGACATCTCCAATAGCAAGACTCAAAGCAACCAGGACAACATTTTTCTTTTTACTCTGAAAAAAAGTTAACCTTTGAATCATAATTGAGGTTCATCAAAATTTTACCGATAATAAGAAAATATTATCACAAGTACCTTTGTTTCTTCCATTGTGAGCATGCAATGCAAGAGTAGACGGCAACTGAGTCGGGATCCTTCCAAATCCAGTCACGATTTCTCCAGCAGCTTCGTATCCCATACCTAAAAATTAAAGAATATTAAATATATTTCCAGAAAATTGCAGTCTAAATTAAGCACAAATTTAAGATTAGATTCGGGAGAGAGAGCGATGAAGTATCGACCCATCCGGCGAGAAAGAGTTGGATTGTTTCTGTGGTTCTTGAGAAGGGGAGAGGAAGATGACGGAGGAGGTGAAGGATTTGGTTTTGGTTATAGAACGGAGTGAGGTGAGGAGAGGACGATGAAAGAGACGACATCTCTAAATTTTGGGTTAACTAAAAAATAGGGATTCAATCGATCCTTAAAAAGGATTGGAGTAAAACATGCGACATCTCCAAATTTTTTGCGTTGATTGTCAATTCATTTTTACGGAGATTGAAATTTCATTTAGGTTAAAGAAAGAAATTGTTATGATTAGAAATGAAAGAGACGGGAAAATGAATTGGAAAAGAATGTGGTGTGACGGAGTAGAGTATTTCCATAAAAAAGTCCTGTACTTATTTTCGTGAAATAGAGAATTTCCGGAAAGTATTTCCGTGAAAAATGTAGATTTATGTTCCGTGAATTATATTTTCAGTGCAAATTTTTTTCTGGTGAACTTGTCTCACAGAAATGATGAGTCTCACGCGTCAATCTCCCCTATTTCCGTAGAACCCAGATTTACTCATACAAAAAAAATATCAATCCAAGACAAAGAATAATTCAAATTTCTGTAATAGTGTACACCCTCATGTCAAATTCTAATAGTGTACACCCTCATGTCGTATATATTTCTACTTGCTTTTGCAAAACAGACTGCTCACACAAGATGTAATGACAAGGCACAATTTTCCCATTCACTCCAGGTTGTGTCATGTGAAACAATTGTCCTACGGAAAATGTCATGCATCTCTTTCTCTACTGCCCTACAGCTGTCTACTTATGGACTACGTTATCAACACAACTTGGAGTTCAAATGATTAAACTAGCAGACACCGTCCCAACCACATACATGGTATCAAAACCGGCACTACCTGAAAGATATGATAAATGGAAATTAATCTATTTTATCGCGGCCATGAATGTCACATGGAAAGAAAGAAACACGAGATGTTTTACGCGAAAGAGAACACCAATGGAGATTATGGTCACCCGCATCGTCTCAAAATGCAGAACTATTTTTGAAGTATTGCTGATATTGAATTTTACGGTTTTAGTTTTACATTTCCCTCTTTATGTATTATGTCTTATGTCTCACTTACTTGATATGCATGATGTGACTTTAAAGACAGACTTTTGTAGTACAGAGGTAATTCTGTAACACTCGTTGTAAAACCTTATTTAATTTTAAATAAAAATATGCCTTGGCAACTTCTGCCAACCTTATCAAAAAAGATAGAATAGTGTCTTTTGGAAGAATAGTAGAAGAATGATATTCTTAACTATCTCGAAGAATGAAAATATTATTTGACGGGTTAAGTTAATCAGAATAGTTAAAATATGAATAATTATAATACTAACAATGATGATGATGATGATAATAATAGTAAAATATTAATAATAATTATAATAATTATTATTATTATAATATAATAATAATAAAATAATAATCATAATCCATAATCATAATCATAACAAAATAATAATATTTAGAGTTATAATCATTATAATATAATAAAAATATAAACATAATCATAATATAATAATATAATAATTTAATAATATAATAATAATAAATTAATTATAATCATAATCATAATAATATAATAATAAATAATTATAATTTTAATAATATAATAATATAATACAACATAATAAAATAATAATAATAATCATAATCATGATAATAATAATCATAATAATATAATAATTAAAAATTAAAAATTATAATCATATTCATAATATAATAATAATAATAATAATAATAATAATAAATAATTTTAATCATAATAATATAATAATATATTAATAAAATTATAATCATTATCATAATAATATAATAATAATAAATAATCATAATCATAATCATAATAATATAATAATAATAAATAATCATCATCATAATAATATAATCATATTTATAATCATAATATAATAATATATTACTAAAATCATACTTATTATAATATAATTTTAATATTATCATAATATAATAATAAATCATAATTATAATCATAATATAATATAATATAATAATATAATACAACATTATCAAATAATAATCACTATTCTCGATGAGATTTCGATCGATCCGTATACCACCTATTGCTTGGTATACCATATTAACACTGTTTCAAGTAATCTTGTACTTAGTCTAAAATTCATTTGACAAATTAATTCATCTAAATAGTAATTTTATTTCCACTTTTTGCTATTACATGGAATGCCAAAAATAGCCCTTAGATATACAATTTTAGCGGTGCAAAAGCCCTATATATGTTATTAGTATATATTAATTCATAGTAAAGTTTTCGAAAGCTATATAAAATAGAGGATTGCAAGGTAGATGGAACATTCTGTTATACACTTAATTTAGGTATGTTTGGCAATAGCAAAAAAATTGAATATAATTGTTATTCTACCTAATTAATTTGCCAAACGAATTTTACACTAAGTAGAAGAGTGCGTAAGAGTATAATCCCAGATACCAAGTTATAGGTGGTATACCTGGATTGGGCTCTCGCGTTAATAGCAATTATTATTTGATTATTTTGTATTATATTATTATATTATGATTATTATTATGATTATAGCTACGACTTATTAGTATTATATTATTATATTATATTATATTATGATATTCTTATTATTATGATTCTATTATGTTATTATAATTATGATTATTTATTATTATGATATTATTATTATATATTTTATTATATTATTATATTATAATTATGATTATTTAATATTATATTATTATATTTTGATTATGGTTATATTATTATTATATTATTATATTATAATGATTACAATTATTTATTATTATTATTATTATTATTTTTATATTATTTTAATTATGATTTTAATTATGTTATATTATATTTTTATATTATTACATTAGGATTATATTATTAAAATTAAAATTATTTATTATTATTATGATTATGATTATAATTATATTTTTTATTATATTATTATTTATTATGATTATGGATTATGATTATTTTATTATTATTATTATTATACTATTATTTTTATTATTACTATTATTATTTATTATTATTTTTATTATCATCATCATTGTTAGTACCATAATTATCCATATTTTAACTATTCTCGATTAACGACCGCCAAATGATATTTTCACTCTTCCAAATAGTCAAGAATACCACTTCTTCTACCCCTCTTCAAAAAAAAGATACTATACTATCACTCTTCCAAAATTACCACTTTTTTAAAACTATTCCTTATTTTGTCAAATTAACTCTTTTGCTAAGGAATCATTATAGAGAATAATGCAAACTTAGCACGTAGCTTAGATTTTCGAGGAGAATCATAAAAAGGATTTTAATTATCCTCTATATGTGGATGTTAAAAGGCTACGTTTAGGCGCTTATGTGGCGCTAATACTCGAGTCTAGAAGTGCATGTACTATTGTACTGTCCATTTATTATTATTGCAATATATTTTGAAAGCAACTAAATCATGCAATTGCAACTTCTATGCAAATTAATTACTTGGGAAAGCTTTTCTTAAGTTAAAGATAAAGATAAAGCCTGCCAACATGAAATAATTTTAAGGATTTAATTTCCACATAAATGAGAATAAACTATGATAAGGTTGCCAACATTAAAAAATTTAAAGGATTTTCCACATAAATGAGAATAAACATGTGATGTTTTCTTATGAAGAGCATATTAATTATCTTAATTACCAACAAGATCAAAAGCTAATTTTCAACAAAGTTTAGTAATACTAATGCACTTATATATATGTACAATGAATATTAATGTTCAGTGAAAAGTGTGTTTCTCTTTCACTTCATACATATGGGCTCTCAATTTCTCAAATAATTTTGAGGAATAGCTGAATTTTCAGTTGATGGGATGACCTCAGAGAAGCAATCACATAGGTCATGTACCAATGTACGAGTTCTTTGAAGTTGAATACTACAATGTCTAAGAGCTGGTTTTCCGGAAGAAAAAAAATGAACCCAAAAGTATGATATCTACAATATGCCTCATCCCTACATTATCAAATCAGATTAGAATCCGCACGCATGCTACTTGCGGTTGCGGCAGGCTGGTTTTCTATCATATCTTGATAAATTTCTTTAAAATTAAAGATTATTTTTAAAGTTAGAGCATAGACGAACAAATCGATCCACTAAAATATGAATCCGCATCTCTGAAGTACTTCACGGTCCGTGAAGTAATGTCCTATATATAAATCTCAACCGTCATTGTTCTAACCGCGAGCAGCCGTCAAATAAATCCAACGGTTAAAATTTACGGACAATAACTCTGCACCCATAGAGTACTACAGATCAAGAAAGATGCGAAAGTTATTCCATACAAATAAAATTACGCAACTTAATACATATTTGGTCACCCTCGAATGGCTGAAGTTGAGGCGGATTTAAATCACAGGCCATACACTCAGCTGCACAAGAATCGCAACAGGAAGATGTCCTTGATCTTCTTGTATAACACAGCCGTATCGAAAGGGCGTTGTGGGTTGTTTTTTACTGTGCTTTGAGCATTTGAGAGACTGCTACTATTAATTGGGAGCACAGAAGTTGAACCAGAAAATTCTGAAAGAGATATATAATGCTAGATGCAACATGCAAGTACCGTGTGATGAGATGAAGGGATAGTATGGTGTAAGATGCCATGATCGATCAATGTCACAGCGTATCATATAACAGTAACACCAAACGGGATATATATCAAGCACCCGACCAACCACTTCTTCTGCTCTTTCAACGAGTTCTCTGCTCCTGCCTCATGAGACATGCCTTACAACCTCTTCAAATGTTTTGGACAAAGGTGTTGCCATGTTGGGGTTGGTAACTAGATCATGTGCCTTGTGTTGCTATTTGTTAGAACTTAACAATCTCAATTAGCTTACAATTAATTCATACCTGTTCCTTCTAATTAAATATAAAAAAATATTTCCTTTTTTTATCGACAGTGCATGACAGATAACTATACACTCTGATATCACTTGTCATGGATTCACTTGCTTGGTCACAGGGAATCAATCAAGCAATTCCTCCTTTAAAAAGTAAAAAAGAAAGAGCAACAGTCCCCCGTCGGCTCTATTTCTTAAATAAATGTGTGTCTCTATTTGTCGACATATAAGTCACATATAAAGACCAATCTGAAATGGGCCTTCTTGAGCCTGACAAGTAGGGAAAAGATCGAATTAGATGTGTGCATCATTTAGGTGGCATTTCGAAATTTCGATCATGGCCACGATATTGTGGGTACTACTACTACAGTACTACCACTATCGAGATTTGAAAATTGTTGCATTATTTTTTGTCGTTTATGATATGACCCATAACCATAAGGTTATAACTCTTTATCCTGTACAGAGATTGATGTGTAGCATCCAATAGACCAATACCCATAACCTAGCTGAAAATAAACTTAATCATTGATCTGGTCAGAGATTGGGATGTGCCTACACTACATATAGGTTGTATTTTTGTGATTTATCTGGTCTTTCTTTTAATGTCTAGGTGTTTGGATTTGGTGTTGAGTGTTGACACATTCCGATTGGGCTGTTGATCCAAAGAGTCAATGTTGGTTTGATGAATACTGCAAAATTGAGTACCACTAAATGATTTTGGATGGACAAGTACAGCAAGTAGTCATTTATCTATACTATACACAGAGTATACAAACTGAATTTGTTCATTAATAGTATGTATAATTATTAATATCTTCATATTTTAATTTATAATTAAGATTGACTAATTTTTTTAAAAGTGACGGTTCAGATTTTAGTCAAATTCATTTTTTCTCTTCATTGCATTTGTTATTTTTTACCATATATATAAGAGGTCTAAAAAATTATATATCAAATAAATTAAATAACTATTAATAATTTTTATTGTAAAAAAACAAACTACATATTTACAATCTTACTCAAAATAAAAATTTATTGTATTTTATACATTGTCTTTCATTAAATAATAAATTAATTTTATTTAAAAATTTAAGAGCATTTATAATTATTTTAGATATAAATTATATTTAAATAAAATATATATTATTTATTTATAATAAATTAATGCTAAATATAATTATTTTAGAAAAAAAAGTTGTATATTAAATAAATGGAATAAGAACTATTATTATTTTTTATTATAAAAAAGTAAGCACTGTACAACCATACTAAAAAATATTATATTTTATACTTCATTTCTTATTAAATAATGAATTAATTTTATTTAAAAATGTAAGTCTTTATAATTGACTTAGACATAAATTATATTTAAGTAAAATATATCACTTATTTATATTAAAATTAGTGTCAGATACAATTTTTTCTTAAAATGAAGAGGTCCATGGAGGGATTCACGGCTAGTAATTAATAATATATTGAAGGAGATCATCTGTCAATTAATTAAGAGTAACCGAGTTACGCCTAATTAATGATGGCGGTATACTCTCACATGAAGGAAATCATGGGATCAAATTTGTCATATATAGTGCCTGAATTGAGCTTATCATTTTGTAAGACTTATACGCGTAAATATGTGCCTATAAAAACATTTTTTTAAAGTTCATTTCGCGTACATCTTATCTTCTTAATTAGAAAAAACCAATTCAAACATATACGCACCATTATCAATTTATCATCAGGCGTAGTCCCAATGACTTAATAGAATTTTCGCCGTATGATCACACACACAAGTACAAATTACTAAAATACTGCCAAATGAATCAAGTCATAGACTATAAAAATGTTTATTCAGGACTGAAGAGATAGAGGCCTCAAATTAATATGTGAGGAGTGTTCAAATGCTTCAATTTTAATAAAAAAGTGAGAACTGAAATATCAAAAATATATATTAGATTTGATCTATATTATATTTTCTTGTTATACATAAAAGTATTCATTGTTTTCACCTTCATTTTATATAAATCAATAAGTTATATAATCAAGGTCCAAAAGTTAATCATATTAGAATTTTTTTGCAATTTTTTTTAGTCACATAAAATAATATTCAAACATTATAATTTTTAATCAATTCATAAATAAAATAACTTAGATCAAATCTAACGGTTTTTTTATATTTTAATTTTAAATTTTGAGTTATTAGTTATTTAAAAACTGGAGATATGATTGAGGCAAAAAAAATTGACGTGTTTGAACACTCTCTCTTAATATTTTGTATGACTATATATAGCTAGATACAAGTATTTTCAATTAAAATAAAAACATTATAACGACAGTCCTTTCTCAATAAAAGTTTGTTTCTCTGGTTAAATTCTATGATAACACACCATAAAATGGATTCGTTTCAGCAGTAGATTGGGCCAACTCTGAAAATAAGTTTTCTGTTTTCGGCCTAACAATAAAGGCTAATTGGAAAAGATCAAATCATAATAGGCCTCATAAATCATTATAGTCCGATAGCATATATGCCTAATATAAAATCGTTGTGACAACTGGACAATTTAATTTAGGAAAATTTAGTTTTATGCCATCTCAAAATTTTTAATTTAAAGCAAAATATCACTTCAAAACTTAAGCTTTACTAAATGTCACTTCAAAACTAATCTAATTAGATAAATATCACAATTATACATATTATATATACTTTTACCATAAAAAAAATAAAATATACCATATTCTGAAAATTATTTTGTTATTTCCTAGTTTACCCTTCCTCCTTCGAAAATATTGTTTTTAATTCTCCTTCTTCCTTTCTTTCGACAAAACGGAATGTTCTTCCTTCTTCATTTTCTCTTTTGGCAATATGGTTTATAAATTGCATAAACTCGGACCCTTAACATTATAATAAAAATGGTGTCCTATGTAGTTCGCTTGGGCAGCGCACAAACATCGAACAAGACCTGCATCTAACTTCATCCCTCTCGCTTTCGACATCGGCTATGACATGCTAGCGGGTCCAAGCCATGAGAGCTTACTGTTAACATCATCCAAAGGTTGTCCAAAGATATCCTAGGAAAATGTTCAAAATTGCACAAATTTCGAATGGTGTTGGATTCTTAAATCAATTTTAAGATTTTCAAATTATAATTTTCAAAAGCTTGGTAATTTTTGAATTGATAAATTTTGTGCGTACTAGTAAATTGTGAAAAAAACATTAGCATACCGGTAAATTACTTATGAAAATTGTTCATATACTCGGCAAATTGCGAAAAGCTTGTAATCATGTTTCAATTTGGAGTTGCGAATATGAGTAAATTATGAAAATTGAAGTTGTGAATAATGTTGTTGGCAGCTATATTAAAGTTGTGAATACTAGCTTGAGTACTGAAAATTATTCGAGAAGCTTATTTGGTCAACTAAGAAGCATACAAGCTTGATTTATTATATTTTTTTGCAGAAACCACGAGATAAATGTTAGTAACAAAGGAGACCACAAAGATACATACATCCGACATTAATCAAGTAAAGAGAGATCATGTGTTTGGGGCACAAAACAATATTGAACAGAAAATGGGTAATCTGAGCAGACCTCGAGAGGAGAGGAGGACGGAAAACTATTTGATATGAAGAGGGGTATTTTCATCAAGAAAGATAATTTATCAATTTTTATTTAGTAATTACATAAGTATACACTATATGTGGCAAAAAAACAAAATAATTTGATTTTGAAGTGGCATTAAATTAAGATGAAAATTTAAAGTGGCATTTTACTAATTTTAAAGTTTTTGAGTGGCACAAAGCTAATTCCCTTTAATTTACAGACAAATTAATCGTTTTTTGTTGCGACATTATCAAGAAAAAAATGATTGGAGACAATATATAGTGATCGGACAAACTTACTAAGCAATATTTTTTTATATTATTGAACAAACGAAAATTGGTTACCTGAGAAATAAACTCGAACGTATTTGTTTTCTTTCCAATTGACATTCTTACTTGAGAAACAGAAACTCGTACACAGTTAAAGACGAAACACAATTTCAAAAAGAAATTGACAGCTAATATTGTACAAAACACCAAGCAATTCTGAATATGTTGAACCCCACCCTATCCTGAAATTTCCAAGCTAACAAAGAATCTGCTGCGGTGTTGCCTTCCTAGATTATTTTTCTAACTATACTTTTCATTTACATTTGCAGTGTCATAGTCATCTCCCAACGGATAATGTATACCAGGGTGTATGTGCCCAATTTGGTGTACGCCATAAAGACCATTCGAGATGACATGCTCTTCTTGCAACTGAGATCGATCACCATTTGCGTTTTCGAGTACACAGTGGTTCTGAGAACTCACCTTCGAAATCACTTGTTGCAATTGGAGTGGCTGGATAGATAGGAGCCAGCTCTAAATTAAGCAAGAAACAAAGAAATCAATGGAGACAGATATTTTCAAACAATAATGCTCAAAATTAAAATCCACTAAAAATTTATATCAATGTCCACTGACAATTCTACCATGCATAATTTCTCTGGGTCAGTAAAATTACATGTTTTCTATGAAATCCGTATTAAATTAAAAAAAAAATAAGAACTACATATCTCGGGCATTGTGTACAATTTTTGAGAATTAAAGGATAAAATACACATCCTAACATTTTCTTTCTGTTTTCTATTCTAATTAATACATGGTACCTGTCATTTTTCTGGAGCAAAATATTGTAGATATAGAAGTTGACCAGACAGCTTAGAGCGGTGGTGGTAAAACACTGTTAGGGGGACAGCATGCATTAGAATAGAGGCAGAGAGGGCTTCCTGAGGGAAGGAGGTCGGTCATGGAAAAATGCTGTCACAAATTAGTCTTAGAATTTATTGCTTGGGGATGAGGAATATTAAGTCAAATTGGATATAAAAGACTAGGATAAATGTAGAAAAATCAGAACAGCTAGTTTTCTGCTGAAGGATCCAAGTAGCAGTATAAGTTTACATTTCATTAGCAAAAACAGAAATACCTAACAGAAAAATATAAGCTGATCAGACACTTAGTTATAAAAACATGATTGACTAGCATTCTTACCTTTTTTCGTAGACCGCTCATGCCAAGCTGAGGTGCAGCTACTTTTCCTGTCGGTAACTCATGAAGAAGTTACCATTGTTTCTGAACAAAAGAAAATAAAAAGATTAGCGCATGAACAATATATCCCAAATGTCAATAGAAAAACTCTCTTTGACTTATGATATAATTTGTACTCCTCGTTCATCCAAAGAAATAGAAAAAGAAAAACGGAAAAAGTATACGGCATAAACTCGGTTCGCAACTCATGTCATCGTTTTTATCGTATTCATATCTATTATAATTTTTCAGATACGATAAGTCTCGATACGGATATTAGATCTAATATTCAACTCTGATATCTGACACTGACGTGACATCGACGGATACATATACAAATACATATATATTTCGATATTAAGTAAAAATATTATATATATCATTAAAAAAATAATTGCATATTATTATTTGATAAAATTATTAATTATAAAAGTTAAATATTAATTATCATTATATTAATAGTTCAAATGTATTAATAAATTATTAAAAAAATATGATACATTAGCACAAATTATATATAAAATCGCTTAGATTTGTAATGTATGCAAAAAAAATATATAATTAAAAACATATAATGAGATTTTTTTCTCGATATGTATTCGGATAATATCGATCGGATACCTTCTGATAATGTTAGATATTGACGGATAATAGCTAAACGGATGGTTACGATAGGTAATAATAGCCAAATCGTATCCATATCCTCAAAAAAATTTTGATACGGATTTTCTTCGATATGAATTTTTTCTCGATACTTTGATACAGATCGAATAATTTTTATTATTTTTCGGATCAAATCACATATCAAATCGGATATTTTACTATTCGTTTGCAACCGTACCCATCCTCCTATCCTTCCTTGTTCTTCCATCTTTCTTCGACAACAAAAAAAAAAAAAGAATGGATGGAGAGACCAATTTGAGAGAATCACAAAATCAACCGCTATCAATCCAAAATTGTGAGAATTCGAGATCAATTTTGTAAGAACCGGCAGAATTTGAGAGGAAAACGACTGGGCGAGTAACTCGGCCTAAAATCAGCACGGTCATTGTCGATTCCAATCCGACTTGACCGAGTCAACTCTGACTCGTCCAATTTTGCAAACCATGATTAGTAGGTGTCCAGCTAATATTTGTTTGGTTTCTACTTAGTTGCAGGCGTTAGAATATTTCTAAAAAACTTTCATGCATTTATCGATGTGTAGGTGTTTGATTAGCGAAGTATATGTATATCTATTGTTACAATTAAATTCAATTGGTTACCACTTGATCTGTTAGTATTAGCCATAAACCAACAGGGCACAGGCAGAAAATTTTCGCAAAATTAGTAAAGTTTCTTTCATTAAATTATATCTTGGGACTGTTTATATACGTTCAATTTGCCAATGAAACATGTACCACGAATAAGCTTGATAAGATTTTGATTGGAACTACAGAAAAACTTAGTATTTTTTTTGGAATTCACAAAATAAACTTGATGTATTTTTGTTTGGATATTAAAAACTTAATAATTTAATAGGAAGAAATTACACAAACCATTGGTAATATTTATGGTAGGGTGATAAACTCTTCACCCAAAAAAATCGAAAATTAATATGGATGCTTGAAATGATCCCATTGGGGTTAATGATTCTAGGTTGAAAGGGAGAAGGTTAATCTAGTAGAGGCCGGCCCTGCCATCCCTAACTTCAAATTCACACTCACGTGTAGTGCATTATCTTTTTATTCGTTGTATTTTGCATATTTCATTTGATCTTTTAATTTTTTGATTCAGAACAATGGGACTTGATACTTTGTATTTTGCGGGAAACACACCTTGTATAACTCAGATATAATGAAAATTTGAGGACCTAATCCCCATCTTTGCATAAAAAAAGGTTAAACTAGTGCATAAAACAAATTTAATGGAAGAATCTTTTTTTTAATTAAAGGGGAGAAACTAGTTGAAATATATTAAATTGGAAAAAAATCAAATGCAATGATTTTAATTCACAAGCACGCCAAAATTTCAGCTGACATAGGGTGTTAATTGGTCGGGCTCAAGTTCGTGGGTCATATTATTTTATCATTATTTTTGTCCCGACCCGAATCCGATCCGATTAAATTTGGGTCAAAAATTTTGACTCCATATCCGACCTCGACGGTCACGGTCGAATTCGATCCGACCCGTATAAAATAATTAAATATTTATTAATTATTTTTATATAATTTTAAGCGATAAAATATTAATTAATTTATAATTAATCTTAATTAGTGTATATTTAATGTTTAATTAGTACTAAATCATAAAATTACTTCAAAAATATAATTAATCGGGTCGGCTCGTTGACCCGACCCGACCCGATTCGATCTTGATCAAAAAATTTGAACCATACACAACCCATTTATTTTCTGATCATATCGGCATTGATCGAGCTTTAGATCGGATCAAGTTAACCCATCGGGTCAAAGTCAAAATTGACACCCCTAACATCACTCTTTCATTCTTAATTTTATTACCTTAGATCAATTGCCATTGAAACACTGCAACAGGTCCAACATGCAATACGAAAAAAATGGTACTCGATAAATCAAACTTCTCACAAGCAAATTAATAAACTAAGCACCTCGTGGACTAAGATATTTAAATATCCAACTCTTTATATGAGGGTTAAATTTCTAAACTTCTAAAAATATAACATATCATCAAAAAAATTTCATCATTGATTTTGTTTAAATCTTTTCATCCTTTTGAATCCAAAAGTTTATATAACATAGTTTCTCTCTCCTTATTTAAAATAATGCATATAATGTATTTAATATGAAACTTAACTCTTAAAATGATTAAATTTTTTTATGTGGTAATTTCTAAATTATTATATATTTAATTATATTATTTATAATAATTATTATTATCATCATCAACATCGCCATCATCATTACAATTATCATTATTACTTAGCATTTGAAAATATTATGTCTAAAGTTTCTTTAATGCAAAATTTTATTAAATATATTTAATATTTAATATTATTAATTATTTATTTGGCAACTATATTATCAATGCAAAATCCGAGTTATAATTCTAGTAATAACAATTTGGAAGAAAATTAAAAACCTTTGGGTTCACTTGTGTCAAATCCTTCTGAGGATAGAGAAAATGGTTTGTACCTCCCACTGCCGCTTGTTTCTTGAACCAATTGAGTAGGGGTGTAAATGGATCGGCACTGAACGATAAAGGTTTTACCGTATTTATATTTGTTATAATTTTTTGGATACGAATTCGATATAGATTGTCCTGATACAAATACGGATCGGATATTAGACGTATATTCGATACAATCAAATATCGAACAAATATAAATACGAATATGGATATATTTCAGATATTAAATAAAAATATTATATGTATTATGAAAAATAATTGCATACTATTTTTTAATAGAATCATTAATTATAAAAATAAAAAATAAATATTAAATATTATTATATAATTAGTAGTACAAATGTATCAATGAATTATAAAAAAAATTACATTAACACAAATTAGATATAAAATAAATTAGATTTATAATGTACACTAAAATCTAATTGAAAAATATATAATAGAAATATTTTGAATACTTAATCGATAAAATCGGAGATAGTGTCTCGATATTGTATAAATTTTTATGTATGTGTGTGTAAGTGATCATTTATATCTATATTTATATCTATATAAAGCGTATGTATCGTAGATATTCATTTATCCAGTGTTTAATATGTGAAAATGATCAATATACTCCTTTATTTTTTGAAATTCTAATTATGCTCCTATAAAAAAATATAAATATAAAAAAAAATGAAAAAACTGTAAATGTATTGGATGTAAAATTATTTTACACGTGATATTTTTGTTTTTTTATACATCAAAATAAAATTAAGTAAATAATAAAAGTATTAAAAATGAATAAGATAGATCTCGTGAATGATATGGATTCTTTACTAGTGTTTATTAAATCGCATTTTAATGATTTGTTTTATTTTCTCGGCAATCAATCTTGAGTTAACGATTTGCTTTATTTCTTTCCCGCTAATCTCTCGAACTATCTGTGAATGAACAAAAATTATAAACAGGTCTCTGTAGCATATTTATCTGATTCAGATAAATAAAAATTGATGACAAAATAGAAATATATGGTTTCAAAATATTGATACCTATTTTAATTATGGAGGGATCCCTGATGATGGGTTATTTTGTCAATCTTAACAATGTACTTTTAAATAAATATTAAAAATTCTTAAAAATAGAAAAAAAGAGCTTATAGATATATTATTTTACTTATATATTGATAATATTTAAATTATATATAATTTTATCATTTGATAGTCCATCAAATACCATTAAATTGGACCCGTTGTAAATTTATATAAATTATTTATGGTCTTTGATGGATTTTAAAATAATAATTTATAAATAAAAGAACATATCTATAAATAGTTTTTCTATTTTTTTAATTATTTATTTAAAAGTTCATTGTCACAATTATTAAAATGACCCATTGTCATGGGGTCCCTCCTAGGAGTGTTAACAGATTGGATAATATCCAATTTTATCAGTGATTCGATCTAAAAAATAATGAAAATTATTCGATTTTTCCATTTATATATGTATCCGAAAACATATGTATCCCTATCCAAAAATGTTTAATGGATAAGGATGTAGTTTGGCTATTGTCTATTCATACCCGACAACTTAGCTATTATCCAGCAATATCTGACCTTATTTCAAAGGTATCTGATTTGATATTATTCAATTTTATCTGAATTTATTTTCAAAAAATTCACATTATATATTTTTAATTAGATTTTTAACATACATTATAAATTTAATTAATCTTAAATCTAATTTGTGCTAATGAATTATTATTTATAATTCATTAATATATTTAAACTCTAATATAATGATAATTAATATTTAACTTTTATAACTAATATTTAATTTTATAATTACTAATTTTATTAAAAAAAAATAGTATGCAATTATTTTTCAATGATGCATATAATTTTTTAATTTAATATCCAAAATATATTCGTATATATATCCTTATTCATCCAATATTTGATTTGTATTCGGATATCCATTGAATATCTGATTCGTATCCATATTCGAACTATCTCAGATCTCAACCTATCCAATTCGAACTATCTATATCTGAAGCTATCACATCTATAAAGAATATAGATATGATAAGATCATTATACATCAATATCCGATCCGTTTACACTCCTAATCCCTCCCCTTTTAATTATATAAACGCCCTAGCTATAAAAATATAGAGATGGATCCAATAGATAAGTACTTTGTTGAGTAGATGTGCATGAAGAGTGATAGAATTGTCGTCAGTTCGAATCAGAGTCTGTTTTAAACATTCATTGTGTTGTTAATCATAGATTTTGGAAAAAAAAAAACAATGACTAAAAAGATGATCTGTTGATTCTCGAGTATTTTTTAGTATTAGGTAATTGCCATCCTTGCTCAATGATTTCAGTAGTAAGAATGTTATTTTTCATCATGAACAATGAAAAAGTAATTATTCTTGGAGAGACTGAAATGGACCAAATATTTATAAAAGGGGATAAAGGGCACGGGGTATTTTTAAGAAACATATAGAATGATTTGCAAGTAAAAGTTCCATTGGAATTAATGGACCAAATTGGTGCATCTTTCTGGCCTAGTATCAAATTGATATCGGACAATAATGCAGAGAGATCTCTACTTTGATTAGCTGCATCAATGATAGGTTCGATCTAGCTAAATTGGACGTATTGGAGTTCAATCCATGAAGGAATGATTGAAGTGTAATATTTTTCATGTTACGCGTAAGAAAAGAGGCTTAATATAAAGGATCTCATATAATAAGTTCAGATTAATTGGAAAAGCTGAAAATTATTGCGTTCGGCGATATACAGGCTTAATATAAAATTATTTTGTCAAATTTTCAAATTAAAGAAATTATTTTATAATTTTATCTGATTTTGGATTGGATAAAAAATAATAAATTTATAACATCCTGCACCCCTACTTCGCTTGTTGGATTTGAACTACAAATAAATTGACCAAAAGGATGGACAGGAAATGCCAAATGTGCTTTCTGTGATTTAGATGAAAATAGTGATCATCGTTGGTAACATGCTCATATAGTCACCGACTAATTTGGAATTGGTTTATTGATTTTAATAAATGTATCTTGCCTTATTCCAAAATTATTGAATTTGGGGGGTTATCATGAAAATGAAATGCGTACACACAAAATATTACTCTATTGTGTTTGCAATAGTATTGGACTCTAGTTGGAGCGAAATTAAATACTTGTAAAAGGCCAACATATTAATAAAGAATATAATTCAAAATCCTCCCATTACATTAGAACTCAGTAAGATTCTATAGAATGTAAAATACTAATAATATGATCTTCCTTTCAACTCGTATAGCATTACGAACCACTCTAGTAGGAAATAATTTAAGTGACCCACAATTTCACATTGTAGCTAATGAGCTCTATCATTTTTAGTTTCAGCAAAAACCAATGGATATTAAATAATAAATGAACGATCTAAGTATCATGTTTCATGCCAACAATTAATATAAGCTCCACTCCCAACTACAATCATTTTTGTTTTTTAATTGCAATTTTCCATAATTCTAGGATTATTAGTTGACACTACCATAGATTTTTTTTTGTTCCTATGACAGTAGAACCCACTTAATAATAATAGCTCTCTGCATCTAATTACAGGAGCCACTTAATAATAATAGCTTTCTGCATCTAATTACAGAACTCACTTAAAATCGTTATAATGGAAATAAGTTGGTTGTGATTTAATGGCAGCGAATAAAGATCCAAAGAATGGGGAGTTCTACGTACCAACTTATAAGAGTTTAATTGTATTTATTTTTACGCTGGTCCGTTTAAGCAGTAGGATGGACCAAGTTAAAACATAAGATTTAGTGGCCTGTAAGTTCAGAATAATTGAAAAAACTAAAAAAAACGGACCTAATAAATCATTATTGTTCGGGAATATACAGGCCCAATATAAATTCATTGTATCAATTTTTCTTTCCTTATGTTTCTCTCTTTAAACAACTAACTATTATTAAAACGTGTTCATCCACAACAATAGCCGTCAGACAAACATTTATAGAACAAACAAAAGATAATTACATGTGAAACGGACTATAAGTCTATAACACGTTTATTTTCTTCCCAATTGGCATTCTTCCATACAAAACAACTACTCAAACACATTAAAAATATAACTGCAAAGAGGAATTGGCAACTACTATTGTATAGAAGACTAATCAGTTGAAAATGATAAGCATGTGATTAGTACATAACTTTGCAAGTTACAATGAATGCTAGGCTATCCTAATTTCAGCACGAGAGATACAGTAGAGAAAATTGTATGAATGGCATGGCATCCTTCTTAATTCCTGCAGTATAAAAGCATTCACTGAACCAACACCTCCTGTTCAAAACTATCCTGGTGGGTTATGTGAACAGATAGGGAAACTCTGGGAAAAGAGACAAAGATCTGATATAACTTTTGAGGTTGAAGGAGAGAATATTTGCTCCTAGATCTGGCCGCAAGATGACCAGTATTTGAAGCAAATCTTTTGGTCCTGCATCAAGATCGAAGAAAGGAAAGCAGAGGTGTTCAAGGCTCTGCTCCATTTCATATACATGGACCAGCTTTCTACAAAATCAAAAGGTATAATCTATCAAGGATGCCATCTGAATAAAAATTATAATGTTTATTTATGAGCAACCCCCCCTTATAATCAATAAAAAAATCTTCAGAGAGAGCAAGTATTAAAAAAATCATGCCATGAGACAGATGGAATGGAGGAGAAAGAACATGGAAAATTAGATAACAGAAATGTCAGAAGCACCAGAAGTACCAGAAAAGTGAATTATCAGTTTGAAATCGGGTTGCTATACATTTTGTCTTAAGTTTTGATTCAGCATTTGATTTGTTTAGCAGACTGAGAATGAATTGGTTTTGGCAATAATCATTGCTTAGTTTAGTAGTAAGTTAATGTCTGCTATCATGAGTTGTGGCCTCAGATACTTTTTTCTTCTAACCAAAAAATATAAGCTGGCCTGACATATATCAAGTTATAATAAACATTGAGCACCATTCTTACCTTTTCTTTTTCTAGACTGCTCATTCCAAACTGAGATGCAGCAACTCTTCCTGTGGTTGCTCATGAAGAAATTACCATTTTTTCTGAACAAAGGAGGGAAACATTAGTGCATAAGCAATTATTGTTTAATGCTGAAGTGTCTTCTTCACTATTACTAAGAAAAATCAATGCTTATCAGTTAGTATTAGCCGAAAGAGAAAGGAGAAAATAGAATTGCGCAAACTCGGACTGCGACATTGTTTTAATTGCCTCAAAATTACTGAACTTTCTTTCAACAACAATATCTTCACACATTAGAATATTTCTAGAATGATCTCCATTCATCAATGGATGTGTAGTTATTATCGACTAGTGAAGTTAGACTTAAAGCAATTAAAAAGGAACAATTTCTTAACCTCAGATTGTAACATTGCTTAAATTACTTAAATTTAGGTCGATAGTTTCAAATTATCAGAAAATTACTAGAATTCCTTTCAATATATCATATCTTGAGATTATACGAAATGAACATGATAATCCAATATGTAGAGGGATTATTGATTAATAAGTGGTCCTACTAATAACATTTTTGGGTCTGGCAATCAGTTGCAAGTATTAGGATATTTCTCAGATAATTTCATTAATTGATCAGAAAAGTTATTAAATCTCCAAGAAAATTTATAAAAATACATAGATGCGCTTGAACGGTGCCATAATGGTATGAATTTTAGATTGGAATGGAGAAGGATAGGCTCATGCTTGAAAACCAATTTAATGTAAGAAGAAAATAATATTCTATCCAAAAAAGGTTTTTTTTCTTCCTAATAAAGGGGGCACTACTTGAAACTTGAAGCATATTAAAAAGAAATCAAATCTTCAATTGCTGCCTAAAAGCAATCGCCATTGAAACACAACAAGAAATCGAGAATTGAGCAGGAACAATTTGCTACCCTGTGAATTAAACCTCTTGGACTGAAGGAAAAAGGTTGCGAATCAACCAAAATTTTAAGGATTGCAACAAAGTGCTTGTGGACTAAAGTAATACCAAACAGTAAACAATCTGGAAAAGTATATATTTTATTGCGAACCTTCTTCTGGCTCTCTTGCTGTCGGGTCCTTCTGAGTTGAGAGAATTGAGAAAGAATTTTTGTATCCACCACTTGTTTTTCTGTTAGCCCTTTGAGGGGTATAAATAGTATTTCTTGAGAAAAAGTTCACATCCGGGGGAGGTCACTGCTGATATCATCTTTGAAGACTCCGCCAATTGATGTCCCCACATGTCAATTGATAAAGATTATGGTGCATTGTATATGTTTCAATAATATATAAATGTGAATCCCTAACGTCTAAATATATATGTTATGGTACATTGTATGTTTAAATAATATATAAATATAAATCCTAAGGATTAAAAATGAGATTAAGGTGCATTGTATGTTAAATGATACTAAGGATTAAAATTGAGATCACGGTGCATTGTATGTTAATAATAGTAACATTTGAAATTGAGATTAAGGCGCATTGTATGTTTAATAATATATAATAGTAATGCTATTTAATTGTAGCATGTCTTTTTTTAGGTAAAGTCAAAGGTGTATAATGAAAACTGTATATGGCGTCCTCTGCATCGTTAAAAATAATTTCAGAGCGCAAAACAAGAAAAGTAGACTCAAGGCGCTCTCGATCGCCGAAAACGAATCGGGAGCGCAAACGATGAAAAGTGGACTCGCACCCAACATACAAATTAAAACGAGTCTTGTGGTGCAAAACATGAAAACCGCACTGCGCTCTCGCACCGCCGAAAATAAGTCCGGCGGCGCAAAACATGAAAACTACACCTAGCGCCTCGCACCGCCGAAACGAGTTCGGAAACGCAAAACATGAGAACCGGACACGACGCCCTCGCATTGTCAAAAATGATTTTGGGAGTGCAAAACATGAAAAGCGGACACGGTGCCCTCGCATCACGAAAATAAGTCGAGAGTGCAAAACGTGAAAAGTCGACTAGCGCCTCGCACCGCCGAAAATAAGTCTTACAAGGCAAATCATGAAAACTAGACCCAACGTCGTTTCTGCACTCATATAAAATTAGTCCGGGAGCGCAAAACCCGAAAATTGGAGATGACTACCTCGATTTCACCAAAATGAGTCCGGAGCGCAAAACATGAAAACCGGATCCGATGCCTCTGCATCGCTTGAAAATGAGTCCGAGAATAAAAAAATATTAAAACTAGGATCGGTGCCCACTGTACGGTCGAAAATGATTTTGGGAGCGTAAAATAAGAAAACTGGACCAGGCGCCCTCGGTACTGTGAAAACGAGTCAAGGAGCACAAAAGATGAAACGTGGACCCGGCGCCCCTAGTACCACCCAAAACGAGTTTAGGAGCGCAAATCATGAAAACTTGACCTAGTGCCCTCGATTCCGCCCAAAAAGAGTCCGGGAGCAAAATATGAAAACTGGACCCGATGAACTTGGTGTCGTCGAAAATGAGTCCAGTAATGCAAAACATGAAAATTGGACATGGCGCCCTAAGTACCGCCGAAAATGAGTTCGAGAATGCAAAACATGAAAATTAGACTCTACACAAACACTGTTGAAAATGAGTCTGGCGGCACAAAATAAGAAAACAGGACACGACGCCCTCATACCACCGAAAATGAGTCCACGACCGCAAAACATGAAAACTTGACCCAAAGCCCTCGGTACCGCCGAAAATGACTTCGGGAGCGCAAAACATGAAAAATGGACATGGAGCTCTCGCTACCGCCGAAAACGAATCTAAAGCACAAAACATGAAAACAAGACCTAAACCCTTGGTGCCATCGAAAATGATTCGGGGACTTCAAAACATGAAAAGTCGACCGACGCCCTGCATGACCCAAAACGAATCTGGAAGTGAAAAATCATAAAAAATCGACCAAATGTCCTTGGTCCTACCGAAAAGGAGTCTAGGAGCAAAATATGAAAACTAGACCCGATGCACTCGGTACCGCCAGAAACGTGTCTGGACGTGCAAAATATGACAACTAGACTTGGCGCCCTCGATACAACCGAAAATGAGTTTGAGAGTTCAAAACATAAAAAGTGGACCTGGCGCCCTCAGTACCGTTGAAAATGAGTCTGAAAGCGCAAAACATGAAAACTGGACTCGACGCCCTCGATACGGGCCAAAACGAGTCTGGGAGTGAAAAATCATAAAAACTAGACTGTGTGTCCTCGGTACCGCCGAAAAGGAGTCCGGGAGCAAAACATGAAAATTGTACCCGTCGGTGGTAACGAGAGCGTTGGTTCCTGTTTTCATGTTTTGCGCGCCTGGAGTCGTTTTCGGCAATACCGAGGGCGTCGGGTTCCGTTTTCATATTTTACGCGCCCTGACTCATTTTCAGCGGTACTGAAGGAGTCGGGTCCCGTTTTCAAGTTTTATGCTCCCTAACTTATTTTCGGCGATGCCGAGTGCGTCGGTCCCGTTTTCATGTTTTGCGCGTCCGAACTCATTTTCGCGATTTTCGTGGCGTCGGGTCCTATTTTCATGTTTTGCGCGCCCGGACTCATTTTCAGTGGTACCGAGGGCGTCGGGTCCCATTTTCATATCTTCCGCTCCCGGACTCATTTTTGGCGGTGCGGAGGGTGTCAGGTCCCGTTTTCATGTTTTCCGCTCCCAGAGTCGTTTCCCGCGATACCGAGTGCATCGGGTTCCGTTTTCATTTATAGCGCGCCCAGACTCGTTTCGGCGGTACCGAGGGTGACGGAGCCCGTTTTAATATTTTGCGCTCCCGACTGTTTTCGCGTGCAGATCGAGGGCGTCGGTCCCGATTTCAAATTTTTCGCTCCCGCCTCGCTTACGCCCCGTTTTCAAGCGCGAGAGCGTTCGGTCTCGTTTTCATGTTTTGCGCGCCCGAACACATTTTCATGTTTTCAGTCGTTTCCCGCGATACGAGGCGCTCGGTTCTCTTTTTCATGTTTTGCGCACCCGACTCGTTTTCGCGCACCGAGGGCGTCTGGATCTCGTTTTCATGTTTTGCGCGCCGGACTCGTTTTCGTTTCTGCAGTCGGCGGTGACCGAGGCCGTCGGGTCCCGATTTCATATTTTGCGCTCCGAGACTCATTTTCTACTGCCGTACCGAGAGCGTCGGGTCCCGTTTTCAGGTTTTGCGCTCCCAGAGTCGTTTCCCGCGATACCGAGGGCGTCTGGTCCCGTTTTCATCTTTTGAGCTCCCGACTCGTTTCCGGCAGCAGCACCGAGGTCGTCGGCCCGTTTTCATGTTTTGCTCTCCGAGACTCGTTTCGGCGGAATGAGGCGTCGGTCTCGTTTTCATGTTTTGCGCGCCCGCACTCGTTTTCTGGCGCACGAGTGCGTCGGTCTCATTTTCATATTTTACGCTCCCGCACTTATTTTCGACGGCACGCGGCATGCACGGTCTCGTTTGCATGGTTTGCTCGCCCGCAGTCATTTTCGACGTATCAAGATATTTTGCGCGCGCGGAATCATTTTCGCGCATCGAGGGCGTCGGTCCCGTTTTCATGTTTTGCGATCCCGGACTCTATATTCGGCAAAGCCGAGCGCGCCGGTCTCATTTTCATATTTTCTACGCGCCGAGGGCGTCGGTTTCGTTTTCATATTTTACGCCCGGAGTCGTTTCCCCGCGCATCGAACGCACCGAATGCGTGCGGTCCCGTTTTTTCATGTGTTGCGCGTCAGTCCCGTTTTCAAATTTTGCGTCCCGGACTCGCTTTTCATGAACCATGGACGTCGGGTCCCGTTTTCATGTTTTGCTCTCCCGACTCGTTTTTGGGTCGTTCCGAGGCGCTCGCCTCGTTTTCATGTTTTGCAGTGCACCCGTGCTCATTTCCTACTGTACGGAGGGCGTCGATTCTCGTTTTCATGTTTTGCGCGACCGGACTCATTTTCGGCGATACCGAGGGCGTCGGGTCCTGTTTTCATATTTTGCGCTCCCGAACTTGTTTTCGATGGTACCGAGGGTGCCGGGTCCTGTTTTCATGTCTTGCGCTCTCGGAGTCGTTTCCAGTGGTACTGAGGGCGTCGGGTCCCGTTTTCATAATTTGAGCTCCCAGACTCGTTGTCGGCGATGCAGACTGGGCGTCGGGTCCCGTATTCATATTTTGCGCTCCCTGAGTCGTTTCCCGCGGTACCGAGGGCGTCAGGTCCCGTTTTCATGTTTTGCACTATAGGACTCTTTTTCAACGCGCACCGAGGGCGTCGGTCACGTTTCGGCGGACTAAGGGCGCGAGCTCCCATTTTCATATTTTGCGCTCCCGACTCATTTTTCGCTGCACCGAGGTTGTCGGTCCCGTTTTCATGTTTTGCACGCCCCGACTCGTTTTACGCGCAGATCGAGGCGTCGGTTCCATTTTCTTATTTTGCGTGTTCGACTCATTTTCGCGCATCGAGTGAGGGCGTCGGTCCCGTTTTCTATTTTGCGTCCCGACTCATTTTCGGGCGCATCGAAGGCGTCGGTCCCGTTTTCTTTTTTTCGCTACCATATTCGTTTTCTAGCAGTGCACACTACATCGGTCCCGTTTTTATGTTTTGCGCACCGGACTTATTTTCGGCGATGTCGAGCGTGTCGTCCCGTTTTCATGTATTTCGCGTTCGGACTCGATTTCGGCGCACGAGGGCGTCGGTCTCGTTTTCATGTTTTGCGCTCCCGAACTCATTTTCGGCGCAGATCGAGGTGTTCGGTGCCCGTTTTCATATTTTGCGCACCCGGAGTCATTTCCGGCGGTACCGAGGGCATAATAATAAGAATAATAATAACAACAACAACAACAACAACAATAATAATAATAATAATAATAATAATAAAGAATCGTTATACGGTTTACCAAAACGTTGAACGTTTCACAAGGCGTTGGTAACGCTTTGACTCTCCTCTGACAAGTCAATATGTTCTGACGAATCGTTGTAACGATTATCTAAATCGTTGTAACGATTATCTAAATCGTCATACGGTTCATCAAATCGTTCTAATGCTTCACAGGATGTTAGCAACGCTTTGACCATTCTCTGACAAGTCAACTTATATTAAGAATTGTTGTAACGATTCCTTGAATCGTTGGAACGACTTTCTAAAACGTTGAACAATATACAAAGCATTGGTAACGTTTTGACCCCTATTGACCAATTTTCTGATAAGTCTAATATCTTATAAAAGCGTTATAACGGTTTGTGGAAATGTTATAACGATTTGTTGAAGTGTTGTAATATTTTGTTGAATCATTACACGATTTCTAGAATGTGAATGATCAACGAGGTGATGATATATACCTTAATTGACTGATCGATGAGACATAACATGTATGATAGTTTTTAAGCTCATCCTATAATAAACCTGTCTCAATGTTAGACCACCTATGAGCCTCGAGTCTAATTTTGTACACAAGATAACTTTGAATCTATGAATCGGTTAAATATTCAGAACCCATGATTTAGAGGTGATCAAATATGCTCACATAAGATGATGTGAAGTAACACAATGATTCTTGCACAAGTAATGCAACATCCAAGATAGTCAAAAGACAAGAACATCTTGACATATGTCGAGAATGACTAAGACTATGATAACAACACAAGAGGAGAGCATCGCGGTGTCCGAGGAGATGATATCATGATGGCCCCGTGTCGTGGACAAGTAATCCATGACCAAACAAAGTTAGTACGACTAAACCACCTCGTTGATGAGTTTTATCTTCTAGTCTGGAGGATCGAATCGTTCTGTAGTAGATTCATCCTCAAACAGTGGAATGAATCGTTCTGTAGTAGGTTCTTTCACTGACACACGCCTCAACGTCAAGCTGGTTTAGTGCTTCAGGTTTGACCTTGTGTGCAGTTATGTTCCTAGGTTTATGGGTCCGCTTAGTGCCTGGAATCCATGATCTAGAAGATCAGAGAGAAGTACCATGTGGGTCATATCCGCCTTCTCCTGATTCACCAACCTCAAGATCAATCGGCTTAGTGCTTCGAGTTATATTTTGTGTGATTGGTCGTTGACTAGTTAAGATCGAACCGTTCTGTAGTAGGTTTATCTTCTAGATCAACTGAGGTCAAGTCGTTCTGTAGTAGACTCACCTCGAACCCCTCCATAGAGATTAATCTGATCTGTAGTAAGGTTATCTCTCGGGGCAGTAAAGACTGAACTGATCTGTAGTAGGTTCGTCTTTCATCTTATATCTCACTGGATCAACCTTCTGGCGAATCCAGGATGCCCTAATGATCCCCGATCATGAGGGTACACGACCACTTGACCATTATTTAGCTATATTATTTACTTTCCCCTTTCAAGATCTAGAGGTTCCTCAGGGTTAACAGCCCATGGTAATTAACGGTAGGGGCTTGCGCCCACCGAAATCTATAAGAACTCACAATCACTAAAAATCCCCTAAATGTGTATTCCCACAAGCCTAAGATGGCGGCACCAAATTAGCGTCGATAAGAAGAAAGTGCATGTTAATGAGGATCTCTGTGTCCTTCTTCGCATCCCATCACCACCAATCCGGCAAAAAGTGCGGAGCGCGTGAAAAAGGGTCGCATAAAATCCAGATTGAAAGCTCAGATCTTTGAAATTCATTGTTTATTTTGAATGCAACACTGGTAATTATTGAAATTCAATTACAAAATTGAGATTAAGAACATAGAATGCAAAGAAAAAGCAAGAATTAAGATGAAAGAACTAAAATTGAACGAAAAAATAGCAAATTCACAAACTGTTCAGTGCAAGAATTGAGTTTATTGTATTATTTCACAAAATTTCTTCTCAATTACATCTCAACCCTTGAAATAGTACCTACCAGCAAGCTTGTAGATGATGAATAGACCTTGTAGAAACTATGAATGAATTGAATTGAGAGACTTTGGCATGAGAAAACCAGATTTACTATCAATTGATTCAATTGCTTATCTATCTCTCAAATCTCTTTCACTCTCTCTCTTTTCTCTTACTAACTGTCAGTTGCTAATCTTCTCCAGCCTTCCCTAATTGCTCTGTGTAAAGGGTTTATATAGGCTAGAGTTCGTGCAGGGGCTAGATTGTGATTGGTTGAATGGAAATTGGCCGGATTGTAGCTTTCAATTAATCTCAACCTTTGATTATGTTCAATTCAATGGCCAGGATATGTTTGTATTTCTTCTTCACTTAATTCACTTTTTCACAAGCTCAATTCTTTGACAGCTCTAACCGTTAGGGAGTTTGTTATACTCTTTGCAATATTCACTTTTTTGCCACTAACCGATTTCGCATCCAATTAACTCCTTCTAGATCTTTCTAGTTGTCTCTAGCAGCTGGCCTATACTCACTCACCACTCTTCTCTAACTTTGAGTTATTATAAAGGCTTTCATTCAATTGTTTGACTTTCATCCCTTAGTTTAAGCTCACTTACTGAATTGGCACCTTCTCTTACTCATTCTCTTCAATTGACTGCCCCAATAACATCTCCTTACTGCTAGGAAACACCTATGATCTCACCATTTCTTAATTGCTTATTTTAGTGTAGAGCTTGACCACTTCATCATCTAATCTGATCACGAGTTGGTACATTTTTTGCTTCCAGCACTCAATTCTCTTCAATTACTGCCTTAACACTGTCGTCTGAGATCCAGGAAGCTCATCTCACCATCAATTTCAAGTCTCAAGCCATCATCTTAAAGTCTCTTTCTTTGACTCGAGGTGCATTTACTTGCTATATCTCTCTTTGTGTTGTCTCTTTCCGATTTATAATCACTTGCACCTCATCTCCTTTTGTGTGGTGTTGTTCAGGCTAGAAGCAGTCAGCTTGGGGTGTAGCACACTATCCTTTCTTCACTAATGGCGCCATCTCGCATCGAGTCACGGCGAAAAAGAGAAGGAAAAGAAGAAGGAAGGAGAAAGAAGAGGGTTCTGCATGTGTTAGAGCTTATTCACATGAACCGCAAGGAGATGGGGCCCATCGTCGCGGTTGGCGCAAGAGAGCTAGGTGTGCCTTTCCTTTTCTTTCTCTCTATTTAAATCTCGCTTTATTTGAATGAGATTGGTTCATGACATCATTGTGTGCCTTTGTCTTGTAATGCTTACATACCGACCCCACTTGTTAGGATTTAATCTTGCGCTTTAGCTAGGTTTTAAGGCTTAATCGTTGTTTAGGCTTAACTAGGGCCCACCAAACAAGATACGTAGTTTGGGCTAATGACTTCCACGTAGTCAATTGGGGTAAGGTGTCACCAATCGTGCAAACATGACACATGTCGATAGGTTTAATTGTGCGGAGTTGATTTCGTTGATGTGTCTACGCCATGTGGCATGGCCTGCTGAGGTGGCCTTATCACCAACTGTCAGGTGGCATGCTGGTGGGACCCACCTCTTGGCTGTCTTCACTGGTGTGTGGCCCACATGTGCTGACGTGGACCATTAGGAGGGTGACACATGGCTCCTACGTGCTGACATGGATCACTCTAATTCTGTCACGTGTCTGTATTTCTCTCTCCTACTTTATTCGGTTTGTCTAGCTTCTATCCCCCAATTTGCACCTGCATACCTTTGTCCCTAATTTGTACCCGAGAGACTTGTGATTAAATCCTGGCCTTCGATTAATTTGTTTTATCTTCTAAATTGATTTTAATAGCTCCATTTATCCAAAAATTTGAAATTTTCACCAAAAATCCCTAAATTCAAGGTGATCACTCCTATAATTTTTAATTCTAATTTTGCCCTTACCTCCTTATGTTAAAAAAAATTTTGTCAAGAAAATATTATTTTCTCCGCTGAATTAATTCTAATTTTCAATTATAACTCAAATTGTCTCTCCAAATATAATTTTCTTATGAAATCACCATAATTAAACATCAATTAGATTTATATTGATGCTTTATTATGGTTTGATTCAATCAACAGCTTGATTACTAGTCAACAGTTGATACAAATCCTGACTTGATCAGATATTTGCAACATTTGTATCTGATCAGTCTTATGAAAATGATTTTCAATCCATGTTCATGAAAGCAAAATCATATTGAAATTTCTTGTGGTTGGCTGTATCAAAATACTGATTCAGCATTGACACCGTTCTTGTTGTACAAGGATTGTACTACTTCAGTTTTTAGAGTTTGCTCTGAGGATTTGATCTAAAGGTTGGTTTCTTAGGGTTTAGTCTTGACTTTTCCTTGACTTCTATCACCGAGGTGTGGGTCCCACCTGTTAGTGAAGAAAATCACATGGATGACACCTTAGAAAATCTCATTCCTTCCTGAATTTTCTTAGGGTCATTCACATCGAATGGACAAGGGATAGTGGGGTATTTATACCCTTGACTTTTGCCCTAATTTCTCAGGACAAATGGATTTGTTCCGAGTTCAAGCAATGATTTTTCTCGACCTGTCAATCTCTCTTGCCTTTTTTTCCCTTTCTTATGATTTATCGCTGATAATTAATATTTATCTTTAATTATTTAGCTATTTTATCCTTGAAATTTTTTAAGGGTAAACAGATGCAAATCAGGTACTCTAAGTCAGTGGGTCTGCCCGAATGCTAGAAGAGTCAGAAGAAGGGACTCTGCTGGCGACTATCAACCTGTTTGTGGCTCTAGCTATCCCGTGAGCCGCCAGTCTATCCCGGGCAAATCTCAAATGATCATGGCTCCTAAATAATCTATATCTGGTAGACTCGGGATCAATGAAGCTGGTTGCACCCTAGCTAAGTCACTCAATAGAGGCAAAAGGTCTCTCAATGCACTGCCATGCTGGAATCATATAAGCCAAACTAATGCATATGTAGTCATCCGCTAACCAAGTGCCACGGGATCAACTCTCTGCACTGAGATGGGCTATGAGAAGAAACCAAACCCCGAAGGCCCATATAAATGTTGGTCAACACAGGCACAACCAAGGAAATACAGTCGCCTCGCGCGATCAAGCTCGCCATGACGAACACAGAAGGTCGAATGTTGTATCTTCCGAAGAACTTGGCAAGAAGAAATAGTAAATCCACTAGAGATAAAAGTCGTCGATAAGTCTCCCGATCTATGTCGTGCGAGCACAGTGCATCCTAAGAGGGATAGAGCCATCGTGATGAATCTCAAGTCGGTCAGTGCCAGAAGGATGAAAATGAGTTCGAGAGCGCAAAATATGAAAATTAGACCTCATCTTCCCCGGTACCGGCGAAAATGAGTGTGGGAGTGCAAAACATGAAAATAGGACCCGACGCCCTCAATTCCGCCGAAAATGAGTCCGGAGCGCAAAACATGAAAACTAGACTCGACGCCCCTCGTATCGTCGAAAATGATTTTGGGAGCGTAAAACATGAAAACGGACTTGACGCTCTCTATACCATCGACAAACGGTCCGGAACGCAAAACATGAAAACGGACCTAACGCCTTTTTACCATCGGAAATGGGTCCGGAAGCGTAAAACATGAAAACTAGATCTAGTGCCCTCGTTACAGTCGAAAATGAGTCCAGGGGCGTGAAACATGAAAATTGGACCCTAGAGCCCTCGATACTACCGAACAAATGAAAACTGGACTCGACACTCTCAATACCATCAAAAATGAGTCTAGGAGCGCAAAATATAAAAACTGGACCTAGCACCCTCGGTATCGCCGAAAACCACCCTAGGAGAGAAAAAATGAAAAATGGACCTGACGCGCTCGATACCGCCGAAAATGAGTTTGGAAGAGCGAAACATGAAAATTAGACCTGACGCACTTGGCACTGTTGAAAATGAGTCCGATAGCGCAAAATATGTAAACTGAACCTGGCACCCTCTGTACCGCAGAAAATGATTTCGGGAGCGCAAAACATGAAAAGTGGATGAGCCTTCAATACCGTCGAAAAAGAGTCGGGGAGCGTAAAACATGAAAAGTCGACCCGTCGCCCTCGATGTCGCCGAAAATGACTCTAGCGGTGCAAAATATGAAAATTGTATCGGACGCCCTCGCTACCACCAAAATCGATTCCGGGAGCACAAAATATGAAAAATAGACCCGGCGCTTTCAGTTCCACCCAAAATGAGTTCGGGAGCGTAAAACATGAAAACTGGATATGGCGCCCTCGGTATCGCCGAAGATGAGTCTAGTAGCGTAAAACATGAAAACTAGACCAGCAACCTCAATACCGCCGAAAATGAAAACAGGACCATATGCCCTCGATACCGTCGAAAATGATTTCGGGATTACAAAACATGAAAAATGGCCCTGATGCCCTCGGTATCGCCAAAATTGAGTTTGGGAGCACAAAATATGAAAACGGGAGTCGGCGCACTAAGCACCGCCGAAAATGAATCTGGCGGTGCAAAACACGAAAACTAGACTCGGCGCCCTCGGTACCGCCAAAAATGACTCAAGGAGCGCGAAATATGAAAAGTGGACCATGTGCCCTCAGTACCGTCGAAAATAAGTTTTGCGGTGCAAAACATGAAAACTGTACCTAGTACCCTCGCTACCGCCAAAAATGACTCAAGGAAAGAAAAAGATGAAATTTTGACCCGACGCCCTCAGTACCGTAGAGAAAAAGTCTGGCGGTATAAAATATGAAAACTTGACCCGACGCTCTCGGTACAGCTGAAAATGAGTTCGGGAGCGCAAAAATTGAAAAGTGGAACCGACGCCCTCGCTACCGCCCAAAATAAGTCTGGGAGCGCAAATCCTGAAAACTTGACCTGACGTCCTCGATTCCGCCCAAAACGAGTCCGGGAGCAAAACATGAAAACTGGACCTGATGCACTCGGTACCGCTAAAATCGAGTCCGACGATGAAAAACTAGACCTACCGCATAAAATGAGTCCCGGAATGCAAAACATAAAAACTAGACTCGGCGCGTTAGGTACCCCTAAAAATGTGTCCGCCGGCGCAAAACATGAAAACTGGACACGGCGCCCTCTATGCCGCAAAACATGAAAACTGGACCCGATGCCCTCGGTACCGCCGAAAATGATTCTGACGGCACAAAACATGAAAACTGGACTTGACACTCTCGGTACCGCCAAAAATGAGTCTCGGGATCATAGGACATGAAAATAAGACCCGACACCCTCAGATCGTCGAAAATGAGGTCGGGTGCATAAAACATGAAAAGTGGACCTGGCGCCCTTCGTACCGTCAAAAAAGAGTCTGGTAGCGTAAAACGTGAAAACTGGACTCGATGCCCTTGGTATTGCCGAAAATGAGTCCGAAAACACAAAACATGAAAACTAGACTCGGTGCACTTGGCACTGCTGAAAACGTGTCCGACGGTGGAAAATATGAAAATTGGACTCGGCGCCCTCGGTACCGCTAATAATGAGTCCGAGAGCGCAAAACATGAAAACTAGACCTCGCGCCCTCAATTCCGCCGAAAATGAGTCCTGAAGTGCAAAATATAAAAATTAGACGGCCTTTGGTCCTGCCAAAAATGACTCTGGGTGCACAAAACATGAAAACTGGACCCGTCACCCTCGATTCCACCCAAAATGAGTCTGGTAGTGTTTCAAATTTCATGCAATTTCATTATTGTTTGGTAGTCTATCAAAGATCATCAAAAAATTATATATTTTACAACGTTTTAATTTAATATTTTTTTATGGACTATAAAATGATAATGAAATTATATGAAATTTAAAATACAACCGATCTATAATAAAAGAACATATCTACACATTTTGTTTTCTATTTTTAAATTTTTATATCCATTTAAAAATGTATCACTAAAATTGTCAAAATAATTCATTATTAAGGTGTCCCTCCTTTACAAATTTATTGAGTGGTTCATTTTCATTGACAGAAGAAAAGTTACAACATCGTGGGATTTGAGGAGCTAGTGGTTTAGAAATAGAATACACTCAGAAAATTAAAATTAAAGAGTTGATAAAACATCACTTGTGACAGAGAAAAATTATGTGATGTCACACGTTGGATTGGGACGCTACCAAAGAAGGATTACAGATTATCTAATTAAAAAATATAGACTATCAGAGCATCCGTATTTTATTGTCAAATTAATTATTAAATTTTATTTGATAACTGCCATTTAAATTTTAAAGACGGAGACTAGATAAATTTAATGCAGTACAGTGATAGTTGGTTCTCACAAAATATGTATGAGACCAAATTACTCTGTGAGACTTTGCTATGATAATCATGTTTGTTATTTAAAACCTTTACTTTCAAATGCAGTACCCAGCAACAAACTGCACGCCGACCTGAAAAATTAAAAAATAAATCAATAAAAGGTATGCCTAAATCTCTGATGAAGACGGTAAGAGTGCATTATTGTCCATCTCTTATAGTTAGTGCATTAAGAGTATTACAGTAAGATTACAATATAACATTATACGCCTTTGACTTTATCGAAACTACTCAAAAAAGCACGTTGCGGTGATTAAAGATTAAGGAATTTTTTTTTAAGGAAGTACATGAAAAAAATTCTGTTATTCACTTAGGGAGTGTTTGGCACTCAATGGAATAGCAAAAAATTAGAATAGAATAGCTATTCCGACGAATTAATTTGCCAAACGAATTTTAGACTAAGTAGAATAGTGCGGAATAGTGCTAATCCGGTATACCAACTTATAGGTGGAATACCGGATTAGCTCTCGTCGAATAGCGATTATTGTTTGATTATATTATATTATATTATATTATGATTATGATTAAGATTTAGTATTATTATATTATTATATTATATTATGATTATAATTTATTATTATATTAATATTATGATTATTTATTATTATTATTATTATCATTATATTATTATTAAATTATTATTATCATTATTGTTATTATATTATCGTTACCATTAGTATTATTATATTATTTATTATTATTATAAATATAATTTTAATATTATATTATTATATTATGAATATAAATATAATTATTTTATTATTATATTATTATGATCAAGATTATTTATTATTATATTATGATGATTATAATTATGATTAATATTACTTTATTATTATTTTATTATGTTGTATTATATTATTATATATTGATTATATTTATGATTAATTTATTATTATATTATTATTATTATAATTATTTATAATTATTTTTATGATTATGATTATATTTTTATGATTATATTATTATAATTATGATTATGGTTATATTATTATGATCATGACTATAATTATTATTATCATGATTATGATTATGATTATTATATTATGATTATATTATTAAAATTATGATTACTTATTATTATTATATTATTATAATTATGATTGTAATTATAGTTTTTTATTATTATATTACTATATTATGATTATGTTTATATTTTTATTATATTACTATTATAATATTATTATTTTTTATGATTATTTTTTATTATTTTTTTATTATTTTATTATGTTGTATTATATTATTATATGTTGATTATATTTATGATTAATTTATTATTATATTATTATAATTATAATTATTTATAATTATTTTTATGATTATGATTATATTTTTATTATTATATTATTATGATTATGATTATGGTTATATTATTATGATTATGACTATAATTATTATTATCATGATTATGATTATATTATTAAAATTATGATTACTTATGATTATTATATTATTATAATTATGATTGTAATTATAATTTTTTATTATTATATTACTATATTATGATTATGTTTATATTTTTATTATATTACTATTATAATATTATGATTTATTATGATTATTTTTTATTACTTTATTATTATTATTATCTTACTATTATGATTATTATTTTACTATTATTACTATTATTATTATTATTATCATCATCATCATTATTAGTATCATAATTATTCATATTTTAACTATTCTGAGTAACAACTGCCAAACGATATTTTCGCTCTTCCGAATAGTCAAGAATACCACTCTTCTACCACTCTTCCAAAAAAAATACTATTCTATCACTCTTCCAAAATTACCACTCTTCCAAAGCTATTCCTTGATTTGCCAAACGGACCCTTTATTCTATTTGACATAAATATTGACAACTTTTACTATTTTAATCCAAAAAGTGAGTACTTGTAGAAAAGAATAAATTTTAATTTGATAATATTATGATGTAGAATTTTATAGAGCGATTTTAATTGATCATTGGTACAAAAATTCATTTCTTTAATATATACGGATATCAAAATTATTAATGTTCGACTCTCATTTCAAAAGTGCAATTCGGTTGGTAGTTGGTACAACGGTACGTGTTACCATTTTCATAGAAGCCACATAAAATCCAGATTCTCAAGTCCTACAATGCGGCACTGGGCACTGGTGCCGCTGTTTTCCGCTATGATTTTTTTTTTTTTTACTTCTTTTTTAAATCGTGTCTCCGACTTATTTCGCAAGCCACACTCGCCGCAGTCGGCGCATCAAGCCCCTTGATCGTACATCTATTCCGATTCTGATCGGTTTTAGCAAGAAAAAATAAAATGGAGAAGGTGAGCGCTCAGCCAGAGTGCGCGAAGGAGGCGCTGGATCTGCTCAACTGCCTCGCCGATCCCTCCTACGACCGCCACAAGTGCGTCATGTTGCTCGACGCTGTCAGGGCCTGCGTTCTTCAAAAGGTCTTTCCTCTCACTCTCCACATCGTTAGGCGTTTCTGCTGTTTTTCTGGCGTTCTTTCGTTAACTAAGAAGATAAAATTAGAAAAAACAAAGTAATATGCATTTGTAATTAACTAATTAAGCTTTCCTTGTGAACAATTTATATTGGCCATGAATTAAAATATTTGTCAATGACTCAATGGCAATGGCTGCCCATTATATTTAGCCCGTAACTGTAAATATTTACAGGCTGATAAAGTGAGTACGTAACAGTATCTCGTTTTTATGTGGATCGATAATAGTTGGTCCGTACAGGAAAGTCTATATACAACTAGCCAGTACAAATGTACAATACTTCATGTTGGTAGAAAGTTTTTTAATAGAAGCATGTTTGCATTACAATATGCCCTATACAACCATTGAAAAATATTTTAAATAAAAGCATGTATGGTTAGGATACTTTTATTTATTTATTTGAACTTCTATTTGTCAAAGTTGTCAAAATAAGTAAATAACCATTGTTGTTTGATCCCCCTTTGGCTTAAATGGGATAACAATGTCATGTGCTTAATATGTGTAAATTGCAACTATTTAAATGTACTTTCAATTGTAAGAATTGAAATACTGGCATTTTCCATGGCCCTCGTATTGGCATAATAATTACTTTGTCTGCCCTTTCCTGTCTTTTTTTTATTCTTTTAGTTATTTAATTTTAATGTGTTGAGCCTGATTGTAGTTTCTTAACATAATTAACAGAAAATTAAGATGAATGCCTTGTTTGTGAAAGTATGGTATAATTATGGAAAGAAACAAAAATCATTTTCTGAACAATATGGATGCGTTATAATGCACTTGGTGTTTGTTCTTGCAGAGTTAGAATTCAAAGAAGTTTGCTCCAACTTTCCTAGTCCATGTATTAGTCATGTCGCAGCATTCAAGATATTGATAGAATAGCATTTTGATTTTTCTCTTTATTGTTGCAACTAATTGTAGTACCTACTTTAGTCCTTTTCCACATCTTTATTGTCCAGTCATGGTAGGTACTTTCTGTTTCATTTTTTTCATGTCTTTTGCTCTTCAATAATGTTTTACATTTTCTGATGCCTAGTTGCTTGTTTTGTGAGCAGAAAGTGAAAAGGTTTTCATTGGCAGAGACGAGCCAGATACCTCCAGTCCCAAAAAAATAATGAGAAGCCTCTGAGCACTATTTGATCAGCAATAAAATGAACAATTTGCTGAGGATTTCCTCTGTTTTAGAACTTAGGTCAATAGCACTTTTTGACTAGAGACAATGTACTGTGGATTTCCCTTGCTGTTGAAAGTTAGGCCAGTATCAGAATTATTCAGGGACGGAATAAATAGCACTTCTCATGGCCCATGGCAAAATTTCGATTGATTTTCATTTTAAATTTGTATAAGTATCTTTCTATCTTGGGATGCTTAAACACTGCATATTTTTAAACACACTTTACTGTTGAGACCAACAATGTTAGTAATAACATTATTTATGTGGCTATATGTCCATTTTGTTAGATTCTGTGTTAACAGTGATATTCCCTTCTGGTTCACCATCAATAAATTTCTCAGAACACGAACAGTTGAAGTTTTACTGCACATCTAACTTCAAGGCCCAGTCATTAGATGATTTATCAGTGGCTTGCATAATAAATCATGATATCTGTTGTTGGCAGTTTGTTTTTTCTTTCAAAGGTGCCAGTCATTATTGTTATCCATGAAGGTTTCATTTCGGTTTAATTAAGGATACATGCAGATATTATTTTTTAGTTAAGAGGATTTTCTAAAGTGATGATCCGAATTAATTATACTTCAAAATGCCAAAATAAGCCCGTCCGAAATTTTGAAATCCAGACCGTTAGCAATTTCTTACAATTTTTTAATTTTGGGCGCCGTGGTGTTATAAATAGTTTGGTCAGTGAATTGTTGGACGACTTGGACAAGTGAAATTATTTGATTGGATTCGGACGGAGAAAAATAAACGAATAGAGTCAAATTTAAAGAGGTTAATTATGTCCGATAAATGTTCTCTGCTGTCCCTATTTTTTCCTACATAAATGTCATATACGTTTGTCCTGGCTTTTGGCTGTCTCTATGGGATATTTATGTCCACGAGATCTTTCAGTTTAGGGTGTTAAAGATAAATCATATGTTTATTGTTCCATTCCATATTCGATTTAAAACTAGTGATTGCTTAGAAAGCCAGTGATATGATTTTTTATTTTTTTGAAAAATCCAAGTTAAAGCAAAATGAAAACTTTTACATTTATTATGGCAGGTAGAACTACTTGCCAAGGCTAGCAAAGGGATATAAGTTTATCCTTCAAAGATGAAATTTCCCAAAAAAAATAATAAAAAAGGCAGTGAGAGACTCCTCATTGCTCAAGCTAATGTAACAAATACCTTGAAATATACAAGCACCATGTCGTTCAAGTACGCAACATGTATACGCAAATATAAAATATATAAAAGACACCAGCAAAAAAAAACTACTTGTTTCATACATGAACCAAGAAGACCATAATACCATCTAAAATTACCACAACAGTACAGAGAAGTCAATATAGAATTGAGCAGTGTTTTTAAATGCGAATTTTTTTCATACACGCGGAAGGACACAACATACCGCATATATGATAAACGGCCGCGTATGCGGCTTTCAATGCGGGTCAACATATGTAGAAATTAAGTAGTAAATATATAAAAATGTAATGCATATTAAACACAAAACAGAGTTGGCCTAGTGGAAAGGCTCTTGGAGATGTTGGTGAAGGGCATGGGTTTGAATCCCAGAAGGGAATAAGAAGGTTTTTACTGAATTTTGTTGTGATTGTAGCTAGGATTTTTTGTGGCAATGATAATCTGCATAATAGTGAGTGCATGAAGATTATTATGTGAATCAGGTACAGCGTACGCATATGCGGTCCATGCGGCCGCATTTAAAAACATCATTTGACAACCACTTTCCTAATATTATCCATCTGCCATAGATTTGATGTGAACCAAACTGATGGCATGAGATTGGTCGGATCATTCGGGTGATAACTTGTTAAGACACCAATGATCAATCTGTCCTAGTGCATGCGTACATGCGGAAATCTGAATCCAGTTTGCATGACAGCACAAGTATAGAAACTCCGTAAGGTCGAGGATGATCTCTAGGAAACCGAGGATGGCTCTCCAAATAGAGCGGTCGCCACGACTTCATGGTGGCCTAATTTCTGGGCTACTTCTTCCAAACCATCACTAGGAAGTTCACTCCAGGATCCCATGGTGACCTATGAGATTGCCTCCTATGATGTTTGGAGTATGCGAAATTTAGCGATAGAAAACCTCAGAGACATCGGGACTGACCGCATAGGAATTGGTATTCTTAGGAGCGCAAAAAAAAACTCTCAAGTGGAGTATTTTTCATCTGAACCATTAGATCGACTATCATCGATTCTAATTTAACAATAATACACTCATATATCAAAATTCGTGTTTAAACTTCTCCATCCATATTAACTTAAGTCGTTTAGATTAACGTTTGAAATCCCTCCATAAAAAAAAAAACTTTGTGTGGAACGGACAAGAGGAGAGGACAAGAGGAGAGGAGATGAACAAATTTTGTGCCTATTTTTGTGTGGGACGGTTATGGGCTCTTCAGTCTTGTAAAGTTGTAAACCAAACCAGTTCAAATAAAAAGCTTTTTTCTACTTTATCTTTTTTTTTTTGCCTTTTTAGTCTTTTCTTTCTTTTCTGAAACAAAATATATAGAGAGAGAGAGAGAGTGAAGATACCGTGAGCTTACCGTGAGCTTAACTAAAAAAACATATCAAATCATTTCAAAATTTTAATTTATCATTCTCATTAAATTTTTTATATGAAAATCTCATGGGATACAAAAATTTAGAGCGTTTTGAGCTTTTTAAGTTGTGGTTTTTAATTTTTGAAAATCAACTCTAAAAATAATAATAATATATTCAATACTTGAACATCATTTTAAAAAATTAAAAACGGTGACTTAAAAAGCTCAAAACACTCCAAATTTTTTCATCCCATAAGATTTTTATATAAAGAATTTAATGAGAATGATAAATTAAAATTTCGAGATGATTTAATATATATATATATATATATATATATGTGGTAATGAGTTTACGACATATTTAAGAGCATTGAGTTTTATATACGAGTGGATGGGCGTGCATCATCGGTAAGCTTTGCCAGAAAGAAAGCCCGGTCGTTTTGGATTCTTGGGGAAGGATGGATGTAAGATCCACTATTTTTACAAAATTAAATTGTCAAATTGATTGTTAAATTATATTTGGTAATTATCAATTTATTTTCAGAGATATATGGAATAGACAAAATTAAATAATTGTTAAATTTTAATAATTCATTTGACAAGTCATAGAAAAAAGAAAAAACAAATTACTGAAGAGTTATAAATTGATTGTCGTGGCAGAATTATAAATTAAATTAATTGTTAATGCTCTCAGCGAGACTGAGAAGTGAGAACCGAGGGCGAACCCCAATTCTGGATTCGCGGACTCGGCCCGACTTCCTCTTAATTCTTTTGGTAAGGGGCCTGCTTCGAGCGGCGGCAGCAACAAAGGCCAAGACTCTTGAAACCGCTGATGCAGAGAACTCACTCGGTTTTTGAAGCAATGATCAAATGTAGTCCACTCACTGATGCAGTTTAAAGATTTTTATGATTTTAATATTCTTTTACACATTGATTTTATAGCATTTAGTCAGTAGCTAGTTGTTCCTTCTACAATACAATTAACAAAACAAGGACGCATTTTCTTCGGAATCATACGATTTGATGGCCAAATTCACACGAAGGCAAGGTCAAGAGGCGAAATTAGAATTTTTAGATTAGAAGGCTGAGACCGAAAGAGTTAAACATTTACTATAAAAATTAGAGGGACCAAATATATAATTTTTTATTTTTTTTACGAAATTATACATATTTTTAGACGTGTCTGAAAAATTGAAAGGAATCGGGCCCCCAACCCCCCTAGATCCGCCACTGGACATGATCTTCTATATCTGTTTGGCACATCAACGAATAATGTTCTTTCGGAAGAGTAGTGGAAGAGTGATATTTTATTACTATTCAAAAAAAACAAAAATAACATTTGACTTAGGGGTGTCAATTATCGACCCGACATGACCCGAAAATAAATGGGTCGGGTATGGGTTTAAATTTTTTTATCCGAATCGGATCGGGTCGGGTTCGGGTCAACCCAAACTGACCCGATTAATTATGATTTTTGAAGTAATTTTATGATTTAGTACTAATTAAAAATTAAATCTACACTAATTATATACTAATTAAGATTAATTATAAATTATTTAATATTTAATTGCTTAAAATTATATAAAAATAATTAATAATTATTTAATTATTTTACACGGGTCGGGTCGATCCGTGACCCGATCGGTTCAGGTATGGATTAAGATTTTTTGACCCGAATTTAATCGGATCGGATTCGGGTCGAGTCAAAAATAATAATAAAATAATATGACCCGACCCGAATCCGACCCGACCCATTGACACCCCTAATCTCATGTCATCCTCAATTAATGAAGTTATCTTATGGATTCTTATAAATTACTATCTTAGCAAGAATCAATACTAAGATATGTCATGAGCACTTAATGAAGATAAGATTAGTTACGGTACTTTCTAATTCTTAATATATAAAGAGGTTAAGCTTCTTAGATTTTCAAAGATGTCATATCATCACTTTTTTCGCCATTGATTTTATTTAAATATTTTTTTCTTCTTGAATCCAAGAGTTCATATAAAATAGTTTTTTTTTCCTTATTTTAAATGTATGTAATATATTGAAGGTGAAACTTAAAGTGATACAACTTTTTTATACGATCATTTATAAATAAATTATGTATTTATTTATATTATTTATTATTATAATTATTATTATTACTTAGCATTTAAAAATATTATGTTCAAATTTTCTTTAATGTGAAATTTTATTAAAATATATAAAAAATTATATTGTTAATTATTTATTTGAGAACTATATTGTCGGGATGAAACCCAAATTACCATCCTAATTCTTATAAATTACGGTACTTCCTATTTCATGGAAAGTCTTTCAAATTTAGAAATTCAACTCTTTGAAAAATTAGCAAAATAAAATATCAAATTCATTTAGAAGTTAGAAATATGAAGAAGATAATATTTACTTATTTATTTATTGTAAACTTACTTGTATCTTATAGATTTTTACAAATACCAATAATAAGATACGTCGTGAGTATCATGAAGATATTTTCAGTTACCCTACTTTATAATATAATTTCAGAAATTTCCAAAAAAAAACAGAAAATTTTCAAAAAATAATAGAAATTATAAATTTTAATCATAATGTTTTATATAATTTTTTAAACTAAATATATTTTATTAATTCTAATTGTTTAAAAATAGAATAAAATTTAAAAAGTTTCAAATAATTCTAAAAAATCAGAAAAACATAAAAAAAAGTATTTCATAATTTTTTAAATAATTAATTTAAACTAATTTGATTTTATATATTTAATTTTTAAAAATTGAACAATATTAAAAAATCGAGAGGAGCGGGTGTGCGGGACAGGTATGACGGTTCCGTTTTCAAAATTTGAAGACCCAACCCTTACTAGGATCGGTCTTTTAATGGGTCTGGGTCTACTCTAGGACGGTCCGGGACGGATGACGGACACTAATTTGCACAGGGCAGATCTGTCCGTTTGAGTTTTTTCAAATCTCTAGTTGGGTTGCACCCATAGTAACAATGTTCACGTATTATTCACGAATAATTCATTTTTCACCCATAACCGGATGTTTCATGAATAATTTGTCAGCTTAATATACAGTATGTTTTTTTGGACAAAAAAATATATTATATATTATTTTATATTTTTAATATATTTTAATATTTTATCATTATAATATATTTTTTATTTCATATTATATAAAATAAAATAAATATTTCTAAATTATACTTGTGAGCGTCGAATTTTTGACCTTCTCAAACGTTTCCAATCACAAACTTGTTACAATGTTGCACCTGCATTTTAAGTCGCTGTATAATGTGATAATTGCGCTTAAGACGAAGAAAAACCAGACGGCGGCACGTCTCCCTCCCAAATCGCTCCACGGCACCGCTGTTTTTTTCCTTTCCCTCTGACTCCTGTGACATTGCGGTTGCGCCAATCAAAAACCGACTCTTCAGGGGTGGAAAAGCAGGACAACAACAACAAAAAAAACGTAGAATACAATTAAATTAGCGGGTTTTTACCGAATTCGCTTCTCCGATGGAGCCTTCTCCTCCCTCCTCCTCCGTTTCTTCCTCGGACAATTCGTTGTTAAATTCTGACTATAAAATGGGATTTAGTGAGCGCGCGATCGCTGCGGCGGGAGCCGCTGTGGTGTCTGCTATCCTCGTCAATCCCCTTGACGTTGCTAAGGTATACGTACAGAGAGTACTGTTGTTTTTCGTGGAATTCTTATATTTGCTCAATTAATTTTGATTCTTGCGAATTGGTGCTACCTTGGATGAATCTAATTGAACTTTTGAGAAAGATGTTGTCGGCCAAAGCATTCTGACCATTTTGAACTAGAAAAAGGTATTCTGCATGACGTATTCACAACCCAGATATTGATTAGTCTCCAAACATCAAAGTCTTGATCTCCTGTTGATACTGACCTGGAAATACTGTTTTTTTTCCCCTATACCATGACCTGGAGCCAAAGCCCCATGCAAGTGCTATTTTTTCAGCCACCTGCATATTAATTGGTTATACCTTTGTTGTTTGTTTTGCAGACAAGGTTGCAAGCACAAGCAGCTGGTGTACTCTATAACCCGGTATTGCTCTCTAGTCCTTTGTTAATTAGGTAATGGATCTTATTTCATTAAAGAAACATAAAGAATGTGCCAACAACTTTCAAATTATAATCTAATTTAATTGTTGTCTGATTTGAATTATGGCTCAGATGTGGCCAGATTTTAGGTGTTATCCTTCATGCAGCCCCAGTGGTATACATGGGACTGGTCCAGCATGTAATCCCGAGTGCTTTCAGTATAAAGGAACAATGGATGTGTTCTACAAGATTGTCAGACAGGTACAATCAAGCAATCAGTTACATTTAATTTTGATCTGCACGAGTTTACAATTCTGTTTTAATCTTATTCAAATTATGTTCTTCAGGAAGGCTTTAGCATGCTATGGAGAGGCACTGGTGCTAGTTTAGTATTGGCTGTACCAACTGTGAGATTTTATTTTTGGTTCAAGTTAAAGATCATAAACCCTTTTATCTCTTGTATGTATAATATCTTCAACTTAAGAATTCCATTGATGCTATACATGTGACAGGTGGGGATTTATTTGCCATCATATGATTTATTGAGAAATTGGATTGAAGGATACACAAACCAAAGCTATCCACACTTGACTCCTTATGCACCTCTATTTGCCGGGTCAATTGCACGCTCTTTAGCTTGCATTGCTTGTTCACCAATTGAGTTGGCTAGGACCCGCATGCAGGTACTTGTTAATTTCAAGTCTTATTCTTCTGGATAAGAACTTGTACATTATTTGCATTTACTGACTTCTGATTTTGTTGTATCACAATTTTGATCACTTCTCCATCTTTTCTTTGAAATAAACAGGCATTCAAAGAATCCCGAACTGGAGCCAGAGCCCCAGGCATGTGGAAGACTCTACTCAGTGTTCTCTCTCTTCAGAAAAATACAAGTAGCACAGTGAATGGTATGTACTCTCATGTTACATGTTATTGATATGTTTAAGCAGAATTTTTTTTACCCCTATCAATTTAATAAAAAAGAAAAAAAATGTCGGCATTTTTATTTGCTATGCAAAGATGGCTAAGAGAACCAATGTAACAACAATTCCAGGTTACCGTTTACTTTGGACTGGTTTAGGAGCTCAACTTGCTCGTGATGTACCATTCTCTGCCATATGCTGGACTACTCTTGAACCAGTGAGTTTTTTCCCCTTTCTTTGCTCTGATTATTGTATGAATATAGTTTGTAAAGATAGGTTGGGGAGGTACAATTGTGACATTTATCTGATATTGAGTTTAGATTAGAAGACGACTAATGGAGTTGGTAGAAGATGAAGGCAATGTGACAAGTGTAATTGGCACCAACTTTTCCGCAGGATTTGCAGCTGGAGTTCTTGCAGCTTCTGTCACATGCCCTCTTGATGTTGCTAAGACCAGACGGCAAATAGAGGCAAGTATCAGAAATGAAAAAAATGTAATAAACAAACAAATTTGTGAATTATAAGAATAAAGAGACTTAAGAGGTAGTATCTAATGATCATTTTACAGAAGGATCCAATGAGAGTCAAAAACATGAACACACGACAAATACTACTTGAAGTCTGGAGGTATGCTGCTCCAATAATTGTTTTGAAGCTCTATTATGAGGCTTGCTCCTTTCTTATTTTGACACAGAGTACGATTTTTATACAGGAAGGAAGGTCTGGAAGGGCTGTTTAGAGGAGTGGGCCCACGGGTTGGGCGGGCTGGTCCATCAGTCGGCATTGTGATCTCCTCCTATGAAGTTGTCAAGTACATTATTCACAGAAGACACTTAACCACTAATTAAAAAGTGGATCTTGTGATCAATTCAAAATTCAGTGAGCGTACATACCGGCTGATAATAAAATACTACAACACGAAAAGTTAGATAGTTATAATTTAGATATTTTACAGATGCTTAATAATGATTTTCTGGTTCAAAGTGGGAGATTTTGATATTTCCTTTGAAATTGTTGAACATTACAGGTATACAAGCCTGCCCAACATTTTGTTTTTTCTTATATGTTGATAGGTTTTAAGGGTTTTGTTCCCATCCAACACCATAATTTCTTTGGTCTTTTATTTTTATGCGTGTATAACCCTGCAGATGCAAAAGGCCGTTCTGTAAAGTGATTTCACAGGGTTTTGATAGAAGGAAGCTCAGTGCTGTCAAATTCCACTTGTTCTGTTGTGAACTGGGCTTTTTGTCCCAATTGGATTCATGTATCAGCCCATGTATTTGAAGGCCGTGTTGAATATCACTATACTGATAACGTATTATATTCTGTGTTTGTATCCCCCATCCCCCCAGAAAGACGACAGAAAAAGCAAACAAAAAATGATATATATTATCAAGGCACTTTTCTCCAGTAAACTTCCATGTAGAGCAGATTGAAGATGATAACTTCAAAGAAACTTTCATATCACTACCATATTTCTTTGTTTCCAAATCAAAAGAGGTTAGGTGATGAGCATGAAATGAAATTAGCTGCTCGCTGCATCGAAGAGCACAGGATCTTGCTCTTCGAGATCCGATGGTGCAAATTGATTCTCTCTTTTTCAAAATTCGTGCAACTATTTTTGGGTGTTTTTCGACTGCCCTATTGAGCATGACCCTATTTGTTCTCGGGAAAAGCAACAAATTCGGATCCGATGAGCATATGCAACCTTTACACAGTACCCACCTGCAATGCTACAGATAACTGATAAGGAACAAAAAGGGGGAGAAATCCACCCTGAGTGGATCCAATGGTGCATTCATTACCACATCTAACAATTATGGGCCGTCAGAGAAATGGGGCCCAATTCTAAAAAAAAAGTCGAAATGAAATGTATTTATGCCTGTAGCTCGGGGCCCAGTATATGAACTGGACCACTCCTTTTCCATTGACCTTTTGACTAAATCTACATGATAACTGCGTAGTACTCAAGGAGAGAACCGACTGGGTTTGCACTAATTATTAATTGCACACCTCATTTGAGCAATTATACCCATCTGGTCCCTCATAGACACAACTTGTGACCTCTACTATGAATGGTACCTTTGCTGAAGTCTGGAGAGCAAAAATAAATGGTGAGAAGAAGGAAATATACAATGAATGGTACCGGTTGCTGGACCACAACAATGTTCATGGCCACTGGTACAGCACTGTGTGAGGGACACTGGGACAGAATTAGTGTCCTTTTCTGGTAAAAACGGTGTTTGTTAGAATTTTACTGTGAAGTAGTACACTTGCATATGAATAATTGGAGAAGAGAGGAGTACCAGGTTGCCTCCATTTTCATGAGCAAAGGACATTTTTTGGGTCATGTTGACCACCTAAATTACACATTTAGACCCAAAATTTTATTATTATTTTTTTTAAGCATAGAGCGATTGCCCATCTAGACCCAAAATTTAAACCTTTTTTTATTTTGATATAAAGTAAAATTCTATATGTCAAGGAGCATATGTCATTGTGTCAACCACGAATCAAAATGTGAACTTATACGATAAAAGAACATATTAATATATGTTACCTTACAAAAAGCAGGACAAGAAAACATATTTCTTTTACAAAAAAAAATAAGAAAAAAGCACCAGGATGTACTGGTACATGCAGAAAAGTGCTTTTTTATTTGCAGCTGTTTCCTTTTCCTGGGCAGACAAACTAATCTTTGAGAAATATACCAAGTCCTAAACACATCACACCGTTTAGAATGTTATTTGGTGGTTCATACCATAGCATAATAATTAATAATGGCCAGGCCAGGGTGACTGATAGCAGCGACAATTTTACTGATTTGCACAGAGAGTTAGTCTATTTACACCTCATTTTGGCTTGTTTGCATCACTGATTTATCTTCTTTTTCTCTATTTACACAGGGGAAGGGAAGATTAGAGAGAAGACCGAGAGGGAGGCAGTGCCAAACTTCTTAGGTCAAAAATTCTGATAGCGGTTTCTTCTGGCTTAGCTGTTTGCATTTTGCCTCTGTAAAAATTATCTTTACAGTTCTACTCGTACTTCCCATTGGCAGCCTAAAGTTTGGTTACAATTATCTGCATGTCAAAATTTAATATACTGATAAGCTATATAGTACTCTTTACATTAAAATATCTTCTTGTCTAAATCAGAAATTTTGGGCCAAACAGAGCTGAAAAATTGGAATGTCATCTCAAAAAATTAAAAAACAAATAAAAAGGAAAGAAAAGAAGAAGCTCGTGAAAAGAAGAATTGAATGAAAAAACAAACCTAGGTCAATAACTTCAACTTTAGAGGGGAGCATGTAATAAAAGTTTTTTTTTTCCTTTATGAACTTTGATACATAATTTATGGCAGATTATGTTTACAGTTGAAGAATTAAATGAAAACAGCAACTTATATTCCAAAATTTTGCACTGTTTGAATAAGACTTGAGATGATGTATTATTGTACGGATAGAAAAGGTTAGATGAAGATTAATGAAGAGTTGAATTGGAGTACGATTTGTCTCTGCCTTAAATTTTTTTTTCTCTTTCTTTATTTAACTCTATCACTGCTGCCTGTCAATTGTTGAAACTTGAAACTTTGAACCTGTAATATGTTTATTTCATTTTTTTAAAATATTTCTCATTTCTTTTTGAGTTATCTTATTTTTTTCATATGTCCGATTCTTCTTTCCCAAGATTATAAAAGAAATAAATTATTTGTCTCCTCAGTAATCTAATAACAATCTTCGCACAGATTTCTCAATGTTCTCAATTCTCATTCCTGTATATTTAAATTTATTCGTTTCCTAGGCAAAGTTTAACATTGTAGGGATAAAGAATTAAAAATGTTCAAACACATCAATTATAAATATTAATATGATATTTTTCAAAAATATATATATCTTAAATTAGCAAGCAGTCTATATTCTTGCAAGTGCTGCATTTGTAAATTTTTTGTATGTGTAAGTGAACTTCGAACTAATCTCCATCCCACATAAAAATAAAAACGATGAGAATGAAACGAATGGATGCAAAATCTGATTCAGGGTAGATCGCAAATAGTCTGCAATTCTGCATTTTTTTTACACTTGTTATAACTAAATTATCATTTAAATATTAAATTTTAGCATCTCTTTTTAACTGCATTCAAAATTTTAAATTGGAATCGCCTTTTAACACGGTATTTAAATTAGATTTATTAAATTAGAGTAACACTATTATTTGTTGTGTAATTGATGGATATACAACTACTCTAGAAAAAGAGTCAAGTTTTACCTGTACCCAATCATACTATAACATGTTGATCTGAAAACCGTTTGATTTATCAATTATCATTTATCTTTTCTCTTTTTACATTGGAAGATTACCCATACAAATAGAATTTATTCTTTACAGATAGAGGTGTAGATGAGACGAACTCATTTTTATTGTGAGGAGAGGAGGGAAGGAAATTGCATCCTCAGAGGAGTTAAAAAAATTAGTAGGGTGATGTGTTTTACATTTGAACTATTCGATCAGCGATTAACACTTCGGATTTAATAATAATAACTCTCATACATCATAACAAACCCACAACCGTTGTGATTTAATTTAACGGTTCAAATTAACCTCCGCAGGCTCCGCACAGAAAAACTTAGGGGAGCAGAGGAAATTAAAAAAAAAAATTGAATGTTATATATACAATTTTATGAAAGAAAAAGAGAATGAAGGACTTCACCTCCTCTGTTCAACTATCTCTCGAATCATATATTTAATCCACTGATCCACTTTAAATAGATATGAAGAGAAAAGTAAATTTATAAACACAACATATGATGATGAAGTTTCACATAGTATTTCAAATTGTTGTTGTTATCAACTATCAAGGATGAAGGATGAAAGGGATTGGACAGACATTTTTCAAGGAAATTAATAAATAGAACATTAAAAAAAGAAAACATAAAACATAAAAAAAATTAAAAACAAACATGCGACATTTGATGCACCAACCAAAGCAACATTTTTAATCTCCATGTCAGACCTACTATAAAAATGAGGCGCAACAGTCTCTCTTTTTAGCTTCTCTTGAAACCCCAAAACTATGCTGATACTCAACATCTCATCTATTTAAATAATATTTTTCAAGTAAAAGAAAAAAATTCTCATCCCATTACCCTGACCTTGATCATCTGATCAATGCAAGCATTAAATGCGTCTGTGTGAGCATGTTTGATGGAGAGAGAAAGAGAAAGAGAAGCAGAGTTTGTCCAAAAAAAGATAGAAAAAGAAAGAAAAAGCTAATAAATCTGGAAAAGCCCAAATAGCGTAACCCCTACCAGAAAAACAAAAGAGCTTCTGACCGAAGACCAACTGAACTGATCAGCATGTTTCATGCATTTTTGAACTGCATATACCACCAAAACGGTATGAGCAAGCTCTGTGCTTTTATAAATATCTCAAGGACTTGTGGTTCTCCTTTGAGGTGCATACATATAACTATATCAGAGTATCATCTGTGAGGGCAATAATTTGATATGATTTGGAGTCTGGGTTTATATAATAGAGGAATTGAGAATACTAAATGAGAATGATGAAAAAATTGCAATTTTTAGATAAGCATAAGGATAGTGAAAATGTGTTATTCGAAATGATTGGATTGTATACATGTTCGGAATGGCAGCTATTTCAAATGATGAAAATGTTAGAACAACAATTTATTTCATCTCTTTGATAAAAAAAATAATTATTTCATCATCCACCCATAATGATAACTATTATCACTATTTTGAAATAATAAATTTGTGTTTGAATGCATCGCTGCTATTTTATTTTGAGAACAACAGATATGTTGTTATTCTGAGTGCAGCCAAACGCACACTGCTATTCTATCTGAGAACAACAGCTATTATATATGTTATTCTCAGTGCATTCAAATGCACCCTTGAAGGATAATAACTCATGAAATGTGTGGCTATAGTTTGCATATATCAGAAGGGCAATTTTCGTAATGAAATTAGTATGAGGTATGCTTTGTAAGAAATTTACTTAAATTTCATATGTTTTTAAGATTTTATAAATTTCTCTAAGATATTCTAAATCAATTATTATAGATATTACTAGTAGGATTTGAAAGGGTTATTGGGCGACCACCCATTAACTTTAAACTCCTCATAATATAATTAGTAATAAGTGGTAACAGCAGTATAGAACAACACTTTAATAGGTAATTTAATTATTGAATAGCTGGAGGCGAGCACAGAGAAAACTAGACAATTTACATGTGAATTTTGATTGGTAAGCAACAGGAAAGAATTAATTCAACTATTATTTCACACGGTATTATACATTTATTCTTACTCGGTCTTTGCATCAAGGAATTTCCAAAGTAAAGTAAGTGCTTTAAATATTTGTTGCTTTCTTTGAAGTGCTTGTGCTAGGCTGGCACCAATTAATTTAGCTGACTGCTTTATGAGACTAAAAAATATAATCCATTAAATTCTTTGACCTAATTTTGTAATTAAATTCAGATCTTCTTCTTACGCGGGTGCACCGCATCTATACAGTTTAGAATCGAAGTATATTGGGAGGAGACCACCACGAGTCTGCTGCATTATATGGGTAAATCGATGATAATCTGATGATAATACTTGTCATTTTACTTATACGCTTTGTTATTCAACAATGGATATGTAAATTCATGGTGATACGAAGTGATGCATGAAGAAAGCCAAGAAGGTTTTAAACTACTTTAGTTTCTGTATGAGAGGGATAGCGGCTTATTTTTTATTTTGTAATAGTTGTATGGGTTCAAAATTTTAATAAAATAGTATTTATAAGTAAATCCTCATGGTACCGGGTGTGGTACCAAAAACATTATATTTCAATATGAAACAGGTGGTATATAACCACTATTTTTTGAAAAAAAAATATTTTTAAATATGTTGTTATTTTTTAGATTAGTATAAAAATTGTTGATCTAACGATTTTTGCACAATCTAATACTAGTTATTTTATATCCATCTAAAAAATAACAAAAAATATAAAATTTAATTTTTAAAGATATTTCAATTTAAAGATTATGTTCAATAATATGAATCGGTCATTTAAACTTTTAAAATCGAAATATGATCGCGAAGTACCGTAGCTTCACTAATAAAATAAATAAATTTAAAAAACAAATGTTAGGTTGGATATCACATACAACCAACCAAAACAATCATATCATTTTATCAAAATAAAACTACTAAACATCCAGAAACTACTATTAAACGTATGTTTTAATCAAAATGATGCTTCTAACTTGACAGACATTTCTTTTGACCGAGTTGGCATAGTCGTTTTATGTTCCTCCTATAGTATTCTTATGCACTAGACAAATCTAAAGAAGAAACTAGTTTTAGAATTTTTATATAGGTAGAATCCATTAGAGAAAAAACAGTATCAGTATCCAAGGAGAAGCAAAGTTGAAGACTCAATTCCTTCTCCAGACAAACATCTTCCCCTGCTGAATCTGATTCTAAATTGTTTTCTAACACCCGCACTGATAACAGGTGACATCTTGAGGTAAAATAAGGTGTAATTTAGTTTGAAAATCATCTCCTTTCTTACACCATCAGTATTAAACTAATGTAATTATACTATTTTCTAATGATCTTAAGAATTTATAATTTGCACCCTCAAAGATTACTATGTTCCTTTCTTTCCATATTGTCCAAAGTAAAACTCTAATTATTTCACAAATATCCTCATTTTTATAAAGAAATTTTACATCTATAAACCACATATCACTAACTATATTACAATTTAAAATATATAATTTAATCTCACAAATATTTCAATATTAAGATTATATTTAATGATTTGAATCGGCCGTTTGAAATTTTAAAATTGAGATATAGACGCAAAGTACAAAATAGACTCACTATTATTTTATTTAAATTTATTTAATTAGATTTATGTTCTAATATGTTTAAAAGCAATATATAATGTAGGCTAGCTGGTAGCTGCCGACTGCAACTCATGCATCTATTGGTGTAAGCTTTATTTGAGTACTACCTAGTGTATCTTGGATGAAAGGGACTGATAAAAGCAATCAGCCAATCAGGCAAGGAAATGACAAACCCAATGAAAGGTCGAGTTGTCTCTGTTGGTATTTTTAGAGCCGTTCTTCACCTTTTGTGTTTGGTTTTTAAGTGGACAGTAGCAGGGATTTGGGACATTTTGGTCATTTTAACTGAGGGTCTTAGAGACACTGAGACAGGAACTGCCCCAAAAAAAATACCAAAAAGGGAAAGCGAAGGGATTTCTGTAGCACGGGCGGATTGAGAGGGGGCAGATTATGATTTATTGGATGACACGATTGTAGTCCTGTTCAAGTTACTAACAACATCTCATATCTACAAGTTGAATAATTGTTTGTCGGAAATATTTTATAATTAGTATTCAATTTCAAACTGTCATTTCTTCACTGAAATAGTTGAATAATTGTTTGTCAGAAATATTTTATAATTAGTATTCAATTTCAAACTGTCACTTCTTCACTGAAATTATAAATTTAAGCATATTAAGGCTAATTCTTGTATCGATCATATTCAACTTGTCTTTTACTATTATTGATGGAAATGAACAGTTATAATTAATTCTAATATAATTTTTTTTTCAAAAATCTCAAGCCATAATAGAACAACTCTTCATCAGACCGATAAAAAATGAATTATCAAATTCTTGTAGGATGTGAATAAATTCGAAAAAACCAAATAAAATTTTAAAATGGTGATGAAAAATTTGAAAATTAGAATGGCCAGATTTAACAAACTCGTCCCTAACTGATCTTCAAAGTTTCTCGTCAAATTTTTAATGGTTAATTTAAAAATCATTTACATTAGAAGGTTTTGAAAAAAAAATGTATAACTATACAACATTACACTATACTCTTTGTTGTGTGTTGGTATATGTGCCCTTCTTATCAACACTTTAGCTACTAGAATTATTACATCGTGAAGAATAAAAATTAATTAATCCTTTCCTCAAATATGTCGGGCATATCCATATTTGTACATTGTCAAAGGGAAGTGGATAATACTCGCGAAATATCAATCACAAATTGTTATAATATTTGTGTCGAATTTCATCATGTATTCCAAAAAAAATGTAATATCATTTTTCTATCCAAAGCAGCCAAAATACAGCAAGAAGAAAAGTGAATTCTCAAAGAAAATAATGAAGGGGTTCACTGTTCATCAATACATTTGTCATTTATCCAAGAAAAGCAGCACAAAATTTTGCAAATTTGAAACAGTCAACAGAAGCACCACCAATCCTTACAAGCACACAAAACAAAAACAAGCTCTGCAATAATCCCTTGCTAGTCTTTAGTTGTTTATTATAGTTCCTGTTTTTTAGTCTGTATCAAGAAAAAGCATAGCAGTACAACACATCTTAAATCCTAGCTCAAGTTGAGCTCCATTATAAGCTTTAAATAACACAATAAAAGATCTTTCTGTTAAAAAAAGTTGAAACAAACTATCAATTCATTTGTACGAAAGATTTTAACAAAATGTTCCTGTGAGACCATGAGCTTGATAAAGCCTTTCCTCTCCTTTTCTTTCTTTCTTTTATTGAATTCAAATTCTTTAGGATAATTTTAGCTAACAAGATTAGTTGTATCCATCGAGTAAGTATCAAATCCACCGAACTAAATAAATAGGAAATCACATGAAAAAATTTAAGCTTCTAAATGAGATTTGAGATGAAGATATGCACTCAACTTATTCCCCTCTCATCATATATAGGGACGATGAAAAACTAGAAAGGCTTATAAGTTTCATTTTGTCATAATTGAAAATATCACAAGAAAATAAGGGTATGATCAGCAGAAGATTAAACAAGAACTTTACACTTTGAATTTTATAGTTTTCACATAAAAAATTGATAATCCCCATTTTTTGTAATTTAAAATATACAATTTCATATTGTAAAATAATATACGTTTGTTGTTTTTAAACACGATATATAAAAAGCTGAATTTTTTTAACAAGACATGGCATGCGTATTATTTTATGCATAAAGATGAACACGAAAATGTTGGATACTCCTATATTTTATTTCAACAATTGAAATTTAAATTATGAAATAGGAAAACAAATGTGGAAGTAAGTGAGTGAAAGGAGCCCACAAAGATATTCTATTTAGATACAATGACAATTTAAATTCATCTCCATTACAGAAACACATATGCAAATATCTAATAAAAAGTCCTTATCAAACGAAAATAAACGAGAAATAAGGATCCCCGATTCCTGATTGATACATTGATGTTTGCATCAAAATAACAACTATGTTCATATACGTAATATACATAATAACTTTGGAGGTAAATTATCAAACTAAAATCATTCGAGGCATTAATGTGCCAGTTGCTTTTCTTTTCTTTTTTGAAAAAAAAATAGATCACAAAGTTTCTCCTTATCAATTAACAGTTTCTATCATACTTTGGAACAAATTAAAGATGGGACCAATATATGTATATCATAATTTAAAGATAAAATAAAATTGGAACTCTTTAAGCCATAACTATTTTACCATAAAGCTAGGAATATCATCGAACAAATAAACAGATACAATTTTATAAACGTACGACCTTATCTTAGAATAAAATGAATCACAAATATTAGAAAGCGTGTCATACTTTTAGGCACAGTAGAGAATTTAAATTAATTGAACCTCCTCCGTAGGCTTTTAGCTGAAAAGTACATGGTTTAAGGGACCAATGAGAACTGATATGAAGTAACCAAAGAAGGGTCTTTACTGTTCCTTTGCTCTGGTCAAATTCTGGTACAGTGAGAATCTCTCTGGTTAGGTTAGCTATAAGTAGCACCAGGCCAAACAGAGCAGGGCCACATTTAGGCCTTGTTTAGAATTTTAAATTAAGCCTATTAATACTAGTAATTGTCTTAACATTAATAGAAGCATGTGTGTGTCAGTGACTCAGTATGTGAGTGTAACGTAACCGTGCATTTTTTGTTTTTGTTTTGTTTTACATTTGTGTTTAATTAGTGTGATGCTTAAGACCTACATATATAGGCTCTAATTTTATGGGTCTGTTTCAGTGCCTCTATTGGGACCTTCAATTTGTACTTTGGGCCTATTAATGCGCTAGAATAGATGCTTTGCGCCTATGTCTGGCAAATATAGAATGATGTGAAGTCACCTGATTCTATGTCTATGACAGCATTAAAATATCCTTAGCTTTTCCTCAAAAAAAAAATTCCTTAGCTAAAAAAAAAATCACTCTAAATTTTGGCTGTTAGTTAGTGTTTCTTCCGATTGGGAATTAATATGGTACGCATACTGAGGTGATTTTGGATTGTAAGTGTTATTCATATTAGCACTTGCAAAAATATAATATTTTTTGTTGTCCATAATTATTAAGTATTGCTTGCGTTTTTTTAAATAATACTAAATTTATTGTTCTTACAAAACATTGATCGGCGGAATAACGCTAATTCAAAACTATTCCAAAATGAGATAAATATGTTTATATAATTTGTATCGAGTAGAATGCCAATGCAATTAACTTCTTATTAGTGTCATTTCGACCATCCAAACATATACTATTGTTCGAGGTAGTGGATCAGATTACATGAATTAGAATTTAATTTGGCTGATAATATATGTTTCTTTTGCAAAATTGAAAAGAAAAAATGAGTTGAATAAATAAATTTACTATAAAGTGTCTAAGTCAAATTTGATAGGAGAGGAACCAGTGTCTTAGAATATGGCTATATATGTTTATGAGACTACATGCATCAGCATACTCAATGATACATTGTGATTTTTAAAATTTCATCTTACTGAGCTTATAAAATTGGGCATATAATATCTATGATTTAAAAATCTAAAGTTATATTAGTATCTTATTATTTTTACTGAAATTTTGCAAAGAATTTTATATTGCTGATATACTTTCAAGAATTTTCAAAAGACTATCTGCATATCCGATCGAATGTGCATCAGGTGATATCTATTATTTTTGTTTCGTTGGCAATTAACGACAAAATTTGAACAAAAGATAACTTATGGGCATAAGGGGATGGAGAGGTTCATTCTCATGTAAATTTCGTGGCCAAATTGAATCTATTGATCATAAGTTTATTCACTATTCAATTATGAATGAATTTTTCGTTTGTTTAATTTGCAAGATTCTAGACGTATCATTTTGAATTTCGAGTCTTTAACTGCTATGCGGGATACTCTTCTTTGGGACTTGATGATAGGAAAATTGTTCAGCCTCTAATCTTGGCTGATGAACGTTGGTTTCTCTGAAATATAGAAATAAAATAGTGTTGTTATGTGAATTAATTGTAATGCCCAGATGTATTTTCTCAAAATCTTAAATTTTAAATAACAAATGATCGCTTCGAACTGATTATTGTTGTCTCCATATAAAATTCTTCTAACTCATCAAATTATTATTGTTTGAAAATATTTTTAGATGGGGAGAAAACCATCATCATTGAATGATTTAAAAATTTTAAATCAAGTAATTTTCTCCTTATCCAAAAATTTTTTTTATAAAATATAAAATTTGGATAGCTAATATAATTTGATATGGATATCATATTGTGCGGTTTGGATCAATCATCTTTACATAAAACTTGAAATTTTGAGACGATGCACGGATGCATGCGTGAAATGCAATGCACCATAGCCTCACTGAATAAAGTAATTTAACAATGTTTATATAATTCCGTCAATAAAATTGATATATACTGAAATATTTTCATTATTTCATTTTAGGTGATGATTTCTTGATAATTATTTATCTTCACAATCACTTTCAAATAAATTCAGAAAAAAAATCTTTGGTGCATATAATTTGGTATTTTTTGATACTTTATCATATATTTATTAAATTTAAATAATTATTAATTATCATATAATTTTCAAAAGAGAGTTGATCGCATATATCATTGTTCATAATATTTATAATTTTATATTTTTCTTGTCATTAGTGTTAATAATTTTATCTCCTAGATCAGTATTAGATCGTATGTGAGAGATGAAATAGGTGGCATAGATAGTATACAACTCTAATCCATTTGACACTGTGTATATAGTTGGAGTTCTCAAGATGAAAGAGAGGAGGAGAGATCTCAAGCAGAGAGAGGATAGGAGAGGCTCTTTCCCTAGATATTGATGTTCCTCTTATATAGGGAAAGGGGAGAATTAATTTATTTTAATGGGCTCCTTCTGAATCCTAACAAATCTAAGTTTATTCGAGTTTCTGGTCCAAGAAATATTTTTTGAGTCTTCGGAACATAATTTTATTGTTAGCTTTCGAAATCGGAATATATCAGAATGATATTTTCAAATTCAATATCATACAATAAGGCTTTCAAAAACATAATCCAATCTAGGTGTCAATTATCGATCCGAACCCGACCCGATCCGACATAATCTGAAGATAAATTGGTCGGATATGGGTTTAATATTTTTTATCCGAATGAGGTCGGGTCGGGTTCAAATCAACCAGACCCGATTAATTATTTTTTTTTAAGTAATTTTATGATTTAGTACTAATTAAAGATTAATTATATACTAATTAAGATTAATTAATATTTAATTGCTTAATATATAAAAATAATTAATAAATATTTAATTATTTTATATGGGACTGGTCGGGTCGACCCGTGACCCGATCAGGTCGGGTATGGGTTAATATTTTTTGATCCGAATTTAATCGGGTTGGGTGAAAAAAATAATAAAATAATATGATACAAGCCGAACCCGACCCGACCTGACCCATTGACACTCCTAATCTAATCACAACTTATTTTGTAAAATAATTTATTCTTCAATTAAATGAGTTATTATTAAGATTATTATATTTAAAATAGATAATTAAAATATTGTACAAAATAGATTGTCTCATGAAATTATTAACTTGAATAATAAAGTCAGTAAGATGGTCTTCCAAACAATTTCCTGTTCAAATTATCAAAAAATAAAAATTGGACCAAAAAGGCCTGCAATTATTGCAGTATTTCATGAATGCTTTATTAAATGAATGAAATTTTGAACTGGATTTCCGAATAAGAAAAAATAATATTTGCAAAAGAATTATATCTTTTTTTTTATGAAAAAAAAATTATATCCACTTCCCTCACTCTGAACAGTTTTTAGTAATAATAAGTTTTAGTAAATTAATATTATTAAAAATAAGAGTGAGAAACGTAAAATTTCAAATATACGAATGGCAGCGCGTTCATTGCGTGTTTGAAACGCGCCACTGCCAGTGGCGCGTTGCATTATTTTTACCAAACGCGCCACTGACAGTGGCGCGTTTCCTTATTTTTACGAAACGCGTCACTACCAGTGGCGCGTTTGCTTCTTATATATACAAATGCGCAGCGCCACTGCCAGTGACGCGTTTCATTATTTTTAGGAAACGCGTCAACGCCGATGCGAATGCGTTTCATCGCGCGCCATCCATGCGCGCGCTACGCTACCATTCATATATTTGAAATTTTACGTTTCTCACTCTTATTTTTAATAATATTAATTTACTAAAATTTATTATTACTAAAATCTGGACTCTGAATGAGCACTGATTGTTACAGAACAAATAAACAAAATTATAAAATTTGTGAAAACAATATAGCAAATGCAGTACTGGAATAGTGGTATGTGCAACAGTTCGAGCAACCCTGCGGCGTAACATCAAATCCAGGCGGATGCAAGTCAAACTGCAGTAACTGCAAATGCAGTACTTACAATTATTGTTTTACAGGATTCCTCTCTCAGGGGTTAAAGCGAGTCTCTGGTGCTTCATTTATACTGCTCTCAGTTCTATTTAAATTGGAGGAGTCCTTGATTTCATTGGCCATATATTTTAGTAATGACTGGATATATCCAGTTTAATTTGTACAGAGAAAAAGAGAAAATAACTGTTGCTTCTTGGGTTCATTCGTGATACTCGTGACAACCGTGGTTAAAGCAATTATGTTTCTGCATCAGGGCTGGCAGTTTGTGATAGAATTGAACAGTGTCAAACATTATCCAAAATATAAAATTATTATCCGTTTTAAGTAAAGTATATACAAAATAGTTTTTGGTAAGGACTTCTCTAATATTGTCCTTTCATTTTTCAATATATAGAGGTCTCACACGCTCTAATATCACTTTTATCAAATTGACTATTAATGATATAATTTTAGTCGTTAAAATTTCACTAACTTATAATTTTAGTCTTTCAACTTTTTATTTGAAAGAAATTAGTTTTTATCATTACCGAGTGTAAAAAATAAATAATTACATTGACATTCATACCCTATAACATATTTTATAATTTTATATTATATTAATTAATTTTAAATAATACGAGAATGTAGCATTTTTATTACTATCTTTGTACTGATTTTAATGTTGAAAATAATGCTATAATAAATGACAATATTATTTTAGAATAAAAATACAAATAAAGACCGATTTGGTATAAATTATAAACTTCACAACCTAAAAACTGTACATTTGAAACTTAAGATCAATTTGGTAATGAAGTGATATTTTATGGATTAAATTGTTATTTCTGAATGTTTAAAGATTAATTTGATAAAATGATGATACTTTAAGGATAAATTGTGTGATTTACTTAATAAATTATAACAAATATAAGTCTGCAACAATAACATGTCTTTTATGATCCAAACTAGTTCGTTTTTGTAAATCTTCGTTCAAATGCCTAGTGAAACAAAGTACTACATATTTCAACGCTAAAATTTTGTTGTTACTTGTCAATTTCAACCAGTTTTTAGTAATAATAATTATTATTAAATTAATATTATTAAAAATAAGAGTGAGAATCGTAAAATTTTCAATATATGAATGGCAGCGCATCACTGTCAGTGGCGCGTTTCATTATTTTTATGAAACGCGTCACTGCCAGTGGCGCGTTTGCTTCTTATATATACAAAACACGCAGTGCCTCTCCATCTCACTTGCGCGGGGTTTGGACGAAACGCACCACTGCCAGTGGCGCGCTTTCATTCGTATATTTAAAATTTTACGGTTCTCACTCTTATTTTTAATAATATGAATTTAATAATTATTATTAATAATAATAACTGCAATTTCAACAGACCGCCCATAATTTACCTAATTATAATAACTAACGCTTCCAATTAGATATAGAAAATTATTATTTAATACAATTCAATCATATAAATTAATTTTTAGTGTTTGGTAAATATTTCCCAACAACAAAATCACTATTGTTTTAAACCAAGATACTAGCAGGTTCCATACACTGAGGTTGTCTATGAAATGTTCAAATTATGATGTTACTTAACCAGAGCACAAAAAGTCCTGGTTCTGAGCACATGTATATGAAAGTTATGATTATATCTCGCTAGTTTACCAGTAAAATTATCCTATGAACCAAAAACCCTGGAACACACAACCTACGTTCAAGTTGAAATCATTAGCCCATTGTTTCAACTTTTCGCTGCTACCTACCTTTGCTTAAACATACAGCTTCTACCAGTAAAAACACTATCTCTAGTGCTTTACAAAACCTCTTAAAATATTATCAAGTCCTTTTAGTAAATTTACTATTCAATCAACAAGCTCAAATGATTTAGTCTCAGAGCATGTGTATGTGACCTTGTCTTACAGAGGACACAGGTGACCGTCCAAGTCTCAGAGAAAGAATTAGAGGATATTATTTTGTAATGTCATTAATTATATGGATTAATTGATTTAAGATTAAAAAATATCTCAATTAACATAAGTAACTTGACATATTCGTCGATCAGAGAATATGTAAAACAAGTGTCTAGCTTATCATGTACTTGGATAATAATATAAAACCAATTTCAAATTTATGCTAACTCAATTGATCTCATTTTGGGCGCATTGAATTTTCATACTATAAGTAAATTTACAATGAAATCCAAAAAATGTTGAAATATTTTTTAATTCAACAAAATCTGAACACTAAAAACGCAGAGATTTTTTTTTACTTAATAATTGAGAAAAAAAAAACTCTACTAGAATCGCCATAAAAATGACGTAATGATTTTATTATCTATCTGATTGGACAACATCTGACAACAAATGCATGCTCATGCTAAGAGTTGATCCGAAGCAACTGATAATCTGATATGCTTAATTGCAGAAACAATAAAAATAAAGAAAGAGCATGCAAACATGACATCTACTGCTACACCAATTTATTTTTTATATTTTCCTCTTTATTTTCGGAGCATGCATTTGCGAGTTTAAAAAGAATTGAAATGGATAACGTCCGTACAGTTTGAGAAATATAGCACGGTCATCTAAGTACAAATTTATTCAAAGAAGGGGAAAAATAAGGAGATGATGGCATTAATGCATTATTGTAGTGCAAAACAACAATTTCGACAAAAACGGAGATGTCCATTGATACTGCCACGTCAACCAGCTGATTGTATAGTATAATATAATATAAGAGCATCCGCATTCCATTGTCAAATTGATTGTCAAATCTCATTTGACAATTGTCATTTGAATTTGAGAGATGCAGAGACTAGACAAAATTAGACAATTGTCTAAATTTGATAATCCATTTGACAAGCCACGTCAGCGAAGAAGTAAAAAATTAATTACGAAAGTGTCATTTTGACAATTTCATTCTATTCAGAGATGACATTTTTAAAATAAATTGTCAATTGATGACATGACATAAAAATTTAATTTTGACAATCGACACCAACGTGGATGATCTAATAATATATCTGTTGTTCCCATACCATGTTGCGTTTATTGTCATCACTTCAACATAAATAAGATGCCCAATGTGAGGCATGAATTTTGCCAAAAGAAGTACAAATTTAAGTATAATATTGTTTTCTTTTTTTTCTTTTTGTGTAGACAGGCGTAAATGTTGAATTTAATTAAAATAATCATTTCAGGGATCCATACTCCCGGTTTTCCTTTTTATTCTTAGAGAAACTTTCACAACATCGAACCAATTATCTTTTATATTAATTAAATTGGCATCAATAGGTCCTTGAGAAGGAGAGAAAATTTCCTAACTCACACAATTGTAATTTGTAATCACTCAAACCAGCCAATGCTCAATACATAATTTTTTTTTTAAAAAAAATATACTCAATACACGATCAGTCAAAAAGTCGAGTAACTAAATTTCCCAATTGGATGCTCAAAGATGCCCTCAAAAATAAAAAGAGACTCAAAATAGTATTTTGCTTAGTTGAACAACTATAGAATAATTGGAAGATGCACTGTGCTTAAAGAAAGGGCAGTTTTTAGTAATAATAAGTTTTATTAAATTAATATTATTAAAAATAAGCGTGAGAAACGTAAAATTTCAAATATACGAATGGCAGCGCGCCACTGCCAGTGGCACGTTTCGTCCAAACCCCGCGCAAGTGAGATGGAGAGGCGCTGCGCGTTTTGTATATATAAGAAGCAAACGCGCCACTGCCAATGGCGCGTTTCGTAAAAATAATGAAACGCGCCACTGACAATGGGCGCGTTTCGTAAAAAATCAAACGCGCCATCGACGGGCGCGCCATTTCGTAAAAATCAAACGCGCCATTTTAACCGCCATTCGTATTTTTCACTCTTATTTTTAATAATATTAATTTAATAAAACTTATTATTACTAAAAACTGAACAAAGGGAACCAAATCTGAAAATATGTAGGCTTCCCTGAATCTTTAGGTTATTCGGTTGTTTCACAATAAAAGGCAATCAACGAAATACCTAGTCCCCATTGACATGACAGCTATTGATAACCAAAACCTTCATACATAGTAACATAGTTGATTGAACTATCTTATATTGTAAACAAATTATTTTTGTGTTCTTTTTTTTTTTTTACTTTTAGTTTTAGGCGTTGTAGGCACTTAGTAGTCAGTACTTTACAAAATCTTTTTTCTTTTTGTAACTTACAAAATTTATGATGGATTACTTATTAGTATGTTCATTTTGAGCAATTCTTCAATGAGGACTACATTTTTTCAATCGGATGGTGTAGTTTGAACTGTGAAGCCAGTCACCAAGGAAAACAACTGGTTTCTAAGAGGGAAGCAGCCGGTCACCACAATTTAAAAAAAAAAAAAAGGTCAATTTCGTCTATCACAAAATATCAAAGAACCATCTCTCCGTTTCATGACTTATTTGATTAGCTATAATCTATTTATATTTGGAATGATTGTGAATGACTATCAGATCACTAAATCAATGGCCAAAGAAATCTGGAATGATGTTAATACACAAATTTAAATACCTAGTTGTTCAATATATAGAATCAACCGTTACAAATTGTAATTGAAGTATTTTTCGTAAATCACTACTCCATTAGATGATATCTTAATAATATTTGTTTAATGTGTATGCTCTTATATAGGATACCCTTGCATAAAGTAGTTATTTTTGTTTAGTTATATTTTATTTATGTTTTCAATTAGTAAAAACCGGTACTTATGTATATATACATGATATCCTTTTTTTCTCAATAAAAATCTATATAACTTGACAAAAATGACCATATTCATTTTTTTTATTTCATACGAATATAGATTAAATATATATTAAACATATATAGATACATATCGAATATTAAATAATATATATACATACGTGTTTGTAAATTAAAATAAAAAATATCATTTATTTTAACTAAAAAATAATTACATCATGTTTTCGTCAATGTTTTAAAAATGTCGTTTTTAATATACATGTTGATCGAGTCGTTGCATACATGATATATGTATCATGAAAAAAAACTCTAAAACATATGGATTAAGTAGAATTCCTTAATTTATTTAAAATAAAACATAGTAAAATATATATACTAATATAGTTTATGAATATTAAATGACAAATATCATATGATTATAAATATAAGCTTAATAAATTAAAATGTTAAACATTATAACACATTATTGAATATGCGGATGCACACATTTACGCATGTGGTCTTGCATTATAAACATATGTGTGGCTATATTTTAAAATTGATTTTTATTATAGATTTATCGTTATAAAAATAAAACACTGTGTATCATTATAGATTTTATCTCTCTTATTTAAAATAGATGGATATAATATACTTGAGATGGAATTTAACTCTTAAAATTATCCAACCTTTTAGTGTTATTCTTTATAGATTATCACGTTTAATAATAATTATATTATATACATCTTCAGTATTTAAAAATATTATGTTCAAATTTGCCTTAATGTAAATTTTGTATTGAATTTATTTAAAAAATTTATACATTTAATTATTTATTAGAAAACTGTCTTGTCAATACGAAACGATATTTTCTATAAAATTAGTTGTGTAAATTATCAAAATAAATAAATAGTTGTCAAAGATCCCTATCCTTTTGATAATCACCTATAACTAAATTAGATGATTAAATATCCGATATCATGAATTCATCCACACATTTACAATGATCAGAAAATAGAAAAATCAACATAATTTAAAACCAACCCCAACCTATTGAAATAATTATAGATTTAGAGCACTTACAAGGGGTTTGGCTGCATTAAACAACATGATTAGTTTCATTTAATCAAAAGCACTTACAAAGAAATTCCCAAGATCCTAATCTCCATACCTTGCCAACACAAAAGAGCTCTCAAAAAGAATGCATCAGGTGGACATTATATTGGAGCCACTATCCTAGTTGCTGCTTAAAAGTAGATACTTATTGAGACTATAATTAAAACATTTTTAATTTTTTTAATTTTTTTTTGTCCGGGAGATCTTATATATTAAATTACATCATTACTCCAATACTTCGTCTGGGCAATCGCATGTCTCAAACATATATGCAAAACTAAATATTATATTCTACATATTTAATTATGTAAGTAATTTTACAAACTAGTATATCTCATCATTTTTTTTAAACCAAAACTACCATACTTTTCTTCTTATTCTTTTAAAGGTACAATTATCTTTTTATATGCAAACCAAGTCACAATTTGGACCTCCGTCCATCAAATGGTAAGTGCTAACATGATGTTTGAGATTGATGGCTCTGAAAATGATTGTGAATTTTCTATGTTCAAAATTTTGTTTACTTGTAGATTTTCATTATCCTTGTTTGTTGATTTTTTATTTCATAAATTAGAAATACTTTAATTTTTATAAACAAGAATGTAGGTGTGTACGTATTTAAAAAAGAGGAAATTTTGTAATTACCACTCCAAAGTTTGGGATTTTAATAAATGCCACATCAAAATTAGAGTTTAGATAAATGCTACTGTAAACTCAAGTATTTTTTTTTTGTTTACGAATGCTATATATTTTCAAATAAAAAGTATGGATATTTGAGAATAATTTTATGTTTTCTCAAATTACCCCTGAACTAATACCAGTACCCACTTCAAACTGGTATAAGCTTGATCAGATCTCGTATCAACTCCAAACTGGTACCATATCAGTACCGGCCTGGAGCAGTGGAAGCCGAACATGTACCAGCCGCATAGTTATCTAAATTTCCCGTGTTTCGGATCTATCGTTTAATCACTGATACATAGAAGGTGAATAAGAATTCTGACTTGTTCTATAGCTCTGAGTCCTTTGGGAAATCTGGATCACATCGCCAGATCCAGAGGCAATGGTCAAATGATACGACATTACAAACTGTTTTATCACTTCATGCTTGCCTCTGATCATCCTCTCCTTCCCAATTGTGTATTTTTCTAATAATTATGCATGGATAGGGTATTCAATCTGCTTATCCATGTAACTCTTGGCCAAACTGATACTGACTCCAAACTATTTCAATTTATAGTGACATTTTTCAAATTTCCAAACTTTAGAGTGGCAATAATAGCATTTACTCACAAAAAAATATTCAGATATTACAAATTTTCTATCCATGAAAAGAGTCGACTCCAATAACATATTTATCTTAAATGACTGTAACTTCCCCCTACAAAAAAGGCCATTAATTTGCCAGCTTTCATTAAAATAGAAAGCGTCTCAATTAATAATTGCAGGAATAAATAAAAATAAAAATTGACTGAAAATAGAAAAAGATTATGATGTACTTGTTTCAACTCAATAAATCAAACATACACATGCAAGAAAAGCATTTCTTTGCATGAATCTGTCAAATTCTCTTCTTCCTGAAGTAACATGAACAATAATTTGAAGAAAATAAATTATCAGACAGCTTTTTCTCTGCCAAATGTTGCTTAATCAACACAGACTCAGCACCAGTGCCTCCAAACAAAAACTGCCAAACGAAAAGAATAAAAAGAAATTTGAAATATCTCACTGGTATAATTTTATATATTACAGTACAACAAGATGACATTCTCAAGTACTAACACCTGAGATCACAAAATGGGGGGCCATGGCAACTTTATGTAGTCAAAAAAGCCCTCAAAAAAGAGCAAAATTAGCAGACCACGCCCCCATCCATTACCCCTAGAAAGGACCAAAAGAGATCAAAAAATCCCCCTCAAAACCAGCTTTTTGTCCCAATTAACCCACGCCATCTCACTAAATCCCACTTTCTTTTGTCAGTACGCCTATATCTAAACCTTTATCCTCTTTTTCTTTTCTTTTTTATTTATTATTTATATATTTACCCTTTATTGGACCCAAATGCTAAACCCAAATCCAGCCCAAATGGCCCAATTTGAATTTATTATTTTTAATTAAGAGGTTTAATTGCTGGTGCGAGGCCCGAGAAATTGGATTTCGAGTAGAGGAAATCACGGCCCCCTCGTGAGAATCAATAGAAATATCTGATGAAGAACTACAACATGTGCAACACAAAATCTACCCAACGATTGTTTACCAACAAAATGCTTGATAAATAATTTGTGGGTAACTTTAGTGTACACCATAATTTATGGTATGCCTCCATTCTGATGGTATGTTATAGATGTATTTATAATGCTATAGATAGAATGTATATGAAATTTTAACCAATTTATAAGAGATTTTAACTCTCATCATATATAATTATATAATTTTAACGGTGGGGATTTAATGATATTGTGATGAATGATCAATTAATCTTTAAATCATTTAAATTTAATATATATTTCTATCAAAATCACTAAAATACAATATTAATTATAAATTTTTCATTTAAGCAATATTTTAAAAATAATATATTATAATCTTGAATGTGCACTTGAATTATTCATAATTTTTTGGTGCTCTTTTCATCTGAGAATTTGGGAAGCTGAAGCAGTGGTACAAAGAAAGGCGCAAGGAGTCGGACAACAGATGAACAGACGCCCCCATTAGCCCTTTAAAAGGTTGCCACGTGGCGTCACTGTTCTTCCAACCATGCCATGTTACCCACCACAGTCTCCCACGTGTGAAGGTTAGTTAAAAAGGACGGGTGAAATATCTGAGAAAAAAATGAGCTTTTTTTCTCAAGGGTTGATTTGCATGAACATCCAGAGAAAAGATCTATTTTTTCCGTTAAAGCGCCTCTGAAGTTGATACTTGTTTCTGAGTTTGACAAAAAAAAAAAAAAAAATCAACCATCTTATGTGTCTGAAAGATTGAAATATCACGAAAGCTAGATATTTCTTAAAATATATAATTAAATAAACAGAGGGGCTTTTGTTAGAAAGAGTGAACATCCATGCTAAGAAATCAAAGCTTTGATTCATTTCCAAACATTAAGAAGCCATACAAGGAAAGTCAAATTTTGATTTAGATTCGTTCATCACTCGAAAGAAAGAAAGAAAGAGACATTGTCATACAAGGTGCATCACACCTTAGCAGTCTCACAACAAAGCAAAACGGTACATAATGATGAACAACGGTTTCAAAAAACCATCCACTCAGCAAATGCTCACAATTAAACGGTCAGTGGAGACTATATATTTCGAGGTCTCTCTTAAACGTGAAAATGAGAAATCACTTTTTCAATTTTTTATATGAAAAAATTAAGACAAATATAAAATGAAATTTATCTAAGAAGATGATAGAGTTTTGAAAATAATATATACTACTTTGTGATTAATATGAACAAAGAAGCATCACGCAATTTATAGGAGATTTCAAACTGATATCAACTGAAAAATTAGCTTCTTCCTTCATTACTTAAAAGCTATAATTCTGACATTAACAACAGCACAGAGATAACGGCTCCAATCTCCATCGCCGTTTATGCACGGAGATTTTTTTAACAAACAGTCACATAAACCTACTAACAAAAAAATGAAAAAATCTAAAAAAAAAAAAGAAAAGAAATTACTAATGCTCAATAGAAAACCCCGCATTAAACTTTCCTATCTTCTCTCCCACTGCCTACAAAATCGGCCGACAAAACGGCGTCCGGTGCACAAACACCGAGTCCATGCAACTCCTAATAAACGGCAGGTATGTCGTCTAGGGGGAACAAATCGGTGATGTCTCTAAAGCATTCCTCCTCCTGCCACGCGGCCTCTTCGGCCCCACCACCACTGCTCCACCCCCCTTCTATTGCCATGTCCTTCCTCCACGGCTCCGACCATTCACCCCCCAACTTATCAAGGTTATCAAAGAACAACGGCTCGGAGCTAGGGCCGATGCCGAATGAGTCGAACCCAAACCCGAAACATGACCCGAAGTCATCAAATATGGGCTCGTCATGAGGTAATTGAAATTGTGGCTCCATTATGCAACTGCTGCTAGATAGAGAAGAAGTTTCCTGCTTTGTGCAAGTCTGTGAGAGGATAATTTGCTTTTCTGGCAACTTGCTTTCTGGTGACTCGCTTGACCGGAGCACCGACTTAGGCGACGACATGTTGTTGTTTTGAGACTCCTCAGTAGACTCGTATCCAGTCGAGGAAGAGGCAATGTTGTCCGATGAAGCGCTCTTTTTGAGAGGGTTAGCGAAGTTGGTGGTTGCATCAGGACCGCGAAGCTTTATAGCAGCTGAGTCGTATACCTTAGCAGCCTCCTCAGCCGTGTCAAATGTACCCAACCAGACACGCACCCGCCTTTGTGGGTCCCGTATCTCAGCCGCATACTTTCCCCACGGCCGCCTTCTGACACCACGAAACCTTGGAGCGCCAGAGGCATCAACAGTGGGAGCAACAGGTACCTTGCGCTTCCTTGCAGGGGCTTCTTTAGGTACACTATCAGGAGAGGCAGAGGGTTTCTTCTTCGGCATCTTAGGCACCAGTCTGATTTCGTGAACGTAGCGGCACACGCGGCGACGAGAATAGTTGGTCTCTTCCTCGTCACTTGAGGAATCAGTGGCGTCGTTGTCGTCCACAAATATACGGATTGTTCTGGGTTTCAGGTCGCTCGGTCGGTGACTGGACCGTGAACGGTTGCGAGAAGAGGTAATGGGTTTAGATGTGATTGTCACGTGCTCCGACCTCTTAACGGGTATAGGAAAGCATCCTCCTTCCATCATCATCTTAGCATCAGAGGAGTGCTCGGTTTTGCGATTGGCCTGCTTTATAGGAAACAAACAGTTAAAATCCTCAGTGAATGAGAAGGAAGCAGGAAACCAACAAAGCAAAAAGACTGAGGGAGATGCACTTACACACGCGCGCACAAATTCAAACAGAGAACACGCGAATAAAGAAGGGGGTCTAAAAGGAAACCTCAAAAGAAAGGGTAAGGTTAGCTGATTGTTCTCTCTTTTCAGGAGGGGGCAAAACTTTTGAAGCTAAACTAATGGTGAAAACGAAACCAGAATCAAATTCCTCCCAGTGAAATTTCCAGGAAAAACCTTTACCAAAAAAAATTGCCACAAGGCACAGTAGTAGAGATACAAAGAGTGTGTGCGTGTGGCGTTGTGCGTTCGTGAATCAGAGAAGGAGAAAGCTAGTAACCTTGAATTAGAGAAACGACGCTCCTTTTCTTGTTTTGAGAGAAGAAACTATGCTCTTCAGTCTTGTCAAGGTCTCAAGCAATAGCTTCTCTTTTGTAGTTGTACGGATTGCGTGGGAATAGAGATGGCACAGGAGAAGAAGAGTACTGGACTTAGAGCGAGAGAAGTGGGTTTTAGCGGTGGGGTTTAGTGATAGAGAAATGGGGATAGGTGAAACAGAGGTAGGAGAGAGAGAAACTCGGTGCTCAAGAGAGAAGGCGATGGGGACACACCGAGGAGACTCTGTTTTTATAAGGATCCCAATCAGCCCAGTTTTGGGAAACTCTCTCTGTTTCTTTTTAATTTAATTCCCCAATCCCCAATTTTCCTATTTCCCCTCTTGTTTCCCTTTCCTCTCCATTTTTTCCCTGAACTTCCCGAAATGCCCCCTCCTTTCCTTTTCCAGTTCTCCTCGGACATCCCCCCCGCTCTCCATTTTCCTGTTTCGAAAATTTTCAAAATTGGAATTTGCTACGCAGCCGCCATCAGTGGATTTCAGCCAATTGGAAAGTGACAGCAGTACAGTCAGAGTCCTTTCACTGACAGTGGGCCGTACCGATTGCACCGGGTTACACAGTCCGGTACGGTGCGCTGTCACGTGACCTGACCTGATATGGGGAGAGACCTAGAGAGAGCACGGCCTGTGTGGTGTCTGGTGTGGGAACAATTTAAGTTGTGGTCAAATTCTTGGGTTAAGCAACCCCATCACTGTTTATTTTGTTTTATTGAATGTGGTTATTAATGCATTAATTACTGCGCTAAGTGGATTCAAATGTGTGTTATTTTGTGACTCCAGATAGATGTGACTCTTTGGTTCTGTGTTGTACGGAGGAGGGGATGACTTGATTGACAAGCTTTTGCTATGTAACTTGGAGTACATTTATATTTTTCTCAAAGAGTAACCATCCGATATAGTTGTAATTTTTTTTTTCCCAAGAAAATGAAATTATCGGTCCTTGATTTCATTTATTTTGATAACACTGTTTCTGCAATGGTTCTAATTATAACTCAGCTGTTGGAAATTTTATATGAAAAAACAAATTTGTTGGCATTACAGCATTGCACAATTGGACCTTTTTAATAGTGTATTACCACAATTGGAATAATTTTTTGATTGCTTTCCTCGAAATTTTCCATTTATTTACATAAATACAAGTTTTGGCAATTGCAATGTCCCATGCATTAAAGTTTGACAGCACTTAGTTTGAAGTATTTTAAAAAAAAATGTTATCATGGTTTGAGCCAATGGAATTTCAGTGTCAGCTAGTATAAGAAATCAAGGGACTGTGACATATTTCAGCTTTTTAGTTCAAATGATTTTCTATCAAATTTTTTCTCCCACTATAAAACACGTCCTAACAGGACGGTCCTCTTTCGTTATTAAACTATACAATAAATTAATTCATATCAAATGCTCCTCTATTCTAGTGACAAGTTTAGATGTAACCCAGTCACCGTTGGGTTTGGAGGATATTGAGTTAGAAGTTGCAATAAATTACATATTTTAGCTTAATTGACCATAAATTTTCAAATGATTACTGATGCTTCAAGTTTTCAAATGGAAAAAAAGAATTAAGATGGTAGACAGCCAAACGACAATAGTAATCATGCATTTTTCATGGAAGCTTTTGTCATAGAATGGCTAGGCAAAGAGAAGTTGCATTTGTACAACAGTACCAATGTACCAGTGCTTTCCTGATTATCAGATTATGAAATTTGATTTTTTTTTTTTTTTTTTGGGTGCGCGTGTAAGGGCAGAGAGTATGTATTGCTAAAAAATAAATATTTTTGTTCTAAAAATGTAAGTGAAGTTTGCAGGATATGGTATGATGGAACATCAACATACTCTTGCTCCATGCCTAATTGGAACTTGTTCACTAGTCATGGGATCAGATGTGACAGAGAAATTGGTCTGAAGTCTGAACATATATAGAGACGTGTAATGTAGAGTGTAGACATACAATTAATTAAATCATCATTTTGTAAAAAGTAGTTCTGGAAAACAAAGATTTGCTACCTGAAAAATGCATGCAACAAATTCATCTGAGTTGCGGAAAATATTGTATACATTGATTCTCAATTCATTATTTAAAAAATGTCGCTTTAAGAAATATTTAATACCTATTCAGCAATTTCATTGTATAAGTCATCGTTTTTGAAGAACAAATTTTCAGTACGGAATGGTTTAAAATAAATCATATCTTTTATATAGAAAGTGCAGGTACCAAATTAAGCATGAGTTAATTGAAATTATTTGTATACATTGAATAACACCTCATTCTTAATGACAATTGTTTATTACAACTCATCATGTTTATTACAAAAATAACAAAAACCAATCAAAATGTTTATTACAACTCATCATTTCTGGCTGCACAAATACAATTGTTTAGCACGGTTTAGGACACATCAGTCTTTTATACGAAAATGCAAGTATTAAATTCGTCATTACTTAAAAAAATTGTGAATCTTTGTTTCATCTTTTAAAAAATTTACATTTTAAATATATAGTGATAAACAACTATGAACAAACATTAACATAACAAAAAAAATAAGTACTGCCTGAAATTATATTTCACAAGAAGAATGATTAAGTACATCTAATAATGACTTAATGTGTCTTGTTTGCTGATATTGAAAAATGCAGGCACCAAATCCATCAGGAGTCAGTGAGTCACGGAATATAATGAATCAATTGATTCTCGTTCCATTATTATAATAATGACATTTCAGAAATATATTGAAAAGAAAATGTCATTGTTTAATAGTTTCTTTGCATAACCAGTTCATTTTAGGAAAGAGATATTGTATGATTGATAAGCCACGCCTCATATATAAAAATGCATGTACCAATTTGTGTGAGTTGCGGAAAAGATTTGAGTACATAGAACCTTGTATCATTCTCAATAAATATAATATCAAGAATATATTCAAAGCCACCAATAAAAATTACAAAAACATTTTGAGTAGTTTCTTTTCCAGCTCATCATTATGTGGATATGATTTGGGACCACCGATGATTTTTTAAAATATATATTTTAATTTTAATATATTTACACATCATAAGACCGACTTTAACATGACAAAAAAATTATACAACAAATAAGATTCACTGCTACAGACAAAAGATACCAATAACGAAGAGCAGGAAAAAAAAACAAGAATTGTAAAAACTAAAACATTAAACAAATAATGATTTTTTTTTCAAAATATAATAATAATGTTTGACTGTTACCGCAACCAATTTAATGATTTCTGCTGGGATTAGAAGTTGAGCATCTGACTGGACTTTGTCTATGCATAACTATGCACAAGAGCAACGCACACAAATAAAGAGACGCATCAAATTTTTTTTTCATAAGCGTGCAACTTATACTGGTTAATTGTGCAATAAAAATTCCTGGGAATGCATTTATTTGGGATGCAGAAAAAAAAACATCTCGCTATTCCACTACTATATGTCTTGAGTCTTCACTGGCATGATTTTTTTTTTGAAAGCTTGTACCGAAACAAATGTATTGTTAATTTGTCTTTATCCGTGTGTAGGACCCTATATCTACTCTAATAAAGACCAAAAATAGCACCATGCTTGTCATAAAAAAACAAAACAAAAAATTTAAGAAGGTATAAATAACATGATGCCACATACAGAGGAGGACCCAGTAATGGCGAGGTGCCAACTGACTTCTTAGATTTTTAAATGTAATATTTTTAGTTTAATGTTTTGTTAATCTGATTTTTTTAATTTAATTTTTGACTCTTTCTAAAATACTTTTGATTGAGAAAAAATATTTAATTTATGATAATGAAATAATTATGTAAATATTTCAAAATTTAAAGTGTATTATTTTCATAATCGACATGATTATTTATTATTTTGAGTTTTATTTTTATTATTTTTAATATATAAAAATATGTTTTTTTGATATTTTTTTTATTAGATAAGAATATATGTTGAATTATTAATTTTTTATTTAGTACCCGATTAGTTAATGAATTTGAATCTGATAAAATTAATACAATTTTATAACTAACCGTCTAATTAAAATTTTGCATCCGTCCCCGACCACGTACTGAGTCCTGGCAATATTATCAACTATTATGCTTTTTTTTGCCATTGTTTGGCTTAAATGGACGGGCCACATTAAACTTTTTTTGTTTACTTCAACAACAACATACCAGCAGCATAAAAAAAAATAGTTGAAAAGAAGGCTATGCTACTTGCCAAGACTAGAAAGTATTTTAAAAGTTTTAGAGCTCCACGTATATGAAATATTTTGCTGAGCTATCAAGTGACTATGTGCCCGAAGAAAGTTGCAATTCCACCATTGAAGACAAATATACACATGAATTGTATATTTCTTTACGTATACCAACTGCTAATACAGTATACTGGTTTGTTGACAGCTTGTAGAGGAACCATTGGTACCCAAAATAAAAAGCAAAATTTGTTTTTGAGGATTCTATGCACGATTGCGTGGCGGATTTCTCAAAACTGACCTAATCCGGCGAATATATATACAGAGAGAATTAGGTTATGGTTTTACGTATAATACGGATGGTCTGTGTGTTAGGGATTATTTTTTATTTTTAAAGTTTAAATTATCAATCCGACTAATTAAAGTGTTTTTCATATGAAAATCTAGTTGGAGATTAAATTATATATATTTTTTAATTTTTTTTATTATTTTTAAGATGCCTAGAAAATCACTTCTTTTGAATAGCTCATAATGATTAATCAAGTGATTTTCTAACTATCTTAAACAATAGTACAAAAAAATTTAAAATACAAAATTTGGTCCCAACTAGATTTTCATATAGAAGATATTTTTAACCGATCGGATCGACTATTTTAACTTTGAAAACAGTAAAACGGTCCATAACAAAAAGTCATCACTACGCATAACACCGTAGCCTAACTATATATATATTCATCCGATGAGCTAAATGAAAACACACAACAAAATTACAAGAATTTTTGTTCGATCAAGTAAAATCGACTGCAACCTGCAATTTTTATATATTTTTCTAAATTTGTTCGATCAAGTAAAATGATATTTTGAAGTATCCTTCAAATTTTCACTTAGGTAGGTAAAGTGACTCTGCTCTATATGAGCATAAATACTGTGAATATGTTTTCAGTCCATTTTTTATCCACAGTTAATACAGAATCACAAAATGCTGATGAAAGCAAAGGTGTGTAATTTATCAGTTCGATTCAACAACAACAAAGTTTTTAATTCCAAATAAATTATGGCAGGCTAGAAATGAAAACCAATCAAAAATCATAAGATCAAAGATCTCAAATATCAATGAAAATAATGAGAATGATGAGAAAAATAATAATAATAAATAAATAAATAAAAATAATAATGATAATGGTGATAACAATATGATAATAATAATGATGATAATGATGTTGATAATATGCTAATAATAATAATAATAGTACAATAAATCTCTATTATAAAATCTATTTCTAAATCCTAAATTTTAAACTCTAAAATTCTAAAGATCTAAAAACCTAAAGTTTATAACTCTACTACTAGACTCTAACTCCTAAATCATGATTCAGGTACATAAATCGTCATCTTTCAAATACTCTTATCCAAAGTAAGCTCTTTGGATATATTTCATTCCTTCAAATTTATTTTTATTGTTTCTTCCAATGTAAGTTCCGATCGACCTCTTCCTCTTTTTGTGTTTTTAGGACCACTTAGAATACCACTATGTACTGGTGCTTCAGGAGGCCTTCGTTGGATATGACAAACCATCGCAAACGGTGTTAGACTAGCTTCTCTTGAATTGGTACTACCTCAAGTTTGTCCTGAATATCATCACTTCTGATTCGATCTTTCCTTATGTGGCTACATATCCAACATAACATCCGCATTTCAGCTACACTCATCTTCTAGATGTGTTATCCTTTTGCAGACCAACATTATGCGCTATACATTATCGCAGGTCTAATCGCCATCCTGTAGAACTTGTCTTTTAGTTTGTTTGGGACCTTCTTGTCACAAAGAATACCAGATGCTTGTCTCCATTTCACACATCTGGCTCTTATTCTATGATTAATATCTTCATTGATCTCTCCATCACTTTGTAACATTGATCCCAAATACTGAAATGTGTCATTTATGAATACTATTTGTCCGTCCAAACTAACATCTTCATCATCTGAATTTTCCCCTCTGAACTGACAACACAAATATTCGGTTTTTGTCATACTAAGTCTAAAATCTTTCGATTCTAAATTTGTCTCCATAACTCTATTTTTTTATCGACTCTAATTCTGCTTTCATCAATCAGCACTACATCATCAGCAAAGAGCAAACATCAAGCAATATCTCCTTGTATGTCATTTGTGATCTCATCCATCACTAAGATGAAAATATATGGACTCAATTTTGACCCTAGATGTAATCTTATCTTAATAGGAAATATATCGGACTCGCCGTCACATGCTCTGACATAGGTCACAATATTTGTGTATATATCCTTAATAAGGGTAACGTACTTTGTGGGGACTCATTTCTTTTCAAGCGCCGATCATATGATATTCTTGGTATTTTATCATACATTTTTTCTAAATCAATAAATATCATATGTCGATCCTTCCTCTGTTCCCGATATCTCTCCATAAATTGTCTTATCAAGAAAATCGGTTCCATGGTGGAATTCTCAGGCATAAAACCAAACTGATTTTTAAAGACAGTTGTCAATTTTCTTAAACGATAATCAATTACTCTCCCCAAAGCTTCGTGGTATGACTCATGAGTTTAATTCCTCTGTAATTAGTACAACTTTGAATATCTCATTTATTGTTGAAGATTGGTACTAATATACTTCTTCTCCACTCATCAGGCATCTTATTGGACCGAAAAATGGTATTAAATAGCTTATTGAGACACACTATTGCTATATCTCCAAAAAACTCCATACCTCAATCGAGATGTCATCAGGTCCTAATGTCTTACATGTTTTCATATTTTTTAAAGATTCTTTCACTTCAGACTCTTGAATTCTCTAAACAAATCGCCTGTTGATGTCAACTAAGTTGTCCAACTCCATCGCGATTTTCTCACTCTCGTCGTTAAATACCTTGTCGAAGTATTCTCTCTATTTATTCTTAATCTCATCATCCTTCACCAAAAACCTATCAGCCTTATTCTTAATACATTTAACTTGGTTGAAGTCTTTATCTTCCATTCTCAAAGTTTAGCCATTTTGTAGACATCATTTTCGCCCCTCTTTCGTATCTAATTTTCGATACATCTCCATATATGGCTGACCCATTGCTTCGCTCATAGCTTTCTTTACGTTTCTTCTAGCTTCTTTGTACTTCTGTATGTTTTCATCACTCCTATTATGATGTAAACATTTGTAGCATTCTTTCTTCTCACTGATCGTCTTTTGTACATCATCATTTCACCACAAAGTGTCTTTAGGTTGACATTTATTTTCTCTGATTATTCTTAACAACTCTATAATCACCTTCCGAATATGAGTCGTTATCTCCTTCCACATATTATCTGCATCATCACTTTCGTTCCACGGCCCTTCTTCAATAACTTTATTCTTAAACACCTGAGAAACGTCCCCTTTGAGCTTCCATCTGTTCGTTCTCGTGATTTTCACGCCTCTATCTCGCCGGACACATACTTGAAAATAAAAATCAGTCACCAAAAGTTTGTGTTATGTGACGACACACTCGCCAGGTATAACCTTACAATCTATGCAGTTTGGTCTCTCCTCCCTTTTAATCAGGACAAAATCGATCTGGCTCGAGTCTTGGCCACTGTTGAAAGTAATTAAATGAAAATTTTCCTTTCTAAAGAAAGTATTCGCTATCATGAGGTCGTAGGCAATAACGAAGTTTAAGATTTTTTTCTCCCTCTTGATTCTGTTCATCATATCCAAATCCCCCATGTACCCTCTCAAACCCCCATCTAGCTGTGCCAACATGACCATTAAGATCTACTCTAATGAAAGTTTTTCACTACTAGACACTCTCCTCTAAGCATGTCCTCTAAGTCTTCCCAGAATCGTCTCTTGACATCGCCACTCAAACCTACTTGTGGGGCATACGCATTGATGACGTTCAAGATCAAATCTCTAAAACCCAATTTGATCATGATGATCCTGTCACCTTGTCTCATAACTACGACAACTTCATTCTTGAGACTCTTATCAATTAAGATGTCTACACCATTTCTACTTCGTTATTTTCTCGTGTACCATAATTTGAAGCCTGTATTCTCCACCTCTTTAGCTTTCTGACCCGTTCATTTAGTCTCCTAAATTTTAACTATCTAAATGAATCCTACTTTCCCCGACTTACTTCCTTGCCCCTCGCACTCGTCGAGTCAAGTGCCAAGACCTTTATTCATTTGACACTACATCCGGGCGCCGATGCAGCGCGTCACTAAGGTAATGATGATCCTGCCCTCACTCACTTATCACCATATTCGGGTTCCAATATGGCGCACCACTAAGGCGGTGACGACCCGACCCTTGTTCGTTTATCACCATATCCGGGTTTCAATATGGCGCGTCACTAAGAGGGTGACGCCCCAACGAAATTTGACTGGTTTTATTTCCATAAAGATCGGATGTTTTTGTGTAGGTCTCGCCGCACCCACTGCAACTCACCTCCTTTATCCTTGCTTGGGACAGGATGTGCAGAAACTAGTCCACACAAGCAGAGTTATCATTTCGATTCAAACCGATATATATATATATATATATATATATATATATATATATATATATATATATAATTAGGCTATGGTGCTTTGCAAAGTATAAAAACGTTCTGTGCTTTGCGTTCTATTTTAAATTTTAAGTCAGAAATGATCGATCTAAACCGCTCAATCTAATCTCTATATCAAAATCTATTAGTAAACCAAATTTTATATTTTTTTGGATAGGGGGGGACTATCATTTTTGGATGAACAAAATTCTCATATCAAATCATTTTCTCCTCATCAGAAAAAATAGCAAAAAAATTCTAAAAAATATAAAATTTGGTTTACTAATAGATTTTTATATGAAGATTAGATTGAACGGTTCGGATCGATTATTTCTGACTTGAAATTAAAAATAGAGCACAAAACACACAACGCATATGTGCTTTATAAAGCACCATAGTCTGACTCTCTCTCTCTCTCTCTATATATATATATATATTCAAATTTTTATTCAATTTGTCAAATTATGAAGCGAATTAAGTTTATAAAAATATCAAGCGAATAAATCAAAAATTTATTCAGTTAAATAGAATTTTTTATTTATTTAATAAAATTAAAATATTATTAGTCAAACAGGAATGAAAATATCAATAGTTATAAAAAATTATAGAATAAAATATAATTTATAAAATAAATAACCTAATAAAATCTATAAAAAATAAATATATTCATATTATATTTATATGAATCTTATTTATATCAGATAAAATATTTTTTTTTGATAAATTTTAAACTATTCTGTATCTGATTTAGAAAAAACCAAACCAAAAGTAGCTAATATTTTCAATTGAACGGGAATTTTTAAATAAAAAAAAACAAACTAAATAGTTCAAATTTAACTATTCAACGTGAAACCAATTAAATCGGTGCGTAAAGAAGAATCAGATTTATCCGAAGTAGACATGGGCATGAGTATGCAAACGATTTTTTTTAATAAGATTAATCGGATCAAGCCGATCAATATATGGCTGTTAATTAAACCTTTCAGATCCGTTTATCCTAATTGTATTTAATGGAGGAGACGAGTATAAATATGGATATGGAAATGAAAAAGAAAAATATTTTGTTAGCTTATTCGACAAGGACAATTTTGTAATGTTACTTTATATTAGAGGTGTCAATAGATTGGGTCATATTATTTTATTATTTTTTTTACCCGATTCGAACCCGACCCATTAAATTAGGGTAAAAATTTTTAATCCATACCCTATCCGTGTAAATTAATTAATTATTAATTATTTTTATATAATTTTAAGCAATAAATATATCTATTAATTTATTATTAATCTTAATTAGTATATATTTAAGTTTTAATTAGTACTAAATCATAAAATTACTTCTAAATTAATATATTTGTTTTCTGTATTTGTTAATTAAATGAATAAAGTAAAAATTATTTGATACTCATTTTTATAATTTTAATTACGCACTAATCTTATTAGAAATTGAGAACATCAGTCTTGCAGAAACATGAAAAAAAATACCAACTTCAAACATAATGAAAAGATCACTCTTCTTTTAATATTATTTTGAATTTAATTGATTATCTCGATTGTCAAAAAATAACATTTATGATTTAACAAAATAGTGCATATTTTTAAAATTAAAATCAAAGGCCCAGACTGTCATTTTGAATTTGGACATTCTGAAAATATTTCATCAAACGGCACCCAGGTCCCAGCAGCAGGAAGCTGTAGCTGGATCAAGAAAAGGTACTATTTTCACAATTAGCTGCAAAGAGAGTGCAACAAAGAAACTGGTTCACTACTGAAATCCTTAGAAGCACCCATGTCATGCTTTCAACACACGGAACGGAAGGCAAGCTTTTGAAGCCTACAATCCTATCCAGCCCCATCAGCACATTATGTACCTCCAAATAAATCAGCACCGTACAAACCAGGCCAGACGGTTCAACGCTTTGCCCAACTGGCCAGTGGCCTGCACGGCTACTTGCGGAGAAATATGATTGCGCGATTCAAAACAGACGGCTTTGATTAATTGCAGATAATCGAGACAATTACATCCTATGGAGAGAAACAGGAAATAAATGTTCGAAGCGTGGTGGGTCAGATCTGAGTTGGGACTTGAACGGGTGGCGCTCTTATCATGTGGATCGACACCTGCACCAGGTAACAACACCGCTCGGCGCTCTGCTCAGATAATTTTGTTTATTTACAGCGGTGAAATCCCTGAGAAGTGCCCGGATGCTGTTAATTACCAGACAACAGCTGTTTTATTTTTACCCCACTTTTTTTTTTTGATGACAGGCCCGTAGGCTTATTTTTACCCCACTCCCAACGCGGCAATGCTCGATGCATGCCACTGCCCACTGCCACCACCGTTATTTTATCCAATTTTTTTATCTGGCCCCGCTGTTATTATTTTTTACCGCATGGGTCTCGTACGGCCACCTTGGTTTTCCAACTCTAAATTGCTGTTATCCTCTCCAGTACCATGCAATGGGGGACGCCTACAGTTCTCCACTATCAAGTGTGAACTGAACTGTGATGTTATCATGTTAGCTTTGTAGTACAAAGCGAAGAGATTGACAGGGAACAATTATTATTTCGTACTACAAAACAGAGTTAAAGAGATGGAATAAATTTTACAACATTTAAATCACAACCAAGTCCCCGTACTTCTTTGCATTGTTAGAGTATTATAAATCTACGTCATTAATATTTATTTAAGAGTTACTAAATATATTTTATATTTTAAAAATATTTAATTACTTAAAACAATTGTTTATTTGTTAAACATAGTCTATATATACAAATGAGATATATGTTGTCACACAGTCACCAAGTGCACACGAAAAAACTACATATACAAAATGATTTAAAAATACAAGTCATTTGTGTATCACAATGAAATAAATAAAAATTCACAAATAAGTACATGTACAGAAATTTAAAAATACAAGTCATTCAAACTCATAAAATCAATTCTCACATTCTATCATCTAGTTTCATATACCAGTCCTCACAAACATCATAAAGATGTGAGTGACAAGTCACTCATTGCAATTTTAGATTTAATCATCAAAATATTAATTATTTTTAGACTTAGACTTAAAATTTATTAATTTAATTATTATTTGAAAAACATATTTTATGTGTGTATAATAGAAGAACTATTTATTTTAAAATGATAATTGATTACTAATTTATAAATGACGTATAAAATGTATGCATAAAGATGTATAAATATGCATTATATAAAGAGTTTATCTACGATGTTATGCATAGCACGGATGATCTGTGTGCTACGGACCGTTTCTCCGTGTTTAAAGTTTAAATGGTTGATCCGACCGGTCAAAATATTTTTCATATGAAAATCTAGTTGGGGACTAAATTTTATATTTTTTAAGATTTTTTTACTATTTTTTAAGATAGGTAAAAAATGACTCATAATAATTAAATTAAGTGATTTTCTAACTATCTTAAAAAATAGTAAAAAAATTCTAAAAATTTTAAAATTTGGTCCCCAATTAAATTTTCATATGAAAAATATTTTGACCGGTCGGATCGACTATTTAAACTTTAAAGACAGAGAAACGGTCCATAGCACACATGACATATGTGCTACGCGTAGCACCGTAGTCAAACTCTTATATAAATGCTATAATAATCATAAAAACAGAAAAATATTTTAAAATATAATAATATGAGAAAACAAACTCTTATATCACATATATGACCTTACAGGATGGAAAATTGTAAAACGGATAAATCCATCATCCCGGCTCCATAAAGGAACGCCTACCAAGCTATCCGTTTCATGTTTGTGAAATACTTTTTTTTTAAATGTGATCCCACACAGTCCTCACATAAAAATAATAAAAAAAAATAATAACTCAACTTATCATATATCTAACAATCAGCAAAGGGAAGACTATCCATAAATAAATAAAAAATTTGGGACACCTCATGAGCAGCGTCTTGCTCGTCGCTCGATATTGAGTGATGACAAAGATGTTAGGAAAAAATATCATAGTGGATCGCTCGTGACCCGCTCAGGATTGACTCAATTTTTTCTCCCTCATTAATGATCTGAGTCACTAATGAGCCAACTCATTAAGCTTAACAAGTTAATGAGTTGAGCTCGAGTTTGACCTTGCTCAACCGCCAAGCTCATTTGGATCATTAATTTTTTTTATTATATAAATTTTAGTATGAAATATTTTTATAAGTTTTTATTAATTATTAAATGAGCAATTAAAAAGTCTGTTCGGCTCACTCGTTATCTTAAGATGTCTATCACGAGTTAGTTCGGCTCGTTAAACTAATGAATTAAACTTGTGCTTTGCCAAATCGACTTGACTTGATTTGGATCACTTATATAGCTCTAGTGTAGCTATTTGGTCTCAATAATGTAACATATCTCACAATGTAGCCAAGGTGAATCTATCACTTAAGTGATGATCTTGGTGATTGGTCGACAAACGGTGTCTCTTAATGACTAAGGTATGAAGCAGTCATCAAGTACAAACTTGGATGAAACATATATTTCTATCATGTCCTTGAGGCGAAACCTACCTACATCATTCTAATCAGCTGCATTCTTCCCATACCAAATTTGATATGCATTTTTTAAGTTATTTATTATTTATTTGTTTGATTAGTGCATTTGCACATTTAAATCATACTTAACTACAATGTTCTTGTTTTTCTTAAGGTAATAATTTATATTAGTAATACCTTTATCTTAGTTTGATTTAATTAGAATTCGACTTAATACTATATCTTTTTAACATTAATGGTCTTAATAAATATTTCATAAATACTCATATTATATACAAATATAGAGAAGTTGGGCTATAGTACATAGATAGCACGAATTGCTCTATGCTATGGATAAGTTTTTCGTTATCAAAATGCAAATGATCGATCCAACTGTACGAATAATTTTCATATCAATATCTAGACATAGATCAAATTTTATTATTATTTTTTAAATAGTTAGAAAATCGCTTTTTAAATGGCTCATAATAACTAAACCAAGTGATTTTTTAACAATCTTAAAAATAGTAAAAAAATTCTAAAAAATATAAAATTTGATTTATATCTAGATATTCATACAAAAATTATTTTGTACAGTTAGATTAACCATTTAAATTTTGAAAATGAAGAACCAATATATAACATAGAGATGATCCATGCTATACATAACTCGATTCTCTCTCTTTATATATGTATGTAACTAAGAAGAGTTAATCAAGAGTGTCATATGTAAATTATATTTTATGATATAATTAAAATATATAATATTTATTAATGTTTAAATAAGTATCTAGACATTATCCTACCTAAGATAATTTATCATAAACTAATCTAATTTACTAAAGTATATAATCAACAACATACAAACGAAATTGCAAATAAAATTCATGTCATATGTATGCAAATTATTATTGATTTTGAAATAAATGAAAGTCCTATCTATCTAGAGAAATCAAAATCATTAATGACAATTTGCATCTGTATAGCGCATTATATTAAAATATTATTCTGTGCGGCACATATGCGGCCGCATATGCGTGTGCGGATTAATGAACGCGCTCAAGTCAATATGCGGACCGCATATGATATATGCGGAGCCATAGAGAATCTCATATCTAACCCTTTTGAATCGCAGCATAGCTGTTTACACGGATCTATGAAATAAATGAAAGTCCTATCTATCTAGAGAAATCAAAATCATTAATGACAATCTGCATCTGTATAGCGCATTGTATTAAAATGTTGTTTTGTGCGGCACATATGTGGCCGCATATGCGTGTGCGGCACATATGCGACCGCATATGCGTGTGCGGATCAATGAACACGGTCAAGTTAATATGCGAACCGCATATGATATATACGGATTTTTAGTCATAGAAAATCTCATATCTAACCCTTTTAAACCGCCACACAGTTGTTTACACGGATCTAGTCACCACAGAAGATCCAATCAGTTATAGTACTTCAAAATTCTTAGAAAAATATACTGTGAGAGGTGGGATTCGAACCCCATTCCTCAGGATGGGGCCCCAAAGCAAGACCACCACGCCACATTTCATATTTGTTCAAAATAAAAAAATGAGTTATATATATTTGATATTTACAATACATATTAAAATTTTAAATTTCATAAAATTTAACTATATATATAAATCTACATAAAAATATACATATACATCCGTATATACGATATACGATGTCACTCCGTATATATATTTAAATCAGCATTTTAAAACCTGTTAGTATAGCGAGCAACAGAGCTAGCGAAAATTATCATGAAGCTGCTCTACCAAGTCTCTCACAGGGTCTGAGACCACATCAGTTGTCTCATGCTGAACGTACTCCTCCAACTGTCGGTTCGTCGAAATTCTCATGAGAACCTCTGGATTAGATGATGTAAATGTTACTATTTATACTTGGCCTTATTAGGTGGGGTACACCGGACTCATAAAAGTCGTCATGACATCAATAGAATAACATTGTTGATTGCCATTGTTGTTTTAAAGATTACCTATTTATTGGATTAATGTGCATTTGATTAATATGAGTGAATTATAGTTTATAATCTTATACTTTTATTCTAATCACTTCTATTTATTAACTTAATTAGTTTTATTTCTATATACTCTTATTTAACTTAATGTAAATCCCATTTTTTTATTATAACTACTTTTATTAATGTAATTAGTTTAATTTTTGGATTAATTTATAATTTAATTTCATCACTTAATTAATTTAAGCGTAATTATGCTAATTAATTATATAATTAATATATCTTATTGATGCTATTTAATATTTTGGTGTTCTAGTGTTTTTGAGATCACATGTTGTCTACATAATTACACTTTAAAAGAATTAGATATGAAATGTAATAATCTCTGATATTTCTTTTTAAGTATTAATCAATTATTAGTCATACCCATTTGAGGTCAGATTCATGTGGTCAATCCCACGGAACTTTGATTTTCAAAATATTAATTGATTCATTCATTTGTTTATATGATGCTTTGGCTATCCAAAATTGGTTATTGTATTAAATTATATTTTTTTAATTAAATCCTAAAATTTTGGTTTCATTGAATTTGATGTACCAGCTAATTAAATGTTTTTTTCTTATTTTAAGATTCGAATTTAATTTTAGAATTCACTGTATTTTACATATGTTATGTCGGCAGAACTGTTAATACAGTAATGAATTGACAAAGTATTAATCACAATAGAAAATTAAAACGTGTGTATATATATTTTGTTATTTGTTTAAGCCATTTATAACTGGGACAGTGACAATATAGGTTAAACATCATTAGTGATTTGGGAAAAAAAATATATAATTAATGAAAATGAATTACTCTTATTTTGCATCAAATATTATGCAAACATATCTACCGTGTCCGTGAAGGAAAAAGATGAAGCAGCTATTTTTTTTATGTTAATAAGAAATAACTGTTGTGTCATGATTGTTAAAATAAATGAGTTTTACATAATATATATGTATGTAGATTTTAGATGACCAATTAGATACTTCGAGATAAATATGACTATTTTGTTATATTTATTTATTTGTGATAGCGTGTCCATTTTTTTATTTTTATTGACAAAGATAATTGCGAAAAGCACAAATGGACATGCAATGTCAGAACAAATTGAGAGCAATCAAACTATGGCACATTGGCACCGCACCTTTCTGCTGACGTGTACAAAACACCCAAATATCAGTTTTTCTCCTTCCTCAGCCTCGACATTTACTTTCAAAAATTGAAGGGTGTTCGCGTAATTTCATAAGTCGTTAGCATGGCAATCGTTATCTAACAAGTCACAAATGCTTGTTGTTCCACGAGCCCTTCTCAGAATAGATACGGTGACAATGAATCATTTGCCCAATGCACTATTGTTCGATGAATCTTTTCATATGGAATTTTAGTTAGGAATGGTATTTAAAAAAAATACATGTCCAGTACAAATTGCACCCATGTTTTGAGAATTGTGATGTTGAGGAGTGACTTTGGATAATTTTAATATTTGTTATTCAATTTAGTTATTGTTTCATCAATTAAATGCTTTTGTTCTGTTACTTTTTATAGTGGCATTCTTTATACATATAAAGTGAATAAGTGATACTATAAGGGCTGTTAAGATTTATAAATTTTTAGCATTTATCTCCCGAAAATAAATCTAATTTATGTGTTTTATTTACTTATATACACAGGTCGAGTCAAGAAACAACAGTGTGACAAAATTCTAGATGAGACACAATTGGACAAATATTTTAATTTAATTTCTAATGTGAAGAAAATTATACTGTGACAAATATTCAATTAAATGATAATGTGACAAATATTCATTTAATGATAATGTGACAAATACAGACAAGTTTATTTTATTTTATTTTTTTGACAAGGGAAGCCAATTGTCAGTCTTGTTATAGATGACAGTTCCATAAGGGCCCAAACAACTCAAGAATGCGGACATTTTATTTTATTTGTTGAAAAATGAAATAAATAAAAATAAGGCAATCATACTAAACCAATTGTTGCATGGTATTTTTTTTTAAATAAAACACTACAAAAATGGCGCTTATATTCCTTCCATTTCTGGGTAAACTATTGGGGTACCCACAAGATTTTCTGTGCCAAAGGATCCTGGAGAAAGCATCCTCTGTAGAGGACCAAATCATACCGGGTCCGGTATCCTGCCAATTTGATTTTATGAGGATTCGTTGCATTCCAGCCTTCCATTGCCTTTTGGAGTCCTGGCCAAAGAATTTGAGATTTGGGTTTCTACGTGCCAATTTCCATGTCATCACTGGTGTCAAAAAATATTTATTTTAACAAATTGATACAATTAATGCAGGTGTACAGTTTTGGTCATGTTGGGTCAAATGTTTTTGCAACTTTATTACAATTATATATGTTGTTTTAATTTTACTAAACGTTGATTTAATTGTGTTATAAATGATGGTGGCTCTGCTTACAGTTGCAAGGTTTCATGGTCATGTTTGTCTATAATATTGTTTAAATTTTATTTTTTAAATAATTAAATAAAACATAGCTCGACCAAGCACTGCTGAACTATTTTTATTTTTTTTGTTAAAAATTCAACCTTGGATAGTAAAAAAAACAAATGGTGTCTGAAAAGTATAAGAAAATTTGAGGGTTATATGGAAGACACACAACTTGCCAATTTAAGCACATAATCTAATTATAACTATTGGCCTACAACATGTTGTTAATTTAATAAATTTAATAAATCATGCATCTCCTCGCTGCATATCTGCACAATGTCAGTGAAACAGCAAACCACAGAGAGACCATCCCCCACCCGGCCACAAGAGATCCACTTGAAATAATAAGTTAAATTCTACTGATAATCAGCACTGACAGATGTATCTGACAAGGGATTACGCTTTTACCATCGGACGGCTATGATGCCTCCTTTCCTTATCATGAGATGATCCAACGGTAGAAGATTGTGGGGGACCGAGTCAGGCAACTGTCCAAACAGCACCACAACTGGGACCAGGTTAGAGCATGAGTACATGCCACTTGCCATGTAAAGGCAAACTTTGGTGACGGTTGTTTGGTGCCGTTGGATTAAGATCCAATGGCTGATGATTATTTTTTTTAACAAAGTAATGCTCTGCAATTAATATTAAACTGGCACGATGGAATTGTTAGTTGCTCATAGAGGCCTTTTGTTCAACTAATTATTCATTATTTGGTACTTTAAAATTACCAATCTATAATCTATGCTCCCTCTAAATTATTATTATTATTATTTAAAGTCAATTTATACTAAGCTATAAAATAAAATGTTTCTCCGATGAAAGGCATTTAACGACAGAGAAAAAAATACTGAAATCTGACGTGGACATATACATTAACAGATATTGATTGTAGCACAAAAATCTTTCTTTTTTTACTTTCACTTTAAGAAAATAACCTGACTAAAATCTCATGTCCATTCTTAACAGTTGGAGGCCAAGTCAGAAAAATCGCCAAAAAAATAAAATTGGTCAAACTAGAAATTTCATGTCTCAATAGACATGTTAAATATCTTGCTCACAAACACATGAAACAGCAAAAGTTTAACCATAAGCACCAGTTAATTGCTTGGTTAAATGGTAAATGGTAGAAATGTTAGTACATCTTTTACAGTTTTACTTTTGATTTTGTCGGTCCATCATTAACCAGCTAGCCCAAATCGAGATAAAATTAAAGGACGCGCTCCTAATTGCTTGTCACTTTGTCTAAATGAGTGCAAAGCTAACTTTAATTAAACCATGAACTAAGCTCCAATTTCAAATAAAAAGTGCTAAAGACAAACGCCCTTCATTGCTCAACAGTAATCTGAGTTCCTCTCAACTGTTAAGCTGATGATATCAGTGCATGGAGATTTATCTTTTTGTAAACTGAGTTGCCAATTTGTTCAACTCTTGCTTTTATAACACGGTGTGACTACGTTGAAATCCACAAACTTCAGATTTATTATTATCATAATTTTAAGGGAAAATTAGTCCCATACCATCTCAAAACTTTAAATTTAGCAAAATGTCACTTCAAAACTTTAACTCCCTTTAATGCCACCCTAAAATAAGTTTATTTAGTCTTTTGCCACACTTATATATTTTTTGTTCATTTTTAATTAAGTTCAGTAAAATATCACTGTATTTTTGAGATGTATTTTTTTTAATTCCAAAAATATCCTCATTTTTGTCTGATATATCTTTTTCTATTAATTTCGTCTGTTAAAATCGTTGATATCTCTGCAAAATGCGTAATTGTTTTAGCAAATGTCAAACCAAACACTTTTTTATTTTATTCTACAATAGAGAAAACAGTCAATAAATAAATCATGCTAAAATCTTCTATCCAAATGACCCATAAAGAAAATTACAAAAATGCATTTATATATACTTACGAATAGAATTTTCGCTTTTAAAGTTCTGAATCATGATGCTCATAGTCTGAAATTTGCTTTTTGCATTACGCATTTTGCTGAGATATCAACGATTTTAACAGACGAAATTAGTAGGAAAAGAACTTATTTTAGATTGGCATTAGAGGGAGTTAAAGTTTTAAAGTGACATTTTGCTAAATTTAAAGTTTTAAAGTAGCAGACATGGGCGGAGAGAAGCGTATGCCAGGCAAAAATTTACGCTAAATAGTGAAAGTTTTTTTTTTATTTTTTATTATATTTATAAGATATTTATCACCCTCATAATTCTAATTAAAATAAATAATCATTAAAAATCTACATTTAAACATATTTTATTTTAATTATAAGTCAATCGTATTTGCTTCCCAATTTAATTTTCGATGATTTTTTTAATTTTTTTTTTGACCGATGACTAATGACGGTTTATTTTCTTTTTAGATTATCCCTATCAATGTATCACGGATTCATAAATTAAGTCTCTCTAATCTCTCGGCACCCATCGAGTTTAAATTTTGGTTCCACCTCGATAGCAGATATATATGAATTGATGTTAAATTACTCCCTAGAGTAATAAGTGTATATCCAAGAAGACGGTGTATATATATATATATATATATATATATATAATTATAAATACAATTTTTTATAGTATGTTACGGTTAGTTGCAAAGTACATTTTTTTTGTATTTCTCGTCGTATCTTTTATTTCTGAAGTTAAAACATTGATCCGACCGTTCAAAGTGTTCTTTATATTAAAATATACTTGGAGATCAAATTTTATATTTTTTATGGGATGAAAATGCATTGAGTTTATGATTTTTTTAATAAGGACAATTTTCTAATCCACAAAAAAATTCTAAAAAAATATCTTCAAATATATTTTAATATAGAGAACACTTTGAGCGGTTGAATCAGTATTTTGAATTTGAAAATAGAATATATGACGCTAAGTACAAAATTGTTTTGTACTTCGCGACTAATCGTATATATATATATATAGTTTGGCTATGGTGCTATGCGTAGCACGGATGACCCGTGTGCTACCAATCGTTTTTCCGTCTTCAAAGTTTAAATGGTAGATCTGACCGGTCAAAATATTTTTCATAGGAAAATCTAGTTGGAGACCAAATTTTATATTTTTTTAGGATTTTTTATTATTTTTTAAGATAGTTAGGAAATGACTACTTCTGAATGGCTCATAATAATTAAATCAAGTGAATTCTAGCTATCTTAAAAAATAGTAAAAATATTCTAAAAAATATAAAATTTGGTCCCCAATTAGATTTTGATATGAAAAATATTTTGACTGGTCGAATCGACTATTAAACTTTGAAGACGGAGAATTGATCCATAGCACACGGATCATCTGTGCTACGCTTAGTACCGTAGCCAAATTCTCTCTCTCTATATATATATAGAGAGATAAACTATTGTGAAAATATTTGCATTTCAGTCGATATGCAAACAGATTAAAACTTATATTTTAATATATCAAAATTTTTAATTTATGATTTTCATTAAATTCTTCATTTGAAAACCTTACGGGATACAAAAATTTAGAGTGTTTTGAGTTTTCTAAGTCACTCTTTTGAAATTTTGAAAAACCAGCTATAAAATTAATAATAAATATTCAATGTTTATATTATTTTTTCAAAAATTCAAAATAATGACTTAAAAAATTCAAAACACTTCAAATTTTTGCATCCCACAAGGTTCTCATATGAAAATTTTTATGGAAATCATAAATTAAAATTTTTGAGATTTTAAAATATAATTTTTGATCCGTTTACATATTGGATGAAATATAAACGTTTTTCCAATAGTCTATCTCTCTCTCTTTATAAAGTAGGCTACAGTTCTACGCGTAACATGAATGACACGTATGCTACGATCGTTTCTCTATCTTCAAAGCTCAAATGATCGATCCGACCGGTCAAAATATTTTTCATATGAAAATCTAGTTGGGAACCAAATTTTATATATTTTTAGCATATTTTTTACTATTTTTAAGATAGTTAGAATATCACTTGATTCAATTATTATGAGCCGTTCAAAAAAATGATTTTCTAACTATTTCAAAAAAATAGTAAAAATAAAAAGATATAAAATTTTGTCTTGAACTAAATTTTCATTCCAAAAATCGATCGAATCGATCATTTTAATTTTGAAGATGAAGAAATGATCCATAACACATGAGTCATCCGTGCTACGCATAACACCGTAGTCTCTCTCTGTATATATCCTAATAGCAGTACAAAATATTAACCGAAAATGTACTTAAATTTGATAAAATAAATATATGTCCTAATACCAGTACAAAATATTATTGGAAATGGCACTTAATTTGACAAAATTTATAATGCATCAACTTCTGTGAAATAAGCTATAAATGGTGAGATCAGGCGGCTAACGCTGTGGGGCCCAAAATCGTTGGAACTATTGAGACTTAATAATAAATTTGTAAAATGGTAATCTTTGAAACTCCAATCTTTGTGTACGTTGAAACTCGAAACCGCATAAAAGAGAGATCTCATACTGAGTTACTGACATATTGGGTCCACACGTTTCCACCTCACAAGGGCCATTTTATTTCTTGGTTTTACTTCACTGGGTTCTTCCTTGATTCCTTCTATCAAATTTGTAAATAGCATCTTTTGTGCAACTGATGCATATACTGATACCTCAAATTGCAAAAAAAAAAAAAAAAAACATATGTAGTAAACATTTCTTGTCGTGACAAAAAAAAAATCAAACCCCTTTTGTCCACTCATTTTAGTAATACAGGACTTATTTAACTCTTTAATCCCTACAATTGAATGGTTGATTTTATTTTATTTTATTTTATTTTCCAAATTACGACTTATGTAAACTTCAGCTGGGAAATAAAAATGAATGAATAGTCCAACTAGTTTTATTTCTAGATTTGTGTTTGTGATAATAAATTTATTTCCATTAACAACTATAATCAAATTCATTTCTTGGGAAGAATTGCTTTATAAAACAATAAGAAATAGGGTCCAAAATTGAAATCCGACATTATAAGAATAGTCAATATAGTTCCTATAGGAGGCGATTTGCTTTCCTAGCTGAAAACAAACTAATTAATCAATATAATGCAAATATTATATAAGCCAATAAAAAATATACTTTGCATGCCGATCATCAAATTATTTGAATTTTGAAACAACTGCATCGCCAAACAATATAATAATTGCATATAATTTGAATGGTACTCTTTCTACATACCCATAAAATAGACTTTTTTTCTCGATTATAAAATAATTAGACATCATGGAGTAAGCCCTATTCTTTAGTTTTCTTCCCCGTTTAAAATTTGAACTCATAATTTTTTTTTCTTCCATCATATTCATTTTTATCACTGATATTTGAGATCTTTGATCTTATATTTTCTGATTGGGTTTCATTTCTAGCATACCCCAATTTATTTAAAATTAAAGGCTTTGTTTGTTGTTGTTGTTGTATTATATAGATACTTGAGCTGCCGGTTCATTCACTGTCATTTTTATTTTACTTAACAAAATTTGTTACAAATTAAATCCTCAGTTCTCATTACCTGGCCCGTATTTGAAAAATTTTGAATTAAATAAAATAATAAATTATCATGATAGAAGACCATGTTGATATTTTACTGTTAGTTACTGATTGGGGATTTGTAATGCACAGTAGGTTGGAAAATTTAATCTTAATTTCACTTGAATTTTTACGCATTCTGAATGTGTAAAACATGAACATAGAAACTAAACAATTGAATTGATTTTCGACACCGATATTTTATATAATAATTAGAAAAATCTTTTATTAATAATAATAATAAAAAATAAAATTTTAATATTCAGAATGACAGCTACACATTGCGGGTGGCGCATAAAAAAAATGTCACTCTCACTAATGCATTTAGAGAAGTCGCCAATAATAATGACATCTTATTTTTTTTAACGATTGAAACTTGGTTACAATCTTAAATTTTTTGTGGTACTGTAGCAGTGCCCAGTGGGAGTGGTGCACTCCCACTGGAGCACATATATTTTTTATGAAAATAAAAAAGATAAAAAGAAAAACGCCACTAACAGTGACGCACTACCATTATTACTATTATTTTTTTATTTTTATTATTATTAATAAAGAAAATTTTCTTATTATTTAAAAAATATAATATTTTCCATGTGTTCATGGTTTCAAGAAAGATAGAAGGTATAATCAACTCAAATTTTATAATATAATAATTAGTTACATCATTTCATTAAAAAATAATAACGATTTTTTTTAATTTTAATACTAAGAATGATAATGCGATATTGTGAGTGGCGCCTAAAAACACGCCACACCCAGTGATATTTTTTTAATTTGCAAAAAAAAAAAATATGCGCTAGTGAAGTGACTCACTCTCACTGGATGCTACAGTACCATGAAAATCTTCATTTTTAGTCTTTTACAACTTCACGCTTTGCGGTAGAAAAAAAAAGAAGACGCGGTTCCAGTGACGCACTCATTGGAAGGTTTCATTGGGAGTGGCACATTTCTTCGACGCAATGGCAATGGTGCAATGTTATCCTTAATATTAAAATTTAGATTTTTTTCATTATTATTTTTAATGAAATGATTTAACTAATTATTAAATTATAAATTTTGTTTATAATCAAGCCACTGAACTGGATCCGTGTTTGTATTTACCATATTATCAGTATACTTAATGGTGATATATAAAGGTAAAAAAAAAAAAGGAAGACGTGGCTTGTAATATATGCTCTTGGGTCGATCAAAAGATCCAACGGGTGAATACAAATTTTCAACGTGGAAAGAGGTTGATCAGTAGAAACCACAAATTAAACTTTTGTTGGTTAGCATGAGAAGAACATCTAGGGCTTGATGCTACGTTGACCCGTCCTTAATTGTAGCACCTCTTAGGGACTCCCAAGGAAATTAATGGACCACATTTTAATAAGAGAATTATTGACATAAGTGCCCTTGGACAACCTAAATTATCAAATATTTACTTGATTAGCCACGCTGCTGCCCTCCCATCATTGAGACATTCAAGGTGTAAGAATGTATAAATTAGAAACCTTTCCCAAACTTTGTTGGTTCAAATATAGTTTACATATTGACGAAAATAAATAAATTTTAGTAAAATTGTTTCCATAAAAATAAATGATTTTAAATTGCAATTAAAAAATCTTTTAATGTTAAAGACCTATATGGTTGAAATTTTGATTTTTTTTATGGATAGACGCAAAATGTATAATTTACTTCTAATAATTTATTTAGATCATTGACGTGTCAGACGCATTAACTTACAAATAAGAGAAATGAAAAACAAACGGAATCTCTAATTTATATAACGAGGAGAAATACGTAAGATGGAACAAATAAGAATTTTTACAAGTAGGGGTAGATGTAATGTAGAATAGGGGCAGCTGCATCTTGAATTTTGAAAATAAGTAATTTTAGGTAATATGTCCTACTTTCCCCTGAATTTTATTTTTGTTCCGAATTGTTTGATTATGTTTATTGAGAAAAAATATTTAATACAAATATTTTAAAATGTGAATTTCCGTAGAGGAAAACTTTCATCATCAACTTGATTATTTATTATTTTGAGTTTTATTTTGTTATTATTTTCAATATATAAAGGATATTATTTTGATTTTTTTATTATATAAAAATATATATTAAATTATTATTATTTTTATTTAAAATACAATTAGTTAATGAATTTGAATCTGATAAACTATTACAATCCGATAATTGCCTCCCTGACCGAAATCTTGCATCCGCGCCTGTTTACAAGGCTGCATATATTACTTCAGAGCTTGGTAACTTAAAGTTTTATTTATGCGTTTACAATTATGATAAAAAGGATTTTTACGAATGTAATGCAGGGATTGAGTGGATATACCGATATAGGAAAATCCCGCTCACTTGTTTGTAAATAATAATGGAATTAGCAAAATATTTTTTTCATTGGATGATGTGATGACTGATGACCAATCCATTGTACTGAAAAGTTAAAACAGTGACGTGCAAGTGTAATTAATAAGAATAGCTTTAGAGTGAGTATAACTAACAGAATATTCTTATCATTATAAAAATGATTTACGTTGCTTAATAAATTTTCATATAAAAATTTTGTGGATATTAAAATATTCTATATTAGAGTATTTCTAATTATCTATTTCAGAATTTGAACACGATTCATTCTAATATATAAATATTTATTCATTTAATTATTATTTCAGAGTCATGTCAAAAAATATAAAAAAATGCAGTTAAAATCTAAAAATAGAAAATTATGAAATCCTACAAGATTATACAAAGCTATTGAGCAACATAAACTGAAATTTTAGAGACATTTTTTACGGCTCGCCATAAAAGTTTGTGAGCAGCTCACCATGGAGCTACCCCAAGTAATAATATAATGATATCTCACAACAAAAATATATGGTGGAAATTCAAACTCATGGCCTTTTTTTGTAAAAAATATAATTCGAGTGTTTATTCGAAAAGCTCAAACCGTTAAGAAATTAAAGCATATATAATCTGATGTTTGTATTCTTAATGCAATGTTTCAAATGAATTCTTGCAACGAATGAGTGGATGGAAGAACGTTTAATTGTGAAAAAGTCTAGTTATCTTCATTCATTTAATGTTTTTTTTTCACTATCGTAACATTATGAGAAATTTTTTTCTATACTCCAACTATCTTAACTAATTTAACTACTTTCTAATTGTTATTCAATTTGAATTTGAAAGAAAAATAAAAAAAATACGGGTCACGTACTTGACCCATTTGAACCAAAGCTCCAATGGTATCTTCCTCATTTTTGAGAGTTACCGTTCACGCTATATATCGTTGGAAAGCTAGCGACGAGAAGAACACAATAAGCTAAATTACACATTAAATGGATCAACGATTTAGGAGAAATCAAGGGAGAAAGTATATCGCTTAGGCATTCGATTTGAAGACTTAATATAATAGATATGAAAACTTAATTGTACTACGTATAAAGTATTATTATATAAACTATAAGGATTTGATCGTAATATTGAGAATTGAGATTGAAGAAACTTTAACACAAAACTAACAGAGACTATTATTTGTACTTATGAAAATTAAGACTAAACTATAAATTATATTTTGAATGATATATTAATATAAATTTTAGTCAGTAAATGTACACTACATATTGAAGCATGTATATAATATTTATTTAGATTTGTTTGTAATAATGAAAATTAAGACTAAACTATAAATTATATTTTGAATGATACATTAAGATGTGTTATGGTAGATATTAAGACTTGTTTGTATTAAATATTAAATCTATTTCTGTCATAATTATTATAAAAATATTATTTTATGTTACATATCTATTATATATTGTTGACAATATTATGACTTAATGATATGAGATATAAAGATAATTTTTATTATTTATTGAGATTCTTTTTTTTTATAAATATAAATTATAAGGTCTTAACATATTCAAAAAATTACTAAATATAAATTTATCAATTGTAAGACCTTAATTAAGATAACAAGAATATCTATATTCAGAAAATATGATTTATTAATTAGTATTAAGAATTTAATTGTTAAGTTTTAAGACGAGAACAATTAGGTATAGAGATTTGGCTCTAGGAGTGTTTGATAAATATTTTTTAATTATATATTATTCAAATTTAAAAGTAAAATTTATGTTAATATATATTATGACATCAGATGCATGATCTTAAGACTTCTAATACTAAATTTTAAGACTTTATTTATGAGCTTTTATATTGAATATAAATTACGTAAAAATATTATTTTAGATAAAGTTTAGTAAGACTTCATTTCTTAGTTGTTACATTAGATATAAAAATTTGATTTAAATAATATTCAATAAATATTCGAGATTTTTATATCTTTTAAAGCTGAAAAAGACTTATAGCATAGTATTAAATATTAAGACGTCGTATTTGTCTTATTTAGACTTAAAAAATTCAGTTTTAAGACATTGAGGTTCATATACAAATACTTGTCTATATCTTGATTATCGTCCAAATATAATTTTAAGTTTAAAATATGACTTGATATATTAAATATTAAGACTTAGGACATCCGATATTAAGACTTCGAAGATCGTTCGCAGACGAATGGTCTGTTGATGTTCGAGAACGTGATCAATAACTTTTTCAATTGAGGTACAGATCTAAAGTACAGTTAGTTGGTCTCATTTAATATATTTATATGGGTCATAAAAGAATAACTATTTCCAGTTATAGACGCCCTATCGTGAAATTGGACTTGACGGAATTATTTACGATATTTATCATTAAAATTTGAATATTGGTTGTGCAATTTCTGTTATTGTTAGGGGTAGTTTTGTAATGTATAATTAATATACCTATTTATATTTTTTAGCCTCAGAGCAATTGTAATGTAGGCATTGTGATTGGGTTTCTTTGTGTGTGCATCTTTGTCGAGCAATTGTAATGTAGGGATTGTGTAATGGGTTTCTATAATATATATATAGAGAGAGAGAGAGTATAGATACCGTGAGCTTAAACTCACGAAAGTCTTTCGTGAGTTTAACTCAAAAAATATATTAAATCATCTCGAAATTTTAATTTATCATTCTCATTAAATTCTTTATATGAAAATCTCATGGGATGCAAAATTTGGAGCGTTTTGAGCTTTTTAAGTTATGATTTTTAATTTTTAAAAATCAGCTCTAAAAATAATAATAATATTCAATACTTGAATATCATTTTAAAAAATTAAAAATGACGACTTAAAAAGCTCAAAACACCTCCAAATTTTTGCATCCTATACAAGATTTTTATATAAAGAATTTAATGATAATGATAAATTAAAATTTCGAGATGTTAATATGTTTTTTGAGTTAAGTTCACGGAAGGCCTCCGTGAGCTTAAGCTCACGGTATTTCCAATATATATATATATATATATATATATATATATATATATAAATAAAAACCTCATTAATCCCAATATATATTATTTTTACTATTTTTATGCGTTTTTTAGATTTTAAACTTGCATATTTAAAAGTGTTGAAAAAAAAACTTAGAAAAAAATATATACATTGAAAAGTGCATTGTCAATTTTTTCTTTCCATAATAATTAGGATAAATAAGTGTCACAAATCAGTGTGTTGATTTCCTGATAAATCTTCTTATCCATGATCCATACCTGTCAGGGTTTAATTTCATGATAAATCTTAACCATCCCTATATAATCAAATACTATGAAGTACACTCGGAATTAATGACGGGTGTATATTTTTTTTTTTGGGACTGAACTGTGAGACCATTTCCCAATGTCGCTGAGTCATGCTGAAAGACTGAAAAAACTATTTAGAAATGCCAAAATATCTTCTTTATATCAACAATAAATGCTCTCTTTGAAATTGACAAACAAGGGGTGAAGTAATGACAATGTTAAGCGCCTACCACATTTTCTACCAGTGGTGCATATACTTCCGTGCTGCCTACCCAAAATCCTATCATTTAGCACAGTGTGGTTCAATATCATGGGTACAAAATTACAATTTTTGTAACACACTATTAAATCATTGAAAACACAAATTTTATTGTTTTTGAATGCAAATAAGTGAGGCACGACATAATAATGGGGCAATATTTTGTACAGTTGATATATGTTGTATGTTCTCAGACCAAAATTTTCATTACTTTTGTTGTTATAAAAAATGGATCACACAAATTTATTGACAGAGGCGATCTATATCTGTCTTTTAAATTTTGGAACCGGAATTTTTAAAAGGGTATGTATGGAGGGTCACGTAGATTCTATATGACACATTTTTGGGTGCTATCTACGGTTGAATCTAGGGGTGTCAATTTATTGACGTGACCCGACGGGTTAACCTAACCTGATCCGATATAATCTGAAGATAAATGGGTCGGGTAAGGGTTTAATTTTTTTGACCCGAATTGGATTGGGTCAACCCAACCCGACCCGATTAATTTTATTTTTTTAAGTATTTTTGTGATTTAGTACTAACTAAAACTTAAATATATACTAATTATAAACTAATTAAGATTAATTATAAATTAATTAATAATTTATTGCTTAAATTATATTAAAAAATTAATAAATATTTAATTATTTTATACGGGTCGGATCCGATCGATCCGTGACCCGTCGGGTCGGGTATGGATCAAGATTTTTTAACCCGAATTTAATCGGGTCGGGTTCGGATCGGATCAAGAACAATAATAAAATAATATGACCCGATCCGACTCGACCCGACCCGACCCGACCCGACCCGACCCATTTACACCGTAGTTGAACCGAAGATCCAAAATATAACGTAAATAATTTACTTAAAAAATAAAATTATGACAACTTTTGTGTCTGAGAGATACTTCATCATGGTTATTGGTTGCACAATATTTTTTGTTGCCAATCATAATAAACACAGTAATTAATGCAAATAACACCTGGAGAAGAGAGTGGCTTGTGCATGGGTAGACCGTAGACCCAATCAAATTAAATCAATGTCAATAGATTATTGGTTTTTAATTTTATTCTTTGATTGATTGAATATAATGGTATCCTTATTCCTGCCAATCAACCCACTGGATGCCAAAATAACATCAAATTTGCTCGAGTCCCATGATCAAATCTGATTCCAATTACATTTATTAGCAACTCTAACTGTTGACACCTTGATTCCACCGAGGTGTTGTATGACAAAAAAAAAGCGTCACCTTGCCACGAAAAATGAAAAAAAAAAATAGCTAACAGTTTTTTTTTATTTTATATAGAAGTATCCTGGCAAGTTTTTTCTTGAGGATTGTACACTATGAAGGCGATAATTGCACAGTGTTCATGTTTCCAAAGTGAGCGTATATGATTTGAAAGACGACAACAGGCGATATTTTTTTATTTAACTAATATTGGATATTATTATTAAGGGTAATTATAATTAATATTGGATGGTAATTTTATTGTAAAAAAAAAAATCTCGACATACAAATTGTACTTCCATGAAAGATCCAAACTGCTATCTTCATATCAAAATCTTGAAGAAAACCAAAATTTATCTTTATTTATAACATTTTGGAATTTTTAAAAAAAAAAGGATAAATCTTTATTATTGGATTTTTTTAAAAAAAAGGAGAAAACCAAAATTTATCTTCTACGTGGGGATCAACTATTAAATTTATTATTTCATTACGATATAATTCTTTTAAAGATTAAACATAGTTAAGTTGTGAATTACAATGAGCTTATTTTACGCTCTGTGGGGAATTACATAGTATACTTTTCCCACAAAAGAACACAATATCTTACACTCCGTAATCACATTTGCTGACACAGCTGCAACATGATAAGCTAATATCTTTGTTAAGTTCCCATAAAAAATATCTAACAGTAATTAGATAATATAATTACAAACATACACAAGGGGAGCGCATGTGTACAAATATTCAACGCAAAGCAAAATCTCTAATGTACAAATTATTGCGTATAAAATTACTGGAGACAGGAAATGTTATTAACTTTTGAAAATGGCGACATAATCTCGCCAAAAACGAACACGACAACGGATAGTACGGGAAGCTGTTCGTTGACCGGATTAGCCGGTCACCCGGTCGATCCCCCACGGCGCTCACAACTTCTCCACTTCGGGTTCTGCACGTGTCGACCGTTTAATGGTTTGACCGTTGACCGTTTTAAATGGCGTCGACACGTGGCTGTAACTACCGGTCAGCAACAGGTGCGCCGCATGTGGAGTGGACGTGGCGTACAGATTCCGAGGATGCTGTAGGAATTCGAGGCGGGCCTAATATGTCCGGTATGTTCCTAATTGGTCCCTGGAAAACTGGAAATTGTTTACACTATTTGCCACAAAATTTATATTTTTATATATATATATAATATAAGGCAGGTGCGGTGGTGGAATCCGGCTACGTTCAAAGTCTTTTGAACTCAAAATTTACTTTAAAATCTCTCATTCATTGATTTTATATTGATCGTTATGATTTTTAATGTAAAATCAAATGATAGGAGAGATTTTGAATTAAATTTTGGGTTCAAAGAGCTCTAAACCTCCCCCGCTTCCAGGTGTAGTGCCCATCGTGGGGAAATCACATCCTCTGAAGCACAAAAATAAATCTATTTATGTGGTACTTTTCATTTGAACTGTTAGATTATAAATCAATGATATTAAATTAATAATAATAAATCATCATGCATTAAAATACATATTTAAACTTTTTCACAGCCGTTCAAATTAACTTGAACCTTTCAGATTAACTTTTAAAATCTCTTCACAAAAAATAAACCTCCAGATAATCAGTGGCGGAGCCAGAAACGGTCGATAGGGATACCCGGTTCAAATAAATAGAATATTCGGATAAAAAAATTATTTTTTTTTACCCTCGAGTGTTGTCTTTAATACACAATTACGAGTATATTTGTTTTGGTTTTTACTGTATTAATGTGAAGTAAGAGTTGTGAAATACTGTTTTTGTTGTTGTTGTTGCCTTAAAAGATCAATAAATTATCTATTATACACAATGTGATAATTTTCATATACGAAACTATATGGCACAAAGCATCATGTCATTCTTTTACTCAATTTTTATTAGAAAAACAAAAATTATTTGGTGTTCTGCTAGATATGGACTTAACGTGATATGAAACGTGTTCAAGCTATATTATCAGTAGATGAAAAAAAAATAATTTACATAATTAATTAGGAGGAACTTGGTAGGGTAACAAGCTCAGACCAGATGCATTTCATTTTCATCGACAGTCAAGGAAAATAATTACAATTTCCATCCGTGCTAGTTTGGCTACTGTGTTACTCGTAGCATGAATGATCTATATGATACACATCATTTTTTAATTTTTTAAATTTAAATAATTGATCCGACCATTCAAAATATTTTTATATAAAAATCTAGTTATAAATTAAATTTTATATTTTTTAAATATTTAGAAAATCACTTATTAGGAATGAGTCATAATAATTAAATCAAGTGATTTTCTTATTATTTAAAAAATATAAAATTTGGTCTACAATTAGATTTTTATATGAAATCATTTGAGCAGTAGGATCAATCATTTGTTGCTTAAAATGGATAAACAATCTGTATCAAACGGAACATTCGTGCTACGTGTAGAATCGTAGCCCACTCTATATATAATCGATTATTTTTGGTAACTACTTATTTTGACAATTAATTTAAAATAAATTCATAAAAATAAAAAAACTTTTATAAATATATTCTTAAACTTATAAATTAACTGTGTTTCAAATTTTAGGCAAGTTGAATTTCATTTGATATTTCATCGAAGATTATTAAATTTAAACTTTATAATTATCATATAATTTTGATGGTATTTAATGGAATATTAAATAATACCTATATTGCATTAAACTTGAAATATGATCAATTTGTAATTTTAATAATATGTTTGTTATTTGTAAGATTTTTTGTGAATTCCTTAAAAAAAGGTATCTTTCCTTGTTTTTATTTTCCAAGTACTAGGATTCGGCGCGTACAAATTATTATAACTTTTATGATTGAAATTGAACTTAGCTGTCCATGTTTATGAAGGCGAAAAAGGAAAAAAATAAATAAATAAAATTCACGTGTAACTGAGAGTCTGAGACATGGCTACCCCAAATTTCGTACATACACTGGAATCCATTTTGCATGTGTGAGTTTAGTGGGTGTGTATGCTCCCTCTTTTAGCTTCATTTCTTGTCTTATTTCCAGCCAGGTTTTCTCAAGTCCTGCCTAGTGCTAGACAAACTATCTTTTCGGTTCTTCCATGTTTGCTCTTTATTTCATTCATGTCTTGTCAAGCACAATTGCACAAACCAAATTAAGAATTTTATATTAATTTTTTGAGGTTGCAATTTCGTCACAAATTCTAATTTCTGTAGAGGTGACATTATTAGGTAAATGCAAAATAATATATGACATAATGTGATTGACGGACGATCTAAGAAGAGAAGTACTAGGAAAAACTATTTTCAACTTTTTCTTGGACATAACGGAATAAATTCCCATCTATCTTTATTTAATATCACGCCCTACTTTTTTTTTTCAAAAAAAAATTCAGAAGTTTTCCACAGATTAATTACGTTGGTGGGACTTTGTCATTAGATTACCGGCTCGTGTGCACGAACTATATATAATAATAATTAATAATATATTTATACTGTATTATGAACAAAAGAGGCATGAAGAGGCATGGCTAATTTATTACACCACTCGTATTTTTGTACTGGTCTTCTGGTCGACTACATTTTATATGCCGCATTTAATGAAACTCTCTCTTAATCTTAGAGATGCTTCAATTAGAAATAATTTTATAATGGGGCAGGTGTTATGGGCAGAAGTACTTTGAAAGAGAAAGAGGTAGCATCAGTCCAAAATTATTTAATTTAAATAATTGATGGACCAGTCCCTGGGGCAATTTTTTTTAGGGTGCTGTATGTAATTTAGAAAAGTTGAACATTACTATAGGGGCCAAGCTCATTTATCAGGCGATTTTCCTTCTTGACAAATAAGACAAAAAAAAAACTAGTAAAATTCTCCATCATTAGATTAATAATCTTAATTTGTTTTTAGGTTTATAATTCTACTTCAAAAATCAAAATGGAGTAAAAGTATTATACTTGATAATTACAAAAAAAAGAAGGTACACGAGCAAAAAAAAAACTTCCAAAAGGAACAAATTATTTGAGTAAAAAGTACATACATGGACATGGTGTTATAGATAAATAATGATTCTTTTGACATCTGTAGTTTGTTTAATCACATATGGTACACCAATTATTATTATTTTGGAAAGGCTCTTAATTTCTGAATTATTGGGCCCACTAATATAATGGTCGTACAAGCATTGAACTGGTATGTCAAAGAAAAGTAGATACAAAACACAAAATTATCTAATCCCATGTTTCGGGGGTACTTATACTTTTGTATTTGATGCTCCCCATCAATTGATCAATAATGAAAGAATTATAACAAAATATATCAACCCATAAAAAAAATCAAATAAGTATTAGACTAATATTGTAAGTACTGGGACAGACAAGTGTTAGGTTGAAACTTTATTTAAATTAAAAGGTATGAAAAAGGCAGGGTTTGGTAAACGGTTTCATACTTTCAAGTTTCATGATATTTCCTTTGTGCTTCGTCCATTATATTATTATTTTTAAATGAACTAGCAAACTCCTAATAATTTAGATCCATATTGGTTAGGATCTGACAGTTCATTTCCGTTTGGACGGTCACGATTCAATCCCACTTGTAATCTACGGTTCAACTAGGAGCGGATGCAAAATTTTGAAGGGGAGATAATTATCGGATTGTAATAACTTATTATGTTTAAACTTAAACTCCTTAACTAATCGGGTAATAAATAATAATAATAATAATTATATATTATTATCTACCAAAAAAATTTAAAATAATATTCTTTTACATATTAAAAATAATAACAAAATAAAATTCAAACTAATAAATAATTAAGTCGATGAAGAAAATTTTCTCTACGAACTTCATATTTTGAAATCTTTACATAATTATTTCATTATATACGATATTAATTTTTTTTCTTAATAAAAAATCAAACAATTTGAAAGATTAAGTTACCAAAAACATTACTTAAAACACTAATTTTCAAAATCGTAAAGGCAGGTGCCCCCCTTATCCACATACATCCGCACTTGGGTTAAACCGGTTATATGGTATGACCAATTTTGTTGACATAATAAAATGTGGGTTAATCGCAACCATTGATCTGGATCGTACGGTCAAAATTCGTTACTAACTGATACTCTCCAGCAGAGAAGGTGTGCCCCACCTCTCTGGTTCAAACCACATGTTTTGTTTTTCAACGGTCAATAGAAACTTAGCGGGAAATCTCTCAACACACTAGCTTTTCTTTCGGATTCTCTCCAATTAGTATCACAAGAAATCTAGCATTGCCCCAAAACTTTTCTCAGTTTTCCCCTGTAGCTGAAGGAAATCTGTTTTATTTGATTAGAGCCACAGAATGTGGAATGAACGGAGAGATATGCAGTAATAGTCATGATGCAGAATTTTGTTCAGGGGTCAGTAATCGGATTCAGTAGCTTATCAGATTTAAATCCATTAACTAATTGAGTATTAAATAAAAATAATAAAATAATATCTTTTATATATTAAAAATAATAAAAAATAAAAAGTCAAAATAATAAATAATCATAGCGTTAAAAAAAATTTCCACTATGAGACTTTATATTTTAAATTTTTTGTATAATTCTTTCATTATCCACGATATTAAATATTTTTTCTCAATGAAAAATAATCAGACAATTCAGAAGAGATCAAAAATTTAATCAGAGAGATCAGATTAATAAAATTTTAACCTAAAAATACTATTTTATAAAATCTAGAGATGAACCCTGATACACTCTACGTCCGCAAGATTGGAGAGGAACCTATGATAATGAGCCAGACACATTTGGCGCCAAAACTAGCAGGTGGATAGAAAGAGAACCAGCTGTCTTCATTACTTAATCCATTGCACTCGGTACAGTTCTCCTGTGGCATCTATATATGTAACTACTGTGCAAAAAAGACTAATAGCCAATTGCCTTTTGGAATTGGAAGTTCATTTAATTACTTCACAACTGATGATAGGGAAGTCGGCATATTGTTAGGCTTCCATTTTTCTTGTTATAAAAATATATTTGGTAATGATTAACTATCATGCATATTGCAGTGGTTTTTGGGATACCACTGATCATATTATCAAATTATAAGTTCTTAATCTTTTGGGAAAAGAGAAGATATTTCGATTCATAAGAGAAGAAAAAGAAAAAAATGTACCTCATTTGCATCATATACAAGTAGCAAAAACTGCAAAACTCAAAAAAAAAAGAAAAAAAAAGAAAAGAGGAAAGTTGTTCATTTAAAGGAGTTGAACACCATTCTTTTTTTTTACAAGATGAAACAAACACATATAAATTCATAAATCTGATTTGAGAGCCTGGCTCTTTTTTTTTTTTAACAAAAAAACATGAATCTGACCTTTCCTACCTTTCTGACATTGCTATGTGGAGGAAAAGAGCACACAACCCATGAAACTTCATACCCCAACTCAATTACTCATGGTCACCTATGCAAAAGAGATGAGTACTTATAACAAGACATAAATACATAAGATATATATATAAATCACATCCGGTTTGTTTAATTTACAAAAACAGTGGCAAGCCAGTAAGATTGAGGCCAGGTGCATGAAGTAGCAACAATCTGGTATAGAAAAAAATTGACTAGCCAGTAAGAAGAGACCAAAATGCATGGCACAATGCAAAAGCACCAGGTGTGCTTCAACACATGAAACATAATATTTATTCATTAATAATTTGTATTTGCACAACATTAAAACTATAAAATTGCGTCCTGTACGGTCGGTGCAGATTGCCTTTTAGTATAGCGGGTCAATGACTACAGGATCAGCAGTTACTAATCTACATCTATACTATATTATAAAGAAGATATATATGAGACATTGACAGATCTAAGAAAAAGTTATTCATTAAATAAATTAATAATTAACTATTTTATTTTTTTAAAATAAATATCTTCTATACAATTTAAAAAAAAATGTGTTTATAAATTATATTTTATTAAATAATGAATCAATTTTATATAAAATTTTAAGAGTCTTTGTAATTGATTTAGACATAAATTATATCTAAGTAAACTATATTATTTATTTATAATAAAATTAATGCTAGATATAAGTACGGGTGCACAACGGACTAATTTCGTGTTAGTTTCTGTAAAAGAGTACAATTAATGATTATTGAGATTGTCCTTGCAGGCGGTTCAAATCCAATGGCCATCACAAATTTGAACAGTTATTTTGCCGTAAAGTAATACAGATAGGGGTGTTAACGGATTGGATAATATTCGATTTTATTCGTGATCCGATCCGAAAAATAATGAAAATTATCCGATCCGTATCCATATCAAAGATATCCGTATTCGTATCCGAAATTCTTTTACGGATGCGGATACGGTAAAACTCTTACTTATCCGTATCCGACCGTTTAACTATTATTCATCAATATCCGATATTATCCGAAGATATCCGATCCGATATTATCTGAATATGTATCCGAAATATTTCTATTATATATTTTTTAATTATATTTTTAGCATTCATTATAAATCTAATTTATTTTATATTTAATTTATGTTAATGTATCATTTTTTTATAATTCATTGATACATTTAAACTACTAAACTATAATAATAATTAATATTTAAAATTTATAATTAATATTCATTTTTTATATTTAATAATTTTATCATAAAATACTATGTAATTTTTTTTTCAATGATACATACAATATTTTTATTTAATATCCGAAATATATCCATATTCGTATTTATATCTGTCCGATATCCAATCCGTATCCGGTATCCGTCGAATATCCGATTTGTATTTGTAACCGAAAAATTATAATGAATAAAGATACGATAAGAACATTATCCGTCCATATCCAATCCGTTTACACCCCTAAATACAGAGATATGGAACTCTTGATAGTGTTGGGGGGGGGGGCGACAGATGAATTTTGATATCATTTTTTTTCTTCTAGAATGTTTTATAATAAAATGAAAATAGTCAAGCAAGCCTCGTCAAATAATGCATGGGTGATGTTTGGAATTTCATTCCTGAGTACCAAACCACCAATTAATGTCAAGATTTATTGAGTCTGAGGCACAATTGGTATGCTGCAAGTTTTTTTTTTTTTGAGAAAATAATTTAGCTGCAAGTTACTATCAATTGAGTCCGTTCATTAATCTTTGTTTGAAAAGTAAAAGATAGTTTTCTTTGGTTCAATTATTATACGATTTGAACTATTGAAGTCAATAGAATGGATTCACATTAGCAATATCTAGTAAAATTATATTTTTCTAATATAGAATCTGCATGTCTACGGAATTTGAGTGGACCGAGTAGTAGTAGTTTTTGGTAAGACAAAAATAACGACCAATATCCTCTCATATAACAAGCCAATATCCTCTCACATACAAGGGAATTACAAAAAGATATGTTACACGTAAACCAACATTTTATTATTGTATTAAAATAATTTGTATATATAATTCAGATATGTGATTAAAAACATAGTTTTTAATCCGTTTAAATATTTTCACAATAATTTATATCTATCTATATATAGTGATCCAGCAGAATCTAGAAAATACAAAATGTTTTCGGGTATGTTCGCTTTTTCAGAGAATAGAGTTCATACAAAAATGGTGGTTTCCTTGTTGTACTATTGGGCCTTATAGGCTTAATTAAAAAGTGAGCCCATAAGTTGAAGACTTGGTTCAAGACTTTTCTGAAATAAATTAACAGTTGATTTAATTGCATGTCACGTGCTGGATCGGTTCGTTCCTGAGTTGATATATATATATAGAAAATACGTGCACTGTTAAAACCTTAAATTTTAAGTTAAAAATGAATGATTCAAACCGTTCAATTTATTCATATTAAATTTCTATAGAAGTCAAATTTTATATTTTTTAAATTTTTTTGCTATTTTTTTGTCCAAAGAAAATTACTTAATTTGAGGATTTTGGATTATCTAATAGTGATAATTTTCTTCCTACCCAAAAAATAGTGAATTTTTTTTTAAAAAATATAAACTTTGATTTCCTACAAGAATTTAATATGGAGAATAAATTGAACGGTTTGGATCAGTTATTTTTAACGTGAATTTTGAGATTTTGTCGCGGTGCACGGGTACATTCGTGCAACACATTGTATTTTAGCTTTCCTCTATATATTCAAGTTAAAAATGATCGATCTAGATCATTCAATTTATTCTCCATATTAAATTCTTATAGAAAATTAAATTTTATATTTTTTGAATTTTTTGCTATTTATTTTGGATCAAGAGAAAGTTGTTTAATTTAAGGATTTTGGATCGTCCAATAGTGATGATTTTCTTCCTACCCAAAAAAATACCAAAAAAATTTATAAAATATAAAATTTGATATTCTACAAGAATTTAATATGGAGAAAAAAATGAACGGGTTGGATCGGTCATTTTTAACTAGAATTTTGAGATTTTGACGCGGTGCACGGATACATCCGTGCAACGCGTTGTATTTTAGCCTTTCCTCTCTCTCTCTCTCTATATATATAGAGAGAGAGAGTAAAGATACTGTGAGCTTAAGCTCACAGAGGCCTTTCATGAGCTTAACTCAAAAAGTACATCAAATCATCTCTAAATTTTAATTTATCATACTTATTAAATTCTTTATATGAAAATTTTGTGGGATGCAAAAATTTAGAGTGTTTTGAGTTTTTTAAGTTATCGTTTTTAATTTTTAAAAATGATGTTCAAATATTTTTAGAGCTAATTTTCAAAAATTAAAAATCATGACTTAAAATGGTTCAAAACACTCCAAATTTTTGCATCTCACATGATTTTCATATAAATAATTTACTGAGCATGATAAATTATAATTTAAAGATGATTTGATATAATTTTTGAGTTAAGCTTAGCCTCCGTGAGTTTAAGCTCACGATATCTTTACTCTCTATATATATAGAGTGAGGCTATGGGGCTACGCAAAACACAAAATCTTTCGTGCTTTGAATTTCAAAGATCAAATAATCGATCCAAACTGCTGAATATGATCTTCATATTGAAATATCTTTGGAGATCAAAATTTATATTTGTGAAACACAAAATCTTTTGTGCTTCGAATTTCAAAGTTCAAATAGCCGATCCAAACCGCTGAATATGATCTTCATATTGAAGTATCTTTGGAGATCAAATTTTATATTTTTAATTTTTTTTGCTATTTTTTTGATGAGTACAAAGTTTGTTGATCTAACGATTTATGCACCATCCAAAACTAGTGATTTTGTATTCATAAAAAAATAGCAAAAATTTCAAAAAATATAAAATTTGGTCTCCAAAGATATTTCAATATGAAGATTATGTTCAACGGTTTAAATCGGCTTTTTAGACTTTCAAATTTGAAATACAGACGCAAAACACCATAACCTCACTCACTCTCTCTCTATATATACACATATATGAGATTGATTTCATTGCACGATCAAAAAATATTAAACATGAGATTGATTTCATTGCACGATCAAAAAATTTTAAACACACTCTCTGTCTATAGTGTTTCTTAATTAACGAACTGTGAATTTAAATATGTCACAGCATCGGATCTAACTATGCGTGGTAAATGAATCAATAGATTTCTGCAGGACAGCAGGGGCATGGTTGTCATTTCCGTTTCAACCTAATTATAAGTTAGGCATGAAACGCAGATCCCAAAAAAATTCGTATATCATTTAGAACTATAGTTCTAGAAAAAATGTCAAAACAAAGGACAGTGTGAATCAATAAACTTGCAACACCTCAAGAAAACACATTTAGTAATTTTTTTCCTTGAGCATGAAACCCCATTTAATATAATTTTTCTTGAGAATCTATCAACACCCATTTTTCTTGAGAATCTCCATAAACTTGCAATATCATACTAATTCTATTGACCAAGCGATCCATTAAAATTCGAACGTAAAATAATAAAACAAAACAGAAATCGACAAAGAAAAAAAAAAGATCTTGAGCACTCAACTTTTGCAAGTGGCGGTCAATTTTGGAAATCGTTGCATGATTTTTGGTGCACACATATACGTGTTTTAAGGAATTGCCATTAAATAATGCAAAATTTCAACAATGCGGTGACTTACAATTAGTAATTCACGGGTAGTTGTAAAGAAGTGGTTCATTCCATATCTAGAATTAAGTCAATCATTTTGAACAGCATTTAGACGATTATTCTCACACCTAGCTTGTAAATCTAACATATTTTCATAATTTCATGGCATGACGAACTTTCTTGATTAATTAGAATCTTTGGCAAACCAAATTTTGTTTTTATTTTATTTTTTATCGATGAATATAATCTTTGTTTTAAAGAAAATTCTCGTCGGATGAAATTAATTAATTGCTGAATGAACGTTATATTATATATGAATCAGGATTATTTTAGAGAACATCATGTTTACGATGAATTTAGTGGTAGCTTCAAATGAATCATTCAAAAAATAAATAAGAAATGTAGAGATATATTTTCATAAACTATAATTTGCTTAATTTTTGTTGTCATTTGTCACCTTGAAGTTGAACTACCGAGATATAATGCTTGGTTGTCACATCCGGATTATACTAGTATACAACTTCCAACAACATTTATTGGTTGTCATATGCACGATCTCCTACATGCATGAAGCATCCCCTTGATTAATAAATTTCATTTTTTTTATCTATGGCGGCGGACCACTTTATAGTTTGACATGCCTTGATGCAGTGTCCTTTGTGGAGGCATATATTTCATGTACTGCCTTTAAAAAACTTGTGAGTTGTGAGAGACGTGGTTGTTTAACCATCTCTACACTTGAGACCGTGACAAAATAAATAACAATAGAAGCCATGATAGTAATTATCAATGAGAAACGGAGTTGCTTTGGGCGTTGATACCCAAGAACCAAACACCCATCATTAATTACGGTGGCATGTGCCATGCATGTGAGGGAGAAGTTTCAAACTCCTCTGAAATTTATGTAATCATCATGTTTTTATACTATAGATTCTATATGCTGAAAATGTCTAATCTTGATTAAGAGCTAATTAAGCTTAGAGGTGGAAATTAAGAGTGTGTGTCCAATTCATTTAACCTGATCAATCTGACCCATCCGATCTTACAAAAAATATGAATTTATTATTTAGTGAGTTAGATATAAATTAAATTTAACTAACCTGATAATTATAGTTTGATTATGAATTTTATGAAAATTGTTGAGTAGAACCTGATATGACCGTTATGCATCATATTTTTGAAATAATTTATTTTTCTCTCACTGTAATAACAATAACATTATGTCAACAATATAATATTTTCTTAAATTAAAAAAAATTAAACGAAACATATTATATATATTTTTAATGAGTGTATGTTATTTTGTTGCATTCTTTCATTATAATTAGTTTTTCTTACATTTTGTACCATAAATATTATCATAAAAATGAAATCAGTTGAACCGTAAAACAAGACTGCCTGAGATAAAACTTGATTGAATGCTTTTTATCATTAATTGATTGGTTATCGATTGTAATTAGTACAACTGGCTATAATAACTCAGATTAACAATCTCTGAGAAACCCGACCAACCCGATCCATTTACACCCTAGTGGAAATAACTTTGATCAAAGCTGAAAATATATAACTTAGGAGATATTAAATTTGACATGGTTTGAGAATTATGAACTTCACCAGAGACGAAACACAATTAGACTGAACTAAACTGGATGACGTAATATTTATTGCTGAATACACGTATCTAATCAAATTTTGATTATTACAAAATCGGAGCTATTTTTATGCAATAATGATTTTGATACTAGTAATTATGCAGATCTTTTATATTAGATCGATACAATAATAATATTTTAAGTTTTTTTGCATTATTTCCGAAGCAAAACATTGAATTTCATAGTAACCTTTAATTTACAATTAAGAATTTTGAAGTATAAATCATAAGTAAGACTAAAAATTTTAGGCATTAGAGAAAATTATTTAGTAGCACTTGTGTTCTTGTTTTAATTTCACCATTTGAAGAATAATTTAGCTTTTTTGTTATTCACAAAAAACGATTTATAATTTTTTAAGTTGCTTAAGTAGTGGATTCACACAACTGAGTAAAATCAAATAAATTCGTTTAGTTTTTGTAAAATGTGACATTTATTTTAAATAATATAATATTTATTGATAATCTCGCTTGATAACTATTCAACATGATCTGTTCTCCCCTTCTTTTGTTTCCACATGTACATCAGTACATGCACGTGTGGGGGTGTAAATACGTCTACGTGCGGTTCTTTGGAAGACATTTTTCAATGTGGTTCAATTGCTAATTAATATCAAAGTTAAACAAGGGTCGTGCACCAAAGTGCTCGGCCCATGTGGCCTACCTTACTAGATTCGTTTTTTTTTTTTTTTTTTTGTTAACATCTATCTTATTGCTTCTTTTGTTAACAGGTTAAAAATCTGTTCCCATTTGGGATGAAGAGCATGCTAATATTCTTCAGATTTAACGGTTGAAAAATATTGAAGAGAAAATTATTATAGAACGAAATCGAAGAACACTATTAAATCTCGATGAGCAGAGACAGACTCATTAATGATTAATTTCGATATATTATCATTTAGAAGTGATGGCGTCGATACATCAATACCATCAATTTGCATGCTCTGGATTTTGATACCACGAGTCCTCTTCTGAAAATGTTAACGCCGATATAAAATCTGGCTTAAGATACTTCTTGTTACTTTGTAGGAACAACATTTAGTATCTTTTTTTTAATAATTATTAATATCTTCTAAAATATCTAATTTAAGATATCTTAGATATTATATAATTCAGCTAATATTAAGGAATCCTGACCTTAATCAAATGTAAACCTACAAACAAAAATAATTAAAATGGTTTGAACATTCTTTATGTGGTATATAATGTTATCTGTTGATCTATAGGCAAAAACAATGTTCTCCGTATATGAGGTTGCAAGTTTAAAAACTAGAAATATTTTATGAATAATTAAAATGATGGGTAGCTTAATCTCCCATATTAATTTACTCAAAGAAATGAATTAATTAATATTGTATATTTTGGGCAATCTTCAATGTTGAAGAGTTTTATATTATCACCGGTGTAAAATCATGATTGCTCAAATGTTATACGTGTCGAAAATAAAGTTTAGAAGTACCTCCTATTTTCTTCTTATTATAAAATAATATTTTATTCTAATTTTTTTCATTCTATTTTGATTCTATTTTGAGTACTCCCACTTAAACTTATTATTTAAAAAGCTAGTATCAAATTATATATTTTTAATACTATAAAAGTTACATCTAGAGCGCCTTTTTATAATATAAAAATATAAAGGAAAGCGTGCCCCCCCCCCCAACCCAACGTAATGACAAAAGAAAAAGGCAATTATCTTCTTCCAGAATTTAAATTAAGTACATATTTGCCTCAATTTTGACCATCTGATCAAATGATGATATAATATTTCCCAAAAATGCCAAGGGCCGCCGCTGTATTTTGCTAATGCAAAGCTATATATAATTAAAGCACAACAGGCCAACAATTAGCACGTATCAAACAGTGAAGCTTATATATCTAATCTAACGCTGGTCAATACTAAATAGATCATAATCTAGCCTCGAATTAATGAAGTGAATAAATTTGAACAATACGAGAATCTTGATTATAACACGCATGTCTTTGCCATGATGATGCTTTTATATGTCTTAAGTTGTCTCTCTTGCTTTAAGCTTAGTGCTAACTATTCAAAGTTATCCAAAAAAAAAGAATTTCTTTTTCAATGCCAACTAATGAAGACAAAGGAAGCCAGCGAATACCCCTCAACTTATTTGCCCAAAATAATAGTTTATATGTATTTGTTATCATATGTTCTTAATATAATTTGATTTTTGTATTATGAGAAGGCATTTATATGTTTGCAATTTAGTCAAAAGATATTTGTTGGCTTTACATATACATCATTTCAATATGCTGATCGATATAGGAAAATATTTGCCTTACGAATAATATATAAATGGACAGGGCTGTATGATATTGTATGTTCTATAATTCGTACTTCCAAAACTCCTGAAGAATTTAATATCTGATCTAATCAATGTTCAATGTTTCAAATTGATAAAAAGTACATTACACATGTACAAGTGGTTTATTATTATGGTGGTCAAATACTATACGTAATATGAGAAATCAAACCACATAAAAACGTTGTTTCCTAACACAAAATGTATTAATTATTAGCAGATGATTAGCACTAAGGATACCAGAAATTAAGAGAAATTGATTAATTGATTGCCAACACATACCAGATTAGCTACCATAACAATAAGAAAAGAACAATGGGAAATGCAAATTATTGAACAATTGAAAAGCAATTCCTCCTGTTACCAATAAATAAAAGAAAAAAAATGATTAAAGTCGTACTAAACTTAAAATCTATACTACAATTTATTGTAAATGAAGTTTTAAGTGATAAAAAATAGCTGTTACAATTTCAGGATTAAAATCATTTCCTTGAAATGAAGTCAAAACAAAAAAACAAAAAACCACTTTATATATGTAATTTGACGAAATTGAACTCCAGCCAGCTTTGCACGCCCTGTGGATTAAGTGCTTGAAAGAATATAATTAAGCTGATAAGCACCACTTGTCGTCAGACGTAATGCGCCTACATTAAAAGAGATCTCAAAAGAGGGTCAATAGAGGGATAATAATAATAATAATAATAATAATAATAATAACAAATAATATTTGAATCAGTGAGGTTGAATTCCACACATTTGATTTGTTTGGACTCATGTAAGCCACAGACAAATTATTTGAAAGTCAAACATTAGTTTATGATAAGAATGAAAGTGCATCGGAACCACAATTACAAAATCAAATGAAAAAGGGAAAAAACAATAATTGATTGTGGATCTAGTTTTATTTTATGGATTTGAATTTTATGTGGAAAAAGTTGGACGTGCTACAATTACATGGACAGTGGAATCACCATTAATTAGAGATGACACTTGTTGATCGCACAAAAATAATTAGTTTTTCATTTATTCTGAGATCGGCACTGAGTTTCAAAAAAAATGTTGCATCTCTTGTTACAAGTTGTTGTCAACACAAAATCATCATGAAGGAGCATGATTCATCTGGATAGATTTTTTTCTGTGTAGAGCTCTTCGGAGAGGTTTGAACGCTTCATTTTAATCACAATGGATGTGAAAAATTTTAAATACAAATTTTAATACACAAAAAGTATTATTATTGTTAAATCAGAACACTCAATGAGAGATCAAACAATACACAATAAAAAAAAACCGCACACAAAAACTCTCTGGATTCCCTGATGAAGCAGTGATGCTTATAATCATTTCTTTCTAAGTAAAACTCCAAAAGAACCGTGTAAGTGCCTTTGTTTCTCCATGTGTCAATCATGGTGCATTCAAGTCGCCAACTTCCATTTTGAGAGAACCAATGAACTAGCTGACATGCTAGGCTCCCCCACCCCTTGGTAGGATTTGATTTTGTTGATTGCAAATTTAAATGCTGGATTTTGGGCTCCTTGGAAATGTAAAAAGAGGCTTTGTCAGGGCCAGTCATGGGCCCGGCTTCTTCTCCATCTCCTTTTTTCTTTTTCGTTTTTGGTAATTGGCTTCTTTTGAACGTAAGAAACAAACGATTTTAGTTGTAATTAACTTCCGGTTCCCATTTAAATTTTGTGAGACATAAATATCTATAAAATTTTGTAGATACAGTCCAATATGATCTGAATTTATATCATCTACTACGCAACACTACGCAACACTGTACAACGTAATATGTGGATCATTAAATTTTTTCATAATTCGAGTTAACATAGATCTTAAAAGTTAAAATGATCAAACGATTCACACACTGTATTATACAGTACTGCACAGTAAATAAACATGACTCAATGTGACCTGGTACAACCAATAGTTCCTGCAATTCTTTTTATATCAATAATTTTCAAAGGGTAAATGTAAAATTTCCAATGTGCACCTTTTTTTATATATATATATAAACTGGATCCCATGCGGCGAACAACGTCAGCTAATCCGGCTTTGTCATACATTCATACCCCCCAAAGAGAGCTCACATTGTATGGATCCGACTTCGCTGTAATATTTTCCATGATAAGAAAAGTATGACATAAAATTAAAGTCATCGGATTGATTTAAACGGTTCAAATTAAATTCAAAAAGTTTATTATTTATGTGAAGCTCACTAAGTCACTATCAATTTCAAATGATATCACTGTCATAGTTGAAACTATGGCAGCTAATTTGATTCCCACATTATTTACATTCCGGACTCTGCTCACTATATGAATGGTCCAGAATGAAAAGAAAATATGATGTTTTATGATCATCCCATCAAAAGGCGAGATGGGGGTGCAAGTTATATTCTATTTTCAGATTTTTTTTTGATAAATAAAATAGAAAAATAGAAAAATGATATGAGCACCATGATTTCTTGCTGTAGTAGCCTGGATCGAGTTTGAAACTCGGTCCTAGGTAGTAGGTACTGAGACCGAATTTCAAACTTAGTCCTAGATTTTTTCTTCTATTTGTTTGTTTATTATTTTTAATGAATTTTGATAGTTTATTTAGTTTAATTATTATGTTTAAATGCTTGTTTTTTAATTTAGATTATTTTAAAATATTTATTTAATTATCTTGTTATGTGTAATTATGTAATAACATTCATTAAGGAACCAAATTAATTTTTTTAATTAGTTTAATTAGTTTTTTTTATTATGTTTAAAATATTTGTTTTTTAGTTTAATTTTTTAAAATATTTATCTAATCATTTTGTTATGTGAGATAATAATAAAAGACATAATATTTTAATAATTAAAATATAATTTTAAATATTATAACAACAATAAAAAAACAAATTATTCTCACAATTCTAATAATAAAATATTACATCACCGCATGGTCTGGTCATTGACATAATTATGAAAACAAACGAGTTTAGTCGATGTACAACGGTCCGATCATCAGGTTAGATCCAACAAAAATCAACAAAGATAAGATAAGGAAGATACATATTCCAATGATTATGGATAAAAATGGAAGGTCGTATTAACAAACATCCAACTCGCGGCTGACGTTCAAGAAGAACATCATTTGTTATCTTTAATGTAGTAGTGTTAATATTTTATTATTAGAATTATGAGATTAATATTTTATTATTAGAATTGTGAGAATAATTTATTTTTTTATTGTTGTTGTAATATTTAAAATATTATTTAAAAATATTTTTTAATTATTATATATTATGTCTTTTATTATTGTTTCACATAACAAATGATTAGATAAATATTTAAAAAAACTAAACCAAAAACCACCCTTTCTATATCGAAGTTGAAACTCAGTCCATGCTACGATGCAAAAAATGAGTATACTCAAGCTATTTCCTGATTTTTTTTATTATTTGATTTACTAAAAAAAAATCTGTTCTGTTTCGCTCGCCTATATGATTTTTGTAGGAGTAGAAATTGTCTATAGCATCCATTTACAACTTGAACCTTATTGGTAGCCAATAATGCGGCCGTCATAACTCATAAATTTTTATCCTTCCATAAATAGCTTTAATACGTCGTAATAATTTTGGCATGTATAATGATTGATTGCTCGGGAACAATGGATACTCGTATAAATTATAAAAATGTTATCAAATGTTCCGCTTTTCATCATAAACATCAAAGTTTTTTTTTTTTTAAAAAAAGGTGTTGAAATCCGCTTACATCATTAATAGGTTTTCTTGACCACTCTAGGCATTAGAATTTAATAAAAAGTAGAGGATAACTTGACAGTTGTTATCTTGAAATGAAATTCTAAATAAATCCAAAATGTCATTAAAATATCTTAGAAATAAATTTATAAAGGGACTCTTAACAAATACAATGGGTTATTTTGACAATGAGTATGAGTTATCTTGTCAATGGACTTCTTAATAAATACAAAAAAAAAATTAAAAATGATTTTTTTTTATAAATATATCTTTTACTTATTGATTGATAGTATTTCAAATTTCATATAAATTTATTATCATTTAATAGTCTATCAAAGACCATCAAAATTTTATATAATTTATAATAATTTCAATTTAACGGTGTTTGATACAGCAAATGATAATAAAATTATATGAATTTTGTAACACTATCTATCTATAAATAAAAAATATACTTATAAATATTTTTTATATTTATTTAGAAGTCAATTATTAAGATTATCAAAATAACCCATTGTCAAGTGATCCTCACCCAATTATAAATACGCTATTAATCTTGAAGATTGATTAAATTTGCATAAGCTCTAATCTATCAAATTTTGAAGAATTTTTTTCCATTTCTAAGATTTATTTATTTTTTAAATTATTCAAAAAAAATATCAACAAAATTATCAAAATAACCATTATCAAGCGATCCTTTCCATTAGAAAAACACCTGACAGTTAAAGGCTGTTACATGTTTTTAAACAAAAAATTATAAATATGAATTCCAATGTTTCATGCTTTTCAAGAGAAGCCTCTGTTTAGCTACCAAATCAGCACTCTTTTACTTCCGATTTCCACTAGGCATAGAAGAAACGAAGTAACGGTGATTTGAAATATCAAAATCCATATAAATCTATACCAAAGCACGAAATGGTAGTTTTTTACCCTTTTAATTTTGTCGATAAGATCAGCCTTTTCAGTTCTTCTTCATTTTAATTCCTTAGTCAAAGAACAACACACTAACCCAAACACACGAAATAGATATAATTAAGAGTGTACTAAAAAGGCCATAGTTTGTTTAAAATTTTAATGACAATTTTTAACCCATGGCATATTTCTGGGTCCAGCTACGAGCAGTGGTCTCGTATTTTGTACGATCCGTCTTGTACATGTGTGCAATTTCAGGCACTAACGGGTCATCTGGGTTTGGATCCGTTAGCAATGAACAAATTGAAAGCAGCACCTAGAAAGAGAAAGGAGAAATAAAAGGTCAACAACTACTATAAGAACTTAGGTCCGCTCAGTCCTGTGCTATTAAATGTTATCACCTCTCCTTCATATTTATATTTTTAGATTGAAAAACTAAAAATATATTTTAATTTATATTTCACTATTTTGCACTCATTGTGATGTTTGCAATAATATGTGACATTTGTGGCGTTCTATAGATTTGAAAGGATCACAAACACATCTTGCAAATTTCATGGCCAAAAGTGCATTGAGCTCTCTTCATTGTTTCTCAAGTGCATCTGTTCTTTTGTGGTTCAGGTTTATGGGTTTCTACAAACAAATTACCAAATGTATGCAAATATTGCAGGAGCCAGCTTTTGAAGCAGTGCCTTAAAATTTAAAATAGGAGAGGAAGCACAAAATTTGGTACGGCATTTGAAGAGTAGCATTAAAATTGAAAGAAGAAAAAGGTAGAATACAGAAAAAAAATACCTTAGAAATGGTGAGAGCAGGGCTCCACTGTTCCTTCAAGATGTCAAGGCAAATGCTACCATTGCTGTTGATATTTGGGTGAAACACTTTTGTCTTGAATGACACCTATAATTAGTCCACAAATGTGCCTCTTATTATAACAGTTGATGAAAAAATTACTTCAAAAACATAGCTTAAAGTTGCACCTTTCAAAGGGTTAGAAATTAATTACCTTCAAGATATATAGCTTACAAAAATGGAAGTACTTCAGTTGCAACAAGCAACAGAGATCCCATTTAAAAATTTGGATGTATTACACAAAACATTTTGGCTATAATGCAAAAAAGACACCATATTTTCTTATGTTGACACAGAACACATTTTAAATATTTTGCAACCTGTGGATAAAAAAATGTTGACAAATCTGGCAAGCAGTACTTAGTCATCTTGACTTGGACTAAATTGTTTACAAAAAAAAAAACTTAATATCAAACAAATACAACTTATAGAATCATAATCCTTACCAAATTTCATAAATCTAATATTGGATACAGGTTGCAAATTACTAGAATTCTAAATGTTGGATGCAGATAAAAAAATATAGAAGGTCAAAGAACATTATGTTTTTGTATTTATGAAATAATTGACTGTCCATGCAAAGAAAACATTGCAAGGCATAGAGTAGCATGTTGGTTCCCAACTATCTAATTTAGAACCATTTTGAAATTATTTTCAGCTTGCCAAAATAAAACATAAAATTTTATCCGTGGACTTTCGTGGAACGAAAACCCTGTGTCTTCCTCAAGGAGAGTTATAAGCACACCACACTTAGACAAAACAGAGCCAGAACACAGCAAGTCAGTAACTATATACTCAAGACTATAGCACCCATGCAGCTATCCCCAATGAGAGTCCATTTAATTTCATATTCTAAAAAAATTAAAAAAAAATCAATCTTGCTGGTTTTGTTAGAAAACCATGTAATAAACATAAAAATGCATCCAACAAAAACTGGATAACAACTTTTATGCTGCATAGCTAAGAAATAAGGTTCTTATTTTTTTCAGTTCCCAAGCAAAAAAGGATGGCCAGCAATTTGTTTTATTAATCCCATGTTTTTTTCCATTATAAACTGCTACACAAGAGCAGTCACTTGAATATTTTGATAGTAATGCTTTTTAAATTTTAAATTACCTTTGGTGGCTTAAATGGGTAGTCGGGAGGAAAGTGGATTGAGACAAGGAAAACACCACCAGCATAGGGACTATCAGGTGGGCCCATTATTGTAGCTTGCCAGTGAAACATATCTTCAGCTACCGGACCTTCACATTTCCAATAGAAATAACTGTTAGTGATGCAAAGAAAACAAAAATTGGACAAATGGCAAGTGTAAGATTCTGCAGCACCTACTTATCGATTGGGAAAAAGAAAGCTCATACAAGCAATGATACCACAACTAGTTAATAAAGATGTCCCTCGCTGACCGTGTTAGATTTTCAAATTTGTCAAGGCAAAAATAAAAAAAGAGAGAAAAGGAACCCTTATTTGAAAGTAACATAGAGAAACAAAAGAAAATAATAATTAGATGCATGTCACCTCAATACAAAAAGAGAACTAATTATCTTGTATGAGAACAGATCCAGTACCACCTAAATTTTCTAGCATTAAGTACAACCAACTTACTAATAAAGCTGCATCTAACCCATTGAAGTTTATTTATGTTGCAATATATACTCAAATGAAAAATCATCACAATTCACTTTAATTTTGTTAACTCAAAAGGTCATTGAAAGCTAGACCAAGGTGGACGTCTGGACAATTTTAATACAGTGATTTTTTTTGCCTTATCAAATCCTACCAAGGAGTTAATCTAAATTTGTTTTCCTATTTACTCAGTCTCTACAGTTGTTCTCAGTTGTTCTCAAAGGTTTATCTTAAATTTGTTTGAAGTATAATTGAAGGATTATGTAAGCCAATCTTGTTTCAGCATGTATCAACCTTATTCAGACAACAACTTTGTAGTAGATGTTCACACTAAATTAATGTTAACAATGTTGTTTTACCAGTGATAAAAAAGAGATCTTAACATTAAGATTTCATTTCATCATATACTGATAATATTAAGCTTTCCATCCTGGCAAAATACAAATTACCAAGTACTAATAATCAATCTGAAATATAACTATTAATTATACAATCCTGAACTAGCAGCCAAGAGACGAAGCGTCATATCATTTAAATATACTGAAATATGTAAGTAACAAATCATACAATAAACTAATCTAACCAGAAGTTTCCTGTTTCTATATTACTAAATAAGTTCCCGTTATAACAGTATTGGAAAAGGAAAGCAAAAAACCTTGTGTGACAGCAGGGGCGGAGCCAGGAATTTTTTCAGGGTGTAGCCCCAATCGGATTGAATATCTTAGCGGGTTAAAACCCATTAATTTATCGGTATAAAAAAATTTTCAACATGCATTTTTAATAAATCAAAGACCAATCCAGAGTCCAGACTCCAGAGGGTAACACAAAAATTTTTCAGGGTGTGACTTAGTGGATCTATTACCCTTTATTCTATTGGTTTTTAATTTTTCAGGGGGTAACACTTGTACCCCTGGGGTTATATGGCTCCGCCCCTGTGTGACAGAGTTGGAGCATTTTAGTATCCAACGAAACATATTTTAACCTAATTAAAAAAATTAACAACAAAAAAACAGAAGAGATCCAGATCTAACAGGTGGAGTACAAATCTTAACAAATTACAAAATTTTAATCTAGATCGGGAAAAAAAATCAGAGAAAAATACCAGCGCTGCACGATGTGGGGGGATCTTTTTGCAGATCCTTGAGCTCCTTCAAAATACGCTTGGAGGCCATAGGGAGAATACCGAGGTCGCGCTAGATCTGAAACGAAATAGCTGTTATCTTCTGCCGGGAGTTTGGGGAAGGGGGTATTAATCAAGGCAGAAATCGAATTAGAGAGAGAAAACGAGAAAGCTAGAAAAATCAATTGTACCTCGAAGATGGTGGAATCGGAGAGATAAAGCGCGCACCACACGGTTTGAGGAAGAATCAAAGAAAATGCGGAGGAAAAAGAAAGGGGAAAGGAAGAGAGATGAGGTCTATTATACGATGCGTAGGCGCGTAGACAATGTTTAATCCATTAATCATTATCTTTTAGTTAAAATACTTCAATTATTAGTTTGGGTTCGGAGTTAAAATACTCTGACAGTGGGATCCAACTCGTCGTAGCTCGCATGTCGGCGAAGCTCGGCGCGACGATTGGGGTATACTAGAGTATTGAACACGGTCCGGTCCGGGCTGGTCCGGTTCAAATCCGGACGGTCTACGGTCCCGCACGGTCTACGGTCCACGGTTCCGCAAGGTCCGGTCCAAGGCGGTCCAAATTCAAAAAATTCGAATCCGTCCCACCGTTGGCCCCGGGGGCCGAACCCCCACGGGACGGTCCGGGACGGTCCACGGTCCGGTCCAAATTTTTTTTTTTATAAATTGGAAAAAATTATAATTTATCATATTTTTAATAATAATTTTTAACTAATTCGAATTATTATTTTTAATTGTTTAAAAATCTAATAGTACTAAAAAATTAAAAAAATTGTAAAAAAATAAAATTTCAGAAAATTATAATTTTGGAAATACAATGAAATTTTTTTATGAACATGCTTAATTAAAAATGAGGTGAGTTATTATATTTTGATGTTATCTAGAACATGTTTTTTTACTACACCAATAATTATTGTTATTTTCATTTTATTTAAAACTACACATAATAGTTATTATATTTTGATGTTATCTAGAATATTTTTTTTACTACACCAATAATTATTGTTATTTTCATTTTATTTAAAACTACACATAAAACACTAATTGTTATTTTTATTTTTACACGGTCCGGTCCGGGGGTCCGGTCCGGATCCGGGCCGATCCACCAGCCCACAGTCCGGTCCGGTCGGTCCGGTCCGGCGGTCGGCACGGTCCATTTTCGGGTGAAGGAGGGCCGACCACCGTTGGACCGGACCGTGATAGTGATAAGTGATCGGTCCCACGGTCCACGGTCCACGGTCCGGTCCGGGACGGACGGGTCGGACCGTCCGGTCCATTTCAATACTCTAGGGTATACCAACAGCAATAATGGAATTTTTTTTCTCAAAAAAAATAATGGAATTTCGAAAGTTCAAAACTTTGAAGTTTGAAGGGATGCCGATATCTTACGAGAGGTACGACATGAATGACGTGGTCAAATGTGAGTAGAACAGTTGACGGAGTCGGATGGTTAATGATTTGGTCATTTGGTGCGATGTCGTCAGAGTATAAATTGCGTAAACAAATACGCAAGCACGTAATGGAAGGCTTGACTGGTGACTAGTCTGACTGAGACCAGGCTTGAGATTCTCCTTCTCTCGGGTTAAAACTTAAAAGGGCAAGTCGGGCAGTTTTTTTTATATAATTAATATTATTAATAATAAGACAGAAAACAGTTAATTTTATAATTATGAATGACAGCGCGCCATTGATACTGACGCAGAACAAACGCGTCATTGATACTGACGCAGAGTAAATGCGCCACTGATACTGACGCAGAGCAAACGCGCCACTGTGCCAGTGACGTCTTCTATAAAATGTGTCACTGCCAGTGATGTCTTCATAAAACGCGCTACTAAGAGTGGCGCGGTTACTCCATTATATAAGCAGCGCCTGCACGTTGAGAGAGAACATCTGTGTGTTTGATTGAAGAGAGAGAAAACACACAAAAAAAGAGAAAGACAAGAGAAAGATAAGAGAGAAGGAAAAAAAGGAAGAGAAGAAAGAGAAAGAAAAGAGAACGTGCTGGACGAGATCGAGTGCGGAAAAACTATTGGATTTTGCTATCGAATATAAGCTTTATTTATATAAATAATTAGAATTGAAATATAAATTATATAGATTAATTCGGAATAAATTAAAAAATAAATTGTAGAATAAGTGTAAAATTATAGATTAGTTATAAATTATAGAATTATAGATTAATTATAAATTATAAATTAATTATAAATTATAGATTAATTGTGAATGGACTATGGATTAATTATTAATAAATTGTATAGATTAATTATAGTCTAATTTTATTAATTAATTGTATAAAAGATTAAATAGGTATTAATTATTGATTAATTATGTAGAACAATTATAGATTTAATTTATTATTTAATTATAGAATAGATTAATTAGGTATTAATTATAGATTAATTATGTAGATTAATTGTGTAGAATAATTATAGATTTAATTTATTATTTACTATAGAATAGATTAATTAGGTTTTAATTATAGATTAATTATTAATTAATTATGTAGAATAATTATAGATTAATTATTGATTAATTTTATTATTTAATTAGATTATTTGTATATTATTTTTATAGATTAATTAGATAGTAATTATAATTTAATTATAAATTATATTAATTAGAGCATAATATTACATTAATTTAATTAATTAATTAGATTATATGTAGATTAATTATATAGATTAATTATGTAGATAAATTAGATATTAATTATAAATTAATTGTAGATTAATTAGATATCAATTATAAATAAATTATAGATTATTGTATATTTAAAATTAGATTCGTAATATTAATTGTAAAAAAATATTTTTATAATAGATAACGGCAGGCGAGCAACGCATTGAAAATATCGTACTTTATCTCCCTGACGATAAACATCGGACGTATTATAGTTAGACCGAGGTACATTATATTTAAAAAATATATAAATAAAATACATGTATATGTGAAGCTATTTATGAAATTAAAATTATAAAGAGATAGTAATGTCATTCGTTTCTACACTCACCGTCCGACAATACCGTACATCTCGCACATTCAGGATATGTTGCGAGGTATGATATTTCTTCATCTCGTCAGACTGCGCAAGATATATGTTCAAGAAGCGGAGACCCGTAACTTCAAGATTAATACGGATTTATTGAGCGCGTTAATAGAGTTTTGGAGGCCAAAAACTCACACATTTCACTTTAATTTTGGCGAGATAACTGTGACTCTTGAGGTAAATAGTCAAATATTATTTTTAATTTTTTACAATATTAAATAGGGTTTATAGTAATGAAAATAATTTTTTTGGACGTCGCATGTCTGTGGGGTTTATCGACGATTGGTGAACCGGTTACCGGGTACATTGATGGAGATTTCTCGACATATATTCGTCAGTTATTTGGGCAAGATGATATATCAGCATTCTGCAAGGATGAAAGGTAATTGATTAGATTTTACATGAACTTCGGTATTTGTTTGTTTACAAATTAAGATTAAACTGAATATAAATTTGGCAGACGTTCTATTTCCCTTCAAGAGTTACGGTCCCACTTTGATCACGCTCCGGAGGCTGATGATCATCAGAGTCTTGATCGATATGTGATCGGTTTTGCTCTGGAGTTGGCGGGGTATATCATGTTCCTCGATAATAGTGGAGACTCTGTACCAGCGTTTCTTCTGCCGATTTTGATGGTAAGTATTATAAAATAATTTATCTTTCATATTTAAATAATTTTTAGTACTAATATTTAATTTGTAGGATGATTTTCAATCCGACGAAGAAAGAAATTTGGATGCTGCAGTACTTGGTTACCTATATCGACGTCTTGATGTGGCGTGTTAGGGATTGACTAGGAGCATTGGTGGTCTGTGGTGCTTGTTGATGCTGTGGAGCTGGACGTGTTTGCTCTCAACTTGTCCATTACCTGTCTCAGAGACAACCATATTCAGCGATTGGGTACACCGGATCACGACAGTTGTGCGTCTTTTGGTATATAAAAATTTATTTACAGAATTAAATCAATCAATGAAATATATTCACTGACTACAAATATATGTGTAATCACCAATTATAATTTCAACTGGTAATAAAAAATAGACACTTAATAAGACTAGGTACTACAATCAGTTACACATAATATAAAGACAGATTGGTTATTTTATAATAACTATTGCAACAAATCTAGACATGATTTAAAATATTTAACCATACTAATACGAAAATTCGTTGGATGATTATAGACAAAATGTAACAATATCATATTCAAATTGGTAATCTTTTTATCATTAAAAAGGATAGAACAAACAAGTACATGATGAAAAAGTACATAACACTTTTTATATAGTTAGTTCCGACTTAAAGCATGGACCACCTACTCGGCAGCATAATAACAATATTCTTGAATGTTTTCTGTATCATGTTCTAATTATTTTTTTCTTTTCAACATATTTCAAAATTTGATAAATAAAAAAAATACAATGTGTGCCCCATGCTATTTCTAAAAAAATAATGTTTTCTATTCGAACTTACCAAACTTTTTAATTTGATATTTCTAGTATAAAAATAATAGATTATTCTCAAATTATAATCTAATTATATCAAAACTGTAGAGTTCAAAACTTCTTTTAAATAGATGAAGATAAAGTATCTTAATTTATATACCCAGCAAAAAAAAAAAGTCAAATGTTGAACCAGCAATCTTGCATATAGCATATAGTTAGATCAAATTTTTGTAACTTAAAATGTTTAACATGATAATTGGAGATTCGAAACCCGCCTTCAAGCAATTTAGACACCATTATGTTTGACCAAAAAAATGAATCAGCAATTGACCCCCTTTGGACGGACTCAAATAATGTCCAACATAATTGAAAAAAAAGAAGAAAACTAATAACGTCCAACACTAATATTTTAATAGGGGAGTCAAAATCACAATCGGTAATAACAGAAAAAAGTTAATATAAAAATATAATAAAGCTATAGATTTAAAATTAAAAATTCATTATTAGTTATAATTATAATATTATCAACACTTCTTGAGTTTTATTTTTATAATTACAAACTTAAAATCATCTTTTTAAAATAATCTTTCATACAAAAATTATAAAATAATTAATTAAGAATTATATCGGGAGCAAAATAATACCAATAGTTCGAAGAGTTTTTGACAGAATTTTGATTCTAAACATAAAAGTATATATCTCTTGAACAGTATAACAATAATTCTTAATATATAAAGAGAGTTATATTTTTAAGCTTTTTAAACATATTATATTATTATTTTTCTCTATCATTGATTTTGTTTAAATCTTTTCGTCAACTTGAATCCAAGAGTTCATATAAAAGTAATGTGTGTAATATATTTAAGGTGAAATTTAACTCTAAAACTGATCTAATTTTTATATGATCCTTTATAGATTATTATATATTTAATTATATTATTTATTATTATAATAAAAATATAATTATAATTATCATTATTATTTAGCATTAAATATATTGTATTTAAGTTTTTTTAATGTCAAATTTTATTAAATATATTTAAAAATTAATATTACTAATTATTTATTTATCGGAGCAAAATCCGAGTAACAACCCTAGTTAGACTTATTCTCATAAGTGAGGAGTAAATTATATATTTATTAAGTACATTTAATAAAAAAAATATTTCCATTTTAGTGGAGGCAACCAAGATCAAACTGGCTTATGATATCGGTGTGGTGTTCTCTAATAGCTGTTCTTTCTTCTAAATTGCAGAAATTTGAATATCGTTCTTCTGCGGATACAATTAAAATAGTTCAATTTGAGGAAATTGAAGGTACCTATAACCTTCAATCGAATATTTTTTTTTCAAAAGAAGATTACAAGTGATATAATTTTAATAATAAAATGTTAATTAACTGAGAATAATAAAATGGTTTATCTCAATTCTTTTCAGGAGATATGAAGACTAGATTTTTAAGCAAGACGAACTAATAACAACAGGTTGGTGTGGAGTGTGAAAACATGCCAACTACTTTTCAGTTGCTGGGTTCTGGGTGCAAATTGATATACTTATTTTGTTAATTAACATTGCCTTTCTATTCTTTTACGTAGATAGGCAATTGCCATATTCATTGTGTAAATTATTTCTTCAAAAGTTGCTCTTTTTTTTTTGGTTTTTAAGTTGTAATTATGAGGAATGCCATAGGTTTAACTCACTTTTAATTACAAATGCAAATACACAACTGATATATATTTTCTCTGGACTGTTGCAGGAGGCATCAAGAGGAGGGAAAGACCGAGAAGTACAAGAAGAAAGAGAATGACTTACACGCCAGTAATTCAGTGAAGTAATTAATTTCATATTGCAATTCAAAAAGTTGAAAAATTAATGCTGCTCACCATTTCCGACGTGTTTGATAACGAAAAAGGACAACAACATGAGATAAAAGAAATATAGATTAAACGATTCAAATCACAGATTTTTTTATTTTAGTAAATAAAATAAATAAATATAGCAAACTGACCATCTCTCTCATCGGTTTTGCACAAATAGCTAGATCCGAGTTTGAAACTCGGGTCCGGTTTTTTTTTTTTTTTTTTTACATTTGTGTATTATATTAAAAATAAAACACAACAGTCAGTAGATTGATCTAAAATATTACAACAAAAATTAAAATAAAATTTTATAAAGCCAAATATAAGCACGATTAATACATTATTCTAAAATAGTGTCAAACAAATTGAAATATTATAACAATAATTAAAATTCAATTGTTCTGGTAAATATAACAACAAAAAACATAAACACACTGGTAATCTAAATCATGCTCTGTTGGAATGAGCTCGACCTCGAGTTGGCAGCCTGTTAATACGACCCTCCATTTCATTCATAACTATTGGAATGCGTATCTTCCTTCTCCTTCCTTTGTTGACCTCTCCCAACTACCAAATAGATCTGCAATTGCTAGTTCTCTTTCTCTCCATAATTTATTATAACTCGGTTGTACTGTGGGGAACTTTCGTCTAACCAAACCCCTTGCTTCTTTAACTGTCATTTCTAAGTTGTCTCTCAACCGATTCTTAACAATATCTGCTATCATTCTGGAAGTCATCTGATTGTGGTCCTCTTTAGTAGCACTGCCAAAATAAGAGTGCTCGAGCGGATTTGTTTTGATCTCCCAAATACCCGTTATATTGGGTGTGACATACATTCTCCATGAACAGTTAGAATCTTTACATTTCATCACTAATTTTGATTTGCTGCTATTTGTTACTTTTAATTCTATATTCCGTTGAACATGAAAATCAGCGATTTTCACTTTCAACTCGATTTCGTACTGAACTGCTGACCGACACCAAATTGTTCATCAATTCTAGGTGGTTTAAGAAAATAAGGCTCGTCTGCATACGGCATTGGCGTATTATCAGCAAATTGTGCACACGGGTGCTTCATTCCCCGATTGATAAAAAGAACAGACATTTGTCACTTTCTAACTATTTCTTCGACATCTACCGCATCATCAGTTTCATCAATATTTATATCTGTTGCATCCTGGATGCCATCCCCCTCGACATCTAGGTGCCACTCTTCCTCTTCGTCATCCTCATCCACATCCACATTTTGTACCGAAACACGGGATGGTCGCTGCTCTCGAGCTCGGGAGTGGGTTCTTTCCTCAGCCATTACTGGATTACTACTTCCAGAAATACTAGTTGGATCATAGTTATCAGAACTGGATATTGGTTCGGATTCAACTACTAGCTCCAGTGTTTTATACTCGGGTAAGTGGTACGGAGCTGTTGTTTTAATCATTCCCCAAATTTCATCAGAAATAACCCCAAATAAGCTATAAAAAAAGCCAATCGAACTCGTTTTGGGGCGATGTTGATCCGTGCACTAATGCGATATTGAATTGGCCAGGGAGTAGCTCCAAACCAGCATGAATCTGCCTCTTCAAGTTACGAAAATTGATTGCCTCGTCGGCAGAAAATGTGCACGCGGCTTGAATATCGTAATCCGTTCCATGAGAAGTTTTCAAAATTTGACCTCCGTGATACACATTGATCAGCAACATTTTCGTCTCTACAGTATGAATGATAAACCCTATTGTTAGTGTATTTTAATTTTACAACAAAAATTAATAGTCCAAATAGAAAAAAAATATACAACGTAATGACACGAGAGTGGTGAATACGGATCGAACCTAGATCTATCGAAAAATAAATTTTCAGTTTGAAGCTCTTGCAACAGTAACAATGACGATTTTGAAGAAATAGTTAGCTGAAGGAAGATGAAGAAGAAATGTACTGGGTGTTCTATATAATAGCATGATGCTGGGACCGAGTTTAAAACTCGGTTTCAGATGTACTGGGCCGTGTTTAAAACTCGATCTAGACACCTGCAATTTTCAAATGTACTGCGTGTGTTTATTTTAATTTTTGTTGTAATATTTTAGATCAATCTACTAACTGTTGTGTTTTATTTTTAATATAACACACAAATGTAAAAAAAAATTACCCGGACCCGAGTTTCAAACTCGGGTCCGGGTAAATATATATATTTTTTTCGTTTCTGTGTAAAAAAAAAAACCCGGACCTGAGTTTCAAACTCGAGTCTGGCTATTTGTACAAAACCGAGGAGAGAGATGACCAGTTTGCTATATTTATTTATTTTATTTACTAAAAAAAAATCTGTTCAAATCAAGTGTACCATGCTGGTACGAACACATACATTTAACTAATACAATGTTCAAATAACATAAATGTAACTAAGCATGAAAACATATGTAAAGTCCTCACTCGCTTTTGAACAAAGATAATATTCAAATTTGGACAAAATACAAAGGGGAAAACAGATAAATTAAAGATCACACGCACAACATCTTAAAGACATGAAATAAAACACACCAATATTATTAATTGTACTGGAACAAAAAACAAATTAAGCCCAAAGATGTCTCGTGGCAGCATGTATATGGTCTTCTTAATTCGTTACCACTGGTTGAACTGGCAGAAGCTTGCAGTTCAGAGCACCTAGCTTTCGCAATCCATTATCGAACAGATCTGTTTCAAAGTGTCGAAATAGGGAACCTCCAAATAATAGAAGGTGGAGAATTTCAATGCACGCCATTGATATGGAGCAAAATGTAAAGTAATCTTTCTGACTTAATTATTAACACAAATATGATATATGAGTTAGGATATGGTGCTACGTGTAGTTAATGAATCAAATTTACTATGGACTAAAAAATATAGATAAATTATCTTTAGATCTTGATTTATGGATCTCAATAAATTATTTATATCAAAATATGATGGGATATAAAAAAAATTATTTTTCAAATTTTCTAAGTATTAATTTTAAATTTTTTAAGATGATTCAATAATAATAATAATAATAAAATAATACATATTTTCTAGATAATTTTAAAAAATTCAAAACTGATACTTACAAAACTAAAAAAATAAAAAAAATTTATACCCATCATATTTTGATATAAAAAAATTATTGAGACCCATAAATTAGGATTTGAAGATAATTTAACTTTATTTTTGAGTCCGTAGTAAATTTAATTATTAACTACGCTTAGCACTACAGCCTAACTCTATATTTGTGTGTGTGTGTGTATATCTATATATATATATATATAATGAGTCTACAGTATTTTGTAAAGCACAAAATCATTGTGTGTTTTGTGTTATATTATTAATTTTAAGTCAGAAATAACTGATTCAAATCGTTCAATATAATCTTCATATCAAAATATATTATAATTTTTTTAAAAAAATATATAAAATTTAGTTTACTAATAAATTTTGATATGAAAATTAAATTGAACGGCTCAGATCGGTCATTTTTAACACCATATTGTATATATATACTCAATGTTATACCTTTGGATTCATATTCTCCGGGTAGTCGACCCTGTAGTAATATAACCTCTTTCGGAGATATATAATTTCAAATTTGGATTTCATTGACTTGTGGACAGAACGCCACGCTTTTTCCGTCAGGTCGCGACCCTTCACTTCACCTTTTCTGCATTGCTCCAACACGAATTTTAGAAAGATTGTAGCCCACTCATCAGACCAATTATCAAATGATGGTCGTTGAGCGTGCGGATCGGAGTACCTACAGAAAAAAAGCCCAGCATTGAGAGAAGGAAAGCATTCATAGAAGATCAATGAGGAGCTAAATGTACGTTTTGATGTAGTAATTTCTCTCTCTCTTCGTGCTATGAGATAAGGGTCTGAGATCAAGTCAAATAGCTGAATTTTTTTAACTAATCAATTAATTAATTGGGATTAAATAAGTAGGAAAATCACAGAGGTATTTAGGGAAGTAAGAGTGGCCGGTGTTTAGTTTTCCGTCCTTTGACACAACTCCCCATTATAATGGCTTTATTTTGAAAAAAATATTATGAGGGCCGTCAAATAGATTCCCGACCCTAAAAAAGAGCTGCAGTTCGATTTTCTGGTTTAAGCATTTGACTGTGGTCGGATTTTTATCCACCGGCCCGTCCACCCGTGACTCTCACCCTCAGTGGCCAGATTATTATTTTGCGGTTCTAGGCTCTGGCCGATGTTTAATTGACCGGCATGTGTACGCATGTCACTGAGATATAAAAAATGTCCTTGTTTTAATAGAATACCAAACTAAATTATTTTATTTTTTAAATTTTTACATAACTACGGAAATCATTTATTTAATTATTGAGTTGATTTTTTAGCCATCTTAAAAAATAGTAAAAAATTAAAAAAATATAAAATTCGATCTCCAATTAGATTTTTTATATAAAAATACTTTGACAGATCGAATCGATTACTTAAATTTTAAAGACAAAAAAATAATTTGTAACATACGGAACATCCGTGCTACGGATAACACCATAGTCTAACTCTCTCTCCATGTATATATATATGGCCAGTGCCAGGTCTATTTGAAAATAATATACAAATATTGAATATTTTATTATTATTTTTGGAGCTGATTTTCAAAAATTGAAAAGAGTGACTTAAAAAACTCAAAACATCTCAAATTTTTGTACCCTATAAGATTTCAATATAAAAAATTTAATGAGAGTGAAAAATTAATATTTGAAGATCATTTAATATATTTTTTGAGTTAAGCTAGCCGTAGATTTACTCTCTCTCTCTATATATATATATATAATATTTTGATCCTTGTGATGACTGTGATTTCATTTTTAATCTATCTCAATTTATTTGGGACTAAAATGATTATTGTTGTTATTGTTATTGTTTCACTTGGGTTGACAATTTAGGAAGAATGAACCCTTAATTTATGAAAGCATATTAGTGACACTTTTATTGGATAAGTGATAATAGTCTACAAATCTTTTTTTTTTTGGCGGTATTCGATATATATTATCGGTGTTATGATTTAAAAGTCAATCATATGGTGATTGCTTAACTAGTTTTGTTTATGAATTGAATATAGAAATAATAAAATCTGACCTGACTCTATACATTTGAGAAGGTGATAACCATAAACGGTGGTGGAAAACTGTCATAAATGTAAGTCTTAGAAGAATCTTAACGCATTATCCCTTTCAAATATCATTACTAATTGGGTCGGATTAAAAAAATCCGTCCTCGTAGAAAAACATTTTAGAAAATAAATTGATCCGATTTGAACAGTTTATAATGGGCTGGCCCTTCTGGGATTTCATATTCTGACTATTGGATTTTGAATTTTTGAACTAATGTTATCCTACGAATTTGATTATAAATTTTGCATTTCTTAAAAAAAGAACAAACCTGACAATCAGCCTTTCCTTTAGTGGCGTATACAATGTTGTCCGTATGGTAGATCGTATGTTCGAAACCCGAATGAAAGATTCTTTATGAATGTATAAAAAAATTGTTGGCTGAGTCTTCCATCTTCACTCCAAAAAAAAAAAAAAGAGAATTAGCAAATCTCAGTATGGAAAGATATAATTACAGGATATCGATCGAAATAAAAACAACGTACGGTATTGATGCTCCAGAGATACAGTTAATACGAGAAGGGAAGGGGTCGAAGGACATTTCACATCCAAGGATATCTCCTCTTCGGATCCTACATACATAATAATTTACAATTAATTTTGAAGAATTAGTTCAGTGCCATAATCATTTACTAAGATCTGTCAGTACTTTTTGAAAGATCTAAAGTCGCCATAATTTGATAAAGTTAACAGATACTAATATCAGTCAATATTATATATTAGTTGGGATCAAATGATCATGGTTATTGGTGTCATATCAGTGCTCATAAAATTAAATATTACATCACTATTATTTAATATCTTAAATAACAAATCTAATTAAAATTATATTTCTGCGTATCAGCGAACTGGTATATGATACATATTTTAAACCTGGTATCAGATTTCCATTTTTGGGCTGGTGATTTTGGTAAAAGCCTATGCCATGAACAAAACATAATTGGAACTAACGGAAGTAAATATATAAAAAAAATGCTGTCACTACAACAAAAATGACGTTAAACAATATTCATTTAACAACAGTTATAAATTAATTCTATTATTAGAAGAGGTCAGTGACATTATTGAAATATTAAAATTTTATTTTGCAATGATTTTTAATATAAAGAAATATTAAAATATAGTCTCAGAACAACAAAAAGTTGTACAGACATTTAACAATGATTTTTACATTAAGGAACCATTACTAAATGTATATACAACTTTTTAGTTTGATTTTTTCACCTCACTATTCATTCATCCCCATCCAATAATTCAAAAATTAAAATCTCATGAATTACCATATCCTTTGTCATTTGTTTCATATATAAAGGAGACATGAAATACATATATAGAGAAAGATGAAAGAAAAAAGAAATACAAATTAAAATTCAACGATATCAATTTCAAACAATCATAACTTTTAATAGAAAATTCCGATTGAGATGTTCTACGCGGCCAAAAAAAACTTACGATTTATATCGTTACGGCAATTTTCAGTGCCAAAAAATCTTATATGGACCCTCAAAAATGTATTTGAAGATATCTGTTTTTATTTTTTTTTTGAATTTTTTTTTAAATTATATAGATTTTTATATTATTGTATGAGAAAGATGTATTGTTTAGTTAATATTTTTTCATTGGATGAATAATTTTATTTTTTCATATTAATTATTGAATGAATAATATGTCACATTTTTTATTCTTATATATCAATTTATCTTCATTTCATATTATGTAATATTTATTTTTAGTTAAAGTTAAAGAATGTTATAATTAATTTCTTTTAAATCACTCTCTGGACAAAGAATCATTGTTAAAGTGTTATTTCACAACTGTTTGGAGCCCGAAATCATTGCTAAATACTCCTTTAACAATGATTTCTTAGTCTAGAAACGTTGCTAAAGGTAATTTTAGAAAAAAAATTCTGAACATCCATGATTTGACAACAGTTATTTAGAAAATTTTCTAACACCTCTTTAGTAATGGTTCAAAAACAATGGTTAAATTGGATCAATAACTTTTGTGAAAGACTTTTTTGTTGTAGTGTGCTCTTCCTAAATATCAAACTAAGGACCTTCATCAAAAAAAATTGTCAAGGTTTGATCTTGTAATTACTTGATTATGCAGACAATAACAAAGATTATTGACTGTTATAGAAAAAAAAGCCCAGCAAGGTCGCCAATGTTACAGAACAAAAATAACATCTTACAAAATGAGAAAAAGAAACATAAGAAGAGCTGCTTAGTTCTTGTACAAATGGAGAAGGGACTTACTTTCTATTGGACAGGTCCTTGGCTCTGAAGAAGCTAGCAACCTCCTTTTTTCTTGGTAGAAATGGAGCAGCTAACTCCGGACTCTGCCTGTTTAGGAGTTAGCAGCGAGGCAATAAATTGAGCTTTATATATAAACAGATCCACAAATGACTCGGTTATACGAGTATATAAAAATTGAGCGCGCACGTTATAATATTCATTTTTTTAAATAGGCCGTGAAATATTTCAAAATTATTTTAATCTCACGAGAAGAAATTGCTTGCCGCCCTCTTTGAAAATGATGTCTGACTGATGTTAGATATAATTATTTACTGCTAGAGTGCAAATAGTGATGTAATACTGATATTTCGCAATGAAATGGGGATATATGACTTTTTTTTACTAGAAACTCATCCATAATTTTAATTCTATAATGATAATTTTAAAGAAATGTAAGGTAAAAGCTGGATATATGTTAGGATTATCCAAAATATAAATAATTCACAATTCCATATTGGAACGCTCAGATGATTATGATTAGATCAGACAAAATGTAAGGGAGTTGTAAGAGATTTTTATACGAGTGTATTATTGATATTGTTAAGTAAATAAACTAAAAATAATACATTTCAAACTAATAATTCTAAATAATATTATGTCTGTAGGTACATGCATAATTTGAACCGTTTGTTTCAGATTATGAATAATTAAGGTTGCTGTTCCTGTTTCTTGAGAAATTAGATTTCCTCTTTTCAAAATCTATATTCTTTTATATATGTCCGGTGGTACGTTTCAATCAGCCATCATTTTCAAAGAGCTGGGCTCGTCTATTTCTATTCCTGCATTTGCATTATATCATGCAAATAGATTATAGAAAAAATAATTTAATCTTGAGTCATAAATAATTATATCTAACATCAGTCACCCACCACTTTCAAAGAGGGCGGCAAGCAATTTCTTCTCGAGAGATTAAAATAATCTTGAAAGTTTCTACGGCCTATTTTTAAAAAAAATGCATATTATTACGCACTCAATTTTATATACGCGTATAACTGAGTCATTTGTGGACAGTGGACCTATATATATTTAAGGCTGAATTTGTTGCCTCGCTGCTAACTTCTAAAATGGCAGAGTCCGGAGTTAGCTGCTCCATTTGTACGAATTAAAAGAAGGAAGCTTCTTCAGAGCTAAGGACTTGTGTAGGGTCTGTTTGGTAAATTAAGGAATAGCTTTGGAAGAGTGATATAATAGTATTTTTTTGGAAGAGTAGTAGGAGAGTGATATTCTTCACTATTCGGAAGAGCAAAAATATCGTTTGGCAGTTGTTACTTAGAATAGTTAAAATATGAATAATTACGATACTAATAATAATGATGATAATAATAATAATAGTAAAATAATAATCATAATAGTAAGATAATAATAATAATAAAGTAATAAAAAATAATCATAATAAATAATAATATTATAATAGTAATATAATAAAAATATAAACATAATAATCATAATATAGTAATATAATAATAAAAAATTATAATTACAATCATAATTATAAGAATATAAAAAAATAAGTAATCATAATTTTAATAATATAATCATAATATAATAATCATAATCATAATCATGATAATAATAATTATAGTCATAATCATAATAATATAACCATAATCATATCATAATAATATAATAATAAAAATATAATCATAATCATAGAAATAATTATAAATTATTATAATTATAATAATATAATAATAAATTAATCATAAATACAATCAACATATAATAATATAATACAACATAATAAAATAATAATAAATTAATAAAAAATAATAATAAATAATAATAATATTATAATAGTAATATAATAAAAATATAAATATAATCATAATATAGTAATATAATAATAAAAAAATAATTACAATCATAATTATAATAATATAATAATAATAATAAGTAATCATAATTTTAATAATATAATCATAATCATAATCATGATAATAATAATTATAGTCATAATCATAATAATATAACCATAATCATAATCATAATAATATAATAATAAAAATATAATCATAATCATAAAAATAATTATAAATAGTTATAATTATAATAATATAATAATATAATAATAAATTAATTATAACTATAATCAATATATAATAATATAATAATAATAATAAATAATATAATAATACTAATGGTAACGATAATATAATAACAATATAATGATAATAATAATTATAATATTAATATAATCATAAATTTTAATCATAAATATAATATAATAATATAATAATACTAAATCTTAATTATAATTATAATATAATAATATAATATAATATAATCAAACAATAATAGCTATTCCGATTTAGAGAGCTAATCCGGTATTCCACCTATAAGTTGGTATACCGGATTAGCACTATTCCGCACTCTTCTACTTAGTCTAAAATTCGTTTGGCAAATTAATTCGTCGGAATAGCTATTCTATTCTAACTTTTTGCTATTCCATTGGATGCCAAACAATCCATTAGATAGAAAGTGAGTTCTTTCTAGATTTGTACAAAAACTACTGCAACTCTTCTTATTTTTCTTATTCTCGTTTTGTAAGATATTATTTTTGTTCTATAAAGTTGGCTACCATACTCGGCTTTATGTCTATAAAAGTCAATAAATTGAGGAGTTAGCAGTGAGGCAATAAATTGAGCTTTATATATAAACAGATCCACAAATGACTCGGTTATACGAGTATATAAAAATTGAGTGCGCGCGTTATAATATTCATTTTTTTTAAATAGGCCGTGAAATATTTCAAGATTATTTTAATCTCTCGAGAAGAAATTGCTTGCCGCCCTCTTTGAAAGTGATGGCTGACTGATGTTAGATATAATTATTTATGACTCAAGATTAAATTATTTTTCTATAATCTATTTGCATGATATAATGCAAATGCAGGAATAGAATAGACGAGCCCAGCTCTTTGAAAATGATGGCTGATTAAAACGTACCACCGGATATATATAGATTTTCAACAGAGGACATTAATTTCTCAAGAAACAGGAACAACAACCTTAATTATACATAATCCGAAACAAACGGTTCAAATTATGCATGTATCTACAGACATAATATTATTTAGAATTATTCGCTTGAAATGTATTATTTTCTTATCTAATATATTTAAAATTAATCAGTGTTGATTTTTTAATTAATCTGACACTGAATTTTCGACCAATAGGAATTCAGAAACGATGCACCCATGAATTCTAAATTTTTATTATGTTCATCGTCCATTCTCTAGTTCATCTGATGCTCCCGATCGAGCAAACCTTTCATCACCCCTCATCTATTTCATATTCTCCTTATATGCATTTATAAAAGTCTAATTAAGAACAATTCAAGAGACATAAAAAATAGAGAAAGAGTGGAGATGAGATCGGAAAGGGAAAATGAAAATATGACTATCTCATCTTCAAACGATCATAATTTTAGTGTTAGATTTTTAATTAGAAATCAACACTAAATATGATAATTAGTGTCAGATTTTTATTAAAAATCTAACACTTTCTATTAAAAATATTTTTTGAAAAGAAACAAATTTATCATTTAAAAAGTATAGTTAGAATAATAACATATTATATTTTAAAGAGGCAAGTAGTTAAGGGTGTCAATGGGTCGGGTTACATTATTTTATTATTTTTCTTGATCCGATCCGAACCCGATCCGATTAAATTCAGGTCAAAAAAACTTGACCCATACCCGACTTGACGGGTCACGGGTCAACCTGACCCGATCCGTGTAAAATAATTAAATATCTATTAATTATTTTTATATAATTTTAAGTAATAAAATATTAATTATTTTATAATTAATCTTAATTAGTATATAATTAGTGTATATTTAAGTTTTAATTAGTACTAAATCAAAAAATTATTTCAAAAAATATAATTAATCTCATACCCGACCAATTTATTTTCAGACCATGTCGGGTCGGGACAGATTCGGATCGGGTCAGGTCAAAAATTGACACCCTACAAGTAGTGCATGTTTCATTAGTATAACAATAAAGTTACACACCAGCATAAAGACTAAGAAAACTGAAACCAACTACCTTGACCTATCAATAGAGCCTGAAAAGTTAACTCGGTGAAAATCAGCTTCAGAGAGTCGCCAACTTGCCACACAACCTTACATGTACAAGATTGGCAACAAGTGGTGACATCTCAACATCCCACTATACATCAATGTCAGCTCTTTTCTACCACTAATTACTGACTATAGCACATATCACAACACAATCATAAAAGACAACATCTCATGCACATCCAAGTTACAAGCAAATAAGCCAACAAAACAATAAGTAAAACATAAAGCAACTTCTCTCTCTAGACATCCTCCATTTTAACTGATTAGGTGCAGGAGAAAAAGAAATATTTCTTACCAGAGAGCATGACTCATTAAATTTAATCAGTAAAACCCCATTCAAAGCTCTGATAAATGTGAGAGCTACCTCTCAAACATGATCACTTCATACACTGAGATTAAAGGAGCATTACATAGAGAAAACAAGTGATGGTATTGTGATATAATAGCACAATCACCTAATCATCTATCACATGATAAAGCAATGTGTTGACCATTCTCTAGAATCATTGCTGAATTAGTCTAACCCTAATGGTTCAAAGCACCGATATCTTTCCAGACAAATGATATTTTTGCCCTTAGAGAATTAGTGTTGTATTTGACATGGACAATTTATTTTCATATTGAGTTATATTAGGGGTATTTTTAATTTACACCATCATTTCAAAAGTAGTGAGATATTCATATATTGTAAATCAAGTATCCCCACGCCACCCGACTGCATGAGCATACAAACCAACTTCCATTTCGCTAAGGCAAATCCTCTTCTTACTAGAAGCACCTTACCATAGAAATTGACATCTCACACCATCTAATTTTTTTTTTATTTCGACTAGCATTTTATATAGAGAGAGCATGTACAGAGGGGTGGCAAATAGTACTGAATTGATTATACACTACGCCAGAAAACCCCTTTTGCAGCACATCATTTACAGTGGTTTTCAGTTAGAAACCGTTGTAAATGGGTTTACCGTGGTTGTTAAAAAAAATCGCTACTAAGTTTACAGCGGTTGTTAGCTAAAACCGTTATAAAATCAATTTACAGCAGTTTTTAACTGAAAACCGATGTAAAGTTCCTAATAAGTACTGTGGTTGTTAAAAGAACATATCCATCAATAATTTTACTTTTTATTTGTATAATATGATAATATTGCTCCTTTTATAGTGGATTTTTAAATAAATATGAAAATTTGAATCACTATAAATCCATAAATAAAAGAACATATCTATAAATTTATTTTAATTTTGAAGAATTTTTTAAATAAGAGAATTGTTCAGTTATAAAATTTTAAAATTTTTAATCCATAATGGAATTAGCTATGTTTAAATAAATTGCTCAGCGAAATATATATAATCTGTGTTTTTTAAAATTTGAAAATAAAAAATATATATATTAAAAATTAATTTGCAGCGGTTATCAGACACAACCGCTGTAAACATCACTTTTACAGCAATTTATCGTAAAAACCGCTGTTAAAATAAGTTTGTAGCGGTTGTCAGACACAACCGCTGTAAACTATCGTTATAACGATTTAGTAGTCGTTATAACGGTTCATCTCAATACTCAAAAATATTCTAAAAGACAGAAACATTCTCAAAGAAACTAGAGTGTATCGTTATGTAACGATTCAGTAATCGTTACAACCATTTGTGAAACGTATAACGTTTCTATAATCGTTACAATGGTTCATGAAAACGTATAACGATTTGATAAATCGTTATAACGTTTCAGCTCAGTTGATCCAACGGCTATAACGATTCAGGTATTGATCCAACGGCTATAACGATTCGTAAACAGTTATAACAATTCAGGTCGAAAAATAGTTTGTAGCGGTTTTAACGTAACAACCGCTGTATATTGATATTTATTTTGGAAAAGCTCTTTTCCCACGGCATCCAAACCCATTTCCCGCCTTTCCCCCCTTTCTCATAGCAGCTCCATCCAAACCCCTAATGCTGCCCCCACAGCAGCTCCTTGCGCCACACAACCTCAGCCTCAGCCTCGCCACTGTCTTGCGCCGCAAGCTCTGCCCCGCCTCGCCTCGCCGCGTCACTGTAAATTGTGAGCTGCGAAAGGGGTTTTCTGGCGTAGTGTCCTTTGCCAGCTACTAACACCATGAACAAGTATATATGTTATATTTTTGCTGTTAGAATCTTTATTTCGACATAATATAATATAAAACTAACATATCATTTCAACTTTTTTTCTCTCCGTTTTGACAGTCAGTAAAGATCTTTGATTCTCGTGGATCCGATGGCCGCTTGATATCTCTACCGATGAAAACTAATGTTGAATTTCATAGCGATTGGTAAGTGTTGCATGGAATCGATGGAAGTTACTAATCTTTTCAATAGTATATTTGACTCTGCTTTCTCTCTAAATGTCATCTATCAACATTTAAATTTTTTTACTTGAGGGGACATCGCTTTAGGAGGGGACTTCAGTAAAGTTGCACATAAAATTGAGTTCGATGGTAAATAATATGTTCTTGCCTTTATTTATCATCTAATTTATTGCTTCGAATTATTGTTTGTATAGTTGTCTAAATAAGATATATTTTAATCATGGTTTTTGCTGGTTAGCTTTTATCAACTTATTAATTGTAAACTTTTGGGCTAGGGTTAGGGTTTGGGCTGCGTGAATTCCTCTTAGACCGTGCTTTCCTTACTAAAATTATAATTATATAATATTTTTATTATTAAATTTGAAGGATTCTTCTCATGCAAATGGAAAATGAGATTGACAACGCTGAAATTAGCATTTAGATTATCTTAATTTATGCATGCAATCTCCTCGAACTGAGGCCCTAAAACATGATAGTTATGTAGTAATTTACTCGATTTTTTTTTATTTTATTGATTTAAGCGTATGGTTATTCACAATTTTTTAATGAAATGGATAGTCAAATCATCACTAATTTACGACTAACTTATTTACCATATTGTGGGAGAGACCAATGGGCGCATACATTACAATGCCTTTAATAACAATAATACAAATAGAACTTTTAGTCATACATTGCAATGCCTTTATAGAGTGCAGTTCTTTTTTCATTAAGAAAAATAATACAATTAGGACTTATCAGCCATGCATTGCTTATTCTAAAATTATAACTCCGGTTGCTGATAATATGCTTGAAACTATTATTTCTATCTAAAGACAATTACATGTAATTAATAAAAATAATACTAATATAACTTTTAGTCGTATATTGCAAGGCCTTATAGAGCGTAGTTTTTTCAATTAAGAAAAATGATGTAATTAGGACTTATCAGCCATACATTGCTTATTCTAAATTTATAACCCATGCTGCTGATAATATGCAATCTATATTTACATACTAATCATTTTTTCTTTTTTCAGAGTATCAAAACCTACAATCCTTTAACATCGACCGAGTACGAGGAAGTAAAAAAACTTTAAGTTTTAATATTTTATAAATATTTATTATATTTTGTTGTATTATGTGTGGATGTTAGATAAATTAGTTAATTAGATGTAATTAATTAGTAATTAAATATAGTTATTATTATTTTTGAGAAAATGCATGTGATGAAAATATTATATATGGCTAGCATATATGGGCTAGTCACAGAAATAAAAAGAACAATTTAAAAAAAATATTTTTACAGCGGTTTTTACGAAGAAACCGCTGCAAAAGAATTTATAAAAAAATATAACGGTTTTTATGAAAAAACCGCTGCAAAAATAATTTTACAGCGGTTTTTAAGGTAAAAACCGCTGTAGAAGGTGATGTTTAAGCTGTAAATGGTATTTGGCAGCGGTTGTTATATAAGAACCACTGTAAACAATTTACAGCGATTTTCAACAAAATCGCTGTTAAACTTTGCAGTGCTCCCAATAACAGCGGTTGTACAACCGCTGCTAACTGGAGGAAATAACCGTTGTAAAGGCCTATTTGTGATGTAGTGATACTAGTCTCCCCCTACAAAGGGGTGGCTAATAGTACTGAATTGATTTCTAGTAGTGTTTCTAGCTAGAAATCTTTTTCTGAACTTTATCAATAATATTTTATCAGTCTACAACTTTCAATTTAAAATCAGACAATGAGACTCCCAAATACCTAAGGGAAAAAGTGAAAATGTTACATAGAATCCTATTGTTTTGTCTATTTTTTTTTCTATTTTTTAGATTTTTTAGATTTATTTTACATAGAATCCTATTATTTTGTCCATATAATAAGAGATTCGGACTCATTTTCAATATTCTAGGCAGAATATATAAAAATTGAACGCGTTATATGCTGTAGAAATATTTGAAGATTATTTTAATCGATCGAGAACAAATTGCTTGTCGCTGCCCTCTTTGAAAATGATGTCTGACTGATGTTAGATATAATTATTTACTGCTAGAGTGCAAATAGTGATGTAATACTGATATTTCGCAATGAAATGGGGATATATGACTTTTTTTTACTAGAAACTCATCCATAATTTTAATTCTATAATGATAATTTTAAAGAAATGTAAGGTAAAAGCTGGATATATGTTAGGATTATCCAAAATATAAATAATTCACAATTCCATATTGGAACGCTCAGATGATTATGATTAGATCAGACAAAATGTAAGGGAGTTGTAAGAGATTTTTATACGAGTGTATTATTGATATTGTTAAGTAAATAAACTAAAAATAATACATTTCAAACTAATAATTCTAAATAATATTATGTCTGTAGGTACATCCATAATTTGAACCGTTTGTTTCAGATTATGAATAATTAAGGTTGCTGTTCCTGTTTCTTGAGAAATTAGATTTCCTCTTTTCAAAATCTATATTCTTTTATATATGTCCGGTGGTACGTTTCAATCAGCCATCATTTTCAAAGAGCTGGGCTCGTCTATTTCTATTCCTGCATTTGCATTATATCATGCAAATAGATTATAGAAAAAATAATTTAATCTTGAGTCATAAATAATTATATCTAACATCAGTCACCCACCACTTTCAAAGAGGGCGGCAAGCAATTTCTTCTCGAGAGATTAAAATAATCTTGAAAGTTTCTACGGCCTATTTTTTAAAAAAATGCATATTATTACGCACTCAATTTTATATACGCGTATAACTGAGTCATTTGTGGACAGTGGACCTATATATATATATTTAAGGCTGAATTTGTTGCCTCGCTGCTAACTTCTAAAATGGCAGAGTCCGGAGTTAGCTTCTCCATTTGTACGAATTAAAAGAAGGTAGCTTCTTCAGAGCCAAGGACTTGTCTAATAGAAAGTAAGTTCCTTCTCGATTTGTACAAAAACTACTGCAACTCTTCTTATTTTTCTTATTCTCGTTTTGTAAGATATTATTTTTGTTCTGTAAAGTTGGCTACCATACTCGGCTTTATGTCTATAAAAGTCAATAATCTTTGTTATTGTCTGAATAATTTTTAGGAAAGATAAATACAAGATCAGACCATGGCAAACTTTATTAATGAAGGTTCTCAGTTTGATGTTTAGGAAGAGCGCCAATTTTTTTTTTATATATTTACTTCTGTTATTCCAATTATGTTTAGAAATGTTCATGGAATAGGCCTATATGCATCACCAGCAAAAAAAATGGAATGAAGTCTGATATCAGGTTTGAAATATGTATCAGACACCAGTTTACTGATATACAGAAATCCAAAATTCGTTAATTCATTTTATTTCAATGACCATAGTCTTTGTTGTCCGCTGTCCCTATTAATTTATTTATGTATACATTTATAAATGTAAATTATTGATGTATTCTACGTTATCTCTATTACACGCATATGAAAAATTACAAATTTGACTTCATTTCAATAGTGTACGGACTGCATATTGATTCTTGACATTTTGATTAATAACTGAAGTGTGCAGTGGTCTTAAGAACTCATCACACCTTTTTTTTCCTACTATTTAAGGAAACATGCCCCCCACACTATTTAACTATAACAGAAGCGTTTCCGAGGGGAAAAAGAACTATAACAGAAGCATACTTCTTAGAATCTGTTGACCTACTTATTTAATTATCTCAAAGTGGATTATTCCGAGTATACCTCTCGAACTCTTTGAAATCGAGGACACTATCTCGGTGTTTGTCACAGATTTCACTCAACTCACAAGAACAAAAAAAAGCTGAATTAAATGATAATTAAAATAATTTATCAGATTTGAGAGAAGAAAAAGAATACTCTAAAAATTATTCTCTTTATAACTCAACTATATTTATAAAGTGTTTACTTTCTCTTATTTTTTCTACTTTATTCCTCTATTTATACTATTTCGGTGTCATAAATGCACCGGCCTATCTATATATATATCAATTTAATCCTGAATATTCTAACTAAGTATAGTGGAATTAATTACTTAAGCACACTTCTATCAATTTCACTGCTGCTTCTATCAACTATCTTTGATACATGCGGCAGATGTCAGAAGTATTCCTATTTATCATTGGTTCAAGGGTTCATCTTATCGAGCTCCTTGATGTTCCCGAGTTGTCAAGCTCTAGTCCATCCTGAGCTGTCTTTGGCTTGTGCTGGTCCTTGTTGCTGCTTCTTCAGGTTTGGGGTTGTCGAGGTGGTCGAGTTCTCAAGCTCTTAATCCTTCATAATCAGGACTTACAGTTTACTACTCCCAACATCCTTCCTTAAAATCAAGTCTAGCTCTTTCATCATCTCGAGCATCTGCTTGCAGTTCTCGAATAGTGGTTTCAGTAAAACCTTTATATGCTCTCGATTTGAATGAAACCTCGCATTAATGTGATTGCTCCTTGCGTGATGTATCGAATTTTTGACTAACTCGATAGCCAATTTATTGTCAACTCAAATCTCGGTAGATTCAAGTTGTGAGTTCTTTAGTTCCTGAAGCAGTCTTCTGAGCTATATTGCATGGTTCACATCGAGTGATGCTACAACATACTCAACTTCACAGGTCGACAATATGACGATTGATTGCTTCTTCGATAACCATATGAAGGCAGTGCCTTCCATGAAGAACGCATATCCCGAAGTGTTTTTTTATCATCAATGTCTCTGCACCAGTCACTATTTGCATAACCTGAAAGTTTAAATTTACTAGTCTTTTGGTAGAACAACCCGATGTCCTTTGTTCACATGACATATCTGAGAATTTTCTTCACTACTTTCAAGTGAAGGTATCTCATGTCCTCCATAAATATGCTTGTGACCCTCACGACAAATGTTATCTTGGGTCTTATGCAAGTTAGGTACCTCAAATTTTCAATCATATTCTGATAGTTGTTTGAGTTCATAGCTTCTCCTCCTTCAAGTTTGAGAGCTTGACACCAACTTCCATCGGTGTTGCTACTGGGTTGCAATCATTCATTCTGAACTTATGAAGAATTTTTAGGCGTATGCTCTTTGAGATACAAATATTTTTTTATTTCTCCTATTTGATCTCGAGATAAAAAAAAACTCATCATCTTGAACTCGACTTTCACCACTGCCTTGAACTCATCAATGAGCCTTTGGTTGTTACCCATGAAATCAAATCATCCACATATAGTGCGATAATTAGGAGTTCATCTCGATGTGCCTTCACGTAGATGGCCACTTCAAAGAGACACTGTTTCAAGCCATTTTTCTTGAAGTAACTATCAATTTTAGTGTTCTACGCTCTCGAGACTTGCTTCAACCCACACAACATCTTCTTCTATTTGAGCACCTTGTGCTCTTTCTCGAGCTTCATGTACCCGAAGGATTATTCGATATACACTTCCTCTTCGATTACACCATTCAGGAATACTGATTTTATATCCATCTGATGTATCAGCTACGAGATCAGTAGCTTGATTGCCTCTATTCGTGCTATTGGGGCAAATACCTCGTCGATCCCGGCCTTCTGCTGATTTCCTTTGACTATAAATCTTGCCTTGTGTCTTTCAATTATGTCTTGCGAGGTCATTTTCTTTTTGTACACCCACTTGACTCCAATTGGTTTCTGACTTTTGGACATATTTATCATCTCCCAAGTTTTATTCTTCTCGATTACCTTTATCTCTTCATTCATCGTAACTTTTCATTTTGGATCTCGAACTACTTTCTCGAATGAGATAGTCTCGACATCAGCTAGCAGACATACAAGGTGCACTTCATCTGTTGTCTTATAGAGATCTTGATGATTCTGAAATCTTAGATTTCTCAGTTCAATCTCAGCTTTTTTTGAGCTTACCGAACTGAAGTCTTCTTCAGAGTTTCTCGATCTTGAAGCTCTATCATCTCGAACATGGAGTCTGATCTCGACTTCCTCAGCTATCAGCTTTTCCTACTGGTTCTTTCAGTCCCAACGAGTTTCTTCATTTAGCTCGATATCTCTACTGATTATGAGCTTATTCTCAATCGGATTATAGAGCTTGTATGTCTTGAATTTCTCACTGTATCCAATGAAGACATAGTTTTTACTTTTGTTTTCGAGCTTGGTTCTCTTTGGGTCTTAAATTTTTTATATATATTATGCTCCCGAATATCTTGAGATGTGCAACATTCGGCTTATGACCACTCTAAAGTTCTTGGAGGTTTTATTCTTAATAAATATATGCATGCATCGATTTTGTATGTACACCGCACATAGCATAATTTAGGCCTGAAATTACTTTGGCATTTCCTTGATTTTGATCATTGATCTCACCATGTCGAGGATTATTCTGTTTTTTTTTTCATTCAATGATGCCATTATGATGTGATGTGTATGGTGCTGTCAAGTACCTGTGAATTTCATATTTTTCACATTATGACTTAAACTTATTGGATATGTATTCTCTGCCTCTGTCCAATCTCAGAGATCGAATGTTATTTTTCATCATTTTCTCAACTATGATCTTAGACTTCTTGAAGGTCATGAATATCTCAGATTTCTTCTCGAAAAAGTACACATAACACTTTCTTAAATAGTTATCAATGAAAATGATGAAGTACTCATTTGCACTAAATGATCCTAGGGTGATCAATCCATAGATATTGGTATAGTCGTCTAGTTATCAAATATCTAGATTTCTCAAATTATCTTCTCATCTACTTCTCTATCATGCACCATTCGCCAAAATTATTCTCAAAATCGAGATTCGACAATCCTTGCACTAATTGTTTCTTCACTAGATCTCCATGGCTACTGTACCCCAGATATCCGAACCTAGCTAATATGTCATAACCAAGCTTCATCTTCTTTATTGATCTTGAGGCATTTCCTTGATCCTTTGCAAGTTCAACTTGAACATCTTGTTCTCTTCAATTTCAACTCGAGTGATAGTTCTTCTTCGGCTATTGTTCAAATATAGAGTTCTATTCTTCATGAAGATCTTGAACCTTTTTTTCATTAATTGACCTACAGTTAGAATGTTACTATTTATCTCCAGAATATAGTTTTTTTTTATCATCCCGAATTATTTATTCTTCTGAATGAAATTGACTTTTTTTTCCTTTGACCTCCAAGGTGGAGGTGTATCTGGAAAAAAATTATTCCACCTAATTTGGTCATCTCGGCAAATGGATATTTGTGAGTGATCTTATAATTGTTGGCTCATGTGTTGAGATACCATACTGTATCACAACCTGAGGTCGACAGAGTATGCACCATCAATGACACTTTCTCATCATTTATTACCTCGACGTAGTTGATTGTGTCTTCTACTTTATTCTTAGCCCAATAATTCTGAGCATAATGCCTGTACTTCTCGCAATTATAGCAATCTACATCGAATATGTACTTACCATTTTGGCTCCCTCATCCTTATGAGTTCGAGTTTGATTGGCCTAATTGTTGGCTCGATCCCCCTCGGCCACATTGTCCACGATCTCCACAAACGTGTGCCTATTGTGCCTTATACGCATTTAGTATTTTCTCTATGAGGACCATCTTTACTTGAAGGGTCTTCTGAGAGATTCTTTCATTTTGAGTTTTCATCTTTGTCCATGTGCTAAGAGTGAGCCGATGAATTCATCAACGGATAACTTGGTCAAGTTTTTTGACCCCTCTATCGCACAGATTATGTTTTCGAATGTGTCGATCAATGATCTTAATATCCTCTCCACAACCCTCTGCTCTAAGATATTTTCTCTATTTCTCTTCAATTGGTTCGATATTGTTTGTACTTTGATGATATAGTCTGAAACAGTCTCTATATTGTTCATTCTTAGAATCTCAAACTCACATCGTGGAGTCTAATCTATTTTATTTGGTCGGTTCCTTTGTATGCTATGAGCAAAATTCCTCATGCTTCCTTTGTAGAGGTTGTTCCGATAATCTTCTCGAATCCGACTTCATCTATACCTTAATATATGATGTAGAATGTCGTCTTGTCCACTACTCTTCTCTCTTTGAGTGTCTTCATCAGTGGCACAATCAGGGCTTCACCAACCTCAGGCTCAACATATCATATCTCAATTATATCTCACACATCCTACGCTCCTAGCAGGGCTTTTAATATGGATGCTCCAGGTATCGTAGTTCGACTTTGTCAACTTAGGCACCGTAATACCGAGTGAGTTGTTCTCGAATCTAGTCATTAGCTCTGATATCAATTTGTTAAGTTGTCTAATTATCCTACAGTGGATTATCCTAAGTATACGTCCCAAACTATTTGGACTCGAGGTCACTATCTTGGTGTCTATCATAGGTTTCGCTCAACTCATAAGAATAGACGGATAACTGAATTAAGAGAAAATTAAAATAATTTATCAGATCTGAGAGAAGGAAGAGAGTGCTCTGAAAGTGATTTTCTTTATAACTCAACTGTGTTTATAAAGTATTTTCCCTCTCTAATGCACCGGTCTTTCTATATATCAATCTAATTCTAGCTATCATAGCTTAGTACAATGACATTAATTGTCTGACCACACTTTTGTCAACTTCACTGTGGCTTTCATCAGCTGTTTCTGATACATGCGGTAGATGTCAAAAATATTTCTATTCATCATCGAGGCAAAGGTTCTTAGGCTCTAGTGCATCCTGAGCTTTACTTTTGACTTGTGCTTGTCCTTGTTGTTTCTTTGGGTTTAAGGTTGTCGAGATGGTCAGATTTCCAATCTCTTAGTCCTTTAGAATAGAGACTTGGAGTTTACTACTTCCAATAAAATCAAGCTACTATTATTTTTATTAGTGAATAATGCATGATGTTTTTTTGTTAATCAGTGAATACCTTGGATAGAAGCACTGTAATGTCTATGATCACGGGAAAACTTTCATCAGTGGTGGCAGATCAGGAGTTTACAATTTTTCGAGTACCTACTTACATTCGACAGAAGAACAAGGAGCTCTGTGAGCCGAGGATGGTGTCAATTGGGCCGTATTACCATGGTGAGAATAGCCTTCAAGCAACAGAGAAGCTCAAATTGCGGTACCTGCAAGACTTGCTTTCTAACAATTCTACATACAGAATTGTCTTCGGTGAGATCTATATTGGGCAGTGCATTGATGCATTGATGCCGTTGGAATCCCACGCGCGGAAATGCTATTTTGAGGAAGTAAAACACACACCAAATGAGTTCCTCACGATGTTGCTACTTGACGGGTGTTTCATAATCGAGTTATTGTTCAAATGGTGCAACCGCAAAAAAGATACACTTAGTGATATTGCTTGGGCTGATCATATCATTAGAAGTGACCTCGTGTTGTTGGATAATCAGATTCCTTTCTTCATCATCCAGACATTGTTCGATCTTCTATATCAAATTGGTGTGATTCCACCAGATGCTGGAAACGGACAAAAAACATCCCTTCGTTCAATGCTCATAAAATACCTATTGGAAGGGGAAGAAGGGTCTCGCGTTCCCACAGAAAATATGGAGGAAATTCAACACATTTTACACCTATATCACTTATGCTATGTTCCATGCACAGATCGTAACAGAATAAAAAACCCTAGTATATTTACTCGTATCTACGGTATGTTGAACCTAATTAATGCCATATGCATTATCCTTATTTTTGTTAAGAGTATGTTGAACCCATTTAAGGCCATATACACTTTCTGTATTTTTGTTTCAAGAAAATGCAAACCTCATTCATCCCAAGGAAGGGTACCTCAAACAATTCCATCTGCAACTATGCTCCACGAGGCCGGCATAACCTTTCAATGCAAGAAAAACCCTAACTTCTTAGATGTCATATTTGCAAATGGAACCCTGAAGATTCCCTTAATCAAGATACAAGATTCTTCTAGATCCCGATTACTGAATCTAGTGTCCTTTGAGCAGAGCTCGGGCAAAGCTGACAAGGACCTTACAAGTTATTCAAACTTCATGGGCGGCCTCATTAGAACTACACGCGATGTGGAGCTCCTTCGAAGGAAAGGAATTGTTGACAACCTTTTAGCAAATGACGAAGAGCTCGTGTTATTTTTCAATTGGCTTACGGAGTGCTCTGTCTTGGATTATGAACATCATTACCTTAAGGAGGTGTTTATTGAATTGAATAAGTACTGTGAATCTAATGTGCATAAGTGGAGGGGAGACCTTAAAAGAAATTATTTCAGTAACCCGTGGTCAATCATATCAGTTGCAGTTGCTGTTGTCCTTTTGGTCCTTACAGGCCTTCAGACTTTCTTTACTGTCTTTCCTTATTATCATCCTCGAAATTAGGGCTTTACAGCTTGTCAGTATGCTTGTTAACTGACTTTGCATTTTTCTTGTACGAGTGCTATTATATGATTAATTGACTATACTATACATTCCCCAAACTTGAATGTTTCTTGCATTTTAGTATTTTATTCTCTTTGTTTTTTTTTACAGAAAGTGGATTACCACCGGTTTCATTAAGAAACAGAGAGTTTAATTGATACCACAACCCGGTATCTAGGTTAGTCTACTAATATCCTCAAAATATCACAGTTAAATCTGAGTTGTTTAACCTTGTACAAAACAGACTAATGTAAAACCTACAAATACCGTAAAAAAGTGAATTACTAAAATCCTTTCACAACTCAGTTGGAAGATAAAATCAAGGAAACAATATCAGTCAAGTTTAAAGCTTTCTAATCTTCTTTTAAATCCAAGTCTGCAATATCTTTTGATAGCTATATTCTCAATACCTACTGAAATGAAATATATTCGTTGCAGTTGCAAGGTATTGATTTAGTATTAGATGTAATTTCATTGTAAAACTATTCAAGATTAAGCATTATTAATTCTCTTCCAAACCAACCCTCTTCCTCTGGATCCTCTAAGCCTAATATATGATCTGTTATCTGCATCGGCAATGAGGAGACATTAGATGGAAGAATGTTATGTAATGTATTATGATAATCATTACCTTTAATTAAGCACCAATAACGTGCTGTAGCTATGATTGAACCTCCTAAAGACCTAACACTTTTGTTCAATCCCCCCTTAAAAATAAGTCTATTTCTTTCATTCCAAATGACCCATAAAAAAGCACCCCTTACCAGTTCACACAGTTTAGGATCTTTATAAGGTATATTTGCATCTAGAAGCCATAAATCATGTATACAATTACAATTGAACTGAAAATTATTATAGCTAGTGAACCAACTCCATAAACAAACCGAGATAGAACAGTGTAAAAAGAGATGTTCAGTTGTCTCAATTTCATTACAAAATATGCATTTAGTATTTCCCTGCCAACCCCTTTTCCTTAGGTTTTCTTTTGTTAGTATCTTATTTTTCTGCACTAGCCATAGAAATATTTTAATCTTTAATGGTATGTAGGCTGACCAGGTAATCTGAAACTGAGAATATTTAATTCCTCCAAATTCCAACCAAGAATAACATGAATTGGTAGTGAATACACCTGAATTAGACCATCTCCAAGTAATGCAATCTTCCTCAGTTCCTAACTGTACTTGAGCTAACTTATTATATAACTCTAATAATTGAGCATTAAGAGTAACAGTAAGATTTCTGTTAAATCTCAAATAAAATCTATTATGTCCTATTACTTGATATACCTTAATGTCTGGGTCAGATGCTATATCATATAGTAATGAAAATTGTACACTTAATGTACATTCTCCTAACCATCTATCTTTCCAAAATAAAGTTTGTTGTCCATTACCAATATGTTTATTGATACTGATGTTAAAAATATTTCTTTCTTTGTTAACTTCCTTCCAAAAGATAGATGCATTTCTAAGAGTTCTATTATTAGAATATTTACTCTGAATTATAGTTTTCCATAACCCTATTTCATTATTGTTATTGAATCTCCAGAGCCATTTACATAATAAAGCTTTATTCATGTTTTTTAAATTTTTTACTCCTAATCCTCCTTGATCTTGGTGATAACATATTTGTTTCCAAGAAACTAGATTATATTTTTTCCTAATTGTATTACCTCCATTCCATAAAAATTTCCTACAAGCTCTATCTATTCTTTGTCTAACTTGAGTTGGTATCCTGAAGATTGCCATCCAATAAATTGGTAAAGCACTTAATACTGCTTTAATTAATGTTAATCTACCTCCTATTGATAGTAATTTGCCTTTCCAATGTTCAAGTTTAAGGTGTACTTTGTTAATTAAGAAGTCCCAGTCTTTGAGCCTAAGTTTATACCAATGAAGAGGTACTCCTAAATATGTAATTGGTAATGGCACTATTTTACAACCAATTATATTTGCTAATTGTAAACCCTCACTTTGTGTCAAATTAAGAGGAACAAGTTCACTTTTAGTGTAATTAATTTTCAGTCCTGAAAGATTTTCAAATCCAATTAATAACATTTTAAATGCATCAATTATTTTTGTATCAGCAGCTAGAAAAATTAGTGTGTCATCTGCAAAATTTAAATTAATTGGACTATTTCCTGCAAAAGAACCTAATCCTTTAATATAACCCTGAGCTTTAGCTTTAGTAATCATTTTTGATAATGTATCTACCACTAAATTAAACAGGTATGGTGATAGAGGATCACCCTGTCTGAGACCCTTTTTACACTTAAAATAAGAAGTTGGATTACCATTAATGTTTATACTAGTTTGTCCACTATGTAAAAAATCAGTAATCCATTGTATCCATTTCTGTCCAAATCCTCTAGAACTTAGAACCTCTATTAAAAAATTCCAATTTACATTATCAAAAGCCTTCTCAAAATCTAGTTTCAACATAATTCCTTTTATTTTACTTTTTCTTACCTGATGTAATATTTCTTGAGCACAAATAATATTATCATAAATGCTTCTGCCTTTTATAAAAGCTGTCTGTGTGTTATCTATTAAATAATCTATAATAGTTGCCAATCTATTAGCTAAAATTTTAGATATAATTTTACAACTACAATTGATCAAACTAATAGGTCTAAATTGATGTATTGAATTGCAGATTCCTTTTTTAGGTATTAAAATAATAGAAGCTAAGTTTAATTTAGAAAGATCCAAAGTATGATTGTAGAATGCATTAACTAGAAGAACAATATCATTCTTAACTAATTCCCAATTATTTGATAAAATAAAAATGATAGGCCATCTGGTCCTGGAGACTTATTCCCATCTGCCTGAAAAACAGCCTCTCTGATTTCTTCTAGACTAAAATTAGCTTCTAACTTTCTGTTTTGATTCATTGAAAATTTTTCATTATTATTCCACAAGTCTGAATTAAGTGTAATTAATCTAGGACTTTCTAATCCTAATAAAGTTTTATAATGTCGAAAGATAAATATTCTAATTTGTTCCTGATCATATGTGCATTGATTATCAATTTCTAGAGAAAATATAAAGTTCTTCTTATATTTATTATTAGCTATTTTATGAAAAAAATTGGTATTAAGATCTCCATGCAATATCCAATCTAGTTTGGACTTATGTTTCCAAAATTCATCCTCTTCTGTATATATAAGATCTAGTTTATTTGTATTATAAAGCCAAGTCTGAAATTCATTATCATTTAAATCCCTAATTTCTTGTATTAATTCTATTTTATTTATGTTATCTAAGCATTCTTTTTTTTTTTTTTCTTTTGACCTTTTATATTGTAATTCCAACCTCTAAAATGTTTCCTTAAATGTTGTAACTTAAATTTCCAACTATTACCTAAGTCAGTATTATTTAGTTTATATGAGTGCCACCATTTGGTTAATAATTCATTAAAACCTTCTTGTTGTGACCATTCTTTATCATATTTTATAATTGATTTACTGTTAAAATGAATAGCCACATTAGTTTTTAAAATGAGTGCATTATGATCTGATTGGAATCTAGGGAGTGATGTACTTATGCATCCAGGGAATTCTCTTTCCCATGAGACTGAACATAGAAACCTATCTAAACATGCAAAAGATGGACAATCTCTTAAGTTAGACCAAGTGTATAACCTATCCCTAGGCTTTAAGTCTATTAGCATGTTTGAAGATATAAAAGAGTTAAATTTTCTACTAATGGAATGATTAAATGTAATGCATTTTCTTTCCTGTCTGTTTCTAACCATATTGAAATCCCCTCCTATAAGCCAAGGTGCATCAGAAATAGATCTTATTCTCATAAGTTCATTCCAAAACTGGTTTCTCAATCCCATTGAGATTGGTGCATATACTGTTGTATATAACCAGATAAATCCTGAATTTTTATTTTTTATCAAAATGCTAATTGAAAAAGAATGTATCCAGTAATCTAATAAATTAATTATCCCTTCATTTATTCCAAGTAATATACCTCCTGATCTTCCTTGTGATGGCAAAACCAGCCATTTTGTAATATGTGAACTCAGATTTTTTAGTGTTTTGTTTTTAAATTCTTCTTTTTTGGTTTCTTGTAAACTAACAATATCTATATTATAAAATAATAACATATCTTTAACCAATCTTCTTCTTTTAGATTTTCCTAATCCTCTTACATTCCAATTTAAAATATTCATGTACCTAGTAAATTGCCCAAAGGAAGTACTTCTGCACTTAAGTCTATGTCAGAAAAGGAATTATCTAACTTATCTAAAATGCCATGTAATACATGTGAAAGTTGTTGTTTAGAGAGTGTTCTAAAGTACTTAATCATTTTTAGCATAACTTTTTCATCTGTCCCTAAAGAAAAGCCACATTCAGTAAACATTAGCATTATCTCATTATCTGTGAAATGTGGGTAAGGAAATTGATTGACCAGTGAATCAATACCTGCTCTGAAGAGAGGAATCCTATTCTGATGAGGTGCTGGCACAGGTGAGCTTGTCACATATTGCACTGGCACTTTCCCTTTCAATCTAATACTCTGTCTTGTAATCTTTTCTGAATTCAGGACTTGAGAGGGAGAGGGGGGTGCCTGCCTAATGGGTTGAATATCCAATGCTGGTTCTAAACCCCCACTAATCTTATCCTTGACAAATTGTGGGGTAAATGTAACTATGGCCATGTTGTGTTGAGGGTCATGATCTAGAACTTGGCTAGGTGTAGTAGGTCTTGTAGGGGAAGAATAAGGAATTTCTTCAATTTCAATATTCTCTGGATTTGGTTCTTTGTTGTGAGCTAGGGTAATTGAAATTTCTCCTATATCATTCACAGTTTCAACGTTTACTAAAGGGGTTGTATCATCCATGGTTTGAGTTTTGCCCTGGTTTTGTCCCTGTAATTCCCCAAGTCTACCACGTTTGAATTCAGATCCGTTGTTATCTCCCTGGTTATCTGGAATATTGGAACCAGACCCATTCCCTTTGGATTTTTCTTGCCAGAAGGCTTTTCTTTTATTACCCATTTCTAAATCTTTCTCTAGCAATTCGTGATTTAGATCATCTTCTACTTCATAAAACAGTGTAAAAAGAAACTATCCCATTTTGCTCAGTGAACTTCAGCTTACGAAAGGGAGGGACTACTTCTCTGTCACAAACCCCAACCCTCAATCTAAGAATGGTAAAATCGTAGTGGTTACCTGATCTTGGATCAACCTCTAGCAGTACTCCTCCTCCTAGATCATTTGAAATCCTTTCGAACTCTTGGGGTTTAAAGAACCTATAGGGAAGTCCTTTGATTTTGATCCACAGAGGAATCGGTGGGTGACCTTGAATGTCGTGCTTGATCTTGTCATAACCTTCCACCGGAAATCGTATCCCTCCAAGATCAATGGTACCAAATTCTATGGAAGTTGCTCGCCAGATTGGGTTAGGAGGGTCTACCAGGTAACGGTTGTTAGGTATAGCTCTGGCCACCCATGCGAAGCCTGGAAAGTTGAAGCGTTGTTGGAGATGAGCTTGGATGTAGAGAGCTCCAAGAGAACGTTCATCGTGAATCACAATACTCCTATTAAGCACTTCTTGAAGATCTTTGTTTGCATCATTAGGAGTAAACTGAAGTAGGGCATATTCGTCGGCCACGCATCGTTTATCCATATTGTTTCCTCTGATTGGTAAGATCGGAGGGTTAGATGGAATTGAGAAGCTAGGTTTCGGTTGAGAAATCGATCGACAGTTAGATGAACGGTGGCCAACTTTACCGCATTCAAAGCAGATTATAGGGTTACGACAGTCCCTAGATAGGTGGTTCTTCTCTCCGCACCGATAGCAAGTGATAACCCCCTTCGCTCGATCTGCTTTGATTTGGGATATTTTTGGAATGCTCGAGAACGCCTAATGCCTCGGGATGGAGCTGTTCGCTTAGTATGTTCCTCGATCAGATGTGAAGGTTCTAGTGTAAACACTTGTGTAGTCGGTGGGTTAACGGCTTGATATGGGCGTTTCAGCATTGGTTCCGTAAGTTTCTCCGCAAAGGATCTTACATTCTTGGATATTGTAGAATAAAGACCTGGCGTATCTTGTGAATCTTGTACCTTGTTTCTTGATTCTCCGACCGAGTTAGTCTGTTTACCCGGTCCCGTTGGCAGTGATGAAATACTATTATTACTTAATGTTGCTCCATGCTTGTGTTTTACTGGGAGAACGATGGCCGTGATGTTGATCGATGACTCTTTTGAATGACGTCTCGAGATCACGTATCACTTCTTCACGTGGCTCCATTTAGCAGACTCGAAGGAAATGACTGATCTGATTCAGAACAAGATTTGAAAATTATAAGAACCACCATGCATTGAGAAGAAATAATTCGTAGTACTTACTCTTGTTTTGCATTTTATTAATTTTTAAAAGTAGCTTGTCGTCATTAAATAGTTTTTTAAGAAAATTATTATTTCCTTGTTTTCATTTGTCATGTTGTTTGGAGAAATCTTTGATGCAAAGTAATAAGCTGCTGGTCATGGAATTGCAGAAAGACTTGAAAGCCCATTCCTGAATAACTGCTGCAGTGCTACTAAGCCGGAATTGCAGAAAGACTATCTTTAATAAATTTATAATAAATAGATGAGCATCATTCATAATTAAAGAACAACAGCAAGAGAATATAATGGATAATTGCCTACCTTCAAGAAAAAAGAAAACAAAAGAGCAAGAGCAACAGGGCATTGAGAAAATAATAGTAATAGCATGCAAATGATGCTTTATTCTCATGCCTATTCTACTACCGACGAACTTGATATACATACATATGATGAATTGAAGCATACATATGACCTTTCAAGGCAAGCCACCTGCCACCTCATGTATTATGATTAGAGCATCCGCATCTCACTGTCAAATTAATTATCAAATCTCATTTGATAATTATCATTTAAATTTTAGAGATGCAGAAATTAGATAAAATTAAATAATTATCTAAATTTGATAGTGCATTTAACAAATCACGTCAGCGGAAAAACAAAAAATTAATTATAACGGTGTCATTTTAACAGTTTCATTCTATTCAAAAATATCACTCTTAAAAAATATATCAATTTCATGATGTAACATAAAATTTTATTTTTAACAATCGTCATCAATATGGAGACTCTTATGCACTCCTTTATAGGCCAAATTGACATTACCAGCCTCTTTGCAGGAAACTAATTATTTTCCCTGAAAGTATCCTCTATATTGGAATCAAAGCATCGTCTTTTACAAAATATATGCAACTGGAGGTCATGTTACGAACGACCCAAATAAAGCTGATTGTAATCCTTGTGTTGATTTTCTTTGATGGATAGTACGAGCATAGAACATGACAATCGACAGAAAAAGCGTTTTTCTGTTGTGGGGAATTTCAAGATTGATTTGATTCTCTTCCCTGTAATGGGGATAAAGTTATAAGAAAAAAATAATATGAAGATACTGAAATTTGTATTAAATTTATCTTTCATGTTAAAGAAGTTATTATTTATATTAATGATTTTATTATATAATTTAATTCAATACTATATTTTTAATAAATAATATATATTACTAATATAAGTAATAATTCTATAATTTAATTCAATACTATTTTTTTAATAAATAATATATATTACTACTAAAAATAATAATTCATTAACCATGAATAATATCATATTATATAAATAAATTGCATAATAAAATCATTAATATAATTTTAATATCTATATACAAGCTCCCTCACAAAAACAAGTTGTAATTTAGGCCCAAGGCAATTTGTACCTTGCAATATAAACACATCAAAAGTAAGGACGTCACATAGACCCAAAATTGGGTAACCTGTAAATTACATGTACAACATTGTCGACTGATGAGACGAGCTCTTTATGGCAAATTACAAAGAAGAAAACCTTAATAGGCAAGTACAAAAAAAAAAGTATACAAATCTTTTGCTCAGAAATAGATCAAAAGAACTCAAAACAAGCATCGGCCCGTTACAAACACTTAAACCGAACTATGTTCGAATTAGATAAACAGAACTAGACCGAAAAAAAAAAACTAATATTCCTTCCAGTTCCGTTTCTAACAATTGAGATAATTGACCGAGTAAATGAGATGGCGCCTATTCTCACATAGCTATCCTATAAGTTGTCCTTGGAGCAACTGATGAACGAAAACCGAATAATACACAAAGAATCTCATGAATAAGGTGTCTCTCAACTTGAAGCAGAGGGCCCAACTTCTTCAACTGAAGGTCGGGTCTCACTGTCATATCTCCTTACCTCTTCTATCATCCGTGCCACATCAGCCATTTTTGGTCTCTGCTCTGGCATTCTTGCCACACAACTCATTGCTATCTGCAGCATCTCCACCATCTCTTCTTCTATGTTCGGGTACCTGTCATTTAAACCATTATGCACATACTGGTTGCATTATTTCTTTGTATTTGTTTGATTAATATATGGCACACTCTTAAGTTTTACTTTTATGCATACATATAGCCTAACTTCTGTTTATAAAAACTTTTTTTCCATATATTCATGTGTATTTCTTTGATTAAACTTGCATACTTATTTTAATCAAAGCTCATAATGACCATGCATTAAAAATGGTAGGAATGACTTCCATGGTTCAAATTTGGTCCAGTGACCTATGGCAGTTTGATCTTTAATTTTCTATTTAATCTATATGCTAACAAGTTGACCAACTCTGACTCAGAAGAGAATTGTCATTCTGATATACCTCATCAGCTCTAGGTCAAAAACTTCAGCTGTCCATTCTTCTCTGACGACTGAATTTACCCACCTCACCAAATGCCCCACCTCATCGCCTCCACCCACCACCTGTACTGGTGATTTTCCAGTTAAGAGCTCCAGAAGCAACACTCCAAAGCTGTACACATCACATGCCTGTGTAGCTTTCCTTGTGTCAACTAGCTCAGGTGCACGGTAGCCTGGGGTACGGGTCACAGGCACGACAATTGGGTTCATCAGTGGGGCCAGGCCAATGTCAGATATGCACCCAAACTGGGTTGGGTTTAGGAAGACATTTGATGCTTTTATGTTGCCATGCACGAATTTTCCATTGTTTTCTGTGTGGATTCGAGCAAGACCCCTTGCGGCTCCAAGGGCAATTTTGATTCGTGTCTCCCAGTCAAGTGGCACTCTGTCCTCTCCTCTTCTACCTGAAATTTTGGTAATCAGCAACATTAAACAACTGTTCTTGTATCTTACAAAATAGAATATTGATAATATAATTGTGCCTAAACTGATCAAAATAATGCCTCATAACTTAACAGCAAGCATCCCAAAAGACCACCAAGCACCATCATTAACAGAATATTTAATAATGACAAACTAATTAGAATGACCCCAACTAATAAAAACAAAAGAATAAAAATCAATCATGAGACATTCATCATTACTAACTAACTACGATTTAATTATATGTCTATTTGTCATATGTACCAACTTTTCCCATTTACTAATGTCATGTCCTGGACATGCATGATTCCAAAAATATAAAAACTGATTGCATAGATCTTAACAATCCATCACTAAAGAACACGCTTCAAGTACCAATAGCCAAAAGGCAAATAAAAGATGAAATTAGAAAACATATACCATGCAAAAGACTAGACACGCTCCCACCATTGAAATGGTCATAAACAATCAGCTTTTCATCCTTGGAATAATAATATGCTCTCAACTCTGCCACATTCTCATGCTTTATGCTCCCAATAGTCTCCATCTGCTGTTCAAAATCCTTCCTCCCAGCACCTACATCCTTGAGCCGCTTCACAACAACTGTCGTTGCATCCTCCAAAACTGCACGGTAAGTAGTACCAAAAGTGCCTTTGCCTAACACCTCAGCTGAGGCACGCAAGAGATCCTCAAGGTCAAATGCGAGAGTGCACCCCTCAAAGAAGACAATTTTGTTTCCCTCTTCACGTTTACCTAATGGTGGCTTTTCGGGAGATCTCAATCGCCCCCCCTTTGAGGCTCCCTACAATTAAAATAGACTTAGCATGAGAGTAAACTCATTTTATAAAAACCAAAAGCATTACTTGAATTTCATGAATGTACCAGCAATCTTTAATGTCCATTAGTTTGCTCCTACAGACCAATATAGTTCAATACTTGATGTAATTACTAACATTTGATCAGCATGATTGAAAAGCTCTATTTCAAATATGGTCCATTTTGCCCTCAATTGTATCGTCTTGAGCCCAATTGACCTTAAACTTGTGACACGGGATAACGATATAAATTCAGGTATTAGGTAAAGTCTTCTTGATGTAACCTTTATTCAATATAAAAATGAAAAAGATCCCAATTGCAAATATGAAAATGCATTTATTCCAAAATTTCATCAAACAACTGCCAAGGTGCTACTATTGTGTTGTGTAGCAAGCGAGGTAACTATGTTTGTAAAAGTAAGACTAAATTAACCAAACAAAAAAATTTCACTTTACCTTTTCTAAAGCCGCATTGTCTTTCCTGCCCCAAATTAGCACAAGTAACAACGCAGTTATTGCAAATAGTACGGCGCTTCCTCCTATAATAATTCCCAAAATGGCCGCCTCACTAAGCTTGTGCTTTCTTGCTGGGGCAATAGGCCCAATTGATGACGTCACTGAAGGGGATGGGGAGGGTGGCAACAGAGAATCTGGCATCAAATTATTACCAGCAAAATCAGATTTAGGAAACCTCCTTAGTGACTTAGGCACGGTTCCATTCAACTCATTGTTGGACAGGTTCAGATACTGCAAACTCGGCAACTGGATATCCGGTATCTCGCCCGAAAGAGAATTGTTGGAGAGATTTAACGCCGCCAGCTGTGTCAGATTCGAAATGGACGCAGGTATGCTTCCATTGAAGTTATTAAACGAGAGATCGAGCACTGTTAGGTTCTTCCAGGCCGAGAAATCCAACGGTAGCGAGCCCGAGAAGGAGTTAAGCTGGAGATGCAACCCGGTAAGCGAAGTGAGGTTGGCGAAGTCGGGAGGAAACGGACCCGTGAACCCGTTAGCGCGGAGACTGAGGATCTGGAGGGAAGTTAGCCGACTGAGAGTGTTGGGAGGAATCTGGCCGTTGAATCCGAGCGCAGGGAGACGGACGGCCACGATGCGAGATCCGTTGGCAGAGCACGTGACACCGGTCCAGGCGCTGCAAACGGGCGTGGCTGGGTCCCAGTTGAGGTCACGTGAGTGCGGCGCCTGAGCGAGGAAATCGAGCAGCGCAAACTTGTCTTCGACTGGTTCGCACGAAACTAAGGTGAAGAAGGAGAGGAAGATGAGGAATAATGGCGACGAAGACATTGTCGTTGTCAGTTTTTTCCTTTTCTTTTTGGAATTTAGAGGGTGATAGGGAATATTTTTCTCGTCTGGAATTTAAAGAATGATGAAGTTGGGATAAAAGGGAGAGGAGTGGGGAAGAAGGGAGCAGTAGGTTTTGCTTGCGAGGAGGAGATCATCAGAGTAGTAGAATAGAACTCTAGAGTAGAGAGAGAGCGAGAGTTAATACTGGACCGAAAATGGCGGCTTAAGGAAGGGTGGATGGTTAAATCCGGATTTAGAGGGAGAGGCATGTGAAAGAAGAAAATCTCACAAGAACTTGGTTCACTCGTTCACTGAACTAATTACGATGATCTGTGGGACCCAAATGAAGCTCTACTGTCATGGTCTAAATTCTGGTACCAGCCCGCTTTTGACAGGGAATGAAGATGGAATTATTTAACTTGTCCTGGCATTCCCGTGGCACTTCTTACGTAGTTGGATCCGAGGCGAGTTGTTAATTTTCAAGGAAATAACTTGCCACACATTTTATTACATTTATCTGGGTACAGAAATCTTCAGAATGGAGTGTGGTAACTGCAAAGCTGTGGGGGAGGTGGTAACGGGCACCACCAGTGAACACTGGAAAAGTGTTCATTATTATTTGGAAGGGGTGGCAGTTGTGGTGCGACACAGCTTTATTATTTAAATATTTTGTGTTTAGTTTTATTCTGTTTTTGTCCATGAATTATGTCCTTTTTTGGATTGGTAGGGGTCCGGTTGGGATGAGAAATATAGAAAGTTACCTAAACGGACAATGCATAAAACACAAATAATACAGACAGGTGTATTTTTATGATGTTTCATCATTTTTTTTTACTAATTAGGTAAATCAAAATAACCATTCAACAAACGAATATTAAACAAATTATTTAATGGTGCATGTGCATTAAATTGAGTGACAGGAAACGACACGAACTGGTCCATTAATGCCCGCTCCTATTTTCGATTTGTTGTATTCCATTAAATTCCGAATTAACTATGCTTACAGATAAAAAGTGAATGTTTTAATTAATGGCGTATGCCATTTAATTGAGAATCGACTGGGGTTATTAATTGCCTTATGGGACGATGTCACTGCCAAAGTTTTGTTTCAGGACAAGTCAGATCTCAGAACTTTTATTTTGAATAAACACTTCATCTCCTCCCATCTCATGAAATGTGCAATCGGCTGCCAATATTTTTTTATTTTCATATTTATTTTTAAAATCTAAATTAAATTATAAAGTGCATCTTAATTTTTTGTATTTTATATCATCTAAACATTTGCAGTATTATTTTATATATGAGATGTAATATATCATTTGAGTAAAAATATGATGTTCCTAGGAGCATAGGAGCATCAAACCCTCTGTGCTCTTTGCTTTTATTTCGAATAAACATTTTCATGTCCTCACATGAATTATGCAATCGGTTGACAAAATTATTTTCACTTTATTTTTGAAAGTATCATTTAAATTTATAAAGCATGTCCTAAAATTTATATTTTATATCATTTAAAACCATTTAGAATATTATTTTATATATGAGATATAATATATTATTTGAGCACAATTAAGATGTTCCGAGAAGCATCAAGCCATTCGTACTCTTAACTAAAAAAAATAAACTTTAACAACTCAGATTTTAATTTATGCTATTAAATAAATTCTTCCTATCAACATATCATATCATACTATCATAGAGTACAGAAAATGTTTACCTTAGAGTATTTTAAAATACTTATTCAGATTTTTAAAATAGATTTTTTATATGCAAAATTTTATTATTATTGTAGAACCACCTTACTAAATGCGGAATAATATTTAAATAAACTTTAAAATAAAAATTTTGTATCCAAAGAGATTTTGATAGAAATAATTTATTGAGGAACATAAATTAGAATTTAGAGATATAAAAAATCTTTCAATAAATAAAAAAATGTTAATATAACTATATCTTTCATGTAAATTATATAACCAGCATCACGTCACGCCACGTCCCTCTATACTCAATATTTTGGCTGCACCGAGACAATCCCCAACCTTTGCATTTACTTAATGAGTTATATTGTCTTTCTCTGTCTTATCACAACGTATCCAAAAAATTATATTGTTTTTATTTTGTATAAAATAAAAGAAAAATAGTACAAAATATTGTGCATTGTGCGCTTTATAAATTAGAAAAGGTATAAATAATCAAAACACTAGGCGTCCAATATCATGATCACAAAAGGCAAGAGATATCTAACTTTAAAAGTAATTGAAGGATAGCACTGACAACATGACAATTTAGGCGGGAAGAGATTAAGTTAGATGCTAATGATGGAGATAAACTGGTGCGTACACGCGAGAGGATCATGGCCATGGGAAAGAGATTAAATTGATCCTTTTTGCTCTTTAACACTTTTTCTTTTTTAAAATTTGTCTCAGACGAATTTTTGTTCGTGGGCCTGGCAACTGGGTTCAAATTTCACTGGACAAAGCTGGGTATGACGTGGAAAGCTCCTCTTCTATTGTCTTTTGTAAGGATCCTCTGTGGCTGAAAATTTCTATCATTCTCTGCGGGTACTCAACAAAAAGAATATAGAACATAGATGCAAATTCACTGTGCATCTTGAAATATTATTAAGGATTGAAAATTTGAAATCATAAAGTCACAGCTCACACTGCCTCACAAATTAACTGATGAGGTAATTCATTGGATGAGTCGCTACACCAATAGAAACTATGTAGGTCGCATCAGAATATCAAAAAGTGATAAGCGCAGAGGAGTTTGGTGCAACGCTGATCGCTTTGTTTTATTTTGTAAGTTTGCTGAGACTTCAACGATGTGACATTTGTAGGCGAATAGTTAGTTGGTCACGACTCACGTTTGCAACAAGGGATAACAAACACACAAAATCCTATTTCCTTGAATAATCAAATATGATTGAAAAAAATCAATTACAAAGAATTCTATAAAATTAACACGAGTAATTCTGCTTCGGATCGTAATTAATTTGAAATTTATAGTCGTTGATTAAAATGAATGATTGTGATTAATTTTAATATATATATTTTTTTTTTAATTTTGATTCATAGAAGAACAACTCAATTAATATCACTGAATACTCCAGACTCGAGAGTTTACTACTAAAGGTAATAAATGTACAATAAACATACAAAAGATAAAAAAACATAATTCAGAATTGATGCACGGAATAAACTTTTTATATCTCTTTTTTTTTAATTAAATCTATGACGATATTCTCTAACTTATTCCAAAAACCACGAATCAATCAATCTGAATCTAGCTCAATGCAATCCTAAATTGATTGAAAAGCTTGCCAAATCTGGCCAAATTTTTTGAGAGAGAAAATTATCCAACCTAAAAAGAATAAGCCAACTTCCAAAGGTCAAATTCCATGTTTTTTTTCTTGTAAAAAATCAGTGCTAACTTAATATAATTCTAGCTACCGTTGTTAAAGATTAGAATTTTTTTCTTATTCTGATTTTTTTTTAAAGGAGAGGAATCACTTGATAATGGTTTTTCAAATAAATATAAAAAAATCTTAAAAATGAAAAAAAATATAGGTATTTTTTATTTATAAATTGGTAGTAATTCAAATTGCATTATCATTTGATAGTCCATCAAAGACCATTAAATTAGAATCATTGTAAATTGCATATAATTTTGATTTGTTGAATTATCAAATGATAATAAAATTGCAAAAAATTTAAATCACTATCAATAAGTAAAAGAATATATATATAAAAATATTATTTTTAAGATTTTTCATATTTATTTAAAGATTCATTATTAAAATTATCAAAATAACTAATTATTAAGGATCCCTACCCATTTTTAAATGTGTGACAACAATATTTTTTATTTAAGAAATTGAAATAACCGCAACCTACTTTTTTGCGTGTTTGGACCTTCATTTCAGCATTGTAGCATTGATAAGAAAAGTCCGAATTCATGAATACATTAACTGTATTTTGTAAACTGTGGATGCATTTTTGAGATCCTATGGATACTGCTTGGTCAAAGATCTACTAAATATTAATTAATTGGATATAAAGAGATAATTAAATTGATGCAATTTAGACTAAAATATATGAACGACCGTTGGATTAAAATCTCTGTTATAACTATGGTATGGTGATACTTTATCAGTTTTAAAAACCGTATTTTTTTTACATATAATTTATAGTAATATTATCGCTATTTCATGTTTAGGTGGAGTATATGATTACTGATGGATCCAGAAATCCAGGCAAACATAGCCACAAAATCATTGATAAGAAATGTTTTTTCGTGTTTATATTTGAGTTTAGACTCATTTAATATTTATACTTAATTTAACATAATTTTGAAGAAAAACTATATAATTGTTAACAATTTTGAAAATTAAGAATGGACATCATAGACCTAAACTTGCCACAAATTGAATCCAAAGCACTCGTAGTAGATATTAAACTATTAGGAGAATAAAAATAATCAAATGCAAAGAAATCTTTAAGTATTTGTTGAAGTCAAACAAATTATACTTCAAACTTTCATGGTTAATCTACCTAGTAGGTAACACGACATCGTCATTTTTAAATAAGCATGATTATTCTACGAATCATGTGGAGATGACATCCCTTTATTTTAAAATATCTAGTTTGAACAGAAAATGAAATTAGCAAATTTCCCATATGTACGGTGGAGAGTTGGTAACAAGTCAAAATATATTCATTTTGAATCAGGACATATAATTACTAAAAATTTAGTAAGATTCTTCGCAATAAAATATTTAGCAATTTTAAATAGGAAATGTCGTAATTGCCTCCTTTTCTACACCCAATAAGCCTGGATTTCTAAAAATTCAGTAACAACAATGTCAAGAATTAAGAAAAAATAATAATTATAATTACATGCTCGGCGGACTTGGCGGAAGGTAATTAATTACTTGTAATTTCACTTGCAAAATACTCTTCCTCGTTTATTACGTCATTAATCTCATTGAAAAATAATGTCATTATTGTCTATTTAAATTTGAAATCCTTCCCACCGCATCCGTATGCGAAATTAAATATTGATAGTATATATGCAAAAATCAACCATTTAATTTAATTTATTTGTTACATATATTTTACTAAAACTCATAAAAAAAATGTAAAACTCGACAAATTCAAATTAGTAAAAATGAGAACATTTTAAAACTCAAAATAAAAGGTGATATCTGACTCAAAAGTTTGTGTGATAGCCGCACTGTTAGCTGATCATTTCTTTCACTGTTCCCCCCACAGGCAAACTTGCTCCAATTAAAATTAAAAGGTTAATATTTCGTCAATTTTAGTCAAAATCTATCAACCAATAATTCAAAAACTTGCATTTAAGAATGATGTCTCGGTTCAATTAGTCAGTTAAATAATCTGAAATAAAAAGAATGCCCGGGCACTTTCGTTAATTTTAAGAGTAATTAAAATTGGGGGTGTGCTGCAATGATCCCACTAAAAATTAAAAGATCAAATCACAACCGTTTATTTACTAAATTTCATTTAAAATGATTATTTTAAGTGACATACTTAGAGTAAAATTTTAAAATGTCCCCTTTATTATAGAGGTTAGTAGTTTAACATTGTTCAATTTTTTTAAGATATATTAAATGCTCATCAGCACAGCCACTTATAGTTATTAGTAGTATGATATTGATAGCAGAATTATCCTTGAATGTTTCACATGTCAATACAAAATTACACAACAATCAAATAAAAGATGCTAAAATAGACCACTGATCTACAACACCATAATCACCGTTATATTTTCGTTAATATATGAAAAATTCACATTGCAACCGAGTGAAAACATTGATAAATTTGGATCTCAATGATCAATAGTGACAAGAGACTAACACATGTTGATGAACTTTATTATTTTTTTCTTCTTGGTTTGTTTATGAAACTTTAGCTTTTTGCATGCAGCATAGCATGTGGTCCTATGTGCACAGCAACTCATGAGGCATAGAAATAGAACCTGCAGCCTTTTTGTTTCCTTCCGTACAAATGGAATTCATCAGATCTGAACATTTGTTGGCTATTGTATTGCCCACTCAAGCAAACCAACAAACTCAATTCCTACATTACTGACGTGTCTCAATCTGGGACGTCCATTCATCAAGATTTCTTTTGTTGGTAACACATCAGATAAAACGGTTTGCATTTTCTCCATTTCTTGAAAAAGATGGATACCAGTAATGGTTGTTAAAATTGGACAGAAATCTACTTCTATTATAATGTGTCTCAAGCAAACCAACAAACTTAATTCCTACATTACTGACGTGTCTCAATCTGGGACGTCCATTCATCAAGATTTCTTTTGTTGGTAACACATCAGATGGAACGGTTTGCATTTTCTCCATTTCTTGAAAAAGATGGATACCAGTAATGGTTGCTAAAATTGGACAGAAATCTACTTCTATTATAATGTGAAATAATGAACAATTAATTCAAACCAGATAGGATTATTTAGATCAAATAATCATGTATCTTATCATTGACATCATCGTCATTGTCATCATCATCTCTATTATTTTGAAAAATATGATTTTTCTGTTATAATAGTTGATAGGACACAACTCTAAACTAATGTGTGCTGAATGCTACTTGTTTAGTTTGTTAAAAATCATTCTAAACTAACTCATATAAGCCTTAGCATTTTGTCCCGTGATGACAAAAAAAACTGCACAACAAAATCTGTAGTAATTATTTCTAATTCTAATTGTTATAAATAATATTACCGTTACCTCATTTCTTGCTCTAAATATTAAACAAAATAGTCCTATAGCTAATTCAAAAGTTATCTCATCTTTTAATTCACAGTATACCGTCTTTGTACCAATCATACCATTGAAATCAGATTTTATCTATAATGAAGCACCACAGAGAATTGTAATTTGTAAATGAGAATATCATATGAAGAGTGGTAAAGGAGATCTCCAGTTTGAAGAAAAGAATGGAGAAAGAAAATGCAACATCTAGACATTAAATAATAATAAATGCTGAGGAGCTGGCTGTTAGGCCCAGGAGAGTACAGGCCGTTTTGCATCATAAATTCATAATTATTTGCAGATTTTATTAGGTGGTGTTTGGTGCTTACTGCTTTAGAATTGAGATGTGACTTCTTGTTGGATTTTGGTGTTGGCACTTTGCATTATATTCATCTCCTTTGTCAAGGGACTATCCTACTATTAAAAAGTAAATGTTACTTTTTTAGGAAAGAATTGGCCTCAACTTAAAAGAAAAAAAAATATTTTTTTTGTCGAATAAAAGAAAAAAATGATTTTTATCACAATTATAATAAAATAAAATTAGGACCGTGTGTCATAACAAACACAGAAAAAAACAAATTAATTGGATTTCTACAAGATGAGATTGCCAATCCCAAAATTAACTGCTGGAGCTGAAAGATTAAATATAAATTGGTCTATGTATGAAACATTAACTGATTTTATAGTAATTTTGAAAGTTCAAGTCAATGAGCTGGCGGTTTATTTTTTTAAGCAATGATATATTGACCCGACTAATAAGCACTGGTTAATAAATTGAAGAAAATTATTTGAAAGAGGCTTCACAATGTCATTGTCAGCACACAAATTTCTATGAGAAGTCAAAATTTTACTCCGTACCTTAGGTATTACACAATTCCAAACCTTTATTTGGTTGAGATTTGAGAATGTTTAGATGTTGTTAAATAATGAATTGTGATAATTATTGTCAAATAATGAAATTCCATAAATATGGAGTTGTGATTTGCAAATAAGAGGGCCTTGACTTTTTAACAACAAAATAAAAAAATATACATATAATACTTTTTTTATTCTTTACACATCAGTACATGCAGAGTAATTTTCTTTTGCAATGATTAGTCACCCCTTAGTCAAATGCTCAATTAGATAAGAAAAAGAAATGGTTGGTCAAACATAAAGTCTGAGAACATAGCATAATTGGATATACCCATTAAGTTCCCCAGAGAATTTTGAATTTATTTCATTATCTCTCTCTTTCTCTTTGTCTTTCTCTTTCTATTGGCTGGACGGCGTTTTTTTTTTTTGTGTGTATTAAGTTTGATAAAATGGAATGAAGATGAAGTGAGAATGCACTGTACATACAGAGTGGGAGAGGAAAAGGGACTGCAATTGAAAGCTACTTCTCAATTCCTTTTCTTAAGCTGACAACACACAAATTTTTGACTGTTATACGGAGCAGGCAGTAAATGCTTTAAAATTTTCATCGTCTCTCTTGCAAATTCAACTATCTGAGTCTGAATTAATGATGATAATGCTCTTTGACCAACAAAAACGAGACGAGACTGGTGCAAATCATGGCACCAGTCCTTTGCCTAGCTACTCAATGAAGGCTTTAGTTAATTATTGGAGCGTAAGACAGAGACTTTCTCTGATAAAGACGACGAATGCAAGGAAAAATGTGCCGAAAGTTATATCTTGTTATTATTATTATTATTGTTGTTGTTGTTGTTAAATCGAGAAAATTTATGATTTTTTTTTAAAAAAAAAGTTATTATATTTGGGTTTCACCCTTTGATATTATGTTTTTTTTCCTGATTCAGTGATTAGTTAAATCATACTTAAGTAAACCCTGTGAACTGAAATATAACTAATAACAAGTATAGCAAGGATATTAATTCAAAGTCATGTTTGCATTTCTCATTCTTCCTCGGACATTACATATTTTATTTTAAAAATAGAAAATTGATGACATCAATTCCACCTCTCGAGTCCATACACAAAGAACCCGTAGTATCAATAATAATAATTTGCATTTGACTTCTAAAAGCAAAGCCCATGCCTAATAATCACTAATTCACTGGGATCTCATATCATTTAAATATTTAATTATTAAATTTATTAAAGGAGCAGTGCCAACTGCCAACTGCAGCACCCAATTAAAAGTTCCCACGTAATCTCCAACAAATTACAATGGCAAGCTTACACATGTCGACACTAAAAATATATATCATATGTCGATGCTTATATATATATATAATTAATGCTGATATTTATGATATTTATTGAATATCCAAAATTAATTATCGGCACTTGTTCTGTAATTGAACGTTTGCAGGTGAAGATATTTAATTGTTGGTTGGTCTTGACAGAAGTACATTATTCGTTCCCATTTTCTACAATAAGTAGAGATTTATTTGTTAGTTGTGATTACTAAAAATTATTTCATCAAATCCTCAATTAGCGTAAAATAAGTGTTAATAAAAAAATGTACCAGTGAGAGTAAAAAAAATCCTCTGTTCCTTTATACATCATTACAAAATGATGTGATGATGTCGCTAATAATTTGACATAATATATATAATCCCCCCCCCCCCCCCTCCTAGTATCTTATAATTATAGTTTTCTTAGATAAAAGGTATAAACGGTAAGTGCGACTCATCTACGGTTTTAAAAAAAAAAAAAAAAAGGCTGGAGCAGTTAATATGAGGACCCAATGACCCATAAACAATAATGGGGCCCAATTGTAGAATTAAATGCATCTTATTTAAAAAGCAAGGCCCATGCCTCATTGAGTATTCACTATTACATTTATTAGTAATTCTAATTTAGAATGGAAGTAACTGCGACAACAAAACATATTCAACAAGAAACTTTTATTAGCTCCAGGTTTCCTACCTCATTTACTTTTGGGAGCTCTTGTTCATGTCAAAAATTTTGCTTCATATATTATACCAAATTTTCTTTTAACTATCATGTCTCTTCTACTTAAATCTGAAATAATCATAATAAAAACTTTGAATGAAATTTAAAGTGATAACTTTTTAAACATTTTTATTGAAGAGAGAATTAAAAAATATATATTTCAAAAAACTTTATTGGTCTACGGAACAAAATTTTTAATGTAAATTGCTTCTCTTTAAATTTAAAATATTAAAATTTTAAAAATTATAATATTTTTAATCGCTGTCGAGTGTGCACCGTTGCTCTCTTCTTCTCTTTTATGATTATGATTATGATTATTTATTATTATTTTATTATATTGTATTATATTATTATATGTTGATTATAGTGATGATTAATTTATTATTATATTATTATAATTATAATTATTTATAATTATTTTTATGATTATGATTGTATTTTTATTATTATATTATTATATTATTATGATTATGGTTATATTATTATGATCATGATCATGATTATGATTATTATATTATAATTATATTATTAAAATTATGATTACTTATTATTATTATATTATTATAATTATGATTGTAATAATAATTTTTTATCATTATATTACTATATTATGATTATGTTTATATTTTTATTATATTACTATTATAATATTATTATTTATTATGATTATTTTTTAATACTTTATTATTATTTTATTATGTTGTATTATATTATTATATGTTGATTATAGTTATGATTAATTTATTATTATTATTATAATTATAATTATTTATAATTATTTTTATGATTATGATTATTTATTCATGATTATGATTATGATTATTATATTATTAAAATTATGATTATTTATTATTATATTATTATAATTATGATTGTAATTATAATTTTTTATTATTATATTACTCCAATGCCTGACAAGGAGTGAGGGCTCCACATAGATTGAGACTCGAGTGAGAAAAAAAGGGTAGGGTGGGAATTGGGTAACAAATAAACCATACATTAATTGAATTTGACTTGATCAAATAAAATAAATTATGCATTTACTACATGATCAATCAGATTAGCAAAAGAACAAACTACTCGCGTGCAATTATTTTTACAACATCGGACGGTTGTAAATTAAAATATCTTGATGGATCCTCGCTTAGTTATAAAATTGAGCAAAACATATGTGGTTGTATTCAGCACCATTTTGGTCTTTAATAATTGAATTTTACAACCCTTTTACAACCTTTTTACTATTTTGACGGAATTTTATAGTATTTTCTCATTAAATTCACTATTAGATGTGTATTATATATAGAAAATTAACTTCTGATTTGAAACAAAATATTTGCTGTACAGCGGTGACTTGGTCTTCTTCTTGATAATTCGTTTCGTTTCGACAGTACTTGAGTTTGAATCCCATGTCTGATGTCTCACATCTTAAGTCTTATCGTATGGCTTAACTGAAATTTATTTTGTGGATTCTATTTTTTTCACTAATATGAATTCCCATGACGGGACCAAATTTCAATGTATATACTAATATGAATTTACTTTTTTTTTTCATTAATATGCATTTATTATAGAGAAGGGATCGTTGACAATGATTTATTTTGACAACCTTGACAATGGATCTCTAAATAAATAGAAAAAAAAATCTTAAAAATAGAAAAAAAAATTATAAATGTATTCTTCTATCTTTAGATTGATGGTCATTCAAATTTCATGCAATTTCATTATCATTTGATAGTCCATCAAAGACCGTTAAATTGGAACCATTGCAAATTATATGAAAATTTGATGGTCTTTGACTTCTCCTGCTGCTTCACATTATCCCAACTTAGGTTGCTCGAACATATTTCAAATTATAAGGTGTTAATCTGAAATAATTGTAATTTTTCTTGGTCCAACCACATCAGTTCGCAAGCATTTTACAAACCACCCCCAATTGTATGTTGATTTCTCATCAGCTATTGCAAAGGTGAACGGTAAGAGTCGTTGGTCTGCATCATATACACAAGTCATGAACAATTTACTAGCATACATACTGGATAAAAAATTAGCATCGATACTAATTACAGATTAGATATGAGGTCATGCTTGAATATAAGGGCCATATGCCCATGTTACATGATTAAAAATGTCAACTCCAAACTTGATCGATGGCTCCCATTTTAGCTTAAATTTGGTACCCAGTGTGGTATTTTGCATGATGGCTAGCAAAGAAGGGAGTATTTCATATGACTTCTCCCAACTCCCAAAAAGATCTACAGTTGCAGGTTCTCTCCACCTCCGTAACTTATTGTATGGCACATCATAGTGAAAAAATTTTATTTCACCAAACCTCTTTGTGCATGATACGGCCATATCTAAGTTATCACGCAAATGAAGTTTGATGAGGTTCGTAATATTTCTGGAAGTCATTTGACAATGAGTCCCTCTAGTAGCATGCCCATAATATGTGTGCTAAAATAGATTCATCAAAACCTCACAAGTACCAGTTACAAGGGCTCTTACATATACACATCATAATATAAACACTTCGGTTACTATTTTGTACATCAAGTTCTATATTGTATTCCATATGAAATTCAACGAGTTTGACTTTCGGTTATGTTTTCAATTCAAATTGTTGTCCCTCACCAAATTGTTCATCGATCTGAGTTGATTTACGATAAAATGACTCATCAGCATATGAAAATGGTTGACCATCATTGAACTGGGTACATGAGTGCCTCATTTTCAACATCAATATCTTCCTCTATTTCCTCCATATTTACCTAATCTACATCATCCTCAATATCTAGATACCACTGTTCATCTTTATCATCTTGATTTTGGACAGTTTGTGGGTTACTACTACCAGGAACACTATCTGGACATGGGTCGTAACCTGTGGCATCTGGGACTGGTTCAGACTCAACAACCAATTTTATTGTGCGAAATGTCATAATTGGAGTCGTGGATATTTTGACCACTCCTCATATATCCTCCGAAAAAATATAAAATAAACTATAATAATAAACACCTGAACATGATTGTGCTGTTGATCCGTGCTTTGATAGTCAGTTTGTACTAGCTAGGGAACAAACAATGACTGATATGAACTTATTTCCTTAAGTCTCCGAAGTTGATATTATCAGAGACAGATATTATGCAATCTGCAACAATGGTATAATTGAAATCCGTTGGTGTATTTAGAATCTCACCTCCACGGTAAACATTGATTAGTAGAGCATTCATAGTTTTGAATCTAAAAAAATTCTAAAAATAATTGTTGCTATGAGAGATAAAAAAAATTAAAAATGGAGACTGAAGGAAGAAGAAGATGATCAGTGGGGGTTTTATTGGGTGAAAACCCTAATTTTACTGGTCGGAGATAAAAATTCAGACCAATGACTCTGTAGTAAAAAAAAAACTAAACTAAACCCGAATAGGATTACATAGGAAAAAAAGAGACCTGGTCCGTAATTATATTAATGACCTGTAAAAAAAATATGATCCGTAATTGTATTACAGACCAGCACAAAAAAATTGTCTGAAATTCTTTTCAGACCACCATATCTAGTTCGAGAAAGAATTCCGGACCATACTAGTGCATGTAAAAACTGGTCCACTCATGCTATTATATTTGATTTTTTTATTTTTCTATTTTAAAAAAAAAGTACTATCATTCGAGTAAAATGTATTTTGTGAATCCACAAGCTATCATGGTGTTTTATTTTTTCAATGTCATCCATCCATATATAACAGAGCCTATAGTAACGAAAAAGAAAGTAAAGTTAAAAATGTGTGGTGCATTTCATTCACAGGAAGAAAGTTTGTTTCTTATCCATGTAATTATCATTAAAAGTTAATACAATTAATTCTAATAGTTGTTCTATTAGTCATTAAAAATAATTTGTTTTTTCTAAGTACCACATGCCTATTTGATAATAAGTAATTATAAATTTTCTTTAATTTCAATAATTAAAGTATTGTTGTTACATGACTATGAGTAAATGTGTTGTGGATATAAAGATATATGAGTTAATAGGATGATCCAATGATCAAGGTCTTTGTTGTTCATTTTGGTTATTTATTTATCTATGCATAAATTTATAACTCTAAACTAGTAGATGTAATCTATATTATCTCAATTATATATATATATATATGAAAATTATAAATTTTAATTTCATTTCAGTAGCCAACAAGTAAAGACATTAAATCATAAAAATTTGATCCTTCAATTTTTTATTATGTTGGATGCATATATAAATAATATTAAAATAATATAATTTTGTGTATCTCTACTCCTTATTAAGCACGTAAGTGTCCTAATCCTGCAACGGTCTAAATTGAGTTATTCGTCAAATAATATTACTATCTCTATGACCATTTTTGTTGAAGTTATAATTTTCTCTCAATTTTGATTATTACACGAAATACTACATAATTTAGTACTACAATTGTTTTACTTTGTTTCCTTTTTTTCTTAGATTACCATCAATTATGAATTTAAATATTTTTAAAAATTTTGAATGTCAATTTTTCTCTTAATTTTGCATATATTTTACATTAATTATGTATTCATGATTAAAATTTACATTAATTACTAAATTATCTTCATTTTTATTTTCTTTCTTTTTCATGAAAATATGAATTTTTATATTTTTAAAAGACATCACTGTAGTAACCCACGAGCAAGATACTATATACATATGAGTGTTATATAAAAAATATTCATTCAATTAATTTCTTATTTAAAATTTTAGACAATAATTATTTGGACTAACAAATATTAATGAAATTTGGATCATTATAGAATTATCAATCTATAAGTAAAAGACAATATCAATTAACTTATTACTAGTTTTAAGATTTTTTCGTATTTATTTCAAAATTTATTGTTAAGATTGACAAAATAGTCATTGTCAAATGATCCCTGATCCCTCCTAAATTAATACTAGTATATAGAAGATTAAAGTCCATAAATACTAAAGAATGCATGATTTATCCGCAAAACATTTAAAATAAAGAATTATTGTTACTGAACTTCTGCTTTTTGTCTCATAGGACGTAATAGGGATGCACAAAAAAGCTCGAGTCCGTGGCTCAACTCGGTCTCAATTCGGACTCGAGCTAATTTGGCTCAAACTAATTTGGCTCGATAGTTAAATGAGCCGAGTTCGAGTTGGGACTGGCTCGACTCGGCTTGAATAATAATAATTTATATGTTTTTTTTCTGTTAAATTATAATATGATAATCTATCTCTCATTATCTCTTATCATCTCACAATCTCAACGACTTAAAAATTCTCGTACTCGCTCGTGACTCGACTCATATATCTGATCGATAGTTTTTTTTGTTGGTCAATTCATTCAAATTAGTGCGGCAAAAATTTTATTGAAAATATAATTTATTGATATATCAATTTTGTACTAACTCATGTACTATTTTTATAGAAATACTAAATTTACAGTTTATAGATATACTAAATATAAATGTCAAACTGAATAAACGTACATATATTAGCTCATGAACTAGCTCGAATAATAACAAACTGATCTTGAGCTAGACTTTTCAGCTCAAAATATTTCACGAGCTCGACTTAACTTCGACTCAAACTTTTATGAGCTAAGTTTAAGTTAATCCTGACTTACACGAACTCGACTCATTTACAGTCTTAGGAGTAATGCTGGAACGCCAATTTTTAATTGCGGTCCCACATATCATTAATAGTGTTTTCTTTTCCATTTGCACGGCAACCGTAGGAAATTCGAGGCGTTAATCTCAAGGTGCGGGGCATTAAATGAGATCTAATCTAACGGCTGAAAATAACGAGTCAACAATCAAAATGTCTAATAAAATATTAAAATTAATCGGGTTCGGTCCAAGTTCCAAGTTCGAACGAACGAACCAGTAAAACTGAGGAAGGATCTCTGATTCTCTATTATGAGTATGACATCATCACTTGCTGCCATCCACACGGTCTCTCAGGTGTGAACTCTCTCTCTCTCTTCCAATCGGAGTCGGGGGAAGAATGGACTGGCAAGCGGAGGTTGTGTCAAGAGTGACTGATGCATGGGGCATCGGAGCCGATGTAGAGAGGCTGCGAGTCAACCTGCTCAGGATCAACATCCTCGCCGACAGGGCCGAGCGCTGGCGCTTCAGAGACGACAACGTGGCCAAGCTGCTCGCTCAGCTCAGGGATGCCAAGTACGACGCCGAGGATGTAATCGACGATTTTGATTACCAGGTTTTTTAATTATTCCTTTTTTTAATCTCTTGTTGTATTAAGTCAATTGCGAATTAATTGCTGGAGCGTGATTCGTTTACTAATCCTACGGGGGAATTGCTTGCATTTTGATCTAGAATTGACATTTAATTAATTGATTATTGGACTGCGAGACTAACCAGTGACATGTGAGCATGTCAATTTTGAAATGTAATATCTTGGCAAAGGTGAAACAACTCTCATGCAATATCAATGGACTTGGTAATGTTGACCGGATCTAATATGAATGTCTTCTTCATTCTTTTCAATCTAGACCACTCCAATTTCTTATGAATTGTCCAATTTCAGAATGCAATGCTGCTGTAATTTATGTTTTGGAATTGCTTAAGACTGAATGTGATTCAACCAATGTGCTCTAGCTTGGGGTCAGTCAGTCTCTGAAATCTCCGAACTCTGCGCGCTTTGAGAATTCATATTCAACTATGCGCTTAATTAAGTCTTACTCATTAATACAATAAAAAAATACAAGTACACTGAAACAAACATGAGCTGATGAGCATTAATTGTTTTGGAGACTAATTTCAGACCAGACTGCAACTTTAGCTCATATAACTTTAGTCTGATTATTATTATTATTTCCTCATATCAGGAGATGAAAATGAAGTTAGAATGTGGGGAAGGCAGTAGCCGGGCAAGTCGAATCTTCAATAGGGCTTCTAGCTTCATGGGAGAGATCGTGACTGGTAAATCAAGTGCAGTGAAAGATGCCCAAGATAGGTTGGATCTGGTTGCAAAAAATTTACAGCAAGCAATTAAGTTCTTAGTTTTAGAATGTCCTGGAATAGAGGATAGGATGTATGCTAGAAGAGAGACTTGCTCATATGTTGAGCCAGGTATAATTGGCCGAGACTCAGATAAGGAGGCTGTGATTAAGATTCTTTTGCAGCTTGGAGATGGTGTTATAGCAAGTAGCAGTGGAGATGTGAAGGATGAGGGGTCGGTGCGAAATAAGAGAAGAAAAATGATGAATGTATCGGTTTTACCAATTGTTGGCATGGGAGGGTTGGGCAAGACTACTCTTGCTAGGATGGTTTACAATGAAAAAAGGGTACAAGATCACTTCCAACTGAAAATTTGGGTATATGTTTCCAATCAATTTGATGTAAAACATCTGATAAAGGAGATTGTCAAGTCTGCCACTGGTATGCCAGAAAATAGTTTTCCCACTTTGGATTCCGTCTATGTTGCACTAAAAGAGGAAGTCCTGTCGAAGAAATTCCTGCTTGTTTTGGATGATGTTTGGAATGAGGACCCATTAGAATGGGACAAGTTTTATTTGTCCATGTACGATGGGGTTGAAGGAAGCATGATTTTGTTGACCACTCGTTCTTCAGTTGTTGCGACAATTTCTGGAACACTAGACCCAGTAGTTATTAAGGGTTTACTAGAAGAGCCATACAAAATGTTATTCAATATATGTGCATTTGGAATGGAAGATCCTAAAGACTATCCTGAGTTGGGGCCCATTGCTGAGAAAATTCGTGCCAAGTTGATGGGGTCTCCATTAGCTGCCAAAACTCTGGGTGGATTGTTAAGTATAAAACTAGATGTGAGACATTGGAGGAATGTCACAACTAGTGAACTGTGGCAGCTGAAGCAAGGAGATGCTGGAATCCTCCCGGCCCTTCAACTGAGCTATTCGCATTTGCCTCCTGAGATAAAGCGATGTTTCTCCTTCTGTTGCATGTTCCCGAAAGGTTTTTGGTTTAGAAAAGAACAGTTGGTGAGCATGTGGGTGACACATGGTTTCGTTACATCTCAAGGAGATGAGCTGTTGGAAGAAAGAGGTGGTGTGTACTTTGAAGACTTGCTAAGTAGGTCTTTATTTCACTCATATGGTCCGGGTTTGGAGACGTATGTGATTCATGATTTGATGCATGATCTAGCACAATTGGTTTCAAAGGATGAGTGCTTTTACATTCAAATAGGTGAATCTGAACAGCGAGTTCGTGAGTTTGTTCGTCACCTGTCAGTGGCAAAGGATCTCGTTGAGGTAATAAAGTCAGAGAAATACAACAAGCTACGGTCACTCGCATTTCTTAAAGCTTATCAACCATTTAATGGTTTTAATTCTTCATGTAATTTCTTGTTCAATGATTACTTGTATCTGCGCATGTTTTATCTTAATAATTGTGGAATTAAAGAATTGCCAGAGAGTGTTGGCAACTTGAAGCTCCTAAGATACCTGAATCTTTCTGACAACAAAATTGAGGAGTTGCCAGAGTCCATAGGTCAACTTTATAAACTACAAGTTTTGGACCTTTTGGGGAACCCACTGAAGAAGTTTCCTAAGGGTTTTACTAAGTTAATTAGCTTGAGGAAGCTTCGCATTGATCCCAGAAATTTACCTATGATAAGTGGGATTGGTAAGCTAACGTCTCTTCAAGACTTGAGCGAATACCAAGTCCAGAGAAAAGATGGGCATAGAGTTGGAGAGTTACAACATATGACGCAGCTGTTGAGAAAGCTATATCTCTCTGATCTGGAGAATATAGAGGACAAGGAAGAAGCTGCTCTAGCTATGCTTTCTAACAAGAGGTATCTTGATTTGCTAATCCTAAGTTGGACTGAGAGTAGAAACATAAACATTGTACTTGATGAGGAAGTGTTTGAGGCCCTCCGACCTCATCAGAATCTCATAAAGCTTTATATTTATTATTATGGGGGTTTGAAATTGCCTTCTTGGCTAAATGCAGAAAGCCTACATTACTTGAGTGAACTTCGTATTGTAGGATGTGCACAACTTAATATAGTGACAAGCCTGCCTTCTTCTCTGTCTGTTCTAGAGCTTGAAAGGTGTCACAACTTGATCAGTATCGAACAATGCCTACTGCCTGAGCACCTGCCTTACATCAAGAAAATATTTCTTGTTCAGTGCAAAGAGCTGAAGTCAGTACCTGTTGAAAATTTTAACGGCTTTGTGTTCCTTGAAGAGTTGCATGTATCTCATTGCCCCAAGCTAACTTGCTTAAGAGAGCTCGTACTGCCATCCTCGATCCAAAAACTGGTGATGCAATTGTGCGGCAACCTTGACATGTCACTCCCAAATTCCCTAAGAAACCTAACTAATCTTACCACATTGAGAGTTGAGAAGTGTCCCCATGTAACTTCCCTTGCTGGTGCAGCACTCAATCAGCTCAGTGCACTTCATAAACTGTCCATCAGGGAATGTGAAGAGCTAAGCATTGTAGGTAATTTACCTAATCCACTTCTTTTGAGGGAGATATGTATTGTGAGATGCCCGAAATTGGCACAAGTCGATTTGATGCAAAATAGTGGACAAGGGGGAAGTAATAGATCACATCTGGAATTTATGGTGATCAGTGACACCTCTCTTCTTAAATTTCCATCAATGAGATGTGCCTTGCCTTCCTTGCAAACACTTGAAATAGAAGGGTCAGTAGAAGTTTCGCTGTTTGATGGAGAAGATCAGATCATGTTGCAAAACCTCAATGCACTGAAAAAATTATCTTTTACTGATTGTGCTAATCTTCAGTGCCTGCCTCCATGGTTGCATGGCCTCACTTCTCTCATTTATTTGAAAGTAATGAAGTGTCCCAAGATAAGGTCGCTGCCGAACAATGGCCTTCCTACCTCTCTTACTGAGTACCGATGCAGCCTTTGTGATCCTGTATTTATGGAGCAGTTCAAAAGACACATGCAAGCTTGTCATCAGGTCCGTCATACTCCTTAGCTTCATGAATTTGCAAAGCTGGTATATATCTAAACTCTATTTATGATAATTTACAATGTTCATATTCAACTTTCACGTGTTCATCTGACTTCCATTCGCCGTGTACTGATGAATCTTAACTTTTGAGCACTCTCAGTCAGAAATATATTTGATGATCAAACTACTGATGAAGCTGCAAGACTCAAATGGTTTTTGGCTCACTGAAGTACAGAACGGACCCTATATCCTCTTTGCATGTGCTGTTATTCATCTTTTTTTCCCCTTTGGTATGATAGTAAGGAAGCAAATAGTACAGTTTACGAAATACAGTGCCATCAAGTAGTTGAGAAATATAGAAAACTGCAGAATCATATATATATTATCTGATGTACCGAAACTAAGAAAAAGTGAAAAAATCTAGTTCCATGTATCATTGAAATCAAATATACAAGACATCATTTTGTTATTAGCCGTTTATATTTGCATGACAATGGACAATTATAAACAAGGTTTATAAAAAAAAAATAACAAAAGCAACACAACTATCTACAACTTTTTGCCTCTGTTGCTAATATACTTTCCTGGTTGCTTCGGTTAGTTAAAGTTTCTCCATGAAAATTAAAAAAGAGTATCACTGTATCAGAGCACAAATGCTCATATCAAGCGTCGACATTGCTATAAATTAGTTTTGCACTTTTGCTGGACTGATAATAATCAGGTATTCTAAAGGACTTCATTAAATATCTGTTTAAAAATCGTGTTGTAGACAAAATAACACTAAAAATAAATTGATGCATTGGTGTGTGGAAGGTCTTTGAAAAATGGTATCAACACTTCACAAATTATCTGGCAATTTTCGACAACCCAACAGATACATGGCTCCTCAGAGCAACCCTTGGTACCTGGTAACAGGAAAACATCTCTCTTTCTTCTGGCTTATACACTTTGAAGTACAATCCAAATATGTACTTTGGTTTTATCGTCAGCCACGTGGCTTCTGATCTTGTATATTTGGTTTCTTTTGTTGATAACAATATTCCTAAATTGAATATTCCAGACAATATCATTAACACGCTGTCATTCTACTACATCAGAGGGACAACGTTCATAAAATTGAATAATATTGGATATGTAAATTTTATGCATTGGAATTCCGTCTCAAGACCTCTCGTAACTCTTTATTGCTGGTCCTGATAACATTTGTGACTATTCTCTGTTATGTGAAAATTCATTTGTATGCTCGGTGAAACACTTCAAGTACAAACCGTGTGGACGCCTATCTGATTCTGAGCAATCATCTAATAACACTTTGTTAGCTAAATGGTACAACCAGTTTTCGCAAATCATATTGGGAGACTGCACAACAGATGTTGGTTTTATGGAAAAGATGAATATTTTTTTTATATAAAGTTGTCGAATAGCCTGATGGCTACATATCACAATCAGTTCAAAGCCCAGAAGTTTGTCAACATGCATGTTAAATTGGTTGATCAGTGACGAAAAGTGGCATCAGAGAAACAAATTAACGGTACTGGCGATGGTCACTGGTCAAGTACACAAAGCAACGTGCTGCTTAAGTGGCTTCTGCCTCTCAGTGCCTTCATATTACACAGTGCGAATTAACACTTTTTCTTATATTTCTCTTTTTACTTTTCTTTTTCTTTATTTGGGAAATGCCCGTAGAGATGAGAAAATATCACTTCCGAAAGCAGCAGCATCATGGCTTTAATAGTCCATAACAGGATAGTGAAAATTTCTATTGAAATATCTTCACAAGATCTGAAGTACTAACATAAATGCTATTTTATAATAATTTGTTGCGGTTAATACATGCAATATATCAAATTATTATTATTATTTGTAAATAGGTGAAATTTGTAAATTCTATTATGGATGTTGAAGAAATATGCTGAAGAAATAAATAGTATCATTCGATAACTTGTTATCATACTCATCAGCCTACTCTTTTATCCAAAAACCCACTCTTTCGCTACAAAGACAATTCATGATATTTTATTTATTTTCAAGCAATAAAATAAATTATATATGTTATGTTAATTTTTACAAATGAATGAAGAGAAGAGATTCAATTACCATCATTTTAGTTTCACATCGGTGCCATTAAAATTAAATAATAAATTACTATTATTTAAATTCTCAAATAACAAAACTAATTGAAAGAATATTTTATAAATATTATCTTATATAATCCAGACAAATTTTTTTCTCATTTCAATATTATTTATATATGCATCAAGAGTTAATAAAATCAATGGACCAAATTTTATAAATTAGAGTCGTTACTTGATGGTGATTCAAATGAAGTTAAAATTTTATAATTTTTCATATACACATAATTGAGATGATATATAATACATCTAACGATTTATATTTTCAAATGTATACATAAATAAATAAATACACACTATGAATACCAATAATGATGATAGTTAAATCCCTTCTAATGAATGAATGGCCGCTGCATTTGCAAATGCAAAAATTCAGAAGTTCAGTTGGAAGACATGCCACAGAAGATCCTTAGCAAAGTATTATTTTCCTTCCATGTCGTATCGTGAGCAAAAAATATCGTAGAAAAACTAAAACACGCCGCTCGTCATCGTAATCGTACACGTGTCCATAATCTCGCCGAGATCTCGCTATCTTCCTTCATCACAGTACACGAATCCCAAAACGTTAAAATGAGCTAATAAACCAAAAAGCGACTCATCAGAGAGAGAAACAAAATAAAACCCTAGGCGACGGCCACGAGATCTCGTCACGCGATAATCCGTTTTAAGCTCTCCTTTTACTTTCCGAAGTAAGCGATAAATTTAGCCAATTTTAAAGGTGAGTATTTTCTATCTTGCTTTTCTTATCGAGCTCGATTTTTTCTTCGTTTAATGGATTTATCTCGCTCCCTAAATAAAAAAAGCAAAAGCTATATCAGTCCCAAATTCCTTCTCTTAGTTACTGATTTGATTTTCCTGAGGCTAAACTTAATCATTGCTTAAGGAGAAATTGGCGATAAGTATCATTACCTTTCTAACGAAAGCTTAGCGTCAAAACTGAAATGAATAATACGTGTACTGTGGGTTGATGCCTGAAAAATTGAGCTTCTTATGAGTACAATTTGAAAAGTCTTATGTAGAGGAATTTTCAACCTCTTTTAGTCTCATTATATCCAGTGGAGTGTGAGAGAGATACAGTGAGCGCGCGTTTCTAAGGGTAATATGGTATCCAGGACTACAACTTTTGTTCGTGTGTGTCAGCTGACACTAGAAATGTACCAGTTTAGTACCAGTTGGATCGAATTTTCTTTCATTTCTATGTTCTTAAATGCTTAAAATGTTTGGTAGCATGTAATAACTGACCTTAATTGGCTCATGCAGCGTTGTTTTATGCAGGTGCTTATGCATAAGTTGTGTTACTAGTGTTAGAACTACCTCCTATTAATAAGTAAGTAACTAGTTTTAATCTGTACATTCTCGAATTTACTAGGCTTTTGCAGTACAATGCAATTAGCGACAGTTTCAGATTTGGTGGTTCATTTTTTGCTTTTTTTGCTCAGAACTAAAATTTTGTGACATTTACTAATTATTATACTCAATACACTCACAATTTTTAAGGGGCTAAATACCGGTTGGTAGAGTATTAAACGTGTTCCTAGCCATGTACATGTTCATATCATAGTGTGCCATATTGATGTCAATGATTTACGACCAAAAAGAAAAACTAAGACTTATACGTTAACATAATGCCCAGAAGCACTGATACAGCTTCATGCACATTCTGTGAAAACAGAGATCGAATAAAAGTTTTGGATTTTTTTCCACCTTCAGTGGTACGAGAAAAGGATGCCTGTTGGGAATATTGTGAAAAGCTGGAAGGAAATAAGGTGCAATGCAAGTTTTGTCACAAAGTTTTGAATGGCGGTATCAGCCGTTTAAAATATCACCTGTCCCGCATACCGGCCAAAGGGGTGCACCCATGTGGTATGGTAAGAGATGACGTAACTGAAAAGGTGAATGCAATTCTCGCTATGAAAGATGAGACAAAAGAAGCCTCCATTGCAAAAAAACAACGCCTAGCTGAGGCGCGATCCCTCATTGCTACTCTACCTCCTGCAAATCTTCCTTTCACAAACTCTCCTATTGCAATTCGACCTCCACTTCTTCCCCCACAACCGGCTCGATTGGATGCAGAGAGGTGCATTGCTGAGTTCTTTTTCGAAAATAATTTGGATTTTACCATGACAAGTTCACGTTCATACCAGCTTATGTTAAAGGCTGTTGGTGGGCCTGAGTTTAAAGGGCCGTCTAGAGATGATTTAAAAAATGTGTGGTTACCTAAGTTCAAAGAAGAGATAAATGCTTGGATTGAAGAAATAAAAGAGGATTGGTGTACTACTGGATGCACCATTTTGGCCGACACATGGACTGATAACAAAACTCAAGCTCTGATAAGCTTCTCCATTTCATCCCCACTTGGCACCTTCTTCCATAAGTCAGTTGATGCTTCGGATTACATCATAAACAAAAACACAAAATTCCTCTATGAATTGTTTGATTCAATTATTCAAGATTTTGGGCCTGAAAATGTGGTGCAAATTATAACTGATAATGTCCTCAACTATGGCAATGTGGGAAAACAGATAATGCAAAACTATAGCACAATATTTTGGTCGCCTTGTGCTGCTCATTGTGTTAACTCTATTTTGGATGAATTTTCTAAAATCGATTGGGTTAATAAGTGTATCATTCAAGCCCAGTGTATAACTAAATTTATTTACAACCATGAAATGATACTCGAGATGATGAAAAAATTCACCGACAATCAAGAACTGGTACGAACTGGTATCACAAAACCTGTTTCTGACTTTCTCACTCTACAATCAATGTTAAAGCACCGACCGAGGTTAAAGCACATGTTCACCAGCCCAGAGTACACAACCTCTCCCTATGCTGCTAGGCCCCACAGTGTCACCTGTGTTGACACACTTGACAACACTGAGTTATGGAGGTCGGTGGAAGAAATTGCTGCAGTGTCAGAGCCATTGCTAAAAATTTTGAGAGATGTTTCAGGTGGCAAACCGGGGATCAGTAATATATACGAGTCCATGACCAAGGCCAAGGATTCAATTCGCACCTACTACATAATGGATGAGGGGAAATGCAAAACCTTCTTAGATATTATTGATGTCAAATGGCGGGATGAGTTGCACTCATATCTACATGCAGCAGCCGCATACCTGAACCCAAGTATACAGTATAACCAGGAGGTGAAGTTTCTTGGGTTGGTTAAGGAGGAGCTCCATGTGGTGCTGGATAAGGTGTTGCATGGACCTGAGCTGATGAAGGATATTACCAGTCAGATTTATACTTTTCGCAAGTCACAAGGCATGTTTGGATCGAATTTGGCGAAAGAGGCTCGAAATTTTACATCACCTTGTGAGTATTTAAGCTCCTTTTGCTGGATTATTTATATTTCATGTAGTTGTGTATGTCCTTTTTCTGGTTGAGTTGCATGATATTTATTTAATTAGGTAATCTACCGTAGTTAAATTTGGGGATCTGATGTTTGTCCATATTGATGCTCAGTGGCTAAGTATATGTTTTTTTATTAGATTTTCAATAGTATATATAGACTGGCCCCATCATCAAAATTTATGCTGATTGTCGAGTTATTATTTAAGTGAGTTCTACTTTGATAAGAGAAAGTATTATCATTTTTTATCTTTGTTTATAATTTTTTGTTCATAATTACATTAATTATTTCAGTCTTTATCCTTTTATTCTCTGTCAAACTCACTATTATTTTGGCTGAAAAAAATATTTTTTATTGAAAGTACTTATTTAATATATTTTATTTACTCCTCACTTTTGAGAATTAAGTCAAATTACTGTTAGATTGTCCAACTATTTAGTTCTAGAGATATATAATTTTATGTTTGAACCAACATTTTGTCAAAAATCATTCAAGCTATAAATAGTTTTTTGCTACCGATTAACCGATACATTGATATTCAATTATTTTACATTTTTTTTCATTCAAAAAAAATATTTTCTATTTTAAAAAGATTTATTGTAATTATAAAAATAAAACTTAAGAAATGTTGATAATATTATCATTATAACTAATAATGAGTTTTGAATTTCAAATTAATGCCTTTATTATATTTTATATTATTTTATATTTTATACTATATCATTATAACTAACTACGCACCCGTTGATGCTAAGAGTTACGTCTTGTAGTAAGCAGAATTTTAGACCTAATCTGAACTTACTATTTCATTTCACTTTATTTTTTTCAATTTCAATTCTTGTAACTCAACTTTGGTTACTTAAGATTATGTGCTTTGCTAGCCTGGCATTGGTATGTTCTGGGCTGGATATGTGCTTTTCGTTTGATTTATGCTTGTATGGATGTTCTCTTATTTTGTTACATCAAGGCCGCACTATCATCCTTGTCACTTTCTATGGTCTTTTCAGTTTTTATGCCAGTATATTCAATTTACAAAGATCCAGAAACAATGTCCAATCTTTGTTAAAACAATGTTCCTTGGTGTTAACTTTCATGAACCCATTACCACTCATCTCAAAAATTCATAACAGAAAATGCACTGCTATTTTCACACTTGAATCCAGACTAACCATCATGTCATAATAAAACCTTCAAGGGATGTGGTGGGAGCAGTACGGTGACTCAGCACCAGGACTACAACAAGCAGCAGTGAGAATACTGAGCCAGGTATGCAGCACTTCAAGCTTTGACCGAAACTGGGCCGCAATCCAACAGATCCACTCTGAGAAGCGCAACCGCCTTGACAAAGAAATCCTAACTGACCTTCTCTATGTCCATTCTAACCTCAAGCTCAGGTCCAAGGGGAAGGCCACTGAGTCGGACCCAATAGAGAAGGATGAGATGGAGATGACTTCTGACTGGGTCGAGGAGACAGAGAACCCACAACCAACCCAGTGGCTTGACCGTTTTAACAATGCCATTTTTAGCTCGAACGACCACATATTTGGTTTGTAGTTTGTGTATGGTAAGGTTTAGGTTATGTATAGCAGTGGCGTGTTAGGTCCTTGAATAGATCTTTTAATTATGTGTTTTGATATGTCAGGTGTAGCGAAGATTGATCTGTTAGGAAACAGCTGTTATGTAACTCAACCAATTAGTTACTATGCTGACTGGTACTCGTGCAGTAGCTGGTATCTATGATTTTCTGATAATGTAACATAACATGTAGAATAATGGTAACAAGAAATCAGGAGCTGTGAATTGGGAAATCATTTGTTCTGATTGGTCCAGTTGATGGATCATATCAGTATCCTCTCGATTAATTTGATGTAATGGTTTTGCAAATTGGGTGTGATGTACAGTATCAATATTTTCGGAGTGACAAACTCATCGAGTCCCGTACCAGTTGAGAAGATAACCTCTTTTTTTGCTTCATTGGTCAAGTCTCATAAAGTTGATAGATATATGTCCAAAGCAAATTGAACTGTTTCATTTCAGAGAAACGGTCCACTGGTTTATAGCATAACGTCATAATATGAAATCAACAAAATTCAGATTTGATCTGGTTGCATGAATGGATTATAACCGTGAGTGCCCGTCATGCTGCCAAAATTCAATAATGAAATGCTAATAGATCCAATCTGGACTAAAGGTGAATGATCTCAGATCTTTTGGCGTGTTCTTTGACAACAACCAGAAACCATTTACTGGATAGACTGAAACCATGTACTGGATAGACTGAAATTGTCTCTCATGTGGGGCCAGCAATAAATGACTTGATATTGAAGTTTACGGACAATATACTTGTATTATGGTATAGTAATAGTAATATATTATATTTTATGTGGTTAGACATGAACTTGAAATGATGAATAAAATTATCAGGAATAGATTTATATGAAGATTGTATTTCTTCTAAAATTGTTTTTGTATCCATCGATTTTATGTTCTTGGTTAGTTGACTATAAAATTATTCTTATAAATACTTTTAAAAAATAAAGTGTGCATATAAAAGTTGGAATTATTATTCCTCTTAGTGTCATAGTATGAGTTATGAGAGTTAAGTGCTTTAAATTTTATAAATATTTATGAAAAACTCATATAAATTTCGAATTTACCATCTCTCACAAGTCACTGAAATAATTTTTAATTACAGTATTATCAATAATCAGCACTGCTCACGGAAAACGAAAGATGTAGGACTACAATTTGAAAAAGACACGAACTGTCAGACAGCTCAGTTCATGATATTTTTCTCTCACAAATTTCAAAAAATAAAATACGTTCGTTGCATAATCATCATTTTTACGTTGTTTTCTTGAATGTCGAAAAATGTTAGATTTACGGGTATATGGCCCCATTTCCTTAACACATGTCCAAACAATGGAAATGAACTATAAAAAATTCTGACAGAAACATAAATTTAAATTAGTACTTTTGAGAAGACATTTTTTTTAGTATAAAAGATTCTGACAGAAACAGGTGGAAACATAAATTTAAATTAGTACTTTTGAGAAGACATTTTTGAGAAAATGAAACCACAAAAAGATCAAAGAAAGACAATTGAGTGCAAGAAATATTTAATTACATTACAAAATTTACTTATTGGCAACCAATTATAGAAAAATGAAATAGCCTGCCAACAAGTCAAAGGTTGAATTTCCACACAGCTGTAGAAAATCTATTTTCATAATCATTTGTCATTTTAAAGTACTAATTAGTTTTAACTTAGGTTATCAACCGCATGTACTGGTACTATATATTTTTTTTCTCTAGAATCAATAATTAAATAATTGATTGATTTTCTCAATTCATTAGTCATCCTTGTACTCAACAGTTATCCTCAATTGCGTAGACGCAAATTCAAGGACATTAATTAGTATTCAGTCTGAGGGTATTTAATTTTTTTTGTTCCTAGTTCTGGCAGTAAATCAACGTTAACCAAAAATAAATACCAGAGAGACCACCATTTCTGGATACATCTCTCCTAAAGGAGACCTTTCACATAGCTAGCAAAAATGTCCAAGAATGTCTCTGTCGTAGGATAACCATCCAAGTAATTAAAAATTGGTTTGATCCTTATCCGTATTTTTCACATTTTAGCCCCACCTCACCGCTCCCTGCGTGCGCACCATTTTTTCAATCCCTATATTAAATGCCTAAGCAATCAGCAACTCACACTCCACCTCACCAGATAAGAGAGAGAGAGAGAGAGAGAGAGATATCATTGCAAGAAACCATGGATGAGAGTTCTAAGAAGTCATCTGCAGGGGAAAATGGTGGCACCACGACAAACGGGTCGCAGAGCCCGCAGCCCGTTAAAGCTTCAAGCAATGTCACTAGTCGTGCTCGGCCAGTCCGGCATGACGATTCTGTGCCGGAGTGGAAGCTCCAGTGCTTGTGCGCGGATCTCGGCTCACCACCAGTCATGATTGGAAGCTTTGCATGCTTCTAATTGTAGTTTATGTATGTATATTTACTCCGTGTATTTGTGTTAGGTAAGGTGATTTATTGTGTAATTTAATTCAGTAGTAAAGGCCACAAGTGATGTCTAATACTATTAAATGTGGTATATGTGTTTCTTCTTCTGAGTCTTTGAGCATGAATCTTCTATGATTGTTAAGATCACGACCATATATAAGTTATTTGGCAACTCAGATATCTGATTGCTGTCTGAATCTCAAAATTAATCTAAATCTGACGGTCGTAACCGGTCTAATCGAGATCCAAATCCAATAATTGAGATCTTGCCACAAAGAATTTGAGGTACTTAGATGATCTGGACCTGCCATAAAGTTCAGATTTTCTCAGCAAGGTACCAATGAGCTAATTTTTCATTTTCTGTTTGTTTCTAAAGATAAATATAGGATTCAATTATTTGCGATTTCATTTTCTTTCAGATTGAGTTTCATTTATAGCATCCCAAATACTTCGCTGTAAATATATTCTACGAGTATTCCCCAATCGATCTCTTAATCTGCGAATTGATGGACTAAAATTTTGTACATGTTGCTGGGTACAATACTGCACTAGTTTAAAGCTTTAGCATACCGTGGTTTGTAATTAAATAATTGATTTGTTTTATGTTGTTATAAGATTTTATCTATACACAACTATGAATTCTGATTCTCTGTTGTGCATCCGCGCTTTGAGATTCGGACAGGTGAACCATGTGCTGCGAGAATAAGTATTACACAACTGTAGCGGTTGTTGAAATAGTAGCAGAAGAGGATAAGCATTCCACAACTATAACGGTTGTTGGGTTGATTCATTAATGAGTATATTTGCACCTTATATACTTAATTTATGTGCTAATTATTTTGTTTTTGTGTTTGAGGAAAAAGAAGTTAAATTTTCAAAGCTCCCGAACTCAGTGGAAAGATTTAAAGAAAGAAAGAAAGGGATGGATGATGTTAATGTTTTGTTTCATTGCAAAATGTGAATCAAAGATTGATGACCCACCATAAGAGAAAAGGAAGAAAAAAGTAAAATAAGATCTAGCAAAGCCTAGTTATTTTGATCATTTTGATAATTATAAATATTAAAAAAAATATAGATATATAGTATTTTAAATTTTATGCAATTTTATTATCATCTGATAGTGTTAAAGACAAGATCTCATCATCGATCAATCAAGCAACTAATTTAGAGATTAAATGCTATAATCAAGGCTAATAAACTACCTGTTATTCATCGTTTAGGAAACTAGCTGTGTACCCGCGCGTTGCATCGAATTTTTTTATTTAAATATAGAAAAATGTCACATAATAATATGTACGTCATTCTAATATGGAAAAGATCAATAAATATAAGATCAATTATAGATGCTATATCAAATATAATCTCGCAAGATTTCTCTCAACCTTTAATTTTCTTCCTCTTATATGGCAAAAAGATGGAGAGGAATATAAAATAATGAATGCTATCGTGTTCGTCTGATTAGTCAAAATTAATGTAAATCATTAGATGAGGGATGTTTTAAGATATAAAAAATTTAAAAGAAATGATAAAAAATGAACTCATCTAATTGTTAGCTACTTTATATAATAGTATAGATATAGATAATTTCAAGGTTTGTAATAGATTGTAATCTAGACAAAATAGGAAATTAATAACTGCTAATTAGCCAAGCGCAGCCTATATATAGGCATGTAGCACCACTGTAAATAATAAGAGAAAAAATATTCAAAAAGCATTTTACATTTCATTTTTGCAATTCTTAGTTTCTAATATAATATCAGAGCAGTGAGGACCTGCGACTTCACAACAACCCTAAGTGCCGTCGAGACCACCCAAGTGTCATCAGGCCACCCCCAAGCGCCATCAAGGCCATCTCAAGTACCACACACAAACACAACTAGCAGTGGTAGTTGGTACCAGAAAACTGCCACAAGATTCAGAAATATTGCTACAAGGCCGCACCAGAATCATCAAAAACAAGAATCGGAAATACCAGAAAAAAACTGCTACAAGGCTGCCAAACCATAGCATAGAACTAATTAGGGCTGTACAAGCTCCATCCACGATAATTAATTAGTTGTCAATCCTAAGCTAAAGCTGGTACTAGCACGATCGTAAGAGGAAAAAAAAACCAAGTGTATTGGCTCAGATCAACAGAAAACAAACAAAAACGAAGAGGTCTTTGCTCCCATCAAAGCAACAATCTCATACCAGAATACTTCCGCTCCCATTAAAACCCTCACTCACCGGCTGCTGGAGATCCGTGCATGCACTATCAACAAATGTGATAATGGATTATATTATTTGAATGTTCCAAACAAATCACTTATTGCTAGTAAGGTATAAGAAAATAAACTATGGCATTGGAGAATAGAACATATCTCCGATAATGTTTTGCATACATTAATTTCTTTGAGAAATTTAAATAATAGTGATTGTAATACTACCCGATTATCTTTTACTCACTCTAATAGTAAAAACTCAAAAAAATTTCATCTTGTAAGTTTGGGGTCCAACGTTTGTTCTTTCATATAATAATTTTTTATATCACTTTACCTTTATTGATGACTTCTCTAATGCTTAATTTTATTTCTACAAAAGACGAGGTTTTTCAAAATTTTCAAAATTTGTTGAAAATCACTATAATATCAAAATAAAAATATCCCGATCTGATAATGAAACTGAATATATAAATAAATTTTTTTTTAACTATCTAAAATAAAAAGAAATTTTACATCAAACTACTTGTATTAATACTTCCAAACAAAATGACAATTCTAAAAGAAAACAAAAACATCATATTTTAGAGATAACCAGATCATTACTTTTCTAAATGTATGTTCTAAAGAGATTTTGAACCGAGACAGCACTTACAGTTGTCCTTATCATGAATAGACTTTCTAATTCAGTTCTCAAAAATAAAAGCCCCATAGAAATCCTAGAAAATGGACCTATTACTCTCGACCATCTTAGGATTTTCGGTTATACACGTTTTGTTCATAAAAAGAGACATGATAAACTTGAATCAAATGCATCAAAACCATTTTTTAAGATATTCTTTCAAGCAAAAAGATTACAAATGCTATGATCCGACTAGACAAAAAATTATATATCTCTCGTGATGTCCATTTTTTTAGCATGAATCATTTTTTAAAGAAAAAAGATAAACTCAATCCAAAAGAGTTCACAAATACAATTCTCCTAGAACTAACCTTTTTTGAAGGTGCAAACTCAATGTTGGATGACACCCCAATGGTCGAAGTGTTGCCTTCAGGGGGGGGAGAGAAATGAAGTCCGAAGTAGAAGCTATAGCCCAAGAGAAAGTACAACCAAGGAGATCAACTCGCATTACATGACTACCATCCAAGTTGCATGATTATGTAATATGTAAGGTAAGTTATCTAATTTAAGATTATATTTTCTATGATAAGTTATCTTCAAAACATAAGAGTTTTTAGGTACAATATACAAAATCAAAAAAATCAAAAAGTTATCTTGAGGTCAAAGACCAACCAATATGAGATGTTGCCATGAGTGGAGAACTCAAAGCACTAGAGAAAAATGATACTTAGATATTTGTGAGCTTACTTAAAGGTAAAAAAATATATATGATGTAAATGAGTTTACAAAATCAAATATAACATTGATGGAACTATAAAAAGACACAAAACACGATTGGTAGCAAAAAGTTATATTCGACATATGGTTGAGACTACCAAGAGACGTTTGCCTCTGCCCAAAGTGAGTATTATATATTCTATTACCTACCGCCATCAATCTGTGATGAAATTTATCGCAAAATAATGTCAAAAATATATTCCTACAAGGAACACTAAAAGAAGAGGTGTATGTAACTCTACCTCCGGGATATGAGAATAGTTCAAACAAAGACCTTGTGTGTATGTTAAATAAGTCTATTTATGGTCTCCAACAGTCTTGGCGAGTATGGTATGTCAAACCCGGTAATTCTTTTTTATTACATAATTTTGTCAAAAGCCAGTTGATTCTTCTATATTTGTCAAATGTTCAGATAGTACCACAATCATAGTTCTTATATATATAGATAATATATACAGAACAAAGTTAACAAAGTTAAAACCTATCTAAAAAATAAATTTGACATTAAAGACTTAGAAAACTTAAATATTTCTTAGGAATTAAAATAACACACTCAAGATAGAAAGGTTTATTTTTATCTCAAAGAAAATATATTCTTAACTCTGTTAAAAAAACTGATAAACTGGATGCAAAATCAGCAAGTACTCCCATGGAACTTAACAAAAAATTATATATGAAAGAAGGTGAGTCATTGAAAGACATATGACAATATCAAAGACTTATTGGTAAATTAACTTATCTAATTGTTATCTAGACTAACATTACATTTGCTATAAGTCTAGTAAATCAGTTTATGCATACGCTTAGGACCACACACTTAGAAGCCATGAACGAGATATTAATTTACCTAAAGAAGCCCCCAGATCAAGGTATATGTATGAAACAAAATAAAACTAACACAATTATTGGTTATTCATATGTAGATTGTGCTAACAGCTATGATCGAAAATCAACCACAAGATATTGCACGTTCGTAGGTGAAAATCTCATGACTTGAAAAAGTAAGAAGCATAACATGATTGCAAGATCAAGTGTAAAAACATAATATCGAGTTATGGTATCAACTGCAAGCAAATTGATCTAAAACAAATAACTACTAGAAGACATGAAAATCCCACGCACATAACCAATTTAAATGTACTGTGACAACCAAACAACACGACATATTGTGTCAAATCTAGTTTTTTCATGAAAGAACCAAACATATGAAGTAGACTATCATTTTATGAGAGAAAATGTTCAATCTAGACTAATAGAAACTCTATTCGTTAAGAGCAAAGAGTAGCTGACATAATCTTATCCAAAGCACTTGATAAAGGACCATTTGAAGAGCTCTTGATCAAGTTGGGATTAATTGTCATATATAAACCCAACTTAAGGGGTAGTGTTAAAGACAAGATCTCATCATCGATCAATCAAACAACTAATATACAAATTAAATGCTATGATCAAGGCTAATCAATTAGCCGTTATTCATCGTTTAGAAAATAATCTCAAGATTATAGAAATCAATAACGGCTAATAAGCCAAGCCATCTATATAGGTATATAACACCACTGTAAATATTAAGAGAAAAAAATTCAAAAAAGTATTTTACATTCCATTTCTGCAATTCTTAGTTTCTAATAGATAGTCCATGAAAGTCTATCAAAATCGTATATAATTTATAATAATTTCAATTTAACGGTCTTTAATAAACTATCAAATGATTAAAAAATTACATAAATTTAAAACATTATCAATCTAAGTAAAAGAACATATCTATAATTTTTTATTTTTAAGATTTTTTATATTTATTTAAAAGTTCATTGACAGAATTGTACTGTGAATTTCTTTTATTGTGGTTTATTTGTTATTTTTTATAATATTACTCTGAAAATTATTTGAGATTTACCTGATTGTTCAAATGCATTAACTTTTTAATCAGGTCTAGGCCTTTGTATTTACTTTTTTTATTAACGTGGAAAATGTGAGAGAAAAATAGAAAAGTCACAGTTTAATGTACAAAATAATGAAAAGAACAAAAGAATTGCACTGACTCGATTAAAATAACGATATAACATATGCAGTAATTATCACTGTTTAACAGTGAAAGGAGCTTTAATTTCTATTTTTTACGAAGTTCGAATTATGTGAGAATTGGATATGGTAATTTTAAAGCCATAATGAACAAATTAAATGTCTACTTCCAAGACGAATTAGAAAATAATGCACTATCAAATACTTTGTTGACTTTATGTAATGGTTTCAATAAAAAAAAACTTTATTTAATGGTTGTGACCTAAGGGCTGCAAACCGATCATGCTTAAGCAAGCTAATTCTAACTTTACCCTTGTTATTTATATATCAAATACTTTGTTGACTTTATAATAAAATTTGAAAAGTTCTGCGTTTTAAAAAAAAACAAATTATGCAATATAGTAGTTATATATTCTAATTAAATAACAACATATTGGTATCATATGTATCATGTGTATAGGGATTTATAATTATGGTCATCGGTTAGCTAACATTCATCTCATTATTTCCTAGTAGTTATATATTCTAATTAAATAACAACATATTGGTATCATATGTATCATGTGTATAGGGATTTATAATTATGGTCATCGGTTAGCTAACATTCATCTCATTATTTCCTTCTACATTCTATTTTGTAGCTTTTTTTATTCTTAATAAAATTTTCTAAGAGCATCTCCAATGCAGTAACCGGTTCTAAATCTTTTATTGTTGTCATGTCAGATTAATTAGAGAAATTGTTAATTGCAGTTAACACTCTCCAATGTAAAAACCATCTCTAGATTTTATTTATGCCAAGTCATTTAGCGAAAATAGAAAAAAATAGATTTAGCGAAAACTTTTTTTTATGCAATTTAGAATATTTTGAGCTTGTCCAATTAATTTGGACATAATTCTTCATCAATTTTAAAAATCGTCAGTCTCATGGGAAAAAAAAAATTGGTTAGATTTAATTATTTTCATAATATTTTTCTTTTATAATTCCTACGGAATTTCATACCTATATAAATATATTTGTTTATGAGAATATTTTTTTTCATGGCAATAAAACCATGTCCTCCATTTTTTCAGAGAACCTCAGGAAATAAACACCCTCCGGAATCCGATTCGGAAACTGCCAAGTGGAGTCAGATCGCTGTTTCCCGAGGCTTGCCCCTCAAAATCGTAAAACGACCCCACTAGTCAGTAGCAGTGAGCGCTCGTCCATTGGTAGACCACGCGTACGGATCTCTTGACAAGATAGACCCGGTGTAATAAAACCTGTGTTGCTGTATTCGTGGAACACGACGCTTCTCTCCTTTCAACTCCTCTCCTTTGTCCCTCCGATCTTTTTTCACAATTCGTGTGGAGAGATCTCAACCGCCGATCCGAAGATGAACGACGCAGATGTCTCGAAGCAGGTCCAGCAGATGGTGGCCTTCATCCTCCAGGAGGCGGAGGAGAAGGCTAACGAGATCTCCGTCTCAGCTGAAGAGGTAATCCATTGCAATTTCACATTTATTGCGGTTGCAGATGTCTTTGTTTGTGGTTCAATTTTTAGAAGTCTACCAATGTAGAATCCGATGCTGTTATTATGATTCACGACTAAGGACATTGACTTGGAATTTCTGTTGCTCATTTGATTCATTATATCTGCTCAAACCATTGTATCTGCTTTCCATGGCATGTCAGTCGAGTTACATAATTGAATATCTCCTTGTTAGATCGATCTCACAAAGGTTATGTTACTAGAACTAGTTTGAGTCCCTGATATGGACTGGACTCATGCTTTGACTGTTTAACGTCTCTACTTTAATACTTTTTATCATTTCTTCAGCTTTATTGAGGTGCTTTTTGAAAATTTTTAGAGTATGTTCGAAAGTAGTTTCAAAGTCTCACATTGGCATTCAATAATTTTTAAGATTACTTATGATGTTGTATTGTCTTCTGTTCATGGCCTGTCACCAACATTGCTGATTTTTTCTCTGAATCAGGAATTCAACATAGAGAAACTACAGCTGTTTGAAGGTGAGAAGAAAAAGATAAGGCAGGAGTATGAAAAGAAAGAGAAGCAAGTCGAAATTAGAAAGAAAATGTAATTTTCCTTTCCTATGTTCATACCCTTTTCCTGCCTCATAGAAAATAGTTCAAAACATCAAATGAAAATAGTGCAGTCTAATTGTACCGTCATAAATCATAAGTAGTACCCACTGGAATATTCTATGGCAGCTTTATATAATCTTTCTGGTAACTAAATAATCAATTCCATTTGTTAAGGTAAATCAGTTGTAAAAATACTCTAATTGCCTGTTGGGGTTGGACTTATGCATCAACTAAAGATATAATTAACTTTATTTAAAATGAGTTTTTTATTTGTAATATAAACTTAATCTGTGCTCCTTTTCTTGTGTCGTACTTCTGCATCAAAGAGGTGCAGTGACACTAAAGGATGATGAACTTTTAGTTTTAATTTCATCATGATTAGGCATTTATTGCAAATAGTATTTAATTTCATCATAACTGGAATCTTTGCATTTCAAAAGGTCACCAATGTTGGGTTTTATCAGCAAACAAAACTCAATTGTATCCAACATCAAAAAGAAGGTAATCAGTGAGCAATCAATATCTGAATAGCTTTTCCAAGGGAAAATAATGTGTCTAACATTTGAGTTCTTTGCTTTTGCTTCTTGTTTAAAATTAGAGAGTACTCTATGCAATTGAATGCATCAAGAATTACAGTGCTCCAGGCACAGGATGATTTGGTAAGTTCCATGAGGGAGGCAGCTGGAAAGGAGCTCCTTCGCATCAGTGGGGACCAAGCTGCTTACAAGAAGCTTCTGAAAGAGTTGGTTATTCAGGTAGGCATTTTCCCCTTCTTTTATATTTCCATTTATCTATTTTTGTTTGCCTTGCCATAGAGCCAGCCTGTGCTTTGGGTCCTACAATGATTAATCTGGTGTCAGATGTATATAAATATCAGAAGAAAGATGTTAGTTAAATATGATAGAGCTGACTGTTTTCGGATTGATGTAGTGGGAAAATGGCATTCAAGCATGATTTCAGGTATCATAGGAGTCCTATGATAGGACTAAAATGGTAATACTGAAGTCCCCTTTTGTTAAATTTTATTTTACTCCCAGAGCTTGCTTCGGCTGAAGGAGCCAGCAGTACTTCTTAGGTGTCGAAAGGATGATTATGCCCTTGTTGATTCTGTTCTTGATTCAGCCAAGAAGGAATATGCCACAAAGGCAGTTGTTTCCCCTCCTGAGATTGTGATTGACACTGTTGTCTTTCTTCCACCAGCCCCTAGCAGTTTTCAAGAGCACGGTCTCTTCTGGTTAGGTTTTCTTATTATTTTCTTTCCTTATCCCTTTTCTGCAGTAAACAAGAAATAATTTACTGACTGGGTAAATGTAATAACAGCTCGGGTGGGGTGGTGTTAGCATCCAAAGATGGAAAGATTGTTTGTGAGAACACACTTGATGCAAGGCTTGATGTTGTCTTCAGAAAGAAGCTTCCTGAGGTGTGCCTCTTTCACAAACTTTTATCCCCAATCAAGTAGGCTAAAATTTTTGGACTTGGGGATAGTAGCTTTCAATGGACAACGGAACATGACATGGTGCCATATTTTCAAGTTGTAGGCAAATATGTGGTATTTAATTTAATTAAAAAGAATTATTTACAAATACTTGAAATTACAGCAGTGTCATTTTTATTGTTACCCAAGTTTATATCTAGTTACAATGTCAACCCATGTTTCCTTTCCCCTACATATGTTCCCTTTAGCAGCTTTGGCATAGATGCTAACCACAGAAGATTTTGTTATTTTATTCATATCCCTGTTGTAGCAGTGAAAAATATTTCCCAGATGCCAATTGTTGGAATAGCTTTTAGGTATACCAGAATGCAGGAGGGCCATGGGAGAATGATTGGGAACAAGAGATGAGCAGGTGGTGGGGTCTAATTACAAAAACTTCCTCTCTATTCCACCTTTTCTATTCCATCATACATTCCTGTTTAATTCTTCATGGGTTCTGAAACTATTCTGTCCCCTTTTTACTCAATTCCACCTTTTATAAGTTCATATAAAATTCCACAGGAAAAGCAGGAATATTTTGGCTTAGAATCTGTGACCTAATTTACACAATATATTGCTAAAACTTACAATAGTATAACAGGTACTTCAATGTTTATGTGATGTTTGCTGTACTTCAATGTTTATGTGATGTTTTATATACTAGTATATGTACCCTCATGACACGTGTCATTATTTTAAATAGAGATTCTTTTACTATCACGTTGCCAAAACTGATCGAAAAATAGTAGTTATTTGCATTCACAAGTATGTTTAAACTTGTTGGATGCTGTGTAAATACACTGTACTTATTGGCCAACTTCCCTGGCAAAGGAGCCATCGAGTTTCTGGGACAAAAATATAAAATATTTTTCCAAAGTTGAATTTCTATTATTTCTTTGCAGATCCGTAGAAGCTTGTTCAGTCAAGTTGTGGATTGATCAGGACACACTTGGAAGTCAAAGCTGCTCTTGAGTTGCTTTATTTGGATTTTTGTTTTGATTATCTAGAAGTATAGAGCATGCTTCATCTTTCTTGTTTGTGTGTTTTTTACTTTTTGTCGTTCTCACGTTTATTCTTTTTGACAAAATAATTCTGCTTATAAGCACATTTCCGATGTCTTTTAGAATTGAGTATATTTTTATTCATTTTGCTGTCATCAATAATTGCAATACGGAATTGGGAAAACATGTGGAGGCTGTAATTGGTGTTAATTTAGAGACCTTATCTACACGTATTTCTCTCATTTTCTTTTTTTCGTAGCTGGTGATTTGCTTGTTCTCTTGTATAGATTTGCATGCTTGACTGCTTTGTACTCCCACTTCTTCTATCCAAGTAAAACTATCATATTTCAAAGCGACTTTATAACTGTACTTTGTTTATGTCATGCACAAGGCTCATTTTGCTTTTGAAATAAATATTTTTTTAAACGGGCAGGAAGATTCAAATGTAATAAAAATTGAATAAAGATAAGAATGTTAACTCGATTATATAAAAATGAATCAAGTGACAATGGAAGAATTCTCCTGAGGCTATTTTTACGCTTTGAAAACATCCATATTGATATACATAGTCTAGGGTCCTGTTTGTTTATTTCTCACTTTTCGGTAGTGAAACAAAAACACGATGTTGTGCCATGAAAAACAGCGTCTCAATTTAAGTGGCATATTAAACACTCATGTCATATTGTAATGTATCAATTGTCATATTATGGTGTGTCCATTTATGATGTGATGTGACATGATATGACGTGATATTTATACATCATGTCATGTGTTATCACTCATCATGTTTAGTTATAGTTACTTATGTTTAGTTATGATTTCTTCAAATATTACTTTTTCATTTACAAATATTTAAAATTTTGAAAATTTTGATAAAATTTAGAGTAATGTGAAGAAAATATTACAAAAAAAATTCATGATAAATATATTATACAGTTTTGTTTAGATATAAACAATATGTCAAAAAAATAGTTGTATTACTTCATGATGTTTAGACAATTTTAACTGATGTGACGTATCAATTTTAATTAAAAGAAGACGCCACTGAAAATGCATAGCATACGATAAACATACATGCCACGTGCCCATGTGCACATTGCTAGTCATGTTTTTTTTAGAACTCTACTTTTGGTTCAAAAAAACATTTAGTGGTTGGTACTAGAAGGATCATTCTTGCTGATTTATTTTTTACAAAATGGTTTGATAACGCTACAATCACGTATTATTCCTTTAAAAAAAAGTTCCTTCAAAAAGATTTTACAAAGCGTATTTTAACGGAATCAGATATGATGTCCTTACTATATTTATCAGTAAAAACAAGAAGAAATTTCGAGAGCAGAGTGGCCTGTTACGTAAATAAATTGGGCCGGAGGACCTTTTAGAAAGAAAGGTCCATCCCGTATTTTCTAGAGTCCAGCTCGAATATATTTTCTCTTCTTTTTTTTTTTTTTTTTTTTTTTTGTTGTGAAACACCCGAAAAAATGAACCGCGTTCTATGGTCAGAGCCGGAGACTTTTTCCCGCCAAATTTTCGAAGAACAAACCAGACCTCCCCAACCCCCCGATCCAATCCGCCATTTCCACTCTCATCTCTCTTTCCTCTCTAATGGATCCACTTCACGCTAGTACACAGCGTGTTGTATTGCTGATTGATCTCGAGCCTCTCTTCTCCGCTCAACACCCCAATCTTAACCCTAGCTCCTACTTCACTCCAATTCTCGCTTCTATCCGCCGCATCCTCTCCTCCCCACAGCTCGCTTCTTCTCTCTCCGCGCTCAAGTTCTTCTTCTCCAACCTATCGCCAATTTCCTCCAGTTCAAAAACCCACCGCTTCCTTGGTAAATGCCCCAATTCCCTCTCCTTCAACCACCACTCCCAGACCATAATTGCACTCTCAGAAACCCTAGAATTGATTTTGTCGACTACTGATCTGGAGAATTCGCGCATCACTGGCAGCTCCAAAGCATCTCTACTCGCCAAATCGCTTCTCCAGCTTGAGAACGAGTATGTGTGGGAGGCAAAAAGAAATGCTGAAACTGACCAGGAATTGCTGAGATTTGGATCGAATTTGGTAATTTTGTTCTCACCGATGTCACAAGATGCAAAAATTTGGCTCAATTCGTGGATTTGGAGGTTACTGAGGACGCAGTAGTTTGCTTTGACGACTTTGCTAGGAAATTCTTGCAAATTTTTGGTCCAGTGAGGCATAGGTTGGATACAAGGGATATCAGTATCAGTTGGGTTAGAGTTGACTTTGAGATTGGGTCTGACAAAGAGATGACTGGTTCAAATTGGGTTGAAGGAACTTTAAAGGACCAGAATTGGGGGTTCTCTTCTACTGATGCAATAGTTCTGGGTTCTTCTATAATCCCAGTGGGGCTCATTTTTCCATTCATTGGATGTTCAATTGGGCATATGCATGGAAGAAATGGCAAACGTGCAACAATGAAGTTGGTGTTGAAGATTTCTGATGTGAATGGAAAACCCCTGGAGTGCAAAATCTGTGAATTTGAAGCACTCCATTTGCAAACAATTGATCAAAGGTCAGTTAAAATGAGCCCATCCTTCCAAAACTTTGGCTGTGAAATCACCAAAGTTTGTGTTGGAGGAGTTAGAAAATTTGGGGATATTGAGAAGGTTCTGAAAAATGCATTATCTGTGGCTACAGTCCATGGTTTTACGAGCAAGCCCAGGGAAAGTACACAAAATTGTGCTGAAGAGTTCTTCCGGACAAAATCCTTGGGCACTTCTGTACTGACAATGAAGAATTGGTACAAGGAATGCCAATCTGGCAACTGTTCCTTTCTTTTCTATACAGTAGAAGCTATTCAGCCATGGTTTTAATACCAGATAGAAATGGTACTTGTTTTGAAGGCGTTCTTGTGCCATTCACAATTAACCATGGACTACTTTATGTATTAGAAAAAGGCTTTCTCGAAATGAGGAGATGCAAATGTGATTTGTCAGAAACTCAAGGTGAAAAAAGGAAGAGAAAACAGGCGATAGAGCATCTAATGGAATCCCTAGATTTTATCTCTTTTCGGGATAATATATTATCTTATTCTGAGACTGTCTTTTCAGAAGACATATGTGATCTCTATTTTCACAAGTTCTCATCAAAACTGAAGAAATTGAAGTTTTTTAAGTGTTGGGCGAGTCAAATGAGAGAATCTTGTACTGGTAGTTGCAATTTAATGGTAAAAGAGAGAGAAAGTGAGACAGAAACAGAAAATCCTTCCCAAGGAGTTCCTTTTGAAGATCAAATGGACACAAATGAGGTGGGGATATCACCATTTTCTAGTGTAGAAGAGGCAGAAACTTTTCTTGGTAGCTTGAAGAGAAAATTGAGAAAGGTTTTCTGCTGGAAGATGGCAATTTAGGGATTTCAGTTGAGAGCTTCATTCATTTGATAATGGATGCTGTTTCTAAAAAAGTGGGAGATGAAGGAGGTGATGGTCTGGAGGTGGCAAATCTTATTTTAAAGAAACCAAAGGACCTGCTTGCAAAGTATAAAGGAAATAGCTATAACACAAATTACAAGCTTAGAGAGTATCCTTTCTTCTTTAGTTGCATCATAGTTTTGTGTTGCATATAGTGCATTTATAGAAATTAATATTTTTCTGTTGTAAATCTACAAATTTGCCTTTTGCTCTAGTAACTATTTTTTTACATAAGTTCCCAAGTAAATTAAAGCTAAGCTACATGTATCTTTGTTCAGTCAGAATTATGATGAAATCTTGTTCATTTAATATGAAAAGTTCAGGGTAACTTTGTCACTTGACTGACTTAATCTCAGTTTTGGCCAAAAACAATTTCTAGTGTTGCTTGCAATAGCAATCTGTTGTGTCTGACTTTGTTGAATGATGACAAGAGGTTGTTCACTGAAGAAATCATATCAATTCCCATCCATTCTTTTGTGAGAATTTTCTAATTTAGTAATCCTCTTGGTAATATTCCTTTACATAATACAGACATGAGATACAGATCTTGTTTAGGATGGAGATACTGAATTCAATGGCCAGCTCACACATTGAAGAAACCAGAAAACAAAGGATGATAAGGGAGATTTGTCTACTTTTGCAGTTCATAGATCTAAATTTACAGAACAATTCTTCCAGTGTGGCTAGTTCTATACTAGATTTTGCTGAAAGGACCATCAAATCCAGGTATATTATTTTCCCAATGAATTTTGAAAATGGAAGTTCTGGTTATAAAAGAGCTGACAGGAGAGTCATTTCAGGTCCAGGCTGCAACCTTTATCTTTTTAGGCTGGTAAATAAAAGATTATAATATATTAGCCTGTATTATATTCCTCTCGTCGCATCATCTTTTGTGGAGCAACTACTATATGTATATGTAAATGTATTAAATCAGGCCTAGACCTTGCAGCATTGGAGCCTAGTAGGCCATTTTATCATTTACCTAATTGGGTCAGATATGTACCGAATCAGGTCCTGAACTAGAAGCATTGGAGCTTAGTAGGATCAGCTACCTAGTTGGGTTGGATATTTATTCAATCAGGTCCAAACCTAGAAGTACCAGAGCCTAGCAGACCAGCTACCCAGTTGGGTTGGTCAAGATTGTAAACTTATCTAATCTTTATATGGGCTTCTAATATTTTCAATATAAACTGAAAACAAACAGTAGCAGGTCATTTATTAGTGAAGTATCTTATGGATAATTTACTTGGTACAATATTATTTAAGGCTAGCTAGTAGTACAAATGCCATTCCAAATGTCTTGGATAAAAGATGGGTTAATTTTGAGTATACTGGAAATCTTATGCCCAGATATTGTTTTCTCAATTATGGGATTTTATGCAGATTTTTATACATGTCAGGTACTCATAGTTGTTCTTATAATCCTCTATTTTACAGGTACACCCAATCAGTACCAGATATAGTGCAACAAATATACAACCACATGGAGTTTGACATGTCAGAACAAGATGGAGCCTTTGATACACCCAATAACACTGATCCAGACAACACTAGTGAGGCAAAAATTGAAAATTTGTCAATCCACAAAGAGTTTGATGATATGCTGGAGAAGAAAAAAATGGAAGCCAGAGAGAGGATAGACCGGCAACGGCGTTTCAAATCCTACACCAGTTGGATGCCAGACTTGCACAGGGTTTGGGCCCTTAAACAGCCTAAATTTGATAGAAGTGGGCTCAATTTGAGGCCTCCTAACTCATCTCGGAGAAAGAGAAGACGGGTTTCTGGTAATTTTGTAGTGTGTGAGACACCCATGACTGGTGCGAAAGAGGCAACAAGTGATAGCAAAACACCAAATAGATCTCTTAGCAAGGCTTTGTTTCATGATGAATTTGATTCTGTTCAGTCTTCACCATGTACTGATCCAAATTACCAATAATGACAGTAAAGTGAGTACATTCTTTTCTTTTCTACTTACCGCTGAGAGAACTGAGAAATTATTTGTATTTATTTTTTTATGGGGTGTGCATAACAAATTGTGCTGATCTTGTTCTTAATCTTAAAGTTTCTTACTAATGTCAGCAATAATATCTTAATCACTAGCAATGCTGACTGTTACCAATAACAGAATTTCCCTTAAATATTAACTGCTTTCAGAAAAGCAGATCTCGGTGAATCAATGTGTTCAATTCCTATCATTTTTCCTTATTTTCCCATTTACACCTTTATTTTGGTTCTTCTCATAAGCAATCAAAACTTTCAATCGACTTGTAACAAAATTAGATGTGCAAATAGGCTTAAAGTTTCAGATACAGATATTATCAAGTAGAATTTACTTAAGGTTCATGGTAATGAAATTATAGAGATATTCTTTGGCATGCAGATAGAACAATGTTGAATCTGTTCTGGTAACAATCTGAAAATAGATTTACAATTTACCCAGTTATTTGAAAAAATAGCAGTTAGAGTTTATCAGATTTGATTGATGGACGACAATTTAAAAAAGGTTCCGACCTCAGAAGAAATACATATATTATACAAACAAGAAAAATTGAGACAGTGGCACCTTCCAACAAAACTATCCAAGCATCTGGCAAAGGCAATTAAAATTACCTATTTTTTTTTCTTTTTCTTTTTGTCGTAATAACTCTCCATTTCTCCTCCAGCATTAGTCTTTCGAAAAGGATATATTTGATAAACCCAATTACAGAAGACAATTTGAACATTTAATTCGCAAATCTTCATATGAAAGATTATACTACTACTGTTAGCCCATAACATTGACATTGAAATTGGCCCAAAAGTTTATTCATACGGCCTTTAAGCACCCTACATTTTCACCAATCAACCCACACTGAGTCTTTACACAGACATACTGAATAGCACATGATCCAGTACTTGTATATCCTTGATTGCTAAGGTATATTCTTACCAAGCGCTGTTGATTGAGATTAATATACTTTCTTAACAGATTGAACGATTGCAATGGCGATGGCTAATGGGAAATCAAGTGGCCAATTCATGCACTAATACAAATTCATGATTGATCCGAATTGCTCTCTAGTCTCTCCTCAAGCCGAGTGATATATGTAATTATACAAAGGTATATATATATATACACTTATGGCTTCTTAATTCTACTAGATGAAGGTAAAGAAATTGAAGATGATGAAAATATATTATTTCTCGCCTTATAATTATCTTCAACTCATTTTATTTGTTTAATAAATAAAAAGTTTGCACTGACCTACTACTACTACAAAAAAAGATTAAATATGATATTTAATCATGTTTCAAGTTTGCTTGAAATATGAAGGCAACAAATATTACATGGAAAGAATTTCTGACCTATATATTTTGTTACAGGTTTTTACAAATTGCAATAATAAAGTGAACAATCAAACTAAGAGAGGGTCTAATATTACAAAGAATACAAAATAAAATTGTTTGGAATAAATGTACAAATTAAAATGTAGCAACTTAGTTCAGGTTCCAGAAACAATAAAATAAAAACTATGGATAAAATTTAACAAATTTGAAGTACAAGATGGGCCCATTAAATTTCGCATCAGTGTATTTGGGTTTTTTGCAAGCAAATCTCCACTTGGATCCTGCAAAAAAAAAAAAAAAAAAAAAAGCTTGTCCAAATCCATTATTTTATGCCGGAAATAAAAACAATTAACTTAAAAAAAAATGGTTAAATGAAACAGAGAAAAAGAGAGAAAGGAGCTCCCTTCAATCCAAGTATGATAAGAAGCAGGGCAACAAATACATGCAAACTCCCAGCACATGCTCACCATTTGTGTACTCTTCATGATTCATGAACCAAGCCAATTTTTTTTATTTTCTGTGCACACAATGACATCCATGAACCAGCAGTTAAACACATATTGTATATATTTTATCCCAACATCACATCGTACATTGGATCGAAGGGAGCTCCCCTTTTACCTTTGGTCCCTTGAAACCTTAGAAATTACCATTGATGGTAGAAGAAGCAAACTTGGTTGCTTGATATGAGATTAAGATGAGGAAGTTGAGGGGGTTTTATAGAGGCTCATGTTGAACTAAAACCATCGGATGGAGGGTGGGGATTTCTTCTTTTATCCAAAACTATGCCACGTGGAATGAGGATTGTAACACGAGAGCATATATGCGCCGTGCTTTCCATTAGGCTTCTTGCTTTTTGAATAGTTCAATTACTTAAATTGGAGCATATTTATACATAAAAGAGTCCGAAACTATTAGTTTTCAATTGAATGAAAGATCCATTATTTTGAAAGCATATGTTGTTCTTTTTTCACTTTCAAACTTTCAACAGGAATTACATTTGCCATCAAGCATGCAACTGATAGTAGTGACATTGTCTTTCACAACAAAGACTCGAATTTAAATTTCAACATTATTGTAAATGGCGTTCTAGCTCAAGTAATGACCTCCAAAAAGTTATAAATTGAAGGCTCCGTTTATACTAATTAAAATTTATAAGCTATATAGAATCGTCTTTCTGTCAAAAAAAAAAATTTTGAACACGATTGTTTTTAAAAAAAAAATCAACATGATTGAAGTTAGAATTGAGATGTGTTGGGTGTCTATAAAAAAATATCATAAATTAAATATGAATCGCCGTTCGGAAAATAAAATATGCCTGAACCTGGTCTACCTAGTGACGAACTAACAAAGGCCAGTAAATCTCGTCGTTCCTGTACTAAATAATTTATGACCATTTTAATTTTATTTCATTTCATTTAACAGAAAATAATCGAGTTTATTGTTCAGTGTTCAGTCAGAAAGAAATCGAGCAACATAATAGGAAAACAAATTTCATTCAAGATTATGTTCTAATTTTATTTTTAACACCAATACATCATCTTATATTAACTTTTGTCCTTATCCGTATATACTTTTTTTTTTCCAATTTGGCTTATCAAGCTTTTTCATGACTCTTTCAATAAAGATTAAAGAACAAACAGCTCACCTAGAAAGTACAACTCAAATTTAAAAGCTTCAATAGACATAATTCAGGGACTAAAAAAAAAGAAAAAAGTGCTCGACTAGCAATTTTTTAAAAATAAAAAATAAAAAATATTCCACAAATAATAACAGAATTGGCCCCTTTTTTTCATGGTCTCACATGGACTAAAAAAATATTTTGGACCACCATCTTGGATCGAAAAAATATTTCGGACCATCATCCAATTTAAACGGAGGAAATAAATGAGTCATAGAAAATCTGGCAATGTAGTTTGTCCAATAAATAAATAAATAAATAAAATTCGCAACACATCCTTGGACCGAATAAAATTTCTAAACCATGCGAAAAATCAGACATTTCTTCCTTCTTTTTATCGGCTGAAGCGTCCCCCTCTGTTAAAAAACGATAAGTATTTTCTTACTTTTAAAAGTGAATGGATCAATTGACAATGGTTATCTTCACAATTTTGATAATGGACTTTTTAAATAAATATAAAAAAATCTTATTAATATATTTTTCTACTTATAAATTGATGGTGATATAAATTTCATGTAATTTCATTACTGTTTGATAATTCATCAAATACCGTCAAATTATAACCATTGTAAATTATATAAAATTTTGATGGCTCTTGATGGAGTATCAAACGACAATGGAATTGTATCAAATTTGAATTGTCATCAATCTATAAGTAGAAAAACATACTCATAAAAAAATATTTTAGTATTTATTTGAAATTCATTGTCAAAATTGTCAAAATAACCATCGTCAATTGATCCCCACCTTTTAGCACCATTTTAAATTATGATTGTGTAACTTCATATTTTGAAGAGGAGAACCGAAAACACCCCAATCTGTCAAATTCGACAATTTTTGCAAAGTATCATTTTTTCACTTTCATCCTTATCATTATACTTTGTGTAGTTAAAATATGTGTTAGATTGAGTTATTTATTAGTGTGATTTAGTTTGTTGTCATTAATTTGGTATTCAGTGTCCAACTATACAAAATAATTATTGGTATGAATAATTATAGATGGGAACGCTAGAGTATCTGAACTTTCGAGACAAAACACTCCAGCAGCTAGTCCGAATTAATTTTTTTAGTCAGATAGCAACACATAATTATACGGCAATGAAGAGAGTTATAGGTGGGAGTAGGGGTGTCAATAGGTGGGATTGAGTTGAGTTCGGTTCGAGTTATTGTTACTTTAGTATATTTTTTGATTCGATCCGATTCATTTAAATTCGAATCAAAATTTTTTAACACAATATCCGATCTGATCTGTGTAAAGTAATTAAGTATTTATTAATTTTTTATATAATTTTAAATAATTAAATATTATTTTGTTTATAATTAATCTTAATTAGTATATATTTAAGATTTAATTAGTACTAAATCATAAAATTACTTCAAAAAAATATAATTAAACTGGTCTGGTCAGGTTGATCCGATCTGAATTAAGTCAAAAAATTAAATTTATATCTGATCAATTTATTTTTGAATCACGTTAGATCGGATCGGATCATGTTCGAATCGGATTAAGAAGGTGATGGCCCGATATATTTTTCCAGTCCAAAAGTAGTTTGAAATATTTTTTGATCCATTCGAGACCATTAAAAAAACCTATAATACTATTATATATAAAATATTTTCTATTTCCTGTTTTTTTTTTTAAATGCTCGGGTAGACATAATTTATGTTCCGGTCCAAAAGTAGTCTGAAATATTTTTTTGACCCGTGTTTCTTTTCCGGATAAAAGACGCCTATGGTTTCTAAGACGGGACATCATGATGTATTGTCACCGCTTTTTTTATTCATGCTTTCTAAGTTTCCATGCGTGCCCAAAAATTAAAATCACAAGAAAAATATTGTCTAAAAGAATAAATGTACTCAAGTACAAAGATAATACTTTTGACTCTTTTCTTTTTTCCTTAATTGTATGACCATTTAAAAAATCCTAACTGTTTTACTTAAAAAATATAAATGAAAATCGTTAATTTATTACAGTGTAGAAAATTTATTGCACATAAGAGGCCTTAATTTGTATTGAACATAATGAAGACCTTTATGTGGAGCTCATTTCATTATCGTTGAACGAATTAGAGGTGGAAATAGGAGTGCCAATTTTTGGTCTATTTTAATCCATGATTGGGTACATATTAATTTTTTTATTCGAAATTTGAAATGGATAGAGTCGCGCATAGATGAAACAATAACTGCTTTAATTTACAATGTTTCGAATACGTTCAGTGTTTTTTGAGTTGGGGAGCAAAATATTATGACATTGAAAATAAAATCAGAGACCAAGCATAAAAAATGTTTGTATATAAAAGTTTAATTTTTTTTAATTTAACATAAATTTAAGTTTTTTCTTATGATTAATTTGTTATATTATGACACGTTCATTTTTCTTCCTACGATTGTAATAGAAAATTATAAAATTTTAGGCAGACACGTTTAGGGCGGTAAACAAATTGAATTCAATCAAAGTGGCTAATGTTTGAATTTGATTTGAAATCAATTCAAATTAAATTAAATTCTAACTAAATCTAATTTGAACTAAATTAAACTCGAGTAAATCGAACTCAAACTGAAATCAAACTATATACGAATTCAATTATTTTATTTTTATATTTATTTTTATATTATCATAATAATTAGAGCTAAGATTATTAATATTTTTATTCATTTTATATTAGATTAAAAAATAACTAATATTTATTAATTTACTAATAAATTAATAATATTTCATCAATTTTATAATAAAATAATTATATTTTTACATATATTATTGACTGACAAAATAGTTAAAATATAAACAAATAACTACATATCGAACCATTATGAATTGAACTCGAACTAGTTCAATTAAAAAGTTATTGAATCGAATTCAAATCAAACTGACAAAAAAATCTAATAGAACAAACCAAATTCAAACTAAAATCGAATCGAACACTGAACAAATTATGAATTTTTCTTGTACCCTTAGTAAGGACGGTCCATAAAGGCTCGAACCTTGAACCCGGAATGAGATCTACTGCTCGTAAAAAAAACGAGCAGCTTCCTACTCATCCAATCGGACGGTAAAAGTATATTTCATCTCTTCGAGATTCATGTACACGCTTTTTGAGATGTTCGTTATCGTTGGATTTACAAGCAGGATCATGATCGTTTGAAAAACGAGCAGTGGATTCTCATCCCTTGAACCCGGCTCGACAAACCCTTTAAAAAACCCAACCCTCATAAGTCCGGCTCAACCCTTTCTAATGATAAGGGTCGGATTTCTCAAGAATCAGGCTCAATCTCTAAAAACATACCCTTCTAATCTGACCCTTATCAAACCCGGCCCTTTTCGACTCTTACCTGATAATTTTCAAGTCTTTCTTTAATATTTTATATTGTATATTAATTACACTTAAAAAATCTAAAAAAAAAATGCCAAAACAGAAAAATATAATTTAATATTATTATATAAATATAAATTAACATTATATATATATATATATATATATATATATATATATCGACCCTTACCCGTTGACACTTATCCGGCCTTTACCCAGCCCTTATTCGGCTCTTAGAATCCGAAGTGCTTGGTAAGGACTGGGCTCACCATTTAAAAATTAAGTCCTTTAAATCCCGACCCTTTTGTATAGGCCCGCTAAGTTCGACCCTTAAGATGATGTCTAACCCCTAGACACATTACTAGTGAAAAAAAAAATATAATTAATATTAGTTTCGGGTATTCAACATTTATATTTGAAATTTTGAAATTTAAATGTACATCAATATGTTGAAAGCATCTTCAAAATTTATGGCACCGAAACAATTATCATTAAATATAAATCATTATTACTTATATTCTTTTGCAATTAAACAAAGACAATCGAGGAGCATCTCAATCATTTTGTTTGCTCAAGTGCTCGGCGAATAACTACCCAATTAGATTGCAATCTTATTGTATATCCAAGAAAAGAAACTTTTAAGTAAGGATAAACCAATGATTGGTTTGTTCTCTTGTAACTAAGATGAAAAAGAAAATTCCCATCATAACTACAACATTATTTTTATTGAAATCTCATGAAAATAAGTAGGTATAAGTTACTAGCTTTCCGTTTAATGACTTAATGAGAGAACAAGAAACAAAGCTTTCTCGGAGGATTTCCATTATGGTTTCTTTCCTCGGAATGCCATTATTTTGTCTTTTATGGCTGTTTTACAAAAAATATTTCTTTTTGCCTTGGTATGCGTAAGGAATTAGATTACTCCGGCTCCTTGCCATTATTCTTTGAAGTGAATAAATATAAAATAACAAATTGCTTTTTGTAATAATATCACAGTGTACTTCGGAGCATCACTTTTATTAAGCACCATATTCATAACATAAATGACCACACAGCTTGATTTTCTATCTTTTTGTTATGTACACCGTTAGTGAATTTTTAAGAACTAAATTTTGAAAACATCAAATATAGTACTTTAACTTCTTTTTAGAAGAAAATTTTAGTATTTATATTTTTTTTTTGAGAAGAAAATTTAGTATTTAACTGTTTTTATATCTCACCAATACATATGGATAGGAAATGAGCAACTTTTTGTTATTCAGACGGAATTGAGAAAGTGACCACCTATTTTACATGCATGGTTAATTAATTAATTGGGCGTAGATTTATACAGAGAAGTGACTCTTCACACAACATATGCCCGCGGTTTCGTAATCTCTGCGATATTTTATGATAGATTAACTGTCTCAATCATAACGGATATCGAATTTGGACCACAAACAAGAATAATTAAATCTCCTCCAGTTAGATTCATGGGGTCGACTTTATATGGACATTTTATCTATGTAAAGTACACCGGTTAGGGGTGCAGAAAAAAATCATAATTTGTTTGATATTTGATTCAGTATTAGCTCGAGTTTGGTTCATTCGATTTGATTTTTTTATCAATTCGATTTGAGTTCGGTTCAATAATATTTTTAACGAACTAGTTCAGATTTAATTTATTAATAGTTCGATATGTAGTTATTTACATATGTTTTGAATTATTTAGTTAATATTATATATTTATTATTTTAGGTTTAATTATTTATAATAATATAAATAGATATTAAAATAATTGAGTTCGTATGAAATAACTTTAATTTGAATTTGATAGCTCAAATTTAATTTAATGTATTATAATTTAGCTTGAATTTGATTCAGTGTGATTTCGTTGAAGCCTACTCCAGCGGATTTGAATTCATGCCCACCGAGATCCAGGCACATTTTCTTTTCTAAAAGGGAGTGTTTGGCACTCAATAGAATAACAAAAAGTTAGAATAGAATAGCTATTTCGACGAATTAATTTGCCAAACGAATTTTAGACTAAGTATAAGAGTGCGGAATAGTGCAAATCCGGTATACCAACTTATAGGTAGAATACCGGATTAACTCTCATCGGAATAGCGATTATTATTTGATTATATTATATTATATTATTATATTATGATTAAGATTAAGATTTAGTATTATTATATTATTATATTATTATATTATATTTATGATTATAATTTATTATTATATTAATATTATGATTATTATTTATTATTATTATCATTATATTATTATTATTAAATTATTATTATCATTATTGTTATTATATTATCATTACCATTAGTATTATTATATTATTTATTATTATTATAAATATAATTATAATATTATATTATTATATTATGAATATAAATATAATTATTTTATTATTATATTATTATGATCAAGATTATTTATTATTATATTATTATATTATGATGATTATGATTATTATTACTTATTAATATTTTATTATGTTGTATTATATTATTTTATTATTATTATCATTATATTATTATTATTAAATTATTATTATCATTATTGTTATTATATTATCATTACCATTAGTATTATTATATTATTTATTATTATTATAAATATAATTATAATATTATATTATTATATTATGAATATAAATATAATTATTTTATTATTATATTATTATGATCAAGATTATTTATTATTATATTATTATATTGTGATGATTATGATTATGATTATTATTATTTATTAATATTTTATTATGTTGTATTATATTATTTTATTATGTTGATTATAGTGATGATTAATTTATTATTATAATTATAATTATTTTTAATTATTTATTATGATTATGATTATATTTTTATTATTATATATTATGATTATGATCATGGTTATATTATTATGATTATGACTATAATTATTATTATCATGATTATGATTATGATTATTATATTATGATTATATTATTAAAATTATGATTACTTATTATTATTATTATATGATTGTAATTATATTTTTTATTATTATATTACTATAGATATTAAAATAATTGAGTACGTATGAAATAACTTTAATTTGAATTTGATAGCTCAAATTTAATTTAATGTATTATAATTTAGCTTGAATTTGATTCAGTATGATTTCGTTGAAGCCTACTCCAGTGGATTTGAATTCATGCACACCGAGATCCAGGCACATTTTCTTTTTCTAAAAGTGCATACTGCATACCTCATGCTGTCAGTGTCAGGTGAGTTTGTAATGAGAATTGAGAAAGAGAACAGGATACCGTTTTCTTGACAAAAAGGAAAGAGAATAAAGACACAGGCTTTTTGGAAAAAAATAAAGAAATAAATAAAAGGCTCAGATTCTATTCAGAGGGAAAAAATCGAGCCCATATATGATGTATGTAGTTCGCTTTGTTTGTGGCTTGACATAGCAGCATCTAAAATGTTACAAAACTCCTTTGCATCAGAATCAGATGGTGGATATTAAAGTTCACACAGCATATAGGAATCGCCATTTTCTAATGTAATCAAACCAATCTTATTGAGATGCAATTTTGAATAGCATTGAGAAGGTGAAGAGAGATGATACAAAAGTTTCACCTGTTAGAAAAGCAAGAACCTTACAAAAAGATGATACGACCAAAAGTGAGATGAATAGAAGGCGACATGAAAATTTTCAAACGAATAAGAGTAGGTCGGAAAGACAAAATGCCTGTTAATTGTTAAACAACACATGTACTGTCCAGTGTCCACACGCACGAGGTGTACATGGAAACGACGACATTTCTGGTGATAAGGCATTTTCATCAGCCATAGATGAAAGTATGACTTTGTTGTCATACTTTTTTTTTTTCATGCGTACGATCTGTGAGATTAGGAGTGTTAACGGATCGGATAATATCCGATTCGAAAAGTAATGAAAATTATTTGATCCGTATTCGAATTCGGAGATATTTGTATCCAAATTTTTTTACGATGCGGATATGATAAGACCCTAACTATCCGTATCCGACCGTTTAGCTATTATTCATCAATATCCGACATTATCCAAAAGTATCCAATCCGATATTATCCAAATATGTATCCGAAATATTTTTATTATATATTTTAAATTAGATTTTTAGCATTCATTATAAATTTAATTTATTTTATATCTAATTTATGTTAATGTATCATATTTTTTATAATTCATTGATATATTTAAGCTATTAATATAATAATAATAATTAATATTTAAAATTTATAATTAATGATTTTATCATAAAATACTATGCAATTTTTTTTCAATGATACATACAATATTTTTATTTAATATCCAAAATATATCCATATTCGTATTTATATCCGTCCGATATCCAATCCATATCCGGTATCCGTCAAATATCCGATCTGTATCCGAATCCGAAAAATTATAATGGATACGGATACGGTAAGAATATTATCCGTCTGTATCCGATCCGTTACACCCCTATGTGAGACTCATTTATTAATATTTTTTAATTTAATCATAACCGTATAAATTAATTTGACGGACAAAATCTGTTATTATAGTTTCTCCATTATGAAAATTATGACAGTAAATACGGATCACAAGTCTCCAAATATATCAACGCTGGTTGAGATATGCTATTATAGTTTTCTATTATGAAAATTATGACAGCAAATATGGATCACAAGTCTCCAAATATATCAATGCTGACCTCTCTTCTATATGCCATGCACTCAAGGGTCCTTCAAGGCCTTTTTGCTTTTCTCGAAAGAGAATTGAGATTCAACAAATTAATTACTGAAGACGCCGTTAGATCTATATTATTTTAAAAATAAAATTAGAAAGAAATTTCATATATAATAGCATAAATGTTTTTTTTTATATTTTCTAGCACAGTCTGAAATTTCTTTCCAGGCTAGGTTTGTATTTTTTTTTTTTTAAAGCTGAGTCAAGTAGTTAATATATACTATATACTGACCAAATTTGTTGTGGGACATAATATGATTTAAGTATCTAAATTTTTTAAAATCTGACATGAATTATGTATAGATTCATATTTATTAAAATTGAGTATTCATAAGCCAATTTCTACTTATTATTTTAACACATTTTGATTCAAATTATATATATCTTCTTTGTAGGATTTTTAGGCCAAAAGTTGATGCCCTGGATGGATTGACTATTCATATACTTACTTCCCCATATCTTGGACTGAACTTCATAAAGAAGAGAGTTTGCGGGATATATAACTTCGGTTGCAATATTAAAAATGAAAGAGGCAACTATATCCGTGATTATTATTATTATATTTAATATTTAGTATAGATAAGATAAAAAACATCTTAAAATATATTTAGTAAGTTTTGTTTTAAAAAATATTAAACCCTCTATATTTAGATGATTAAACATATATATATAGATAGAGTGGAGATACCATGGCTCACGGGGGCCTTCCGTGAGCTTAACTCAAAAAATATATTAAATCATCTCAAAATTTTAATTTATCATTCTCATTAAATTCTTTATATAAAAATCTCGTGGGATGTAAAAATTTGGAGTGTTTTGAGCTTTTTAAGTCATCGTTTTTAATTTTTTAAAATGATGTTCAAGTATTGAATATATTATTATTATTTTTAGAGCTGATTTTCAAAAATTAAAAATCACAACTTAAAAAGCTCAAAACGCTACAAATTGTTGCATCCCATGAGATTTTCATATAAAGAATTTAATGAGAATGATAAATTAAAATTTCGAAATGATTTGATATGTTTTTTGAGTTAAACTCACGGTATCTCTACTATATATATATAGAGAGAGAGAGTTTGGCTACGGTGATTCCATAAGCACTTCGGTCAAGTGCTTATGACTCGAATTTCAAAATCTCGTGTCCGAAATTTTAATTTAAATAGCTCAAAAAAATTTCATATCATAATCTTGTAGATTATCAATTTTCATCACGTTTGGAGTTAGTTTACTATACTTAATGATTTTTGAAAGATAGCAAAATTTGGCCAACAAAAATTAATATTTTTAATTATTTTTAGAGCCATTTTTTAAAAATTATTAAGTATAGTAAACTAACTCTAAATTTAATGAAAATTGATAATCTACAAGATTATGATATGAAGAATCTTTTGAGATATTTAAATTGAAATTTCGAGCACGTAATTTTAAAATTTGAGCCGTAAGCATTTCGGCTCGAAATGCTTATGGAAGCACCGTAGCCAGACCCATATAGAGTTTGAAATCAGGGGCGGATGCAGGATTTTGGTCAGGGGACAATTATCGGATTGTAATAGTTTATCGGGTTCAAATTCATTAACTAATCGGGTACTAAATAAAAAATTAATAATATAATATATATTATTATCTAATAAAAAAATATTAAAATAATAATATTTTATATATTAAAAATAATAATAAAATAAAGCTTAAAGTAATAGATAATCAAGTTGATAAAGAAAGATTCCGTCTACGGAACTTTATATTTTGATATCTTTGTATAATTATTTCATTATGCACGATATTAAATATTTTTTTCTCAATAAAATTAATTAGACAATCCAGGGGGAAAATTACCAAAAGCATCTCCGAAAAGCACTATTTTTTAAAATCCAGAGGGGGCATATCCGCCCCTGGTAAAGATACCGTGAGGTTAAGCTCACGGAGGTCTTTCGTGAGGTTAACTCAAAAAACATATCAAATCATCTCCAAATTTCAATTTAACATGCTCATTAAATTCTTTATATGAAAATATTATGGGATGTAAAAATTTAGACTGTTTTGAGTTTTTTAAGTCACCGTTTTTAATTTTTAAAAATGTTGTTCAAACAGTAAATATTTTATTATTTTTTTTAGAGCTGATTTTCAAAAATTAAAAATCATGACTTAAAAAACTCAAAACACTCCAGAATTTTGCAATCCCACGAGATTTTGATATAAAGAATTTAATGAGTGTGATAAATTAAAATTTAGAGATAATTTAATATAATTTTTGAGTTAAGTTCACAGTATCTTTACTCTCGCTATATATATATTATAGCATTTAAGTATGGGTGGGGATCCACGATTGGTTATTTTGATTATGTTTAAGTAATTGATTAATAGATTTTGTTTAATTTTTGTGTTTATATGAATTTGTCATGTTTTATTTTTTTTATGTTATATGAACTTTTCATGTTTAATTTTTAATGGTAATCGATTTTTTTGTTTAGTGTGATAATATGATAATTATTTAATTTACTTATAAATATAATTAGTGTGAGAATATAAAAAATAAATGTTTGAATAATAATTTTCTGTTTATAAAAAGAAAAAAATCTCTAATTCAGAATTCTTTTACAGATTAGGTATCAGCCGTTAAAAAAAACTGGTCCATAATTCTTTTACAGACTAGATACCAAACAAAATTGATCTGGAATTTATTTTCGGATCATATTAGTAGATATAAAAAAAATTACTCTTGCTATTATATATATTTTTCTATTTTTAAAAAAAATGTTACATCTATATGCTTGATAATTGCGAATAGAAATTACTGAAAGAGAGATTAATCATCTGCGCATGAGCTCCCTTCAGAGTCCAAATTGAATATAGAAATTAATGATGGCAACCAAATGCGTTTGTCCCTCCTCTCTCTTTCCACCGTCAAATCATTGATATGCCAAGATTTTTTAAATTTAACTTTATTTATGTGGTATTCAATATTCAACATGTAAAATGAGTTTTTTCTAGGACATGCAAAATGAGTTACACGTCATGTAGATAGACGGATGATGGATTTATCGTATCCGTATTTATTATTATTTTTCAAATATGAATTTAGATATGGATAGTTTCAGATACGGATATAAATATAAATATATTTTAGATAATAAGTAAAAATATTATATGTATTATTGAAAAATAATTATATATTAATTTTTGATAGAATTATTAATTATAAAGATTAAATATTAATTATATAAGTTAAATACTTACTATCATTATAATAGTAGTTCAAATGTATCAATTAATTATAAAAAATATGACATATTAGCACAAATTATATATGAAATTTGTGTAAATTTCTAATGTATGCAAAAAAATATATAATGAGATTTTTTTCGGATATGTATTCATATAATATCGGAATGGATAATTTCAGATATTGACAGATAATAGCCAAATTATATTCATATCCGTTAAAAAAATTTTAGATATGAAGATATAGATCATACAATTTTTATTATTTTTCAGATCATATCATAAATATAATATAATTTTTTAATATCCATTTGCAACCCTACATGTAGGTTTACATTTGACAATATTTAACAGTACTATCAAAGAACATCTACATTATATTATAGGGTTCGTTTGGCAAATCAAGGAATAACTTTGAAAGAGTGGTAATTTTGAAAGAGTGATAGAATAGTATATTTTTGAAAGAGTGGTATTCTTGATTATTCGGAAAAGCGAAAATATCATTTGACAGTTGTTAATCAGAATAGTTAAAATATGAATAATTATGATACAAACAATGATTATGATGATAATAATAATAGTAAAATAATAATAATAATAGTAATAATAATAATATAATCATATTTATAATCATAATATAATAATATAATACTAAAATCATAATTATTGTAATAATATAATAATAAAAAAATTAATTTTTTTAATAATAATATAAAAATGATGTTAATATAATAATAATAATTGTTATTATTATTATATAATATAATAATAATAATAAAAAAATAATCATCATAATAATAATATAATAATAAATCATAATCATAATCATAATATAATAATAAATTATAATCATAATATAATAATAAATCATAATCATAATATAATAATATAATATAACATAATTAAATAATAATTACTATTCCGACGAGAGCTAATCCGGTATACCACCTATAACTTAGTATACCGGATTAGCATTTTTCCGCACTCTTCTACTTAGTCTAAAATTTATTTGACAAATTAATTCGTCGAAACATCTATTCTATTTCTATTTTTTGCTATTCCACTATCAAACAAACCATATATGAAATTTGATACACTTGTTAATCATAAAGCCAACAACAATATTTATAATTTTTTATATTGTTGTAGTTTTTGATATAACCTAAAAAGTATATTGACAAAAATAGAAAGTTATATACTCAATTTTACATAATTATTTGTGAAAACTCGTGAATACCATGGTGACTCTTTACAGGTACAATTCATGAAAGCTCGATGGCTGGTTGCAAATATTTCCACTTGATGAATGATGATGAAACTTAGCGAGGGCAATATATCATACATGATTATGAACAGTGAAATGACTAGCGAAAAGGGAGAGCAAGAAAACAAGGATGGGACATTTGAAATTGACAAAAGATGGGATGAATCAATGAGCGCATGTGCATGGGATTCGCCAATCGCCATCATCTCCTCTCTCTATCTTTCTCTCCGCATTTCCTGTGTACCCGCTCTTGTTTTTTCTTTCCTCCTTGTCCTCGCCTCCTCCGAGTAAAATAAATACCAGTAGCCACTTGTCAGTAGTTAACTTCAGAGAATATATTGGACATTTCTCAACTGAGTCGAATCTTTTATCTTTATTTAAAATATAAGTTAAGTAGTTTTAAAGTCAGATTTACAGGGAAAATTGAATAGCATTCAAATTCTGCAGCTTATATTTTTCAGTTGACAGAATTTTAGCTAACTAATTAATGAGGCAATTTGTAAATCCAAACGAAAATTGTTTTGGATAAATGAGTTATAAATTAAAAAAATCAAGTATAGTTGCTAATGATTTTTGAGTTTCGAATAAATTTAAATTATCTGGAGAAAATTATTATTTTAGTGAACACAGGGGTCGGAACTCGGAACTGATGAGCTGCTCAAGATTATGGAATATATTACGAATTTTAAAATTTTCTTATGATGTGTAGGGTTGTAAAAAGTTATATTTCATTGTTATGAAGAAAGATAACATTAAGAAAATTATCAATAATTTATGATAATTTTTTGTTTGTTTATGTGTATGCATGCCTCCCATAGTTTCATCTCGCTATCTCGCAACAAACTGATTTGATGGGTTGTCATGGTACATAGTAGATAATGATTTGAGGTTATATTAAGGAAGGAAAGTTTTTCATATTTGTTATGTGAGGCATTTTGGAAAGTGTTCACTATTTCAGATTTTTTTTTGGAGATCACGTTTTTATTATAAATAGATAATTTATACTTCATATAATATCAAGTCAAGGAATACGATTAAGTTCCATCATAATATTTATCTCTTATTATCTATTTTAATTAAGTCTCTCACATATAATCCCTAACGACTTGATATCAGAGCTTCTCTCTCTACCTCCATTTTAATTAAGTCTCTCATATATACTCTACGTCTATCTTTCAGTCACAACTTTGGCAAGATGTTGACCTTCTAATATTGGAAAGATTCAAGATTTGTGTATCAGTATAACAAACGAAATATGTACTACTGAACGGGAGTCAGTCCGGAGAAAATCGAAAAAAAATTATGGTATCTTCAAATCTTTGATCGATATGACGCGGAATATCCGTATTATTTGATACACTTGTAAATATGTAGATGTCTATCGCATCATCCTGGAAATTAAATTTCTTATTCTTATTTTTTTGAAGGAAGTGTGATCTTCTATTTCAGTTCTCAACTTGTTGCTGAATTTGCCACGATTAATACTGTGAATTAAACTGGATTGGCTAGACATGGTTCATGGTTCAGAGTTGGTGAATTATCAATATTTCAGAACTCTTTATACATTCGTATTGACACTTACGGCTGCCAATGAATTCCGTTTCGACCCTGTTTCGTGATAACGAAACGGTTAACGAAATAAATTTCTATTTTATTTATTAAACGAAACAGTTTTTTATTTCACGCAAAGAACGAAACGGTATTTTTCATTTCATTAAGAGTATTTTAGTGTAAAATACACGAAATTTTGTGTTTCGTTCCATTTCGTGATAAACAAAACAGTTAACGAAATAATTTTCTGTTTCATTTATTAAACGAAACGGTTAATGAAACTGCTTTATGTTTCGTTAATTAAACGAAACGATACTGTTTCGTCACTGTTTCAGCCGTTTGATACCCCTATTGACACTAAGGGAAAGGTCATGGGTGTCAATGAGAAGTTATAAGTGATCAAGAGTTATAACTTTTTGGACGGGGTTATTTGCTCTAAGCACCATGTGTGGGGCGGTCCACGCATGCGGAGTACACACATTTTACCTTTAAAATTTATAATCTCTTATATTATTTGACTCGGCCGCAAGCATACGACTTACGTTGATATAGTAAGGGTCTGATCCACAGAGATGGAGGTGATTACCATACATGTTTTACTTTGGGTCTCTAGATGTTCAAACAAATAAAACGGGGGAGGAGGTTATTCAAGAGTGTTTGGTAATTTATATTAAAGAACAAAAAGCAGTAATTAATTTTTTTTTGTGATTTGGGTTAAATAAGATAATAGTTTCTATAGATATAGGTTAATTCCACTCGGATCTGGATCATACGGGCCATATGCTATTGCATACAGTTCATATGGATTGGTTGATTTCTTCGCTGGTTGCGCGTATACTAACCGATTGGTACCTAGACAACAAACTTCATCTCTCGCATGTTGGTTTGTTTGTGTAGTTGATGGTCGGATAGGATTCTAAGTTCACATAAATCTGAACTCTCATAAGTTGGCTTAGATCATTTAGATTGAGTGCTGATTTTCTGTAGGCACTCCAGATCTATTGATCTGAGCGGGGTTTAACATTTCGGGCACAACCCGATCTACCATCTCGGTCCCATATCTACCTATTGTACTTAAAAAAACTCTTGAAAATCTATTCAAATTTTAGCTAGTCAAATCTGGAGTCTGGGCTTGGCTCGAGACCTATCCTAGCAGTTGATCAAGCAATCAGACAAGCATGACAATAATACTCAGCACATCAAACATAACCATGGAATAGAAAAAATATTTAATAAAAAGTCATAATCCAAGTTTTGCGATCCCTAACCCAAAAAATTAAAGTACTCAATTTCTCATAGCGGCATATAAGAAAACAATAAAGATACAAGGAGCGAAGAAAGAACATTGTAGCAGAAGTTAACATAAATGACAGAGATACAACAAAGAAATAAATCAAACTCTGGTTGATGTTCTGGGTCAGTCTTCTGATCTAGATCTTGCTTCCTCTCATGAGCTTCAGACCTCCGATCTCTCGAACGGCCTCTGGATTGGCTTGCAGGCAAGGCTTCGCGAAGGTGGAAGAAGGATGTGGATGTGGTGTGAATGGTAGCCAATGTGATAGTGCTCTCCTCCAAACCCTAGGCAACAGGAGTGCATTTATAGGAGAGGGATCAGAAAGGGACCATACAACCCGTATGGAGGTGCATACGGGTTGTATGCCCTTCATTCTTACGGTAGGCGACTCCTGATGAATCCAGCTTGATCAATTCACATGGAAGCTCATTCGGTATCCGATTCCTTAGCTCCTTAGCTTGATATTTCCTAAAATATACAACTAGCCCGAACATGATCAAATCATAAAAAAATTATGCTATGCAACGAAATAAACATGAAATCGAGAGTTTTGCATATTGATTTTAGACACAAACAAAAATAAAATATGTATATAAATGCGTGACATCAGAAGTGCATTGGATATTCTCAGTTAGACTCTTTAATCTATTGAGATAGACTCGATATTAATATAGGTTGCCCACGAATAAATAATATACCTAAACATTTACAAGTTTCATTGTTTACAATAAATCTATCGCTAGTAAGGTTTGAGGGGAGCTTACAAGGAGATGTAGATAATCTTTGTAGTGTGTTATGGGAATGTGAATGTCTGATTGAGTGATCAAAAAATATCATGACTAATGGCATCGATGTAGTGCCCCATAATGTATTGAGCATCGATCACTACCACTTGTGCGAGATGGTTGATGTCTGAAGAAATTATTTGGTGAGTCATGAAAATAAAGATGTTTTCAAGTCAGTTTTGAGGTTGGAGAGATTTACCCCGGTGACCCCTAGGTGCTAATGCTCCATTAAGGTTTTATCTACTACTGTCCAACTTCCTCTTGTTGCATTCTCTTGTTGGGTGGCCTGGTTGAAAATATTTGAGGCAAATCATTTGATCTTTATAGGCACCTGACTAGTGACCCATGACAAAATAATCATAACATTGATCTATTACGCCACGCAAGGTAGCTGAGATCAGATGGTAAAGGGAGTAATTTGAGTAACTCAGTTAGTTTCTTGTATGTGAGAGGTAATGTGGATTTGGTGCCCCAATTGATTTGTACTTTTGTTTAGTTGTTATAGAGGACCTCCCTGGGTGATTGGATTTGTGAGTTCTGCGATTAAGGTGTGGTTGAGATTTTTTGGTGAAGGTAGAAATTATTTTTTTACTTTTTCTATCTTGTGGAAGCATTTTTCCTTTGCTTTGTATGAGGTTATGGAATAATGGATTAGATGAGTAGCCTAATGAGGCTTGTTGCTTATAAAGTAGAGGCCCTGTTAGAGGTGTTTTCAATTTGTCTATTTTTATAAAAATGGTGAATATAGCTGAGCTTTGGCATTCCTGATTTTGGGGAGTACTCGGTATCAGTTGTCATTCACTTTGATTATATGTGAGCATATCATTGATTGATTTGTGGAGATATCGAAAACGACTAAACGAGGAAGAGGCAGGTCGTGATAGGGGTAGGAGAAGAAAGGAGCGGTGGTAGAACTTGGTTTATATTGATTTGAGGAGACGGAGTATTCGCTACTTTTCGCTCTCTACACATCCCTTCGGCCCTTACCTATCATTTTTTGGTACTATTCTTTCGCTAGTTCAAAAATTTATGTTTCAAACATAATTAATATTCTTAAAAATAAAACTTATATATCGTTAAAAAATTTTTTATAGATATATAATTTTGGTGTCTTATGTGATGAGATAAGGCTGCAATTAATACAAAACTCAAATAAATTAAATATCATTGTAATACATTCATGTTAATCTTTCAACTGAATTACCCAGATTTGGCAGGTTACCCACGTATCCCGTATCAGATATGTATCTGATACAGGTACGGGTGCGATTCACGTGCGATACGCACCTGATACTTCAGCTGGCGTATCGAAGTATCCTGACAACTTTGATATGTCCCGATACGCTCTGATAAGTCGCGATACGCCTCTGATAAGTTCATCATATTTTTTTAAGGTACTTTCATGGATTCGGTGAAGAATACGCCCCCGATACTCGTCGATATACTCTGATACTCCTCCGATACGTCCCAGAGTGAAATTTATATCACGTCCTTTGTGTTGCTATAGCATTTCAGTTATTTATATATCAATAGAATATAATAATTTCTTCTTGACTTTATTTATTATATAATTTATTTATATTTTAATATAATAATTTATTATATATAGCCGCACCCATACCTGAAATTTTTTAAATTTTCTGTATCGTCGCGCCCGTGCAGCATAGTCTTTCAACGTATTCATGTCATGATGGTTTGAGAATATAATGGTTACAATATAAATGATATGGGATATCATTTAAAATAATTTTTGCATTTTGATATTTTATGTGTTGAAATGAGTCTACAAAACATTCAAAACTCGAATAAACTGAATAATATTTTAATGTATTTGTGTTAATCTTTTAACGTTATTCATGTCATAAAGTTTCGAGAGCACAATGATTATGATATAAAAGATAAGGTAAAACATTCAAAATAATTTTATATATTTTTATGATTTTATATGTTGAAAAAAGACTAGAAATGATATAAAAATTAAATTAACTAAATATCATTGTAAGCATTTTTGTTAGTCTTTCAACGCTATTTATGTCAGGATGATTCGAGTATATAATTGTTGTAATATATACAAATAGGATACATAATTTAAAATAATTTTGTATTTTTTGATGATTTTATGAGTTGATATAAGACTACAAATAATACAAAACTTGAATGAATTAATAGAAGAACTACAATTACTAATGCATTAGTATATATTTTGGTGCGATTCTTATCTTAACGGATTAAGCACACAATGATTATAGTAAAAAATCACATAATACATTATTTAAAATAATTTTGTCAATTTTGATGATTTTATGTGTTGAAATGAGGCTTTAAATGATACAAAACTCAAATAAACTGAAATACTATATTAAGACATTTGTCATAATCTTTCAACGTCATTTGTGTTATAAAGAATCAAGAACACAATGTATTTACATTTTCTTTCCCCCTTTTAAAGCATCCTCATGGAATGGAATGAAATCTCTGCAATGAATTCGTAATGTGCACAGAGACATTGGTGTCAATCCACCATGTATTTAAAGGAACATCAACTAAAAATATTTCACAAATCATGAAATTTATATCATTACCCTTTTTAACAAGCTAATCTTTAAATTTCACATAGTCTTTCCTCATGTGTCCATATTTTTTATGTGATGATACTTTAGACCATGCACTATTTTTGTACTAGATGTACTTATCTTGTTAATACCAAAACCATATTCACTTTATTTTTACCTTTTCTATTATTCTTATTTTTCTTCGATTTTAGATTTTGAATGATAATATCTGCATAGTCAGGTTTCTCAAACTTAATCCTTTCATCTTATTCAACATATATGATAATTAGATCTTGAAATGATCAAATTGTATAGGAAGAAAAGTCATAATGAAATAAACTAAAAGATCTTTAGAAATTATCATATCCAAGTCATTTTATTTTTGCAGTCATATCATTCATCATCATGATATGTTAACATACACAGCTTGTTCTGCTATACTTAATATTGAGCATTTTTACTATGAAACCACTTACATTAGTCTTAGAATTACTTTTAAACCCCTATTCAACAAAAGCCAAATATTATTTTGCAGTGAAAACATTATTTGCATCATCCTTTTCAGGATTGCCTCCTGTTATAGCATATGTAATAATATTTTTTACAATCATGAGAGATGTGGTTTGAGCGTTCGCATCTTTCTAAATTAAGTTTTTCATCATTAGTACTTGTAGCTATAATAGTAGGTTTGTTCATTCGTAATGCCTGATCAATCTCTAGAACATCAAGACAAATATTATGTTGCTCTTTCCAGGTGGAAAAATTAATTGCGCTCAATGGTATTAATCAAACTGTATATAGAGGGACTACAATAATTATACTGAAATAAATAATAAAATGCCAAATATCATTTTAGTTCTAATATATTATATATATAACAGTTGTTGCATAAAATCCAATTACAGAAATGGATTGAATTATTAAATAAATTAATTCACTTAATAAATTATATTGACAATTAAAATTGATAAAATTAACCTTCATAATAATTTATTAAATGTTAAAAAATAATAATGATTTAAATCATACTTTTTTAATAAAGTGACAGTTATAATTTAAAGTTGATAAAAATTGATAACAACCAATTATCAAAACAATTTTATATGGCTTAAATTATTCATATAAAAAATATAATAAACTTATGTTTGGCCGTTCATTGGATTCATACAAAATCATACAAAGTTACTAAAGGCTAACAGATTACAAATACAATATATATGGACCTTGTATATTTATAGTTAGTATTTTCCAAATAAATAAATAAATGGTTATGATGCAACATGGACTAAAAATTTCATCCAAACTAAGTTGTATAGGATCCAACAAATAAAAAAAAATGCCCATGTGATTCACGACATGATGCTTTACTACTAAAAGTCTTCAACGTTGCATCTCTTATAATAATATGTTGATCAAAATCTCCATGCACAATTAACAGAAAAATAGAAATCCTTCTTTAATTTCCCCCCAAATTATAGAAAGTATTTACTGTATAAAAATAAATTGAATCTATATAGCTTTTACACGAATCAATGAAAATCAATTTTGTGAAAAAAATATTGCATCTTATTTGAATTTACGATGGCTCTCATACTAAATGATATAAGATAATGAATCATCAACATGCTTTGTAATAATAAAAGAGCAATTCAGAATTCTTAAATCCAAAATAAAATAGCAAACAATAAGCTTATAATTTTGAAGTGATGACAACATTAATTGGAAACATAAATGCTCAACATTTACGATTTTCTCAGACGTGATGATGGAGATCTTTAGGCGTTTTCCTTTTACTTCTCTTACTTATTTTGTGAATAAACTGTTTTTAGTATCATATGCTCATTAAAAATAAGAGAGGAGATTTTTTTATAACTCTCAGGTAACATCTGAGAACAGTATAACTCTTGACATTTTTTTCTTTCATTAAATATTTTATAATAAATAGCCATTAGAAAGCATTATGAATTTTGCCATCAATTCATTTTGTAACGTGCCCTCATTAATTTCTTTAAGTGCACTTCCATCAATTTCTGTAACATACCTTTCATTAATTTGGAAATAAAATTGTCTGTAACATATACCTTTTCATTATTTTTTGTAAATGAAATTGGTGCACAATAATAACATAGGCCACACGATAAATAAAAGTAACATATTTTTCTCTTAAAAAAATTCGAAGATGCATAATTTATCACTAAATTTGAAATCAACACAAAAGTCAAATTGTACATTATGAACGCTACATTAATTGATGTTTTATAACAGCTAACATATGCGGAACCGTACGTGCAAGAAAAGGGGAGGTATCAATGGTAATTTTCGACAGTCTTCACCATGAAATCCTAAATAAATTAATAAAATTTAAAAGAGGAAAAATATAAATATATTACATATTGAGTTTATAGATTGATAGTGTTTTAAATTTAATATAATTTAATTACTGTCTGTTCGTGCATTAAAGATCTTAAAAATTTTGCAATTTGCAGAAATTCAAAATTAAAGTTTTTAGTTGATAGACTATAAATAATAATTAAAATTTGCAAGAAATTTAAAACAATATTAATCTATAAGCAAAGAATATATCTATAATTTTTTATTTTCAAATTTTTGTGAATTTGTTTAAATTATATTGTCAACATGTGAAAATAGCCATTATCAAATAATCCCATGAGAAAAATACTAAAATTCGCAGTTGTCAAACGATAATAATGGAATATCTTTCGTGGAGAATACCTGTACGATCTTAATCTTAATTCCTTGAAACTAAGCGGTGCATTAATTAACTTTACGTGGCAAAAACTCGGTAAGTGTCGTATTTCGTAGTTTTCCAGGACGTACAAAAATTGGCTTTCAAAATTAAAGCAGCTAATTAAGACCACATCTCACATCTCACATCTCACATCTCACACTTTAACTTTTACTGTTTTTTTTTTCTTTTTGGTAATATCTGTGGTGAGGTCTTTACCATGCATTGTACAGGTACACTGCCGAGGCCGAGCAATCTTTTGGAAAAAGCAATGCTATCCCCATTAAAGTACAGCATCAACAAATTTTGATTCATCAAAAAAGTAGTTTGATTCAAGTACGGCATCAAAAAAAAATTGATTCAAGTATAAATTTTGTGAAGCTCCTCAATCCTCATCAAAGAACAACATGAGAAAAAAAGTATATCATTAAGTACAAATTTTGTGTAAGTATTAGCTGTTATGGCAAGATTAAGCGCATCTTTTTAATTTTTACTAAAATTAAAAAAAAAGTAAACAATGCATCTTAGCTCGCAATCCGCGATTTAAAATAGTAATATATATCATATCAATGTGATTTAATTTTTTTAAGTATGATGTGATGTAACTTTGTCTGTACATGTGATATCTCTCTCTCATTTTTCTTAATCAAAAAGTCATTGCACTGTTCATCTTGACCTCTCTTTTCTTCCTTTTCAAATCTCTCCACCATTTGCTCTCTTCAAATCTAGAAAAGATCTCAAGTTCTCTTTCTTTTGCCTCACCTGATCTCTTAGAAACCTTTCTAGTTGGTTGTGTATTGAGTTATTTCTCAGGCTTTGTTCTCAGAAGGGAAACTGAAAAACCATGAAGTTTTACTAGAGAATCTGCTGTAGTTGTTAGAGTAGGGAAGAAAACATTAAACGCTGGTCTTTAGCGCAGCCAACTATAAAATTTAGAGGTTTCGAAATAATAGGGTTTTGGGTTGTGCTTGGAGTTGATGAGAGGAAGTGAGCTTCCTTCAGCCCACTAATGGGTGGTGGTAAGTTTGAATTAGCTGCCGACTCATTCATCCACTTGCTAAGCCAGAAGTGAACCCAAAAACAAAGAAAAATTCTAATTAGGGTTTGAAGGAATTATTGATTGTGCTTGGCAGATGTGTGAATGATGCGGGAGGTAAATCTTCGATCTTATATCGTCCATACTTGGACTGAAGGGAGCTCCCTTAATTCTTATTTCTTGTTGTCTAAACTAATATTTATCCCCTTTTTTTTGCGTTAGGTGTCCTGTTCATGATCTGTTTCATGCTTTATTTTGATTCTCAGTGGTGTTCATAGTTTTTGTTTTTGTTTTCAGGAATATGAATCTTCTTTCTTTCTTGTATGTTTTGTTTAATTACCTTTTTCCAGACTAGCTAGGCTTATTTGAGGCTGTTCGAAAGGTAGTTTTGATATATAAAATGGTGTACGTGTTGAAGGATTTTTCCATAGTTACAACTTACGATCCAACTGGTTTACCAATTATGGAACAATAAAACAACTATAAAAGGTCATATTAGTTAAGTGCTTTGTTTAACTCTGAAGCGCAAGTATATACTTGTTGGATCCACGATGAAGAACAAAATTTTAGTGTAAGTTCAAATAGTCAAATTTTTCTCTGAAAATCTGTTTTTTTTTAAAGAATTCCCATTATCTTACTGACTAACATTGGCATTTTCTCTGGGAAAAAAGAATCGGTTCAGGGTACACTTTTTGTGCTTTTTAGTTACATTTTTATGGTATTTTAGCGCGTGTATGGAATAAACATTGCAGGGTTCATCTTTTATTTTTATTTTTAATTCTCTTACGGCTTTGGAGTTCTTTTTGTTTTAGCCTGTCTGCCTTTGTGGAAATTGTTAGCTATAGATTTCAATCTAGTACAGTTCATGGGCGGTTTTGTAGAAGTATCGATGTAAGTTCCTTTTGTCTAATTTCTGGTATTTCAATCAATCTGGTTATATCTGTGGATCTAGTTATATTGTCTGGTAACTTCTTCAAATCTTTTGTTTGATCAGATAAAATTCCACCGAGGCCTCTACTGAGATCTATATATGTAATTTGTGCTCTGCTCTGTTGAATGTCAAATTTGGCTAATTGGCTTTTCTAAGCTTTTGTTGCCTTTATCCTTGCATAATACATATCTAATACATAATTAATATGATAATTATAGCTACTAATGAGGCTAGCATATATAGTTGATTTTTGGGAAAGGAAGCTTGCTCCAGCATCCAGCTCAACCTCCAACGTTACTTATCCGGGCTGATTCGTTTATTTTGCGAGTGAAATTCACTGTAAGTACTCTTAACATTTTTAGTTGAGTTTTGGGATGCTTTCCTGTGCGTGTATAAATGACATCTAACCTTAAAATCGGAACAACATTTGTCCGAATCTTTTTTTCTTAAAATTTGTCATGTCAAATATAAAGCAAAATTCATGCACTTATGTACATGATATAGTTTGTTTGGTAGGTTTCTTCACATTTCCTAACCTTTATCAGATCAACAGTACGTAGTGTTTTCCTTCTATGCTGATGGATAATGCTGTAGCACCTTTTAGATTTTAGAAAATTCATTTAAATGTCTGTGTTGTGGTGCTTTTGGCTCTTGCATGTTATGAAGAGTGAGTCTAAATCTGTTGTTATCCAACTTGGTATAACAGTACACTGTTATCTCAACCTGGACTGTCCGATAAAAAACAAACGGATTTGATCGATCCCTAAGAGAGAAAAAGAAAGAGATGAAAGATAAAAAAGCAATTAATCTGGACCGTTTGTTTTTGATCCGACGATCCAGCTCTGAATAACAGGAGATGGATAACAGCCAATGTGAACTCTATGAAGAGTTATTAAATTGTATAAAATTTGAATTATTATTAATCTATAAATAAAATAACTTATCTGTAAGATTTTTTTTCTAATTTTAAGATTATTTTAATATTTTTTAAAATCCATTGTCAAATTGTCAAGTGATCCTCACCCATATATATAAAGCCAATTCCAATATCAATTGAAATGTTACTATCATTTGGATTGAGTTGTTTAATTTCAATTATAGAAAAATCTTGATAAAAAAGTAATGTAGTCAAATTATGATATATTTGTTAGAGTTGGTTGTTTTTGGAAGCATCATGTGTTTTTACTGTTCCTAACTAAAGATATATTTTATTGCCTTCAAATTTTGATTTTTTATTTTTTTTTGCTTAGTGGATTCTTTATATCAAAACCATTAAATTCAAATTTGTGTCGCTTATTAATTATTTTTTTACCAGAATGTTGTTGGGATATAATTTTTTTTAACTTTTAGAGTTTAAGGGGTTAATATCATCGGACTTAACTAAATAATGCCTCAGTTTCATATTTGATCATGATCACTAGACGTTACTCATTTTTTAGTCGCAACATTTTGGTGTTTATCTATATTTAGTCATTATGTTTGTTTCTTTATGCAAATCCAAAGTTAACAAAAATCTTATAATGTCCACTATTTTTAAGTTTAAACATATATATTTTCACATAAAATTTCAAATCTATGAGAACAAGGAACAAGATATTTTTTTCCATCTAAAAATTTTCATGTTTTAAAATCTGAGATATATCTTAAATGTGGTAATATTATTTAGATTATACATTTTTAGCTTCAAATCTTAATTAATTAATTAAATCTTTTTCTTCTTATTTTTATAATAATTAAATCAAATTTAGCATAATGTGCTGATGGGTTATCATATTCAATATATGACATTTTAATTTTTTGTCGTTATGTTTTGATTGAAAAGGTAAAACTCAAGTGAAAAAATAATGGAGTGAACCAATTTGCATACATATTAAAACTTAGTGATTAAAAATGATGAAACAAAACTTCGGTATCTTAACATTTATTTGATGTATGTTTAGTGGTTTTCGAGAAAATACATTTTAAAGTTTTGATTTAGATTTTTTCAGAGTTCTTCGAAATAATAATTAATAATAATACAATGAATGTTTGTATATGAAGAAAAGATCATAAGCTCATAAGCTCAATATATATATATATATAGTGAGGCTATGATGCTTCGCGTCCGTATCTCGAATTTAAAAGTTCAAATGGCCGATCCAAATCGTTGAACACGATTTTCATATTGAACTATCTTTTGAGATCAAAATTTATATATTTTTTTAATTTTTCTGATCTTTTTTAGATGAGTACAAAATTGCTAATTTTGGGTGGTGTAGAAATCGTTAGATCAGGAAACTTTATACTCATTTTAAAAATAGGAAAAAAATTAAAAATATTTCAATATGAAGATGACGTTCAACATTTCGGATTGGCCATTTAAATTTTTAAATTTGAGATTTGAATGCGAAGCACGAGAAGTTGTGTGTTTCGCGAAGCATCATAGCCCCCCCCCCCCCTCTCTCTATATATATATATATTGAGGTTATGCTCCCTGGTAAAGCATAAATTCTCCTATTCTTCTCATTCGTATTTCAAATTTAAAATTTCAAATGATCAATTCAAACTATTGAATATATAAATATTTTACCTATTCAAATAACACAAACATTGAATATTTATTTTATTTTTAGGGATTTTTTTTCAAAAATTTAAAAGAATGGTTTAAAAAACTCAAAACAATATAAATTTGTGTTTCCCATAAGATTTTTATATGATGAATTTATTGAAAATCATAAATTAAAAATTTATTATTTTTTTAGATATTTTAAAAAAAAAAATTAAAAGAGTTGTTTAAAAAATTCAAAACACTCTAAATTTTTGTAAGCCACAAAATTTTCATATGATGAATTTATTGAAAGTCATAAATTGAAAATTTTGTCCTTAAAATATATTTTTTAATTTGCATATCGGTTAAAATATAAACGTTTTTATAATAATATATCATATATAGTAAATTGAAATAGGTAGTTTTTTTTTTGAAGCAGAAATATGTAGTTGTTAAAGTGTAATATTCAGTCAGGAGTAAATGAAGTTTGATAGGCACTTTGGCTTTACTGATCATATATGTATATTTATTTATATATTTACACATGTATAAGTTTATATTTATTTCTAATACAGTAATAATTATAATGATGGTATTTTGAAAATTAGGATGGCCGATAGAGATAAAGGAGCAATAAGCAAGAGTGAGATTAAAAATATTACAATATCATGGACTATTATGTATATTATCTTTATCATTACAACATTATTTTGGTTATTATATTTTTATCACACGAGTACATATTGTTATGAGTAATTGCATCAAAGTTCGAATCATTGCCTGACTTATTGTTGAATTTCTGATCGGATGTGGTCTGAATGCAAAAGGCTGGGGCCTTGACTGCTTCACTCGTGTATTGCTTAATAGCAAAAGGGTTTCTTATATAAGTAGAGGCGGTAGAATCAGAAATCTGTATAATTCTGTTCAGATTTTAATTTAAATTCATTTCAGTTTGATTTTTTTTTTTATGCCAGTCAAAGTGATCTTATCTTATCTGAGATTAAGTATCATAAAATTCAACCGAAATCATTTAAAGGTCTAAAAATATTAATATATAAATTAATTTAATTCAATTAGGTCTAACCTTGACCTTGATCCTGATATGACCCAAATTTTTTTAATAGGTCAAATTAATCTAACTTGATCTGTTCAAAATCGAATCGAACATGACTCAATCTGTCCGATTCTCACCTCTAGTAGAGGTAGCTATTTTCAAGTAATTCCTCCTTATAACTAGCGCTATTTGTCTGGATTTATGTCGAAAAATATAATTATGAACAATAGAAATAGAAAATTTAAAATATGTAAAATAAAAATTCTAATTAAGAAAAATAGAAACACAATAAATTGTATAATAATAATGGACAATGAAATTAAATACATGATGGTTTTTTATTAATTGATACACAATGATTTGATTAAGGTAACATAAAGATGGACATACTTTAAAAAAATAATTATATCTTATAAATTGAATTCTTTTATTTTAAATATAGCAACTTTATATGAGAAAATCTAATTAAAATAAGACGTACAGAACACAAATGAGTCAAGATGAAATAAAATAAATAGTAAAGAAATGAAATTTAGAAGTTCAATTCTTTTTGTTCTTGCGTGTGATGTTCTCTTTTCCTATTTCCTATTTCCTATTTCCTATTTCCTATTTCTCTCGTTGCTTTCATGATGAAGGGTTTCTGTGGTGCAGTGCTGATGGGGTGACTTCTCTGTGCAACAAATTTCCGTAGATTGATATAATAATAATATCTTGTTCCATGACTATATTTCTCTCCTGTCAAATTACTGTGTGTGATATGATGCAGAGCTAGCCTCGCATAGTGGATTAAAAATACCCGCTCCGATAAAACCCGACCTACGGAACCGTCTTCGCGATACGATTTATTCAGTTTTTAACGAAAATAATTATTAGTAAATTAATATTATTAAAAATAAGAGTGAGAAACGGGGAAGTTCAAAAATACGAATAAGCAACGCGCACTGGCGTGGCGCGCGCTCATTTTTTTTTTTTTTTTACGAAACGCGCCACTGCCGGTGGCGCGTTTCCATTTTTTTTTTTTTTTTTTTTTTTTTTTTTTTTTTTTTACGAAACGCGCACTGGCGGGCGCGCGTTCCTTCTTATATATACTGAGATGGTCGCTGCGCGGGTATGGACGAAACGCCACTTGCCGCGCGCGTTTCATTATTTTTTGAAACGCGCCATCGCGGCATGCGCGCGTTTCGTCATCTCTTGCCGGTGGCGCTGTTGCCATTCGTATATTTGAAATTTTACGGTTTTCACTCTTATTTTTAACAATATCAATTTACTAATAATTATTTTCATTAAAAACTGGGTCTGTGCTCACATTGTACATTGTGCGTGCAATATCCATGTCCTCTGGCCGTTCCCGGCAGTTGTGGCCGTTTATGGGGTCCCAAACCTATTGATTGTAATAGATTTAGAGGATTTGCAGTTTTTATTATTAATAAGTATTATTAAATTAATATTGTTAAAAATAAGACTCAAAACCGTAAAATTTCAAATATACGAATGGCAGCGCGCCACTGCCAGTGGCGCGTTTCAAAAAAATAATGAAACGCCGCAAGTGAGATGGACCTGCGTGCGTTTTGTATATATAAGAAGGAAACGCGCATGCCGCCGCTTTCGTAAAAAAAAAAAAAAAAAAAAAAAAAAAAAAAAAAAAACGGAAACGCGCCACGGCGTGGCGTGTTTTGTAAAAAAAAAAAAAAAAAAATGAAACGCGCCATTTGTGCAATGTATAAGCGCTATATTCGTATATTTGAAATTTTACGTTTCTCACTCTTATTTTTAATAATATTAATTTCATAAATCATATTATTACTAAAATCTGCGATTTATTCAAACCCGTATCCGTTCAAACCCATGAATCTAAAGTGGATGCAGATAAAAAATTTTGAAAAAACCCATATAAAATCCGATCCGACCTGTTTAACCCGTGCCTTTTACCCGAGAAAACTCAAGAAAAAAAACTGTTTAAATTAAAAAAAAATCAAAAAATTCTAAAAAAATAAAAATAAAGTAATTTCTATATTTTTAATAATCATTTTTAAATTATCAGAAATTTTGAGAATTTATTTGAATTTTTTAGATACTTTTGAAATTTGTAAAAAAATAAAAAAAAACTGCCCTATCCTGTCCTGCATTCCGACCTGATCCGATTCGACCCGATCCATTCCATCCTGTCCTTGGATTTGACTTGCCGACTTATTTGACCCGTCTGACCCAACGGATTTAGCATGGATCACTATCGCACCTCTCGAATCTGATCCTTACTAAGCCATTCCGTTTAATTTGTCAATCCGGCCGATCCGTACAAATCTGTCCGGTGTACCGGCGCTGGCGTGTTTTGATAGAACAACTGTAAATTGAGAATTCTTTGAGTTAGCATGGTTAGTACAGTGAATTTATGGTGTGTCGGTGGCTACAAAGATTTGACATTTTTATTTATTTTCTGTCAATCTGGTAGGGACCAGTAGGAGGCTCTAATAAAGGGTTAATTTGAGTATTTGACCATGAAGAAAATCTGTTTCCCACATCTGACTTTTTTTTTGAATAAATTTGCCACATCTGACTGGTACCACACGATCTAGACACATCACACATGCATGGCACAGAGGGCATTGAAGTTTTTGTATTAGTCATCTCCAGTCAGTGATAAGTGGGGTGTAAATTCTTCTTTCTGATCACTGCCACTCTGCCAGTATTACTTCTGCTGTTTTGCATGTATTGCAATTATTTCAAATTTCTAAATAGTGCGAGGCTATACACAAATTGTCTGTTATTACGCTGGCCATGCATGTTCGAATGGATAATAATAAAAGAAAACGACTATACAAGAGCATAAAATGTTGACATTTGCGTATATCGATTTTGGGTAGATGGAGCACCTTAATTGTACCAAGGGATAGGGGGAACTGGAATGGGGTGACAGTTGTGACGGACTGCATAGCAGTGGTACGGGCAATTCAAAGCAAAAGGATCATCGCGGCACAACAGGCATTGGGATGGCAAGTAAGGTTGGAGCACAATGGGAGGGAAGCCCTTTACGCATCGCATGTGCTGGCAAATTGGACGAGGAGGACTGGGAGCTTCGCTGCGGCACAGCCCCCAAACGTGCAAGAACTGGTGGTTCGTTTGGCAAATCAAAGAATAGTTTTGAAAGAGTGGTAATTTTGAAAGAGTGGTAGAATAGTATATTTTTAAAAGAGCGATAGAAGAGTGGTGTTCTTAACTATTTGGAAGAGTAAAAATATCGTTTGACAAATTAATTAGAATAATTATGATACTAACAATGATGATGATGATAGTAAAATATTAATAATAGTAATAATAATAATGATAATATAATAATAATAATAAAATAATTATCATAATCCATAATCATAATCATAATCATAATAAATAATAATATTTACAGTTGTAATCATAATAATATAATAGAAATATAAACATAATCATAATATAATAATATAATAATATAATAATAAAAATTATAATTATAATTATAATCATAATAATATAATAATGAATAATCATTATTCTAATAATATAATCATAATATAATAATATAATATAATATAATTAAATAATAATAAAATAATAATAAAATATTAATCATAATCATGATAATAATAATCATAGTCGTAATCATAATAATATAATAAGAAAAATTATAATTATAATCATAATAATATAACCATAATCATAATATAATAATAAAATAATAATCATAATCATAACAATAAATAATCATAATCATAATCATAATAATATAATAATATAACATATTATAATTATATATAATAATATAATACTAAAATTTTAATTATTATAATATAAAATAATAAATAATAATAAAATTAATCATATAATAATACTAATGATGATGTTAATATAATAATAATAATTATTATAATAATATAATATAATAGTAATAATAAATAAATAATCATCATAATATTAATATAATAATACATCATATTAATAATATAATAATAACTCATAATCATAATATAATAATATAATACAACATAATTAAATAATAATCGCTATTTCGACGAGATCTAATCCAGTATACCACTTATAACTTGATATACCGGATTAACATTTTTCTGCACTCTTTTATTTAGTATAAAATTCGTTTGGCAAATTAATTCGTCGAAATAACTATTCTATTCTAACTTTTTGTTATTTCACCTTGTGCCAAAGAAACCCTAGGAGGAGAGAACATGGAGATTGGGCGAGTTGTCTGTCAGGGAGCAGGATTAGTGTTATTAGGCCGTAAGTAGTTTTTAGTGGGAAGTATTAGAAACACTGAGGGATGAAATATTATATCCCGTCATATGCTGTGCTAACACTAATAGTCTGTAATATTTGAATTATGCTTTAATCTAAGCCTACAGGTATTTTCTCAGAAAAAAAAAAATAAATCAAAGGTTTTATTGCATGTTACTAATTAAAGTTTTTTCTGGTCGTGCATTATTTCTGACACTGTCAAAATTTGCAGCTCTGTCCTCGGCGCCCACTCAATCTTCTGTTCTGTTCACCTTTGCTGCTTCAAAAATTAACAGGAAAAGCTAGTTTTGCTATTTTAATGTTTTATTGATAAAGACAGTTGCACTGATTGTGTATGTTCAGAGATTGAAGCAGGATTTTAATTAGGGAGAATTAGTATTCGGATCGTAATAGTTTATTTGATTCAAACCGTTAAGTAATTGAATATTAAATAAAAAAATCAACAATTCAACATATATATTTACATAATAAAAAAACTATGTAATATTATTTTCTATATTAAAAATAACATAAATATAAAATTTTAAATAATAAATAATTAAGTCGATAAAGGAAAATTTTCTCTACGGAACTTTATATTTTAAAATTTTTATATAATTTTTATTAATCACAACATTAAATGAAATTTTCTTAACAAAAATAATTAAATAATCTAAGAGATCAAAAATTAAATTCAGAAAAAAATATCTAAAAATATTATTTCTCAAAATTCAAAGGTATCTACCCCACTCTACAAGCTGGATCCGCCTTTATATATGTTGAACAATAACTTATTGAGAAATACCCAAATGGGTAGTATAATGTTTCTTTCTCAGGAACATTTTAAATTAAAAATCAGATCAATTTTGAATATATAGCTAAGCTCATTTTATATTTCGTTCTCAATTTTTCTTGCATTGCCTTTTGGCCGAAGTTGGCTGGTCCTTCTAGACGTGTAACTTACTAAAAATACCTCCAAAGGCTAAAAGCAAATAAGATAAATGTTTGGGCATTAGGAACAGTGCAGAGCTTGAATCAAAAGTTCAGGTTAAAATAATTTATATATTTTTTGGATATTATATTTAAAATTTTAAAGGCTAAAAAAATAAAATTATCATAAATATACTATAAAATATCATAAAATTTTAATAGATATATTAATTTCCAAAATTTTTGAAAGGACCCGGTCCTTTTAAGATCCGCCACTGATAAGGAATATTCTTCTTGAATTTATAATAAATTTTGATTACCTGGTAGGTAACTATATATGCATATTGAAGCGTTGGAAATACTTGCGTAGTTGCATGAAAAAATAAACTGAATTAATCGTTCGTTGGAAAATTCCGTACTCATACGTAAGATTTGACGTTCAGTTGAAAGATGCATGAAAAAATGCTTTATAAAAGATACTTAAATTGGACTGAGCCTATTTTTACTGGTTGCTAGTGTGTTGTTCAGACTCGAAACTTTAATTTTCATCTTGATGTAATCGATTCGAACAGTTTAATTTAATTAATTTTTATACTAAAATATGTTAACAAATTAGTATTTATATTTTTAAGATGTGGAGAAAATAATTTATTCTGAAAATTATTGTTCGTTCAAAAGTAATAAATTTCTCCTCATTTAGAAAATATTAAAAAATAAAAAATATATAAAATTCAATTTCTTAACATATTTTGATATGAAGATTAGACTAAATGATTTAGATTGATCATATCTAGTTAACATTAGAGATTTAAATTCAAAATATACTAACAATCATATTTCACAAAACACAATAACCTCATTTTTTTAAAAATTGTATATAATTTTAAATTACATTCTTACGAGTTCATTATAGGATAATAGGACTAGAGTAATAATTAAGATTCTATTCAAAATAATGCTGTTATCTGTGATTATCCAAGTAATATCGCTCTCAGATAGCTTAGATCAGACTTTAGTCTAAAAGAGGCAAAAATTAAAAAAATTTCTAAAAGACAAAAACTATAATTTTTTTTCAATATATGTAAATGTAAGTGTCTTTTTGAAAAAAAAAAGAACTTTCAGCCTCCCCCCTCCTGCTCCTTACATCCGCCCTTGGCCCCGATAGTTTAACTTTTTGTTTGAATATAAAAAGGACGCATTTTGCTTTGTCGGATTCGAATGCATGTAGTGTAGACTGTGTAGGCTAGGTTTTTCAACTTTGTACAAGTTCCAAGACCTTATCTTCCCCATGCAACTTCAGTTTCCCACTGATTTTTTACTCTTTCGACTATGCAACTCTGCATCCCTCTCCCTCTAAGCTATGTATTAAAAACGCGGCGGGTTGGATCGGGCCGTGGTCGTGCTTCATAGTACGGGTTTGCACTTTCCGTCCCCTCCAAGCTATGTATTAAAAACGCGGCGGGTTGGATCGGGATAGCACGGGTTTGCACTTTGTACGGGTCGGCGGATTTTGATGGAACGAATCAGGACGGATTTATTTTGGGGATTTGACCGCAACTCGTTCTAAACCTTCGGGTTGGCGGGGCGGGTGGGGCTGATTGGGTCGGGAACGGGACGAATCAACGGATTTTTTTTTCAAAATTTAAATACAACCCAATAAAATTCAAATAAATTCTCAAAAATTTTGAAAAATTAAAAAATAATTATTAAAAATATTAAAAAAATATAACTATTTATATTTTTGACCAAAATTTTTTAATTTTTTCGGGTTTATCGGGTATTGGGTCGGATTTGCATGGGTTTCCCGGGTCGGGTTGGGCGCGGGTTTGCACGAATTGGGCAGGTCGGGTCGGGTCGGGATATGTCCAAAACGGGTCGGGTCTAGTACGGTTTTTTTTTGAATTTTTTTTGCCCGTACTAGACCCGCCAGTTCTAATGGGTCACGAGTCTGACGGGTTGGATCACAGGTCGGGGCGGATCGAGTCGCGGCCACAGTACAGCAGGTTGGGTCTAACTCGCGCGGATTTTTTTAAAACACTACTCCCAGCAGGTTTTTTTTGCATTTTTTTAAAAAAATATAAAAATATTTCACAGGATTGATTTTGTTTTTTTATTCCTAGCATGAATAAAAAATATATTCCGAACAAGATACTCTGACCTGGAAAATAATTTCGGACCAACTTATCTCGTCACAGAAGAATATTTATAAGTTAGTTTATATAATCTTATAAAATGTTGGAAGAGGATGGCCCGAGAGATTTTTACCGATCCGTTTTTTTTAACATAAGTTAGTTTATATTTATAAGTGGCGCTGCTATTCGTATTTTTTAAAATTTTGATTTCATCATCATTATTAATAATATAATTATTATAAATATTATATATAAAAAACTACTTTTTATTGGCTTCTAAAAAAGTTTCATGTATCACGTGTTCCCTCGACATTTTTGTGCTTGGTTAAAATGTCATATTCTGTGAAGCGAGTTATTCGGCCTCTTTGGACATTTTGTTACTGTGCTACATGCTGGAGATGTGAATTCATATATACGCCATGGTCTACCCTAAGTTGTTAATTCATAAAAATAGGATGATAATTGCAAATGTACTTAGCTTATAAAGTCTAAAATGTAACATATTGTACGGATGTGTTTGAACCATTCAATTTGTTCTCCAATTTTATGTTAAAAATAACCTCTCCCTCTATAAAATTGAACTGTTCAAATATAAAATTTGATTTTCTATAAGAGTTTGATATAGAGAATAAATTGAACGGTTCAAATTGGTTATTTTTAATTTGAAGTTTAAAATCCTGACACGATGTATAGGTACATTCATGCAATACGCTGCATTTTAGACTTTCTCTCTCTATATATATTGAGCTCTAGTTTCCTAACTTATTGTTCCTCAACAGGGGTGGACACAAAGGGAGCCAAGGGGGTAGCTGCCCCCCTTGAATTTTGAAAAATAATGTTTTTAGATAATATTTTCGATAATTTATTCCATCTGAAATTTTTTTGCCCCTCTTGTATTGTTTGATTATTTTGATTGAGAATTTTTTTTAATATCATGCATATTGAGTGCATGATGAAAAAAATATGTAAAGATTTCAAAATAAGTTTCGTAGTGGAAAACTTCCGTCATCAACTTAATTATTTGTTATTTTGAGTTTTATTTTGTTGTTATTTTTAATATATAAAAGAATATTATTTTGATAGTTTTTTGTTAGGTAATAATATATATTAAATTATTATTTTTTTATTTAGTATTCCAATTAGTTAATGATTTTAAACCCGATAAATCATTATAATCTAATAATTAACTCCCGACCAAAATTTTATATCGGCTCTGTTCATCTGTCTCTACGATTAATGTGCATATCTTTGCATTCTTTTGAGATATAACTTGTCTAAAATGGGCGAAATTGGATCCTTTTAGTGGGTCAAGTGACTTTATCCGATGAGACACTTTTAGTGGGCTTTTATGGAGCTGCCTCAAATGGGCCTGAAGAAATTGGATCCTTTCAGGCTTCAGCCAGTGAAGATTGAAGAGCAAGATTTAGATAAGGTCCCTTGCCTTTTCTTTGCTTCATACTTCTACTTTTTGCTATAAGTCCGCCTCCAATGGACGATTTCCACTTCAACGGAGGCGCGCTGGAGACCTTTCATGTGGGTCCATGTGGAAGCTCTAACGAAATGGGGTTTCTCATAGGGGAGAGGTTCTCTAGTGTTATACGAAGCAGAGTGGAGAAGGATCTCATACTCCAAGAGCAGCTTCTTCCCTTTGCTTCCACAGCTGAAGGCAAGTTGCTGGTTGAAGCACTGGAGAGGTCCAATAAGGAGAGGTATCCTCGATACTGGGATGAATTGGAGGGTACCGCACGTGGGAGTGGCGTGCCGCTTTTGCATGTACACTTGTTTCCTTTACAACTGCTGCCTTGTTGTTTTCTTTTAATTTAGTTCTCTCAGATATTTTGCACTCTAGTGATGCATAATGCATTGACCAAGGAGCTAGGGATCCTTATCGTAGAATATCATAATCATTTTTTATAATTGTATTGTTCAAATATGTAACAAGTGTGAATTGGGTAGTCAGGGAAAAAAAAATCTAAATTTCCATACTTCTTAGCTATGGTCATTAGTTAGATGCTTAAATCATGCTTATTTGGCGATCAGATAATTCTACTAAACATGAGAAAGGAGATATTGCCATTTGTGACAAAGGAGGAACCAGCAATAGAATCAGTTGTTGATGATGATTGTTCTGATGTACTAGTTGTGAATGAAGCAATGGCTATTGCTGGGCATAATGAGGATGCAAATGTAGCTCTTGTCGGCCACACGTAATATTCTTCTATCCAATGTGTTGAATTTTAAATTTTAATACACTAAACAGGGATTTGCTTACAGATTCTGCAACAAGGGTCAGTTTCCTTTTGTGTTGTATATTCTTTAATGTTAATAGTGCACTCTGTTGAATATGATTGACTGTGAGCTTATTTTAGCCAATGGTACTTTGTCATTATTTTAATATATAGAGATGAACAAATAAATCAACATTAGATCATTATTTTCTTTTATATATCAGCTACTTGGTGCGAGCTGTGCTACCAAGTGGGCTCTCCTTCACTGCTTACACATATGCTGGTGAGCTTCCCAGCTGTGCATTTGGATTCAATAGTCATGGACTGGTATTGCCTATGAAATTAATCTATATCTTGATCTTTCTAATCAATAAGACAACTGATCCCTAAAGTACTAGTAAATTATCACCTTTGCATGTCTTCTTATTTTAGTTCCAAAGCTTTCTAATTCACTTTGTCTCACTATCAACTAGATTTGTTTTTTTGTGAAAAAGAATTGACAATGAAATGAAAATGAAAAAAATGATCTTCAAACTCATTAGTCCAAAATAGGAACTTATGTAACTTTCTAGATCCTTTTGCAATTGTTCTTCTTTATTGGTTTGCTGATTTCATTAGCATCATTCTGTTTCATATTAAAATCTTTGAAGGCTTTCACACTTAATTCAGTGCCTCCACTCAAGAATGAAATCAAGGAAGGCGGCATTGGCCGCAACTTTGTATCGCGAGATCTTTTAGAAGCATCTGACATTGATGATGCACTCGATGTAAGCTGTTTTGCTTCACTATGGAAATATTTCATATTTAGGCTCCATTTGGATCTCCCAATCTCCTGGGAATTAATGGGATTTTAAGCTGATGGGGAAAATTTACGTTGATCTTTTTGGATGCTTTTTTTTCTGGAAGTGGGATGGAGTACTTTTCCCACTCTTCACTCCCTTCTCTTCACAAATTTATGGGAAAAAAATTATTCACTCCAATCAAATAATTTTTTTCCCTATCTGCTGTGTTTCTCTCTCGGGAACCCATGAGACGAGATGTTTGGAACCCACACCCAGGAGAAACCATTTCCATGAGATGGGTTGATTCCGAACAAGCCCTTGAAGAGAAGAAAAGAGGAAGGTGTCAAGAACCTCCACAACCACAAACTATAGAAACATCTTTGATGGTCCTGATTTGGGGTTCTCATTCATGTGTACTAGCTGTATAAGAGACTCTGGATGTCTTATATTCTTAATTTTATGCGGCCTATGTTTGGAATTTCATTCTCTTGAATGGTTTTTGTTGATCATTTTTATTATTATTTACATTTGAGATTTATGATCTCTATGCTTTTGGATTGGATTTCATTATGCCTACCCGTTGTTACGTGGGATAAAGGCTTTGTTGTTGTAATGGTTTTTGTTGATCCATTGAGGTTTCATAGGAGATTTAAAAGAAATTACTACTACTGCTGAAAGATAAGTATTTATCTTGCGCAGAAAATTTGCAAGCCGAGTGTTTCAATTGGTCACTGTTACAATTTGATTGACATAAAAAGCCGAAGGATTCTAAATATAGAAACAGCCTCTAGTAACAGGTTCTTCATCCATGAAGTAGGAGAAGAACCTTTCTTCCATGCAAATATGTATCTCCATTTGAAAATTGATCAGGTAAATGCATCAAGATCACATAGTAATCAGCTGTGTTTTGCACGAAAATGGTATAACAAATTGTTTGTTTTGCTTTTAAGGTTCAAGATGAGAGTTCTTTGAGTCGACAAAAAAAAGCAGCTGCCCTCCCAGCTGATTCGAGAGAGCAAGCACTTTCATTGCTTGGTGATTCTGACAATAAGAAGTTTCCAATTTTCATGACAGGTACTATTTTTCTTTGAATTTAAGACTGTATGAAAATCATATGGAATTTGTTTGATGTGTTTTTTTGTTGTTAAAAATTACTTTCAGGTCCGATTCTTCATACTTTATGTACTGTGTTGATTGATGTAGATAGAGAGATGGTGACTATATACAAAGGCAACCCAAAGAATGAAGATGTATCACATGAGATTTGTATAGATTATTAATCTTTTGCTGGAAAATTATGGAAAACTTAAAGTTGAATTATTTCCCATCTCATTTGTGCAGCATTTCTTCATCAAAATAAGATATTGAAATTACACGGATGGTGTTTAGATCTGAGATCTGGCTTGTTTGCTACATAAAGTGTAGAGGACCTCATTACAGTGCAGTTGCGCCTTAATTTTATTGAAAAAATTGATTACAATTAAGGATCTTATGGCATTCAGATAATGTAACGTTTGTCTGTTTCATACTTACTGTATCCAAAAGAAGTGCTTTCAACTAATAAAATATTCGCTATCCAGAAGCAAATTCATGCTAATAAAATATGATTCAGGACAAATCAGGTTTGTTAATTAGTTAAATATATTGCAATTCGCTAAACTTAAATGTGGCCGAGCTTGCAAAGACTTCACCCCAGCAACCTACAATGGCTTCAAGCCTTCAATTATTACTATTATTATTATTTTTTTGAAAAAAGTGGTTTAAAACCACCTGCTTCATTGGAAATAAGAAAGTATAGATTTGAGTACCACATCCTGGTACTTTAGGTATGTCCAAAAAGCATTGATTTAATACTAACTAGTTTCTTCTAACATCAACAAGTCAACTAACATCATCAGTTTTTACTAGTTCCAAATAGGTTACTTATAATATCTAATACTTGCCTGTCATCTCCTCAAACTTAGGTGAACTTGTCTGAATAACCAGCTGAAAAAACAACAACCATAAAACGAAAACATACCAAAGAAAATCCAGCAGTAGAGAAGAGGGTGGGGGTATAATGATAATATAGATATCATTCGCTTTCACCTAATGTAAGCTCCTTACCATACAGCAAGAGATTTAAACCTAATGGTATTAGGGGAGTTGCTTGGGTGCGAAATAGAGAGAATCCTGTCTTCAAATCTGAACCATCTGTGATAAGCCTATCTCAAAATGGAGATTTGATCTTGACCCAGTCCCAGAAATTGGTTTGGTCATCAAATGCATCAAGTGCTGAATCGGTATATAGTACCATTCTACATCTCCTTGATACTGGAAACTTTGTTTTACGCAACCATACGACCCCAAAAATGATGATATGGCAAAGTTTCTACCACTGGGCCGACACATGGTTTCCTGGTGCAGAGCTTGGATTCACCAATATAAATGGAGAGAACATAAACCTGTCTCTTGTTTCTTGGAAAGGCTCAGGCAACCCTCTCCTGGCATGTATTCTCTTGAAATAGATCCACCTCTAATACGGGGATTCATCATCAGGGAAATATAAAAAAAAACATTCTTTTTTTTTTTGGCACTTTTCCAAAATGGATAGATATGCAAGATCTTACATTTCTAATGATTCTAATCGCTACTCATTCTATTTATTACAGCAAGAGTGTGAAAGTGCTAAACAATTGTTCATGCACTGCCTATGCCTCTGGAGCAGGATGTAGTCTCTGGTATGAAGATATGGTGAATATAATTGCAAGAGGTGATGGTATGAGTGGAGTGGTGATGCATTGTACATCCGTAGCGCGGTCTCCGATTTTATGACTATACTGCCCCAAAAGAAGTTGATTATAGGAGGGTTGCATTAATAGTCTTTATAGTTTGCTTGATTCTTCTATGGATACTTAGAAGGACACTCGTATTTTTAAGACGGGAGAATGATAATGACCAATTTAGTGCTTATTCTAAGCACAGATAAAATATGCAGCAAGGCATTTTTCTGTTAAACTAGGTGAAGGAGGCTTTGGAAGTGTTTTCGAGGGGGTGATTGTTCAATAATACACAAGTAGTTGTGAAGTAGGGGGGGCCGTTGTCCCTCCTGGTCGAATTTTTTTTTCAAAAACATCCATATAATTATATGTATTTTCAGAAAAAAATTAGAAAATATGTTTATATCGAAGAATTTTTTTAAAATTTGGCTTCTTCTAAAAACCTTTTTGATTTTTGCCTCCAGACTCAATGTCTGGCCTGCCGCTGCTGTGAAGAAACTCAAAATTTTACGCCAAGAAGAAATGCAGTTTTGAAGTGAAGTACAAACAATTGGAATGATTCGTCACATCAATCTTGCCCGACTTCTTGGATTTTGTAATGAAGGCACAGAAATTTGGTTTATTGGACTCTCATGTCTTCAAAGAAAGCTTTAGCATTTTAAGCTGGAGTGGGTGGGAGTACCAAGCTCTTGAGACTAACAATGGTTCCAAGATATCTTTCAATTATTGGATCGATATTGAGATTCGGATAAGATTTGAAATTGAAAATGAGTTGCTTTTGAGATCATATTAATTCGAAAATATATCTTAGAACCATGGGAATCCACTCCAACGGGAACAGACGATTATTAAATCCATAAACCTATTCAGGCTAAGAAAGATAGAAAATTTTGGTGCCCTGTATACACTATTGTAAGATGTGTTTTTCAAGTTGCATTATATATTGAAATAGTTGCCACAGTGGTATTGCCACCAGGCACCAGGCAAGACAGTGCATACATGGGCAGTCCATCTTGTACACTACTTGTTCGATGAAAAGCCTCTGAGAGGGACTCCCCCGCACAAAAGCTTGATGAGATGCTTCTTAGAGAGAGGAGCAACGTTGGGCTGTATGATTTATATATTTGGTTGCACGTATGCAATTTTGCCTCCCCCATCACCGGCCACCGCCCAAATTTAACACTACCAAGTTTCAAGCTTATTCATACTCTGGTCCAAGAACATAGTCAAATTGTTTCATTAATCAGCTCGAAACTCGCTTCTTTTCGCACCTATGACCCATCTAAGGGAAATGAGGACTAGAGAAACGAATCAGATCTGTACACGATATAAACTTTGTAAACTGAAAAATTCAAAATTGCTAAATCACATCTTTGAAATACCTCAATCTCTCTCTCTTTCATTTTTTTTAACTTATGCTCAAAGAAGTGATATAAATCACATCTAATGATTTTATATTGACAATTTAATTTATATTAGTCCATATTTTATTTTTTATTTTTTTCCATCTCACATCAACCGAGCATTTCATGTAAACGTGAACCCAATTACCCCACCCCTATATTTTGAAAAAAATAATTAATTTTATTTATTTATTCTGGTGTTCCATCTACGCGTGTCACAATCTGATGAATCAACACAATCTGATCCAAATTCGATCTAATTCAAAATGATCTAAAAATAAATAATTAGTTATTATAATCAATATTTTTTGATCCTCACAGATTGGTCGGAAACGGACCGGACTAACCCATCCATTTTGTCTTAACACTAATTAAAGCTGGTATATACTAATAAGATTATTAATATATTAATTAATATTAAAATGCTTAAATATACAATGAATATTATTAACTTAAGGATAAATGTGACTCATTTTACTTAAAAATTTGTTTTTAATCCCTGAATTTGTATATTGATCTAAATGTAATCACTTTCATCTAATTCCGTTAAATAATGGATGAAAACATTAACACCGTCATGGTCATCTTCTTCCTTTTTACTCGTGTCTTTGAACTGCTTCCTCACCCACACCAACCTCCCATCCCAGTAGGTTGGTCAGCGTGTAAGAATCTGATAAGAAACAATAGAGAATCAGATAATTGAACTTTTCAAGTAGAGAGTGGTAATCGGACGGGTCGGGTTAGATTTGAGTTCGAATCGGATAAGTTGGGTCAGTTTATTTTTCTGAAAGAAATTGGGTCGGATTGGGTCGGGTCAGAGTCGGATCGGGTGATTGAATTGCAGGTTATTTGATATCGGGTCGAGTTAGATCAGATCGAGTTTAAATCGAATCAGATAAAATTAATTTTTTAAAAAAATCAAATCAAATTGAGTTCAAATCTGAATGGATCAAATAGATTTCTCTCTGCCGCCTCTACTTTCAAGGCATGAACATCCTCGGGGTTTAATCCCTTCAGAAATTCTCAATTCCAGTTCCCTAATCAGTTTGGAGAAAATATTATGACCAATTAGCATTTCATCGAACGAGAAAACCTTTTTCATTGCGAACTCTGTAATTCAGTTGCTATTTTTATTTAGTTTATTTTCGTTTTGAAGATGTGCACTATTATTTCGATCTATATTCGGTATTAAGTATTGTTTTTTCAATATTTATTTTGAAATGCAATGAAAACGCAATTTTATTTTTCGTCTACAAAACGTGTTCATTTAATTTCTATTTCGACAACCAATTTTTAAATCAAGCAGATAGTTTTTTATTGTAAAATATTTCTGATGTTATAAGAGGAACGGCATTCAATAGGGATCATAAATAAAATATAAACAATTTTATTTTTAAATTAAGGAGCTAATTAATTTTTAACATTGAATTATTGGATGCAATATTTTTGCATCGTAATTGTACCTAGATATTATAAAACGAAAAGACATTCAGTATATAAAAGTAATATCGAAATATTGCACAAATTTGAAAGTAAGAAAGGTACACAATTGTCAAATTTTCATAAAAGCATCTCTAATGAGTTTTTAATGAGTTACTAAATCCTATGTGGCAATTATTATTTTAATTTTTAGATATGAGAATAATTTTTAATTTAGAAACTATAGAGGAGAGTTGCTAAATTAGAAACTCAGTTCTAAACAACACGTCATTTAGAAACTCACTTGATTTAGCGTTGGAGAATAAAAATTTCAAATAATTAAAATTTTCTCATTGAGTGGAGCCATTAACAACCCTAATTAAAATTTCTAAAATGAATTCAGCAATGAGTGCTTTTTTTAATTGAATATTTCTAATTGATGTGGCCACAATAACAACACAAAAATCAATACAACGTTGGAGATGCTCTAACATACTCACTGGTTAAAAATAAGAGGAGTGATAATTGTTTCCTTATCTCTACATTACATTTGCACTATTAAGCATAAATATTTTTTAAAAGTATATAGCCTCTAATTTAGATCTTGAATTATATGTTTTTGAAAAATATTTATATGGTGTGCAAATTGGATAATTATATCCGTTGCAGATTACTATTACGAAACGTGCAGCGGGTCATTATATTACAAACCATTCTCAAAATAATATCCATTGCCCCTAAGGCCCTAACAATAACAACAATAAGAAAATACTACACTATTTTGATAAAATTGTTCAAACAGTAATTCCCAACATATAAGTCTTAATTCCCAACATATAAGTCTTCTCTTCTCTGCTTTCTATGTACCACATAAATATTTTATTTTTGCATATGCAATAAAATAAGAAAGTTCATTGAATAGACAAAACGAGACGTTGAAGGGTCTGTCAATTCAAGTCCGCACGTTGACTTTGTCTACTAATTGGAAAAATAAAGATTATTAAACAAAAATAAATTCGAGAACGATGTCAGTTATTTGCATATATATACTTACTCATTTGCATGGGCGAACTAAAAATGATCGATAGTGGTGACCGATTCAAATAAATAAAATGTTCAGGTTAAGAAAATATATAATTTTTATTTTTCGAATCGAAAAAAAAATTATTTGTTATTTGTCATATAATTTTTTTTTTACTTCAAACGATCCCTTGTTAAAATTTTTACCGAATGGATATTCGGATGTCACCAGACTCCTTTAGCGTTCGATGGAATTGAGAGGACCTACCTTTTCTTCTCTTCGATTCCGTAAATGAAGGGGTGCTGCCCATTTGTCCTGTATATCATTACTTCAAACGATCCCTATACATTTATCTTTTAAGGGATTTTGACTAATCATGTTGACTACGAATCTAGATGTATACCAACTACATTTACCCCAGCAACTCTATTCAACAAGTTTGGGCCCATCATTGCGTGATAAAACGTGTGTAATACATTAGACGAGACAAGAGATGTCTGTTTATCTTTGTTCATATTTTAATTTCTGAAACCTGGCATAGATAGACGACACGAGAGATGTATCATACCACACAGAAAATATAATGTTTGTTTCCTTTTTCAAATTGTGTATATAAGGTACCATATAAGTTGTCTTTTACCAGATATTGCTCAATTTTATATATAAGTTTACATTTTGTTATTCCACTTAAAAAGGTGTTAGGGACCCATCATTTTCTTAGACTTTTTTACCCTTGACTGAAAAAATCTTATAGACTTTTTAGTTACCCTGCCTTCAACATAAAAAAATCCACTTGGACTTTTTGACTTAAGGTCATCGTCTAACTGCATTAATATTAACACGTCGAACTTATCAATAACAGGACAGAGTCAATTACGTAACCTCTGATTTCTACAGTTTTTCTCGTCTTCTGAATATTATTTGAGCTTTTGCAAGGATCCATTCTCTTTCCCCAATCATAATGGAGAAACTATCCTGCTCCTTCATCTTATTGTTGTGTTCTATCCATCTCACTTGTGCAACGCATATCCTCCTTCCAGGTGAGTCACTCAATTCAAATCAGAGTTTAGTTTCACAAAACGGTGAATTTAAGTTTGGTTTCTTCAATCTTGGTTCATGGTATACCGATCATTGCTACATAGGCATTTGGTTCACATATGAGGATTTAGATTGGAACTATGTGTGGATTGGGAACACACAAAGTCCTGTCAACTTATCCCTGTCATATGCATTAAACCTATCTCGAAATGGAAATTTAATCTTAACCCAGTCTCATGAACAGATATGGTCAACAAATGTAGAAAAGAGGGAACAAAACAGTACAATTCTAGTTCTTCTTGATACAGGAAACCTAGTTTTACGTGATCATACCAATTCCAGTAAAGTGATATGGCAAAGCTTTGACCATCCAACTGACACCTGGCTTCCTGGCGCCTGGCTTGAGTTGAACAACGAAAATGGGAAAAGTTCTCTTGTTTCACGGGTAGACGATTCTGACCCATCTGCTGGAGCTTATTCCGTTGAGATGAATGAGATCTGGGATTTCATTGTGACAGATAAATATAATAACAGAAGTTACACTGGTACTTTCCCCTCCTGGCTACCTATCCAATACAACAATGGTTTCATAACAATAAATCCTCCGTACTATGTGACAGTAAATATGGAGGGTGGAGTTAATATATGGAAGAGGGCTGAATTGCTTTATGGATTTCATCTGTGTACATTGAACTGTGGTCCTTTTGGTCTTTGCATTTCAAATTTTGGTTCTGGTAATTATTCATGCCAATGTCCATACGGTTTCCAACCCACATCTTCTGAAGAATTTTCTGTTCAAAACTACAGTGCTGGTTGTGTAAGAAATGTTTCATTGAACTGCACAACACAATCTATTATTAGCTCTAACAACTACACATTCCATCAATTAGACAACTTACTTCAGTGGCCTTATGACAGAAGACACATGAGTGCTTTGAGCAAGGAAAAATGTGAAAATGCATGCCTAAGGAATTGTTCATGCACGGGCTTTGCTTGGCGTCCAGGTTATTGCTACCCTTTGTATGGAGAACTGTGGGACATAATTATCAGCGATGATGCACAGATCGGGGAATCAATTTATATTCGTCTGGCAATATCCTCCAATTTCATCATCAAAGGAACTTATCACAAAAATATTAAGTTGAAAGTAGGGGTGGTTATAATTATTGTGATTGTTTGTTTCCTACTTATTTGGATATTTATAAGAAGATTCCTGTGTGTCAAAGTGGTGAATTTTGATTATTATCTGAGCTGTTACACCTATAACCAGATGAAGAATGCAACAAAAAGTTTCTCCACCAAACTTGGTGAAGGAGGCTTTGGATGTGTTTTCAAGGGGCAATTGATTGATTACACTAAAATAGCAGTGAAGAAACTAAAAGTTGTTGGACAGGAGGAGAAGCAGTTTCGAACTGAGGTACAAACACTTGGAATGATTCGGCATAGCAATCTTGTTGGTCTTCTTGGGTTTTGTGCTGAAGGCAAGAGAAGGCTTCTTGTGTATGAGTATATGCCAAATGGTTCTTTGGATTCTCATCTCTTCAAAGAAGGCTCTAACATTCTAAGCTGGAAAAATCGATATAAAATTTCAGTTGGGATAGCAAGGGGATTAGCCTATTTGCACGAACAATGTCGAGATTGTATCATTCATTGTGACATCAAGCCAGAAAATGTACTCTTGGATGAACAATTTTCCCCCAAAATTGCTGATTTTGGTCTGGCAAAGCTTCTCGGCCGAGACTTCAGTCGTGTATTGACTACAATGAGGGGAACAATTGGATATATGGCACCTGAGTGGATTTCAGGAGAAGCTATAACACAAAAGGCCGATGTTTATAGTTTCGGCATGATGCTGTTTGAAATAATATCAGGGAGGCGGAATGCAGGAAAATTCAACAATACTAGGTACCCCTACTTTCCTCTTTATGCCACCAAAAAGATGAATGAAGGAGAGGTTATTTGTTTGTTGGATAAAAACCTTGGGGTAAATGTGAATGCTGTGGAGCTAATACACGCATGTAAGGTTGCTGGTTGGTGCATCCAGGATTCTGAGGCATGGCGACCATCCATGGGAAAAGTTGTATTGATGCTCCAAGGTGTCATTGATGTGGGCATCCCTCCTGTTCCACATTCACTCCTAAATATTGTGGATGCTGAGAATTATTCATTTGATAACACATTTGAAGGCTAAAGTAGTAAATTGACAATAATTTGGCTTGCTAGTTTTAATTGTTGTAAACATGCTTCAGATTCGTATTGTATTTGGTCCATCAAGAAGCGTTTAGTAGGTAATATCCATATCATACATTTACATTTTCTGCATTTTTTTTTTTTTTCTTTTTACACTGTTTGGAAATTTCGGTTCATTCTCTTGTCAGAAAATTTCCATTTCAATTAATCTGGAAAGCAATGGCAGAGGATTGTATATTTGTCTGGGTTGAGGGTTTGTATGAGCTTCAGTACAAACTGAACGTCTCCAATCAGTACCTGTAACTCGTTTCCTGGCATTGTTTTTACAGGGCAACACTGGATTTAAATAAGGTCCCAGCAAACAAACATCGTGCATCAGTAATTAAGTTAATAGCAGGCTATTTTGATCTGAAAACAAGCATGATCATGGAAACTTCTACTTTGTTAAGCAAAGGAGTAGGATCTAACAACCGCCACTTCTGTTTTACTTACTATTTGCCAGTTGCCATTGCCAGTCTGCTCTGACCAAGAATCTACGCACACGCAACGCTGCATGCACAACAAGTGCTCGATCAAATGCCTCTTAGAGCAAATTCGAATTGGTAATTTGCCTCTTTTGATAAACCAGTAAACCACCTGAGATCGCATGTATTTTCGGTGATACCGTTCGATCGGTGCTTGGTTCATATACGGTTCGGTGACTGGTTTCGTGATCGCTACTGAGATCCATTTATTCACGGAGGCCGACAGTGCCCCTTGTCTTGTGCCCTATCAATTGAATTCGCCTTCTCTTCTGTCAACTGCCGACGAGGAGAGGACAATAAGCTTGACCTAGACGATTGAAATCTATGTGCATCTTGATTCACAAATTGATATGCTCATGGTTTATAAATTTGCAATTTAATTGATTTTGTCAACTTAGAGTATGTCCGGAGTTGCTATTTAGTAATATAACGTGTCATTGTATAATTTTAGTTATAGCATTGAAGGATCGATTTCTAATTCAGAAACTTTAGTGTTAGTTACTAATTTAGCAATCTAGTTTTATATAATTGATGTCTGACGCGATTTTCAATTGAGCTAAAACTAAACATCTGACGATTTTTAAAAAAAAATATATAATTTCAGCATTAAAAATAAATCTAAAAATTAAAAACTATCATTCTATACCTGATGTGTCTAAAAATAAATATTTAGAAACTATTCACCGTTGAAGGAGATGCTCTTAGGAGAAGTCAAAACTCTTCCCGGTCTTTCTTTATTCTCTCTTTTTTTTTTTTAATTCTTACGCAAATTATTTTATTATTCAACTCTGCAACTGATTAGTTCCATTATGCATATTAAAATATTTTATTATTTAAGTTATTTAAGGTTTTTTGTTAATACAAACTTCCATCTATGCTGCTTCTACACAACTTATCCTAAATTAGAAAAAAATGAGGATTGTTTTTGACGTAGTTAACTAACATAAAAATATAATTTTTCTTATAAAAATTAAATTTAATGGGTTTCATGTCTAGTCTACTCAAACAAGTTTGAGAATTAAAATTTCAAAACAAAAATTTCTTTTGTTAATATAGATGATAATAAGTTTTACTTTTATATGAAATGTTGCAGGTTCAAACTAAAAGAGATATATAAAAAATAATATATATCAGAGTTTATGAAATCTCTATTTAAAAAAAATTGAAACATTTCTCATCGTTCTTAGTCATGGTGTAACTTCATCAATCTAATATATATCAGATTTTTTTTTTTATGAAGCAGAGGGTGATTTCTCAGGTATTTCTTGCTTGTAGATTTCTTTCAGGCAGCATTACAAGGCTTTCTTATATTTTCGTGCAACAACAGGATGGAGATATTCTTCCTCATCATCATCTCACAGTTTTTTTCAACCCATGACATCTCACTAACGCAAAGCATTTCCTTCTTCCAGGTGAGTCCCTCAATTACGAGAAGAGATTAGTTTATCCATTCTGACAACCACATGTGTAATGATCTCACCAGATCAATTACAAGAACTTAGAAAAAAAAATAGTAGAGAGAAGAGTAGAAATTGAGAGAAAGAAAAGAGAGAGGAACAATATTTTGGGTATTCTGATAACGATGTATTCAAAGATAAGGTTTAGAGTTCAGTTTGATCAATAATGCATTACAATAGCACATATCTTGCTATTTAAACGAAATAAAAAATTACAACTGTAATTATTAAAGATAAAACGAAATAACTAGAGGTGGCAATCGGGCGGGTCGGGTCGGGTTCGGGTTCGAGTCGGACGGGTCGGGTCGCTTGACTTTCGAAAGAAATCGGTCGGCCGGGTCGGGTCGCCTGGGTCGGGTCGGGTCAATTTACATGTTGTGTTTTTTCAGATCGTTGATAGATTTCGATTGGATTGAAGATCATTTGAAAATAACAGCAGCTCTGACATCTCTGTGAGTAATGAATTATTTTCCAACTAACTCCTCAGCTCGTCAGACGGGATTCTCTGTCTCCACTCCCGCTGCTTCTCCTGTAATGGATAAAACGCAACTTTTATCCCAGTATGCACCTATCTCATTTGGGCCGGCCTCCCTGGTCTTACTCTCGCAGCCCATCTCTTTTATTTCAACAGCCCCGTTATGTTTGAATTCAAATATGGAGCTAACGGCTCCCTCTCTTGCTTCTGTAACACCCCGCGCCAACTGAGGAGGACCTGACAACATGCATCAATTAGACAACTTGTATATGTGGCCTGATAACATAGTGGTCGTTGATGGCCTGAGTGAAGAAAATTGTAAATTATTTTGTCTAAACAATTGTTTGTGCGTTGCCTTTGCTTCACAAGAAGATTATTGCTACCATTGGTATGGAGAAATGTTCAACATAACCATTAATAATCATGTGCAGGGTTTATCAATTTATATTCGTTTGGCAATCTCCAAATTCTACAATCAAAGAGACTGACAGAAAAAATGTTAAATTAACCGTAGGAGGGATTTTGATTATTATTGTGTGTTTGTTATTTCTCTGGATATTTTTAGGGAAATTTGCCTGTATTAAACCTTCGAATGTTGATGATTATCTTAGCATTTACACCTACAGACAAATCAAGAATGCAACAAAAACTTTTCTACTAAACTTGGAGAAGGAGGCTTTGGGAGTGTTTTCAAGGGGCGATTTTTTGATTGTACTGAAGTAGCTGTGAAGAAACTAAAAGTTGTTGGACAAGAGGAGAAGCAGTTTCGAACCGAGGTACAAACACTTGGAATGATTCGACATACCAATCTTGTTGGAGTTCTTGTGTACGAATACATGTCAAAAGGTTCTTTGAATTCCCATCTCTTCAAAGAAGGTTCAAATATTCTAAGCTGGAAAAATCGGTATAAAATTGCAGTTGGGATAGCACAGGGTTTAGCCTATTTGCATGATCAATGCCGGGATTGCATCATTCATTGTGACATCAAGCCAGAAAATATACTCTTAAATGAACATTTTTCTCCAAAAATTGCTGATTTTGGTTTGGCAAAGCTTCTCGGTCGAGATTTCAGTCGAGTATTGACCACAATGAGGGGAACAATAGGATATTTGGCACCCGAGTGGATTTCAGGAGAAGCAATAACACAAAAGGTTGATGTTTATAGTTTCAGCATGATGCTGTTTGAAATAATATCAGGGAGGCGGAATGCAAGCAAATTCAACAATAGTAGATATCCCTACTTTCCTCTTTATGCCACCGTGAAAATTAATGAAGGAGAGGTTCTGTGTTTGTTAGATGAAAAACTTAGGGGAAATGTGAATGTAGTCGAGCTTATACGTGCATGTAAGGTAGCCGGTTGGTGCATCCAGGATTCCGAAGAAAGTCGACCATCTATGGGAAAGGTCGTATTGATGCTTGAAGGTTTCACTGATGTGGGCATCCCTCCTGTTCCTTGTTCCTCCGAAACCTTGTGGATGCTGAGAATTATCAATTTAACTCTTCCTTTTAAGGCTAAAGAAGTAATTTTTTACTAATTTGCCATGCTATTTTCAATTATTGTAAACGGGGTTTCTAATTCCTATTGTATCTGGTCTATTTTGGTTACGTAGTTGCTATCAGTAAGTACTTGGTAGCTCAGCTGCTCATACATACAGTTACACTCTGCATTGCTTTTTCCTTTTTTTTTCTTTTTCTTTTTTACTTTCACGAGCTATCAGTTAATCTAGAAATCAATGGCAGAGAATGTATGGCTTGAGGGTGTGTGAATTGCCAGTACAAACTGACATACAGTTACACTCTGCATTGCTTTTTCCTTTTTTTTTTCTTTTTCTTTTTTACTTTCACGAGCTATCAGTTAATCTAGAAATCAATGGCAGAGAATGTATGGCTTGAGGGTGTGTGAATTGCCAGTACAAACTGAATGTCCCCAATTTGTTTCTGCTGGCAACACCGGGTCCAAATGAGGTCCAGTAATGATTGTACATCGTAATTAAGTAAATCCATTTCATCCCAAATCAAAGACAAACAATGTTACTGTTACGTACCAAAACTTTATTGGGTCAAGCAAAGGAGCAGGATCTAACAAACCGACACTTTTCTCTTGTTTAAGATTTGTCAGAAACCACTGCTAGTCTGCTATTGCCCAGAGTCTATGAAAGTAGCACGTGCACACTCAGGGGCAGATTTAGGCCCCCCCAATCTCACCGTAGTTATACATCGGAGTTTAAATTTATCATGTATTTTTGTTTCATGCAGTGTATTAGTCTTTCTAATTTATTAATTTCAACGTTAGTGACGTATATCCGCATCTTGACCCCCTTATACAAAAATCTTGACTCCGCCCAAATGCATACTGTAAGCACATCAAATGCTCGAGCAAAAAGCCTCTTAAAGCAAATTCGAAATGAGTGGTTTGCTTCTCTTGACATTAGCTGACATTTGACAATCCCAACAAATCTCTATACTGGCAGATGCTGCCAGTGCCAAGACATCGAAAAAGACAACCGCATGAGACCTGAGTTACTCTCTTTTTAACTCAGATTACCCCTTTACCCACATTTTTCATGCATCTGGCTTTGATGGGTACTCTAACTAACTTGTGCCTTGAACAAATACTGGTTCTGTTTGGAAAAAATAAAGAAGACTGCATAAGTGCCTGGATCAGAGTAATTACGAATGAACGAAATTTAGAGTGGGCTGTGTAACACCATCCTGTACATAGTGTACTTTTCAGATTCGAGCGTTCGAAACAAGACTTTTAGGCGGCAATTATAGCTCTGTTATGTTGAGGTTTGAAACGCTATATCTATATGGGGTTGGAGTACTTTCGATGTCCATCGGATCAAAAATGAGTTTGATGGGCATATATATTATTCAATAGCATCGAGATTTGTACTTATATTTTAATCAGTTGTTTTAATAATCGTGTAAAACATAAGATGTAAGATCCGACGGTTAAAACCACCCATCGAATCCATATTGATTTGATGGGCTTTGAACCCACTCTGCTCCCATACCTATATAACTATTTTACATTACACAATTGATTTTTTTTTTTTAATTTTGTTACAGTACGTGATATATCTTTTCGTGGAACTAGTGCAAACATTGATAAAAGAGAAAAAAACGCTCGAATAAATCTGCAAAATATTTCAGTTCATAATCTAAACTTTCCCAGAATTTATTTGCAATGTGTTGGAATAAGTCCGTTAATATTTTAAATTGAGTAATCTAATGTACGTGCATTCAGCTTTTATCGAACATCCAATGCTTAGGTATATTTTTTGAAAAATGTTGCACAAAGTTCAAAATTATAGATATATTTCTAATGATTTAGATAGAATGTATAACAAATTTTAGTCATTATAAAAGAGATTTTACTTCTCACCATACAATTAAAAAGTTTTAACGGTGGAGTTTCAATAACATTATGATAAATGACCGATTAATCTCTAAATTATTTTAAATTTGATAACATTTTATCTAAGTCATTATAAATATATATATGTAGAGTAAATCTACGGTGAGCTTAAGCTCACGGAAGACTTCCGTGAACTTAGCTCAAAAAGTATATCAAATTATCTCCAAATTTTATTTTTTCAATCTCATTAAATTCTTCATATTGAAATCTTATGGAGTACAAAAATTTGGGATATTTCGAGTTTTTTAAGTCACTCTTTTCAATTTTTGAAAATAATGTATAAATATTGAATATATTATTATTATTTTTGGAGCTGATGTTCAAAAATTAAAAAGAGTGACTTAGAAAACTCAAAACATCTCAAATTTTTGTACCCTATAAGATTTTAATATGAAGAATTTAATGAGAATGAAAAATTAAAATTTGAAAATCATTTATTATATTTTTTGAGCTAAGCTCATGGAAAACCTCCGTGAGCTTAAGCTCACCGTAGATTTACTCTCTCTCTCTCTCTCTATATATATATATATGATTTTGAGTTTTTCGTTTGAGCAGTATTTTCAAAAGATATACCATAAGCATTGGATATACCATCAAAATTGGATGTATATTAGAATTACTCATTTAAATTAATTAATCTTTTTGTATTTGTAATATCACAAAATTCATAGGTATGCTTCAACTTATGTTTTTTAGTTATGTGAACTACTTCAATAAAACCTGACAAATAATAAGCTTGAAATTATGCTGAATTAAATTTGAAGTAGATTAGAATTAGTATGTTCATACGTTTAGGCAATTTAAGTCACATTTGTGATTGTAATCTTAACAAAAAAATTCAAATATGCTATAGCTTGTATCTTTTTGATGTGCAGAACTTCATCTTGGGAATTAGGCAAGTTTCTTGCCTTGTTGCCTAATTCCGAAGAGACCAGTGGAAACACAATGTGTAAATAAATTATTAATACTATGGAACCAGCATGTTACCTTAATTGAAGGTGCATTTGTGATTTTACTGCTTTTTTGTATTACACTTTTTTGGACATTTAGAAGGAAAAACATGTGCTGGTAGCAAGAGGGTGAACATTGATTGATAATTTTATTATGGCATACTCTTATAAGCAGATAGAGAAAGCAACAAAAAGCTGCTCCACCAAACTAGGCGAAGGATGCTGCAGTACATTATTATTATTATTTTTTTTTTGAGAAGAAGATAGGGGTCACGCCCCTACATTCATTAATTTGATCACAAAACGTGATCAAGATTGTACAAAAGGAGGGATATTTACAGATGGATAAGGAGTAAAATAGAAAGCAGAACAAGAAATAGAGAAAACAGTTGAGCCTACATGCTGAGCCTATTATGTTGATATCCTTCCGACTGTCTAATAATATTTCCCTCACGACCTCAATTACATCTTTTGTTCTTCAGTGAAAATTCATCTGCAACACTCTCTCTATATCACAAAGATTGTTGTAGCTTCTATCTGTCTAATATATTTCTGATTTCTTTGGATAGGAGAGTTTTTTGGTCGTGTTTTGTCAATGGAGCTCGTTGAGAAGAAGATAGGGGTCACGCCCCTAAATTTGCTGCAGTACAGTTTTCAAGGGGCAACTGTTCAATTGTAATGAAGTTGCTGTGAAGAAACTCAAGATTGTGAGCCAAGATGTCGAGCAATTTTGAGCAGAAGTGCAGACAGTTGGGATGATTCGACATTCTAACCTGGTACACATCCTTGGCTTTTGTGCTGAAGGCACTGAAATGCTCCTGTTTTATGAATATAGTCAAATGGTTCACTCGATGCTCACCTCTTCTCAACACTATCAAGTGCTTTAAGTTGGAAATTATGGTACCAGATTGCACTCGAGACTGCAAAGGGCCTAGTTTATTTGCATGAAGAATGCAGGGATTGCATTATTCATTGTGACATTAAACCTGAAAATGTTCTTCTAGGTGAAAATTTTACCCCAAAAATTGCCGATTTTGGAATGGCAGAATTACTTCTTGGAAGAGACTTTAGTAAAGTGCTGACTACGACAAGAGGAACTCTTGGCTATATGGCACCTGAGTGGATCTCAGGTCAAGCAATTACTGAGAAAGCCGATGTCTATAGTTTCGGCATGATGCTTTTTGAAGTAATACGGGGAAAGAGAAACACAACAAATTTTAACAATATAAAGCACTCGTACTAGCTTTCATCTTTATGCAGCCATTGAACTTCATGGAGAAGGTGTTGAGTTTGCTAGATGAAAGTGGGAGGTAATGTTAATGTAAAATGAACTGATAAGAGTCTGTTAGGCTACTTGTTGGTGCATTCAGGAATGCAGAACACAGTGGCCATTTATGGGAAATGTTGTTATGATGCTTCAAGGTGCTGTCAGTGTCAGTATTCCTCCTGTTCCACGTTCTCTTGTGAATCTTGTTGTCAATATAGGTAGTGTCAGTGAAAGAAGCATTGCAAATTTTTCTTAAGGTAAAAGGAGAGAGCTCCAGTTGGTTTCCTGAATACAAACTACCGCACAACCTGAGTCTCTAATCATATCCTTAACAACATTACATTTTGAGGTGTAACAAATGCATCTTACATTCCAAGACATAAGGGAGAACGATGACAACATTTAAACTATCAAAAAATAATAGTACATATCTAGGACCCATAGCAGCTACCTCCTGTCCTCAGATGGAGCTAAGGTCACCAAAGGCAGAGGAGGACTCATAGTCGACTAGCTCCTCCTCATAGTCATCCTCTGCCCCCTGGTGTGTTGCCCCTTCTTCCATCACAGCAGGTTCATTCAATTTGTCATCAGATTAGGGAAATACATTGGCAACCTGCAGTGGCTGACCAAGTTTGATCGAATCAGGGAAGGAGGTAAGGTAAAGAGTGCTGCTTTCCTTTTTGCGAGCCATTTGTGATATCGACCTACGAGGGGACAATCTCTCGAGTGCTGTCAGACGTAATGGATGCATCTGTGGTGATCTCCATCATGCACATGTCATCAATTTTGACCTTGGTTGATTGATCAAGAGGGTCATTTATGAGGGCTGCTTCAGCAAGGCGTGTTGTAAGGTTTGCTTCAGCTAATGTTTGTTTGATAGCTCAGGGCAGTTCCTTGGTTTTACAGTAATTATGGCTTGAAGAAATCATGAGGCCAATACATTAAATATGGCATTGATGAGTTCAATATAGGCTACATGGCAAGGAGTAAAATGTTGGCACTGAACAAATCAAATCATACCAATGAATCAATAAAGATATGTATCAGCCATGTAGTCAGAAAATAGAAGAGTCAAAACTCAGAACCCATTTTTGTACCTGAACCGAGATGGAGCCAATGGAAATACCAGGTACCAGTACCCAAAAGCATGCTTGTGGCACCTCCAATACCACCTCAAGGGCCGCTATCTAAGGATTTGTGACTACCAATTAATAATTTAATAGTACAAAATAAAATAACAATTCAATGATTTATAGGCTTCCTTGAATAGAAGACCTGCAAACATGAATTTTAAATTTGTCAAACCTACCCTCAATGATCCTAAAATTACCAATAACTATGGGGGCAAAATTACAGAAAGACAATAGTAAGAGTACATATTTTTTTTAAAGTTCTACCACCTAAATGAAGATGTTGTGGATTCTTAAGAGCATAACAGAAAATAAATATTCCTAACTTAAAATAATGCTTGCACTATTTTGTCAATTGCAAAATTTACCTGCCTTGAACATTTACTGAAAGCAGAAGGATGAATACTTGAAGGAGCTTTGCAACAAAGTGCTACCCGTTGCCTTAAAAAGCAGCAACACCAGCATGAAAACTGCTACAGAAACAATTTCCAAGCAAAAATCTCTGTGCTTTCAACCCTGAAATACAAAATTTTAAAGGTAATTATTTTTCGGTGGGCAATCATACTTTACAAATCTATATAACAACTAGTTGGTGAGGTTAACCCAAAGTCAGGAACAAAGATGCCAGGATCAAACATGCACTGATCAGAGATTTAAAGAGCAAAAGTAAGAATACAACCATGTTAGGAAATTATTTTCAGTAAAATTTGCCCCCATAATTATACAAGCACCTAAATAGCTGCACACACCTGTTATCTAGAAGGACTTTGAAATATAAAAGCACCTAAAATGACAATACCAGTTTAGGTTTGTAGGACCAGAAGCATATGTACAAGTTGGATCAAAAGCAGCAAGCATTGTAGGAACCAAAATAATTTGTGTATAAAAATGATTTCGGTGGAATATTCAGTCTTATCAATTCTTCTCTAGATACCGATATATATATATATATGGTACCAATGTCTACGCTCGATCAATGGTATTCACACCTGCAGTTCACTCAAACACTAAATATTGTCACAGTACAGGGATGATGGAAGTTTCAGTAAGATGGTTATGTATCAGTATAATAATCTTTGCATCAGCAGCTCAGTAGATAGGAGAGCAATTAGATGGAGCAACTCAATTTCATTTGATATTAAACCCAAACTATTTCTTCTATCAGGCGCCCTCTAATGGAATATGCAGAGAAATATCGCTCGAGTGTTAATCTGACCATAACACAATCTTCAGTTTGAGTTTAAGGCAGCACCACACTGAGAAATGATCAATAATTAATCAGTATCACTGGCCAAATACATAAGAATTATGCTATAATTTACAGGGAGTACTTAGTTCATGTCACGTGAAGAATATTGAAATTAAAAAATATGTCTATAGATATAAACAATCCAAGATTAAACTGCACCTCCAGATTCACTGCTTTATTCCCTTCGACCTTGTTGATTCTCCTGCTTCAAAGAATCCTGAAAATTGCACGAACGAGATACTAATAACATCAGTGCACTTAAAAAGTGGTTTTGGAAAAAAAAAAATTGTGGTTCACGAGATCAATTGCAAACAGGGAAGAAGATGGGAGGAGAGCGCGTTAGCTGAGAAACAAGTAGCGATTGTCTTTTTATTTTCATATTCATTCAGAAAAATGCGGAAAACGTAAAGAGCAGTAGTTAATTTTTTATTTGCAAAGCCAGAAAACAACGTACCTGTGCTAGGGATGCGAAATCGAGTAGTGGAGCAATGGTGCAGACAGGTAGGAGTTGATGGAGAGAGAGAGAGAGAGAGAGGGAACGCTGCATCAGAGGGTGGAGGTGGAGGGGGAAGACAGTTTTTAGTAATAATAAGTTTTATTAAATTAATATTGTTAAAAATAAGAGTGAGAAACGTAAAATTTTAAATATATGAATGGCTGCATTTACTTCTTATATATACAAAACACGCAGCGCCTGTCCATCTCATTTGTTGGTTTGACGAAACGCGCCACGGCAATGGATAAAAATAATGAAACGCGCCACCGTGGTCCGCGCCACTAGGGTCATTCGTATATTTGAAATTTTACGGTTCTCACTCTTATTTTTAATAATATTAATTCAATAATTATTATTAATAATAAAAACTGGGGGAGAGGATGCCGGAAGAAAGGTTGGCGAGAGAAGGCGAGGGGGCGATCTCATCTGGGAATTGACAGCTGAATGGCGAGAGCACTAACGCATTACATCACATAATTATGGATCTGATCCTCTGTTGTACAATACCGTGTTGCGTAACATATAGATTATTAGATCATTTTAAATTTTGTTTTGGTTCAAATTATGAAAAAAATTAACGATTTACATAGTGCGTTTGCATCAAAGATATGAATTCCATAATTATATAATAGTATATTCATAGGCAGATTCATACTTTAGTCCAAAAAAATAATTTTTTTTTCTCAGCCAGAAGCAAAATAAATATATTTTTTTTTATTTTTTTCTATAATAATAAAGATATCTGTTGAAACTTTTTTTCAGGAAGTAGCTGCCCTGGCTATATATGGATCCGCTACAAAGTACAAAAAAAAAATGAATGAGAAATTTCATAAACTTCTCATTCATCTTTTATTGGAATTTTTGTTTTTGGAAGAGTAATATTTATATACTCTTAATCAAATTTATTAAGCTACTTTATACAGTCTTACCGAGATGAAATCGAGTCTATATATAGTCTATACTGACTACACAGTCCATCGGAAAACACACCTCAATTCTCATGCATCCTTTCTTTAATTACTTAGCATTAATTGCTTTTGTATATACGTACTACAGGGGTGAAATTAAAAAAATGACAAAGAGGGGTCAAATAATAAATTTTACTTTTATAAGGGGCCAAAAAATATTTATATTTAAAAATATACAAAATATAATGAATACAAATAAAATTTTTCATTTTTTAGAGGGAGTGACTCACTTTTTATCAAGCTTTTAAAAAACGGTTTAACGATTTAACTGTAAGGCAATAATTTCGAGTTAAAACGGTTTAAACGGAGTTATTTAACGGCTTTTAACGGTTTTAACGGTTTAAACGTAGTTTTTTACTTAACATTAAAGATTTTGATGAAGTTAAAACGGAGTTTAAACGGTTAAAATGATGTTTTTTAAAAGCTCGCTTTTTATTGAAAATATGGACTTTATAGTTGGAGGAAATCCAATTTCAAGTCACCGTAAGTACACAAGTTTCACAATATATCCTTTTGACTTGGATTCAGAAATCACATCAGATATGAGTTAAAAATATATATCCTTTTTCGTTAATTCGAACAAAATTTTTGGAAAAGTAATGTAATTTATTTGGGCTGAATTTCGTATATATCTTTTTAAATTAAACTTTCAAATTATGTATTTCTTTGTTCTAAAATTTATTATATTACGTTCATCCTTCTAATTAAGTTGCTGAAACTTTCATATTTGTCCAATAAAAAAATGTTGGTGCCCTGATTAAATATTTTTAAACTCAAATTAAAATCTAAATTGTTTTATTATAATGTTATGGCCTGAGAGAAAATATTAGAAAAGCCGTATCCTGTTGACTTTTTGACGGATAAGCCAATAAACATAAGACCAAACATATAGTCACTGGGCTTTTGTCCAAATCTTTGCTTTAAGATTCTCGCGGACATTAATTAATGAATAGAGACAAGCACTCCCTTAACTCAAGCAGTTCGCATTTAATAAAAATAGTACGAAACCATTGATGTTCATTAATTAAAGATCCTCCTCATTAATAAAATAAATAAAAGTGTGGAAGTTCCAAAGTTAGCATCTCTCTACATATTTCATAACATGCGAAACGAGTTTGAAATCATTGAAATATATTCGAGTTTGAAATCACTTGATTATAACTTGCAAAAAGGTAAGAGTCAACAAATGGAACCGATATTATTTTATTATTTCTGAGAAGATATTTATTTCTATTTGACTAAAGAAGGAGATTGAATGATTGATGTACCATTTCTTGAAAGGTAGAATATAATATAATATAATATATGGTGATTTTTTTTGAAATAAACTACATTGATGATGATTTGTGGGCCATTTAATTAATTTTTTATTGCTATGTATTGTTGTTTTTTTAGTGGAAAGCCATAGGAAACTGCCATTATGATTTCTGCGCATAAATCCGACGGTGTTGGTTGTAGAAATTGTGGTTAGGCATCATACTTTTTCTAAGGGTCAAATTTAATGAACCAACAAGAGGATCAGATAAAGATCAAATTTAATAAGAATTTTTAGAGGGTTGGATTTAAATGATTTAATAAGTGAGCCTCGTCCTTATCAAGCTTTTTGAACTATAAGAGCCAGGTAAGAGCTGAGTAAGGATCGGATAAGGACCAGCGGGTATATATATATATATATATAGTGAGGCTATGATGCTTCGCAAATTACAAAATCTTTCGTGCTTTGTGTCCGTATCTCAAATTTGAAAGTTCAAACGGCCGATTCAAATCGTTCAACCTAATCTTCATATTGAACTATCCTTGGAGATCAAATTTTATATTTTTTGAATTCTTTTGTTATTTTTTAGATGGGTACAAAGTTTTGCGATCTAACGATTTCTGCACCATCCAAAACTAGCGATTTTGTACCCATCTAAATTTTAATTTCCAAAGATAGTTCAATATGAAGATCATATTCAACGTTTGGATCGACCGTTTGAACTTTCAAATTCAAGATACGGACGCGAAACACATGAAGCTTTGTGCTTCGTGAAGCACCATAACCTCACTCATATATATAGAATTAGGCTATGGTATTTTACAAAGTACAAGAGTGTTGTGTGCTTTGTGCTATATTATTAATTTTAAGTCAGAAATGATGATCCAAATCTCTCAATCTAATATCCATATCAAAATCTATTAGTAAACCAAATTTAATATTTTTTGGAATTCATTTGCTATTTTTTTGGATAGGGGAAATACCATCATTTTTGGATCAATTAGAATTCTCAGATCAAGTCATTTTCTCCTCATCAGAAACAATAGCAAAAAAATTCTAAAAAAAAATATAAAATTTAGTTTACTAATAGATTTTGATATGAAGATTAGATTGAATTCGGATCGATTATTTTTTATTTGAAATTAAAAATAGATCACAAAACACACAACGCCTCTGTGCTTTGCAAAGCACCATAGTCGGACTATATATATATATATATAAATTATATATCAATTATATATTTTTAATATTAATTTATATTTATATAATAATATTAAATTATATTTTCCTATTTTGACATTTTATTTTATTTTTAAAATTTTAAAGTGTAATTAAAATATAATATAAATATATTAAAAAAATGGTCTGAAAAGAGCGGATAAGGATCGTGTTTGATAAAGGCAAAGTTAGAAGAGTTTGTTTTTTAACGATTGAGTCCGGCTCTTAAGAAATCTGATACTCACCATTAGAAAGGATCAAACCAAATTTCTGAAGGCCAAATAAAAACTAGATTTTTTAAAAAATCAGACGGGCTGAATTTGTTGACCAAGTTCTTATGGACTATCCTACTTGAGAAGGGATCCAATTACCATCATTTTGGTGCCACATCGGTGCCATTAAAATTAAATATCAAATAACTATTATTTAAATTCTTAAATAACAAAACTAATTGAAAGAATATTTTATAAATATCATCTTATATATGTATATAAAAAATTATATCATTTCGATATTATTTATATAGGCATCAAGCGTTAATAAAATCAACGGACCAAATTTTACAATTTAGACACGTTACTTGATGGCTATTCAAATAAAGTTAAAAAATTTTAATTTTTCATATACATACAATTGAGATGATGTAGAATACATCTAACGGTTCACATTTTTAAATTTATACATAAATAAATAAATAGACACCATGGGCACCAAAAAAATGATAATTAAATCCCTTCTCATCCTACTTATGGCACACTTTTTACATTATAACGTTGTCACTATTATAGTTGTCTCAATAAGACATTAGGGGAACACCTAAGAGCATATATCTGACGGAATGAAGGATAATTCCAAAGGCACTGACCGCATGCAGGCCTTGAAAAAAAAAACAAGTTTCTATACTTAAAATTATTGAAAGAAAAATTCAATTTGATTCGCATGCAGGCCTAGAAAAAAGAAATTGTATTGTCCGATTCTGAAGAGTCAAATTTGATCGGAAATCGGTAAAATTCAAATTAGGGTGCTCCATGATTCCAACACTTTATTCGATAAGTTTTATTGAAATCCTTATATTAAGTGAGATCATTAGAGTAAAATTCAAATATCATTACATGCTTAATTTGCTATTTTTTAATCACTTTTTTTTAACCTAAACCGAGTAACATTTTTTTTTCTGTACTCTATCATTGCGTGTACAAAGAAAAATGATACAATATTCCAAGTATTAAACTGAAATCTTGGCTCGAATTATATTTTCCTTAGTTTTAGAAACTTGAAATTATTTTTAAAGGAAACTACGATATTGTCCCAGATCTTCAAAATATATAATGGCAAAAAAAAAAAATTGAAGTTCCCATGACCACAACGAATACTGCATCTAGTTAGGAATATTATTTCATAATCCCATGATCTTCGTACTTTTTTTCCTATGTTTATATTTTTGTTACATGTTTGAAAAATTATTTTTATTTATAAAGGCGCACCGATTAGGGGTGCAAACGGATTGGATACGGATAGATAATAGTCAAAATTATATTAAATATGAATAGTTTTAGAAATGAATACGGATCGAATATTAAACGAATATGAAATACAAATTGGATAATACACAAATATGAATACAAATACATATATATATACTTCAATATTAAATTAAAATAACACCAACATAATTATTTATATAATATTTTTCATGATATTAAATTAATTAATTAATTATTATTATTATTATTATTATTATATTAGTGATTTAATCAATAATTATCATACAAGTTAGTCGTCAAAAAATTATAAAAATTAAAATATTAGTTAAAATATATTAAAAAAGGGGGAATTATTTATTTGCCACTATAAAGTTTAAAATTTAGAAAATTGCCACTACAAAATTTCAGTTTAGAAAATTGCCACTACAAATCTTAATTATTCTGAAAATTGCCATTATTCTTATTTAATCACAATCCAAAAAATCTGAAAATTCGTATTTATCAAAAATACCCTTTTCCTCCTCCACCCCTTTTGCCTCTGCCTTTTTTTTTTTCCGGTCCCAGCCACTCCCCCACTCCTTCCACCTCCCCGCACACCCAACCTTCATACTTACTAAGTTTATTAATTTAATTTCATTACTGATTCAATCATCGCTGTATTCACTACTAAATTATATGGCTTTTTTCATACCTGTCACAAGCATTTTTATACGAGTACATGGAAAATGGATCACTCGACAAGCATCTATTGATATTTGCATGGCAACTGAGAGCCAAGGGTGTTTCCCATATGGGTGTGGGAAAATTTTGAACAGGTGAATTCACATCAGTTCTGGATCGATGTCGGTTCAGGAACAACAAGCTGAGAGAGTCGACTAGTGGGGCACAAATGCATGATCAGGCCATTGAAGAGTAGTTGACCAGTGAGGTGCAGATGCATGATCTGGCCATTGAAGAATAGCTCCCTTGCGGTGCTCATCGACCAGTCCATTAGGTTGAACTCGAAATTTATTTGCTCAAAATCAATATCAGCCGTAGGTGGAGTTGACTGAAGAAGTTGAGAGGAGAAAATCTATGGGGCTAGCTGGAATGCTAAAGTAGAAAATCGGGTATGCAGTGAAGGTGGAAAGAGTGGGGGGAGCGACCAAGGCTGGAAAGGGCGAAGATGAAGGGGGTGGAGGAGGAAAAAGAATTAAGGAAAGGATATTTTTGGTATTTAAGAATTTTTTGATTTTTTTATTATGATTAAATAAGTATAATGACAATTTTCAAAATAAATAAGATTTGTAGTGGCAATTTTCTTAACTAAAATTTTATAGTGGCAATTTTCTAAATTCTAAATTTTGTAGTGGCAAATAAATAATTTTCCCATTAAAAAACTATAAAATAATAAAATATAAAGGTAAATTATGTATAAATTTAATTAGATTTGTAATATACATTAAAAATTCAATTGAAAAACATATAATGAACCTTTTATTCGGATATATGAGTTTTAAAAATATTCGGATCTAGATAATTATCTATATTTGTATTTGTATCTAGATTAAAATTGAAAATTATATTCATATTTATATTTGATCAAAAGTTATCCGTATCCGTATTTATATCCGAAAATATTCATATCTGAATATCCATATCCACTAACATCTTGAATAATATCCAAATACGCTTGAATAATATCCGATCCGATTTGTACTACTTCAGCTCCTGTGCATGTTTCATCAAAAAAATATACATGCAAATTGCAAACGCCTCAGTCATATTCTTTCATCTAATTTAGCGAAAATATATTTTAATAATTATTGAATTTTATTTATTCTTAATTTAATAATATATTAATTTTATTAATAAATATAACTAGGGGTGTCAAAAGTTATCCCGACCCAAAATGACACAAAGATAAATAAGTCGGATATGAGTTAAATTTTTTTGATCCGTCATGGCTCGGTCGGGTATGGGCTGACCCAATCCGACTCATTTAGTTATATTTTTTGAAGTAATTTTTTGATTTAATACTAATTAAAACTTAAATATATACTAATTAAGATTAATTATAAATTGATTAATATTTAATTATTTTAAATTAGATAAAAATAATTAATAAATACTTAATTATTTTACATAATTCGGGTCGGGTCGACCCATGACCCGGTCAGATCAAGTATAGGTCAAGATTTTTTGATCCAAATTTAAAAATGTCAGATTGAGTCTGATCAAGAAAAATAATAAAATAATGATGATCCGACCGAGCTGATCCATTGACACCCTAAATATAACATTTCTTTCTAGAAAATTTTAATTAAATTATTGACATGTTATGCTTCTGTATATATGAAGTTTAATTAATAAAACAGAGGAGGAATGAAAGTACAAGAAATAAATCATATTCATTGTTTAATGAACAGTTAATTAAAAAAAATTGTACAAATTAAGCAAGGACTGGTTCTCGTCGAATTCCAATCAAATGTATTTATTTATTTATTTTTATTTTGTATGGTTGACAGTGGCTGCCAACGTGCTTTTAAGCAACTGATTCTTATAAGTTATAACAGTGATTGTCTCGACTCTTAATAGGAATGACAAAAGCAGATGCGGTAAGCAGGAAGGTGCAATTGTATAATACTCACATGCAATTTTACACATTGAATGCGTATGTGTAAGTTATGCACATTAAAAAGTATAGCATGTTCTTTTTAAAAAAAGAAAAGAATATCAACAAAATATTGAATGCATATGTAAAATATAAACAAAGTATGTGAACAAATTAAATATAAAACTTGTATCAAATTTTACATATTGAATCATAATGTACCATAAAAAGTATATCATTTTCTTCCTTCCTCGAGAAAGAAAAGAAAGAATATCATGTTCTAAAGAATAGTTGACAATTTCAGTTTGATCATAACCTTATTAAAAAAAAATGGGATTGTTATTCTTAATAGTTTTTTATGGTATACAACTTGAAAAAAATAGTTCTTAATGGTATTTGGAATCACCATATATATCTTAGTCTCAACAAATTGAATGTTGTACGGAGGCCGTTTGTCTTATATGTATCGATTTTATTTAGTTGGCTTATAAATAGATCATATCTGCCTCCTCGTAAACAATTTTGAAACCAGTATGTCTAATTTAGTCCAAAAATTTAAATTCCCTCTTTTTTTTTTTTTTTATTGGGTAAGTTTCTAATGCAGCTGTATCGTGAAGCCTAGGTGTTAAAAAAAAGTATATCATATTTTTGTCAAGTAGAAATTTATTTTTACTTCAAGGGCTTATCCTTAATTAAATAAACGAGGAGCTAGATTTCAACGATACTTTGAAACTGGAAAGGGACATCCTCTTTTGTCTGGAAATGCTGAAAGGGACATTATGTATAGCTCACATTATTAAGTATTTAATATTGACATCAGCGGCGGATCATATTTCCATTTTGAATTTTAAAAAATAGTATTTTTAAATAATATTTTCGATAATCTATCTTTTTGAAATTTTTCCCCCTGAATTATCTAATTATTTTTATTGAGAAAAAAATATTTAATATCGTGCATAATGAAATAATTATGTAAAAATGTCAAAATATGAAGTTCCGTAGAATTTTTTTTCTTCATCAACTTAATTATTTTGTTATTATTTTTAATATCGTGTTTTATTTGTTGTTATTTTTAATATGTAAAATATTATTATTTTAATTATTTTTTATTAGATAAGAATATATATTAAATTATTAATTTTTAATTTAGTATCCGATTAGTTAATGAATTTGAACCTAATAAGCTATTATAATCCGATAATTACTCTCTATGTAACCAAAATTCCTGCATCCACCTCGATTGACATTGATATTCTTTGACCAACTTGGCATTTCAGAATGGTTGTTGTCAAAATTAAAATGATTTTAAAATCATTTATCTTGTTTAGCAAACTAAATCTATGGTACAGAATATGAAGACAATGTTCCTTTTTTTCCTCCCGCATATAATTAATGTTTTTCATATATATGGTCAGTCCAACCATGGCAGCTAAGATAGTCTTATATTATTAATCAATATCTGATGCAAATCATGCAACATCTTCTAACAGTTGATTTCATTTTCAACTCTTTTTCAGGGTTGAATGAAACAGATATGTAATGCCAAAATCTCAGACATATATTTCCTCCATCATTGGTCCTCCTTTAATAAAATATTGTTGGTGTTTTTTGACAAGTAACTTAATGTGGCCACATTATAAGTCAGACTTCAGTATTTAAATTCCCGACACTTACAAGACATCAAATACTTGTTCTCTATTCAAAATGGCTTTCTTCTTTGCTGTCATTTTTGTGTGTTTAACCAATCTCTCTTCAGCAAAAGACACACTTCTCCCCGGTGAGTTTCTCTATCCAAATCAGAGCCTTGTGTCAATAAATGGCTTGTTTCAGTTCGGTTTCATCGACTCGGGTAATGATAATTACTATGTAGGCATTTGGTTAACCACTGAGGAAACTGAAAATGATCAAGTCCAATTGTTGCCACTGGTTTTGAACTATGCGGTAGATGTTGTGTGGGCAGCAAATACAGACAATCTGATTACCGAACTTCAATTTTCTGAAGTGAGTCTGTCACAAAATGGAACCTTGGTCTTAACCCAATCTCAGTCCCTTATTTGGTCATCAAATGCACAGCAAACTAAACCAAATTCTACAAAGCTAGTTCTCCTTGATACTGGAAATCTTGTTTTGCAAGTCCAATCAAATTTATCAAAAGTGATATGGCAGAGTTTTGACTATCCGACCAATACTTGGCTCCCCGGAGCACGGCTCGGTTTTGGTACCATAAATGGAGATAACATTGGGCTATCTTTAACTTCTTCAAAAACCTCTAGTGACCCCTCACCTGGGGTGTATTCTTTTGAAATATACCAAACTAGTGGCATCTGGGGATTTATTGTAACCCAAACAGAAAACAATACCCAATATTTTGGTACTTTTCCCACTTGGATTAGTATTCAACAGCATGATAATTTGGTAACATTTAATGATACCAATGGAGAACTGACATACATACGGTTGGATAGTTATGGAATTGTGTTCATATTCCGATCAAAAAACAATGAATATTACTGGTTAACAACCGGTCGGAGTTGCTTGCTATATGGGGTTCAAGGCTTTTGTGGACCTTTTGGCATGTGTTTAAGTGAGGGTCCGGACTATTCATGCAAATGTCCATATGGTTTCCATCCTGCTTCTTCCGATGTATATTCTAGTGTTAATTTTAGTGCAGGATGTACAAGAAATGTGTCATTGAGTTGCAACAGCATTTATGCCAGATCAAATGACACATTTACTTTGATCAATAACCTTTATAAATTGCCAGATAACTCTCAGTATTTGGGAGTTAAAAGTGAGGAAGAATGTGAAAGTGCATGTCAAAGCAATTGCTCTTGCACTGCTTATGCTTCTGGTTCAGGATGCAATCTTTGGTACGGTGACCTGATGAATGCAATTGTACGTGATGATGAATTGAGTGGTGAATTCATATACATCCGCATGGGGTTATCTGATGCTGAAGCAAAAAAAAATCACTACATCAAGTTTGTAGCCCCGATAGGAGGCGGACTTGTGGCCATCCTGTTTGTTTTTCTAATACTTTTGTGGAGATTTAAAAGAGTACACAATGTGGAATCACTGAATTCTAATGATCACATAATCAAGGCTTTCTCTTATTACCAGATCAAAAGAGCAACAAAAATTTCTCCACCAAGCTTGGTCAAGGAGGATTTGGGATTGTTTTCAAGGGGTTATTATTAGATTCTACAAATGTAGCCGTGAAAAAACTCAAGATTGCAGGACAAGAAGAGAAGCAATTTCGAACTGAAGTGCAGACTATTGGACTGATTCAACATGCAAACATCTTGGGGCTCCTTGGTTTTTGCGCTGAAGGCACCAATAGACTGTTGGTTTATGAATACATGTCAAATGGTTCTTTGGATTCCCATATCTTTTCTAGAAGTTCTAATGTATTAAGCTGGCAAGCCCGTTATGAAATTGCTCTTGGAACTGCAAAGGGATTAGCCTATTTGCACGAAGAATGCAGGGATTGCATCATCCACTGTGACATTAAGCCTGAGAACGTGCTTCTAGATAAAGATTTTTCCCCCAAAATTGCTGACTTTGGCATGGCAAAACTTATTGGCCGAGACTATAGCCGAGTATTGACGACGACAAGAGGAACTGTTGGTTACTTAGCACCCGAATGGATCCTGGGACAACCAATCACACAAAAGGCAGATGTCTACAGTTTTGGTATGCTGCTCCTTGAGGTTATATCAGGGAAAAAAAATTCAGAAAGATTGAGCAACACAAAATATCCGTACTTTCCTCTTTATGCTACTGTTAAAATTAATGAAGGTCAGATTTTATGCCTGCTAGATGAAAGGCTAGCAGGAAATGTGAATGTAATCGAACTGATACGAGCATGTAAGGTCGCTGGCTGGTGCATTCAGGATTCAGAAGCAAGCCGACCATCTATGGGAAAAGTTGTACTAATGCTCCAAGGCATCATAAGTGTCGGCATTCCTCCTATTCCAAAGACCCTTCAAAATCTCACAGATGCTGTGGATTCATATTTTAATTCTGACGAAAGCTAAGCACTGAAATTAGGTGACTGTAAAAAAAAATTGCATATTTCACAATTAAATCAATCAGCATGGTAGCAAGGGCAGAGCCTAGAATTTTGGATTTGTGCTATTAGATTATTTCACTACTTCAGTCCGCTGTGTGTTCAGTTTTCAAAGTTTCTCTTTATATTATTATTTTCTTGTAAATTCTGTTTGTGATTTCCTTAGTTTTGCACATTCTTCGTGTAATTTCCTTTCCTGTAACACTATTTTAGTTTTAATGGATTTCAATGCTTAGAGATTTGTTAAACTTTTGAATTAAGAAGCATCCTTTAGACTTTAGGCTCTACTAGAAAGGTGAACATGATTAATTTTTTTTAAAGCATTTTAAGTTTTTTTTTCTTTGAGAACCAGCTTAGACATCCATTTCATCTAAAAAAAAGTTCATTTTTTTCTTTTTCCCTGAATACACGGAATACCACTGAATACGTAAGAAAGTAATATAAATATAACACTACTGAAGGGTTAAGAATATGATATCAATTTTTGTCTTGATAAGTTTAATACCTACAAATTGGGACCTAAAACTTTATAAAGAAAATAAAAAGACAAAAAAGACCTTCATTCAAGAAAGATAAATAATTACAATTTACTCCCTTAAAATTGTCAAAATGCACATGTCTAAAAACACGCATCCCAAATAATCCTAACATTTTTATTTTCTCTCAATAAGAGTTAAAACGACAACATTGAAATGATACGATTATTTTCATCAAATCAATTAAAAAAAATGCATTCATATAGCTTACCAATGCAAAAGTGACCCTATTGGCCCACCTAATTTTAACGTCTTGAGCGTTATCCAACAAATACTAAGACAAAATCTTGAGCACCTAATTTTAACGTCTTAACTTAGCTTGGTCTTCTTCAAACAATCAAACGACTATCAATCGAGACCTTCCAGACCACGAATCTATGGACTCTGGACATGGCATTCAAATTATTGCCTAATTTCAAACCAAAAAACTTATTTATCGCAAAAGAAACCAACATAAATATACATGAAAAAAGAGCAGAGAAAATTTAGCTAATATACATTTCAAAAAGATAGACATGGTATTCAGCAGAACTTTCGTGAGATAGATTTTCTTCAGAAAGGGCATGATCCACAAAGAGAAACTGACAATAAACAATTAGAACCATATGCCAAAATTTCAGCATAACAATTGAATGGTAAAAAACTGGTAGAATAGCAATGACCAACAATAATGGATTTATTACTTAGCACGATAGGATGTAATAGTATACGGAGAAAAAATAACACCCCTACCAGAAAAAAAGAGGGAGTATATCCCTAAGAAAAAAGGCTAAAAGGGAGGGGTTGAGGAGGTGAGGGGTAGAGAGGTCAAAGAGAGAGAGGGAAACAAAAGAGGGAGAAAAATGATCTTTAATTTTACGTGCAAGTTTAAATTGGAGGAGTTTACAAAATGTGAGAGGAGATGAGAGGGATTTAAATAATCATCTATTCATTTCTTCACAATTCTTTCACCTTTCACCTCCAATTTGAAGGGTTAAAAACTGGATACTGCAGTTGGGGAGGTATCAGATATATGAGGGAATTTTTACTTAACGATCTTATTATTAAATAAATATACGCTAATAATCTAAGAACTAATAGCCTAAGAGTTTTTACATATATGATCTAATTAAAGACGTGAGTTCAACTAATGTCATTTAAACTTTAATTTTTTTATCTAATAACTGACCGCATCATATTGAGGCTAAATGACATGAGTTTAACTTATGCCATTCAATTTTAAGTTGAAGGTGTGAGTTCAATTTATACTCTTTAACTTAACTATATATATTTATGTTATACATGTAGATTTTTTGACTAGTTTTTTGGATTATATTTAAATGTCTAAATCGGAGTTTTCTATTAAAAATTAAGATCATTTGAAGTTTGAATTATTCGTTCGTAAATTATTGAATTTCTCAAATTAATTTATTTTATCTGTGATTTTTATATATGCATGATTTAAAAAACATTTAAATATTTATTCATTTGATTTTTAAATAATTTAAATTCTATTTTAAATTTTAATTATTAAAAAATATTACAATGACATAAATTATATATATGTTAATAAATAATCTTAATAATTAAAATTTTAAAAATATCTTTAATATTTTTTTACATGTAAAAATAAAATAATGTAATAGAATTTCAGCACAATTTATCAAAAATAATTTAAACTTCAAATAGACATAACTTTTGATAGGAAATTCCGATTTGAACGTTTAAATACAATCTGAAAAGATTGTGAAAATATCTACATATATAATATAAATTTATATATAGTTAAACTAAAAAGTTTGAGCTAAACTCGCATCTTTAAAACTGAAGGGCGTGAGTTGAACTCATATCTTTAATCTTGATATGGTGCGATCAGTTATCGGACAAAAAAAATAGAGTTTGAAAGGCGTGCTCACGCCCTTCAGATTTTTTTTGTTAAATAAAATAAAAAATAGGGAAGTGGTTTGATTTCAGTGAAAATATGTACTCATAGCCAGACACGAGTTTCAAGTTGGGATCAAATTTGAAACTCGGTTCTATTTTTTTTTTTATAAAATTTGAAAGTTTTGATTAATTTTGTTTTGAAACTTCTCCAAACATATGTTATATAGAATCCAAAGATATTGTTATATATTTAATAATCATTTAAATTTTGATGGTTCTTCTTAATAATTTTTATATTGATATGTATGTATATATATATATATATTATATAATGGTTAATTAGTGTATTTATAATTTCTTCTTGTAGCAAAGCAATGGTCAAGTCATCCAAGTAGGGATGGAGCAAATTACCATTAATAAATTAAGATAGGGAGCTGGCTAATAAAAAATAATTTATTGATATAATTTTTAAATTCAAATATACAGTTGAATAACATGTAAATATAAATATATTTGTTGATCAAATATAAATAAGTATTTGATAGATAATAAAATTGTACCAATAAATATTTTTTTAATTTTTTTTAAATATATATATAATTACAATGATGATTATAAAAAAAATTCAATCAAGGGGGTGGCACTATTCCTACTTCTTGCTATTCATTTTAATCCATAGTAGCAAGATTTTTGAATATTTTTGCCCATCTTTTTGTCTTATTTCTGATTTTGCTGAATTTTCAAATAAGATGGTATTTTTTCATATTATTCATGAAATTTTTATATTTTATTTTGTTATTAAAATATTATTATTTTTAAAATATATTTATATCATATTGAAATAATGAATTGCGTACAGAATAAAATACTAATATCTATGGTCTGTATTCATTTGTAACAAATTTCATTGCGTAGGTAGGTCTTGCGTGTTAATTTTCTGACAAATATATATGTGACATGAACCACATTGAAGTGTTTCAAAAATTTTCAAAAAAAAAAATCAAAACTTTAAAATTTTGTAAAAAAAAATGGGACTGAATTTGGAACTCTGATATGACTATGAATGCATATTCCCACTGAAATCATACCATTTTTCTATTTTTTTTAATTTTATTTACCAAAAAAATCTGCATGCCGCCATCTATATAAATAACTTAGTTTTTAGACTATTAATATAGATTTGTTTAGTAATAAAGTTATTTAATGAAAAGTTTAAATAACAAAACGCGCACACATTGTAGCAAGACGCGGACCACGAAGGTGAAGAAACGCCATCGGAGAGAATGGCCCACCTTGAGAGCAGAGAACTGGAGCATTCAGCGTTGTAGATCGATAGGCAGGGAAGAAAATGGAGAGAGCAGGAAGTCAAAAAGCTACCTAGCCTAGCTGGAATGCAGTTTTTTTAATAATAATTATTATTAAATTAATATTATTAAAAATAAGAATGAGAAATATAAATTTCAAATATACAAATAGCAGCGCGCCACAGACAGTGACGCGTTTAATCTCTATAAATTCTCCACCCCGTTCACTATCACATCACACCTCAATTCTCACAAACACAAACAGATTAAAATCGAACTTCTTTAAAATAATACCAGATTTAAATTAGTGTCCCGCTGATGAAGAAAATTATACTGCAGAACAACCGAACGACAGTAATTTTTTCACGAAAATATTTTCAACCCACGATCAAACCAATTCCTATCAAACCTACGATCAAACAAATCCCTATCAAACCTACGATGAAACCAATTCCTATCAAACTTACGGTCAAATTAATTCCTATCCAACCTCTGATCGAACTAATTCCTATCCAACCTACGATCGAACCAATTTCTATCCAACCTACTGTCAGTGGCGTGCTGTCATTCGTATATTTGAAATTTTACAATTCTCACTCTTATTTTTAATAATATTAATTTAATAATAATTATTATTAAAAAAAAACTTGCTGGAATGAGATGTCACCGGGGCAGACTTCAGTGTTCGTACCATGGGTGGTACATGCAAGTATATACCACAAGCTCCTGCACTAGGACCCCCGGTACTTAGTAATTTCGTTTTCAGTCTATGCTCTTAAATTTTGCTTCTCTTTTATTTTTTAAGGTAACCAATTATGCATAAAAGATCTCCCATTCAAGTTGAAGCCTGTGACCTCTCACATGAAAATATTGCCTGAATTTTAATATTTAAGGCTAGGATGTTGACAAAAATTTATCAACCTTGGGTTTAGTCTTAACACAAAGATATTCAATTAATTTATTTAAATATATGCATATACATGCCTAAAGTATGTGCTCACGCGCACACAAACACCAACAAATATACATGGGTATATATATCACGCAAGTACTTCAGTGCTGTGCTGCTAAATCAAATCAAATTAATTTTTGGGTGAAATGAAGCAATTTGTATTTATATTATCTAATTGAATTACCTTATAATGCAAGGGCAGGTCCATAAGAACGAGAAGGCTTGTGTTGCAGTATATCCCAGTATTGTGCAAAATAATATATTGTGGTTTTGGCCCAACACTACATCTCAGTACAAAGATATCATGCACAAAATAATGCCTCCATATATTCCGGAGTTGGATGATCCATCATTTGCACATGTAATGTTGGCAAGAGATGTTTTATATGGGTAAATTTTGTTTGCAACGCTATTTATCTACTATTTCAGGGCAGCAAAATATTCAGAAGGCAGTTTATAACTATACATCTATACTCTTTAATTACATGATTACCATCCAGATTTGAAGTGATTTTGTGATGAATTAATTTCATTGAGGGTTTTTGTATTGAATTAATTTTAATGTTGACATTACAGATATGAAATCCTGACAGAGAACCTTCTAGATCCAGCTCATCTTCCATACGCACATTACGGTATACTCGGTCTTAGGAAGCGGGAAGATCCTGGAAGATAAGTTTCTAATGCTTCTATCATAACAGTTACTTGTATTATTTTTACTTAATTTTGCATGCATAAAACTAGAATCACCGCTGTCAAACCGGGGCATATTTATCTTTAAATGTCTAATGCTCGGATTATCATTGGTCTCATACTCACCTTTTTATGCATTTGACAGTGCTCTACTATGTATACACAATCCAATCACATCCCCTGGAACTAATATTTCATATTGGATCAATTACGTCTCACTATGTGGACTAAATATGATTTGTTCATCCATTCACAGTAGAAAGTGACAGAGAAGGAGGTACCCCACTTGAGATAATAATAGAGAGATCAGATATAAGTGGATTCGATGCAGGACACTATAAGTTCATTGCTCCATGTGTTATATATTTTACAGTCTTCAAAAACTTCACAGTAAGTTCGAATGCAACACATTATTCTATATTTTACTTCTTTACCATTACAGATTGCAAAACTTCACTGTAAGCTCAAATTACAAATCATGTTTCCAATTTGTTGGAAAAATAAAAGGAAAAGATGTACAAGATTTCATTGAATTTCAGTTGGCCCTCGACTTTGAAACTAGCATTAATGTGATGCCAAATGTGTTCACCTCATGCTAAAGTATGAATCATGTATGTTTTTGAATTATGGTTTTACGCCAAATAATTTGCATTTTAAAACGGTGGACCATGATGCTAATTTAAAATTTTGACCATCCTTTGTTTTTTTTTCCTCAGGACAATGCTAGTACAGCTGGTCAGAATGCAGAGAAATTTAAGACCATCTTGCTTTGTGTACCAGTTAGTCCTGGAAAGAGCAGAGTTATAAGTATTGCTACATGGTACTTTGCTAAGTTAATAAATAAGTTTATCTCACGATGGTACCATCATATAGTTTCTAATCTTGTCATAGATTCAGATCTTTATCTTCTCCATCTGGAGGTAAGAACATTTTTCTTAAAAGTTCTTACTTCTTAGGAACCTGTACGTACCATCATTTTCTGACGCAAGTAAAAGAATATTATCACTAAAACAAATACACTAATAATTGAAATATTATTCATTGATTCCAATTTGCAAGTACCTTTGTTACTAAGTATAATACAACTTAATATAATTTTGTAATAATTTTGTTTGTTTCTTCCGAAATCTGATGAAAATTGTCAAATTTCAGGAACAAAAGCTTGCCTCCAAGGGCATTTCAAATTGGCACAAAGTTTGCTATGTGCCAACACAATCGGATGCAATGGTTGTTGCATTTAGATCATGGTTAAGAAAATACTCGAACAATAAGGTTATTTGGAGGGATGAACATTTGTCACTCCTTCATGCTTCCCCATTTAGGGAACAACTCATGGACAGGTATACTATTTAGAAAAAGTGTTTTAATTCAGTGGGATTTTTAAGCACACTCTTAATTTTAATTTTTCTGTTAGTCTTGTTGATGACTTCTTTTTAGTTTTGAAAATTATGCCACTCGTATGAATCATAAATACTTTCCTATATACTTGAAATTAATGCTCCAATATAATTTTTCAGATATTCTGATGCCGATCACATTAATTTTTTGTATGGCTCCAATATATAGTTTCCATCATCAGGCAGTAATTTATTAATTACTGAATAATTTCCAACATATTATAATATTATCATCAAAATTATTTTCACATTTTCTAGATATTGGTCGCATGTTGATCACTGCAAAAGTTGCAGTCGAGCCCTAAGAACACTGAAAGCCATAAGGATATCTCTGCAAGTCATCTCAATAGCACTCACTGGCGATCTTGCTGCTGCAAACCCTAGCATAATCTCAAATATAACAAAGGCCACCATTGTCGCTATTGTTGTCATGTCTTTTGTTGTTTCTCATTGGTTATCCCGATTTATTCATAAAACATTCTACTATCATGATTACAACCATGCTATCGTATCGAATAATGTTATGGGGACAATATTTGGTGCTTTGGGGAATGTTGTTTTTCTCTTTAGAAGTGATATATGAACCTGCATGTTAGTTTTCTTTATCATGTTTTGCACGTGTTTTGCGTCGGAAATGCTTGTAATTTGTGTCTGTAGTTTTTCTTTGAGTCCGTTATTTGGCTGGAACAGTTGGATGTGTCTGTTTGTTTTTCTAATTTGGTTTGATCTCTATTATTGTCTGTATAAGAGTAAGAGTTCCTGATAAATTTGATACTCTTCAATTAAAAATGACTAACGTATCCAAAATATTGTGGTCGTTTTAATCACTCTTTCTTGCTGAAAAAAAAATGCCGTTCTCTATCTGTACCAGTACTGTTGCGGAATTGCAATTCTACTGTGCACAACAGTTTTTTGTCGAATTACCTATGTTTTGGTTCAATTGCCCATCACTTTTCAAAACTCTTCAGATAAGTGAAAATTAATAATTTGGGAAGGGATCCCTTGACAATGGGTTATTTTGACAATTTTGACAATGAATCATCAAATAAATATGAAAAAAAATATTAAAAAAATTGTATAGATATGTTTTTCTACTTATAGATTGATGGTGATTAAAATTTTATATAATTTCATTATTATTTGCTAGTCTATCAAATACCATCAAAATATTATGCACTTTGAAAAGTTTCAATTTAACAATCTTTGATAGACTATTAAATGATAATGAAATTGTATGAAATTTAAATCACTATCAATCTATACATAAAAGAACATGTCTATAAGATTTTCTCTATTTTTAAATTTTGTTCGTATTTATTTAAAAATTTATTGTCAAGATAACCATTATCAAGTGATCATTTCCCTAATAATTTTGTGTGTGATAAAATATTCTTCATTGTACACTTATCCCAAAGAGGATAATCAAATTTTTAAAAATGATGTACAAACAAACATTGAATATTTTAGTTATTACTTTTAAAACTGATTTTTCAAAAATTAATAACAATTACTTAGAAAATTTAAAATAACTCAAATTTTTGTATCCCATAAGATATTTATATGAAGAATTTAATAAGCATGATAAATCAAAATTTGAAAATTATTTGATGTACTTTTTGAGTTAGGAGTATGGTAGAGCTTTGTGCTCTTAAAAGTATGTTAATTTTATTCTCTCTATATATATAGGGAAGAGAACATTTTTTGACAATTGCTATCTTGACAATGGATCTTCAAATAAATATGAAAAACTTTCTTAAAAATAGAAAAAAAACTTTATAGATTCATTTCCTTATAGATTGATGATAATTCAAATTTCATGCAATTTCATTACTATTTGATAGTCAATCAGATACCTTAAATTGAAACCATTATAAATTATATAAAATTTTGACGGTATTTAATGGACTATCAAATGATAATGAAATTACATGAAATTTAAATCACTATCAATCAATAAATAAGAGAACCTATCTATAAACATTTTTTTACTTAAAAAAATTTATTTATATTTATTTAAAAATTCATTGTCAAAATTATTAAGATAACTCATTATCAAGAGATACCTTCTCATATATATATATATATATATATATATATATATATATATATATATATATATATATAGTTTGTTTTGTTTCAGAGTTACATCTGATCTGATACGGCCCCACCCGTTGGATTCAATCAAACGGTAACTATTCTGAAGAAAAAATGTGTTCTATCCAGGCTTCCAGCACCCACCCACCGACGCATTAAATTTCCCGTTGCCTATGGTCTACCGGTTACAGCTATTCTCCTGTTGAGGACTCAACAAGCTCTTTTTTTTATTAGACCCTCTGTTTTATCTTAAAATGTATTCAAATCAATTTGTGTTTGTTTACCAATCTTCGTCTGTCAGTATTTTTTTGAATTTTTTATATTGGACATTTGATGCACATGTTGAAGGATTTCCTGTGACATATGAATTTCAAGATGGGTCATGGACAAAATCCCAGAACTTTGTTGATGCCATCTATATATGCAATCAACAACAACAACAAAGCCTTTAATCTCAAATAAATTGGGATAGGCTAGAAATGAAATCCAATCGGAAAAAATAAGATCAAAGATCTCAAATATCAGTGATAATAATAAATATGATGGAAGAAAAAGAAAATAAATAAATAAAATAATAATAATAATAATATATAAATAAAGATGATAATGACAATGATAATGATAATATGCTAATAATAGTAGCAATAATAACAATAATAATAATAATACAATAAATCTCTATTATAAAATCTATTTCTCAATCCTAAAATGCTATTTTAAAACCTAATTCTAAATTCTAAATCCTAAAATTCTATCTAAATCTCTATTTCTAAATTTTAAATCCTAAAATTCTAAAAAATCTAAGAATATAAAGTCTATAACTCTACTATTAGACTCTAACTCCTAAATCATGGTTCAGATACATGAATCACTATCTTCCACGCACTCCTATCCAAAACAAGCTCTTTGGGTATATTTCATTCCTTCAAATATCTTTTTATTGCTTTCTCTCATGTCAGTCTCGGTCGATCTCTTCCTGTTCTTGTATTTTCAGGACGACTTAAAATACCGCTGCGTCCTGATGCTTCAGGAGGCTTTCGTTGGATATGACCAAACCATCGCAAACGATGTTGGACTAGCTTCTCTTGAATTGGTGCTACCCCAAGTTTGTCCCTAATATCATCATTTCTGATTCAATCTTTCCTTGTGTGGCCACATATCCAACGCAACATTCGCATTTCAGTTACACTCATCTTCTGGATGTGTTGTCCTTTTGTAGCCCATCATTCTGCGCCATACAACATCGCGGGTCTAATCACCGTCCTGTAAAACTTGCCTTTTAGTTTGTTTGGGACCTTCTTGTCATAAAGAACACCAGATGCTTGTCTTCATTTTACCCATCCAGCTCTTATTCTATGACTCACATCTTCATCGATCTCTCCTTCACTCTGCAACATCGATCCCAAATACCGAAATGTGTCATTCATGGATACTATTCGTCCATCCAAACTAACATCTCCGTCATCTAAGTTTTCCCCGCTAAACTGACACCTCATATATTCAGTTTTTGTCCTACTAAGTCTAAAACCTTTCGATTCTAAAGTTTGTCTCCACAACTCTATTTTCTGATTGACTCCAATTTTGCTCTCGTCAATCAACACCACATCATCAGCAAAGAGTATACACCAAAGAATATCTTCTTGTATGTCATTTATGATCTCATTCATCACTAAGGTGAAAATATATGGACTCAATGCTGACCCTTGATGTAATCCTATATTAATAGAAAATATATCGGACTCACCGTCACATGCTTTGACACAAGTCACAGCATTTGTGTACATATCCTTAATAAGGGTAACGTACTTTGTTGGGACTAGTTTCCTTTTGAGCGCCTACCACATGATATTTCTCGGAATTTTATCATACGCTTTCTCTAAATCAATAAATATCAAATGTAGGTCTTTCTTCTGTTCTCGATGACTCTCCATAAGTTATTTTATCAAGAAAATCGCCTCCATAGTGAACCTCCCAGGCATAAAACCAAACTGTTTTTAGAGATAGTTGTCAGTTTTCTTAAACGGTGCTCGATCACTCTCTCCCAAAGCTTCATGGTATAACTCATGAGCTTAATTCCTCTGTAATTAGTACAACTTTGAATATCTCCTTTATTTTTGAAGATTGGTACTAATATACTTCTTCTCCACTCATCAAGCATCTTATTGGACCGAAAAATGATATTAAATAGTTTAGTGAGCCACACTATTGCTATATCTCCAAGACATCTTCATACCTCAATCGGGATGTCATCCGGTCCTAACGCATTATCTGTTTTCATCTTTTTAAAGCTTTTTTCACCTCAAACTCTTGAATTCTCCAACAAATCTCCTATTGGTGTCAATTGAGTCGTCCAACTCGATCGCGGTTTTCTCACTCTCGTCGTTGAATAGCTTGTCGAAGTATGCTCTCCATCTGTTCTTAATCTCCTAATCTTTCACCAAAAGTCTATCAGCCTCATCCTTAATACATTTAACCTGGTGGAAGTCTCTTGTCTTCCTTTCTCGAAGTTTAGCCATCTTGTAGACATTATTTTCGCCCTCTTTCATATCTAATTTCCGATACAACTCTGTGTATGTCTAACCCCTTGCTTCGCTCACAGCTTTCTTTGCGTTTCTTCTAGCTTTTTTGTACTTCGTATGTTTTCATCATTCTTATTGTGATGTAAACGTTTATAACATTATTTCTTCTCATTGATAGCCTTTTGTACTTCATCATTCCACCACCAAGTGTCTTTAGGTTAACGTTTATTTCCTCTAGTTACTCCAAACACCTCTATAGCCACCTTCCGAATGTGAGTCGTCATCTCATTTCATATATTATCGCATCCTCACTTTTGTTCCACGATCCTTCTGCAATAATTCTATTCTTAAACACCTGAGAAACGTCCCCTTTGAGCTTCCACCACCTCGTTCTCATTATTTTCATGCCTCTATCTCGCCGAACGCATACCTGAAAATAAAAATCAACCACCAAAAGTTTGTGTTGTGTGACAGCACACTCGCCAGGTATAACCTTACAATCCATGCAATTTGGTCTCTCCTCCCTTCTAGTCAGGACAAAATCTATATGGCTCGAGTGTTGGCCACTGCTGAAAGTAATTAAATGCGATTTTTTCTTTATAAAGAAGGTGTTCACTACCATGAGGTCATAAACTATAGCGAAGTTCAAGATGTCTTCTCCCTCTTGATTTTGTTTGCCATATCCAAAACCTCCATGTATCCTCTCAAACCCCCCTCTACTTGTGCCAACATGATAATTAAGATCACCTCCAATGAAGAGTTTTTCACTGCTAGACACTCCTCTAACCATGTCCTCTAAGTCTTCCCAGAATCGTCTCTTGACACCATCACTCAAACCTACTTGTGGGGCATACACACTGATGACGTTCAAGACCAAATCTCAAAAATCAATTTGATCATGATGATCTTGTCCCATTGTCTCCTAACTGCGATAACTCCATTCTTGAGGCTCTTATCAATTAAGATGCATACACCATTTCTACTTCGTTCTTTTCCCGTGAACCACAATTTAAAGCCTGTATTCTCCACCTCCTTAGCCTTCTGACCCGTCCATTTAGTCTCCTGAACACATAAGATATTAACGCTTCTCCTAATCGCAGTATCAACTAAGTCTCTTAGCTTACCTGTTAAGGACCCTACATTCCAACTACCTAAACAAATCCTACTTTCCCCGACTAGGTTCCTTGTCACTTGCACTCGTCGAGTCAAGTGCGAAGACCCTTGTTCATTTGACACTACATCCGGCGCCAATGCAGTGCGTCACTAAGGTGATGACGATCCGGCCCTCGCTCACTTGTCACCATATTCGGGTTCCAATATGGTGCGCCACTAAGACGGTGACGACCCGACCCTTGTTCTCTTATCATCATATCCGGATTCCAATATGGCGTATCGCTAAGAGGGTGACGCCCCAACGAAAATTGACTGGGTTTCATTTCCATAAAAAATAGCTGTTTTAGTGTAAGGCTCGCCACACCCACCACAACCCTCCTCATTTATTATAATTTAGAACATACTATACAGAAACTAATCCACACAGGCGGAGTTTACAATAAACCATTTCCTCCCTCGCCCGGTCGGCGTCCGGACGAGACGTGGTCATATCTGAGGCACAGCTCATCACCACTCATTCCGAAATCCTTCCCCCCTAAATACATATATGTGCAATCAAAATACATAATATTAATTTTGACTTCCCATTGGCCGTATCGATCCCAGAAATTTTGTGTATATACCTTCCACTACAAGAAAATCAAGTATAACCGAGGATACACAGAAATAATTTCGAGGGTCAGAAGGCACCCACGGGTTATTAAAAGTGGCCTAGGAGCGAGAGAACTTAAACTAAGGCGAGCCCACGAATTTACTTATGCTCGAAAGTAGAGGGTGGCAAAAAATTTTGTGACTCGCTTGTGATTTATTCGGAATTGATTTATTATTAGTTCGCTTTATTAATGAATTGAATCGTTAATAAATCAGCTCGTTAAGCTCATTAAGTTAATGAGTTAAGTTTTAATTTTAGCCGGTTCGGCTCATTAAACTATTAATATTTATTATTTATATGTTTTTATTATAAATTTTTAGTATTATAAATAGTTTATAATATGATATGTACCTAAATTATTATATCAAATTATATCAAATTATGTATTACATCATAAATATTTTGATAATTTTTATATAAATTTTAATATAAAATATTATAAAAATATTATTAATTATTAAATTAGCCTTAACAAGCCAGCTCGGTTAGCTCGTTAACTTAACGAGCCATCTTAAGTCAAACTTTTTGGCTCAGAAATAATTAACGAGCTAGTTAAGTTCAGCTTGTTAATCTAATGATCCGAACACGAGTTTGATCCAGCTCAGTCCTACTCGAAACTATTAATCCACGTGAGATTCATTGCTGGACATGACAGAGAAATTGTATAATATTTTATTATCTCATGTTTTAGATTAGATACAACCCTTTTTTTGCACTAGCATTTTAAATAGTATTTTTAGTTATTTGATATTTTTAATTCATATAATCAAAAAATATTCTTTCAATAATAATAAATTAAATAATATATTTATTTAAAATATAATTAAGATTGAAGTTTATATATAACATATTCTTTAGTTACTTGATATTTTTATTTAAAATGTAAATGATATTGAGTTTTGATGCATCTGTTAATTAAAATTTTAAAAAAATTTGATGATATTTCTTAAAACTCAATTTGATAATAATAATCTAATTTCATAAGAGCATATGGAATCAATCCAAAATTCAATATCATTACAATAAAATTCTCAACACTACAATTATATTTATAAGTACATATTATTCATAACAACATTAATTAACAAACTTATTATGAAATTTATAAAATCAATTTCTGTTCAGCTTGCCAAAATTTTAAGCGCTAGATTTTTCCTCCATCAATCCATTGTGCCAAAATTGAGCGGTTAATTACCTTATATTTTGGCAAAGTCCCCGCCTCTAACCCCCAAAATCCTAGCCTTTCACTTGCCCTTGGAGTTCCTCCCTCCCGATTCTCTCTTCTTGCTGATTTCCCCTGTCAAGAGGGAGGCATCGTCTCTGCGGATCCACCTCTCCTTCTCCCCCATGCGATCCTCGGCAGGGATCACCCTCCTCTCCACTCAATCGCCCCTTTCCGGCCACCTCTGAAAAACCTGACTAGGTATTCTCCCTTCCCTCTTCCCCCATTCTCCCTCCTCTCCGGCCTAACACTAAACGAGAAGTGTACATCTTTGCCATTTTACATGCTTTCCTATCATGCCGCTACCAGCAACCCAGTAGTCACTTATTTTTGAGTAGTTGTATTAATTATTTTTATCTAAATATAAGTTATATTTGTTGCATGTTTAATATAATTATACTTCTGTAGGCTTACAAAATGCAATCGTGTATTGTCACCATAATGAATCCTTATGCAAAGGAGTTCAAGGTAAATTTATTAATTGAGCACTACATTAAGTGCTTTCTTTTTTTTTGTTTTTTTTTTATACCTGTTGTATTTTCATAACCTCATATTTAGATTTTGCAGTTTTTATTAATAATAATTATTATTAAATTAATATTATTAAAAATAAGAATGAGAATCGTAAAATTTCAAATACACGAATGGCAGTGCGCCACTTCGCCAGTGGCGCATTTCATTATTTTTATAAAACGCACCACTGACAGTGGTGCGTTTCATTATTTTTATGAAACACGCCACTTGCTTCTTATATATACAAAATGCGCAGCGCCTCTCCATCTCACTTGCGCGGGGTTTGGACGAAATGCGCCACTGGCAGTGCCGCGTTTCATTATTTTTATGAAACGCACCACTGGCAGTGGTGCGCTGCCATTCGGATATTTGAAATTTTACGGTTTTCACTCTTATTTTTAATAATATTAATTTAATAATAATAATTATTAATAAAAACTGTAGTTTTTGCTTGAATGCCATCTCGTATTGTGTTGAACTTACCATATTTAACTCCATTCTGAAAGCTCTTTCACCTTTATTTTACCAATTGACCTTTTAGATGACACACATGGAGATGATTAAAGGAATTAAGGGGCATGGCTATCACGCTGAACTGGTAGTTCCTATAATTGAGAATCAACCACAGGAGTCAGAGCTCACTGATTCTTTTGCTGAAGCAGTATGTCTTTAAATCTATAACAATTATTGCCATTCTGCAAAGCATTTCTGTGGTTTATTTGCTTTATTCATTATGATATTATCCTTAGACAAGTCTGATGTCACACTGTTGTATCCTCTGTGTGGTACTTTTGTTGTTATTCTGTGGATGCTGAATGATAAGCTAGAGGTAACCCTCAACATTTGTGAGTAAAATACAGAAATTGTTTGTTAGTATAATTGATTTACATTTTTTTTTGTAGAGCGTTACAGTACCATTTGTAAACATTTCTATAGGTGGTACCTTTTCCCCTCTAACTATTCAATTCAAACTATGAGACTTGAGCTCAAGAATTGAAAAATCACTACAAATCTTATTTTGTTCAAAGTAGTGATAGCATACACTCAAAAATATTTTACAATTATTATTGCCATTTGGGTCACATTTATATTTTTAATGCAAAGTTAGGAAGGGAAGTAACAAATCAAATGTTTCTTGGGTTCCTAAGTCAAAAGAGTAAGGGTTTGTTTTGAAAATTCCTCAAAATTTTAAATAGCCACATATTTAGGTGGAGTTTTAATTGATTTATGCTCATTATTTTTGTTTGAATTTCTAAATTAAATTTATTTAATAGGCATAGTTATTTTTTAGGAGTTAATGTAGGCACTAATATATTGTTAGCATATCACATAATTACTTTGACTTAAGAGCGATATCCAAATTTCTTGTCAAAATGCCTAAACAACACAAATATCTCCTATCCGTTGCAACGGTTACAACAACCATTGCTTTTGAATTTCTTTGAGATTAATGGTTGGCACAAGGTACATCTTGATCTCTTCAAACTTTTCTCCCGAGCTCTATCAGGTACTTGCTATTTATGCAATTTTCTTGTTTGATTTGCTGCAATTATTGATTGAGATTGTAAATATGAGAAAAGTTTTTGTTTTGGTCGTATTCTTGGAGATACTTCCATACTTTAAGTAGTAGGCGAAAGACCTACTATTTTGATTTATTAATGAAAAATAAGAAGAGTTACAGACAAATAGACAGAGAGAGAGATAAACTATTTACATACTCATTGAAAAAAAGAAATGGAGATATGGGGGGGGGGGGGGGGGGATTTTACAAAGGAAGTATTAATCTAGTGCTCACAATTTAAATCTGTTCCTAGTCCCTATATCCAATACCCCTATCATACACTACGGCGTGGTATGGCACTTTCTTCTTTGTTTTCTTCCCGCTGCCCACTGTTCGACGTATAGTTCTGCCTTCATTTTAAGAGCATGTAGGTTTTTCCTTTCACCTTGGAAGATGCGTCTGTTGCATTCTTTCCATAACGCCCAGGCGACTGCCGCCCATCTGACTTGATCTTCTCGTTGACACGCCCTGCCCCCAGGAAGCCCTCACGGAGTCCGCATTTGTATATCTTGGATTTGGTATGCCCGATGTGTTCGAGACATGCAAATCTGATGCCGTCTTGCAGGAGAGTAGAAGGTGATATGCTGTTTCACCGAATGTTGAGTCGCACATGATACAAGAGGATATGGTTGGCCATCCTTTGCGTTGTAAATTGTCCGTAGTGTTGAGTCTGTTGTGTAATGTGATCCAGGAAGAATTTGATATGCAGTGGCAAGTGTAGAGTCCATACTTTGTGATGTACTGGTGTAGGAATGCCCGGGTCATTTAGGAACTTATATGCCGATTTGGCTGTGAATTGGTGGGTTGAGGTTAAGTTCCATGTGAATCGTCCGTCGTTATCCACACTCATTGTCGCGTTCCAAATCGGCATAAGCTTGAGAAGATCCTGAATGAAGAAGGATGATGTCCCTTGGGGTATTGAATGTTGGTTTAATGGTAGGATAGTGCAAATTGAGGCTAGTGTGGTTGCCAAGAGTGAGTTTGTGTCCGAATTTGCTACCCAGAGCCATTTGAGTAATAAGGCTTGTTTTTGGAGTTGGAGGTCCATAATACCAAGGCCCAAACACTTTGGTAGAGTGACTTTTTTCCATGGGAGCAGGCAGTTACCTCCCATACTTATTTTGTTGTTTCTTGATACATGCACAGCTCAGCTATATGTGCCTCCATGGATGCTATAAGCCATGAAACAACTTCTTACATTTCTCATTCTTCTTAGGCTTTAATTTCTTCTGCTGTCGGTACAAGGGATAATGTGGGCTTCTTGGCTGCTCCAGTCACAAGCCGGAGGTTCCCTTGACCTTTCAAAGAGATTTTAACTGCCCAGACCCATGACATATAGTTGAGCTCATTGAGCATAATGTTTGTAAGCTTTGTAGATGTTTCTGATTGTGGTGCCATTGCTGATTTTTGGTTTTTGACTGATAGAACAGATAATGGCTTTCCTGATTTGGGTTTTGTGCTGATTTTTTGTATTTATTCTCGGATTTTTGAATTGGTAAGACATACTATTTTTGTGCTGGTTTTTCTGATGTGCAGAATTTACTGGTAAGAATAGGTGCTACCTTGGGATGATATGGACAATTTTCAGTATGTGGGGAATTTAATCGTAAGAACATATGCTACCTTTGTTGTTGTTGGTATGGACAGTTTACTGAAAAGAAATATGTTGGTATGGGGTTATGGGAATTTTTATGATGTGATTTATGAGGCAAGTGTGTATCTCTTTACTTTGTGTGAGTTGTTGTTCTGTGCTTGCTCAGTTAAGAGTCTGTTATGGATATTACTGGTACTGATAAAGATATCCTCACTTTGTGTGAGTCGTTGCTCTGTGTCGATACTAGTATTGGTATGCTATGAGTAGATGGTGAGATGCTTAGAGTTGCTTTGATATCATGTTGAGATTTATAGCAATTGTGTAGCAGAAAGAATTATGAATTTGAAAGGTGGTTTATTTCTCTCTGTGTTACATATGATATATATGTTTTTCTTTGCAACGGTACACTTCCGTACATCTATTATAACGTTACAGACTCACACAGTAACGATTATTTAATACTGGGTCAGGCCAATTTCTCCACTTATAGCAGATTTGTTTTCTATCAAATGACTAAACAACCCTCCTCTCAGTATAACAGTACTGTGCTATCAAACTCAACTGGGAATAGTAAATGGTTGTTGCTAATATTCTAACTGATATATAAATTTATTTGATGTTAATTAGTCAAGTTCATTTCATACTTTTTCTCATTGTGCCGTAGTTTTTTCTATATTTATGTGAGTGGGAAGCACAATTAAAAAGCACTTTTACTAATATCTGAACCGAAAAAATCGGACGAACCGTTTTATCAATATGGCAAAATTCAGGAAAGTTTCTTATGACAGCTGATATTGGGATCCATTTCTATTTATGGACATACAAGTTTTTCCCCCTTTCTAGTATAGTTGATATGAACGTGGTTTATCTATCTTTAACAATAGAACACATCTATGATCTATCCACTGCTTTATTTTGGAAATATACCTATAATTAGAGGTGGCAGAATTCGACCCGACCCGACAAACCCGTCCGACCCGTCCGATCCGAACCCGATTCGACCGATCCGATTTTTTAGAAATTTTTAAGAAAATCAAACTGATCCGATCCAACCCGAACCCGACCTAACCCGACCCGATCCGAGATCAAATGACCTTCAATCTAATCGAAATCTATCAATAATCTGAAAAAACACAACATATAAATTGACCCGACCCGCCTGATTACCACCTCTACCTATAATGGATTGGAGCCCCGAACTGTTTTGAGTTGAGACCGCATGCAGTGGTAATAATGGATTGGAGCCCCCGAACTGTTTTGAGTTGAGACCGCATGCAGTGGTACCAGTACCACCTGGTGTCCTGGTCCACCACCGACAAATTGAAATGATTTTTTACCAAATTATCTTTTGTTGTTATAGTTTGCATATTTTGTCTGGTTGTATTTATGATTTCATGTTAGATATTTGGTTGTTAGATATGTTTTAGGAGGGCTGGTATTTCGTGGATATGAGGTTGTTATTGTTTTCTTTTTTATTTTGTACGAACTTTGAGTTTTCAAAATAAATGAAAACCGACAAAGTTTTAGACTTGCCTTTATGAAATAAAAAAAAATATCTCGCCTCGGTTGCTTTCCCATATATGGTCCCACATGGAATCATGGATGCTGCATTGCTGACTCGACTAAATTGGAACCTTATATATATATGCCAAACTAAAGAAAGAAAGAAAAATAAATATTTAAAAGCATTTAATTCCAAAAACAAAAACTCTGCTCCTCAAAGCTGTCTATACTTTATAATTAAATATCAATTATTTCTAAAAAATAAACCGAGTTGTCAAAAATGTAATCTAATTATGGTTTTGTTCAACGGTACTGAGAATCTGGGATCAACATTACCTTGCTGAACAGAAAGAAGGCCGTTTACCCTTCTGAAATTATGATTTAAAAAAAAAAATCCAAATTCGAAATGAGTCTTGACAATCAGTCTTGGACGAGATCCCTAATCCCTATGATCACTGTCAGAGCCGTATGCAGAATTTTAATTAGGTGATCAATAATTCGGGTTATAATAATTAATCGAGTTCAAACTCATTAACTAATCAGATACTAAATAAAAAATCATCAATTTAACATATATTTTTACCTAATAAAAAATTATCAAAATAATATCTTTTTATATATTAAAAATAATAAAAAATAAAACTCAAAATAATAAATAGTTATACCGATGAAGAAAATTTTCCTTTACGGACTTCATATTTTAGAGCTTTTACATAATTTTTTTATTGTTTATAGTACTAAATATTTTTTCTCAATAAAAATTAATCAGACAATCCAGATGGGTCAAAAATTGATTACAGTAGAGATCAAATTCGCAAAATCTTAACTTAAAAATACTATTTTTGAAAATTTAGATGAGTCAGTTGACCCTGAACCAACATAGATTCGCCTCTGATCATTGTGCACTGGTTTTTTGTAATGCGGAATCATATATGCAGTTTCAATTTACAAGTTTACCTTGAGTTATGGACATTATAGAGTGAATAATTATAACAAAAGTTTGGATATACTAAAAAGACCAAGTAGCCTAGTGTAAAGTATTTGGGTGCGGATGGGATGAATGTTAGGGGTATTAACGGATAATAAAATATTCAATTTTATTTGTCATTCGATCCGAAAATAACAAAATTATCTGATCTGTATTTATATTCGGAGATATTTATATTTAAAAATTTTGACAGATAAAAATACGATTTAGCTGTTATCTACTTGTATCCGACTGTTTAGTTATTATTTATCAATATCCAACATTATCCGAAGTATCTGATCCGATATTATCCGATTTTATCTGAATACATATCTAAACTATTTCTATTATATATTTTTAGTTAGATTTTTAGCGTGCATTATAAATCTAATTTGTACTAATGTATAATATTTTTTTCATAATTCATTAATATAGGGGTGTCAATTATCGACCCGACCCGACCCGACATGACCCAATGATAAATGGGTCGGGTATGGATTTAATTTTTTGACCCGAATCGGATTGGGTCGGGTTTGGGTCAACCCGACCCGATTAATTATATTTTTTGAAGTAATCTTATGATTTAATACTAATTAAAGCTTAAATATACACTAATTGTATACTAATTAAGATTAATTATAAATTAATTAATATTTAATTACTTAAAATTATATAAAAATAATTAATAAATAATTAATTATTTTACCCGAGTCGGGTCGGGTCGACCCGTGACCTGATCGGGTCGGGTATGGGTTAAGATTTTTTGACCTGAATTTAATGGGATCGGGCTCGAATCGGATTAAAAAAATAATAACATAATATGATCCAACCCGAACCCGATCCGACCCATTGACACCTCTACATTAATACATTTAGATAGCTAGTACTTAAATTTTATAATTAATATTTAATTTTTATAATTAATAATTTTATAAATATAATATATATTTATTTTTTAATAATATATATAATATTTTTATTTAATATTCAAAATATATACGTATTTATATTTATATTCGTCCAATATCGGATATCCACTATATTAATCATTCTTTCTAGTAACACCGAAAGTAGGGACAATGACATAATTTCCCATTCATTTATATTAGAAACTTATTACGTCTTACGCCTTCTATGAAAGGAGGCGTAAGATACGGATGGTCGAGTCTATCATTGGAAATAACACAATTATGCGAATCTTGTCGAGTGATTATTTCAAATACATCATAATTTTTCGATCTGATAATATATAGAAATCATATGTCGGGTCTTCATTGATTTCTATGGATAATTGACTTGTTTCATGTTCTATCACTCGACTCAAACATGAATGACTTGAGTTGTCATGGATTCATATACCGATCCATCCAATTTTGATTTTACATCTACAAAAAAACTCCATCACCTTCAAATTTCTCATATTTTTGTACTACAAACCTTTATGTCTCATTTTTCAAGATTTCAAGTTTCATAAAGAAAATAATTGGTGGAGGCGATGAACTTCGCTCAGATTTTTAATTCAAATTGAACCTCAAAAATATTCAAATACCGATATATTTCAACTCTTAAATTGTTAAGAGATATATCATCATTTACCGTGAAATTAATAGTTGGACCTTATGAGTAGTACATTCCGCAACGATCGTGTTGAATGCTATATTTTGTGAACAATTTCTTGAAGAACATCTTATAATGAAATCTAAATTACATCTTTCAAACATTATAAATTAAAAATCAAAAGTGCGAACTAAAAATATACTGTTACCGTAGTGTAACTTTTGAGAGTAACAATAATCTTGAGATACTAGAATGAGAGTTCACCACTTCTTTAAAATTTTAAGATCTAAAATTATAGAATGAGCTTGTAAAAATATTAAGGGTGTTTCTTGAAGAAAAAAGTGAAATGGGAGCTCCAATGCTTAGTTTGTTGGGTAAAGATAGAAGAGGAAGAAATAAATGTCACATATTTGAAAATTCATATTTACACATCATATACATTATCAATAAATATAAATACTCATTAATAAAAAAATCATATTTATTTTCTTGAATCATAATATGTCTTACATCAAACGAAAAGACAAGGTAAACATGGCCCTTGATAGAGGATGTGGCCAAGTTCATCCATTATATCTAACCAAACTATGAAGGACAATTTTAATATAAAACATGAAATAAATACTTGACACAAGTCATTATTATCTTTCCACAATCCATCTCACTCTAGCGGTAATATTTTCCCTTCTTCATTACTTGGAATCAGTCAATTAAATGGTACTGGTGAGAGATCAAACTTTTCTCTCAGTAAGGAATTTAGTTCCAGCCTAGAGTTTTGTAATTTCTCATTTGAAAGCAAAGGTGTGTAGAACTAGTTCCTACCTGCAATTGCATTTCTATGCAACACTATCACATTATTCTCATGACATGCAATATCTCATTTTTATGTATATCTAAACATTTAAATCAATTTTGGGTCTAACTGAAATTTATACTAGATCTGACTCCATGTAAGTTGTCCTTTTTAAACTATCTCAATCTTTCCTTTTGAATCTCAATGGAACCTATACCATGTCTTGACTCGCGTCTCACTGAAATTTATACCAGGTCTCGACTCATCTCACTAGAATTTATACCAAGTCTTGGAGTTAGCAAGGGATCCAATTAGATACCGAACCCAATGTATACCTCAGAATAATGCGAGCACAAACTATTAACTCTTGATCTGTTGCTTTACCTTTGTGGAACCATGTTCCACCAATCTCCTAAAGTTGTGAATGTTGTACTTTTAATCTTTTCACTTTTCTCTTCATACTACTTAAGTACAAATTGAATTATAACAGACTATTTATGATAAATTAACAACTATACTAAAGTTTTTATGTTGTTCAAACTTTCAAGCAGACAATTCGATTGCAACATGATAACAGTTAAAATAAATATGACAAAATGAAATAAGCAAATCCTTAAAAACTAGGAAGCCGTACCTTGAGTTTTCAGATGGTGTATTGAACGCTTCTCCTAACTCGATACTTAAATCTAACAATTTTTAAAGATACATTTTCAGAATTTGCTATGATATGTAATTTAAAAAAATTATTCAAATATTTTTAAAAATTGGATTTCCCTTCGTGTTTATATGTCTACTTGAATTGGATAGCTTATTTTTTTTGTGATGGTTCTTGTGAGAAGAATATAAAATATATAAAGATTACTAATACTAATTTTCACACTTATAGTTATTTTCATTTTCTTTTAAGATTTCCTAGATGAGAAAATTCATTCAAATTTATTTTATTATATATTATTTAGTCTATAATTCATTTAAAATTTCCATTTTCTTTTAAGATTTTCATTTTCAGCAGAGATATGTAATTAAAAAGATGTCTAGTGGTCTTGAATTTTTCAGCGGGTTATGATCTTCATAAATATGAATTTTTAAAGTTAATATGTTTTATTTTTGATAAAGCTCAAAATATAAAATGATAGATATAATTGTCATAATTTCAGATAATTTAATTTTATAATAATTGACTTTTCAAGCTAAATTATATGATTAAAAAGGGTTCCAAAATGTCTACATGATATACTATATTTACTCAATGAAGCTTGAAAATCCAAAATTTGTTGAAAATAATTTCATTTATTTTTTAACTATAGAAATGAATTCAATACACCCATCTATTTTTTTTGCTATTTTTTAGATGACTATAAAATTGGTTGATTTAATAATTTTTGCATCATCCAATACTAGTGATTTTTCATCCATCTAAAAAATAGAAAAAGTTTCAAAAAAATATAAAATTTGATCTCCAAAGATATTTCAATATGAAAATCATGTTCAACAGTTTGGATCGATCATTTGGACTTTCAAATATGGGATATCAACTTGAAGTACGAGAGGTTTTATGATTCACGAAGCACCATACGGCCGATCCAAACCGTTGAACATGATCTTCATATTAAAATATTTTTGGAGTTCAATTTTTATATTTTTTGAAAATTTTACTATTTTTTAGATAGGTAAAAAATCACTGGTATTAGATGGTGCAGAAATCGTTAAATCAACAAATTTTATACCCAGCTAAAAATAGCAAAAATATTTAAAAAATATAAAATTTAATCTCCAAAGATATTTCAATATAAAGACCATATTCAACGGTTTAGATCGACCATTTGGATTTTCAAATTCGATTTACGGACGCAAAGCACATAAAGTTTTGTGCTTCATGAAGCATCATAGGCTGAATCACACACACTCTCTCTCTCTCTTTATATATATATATATTTATAGAGTAAATTTATGGTGAGTTTAGCTCAAAAAATATATCAAATGATCTCCAAATTTTGATTTTTCAATCTCATTAAATTCTCCATATTAAAATCTTATGGGGTACAAAAATTTGGGATGTTTCGAATTTTTTAAGTCACTCTTTTTAATTTTTGAAAATAATGTACAAACATTGAATATTTTATTGAATTTAATGAGAGTGAAAAATCAAAATTTGGAGATCATTTGATATATTTTTTGAGCTAAACTCACGGAGATCTTCCGTGAGATTAAGCTCACCGTATTTAAACTTATGAAAGAACTCCGTGAGGTTAACTCAAAAAATATATCAAATTATCTCTAAATTTTAATTTATCATGTTCATTAAATTTTTCATATGAAAACCTTGTGGGAGGAAAAATTTGATGTATTTTAAGATTTTTATGTCATCATTTTTAATTTTTAAAAATCAGCTCTAAAAAAATAATAATATATTCAATATTTGTATATTTTTTTAAAAAAATTAAAAATAATAACTGAGAAAACTAAAAAAAACCTAAATTTTTGCATCCCATAAAATTTTCATATGAAAAATTTAATGAGCATGATAAACAAAATTTAGAGATGATTTAATATATTTTTGTGTTAAGATCACAGAGACCTTCCGTGAGATTAAGCACATGATAGATTTGCTATATATATATATATATATATATATATATATATATATATATTCATTCCCTTCTCTTTTCATTAGAAAATGCAAAATTTCTTTCATTACATGACAAGATGATATTTGGCCTTAGTGGCGGATCCCCAGCCCCCCTCTAATTTTTCAAAAATGTCCAAAAAATATGTATAATTTTATCAAAAATTTAGAAATTTATATATCTGTCCCTCTAATATTTTTCCTCTGTAGTAAATGTCTGACCCTTTCAGTATCGATTGATAAAACCTCTTGCTGCCCCCTCTGTCTCTGTTTCGGGACATATATAATATAAGACAATTTTTATCAGTAAATCAGTAAATCAGTATAAGATAGAGTGATTTACCATCAAGATGTCGATTAAATATTTCAACAAATGACTATATAATATTTTCAAAATTACGAATATCTTTAGTAGCTCAAGTCATCTCGGGTCCAGGTCGGATTTCAGGTCATCTGATATCGGGTAGTCTCAGATTTTGAGTTATTTCGGGTCGGATCGGGTTGGATTTCGGGTCGTCAAACTTTAAATTTCTTTTAGAAATTCATTTTAGACAATATTAGATCTAGACTATCAATTATGTTATAATTAATTTGACTTTTCAAATAATATGGATATAATTAATTAATTTGAGTCTAGTCAGATCAATTTCAGGTCGATATATTATATTTATTTTATTAACAAACTGAAAACATGCCACTTATGATAATTCTGATTAATAGACATTAATTTTTATGATAATTTTAATTTCTCGACATGTAAATTTTGATTAATAGTCATTATTATTATAATTTCAAATGTAATTTTTATTTCGGTATAAATTTTGAATATATATATATAGAGAGAGTAAAGATACCGTGAGTTTAACTCAAAAAGTACATCAAATAATCTCTAAATTTTAATTTATCATGCTCATTAAATTCTTTATATCAAAATCTTATGGGATGCAAAAATTTAGAGTGTTTGAGCTTTTTAAGTCACCATTTTTAATTTTTAAAAATGATATTTAAATATTAAATATATTATTATTATTCAAAAATTAAAAATCATGACTTAAAAGGCTCAAAACACTCCAAATTTTTGCATTCCATAAGTTTTTCATATAAAGAATTTAATGAGCAATATAAATTAAAATTTGAAGATGATTTGATATACTTTTTGAGTTAACCTAACGGTATCTTTACTATTTATATATATATATACATATAAATATATATATACATATATATATACATATATATACATATAAATATATATATAGCATATATATTAAATGATCTTAAAATTTTAATTTATCATTCTCATTAAATTCTTTATATCTCCATATACATATAAATATATATATACATATATATATACATGTAGGTAATTTTTTTAACTAAAATTATCAAAATTATACATGCAACTGTTTGTACGTGTTATATTGATAAAAATATTTGTCAATTTATGTTAAAATAAACTGACGGTCTATCGTTGTTTATGAAACTCGTGCATAATCCGATCCTCCTCTAAACTCGTGCTTAACCCGACCTCCTCAAAATAAACTGACAGTCAAGTACATGTTAAATTTATAAAGAGAAGTTTAATATTTATATGGTGTAATTTTAAAGTAATTAGATATATATTTTTTGCATAAGTCGGGTCGAGTCGGGTTTGGGGATGTCTAATCTCGGGTAATCTTCGGTTTCAGGTCGTTCCGGTTTGGATCGGGTCCCGGTCTTGGGTCATTTGATCTCCTATCATCTCGGGTTTCGGGTCGTTCGATTCAAATCGGGTCGGATTTCAGATTGACTGATCTCGAGTCATCTCGGGTTTTCGGGCCGTTCGGGTTCGGATCTGGTTGGATTTCGATTTGTCTGAACTGAGGTCATCTTAATTTTTGAGTCGTTTAGATTCAGGTCAGGTAAGATTCAAGTCAGTTTGACTTTCTAAATAATCAAATCGGATTAGGTTCAGATCCAAATGAATGGAACAAATTTCTCGCATCGGATCCAGTTTTGCAAGATACTTCTTTCTGAGAGAGCGCCGTTGGGAATTTGGATTGAAAGGCTGCAGCCGAGCACTGACAGTATTGAAATTTGAAAGGCAATCAAAGTATTTCTGAAAGTCTTTTCTACTGCAATAATAGGGATTTTCCTGCCACAAGCCATAATGTAACTGTAACATCAAATATCATCAAGGTTATTGCATAATATTTTGGAAGAATAAATCTAAAATTTAGGTTCAATAAATAATATAGAATAAAAATGTGTTTATTTAATAAATCCATTAATTTAGAATTTTTAATCAATCTATTAAGAAGTAATAATACAGATGTGCAAATATTATTTAATTTTTTATTATAATATTGTGGTGCAATCTTTTTAATCATAATATAAATCTATTGGAAAGCTCATAATCACGACACAAAACAATATGCATTTCATATTTCCGTACTTCAAAGACAGCCGCAGAAGATCGATAGATTTATAAAAAAAAATCTAAATCTTTTCCGCCCTATTCACTCTTGTACGAAAGAAGGGACAGAGAAATATTATTTCAATTTTCAGCTCAAGTTAAATCATCAAATAAATTCAAAAAACCCAATTAAATGGGTCGGTTAACCGTATCCGATCCGACTCATTATGAGTCAAAAAAATCTTAACTCATACTTAATCTATTTTTTCTTAGATCATTTCGGATTGGGTTGTATTCAGATTGACCCATCGGGTTGAGTCAAGTTTTGATACTTCTAACTATAGAGTACTTCTTAAAATGATAAAATGAGACAATGTAAAATTTTTTATTTTAGATAAAATATTATTTTTACTTTTAATATATTTTGTTCTAGTTAAAAAAAATTGATAAGCCATGTTTATATATATTTTAATTTATTTTTGAAATGATTAAAATTGAAATGGACTATTTAGTTATATTTTAATTTTATATTAATTAAATAGAGATGTTTTGTATGAAAGGAATAAGTTTGAATATTTTTTTTATAAATGGTAATAAACTAATTAATATATTTAATATTATTCATTAGCATCTGTTATTGTTCTATTATCTATTTATTTTATCGGATAAGTATAAAATATAGATAAAAATAATTTCTAACAGATATGCCCACCGATTCCGATCCATACCATACACATTAACACCCTGTCTGAAAATATTTCTCGAACCATGAAAAAATTTCGGACCAGCCATATGATCTTTTACGACTGGTTCGATGAAATAAGATGTTGGGTGTTCGGTCCAAAAAAGAATTCAAACAAGGTAGTTAGTTCTGCAAAAAAAAGAAAAAGAAACTCGGACCATAATATTAGATGAAAAAAATTGTCAATTACACTAAAAACATGCGAAAATATTTTAAATTTTTCTATTTTTTATAAAAAATTGTTAGTATTTGTGGCTGGGATTTTGCATTTGTTTTCTGGGAATACGCTAGTCGCCAGCCCTATTCACATAATGAAATTCTACATCTTTTCCGCCCTATTCACTCTAACTATAACAGCTATAAATTCATCAATAAAAAAATAGATAAAAAATCATTCTCGTGCATAAAATAACGTCCTAAATATTTTTTGCACATTTAATATGTTTTAAATGTGAAAATTATATAATTTTAGGGGTTTATACTAGTTGATTTTCAGAAGTTTATGTAGTTGAATTTTAGAAGCTTATAGCAGTCAATTTCAGGGGTTTATACCAATTGAATTTTAGTAGTTTTATGCCAGTTCAATTTTCAGCGTTTATACCAGTCGAATTTTAGGAGGTTTTTAATAGTTAAAATTTAGGGATTTATAACATTCAATTTACGGGTTTGTATCACTCAATTTCAGAGATTTATACTAGAACAATTTTAAAATTTTATATTAATTGAATTTCAAGGGTTTATAGTGTAAATTGAAACGTGAAAAATTAAATTAGTGTAAATCTGTGAAATTGAGTGCTATAAATCCCTAAAATTCAAATAGTATGAACTCTTAAAAGGAACTTTCAGTGGTCTTTCTGACAGACATCTTTTACGTGTTCATAAATCTGTTTAAAGCCAGCTTAACAAACTGACTGCTTACGATGTTAAGCATATTCACAAACCCGAAAAATTAAGTAATATGCCCTACCTACTCTGTTCTCCGTAAATCAATGTTCATTGGCGTACGTGACCTACTCGGTAGGCGTCACCTTTTACCTTTGGTTGTCGAGGGTTATGTCCACATAACGAACCAAATAGAGTTAGGTTACTTACCAATGATTTCCAAAACAGTTTTGGGCTTGGGGCAAAGTTTCGTTAAAACATGTGATGTTTAATGAAACCAAGAATCACATAGAGATGTGATTAGTAAAGAGTTGCTTACCTAAGATAATTAATAAATGAGTTATTCAACGATAACTTGATTATCAGTGAAAATAGGGATCTTGGTACTAACTACAAACGGGAATAGAACAAATTTGTAGTGGGAGTTTTATTTGAAATAAGACATTACATGAACAAAGCTAAAAATCTTTACATTTTAAACGTTGTAGCACATGGCTAAAGAAACTCTTACTAATACGTTCCGTGCGCTCACAATCATACTAAGACATGAGAAACTCGAGTACGTCCTTAACACATCAATCCTCGCACAACCGCAAAGAGGTCGCACAACAAATGAAGTCACCATGTACAACAAGCACAAAGAAGATGAGCTTGATGTACAAAATTTCTTGGTCAAGAAATTTAAGGTGGCTAAATCTCTGCTGAGTCATAAGATGACTGAGGGCGGCTCTCTTGACACTCACATGCTCCGTATGACGAGCGATGTTAAGCAGTTGGAGAAGCTTAACAGTCCGTTGAGCAAAGAGTTTGCTATGGATGTTATCCTAAACTCTTTCCCTCCTAGCTATTCTAATATCATCATGAATTATCATATGCTAGGAATGGATAAGAGCTTGCAGGAGCTCAAAGGGATGTTGAGGATCGCTGATGGGGAGATGAAGAAGAGTTCTTCTAACCTCATGATCCAAGAAGATGGAAGTAGGATTAAAAGATGAAACACAAAGCGACTCCCAAAGTGACATTTAAGTACAAGAGCAAAGGGAAAATGGTTTCTAATCAGAACACTCCCTAGGCAAAAACCTCTTCTACATCTGACTGCTTTTGATGTCAAAGCAAGGGTCATTAGAAGAGGAACTGTCCTAAGTATCTAGAGGTTGTGAGGATAAGAAATGTTCTCAAGAATTCAATCTCAGATATTTTTGTTGTTGAAGTTAACGTTGTTATCTCTACTCATGATTGGGTATTGAATACTGGATCATGTGCTCATATTTGTTCAAATATAGAGGCACTAAAGAATAGGAGAAAACTACGTAATAAGGAAATACAACTCCGAGTTGAAAATGGTGCACAAGTTGCAGCCGTAACAGTCGGAAGTATAGAGTTGTGTTTGTCTAGAGGGTTTATAATGGAACTTGAAAATGTATATTTTGTTCCAAGTATTTTCAGAAACATCATTTCAATCTCATGTTTAGAAATGAATGGTTTCTCTTTTGTTATAAAGGACAATGGTTGTTCTATATAAAAAGATGAGTTATATTATGGATCTTCTTTTATGATGAATGATCTTTATATACTGGAAATAGACAAACCTATATTTAACATCAATAAACGACTCAAAACATCTCATGAAAGTATGACTTTCATATGGCATTATCGCCTTGGTCATATAAACGAGAAACACATCAAAAGTTACATGAAGTTGGACTTCTTGGTAATTTTAATATTGTGAATCTTGTTTACGTGAAAAATGACCAAATTGTCTTTCTCCAAGAAGGGCGAAAGGACAAGTGACTTATTAGCCCTTATACACACATGTATGTAAGCGGACCAATGAGTACTTGTACAAGAAACGGTGATCGCTACTTTATCACATTTATTGATGATTACAAGAGATATGGTTATGTCTACTTGATGAGACATAAGTCTGAATCTTTTGAAAAGTTCAAGGAATTCAAGACCAAGTAGAAAATCAATCGAATAAAAGTATTAAGACCTTACGGTCAGACCGTAGAGGCGAATACTTAAGTTATGAATTTATAATGTACTTAAAAGAATGTGGGATAGTCTCACAACTCACACCTCCGGGAACGTCATAATGGAATGGTGTTTCTGAGAGGAGGAATCGAACTCTGTTAGACATGGTTCGTTCCATGATGAGTAATACCACACTCCCAAAAATATTTTGGGGACACGCACTAGAAACTGCTGCACTAATAATAAATAGGGTTTCATCCAAGTCAGTAGAAAAGACTCCATATGAGTTATGGTTTGGTAAGGTATCAAATATGTCTTATCTTAAAATTTGGGGTTGCAAGGTATTTGTCAAACGTTCGACTTCTGACAAACTTGGACCCAAAGCTGATAAATGCTTTTTCGTAGGGTATCCTAAGGAAACGAAAAGATATTACTTCTATTATCAGTCCGAGAACAAGATAATTATTGCTCGTCATGGTATATTTTTGGAGAAAGAGTTTCTCGCAAAAGGAAGTAGTGGGAGTAATGTAATACTTGAAGAAATTCAAGATACATCACACAATATAATATCTGATACTGATCAGATAAACCCACCACTTGATTCTTCGGCTAATGAGCATTTGGAAGAACCAAATCTACAAATAGTTGTGGAAGAAGTTCTAGTCTCGAGCTCATCTACTTCAACGCAAGTTAAAATAGAACTAAATCTGCATACTGATGTGGATGAAGTTCGACACTGAAGAACAAGTGCTACGAAGGTCACATAGGACGTCCGTGCACCCGAAAGGTACATGGACCGCATGAAGTCTCGCATTTGATGCAAGATCCTCGACCTATGCGGAAGCGATGGATGACCCGACTCGATAAATGGCTGGAGGCCATGAGATCCGAAATACGATCCATGTATGACAACAAGGTTTGGAACCCGGTTGCACCACTTATCGGGGTAAAACCCATAGCTAACAAGTGGGTTTTTTAAAAGAAAAACAGGCATGGATGATAACATGATCACATACAAAGTACGGCTAGTAGCGAAAGGTTTCAAGCAAATTCTCGACGTAGATAATGATGAAACTTTTTCGTCCGTAGCTATGTTTAAGTCAATTCGGATGCTCCTAGCAATTGCCGCATTTCATGATTATGAAATATGGCAGATGGATATCAAAACTGTCTTCCTAAATGGAAATTTGGAAGATGACGTGTATATGATACAGCCCACGGGTTTTGAGGATCCAAAAATGCTGGGAAGATATACAAGCTTCTCAAATCTATTTATGGATTGAAGCAAGCATCACGGAGTTAGAATTTTCGATTTCATGAAGAAGTAAAAAAGTTTGACTTCATCAAATGCGAAGAAGAACCTTGTGTATACAGAAAAACTAGTGGGAGTGCCATCGCTTTTCTAATCCTCTATGTGGATGATATACTCTTAATGGGAAATGATATTCCCCTATTGCAATCAGCCAAATATTCATTAAAGAAAGTGTTCTCAATGAAAGATTTGGGCAAGACTGTCTATATACTAGGCATAAAGATCTATAGAGATAGATCTAAGAGACTTATTGGATTAAGTCAAAGCACATACATTGATAAAGTGCTGAATCGGTTCAAAGATGCGAAATTCTAAGAAAAATTTCTGCCAATGAATCATGGTGCACAGCTTAGCAAGACTCAGTGTCCTTTGACAACTGATGAGCAAAGCATAATGAGTAGAGTACCATATGCTTCAGCTATTGACTCTATTATGTACGTCATGTTGTGCACTCGCCTTGATGTCTCGTACGCTTGGAGTGTGACGAGTAGATATCAGGCTAATCCATGCTATGAGCACTGGAATGCTGCAAAGAATATCTTTAAGTACTTAAGAAGAACTAAGAATATGTTTCTCATCTACGGTGTAGACTCGGAGCTCGTGGTAAGTGATTACACAGACGTTATCACCTCATATGAAAAATCATAAATAGAGGCGACGTAAAGATTTGTAAAATTGACATAATCGGCAACACAACTGATCCACTTACAAGATCTCTACCTCAAGCCAAGCACTAGTTGCACATATTTTCTATGGGTTTGAGACACATAGGAGATTGGCTGTGAGATTTTTCTTTAAATCTTAGAGATTTATAGAATAAAGAGATTTGTATAAGGCGGAGCTCAATATGATTGACTCCAAGTTTAAGTGGGAGATTGTTAGTTTGTAATAATCTTGAAGTCAATAATACGATAAATTGGTTATATAAAGCTTTGTTCATTAATTGGATATTTAAACGATATTTTGTTTCCTTGAGTATTATTGAATTTATGAATCATTCCGAGTTCATGACTGGAATTGTGAAACTTCATAATATAGAATATACTCTTAAAAGTCACTAACCAAGGTAATTAGCAGGAACACTAATTAACCGTTATCAGGTTAGCATGTGGATTAAATGATGGTGAAGTTTTACAGATCATAGACAAAGAGTTGCTATTTTAATCACATAGATAGATGTTCTAGGAACATCGTATTTGATAGACCCCGAATGAAACATTAAATGAAATTGTGTTCGTGTCATTAATGTTTTCGTTCAGTATTAAATTCTAAAGTATGAGGTATTCATCTTTCCTACATAAGATATGTATGTGTGTGATTTCTACCAAACGTTATCCGTAAAAGGTGGTTATAAAGGTAGCTCTTCTTCAGTATACATAACTTATGCGGAGGAAGAGATGGTTTGCCAAAAGTATTATTGTCCCTCGTATTTCTATACGAGTTATAAGCATCATCGGGCCCCTTGATAGAGTAAGATTATCTCGCTAGCAAGATAATTACAAGAGTAATTATATTTGATAATTTACTCATGATCAAGAAAAGATTAAGTTTGCAAGGATGACACATACCTACCTTGAAACTGATCTGATAACTATGAGACAAAAGAATTAAACACAAGTAAATAGTTTACTGGATCATGATATTGTACAGTACATCATCATCTGTGTAATTGGATGGTCATAGTGTATTCTGCCAGATGCCTCCTATGATTATAGAAGTTAAAACAATTTTAACTCTATTTACCAACATAACACAGATCCTGTCGGGTCACACCGTATAGGAGTTAATCGGAGAATCTTATTGATTAATTATAAATTATTTATAATTAATAATAAGATGGTTATAATTAATTATATATGATATAATTATATTTGTCATAGAGATGACAAGAAACAAAAATCAGATTGAATTTATAACGTGTTGGACACGTCGTATAAATTACGCCGAAATAACAATGAGAAAAATATAATTGTAGATGACAATTATATATATTTGATTTGGATTTTAAATGTTAATTATGGATTTGAATTATGGGCCAAAACCCATTTATAATTAAAGTCTTAATTAATAATTAAAAGCCCAAAATCAGAAAAACCTAAAAAAGCCCAAAATCAGAAAAACCTAAAAAAGCCCAAAATCCGAAAAGCCCAAAAAGGCCCATGAAAAGCCCATGACGACCTCCAAGGGTATTTTGGTAATTTGTCCAAAAGCCCAAGGGTATTTCGGTAATTTGTCCAAAAAGCCCAATGGCGTTTTGGTAAATTAGATGAACTTTAAGGGTATTTTGGTCTTTTCACATTGGAACCTCCCTACTATTCATGAGGGTATTTTGGTAATTTTCCAATCTCACATTTTCTATAAATAGAGGGGTAGGGTGAGAGAGAAACTTACACCAAAATCAGTTCTACTTCTCTCTCGGTATACGGTTGTTTCAGAATTCACGGGATCGGTGAATAGTGTTTTTACGAAAGTTGCGGTATTTCTGCACATTTGTGAAACAAAATTACTGCGAGTCGTGAATAGTACTATTTCATCTTTTTCTCGGGTGAATAGTGTTTTTGCGAGAAACCGCGATTTACGGTATTTCTGGCAAAAGAAATAAGCCGCTCTCTGGTTAGTCCTGGTGGATAACCTACAGATGCATCAGATGTTTGGTGCTCCGAGACAAGCCGATTTTCATTCCAATTGAAATTTGGAAGTGAGGTATAACATCTTATGTTAATCTATTTAATTGTTAAGTAGATTAATATTTTAGAAATCAATCATGCAGTAGATCAATAAAGGTTTAAAGAGTTGTGTATCTCTCGGTAATCATCCGACACATCACTTTAACCCTAAGCTTAAGTTAGAAGTAAAATAATATTTTACCGTATTTTGTAAAGGATTAAATGTCTGTAACTCTCGGTAATTATCCGACATACTTTAATCCCTAACTTAAGTAGAAGTAAAATTTTTGTTCTACGGTCTTTCCGCAGCTTAAGCATTAACGGGATTTGGACATTCCGAATCCCAACAATGATATCATGTTAATTTTGATGAATGCTGATAAAAAGTTTTATTATCTAATAAAAAATAGTACACTGTTGTGGGATGACTTATATATAACGATTACTTAACGGTACAATTTTTATATATGAAAAAGTTAATTGAAGCTCAATTAACTAAATTAGGACTCTATTTTTTTTTTCAAAAATAACCTATGATGAATAAATCCTTACAGTGGTTATTAATTCTAAATCTGTTTTATTTCTCAACAAGCCTGAACTTATCTCGGTGCTGATTTCAAGATATTTCATATTAAATACGTCACATATTGTCATATAACACACATTTATCAATTTATCAATTTATCAATTCACTAGATAAGACTCTAAGTGCAACTGTTAAATTTTATAATTACAGCCTGTTAAATTGGACCAACCCTTCAACAATTAATATTCCTAGCTCCCCTTTAAATCTCACCCCAGAAGGCCACCACTACTGCATAGCACAGCCACAGTGCATTCTCATTCCTCAACAATCATCAACCATGGCTATTGCTCTACGCCTGGCCTCACTCCCATCCCGCACACACCTCACCTCCTCTCCATCTACACCATCCATCTCATCAATCCGACTCCAACATCCCCATCTCAATCACCACTCTGCCCGACTACACATGTCGTGTCCACGTTCCACCTCCACCACACTCACCAGCAGCATTACTGCCGCTGAGCCCAACCCGAGTTCGAAGCCAGAGAGTTTTGACTGGTTCTCCAACTGGTACCCCTTGGCTCTTTTGTGCGACCTTGACAAGGCTTCCCCGAAAGGCCTCACAGTACTTGGACTGGATGTTGTAATTTGGTGGGACCTTGCGGGTGGTGCGTGGAAGGTATTTGATGACAAGTGCCCTCACCGGCTCGTGCCTCTTTCTGAAGGCCGTATCGATCACCAGGGCAGACTTCAATGTGCGTACCATGGGTGGTGCTTTGATGGAGCTGGTGCGTGCAAGTATATACCACAAGCTCCCGCACTCGGACCCCCAGTTAGTTCGATTTTCTCTTGCTTAGTTTCGTAAGGATTTACTTGGTAATGATCGATGGCTGTGTTGTTTAATAGTACAGAGATCAACATTACCATGCTAACATATAAAATTCGAGAGCCTTCATTACTTAAAATGACAAATTAGAATTAATACTGCTGAAGACACCGTTAATCTTTCATGTCTTTCTGCCCTCTACATGACTACATCATGTATTCTACATGCATGATGGTTAACTCACTGTAGCGTATTTTTAAATGTGTAAAAATTGGAACAAAAAAAAACGATTCCACTCCGTCAGAAAAAATAGTGTTCAAACTAAATAAAATTAAAAATTTAGATACTTCCTAATTATTTAGATCATCTAGGATTTGTATTATTTTTTTTTATCAAATAAGGTGTTCAATCAAATAATTCAGCATGCTTAATTTTTTTATTTTTAATGAATGACCAATAAAATTTCGTATTAATTTAAATTTGATGCGGACCTTATCCAAATAAAAAAATCGACTAAAATTTAGATATTAAATTTCATGACACCAAATGCATATGTCATAAACAGGGACGGACCCATGTAGTATCGGGGGGCGGCTGCCCCCTAGATTTTGAAAAACAGTGTTTTTCGATAATGATTTTAGTAATTTGCCTCTCCTTAGATTGTCTGATTATTTTTATTGAGAAAAAATATTTAATATTGTACATAATGAAAAAATTATGCAAAGATATCAAAAAATAAAATTTGGTAGAGGAAAATTTTCTTCATCAACTTGATTATTTATTACTTTGAACTTTATTTTGTTGTTATTTTAATATATAAAATGTTATTATTTTAATATTTTTTTTATTAGATAAGCATATATATTAAATTATTAATTTTTTATTAATATCCGATTAGTTAATAGGTTTAAACTCGATAAACTATTACAATCCAATAATTACCCCCAATTAAAATCCAGCATCCAATTCTAGCCTCATAAAAGTAGGAGGTACAATGTACTTATCATCATAATATTATAATAATATAACGAGTTCGAATATTATAAATATGTTAGATTTTAGTACCTAATAATACGAGGATTTGAAGAAGATGATTGATTTGTTTGGTTAATGATTGGGGCATCCAGCCTCATAATATATAAAGGTAAGAGGTGCAGTGTACTTGTCCTTTTAATGATTGGGGCTAGTTACTATAGCAGGGAGGTAACTACATAGATGAATTTCTTATATGAAAATGTTTGTTTTCTTCTAATAATGTATTTTTAGTAAGGAGAATTGGGGTCCATTAATGTCCCCCGTTTTATTCTAATAATAAATAATATACGTTTATATATAGTAACTTTTAGTGTTATATTTGTGTAATGTTATGTGACCCTATTAAAAAAATTCTGACTTCTTTTATGGATAATAGTACCGACAGCATTAAATAACGTTTGAGATATATCCTGATATGCGGTTAGTGTATTAAAATCGGGACGGATCGGGTCGGGTCGGGTCGGGACGGGTTATGACAGGTCGGTGGGTTTTGGCGGGACGGGTCGGGATGAGTCAACGGGTTTTAACGGGACAGATTCATTTTGGGAGGTTTGGCGCGACCCGTCCTAGACCCGTCGGGTCGGGGGGTCGGGACGGGTCGGGTCCAAGGGTGGGGCGGGTCGGCTCGGGAACGGGACGGGTCGGCGGGTAAATTTTATTTTCTAAAATTCCAAAAAATTCAAAAATCATTATAACGATTCAGTAAATCGTTACAACGGTTCAGTAAACCGTTGCAATGATTTATGAAACGTTATAATGATTTATGAAACGTTATAATGATTTATGAAACATTATAACGTTTCAGCTCAATTGATCCAACAACTGCTATTCTTTCTAAACCGTTATAACGATTCCCAAACCATTATAACGGTTCAGGCACTGATATGACTTAAAATAAATTAAAATAAAATTTTAAATAAAATAATTAAAGTAAAAAATTAAATAAAATCTTACAGAATTAGGAATAAAATGATAGAACTTTAAAAAAAATGAGAAAAATATTTAAATATTATAAAAAATAAAGTAAATGGGTTAAAAATAAAGTTATCCTCCTCCTTTATTCCGGACTTGGGACCCGGCTATGTAATACATAGGCGAAGTTCTAACTTTTTTTTGGTTAGTAAAGTTTATTGAAAAATAATAAAAATAGGAAAAAAAATAAAGAATATAAGTGTTCAAAAATACCATATAAAAATTTGAGTTCATATACCGTAGATCATTTTCTGGCATACCATCTGAGTCTTCATCCGCTTCCGTCATAAATTCACCGGATGATTATTCTACGGGTGCATGTTGATTACGTTGTTCTGCATCAAACCAATCTTTCAAGCATACGAGTCGTTCGAATGTTTTTGCACTCAATCTGCTGCGTTTATCTGTTAGTATCCTGTTTGCTGAACTAAAATAGGATTCGAAGGGACGGTTGACACGGACACTGCAAATATATCACGTGCCATCATGGCGAGAGTTGGATATACAGTTTCATTCCTCTTCCAATAACTGAGAATGTCAATACCGTCGGGTTCCATACTTCCTAAACAATAGCTAACTAATTCATTCATATTTGTTTGTATTTGTGAGTCGTCATTTTCCTCCAAGTCTCGCAATAATGCAGACCGACTATTGCTCTTGACATATTTCAAAAAATAAAAAATATTAGTCTCATAATATTATAATAATATAACGAGTTCGAATATTATAAATATGTTAGATTTTAGTATCTAATATTACGAGGATTTGAAGAAGATGATTGATTTGTTTGGTTTGCATGAAGTTGGGTGTTGTATAGGTTGAACATTTCTTCTAATGCGGATGTCACACGTTGTTTCTCCCCCGATATGTGGTAAATTTAGATTCTTCTTATACCGTTCAAGCAATCTTATATTATACTTATTTTTGAATGAAGGATGGAGACAATTGACAAAAATTATAATGAGAGAAACTTCGTCCCAATATTTTAGGAATTTCTCTCTCATGGCTTCTATAATCGGTGACAGAGGCGAGTCACCGTGCACATCCTCCGCGATTCGACGAAGATTTATATTTCCTTAAAATCATGGTATACCTTGAAAAAAATAAAATAAATTAGTAATGAAATAATTTAAAATTTGTAACGAAAAAAATACAAGACGAAAAAAACAAACCTTGGATATCAAATAGAGATGTTGAAGCAATTGATGCGCGGATGGTATGTACGAGCATGATAGTTGGACGGTTGTGTTAAAGAAAACTTCTAAAAATGTGTGAAGTTATTCGAGTTGGTCTTATTCTTCCGTGGAGCATAATAATGGTAATCCCTCAGGTGAGTTACGTAGGATCTCACTTATAGTATGTTTGTATGGAAGAACACGGTGTAGCATTCTATATGTTTAATTCCAACGTGTATCTATGTCTCATGGTACTCTTAACTTGCTCAAATTTAATCGTCCATACAAGGCATGAAAATCTTATTTTCTTATATTATTAGAATAAATATGATGAAAATCATCTTTAAATTTGTAAATTAAATTATTGACAAAAGTTATTTTTAAACCCGCTTTAACAGTTAAACTAAGAATATGACATGGACATTTTTGATGAAACATTCTACCATCCATAATTGGGTTTAGTGCACGTATAAAATAATCAATAGATTTAATATTATTGCTTGTATTATAAAAAAAAATTGAAAATATTTTGTTCTCTAAATCTCTTTTCAAATTATACTCATGCAATACATTTATAACGGATTGATAAATAATTTGTGCGGTGTGCGGATAATTCATGGTTCGAAAACTTAATACTCTTTTTTATAAAATCCAATCATGATCAATATAATGGGCGGTAACACAACTATAACTAAAACCATATTTACCGGCGGTCCATATATCAGATGTAATTGATATTTTATATGTTGTAACTGCAAATATGGCCAATAATTCACTTTTTCATTCAACATATTATTTTTTTTTAACTTAGATACAATTTTGTTATGATGGAACCTTTTGTATAATGGTTGACCACAATCTCTAATTACCAATCGGGCAAAATCAGTACAATATGCCATACTTATTGGAGGAGCTCTCTTCCTTCTCTTGTCAGCTCCGGATTCGATCTGGGATTCCGGGACGCTTGAGTCGGGTGTTGGTGTGGAACATCCCGCACTCGTTGGATGTAACAGTGGAAGTCCATCACTAGTTGTTGTATCGGTATTATATTGGTAACTTAGTGGATATTGATTAGAACTTGACGGAAATGAGGTCGAATCTTGTCCGACACTAATGGAAGTGATTTGCGGGTTGTAATCAGGATCAACATGCGGTTGTGATGGATAATATTGTTGTGATAGAATTTATTGATAATAAGGATGTACATGGTTAAGATTTTGTTGATAGTATGTGTTCAGAGGGTTAGAACGTGACATATCTTCACCAAAATTTCAACGCTCAATCAATGTGTCATTTCTTCAGCATGAGAGGGATTGGGAGATGCCATTTGATATTGCTAAAAAATTTTAAAAAAATATAATGAATGTTATAAATATAAAAAAAATTAATTATGATAAATTAAAAATACAACTAATTACAAAAAATAAGGAATCTAATAAAAACTAATTAAAAGAAACGAATGGCAAAAAAAGAATCTAAATATATATTTAAAAAACTAATTACCAAAAAATATAAATTAATTATAAAATACTAATTATAAAATATAATATATACTAATAACTAACTTTTTTTTGTCGGAATCGAAAGATTGTCGAAAGCCCGAAACTTTAAAATGAATTAACGATAGATAATATAACGAATGCTAAATTGACAATAATAACTAAATAACACTAATATAAATATTTTTAATAATATAATTAGAGATTTGCTAATATCTAATGATTAACGAATTAATGAGGGAGAGTTTGGTTTGGAGAATTAAGAAGAGAGATAGAGTGAAGTTGTTTGTGTGAGGATATGAGATGAAATGAGGTGGTATTTATAAAAAAAAAATCAATTATTATTATTTTTTTATTTTTTTGAATTTGTGCGGGTTTGGGACGGGTCGGACGGGTAAAGTGGGTTGGGTCGGACGGGTTTGATTCTGGGGTTTCCCGGTTCGGGTCGGGCACGGGTTAGGGCGGGTTGGGTCTGGTCGGGTCGGGACGAGTCTAAAACGGGTCAGGTCTAGCACGTTTTTTTTTTCAATTTTTTTTGCCCGCGCAAGTGACCTGCCGGTTCTAACGGGTCACGGATCTGACAGGTTTAAGCACGGGTCGGGTCGGGACGGGTCGCGGCCACTGGTCAGATCTGACACTGATGGGTTTTTTTAAAACACTATATCCGGTACATCTGGTCAGCAGATAAAGATGCATACCAATATTTAGTTTTGAGTGGGTACTTCCAATTAAGCTGGCGGAGCAGTAGTGTAAATGTAAATCAAAATTCAAAAAAAAAAACTTGTATTTATGTTGTATTCAATGTTAATTATCTTGTGTATAATGTATAGAATTATGTTATGATGAGTCGCAAAGTACAAAATATTTTTGTAATTCGTGTCATATTTTTCATTTATGTAATATTTAAAACACTGATTGAACTGTTTAAAATTATATTTGTATTAAAATATATTTGGAGATCAAATTTTATATTTTAAAATTTTTTTATATTTTTTTGAAGGATTGAAGATCGTTATTATTGAAAATCATTAGCTCAATATATTTTTAACCCCTAAAAAATTGAAAAATTAAAAATTTGATCTCCAATCATATTTTAATATGGAAATCACATTGAATAATTTGATCGGTCATGAAGAATTCGAAAATAAAAATAATACACAAAATATAAAAATATTTTATATTTTATAGTTCATCATAGCATAACTCTCTCTATTTTTATATATATATTGCAATTACAGGTTCATAAGAACAAAAAGGCATGTGTTGCCATATATCCCAGCATCGTGCAAAATGGAATGTTGTGGTTTTGGCCTAATAGTAGTCCACAATACAAAGATATCATGTACGAAATAAGACCTCCATACATTCCCGAGTTGGATGATCCATCATTTATTCTCACACAATCAGCAAGTGAAGTTCCATATGGGTAATTAAACGTACTCTAAATGCTACCTGTCTACTATCTTTTACTACTGTCATATTTAACAATAAGAATTTAACGCAACATTGGATATATATATATAAAAAAAAATATAGACTGGTGCTTTGCAAAGTACAAAAACATTGTGTGTTTTGCGCTCTATTTTTAATTTTAAGTCAAAAATAATCGATCCAAACCGCTCAATCTAATCTCCATATCAAAATTTATTAGTAAATCAAATTTTATATTTTTTAAAATTTATTTACTATTTTTTTTATAGGGGGAAACCATCATTTTTGGATGAACCAGAATTCTCAGATCAAGTCATTTTTCTCCTCATCAGAAAAAATAGCAAAAAAGTTCTAAAAAATATAAAAATTGATTTACTAATAGATTTTTATATGAAGATTAGATTGAACGGTTCGGATCGATTATTTCTGACTTGAAATTAAAAATAGAATGCAAAACACACAATGTCTCTGTGCTTTGTAAAACACCATAGTCAGACTCATATATATATATATATATATATACATCATTAGTATTGTTGGATATCTATCTTTATTATTGTCATTTGGTATAATTATAAATCATATAGGGTGTCAATGATTTTAATATAAAATTATTCCTGGATGATGAATATCACAGGTATGAAGTTTTGACTGAGAATCTTCTAGATCCAGCTCATGTTCCATATGCACATCATGGTATATTGAATATCAAGCAACGTGAAGACCCTGGAAGATATGTGTTTTCTCTTTCTGTTTTAAATTTGAAATAGTTGTGTTTTATTGGTACTCAACTTAATTTTGCACATATAGGGGACTATGAATACCGTTGTTACTACACTAGCTACCACAATAAAACTTGATTTTCTTTTCGATTGAAGTTGGTCACTTTAGTACCTTATAGGTTATAGCTTTGAATGTTATGAGAAATCTCATCAGAGATTTAATGGCTATATATAGTGATGATCTCCTTATTGTTTGTATTTGACAGTACTTTTGCATTACTTGATCTATTTGTTGTATAGATTGGTAGATGAATGTATATTTAATATCATTAATTATGTGTAACTTTTTAGAGTACTAAACTTGATTCATATCATTCCTCCACAGTCGAAACTGATAGAGAAGGTGGCACCCCACTTGAGCTAACAATAAGTAATTTGGACATCAGTGGTTTTGGTGCAAAGCAGGATAATGGATATCACAAGTTCATTGCCCCATGTGTTTACTATTTTTCAATCTTAAAAGGCAATCCTGTAAGTTAACAATAATATTAGATATTCATTTTTTATTTTATCTTTTGAGTACCTAATTAAAGAAAAATTCGGTGTTTTTTAAGGCTAGAAAAATGTTTCAAATTTAACTGGAACTCAATAATGCCTCAACCCTGAAACCGGTGATATTAGTCAATTAAAGATTAGCATAACAGCTATTGAACAAGGTGTACATTCTTGTGCCAGACCTCTCACAAATTGATGTCATATTTTCATAATTCTGATTCTAGTGTGCGGCTTAATTTCATGCATTGGGAATTTTCAAATTCTTTTGTATTTCTGATTCATCTGACTATGTTGTGATAGCGTTATTGATCTCTTCTTGCATTTTCTCAGAATAATTCTGACAATGCTAGTGAGAATGAACCGAGAATTATGAATGTATTGCTGTGTATACCAGTTCGTCCTGGAAAGAGCAGAGTTATAAGTATTAATGCACGGAACTTTGCTGGATGGTTTAATAAGATTGTCCCACGATGGTACTTTCATATAGGATATAATCTTCTGATAGATTCAGATCTTTGTCTTCTTCATGTACAGGTATTGCTTCTTTCACAATTCTGACTGAACTATATATTGTTTGTTAAACTTGTCATTATTTTATTTTTTTTTAGTCAAAAAAATTTTCACTATAAAAATGCTTCACTAGGAACTAGATAGCATAGTAATATAATCTGTTTTTAATCCATAACCCCGGATGCTTCACTAATAATTTATCAGTTTAATATTTAATATATTTTTTCGTCAAGAAATATTTTTTTCGTGAATAAAATACATTATATATTATTTTAAATAAAATTTTATATTTTTATATATTTTAAAATTTTAATATATATTTTATTTATATTATATAAAACGAACTATTTCCGAATTATATCTGTATTATATTAGAATCACGATTTTTTTACCTCACCCAACATTTCCCAAATCTCGAATTCATATACTTTGGGGGTAGTCATATACAGATCATACTTGATGGCCTTATTTGATATCCTTGTCTAATAAATGCATTCAGGACTTTGTTACGTTCAAAATGTCAAACATTAGATGATTCTGATATCATGCATGTTTTGTTTCTCCTAATAATACATGAATTATTTATTTCATAATCAAATGCAATTATTTATCCATTTTCTTTTCTAGGAGCGGAGGATTGGTTCAGAGGGAGCTTCAAATTGGCACAGGTCTTGTTATGTACCAACACAATCAGATGCGATGGTTGTTGCTTTTAGAACATGGTTGAGGAAATTTTCGAACAGTCAAGTGAATTGGGGAACGAAATAATTCACGCCCCTTCCAACTACTCTTTCTAGGGAACAACTCATGAACAGGTACTCTCTTTTGAACAAATGTTTCACTTGAGATCAGATTTCCATGTTAAGCATCTAATATTTTTTGTATTCTGCTATGTTTTACCTCATATATAAAACATCCGTTATTTGTCTTACCCCAACCTCTATATTCTACTATTATTTTTAAGATGTTCTAATTTGGCACACTCTGCACAATTTTGTTTCTAAAAATAAGTATGAGATTGAAAGAATGAATTGTGATCATCATATCTGATATTTGTATTGCTCCATTATATTTCAGATATTACTGCACTAACATACATTTCCATTACCTTTCAGGCATTACTACATATCTCTCTGAAGATATAACTATACTGATAACTAATTAAATTGCTTTAACATTTTTCAGATATTGGTCACATGTTGTTCATTGCAAAAGCTGCAGTGAAGCATTAAGAGCACTGAAAGCCATCAAGGTGTCTTTGCAAGTCATCTCTATTGCACTAATAGGGATTCTTGCTGCCACAAACCAAAGCTTAACCTCCAATACAACAAAGGCTGTCACTGTCATTGTTGCAGTACTGTGCTTTTTTGCCTCCCATTGGTTATCCCAATTCATTTACAAAACATTCTACTACCATGATTATAAACACGCCATCCTTAGGACAACTAAAACTCTTATGAACAAAATACTTGGGGACATTTAGCCTCTCTTTGGACAAATTTATGGTTGTGCTGGCGTGCTTGTTTTTATTTTCCTTTTATTCTGTTTTTAGTGTTTTATTTGTTAAAATAAAAAGATAAGGGTGTGATTATACTGAAATGTTGTTAAAATACGTGTATTACATTTCTGTAATGTTCTAGATCTATTAATTTGTTTTGGAGGTTTCGAGGTACTCCATCTAAAATTCTCTATTTTTTTTCAGTCATCTATTTTAGTACTCCCAATCTCCCATATTGATAAATTAACCCTACAGTGTTCAATTAAATTACTGTTTGAAGAACAGGATGAATTGTGATGCATCTTAATTATCAGAGGCATTCTGATCGTGCCCCCAAAAACTTATAATATTAGAATATTCTCCAATATCAAAACCTCAAAACCAATTACCCTTCATCTCAATTGCTCTTTTCTTTATACTACTATGTCTAAAACTCAACAAATAACCACTAAATAAGATAAAAAATTTGCCCCTCATTTGTTGAAATTAAAGAGCGTCTATTCTTTAATTTTTTTTTTCTGTTCATTATATCTTTCAAAATTTAAGTCATATAATGCTCTAAGCGGGTCCTTCCCTCATTCACCAGAAAGCTAGTTTTCTGCCAAATGACATAACTACCCTTATGCCAATATAATAGTTAATAATCAATGCTATAAGAGGGCTTGATTCATATACTTTGTTGATGCAATCAAAATTACGCTCTTCCTTGATAAGAATTCTAATCTTCTACTCATAGTTGCAGTCCTGATTATCCTTGTATTTTAAGCAGATTAAGATTTTCCAGGTAACAGTAACATTTCTGGCCAGTATTAAACTCACGGACAAATTTCGCCTGTGTGGACTAGTTTCTGCACAGTCTGTCCCAAGTCAGAATAAATGAGGAGGGTTGTGGTGGGTGTGGCGAACCCTGCACTAAAATAGCCGATCTTTGTGGAAATGAAACTCAGTCAATTTTCGTTGGGGCGTCACTCTCTTAGCGATGCGTCATATTGGAACCCAGATATGGTGATAAGAGAACAAGGGCCGGGTCGTCACCGCCTTAGTGGCACGCCATATTAGAACTCGGATATGGTGACAAGTGAGCGAGGGCCGGATCGTCATCACCTTAGTGACGCGCTGCATCGGCGCCCGGATGTAGTGTCAAATGAACAAGGGTCTTCGCACTTGACTCGACGAGTACGAGAGGCAAGGAAGCTAGTCGGGGAAAGTAGGATTCGTTTAGGTAGTTGGAATGTAGGGTCCTTAACAGGTAAGCTAAGAGAGTTAGTTGATACTACGATTAGGAGACGCGTTAATATCTTATGTATTCAGGAGACTAAATGGACGAGTCAGAAGGCTAATGAGGTGGAAAATACGGACTTCAAATTGTGGTACACAAGAAAAAAACGAAGTAGAAATGGTGTATGCATCTTAATTGATAAAGAGCCTCAAGAATGGAGTTGTCGCAGTTAGGAAACAAGGGGACATGATCATCATGATCAAATTGATTTTTTGAGATTTGGTCTTGAACGTCATCAGTGTGTATGACCCACAAGTATGTTTGAGTGATGATATCAAGAGACAATTCTGGGAAGACTTAGAGGACATGGTTAGAGGAGTGCCTAGCAGTGAAAAACTCTTCATTGGAGGAGATCTTAATGGTCATGTTGGCACAGTTAAAGGGTGGTTTGAGAGGGTACATGGGGGTTTTGGATATGGCGAACAGAATCAAGATGGAGAAGACATCTTGAACTTCTCTATAGCTTACGACCTCATGGTAGCGAACACCTTCTTTAGAAAGAAAAAATCACATTTAATTACTTTTAGCAGTGGCCAACACTTGAGCCAGATCGATTTTGTCCTGACTAGAAGGGAGGAGAGATTAAACTGTAGATTATAAGGTTATATCTGGCGAGTGTGTTGTCACGCAACACAAACTTTTGGTGGCTGATTTTTGTTTTCAGGTATGCGTTCAGCGAGATAGAGGCATGAAAATAACGAGAACGAGGTGGTGAAAGCTTAAATGGGACGTTTCTCAGGTGTTTAAGAATAGAGTTATTGCAGAAGGATCGTGGAACGAAGGTGAGAATGTAGATAATATGTTGAAGAAGATGGCGACTCACATTCGGAAGGTGACTATAGATGTGTTTGGAGTAACTAGAGGAAATAAACGTGAACCTAAAGACACTTGGTGGTGGAATGATGATGTACAAAAGGTTATCAATGAGAAGAAAGAATGTTACAAACGTTTACATCACAACAGGAGTGATGAAAACATACAGAAGTACAAAGAAGCTAGAAGAAACACAAAGAAAACTGTGAGCGAAGTAAGGGGTCAGGCATACACGGAGCTGTATCGGAAATTAGATACGAAAGAGGGCGATAATGATGTCTACAAGATGACTAAACTTCGAGAAAGGAAGACAAGAGACTTCAACCAAGTTAAATGTATTAAAAATGATGACTGATAGACTTTTGGTAAAGTATGAGGAGATTATGAACAAATGGAGAGAATACTTCGACAAGTTATTCAACAACGAGAGTGAGAAAACCGCGATTGAGTTGGACGACTCAATTGACACCAACAGGCGATTTGTTCGAAGAATTCAAGAGTCTGAGGTGAAAGATGTTTTAAAAAAGATGAAAACAGGTAAGGCGTTAGGACCAGATGACATCCCGATTGAGATATGAAGATGTCTTGGAGATATAGCAATAGTGTGATTCACTAAACTATTTAATATCATTTTTTGTCCAATAAGATACCTGATGAGTGGAGAAGAAGTATATTAGTACCAATCTTCAAGAATAAAGGAGATATTCAAAATTGTACTAATTACAGAGGAATTAAGCTCATGAGTCATATCTTAAAGCTTTATGAGAGAGTGATCGAGCACCGTTTAAGAAAATTGACAACTGTCTCTAAAAATCAGTTTGATTTTATGCCTGAGAGGACCACTATGGAGATAATTTTCTTGATAAGACAACTTATGGAGAGACATCGGGAACAGAAGAATGACCTACATATGATATTTATTGATTTAGAGAAAATGTATGATAAAATTTTGAGAAATATCATGTGGTCGGCGCTCAAAAGGAAACTAGTCCCAACAAAGTACGTTACCCTTATTAAGGATATGTACACAAATGTTGTGACTTGTGTCAGAGCATGTGAGGCGAGTCCGATATATTTTCTATTAAGATAGGATTACATCAAGGGTCAGCATTGAGTCCATATATTTTCATCTTAGTGATGGACGAGATCACAAAGGACATACAAGGAGATATTCCTTGGTGTATGCTCTTTGCTGATGATGTGGTGTTGATTGACGATAGTAGAATTAGAGTCAATCAGAAACTAGAGTTGTGGAGACAAACTTTAGAATCGAAAGGTTTTAGACTTAGTAGGACCAAAACTGAATATATGAGGTGTCAGTTCAGCGGGAAAAACTCATATGACGGAGATGTTAGTTTGGATGGACGAGTAGTACCCATGAATGATACATTTCGGTATTTGAGATCAATGTTGCAGAGTGAAGGAGAGATCGATGAAGATGTTAGTCATAGAATAAGAACTGGATGGGTAAAATGGAGACAAGCATCTAGTGTTCTTTGTGATAAGAAGGTCCCAAACAAACTAAAAGGTAAGTTCTACAAGACGGCGATTAGACCCGCGATGATGTATGACGCAGAATGTTGGGCTATAAAAGGACATCACGTCCAGAAGATGAGTGTAGCTGAAATGCGGATGTTGCGTTGGATATGTGGCCACACAAGGAAAGATCGAATCAGAAATGATGATATTAGAGACAAACTTGGGGTAGAACCAATGTGTGAACCTTTTTCACGCCTCTCACCACCTTGAAAAAGGAACTGGACGATGAATTACGGAAGAAAGACACAAAGATCCCTCTATGTGTGCATTGGGGTACAACTTAAAAAGAAATTTAGAAACAAATTTGTTTCAATTTAATTTGATAATGTTAGTAATAATTTAAAAATAAATTGATTATTTTACTCATTCACTAAATCTTATTATGGACGAAAAAATATTTCAACAAAAATGTTAAGACGTGTATTAAAACACCCAATGTTAATAAAGTAATTATGAAATTCAAAGATAGTATTCTCCATATTTATTCAAATAATATAAAAATAGTAATTTTGTTTTTTATGTGATCAGTTAAACTTTAGCAAATTAAAAGTATCATGGGATATCGACACCCGATAGAAGTTAACATATCGGATATTTCATCATTATTTTTTTTTTGAAATTTATCTTTTATTTTTTTTCTATCTCATATCTTTCTATTTTTTTCTTCCATAAAGTTTATCGTGAGATAGAATATGCGAAAAAATCTCAACCCTTCTTTTGTTCCAATCGTATAAGTAATGAAAGAGAGATTTCTCAAATAATGGGAGGAAGTACACGCCGTGACTATGTTGTCTCCATCCGTCGTTCAAAAAAAGTATACATTATTTATGCTTCAAAGGTATAAGAATAATCTACATCTACCTTATATTGAGGAGGAAGCTTGCGCGACTAGTCTTTTAGACGACATGTTCAATATTTACAATTCTTGATGAAATGTCAATCAAGGTTCTTTATCCGGTCAAAGCACTAGGTATGCATAAAAAAATAATTTTGTACATTATTTATTACACAATCTACTTTGTCACACCCCAAAATACATAATTCATTCATTTATCATAATAAAAGACAAATAATATATTTATACATGCCAAAATAAATAAAAATATACATATATCAAAGGTTTACGGAAGTAAAAATAATAAATGACACAAAATAAGATGGTGCCGAAAGGACATCCAAAAATCAAATATAACTACCTAACAACTCCAATGGATAAAATAAAATAAACGATGGTAGTACAATCATGGACATCTCCTAAAATCGATCCTCACAGTCAGTCATCTAGCTTCAACTTGGACCCCACAACTACTATAGAAACATGAGTGATAAGTCACTCAGTGCGGTTTTAGATCCAGCACCGAGATATTACAAATATCTAGGCTTAGATTTAAAACAGTTAAAAATATATTTTTATAACAAATATAATAGCAACATATAAATATATAAAATTTGAGTTTATATAATTAAATTGATTTAATTATGTTTTAAGTATGGTATAAAAAGAACCCGAAAGGGTTTATAAAAATATACTATTTGAATATCATGAAATTTTATTATCAAGGATAACCCAAAATGAAAAATTCTGAAATATTATAATATAATAGTACAGGGTCAAACTGCCAATACACACGAATGACCTTGCGGGATAAATTTTTTTAGAAAGAACTGATCTCAACCAATGCTCTATAGAAGAGAGCGTCATTCACTATCAAACTGTCCCTAATTTATCCGACTTAGTCCCTTACTATAATGAAAACTAACAACGGCTTAATTTTTATCAATATATAAAATTCAAATTGAAGGAAGCTATCCGAAAATAATATGAAATAAAATGAATCAATCACGAACAAATATAAAGTGACAAAATAGTCACTTCTAAATATAAAGTGATAAAATAATCACAGTAACCGCGGTATACTCCTTAATAACAAATTAAAATTATTTTCATTATGAAATCGAACCGGTACTGACACTCTTCCCAAACTAAATTTGGATATTCATTTTTAACTTATAATTTTCCTTGAGTTTCTTAATAATATGCAAATTAAAGAAAATAGATAATATACAAATTCAAATCTTAATTCAATTTAGTTATAACTCGACTTAATTTGATCAATATAACAATCCGGTAATTATAATCTAAAAATTACATTATTTATATAATAAAATTTTAAGGTACTTAATTAATACTAACATAAATTATTAATTACTAATTACTCTATCTAGGATAACCTATCATGTAACTAATTATACTAAATTATTAAATACTAATTTCTCTATTTAGGATAATCAGTCGTATAACTAATTATATTAAATTATTAAATACTAATTACTTTATCTAGGATAATCTATCCTATAACTAATTTAAACTTAATCATTAAATCTAATTAATGATAAAAAATGAAATGAATAACAAAATGAAATGCAGATGATATGAACAAGTTTTAATATCAAAAGAAAATAAAATATAATTTAAAGTCTTATCCAAAAAAATCATAAATCTCAGTGCAATCCGTACCTGAATATTTCGGCAAGGCTGGTAGTGTCGGACTACTTGGTCTCCGGTGGGGTCCACGATCTCGTTAGTTGTCTCATCCTGACTGTACTCGATCGTCGGCTCATCAAGATAAAGAACCTATGAAATCAAAATAAATTAAATTTGCGAGCATCCTATCTATATTAGGTTCGATTTGGTCAGGGTATACCAGACTCGGACACGAGAGTATGATTATTTAAAGTTCATATTTAGATTATATTTATTTTGATTAATGTTTATTCAGTTTTATTAAGTTAACTTAATGTTATCACTTAATTATTTTAATTATAGTTAGCATAATTAATTATTTAGAAATAGAAAAATTGATTAATATATAATATTATATAATTGATATCATTCTTATTAAAAATAGAAAAAATAATTAATATATATTAGTAATATTTATTATTATTATTATTAAAAAAATAGATAATTTGATTAATATATAATTTATTTTATTCATACATGATATTACACGTGGAGAATTTAATTTATTATTTAAGTTGTTGTTATTTTATATTCCCATATCATTTCATTCATTTTCAGAACTTGTGAATATTATTTTAGTATATATATGTATATAAGTTCATATTTATAGGGGACATAAACCCTTCATATTATTCAATAAAATTGTCTTATAAATAATATTCCCAACTTCCATTTCAAACCCACCACCACTATTATTGTTTGCATCCTCAACAATCATCAGCCATGACTATAACTCTATACATCTCCCGCTCCCACCCATCTAGCACATTTTCGCCTCTCCGCTCTCCTCTCCATCTCTGGATAAAAAATTGGCATCTCAATATATCTCAAACTACAATGTTACAACATCTAGGCCTTAATTAATGATTTTGTGGTAAAATTTTAAATGTTGATATTACAAATGAAATTCTGACAGAGAATATTGTGGATCCGGCTCATCTTCCATATGCGCATAGGGTCCGTTTGGCAAATTAAGGAATAGTTTTGGAAGAGTGATAGAATAGTATTTTTTTAGAAGAGTGGTATTCTTGACTATTCGGAAGAGCGAAAATATCGTTTGGCAGTTATTAATCAGAATAGTTAAAAATACAGATAATATTATACTAATAATGATGATGATAATAAAAATAATAGTAAAATAATAATCATAATAGTAATAATAATAATAATAATCATAATATAATAATAAAATAAATAATTATAATCATAATAAATAATAATATTCATAGTTGTAATCATAGTAATATAATAAAAATATAAACATAATCATAATATAGTAATATAATAATAAAAATTATAATTATAATCATAATTATAATAATATAATAATAAATAATAAATAATCATAATTTTAATAATATAATAATATAATACAAAATAATCAAATAATAATCATAATCATGATAATAATAATTATAGTCATAATCATAATAATATAATAATATAACCATAATCATAATCATAATAATATTATAATAAAAAATATAATCATAATTATAATAATAATTATAAATAATTATAATCATAATAATATAATAGAGTAAAGATACCGTGAGCTTAAGCTCACGGAGGTCTTTCGTGAGCTTAACTCAAAAAGTATACCAATCATCCCCAAATTTTAATTTATCATGCTCATTAAATTCTTTATATGAAAATCTTGTGGGATGCAAAAATTTAAAGTGTTTTGAGTTTTTTAAGTCACTGTTTTTAATTTTTGAAAATGATGTTGAAAGATTAAATATATAAATAAAAAGCTCAAAACACTCCAAATTTTTGCATCCAACAAGATTTTCATATAAATAATTTAATGAGCATGATAAATTAAATTTAGAGATAATTTGATATATTTTTTGAGTTAAGCTCATGAAAGGCCTCTGTGAGCTTAACCTCACGTTATCTTTACTCAATATAATAATAATATAATCATAACTATAATCATAATATAATAATATAATAAAATATAATAAAATAATAATAATAATGAGTTATAATAATCATAATCATCATAATATAATCATAATCAAAATATAATAATATAATAATAATAATAATAAATAATCATAATTATAATAATATAACCATAATCATAACAAAATATAATAATAAATAATCATGATCATAATAATAAAATAATCATATTTATATTCATAATATAATAATATAATAATAATATTATATTTATTATAATAATAATAATAATAATAATAATAATGTAATAATACTATATTTTAAGTTTGAGTATTCATTTTTAAAATCCATTATATATTTTTCAATTTAGCTTTTTAGTTTTTAACGCAAAACAATCTAAGCAGAGCGTCCACACCAAAGAGATTCTCTCAAATTTTCCGATCAATCGTGTTGGGCTTGGGCCTTTCCAGAGAGATTCTGAATCCATTTCCGCGTAAAATCACTAATTGAACCACTTGTTGGGCCTGTCAACTCAGCCCAGAACACGAATTCTCAGTCCATCTACTCTTTGGCAAGGGGCCGACCAGCCGACTTACTTTCAAGACCATGCAGCACGTCATTGACAAGTGGGGTCCAGACTCCATATGTATCCTCATGACATTAACTCGCCACACCAACCCCTTTCAGACATACAACCGTGCGTTAGCACTCGGTTATATTATATGCGCAGAGACGACAATCGGACTGATCGGATTTAGATTTGAATTTAGATGAATCAGATTCGGATTCGAACATATAATCGGGTTAATTTATATATTTATTTTTTTTGATTTTAATTGATTTTAATTGAATATAAATTATTTGATCTCCAATTAGAATCATTTCGGATTGATATAGTTACATTTTTTTAAAAAAAATCAAGTCGGATTCCGAATGAATTGGCAGATTTTTTTTTTGCATGGCATCAGATTCTGTCACTTATTATACGGTATTAAAGTATCTACATTTCATTATCAAATTTTCAAATTTTAATTATTATTTAAATTTTAAAATGTAAGACTAAAATTAGACAATTATCTTTGACTATCTATTTGAGAAATTATCTTAATGGGAAGTAAAAAAAATTAATTATAAAAATATGATTTTGATAACTTCATTCTGTACTCTTCTTAAAAAAAAATTATCATTTTAGCACGGGACATGAAAATAAAATTTTATAAAATACAAACCGGAGACGTGTAACATTTCTATCCTTCTTGTACATTTAATATACAATAATTCACAAGATGCTCTCTTCATCTCCTCCTTCGCGTCTCTTCTGATTGAATAGAAATGGAGAAAAAATCAAAAGGTCACTCTACCATTCAATGCTCCCTTTACAAAAGAAACTAAAATTTATTTCCAACGAAGACTGTAGTCTCTTTCTCATTGTCTTTGCCGCCCATTGTCGTCTCTTCTAGCATTTTATTTTTGTCTTTAGGGTTTTCTTCAATTTCTTCCGGTCAGAGATGAAGTATCGAAAATTTTCACATGTATGGCCAATTTATGGTAAGTGAACTGATTCTATTAGTTGATCGATTTGATTTACACTAATATAGAGAATTTATACTGATTCATATGTCGGCATTTTACTTACTCTCTTATAGTCCAATAATTTTACAACCATTATTTACTAACATAGAGACAATGCATATTTTATAGTTAATCAATTTGATCTATTATTAAAAAATAATTTCTCTTCTTGCAGGGCCTAGTGATAATTTATTTACATGTGAAATTCATCATGGGGGAACCATGTATATTGAGCATAAAAAATTCGGATACTCTGGAGGCAAAAAAGATTATTTTGACTATCTAGATCCTGATGAAATATCTTTGATTGAATTATCAGCAATGATCAAACAATTAGGGTACTCTAAGAATTCTGCAATTTGGTGTCGTAGTTGGAGTGAGAGAAAGACAAATCCTAAACTGCTCTCATCTGATGGTGAACTAATTGCTTTAATTGGTAAAATTTCAAAAAAAAAGAGGGTTCTTGAGTGCTTCATACAACACAGTGAAAATGACATTCAACTCATAAATAGAGTTAATAATGTAGTGGATGGTAATGAGGTAGTAGATGCTAATGAAGCAATAGATAGTGTAGATGGAGAAGATGATATAGATGGTGCAGATGGTAATGATGTAGTAGACTGTGTAAATAGTAGAGATGGTGCAAATGGTAATGAGGTAGTAGACGGAGAAGATGGTGCAGATGATAGTGATTTCTATGATCCGGATAATAATATAGAAGTTGATGATGATGATCTCATATTTGAGGCAAATGTGGGACACGGCATCGAAAGAGATTGGATTGTGCCTCTACAAAGTCAAACAAAAACAATGATGGAGGAAGATTCAGACTATGCTCTTTCAGACGTACTTCTAAGTGATTGTGAGTCAGATGATGATAGTACAAGGAGATACCCCGAGTTCAATGCCAATGCTGATATGGCAAATCCAGAATTTAAAGTGGGTATGATTTTTGGTTCTTTTAAAGAGTTCAAGTGTGCTGTGAAAGAATATGCAATTAAAAATAGAAGGAATATCCAGTTTGAGAAGAATGATACCGTAAGGGTGAAAGTTGTGTGCAAGGGGGGATGTCCTTGGAATATTTGGGTTTCACGCATGGGAAAAGAGACGGACAATGTGCAAGTGAAGACATATAATTCATCGCATACATGTGCTAATGAGCACAATATTAAGTTTTTGACTGTAGATTGGCTTGTAAAAAGATATCTCGATGTGTTTAGAGCTGATCCGAGATGGTCTTTACCAGGTATTATACACCAAATCAAATCTGATTTGTACATGGAGATTTCAACCCAGAAAGCATGGAATGTGAAGTCTAAAGCTCTCAAAATTTTAGCTGGAAAAGAAGGTGCACAATATGCAAAACTTCAAGACTATGCTGCTGAATTAAAGAAGTCAAATGTAGGAAGTGCTATTTTCTATGATCTACAATATCAAGTGTTCAGGAGAGCCTATATTTGTTTGGCTGCATGCAAAAATGGTTTCTTGGCTGGTTGTCGACGGATATTAAGTTTTGACGGTTGTTATTTAAAAGGTAGATATGGGGGTCAACTTCTAAGTGCAATAGGTATTGATGCTAATGATTGTATATTCCCCATTGCATATGCTGTTGTCGAGACTGAAAACACTAATAGTTGGCATTGGTTTCTACAACTACTAGCAAATGATTTAGGAATTGCAAATAGTCATGCATGGACTTTTATGTCAGATAGACAAAAGGTATTCTTAATTTAATATTTTCTAATTTTTTTTAATATTAATGTATTTCTAACTTGTAGTTTCTTTATGCAGGGTCTAGTTTCTGTTCTTAATGCACTTTTTCCAGGGGCTGAACATAGATTTTGCGTGCGACATCTATATCAAAACTATTTTGATGCTGGACACAAAGGGAAGAATCTGAAGGATCATCTGTGGATGGCAGCAATGGCAACCTATATTGCAGATCATGAGAAGAAAATGCTTGAACTCAAAGAGCTCTCAAATGATGCATATGAATGGCTGAACAAAAAACCAGCACATGAATGGTCAAAATCTCATTTTTCTACACAATCGAAATCTGACATGTTATTAAACAACCTTTGTGAATGTTTCAACAAATATATTCTTGATGCTAGAGATAAGCCTATATTAACAATGTTAGAGATGATAAGAACAAAACTAATGCGAAGACTTCAAGTAAAGAGAGATGCCATGATGAAATACAAAGGTTCAATTTGTCCAAAAATTTTAAAAAAACTAGAGAAGTGCAAGGATGAGGCAGTCAAGTACACCTCGATTTGGAATGGTGGAACCCAGTATCAAGTAATGGGTCCTGATGGACAATTTGTTGTTGACACTTCAATATCTTCTTGCTCCTGTCGAAGATGGGATCTGACAGGTTCAATTTTTATTCGAAATTTTTTTATTTTGATTTTATATTTATTAAAGTTAATTTGCATATGTTGTTTGTTATAGGTATTCCATGCCAGCATGCTTGTGCAAGCATGATAAGTAATAATAATACTCCTGAGACCTATGTTGATGAATGCTACAAGGTTGAGACTTATCTAAGATCTTATAGTCATTCCATAAATCCTATTCCAGGATATGAAATGTGGAGTAAAAGCAATGTGCCTGAAATAATACCTCCTAAAATTGATCCTCCAAAACCCGGCAGACCAAAGAAAGTTCGTAAAAAGCATAGAGTAGAGCTGGAAAAAAATATTGATAAGACAAAACTTTCAAAGAAGGGTAAAAGATATGCTTGTTCAATCTGTCACCAAGAAGGACATACAAAAAAAATACACAATGCAGCTGTTGCAACCACTCCAACTGAGTCTGTGACTTTTGTAGCTTCTGAAAATGCGGCATCCCAAACTAGTGTTACTTATACTAGGCCCAAATTGCAGGTATGTTTGCCTTCTGATTTTTAATTGTTCTTAGGAGCTTAATATTATTAGAAACTTTTATATTTTTGCTGACATTTCTTTTTTTTGGTGAAGGTGAAAAGGAAGAGATCTAATGTTTCTTCTGCAACATGAAATGAAATGCTTTAAAAGTGAGGAGGAAGAGAGCAGTAATGACATGTTTACTGGAGAAGTAAAAAATATAGTGTAGAGTTGACTATCATACTTTAGAAAATATTTTGTAGCATTTTTTTGTCAAAGTTAAATGCTCTATTATTTGCTTTAGAAAGCAAATTGTGCTACTGTAGTATTTTTTTTGTCAAAATTTACTTTAGAAAGTATTTTGGAGAATGGTAGAAGAAGACAAAGTGAGAGAGCAGATAAAAAGAAAAGAAAACACAAAGGGCGGAATGTGAGTGTAAAAGAATAGTAGAAATTTTACACGTCCACAATATGAATTTTAAAAGTTTAGAATAGTCCAGTTGTAAAATAAATAGTCCACATCAAGATGCCATGTCAGCACCGTTAGGGTTTTGGATGGAAAAGTTAAAAGGATGAAATAAAATTTTATTTTTTCAGTGGATAATATCTTATATTCCGTTCATTAATCTTATCGCCATTCGCCGCTCGATCGACAGGCCAGACACGAACCATCGAACCAGCTCTCATAGTTTGTCTCGGTTCCCGCCCACTTCTCGCTTCCATCCCCCTCTTCTTCTCAGGCGAAACCAAACTGCACGCTTCTATTCCCTTTGAAAATGCTGCCTTCAAGCTAAGCGTCGGGCATCTTGTCTCAAGGAATCTGATCGAATCAGCATGGTATGAATGTATGTTCCGATTTTAGGCCTTTGTTTATGTATTGTTTGTGCAAAATTCTGTTTCTCGGGGAGTTTCTATAGGATGAACTTAGCAAGGATGTCAGACTTACAAGTAAAAACATACTTCTACCTCAATATAAAGAAACCACTGTACGGCCTCAATTTGGCAACATGTTTGGTATTGCTTTTCTTGCGGGATTGCTTCTTTTTCAAGGATCTAATGAGGCCATGGCAAGTGGTGAGATAAGTGTGGGCGCAACAACCAATGTCTTTTTTGGGGGATCTTGGTGATATTAACACAGGTTTTGCTTCAGTTAGGATAACTTGTCTCTTTTGTTTATTTGCATTTCTAGTTCATTCAAATTTAACCAAAAAAAGGAGGCTTTCTAATACTCAAACTGTAGCAACATGCTGTCAATCAGTTAGATTGTATAGTAATTTTTAATTATGAAGCAGCACTGAACCTATGTGTTTTCAGAACTATTTCACAAAGCATATTCTATGAGATGTAGTTTAGGCTTAAATTGACAAACCCTTGTTGATGTACAGGCATTTTTGCTGATTTTCTTCTCAGAATTGGGTGACAGAACATTTTTCATCGCATTATGCCTTTTTTATTTTAATTCCTCCTTTAAGAACAAATTGATCTATGTTACAGTTGCTTGCTTATTGAATAGGCACTTTTGGCGGCTAAAAACTCTAGCATAGTTGTTTTCCTTGGCACATTTGGAGCTCTTTGCGTAAGTCTTTGAAGCAAATTCAAAATTTGTGTATCCTATTTCATCTCTAATTTCATGGATAAATGTAACTTCAGACCTCTTATTTGCTAAAAACCTAGAACTGTTTTCATATTATTGCTTCTAATGTGACTAGAAAAATATTACTTTAAATTTACAGGGCAATGACAATTGTGTCAGTGGTTCTGGGCCGAGCATTTCACTATATTGATGGCATAGTGCCATTTAGGTACTGATATTTATTCAACAAGTCATCAAACTTTTTTTTATTAAATTTAGATAATGCCATGTGCCTGATATAGAAAAATATTGATTTTCCTGTTGATGCAGATTTGGGGAAAGTGATTTTCCTATTGATGATTTTGCTGATATCTGCGTCCTGGTAGATATCATTTTCCAGTCGGGAATGTTCATTAAATTTTATGGTAATTGGTTCTTCAGGAGGATATTCTGAAAAAAAATAAAAATATATCATCTACAATTATTTATTTATTTTAAAACCAGGTATATTTTTGAGTAACTACACTGCTAGATGCTGCTTCAGGGGACAATAGAAAGATAAAAGAAGAACAAGAGGAGGCAAGTTCCTTTCTGGCACCCTCATTCTTTCTTCTTCTTTTTTTCGCTTTTATGATCTTAATTTTATTTCCCACTGCATTGTTTGAATATTTTAATCCTTGGACCATCTGAGAGCCTCATTGATAAAATGAAACTAAAATCAAAATTTCCAGGCAGAACTAGCAATTTCAAATTTTGGAGGAAATGGAGCTGGAATCATGGCTGCTGCTAGTACTCTAGTTAGCACTTTTGTTTTGGTTTTTGTTGCAGAGTGGGGTGATAAATCTTTCTTCTCGACAATAGGTATGAAATATTATCTGTATATTACCATGCCTCTTCAAGCTAATTTGCACTCTTTTTGCTGCAAGATGCATCAAAGGGCCAGATGAATCCTAAAGAAAACTGAAAGTAAACAAAAAGAAAAATAAAACAAAAAGGGATGTATTATTTGATGTCTGAGTTTCCTGTGATGTATCTAATATTGATTTGGATAACACCAGTTCTGTTTTAATTGAACAGCACTTGTCGTGGCTTCTTCACCTCTTGGGGTCATTGGAGGTACACTTGCTGGTCATGCCCTTTTAACATTGGTAAGATTAGGAGGGAAATGGATAATCTAAAATTTAACAATCTTGTTCGTATAATATTTTCACTGTTAAATTGAATTCAAATTAATTGTTGTCATATTGTTTTTTACAGGTAGCTGTTCTTGGTGGGTCATTGCTTGGGAAGATTTTATCAGAAAAGGTATTACGAGTTCAATGAATTATAAGAATTTAAGTTTTCCCATGGTCTTCCTTTTTGAAATTGTATGACCAACACATGCGGTAATTTCAAAAGAAAATACTTTTAAAACAATATATTTTGTAAAGATACATTGGAAATTGATTTTGAGATAAACTTACATTTAAGTAACATATCATTTTGATGTAAGATATTTGATTTCATGCACAATTAAATATACTAGAAGTTTTATATTGGTATACTTATTCTAAGAAACATGGTGTAGCTTGTTTTCATGAACTTTTGTTGATGTAACCATAATGGGCAGGTCATTGCATACGTTGGAGGAACAGTCTTTTTAGTATTCGCTGCTGTCACATTGGTTGAGATAGTGAGATGAATTGGACAGAATGAAGATGTTCATTTTGGTTAATAGGTGCGGATATATATGCCTTGTATCTTCTTCTATTGAGCATTACGATTTTGATATTGGAGTATTGAATTTCTATTTTTACTTATTTTAGACTTGTCATACTCCCAATTTTTAGTTCTTTTGTTTGTGCAGGTCAAAAGTATAGATACTGTAGCAGATGATGGATTACATATTGCTTTGATCAACTGCTTCCAATATAATATTACACAGCCATAAATATTCTACTTGCGCTATACAATGTTTGTGACTTTTATCTTCCACAGGAAAATTTATGAATGAATTTATTTTCATTGTGAGCCTTTCACAAGTATGCCTTTTTGTTTAATAGTTGTTCCTTTTGGCTTTGGTTCAAGAGTAAAATGTTTGTAAAGAGTTGATGCTGATTAAACAGACAAACAAGTACAGGTTACTGGGTAATGATCATTTTTTTCCTCTGGCTGATACCCTTGTGTATTAAAAGAACAGAGAACAGAAAATATGTAATTAATTACTGACCATCTTGAATTATTGTACTGAAATATCCAAGGAAAAACAAATATTTCTATATTTTTTTGTTATTACTCATACCGTTGTTCTCTTCAAACACCACCTAGACTGTGCACTCTAGCTTGAACTTGGCCATGGTGGCTAACCTATCGACTGCCTCAACCAAGTGATCGAGCCGTGCGACAAGCTCAATCAGCAGTGAAGTAAATGTCACAAGAGAAAGTACGGCAGTGCTCTCTAGAGCATGCATTCTCGGTATAATATTCACAATTCCCTCTTTTCCAAAATCGTCTATTTCATGTGAAGGCCAGGAGTGAAGCCTCTTGTGCTGTCTCTTGATGCTGGTATCACGACCAAGCTCACATGGCACTGCAGCTGTCTTGCTGGTGTCTTGATCAGCCAACTGAGCAAAACAATCTTTTTGGTTCAAAGATAAAGTTTTGAATTGTTGGAGTTGGGGTTTTGTTGCAGGGTCATATTGGTCATGAGATGAGGTGAGGAGGTACGGGTGCATGTCAATTGAGCGTTGCAAGCGCTCACTTGAACTATGAACACAATTCAAAAGGCTCGTTTGGAGGCTCCATTTCATGTTGTTCACATCTTTACCGAGGCTCCGCAAAAGTTCCGCTGCTTGGTTTGTGGCATCAAGTATTTCTGCTTGGAATGTGCACCTCAGGTTGTACGGTGCCTGCACAAGAATCAATTAGCACTAGTGTCAGTTAACGGTTAACTATTGGACTTAGGCAGCTGAATTCAGACCCTTTTCTTTTCAATTCCACATGTATTATAATTTCTGGTCTTTTTTACATACTCAGAATAATATAAAAGTAAGAAAATTACATTTGTGTAGTATTTGTCGGCTCTGTTATTGAATCCTGCCCTGCAAAATCTCGAGGATATTATGCCAGAGTAAGCCTCTTGAATTATTAAAACCAAATACGAATTCTTGGTTAATATTTTAACTGTCTGAAAATTCTCAGTTATTGGTTGAGTATTCACTATACACTCATTAGACCCCACTAAAATAAAAAAAATGGATTTATTCCTACAATATAAATTTTTAATTAGTTGTTTTTATTAATACGTGAATATTTTTTACTTTGTTATTTTTTTTCCTCGAGCTAAATTATATTAACTTGCCATGTTTGAATGACAAGTTTTATATCGGGCAGGGGCGGACCTATATATAGATAAGTCTCAGTTGATATTCGGACTTGATTTTCAAAAATACATATAAAATGGTAATTTTTTTTCTTTGTAATCAGAAAAATATAGTTCAAAACTATATGAGTGATTATGCTTAATTGAAAAAAATGCTTTTCATATTTAATTTTTGATAATTTGATATCAATCCATGTAATATGAGTGATTATGCCACCGAGATTGGGGGAGCATCTGATTCTCTCCCAGAGATGAGAAGCAGGATAGCATGAATGAAGAATGATGCCGCAAAGCAGTGCTGGGAATTTAGCACTACAAATTGCTGTCTAACATCAATCGAGCGTCTATTTATTCCTACTTGTGCAGTACGAGTATGACACCAAGGCACCCGTTTATGTGTTTCAACTTTTATATAACAGAATAAATGGGTGTCTATTTTTTCTCGTTGTTCCACATTAACTTTACAACAATCTCTTAAGATGTTCTGTTAGTCTCTATGGCCAAATTATCATTTCTTGTTTTTTATGGAAAACAAATTAGGGACAACTAATTCAGGTACTTTATAAGGTGCCACAACAGGCAAGTTTCCTATTTTAACTTATTTAAAAGGAAAAATGTCTTGAAATGTCAGGATTGATATAACAGCAATTTGCTGATATACTTTTTCTGTGTACCTGCCTAATAATACATGTACACATATACCTGGATTTCTGAGTGAAGGCAACCATGCAAAGCGATGACCTCATAAGCGCAATGGCGTAAAACAGCTCCAACCTTGACGTATTCTAACCATGGGTAGAAAAAATGCATAAATCGCCCATGCGGTGGCTCCCACTTTGCTGAATTGGCCTAAGAATACATAAAAAAATATAGTTACCTTTTTGTTGATCTTATTGAAACGACTACATCAAGTTAACTAAAAATAATTAGTAACTACCAATGAATCGAACTTTGAGGAAGAACTCAAAGTGGCCCGGCACTTGCGAAATGCCGGCTCATCAGGGAAATCATCCATCACCGTCTTTGCAAACTCAGGATGATCTGATCCATCATCATTTAGGTACTTGTTCACACACTCTATAAATTTTAATATTTCTATTAAAATAATCGACCAAAATAATATTATTGGGAGTAATAGTAAACATCAAAATTTTGTATCTACCTTCCAGGGAGTCAGCAAGTGAATTGAAGTGTTTAACTAGCTCCTTATGGAGTTGCTCTCCAGCCCAAATGGGACAAATTAGTACATTTACAAGCACAGCTACAAGACCACCTATGGCAATTGAGTACAGCCGATCCATAGCAGTCCTGATTGGGTTTCCCATTCTATAACCAGAAGCAATAATCAAACAATAGGTGAAAAGTGTGACTCTGAAGCCATATTCATACTGCACAAGTGATGGCCATAGCTTCATAAAGGAGGTTATTGCTCCTACAATAAATAAGATTGTCATAAGACATCCTGACACATGCAAGGAAAAATGAGCAATTAATAATAATACTTGTAGCATACCAATCAAGAATATACTAACACCAATAACATATGGCTCTGCAATATGGCCACTGGACATGGCTACCTGCATCACCACAACTGCGAAAGCCCCCGCGAACAAACTACCTAGCGCTCGATTAAACCCTTTGTTGAAAGTAGCACCTTTATAGATTGAAAAGTACAAACCATAATTAGGCCAAATGATGTTGGTGCCAATTTTATTAAAAACATAGAAGTATACTATCTGATAAACAAATTAAAGTACATACCAACAGTATATTCAAACATGACAGCAACTGTTATGATAGCCCAAATAATGTTGGTCCCAAATTTATCATATGGTTCCTTGCATAGTATAAGAAGCGATACGAGAAGGCATGCCAGGCCAACTTTGAGAGCAAAAGTGACACGATTTGTATCCTCCTTTGCAAATTTCCAGACATCGAGTATCCATTTCCTTGAATGTTGTAAGCTCTCTTGATAGAAAACACTAGGCTTCACAAACTCGGGTGTAACACCAGTCTTCGAGTCAGCTTGTATGTCAATTCTTACACTACCCTTTTTTCCATTCATTCTCAATCAAGGAAAAAAAGCACTATAATACTTGCCAAAAACTAATATAAGATCGATGCTGTTGAAAAGTAGTTATGTTTTTCTTTGAGGTTAGTTCAGGTTCTTTTGATGAAGTGAATAACATCATGGAGACAGGAAAGGAATATATAAGGTATCACTACGAGAGAAAATATTTTTGATAACGGTTGTTGATTAATTTAAAAACGCATTGTAAATGAAGTGTCAGGAAGACATTTAATAAAGATTTTTATTTAAAAATTATTGTTAAAGAATCCTTTAACAACGATTTTTAAATAAAAACTATTGTTAAACGTTTCCTTAAAAACAAAAAAAATAATAATTTAGCAATGATTTTAAATAATAACCATTGCTAAAGGGTCATTTAGCAACGGTTATTAGTTAAAACCGTTGCTAAAGGTATTTTTTTAAAAAAAAATAATATTAAATGGGTGTTGTTTAAGATATCCTTTCTGTTGTAGTGTATGTACAATAGTGCAAGTTGTGAGAACAGTTCTTCAAAGGTGTATTTGTGCATGTATGAAGTTGGAATAATACTTGGAGAAAAAACTCAATAATAACAGAATGAGAGATAAGGAAAACTAGATCAATAGGATGAGCAGATGCTTGCGCTCAATAATGTTGTATTTGATGGTGAAATGGAATCCTAATTATACTGCACATGTCACGGTGAAATGTGCTTGCTTTTTGTGATTTGCTTTGATGTGCTTTTGCATGCATGGATTTCTACGATCCCCATGTTGGTTGCATGCTTGGATGATGGAGATTAACAAGGCAATATGGACTAATCCTTTAGAAGGGTAGTACTCATTAAAAACCTTTTTTACTTTCCATTTTATTCAGAGCCACAAAAAAAAGCCTTTTATTGAACAAAAAGTGGTATTTAGCATGCTTTGTCAAATGATCGATTAATTAAATGGAAGAGATGACAGGATGACCACTAATTTATTGTCAAGGTGATAATATAGAACATGATTAGGTTGTTTGAAAGATTGAAGTAGTGGCTTCAAATAATAGCATAAGGAAATATCTTTATTAACAAATACTTCATTGTTTGATTAGCGCTTCACTTTTCATATCAAGGGAGTAGATGTACACTTGCAATTCAATTATTAGGCAAAGGAAATGACCTGCCTAAAATGGGAGACATTGCATATTAAGAAAGACTTCCTTCCAATATATGCTTAGGTATTGATGCAATTCGTACAAACTAAAGGACGTATAGACCAGATAGACATATAGGGTACTTCTATGTTTTAAGAAATCATACATTTGCTAGCTGATGACATTATTTCTGTTAGATGACGAAACTCTTCTCCACCAGAAAGAAATTTTGGGAATTTGCTAAAATAATGCTTTAGCTTGATGCAATTTTAGTTTCCGATGACAACTTGAAGCACAATTAATGCATGTGTATATCATATTTTACATACAGTTAATTTTTAAAATTAAAAGATGAGTGGTATGGCGCTAGTAATGGCAGCAAAGAAATTCAGTTTGACATGTAAATAAAAAGACTTTCTTCTTTTCGTTGCTACCCATGCGGATTTAGAGCAAATTACAAAAAAAAAAAAAATCCAGGAAGAAGTTTCTATCAAAAATTAGAACAAACATGTTAGAGCAAATTCACGATCGATCCAGTGAGTGTGACCTCAAAATCTGTATATCATTCCTCTTTTAAGTTTTGGACCTGCTTTGTACCTAATTCTAGCTAGCATCTGCACAAGTAAATGAGTTCTATACATGCATCCTTTACAGCAGTTAATACCGGTGTTTAATTCTACACCAAAACAATGGTTATAGACTAAATTAAGAGTGCATACATGTGTGCGTTATCCAACCTTTTCAATAATTCAAGTTATTCTACTTCAAAATGAAATTCTGAATTCAACGGACAAGATTTATCCGTATCTAATCAAGTTGCAAGGAGTTGATTCTTTACATGACACCTGTAAAAACCAGTGTCGTCTTCTGCCACCCACTGTGCAGCAAATACCAGAAAATGGTAGGGTTAGATATATCCAAGCTCTTGTACCTCAGGGACCAACCAGGGATTGACACGTCAACTGAGGATACCGCATCAGATTCCATTCTGGAAATGAAAGTTTTGTCATAAATCCCAATTAGTTAATTGAAAAAAAAAAAGAGGAGCGCAGTATTAAGGTTGTCAACCAACCGAGTTGGGTCAAACTAATGAGCTGTGCTCAGCTCATTAGCTTAAAGAGTCGAACCGGTCCGGCTCGTTAAATACTTCTAAACTAAAATTTTTGACTTGAAATTGACTCGTTAAGTTAACGAGCTAACTGAGTTGGCTCATTAAAACTCCTTAAGATTTATTTAATAGTTAATAATATTTTTTATGATATTTTATATTAAAATTTATACAAAAATTAATAAAATAACTAATGATAATATATTTCACATAAATTTGATAAAATAATTTAATTATATGTCATACAATAAACTACTTATTATACTAAAAATTCATAATATAAATTATAAATACTAATAATTTACCGAGCTAGTCAAAACTCAAAGTTCACTCACTAATTTAACCAGAGTTGACTCATTAACAGTTCGATCCACTAATAAACGAATCAATGACGAATTGATTCCGAGTGAGTCATGAATAAACCACGGAAAATGGATTAGAGAGAACATTGAAGGCCGCTACAAAATATGCTGAAGAACCTTAATTATCTGGGGAAGGTGCTTATTGATTGAAAGCTTCTTTTAAGATGTGGCAAACATGCGTGTCCTATCGGATCGGATAAGGTTGTGTAAGAGTTGATTTCATTCGGTTGTAGTTACAGATTGGATTTAGGTACAGTTCTAGTTCAGATCTTTTATGTGGAGTAGAGTTTGGGTCATTATCGGTTCTAGATTCTGGGTTCTCAGATCTCGGTTTGTTTCAAGTAGGTAAAACAAGGAATTTGATTTCTAATTTAGTAATATGACATCATTGATATATTTTACCATTGAATTTATTTAAAGCTATTTATATATGTTGATCCAATGATTTCATAGGAGCATGCTTCTAACTTAAAAGATGTATTAAATTATTTTTAAATTTAATTTGTCATATTTACTATTTTTTTCATATTAAAATATAGTAAAATATTGCATACGCAATTAACTGGGTACGCTACGTACGCAGACGGTCGCGATCTATTTAATTCTTCAAGATTCGTGAAAACTATTCGCTCAATTGATTGAGGAATTCTCTTTGTTCCCCTTCTTTCTCCCTCTCTCCCCCCTATCATTCGCTCTCTCTCTCTCTCTTTCTCATTTCGTTTCCTCTCTTAGCCGATTAAACCCTAGCTAGTTCGCTGAACCCTAGCTAGTTTGCCGGACCCTAGCCACCTTCTATATTCGAGAGCCTAAACCCTAGGCAGTTCTCCCAAACTCCTTGTTGATTCCCAAACTCCTCCTCGTCGATCTCCCTCGTATAAATATTGAAGAAGAATCATAGTCTTGCTCTGCCACTTATGTCTCGTCGAAAGCCTAAATATGAGGTGCCATTAACCTCTTCCAACACGATCTCGTCGAAAAGTAAAGATTTGCCTCTCATTCGGTGTCCAAATTGCACGATTCCTGTGAAGAAGCATGTGAGCAACACTCCAACAAATCCAAGAAAAGTCTTCTACGCATGCGATTACTACAAACTTAAAAGTTTCTTCTATCTATTGCATAATGAGCAGCAAATATTGAAATTATGTTCATTTTATATTTTATATTTTTAATTTGCCCATAGGCTTCATTAAATCTGGTAGACAGCCATTAAAAATACTGCTACAAGTAATATGGTTAAAGCTTTCTTTTCCTATATACTGGTACATTTTTAATGAAAATACTGGTATATTTTGAAATATGTTCTAAAGCTTTCTTAAAAATACTGGTACATTTTTAATTTGCCCATGCGATTTGATATTTAGTACTAATTTTGTCTTTGTCAGATAGTGTAAATTTTGGTCTCTATTTAGTACAACTCAAAGTCAGATAGTGTAAAATTGCTCAGTGTAAAATTGGTCTCTATTTATATATGTTAAGATTGCTTATCAGTTCATGCCCGTCAGTACTTTTATAACTTTAATCCCAGACCTTGTGAAATTCTCGAAGAATTATTATGCATATCAGTCTAATTTAAGCTCAGACAAGTATCAAAGAGCTAAAATCTTGACATAGTACTTTTATAGCCCAAATTCAGACCGGATGAAGAAATTAATTTACTATATTGTGTTGAGTAAATGTAGAAATACTGACCAAAAAAGAGAAAAGGGGGGCTCAGCTTTACCTTCTTTTTTCGAAGGAAATTACTTCCTTTGAGTCTGGAGTTAATACTTTCACCAGATTCACAAGTAAGAGGAGGTGCAGGAGAACCAAACACAGTTGTTACTTCAACCTGAAAAACAGTCAACACACAAGCACAAAATTATAAAAGGAACACACGACATCAATTCAAGCTTCAGTAAAAAAAATCTCAAAATCAGTACCAATTACTAGAATCTGGATTACGATTTGGTGAAAAGGGGCTGCACTTGACTGCTAGCTATTGCCGGTCTGGTAAAGGAGGAGCAAGGCGCGCGGAAAATACAGGAAATTCGATGAAGAAATACAGGTGAGAGAGAGGAATCGTGTTGGTGAGAGAGAGGGAAATAGGTGCTGATTGAGGGAGAGGGATCGAGTTGCTTCGAGCCGGGATTATGTTGGTGTGTTGTCGATCGGCAAGAGAGCGAGAGGTGTTAATCGATGGTGGCTAGGGTTAGGGGTCGAGAGCAAGAGAGTATTGGCAAGAGAGAGATAGAGAGAGAGAGTGAGATGAGAAAGAGAGAGAGAGAGAGAGAGAGAGAGAAATGATAGGAGGAGAGGGAGAAATAAGGGGAACGGAGAGAATTTCTCAATCGATCGAGTGAATCAGTTTTTTGTGAAACTTGAAGAATTAAACAGATCGCGATTGTCTGCGTACGTAATATTTTGCCTTAAAATCTTATAGGATATAAAAAAATTTAAAGTGTTTCGAGTTTTCTAAGTCATTATTTTTAAAAAAAACTATGTACAAACAACAAATATTTATTATTATTTTAAAAGCTGATTTTTAAAAAATTAAAAACGATAACTTAGAAAACTCAAAACATCTCAATCTTTTTGTATCCCATAATATTTTTCATAGAAAATTTAATGAGCATGATAAATTAAAATTTAAAAATATTTAAAAATAATTTAATATATTTTTTGAGTTAAGAGTATGGAAAGATTCTGTATTCCTTGGAGTACGGTAGTTTCTATATATATATTCATATGCTGAAAATACAAGTTAATTTTTAAAATGATTCATTATTATGTAAAAAATATCAAGTATTTAGTTGCATCGCTTATTACTATTATACTTGTCTTGAGTATTTGAAAAATAATGTGTTCAAATTTTATCTAATATATTTATATTTTTAGTTATTTATTGGACAACTTTTTTTGAGAGAGCCCAAATAGTAGCTCTGCTATAGAAAAAAGGTATAACATAATGATATGTAATTGGGTTACTTGTGTTTCGAATTTTGCGTAACTTTCAATATTTCTATTTAGTTAAAAGAAAAACTTGCATTAAAAATTTTCATATTTTATGTACGCCAGATAAATATAATATGCATCACATTCTAAAGATTCAAATTCATTTGTAAGCTATTCTTAAAAAAATTCGAATTTATCAAGTAAATCCATTGTAAAATTAATCGCAAAACTATCGATTACCATTTTATCCATATTCATTAGTCAAATAGCTAGGAGACTAATAGTTGACAATCGAGCGAAGAGTACAATACCAGTATGAAAATATTTCTATTCAACATGTACCTTGATGACACTCCTAATAAATGAGAACTTGCATTTTCTTTCGTTGTGTTCTAGTAGATGAGGACTTTAATTTGTCGTCCAATAAAAACCTAAAAAGGAATATAAATGTGGAATTCGGACCATTCAGTTTGTTCATACTTCCGAGATATGACTAGACCATCAATTTGCTGAGGAGATTGAATAGATAGTGGGCCATATCCAGGACTTCCCTTTTTATCCTAATTATTGAACAGATATATTCTAAATTCCTCTAGTAGGATTTTTCATGAAACATGTTTGGGCCACATTGATAGTACCGTGGATAAATGAGGAGCCCATATGTTTTGAGCATGTGGTGAGAGTTACAAACCAGTACTAGTGTATCAAATGATAATATAATCAGTATATAGTGCACAAGGCTAATATTGTTTCAGCATCCAATTCGAATTTCGGAGTTATTCTGAGATGCTATAGTGGTAGATCGAAGTTGTGGCATATGTGCTGCTCATTTGCATTTTGCTTTAGGTTTATTGTGTGGACTATTTGTACTCCACTTTTTAATACTATTGCAATAATTTCAAAGAACTGTCAAAACACATTGCAAAATTAGAATTTCAAAAGAAATCGACACCCCTTCAAATGGAAAAATGCTGGTCCATACTGCCATTTCTTATATAAAAATTAAGAGAAAATATTTTTATCCCACACCTTCAGTCCCCCAGAAAAATCCCCCATACGTTTTTCTGTTCACAGCGACTCCCCATACAGAGCGACTACCCGTACAACGTGATTCCCCATACAGCTCATATGATGTTGTTATTTTTCTATTTAAATATTCAGTTCTCTTATCTAAATACATAGTTCACTTATCTAAATACCTGAGACATATATATAAATATCTAAGTCATTTTTGTCCCTCGTGTGACTTTATTTTTCGAGATTATTTTTCTATCTTATTATTATTTTACTACATAACTGAGTTACATATCTAAATACCTAAAACACATATCTAAATACCTAATTTATATATCTAAATACTTGAACCTCATATCTAAATACCTAGTTCACATATCTAAATACCTAGTTCACCTATCTAAGTACCTGAAGCTCATATCTAAATACTTATGTTAGATATCTAAATACTTAATTCACCTATCTAAATACCTAAATCATATATCTAAATACATATGATAGATATCTAATTTACATATCTAAATATCTAGTTCACATATCTAAATAACTAAGTCATATATCTAAATACCTAAGTTATATATCTAATTACCCGAACTTCATATCTAAATACCTAAGTCTTATATCTAAATATCTAAGTCACATATCTAAATACCTCTTTGAAATTATTCAGTTCACCTATCTAAATATCCAGTCCACCTATCAAAATACCCAATTCACGTATCTAAATACATAGTTCACCTATCTAAATACCTGAGAAATATATATAATATTCAAGTCCTTTTTATTTCTCGGCACTTTTCTTCTCTCTCATCAGTCACGTACGTTTCCTCATATAACTCATGTGATATTTGTCAGTTTCTCTCATGTGACTTTGTTTCCCGAAACTATTTTTCTCTATCTTGTTATTATTTTACTACATGACTGAGTTGCATATCTAAATACTTAAATCATATATCTAAATACCTACGTTATATATCTAAATACATAAACCTCATATCTAAATACGTAAGTTATATATCTAATTACCTAAATCTCATATCTAATATCTGAGTCTCATATTAAAATACATAAGTCACATATCTAAATATTTGAGCCACATATCTAAATATCTAGCTCATTTATATAAATCCCTAACTCACTTATATAAATTTCTGACTTTTTTATCTGACTCACTTACGTAGACGGACATACTTTTTTGTCAAAAATGAAAAGTTAGTTAAAAATTTTGTATTTTTTTTGCTAAAAATGGAGAGTTAGGTAGGTAGATTTTTTTTTTGGGATTTGCTCAAAAGTACTGTTAGTCGATCCCAAAAATTAAATAAACAATAAACAAAAAAAGACGAGAGAATTGGACACGGGGAAACTTAAAAAGTTTTGGACATTGTTTCAAAAGAATTCCTCATTTTTATTCATCACTTTTACCTCTCAGAATGTTCCCCATAATTCAGTTTTTGGGCATTTTTAACTAATCTTGAGCAAACCCGACAATAAAAAAAAAAAAAAAAAAGAGAAACACATACAAGTAACTATCTCCTACTGATATCCTAGGAGCAGATTTATTCATTAATGAACAGGCATGTTCCTGCTTATACAATATTCAAACTAACTGTACATCTATATGGCTGTATAATACACTGGTAACTACCCTCCTACCAGACCAAGAACAAGCCAAAATTTCAGATTACGAGTTTATACCAAAATTGTCCTTATCCTTTTGCAGCATAAACCAGACTCATCGCAAGGTAAAATCCCAGAAACCACCTTACCCATGTCGAACTCAGCAAAACAGGCAACGGGAATGCTTCGTAATAGGTGGGCCTAGGCGTAGAGGGACAACCTATCAGCCTGATCAATTCTTCGACAGGCAAAACCTTAAATTTCTTTGGTGAATTCAAAGCCACATTATCCACTCTGTGCTCATAAATTTTCCCATTTCTGTCAAGCTTGTACTCTGAAGTGCCATCAAACCTGCTCTTGCTGTCCCAAGGAACACGAGGAATTCCATGCAAGATCCATCGGATCATGACAGTGTCCTCTGATGGCTGCCAGATGCTCACTATGTCAATCCAGAGAGACTTGAAAAGGAGAGGGCCACAGAAACGGAGACCACGAAATATCAGCTTGTAGTTGTCAAGGCCAGCAAATGTGTTGAATGGATCCTTGAAAACTATATCCTCTCTGGTGACAAAATCGTAAATAAGTTTATGACTTTAACTGGAGAGTAATAATGGTTCATGCTATTTGTTGATTTGCTTGAAAGGATGTTGCTTTTTATTCTGTCACACAAGTAATTGTGAGCTTTTCTCAAACAGACACATGATAGATGTTACAATTATATGTAGTTTATGTCAGGCAGGTTTATAGCAAATATTAAAGAGAAGGGATCGGTTGACAATGGGTTATTTTGACAACCTTGACAATGGACCTCTAAATAAATACAAAAAAAAATCTTAAAAATGAAAAAAAGTTTATAGATGTGTTCTTCTACCTATGGATCGATGGTTATTCAAATTTCATTATCGTTTGATAGTCCATCAAAGACCATCAATTTTTCATGTAATTTGCAACGGTTCCAATTTAACGGCCTTTGATGGACTATCAAACGATAATGAAATTACATGAAATTTGAATGAACATCAATCCATAGGTAGAAGAACACATCTATAAACTTTTTTCCATTTTTTAGATTTTTTTTATATTTATTTAGAGGTCCATTGTCAAGGTTGTCAAAATAACCCATTGTCAATGGATCCCCACTCAATATTAAATGTACACAATGTAACTCTTATGGAAAAGCTAATGTCTTTGTGCTACTTCGATATTTTCAATCTGTAGTTTCTGAGACCACAGAAAGTACTTGAAACTTTCAATATCAAGGAAATGTGTCTAAAACTAAACAATTTTGACATGGATACTAATCACACTTTGTACCAAAATTTTGATTAAATGTAATTTCTAACCAACCAACCTTTCGATTTAATACAGTACAACACCTGTGAAATTAACCCCCATTTATCCAAATCATTGCTTCTATTTTTCTATGTACCAAACATCTAATAAGAAATGACATATATCCAATTTAGTTGAATTGGACACTGGTTCTTACTATATAATAGTAACTACCTCATCCGGTTCTTTACTAATTTCATATGGCTTTCCTAACAATTTTCTAATTAACCCTATAAAATGAACAGAAAAATTCAATTGAAGCACTTCAAATTAATATCAAGCTAACCTGTATACGTCGAAGTTGGGCTCTTTATAGAAAATTTCAGTGAACTCCTCTCTCAACGTGCGAATTGCATATCCCATATTCACATAATAATCTCTCTTATCCTCTGTTTTCTCCTCCACAGTAGAAACCGACGGAGGAGACGAAGAGGAGTAGCAATCGCCTCGCAAAAGCGGGCCCAAAAGAAGAGTCTCGAGCCATAACCCTAACCCTAGTCCCGAACCCTTGATCGGATCCGAAACCGTAATCACCCGACAAGATTTGGCCTTCGTCTTCTCATCCTTAACTTTCGCGCAGCTACACTTGTAAACCCTAGAAGAGAAGCCTCTTCCCTTGCGAGACGAGAACGCTTTCGCTGATGTGTGGAGGGGAGAAATCTCCATGAGAGAGAAGAGAAGCGCCATTCCGATTTATTTTATTTTATTTTATTTTGTCCACTTAATTAATACGACGACGTCGACGAGTATCAGGTGGGACGTGGAAAGGAGAAGAGCGAGAAATTGGAGGGTTTTGGATTTCGGAATTCGGATAGAGAGGGGAATTAGAATAGGGTAGAGTCGGAATAGTGAGAACACACAGATATTAGTATATTAATTACTGTGGTGGGTTCCATGTGAAAATGCCACGGTTATTGGATAATCCCAGTCTTCGTGAGAATATCTTATATCTCGAGCCTCGACGCGACAGTTCCTTCTCCACATCATCAAGTTGTTCTGATCCAATCCCTGTTGTTAGGAGCTCCTCAAGTGAAACGTCCAGATCAGATTGCATGGTTGATATCAAATCAAATGTAAAGATCCATGTTCTGTCAGACTCAGTCTACAATCTGAGATGGTCCTAGATGTGGCAATTGGGCGGGTCGGGGTAGGGTTCGAGTTCAGACAGGTCGGGTAAGTTTGACCCAAAAAATTATTGGGTCACGGATTAGGTTCGGATCTATCTGATTCGGGTCAGGTTGGGTTTTGGGTCGAACATTGTCGGATTTTTTCGGATTTCAGGTTCTGGTCAGGTCGGATTTCAGGTCATCTGATATCGAGTAATTTCAGATTTCGGATTATTTCGGGTCGGGCTAAGCCGGCTCGGGTTCTTTTTTGTGATGTTTTATTTTGGGTCGGGTCGAATTTCAAGTCGAGTTGGATTTCAGATCGTCGTCGAATTAAAAAAAATTACAAATTCATTTTAAACAATGTCAGATCTAGATTATCAATTTTATTATAATCAATCTGACTTTTTAAATAATATGAATTGTCATTCATTTTATTAACAAAGTGAAAACATACTACTTAAGATAATTTTGATTAATAGATATTTATTTTTATAATATTTTTTATTTACGATATATAAATTTTGATTAATAGACATTATTATTATGATCCGAAATGTATTTTTTTTATTTCGGTATTTCCATAGGGCGAGAAACATATTAGTGAGTCGTGTGACAGTCAACTTGAGGATCTTTTTGGGACAAAACACTATCAATAAATGTTAATAATTGGCATAAATCGTTGATTTGAAAAAGTTATGCGTTACTGTTATAAGCTTAATATGAATTATTAATTTGATAAAAATAAATAGATGATAAATTGATATAGATACCAATTGAGGGCAACAACGAAGCGCCAAACCGTTTTAGATCATTAATGTAAATAATGAATTCATTGAATATAAATATCTCAAGAGACATGTATAAATATAATCGGAGGTTGTCTAATTCACGTCGTTGTTTAATTCGCATCACTGACTTCTTAAACTGACAGTTATGGTCAATGCGGAGATTTTTTTAAGGACAAACCGACAATTATTATCAGGCTCCTAATATATATCGGAGTCATAGATAGTGATGACAATGGATCGGGTAGGGTCAGATTTGTGTCAAATTCAAGATCCGATCTTTTTTTCGGGTCTAAAATTATTGGCCCGATTCGTCCATGGTGTTTCACGGACTTATCTATCCGTACCTGTCCCAGCCCGAGTTGTTGCATAATCAATTAATTTTTTTATTTATTAAATATTTTTCTATTCTTAATTATATTATACCTTTAAAAAAATAATTATTGTATTTAATATAGTTTGTAGTTTGTACATCTCCAATGAAAATATAGAATATTAATATGGTAATTAAATATTTAATATATGATATATTGATATTTTCGTATCACAAATGTATATATAAATGTTAATAACTAGTGTTATTATATAATTTAAGAGATAATATTATATTGAGATTTATAAATAAACAAAATAAATTATTAATTTAATATATAATAATATACACATAACACATATCAATACATTATTAAATTTTATCGATACTACGGATCGGACGGATCGGCTGTTGGGTCAAGCAGGTCCGGGTAGACCTGACCACCTGAAACTTTATTGACATCCTTAGTCACATATATGTATTGCCCCTCCTTTTTGTTAGCTGTAATAAAAATATTTTAAGTACTTTAAAGCACTTGAAAGTACAAACCGAAAGTATTTTCAATATCTTTTACACAAATTAATTCATTGATTTACTTCACTACTACCATTGTTTTAATATAATTTAATTTTATTCCGTTTTTACTTCACTACGTTTATCAAACGAGAGGTTAGATATAGTGGTCATTATTTACAAAATAGCATAACCCTTAATATTTTTTATTTTTTTTGCCAAATATGTCCGTGCCTGTTCATTCATCATTGAATCGGTCATTTATCACAATTTAATATATTGTATTTGTTCAAATTGTTCAAATATTTTTTATATTGTCTTTAAGCCATCAAATTATCCATAGAATGCACAAAAGTCCATTATATTAATAATATTTTGGACTATATAAATTTCAGTTTCGTAGTTGCTAACTTTATTAAAATATTAGTTTTTATGGCAAATGTAAACAATATAATTTAGAAAATCCGGCCACGTAAATGTTGTATGCTATTAGTGTTCTTAATAATTTTTAATACATAAAGTGAATTAAATTTTTAATCTTTTTAGGTATATCACATCATCATTCTTTTTCACTATTGATTTTGTTTAAATCTTTTGATCTGCTTAAATCCAATGGTTCATATATTTATTTTCTCTCCTCATTAAAATAGATGGGTATAATGTATTTGAGATGAAATTAACTCTTAAATGATCTATTTTTTTAGTACTCTTTAAAAATTATTATGTTTAATATATTATTATATATATTTTTAGTATTTAAAAAAAATATGTTCAATTTTTTATTAATGAAATTTTATTGAATATATTTTAAAATTTTATATTTTTATTTTTTTAAAACTATTTTATCGGGGGAAATTTTAGAAAACTTTTTATTTATTTCAAAATTTACTCTGACTGATAATTGGTTATGGATTGGAAATTTTAGAAATCCGATGAATATTTCTGAACTGGGTTGATCACTTTATGCTGTATGCAGTATCCGGCCGACACATTTTTAGTTACACGCCTAATTGTTTGAAAAATATCTGTTTTTTTTTCATTAATAATCAAAAATCGAAATGATGTAACTAACAATGGACTCTGAAAATTTGAACTTGAATATGTATTTCATAAAGAAAAATTATTTCTCGTTATTAAGATAGAAGGTAAGTAAAAATAAATTAGTTTTAATATGATCTCATTTATTAAAAATTTATTATAAAGATTTCACAATAAATTATTTTTTATGTAACAACCTCGGTCACATGGGTGCACGTGATCTTCGCCTGCGGCCGTGGGTGGACCAGGCCGCAGGTGCAAGTGTCCATTGTTTAAAATACTGTAATTTACATAAATTAATTAACTTGTTAACCACAGGCTCTATCACTCTATCATCTAATAACTTAATTTTTTAATAATTGATTTTATTATCTTTATAACAAATATGATGCGGACGTAGATGATCATCTTCAATGGACTCAGGACTTCTTTTTGTTATTATTAAAAATCGGGACCAATCGCCGATTTTTTTAAATTAAAAAAATAATTAATCTGAATTAAATAAGTAAGAAAATCTGAGGAAGATGTATAGTTTTAGGCCGGCCACACTTTTAAGTACCGACCCGTAGTGTATTTTTGTCAGGTTTCGACGTTGATTGAGGCATATTAGGGACGACAGTTAAAATATCGTCCTTTGACTTCGGGCCGGCGGATGAAACTGCGGCCCCAGACAAGGGGCAGGAAAAAAAATACAACCAGTTAGAACATACAGAACATTTGTGAGTCTTTGGGCCGGGGAATGGTTTAACGGTCATAACAAACATTAGACCCGTGAATTCATTGAGCCGTGAAAATTGTTACCGGCCTTCACTTCAATTTAGGATGGCATTTTGAACGGTGGCCTTTATAGGGTCAGACTACAAAATGATGGTCCGAAATAAAGCCGTATTTTCTAATATTTACTATAAAAATCCACCTTTCCAATTAACAAAAATCAGGTCCTCTCCGAGACAGTTATTCCTCCTCCATTTGTAAATTATTTCTTATTATATAATTATTTAGACAGTAAACTTTGTTTAATTTGTTAATTATTATTACAATAATTATAAAATGAGTAGAATACGGTATTAGTCCTCGAATTATATTTTCAATTAATGAGTCATACACATTGCTACCTTGATTGTTAAATGTTATATGTACATCAAATCCAAGTAGCAAAATAATATTACAATCTGATAGCCTCTCCATAGGCGGGGTCAGATGATGATGCTACAAGAAATTCTGTTTTGTGCCAATTCAAAAGAGCGGCTTGGTAGTGTTGCAAACGGATCGGATACAGACAGATAATGCTCTTATTATATTCATATCGGTTATATTTTTTTAGATGCGGATAGTCTCGGATACTGATACAGATCAGATATTCAACGGATATCGGACGGATACATATACAAATACGGATATATTTCGGATATTAAGTAAAAATATTATATATTATTAAAAAAATAATTGCATATTTTTTTTATAGAATTATTAATTATAAATATTAAATATTAATTATAAAAGTTAAATATTAATTATCATTATATTAGTAGTTCAAATGTATCGATGAATTATTAAAAAAATATATTACATTAGCACAAATTATATATAAAATTAGTTAGATTTGTAACTAATGTATGCAAAAAATAAAATAAAAAATACATAATAAGATTTTTTTTCAGATATGTATTTGAATAAAATCGGATAATATCGGATCGAATACTTTCGGATAATGTCGGATATTGACGGATAATAGTTAAACGGACGGTTACGGATAGGTAATAACTAAACTGTATCTATATCCATTGAAAATTTTCAGATACAGATACAGATTTTTTCAGATATAAATACAAATTGAATAATTTTTATTATTTTTCGGATCAAATCACAATAAAATTAAATATTTTACTATCCGTTTACAACCGTACGGCTTGGACATTTACTTCTTGCATTCAAGCATTCCCATATATTCAGATGCGTGGAGGAAAAAAGAAAAGGTGTGGGGGTTATTAGCACGGGCCGGTGAATTAATGAGCGGCCAGAGGATTGGAAGGGCCGATGAACCAAGAGACGACCTCAGGTTGGGCCGGGATTTTATACTGCGGCCCTTATAAAATATTAATTCTTTCAAAATTAAGTTGTTGTATCGGGGAGGGATTGTCAGGCCGGGATTTAAAACTGCGGCCCGCCTATTTCCAAATATTCCTCTCAGAATTTCCTACTTATTTAATTCAGATTAATTACTTTCTTAATTTAAAAAAAATCGGGACCAATCGTATGTTAAAATATGCGTTATAATAACGACTATTAATATTCTCTCACTGGTCAATAAATTTTTTTTTTCAGTGCAGCAAAGTTTGGCGTAAATGTCTGATAAATGGTGAAACATATCATAGCACAGGCCATAGGCGTAATTTTTGCTGACACCTGCAAAGTTTATGCTTTTGTTGTGATCTTTCTTGAGAAATGAGACATCATTTAATGATTTGAAAGTCTAAAAAGACACTGCAATTTAATGCCCGAGCCGACCTAAACCCCTGTGGCTGTAAGGCCCTGGCTACCTACTAGTACTAGGCTACGAAGTGCGTTGCGCAGCCAGAACCTTTTTGGATCCTCAAACGACCATTTGATCCACAAATGACACTGTTCTCTATTCTAGAATATGGTTTGATGTATTACCTAATTACCTTAGTACAAAACATTGCAAATCAATACTTATTCTAACTCATGAGTAAGTATTGGATATGTGTTCGATATAGATACACGTTTGATACGGTATGAGTGCATATCTGATACGTCACGTGACATATCGAATTATGTTATTTACTTTGACCAACATATTCGGTCTTCAATACATCCCGATATGTCTTGATACTTGCCGATTCATCTTGATACACTTTGATATGTCTTTGATACATCCCGATACATCTCTGATATGCCCCGATATGTCTCTGATTATCCCCGATACGTCTTGAATACAATCTAATTAGTATTTTTTTACTTTATTTTATTCACTTTTAAGAATTTTTATCACGAGTCTTTTCCTTTTTTATGATCACTGACAAAGTTACAAATTCATCAAAAAAATTTTATAATAACATAACAAATTATTTCTTATGTATTATATAAAAATATATTTTATTATTATATATAGCCACATTTTTATTATGTATTTTTTAACTTTTTTGTATCGCCGAATCTGCATCGTATCCGATGTGATACACGCATCCGCACCCGTGCAACACAGTTGCAAATAAACAAAATGATATCTAGGTATATGCGATATTTCGTCTAAAACTTCTTTTATACACGTTATTATGGAAGCTGATATAAAAAATATCATCGTTGGTATCATCATGTTACGAACTTTTTTTTGTACAAGATGAGTTTTTCGTATTAATAATTTTATTATGCAACATAATTTATATATCAATGATATAATAATATGAGATAATTAGTTATATTGAAATTTATGTGCGCCAGGAAACAAAAATTCTCTTGTTAATGATAGAAATGTAAGTACTGTCTTAAAAATATTATTCTTCTTTCATAAAACAGGTTTAGAAATTTCTTTACCTGTGGCGGATTTGCGGTGTCATATAAAAATTCCTCCGCGGCCTTGCTGTCAACTCGTTACCCTTGGTCCATTGAAAGTTTGATGTACTCTTCAAAAAAAAAAAGTTTGATGTAACGGAGAAAATAAAAATTTTGTTGCCTTTTTATGTATTTAATTAATTTTCCATTTTTATCTTTATTTTTATTTTTATATTATTTTTTGGAATGTGTATATTGCATTAAACTCTGTTGCCAAAACGAGGCCTGACAGTGATATCCCATCAAGCAATTTTGAACCTAGTCTATAACTTTTTTTTTACTGGACCGCAGCTATGAAACACTTTTTACTTTTTTTTTTTAAATTTTGACTGATTTTTTCTCACATCACTGTTATTTATCATCACTATTAGTATTATAATATTATTCATTTTACTATTATTTATTATCATGATATTATAATAATATTATTTTAGTATTATATTATTATATAATGAATATAAATATGATTATTTCACTATATTATTATAATTATGATTATTTATTATTATTATGATTATTTTATTATTATATTATTATAATTATGATTATTTATTATTATGATATTATTATTATGATTATTTTATTATTATATTATTATATTATTATTATTATGATTATTTATTATTATGATATTATTATTATTATTATTATTATTATTATTATTATATATTATGATTATATTATTATATTTTGATTATGGTTATATTATCATTATATCATTATATTATGATTATAGTGATGATTATATTATTATTATATTATATTGATTATATTATTATTATTATTATTATTTTTATTATTATATTATTTTAATTATGATTATGATTATTATTTAATTATGTTATATTATGATTATATTATTAAAATTATAATTATTTATTATCATTATGATTATAATTATAATTATATATTTTTATTATATTCTAATATTATGATTATATTTTTATTTTTATTATATTATTATGATTACAACTATGAATAGTATTATTTATTATGATTATGGATTATGATTATTTATTATTATTATCATTATAGTATTATTATTGTTATTGTTATTATTATTATTTTACTATTATTTTTATTATCATCATCATTGTTAGTATCATAATTATTCATACTTTAACTATTCTAATTAACAACTGTCAAACGATATTTTCACTCTTCCGAATAGTCAAAAATACGACTCTTCTACCACTCTTCCAAAAAGACATTATTCTATCACTCTTTTAAAATTATCACTCTTCTAAAGTTATTCCTTAATTTATCAAACGAACTCTTCCAAAATTACAACTCTTCAATAAATCCTTGCTCTTCAAGAATATAGACCATTCTATATAAACCATACCTCTACACCGATTTAAGCATCTCAACAGCAAACCCTAGTACTGCTCTCTCTCAAAAAAGAAAAAAAAAAGCTAAAAAAAGAAGAAGAAGAAAAAAATGGAGACACCTCTCAGGCAGAAGAGTGAGGAGATAGATGTTCATTTCCAAATGCCAGTTCACTATCCAAGGTACAGCAAGAATGATTATGAACTAATGCCGGAGCGGCAGCTGGATCGCCTCCTGATGCAGTACGGTTTGCCGGCGACCGGAGATCTGACTTCCAAGAGGAGCTTCGCAATCGGCACATTTCTCTGGGCATAGTCGACGGTGTTGCTATGAATTTCAGAATGAAATAGAGGAATAAGAGCTGGATTTATGATCTTTTAGTATTACTTATTTAATTGTGTGGTGTTATAAATTTGTTTGTCGGCACTAAATTTTGATGGAAAATTTTGTTTTCTCAAATTTTGATGGTAGTTGAGATAGACGCGGCTTTGCTGTAACAATTTAAGAGATTGTATTAATAAATTTTAGTTAATTTTCTTTGTGGTAAATTAGGATTTCCTTTTTCCTATGCAATATAAATATGGTTAATTTTTTTTTCTTTTGTAAAACTCCTGTTACATAATTAATATGGGAAAAGAGAGAAGTTTCCCGAACTTTTTCTTCCTTTTTTTATTTAGTATAAAATTGTTGGTAGTTTACACCTTTTTAAAGTTAAATTAAAACCCACATCAAATCCTCAACTAGTATAAAATTGTTAAATAGTAATAACATCTTCATGTTTACTTGTAATAAATTACAAACACTTGTGTAGCATTTGCATCATTTAATTTATGTAGAATGTAAAGTACACACTAAAGTACAAACTAAGTTTAACAGTTTGTTTAATTAGCAATATGTTTAAAAAAGGCCATACTAGTTTTTTAATCAAATGATATTATCAATTTCATCCCTATAATTACAAAACTATTCTCTTTGCTAGTCTTGGAAATTAACTTGTCTCGTTAAATCAAACGAAATTGAAATTGTCGCAACGGAAACAGACAACTTGTTTCAGCAAAAATTTACTTGATTAATTGTCTTGAAATAAATATGTTCTATTTTGTTAATTAATTGCAGGATATAAATGCTCTAATATAACATACTCTAATTTCATTATTTAAACGCAGGAATTTTGAAATATATTATTTATACATTTTCAAATATAAAAGGAAAACTCGTTGGCTTCTTAAGTTCGAAATAAAAAAGAATTTTAGTATTTGCCCATTGAATATGAAAAAGATAAAAGTAACTTTTACATTTCAAAATCCCAGCAGTCCAAAATTACAATGAACAAATATTTTCAATTTTTTAAATGTAAGGGTTTCCGGTTTTGAATGTATTGGAATTGACCCTGTCTTTCCTCAAATAAAAATAATATTGGAATTGCTAAATTATTATGTTTGGAATAACGATAGGGTAGGTTCGCAGCCCTTCGAATTAAAAATTAGTTTGAACGATTCTCGGACCGTTGATTTTGTATCAAGATTCGTACTTTTAACAGACACCGATTTCTGAAATTCACACCTTCAATGATTATTACAAATCTCGATGTAAAATCAATGGTCCGAAAACCCTTTAAATTAATTTTTTGATTTGAAAGACTGCGAACCTACCTGAGCGCCTTGAAATAAAAGGATTTGTAAAACTGAAATTTTGTTATACCTTTGTGTGTGGGTGAGTGAGCGAATTGACACCTTGCGGTGATGGGCCGTGTGAAATAGAACAGGGCGACAGGGTTCCATGAATTTCAACACTTAATCGTGCGCGGTTCATAACCTATATAGCACTGATGGTTTGGGGCTCAGAGATGGAATTAAAATTTCAACTTTTTATATAATTTTTTATTTTATAAGAAGGTTAGATCTCTGTTGGTCCACCCCTTAAATCCGTCCATAGCTTTAGCGATCAACATACAACATACGTTAATACAGCATGAGAATGAGAAAGGTATTTGCGTATTTAAATATTTTTCTCTATTTTATGCAACGTGTTTATAAAAAAAAAGGTGCGAAAACACGAGAGTTTTTCTATTTCTTACATTGCGTTCAGAGCTAAAATTTTATATTTTTAAGTATCTAAAATATTAGGTGCACGCATTTTAATGCCCTCGAGCTGACCCAAACACAACCGGCTACCAACTATGCTACGAAGTGCCTTAAGAAGCCACAACCTTTTTATACTCAAACTTGTCTCTGTCTCTCTTTTATTGATCTGGTACCGATGAAAAATTGTTTTAAAAAAATTGTACCGTTTTCATGAACTGTATAAAAGAAAATTGAAAGAATCGAATTGCAAAAACTAATTGCAAAAAAAAAAAAATACTGATTCTATATTAATTTCCCTCATCACTTCTAAATCCTAACATGATATGTTAAATTTCTATTTTCTCTATAAGTACAAATACCAAATGAAATTCTATTTGGACTTATTCATGCTTAATTATGTGCGAGTAAAAAAGCTCAAGAGTGACGCGAGCAACAAAATAAAATAAGAACGAGTGAAATTTTCAGAAGCGAGAAAAAGTATTGTTCGTATTTATATACGTAAAAGTCAATTTCATACTTAAATTTGGTAAATCTTGTATTTGAAGAAGTATATATTAATTATATTTAAAAAAAAGATATTATAATTTTTCCTTAAGGGTTAGTAAAATATTTTGAACCTCTAGAATCTGCGGTTTATACAAATTTCTCCGCAGCCTTTCCTGTCAATTCGTTGCACTTCCCCTTTGTTCATTGAAAAAGAGAATAAAATTATATTGCCTTTTTCATTCCATTCATTTCTATTTTTTTTATAGTTTTTGGAATATGTATATGTTGCATTAAATTCTGTTGCCAAAACGAGGCTTGACAATGATGAGCCAGAGCAACTTTTCCTGGACAACACCAATGCAACTCTTGATAGTTGATACTGATACTTTTCACACTGAGAATTCAATGAATCCTTGTTCTCCAAGAACAAACCTTCCTATATAAAGCATACCTCACCAACCGTTCTAAACATCTCTCACCAGCCAACACTAGTCTCTCTCTCTCTCTCAAAGAAATAAAAAAAATGGAGACCCTCCTCAGGCAGAAAAGTGAGGAGAGAGATGTTCATTTCCAAATGCCTGTTCACTATCCAAGATACACCAAGAAGGATTATGAACAAATGCCAGAGTGGCAGCTCGACCGCCTCCTGATGCAGTATGGTTTGCCCGTGACCGGAGATCTGAGCTGCAAGAGGAGTTTCGCAATCGGCGCGTTTCTCTGGGCATAATTGACGGTACTCCGATGGATTTTGGAATGGAATGGACTCAATTGAGGAATAAGAGAGTTGGTTCATGACTCTTTTAGTATGATTTTGCTCATTTAATGGTGTTACAAATTTGTTTGTTGTTTAGTAGTTTCACGGCTTTAAATTTTGAAGGCAATTTTTGTTATCTCATTAAATTTTGATGGTTCATGGTAGTTGAGATAAATGTGGCCTTTGTAACATTTTAAGCGATTATTATTAGATCACTATATGTTATTTTTATGTCCTGAATTCAGATTTATTTTAGTTTGTTTATTTTTTTTTCTATTGCGAAATCAAGTTACGCAATTAATTTGGATTTGAAGTATATTCCACGGAGAGCGAGAAAGCATGCATATTTTACTTTGTTTTAATAATTGTTGACTTCTAATGTTTCCAATGTCAAGTATTAGTTCACTAATGAAGTCTACAACCTTTTTTTTTTATTACGGCTTTCCTCTTTTATAAATTCCATTTTTAGGCCGCAAAATCACTTGAATGTATTCTCAACTATAAACTTTTCCTGTTGACTTTGCTATATGGAATGAACGAATTTTTTTTTCCAAATATGCATTCTTTTTCTCTTATCTTAATTTTGTAAATCCTCTGGTACCAGGCAGACATAGGTCTTAGCATGGGCGTTGTTGGAACGATGTTTGCTAAAGAAAACTCTCACATTATTGTATTAAGTGATTTCAATATTGTACTATTTACGATACGAACTGTATGATAGGGTATGAGTTCAACAAATAGTGATGCGTACTGTGATGTTGTCGGACGATCAATGAATCGCCAGAATCATTGCAATACGGAATTACGATACTCATATAGTATCGTATCGTATCGTATCGTATCGTATCATCGTATCGTATCGTATCGTATCTTATCTTATCTAAGATACAATGATTCAGCGATCGTCAATGAAAATCGCTAGCGTTCCACTTAAAATAATTAATTTCCGTCGTTGTCGCTTCATCTTCGGTCATCGCACGAGAGAAAATAAATCGTCAGAAGAGATAGAAATCGCCTTCCTCCTGTCAATCTCTGTTAATTGCCATCGCCAGTAATTTCTTCCATTTTCTCCACGGTTCCATCAGGTTAGTAATTTAATGTGTTACTTATTTGCATTTTGTAGTACAATAAACTTTAATCTCTGTTAAATGTTATTTAATTTATTCTTATTTAAATAGTCAAAACTTGTACTGTAAATTTGTTATTTAATCTTTGTTAATTTATTATTTAATTTTTCAAAAGTGCTAATTAATTTGTTATTTAAATGACATTTAAATAGTCAAAACTTATACTGTAAAATAAGATGGATACCATGAATATGTAGCAGTTCGGATATAACTATGTATAAAGTTACAAATATGACATATTAATGAAAATGATGTCTAAAATAATACTTTAACTAAGATGGCTGGCAAACTCACTTTATAAACTAAAATGACGGAAAGAGATACTTCAATTGACCTTGTAAATTATAAATGGATATCACTTATATGTAGTATTTAATCTTTTATTTATTTATGTTAATGTTTAGTGGCCATATGACATATAGCATGTGACTTAGCGTTATGCCATGGAAGTATGTTATATTTTGTTGTTGAAATTTTCTTTTAATGAAATTCGTTTGTAACTAGTTATATTATTTAGTTTTTAGAATAATTTAATGTATGTTAAATGATACGATACACAATACACAATACATGATGTGATATTAAATATTATGATATACGATGCGTTGTACGATTCAAAATCATTGATTGTATTGTTTTAGATAACGATTTTGCTTCTGTTCCTGTTGTGAAGGTTATTATTTAGTTTTACAATCTGTACATATACTCGATAAATCTACATACAGCATTTAATCAAAGCTGAGGACTTCCCAAAATCAGCAAGCATTTCAGCTTCAAACTCCCACTTCGCATCATCTTCAAAGTATGATTCTTCTTCGCTAAAATGTGGCTTTGGATCGTCACTTTTGATTTCAGACCCACTTACGATAAACACGCCTAAACTATCAGAATCAGTATCAGCTGTTTTCTTCGGATCCTGAGTAGTCAAGATTTATATGCATCTTCTCAGGAATAACTTTTACAGTAGATTGATTTTTAACAGATCCATCTTTGTACACTGGATTGCTACACTCAGACTACTCAACCCCATCCTTTTTTTCAGTGTGAGAGTAATCCAGCTTTTTAGTCCTCCCACAACCCAACTTTCTAACAACTGGACTCCCAATACAACCAGATTCATTCATTTCAGACCCCATATAAATATATCGTCTATATTAGAAAAATCATCCATTTTGCATCTTTTATTGTAACTGGCATCTTTTTTCCCATAATAAAATATGGGAAAAAATAATTAGCTCAGACCTCTTTTTTTCCATATGCTCACGCAGACGTTCTCTCTCTCTCTGCTCAGACCTCTCGAATTTTTCAAACAAATTCAAAACCGTTGAACATATAAAAAAGATAATCTGCTCACGCAAAAGATATGAAGATCATGTTCATTTTAACCGTTGAACATGATCTTCATTTAAATGGTCGATCCGACCGGTCAAAATATTTTTTATATGAAAATTTAGTTGAAGACCAAATTTTATATTTTTTTTACTATTTTTTAAGATTGCTAGAAAATGACTCCTTTTGAATGGCTCATAACAATTAAATCAATTGATTTTCTAGCTATCTTAAAAATAGGGGTCTCAAACTAAATTTTCATATGAAAAATATTTTGACTGATCGGATCGACTATTTAAACTTTCAAGATTTTGAGAAACACGATTCTGGGTCTGGCCTTACAAATTAGCCACGATTCTGGCTCTGGCGTGAACTATAATGGGCCTGATTAATGTTTCTCTGAATTGATGGGCCTAAAGAGGGATAACTGTGCTCTCACAAGAACTGTTTTTGATTTGATGGTTAATCAAGTTCGCTGTCAACTTGATAAAAATGCTTCACCTTTAATAAAAAATGAATTTTTAATAACAATAACTCAATAAGGCTTTACAAGAGGAAAAAGAAAGACAGAAATAAGCACTTGAAAATATACTAAATAATAGATGACGATGCGACACGTGTAGCGCTGGATTGACATCAACTGAGAACCGAACTCACTTGAGCTGTGACTTGTCACAATCCTATTCCTTTACCTAACAATCCCATTGATTGTTTATTTTTTGAGGTAGACTATTATGAAAACGTTTGTATTTCAGCCGATATATAAACGGATTAAAAATTATATTTTAAAATCTTAAAAATTTTAATTTATGGATTTCATTAAATTCTTCATATGAAAACCTTGTGAGATATAAAAATTTGGAGTATTTTGAATTTTTGAAAAAATAACTCTAAAAATAATGATAAATATTCAATATTAGTGTTATTTTTTTAAAAATTCAAAAGAGTGACTTCAAAAACTTAAAACACTCTAAATTTTTGTATCCCAAAGGTTTTCATATGAAAAATTTAATGAAAATCATAAATTAAAAATTTTAAGATTTTAAAATATAGTTTTTAATCCATTTACATATCTGTTGAAATGCAAACATTTTCACAATACAATAGTCTCTCTTATTTTTTTCCCCCTTTTTATCCTCCGGGCTAAGCCACAATATGCTTGCAGTTATATCTTAATTAGTTTCTAAATATTTAAAAATCTAAAAGACTCGGGTAATTATATTGTCCCCCTACTAATAATCCCTCTAAGTAGTCTCATTTAATGATAAAAATTCATCCTCCTACTAATAATCCCCCTAAGTAGTCCCATGTAATGATAAAAATTCATCCCCTACTAATAATCCCTCTAAATAGTCTCATCTAATGATAAAAATTCACCCCCTCCCCCTACTAATAATCCCCTAAGTTGCCCCATCTAGTGATAAAAAATCATCCCCTACTAATAATCACCCCAAGTAGTCCCATCTAATTATAAAAATTCATCACCATCTAAACTATTGAGCTTGCTAAATATTCAAAAAGAACCATATCAGTTAGTATGTAATTTTATCCCAAGCGAAGAAAGCTGTGCGTGTTGTACTAGACGAGCATGTTACTATGATGGGTACACCGCATTATATCGAACGTCGAATTTTTAATTTCGTCGAATGTTTTTCGAATCATAAATTTATTACTATGATGACAATGATAAATAACAAAAATAGTTATTATAAAATTTTCAACTTATTCAACATAATCACCTGAGCACTCTAATTTTACACTATAACAGAGATAAGCACCGGAGAAAATTGTCATAAATCATCATTGTATTGACACATAATCACCGGATTGAGCGCTCAAAATTTTGCATCGGCATGCAGGAAGTGACGTCTGACGAAGGGGACTTTGGGATTGTGTTAGAGGGACTGTTATAATGCTCCTAAAAAACTCCTCGCCTATAATATCTTGGCAAAAATAAAAAATAAAAACTCCTCGCCTATGCAAAAAAAAAAATAAAAATAAATAGAAAAGGTAAAAAATATTTCACACATAATCGTATGATTGGGGTTTTTTTCCATACATTTTTCTTTTTTATTTTTGCCCAGCGGTACCATGGTTCGAATTTTTAATTTAGGTCATTAATCATGGTCCGAAATTTTATCTTGAAACATTATTTTTCCAATTAATGTTAATTATAAAATTTTAGTAAGTTTGTTATTGTTTTGAAAACCATTGATAAGTTCGTTATTGTTTAAATATTTCATGAATTATAACTAAATGATGATATTACCGTTGTAATTTTATCGTTGATTATAATTAATTATTAGGAATTAATTGTCATTGATTATATAGTTCAAAATGATGATATTACCGTCACAATTTTGTTTAGCAATTTACTTGATTGGTGTATATCAATGTTCTTGAATCATATTCTGTATTATAAATCATTATATTTTGTACCGTAGTGTGTATCTTATTACTAATACATTAAGTTTGTCTTAAAATGAGTTATGACAACGAATTGCTATACATACGAATAAGAATATCATCCAAATAATCATTATAAATTATATTCTAATATTTTATTATAATATCCAGATAACCATTATGAAATTATTTTTTGCCCAACACCATTATCAACGGTAATTTAAACAATAATAAACTTATCAAAGTTTATAACAAACTTATACATATAATTAGTATATCACAAATATGAACTAATGGTGCCACTGGGGAAAAAAAGGGGATGCATGGTCCGAATTTTTTTTTCAGGCCATCATATATAGCCTGAAAAATTAATCCGACCATGCGATTATATGTAAAATATTTTCTTTTTTTTTTTAAATTGTCGCATATGCCTTGTGGGCACTTATTTGCTGTGAATCAGATAGTTTATACATACATATTTTTATACCACTTTCAAGAAAATAAAATGGAATAAAATAGGTTTATTAATTAACAACAATCTGCAAGTATGAAATCTCACAAGAATTTTTTTTTTACTTCATTGGAAATTAGTCACAATTAACAATTACATAATTTTATTTTATTCGAGATAGATGATAGATTTTAAGCTTTCCAACTCTTATTATCCACGTTTCCTACAGTTGGGTTTCATATATGTAACTCCCATAACTCTTATTATCATGCTCACTAAATGAGAAAGTGTTTTTTTTGTTGTTAATCACCTTTTAATATCTCTCCTAAGCTCCTGATATTTTATTTTGTCTATAAATGTCAAACTCCATTATAACAATTATATCATAAACTAGTGTTTGATTTGTCATAATTATCCTTTTTTTGCCTCCTTTAATACTTTTTTGTACAATGAAATAGAAAGCAAATTAGTTGAACAATTTTAAACTTATAGCCTCCCAAGAAATAATATTTAATCTATTTCTTTCTCTTATATTCCGGTTTGTGTTACAACCCAAATCTTATTGTCGCACTTCCGCATTCTCACTTTGTTAATGAGCTTCATGCATGATAAATTAGGGTTTGTTTAGCAATGGATGAAATAGAAAAAAATAAGAATATAATTGCTATTCTAACGAATTAATTTACCAAACGAATTTTAGACTAAGTAGAAGAGTGCGGAAGAGTGCTAATCCGGTATACCAAGTTATAGGTGGTATATCGGATTATTTCTCGTCGAAATAGTGATTATTGTTTGATTATATTATATTATATTATTATATTATGATTATGATTATGATTTGTTATTATTATATTATGATTATGATTATGATTTATTATTATTATATTATTATATTATTATATTATTATATTATGATTAGGATTATAATTTATTATTATTATTATTATTATGATTAAATTTTATTATTATATTACTATTATTATATTATTATTATTTATTATTATATTATTAAATTATGATTATGATTATTATTTTATTATCATCACTATTTATATTATTATATTATTATTATGATTATGATTATTTTTATTATTATATTACTATATTATGATTATGTTTATATTTTTATTATATTATTATGATTATAACTATGAATATTATTATTATTATGATTATGATTATGGATTATGATTATTATTATTATTATTATTATTATACTATTATTTTTATTATCATCATCATTGTTAGTATCATAATTATCCATATTTTAATTATTCAGATTAACAACTGTCAAACGATATTTTCACTCTTCCGAATAGTCAAGAATACCACTCTTCTACCACTCTTTCAAAAAGACACTATTATATTACTCTTCCAAAACTATTCCTTAATTTGCCAAAATAACCCTTAAATAAGAACAAGAAGATGTGTTTAAAACTTAAAAGTAATATATTGGGAACTTGATAAGGATTTATGAATGCACGCAAACACATATTTACTATCATTTGCTGTTTATGGAAAATTAATGGAAACCCAAACCATTATTGAATTAGTATAAAATCATTTCGGTGAACTAAACTAGATAAACTTGAGTTGGTAGTTTTTTTAATTTGGAGCCGAGTTTAGGGACATTTGCAGGATTTTTTTCCCTTAGAACAAGCTAATGTGCGTCATTAATTATTATGGACAAGAAGTCTTGCTTTTGGCACGGCCGAGAAAGATATTTCTCTGACAAAATTTATGTTAACTGAAAAGGTTTAGGGTTTATCAGTACCAATAACCAAATTTGACAAAATTCCTTTTTTTTTTAACTGTTTATACTCTCTTTTAGTATTTAGTGGGTCGTCCGGTGTCAAATTTCAACTTTAAAGATTTATTTTGTTGTTTAAGGGATGTGCATGTCTTTTTATCTTTTTGTGTGTGTGTGAAAATGAAATGGGTATATCTTTTGCTTCAGATGGATTGGGAAAGAAAATGTACAATAAGAAAGTAGAGAAAGAAAAAGATGTTTGGTGAGTGTTAATTTCTCTGAAAAGCAAGTGGTTTATCGGTGGTGTGCAGCTATCTTGGCTAAATCCACTTCCCTCTCAAACAATAAAAAAATAGTTAGACTATTTTTGTGTGAAATCGTTTTTTTTTTTAATATTTTGGAACTAAATTTGATCTGTTTATGTTACATTATCAATTTCTTTTGAGATGTGTTATGTTGCTTTGTGAAGCACAATGGGGACACTGCATCGGAATAAAATCTCTAATTTTAAATTAAATGGACTGATTTAAATGTTTAATTTAAAATTTATATGAAAATATATTAGTAAAATCAAATTTTACATTTCATTGGAGTTGATTTGCTATTTTGTTATGGGAAAGAAAATGACTTGAACTAAGAATTTTGATTCATCCAAAAAATTTTTTTTTTCTCTATCCGAAAAAATAGTTAATAAATTATAAAAAATATAAAATTTAGTTTACTAATATATTTTTATATAAAAATAGATTAAATAATTTTGATCCATCGTTTTAGTTTAAAATTAAAGATTTCAATACGAAACACACTCATACTATGCATTTCTTTTTTACATTTATGACTGCAATCGCACTAGAAATTTTAATTTATTAATTAGGAAGCGGGACCTTTGTTATGCGTGCACGTAAGATCTGGATTAGGATTGTTTTAATTTATAATAAGATTTTGGCTTAAAATATTTCATACAGTAATAGCATGTATATTATATGGTCCGAATTATTGTGTACAACTAAATTTTCGAAGTTTTGCCTTTATTAGATGGGAAGGGATCACTTAACCTTCTAATAAATAGGAAAAAAATTTAAAAATAGAAAATAGTTTATATGTATGTTTTTCTACTTATAGATTGATGATAATTCTAATTTTATATAATTTCATTATCATTGATAGTCCATCAAAGACCGTTAAATTAGAACTATCATAAATTACATAATATTTTTATAATATTTGATGGACTATCAAACGATGATGAAATTATATAAAATTTAAAATACTATCAATCTATAGGTAAAAAAATATATCTATAAATTGTTTTCTATTTTTAAGAGTTTTTTTATTTATTTAAATATCCATCGTCAAAATTGTTAAGATAAATCATTGTCAAGGATCCCTTCCCTTATTAGAAAGACTAACAACTCTTTAATGTAATGATATTGACCCCTGCATTTTTATTTTGGGTACTGCTAACAGTACCCGGAGCTCTGTCCCCCATCAGCGTCCCCCTAACAGAATTTTAAATTCCACAACTTATCGGTCGAGAAACAACAGAATTAAATCAATATCGCATTGCGCTATACGTATGATTCACGTGTTCAAAATATTTCCAAAGCCTTCGCCAACTTCTCAATTGTCCGCTTAACACAAAACACCTGATTTTATGTTGTCTAAACTTCTAACCAATGAGTAGAAAGCTGCTTATACTAATAACATGAATTTATCTACGAACTATATAATGAACATGATCTGTAATTTAAGGTGTTTATATTTTAATTGATGATAATTATATTTTAATTTCATATGTTTATATACATATAATTTGTAATTAAGTTGATGTGATAGGTATTTATATTTTCATTAAAGGCGATTATATTTTAATTTATGTTTTTATATATACTATCATATATTTCAAACTTCATGATGAATTTAATGTGTAATTAAGTTGATGCTATAGGTGTTTATATATTAACTAAAGGTGATTATATTTTAATTTCATGTGTTTATATATACTAATACGTACTCCATAATTATTTTAATATGTACTTAAGTTGTAGCAATAAAAAGAGATTTGAAGGAATGAAATATACCCAAAGAGTTTGTTTTGGATAGGAGTGCGTGGAAGATAGCGATTCATGTACCTGAACCATGATTTAGGAGTTAGAGTCTAATAGTAGAGTTATAGACTTTATATTTTTAGATTTTTTAGAATTTTAGGATTTAGAATTTAGAAATAGATTTCAGAAATAGAGGTTTAGATAGGATTTTAGGATTTAGAATTTAGAATTAGGTTTTAAAATAGGATTTTAGTATTTAGAAATAGGTTTTATAATAGAGGTTTATTGTACTATTATTATTATTGTTATTATTGCTACTATTATTAGCATATTATCATTATCATTATAATCTTTATTTATATATTATTATTATTATTTTATTTTATTTTTTCCATCATATTCATTATTATCACTGATATTTGAGATCTTTGATCTTATGTTTTCCGATTGGGTTTTATTTCTAGCCTACCCCAATTTATTTGGGATTAAAGGCTTTGTTGTTGTTGTTGTACTTAAGTTATTGTCATAGGTGATTATATTTTAATTTCATGTGTTTATATATACTAATATGTACTCCATGATTAATTTAATATGTACTTAAAGTTATTGTCATAAGTGATTATCCTTTAATTATAGGTGTTTATATCTTGGTTTTATGTACTTAGACTTTATATTAGTATATGCTATATATAATCCATGATGAATTTAATATATGTAGCTAAGTTGATGCATATGTTTTTATATTTTTAAAGCATTTAAAATGAAAGTATTATACAACTTTCAACGATTTACATTTTGATAACAGATGTTTATAATTTATATTTGTAAATTATTTATAACAAAAATATTATATAACTTACAACTGTTTACATTTTGATAACATGTTTATATTTTCAAAAATCGGTAAAATACAAAAATCAAACACGACAATGTAATTAGATATCTGTGTGTTTATATATCTAACGTCGGTGTTCAAAATTAGAACTCATATATTTGTATTTCTAAGGAATCACTGTTGATGCTTGTGTGTTTATATATCTGACGTTAGTGTTCATAATTATCACTCATAAGGAATCATCAATATTGATATTTGTGTTTTATATATATATATATATATATATATATATATATGATGTCCATGTTCATAATTAGACATCTGTGTATTTATATATCTTACATCGGTGCTAATAATTAGCACTCAGATATTTATATTTCTAAGGAATCAATACTCTTTTGCGGTTTTTAGATTTTTTTTAATTCGGTGTTTATATTTGCTCCACATTTACTAATTATTTCTAGAGAACTCAAGTGTTGATAATTATTTTATCGGTGTTTATATCTTCTACGGTATACACACATTTACTATTACTTTTTGAGAAATTAGTGTTCATATTTCTTTTGCCAAAGTTTTTTTTTTAATTTGGTGTTTAAATTTTCTAGACATCTATTATTTTTTTCTTAAGAATCCAAATATTCATAATAATATTCTTTTGTCGGTGTTTATATTTTTCAATCCGGTATTTATATATGCTACGTACTTATTTATTACTAATTATTACTACATATTTACTCTCAAGGGCAAATAATTAGTGTCTTGCTCTGATGATCATTCATGTGTTTTATATTTAATATTTTTATAACTAAAATTCAAAAGTTTATGGTTGTACATCTAACGGATGTACAAGCAAAAGAGCAACACGTGCTGGACAATTAAAATATATATAAACTTTGAAAGTTCGGTAATAAAGTTTCAAAGTTCGAAAGCTCAGCGACGTAACAAAGTTCGGGGACAAAGTTCGGGGATGGAAGATCGGGGAATTAAAGATTTTCTCTTTTATTTTTCATTTACTCTTTAAGGAAAGAATGATTAGGAAAGAACAACTTTATTATCATCACAAAAAGAAAATAGATTCTTTATTAGGACTATCAAACTCTGGCGGGGATAAAAAAAAAATCTTTTTCTTCCATTAACTACATTCAAATCCAGAGAGAATTATAATATTTTTAACATGACAGAATATCCGGAACACTTTTTACTTTTCTTTACTATATTCGTTTTGCTTTCTTTCAAAAACGTTTGCCATTTTTTTTAATGAACAAATAAAAAATTTAATCAATCACGTTATGTTAATTAATACGTCGTGAGACTCGTGACATGATGCTACGCCATGAGAGGTGAAAGTGTGACATACTTTCTCTTCTCAGTTTCGTATATATTGTGTCAGTGAGAAGAAAAAGTTCGCAATATATGAATCACTGCATGGTTGTTATGGATAAAAGGAAACCTATAAGTCCAGTACCCCATAATTCTGTATGAATATGTGAATCACATGTTTAATATAAATGATAATATTTTATCTCTCTAAAAAATAGTTTGGGTTCAAATTATAAAAAAAAAAGAGACGTATAAAAATAATATATATCGGAGTTAATAAGAGTTCTATTTTTTTTTAAATAAAAAATACAAGATATTTGTATGAATATGTGTTTTAGTGATGACAAGATGACATCACAGCTGATATGAACCGTACAATAAAATTAAAATGTTCTAAACTTAGGATAAAAATATTTCGAAGACGTTTCATTTTTATTTTTATCAGAGTTTTAATGCCAATTTTATGTGTCATTAAATGTCATTAATCACTGTTAATTTATATTCAAATTTAAAATCCAAATCATTGTTTTTATGCTAAATGTATGCTTGTAAATTTTTCATGAATTTTGAAGGTCATTTTATACTAAATCAAATGATAATAAAATTAATACATAAAAATTAATCAATCATAGATTACTAGATTCATATATTTTGTTATCATTTGATTTTATATGAAATAAGCACCAAAAATCATGAAATTTTATGAATATACATCTACCATGAAAATTAATAATATCATTGGTTTGAATTTCACATTTGAGTTTTTGATTTTAAAATATAAATTAATAAAAAATTGATGACATTAGAACTTCCTCTTTATTTTTAGTGACACTTGATACTTCAGACAGAGACTTCCATGGATCAGAACTCTCGACTTCCAGTTGGTCAATATGTGGAATGAGATGATAGATTATCCCATTTGTTATTTTATTTTCTTTTGAAGTGATAGGCAAATTGCTAATAAATCATTTTCATTAAATTATCCCATTAATTTTTTTTTGAACATTGCCCGTAGGCCACACACACTCACACTCCTTTTTTAGTGACACTTGATACTTCACGACAGAGACTTCCATGAATCAGAACTCCCGACTTCCAGTTGGTCAATATGTGGAATGAGATGATAGATTATCCCATTTGTTATTTTATTTTCTTTTGAAGTGATAGGTAAATTGCTAATAAATCATTTTCATTAAATTATCCCATTAATTTTTTTTTTTTTTGAACATTGCCCGTAGGCCACACACACTCACACTCCTTTTTTGCCCGCCCCAGCGAGATTTGATCCCCGCCTCCTCCTTGGAGGCTTATGCCATTACCACTGCGCTATGCAGTGGTGGCCCATTAATTTTTTTTTGCAATTACAACTCCACCTCCTTCAAGCCGATTTCATCAATAAGCACGTATATAATTAAGTCCAGACAAAATAGGCAAGCAAATTGAGACGAGTTGAACTAGGCCCCATTATATTTGGATCGTCCACATATGGACCATGCTTATATAGCTCGGTAACAACTCCGCGTATGATTCCAATTTCCAGCTCATATATTCGCCAAAGCGGATATGTTTTCCAAGTACTCGGATGGTGAAAAGTGGCCCCCAGAAAAGTTAGTAAAAATAAAATATGATAAAGACAAATACGCCCATCAAATTTCTGTACTCAGTACTTGGAATCTTCTGTAGAGTTTGAGCTTCTATTAAGGAATCTTTTGAAAAGTCTTAAAGACGAATCAACTCTAACCATCTCCACAAAATTTAGATCGAAACTCCAAACGGTCTCATTAATTATAGCATTTAGCTGTTATATATTTACGGAATAAAATAAGAGGGATAAATTCAACTGTAAAAATAGTATTTTTGAAACAGTGAGAATATTATGTATCATTGGACATTTCGAATTTTATATTCTGTGATTAATTGTAAAGCATGAACAAGAATAATTGCATTCTATTAGCCTTTTTTTGGTACAATATTGGTATCGAAATTATATTGCATGATCTTACTTTGCACCATTAAAATCCTATTGGCTTATATTAGATTTTTTTAATTCATAATTTGGTTAATGCCAAAAAAAATACAAGTTTTTTGCATAAGTTTTTGTACTTGTAGCTTCCTATATTGTACTACAAACTTACAAATTTTGAATCGCTACACAAAATAGCGGGTATATGTAGGGAACAGAGTGAATTAATCCTCATTTAATTTTCAAATTTAACAAGTTATATTGATTTAATTTTATTCTAAAAATAATTTTCTTTTATGTACACGTTATCCCAAATTTTATTCTTAAATTATATACTTTGGCCCCCATAATGATAAGATAGTAAATATTTTATTAGTAAAAACGGTTCTCAGATTAAATAAAATAAAATAATGTATCTTTCAATTACTATTTGGAATATCAATCAAAATATAGATAGTTTGCTTGACATCTACGTGTCATATGAAGAGATATAAATTATTTTTTACTTATTTGATTCTGATTACCAATATTTTAAATGAGGTAGTTTTCAATATATGTGTGTTTGACGACCGGCAAAAGAAATAATTTAAAACTTACAAGTTGCATTTTAATGAAAAATGAGAACATACAACAAGATAATTTTATAATTATTAAACGAGATGACAATATATCCAGTAGTATGTGTCTAAACACGATGAAATTTCTGTTTTTTTTTTAAAAAAAAAAAAAACTCAATCCTACGCTAAATATCCACCGTGACCATCAAAATTTTGCTGTGGAACCGGAATTTGCGTGTAGGGGGGAGCGGGGGAGTGCGGCGAGGAGAGAGAGATGAGAGTGAGAGTGGTAGAATCCGATACAATTTGGATTTAAATTTAATTTGATTTGATTTTTTTTAGAAAAAATAAATTAATTTGATTCAATTCGAACCTGATCTAATCTGATCCGATAGAAGATCAAATAACATGCAACTTAATCGAAATCAATCAAAGATTTAAAAAAACACATGTAAATTGACCTGACCTCAAATGACCTTATTTTTTCTAAAAAGTCAAACTGACTCGACCCAATTCGTCTGAACCGAATTTGATCCGCCCAATTGCCACCTCTAGGTGAGACCGTTTCTCTCATACCGAGATCGATGATTTGAGGTGGAGAAAAGGTGATCATGGTTGTTTGAATGTATAGAAAAATTATAAAAATTAGTTATATTTATATAAGAATTATCAATTGAACTTTATAAATGTGCATGCTCTTTGTTGATGATGTGATGTTTATTGACAAGAGTATGATTGGAATCGATTAGAAATTAGAGTTATGAAGATAAATTTTAGAATTGAAAGGTTTAGACTTAGTACGACTAAAACTAAATATATGATGTATCCGTTCAGCGGTGACAGCTAAGGTGATCGAGATATTAGTTTAGATGGAGAAGTAGTACACATGAAAAACATATTTAAATATTTGAGATCGATGTTGCAGAGTGACAGATTGATCGATGAACATGTTAGTCATAAAATAAGAGTTAGATGAGCAAAATGAAGGTAAGCATTTGGTATTCCCTTTGATAAGAATGTCCAAAATAAATTAAAAAATAAATTTTATAAAATAACGATTAGATTTATGATGATGTATGATACAAAACATTAGGCTATCATAGGGCAACACATCTAGAAGATGAGTATAGCTGAAATATGGATGTTGCACAAGATATGTGACCATAAGAAGAGATCAAATTAGAAATGATGATGTACAAGATAAACTTAGATTAGTATCAATTCAAGAGAAGCTGGTCCAATACTATTTATGATGGTTTGATCATATTCATTAAAGGCCTCTTGAGATATCAATATGCAATGGTATTTTAAGTCATCCAGAAAATATAAGAAGCGATAGAGATTCACTGAGTCTAACATAACAGGAAACAATAAAAAGATATTTGAATAAATGCAGTAAATTCAACAAGATTATTTTAGATAGGAGAACCTGAAAAATGACGATTCATGTGGTAGAACTATGATTTAGCAGTTACAATCTTGTAATAGAGTTATAGACTTTAGGTTATTAGATTTTTAATTTTTTAATTTTAGGATTTTTTAGGTTTTAAAATTTAGAATTTAAGAGTATATTTTATAATATAGATTTACTATAACTATTGTAATTAGGACTATTTTATTATTATTATTATTATTACATTATTATTATTATTATACTAAATAATTTTTTTAATTATTATTTTACAAAATATATTTAAATTTAATAAGTTTCTTTAGAGTTATGATATAAGATTCTAAGATGGCTTAAATAACTGATCAATGATGGAAGAAATCTTTGAAGATTTATATGAAAACTTAAGATCAAAACTTAAGTTTCTAAATCAATAATCAAGGAAAAAAAATTTTATCGATGTAAACTTTATAATGATTTTCAAGCGTTATAAGTTATAACTTACAATGGTTCAACTTGACAAACTCAAAATTATTCTAAAGTAGAAAACTTCATAAAATTATCAAATACTATCGTTAGGTAACGGTTGGGAAATGTTAAATGACTTGAGCCATTACAATGGTTTCTTAAATCGTTATAATGCCTCTATATATAGATAGGCTTGTGAGAGCTTACGCAACATGGTCAAACTTGATCAAAATATTATAATATTTAGCTGAAATGTTTAATGCTTCTTATTATCATTATAATGGTTCGTCCTATTATTTTAAGTCATTATAATATTTTATAAAGTTGACAAAGTGTATTCTCGATAAATCCTAATTAAAATCAAAATTTAAGAAGTCAACATTATAACAGTTCAGAACCATTATAACGATTTAATGCGTAAGAATCCTAATTGTCTAATTGTCTCATGCTCTATATAAGAGGATTGTTTCAGAACTGTCAAATTATTCAAACTCTCACAATCTGAAAGTAGTCTGAGCAATCTCAAAACACTCTCTAGAGTATATAAACTCTCTCCTTACAAACATATTGAAGAAACTTCCAAATTATTGAATCGAGCCAAATCTTTAGAAGATCTTATTTATACTTTTGAGCTTCTAGTGCTCATTTCATCTTTGAGCATTTGGCTCAAATTCTTTAAAGCTTTTACTCATCATTTTTTTTAGTTTTGAGTATTCACTTGCTCTTTATTTTTAATTTTATAGCTTTTACTCTTCTTGTTATAAGTCTTGTAAAGAAGCTAAACCTTCAATTATAAAATATATGTCGGTATTAATAAAATCAGTACTTCGTTAGTGGAGTGAGTTCCGGAGATGTAGATTTTAAACCAAACTCTATTAAAATACTTATCTTTTTTAAATTTTCAGCATTTATATTTTACTACCTTATTCTATCTATATTAGTTATCATTTACAAGCTATTCTCTCAAGATTATCGATATATTATTCTACGATACTAATTTTACACAAACATAATACCTATGCAATAAAAATAGTTGTTCTAACAGGTTATTTGAGTTTATCATCATTTTAGCCTTCATATCTAAACATAATTCCATAAAAATTCATATGAATACTCTTAATATTGTCTACTAAATATTTTTATAATTAATTCCTCAATTTTGTGATTCTATGACACTATTTTCGCATAAAATTTTACTTAGATGTATTATAAACGGTTCAAACAAATTGATTGAGTTTTTGTTCATATTCGACCGCATAACGCACATAAATTCATGCAAATTAATTTGGACACATCTAATATTGTCTATTATATTTTTATTATTAAATATTTAATATGATAATTATACAATACTAATTTTGTACAAAACATAATTTAGATGCATTAAAAATTATTATTTAAATAAGTTATTTGAATTTTTCATCATTTTTATCCACATAACTGCACATAAATTAATACAAATTCAAATAGATGATCCTTGTATCGTTTATAATTAGTTTTTTTATAATTAATGATCAATATCAAGACTGTACGACTGTAATTTTCCACAAAATTTAATTTGGATGCATTAGAAACTGCTGTTTAAATAAATTATTTTGAGTTTTTCATCATTTTTTGATTCATAACTGTGAATAAATACGTGCAAATTAATATAAATATACGTAACTATTTTTATTATAATATTTTTTAAATAACACTTCAATATAGACATTTTGTGACACTTTTTCTGCTCAAAATATAATCCGGATACATCAAATTGCATATGTGATATGTTATTTTTTATATTTTTTTGTGTACATAAGATATGATATGTTTTCTTTTGTGTTGGAAAAATATGTCAATTTAATTGCTGATAATGTGTGAATTATGTATGGTTAGCATAATTAATTGGGTTGACCACATAAAAATAGAAAATATTAAAAAAATTCTTTGCTAATGGTTTGCTATATAAAATCATTAGCAAAATAAAATTTCTAACGGTTTTACATTTAAAACCGCTAGTATACATTTTTCCTAATGGTTTTATAATAAAAACGTTAGGAATGTATAAGCCCTCTTCGCACCAACATTTGCTAACGGTTTTTAAAACAAAATCGTTAGGAAAGCTTAGCAAAAAAAATTTAGAGGTCATGCATTTGTTAATAGTTTTGAGAAGAAAACCATTAAGGAAGCGTTTACATTTACTAATGATTTTTAATTAAAAAATGTTAGAAAATCTCAGCGAAAAACACCTATATTTTCTACTTGTTACTTAGACCTTTCCTAACCCTCCAATTAATAACGGTCGTAGAACGTTATTAAATTCTTTTTAAAATCGTTAATAAAGTTCGTGCGGTACTGATGCTGACAAAAAAATATAACTTGTGTATGATCCAAGTATAATAATTGAGACCATAACATGATACATCAGTGTACCATATATGTTGGTTCTTTTTTATGTTGATTCTGTAGGGTCATCAAGCAGGGACTCAGAGAAACACACGGAAACAGAGTGACAGATATATATTATATGCTAGTTAATAAAAAGTTGAAATTATGAGAACCAAGAAATAGCACTGACTTGCTTCAAAATTATATACTCTATTTATAAACCAATTATATACTCTATTTAAACTCATCAAAATTCTTCACGTACTTAACCGAAGATTTGTTGAATTCACTTGAATCGAGACGTCCAAATTGTTGAAGCTGATTTATATTATAATACTATGTTTACATTTAAAATTTTATAAATAATTCATTTAGTATAAAATCAAAAGGTTAAAACAAATTGAATGTTATTTAAAATTCTTTTTGCATTCAATTTTCCGTTATTTTTTTATCACTTAGTTTTTAACTAAATAAATCAATAATTTTACAATTCATAAAGTAGATCGATTTAATATTTTAACAGTTTGAAATTATAATTCAACATATTTTCGAATTAAGCTCACCGAGAGTGTGGCGAGCTTAAAAATGTACTAGTCTTTTCAAATTTATAGTTAAATGATTGAACTCTTTTTATATATTGTGTAGTGTTTTTTAGAGCATCCGCATTAGAGTCAATTATCAAAATTAATATTTTATGTCACATTTTAAAATTGACAATCTCTTTTAAGAGTGACATGTTTAAATAGAATGAAATTGTCAAAATGACAATATCGTAATTAATTTTCTATCCCTCCGCTGACGTAGTTTGTCAAATGGATTATCAAATTTAGATAATTATCTAATTTTATCTAGTCTATGCATCTTTGAAATTAAAATGATAATTATCAAATAAAATTTATTAATTAATTTGATAATGAGATGGGATGATTTTTAGGATCATCTTGTCATTAAATATCCACTAGGGGTAAATGACAACGTGGTGCTTTCCTCCTGACTCTGATTTCATTAAACACTTGTGCTTTCCTTTGATTCCAGAAAAAAAAATTATATATGTATGCCAATCTAAAAAAATAAAACATTTGACTCTTTTTTATTGAGCGCTGAATGAAAGAATGTCATAACATGATAATCTTATTGTCGGTGAAAAAATTATCAATATATTTATTATTATATTTAAGTGCCTTCGCCCATCAAGAGAAATAAACATATAAGAAAAATGAAAAAAAAAACACTCAAATCAATAAATACTGTTACTATGTATATACATACATCAGTACTAATTATATCTTGTTGAAAGAATAACAAACAAGTTGTAACTAAAACATTAGGCTAGCCTCTCTACATTGACCTTAACTTGAATTTTAGACAAAAAGTCCGTTTGATTCGTGAACTGTTATGCCCGGTTTAAGGGTCCGTTTGGCACCCAATGGAATAGCAAAAAGTTAGAATAGAATAGTTATTCCGATGAATTAATTTGCCAAACGAATTTTAGACTAAGTAGAAGAGTGTGGAATAGTGCTAATCCGGTATACCAACTTATAGGTGGAATACCGGATTAGCTCTCGTTTAAATAGCGATTATTGTTTGATTATATTATATTATATTATTATATTATGATTAAGATAAAGATTTAGTATTATTATATTATTATATTATATTTATGATTATAATTTATTATTATATTAATATTATGATTATTATTTATTATTATTATTATTATTATCATTATATTAATATTATTAAATCATTATTATCATTATTGTTATTATATTATCGTGACCATTAGTTTTATTATATTATTTATTATTTTTATAAATATAATTATTTTATTATTATATTATTATGATCAAGATTATTTATTATTATATTATGATGATTATGATTATGATTATTATTATTTATTATTATTTTATTATGTTGTATTATATTATTATATGTTTATTATAGTGATGATTAATTTATTATTATATTATTATAATTATAATTATATTAGTAAAATTATGATTACTTATTATTATTATATTATTATAATTATGATTGTAATTATAATTTTTTTATTATTATATTACTATATTATGATTATGTTTATATTTTTATTATATTACTATTATAATATTATTATTTATTATGATTATTTTTATTACTTTATTATTATTTTATTATGTTGTATTATATTATTATATGTTGATTATAGCTATGATTAATTTATTATTATTATTATTATTATTATTATTATAATTATTTATAATTATTTTTATGATTATGATTATATTTTTATTATTATATTATTATTATTATGATTATGATTATATTATTATGATTATGATTATAATTATTATTATCATGATTATGATTATGATTATTATATTATTAAAATTATGATGTTTTATTATTATATTATTATAATTATGATTGTAATTATAATTTTTTATTATTATATTACTATGATTATGTTTATATTTTTATTATATTACTATTATAATATTATTATTTATTATGATTATTTTTTATTACTTTATTATTTTTATTATCTTACTATTATGATTATTATTTTACTATTATTATTATCATAATTATTCATATTTTAACTATTCTGAGTAACAATTGCCAAACGATATTTTTGCTCTTCCGAATAGTCAAGAATACCACTCTTCTACGACTCTTCCAAAAAAATTACTATTCTATCACTCTTGCAAAATTACCACTCTTCCAAAGCTATTCCTTGATTTACCAACGGACCCTTAATTCAATATCATCACTCCGTCAATATTGATTTTTCATTTACTGTTCATTTTTATTTTCTTTTTTTTTTTGAAAAGAAACAGTAAGTACTTACTTTTTGAAAATTTTAAAAATATTTCGCATATAATTACACTGTTGGATGTTTTGTTTTCATCTGATGACTGCATTGTCCGGGATAATTTTTCGGACCATAGTTGATATGACCCAAAAAAGAATTCGAACCATATATTTTCCTTCAGATTTTTGTATATATAATAAATATAAAAATCATATTATTAATAATAAGAGTGATAAAAGTAAAATTTTAAAACTATAAATGGCAGCGCGCCACTGTCATTGGCGTCTTTACTGAAATGCACCACTGGGAGTGACGTGTTTGTCTCCTACAAAAACAACCGATACCTGTGTATGTATTTATAGTGATCAAAAACCATTTTTAGACAAACGCGCAACTAGGAGTGGCGCGCTCATCGCTGGCAGTGGCGCGCTCCCATTCGTAGATTTAAAAATTTTATTTTATCACTCTTATTATTAATAATATGATTTTTATAATTATTATATATAATAAAATCTGATTTTCCTTCTTATTTTCCTTCTTCCTTTTTTTTTTGCCCAGCAGCACCATGGTCTGAATTTTTAATTTGGGTTATCAACCATGGTCCAAAAAATTATTTCAGACAATCATTTTTTTCCAATTATAAATTTTGATGGCCCGAGATAATTTTTCAGACCATAGTTGATGGTCCGAATTTTACTTTGAACCATGGTGTTGTTGGGCAAAAAACTGCATGATCCGAATATTTTTTTCAAGCCATCAACCATGGTCCGAAATATTAATCATGCAAATATGCAGAATATTTTTAACTTCTTCTATTTTAGAAAAAAATTTGCTGATTTTTCATATACTGTTCATGTTCTAAAATGGGGAATAAGCTATCCCCATCATACACAGATTAGTCCTTGCTATTTCTATCGGGTATAAATATCATTTTCCTTTCAGGGATGGAAATGTCAAATGAGTCTTTTGGACACAAATGTCAAATAAGTCTTTGTTATTTTCATAAATTGGGTGCGTGCTTCATCATACAAGTAGTTAGACATTTCGAGAATGAGTCAAGTTGTCCTTTTCAATTTTCAAATGCAATCCTTTTCAGATCATTATCAATGATTATCAAAATATTTTTTGTTGACAGCAATAATTATCCGATAATCATAAAAAAAAATAGAATTTGCAATATTTTAATTAAAATTATATCGATGCATATTATTTTGATATGTGTATTATGTTGTAATATGCTAGTTCTTTGGTCTGATCATGCGTTGATAACCCTGAAACATTATTTTACAAATCACTTGATGGATAATTAAGTTTATATCACAAATTAGTGTTGTGATTTTATTGTTGGCTTAACTTAATTAGTGTGCTTAACGAATTGAACTTTTATATTCAAAATTAACTAATCGTTCTTGTGAGATAATTAATTGATTAATCGGACTTGAAGTAACATGTGACATCCGAGACTGTAAAATACACCATCATTTTTACATTAATTGTTCACGCCATTAATTTTCCGAATAATTGGTTTAGTTGGCGATTTTTTTACTACAACATGCAAAAGATGTACTAGTTTAGGTTTTATCTTTTCAACAAACAGATAGTGGTCCAATAAGAAATTGCAATTGTGATATCATTTTAAAATACTCAATCTCGTTGCATAAATTATTGTTTTCCTCACAATCGTTACCGTCGCCAATATACGGACAAAAATAAAATGATTTGTTGCAACCATATTTAATTTGTACTATAAATGTGTACCACATGAATATTTTAAATTTTCTCAATGACCCAAATTATAGTAGATGTGACGAAGGAATTAGCAGTATCATTTTTTGAATACTTTTCACTTTTTAGAAATTATTCCTTCCAACATTGTTTTACTTCTAGGTCCTTTTTTGATACTTCTAAGTGTTTTTTTTTTTACTTTTCAAAAATAAAAATAAATTAAAAGCTATGTTATTCTGTAATAGTTAAGAACTATGCAATACTTTATATATATATATTAAATTTGATTTTGAGAAGTTTGTTTGAAAGTTTAAAAAAAGTGTGCATTTTACAATTTTAGAAATATCTTAATGGTTATCAAAACTCAGAAACAAGTTTTCGGCTAGAATGTGTAACGGACACTGTTGTAACTTGTAAGCAATGCGTTTCAACCACAACAACAAATTCTTTAATCCCAAATAAATTAGGGTAGGCTAGAAATAAACCCAATCGAAAAGTATAAGATCAAAGATCTCAAATATCCGTGATAATAATGAATATGATGAAACAAAAAAAAAATAAATAAATAAAATAATAATAATAATAATAATAATAATAATAATAAATAAAAATGATGATGATAATATACTAATAGTAATAACAATAATAACAATAATAATAATAGTATAATAATTCTCTATTATAAAACCTATTTCTAAATCATAAAATCCTATTTTAAAACCTAATTCTAAATTCTAAATCCTAAAATTTTATTTCTAAACATCTATTTCTAAAATATATTTTTATATTTTAAATCCTAAAATCCTAAAAATCTAAGAATATGAAGTCTATAACTCTACTATTAGACTCTAACTCCTAAATCATGATTTAGATATATGAATCGTCATCTTCTAAGCACTCATATCTAAAATAAGTTCTTTGGATATATTTCATTCTTTCAAATATCTTTTTATTGTTTCCTCCCATGTCGGTCTCGGTCGATCTCTTTCTCTTCTTATATTTTCAGAACGATTTAAAATACCGCTACATACTAGTGATAATTATAGATCCACAATGTCAATGGTAGGCAACAGTTATCCATCTTGAGCCTCCACTGCTCTCAACCATTTCACTAACCGTCCAATCTGTTGCTCTCAAAGTTTGTCTACGCACTTTCACTAACCGTCCAATAGGCTGCACAAATATTACTTTTCAACTTTCAACTGTGGTTGGAATTTCATTTCGGAAGCGGTGTATAAGAGGTGGCTGAATCCAATCCGATTTGATTTATTCGATTCAAATTTGATCTAATTCGATTTAAGTTTGTAAGAAAATAAAATTGATTTAATCTAATCCGAACTTAACTTGATACGATCATATTTAAAATTAAATAATTTACAATTCAATTGAAATTAATCAAAAAAACAAAAAAAAAACAAAAAATATAAATTGACTTGTTCTAATTTCTTTTAAAATGTTAAATTGATCCAATCTAATCCGTTCAAATTCAAATCCGATCTGACCAGCCATATTGTCATCTCTTCATATACCGCTGCTGCACGGACCAGCCATAGCTGAGCACGAAATCGCTTAGCAAAAAAACAAAAATCCCTAAAAATGAAGTACTAAAGGGGATTCGAACCTGAGACGCCAAGTCAACAAAAGGTATATACATTTATCATAGGGATGGATCACTTGAAAATGACAATTCTGACCATCTTAACGATAGATATATCTAGAGTGATGATAAACGTGTCAAACACGTTTACACGCATATGTAAATACGAACACGAATAAATATTCATGTCTGAACGTGTCTACATATGACGTATTTATGTATCACACATATCGTGTTGTTAAACATGCGTAATCAATATCTAAATATTTTTAATACGTCTAAATACGCAATCTAATACATTGAACATGAACACACACATCTAACACGTGTACACACATGTATAGCACATATAAATATTTCAGCATATCAGACTTTTAAAATACTTATGTACTTAAAATATTAATTTGATACAGAAGTTAGAAACCAATATCACTCTAATATGTATGATATTTCGGAATATGACACGTCAATTTTATTTTTTGTGACCAGGATAACTCTAATTTTTCTTATATATTTCTCCATTTTTATTTAAAATTTATTGAATTTGTACGTGCTAGAAGTGTTGACACGTGTTAAACATGAACATGTTTAATACAAAGTACTAGACGTGTCACGTGTTTTAGACGTGCATGTTTGAGTTTTCAAATTTTTTACTTATTAAGATACACATGTTCAAATATGTGAACACATGTTGATATGATACGTTCTGTGTCGAACACGTCAAATGCTCGCATGTAACACACACAACATGCACGTTTATCAATACCCTAGATATAACAATAAAATAGCTTTAATCTCAAATAAATTGAGAAATACTATAATGTTAACAATTGATATTTAAATAAATTAAAAAATTATAGATAGGTTATTTTACTTATAAATTAATAGGGGTTTAATTTCATTTAATTTTATTAATATTTGATAGTCCATTAAAAACTGTTAAAGTAAAATCATTGTAAATTAATCATGTAGTCAAAATATTAAATAATTGATCATTTCATAAAATTAATGCAAGAACATTTAGTCAATGGAAATAAAAGAAACAGAGTTTTTGGGGACTTGAAATTCTATTATAAATTTAGAATGTAATATACCTTCCAAATCCGTCTTTCATGGAATAAGTAAGATCATCTACTAATCTTCAACCCCATTTACACGATATTTGAAAGAAATAAAAATTTTGGAAAAGAAAAAAAAACTTACAAATTTTTTTTTCATATGTACAATTTATTTAGCATGCACTTTGTTCGAATATATGTATAAATATAAAAGAAGAAGATTTGACACATTTTACATATAAACTTGATTATACGCTAACATTAACTCCCATTACGATATATGTGGGAAACAAGAAAAAAAATGTTAGACTCGAACTTGATCATAACGGGTGGTACCCAAAGTGATCATTTGTTGCCTTGTTTGTTCTTAGCTGGAAGAAGTTTTGTTTGTACATTAATTATTTTTTCTAACTATGGGTCAAGACTCAAGTGACATTATATAACTTTTAATCAGCTAAATTGATTACATATGAGGGAGAAGTAATTTCATAATCGTTATGTTTTTACTATAGTGTACTCTTGTACACATTGTTATTTTCGTCCAAAATGTTGTTAGAATCTTGTATAATATTTGTCGAAAACTAATCTTGTAAATGTTATTAGAGCGGAGAATTGAGGAAGGAGGGGTTAGGGTTAGGATGGGGATCCATTGACAATGGATTATTTTAATAATTTTGACAATGCACTTTTAAATAAATATCATAAAAATATTAAAAATAAAAAAATAAAATATTATAGATATGTTTTTTTACTTTTAGATTTATAATCTTTCAAATTTCACTTAATTTAATTACCATTTGATAGTCCATCAAAGATCGTTAAATTATAATCGTTGCAAATTCTATAAAATTGGATGGTCTTTGATGGACTATCAAATGATAATGAAATTATATGAAATTTAAAACACTATCAATCTACAATATCTCTATAAGTTTATTTTTTTTTCTATTTTTTCTATTTATTTAAGAGTCCTTTGTTAAGATTGTCAAAATAAGTAAATAACCAATTGTCAAGTGATGCCCACCCTCATTAAATAATGTTCCAATGTAGCGTAGAATTGAAATTTGAAGATGTTCTAAACTGAAAAATATAGACAAATATTTATATTTATCTTATAATAATTGTATGTTCGTCCTTTCAGCAACTAAATGTATATCATATATCTAGGGCGGGGATCAACTTGGCAATATGTTATTTTGACAAATTTTTTAAATAAATACTAAAAAAATTTAAAATAGAAAAAATCTTATGCATATGTTCTTATACTTATAGATTAATGATGATTTAAATTCTATGCAATTTTGATTATTGTTTGATACTCCATCAAGGACTATCAAAAATTTATATAATTTGTAACGGTCATAATTTGACGATCTTTGGTAGACTATCAAACGATAATGAAATTGTATGAAATTTGAATTATCATCAATCTATAAGTACAAGAATATATCCATAAAATTTTTCTATTTATTTAATATTTATTAAAAAAAAATCATTGTCAAAATTGTCAAGTGCTCTCTTTCTTATATTATATGGTGAATATCATAAATGATAAATTCACAAAGCTAGTTATCGTGGGCGGCAAACGCTCTAGCAACTGCTATAGTTGACAGTTGCGTATATGGTGCCGAAGAAGTAAACAAAATATAATTTCACTTCTTATGGGCATGTATGTATTTTTTTTTTCCAAATTTCAAAAGTGAAAAAGAGTGATTTAATTTTCATCTGTCCACCCTGTCTTGTTTCCCTCCCTTTTTCTTCGTTGAAAAACACCCCTCTTTTTTCAATCTCTTAGAGCTTCTTTCTCCTTTTGTCCAACACCACACATCCTTTTCATGCAAGCAAACTTATATCGTGGTAAAGTTATGCAGACATGAGAGGTATCTGTATGTTTTCATAGAAAAAAGGGCAACTATATGAGTATTGTTATGATCTAGGATTGTCAATAGATCGGATTACAATAGGATTTATCATGATTCAAATAAGAATTAAAAGAATATAATATTAGTATATAATCAATTAAAATTTCAAGATCCAAATTTAAATCCATTTATAGTGAATACTGAATTCGATTAGAATCATATTTAAGTTTTTATATCCAAATATTTAAATAATAAATAAATATTAATATAAATAAAATACGTATATTTGCAACTTCAAATTATAATTTAATATCAAAATACTATTTTAACTAATCACATGATATATATATATATATAAATTAAACTGAACTAATTATTATTGAGTCTAATCTAACTATTATAGTTATGATTATAGAGTTTGCTTAGAAAAAATAATTGTTATCATATATATTTTACTAATATAAATTTTAAACTATTTTTGAGACTTATAATTGATTCAAATTGAAGGTTTCGATCTCGAGTGGAGTTGTGGGGTCCTTTATGAACATTTAAAAGTTGAATAATTTAGACTCTCATCTTTATTAAAAAAATAACATATTTATATTCAATCATGTAAGATCCAAATGTGAATTCAAAAAGTAAATTGAATTCTTTTTTAAGATCGGTATGGATCTAACAAATTGTTATTTTTTTAATCCACATTTAGATCTATTTATACAGATCATATTGGATTTTTAAACATTTGATATCCGACAATCCTAACTTCACCGTCCATAAAAATCAACTGTTCAGATTGTTTCTCTTTATTTTCACGGTCCATAAAATCAACTAAGAGATCGACGAAGGAATTGTCATTCATTAGTGACCTTTCTCACAATCGGGTTAATTGTGATAATGGATCCGAACATGCTGCTCTTATTGTTACAGCAGTACTCTGTCATGGGATAATCATAACGGCTTAAAAAGATTAACGATCCAGATTTCATTAATAGAGGGTGAATTTTATTTTTTATTTTGATAGACCCTCTATCATAAACACAATGGAAGAACTATGTCATCACACCTATGACGAGGATATAATATATATGTGCTTGTCTGGTCTGATGGTCGAGTCTTTTTTTTTTTAAATGCTCCGGGCTCGTCAACTTGAAAAACAAAAATTACAAGTTCTCTGAAAAGATAAACGGAAATTCAATGCAGCGAAATGAAATATAGAAATAAAGTGAAACAAATTTAAACACAGTTGATTTAATGATTTAGTGGACAATATTAAAACACATCAATAGTGACATCAGTGTTTTTAAATGCTATGGTATAAATAATATATGCCGCTACATATGCATATGTTACCAGTTAAGTCGTTGATAGAATGTTATACAGTTCAAGATATATTATTTTTTATCATATGCGGTTTCATATTATTTATATACGAGTTCATTTGATCTATATGTGAGTCAATGTGATCTATATGCAAATAGAAAAAAATTTAATTGACATTCAATTAGATTCGAACTTAGGAGCTATATCCAATATTTTTTAATCTTACCGCTAACCTACAATTCATTTATATTATAATTAGATATTTCTTTTTTTTTTATATTCTCTACATGAAAAATAAGGAAAACAATTATATATATGTCTATATGAAAACACATACCACATATGCCATATGTTATACATTGGCAATCTGCATTTTAAAATATTGGTGACATCAATTATCAGAAGTTGAGAACAGTAAATTTGTAGATTTTTCTTCTTCTTGCCGAAAATAAGAAAAATAAGAAAAATAGAACAATAAACAAAGGAGAAACCATACAAGAGATGGAGATTACGAGGGGGAAAAAAGAAAAATGTAAATTTCCACAAGATGTTCCCATAAAAATTAAAGAAACCATACAAGACAGATATTACAAGGGGAAAAAGAAAAATGTAAATTTCCACAAGATATTTCCATAAAAATTAAAATAACGCATGTACTGATGTACCAATCAGTATTCATGTACCTGAGAGCAGTACCGTTGACATGGACCTCGTATCGTCGTCCCTCAATAAAAATTGGTACATTGTAGTATTGTACATGGAAACAGGAAAAGAGAATTGGTAAATTGTGTAGCAGAAATTTCAAAAACTCTTTTTTTCATGAAAAGTTTGTAATTGGTTTAGACCTATTATAAATTTATTATGGGGAAATGCCACCACACCGCTCTAAATTTTTATGGATTGACACACCCCGAAATTTTAAATATGACAAAAATATTATTTTGATAAATTTATTTAACACCGTTTATTTCTTTTGATAAATTTGATAAAATGCTGGAAATACCCTTATTTTTTACATGTACTTTATCTATTTTATTAATTATGATTTTTTTTTTTAAACGCAAACAATAATTTTTTTTTGTCTTACACTAAGGATTTAAAATAAAATTAACTTAAAATCTTTTATACAACAATGCTCCGATTAATGCATAAGAATAATTTTCAAAGAATCCCGTTACAAGGATGATCCAGATTCCAGAGCAATGCTGAAACTAGGATTTTTTTTTTTTAATTTGATTCAAACAATTCTAATTTATTTGTATAAAAGAATAAAAGATCTCCATCCAGCTTTTAGTAAATTCGAAATAGAAATGAATCGCTTAATCATGTTTCTATTTTTTTTGTTGAACCGAATTTACATTGAAATTATAATCCATTGGTAATGAAAAAAAATAGCAGTATGTTACAAATGCATTGTAATTAAGAGCATGCTTGCATTAAGTTCATTTCAAGGCTGATAAAATATGTCCATTTCCATTTCCATTTCCATGTTATCTAAAAATTAATGTTAATTATTAGATAAAATCTTTTTCTCCCCTGATCCTCCATCACTCAAATAATCCTCACGCTATCAGCGCTCATTTCTTTTAATTAAGCACGTGCTAATTGAGCCCGACATCCCATATGAATAGTTCCTTCAATATTTTCCTCAATTAGATCTGGCGTGTAGCGCTTTCTTTTTGAATTCTCTCTTCCTTACAACTTATGATGTTGAAATGTGTTTCATATATTATAACTTTGATGTTAAAAATAAATTAAAATGTTGTGATATTGAATATATTATTAGGCTGATAAAATTATATAAAGATATATTTAAAGTATACTAGCTACTTTATGAGAAAATATTATTTTGTGAAGTTTAATTTTTTTTCGTGTTATTCAGTAAATAATTGAAAGAAATCGCATATTCCAGATAATTACATATAAATAATATTTAAATACTCAAAACACATATCTAAATACCTAAATAAGAAATCTAAATATCTAGATATTATACTTAAATACTCATAACACATATCTAAATATCCTAATAAATATCAAAATACCCAAAACACATCTATAAATAACTAAATAAGAAATCTAAATACCTAGATATTATACTTAAATACTCAGAACACATATCTAAATACCCAGAATAAATATCTAAATACATATAACACATCTATAAATACCAAAATAAGAAATCTAAATACCTAAATATATAAGAACAGATATCTAAATACCCAAAACACATATCTAAATACATAAGTAAAAAAACTAAATACCTAGATAATATATATAATTACCCATGACACATATCTAAATACCGAGAACACATATCTAAATACATAAGGAAGAAATATAAATACCTAGAATATATATCTAAATACCCAAGATAAATATCTAAACACTCAGAACACATATCTAAATACCTAAATTATCGCTGAATATTGTTAGTCGCGTACTAATTATTATTTAAGATTAAATGCCTTGATATTTTTTTCATTATAATGCGCGTAGGAGCTCCATTAAATGCCTTGATAATAATAATAATTATAATAATAATAATAATAATAATAATAATAATAATAATAATCCAGCTAGATAAAAATAATAATAATAATCCAGCTAACGAAATATGAACAATTAATGCTTGCCGCCTAATATTAATTGAAGAAAACAGCGCACGACAATATTGTAGGTTGAGTAATCCCTATTTTCCAATGAGGAACTTGGCAACTAGCACTATTTCGATTGCACAAGTCAAAGGGCTTTTCTTTTCAATAAGTACTAAATAGTGGATTGCTTTAGTGTATTGAAGACGGCGATTTATGGATTGCTTTAGTTGATGTGCAGCCGTACAGTTGTACTGTACAGTACAGTATCAAATATTCAAACTAGAGGAGGCAATCCGGCGAGTCGGGTCGGGTCTAGACCGGGTTCGGACGGGTTGGGTTGGGTTCGGACGAGTTGGGTTGGGTTGGATTCGGACGAGTTGGGTTGGGTTGGATTCGGACGAGTTGGGTCGGCTAAATATGACCAAAAAAATTATCGGGTCACGGGTCGGATTCGGGTCAACCTAATCCAGGTCGGGTCGGATTTTGGGTCGAACATTATCGGATTTTTTTGGGTTTTGGGTTATTTCGGGTCGGTCGGGTCGGGTTTGGGATTCTTAGTAACTCGGTCATCTCTGGTTTCAGGTCATTCGGATCCGGGTCGGGTTTCTGATCATCTGACATCGTATAATATCTGGTTTCGGGTTATTTTGGGTCGGACCGGGTTGGGTCGGGTTCTTTTTTGTTATGTTTTATTTTGTGTCGGGTCAAATTTTGGGTCGAGTTGGATTTCATATCGTCAGACTTTAATTTTATTTTTAGAAATTCATTTTAGACAATATTAGGTTTAGATTATCAATTATGCTATAATCAATTTGACTTTTCAAAAAATATAGATATGATTAATTAATTTGGGCGTAGTCAGATCGATTTTAGGTCGATATACTTCATTCATTTTATTAACAAACTGAAGAGATACTACTTATGATAATTTTGATTAATAGACATTAATTTTTTATGATAATTTTAATTTGTGACATATAAATTTTGATTAATAGACATTATTATTATGATTTGAAATATAATTTTTTTATTTTGGTATAAATTCTGAATATATATATTATGTAGATAATTTCTTAATTAAAATTATCAAAATTATACGTGCAACTATTTGTACGTGTTATATTGATAAAAATATTTATTAATTTGTGTTAAAATAAACGAACAGTCCATCGTTGTTTATGAAACTCGTTCATAACCCGATCCTTCTCTAAACCCATGCTTAACCCGACCTCCCTCAAAATAAACTGACACTCAAGTACAAATTGAATTTATAAAGAGAAATTTAATATTTATATAGTATAATTTTAAAGTAATTAGATATATTTCGGATTGTCTAATCTCGGGTGATCTCGGGTTTCAGGTTGTTATGGTTCGGATCGGGTCGGGTTTTGGGTTGTCTGATCTCGGGTTACCTCGGGTTTTGGGTCAGGTTCGGGTCGATTTGACTTTCTAAAAAAAATCAGGTCGAGTCGGATTCGGATCTGGACGGATCGGACAGATTTCTCGGTCGGATCGGATTTTGCCACATCTAATTCAAACTATGAACTGTGTACTAAGCTGGATAATTAGGCAGCACCACAGTGGAAAGTGATTAACTATGATTGGACATTGAATTAGATATTTGTTTTGCTTATTACAACAGGAAAATATTCATTTTTTTAATGGACACACGAGCAAGTTTGTTGACCAATTGACCAGGGTTCAATCGAATTGCTAGAACACGCCAACCAAAATAAAAGTAATTAGCTGATACACTCTCGCTGATTCTGCTCAGTCCTGTTTTCCCCTCGTTTGTCACAGTATTTCTCAGGACTTTTTGTTTTCATTTTGTCAAGATTTGCTGGATCCCTTTTTTTGATTGACTGATCAGCAACCTAAGTCCTAATGCACCCACTGTTTTGGTTCCTCGCCAATTGTAAGGATTGGTGTTCGGTCATAGGAACAATTTTCAATACCACTCCCGTTCCAGTTGCAATTTTTGCTTAAATATGAGGATTAATTGTAGGGGGAAAAAATCAATATAATAAGAAAATTATTAATGAATTTTGTAAAACAAGAACGGTTCACGATGCACCGCAAGAGTGAGTATCCTTAGAGTGCTATCGGATCTGTATTATAAGCTATCAGAACTCAATCCCCACTCTTAGATTCACGAGACTCACTCAAAATCGAGCACTTTATCCAGTAAAGTACTCTAGAGGATGTGAATTCAGAATGCAACTGAGTCTAAGATTATATATATAAATCACTTTCTTTATGTGAATATATTTAAATATTCATAATTTTCTCATCATTTATTCAAAATTCATATTCTTTATTTAATCAACATATTCTTATATTTTCTAAAAAGTTTTAGAAGTGTTCTATAAGATAATTTTTTTTTTTTGAAATTTTGAAACTTCCAATTGAAAGAATGGTCACTAGTTTCAAACTGACATTCGTTACTTACAACTATAATAATGTTCAATTATTAAGTATGAAAAATATGCAAAAAAAAAAACTACAATGTAGAAGACTTTTCATTTCAGTTTCAAACGTGCATTCTATATGGACAATGTCTTTTACTTCTACATTAAAGACTAATTCTCATAAATAATAAAAAAATACTCATAGCTCTATAATATTAAATTATATCTAGTACTTATCTTATTAATCAAGGAGCTAAGGAACACTCTACCAAGAAATAATTAGAACTTTATTTATCAATCATTAAATAACAACTCATAATAGCAGATGTATTCTTTTTTTTTTTAAACTCTTTCACTTAGGACCGTCTCACTTAGGGACGTCAATAGATAGCGTAGTGTATAGTATAGCTTTTAACAGTATTTTTATCTAATAGGTTAATAATTTTTTTTATCCGTACTCATATTGATAACTTAACGAAAATAAAATCTTATTCATATTCATCTTATCGAATACGATACGGATTGGATAAATGACCAAATAACTTTCAAAATAAAAAAAATCATCATATGATTAGCAATGAAAAAATCATAATATAATTATTTATACCCGTTATCTATACTTTATTGTATAGATAAAAGATACGAAATAACTCTTATTCATACTTTTATCTGTTATAATTTTTTTCTTACTTATATCTATACCCGATAATTTAATAAAAATAAATATTTATTCATACTCATCTTATCCAATACGACTTTCATTAACAGCCCTACTCACGCTCTCATGTCTCATCTCTTTCTCACTCGGCCGTTGCTTTTCTAGTAGTCTCTTTTCCACAATTTTCATCTCTCATATTTCTTTCTTAGTGGATGCTCTTGTCTATTTAGTTTTTAATTGCTATTTTTCTTCTCTTTTTTAGTACTCTCATTTTCTCATTTCTCTCGTCTCCCTTATCATCATGATTGATCAGTTTCAATGTGATTTTACTTTTTATAATTTATATTGATTGTTTTATGATGAAATCTGTTGCATTATTATTTATAATAGAGTTATTCGAACTTTGTCCTAAATTTTAAAAATATTTACAAAAAAATATTAAGTAAATTTTAAACCTTTTTTTAATACTGAAGACGTGCATAGTAATAATAAGTAACATAATTAAAAACACGATAATAAAACGATATCACAGAAATTTTAGATCATTTTCTGAGTAGAAATTTATCTTATGTATATATATTATATTTTTAAATGAGGAGAAAGAAAAATTGTACATAAACTATTATATCAAAGTAGGTGAAGAGATTTAAATAAAATCAATAGTAAGATATATTGATGATGTGTCATAGCTAAAAAGTGTAAACATTTAATTTTTTATGTATTATGAACTAATTAGTTTGCTTTTTTAGTTATGTTAAATTATTTATTTTTGTTATTCACCTTACCAATATTATTATTTTCTTTCCTTAGTTCTTTTCATTCAACGCAAACAATTTGCGGTAGCCTATTGTTGAATTTAAATCTTGAACGAATGAGCTTAACAATTAAGATCGATCTTACATGTTGGATTTTTCTTTGGTGCTTAATATTTTCTCGGAACTTCTCAGCATTATTTTGAATAACTAAATTATATACATTTAGAATACTTATATAAAATCATGAGAGAAACTGTTTATTGGTTGATAATTGACAAGTAGTCCGATATTATGAAGTTAGACTCTTTAATTGCTTTTTATCAGGGGTGAAGGTAGAATTTGACGCAGGTGTAAAAAATGGATTATTTTTAGAGGTCAAAATTTGAAAAATTTTCTTTAATATCATAGTTTTTATCAATATAGTTTCTGTGGAGATCAATTAGGGGTGTCAATTATTGATCCGATCCAACGAGTTAACTCGATCCGAATCCGACCCGACCCGAAGATAAATGGGTCGGGTATGAGTTTGATTTTTTTGACCCGAATTAGGTCGGGTCGGGTTCGGGTCAACCCGACCCGACCCGATTAATTATATTTTTTGAAGTAATTTTATGATTTAGTACTAATTAAAATTTATATATACACTAATTATATACTAATTAAGATTCATTATAAATTAATTAATATTTAATTGCTTAAAAATATATAAAAATAATTAATAAATATTTGATTATTTTATACAGGTCGGGTCAGATTGATCCGTGACCCGGTCGGGTTGGGTATGAATCAAAATTTTTTGATTCGAATTTAATCGAGTCGAGTTCAGATCAAATAAAAAAATAAAAAAATAATATAACCCGACCCGACGCGATCTATTGACACCCCTAGATCAACCGACCCATGACTCCATCTAGATCCTCTCCTGACGTTGATGTGATTGATAAATGTTCAATATTCAATTTAGTAATTGTGTTGTTTTAATCAATATTAGATGATTTCATTTTACTAAATTTGCCCTCACACAAAAACACTCCCTCACGTAATACTCTCTTGTTTTTTATTCTTTTAATTAATTAGAATTATATTTCAGACTTCATCCCGACAAGACCGTTCTCCAATAATTAAAAATATAAAAAAATAAATATATTCAATAACAATTTCCAAAAATTTGAACATAATTTTTTAAATGTTAAAAAATATATATAATAATAAATTTTATTATTATTATTATTATTAAATATCATAATCTATAAATAATACTAAAACATTGGATCATTTTAAGAGTGAAATTTCACCTCATATATATTATATTCATCTAATTAAATGAGGAGAGAGAAAAATTATATATAAATTATTAGATTTAAATAAATAAATAAAATTTAAACAAAATTAATGATATAGAAGAGTGATAACTTGAAAATTTAAACCTATGTATTAAAAATTGGTGCGGATACACGTGACATTTACGAACGAACAAAAAATTAATTTAAATCATTGTTGGGTGTGCATTAATTCACTCCTAGTTGAAAATAAACATAAAATAGAAAGAAAAAAAAAAAAGAAAGACGTTCCAGTTACATTTCATAAGTCTCTGAATGTTTAAGTTTATTTATGATATTGTATCCCTTGCATGTACTGGATAAGACTTCTATTTTGGAAGCATGTTCTATTGAAAACTAAAATGAAAACTTCAAGAGTAAAGCTTTTAACGTATTATATTAATCTGTAAATAAGATATATTTTTATTAGCCGAAAATAGGAAGTAAATATTTACCATAGTAAATTAGCTAATTAAATATTGAAAGAACAAGAAAATCTTTATGATCGTATAGTTGAGTTTGTTTAAAAAAAGTAAATAAATAGCATACTCATTCATTACAGAGACCTACAGGCTACAGCTTGTCGATTGAACTGCCAGGTCGCTTTTTTTTTTTTTCCTTCGGAGCAGACCGGACAACTTTTTAAAACAGACGATTAATCGAATAATATTAAGGGGTAGTTTAGTGTTTTAATATTTAATTATAAAGCTGTTGGAATAAATTTGATGCGTACCCGATGCAGCCCTCAAGTCCAAGATCAAATGTATTGACGTGCAAGTCTGGGTTCTGCACCTCCGCATCAAAAAGAAAATTGACACCGTCAACAGGGACGGAACCAAATGGAAGCAAAAGGGGCAGGCTCCTAAGAAATGAAAAATTATATTTTTATCTATTATATGTTATATATTTTTAAATATAAATACTCTTTGCCGCTTTTTAAAAAATAAATTTTTTTATTTTACCTTTTCTTTATTAAATTTCTGATTCCGCCCCTGATCGTCAACTCAACCGCAATATCACCAAATGTATCACCAAATTTTCAATTTAATATATAAAATAATATAGTATTAATAATAAAAATGGAAAAAATAAATTTTAGTACTAAATGACAGTGTACTAATGAGAGTGCTGTTTTTGTACAAACACGTCAGTTAAAAACGTTATTTTTTTTAATTTTTTACATGAGTGGTGTTCTCCTGAGCAGCATTCCCCTTCCGTTCTTTTCATTTGAGAAGCAATATTTTTATATTTGTAATGTTAAAAAAAAAACAGCACTGAAAATGAGTCTTTACAAAAACATCAGTCCAACTAACGCATTTTTAAAATGCCACGGTCAATAATAAGCTCTCAAATAAAAATTTAATTTATTATTATTATTATTATTAATATAAATTTTCATATTATTAAATTAAAATCAGTACAAAACTACTGATGTCAGCAACATTTGCCAAGCAGCTTCAGAAAATAAATATCAAGCGACGCTAGCTCCTTCTGGGCTTCTTGCAAAAGAAAACCGGTCAGAAATATCAACAAAAAAATAATTCAAAATGCATTAACAGAAAAGCAAAAACATATTATATTTTTTGTAAAAAGCCAAAACGACAACGCATCATTTGTTTTCAACTTTTCTCCCTTCATGACATGGTGAATAAGAAAATAGGCTTCTAGGGGTAGGTTGGATCTATCCCTTTCGACTCTTTCTTTGTCCAATCCCATACACTAATATTAGAGATAAATATGTTAGATATGTGTATATAAATATATAAATATAAATATAAATGTCTCAATGTATTTGTATATGATATATTCATCTAGCACATATATTGTATTGTTAAACATGAGTGATTCACATATAAATAACTTTGATATGGCTAAACACGTACTTTTAATATGTATATACGTATATGTAGCATGCATAAAATATTTTAGCACGTAAGACTTTTAAAATATTTATGTGCTTGAAATATTAGCTTAATGTTGAAGTTAGAGATTAAAATCATTCCAATATGTATGATAGTTTTAAATATGTCATGTCAAGTCCTAAATTTTTATGTTATAATTTTGATAATATATCTTGAGATGATAATGAAGATTAAGATTAAATACTCAAACATTAAAAAATAATACATATTTCTCAGAACTGTCATGTAAAAAAAGTATGCATTTTATATTATTCATATTATATCATTTTTAATATATTTTTAAATATTGTACTAGCAAATTTTTAAGTTTTAAAATTTTCCAAATCGATCCTAAATCCAAAAAAAAGAGAAAATTTTAAAATTTATTATTTAGTAAAACTTTTAAAAATTTAAATCAATATTAAAATCAATTTTTTTTATCATTTTATCATTTTTATGATTTTTTATATATTTCTCAAAATTTATTTGAATTTTTTCTAATTTGTATGTGTTATAAGTGTTGATATGTGTCAAATATGTATAAATATGAACACATTTAACATAATATATTAGACATGTCACATGTCTCAAACGTGTGCGTTTAAATTTTTAAGTTTTTAATATGTTAAAACAAATACGTCTAAACATATAAACATGTATTGACATGATATATTCCGTATTGAACACATCATCATATGCTCGCCTATGATACATGACATGCACTTTGTCAATACCGTACCCATATGCCTATCTTTACCGGCGAGTGAATAAAACGAGCAAAGTGTACGGTTGGATTGAAGGAAATAGTAGAATACGTACTTTGCTTGTGTTAATCACCTATTTTATTGTAATTGGACGGATCGGGTTTGTGTTTGGATGGGTTGGGTCGGATCAGTTTGACATTATGAAAGAAATTGGATCAGACTGGATCGGGTCAGGTCAAGGTCGAGGTGAGTCAATTTATATATTATTTTTTTAAAATATTTAATTTATTTTGATTGAATTACATATCTTTTGATCTCAGATCAAATCAGATCGATTTGACTTTTTAAAATTAAGTCGGATTAAATTCTAATCCAGATGGATTATATAGATTTCTCAAATGAGATCCGATTCTGCCACCTAAATGAGCTGTTCAACATCCGGGCTCACTATTATTATTTTTTTCATAAACTTCAACTAAAATCACTTTACGAATTGAACCTACATTTCTATACATGAGTGGTATCTTAATTAATTATGATAAACTTAATTTCAATTTGCATTTTGATTTTTTAATAACAATTAATTTGCCAATTTTATCCTAGTACTCCGTGTGTACGGAAGAACAAGGCATGACACAATACACAAGTTATTTATTTGAGTTCAATTTCTATGAGTTTCGTGTCATCTTGAATATTGTAAAAAAAATGATTGTTGAAGTCCAACTTGTTAAAATCGGGTGACACGTCATGCATTGTGTGAAAAGATCATTTGAAATCTGAATAATTATCGAATACCAAGTCAATTGGCTGGTCATATTAGGGCGTGTTCTCTTTTATAATTTTGGCTCGCATCAGTCAATCTTCAGCTGTGGCTTGCGTGATTCAGAATGGAGCAAGCCACGAGCGAAAATTCCAGTCATAGTAGATTTTTCTAAAACCTGGTTTTGAGCTTAATTTCTATTGTAAATTTATCTACAGCCATGGTTAAAACTGTACAAAATCAAATTTCTCATCAGCTCATCGAACACTCAAAAGTCTAATAAAGTTACAGTCATGGTTTGTGTGATGCAAACCACCAAATCGAACGGGCCCTAATTGACAGAATAATTTGACAAGTTATACAATGTTGTTTGTTGTGGTCATATATTATTCCTGAAAATTAGACTTCATTATATATAGCATGGATACAAATATAAATATCTGATATGATACGATACGACATGACACTGTATAATATGATTTTTTTTTTTAAAAATACTAGAGACATGGAATAAAAAATATTTAAATTATAACGTTAATGTTAGAATAAAAATTAATTAGTTCAGTTAACACTTGATAAGCATGATTGTTATCTCTTTACCCAAGTTCGATTTACAGGTTTTAACTTTGTTTGATGGTTCTTTATGTTAATATAGTAATATAAAGCTAGTGCCATACTCTAAAAAAAAAGTCTAGAGTAGACTCTATGCAATACTTGTATATAGCGCCGTAGCCATAGGTTGTGAAAAAAAAAACATCAACTCTGTAGACAGAGACAGCTATGTTAGAAAGAGCCTTGGACCCTATAATGCTCTTTATATAGCTATCAAGTACCAAAAAACATGGAATAAATGCAAAAATATATAGGTACACACAACTCATATAATAAGTGCAGTTTTTTCATATATAATATTTATAATAATTATATTATTAATAATAAAGAATGATGAAATTAAAATTTTAAAAATATGAATGGCAACGCGACACTGTTAGTGGAGTCTTTCATTTAAAAAAAAAAACTAAAAGACGCCAGTGGGAGTGACTTTTTCCCACTGGCACCCTCTCCCATGAAAACCCAGGAAATGGCTAAATTATAATAGTTGTAAATTATATAAAATTTTAATTTACTTAGATGGATCATCAAATTATAACTAAATTGCATAAAATTTGAAATATAAGAGTTAGACTATGATACTACGCGTAGTTAATGATCAAATTTGCTACGGACTAAAAAATATAGGAAAATCATCTTCAAATCTTTATATCGAAATATGATGGGATATATTTATTTATTTTTGAATTTTCTAAGTATTAGTTTTGATTTTTTTAAGATGATTCAATAATAATAATAAGATAATATATATTTTTTAGGTCATTTTTAAAAATCCAAAATTAATACATAGAAAATTCAAAAAATAAAATTTTTTTATATCCTATCATATTTTGATATGAAGAATTTATTGAGACCCATAAATTAAGATTTAGAGATGATTTAGTTATGTTTTTGAGTACGTAGCAAATTTGATCAATAACTACGCGTAGCACCATAGCCTAACTCGAAATATAATTGATCCATAAGTTAAAGTATATATATATATATATATATATATATATACATTTTTTCTATTTTTAAAATTATTCATATATTTATTTAGATTAATATTGTCAAGATTGTGAAAATAACTCATTGCCAACTGATCCTCTCCCTTATACATATATGTAATTAAAATTTTCACGAACTTATTTTAATTAATAAAATCGATTTGTTTTGCTTGTTCATTGAAGATCTTCTCATAAAATTTAATCACCCAACTGTACAGGAACCACAAAGTCGTCAATCTCAATATCTCATAATGTGTTAATCTCGTATCCCCAACTCATAGGGAGTGTTTGACACTCAATGGAATAGCAAAAAGTTAGAATAGAATAGCTATTTCGACGAATTAATTTGCCAAACGAATTTTAGACTAAGTAGAAGAGTGTGGAAGAGTGTTAATCCGGTATACCAAGTTATATGTGGTATACCGGATTAGCTCTCGTCGGAATAACGATTATTGTTTGATTATGTTATATTATATTATTATATCATGATTATAATTATAATTATAATTTATTATTATATTATTAGTATGATTATAATTTATTATTATATTAATATTATGATGATTATTTATTTATTATTATATAATATTATTATAATAATTATTGTTATTATTATATTAATATCATTGTTAGTATTGTTATTACATGATTAATTTTACTATTATTTATATTTTTAATAATTATGATTTTAATATTATATTATTATATTATGATTATAATTTTATTATTATATTATTATAATATGATTATGACTATGATTATTATTACATATTATTATTTTATTATTATTATTATTATTATTATAATTATTTATTATTATATTATATTATATTATATTATGATTATATTATGATTATATTATAATTAGAGTGGAGATACCGTGAGCTTAAGCTCACGGAGGCTTTCCGTGAGCTTAACTCAAAAAACATATCAAAACATTTCGAAATTTAAATTTATCATTCTCATTAAATTCTTTATATGAAAATATCATGGGATGTAAAAATTTGAAGCGTTTTGAGCTTTTTAAGTTGTGATTTTTAATTTTTGAAAATCAGATCTAAAAAAATAATAATATATTCAATACTTGAACATCATTTTAAAAAATTAAAAATGGTGACTTAAAAAGCTCAAAACACTCCAAATTTTTGCATCCCACAAGATTTTTATATAAAAAATTTAATGAGAATGATAAATTAAAATTTCGAGATGATTTAATATATTTTTTGAGTTAAGCTCACGGAAGGCCTCCGTGAGTTTAAGCTCACGGTATCTCCACTCATTATAATTATATAATTATAATTATAATTATTTATTATTATTATTATTATTATTATTATTATTATATTATGATTATGATTATAATTGTTAATTATATTATTATATTATTATGATTATAATTATAATTATAATTTATGATTATTTTATAATTATATTATCATTATTATTATTACTATTATTATTATAATTATAATTATAATTTATTATTAATAATATATTATTATATTAAGATTATGGATTATTATTATTATTATATATCATTATTATTATTATTATTATTATTATTATTATTAATATATTATTATATTAAGATTATGGATTTTGATTATGATTATTATATTATTATTATTATTATTATTGTTTTACTATTATTATTGTCATCATTATTATAGTTAGTATCATAATTATCCATATTTTAACTATTCTGATTAACAACTGCCAAATAATATTTTCTCTCTTCCGAATAGTCAAGAATATCACTCTTCTACCACTTTTCCAAAAATACACTATTCCATCACTCTACCAAAATTATCATTCTTCCAAAGCTATTCCTTGATTTGCCAAACGAACCCGTAGATAAGATCGGTACGTTTGTCACTTGATGGAATAACAAAAAGTTGGAATAGAATAGTTATTCTGATAAATTAATTTGCCAAATAAATTTTAGACTAAGTAGAAAAGTGCGGAAGAGTGCTAATCCGGTATACCAAATTATAGGTGGTATATCGGATTAGGTATCGTCGGAATACCGATTATTGTTTGATTATGTTGTATTATATTATTATATTATGATTATAATTATGATTATGATTTATTATTATTATATTATTATGATTATGATTTATTATTATATTAATATTATGATGGTTATTTATTTATTACTATTATGATATATTATATTATTATTATAATAATAATTATTATTATATTAACATCATTTATTAGTATTATTATATGATAAATTTTATCATTATTTATTATTATTATATTATAATAATTATGATTTTAGTATTATATTAGTATATTATGATTATATTATTATAATTATGATTATTTATTATTATTATATTATATTATTATGATTATGATTATAATTTTATTATTATTATATTATTATATTATGATTATGATTATATTATTATTATATTATTATGATTATGACTATGATTATTATTAATTATTATTATTATATTATATTATGATTATAATTTATAATAATTATTATTTTAGTATTGTATTATTATATTCTTATTATAAATATTATTATATTATTATTAGAATTAGGCTATGGTGCTTTGCAAAGCACATCGTTGTGTGCTTTGCGTTCTATTATTAATTTTAAGTCAGAAATGATTGATTCAAACCGCTCAATCTAATCTCCATATCAAAATCTATTAATAAACCAAATTTTATATTTTTTAAAATTCATTTGCTATTTTTTTGGATAGGGGGAAAACTGTCATTTTTGAATGAATCAGAATTTTCACATCAAGTCATTTTCTCCTCATCAGAAAAAATAGCAAAAAAATTCTAAAAAATATAAAATTTAGTTTACTAATAGATTTTGATATGAAGATTAGATTGAACGGTTCAGATCGATTATTTATGACATGAAATTAAAAATAGAACGCAAAGCACATAACGCATTTGTGCTTTGCAAAGCACAATAGTCGGACTCTTATTATTATATTATTATGATTATGGTTATTTATTATTATTATTATTATTATTATTATTATTATATTATTATTATTATGATTATAATTATAATTTTATTATAATTATATTATTATGATTATTATTACTTACTAATATTATTATTATATTATATTATGATTATAGCTATGATTATATTTTAATTATATTATTATGATTACAATTATTTATTATTATTATTATTATATTATGATTATAATTATATTATTATGATTATAATATATTTTTATTATTATATTATAATTATGATCATTATTTTATTATTATAATATTAATATTATTACTATTTTATTATTATTATCATCATCATTTTTAATATCATAATTATTCATATTTAACTATTCTGATTAACAACCGTCGAATAATATTTTCATTCTTCCGAATAATTAAAAATACATTATTCTATCCCTCTTCCAAAATTACCATTTTTTCAACGCTATTTCTTAATTTGCGAAACAACCCGAAGCGATTATCTCCAGTGACTCCTCAGCTCTTCTTCTCTGCTCGCTCTGACATATAAATACAAGGGTAGCGCTTCCCAGTTCCCTCCACAGATGGCCATCGGATCAGCTTACGAGGCCCCCCCACTCTCTCCTTTGTCATCGTCTTGATCGGACGCGTTCTCTCTCTTGGCCTCACTCCAGTATTCTCTGTCGGTTGTTGCTTGTTAGTTGTAGGTACCACTGTTTCTCTGTCTCTCTCCCTCCATCCCCCTCATTCTTTGTTTCGCACATACACTCTTTCCATTCCAGAGAATCTGAGCTCGAGGTTCCCGTTGAATCCAGCCAGTATCTCAGGCCTTTATTCAGTTCGAAGCAATCTTTGACCCTGTGATACTATGGACTGGAGATCTCCATTTCCTATTTGACCTCGGTTTCGTTTTGAAGTCTAAATCAGTGAGTGAGTTCTTTCTTTAATGAAGTTTCCCCATTTTCGTATTTCGTTCTACTCGAAATTTCATTTCCCGCAAGTCGAGATACAGTATCTCGTCTTTTGTTGGTGCATGGTGCCACTCCTGTAAAGTGCGTACTTTTACTAATAAGACCCAATCAGTTCCGAAAATTTTTGTTTGAAGTGATGTTTTATTTGTGAATCTATCTGTCAATTATTTCAGCTGTGGAATTAAATACAATAAAATCGCTTCACGCGATTCGAGCTTTTGGAAAGACTTATTTTTATTTGGTTGTGTTTATCCGCTCGTTTCTTTCGGATAAGAATAAAACTAAATCTTGCTTTTTTCTTCCTGAAATAAGTATATACGAGAACGGCCCAAACTTTGAATATTACATCTTTCAAATTGTGATTTTGTACAATTGCTTTTTTTTTTGAAGCAAGTAGTTCTTCTTCTAATGTGTGTTTAAAATCAATAAATGCTGGGCATGTTCTATGGTGGAGAAATTTCTCTCTTTCGTACTTTGACTGGCTTCTCTGCTTCATCTTCAAGATTTTTTTTTTTTTGCTAATTCATCTTCAAGATTCATTGCACCGTTTTTATAGTTTATTTACTTTTAGGCATTTGAAAATTCAAACCCAGAATGAATCGAGCTTCTCAACAAATCTTTTGTCATTTCTTTTAATTATTTCCTTCTTATCTCGAAAATTTCGGATTAGATTTCATTCTAGCTATCCAATTTATTTGGGGTTAAAAGGCTTTGTTTGTTGTTTGTATTTCCTTCTTATCTCGACTGGTCGTAATAATATTTTTTTTAATAATCCAGGCGGGGACGACCAATTACTGTAAACACAGTAACAAGCAACTGAAGATGCTGGAAAAGAAAGGAAATTTCAACTCGAAGAGAGTTATACAAGAGTTTGATGAGGTGACAAGAAATGCTAGCAGAGTTCAGAGAGACACATTAAAGAAGATTCTAGAAGAAAATGGTGATGCCGAGTATTTACGAGAGCTAGGGCTTGGAGGCCGAACTGACATAGAGGGCTTCAGAGCTTGTGTGCCATTGGTTACCCATCAGGATCTTGAACCATACATACAGAGGATTGTAGATGGAGATACTGCGCCTATACTTACAGGAAAACCAGTTACCTCCATATCACTTAGGTACAACCGTACAAGCTACATAGAACTTTCACTATCATACATGGTCCTTAAAAATGCTAAATAGTATGCATGCGCCAGGAAAATAATTGGTGTCTCAACAGGAAGGGAAGCATGGTAAATGCAGTTTTTAATAATAATAAGTTTTATTAAATTAATATTATTAAAAATAAGAGTGAGAAACGTAAAATTTCAAATATATAAATGGCAGCGCGCCACAGCGAAAGTGGCGCGTTTTGTTATTTTTTACGAAATATGTCACTGTCAGTGGCGCTTTTGCTTCTTATATATACAAAACGTGCAGCGCCTCTCCATCTCACTTGCGCGGGGTTTGGACGAAACGCGCCACGCGCGGTGGCGCGTTTCATAAAAATAATGAAACGCGCATACGCTGCGTGGCGTGTTTAAATCACGCATGTTGCCATGCTCATCATCAGCGCTATTCGTATATTTAAAATTTTACATTTCTCACTCTTATTTTTAATAATATTAATTTAATAAAACTTATTATTACTAAAAACTAAAAACTGTGGTAAATGCCACACGTAGCTATCCGTAATTTGTGAATTGCCTTTTTTTTTTTTCCTTCTTCTTTGATGATACGAAGATAAGTGGTAAAGGAAGGGTGTTTGCGTCTTTTTTCTGTTTTCTATTTTTGAACGAAGAAGGGGCATATGAATTCATTTTGTAAAGGTATGTAATCATGCATGGATCGTGTTCCCAATTTGTTCATTCTGCAAATATTTCAATATTTGGGGTTATGCATAAAACTTTTGATCATTCGCTGGGTACACTTTGAATTATCTTACCTTTATCAACTTATTTATTCATTAATGTACTTGCATCATTGTTCATTGTTCTTAATACATTATGTTTCTGCATAGTTCTGGGACTACTCAAGGGAAACCTAAATATGTTCTTTTCAATGAAGAACTGGTACATGACACCATGCAAGTATACCGTGTTTCTTATGCTTTCAGGAACAGGTACTTACTTTTGCTCTTGAAAAATTTGTTTTATAAAATTAAATATGTACTTAAGCACTATGCTGCAAAAAATTGACAGGGAATTCCCGGTTGAAAATGGAAAGGCACTTCAGTTCTTATATGGGAGCAAGCAATTCCAAACAAAAGGTGGCCTAACCGCCACGACAGCCACAACAAATGTCTACCGGTCTCAACAGTTTAAATCCACCATGTGCGACATCCAATCACAATGCACCAGTCCTGATGAGGTAATATTTGCCTCTGATTTTCAGCAGTCCCTCTATTGCCACCTCCTGTGCGGCCTCCTACATGCCGACCAGGTTCAATTTGTTTCTGCTACTTTTGCACACAGCTTAGTCGTTGCATTTCAATCATTTGAAAGAGACTGGGAGGAACTGTGCAGGAATATAAAAACGGGAGTTTTGTCAAGTAGTATAACTAATCCAAGTATAAGAAATGCTGTCTCAGCTATTTTGAGGCCAGACCCAGATTTGGCCGACTCAATATACCGCAAGTGTGAGGGGCTGAGCAACTGGTACGGTGTCATTCCTGAGCTCTGGACAAATGCAAAATATGTGTATGGTATAATGACCGGTTCGATGGAGCACTATACACGAAAATTGAGTCACTATGCAGGTAGATTGCCATTGGTATGTTCAGAGTATGGGTCATCAGAAGGGTGGATCGGAGCAAATGTGGACCCACTAACCCCACCAGAATCTGCTACTTTTGTGGTTCTTCCTGATATTGGGTTTTTCGAGTTTATCCCTATGAGAGGAGTGGACAATTGTGATTTGCCAGAGCCAATCGGTCTTACAGAGGTACAAGTTGGGGAGGAATATGAGATTGTCATCACCACTTTTGCTGGTATGTAACCTTTTCAACTTAGGTTTCTTTAGCTTAATTACCATTCTGTGATACCATTCTCTTATGTGAGCATGATTTATGGCAAGATACTTCTAATTTCTTTTAAGTAAAACATGATCCTAGAAGTCAAAAGAGACTGAACTAATACTAAATTATGTCATTTTCAAAAGATTGGCAGTTGTTTTCTGCTAGTGTTTTGTGTAGTTGTTGTGACTGATTGATTAAAACCAAATCCTTGTTTGACCTATATTTTACTGCTTGGGTGAACTCTAGGTTACTTTTTATAAAATATGGGGCATGAGTGATTCATCATGACTTCATTAGTATTGTTTTCTGTTAATTTCCTTTATTATTTCATAACAACCATTAAATCATAGGACTTTTGGTGTTATATTATGTTTATAGATAATTAATGTTATATTTATAGTTAATTTGTTTTTGGATTTAGAAGCAATTGTAGTTATTATATACTAAGCATTCTATTTGTAAAGACAATTATTATATCTACCAATTATGCACTTTTTTCTTTATAAAAATTTCTCTACTATTTGTAACCAAAACCTTCATTTGAGTTGTCTAGTGTGTTCATTTTGTTTTTATTTCATAATCATGAATAATTATAATGTGTCTTAATCATCCTTTGGAACACTTGAGGTTTTTTTGTTTTTTTGTCTTGAACCACTTAAAAAATTTATTTCTTTTTTTCTTCAGACTTGGTTTCAGCAAATGAAACTAAACGTATATACAAGTTCAAATTGACATTATTTCTTACATTGCTTTTCGATTTATCTTACCAAGACAGATAATATCACATACCAAACAGTGAACTACTTTACCTAGATTTGAACTAAATGGTAAAACTGTGAACACCTTTTTTTTTTAATGAATCCACAGAGTTGAGTACAGAACACACTGGCATTGGCTTGACCACTCATTTGTCTTTTGGAATTATGGTTAGGTAAAAATCCAAGATTCAGATTAGGTCAGATTTGTTGTAATGTAAATATGGTATCACTTGCAAGGTCATGAAAGGATATAACAATTTGTTTGAATAATGATGAGGACTATATATAATTATAGTAGCAATAATTTGTAGCTAGGTAATATTAAATAATCTAATGCCTAGATCAGACAAGATCTGTTGGTAGTTTGGTGGATGTATGATATCACTTATAAGGTCATTGGAAAAAAAGTGCTTTCTTGAGATATTGTAGGGACTTTACTAGCAGTACTGTAGTAATAGTAGTCAATAACTTGTAGCCATGGTTATCTATTATAAAGCAACTACTTATTTTGAACATGTCCAGGTAAAACGTAGCATGGGTTCACACATGAGAAGATTCAACTCATTAATAAATTGAACCATCAGCATAGAAACTTTGTGCTGTTGCTTTAGTACCAGACTACCAGTCAACACCTTTTAGTTTTTATCAATCATTGTCTCCTTTTTTTTTATTAATCCATTCTTTAGGTCACTTTCTCTGCAGTTGATAGAAAATTTGAGACGTACAATTATTGCTCAATATAACTGAATTGAGATCAAGCTCAGTAAAACATTCTTATAACCTATCAATTTTAAAAACTGATTTGCATTTTTTTTTCTAAAGCTGTTATTTTTATTATTAATAAGTCCTCCATCAGGATTAAAATAAGTGCAATAGACAAAAAATGAATTTGCCAGTCATTTTCTATAAATATCAAGGCATCCTGGTCAAACTAATAATTACATCTCCCAATCTAATTATCAGGTCTTTACCGGTACCGACTGGGTGATGTGGTACGAGTGGACGGATTCTACAACTCAACCCCAAAGCTCAGGTTCATGTACCGGAGAAACCTAATTCTCAGCATAAACATTGACAAGAACACCGAAAAAGACCTCCAGCTTGCAGTTGATGAAGCAACCAAACTCCTCTCCGCTGAGAAAAAGCTCGACTTGCTGGACTTCACCAGTTATGCTGACATGGAATATGACCCAGGCCACTATGTGATATTCTGGGAATTAAATGCTGATGCAAAAGATGAGGTCCTTCAAAATTGTTGCGATTGCATGGATCGCTCCTTTGTCGATGCGGGATATGTGGGATCAAGGAAAATAGGCACAATCGGGTCGCTAGAACTGAGGGTAGTGGAAAGGGGAACTTTCCGGGAAGTTCTGTATCTGTACTTGTCCAGAGGCACATCAATGGGCCAGTTTAAGACGCCACGGTGTGTGGGCCCCACAAACAAAGCTATGCTGGATATATTGAATGGGCATGTGCTTAAGAGGTTCTTTAGCATGGCTTATGATTAATTATGAAATCATCAGTGTGTGTTGTATATGTAGTCTTTATTTTAGGTTGCAGAAAAAAAAAAGAACAAAAGCAGCTGTTTATCTCATAAAGTTTAAGATCATAAGATGGGTCTTGGGAAGAAGGCTAGAATGTGAGATGCGAGAGAATGATATCTTACTTTTTGAGAAAAGAATGATATCTGACTCAATTCTTGTATTGATACAAACTGTATTACAATTACTATTTACAGAAGTATTCACTAAGCTATATCAGCTGTCAATTAATTACAGTTTGTTACAACTAACTATAATCTGTTACAAAAATAAATGAAAGATCTGTGGCACATAACAATATAGCTTCTTGTGCATCAACTATCCCTTGTGTTCTGTACATCACTACTAACATCGAACCATGGTTATCTAGCTACTCTCTTGAATAATCAAATATGAGTAATAGTCATCTCTCTCTCTCTCCTTTGAAAATATGGCAGCACTTGTCATTTTTTTAATTAAAAGTAATTGTTATGTAGAAGTAACCCTGCTTATGTTTCAAACAGAGCAAGAACAAAAGCAAACAAACAAATGAAAAGAAACCACACTCAATACCTAATCCACTGCACTTCTACCACAAAACTCATAATTATACCATCTCATAAGAAATAGCACATGAGCTACAGAGTACCATGATACGTTATCTATACATAGCGTGAACTCCAACAAGACTATGATGATTCTAACAATATGTATGCTGTAGTTTAGCATCTACCAATATTTGATCTAACAAAACTCCCGATGAGGTATGTCCTCCTTAAAAGGTTATCTTGTTCTGCTCCATCTAGAGATGCCACATCACCACAATGAAATGTGTTTGCCACCATGTTAGGTTGTGTCTGTCATGTTTTCTAGGGCCAGAAGGCATGGAGGCCAAGTCCCCATATCTCGGAATGCAATCATACGCATCCCTATGCGGTCTTCCATTGCTTTCCATATTTGTACTGCCACAGGGCACAAACAAAATAAATGGTTGGCCGATTCAGAGGGGCATTGCCCACACAGCACGCAACCTTGTGTTACGGTGAATTCATAACGTCCTTCGTGAGTACTTTGTCATGCAAAAGTAAAATGAAGAATACTCTCAATGTTAGTCCTTGGATTTCCAGACGTGTGATACTGGGGATCTGATCTTTTCAGCTGTAGCCAGCATCGCATACATGGATCTGACCGTGAACTCCCCCGTGGAAGTCTAGGCCCATATCGGTTTATCTGGCTCATTAGTGAATGGGCCTTGTTGTATTCGCTCATCAATAATGTGTTGTTGGGAGCACGTCAGAGGGTGGGGGGCCGGCCAAGCATCCCGCAGGGAGATCAATGGAGATAGAAGTGAAGCTTGACTCCCCACTGTCTGGATTAGTGGCATGCCCCCCCCATCTGTCGTCCCAGAATAACACTGATTTTCCATCCCCCACTATTCACCTTATGAAGATCCTCCTTATCGGCTCCAGTATTTGCAGAGAGCCCTAGAAAAAGGACCCTCTTTTCTTAAGAATGATGGGCCCCATTTGGTACCATGATTTGGAGTAAATTAGTATCGCAAGGGTGGCCCATAGACCATCCCGCTGCGCATATAAGTTTCAAATCCACTTCATGAGTAGACCAGTGTTTTGCATCCTGGTGTTCTTAAGGCCTAGCCCTCCAACCTTCTTAGGCATACAAACTGTTTCAAAGTTTATCCAGGATACTCCTCGCTTGCCGCCATCATTCTTCTTCCACAGGAAGGTCATCCTTATCTGATCAATTATCTTAACGACCCATGTATGAAGCTTAAAGCATGCCATATAATAGGTTGGGATTGCAGAGAGCATTGAATCTGCCAGCACATGTCGTCCACCCTGGCTGAGTTGTAGGCCCTTCCAACCAGCTAGCCTTTTCTCTAAGTTCTCAATTAATGGCATGAAACACACTCTATCTGGCCTGGTAACCGTTAATGGCAGCCCTAGGTACGTAATTGGCAGCTCTGCTTGTTGGCACTGAAAATCCATAAATATGGCGCTAACTTGTGAGGCTGTGAGGTTGAAGGGCACCATATTACTTTTATAATAGTTTATCTGCAATCCAGAAGCTTCTGAGAAGGAGTGGAGGAGCTCTTTAAGTGCTTGCAATGTATTTCCTTTCGTGCTTGCTAGTATTATCGTATCATCCGCATATTGCAAGGCTAGCATGGGTTTCTGAAGCTTGGATGTTAGTTGTTGAGTGCTTCCAGCATTGGCCTGTTTAATCATGCATTGTAACACATCAAATGCCAGGATGAATAAGAAAGGCGAGATGGGTCTCCCTGTCGAAGGCCTCTGCAGTGTTTAAATCGGGAGGTGGCAGCTCCGTTAATGAGGATCGATGAGGTGGCAGTGGATAGAAGTTGTCATATCTAGGTGATGAATTTTTATGGAAATCCCCTAGCTCGAAGCACTTTCATCAAAAAGTCTCAGTTAAGGGAGTCAAACGTCTTAGCAAAGTTAACCTTGAGTAATATCGTGGGATTTTTTGAAACGCTTACATTAGGGGCGGAACCAGGATTTCCGAATAGGGAGGAACGAAAAATGATTAATAGAGTTATCGAAAGATTGAGGGAGCCGAAGTATCAAAAATTTATATTTTATTAGTAAAATTATTTAATAACTACTTTCGTCCACCCATAGTTCCGCCATGGCTGACATGTTGTAGTAGCTCCCTAACAACTAAGAAATTTTCAGCAATTTATCTTTTATGCACAAATATTGTCCGCCTTACATTGATCAGGGTAGGAAGGTGTGGTCTTATCCGATTAGCTAGGCATTTAGAGATAAGTTTAGGGATTAAGTTGATAATACTAATAGGCCGGTAATCCCTAGCACATGAAGGATTGTGGGTCTTAGGGACTAAGACAATGTTTGCCTTGTTAATCAGTTTTAGATTCACCACGGAGTCATGGAACCCCTCAAAGATATGGGTTATGTGAGGTCCAAAACAGTTCCAATTTTGCTGCACGAATTCCACACACAGGCCATCAGGCCCACACGCTTTATTACGAGCCATTCCCTTGATCGTGTATTCGTGTGCCATATTTCCTCCCCTGAGAAGCATGCATCCAAATTGTTTAAGCATTTTTGTTCTTCATATAGGATAGATACATGCATGTGCCGTGCAGGTAACGACGTACCCAGCAAGCTAGTGTAATGATCAAAAAATACCTGCTGAATGCATTCTTGTGAATCAATTTGTGCATTTCCTAGTTGCACTACCTCAATGTGATTTTTCTGCTTCCTTGCTGATGCATAAGCATGGAAGAATCCAGTATTCTTGTCTCCTGCCGACATCCACTTACAGCACGTCGTTGTTCCCATCTCAGTTCTCGGTTTGTTGCCAATTCGTAGGCTCTTTCCCTCACTTTGATTATGATGAAGATTTCTAAAGGAGCGAGGTACCGAATTTCCTCCAGTCGATCAAAGAACGTGATCAATTCGCTGACAGTTTTCGTAGTGCACATCCGTATGAGCAAATCGTGCTCTATGCCAAGCTTTAAGTCGGAGGTGCAGTTTATGCATTGTTACCATAAAAGAGCTTATTGACTCTTGTGTTGTTGCAGTCACAACCCAGACTCGTTGAGAAATGAGTGCAGACTCCTCATATCTCAGCCACGCCTTTTCAATTCTAAGCGGCGGGCATACTGACGCATCTTGTTTGCATACGAGTAACATAGGGACATGGTCAGAGATGGTGACCGGCCTTGCTCGGAGCAAGATAATAGGGAATTGAGTTGCCCAAGCTGAAGATAATAACACCCAGTCTAGCTTAGAAAATATCGGTGCCTGTTGTTTATTGCTCCACATGTAACGCCTTCCAGTGAGTGGCACATCAATAAATGCCATGTCGCGTATGTAATCATTGAAGAGTTGCATGAGATCTTAGTCCCTTTGTTGGCCAAATCGGTCGATGATCCAACATACCAAATTGAAATACCTCGCTACCGCCCATGGCCCCAGGATTAGGTCGCTCAAACCTCAGTTCCTGTAGGAAATCTCTTTTGTGGGATTCAGATCGCGGCGAATAAACGTTGGTAATGGTGAATTGACAACCTCGTGCTGTCGTGCATCTCTGAGTGTGACAGTGCACGTATACCATGTTGACCATGAGTTGACTTATTATAGAATCTGATTCCATGCTATAAGACAACCACCAGTAGAATTTTGAGCATCGGTACACACAATATTTTTGTCAAAAGTACGAAGGGCACAAAGCACACACATACGGTAACTCAACCTTGTTCCATTTTATCTCTTGACATAACACTACATCACATCTAGAACTCCTAATTACGTCTCTAACAATCTTACATTTATTTATGTCCCCTAATCCCCTTACATTCTAACAGAACATGACTATTTTTTGTGAATATTCATAAAAATAAAAGTGCAAACAAAGGTCTGTCTCGGAGCGTGGTCTACTCCACCTCCTCCTCATCAGACTCGTCCTCTAAGTCGAAGTCCAGATCTCTGTGTGGCTCATCATCATCGTAATTATTTTTTCCTTTCCTCTTGTGGCCTGATGTCTCCCCATCGGCCTGTGTCATTAAGTGGCCCCGCTTGTAATGGTGTTGTCCCGCTTCGAGCCTACTAGTGAAGGGCCTGGGCTGTTCCAGCTGGTCTTGGGCCTACAACTGAATATGGGTTTGCCGTTGTTGGGCTTGATCAACGATATTTGCTGGAATTTGAATTGATTCGCACCCAATAACCGATAAAAAATCATGGCCCTCAGAAAGGTTAGGGGCACTTGTACGAATTGGTTGTCGTTCACCTGCACCAAGTCAGGGGCTGATGTCTGCCTACCCACTCTATTTTTTAGCATGTCACTCTTACATACCCCTGAGGGTAGAGAGGTTTTCTCGCTCTTCTTAGGCACCTGCCTAGGCCTTTTCCCCCATGGCTGCTCTGCATGGGTAATTCTATGAAAGAACTCCTTAGACGTGTCAATAGCTTGCTCAGGGAAAAGTAGCTTTGGATCCCATTGAGATCTCCCCTCGGTATCTGCATTCGCCTGGTCACATGTCAATTGGTTTAAGGACATGATTCTCTCATTGTGGCTGCTCGTGAAATCCGAGGTTGCCATATTAGGAATGTTCTATAGTGGGGTTTGTCCATTGAGATCCATCAGATCCTCCTCTGGGTCTGTGCCTGTGTCCATTGCTGAGCCAAGTGTGGTGCGATGTGTGTTCCCTTGTGTGGCCTTTGGTGTATCTCATTGAATTTGCCCAACTATCTCGTCTGTGTCTCGCATCGACTGTCGATAACGTGACGCCTCGCAGGATTCCAACCATTCCTCGTATGCCACCTTATTTTCTCAGATGGCTACCTTAGCCCCCGCGAGACAAGCGGCAAGGTCTGGTGGCAACTCTACCATGTCGACCCCTTAGAAGATTTCTCATAGCACCGACAGACGCATAGGGATGACATCGTCTTCAGCAAACCACCATGGCCGCTTAAATGCACCATAGAGCTATCACTCCCAGCGGAGGTGTTAGGAGAGACTTCAGTTGTGACTTGTGGTTGATAGCAGGGGGGGGGGCAGGGGTCAGTCGTCTTATAGACTGGCGCACTGACCCATCGTCTTGCCCAGAGTGTAGATATCATCTCAATACCCCCAACCATGAAGCTGAAAGTCTTGGACACAGATGCAAGGTATGTGGTGGCCAACACGAGACTCCAGGTACTCAAGTCACCAGGGGCTTCAAGTTCGATCGTTCCAAGATAGGTACCGAAGTGAGTAAATGATTTGGCTATCTCTTCTTCATTGGAACAGTCAGCAGGTACCCCTTGGATGTCTATCCATATCTTGAATCTCGATACGACCACTTGGCCGTCGAGGTAGGGCGTCCAAGCTTGAAGTGTGTAGCTGTATTCTCACACCCAACGAGGGATTGCTGTAATGACGGTATCCCTCTCGATAGCCTCCGGCAAGATGATCAGGAACCTGCCTCCTTATAATAGTCCAATGGCCAGCTGATGAGGCTCTACTAGGCCACTAGTTGCAACACAGCTCGTAGCTTCATCGGTGAACTAGCATTTGGCCCCGGTGTCAACACAATGCCCCTCTTGAGCTGATCCAGTTTGGCCATGTGGTTAGCATTTCTGGATACGTAGTGCTTGATGTTGTCCGGTCGATTGTCCGACATCATCATGTCGAGAGAAGGCACTGGCGCTTTAAGAAGCTCTTTAAAGGAATGTTCATAACATCAAATGCGTGTTGTAGTGTTGTGTTAGCGAGGCAGTTGTGGCACCTATGCCATGGTAGGTCCATTACCTTCCCTAGCTAACTGTGTGCGGTCCTCCGCCCGGCATTCCACGGGGCTGTGATAGTCTTGCCAACACTTGAGACACTTACGTTGAAAACGATAATCTGCAATCACATGGCCAAACCGTGTACAACGAAACAACGCCCATGCCATTCATGATAGTACGGGAGAGGGAACCGAAGCTTCGTGGGGATGAAAGGCGAGGTGTAGGAGAAAACAACCTGCTTGTAAGAAGAAGGCTTCATCTAGGCGTTAGGGTTAGGTTTTCAGGTGGTTTGAGTCGGTTTCGATCCTTTCGGGGGTGGTTTTTGTAGAGTCCGCGCGTAGGTGGGGTGCTGATGGGGTGTATAGGTTTTGGCTAGGGTGGGGGTGATGGGATGGGGGAGGTTATTCCTCTCGATCGTCTACGCCGTATAACGATAATCCAAGCTTCATCTTCTGTTAAATCGCTCTTATCGTCTGTGAAATTGCCTTGGTTGTTCATGCTCGCGTCTTTCCTCTAATTCCGCTCTTCTAGTTTTATTCTCTCTCTCGAACTAAATCTTTTTTCTTCTCTCTTTTGTATTTGTTTACACTGAGTTTCACTTTAGATCTCTCAGAGACTGGTCCTGGCGGTATAACCGAAATTGGCATTTATTAGTGAAGACCGAAGAGTACATATAAATATTGTTTTCTCTTGTTTTGTAAAAAAAACTTCTCTGTAATAGTGTAATGTTAACATTTATTGAATTAGATGAGTTTTTAAATTACAATTGAGATTTTTTAAAAGTAAATCATAACGACATAAAAATAATTGTATTTAGTGGGTACTATTAGTGAATTTCATTTTATTAAAAAATTGAGAATAGTCATATAATTAAGCAAGACAAATATTTGGTATTATTATTGTTTGATTGAATGATCAAAATTATTGGGAAAATCGTCATATTTGGATGAACCATAATTCTCATTTTTCGATTATTTCTGACTTAAAATTAAAAATAGAGCGCAAAACACACAACACCTCTGTACTTTGCAAAACATCATAGCTTAATTCTATATATATATATATAGGCTATGGTGCTTTGCAAAGCACAAGAGCGTTGTGTGCTTTGCGCTCTATTCTTAATTTTAAGTCAGAAATGATTGATCCAAACCGTTCAATCTAATCTCCATATCCAGATCTATTAGTAAACTAAATTTTATATTTTTTAGAATTTATTTGTTATTTTTTGGATAGGGGAAAAATCGTCATTTTTGGATGAATCAGAATTCTCAGATCAAGTCATTTTTCTTCTCACCAGAAAAAAATAGCAAAAAAATTTAAAAAAATATAAATTTTGGTTTACTAATAGATTTTGATATGAAGATTAGATTGAATGTTTCTGATCGGTCATTTCTGATTTAAAATTAAGAATAGAACGCAAAGCACACAACGCCTCCGTGCTTTGCAAAGCACCATAGTCAGAGCTATGCTATGCTATGCTATGTTTTGTCAGAGCTATGCTATGCTATGCTATGTTTTGTTTAACGCTCCTGTCAAATTTAAGGACAAACGAATTGAGCCTTGTCATAGTAGGAGACAAGGATGCACCTGACTCGTGATAAACCTTTGTAATGATGTGTATATAACTATATGCATAGTTTTAGTGATATAATTTCATGACCTTAATTATATGAAGATTGATGTTGAGGGGGGCATCTCGCCTGTATGTATACAAGACAATTAGGGTTGATACTTTGTTGCTGGTAGTTAGAACAACACGGCCAATTTAGCTAACAATGATCACATGGAAATAATTAATGTCCAACGAATGTCAATATCTAGGGCTATGTTTATGGGGTGAACATGTCGATCTGTATTCTACTTATTAAGGTATTCACGTTATTTTCATTGGGCCTCCTATCAATCAAATCGGATCAATTGATGATTCCAGGAAACCCCACCTTTTCCGGAGCATGTAAAACAAGAGACATTATTTCTATCCGCGTTTAATTTCTTATTTTTTTTAATAAACCCCTTTAGTTTAGAGTGATGGAAACAATGGAAATAATGGCGGAGAAAACAGCCAGAAAAAAGTCACAAAAGAGGGGGAAAGTTTTGCAATGTTTTGATATTTATTAAATTAAATTTATCATATCTATTATGTAAATTTTTATACTAATTGTACTAAATACTTAAAACTAATCTTTAAAAATATTATTTTTCATAATAGTAAGAATAATTGTTCATGAAATATTATGAGAGATAAGACATATAAAGATGTTGGGAGAAGATAGACAATTTTTCTTTTAATTTATTGCTTGAAAACCTTATCCTCACCTATCATGTAATAAATTATTTCTTCTTCATGATAAATCTATTTTTAAAAAATAACCAAAAATTAAGAAATTACGTTAAATATGTATATATGTAAAATCATCATCTTTATTCTTACGCATGAGTTAAATGCCATTTTGTTTTAAGATAAATTATTCTGCTATACTAAGGAATATTTTAATATCAAGAAAAATTAATAGATATTTTAATTTGAGTGTGGTTATGGTGCTACATGTAGCACGGATGATCCGTATGCTACGAATCAGTTCTTTATTTTTAAAGTTCAAATAGTTGATCTGACCACACAGTGATTTTATATGAAAATTTTATTGTTAACTATTTTTTAAAATTTATAACTATTTTTTAGATAGTTAGAAGATCACTTGATTTAATTATTATGAGTCATAAAAGAAGAATTTCTAACAATTTAAAAAATAGTAAAAAAATTTCTAAAAAATTAAAAATTTGACCTATAACTAAATTTTCATATGAAAACCATTTTGAACAGTCAGATCAATCATTTAAACTTTAAAAATAAAAAAACTGATCCATAATACACGAATCATCCATACTAAATTTAACACCACATATAGCCCAACTGTTTTAATTTTTACAACATACTGAATTTAAATAGTTCATAGGAAGAAAATTCCTCTCTCCGTCGATCCCTGCATGAAAGTATGTCAACTAGTTACATATAATTCAGAAGTATATAGAATAAAATTTTCACTATATCGCGTTATCTAAAATTACAATCTAAGAACTTCCACTAATGTGCAGCATAAATAATGTTCTTTATTTATAATATAGAAACATATCAGATCTTCTGAGATATTAGTATGGAGGCTGATTAAGGCTGATATGATATGAAACAATAAAAAAATTATAATTATAATCATAATATAATAATATAATACATCATAATCAAATAATAATCGTTATTCCGACGAGAGCTAATCCGGTATTCCACCTATAAGTTGGTATATCGAATTAGCACTATTCCGCACTCTTCTACTTAATCTAAAATTCGCTTGGCAAATTAATTCGTCGAAATAGTTATTTTATTCCAACTTTTTGCAATTCCATTGATTGCCAAACACTCCCGCAGGTTATACATCTTCTTCATTTAATATGTAGCTGGATATATACATCATTATTTGTACTAGGGTCTTAGCCCGCACTTGGCGACGGGGTCATTTCTTTCCGAGTTGAAAATTTCAATAGAAAAATTGCTATACAAATATTTAATCATAAAAAAAGACTAACTAAATTTCATAAAATTCTGCTGACAAACGTTTATCCTAAAAAAATGTCCTTAATCAGATATATTATGATTATATTTTATCTAACATATTTACTCTTAATCAAATATAGTTTTCATTTTATAGTCTAATTTATCTGTCAAGTTCATTACTGGTAAGTGATGCAGTAATAATTGGTATTAACTATGGAGTCAAATCAATTAACCTTTGATTAGAGTATATAAAAGATTATGAAATATTAAGTTTTAAACATTGAATTTGATTATAGAATTTAACATTAAACCGCTGGCCTTGTTTACCAGAGCTCCATACGTCATTTGGCAAACAAAAGTTCAATTTGCATTTTGATTATTCCAAAGAAGTGAGGAAGGGCAAGAGCGGCGGTGGAAGATGAATTTGATTGGACGGAGGAGATGGTTTGGGGCAGAGGAGAATGGGAGAACAACCGATGTGGGCATGCCGAAACTCGAAAGGGCTAGTGACGAGTATGATGCTGAGGGATGCGAGCTTGAGGCAGCTTTGGAGTGCACCTCGATACCTCGACCTCGATACATGAAAAATAAATTCTACCAGAACTTCAACAGAGACTTGAAATGAAACATTAATGGGCTTTTCTGGGATAATCCAAGATTAAAACACCAAACCCCTTCTACCTTGTATGGGTACTAATGTGAAGCTCGCCTCTGAGTTCTAAGAGGAGTATAAAATTTGCAATCAATAAAAAAATCAATCTTTTCAAACCTTTTCTCCAGTTCCACCTTTCCCTCCTACCATGCTCTACCCTCCCGGTCCCGGTCCCGGCCCTAACCTCTTGCGTCCACTCTCTCTCCAATTGGGCTTCAACAGCACCAGATACAGAGTTCTGTTTGCGCAGCTGAGGTTACCTCGACTGTGCTCGGCCATGGCGGTAGGCGGAGACGATGGGGCTGAGATGACGGAGTTGATGGAGTACTTGGTGAGGTTGAAGAACTACGGGATAGTCGGCGTGCCCAAAGGAGCCGGTACTGAGTCTGACCATGGATTTGATCTCGGCCGGATGAGGTGGCTGCTAAGCCGCCTAGGAAACCCTCATACACATTACAAGGTCAGTGATTACTTCATTATCTAGTTGTCACTTGCTATGTCCAGTTATGTTATGGTTCCTTCTCTGCTAGGCATTTTTACAAACACCTTGTGGACAACTTAACCATCGACCATAAGCACATGATAGTGATAACTTCTGTTCTTCCCAATTGTATAAGCCATTGTATAGTTCTTTCTCCTCAAATATTTAAATTTTCGTTGCGTTTCACCCCCCTATGTGATGATACAGTCACAAGTTGTAAGCTGAATAAAAACACCTACATTGATAGCAGTAGCGGAGCTTCACAAAATATAGCTGGGGCTGAAAAACTTAATCTAAATTTATATTAGGTTGTTAACTGTCTTAGTGTTTGCTCTCCCTAATGAAGAACAATTAGCACAAATCTTAAATAATTATCTCAATAACCATTTTATGTCCCATCAAAAACAGTACTATTTTTTTTTTTTGTAAAGAACATGTTTTAATTAAGTGCTCCCATAAGTTCTATTGCAATTTATAAATTGCATTGAACTTCCATATTTCGATAACAAATGCTGATCCTCATTTTGTGAATTGCTTGCTTGTATAGAAAATCATGGTTTCAATTGGTCTTTCCTCAAAAAAGAACAGTTGAATTTTTATTTTTGTCAGATCCGCATTGATCTGATTTCATTTTCAATTAATTTATGCAATTTTATTAGAACTTCCAAGAAATTGACAAGAAAAATGGTTAATAGTAAGGAAGAAACTGCACATTAAAATTAAACAATGCATTAGTATTATCTGCCTCCTAACTTGCGCACAATGTCAATGGTATAAGAAGTAACATCTGGCCCACAGACTTGAGATACAAGGGCCAAAGAAAACTTTTCAAGTTGCAACCCTCATGTATAACTAGAGGTTTAATTATCGACCCGACCATTATGGGAAACCCGAATCCAACCCGTCCGTCCGATAAGATTGAACAGACTTGATTTTTTAAGAAAGTGCAAACCGAACAGTGCGACCCGACCCATTGAACAGGGTATATTGACCCGATACATTGGCTTATAAATATACACTAGTATACTCTCTCACAGATCATCGAAATCTAATCAACACTATTATCAAAGAAAAAAGAAAAATACTGTTAAGACTTGAAGAATTTAGGTTGTAGAAAACGCAAGGCTTCCGACCACCGGCTCGTGATTTCTTCCAAAATAAACCGACCCGACCGAAACCGTTTCCGCACGAAAATTAACGGAACAACTTGTAAGTTTTATCCGTTAAATATTACAATAACTAACTGGTCCCACCTTTCAGACCTTAATTTTTTTCCTTTAGTTAGTTAATCAAAACACAATTTCCGATGCTCTCCGTTATCCAATTCGATCATCCCATTTTTTAGTGAGAAGAGAAGAACGCACAAACAAGGAAAAAGTTCGTTATACTGAAAGTGTATTAGAATGAAGAAAAGAAAACTACAAAATGAAAAATGGAGGGGGGCATTTCATCCCCAAAATGAAAATTAGCTTACAAATGTAGTGACTCTTCAAATTTTTTTTTTTTTGGATCTGAAGAACATCAAACTTACATTTACACCATCAGCTGATTACTTGTGCTGAAGTGTCAGATATGTATGCAGAATATCATGATTTGTTGTCATGTTATATGTACAGTCTATTCATATTGCTGGAACAAAGGGAAACGGTTCAGTTGCTGCATTTATTTCCAACATTTTACGAAAGGAAGGCTACAAAGTCGGTACCTATACTAGGTACAGATATTGAGTGCATTATTCAGGAGAGAGCACAACTACTGGACTCTCCAGTGTTCTCAACATATCATCCATGTATTAGTTCTAACCTAAAACAATATCAAATGGACTATGAAATAGCTGTAAAAATATGTGACTTACACATGGAAACAAAGAATGACATGGTAGTTTCCTCTCTTTCTGAACACAACATTGGTTAATGATGTACTATAAAAATTCCATTATCTCTAGCATTGATGTGGCCGAGTGCTTCTCAGGAAATTGACCTGCAGGATTTGAAAGTTCAAATGCTTGGGACCCACCAGCTTAGAAATGATGTGATGTCCACTTGTGCGGCACTATGTCTTCACAATCAGGGTAATCACATGCCTCAACAGAATTTATTATTTCGAGTTACTTCTAATCTTGTTTTGCTGTAAATTTACAAGGTTTGGTATTTTCAAAAGAGTCCATTCAAGCTGGCTTAGAACTGATGTGTGTTTACAAGTAGGGGCGGAATCAAGGTCTGGCCTTGGCACCCCCTTAATTTACTGAGTTAATTGATTTTGACTTTTGATTGGAGTTATTTTATCGTGTATCTAAACAAGGCTAGCAGATGCACACTGCACACATCAGTGATCACTGATCAGTGAGACAATGAAGGACGGGACCACAACAAATAGAGAGGAAAAAGAATTATAATTTTCAATATTACTGTTGCTTTATCTAAATTGAAACAAGCAAAATTTTAATGTGTATAATGATCATGATTTGATAATTATTATCTTATGAAATATATTATATTCTTGATATTAGTAACTAAAATATTTTTATATAATTACTTGTCATTTTCAATATTAATTATATCATTAATATACTTTAACATATTATTTGATCTTGTTTTCTTTTAAAAAGAATAAAAAAATGCAAGAATTCAAAACGTCTTTTTAGCATTATTATACTTATATATTATGAATGAGGCTATGGTGCTTTGCAAAGTATAAAGAGATCGTGTGTTTTGTGCTTAATCATAAAATTCATATAAAAAATGATTAATCTGAATCATTCAATTTATTTTTCATATCAAAATCTATTAGCAAACCAAATCATTTTTGGGATCTACTATGGATCATTTCTGAGAAACTAGGTAGGGTACCCCCTACGTATCATTTCTGGTTCCGCCACTGTTTACAAGGGAGTGCAATTTTTGACGAAAAAAGATGCCTCAGCTAATAGAGTAGAGAAAAATTCCTTGATAATTGATGGAGGTCCTTATCCATCTTTTTACTTCTTTTAGTTTCATGTAGATTTTTAAGCAGTAGTTCTTTATGTCCCCTCTATAGAATTATAAAAAAGATTTTGTATTGCGCTGCTAAATGAGAATGTCATTACTAGTTTGGAAATTCTGAATGCATCCCTTACAGATCACCTTACTTGTATTTTACATTTTTCATGCATGATTTAGTGAAAAGATGTTTATTTTGGGGATTTGAAATTCTTGACTAGGTATCTTATTGTTGTTTGGGGTTAAACAGGATGCATATATCATTTCACACAGAAATAGCTGCAAAACTTTGCATTTGGATGACATTTCAAGAAAAGTTCCTGTACATTTTCCAAAGCTCTTGCTAGATGTAGCTGACATGTTACTTGAAAATGTGGACCAGCTCATACCAAAGCATCGCTAAGGGCTTATCAGAGGTAATTGAATTGGTGCATCCAGACCGTCCATCAGCTTATGTAGTAGCAATGGCAAGTGATAAAGATCACTTTTCATTTGCTAAGCAGCTTCTTTCAGGTACAATTAGTTCATTAAATTTGACCCCTGAAATTACATAGATCCTCAAAGATGACCTAAAAATGAGGAGCAGTGCTTTGATAAGGAATACATGTCATAATTTCACGTCCCTGCCATTTCATAGTGTTAAGGCAACAATTCCCTCTTCTTTCTCTTTGTTAAATAAAAATTCTTTGAAATTAGGGGAACTGCTATTCTTAGAAGCCTATAAGAAAGGTAGTAGAATTGGTCTTTTTTATGACTAGTGTAACCATTATGCCATTACTCGAGTTAGTTTGGGTTTGATATCTACATTTGCATGATTATACACTAATTTTGCTTTTTTTTTTGCACTGGTAGTTGTGGAAATGCCACTTCAAATTTATGCATTCAGACCCACTAATGTTGGAAATATTATAGAACAGAACAATCATACACTTGAATTCAATTATATTGTGCTTTTCTGTATTTGATCTGTGTTTTTTTCCACTTTGCGCTTTAATCTTTTAAATTCTCAGGTAGAAAACCAGATGTAGTCTTGTTAACTGAGATAAATATTGCTGGAGGAAAATCACGTGTCATCTCAGCCACTGATTTAAAGGAGATCTAGATCAAGGCTGCACAAGATGTTGGCATTGATATTTTGGACCTTGGTGCGATTAGTTCAGAGCTTGAAGAAGTACCCGATAGGAGTCGGCCAGCGTCTGCTGTGTGCTTGAACACACCGATTAAAAATCTAATTTCGCTTGCTTCAAAGTTGATTCAGACAAAAGAGAGAATAGAGACGAGGCAGGTCTTGTTTGTGGTACTGGTCACTGCACTTAGTTTCGAGTTTTCTGTCAATTTTGTAGTTTTGACCCAAAATTTTTGTTATAATACTGTTCACAACATTGTCATCGTTTAAGCTACCTTTGTATGTCTTTATATTATTCAATTTATATTAGGCAAGTAATCTAGCTATCTTTTGTACTGTATATTTATTAATCGCCAATACAAAGACTAAAATCGGGGCCCTCTGGAAACAAACTGCTCTATGGAATATGAAAAAAATACAGCCAAACTGAAACCCAAAATAAAATGAAAAGAAAATTGATTTGATAGAAATTGTATAACTCTTTCAAGGGGTGACAATTCACATCATATTATGGGGTTGAAGATAACTGACGCCTTCGAAATATAACGTGCAAGGAATAAATCTCACTTGGTCTACATCCGCAGGCAGAGAACAAGTTTAGTTCCTCCTCAAAGTTTTAAGTATTATATATTTTATTTATTCCGATAAAATTTTTGGTGCAAACAAACTCGACATACTTTCTGAAAAAACAAAGAACAATTCCTGAAACTATTCGTTTGTTAATGAAATGAACAAAAAAAAGGAATATTGATATAGTTTGGATAAGTTCTCGGCCAGCGAAGAAGTGTGTAATGAGAAAGGAACCTGACAAATTTCATTTTGGAGAAATGGCACAAAACGCCACACGGAAATCGCGGATATAAGGACTTCTTTATTGGTCGCAAGCAATAAATGTCAGGTACAAAGTCAATCTCATGTGCAAGTGCAACGAATGTTTCACTTTTTAAAAAAAAAAGAAATACAGGTCAGTGAAAGTATTTTTTTTAATTAAAAAAATGAAAGTCAATACTTAAATTTCATAATTTTCTATAAAAAAATTTATTTAGATTTTAAATCCACGATCTCTCACATAAAGATGTTATTTTTGTCACTAGATTAAAAACTAATTCTCAATAATTTCACTAGTATTAACCATGACATTAGTGTTATGCAATTCAAAATATAAATTATCCAATTTTGATCAGATATTTTTCGGAGAGGTGAATAACATTTCACCAACCCATTTTTTAAGGAATTAATTCAATTTTGATCATATAATCCAAGTTTCCAAGCTTGCTTATGAATGCATATGATAATATATCCTGACTTTACAATAAAGCTACTATATTATTTAAAGATCGGTATAAAATTAGACAGTTTGTATAGAATAGCACGATCCGTCAGCTTAAATAATGTCAGATTTTGAATAATAACTTTTTATTAGTTTTTTTATTTATTGACAGAACAAATGATTATTTTGGAATACGCCTCCTATTTTTTTTTCTTTTTTCTTTCTCAAAAAGAAAATATGGCATCATTTATTACCAAATTAATTTGTTTGGCATTTTGTGATACATAGCGGACATCATAAGTGCTTGCGGTGATAGAAATTTTATATTTTCTCCTGTAGAATATACGATAACAAATATATATGAGCAAAGCTACAATTACGAGCTTAAGCTCGTTAATGTCTTTGATGAGCTTGGCTAAAAAAATATAGTTTAATATCTTTAAATTCAATTTTACATTTTTAAATGATTTTTTTATATCAAAATTTTGTTGGATACAAAAAAAATATTTTTAGAATTTTTAAGCATTTTTTTTTTGAAATAATAAATGTTTGAGCATAAAAAGTCCTTTAAAAAATCTGAAATAAATGTTTAAAAATTCTAAAAATATTTTTTTAACTCATGAGATTTTGATATAAAGAATTTATTGACCAACATAAATTGAAATTTGAGATTTTAAAGTATATTTTTTTAGTAATAATAATTATTATTAAAAATAAGAGTGAGAACCGTAAAAATTCAAATATACGAATGACAGAGCGCCTCTGTCAGTGGCGCGTTTGCTTCTTATATATACAAAACGCGCCACTGCTAGTGACGCGTTTGCTTTTTATATATACAAAACGCGCAGCGCCTCTTCATCTCACTTGCGCGGGTTTTGGACGAAACGCGCCACTGCCAGTGGCGTGTTTCATCCGCGCCACTGACAATGGCGCGCTGCCATTCGTATATTTGAAATTTTAAGGTTCTCACTTTTATTTTTAATAATATTAATTTAATAATAATTATTATTAATAAAAACTGCAACTCCTGCGGTAGAATGATTCTACCTGAAAATACATTGTAGAGTATAAAGACTTAAAATCCAGATGAAATAGGCCCCACAAACTCGAAATCTCATTATTCTTTCAACCGACAAACAAAACCTCTCTTTGAATTTCTCAGTTCACCTGCTTCGACCGTTTCTCTCTCTCTATGCCTTTTTGGCCTTTGGCCTTTGCCCCTTCCCCTCACTCTCCTCGTCTCCTTCAAAACCCCTGTTTCACTAATACAGAATTAATGGAGCATGACGAATAGAAAGAGAGATATGAGTTCGATTTGTCAGCCACGGCCTTCTTCCCTCCCTCGTAAAACAAACGAAATACTATTCAAAGCGATCGTTTGTTTGCTTCTCGTAGGTATCTCTTATCGCCTTCTCTTCTCCAGCTCTCAATCTGGTGCGGAACTCTTGGCATCTACTAGTGAGAATTTGGACCATAATTCTACCCACAGAGGTGAATTTTTTTTTTTTTGGGGGGGGGGGGGGGTTAAATTTTCATAATTTTTGGAATTGGGGTTGTGTAAGTTTGGATTGTTATTTTGGTTGTGTGCAAACATAATTCATTATGTTCTCTAATTCCAGTGGAAGTTCGAGCTGATTTGGTTAGGGAATAAAATCTATGACGTGATAATGCAGAATTTTGTCCTTGTGCAAAATTTTGTTTAGCTTCGAAACGGCCGTTTGAGTATGAGCTTATAGCATGCAGCAGTTTGGTTCAACCATGGAAAGGACAACGTGTTTAGCTGTCTATAAATTTGAGCAATAACAATTGTTTGTTTTTGCTGAGCCGAAGTATGGATGTGTAAGGTTTTGGATGATTCTACTGTAGTTTTTTCCCCTCTTGTATGTGTTAGTTGTTTTACCAATGGAACAGGTGGTAGATTGGGAGCATTTGCTTTGAAATGATGATGATGATGATAAATAATAATAATATAACAATAAAACAACAATAAATAAATAAATATAATTTTTAAATATGATAATGATGTTTTTAGCAATACTTTCCCACTATTCATTAGTGGAGCTGGAATAATTAAAATATTTTATATATTTCGGATTTGATGTTGTTCTCTTTTTAAAATCTTGGTCGGATAGTATGTAATAAAAGGATGAAAAGGAAGGTATTAGGAAACTTTATAAACTATTTTGTTTGTTTGGATCTTTAGTTGGAGGTTAAAGTTAATAAAGTTTACTTTTTTAAACCTCATTTAACCTTACAAAGCATATATTATGTTTCTCCTTTAATTGGGATGTAACTGCATAAAACAAGATAAATCAAACAAGTGATTGCATAATACTGTAAGTTGGTAACAGTTATTGCACTCCATTCCACTACCTTTTCGCTCAAACATCCTTTCCTGTTCATTTGATGCTAGCCCATGCTAACCAAACATGACCTTTTCTTATTGAATTAGATTTATTTATCAAGGGCATGCCATGATTAGCATTTGTTGTGCTGACAATCTTATATATTTCTTATCCCTTCTTTTAGATGTAAGTGAACATTCAGCAATAAAGCATGTTCAATCTCGGATTTATTGCTTAAAAATTACTTCTTTCTTTAAATTAATTATGACTAATAATAGAGACAAATCATTAGTCAAGGACGGGCCCTCTTTTATTTGTCTTCTAAAAATATTCAATTTTTCTGTTTTTTTCCTTATAACGTATGGTTAGCCCAAATGTTTTTTCTTTCCAGTTTTTCTCATTATGATGACGCTTTGTTTTTCTCACATGGCAGATTTTTGAAAGCAAAATCAATCATTCTTATCCACTTCGATTGAGAGCATGTGATTACAAGGACACCTTCTTGATTTTGACTTAGCTGATTATTACTTTATATCTCATATAATGTACACTATATTTGGAATTCAGTTGTTCTGTAAAGAACAAAAAGGAATTTACATTAATATGATCATTGTTTAGTCAAGCTGAATCATAATTTCCTCCTTTTTTTAGCCCTGATTTTTTACATTGTGCAGGGAAATGCAATCTATTTGATGGGGCATGGGTGCCAAATCTGTCAGAACCTGCTTACACCAATTCCACTTGCCGTTTCATAGAAGATCATCAAAATTGTTTGATGAATGGCAGGCCCGACCGAGAATATCTACATTGGGGATGGAAACCGTACCAATGTGACTTACCCCCATTTGACCCATATCTGTTTTTGGATGCCATGCAAGACAAGACTTGGGCTTTCATTGGTGACTCCATCCTTCGCAACCAAATCCAATCTTTCCTTTGCCATCTTTCTAAGGTACAGAAATTGTGAATAAGTTGGTTGAGAAAGTTTTATTTGCACATTAAAAGATGATAAAATTCCTCTTTACAATGTAAAGCATGTAAAATATCTACTTCCTCCTTATCTTTGATTTTACTTTCTAACAACTCACAGAAAAGCGAACAATGGACTGTTATTTTTAGATCCTTTGAAACAATTAAGAGAAAGCTTGTTAATACATTCAAAGCATAGGAGAATTGAAGGGTTTTTTGGAGCCTGCACTGGGGCTTTATTCCACAAATGTATTTGGCATTTTGTATACCATCTCTTGTTAATATGTTTTCATTCTACATATGATGCAGGCAGAAGAGCCAGTGGAACTATACCACAGCTCTGATTTCAAATCAAGAAGGTGGCTATTCCAAAAACACAACCTAACCGTCTCTTTAATTTGGGCTCCATTTCTAGTCCGTGCTGACATTTTTGAAAATGAAAATGGTGTTTCTGATGCCCCAATCCAGCTTCACTTTGACATCCTCGACCAATCTTGGACTTCCACCTATACAAAATTTGATCATGTTGTTATATCTGGAGGCCAATGGTTTTTGAAATATGCAGTTTATAAGGAGAATAATGCTATAGTTGGCTGCCATATTTGCCCAGATAGAAACTACACTGAATTGGGGTATGAGTTTGCATACAGAAAATCCCTTCAACTTGTTTTCCGATATATCACAAGTTTTGTTGGTGAACATATTCCAATGGTTCTCTTCCGTACCTGGACTCCGTCTCATTTTGAAAATGGTCAATGGTTTGATGGTGGCATCTGTAATCGTACGGTACCATTTAAACAGGGTGAATTTAAAGGCAGTGATGTGGATCATGCAATGCGTGAAATTGAACTGCAGGAGTTTGAGAAAGCTAGAAAGGTGATGGAGAGCTCTGGTAAAGAGAAATATTTGAAATTGCTTGATACATACCTGCTGTCAGTAATGAGACCAGATGGTCATGTGGGCTCTTATCGGATGTTCACGAGATCTGACAAGGACAGCAAAGGAAAGGTGCAGTATGATTGCTTGCATTGGTGTGTGCCTGGCCCAATTGATGTTTGGAATGATATAATGATGGACATGGTTATCAAAAAATGTTAATGTATCGCATGCAACGTGTGTTAGGGATAATAAAGTAGGAACTCTAACAAAACCTCTAGTTGACATTTTAGATTTCGGCCATCCTAAGTGGTTGCAATGCGTGCTTGCATGCTTATGTGTATTAGTGTTTGTGTGTGCGCGCAAGCAGATCTGATGTGAGGCTGATCTAATATAAATGCGCTGTAATGACATGTAAAAAGGAATGACAGTTAGTTTGAGAGCAATTTTTTCCTCTTTGTTTTGTCTCTTTCTATTAATTAAAGTGCTTGTTTTGTGTGCATTGCATCAATTGTGGGGGTGTCCAAATATATGCATCTTGTCAGTATCCTTTTGTACATTAAAGATTAATTCCAATAGATACCAACCATTAACCAGATATGCCAAAAATCAGAGATTACATCATAGTTACAATAATTAAACTATTTAGCAAACCAATACGAATTACCTTTTATTTATAGCTTGTACAAAAGTAATTACAATCTATTCTTTTTACAGCAGATTGTGTAGAGGGAAAAGAGGGGTGGCGAGCAAAACGATTGGATGAACTCGTACAAGGAAATTAGCTTTTGTTGGTTGCATGCTTCTTCACTATTTGTTGGGGCCCAAAATCCTAATTAATATTTACAATTTTACATTCCACCGGCTACAACTTAATCTGCGCTTCAGAAGTTGTTTATTGCCAGATCAGCCATTACCTGATATCAGTTGAGTTCAAAGATTAAATAATTAGAAATCATATATGAATTAAAATGAGAAATAATTAATGTCAGCACTATGATGGTACTGTCTGACGTAGATAAAATTGAACACTGGGTTACTTGGTCAATAAAAAGTCATAGGTGGTACGAGGGTATCCCTTTCCCCAGTTTGTGCCAATCTGATAAGTATCTTCCTTAAAGAGTGATTTCAGCAATAAGTATGCTACTAACAATTCAATTCTCCTATATAGTTAATAGTTGTTCTCTAAATTTTCCATATATATAAATTATATAGAAGTACTATTGAGCTCAGAGCAGGTTTCTGGTACTAATCCTTGTATGTACTTAGTGATCCAATACCAGTAATAAATTTGTCTAAACATGAAGAAAACTCTGATACGTATTTATCACATCAGGTTTGTCATAATCAGGATTATCTTGCTTGTGTGTTGGATGCGAATTAACCAGGTCTGAACCCTTTAACATCCTACTGACAAAATACAGCGCTCCGTCAGTAAGAACTGCTGCCCGCCATGCACACGAGTAGCATCTGCTGTAATTCCAAGTGGCAAACAACCATCGGTCCCGCAGACTCAGCGGATCTGGGTTCACCAGTATGCGGGGTTTGGATATTTCACACTGCTATGCCATGCCGTGGCTGATTCTGTGTCAGCCGGATTCAGGTATTGCACCCCACCCGGCCAACCCTTTTATGATCGTTTATGTACAGTTTTGAAGGAGACAATTAGCTCTTTTATTTATTTCAATTATTTTTCTTCGAAAATGCAGATGGTTATAATCTTGTCAGGTCACACCTTTGCTTCAAATGAAAAAAAAAATCACTTCTTTATATCTTAGAGAAGTTAAGTAAAGGCCTCCGTAAAATGCAAGATATGATTATTATGATTTTACAGACTGATTGGATTCGATACCTAAATACCTTTCCCATTTCACGTTTAAAGAAAGGAAGTGTGTTTAGAGGAAGACATATTCATGTGAGGTATAATAAAAGATTCAAGCACTCAAACACTCCACTCATTCTAAGAAATGATCTTTTTCTTATCTAAAACTAAACTTAGTTTCTGTTAATTCTCTTTTTTTTTTTAAAATAAAAAAAGAGACTCTGTCTCAGCATTTATATTTTTAAAATACCTTTTATGAAATTTGAATCTATATTTTCTATAGGTTATGTTCAAATTTATTCATAATTTTCATTGTAAAATCTGTCAGCAATTCAGCATCACGAGCGTGCAAGCATTTTTCTATTTAAAATTAATTTTGTTTTGACCGAATTCGAAAGAAAGAACTAAAATCCTAGTATTTAACTATTTAAGGCCTTTTGATGGGCCCAAAAGTAGCGTGCATTTCTTTGAGATTTGAGGCTCTATTAATTTGAGCTTATTTAATTAATGCTGGCAAAAAACAGCATCCGACCAGTCTTTTCGTGTATGCTGTCAGTGAGAAAACGTGCCCTCCTGCATAAAGTCTGATCCTCTAATTTCATTGCCTCGTTTGGCAGCATGGATTAAAATAGTGACTTTTCAGAGGTATTGTATTGACATGTGGGATTAAAATAGGGAATTGACAAATGTATTGATACGTGAGTATGTACTATGTATATAAATATGTATTTGTATTTAGTTGTGTTTGTATAAATATGTATATAAATATGTGAGTATGTATGTATAAATATGTATATTAATACGTGACGTGTTTGCATACTAGATATGTCGTGATCTTAATCGTGTTCATCATTTAAATAATTTTGATTATATTAAATATGTATATTTAGCATGTCGAACACAGACACACACGACTAGCATATGAACACGCACATATAATACGTATAAAGTCATTTATTCATGGCTTTTTTTATTTTTTTGAATTTCATCATATTTTCTTATTGTTCTGAGTTTTTTATATTTTATATTCTTTTGAATTTATACATGTATGTGTTAAATACATAAAAATAAGAACACATCTTGCATAACGTATCATATATTTTAAACATACGTGTTCGGATTTTCAAAATTTTAATATATTAAACACATATCTAAATACATGAATATATATTAATACAACATATTTGGTATTAAATACATTGTATTGCGTACATCAATTTTCACGGGATTAAGATGTGTTTATGGAAAAACACCCCGCCGGAGGTTTGTGAAACGCAGTGTATGTCTACAGATTTTAGTAATAATAAGTTTTATTAAATTAATATTATTAAAAATAAGAGTGAGAAACGTAAAATTTCAAATATACGAATGGCAGCGCGCCACTAACAGTGACGCATTTCATTATTTTTAGGAAAAGTGGCGCGTTTCGTCCAAACCCCGCGCAAGTGATCTGCGCATTTTGTATATATAAGAAGCAAACGCGCCCTTTGGTAGTGGCGCGTTTAAGAAAAATAAGGAAACGCGCCAGCGCGACGCGTTTGGTAAAAATAATGAAACGCGCCATCGACGCGGTGGCGCGTTTCAAACGCGCATGAACGCGCAGCACATCGACAGTGACGCGCTGCCATTCGTATATTTGAAATTTTACGTTTCTCACTCTTATTTTTAATAATATTAATTTACTAAAACTTATTATTACTAAAAACTGGTATATCTACCGCGGATCCATATCCGCTGCTATTTTTCACCACCCCTACAACTTTTCTAATTTTTTCTCGTTAGTTCACTAGAATACTTGCAAATTCCATTTTACCATCATTTACGAATTTCAAATTTTGAATTTGATATTCAGCTGCTCCTTCCTACTACAAGATCTCTAAGGTTTTTTGTCGAAGCCATTTGTAACTGTTCTGTTTTTATGATTCTATATACACTTGCAAAAAGTTCTGGCATCTTAATTGGAATCGAGGAACTTAATATATATGACAACAATAGAAATAAATGAAATGGTGTTGCATGTGATGTGAGATTTTTTTGTCCATATTGCGCACCAAGTGTTTGACAAAATGCCTCAACTAAAGAAGTAGATCTTTGCGTTTATATGGCTCTCTTCGAAGTAACTGGCTTTCCTTGGAGGAAACTAAGCAGCTGTCGTTATATAGCTGGTGAAGATGAGAAAAAAAACAGGGTCCTGCTTTTCATCAACATCGCTATATAGCTGGTTCTGAAGTCCAAATCACAAGTTTGTAAAATTATAATTATCAAACTCTTCTAGAGGATGATTGAAATGCAAATGTTCGCGATTAACTGGTAAAACATTTAATGCATGTCACTATCGCTTCAGGTTAATTAACGCGAACTGAGAACCATATATAGTGTACTGGATCCGCATCTGCTATCATGTATCATCACTTCACAGATATATCTTTCTGATTGCATGCTAACTTTCCGAATTTAATTTAGGAAGGGATCCTTGATCATGGGCAATTTTGATAATTTTGACAATTTTGACAATAAATTTTAAATAAATATGAAAAAAATCTCTAAAATAAAAAATATTTATAGATATGTTTTTTTATTTGTAGATTGATAATGTTTCAAATTTTATGTAATTTCATCACTGTTTTATAGTTTATTAAATACCATCAAAATTTTATACAAATTACAATGGTTCTAATTTAATGATTTTTGATGGATTATCAAATGATAATGGAAATGCATAAAATTTGAAACACTATCAACCTATTAAGTAAAAGAGCATGCCCATAATTATTTTTATTTTTAAGAAATTTTAATTTATTTAGAAATACATTGTCAAGGTTGTCAAGATAGTCATTTTCAAGTGATCCCTCCCTTTAATTTGTATTAATTTTCCTTTCTTTATATGGATCTTTCTTGTCATTAAGACAACCACAACTGACTGCCCGTTATTTATAGGAAATATAATTGGACTTTTGCATTGAAAAATTAAAGATTTTTTGATGAAAAATAAGGATCAAAAACTTATTTTGGATTTATTATACCAAAAGTCATTGTACAATAAGTAAAAAGAAACAAAAATTAAATACAAGTATGAACATCTCAAGAGGATTGAATTGTATGGAAAATAAAAGGCATCAAAATAAAAGTCATAAGCATAAAGTCCTGTGATTGGGTTTGAAGAATTGTTGTAGAAATGGTGCGAAAATTTGGTCAAAGAAGTTTGATTATTGGTTTCCTGATGTCTGGCTCTAGGTTCTCTAGACGTTGATCCTCTCATTGTAATTTTTGTTTCTTCTACTATGATTTTTTTTTTCTTTTTTAGTCCTTTTTATTCAATTTTGTCGCCACTAAGGTTTAAATTTTCAGATGGCCAAATCTGTGCCATTGCACAGTTTAGATCTGACGGTTGAGATTATTGAAAAAGAAACATATATAACGGATTTTTGACAACTACTCTGTTAATTATCGAATAAAATAAAAAAATCCATTAATTCAATTGAACTTCACTTTCATAATCTCAAACCATTTTTCTAATTCATATTCAATGATAGATCAACCACACTGTGTGTTACTGATTCTATGATTGAATTTAGTATTATTATATAAATTAGGATTGTAATAGAATAAATAATAAGAAACGTGAAACTAAACATATGTTCAGTGAAAGTTTTATATTAAGCAAAATTTGAACATATCTTTTTAATACCAAAGATGTGCACGATAATAAGTAATACAATTAAATACATGATACTTTATAAATTATAAATTTTGGATCATTTAAGAGTTTAAGTTTTACTTTAGACATATTGCACTCATCTATTTTAAATGAGGAGAGAGAAAAAATACATATATATAAGCCATTGAATTAAAGTAGATTATTTTAAAAAAAATCAATAATAGAGAATATTAATGATATGACATAGCTAAAAATTATAAAATTGCAACCACTTTCATGTATTATTAATTCTGAATATATAAAGTTCAAATTTATAGAATGTATCGAAACATAAAATTCTAAATGACAAAATTATCATCAAGATGATAACCTCATTTTTATTGTACAGCCCGTGGTCTTTCTCTCCTGTTTCTGCAGCACATGGATTCTCCATCGGTGGTGAGCAGTTTTTAAGTAGTGTTCTAAAATATAATGTATCGTGAAAAAATATGGTATGATTCAATTATGTGATGTACAAATGATATGAATATTAGTGTGATATGATGTGTCAAAAATAAGGTAAGAGAAATATGTAAAACCTACGACACGATATGTCGATATGATGTGTCAACATAGCATACATATGGCATGCCAGATTTAGTCAAAATTAGTTACGATTTCATTAAATTTTATCTTCTTTATGGAAAATCATTAAAATATTAAATTTATAAAAAATGCAATATTTAGTGTAAAGAGCAATATTAGACACATTTTTTTATGTGAGAATTTATTTTATATTTATATTCAAATTTAAAAAATATTGAAAGTAATGACCATATGATTTTACGTGATTCATGCTCCGTTTATAACTCGATCTCTTGTTCCTTCAACGGATCCACGGAAGAAAATAAATCGGTCGATGAACACGTAGAATTAGAACAATTATTCAAATTTAGAAAAAAAGTATTCTCACCTAATTCATATTAAAATATTTTTTATTTCTTTTTTTGTGTTTTATTTTGATATATCTCTCTAGATATTAATATAAGTTATTATCGATCGCTTTCATAATTGTATTTTACAATAATTTCGAATTATCTTCAAAAGCAATTTCAAAAGAATCTTGTTCGTGAAAGATAAAGATGCTTGAGTACATCTTATGACGACCGAAATAACAAAATTCTCCTTATATTATATATATGTTATAAAATAAAGATAGAAGACAAAAGTTGTGAGAGGCTAAAATCTTATTTCTATATTATCTCATCTAGAAATTTTTTTTATTCCCATCAACAACATACAATCCTCTATTTATAGGCTAGAGAAACATCATGTAATAAAAGAGAAAATTAATACAAAATTAAATCTAGAATTAAGGAGAAGGTGAAGAGAATGAAAAAATTCTATTATTATGGGAGGAGGTGGAGGAATGAGAGGAGGTGGAGGAGGTGAAACATCTATCATTAATATTATAACACTCCCCCTTAGATGTTTCGCCTTATATTATACACTATTAATATTGTACAACTGGACAAATATTAAATTTTGGTACTCCAGGACCAACTTGATTTAACTGATACTTCTGGATCAGTTATGTTGCCTCATTAAAAACCTTACTAAAAAAACCTAATGGGATAAAACTTAGTGAAGGGAAAAAGAGTGCAACGTGTATAATACTACCCCTCATTTTAATGTACATCTTTTAAGTGACGAATACCAATCTTATGTGAAAGCTGCTCAAAAATATTTCTTGGCAATGATTTTGTGAATAAGTCCGCCAAATTATCGCTTGATCTGATTTGACAAATATTTATCAAACCATTCTTCTGTAAATCATGTGTTGAGAAGAACTTCGGCGAGATGTGTTTGGTTCTGTCACATTTGATATATCCTTCTTTGATTTGAGCAATGCATGCAGTATTATCTTCGTATATCACCGTCGGGTTTTCTCTGACTGTCTCGAGACCGCATTCCTCTTGGATGTGTTGGATCATGGATCTTAACCATACACATTCCCGTCCAGCATCATAAAGAGCAATTAATTCAGCATGATTTGATGATGTTCTTGTCAATGTTTGCTTTGTCGATCGCCATGAAATTGCGGTCGCCATATGTAAACACATATCCGGATTGTGGCCAAGCTTTATGCGGATCTGATAAATATCCTGCATCTGCATATCCAACTAGTTTGGACTTTGTATTTTTTCGATAAAATAGTCTCATATCACGCGTCCCACAAAGGTAACGTAATACATGTTTGATTCCGTTCCAATGTCGGCGTGTTGGATCAGAACTATATCTCGCTAATACATTTACAGAAAAAGCAATATCAGGTCTCGTATTATTAGCAAGATACATCAAAGCCCCAATTGCACTTAAGTATGGTACTTCGGGACCAAGAGCTTTTTCATTATTTTCTCGGTAGATAAGGATCTTTTTTCACATCAAGTGATCGGACAACCATTAATGTACTTAGAGGATGAGCTTTGTCCATATTAAAACGTTTCAACATCTTACGGATGTAGTTTGATTGATGGACAAATATACCATTATGCAAATGCTCGATCTGCGGTAGAGACACAACTTTGTTACACCAAGATCTTTCATTTCAAATTCATTCTTTAATAATTTTGCGAGTCTTTTCGATCTCTTCAGAGACCCAATGATATTCGGTCATCAACATATCTTTGCAATAATTATAAAACTCGAGATTGATCGTTTAATAAAAACACATGGACTAATTATATTAGATTTATATCCTTCTTTTATGAGATATTCACCGAGTCGATTATACCACATTCGACCCGATTGTTTTAGTCCATACAATGATCGTTTTAACTTTATAGAATACATTTCTCGAGATTTTGATGTAAATGCTTCGAGGCATTTTTAATCCTTCGAGGACTTTCATATAGATATCATTATCGAGTGATCCATACAAATAAGTCATGACAACATCCATGAGACGCATTTGAAGGTTCTCGGTGATTGCGAGACCGATTAAAAATCGAAGAGTTATTGCATCCACTACGGTGAATACGTTTCTTCATAATCAACTCCTGGTATTTGTGTAAAACCTTGTGCCACCAACCTTGCTTTATATCTCACAATCTCATTTTTCTAATTTTTTTTATTGCAAAAACCCACTTGTAACCTACGGGGTTAACATTTTTAGGGGTTAGAATTACGAGTCTAAAAACATTTCGCTTTTCAAGCGAATCTAATTCAGCCTTCATGGCATCTTTCCATTTTGGCCAATCATTTCTGTGCATACACTCTTCTGGAGTTTTTGGCACATAATCTTCCTCATTTATCACTTCAATTGCTATAACATATGCAAAAATTTCATCAACACGTGTTTCATTTCGGTTCCATATTATACCATTCTGTACATAATTTATTGAGATCTCATAATCATTCGGTGCCTGAGTTTCTTCTGGAACTTTATCAACGAACTCTACTAGGGTTCTACTTCCAATCTCTTCTGGGATTTTACTGACAATCTCTTCTGGGATTTTATCGGTAACTTTTGTTGGAGTTACACCAACTGTATTATTCTGCTCTTTCATTTTTCGTGGATTTTTGTCTTTGGAACCGATTGGTCTTCCACGTTTTCTTTGTATAGTAACCTCTGCTGGGGTTATTTCAATTCGAACAGGTGCATTTAAAGCTGGTATATGTGATTTAGTCACTCTTTTTGTATCTGTAAATGCATCTGGTAACTCATTTGTTATTCTTTGCAAATGTATAATCTTTTAAACTTCCAGTTCACATTGACCACTCTGGGAATCAAGATAAGATATTGATGATGCATTCTAAGTTACTTATTTTTCTAGCTTTTCTTTTTCTCCCCCTAAGATTGAGAATATTGTCTCATCAAATTGACAATCAAAAAAACGAGTTTGTAAAAACATCTCCAGTTAATGGTTCTAAATATTTAATAATTGATGGAGAGTGAAAACCAATATAAATTTCTAATCTCCTCTGTGGTCCCATTTTTATGTGTTGTGGAGGAGAAATTGGAACATACAAAGCACAACAAAAATTTTTAAGATGGGACAAGTTTGGTTCTCTTCCAGAGACCAATTATAATGGAGAAAATTTATGAGATGCGGTTGGTCTTAATCTAATAAGTGCGGCAGCATGTAATATGATATGTCCCCATGCAGAAGATGGTAGATTACATTTCATAAGTAACGGTCTAGCAATCAGTTGTAATCTTTTACATTACATTGTGTATGTACATGAGCAACTGGATGTTCTACCTTAATCCCAATTGACATACAATAATCATTAAAAGACTGGGATGTAAATTCTCCTGCATTATCAAGCCGGATACTCTTAATTTGGTAATCCGGAAAATTTACTCTTAATTGGATTATTTGTGCTAATAGCCTAGCAAATGCAACATTTCTTGTAGCTAATAGGCAAACATGTGACCATCGAGTTGATGCATCAATTAAAACCATAAAATATCTAAATGATCCACATGGAGGAGAAATAGGCCCAAAAATGTCTCCTTGAATTCTCTCTAAAATTAAAGGAGATTCATTTTCAATTTTATTTTTAAATGGCCTAATTATCAATTTTCCAAGAGAGCATGCTGCACATGATAAATCTTTTGATAATAAAATCTTCAGGTCCTTTAGAGGATGCCCATTTGCACTTTCAATTATTCTCCTCATCATATAGTACCTGGATGACCTAACCTGTCATGCCACAGAGTAAATATTTTTGTGTCATGTAACTTCTGGTTACTGATCATATTTGATTCTATTGAACTTATGTTCATACAATATAGTCCAGATGATAAAGCTTTCATCTTTTCCAATATGATTTTCCGACCATATTTAATCATTGTAATTTGAAGATATTCAATGTTATTTTCAGTCATGGTTTCGATATAATAATCATTACACCGAATATCTTTAAAACTTAGTAAATTTCTTCTGGATTTACTAGAGTATAATGCGTCATTTATAATTAATTATGTTCCTTTTGGTAACAAAATACAAGCTCTTCCAGAGCCTTCAATTAAGTTACTAATACCAGAAATTATATTAACATGTGTCTCTACAGGAGACAATTGAGAAAAATATTTTTTGCTTTTTAATATTGTGTTTGTTGTTCCACTGTCTACTAAACATTCATCTCTAATACTTGTCATTGCTCTGCTGGAGCCTTCAATCATATTCTTTTTCCTTTGAACAAAAAAAATATACAAGATCAAAATTAAAGAAACTAATTTTATTCATGAGAAACATAAACTTACAACATAAAACTGAATTAAAATAAACAAAAAAAACTTAGCTCATATTATTTATTTCTTTATCAACATTCTCAAAGAAATCAGAAACATCTAGGTGTGTATCCATGAGTAAACCACTTGACTCATTTTCAATAAAATTTGTTTCTACTTTTTTTCCCTTTTTCTTGATGGATGCTTGATAAAATTCAACTAAATGTTTAGGAGTACGACATGTGTGTGACCAATGGTTTGTCATACCACATCTATAACAACTACTTTCAAACTTTTTAGAAGATGTTGAATTCTTTTCCTTTTCATATCACCCCACATTGTTGTCATTTGATTTGAAATTATGACATTCACGTCGCCAAACATTATTGCGACCACGTCCACGACCTCTTCTGGGGCCGCGACCACGTCCTCGACCATAATTTCCTTTAAATGATGTTGCATTCGCTTCAGGGAATGATGTCGCATTTGCTTCAGGAAATAGACTAGAGCTAGTGGGCCGTGATTGATGATTTTTCATGAGAAGCTCATTATTTTGTTCCGCAACAAGAAGACATGATATCAATTCGAATATTTTTTAAAACCACGCTCCCGATATTCTTCTTTGCAGAGCAAATTCGAAACATGAAATGTGGAAAATATTTTTTCTAACATGTCTTCATCAGTAATCTTTTCTCCGCATAATTTTAACTCAGAAGTTATAAGAAACATTGCGGAATTATATTCACCCACAAATTTAAAATCTTGCAACCTTAAATGAATCCATTCATAATGAGCTTTTGGGAGGAGCACTTGTTTTTTATGGTCATATCTTTCTTTTAAATTTTTTCATAATTCTAACGGATCTTTCACCGTTAAATATTCAGTTTTTAAATCCTCATGGAGATGATGACGGAGGAATATCATTGCTTTGGCTTTCTCCTGCGGGGAGGCCTTATTTTCATCTTTTATTGTATCTCCAAGATTATTTGCGGTAAGATGAATCTCAGCATCGAGAGTCCATGGGAGATAGTTCTTGCCCGATATATCAAGGGCAACGAATTCAAGTTTAGTAAGATTTGCCATAAGGACTACAAAATAAAAATACTACTAATATTAATAAATTTAATCGAACATCCATTTATGAAAATTACTAAAGAAAAAGAATATTAATAACTTCAGGTCATTAAGAAAAAAAATTAGAGACATTATATTTATTTATTTATTTATCTAATTGATAACTTCTGATTATCATTTTAGTTGAATAACTTCCGGTTATTAAGTATATCGATAACTTCGGGTTATCAATTGTAAAAAAAACTTTTAATTATCAAATACAATGACTTCTGGCCATTAAAAGTATCAATAACTTCTGGTTATTGAATAAATAAAAAAAATATTTCTAGTATTTACTTATTTTATCATTCTCTTCGGGGAATGAAAATATTAGTCTCATCCAATATAAGAACAATTTCATCAAGAAAATAAATATTATAATTAATGGTAAAATGATAAAATATAATATAAAGTGTACCTCTTTTTAGAGATAATCTTATGATAATCTGATTATGTCGATCTTGTGCTTCTACTATAAAACAAACTTCCGTCACAATTCGATTAGAGCGAAGTCGTGCTGATAATGTGTTATAAAATAAAGATAGAAGATAAAAGTTGTGAGAGGCTAAAATCTTATTTTTATATTATCTCATCTAGAGATTTTTTTTATTCCCATCAACAACATACAATCCTCTATTTATAGGCTAGAGAAACATCATGTAATAAAAGAGAAAATTAATACAAAATTAAATCTAGAATTAAGGAGAAGGTGAAGAGAATGAAAAACTTCTATTATTATGGGAGGAGGTGGAGGAATGAGAGGAGGTGGAGGAGATGAAACATCTATCATTAATATTATAACAATATATACGTTTTATTCTAATTTATTAATTTATTTTGTATTTATCCGACTTTTTGTTTGAAATTGTTCCGACATTTGTCAAAGAGTTCACCTCTTTATTTTGTTAACTAAAATAACACATTTGTTAAATGGAGAAGTGTGTAAATATTAATAATTAAAGATAAATTTTTTGTACATATTCTGTATATAAAAATAATAATTTCAACATTCAAAAGCTATGAATTTATAGTTAATAAATAATTTGTTGTAGTTAATACATAACAGGGTGGATAACGGGTGGACCATAAATATTCCCTTTGTCAAATCAAATGCTGATTTGATGTATTTTCAATTAGGTAAATTTTATTATGTATTAAAATAATCGTGGATCGTTCATTTTTCACATCGGATGGTTAATAGACAATTGGTTGGCGCTATCAGACAAAGATGGATGAGCGAACGCTCCATCCTTTAATTAACACACTAATGGGATGTAAGATCGATCCATTTATTCAATCAATCTGCATCACTCCATTAAACCCTTGTTTTCATTTGAAATATTATATAATAGCAATGTACACCACACACGCACACCGGCCCAATTTAACAAATATAATATTTTGATTATTTTTGTCAAATCCAATTTAGTTTTTTTTTCTCAAATATTAGGATAGAAATTAGTTTTTATATCAAAAGTTTAAGGATTATGTAGTGTATTTAAAATTTGAAAGATGAATTTTGATTTTTAAAAAGTTCAAGAATTATTTTAATATTTTTAAAAAAATCAGGGGCCAATTTGGTATAATTGAAAGTTTAAAAGTTAAGTTAATATTTTTTAAAGTTCAGAAATTAAAAGGTGAAGTCTCCCTTTCTTACATGCTGACACGTGATCAATAAAATAATTAAAGGCATAATAATTAAGAATACTGTTGCACGGTGTTACGCGACACAGCGACAGTGATCCAACTAGTATATATATCTGACAATAATAGGAAAAAAATAATTTTAGTGTACATCTCATATTTATGATATTATTTTGAAAATTATACTCAAAAAAATTAAAATCGTATGTTTTAATATTTTAAACGTGTATAAAATTTTATCCAATCTGAAAGAGATTTTAACTTATATCATACAATTTTATAGTTTTAACAATGAAGTTTTACTGATATTGTGATGAATGATCAATTAATCTTCAAATTATTTTGAAATTAATACACATTCTATTAAAATATTAGAAACACATCTATAATTTTAAATTTGTTATTTGAGCATTATTTTTCAAACGAATATATCAAGAGCGGATCTACATGGTGGTAGCAGGTCAGCTGACCATCTAGCCAGAGATTTGTTTAAATATTCCTATATTTATGTATATTTAAAAAAAAAATGAAATATGTGATTATATTATAGATATTTTTCAAATTTTATCCCCAAAAAAAAAATCTAAATTTTGTCTCCTCTACGCCAAAATCTGACTGCCCCTAGTTCAAATATCAATCATGCTCAAGACAACATCAATATCGCTGGTCCTGAGGTCAAAATCACAAGTTATGAACTTGTAATCAAACTTTTCTAGAAGATGAATCAAATGTTGCCGATTGACTGGTGAAAAGTATTGATGTCAATATCGCATCAGGTTAACACGCACTTCGTTCTTCTTCTTTTTTCTTTCTTTTCTCATGTAGTAGGCATTGCCTACTTAGCAACTTCTAGTACAAAACCAACAAGGCGAATATGTACAATGTATAGCGGATATTTACAGGGATAGAGAGAGTAGGAAAGAACTCATAAAGACACAAGCATTGGAAATGTAGCTATGAGAGGCACCATAGTCTGGAGGTGGCACCATAAGAAATCGGGTAATTTACAGTTGTGTTTTTTCAAATCGTTGATAGATTTCGATTGGATTGAAGGCCATTTGATCTCGGGTCGGGTCGGGTCGGGTAAAAATCGGGTTTTCCCGGGCGGGTTTGTCGGGTCGGGTCGGGTTCTGCCCCTGTCGGGTCGGGCGGGTTTGTCGGGTCGGGTCAGTCCCTGTCTATATATGTTTTCCTTGTGCTGGAGAAATGAAAGCTCTAATTAGGATTGGAATTAAGACACGTCTGTTAGGTTCCTTCCATATATTTCAGCATGGAAGTATATATAATATCGTTCCTTCTACATATTTCAGCATGAAGGAGCAATGGAAGCTTTGAGGTTAACACGCACTTCAAATTAAGAATCATCATATATACAGTTGCACTTATTTAATTAATTGGAATGATGTTTAACATAGTTACACTTTCTCTTTGTGCTAGCTATATGTTTAACTTGTGCTATAACATTGTTATATGCTGACGCCATAATGCAATAAAACTTCCAACCATCTCACGGTGCTAATACATATATACACATTGATTCTCCATCGATAGAGGTGGCAGAATCCTACCCGACCCAGGAAACCCGTCCGACCCGTCCAATTCGAACCCGATCCGAACCTGACTCGACCCAATTTTTTAAGAAAGTCAAATTGATCCGATCCGATCCGACCCGAGATCAAATATCCTTTAATCCAATCGAAATCTAACAACGATCTAAAAAACACAACATATAAATTGACCAGATCCGACCCGACCCAGATCCGACCCGGTCCAATCCGATTTCTTCTAGAAAATCAAACTGACCCGACCCGTCCGATTCGAACCAGAACCCAACCCGACCCGTCCGATTGCCACCTCTACTCTTCATCTATTTTTATTGGAGCTCATGTGTCATTTTCTGTTTCCTCATTTGTAAGAGAGATGTAATGCAATTTCATTTTTCTACATATTTTTTGCATTTCTCTGAATGAATTATCATTTCTAATTGCATTGCTAATTACATAATTAATATATGTAATTAATGCACATTAATATATGTGTTAGGGTTTTTTAGAAATATTTATGACCAAAAGATTCATTTCAGCTATGTAATATTTCATTTCGTAATCGTTTTGATCCGAAGAAACAAATTATGTAAATTTTCTTTTCTCAATAATTAAGTGATGTTTCATGATTTATATTTTCGAAGACGACCTCCAATATTATTATACAATAGATTTTTTTCTCAAAAAAAATAATGTCATAGATGCTTTCCTTGACATATCATATTACTTCAACTCTTTATTAATATCTTTTATTTCCTTTCTTTTCAAACAAAGTCCTAATAAATCATCCACACACGTATAATTTTCTCTCTAAGGCGAATATTTGGTAAGAAAAAAGTTCTTAGAATAGCATTTAATTTGTGTGGTTACGTTGTCGAACGAACCATCCAACTGCCTAAAGAATGTTATTAGAATATATAGCGCGCATGTGTGGTTTAAAAGGCACTTTAATTCATGGCCTAAACTAAGCTCAATCAAAATATGTCATTGTTAATCTAGAATAAATTAAAGCTTTTAGATTCGAAGTGATGTTTACATATGAAATGCTATCTTTAATTTAGAATAAATGCAAAATTTGCAGATTGTCGAGTTGGTTTAAATTCTCGTTTTATACAAAATTCACAGATGATATATTCAGTACAAGATTAATACACTAAAGTATCAAAGCATGGTTCCCTTTAAAAGTGTTATAAGATTTTTCTTTTTCATAATACGTACAGAATGTATTTCAGAGTTCAGATTACTCTTTTGTCATACCAATAATTTGATGGTACAATATTAAAATTCATTGAATAATAACACATCACATATATCAATAATAGTGACAATATCCCAATTCCTCCCAATTTAATTTCTCGTGAATTTGGAAGAATTGACACTGTGTTCTTCTAATTAAACGGAGGAAAGTGCCCCTGTTAATCACGCAGATGTTCTATGCTTGCGTGGAAGATTTCTGAGCATGAGAACAAAACAACAACAACAACATCAACATTATATATTGAAATGTTTGTTCCATCGGAAGACATCAGATTAAGTAGAAAATAAACGATGCATATGATAAAAATTTAGAATTCAATATATATATGTCTTCTTTCTGATTTTTTATTGGTTAGAATTTTCAAAATCAGATTTAATAAAGATCCGATATTGACTGATTTAGAATATATTAGATGGTAAAAAATAATTAATATCAGATTTTTAACAATTAATGTCAGATTTTCATTGAAAATCCGACACTAACATATTGAGTGTAAAAATTATCATAAAATTTGATAGTAATGTTCGTTTATAAGTTTTTAATTGTCAATATATTTCATCTATATTGTTTTTCAACAGCAAATGAATGACAGTCTATATTATACTCCTTTTATTATGATATAATCTTAAATTTATAATATTTATGTTATTTTCTTAAAAATTTTATTATATTATGTCGAGTTCGAAATAACGCTGTATTCTACATTTGATTTCATAAATAATAGCAAAACTTAAGAAAAATGAAGCTCCAAGCAATAGAGAATGATAAGATGCAAAAAGCAAGCAAAACATAGAGTAGAAATACCAAATTGTGTGTCACATTCCTCAAAATGCAGGTAGCAAAGTGAAAATACGCTTCGACATGAGCTTTCTGAAAAGTTTTTAACCCATTTTGCGGACAACAATTTAAAAAAATGGACAACAATTTCAAAATTGCAGACGACAATTCCAAAATTGCGAGCAGCAAATTGTCAAATTTCAATCTTGCCGCTCTGTTAACATTCGTACCCAGTTTGCAAACCGCAAATTATAAAATGCGGACTGCAATTTCTAAATTTTTTTGTAAATTTTGAATTTCTGAGAGGTTGAAAATTACAATCTTGTTTGTAAAGAATATATTTTCATAATTAACATAATTTAGTTACGACATGTCTAATTTTGTGAGAGATATTAAAATCTAATATCTGCTCTGAAAAATATAGGCGAGTTATGTGAACTTCATGATTATATTGACAGATAAGAAATCGAATATTAATTAAAGGAGTGATTATGATACTCCATATTTGCATCCTTGTACGTATCGAAAGTATTTATATATGTTTACATTTTGAATTACTATTTTTATTAAAAAAAAATAGAGCCTCATTAATCTAGTATGTATTATTTTCATTTTTTTTTCTAGACTTAAATCTGCATCATTTCATAGGGAGATGAGATTTAATATCATATATATTAGATTGTGATTATATAATATTAATTAATGATATTAAAATTTAAAGCTGTACTTTTACCGAGTTAGCACAGTTTTATATACTTGATATAAACACTTACATATTCCGATGTTATAATTTGTACATTAAATACATTTGGGATGCAAGCGAGTATTGTTATAAGCAAAATAAAAAAAATACAAATTAGACGCAACCAAAAAGTCAATAAGATGTTCTTCACGAAAACTAAAAAAATAAATGATATTTCCAACTAACAACAATGACGCTATTCATTCCACAATAATATTGATTTAGTCATGATACCTATTATTCCAAGTAAACTAAAATGTTGATAAAAATTAATTGCCTCAGCGGAATATTTCAGAATTGTGTTGACTTCACAATTCTTTAAGTTCTCTGTTATATCTTCTCAAAATAAAATTTTGAATTAATTATCTGCTGGATCAATTCGGATGCGTTAGGCGGATTGTCAAATTAGATGGGCTATCTGTACATTTCTATCATATATATACACGTCTGGCCAAATTAATTGTGATATAATAATATTTCAAGTTGCCATTTCCAAATATTTAACTGCCTGCAGTAAAATCATGTATTTATGAAAAGTCATAAATTTCCTCTCATATTGGTGAGAAAAAAAGTACGCACTGCAAATAAAACTTAAAAGACAATTAATTGATGGAAACTTCTATGGTTGAAACGGGGAAGATTAATCCCCACATGTTGGCAATTTAAATTATTACAATTATTTTAAAATTTTCTGTCACAAAGAAAAAAAAAAACCCACAAGGTGACGCTGTATTTACCCAATTATACTTTTCTCGCAACTAAGCGCCAGCAGGCAGCACGCCATTGCATACAGAAAATAATATTTTTCTTTTGGAAGTAGACATTTGGTATATTAAATGGGAGGAGGGGTGACAAATGAGTTATTTTGACACGTGACAAGACTTTTAAAAAAATATGAAAAATAATTTAAAAATAAAAAAATTATAGATATATTCTTCTACTTTAGAAAAAATGAAATATATTTTAAAAATAAAAAATTATAAATATATTATTTTATTTTATAGATTGATAGTATTTTAAATTTTATACAACTTCATTATCATTTGATAATTCATCAAAAACTATTAAATTGAAATCGTTGCAAATTGTATAAAATCTCAATAACATTTGATGAACAATTAAACAAAATGAAATTGTATGAAATTTAAAACACTATCAATCTACAAGTAGAAAAATGTATTAATATTTTTTCTATTTAAAATATTTTTCATTTTTTAAAAATTCATTATTAAAATTGTAAAAATAACTCATTGTCAAGATCATCCCTCCACATATTAAATTATTAATGTAGTAGCAGTTTAGAGCAAAGACTATTTTTCCCTTTTAATAACTCCCAAAAAGAATTGTCCTCTTTTATTTCTCTCTGAAAGCGAACACTTTTGAAATAGTTTTCAAATGCTTCTACACTAGCATGTTTAGACCATGAATTTGGGGAAATACGAAAACCTCTCAAACTGATGATGAGTTCAAGAGCAGTACGTGGATAAGCCCGAGGCCGACCAAAGTTCGTGGGAACCACAGAATGATCATGACATCACCATGACCAGATCATGACATCATCACCATGACCAGATCCACGCCACAGCCTAAATTATCTGTACATAAACTACCTCAGCATCTTTGTAGATAATTCCTGACAAACGGTTCTAACAAGAAAACAGCAGGTGTTATTATTTACCAGTAAGTCGTTACACGCATGGTAAACTTTATACGTGCCTCACCGAATCAGCGCCATGTATTCTCAATCGACTCTCCGTGCCACTACATATATCTTCGCCTAATCTCCCAAACAATCCACACACACAGAGGAATCAAACACACTCACAGTAATCAGTATACTCGATAACCAGAAAGAAAACAAGAGAAAACAAACGAAGAGAAAGAAATACACTGCACACACCATTTCTGGTCCCATAGTTTCTTCACACCTTCCAATGGAGAATGGTACGAGCACAAAACCCCACATCGTGCTCCTCGCGACACCTGGTATGGGCCACCTCATCCCCTTAGCCGAGCTCGCCAAGCTCCTCGTCACAAAACATGGCTTCACGGCCACGCTCATGACCTTCGCAAGCACTGCATCAAAGACCCAACAAGCTTTTATTTCTTCTCTTCCTTCCTCCATTTCTCCTCTATCTCTACCACCTGTGTCGCTCTCCGATCTACCATCAGATTCTGCCATTGAAACCTGCATGTCAGTTGAGTCTATCCGACTCATCCCGGCAATTACTTCGGCACTTGAGGAGTTAAAGACTCGCCGTTCTGTAGTGGGTTTCATTGCCGACTTGTTCGGTGCCGACACTTTTGACGCGGCGCATGCAGCAGGATTGCGCCCATATCTGTTCTTCCCTACTAACCTTTTGGCTCTCACTCTTGTGCTACACTTGCATGAAATCGATGCCCATATCACTTGTGAGTTTAAGGATCTACAAGAACCGGTAAAATTACCTGGGTGTGTGCCGATACCCGGCACGGAAATACTCATGCCACTCCAGGACCGATCAAAGGAATGCTACAAATGGATGGTGCATCATGGTCAGAAGTATCGCGAGGCACATGCAATTTTGGTGAACTCATTTGATGCGATTGAACCAGGTGCAGCCAAGATTTTACGACAGCCTGTGCCGGGTCGACCGCCGGTTTACCCAATTGGGCCGTTAATTCAAACCGGCTCAACAGAGGACAAGGCGGGAGGGGCAGAGTGTCTTGATTGGCTCGACAGGCAACCACCCAAATCTGTTATTTATGTTTCTTTTGGCAGTGGTGGCACGCTGACTATGGAACAGATGGATGAGCTGGCATACGGCCTCGAATCGAGCGGCCAAAGATTTCTCTGGGTGGTAAGAAGCCCGAGCAATTCCGGCGATGTCAGCAGCAATTATTACGATTCCGAGAGCAAGAAAGATCCTTTTGTGTTCCTGCCAGAAGGATTCCGTGAGAGAACAAAAGAAAGAGGCATGGTGGTATCATCATGGGCCCCACAAATCAAGGTGCTGGCCCATGAAGCGACCGGCGGGTATGTGTGCCATTGCGGGTGGAACTCGACATTGGAGACGGTGGTGCATGGGGTGCCGGTCATAGCATGGCCTCTGTTTGCCGAGCAGAAACAGAATGCGGTGATGCTGTCGGAAGGAGCGGGAATTGCGCTGCGTTTAGAGAAGAGAGGGGATGGGATGGTGGAGAGGGAGGAGATAGGGAGGAAGGTGAGAGAGCTCATGGAAGGAAAGGAAGGGAAAAGGCTCCGGAGGAAGGTCGCCGAGCTGAAAGCGGCGGCAGCTGAGGGGATGAAGGAAGGTGGGACCGCATGTCAGGCACTGGCTGAGGTGGTGGCGATGTGGAAGAGAGGCAGTGGATGTGGCAGAGATCAACCGAACGGATATCATCATTGAATTCCTATCAGTGAACACTGAACAGTGATATCTTGATTGGCAATTAATACCCTCAAAGCGGTTGGATTATCTGTGGCTACGGTACTGGTTGTTTGCTGCTTTCTATATTAGGAAATAGGAAACAGTGATATATATGCAATTATGCTATGGTGGAATGGAGTTAAAATTGATAAATAGTGATATGCATTAGACATGTCCATTATTTTTTGTTTTTTGTTTTTTGTTTTAGGAAGCACGTAAGATGATGGTAAACTTGAGTTGCTAATTTTAATTTGTTTTGTAATGTTGTATATCTGTATATTACAAGATCATATAAATAAATTATGAAGTTTGGTTTTTGTTTGACCATTTTTTTCTTTATAATCTTTTTCCTCTTAATCATATATGTGACGCAAAAACTTGCCAATTTTTTTTAACAAAATCAACTGCGACATTAAGTTTCAAAAAAATATTTGAGAAATACAATTGCCGGTATCAATTTTATTATTCAATAAATAAGTTATTATTCATATTAAAAACTTTATTATGCAACTTTTATTGTTCAGTATTTTTATTATTCAATAAAATATCACTAATCTAAATATAACTCATTTAAATTGAATAAGAAAGTATTATATAAAATAAGTTACATCATAAAGTCATTAACATAAACAGAGGTATCACTAATCTAAATATAACTCATTTAAATTGAATAAGAAAGTATTATATAAAATAAGTTACATCATAAAGTCATTAACATAAACAGAGGCGGAGCCAGCCACTGTGAAGGAATGGGTCAATTGACCCCCATTTATTTTTTCTCTTTGAAATGCCATATTCATAGGTCAAGTTATCATATATTTTTAATTAAAATATTGAAGTTAATTGAGATTGACCCCCATATATATATATAAAAAAATTACACTGTTGATCCCCTATAAATGTCAAGAAAATACAAATTACTATTATGTGTTCCAATGTAAGTACCGAATCATTTTCATCTCACAGGTTGATAGAAAAACTTTACAATTGCATTGAATGATATGTATTGTATGCTATACATTGAATTATTTAAAAATACATGTCATTTTTTCAATAGAAAAGGATTAACCATTTTTAAAGCCTAGTATGTTGTTATTGTTAATACAATTTATTTCAACAATTAAACTATAAATTTATAAAACTTTTTAAGTGTCATATCAATTTTTTATTTAGTAATTACTCAATATATGGAGGAATAAAGATACAAAATAGATTTATTTGTTGATATAAATCGATTGGTTGTTGTGCATATTTTGATGCAAAAAATGGTGTTTACTGGTGGATATATATATATATATATATATATGATATAAAAATATTTTTCTTGAGAATTGAATGAAACTGAAGATTGATGAAAATTCAATTTCGTTAAATTAGGAGGCTAAACGATGATGAAACTTATTATTATTTTTTGCGTTCATTTCTTGATTTCGGACTTTTAAAATTTATTGAATATAAATTGTAAAAAAAGAGAGTTTATGATAACAAAAGTACATTGAATTTTTCACCGATTTAAATAATAATATACGCAGAAATCTCATATTTCAAATGAATATATAATAAATAATAATATTTTATTATTAACAATAATAAGTTAATATTATAACAATAAAAATATGAAAATGATTGACCCCATTCCTATATATTTTGCCTCCGTCTCTGAAAATAAATAATAATTAATTCAACATGAATAAAAAAATTAATATTGATGACTATATATCTTCTCATTCATATTCATCGTTTGATCACATCAGACGCTTTGAAATTTTGAGCTTGCATGGAACTGCTTTTTGATGATCATGGGAGCATCTTGTCGAGTTAATTCAGAACACACGTAACTTTTAATGAGTACATTCCAATGAACTAAGAATAATATTGTTTTGAAATATTGCTATTATTACTGGAGTTTTTCTTTGGATTTGTTTCTAAAAAAATAACTATAAACTAAATAATTAAAAATATGATGTTAGAAAATATATTCAATAAAAGTTTTATAGATAAATTTAAACATAATTCTGTTAAAACTAAGGACGTGCATAATAATAAGCAAATATAATTAAAAAGCTTGAATCAATTTATGAGTTAAATTATCTTATCATATTACACTCATCAATTTTAATTTAAGAGTGTAAAAATAATATATTAGTTACTAAATCAATATTGAAGAATAATTTTTTAAAAAAAATCAATGATGGAGAGTAACTTGACATAAGAAAATTTTAAATTTTTAACTTCTTTTATGTATTATAGATTATAGATTTTAACATTTTTATTCGGTATCAATTTTTCTATTACAACCGAGAATAATAATATGTATTTATGTCACTAATAATTATTCTTGTGTGTAAAGGAAAATAATTTAAATTTTCATACCATTCGAAACAATACTTTCACTAAACAGATATCTACGTATTAACATAAGATTTTCTATGTCGAAGTTCCAATTTAGTGGCAATTAATGAAGGAATTCCTAAATCATAAGTGTTTTTCCCCCATTTTTATCTTACTGTACATTCATTTGTAATATTGCCCATACAATAACACTAAAAAGTGCATCTGACCTAAACGACACGAAATCTAAAAATTAAATATTTATCCTTTATTTTTTTCCCATTGCGGCGATCACTTGTTTGAAATAATTTTCCAGGCCGAACCTCCTCTCATCTTGACTGCCCCTCCAATCTAGTTGATTTTTTTCTTGTTTTTTTCGAAGAATAATTAAACTTGAACCTAATTTCTTCTAATACGACGAAAAAAGAAGATCAAAACTTCAAAAGATTGTACTATCTGAGGCTGGGAGCGGGGAGTTTCAACGGGCGTCCACTGGATCATACAAATTATATAATATTGTAAATTTAACAATTCAACAATGAAGCATCTGTCTCTTCGGATTCAAGTTTGATCGATTGGCACTACAAGTCTATAGCACCTCGTCACCTTGTTCCCTTTTTACCATTGATCATTTATTCACTTCCTTTCAGAAAGAAAAGAAAAATCATTTATGTACTTTTCATTACCATGACCTAGTAATTAATTGGTGTACTGTTTCTATGTGAGAGCATAATTGTTGGCGCCAGAGCCCACAAAGAAAATCAGAAAATTCACGACCACTCGGTCTGATTTATTGGATCATACACCGCAATATATAAATAATTGGGTCAAAATTTTTTTTTGTGCTAATACTCTTATTTTTCTTGAAAGAATGTTTCTATAAAAACCTGATTCAGGTAGAAATGCTTCCGTTCTTTGATCCATTTTGCTTATCTATTCCATTGCATCCTATCGGTTCCGATCCAAATGCCTACTCCTATGTTTTATAAGTTATGTATATTTTCAGAAAAAAAAATAGAAAATATGTTTATTTTACCCTTCTGAAAAAAAAAATTGCTTCTCTAGACGAAAATCTGAATTCGCTCCTGCTACCTGTATTGTAAATTACACTTTGGACTGAATGGTTAATGGTTGGGTTTTAAAATTTGCTGGAAACAATAATTTGCTGCTCTTGAATGAATATTCCTATTCATGATTTGCTAGTAATCTGTAGATGAATGCAAATACAATCAACTGGTGACTGCAAAATGGTTGATTTGAAATGTTTACACAAAAGTAGATAGGGATGGTTTATAAGGGCTGAGTTTTTAAACTTGACCCGACTAGCTTATCAATAAACTCAGATTTTATTCGATTTTTCTCTAACTCGATCTGACCCATCATTTTTGTAAAGGAAAAGTTTGATAAAGGTCAGACCTAACCTGAAAAACAAGCTCTTTTAATCAACTCGGCTCTTTTTAAATCCTTAAATTTTTTTTAAATCCGATCATTTTTAAATTCTTATATTTTAATTACATTAAGAAACCAGAAAAATAAAAAATATATATTTAAAAAAATTCTATATTTATAGTTATAAATTTGTTTTATTTTTTAATATCTTGTGTTGTATTTATTTATATTTAAAAAAATAATAAATAACAAAAAATAATAAAATTCCTTTCAAATCCAATCCTTATCCATTTTTATCCCGTCCTTAAGACTCAAAGGGTTAGATAAGGGTCGGACCTATTAAAGGCTAAACTCACCCATAAAAAATTAAGCTCTTTAAATCTGACTCTCTAATTATTCTTTTCAAATTCAGCCCTTATCCGATCCTCTCGTAGGCTCGTTAGGCCTAAATATTGAGAAACCCGATCCGACTCTTAAAGACGATACCTATGTATAGGACGAAATAAAATAATAGCAATAACAGTGAAAAACAATAATAAAATAGACATATTTTAAGAAAATTTTATAGGCTCCGCATCTTGTCTGTTAAAGGCACACAAGTTATTATTTATTTAACATTTAGTTTGTGGGAAAAAATATATTCTTTCAAATATGATGCTCGCCATATAACTAATTTTTACTAAGTAAAATTCTACAATCTTAGCTTATTTAACCAAAAAAATGGATTTATCAAATCTGATTTTTTTTTAAAATATATATATTTTTTTGTCTAATTAAATAATAAAAGAGTTAATGTCATGCGGAGAGCTAAAACTTCAAATTTCTGTATAATAATTAAAGTGGGAAAATTATATCTTTTTTATTAAAAAATATTCCAAACTTAGCCTAACCTAGTGGTTTGTTCTGCTCAAATTATTTAGCCGCAAAACACCCGGGTAAGTTTCTTAATCTCAGTTGCGTAGTGATCACGAGTCTCTAACTTTGGCTCCCTGCAATTGCAGATCAAGTTAGATTTTTGTTCTTATGGATATGTTTGGATCCTGCAAAGAATAGCGTAAGAATAGAGGAATTGAGAATAGTAACTGAGGATAGTGAAAAAATAATGATTTTTCGGTTAGTGCAAGGATAGTAAAAATGTGATGTTATTTTGAATGGTAGGAATGTTATTTGGATTATTCGTTTGAAATAGTAATGAAGAGTTGAGAAAAACAGCAGTTATTTCATCTTTCCATCGAAATAGCAAAATAATAGTTATTCTCACTGTTCTGAAATAATGAATTTGCGTTTAGTTACACCTTTACTATTCCTATTTCAAAAACATCAGTTATTTCGCTATCAAACATACCCAATATTGTATATATCCGTGCCTACAAGCTACTATTATTCTTCACATTTGTTCATGATCACATGCTCAAATTAATTAGGGTCCGTTTGGCAAATTAAGGAATAGCTTTGGAAGAGTGATAGAATAGTATTTTTTTTGAAAGAGTGGTATTTTTGACTATTCGGAAGAGCGAAAATATCGTTTGGCAGTTGTTACTCAGAATAGTTAAAATATGAATAATTATGATACTAATAATGATGATGATAATAATAACAATAGTAAAATAATAATCATAATAGTAAGATAATAATAATAATAAAGTAATATAATAATAAAAAATTATAATTACAATCATAATTATAATAATATAATAATAATAAGTAATCATAATTTTAATATAATAATCATAATCATGATCATGATAATAATAATTATAGTCATAATCATAATAATATAACCATAATTATAATCATAATAATATAATAATAAAAATATAATCATAATCATAAAAATAATTATAATTATAATAATATAATAATAAATTAATCATAAATATAATCAACATATAATAATATAATAAAACATAATAAAATAATAATAAAGTAATAAATAATAATCATAATAAATAATAATATGATAATAGTAATATAATAAAAATATAAACATAATCATAATATAGTAATGTTATAATAAAAAAATATAATTACAATCATAATTATAATAATAAGTAATCATAATTTTAATAATATAATCATAATCATGATAATAATAATTATAGTCATAATCATAATAATATAACCATAATAATAATCATAATAATATAATAATAAAAATATAATCATAATCATAAAAATAATTATAAATAATTATAATTATAATAATATAATAATAAATTAATCATCACTATAATCAACATATAATAAATAATACAACATATTAAAATAGTAATAAGTAATAATAATCATAATCATAATCATCATAATATAATAATATAATAATAAATAATCTTGATCATAATAATATAATTATATTTATATTCATAATATAATAATATAATATTAAAATTACATTTATAATAATAATAAATAATATAATAATACTAATGGTAACGATAATATAATAACAATAATGATAATAATAATTTAATAATAATAATATAATGATAATAATAATAATAAATAATAAACATAATATTAATATAATAATAAATTATAATCATAAATATAATATAATAATATAATAATACTAAATCTTAATCATAATCATAATATAATAATATAATACATCATAATCAAATAATAATTGTTATTAAAATGAGAACTAATCCGATATTCCACCTATAAGTTGGTATACCGGATTAGCACTATTCTGCACTCTTCTACTTAGTCTAAAATTCGTTTGACAAATTAATTCGTCAGAATAACTATTTTATTTTAACTTTTTGCTATTCCATTGAGTGTCAAACCCTCCCTTAAAAAATGCCATACCATAGGAATCAATCAATTGTTCGTGCTGGTAATTAAATGTAATTATTATTTTTGATTGAGGACCAGCTAATTAATGACATTAGTCAAGACGTAACAGTAACCACCAGCAATGATATTTGATAATCATACGGGCGAAAATAAATATATGATATGAATATAAATTATAGAATGAAGCATGCTTTTTGTGCCAATCATTATCACGTGCCAAACGAATATATATTTATAAATTGAAGGTATAAGTGATGTCGATGGATTTTTGTCCCAAGCTCTTCATTCCCGGACAACGGGGCATCTAAACATCTGGTTGGATCAAACGAATTAAGAGAAACCAGGTTAATTTTCTTTGGAAAACTCAGATTATATATTTGATTAAAATCAAAATAGATAGTCTGAACAGCATCTCTCCGGTATCTTGGGTTGAACAGTTGCAATGTCACATACATGGACCCCACGTCGATACCAAAGTACTAATTACCAAATGTACGGAGAAAACAACACCAGATTTTTTTTTTAGTAAATAAATATAGTAAATTGATTATCTCTCTCCTCACTTTTATATTTATAATCTGATTTAAGTTTAAAACTCGGACCGATTTTTTTTTTTTTTGAAACGTTAAAAAAAAAACACGGACCCGAGTTTTAAACTCGGGTCCGGCTACCTCATTTGCATTTCCAGCCCCTCCCACTCCCCTCTCTCTCCCACCTCTCCCCTCCCTTCTCCTCTCTTCAAAAAATATGAAATTTTTTTTCTCAATTTTTTAGATCTAATTCATTTTTGCTCCAATTTATAAACCGTTTGCGCGAAACTTTTTATCGTTAGAAGGAGAGTCGGAAAAACCCGTCGATTCGTCAATTGGATCGTTATTTCGAAGGTAATTTTTGATTTAAAATTTAAATCCGAATTTATCAAAATTAGTAATTTTGATAGATTTAATTAGTATAATTATAGTGATAATTGAAATATAGTTAATATAGTTTGGTTTAGTTGATTTGTGTTGATTTTTTGTGTTAATTTTGAAATATGTTGTTGTAATTAGTTTAATTGTGTATTAACACTAATGATGCTAATTATTTTAAATTTGTTAGATTAAATTTGGTCAAATACTGTTAATTATATGTACATTGGTTAATTATGTGAAATTGTTCAATTATATCAAATTATACCGAGCTATTCCAAATTATACAAAAATTATACCAAAATTATAATATTTTTAAATAATTGTAGTGAAAAATGGAGTATCCGCAACTGCTTGTCGTGCCCGAAAATAAACATAGGTCGCAGAGGGCCAGAACCGATGTAAGTATTCTTTGTCGTATAATATGAAAAAAAAAAATATACTTTATAATTTTAGCATTTCGTATGTAACAAAATAATTTGTACAGCCTCATAACACTCTCCGTTTGAACGCACATCGTCCGAAGATACTATACAATGTGCAGATGGATTCATATCTGCATCGACTGGGTCTGTACCAGATGATAATTATGGGTGATTGTGAGTTAGATAAATCACTCCTGACAGCGCTTGTTGAGAAGTGACGACCAGAGACGTCGACATTTCATCTACCAGTCGGCGAGCTGACGGTGACGCTAGAGGACGTGTGTTGTCTATGGGGATTACCTATCAAAGGTATTTTAAATTTTTAATATGTTATTTTATATTTTTTTTAAAGTCTACTAATCTGATTTTGCATATTCAAACAATACAGGAAAACCAATAACAGGGGTGACTGACGATAATTGGAGCGGGACGGTGGAGATTCTTCACATAACTAGCGCTATAGAATAAAAAAATCATATATGTAGATGTTCCGTTTGGTGAAGAATACAGCCACCGCCATTGATTGGCTTACGAAGCCCGGGCATGCAGCGTTTGGCAAGCATGAATTTCGCCAGATAAAATATTTGATGGGTGATTTAGGTCATCCACATATTTTTCACTTAGATGCTTGCTTCTGCAGGTTAATATTTAAATTTTTTTATTTTAAATTGTGTGTATTTTTAATTTAACTAATTTTTAATAATTTAATTCATGTTAATATGTGTAATTTACTCGTACAGGTCTTCCGACAGATCCTGAGGACATCGATATCTCTGCCGATGATCGTCCGATCAGCGGCACACCTGACCTGAGTGCCCGAGACGCAAGCACCGCCGGACGCAAGACACGAGTGTCCTCACCGTGAAATTCAGCCGAGAGACATGTATAGTCTGTCTCTCATTCGGAGGATGTTTCATAGGCATTGATGTATTTTTTTAAACTGTTGTTTGTATCGACTTTTTTAGACTGTTCTTATATATATTTTTACATCGACTGTTCTTTATATCGACTTTATATCAATTTTTTACATTAACATAATAATTTTTAAATCATTAACAACAGAAAAATAATAATAATTTTTATATAACATAATAATCATTTATCCAATATAATTTCATATCACATAACATAATTAATTTCATATAACATAATAACTAACTAACTTAATAATATTGAAAATGTAAAAATATATATAATATATATATATATATATATATATATATATATATATATATATTTATCCGGACCCGAGTTTCAAACTCGGGTCCGCTATAAACGCAAAAGTGAGGAGAGAGGTGGCCAATTTGCTATATTTATTTATTTTATTTACTAAAAAAAAAAAATCTGAAACAACACAGCCAACCCTGAATTTAAATTAAACTTATGCACAACTATATATTAATCCTATGTTTCATTAAAGAAAGAAAAGAAAAGGCAAAGAATCTGAAATCATCCACCAATCATCACTTCATCAGCATCACCAAAAGCAACCATCTGATCCTTTCTTCCACATTGCCACCACCTGAGCCAGTGCCTCACATGCGGCCCCATCTTCCTTCAACCCGTCTGCCGCCGCCTCCTTCAGCTCGGTTACCTTCTTCCAGAGCCTCTTCCCCTCCTCTCCTTCCATGAGTGCTCCGACCTTCCTCCCTATCTCCTTCCTCTCCACCACCCGATCACATCTCTTCTCCAACCACAATGCACTTCCTGCTCCTTCCAACAGCATTACTGCATTCTGTTTCTGCTCGGCAAACAGCGGCCATGCTATGATCGGCACCCCATGCACCACCGTCTCCAGTGTCGAGTTCCACCCACAATGGCACAGGTATCCACCTGTAGCTTCGTGTGCCAACACCTTTATCTGTGGAGCCCATGATGACACCACCATGCCTCTATCTTTTGTTCTCTCACGGAATCCTTCTGGAAGGAAGGCAAAAGGATCCTTCTTGCTTTCGGCATTGTAATAGTTGCTGCTGACATCACCGGCATCGCTCGGGCTCGGTACTACCCAGAGAAATCTCTAGCCACTTGATTCGAGGCCATATGCCAGCTCATCCATCTGTTCCATATTCAGCGTACCGCCACTTCCGAACGAAACATAAAGAACTGAATTGGGCGGTTGCTTGTCAAGCCAATCAAGACATTCAGACCCGCCTGCTTTCTCAACTGTTGAGCCAGTTTGAATCAATGGCCCAATTGGGTAAACCTGTGGCCGACCCGGCTCAGAGTGTCGTAAAATCCTGGCTGCACCTGGTTCAATCGCATCAAATGAATTCACCAAAATTGCATCTGCCTCACGGTACTTCTTACCATGACTCACCATCCATTTGTAGCAATCCTTTGATCGGTCCTGGAGTGGCATGAGTATTTCCTCGCCAGGTATTGGCACACACCCAGGTAATTGTACCGGTTCTTGTAGATCCTTAAAGTCACATGTAAGACTGGCATTGATTTCAGGCAAGTGTAGCAAAAGAGTAAGCAACAAAAGATTAGTAGGGAAGAACAAATATGTTCGCAATCCTGCTTCACGTGCCGCATCAAAAGTGTCAGCGCCAAACAAGTCAGTGATGAAACCGACAACATTGTAGCGAGTCTTCAGCTCCTTAAATGATGAAGTAATTGCCGGGATGAGTCGGACAGACTCAACTGACATGCGGGTTTCAATGGCAGAATCTGGAGGAAGTTCAGAGAGGGACACAGGTGGTAAAGAGAGAGGATAAATGGAGGAAGGAAGAGAAGAAAGAAATGATTGTTGGGTCTTCGATGCAGTGCTTGCAAAGGTCATGAGCGTGGCCGTGAAGCCATGTTTTGTGACCAAGAGCTTGGCAAGCTTGGCCAAGGGGATGAGGTGACCCATGCCAGGTGTCGCCAGCATGGTAATGTGGGGTGTTGTTGCCTTGGTACCGTTCTCCAAGGAAAGGTATGAGCAAATATATCTCAAAATCGAGTTCAGAAATATTGGATTAATTCGACGAGGGGGAAGGGGAGAGAGAATGAGATGGATGGTATTAGGGGTTTGCTAAAACCTGCCGGGTATAATTCGTATCTGTGTATCTTTATTCGTGTCCGGGTATAGACGGGTAAATGGGTACACGAGTATGGGTTTGAGAAGGGCCGGTCATTTTTTTTTTTTAAAAACTCGTTGTACCCGTACCCGCCGCCCGTACATGTACCCGTGTACCCGCACCCGCATACCCGTTGCACGATTTCTGAACCGTTATAACGGTTTCTGAATCGTTATAACGGTTTGCTGAAACGTTATAACGGTTCAGTAAATCGTTATAACGTTTCATAAATTTTAAAAAAATTCAAAAAATTTCCCCCCGGTTCACATCAAATCAATACTCGTATCCGTACCCGCCGAACCTGCTGTACCCGCTGGATTTTTTTTTTTAATAAATTTCAAAATTTATTCCCTCCAATCAAAACTCTATAAATACACCCTCTTTCTCTAATTTCTCAACATTTTCACCTTCTCTCAATCTCTCAATCTTTTATTCTCTCAATATAATATTATTCTCAATTTTTAAATTTATTGTTCCAAAAAATATAGTATAAAAATATGATCACGGAATTACAAAGGTATTGAAATTACGAAGTTCGGCGTCTCCCGCAAGATTTTTCCGCGAGATTTAAAGGTTATATTTATTTCATGTTATATTAAATTTTTTTTGTAGAGTAAATTTAGTTTATGATAGATTTATTGAATGTTAAGTAATTAGATTTGTTAGATTTATTTTATGTTTGAATATGTTAGATTTTAATTTTTAAATTCGGATTTATTTTTAATAGGTTAAGAAAATAGGTTATTTTTATTTTTTTGAATATGTGAAGTAATTAGATTTATTTTGAATAGGTTAGATTTTAATTTTTAAATTCGAATTTAGTTTTAATAGGTTAAGAAAATAGGTTATTTTTATTTTTTTTTGAATATGTGAAGTAATTAAATTTATTTTGAATAGGTTAGATTTTAATTTTTAAATTCGGATTTATTTTTAATAGGTTAAGAAAATAGGTTATTTTTATTTTTTTTGAATATGTGAAGTAATTAGATTTATTTTGAATAGGTTAGATTTTAATTTTTAAATTCGGATTTATTTTTAATAGGTTAAGAAAATAGGTTATTTTTATTTTTTTGAATATGAGAAGTAATTTTATTTTTAATACGTAGGTATTGGAAAACGGAAATACGAAGTTTGGCAACGCTCGCAAGTACAATTTCGTGAAATTTGAAGGTTACATTATTTGACATATAATTCACTTTAGATTTAATTTTGTTAGATTTAATTTAAAATTTAAATTGTATGTTAGATTTAATTTGTACTAATTGTTAGATCATTTATTTTTAATAAGTTATTTATGACGTTTTAATGGTTTCCCTAGTAAGAACTGTTGCAATACTATGAAAACACAATGTCTAAGGAAAGTTATAACGTTTCATAAATCGTTATAACGGTTCAGTAAATCGTTATAACGGTTCAGAAATCGTTATAACGGTTCAGAAATCGTTATAACGGATCTCGTTCCTGACCCGACCCGTCCTACCCTTGGACTCGCCCCGTGTGCCCGAGTACCCCCGTACCCGTACCCGTGGTACATGCAATGGGCACGGGTATGAGACGGGTAGGGTACGATTTTGAAAAAAAAACCGTCTACCCGTCGTACCCGTCGCGGGTGTACCCGACTCGTACCCGCCGGCAAATCACTACCTGTGTGCCCGAGTACCCCTGTACCCGTACCCGTGTACCCGCGACGGGCACGGGTATGAGACGGATAGGGTACGGTTTTGAAAAAAAAACGTGTACCCGTGCACGCCCTACCCGCCACCCATCGCGGGTGTACCCGGCCCGTACCCGCAGTACCGCCGGCAAATCACTAGATGGTGTACTATTTTTCTCCTATTTATAGCGCTCCTGCCAACTGGTTGTTTGGTTGAGTTTTTATTGGGAAGAAGGAGGTGTCAAACAGCTGAAATGGTGATGAAAAAGTGTCATTTCGTCAACCATTTCGTTTAATAAACGAAATAAAAACAGTTTCGTTAACCATTTTGTTATAAAACGAAATAAAAAACAGTTTCGTTAACCATTTCGTTTATCACGAAATGGAACGAAATACAAAATTTCGTGTATTTTACATTGAAATACTCTTAACGAAATGAAAAATACTGTTTCGTTAACCGTTTCGTTCTTTGCGCGAAATAGAAAATAGCGATTTCGTTAACCGTTTCAAGAGATGGATTAGAAGAAAATTTGACCATTCAAAGTGTTGGACTCTTTTCGCAGCCGTGTAGAGGTTCTGGAGCTGTGAAGCGGTGTATACCCACTGATCACGTCATTAGTACGACATGATGAGTAATCATCATCCCCTCACTTTTCAATTTTTCCCAATCACGTCCCTGTCTGATTTCTGTTTTCTTTTCTTTTTTTATCAGAAGTCCCCACTGTTTCAGCCTTTCAGGGGTTAAAATCGTTGATATTTTGACCCCCACATACAATTTGATTGTTCCAGTCATTAACTCGGAGATCATTTAATTAAGGACAACGTCATTAATACATGATATATACAAGTCTTTAGTTTGATTCAATAACCCTCAGCATTAACTAACAGAGAACAATCTTAGGCCGCTCTGCATATAGTATAGCCTACTTCTATTCCTTTAATTTATTTTCACTGTCGCAAGAGTAAATTTGCAATAATTAAGTTATTTGTATCTACTTTTTCCTTGCAGGAAACATATAGTTTTTGTTACAAGACGGTAATTATTAATGTCAGGAGAAAGTATTTTCAATTTTCATTAAGTAATATATATCTTAGGACGCCAATTGTTCAATTAAATGCTCTCTTCTTCTTTTTTGGGTAAAAGAAATTCAATAATCTTTTTTAAAACAAAATAACAGAAAATGAAAATCTACATATCCTAAATCTGATTGAACAATTTTTTTTTATAAGATCCAAGTCCTTGGATTTAGTTTATACTCAATGATAAGAGTAAGTTAAAGAAATGCCCAATCTCACCTTTTCCTTTTATTCTCCCCACGAAAATGGAACAAATGTTGCATGTGAGGAATAAAAAAAAGACATCAACCATTGTCTCATATGCAAGTGGAATAAAAAAAGAAGAAAATCAAATGTTATAAATATTAACTAACTATTTGACAGTAAGAAATTGTCTTCCTAGAGGTGTTAGGTGTACGTTCATAATTCGCTTTAAAAAATCATTTTAATAATAAATTATGGGTGCTACGAGTTAAAAGTTTTAAGATCTCAAGGAGCTTTTGTTATATCGTAGGTAAATATCAAGTAAGGTGTCAAGGAGGCAAACTTAATTAATTAAATTACAGCTGCCAATTTATAATTGGCAACAAGCAGATTTGTCACTACAGATTAATGCAAAAGGTTAGTATTGTATTGTTACTTACGTTGGATGGTGGGTGCTGACGCAAGAGAAATAAATAAGGGAAAAAACTTCTTTCAAAAGTGTGGGTGCTGACGCAAGAGAAATACATAAGGGAAAAAACTTCTTTCAAAAGTATTAATTTTTCAACGTTAGGCTATCTTGGTATGCATAGTACACATTGTTTGTATGTTATGAATTATTTTTTTAGTTTTAAAGTTTAAATGATTAATTTGACTGTTTAATATGATTTTTATGTAAAAAATTAGTTGTAGACAATTTTATACTTTTAATTTTTTACTATTTTTTTAGATAATTATAAAATCAATTCTTTTGAATAATTCATAATAATTAAATCAAGTGATTTTGTAACTATCTAAAAATAATAATAATAATTTAAAAATATAAAATTTGATCTATAATTAAATATTCATATAAAAATTATTTTGGACGATCGGATAAATCATTTAAACTTTAAAATCAAAGAAATAATTTTTAACATACAAATTATATATGCTATACTTAACACCATAGTCCATCATTTCTATTGTATTTCGCTTTCTGACGTAATGTACAATGTTTTGGTTACGTACGTAGATGGGTACTTGAATTGTTTCATGACTTTAGTTTGTTAATTTTACCGGTACACTATTTTGGTACCATTTTGTGGTAGGTTAATTAGCGGAAAAGCTTGTGGCTAGTGCACTATTTTTAATATCATAATAAATTGTTAATTTCCACTGAAGGAAATTGACGTGCCAATGACTTCCATCATAGAAACTTCCATCCAATCTATCAAACGGTCCCTTTCTAGTTCCCTTTCTAGTGGCAAGTGAGTGCTTCTCTCATTTGTTTTCTTTAACAAACACGTACCATTTAGTGGGATCATATTGCTTTTATAGATTGATCCACTAGAGAGATGGCGCCGCTATTTGTTAGGAAAACATCTCATTTCCATCTTTATAATTAGGAGAAATTAGATAATAGTCACCTCAAAGTTGGAAAATTAGAAAAATATCACTTAGAGATTAAATAAATCTCCTCAAAAAATAAGAATTTTTCATATTGACTAAAATGACCTGTTCAATTATTTTCTCATGTCCATCTTTATAACAATTGCTTGTTGACGAATAAAAAAAAACTGCAATGGCCAATTCGTTCAGCACAGATGAAACAAGCTTAAATGCTATTTACCTCCTCTTATAAGCAGGGAATTGTGACACTAAATAAATTATTTCAACAGAATTACAAGAAAATTAAGGGCGAAAAATAATGAACGGCAATGGATACAAAACTCTGTAAGGTCAGGGGTGTCCAAACTGCTCATTCCTCTTTCCAGATGCAGCTAGTCACACACAACTTGAGTTCTTTACTGGTACCACCTGAGACTTCATACATCATGTACTGCTACTATTTTAGGTCAACTGGCCTTGTAGCAGTATAATAATTTTGTAATATATGGATTAAAAAACAGAGATGAAGATGCTGACAATTGTTTCTTAGTTTCAATTAATCAAGTACTATTCGATCTAAATCTGATCGGTGTTCATTAGAGTTAGACCATCAATCATTGAGTATGTGAAACATACCAACAAACACAAAAATGTTAATTGTCGTCAGAAAAGAATTTGAACATTCATACCGACAAATCAATTAGCAACCATCGTCAGACATATCTCTGCCTTCTTCTTGCATTCATGTTTACTGATGCTACCATGAAAACCCATAATATGAATTAAAAAATAATATGAGAAATTAGAGAAGGATTAACTTGGCAGATCTATACACATGAAGAAGAAGAGGAAGAGAGGAATATACCAAGAGGCACAAGTTCTCAGAACACAAAATAATATCTCTCTTAAGTTTAGGTTACAAGACATTTACTTTTATATAATGGATTAAAACTAACAGGCATAACAGACGACCAAAATAAAATAACACAAATGATTATGATAGCACATAACACTAAACATAAAATTAAGTAGCAGATGAAAGAGGCCCAACAAACTCCCCCTCTTGATTCATTCCTGACTCATGCAAAAGAGGGCTCTATATCATTATGTCACTGTAAATTAAAATTTTGTAGGAGGCATAACCATCATCTTCATAACCAAATTTATACCATTGGAATGATTAACAAACATCTTCCGACTCCAAACTAAAAGTTTGTAGATGTGTCATAACCGGCTTGGATATCTCGGCATGACTATTTCTTCTCAATAAACCTGAAAATCGAATACAACAGCTGTACAGTTCTCATTTTCGCCACCTTAACCTTTATGCTTGTTCTTCTTGAGAGTGTAAAGTATGGAAAAAATACTTATGAAACTAAAATAATAGTAAATTTTGTATCCCGTAAAATTTTGATAGTAAAATATTTTACTCGAAGAGAGAAATCAAAATTTGGATACGATTAAATACATTTTTGTGTTAACAGCATGGAGGACTCGTTGCTCATAAAAGCACACTAGTTTTACTCTATATAAATATACTTATATAGATAAATATATATAAATTAAGCTTTTAAAAAACGGAAAGTTTTAACCATTTTTACGATTTTGACAGACTCTAGCGTTAAGTGTTTGAGAAAAAACAGATTTAACGGGTTTTCTATGATTTAATTGTTTTATCTCACGTTAAACCCATTAAAACCGTTAAAACCATTAATTTTTAGAAAAAAAACACATTTAACGACTGGATTTTTTTTGTTTTAAATCTTAATAGTTTGTGACTCTAAAATTTTATTTCCTTTTTATTTTTTGGATGTAAATTAAGGCCCTAATAAAAATAGAAAGCAAATACATAATGTAATAGTTTAATATAATTTAAGATTTTTAACTTTTGAGTACTTAATTAATATTGTAATTATTATTTTTACTTAATTTTGTTAATTATTAAGTACTAATGATATGAGAATATATTTCTCAACCTTTTTAAATATTAATTAATAGTTAAAAAATGATTGACCATTTTTTAATTTGACGACTGTGTAAAACCATTAAAACCGTTAACCGTTAACTGATCACTTCACCGTTAAGAGCCGTTAAACGTTTTTTAAAAGCTTGATATAAATACAATAATTTATTTCATATTTTAATATCTTTGTGTTGATGAAGAAATTGATTTGCACTCATTTGAATTTGATAATATTTAATTAGTAATTAATATATTTTTAATGACAATTAACATGAAAAGTTATATGATTTTGTTATATTTAAAGCACTATTCATTGTTGTACTTTATTAGTATATTTATTTGTCCAAATCATACAAATTTTGTTTACATTGAATTATTATTTTTTTACTCATTTTCTATCGTCACTCATTCTTTATCCAAAATTCTTAATGGGTAAGAGTATGGTACGGATAAAATTATTTTTTTAACGGGTAAGGATAATGTATGGAGAAAAAAATTTAATGGATATGGATATGAAAATTTCTCCACTCATATTCTATCCTACCCATTGACAACTTTACTTTGGAGTGATATTTTTCTAATTTCATGATTTTAGAAGAGCAAGTAACTAATTTTCCCTTATAACTATTCATATATTTATCTACCCGTCGTATTTAAATTATTCTATTGTCACGTGGGTGGACCTCTGAGCATCTGAATAGATAGTAAACCCACATAACGAGTAACAAGTGAGCTACTTCGATTAACAATTAAGAACATATAATAGGTTTGTTTGGCACATGGTGGTGGAGTAGCAAAAATTTGATATAGAATAGCAAAAAGTTGATATAGAATAGTTATTTCGACGAATTAATTTGCCAAATAAATTTTAGACTAAGTAGAAGAGTGCGAAAGAGTGCTAATCCAGTAAACCAAGTTATAGGTGGTATACCGAATTAGATCTCGTCGGAATAGTGATTATTATTTAATTATGTTGTATTATATTATTATATTATGATTATAATTATGATTATGATTTATTATTATGATTATGATTTATTATTATATTAATATTATGATGATTATTTATTTATTATTATTATTATAATTAATTATTATATTATTAATTATTATTATATTATATTATAATTATTATTATTATATTATAATAATTATGATTTTAGTATTATATTATTATATTATGATTATAAATATGATTATATTATTATTATTATTATATTATTATTATTATATTATGATTATGATTATTTATTATTATGATTATGATTATTTATTATTATGATTATGATTATTTATTATTATTATATTATATTATTATATTATTATTATTATTATTATTATATGATGATTATATTATATATTAAGGTTATATTATTATTATATTATTATTATTATTATGACTATAATTATTATTACTTATTATTATTATATTATATTATAATTATATTATTATGATTATAATTATTTATTATTATTATTATGATTATGATTATAATTATTTATTATTATTATATTATGATTATAATTATAATTTTTCTTGTTATATTATTATGATTATTATTTTATTATTATTTGATTATGTTGTATTATATTATTATTTATTATTATATTATTATAAATTATAATTATTTATTATTATATTATTATGATTATGATTATAATTATATTTTTATTATTATATTATGATTATAGATTATGATCATTATTTTATTATTATTTTACTATTATTATTATCATCATTATCATTGTTAGTATCATAATTATCTATATTTTAATTATTCTGATTAACAACTACTAAATAATATTTTCACTCTTCCGAATAGTCAAAAATATCACTCTTCCAAAAATATACTATTCTATCACTCTTCCAAAATTACCACTCTTTCAAGGCTATTCTTTGATTTGCCAAATGAACCCTAGTAAACATATAGATATATAGATATATACATAACATATAAAATATATAATAAATCTATATTTGAAAATGATTCATGCTTAAGAGAGGAGATTTACATCAAGGTAATACATACACCAACGCAGGTAACAATTAATGATTTATCATTAATATTTGAAATTAATAAATAAGTACCTCTTAATAAATCTCACTCAACATCTTTACTATATTTGTGAATATTATGTCCATTGAATATAGGGATGGGATCCCTTGGCAATGGGTTATCTCAACAATTTTGACAATGGATCTTTAAATAAATATAAAAAAATTAAAAATTAAAAAGAAAATTTTAGTTATGTTCTTCTACTTAGATTATAGTAACTCAAATTTTATGTAATTTTACTATCATTTGATAGTTCATCAAAATATTATGTAATTTACGACGATTCTAATTTAACGCTTGATGGACTATCAAACATTCATGAAATTATATAAAACTTAAATCACTATCAATCTATAAGTAGAAGAATATATCTATAGGCTTTTTTCCTATTTTTTTTAAAAATCATATTTATTTGAAGATCCATTGTCAAAATTATCAAGATAATCATTGTCAAGTGATCCTGTCTCTTAAATATATAGACTTAATTATTAACTGAAATAACTCATTTGTTAATCATTACATAAGTTTACTATCTCTTCAGACACTTAGAAAGCCATTCACCTTACAATGTCTCCACAACTAATGTAAGAGATGAAAGAATAAATAGTTATAAGAGTGGAATCTAGCTATGACTCTCTTTATTAGGTGAATATTGCATGGTATAAGATCTATTATATTATTTCATTACTTATTTTTTAACTCTTCTTCTTGTTTTGTAGATAGATTACGTTTTTTAAGTAAAGATAAAATCACAAATTATCTAATTTTCAAATATTAAAATATTCATTAAAAAAATCTCTATCCCAAACTTATAATATGTTATATAAAAATATTACTTTTCCTTTAAATTAAATACTAATTCTATTTGCATAGTTTACTTATTATGTTTTTCAAAGAGAAATATATTTTGTCCTAATTATAACAACAACTATCATTTCTTTCTAGAAGAAAAAAATTAAACCATAAACTAAACAAAGCTCCACATATATACTTACAGTTCCCACTTCCCAAGCGTGCGATCCAGAAAAAACTCTTTTTTTCAAACAAATCCACTGTCTCTATCTGATCCAATCATATTATCTTTTTACAAGTTTGGCTTACGTGCTCAATCCAATAAAAAAAATAAAAAATAAAAAAGGAGATGGTATCCCCCACCACTTGAATGTCCTCCTGACTCCTGGTCTAATTCCCTCTCTGGTAGGGCCTTGAGATCTCCATTGCAAATTCATGACCTAGTTTTCAAAAATACAAGTAAAATTAAAACTTGATGCCCTTGTCTGGATTTCCTGTGCCAGTTGCTCTGTGCACCAGGCCCTAAAATTACTTCTATACATCCATGATGTTACATCATTTCTGTGCGTTTATAATGTTTCCGTTTCTAGTTCTTCTGGTTTCTCTTAACGCCCCAGCAATTAGTCGATTATAATAGAATAGGGAAAAAATTTTTAATTTCGCGTACAGTAAACTCAAACTTTCATTGTATATAGAATATGAAAAGTTTTTTTTCCATTTCGCTTTTATGAGATCGAAATAAATCCCCATTTTTTTGTGCATTTATAATATTTATGGCATAAACAATATTAATGTTTCTAGCTTTCCTAACTCTACAAGCAGATTGTAATAGAATATGCAAAGTTCTCTTTCTATTTTAGTTCTTTTCTCTCTACCTACCACATCCCATTCGATAAGCTCCTTGCAATTGGAATTAATTGAAGTCTGCAGCTGTTTATGATTTTTAATTGCTATAATTGTTTTATTTTATTTGGAGATGTCAGTGCTGTATATAATTAAATTAGTATATCCAGCTTACCGTTTGCTAATTAATTGTTGTACGAATCCCACTTAGAGGATGTTGTCTTTTGTCACTAGACCAAAAACTAATTCTTCTATTATTTAAATTCTTAAATAATAAAATTAATTGAATAAATATTTTATAAATATTATTTTATATATGTATATAAAAATTTATATTATTTTAATATTATTTATATATACATAAAGTCTTAATAAAAGTAACGGACCAAATTTTATAATTTAGCCTCATTACTTGATAACTATTCAAATAAAGTTAAAATTTTATGATTTTTCATATACATATAATTGAAATGATATATAATATTTAAAATTTTAAATTCATGCATAAATAAGTAAGTAGGCATCATAGATACCAACAATGATGATAATTTAATCTTTTTCTTTTTTAATTATTATATAGGTGTTTTTGGGAGCTCTTGCAGAAGGTTCACAAAAAATAAAATATTTTGTCATTCACAATCTATAAAAGTTACATGATTTTATTTTAATAGAACGTTTGTGTACACATGATTTCATACCGTCTCCAAATAATGTTCCCAATTTTGATGATGAAATTCCTATTGCAGCGAACACTCTTGGGAAAACATGAACCATACTAACACTGAGCATCATTGTACAAAGCGCAATTACTGATTTGATTCTTCTTCTTTTTTCAGGATTGATGGCATCTAATAATGAATTTCCTCAATCTTCCAGTTCAAAGAAAGAATTCAAGGATTGCATCAACTGAAAAAGTTCTATTAGCTGAGAAAGAAATATAATTTCTATATAAAAAAATGAAAATATGTGACCTTTTCTTATTAATATTTCTTTCCATCTAAATATGGATAAAAGCTCTCTCGCAGATCCGACTAAAGAATTGTATCCCAATTGAATAATAAAACTTCTTCAATACACATAGACTTACAAAAATAAATTTACTTTTTGCTATGAATTTCTTTCAATTGGCGTGTTATATTTACTTTAATAATTATCTTCCAGGGCGAAACCCGGTTACATTTCTAGTTATATTTATGATTGATTTTAAAATACCATGTGGGTTCTGCTTTTACTGGTTCGCTAATTTCTTGGAGCGATTGTCTTTGTTTATTTTTAATTCTAATTTGGATATTTTCTTCGATTTCTAACTATATATAAATTCCAAATATTACAAAAAATAAATAATTAAGGAGACTAGACTAGATGTATTGATTTCAACGTTTATTCAAATAAATGCATGTTTCAAGCGTAAGTTTGGATAATATAAAGAGTATTTTTTTTTCCGAGCATGACGTTTGAAAATATTTTCTTGTAGCCTACCCAATTTATTTGGGATTAAAGGTTTTGTTGTTGTTGTTGTTGTTGACGTTTGAAAAATATTTTCTTGTAGTCCTCTTCACTAAAAAAACAAAAGAAAAAGAAATCTACAAGACTTTTTTGTGCGACCCATAATCTTCTCTGTTGTTATAAATAGTTGCCAGGTTATGTCCTTCAAAATAAAATAAAAAATTATCTTGAAATTAGATAAGCGTTTTGTAGTTTATTTAAAAATGTCAAATTTATAATGCATCTTCAATCCTAAAACTACAAAAGCACATATTTTCAATGTTCCAACATACAAATATATTTCTACTACCATCTAATGAGACCTTTTGATGCAGATATTAATTCTTGATTTCTTTGTGAGAAATTTATTTTGAGCTTTAACATAGAGATCATGTAGAACAGTTTACACAATTGCCTTTTTTTTTTAAAAAAAATGAATTAGCTAATATATAGTTTCTTTCTCAGTGAAGGGGGCAGTAGTAATTCAAAATAATAGCATTGCAATAGCTCACCAATTTGATAAGGCCACACTAAATCAAGGGAACCAATTACAAAACCACCATACCACCATTGCAGAGCCCCACTTCATAGTTTCAATGTCGGAACTTGCAAGGCACAGAAGCAGAGAAAGCAATTCCATTATTTTTTCTTTTCTTATTTTATGTTTTTTATAACCAACTAGGTACTTGTTGATATATTCCCTCACTTGGAAACGAAAATTCAACCTCAAATCAGCACAGATTCTGCATAATGGAGGATTTAGGTCGGACGGTTGAGAAATTTATATTGTACTTTAAAAAAAAACCATTTTTTATTAATAACAAATTAAAAATAACAAGTCACTGATGTAACTATATTCAACTAGTTTTACGAATCTAACAAGGACAGAAATCGTATTTCTGTCCCGAACCTCCTTTCCCATTTCCGTTCGGGGGCCTCCTTTTCCCATTTCCTTTCGGGGGCCTCCAACCATTTTCGTCTCCGGCCCACTTTCATGCGCTTTTTCCGATGCGCTGTACTTTTGTATTTTTTTAAGTTTAATTTGATAATTCATTTCATCACACTAAACACACTTCTAAATATTAATTTGAATTGACATTAGGGGTGTCAATTATTGACCCGACCCGATCCGAAACAGACAGGACCCGAAGTTAAATGGATCGGGTATGGGTTTAATTTTTTTGATCCGAATCAGATCGGGTCGAGTTCGAGACTCAACCCGATTAATTATATTTTTTGAAGTAATTTTATGATTCAGTATTAATTAAAGATTAAATATACATTAATTACACACTAATTGAGATTAATTATAAATTTTAATATTTTATCATTTTAAAATTATATTAAAATAATTAATAAATATTTAATTATTTTACACGAATGGATCAAGATTTTTTGAACCGAATTTAATCGAGTCGGATTAGGATTGAGACAAAAAATAATAAAAAACTATGAATTGATACCCTAGTTGATTGAGAAATGTATCTAAAAAATTATAATTTTTTTTACAAATATAAAAAAATCATATGAAACTCATTTAAAGCGATTGGATTGAGAATTTAAAATTTGACAATGAAAAAAATATTCCATAGCACACATGTTGCATTACTTATAACACTCAGAACATCTGTGCTACATATAACATCATAGTCAAACTTATTGAAAAAATAAATTTTATTTTATTCTAAAACGTCAATTTTAATTGTATGCTACAGTGATGAATTGCACGGTACCTACTTTCTAAAATTTTTTTTATGTCCAGAAAAATACGTCGTTCATAAAATTTGGTAATTTCTAAATAATCTTGTTCTAAAATAAAAAGAAATTATGAATTTTGTTAAATTTAATATATCAATTATCCCTGTAACCAAAATAACAATATCACAATGTGAGCGTCCTGATCACTGCATCAAAGAACAATTTCAGAATTGAAAAAAAAAAACAAATTACGTGCCGCTTGCAAGTCCATGGTTTGCCCAATGCCCATACATGTCTAGACTGAAATGATAGTGCCGAAATAAATGCGTGACCCAAAGCCCAAATTAAAGGTCCTCCCAGTAAATCCAGCCCAGTTCAGTTTACCCTTTTCTCAATTTGTGGAATAAAGGAAATGTCACCGTTCTTGGTGCAACAAGGTAAAGTTCTAAACGAGTATACAAGTTTTGCAAGAAATGCTCAAGGGGAGTGGTCAGAAATCACGCTTAAGCATTAATCTTAAAAGAGAAACCAAATCTGATAACCATATTACAAGCACGTATGAACTGAAGTAAATCATCAATCATGCTTTTTGAGCCACATACTACACAACACTGTAAATGACTCCTTATCACATTAATTGCTAAATTACATTCTTCTTCCAAACTTCAACCACCTCTTCCAGAGCACAGTGTGAAGATCCCCCTTCTAGCAACGCACCGGCAGCGGCATCTTTCAGTGCAACTGCTCTGTCTCTTAATTGCTTCCCTTCCTGCTCCTCCATCACACACTTCACCACTCTCGAAATCTCATCCCTCAAAACCAATCCGCTCTCCGACCCCCTCAGCCTCAATGCCACTTTTACCTCCTCTGTCAGCAACACAGCATTCATCTTCTGCTCAGCGAACATCGGGAAAGCAATCAGCGGGACACCATTTATGATTCCCTCGAGTGACGAGCCCCATCCACAGTGCGTCACGAAAGCCGCTATGGATTTGTGCTTGAGAATCGATACCTGAGGTGCCCATGTCGTGATAATTCGACTGATTTCTTTAGTTCTCTCCAAAACCCCCTCTGGTAGTACATCAGCAAGTGATCCATTGACGCTTTCTTTAACAACCCATATGAAACGATGGCCGCTTTCTTCAAGCCCGAAGGCAAGTTCGGTGAGTTGCTGGGGCTTGAGGGTACACCAACTGCCGAATGACACGTACACCACCGACGTGTCAGGTTGCAAATCTAACCAAGAAACGGTCTCATTTTCTTGAACTTGATCCAGTTCATGCTCTATTGGCCTGATTAATGGACCGACCGCGTAAATCGGTGGCCAGCCCTCTTGGCTATCCTTGTAAGCTTTCACAACCTTAGGTTCCAACTCTTCAAATGAATTTACCAGAATGCCCTTCATGTCCAACAAGTCCTTGCCATGTTGGATGAGCAAGGCGTACGCTCCATCAGACCTTGTTTGAATAGGTTCTAGAAAATCAGGTCCGGTAATCGGTACACATCCAGGTAACCGAATCGGTTCTTCCACATCCCTCAAGTTGCCTGGAAAAGATTTGTCTAGTTCAGGCACATGGAGGAATACAGATAAGGTCAAACAAGAACAAGGGATGAACCTATAGCAGGGTATACCTAGTTGCAATGCCGCTTCGGTGGCCATAAAAGCGAAGATGTCGATGACTACTGCCAAGAGAGAACCGGTGGATTGAAGATCTTTCAAGTGTGATTGGATCTGTGGCAGGTTCAACTTAGTTGTCAGGATTATACGACTCAAGGAGTCGGTATTTCTGGGGAACAAATCAGGAGATAGCGGATTAGAGAGGGTAATAGCAGCCACATTAGCAGGAAGCTTTTCGAAGAGCGATACATACGCAGGAGAGGAAGTATTCTTTGGGTTTATGAGAAGAGTGATCGACATGTTATGTACTGTTGCCAAGCGATCGGCGAGTTGCACACAGGGAAGGAGGTGGCCCAATCCAGGGCTGCAAACTATGGCAACGTGAGGGTTCTTTGTTTTGTTTGACATGGCCGTGGATAATTTGGACTTTTTTGAGCAGGAAGGTAGAGATGGAGATGTGTATTTAAAAGGTTCTTCTTATTGATGGAACTTTGGGATATTTCAAGGAGAAGAAAATGACAAGTTGGTACCTGATGATTGATGAAAAATAGGTCTATGTGGAATGTGAACATCTTGTGATAAAGAAATTTATCGAGCCATTGCACTTTTTGCGAAGTCAGAACAAAGGTTTGGTACTGATTCTGACCCTTTCTTCTCGTACCGCATATCTTTGTTTGATTTTTGTTTTGTGCTTTTTTCAGCTGGTTATAAGAAGCTGGAAATACGAAGAAATATTCAACTGAGTTTGAAGTAGAGGAGATTGAAAAATATCAAGTACCATAAGTAGTTCAAGTTTTTAGTTTAATTCTGTGTACTGATACTTAAGATGAGTTGATGCTCAATTTTGTAGTTATAAGCCAATAGGACAGGCTCTTTTTAGTAACACCTTAGGTACCGGGATGTGGTACCCAATTTAATACTCTATAGTTTCATTAACGAAACAGATGGTTTAACCATTTTGTCAAAAGAAAAAAAAAACAAAACAAAGGTTTGGTAGAACGACCGTCCAATTGAGGTATAATCAACTCTCAGTGTCTTTAGTTTAACAAAGCCAAATTGAAAATAATGTTAGAAAAAAAAAGAAAGGAAATTGAAGGATTGCCAGGCTCTCAGGGGGCAACTGCAACAATAAAGGAACTTTTTTGGTTAGTAGGTTATAATATTATAGAAATTAAAAATAAGTTTATTTAATTTGAATTATTTTATAATTAACTCAGGGTCTAAATTGTAAAAGTTAAATAAATAAAAAAAAGGTAAAGACACGTACCTATTCATTTCCTTGGCGTGTGGCGCTGAGTCACCTACAGAGTCGCAACTCATATATACTCTCTCTCTACTGGTGATAATTATCCAAAGAAAATAAACAGAAAAGTCGGAAGAAATGGAAAAAAAAAAGTGATGAGACCTCAGCAAACAGATGAAGGAAAATTGCAAGAATTAATGAAGGTGAAAATAAAAATAATCATACACCCGTATATTGGCCAAGAGCAGAAAAATAAATATGTTTGATTATTTCGTAAGCATCTTCTTTCTCCTTAATTGATCAATATTCAAGGTTTCTTTGACATGACTCCCTGCCATAATGATATTTCAATATTACTTCGATCTTACTATTCATTCTTGATAATAAATAACATTTCTTGATCGATTTTCCCTGATCGGTAACTGAAGAACAAAAAGAAAAGGTAAGAGAAAATTAAAAAAAATATTATATTAATTAATATCATCATGATTCGACTGGGTAGCGCGGGTTTGATTCAAAGAACATTGTGTATTGAGTCGAGAATCAAAATCATTTCACATCATGTAATCAGACTTCTCTATAACATATATTTGATTATTATCTGTTGTTGTGGATTGAGTGACCTATGACTTATGATATAGATCGATGATCTGAATTGTCTTAATTTATTAGATGTTATTAGATAACTGGATTTTTCTATAATTTATATTTAACTATTATCCATATTTGGATTTTTGACATGAGCAAAAGTATTCAAATTGATTAGATGTTACTAGGTAATCAGATTTCTCTAGAATATTATCCATAAATTGGATTCTTAACTTGACCTAAATTATCTGAATTATGTTGGTTGATCTTTGACTTATGATATGGGTCGATGACCTAAATTATCTGAATTGATTGGATATTAATAAATGAAATTGGTCAAATTATGTATAATTGTACTATCGTAAGCTAACTTTTTTGTACATCGAAAGAGAGTTCACACAACCTGAAGGGTTGTGAATGAAAGATGGCTCTGCTGAGTCCCGCTTTCTAGCAGATTTATGGGATATCTCCCACATATTATGGGTGGACACGGTGTGTATTCTTCATGTGTTTATGCATAATTACTTTAAGTAATAATTATTTAAATCAAATTCATCTAAATCATAATTGTAAAAATTATAATTGCTTAAATTATTTAAATTAAATTCATCTAAATCATAGATATTTGAAGGAATGAAATATATCCAAAGAGATTATTTTAAATAGGAGTGCTTGAAAGATATCGATCCATGTATCAGAATCATGAATTAAGAGTTAGAGTTATAGACATCAAATTCTTAGATTTTTCAGTTCTTAAATTTTAGAATTTTAGAGTTTAGAATTTAGAATTTAGAAATGAGTTTTATAATATAGGTTTATTGTACTATTTATTATTATTATTATTATTATTATTAGCAAGTTATCAACATCATCATTATTATAATAATTATTATTATTATATTATCATGATCATTATCATTATTATTCTAATTTTTTTTAAAAATGCATCGTCATCATTATTATCATTGATATTTGAGAACTCTGATCTTATACTTTTAGATTGAGTTTCATTTCTAGTCTACCATAATTTATTTTTAATTAAAAAGCTTTGTTGTTGTTGTTATTGTTGTTGTTGTAGGCAATTCTCAAAAATATATCTAGAATTATATTTACCAATTTATAAAACAACCACATAATAATTTAATAGTTTTTTGAGTTTATGAAATGCAAGTATAAAACATTAGCAAGAGAATATGTATGAAGATCTCAATAAAAACTTAGATTAGATTAGAATTATATTAACTAAGATAATCAAAGCAATTCTGAGATTAAACCAAATAGAACATAGATGTTTTACTTTAACTGTTACAGCGGATTCTTAAGCGTTGCAACGGATGATCTCGAGACAAAACTCAACAGAAATCAGATCAAAACCACTATAACATATCCATATATATGTTATAACGGATTAAATCATTTTGTGTACAAAGTTTATATAGGTAGCTCCAGAACGAAATCCCCTCACATTCGTTGTAATGGATCTTTCATCCGTTGCATCGGCTAACCTCGCTAAGGTTAACATGACATAACCATTACAACGGTTATATAACTGTTGTAACATATTCTTCCGATTTCATGTCTTTTTGATGCACAGTTATATACACCAACTTTTTCCTCTTCCAAATTAACCAAATTAGTAGATATATCTTTGAGAAATTGTAGCTGTCATATATCCCCTTGCCTAGACTTCTGTCTAGTTGAGTTTGCTCTCAAGAACACTCTACTATACCTATATAAAGTGAGATCAAGAGATCCTTTAGTAGGTTATTTTTTTTTCCTTCGTGAGATTTAAAGATGTTGTCCTTGACTTTCATTTGGCCGACGGCTACTCGTTTACTTGATGTAAGGGATTGGAGATTCACAGTTGTAAGAATAATTTATGTTTTTGTGAATCGGCGTGAATGACTGTTGTGATTATGGGTCCAAGAGACGTAGACTCTTCATAGTCGAACTCCGTCAAATACTGTGTTTATCTTCTCTTCTCTTTATTTTTATGTGGTTTAAATTTAATACTATACTTTTCAAGTAAAATAAAGTGATATTATTTTAAATCTTGGTATTGAATTATAAAATCACTCAAAGGTTCTTCTATTCTACATTATCAGTGTCATGAGGGACAACAAAGATAACAATGAATTAATCTAATTTAAATATTTTGATTGATTGTTCTATAAACTTATTATAGAGAAGCAACGTCGTTGAATAATCGGTTACTAAGTTCTATAGCTGACTCCATTTTTGTTCTTCTATCTATGATGATGTATCAAACGATAATGAAATTATATGAAATTTGAATGGTCATCAATCTATACATAGAATAACACGTCTATAAAAAAAAATCTTCTTGAAGAATTTGTTGATATTTATTTAAGAGTCCATTGTCAAGATTCTCAAAATAACCATTGTCAAGTGATGTCCACCCAATATATATAGAGAGAGAATTTTATGTTACGGTTAGTATGAAGTACAAAACGTTTTTTGTACTTCACGTCGTATCTCCCATTTTTAAATTTAAAACATTAATCTGACCGTTCAAAGTGTTCTCCATATTAAAATATGCTTGTAGATCAAATTTTACATTTTCTAGAAAAAAAAAATTTTAGGGGATGAAAATACTTTGAGTTTATGATTTTTTAATAAAAATAATTTTCTAATCCTCAAAAAAATAGAAAAATATTTCTAAAAAAATATAAATTTTAGTTTTCAAATATATTTTAATATAGATAACACTTTTGAATAATCAGATCGGTGTTTTAAATTTGAAAATGAAAGACGATGTAAAGTACAAAAATACTTTATACTTCACGACTAGCTGTAGCATAACTCTCTCTATATATAATAAAAAAATAAAATAGATTGATATGCATATAAAAAACAGAGTATTCAAATATCCACGTCTTATTAACGGTTGATTTGCTGGTAAATTAGTAGATGCCAATTAATATATAAGTTGAGGCCACCATGTATGCATGAACTTTGAATAGATTAATGCAATGATGTGGATTAGTGTAAGACCGTGAAGGTCAACAAGAGCACAAGCCTTGTAAAATAGCAGAATAATTATTTATATAATTATTAGTATCTTGTCCGTACATTGTTATAATGATATTTTTTTAAAATATAAAAATTTATATTTTCATGTGAAAAAAAATGAAATAAGAATGAAGATAATTTAGTAATTAATGTAAATTTCAATCATGAATATATAATTTGTGTAAAATAGTTGCAGAATTGAGAGAATATTTGACGTTCAGAATTTAAGGAAATTTAAAATTCATAATTAATGGTAATTTAAGAAAAAATAAAGTAGAGCAATTGTACTTCTAAATTATGCAGCATTTTGTATAACAATCAAAATTGAGAGAAAAATATAATTTCAACACAAATGACCACAGAGATAATAATATTATTTGATAAATAACTTAATCTGATGATTGATATTAGTTCTAAAAATTTAATAAATAATCTGAATTGTTGCAAGACTAGAACATACTTAGTCAAACCGACCCGAAGGAGCCACCTAGTAAGGAGTAGAGATAGAAATCATTTGCGCTCTGGTGACAGGTTTTGACGACTTCCAATTTCTTCTTCTTGCGCTCCATATTGTGCTACAATTTGAATGGGACTAACTATTACTTATTTTTGGCGGTTATTATGATCCTTTCTTACTTGAAACCAATTTTAAAACGAAAACCAATTTTTTTGTAAGGTTGCAGAACTAAATAGACCGTGTTCATTTTAAAAAGATTTTAGAGATTGTAGTTCTGGACGGACAATCAAAAGTAAAACCTTAAAAACAACACTAATAATTGCATGAACACTTTTTTTTTAACTTATTTTAAATCGTTCGATATCTTTTAATTTTTATAAAATTGAAAAAAAAGAAACTAACCCGTTGGATCGGACCCCTCAGTCCATCCAAAACCCGATCCAACCCATTAGACTGGCCGACTCATAATTCTACAATGAATTATGACTATTTTTTTCCAAAAAAAATGTCTAATCCGACCCGACCAATTCATTAGACCAGCCAGTTTGAACCGACCTAATCTGGCCCCTATCTGATCCATTTGTTAAACACTAACAGATTGATGGACACCTGGTCATATGCTCATGCGGCAGGCACAGCTTTAAGACATTATACTTTTATTGTTTATATGCATTTTGTATAGTTGGACCTTGTATACACAGAAATGTGTTAACATCAATGTAACTGAAATGCATTAGCTGATATCAAAATTTTCACTAGGCTATATATATAGACCCAACCCAAGTAAATTCCACCGACGGGCTGCACTAAATAGCAAGTTATGTCAACTTGATTTCCTTCCAGTTCCAGATTGTTTGCGATGTATGATTCCTTTGACGTTAGTCGCTTTATTGTTCTTACTGGACTTTCGAAATTTATAATGTTCAAAGACAAGGGCCCAAAAAGAATTAAGATCATGAAGGATATTTTTTTTAAAAAGACTCTCCTTACTAAAAAAATTCAAATTCCCAATACTTGTGAAAACAAATTTGAGCTGACTAATTTACACATTTACTAAAATTTGTAAATTAAAATTTTAAACAAACTACTGAACTGTAACTTAGTCAGCTCAAATTTGTGAAGTCATTTAAGGCACTAATCAAGGCACTAAATGTGAAGTCATTTAAACTTTCCTCATTTTTAACAAATTCTACGATGTTTCCCTTGTTATCATTCTTTTCCTTCATTTTTTTTTCTCCTTTTCTTTTTTCCCCTTCTTTTCCTTTGCCAAACTACTGTTAAGACTTGCTGGGCCTTGAATTCCCAATTCACGAACATGCTGCCTTCTTAGAAATCAAGAAGAACCTTATATACATTATTGGATTCCATTAGAGTATTAGACCATTACTGAAATCTGCAAGGCCTATTCAGATCAAGGATGAAGCCAACGCGATGCCAGGTTTTTCCATAAGGTTGGGATGGGTTTTATACTGCCTAATGCCTGGGTCTGACTCCTCTATAGTACTCAATGGTCTCAATGGTACAGTAACTGTTCAGACTAATTTGAATCGTTAAATTTGAACAACGGTCAGAATCAACTACGACAGTTGTGGTTTAGATTCATGGATGGCAGTAAAAATACTATAGAGGTCATAGCAATATTGTTAAATCGTAGTTTGTATCGTGAACCGTTATATTTCGTATCGTATTGTGTATCGTGTATTGTATCGTATCGTTAAGATACGTTAAATTTGTCTTAAAAAATAGTAAACTATTAAAATTTGTGAAATTTTCTATTAAAATTCATTATAATATAACTTAATATCATATTTATATTGTACAATAACATGATGTACACTATGTAAATGATATATAAATATATAACTCATATAATAAGTCAACTAACAATGATAAATTAAATACTAATGAATAGTACTTTATTATTTAAGTCATCATAAGAATTAAACCACATATAATATATATAAATTCAACAAAGATAATTTTTAATTAATATATTAGATAAATTATTTTATTTTCATTCAATATTTTCTTTGGTATTACTAATTATTTATCATAGATGAAAAATATTTTTAGTTGCATCAGTGTGCAATTATTTATATAGTAACAATAAAGAGTTTAATGGTTTTGGTTGTGGATCACATCTTTGAAAATATGTTGGATAAAAAGTTAAATAAAATACCTCTAATTTCTAACTAAAATGTTGAATAGTCAACTTGAAAGACACCTTATGAGAGCTCTAGATCCACTCTGATTCATCATGAACTATACTAATGGTTTAAATTATTTTTACTAGAAATTTATGAACTATATCTATCCACGCACATGATTTTAGATTACTTTATTCCTTATCCAATTGCATGATTTTTCTTCTCTTGTTCGTTTTCTACCTCCATCGGTTTGGTTCTTATTTTTTTATCGATCCTACTCGTTCTCCCTCACTCGGCGGTGTAGAGTTTGCTATATAAAGGGTGAAGACTATAAAAAAAGCTTTGTGTGTGGGGAAGAAACTAGGTGCGAGAAAGCTGAATTTGATTCTCATTGTTAGCATTTAAAAGTATAAAATTTTGAATCATGAATCATTTTTGAATCCTCACCAGTTAGAGCAATAATTAACTGATTTGAGAAGAGCCATTACATCATGGAGAAAGAAAAGAGTGGGTGATGTCAACAAGTAAGGGAAGATATATAAGATCACACTACCCTGGCTTGACAAACAATCGGAGCGAAGAATAATTACACTCTTAAAATAATTGGTCAAGAAACTCATCAAAGCCCAATATGAAGATATATCGCTCACAAAACAAACTATTTGGAGATAGAGAGCCAAGAGGCAGTGATTAAGCAAGGAGATAAGAACACATCTTACTTTCACAAAGTAACGTCGGTATAAAAGAGATAAAATTGCATTCAAATGCTATAACATCAAGGATAGTAACATTCTGATCATAAAAAAAAAAACATGCATATTATTTCACTATTTTAGAGACCTAATTGATATACAGATGGGCAAAAAGACATGAGATACAATCTTCAGCAGTTATATGGTGTTGCCTCTCCGATAGTAGACCTCACAGATGACATAAACACCTCAGGAGATAAGCGAAGTCATTCAAGATTGGCCGTCACATAAGGCGTCGGGATCGAATGGCTTCACATGTGAATTCTATAAGGCGTTTCAACAACTCATTATGCCGGATCTGCTAGCAACATACTACTCAGTCATACACCACCAGACCAGACATTGGAGCCTCTAAATGGGTAATACATAGTCATGATACCAAAAAATAAAAACATCATTGAACCTAGGGACTACAAACCCATCAATGTGATCAATACGGTGCAGAGAATATTCTCCAAAATCTTGACAACACGTCTCCATATTCACATGCCAAGTATGTTACAGCCTATACAAATAGATTTTCTCAAGAGGAGACATATTTTGGATGGATTTTACTATGTATAAGAAACCATAATGGTTGCAACCAAATAATTCAAGCAAATTACGTTATTTAAGGCTGACATCTACAAAGCATTTGATTCAATGAAATGGAAATTCATGAAGGAATATTTAGTAGCAAGGGGCTTCTCTGAGATATGGATTACATAGATCCAAAAGCTGATACTCCAAGGACATTCACATGTCATCTTAAATTCAGTGGCTGGAAAGAGGACATTCTTGAAGAGAGGAGTGAGACATGATGACTCTTTATCTCCATACTTATTTAACATAATCATGAATGTACTTGATGTATGGAATATAAAAACTCAATGAGAACCACATCCTCAATCCTATCTACACAGGATGTGGAAGTTGCTTGCTCTATGCAGATGATACATTAATATTCATTAAACCTACTGCACAACAACTTAACATCTTGAAACTCCTATTGGACATATTTGACAATATATCATGGTTGAAGATCAACATACAGAAGTCTGAGTTACTAGTAACATCGATGGCACTACACCAAGTATAGCAGTTAACGAGCATAATTCAGTGCAAATCTACTACATTCCCTCTAAAATACTTAGGACTGTCATTATCTGACAAAGGGATATCAAGACAATACTACAAACAGTTGATAGATGGCATACATGATGGCAAGCAGAACATCTATCAATAATTGGCAGAGGAGTCTTGGTCAATGCGATGCTATCAGCAAAACTAGTATATTTCATGTCCCTATATCTACTACCAAAATAGGTGATCAAGGCCATTGATAACATAAAGAGAAGGTTCTTGTGGCATGGGCACAAGCAGGATGATAAAAAACAATGCGCTTGGTCAGCTCGAACATAGTGACAATGAGCAAAGGGAAATGAGAGCTAGGTATCAAGGACCTACACATAATAAATCAATCTTTTATAGTCAAATAAGTATGACAATGGTTTACATAAGATAGATGGTGGTACAAAAAGTCACTATCATAGAGGATGAAGCATACCAGCTTTGGGAAAATAAGCACGCCTCACTCTTCTAGAGAAATGGTGAAACTCAAAGCATCATTTTATTGTTCCATTGAATTTCACGTTCGTAATGGAAAAATGATGCTTTTCTAAGATGATTATTGGCTGGATTACCCTCTTATGCAACTATATCCAATGTTATATTGGTAATCAAAGCATCAAAACTGCACTGTGGAGGAAATATATCATGGAGGACAGTGGCAATTGTTGTTTCATGCATATTTCTTTGAAATCCAAGACCAACTAAGCTAACTCAGAACAAAATTAGTTGGTATACATTTGTAAAATCATAAAGATGAAGTAAGATGGACTCACGGTGCAAAATTCACAGCTAGCGCTTATTATTACTTCATACAAAACTTTCCAAGCATTAACAACTCACTGCCAAATCTTTGGGCAATGAAAGCACCACCCAGGGTAATGATATTTGCTTGGTTAATGCTACGAAATACAATAATCACAGTTGACAATCGGAAAAAAAAGAGGATAAATGATCAATGTTTGTCATATGTGCTTCAATGCAAAAGAAATGGTGCATCATTTATTCACTAGAGTGCCAATACATCAAAGAAATAAGTTGCTATATACTTGATGTGATCCAAAGTCATAGATCCATATCCATCAATTACAGAAATGGTCGATGCCAATTTATATTGGACACAGTTCAGGATAAGCATTAGAGGAGAATGAAGATTGTTACTTATTTTGTCATTTGACGGGAGAGATGTATGAAAATATTCCGTGAAGAAAATAAAGCGTCTTTAACAATAGTGAGAGATATATTATTAGAATATCAAAATCAATTCAACAAGTAATCATAGACAGAGCTAATGACACTAAGACTTAGAATGTTTTTCCTCTTTTTTTTTGTCTTCTTCTATCCTTTTTTTTTTTTTTTTTTTTCTTCTTTTTTTATTGTCAATCTATTATACAAAACTCACATATTTATGATCAATAACTTAATAAATTAATAAAATTTGGAGGCATTGACCTCCATTCTTTCCATAAAAAAAAATATCACTGGATCGGATCAGAGGATGTGAATTCCTAATACCTGCCGTTTAGATAACTCAACATCTGGGTATAATCATTCAAACGCAGTAGAAAATATTCGCCCGTCTTCTCTCAGTTCTCATCCATTTCTCTGGTCTTCTCTTTCATAATTTTATTTAAAGGAAAATGATAAAATGATGTAACTGAGTTACAGCTCCATCTCCACCTTCCCAATAAAAATAATAATAATAAGTGTTTGAGTGCGAACCTGAGAGGTCAAAAGGGGTTCTACATGAGCACTTGGTGTTGCTTTCCAACATTGCAGTATAAGGTGTTTGACTTTTTGCTGGTATGATCTTTTTTTATTTGTTTTATTAAGTAAATTTCGGTTCAATGTTTGTCTCTCGTGCTAAAAGCTTAAAATGCTTTTTATCTAGATCAATCAACAAGGCACATAATTTTCCTTTAAAGTTTAATTGTTGCATGTATGTACCGCCTTTTGCTTGACCCAAATGATGGTAAAGTGGTATTACTAAAAGTAACTTGGTACGTTTCCTAACAGCTAAATTGATCAGTAGAAGTTAGAACGAACTCTGTTACATGCAATTCATTTTGTCAATTCGTGAGGTCTATTTTGAATTTAATTTTAAATTTACCAATCAGACATGGAACACTAGTTTAAAAATGCATCTAAATTAGCAATTGATTAACTACAAACTCAATAGGACAGACAGAAATTAAGCCTAGTTCAGTCTATTTTTTTTCTTGCCTCTCCCTGATAAATTATCTGGTTCTGCGCCTTGTCGAGGTGCATATATTGCATGTACAGCAGTGTGTTAATGGACCCTCCAAGTAAATGAAAGGTCAAATCAAATTAGTGGACTAATTATCTAGTTATTGAATGATTATGTGTTCCAATAATCCTACTATTATATGAATAAATCTAATCTTGGTGACTAACAACCTATGTGTGTGTGATGTGGAACCAATTAGAGGAACTTCATTTTTTTCTTTATGTCCTGTTTTTGTTTTTGGGTTCTTCATATTTGGAATATGGGAATTAATATTAATGATTATCTGATGAGTATTAAAGATGGGAGTCTAAACTTTCCACTTTTAAATATCCATAAACAGTTAAAGAGGAAGACATCATCTTTACAATGACCAACGATTGATTCTCATTAATGAATATTTATTAATAACAAAAACAATGTACAAAATATAGCTTGAGACAGTAATCGCAGGGGTGCATTGTCACCCTCTGCTAGAAGCCCAGAACACGAATTACAATATCAACATGTATGTCACCTCGTGAAAGATTCACGTGCTAATTCTATATAAATTTTACTTTGTACAAGACTCAATACTTTTTTTTTTTTTTTGAAAAGATACGAGACTCATACTTAATATTAGTGTCAGAACTTGAGTCAAACAAATGAAAATAAAGCTGATATGTGAAAAATCATACCTAACCATTAGTCCATTAACAATCATGTCTGAAAAGTTCAGTGGGTCTTCCATTAATCAATTATCAGTCATATATGAAAAAGTTTTAGTGGTTTGCTGCGTTATGACTTGCGCGGAAAACCTTTAAAATTTTGAAGGATGACAGAATTAGCATAACATTTTCCTCAAACAATTTATGATAATTTGGTGGGTTCTGAACAAATATGAACCACTTACCTTGAAGATCATGATTTCTCACTCATTTTCCGTCTTGTAGTTTCTTCCATCACCGCCAACAAGCACGCAGTAGAGTGGAAAGTAGAATCACTTGTTTCCATGATATGCATATTATTATACACAAAATCGACCAAGTCATTTTGAATTTGACAGCTTGTAACCTTTGAACCCGGTAGAGTTTGAGTGTTCGACTAAAATAAAATAACCCAAAAGGATTAGAGTCATGGGTGCTATACCCGTGTATTTAATAAAAAAAAAACTGATGGTGATTTTAATACATGGGGGATACCTTCGGATTATTTTTACAATCCTCACAATGGACTTCAAAAAAAAATACGAAAAAAAACTCAACAATAGAAAAAAAAATTATAAATATATTCTTCTATATAATATAGTATTTTAAATTTCATTATTTAATAGTTCATCAAAGAACATTAAGTTTTTATATAATTTACGATGATTTTAATTTAACAGTCTTTGATGCACTATTAAACGATAATGAAATTACATTCAATTTAAAACACTATCAATTGATAAGAAAAAAACATATCTATCATTTTTTTTTCTATTTTTAAGTTATTTATTTTAAAAATTCATTATCAAAATTATCAAAATAACCCATTGTAAATGATCCCTCCCCTCAACAGTTATATGACCTAACATAGTGGTACTCCAACTGCTCATAGTGGACATAACGGTTCAAATATCTAACTACATAATTTGATCCAGAAAAACAATGGATGTAAAATTTACACTGATTTTTAATATAATAATTAGTTAATTCATATTATTATTAATAATAATTAAAATTATCAAATTTTAAAAATAAGAATGACAGTGCGTCACTGGTATTGGCGCACAGGATATACGCCACTGACACTGGCGCCTTCGCTTAGTGCGTCATTGGGAGTGATGCCTTCCTTCCAGTGCGCTAGTGGGAGTGACGCCTTCAAAAGTGCGCCCATTACACTAGCGCATTATTCTCATTCTATAAATGCCACATGTCGCTCATCTCTTTCAACAAACCACACTCGTTGATTTTTTCATTTTATACACCATCACTCGTTTCTTTCCTCAAATCATAAATATGAGCTTCAATTATCATCAATACGGTAATGACAATTCAAATTATTTTTCAAAAGTAGATAACAATAATACCAATTTTGGCGAGATATTCCCTAATTATGCTCAAACCAGCTCCTACGCAAATGAGGTATCCATTTTTAATCCAATCGGATATTATCCAAATTATTCAAATAGTTTTTTTTTATTTAGGATCTTATCCACCAGTGCAATCATACTATTTTGACAATAATATCACTATTTACCAACATTAGAACCCAACAATTCAACCTTGTCCTCCTACTTATAATTTTTTTGGAGGTGGTACTAGTATTTATCAAGAATTAAATCTTTCGGAAAATAACTTTTCTGAAGATAATTGCGATATTGATACAAATTTGACTCTTCGTACAAGCAAAAATCTAGTACTATTAATATTGATAGCGGTAGTAATGTCAATATTTTATCACTATAATATAAAATAATTATGATGATAATGATGATGAGGAAAATGATATCAATCTAGATCATTTAATTGGATTAGAGACAGGAGAGGATTACACAGAAGAGTATGATATTTTGGATAATAATTCTGAAATTGAGGAAGCCTAAAAACCGATAATACATTATTAGTTACTGACAGAACTGAGAGACATCATCTTGTATAAGCGTTGAATGATATTGAAATATTCAATTGTTTAGGCGCTAATGAAGGTCGATCAAGATTCGATGATGAGTTAGCTGAAGATATATTATTTAGTTATAAAGCGGTATTAATTTGGACAATTAATGATTGAAGTGTTAAAAAGAACATTCAATGCTGAAGATAGAACATTCCTGTAATTTTTTTTTTAAATTGTGCTACAATTCCGTTAAAAATTAAAAAAAATTACCTTCTATCTTTACAAATTGTAGAAATATCTTCTTGGCCTATTAACTAATGAATGTTTCGCGACACATCTCTATCTGTTCTTCCTTTCACGAACTTACCTAATGTTCGTAAACCTTACAAACACACGACATCCTACAAATTTACTACTATTTAATATTTACTAAGAAAAACAACTAGTTTAATATTTTTTTATATTTGCTAATTATCTCTAATATCACTGTCATCTCACTAATGCCGAAATGAAAAAAGTGTGAGTCTTCGGTCTCCAAAATTCTACCAATGCGCTAAGAAATCCTATGTCAATTTTAAGATTTTGCGTTCTCTCTCTTCAACATAAATCTCACGAAGTCTGGTGAGATAAAAACCCCAAGCGACTGCAATTTGATTTGAATCGGGGAGATGTAGACCATAATAGGACGATGTGTGCGAAATCGAATAACATTCGCATTTCTCTATAATTTTTATTTTGTATTAGCTTAACACACATATTTAATTATAAATTATTTTTTTAAGATTAGTTTAAAATATACCTCTGACAAACTATGAGATGCCCGATTTCTTTCAAAATGAAGAAAAAAGATGATATTCGGATCACGTTGGTCTACCATATCTATTGGTCTACCAAATTATAGATTCAGATTAATACTAAATTCTAGTTTTAAATAAATATTAAATTTTAGGTTTAGATCAATATCAAACTCTAGATTCATATCAATACCAAAAAATAGGTTCATATCAATATTAAATTTTAGATTCAGATTAATATTACATTCTAGGTTCAAATCAATATCAAATTCTACATTAATATTAATATCAAATACTACCTTCAGATCAATATCAAATTTTAGATCCGTTAAATATCAATTACAACTATAATTAAAAAAATAAAAAATTACCTTTTTCTTTCTTTCTTTCTTCCTCTTTCCTCTTTCTCCTTTTTCTCCTTCTCTTTTTTCTTCCTCTTTCTTTTTTTTTTCTCTCTCTTTTTCCCACGACATACAATCTCTCTCCTTTGTGCGCAGATGTTGTGGCACACTCCCTTTATATAAGAGAGGAAGACGTCAGTCCCACTGGCGCACTGGGAGGAAGGTACCACTCCCAATGGCGCACTGAGCAAAAGCGTCAATGTTAGTGGTGCACTGCCATTTTTTTTTTAAATTTGATAATTTTAATTATTATTACTTAATAACTTATTATTATATTAAAAAATCAGTGTAAAATTTATCATCCGAGATATTATGACAAAGAAGAGTATTAATAACGAGTTTAACTTAAAGTGAGAATTGGACATATACTTCAAAAAAAGAAATTGGATATATACTTTTGTCTATGTCTAGCACCTGATGCTCATTAGGTATAACTTTATTTTCTTTTGGGATATAATATTTTGTGAATCCAAAGCCAATGTTCTTTTTGATAACATGAAAGCTCATTGATTGAGCAAACATCTGCTGCTTTTAACTAAAAAAAACTTTTAACATTCTTTAAACAAATGCTTCCTTTTCCAACAGCATAAGTTTTTAGATGTTGATATTATTTATATTGGCCAAGAAGATTTTGTAGCAGACTATAAATAGTCATTCAGAGCTACACACAGTTATCATAAAAAATAAAACAACAGCCTCTCCCTCCTTTCACTATAAGACAAAAAAAAGTAGCTCTTGCTCAAAGGAGGCCAAACAATGATTGACACAATACGCTTTGCCATAGGAATTATGGGTACATATTTTTTTTCTTAGTTCAATACTAAATATGCAGTCAATATTAAGAACCAAGTACCTATCAGCAACAAAATAACATAGTTTTTCTCATCTGTTTTAATTTTCTAATAATTGTAGGGAATGCTGCGTCATTGCTCCTCTATGCAGCACCAATGTAAGAAGCTCAGAATGTTAACAATTTTCAGAAAATTTGTCAAACACACTGTTTCCAGTGAAAAGTCCTTATATAAACCTTTGTTTGTATCTAGATTAACTTTTAAAAGGGTGATAAAGAAAGGGAGTACAGAGGAATTCTCTACCATACCATACATAATAGCTCTGTTTAACTGCCTTTTGTATACTTGGTACGGACTGCCGGTCGTGAGCAATCAATGGGAGAATGTACCAGTATTCACAATAAATGGAGTAGGAATTCTGCTCGAGACATCATTCATCATCATATATTTTTGGTTTGCAGTGCCATACCAGAAAGTAAGTTCTCTCTCATATTTCATTGGTTTTCTTTTGTGTTTGTGTGCAAATCATAGATGTGTTAGCTTGACAATAAAACTGTTGCAGAAAATGGCACTGTTATTGGTGGTACCAGTAGTGGTGCTATTTACCTTGACAGCACTAGTCTCAAGATTTGTTCTTCATGATCATCAGCACCGCAAGGTTCTTGTGGGAAGTATTGGTTTAGTTGCATCCATGTCGATGTATAGTTCTCCACTTGTTGCAGTGGTATGTTCTTTCTTCTCACCCTATTTTACAATTACATGTAGGAGTAAACTGCAGAACTTACAGATTGTATTAGTCAAATTGACTGATTCCAAATCTTTTTATACCAATTCATTCATGATATTTTTTTGAATAATGGTTACAAAGGGTCGAAGTCTGTCCAACAAGGAAAACTATCTCAATAAGCAATTAACTTAATCTGTTCCTTTTCACCAATAATAAAAAAAGTAATGATTAATTTCAATTTTTTTGTTATCGAATTGCAGAGGCAGGTGATGAAGACAAAAAGTGTGGAGTACATGCCTTTCTATTTATCCTTCTTCTCCTTTGCAGCTAGCACTCTTTGGTTGCTTTACGGTCTCTTAGGGCGTGATCTGTTCCTTGCGGTATTGCAATTATCAACCCATAACACCACATTTCTCTTAGGAAAATGGCTGGATCAAGTTCTAAAAGACATATTACTTCTGGCATGTCGGCATATAATGAAACAGGAAAAAAAATCAATGAAATCAAGAACAAAAATATGTTTCAGACCTTACTCCAGCCAATGTTTGTTCAAAAACTAGCAACACTTACATTCTTCTTCTTTTTTTTGTGCAGGCACCCAATTTCATAGGTAGCCCAATGGGTATTATTCAAATGGTCCTATATTTCATATATAGAAACGGCCTCAAGTCACAAGAACCCCTCAAAATGGATTTGGAGAAAAACAATGTAATTACCATAGCTATGGGACATAAGGAGGATTGCATTTAATGAGACATTAGATGATATATTTTCTCTTAAAAAGTGAACCTAAGGAATTACCATAGCTATGGGACATTATTGATTGTAATTATGCAGTTTGGCACCATTAAAAAAACCTATACAGTTTGGTATTTAAGCAAATTCCAGATTAAAGAAGTTCCTGAACTTTCTGACTGACTAATGTTTCTATATTGCAACGGAAAGAATGTGAAACATGTTTGATGGTTCCACAAAGCTTTGATTGGTATGGGGATCAAGTGGAGGGACAAGGGGATAACTCATTTTACCAAGGTCATCCCCATTTTCTTTCACTTTTAACTGTCTACCAAATATGGCCCAAGGAGAACAATGTGTAAAATTGCATCCCACTCTCTCAAGTAATATATTGACATCTTAAATGCATGCTAATATACTCGGCACACATAATCCTTATACTGCTACATATTTTCTTAAGATTTGAGAATTTTGATGAGATGAGTTATATATAAGTAAAGCTGATATTAGCTCTACTCCAAAATTTACACAAATCACTGATGCTCTTTCCCTGCATGGGTACTTTTGAAAGTACTCGTTAACCAGTTTCATAACAGATTATACAAGCACTCTGAAAAGCTAAATGTACAGAATGCTTAGGCTAGACAAAAGATCTGAATGGATAGGTTAATTTCACAAAAGAAAATACAGTCAAGTTCCCTTGATTGATTTGGAGACGAAATCAGTGATCGCCTTGACTGCAGCCTCTTCAGCCTGGTCCTGGGTCATCCCCATAGACTGAAGAAACTTCTTGCCAATCTTGAAGGAGTGGTCCCCGCCATCAATGACATGCAGTTCATTCTTGCATTCCATCTTCTTGCGTGTGGTTTCCAGTTTATCCAGTGGACATAATCCATCTTTACTTCCCTAATAGAACATGCAACATGTTGTAAATTTTCAGGGAGCATTCATAAAAAATATAATCTCAGATGTATCTGTTACCTGTACAAACATTGTTGGGGCCTTCAGCTGTATTAGAGTCTCATCTCGCACTGCTCCATTCATTCCCTATATATATTATAGTCCAGAGAAGAATATAAAATATTTTCTTGTGAAAATAAAAGAGTCAATTTATAATTTAACAGGAAACAAAAGGGGTTTGGTTTATGAAGCACCTTCAGTGGATAGCCCAAGCAAACAATGGCAACGACATCAATCTCATCTGACCCAGCTACCATGCAGCTTACTCTGGCCATAAATAAATTACTAATTTCAGTTAGACTATAAAAGCTTGGCATTTAGATAATATCAATAAATATAATAAAATTGACTACCTTGAGCCCATGGACTTCCCCATGAGAACTAGAGGATGCCCTGGATGCTTAGCAACAGCATCTCTAACAATGCTTAAATGGTGATCCACTAATTTCTCTGCTTTTGGTGGTGCTTTGCGTTTGCCTCCAGATATATCTGTCAAAAATATGAAAATTTTAATGATAGCAATGAACGTATAATAAGAAACTAAACTTAGTAATGAGTAAAAGGACTGTATGTTATTGCAACTCACATGGATAATCAAAGGTAACTACTTCAACAGCTTCTAATGCATCTCCAATCATTTCCTTCCATCTGCCCAATTCAATTCCAGTGCTTTTAGATTGTTTGATAATTGCACAAATTTGCTTAACTTAATACATCAAAGTTTGAACTTAAATCCAGGTTATCAGTTACATAGCCCAATGATACAAAAGTTCAACACGCACGCGCACACACTATTCATCGCTGATTTTTACTAATCTTATTTCCTTCTCCACAGCTGCTTTCCAGTCTACTAAACCAATGTCGCACACCTAAACTTCTAAAGTCCGACAACGAAGATATACTAAACCAATCACAACCTAACCGATGAGCACAAATATGCACTACCTCAAACTTACCTAACCATCCAATCGGAGGTGGAGGGAGCACCAGCGCCATGAGCAAACACAACCAGAGGCGCCTTGTCCCGTTTCTCGTTGCCATTTTCTCCCGTTTTCTTTTCCCCCTTTTCTTTCTCATGCACTTGCACTTGAGAGTCAGGTGGAGGAGGAGGATGTGACTCATCGGAGTCGCTCTTACGGCGCCGCTTTGCTGGGGATTGCTTGGGAGCCATTGGATCAGATCAAGCCGATACTGGGGGGGACCAATATTATACCACTGATGGCATCATATTCATGGCAAAAAGGCAAGGTTTTCCGAAAGGTTCCAAAATAAAATGCTGTAGATCGGCTGCGAAAATATCACATCGTGTGACGAATCACTGACATTATACTTACAAGAGCTTAAAATTTAATCAAAATAAAAAATGGTGACAATTCAATGGAATATAATGGAAAAGAAAAAAAAATAGAAATAATTTCAAATGAAAATTTTCTCAGCAAACATTTTTAACCATAAAAATTCATTTGATATGGATTCAAAATAATTCATCAACTTTCAAAGATAAAAAAAAACTTGTATATTATTGAGAAGAAGAATAGATACTAGAAAGAATCGAAAGTAGTAGATTCATATCAAGCTCCAACAATGAAAAGAGTAGCCTCCAAGAGAGAAGAGGGAAGAAGAGGTAGTCTCGATTTTTCAGCATTGAAAAGAGTAGCCTCCAAGCGAGAAGAGGTAGTCTCGATTTTTCGCTCCGTCATTCCGATCACGCACCCGGTGAGAATTTCGGTTCTATTTCTCATTTTCGTCTCTGAGAATTTGTTTTGATCCCAGTGTTAAACAATCATTTCTGAATCAAACTAGCATGAATTATGTTCATATTAATAAGATTCACATTTTATTCATCAGTAATTATTCTTTATTCTAACAAATTAAATAACGTATAATAATTAATACATCAGTTCACATATTATTTGTTTAATACATGAGTTATTTTCAAAATTCTCGATTTGTCATATAATACGTGTCCCATATAATTCAATTCAGAATTTAAATTTTTTTCTACAGATGCGACGTGTTATAAGGAGATAGTTCCTCTTCCACTATACCCAGGCGGCACCTTTCTGGTTGTCTGGGAACTTCAAACGTTGATTCAACATGCACCTCACTGGAGAAGAGAAAAAAACAGAAAAGCTGCTTAAATTTTTTTTTTGAAGGGTAAACCAAAAGCCTATCAATTTTCATTAATAAGATAAAAATATTTACAATCGTTTAGAAAAAACTAAAATTACCAAATCGAAAATTACAGAACCAAAAGAAATCAGTGCAATTAAGCACCGCCCTAGAACTGTGACTCTGCAATAATCGTCGTAAATAGTTGCTCTATAGGTCGTCTTTTGTCTAAAAAGATACTTTGATTACGTTCCTTTCAGATATTTCAGCATGTCCCGCCATCAGTTACAGTTGTTTGAAACCCAATAAATGTGGGTTAGCTGAGAGAAGGTAGTATGCGTTGGAATGGTCGTTGGTAGGCCTTTGTGCGTATCGACATTGGAAAAAAAAGTGGTCAGTGTCTTCCTCTATCGGTGTGGAGCATAGCACACACTTGTCCCCTGACGGCCACCTTTTTCTGAGATTCCGATTCGTGAGAAGTCTTTCTCTTGATTACAACCAAAGGAACAATTTCACTTTACTTGGTATACGTAGCTTCCAGAAAATGTTCGGATGCCATTACTGCATTCCCGGGTGAGTGATATAGTCATATACCGATTTTGATGAGTAATTGTTGTCTTTGATCAGTAGTCAGAGTCTTCTTTAGTCAGGAAGTAACGGGTGGATGTACAACCAAAATAATGGTAGCAATGCATGGAGGTCCTGGATGAAGTACGATGATGTTGAAGAATCGAGTGATATGTCGTCTACTGAGTGGATTCCCTGCTGTGTTTGGAATTTTGATACCCATGATAAGTCGGGTTCCGTATGTATCAACCATAGCCATCTAAGAAGTAACGCTTCATTGTGTGCTATTAAATCTATAATGCCTATTCCTCCTCTCTGCTTTAATTTTTCTTCTATGCCAATTATATATAGGGAAGTGATATAAATTTCTAAGGGTCTTCTCGACTAGCTAAAGGGAAAGAAAATGGGTGAGAAAAATGAACTATTTTTACTGTTCTGCGTGAGAAAAAATTATAGTTTATTGGTATTGTTGTCGATAGAGGCTCAGATTTGTTAAATTAGTTATTATGCATATTAACAACTTTATTATAGCTTATTTTGTTTAATATTTTATATTATTCAATATAAATATTATTAATATATATAACAACTCATTTAAAATGACAATATTATTTAAAATGAATTTATACAATAAAGTCATTAAAATGCACAATAACTCTTTAACATATCTATACTATAATATGTTATAAAGCACATGGAGAATGAATGTGTTCATTATTTTGTGTCTGATATGTGTTTATTGCTGGAAATACACTTCCCACAAATTCATAATTTAGTTGTTATAAAAACTCTTATTGTAGGGATTTTTTTTGGTATAGCTATTTTCAAACTATGCATTTTTATAATTAGATTTTAAGAAAGTAATGAGATATTATTTTAGAACAGAAGTGAAAGTTAATGTAGGTAAAAAATGTACCAATTCAAAAGATACAATACACTACTCTTTAAAAGACGCATCAATTTATTTTCTCTCTATGAAAAAATTTCTTCATTATTAATTTCTAAATAAAATACAATGCATTGAAAAAATTTATTAATTTTCACAGAATTGTGATATCATTTTTTTTGTTTAGAAAGAAATCTATAATTAATACAATATGTAAAAAAAATCTGCAACACTCTCAAACATAAATTTAAAAAATACATTCGAAAATAAAAATTCTGACTTATTAGTTCGGTTTAGAAAGTTTAAATGAATATCTTTATTACGCTAGACCATTTTCTAATAGAAAGACGAGAGTTACAGTGGACTTTTAGGGTGTGTTTGAACGTATATGAAATAACATAAAAGCTATTATTCTCAAAATAGAAATATCATGAGTGCATACAAATACAAAATATTATTTCAAAAAAAGTGAGAAATGAAATAGTTATTATTTAATTTACTATTTGAAATATACAAATTCAAATAACATTTGCATAGTTAAAATGACATCATATTTCCACTATTATCATATTAGCCTAAAAATCATTCTTTTTGATATTCTTATTTACCATTCCCAACTCCTCTATTCATACATTATTTTGTACACAATCCAAAATTTAGATTCGTGTTATTTAACTTTAACAACTTTTTTCAAAATTTAATTTCATAGTTTAAGTAGACATAAAGTTTTTTGAATAAATCAAGAAAGGCATACACGTCGAATATGTAACTTTTCAAACAATAGTTCTGAAAATCAAAATTTACGTGATATGTATAAATTGTTTATAATTTGAAATCCTAAAATACAGGAGCAAAAGTAATAACTGTCTATTAAAATTTTGTAAAAAGAACAAGCAAAGCATATTTTTGGTTGTTTCTAAATCATAAAATGCAGCGTCCAATATTAATACCTCATCATAATAATTGGTTACAATCCTTGTCATGCCCGCAGAGGTGTCTAATCAGTTGGTTCAGTTTAAATCAAAATAAATATATGTATCTAAAATTTATTCGTTTTGTTAAATTATAAATCGAACTATTTTTTTTAAATCAACCGAATAAATCAAAGTTTTATTCGGTGATAGCTCAAAAAATGATAGAAAAAAATAAGTAAGTTTTGAAAATAAAATAAATAACCATAGAAAATAAATATATTCGAATTATTTTTGATATAATTTTTATTTATATGAAATAGAATAAATTTGCTTGATAAATTTTAAACTATTCAGTTTATTATTTTATTCAATTTAAAAAATATAAATCGAATCAAAGAATAAAAACTGAAATAACTAAAAAATTTAAACTGAAAAACTAAATTAAATAGTCTAAAATTTGAAGATTCAGTAATCTCAGTTCGAAATCAATTAAACCGACATTCCTAATGCTCAGAGCTGAGAGGAAGGGGATATCGATCCGCACTCACTCTTTTTGACCAATAAAATTGCATTGTTCCCAATCTAAGAGTCGAAAATCAATTCTGCATCCCTCCCACGGATCGCCTTTAAATCCAACGACCCAAACTCTCCTCTTCTCTCTTATAAAATCCCACAAAAGACTCCGTTCTCTCATCAAGTCATCCCCATTCCCATTCGAAATTTCAAACAATCCACCAAATCCCCAATCCGAAATCCGAAATTCAGGTCAAATCCCGCGCTAACAATGTCGGGCCGTGGCAAGGGAGGCAAGGGTTTGGGCAAGGGTGGCGCCAAGCGTCACAGGAAGGTGCTGAGAGATAACATCCAGGGCATCACCAAGCCGGCGATCCGGCGTCTGGCGCGGCGTGGCGGCGTCAAGCGTATCAGTGGGTTGATCTACGAGGAGACACGTGGCGTGCTCAAGATCTTCTTGGAGAACGTGATTCGTGATGCTGTGACCTACACTGAGCACGCGAGGAGGAAGACTGTGACGGCCATGGACGTGGTGTATGCTCTCAAGCGCCAGGGTAGGACTCTCTATGGTTTCGGTGGTTAGATCTAGGGTTACGGCTTGTGTAATTTGGGGGATAGATCTTAGGTGTGTGTTTATAGAGGATGTTGTTGTCGTATTTTAGCTTAATTAGGGGTGTTTTGTCAGAATCAATGTTTGGAATTGGAGTTCTTAATCATGTTTGTATTTCGGGTAAATCTTCTGGTGCTGATTTCTGTTCTCTTGCTTTCTTGTTTTTCTTGTCTATTGCAAATTCATCATATATTTCGATAACTGATTGTTTCGAACTGGATTCCATGCCTGTGGTGTATGTATCTTAACCTGGATGAAAAAGAAGCACTAGAAATTTGTAATTTGGGTCATAGACTCATAGGCCACAAATTATCTTTGTTAGTCGATGTACTTGTGAATGATTTCAGTTCTTAGGATCTAGCATTGCTTTGATGCAATAAACTTATGTCATTTTTACGTTTATTTTGTTAAACGAATTTTCTGGAGTAGTAATAATCATAAAGATTAAATCCAATGAGTGTGTAAATTCTGTCTTGAATTTTGTTTGTGGGAATAGAGCTCACAAGTCATAAAAAAAAAGCAATGTAAATTGTCAAATGCTGGAATTAACAGAACGACAGCAACACCAAGTGTTCTTTGTTTGTGGCCCAAATGAAGACCTCGAGCCCAATGTAAATTTCAGTTATAACCCAACAGAAACAGTTCTAAATTGTGGGCCGGGTGCAACAATTTTATTGAAGTCTTGAACAAAATGGCACACCAAAGGATGATGCAATGTCCATGTCCGCATAAATAAATAAAATCAGAAAACCTTGATCAAGAAATACTCGGCACATCATCAGATCTGCAGCACCACTGCACCAGACAGGGAGGGGCAAGCAATTTGGTCACCATATCCTCTAGGAAAGAATCCACTGGGGGTGCTTTCGCACCTTGCACCATAGACAATCTGAATAATCTCTTTCAATATTGTGCTGATTCCTGCCTTCTTCTACAAGCACAACTAAACCCACATCTTTGATCCCATTCTTGCTAATCTCTCATGTCAGAGATGCAAGAACGCAACTCGTGAACTCTGCCACAGTTATGTTGTGCTGGTTCACCCTCGTGAACTCGAGACCCAAGAAGACCTGCTATCAGCTATAATACCATGTGAGCATATCATAATCCATATTTCTTAATTTTGATAACAAAAGTGAAACTAATTACACAGAAAATAGAAATGAAATAATTAATCAATTAATTTCACATTCTCAAATTTTCATTTAATCTCAAATTCTCAAATTTAATTTTCTTATTCCAAAAAACAAAAAAATATAGTTTAGATTTATTAATTTATTATTAGTCCGTTAAAAAAAAATTAACTAATCGAAGAAGGTAGAAGACTAGAAGGACAATATTCGGTATTCGTCATTTCTCAATTCCATCGTTGCGATAATATTTCCCTTTCAATGTTAGTTTTTAATTTTAATTAGTTGTAATTTTTATTTATAGAAATTAGTTATGTTGTTAGATTTTATTCGTATTTTTTATTTGAAATTTTTAGTAATAAGTTTATTTATAAAATTTAATTTTTTATTTATATTTTTTTAATTGTAGAAATTCAATTTTTCTTAGAATATTACATTTTAGTTTTATGTTGTTAGATTAATAGATTTAGAATATTAGATTTAATGTTAAATTCATTTTTTGTTAGAATTTATTTTAGAATGTTAAATTTATTTTTTAAGTAGAAATTTATTTAGATTGTTGATTTCTTTTGTAAATTTATTTATTATTGATATACCTTTGAAGCCCTAGGATGGTGGTATTGAAAGGTTAAGAAGGTGCAAGAATGTAAAGAACCTAAGGTATAAATGTATAAACCAGTTTGAGGCTTAATGTTCAAGTGTAATGGCAGCGGAATACGATTTAAATCAATTCAATTCTCACAAGAATATAGCAATCAAAGAAATGTGAGAAAAGAAAAGTAAAGATAAAACAAGAACACAAGATGTAACGGAGTTCGGCTTTAACAATGCCTACGTCTCCGGGACCCTCAACCTCTAACAATTGAGGTTGAACCGATATATTTAAAAAAAGGTTTTTACACTTGTAGAACTTGATCCCTTACAAAAATGGGCTGCCAAATTTATCGGTAACAAGAGTGACAACACACTCAAAAGAAAGGTGAGTGACAACACACTCAAAATGTGAGTGACAACACACTCAAGAAAAGGTGAGCACTACAGCTCAAAAGAATGTTTTCAAGAGGATCACGAAGGATCAAGTTGAGAGAATAGAGAGAAGCAAGATTGAGCTTGAATAAGGATTTGGCTAATTGAGTGTATCAGTCTATTGAATTATCTCTCTCACTTTGTATATAGCTAGTAAGCTCTCTGGAGTAATGATTTAGCTAGATTGGTTCACCTACTACATAGAAAGAGATGATCCTTTTAAATAGATCTTCTAAAACAACTGAAGAATCTATTTTTCGGCTTGAACCGTTATAACATTTTGTGAATCGTTATAACGGTTTGGAAAGAATAGCCGTTGGATCAACTGAGCTGAAACGTTATAACGATTTATCAAATCGTTATATGTTTCATGAAACGTTATAACGATTACAGAATCGTTATACGTTTCACAAATCGTTGTAACGATTGCTGAATCGTTACATAACGATACACTCTGGTTTCTTTTAGAATATTTATGCCTTAGAATATTTTTGAGTATTGAGATGAACCGTTATAACGTTTACTGAATCGTTATAATGATTCTCTGGGCAGATGTAATTTTCTTGTTGTTTAAGCTCAATTTATCTTGACCAATTCAACCCAGTTTGAATCTAACTAAATCTAAGTCTAATGTAGTCTTGATTAAGCTCTTATATCCCAGCACTAATCTTGGTTCTTGTGCACTAGTCATTTACATGTTAATCCCTGCACAAAACTCAAACAAGGCAAATTGTAAAATTCAAGATTGTTTTGCAAATCGACAAATCAAAGAAGATGTTAAGTGTAACAATTATGTTAAATTTATTTTTTTGTTAGATTCTTTTTAGAATATTCAAATTATTTTTTAAGTAGAGATTTATTAGAATGTTGATTTTTTTAAATTTATTTAAATAGATGATTTTTCTTATATTCTTTTTTTTTTATAGAAATGACAAATCCTTCTAATCCCGTGGATGATTTTATGCACCGGTTGAGTGTGGATATTTTTGGTGAAGATGTAGTTGATAATACAAACCCCTCACAATATTATCAATAACCACAAACTGACGCTCCATATTATCCATGACATGCGAACCTCTCACTCCACCCTCAATCAAATTATATACCGCAAAATCTTAACTATCAACCTCAACAAACCCCTATATTTACTACACCGCATCATCCTCAATATGCCTCAAGTTCCCATGAAATAACCGAAGAATCCCTATCGCAAGTTCCGATCGCACCCTCCTATGCCGCACAAACTCCAACCTCAAGTGTACTCCCATCACCAATGGAAGCGAGACCATCAGAAAAAAAGAGGAAGACAACTGGTCACTCCTACGATGCACCTTGGTGGCGTTTTTATGAACAAACAAAGGATGCGAGCGGTGTCATGCTCAGCGGAAGGTGCAAGGTAAAAAATTGCAAAATTTTTTATAGATATTCTAAGGCAAATGGTCTAAGTGCATTTAAAAAGAATGCTGATAAACATGTGGCAAACCGAGGGGATTCATTTGCTTATCTCCGAGGGAGAATGAGACCAACTTGAGATGCTAAAATTCTTCTTCAGTGTCTTCTTCACGGCAATTATCAAACTATCGTGATCGTATACACCGTCTATACATGAGTTACTTCATCATCTTTATCGCATATCGAAGGTGAATTATCTTTTTTTTTTTTAATTTGATTCATTTTAAACTTCATCTTTTTTAATTTTTCATCTTTTTTTTCTATCTCATCTTTTTCTATATTATTTTTTCTATCTCATTTTTTTCTATATTCTTTTTTTATCTCATCTTTTTTTTTATATTCTTTTTTCTCAAAAGGTTTATCGTGAGATGAAAAATATAGAAAGTCTCGACTCCTCTCTTTCTCCAATCGTAGAAGCAATGAAAGAAAATTTTCTCAAATATTGGGAGGAAGTACCCGCCGTGACAATTATCGCAAATTGTCTTCATCCATCATTCAAGAAAAAATACACCGTAAGCCTTCTTCAAAGATACAAATAAAATCTACATCTACGCACTAATGAAGGAGATAATCACGTAAATAGCTTATTGGAGGAGATGTTCAACATTTATAACTCCCGACGAAATACTAATAATCTTTCTACTACCGATCGCAACATTATGTATGAATTTTAATCATCATTGTTTCTATTACATAATTTATTCACTTATATTGTGTTCATTTATAATCGTAATCTTATAGAAATAATAGTTCATTTGGATTGCTAAATGAGTTGCGAGATAATGGTTGTTTTGAAGATCCACAAATAAACAATAATGAATTACTATGTTATTGTTTGAGAAGAATGAAATATGATCAAATTGATATCCTGGAGTACTGGAAGAGGAATGCAAATGCCTATCCAACATTGGCGATGATGGCGTGTGACGTATTTACAGTGCATGTGTTAACCGTCCCTTCCGAATCATGTTTTAGTTCGGCAAACAGGATCCTAACAGATAAGCGTACAAAATTGGGTTCAAAACTTTTCGAACAACATGTGTGCAATAAAGATTGAATTGATGCTGAAAGTCGCATACAACATGATACCACATTTGAGACAGCAATATCCGCCATAGAAACTCAAGAAAGTGGTACTAATATCCCCGATATCTCTCTAGAAGATGATTCCGACGACCCATACGACATTCAAAACAACGACTTATGATATATGCACAACGAGGAGTTTGATATTTCTTACCATATCAATCTTTTTATCTATTTTTAAATATTTCAATTATTTTTTTAAATATCTTTTTTTAAAGAACATTACTAACGAAAAAAAAGTTATAACTCCGCCTATATTCTTTGTACATAGCCGGTCCCAAACCCGGGTTAAAAGAGGAGGGTAACTTAAAATATCATCCAAACTTTATTTTATAATTTTTTATAATTTTTGATATTTTTATAATTTTTTGTATTATTTGATTTTTAAATTATTAAAAAAATACATAATTAATTCGATGAAAAATATTATTTAAAAATTAATAAATTTATTTTTCAACTTTTATTATTTTTTATAATTTTCTGAATTTTTATTTTTTTATAATTTTTTTTAGTACTATTAGATTTTTAAACAATTAAAAATAATAATTCGAATTAGTTAAAAATTATTATTAAAAAAATATGATAAATTATTATTTTTCTCAATTTATAAAAAAAAAAATTCGGACCGGACCGGACCTTGGACCGTCCCGTGGGGGTCCGGCACCCGGGGGCCAACGGTGGGACGGGTTCGGTTTTCTCAAATTTGGACCATCTAGGACCGGACCGTGTGGACCGTGCGGGAGCGTGGACCGTCCGGATTTAAACCGGACCGTACCGTCTTCAAACCTCTACTCCAACATAAGGGATGATGTACGAAACAATTATAGTTCAGCTCGTTTGCATAGGGATCCAATAGTGGGTTTAATTTGTGCTTTGTGGTCTCGTTGATAATTTTTTTTCAAAGTTGCCTGGGCTTATAAGTGATATCTATCAGTGGCCTTGGGAATCCCTTGACAGCACTGGTCATAGACTCGTAGCCAATGAAATTATTTGTCACTGTAAATCACAAATTAATGAGCCCAAAAGATTCAGCCCATGGGCCTATTGCAAAAAAGAAGCATAAAAATGTGTTCCCCTTGATTTCACATTACAATCCGAAATAACTGTCACAAGTCACAACCAATAACTCATCTTAATTTGCTATCGAACTCTCCGCATGTTTCTGAGATAAAGTATATAATTTGACATAATGAGAGATGGATAAACTTGCCAACTAGGTGAAATACTTTGTGCTACTTAAAAAATAAAAGTCTCATTTCCTTTAAAAACTTGCTCCGTACAAACCAATTTATTGTAGTTTGTTGGCAGGAGTTGCCGGTAAGTGCTCACAATTACTAACATAAAGAAAACAAAATGGGCTCCAACTTATGCCGACAACGTTTTTTTTTTTTTTTTTTTTTGTTCCAATCTAAGCATGAGGTAATTTTTTATTTGTAAGAGCACAAAAAAAATCAAATTCAAAACTCACCAAACGACTTTTTTATTTCTATTTTTAGAAGAAGATAGGGTGAAGCCCCCAATTCATTAATTGATCACAGAGCTCACCAAATGTTGATGATGTCTAATCTTCATAAATTAAATGCATTAAATCATGTCATTTTAATTTTTCATATTAAAAAATAAACTCAAATTCAACTCTCCATATTTGAATAAAATAGTGGTAGTCTTTTCTCAGCCATATATATACAAATCAATCTCCACTTGATGAGTGCCAAATCATTGAGACTATCATTGGCATTGGCTCCTGTCATTGAGATCCCATTAGTGCTAGCATGATCCATGGAACCAAGCTATCAGACATTATCTGTGATTTTGTCCGTATGACTTGACTTCGTTGACTGTAAATCCAATGCCACGTGCCATACATCATATTGACGTCACACAGGAGCATCTTCTTCCTTCCTTCGTCTTTGTTCACATTTTTGCTTATTTCCCTTTGTCCTTTACGGCCGTAAATAAATATCTACCCTGTCCCACGTCTCCTTTCTACGAAATCTAATTCAAGCGTTTCAAGAGTAGTAATTATTGGTACTATCCGATCTGATATGATATAATTTAAGATAAATAAGTCATATATAAATTTAATTTTTTTAATCTGAATCGGGTCGGGTTTGGATTAACTCGATCCGATCCAATTATATATATTTTTGAAATAATTTTATAATTTAGTACTAATTATATCTTAGATATGCATTAGGTATATACTAATTAAGATAAATTATAAATTAACTAAATTTTAATTATTTAAAATAATAAAAAATAATTAAAAAATATTTAATTATTTTATATGGGTCATATCAAATATGGATTAAGATTTTTTCACTCGAATGTAATCAGGTCGGGTTCGGATCAAGTTAAGAAAAATAATAAAATAATAATGATTCGATCCGAATTTGACCCGGCTCGATCCATTGACACCTCTAAATTCAAGTCTTTTTTAGTTTTCATCCTACTTAATTTGAAACCACAAAATATACTTATATGTATGGAAATGTAAAGGTCTGTAAATATAAAACGTATAACGCGCGACAAATGTTTTTCTTTTGCGTAATTAACGACTACTGATCACAGTTTCGATGCTTGAATCGAATGCAATTAATTAATAAATTCTCTCTTTATTACTAAAACTTATATATGAGAAAACTAACGACAACGATCAGTATCTTACGCAACTGACTGGTCTAGATTTGTAGTGATGAATGTATCGGATACTATCATAGTGGCGGATCTAGTTTTTAAATAAGTCTAAACATATTTCTAACTCAAATTCACGAGTAAGTTAATTACTCAATATTTAGGCACTTAAAGATTCATTTTTTTAATTATGTCCCAACACTGTATTTAATATATTAACTTATTTAATGGATCAGAACAAAAAAAATTTATTCTAATATTTAATTTCAAAATTCAAACTCAGACACTGATCTAAACCATATATGAATCCGCCCCAAATCATATATATACTTTAGAAAAACAAAGAAACTAACTGATAACTAATAAATTATCACAGTGGACATTTCTACTTCTTTGTATGAATCATAGTGGGTCTTATTTATCCTTGTCAGCAGAGAGTACGAATTCCATAATGTGAAAACTTGAAACCGATTCCCGAAAATATCATCCATTTAATATATATTTTTTTAAATTACTGCTCTTTCTTCTAGTGCTTTTATTTTTAAATTATCTATGGACTGATATTCAATATGGTTTGAAAACTTTTTGTAGGGAAGAAGAAGTTCTGATCTCCGCTGGCGATTCAAGAGCTCAGGACTTCTGATTTCATATTTTAGACATTTTGTACTGTTAGAAAGTTTATTTTGGTAGTATGACTGTCTTGTAAATACTTTACTTTTCTGTTGAACTCTTTATTTTTTATAATTTTCCGAGATGAAATAGAAAATGGTAGGTTATTTGTCTGTTTTTGTCAAAAAATATATTCTTGTTTTAAAACAGTTATTGAAAATTATATGAATCATTCTAATCATGACTTTAGTAATTGTATGTTACTAATACATGACTTTAGCAATTGTATTTTTTGATATATTTTGGATCGGGTTGGATGGGGATCATAATAGAGTACGGCCGGTTGATCCGACCCAATCCATTTAATTTTGATTGTTTGGTTTATTTATCATTTATCATTGACCAAAGTTTATATATACACTAATTAATATTAATTATATAATAATTAATATTAAATTATTTAAAAATAATTAATAAATACGTAATTATTTTATTTACACCGATCGGTCGAACAGTTAATAGTTTTAGAGAGGCTTGATAACGCTAAGACACATGGATACCATATTTGATTTATGTTGATTTTTTTGTGTGTGTAAAATGTCGGAAGTTTGAAATTTGATTGGTGGATATTTATTAATGCAATATTTAATCTGTTTTTAGTTCAAACAAAAAATAATATTAATAAAGTTCCATTATCTTGCTTAAGAAAGGGATAATTTCACAATTTATTGAATAAAATTATTCTTTTGTTAGCAAATTAACAAGATATGCGGCAAGCATGTGTGTTGATGACCTGAGACTGAGAGAGTTCCATATCAGTAATTAATCTAAGAGATGCTGCGGTTTGCTTCATCCAAGTGCTAGGAAATAGGCCTCACCTGCCCTGCGTCCCCCTGAGATACCTATGTGACCTAGACTATATAGTCATATAGATCGATACATTTCATATGATATAAAATGTTTCATCACTTCAATACTTCATTGGTTCAGATATTTTGTTACCTTCCAGGAAGCAGGATTGACATTTCTTACTAATTAACCCGAGCCACCAATAGCATGTCACATTAAATGTGTGTTTTAATTGATATATAGTAATATCGTTCGTCTCTTTTCGCAACGATTATATATAATCCACATATTATTGTACCGCCCGTTGATATGCTCTCGGTAATTTAATACCCAAACTTGGTGTCTCCGCATCTTCTCTTCTCATGCTTTTAATCATAAAAAAATGCGACCTATTTACATGCATTGAGTTTCATGCTTGTATTTAGTATTTATTGTCAAATTGAAGGACCGCTATATTGATGGGCGCTTGTAATTGTATCATTAAGTGAGAGAACAAAAAAAATTACAAACTTAATATTTCAGTTTTAATTGTATCATTTAGTTAGTACTAATTTGTTTGTAAACCTGCTACATCTTTATTTCTTTTCAAATAATTCGACAAAATGAAAACAAAAAGGCAGCATGTGCAAAATGCTAGATTGATTTTCTTTTCTAACGCATGCCAAACGTTTTGGAATTTTAGGAAAGTTCAGTCCTACCGTTTATACATAAATATTATATATTTTTTCTTATCATTCTGGCTAATATATTGAAAGAAAAAAAAAGATAAATTAATAGCATAACTTGCTCGCCAACATATAAATCTATATATTAATATATGGTTTCATTTTGTACCAATTTCCAAGTGTGGGACAGTACAATTTTATTGATCAAAATCTATAGTTTAGCAAACGTTAGCCTCAGCCATAAACGAAACTTTTGTAAATAAATACATATACATTTTCAAACTATCCATATCACGTCAAAAAATTAGCCCAAAGATTCCATCAAAATTAATGCTTTCATTAATTATTACCACTTCTAACGATATCAGAAAAATCCAGAATAGAGCCAACTTCAAAACACTATCCCAGTGTTTCTTTTTTTTTTTAAGAAAAAAAAACTATTCCCACTCGAAACACTATTCCCAGATCCCACTCTAAGACCACACATGCAATCTCAATAACCTCGATATACGAATTGTGTTTTTCGCGGATCACCGCGTAATAAAGGTTCGGCTGTCCGGTTGATCTTTCAAAAAAAATTTTTTTTTTTTATTCGACTAATAAGAGTCAGATTTTTCAAAATCAGATTTAATATTTAAAAAACAAACCTTTTTAATTTAATCCTTATCAAATCAGATCTTTATCTGATATTTTTCTATCTCTTTCTTTAATATTTAACATTATATATTAATGATACTTAAAAATTTTAAAAACAAAAATATCAAAATATCAAAATATAATTTAATATTTTTATATAAATATAAATTAATATTAAAAAATATATAATTATTAAAAAAAATATAAAATTCTTACCCATCCATTCTTATTCAGTTTTAATCCGACGCTCATCCAGCCCTTAAAGTTTAAAGGGCGCTTTAGAAGATCAGCGTCTCGATATACAGACCCACCTCAAATTCACAAATTGTCTAATAATAAGTAATGACTAACAAAAATTGAGCATGAATTCAAAATCCTATATGAAAAAACGATGAGCATGAGTTTTACCTTCGTAAAAAAAAAGAATATAAAGGAGAAAAAGTACAAATTCCTTCTTGCATTTGACAAATACTCTCCTATATTTCATATTTAAACAAACACCTCCTTGTATTTTTTTAATTGCGTCAATTGCCCCCTTTTTATCTAAGGGTGAGGATGGCTTAACAATGTATTATTTTAATAATGTTGACAACGAATTTTTAAATAAATATTAAAAAAAAATTTTTTAGAAATAGATTTTTTTTATAAATATGTTCTTTTATGTAATCTAATTATTGTTGGATAGTCTATCAAAGACCGTTAAATTATAATTATTATTGATGGTCTTTGATTGACTATCAAACGATAATAAAATTATATGAAATTTGAAACACTATCAATCTAGAAGTAAAACAACATATCTATAAATTTGTTTTCTATTTCTTAAATTTATTTTTATTTATAAAGAGTTCGTTGTCAAGTGACCAACCTTTATCTTATTACATGATATCAAAATTATCATCTAACCACATTTTTATCAATTCAACACAAGCAAAGTTTATCCTGTTGTGTATCCGTGTATCGATTAAGGAAAAAAATGAAAATTAATTTTTTAACAAGATTTAATACGTCTGACACGTGGAGAAGACAAAACTTTTATTCTAGAGTTTAATTATTCTCCTTTTAATTTTGAGAAAAAAATAATAATGTGGCAAAAATTATGCTTAAATGTCAATTTATTGCCATATTAATGCTAATTTTCAGTAAAATGGGGTATTAGATGTTCTTTAAGAAACTATAAGGGGTGTTTATTTAAAATTAAAATATAAGGGGGTATTTAAACTTATGAGCCAAATGCGAGGGGACATTTGTACTTTGTCAAAAACAAAATCTCAAATTCCTCAAAAAGAAAACACACAAAAAAAACTTATTTCTCCACGCTGATGGCATCCCTCTTCCTTCAATTTTCCTAATAGAATTTCTATATCTGCGAGCAATATCTCAAGAAGCGCCAGGCTTAAACTAAACTATCAATTTAAGTATAAGATATTCGAAGAGAGTTCAAATATTTTTATTTTTTGGCTCTATTATACTTTTATTTTTTAAATTTTTAATAACTTAATAATTAATATCAAAATAAAATCATCAAATATGATCTATACTATATTCTCTTCTTGTATATATAAAAAGGGGGAGAATCCCTTGAGAATGGGTTATTTTGACAATGAATTTTTAAATAAATATAAAAAAATATTAAAAATAGAAAAATCTTGACAATTTTATTACCATTTGATAGTTCATCAAAGACTATCAAAATTCTATATAATTTATAACGGTTCTAATTTAACAGTCTTTGAAGGACTATGAAATGATAATGAAATTGCAAGAAATTTAATAAACTACTAATCTATAAGTAAAAAAAAATACATCTATAATTTTTTTCTATTTTTATTTTTTATATTTATTTGAAAGTCCATTGTAAAAATTGTCAAAGAGTCCTCTCCTAAAAAAAATATTCATCTTTCATATTCATTTTGTATGGATCAATGAGTTACAAAAATAGCGTCTAAAAATTATTTAAATCAGTGTATTTCTTTCAAGCTTTTGATATCACATAAAAATATTTAAATGCTGTAATACTTGAACTAGAAATAAACAAAATGATATAGATTATATATAATGATTTTGATATTTTAATTTTAATTTTTGAGTTAATAGAAGTTTCAAAGCTAGAGACAGACACGAAAATTCAAGATATTTGAACACTCTAGATATTTAATATATTATAAAGTACCTTTATTGTTTAACTGTTTACTAAAATTTGCAAATATTTCCGGTTTTAATTTGTCACGACTCATGACTTCTCATATCATGCAACTATTTTTCTGAAAGTGCATGACAGCTACTATGAAGCATTCCACAGCTCATACACCAAGACAAGTATCTAAATCTCGATGTATGATCTCCGAAGGGCTCCACAAGTCCATCCTTCATGCCAATAACTTATAGCTCGTCCGTACATTAAGAAAATCAGAGCGAAATCAGAAATGAACAGTAAAAATGTCCAAGTCAAAGAAATAATATCTGAATTAAAAGAATTTTTTTTTTTTTATCACATTAGGACTAATAAATTTTATTTTTTAGTGGACTAAAAAATATCCGGACTATCGATCTTAATTTTACCCAGAACAATATATATATATATATATATATATATATATATATATATATATATATATATATATAAATTTTAATATATATATGAAAATCTCATGAGATAAATGGGCAGATGTTTGATTTTTTAATTTTTTAATGATGTTCTTTGAATATAATGTTATTTTTAGAGCGATTTAATTTAAAAACGATGATTAAAAAGTTCAAAAAATAATTTTGAATTTATAATATATCATGTTTGAGTTTTGTATAAGAATTAAAATGCAAATATATTATATATATATATGTGAGATAAATGGGCAGATGTTCGATTTAATATCTTTGAAATAATGTTCGATTAAATTTGATGATTATGAGTTAAATTAAGACTGTATTAGACTTAATTTTAGTTAGACTCAAACTAAGTTGAACTGATTAAGGTAATTGGAGTTTAAACAATATAGAAAATATTTTTCTGTGGCAAAGTAAACCGTTGTAATGGTTCATCAACCGCTATAATGGTCTCAATGCCCTAAGACAGAAAAACTTCTAAAAGAGATAGAACCTATCATTGGGTAATAGATGGGAATAGTTGAATGACTTAATCTGTTATAATGGTTCAACAAGTCGTTACAACGGCTCTACTTGTCAGATTCAGGAAATTATGGTCAACTATAGACAAATTATTACAATGACTTAGTCAAGCGTGGTAACGACTTCAGTAAAATATTATAACAGTTCATTCATTCTTTGCAAATCGTTATAATGATTCAGAGAATTTCTTGAGTATGACAAGGTTATTCTTAGCAATCTTCATTAAACTATTATAACGGCTTAGAGCAGTTGGTGACGGTTTACTAAATGAAAAATTACCTAACTATTTTGAGGTGCTCTATATAAAGGGATTAACTCTTTCACTCCAAACTACTAGTTCTTCCTAGTAAAATCCATATTACGCAGAGCTCATAAGCGACATCCTAAATGAAAGAGATAAATCCAAGAAATTGAAACATTCAATAAGCAAAATTGTTGCCTTAAGTTTATTTAATTTCTCTTCATTCTCCCAACTTGATTTTTTATAATCAACTCTTCTCTTGTTATTTTTTGAGTGTGTTGTCATTCATATTTCTTATTTGAGTGTGTTATCGCTCTTTGTTTTTCAATATATTGTCACTCATATCGATAAATTTAGCAGCCCATTTTTATATAAAAGACTAAATTTTATAAGTATAAGATACTTTATTTTTAATGTATCAGCTCAACCTCAATTATTAAAATTAAGAGTCTCAAAGACATAAGACATTATGCTCTGAATTTTGTTACATTTTGTATTTTTCCCCCTCTTTTCTTTAATTAATATACTTCTATGAGAATTGAATCAAATCGTCTCTCGTGTCATCAAACTTAAACATTAAATCCTAAATTAATTTTTACATCTTTTCTCTTAGACTCTTTACTTTCTTATACCATTTTGTCTTTTAGATATCTAACTTACAATCCTATCAAACATTGATAAATAAAAAAGACACAATCCTATCAAACGAAAACTTCAACATCTGTCATTTAGAAAACAACCCGACATCTGACCATTAAATTAATTATAGACTCTGATATCTAAATTAATGTCGGTTTTTTTATTTGCTAATAAACTAATACTATCGGTACTATAACAGGTGCCAATCGGTTCGAGTTGGATCATTTTGATTTTTTGAAAGAAATCGGGTCAGATCAGATCAGGTCATATCGCATTAATTTATATGTTAATTTTTTTTTTCAGATCTTCGATTAATTTTGATAAGATTGCATGTCATTTGATCTCAGGTCGGGTCTGATCGGTTCAAGTCGGATTAGGTCGGGTTTGGATCGGGTTCGGATCGAGTCAGGTCAATTTGATTTTTTTTGAAAAATCAAATCATATTAGATTTGAATCTAGATAGATCGGACAAATTTCTCGAATTGAGTCGGGTTTTATCACCTCAAAGCACTAGAGATGTATTGAATCCAAACCAATAAATAATAAATAAATTATATATGAGTTCATAAATTTTGACACTCTGAGTTATATATATATAGAGATGTATTAAGGTGTTTTGTAAAGTAATTATTTTTTGTTTCAGTAAGATATTTCATATTTTGGCGGCTCAAACGATTAATTTAAATTACTCAATAATTTATTTATGTCAAAATTTTGTGGGATATTAAATTTCACAATTTTTACTAGCTATTTTTTAAATTATTTTTATAAAATCTTGTTTAACATAACAAAATGGTTTATTTCCGGGGTATTTTTGAAAATTATATAAAAAAATAGTTAGAAAGCTAAAAAATCATAAAATTTAATATCTCATAAGATTTTAATATGAAAAAATTATTAAACAACTTACATTGATTGTTTAAACTGTCGGGATATAAATCTCTTGCTGAAACAAAATTGACTTTTTACTTTGCAAAGCACCATAAACCGTCTCATTCTCTATGTATAGAATACCTTTTAATACCTTTCATTTTTTCCCCAATTAATGTACCTAAATTATTTTTAAGGTAGTTTGAGACAGTGTGGCAAAATTATTGCCAATCAACTCCAACTTTTTGTTTGTCTAAATGGGAATTTTTATTTATATAAAGTATTTAGTTTATAGTAGTTGAGATTAAACTCGATCCATGATTTGTCGAATTCGATACAGATTGCGCATCTTGGCTTCGAGTTATGTCTAATTTTTTTTTGAGATGAAATAATAAAATAATGAATACCCGCTACAGAATCTATTCTGTCCCAATCCAATCATTGACATCGCTAAACTTGATTTCTATATTTTTTACCATCATTTAATTACTCATATAATTTTTTTCCATACATTTTTTCATGCAGCAAATTAACCTTCCCTCAAGAAAATTGCTCTTGGTCTAATCTAGTTTCTTTGTAACATATCTCGGACTTTTAAAATTAAATACTTGCATATATAAAGTGAAATTGCAAATAATTTTCTTTTTCATTTTTTATATTTTGTATTATGCAGATATATTATAAATAGGTGGAGATCACTTAACAATAGGTTATTTTGATAATTTTGACAATGAATTTTAAATAAATACTAAAAAAATCTTAAAAATAGAAAAACCTTATGGGTTTGTTTGACAAATCAATGAATAGTTTTGAAAGAGTGATAAAATAGTGTATTTTTGGAAGAGTGGTATTCTTAACTATTCGGAAGAGCAAAAATATTGTTTGATAGTTGTTAATCAGAATAGTTAAAATATAGATAATTATGATACTAACAATGATGATTATTAATAGATAATAATAATAATAATAATGATAATAATAATAATAATAATAATAATAATAATAATAATAATAATAATAATAATCATAATCCATAATCATAATCATAATAAATAATAATAATATTCATAGTTATAATCATAATAATATAATAGAAATATAAACATAATCATAATAATAATAATAATAATAATTATCATTATAATCATAACCATAATAATATAATCATAATAAATAATCATAATTTAATAATACAATACAACATAATCAAATAATAATACAATAATAATCATAATCATGATAATAGTAATCATAGTCGTAATCATAATAATATAATAATATAATTAAAAAATTAAATTATAATCATAATCATAATCATAATCATAATCATAATAATAAATAATTATAATCATAATAATATAATTATAATATAATCATATATAATCATAATATAATAATATAATAAAATATAATAATAATATAAAATAATAATAATAAAAATAATAATAATCATAGTCATAATTATAAGAATATAATAATATAATCATAATCATAATATAATAATACAACATAATCAAACAATAATCGCTATTCCGACGAGAGCTAATCCGGTATACCACCTATAACTTGATATACCGGATTAGCACTCTTCTACTTAGTCTAAAATTCATTTGGCAAATTAATTCATCATAATAGTTGTTCTATTTCTACTTTTTATTATTCCACCATGGGCGAAACAAACCCTATGGTTATATATGTTCTTTTACTTATAGATTGATGGTGATTTAAATTTCATAAAATTTCATTATCGTTTGATACTCCATCAAGGACTATCAAAATTGTATACAATTTACAACGGTTATAATTTGACGGTCTTTGATGGACTATCAAACAATAATCAAATTACATGAAATTTAAATCACCATCAACCTAAAAGTAAAAAAATATATTCATAAGAAAAATCACCACCATCCCATTATAAATTAACTAATTAACGTACTAAGAATTTTTTTTGGATGTTCACTTATGATATTTAATAAATAATTATGATCCATCATATTATGAAACTTGAATTTATGATATTTTTAATCAGCCGCACTAAATAAATATATTTTATTGTTTTATATTTTGTTGGTTTATCTAATTATTTTTCATAACTTGCCCAGTTTTAAAATACAATGCTTCAATGCGGGGGACATGGGAGATGCCGGTCCTTTCAGAATTTATATAATAAATAAATCTAAATTGCACATCGCGTCAAAAAAATTTACTAACTTGCACATCAGGATTAATACTAGGAATTAATGTTTCTGGAATCTAGGGACACCTACATGAGATAAATACAAAATTTTCAATCAATATTTAACGTGTAAACTACAAATGTCGGTCACCGACCCACAAACACTGTAGAAAGCAATCACATCCCAAACACTGCTTAAAGATCAGGGACGAACAATTAATTTACAGTACTATCATGACTCATAAGTAGATTACTAGATCTTGCTCTACAGTCAGTTTAATCACGTGTGCGCGACCCACCTAGAGGTGTTAGGTTGCAAAATTTCAACTAGGTGAGGTGGCACCAAGACCAAATTAATATACATTCAAATTAACAAAATTGGTCATGTAGGGCACCAAGCATTTTCAAGGAAAGATGTATAGATCTTAGGGTTCTAGCTCAAAGGATAAAAACTAGTCCAAACCACTTCATCACCAATCAACAACATACCAATAATTGTTTTCAATTGCTTTTGTTGTTGTACAACATGACTGCAATCGTAGTTGTTGATTGACATATGCACCAATCTATTAACTATTTGAGTTTGATGAGCAATTTAAAAGACTAAATACTTATGATTGATTTCTACAGCATCTCTGTCTTTTGTACAGTATAATTATTGGAAAATATTTGTGAGATACCATCATTAATATTCATCCATACTAATTTTCTTATTCATGTTAAATGAGTCATTATTAATAATAATAACTTTATTATGCAACTTTTCTATAGTATTTTATTAGACAATTGAAATACCATTAATCTGAATAATAACTCATTTAAGTTGATAACAAAATACTACACAAAATAAGTTGCTCAACAAAATCATTATTGTTAATAATAACTCATTTAACATGAATAATAAAGTTGATATCAGTTGACATATGTGCACGAGCTCTCATCATTAATTATCGTCACAATTTATGAGGATTATAATGCATTTCAGTCAGTTGCAGTTTTTTAATCAAACATCCTCCTACACAAATTATTTTTTTCCCATTTTCAAACAGTTAAAATATCATATTCCATTTTATTTTTCCAAAAAAAAAAATTTAAGAATTATTTATTTTCCCAAAATAATTATTTCTTTGTGTAAAATAAAAAATTCTTTCATATCAGTTATTTATTTTCCCAAAATAGCACTACTAAGTCAATTGGGCTGATTGAAAATTTATATTTTATTTGTAGGACTAACTATCTGTTTTAAGTCGTAGCATATTTTTATTGAAAATAGTTAGCCTATTTTAAGACTAACTAGCTAGGTAGGTATAGTAATAATTATGGTTGAGGCTATCTTTTAAAATAAAAATGAAAGAATTTCTAATTTTACAAAAGGAAAAGATGTGATTGAAATTATTTAAATGTAATAATAAAAAAAGAAAGGAAGTAAACATTTAAAAATGGTTAGAAATGCAAGAATATTTTATTAAAATCAGGGGTTTTGTAAAATTCTCGAAAAGTTAATTTAAACATGGATAACTCTATCCAAAAAATAATTTGGGTGTCAAGCATATTTTAATGAGATCAACTAATTATACCTCAAATCAGTACCCCGATCTGTACCTCAACTGAAAAGTCATTGACCATGTTGACCATGTTCTCGAACATCAACAGACTGTTTGTCTGCAGATGATCATCAAAATTTTAAAATCGAAAATCCTAAGTCTTAATACTGGAGAAAATAAAGTCTTAATATTTAATATATCAAGTTATATTTTAAACTTAAAATTTATATTTGAAAAATAATCAAGATATGAGCAAGTATTTATATATGAAGCTCAATATCTTAAAACTGAATGTCTCAAGTTTTAACAAGAGAAATACGACGTATTAATATCTGATATTATAAATTATATTTTGAACTTAAAATTTATATTTGAGCGGCAATCATAATATTTATAAGTATTTATACTTGAGCCTTATTATCTTAAAACTGAATATACCAAGTCTTAACACGAGAAATATGACGTCTTAATATTTAATATTACAAGTCATATTTTAATCTTAAAATTTTTATTTGAGCATCCATTAGGATATGAATAAGTTTATATACCTAAATTTTAATGTGCTAAAATCAAATATTTTAAGTCTTAACATATAAAAATGATGTCTTAATATCTAATATTACAAGTCATAATTTTGAATTTATATTTATATTTGAACGGTCATCAGAATATGAACAAGTCTATATCCCTAAACTATAATTTCTTAAAATATAAGTCGACAATAATTATTTACTTTCTTGTTTGAATATCGAAGTGTTTACCCTTGAAAAATTTCAAGGATGAATAGATGAATAAATGAAATAAATTGATGATAAATCATAAGAAAGGAGAAGAAGAGAGAGAGCAGTGGAAGGATGGCCCACTGATCGAGAGGTCGTCGCCTAACCCCTAACAAATCCATTAGTCCCACAATGGAATGTCAAGCATGAAGTGAAGAGTATAAATACCCCGCTATTCTCTATCCACTCGGCATGAGTGACACCCAAGAAGATCGAGGGGAGAGAGACCTCTCGGGTGTCACCATGTGATTATATCTTTTCTCGACAAGTGGGACCCACATGGCGCCCCTTATGAGCAGCTCCAATGACATGGACCTAGCCTATTTTGCTAAAGAAAGCTAACCAACCCGAACGAGGTTAAGCATTAATCCCACAATGGAATGTCAAGGCATGAAGTGAAGAGTATAAATACCCCACCACCTCCTACTCATTCGAGGTGGTCGACTGGAGATTTGGGAGAGAAAAATCTCCCGATGGGTCACCATTTGATTACATTTTCTCTCGACAAGTGGGACCCACCTGGCAAATCCTTGCAAATGAATCTAACAACATAGCCTATCTCGATGAGTCACCATGTGACCATTTTCACCGACAGTGGACCCCACACCTCAAATGACCTATCAAGGAGTCGAATTGAACCCTAAAATCAGCTTTTGGAGCTAACCCTAGAAAGGAGTCAAGCAAGATAATCCCTATGCTACATGAAATGATGTCAATGCCAAGCTAGCATTTTGATGCAAATAGCCATGAGAAATTTCAAATGTGATTTTGCTTTCAAGGTCGACTCAGTGCCAAAGTCATGAGCAACCACCTAACCATGCTTTGATTTGTGTCAATTATCGATAAGTAGTCGGCTCTTTGACCAAGTCACCCTCATGTTAAGGGATTGAAAGTCAATTTCACAAGACTCGATCAAAGCAAAGTCCGGGAGTAACCACCTGATCAAGTCTAGATTTGTATTAATCATTGATAAGTAGTCGATTTGATCAAATCAAGCCCTAATGAATATCAATATAAGTCTAATTGGTATTTAGTTAGGGTGGTTTCTGCAAGAGGGAGATAATTGGCGGAGACACAGAGCTACAATTGAGATCAGGGATTAATTCATAAGGAATATTAGGGTTTTATGGACAAAAGAATTTTTAATTCAGAGAAGCAAGGGCAAAAATGGAATTAAAAATTACAGGGATGATCATCATGAATTTAGGGATTTTTGGTGAAATTTTCATGATTTTTGGATAAGTGGAGCTATTAAAATAAATTGAGGGAAGATAAAGGCAGTAATAAATGGATTAATCAAAGGTCGAGATTCAATCAAGGGTTCATCCGGGTGCAACTGGGACAGAGACTCATCCGGGTGCAAACCGGGATCCTAAGCACACCTACACCGAATCGTAGAAGAGAGAGGGTGTGACACGTGTCAAGATTTCATCGGGCCACCTCATGCCACGTGTCAAGACCCCATCGTCCACCTCACCATGCTGGCCCCACACCCCTGGCTGCACTGACAAGCTGGGCCCCACCTATGCCACGTGGCGCCACCATTGGTCCACATCAGCACCACCTCATTCAAAGCCAGCCTAGACAAATGGCAAGATGCTATAAGGCCACCTCAATGCCCATCGCTGCCATGGGCCTTCCCTTATCGGGTCCACCTCACCACCGTGAATCCCACTATGCTATAAGGCGACCGACAAGTGGCCCCACCGGATGCCACATGGCATGCACTCACCGGTGCCATGTCACCATACAACGTGTATAAAGAGTGACAGATGGCTCTCTATGGTCGGTACAGTGGCAACACACAAGGTGCCACATGGCACTATATCACGAAGCCACATCATACACAGATTATTAACACTAAGGGTTTGTTTAATAAGCAATCAACCAATCAGCAGAGCCACCTCACCTATTAACCCTAATCATTATACTAATCAACTCGCTAATTAGATCTACAAAGCGTATACTCACATAACCTTACAAAGTGGGGCCCAGGATACGAGATAAGAGTATAGCTCATGGTTGAAGTGGTATGCCAAGTCTATCCTACGCTTGTCCCGCTCAAAGCGATCGTATTTAAAAAAGAGATGAAAACAAGATGAACTCCGGTGCATGCTCCCCGCCGCCGATCTACTCCCTTCCCTTCCGGCGCTTTGGTGCACGTGCGCTCGAGCCATCCAACAAATTAACAACATTCTCCCCGCTCTATCTTCTTCTCCTTCTCCTCTCGCGCGCGAGCTTGTCCGGTCCCATGGCGTCTCACCATCGTGGAAACTTCAGAAATAGTTGACACGCATTAATGAATTGATTAGAGAGATTAGAACAAGGGGTTAGCAATGGAAAGGAAATTAAGCTGAAGAATTCACCTCAATTCAAACCGAAACAAGATTTAGCACACTTCTATTGAATGTAATTGAGCGCTTCAAACTCCAAATTAAGCACTCGGAATAGCTTCCTTGAGCTAAAGCGATGCCGATTGATAAGTAATTATGGAGCAATTGAATTACAGGAAGGCTTAAGCTTGAAGAGTTGTCGGAAGCGAATGGGGAGGCAAGTTCAATGAACGCTCTAGAGATCGAATTGAATGGTGAAAAAGCTTATTCGATCAAGGCGATGATAATCGACATGGATTGAAAAGGCAATTGAGTAAAAGATGATGAATTTAGCTAGGGGAGAAGCGGTTAAAAATGCAGCTTTAGAAATTGAATGAATAACCATGCAATTGAAGGAGAAAGGAGTCTTAGCAATGAAATAGAAGTATTTAAGCATGGATTGGCAAAAGTGAGGAGCCACTCACCGGTTGAAATAGGCGCTCAATCGAGTCAAAGGATTGCGCACAACCAAGATCATAACAGAAAACTAAGTTAGGGAAGAAACACAAATCAATCACAACCGTTCAAGCGTTTAGAATAGAGAGTTGAGATCTATACAAGGTGGCAATCCGACCCAAAGGCACTCAACCAATCATAATTGAGATTAGTTGGCCGAATTAGCCTATATAAGCTAAGAATTAGCAACAAAGAAGGGATTATTAGAAGAGCAAGCTTAAAAACACACACTCATATACATTTTTCTTAGTCAACAAGAGGGAGAGAGTGAATAGCTACAAAAGAAATTATTCAATTTCTTGTTTCAGTCAAGAACAAAAGGTAATTTGTAATATTCATTAGTTCATGGATGGTTTCTTTGTATTCTTTCTCTGAAATTGATTTTAAAACATTCAATTCATAGTTATTGAATAGTCAATTGAATATATTTCCTCACTCTTGCTCTTTTCCTTTGGAAATTTTGCTTCTTTCATTTGTTTTTTCCACTGCTTTCTTTGAAAGGCATCAATTAGCAATAATCAGCCGTATTCAGTGAGCCACTGGGCCAATCACAAAGTGATTGGTGAGCCTTTAGGCCTGAATCGGTTATAAAGTCAAGAATTTGCGATTTAGTTATTGATATACTGATTTTCATTGAAAATTTTCATTTTAGTATTCATTAGCTTATGATCACATGAGACTGAGGTATACAAGTTCATATCTTTGTAATTTTCTTGATTGAATTGTTCTTGATTGATTAAAATTAACCCTAGCGTCGCAATTTCATTATAATGCACTGATTCTGTTAGAACCAGTATATCGCCGAGTTCTCAAATCCAAATTTGTTCAAATTAGCACTCAACTCAACAGCCACCGGCCCTAGCTACGCCTAGGTGCGCCTTTAGGCCCGAGGGGTGTTGATTCGATGAGAAAAGGGCACGAATTGAGCTAATTAAGCTTGGTACCGACCGGTACCATGCATCGCCGTGTGATGAGTTGCTTCAACACCTTCAAGAATGAAAAGGAAGCCCTCTCGCCCATCCTATACCGCATCTTCATGCCTAGCGATGCTTACCGACCTTACAATTATCAAGAATGTCGATTAACTCGTTGAATTTGATCAAAAAGGTATTTCTGCATCGATCCGTAGTTGATACATCGCCTAATATTGCTATGCGAAGCCCGTCACCGTATGGATCTCCAATCAAGGACTACGTAAGGACTCCATGCATTAAGGCGACGCTGTGGCACCGATCCGATCGGAAAAGGGGTGCTCCTACGCCGGAACGCTATTTCGCACTAATCCTAAAGCATCGCAAGGTCGGAGGCTTGAGAATCTCTCCCGCACGAATATTGAAACGTTTGATAATCTTGAAGATTCTTCAACGAATGAGATATAACAAAAGTTTAAAAATCCGAGCGGAAATAATCTGGGCCTTACATATATTAAACACGTATCTCAACCGGATCTAACGGCCCAAGTATAAATGTAACATTTGAATAAACTAGGCGCCAATCTCGAGCAGATCTCAAGGTCCGCATTAAGCCCATTAGTTAATTGATAATGTAATATTAATTATAAATAGTAAATAAATGGTTTGAAAATGTTCCCTGACTCCAAATTGACTCAAATTTGTTTCTAAAATTTTCTTATTTTTCATACTATTTTTCTATACAATAATATTCTAGTTTTAAAAACACAATCATGATAAAACAATTTAAAAGCAAAATACATTACATATATTGATATAGTTGACCTAGCTTTGACTTGTCATTTTAAATACTATAAAAATTCCAAAATACAAATAAAAATCATAAATAATAATCAGATATATTTTAGTGATTTTTCAAGTGATTTTCCATGAAATAATAATGATGATAGTAATATACTATAATAAATAATGAGATTAGCTATATTCTTTGATAAATAAAAAATATAATAATAATAGATATTATATTGATATTTTCTGTAAAGAGAATAATAAAAATAAATAGCTCAAAATATATATAAATATAATACCATGGTGATAAATAGTAAAATACATTTTCTTTTATAATAAAGAATGATAATATAATTTTATAATATGAATTGTATTTCTTTTGTTATTTCTATACAAATATATACAATAAAATACTTTGGATGAATAAAAATACAATAAAAATAATAGTTGTAATGAATTTCATCTCTAATCCATAGATAATAAATAGAAATAATAAAAATAGATATAATGAATAGTATAATAAATAGGATAGAATATTAGTAATGATTTCTTTTTAGCTATTATGGATATACAAAAAAAATAATAATAAAAATATAGCTAACTATCTTTTAATTTTGTAAATGATTCTTACATAATGAATAGTATTTCAATATAATAGAATATAATAATAAAATCCTATTACTTTGGTTATTATAAACATTTTGAAAATACAAATAAAATCATAGCCATTTTATTTTCTATTATTTTTAAGTGATTTTCTACAAAATAAATAGAGTTTAGAAATAATTCTACTATTTTAGCTATTATAAAAATCCCAAAAATATAAATGAAAATCTAGTTAAATAGCTAACCCCTTTTTCCTATTATTTTTGTAAATAATTTTCTCGTATAGATAAATAGAGTTTAAAAATAAAAATAATAATAATAATAATAATAATAATAATAATAATAATAATAATAATAATAATAATAATAATAATAAATAAATGCATCTTTATAATATAAAATAATAATGGAAGATATTATATAATAGACTTTGTGCATTTTAGAAATGAATAAATATGCTCACATAAGGAGTGTAGAGCCACATAAGAATATTTGCACACATGATATAACATTTAGAACGATTAGTCAAGACGAGAACATCTTGACAGAGGATAAATAAGGTTGCAATGACAACACGAAAAGATGCGTTGAGACAGGAACATCTTGACGTGAGATGAATAAGGCTTTGATAGCAACATGAGTGAATATGTCGAGACAAGAACATCTTGACGCTCGTTGAAGAATAACCGAGCTACGATACTAATATGGAGGTATATGTCGACTCAAGAAGAAGAACATTATGATGTCCTAGATAGGTGACATCTTAATGACTCGTTACCATGAGCAAGTAACTCATGATTGAATACGCTCACACAAGGTGTAGGCAACATAGTAACTTTACACAAGTAATGCAACACGTAGAATGATTAGTTGAGACAAGAACATCTCGACGCTCGCCGAAGAATGACCAAGGCTACGACATCGCATGGAGAGACATGTCGACTTTGAAGAAGAAGAACATTACGATGTCCGAGCGAAGTGACATCTTAATGACTCCTGTCATGAACAAGTAATTCATGACCATTTGAGCTAGCAAGACCGAACTCGTCCGTCGATGAGTTTGTCTTTTGGCTCATTTCCCGAGACCGTGAGATTGAATCGGTCTCGTTGGTAGATTCATCCACAAAACAAAGAATGTGAACCGTTCGTAGGTAGGTTCCTTCACTAACACATGCCTCAATGTTGAACCGGCCCGCCGCTTCAGTTTAATATTGTGTGCAATTGTGTTTCCTAGGTTTATGAATCGGCTTAGTGCTACGAATTCATGATCTAGAAGATCGCCGAGAAGAAACACGTGGGCCATATCCACCCTTCTCCCGATTCACCAACCTCAAGATCAACCGCCGCCGCTTCGAGTTGTATTTTGTGTGATCGGTTGTTGACTAGTTAAGATTGAACCTGGCCTGTTTGTAGGTTTATCTTCTAGATCAACTGAGGTCGAGCTCTGGCCCGTATGTAGACTCACCTCAAGCTCCCCTATGAAGAGATTAACCCGGTCCGTTGGTAAGGTTACATCTCGAGGTGGCATGGACCGAACCGATCCGTTTGTAGGTTCGTCCCCCATAGGACAAAACCGATCCGTTTGTAGGTTTGTCTTCCATAGATTGAACCGATCCGTTTGTAGGTTCATCTTCCGTAGATCCCTTTTTATAAACTTAGACGACCACTTGACCATCTTTTAACTATACTATTTGCTTCTCTCTTTCAAAGATCCAGAGGTGCCTCGAGGTTCGTAGCCTGTGGTAATTAATCTGTGGGGGCTTGCGCCCACCGAATCTACAAGAACTCACAATCACTAAAAACCCCCGAATGTGCATCCAAATATCTCTAAACGGCAGACCGGCCGACACCCAAATAGATGCACGCTCGGGAGGGATCTCCGTGTCCTTCTTCCGCAACCCATCGCCCAAATGGCGGTGCGGAGCGCGCGAAAAGGGTCGCACAGATCTCGCACGCCCGCGGGACCTAGATTCTCCTCTTATCTCTCGAAAGAGAGAGGCAAATAGAATAGTTAAGAGATACAAGTGGTCTTCTATGTGCTAAAATGACTAATAATTTTCAAGTATTTTTGTTTTTGGCAGAAATGGCATTCTTTGGAAACTTCAACCTCGCTCCCTACACCGTCACTCCTGCACAGAGCCCGTAGGGCAAGCTCTTCATGTTCTTCGGGACCATCCCGCAAGAACTCACCATCTATGGCCCACCTCCAAATGGGCCACGATCACTCCCGCAACCGCCCGATCTCCATCCCGGACGGGGAGGAGGACTCGATCACCCCGACTCCCAAGGGGATCTCAAACAATGTCATGGCCTCTCCTACTACCTCCCCAAAGAGGAGAAGGCGACCGTCCAAGAGGACACCTCTAACGCCGCAGCCCAAACTACCCACAACTCTCAAGCGTCCAGAAGAGGGCCCCGGATGCATACCGTAACCACCGGTGGCTAGGCCGCCTATCCCGCCTCTAACAAATTCACAAATTTCTCCGAATAGTGGCCAAGAACTCGCCACGTGCCGCCTCCGCTGTGCACGGGAGGTGCCTAAGCCCACACCTCGCCCAACTCAAAGGCCTCGCCCGCCAGACAAGTCTCAAACCCCCGCAGGCCATCTACAAGGCTCACAGGGCCCTCGCGCAGGAAGAGCGTGAGAAACGCCAGGTCGAGACAATACGTCTCCCGCTCCGGCAATCTCAAGACATGGCTCGCCGCAAGTCATTGTCTCAACTCCGCACCCGAGGAGGTTTACACCAAAGGCAACACTTAGCACCCAAGCAGTGTGGGTCCCAAAGGGTTCCCACCAACAAGGTCCCAATCTCAAGCCCACCCCAACAAGGCTCAAGGGTCCAACGCTCCGTCCGAGAGCGTATTCAACCGCTTAGGTCAAAAGAGTGTATTCACCGATTAGGCTCGAGAATACCACTCAATAGTTTGAAAGTAACGCCCCCGACCAAACGAAGAAGAAGAGAAGAACCGCTCGCTATGAAGAGCACTTCTCGCCAACACCATCGCATAAGCTACGATACCGATCCGACACCGACGCCGAGGTGAATATGACCCAGATGACCAATCCCCGCCTAATCAAGCTCACGTCACCAATACCAACAAAAATAATGGTAGAAAAGGGAGACCTCCCAAGAGAGTCAACCCCGAGGGCAACAGCAGGGAAGAGGAAGACCACAACGAAAACCCTGACTTCTTCGATAATGAAGATGACGTTGAAACACGTCCCGAAGTGCCTATCGATGAAATTAAAATATTAAAAGGCCACATCGAGGCACGGGACGAAGAGCTGATTAGGCAACGGGAGCTAATTGCTACCATGCTGAAACAAAATGAAGAATTGATTAAGGCGGTCAAATCCTTGCAAGAATCACAAGACGCCAATTTCAAGGCTGGTAGCTCCCGTCAAGAAGGGGTCCACAGTACCAAAAGCAATCATAAGGGAAAACAACCTGTCGATTCTAAACCCCATCCACACAGAACAATAGATGTGGAGGTCGAACCAACGGAATATCCCGAAAGAGATTCAAAGCCATGATTGCCCAAAGAATGCAAATAATGGAGGTGGATACGCTATCCCTCCCGTTAAAAATCGTGGACATCCATACCCCGCCATATATGACTTGGAAGAATATCCTAAAGGGTATGTGATCCCTCGCTTCAGACCTTCTCCGGGAAGGCAACAAAGACCCGAACCCCGAACAACACCGGCCCACTTTGTAGCCTCACGCGCAACACGGCGCAATGATGCACCGTTGTTAAGACAATTCCCTCAAAGCTTGGTGGGAACCGCCTTCCAATGGTACTATTCGCTGGAAAACAACAAGATCGGGACCCGGGACGAGATGGCGACTGCTCGTGGCGCGATTTGTCATGGTGTCCGATAAGATAAACATAGCCGATCCGGCAAGCACTAAACCCAAGAAAGGGGAGTCAATGACAGATTTTATCAATAGATGGCGGAACCTCAAAGATCAAATGCGACCGCACATTAACCGAAGATGAGGCCGTCAACCTAATCATGAAGAACATCGACGGGTGGATGGGCATGCTTCTTGGTGTGACAAAGGTCAACACATTCAAAGACTTGCTCGATCGGTATCCAACATGGAAAGGATGTCACCGCACACCGTGCCAAACTTTATGAATAATAGGCCGCAACGAGGGGCCCGAGCCGAAACCAAAGTGGCATTCACCTCGCTAAAAGACAAGATGGTTGCCAACGCGTACACCCAAGGCTAGCAGCAGAGCACAAATGGCAACAATTACAATAAGGGACCCAGTCCAATCCAGGAGGGAGTTCACGAGTTTTGAATCCCTTAAACAAAAGAAATCTAAACCGTACTCCTTCGTAAAAGATAAAGTTGCCCAAATCTTCGTAGGGCACTAAAGAATGGCCTAACCCGCCGGCCAAGAACGCCGAAGATGCCGATAAATCGACGAACCCAACTTTTGCCCATACCACGTAATAATAGGGCACTCAATTGAAGATTGCCGGGTCTTCAAAGATCGGGTCGAGAAGGCGTATAAAAATGGTGAAATTACTTTACCTAAAGGGTTCTTGCAAAGCCCATCACCCATGAACAAAGCCAATATGATCTCTCACGAGGAAGAGAAGATCCCGACCAGCTTAAGTGAAGATCAAGAAGAACAATGGACTACGCACTTATCGAAGAAGTCGATTAAAATGCTTAAAACTCTTAAGAAAGAACCTGGTATGAGATGGAAAGACGACATTACGCCAGTGGTCCCACCAAAACCCAGGGTATATTATAAGGTGGACCAAAGCCAAGACCAGGTTCTTAAGAAGAGAAAGAAGCATAGAAGCAACAAGTCCAGAAAGAATAAAATTGAAGAATGCGAGCAGGGCAGTCCCGAGGTGATTACCCTTCAACACTTCATCTCCAAAGAAGACTGGGAGAAGCTAACCCCGGTCAAAAGAAAGAAAATGTGGATGAAGAAATAAATAAAGAAGAAAGCGAAGAGATCTCAAAAGCTTCGTGCAATATGGTATATTCTTCTCACGACGAAGATATGCCAACTTTAGAGGAGATGTTCTTCCCGAATGACGAAGGAGAAGCAAGCACCTCTGGGACCAAAAATGAAGAATGTAAAGCCGCATCCGGCCCCGGACTTATATACCCGAGAGACAGTTCCCAAGGATTCCGATAAAGGAAAGGACAAGGTCCGTAATAAAGGTAAAGAGGTCGAGAATCCAAGCAAGAACCCGTAAAGGACCCTACCGACGGCGAAGAATATAATGTGTTGGCACATCTCGCGTAAGATTCCAAAGCCGCTATTAAGCATATTTGACGCGTTGATGATGTCACAAGACCTAAGAGAGGTGCTAATCCAGTGCCTTGCAAGATCCCGAGAAGTACAAGTCATACTTCGTAGAGCAAAATATGCAGAAGCCCTATTCACCGCCAAGCGGGCCGCCCGCATAAATTTTACGTACGATGACCTCTTAATAGGCACCGTCGACCATAACCGCCCGCTATACATCACCGAAACTCGCGAGGGCAAAAGGTTGGTCGCATCCCGGTTGACGCAGGGTCTTCAATCAATATCATGCCGCTTAAAACTCAAGACCATCACCTTAGACGTAAAGAACCTATCCGACGAAAAGGTGATCATTCATGGCTTCAATCAAAACTCCCAAAAGGCCCCGGGAGCTATAACTCGAACCCGCAATGCGGAAGCCTAAGAGCGCCTACTAAATTCTATGTCATCGACGCCGAAACTTCTTATCGAGCGTTACTGGTCGCCCGTGGCTTCATAGTAATCAGTCATACCCTCTACTCGCACCAAAGCCTCGAAATATATCGAGAATGGTAAGCAAAAGAGAATTGACGGAGATGTCAAGCCATTCGGGGTGCATGAGATTAAATTTAATGACGCCCAATATTTTCTCGCCTAAATCCGCCGTGGCGCCAAGCCGCCTATAACTAAAGCAGTCGAAACCCTTCAACAAAGGCCCTAAATTTGATACCTCGTCCCGGAGAAGAAGAAGAGGTCAAATTTAATATTAAACCCCGAGGTGCTCGAGCCCAAAGACCCTAAGAAAGTCGGGTGAAGAAGCAACCTTCCGCTTCAAACAAAGTGGTCGCGTATAAGGCCCAAATAAAACCGAACGAAATCAATGCAAGTGATTCTCAAGAGGAGGTCATTTTCAATTTTAAACCCGCCAACACCCCTCAAATTCGATCATAGAGGCAACTTCGGAGAAGACTCCGAAGATTCTAACAACTCGGGCGATATTACCTCGGGAGAAGAGTCTGGCCATGATCGTCAACCCTGGGAAGAAGAATCTGACGAAGAGATCATTTATCACATCCTCAAGAAGCCATACAAAGGGCCCGAAACAGATAATGAAAGTGAGGAGTCATATATGATCAACACGGACCCGTAGCGGAAGGATAACCCGGCTAGGCCAAGGCCTATAAATGAAGAACGCTCATGGCGGGAAAATTTCGAAGGACGCGTCCGGAATGCAATTGACGAAATAAGGCACCAGTTGAAAATAATAGAAGAGAGGTGTCCGAACAATGGGAAGTGATGCAGATATCAAGGTGCAACACAATGAAATCATGATAATGATTGAAAACCCGCAAACCGCGATCTATAACTCCGAGCTACTCAAGGAGGTGACGAGCGAACCCCGTTCCGGACCCCCGAAAGGCAAGCACCCGATAGCGGCAAGCGGTAATTGTAATAGTAGATGAATCAAAGGGGGAAGAAACAAAAGCTAAGCAACCGACCGTCATGCAAACCCTCAAGGTCAAGAAGAGTAAACCATACTCTTTCCCGAAAAATAAAACAAATTTCTGATATTTGAGCAGCCCTAAAGAGCGATTGACACTTCCCGTCCGTAAAAGACCCGCGTACATAAAAGAGCCGGCGAAGGCGAATTCTCGCCCTTATCATCGCATATCGGGACATACTATTGAAGAATGCCGGGTATTCAAAGACCTCATAGAAGAAGGGCATAGAAATGGGACGATCCAACTCCCGAAGAGCTTTCAACAAGACCCAGCTCCGCACAACTCGAATAATAAAGGCAAAGGGGTGGCTTATACGATCTCGCACACTCCCGTACCTAGTAAACCTAAGGTTGCGAGACGTAAACCGATCAAAGAAATCTACCGCTCCAACTCAGTCATGAACATTGAGATAGAAGAAGAGATGGCAGCGCTAGAGATTACTGTGGTCCCCGAAAGGCATTTTAAAGACCTTATACCAAGGGAGGTGAACCACATCCAAACCCTAAAGACCTTTGTTGTGCCGGCAAAGGTGGAACGCATCAAAGGGAAAACTATCATCCACAAGGCCATAATTTTCTATCAGAGCGATTCAACCCAATCTCTGAAGAACCCTGATCACAACACTTGGAAGAAGTGGGTGATAGAACAAGAATCGGAGAATGCAACGAGCGGTGACGCTGCATCTCATCCCTTTGGAAAGGAGTTGTATAAACTGGCAAAAAGGGCAAAATGTCTGAGAGACATATCCAAGGCCGAGGCCAAGCGCTTCGATGAACTCTGGAATGGCGCGAATAAGGTCCCGGGCCCGGATGGCAAAATAAAATACACCCGGGTTAGGGGTATAATCGCGATGACGCAAAGATGTTTCGAGGGGTCCCTCAACGGTACCGTATGGAAGAAAGTCGTTGCATGACTTCGTTGAAATGCCGACAATGAAACAGAAGAGGACAATGCCCCGGCCCCGAAAAATGCTTTAAAGCAAATGAAAAGGAACCTAACACGGCCGATGAGTTAGCTGAAATTAACTGGGACGTAAGAAGACCCACGACCAACTTTTATAAGCGCGTTTTTTGCCGTAAGAGGTGGTCGACAAAGTCAAGACATTCCTTAAAAGCTACATGGATCGCTTCGCTTGGAGTTATAAAGAAATGCCTGGATTAGATCCCAACGTAGCGGCTCATTACTTAAAAATTGATCCAACCTTCAAACCGATTAAACAAGCGCCGAGGCGAATGAGAATAGAACTCGAAGAAAAGGTCGTGGAGGAAACGAAGAAACTCATCGACGCAGTTTCATACGGAAGAAGAGACGCCGTAATGGGTGGCTAGCATTGTCCCTAAGTTAAAAGAAAAATGGGCAGATCCGCATTTGTGTGGATTTTCGGACTTAAACAAGGCGTGCCCTAAAGATGATTTCCCGCTCCCAGAATCGAAATCATAATTGACCATACATCCTCCTATGAAGTCTTCTCCTTCATGGACTACTACGCGGCTATAATCAAATCAAAATGGCGCCGAAGATGAGAGGCACACAAATTTTCCGCACGCACGCCGATTGGCATATATTGTTACAAAGTCATGCCGTTTGGCCGAAAAATGCAGTGCCACCTACCAACGGGCGATGACGAAAATATTCGACGATTTAATCCACAAGATAGTTGAATGCTATGTGGATGATCTGGTCATCAAAGCCATGTCATATGAAGAACACCTCCAATATCTTGAGGTCGTTTTCAACCGCCTGAGAGAACATGCGCTCAAATTAAACCCGTTGAAATGCGCATTCATGGTATCATCCGGTAAATTTCTGGGGTTTGTGGTACGTCACAGGGGAATTGAAATAGACCCGGGCAAAATCAAAGCAATAACTGAACTATCCCCGCCAAAGAATTTAAAACAATTGCGATCCTTGCAAGGGCAATCGGCGTACATTAGGCGTTTATAGCCAACCTATCGGCAAAATCCAACCCTTCACCCGCCGACTAAGAAGAATATCCCGTTTAAATGGGATGGCGAGTGCCAACAGCCTTTGAAGAAATCAAGGCATATCTCGCTCAACCCTCCAAAGATTGCGCGCCCATACCCGGAAGGAACTCATTCTATATACAACCGCCTTGATGGATCCTCGGGAGCCCTATTGGCACAAGAAAACCAGGATGGTAATCAAAATGCGCTATATTACTTAAGTCGCATGATGGTAGGGGCGTAACATGGGTATTCACCGATCGAGAAGCATTGCCTCAGCCCTAATCTTCGCGGTGAAGAAATCGAGGCATTACATGCTAGCCCACAAAATCATATTAATATCCAAGGTGGACCCTCTCAAATATCCGATGACTCGCCAATGCTAACGGGGAGGTCGGCCAAGCGGGCTATCATTCTTACCGAGTTCGACATCACCTATACACCGCAAAAGGCGATAAAGCGGGCAGCGCTAGCGTATTTCCCCGGTCGCACACCCGATCCAAGATGACTCCCCATTAAAATGCGACTTTCCCGACGAGGAAACTCTACATATTGAAGAAGGAAGTCCTATATGGGAGATGTACTTTGATGGTGCTTCTTCAATCAAGCCGATCGCGGCCCGGAGTCCCAATCGTGCGAGCCGGGCGCAGACTAGTCTTCGTAACCCTAAGGCGGGATAATACGCATTCTCTCGGCTTTAACCGAACCATGTACAAATAATGAAGCAGAGTATGAGGCACTCATCGCCGACTAGAGCTATCACCGAACTAGAGATCAAGGCCGTGCGCATCTCGGGGACTCACAACTGATTATAAATCAAATAATTGGCGAATACAAGGTCTTCGAAGCCTAACTAATACAATATCATCGAAAGGCCATGGAATTAATGAAGAAAATCCCGTACGTGTCCATCGAGAAGGTCACGAGGGTCGTGAATGGTGAAGGCATGCGTTGGCCAAACTCGCCAAGGAGCTCAAAGAACCAACAGAGCCGAAATCCACATCATCGTCCGTAATAGGAGGCCATTATCATCGTGTCAAACAATGTATAAGGTGAATAATGAAAATGCCACTAGAAAAAGTAGAATGCCAAGAAACAATGATAATCGAAGACGATGATTGGAGACAACCGTTCATCGAATATTTCCGGATGGTACCCTTCCCAAAGATAAAAGGATGGCCGATCAAATAAGAAAGCGGTACTACGGTATGCGTATGTGGGCAATACGCTATACCGTAGGTCTTATGATCATTGTGGCTAAGATGCGTATCGTGGCCTGGCCGAGCAAAGTTATGAAAGAAGTTCATTCCGGCTATGTGGAGCGCATCGGGCCCGGGCCAAAAATGAAGCTAAAGATCAAGCGAATGGGATATTATTGGCCCACAATGGTGGCGATCGTGAAGCTCACGCAAGGAAGTGCCGCATGTGCGCGTATACACGCCCTTTTATACATCAAGCGCCAAACCCGTTGCACCCCACAAGTAGCATCCCGGCCATTTAATATGTGGGTACAGTACATAGTGGGGCCCATAGACCCTCCTACGTCGAGAGGTCACCGGTTCATCTTGGCGCAACGGATTACTTTACAAACGGGCCGAAGCCGTCCCACTCAAAGAAGTCAAGGCATCTGATGTGGTTAAGTTCTTCAAGACGCACATCCTTTACCGATTCGGTACCCCACTCCGGATAATATCCGATAACGGGACAGCCTTCAAGAGCTCCAAAGTCTATGCCCCGCGAGCAATTTAATATTGATTGAGATTCTCGTCCATTTATAATCCGAGAGCCAATGGCTCCGCCGAAGCCTTTAACAAAACCCCGATCAATATCATGAAAAAGACCGTAGACGGCAACCAACGAGACTGGGATAATCGTCTACAGGAGGCATTATGGGCTTATCGGACCACGTACCGAACACCTACGCAAGCTACCCCGTATTCTCTGGCTTTTGGGGTTGAAGCCGTTCTCCCTCTTGAGGTGGAACTACCGTCATTGCGGGTGGCTATGCAAAATGATATGACCATGGACGAATGCCAACAACTTAGATCGGGACGAGTTGGATGCCATGGACGAGAAGAGACCGATAGCCCAAGCAGAACCTTGAAGTATATCGTGCAAAAATGGCAAGGGCATATGATAAGATGGCGCGAGTCGTGGCATTTCAACAAGGGGAGCTTGTTCTTGTCCTTAAGAGGCCAATTATTGGCCGACATCGGCTCAAAATTCTCCCCGAATCGGGAAGGGCCATACGTAATCGAGAAGGTATACGGGGCGCGCATACCAACTCATAGACCATGAAGGTGAAAGGCCCATGCCACCGATTAATGGGCGATATCTCGAAGAAGTACTACACCTAGCCCGCAGAGGGGCCAACCGAGTAGTATCTATTGTAAATAAATAAGGAGGGAATAAGTGTTCGCTTACACACACGTGCACGAAACACAAACCCATGTCTAACCTCCACTTTTGCATAAAAATCCCAAAAACCCTACTTGTGCATCCGTAAATAGAATGCATCTAAAAATCCAAAACCACACAAATACATTTAGCCCTATAACAAAATAAAAAATAGAATAAGGGAATACAACGCCAAAACCACGCGAGAATGTAAGGCGAGAGCTTTGGTGTTTGGGCTCACAATACAAATACCACCGGGTTTGTCCATTTGATACGTAATAAACACAAAAATGGGCAGGGTTTGCGCTTGTCCCTCAAACTATCTCGTTGCCCAATGACGAAAGTTGCTCATATTGGTCGCCCGCGGCGCAAGTCAAGGGATAGGTCGAGCAAATTGGTGGCTAGTAAATAGTCGCTTCCGAGGGCATATAAATAAATAACTCTCGTACTATTAGTAACATGTATCACTAATAACAAAAAATCTGCTCTCTTCTAATGAAATAAAAGGATATATATGTAAAACAATAAAAACCTATTTTCCTACTCATAAAAAAAAAAAAAAAAAATGATGAATGATAATAAAATAATAAAATCTTTTCAATAAGGGGTTGCCACCTTTGTCCCCGACACCATGAGTGTTATACAAAGCCAGGTTGGGTGCATTCATCCGTAAAAGCACCACACGCCCGAAGAAATGGTGTGTCATAATCCCACGACATATCATGGAGGGGTCAGATCAAGGGTTTACGCTTGTACCCGACATTTTATGTTAAACAAAGCGGCTCGCTTAAAGAAGTGACTCAGGTCATGGAGAGCGAACCTACCCGATGAAAGCCTGTCTCGCAGGGATGCGTGATGGATGTTTGAGGGTAGCTAAAATATAAAAAAACTAGGTTGGGTACATTCATCCGCAAAAGTACCACACGCCCAAGGAGGTGATCGTTTCTAATCCCAAAATAGATCATGGAGGGGTCAGACTAAGGGTTTATGCTTTACCCGACATTCAGTGTCAAATAAAGTAATTCGCTTAAAGAAGTGACTCAGGTCATGGAGAGCGGACCTACCCGATGAAAGCCTGTCTCGCAGGGATGCGTGATGGATGTTTGAGGGTAGTACCCCACAAAACAAATTGAGTGGAGATGAGTGAACGTGAGTTTCCACTTCTGCACGCAACGGTGCACAAATGAGGGGAGAGTGGGTGAGCTTCCACAAATAAATGTCAATTAAATATATAAGGAGCATCCACAAAATGGTGTTATCAATTGCATCCATAATCCAATTGATACTGGTAAGTTTATCCATCGCAAATAAAGGGATAAACGGGTTTATTCTCAGTACCCGCCTAGAGGTCAATACGCATGTGTTCGGTATCCGTAAAATACCACGGTTACTTGAGTTTCGTATTGCCATAAATAAAGAGGAATGATGTATAGAATCAATGTAATAGGATGTTGTAAGATTTTCCTTTTATTATGATTAGACGCTGCGAAGCAGTTGTAATAGGGCGCTTTTGCAAATAAGATTGGAGGTACATAGCATGAAATCAATAAAATACTTCCTCGCGCTGCAGAGGAAGCGATGAAAGGATAATAATAGAAGTAAGCATCATCCACAACAAGAGATCAAAATGATAAATGTCAATGCATCCTATATCAAGTATGGTAAAAGAAAAGGAGAAAAGAAGAAATGAAAAGTACAGTCTATGGGCCCAAAAAGCGGGACTCCAACTCTAATAGCACAGTACTAATAGTCTCTAAATGAGTATGGAGGGAGTGCCTATCCTCCTCCGAGGCTGCCTCGAAGTCCAGGAACTGAGAAAAAGCACTATCTCGGGCGCTCGAATGAATCCGCAACTCCGGAGACGTCCCGCCGATGTCGAGAGAAGCCCTCATCGATAATCTGTGGTCCTCTAGCTCCCGCACGAGCAATCCGAGCGGCCCACCACCGACTCCCATGGAGCGAGAGTGGCACAAGAAGAGAGCCGCCGAAGATAGCGGAGTCGAGCAGCCTCCAAATGCCCGCGTAGCTCATGAATCTCCAACTCGTGCCGATAAACGAGAGAGCTCGCATTCGCAAGCCCCGAGCGCCTCCTCACACCTCCTAGAAATGAAAGTGCTCTCGAGACGAGGTGCAATGAGTAGAGCCGGCGCGATGGTATCCCGCATCGCCCCATACCACCAAAAGAGAAACCACCGGGCGTAGAGTCCAAGACCTCGAAATCTAGCGGATAGCCTCCGAAGAAGGTATCCCGAGTGCATCCGCCGCCGCGCCAAGGCGAGTCGCACATCCTCGATGAAACATCTCGCAAGTAAAATAAATGGGTTAGACAAATTGTTATAACCTAAGAAGAAATAGAAGGAAGAAAAGATCTAACCTATCGCCTCGTCGCCCGAGACAAAGTGATCGAGTCGTGAATAGGGATGTCGGTCGCTTCAGGAGGACCCGCAGTGTACCGACCCGGCCGCAAAATAAAATGGAAGGCATAAATACATGAAAAATAAAATACGGCGAATAATAAAAAGAATATAAGATACCGGAGAAGCATGAGGCTCGGCGAGACCCTCGCTAGTCGGAAACCCCGTCTCTCGGGTCAGTGGAATAGCGCTCCCACCACCGCACTCTCATCCAACTCGAGTCGTAGTCGATCGCAACCCGCTCGCCAAGACTCGTCATCTCGTGGCCATGAGAGTCGCCCGTCGAGAGATGAAGAAGCATGAGATGGACCTCCTCGATCGCAGTGGCTCGTCGCTCGCGGCTCGACACCAATGGACTCCCCTGCTCGAAGAAGCCTCCTCTCGGTCGTGCAAGAGTGAGCACTGGCCCCAGAACCACATCAAATGAGTCACCGTCTCCAGTGGGTACCAGCAAAATCGACGGTGAAGCAGGACCGTCATAAAAGAAAGACTCCGAGCGATGAGGAGACGCCATGTCATCTGGTCTCGTGGTCTCAAAATCTACATGTAAGAATGAAAATACTAGTGCATGCCGGCAACTAGGTATTAAATGAAGCACACGAACCTCGCGACGGCAAGGTCGCCTGCAAAACCCGAAATAAGCAAGCAGCTCGCGGTGCGCCGATAAATCTGCTATGATGTCATCTCGAACCGCCTCTACAGGGAGATGTATCGCGAACTGAAAAATAAACCCTAATCAGAAATATAAATGAAGTGCGCCCGAATAAGGATAGGCGAGTCAGTAAAGAAAGTCACCCGGAGTGGGAGAAGGAAAAGAAAATGGAGAAGACGGCTGAGAGGCGCCGTCTCGATCTCTCCCCATGGTAGGCGGGAGCCGGTGGCTCGACATGTGGTCGAGAATGAACGCCAACTACTCGTGGGCGAGGGACCGAGAACCCAGTTCGCGTGATCATACTCGTAAGCCAACTCGAATCAAAAGAGAATTGGTCGAAATGAGATAGGGCTTATCAAGAGAAAATAACCTAAAGGGATAATGAAGTGTACCCGTGTAAGAATGGTCCTAATAGAACACGAGAAAATCGGTGTCTAAACCCCGAAAGTCGACAGCTCGCGCAAGGGCCGGAAAGGGTCGCGATCACGCGAAACGGTGCCATCTAATAGAGGCCGACCATCTCGCGGACATGTACTCCGGACGACCACCGGAGGAGTATACGACTGGTAAGAGCGAATGGTCTCATAATACCACTGCTGATAACGCCTCGTGAAGGTGGAAGTCCTAGAGGTGGATGCCATCTGGTAGCGAGTGCCCGTGCCTAGTCGGAAGAGGTGAGTGTAACACCATCCGATACCCTCCAAATCGGTCGCCAGTGATATAGGGCGGAGAAGAGGCGCTGGAATATCCTGATCCAAGCCAAACTGATGTGCGCATCGATGTGGCGAATAGGGCTCAATGAACATATGATCGCCCAACTGAGAGAAGAAGAGCCCCGACGAATACCGATCGTACTCCAAGTCAATAGCCCGGCTCGGATGCTAGAAGGGTCGAAGAGGGAACCCCGCTGTCAATCACCATCCCGTCGAACCCTAGCCGCCCCACGGCCACCGATCCGTCTCGAGAGAAGCGCAAATGGTCTCGACTCCCGAAGAATCTATACCGAGCAGCCTCTCTCGAGTCGATGAAGCTGGCTGCACCCCAGCTAAGTCACTCAATAAGGGTAGACGATCTCGTAGTGTGACCGCCATGCCGGATCATATGAGCCGACCAATGCAAATGGAGCCATCCGCCAATCGATGCCACGGATCGCCTCCCGGCACCGTGAAGGACTACGAGATGAAGTCAAACCGCGAGACACCTATAGATGTTGGCCGATGCACGCCAAAGAAATCCTCGTCGCCACGCGCAATCGTGCTCGCCATAATGAACACCGAAGGCCGAATGGTGTATGCGGGGGAGCTAGGTAATAAGAAATAGCAGATCCACCAAGAAATGAAAGTCACAAATAAGTCTCTCGATCCACGTTATGCGAACACAGGGTATCCCGAGATGGGATAGGGCCGTCGTGATGAATCTCGAGCCGACCCGTACCAAATGGATCTCTCGGTGGAAGCCAAACCCGTAAGGCGAGTATGGACCCGATCGGTGAAATAGGCGATCCAATGTTCGAACGGAACTCCGGGTGCCCCCTCCGTAAATGATGATAAATCTCATAAATCCTATGCAAAGAAGGCGGGAATCGAGTGAAGTCCCCCGAGTCAGCGGGTGAGACCATGAACTCGTCATAGAAATGGCCGAAGATCGGCAGCCTTGGCCAACCGCCGTATCTCTAGGAGGGTCGAGTCGCCCCCGATCATCGATGAACAGAGTATTAGTGGAATAGTTCCACCTCTCACAAAAGGCCCGTAGCCTGTGGTGTGTCGATATGATAATGAAACATCGACAAGAAAACCGAGTCATATATCCCGCCGCTCGAGCAGAGTCCCCTCCCGCATGAGCACATACCGGTCCACTCTAGCCGATATCCATGGCACTCCAAGGGAGTGATGAAGGGAGCAGTAGTCCATCTGTGAGCCTCCCCGTCGATAATCTCCTTGCCCAGGAGATGTGTCAAAGGAGCCGTAGAGGCAACGCCTGAGGCCGAAGGGGCATGATGTCATGAGGCCGATCATCCCCGAAAATAAACCGCCGCCTCGCGGTAGACAGAGTCGCTCGATGGCCGAGACGAGAGGAGTCCAATCGCTAGGATCCTCATAAAAGGAATGATAATGACTCAAGGGGCGACGCGGAATGGCGTCATGAGATAAAACTACAATACCTGAAGAAGAGAAGACGTCATGAGAAATGAAGTGATGAATAATAAGGAATAATGCACCAAGACAAGCCTTTCGAGCGTTCAAGACTCGTCTCAAGTGGGTGGTTTCTTGTTTACCCTTGAAAATTTCAAGGATGAATAGATGAATAAATGAAATAAATTGATGATAAATCATAAGAAAGGAGAAGAAGAGAGAGAGCAAAGGGAAGGATGGCCCACCGATCGAGAGGTCGCCGCCTAACCCCGAACAAATCCATTAGTCCCACAAATGGAATGTCAAGGTGAAGTGAAGAGTATAAATACCCCGCTATTCTCTATCCACTCGCAAAGATGAGTGACACCCAAGAAGATCGAGGGGGAGAGGAGACCTCTTGGGTGTCACCATGTGATTATATCTTTTCGACAAGCTGACCCACATGGCGCCCTTATGAGCACCCCAATGACATGGACCTAGCCTATTTTGCTAAAGAAAGCTAACCAACCCTAACGTAGGTTAAGCATTAATCCCACAATGGAATGTTGGGCATGAAGTGAAGAGTATAAATACCCCACCACCTCCTACTCATTCGAGGTGGCCGACCCTCTGGGAGATTTGGGAGAGAGAAAATCTCCCCGATGGGTCGCCATTTGATTACATTTTCTCTGACAAGTGGGACCCACCTGGCAGTCCCTTGCAAATGAATCTAACAACATAGCCTATCTGATGAGTCACCATGTGACCATTTTCACTGACAGGTGGACCCCACACCTCAACGACCTATCAAGGAGTCGAATTGAACCCTAAAATCTGCTTTGGAGCTAACCCTAGAAAGGAGTCAAGCAAGATAATCCCTATGCTACATGAAATGATGTCAATGCCAAGCTAGCATTTTGATGCAAATAGCCATGAGAAATTTCAAATGTGATTTTGCTTTCAAGGCCGACTCGGTGCCAAAGTCATGAGCAACCACCTAACCATGCTTTGATTTGTGTCAATTATCGATAAGTAGTCGCTTTGACCAAGTCACCCTCATGTTAAGGGATTGAAAGTCAATTTCACAAGACTGATCAAAGCAAAAGCCGGAGTAACCACCGATCAAGTCTAGATTTGTATTAATCACGATAAGTAGTCAAGATTTGATCAAATCAAGCCCTAATGAATATCAATATAAGTCTAATTGGTATTTAGTTAGGGTGGTTTCTGCAAGAGGGAGATAATTGGCAGAGACACAGAGCTACAATTGAGATCAGGGATTAATTCATAAGGAATATTAGGGTTTTATGGACAAAAGAATTTTTAATTCAGAGAAGCAAGGGCAAAAATGGAATTAAAAATTACAGGGATGATCATCATGAATTTAGGGATTTTTGGTGAAATTTTCATGATTTTTGGATAAGTGGAGCTATTAAAATAAATTGAGGGAAGATAAAGGCAGAATAAATGGATTAATCAAAGGCTGAGATTCAATCAAGGGTTCATCTCGGGTGCAACTGGGACAGAGACTCATCTCGGGTGCAAACCGGGATCCTAAGCACACCTACACCGAATCGAGAGAGAGAGGGTGTGACACGTGTCGATTTCATCGGGCCACCTCATGCCACGTGTCGGACCCCATCGGTCCACCTCACCATGCGGCCCCACACCCCTACGACCCGACAAGTGGGCCCCACCTATGCCACGTGGCGCAAATGCATTGGTCCACATCAGCGACCACCTCATTCAAAGCCCTAGACAAATGGCGCATGCTATAAGGCCACCTCAACACCCATTGCTACATGCGGCCTTCCCTTATCGGGTCCACCTCACCACCGTGAATCCCACTATGCTATAAGGCGACCGACAAGTGGGCCCCACCGGATGCCACATGGCATGCACTCACCGGTGCCATGTCACCATACAACGTGTATAAAGAGTGACAGATGGCTCTCTATGGTTGGTACAGTATAACACACAAGGTGCCACATGGCACTATATCACGAAGCCACATCATACACGTATTATTAACACTAAGGGTTTGTTTAATAAGCAATCAACCAATCAGCGAGCCACCTCACCTATTAACCCTAATCATTATACTAATCAACTGCTAATTAGATCTACAAAGCGTATACTCACATAACCTTACAGTGGGGCCCAGGATACGAGAGATAAGAGTATAGGCTCATGGTTGAAGTGGTATGCCAAGTCTATCCTACCGCTTGTCCCGCTTCAAAGCGATCGATTTAAAAAAGAGATGAAAACAAGATGAACTCCGGTGCATGCTCCCGCCGCCGATCTACTCCCTTCGGCGCTTTGGTGCACGTGCGCTGAGCCATCCAAATCCAAATTAACATTCTCCCCGCTCTATCTTCTTCTCCTTCTCCTCTCGCGCGCGAGCTTGTCTGGTCCCATGGCGTCTCACCATCGTGGAAACTTCAGAAATAGTTGACACGCATTAATGAATTGATTAGAGAGATTAGAACAAGGGGTTAGCAATGGAAAGGAAATTAAGCAGTGAATTCACCTCAATTCAAACTGAAACAGTACGAGCACACTTCTATTGAATGTAATTGAGCGCTTCAAACTCCAAATTAAGCACTGGAATAGCTTCCTTGAGCTAAAGCGATGCCGATTGATAAGTAATTATGGAGCAATTGAATTACAGGAAGGCTTAAGCTTGAAGAGTTGTCGGAAGCAGTAATGGGGAGGCAAGTTCAATGAACGCTCTAGAGATCGAATTGAATGGTGAAAAAGCTTATTCAGATCAAGGCGATGATAATCGACATGGATTGAAAAGGCAATTGAGTAAAAGATGATGAATTTAGCTAGGGGAGAAGCGTTAAAAATGCGCTTTAGAAATTGAATGAATAACCATGCAATTGAAGGAGAAAGGAGTCTTAGCAATGAAATAGAAGTATTTAAGCATGGATTGGCAACAGGAGCCACTCACCGGTTGAAATAGGCGCTCAATTGAGTCAAAGGATTGCGGCACAGTCAAGATCATAACAGAAAACGGTTAGGGAAGAAACACAAATCAATCACAACCGTTCAAGCGTTTAGAATAGAGAGTTGAGATCTATACAAGGTGGCAATCCGACCCAAAGGCACTCAACCAATCATAATTGAGATTAGTTGGCCGAATTAGCCTATATAAGCTAAGAATTAGCAACAGTGAAGGGATTATTAGAAGAGCAGTTAAAAACACACACTCATATACATTTTTCTTAGTCAACAAGAGGGAGAGAGTGAATAGCTACAAAAGAAATTATTCAATTTCTTGTTTCTGTCAAGAACAAAAGGTAATTTGTAATATTCATTAGTTCATGGATGGTTTCTTTGTATTCTTTCTCTGAAATTGATTTTAAAACATTCAATTCATAGTTATTGAATAGTCAATTGAATATATTTCCTCACTCTTGCTCTTTTCCTTTGGAAATTTTGCTTCTTTCATTTGTTTTTTCCACTGTTTCTCTTTGAAAGGCATCAATTAGCAATAATCAGCCGTATTCAGTGAGCCACTGGCCCAATCACAAAGTGATTGGTGAGCCTTTAGGCCTGAATCGGTTATAAAGTCAAGAATTTGCGATTTAGTTATTGATATACTGATTTTCATTGAAAATTTTCATTTTAGTATTCATTAGCTTATGATCACATGAGACTGAGGTATACAAGTTCATATCTTTGTAATTTTCTTGATTGAATTGTTCTTGATTGATTAAAATTAACCCTAGCGTCGCAATTTCATTATAATGCACTGATTCTGTTAGAACCAGTATATCGCCGAGTTCTCAAATCCAAATTTGTTCAAATTAGCACTCAACTCAGTGAGCCACTGGCCCTAGCTACGCCTAGGTGCGCCTTTAGGCCTGAGGGGTGTTGATTCGATGAGAAAAGGGCACGAATTGAGCTAATTAAGCTTGGTACCGACCGGTACCATGCATTGCCGTGTGATGAGTTGCTTCAACACCTTCAAGAATGAAAAGGAAGCCCTCTGCCCATCCTATACCGCATCTTCATGCCTAGGCGATGCTTACCGACCTTACAATTATCAAGAATGTCGATTAACTCTGTTGAATTTGATCAAAAAGGTATTTCGGTACCGACTGTAGTTGATACATCAGCTAATATTGCTATGCGAAGCTTTGTCACCGTATGGATCTCCAATCAAGGACTACGAAGGACTCCATGCATTAAGGCGACGCTAGGCACCGATCGATCGGAAAAGGGTGCTCCTGGTCGCCGGAACGCTATTTCGCACTAATCCTAAAGCATCGCAAGGTCGGAGGCTTGGAGAATCTCTCCCCCGCACGAATATTGAAACGTTTGATAATCTTGAAGATTCTTCAACGAATGAGATATAACAAAAGTTTAAAAATCCGAGCGGGAAATAATCTGGGCCTTACATATATTAAACACGTATCTCAACTGGATCTAACGGCCCAAGTATAAATGTAACATTTGAATAAACTAGGCGCCAATCTCAGAGCAGATCTGGCGGTCCAGATTAAGCCCATTAGTTAATTGATAACAGAATATTAATTATAAATAGTAAATAAATGGTTTGAAAATGTTCCTGGACTCCAAATTGACTCAAATTTGTTTCTAAAATTTTCTTATTTTTCATACTATTTTTCTATACAATAATATTCCAGTTTTAAAAACACAATCATGATAAAACAATTTAAAAGCAAAATACATTACATATATTGATATAGTTGACCTAGCTTTGACTTGTCATTTTAAATACTATAAAAATTCCAAAAATACAAATAAAAATCATAAATAATAATCAGATATATTTTAGTGATTTTTCAAGTGATTTTCCATGAAATAATAATGATGATAGTAATATACTATAATAAATAATGAGATTAGCTATATTCTTTGATAAATAAAAAATATAATAATAATAGATATTATATTGATATTTTCTGTAAAGAGAATAATAAAAATAAATAGCTCAAAATATATATAAATATAATACCATGGTGATAAATAGTAAAATACATTTTCTTTTATAATAAAGAATGATAATATAATTTTATAATATGAATTGTATTTCTTTTGTTATTTCTATACAAATATATACAATAAAATACTTTGGATGAATAAAAATACAATAAAAATAATAGTTGTAATGAATTTCATCTCTATTCCATAGATAATAAATAGAAATAATAAAAATAGATATAATGAATAGTATAATAAATAGGATAGAATATTAGTAATGATTTCTTTTTAGCTATTATGGATATACAAAAAAAATAATAATAAAAAATATAGCTAACTATCTTTTAATTTTGTAAATGATTCTTACATAATGAATAGTATTTCAATATAATAGAATATAATAATAAAATCCTATTACTTTGGTTATTATAAACATTTTGAAAATACAAATAAAATCATAGCCATTTTATTTTCTATTATTTTTAAGTGATTTTCTACAAAATAAATAGAGTTTAGAAATAATTCTACTATTTTAGCTATTATAAAAATCCCAAAAATATAAATGAAAATCTAGTTAAATAGCTAACCCCTTTTTCCTATTATTTTTGTAAATAATTTTCTGTATAGATAAATAGAGTTTAAAAATAAAAATAATAATAATAATAATAATAATAATAATAATAATAATAATAATAATAATAATAATAATAAATAAATGCATCTTTATAATATAAAATAATAATGGAAGATATTATATAATAGACTTTGTGCATTTTAGAAATGAATAAATATGCTCACATAAGGAGTGTAGAGCCACATAAGAATATTTGCACACATGATATAACATTTAGAACGATTAGTCAAGACGAGAACATCTTGACAGAGGATAAATAAGGTTGCAATGACAACACGAAAAGATGCGTTGAGACAGGAACATCTTGACGTGAGATGAATAAGGCTTTGATAGCAACATGAGTGAATATGTCGAGACAAGAACATCTTGACGCTCGTTGAAGAATAACCAGAGCTACGATACTAATATGGAGGTATATGTCGACTCTGAAGAAGAAGAACATTATGATGTCCTAGATAGGTGACATCTTAATGACTCGTTACCATGAGCAAGTAACTCATGATTGAATACGCTCACACAAGGGGTGTAGGGCAACATAGTAACTTTACACAAGTAATGCAACACGTAGAATGATTAGTTGAGACAAGAACATCTCGACGCTCGCTGAAGAATGACCAAGGCTACGACATCAGCATGGAGAGACATGTCGACTTTGAAGAAGAAGAACATTACGATGTCCGAGCGAAGTGACATCTTAATGACTCGGTGTCATGAACAAGTAATTCATGACCATTTGAGCTAGCAAGACTGAACTCGTCCGTCGATGAGTTTGTCTTTTGGCTCATTTCCGAGAATGTGAGATTGAATCGGTCTGTTGGTAGATTCATCCACAAAACAGTGAATGTGAACCGTTCTGTAGGTAGGTTCCTTCACTAACACATGCCTCAATGTTGAACTGGCCCAGCGCTTCAGGTTTAATATTGTGTGCAATTGTGTTTCCTAGGTTTATGAATCGGCTTAGTGCTACGAATTCATGATCTAGAAGATCGGTGAGAAGAAACACGTGGGCCATATCCACCCTTCTCCTGATTCACCAACCTCAAGATCAACCGCTCGCCGCTTCGAGTTGTATTTTGTGTGATTGGTTGTTGACTAGTTAAGATTGAACCTAGCTCTGTTTGTAGGTTTATCTTCTAGATCAACGGAGGTCGAGTCGGTCTCGTATGTAGACTCACCTCAAGCCCCCTATGAAGAGATTAACCAGTCCGTTGGTAAGGTTACATCTCGAGGTGGCATGGATCGAACCGATCTGTTTGTAGGTTCGTCCCCATAGGACAAAACCGATCTGTTTGTAGGTTTGTCTTCCATAGATTGAACCGATCTGTTTGTAGGTTCATCTTCCGTAGATCCCTTTTTATAAACTTAGACGACCACTTGACCATCTTTTAACTATACTATTTGCTTCTCCGAAGATAGTTATATAATTAAATTTTTATTTTGGATAAATCGACAACAATTAGGATCTAATGTCTGTTTTTACATAAAAATAGAAATAATCATCAGACGAAGTCAAACTGCTCACTAGACAATAGCGGCTCTTCTGAAACTCTCTAGACAGTTCTACGGGTGATATTCGACGTCTTAATATCTAATATTTAAAGTCTTAAGAACTATCATCTAATATCTTAATACATAATGTTATAAGTCATTTGTATCTTTATAAGATTTAAAATTCTTGAATATTTGCTGAATATTATTTAAATTAAATCTTTACATCAAATGTAATAACTAACTAAGAAATAAAGTCTTAATAAAATTTATCTAAAATAATTTTTTCATGTAATTTATATTCGATATAATATTTCATAAATAAACTTTTAAAATTTAGCATTAGAAGTCTTAAGATCATTCATGTGATATCTTTATATATATATAGTAAAGATACCGTGAGCTTAACTAAAAAAAATATCAAATCATCTCTAATTTTTTATTTATCATGCTCATTAAATTTTTTATATGAAAATCTTGTGGGATGCAAAAATTTGGAGTGTTTTGAGTTTTTAATTTATAGTTTTTAATTTTTAAAATCAGCTCTAAAAATAATAATAATATATTCAATACTTGAATATCATTTAAAAAAAATTAAAAATGGTGACTTAAAAAGCTCAAAACACTCTAAATTTTTGCATCCCATAAGATTTTTATATAAAGAATTTAATGACAATGATAAATTAAAATTTAAAAATGTTTTGATATAATTTTTGAGTTAAACTCACTATATGTTTACTCTATCTATATATATATATATATTCAAATTTTATTTTTAACTTTCAATAATATATAATTTATAAAATATTTATCAAACACTTCTGGAGCTAAATATTTATACCTAATAGTTCTCATCTTAAGACTTAACAATTAAATACTTAATATTGATTAATAAGTCATATTTAACTTTAAAGGATACAAAATTTTATAATATTTTCTATTTTTCTTAATATTGATTAATAAGTCATATTTAACTTTAAATGATACAAAATTTTATAATATTTTCTATTTTTATTAATATTGATTAATATTGATTAATAAGTCATATTTAACTTTAAATGATACAAAATTTTATAATATTTATTAATAAGTCATATCTTAACTAATACCTTACAATTGATAGATTTATATTTATATTTTTCTTAATATCTTAGAACCTTATAATTTATATTTATAAAAAGATGATCTCAATAAATAACAAAAAATATTTTTATATCTTATATCATTAATTCATAATATTGTCAATAATATGTAATAGGTATGTAAATAAAATAATATTTTTAAATTAATTATGAAATAATTAAGATTAATATTTAATACAAATAAGTCTTGGTATCTACCTAACACATCTTAATATATCATTCAAAATATAATTTTTAATTTTATCTTAATTTCCACTACTACAAATAAATCTAAATATATATACTACATACACGCTTCAATATGTATTATAAATAACTCTTCATATTTACCGATTAAAATTTATATTAATATATCATTCAAAATATAATTTATAGTTTAGTCTTAATTTCCATTAGTATAAATAATATAGTCTTTGTTAGTTTTGTGTTGAAATTTCATCAATCTAAATTCTTAATTCTCAATATTACGATTTAAATCTTTATATTTTGTATAATAAAACTTTATACCTAGTATAATTAAGTATTCATATCTATTATATTAAGTATGACATACATTTATTTAGTGTAATAAAATATTCTTTTTATCTTCTCTCATATCTCTCAAGCAATTTATTCGAATGAATACTCAAATTTTATTTTTCTTACTACCATAAAATGTGAGTTTTAATATATTCTCTTTGTGTATGGGAAGTGAAATGATGATCCAAAAACTTAGAACATTAGAGCACTTATTTAAAGCTTCACGTGTCATCTCCTTAGTCTAGAGAAAAATATTTGATCAATCGATTGAGACTCACCAACACTAGATCTCTCCAATTAAATTTCTAATTGAGATACTTTCTCACTTATTTTCTCCCAAACCGTTGATCAATTTTATGTGTAATTTAGCTCTTTGTGTTCTCCTCGTCGATAGCTTTCCAACGATATATAGCATGAAGAATAACTCTTAAAGATGAGGAAGATGTCATTGGAGTTTTGATCAAACGGGTCAAATATATGACCCTTTTTTTTGTTTCAAATCTAAATTGAATAACAGTTAAAAAATAATTAGATTAGTTAAGATATTTAGAGTAGAGAAGTTGAGGTATAAGAAACTTTTCTCTATTTTAATTTAATATGAAAATCACTTTGTCTCCGCTCTCTTCTTTTCTTATATAGTAGCTTATTAATATGACAATTAATGCTGATATTAATTAAGTCAATCAGGAGAAAATTTGTCTAATTAATTCTGTTCATATCAAATTATTTCTGTCCATAGCCTCACCATACAAAAATATGCTTCAATTAACATAATGGTAGAAATTTATCAATATTGTTATAAAATATTAATGATAGAGTTTTCATCTCCTCCATCTTCTCTCATAATGATAGAACTTTTTCATTTTCTGTACCTCCTCCTTAATTCTAGATTTAATTTTATATTAACTTTCTCCTTTATTACATGATGTTTCTTTAACCTATAAATAGAGGCTTGTATGTTATTGATTGTCATAGATCTCTAGAAGAGATAATATAGAAATAAGATTTTATCTTCTTATAACTTTTATCTTCTATCTTTATTGTATAACACGTTATCGGCACGACTTCGCTCTAATCGAGTTGTGACAGAATTTTGTTTTATAGTAGAAGTACGAGATCGACATAATCAGATTATCATAAGAATTTTGTTTTATAGTAGAAGCATGAGATCGACATAATCAAATTATCGTAAGAATGTCTCTAAAAAGAGGTACACTTTAGATTATATTTTATCATTTTACCATCAATTATAATATCTATTTTCTTGATGAAATTGTTCTTATATTAGATGAGACTAATATTTTCATTCTCCGAAGGTAATGATAAAATAAGTAAATACCAGAATTTATTTATTTATTTATTCAATAACCAGAAGTTATTGATACTTTTAATGGCCAGAAGTCATTGTATTTGATAATTGAAAGTTTTATCAAAATGTGTTACAATTGATAAACCGAAGTTATCGATATACTTAATAACCGAAAGTTATTATTTTATTCAACTAAAATGATAATTATAAGTTATCAATTAGATAAATAAATAAATAAATGTAATATCTCTAATCTTTTCTCTTAATGATCTAAAGTTATTACTATTCTTCTTCTTTATTAATTTTTATAAATGGATGTTCGATTAAATTTATTAATATTAGTAGTATTTTTATTTTGTAGTCCTTATGGCAAATCTTACTAAACTTGAATTCGTTGCCCTTGATATATCGGGCAAGAATTATCTCCAATGGACTCTCGATGTTGAGATTCATCTTACCGTAAATAATCTTGGAGATACAATAAAAAATAAAAATAAGGTCTCTTCGCAGGAGAAAACCAAAGCAATGATATTCCTCCTTCATCATCTCCATGAGGATTTAAAAACTGAATATTTAATGGTGAAAGATCCGCTAGAATTATGAAAAAATTTAAAAGAAAGATTTGACCATAAAAAATAAGTGCTCCTCTCAAAAGCTTGTTATGAATGGATTTATTTAAGTTTGTAAGATTTTAAATCAGTGGGTGAATTTCACATAACTTATGAATTAAAATTATACAGAGAAAAGAATTACTGATGAAGCCATGTTAGAAAAAATATTTTTCACATTTAATACTTCGAATTTGCTCCTGCAGCAGCAATATCGGGAGCATGGTTTTAAAAAATATTCAGAATTGATATCATGTCTTCTTGTTGCGGAACAAAATAATGAGCTTTCTCATGAAAAATCATCAATCACGGCCCACTGGCTCTAGTCCATTTCTTGAAGCAAATGCGACATCATTCCCTGAAGCGAATGCAACATCATATAAAGAAAATCGTGATCGAGGACGTGGTCGCGGCCCCAGAAGAGGTCGTGGACATGGTCGCAATAATGTTTGGCAACGTGAAGGTCATAATTTCAAATCAAATTACAACAATGTGGGGAGATATGAAAAGAAAAAGAATTCACCATCTTTTAAAAAGTCTGAAAGTAGTTGTTATAGATGTGGTATGACAAACCATTGGTCACGCACATGTCGTACTCCCAAATATTTAGTTGAACTTTACCAAGCATCCATCAAGAAAAAGAGAAAAAAGTAGAAACAAATTTTATTGAAAATGAGTCAAGTGATTTACTCATGGATACATAACTAGATATTTCTGATTTCTTTGAAATTATTGATAAAGAAATAAATATTATGAACTAAATTTTTTTTGGTTTATTTTAGTTCAGTTTTATGTTGTAAGTTTATGTTTCTCATAAATAAAATTAGTTTCTTTAAATTTGTTCTTATATATTTCTTTTATTCAAAGAAAAAAGAATATGATTGAAAGCTCCACCAGAGAAATGACAAGTATTAGAGACGAATGTCTAGTATACAGTGGAACAACAAACACTATATTAAAAAATAAGAAATAATTTTCTCAATTGTCTCCTGCAGAGACACATGTTAATACAATTTCTGGTATTAGTAACTTAATTAAAGGCTCTGGAAGAGCTTGTATTTTGTTACCTAAAGAAATAAAATTAATTATAAATGACGCATTATACTCTAATAAATCCAGAAGAAATTTATTAAGTTTTAAAGATATTCAGCGTAATGGTTATCATATCGAAACCATGACTAAAAATAACATTGAATATCTTCAAATTACAACAATTAAGTATGGTCAGAAAATCATATTGGAAAAAATGGAAGCTTTATCATCTAGACTATATTGTACGAACATAAGTTCAATAGAATCAAATACGATCAGTAACTAGAAGTTACATGACATGAAAATGTTTACTCTGTGGTATGACAAGTTAGGTCATCCAGGTAAAATTATGATGAGGAGAATAATTGAAAGTGCAAATAGACATCCCTTAAAGGACCTAAAGTTTCTATTATCAAAAGATTTATCATGTGTAGCATGCTATCTTGAAAAATTAATAATTAGGTCATCTAAAAATAAAATTGAAAATGAATCTCCTTTATTTTTAAAGAGAATTTAAGGAGATATTTGTGGGTCTATTTCTCCTTCATGTGACCATTTAGATATTTTATGATTTTAATTGATGCATCAACTTGATGGTCATATATTTGCCTATTAGCTACAACAAATATTATATTTGATAGGCTATTAGCATAAATAATCCAATTGAGTGCAAAATTTATGGATTAAAAAATTAAGAGTATCCGGCTTGATAATGCAGAAGAGTTTACATCACAGTCTTTTAATGATTATTGTATGTTAATTGGGATTAAGGTAGAACATCCAGTTGCTCATGTACATACACAAAATGGTTTAGCTGAATCATTAATTAAAAGATTACAACTGATTGCTAGACCATTACTTATGAAATATAATATACCATTTTCTGCATGGGGACATACCATATTACATGTTGCTGTACTTATTAGATTAAGACCAACCGCATCTCATAAATTTTTTCATTACAATTGGTCTCTAGAAGAGAACCAAACTTATCACATCTTAAAATTTTTAGTTGTGCTGTGAATGTTTTAATTTCTCCTCCACAACACACAAAAATGAGACCACAAAGAATATTCAGAATTTACATTGGTTTTCACTCTCCATCAATTATTAAATATTTAGAATCATTAACTGGAGATATTTTTACAGCTCATTTTGCTGATTATCAATTTGATGAGACAATATTCCCAATCTTAGGGGGGAAAAAAGAAAAATTGGAAAAATAAGTAACTTGAAATGCATCATCAATATCTTATCTTGATCCTCGAGTGATCAATGTGAACTGAAAGTTCAAAAAATTATACATTTACAAAGAATAACAAATGAGTTACCAGATGCATTTATAGATACAAAAAAGTGACTAAATCACATATACCAGCTTTAAATGTACCTGCTCGAATTGATATAACCCCAGCAGAGGTTACTATACAAAGAAAATGTGAAACACCAATTGGTTCCAAAGATAAAAATCCACAAAAAGGAAAGAGCAGAATAATGCAGTTGGTGTAACTTCAGCAGAAGTTACCGATAAAATCTCAGAAGAGATTGTCAGTAAAATCTTAGAAGAGATTGGAAGTAGAATCCCAGAAGAGGTCGTTGATAAAGTTCCAGAAGAAACTCAGGCACCGAATGATTATGAGATCTCAATAAATTATGTACATAGTGGTATAATATAGAACCGAAATGAAATATGTGTTGATAATTTTTTTTGCATATGCTATAGCAATTGAAGTGATAAATGAGGAATGCTATGTGCCAAAAACTCCAGAAGAGTGTATGCACGGAAATGATTGGTCAAAATGGAAAGATGTCTTGAAGGCTGAATTAGATTCGTTTGAAAAGCGAAATGTTTTTGGACCTGTAATCCTAACCCCTAAAAATATAAAATGAGATTGTGAGAAAAATGAGAAAAATGAGCGAAATGTAGGTTACAAGTGGGTATTTACAACAATAAAAAATGAGAAAAATGAGATTGTGAGATATAAAGAAAGGCTGGTGGCACAATGTTTTACATAAATACCATGAGTTGATTATGAAAAAACGTATTCACTTGTAGTGGATGCAATAACTCTTCAATTTTTAATCAGTCACACAATCACTGAGAACATTCAAATGTGTCTCATGGATGTTGTCGCAGCATATTTGTATGGATCACTCGATAATGATATCTATATGAAAGTCCCTGAAGGATTAAAAATTCCCGAAACATTTCAATCGAAACCTCAAAAAATATATTCTATAAAGTTAAAACGATCATTGTATGGACTAAAACAATCATGTCGAATGTGATATACTCGACTCAATGAATATCTCATAAAAGAATGATATAAATATAATATAATTAGTCAATATATTTTTATTAAACGATGAATCTCGAATTTTATAATTATTACAGTATATGTTGATGACTTGAATATCATTGGGTCTCCTGAAGAGATCAAAAAGACTGCAAAATTATTAAAGAATGAATTTGAAATGAAAGATCTTGGTGTAACAAAGTTGTGTCTCGGGATGTAGATCGAGCATTTGTATAATAGTATCTTTGTTCATCAATCAAACGACATCCAGAAGATGTTGAAATATTTTAATATGGACAAAGTTCATCCTCTAAGTACACCAATGGTTGTTCGATTACTTGATATGAAGAAAGATCCTTACCGGTGCCGGGAAAATAATGAAAAAACTCTTGGTCCTGAAGTACCATACTTAAGTGTAATTGGGGCTTTGATGTATCTTACTAATAATATGAGACATGATATTGTTTTTTATGTAAATGTATTAGCAAGATATAGTTCTGATCTAACACGCTGACATTGGAACAGAATCAAACATGTATTACGTTACCTTTGTGGGACGCGTGATATGAGACTATTTTATCGAAAAGATACAAAATCCAAACTAGTTGGATATGCATATACAAATTATTTATCAGATATGCATAAAGCTCGTTCACAATCCGGATATGTGTTTACATATGGCGGTACTGTAATTTTATGACGATCGACAAAGCAAACATTGACAGCAACATCATCAAATCATGCCGAATTAATTGCTCTTTATGATGCTAGATGAGAATGTATATGGTTAAGATCTATGATCCAACACATCAAAAAAGAATGAGGTCTCGAGTCAGTCAGAGAAAACCCGATGGTGATATACGAAGATAATACTGTATGCATTGCTCAAATCAAAGAAGGATATATCAAAGGTGACAGAACCAAGCGCATCTCGCCGAAGTTTTTCTCAACACATGATTTATAGAAGAATGGTTTGATAAATGTTTGTCAAATTAGATCAAGCGATAATTTGGTGGACTTATTCACAAAATCATTACCAAAAAATATTTTTGAGCAACTTTCACATAAGATTGACATTCGTCACTTAAAAGATGTACATTAAAATGAGGGGAGTATTATACATGTTGCACTCTTTTTTTCTTCACTAAGTTTTGTCTCATTGGATTTTCTTAGTAAGATTTTTAATGATGCAACATAACTGATCTAGAAGTATCAGTTAAATCAAGTTGATCATGAAGTATCAAAATTTAATATTTGTCCAGTAGTACAATATTAATAGTGTATATTATAAGACGAAACATCTAAGACGGAGTGTTATAAAATATAAATGATAGATGTTTCACCTCCTCCACCTCCTCTCATAATGATAGAAATTTTTCATTCTCTTTACCTTCTCCTTAATTCTAGATTTAATTTTGTATTAACTTTCTCATTTATTACATAATGTTTCTCTAGCATATAAATAGAGGCTTGTATTTTGTTAATTGTCATATATCTCTAGAAGATATAATATAAAAATAAGATTTTAGACGCTCATAACTTTTATCTTCTATCTTTATTTTATAACAAATATAAAATTAATTTCTTGCGAGTGATATGTTGAAGGGAAAATATATCAATGTTTTATGAGCATTCTATTTTCGAAAGCATTATTTTCTAACAACGTTGATACGTATGCAATTTTATAAAAAAAAAACTAGAGCATCGCACATTCCCTGCAACAGTTAAATATTTTTTTTCCTGCTTCATAACAATTTTGACAGTTTTCCAATCACGTACGTACGTAATTGTGAACGTCCTTGCAATGTGTCATATTGTTTTGTAGTACACACTAAATATAATAATAAATTTGTTATATATATAGTTTTAGAAGAAAAAAAAGTTAATTTTTTTTTTGCATCCCTGAAATCGGTGCATAGAAACAGTTCCAAATGATGATGTGATATTTCTAGTAAACATTGCTAATTTATTAATATTGCTACATATTAATAATCATTTCAAAGCAAAGTAATACTCTTCATATATGAAATAACATAAGGAAAATTGTTCTTTATAGATATTATAAAAATTGGATGACTTAAACACCATATTTATTTAAGAAATAAAAAAGATTGTTTCACAATCCTAACTACAAGCGGGATAAATATGTATATATTTTTTTGAGTGGAAGGGATAAATATATTTTAATTGTGATCCTTAACTCATTTAAAATTTTTCATTTTTTTTTTGCTGATTGCACTCAAGTAATGTATATCGTCCACTTATAAATCTACATTCAAATTAACATAATTCAATTTTTTTTTCACTGAACCAAAGAGTGCATCTATAATTAAATCATACTACACAAATGCCAACGCACCTATAATTAAATCATTTTAGATGGGCAATCAACATCCCAAGACTCCATAAAGGAAGCCAGATTAAGGTGTGGTCCAACCAATTAGGGGCCTGACCCAATCGGCCAATCCCAATCTCATCTGAAGCAGTCAGTGACTAGTGAGCATGTGAGTGAGACCCAAACTGAGTCAGAGAGAAATACAGTACCAGACCCCCACCTCTCTTTTTCCTCTTCCTTTCTAACATGTGACCCATCTGAGTCTCAGGATCCCAAATGACAAATCTGTTCACCCAGCTTTGGTTCCTCTGCTCCTACCTCTTCCTTTGCTGTCATGTGGTACCATCACATTGGTAGATATATGCATATATATGGTCTGGCTTTTGCATTTATGATTACTATGTTACACATAAAAATTTACTTCTATAATAATGAAAAATTTCGTTCCATGGACATGAAAATGCTGAAAATGTATGATTTCGGCCATGTACTGCTAAGTACTGGTACCAAATTCTAGCAGAGCATACTTCCCGGGTGGCACAAAATATCTCTACATTTTTCAAACTGAGACTCAGGCGAAAAACAGAGAGCGTGCGGATTTGGACCGATCTGCATTTGTACCAGAGAGGCAGAGATCACCTATATTTGTTGACATTTTCCATCCAATTGCTGTTCAAAGATTCCAAAATATCAATTCCTAATTTTGAGAGACATTCTTTGGATTGACCATGCTACCCTCACGCCAACTCGCCAAGGCTACGTACTGCCGCTACCCATCACTTAAAATATAATAATTAGGCAAACCAGAAGATTCTTTGACTGTGTCAAACTCTAATAAGTAATTTATCATCATTGACTGATGACCGGGTTGATTAGAACACTATATTGATTTGCATACCCTATTCCAGTCCCCAAATAATGATGGTTCATGTTATGTATGTGGAACTTTCATAAAATTTCAATTTTTATCATTTTTTAATTTTATTTATATAATATGTATAACATATAGATTATTTCTTACTTATTGGATTTTAAAAAACGAAATTGTTTGTTGTCACCCCCTTAGAGAAAAAAGTTAAAAGCATAGAACCTGAAATAAAATATTGATGACATTAAAAAAATATTAAGGCCTACATAATATGTCTCATTTGTAGAATTTTGTACAAACAGACTATAAGGTTCAAATTAATTGATTTGTGAAAATTTTCAAAAAAAAAATTAAACAAACTTAGATAAAACAAGACACTAGGGCATATATATAATACATCTTATGTTGTAAGTATGACACATATATATAATAAATCATCGAATTACAAATAACGATTGTCTAATCATCAAGAACGATATTGGTGCAGGGCTGGGGTCGTAATCACAATTCAGGACTTCAGTCCAAAGTGGCGCACATGCCAAAAGTAAAATAACTTTTTGTGGATGATGCTTAATTTTGATAGGGTTTCGGTAATTAGAATATTTCCGGAGGGCCATTCATTTCTAGAGCTTGCTGCCCCTTCTATAAATGCCTACCTCACTTTGCTGAGAAAACCAGCACTGGCTGCTTCAAACTGGGTATCAAGTAAAAGTTACTGATAGCGGTTGTAATATGGCTAACGGATCCAAGGAAGTCTATTTTGTTTTCATGAACTTTGATCCAGAGTACGAGCGCCTTCGAGCCGATCGGTTTGTAAACTGCTTTCTACATATGTTTTAGTTAGTTTCTTTATCTTTGTTGTACAATGTCATGATCGAGTGCACTGATATTGTTCGATAGGTCTAAGGAAGGAGGCCATGCTCTGAATGCATACTTGACCAAGAAACACGACATGTTACTTGCGAAACATTTTCGCCCTAATACATATATCAAGAAGTCTTCTCTGGCCATTGTGGATGGTTTTGCTGTGGAAATGACAGAATACCAGGTTTTCATATATATACTATTAAAATAAATAAGTTTTACTAACAAACCTGCGCACTAGCAATCTGCATCTTTCATGTGAAATGTGGCATTAAGTTTTTAGTCTCCTAATCTGTAAACATGTTAAATGGAAATAAACAATAAGAGTAGATGCATGTAACATTACATACATGAATGTTTCTCAGCCACTCTAGATTACCAATAACAAGTGAGCCGATGAAAACAGGACTTCACTCACATCTCTGTGTGCTTGTCTTTGGGTCCATCATCTGTGCTTATGTATGTCAGAAAGCGAGCAACAGAGAGAGATGTATTGTTAAAGCAAGTGGCAACTTTTTAAGCTGCTAAATTATTTCATCATGAAAAAAAAATATATTTCATTTAAACTTGATACAGTGACTGAGCAGATGAAAAGGACGTGACTTGTTGTTTAAAGTTTAAATCTTCTCTAGCTGCAACTCAGTGGGGGTACATGTTCTTATTATTATTATTTTTTTTTTGGAAATTGAGGGTTACACACTTACATATTCTTACTTTGTTCTGATATAATTTCCCTCTTTTTTTTTTCCAACCATAGCCTCGTTTTATTGATATATGCAGGCAAATATGCTGCGATCAGCACATGAGGTGAGATTGGTGGAGAAGAACCAAGAGCTCTCTTGACCAGATCGCATTTAGAAATAGATATATATAGTTTGAAATGTTGTCTTGGAGGAAAGATGTAGAGAACTCTTGGATGATTCAACTGTAAACCGATTATTGTCTTATCTCCAAAGCAATAGCTCTTTTAATCTATATATAATCTATGTAATATATGGCCCTTTTGAGCTTATGAATGTGTTCTATAAATATGCGTTTAGGTAATGATTATTTCTAGATAGCAACTTTTTTATTGGAACAATATCATAAAAATTTCTCAAACCTTTGACAAATTAATTTCTGAGCTCCCATTTTTATTAATCGTCCTCCTGCACATCAGTGACAAATTAATCAGCGTGAAATGCTCAAAGTTATAATTTCTGATCAAACTCAGAAGATTATACAGCCATACCACTCAATCTCATTCACATTTTGGAATGAATGCATAGATTTGCGATCCTTGACCAACTTCAACAACAACAACAACAACAACAACAACAAAGCCTTTGACCAACTTCATCTGTTCAATTAAAATTAATTAATTACGACCTAAGATTAGCTTCCTTGTTTATCAATTATCTCAATGATACTTATATATCTTCACTAAAAGTGTAAAAAAATAGTGTCGATTTTGTTTGCAGAAATATTATTGACGGATTTTTATAAAAAATGATACTAAAATTTTCTGACTCGTTAGTGTCAAATCAAATGTTAATAAAAAATCGACACTAAAATATAATTATAGTGTCATTTTTTTTATAAAAAATCGATAATAATACCTCTACAATTAAAACTAACACTATTTTTTTTATATTTTAGTGTCAAATTTTTATAAAAAAAAAAGAATACTAAAATTTACTGACTCATTAGTGTTGGATTTTTATAAAGAACTGACATTAAAAGTATAAAAATCGACACTAATGAGTCAGTAAATTTTAACATCATTTTTTTGTAAAAATCTGACTCTAATAGTAGAGCAATGCCCACAGTGTCACTCGTGCTATCAAGTCTCGGTCTATCTCGACTCTTGAGACCTACACAACCCTCAAACTCAGACTACAGGTAGAGTTTTAAATCAGTACATATTGTGCCTGAGTATGAAACAGAACAACATGATCCGAAAGCGGCATGACACAGTTGTCGGGCATGACACGATACAACATGATAGGATTTTAGACCCGTGCTTTAATCATATCATGTCTGATTTTTCAAAAAATCAAAATAGCACAACACACAAAGATATAGAATCTAGGCACAACACGATACAACATAGAAGCATGACACAGTACGAAATACAAATATGACATGACACGACATAGTATGACACGAGTAATACATATAGACACGGTCATCACAAATAGGCATGGTGGGTATTTCAGTTGCACACCTATATTATTTCAATGCTAATCTAGTTTCTGATAAGCTAAAAGCCTGAAACTTTATTATAAACATGGGTGGATCAAATAGAGGTCAGGGGCCCCTAAATTTTGAAAAATAGTATTTTTAGGTAATGCTTTTGGTAATCTGCCTCCCCTTCGGAATTTTTTTTTTGCCCCCAATGGATTGTCTAATAATTTTTATTAAGAAAAAATATTTAATATCATGCATAATGAAATAATTATACAAAGCTGTCAAAATATAAAGTTCCGTAAAGAAAAACTTTCTTCATCAACTTGATTATCTATTACTTTGTGTTTTATTTTGTTGTTATTTTTAATATATAAAATATTATTATTTTAATAGTTTTTTATTACATAAGAATATATATTAAATTATTATTATTTTATTTAGTACTCAATTAGTTCATAGGTTTGAACCCAACAAACTATTATAATCTAATAATTGTCACTCCTGACCAAAATTTTGTATCCACCCTTGATTATAAACATCGTCCACATGCCTAATTGGCTCTATTCATTTGCTCCATGAGACCCTAACCCTCATAAATGAATGATGATAGTTGACAGCAAGATGTATAGGCCTACCTGCCTAAGTGAGTGTTGAGAAGCTCTGGTTTTAGTGAAGGATTGGTATGATATAGAAAGTAGGTTTCAAAAAAAATCATGGACATATTCAATTGATTGGAAAAAAGTTACTGATGTATCAAGTTTTGAGTCAAGTGAAAGGATGTCAGAGGTGAACTAGCACCGTGAGAAAAAATATTCATTTGTGAGATACTTAAATCTATATATGTACAACTATGAAGGATATTGATATATATATGCACAATTCTTGCACTTAGACTATTTTTAAAGACTAAAGTATAAATTTAAATTTAAATTAAAATATTTAGATTTTAATTTTCTTAAATTATACTAGTATGTTTATAAGTAAGTAACTCTGCCTATATTTCTAACATAGTCGATCCTAAACCCGAAAAAAGGAGGGATAATTTATAAATTATATATTTTTAAATAAATACCTATATTATTTGTATTATTTGTATTTTTTTCGAAATTTTTAATTTTTCTAAAATTTTAGTTAATTTAGCACGATTAAGATACATCATATTGCATAAACATGACATAATTAGACATGACGTGCCTTATTTGTATTGTACCATAACCATGTCGTATCATCTCTCTACCAAATTTAGTCACGACATGACATGATATAAAAAATAAAAAAATAAAAAAAACACGACACAAGGCATGACGTTCTTTTATATGACTCAACACAGAATAAATTTAGAACACTAACTATAGATGTTATGATTTCTCTCTTCTTCTTACACTCCTATGACATTAAGGAGGACCTCCCACATCAATGCAGGACATTCTTCTAATCATTATCATTTTTTCAAAGCTATAGGAGTTTGAGAAGAAGAGAGGAATCATATCACCTGTAGTTCTACATTGATGTGAGAAATCATTAGATCAATAAACTTTGTACTCATTTAGAAAATAACAAAAAAAATTTAAAAAAAATAAATTTGATCTTCAAGGATATGTCAATATGAAGACCGTTCAAAGTGTTCTCCATATTGAAATATATTTGGAGACCAAATTTTATATTTTTTAGAATTTTTTTTCTATTTTTTGAGGATTAAAAAAATATTCTTATTAAAAATCATAAACTCAATGCATTTTCATCCTTAAAAAAATAAAAATATATTTTTAAATATAAAAATTTGATCTCTAAATATATTTCAATATGAAGAACACTTTTAACGGTCGGATCGGTGTTTTGAATTAAAAAATGAGAGATACGATGTGAAATACAAAAATATTTTGTACTTCGCGACTAATCATAGCATAACTCTATATATATATATATATATATATATATATATATATATATATATATATATATATATATATTCTGCGAAGCTATAGGATATCCATACATATAGCGTCTCTGATTAGAGAGATTAATAGTTCTTCTACTATATATTATATAGGTTAAAAAGTGTTGTATAGGTAGTTTCAACAAGTCAAACTGCATTGATTACTAATGATTTGTTTGAATGCGTGCTGTCAGCATGGCGTTTTGTTGACTTGGAGGAGACCATGAATTTATTTCCTAATTAAAGCCGAGATCTAAGTTATGTAATGAACGGCCACTATAATGATATCTTAATGACAGATGTTAGAAGATTTGTATGGCTGCACCTGCATCTAGAGGTTTGAAAAATCTCTAAGGGTCAATCCGGTTCAGGATGATTCGTAGCCGCTATTCGGACCGTCTTGGATTATATCTTAATCCGGACCAGCTCAGATCATAATTTAGCACGACTTTATGGTGGGTTGGATCAGAATTTTTCCATCTCAGACCGCTCTAATCTTGTCTATCATAATTTGTGACTTGGAAGTCATCTGGACCGTGATAATCCATCCGGATCGTGGTAATCCATGATAATCTGTCCTGGGTCATGATAAAAATATATTAGTTATTGCCCGAATTAGAAAAATATTTGCATGCCAGAGAAATTTTCAAAATTTTGGAGTCTTCCTTAACGTGCCTGTTAAATTATTGAATTAATCTAAATAACACAAGACTCCCTAAACCTCCCTCTCTTTCTTTTATTTCATATATCTTAATTGATTTATAAGACAGAGCAGTGCTCTATATAATCAGCGATAGTAATTTTTGCTTTTGATATTATTCTAAACATAGAAGAAAATACATAATTTATTCTTAACTATAAAATATAATCTGCAGCTACTCTTCTGATTTTGCTTATGCGCATCTATCAAGGATTTCTTCTTTTCTTATTAGTCTTTCCAATCTACTGTGGCAGGTGCTTAGTGTATTGTTAACAGCGCCTGGTTGTGTATCTGTATACCACACATAAATTCTTTTTCCTAATGTTTTTGCATTTTTTTTTTGCTTTTGTTTTGTTCTTATGAAGCAACTTAGAAAGACAAACTAGCTTTTACTGATACTGTTAAGGACACTGCTGGTTAACGCAAGAGAACAATATTGCATTTTTTTTTCCTAAGACAAACAATAAAATGTGCGATAGAGCACCAGTGTTAAAGAATTATAATTAATATAATTAAGGCCTCAAAGCTATTAACTTATTTTCATTATTAACCTAATTAATTAGTTAGAGGAGCAATTAATTTAGGCCACTTCAACTCTAAACCCATTTTATCCCACTTTTATTTTTTATCGTTATTTTAATGTTAAAGCCCAATTATATATATAAATGATATTCAGCAATTATAATAATCATCAGAAAATCTAATAAATTCATTATCATCAATTAATCTCTCAACATACCGTCGCAATTCTCAACAACGACTTATTTAGGATGTAGAAAAGAACAAAAACACAAAGCATTATCAAAGGTTGTTGTTAGGATTTTTTTAATGTCGTGATCCCCTAGTGAACGTCTAATCATAAATTAGATTATCTTGATCCATATTGTCAGTCTTTTAGAGAGACACAATTCTGTTGATCACCAGACTTCTTTAAGCCTTCTAGCGATCTTCCTCCAATCTGATGGAATGACTGAGAAAATCGACATAGACAGTTTTTTTTCTTCTGGAACTCTGTCTTAGAGAGATGGATTATGTTTGAAAATGAAAAGTTGCCAGAAAAGTGGAGAATGAAAAAATTTATTTTGAAAATCAACAGTCTCACTGTATATAATTGATGCTCATAACTGAGAGCAATTATTTCTTAGCGGGTCTATATCAAATCCAAATCTCTCTTAACAGATTCGCTGCTTAATCAGAAAACTTTCTATAGTTGTGTTCTCCAGAGAACAATAGCATAATTATATTATTATCAAATTTTTTATAATTTAGACCATCACTAAATTATAAAGTCATTAATACACATTCTACACATTAAAAGACTCACTTCTCATGACATATATTAAATCCGATATATAATTTGATCACTTCATAATGGATATAATTTGACAGTCTATTATATAATATATATTTATTACATATAAGCCCATACATATTATAATTAATAATAATTAATTCCAACAATCTCACACTTGAGCTATATGTATCTGAAATATATATATATATACTTGAATTGAATACTCTTAAATGTGTTGTCTTAACCTTTTGTATCATCATCCAATTCCATCCATCAATCATATTTATAGAGACTTATGTAGTATTCATCTCATAAAGCGAAACTAAACTAACACAAATCACGATATAAATATAACTGAATGACATGAATCATGAAGGGGATGTGTAGTTTAAAAATTACATGCAATGTGATCCATATGCCTATTTTCAATTTGATCACCTTAATTAATCTGAATTTGAGGTCAATCATAAACACAAAGTGTTTATAAAATTAAATAACTGAATAACTACATGATATATATGAAATCACATAATATCATATAAGAACAAATGCATGATATCTGAAAAAAATATCATATAAAACATAAAAACATGAAATATAAGTATAAACTTCCACTCAACCTAATAATTCTCTGTAACATATATACACATATGAGTGACATGCTCATGAAACTGTTTGGGTATCAATCCCTTAGTCAGTGGATCTGCTAGTATGGAAACTGTACCAATATGCTCAATACTTATAAGTCCACTATGAACTCTCTCCTTCACAGTAATAAACTTAATGTCGATATGTTTGGATTTCGACGAGCTCTTGTTGTTATTAGAATACAGCACTGCTGAACTATTGTCATTATATAACGTGGTAACTTAATAGTATCCACAATACGCAGCTATGTGACAAAGTTCCTTAGCCATATTCCATGGTTTGATGTCTCAAAACATACAATGAATTCAGCTGCCATGGTGGATGAGACAATCATGGTTTGCTTTGCACTCCTCTAAGAAATAGCTCATCCAGCCAACATAAAAATATAACCGGATGTTGACTTTAAGCTATCCACATAACCCACAAAGTCAGAATCAGTATACCTAATGACCTCAAGCTTGTCTGATTGTCGATATGTTAACATATGATTCTTCGTTCTTTGCAAGTACCTTAGTACCCTTTTGGCTGTTTTCCAATGATTCATATCAGGATTACTGAGATAGCGACCAAGCATTCATGTGATATACACAATATTCAGACGCGTACACACTTGAGCATACATAAGACTTCATATTAAGGAAGCATATGGAATCTACTGTATTTTTTATTTCTCGAGTTCTATTTTTGGACACTGATCAAGACTAAACTTGTCTCCTTTAGCAACATGGGTATTTTCTGGTTTATAATTTTTCATACCATATCGTTTGAAAATTTTATCGATATATGCCTGTTGTGAAAGTTTTAAAATACCCTTATTTCGATTTATGTGTATTTTAAGGCCTAACACATATGATGCTTCGACAAGATCTTTCATGTTAAAATGTTTAAAAAGAATTTTTTTAGTTTCAGGAATTATATTTTTATCGTTACTCGCAAATAATATGTCATCGACATATAAAACTAGAAATATAAACTTACTCTCACTAAACTTGTGATATATACATTCATTCACCAAGTTAGACTCAAATCCGAATGAGATAATTACTTGATGAAATTTAAAATATCACTGACGAGACGTTTGTTTGAGTCTATAGATAGACTTTTTTAATTTGCAAACCATATATTTTGAGTCATCGGACTCATAATTTGGTGGTTGCGATATATAAATACATTCATCAATGTCTCCATTGAGAAATACGATCTTAACGTCCATCTGATGTAACTCAAAGTCAAAGTGTGTCACTAAAGCCATGATATTTCTAAAATAGGCTTCACACCTTCAGGTAAAGGGATGATATCCCAGACTTTGTTGTCATACATTGACTTTATTTCTTCATCCATAGTTTTGGTCCATTTATGAGAATTCAAACTTTCTAAACCCTGACGGAGAGTGAGATGATCATCCTCCATCATGTCAATGTTGAATTTATTTTTTTGAAGGAACACAATATAATCATTAGATATTACGCTTCTTTTCTCTCTGATAGACCGTCTTAAAGACACTATTTCTTGAGGTTCTTGAGGTGGTATATGTTCCTCTTCAACATCAACATTATCTTGTTCCGGATTTTATTCTATTTTTTAATGTTCATTGACTATAGGTTCATTCATCACAGATGTGGATTCATGAACCATTGAGTCTTCAGATATCTTTATTATAATTGATATCGATATGGGTGCCTCTTGTATAAGAGAATCATATGATTCTTCAAAGACAATTTGATTTGTATTTCTCTTCTGAACCATAACATCCTTAAAGTACTTAACTATATTTATCTCAAAAATTATTCTGTTAGTGGGATCATAAAATTTATACCGACGAGACATTTCTGCATATCCAATAAAATAGCAGCTAACAATCATTTCATCCAACTTCTTCTTTTATGGCCTATAGGCTGAATTTCAGCTAGACAACCCCAAATTTTAAAATATTAGAGACTAGATTTTCGTCCAGTGAACAACTCATATGGAGTTTTGTTTGCTGCCTTAGTCGGTATCCAATTCAAAATGTATGTTGCTGTCTTAAGTGCTTCTCCTTAGAGGTTCAGTGAAAGCGAGGTATGAAAAATCATGTTTCGCACCATCTCCATTAATGTTCGATTGCGTCTTTCAGCCACACCGTTCATTATCGGTGAACCCGACATTGTATATTGTGGCACAATTCCATTATCCTTCAAGAATTTAGCAAAAAGTCCTGGTCGTTGCTCTTCCGAGCCATCAGAGCGATCGTAATATTCACCACCATGATCTGATTTGACGCCTTTAATCCTTTTATTGAGTTGTAACTCGACTTCAGACATGAATAATTTAAATGTGTCCAAAGCTTGAGCATTTTCTTTAATTAAATATATATAGCCATATCTTAAATAATCGTCAATGAAACCGATAAATTATACATGACCATTCCTAGTTACCGTAGGGAATGGTCCGCATATGTCCGTATGTATCAGCTCAAGAACATCCGTCATATGATTGATTGTATATTTACACATGGTTATTTATTTGCCCTTAGCACATTCAATGCATGAACCAATGTCCGACATGTTCAAGGGCCGCACGATTTCACTTTGAACAAGACGTGTAATTCTATATGGAGAAATATGACCTAAATGCTTGTGCCAAAGTGCAGCTGAATTCTGATGTGTTAATTTTTGTCTAACATTTTGAGTTTCATTATTTAAGGTATCATTATATGAAGCAATAGTATCTCAAAGCATAAATATTATTCATAACAGATAGAAAACCAGTAGCAACCATATTGGAGTGTCGATACAAACCAAAACTTTCATCTCCAAATGAACAAGAAAAGCCTAATTTGTCCAACGCGGAAATAAAAATTAAGTTCTATCTAAAAGACGGCACAATAAAAGTATCAAATAAATCTAAATATAAATCAGTTTTCAAAAGTAATTTAAAATATCCTATGACTTCAACTTTTGCCTTATTGACATCGCCTATATTGTTGTATTTTTCACCATCTCTTGGCTTACGATAATTTCGGCAACCCTGTATAGACACAGATATGTTAGTGGTTGCACCCTAATCTATCCATCATGTGTCTATTGAAACTAAAACTGAATTAACTTCTTCACAAATAAGAGAAAAATTATCTTTCTTTGCACGTCATGCGTGATAATTGGTACAATTTTTTTTCATGTTCCCTTCAGATCCACAAAAAAAAATACTCTTTCTTTTTCTTATCCGGCTCTGTCTTGATAATCGGTTTCTTGTCCTTAGTGAGTTTCTTCTGCGAACTTATAATTGTAGCATCTGAATTGACTTTATATTTCTATTTTCCTTTTCCCTTAGATGTGGAAGCAATGTTTGCGCTCTCGCTCTTGTCCGTCTTCAAACGCTCTTCCTCCTGAACACAGTGCGAGATGAGCTCATTGACTGTCAATGATTTCTTCTGACAGTTGTAGCTCACCTTAAACTGCCCAAAAGAAGTGGGAAGAGAGTTGAGAGACAAATAGACTAACATATATTTCGATATGTCTAGTTTATGTGTTTTCAATTTTAAAGCGGTATTCATCATTTCAAGAATGTGCTTCATCCACCATGCATGCGTTTTTGCACATTTTCAGGAATATCTGCAGCAGTTACAGGTGGAATAGTCTACTGTAATGCTATATTCAGAGTCAAGACACTCAAGAATAATCTCTAAGATATATTTACATTCCTTGTAGTTAGAACCCGTCAGCATCGAAATGCTATTGATGCTGGCAGTAAGATCAGTAATTTTTACTGAAAAATACATCAAATATAACGAATCAAATGTCTGAATTATAATATTAAATTAAAATAAGGCATATTCCATCAACTAAGTATACTCGAGTAAGAAGTGTTCTTTAGAATCAATTATTATTCTAAGATAATTAGGCATAATAATGATATATAATGGTTCATTTGATATCAATTAGTCAACTTATTTTGGGCCAATCAACTAATTACATCTAAAACTTATTGATCATTACCTATATATTACTACAATATGTTTACATATAATAAGTTATTATTGTCTTTTCTTTGGGACAGTCCAAGAATCAAATATTATATGTGTATCCTCATATACAAGTTTTGAAAAATAATTAACGCCAATATGAGAGCTTACTTTGGTAAGATAATATTTTTAATAATTATTTCAAAAATATATTTTTATCTGAAGCCTTTATAATGATTTAACATTATCTAAATAAATATCTCAAATATATTGGCCTAACATAAATATCAATTCATGAGTTCATGCAATCAATACCATATAAACAACAACCAACATAAGTCAATTCATAAATGAGATAGTATGATCCAAGGCATGATGATCTCCTTGGTAAGAATTCTCTTCACAACAGTCATCATCTCATCCTTCATGTAATTCTCTCATTCTTACCAAATTACTATCCTAATAATAATAAAAATTATATAAAATCCTAAGAATGATACATACTTATGAGACATGCAAGCCACCAAAATAAAAATAATTAATGGATAACTTAGGCCACTTACACACATCAATCATTCATGCATTATAAATTTCACACAAGACAACAGAGTCATACTATCTCATAATCTTTCTACAAAAAAGAGTTAGGCATGTAATACAAAATGAACTTCCTAACTACGGCGATCCTGTTTACATAATCGACAACAACTGATCTTGACATGATTCAAAAATAACCACAGCGAAATACAGATCAGAAATTTACACTTTCTTAATAGAATCATGAAATTCGACAGTTAATCATATATAATTCAGAAACTACTTTGTTGGCCAATCAGTTTCTGAAATATTTCAATTTTCTGGATTTTGATAAACTTGATTTTCGAAACTGATTGTCAATCTTGATTTTAATTCTAACAAACAAATCTACATATTTCCGAATTATTTATAAACTATTTGATTAAAAAAACATATCCAATTAAAAAGTATGAATTTCTGAGAAATTTTTGAATCAGTCATCGGATCTTAACAGTTCTACTAGAGTAGACTATGATACCAATTGTTAGGATTTCTTTAAGGCCGTGATCATCTAGTCAACCCCTAATCATAAATTAGGTTACCTTGATATATGTTGTCGGTATTCCAGAGAGATACAACCCTGTTGATCACCAGACTAATTTAAGCCTTCAAGCAATCTTCGTCTAATCCGATGGAGTGACTGAGAGGACCAACGTAGATAGTTTCTTCTTTTCTGGAACTTTATCTTAGAGAGAGATGGATTCTGTTTGAAAATGAAAGGTTTCCAAAAAAGTGGAGAATGAGAAAATTCATTTCGAAAACCAACAGTCTCACTGTATATAATGGACGTCCATAACTGAGATCAGTTATTTCTTAGCGGGTCCATATCAGATCCAAATCTATTTTACCGGGTTCGCTGCTTAATCAGAATACTGTCTATAATTATGTTCTCCAAGGATCAATAGTATAATTATATTATTATCAAACTTTATATAATTTAGACCATCACTAAATTATAAAGTCATTAATATGCATTTTACACATTAAATGACTCACTTTTCATGACAAATATTAAATCGATACAAAATTTGATCACTTCATAACAAATATAATTTGACAGTCTATTATATAGTATATATTTATTACATATAAGCCCATATATATTATAATTAATAATAATTAATTTCAAGCTTGCTACATGAATAATTAAGCTAGAAGGAGCTATCATACATACCATTTTGGCATTGTTGTGACAGTCCAAAAGAGGCTTCTTAGCTACAAGGTGGTAGGCAAGACATCCAAAATTGAACGTGCCAGATGAAGAAGTGGTGGTCAAGCCCTTGTTGCGTACCATCTCTGAAGCTGTATAGTCTAATCAAGGCTGGAGAGGTTGCACAACATCCTCCACGTCTTATTCCTAGTTTCTAACATGAAATAAATAAACAAATAAAAAAAAGAAAATTAAAGTTGTCATTGAACCGAATCTGTGTGAACCTATCATGGATGAATCAGACCGCGCATGTTTGATCCGTCTCAATCCGTGGAGGTTCAATCAGCGGGGGTCTAAGACGGATTGAGTCATAATTTTTTTTTTTATTTTGAACCGTTCTAATTCGAACCATCGAATTCATGCTATTCATGACCCATGATCCTTGTTAACCCGTGGCGCCGAAGGATTTGAACCGGACCATCGGGATCAGACTGTTATCAAATCTCTAGCTGCACATTTTGTTCTCATTGCATCTATTTGCACTGTTGCATATAAAGAAGATAAAATAGTGTATTTTTTTTTCTCATGGGTAGTGATACAAGTCTCTTGTTCCGCCCCCACAGTTATTGATGAGTTGGATTTTGACAAAGAAGTATTTTTATATAATTACTATACTGAAAAAAATTATGATGGTAAAGATTTATTGTGAGTAGTTCGATCAGGGAATATTATTGTTGGTAAAAATTTACACAATTAATTCACAAATAAAAAATTACATGCGGGCAGTTTGATCATGAAATATGTTGTTGGTAAAAATTTGTATAATTAATTTACTGATAAATATTTGTATGCGGATAGTTCGGTTAAGGAATATTATTGTTGGTAAAAATTTACACAATCAAATTACTGATAAAAATTTACACGGTCAGCTATTTATTGAAATTTCAGTCAACACATTAGCCTACTGCCAACACATCAGTATATTGCCAACACATCAGTATATTGAAGGCGCATTTTATATTTTATACTTGTTCTCATTTCATCTACTTGCTCATAAAATAAGAAGTAAATAAAAAACCTACCATGCAATATATTTAACATTCGAGATATACTGCATTGATAGTTGATACACGATGAAGATTAAGGAAACCAGATTGCAGTCGGACCATTTTCAATTAATTAGTAAAATAACTGATTATATATCTATAAGTGCAAAAATGAACGCTTATTTCCTCGCATTAATTTACGAACTAGGTCACCATGGCCAAATTACAATAGTTTTTCACCATGGCCCCGTTTTGATCAGTGATCACACAGAGCTTTAATCTCTATACATGGAGAACTTGTATATAGCTCATATATAGCTGAAATGTTGTCTTGGAGGAAATTACAGCTATATATGAGCTAATTAGAGCTATTGGAGTAAACCGATTATGGTGAAAAGTGTTGTAGGTAATTACAGCTATATATGAGCTAATTAGAGCTATATATAGCTGAAATGTTGTCTTGGAGGAAATTATAGCTATTGTTCAATTAAATTAATTAATTATGACCTAATTAGCTCCCTTGCATATAAATTATCTCAATGAGACCTATATATCTTCACTAATCTGAAGGACATGACGAATTACTTAGTACATATATTGCTATATATATATTTTAATTTCTTTTCTACGAAAAAAAAATCACTAAATTAATTAATTATGACCTAATTAGCTTATCTTGCATAAAAAAATTATCTCAATGAGCTAATGTTTTTACCCTGAAGGACATGACGAAACTCAGTTCAAAACTATTGCTATATACTCATTCCTACTGTGCAACAGAACATGCCCTAACTGTACATTGCTATTTTTGACTTATGAGCTAATAATTGGAATACATATAATCTGCAATGCAAAAGAAGCCATAGATATCGCTATTTTTGACTTATGAGCTAATAGTAGGTAGAATATATATATATTCTGTAATGCAAGAGAAACCATAGGATGTCCATATATAGCCTCTGATTAGATAGATCAATAGGTCTTGTACGATATAATGTATAGGTTAAAAAGTGTTGTAGGTAGTTTTAACAAGTCAAACTGCATTGATTACTGATGATTTGTGTGAATGCGTGTTGTCAGCACGGCCTTTTGTTGACTTGGAGCGGCCATGAATTTATTTCCTAATTAAAGCCGAGATCTAAGTTAGGTAATGAACGGCCAGTATAATGATATCTTAATGACAGATCTTAGAAGACTTGTATGGCTGCACCTTTTGTACCTTCTGTTCTCATTGCATCTACTTGTACTGTACATAAACTAAGAAGATAAAATACTGTACCCTTTATATCCTTTTGTTCTCATTTCATCTACTTGCTCATAAAATAAAAAGATAAATACAAAACCTACCATATATGCATTTAACATTCGAGATATACTGCCTTGATAGTTGATGCACGATGAGGATTAAGCAAACCAGATTGCAGCCCGACCATTTTCAATTAATTAGTAAAATAACTGATTATATATCTTTAAGTGCAAAAAATATTGTACCGGCTGGTTGAAAATTGTGATTTGTTGTGTTTTACACTGAAAAAAAAAATGAAGTTCTGTTGAATAAATCAACCCCAAATGAGTTAATTAGAGATTAGGGGCCTCAAGCCATAGACATTATCATCATCGGCCACTAAGTTTCATAGAGAGTAATACACAGTACCGCTGCAATCTATAAAACGTTTTTTTTTTGTTTTTTCCCATTAGAATACCGTTGGTACATAATGGTATTGTTACTTGTACAATATATATAAGTAATGTACCGAGCTCCCCAAGTAATCAGAAAAGCAATTAATAACATTACTTTTCATCATCGGTCAATTCTCAAATCTCAACATGGTATTAGAGCGGGTCAGGAACCTGACTCACTAAATCGCAAGCCAACAACTATCAGGGACTGAGAATCAGAAAAAGACCAAGACAACACTTGGCAAAGATCTCATGTCCAACAAAAAAGGGGAGAATCAAATACTGGCAAACAAATACCAGAACCGAAAAAACCCACAGCAAGAGTCAAAGTAGTATCTGTTCTTAATCATACCTGACTCGGAAAAAACCAGAAAAGACCAAGGAATCTTTTGTCTTATCCTTTACCAGAAAATCGAGAAACCATGTCTCAGTAGAATGAAAAAATCACCCACATCACTCTGAATGGCACAAATTACCTACCATGGTTGCACACTATCACAATTGGACTTGGTGGCAGATCAAAGCTAGAATATGTCACAGGGGAATTGCCAAAACCAATACCAGTAAATCCCAATTTCCCAACTGCACAAGAAAAAAAAGGCACTCAAAGAATGGAGAATAGAAGATCTCTTAGTAACCAGCTAGTTACTCAACAGCATGGAGCCAGCCATAGCAGACATTTATATGTGTGCATGGTCTGCACAAGCCATATGGGAGAAAGTAGAGAAGATATTCGGACAAAAGAACAACCATACAAGGATTTTCCAACTCCAAACAGAACTACACCAAGCAAAAAAACAATCCAATCAAACAATCACCGAGTGGTTAAACTTCATCGAAAAAAAATGAGATGAAATCTGATTATACAGACCAAGCACCACTGACCTCGATGAGTTGCAAAAAAGAGCCGATCAAGATGATATCTTTCAGTTCTTGGCAAACCTTGATTCAAGTTATGAGAATCTTAGATCGTAAATTCTCCTCTCTGAAGAATTGCCCTCTTTCGATAAGGTGGCTAATATGGTACAAAGAGAAGAGTCAAGAAGAACCGTGATGAATCCACAAGCTCACGAACCAGAGGAAACCAAAGCTTTTGTCAGCCGCTACCAAAAACCTAACCCTAACTTCGGCACAACCCGGGGAGACCTAGCACTCCGATGTGAGCATTGCAAGCGCGAGGGACACAAGCAAGAGGATTGCTGGTTTCTCCACCTAGAGTTCAGGCCGAAGGGGAGAGGTAAAGGTGGTGGCGGAGGCTACAAGGATGGATTTTGGCGACAAGGGGAGTCACGAGAAGAACCGAGAAGAGAGAAAAGGATATTGGGGGCAGCGAGTGACACAGATCACACTCAGGCTCATGAAGCGCTAGCACCGAACTCGTCGACTCCTCAAATAGGTGGATCAGGTCGGGATCAAATGTGGCACCTTATGCAGCAGCTTTCTATGATGCTGAAGCAAAATTCATCAACAAATACATAAAAAAACTCTGGTATTGTTGTTAATTTTACTTCAAAATTTTCACAACAAACTTGGATTCTCGATTCTAATGCAACGGATCATATCACGGGAAATAAAAATTTGTTAAGAAATTTTATAAATTGGAACACCAACCAATTTGTAACCGTTGCAAATGGAGAAAAAATGAAAATCATTGGAAGTGGTTCAATTGATTTATTTTCCAATAAAATTTCAAAAGTCTTGTATGTGCAAAATTATCCCACAAATTTATTGTCAATTAGTAAAATTACGCAAGAATTAAATTGTAAAATTATCTTTTCATCAAAAAGCGTAATTTTTCAAGAATGGAAAATGAGGAATGTCATTGGTGAAGGATGTTTAGAAAATGGACTTTATTGTATAAATAAAGATAAGTGCAATTTTTTGACAACAAGAGAAGAGGAATTAAGCACGCTTTGACACAAAAGAATCGGTCATCCATCCGATAAGATTTTGAAATGCATTTTTAACTTCGAAAACATTAATTGTAATAGGTGTGAAGTATGCAATTTAGGGAAGCATATAAAGTTACCATTTTCCTTATCTAATTGTAAAAGTAAAAAACCGTTTGAGTTAATTCATTCAGATGTTTGGGGACCGGCCCCATTGGTTTCATTTAATGGATATAAATATTTAATTATATTTATTGATGATTTTTCTAGAACCACTTGGTTATATTTACTAAAAAAAGTGAGATTTTCTCACAATTTGTTGATTTTTGTAACTATGTGGAAAATCATTTTGATACCAAAATTAAGATTTTTAGATCCGATAATGGAACGGAATTTGTAAATCAAAATTTTGCAAATCTTTTCAAAGAAAAGAGAATTTTACACCAAACTACTTGTATATATACACCCCAACAAAATGGAGTGTCGGAAAGAAAAAAATTATCATTTATTAGAAGTCACAAGAGTGTTTCTTTTCCAAAATAATGTTCCAAAAGATTTTTGGTCGGATGCCGTCCTCACCGCAACATATTTGATAAACCGATTACCAAGTGCTAAACTAGATTCCAAAAGTCCGCTAGAAATCCTTTATCAAGAAAAAATCAACATCAATCACTTAAAAGTGTTTGGATGTATTTGTTTTGTGCACAAAAATAAATAAAACAAATTTGATTACACTTCCATTAAGGCAATCTTCTTGGGATATTTATCACAAAAGAAGGGGTACAAATGTTATGATCCAATCCAAAATAAATTTTACATCTCAAGACATGTAACGTTCCAAGAAGATGAACCTTATTTTAAATTGGAAAAAGAAATCAAGAATCAAGAAAATTTGAATGTATTTTCATTTCCATATTACTCATCTCAAACTCTTGAGGAAACATTAGATGAAAATAAAAATGAAATATCTCAAGAAGAGGGGGTAAGTGAAGAAAATTAGAGTAGGGATGTTGTGAACCCAGTACGAAGGTCCACATGTATATCACAATAACCAACAAAATTATGGGACTTCGTCACTTACAAGGTAATGCATCCAATCGAAAATTTTTTATCATATGAAAATGTTACAAAAGAATATAAGGCTTACTTGACTTCAATTGGAAAAGAAAATAAGCCAAATAGTTTTGAAGAAGCCTTAAGCCAACCGGTATGGTGTAATGCTATGAGAGATGAACTTATGACATTGGAAAAAAACCAAACATGGGTTGTAGTTCCACTACCAAATGAAAAAAAAAACTGTATGGTACAAATGGGTATACAAAATAAAATTTCATAGTAATAGTAAGATTGAACGGTACACTTTATAGGCCACATTCTATTGTATCTGCTAAGCACCCACAAAAATATTTGTTATGCGCAAATGTGTTTGCTTGCTCATGATTTGTAGTTTCGATACGCCTTATTTTCCTCTTTAATTCATTTTGTCCAGGAGGAGCTGCTTGCTATTCCTGGAGTTCAACTTTTGATGGAAGCCAATACCAGAAAGGAAGGAGATGTTCATGTAGTCTGCTCCTCCCTCGGATGCAATACTAATTGATCAAAGTTGCACTTAGGTTTAGTTTGCTGCAATTAAAATAAGAGCTCACGTCCGTAATCTTAAAGTCTTCCCAATCCGACTTATCATGCACCTAGCACTAGGAATTGTGGCTAGAGCATCAGAAGATTTTAATATTGCATGCTTTGTTTTCATTTTTGTTTCTCTGTTCTGAATATTTTAAACTTTGTTTCCTGAAAGTTGATTTGAAGTTCAAATAAAAGCACTGATGTGCTCACACTGTGTGGAGCATAATTTAGACAGGTAGAGATTGCTGATGTAAGACATTATCAATCTAATTTTTTGATGTAAATAATTATCAATCTAAATTTAAAATAAAGATAATTTTACATGAACGATAATTGTGAAGTGAAAATCACACTGATCAGCAGGTATGTCAATAACCTGCAGCGAGAAACTTATATGAACAGGATTACTGATGGAGTCTCTTTGATCTCTAATCATAGGACTTAGATGTGGCAATCGGATTGGTTGGGTTCGGATCAGTTTGACTCAAATAAAGAAAGTGGGTGACGGGTTGAGTCAGTTTGGTCTGGATCATGTTTTTGGTAGAACACTGCTAGCATTTTTCAAGTCTTTTCATTTTGGGTCTGAATTAGGTCAGGTTTTAAGTCGCCTGTTATTGAGTAGTCTCGGGTTGGGTCAAGTTGATTTTTTTTTGTCATATTTTATTTTGAGTCAGATCAGATTTCGGATCATCAAAATTATAATTTTTTTTAGAAATGCATTTCAGCCAATGTCTAGTCTAGTTTTTCAATTATATTCTATTCAATTTAACTTTTCAAATGATATGGATCTAATTAATTAGTTTGAGACTAATCAAATCAGTTTTAGATCGTAAGATTTCATTTTTTTTAAATGGCATGTTAGATTTGAGTTTTCATGAAGTAACATGGTTGAAGAAATTTTTTTATTTTTCCCATCAAATTTGTTCAGTAAACAATAAATTCAAATTACACTAAATTCTTACATAATAAAATCTATGTTACATTAAATATAGAATAATATACATATTTTATTGATCTAAATATGATATTTGAGCTATATATAACATTATCAAAATGAATGGTATTGACTGTAGATTTATTTTCGGCTAAAAAGAATATACATAAATATATAACACTTTATAGATCAATGGTGTTGGCCTTAAAAAATTTTGTCCTAAGCTTGCGTCTATGTCACATATTTTGTCCTAAGTTTGGGTTCAGATTTGATTGGGTTTTGGACTCTTTGATCTTAGGTTGTCTAGATTTTTGAGTTATCTCACATTGAGTCGGATTAAGTTCAAATCTGAATGGATCAAATAATTTTTCAAATCGGAATAGATTTTTTCATTAGAACTTGATAACATCGTGTTACCTGAACAATTTTTTCAAACGAATTATATATCAGATTTAGGTAAAAAAGGAGGATGAGAAGTCAACCAGAGATGGTTACGCTTTGCTCAAGGGTACAAATACTACACACTCCCTCAGACAACAAAACATGACAATTTTTTGGAGGCTCTGTGATGTTTTAGAATTACTGAGTCAAACTCTTAGAATTTACTCATGAGTAGGGGTGTTAATTATCGACCCGATCCGACGGATTAATTTGATCTGATCCGAACTTGATCTGATCCGACATAATTCAAAAATAAATAGGTTAGGTATGGATTTAATTTTTTGATCCGAATCGGATCGGGTCGGGTTCGGGTCAACCCGACCCGACCTAATTAATTATAATTTTTAATGTAATTTTATAATTTAATACTAATTAAAGCTTAAATCTATACTAATTACATACTAATTAAGATTAATTATAAATTAATTAATATTTAATTGCTCAAAATTATATAAAAATAATTAATAAATATTTAATTATTTTACACGGATCCGGTCGGGTCGAACCGTGACCCGATCGGATCGGGTCGACCCGTGACCCGATCGGATTAGGTATGAATTAAGATTTTTTAATCCGAATTTAATCGGATCGGATCAAAAAAATAATAAAATAATATGATCCGATCCGAATCCCGACCCGACCCATTGACACCCTACTCATCGGGTTGTTTTCGGTTTTTTTGTTCTCTTAATGTTTCATTGAATGAAACAGATGATATATATCTTCTTTGAAAAAAAAAGTATAATTATCTAGAGAAGGATACAATAAGGATCAGTGCAGATCCAGGGAGGTTGGGGTTCGTTTCTCTCCTCTAATTTTTTAAAAATATCTAAGAAATATGTATGATTTCATAAAAATTTAGTAATTTATATATTTAACCTCTTTAATATTTCTTTCTCTATAATGAATACTTGATCCTTTCAGTTTCCCTCTCAATTTAAAATACTGACTCCTCATAAAACGACTGACTATATATAGACACATGAAAAGTGCAGTCACTCTGCAGTGCAGTCATAATTAAAAAAATAAATACTTGCGCCCGTCCTGTTGACAATTAAATATGTTCACAGTAAAACTCTCGAAATATGTACGCGATATATAATGCATAGGAAAGGGTATAGCACTGTATAAAATTATTGCTAAATAATGATACCTGTGAGTTTGTGACAGACACAGTGATAGTACAAATGTCATTTTGTACTAGTATATTGTGGATAAGTTGCCTACAGATCCAACATATACATGCACATATGGACAATTTATGATTAAAAGATACATATAGATAATTTAATCAAGGAAATTTGAAAATTCAGGTAAAGGTCTAAAAGATATCGACTACAAAATGTTGTGGAAATATATATTAGAAATATATACTAAATAATTACCTCAATTGATATAAATAATGGAACTTCTAATTATAAATATTTATAAATCAGATGTTGTTTATTTTTCAAAAGAATACCTTTATATGTTAATAAATAAAAGAAAGTATATATAGCTTCTTAAAGTCAATAACAGTTAAATTTATTTGTATTTGTGCAGTAGCTATTATTAACTAGTTCTATTAGTATAAATAACTGATGCAATAATAAATAGTCAAAATGATGCGATTTGTTGATATATTTGGGCCTTTTTGCCTAATGTTTATTAAATAAAAATTCGACGATCTTTCTTGATGAGAATATGCTTTAAATGAGTTGTAAAATTACATAAACAATTGATTTGTTACATGTAAATAATTAAAATAATTGGTATAAATGACATATAGGCATTGATTTATACTAGATGTCAATATCCAGTCGATTTGGTAAACTAATGTTTAGTGTAAATAGTTTGCAGTGTGCACCAACTGTTGTTTTAGGTGCTGGCACCAGTAGTCAAATTGTCGCCTGGATGTAACGTTGACTAAGTATGATTAATTTTGGGGATTTTAAATGGAAACAAGCGGGACTGACGAATTTGAAACTGCTGCAATAAATTTTTTTATAGCAGTATCATATATATATATATAGAGAGAGAGAGTGTGGATATATCATGAGTTTAACTTAAAAAGTATATATATCAAATTATTTTCAAATTTGAATTTTTCACTCTCATTAAATTTTTCATATTGAAATCTTATCGGTACAAAAATTTGAGATGTTTCGAGTTTTCTAAGTCATTCTTTTTAATTTTTGAAAATCAGTTCTAAAAATAATAATAAAATATTTAATATTTGTACATTATTTTTAAAAATTGAAAAGAGCGAATTAGAAAACTCAAAACATCCTAAAATTTTATATCCTACAAGATTTCAATATGAAAAATTTAATGAAAATGAACAATCAAAATTTAAAAATGATTTGATATACTTTTTGTGTTAATCTCATGGAATGACTTTTGTGAGCTTAAACTCATGGTATCTTTATTCTATATATATATATATATATATATATATATATATATATATATATATATTTGTATCTGTAATGAGTAGACCCACTAAATAGTAATAACCCTCCAAATCTAAATTTGAGCTATTTAAATTTTATCCCACTATCCAAAAACTATGACAATTTACTATCATAGTTTTTTTATGGCAGTGAATATGGATTCTGAGGATAATGAATATATTTAAAATTTTATCTCTTGTTCGCATCGGAATTATGTTCAAAATTTCGCATCAAAATATTTTTTATATCAACTTGCTGTCATAATTTATAATACATAAATAAAATTAAGTTTCTAAGTTTTTCAAATATATCATAACATCACTTTTTCTCACCATTAATTTTTTAATTTTTTTTCATCTCACCATTAATTTTTTAATTTTTTTTCATCCAATGGCTCATATATAATTTTAAAATAAATGAGTATGATATTCTTGAGATAAAATTTAACTCTTAACACGATTTATTTTTTAATATTATTCTTTAAAGATTATCATATTTAATTATATTATTATTATTGTATATCTTTAGCATTAGAAAAAATTATGTTCATTTTTTTCTTAATGTGAAATTTTTAATGAATATCAACAACAACAAAGCCTTTAATCTCAAATAAATTAGGGTAGGCTAGAAATGAAACCCAATCGGAAAGCATAAGATCAAAGATCTCAAATATCAGTGATAATAATGAATATGATGAAAGAAAAAAATAAATAAAATAATAATAATAATAAATAAATAAATAAATAAAGATGATAATGATAATGATCATGATGATGATAATATGCTAATAGTAATAGCAATAATAACAATAATAATAATAGAACATTAAACCTCTATTATAAAATCTATTTCTAAATCCTAAAATTCTATTTTAAAATCTAATTTTAAATTTTAAAACTTAAAATTCTATTTCTAAATTCTAAATCCTAAAATCCTAAAAATCTAAGAACATGAAATATATAACTCTACTATTAAGCTCTAACTCCTAAATCATGGTTCAGATACATGAATCGTCATCTTCTAAGCACTCTTATCCAAAGCAAGCTCTTTGGATATATTTTATTCATTCAAATCTCTTTTTATTGTTTCCTCACATGTCAATTTCGGTCGATCTCTTTCTCTTCTTGTATCTTCAGGACGACTTAGAATACTACTGTGTACTGGTGCTTCGGAAGGCCTTCGTTGGATATGACCAAATCATCGCAAACGATGTTGGACTAGCTTCTTTTGAATTGGAACTACCCCAAGTTTGTCCCTAATATCATCATTTCTGATTCGATCTTTTCTTGTGTGGCCACATATCCAACGCAACATCCGCATTTCAGCTACGCTCATCTTCTGAACGTGTTGTCCTTTTGTAGCCCAACATTCTACACCATACATCATCGCGGGTCTAATCGTCGTCCTGTAGAACTTGTCTTTAAATTTGTGTGGGACCTTCTTGTCACAAAAACACCAGATGTTTGTCTTCATTTTACCCATTCAGCTCTTATTCTATGACTAACATCTTTATCGATCTCTCCTTCACTCTACAACATCGATCCCAAATATCGAAATGTGTCATTCATGAGTACTACTCGTCATCCAAACTAACATCTTAAATGTGATTTTTTTTCTTTCTAAAGAAGGTGTTCGCTACCATGAGGTCGTAAGCTATAGCGAAGTTCAAGATGTCTTCCCTCTTGATTTTGTTTGCCATATCCAAAACCCTCATGTACCCTCTCAAACCCTTCTCTAACTGTGCCAACATGACCATTAAGATCTCCTCCAATGAAGAGTTTTTCACTACTAGACACTTCTCTAATCATGTCCTCTAAATCTTCCCAGAATCGTCTCTTGACATCATCGCTCAAACCTAATTGTGGGGCATACGCACTGATGACGTTCAAGACCAAATCTCTAAATATCAATTTGATCATGATGATCATGTCCCCTTATCTCCTAACTGTGACAATTCCATTCTTGAGGCTCTTATCAATTAAGATGCCTACACCATTTTTACTTCGTTATTTTCCTGTGTACCATAATTTGAAGCATGTATTCTCCACCTCCTTAGCCTTCTGACCTGTCCATTTAGTCTTCCGAACACATAAGATATTAACGTGTCTCCTAATCGCAGTATCAACTAACTCTCTTAGCTTACTTGTTAAGGACCCTACATTCTAACTACCTAAACGAATCCTACTTTCCCCGACTAGCTTCCTTACCCCTCGCACTCGTCGAGTCATGTGTGAAGATCCTTGTTCATTTGACACTACATCCGGGCGCCGATGCAGCGCATCACTAAGGTGATGACGATCCGGCCTTCGCTCACTTGTCACCATATCCGGGTTCCAATATGACGCGCCACTAAGGCGGTGACGACCCAGCCCTTGTTCTCTTATCGTCATATACGGGTTTCAATATGGCGCGTCGCTAAGAGGGTAATACCCTAATGAATATTGACTGGGTTTCATTTCCATAAAGATAGATTGTTTTAGTGCATGGCTCGCCACAGCCACCGCAACCCTCTTTCTTTATCCTGGTTTGGGACATACTGTGCAGAAACTAGTCCACACAGGCGGAGTTAAATTTTTAATAAATATATTTAAAAAATTTATATTTTAATTATTTATTTAACAACTATTTTATGGAGACGAAACCTAAATTAACCAATACCATTGCGAAATCACTTATTATTTAATAAAATAAAATACCCTCCCCTAAAAAAGTCAAATACCATAGAAAAGGTCAATCCTTTAATCAGGATACACTCCAACGTTCGATTAACCTAGGAATTCATCAAATAGCTTCATCCATGGTGAGATTAACCATGATTCTCTCCATTTTCTCCTCTCATACATTTAACTCTTGCTCGCATCCCAATTGACCTCGCAATAGAACCCAAAACCCAGATTTAAATCCTGTTACCAGAGGAATCCAACACCTCAGATATAACACTACAGCCAAATGAAAGCACAAAGCTGGAGAAAATAAATACGATAAAGAAGGTTGATGAAGAAAAGAAAGACACACAATTAAGTAATTTAGCTTTACCTGATGAATCCCCAGAGCATCAGGTGGTGGAAGAGTCTGGCCCGGCTATGAAATCAAGCAGCATGATCGGGTGGGAACTGAGAGAAAATGAAGAGAAGAAGGATGATAAGATTGTGCAGAAGAAGAATGCTGAGCGGATGGATGAATCAGATTCGGATTCTGATGATGAAGAAGATGAGCAAATGGAGAGGAAGAAGAGAAAGCACAAAAGAGGGAAGAAAGGTGGGTTTTTGAAGATGACCAACTTCTTTGATTGAATCCTAGCCGTTTGTTCCGAGCATGGATCAGAGATTGTTGTCATATAAAAGTCTGTTTTCTGCGAGCTGAATGTGGTGATATCTTACAAAAGAGATATTGTAATATGCAATATTTTTAAATGCGGCCACATGAATCATATATACATATATAGTAGTTGATCAGCATGAAAATCTACATACACTCGCTATTTTAGATTAATCTTTATGTGACGCAAGCATCAAAGATGTATGCGGATTAACATTGTCACAAAAAATCATGTCACATTTCAGCTATATCACATCATAAAACTCGTACCCTTCCCCAACATCTCTTAGAGAATTACCTCTAGGTCAACCTTATTTTTGTGCTTAGTATACATTATGATTCTATTTATTCACTACATAACTTTTACATATATTGACCCGCATTGAAACCGCATATGCGGTGAGCACCCTTCTGCATTTATGCAAAAATTTATATTTAAAAATATTGATAATATGTGTGGCTATTTGTTGTTAGAGAACGAATTACTGAGATATTGTAATGTTTCGTTTGATTTGTACCATTTAAGCAAGCTTTGAGTTTTGAGCTCAGTGGTAAACTGGTAAAATGTTCTTTTCACGTGTGTTCGTGCGGTAGTCATAAGCTGTTTTGAATAAGTATGAAATATTGTTTTGATGTGTACTATTTTTGTTATACATAATTGGTGAAATATCATTTTACTTGGAAACTATGCTTCTCCTATTCTGATTTATTGCTTGTCTGAAGACTTCAAAGTTGACATATTTTCAAAGTGAATGCAAGCTATCCCCAAGAACAACATACTTGGTTACTTCACTATAAAACAGCATGAATTTTAATAAGAAACAATGATTCTGATAAGACCTAGTTCGTTTAATATGATGAGCAATGAAGGAACAAACATGATCTCAAAAGGCAATAACTTCAATCCACAAAAAAGAAAAGTTAATCAGCCTCAGCATTCCAAAAGAAACGTAAGACCATCATCTTAACAGAATCTAAATGAAAACATTCTGAAACAAATATAAGACGTTACTTTAACAATATCTAGATCAATGAAGAGGGGAAGGTTAAAGAAAAGAAAAGTAGCCAAATCCATGGCATCTCTAGTTGCCAGCTATTATTTTGAATGACCTATCTTTTCTGACAAAAAGAAAATATCCCCAGGATAGAAGTTCCACTCACCACTATTTCGGTAATAACATAAAAGGGCCTAGCCAGGGTTGAGTTTTACACCCTACCCCAATCATTTTGTATTTAAAACAGCAAGGGGGAGAATTTAGTACAAAAAAAGGCTCATTTTATTCTCGTCACATTATCATATTACTTTTTCTCATTGCCTTCATCAGCTTCATCCTCATCCTCATAATCATCAACATCATCATCATCGTAGATATCATCATCGTCATCTTCATCTTCGATGCCATGCCTTCTTCTGAGGGAACCGCTGGAGTTGAACAGATCAAGCTCATCCCGACCATCACGGTCATTAATGAAATTGAGGCCATAGACAGTGTTACGGTGCTTCACCACCAGCCAGCGCAGCAGACGATCTTCCTTGTTTAGGTAGTGCAGCTCCTGAGGGAATGATGGTGGGACCATCAGTGTCATTTGCATTAACTGCCCCTGAAATATGCACAAATTTGAAAATTGCCAGTGTAAAACATTTAGTTAAAATGTATCAGCAGCAACGCAGCAACAGATAGAAGCTTATAAATAACAATGTTGCTTGATGAATAAAAATCCAGGATGAAAGATTTGGTTCCTGAACTGGACCTTGAACTTACCAGAGAGCTTCAATACCAGCTTAATACCCTTTTTTACCCACGCGCTTTTTACTTTTTGACAAGCTTAGTATTTTCTGAGTAAAGCCTAAGGATCTGACGGCAATTAAGCTTTCATTTGTTATCCAAATTTCTAATGAACTAACAGTTGAACCATAACCAATTACGGCACTATCTGAAGTTCGACCTATGATGTCCACATGATGTAGTACTGGTGCAGCACCTGAACAGTACAATATTGTATCCACCGGGACAAGCAATTAAACATGAGTGAAGAATCATCTGATTATTATCATTTGGCTGAAGGTTATTGGGCATTTAAAAGGCAGAAATTGCACAATGGTCAAGGAGAATTGAATTTTACAGAACTTTGAAGATCAATAATAATACAGTCTACTGACTTTGTAGTTTGGAGCTATAGAAGTTACCACTTTGAGAAATCTGTGTCAAGGTTTGGACACAAGCTGAATGGAAGAATTCACTAATTACAATGCTAAATTATAGATTGGTTCACTGTAGACTACATGGCTATAGAATCAAATAGAAATTGGAATTTCGAAATAGGGAGAACTATACACCTAATAATTTTGCTTCACACAAGCTGGAGATTATAATCAGCAAACATCTAGAAAGCATCACAATAAATAAGTGGCCGGTGGCAACTTAATTTTCGGACTATTCCCCACTAAATTCTACTGAGAACTATCAACTACATTTGCCAATACAAAAAATCATTGACGCATTTGATCGAACAGATCACGAGCGCCAAATCCCCGGAACCACACAAAACAAAACCAATATAAGAACGAACTACTACATACTACATAAAAAGAATTAAATAAAAACCTGGAAATGCCTCCCATCGAGCTTCTTAATCCCATATGCAAGAGGAACGGTGCCGAACGATTTGAGATCGGTGATGACGCCATTCCTCTGGAAAACCCTCCGGCCGACACGTGCCACCAGCTCCATAATCTCCTCCTTGCGCACGCGCGGCTTTACCAGTAGCATGCAGTCGTAAAGCGGCATCGTCTCCCCTCTCTCAGAGGCTCAGTAATCTTCGAAGCTTAAACCCTTTCGCAATTCGCAAATTAGAAAGAGAGGAGAAGAGAGTTACAGTTTGGGCTTGATTTGGGCTTCACGCCGTGTATTCTAATTACGCAAAATTTCGTGGATATCCTTCAAAACTTTACAATTATATAATTTTCTGTAAAGTTTATAATAGCGCACTTGTTCTTTCAAATTATTAAACCTCTCACAGTTATCCAATTTACTGTATTTTTTTCTTAATTAATTACCGTATTTAGTATCCACATTAAATTATTGTATACAACATTTAAAATATTCTTAAACAGAATTTTCTTTAAATTAACTATAGATTTAGTTACTAACAATGAATATCAAGCATTGAAAAGTTGAGATTCTTATTTAATTTATAGAATTCATCTGTGTAATGCTATCTTGAAAAAAAATATTTTGTTCACGTATGAGATCAAAGAATGTTTTTAAGTTATTATTCGTACCATTATCTGTTATTAACTAGAAAACATATTATAACTATGTATAATTTTTTTTGATAATGAGATATGCAATAAAATTCATCATCATCATCATTAATAATATATATATATATATTCTATTGTTTGTACTGTTATCATCATTATGATATATGATTAGTATGTATAATATTCATAAAGAGTAATAATAACAAATAATTTAATATAATTTTTGTAATTTCTGTTAGGAATCAATATTTTTTTCGTTTTCAAATAAGGGACTGAAACATATTACAAAGAAAAATTCCCTTGGTTTGCTTTATGTCTGTCCAGCTGGGCCCCATCTGTCAGTCTCCCTGCCTTTATTTTGATGAATCGCGAGCGGCCGGTCAGGAACTCTACGTTAAAACTCTCTGCCCCACAATTCAGTGCCCCTTCGAACAGACCGCTTGCCCTGCCCTTACTGCCCCGTTCCTCCACCTTTCCGAGTCTTCTTGACCGAGTCAGAATTAGAATTGCCAACAGCTGCTACCAAATTAGATCCATATTCTCCGGCAAGTTAAATAAAAAAAACTTGGCCAATAATATTTTTTCTTCTGTTATCTAAAATATACAAGTATGTTATCGGTTCTCTAACTTATTAACCAAAACTTTTGTTCGTATACAATGATATTTCCAAATTTTGGATTGAGCAAAACAAAAAGCTTACAATCTGGTGCATGTCCATGCCATTAACATCGGTCAATAAGTTCCAGTTGAACTTCCAATTAATTCTTTCAGAAAATATAGAAAACTTGCTACACAGTTCCTTCTTGTAACATAAAGTGCTTGTATAATGTTTGTCGCTTGCTGATTGTATATTGTCATTCTATCGTAAATTCTATTATGTTTATTGTGTCTAGTAAATTATTCTGACTATGATGATATTGATAACATTATAGATCATGTTTGGGAAAATAATTCCAAAAAAGGCTCTTTTTTTAGTTTTTAATAATTGCTGCAGACTAAAAAAATTTGGACAGTACTGATCTTATCTAATAATTTCTGAATTCTGACATCCCTTTTCATGATCGTGTATTGCTGACGGACACAAAACCCATCGCGGTGCTCATGGCATGCCAGGGTCTGGTAGCATGCTTCCACTCCTGACTGACAGAATTTTGTTCTGACATGCTTCACAGTCAGCATTGCCAGATTTTTAATCCAGCATCAGATAACATATCCTGGATTTGATTTGTCATATCAGCAGGTTTCAAGCATGAGCCAAAATCAACCTCTTTTGACTCAAATTATGAGCATTATATCCCTTTTATTAAATTGACCAGTTAAGTAATTATTGAACTGTTCTCAGAAATTCAATGTCACACAAGCAAGCAAAGATAATACAACAAGTCATTAAGGATCACCTGAAATAGAATGCATGCCTATTCCATGTCTCAATATACTACTATTCCCAAATTTCTTAGCAAATAGTATTCAATGATCCAGAACCCTACACGTCTAAAACAGTTTTCAAACTGATCCATTCCTCTCCAACAACAATTTTAATTTTATTAGATGCCAGATGACTGGGATGGTTGCTGCTGTTGGCGAGCATGTTGCTCTGAGACCTCAGCAAGAGACTTGAGGTTGGTCTTGATCACCGCCTCAACAAAGTAGCAGATATCATCCTCAGTTCTATCTTCTGGTACATCAACCACAAACGACTCAATTACTGTGGTCCCTGGCCTCCCATCAAGGCGATTGGGGTGCACTGTTACAATCGATGAGTAGTTCTACACAAATTCCAAGCTTGTGTGAGATTAAATATTAATTGGATAACAGAAATAGAGAAAAACAGAAGCAAAAAAATCAGGATGATTACTGGGGTGTCAGAGAAATAGATGTGGCAATTAAATGCACACTATTTTATGATATATCATTAACTAAGATACTGCAGAGACTTGAAAGAGGATCAATATTCATTTCTGGGATAATTTTACGGAGGGTTTTGGTGATGTTTGGAAGAATGACATGCTGTAGAGATAATGTCTCTCTTTTTCTCAGTACAGTGAGCATGAGGTCAAAGGGAAACTACTCACTTTAAATTTGGATATGATTACTGAATTTTGGGGGTTCATCAGAAATGATAGAGGTCCTTTTTCCCCTTCAGAAAAGAGGATTCACTCTTCTTTAGGGGCCTATTCGGCTGTAAGTGGAATAGTCTGAGAATTGAGGAATTTTTGAATTGGGAATTGAACACTTTTCCAATTTATTCCAATGTTGTTTGGTAAATTAAACATTTTGAATAGTTCATCTATTGAAAGGCAGCAAGCTTAGCTCTGTTATGCTGACTCATAGCAGTATATGATGCTTCTTTACTGGTACAAAGCAAATTGCACAAATAACTTCTCAAATTGAAAGATTTGTTTCTCTACAAGCAATGAATCCAATAAAGCATGCTACTAGAAACCATAATGGTAAAACAAGCTTGCATTACATGTCATTTTCAAAGAAATTAGCAAAATTGATCAAGATGATACTCTGACCACAAAATATTCAATCTTCATCAAAGATTATACAACATCAGCTTCGTTCGATACAAGAAAAGTTCATTAGACATTATATAAGCTTTGATCAATAAAAAAATCTTACAAAAAGGAAAGAAAATGTTAAGAACGTGGGGATTCTAAAGAAAATCGAGCTCTGAGCTACTACAGTATGGATCTCGTTTGAAAGAGAAAATTACATCAGTTTTGCAACTTTTATTTTACAAAATTGCTGACAAATCTCTCAAATAAGACCATGAATCAATGGAGAACAAAAGTATTTCTTTTCCTCTGGAAATGTGCACAAGTTTGGGAGAGACAATGGGGAAAAGGTATTGGAGCCACATCAGCGAAAAGAATGAGAGAGAAATAATATAAAATATCAAGATGCTCTCAATTCTGGTCTAAATCGCAATTCCAGGCCCCCCATAGAATTGGAAAACATGGAAAAGTAACTCTAATCCAATCTTCTATTCCATTTCATTCTCATCATGCTCGATAAGAACAGAGGCCCTATTTCGCTCAATTATGCAATCCCAGTGCTACCAAACAGACCCTAGAAGAGCATGGGATTACTAACGGATATCTGCCCTCTATCCCATCAACAGAAATATAGTGATGTTGATAACCTCCAACTACTTTGAACTAGATTTTTGCTGAGGTCCAAAATTTTCTGTGCTAGAAGTGATAAATTTAGAGCGTCTACGATTAACGGTAATAGTTTGTGAGCATCAAGGGGTAATTGTCAAATTTTAGTTTAATAGTAAGGAAAAAATGTAATACAATATTATGAGGGGTAATTTGCAGATGGAAAATCATAAATATCAGGAAGGATTGACAATATATTTGGTTTTAGTTTATGGCTGGAAAATCATAATTTACGGTCAATTGTCAAATTTGCTTAATGTCTCCATCTTTATTTTTAAAAAGAAAAAAAAAGTTGGATACATTAAGCAAAGATCCTACAAAAAAAATACATAATAGCAAATATATATACATCAGAAACCATCAGAACGAGGATATGTCCAAAAGAACTCACTCTCAATTTTGTGCAAATTTTACTTCAAACCAGCTAGCATAAAGTTATACTTGACTGATCTGAAAAAATATTCATATGAGAGAGGCATGCATATTAATACCTTGAGTATGTGGTCCCCACCTATGGTGCGGATGCCGAGAACTCGCTCAATATCATCCATACGCTCCAGTACCTCAATGGTACAGGTTGCTGGCAACCCGGACTTCAGACTGATCTCCCTGACACTGCCGATCTCCAATCCTCCCCACACCACACAGTGGTTTACAAATGGCTTGTACTTCTGCGGTTCATCAAATCTCCTCACAAAGGACCACACCTGCGGTTTTATAGGAGATAACTTCAACTTATAGCTATTTGAATTTTTGTTCCTTCCAATTAATTTTGTTTTCTTCAAAAAGGTTAGCAGGTAGCAGTGGACACTGTAGTATGATTTTGGGGCAAGATTTTGAACTGAGGTTGATGCTAAGTAAAAAAAATTTGCTTTAGTGCTAATATGCAGCATTTGCTGACATATGATAAAGACAGATAGAAAATGTTTCAAGAAATCTATTAAAAACAAATCTAAGTAGCAATCAGTGGTCAATTAACCTCAATGAAAACTTACAAAAGGTCACCCTGATTATAAAATGGATTTCATTATCAGGCTTGATTTGTTTTAGCCAAAAAAAAAAAGAGCAAGTTGCAACCGAAAGAGAGAAGAATAATTGCTGATAGAAAAAACCTCCATTTTCTACTTGTCCTCCAAGAATTTTTAATAACTAATTCTCCATAACTAAAATATAGTTCCAAGAAGTTTCCCAGCAGAAGATTTTCCAGCATATGGAAATATATTTAGTAATGGCATGGAGAAGAGTTTGATATTATTTCTTACAACTAACATCCTTGATAACAGGTCTAAATTATGAGATGGTATTCTTGTTCTTCATGGGTCTAAATTTAGTAACTCAGTTTGTGATTCATTATTTCGTCTTCAGTCTACAAACTGAAATGCTTCACAGTATAGATAAAACAATTCAGCGATATATTTAACAATTGCACACAAAAGCACGACAACTCATGAAGCACCAAGCTGGAAGTATGATTCTCCCAGGGAACTTGATTGATTGCTGACCATCATAAAGAAAGTCTGATGGATGTATGCATTTGTATGAAACATAACAGACGCATCAGAAATGGAATCATTTCAGGCTAAAATTAATACGTTTATTGAATGCAGATGGAATTATATTACCAAAAGATGATCATCAGAAAATCAGCATTCAACTTTCTATACATTACCAAATGCAGATGGATCGTGCTTCAAAAGGTTTACAAAATATTCTTACCTGGAGCATGCTGTTGCAACAATCCATATAGATTGACAGGATATTAAATTGCATCAGACAGAAGGATCCAATAACCAACAAGATGTCAAAATTTGTTCTATTGATTATTGTATTATGATACAGATCCAATGGTAACAAAATATAGTGGTGCTTCCTACACGCTTTAACAAAACTTCTGTTTCCCTGCACCTCCTACATACCCTGATCAACCACTCATATAGCCCATAAGAGACATGTAAAAGGGACCTATCATATTTAATCTCTTAATACCCGATCTGATATTATCGTTCTTTCTAATACAGACCATGTCGACAACTCAATATAGGGAAAAAAATTACAATAGCAAATTTGAGGATAAAATACTAAAGTAAAGAAAGAAAGAACTCAAGTTAGCAATAGCAAATCTAAATCTTACAAGCTCAACAGGAGCATCAATGTGCTTAACAAGGGTCGAGGTGCATTGGTACGCACCCAGCATGCGCTGATGCAGTTGTCTGGCACGCCCCAAATTGAAAGCTGGCATTCTGCCTCCGCTGCTTGAACCCTCCTCAACCACAAGCTTCCATCCTACCGGATACCCCCCTACATTCATAATCCCCACCATTTTTTCTCTATTTAGGTTGGTTTTCCTTTTTTTTTTTTTTTTTTTTTTTTTGTTAACTATATTTCTACTCTTCTCTCTTTCCTTTCTATGTTTTCAGAGAGTGTTCCCAAGGTCAAGAGAACTGATAGAAGAGCAATAAAGAAGGGTTCGCTCAAGGGCTTCCCTCTGGTTTTCACTTTTCTTTACTTAGAAGACAACACAAAAGATCACGAGGAATTCAAGTTCCTTCACCAGATATACTTGGTTTTCAGGAAATGGACCTGGTCCATGGTTTACATGGAAACCGGACAAGCACCATCCATAAGGATCTATTTTTGCTGTTATGCATCCCGTCTGATTTTTATCCTGCAGTTTGAATCAGAATTTTATGGATGGACAAGATTAAAACGCCCCTAAAAGGATCGGTGTTGCTTCTAGCTGATAGAACCACGCCTATAGATCTCTTTGATTCAGTTTCTTTATAAATCACCAGAGCAATTTGCGTGAGCAATGATAGTTTGTGTGAAAAGCACAGAGTTTTCTCAAATGCTAATTATTCAGTGTATCGCCCATGGATTTTTTTTAGTTGGGTTTCTTTGTAACGCTGATATAAGTAGTATTATTGACAGAACACTTGTTTTGTGTTTCAATTTTTCAAATTCTAAATTTAAATGGTGAGTAAATGATATCAGAGTAAATATCTAGTTATACAAGTTAATAACTAAGATAAAATGCAGTAAATTAATATCTTCGAAAAGTGATAAAATTCAATTAGGATTTTTATTGATTACAGCAGATGTACATTAAAACTTTTGCAAATTAAGGTTTTATTTTAGCCATTCATACTTAATTAGTAATCAAAAACCAAGCCAAATTGACAAATGTAGTTCAGCTAGGAAGTTTAACAAACTAAACGAGTCATGAAACAACCTTATATGTAGGAATTTATGAAAACGACAAACAAAAAATAATAAAATAACTATAGTAACAGACCTAGAAATAACCATGCAATCAACAATATAAAATTTTTGCATGCTAGCCTAATTGACAAAAGACTGCCTAGTTTGTAACAGAGATTTGATGAAGGATTTATGGATTAGGATCTACTGGAAACTGTCTTACCTTTAATATTGAACAATCAATAAAAACTAATGTTTGAATTTAAAAGTCCCACTTCATAAGCATGACATTTATGGTAAATACATTATAAGATATTGATAATGATGAGCTTTTGAGTCATACAAAGAGTTGGAATGTTATAATAAACCTTGATGCAATCATCAAATGATGCTCAAATTACATTAAACCTTGAGAGGTAAGTATTCTCCATGTCTGTAATTCTTGCAACAGTCCTCATAATTGATTTTTTTTTTTAATAATTCAAGAAATATTGTCAATTTTGTCAAGTCAAATAACTACATTACCTTTAGGTGCAACTCAATCGATTAGATAAAAAATAAATCGAAAAACAAACATTGTTGTAAATATAGTATTTTATCAATTATATAATGGAGGTGTCATTACTGAGGAATGAGGACTCAAATAAAATCTACCACCAAAATAGAAAAATAAACACGAGTATCAAGAGACGGCATCTCACATCTAAATACATGGATTCAGTAAGTAGATATGAACTATTACAAGTTACTACAGTAACAGAGTCTGGATGTTACCGATTTCTACAAAGTTCCATTAAATGAGTAACATCGACTTTTGATAAAACAGTTTTCTATTATTTAAAATTGAATTCGGAAATGCCACTTACCGTGCTTCCTCCCGTATGGAAGAGGGAAGATGCCGATCGAAGGACCTCAGATCCAATCTCAGAGTGACACGCGGCATGATGACGTCGCCAATAGCAAGCCCGCGTCTCAGTTCTTCGAGGCTGCTTAAACCCTTTCGTTTCGTTCTTCCTTGCGCTCTTTCATTTTTTCTATTTCTTAATTTTCTTTAAAGCGCAATTTCGTGCATACCCTTTCAAAATGTCGAATTACGTATTCACACCTTCAACATTCTATAATTTTAATATTATAACCCTTATTTTTTTTATACTATTCATACTCTTGTTCTACCCTATAAAATGTTGAGAATCAAATTAATCATAATTATATTGTTAAGGACCCAAACTAATGACTTAAATAATATTTTGTACAACTACAAAGAGCACGGTAATTTATCTGATATCACTCTATCTGACAAGCATAAATTCAGAGACGGGTAGAATATTAATAAATTACGGTGATCAATATATGCCACCACCTATAATTCTTCATTTCCTTGTCTTCGTAGAAGTATAAGGTCAGCCATAAAAAATTTATAAACAAATTTGGGGTCAAATTTAGTATGCATAAAGTAAATTCCTTTGGAGATGTTGTAAAATTTTGACAAAAAATGAGAATTGTCTCCATTTCATATACATAATTGCACCTGCATAAATCCTACTCCTCTGATTAGCTTAGACACAGAACGAAATCAATTTTTAGCAATTTATGAAATCTTTTATGCGTACAGATAGCCATTAAACAGTCATCCAGATCCAGATATGTTGACATTATTAAATCGCTTCAATTTGAAGAGAATTTATGAAATCTTAGATGCTTTGAGAGTAGAAGAAGAATTGCTAATTATAAAATTAAGGCAGAAGTGTTTGAATTTAACTCAGAATTATACAAAATACGGGTCATTCTTAAATTAGGAAAAAAAAAGTGTTACTTTGCCATCTAAATTATCTGCCCCCAAATAGCAACAGAACCACAATTAAATTGTCAGGTTGCATATCGAGTATATCTACAAAATTGATTACAATTCTGAAGAGTTTTGGCGTTGTTCTCATGCATTGTAAATAAGCCTGCAGTGAATGTATATAGGCCAGGGAGAAAATGTTAATAGGCCGATTAAGAAAATGCTTCAAAATCATACACTTATTTATCCGGGAACAGAAAATACGAGCGCAACATATGTCAATTCAAACTGAATATAGTACGATTTAAGCAAATTTATGTTTAAACATATAGTTTCCAAATGCATACATTCCTCTCCAACTACAAGCGTACCAGACCCAAAAGACCCTCCTTGTTACTTCAGGCTATTTATTGTTGCAAGTTTATTAGGAGGTAAACAATGTCATACAAAAAGTTTCACAGGAGGGAATCAATGTCAAAGATGGAGAATAATACAGCCACTGCCACCAGGTATATATCAAAGACAACTCAGCACATACATAGGTAATGTCAACCACATCAGTTGCGAGACTACTGAGATCATTGCTGCTGTTGGTGAGCAAGCTGCTCAGAGACAACAGCCAGCGACCTGAGGTTGGACTTGATCAGATGTTCAACAAAGCAGCAAGTCTCATCCACAGTGTTGCCATCTGGCACATCAACCACAAATGACTCTACCACTGTTGTCCCTTGTTTCCCATCTATCTCATCTTGGTGCAGTGATATAATAGACGCATAGTTCTGCATCAAGTCTACACGTGCATCAGATAAATATATAAAAAAAAATTGTGCATGTAGATGCAAAGAAAGCAGATTTTAGGATGATGAGTGTGGTAGAACCACAGAAGTCTTTAGCGGTTAAACCACCAGACTTATATGATATTAATATAGCATTAAAAAAAGAACTTGGAAAAATATATGATCATTTTCTATTTCTTTAGGAGAGGTTTAGGGTGGCCGAGAAAAGAGAAATAAAAGGTATAGCTGCTCTAAGTAGGACAAGCCTGATAGACTGCGCACATGAATCAAGGAGAAATATTTATGCCTTCCTGAATTTTTGAAGGGCTGAAAAGAATTGAGAGGGATTCAATTAGGTAAGAAGTTACCTTAAAAAAGCAAGGCTTATTATATGTGGCTATTTCAAATCAACAAAACATTAGAAGATATTACCAAGGGAGAAAGAGGAGGTGGGCTGTGCTCTGCATAAGAGAGGAGCCAGTTAACCACCAACCTTTAATCCATATAAAAAATTAAGAGTAATTTGGATTAGTTAAATACAATAGGAGTAAATTGGTTTTTAAAGAAGTGTTGATATCTAATAAAAAAACAATGGAGACCATAATGGAAAAGTGGTGAGATGAAATTGTGAAATTCTGATCAATGTAGCAGGTTTGGAGTATTTGAGGAAAAAATGAATAGTAGTGGCATCAATCCCATCTCATCCCATACATGTAATTTTTTGGATAAGAGAGAAGCTAGTGCAGCACTACCTGATATGTAGGGTATACTCCAAATAATGCTCGGTGAAAGTAAAGTTCTTGTTTCGACAATTCAAAATTGGATGAAGGTGTCCTAAGAGTCAATTCAAATTTGGTCAAAAAATGTTTCATTTAATTTTCTCTTCTTTCACTTGCCTTCTACTCAATCTGTAACTAATTTTCAATTTGATTTAATAAAATTACATAGTAGGCTATTCGTCTCCTACTTCAAAAAAAAAATGGGTGAAGGTTTTTTACTTAGAAATCTATATGCAAAATCATTCCATTCAGAATTCTTTATGTATTTATGATGATATGTGAGAACAATAGGATTACAGTCTGATTTTGGTTTTGTAACTTGTCGTTAAAATAAGTGCAATCTGAAATTTTTAGGATGCCATTTTGCATAAAGATGAACTATACCATGAAATTACATAATATTTTGCCTGTATCATCACATCTGTGGTGTGTCTGTAAATTGTAGAAGTATTTCCAAGGAAATAAAAATCTTGTCCACACCCCCCCCCCCACACACACACCACCCCCAAAAAAGTACACCCCTAAAGAAAAAAAGAAATGAAAATTAAGTTCCCTATACAAATGTGAATATGCAGTCCCAAAATGTATGCACAAAGGTGACTAGATTAAACAACAGATGCACGTGACGTGACAGGGACATGAATGAACGTACCTTGAGTCTGTGATCCCCATCCAACTTGCGCATGCCAAGGATGTGCTCACTATCATCAAGGCGTTCCAGTTGTTCAACGGAGGTGGTTGCTGGCAGCCCTGAAGTCACTTCGATCTCCCTGACACTCCCCACCTCCAAACCTCCTCCTCTCATTACACACCGTTTAACAAATATCTTGTACTTCTGAGGCTCATCGAACTTCCTCACAAAGGACCACACCTGCAGTTGATGTTGATGTTACCAGATTGATGTGAGGAGTTATTTATACTATTGCTTCTTTCTCTTTATTATTCCCAAATTAGCAGGAAATGAGATGATATATAGTTGGTGTGGTACTGACTGGCACCAAAGTTTTGCTTTCAGACAAGCAACAAGTTTTTGAAGTAGATTAAACAAAAAAGGAAAAAGAATTGATCAACCAACCTAAACTAAAACCAGACCACAAAATGAACATATCTATAGGATTTAATCTGGCAGAGGAACTATGATCAGCAACCAAAAAAAAAACTATGTCAATGAATGCACGAAAGCTCACAATCTTATACATGCAACATGACCAACAAGTGCAACAGGAGACACATGAGAGCAATCAAATTATCAACCTTTACAAACATAACAAACTGTCAACAAAAATCACATGATACGGAAAATAACTAACATCTTCAGGGGATGGTGAATGACTTAATGTTGATAGCTAAAAATGGAATTTGATACATGTATTTCTATGGGTGAATGATTTAATGTTGATAGCTAAAAATGGAATTTGATACATGTATTTGTATGAATTGCAAATGGAATCAATGAAAAATGTTGTTTCTTGATGAAATGAATTATGTTTATTGAAAAGAGAGAACAGAGTTTTCAAGTATGATGGTAATATCTAAATATGGCAGTGAGGTACCAGCATCAATTTTTTATGCTAAATAAAGCATAGAATTTTCCAAAAAATATACAGAAGTGAGCAAGATCTTGCAGCAATTACGTACACATCTCTTGCAAGCCTCCTGCACAACCCGATGAAACAACACCATTGGAGACACTAAAAAGAGATCTAACATAATCAATCCTCTAATGCCTGATCTGCTACAATCGATCATTAAATGCCTAAGAAATTCTGATAAAAATCTCACTAACCCAGTAAACAAAATTAAAATTAACAATGAATCATGAATGTGATTTATCAAAAAAGGGAGGACTGGAGGAGGATCACAAAATGGAAACAAAAACACAATAACAACAAGAAATCTGAACTTACAACATCAAGAGGTGCATCGACGTGCTTAACGAGAGCAGACGTGCACTGGTTCTCACCCAGCTCACGCAGGTGCAGCAGTCCGGCACGCTCAACATCAAATGCTGGTGCTCTCCCATGGCCACTGGGCCCCTCCTCATCTATCAGCTTCCATCCTCTTGGATACCCCCCTCTGTTCATAACCCCCACCATCTCCGTTTCTAATTTTGCTTCTATTTTGTTATTTATTTATTTTTACTTTTCTTTCTTCTCTCTTCTTAAGAAGCACTCAGTTGAAAAAACTCTTAACTCCCTTGAAGTCCCGTTTCTAACTTTTCTTTACCAGAAAGCACAACAGCTCATGAGGGTTATGCATCCCTCCACCAGCGTTATTTGGCTTTTTGCGATTATGGACCAGATCCATTTGCTATGAAAACCAGATAACCACTGTATATTGCATCTTCTATTCAGTTTCCTTGTAACTCAGCAAAGTAATTATCCTTGTGAACAGAAGGGCTTGTCTGCAGTGTATTTAACTTTTATTTCTGCATTAGAGAAACTTTATGGGTGAAGGTATATTTAACTTTATATGGCAGCCACAATAGCCATAATATAGATGAAAATTGAACTTGTGGGGAATTCTAAAGGACACCATAATTAACCCTCCTCACATAATGTAATTTCACAAGCAAAAACATGGTGACTACTTTTAGTAATTTCCATTAAGCTTATCTCAACTGCAAGTTACTCTTCTAAACTGTTGTGTAGAGAATTTGAAACCCTAGAACAATGACAAAGTTGGTAAATAGAGAGACGATAAAAAAAAATTCCAGAAAATTCATAGCACTGAATTCTTATTATTCATTTTGATCGAAAAATTCAATTCTAAATCAATTCTATTGATTTCTCACCGGTGTTTGTTTTGATCAAGTGTTAGAGAAACTTGATGAGTTAGACTATACAGAACTATGAAACTATTATTCAGTAGTTGTACTTGGCATGAATTCAAGATCAAAACAGTATCCATACACACAGTAGTTCATAGTTTCTAACGCCTAATCTCTACCCATCAAGAAGTTCATTGACGCATATCATCAAGCAGGTGATGACGTCCCACCAATTTAAACAAAGTAAAATCAACCAACCCAAATCATTAAACTAGCGAAGTGAAAAGTATCAAATGAAAGAACCTGAAAATATCTTCGAACAAGTTCATTGATCTATATGCAAGAGGAAAGATGCCGAAAGACTTTTGCTTGGTGATGATGCCATTTCCTCGGGCAAAACTCTTTCCTTAGCGAACGAAGCATCAAGCAAAAAGGGGAGAGAAATTCAGTGGATATCTTTGTATAATTGGGCTGTTTTGGACTTTTGGGCCGGAAATTCATTACCAATGGTGATCCACATTTTTCTTCCATTGCAGCTTGCAGAACTGGAGCTTACATGACTTCATTTATTTATTTACTTTTTTTTTGGAAAATTGGATAATTTAAAATTAACTGCATCCCCTTTATCCAATGCCAGCATCAGAGAATAAATTTATTACTGATAAAATTATGGGAGCTAAAATGTTTGTTTTGTAATCAGCGTTCATATGTCATAATGTTTCTTGTTCTACTGATGATTGGCTTCTATAATTAAAGATATTTCATTCAAATTTTCTTATAAAATCGATAAAATTCGTAACATTACTAGTTACTCATTGGGGCGAAAAGACTCAATCGAATGTTGAAGTTTTCCCATTAAGCGTTCCATCTTTTATTTGGATAAATTTATAAATATGATTTGCATTATGAGGAAGATGATATTTACCAACAAAAAAAACTAAAATAATAATTAAAAAAACACCATAGTTGAAACACTCGAACATTCTGAAACTTACTATAAATCAAATCTTCTCGTTCACATATTCTTTTGTTCCTAATTGAAACAGTTTAATAATTGATGGTCATTTTATATAACCAATTCGATAATTGAAAAATAGTCCATAAGCAATTAATAATTCAACATTTTACGTTAAAATCTTTACTATCTGAAAGAGTACATATAAGAAGTATTGGGTTTTATTTCAAATTTGTCTCTCCATACACGTCACGTGTTACGTGTACGAACACGATTGACTCTTTAAAAACGCATTACATTTCGAGTTTCGATTTTGTTGTTGACATTGGTATACTCTTATGTTTGGATGGGCTAGAAATGACAAAATAGATGTTATTTTTGGAATAGAGATATCAGTTGTGTATTCAAATGGAAATTTATTGTTCTAAAATAATGAAAATAACTGTTATTATATGATAAAGATGGAATAACTGTTGTTTTTCTCAATTCTCATTACTATTCCTAACAAACAATCCGAATAATATTTCTATCATCCGGAATATCTTTTCACTATCCTCGCGCTAACCGAAAAATCACTATTTTTCACTATCCATCATTTGTTATTATCAATTCCTCTATTTGGGTATGTTTGGATGGGCCGGAAATAGCAGAATAGTTGTTGTTCTCATAATAGGAATAGTAGTTGTATATCCAAAAGCAAATCTATTGTTTCGGAACAGTGAAAATAACTGTTATTTTGTTATTCTGTGGTGGGGATGAAATAGTTGTTGTTCTTATCAACTCTCCATTACTATTCTCAACAAACAATCCAAATAATATTTCTACCATTCGGAATAGCATCACCTTTTTACTATCATCGCGCTAACCGAAAAATCACTATTTTTTCACTATCCTCATTTGTTATTCTCAATTCCTCTATTTTTGCGCTATTTTTGCACGATCCAAACACATCCTAATTAAAAGGGTGTGTTTGGATGGTGTAGAATAGCATTGTTCTAGAAATAGTAGTATTATTCTCGGATTAGCAATCATTCAAACTCAAAATTAAAATCAAAATAGCAGCAGAACAGTGATAATCCGCTAACCCATAGAAAACGTTGAGTTAGCGGATTAGCGTCCATAAGTGTAGTGAAAATAATAAAAAAAATTCTTTTATATTAATATGGAATAATATTAAATAAAATACTAAAAATAATTAATTATTTTAACTATTCTCTCTATTATTCTCAAGTTTCTATCCAAATAATATTTTACTAATCCGAAATAGTAAAAATTAGCATTGTTCTTGTATTTCCCGAGATATCACTATCTCATACTATTTTTAAAAAGATTTCATGATGTCGTTTCTTTTCAAAATATCAATAATTGGAGCTCTTAATTTCGTCAAACGATTTAAACCAAAATGTGTAGTATTCGATTGTATTTAAAACAAATAACATGGATATATGATATATCAAGGGTGGTGAGAGACTTTCCACGTATGGGGATCAATTTGAGTTTAAATTAAATATAATTAATTAATTAATTTTATAAATTAACTATTCATAGTGTCAATATTTAGTTATTTACATAGTTATATTTTTGTGCAAAGATTTTATAATTCAAAATTGTCTCATAGTAAGTATTGAGAAAATGTCAGATAGTGAATAAAACAAAGAACGTTTTGCATTTAGAATCCAGTTTCGTACATGAAAAAATTATTATTATATTTGTTATAGTCTAGTTATTTTTCACCTTTCATCAATGTCAGACTATGACATAAATATTTTAGCAAAATTGAAAATTTGGTACTGCATTTATTTAATATTCGGTCTCATTTTCATTTTCTTCCGAAAATATAAATGGATCATGTTGAAATTTCTGAAACAACGGCTTTAAACTGGACATGTTTAAAATGAATAAGTTATTAAATTATAATGGGATAAGTGAACTAGCTAGTATAATGGTTCAATAGATGAAAAATTATTTAGTAAAATTTATTAAGAAAGAAATGAACCTGCATTATAACTTACTCTTGTCTAGTTTGAATTTTTAAACTTTCTTATGGCAACAAAATTTATGAAAAAACAACTACGACATATGAAAAGTTTCAGAAAGAAGAGAATAGGAATAAATGATGAGAACTGGCATTTGATGATGATAATTATCAATCGGATCATTTTCTCAGAATTATCTTATTGCAAATAAATATTGAAACAAGTATCACAGAGAAAAAGTGAACAGATGATGAGTTGTTTTTAGAAGCCTTCAAAATTATACAGACACTATGAGTTGTTTTTTAGAAAAATACGGGGTCGAGCATATAAATTTTTCTTCAAATATATGGGGTCAAATTTACAATACTCATAAAAAAATTTTGTTAAAATATATATTAAAATTACATCACAGGACATGATTTCTGGAAAAAAAAAATGAGGATCAATTGTCAATTGACCCCCCCCCCCCTCTCTGAACATGATCCGTCTCTGGGATATATTTAATTATTTCAAGTTATCATTATTATTCATTTTTATTAAAAAAAAATAAACGAGCTCAGTAGTCAGCACTCATATATATTTTATGGAGCATCGAACGGCTTTTAAGTCGCATTAAAATTTAAACACGATCAGTTTATAATGTTTGAAAAAACATTTATAAACTTTGTCAATGATCCATACCCTATTTTTAATCAACTAAACATTGTTGGTACTGATTTGAATAAATTTGGATTTTTTTTTAATCAACAAAACTCTTGTAACCGTTTCAAATAATGTCTACATCTTTTTAAATTTATCTGCTCCAAATCAAATCATACACATATTAAGCATAAAGTTTTTTAGAAAGCATTTTTATAATTATTTTTATATTTTTAATCAATTAAGCCTCATTCATAATCATAAAATCACCACAACATTTTAAATTGTCATATAAATATTTATAAATTTATCCGATTAGAAACACATATGCTGTTTTTTATTGCATACCTACTTTATATTTAAAGTTTATTTTGTCACCCAAATTTTGTAAGGTGTCAATATTTTCTCTTACTCTCAAATCTCAACATTCAGTTTTTAGTAATAATAATTATTATTAAAATAATATTATTAAAAATAAGAGTGAGAACCATAAAATTTCAAATATACGAATGATAGCACGTGCCACTATCAATGGCACGCGTTTCATTATTTTTATAAAATGCACACTGACGCGTTTCATTATTTTTATGAAACGCGCCACTTGCAAGTGGCGCGTTTGCTTCTTATATATACAAAATGCGCAGCGCCTCTCCATCTCACTTGCGTGGGGTTTGGACGAAACGCGCCACTGTGAGTGGCACGTTTCATTATTTTTCATTATTTTTATGGAACGCGCCATCGACAAAGCGACGCGCTTTCGTCCACGCCATCGCAAAGCGATGTGCTATTGTCATTCGTATATTTAAAATTTTACGTTCTCACTCTTATTTTTAATAATATTAATTTAATAATAATTATTATTAATAAAATCTGCTAAACATTAATTGGAGTTTGAACTCGTAACCTCAACGATAACAACAGTATCACTAATCATCACTCATCAGTACTGGACACTATATTTTCAACACACATGTAATTCTTACATTTGTAAAACACATTTAGGCCCGTTCGATTTTACTTTTTTGAATAGAAACCTGGTTCATTGATTTTGTATGTTCTATTTCGCATGCTATGACAACACCATCCAAAGCAGTTGATTTTAACTTAAAATTGAGCTTTGCCAAAAATTCAGGTCTGATTGAAAAATTTTAATGGCTTCTCTTGTCCGTGCTTTACAACAAAACAAACACAGTAAATCATAACCTTCATAAGTTATGTTTCATCATAACTTTACCATCGAAAAAACGTGTTTTTTTATAGTGGACTTCCGATGAAAAGACGAGTTTTTTTAATAATGATGATGATGATGATGATGATGTAGGCTCTAGCGAAGGCCGGTGGTTTAGACCTTTAAAAAACTCGAGATGCAAAATTGGGATTCTCAATATTGCACAATTTTCTTTAACCTTAATTTATTTCTTGCACGGCTTCTCCATTATTTAATAATATCTCTCGCATATTCCTCATAAGTCATACCTATCAGTAAGCAGCTCCTTCGTTAATTACATAATATAAAGTCATTATATAGCACTTAGACAAGTACTTGTTGAACATTCTTGCCCATTTTTTTTGTTTATTTTTCCTTTACGTACTTGCTGAGCATTCGTTCTCATTTCCTTGATTAATTACACGAATTTTTTTCTTTTTCAAAACCTCAAAGGTTATCAGCAAGAAAAAAATAAATGATAACCTAGAAATACAAGGAACCGCTTCAAACTAATATGAAGCATATCAGGAGTCAGAACCTGATGAATGGTGATAAAATCTGAACAAAATACATAACATATCGTCATCTCCAGCCACAATATGCGCAACATGTTGATAATAGGTCATGCTCAACTGACATGTCTGAAATGTTAAGTGCTTAACGCCTAAAACATAGTTCTAAAATAATTAAGTACATTCCTCCCCAGCTCAAGCAAAAAAGAACTTCATAAAAACCCTAGATACTTTCGCTTTGGCCTAAGCTCTCTCTCTCTATATATATATATAATGAGACTATGGTATTTTGCAAAGCACAAGAGCGTTGTGTGTTTTTGTGTTTTGCGCTTTATTATTAATTTTAAGTCAGAAATGATCGATCAAAACCACTCAATCTAATTTTCATATCAAAATCTATTAGTAAACTAAATTTTATATTTTTTAAAAGTATTTGCTATTTTTTTGGATAGGGAAAAACCGTCATTTTTGGATGAACCAGAATTCTCAGATCAAGTCATTTTCTTCTCATCAGAAAGAATAATAAAAAATTTCTAAAAAATATAAAATTTGATTTAGTAATAGATTTTAATATGAAGATTAGATTGAACGGTTCAAATCAATTATTTCTGACTTAAAATTGAAAATAGAGCGCAAAGCACACAACGCCTCTGTGCTTTGCAAAGCACCATAGTCGGACTCTCTCTATATATATATATATATCTAAATGACCAAAAAATCCTACAAATGCTCACACCATGAACCACTCATTCATCATATGTAATACTAATAAATCCTTATGCCTCAAACCTCTGATTTTGAATTTATGCATAAACCAATACCAAAAGGAAACAGTGACGGAATCAGAGAAGAACATAACTACCAATAGACTCACAAAATGAGAGTTTTACGTCCATTATATCCAATAGACTCACAAAATGCACAAAAGAGATTGATCAATTCTGATTTTGTTAGTTGCAAGATTTCTGAGATAGTTGCTGTTGTTGGCACGCAAGATTCTCTGAGATCGCAGAAAGAGACTTGAGATTGCACTGGATCACTGCCTCAACAAAGTAGCATGTATCCTCCTCAGTGTTACCCTCTGGCACATCAACTGCAAAAGACTCAATGACTGTTGTCCCTGGCCTCTCATCTATGCAATCAGGGTGTACCGTTACAATGGAAGAGTAATTCTGCAGGAATTTGTGCTTTTATCAGATGGTATTATGAAGGGAAGGACACAGATGCATAGGTAACACAGATTTTGGATTCTCACTTATTTCAAGGGAAAGAATTGTAAAATGCTTGCTTCTGAAAAGAAATTGAAACAAGTGGCACATTTTTTGTATATTTTTATCTACAGTCTCTCTTAACATCAGACTGTTGCTGTGGCTCATCTTTATTTCCAAAAAGGAAATATGCCACTAAAAGTAACAGAGAAATATAAAACTATATCCTTTTGCTAGGCATTGGTAATATACCTTGAGTCTGTGGTCGCCACCCACAATGCGGATGCCAAGGATATGCTCCCTGTCATCAAGCTGCTCCAGTCGCTCAGTAGAGGTGGTTGCTGGCAACCCTGATTTCACATTGACCTCCCTGATGCTACCAATCTCAAAATCTCCTCCCTTCATGATGCACCTGCTCACAAATGGCTTGTATTTCTGGGGTTCATCAAAGCTCCTCACTAAGGACCACACCTACAGATAATGGTAACCAAACTGAAGTTAAGAGCTTGAACTGTTTTCTCCTTTTCAGAGTTTGTTTCCCAAAATGATCAGCAGATAGCAGTGACAACATCAACATGAATTGTGGCAATAATTACACTGCGCTAGTACTTCTAAATAAAAGATTATTATTTCATGTAATTGAGGGTCATCCACGGATTAAGATGGATAGTAAATAGTTTGATATAATTAAAGTTAATATGGTACAAAAAATAAAATTTATAATACCACCAACCATGAGCAGATTCAATTCTAAGCTTAATGTGGCTTCAACAAAAAGAATCAGAATTACCAACAGATGAAACACTCCGTTGACAAATACAAAGGTTCACATAATTCTGAGATAACAATTTTAACAACATTGTCAAGTATTGAAATATAGTTCATGGAAAACATTTTGCAAGAATCAAAATATGTAGAAATGTACTTGTTCACGTCATGGGTAAATAATTTTAGAGTGAGGCTATAGTGCTTCACGAAGCACAAAACCTCATGTGTTTTTCGTCCGTATTTCAAATTTGAAAGTTCAAATAGCTGATCCAAATTGGTGAACATGATCTTCTTATCGAAATATCTTTTGAGATCAAATTTTATATTTTTTTATTTTTTTTGTTATTTTTAGATGGATACAAAATCACTAGTTTTGGATGGTGTATTAATCGTTAGATCAAAAACATTGTACCCATCTAAAAAATAGCAAAAATTTTCAAAAAAATATAATATTTGATCTCCAAAGTTATTTCAATATAAAAATCATGTTCAACGTTCGGATCGACCGTTTGGACTTACAAATTTGAGATACAAAAGTAAAGCACATAAGGTTTTGTGCTTCGCAAAGCATCATAGCCTCACTCCTAATTTTAACTACATATTAAGTCAAATCTACTTAAGAGGAGGCCAATTGTTGAGAAACAGCAACATTACCAGATAAAGCAGCTTTAATTCAACCAATAAAAACATGAGCAACACCCTTCCAATTATCAAAATTAGTCTATAGAATTGAGGTTTATAATATTGAAAGAAGCTATAATCAAACAATATATACATTAATCTGATTTTGTTGAATATGAATCATCCAGTATTAACTCCGCCTGTGTGGTTTCCACGCAGCCTGTCCCAAGTTAGAAAAAAGGAGGGTTGTGTTGGACGTGACGAACCAACCTAAAAATTCAGCTTATCTTATGAAAGTGATATCGGATGGATTTCATTTCTAGCTACCCTAACTTATTTGGGAATAAAGGCTTTGAAGAAGAAGATGAATTCATCCAGTATTATTTGTTCAAAACTTCAAATTCATTTTATTTTCAAAACAAATCCAAATCATTTTCTATAGATCATGCTGTTACAACAATCTATCTAAATACTTTGCCTACAGATTTTAAAAAACAAATACATCCAAATCCTGGATGTTTAAACAGCGTAATCCCTACGACACGCAGGAAAGGATATGATATTATTATGTAGTATCTACTTAAAAGTAACTAATGATTTTAATTAAAATCATAGGTAGCATCCCGTCTCTCTTCCTATCAGTTGAAAAGAGAAAAAAGAAAATCGTCAAAAATAAACAGAGAACCGAGGGATTATACTAAGTACTAATAAGCCACAACAAATTTTTCACTTACGAAGTGAATCGGAGCCTTGATGTGCTTGACAAGCACCGAAGAACACTGATTCTCTCTCAGCTCGTGTCGATGCAACCGTCTGACACTCTCCACGTCGATCGCCGGAGTTCTCCCGCTGCCACCAGGCGCCTCCTGGTCGACCAACTTCCATCCTCTCGGATAACCACATCCGTTCAATAGCCCCACCATCGCTCCGTTTTTTCTCTCTCAATAAGTTCTCCTCTCTAACTAATCACCCTTTCCTGTGTATTGTTCCCTTTTGCTCTCAAGCCTTAACTTTCATCAGTTTCTAAACAGCGATGCATGCGATGGGAAAAGAAGAGAGTATTAAACGAGAGAGACCTTCGAAATAAAAAGACAGAGAGTGGTTCGCTCGAGGAGGAAGCTCTCTGCTTTCTTCTTGTTTATCACAAAAGGTCGAGGAGGGGGGGAGGGGTACATTGATCACGAGGGGTGCGGGCCCACCATGACCAGACTGTTTGGTTTTGGAGTCGTAGATCCAGTGCACGGATTTACTGCGGAAACCGGTCAAACGCCGCCTCCGGGAGATATTATCAGATGTTTTGTGGTGTCCCGTGGATTTCTTGTCGTTGTTCATCCTAGTTGGAAATATTGGCAACTTCGAATTTCTTTTTCTTTTAAAAAAAAATGGAGGTGGGAAGCCTCCAAATTTCATTTGAATTTCTTTTAATTTTTAAACATAAATAACATGTATGCCCTTTTTGTTATGAGTTGATTTTAGTATTTTTGTTAATTTTTACTTTTTTATGACGTATTGCAGTGACAACAAAATGCATGAAAGCTTAGCATATATTAGAAAATATGTTTAATTTATTACATGTGACAAGGTAATTTCTTTTGCGACGGGTGCATCAATTATTATGATTAACATTGAAATTTCTATGATGTATTTTAAATGCACATATCTAAATGTCAAAATATAAATGATGAGTAATGTAATAATAAAATATGAAATAATTCATTAAATTAAACTAAAATTTAAGTGTAATAAATTTTTTACATCTTATAGACAAGGATCTTATTATTATTCTTTTTATGTTGTAATATTATTGAAAAGAGGAAATTAGATTTTTAAACTTATTGTTTTATCTTATAGACGAATTATTAAGTTTTAGTTTAAGCAATTTATTTTGAATATACAAATTTAGTAAATTTGTTATATTGAAGAAAAATTTCTCATCGAGTCATGAAGCAAATTTCGTTGCCTAAACATATAAATTTGTATATATTTTATATAATGAAATATTGAAATGTCGCATTAATGGTAACAGTAAATAACATGACTATATAATGCTAAGTGATGTTGTTCGACTGATCAATATTCGCATCAGGGCAGAAATTTCATTTATTATTCTATTTATTTGTTAGTATTATTATTATTATTTGTCTTTGGGACCCAAAGGTTCATTTAGCAAATTAAGGAATAGTTTTGGAAGAGTGATAATTTTAGAAGAATGATATTTTTGACTATTTAGAAGACTGAAAATATTATTTGACAAAGTAGTAGAAGAATAATATTCTTAACTATTTAGAAGAGTGAAAATATCATTTGACAGTTGTTAATCAAAATAGTTAAAATATGAATAATTATGATATAAATAATGATGATGATAATAATAATAATAATAATAATAATAATAATAAAAATAATAATATAATAATTTTAATATAATAATAATAAAATAATAATCATAATATAATAACGTAATAATAATATAGTCATAATAAAATAATAATCATAAATAGTTATAGTCATACTAGTATAATCATAATTATAATCATTATATAATAATATAATAATAAAAAATATAATTATAATAATATAATAATAATATTAACAATGATGATAATATAATAATAATAATAACAATCATAATCATAACCATAAATATAATCATAATATAATAATATAATACAACATAATTAAATAATTATTATTATTTCGATGAGAGCTAATTCGGTATATCACTTATAGCTTAATATACGAAATTAGCGCTCTTTCGTACTTTTCTATTTAGTTTAAAATTCATTTGACAAATTAATTCGTTGAAATAACAATATTATTCCTCACTTTTGATATCTTATAGAGTGTCAAACGAACTTAATATCAATGGCGTAGACCAAGTGTAAGAAGTTTAAAGTCGGTTGGCATTTATCCGCTGCATCCTGGGTCCTCTATCTTATGACTTCATTTTCAAGCTATAAGCTATTCACAGAAGTACCACCGAGCAAGGGATGTATCCACATGACGTCATCAGGACATCAGCATAGCAAATTGATTATTTGGAAAACTGTTATTGAAATGTTCCTAATATTCAGCATTTTCATAATATTTGATTTTAATGATTTTATTAAATTTGGATTTCATATTTCTTATAATGACAAAAAAAATAGTAATTAAATATGTCAAAACAACAAAGTTCCATCTAATATAACCATTTTTTCTGATAACTTGAATGGTTTTCGTAAAGACAAAAACGCTAAGTAAAATAATAAAAATAAATTTTGGTTTAAGGAATCAACTTACTCGTTAATTGATTTCACAAAGGAAAGCTGAGATTCTTTACCTACTGCCAAATGCCACATCACCAATGTTTTCGTCTATTACCTGATTCATAACTCGTATATTGATTTTTGATCTGAGTCCAAACTTCATATTTTTTATAAATATATTCTTGGTAATTAATACGCAAGACAATAACAATTTAATGTCTGCTTTCAGATAAAAGTAGATAAGTTAACTTTTAAAATAGTTAAAAGCTTTAAAAATAAAAAATAGTGACCAACAAAAATTGAAATTTTAAAAATAAGAAGTATATTTTTATTTTATTTTTAATTGTAGGCCTTCTTTATATTAGAAGTTAAGCGTGACATTCAATTTTTTTAAGACCAAGCTTTTAAAAAATGAAATTTTTAATTCTTTTAACAGTTTTGACAGACTCCGACATTAAGTTTTTGAGCAAAAACTAGTATAGTGCCCACACTTTGCAGTGGGATGATATTATTATTAAAATTATAATTATTTTAAAATAAAAATAAGAAAAATAAAAATAAGTTATATATCGGTTGCATTGCAAAGAAAAACCCACACACTAATTCAAATCTCTCACGGGATGTAAATGTAATTTTAGTAGTAACTACTTAATTATCAAAACTATGATTAAATAGTTATTAAAATTTAACTCTTACCCAGTTTATCTAGTAGAAAAAACAGTGGTCGTACAGTGCATGAAGAAGAGACTCCTAATATGTTATCACACCAAATCAGCGTGTGACTATTTTATTATTATTTTATCTGATTTGTTGTTCCTTTTAGTTCTCATTTTTTGTGTTGAAATATCTAAACTTTTGTAAGACTTCGCAGTGCTATATCATATTCATATTTGCCCTCATATAAATTTGACGATGCCTTGGTTAGAGAAGTAAACACAGACACACACACACACACACACATATATATATGGTTGTGGTCAGAAGACCAAATCTGTCTAGTATGGTATGGTTCCACAATTCCAGTACCATCTAGCACATATTTGTACCAGATATTTTATGAGGCGATGTTAAATCTTTTTTTTTTTTTGCATGGGTTGATTGGTGAAGTCCCACAATGTGAGCTAGGTTCCTATAGTAATCCCCATTTTGAATGCCTTTTAATTTTGACAATTTACCTCAAAGAAATTCTCTTCATATTTTCTTTTTCCATTTGTTATAGAACGAAGCACTTGTTTTTATAACAAGTGGCGTTTAAAACAGGTGATTTTAGTTAGTGGTCTTGATTGGTGGCTTAACTGATGGCCTCTTAGTAACAGAGTATGTAAATGTGTTTGAAACCATCTCTCTTTAACATTTTGATCGGGCTAGGTACAGTTTTAGCCTGATATTTTCCAAAGAGTATGGTGCAACTGTCATTGGGAGCTTGACTATATATTTCATTTGTTTGCTTCGTGCCCAATACTGCAATTAATCCTACAATTTTGAGCAAATTGATGCTAAATTGTGTCTAGAGGTGTTAACTCACAGTTAAGAGATAATGGAGAAGAATTTCACTAAATTGATTCATGATTGCAAAATTACAGATACTGACAAAGATAAGTTTGTGTACCAGTGTTTACCATTGGTAAGCTATGAATTATTGAGAGCTCAGTTGGTGTGTTTTAGATATATCTTTTTGAACAGGTTTAAGTAAACTTTTGTGCTAATCTTTATTGAAAGGTCAAGTCTGTAACTAAAGAACAGTGAAAGATGATTACACAAGTACACTATGTTTTGTATTCTCATTTCAAATTTTGAAGTTAAACCTTATTTTTGACGTAATTCAAGATTATAAAATAAAATGCATGTGTCATATTTACAGATATGCCTAAATCAAATGTGGTTTTGTAACAACTGAAGTAAAATATAATTCGTAGAGAAAGTTTGGGTTTTTATGAGACTCAATTTTTTTTTCAGACGCCGAACGGGCCCTAACAGAACTTGTAAATTATGCAATAATGTTTTTCCAGTATAGATGAGAAAGAAATTAAAAGAAACCAATGAACACGATTGCATACGTTCAATCAATCAAAAATAAATATTATCTATCTAATTAAGAGATAAAATTGATATAACAAAAAAAAAATACTATGACGAAAAATGGATCTTTAATTTTTAGATGTTTTATATTACAAAACAATGAACAAAGGATACTGCTTATTTAACGATCTCGAAGAAAAAGAGAATAATTGTCAAAATTTTGTTCGATTTTCAGTCTCTAATTATCACGTCATAATGCCACACAAGAAGTGTTATAGAGCATAAATGTTCAATGAGGTACGAACAATGAACCGCTTCAACCAGACAGCTTTTAATAAAATATAGCAGCGCCATGTCAAACTAGATATTTGGGTATCTAGAAACGGATATAATATTAGGATATATTTATCTCTAAAGTGCAATCATTTTGTCTTGTTTTGGTCCTAGTAATGAGTGGCATTCTGATTCTGGTCAAAGGAGGTTACCATGGTCGGTCCACTTTAATAATGAAATTGATGATGATGGTATCATGAATCCCATCGTCAAGAAAAATATCTGATTCACAGTAAGAATCTGTTCGGTATATAAGTTGGGAATGGATATGGGTATAGTATTTAAACTGATTTTTACTGTTTATATAGAAAATAAAATATTAGGTGAGACTCAATTTTTTTTTCAGACGCCGAACGGATCTCTAACAGAACTTGCCAATTATGTAATAATGTTTTGAATATTGAATTTGTAATTTGAATTCTACATTTTGTAATTTTTAAATTGTCAAATAAGATTAAAAGTATTTCCAACGTACATTTAACTCTTACATTATATGTTTTTGAGAAATTACATTTGAATTAAAAAAATAAATTTAAGGGTGTATTGTGATTTATTGGTTCGTTCATCATCATTAAGCCACTAAAACTTCGCGGTTAGAATTTATAAATTCTAAGTTATTTGATATAAGACCATTTAAGTCTTTCAGATTGACCCAAATTCGTCTATGTTGTCCTATTCAAATAATTGAGAACATGTATACAATTTAATTTTTTAATTGGAATAATGTTTTTTTTTTTTGAAGTATGTATTATGAAAATTGAATATACCATGAAAGTTAGGTACACGCACTGGCGGAGCCAAGTGATCATTTTGAGGGTCCCAGGACCCCACTAAAATAAAAATAAAAACTCAAGGACTATATTGAAACAAGATCAAGGACTCCAGTGAAAAAAGAGCAGGGATCCTAAAATTCAAGGGCTCTAGCGTAAAAAGACAGAAATTCAGTGAATTGTCATTAAAAGTTTTTATGAAACTCCATTGAGTTAATATTCTGGCAACGCCGTTGGGTACACGCTGGAAATGTTCATAAATGGTTCCCATTAAAATGTTATCTTTGTAATTTTGAAGATCAAAATGATAATTTCAAACCTTTAAGAATCAATTCAGTAAAAAAATTGATACTTGAAATGAGTGGACGTGAATGTGAATATTCTTTTTTAGCAATAGGGCTGATTTGTATAATTTACTCAATTATGGGTTAAAATTGATAAATTTTCGATGATATTTTTCTTGTAACAAAATAATGTAATATTTAGAATGGTCTACATGTAACGTTTTTTTTTTTTTGGAGAAGGAAAAAGATCAAGCCCTTAATCATTAATTGAAGACATTTAACGTTTTATAAAAAAAAATACTCAAATGATATTCCAGCAGCATATTCATAAAGGCTTTTTTCCAACCTTTTTTTTAATTTCTTAACTTCTTTGTTGTGTTTTTAGGTCATGCAAATAAGATCTTCGAGATATTTATCGTTAGATGCAATAAGTTATAGATGGTGAGAAAATAAATGACAATTAAAGTTTTTAACGAAGATGATCCAAGAATGGTACATGAATGACATAAGCAAACTGCACGACGCAAGAAGCTAACTGCAATAAAACAGAAAATGTGAGATGTCTGTATCATAGTTTTCCATGCTTCATGGGTCCCGTCATTCATGAATCCTTATCCTCTTGCCATGCAGTTAGAGTATTGAAGAGGTCCGATCCGGACCGGTCCGGTTAAACCGACGGTCCACGGTTCTGAACGGTCCGGTCCTAGGCGGTTCAAATTCGTCCCACTGTTGAACCCCGGGGGCCGGACCCTACGGGACGGTCCATGGTCCGGTTCGAATTTTTTTTTATAAATTGGAAAAAATAATAATTTATCATATTTTTTAATAATAATTTTTAACTAATTCTAATTATTATTTTTAATTGTTTAAAAATCTAATAGTACTAAAAAATTAAAAAAATTTATAAAAAAATACAATTTCAGAAAATTATAAAAAAATAATAAAAGTTGAAAAATAAATTTATTAATTTTTAAATAATCATTTTCATCGAATTAATTATGTATTTTTGAATAATTTAAAAATCAAATAATACAAAAAAATTATAAAATATCAAAAATTATAAAAAATTATAAAATAAAATTTGGATAATATTTTAAGTTACCCTCCTCCTTTAACTCGGGCTTGGGACCGGCTATGTAAAAAAAATATAGGCGGAATTATAATTTTTTTTTTGTTAGTAATGTTCTTTAAAAAAAGAAATTTAAAAAAATAATTGAAATATTTAAAAATAGATAAAAAGATTGATATGGTAAGAAATATCAAACTCCTAAAAGTCGTTGTGCATATACAATAAATCGTTGTCTTGAATGTCAATTGGGTCGTCAGAATCATCTACTAGAGAGATATCGGGGATATTGGTACCGCTTTCTTGAGTTTCAATGGCGGATGTTGCTGCCTCAAATGTGGTATCATGTTGCATGCAACTTTCAGCATCAATCCAATCTTTATTGCACACAAGTTGTTCGAAAAGTTTTGAACCCAATTTTATACGCTTATCTGTTAGGATCGTGTTTGCCGAACTAAAACATGATTCAGAAGGGACGGTTGACACATGCACTGCAAATACGTCACGCGTCATCATCGCCAATGTTGGATAGGCAATTGCATTCCTCTTCCAGTACTCCAGGATATCAATTTGATCATCTTTCATGCTTCCCAAACAATAACTCAGTAATTCGTTATTGTTTATTTATTTATCTTCAAAACAATCATCATCTCGCAACTCATTTAGCAATCCAGATGAACTATACGATTAAAAATGAACACAATATAAGTGAATAAATTATGTAATAGAAAGAATGATGATTAAAATTCATACCTAATGTTGCGATCGGTAGTAGAAGGATTATTAGTATTTCGTCGGGAGTTATAAACGTTGAACATCTCCTCCGATAAGTTATTTACGCGATTATCTTCTTCATTAGTGCGTAGATGCAGATTTTGTTTGTACCTTTGAAGAAGCCTTACGGTGTATTTTTTTCTTGAATGATGGATGAAGACAATTTACGATAATTGTCACCGCGGGTATTTCCTCCCAATATTTGAGAAATTTTTCTTTCATTGCTTATACGATTGGAGAAAGAGAGGAGTCGAGACTTTCTATATTTTCCATCTCATGATAAACCTTTTGAGAAAAAGAATATAAATTTATAAAAGAAATCAACAATCTAAATAAATCTCTACTTAAAAAATAAATTTAACATTCTAAATAAGTTCTAACAAAAAAAACGAATTTAACATAATAAATAAATTTACAAAAGAAATCAACAATCTAAATAAATCTCTACTTAAAAAATAAATTTAACATTCTAAAAAAAGTTCTAACAAGAAAAATGAATTTAACATAATAAATAAATTTGCAAAAGAAATCAACAATCAAAATAAATCTCTACTTAAAAAATAAATTTAACATTCTAAAAAAAGTTCTAACAAAAAAAACGAATTTAACATAATAAATAAATTTACAAAAGAAATCAACAATCTAAATAAATTTCTACTTAAAAAATAAATTTAACATTCTAAAATAAATTCTAATATCACAAATCAAATTACTAAATTTTATATTGAAAAGTGAATTGAGTATATATACAGAGTGAGAATATTGTACTTCACGAAACACAAAATTTTCTATGGTTCGCATTCGTATTTTAAATTTAAAAGTCCAAACGGTTGATCTAAACCGTTGAACATGATCTACTTATAAACCGTTGAACATGATCTTCTTATTGAAACTTCTTTGGGGATCATACTTTATTTTTTTTTTTGAAATTTGTTGTTTATTTTCTAGATGGGTGGAAAATCACTAATATTGAATGGTGTAGCAATCGTTAGATCAACAATTTTTGTACCCATCTAAAAATAGCAAAAAACTTTTAAAAATATAAAATTTGATCTCCAAAGATATTTCAATATGAAGATCATGTTTAACGGTTTAGATTGATCGTTTGAATTTTCAAATTTGAGATACAAACGCGAAGTACTATGGCTTCACTCTCTCTCTCTCTCTCTCTCTCTCGTGGCGGATCTTAGAAGGACCGGGGGACCCCCCCAAAAAAAAATTGAAAATTAGTAAAATGAATTTAACATTAAATCTAATATTCTAAATTTATTAATCTAACAACATAAAACTAAAATGTAATATTCTAAGAAAAAATGAATTTCTACAATTAAAAAATTATAAATAAAAAATTAGATTTTATAAATAAACTAATTTCTACAAATTTCAAATAAAAAATTATCAATAAAATTTAACAACATAACTAATTTCTACAAATAAAAATTACAACTAATTAAAATTAAAAACTAACCTTGAAAGGAAAATATTATCGCAACGATGGAATTGAGAAATGACAAATACCGAATATTATCCTTCTAGTCTTTTACCTTCTTCGATTAGTTAATTTTTCAATGGACTAACAATAAATTAATAAATCTAAATTATTATTTTGTTTTTTGGAATAACAAAATTAAATTTGAGAATTTGAGATTAAATGAAAATTTGAGAATGTTATAGTTTGAGAAGAGAGGGAGAATGAGATTTTGATGTGTTTTGAGATGTAAATAGGGGGTGGTATTTATAGATATTTTTGGGAGGAAAAATTATAGATTTTTGAATTTTTTTTGAATTTTTCTGCAAAAGTAAAAAAAAATTGGTTTTTTATTTTTATTTTTTGGGAGTGGGGGTATCTTTGGGGGCCCTAGCACTTTTTATTTTAAAATAAGGATTTGAAGGGGGTGGGAGGGGTGGGGGCCGGGTGGGAGAGGGGGGTCCGATCCGGGGGGCGGTCCGGTCCATGGGTCGGCACGGTGGGTCGGCACGGTCCACGGTCCGGTCCGGTCTGGTCCACGGTCACGGTCCGGTCCGGAACGGGTCGGACCGTCCGGTCCATTTTAAATCTCTACATGCAGTACATTACTGCATAATAAAGAATTACATGATCGCCTACAGGCTTTTCTCAAAAAAAAAATTTACATGATCGTATTATAATAGCTTATTAAATTTATATTCGTTAATCGAATACTAAACAAAAATAATAATAATTAAATATATATTTTTATATAAGAAAAATTTATAAAAATTATATCTTTTATATATTAAAAATAATAAAATATAAAATGATAAATGATAAAAATAATATTCTTTCATATTTTGAAATCTTTGCATAATCTTTTTTATTTTCTACGACATTAAATATTTTTTTCAATAAAATTCCAACAGACAGAAATTAGATTCAGAAGGTTAGATTAGAAAATTTTTTAATTTAAAATATTATTTTACAAATTGGGGCGGTTGCCCTTAGTGTATGGAAAATTCACCCCTGCTGCTAAATGCGGCAAAAATCAACCCAATCAGATCCAATAAATTTGTCCGATCCGATTCGGACTCGAGCTGATTCGGTTTGATTTTTAAAAATGAATAAAACTAATTCAATTTGACTAGATCTAGCTCAAAAGTCAAAATAAACTGACTTGGCGTAATTTGATCTGACCACAAAATAAATAACCTGCAATCTGACTAAATCAACTTAAAATTGAATTAAGCCGACATTCAAAATTAATTCGATCTAACTTAATTTTTTTTTTAAATAAATTGATCTAATTTGATCCGATCCGATCCATTTAATTACCATCTCTACGTGTTGTGCTGCGCAATATCGTGCATCGCAACTCTTCGGGTTCGGTTTTTGGCAGCGCAGCCCCTCTCGAGTCACGACATGAGACTAAATACTAATACAACTAATAACATAGTACGGAAATCAAGAAAACCATGAATTTTACTAAAATTATTTGATTGTTTTTATATGGCATGCATTCTATTTATTATATTTTCAATATTTTCTTACAGGATTTACAATGATATGTACTGATTAATGGACGGACATAGGAGTATAGGGCAATTTTTTCCAATACGATTGTTAGCAAGTCTAAAAAAAATACAAATAATGAAATAAAATTCAGCATGCATCTCAAAGCCCAGTTTAGTGATAGATTTCAAGTGCTGGGAGCAAGTTTTTTGGGTTCTTCTTTTGCAATGAAGAAGGGAATTGGACTTTATTATAGTTTACATTTTCAATATTATGTTATTGTTAGTAGGATATCAGAAAAATCCTTAACTCGTGGATTGCTCGTGATTCTCATTCGGGATCAACTCAATTTGACTCACTTATTAAATTTATTAAGTTAATTAGACAAGTTTGAATTAGGTCTGACGAAAATCATTGGCTCGTGAAATAATTAATATTTATTATTTATATTATTAAACTAAAGATTTCTAATGTATTATATAAGTTATAATTCAATATATATATATATATATATATATAAATTATTGTATGAAATATGTATAAAATTCTGTTGTCACTGATTCTTGTTATTTCTTTATAAATTTTGGTATGAGATATTTGTTTAAAATATTATTAAATAACAATTATTAAGATAATCGATGCTTATTAGGTTGGCAATTAATTGATTACAATTTACATGCATAACGTTAAAGTTTGGCAATATTTAAAATTGACGACTCAAGTATAATACAAATACAAATCAGAAAATAGTTCTTTACTTTATAATGCGAACTTATGTATTAAAACATTAATATTTTTTATAAATAAACAACCTAATAAGCATAAGCTACACATGTACAGCTCGAAAAGTTTTCTCGAAAAAAAAAACATAAGTTAATTCGAAAATAATACATGTACAGCTCGAAAAGTTTTAGAATGCAAATTATGCAAATCAGTACTTACAATATTGATTGTAGAATGGCAATTGCACTAATATTTTTTTAAGGTTAGATTAGATCACAAGTACGGTTCAGTAAGCTTCAAGTTACACATCGAACATGTCTTATCAGAAAACATATAAAGTTTTGGTTCATTTAGCCTCGATCTATTTGGGGTCAATCTCACCATAAATAGCACTTCGATTAATTAAGTAAATTTAGTTAAATTCTAATATAAATTGATCGGCGCAAAAAAAAAACCATGGACTTGCACCAAATATTTCAATGCTCACCAAGATTGTTTATGTTTAAGTTGACAAGTGACGCCAGAAACCGTAATGTAATTGAAACATTGATTTAGATAAACTGCACTCACAAAAGGAAAAAGTAAAACAATAAATTTGGGTCTAGTCTCTAGAGTAGTGACTAGTCTGTTTGTTATGTGGGAAATAAAGAAGAAGTGGAAAGCTTTAAGTAATTGGCTTAGAGTGTCACAGTGTTCGGTGCCCATAGTGGATTGAACAATCAATCAATCACGCTTGAGGGGCATGACTTCAGGCCGTGACGAAGCAGAACTACAACATCCTCGGCAATGGCCGATTGTTATCACCATTGCCAACGCAATCTACGATTGTTGCTGGTCGGATCCTACGACTCCCCTGCTGTGGATACTGGTTGATAGAACCGGCTTTCACATGTGTTGTTACTCATAATCCAGCTCAGATGTTACTAGATCATTCTGTAAATGATACTGCTCGGCATTTGGATCATCCCTTGTGTCAGTGATGCATTCACTGATGGTGCTCTGAAAGAATCAGACATCAAACAACCTTATTTGTTGAGTTCACAATTGCAGTGAAGATGAAACAAGTCTGTACCGAATTGGACTTTGACACAGAGAGAAGCAAAGGGTAGAGGAGAGGGGCAAAACAATTAATAGGAAAAAATAATCTAATTTGAGATGATTTATGCAGTAAAAGTGGCAATTTTCGAACTTAACTGAATTTACAGTGACACTGTCTAAAACTTAACTTTGAAGTGATAAGTTTTAAAATCCTCAACTTTGAAGTAGCAAAAGAAATTTCCCTTAAAAAAATGAGGTTTAAAGAGCTGCTATGATGAATAATATTAGGCCTATCCGCTGATATCTTATGCTATTTGAGGGCCTAACCGAATATTGGGCCTATGCCCTGATATTGGCCTAGTATCATATATTTCCTTTGTAAAATGCCAATTATTTTGCAACAAAACCTTTCTTAATTGTTTCAGATATTGAATGTGTGTATACTGACAGTGACAGCCTGGTAGGCCGTAGGGGTATGAAGTTTCTATTTCAGGAAATTAGGTAATATTTAAGAGAAGTCACAAGAATCCCTCAGTTTACAAAGCTCACAAAGAACATTTTTTCAGGCATGGTGGGCTGACTATTGTCATTCTTGGATCTTATTCATATTTAAATATATCCATGTATTATAATCTGAAATTTCTTTTTCAAATTCAATAATTAACTTTCATGTGTAACTTACAAAAAAAGATTGCATTTGTAATCTGGATTTACATTTGGTTTATTCATAATAGAAAATTCAGAAGGGAACTGATAATACTGGTAGATTTGGTGGCTGACAGCTGGAAAAACTAGTTCCAGAAATGGTGCAGCTGACTCAAGATAATGATTTGGTGTTGATATCCACATTGATTGGATCCCATCCATTACCATCTTAGATGCTGAATGCTTCCTAATCCTAGGAGAGCCTACAGATTTTGTTCATCTCTTATTTCCTAATTTGCAAAAACATAATTGGTATGCTATTTAACCAATTACCCCAATTGGATCCACAAATCCATTATAGGCAGCTTCTGAGAGAAATATCCTGCGGTTCACTGTTCCTTCATGTAGGAACACGTGCTCGCGTGAATCACAGTCTGTTTTGCAGGATAGCAGAAGTATAGGAGCTCCGAATGGTCGAGGATGACAAAGAACCAATGGGAAATCTTTCGGAAACCGCAATTGTTTCTCTCGATAGAGCGATCTCATCATTTACAAACAACACACCAAAATGCATGAGATCGCTCTGGCATCATTTCTCAGCTATCTCTTCCAAGATGTCACCAGGAAGTCCTTCAAGAACCCATGAATGACAGAGAAGATAGCAGCATAAAAACACTAGAGGAGGGAATAGAAATATTGTAGAGTCGGAGATTTTTATACTTAGCATATGAATGTATAAGAATAGAGTTCTACTATTGGTGAATTACCCAACTAGATTCACAGATACTCGTAATTCTCAAAGGCAGCCTTTTATGACAACTCTCAGCCCAGTTTAGAAATGTATTTGAAGTACTAGAAGCTTTTTGGGTTCTTCATTTCTAATGAGGAATTGGGCTTTACTATAGTTTATACGCTCAATATTACACCATAAACAACGAAGTATTACAATTAACAAACCGGACATGGATTTGTATTTGTACAAACAATGGTGTCGGCTTTGCTTTTTCTTTTTCAAAAAAAAAAAAAAAAATTGTTTTGGTGCTTTTTCTTTTTCAAAAAAAAAAAAATCGGTCATGAACTTAAAAGAAAAAAAGGGAGAGTAAGAACAAAACAACGAATCCGAGCAGGTGGTCTGAATATTTTGTTTTCTTATACATAAATGCTTTGTATTTGTACGCAGTGCATGATCCAGAAGGTACATCTAAAATCATATAAGACATAATTTTAAACAGGAGAAGAAGAGGAATTTTCCAACACGCCAAAGTTGCGGTTACAACTTACACGCACATGCATGGAAGAACAAAAAAAGGACTGAATATACTATGGTACCATTAAAATAATTGCTGCTTATTTGGTTGCAAATTAAATTATTACGTATAACGGAAAAGTTTGTGATTTAAAATTGATAATTCAGGTTAATATAGCTACTAGTATTTCTTTACTTTATGCAATCTTATTTTATAACAAGTAAATTCGATCATTATAATAACGGCAAATACTAACTTATATTTTTAAATCTCATGAGTAAAATTTAATCTATACATTTTACATGCCATATACGGAAAAAGAGGAATATTTATTTCGTCAAATGACATGAAATTGTAATTCCTATCTAATGACACTTGAGAAAGCAAAAAGTAGATTTTAACATGCATGAAAATTTATACATAATCAATCTCTAGAGAAGGTGGTAATATGTTTATGAACTTTTTGGTATTTATATTATTTTACCATACATTTTTAGGATGTTAGTTATGTTTGTGAAAATATTTCGTTTTGAAAGCTACCCATCTATTTATATAAACTAGATTATTCCCCTCATTTTTCAATGTGGGATGGTACGCTTTATTGGAGCGGTGTCTATAGATTTTGCAATCAATGTTAAACTTTTAGTTATTTAAGAGGTATTAAAAAGAAAAATAAATATGAACATATAATCAATATTCATGATGTAAGAAGAGCATAATATGTGACTGCTAGATAATAAGATAAACGATTGCTTTCAGAAGTTAATAAAATAAAATATATTTTAGAAGTTGTCTTCTAATGGCAGAAAAAAAAGAGAGAGAAAAGAAAGGACTGTTCATCCTGTACCCAAGTTAGTAAAAAAATGAATTTAAAAAAAAAATTGTCAGTTGCGCAATTTGTAATTAAAATATCAACTATTTATATTTGAAAGCTTATCTTCTAAAATATTTCTTCAACCTAAATTTTTATCAATTGCAACACCAAATGAATACTCAATTATTATAACCAAAACACTACCGCACAAAAGAGTTTTAATAACAATTTTAAAATGGATTTAATAACTATTTTACGACCATTATTAATGGGGGTTAGGAAAGGTCTAAGAGATTGTTAAAAATATAGACGCTTTTCGTTGAAATTTTTAATGGTTTTTAATTAAAAACCATTAGCAAATATAAGTGCTTCCCTAACGGTTTTCTTCACAAAACCGTTAACAAATGCATGACCTTCAAATATTTTTCACTGAGCTTTCCTAATGATTTTATTTTAAAAAGCATTAGCAAATGATGGTGCGAAGAGGATTTATCGTTGAACATTCCTAACGGTTTTTATTATAAAACCGCTAGGAAAGATGTATACTATCAATTTTTAATTGTAAAATGGTTAGGAAATATTTTTTTGCTAATGATTTTTTAGAACAAACTGTTAGCAAAAATATATTTTTAAATGTTTTCTATTTTTCTCTGGCTAGACCATTTGATTTTGCTAGCCGTATATAATTCACACATCATCAGCACATTAAATTGACATATTTTTCCAACACAAAATAAAATATATCATATCATATGTACATAAAAAATAACATATCACATATACAATTTGATAATTCACATCATAATAATATATATTACAAAAGTTTAGAATAAATTTACAACAAGTCATATATTTTCCTTAACAATTTCAACCATCATTTTTTTATCTCATCAATAAAAATATTATCAATATGGCGTTGGACCCGGTTCCATGCACTGTTTCAAAGAAATACAAAATAATTAGTAATTTGAACAATATATATATATTAAAAATACACATTATAAGTTTTTAAAACCTCAGACAAAGCTTTTGAGTCATGGTAATTTGAGATTATTTCATGAATTAATCTCATAACATAATAAATGCATTAATTTAATTCTAGTGTTTGAGAAAAATCTAGCAGCATGTCCCCTTTTGCTCCTCAAATACACCAACACACATTTACAAATATGTACATATTCATAGGAGCAAAAGGAGAAATACTAGCACCGAATTATTCTCAAATATCAAATTATAAATAACGTATCTTCACTAATCCTAAATGAGATAAAGTATCCAAAGAGCAGTTCCACGAGGGATTATTCAAGATTAATCTATATTGAATTAATCTCGAACGGGTACCGACCTAAAATATTTTCAAATTCAGTAAATTAGTCCTATATGACAATACTAAAAATTAATTATATATATATATATATATCCTTGGACATCAAATTTTATATTTTTTTTATTTTGTTTGCTATTTTTTAGATGAGTACAAAATCGCTAGTTTTGGATGGTGGTTAGATCAGCAAACTTTGTACCCATTTAAAAAATAGCAAACAAATTCAAAAAAATATAAAATTTGATCTCCAAGGATATTTCAATATGAAGATGATGTTCAATGGTTTGGATCGGCCGTTTGAACTTTTAAATTTGAGATACGGACGCGAAGCACAAAAGATTTTGTGCTTCGTGAAGCACCATAGCATCACTCTATATATATAATCAATTATTTATGTAAATAATGCTAGCAACTAACAACTAATTTTATCATGTACATCTAACAACTAATTAATTAAAGCTAATTTAGAGGTAGAAAAAATAGTTCATATCAGAAGCTAGTTGAAGAAGAGAAACCTAATCGAATAAGCTGATGGCAGCCATAAAGATGTACTTGGGATATATTATTTGCGCATGAACCTTTACTAATGGTTTTCTCTATATGTGTATCGTTAGCAAAATCCAACGCAAAAAGTTTGTCTATATTTTTTTATTAATAACTGTTAGCAAACCCAGCTCAAAAACTTTTGCCAATGGTTTTTCATTACAAACCATTAGGAAAGTTTTTGGCGCTTGGTTTTGCTAACGGTTATTAATAGAAAATCATTAGTAAAAGTTGTCGATATTTTTTTTACACTTTCTAACATATTTTTATAATGTTTTTTCTTCCAAACTATTATAAAATAGTTGAATTTATTTTTTAAATTGCCACTGCCCAATGTTACTAACTGAAAATCATTAGTAAATTGGTGTTAGTAAAGTTCTAGTTATATTGTAGTGAAAACTCTAGCAAACAGACAAATTATAATGCAACACCTATATATAAAAAACAAAACAAAATAAAACATATATTTCAAAGATGCAGATAACAATATTACAAAAAAATGAACAAAAGGAAAAGGATGAAAAATAATGATAAGGTTTTAACTTTTAACATGCTCATAATTAGAGTAAATTTGAGAAATAAATGGGATCGTATATTTCCTATAATAAAACTAGCTTTTTATATATCAGTTTATGACAATACATGTAACAGTAATAAAACTCAAATCTACTTCAAAAAAAAAGAGCACTATTTTATCCTACGAATGAAAATCGTACCTACTATTGAGATGGAAAGAAAGGCTATCGAAAGGAAGGGCGATAAATACAGATCTATTGAAGTTGTACGAACATAGAAAAAAGCGTCAGTTGGAGAGCAAATAGGTTGTGTTAAGTGGCGGAGCTTAAGTAGTTTGATAGTTTATACAATTTAATTAAAAATTAATATTTTATAGATTAACATTATATGCAACTTATTTTTGGGTAAGTTTCTTATTCTATTACCAGCACAACTTATGTTGATTCAGACAAATAATCATACAATCTACAATTTGGTTGATAGATTGATTCGCTTACTCGTCACTCTTCCGGTTTCTACAGCAAGTGCTGAACGAGCATTCTCTGCTTTGAAAATTGTCAAGACAAAATTGCGTAACAAGATGGAAGATGAGTTTCTAGCTGATAGCTTGCTAGTGTACATAGAAGGTAAAATTGCCGAGAAATATAACTATGATGATATTACCTCTGATTTTAAGAAATTGAAGAAACGAAGGGCAAATCTATAGCTTCTTTAGCTTCTGAAATTTACGTTTATTTTGGTACCTTTGAGGTTTGAGCGTAAGTTAGTAATTGTGTTATAGTATGTTTAATTTACTAATTTAGTATTTTTCAAATGATATTTTGTATGGATGTATATTTTTGGGTCAAGAATTAAAACTTAGAAGGACATGAAAAACTGCATTGCGTGACACTGATATGGGTTCTCTGAAAAAGACATGTACTGAATGTATTTTTTATGTTATAGTATATTAATATGTATATTTTATATGGATTTTTTTGTATTGTCATTTATTAATTAATTAATTGGCCCTTTCTGATTTTCTGTTGAAACTCCGCTACTGGTTGTGTTGACAACACTTCATGGACCAGATAATACATGTTACCCTCTAATCGTGGGAACCATATTTCAGTTTGCTTGATCAACCAAGTCTTAAATGAAACGACAACTGTATCTCAAAAAACAAATAATAAATGCATCATAAAAAAGCAAACAATAAATGCATCATTTAAGAATCTAGCTTATCACTTGAAAGATATATAGAGCCTAAGGGCGGATCCACTTCATATCATGAGGGGCAGCTATTTTTTTTTTTGATTTTGAAAAATAGTGTTTTTCGATAATATTTTCTCTAATTTACTCTCTTTGGAAAAAAAATTGCCCCCCCTCCGAATTGTCTGATTAATTTTATCGAGAAAAAATATTTAATATCGTGCATAATGAAATAATTATACAAAGATATCAAAATATAAAGTTCCGTAGACGGAAACTTTCTTCATCAACTTGATTATCTATTACTTTCAGCTTTATTTTGTTATTATTTTTAATATATAAAATGTTTTTATTTTAATAAAATTTTTATTAGGTAAGAATATATATTAAATTATTAATTTTTTATTTAGTACCCAATTAGTTAATGAATTTTAACCCGATAAATTATTACAATCCGATAATTGTCTCCCTTATCAAAATCCTGCATCCGCCCCTGTATAAGTATACACTTGCATGATATAAATCTCCATATAATAAATATAAACATAACTCATTTAATACTTCAACACATAAATTGTAACAACAAGAATATAAATAATATCGCAATATACTTTTTGTACTATTTTGATAAGTTGTGATTGTGAAGACCCATTTAACTGTATATTCCTATTCGTTGCATAATAGAGTTAGTAAAATGTATGACCGAAACATATAAAAAAGTATAAATCAAAGATGAACAAAGTGTCGACGTGTATACATCAGAACTCACTATTTTTTCCTCCCCTTAATGGAGTATATATATTAAAAAATAGCACCACTACCAACTCGTCTTGTGTTGTACTTGTTGGAGATGTATATGATATTTTTTTTCAAAAATAATAAAAATTAAAACTAACTTGTCTTATTATAAAAAAATAATTATACAATAACTTTCCAACTAGTGTTTTAAATATACCGACCTGTTGGATCCATGGCCGCGACCCGATCCGTCCCGATCCGTGACCCGTTAGAACCGACGGGTCTAGAATAGATGTGGACAAAAAAAATTCAAAAAAATCCGTCTTGGACCCGACCAGCCTTAGACCCGCCCCGACCCGTTGGACCCGTGAAAACCCGCCCCGCCTCCGCCCTTGCCCCAACATGATCCGGGAAACCCGTGCAAATCCGAAAAAATTCAAAAAAAAATGCGGGAAAATTAAAAAATTTGGTCAAAAATATAAATAGTTATATATTTTTAATATTCTTAATAATTATTTTTGAATTTTCAGAATTTTTGAGAATTTATTTGAATTTTATTGGATTACTTTTGAATTTTGAAAAAAAATCCAACCGAATCACGTCCCATTCACGGTCGACTCTCCCGAAACCCGGACGGTCCCCCGCCGATCCTGGCCAAGGCGGTCCAAATTCGAAAAACCCGAACCCGTCCCACCGTTGGCCCCACAGGGTCGGGACCCCACGGACGGTCCACGGTCCGGTCCGGTCCAATTTTTTTTATAAATTGGAAAAAATTATAATTTATCATATTTTTAATAATAATTTTTAACTAATTCGAATTATTATTTTCAATTGTTTAAAAATCTAATAGTACTAAAAAATTAAAAAATTTGTAAAAAAAATAAAATTTCAGAAAATTATAATTTTGGAAATACAATGAAATTTTTTTATGAATATGCTTAGAATGAGTTATTATATTTTGATGTTATCTAGAACATGTTTTTTTACTACACCAATAATTATTGTTATTTTCATTTTATTTAAAACTACACATAATAGTTATTATATTTTGATCTAACCTTTATTGTTATTTTCAAAACAAACTCGTGCTAACTCGTTGATCCCTCTCGCCAAAACTCATCGACCCGTAAAAACCCATCCCGACCCGACCCGACCCGTTTTTAGACCACTATTTCCAACCACTGTAAATCATGTGGAGAGATTCAAAAAAGTATTGTTTCAATCAAATCAATCATTGGTAGAATTGTGATCTAATTAGCAATAGGAAGCTCAGCGCCGCAATAGAATGAGGGGAGGGAGGCACAGCTCCATGGCCTAGATTTGTCACGTGGACCTCATTTGACGAAGAGGCGTGGCAGCCACGGAGACCGTCCATCGTGAATTCGTGATGGCAGAATGCCAATGGTGGGACTAACAAATCTTTTTAATATTGGGTGAAAGCAGTGCTCCGGTTGGCTCCTTCCAATTTTCAGTTCAAGACCACGGAAATTATAACGAGATGACAAGTTAACTGAGTCAAAACTTTTGAATTTTGTTATATGTTTTTAGGAGGATATAATATAATTTGTGGTGTCAAATGGTCTATTGTTTAATTAATAATTAATAAAGTGTTTGACTAGTAAATACAAAAGGTTTGCAAATATATAGATATCGCAGCGGGTGTTAGTGGGTGGGTTTGGATAGGTTGTAATTATTTTATTATTTTTTTATCCGATTCGAGTTATTTTAAATTAGATCAGAATTCATTTCATCTTACCTGGTCCGATCTGACTAAAATAATTAAATATTTATTATTCATTTTATATAATTTAATAAAATATTAATTAAATTATAATTAATTATGATTAGTGTAAATAAGTTTTATTTAGTGTTAAATTATAAAGTAAATCTCAAAAGACAATTAAATGTGTTAGGTCGTGACGGATCAAAAAATATTGATCATATACGACTCATTTATTCTCAAATCATATCGAATCGGAACAAATTCAAATCAAATCAGATTGACCAATTAAATCATATAAAGTGTTAACACCCCGCTGTTAATACTAGTATGATACGAACTTGTATAGAAATTATTTTCCTCCGGCGCAATATCCTCGCTCTCCCAAAACCAATAAAAGCATACATTTATTATAACCAACTTCCTTAATTTTCACTTTTTTCCCTCGACTCCAATTCAGGGGTATTATTAGTTAGATATAAAAGTATTGTAATAAATTTGAGCTTAATTGGAGATCAAAATGATGGATTTAATTTGGGACACAAATATCTTATTCCTTATATTTATTAGAAAAAGATGGTTCATTAATAAAAGAAAGATTAAAATTAAATAATTTATTGAGTCGAATGATTGGTTTGAGGTTCAATTTTACACACCAATCATTTATCTAGAGGACGCTTGTTCGTATATATGTGTTTCTTGTTTTTAATTTACTATCGGCGAAGATTTGATTGAGACATTGATATTATAAATTAGAATTGCAAAATGTGCAATTATCTTATGTAAAAAAGAGTAAATTTAGCCTTGATGTATTTCTCTATGGTGATGCGTTATGTCTGACAAACTAGCATTAAGACAACTATCCAGATAAATTTTCTTCGAATTAAACGAATAAGAGAATCGAGGGATGGATTTTATCCAAATTGGAACGATATAATTGAGAAAAACAAATTTGAGAGAGAATTAATGTCCAAGGGTATGTTTTCACTTGTTGACATGATAACGGTCAAACCATCAACATCTTATTCAATCACAATCCATTATCTAGCGATAACTATCAGCCATTTGTTTGAAATACTAAATACAAAAAGTAATCAATTCTTAGCTATTGATGACATCACCACTTTTTTTTTTTTTAAGTCATAGTATTTTCCTTGGCTTCTCTTTTTACAAAGCATGATTCCTTCCGTTCATATTTTCTGGTCTTCTGTCCTCTGTATATATAGAGAGGGTTTATGAAATTATGGTAATATACAATGCAGTCAGAAGTAATAGGCTCAATTAAAGTGCAATAGCTTCAAATCACCTCAGTCTCAAATAGTGTTATAAAATCGGGACGGGACGGGTCAGGTCGGGACGGGTTATGACGGGTCGGCGGGTTTTGACGGGACGGGTCGGGTCAACGGGTTTTCATGAGACGGGTTAGGACGGGTCCATTTTGGGGGTTTGGCCGCGACCCATCCTAGACCCGTCGGGTCATACGGGTCGGCGGGTCGGGACGGGTCGGGTCCAAGGGTGGGGTGGGTCGGGTCGGGAACGGGACGGGTCGGCGGGTTTTTTTTTCAAAATTCAAAAATAACCCAATAAAATTCAAATAAATTCTAAAAAAATCCGAAAAATTCAAAAATAATTATTAAGAATATTAAAAATATATAACTATAATATATTTTGACAAAAAATTAATTTTCCTCATTTTCTCGTATTTTTTTGAATTTCCCGGGTTACGGGTATTGGGACGGGTTTGCACGATTTTCCCAGGTTGGGTCGGGGCAAGTCGGGGGCGGATTATCATGGGTTGGGCAGGTCGGGTCCAAAACAGGTCGGGTCTAGCACGAGTTTTTTTTAATTTTTTTTGCATGCGCCCATCCTAGACCCGCCGATTCTAACGGGTCACGGGTCTAACGGGTTTGAGTACGGGTCGGGTCGGGACGGGTCACGGCCACGGGTTCGGCGGGTCGGGTTTGACTCGTCCGGGTTTTTTTAAAACTCTAGGCGCAAAGCGCAAAAAAATGCTCCTAAGATATAATAAGCGCATAATTTAATTAAAATTTTGTTAAATTCATACACTAATATATTACATTATTGTACATTGCAATGATTGTTACTATGCTTAATAATTTTTAAAAAATAAATTTTTGACATACAAATTTTAATATTATTTTATTATTTTAGAACTATCTTTTAAAAATCATTAAATATAGTAAAATAATTTCAAACATGATAAAAAATAGTATGGTATAAAATTATGATATAAAAATTTATTGAGCTAATTAAATTAAAATTTAGACTATAAGCATTTTGCTGAAGTGTTTATGAAAGCACAATAAATATACTCTATATTTATATACAAAAAATTAAAAAATAATTGTATGACTTCACATTACCACATATTGCATTATGTCATGTCATGTGACATGTCTCGACAATTTTATATGAAGTAGCGGGACTTTTGAATATTAATTTTAAAAAATATGTCATGAAAAGACATGATGCGTTGAATGCAATAAATCACATTGTAAACAAATATATCGTGACATATTTGTAATGTATCCTAACGTGCCATAATGTTTCATGACGTGCCATTTTTAGAATATCATTTATGGTAAAAAAAGATATTTGCCTAGGTTGATTGGATTATTTTCTCCACTGCAACACAACCTTCTACCACATAATGGCCACTCAAAGATGAAGGCATAATGCAATAATATCGATGAAAAAAGAGGACGGCAGATGGGTAATCGACCAAGGTGAAATCACAAAAGTCTTCGTAAGGTACTTTTCTATTTTTTATAATAATTTTAAAGTTAATAATACGATAAATTTATTATATAAAGTTTTATTTATGAATTGAATATTTAAATAATATTTTATTTTCTTAAGTATTGTTGAATTTATGAATCATTCCGAATCATTATTGGAATTATGAAACTTCAGTTATAATTACTCTTAAAAATTACTAACCAAGTGAAACTTCATAATATAGAATATACTCTTAAAAATTACTAACCAAGGTAATTAATGCTTTCATTCAGTGTTAATTTCTAAAGTATGAGGTGTTCATCTTTCCTAAATATGATATGTATGTGTATGATTTCTATCAAACGTTGTTCGTAAAATGTGGCTATAAAGATAGCTTTTCGGTATACATAATTTATGCAGAGAAAGAGATGGTTTGCCAAAAGTATTATTGTCACTCGTATCTCTATATTAGTTATAGCATCACTAGGTCCCTTGATAGAGTAAAATTATCTACTAGCGGTATAATTATAAGAGTAATTATATTTGATATTTACTCAGGATTATGAAAAAATTAAGTTTGTAAGGATGACACACATCTACCTTGAAATTGATTTGATAATTATGAGACGAAAGAATTAATACAAATAAATAGTTTACTAGATCATGATATTGTATAGTACAACATCATCTGTGTAATTGGATGATCATAGTACATTCTGTCAGATGTCTCTTATGATTATAGAAGTTAAAACAGTTTTAACTCTATTTACCAAATAACACGGATCATGTCAGGTCACACTACATAGGGGTTAATCGGATAATCTTATTAATTAATTATAAATTATTTATAATTAATAATAATATATTTATAATTAATTATATATAATATAATTAAATTATATTTGTCATAGAGATGACAATAACCTAAAAACAAATTGAATTTATAACGTATTGGACACGTCGTGTAAATTTACCGAAACAACAACTGAGAGAAATATAATTGTACATGATAATTATATATATATATATATATTTAATTTAGATTTAAGTGTTAATTATGAATTTAAATTTTGGGTTGAAAGCCCATTAATAATTAAAAGCCTAAAATAAAAAAAGGTCCAAAAAGCCTAAAATTAAAAAGGGCCAAAATAGTCCATTGATAAACTTGTAAATTTGGCCAATTTTATATTCTTGCCAATCAAGTAATGACATTTTAGGAAATTTGGCCAACTTTATATTCTTGCCAACTAAGTAATGATATTTTGATAATTTAGCCAAACTTTAATGATATTTTGGCAATTTTGGTAACTTTTTGAAAGGCTATAAATAGAATAGTGGGATGAGAGAGAAAACATATTAATTCAATTCATATCATATCACGACTGATCGATTCAAGTTTTTATTTTCTCTCTTTCTCGATTTACGGTTATTTTAGAATTCACGGGATTGATGAATAGTTTTTTTATGAAAGTTGCGGTATTTCTGCACCTTTGTGTGAAACATAATAACTACGAGTCGTGAATAATATTATTTCGTCTTTTTCTCGATGAATAGTGTTTTTGTGAGAAACTGTGGTTTACGATATTTCTGGCAAAAGAAATAAGCCGCTCTCTGGTCAGTCCTGGTGGATAACCTACAGAGGTATCACACGTGTGATACTCCGAGACAAACCGATTTGCATTCCAATTCAAATTTGGAAACGAGGTATAAAATCTTATATTAATCTATTTAATTGTTAAGTAGATTAATATTTTAGAAAACAATTATGGAGTAGATCTATAAAGGATTAAAGATGTATGTATCTCTTAGTAAGCATCCGACATATCGCTTTAATTCTTAGCTTAAGTTAGAAGTAAAATAATATTTTATTATCTTTTTATAAATGATTAAAATGTATATATCTCTCGGTAGGCATCCGACATACTTTAATCTCTAGTTTAAGTAGAAGTAAAAAAAATATTTTACGGTCTTTCTACAGCTTAAATCTTAACGAAATTTAGTTGGACTAAAACCCAACAATAATATCGATGAAAAAAGAGGACGACATATAGGCAATCGACAAAGGTGAAATCACAAAAGTCTTTGTAATGTACTTTTCTAAATTCTATAGTTCACTCTCCCTCAATCATTAAGAGGTATAATTGAGTTCCGAGCGAGATCGACATACAACCTGAACACATCAAAGCTGACTAGGCTAGGGAATTGATCTAGAGGGAGCCCGCCTTGAAGGAGATTTGAGAAATATTAGAGTAAATTTGATCGGACAAGGTATTGGGTTCTGACAGAATCATGACCAACTACTTGTTGATGAATTAGGAGTGCATAGGACCAAATATATGGAGAACCATTATGTGCAAGACTTATGTTCGGTCCAAGCCCAAAAGGAATAGATGGTTTGTTACTTAGTCTTGTTACCAAAGAACACTAAGCTAGCCACACCTTAAGACTATATATCGCTAGTGTCAATATTGTATATTTAATTAGTTATAACTGTAGAATATAATTTGCAATCTGTAAATAAAGGGGCATGATTTGTTTCCTAGATTATAGGCTAGATTGTAGGAATCAGAATAAATATTTCAATTAATGTACAATATCCAAGGGTGATCTATAAAAGAGGAGCCTGGATCTCATATTGGGACAGGTGATTCAAATACATTTTCTCTCAAAAATACATATTCTTGAGTTTTGTCATGGTATCAGAGCCACGTTGTTTCTAAGTTCTCTTAACAACTTGATTCCTTTTAGTTTTGGTTTCTTGGGTTCTAATCTGCAAATCAATTCATTGTTATCTCATAGTTAGATGGAGTTTTCTCAAAAGAGTTCCATTATACCTGTTTGTTTGAATGGTAAAAACTACCCATTGTGGGAGTTTAACCTTTGTTGTTTTATTCAAGGGCAAGAGTTGTAGGGTATGTAGATGGTTCTGAAAAGAAACCTGATGACAAAAACAAACCTGAGTTTAAGAAGTGGTGCAGTGAAAATTCTAGAGTTATGAGTTGGATTCTAGAGTCAGTAGAACCTCATATTGCTATTAATTTGAGGCCGTACAAAACAGCAATTGAAATGTGAGAGTATCTTAAAACCATTTATAACCAAGATAGTGATGCTCGTAAATTCCAATTGGATTTGGAGATACATGATTTTTCTCAGGGAGATAGAAATATTCAGGAATATTACTCTAGTTTTATGTCTCTTTGGCTTGAGTATAATTCAATTGTGTATTCTAAAGTTCCAGAAGCAGCTTTAGCTACTGTTCAAGAGTTGCAAGAGAAAAACATGAGGGATCAGTTTCTCATGAAGCTTCGATATGAATTTGAGCCAATCCGTCGGCAACTGATGGCTAGATCTCCAATTCCTTCCTTTAACCGAGTGTTTTCGAGAACTTCAGCATGAAGAACAACGTATGAGAACTAGATCCAGCTTTGAAGAACAGAAGATGGGAGTAGATGCATCAAATCTGGCCTTTTTAGCTCGAGGAAAGTACAATTCTCGGGACATGAGTGGCATCCAATGTTTCTCATGCAAGGAGTATGGCCATATCGCTAAAGATTGCAAGAAGAAATTCTGCAATTATTGTAAGAAAGATGGGCATATTATTTCTGAATGTCGTCGCCGACCCCAAAAAAGGCACACTGCTTTGCAAGCCATTGCAGAGGAGAGCTCACCGATCCAGTCTTCACAACTTGGCCTTGTCACACAACCAACACAGACTCAGCATTGTCAGCAATGGGGCTATCAGGTATAGTTTGTCTTTCATGTTTAAGCAAGGTTTAGTTTCTAATAAAAATTTCAGTCCAAGTGTATGTTCTGCTTGTTGTTTAGGTAAAAGTAAAATTCTTCTTTTTCCTTCTAGAACCACTAAGACTACAAGTGCTTTTAACATTGTTCATTCTGATGTATGGGGTGCTTCGCTCATAGTCTCAAGTACCGGATTTAGGTATTTTGTTATCTTTATTGATGACTACACTAAATTTACATGGGTCTACCTTTTAAGAACTAAATCAGAAGTTTTTCAAGTTTTTAAGTACTTTGTCAATATGGTTGAAAATCAATTTGAGTGTTCCATAAAAACTTTGCGATCTGATTCTGGTGGAGAATATGTTTCGAACAGTTTTCAAAAATTTCTTTTGGATAAAGGTATTCTTCATGAAAAATCTTGTCTGCTACTCCACAACAAAATGGCGTAGCCGAACGAAAAAATAGACATATACTTGACACTTGTTAGAACAATTCTTCTAGAGGGGGGGTACCGTTCCACCCACTTTTTGGGATGAGGCTGTTCGCACCTCTGTTTTCCTAATAAATCGTCAAGTTTCAAAAAATTTGGAAAATCAATCTCCTTATTTTTTGTTGTATAACAGAAATCCTAGCTATGAAATGTTACATATTTTTGGATGTATCTGTTATGTTCATTTACCTCCATCTGAACGCACAAAGCTTACTGAACAATCTGTTGAATGTGTCTTTTTAGGTTATGCAATAGGACAAAAAGTTTTTCGCTGTTATGATCCAAAGGCTCGTAGGGTTAGAATTTCTCGGAATGTTATTTTTAGGGAGTCGGTTTTTTATTACCATAAGTGTCCCTCTTTGTCATCTACTGTGTCTAGGTCAGTATTGCCTCTTTTTCAAATTCCACATGCATCTACTGATGCTCAAATGTCAAATAGGTTCAAACCTGGTTTTGTGTACAGAAGACGAAAAAAGATGATTGATTATATGCCTCAACTTGGTGATTCTTCTCATAACCAAGGTTCAAATCATGACATGCCAAATCTGGAAGAACGGATCGATACGGGTCTTCGCCGGTCAACACGGCCATCTCAACCTCCAATAAGATATGGTTTTCTAGCAAGTTCTTCATCTTGGGATATTCCTGTATCATATCAAAAAGTCAGCATGATTGCTTTGGACAAGTGCAATGAAAGAGGAGTTGGATGCGTTGCATGAGAACAAAACATGGGAGCTGGTCACATGTCATTCTGATACTAAACCTATTGGGTGTAAATGGGTTTATTCTATCAAACAAAAACCGGATGGATCTCTAGATAGGTATAAGGCCGATTGGTTGCTCTTGGTAATAAGCAAGAGTATGGCATCGATTATCTTCAAACCTTTGCACCAGTGGCAAAGATGACCACGGTGCGAGTTGCTTTGGCCCTTGCTGCAGCCCACAATTGGTCCATAGTATAAATGGACGTAAAAAACGCTTTTCTTCATGGTGAGTTGAAAGAAACCGTCTACATGAAACCCCCTCCAGGTTTGACCCTTGATTCACATGACAAGGTGTGCAAACTAAAACGGTCTTTGTATGGGTTAAAACAAGCACCACGTGAATGGTTTTTTACTTTCAAAACCACTGTTCTTTCTGCTGGTTTCCAGCAGAGCAAGTCTGATCCTTCATTATTTCTCTCTAATTCATCTCATAGTTTTGCTCTAGCTCTTGTTTATGTAGATGATATTCTAATAACTGGAAATGATGTTCAAAGCATTACCAAACTACAAGCAGCCCTAGCAACTGCATTTCGCATGAAGGATCTTGGGAAAGTTCAGTATTTTTTTGGCCTTGAAGTTCATCACACAGCCAAGGGTATTTTTGTGAACCAACACAAGTATATCAATGAGCTGGTAGAAATGGCTGACCTTAATCAATCCAAACCAACAAACACGCCCATGGAGGTAAATCTTAAACTTCGCAAGAATGATGGTGATCTAATAGCTGATCCAACTTTATATCGGAGCCTAGTTGGCAGTTTGATATACCTAACAATAACCCAACCTGATATTTCTTTCTCGGTGAACATTGTTAGCCAATTCATGAACAACCCTCGACATTTGCATCTTGCTGCTGTTCATCGCATCATTCGTTACCTTAAAGGTACTCTTGAGAGGGGTATTTTTTTCCCTTCAAATTCCTCTATGCAACTATCAGCCTATGCTGATGCTGATTGGTCTGATTGTCCAGACACACGAAGATCCACCACTGGGTGGTGTGTTTTCCTAGGAAATGCAAGAAGCAAGATCGAGTCTCTAAATCTTCAACTGAAGCAGAGTATCGAGCTATGTCATCCGCATGTTCTGAAGTTGTTTGGCTACGATGTCTTTTGGCTGAACTTGGGGTTAAGCAACAGACACCAACACCACTGCATGCCGACAACATGAGTGCTATTCACATATCGATTAATCCGGTATTTCACAAGCGAACTAAGCACATAGAAGTTGATTGTCACTATATTAGAGATATAGTTGATCGAAATCTCATATCACTTCCTCATGTGCCTTATGATCTACAAATTACGGATATATTCACTAAAGCACTTGGTAGTACTCAGCATGACTGTCTTGTCAGCAAATTGATGTTGGTTAGCTCACCATCATCAATTTGAGGGGGGATGTCAATATTGTATATTTAATTAGTTATAACTGTAGAATATAATTTGCAATCTGTAAATAAAGGGGCATGATTTGTTTCCTAGATTATAGGCTAGATTGTAGGAATCAGAATAAATATTTCAATTAATGTACAATATCCAAGGGTGATCTATAAAAGAGGAGCCTGGATCTCATATTGGGACAGGTGATTCAAATATATTTTCTCTCAAAAATACATATTCTTGAATTTTGTCAGCTAGGACTGAGCAATGTTGTGTACCGATTAATGGCCAAACTAATCGCTAATAGACTACAACCATACATAAACAAGATCACCTCCCTGACACAAACTACTTTCATTAAGGGGCGTAGCATCGCAGACAACACCATCATAATGCGAGAGATCATTCATTCATTTCAGATGCCAAATATAGGGTGAAATTATTTGCGCTCAAGGTAGTCATTACTGAGGTGTTTGATACGGTCAAATAGGGATTCATTGCAAAATAGATGCAGCTCATGAGAATACCAAAGAAATTAATCAGTCTAATTATGTCATGTTTGCCGGAGGGTAAGATTATGGTGTTGGTTAATGACAAATGTATTTGGTTCTTCCAACCGTCTAGGGGGTTGAGGTAGGGGTGTCTTTTGTTGTCTTACCTATTAATCATTTCCATAGAACTTATATCCAAAGGCCTTGACAAGGGCACATGAGATGGGACATATCAGAGGAATACAAGCGGTAAGTAGTTGGGGCACCAGTTGTATCACATTCAATATATGTGATGATTTGATACTATTGGGTGCAGTAGAGGGGCCAGAAATAAAAGCTTTCAAATCTCAAACAATATGTTTTAGTAGGCCATATCTGAAAATTAACAAGTAGGAAATATTGATGGCCTATAAAGCCAAATGAGCGGATCAACATGAGAAATACTTAGGCATAGGCATCCCGATAGTTTGCAAGGATGTAGATGGAAGTCATGCTCTCATTGCAAGATGTTGGCGTCATTTTGAAGGATTAAAGATTGGCACGATGATTCAAACAGGTAGAGAAACTCTTATAAAGTCTACATTCACCTCCTCCCTATTTACAACATATCGATGGGGTGGTTGAACAAGAAGACAATAAAGGAACTAACATGTTAATGCGTAATTTCCTATGAGGTAAGTTGAAGCAAGATAGGTGTGTGAGAAGGTGTGCAAATTATATGATGACTAGGGCAGACCAAACATCCATGACATTCAGAAGACAAATGAGACAATGATTTTGAAGTTGACTTGACAAATGATGGCAAGATAAAATGAAATATGGGTCATGTATATGTGAGATTCACACCCACACCGCGTTATTTGGTCTTTCATATCTCCTCATCAATCAGTCCAAAATTCTACAATTGCTTTGAATTCTAAGAGTCTTCTTTATTTTTCGCTTTCTATCACACATGCATATTTTTCCATGTGGTTTCACATCACATCTTCTCATGATCTTTGCACACTTTCCAACAAAATATCTCATGATGTTGCTAGTTCTCTTATCCTGACACTCATTGCACATGCTATCATGAGTCATTGCGTAGGTTTCACTCACCGATTCTTCGAAACCACTGGCAAAGACTTCACCACGCTTTTATAACATTCACTGCTTGATACATAGCTCTCATCATTGACATTTTTTTCTTCTTTTTTCTCTTACAATATCTCTAAAACTATCTTTATGAAAAAACCCACAAAAAAAACACTTTTTTTTCTCTCTTCTTTTTTTTTTAACAAAAAAAATCAACACATAATATTTTTTATTATTCCGACACTTTTTATTTTCTCACAAAAAAAATAAAATAAGGGGATTCAATTTTTTCACTCATTTTTTTAATACTCCTAATAACACTGAAAAACTCATATACTAAAATAAATTCAGAAAACACTCTTAACACTTAACTTTCTTTAAAACAAACATCGAGACTCACCATAATTTTTTTTGACATCTCTTTTCTTTCTCTTTTTCTTCGCCATGACAGGTCTCTCTTGATCGACTGAATCTGACTTTGATATAACTTTGTTAAAAGAGAATTGTGGATATCACACTTTGAGATAAGAGAAGAGATGAATAAAATAAACTTTCTTTCTATTAGAAACTCTTATATCTTTCTTACATATCAAACAATAGATTATAACTTTATATATAGGCTAAGACAAAAGAAATATCTAAAAAATTCATATTAAAAATGGAATACTAAACAACAGCTTGTTTCAGTTGACCTCTGTCTATTAAAACAGTCATAACTCTCTGTAGAGAACTCCAAACGACTTAGAATTTGAACCATTGGAAACTAGACTTCAAGTAATTTCATAGGTCATACAGCTAAAATGAATGTCATTTGATCTTTCATATCCCCTCATCAATCAGCCCAAAAATTCTACAACTGCTGAATTATAAGAGTCTCCTTTATTTTCCACTAAATTTAAAACCCACTAAAAATAACATTTAAAGTTTATTCAACAAACATAAATATCAGGTGATGTGGAAGTGATGATTATGCATCGTGGGATCAACAATGCAAGGTTGGTGCGAGTTAAAGCAAATAAATAACTTGCATTCATGCTAAGCATGAATGCTTTTAGACGACATTCGAAAGTAGCTGCATATATAAATTTAATTTTTTAAATGTTAAAGATGTATGTAATAATAATAATAATAATTATTATTATTATTAATAATAATAATATTATAAATAATATAACTAAATATATGATGGTTATAAAAGAAGTTGTATCATTTTAAGTATATCATATACATTACTTCAAATGAGAAGAGCCGGGCCATTACCAGGGGTGAACTCCTGACTGCTTGAACAGATAAAATTATGGGCGTGGCAGCATTTTAATTAGTTGGACAGTTTTTATTATTAATAATTATTATTAAATTAATATTATTAAAAATAAGAGTGAGAACCGTAAAATTTCAAATATACGAATGGCAGCGCGTCCACTATCAGTGCCGTGTTTCGTCCAAACCCCGCGCAAGTGAGATGGAGAGGTGGTGCGCGTTTTGTATATATAAGAAGCAAACGTGCCATTGTCAGTGGCGCGTTTCGTAAAAATAATGAAACACGCCACGCAGTGGCGCGCTGTCATTCGTATATTTAAAATTTTACATTTCTCACTCTTATTTTTAATAATATTAATTTAATAAAACTTATTATTACTAAAAAACTGTTAGTTGGATCACCGCAACAGGTAATGATGTAAATCCGTCTTAACAGGGGACTCCATGCAGGCTGAAGCCATGGCCATAAAGGAACAGTGATGTACTGCCCTAGTGGATTGCTGAGGAACAAGGTAATGCTTTTCTTCGTTTGTTAGGTAATGGTGAATGTAATCAAATCTGGCAATTATGAAGAATGTGGCTCCTGGAGGACGACCAAATTAACTTATCATGAAAATCAATGTCTTGATTGAGAAAACTAGAGAAGGAAATATGGAGGCGCACTACATTAGTAAGGATGCAGTACAAAATGCACACCAGTTGGCAAATTTGGTACCAGGCAGCGATTTCATATATAATGGACTATCAAGTGAGGAACTTAATCGGCACCTTAACTTACAGTAAAAAAACTTTGTCGAAATTATTATATTTGTCAAGTTAATGGATTTCAGATCTATTAGAATGACACTAGTTTACTATTATGTTGTATCGGAGACATTTGTTATTATGTTTTTTTTTTTTTTACTTTAGCACTAAGATATATGAAACTTATTCTAAATTTGAGAAGGGATCAAATTATTATCATTTTGGTGTCACATCGGTGTCATTAAATTAAATATTAAATAATTATTATTTAAATTCTTAATTAACGATACTAATTGAAGAAATATTTTATAAATATTATTTTATATATACATATAAAAATTTATATCATTTCAATATTATTTATATATGCATCAAGCGTTAATAAAATTAACAGATTAAATTTTACAGTTTAGCCTCGTTACTTGATGACTATTCAAATGAAATTAAAATTTTATGATTTTTCATATACATATAATTGAGATGATATATTATATAGCTTATAATTTATATTTTTAAATTTATATAAAAATTAATAAATAGACACTATCGACATCAATAATAATGGTAGTAGAATCCTTTCTTTTTAAATTTATGCAATTCATATTGTTTTTGCTTAAAAGAAAATTTTATCACTAGAAACTGGATGCATATAAAGCAGTCTCCGTCACCGCTATATAGCCCAGTTTATAGTGACATAGGCCTCTAACGGGGAGGTCCTTGATTCGAATCCCGCTTGTGCGGATTAGAAATCGGTTGGATAGTGTGTGCGCGTATAGCCTGGGCCTTCTTAAAAAAGTCCTTGGAAAGCGGAAAATGATCTTTTGTCAGACGATAATTACAGTGGCCCCCAAGCTCCACTGCCTGTGTGATCCAATTTGAGAGGAAATTGTCAGTGAGATTTCAGCCATGCCCAACAGCCCAACCGTGTGGTCCACCAAATTTAATACAATAGTCCAAGTCTACGCTGGACCCGTCGACCTCATCGGGAGGGGACCGTCCAAGGAATTTTTTATGGATAATCATGCAATAAATTTTATTAACACTAATGATCATAGATCAAACTTATTATTAATTCCGCTCCAGATGCTTTTATTTTATTTTATTTTTTTTTACATTTTCCTTTAATGTTCTGAATTATTATTCTGGGACTCATTTCTGTAATATATTCCGGGGCGTGACTATTGGGGACCGTTGAAGGAAAACTTTTATGGATAATCATGGAACGGATTTTATTAACACTAATGATCATACATCAAATTTATTATTATATATGGTCAAAACTCTGGAGCGTGACTATAAATGCTGCTTCAGATGTCTTTTATATTTTTTGTATTTCCTCTAATATTCTGAACTATTATTGTGGGACCATTAAACTGTAAAATATTCTGGAGTGCAACTAATAGTCACACTCAAACCCCACAAATTTATTTTCTTTTTCGAAATAAAAAAAAAAATAGTTGTAGATATTTTCACAAACTTTTTGGAATGTGGTTATATTTTTCTGAAGAGTTTTTTTTTAATTAGAAGTTATGCTTATTTAAAGTTTCAGTTTTCATTTACAATCTTTGTTTATTTTTTCACTAAAAATGGATCATGCAGATAAAAAAAGAAGCACTGCAATATTGAAAAATTCAACAAAATTTTTGAATGAAAATAAAAAATTTAAATAAACATAACTTTTAATAGAAAGCTCTCAAGAAAATGTACAATCACATTTCGAAAATTTTATAAAAAGATTTGCAACAATTTTGGTTAGAAATTTGAAAAAAAAAATGGGGCGTGACTATTAGTTATGCCCTGAATATATTACAGATTAGCGAGTCTCATAATAAACATCAGAGAAAATGCAAAAAAAAAAAAAAAAGAGTAAAAGACATCTGAAACGAAATTAATATTCACGCTCCAAAATTTGATCATCTCTAATAATAAGTTTGTGTTATGGTTGTTAATTCTTAATACATAAATAAAGTTAACTTTTCAAGCTTTTCAAACATGCCATGTAATAAATTTTCTCCATCATTGATTTTGTTTAGATTTTTTCATCTTCTTGAATTCAAGGGTTTATATAAAATAATTTCTCTCTCCTCATTTAAAATAATGTGTGTAATGTACTTAAGGTGAAACTTAACTTTTAAAATGATCTAATATTTTTATATGATAATTTATAGATTATTATGTATTTAATTATATTATTTATTATTATAATAATTATCATTATTACTTAGCAGTTAAAAATATTGTGTATGTAAAATTATATTAAATATATTTAAAATTTATATTATATTTAAAAAATCTATATTAATAAGCTAAAATATTTCATAACAATATGAAACACGACAACGATACTTTCTTGTAGAATTATTGATAAAAATTATTGTAATTTCTACAGTTCCTTGAACAGTTGCATTTTTCCTCTCCACAGTGCATATTGTGTTCCTCTCTATATTAACAAATATATATTTTGTTCCAGGACATTAATTTTTTTCCGCCTTTTTTTTTCTCTCTGTACGATTCTCCCATTTGGGGCTTGTATTAATAAAAAATTCCCCGTTTGGGGCTTGGATTAATAAAAATTTCATAAAAATTTCCCCATTGAATCATCCACTTTCCCGCTCTCCAGTTAAAACTAATACAATAGGCACCATTTTGTATGCAATGTGCCGAATCTAGGACAGGACAGAGCCAGTTTAGAAAAAAAAAAACTTGTGTGATTTAAATCCAGGAAAAAAGAATAAAAAGAGCTACCAAAAACATAGGACCACTTGCCCCAAATTGCCCAGCAATAGCATCAGTTTATACTGTCTAAAGTTACAAATTTATTTAAAAATGAATTATTGGTTTAATGTAATTTTAAACTGGCCCCTTCCTCTATTACGGCAACTACACACATCTTCAGTCAAGACTCAAGTTCCATACTTCTTTGCCACGGCTGTTTAAAAAAATAACAATAAGTTCCATACTTCTTTATTAATTATTTCAGCTTGTTATTTGTTGGTACCATCATATCATGCCATAACAACTTTTGTCTTTTGTATCTAGGACGGTATAAAGGTGGATGTCAGTTAGTTTACAAAAAAAATTATATAGTTAAAAATATATTTTTTTTAACTCAAATATTTATTTTATTTTTTTAATCTAGACATCGTTATCTATCATTTTTTTATTTCGTCCGTATTTGTATCCCTAAATTGTGGTAGAAGCTGTATAATGTTAAAGAGTACAATCAAGACTACTTTACTCCTTACATGTACTAGAAGATTCTCTTTCTATGTATATATATAGAGAGTAAAACTAGTGTGTTCCTAGGAGCACAAAATTTTTCTATAATCCTAGTTCAAAAAGTATATCAAATGATTTTCAAATTTTAATTTATCACTCTCATTAAATTCTTCATATTGAAAGCTTATGGGGTACAAAAATTTGGAGTGTTTTGAGTTTTCTAAGTCACTATTTTTAATTTTTGAAAATAATATACAAACATTGAATATATTATTATTATTTTTTAGAATTGATTTTCAAAAATTAAAAAGAGTGACTTATAAAATTTTTGTACTCCATAAGATTTCAATATAAATAATTTAATGAGAGTGATAAATTAAAATTTAGAGATCATTTGATATATTTTTTGAGTTAGGAGCACGCTAGATTTACTATATATATATATATATATACACACACACACAAAGAGAGAAAGAGAAAATTGAGTTATTATGCTATACGTAATATGGATCGACTTTATGTATTGAATGTTATTTATATTTAGTTCCATGAGTTCTATATTCATATTTAAATATGTTCAAGAAAATGCACTTGATCTTGAACTTCATAACTTTAAATATAATAAATATACAACTCTAATATATCATATAAGACCGTCGTGTCGATTAAAAGTACGTTATTATTCTGTAAATGTTGATAAAAACTTATCATTTAGTAACATGAATATAAGAAATATTTCATATATTAAACATACCTAATAGATAAAATATTAAATAAATTATGTTTGTGTCATTAATATTTTTATCGTGTTTTTGATTCTAAGATTGAGACATATATCTTTCTTACATGAGGAATGTATAATATAATTATTATTAAAATCAACTTGCAATAAGTAGTGATAAAAGTAATAGTTTTTTATACATAACTTGTGCGGAAAAAGATATATATCAATAGTATCATTATCACTCATTAATAATGAGAAATAATATATTATGGACTCCTTGATAAAGTAGAATCATAAATGAATCCAATATAACTGAAGTACAGTTATAATTTTATAATTTACTTAATAGATAAAAAAAATAGTTATAATATAAAGATGACACGGTTCTACTTTGTATATTAATTATAATATCATAAGGTAAGGAATAGACACAAGTAATGTTAATGATAACATTACTAGAAAAATCATGTTTTGTAGAGATTTTTTAAATATCTGTGTTATTTGAGTAACTATAATATATAACTAGAATACCGCATATAGTTTATGAAATAAAATGTCTTATCCCATTGCCAACATAACATAGATCCTCATAGATCACACCAACTGAACGGAAAATAAGAATAAATATTTTAATATATTTTAATGTATAAGATTTCATATTGCATGAAATAAAGGTACAAATAGGAATTGTTAAAATATTATGTCATATGATGTGATTTTCTAGCGGAAAATAAATTTATTGATATGTACATATTATAAGTATAATATAAGTTTTATTATTATAAAAATATGAGAATATTATTATGAGATATAAATTTATTTAAATCCCAAAACCCAATATAATTGATTTAACAAATAAAAAGATAGAGAAGAAATCCATAATTAAGGCCACAAACTCGGGTCAGATTCTAAGGCTACTTTGAACAAAAAATTAAAAGGGCAATATTAAAATAATAACCAATCTGGACAAATGATCTATAAAAATTATAGCTCTTGGAGTGTAGAATTCAATGGTAAGATTTGAGGTTGTTTGAAATTCACTAAAGAATGTTATAATAATTTTAGTGCTGAAAGGTTAGCAATTAATGTGCCGATTTGAGTTTCATTCATGCCTTAATATCTAATCAAATTTGAAGAGTCTTGATATGATATTTAAAGCCTATAAATATCATATATGATCAGAGATTATGTTGATTACTACTTTCAACTTAGTTTTTCTCTTTTTCTCTAAATATTTGCTAAATAGTTTTTAATTAATCAATCGATCACATAACGGTAAAGCTAAGAGTAGACTAATAGGATGCTAGCACAAACACGACGCCATTCTTATTTCGACTTCAATGTGAACCGAAGAGGAATAGAGCTACGTTAAAGATCATAAATATGATATCACAATCCCTCTTGTAGGAATATACATGATTGTATTAATGATGCAAATAAATGAAAGTAAAATTAGCAATAATGAAATGATCATAGATGCCATCATATAAATTTTATTTTATTTATTAATTTTTATTCGATTCGCATCATGAAATTCTTCAGTGCTATGGATTGATTTTTCATTCTTGATGTCTAAATGGTCTATCCGAACCGCTCAATTTTTTTTAAATTATATATTTTTAAAATTTATTACTATTTTTTAAATAGTTAGAAAATCAATCCGCTTGGATAACTCAAAATAATAGAATCAAGTGATTTTATTACTATTTAAAAATAGTAAAAAATTCTAAATAATATAAAATTTTGCCCCCAACTAGATATTCATATGAAAAATATTTTGAGCTATTTAGATCGGCTACTTAGATTTCAAGAATGAAGAACCGGTCCATAGTACAAAGTTTATATGTGTCATGCATAACATCATAACCTGTGTTGTAAAAAATGGTATGCGCTTGGCGGACAGATAAGGTACCGTCAAGCGATTAATCGTTATGCGGTCAACTAAATGAATTTTATGGATGATTTAATATTTTTATTATTATATATATTTATTTATATCCAACATATATTATCCATTCATAATATTATATTAATAATTATAGTCATTGAACATTATATATAGTAAATTATTTAAAAGTCATAAACTCATAATATGATATTTCATGGTTCATTACTTTAATACAACTAATACACTCAATACATATATTACTTACAACCAGACCAAAATACTATATATAGGGTGCAAACTCCATCTTTTTTATATTTTATTATATTAATAATTAATTGTACAAAAATATTCAAAAATAAAAAAAATAATTAAAAATTTATACATAATTTAACAATATTTTCAGATATTTTGGTTTATAAAATTATGATGTTATGATTAAAGAAATAAAATTAAATAATTTAGATCTTATAATTTTTTTGAGACTTGGATGATCTAATCGTCTATTTATTTTTTTAGTTTGATTTTGAGAAGTAAAAATAATAAAGGAGGAGATAACAAGTCTTTTAAAAAATAAAAAATAGAGATCAAGAGATATTGATTCGAGATATTGATTCGGAGAAGAAAAATTACAATAGTAGTTATGTGATTTTCTGGAGAGAGATGAGTACAATGAGTTGGACATCTTATTAAAATATTATCAGCGATTTTCCTTATCAATGCCACTTATTGTATTCAATGAATTACGTTCAGTACAAGAGCGAAATAAAAATCTAACAAACTAGATGGGTGGTTTTCAAGATCCACATACAAAACCATTTAGCATTATGTGCAGTTTTTGAATAAACATGTAGATTCATTCTAGCATTTATATTAACCATTGAATTATGGATATTGATTGATAACTTTATTTATAGATCCTACATTTAACAAGTAAAGTAAAAGATAAGTTTTTTTTTCTAATTTGATAAGTTTGTTAGTAATTAAACAAATAAATAAAATAACCATATAAAATTGTAAAATTAATTCAATATACTATATTTAAAAGTAGATTGTTTAGTGGAAATGTGTCAAGAACGTTTTGTGAAATTGATCCAAATTTGCTTGATTAAATGTGAAGCATCTAGAAGGTGGCACTAGAATCAATCAAGCGCAACTAATTTCTACGAGACAATTGGCCAACCAACTAGGCAATCATATTAAAGTGTCTCCCATAGGCCATACCTCATCTGAACTTTCCCAACTAACAACCCATTTTCCATTAATATCTTGCTTATTCTTTTTTCAAATAAATATAAATATAAGGGTTCAATTCTCTTTTCATTTTATTAATCAAGAGGTCTATTATAGCGTCTCTGCAGGCACAAAAACAATCCGTGTTAGAGTTATCAGAAAGGAGAGAACTTATCACAATTATTAGTTCACGATTATTATAGAAGAATAATAGAATGCGTCCATAATTTTTTTTCCTTCAAAATCTCTCCAATGAAGCGTCCATCAGTAACTAATGAACAAAAAGAAAAAATGACCCGTTACATCAATGGAAACAACGTTTTGTGAAACGATCGAAGCATCAAATGTCATTGTCTAAGGTATCCATCCTGTCACCACCACATGGCCGAGCGACACGTGTGGGTCCATAACCCCACATCCAATCATGCCCGTGCCATATAATTATTATATGATTGAGTACATTTGCAATTCCTTAGAAAAACTCAATTCCTTAGAAACGATAGAACTTGCTTGAGTCGAGGTAAATTCTTTAGCTACAGCTAGACATCGTACATTTTTTGAGAGTCGGTCTGATACACCTGCAAAAGGTTGGGTAAGAATTAGATTTGATAAGAATTTTTATAGCGTCGAGTTTAAAGATTTTTTAAAGGGTAAATCTTATTTTTGTTAAGTTTTTCGAATTCTAAAGGGTTGGATAATAATAGAATAAGAATCAGATAAATGATCAACGGGTAAAGATCTGATATTTTTTTGTTGATTAAGTATTTTTTAATATTAATTTATATTTGTATAATAACATTAAATTATATTTTTTCTATTTTGATAGTTTGCTTAAATTATTTTATATTTTTTAAGTTTAATTAATATATAATATAAAATATTAAATAAAATATTTGGGAAAGGATCGGGTAAGGGTCGGGTTTGATAAGGATCGGATTAAAAAGAGCCGAGCTAAACTTATAAGGGTCAGGTCAAAACCAAATTTTTTGAAGAGCCGACCAGACCGAGTTCAAGAGCCGAGCCCTTATAGACTATGCCTAGCTACAACACTAACTACTAACATGTTAATTGGGGAAGAACATTATAGAAAAGTACATATACTAGATATCTACCTCACGTTGGCAAAATTAATAAAATCACTTGATAAATTTATAATATGTTATTATCATAGTCAAATATAATAATTCAATAATTCTATATAGTTCCAATCAGTATTCATTAAGTTTTTCAAATCTAATGCATATATTCAGGACATAGATAAGGGGATTAGAGGGTGCCTGATCCCCTTCAATTCCATGAAAGTTACATGTCAGGTTTAAAATTTATTATGTATTTTTATTTCGTGAGGTGTATTAGCTCTACTAATTTATTAATTTTAATGCCCTACTAACGTAAATCTTCATCTCGGCTTTTTATATATTAAATTTTTTGTTCTGCCCTGAATACATTTATACAAATATGTAAAAAAAAGTTATTGCTTCTTAACTTTCGATGATACAAACTTATCTTAATTTGATAATTTCCATTTATTTAGAAAATTCATTTGCATTCATAAAATTTTGACTTGCACTTTTTTAAGTTTCTCTCACCAACTTTTTATTAATTTCACTTAAACTTAAATTGAATCAGGCATAAAACAAATCTTTTTTTATTCTTTTTTTAACAAAAGACGGGATCGATACAAATTGTGAAGAACTTTGATTCTCAATAAAATTAAGAGTCATGTTGCTGTATTATTTATATATGACAAAATGCAAATAATTTGAGCCATGCTTCAATACAATACATTGTACACATCAGGATCTTATATATCAAAATTTATATCTTATAAAATTTTACCAGTTTCTGAATTATTGAAAAGCGGACCTAAATACTAAGAAAATTAAAAAAATATTTGCATATCAAATATTAAAAGACCAAAAAAGCGCCAAAAAAATAGATTAGAAAATTCTTTAATTGCTTTATCTAGTGGGCTTAGATCAATCTCAAATATGGGACAAAATAATTTTTGTATCAAAAGTTTATAAGAAGAACTAAATTAAACATTTTGACTACTCTCAGAATTATTATTATTATTTCAACGACATTAACAAATGTAATGAATATTTGTTAATGTTCTAAATGTTTTTTTATATCCTATATCTCATCTTTAAAATTTTGTGTTGTATGGAACAAATAGTTCATTTTTATTTTTGATCATAATAGTTGGTGATGAAATGTTAATAATAAATGTTAATGGTTTTTTTAGATGGGCTGTGTGGTACCCTATTCACTGGGAATTGACGAATTGAGCAATGTAGATATACAATAGAAAAGACCGTCTCAAATTAATATACTATAATAAATTAATAATAATAGATTTGGATCCATCAAGGATTTACCCTTCTTATGTTTCTAGCAAATAGTCCTCCACGCATACACAGCTTGTTTCTTACTTTCTTAATTAATGATTAGCACATTTGTCATCATATTTTACATTATTTAATTTATTTACTTTCTGAGAAGATCATTGGGAACATTTATTTGTATGCAGAATAAAAAATAAAAAAACACACATTATTCTAAGCCTCTTGGGCCATTACAGACCAAACAAACCCACCTTAAAAAGAAATATCAATTCAAATTAAGAAAAAACAATATACAAATAATTAACATGAACATAAAAGAGAAATAAAGCGACATTAGCAATGTCTCTTCATAAGGACAGAAGCATTTCTGTCAGTATAGCTTGGTACTTTGAGACTTGTTAAAACATAAAAACCACCTCACAAACTTCTTCCCCAAATCATTCTGACAGGATGGCATTTTGCCATCATTAGTCATGACCCATGACAGGGAAGTTACATTTGATGTACAATTTGTTTTTATTCCTTTCTGGACGGAATAATATTGCTTTGAGAAAATTTCAGGACAGAATAATTTTCCTAATTTCAGGAATGTTGAACTGATTTTGTTAATTTATTTTTCAGGAGTGGAACCTATCAGAAAATTTGATCAGATCAGGCGGAAGAATCTAATTGTACAACCAGTGACTTGTCGAGTTGGCGTTAAAAAAAAATGCAATCTTGCACATATGATGGTTGGACTAGGGGTATCAATGGGTGAAATCGGGTTGGGTCATATTTTTTTTTTGATCCGATCCGATTAAATTCTGGTAATTTTTTTTGATCCATATCCGATCCATATAAAATAATTAAATATTTTTATATAATTTAAAGTAATAAAATATTAATTAATTTATAATTATTTTTAATTAGTATATATTGAAGTTTTAATTAGTACTAAATCACAAAATTACTTTAAAAAACATAATTAATCGGGTTGGGTTGACCCGAACCCGATCCGATCCGATTTGGGTAAAAAATTAAATCCATACATGACCCATTTATTTTCGAGTCATGTCGCGTCGGGTTGACCCGAACCCAATTTGGATCAAAAAAATTAAACCCATATCCGAACCATTTATTTTCGGATCATGTCGGGTCAGGTTGATCCGAATCCGACCCCACCCGATTTGAGTCAAAAAAATTAAACTCATATCCAATCCATTTTTTTCGGATCATATCGAATCGGAAATCGGATTAACTCGTCGGGTCGGATCAATAATTGACACCCCTATGATTGGCCAAGTTCAATCGGTCATCTAAAAATGAGAAGATATAATATAAGGTTACTATGTATTAAGGAAATCTCCAAATTCTAAGACAAATTTTGCTACATAAATAAATCTATTACATAATACTAAGAGCTTCAACTTAAAGTCGGAAAAAACTCATCTATGATTCACCTGAATTTAATAAAAATCAGTAAAAAAAACTGCAAAATACACACAAAAGAATCATACATGCATAGATCTATACTCTTTTCTTTTTCTACCCTCCCTATTTGAGTTGTGCATGAATCTAAATATAGAGTAAAGTTAAGGTGGTCCAAAATACTCATTGGAAGCATTATCGATATTTTGAGCTTCCCTAAGTTGGCTACACCTACACTAATTGGTGTTTCCTTTTTTTTTTAATTTGGATAATTTCAAATGAGTATAAACGGAGAAAATAAACTTCTTAGTTTTATCTAAAAAAACAAAGTTAATGTCGATCTTATAAAATTAAAATTTATTATTATTTTCTTTGGACAAGCAGAAATTCGCCAGCTTTTATTAAAAAAAAAACAGATATATCCAGTAGAAAAGTGCTGAAATTTTATATGGATCTTTTATTTTTGTGCAAAGTACTTCCCCAAATAAAATTTTCATTGTAACACAACACAAAAGCTCTCATTTTGTTGGGTATGAATTATGTTGTGATCTCTGTCTAGCTTGTTTGTCTAATTTCTAGCTGTCAAGCGTCAATATTAGATTTCATTTGTTGTTTTCAGATCGATACAAATTTACATCATTGTCATGTAATGTTACCCAGTACATTATTGGTTTTGCATTCTCACGGTTTATTCCAAATAAAAAGTAAAAGAAAGAAGAAATGGAAAGGACAAATAAATATACTTTGTGGTTCTGTTTTTCTCCTGCATCAATGAAATTCATACCTCTACTATAAGAAGGAATGTAGCTGTTCATATAACGGATCCATTACAAATTTCATGACGATATAGTAATGAGAGATCACTTAATATTTTAATTTTTTTTTGAAAATATAATTTGATTTTAATTTTATATGTATGGTAATGGCGTACATTAATTATCTACATTTTATGTTTTAAAATAGGGCGGGGATCACTTGACAATGGGTTATTTTGACAATTTTGATAATGAATTTTTAAATAAATACAAAAAGTCTTTAAACTAGTTTGATGGTTATTAAAATTTCATTCATTTTCATTATTGTTTAATACTCCACTAGGGACTATTAAAAATTTATAAAATTTACAACAATTATAATTTGACGGTCTTCGATGGACTATCAAACGATTATAAAATTACATAAAATTTGAATTATCATCAATCTATAAGTATAAGAACATACCCATAAGATTTATTATTATTATTATTAAGATTTTTTTCATATTTATTTAAAAATTCATTGTCAAGATTGTCAAGATAACCATTGTCAAGTGATCCCTTCCTTTAACATATATATAAATTTTCTCTATTTTTAAGACATTTTCATATTTATTTAAAAATTCATTGTTAAAATTATCAAAATAACCCATTTTCAAGGGATCCCTTCCCTTTAATAACACATCGAGTGACAAGTACTAGGGTTGAAAATGAAATGGATATTATCCATTTTGTTCTGCCTTTATTAACAAAATTATATGTAAATATATCATCCGTATTATAAATTAATTATCTTTATTTATATTCGTTTCATATCTATAAAAAAACAAAGATAGATATATGATTTTAGATTATAAAATTATGCATATATCCAAACTGTTAGCAGCAATTTACAAGTTTTTTACTAGTAAAATATTAAGAGTTATATTTATGTATAGTCATTTATTTTGAACTTGATAAATGTATGCATTTTAAAGACATGGTGTCATTTAAATATTTTTATTATATATGTATATTTATTAGCAATATGTATTAGTTATTGTTTCTTATCCATCGCTGAACTATATACAAATGTATATACATTTAATATCTATTTACTATTCGTATCCATTTAAGGGGGATATGATTTTGAGTTTTGACATTTATTTAATATTCATATCCGCATTTAATTATATGTGCCTAGTAAGAAACTGATATAATATAATTTTGACACTACTTATTCCGAATTCATTCCGTTTACACCCCAAGTGAAAAGTAACCTCCACGAAAAAATTAATTAACATTTCTTTTTATATCATCAGACAATTTTCTTAATCAAATGAAATTTGTTTGTGTCACCACGTGTTTACTAAATATACGTTTGTATATCAGCAGTGTAAATCTTTTTACGACAGATTATATATAATATTATATTTTAATTTCGTTGTAAAATTTGCCATGAGAGCTGCTCGTTAAGATACGAGCAGTATCTTGCTCTTCGAGGTCCATCAGTACAAGTTAATTTGATTTTTTGAGATTTGTATACATTTTTTTGGATATTTTTGATGGTCTGATTTATACAGTAGGATTCTGCTCGTGGCTCAAATGAGGAGCATATTCCCACTGATTTTTTAAGTAAAATAATAAGTTAAATTATATTATTAAATTATCAAATTTTAAAAATAAAAATGGCAATGCGTCACTAGCATTGGCGTAAAGAAAATAGTGCATCGACATTGGTGCCTTCCCTCAGTGCGCCACTAGGAGTAACGCTTTCTTCCTAGTGCGCCAGTGGGACTGGCGTCTACCTCTCCTATATAAAGGTAATGTGCCACAACATCTGTGCACAAAGGAGAGATATTGAGTGTTGTGGGAAAAAAAAGTAGAAAAAAAGAAAAAGAAAAGAGGAAGAAAGAAAGAAAAGATATATATTTTTTTTTTTTTAATTATAACTATTATTGATATTATACTGACCTGAAATTTGGTATTAATCTGAACATAATATTTAATATTAATATTAATCTCGAATTTAATATTGGTATGAACTTAGAATTTGATATTGATTTAAACCTAGAATTTGATATTGACTTGAACCTTGTTCTTTGTATTGATCTTACCTAAAATTTGGCATTGATATGAAATTATAATTTAGTATTGATATGAACCTATAATTTAATATTTATCTAAAACTAGAATTTGGTATTAATCTAAATCTATAATTTGGTAGACCAATAGATATGACATACCAATGTGATCCGAGTGTCATCCTTTTTCTTCCTTTTGAAAGACATCGGACATCTCAAAGTTTGTCAGAGGTATATTTTAAACTAGTATTAAAAAAATAATTTATAATTAAATATGTGTGTTAAACTAATACAAAATAAAAATGATAGAGAAATACGAATGTTATTCGATTTCACACACATCGTCCTATTATGGCCTACATCTCCCCGATTCAGACCAAATTGCAGTCACTCGGGCTTTTTTATTTCACCAGATTTTATGAGATTTATGTTGAAGAGAGAGAGAGAGAGACTCAATATTGTTCAACGCTTTTACGGGATGATGTCTCTTAGTTTTGCTAGTAACCAATAATGTATTATCGGTTTTTTGAGCTTCCTCAATTTTGAAATCATTATCCAAAATATCATAATCTTTCGTGTAATCCTCTTCTATCTCCAGTCCAATCAAATGATCTGAATCGATATCATTTTTCTCATCATCATTATCATCATAAATATTTTCTATTATAGGTGATAAAATATTGACATTACTACCGTTGTAAATATTAACAGTACTAGTATTTTTGCTTATATCAAGAGTCAAATTTGTACTAATATCGTAATTATCTTTAGAAAAGTTATTTTTTGAAAGATTTAATTCTTGATAAGTACTACTATCACCTCCAAAAAAAATTATAAATAGTAGGACAATGTTTAATTGTTGGGTTCGATTGTTGATAAATAGTGTTATTATTGTCAAAATAATTTGATTGCACTAGTTGATAAGATCCTAAATAAAAAGAACTGTTTGAATAATTTGGATAATATTCGATTGAATTAAAAGTGGATACCTCATTTGCATAGGAGCTAGCTTGAGCATAATTAGGGAATATCTCGTCAAAATCAGTATTATTGTTATATACTTTCGAAAAATAATTTGAGACGTTATTACCATACTGATGATAATTGAAACTCATATTTGTGATTTGAGGAAAGAAACAAGTGATGACGTATATTATGAAAAAATAACGAGTGTGGTTTGGTGAAAGAAATGAGCGATGAGCGATATTTATAGAATGAGAATAATGCGTCAGTGTAATGGACACAGTGTTGAAGGCACCACTCCCACTAGCGCACTGAGAGGAAGATGCCACTCCTAGTGGCGCACTGAGACAAAGCGCCAATGCCAGCGATGATATATCCCTGTGCGGCAATACTAATGGCACACTGCCATTTTTATTTTTAAAATTTGATAATTTTAATTATTATTATTAATAATATGATTTAACTTATTATTATATTAAAAAATTAGTGGCATATTCAGATCCGTAAAATTACGACACAGCTGAGGATTGGGTTGCTTGCTTAGTTGCTATCTATTATCTACTGACTAGTTTGTGTGATTTGATTGATTGGTTGTTGATATAACCTCAAACAATTCTCGTACAAGTAAACAGCCCCTGGATTTTGAAACCGCGTCAGAGGGCCGGGTATCGTGTCTGGTCGAGGAAATATCTTTGTTAAACCAATTTTGTTTGACCTGGCAACGTGTTATCATGTTACACAAGTTGCAATGCCTTTTAAGACACAGATTGGGACACATACTAATCTGAGGTTGCTTGTGCTTTGGCTGCTAATTGTACCTACCTCTTTGTAAAGCTTAATTAATTAATGTACATCGTCTTGTTCCTTTGGGAACAGTGTTAACGATGTATCTAGTCAATTGGTTGTTTTCGTGGTAAATTTTATGGTCCTGATTAAACCACCTACCTATATATGACGTAAGTTTCCTTTTCATGAATTGTAACTTGAAGACTATTTGTATCAAATAAATCAATTTAATTAATTAGACATGTTTCATTATATCAAAGTATTAAAAAATATAATTCGAATAAAAAAACAAAAGTTAAGATATATACTATATAGAGTAATTTTAGTGTAAATTCAATTTTTATGATACATCCAAACTTTATGTACATTTTTTTGGAAGTATTGCTCAAATGAAAATAAAATAAAAATTATAGATATATTTTTGACTTACATAGTGTATCAAATTTAAAATAATTTCGAATTTGATTGATCATTCATCATAAAGACATTGAAATATATCTATAATTTAATTCTTTTCATTAAATAACTAGTATCTTGTCTGTGCGTTGCTACGGTGATATCTTTCAGAAATATAAAAATTCATATTTTCATGTGAAAAATAAGAAAATAAAAATAAAAATAATTTAGTAATTAATTTAAATTTTAATCATGAACACATAATTAATGTAAAATAAATATAAATTAAGAGAAAAGTTAACATTCAGCGTTTAAGAAAAGTTAAAATTCATAATTAATAACAATTTAAGAAAAAAATAAAACAAACTAGAGTAATTGTACTCCTAAATTATGTAGCGTTTCGTGTAACAAACAAAATTGAGATAAAATTCTAACTTCAACACAAATGATCATCGAGATAGTAACATTATTTGATGAATAACTCAATCCGATGAGTGATATTAGTTCTAAAAATTTAATAAAAAAATTTGGACCGTTATAAGATCAGTATATATACGTAGTTAATAAGGAGTAGAGATATTCTTTAAAAAAATTATATCATAAAAATTGAATGTAACATAAAAGTTAGATGTGCACAAAAATTACTTGTACCTTGTAAAAATCTCCAAAATAACAATTTCGTTTGTTTTCGCAACACATTCAATCGCGCTTGGCCTGAAGTTTAATTAGTTATTACTCAAAAGAAACTTTTGGAAATATTGAGCAAATTAAGAGCGAGCCACCAACCTAATCATTAAACAATCCCCAACCTTAAATAATTAACCGTTCAATAATAACCAAATATGCCACGTGATCGATGTATCCCCCCATTCGCCACATTTATGAATTATTTGGTTTCTCTTGGATCTGCGCATACAGATTCACAATTCCACATTTAAATTTACCATTTGGGATTTAGAACTTGGAAATTAGGAGACGAGTTTGTATTTTCTAGATTGTTCTATATATTCATGGAACAACTGTTTGTGATTTATGACTATCAGATCAGTATAATAGTTGATCGTAATTAGAACGGCGATGATCTTAAATTCACAGAATGATTTATAACAAATACTTTATGTGCGTAAAGTAATTCAGATGATGTGAATTTTTAGAATTGATGCCCTTAGTTAGAAAAAAAAATAATGAAGCAAATTAAAAAAATTTGTGAAAATGTGAAATGATTGAAAGACCCGGGTTCACCACCCCTTCCCCCCTCAATGACATCAATATAACAAAAATAACAAGATAATGACGTAAGTTAAAAAAAATGGACAAATATCAATGTATTAATTTTGGATTATGAATGCATATAAAAACGAAATTAAAATAGACATAGCTTTCAGTGTGCGCGTGGTACACACTCACTGGCCAGTCACGCTCACCAGCTCCTCGTGATCCAAGTAGGATATAATCTGCACCTGGTGCACCACGCAGTTTGCACCAATGGCACCGATGGAGCGACCAATTCGTTGTAGACCAAATAAATTCGATTTGATTTTGATTATTTGTCCAACTGATTTGGAATCCAATATTTTTTAAGAATTCTTTGGTAGCAGCGGGAGTTTTTGTTAAGCCTATTCCTAATTCTAAATAGAATGACAAACACATAGGGATTCATAAGTCAAAATAGTATATTACATTAATAAGATTTTTCTTTACTTTTTATTTATTTATTTTATTCCTCTTTGTCTTTCATTTAAATATCTAATGATAATACATTATCAAATACATTTTGTTTGTAAATTATTTTCTTCCTGATTTTATTATTCCATAAATTTCTCAAAGTAGGGCTCATCAAAATGAAAAATTAAATACTACTAAAAAAATTCAAATGTTGAAATTAATGAGTTTCTTTTACTTGCTGTATCAAAAAGTAAATCACAAGCTTTTGATAAAAAAAAGCATAGTGAGATTTAGAATATATATATATATATATATAGCTATCATTTACTTGATATATATATATATATATATATATTTTTCTCAAAACTTGATCACACACCACTACGTAGAGATGAGATCCATTATTATCCATAAAAAATGCGAGACTCATCATTATGTTCTATAATAATGTTTTCTCTTTATTAAAATATAACTAATTTTTTTATGTAAGATGGAAATTGGTGGATCTAAAAGATTGGACAAAATGTTCTCAAAAATGTTTTCTCCTTATTAAACTATAATTAAAATTTTACAAGTATATAAAATTCAATTTCCAATAAAAATTCGACATGGAAATTGAGATATAGAGCTGAAGTAAGAACACTGTATAGAAACTCATATTTTATCTGTGCACATTTGTTAATTGATCTTTGATATGTGAATTTCAATGCTGCCATTTTTAAAAAATAAGAGCTAATATATTTTATTTGTTAAACTTTAATAAACTCATATATCAGGATAAAAGTCGTTAGAGGATATCTTTGTCGCCTTTGTTTTATTCATAAAAATAATTATCATTTCGATTTGGGAATTTACTTTGAATCTTTGGTTGTCAATTTGTTATCATGATAGCTTTCAAATTCAGTAGTACATAAATTCTTGATATTTATATTTGAAGTTCTCGTATTCCATAATCAAGTTGAAATACATATAATTTTTGTATGCATATATTGGTTATTATTAATCAAAAGTACTAGTTTTATTTATTTTTAAATTTTTATGTTTTCCTGTGAGGATAATCACCCTCATTGAATACCAAGTACTTATATATTGAATTTTACTGCTTTCTTAGAACAACAGACAATAGTTATGTTTGGAAAAAATTGAATATTTCATCTTTATCCAATTCACTCAATTTCTTATCCACTTATCAGTTCATCATAATTTTCTATAAGTTAATCGAGACTACATAATTGGTAACATTTTTGTTTATTTCTAAACTTATATGGATATTGTAACAACTGTAATTGTTAACAGTTACATTCTCAATTTCTCATTTAATAAGTAAATAATACTAAATATTAAATAAGGGATGGAAAGTCGAATAAACAAGACAAAGAATAGGCTGTAGATGCACTCTCGTCGTTTTGTGCGAGTAAATCTTTTTTTTTTCTGATTTATTGTATGTGGCCATAAAAATAACGACAACATATGTTATGCGTTACTGCGTTAGAGTCGTACTGATCAGAAGAACCACATGGACCGAAATAAATTAAAAGATAGAGCTGAAATACAAGATCCGAATCCATTTGATTTTACAGAGTAGGGCCGCAAATTAGTCGAGTTCGAATGAGTCGGATTTCGCTCAAGTTCGGTTCATAAAAATTTGAATCGAGTCGAGCTTTTAAAATGTTTCGAGCTGAAAAATCTAGCTCAAATTCGGCTCATTACTATTTGAACTAGCTCATGAGCCAATGTATGTATGTTGACTCTGTTTGACATTTATATTTAGTATATCTATAAATTATAAATTCAGTATATCTACAAAAATGATACACGAGTTAGTACAAAATTAATATATCAATAATTTATATTTTGAATAAAATCTTTACTGCACTAATTTGAATAGATGGACCAGCAAAAAAATTATTGAGTCAGATATATGAGCTGAGTCACGAGTGAGTATGAGAAGTCATTAAGCTGCTGAGATGGTGAGATCACGAGAGATAATGAGAGATAAATTATCGGATTAGAGTTTAGCACAAAAAATATATAAACTACTATTGTTTGAGCCGAGTCCAGCTATGAGCCGAGCCAACTCCAATTTAAACTCAGCTCATTTAACTATCAAGCCAGATTAGCTCGAGCCAAATTAGCTTGAATCATATTAGCTTAAACCCGAATCGAACCCGAACTGAACCACTACCACGAGCTTTTTTACACAGCCCTATTTGACAGTAGTGTATCCCGCTTCTACTCCAATAATAATGACTGCTTGTGCGTGGTAATATTGGTGCATGTGAGATTTAAAAAGGTTCTCTATAAAAATTTGAGTAATTTTAGAGACTTTATTTATAATTGCATATATATTAATACTAATATATATATAATAAATGTTCATATCGTGACAACACTCACCATCATTATCAATATAATTATAGCCGTTGTCATCATTTTTATCAGTATAGTAGTAATTACGTAATTAATAACAATAATAATGATAACAACCACAGCATTACTAATTATGTTATGGGATTTAAAAACAAAGGGAACTTTATGGCAAAAATCTTGATTTTAAAATAAAAGGACCGATCTGAATTGCATAATGCTGCCTACATATTAAATAGTTTTAGACTGTTCAATAGAAATGATTTATTCTCTATTTAAAATAGGAGCAAAAGTTTAATAATCTAATGATTTTTTTTAAGATTTAAAAATATAGATTAACATCGAGCAATTGAGACTGTCGTTTTCATTTTTATTTTTATAATAGAAGCTCGAATAAAAATACTTTGGAAGGCAGAGAACAATTCACAATTTTTGGATTAGCTCACTTCTTGAGAACCAAACATACCCAATATGCAATGAGAAGGAATTCAATTACCATTATTTTGGTGCCACATCGGTGCCATTAAAATTAAATATCAAATAATTATTATTTAAATTCTTAAATAGCAAAAGAAGGAATATTTTATAAACATCATCTTATATATGTATATAAAAAGTTATATCATTTCAATATTATTTATATAGGCATCAAACGTTAATAAAATCAACGGATCAAATTTTACAATTTAGACATGTTACTTGATGGCTATTCAAATGAAGTTAAAATTTTATAATTTTTCATATACATATAATTGAGATGATATAGAATACATCTAACGGTTCATATTTTTAAATTTATACATAAATAAATAAATATGCACCATGGACACCAATAATGATGGTAATTGAATCCCTTTTCATATGCAATACTATAATAGTCATTGTTTTGAAATGCGATGACATGACTTCATATGCATTTGATTATGCGTTGTGATTCATGCATAAAAGTTCGGATATTTATTTTTGTATGATATTTTTTGAAATTTATCATATTAAAAATTGAAAATCAATTATATGATATATTTTTTTATAAAAAAATGAATTATATTAATATCTTATTTTATATTAAAACTTTTATAAATAAATGATTAATTTAAATATTTTAAGAATTTTTAGAATAGATATCTACGTATTGAATCGCATATGCTTTTGTATGTCGCATATACGTTATGTAACGATCAATCGTATATATATTCAAATTTTAATTATAGTAATAGTCATAAAAAATATATATGAGAACTAATGTTTGATCTAGTGGTAAATATAATACTTTCTGTATGAAACATCACATGTTCGAAAGTCTGATATATATTAAAGATGAAGCTTAGTCTCCTATCTCTACTATAAATATGTATAAACAAATAAAAGGGTATAAAATTAGCTCAAGCCGAGCCGGATTTTCCACAATAAAATAAAAATAAACGCCGTTTGCTGTGTCTAGTCTAGTGTGTTAAAATAATCTGGTCGGGTCAGACCCGATCTCCGCGTAACCCGTGGCCCTGACCCGCCCCGCTCCGATCCGTGACCCAATCCTTCAGAAACGTGATCTGTTAGAACCGGTGGGTCTAGCACGGGCGCAGACAAAAAAGATTAAAAAAATCCGTACTAGACCCGACCCGCCCTGCCCAACCCGTGATAACTCGCCCGACCTGACCCAAAAAACCTGTCTAAATCCGACCTAATACCCAGTAAACCCGGAAAATTAAAAAAAAATCAAAAAAATGTGGGAAAATATGGGAAAATTAAATATGTTTTTGTCAAAAATATAAATAGTTATATATTTCTAATATTCTTCATAATTATTTTTGAAATTTTCGATTTTTTGAGAATTTTTTGAATTTTATTGGGTTGTTTTTGAATTTTGGAAAAAAAAAGAAAAACCCGCCGACCCGTCCCGTTCCCGTTCCCGCCTCATCCTTGGACTCGACCCGCCGACCCGTTCGACCCGACGGGTCTAGGACGATCACGGCCAAACCCCTCAAAATGAACCCGTTGTTACCCGTTCCATGAAAACCTGTTAATCAATCTCGCCAAAACCCGCCGACCCGTACAAACCCACCCATCCGACCCAACCCGTCCCGGTTTTTAATACACTGATGTTTGCGAAAAAAATAAGTACAGCGTCTTGAGAAATCAGAAATGCAGCATTCTATTTAAAAGTTGAAATTAAAATACTGCTTGACCTTTTTAACCTCTTTATTAAATTCATTTAATGCTTCGTTCGTTCGAAAGTTGTATTTAAAGGATGGCACTATCACTGCAGGGAGAAAATCTCCTCCTCTCTCCCTCTCTCCTCTCTTCATTCCCTGTCCAGTGAGAGATCGACTTAAGTGGAAGAGCACATCTTTCAACGAAATAATGCTTAGAACTTTCTGGTTTTGCATTTAAAATTCCAGATTTTTTTCACTTACTGGCAAATCTGATGCGAGCAGCTGTTTTGTACTTGTACCTCCTTAAAATAAAATGAAGACATCGCAGGTGAGGCATTTAACTCTATGTTTGAGGAATTAATTAGACGAGAGCAGTAGATTTGGAGAATAATTGCCTTAATAAACATAGTATGCTTTTACAGGATTCTCCAGTTGCGTCAGAAGCACCTCCGACAAGTCAAGTTGCGCATGAAGTGCAAGGTAACCAGCCAAATCTAGCAGGTGCATCTGAGTTGCCAGCAGCTGATTCAGGTTCTTTATCGGTTGCCAGTTGTGATAATAGAAAGATTTCTCGTGAAGATATTGAACTTGTAAGATTCAATCCTTTTTTTTTCTTTTTAATTTTTCCTTTCTTGAAAATAAATTCTAGCCTAGTTTTCCAAAATCTCAGATGTCAGATATGAACACAGTTCATTCAATTATGTCAGAAACGTGCTCCAATGCTTAAATTTTCTGTAATTCTTAGTTTTTGTTTTACTCTAGTTTTTCAATTGAGATGGTGTTCCTTCTTTTATTGATTGTAAGATGAAATTAGATACAGTTGAATTGAAGTAGTAGCTCAACGGAGCTTTTTATTAGATTTAGCTGTTATGTGATATATCTTCTTAGTTCACAGGGTTAAATTTGATGTTTTGAGGTTTTTGAGGAGTACAGGGGGGAATACAGTTCTGTTGCAATTCACGTTTCTGTATTTAGTTTGTTGGCAATTAATAAAATTTACTTTGGGGGGGGGGGGGGGGGGATTTTTCCTGATAATAAATTCTACAATTTGTACTAGTTGGAAGTTGGTTCTAGTAAATTTATTTGCTTGGGTTTATTTGTAAATTCTGAGAAACTGTGATTCTGTTGCAGGTACAAAATTTAATAGAACGGTGTCTCCAGCTTTACATGAATAAAGGAGAGGTGGTTCGGACTCTCGCAACTCGCGCTAGAATAGAGCCTGGTTTTACTAATCTGTGTTAGTTTTTCTCAATTATTTTTCTATTTTTTTTTTCAATTTAGGCTGCCCTTGCATTGTGGTTGAGCTATTTTTTTTTTCCAATTTTCAATTTTGTTTCATAGTCTTTCCTAAGCCGCCGAAATTTAGTTATATTTGTGTACTTGTAGCATACCAATCCCAGTCTGAACCAAAAGAATTTATATCAGTTGGCTTTAGTATAGTAATTGTTGGTTTACATTTCTTTTATTCTTTTTTATGTCCTCAAGAAACCTCAACACTATATACAGCTCAAAAAATGTTTATTCCATCTTTTTTTTTCCTCTCTGTGTTCAGTATGGCAGAAACTGGAGGAGGAGAATGCAGAGTTCTTCAGGTCATATTACATAAGGCTAAAATTGAAAAAACAAATAATACTGTTTAACCATTTACTGGAGCACCAGTACCATTTGATGAAGTATCCGGTACCACCTAAGATCCCTGTGGTTCCTATGCAAAATGGCATTCATCCAATGCCTGGTAATTTCTTGCTTTCTTATATGATGCTTTTTGTTGAGAAATGCAACCTATTTTACTACTTTTATCCTTCCCTAGACCAATGATCATAAAGTTGATCTAAAATTCTTTTCCTTTTCATTAAGTGGAAAATTTTCAAGTTACACTCAATGTTTCACAGCACTTGCAGAAGTACCCTTACACTTGCTCATATTTGATATTTGCAACAAAGATGTGTGAGACATTTTCATCTAAAGGCCGACTGTTTGATTAGCATCCTGGACAAGATGTGTTGTGCACAGCTTGTTGACAATTTATCTTGTGGGGTCATTAGCTTTACTGAACCCAAAATTGAAGAATGAACATGAAGTCGAACTATATTCATTAAAAACCGCAAGTGCTCCGCTCCTGAACTGCTATTAGAAATTTGATTCAGTTTAACGAGCAAACTTTGGGATTGTTTTTTTTGTCAATTTAAGCTTGGTTAACCTTCAATTTAGAAGGTTCGTTATTCATTGGTATTAACCCAAAATGTTGGTTGTTATGTGAAATTACTAAATATTACTGCCAAGGGTCCACAAAACAACATATACTGTCGGTTTTAACCTGAAATGTTGGGTTTAATGTGAAACTAGATATTACTGGGATAAGACCCCAGAAACATGTACTGTAACTAATTTCATAATAATATAGAAGATTCAAACACCATTTAAAATTGCAATTCTGCTCAGGAGATCGTTTTAAGTATTACAGTTGTGTGTGCAGTACAGTCAACAACCTACCAATGGGATACCCTGTACTACAGCCTCCAACACCACCTGCTGGTGCGGTCCACCAGATGGATCCGTCTGCCTGCGGCCTGTCCAGTTGTCATGTTGTCAATGGAATCCCTGCCCCTTCAAATTACCATCCTATCCGTATGAACTCTGGAAATGAGTAAGATATAATTTCAGCCCCAAAATTTTCAATTGAGATTCGTGCTTTTCTGAGTTGTAGATGTAATTTTTTTTCTGGCATTATAACTCCTTTATTTTGGGCTTATGTGGGAATTTGTAGTACTCCGAACAGTAGACAATTTTAAGGGATATACTGTTGTAATTTTATGGAGCATTTCATGAGAAGCTGTGAAATTGCAAACAAGTTCGTAATTAAGATTTATTATACTAATTGGGTAGTTTCCTTCTTTTGGATTAGATCTTGCTCCTGTCTAGTTTTGTTTGTGGTTTTCTTTCTGGTGTAGAACTGGTTTGCTGTTATGGGAAAGTGCAGAAATGATGTAGAAAGCCAAAGGAAAAATATAAACAAAGTCATACAGAAAAACACTTTTCTTCTATTGAGAAGAAACCATTGAGAAACAAGTATTGTAACGTCAAACTCATGGTCTCACACGGTGCAAGTTTTTCTTGTCCACAGTTGCTATGTTTTAATTATGTTATTTTTTTTCCTCCCTAATGAAGCATGGTGATAGACAATGGAGCAGGAGTTCCCGAATCAGCTGCTCCGGCTGGTCCACCTGCCAATGGTACAATGTCAGTGATGTCAGATATGGCCGTCAGCCCTTCGTCAGCTGCTTCAAGCAACCACTTTCCCTTCACTCCAACAGAAATATCAGGCATGGGCATGGACCCATCAGCATTGGACCCTGCTTTCACCTCGGACCCGGGAGGCTTACAACTTGGACCTGATTGTGGGGTTGGGTCATCGAGGGATTCTATTAGTCGGTCGTTTGGGCAGCTTTGGAATTTCAGCCTTTCTGATTTGACTGCCGACCTCACTAGCTTGGGAGGTAATTCTTAATTATATTTTTTCCATTTTTCTTGTTTAATTTGGGTACACTTTAATAATGATCGGCATATTTGTTGTTGTAGTTTGTCTTGAGTTATTAGCGCCATTAAAAACCTGAGGACTAGTCCCATGAACCACATACTAGTACCGCAATCAATTGGTATTGTACAGAGTTGGGTCAGTTCCAAACTAAGTACTTGCATGCCTTTTCTGCCTAGAAACTTCGAACTCAATATTCTGTCTCAATTTAACTATCTTATGAGAAAGTCAGCTTACACTGAAAAGGGTAAAAAAAGTGTTAGCCTGTTTTCCGTCAACATTGTATCAGATGCCATCTGGTCAAAAGCAAGCAAAAAGGGACAGCTATTTCCCAAGTTGTGTACTTTTACTTGAGTGACTTATCATGTTGGTTCTATTTGTGTCAGATTTAGGAGCACTCGAGAACTACACAGGAACTCCGTTCCTCCCATCAGATTCTGACATCTTACTTGACTCACCGGATCATGACGATATAGGTAAATTTTCAGTGCTATTATTTCTTGGTTTGCCTATATAACAAGGGGTTTGTATTTACTTCTTTGTACACCTTCAAAGGTCTGAATCCCTGCTATTCAAATCCAGTCCATACAATCTGCAACACATGGCCCAGATATACAGCATGGATTTTTATGTATGCTCAGAGCTACTAATATTGCTGATAGAAAGCTAACACTTTTTCTTTCCTCTTTGTTGCTTGCTTTCAGTTGAGGAATATTTTGCGGATACAATTATTGGGCCAGGTCAGTCAGATGAAGAAAAATCATAGGAAGGGCTGCAAAAAAGATGTTTTAAGCTTAATTAGGTTTTAGACCATATAACTAGCATGAACTAGAACTAGTACTGCTCATGGCAGCTGGTTAAGATGTTGCATCTTACAAGACCCCCTCAAATCATATTTGCGGCGTGATGGGGGAGCTTATTCTTGTTGTAATTTGTCTATTTTGAGAATTTTGTAGCAACTGAATAGTTATAATTATTCTGATAGGCACTAAACTGATGGAATAGATCAACCTATTTTACTTTCTCTTATATTGACATGTAGTGACAGTGATGTGTTTATGTATTATACGTGTTCTAAATAATTTTGATACGGTTAAACATATATATTTAGCACGTTGAATATGCACATGTAGCACATGAGCATGCATGTGTAGCACATAAGTATATATGTGTAGTATGTAAAACAATTTATTTAGCATTTCATGATTTTTTTAATTAATTCTGATTTTTATCATATTTTCCTAATTATTTTGATTTATATATATATATTTTCCTAATTATTTTTATTTTTTATATATAAATATGAACACATTTTGCACGTGTTAGACATATCATACATTTTAAATGTATATGTTCATATTTTTAAGATTTAATGCATAAAAACACGTATGCCTAAACATATGACCATTCATTAATATAATACATAATGTGTTGATACGTGACACACACGACACACAAATGTTCATTAATTCACTAATTTCTCATGCTTATCCAAACAAAAATGACTAAAGTTAGACTATTTGTTTAGGAGCGAAGAACCTGTACACTACATAAGCGTTGAATACAGGCACAATTTGATACAACTATATGCAGATTGACGATTTCTCATGTCACATTTGTGGGTATCGTCTAGCCGAGTGAATTTTCAATTTGTATGAAGGATTTGTTTTGATATAACATTTTTGGGCTTTGTGGGGAAGCCCATTTATGTTAACTTTGATCCCGTTGTTGTGATTTCTTTCGTTATATATTGGTGAATTGGGACACTGAGTAGGTGGGAAAAAAACTCATTGTATGTGGATCGTTCACCAATTATTTGGGATCGGTTCAAATTTTATTCGCTCGTAAGTGAACCGAATCACTAATGAGTCAATTCATTAAACTCGTTAAGTAGACGAGCTAAGTTTGAATTTGGCCTGACTCGGCCCAGTCAGCTTGCTAAACTCGTTAAACTATTAAATTTTTTTATTATTTATATTACTCTATGTGAATTTTCAAGGATCCCTTGACAATGGGTTATAGGTTATTTTGACAATTTTGACAATGAATCCTTTCCTTTTAGTAACAATATGATATGTGTGAAAATATTATATAAATAATATATATAAATATGTTGTTGTTTATTCTCGTTAAATTTTACATAATTTTTAGTTTGAAATATTTCTATAAAATATTATTAACTATTATTATGTAAAATATTTTTAATTATTAAAAGAGCTGTAAACGATCCAATTCATCTCACTTGTTATCTTAACGAGCTGATTGTGAGTCAACACTTTTCATTCGCTATAATAGTTAACGAGTCAGCTTGGAGTGACGCAGAAGAGGAAAAAAAAACAATTAGAACTTTTTGACAACCATTTCAGAAATTGCGAAAACCACTTCCAGCTCCCCCAAAAAGTATTTAAGGTGATATTTAAGACATCTAAGCTATTCATCTTTTAATTGTCCGTTAAAAAAAATCCTCATCCATGTTTCAAATCAACGACTTTCTACACATAGAGATTTACTTTTGTCACTAGATCAAAAGTTGTTTTATATAAAATTTAAAAAATTGTCTATTGAATTCAAACAATTTTTTTTAAAGTTCTACGAACATTCAAGCGCATGTATTATAGAATTAAAAATTGTAAATACATAAAGAGGGTTGAACGGGATGTGTGGGCTTTCGGGTAATCTATATGGGAGTGTTTGACACTCAATGGAATAACAAAAAATTGAAATAAAATAGCTATTCTGACGAATTAATTTGCCAAACGAATTTTAGACTAAGTAGAAGAGTGCGGAATAGTACTAATCCGGTATACCAACTTATAGGTGGAATACCTGGATTAGCTCTCGTTTAATAGCGATTATTGTTTGATTATATTATATTATATTATTATATTATGATTATGATTAAGATTTAGTATTATTATATTATTATATTATATTTATGATTATAATTTATTATTATATTAATATTATGATTATTATTATTTATTATTATTATCATTATATTATTATTATTAAATTATTATTATCATTATTGTTATTATATTATCGTTACCATTAGTATTATTATATTATTTATTATTATTATATATATAAATTTAATATTATATTATTATATTATGAATATAAATATAATTATTTTATTATTATATTATTATGATCAAGATTATTTATTATTATACTATTATATTATGATGATTATGATTATGATTATTAATACTTATTATTATTTTATTATGTTGTATTATATTATTATATGTTGATTATAGTGATGATTAATTTATTATTATATTATTATAATTATAATTATTTATAATTATTTTTATAATTATGATTATTATTTTATTATTATATTATTATGATTATGATTATGGTTATATTATTATGATTATGACTATAATTATTATTATCATGATTATGATTATGATTATTATATTATGATTATATTATTAAAATTATGATTACTTATTATTATTATATTATTATAATTATGATTGTAATTATAATTTTTTATTATTATATTACTATATTATGATTATGTTTATATTTTTATTATATTACTATTATAATATTATTATTTATTATGATTATTTTTTATTACTTTATTATTATTTTATTATGTTGTATTATATTATTATATATTGATTATATTTATGATTAATTTATTATTATATTATTATAATTATAATTATAATTATTTATAATTTTTTTATGATTATGATTATATTTTTATTATTATATTATTATGATTATGATTATGGTTATATTATTATGATTATGACTATAATTATTATTATCATGATTATAATTATGATTATTTTATTATGATTATATTATTAAAATTATAATTATTTATTATTATTATATTATTATAATTATGATTATAATTATAATTTTTTATTATTATATTACTATATTATGATTATGTTTATTGTTTTATTATATTACTATTATAATATTATTATTTATTATGATTATTTTTTATTACTTTATTATTATTATTATTATTATCTTACTATTATGATTATTATTTTACTATTATCATCATCATCATCATTATTAGTATCATAATTATTCATATTTTAACTATTCGAGTAACAACTCCAAACGATATTTTCGCTTCTTCTGAATAGTCAAGAATACCACTCTTCCAAAAAAATACTATTCTATCACTCTTTCAAAATTACCATTCTTCCAGAGTTATTCCTTGATTTGCCAAATGGACCCTATATATTTCCAAGCTTGACAGTGCAGAATAAGGAGTAACCTATGTATCGAGTTACCCTTGGCAGTGACTACTATCATTGTGTCATCGAGTCAACATCTTTTGTCGTGCGTCACGCGTTGTACGTGTCCGCGACCGCTTTTTTGTAATAAGCAAAAAATATATTAAAATTAAAAAATTAAGCACACTCGGTGATTTTTTTGAGATCTAAGCTGGTCGTTATAGGAAGTCCCGTCCCCAGAAGATGGGGTCAAAATTGATAATAACGTCCCCAGAATGAAAAATATAGAAAAGAAAAAAAAGATTCTCGGGTCGCTCCAACCAACCACGACCCCAGACTGGGGTCGACCCTGCCAATTCCGTCCCCAAGGTGAATATAAAAAAAATGAAAAATCCTGGGGACGTTATAGGTTGTCTCATCCCCAAAGAAATACAAAAATCTAATGTTTAAAATATAAAAAGGGGAAAAAATGTAAAACAAAGAACTAATCAATTTTTAGAATTTCTCGTGACCACTTGAACAAGACATATGAGTCGTACAGAAAATTAGTTGGCCATGACAGGAGACATCTCTCTTGATCCAGGAAGTATTTGCCAATTTTTTTAATTCACCTCTGAATCCTCTCGAAATGCTTCCGCTTCTGAGAAATAATTTCACAAATTAACTGATGCGTCGAGCAACTATTATTATAAAAGAAATTTGCTGTGTTAATTCTTTTAGTTACCCATGCCGCCAAGCGAAACTCCTTCGGATGCTGATGGCTTGCACCTTTCTTTGGAGAATGGATCAATAGGAGCTTTCTAAAAAAATATAAAATAATAAAAGCCTAAACTTCAAAGATAAGCAGAAAAGAAATAGATTATATTCAATTGGGACAAAATTACCCTTCCTTGAGAAGCTTCTTCTCTATCATATGACCAGAGACGTAATCCGAGACTCATCTAAATTTCAGAGCCAAGGTTAAATACAGTCTTATCTTAAACATAAATTAAAAAAAAAATCAAATATACAGTACCATTCAAATTGCTTCCTTAATTTAAGTCACAGTGAATTCCTTCAATAAGTTTGCATGACTGTTTAACCTTCTTCGCCATGCTTGTTCTGGTGGCGCACCACAGTCAAAATCCAACTGGGGTGACCAAAGGATTTTTCATTTTTTGGGATGGGACAGCCAATAACGTCCCTTGGGGACGTGATTGGCAGGGTCGACCCCGGCCCGGGGTCGTGGTTGGCTAGAGCGACCCAAGAATCTTTTTTTTTTCTATGTTTTTCATTCTGGGGACGTTATTGCCAATTCCGACCTCAGCTTCTGGGGATGAAACTGCCTATAATGACTAGTTTAGATCTCAAAAAAATCACCGAGTGTGCTTAATTTTTTAATTTTAATATATTTTTTGCTTATTAGAAAACAAGGTGTCCGCGAGCCGTTAGATCCACATCTCTTGTCGCCAAAAAGCTTGACGTGTATCCATAAGTGCTAATAAATATTCTAAAAATAGTGCTAAAAGATTAGTTACAAGCGCACAATCTATTGTCTAGTATGTCATCGGGTGTCGAATCCACAAAAATAGGACCTACGTATCAAATTTATTTCTTTTAATTATATAAGTGGTCAATTTTTGGGTTTTGAGATTTTAATTAATTAAATTCTAAAATTAATCCTAATTAAATCAATAAAAGGTGATAATTAAAATATTTTTGATATTCTTAGAATTTTGACATACGAATTACTAGAGGTTATTGATGTTCATTTAACTAATGTTGCATTTTTATAATTTCTTTATGGGTTTCTAATCCAATAATGATATTTATCCACTTTTGTGGTTTTGTACTATATCTAATTTACTTAAACACCCGTTTTGACGATATATTCTCCTAAACTAAGTCCATTAAGTTTCATGATTAGCCTAAATATATTTTAGCAATTTTTTGTCTCCTTTTGGTACTTCAATAAATCAATCAAACAAGTTTAGGTTTCTCCCTAGGAACAAGTTTCTCCTTTCGATACTTCACCTATCCATACGCTATTTTGTGTTGTCGGGTCTCAAAATTATTATTTTTTGATCTCTAATTCAAGTTCAAATTATAAAAATCATTTGTGTGACCAAGTTATTCTTTTGGTTACCAATCTAACGTGGCCATTCGTTGAGAGGTATTTACAATTCAATCAACTCGTATCATACAAACAATTAAGTAATTCAAATCACAAGATAGATAAAGATCAAATAAAAGTAACAATACTAATTAAATTAAATCAATAACATAGTAATTCGTTACATGTTTAATTTAAAAAAAATGAGTTTAACCAAGCATGACACAAAGAACACAATAAACAAACATCAAATCCATTAAAAAAAAGTTTGATAGAACCAATTTGTTGCCTGGACTTCAATTTCTCTCCTCAACTCTTGCGCATCACCCTTCCAGAGCCAAAATCCCCTCCGAATGGAGAGAGAGAGAGGTCCAGATATGGAATGAAATATCCCCCTCAATTCTTGTGCACCAGATTTTCACTAGCTGTCTCCCTAGTAAAAAGGCCATATTTCTTTCCTTTTTTTTTTCTTAGCGCCTCCAGTTCATGATGCACTTTTAAATCAGAGTATTTATGCGGCAATTAATTAGGGGAAGTGACCAATTTACTTGTGAATAAAATCTCTATTTGAAAACAAAAAAGGTTCCTTCAAACACGCAATAATTTCTTCGCCAAATTCGCAGTTTGTTTCAACATGCTTGCTGGTGAGAGTTTCATTGAGAGTCACGGGCAGGGCAAATTTCACTTCTTATCTTTAACTTCTTCAAAAGAGTCTAAAAATTTATAAAATCCAAAACACGACAGTAATAAATTCTAAAATCAAAACAAACAATAAAATTAACATAATTCAAATAAATTGGGTGAGTTTTTGGGTTAAATTTTATGCAAATATTATATAAAATGAGCGCCTATCAATTGACTGTTTACGCATCTCAACACGAATCAGATGATTATCATGTTGCACGTTAGGTGACACGAATTCTTGTGTCGTCATCCTACTGCATGATCACTTAGCCTAGGTGTCAGATTGTAAGTCTGTAAACTTGTAAAGTATCAAAAAATACTGGTTATTTATAGTTTGCATATGAACTTGTAAATTTATACGTAAACTTGTAAATTCCAAATAACAAGTATATATGTAAAATTGTAACCAAATAACACGTAAATTTAAATGTATGTGAACTTGTAAATTTCAAATAATAAGTATGTTAGCAACTACAAATAACAAGTATGTAAATTTGTAAATTAAGTATTAAAAATGATGGCACTTTAAATGACAACAGGATCACTTAGCCTAGGTGTCATTGTAAGTATGTAAACTTATAAAATAATAAAAAAACATTTATTGTACTTAAAAAAAAACCCAGTGATCTTTCTGACGTGAAATGACCTATAATTTCTTTTGCAATAAGTATTATCTAATTAACTCTGGTACGTATTGGTTTATTTATTAAATTTTGTTGCCACAATTAAACATGGATTTTTTTTTGTATAAATAGGAGATCCATCTCGATTATATATAAGAGGCATACACATCAATTGATTACAAATATCTGGTCGTCAACAATCGATCTATTGAGTCCATTACAGCTACAACAATTTTTTTTTTTTTTTTAATTACATGTCTCAGCATTTAGAATCAGAAATTTATTTTGATTAACATTTATACGAAATTTGTTTTGTTTTTATTTAATTTCATAATGAAAATGAGGATCAAGGCCCATCCTGTCCATTTTGTAATGCTCTGTTTTGTTTTCTCTTGTATATAAAAGTGATCCAACAACAGAATATAAATATATAATTACGTCACAAGGACATTTGAAGAAAACCAATTTGACAGATAGTCCCATATCTGACTGTTATAAGATCCCACAAAATAAGCAGAGAGTGGATATGAAGTAAGATTTGGTCAATGAACAGTGAGAAAATGAACACCTGTGGAAGAAAACAAAAAGGGAAATGAACAAAGAGTCTTTAATTACAAGTGCAATGCATGTGCTACTCCGGAGACTCGGATTCGGATATTGCTCCCTCCGTTCCCTGCTTATTCCTTCAAATATGAAGAAAATGTAAATAAATAAACAAATAAAGCCCCCAAAACCAGACTCTATTAGTTGAGAAGCGGCTGAATAGGCACAACTTCTGCTAATTGTCCCTTAATTAGTAAATCAATGATCAGTTATTTATTGCATTATTATCTGATAATAATAATGGTTGGCCGCTCCAGAATTTTCACAGGATTGCCCACTTTTATTAAGGAATTTTCAACCCATATTTTTTTTGATAAAAAGATGAGGGTCAAGCTCTCAAATTTTATATATTAAAATAACACCAGTGGTGTTACATTTATTGAAAAAAAAATCAGAAGAAGTGCAATCGTGGTTTCAATAAGAACATGGTAAATGCATGTATGCACTGAATTTTCAACCCATATTATTCATAAAAAAATAATCTGTAGGCATTATTCTCGAATTATCAATCATTAGCTCTTTTTTTTTTCTCTAGAAATATCAATGATGATATATAATAACTTGAATAATCAATACCAGTTTTAGTTGAAATAAAACTTTGTAGTGCTATGATCAATATTAAATCCGAAATTGAAAATTGAGCTATTAATTATCATATATTAACTGCTATAATTATATAAACAAGGAGACCATGCGATGAAATTATTTGAGTTTAAAAGGAACAGCATTTGAATAATACAAAAATAGTTTACAAGCTAATGTTTTTGATAGATTTAATTTTAATAAAGATCGACAAAAACAACATATATAGATCAAATTATTATTCTACAACACCTCAAAAAAGCAAAAAAAAAAAGGCAACAACATGAAGGAAAAACAAAATTCATAAAACAAAAGGATAAATTGCGGCTACATATATACTGATTTACGGAGGAATTAGGGAAATTTAAGGGGCGATAATGGCGGAGACAATGGCGCGTTCCCCGTCGTTTTTGTCCATCCCCCACTAAACCAAACTCTTTTCTTTGCTCTTATCATCTTTTAATTTGCAAATCCCCCAAACTAAACTAAACCTTCTTTTGGATTTTTTGAATTCTGCGAGTAATGTCCATACATCATCCGGTGTGGCGGGTCAAAGACAGAAAAATAGTTCCTGTATTGATGTGTGGGTCCCGGATGTCGGCAACTCGCTATAAGAGGATGTGTTTTGTGGCCGTGTTGGATTATAACAAGACGCTTCTTTTGGACAAGAAAACCCAAGTCAAAGTATGCTTTAATAATTAAAGTCAAAATCATGGTCCGAGGATAATTAGCTCTTTAGCACTCAGGGTATATCTTTTTATTTATTTTTTATTATTTGCTCTAGTTTTGATTTGACTAATCTACTTTGGAAGATAATAAATCAAATGCACTTAGCGGCTTCAGCCTTCATGTGTTGAACTAATTGAGGAAAATATGTTAGACTACGCGTTTTTTTTTTTGACAAAATGCTACTCTCCCCACGCCTATTATATTTTTTTTCCATCTAATTTCTGTCTCAAATTTAAATTCCTCTCTTCATTCAATTTTCCCCGATCTTATTTTCTCATCTCGGACGATCTCTTGTTGATCTGTTCCCTCTCTCTGACAATCTTTCCGGCGAACTATTTCCTCTTTTGATGGTCTCTCCAACTATTTGTTCTCTCTCTCCCTCTCTGATGATCTTTTTCGTCACTTCAACAATCTATTTCATCTCTTCAAGGAAGATGAAAATATTTTCACTAAAGAAAAATATGATTTGAGTCTATTCTGCTATCTGTTTCATTTAAATACCTAAGTCATTTATTTAAATATCTAATCGATATATCTAAACGCTTGAATTATTTATCCAAGTACCTAATATATATATATATATCAAAATACTTAATACAGATATATCAAAATAATTAAATCATTTATCTAAATATCTTATTCATATATCTAAATACCCAATTCACTCTTATAAACATCCATGCACATATCTAAATAGATGAATTACTTATAAACGTGACTTATAAGCGTTTAAATACAACAACTTGATATATGAACGTGATGCATATATATCGAAATATCTAAGTCACTTATCTAAATACTTGATTCATACATCTAAGTACTTGAATTACTTATCTAAACACCTAATACAAATATCGAAACAACCTAATACACATATCTAAATATTCAGTTCACTTATCTAAATATCTAGTTCACTCATCTAAACACCTCATGTATATATCTAAATATCTGAGTTACTTGTCTAAATATATAACTAAATACTATCACTATTTATCTAAATATTCGAGTTATATATCTAAATACATGAGTCATTTATCTAAACAGTTGATTTAATTATAAAAATAGCACATATAAGCTGGCAGAACACGACAATTTACTTTTGGAGAGCTTGAATACGCGTCAGAACTTTTATTTTTTTCTTACATTTTAAGTAGGTTGATCTATGATTTTTTTTTTACTAAAAATTAAAAGTTAATAAAATTTTCTGAGGGATTTATATTGGGGCCTATTAGTCAGATTCTCTTTTTATAACTCTATCCTCAATTTGTACCTTTAAACTTCGGAGCAAATTCTTTTAGCGCCTTTGATGCTTTGAGGATTGTCAAGTATGAGGATGGTTTTATTATTTTAATAGCTCGTTTTATATTTAAATTCTTATGGTACTAGCAATTGTTGACTACTACTTCAAAAAAATACAATAAAAGAAGTCAAGTTATGTGTTTAGTTGCGCACCTCTTGAAAAAAAAACGAAATAATCAATCACTGGTACTAGCAATTGTTGATCCGACTCGACGGGTTAACTCATCCGATTCGAATCCGTCCCGATCTAACATGACTCGAAGATAAATGGGTCGGATATTAATTTAAATCGATTAGAATCTGACCCGATTAATTATGTTTTTTAAAATAATTTTATGATTTAGTACTAATTAAAACTTAAATATACACTAATTATATACTAATTAAGATTAATTATAAATTAATTAATATTTTATTGCTTAAATTTATATAAAAATAATTAATAATTAATTAATTATTTTACACGGGTCGGGTCGACCTGAGACCTGTCGGGTCAGGCATGGGTCAAAATTTTTTAACTCGAATTTAATTGAGTCAGATTCAAGTCGGATCAATAAAAATAATAAAATAATGTGACCCGACCCGATCCATTGACACCCCTAGACGGCACACTAATGACCATTGTTTTCTATCATTCATCTCCCATCACCGAGTGCAAGGTGCGAACAACATTAAATTTGATAAGCCCACAAAAACTTTGATACGTGTTATGTTAATATTTCAGTTTGGAAAAATTAATGTTCAAGATTCATATTAATTTGTATCGTCAAATGAAATTAGTACATATTTGAATTAGCACAATAGTATTGTCTAAAAAAGAACAAAAAAAAATGAAATTTCCTGATGACGGGAGGGGTAATGTTAAACAATTAATTGTTACGTGACCAATAATTAATTATTATGTGACCGACTAAATTGGATTATTGTGAACAATTCTAGCTTGTATTGTAATATATCTGAATATAAATAATTCAATAATATAGTTATTTACTTTATTAATAAATAGATTAATAGATTATTTATTTATGTTATATTAAAAATGATAACTGAAATTTAAATTGGTAAAGGGGGTAAAGCGAATAAAGGTTTTCTGTACTGTATTATTCGCTTGATTAATACTGTAATAATTGCTCCCAGCCCCTATCTATTATTTTATTTTGTCCTTCCTTTCGTTTCCTTTTTTGTTGTTTTTGAAGAAAGGCCCTCTAGTACCAAATTGTTACAAAACAAAAGCCATTCAATGCTACCTTCTCATGTATCAATATAATGATGGTCATGCATCGAAACTAGGATACATAGTTTGGTATTCATGTTGACCGCCTCCTGAATTTCGGCTCATGCTCTGCGACCGCTAGTAATATATAATAAAAATAACATATATATATATATATTATTAATATACCAACTTTTTATTTTCGTTTTATAAATCAGATGAGATGTTTGACAAAGTTCATCATCAAATGAGAAGGAACAACAAAATGTTGCTATTTAAACTCCATATTTATGAAGTATTTGAATTGCAAAATAAAATAATGAATAACTTTGAAAAAAAATAAAAACTATTGTAGACCTTAGATTAAGATAAATATTGTACTTACCAGTTTCAATAAAAGAAATATATCTTCAAATTTTCGTTAAAGCTAAATAGTCATACAATTTAAGACTTCCAAAATCTTTTTAAAAAAAATAGAAGTAGAATAATTCTTCTCCATGACCTACGTTGTGAAGTAAATATAGTGTAAATTAATTAGTCAAATTAAAAATAATTATTGAGTTTACTATGAATTTTCATCGAGCAAAATTAATATCAAATTAAAGTTGGTAAAGTGTAGTTTATTTAGAGCCTTATATCACCAAACATGAAGTTCAGATGAAAAATAAATGAGGCAAATATAAAAAAAATATAGACTAAAAATTTAATCGAATTATTAAACAAATTTAGTAGTCAATTAATTGATTTTGAGAGCTAACTAATTATTCAAATCCAAATAGCCATCTAATCGGGCTTGGTGTTATTTCTTAACAACAATTATATGTGCAGAAAGAGGAATATGTTTTAGCTCCTTTCAACCATGCCACATTATCTTTGTTTATAATATTTAACACTTCTTGATCTTTTCTATTTTTTTAATCAAACTGTTTTACACAAACTAAATAACACATAATTAGTTAATATTGAATTTGTCCTTTAGGTTTTAGATGCATTTAATAGTATTCTTGATTTATATTAAGATGAACTTTAATTTATTTTATAAAGTGAAAAGATATGTCACTATTTGCAATTATGAGTACTTCTATCAAGTTATCATCATTATATTTATTTCTTTGCAATTGTCTATTTTTATAGGTTTTAATATAATTTTATATTCTTTTAAATTTATATGGTGTCATAACTCATTAAAATAGTTCAACTAAAAGATTCAAAATGTTTCTTATTATTTTAGTTTCATCCAGAATTATTTATTATCAATTTTGTCGTAAAGCGCGGGTTTTAATTCTAATAATTTGAATTCGTACATTTTTCCGTTCATGCATCAATATCCACAATATTTCTGTGTTAATTCGTGCTACTACGTCAAATTTGCGTCATGCGAGATATACAAAAGGAACCAATAATAAAAACCAATTTACCTGAAAATGAAACTGAGCCATATCCGGCATTGAGAAATCAAATAAATCGTAAGTATTGTTATAGTTTTTATCCTTTCCTCATTGATAAAAAAAAAGTTTAGTGATGTCAGCAGTAAAGATCTCAAATAATTTTCAGTGACTTCAAATATATAATAAGATAGTAAATAATTATCATAAGTACACTATGAATTTTATAAATTTAAAGTAATGTCAATTAACAACAGTTTGGTCTATATACCTCTGCCACTGTGTCACAAGCGTATTTCAATTATCGGATTATAATGATTTATCGGTTTCAAACTCATTGACTAATCGGGTACTAAATAAAACAATTTATGTGGATAAGATTATAATACTTACTATAAAATTTGGATAAAAACCTTCACTACGCCAGAAAACAGCTTTTGCAGCGCACCATTTACAGCGGTTTTCAGTTAAAAACCGCTGTAAATGGTTTTACAGCGGTTGTTAACTGAAAATCGCTGCTAAGTTTACAGCGGTTGTTAGGTAAAAACCGCTTAGGTATTCATACATGCAAAAAAGAGAAAAAAAAAACTGAACGCAAAATTAATGGTAAGCCTTTCGTTTTTCGTAATGTTATGAAAGGTTCTATACTTTTGATTTATAGTAAGTTAGCCGTCAAAAAAAACAAAATATTAATTTTGATCATCATCCCTTCCCCCAAAAATAGTTAATTCATACTTAGTTTATATTTAACATTCTACGCCCGTAGGAAACTCTGGTCAAAAAAAGTTTGCATTAGTTCGTTATTCAGTACTTAATTTTCAAGAGTTGTATGACTAGAATATTATTGAATTTTTTTATGAGCTATAATACTTTGTGTTTTTCACAATAAATTTGAATTAATAATATTTTTTTACAATAAATTATAATTTGTAAACTTCAATCCTCATCATCTATCTTAGAACTTAAAAAAAAATACTATATACAACATATGTACAAACAGGGACGGATTTAGGGGGGCTGGGCCCCCGCCTTTCAATCCCACATGAGTTACACGTCAGGATTTAAATTTATCATGTATTTTTGTTTCATGCAGTGTATTGACCCCCTATAATTTATCAATTTCAACGCTCTAGTGACGTATATCTGCATCTCGGCCTCCTATAAAAAACTCCTGATTTCTCCCATGCTTACAAAACAAAATAAGCTCAAATTTGAGTGAACAAATGTCAATTTGATTCAAATATCAATCGGTCATTTAAGTACGTTGCGAAGACCTTCATATATAAGTAACCTCTCAGTTACATTGTTTTTGGTTTGTTTATGATAGATATATCTCTGATAAATCTGTCAACTTTGCTGAGGGATGTGGTAAAATCACATGAAGTCAAAGTCATTTCCTCAGAGAACATTCCAATTGAATTGTCACTGCCGTACACCTAGAACACAAAAAAGAACTCGTAAGGTACCACACCATAAAAGTTCAATCTAATATATTCTAATTGTTGGGATCAATTTGAAGTCAAATGAACCTGAGGATCGATCTTCCCATTTGCATGCATGTCAATCTTTGAACTAATAAGTAAATATGAAATCGACCAAACTTTTGAAATTTTGGGCACTATATATTCTTGGAATTAAACCTACTTGGTTGGTAAAAACAGGCCAAACATGAGCACTATACGCTGTTTAGTCTTTACAACGAATTAAGGCGTATACAATTCTTGTTCTTAGAAGTTTGAAATATTAGTATTTAATTTTAATTTCTATAAGGAAAGAAAATAAAAGGAGGACAGTTGCAAATTGGTTGGAAATTTTATTTTAGTAGTTATGAAAGAAAACATTTATGTGGTGTCACCAGGTGCATGATCTTGTGGACAATTCATTAAAATTTAAGTTATTGAACGGGGCACTAAAAACATATGAATTAATTTAGTAGTAAAGCACTTTTGTTGCTTTTGAAAGGATGGAAACATGGAATTAGCTCTCAAATTAAATGGACATTGGTCTACGTACTAACCTAAAAAAAATGATGGAGCATTTATGTTGTACAATTTCATTTAAAGAAAAGTATATTTCCCTAAGAAGCTTAAGGGGCAGGTAATTCTTTGGCACTTAAACTAGGCAAGTGATAATTAATAGATTTCATGAATTCATATCCAAGAAAAAGGATTAATTCGTTTACTCCAAGAAGTTTTTTTTTTTAAAAAAAAAGTGAAAAAAAAAATCCAACGTGGAGATCTCGTGACTTGTAAATCAATCAAATTCAAATTGCCCACATAATTAAACTTCAACAAAAGAAATCATAATAGCCGCTAGCTACAGTAACTGAATCATCACTGCGCAGTTATTTGCTATTCTGATTATTAATCTTATCAATAAATACATATAAAAATGTTACTTTATTGAGTACCTTGAAGAAAGAAGGATTAGGCATGGGGCTACTGCGCCATTGACTAGTCTAAAGTATAAAATTGGAACTGGAAAAAGGGAAGCCCACGTGCCATTTTTACTCTTTTCAGCACTATTTTTCGGCGTAGATAGAGAGAGAAAGAGATATAGAGAGAGAGAGGGATTGGCGCCAAAGGCCCAAAGCTAAAAATTAATTAAAAACTGTGTCCAATTTAATGTGGTAATAGACCAACTTATTAACATGTGACTCATCCATTCTCTCTCTATTTAAACCCTGCTTCTTTACCTTCCCTCTCATCCCTCCGCTTCATCAAGCCACCTTCACCTTCTCTTTGCGTTTATACTTCTAGATTTTAACAAAAAGATGGGTGCCATGAAATTGTTTGTTTACATTGTGGTAGTATTGTTTGCACCAGTAGCACTTGCTGGGCATGACTACGCAAAGGCTCTGACAAAGAGTATATTATTTTTTGAGGCACAGAGATCTGGGTATTTACCAGAGAATCAGAGGATTACATGGAGAGATAATTCTGGCCTCCAAGATGGCAAAGCCAATGGGGTATTTATATATTCTCTTTTAATTAGATAATATATTTATTTTAATTTGATTTTTCTTACACATTCTTAACTTTGTTAACCTTCCCCTCTGCCTTGTAAAAAAGGGAAATAACTATAAGGAAAATCATCTCAAACTTATTATTATTGTTTACAAAATCAGAGATGGTTTATTACACATCTTAAAAATTGCACTGCATTGAACAATGTGTTTATAGAATTTCATATAAAAAACAAAGCACTACATGGAAAATTTCCTAATCCGGTTTTTGGTACTACAATTCTGTTATCAATTAATTAACTCGGTGCTCATGACAATAAAATGAACAGATAGACCTTGTCGGAGGCTACTACGATGCAGGAGACAACGTGAAATTCGGGCTACCGATGGCATTTACAGTGACAATGATGGCATGGAGCATAATAGAGTATGGTAAACAGATGGCCTCCAGTGGAGAGCTTGGCCATGCCATGGATGCTGTCAAATGGGGCACTGACTATTTCATCAAGGCCCATCCTGAGCCCTATGTTCTCTATGGAGAGGTATTATATTGTCTATTTCTTATTGAATATTTTACTAACTTATATCTTCTTGCATTTTATGTTTTGTTTTTGAAATGTCTGAATGTTATTAGATTACCGTTCTAGCATAATAAAAAAAAGAATATGAAATTTAGTTTTATCTATATTTTTAAATATAATCTGGAGTCAATAAACTGAGTTTCTCATCCATCCAGTGGCATTCTTTTTCTTTTGTTTCTTCCCCTTCCGCTCTCAATCGTTGATTTTTTATTATTTGATTGTTGTCTTATTTCGTATTAGAATGTGGAAGTAATAAATAATAAGGTCAAAAAGTGAGTGGAGTAAATACAATAAAATTTATTTCTTCTTGTTTTGAGGTCAATATTTGAGAAAGAAAGGAGTAAATGCATAAAATCAGTAAAACGGTGTTACATGTTAAGCCAGATATCCCCTCTTAATTGTTTCTATAAACTCAAAACAGCTTGCTGATTCCAACATTGATTAATTAATTTCCTTTATTTTAGAATGGACATTGATAAACTTCTAACTTTTTATATTTTTAATTATCCAAATATATCAAACAGTTATGAGTACCACTGTTGCAAATGTCTCACCAAAAATGTGGGATTCATGGAAAATAACATCAGGGAACAAAATTAACAGAACCTACCGAGCAGTATGTTCAATTATAGCTGACACATGCATGGTCAAATATAGTATATTAATTCATTTAATATCAGCCCATATCACATGGCAGTCATGACATACACCTTGAAAACCTCTATGTATACAATATGCATTACTATATGAAGTAACAAGAAGTCATGTGCTCATTGGACTTCTCTAATAAGAGGCCAGGTGTTACTGCTTACAAATTTGGGCACTCAAAGTGCTTAGTGCTTTGTTAACAAACTCCGAAATATATATAAAAATTGAAAATATGTTATAAGTCGCAAGTCACTCTTTTTGTCTGTTGTTGAGTATTGTAATAAGAAATTTCTTTCGGCTGTATGGTCTCCTGTGATATCATCATGGCATAGTTACAAACAGACCATCTGAACCCAATATAATAGGGACATGAACATTAAACATATCAAGGCCTAGAGCCCTAGATTCAAGGGAACACAATATAAATATTGCATAATAAATGAAAATGTTGATATTTCTTTTCTAAAAACAATATACATATTAAACCCACAAAAAAGGGATATTAAATATAGATAGAAAATACACATAATTTGGCATGGTATATTACCTTTGTAGGTTGGTGATGGTAACACAGATCATCAATGTTGGCAACGTCCCGAGGACATGACCACAAACCGTTTAGCGTATCGAATTGATGCTACAAATCCTGGATCTGATCTTGCAGCCGAGACAGCTGCTGCTATGGCATCAGCCTCTGTCGTCTTTCGGCAGTCTGATCCGGCTTATTCAAACGAGCTTTTAGAACATGCTAAACAGGTAATTGTTATAAATTTGGTTATTTACTTTGAGCCAATATGTACATTTTTCATTTGCCAAAAGGTTAAGAAAATGCATTGTTTAATTGTTTCTGCTCTTACCAAAAAGTACTAGAATCGATTTTGTGCAAAAACTGCCAGTTAAAATGGCAACATCTGCATGATTTGTTTCATATATGTGTGTCACAGAATCAAGATTCCCTACTGGTCTTTTTTTCTTTTCAATGGAAGTTTCTGCTCACAATTGTTCATTCTGATAGCAAGCTTACAGGAGGTTGTTTACTTCCAGGACAAGGGGCCCCACTATTTGAAACCGATTTGACTTTTGACTGTTTCCTGGAAGGTTTAAAATTTTGAAATTACTTAGGTTTCATTCCATAGATTGGTGCTTCTTCAGTTGGTAATTATTTAGTACTGTTTTGAATTGACTTTTGAATCATAGACCATGGGTCACGTGACAAGCAATGTTGGTGGGATGAAAAGGCTATTGTAAAAAAAAACTGCACTAACATGCACTGTTATACTCTTTTAAGGCCCATATATGATATATCAGGCCGAGAGAAAATTAAGCATTTTCATCTTAAGCCTTTGTGATTAGGCCCATGCGCATTCCTTCACTCCTGTACCTCATAAATTATTCATCCATTCATTCTTTTAAGACATAAAATAACCCAATTAATAGCTAATGAGGACTTGGCAAGAAATTTGACACAGAGCCTGAACTGTTGCAGTTATTTGATTTTGCTGATAAGTATCGAGGCAAGTATGACAGCAGCATTTCTGTCGTAAAGAAATACTACATGTCGATCAGCGGTTACGATGTAAGTACAAAGGATATTTATTTAAGATGGAATGATTATGACAGTTGATATTTTCTTTTCCATAATACCGGCGTAAATATGCTTATATTTTGCTCCTTTTTTTTGATATTCCACAGGATGAGTTGCTGTGGGCTGCTGCCTGGTTGTACCAGGCTACCAATGATAGGTATTACTTGGATTATCTTGCCAATAATGGTGATTCCCTTGGTGGGACCGGGTGGTCTGTGGCTGAGTTTGGTTGGGATGTCAAGTATGCAGGTGCCCAGGCTCTCGCAACTAAGGTACAGAATTGTGAATCATTTATTTTTTAATTTCTTTTTTTCCTCTTGACCTTCCAAAATAAATAAAATGAATTAAGAGTTTGCAAGGATAACATAATGAATAAACATTTTAACTGAGGCAATTGCGCAACTATATAGGGCTTAAGTTGTTGGACAATTAGTGACAAAATTGAGTATATACATTTCCTTTTTTGAAGCTTGATTATTAACAATCTTTATATATTTGCATAGTTCCTGCTCCAAGGCAATGCAGGAGAGCACGCAGCAATACTTGAAAAGTACCAGAAAAATGCCGAGTCATTTATGTGCGCCTGCATCGGCAAGTCAAGCCAAAGTGTGCAGAGGACACCTGGTGGTTTGCTGTACAGGCAGAGCTGGAACAACCTCCAATTTGTCACAAGTGCTTCATTCCTCCTCACTGTTTATTCTGACTACCTTGCTTCAGCTGGGAAGGCGGCTCAGTGTGACTTTGGGCCCGCACAATCTTCTGAGCTTCTTGATTTTGCTAAATCTCAGGTAACATTTGTGTTTCAGTTACTGTATTAAATTAAATCTGATCGAGGCTTTCTTGTCCTGGTGTAATTCTTACCAATATGGTCCAAGCATAAGCAATGATGAAGAAATCGTTGTGAGCTTGTTGAAGTATTTGGGCATTTGGTCTTTAATCTGATAGTAATTTTTTTCTAGGTTGATTATATTCTAGGAGACAACCCAAGAGCAACAAGCTACATGGTTGGCTATGGCACCACGTATCCACAACAAGTACACCACCGTGGTTCATCCATAGTATCAATCAAGGCGGACCCCACATTTGTTAGCTGCTCAGGTGGATATGCAACCTGGTTTGGCCGCAATGCTGGGGATCCAAATCTTCTAGATGGTGCCATTGTGGGTGGGCCTGGTGCATATGACGATTTTGCAGACCAAAGAGACAATTACGAGCAGCTCGAACCTACTACTTACAACAATGCACCTTTGCTTGGTGTATTGGCAAGGCTCAATGCTGGAAGTAGCGGCTTGAGTCAGTTACTTCCGGGTAAGTTCAGTCCCTGCAAATTACTTTGTACAGTGAGAGTGTTAGTCAATATTTGATATATCCAAAGTTCTGATCAATTAACATGTGCAACTAAAAATCAGATCTGATACAATGTCTAATAGAACTGAAACTAGGTTGAGAAGTCGATTTTATTTGCTGACATTATGCTTTGTTTACAGTTTTGGTCCCTACACCTGAAACACCAGTGAAAAAAGATAATCCTGTCGCATCTCCAAAACCATCACCAACACCAGGTAAATAATGAGATGCAATAAATTGTTCATTCTTCTTTTATTAAATTAACAAACTATTTTCCACATTTCCAAAAATAGTACATCACTTGTTTTTTTCTGAGAAATCTGGTAAATTATTTCTAGAATTCTGATATTTGTTGTTTTTTTATCTGTTTATTTAGTTAATAAAGCTCCTTCACCAATTACCATATCACAAAACACAACCACATCATGGAACAGCCGAGGCAAGACCTACTACCGCTACTCTGTGATAGTCACCAACAATTCACCAAAGACCATTAAAGATCTTCACATCAGCATCTCCAAGCTATATGGGCCACTATGGGGTCTAAACAAATCTCGTTATGGCTACCGTTTCCCAGCCTGGCTTGAGTCTTTGCCAGGTGGAAGGAGCATGGAATTTGTGTACATTCACGCAGCATCACCGGCAGACATATGGGTCTCCGGTTACAAGCTAATTTAAGTCATGTAAGGAAGTTGGAATATTTGTATTTGGAGAAAGGAGAGAAGAGATCGAACTGCTCATCCTCTTTCTCTTATTTAAGCAACAAAAAATATATTAGGATTTAGCATTAAATAATATCAGATTTTGTGAGGATTTGGAGAGATGGTAATATTCGTTAAGATGATGTCATCCTCCATATCCTATGGCGTTAAGCAGCATTGAAGCAACGAAGGATGTGCACTTTGCTGTTTTAAGCTTAGTTTAAGTTTTTAAATTGTGTCCTTAGGATAAGCCTCGTCTCGCGTTTAAATTATGAGTAGACTGTTTATTTATGGGTTTTAAATTGTCTGCGAATGTGAATTTTACAGTGCTTTCTCAAAAACAATTTCAAAATTTTCTAATCCAAAAGAAATACAGATTAGATAATTGTTAACTATCTTGTGTGAAGTAGGAAATGGTGTTCTTCGACGCAGGTTATAGGAGACCCAACTACACGACCAGCATATCGATCAAACCAATTCCTATCAAACCCACGATCAAAACAATTCATATCAAACCTACGATCAAACCAATTCCTATCCTACCTACGATCAAACCAATTTATATCCGTATCCAAATATTTACGAGAATAATATAATTTATCAACAACCAAACCCAATGGTGCCACTATATAATTTTTTTGGCGGTAGTAGTAGTACTACGTCCGTGTAATTTAGCCGATAATATTGATAACGAAGTAGTGTTGATCCAACGATAATGGAATTAAGTGATGATCGGGATGAGCAAGATGATGGCGGTCCGTATTATTCAAATGAAGAAGAAACAGAGAGAGGATTACACCGACCCGATCGATCGATGAATCAAGATGAGGAAATTCGTAGATGCGATACCACATTGTTAGTTACCGGACGAACCGAGAGACACCATCCCGTAGAAGCGTTAAATAATTTTGAGATGTTTGACCGTTTAGGCGCGAATGAATATCTTTTAGGACTCGATGATGAGTTAGTAAAATAGAATATTTGCTTATAAATCGGCTTTAAATTGGGTAATTTGTGATTGGAGTGTTAGGAAAAACGTTCAATGTTGGGTACAAGAAAGTTGTAAAACACGACTTATTATGAAATGCAAAGAAGGTAGTTGTCCTTAGAGATTATACGCTAGACACAAGAGGGCTCGACCACATGGAGGATCATGACAAATAAAAACCCCCAAATCGTAGAAGACCACCAGGAGACCGCAAACACTTACAACTCACATCTAATTTGATTGCGGGATGTGTTCGACAACATTTAAAGAAGGATCTCTCTCTAACAGTTCAACAAATCGGTATGATTATAGAAACAAAATATCCCGGTGTGGCACCGACGTACGGTAAACTTTGGCGTGGCCGAGAAAGAGCAATTGAACAATTATTTGGCACTTGGGAAGGATCATATACATTGCTTCCACGATATTGGAGGCGATTGCTCGACTACTCCAGTACAAAATTTAAATTATTGACGTGTGATACTTCGGATAATAATGTAAAAATGTTTAAATCCATAGTTTGGGCTTATGGACCGTGCATTGCGTTAAGCGTTTAAACATTTAAGGCCCGTTATAACTATTGACGCTGGATTCTTATCGGTAGTTATAAGGGTAGATTATTGATGGCGTGTGGATACGATGCGAGAGAATAAAATCATTCCTCTAGCATTTGGAATCGTGGATGCGAGAAAATGTGGACAATTGGGGTTGGTTCATGCGATGGGTCCGTAATGAAGTGATCCAATGTAATATGAAAATATGTGTTATATCCGACCGTCATAGGGGAATAAAGGGAGTTTTTGAGCGACCGCATTTGGGATGGTCTCGTACAACATGGAGAGGCGGTACACCGTGTTGCATGCAACACGTCGCAGAGAATTTATATAAGGAAGCGGAAAAAGCTGGAAAGAAAGAAGATAATCTCGAGAGATGATTTCCGAAGAAGACTAGCGAACAAAAAGAAACCGCGTCGTTTCGTAGAAAGATGGCGAATTTTGAGGAAATCAAATAGAAAAGCTTATGATTTTTTAAAAAAAGTCGGCGAAGATTAGAAAATGATGATAAAGAACCTCCTAATTTTGCTTCGTGGGCACAAACGTATGATGGAGGACATCGATGGGGTATAATGACCAAAGAATGGTTCTAAAGCTCGAATAGCGTCTTCGTAGTTGAACAAACTTTACCGGTTGCGAATTGTGGAGGGAACATGGTATAAATGTGCTAAATGGTTCGATAAGAGGGAAATGGAAGCATTGAACCTGCATAGAGCATGCAAGCAATGGCCAAAAAAATTGATGACATCTTGGCAAAACGTGACGACAAAGCAGGTTCGTGTTGATATTATTTTACTATATTTTACAAAATTTTGAACATATCGTGATACCTTTTGTATTTGTTTCAATAATTACGGCTCGTATGAACGTAATTCCACTCGGAATCGCTTTCGAGGAGAATATGAGGTTCATGTGCTTGGTGAGAGGATCGAGAGTGGAGGGTATGGACCGTTCAAGTACACATTACAATTTCGAGTGAACGACGCACTCGAGATGACCCACAATTGCCGAACCGCACCGCACGTGTGATTGTCAAAAACCTCAACCGATCGGGATACCTCGCTCTCACGTAATTGTCTATGCCAACATAGAAACTTTGATGTGTACGGTTTCATAGATGAGCGATACAATACAGCTCTCACCTATCGAATACTTGGTCCCACAATTTCATTGTTACGGTGATCAACAAGTTTGGCCGCCATATCTTGGAGAAACTATAATACCGTATAAAGAACCGATAAAAATTGGTCGGCGTGCGAAGGTTAGACGTCGAATGGTAATGGATGAGATGGAGGGCGGATACGGGGTCGAGGTAGAATGAGAAATATACGATCTTCGAAGGTGGGTCATATCGAAGAGATGAAATGAGTCGTGACCCACTTCCAATGGATACATTACAATCGGACGGCATAGGAGTAGGGCTTCAAGTCCCACAACAAACGAAGAACCCAAACTTCTCGAAATACTTTGCAATCATCGAGACACTCAACTAGTTATGATCCAAGAGATAACAACAGAATAACTCAAACTTCTCGAGATGCCTTGCAATCAAGAGACACTCAACTAGTTATGATCCAAGAGATAACAACAGAATAACTTAAACTTCTCGAGATGCCTTGCAATCAACGAGATTCTCAACTGGTCATGATCGAAAGAAGGCATCGATGCTTCAACTAGGGGTGCTAGAGGAAATAATTTTGGAGGTAGAATCTTAAATTTTGTGAACGAAAAAAATTTAAATTTTTGTACAGTTTAATAAATTACCTCCCATCTTTGCAGAATGCTGATATATCATCCTGCCCAAATAACTGACGGATGTATCCTGAAAAATCTCCATCAGTATATCCAATCACCGCTCACCAATGGTGGATAAACCCCACGACACGACGTCCTAAAAAAAATTATATTACTATACCATCTTTTTAATTTTGTAATTAAATTAATAATATTTTATTATTTACCTCTAGAGTCACGGTCATCTCGCCAAAAGTGAAGTGAAATGTATGAGTTTCGGCCTCCGGAACTCTATCAACGCGCTCAATAAAACCGTATCAATCTTTAAGTTACGGGCTTCCGCTTCTTGGACATAAATCTCACGCAACTGGCGAGATGAAGAAATCCCATAACTCGCAACCTACTCGAATGTGCGAGATGTATGATATCGTCGGACGGTGAGTGCGAAACGAATGATATTGTTCTCTCTCTGCGTAATTTTCATTTCATAATTAGCTTCTCATATATATGTATTTTATTAAAAATGTTTAAGAATATAATGTACCTCTCATTCGACTATAATGTGTCCGATGTTTGTCTTCGTGGAGATAAATTATGATATTGTCATTTCGTTGCTCGCTTTGCCATTATCTAGTAAAAAAATTCATTTCATAATTAATTTATAATTATTGTACTTCATTTTTAATCTATCTATCATATAATTAAATAATCAATAAATTCTACAATTAAAAGCCTAATTAATCTATAATTAAATAATAAATAAATCTAGAATTAATCTTCAATTAATCTTCACATTTAAACGTACAATTAATCTTCAATTAAACGTACAATTAATCTACATAATTAAATTATAATTAATCTACATAATTTCACATTTAAATTATAATTAATCTACATAATTAATGTACACAATTAAATTAAATTATAATTAATCTACACAATTAAATTAAATTATAATTAATCTACACAATTAAATTAAATTATAATTAATCTACACAATTAAATTAAATTATAATATATATAATTAAATTATAATTAATCTACATAATTTCACATTTAAATTATAATTAATCTACATAATTAATGTACACAATTAAATTAAATTATAATTAATCTACACAATTAAATTAAATTATAATTAATCTACACAATTAATCTACACAATTAAATTAAATTATAATTAATCTACACAATTAAATTAAATTAAAATTAATCTACACAATTAAATTAAATTATAATATACACAATTAAATTATAATTAATCTACATAATTAAATTAAATTATAATTAATCTACATAATTAATCTACATAATTAAATTAAATTATAATTAATCTACACAATTAAATTAAATTATAATTAATCTACACAATTAAATTAAATTATAATATACACAATTAAATTATAATTAATCTACATAATTAAATTAAATTATAATTAATCTACATAATTAATCTACACAATTAAATTAAATTATAATTAATCTACACAATTAAATTAAATTATAATTAATCTACATAATTAAATTAAATTATAATTAATCTAGACAATTAAATTATATTTATATAAAATTACCTTTAATTGCAAAATCCAAACACAAAAATCTTTCGCGTACGTTTTTTCCTCCTCTTCTCTTCCTTTTTTTCTTTCCTACCATCAGTCTTATTATTAACCCCAGACCCAAACAAATCGTTTTTTTTTTTACTTTTTAGGCGGCTCATATATGAATAAACGCACAAGGTGCAAACCGTATATTATGCACCCTAATTTATTCTTCTCGGGCACTGGTGAATAAAAAAATAGTGGCGTGACATGAAAAATATGATATGTCATATTTCGATGTGATGTGCCGTAATATAACTAAAATATATATTTCACATAATGTGTGATATAACGTGTTAAAAAAATGAAGAAAAAATATATCATATATATAACACGACATATGTAACATACGTTACAGTTAGACACATCTATTATATTATGATGTGATGTTATATACTATCATATTTAGTTATAATTTTTATAACCTATTTTTTTTTCTTTAAATATATAATAGTAGAGTAAAGAAAATATTGAAAAATATTTTCTGAAAAATGATATATTTTATATTTTATCTCTAGATGAAAAAAAAATGATTGTATGTCTTTATTTGACTATATGATGTGTTATACCATATCGTGTCACGTGATATGTCATTATGTATCTACATAATTTTATATAACATATCATGATATGTCAAATTTAATTAAAATGAGGTAAATCACATGAAAAAAATATAATATACAACATTATTCGTGATATATTCGTGATAAGCAAATATGTCGTGATATATTTATGATGAAACTAATCAGAAAGTATCCACCCTACTCTACCATCCATCCTTTATTTTTGTCCCTTTCATAAAGAATTTCACATATTAATCATCAGCAATTAGTTCATCGTTAAATCTCTCTCACCATCATTAAGATAAATGTATTCTTTAAATATTAAACATTCCTAACTCTAATAATCAAAAGGTGTATCGCGGCTGGCATACATTGATAAGTCTGCTATACTTACATCTCTGCATTTTTTTTTGTGGCGCAAAAATTAAAGCGTCAATTTGACGCTATCGGGCACAGCTGCTCATGGTTCTTGGCAACCAGTTGTAAACCATGTCTAATCGGAAATATTGGGAGTCGGAGATAAATCATTTAGATTCTCTGTTAGAACTAGTATGTAAATCTTGTTACATATCGCTGACAAGTCACCGAATTTTAAAACCTAAAATTCTAAACACAAATTAGTCAATTAAAAAGCCAAATTTGTCACAGAGAATTCTTAATTTGATGCGCATATCCTTTGAAGCGATCTTACTAGAGAGATCAAAGTCGATTTGTTGAGGCTCGCGCTCGTCTCCTCAGTTGAGAACAGCAAAAGTAAAAAGAGAGAAAACAAGCGGAGAATCATCGCACATGGCAGCGCCGCTGAACTCGGTGACGGGACTGGGCGTGGTGGCGCCAAGTCTGGTGGAGAAGTGCATTGAGGCGGCGACTGCCACAGCGGAGGCGGTGGAAAGGTGGCGGAGGCTGCGGCGAACCCTCGAGCGACTTCCTTCCTATCTCGCCGACCAACTCCTCGCACGCCTCATCAGTTGCAAGCTCGTCTTCCCCTCTTTGTTAGAGTATGCTTCTCTCCCTCTCCCTTTCTCCTTGTTAAGTGCCTTCGGTTCTATCTGCTACTTTGATCTACGTTGGGACAATTTGTTATATTATTAGTTCTGTAAATCGTAGTACATAGAGCATCCTTTTCCCTCTGAAGTTGTGTTGTAGTTAGTTGTTATTGTGATTGCATGATTATAAGCCATATACTAGCTTTTCTCATTTCAGATTAATGGTTTGTACATGCTCAATTATAGTTTCATACATGTCGTTTTCTATCATGTGCAGAGTCTTCCAGCATACAGTTGAAGAGATCAATTTATCTGGAGAAAGCATGGTTGATGGTGAATGGTTAGCCTACCTAGGCGCTTTTAGGTGCTTGCACTCACTAAAACTTGCCGATTGCCGAGGCGTCAGTAGTTCTTCAATTTGGCCACTTTCTGGTATGACTAGATTTGCTATTAAAGAGTGGAACCCTTTAACACTTTCTCCCTAAATTAAATATTTCAAAAATGTACCAGTCCTATTGTCAACTTCACATAAAAGAAATAGCAAAAAAGGATGGATGATTCTTCTTCATTCAAATTGTATTTGAACTAAGAAGCAAATGACAAAGAAGGATGGTTGGTTTGGTCATCTTCTTAGTTCAAACCCAATTTGGGATTTTGGGAGGGAGGATGGGGATTTACCGTTTCTGCAGCTAGATTAGGTTTAATTTGTCGTAACAGGAATTAAATATCGAGCAATACCTTTAAAGAAAAGTATCAGACATTATTTCAGTTAATGGTTTATATTAAAAATCAAGAATAAGGCTTATAAGCATCTCTTTCCTAACAGGAATGGATTCATTAAAAGAGTTAGACCTGTCGAGATGTGAAAAATTCACTGATGCTGGTATCAAGCACATCATAACAAATCAAAACCTGGAGAAGCTGTACTTGTGCCAGACTGGTGTGACTGCTAGTGGAGTCAAGCTCATCTCTTCACTTAGGAACATCTCTGTTCTAGATCTGGGAGGTATTTCTGTTACTGATGAGGCTCTCACATCATTAGAGGTATTACCTAGCAACACAACATTTATTTTCTGAAATGATTCTGTACCTTACAAAATGCCCTTCTTTCTGAGCATTTTTTTTTTGGATAAATAAGGGCTTATATTTCCATGCCTAATGCAGAGTGTCAGATATGCTTGATTACACTTCTTAATGCTGAAAAATGTCAGATATGTGAAAGAATATGCTTAGGACCCCAAAAGATAGCCAGACTGTCACTCCTGATTTTCTTAAATTCCCTTTATCCTTCTGCATTTTGTTAACTAAAAGACATGCATATTTGAGGAGGAAAGAGTATTTCTGATACTTGATTTTTTAACGATATTTGGTGCTATGTGGGCACTGGGCAGTCAAGTAAATTCTGCTTTTCTAATCTACTTGGACCTATCTGTTTTCCTTTGAATGTAGGTTCTAACAAAACTTGAGCACCTGGATTTATGGGGAAGCAGTATCACTGATGCTGGTGTCACCATTTTAAAAGCCTTTAGTAGACTTTGTTATCTTAGTCTGCTATGGACCAGTGTCACTATCGTACCAGTCCTACCTTCAATAAGGACCCTTAACATGAGCAACTGCATAATCAATTCCACTTTTAATGGACCCCACTCTTCTGGTGGTATGCCCTTATCTGAACTCATCGTCTCAGGGAGCAAGATTGAAAATGTAGAAAAAGCTCTTTCTGGTGTGGACTTGAGTTCTGTGACTTCTCTTGACTTGTCTGGCAGTTCATTGAATAGCTTTGATTTCTTAGAAAAAATGAAGAATTTAAAGCATTTGGATCTGGGTTTTTGTAGTGTTAGTGATGCTATTTTAGAAACCATTGCAAAAAATGGTAATAGTTTGAGATATTTGAATTTGAAGAATACCAAGGTTACCTCCTACGGGATTTCTTTTTTGGTCGGTGCAGTCCCGAAACTAGAATTCCTCTCTTTGGCCAGCACGATGATCGATGACTCAGCTCTCTCTTATATCAGCATGATGCCTTCATTGCAGACTCTTGATTTGAGCCAAATATGCATTAAAGGTTTATTTAATTCATATATTTTTTTTCTATATGGGTCATGTATAATATCAAATAACTAAATGGTCATCCCTTTTTCCATGCTAGGTTTTATGCACAATGGCCACGATTCAATTAAAGTGTCATCTTTTTGTAACCTTATGGACCTAAGTTGTTTGGAGAACTTAAATTTGGAGGGGATCCAACTAAGAGATGATGCCATAAACCCCTTGTTAAATCTTAGAAATCTAAAATACCTATATTTGAGAAGTGAATACCTGTCCGATTTGTCATTCTTAACATTGGCCTCTCTCTCATGCTTGAAGATTCTTGGATTTCAAGGGGCTGTTCTGACTGATTCAGGATTTCTCTCTTATGTGCCCCATGACAACCTGCAAAAGCTCGATTTGAGAGATTGTTGGCTATTAACTGAAGAAGCAATATCCTTATTTTCTAAAAGATATCCTATGATCGACTTGGTGCATGAACTAAAAATCTCTAAAGTTAATTCAAAGTCAGTGCGTGAACAAAACCAAGCTAAACAAAGAAGGGTAAGAAGGGAAGAGCCAAAAGGGACCACCAAGACTCCTTTTGCAGGTCAGTTCACTGTTTGTTTGAACCTATGCTTCAATTTATTTTCTATATCAACAAAGTTATGGCTTTATTTCAACAAAACTGTTCTAAATCTTATGCTTATGTTTGTTAATATGTCTGATGGAACTTCTCTTTCTTTGGAATAGATGAGAGGTTAAGGTATGCAACAGAGGAATTAATGCAGTTGCAACTTGACAGAGAACCTGGTTATGAAATTGTTCTCCCTCATATTCCACCTGAGCTGAGGAGGACAGAGTGAGCTATTTCTCATACCTATCATCACCCAAAAAAGTGGATTTTTACATGAATGTTAATTGTATATGTTCAACAGAAGAGTAGGTGGAGTAGAAATAATGCAGACGTGCCTGAGGTGAGTTCTTTCCAGTTGAGGTTTTGGATTTGTTATCTGCTGTTCAATACTATGGAACTGCAAAATTCTGTTTTAGTAGAATACTTGCAAATTACTGTTAGTGTGCAGTCTTTTCTCTCCATGATTATGGACTACAACTTTTTCTTCTGTCAAAGTGGGTCTGTCATTATATAAATAAGCAAGAAGCTGTATAAATTCTTTCCCTCTCTCTTTGAAAGATTTTCCTGTTAATCAAACATTCAATCCGGAAAAAGGATCATAAGAAACTTTCATGAAAGAATCATGTTTCTAGTACTTCAAAAATATATCATATTCTGTAACATTTTACGTTTCAATATTTATACAGAGGTTAGTTTATTTGGTGGCATAACAAAACAATGTCTGTTTTTGGGTATGTCGAGTGTGATGTTATTTATGCCACATACATTTTCGAGTCATGCTTATTTTCAATATGCCAAAACTGAAAATTTAGACGGCTTACCCTGAGCTACATCTAATAATGTTTATTGTGCTTTGAGTATACTAACAGCGCAAGATGTCTTCATTTGTGCATCATATTGTCTTGGTAGCATAAACTAACGATTGTCTTATGTCTTCTCGTATGTAATATATGCCGCTGTATTTCCAAGTTTTGCCATGCTATGCATATAACAGATAATAGATTGTGACAAACAGCGCAGGAACTAAAAAAAGCACAAACCAGGCAGGAGCGACCAGAATGATCTGAATTAGACTTGTACAACATTTAATACGTCTGCATGATATAATATATATTTCTTTGGACTTGTTATGTGATAGGTCATATAGGAGGCTTTAATACGGGGAGGGGTCACTTGAGAATGGGTTATTTTGACAATTTTGATAATGAATTTTTAAATAAATATTAAAAAAAATAAAAAATAGAAAAAAATCTTGTGAATATGTTCTTCTTATTATAAAATAATGGTGTTTTAAATTTTATGTAATTTCATTATCATTTAATATTCTGTCAAGGACTATTAAAATTTTATATAATTTGCAATGGTTATAATTTCATGGTATTTGATGAATTATCAAACGATAATAAAATTATATGAATCATCATCAATCTATAAATAAAAAATATATATTCATAATTTTTTTTGTATTTATTTAAAAATTCATTGTCAAAGTTGTCGAGATAACCATTGTTAAGTGATCCCTTCCTTTAAATATTGATATGGAGACTTACACTGTGCTCTCGAGATTCGGTAGAAAAGAAGATAATAGAATGAAAAATACGGTGAAAGCGGAGAGGGTTGCATTTCTAAACTTTCAAATCGGGGGTGAAAATTTTGACCAAAAATCAACGCGCGAGTCTCCTCGTTCACTTTTTTTCTCCCTCTCTCATCTTCTTCATTTTTTGCTCGAAAGTAAGGTGCCGATCGATTTTTCTCCGCTCTGTTTTTTCCTTCCTCTGTGTCCTGCTCTTCCCTTCTCTGTGGCAAAGCATTAAAGAGTTCATAATGAGAAATGATGTCATATGGATCGGCGCTGCTAAGTAACATATTTATGAAAGCTTTACCATCTGCTACTCGTCATTTTTTTTCAACCCATTACTGCTAATTACATTGAAATTGTGACGTTGCATTTGGGAAATTATTTTTAGTGGCCATATGATATTAATAGATCAGCCCTAATACTAGGTTGATTCTTCTCATAATAGGCAGATAGAAACAGAGGCCTTGCTGTCAAAAAGAATATGAGAATCTCAAAGTATTACACCATCTAGAGTGATCACAGATCTTAATTTGGGTTTAAGAGTTCAGTATTTGTACTCAACATAATTAATATCATCACTTTATCAATAAACCATCTGCTTGATAATCTAGCTAGGCTTGGAAAAAGGCACTCCCATCTTTATATTAAAAGTACATACAAGAAAAAGTGAATTTATATCTAAAAACAAGTCAATAACATAATCATTTATTTTGATTTACTCTTGTTCTCATATTGACTGTAAAAAAAAATGAAAAGCACAAACAATATGAGTTACATGAGGGGAAGGAAGACAAGGTAAAAAATGACCACCAAGGGCAATTTGTTTAAGGTCTTGGAGGGTGTTTAAAGATTCTAAACGGAAGAGCAAAATGAAAAAAAGAAAAGAAAAGAAAAACTCAAAGAAAGGCTTCAAAGGCAAGACTGTTCTTTTTAGTACTAGAAGGTCACTTTAAATACCTTCAGAATTCCTAATATTTTAGGAAATAGAATAGCTTCAGACTTCAGAGCATTATTACTGTCTTCATAACTTCTGCTATCATTAACATAAACTGCTAAACAAAAACAAATTTACGAAATAAATACAACAATGTAGAAAGGAACAAACAGTTTTTATCTTCAGCAGAGAGCATTTAGCATCTGAACTCAGAAGCTTGTGCATTCAAGAGAAGCAGCAACATGATAAGAAATGATCGGCCCCAAAATGATTCTTCAATTAATTCAAGGTAGGTGCAAGCCACAAAAAGGATGGGCTAATTGAATAACATTGACACTCGTCGACCTCAAACAAGCCTATATGACTAGCTAAAGTTGTAATACTCCTGTCATTACATTTAAAGAGCTTGATGCAGCAGCTGTACCAATCGACCCCATCATTCTCCTCCTCCAATTGAGGTGTACTAAAACATATGCAATTGCCTTCCCAGCCATTTAGTTGTAGATAAGAAACAGGAAGAGAGATGCAATGGAAATTACCCCCAATGAAAAAACAATTACTACCCATAACTTCTTCCTTCAATTGCACCCATTTTTCTGGTTCAATGGATTCAGACAACATTAGCAAAGCAGATGCATCTACCGGATCATATTGATAGAAGTATGCAATAAGTTGAGCAAAAACCATCAGCCCATGTCCATTACAGCCCCCTTCGACAGTACAAATGTAATCCCATTTCTGTTCAGGATGCATACCAAGATTAGAAGCAAGGTATTTCCATCTGGCATTACGAATATCATAAATCCTGGCATGCCCATTACCTAGAATCGAGTAAAAGAGGCCATTGTAATAGCCGATATCAATTTCACGCCGTGGTGGGGGGAGCTCATCTGCTAGATTGAGAGTAGTCCAGCATGCGTCGTTAATTCTACAGAATGCAGTGGTCCAAGAGCCCTGAAATAGAGCCATTACTAAGCAGTCAGGATCCTCGATTGGACTGGAAGACAGTATGGCTTTCCTGATACAGAATCTAAGTCCACATCTAAGAACCTCATCCTTGGAATTACCCCTTGAATGAGTTCCTATGAAGGAATTCGGCTGAGCAGAGAGGGAAGGGAGGCTGATCTGGAGTCTGGTAATGGGGTTGAACAGCCATACCTCCTTTTCCTTCTCCAGCACCAGCCATCCGTGAGAGGAGCCACAGATGCGCTTGCCATTGATTTGGGGGAGGTCGAGCGTGTGGGTCTTTGACATGGAGAGATCGTACACGAAAAGGATAGAACCAAGGTCAGCGTTTTCTCGGTCGGGACCGCGAGGGAGTATGAGCCAGGGGAGTTGCGGAGGGAGGTGGCGGGAACGAGGCGATGAGGCGGATCGCCATGCGGCGCACACGGCGCGGAAGTGGACAAAGTCAGAGATGGAGATGAGGTTCTCAGAGATGAGTTGTAAGAGTTCTGAGGGGAGGAGAGTCCAATCCCTGTTCATCTTCCCAATTCAGTACTAAGCTGGCGATGCATTCTTTCTTGATTTCTTGCGCGTGGATTTGTGAGCTGGGACTTGGGAAGCGAAGGGGTAGATAGTGCATAACAGAGAAACCGAGTGAGAATTAATTAATGGTAATTAGTGTTCTAAATTCGTGCCGTGCCGGACCGTGTCGTGTTCGGGCACGCCGTGCTTTTGTGTCGTACTTTGCCGTATCTTTTATTATTTTTTTTCGTGTCGTACCGTGTCGTGACCAAAAATAATAGAAGGAGGCACGCCACGGATAAGGCACGCCGTGTCTAGCGTGCCGTGCCTTAATCGTGCTGTGCTTTATTCGTGCCGTGTCTAATCAGAACCGTGACCAATCGTGTCGTATCTATGTGTCTTAATCGTGCCAAACATGTCTCACGACATTAAAAAATTCAGAAAATTCAAAAAAATAAATTTATATAAAAAATTAAAAGATTAAAAAAAATCAAAGTTCGTTAAAATTTAAATTATTTTAAAAATTCAGAACATTAAAAATATAAAATTTATCAACAAAAATATGAAATTTCTCAACATATGATATTTTGTAAATTATCCCTCCTTTTTTTCGAACTTGGGACCGACTATGTTAGAAACATAGGTGAAATTACTAACTTGTAAACATATTAGTATAAATGTATAATTTTAAAAAATAAAAATAAAAATTTTAAAAATTAAAATTGAAATGTGTAACTTAGTCCTTAAAAAAACCTCCGTGCATAGTGTTGTACATATATCTATATTCTTTATAGTTGTACCTCGCCAATTGATCTTGTTCCTCATGGGACTGGTTCACCTCTACCTCTGGCATCCCTTCATTTGTTACATTAGAACTTGATGCATCAGTTTCTTCTCGATCAATTTGGTACATCCACGACTTATCTTGAAGTCTGCTTTGTGCATCATACCAATCCTTCAATAAAACTAAAGCCTCAAATACTCTCTCACCTAATCTTGTTCTTTTGTCAGTGAGAACCCTGTTAGCTGCACTAAAACAAGATTTGAATGCTACTGTGGAGACTAGAACAACAAGAATATCGCAAGCCATAGATGCTAAAATTTGAAATACGCCCTTCATTTGATGCCAAAATTGCATAATGTTAAAATTTTCATCATCGAGTCTTATGTTGTCATAGTCAGATCCAGAGTTTGCAAACATTTGCATCTCTGTTGCACGCGGGGTCGATGTTGAAGGCGAAGGATAGATTGAATACGAGACATAGTAGAGTCATTTGCCCCCCATTCTGTTTCGTACCGTGCCTGGTACCCGTATCGTTCCGTACCATGCCTATCGCCTTAACCGTGCCGTGCCAAATTTTCTAAAAGCCGGGCACGACACGGTTAAGACACACGAAACAGTACTGTTCCCGTTCCCGTACCGTGCCTTAACCCGTTCTGTTTCCAGCCGTGTTCGTACCGTTTTCGCCACGGCGTGTCTAAATTTAGAACACTAATGGTAATAGCCGAATTGGAAGGAGATCGACGATGTGATAATTCATTTCTACGGTTCTACTCCTCCGCAAATCTAATTACCAATCTATTAATTATTCCCTTCCCTTATACATCTATGATATTTAGAAAATAGACATGTTATACATTTCAAATTTCAAAACAGCGAGCAAAATAGAATACTGTCCAAACTTGCTACGATTAAGTGTATTTTGTGTTTTAGATATAATTGGACATAAAGATATTCTTACAATCAAATTTTATATATGGTATAATTATATATATTAAGAACCATTTATTTTTTTTAGCTTACTTTCAATTCACTTGGTTCCCAAATCGATCAATATCAACTGTTCCCAACTTCCCATATATTGACTTAATATAATTCAATGGAGAAAATATATTTTTCTGCCCCAACAAGGTGATGATGCAGATCACCATGCAGGACACGTGATGTGGAAGTGGACAAAGTCAAAGATTGAGGTGATCTTCCCAATTTAATTTGTGCGTGATGCTTGCTTTCTCTATGAAGCGAAACTGCGAAAGGGAACGAGAACAGAGCAGAGGCCTGACACAGATGAGAATGATAGAATGGTTTTTGCCAATTTCAGAAGCAGAGAGACAAGCGAGAAGACTGATCTGTTCACTTATTAATTCACTATGGCAAAAACAATCTTTGCTAACTATTTTGAAACATAATTATTAACAGCTATTGAACCGTTTCTTAAGAAAGGAGGGAGTTGCTAAAAATATTAAACGATCGTTATTAAATGTGCATCGTTGGGAGGCGAAACAATAGACATTCAGTAACGGCTCTAACAACGGAACCGTTGGTAAAGATATTTTCTTATTATAATTTATATTTTTTAATCTTTAGTAATGATTTTCATTAAAAAATCATTATTAAAGATATTTTTATTTTTTTTAAAAATAATTTATAGTATTTAGGAATGAATTTTATCAAAAAAGATATTTATTTATTATTAAAAATTATATTTTATTATTGAAAAGATTTTTAATATTAAAAAAATATCTTTTAATATTTAATAAAGATTTTATCAAATAACCATTACTAAAAAAATTATTATCAAAAAAATTAGTTTATTTTAAAAAGTATTTTTATTATTAAAAATAGTTTAAATCTTCAGTAATGATTTTATCAAATAATCATTAATAAAGGTATTTTTAATTTCAAAAAATATTTTTTAATCTCCGAGTAAATGTTTTTTTATCAGAAAATCGTTCAAAAGATTTTATTTTTTCAAAAATATATTCTTTTACTTTTCATTTAGCGTTTATTTCGTTCATGTCACATCTTTTCAAAAAGAAGTGAGGCATCCACCACAATCTTAGCAGCCTGGGATCTTTTCGTTCTCACAAAACTTTTGACGTGCATGCCAAAAGAAAGAAAAACCCTATCGAGATGGTGGCTGTGAGCTGCTCCTTCTTCCTCCTTATCTCCCCATTTAAACCTTCTTCTTTGGAGAGGAAACGGACGTGGTCAAAATATATAAGAAAAGACAGGACACAGGTTGCTCATAGGGGTTATTTTACTGGTACGTACAGGTGCTCAGAAACTTCTGACCCTGCTAGCCAAGTCAGACCTTTTTTTTTTCAAATAGAACCACTCCGAAGTAACTAACTAGTGTTTCGAATTCGTGGTGAAAAGTACTACTATCAGTGGGTGGCATAAAATGGCGTTTCGTGTCCCGACTGTAATATCTAATAACGTTCCCAGTCACAATTGGAAGGGTAAGGAATCCACAATTAGTCAATAACTTGACTCACTAGCAGATTCCCTTAAACTAATTAAACAAAGATGATCTTCAATGCTAAATTAAACGAGTTGCTAATCTGACGTGAAACACAACGACTATTGTCTGAGAAGGACTAAGTATGTTTCAGATGGTGCGCTTCAACTTCCTCTTACTCGATCGATTAGGGAGAGGTTATAAGCGCCACTACACTAACTCCCATTTTTAAAGTTCAAGTTTACGTAGGATTATGGTGCAGTCGTATTTTACACTCTCTGTTATTTTATTTTATTATTATTGAATATATAAAATACAGTATAAAAAAATCTATGCATGTTCTACACAAAAATCTAAGAAAAAAAATTCAAAAATATCCCAAAAATAATAAAAATATGATTTATTCAATAATATGAGACGTACATAATTTCTAAGAAAAAAAATTTGAAAAAAACAAAAAAAATTTAAAAATTTTCAAATGTATTTTTGAATCGTATAGATCTCATTATGAGTTTTTCATAGTAGTGTAACACGTCTAAATTAGAGTTTTTTTGTCATTCAAATTTCTTTTTTTTTTTCATCTCTGCCTCTCTACCCTAAACAATTTTGAAAATGAAGAAGGAGAATATGAATCAGAAAGATGGAGATTATATATATGAAGGTCCATTCAATTGGGAACATCGAAAGGGGGTAGAAAATGAATTATGGATCTGATAATTATTCAAAATATGTGGATGAATCTATGAGCGTCACTTTTCTGTATTTATATTGATTAAACTTTTAGTAACAATTTTAAGTAAAAATCATTACTAAATATGACCTTTAGTAATAGTTATTATTAAAAATCATTACCAAATGATTTTAATATTTTTTGTCGGAACCCTTTAGTACATTTTTTTAATAATAATCATTACTAAAGGTGATCTTTAGTAATGTTCATTATCAAATATCATCACTAAAGGGCTTCAATATTTTTTTGTCTCATATTATCATAACCCTTTAGTAATGTTTTTTTATTAAAAAATATTATTAAAGGTTTTTTATAACTTTTGGTGGTTCTAACACCTCTTTTATTAACGGTTCTTTCTCTAAACGTTACCAAAAAGTTAACATATAATTTTCAAAATGCCATTAAACATTACAATTGCAGAATGATGGAGGGATTGAGGAAGATGTAAGCTATAGAATAAGAACATGATGGGTGAAATGATGATAGACATCTGGCACTCTCTATGATAGGAAGGTCTCAAATAAACTAAAAGATAAATTTTACAGGAAGACGATTAGACATATGATGATGTATGGAGTAGAATACTTGGCTATAAAAGGACAACACATCAAAAAAATGAGTGTAGCCGAAATACGGATGTTATTTTAGATATGTGGCCATATAAGGAGAGACCGAATCAGAATTGATAATATACGAGAAAAAATTGGCGTAAAACCAATTCAAGAGAAGTTGTTCCCAACAGCGTCTGCTATGGTTTGGTCAAATCTAACGAAATCCTCCTAAGACACCGGTACGCAGTGATATTCTAAGTCGTTCAAAAAATACAAAAAATGACAAAGATCGACCGAAACTAACATGAGAGGAAGCAATAAAAATAAATTTGAAGGAAAGAAAGTATACCTAAAGAGTTTATTTTGGATAGAACTACTTGAAAGACGGTGATTCACGTATTAAAACTATAATTTAGGAGTTAGATTCTAGTAATAGAATATAAACTTTAGATTTTTAGATTTTTAGGTTCTTCAATTTTTTAGACTTTAGTTATGAGAATTTAAGGTTTAGGATTATAAATTAGAATTTTTAGGATTTTAAAGTATATTACATAGTATAAATTTAGTATGATCATTATTATTATTATTATTATTATTATTAACATTATCATTATTATTTTTATGGATGTCTGTAATATTATTATTAGTATTATTATAGATATTTATATTATTATTAGTACTATCATCATCATTATCATCATCATCATTTATATTATTTTCTTCTTTCATTTAAGATCTATGATTTTTATACTTTCGGATTGGTTTTATTTTTAGTCTGTCCTAATTTATTTGGGATTAAGAATTTTGTTATTGTTGTTATGGGCAAAAAGGATACAGAGATATCATTGTCAGTATTAGCCCGCTTGGAAAAATTCTAATTTGAAGTCCAATTTTCCAACTGATTTTTTCTGAAAATATCTGTACGTACCCAAAGTTGTACAAGAAAAATAATAACTTCAAGATATTCATCAACTGCATTGAATATGTCTGAATCTGGTGCCAACTCTTCAGCCCAAATCAAGAAATTATATTATATCCAAACTCAAATTGGTTTATCTAAAATTGACACAACACAAGAGTATTTCCTTTATTACGACATGACTGCCATTGAAACAATTACAGTTCTAATGACAGAAACCAAACGTCTTAAAAGCATTCATACAACAACATTGCAATACTGCAAACCAACAAATAGTTTGCAAACACAAAAATAAAGAACCTAGAGAGAGAAACTAGCATCCGAAGCTTTAAGCATTAAAAGGGTTGTTCAATTAAGCAACAGAGTAGGCGTAAGCCATAAGAAACAGGGGCTTCTTGTATAATGTACATACGTGTTCTCATCAACCAAGAGCAAATCAGCAGCCAAAGTTATATCATCTGAGTTACCTATTCGAAAGAGCTTGATGGTGCAATTATACCAATTCACATCATCAATCATCACCTTAAATTGGGGATCAATATAACATATGATATTCCCTTCCCATCCATCCAGTTTCAGATCGGCAGCCGGAAGAGCAATACAATGGAAGATGCCTCCTAGGAAAAAAATATGAGTGCCCAAATAGTTTGCCTCCACATTCAACCATTCTTCCTTCTCAGTAGACAACATACGAATGTAATCAGCAAATTCTCGATCCCGAAAAAAAACTAACAAACCGTGTTCATCAGAACCTCCTTCCACAGCACGAATGTATTCAACTTCTCGATCCGGGTCCTCTCCTATTGTAGCGCTGACGGGATTGTAATCGGGCTTATGAATGTCAAAGATCCAGACATGACCATTACCAAGAATTTCATACAAGAGACCGTTGTGGTAGCAGATATCAATTACACAGTATGGTGGAGCTAATAATTCATCTTCAACAGTTAGTGTAGTCCAGCACTCATCTCCAATTCTACAGAATGCTGTTGCCCAAGTGCTCCAAAATAATGCCATTACTAAGCATTTCGAATCCACAAGTGGTTTTGAAGACAACACGGCTTTCTTGATGCAAAACTTCAGTACACAGTTCTGAGCCTCAACCTTGATATTTCCACCGTAAATTGAATTTGGCTGAGCAGAGAGGGAAGGAAGGCTGATCTCGTCTCTGGTAATTGGGTTGAGAAGCCACACACCTCCGTTTCTCTCCAAAACAAGCCATCCATGAGAGGACCCACAGATGCGCTTTCCCTGAATTGCAGGGAGATCAAGAACGTGGGTCCTTGATTGGGAGAGGTCATACAAGGAAAGTGAAGAACCAAGATGGGCATCTTCTCCGTTGTCAGGGCCGCGAGGGAGTACGAGCCAGGGCAGTTGCGGAGGGAGGTGGCAGGGATGAGGCGAGGAAGCGACATGCCATGCAGTGCACACAGCGCGGAAGTGGACATAGTCAGAGATGGAGGTGAGGTTCTCAGAGATCAGCTGTAAGAGTTCTAAGGGGAGGAGAGTCCAATCCCTGTTCATCTTCCCTATTCAGTACTTAGCTGGCGATGCCTTCTTTCTTTCTTTCTTTTTCTTTCTTGATTTCTTGCGCGTGGATTTGTGAGTTCGGAAGCGAAGGGGTAGAGAGCGGAGGAAACGAGTGAGATGTCAGATGAACATATATTATATATGAATTGATTAATGGTATTAGCCGAATTGGAAGGAGATCGACGATTAGAGAATTTCATTTTTACCCCTACCCAAATCCAATTACCAATTTAATAATTATTCCCTTATACATCTATGATATTTAGACAATAGACATGTTTAGGAGTGTCAATCGGTCGGTTTCGGATCAAGTCATCATTATTTTATTATTTTTTATCCGATCTATTTAAATTCGGGTCAAAAATTCTAATTCATATCCGATCCGATCGGGTCACGAGTTGATCTGATCTGACCCACGTAAAATAATTAAGTATTTATTAATTATTTTTATATAATTTTAAGCAATAAAATTTTAATTAATTTATAATTAATCTTAATTAATATATAATTAGTGTATATTTATGTTTTAATTAATATTAAATCATAAATTACTTCAAAAACACACAACTAAACGGATCGAGTCGGGTCAATCCATACTCGACCCAATCTGTGACGGATCAAAAAATCTTGACCCATACCCGATCCATTTATTTTCGGATCATTTCGGGTCGGGTCAGGTTCGGATCGGGTTGGATTGAATTTACCCATTGGATCGGGTCAAATTTTAACATCACTAGACATGTTATACAATTTAAATTTCAAAACAGTGAACAAAATAAAATACTGTCGAAGCTTGCTAGAATTAAGTGTATTTTTAATTTTAGATATAATTGGACATAGAAATAGTCTCAGAATCAAATTTTATGTGGTATAATTATATATTGAGAATCATTTTTTCGTCGGCAATTGAACTTAATTTCAATTTGGTTCCAAATCGATCAAGATAAACTATTCTCATATATTGATTGAATATGATTCAATGGAGATTAGTTGAAGATGACTTATGTTGATAATCCAGATAACGCCTTTTCAAATCCTGTTAAGAAAAATAAAAGAACGAATTAAAATTTAGAAATATTAATTTTCTTCTATATCGATGGTGCATCCATTTTTATGTAATTTAAAAATCAATTGATGCTGCTTAAAAAAAAGAAAATTTTGGTTCAACAAATAATTGTTAAATATATTTTTTTTGTTAAATTATAAAGTGTGAATTCAGATTTATCTACAAAGAAGTCTTGTTTGCACCAAGTTATATATACACACACGTTGAAAATCAAGAATAATGTCGAAGTTACTTTTCGAGTATAGGAATAGAATTTTATTGGTTGAGATGAGTAGAATAATAGAATTGTATAGGATATATTATGTGATGTATAGTGTGGAAGATGTTTAGTATTTAAGATTAGTTAATTAGTCAATTAGTCTATAAATAGAAACTTAGTCATTATAATCAAATCAATCCAAGATAATCAAATATTGTTCTCACTTCTCTCTCTTCCCCTCTCATCACTAATCCTAACATGATATCAGAGTCAAGTTACCGCTGAAATTAGGTTCACGTCTATTTTAGAAATTATGAGCCTTATTCCACTCTATTCCCGTATTTATGCTCATTTTCTATCAATCTATTCCAGTAAATAGCCTTCTATTCTAGTCTATTACCATCTATTCCATAAATAAGACACTATTCTATTTTTCTATTTTCTCTTTCTTCCGCGCGATCAAGATCAAGATCAGACTCGATTGTGTTTTCTTCTCTCTCTTCCTGATCGTGATTTCTGGTCAGCCAGTGTCGTGTGCTTCTTGATCGCCGGTCTCTTCTCTCGCACGCGCTTCGTCACCCCTCCTTCTCCACCCGAGCTCCCGGAGCAACCATCGCCGTCGAGCATCAAAGATCGTACCCCTGCCAGTCCATTAGCATTTAGTACAACACACTTCTTAACAAAAGAAAGCAAACCAAAACCAACGCGAGAATCTCAAATCAAAGCAATGGAGCAATCCATGAAAGGCAAGGAAATCTCCACTTCAAGACCCTTGAGACGCATCGTGTGTTATGTACTAATTAAAAATGGAATTATAACAGGAATTAGATTTAATAAGATTTTTATTCCAATCGCTGATGAAGCGATAACATAAAAATGTCTTACAAGGTCCTTCTCAATATTCTCGATAAAAAAACAAAAGATAATGGTCTCCTATTATTTATGCTCCCACAACATCCTCAGTAAAGATAAATTTGTAAAACTAATATGAATTGGTAAAAGCATCTTCTCTGAATCCCGCAACGGTCTTCTGCCAAAACGGTTACGGATCCGCCTTCTCCATTTCCTGTGACTCATTCTCTCCGGTAACCATTAATACGAAAATGAAGCCCCGGGCCGTCTCACCGCAACACATGTGTAAGCCCATTAATTCTTCTTTAGGCCCAAAGATTCCCTTCATTTCCTGAGTTGACCGATTCAATTATCTCTCTAACGGCTACCAGCCTTGATTGATCCGCTCTCATCAATTGAGTTGCTGACAATGCCCCATTCTCTAAATTTGTCTTGTCCTCAAGACATATCTCTGGAAACTGTTCTATCAAGGATTGATAATCCTCCCATGAGGCTTCCTCTGCCGGTAAATTTGCCCACTGTACCAGCACTTCTACTGCCACTTGGTTATTCCTTTTCAGTATCCTCCGGTTTAATATGGCCATTGGGATAATTCTAACTTTTCCTTCAGGTCCAACTAAGGGTAACCTTGTCAATACTGTAGTATTGGATCCCACCCGTTTCTTGAGTTGTGAGACATGAAAAACTGGGTGAATTAAAGACTCGGGAGGTAAGTTAAGGTGATATGCTACCTTTCCCATTTTAGCTATGATCTCAAAAGGACCATAAAACTTGGGACTCAACTTTTGATTACCTGTTTTGCCCTTGCTTGATATCTGCCTATAGGGCTGTAATTTGAGATACACCCAATCTCCAACACTAAAATGCCTTTCACTCCTCTTTTGATCGGCATATTTTTTCATTCGGGTTTGAGCTCTGGCTAGTTGCACCTTAAGTTCCTTGACAGCCTCCTGCCTACTTATTAACAGCTCCTGAACAACAGGGTTATTTCCTTTTGGTGCTGACCCCATGGGTAACTGAGGAGGGGGGTATCCATAAAGTGCTTCAAAAGGCGTTCTTTTGATGGCTGTATGGTAATTGGTGTTATACCACCATTCTGCAAGAGAGAGCCATTTCATCCATTTCTTCGGGCATTGAAACACCATGCACCGTAAGTATGTCTCAATACACTGGTTGAGCCGCTCAGATTGTCCATCACTTTGTGGGTGGTATGTTGTGGTGAAATTCAACTTTACACCTAGCTTATCCATTAGTTCTCTCCAAAAGTTACTAGTAAAAATCGGGTCTCTATCGGTGATTATCTTCAAGGGTAATCCATGTAACCTATGGACTGTTTTCAGAAAATGATCAGCTATAGTGGCAGCGGTAAAGGGGTGAGTTAGGGCAATGAGATGATAATATTTGGTGAACTTGTCAATCACTACCATAATCACATCTCTCCCTTCACTCCTTGGTAACCCACAAATAAAATCCATAGTTATAACTTCCCAAGCACCTTCAGGAATTGGAATTGGTTCTAGTAGCCCTGGAGTTGGCAAGTGTTCTCCCTTATTTAATTGGCACACCTCACATTGTTGTACCCATTTGAGAACATCTTTTTTCAAGTGTGGCCAAAAAAATAATCTCTTAACTCTTTGGTAAGTGCCCAAAATACCTGAATGACCTCTTATGTTAGAGTCATGAAGAATTTGAACCATTTTGTTCCTCCAATCCTTGTGGAGCCCCACATAGATTCTGTGTTTCTTTCGAATTACTCCACAATGCACTGTGATGTGCTCTGGTAAACCTGCATTCTGTTGAACCTTGAGTAATATCTCCTGAGCCCATGGATCCTGCCAGTAACTTTCTTGCAACTCATCCAGCCACTGTGGATTGAGAGTAGTCACGGCCATTGCTTCAATTCCCTCTGTCACATGTTCTCTTCTGGACAGGGCGTCAGCAGCCTTGTTTTCTACTCCTTTCTTATACTGAATCACATAATCTAAGCCAAGTAACTTGCATAGGCCTTTGTGCTGAAGTGTATGGTGTAACCTTTGCTCCAACAGATGCTTTAAGCTGATGTGGTCTGTTTTAATCACAAAGGGCATTCCCTGGAGATAATGCCTCCATTTTTGTACAGCTGAAAGGAGAGCTAAAAATTCTTTCTCATAAGTTGAAAGTTGCTGATTTTTAACACCAATTGCCTTACTTATATAAGCGATTGGTCGTTTACATTGCATGAGTACATCACCTATTCCTTTCTCACAAGCATCGGTCTCCAATATAAATGGCTTTGTAAAGTCTGGCATTGTCAAGACCGGCGCCTGACTCATGGCCTGTTTTAACACTTCAAATGCGGCAGCAACCTCATGTGTCCAACAGAAGGCATTTTTCTTGAGTAAATTAGTAAGGGGTTTGCTGATTAACCCATAGTTCTTAATGAACTTACGGTAATACCCAGTCAATCCTAGAAATCCTCTCAATTCCTTCAAAGTTTTAGGTGTTGGCCAAGTCATCATCACCACTACTTTGTTAGGATCGGTTGCTACCCCATGTCCAGTGATAATATGCCCTAAATACTCAACCTTAGACACTCCAAAATTGCATTTAGACCATTTAGCAGTTAATTCATTGTCCTCTAATGTCTCAGGACTGCTGTTAAATGTTGCTGGTGCAACTCAAGGCTGGTGCTATAGATGAGAATGTCATCAAAAAACACCAATACGAATTTTCTGAGAAAGGGTCTGAAGATATGGTTCATTAATGCTTGGAATGTGGCAGGGGCGTTAGTCAGGCCAAAGGGCATTACTAGAAATTCGTAATGCCCGTCATGAGTTCGGAAGGCTGTTTTGTCAATATCCGATGGGTGCATTCGAATTTGATGGTACCCCGACCGGAGATCAATTTTAGAGAAAATTTGTGAACCATGGAGCTCATCTAGTAAGTCATCGATTATGGGTATGGGATATTTATTCTTTACGGTTTGGGTGTTCAACTGTCGGTAATCGATGCATAACCTCCAACTTCCATCCTTCTTTTTAACTAACAAAGCCGGCGAAGCAAATGGGCTTGTAGAAGGTCGAATAATTGATGAGTTGAGCATTTCAGCAATGATTTTCTCCAACTCAAGCTTTTGAAAATAAGAATACTGATATGGCCTCAAGTTGACTGGTTTTGTGGCAGGCAACAAGGGTATTCTATGATCAATTTCTCTTACAGGTGGCAGGTGTGTATTTGCTTCAAAAAGGGGTGCATACCTCGACAAAATTGGTTGGAGTTCTCTTGGTACCTTGGATAGGTCCATAGTTTGTTCTGCAGCTTCACACAAGTATATATGGGCTACCATCAGTTTGCTATCACCTTTGACCTCTTTGTCTAGCTTTATAGTCTCACACATTTGAACCTTAGCAACCTCTTCCTGCACCTTTAACCTTATAATGGTTCCTTTTTTATTCAATTCCACCCATTGCTCTTCCCAATTTACTAGCATTGTATTAAACTGGGACAACCAATCAAGGCCTAAAATAATGTCATATCCTTGTATTTGTAGCAATCTTAAATTTCCCGTAAATGAATGACCTTGCAGGGAAAATGTCATAGCTGCACACTGTGTGTCAGTCACCATCTTGTGCCCATTTGCCACCATAACGACCAATGGTCGAGTAATTTCTATAGCCACTTGCTGATCTTGCAGAACAGATGGGTCCACAAAGCTGTGGGTACTCCCGCTGTCTAGAAGGGCATAGATGGAAGTTGTGCCTAGTTGACCCTTGAACCTCATGGTTTGCATAAAAGGATTTGGATGGATAGCATGCATGGAGACTACAGCTTCTTCGATATTGGTGTCTACATCATTGCTCATGATTTCAAGGTCTTCCTGAACTAAGTCAGAATTACCCTCCTCTTGGCCTAACAACATTTGAACCTTAATTTTACAATGATGGCCAGGATAGTATTTCTGTGAAACCCCGTAACTTTTAAAATGATAAAATATAAATATGCAATTAAATATATATATATATATGAGAGAAAATATATATAATAAATTATATAATTTAGAAAGAAAAAAATAAATTAATTAATATATAAAATAATTTAATATATTAAATTATTGGATGAAATAATTGACAGCAATAATAATAAACATAAGGATGTTGAAAATTGATTAATTAAAAACACGTTGAAATTTAGAAAATATAGATTTAAGAATTTAATTAAAGAAACAAAGCCGAAGTTTAAATTAAAATATACAAATATTAGAATAATTAAAACACCAACACGTTTAAATAAATAAAAACGTTTAATTTAAATTTAAGTTTAATTAAAATTAATTACTTTTCTTTCATTTTGCTTTTATTTGAATTCTAGCTTATATTATATATTTTCTAATTAATAAAATAATATTAGTATATAAATGAAATATAATTAAAGAATGTAGAATAAATAATTAAGAGTTATGAAATAACAAGAATAATAATAAAAATCTTAAATATATATTAATCAATTTCTCTATTTAGGAAAATTGAATAATATTAATATATATATATATATATAAGTATATATATTAATTAATTTCTCTATTTTTATAATGAAATAACATTAATTAATATATATAAATACTTATTAATCAATTCATCTATTTAATAATGAAATAACATTAATTAATATATAAATAAATATATAAAATAATTTCTTTATTTTTAAACTAAAAGAATATTAGAAATAAATAATATATATAATATAATATAATATATATTAATCAATTTCTCTATTTTTAATAAGAATAATATTAATTATATAATGATATATATTAATCGATTTCTCTAATTCTAGATAATTAATTATCCTAATTATAATTAAATTAATTAAAGGATAACATTAAGCTAACTTAATTAATCTAAATAAGTTAAGTTAGTTACATTAATCGAAATAAATATAATCTCAAAATACGAACACTAAATAATAATGATCATGATTCAGAGTCTGGTATACACTGACCCAACCAGACCAAACGTGAATAGGATACTCGTCAATTTAATTTATTTTGACCTATAGGTTCTCAAGAATTTATCTTGACGAGCCGACAAACGAGTGCGCTCAAGATGAGACGGTTGATGAGATCATGAACGTCACCGGAGACTAAACAAGTTGACGCTACCGACCTGATCAAATTATTCTCAGGTACGGTTTCCTGAGATTTAATCTTCTTTCTTCAGAATTAGGAACCCAAATCGAAAATAAACTGTTTTTAAAATAAATCTGATATGCGGTACTTTTGACCAAACTTTGATTAGAGACCAAAAATCTGACCTATCATCTGCATCCGGTAAATTGACCAGCATATTCGAGACATACCCGCATTCGCATGTCATGTCATATCATATTTCATGTAGATAGGGTAGGAGTAGGATTCGAGAAATAGTCCCGAGATAGGATTAGATAGAAGTAAATAATTCAAGTCATATATTATAAATTATTAGGAAAATATTATTACTATCACTAATTATTAATTAAGTTAGGTAGTAATCATGCATTAACTGCATGGGAGTGCTGAGAGGCGGACCGGTAATTCTCGGTCGAGGTTGCCTTGCATAACTGCACCGTTGTGGGTTACGTACGGTGACCCATAGGCCGTGGGACCCACCGGTCTGTATATGCACTGCGCATCTTTACCTGTCGGGTTATCCACCGACCCCGTCAGTTGGCGGGTTCGGCTGTGTCAGAGTGTTTAATTTTTGATCAATATTATATTATTATGATTCTTAATATAAATAAGAATGTTAATCCAAATTTGAGCGATCAGGATACCTTGTCTTTCAGTATTTAGTGTGGGCGGCCATATTCAAGATTGGAATCTACTCCGAGATATTATCTTATTTTATTTATCCGGCTTATTTAGGATCCTAGTATTGTCCGAAGGGCTTTCTCCTTTGGCCCTTAGTTGGTACAGAGAAAGTCGGGATGCGGTCCTCTGACCCTAGTGGGTACAGTGTAGGCTCCCATTTGCACATACTCTGTTTTGTTACTTTACGGGATGCGGTCCTCTGACCCTTGGTTGGTACAGTGTAGGCTCTCATTTGTTCCCGATTTGTCAATTCACGGGTAGTTATATCCTTTGGCGATTTGGCAACTGAAAGCATAAATATTTAAATCCCATTTGCTCATATTATTATTATTATTATTATGTGAGGTGGATCATCAGATTCAGAATATCGAGTACGTGCTTTTAGCCGTCACTCTCCTAGGGCGTTATCGCCCCGGGAGGCCGAATTTTCCCAGGGTATTCAGGGCATTGGCGCCCGCTTACTCGAAAATCCTAAGTTTGTAAGTTGGGCCCGAATACGTGTCCACTTAGGTAAGTCACAAGTCCAGGGCCCGATCACGTGCCCGCTTGTGGATGGACTGATGATCTGCAACCGGGTTATATTTATACGGGTGTTTTAAATCTCGTACCTTATACATATTTATTATACATTATATCCGTATTTCCACAGATTTTTCATTTCGGGTTTATTTACCATTTCATCTCATTCATATAGGAGTTTTTCTCAAACGTGCATAAAGTATTGTTATACTATATATAATTAATATAATGCATTTAAAATACAGTATTGGTAATTGGGTCCAGTCTAGGAAAGAAGATAAAATCTTAAGGCTGGATCTAAATCCGTACTGAGAAATTTTTAAATTACTCACGTTTCCACGGTGGTTGTGGGATCCAGGTATATCACAGGTTCGGGATTTTTTTTGGATGAGAGTGCTAGGTGCAGTCCTGTGGTGACAAAGATGCTTCGCCGCTTCCGCATGTGAGCAGGGTAGTGGATTAGGATCTATCGGGTTTCGAGTTTTAGTTCTTTCTTTTGGGTTTTTCTTTGAGAGATTTTGCTGCCCATTCCGATGGAGCTAGCCCCGCCAATGTCGGCGTTGTATTTCTCTTTGTTCATTCTGGACTGTATAGTCATGTATATTATATTATTATTGTTTTGTTTATTCTGTGATTTTCTTATTTTATTCATTAAGCCTTTCGTACGCACGTCTCGTCGTGCGTACGTGGCGGGATTTAGCACCCTAACCCGTTCAATTTATTTCTGGGGTGTGACAATTTCTCACCGCATTTAAAGCATAAGCCTAAAGCTCGTCTCTGCTCAATAAGTGCATTTTTGGGAGGAGGTGGTGTTGGCTGTGGTTTGATGTTATTTGGCATGAAAACCGGTTTAGGAATAAATTTTAATTTTCTACTTTGAAGGTCAACTGCCCCTTCCAGATTACATGCATTATCAAATGCATCCTCCAAGGTCTGAGGTCTAAATGCCTTCACAAAGGCTTTGAGTTCAGGTTTAAGGCCTCCAATAAATGCATCAACGAAATCAGATTCAGAGAATAGGCGATTCTCTAACAACAATCTGGCACGAAGCCTTTCAAATTTTTCAATGTAGTCACTCACTGAACCAGTTTGGTGTAACTCCATAAGCTCCTCCATACCATTTTTGGAACCCCTTGAATGGAAACGCTTGCGTACCAGTCGAACCAGATTAGACCAATCAGGAGATTCATGATCGATAAGGTAGCAATCGTACCATTCGCTTGCAATTCCAGTAAACTGAAGTGTGGCAAGTCGCGATTTAAAATGGGGTGGTACCTGGTGCATTTCAAGGAAGGAGTTACAGCGGCGAATCCACTCAATAACATTATCGCCGGTGAAACCGGGACAATCAACGCGAGGGGGTTGGTACCGATCGGTACGATAACCAGGATCATTGTCAGACTGTTGTTTGGACCCAGACCCGATCTCCATCTGTTTCTTGCCCGTATGGAGGATGAACTGGGAATGTTCCCCATCTCCAGACGAACGCGAATGAGATTTGGGCTGATGAAGCAATTCCTGACGCAATTCATTGAGCTGCTGGGTGAAAGAGAGGTCCATTTGCTCCCGATGTAATTGCATCTGCTCCATCATTTTAGCGAGCATAGTGCGATCTTGAGCTGCTTGTTGAGCTGCCGCTTCTAACTTCTTATCGGTACCAGCCTGTAGTTCGGCAATAGCGCGATCCAGCTCCACCTTTGTAACCATGGTGTAATGGAAGATAAATTGAACTAATTTGGATAATGGATAGAACAAGCACGATCCCAGATGGTGATCGGTGCTCTGATACCACTTGTTATGTACTAATTAAAAATGGAATTATAACAGGAATTGGATTTAATAAGATTTTTATTCCAATCGCTGATGAAGCGATAACATAAAAATGTCTTACAAGGTTCTTCTCAATATTCTCGATAAAAAAATAAAAGATAATGGTCTCCTATTATTTATGCTCCCACAACATCCTCAGTAAAGATAAATTTGTAAAACTAATATGAATTGGTAAAAGCATCTTCTCTGAATCCCGCAACGGTCTTCTGCCAAAACGGTTACGGATCCGCCTTCTCCATTTCCTGTGACTCATTCTCTCCGATAACCATTAATACAGAAATGAAGCCCTGGGCCGTCTCACTGCAACACATGTGTAAGCCCATTAATTCTTCTTTAGGCCCAGCATTCCCTTCATTTCCTGAGTTGACCGATTTAATTATCTCTCTAACGGCTACCAGCCTTGATTGATCCGCTCTCATCAATTGAGTTGCTGACATCGTGAAACCCCTTACCAGTGTACGGGGTCAGCAATTCAAAAGCGAGGTACTAGAAACATTGCCACAATGCCACCAATCCAAGAAGAAGACAGTTCTGATCTGGCCAAGACCGACTCAAGCGGCTCCAGCAGTCCTAAAAGTGACATTAGCGGTGTTGCCACCAATGCCAGAGCTGAAAACACTACTACCACTCAACAAAAGACCCTGAACAACATGTCAACCTCTGATGCCGGTACTATTACCAGTGCCAATGCTTCGACCGTGACCGGTCAAGAACAGAACGATACATCTAATGCTGGTGTTAATACCAATAATTATGTGCCAATTTTTAGTCATCTGATCAAGTTTACTGGTCTCGAGAAAGAACAAGCACTTCTGTTTGCAAAAATAAAGGCCACCTTGGCCTTACTTAGAAGAGAGCTGAACTATGTGATGTCCCAACTTAACATTTCACAAGCTAGATGCGAGTTGTTGCAAGAGGAAAATCGGTGGCTGAAAGCTAACATGCCGAAGGAAGAAAGTCTACTGCGACGTGAGGTAGAAATGTTGCTCTCTCAGAGTCACAACTAGCCCTAGATAATGCTTATCTGATAAGAGAAAAGAAAAACATCAACCTTCATTTTATTTTATTTTTTTGTTTCAAGAGAACTCCAACGAGTCTCCTTTTTATTTTATTTTTATTTTTTTGTTTGAAGAGATTATTGTTGTACGGAGATTATTGTAATTAATTTTAAATAGTTTTTGGAATTATTTTTGGAAGTGCTCCCTCACATTTTTGGAACTATTTTTAAATATTTTTATAATTTGGAATTGTTCCTTTTCATACCTTTGTGATAACACCTCAACGAGCGATGACATATATAAGAGAACTGAGATCCTCATGGAAATTTTTTACAAGCATATTAAGTTAGAGAGGGAGGTTTCACTAGAGCTGCAATATTGTCGAGATAATAGTATGAAAAGAACGGAATCGATATATTTTATTTTATTATTTACTTGATTGATTTATTGATATAGAGTAACCCGCTTTTTGTGGTTGTTCTTCATTCATACCAGCCACCAAGACAAAAAAAACTCAATTCTTTTGTTAATGAATATTAATTAGTTTTCCTCTTCTTTTTCTTTACTTTTTATTGTTGAAAAATTAGTCAGATTGAATTCCATATTTTTTTTGTCTTGAAGAATTGTACTGAATTTTTAAATTATACTTTTTATATGAAGATATTTTTTTTCCTAAGTTCTTTCTCGTGTTATAAGTTATTAATTTCTAGCAAATTTATACGGTTAGTATCATTAAACTGAGAAAAGCCATATAATTTTTTTTATCCATCTGTCCATCAAAATTTACCGTGATAGATTTTCCAGCTCAAGAAAAATTCTTATATTTACCGAAACAAGATAAAAATTAAAGTACTTAATGTCAGTAGAAAACTAAAAAAACAAGAATGAAAAATATTCATAACGCGCAAAACAGAGCACGTTAAACTTTATTAAAACCTGTAAAAATATGAAACTTTTTTTAGAAGAAGAAACGTGAAAATTAAAATAGAACTACATATTATATTTTCAAGTGATAATGTAATTTAAGAAAACACAAACAATCACCATTGTACAAATCAAGACATGGAATATCCAAAGATTTCATGAAAAAAGAAAAAAAATAATTTGTGAAAATTGGAAAATATAAAGTAAACAATAACAAATTGCTTTTCTAATTGATTCTCATTAGAATGAATTAAAATAAATAATTTGTTGGTGCCGAAAATAGTTCTGCACTAATTCGTGAATAACCAAAGTTTTTTTATTTAAAAAATATGACGGAGTCAAAGAGCAGAAAAAAGCAACAACAAATTGATTTAGCACAGAAATTTGAAGCCGCGGCAGAACCTTTTCAATTGTGGTTGAATGCGCCAATGAAGAGCTTTATCCTCTCGCTTCGTTGAGCATTTGTGAGTGGGACAGTGGGTGAGGAGGAGATGAAATGACAATGGAGAAAAAAATGCAAATGTCTGTTACCATTGTGTTGGTTGTGTTAGGGCGGGTTGGATTGATCGGGTCAGTTTAACCTTCTGAAAGAAATTAAATCAAATTAAATTTGAGCAGGATTAGATTAATTTATATATAATTTTTTTAGTTTAAATTAATTCTGATTGTATTATAAATTATTTCATCTCAGATTAGATTTGAATCAATTCAAATCAATTTGATTTTTTTTTAAAAAAAATCAAATTGGATCATATTCAAATTCAAATGGATTTCTCGGCTTGGTCAGATTTTGTCGGTTCTACCGTTGACAAATGAAATGAGCAATAAAACAATTTACGAACTATTCATTAATTCGCGAATTATTTGTGTATAATATAAATTTTACGAATTTAACCTTTATTATTGATATGAATTCGTTTCAGCTGATCTTGTTGGTATTTTGTTGGGGAATTGGATGTTACCCATCGAAAGTATTTTTTGGAGAGGCTCATAATTCCTTAATAAAAATAAAATATCCCAAATGCATTCATATAACAAGATCATAACAGCACTGTTCGTCTCAGATTACGACAGTAGTTGCCCCAATCAACAAACCCAAATGATTAGCTACAGTTATAACACTCCGATCATCAAGTAGAAATATTTTGCTGAAGAACAAAATGCACCTGAATTTACATCAACACATACTTTGAGGTTCATTTCGTACTGTTGAAACTTGGAAGAATGTAATTCTTTTGGAGCCTGCTTGATAGTTAAAATGTTTACAGGGTCCTTTTTGTATCATTAATGTGTTGTTTAAAATTTTATCAAAAGATCTAACTCAATATATCCAAAGTTTTACAAGAAAAATGAGAACTTCAATATATTCATCAACTGCATTGAATATGTCTGAATCAGGTGCTAACTCTTCAACCCAAATCAGGAAAATTATATCCAAACTCAAATTGGTTTATCTAAAATTGGGACATCGCTAGGACATTTGTAATGATAGAAATCAAACGTCTCAAAAGCATTCATACAACAAACGAACGAATAGTTTGAAAACACAAAAATAAAGAACCTGCAGAGAGAAACTAGCATCCTAAGCCTTATGCATTAAAAGGATTGTTCAATTAAGCAAGAGAGTAGGCGTAAGCCATAAGAAACAGGGGCTTCTTGCATAATGTCGGTACGTGTTATCATCAACCAAGAAATTATCAGAAGCCAAAGTTATAACCTCCGAGTTATCTATTCGGAAGACCTTGATGGTGCAATTATACCAATTCACATCATCAATGATCACCCGTAATTGGGGATCAATATAACATATGATATTCCCTTCCCATTCATCCAGTTTCAGATCAGCAGCCTGAAGAGCAATACAATGGAAGATGCCTCCAAGGAAAAAAATATTACCGACCAAATGTTCTGCCTCCACATTCAACCATTTTCTTTGATCAACAGACAACATAAACATGGAACACATATCTAATTCTTGAGGTGTATGCTGGTAATATGCATTATCCCGAGAAAAAACTATCAAACCGTGTTCATCAGAACCCCTTCCACAGCACAAATGTAATTAGCTTCTTGATATGGTTCGTGTCTAATCGTAGAGTCGATAGGTTTGAAATCGGGTTTTTCAATGTCAAAGATCCGAACATGACCATTACGAAGAATTTCATACAAGAGACCGTTGTGGTAGCATATATCAATTGCATGGTATGGTGATATCCTAGCGAATAATTCATCTTTAATACTCAGTGTAGTCCAGCACTTGTCTCCAATTCTACAGAATGCTATTGCTGAAGAGCTCCAAAACATCGCCACTACTATGCATTTCGGATCCACAAGTGGTTTGGAAGACAACATGGCTTTCTTGATGCAAAATTTCTGTATACAGTCTACCTCACCCTTGATATTTCCTCCGAAAAGTGAATTCATCTGAGCAGAGAGGGAAGGAAGGCTGATCTCATTTCTAGTAACTGGGTTGAAAAGCCACACACCTCTGTCCTTCTCCAAAACAAGCCATCCTTGAGAAGACCCACAAATGCGCTTTCCCTGAATTTCAGGGAGATCAAGAACGTGGGTCCTTGATTGGGAGAGGTCGTACAAGGAAAGCGAAGAACCAAGATGGATGTCTTCTCCGTCATCTAGGCCGCGAGGGAGTATGAGCCAGGGGAGTTGGGGAGGGAGGTGGCGGGGATGGGGCGAGGAAGCGACATGCCATGCAGTGCACACAACGCGGAAGTGGACATAGTCAGAGATGGAGGTGAGGTTCTCAGAGATCAGCTCTAAGAGTTCTAAGGGGAGGAGAGTCCAATCCCTGTTCATCTTCCCAATTCAGTACTAAGCTGGCGATGCCCTCTTTCTTGATTTCTTTCTTTTTCTTTCTTGATTTCTTGCGCGTGGATTTGTGAGCTGGGACTTGGGAAGCGAAGGGGTAGATAGCACATAGCAGAGAAACCGAGTGAGATGAGCATATATTATTATATAGGAATTAATTAATGGTATTAGCCGAATTGGAAGGAGATCGACGATGTGAAAATTTTATTTCTATCCCTACCCAAATCCAATTACCAATTTATCAATTATTCCCTTATACATCTATGATATATATTTAGACAATAGACATGTTATACACTTCATAATTTTCAAAACAATGAACAAAAAAAAATACTGTCGATGTTTGCTATATTTTTTTTTTTATTTTGCATTTTAGGTGTAATTGGAGATACAAATATTCTTACAATCAAATTTTGCATGCTATAATCATATATTAAGAACCATTTTTTTATTTCGGCAATTGAACTTTATTTCGATTCACTTGGTTTCCAAATCGATCAAGATCAACTATTTTCATTAGAGAAATGATCAAGTGTCACTGATTTTTATGGGCCATCAATTTATTTTTTAATTTATATTTTAAAATTAAATATTTAAATTTAAATTATTGATCTTATTTATTTTTATGATAAATTATGCTTATAAAATTTATAATTTTTAAAGATCATTTCATACTAGATCAAATGATAATAAAATGAATCCATAAAAAAATTCATTCATAGTTAATTAGATTCACTCATTTTGTTATCATTTGTTCTAGTATGAAATAGTCTCTAAAAAACATAAAATTTTACGGGCATATATCTAACTTAAAAATAAATAAGATCAATGATTTGAATTCAAGATTTATATATTAAATTATAAAATATAAATTATAAAATAAATTGATGACTTCGAGTACCACTAAAATTAGCGGTACCGAATCCCTTTTCTTTCCATTATTCTGTATATTGATTGAATATGATTCAATGGAGATTGGTTGAAGACAACTTATTTTGAGAACCCACATAACGCCTTTTCATATCCTTTTAAGAAAAATAAAAAACGAATTAAAATTTAGAAATATTTTTTTCTTGTAGATCATTGTGCATCCACTTTTTATGTAATTTAAAAATCAATTGGTACTGCTTAAAAAAATGGTGCAGCAACAATTGTTAAATATGAATTAAGCAACAATTGTAAAGTGTGAATTCATATTTATATATAGATAAGTCTTATATCAATTCACGATTTTGAAGTCAATGTCACTCAGAAAATGGTACAAAGGTCGAGAGTCCGATATCAATTCACGATTTTGAAGTCAATGTAAAGGTTTTAAAATAAAAGAAGAGAGGGAGAGCGGATGGAAAGACAACGGAAGTGGTCCCAGACTTCCAGTGTAATGGAGCTTTTGCACTTTTAACTTGTAGTCTTTTTATATTCATGAAAACGCCCTTGCTTTTAAATAACAATCGACTCATTTTATTCCTTAAATCCTTGTGCTACATGATTCTCATTATTTTAACAATCTAAAAGGATGTGCTTTATTATGTAAATGATATTTTTTTCAAGTTAATTTTTTTCCATATAAAGAATTTACATTTTTAAAAGTTCTTGATGTATATTGAAATATTTTAGACTTGTTTCAAAAATTTGAGAGATTTTGTCTTTAACACCAGTGACTCAACCTTAAACCAATTATTTTGTTGATATGTTTGGAAAACGTTTCAGTTGTATTTTAAGGCTTTATGTTTCAACAAAGAATTTATTCAACATAAATTTTCATATTTTCTTTTTCTGTATTTTATATTAAAGACGTATTAGTTGTTACTCTTCGATTATGCCTGATGTACATCACAATCGAAAGCAAGAAACATAATGACAATATGACATGCATGGTCACGTACCTAAGTGCAGAGGTTTTTATATAAGAAATAAATAATAATAACAATAACAATAACAATAATAATAATATAATAATTTATTTTAAAAAATATATAATTTAGAAATTGTTGGACGGAGATTCTTGGGATTAATTTTAAATAGCTTTTCGGAATTATTTTTGGAAGTGCGTCCTTCGATATTTGAAATTATTTTTTAAATATATTTTATAATTTGGAATTGTTCCTTTTAATCTGTTGTGTAACACCTCAACGAGTGATGGTATAGATAAAGATAACTGAGACCCTCATTGCAAATTTTTACAAGCATATTATGTTAGAGGGAAAGGTCATGTAGAATTGGGAGAATGATGATTGATAATTACTTTATTGAAGTAATTGAAAAAGGTGCTTTTTGTATAGATAAAGAATTGGGAAAATGTTTACAGGTTCCTTTTGTATCATTAATGTGTTGTTTAAAATTTTATCAAAAGATCTTCTGTTAGATTGTTTTTAAGGCCATGCAATTAATGAAAAAAAGGTGCTCTCAGAGAAAATTCCATTTCAGTGATCAGTAAGTCATCTTATGGGCAAAAAAGGGTACAGAGATATCACTGTCAGTATTAGCCCGCTTGCAAAAAATTCTAATTTGAGATCCAAATTTATAGGCAAGCTGATTCTAATTTGCTGAAAAATATCAGCATGTACCCAAAGTTTTACAAGAAAAATGAGAACTTCAATATATTCATCAACTGCATTGAATATGTCTGAATCAGGTGCTAACTCTTCAACCCAAATCAGGAAAATTATAACCAAACTCAAATTGGTTTATCTAAAATTGGGACGTCGCTAGGACATTTGTAATGATAGAAATCAAACGTCTCAAAAGCATTCATACAACAAAATTACAATACAACAAACGAACGAATAGTTTGAAAACACAAAAATAAAGAACCTGCAGAGAGAAACTAGCATCCTAAGTCTTATGCATTAAAAGGATTGTTCAATTAAGCAAGAGAGTAGGCGTAAGCCATAAGAAACAGGGGCTTCTTGCATAATGTCGGTACGTGTTATCATCAACCAAGAAATTATCAGAAGCCAAAGTGTGCATGTTATCATCAACCAAGACCGAATGAGCAGCCGAAGTTATAAACTTCGAGTTATCTATTCGGAAGAGCCTGATGGTGCAACTATACCAATTCACATCATCAATTATCACCCGTAATTGGGGATCAATATAACATATGATATTCCCTTCCCATCCATCCAGTTTCAGATCAGCAGCCTGAAGAGCAATACAATGGAAGATGCCTCCAAGGAAAAAAATATTACCGACAAAATGTTCTGCCTCCACATTCAACCATTTTCTTTGATCAACAGACAACATAAGTATGGAACACATATTTAATTCTTGAGGTGTATGGTGGTAGTATGCATTATCCCGAGAAAAAACTATCAAACCGTGTTCATCAGAACCTCCTTCCACAGCACTAATGTAATCAACTTCTTGAAATGGGTCCTCTCTAATCGTAGAGCCGATAGGATTGAAATCGAGTTTTTCAATGTCAAAGATCCAAACATGACCATTACGAAGAATTTCATACAAGAGACCGTTGTGGTAGCATATATCAATTGCATGGTATGGTGATATCATAGCGAATAATTCATCTGCAGTACTCAGTGTAGTCCAGCACTTGTCTCCAATTCTACAGAATGCTATTGCTGAAGAGCTCCAAAACATCGCCACTACTATGCATTTCGGATCCACAAGTGGTTTGGAAGACAACATGGCTTTCTTGATGCAAAATTTCAGTGCACAGTCTAGCTCACCCTTGATATTTCCTCCGAAAAGTGAATTCATCTGAGCAGAGAGGGAAGGAAGGCTGATCTCATTTCTAGTAACTGGGTTGAAAAGCCACACACCTCTGTCCTTCTCCAAAACAAGCCATCCTTGAGAAGACCCACAAATGCGCTTTCCTTGAATTTCAGGGAGATCAAGAACGTGGGTCCTTGATTGGGAGAGGTCGTACAAGGAAAGCGAAGAACCAAGATGGATGTCTTCTCCGTCATCGAGGCCGCGAGGGAGTATGAGCCAGGGGAGTTGGGGAGGGAGGTGGCGGGGATGGGGCGAGGAAGCGACATGCCATGCAGTGCACACAACGCGGAAGTGGACATAGTCAGAGATGGAGGTGAGGTTCTCAGAGATCAGCTCTAAGAGTTCTAAGGGGAGGAGAGTCCAATCCCTGTTCATCTTCCCAATTCAGTACTAAGCTGGCGATGCCTTCTTTCTTGATTTCTTTCTTTTTCTTTCTTGATTTCTTGCGCGTGGATTTGTGAGCTGGGACTTGGGAAGCGAAGGGGTAGATAGCACATAGCAGAGAAACCGAGTGAGAGGAGCACATATTATTATATAGGAATTAATTAATGGTATTAGCCGAATTGGAAGGAGATCGACGATGTGAAAATTTTATTTCTATCCCTACCCAAATCCAATTACCAATTTATCAATTATTCCCTTATACATCTATGATATATATTTAGACAATAGACATGTTATACACTTCATAATTTTCAAAACAATGAACAAAAAAAAAGGCAAATTCTGCTATGGATCTGATCAGATATGAACAGTTTATTTCTTACAAATTGGACGGCTGATATGATACAGTAGTGCATTTTCGCGTTCTCCGTTAAATCAAACGATGATTTAAATGAGAAGGACAAAATCATCATTTCGTATGAATCGTGTCGTTCCTATTTCGATTATTCTCTGCCCCCTCTTCATCTCTCTTCTTGACTCGTCACCAGCAACCCTTTGGATCAACGATTGCCATTGCAAATTCATTTGGTTTCGATATTGAGAAGCGCTGATTTTTTTCACACCTCTTCAGACTCGCTCTCCGTCGCAAGAGTTATAACCGCACTCCTCGCGACCTCTCATCTTGCCTCTTCTTCGCTCTCTCCACCTCTCCATCTCTGCTACATCACTCTGCATCTCTCCCTCTCGATGAGTGCGTGAATCTATGCTCTAGAAGATGCACAATCACTGTATATACAACTGAAGATCTCCCATCGATTCCTCCCTTTCTCGGATGGCTACTGGTTAGTGTTTTTTACCATTTTTTTTATTTTTATCTTTGATTTATTTTGTGCCATGATTTCACTTGTTTTCTTTTATGAATGAAAAATAAATCAAAATTTAAACTGTACTTAATTTGGTACCGTAATTTTTGCAAATTTCTTATTGAGGATTACATTATGCCCCAATCGAAAGTGAAAATGTTATGATACTAGAATTTAAACAGTATTTTGATACCATAATTTCATTTTTTTTGTTTCTTTATTTCCAACACAAGTGTGCACCCTCTTTTGCTTGTATATTTTTCTCTGTGGTGATAATGACGTGTCAAGATTTCTTTAATTGATGTCAAGTTTTCAGACTTTCTCTAGTTAATTAAGTGGAAGTTGAGATTATCTTGAAGAACGACTGATAATTTGTCCATGGAAAAATCAAGATCTCGAAGAGTATGTATTGGGGTCTGGAATCAGATACCTAAAGCAAGACTATATACGAAATTTTATTCAAACTGATATTGATTGCCAAAATATAGAAAATGTAAGTTTATTTGGGTCCCGTTTTTATTTATTTTTATCTATTTTCATTTCTTATTATCTCACAATTATGGAAATTTTATTCACAGCAAAAGTGGCATGCATATGAAAAATCTGTAGATTCACGCTAGCCCATCTTGGGCCCCTATTAGAAGCAACATACAAAAATAAAATATTTTAATAACTTCTATGAAAATCACTTGGTGCTAGTTTCACCGACGACCAGTAATAGTAGAATAATCAGATATCCAATAGTATAAACCATTAAATGTATAAATACTAAACAGAGATTCAAGAGAGAAAAATTGTGATTAAAATACATGGGTATGAAATAAATATGCATTGTGCTGATAATTTAGTGTCAATTTACCAGATATAGTCTCAATAAATCCAATTTAGTTGAAGCAAATTACTTGATGTAGTCTCAATAATCTAATCATATAGTGTCAATTTAAGTAACAATGTGATATGTGCTGATAATTTAGTGAATGATTTCAGCTTTGCTGGTAAAATATGTGGTTCATTTATTTTGTTAAATTAAACCCCTTACATCACTTTTTTGATCTCAAGGATCTGCAATTAATATAGCATAGTATGTAGTAATATATAATTGTAGTCAGATGCACTCTAGTACTGTTGGCTAATGTGTTTGTATCATTCATTGAAAAAGTTTCTGTCAAAATATTCTCAAATTGATTTTTAGTAATTGACAGATTTGCCATTACAAGCATCAAGTTTTAGGAAGCTATTTCACTGATGATTCAAGTAAGTTAGATACAACTCAGAAGTCATCCCCAATAGTCAAACAAGGCACAAGAAATCAGATAAATCAAAGGTACACAGTTGAGTTTGCTTGCTGTGTTTTGCTCTCAGTATCTATAGTTGTCCCATGTTACTAAGTGGCTTTGTTGTACTATCAAATTTAATAGTAATTAGATGCAATATGGTGTTATTCTCAAGTTCAAATTGGTTCTCTCATGTTGTCAAGTTAAAGCAACGGTCCCTAAAATTCTCTTCTGTTTAGTAATTAAGTTAAGTGTGTTTAATATACACTGGTATAAAATATATATGCACTGGGCTTATGACTTTTTTATACCAAAATGAAATTAATGAGATGGGAGATGACATCATAATACATCACCAATTTGGTATCTCACCACAGTGGCATTGATCATGAGAATCCTATAAGTTTTGTTTGCAATGGCTGATCACGAAAATTCAATCACAAATGAATTGCATTCAACTCTATTTTACTGTATTTAACTAAAATAGTATAAGTCTTTAATTTTAATTGGGGAGGAAAGGAATTGTGGAGTACAACTCACTTTTGATTGTGCGTTCCTCTGTCGATATCTCCCCCCTCTCTCTCTAAAAAATATATCAATCTATAGGCAAATAATAATATCAATTATGGTTTAATAAATTTTTGTAGGCTAATAAGGTAGATATGGCATCATTGAGAGAGTATCAACAAATTGTTAGCATGATTTTTGCGAGTCAACGAGAAGCTTATGAGTTTTATAATGATTATGCCAAAAAAAAGGGTTCAGCACAAGGAAGAGCATAGTTAGAAAAGATCCAAATGATAATACCATTATATTTCGTCGGTTTTGCAGCAGCAGATCCGGTTTTCGAGAGAAGAAGTATTTAGATAATTCTGATAGAAAAAGACCAGCCTCTGCACTCTCTCGCTGTGGCTGCCCTGTTGAGCTTTGTGTCAAACTTCATCCAAAAACCAATAGATGGTGGGTGCATAACTATGTTGACGTGCACAATCATAGTTTTGCGGCTAGTGATACTACTCCATTCCTTCGATCCCATTGTTCAATTGACGAAGCTCAAAAGTTTGAGATAGTCTCTTTTCAAGACTCAAGTGTTCATAATTGTCAGATATTAGATTACACAAAAAGGAGGAGCGGCGGGTATGAATATCGTGGTTTTCAGTCGAAAAACTTATATAACTTTAGTGCTGAGAACGAGCAGTCTGTGATGCTTGCTGATGATGCAGATTCAATAATAAAATACTTCAAGGAGAGGAAGAAAGTAGATTCTGATTTTTATTTCAACTATGAAGCAAAGGATGGACATTTAACGAATATTTTTTGAGCTGATGCTCAATCTATAATTGATTTTTTTAACTTTGGGGATGTAGTTGTTTTTGATAGCACGTACAAGCTGAATCGGTATAACATGATTGTTGTTCCTTTTCTAGGCTGCAATCATCATCAGAGCACTATTATATTTACCCGTGGCATTATTTCTCGTGAGGATAAGAACTCATATTTGTGGCTTCTTAAATCACTAATGGAGTCAATGTATCAGGTACGACCGGAATCTATCATTACAGATGGCGACCTTGCTATGCGTGAGGCAATTAAATTTGTATTAGAGGGTACAAAATATAGGACATGTGCATGGCATATGAGTGAAAAGGTGAAAAAATATCTTCGTGGGTCCAAACTCATGAAAATGTTCTACAAGTTGATGAATGAAGCATACAGTCCTGAAAAATTTGAGAACAAGTGGCACGAGTTTAAGGAAAAAGCTAGCAAAAGGTCGGCTACTAGGCAATGGTTGCGAGAAGATATATGAGTCGAAACATTTTCTAGCCTAACGCAATTTTTTTTGGGATTAAATTTTTTTTTGTTGTTGTTGTTGTACATAGGTACATGAATAGTAATATGTCCTTGTGTAAGACTATCCAGCGAGTTTGAGCGTTGCCTTACGCGCATGCGCATGAACCAGTTCTGACAACCCTTTTCTACTGCCTTGAGAAATCTGCTACTAGCAACTACACACCACGTATCTTTGCAATTGTTCGTGAGGAAATTATAAAATCCATTGAATTTATGGTCATCCAACAGTCTGGGAGTGTCACATCCTCAAAGTATGAAGTAGCTCCTAAAGTAAAAGCTGAGACTTTAGCAGCTGTCCAATGCTTCTTCTTCGAGGGCACTATCGTAAAACTTATGTGTACATGCTCCAAAATTGAATGTGAGAAATTACCATGCAGTCACATATTTTCTATGTTGATACACTTGGATTTGACATTCATCCCTCGGTGCTGTATTAGTGATAGGTGGACCAAAAATGCTAAGTCGGTGTTTCCTTCAGATAGGAAGGGTAGTGTTTACAAAGTTTCTGAGCAACAACAAATATACTATGAGCTGACAATATTAGCCAACAAAGTATGTTATGAAGCATCCAAGTCCAGTCCAGAATATTTAAGAATAAATGAGTTATTAAATGGAGAATGGAGGCGACTTAAGGATAATGGAGAAGGAATTGAGAAGTCCAAGATTGAAAAAGATGTGGTTTTCAGCAATATCGAATCATTACATAAGATTGGAAACCCAAAGCTCGTCGTGACCAAGGGCGCACCAAGAAAGAAAAAGTACAAGAGGATGAAGTCTTCAATTGAGGATAGAAGGAAAAATAAATGTGACAATTGTGGTAAGTTAGGGCATAATCGACAAACATGCTCACTCCTTAGTCAGGTAAACTATAGTGATAATGTGCTATTAAATTAGATTTATAATCTTAACAATATTTTTTATTTAATTTTCTTATTTTTTACAGGAAAAGGAATCTGCCAGCATCTATTCTGAAAAACTCAATGAGAATAATATTTGACAAATTTAGGTGAGGTCGCAATTGAATTGAGGGAGTGAAACTGGCTGACATTAACATTTCCATGGCTATTACTAGTACTGAGGTATTGCCTTTCCTTTTTGTCTTTATTATTGTGTTATGTCCTTCAGTGCGTGCACATGAACTTGTATTTGTTTATTTTTTCCATTTTATTTAATCTTTTTTCATTCCTTCATTCAGGTTACTTTATAGTTTATACAGATTTAACTTCTTTTATTTTCTGTAGAAGGCAGTTTTTTGTAATTTAACATTACAATGCTAATTAGCAGTTTTTGTTTTTATAGTCTTTGTCCTGCATGATATGAGGTAATTCTCGTCTCTTTTGTGCATTTTAGGGATGGTGAACTAACTGTTTCTTCAATCCAGAAGTATATAATGATGAAACTAAGTCTCAATACTGAGGAAGAGGTACAACTTATTAGCTGCCCCTCAATCTTTTCTATACACTTAATTTTCTTTTTAAGGATACCAATTATGGTCTCTACGGTTCCACCAACATCATCTTCAAGATATCCAAGGGCCTTATATCATTATATTTTTTTATTTTGGGACACCCAAAGGACATGCATGACAGCATGAGATTCTGGGACTGTTGTGTGTTGGGTGAGGGTGAGATTGGGGCAAAAATGTCACAGGCAATGATTAGCAGACCTCTTTATATTGAAGAATTTTTTTGATTTTCTACTTTTGCTATACACAGTTTTTATACCGTTTAGGTTATGCTGGCATTACAATAGTAGGTCCCTTACCAGTATAATACCACATGTATTTTTCTTTTTCTGCTTCAACTGGCTCTTTAGTATATACAGGTAGAGATAGTATGTCGAGGCCAGCCAGTGGGCCCCACACTGGCCCTGCACGACTTGGTGGATTTGTGGCTAAGATCCGAAACCTCAAATCGGACTCATGCATCAGTCGACTCTCCTGCAAAGGATTTCATAATGATGCTTGCATACCGCCACATACCTCCCTTATTATCCTAAATGACACTGTGAGATAATGTGGGTAAATCAAATGTTAATCCGAGAGTTGGTCGATCAGGGTAGAGATATATTAATTGATATTTTCTTCTGGATTGGAGGGTTGGGTGCTAATTAGGTTATGATTTGTTGACCATACTAAAAATCGGAAGGGTATTGTTGGCATTTTTCCTGAAGAGTTGTGAAATGTCACCGTATCTCCTTGGCTTCTTTATTTGACTCATATAGAACTTGTAATGTTTACTGGCTAACATTTGTTTGTGTGCTGAGACCTCTCTTGACGGTATGTGCTCACTGTTCATGCAATAGAACGTGCAACCAAAATCCGTCACCAATGCTAAATTAAAAAATGTGTGTTCAGTATGCACTGGTACCAGTACCGGATTAGATTATGCTTCTCATTGCTAAAATATATAAGTAATTTAAAAGCAAAAGAGTAGAATTATTCTAGTGCAGATAAAAAGGCACATAGAATATTGTGTTATGGAATGGTAAACTTGTCATTAGCGAAGAAAAGTTTGCTACAATTTTTTTCTTGCTTTTTAACGTTGTATTCCCTTGATTACCCACTGATACGTAGACAAATGATTCTATTGGCTATTATACGCGTTGATAAGCGCTAACAATTTTACAATGGAATGATCGAGTCCCTGTGTACTTTCAAGCAACTAGTTGCGTAACTGCAAGTTGCACTGAATTTTTTTAATTTAGTTTTTAAAAAAATATCACATGATAATATATATGTCATTCTAATATGAAAAAGATTAATAAATACAAGATCAATTACAAATGCTATATCAGATATAATCTCGTATAATTTCTCTCAACCTTTAATTCTCTTCCTCTTATATGGCAAAGAAATGAAAAAAATATAAAATAATGAACGTTATCGTGTTTGTCTGATTAGTCAAAATTAGTGGATTGAAAAAGCTCGCCCGGTCCAACCCGTCCCGGACCGACCCGTGCCCGCGGATTGGACCGGACCGGACCATGCCCGCCCCGTCCCCTACCACGGTCTAGTCCAATGGTGGTTCGGTTCTCCCTTCACCCAAAATCGGTCCGGACCGAACTAGATCGTGGACCGTGCGGGACCGTGGACCAGATCGGACCGGACCGTGACCCGAACCAACTTTTTATAATTTTTGTTTTTTTTTTATAATTTTGAGTATTATTCGATTTTTAAATAATTAAAAATATAAAATTAATCAATGAAAATTATTATTTAAAAAATATCATCAATTTATTTTTTAAATTTCATATTTTTTTGAATTTGTAAAAAAAATGTATCGGACCATGCCCAATCGGTGGGGGTCTGGCCCCCGAGGGACAATGGTGGAACAGGTTGGATTTTTCTGAATTTGGCCCGTTTAGACCCGTCCCATATGGACCGTGGACCATGCCGACCCGTGGCTCGGCCGGGTTTGGCACGGTGATTAGGGTTTGATTCGAAATAGATAGGCAATTTCAAACACAAACCATTGTGCGAAATTCGATTCGTTAAAAAAATGAACTATTTGATTCGATTCGTAAATAGTTTGAAATTGAATTACAAAATAGTTAATTTTCATAATTCATACTAGAATGAAAGAATCAAATACAAAATATCATATAGTTCATACTTCATACCATATAAACAAACTTTGATATAAAATTTCATACAAATTTCATAGTTCATTCAATAAAATTAACAAATTTCATAAGGTAACAGTCGAACTCAGTCACTCAGTGATAATCATATAAATAATCGGATGACTTACAAATACTTAAGATTCGAACTATAATAGTTCGCGAACACCATTCGAACGAACTTACCATAGTTTGAGTTTGATTCGATATAATTTCGAATCGAACCAGTTTGATTCGAAATTAATTTCGAACTAAAATCGAACGATTTTTTTTTCAAAACAAACATGAAATTCTAGTAAGTGGTTGAATTAATTTTACAATATTAATCTTCTTGAATTATTATGTGCATGAGTTCATTTAAATTAATCATAGAATTTCTCGTACTTTTTGCAGAGTGAAAATTCAGATGGGCAGTTACCAAACAAAACTCCTGAGAAAAAAAAAGAATATAAAAGGCCACAAAAATGCAAAAATATGGCATTAATTGTTATATCCGATGATGATAACGAAGACCAAAGGAGCAAATATAAACCAAAAAAGAATCAAACCAAAGTCTTCAGTACTAGAAGATATAAATCATCCTCTAGCAGTTCATATGCCAGTAAAGCAAAAAATAAAGACGGTATTTAATTTTAAATTATTATTACTTTCATGCATTTACCGTAGTTAATTGTACCAAAAGAAATAATAATACTACAAATCTATGTTATTTGTTCAGATATATCAAATATTGGTCTAACAAATGAAGAGATAGCAGCAATAGAGTATGTGAGAAATATCCTTCCTAGTGCTAAAGTTGTAGAGATGAGTAGTTTGGGTGGAGAATTAATATTGACGGGCAACGACATGGATTGTCTTATACAACCTCCAAGTGAGAGTGGCAGATCGAAATGGATCAATGATCGGTACGCATTCAAATCAAAACTAGCTTTGTAAAAGATGCTCTAGGAACCAAATATTAGTTGGATGGTGAAAAAATCTGCCATATCACTTGTCCTTCAGGTACACATTTAAACCTAAGTTGATGATACTGAACTAAAACAAGTCATTTATTAACACAAGGTTCTGGTTTGGATAGAGAAACTCATTAAGGATAAGTGTATCTTTTTTGCACGTAATTTTTTTTAATTGAGTGGTTGGTCTAGTTCTACCACCATAATTTTTACCATTCACTTGTTAGATGGATCTTGGTAATTTGCTTCAGTTATCAGTCCAATTGCAAACATGCTTATTTTCTTTTCTTTTTCTTTTTTTTTGGAAAAAATCATTAATTAAATAGTAACTAATGAGAAATCTTTATTAGCTGTACGGACAATTGTTTTGCTCTTCGGCAGCAATTGCCAGCAACTCGAGAAAAAAAAATTTTCAGGTCTAATGTAAAAATATAGTATTATTTGAATAGGTTATTAATTGTTGCATCAATGCTATGGACCCTACAAGACATAGCCACCTCAAAGTGATGACAGTTGATACTTGCAACACCAGTATATATGCCCGACCTGGCATAGAGCAAACCACATATCATGTAGATCTGAAAAGATGGACAAAATGTAGGAATTCAATTTTTTGATCATGATTTGGTACACACATATTAAATTTCTTTTTCAAAATTTATAATTTTGATAAAAACATGGATCGATTTAATGATGATGTTTATATGTAGGTCTTCTTCCCTATCAATGACCAAGATGTGCATTGGTATGTGGGTGTTTTGGACCTCGAATCTAAACAATTTCAAATATTGGACTCACAGTCTAAGGATTTGCAATATTATGTTAGGTCAACATTCTCACTGGTATGTAACTATTTTTTTTTAATTTTAAGATAAATTTGAGTTCTCGAATTTCATATAAGATTCATTTTGTTTGCACCTAATATGTATTTATAAATTTTAGCGTAGCGGAATACAATTTTTGATATCTCTTGCCCTCGGATCTGATCTTCTGCTCCAGAACATTTACAAGTCAGTGGATATAACAAAATGGTATGTTGTTGTAATTAAGACCCCACAACAACAAGATAATCATTCTTGTGGACTATTTGCACTGAAATTTATTCAATCATGGTGTGGTGCCTATTTTAAGAGTGACCGGCCTTTAGAGATATCTCTTTTTAATAAAATTTGAGATATTCAGAACATTTGACTTCTAATCCTAATTTGAGTTCTCGAATTCCTAATATGTTAATCATATTCAGAACATTCTCACTGGTGTACTACCTAATTTTTTCAGAAAAGAATAAACTGAAAAAGATACAAGATGACATTAAGAAAAAGTTTGAACCTCAAGTAAGACATTTCATGCATTCTTTATATAAATTTGTTATTTTGTTGTACATTATAGTGTATATAGACAACAACTACATTTAATTGTACTAATTATTTTGAAGGACTAGAAGAACTCCCATGAAGGCACGGGAAGTATTCAAAATGGACAAAAAGATGCTACCATACCCTCTGCTAAATATGATTAACATATTTCAGCCTCTCATGGACTGATGTGTTTGTCGTCTTTTTTCTGTTAAATATTTGTTTTGATTTAGATAGTATTTACTGGAATGAGTTATGTTATCATTGTTTTTGACAGTTCAATTTAAAATCAATTTTGCACACCTCTAAATCCAGTGCCAGTATCGCCCATTATCTCCATGGCTCCCCTATGATGTATTTGTCACATTTTCTTCTCTTCATTGTCTAATACCTTCCACCTTAAACACTACGTTTCAAGGAGTAGGTAAAATATGATTATTTTTTTGAATAATTTTAGTATTAAAAATCAAAGTTTTTGATGTTCCAGCACCCCAATCTTTTGACAACCCCATCAATCTTCTTCCAGCCCCTTCATCCTCGAATTCTGATTCTATTTCTGTGAGCATTGGGATGCTCGGATAAATTGCTTATCTGTTCCACAGTTTTTTTTTTCTGGTATCTAAAAGTTGTTTGGTAGGCTTGAATTTTGCATTGATATGCACATGATGGTTAGCTCAATTTTTGTTTATTTCTTGAATGAGATTGAATGGTGGATGATCATAAATTTTACAGAGCTTTTATTTTTTTGGTCTCGATTCATTTTCTGTGTGCAACTTAAGATGACCCCATTCAATATACTTGACATGACATGAGCATCAAGCCACCAACTTTCAAAAAGTTTTCATTTATCTGTTGCACAAAAAGACCTCATGAATTTATTAGATTACATGGTTGCTTAAATTAATGCTCCAATTTATTCATGCTTAGTGTGGCTCGTATGTTTCAGTATTTTGTAAATCCTAAGTGGCAGGAGATACTTTCCTGTATATTTTTTTGCAAAATGCGTCGAACTATATCATATATTGAAAGCCTTTACAAACCTCAAATTGGCAGGAAAAAAATGAAATTCTTCTTCTCTGAGGTATCTGATAAAATTAAGTCATGTTTGTACTTATAATAGACAATTAATATTCAAATTCATTTTGGAGAATAGTATACTTTATTAAGACGTTCCAATAATTTTCCGATCTGAAACCTCATAAATCACTGGTAGTATTTTCATGCACACAATTTATAAAAAGAAAAATAAATCAAGTAGAAAACGTTTTCAAATTATGTGTCAGCTATGATCATAGTATATAAGATAAACCAAACTAAAATGTCATCAACACCTGAAATGTATATATTTCACCACCAAAAGTTTTATATTCCCAGAGCAAGACACCAAAATAAAACTTTAAACAATCAAATCATCATCAGGTTTAGGAAAAATGAAAGACAGAATACTAATATATGACAATGCATCACGGTTTTTACAGAGTTTTTATTAAAGAGTTGATAGGTCAATTTAATGACCCAATCTACCTTACCTGACAAAGCAATTTACAATTAGAACCAAGACTAATTTTTACATATTAAATGTAGTCATGGTGGCTCATCATCAAAGCCACTCAACCGTCTACTATATAAATGCAATACCAACAAAAGTCTGAATGTACCAAAGAAAGTAACGTTTGTCGAAGTTTCTAATGGAATAAAGATTCTTGGCATAGTCTTTATATCTTTTGCAAAGTCAGCAATAAAACATTAAAATACCTAAATAAATGTTGGAACCAAACTAGGAAAGAGATGGATGCACATCAGTTTATGAAAATTTAGCCAGATGTTATACTAGTATGACTAGGTGCAATAATATCTCAGAATCAAAATTCAAATACAGAATTGTACCTACCTTTTTTATTTCTGTTTTGTTCTGTTACAAAAGACAAACACAATTCATCTAAGGGATGCTTTTGAGGAACTTTTAATTTTGGTATCAAAAAGAAATAAAACTTCCAATTTTATGCCAACGCATCATGGGCAAATTTAACTCGCTAGATTGATTTTATGCTTGCACCAAACTAAGTAATTTGCTACAGAAATAAGTACAACCTAGGATATTCACCTCGTGTGCAATCCTCAGAAATTCATCGTTTTCATCAAATCTATTTATTTAATTTTCACGAAGGGGCTAGTATTTCATATTGACAGAAATATTCAGCAAAATTTTAACGTAATTAAAATTCTATTACCCACAATGCCTTTGCATAGAGATACTGGCGCCGAAGAAAATAAGAGATATCTCGCCCAAGTCGCACCTCCCAGTGGCAATGGAGGTTTCGTCAGGTGTTGAACTAGTAACGGATTGATGAGAGTACCGAGAGACATTGAGGGAGGATAGTTGGAAAAAGCATATCGACAGTACCGAGAGAAAAGGGTGGAAGAGAAGTATGGCACTCCCTAAATAATTTTGCTTGAAAGGGAAAGAACAAATTAACAGAATGCTAACGGAGAATTAACAGAGTAACACCATACCAATTTTACCCTTTTCGAATGAAAAGTTGTGATTAATTTGAATAAAATTTTAAATAAAAAATTCTGATCCATGGCAGAACAAGTTTGCTATATTTGAGTTTATTTTGCATTTTATGTGTAATTGGACATACAAATATTCTTACAATCAAATTTTGCATGCTATAATAATATATTAAGAACCATTTTTTTTATTTCGGCAATTGAACTTTATTTCGATTCACTTGGTTTCCAAATCGATCAAGATCAACTATTTTCATTAGAGAAATGATCAAGTGTCACTGATTTTTATGTCTGAGGCCATCAATTTATTTTTTGATTTATATTTTAAAATTTAATACTTAAATTTTAAATTCAAACTATAGATCTTATTTATTTTTATGATAAATTATGCTCATAAAATTTTATAATTTTTAAAGATCATTTCATACTAGATCAAATGATGATAAAATGAATCCATAAAAAAATCAATCATAGTTAACTAAATTCTTTCATTTTATTATCATTTGACCTAGTATGAAATAGTCTCCAAAAATCATGAAATTTTACGGGCATATATTTATCTTAAAAATAAATAAGATTAATGATTTGTATGTCCAACTAATAGTCTTTCGATCCTCTCACCAAGCACATGAACCTCATATTCTCCTCGAGCAGTTCCGAGCGGAATTACGTTCATACGAGTTGTAATTATTGAAAAAAATACAAAAGGATTTAAACATTTTTACATTATTATCCGAAGTATCACACGTCGATATTTTAAATTTTATACATGGAGTAGTCCAATCAATCGCTTCCAATATTTATGGAAGCAATGTATATGATCATTCCCAAGTGCCAAATAATTGTTCAATTGCTCTTTCTCGACTAAGCCAAAGTTTACCGTACGTTGGTGCCACACCGGGATATTTTATTTCTATAATCATACTGATTTGTTGAACTGTTAGAGAGAGATTCTTCTTTAAATGTTGTCGAACACATCCTGCAATCAAATTAGATGTAAGTTGTAAGTGTTTGCGGTCTCCTGGTGGTCTTCTACAGTTGTGGGGGGGTTTTATTTGTGATGATCCTCCATGTGGTCGAGCCCTCTTCAGGTCTAGCGTATAATCTCTAAGGACAACTCCCTTCTTTGTATTTCATAATAAATCATATTTTACAACTTTTTTGTATCCAACATTGAACGTTTTTTCTAACACTCCAATCACAAAATTACCCAATTTAAAGTCGATTTAGAAGCAAATATTTTATTTTCAACTAACTCATCATCGAGTCCTAAGAGAGATTCATTCGCGTCTAAACGGTCAAACATCTCAAAATTATTTAACGCTTTTACGGGATGGTGTCTCTCAGTTCGTCCGATAACTAACAATGTGTTATCGCATCTCTGAATTTCCTCATCTTCAGATTCATCGATCGAAAAATCTGACTGCTCAGTGTGGTAATTCCATTATTGTTGGATCAACACTATTTCTGCCATCAATATTATTTTGCTCTTCGGTACTATCAATATTATCAGTTAAATTATAGTCAGACGTAGTACTACTACTACCGCCAAAAAATTATATAGTGGCACCGCTGGATTCGTTTGTTGATAAATTATATTGTTACTGTAAATAGCTAGATACGAATATAAATTGGTTTGATCGTAGGTTGGATAGGAATTAGTTTGATCGTAGGTTTGATTGGAATTGGTTCAATCATAGATTGGATAGGAATTGGTTTGATCGTAGGTTTGATAGGAATTGGTTTGATCGTAGGTTTGATCGTAGGTTTGATAGGAATTGGTTTCATTATGGTTTGGAAATATTTTCGTCAAAAAATTACTGTCGCTCGGTTGTTCTGCAGTATAATTTTCTTCACAAGGATTATAATTTAAATCTGGTAGTATTTTGAAGAAGTTGGATGAAATTGGATGTTTGTTGTTTTTGTGTTTGTGAGAATTGACCGAGCGGGCATTGGTATTTATGGCAAACAAAGGCGTTTCGATTCGTATATTTAAAATTCTCAGTTTCTCACTCTTATTTTTAATAATATTAATTTAATAATAATTATTATTATTAAAAACTACTTTTTATGTTGTAGTGCCTTATTTTTTGATAAATTTACGCAATGAGATAGTTCATACATTGCAGTTACAATTGACTATACAAAATGCAATGTATGAGGGTGAGTAACTTTTGTACTTTTTTTTTTTGAGAAAAGAAGGATCGTGTCCCATTCTTCTGATTTATTGAACCAGTGATTCAATTACATATTGCATATTCCACGAAAGATGAGATAAAAGAAATAAAAGCAAAGAAAAAAAAAGTTTTAATCCATGATAGTTTTCGTTATAATAATAAAGTAAAAACTCAGATTATGCTTGGAGTATTCACCTGTCACTAATGACTTCTTCAATCAAGATATATGCCGGTTAGAATTGATATCTAAAAATGCGATTGCGTCTTTTTTCGTCAATATAAAACATAATATAGAAAATAATTCTCTCAATTTTAAATCGTACCTCTTGTTTACAATGATTTGCTACATTGATGCATTTGGAAAGTATTCCATCTATTGACAGTAAATAGATGTATATACATTCTAGGAAATCGTTTTATAACTGATTATAATGAATACACGATGACAGAAAAGAGAGCCAATGTCACTCAGAAAATGGTACAAAGGTCGAGAGTCCGATATCAATTCACGATTTTGAAGTCAATGTAAAGGTTTTAAAATAAAAGAAGAGAGGGAGAGCAGATGGAAAGACAATGGAAGTGGTCCCAGACTTCCCGTGTAATGGAGCTTTTGCACTTTTAACTTGTAGTCTTTTTATATTCATGAAAACGCCCTTGCTTTTAAATAACAATCGACTCCTTTTATTCCTTAATTCCTTGTGCTACATGATTCTCATAATTTTAACAATCTAAAAGGATGTGCTTTATTATCTAAATGATATTTTTTCAAGTTAATTTTTTTTTCATATAAAGAATTTATATTTTTAAAAGTTCTTGATGTATATTGAAATATTTTAGAATTGTCAGAATATTCTATGACATGACAAATTTTTGTTTCAAAAATTTGAGAGATTTTGTCTTTAACACCAGTGACTCAACCTTAAACCAATTATTTTGTTGCTATGTTTGGAAAACGTTTCAGTTGTATTTTAAGGCTTTATGTTTCAACAAAGAATTTATTCAACATAAATTTTCATATTTTCTTTTTCTGTATTTTATATTAAAGACGTATTAGTTGTTACTCTTCGATTATGCGTAATGTACATCACAATCGAAAGCAAGAAACATAATGACAATATGACATGCATGGTCACGTACCTAATTGCGTGGTCACATGCACCCTCGACCATAGCAGAGGTTTTTATATAAAAAAATAAATAATAATAACAACAACAATAATAATATAATAATTTATTTTAAAAATATATAATTTAGAAATTGTTGGACAGAGATTCTTCGAATTAATTTTAAATAGCTTTTTGGAATTATTTTTGGAAGTGCGACCTTCCATTTTTGAAATTATGTTTAAATATTTTTTATAATTTGGAATTATTCCTTTTAATGTGTTGTGTAACTGTCACACCTCAAAATAATTAAAATAATGCTCGGGATGACAGTCGCCACGTGTACGCGACGACACGCGTACACGTAAGGCTAAAAATACATAAATCATTCATTTATCTCAATAAAAGAATGACAATACATTTATACATGTCAAAATAAATAAAAATATACAAATATCAGAGTTTTGCACAAGTAAAAATAATAAATAATACAAAACGAGATGGTACCGAAAGGGCATCCAAAAATCAAATATAACCTAACAGCTCAAATGGATAAAATAAGATAAAATAAAATGAACAGCGACAATACAATCATGGATATCTCCTAAAGTCGGTCCTCACAGTCTGTCATCTAGCTCCAAAATCGGACCCCACAACCACCGTGAAAATGTGAGTGACAAGTCACTCAGTGCGGTTTTAGGTCCAGCACCGAGATATTATAAATCTCTAAGCTTAGATTTAAAATCATTTAAAAATTTATTTTTATAACAAATATAGTAGCAACATATAAGTATGTAAAATTTTAGTTTAATTATCAAAATTGAATTAATCATATATCAGTTTGGTGTAAAAAGAAACCGAAAAAGATTTATAAAAATGCACTACATGAATACCATGAAAATTTTTAATCAAGGATAAACCCCAAATGAAGAATTTTGAAATATTATAATATAATAATACGGGTTCAAACTACCATATCACACAAATGACTTTGTGGGATAAATTCTTTCCAGAAAGAACCGATCTCAACCAGTGCTTTATAGAAGAGAGCGTCATTCACTATCAAACCGTCCCTAATTTATCCCGCTCAGTCCCTTAATATAATGAAACGAATAATGACTCGATTTTTATCAATATATATAATATGAAATGAAATGAACCAATCACGAATAAATATAAAGTGACAAAATAGTCACTCCTAAATATAATGTGATAAAATAATCACTATAACCACGAAATAGCTCCTTAATAAAAAGTTAAAGTATATTTTACTATGAAATCGAGCCGGTACCGACACTCTTCCCAAACTCAAATTTGAATATTCATTTTTAACTTAAAATTTTCTTTGAGTTTCATAACAACATGCAAATTATAGAAAACAGATAATATCCAAATTCAAATCTTAATTCAATTTAGTTATGACTCGATTAAGCTTAATTTGATCAATATAACAATCTGGTTAATTATAATCTAAAAATCATATTATTTATATAATAAATTTCAAGATACTTAACTAATACTAACATAAATTATTAAATACTAATTACTCTATCTAAGATAATCTATACTAGATAATCTATCTTTGTAACTAATTATATTAAATTATTAAATAATAATTACTCTATCTAAGATAATCTACCATATAACTAATTATATTAAATTATTAAATATTAATTACTCTATCTAGGATAATCCATCCTATAACTAATTATATTAAATTGTTAAATATTAATTACTCTATCTAGAATAATCTATCCTATAACTAATTAACCTTAAGCATTAATCTAATTAATGATAAAAATAAAATGCAGATGATATGAACAAGTTTCAATATCAAAAGAAAAGAAAATATAATATAAAATTTTATTCTAAAAAATCATAAATCTCAGTGCAATCCGCACCTGAATAGTTTGACAAGCGGATAGGATGGTAGTGCCACGCTATTGGATCTCCGACGAGACCCACAATTTCGTCAGTCATCTCATCCCGAGCATACACGATTATTAACTATCAGGTTACTCCTGAGAACCTATGAAGTCGAGATCAATCAAACTTATGGAAAATTTTTATTTACACTCGGTCTAGTTAGGTAGGGGTATACTAAACTCCTAGGCACTATTAATGTAATTAAATTTATTCTAAGTTTTTTTTGATATATTTATGGACAAGGAATATAATCAATTAGTAACAAATTTTTTTTCATTTTTTTATTGGCATTTAATTAGTGAACTAATTAAATATTACTTCTCCTATATTGTCCGACCTATATTTGATAAGATTGTTAGTTCAAACCAGTCCGCATTGATTCTTCTTTTCTATCAGGCCGATTTAACTGATTTCATATCTAGACCTCTTATAGTATTTTAGTTTTATAAGTATACTCATAAAATTATGATGAATGTACAGCTCAACAATGTCAAAAAGAAATTGTATGCAAACGAATCTAGATCGGTCAAGTGAAGGTCAAGAGAGATGGGAAACAAACATCTAAACAATAAGAGGATATCAATTAGCACAAAAGCTTAAAGAGGTACGTAGAGACACGTACCACCAACCCATGAATTCCATCCCATTTCATTTTTTTTTTTTTGATTAAACCCGTAGGTGCCATCCCATCCTAATTCCTTTTTTGAGTCGAGAGTTCCTCTCCCCTTCCCTGAGGCGCCGCCACCCTTCTTCTTTTTTCATTTTATTTTTCATTTTGTACTTCGTGGAGAATCTAGCGGCTCCTTGCTCTGCTCTGCGACAGCGGCAGCAATGCAGCGCTCACGCTCTCTCTTTCTGTTCAATGTAATTTCTCAGATAAGATTGCTCGCAGCAGCTCAACTCCTCCAGCTGTTGAGCGGTGCCTCATTTCTCTCCAATTTGACCACCGATCCAGGTGAACTGGCGAAGGAAGGGTCTTTGTATCAGGTTCATGAGTTGAAGGATGGTTCTTCCTACTATTTACTAGGATCACAGTATCAGGTTTGCCTCTGTCCTGATTTTTGTAAATGATTGATCTTTTTGCCAGACGACAAGGTTTTGGTGTTTTTGTTCTCGTTTATTTGCTGCTACTCTTTGACGGTTTTGATATCCGGCTCTGTTGTATTTCTATTGATATTTACTGGTACATTTCTGGTATGGATGGTTTCATGGCTTATTAGGCCAAGCCCAATGAGGCCTACATTAGAATTTTATTTTCATTCAAATCTCAAGAAATTACAAACAATAGCGCCTCTTCTATATAAGCGCATATACAAGAACCCCAAAGAACTCCCTACACAGACTGTCTCCTTCACCATAAGTTATAACTCACTGCCCCCCTTCCTTTTAAACACTGAACAATGGCAGATGCTGGTAAACCAAATTGGAAGGACACGTTGCCGATCAATCATGGTGAGAGCCTCCATTTCATTACGAGGAAGTCACTGACAGCAGCAGATGTCAGTACAACCAAGCAGAGACTCAATATCCCTGCTCCTGATGCAAGAAGCAAGCTTTTCCCATTGTTGCACCATCATGAGAGGACTGGAACGATCAATGTCACAGTGCACATGAAGGAATGGTGGAAGTTTTCACTAAAACTGACGACGTATCAAACAAGTGGCCAAACGGTGATACTTGGGAAAGATTACACAACTTTTATCATACTTTGTAAATTGAAAGAGGGCGAGGAGGTCGACATGTGGGCTTTCCGGTCCGGTAGGGATCTGCATTTTGCAATTGAAAAGACAGTTTCTTAGTGTTCAATGAGCATTTTTTTTTATTGATGTGTTGCTTCTTTTTTCTTGAACAAGCGCTAGATGCAAAATGCCTATCTGGGGTTTTGAACCCTATCTGGGGCTTACTGATACAATGTCTAGTTTTCTGTTATAAGCATTGGCACTATTTCTTTTTTGCTTTTGTTTTTTTTTTCTTTCTAAAAACTAAAAACAAGATAGTTTCTGTTTTGTCCTTTCTTGTTTCCAAAACTGGCGTCCTGTTTTAAAATTAAAAACATTAGAAACGTGGATGACATAAAACTAAGCAGCCTCGTATCAACTAACCCTGGCCACTATTAATCAAATACTACCAAAACTTCAAAAATAAAGCAAGAAATATAACAACGAGGTACTATAGCAATCTACATAAAAGAATTAAGGTTGTCTCAAATAATGAGGAATGAAAGGAGATAAGGGAAGCAACATAATATATTGCATATATTCTTATGTCTTTTACAGATTCTTTTTTTCTTTTTATTAATTTAAGGCCCATTGGCTACAACTGAAATCCACAGTATAACTCAACTCCGTATTTGATTAGATTCGCCATAAACAGTAAAACCAAATAGTAAGAAAAGGAGAATTTGGATAACTACATAATTAGATGCTTAAGAATAGTAGTGGCATTAATGACTTCCTCCAAATTTAACGTGTTCTCAAATCTTTTTTTATCATTGAAGTCATTGGACAATAATTAACCATTCATGTCTATTAAAGGATTAATTTGTTTATTAAAAAGAGACCAACTTTACAAACTAAAAGTAATTATATCATCTTTAACCTCATATATGTACTCATATATAATCTAAACCATTAAATGGTCTTGCAATTTCTTGTATCGTTTCTCTTTCCACCAATTTAGTCCTTTCCATTAATTAATGGATTCAATGGTTATTAAACGTGTTTATCACATCCTTATAATGAATTATTTGTTCTCTCATGAATTTGTCAGATTTAGATGTTTAGAAGCTTAGACGACCCTTTTATATTTCCAAGAAAAAATTTAAGATATCTTTAATTTAAATGACAACATTTTTTTTCAGTTTCATGATTCATAAATATATAATATTTTTTTAAAATTATTCATCTCTTTTGATAATGTATGATACACTTTTTTGATGCAACGTATAATATACTTACAAACTTAATTAACTATTATTACATTTGAAATAAGATCATACCCGCACAACGGGCGGGTCATCCACTAGAGTATATATAATACTAGTGCTTGTAAGAAACTTTGAATCTGCAGAAGCTTGAAGTAAAGAAACATAGAAGTACATAATGTAAAAACTTATAATGTATCAGAAAATTATGTCGATCAAATAAAAAAACATTATAAAAGTATTACAAATTTAAACCAAATATCAGTGGTAACTATTTCCAGAACACATTACAAGCTAGTACCAGGGATTCGGTGTTATCCAAACTGATGGCATTAAGTCATTCGGGTCATTCGGGTGGTAACGAATGACACTTTTGTCATCAATGTCAAAGATGCCAATATCGTGGCACACCCCGATTGGAACCTTAGGCAGAAGCAAGTCATAAATGTGTGTCATGTAATGGTCATCAGTAAAATAGATTCGATCTCCCTTGCAATTTGGAAGCAATTCCGCTGGTATTGACCTTGGGCTGTTATAACCTAAGAAAAGCGAATGTCCATTTAAGTTGTCCCGTTCAATCCACTTGTGGGTATATTCTGTTGATCCTTCAAAATCATCTGAAACATGTAAGACGTGTTGTGGCATGTTTGTTTTCACGAGCTTAAAGAGATCAAATTTGACAGTTTCAGACACTGATGAAAAATATTCATCCTCATCCTCATCCTCATAGTTTTCATTGTCGCCAATATGAACACCAAGATCTTCATTAGGATGAGAATAATACCGCAAAAGCTGCAGTAAATTTCCTTCTGAAACAACTAAATATCTTATAGAATAATGTGGCAATTTTGGTCCAAAAGCTACGACGTGAGACTCAGAATTTGGATTCTTACCAGCATATGAAACCATTAGTCCAGCCTGGGTGATGGCATAAAACTTGTCGTCATAATACACAACGTGCTGAATTCCGCAAGGAGAACCTACAGCTTTCGTCCATCTATTATCTCCTAGTTTGCAGAAGTACAACTGGTGTACGAAACCTACAATAGCCATCACTACACAATCATCGGTGTTTGATGTGGGATTGGATGATATAATTGCCCTGTTAATAAATCTGAAGCAATCTCGAGGTGTTTCATCTACCCATCCATGGTCCCCAATCAATTCAGGAAATGAATTCAAAGAAGGGAGTTGGATTTTTGACCTGGTTAATGGATTGTAAAGACAGACCTCTACGCCTCGGATGTCGACCAAGATCAACCAGCCCCAATCGGATCCACAAACCCATTTATTGGCAGCCTCCGGGACAAATATTTGGCGATTTGCAGTTCCATCATGTAAGGATACATACTCCCGTGAATCGGAGTTCGTTCTGCAGGATAGCAGAAGAATAGGTGTCCCAAAAGGTCTAGGATGACACAAATCCAATGGGAGATCTTTGGGTAGCCGCAATATATTCTCTAGATATACTGATCGCCATGATTTACAAACTGCCCCAAAATGTGTAAGATCATTGTGGCGTAATTTCTCGGCAATCTCTTCCAGGACGTCAAATGGAAGTTTACTCCAAGAGCCCATTATGACCTAGAAGGTTGCAGCCTTGGAGCACAGGAAAAAAAGGAGGTTAATATGATCTATATATATATATATATATAGTCCAAGGTTTCTATAAGATCTATATTTAGTTCCCAATTGTATAAACATAGAAGAGACATAAATAAAAGTTCCAACATTAGTGAGGTAGGAAAATTTGGTTTGCAAATTGTAATACTGGTACCTCGATCTGACTTATTTCCGTAATATATTTATTATTAGTAGGATTCATTTTTCTTTTCTTTTATGGCTTGGAGAATATAAATTAGTTGATAACTTTAGCCAAACCAAAGTAATTTATAATTATACTTTGAAATTTTGACCTACTAAAATAGTTTATCCTCAAACCTCATGATAAAAACAAGGAAAAACAAAACCTGATTTGGAGTGGGGAATTGTGATGTGGTTCATAGAAACACAGTTTGGTCAGATCCAGGTGAGTGTGGTAATTAATGGCGAGGTGTGCCAGTTCGGAGAAGGGAGGAGTGTGGTTTATGCAGGGAATGATACTTGTTAACTGGAAAAAGAGGGATAAATAGTGGTTTATGCTTCATTATTTTACATATGTTCGAAGATCAAGTCCATAGAATGAAAATGATAACATATATATTGAGTGAAAATGCTCAAAGAATCTGGGACAAGTTTGTTTTTGCCTGTTTTTTGTTATAACATAAGCACAATATATAACTTTAAGTACTGCCCTAAAATTCAAATCTGGGACAAGTAAAAATTGCTATCTCATTCAAACCTTACTGGCACAAACGTCCGAGTGGAAAACAATAATCAACTTTAAGTTTATATGAAAATATAATGTTTCCGTTTGATCAAAGAAAAACATCGCATTTAAATATTTGATATCTATTGATTGTCGAATGCTGTAGCCACCGGTTATTTTATTTTGTTACAATTATGTCAGAGCTTGAAAAATAAAAGCATACCCTCTAACATATGCTTTTCATTATCTTTTTTTTTTTTTTGCTAATGTCAGAAGAATTTTAATAAAAGCACATCTATGCTTTACAAAGCACATAACACATCTATACTTTACAAAGCACCATAGTCGGACTCTATATATATATATATATATATAGAGTTTGTCAATCATACTTCCAGTAGTACCAGTCCAAATTTTATTTTTTCATGCTAGAAATTTAATTTAAATAGCTCAATAAAATCTTTATATCATAAACTTATATAATACTAATTGTTATCGTGTTTAGAGTTAATTTACTATACTTAATGATTTTTGAAAGATAGCCCTAAAATAATAGAAAAATAATAAAATTTAAATATCAAAAATGCTTACTTTCTAAAAATTATTAAGTATAGTAAACTAACTCCAAACACGATAAAAATTAGTATTCTACAATATTCTGATATAATTTTTTTATTGAGCCACTTAAATTGAAATTTTGAACATGAAAAACTAAAATTTAAACTGGTAGTGTTTCGACCGAAGTGCTACTGGAAGTACAATAGAGAGAGAGAGAGAGAGTCTGACTATGGTGCTTTGCAAAGTACATAAGAGTTGTGTGTTTTGCGCTCTATTTTTAATTTTAAATCAGAAATAATCAATCTGAACCGTTCAATCTAATCTTCATATCAAAATCTATTAGTAAACTAAATTTTATATTTTTTTAGAATTTGCTTGCTATTTTTTCTGATGAGGAGAAAATGACTTAATCAGAGAATTATCATTCATCCAAAAATGACGGTTTTTTTCCTATCCAAAAAAATAGCAAATGAATTCCAAAAAATATAAAATTTAGTTTACTAATAGATTTTGATATGGAGATTAGATTGAGCAGTTTGGATCGATCATTTCTAACTTAAAATTAATAATAGAGCGCAAAGCACACAACGCTCTTGTGCTTTGCATAGCACCATAGCCTAATATATATATATATATATATATATCGAGTGAGGCTATGATACTTCACGAAGCACAAAACTCTTCATATTTCGTATCTGTATCTCAAATTTAAAAGTCCAAATGACTGATCCAAACCGTTGATCATGATCCTCATATTGAAATATCTTTGGAAATCAAATTTTATATTTTTTTCAATTTTTTTGTTATTTTTTAGATTGGTGGAAAAAGTATTGGATGGTGCAAAAATTGTTAGATCAATAAAATTTATGTCCATCTTAAAAATAGCAAAAATTAAAAAAAAAATTATAAAATTTGATCTTCAAAAATATTTCAATATGAAGATAGTATTCAATAATTTGGACTGATCGTTGAAAATTTTAAATTTGAGATACGAACGCGAAGCACATAACGTATTTTGCTTCGTAAAGCACCGTATATATATAGAGTAAAAATGCTCAGAGAATCTGGGACGAGCTTGTTTTTATTACAACACAAACACAATAATACTGAATCTTACTACAAAGTACTCAGCCTTTTTTTTAAAAAAAAAAAAAGCCTTCCAACAATCCGGCACATATTACCAGGATTTTTTTCCTTCAACTTATGTAATGATTGGATTATACACAATTAATTTAATCTGAGAAATTTTAGTTGCTCTTTGCAAATATATGACATTTGAGGTGATTCTAGCAAATAAAAAAATAGAGCAAATGCAAATGAAAAGAAACAAATAAGAAGCAAATGATCCGCTTCTATCTCGATCCAACTCGTTCAATTGGACTATTTTTCCTACGAATTTGGTGAAAAAGGAATTTAATAACTAGTTTGACAGTAGTTTGCCGGATTTTTTTTTTTACGGATAGTAGTTTGAGGATTTTGATGGTAGTCACTAGTTTGACGGTACAAAAAATCAAATAATTTTTTTTTTAAAAAGAAATGTGGTGCAATCAAAATAACTGTAAAAAAAGTAAGTGCGCACGCCGAAATAAATCTGTGAAAAATTGATCCCAAACCAAATTCCAATACATATTCGAATATTAGTGTACAAGTGCTTCTCACTTCTACTGATGTTTTAGAGAGAGAGACGTACGTACACGTACCACCAATGACCAACCCATCCCATCCCATTTCATCTCTTTTTATCTTTTTTTTTTATTAAAACCCGTGGTTGCCATCCCATCCCATCCCATCCCTTCCCAGGTAAAGTCAAAACCCTTTTTGAGTTGCGAGTTCCTCTCGTCTTCCCTGAGGCGCCGCCACCCTTCTTCTTTTTTCATTTTATTTTTCATTTTGTACTTCGTGAAGAATCTAGCGGCTCCTTGCTCTGCTCTACGACAGCAGCAACAATGCAACGTTCATGCTCTCTCTTTCAGTTCGATGTAATTTCTCAGAAAAGATTGCTCGTAGCAGCTCAACTCCTCCAGCTGTTGAGCCATGCCTCTTTTCTCTCCAATTTCACCACCGATCCAGGTGAACTGGTGAAGGAAGGGTCTTTGTATCAGGTTCATGAGTCGAAGGTTCTTCCTACTATTTATTAGGATCATTGTATCAGGTTTGCCTCTTTGCTCTGGTTTTTGTGAATGATTGATTTTTTTGCTAGACGACAAGGTTTTGGTTTTTGTTCTCGTCTATTTGCTGCTACTCTTTGGCGGTTTTGATATCTGGCTCTGTTGTATTTCTATTGCTATTTACTGGTACATTTCTGGTATGGATGGTTTCATGGCTTATTTGGCCAAGCCCAATGAGGCCCACATTAGAATTTTATTTTCGTTCAAATCCTCAAGACATTACAAACAATAGCGCATCTTCTATATAAGCGCTTATACAAGAACCCCAAAGAACCCCCAACACCGACTGATCGAACCAAAATAAGAAGTAATAATAAGTTCTTGTCTCCTTCCTAATAACACATCCCTCCCCCTTCCTTTTACACACTGAACAATGGCAGATGCTGGTGATGAAAATTGGAAGGAAAAGTTGCCAGTTAATCATGGTGAGAGCCTCCACTTCATCATGAGGAAATCATTGACGGCGACAGATGTCAGTAGAAAACACGAAAAACTGAATATTCCTGCCCCAGTTGCAAGAAGCAAGTTGTTCCCATTGTTGCTCCCACATGAGAGGAACATAACCATCAAAGTCGTTGTGCACACAAGGAATAAGTGGAAGTTCGCCCCAAAAATGACAACGTCTCAAACAAGTGGCCAAACGTTGATATTTGGAAAAGAATACAAAAGCCTTATCGCATTTAATAAACTCAAAGAGGGCGAGGAGGTCGCATTGTGGGCTTTCCGGTCTGGTGAGAAACTTTGTTTTGCACTTGAAAGGGTTGCTCCCTAGTGTTCAATAAATGCTCTGTGTAGTTTCAATCATGAGATTTCATTTCTAGCTCTTATTTGTTCTGTGAATAATATCAATAAACAGAAGTTCTAGCAGTATTGGTGTTGTCTTTTAGATTGAATAGAATTACTGTGATCAGTTGTATGAATGCATTAAAGATGTTCGGTTCCTAGCATTAGGAATTATGAGTTGTTTATATCAGCCACGTAGTATTTGGAAAGAAATAATCTTGCATGTTTATATGTGAGCTGATATTCTGATATGAAGGTCTTTGAATGTTGTCTGGTGCTTACTGATGTAATGCTTAGTTTTCTGTCATGAGCATTGGCACAACAGTGAGTCTTTCCACTAGTATATATATAATACTAGTGCTTGCAAGAAACATTGAACCATGAAAAGAAAAGAAACTAAAAAGTACAGTGTAAAGACTTGAAAGGTATCAGACAATTATATCGATCAAATAATAACAACATTAACAAAGTATTTCAAATTTAAACCATGTATATGTGGTAACTATTTTTAGAACCCATTACAAGCTAGTACCAGGGATTTGGAGTTATCCAAACTGATGGCATTAAGTCATTCGGGTCATTCGGGTGGTAACTAATGACACTTTTGTCATCAATGTCAAAGATGCCAATGTCGTGGCATACCCAGATGGGAACCTTAGGCCCAACAAGCAGGTCACAAACGTGTGTCATGTAATGGTCATCAGTAAAATAGATTCGATCTCCCTTGCAATTTGGAAGCAATCTCGCTGGTATTGACATTGGACTGTTATAACCTAAGAAAAGCGAATGTTCATTTAAGTTGTCTACTACAGTCCACTTGTGGGTACATTCTTTTGAACCTTTAAAATCGTCTGAAACATGTAAGACATGTTGTTGTGTGTTTCCTTTCACAAGTTTAAAGAGATCAAATTTGACAGTTTCAGTCTTTGATGAATAGTATTCATCATCATCCTCATCCTCATCCTCATAGTTGTCATTATTGTCAATATGAATATCAAGATCTTCATCAGGATATGTATAATACCTCAAAAGCTGCAGTAAGTTTCCTTCTGAAACAACTAAATATCTTATACAACGGTCAGATGGCAATTCTATTGGCCCAAAAGCTACGACATGAGACTCAGAATTTGGATTCTTACCGTCATATGAAACCATGAGTCCATACTGGGTGATGGCATAAAACTTGTCTTCATAATACACGACATGTTGGATTGCACAAGGAGAACCTACAGCTTTTGTCCATTTATTATCTCCTAGTTTGCAAAAGTACAAGTGGTGTACAAAACCTACAATAGCCATCACTACACAATCATTGGGGTTTGATGTGGGATTGGATGATATAATTGCCCTATTAATTAATCTGAAGCAATCTCGTGGTGTTTGATCTACAAATCCATAGTCCCCAATCAATTCAGGAAACGTATCCAGGGAAGGGAGTTGGATTTTTGACCTGGTTAATGGATTGTAAAGACAGACCTCTACGCCTCGGATGTCGACCAAGATCAACCAGCCCCAATCGGATCCACAAATCCATTTATTGGCAGCCTCTGGGAGAAATATTTGGCGATTTGCTGTTCCATCATGTAAGGATACATACTCCCGTGAATCGGAGTTCATTCTGCAGGATAGCAGAAGAATAGGTGTCCCAAAAGGTCTAGGATGACACAAATCCAATGGGAGATCTTTGGGTAGTCGCAATATATTCTCCAGATATACTGATCGCCATGATTTACAAACTGCCCCAAAATGTGTAAGATCATTGTGGCGTAATTTCTCGGCAATCTCTTCCAAGATGTCAAATGGAAGTTTACTCCAAGAGCCCATTATGACCTAGAAGGTTGCAGCCTTGGAGTACAGGAAAAAAAAAGGAGATTAATATGATCTATATATACATGGAGTTCGAGGTTTGTATAAGATCTATATTTAGTTCCCAACTATATAAACATAGAAGAGGAATAAATTAAAGTTCTAATATTGGTGAGGTAGGTAAATTTGGTTTGCAAATTCTAAATTGTAATATTGGTAACCTCTGACTTATTTTCGTATTACATGTTATTTTATTATTAGCAGGTTTATTTTTTCTTTTCTTTTCTTGCTTAGAGAATATAAATTAATAGATAACTTGAGCCAAACCAAAGTAATTTATAATTATATTTTGAAATTTTGTGTTACAAAAATAGTTGATCCTTAAACCTCATGATAAAAACAAGGAAAAAGAAAACCTTATTTGGAGGCTAGGGAATTGTGTGATGTGGTTCACAGAAACACGGTTTGGTATCCTGGCGAGGTGTGGTTTATGCACGGAATGATATTTGTTAACAAGAAAAAGAGGAATAAATAGTAGTTTATGCTTAATTATTATATAAATATGTTCGAATATCAAGTTCATAGAATGAAAATGATAATATATATATAGGATGTTTTGCAAAGCATAAGAGCGTTGTGTGTTTTGCGATCTATTATTAATTTTAAGTCAGAAATGATCGATCCAAACTGCTCAAATTTTATATTTTTTGGAATTCATTTGTTATTTTTTGAATAGGGGGGAAATCGTCATTTTTAAATGAATCAGAATTCTCAGATCAAGTCATTTTTTCCTCATCAGAAAAAATAGTAAAAAAAAAAACAAAAAATATAAAATTTGATTTACTAATAAATTTTGATATGAAAATTAGATTGAACGGTTTGAATCGATTATTTCTGACTTGAAATAAAAAAATAGTGCGCAAAATACACAATGCATCTGTATTTTGCAAATCATCATAGTCGTTCTCTATATATATATATATATATTGAGTGAAAATGCTAGAATCTGGGACTAAGTTTGTTATTGTCTGTTTTTGTTATAACATAAGCACAATATATAACTTAAGTACTGCCCTAAAATTCGAACCTGGGACAAATAAAAATTGCTATCTCGTTGAAACCTTACTGGGCACAAACGTCCGATTGGAAAACAATATTTAACTTTAAGTTTATAAATCGACTTTTCCTGTTTATATGAAAATATAACATTACCGTTTGATCAAACAAATAACATCACATTTAAATATTTGATCTCTATCCATTATCGAATGTTGTAGCCACTAATTATTTTATTTTGTTAGAATTATGTCAGAGTTTGAAAAATAAAAGCATACCCTCTAACACATGCTTTTCATTATCTTTTTTTTTTCAATGTCAGAAGAATTGTTTTCAATTTTGCACTATTATATGTTTCTCGATGTGTTTTAATATTTTTGGTTAAGTAAAGGACCGTAGGCATGAATTGTTCAGCCTTTTTATATATTTTACATACCACAGAAGTAAAAATATTGCAAATACAGCCTAATACTTGATTGCTAGGTTTTCTAATTAAAACGCATTAGTATATGTCCCAGGTGTTTTAATATATATTAGATATTAATAACTAGCATATATTAAAAAATAATACCGACTTTCAGTATAAACTTGCGATATCAAACATTTATCATGAACACATGCTGTAATATAAATATATAGCACCGCCTCTTAATATAAATAGTACGTGATATATATCTGCTACAATATGACATTCACCAATAAGAATGAACAATTGTTATATATGGCTTTATTAGAAAAACCATTGTTCACAGTCCTGTTAGTATAAATATTATTATAGCATTTTAATATAAAAATCGCCTTCATACATAATATATTAATTAACGTAATATATAAATATATAGTATTTTTTTTCACTACACCACAAAAAGAGATTTTACAACAGTTATTTCCCCCAGTTAGCCGTGGTTGTACAACCATTGTTATTGGAAGCGCTGCAAAGTTTAGCAGCGGTTTTGTAGTTAAAATCGATATAAATATGACATATTACAGCATTTTTGTAGTTAAAAACCGCTGTAAACAGGGATTTGCAGCGGTTTTTCCATAAGAACTGCTGTAAATATTTTTTTTTTGATTTTTTTTGTTTCTATGACTAGCCCATATATGCTAGCCACATATAATATTTTCATCACATGTATTTTCACAAATACAATAATAACTATATTTAATTACTAATTAACTACATCTAATTAACTAATTTATCTAACATACACACATAATACTATATAATATAACAAAATATAATAAATATTTATAAAATATTAAAACTAAATGATAAAAAATATCAAAACAAGAAAATAACAAACTCAACCCAAAATTATTTTACTTTCTCGTACTCGGACGGTGTCAAAGAGTTGTAGCTTTTGATGCTCTGGAAAAAATGATTAATATGTAAATATATATTGAAAAAATTAACAAATTTAACTACGTATAATTAATTTCTACTCACCTTGGAAAAACAATCTAACGGATAATTCCTGATGATTTCAATCATGTTCCGCATGACATAATACCAGCACTTGTTGCCGTCAGGTTGTGTCGGACACTAATAATAATTATAAATATAACAATAACATGTTAATACACATAATTATGCATGCATATACAAGGACCTAATTAATTATAATTAACCGTAACGCTAATTATATAATATATAACCATACCGGAATCTGTCGAAAAATAAATGGATCATTTACTCTCATAAGTTTACTTGAGCTGCGTAGTTGCCAATAACGCTTGCACCCCTGCAAGTAAATTTTTAAGATTTGTACAATGTTTGAAAATTGAACTAAGTATGAGAATACTTACGCATTTAGAGCAAACTTGAGTGCCAACTCTGAAGGATTGACTATGAGGTTCATTGAATTCGCATAATACAACGTGCAGCGGCACGGCGAGGCAACGACACGGCGAGGCGAGGCAACGACACAGAATGAGGTAGTGGCACGATGAGGCAGCGACACGTCTCCCTGTGGCTGTGGTTGTGGCTGCGGAGCGGCAACGGAGAGGCGGAGAGTTGGAGGGGCACGGCGACAGCGACAGAGAGAAATCAAACCCGCTCCGATCCGCTTTCGTTACCCACTTCATTTGAGAGAAGATAGAAGAGAAGTTTATTGTTGAGATAATAAGAGAAGAGAACATCAAATTTGATCAAATTTGGTGGATTTTTATGCTATTTCGAGCTCAAAAAATGCTCAATGTGATGGCTTAAGGAGCAAGGTTGAAGTTTTCGAAGTAGGCCATTTCCTGCAAAAGAAAATACTCAAAATTCATTAGTCATTTTTAGCGCATAAAAGACCACTTAGTATTTTTTAACTATTCTATTTACTTCCCTCTTTCAAAGATTAGAGGAGAATTTAAGTCCCACTGGGCGTGCCAGATCCTATGCGATCCTTTTTCGTGCGCTCCGCAATGCCTGCTGGTGGCGATGAGATGCGGAAGAAGGACACGAAGATCCCTCCTAAGCGTATATTTTTTATGTTGACGCCGGCTGGTGCCGTCGTCTTAGGCTTGTGGGGATGCACATTTAGGGGGTTTTTTAGTGATTGTGAGTACTTGTAGATTCCGATGGGCGCAAGCCCCCACCGTTAATTACACTAGGCTATTAACCTCGAGGAACCTCTAGATCTTAAAAAGGGAAAGCAAATATCATAGCTAAATAATAGTCAAGTGGTTGCGTGCTCCAATGAACGGGGATCATTGGAGCATCCTGGATTTACCAATAGGTTAATCCAGTGAGATATGGTGGTGAAAAGATGAACTTACTACAGATCGGTTCAATCTTTACCGCTCCGGGAGATAACCTTACTACAGATCAGATTAATCTCTGCGGAGGGATGGGAGTTGAGTCTACTACAGAACGACTCAACCTCAGTTGATCTAGATGATAAACCTACTACATAACGGTTCAATCTTAACTAGTCAACAACCAATCACACAAAATACAACTCGAAGCACTAAGCCGGTTGATCTTGAGGTTGGTGAATCACGAGAAGGGCGGATATGGCCCACACGGTACTTCTCTCTGATCTTCTAGATTATGGATTCCAGGCACTAAGCGGACCCATAAACCTAGAAACACAGCTGCACACAAAGTCAAACCTGAAGCACTAAGCCAGCTTGACGTTGAGGCGTGTGTCAGTGAAAGGACCTACTACATAACGGTTCATTCCACTGTTTGAGGATGAATCTACTACAGAACGATTCGATCCTCCAGACTAGAAGACAAACTCATCGACGGATTAGTTTAGTCTTACTAGCCTGTTTGGTCATGAATTACTTGTTCATGACATAGGGTCATCATGATATCACCTCCTTGGACACCGTGATGTTCTTCCACTTGTGTTAATGTCATAGTCTTAGTCATTCTCCGACGTGCGTCAAGATGTTCTTGTCTCAACTGACTATACTGGATGTTACATTACTTATGCAAGAATCATTGTATTACTTCACATCATCTTATGTGAGCATGTTTAATCACCTCTAAATCATGGGTTCTGAATATTTAACCGATTCATAGATTCAGAGTTATCTTGTTTACAAAATTAGACTCGGGGCTCATGGCTGGTCTAACATTGAGACATGTTTATTAGAGGATGAGCCTAAAAACTATCATACATGTTATGTCTCATCAATCAGTCAATCAAGGTATATCATCACCTCATTGATCATTCATATTCTAGAAATTGTGTAACGATTCGACAAACCGTTACAACACTTCAACAAATCGTTATAACGTTTCCACAAACCGTTATAACGCTTTCATAAGATATCAGACTTGTTAGAAAATTGATCAATAGAGGTCAAAATGTTATCAACGCTTTGTATATCGTTCAACGTTTTAGAAAGTCGTTCCAACGATTCAAGGAATCGTTATAACAATTCTCTAATATATGTTGACTTGTCAGAGAATGGTCAAAGCGTTGCTAACGTCCTGTGAAGCGTTATAATGATTTGATGAACCGTATGACGATTTAGATAATCGTTACAACGATTCCTCAGAATATATTGACTTATCAGAAAAGAGTCAAAGTGTTGCCAACGTCTCATGAAACATTCAACGCTTTGGTAAATCGTATAATGATTCTTTATTATTAACATTATTATTATTATTATTATTATTATTATTATTATTATTATTATTATTATTATTATTATTATTATTATTTTTTTGTTTGGAATTTTATTTATAGAAAATTATTTACAAAGATATTAAGAGATGATTTAATTCTTATTATATCTTTTATTTGGGTTTTGGACTTTTTATGATAGCTAAAAGAATAAGATTTATTTTATTATTATATTTTATTTGAATTTTGGACTTTCTTTTTATAATGACCAAAAGAATATAATTTGTTTATCATGTAGTTTTATTTCAGATTTTCATATGATGATCAATAGGATAAGGTGTATTTATTACTTATTATTATTATTTATTTTGTTTTTATGAAAAGATTATTCAAAATAATATCTAACTATTATTAATGAATTTTATTGTTATTTATTCTCTTTTTATGATAGCTAAAGGATATAATTTATTTTATTTAATTTTATTATTATTATCATTCATTTTATGAAAAAATACTTGAAAAGACACTGAAACATATCTAGTTATAATTTATGATTTTATTTAGATTTTTTGGAATTTCAAAATAGCTAAAATGACAAGTCAAAACTAAGTCAAATGGGAAAATGCAATATAATGTATTTTGCTTTTAAATTTTTTTAATATAATATCATTTTCAAAATTGAAATATTTTTGTACAGAAAAATAATATGGAAAATAAAGAATTTTTAGAAATAAATTTGAGTTAATTTGAAGTTTAGGAACATTTTCAAATGATTTATTTACTCTATATTTTATTCTCTGTTATTAATTGAATATATTAGGCTTAATCTGGGCCTTTGGATCTGCACCGAGATTAACACACATCTCTCATTTAACTTTATTCTTATTTGGGCCGCTGGATCTGTTTTAAGATTGAATCATATAGGATGAGAGGCCCATATTTGTTTATTATTTTCTTTTGAACCGTAACTTATTGTAAACGTCCGATCTCTTCTAAGATTCACACGTGTGCTTCAAAGTTCGTGTTTGTGCATCAATACTCGTGCTACCGCATCCCTTTAACTCTACGGTGTCGCCGGCGATCTAAACGGTGGATTCTCTATCGGCCGAGTGTGTCAGCGTCGTCTCACTATGAGGAGCCTATCTACGGTGCTTGATTAGCGATCGAAACGGTGAATCACCATGAATGCCACCACTAGTCACTGTGTACTGGTGCAAATTGGTACCGATAAGTTCTATTCGACAAATTTGATCAGATTAAGCAACAATTATTGAAATTCTAAGCTTAATACTCATTGTTTTAATGAAATAATGCATCCTGATGCAGTTATAGCAACTCTAATCACTCTGAAATCATGCTAAGTTTCGATATTAACCGATAACACTTGGTACCAATTGGTACCGATTTCGAAATCGTTAGAATAGCTAACAATCACTCACTCTTTTATAATGTTAATACCTTTGTCACTCTATACGCTCACAGTATCAAGTGTTATGCAAATAACTCATGTGATTTAACCTATCTTAATGATTTATCGATCAATTTACTAGAATCTCGTCACAATCGATTATGAAAACGCGATATCACTGAGTTCTCAAGCCTTGACTGAGATCTATCATCTTATAGAGTGAGATTCAAACACTTGTACACTTGGTATGTGCGATAACCAACTCAATTTGCACAACTAATCAAGAGAGAGGGTGAGATATTAGTGTATCGAGTTCTCAGGTTGTGTAAACCGAGATCAACCGATTATACCAACTCAATTACATGTTCTCACTCGAAATTCAATCAAGAAACAAAATAAGAAATGAAATTTAGGTCAAGTATTAATAAAAGAAGAAGAGAAGATGTAAAATTGAAAGGAGAGAATCGAAAATTCGATCACGATTATACTGTTATCCCAAATTCAAACGCAATTACAATAATTACACTGAAAATCAAATGTTGAAGCTCCAAATTCAATCAAGTATAAACTCAAGACTTACCTCTAGTGAACAATTGAAGATATAACGACCGAGTTCTCAAGTTAGAACTGAGATCAATCAGTTTCTTGATCTTCTTATCTTCTTGCAACCAATTTCTCTCAATTGTCTTTCTCTGTTGTATATCTCTCAAAGGCTCTCTTTCTCTTTTTAATATTGATCTTCCCCTTTTTTTCTCTCTTTCCTCTTTCTCTCCCCCTTTTTTTCTTCATGTGTAATCGGGTTTATATAGGCAATTAGAGTGGTGCACAAGGGAGCTAAGGCCATACACCATTCATACACCAACAATTGAGATGCCTTGGCCTATGAACATGGCTTTCCATTTTTGTTGTTCATTCAGTTACAGTGTGGGCCCCATTTGAACGAATTAAAAGCTCAATTCTTTGATTGTTGACTAAATTTGACCCCCCCTCCTCACTTCTCTTCATTCATAGTGTAAGTTTGTAATAATCTTGAAGTCGGTAATACGATAAATTTGTTATATAAATCTTTGTTCATGAATTGGATATTTAAACGATATTTTGTTTCCTTGAGTATTATTGAATTTATGAATCATTCCGAGTTCATGACTGGAATTGTGAAACTTCATAATATAGAATATACTCTTAAAAGTCACTAACCAAGGTAATTAGCAGGAACACTAATTAACCGTTATCAGGTTAGTATGTGGATTAAATGATGGTCAAGTTTTACAGACCATAGACAAAGAGTTGTTATTTTAATCACATAGATAGATGTTCAAGGAACATCGTATTTGATAGACCCCGAATGAAACATTAAATGGAATTGTGTTCGTGTCATTAATGTTTTTGTTCAGTATTAAATTCTAAAGTATGAGGTATTCATCTTTCCTACATAAGATATGTATGTGTGTGATTTCTACCAAACGTTATCCGTAAAAGGTGGCTATAAAGGTAGCTCTTCGGTATACATAACTTATGCGGAGGAAGAGATGATTTGCCAAAAGTACTATTGTCCCTCGTATTTCTATACGAGTTATAGCATCACTGGGCCCCTTGATAGAGTAAGATTATCTGCTAGCAGTATAATTACAAGAGTAATTATATTTGATAATTTACTCGGGATCAAGAAAATATTAAGTTTGCAAGGATGACACATACCTACCTTGAAACGATCGATAAATTATGAGACAAAAGAATTAAACACAAGTAAATAGTTCTATCGGATCATGATATTGTACAAGACATCATCATCTCGTGTAATTGGATGGTCATAGTGCATTACGCGGATGCCTCCTATAATTATAGAAGTTAAAACGGTTTTAACTCTATTTACCAACATAACACGGATCTGTCGGTCACACCGTACGGGAGTTAATCGGAGAATCTTATTGATTAATTATAAATTGTTTATAATTAATAATAAGATGGTTATAATTAATTATATATGATATAATTATATTTGTCATAGAGATGACAAGAAGCAAAAATCGATTGAATTTATAACGTGTTGGACACGTCGTATAAATTCGCCGAAACAAAACAACAACCGAGAAAAATATAATTGTAGATGACAATTATATATATTTGATTTGGATTTTAAATGTTAATTATGGATTTGAATTATGGGCCAAAGCCCATTTATAATTAAAGTCTTAATTAATAATTAAAAGCCCAAAATCAGAAAAGCCCAAAAAAACCCAAAATCCGAAAAGCCCAAAAAGGCCCATGAAAGGCCCATGAAAAGCCCATGACGACCTCCAAGGGTATTTTGGTAATTTGTCCAAAAGCCCAAGGGTATTTCGGTAATTTGGCCAAAAAGCCCAATGGCGTTTTGGTAAATTGGATGAACTTTAAGGGTATTTTGGTCTTTTCACATTGGAACCTCCATACTATTCATGAGGGTATTTTGGTAATTTGTCAATCTCACATTTTCTATAAATAGAGGGGTAGGGTGAGAGAAAAGCTACACAAAATCCAGTTCTACTTTCTCTCTCTCGGTATACGGTTGTTTCAGAATTCACGGGATCGGTGAATAGTGTTTTTACGAAAGTTGCGGTATTTCTGCAAATTTGTGAAACAGAATTACTGCGAGTCATGAATAGTACTATTTCGTCTTTTTCTCGGGTGAATAGTGTTTTTGCGAGAAACCGCGGTTTACGGTATTTCTGGCAAAAGAAATAAGCCGTTCTCTGGTTAGTCCTGGTGGATAACCTACAGAGACATCAGACGTTTGGTGCTCCGAGACAAGCCGATTTTCATTCCAATTGAAATTTGGAAGCGAGGTATAACATCTTATATTAATCTATTTAATTGTTAAGTAGATTAATGTTTTAGAAATTAATCATGGAGTAGATCAATAAAGGTTTAAAGAGGTGTGTATCTCTCGGTAATCATCCGACATATCACTTTAACCCTAAACTTAAGTTAGAAGTAAAATAATATTTTACCGTCTTTTGTAAAGGATTAAATGTCTATAACTCTCGGTAATTATCCGACATACTTTAATCTCTAACTTAAGTAGAAGTAAAATTTTTGTTCTACGGTCTTTCCGCAGCTTGAGCATTAACGGGATTTGGGCATTCTGAATCCCTACACATAGAACCTTCTAGGCCTCTCAACATACTATATATACTCATCTTAATACATTTAAGGCGCCTCTTTTTTCTCTGCCATTATAGTTCACCTCTCAAACTCTAATTCACTCACCCGAGTTCAAGCTTCGATCAAAACCATACTCCCCTCATTCAATTGCCAATCTTCATCTCCCTAGCAGCATCGTGTGAGTGTGTAAAAGCTACAAGCATTGCCAATTCGAGTTCAAAGTGCAAGGTTTCAACTTTTCTCAATTTGCTCGATTTCATCACCTCATCTCAATTGCTTTAATTCAATGCTCAATTGTTGCTTCTTTCTTCATTTACAGCATCGCCTAGGTGATTAGAGATTGCCTGCATCATTAATTTTGAGTTTGAACGCAAGGATTGAAGTGCCTCATTGATCACCCGAGGTGTTCATCTCTCTCAATCACTCTATTCACTTACTATCTTTCAATTTTGATCATTCACACATCTTCTCTTATGTATACGCTAGTTCTAACTGAAAGGAATTGAAGTTGTGAGCCTTGAAGAGCTTGATCGGCATCAATGGCGCCTTCTGCCTCGTCGAGAAGAAGAAGAAAGAGAGGAAGGGAAGAAAGAGAAGGAAGAGAGGGGGACTGCGCTTGGCGCACATAGTCCACAGCAAGGTAGGACCCACTGTCAAAGATACAGCGTAAATGAGCCAGGTACACATTATTTTTTCCCTTTGATTTAAATCTTTGCTTAGATCTGCGCATGGGCTTGGTGTATGATTGCTTGTGTGAGTTGTACACTCATAAACCTTACAAATGGGCCCCTTGCGTAAGCAGCTGAGTCTAGGCCCATAGATTCAATTATGGATTGATTAATTCTCTGTTTATGCTTAATTGATCTGACTTGGCATAATCTGATAGGGCCACTTAGTTAATCACTCTATTAATCACCTGTATTAGTGTTAATGTATGCTGAGGTGTGTTTACCCCTAAAAGGTCAAAGGAAGAAACTCAAAGAAAGACAAGATCAAACCCTAAGAATCAACCCTCAGAGCAAACCCTAAGAGCTGAAGCAGTACAATCCCTGTACAACAAAGAACTGTGTCAACGCCAAGCCAGTATTTTTGATACGGCCAATCACAAGAAATCTCAATGTGATTTTGCTTTCAAGGCTGACCAGGTGCCAAAGCTGTGAGCAACCACCTGACCATGCTATGATTTGTACCAATTGCTGACAAGTAATCAGCTTTTGACCAAATCACCTTCATAAGAATGGATTGAAAGTCAATTTTACAAGACTGATCGGGTGCCAAAGCTGGGAGCAACCATCTGATCAAGTCAAGATTTGTATCAATTATTGACAAGTAATCAACTGTTGATCAAATCAAACCCTGATAAGCATCAATACGAGTCTAATTGGTGTTTAATTGGGGGGAGTTTCTGCAAGGAGAGTTTATTTGGCAGAGACACTGAGTTACCACTGATAAAATTGGGATTTATTCAGGAGAAAACAGGGGGTTCTTGATCAAGAAATTTTTAGCACAAGCAAATAGGGTTAAAATGGGAATTTAAAAATACAGAGATGATCATCAAGAATTTAGAGAATTTTGGTAAAAATTTCATGATTTTTGGATGAAGGGATCTATTAAAATAAATTAGGGAAAGAAAATCAGATCAATCTGAAGGCTAGGATTAATCAAGGGGTTTTCTTGGGTGCAACTTGGAGCTGAAGAGCTATCTGGGTGCAAGTTGGGGCTGCCAAACAAGGGAGACACCTTGATGGCGCTGAAGAGAGCTTTAAAAGAAGTGGAAAACTTGTGTGAACTTGGTGCATAGATGTTGTTTCTCATTAAATATGACAGGTGGGGTCTAAATCCGTGCGCCAGGTCCACCTGAGCCGCACCATTTCTTCTCTTCATTACCTTCACTGCCACTGGACCCCACCAAAACAGAAAACCATCTCCCTCTCTGCTGTTGCAATCTCTTCTCTGCAGAACGTGATTTTCCAGCAAAATCAAACCCGAAAATGGAAAAGAACTCAAATGGCAACGAAAATTTACAAACTTTATACCGTTGGAAAGCTATCGATGAGGAGAACGTAATAGAGAAATTTTCATTTGATATGATGCATTACACATCACTCACACCCAAGAAGAAGAGAATCGGGTAGAAAATGAAATTAGCCGGCAAAGAGGGAGATGAGGCAAATTGACAGTTCAAAGAGCATCGTGTGGGTCCCACGATTCTGTTAAGGCGGTTAATGGCACAAATCAACTTCCTTTTACATGTTTTTCATAATGAAGTTGGTATGATGGACCGAGGGCAATGAAATTGTATTAATTCGCTCAATGCTTGAAGAAGTAGGAGTAGGGACAGGCTGAGCTGTGATCACAATGCCACGTTGGCAATCCAAACCTCAGAATTCACCCACAACAAACACAAATTGAGTCAATTTATACCATTCAATTGAAAGATGAAGGGATGAGATGAAACCACCACAGCGATCCATGGCATTTGAAAAACACAAATTGTGCTACAAGGAAACACAATTAGGCCGTTAATCCCCTATATATACCCTAATGAAGGAAGAGAGCAAACACATATATACTCCCCGGGATTCACTGCCTTCCAGTACACAAAACTGATTGATCTCGGTATCTAGACCTGAGAACTCAGTTGATTACCTTACACCATGATCTGAGGGAAGAATAGGGCGAGGATAGGTTGATATTGATCAAAATTTGAGAGAAAGAAACAAAGCAGCGTCAATTAGATCAGTTCACAGTTATATGCCAGCAAAAGGGGAAGGATCAATCAAGAGGAAGCAATTACTGTCTTTGAGAGCAACTTTAAGAGAGATATACAACAAGAATTATCAGTGAAAGAGAGACTAAATTTACTGAAGAGGTTTGTGGCTATACACAAGAATTGATAGAATAATGGAGATTGATTTCATTTTTTTTTATTACTCGAGCTTGAATCTCTTTATCTCCTTTTCTTTCTTGTTAATTGGATACTTGATAATCCTGTTCAGTGAGCCACTGACCCAAACTGAAAGTTTGGTGAGCCTTTAGGCCTGAACCAATCATATCATCAATGAAATTCATTTTGTCCTTGAGTTCAGACATTGAAACAAGTTTCCTCTTTGCAATTAACACAACTGAATTGGATTTCTATTATAAAATTGATTGAGAAGTATTGCTGAAAGCTATGAATTTGAGTCAACATTTCAATTTTCAGTTTTCTTCATTGATTTTACTGATTCTCCTTCTTGAATTGTGCTGTCTGAGAACTAAAATTGTAAAGTTTTTGACATGTCTCGTGAACCACTGGCCCAAGCGTATCGGGCAAGCCCTTAGGCCGATACAAGTATAAGATTGATCAGAGTAAATTATTAAAACCAGAAAGTTTGAACTAACATCCGATCTCAGCTTATTTTCTCACTGATTTTTAGTTAATTTCCTAGAGCTACACTATTAATTGGATGTCAAGGAAGTCTTTAGCATATCTCGTGAGCCATTGGCCCAAATTGAAAGTTTGGTGAGCCTCTAGGCCGAGATGAATGCGAGTGTAAGGAAAAATGGATGAATCGCTCAGTATCTATTGGAGATCATCGCAAGCAGTGGCAAGAATTATGAAATTTTGATGAACGACAACGAATTGGTGTAAATAGTGAGCGAGAACTGTGTTATAAACTAGAATCTAGCATTAACACAGATCCAATTCATCAATTTATCAATTCTTTAACGCAAGAATGACTGGTACCAAATTGGTACCAAGGTGAGAATCGGTACAGGTGACGCAACACTTCTACCGTATGGATCTTCAATCTAGTACTACCAAAAGAACGAGGGTGTCAATGCGATGCTAACCCCGTCGTCTGATCTGTTAAGCCCTCTTGTGCGTGGATCTCAAAACACGGTGAAGAAGAAAGTCAGAGTGATCACTCAACACGACTGTTGAAGAGTAGAGCACAAATCTGGGCGCATCAGCACTAATCTTGAGGCAAACTGACGGCATCAGTGTAAAGAGAAATTTAAAAGAGAGATTGAGTGAATCAAGAACACTCATCAATTTTAGTGCTAATCTTGAGATTATCCAACGGGTGCAAGAAAAAAAAATGGGAGTATGTCGGCCCGAAGAAGAAAAGGAATTAAGTTGGGCCCAACCCTCAAGATTAAGAGAAGTATTAATTCTGGCCCAACTAAAAAAAAGATTTTAAAAGAAAAGAAGCCTGGTCCAATCTGAGAAGTAAAAAATAGGCCCAGCGGCAAAATTAAAAAGAAATTAAATCTTGGCCCAATAATCTGTTAAGCCCAGTTCTCAATTATTAACAGAAAATTAAAAATAAACAGTAAATAAATCATTTGGAGGTCTTCCCAAACTCCAAATTGACTCAAATTTATTTCTAAAAGTTCTTTATTTTTCATAGTGTTTTTTTATATAAAAACATTTCAATTTTAAGAATTTTACTGTACTGAAATAATTTAAAAACAAAATGGCATTGTTTATTTTTTTCTATTTGACCAAGTTTTGACTTGCTATTTTGGCTATTATAAAAAATCCTAAAAATTCAAATAAAATTCTGAATAATATCCAGCTATTTTTTTTTACTATTTTTGTAAGTAATTTTTTACAAAAATAAATAGAGTTCAAAAATAAAGATAAATCCACCTTTATAATTGAGATAATAATGAAATGAATTATCTTAAAAAAAATCAATAAAAATGTAATAATCTTTTTACATTTTAGAGGTGATTAAATACGCTCACACAAGGAGTGTAGAGTAACACAGTGATCTTGCACAAACAATGCAACATTACTTTACTAAATGGGCCGAAGCTGTTCCACTCAAAGAAGTTAAAGCAACTGACGTGGTTAAGTTCTTTAAGACACACATCCTTTACCGATTCGGCACCCCACAACGGATAATATCCGATAACGGGACGGCCTTCAAAAGCTCTAAAGTCTATGCCTTGGCGGAGCAATTCAATATCGATTGGAGATTCTCATCCATTTACAACCCAAGAGCCAACGGTCTGGCCGAAGCCTTTAACAAAACCCTAATCAATATCATGAAGAAGACCGTGGATGGCAACCAACGAGACTGGGATAATCGTCTACAAGAGGCATTATGGGCTTATCGAACCACGTACTGAACGCCTACGCAAGTTACCCCGTATTCTCTGGCTTTTGGAGTTGAAGTCGTTCTCCCTCTCGAGGTGGAGTTACCGTCGTTGCGGGTGGCTATGCAAAATGACATGACCATGGATGAATGCCAACAACTCAGATTGGACGAATTGGATGCCATGGATGAAAAGAGACTGATAGCCCAGCAGAATCCCAAAATATATCAGGCAAAAATGGCAAGGGCTTATGATAAAATGGCGCGAGTTAGAGCATTCCAACAAGGGGGGGCTTGTTCTTGTCCTTAAGAGACCAATCATTAGGCGGCACATCGGCCCAAAATTTTCTCCAAATTGGGAAGGGCCATACGTAATTGAGAAGGTATACGGGGCGGCGCATACCAACTCATAGACCACGAAGGTGAAAGGCCCATGCCACCAATTAATGGGCGATATCTGAAGAAATACTACACATAGCCCAGATCGGGGCCGATCGAGTAGTATCTATTGTAAATAAATAAGGAGGAAATAAGTGTTCGCTTACACATACGTGCACGAAACACAAACCCAAGTCTAACCTCCACTTTTGCATAAAAATCCCAAAAACCTTACCTGTGCATTTGTAAATAGAATGCATCCAAAAATCCAAAACCACACAAACACATCTAACCCTAAAACAAAATAAAAAAAAAAAAGAGAATGAAAAGATTTCAGTGCCAAAACCACGCGAGAGTGTAAGGCGAGAGCTTTGGTGTTTGGGCTCACAATACAAATATCACTGGGTTTGTCCATTTGATACAGAATAAACACAAAAATGGGCAGGGTTTGCAGTTTGTCCCTCAAACTATCTGTTGCCCAATGACGAAAGTTGCTCATATTGGTCGCTCACGGCGCAAGCCAAAGGATAGGTCGAGCAAATTGGTGGCTAGTAAGTAGTCGCTTCCGAGGGCATGTAAATAAATAACTCTCGTACTATTAGTAACATGTATCACTGTTTACCCTTGAAAAATTTCAAGGATGAGTAGATGAATAAATGAAATAAATTGATGATAAATCATAAGAAAGGGAAGAAGAGAGAGAGCAATGAAAGATGGCTCACCGATCGAAGAGGTCGCCGCCTAACCCCGAACAAATCCATTAGTCCCACAATGGAATGTCTTGGGCATGAAGTGAAGAGTATAAATACCCCGCTATTCTCTATCCACTCGGCATGAGTGACACCCAAGAAGATCGAGGGAGAGAGGAGACCTCTTGGGTGTCACCATGTGATTACATTTTCTCCGACAAGTGGGACCCACTGCGTCCCTTGTAGATGAATCTAACAACATAGCCTATCGATGAGTCACCATGTGACCATTTTCAACGACAATTGGACCCCACACCTCGGTGACTATTATAGGAGTCGAGTTGAACCCTAGAAATCGCCTTTGGAGCCAACCCTAGAAAGGAGTCGAAGCAAGATAATCCCTATGCTACATGAAATGATGTCAATGCCAAGCTAGCATTTTGATGCAACTAGTCATGAGAAATTTCAAATGTGATTTTGCTTTCAAGGTGACACAGGTGCCAAAGTCACGAGCAACCACCTAACCATGCTTTGATTTGTGTCAATTACCGATAAGTAGTCAGTTCTTTGACCAAGTCACCCTCATGTTAAGGGATTGAAAGTCAATTTCACAAGACTGATCAGGTGCCAAAGCTGGGAGCAACCATCTGATCAAGTCTAGATCTGTATCAACTTTTGACATGTAATCAACTGTTGATCAGATCAAGCCCTAATGAATATCAATATAAGTCTAATTGGTATTTAGTTAGGGTGGTTTCTGCAAGAGAGAGATAATTGGCAGAGACATTGAGCTACAAATGAGATCAGGGATTAATTCATAAGGAATAATAGGGTTTTATGAATAAAAGAATTTTTAATTCAGAGAGGCAGGGGCAAAAATGGAATTAAAAATTACAAGGATGATCATCATGATTTTAGGGATTTTTGGTGAAATTTTCATGATTTTTGGATAAGTGGAGCTATTAAAATAAATTCAGGGAAGATAAAAGCAGAATAAATGGATTAATCAAAGGCTGAGATTTGATCAGAGCAACTCTGGGTACAAATTGGAGATAATAACAACTCTGGGTACAAACTGGGTGCAATAAACACAGAAAGAATAAAATAAACGAGGAGAGAGGGTGTGCCACGTGGCGTGGCGCCTCTCATCGGGCCATGTCGTGAGTGTGCCCCACCCTGGTATGAGTCACTGACAGGTGGGCCCCACCTTGGTGCCACGTGGCAGACAGCCACAGGGCCACCTCATCACCCTAGTGCCACATGGCACTACATCACAGGGCCACTTCACCCAACCCCATGCCACATGGCACGACGGAGAGGAGGCCACTTCACCCACTTTCGTGCCACGTGGCACCATACCATAAGGCCACCTCGGCGTTAGTTAGTGAATAATCGAGAGATAAAGGAGGGTGATTAAACTAATGAGCCAATCATAACATGCCATATCATATCAATTAACCCAAATCATGCACTAATCAATCATTAATCCATTACTATGCGCCTGACTCGGTAATCCTACAGACGGGGCCCATTGTCAGATCTATGAACCTATGGTGCATAAGCAAACTACAAACCAGTTCTATGTGGAAACATCTGCAGAGATTTAAATTTGAAATAAAAAGAAGTATGCACCTGGCGCACTCTGCACCTTCTTTCTTCTTCGCCTCGGCTCATGCACGCCAGGCGCAGGCGCTGAAGGGCCCGCTCCCTCCTTCTTCTCTCTCCTTCTCTTCTTCTTCCTCGCGATAACAGAAGAGTTTAATGGCGCCATCAATGGAGATCACACAAAGGGATCAACTTCAGATCAATTGCTCTTGGCCCTGGCTATCTAGTACAAAGGAGAGAAGGTGTATGGATTTAGATTTCAGAATGATGCAATATAAAGAGAGAAATGGCAAGAAGCAACACCTCGGGTCAAAACTTTGAACTTGTCAATTGAAGATCAAAACTTGCAATTGATGGCTGGGAGAGCTTCTAGGACCTCAGGCGATGGTGTTAGAGTGACAATTGCGAGGAGATAAATGCTGGATGTAGGAGTTGCACCAATTCACAACTCGGCCTAGAAGTGAGTTGATCAAACACTGTGATGGAGCTTGCAAATCGACTAGATAAGAGCACAAGGAGTTGCCTGACACTAAATCAATGATGTTAAGGCTTTGAGACAGAAGAAACAAGCAAGAAATTGGAATGAAAGCTTGAGACTTGATTATAGCTTGTAATGGAAGAGAAGATGTGAATTGAGATCAATTCTGTAAAATGGAGTTAAGGGAGCATGCTAGCAGCTTATATAGACATGGTATGAGGTCTGGAAGGATCTAGAAGGGGCTAGAGAGGCTTGCAAGAATATGGGAACCGAATAGTGGCAAATCAGCAAATAAAATGAACTTGTAATCGCCTCTGGCGATTACACATGAGCTAGGCAATGGAGACTCGGTTCAGTGGACCATAGGGCATACAAGGAAGCAGTTAGAGTGAAGAGTATAATGCACCATGTGCAATTGAATTGAGATGGTCAAAATCGGTCAAACCAATGGATTTCTATATAAACCCTTAGTCAGTGAATAGAGGAGAGACCCATAGCCCTGCAAGAAACGACCCAGAGAGCAAGTTAGAAGCTTTACCAACCGATTGAACTCAACAAGTGTTGAGAGCTCGGTATACACACTCCCTCTACCTCAATTACGGTGAATTAGAGAGCTCAAGACTAAGGAAAGGGTGAAGGTTAGTGTTATGATCGAAGCTAATGATCTCAATCACAATTGTACTCGATTTTCATATATCAAGATACTCTCAATACCGTTGATTGTAATTTTCTCATATATTTTTCTTTTACTATTCGAATTATCCAATATTTTTGATCGAATTCCTCTTCTAAGTCATCGCCTTGCCATTTCTATCATTTATCTTTTATTTCTTTGATTGTATTTCGGTTAATTGGCTTGAAAATATAACGATACGTTGAACTAATCGGGTTGATCGAAGATTGAATGATCTCTCAACCTCACAAATCATGCTTTAGCGATCGAAGATCAATTGATCTCTCGGACTCTTGCATTCCTAATTGATTGTTCAAAGATTCCAATTCTTGATCAATTCATCGATTGGAATCGCGGAAAATTGAACAGATTATCAAAGATTGAGATTGAATATGTATAATTTGCCATCTTTTCTCATAATTGAGGCAATTATTCACTCAATCCGATGCTATCATAGGCGACGATGAGGTTTGATGAAAAGAAATGTATCAATTGATTAGGAATGCAAGAATCTGTCGATTTCGATGTCGGTATTGATCGTTCATTCGGAACTCGGCGATTAACACAAATTAGAGGAAATTACAAGAGTAAAACACTAGATTATTACGTCAATTAGGACTCGGAGTTACATGATTAGACAAAGATATAATGGAAGAATTGAAGCTAGAACAAGGTTCAATTTTGGTTGAATTCGTCTGGTACCGAATTCCGGTATAGGTTGGTACTTGGGTGTGATAATTCCGGCGATTCACCGCACCAATGCACGATCCAAAGATACGGATTAGCTCTTCATATCAAGGCGACGCTGTAGGTAATGGCCGATCTCCGATCAGGTCGCCGGAGTATTAAAATCGTTTATCCAGTGCGCATCTCAAAGCACAGAGAAGGAAGATAGAAGGGGACGCTCTCTGCACTAATCTTGGGAGGCTGCACGAACATTGAAACGTATCCAAAGGGTCTGGGCTATTGAATATTTAGAAAATTAAAGCATGAATTGATCTGGGCCTTCGATCCATGCAGTGCAAATCTTAATCTAATCTGGCGGCCCAAATAAGAATAGGATTAAATGAAAGATGAGTGCCAATCTTGATATAGATCTGGCGGCCCAGATTAAGCCCATTAACCAATTAATAACAGAACATAAATTATATATGGTAAATAAATGATTTGAAAATGCTCCTGAACTCCAAATTGACTCAAATTTGTTTCTAAAGTTTCCTTATTTTTCATACTATTTTTCTATACAATAATATTCTAGTTTTAAAAATATAATCATGATAAAACAATTTAAAAGCAAAAGACACTACCTATATTGATATATTTGACCTAGCTTTGACTTGTCATTTTAAATACTATAAAAATTCCAAAAATACAAATAAAAATCATAAATAATAACTAGATATATTTTAGTGATTTTTCAAGTGATTTTCCATGAAATAATAATGATGATAGTAATATACTATAATAAATAATGAGATTAGCTATATTCTTTGATAAATAAAAAAAATAATATATAAAAATATAATAATAATAGATATTATATTGATATTTTCTGTAAGAAGAATAATAAAAATAAATAGCACAAAATATACAAAATATACTACTATGGTAATAAATAGTAAAATACATTTTTTTTATAATAAAGAATGATAATATAGTTTTATAATATGAATTGTATTTCTTTTGTTATTTCTATACAAATATACAATAAAATACTTTTGATGAATAAAATGTAATAAAAATAATAGTTGTAATAAAAACATAATGAATTTCATCTCTTATGACTATTTTCAACTAATAATAAAAATCTTATACTTTTCTATAGATAATAAATAGGAATAATAAAAAAATAGATATAATGAATAGTATAATAAATAGGATAGAATATTAGTAATGATTTCTTTTTAGCTATTATAGATATTAAAAATAAAACAAAAAATAATAAAATAATAATAGTAAAATAGTATAGCTAACCATCTTTTAATTTTGTAAATGATTCTTACATAATGAATAGTATTTCAATATAATAGAATATAATAATAAAATTCTATTACTTTGGCTATTATAAACATTTCCAAAAATACAAATAAAAATCATAGCCATTTTATTTTCTATTATTTTTTTGTAAGTGATTTTCTACAGAATAAATAGAGTTTAATAAAAATAAAATTTTACTACTTTAGCTTTAGCTATTATAAAAATCCCAAAAATATAAATGAAACTCTAATTAATAGCTACCCCTTTTCCTATTATTTTTGTAAATAATTTTCTACATAGATAAATAGAGTTTAAGAAATAAAAAAAATAATAATAAAAAAAATAATAATAGTAATAAGAATATAATAATAATAATAATAATAATAATAATAATAATAATAAATAAATGCATCTTCATAATAAAAATAATAATGGAAGATATTATATAATAGACTTTGTGCATTTTAGAAATGAATAAACATGCTCACATAAGGAGTGTAGAGCCACGTAAGAATATTTGCACACATGATATAACATTTAGAATGATTAGTCAAGACGAGAACATCTTGACGTAGGATGAATAAGGCTTTGATAGCAACATGAAGGAACATGTCGAGACAAGAACGTCTTGACACTTGATGAAGAATAACCAGAGCTACGATACTAACATGGAGATATATGTCGACTCTGAAGAAGAAGAACATTATGATGTCCTAGATAGGTGACATCTTAATGACTCGCTGCCATGAGCAAGTAACTCATGATTGAATACGCTCACACAAGAGGTGTAGAGCAACATAGTAATTTTGCACAAGTAATGCAACACGTAGAATGATTAGTCGAGACAAGAACATCTTGACGCTCGGAGAGATATGTCGACTTTGAAGAAGAAGAACATTAAGATGTCCGAGCGAAGCGACATCTTAATGACTCGGTGTTATGAACAAGTAATTCATGACCATTTGAGCTGGCAAGACTGAACTCATCCGTCGATAAGTTCGTCTCCTGGTTCATTTCCCGAGACCGTGAGATTGAATCGGTCGTAGGTAGATTCATCCACAAAACGATGAATGTGAACCGTTCGTAGGTAGGTTCCTTCACTAACACATGCCTCAATGTTGAACGGCCCGCGCTTCGGGTTTGACATTGTGTGCAATTGTGTTTCCTAGGTTTATGAATCGGCTTAGTGCTTCGAATTCATGATCTAGAAGATCGGTGAGAAGAAACACGTGGGCCATATCCACCCTTCTCCCGATTCACCAACCTCAAGATCAACCGGCTCGGCGCTTCGAGTTGTATTTTGTGTGATTGGTTGTTGACTAGTTAAGATTGAACCGATCTGTTTGTAGGTTTATCTTCTAGATCAACGGAGGTCGAGTCGATACGTATGTAGACTCACCTCAAGTCCTCTAAAGAGATTAACACAGTCCGTAGGTAAGGTTACATCTCGAGGTGGCATAGGCGAACCGTCTGTTTGTAGGTTCGTCTTCTATAGGACAAAACCGATCTGTTTGTAGGTTTGTCTTCCATAGATTGAACCGATCTGTTTGTAGGTTCATCTTCCGTAGACCCCTTTTCATGAGATTAGACGACCACTTGACCATCTTTTAACTATACTATTTGCTTCTCTCTTTCAAAGATCCGAGGTGCCTCGAGGTTCGTAGCCCGGGGTAATTAACGGTGGGGGCTTGCGCCCACCGGAATCTACAAGAACTCACAATCACTAAAAACCCCACGAATGTGCATCCAAATAATCTCTAAACGGCGGGATCGGCCGACACCCAGCAGATGCACGCTCGGGAGGGATCTCCGTGTCCTTCTTCCGCAACCCATCGCCCGGCGGCGGTGCGGAGCGCGCGAAAAAGGGTCGCACAGGATCTGGCACGCCCGGTGGGACCTAGATTCTCCTCTTATCTCTGAAAGAGAGAGGCAAATAGAATAATTAAGAGATACAAGTGGTCTTCTATGTGCTAAAATGACTAATAATTTTCAAGTGTTTTTGTTTTTGCAGGAAATGGCATATTTCGGAAACTTCAACCTCGCTCCCTACACCGTCACTCCTGCACAGAGCCCAGAGGGCAAGCTCTTCATGTTCTTCGGGACCATCCCGCAAGAACTCACCATCTACGGCCCAACTCCAGTGGCCACGATCACTCCCGCAACCGTCCGGATCTCCATCCCGGACGAGGAGGAGGACTCAATTACCCTGACTCCCAAGGGCATCTCCAACAACGTCATGGCCTCTCCTACTACCTCCCCAAAAGGAGAAGGCGACCGTCCAAGAGGACGGCCCAACGGCGCAGCCCAAACTACCCACAACTCTCAAGCGTCCGGGAAGAGGGCCCGGATGCATACCGTAACCACCGGTGGCTAGGCCGGCTATCTCGCTCTAATAAATTCACGGCTCTCGAATAGTGGCCAAGAACTCGGCCACAGGCCGGCCTCCGCCGGGCATGGGAGGTGCCTAAGCCCACACCTCGCCTAACTCAAAGGCCTCGGCGCGCGGGACAAGTCTCAAACCCCTGCAGAAGCCATCTACAAGGCTCACAGGGCCCTCAAGCAGAGGAAGAGCGTGAGAAACGCTAGGTCGAGACAATACGTCTCCCGCTCCGGTCAATCTCAAGGCATGGCTCAGCCGCAAGCCATTGCCTCCACTCCGAACACAAGGAGGTCTATACCAAAGGTAACACCTAGCACCCAGCAGGTATGGGTCCCGAAGGGTTTCCGGCCCAACAAAACCCCGGTCTCAAACCCGACCCGGCAAGGCGGCGCAGTCCAACGCTCCGCCCGAGAGCGTGTTCGGCCGCTTGGGCCGGAAAGAGTGTATTCACCGATTAGGCTCAAGAATACCACTCAACATCTGAAAGTAATCGCCCGACCAAGCAAAGAAGAAGAGAAGAACCGCTCGTTATGAAGAGCACTTCTCGATCAACACCATCAAGATAAGCTACGATGCGATCCGACACGACGCTTTGAGGTGAATATGACTCAGGATGACCAGTCCCCGCCTAATCAAGCTCACGTCACCAATACCAACAAAAATAATGGTAGAAAAGGGAGACCTCCCAAGAAAGTCAACCCCGAGGGCAACAGCAGGGAAGGGGAAGACCACAACGAAAACCCTGACTTCTTCGATAATGAAGATGACGTTGAAACACGTCCTGAAGTGTCAATCGATGAAATAGAAATATTAAAAGGCCACATCGAGGCACGGGACGAAGAGCTAATTAGGCAACGGGAGCTAATCGCTACCATGCTGAAACAAAACGAAGAACTGATTAAGGCGGTCAAATCATTGCAAGAATCACAAGACGCCAATTTCAAAGCTGGTAGTTCCCGTCAAGAAGGGGTCCACAGTACCAAAAGCAATCATAAGGGAAAACAACCCGTCAATTCTAAACCCCATCCACATAGAACCATAGAAGTGGAGGCTGAACCAACGGGAATATCCCGGAAGGAGATTCAAGCCATGATTGCTCAGCAAATGCAAATAGCCGGAGGTGGATACGCTATCCCTCCCGTTAAAAACTGTGGACATCCATACCCTGTCATATACGACTTAGAAGAATATCCTAAAGGGTATGTGATCCCCCGCTTCAGGACCTTCTCCGGGGAAGGCAATAAAGATCTAAATCCCGAGCAACACACGCCCATTTTGTAGCCTCGTGCGGCGATACGGGCGGCAATGATGCATTGTTGTTAAGACAATTCCCTCAAAGCCTAGTGGGAACCGCCTTCCAATGGTATTATTCGCTTAGGAAAACAACGAGATCGGGACTGGGACGAGATGGCGATTCGTTCGGGCGCGATTTGTCATGGTGTCGATAAGATAAACATAGCCGATCCGGCAAGTACTAAACCCAAGAAAGGGGAGTCAATGACGATTTTATTAATAGATGGCGGAACCTCAGCATCAAATGCGACCGCACATTAACTGAAGATGAGGCCGTCAACCTAATCATGAAAAACATTGACGGGTGGATGGGCATGCTTCTTGGTGTGACAAAAGTCAACACATTCAAAGACTTGCTCAGATCGGTATCCAACATGGAAAGAATGTCACCACATACCGTGCCGAGCTTTATGAATAATAGGCCGCAACGAGGAGCCCGAGCCGAGACTAAAGTGGCATTCACCTCGCTAAAAGATAAGATGGTTGCCAACGCAGACACCCAAGGCGGCAGCAGTAGCACAAATGGCAACAATTATAATAAGGGACCCAGGCCCAATCCAGGAGGGAGTTCACGGAGTTTTGAGTCTCTCAAACAAAAGAAATCTAAACCGTACTCCTTCAGAAAAGATAAAGTTGCCCAAATCTTCAGAGGGGCACTGAAGAATGGTCTAACCTGCGCCGCCGATGAACGCCGGAAGATGCCGATAAATCGGACGAACCCAACTTTTGCCCATACCACGAATAATAGGGCACTCAATTGAAGATTGCTTGGGTCTTCAAAGATTGGGTCGAAAAGGCATACAAAAACGGTGAAATTACGTTACCTAAAGGGTTCTTGCAAAGCCCATCACCCCATGAGCGGAGCCAACACGATCTCTCATGAGGAAGAGAAAGTCCGGGCCGGTCATGCGAAGACCAGGGAAGAACAATGGACTACGCACCTATCGAAGAAATCGATTAAAATGCTTAAAGCCCTTAAGAAAGAACCCGGCATGAAATGGAAAGACGACATCACGCCGGTGGTCCCATCAAAACCCGGGGTATATTATAAGGTGGACCAGAGCCAAGACCAGGTTCTTAAGAAGAAAAAGAAGCATAGAAATAACAAGTCCAGAAAGAATAAAATTGAAGAGTACGAGCAGGGCAGTCCCGAGGCGATCACCCTTCAACACTTCATCTCCAAAGAAGACGGGAGAAGTTAACCCTAGGCCAAAAGAAAGAAGATGTAAATGAAGAAATAAATAAAGAAGAAAGCGAAGAGATGCAGGGTGCTTCGTGCAACATGGTATATTCTTCTCACGATGAAGATATGCCAACTTTAGAAGAGATGTTCTTCCCAAATGACGAAGGGGAAGCAAGCACCTCTGGGACCAAAAATGAAGAATGCAAAGCTGTGCTCCGGTCCGGGACTTATATACCCGAGAGACAGGCTCCCAAGGATTAGATAAGGGAAAAGATAAGGCCACGAATAAAGGCAAAGAGGTCGAGAACCTAAGCAAGAACCCGAAAAGACCGGTCGACGGGCGAAGAATATAACGTGTTGGCACATCTGCGTAAGATTCCGGCGCTATTAAGCATATTTGACGCGTTGATGATGTCACAAGACCTAAGGGAGGTGCTAATCCAGGCCTTGCAAGATCCCGAGAAGTACAAGTCATATTTCATCGAGCAAAATATGCGGGAAGCCCTATTCACCGCCAAGTGGGCCGCCGCATAAATTTTACGAGACGATGACCTCTTAATAGGCACCGTCGACCATAACCGCCCGCTATACATCACCGGAACTGCGGAGGGCAAAAGGTTGGTCGCATCTGATTGACGCGACGGGTCTTCAATCAATATCATGCCGCTTAAAACTCGAAGACCATCACCTTAGACGTGAAGAACCTATCGACGAAAAGGTGATCATTCATGGCTTCAATCAAAACTCCCAAAAGGCCACAGGAGCTATAACTCGAACCTGCAATGCGGAAGCCTAAGAGCGCCTACTAAATTCTATGTCATCGACGCAGAAACTTCTTATCGGGCGTTGCTGGGTCGCCCGTGGCTTCATAGTAATCGGGTCATACCCTCTACTCTGCACCAATGCCTGAAATACATTGAGAATGGTAAGCAAAAGAGAATTGACGGAGATGTCAAACCATTCGGGGTGCATGAGATTAAATTCAATGACGCCCGCATTTTCTGCCCTAAATCCGTTTGTGGCGCCAAGCCGCCTATAACTAAAGCGAGTCGAAACCCTTCAACAAAGGCCCTAAATTTGATACCTCATCTGGAGAAGAAGAAGAGGTCAAATTTAATATTAAACTCCCAAGATGCTCGAGCCCAAAGACCGGAAGAAAGTCGGGTGAGGAAGCAACCTTCCGCTTCAAACAGTGGCTACATATAAGGCCCAAATAAAGCGAGCGAAATCAAGTCAAGTGATTCGAGGAGGAGGTCATTTTCAACTTTAAACCTACTAATACCCTCAAATTCGGATCACGAGAGGCAACTTCGGGGAAGACTCGAAGAGTCGATGACTCGGCGATATTACCTCGGGAGAAGAATCCGGCCATGATCGTCAACCACAGGGAAGAGAATCGACGAAGAGATCATCTATCACATCCTCAAGAAGCCATACAAAGGGCCCGAAACGGATAATGAAAGTGAGGAGTCATTTATGATCAACACGGGACCCGGTAGCGGAAGGGATAACCTGGTTAGGCCGAGGCCTATAAATGAAGAACGCTCATGGCGGGAAAATTTCGAAGGTCGTGTCTGGAATGCGATCGACGAAATAAGACACCAAGTTGAAAATAATAGGAGGGAGGTGTCTGAACAATGGGAAGTGATGCAGGATATTAAAGTGCAACACAATGAAATCATGATAATGATTGAAAACACGCAAAGCGTGATCTATAACTCCGAGCTACTCAAAGAAGTGACGAGCGAACCCCGTTCCGGACCCCGAAAGGCAAGCACCCGATAGCGGCAAGCGGGTAATTGTAATAGTAGATGAATCAAAGGGGGAAGAAACAAAAGCTAAGCAACCGACCGTCATGCAAACCCTCAAAGTCAAGAAGAGTAAACCATACTCTTTCTTAAAAAATAAAACAGCTCGGATATTTGAGCGAGGCCTTAAAAAGTGGGTTAACACTTCCGTTTGTAAGCGACCCGCAGACATAGAGAGAGCCGGTGAAGGCGAATTCTGCCCTTATCATCGCATATTGGGTCACACAATTGAAGAATGCTGGGTATTCAAGGACCTTATAGAAGAAGGGCATAGAAACGGGACAATCCAACTCCCGAAGAGCTTTCAACAAGACCCAGCTCCGCATAACTTGAATAACAAGGGCAAAGGGGTTGCTTATACGATCTCGCACACTCCCGTACCTAGTAAACCTAAGGCTGCGAGACGTAAGCCGATCAAAGAAATCTACCGCTCCAACTCAGTCATGAACATTGAGATAGAAGAAGAGATGGCAGCGCTAGAGATTACTGTGGTCCCCGAAAGGCATTTTAAAGACCTTATACCAAGGGAGGTGAACCACATCCAAACCCTAAAGACCTTTGTTGTGCCGGCAAAGGTAGAGCGCCTCAAAGGGAAGACTATCATCCACAAGGCTATAATTTTCTATCAGAGCGATTCAACCCGGTCTCTGAAGAACCTTGACCACAACACTTGGAAAAAGTGGGTGATAGAACAAGAATCGGAGAATGCAACGAGCGATGACGCTGCATCTCATCCCTTTGGAAAGGAGCTATATAAATTGGCGAAAAGGGCAAGATGTCTGAGAGACATATCCAAGGCCGAGGCCAAGCGCTTCGATGAACTCTGGAATGGCGGCCAGAATAAAGTCCTGGGCCTGGATGGCAAAATAAAATACACCGGGGATTAGGGTATAAACTGCGGATGACGCAGCATGTTTTGAGGGGTCTCTCAACGAGTACCGTATGAAAGAAAATTTGTTGCATGACTTCGTTGAAATGCTTGGATAATGAAACGAGAAGAGGACAATACCCCGGTCTGAAAAATGCTTTGAAGCGACTAGAAAAGGAACCTAACACGGTCGATGAGTTAGGCGAAATTAACACAGGGAACAGAAGAAGACCCACGAGCCAACGGCCTAGCCGAAGCCTTTAACAAAACCCTAATAAATATCATGAAGAAGACCGTGGACGGCAACCAACGAGGCGGGATAATCGTCTACGGGAGGCATTATGGGCTTACCGAACTACGTACCGAACGCCTACGCAAGCTACCCGTATTCTCTCGGCTTTTGGGGTTGAAGCCGTTCTCCCTCTTGAGGTGGAATTACCGTCATTGCGGGTGGCTATGCAAAATGATATGACCATGGACGAATGCCAACAACTTAGGCGGACGAGTTGGATGCCATGGACGAGAAGAGACGATAGCCCGGCGGAGAACCTTGAAATATATCGGGCAAAAATGGCAAGGGCATATGATAAGATGGCGCGAGTCGGGGCATTTCAACAAGGGGAGCTTGTTCTTGTCCTCAAGAGGCCGATCATTGGCGGCACATCGGCCCAAAATTTTCTCCGAATTGGGAAGGGCCATATGTAATTGAGAAGGTATACGGGGCGGCGCATACCAACTCATAGACCATGAAGGTGAAAGGCCCATGCCACCGATTAATGGGCGATATCGAAGAAATACTACACATAGCCGGAGCGGGGCCAACCGAGTAGTATCTATTGTAAATAAATAAGGAGGGAATAAGTGTTCGCTTACACACACGTACACGAAACACAAACCCATGTCTAACCTCCACTTTTGCATAAAAATCCCAAAACCCTACTTGTGCATCCGTAAATAGAATGCATCCAAAAATCCAAAACCACACAAACACGTATAGCCCTATAAAAATAAAAAAATATATAGAATAAGAGAATTCAAAGCCGAAACCACGCGAGAATGTAAGGCGAGAGCCTTGGTGTTTGGGCTCATAATACAAATACCACTGGGTTTGTCCATTTGATACAGAATAAACACAAAAATGGGCGGGGTTTTGCGGTTGTCCCTCAAACTATCTTTGCCCAATGACGAAAGTTGCTCATATTGGTCGCCCACGGCGCAAGCCAAGGGATAGGTCGAGCAAATTGGTGGCTAGTAAATAGCCGCTTACGAGGGCATATGAATAAATAACTCCCGTATTATTAGTAACATGTATCACTAATAACAAAAATCTGCTCTCTCCTAATAAAATAAAAGGATATATATGTAAAACAATAAAAACCTATTTTCCTACTCGTAAAAAAAAATGATGATAATAAAAAAAATAATAATAATAAAACCTTTTCAATAAGGGGTTGCCACCTTTGTCCCCGACACCATGAGTGTTATACAAAGCCAGGTTGGGTGCATTTATCCGTAAAAGCACCACACGCCCGAAGAAATGGTGTGTCATAATCCCACGACATATCATGGAGGGGTCAGACCAAGGGTTTACGCTTGTACCCGACATTTCATGTTAAACAAAGCGGCTCGCTTAAAGAAGTGACTTAGGTCATGGAGAGCGGACCTACCCGATGAAAGTCTGTCTCGCAGGGATGTGTGATGGATGTTTGAGGGTAGCTAAAATATAAAAAAAACTAGGTTGGGTGCATTCATCCGCAAAAGTACCACACGCCCAAGGAGGTGGTCTGTTTCTAATCCCAAAATAGATCATGGAGGGGTCAGACTAAGGGTTTATGCTTTTGCCCGACATTCAGTGTCAAATAAAGTAATTCGCTTAAAGAAGTGACTCAGGTCATGGAGAGCGAACCTACCCGATGAAAGCCTGTCTCGCGAGGGATGCGTGATGGATGTTTGAGGGTAGTACCCCATGAAAACAAATTGAGTGGAGATGAGTGAATGTGAGTTTCCACTTTAGCACGCAACGGTGCACAAATGAGGGGAGAGTGGGTGAGCTTCCACAAATAAATGTCAACTAAATATACAAGGAGCATCCACAAAATGGTGTTATCAATTGCATCCATAATCCAATTGATACTGGTAAGTTTATCCATCAGTAATAAAGGGATAAACGGGTTTATTCTGTACCGACTAGAGGTCGGTACGAACGGAGTTCGTATCCAAGTAAAATACCACGGTTACTTGAGTTTGTATTGCAATAAATAAAGATGAATATACATAGAATGAATGTAATAGGATGTTGTAAGATTTTTCTTTATTATGTTTAGACGCATGCGAAAGAATGAAGCGGTTGTAATAGGCGTTTTTGCAAATAAGATTGGAGGTGCATAGCATGAAATCAATAAAATACTTCCTCGCGCTGACTGAGAAGGAAGCGATGAAAGAATAATAATAGAGGCAAGCATCATCCACAACAAGAGATCAAAATGATAAGTGTCAAGGCATCCTATATCAAGTATAGTAAAAGAAAAGGAGAAAAGAAGAAATGAAAAGTACGATCTATGGGCCCAAAAAGCGGGACTCCAACTCTAATAGCACGGTACTAATAGTCTCCGATAATCATGGAGGGAGTGCCCGTCCTCCTCCGAAGCCGTCTCAAAATCCAAAAACTGAGCGAAGACACTATCCCGGACGCTCGAATGAATCCGCAACTCCGGAGACGTCCCGCCAAATGTCGAGAGAAGCCCTCTGCGATAATCTGTGGTCCTCTAGCTCCCCGCACGAGCGATCGAGCGGGCCCACCACCGACTCCCATGGAGCGGAGAGTGGCACAAGAAGAGAGCCGCGAAGGTAGCGGAGTCGAGCGACCTCCAAATGCTGCGTAGCTCATGAATCTCTAACTCGTGCTTGATATACGAGAGAGCTCGCATCTGGTAAGCCCCGAGCGGCTCCTCACACCTCCCCGGAAATGAAAGTGCTCTCGAGACGAGGTGCAATGAGTAGAGGCCGGCGCAATGGTATCCCGCATCGGCCTATACCAATCGAAAGAGAATCCATGGGCGAGAGAGTCCAGGATGTCGAAATCTAGTGGATAGCCCCCGAAGAAGGTATCTCGGAGTGCATCCGCCAGCGCGGCCAAGGCGAGCTGCACATCCCTCGATGAAACATCTGCAAGTAAAATAAATGGGTTAGACAAATTGTTATAACCAAAGAAGAAATAGAAGGAATAGAAGATCTAACCTATCGCCTCGTCGCCTGAGACCGGCGGGACTGAATCGGGGGCAGGGATATCGGTCGCCTCAGGAGGACCCGCAGGTGCACTAGACCCGGCTACAAAATAAAATGAAAAGCATAAATACATGGAAAAGAAAAAATACGGGCAAATGACAAAAGGAAATGTAAGGTACCGGGAGAAGCATGAGGCTCGGCGAGACCCTCGCTAGCCAGAACCCCCGTCTCTGGGCTGTGGAATAGCTGCTCCACCAGCCAGCTCTCATCCAACTCTGAGTCGTAGTCGACTGCAACCCGCTCAGTCGAGACTCTGCCATCTGTGGCCATGAGAGGCTGCCTGTCGGGAGATGAAGAGGCATGAGATGGCCTTCCCTCGATCAATAATGGCTCGTCGCCTGCGGGCTCGACAGCCAATGGACTCCCCTGCTCTAAAGAAGCCTCCTCTGGTCGTGCAAGAGTGAGCACTGGCCCCAGAACCACATCAAATGAGTCACCGTCTCCAGTGGGTACCAGCAAGATCGACGGAGAAGCGGGGCCGTCGTAGAAAAAAGACTCCGAGCGGTGTGGAGATGCCATGTCATCGGCCTCAGGGTCTGTAAAATCTACATGTAAGAATGAAAATACTAGTGCATGCTGGCAACTAGGTATTAAATGAAGCACACGAACCTGCGACGGCAAGGTCGGTGCAAAACCCTGAAATAGCAGCGCTCGCAGGCGCCGATAGGTCTGCTATGATGTCATCTCGGGCAACCTCCACAGGAGATGTCCCACGAGCTGAAAAATAAACCCTAATCAGAGATAAAAATGAAGTGCGCCCGAATAAGGATAGGCGAGTCAGTAAAGAAAATCACCCGGAGTGGGAGAAGGAAAAGAAGATGGAGAAGACGGCTGAGAGGCGCCGTCTCGATCTCTCCCCATAGTAGCTGGAACCGGTGGCTCGATGTGTGGCTGAGAATGAACGCCAACTACTCGTGGACGAGGGACCGAGAACCCGGGCTCCGCGTGATCATACTCATAAGCCAGCTCTGAATCAAAGAAGAATTGGTCGAAATGAGATGAGGCTTATCAAAAAGAAATAACCTAAAGGGTGATGAAGCATACACCGTGAGAACGGTCCTAACGAAGCATAAGAAAACCTACGTCTAAACCACGAAAGTCGACGGGCTCGCAAAGACAATGGCGGGAAAGGGCTGCGATCACGCGAAACGGTGCCATCTAATAGAGGCTGGCCATCTCGCGGACATGTACTCCGGACGACCACCGGAGGGGTATATGACTGATAAGAGCGAATGGTCTCATAATACCACCGCTGCGATAACGCCTCGTGAAGGTGGAAATCCTAGAGGTGGATACCATCTGATAGCGAGTGCCCGTGCCTAGTCGGAAGAGGTGAGTGTAGCACCATCCGATACCCTCTAAATCGGCCGCCAGTGATACAGGGCGGAGAAGAGATGCTGGAATATCCTGATCCAAGCCAAACTGATGTGCGCATCGGTGTGGCGAATAGGGCTCGATGAACATATGATCGCCCAATCTGAGAGGAAGAAAGCCCCCGACAAACCGATCGGGTACTCCAAATCAATAGGCACAGGCTCGAATGCTAGAAGGGTCGAAGAGGGAACCTGCTCGTCAATCACCATCCTGTCGGCAACCCTAGATGTCCCATGGGCCACCGATCTGTCTCGAGAAAAGCGTAGATGGTCTCGACTCTGAAGAATCTATACGGCGACCTCGGAGTCAATGAAGCCGGCCGCACCCCACGCCCAAGTCACTCAATAAGGGTAGACGATCTCGTAGCGTGACCGCCATGCGGGATCATATGAGCCGGACCAATGTAAATGGAGCCATCCGCTAATCAAATGCCACGGGATCGGCTCACGCGGCTTGTGAAGGTCCACGAGATGAAGTCGACCGCGGAGGCACCTATAAATGTTGGCCGATACGAGGCACGGCCAAAGAAATCTGTCGCCACGCGCGATCGGGCTCGCCATAATGAACACCGAAGGCCGAATGGTGTATGCAGGGGAGCTAGGTAATAAGAAATAGCAAATCCACCAAGAGATGAAGGCGGTCAGATAAGTCTCCCGATCCATGTCATGTGAACACAGGGTATCCCGAGATGGGATAGGGCCGTCGTGGTGAATCTCGAGCCGACACAGCCAAATGGATCTCGGTGGAAGCCAGACCCGTAGGGCGAGTGTGGACCCGATCGGTGAAATAGGCGATCCAATGTCTGAACGGAACTCCGGGATGCCCCCTCCGTAAATGATGATAAATCTCATAAATCCTATGCAAAGAAGGCGGGAATCGAGTGAAGTCTCCCGAGTCAGCGGGCGAGACCATGAACTCGTCATAGAAATGGCCGAAGATCGGCAGCCCGGTCAACTGCTGCATCTCTAGGAGGGTCGGAGTCAGCTCCCGATCGTCGATGAACAAAGTGTTGGTGGAATAGTTCCACCGCTCACAAAAGGCCCGTAGCCAGGGTGTGTCAATATGATAATGAAACATCGACAAGAAAACCGAGTCATATATCCCGCTCGCTGAGCGAGCCCCCTCCCGTATGAGCACATACGGGTCCACTCTAGGCCGATATCCATGGCACTCTAAGGGAGTGATGAAGGGAGTAGTAGTCCACCCGTGAGCCTCCCCGTCGATAATCTCCTTGCCCGGAGATGTGTCAAAGGAGCTCAGTAGAGCAACGCCTAAGGGCCGAAGGGGCATGATGTCATGAGGTGATCATCCCCGAAGAATAAACCGCGCCTCGCGGGTAGACGAGAGTCGCTCGGATGGTGAGATGAGAGGAGTCCAATCGCTAGGATCCTCGTAGAAAGAATGATAATGACTCGAGGGCGACGCGGAATGGCGTCATGAGATAAAACTACAATACCCGAAGAAGAGAAGACGTCATGAGAAATGAAATGATGAATAATGAGGAATAATGCACCAAGACAAGCCTTTCGAGTGTTCAAGACTCGTCTTGGTGGGTGGCTCTTTGTTTACCCTTGAAAAATTTCAAGGATGAGTAGATGAATAAATGAAATAAATTGATGATAAATCATAAGAAAGGGGAAGAAGAGAGAGAGCAATGAAAGATGGCCCACTGATCAGAAGAGGTCGCTGCCTAACCCCGGAACAAATCCATTAGTCCCACAATGGAATGCTGGGCATGAAGTGAAGAGTATAAATACCCCGTTATTCTCTATCCACTCAGCATGAGTGACACCCAAGAAGATCGAGGGAGAGAGGAGACCTCTTGGGTGTCACCATGTGATTACATTTTCTCTGACAAGTGGGACCCACCTGGCAGTCCCTTGTAGATGAATCTAACAACATAGCCTATCTGATGAGTCACCATGTGACCATTTTCACTGACAGGTGGACCCCACACCTCAGTGACCTATTATAGGAGTCAGAGTTGAACCCTAGAAATCTGCCTTTGGAGCCAACCCTAGAAAGGAGCTGAAGCAAGTATAATCCCTATGCTACATGAAATGATGTCAATGCCAAGCTAGCATTTTGATGCAACTAGTCATGAGAAATTTCAAATGTGATTTTGCTTTCAAGGCTGACCTGGTGCCAAAGCTGCGAGCAACCACCTAACCATGCTTTGATTTGTGTCAATTAATTGATAAGTAGTCAGTTCTTTGACCAAGTCACCCTCATGTTAAGGGATTGAAAGTCAATTTCACAAGACTGATCAGGTGCCAAAGCTGGGAGCAACCATCTGATCAAGTCTAGATCTGTATCAACTTTTGACATGTAATCAACTGTTGATCAGATCAAGCCCTAATGAATATCAATATAAGTCTAATTGGTATTTAGTTAGGGTGGTTTCTGCAAGAGAGAGATAATTGGCAGAGACATTGAGCTACAAATGAGATCAGGGATTAATTCATAAGGAATAATAGGGTTTTATGAATAAAAGAATTTTTAATTCAGAGAGGCAGGGGCAAAAATGGAATTAAAAATTACAAGGATGATCATCATGATTTTAGGGATTTTTGGTGAAATTTTCATGATTTTTGGATAAGTGGAGCTATTAAAATAAATTCGGGAAGATAAAAGCGAGAATAAATGGATTAATCAAAGGTCGAGATTTGATCGAGCAACTCGGGTACAAATTGGAGATAATAACAACTCGGGTACAAACTGGGTGCAATAAACACGAAAGAATAAAATAAACGAGGAGAGAGGGTGTGCCACGTGGCGGCTCTCATTGGGCCATGTCGCCAGTGGGCCCCACCCTGTATGAGTCACCGACAGTGTGCGCCCCCACCTTGGTGCCACGTGTGACGACCACGGGGCCACCTCATCACCCTAGTGCCACATGGCACTACATCACGTGGCCACTTCACCCAACCCCATGCCACATGGCACGACCTGAGGAGGCCACTTCACCCACCCACCAGCCACGCACCATACCATAAGGCCACCTCGGCATTAGTTAGTGAATAATCGAGAGATAAAGGAGGGTGATTAAACTAATGAGCCAATCATAACATGCCATATCATATCAATTAACCCAAATCATGCACTAATCAATCATTAATCCATTACTATGCGCCTGACTCGGTAATCCTACGACGGGGCCCATTGTCGGATCTATGAACCTATGGTGCATAAGCAAACTACAAACCGTTCTATGTGGAAACATCTGCGAGAGATTTAAATTTGAAATAAAAAGAAGTATGCACCTGGCGCACTCTGCACCTTCTTTCTTCTTCGCCTCGGCTCATGCACGCCAGGCGCAGGCGCTGAAGGGCCCGCTCCCTCCTTCTTCTCTCTCCTTCTCTTCTTCTTCCTCGCGATAACAGAAGAGTTTAATGGCGCCATCAATGGAGATCACACAAAGGGATCAACTTCGATCAATTGCTCTTGGCCCCGGCTATCTAGTACAAAGGAGAGAAGGTGTATGGATTTAGATTTCGAATGATGCAATATAAAGAGAGAAATGGCAAGAAGCAACACCTCGGGTCAAAACTTTGAACTTGTCAATTGAAGATCAAAACTTGCAATTGATGGGCGGGAGAGCTTCTAGGACCTCGGCGCGATGGTGTTAGAGTGACAATTGCGAGGAGATAAATGCTTTGGATGTAGGAGTTGCACCAATTCACAACTCGGCTTTAGAAGTGAGTTGATCAAACACCGTGTGATGGAGCTTGCAAATCGACTAGATAAGAGCACAAGGAGTTGCCCGACACTAAATCAATGATGTTAAGGCTTTGAGACGAAGAAACAAGCAAGAAATTGGAATGAAAGCTTGAGACTTGATTATAGCTTGTAATGGAAGAGAAGATGTGAATTGAGATCAATTCGTAAAATGGAGTTAAGGGAGCATGCTAGCACTTATATAGACATGGTATGAGGTCCGGAAGGATCTAGAAGGGGCTAGAGAGGCTTGCAAGAATATGGGAACCGAATAGTGGCAAATCGGCAAATAAATAAAATGAACTTGTAATCGCCTCTGGCGATTACACATGAGCTAGGCAATGGAGACTCGGTTCGGTGGACCATAGGGCATACAAGGAAGCAGTTAGAGTGAAGAGTATAATGCACCATGTGCAATTGAATTGAGATGGTCAAAATCGGTCAAACCAATGGATTTCTATATAAACCCTTAGTCAGTGAATAGAGGAGAGACCCATAGCCATGCAAGAAACGACCCAGAGAGCAAGTTAGAAGCTTTACCAACCGATTGAACTCAACAAGTGTTGAGAGCTCGGTATACACACTCCCTCTACCTCAATTACAGTGAATTAGAGAGCTCAAGACTAAGGAAAGGGTGAAGGTTAGTGTTATGATCGAAGCTAATGATCTGAATCACAATTGTACTCGATTTTCATATATCAGTATACTCTCAATACTGTTGATTGTAATTTTCTCATATATTTTTCTTTTACTATTAGAATTATCCAATATTTTTGATCGAATTCCTCTTCTAAGCTGTCGCCTTGCCATTTCTATCATTTATCTTTTATTTCTTTGATTGTATTTCGGTTAATTGGCTTGAAAATATAACTGATACGTTGAACTAATCGGGTTGATCGAAGATTGAATGATCTCTCAACCTCACAGTCATGCTTTAGCGCTGATCGAAGATCAATTGATCTCTCAGACTCTTGCATTCCTAATTGATTGTTCAAAGATTCCAATTCTTGATCAATTCATCGATTGGAATCGCGGAAAATTGAACAGTTATCAAAGATTGAGATTGAATATGTATAGCTGCCATCTTTTCTCATAATTGAGGCAATTATTCACTCAATCCAGATGCTATCATAGCTGACGATGAGGTTTGATGAAAAGAAATGTATCAATTGATTAGGAATGCAAGAATCTGTCCAGTTTCGGTAATCGGTATTGATCGTTCATTCGGAACTCAGCGATTAACACAAATTAGAGGAAATTACAAGAGTAAAACACTGGATTACGTCAATTAGGACTCGGAGTTACATGATTAGACAGTATAATGGAAGAATTGAAGCTAGAACAAGGTTCAATTTTGGTTGAATTCGTCTGGTACCGAATTCCGGTATAGGTTGGTACTTGGGTGTGATAATTCCGGCGATTCACCGCACCAATGCACGATCCAAAGATACGGATTAGCTCTTCATATCAAGGCGACGCTGTAGGTAATGGCCGATCTCCGATCAGGTCGCCGGAGTATTAAAATCGTTTATCCAAAGGTGCGCATCTCAAAGCACGGAGAAGGAAGATAGAAGGGGACGCTCTCTGCACTAATCTTGGGAGGTTTGCGAACATTGAAACGTATCCAAAGTGGTCAGGGCTATTGAATATTTAGAAAATTAAAGCATGAATTGATCTGGGCCTTCGATCCATGCAAAGTGCAAATCTTAATCTAATCTGCGGCCCAAATAAGAATAGGATTAAATGAAAGATGAGTGCCAATCTTGATATAGATCTCATGCGGCCAGATTAAGCCCATTAACCAATTAATAACAGAACATAAATTATATATGGTAAATAAATGATTTGAAAATGCTCTGAACTCCAAATTGACTCAAATTTGTTTCTAAAGTTTCCTTATTTTTCATACTATTTTTCTATACAATAATATTCTAGTTTTAAAAATATAATCATGATAAAACAATTTAAAAGCAAAAGACACTACCTATATTGATATATTTGACCTAGCTTTGACTTGTCATTTTAAATACTATAAAAATTCCAAAAATACAAATAAAAATCATAAATAATAACTAGATATATTTTAGTGATTTTTCAAGTGATTTTCCATGAAATAATAATGATGATAGTAATATACTATAATAAATAATGAGATTAGCTATATTCTTTGATAAATAAAAAAAATAATATATAAAAATATAATAATAATAGATATTATATTGATATTTTCTGTAAGAAGAATAATAAAAATAAATAGCACAAAATATACAAAATATACTACTATGGTAATAAATAGTAAAATACATTTTTTTTTTATAATAAAGAATGATAATATAGTTTTATAATATGAATTGTATTTCTTTTGTTATTTCTATACAAATATACAATAAAATACTTTTGATGAATAAAATGTAATAAAAATAATAGTTGTAATAAAAACATAATGAATTTCATCTCTTATGACTATTTTCAACTAATAATAAAAATCTTATACTTTTCTATAGATAATAAATAGGAATAATAAAAAAATAGATATAATGAATAGTATAATAAATAGGATAGAATATTAGTAATGATTTCTTTTTAGCTATTATAGATATTAAAAATAAAACAAAAAATAATAAAATAATAATAGTAAAATAGTATAGCTAACCATCTTTTGATTTTGTAAATAATTCTTACATAATGAATAGTATTTCAATATAATAGAATATAATAATAAAATTCTATTACTTTGGCTATTATAAACATTTCCAAAAATACAAATAAAAATCATAGCCATTTTATTTTCTATTATTTTTTTGTAAGTGATTTTCTACAGAATAAATAGAGTTTAATAAAAATAAAATTTTACTACTTTAGCTTTAGCTATTATAAAAATCCCAAAAATATAAATGAAACTCTAATTAATAGCTACCCCTTTTCCTATTATTTTTGTAAATAATTTTCTACATAGATAAATAGAGTTTAAGAAATAAAAAAAATAATAATAAAAAAAATAATAATAGTAATAAGAATATAATAATAATAATAATAATAATAATAATAATAATAATAATAAATAAATGCATCTTCATAATAAAAATAATAATGGAAGATATTATATAATAGACTTTGTGCATTTTAGAAATGAATAAACATGCTCACATAAGGAGTGTAGAGCCACGTAAGAATATTTGCACACATGATATAACATTTAGAATGATTAGTCAAGACGAGAACATCTTGACGTAGGATGAATAAGGCTTTGATAGCAACATGAAGGAACATGTCGAGACAAGAACGTCTTGACACTTGATGAAGAATAACCAGAGCTACGATACTAACATGGAGATATATGTCGACTCAAGAAGAAGAACATTATGATGTCCTAGATAGGTGACATCTTAATGACTCATTGCCATGAGCAAGTAACTCATGATTGAATACGCTCACACAAGAGGTGTAGAGCAACATAGTAATTTTGCACAAGTAATGCAACACGTAGAATGATTAGTCGAGACAAGAACATCTTGACGCTCGGAGAGATATGTCGACTTTGAAGAAGAAGAACATTAAGATGTCCGAGCGAAGCGACATCTTAATGACTCGGTGTTATGAACAAGTAATTCATGACCATTTGAGTAGCAAGACCGAACTCATCCGTCGATAAGTTCGTCTCCGGTTCATTTCCCGAGATCTGTGAGATTGAATCGGTCATTGGTAGATTCATCCACAAAACAGTGAATGTGAACCGTTCGTAGGTAGGTTCCTTCACTAACACATGCCTCAATGTTGAACCGGCCCAGCGCTTCGGGTTTGACATTGTGTGCAATTGTGTTTCTAGGTTTATGAATCGGCTTAGTGCTTCGAATTCATGATCTAGAAGATCGGTGAGAAGAAACACGTGGGCCATATCCACCCTTCTCCCGATTCACCAACCTCAAGATCAACCTACTCGGCGCTTCGAGTTGTATTTTGTGTGATTGGTTGTTGACTAGTTAAGATTGAACCGATCTGTTTGTAGGTTTATCTTCTAGATCAACGGAGGTCGAGTCGATCCGTATGTAGACTCACCTCAAGCCCCTCTAAAGAGATTAACTGTCTGTAGGTAAGGTTACATCTCGAGGTGGCATAGACGAACCGATCTGTTTGTAGGTTCGTCTTCTATAGGACAAAACCGATCTGTTTGTAGGTTTGTCTTCCATAGATTGAACCGATCTGTTTGTAGGTTCATCTTCCGTAGACCCCTTTTCATGAGATTAGACGACCACTTGACCATCTTTTAACTATACTATTTGCTTCTCTCTTTCAAAGATCCAGAGGTGCCTCGAGGTTCGTAGCCCAGGGTAATTAACGGTGGGGGCTTGCGCCCACCGGAATCTACAAGAACTCACAATCACTAAAAACCCCCTGAATGTGCATCCAAATAATCTCTAAACGGCAGGATCGGCCGACACCCAGCAGATGCACGCTCGGGAGGGATCTCCGTGTCCTTCTTCCGCAACCCATCGCCCAGCGGCGGTGCGGAGCGCGCGAAAAAGGGTCGCACAATCACTAATAACAAAAAAATCTACTCTCTTCCAATAAAATAAAAGGGATATCTAAGTTAAAACAATAAAAATCTATTTTCCTTACTCCTCAATTAAAAATAAAAAATAATAAAACCTTTTTAATAAGGGGTTGCCACCTTTGTCCCCGACACCATGTGTGTTGTACAAAGTCAGGTTGGGTGCATTCATCCGTAAAAGCACCACACGCCCGAAGAAATGATGTGTCATAATCCCACGGCGCATCATGGAGGGGTCAGATCAAGGGTTTACGCTTGTACCCGACATTTTATGTTAAACAAAGCGGCTCGCTTAAAGAAATGACTCAAGTCATGGAGAGCGAACCTACCCGATGAAAGCCTGTCTCGCAGGGATGCGTGATGGATGTTTGAGGGTAGCAAAAACATAAAAAATCAGGTTGGGTACATTCATCCGCAAAAGTACCACACGCCCAAGGAAGTGATCTATTTCAAATCCCAAAATAGGTCATGGAGGGGTCAGACTAAGGGTTCGCGCTTTTATCCGACACTCAGTGTCAAATAAGGTGACTCGCTTAAAGAAGTGACTCAAGTCATGGAGAGCGGACCTACCCGATGAAAGCCTGTCTCGCAGGGATGCGTGATGGATGTTTGAGGGTAGGATCCCCACAAAACAAATTGAGTGGAGATGAGTGAATGTGAGTTTCCACTTTAGCACGCAACAGTGCACAAATGAGGGGAGAGTGGGTGAGCTTTCATAAATAAATGTCAATCAAATATACAAGGGGCATCCATAAAATGGTGTTATCAATTGCATCCACAATCCAATTGATACTGGTTAGTTTATCCATCAGTAATAAAGGGATAAACGGATTTATTCTGTACCCGGCCTAGAGGTCAATACAGACAGGTTCGGTATCCGCAAAATACCATGGTTACTTAAGATTTGTATTGCAATAAATAAAGAGAAGTGATGTATAGAATGAATGTAATAGGATGCTGTAATATTTTTCTTTGTTGTTATAATTAGACGCTGCAAGAAAATGAAGCAGTTGTAATCGGGTGCTTTTACAAATAGGATTGAAGGTGCATAATGTGAAATCAATAAAGTACTTCCTCGCGCTGCAGGAGAGTAACGAAGAGATAACAATAAAGCAAGCATCATCAACAACAAAGAGATCAAGTATAACAAGTGTCAAGGTATCCTGTATACAATAACAAGTATAGCAAAAAAGAGAAGACAAAGAAAAGATGAGATGAAGAGTACAATCTATGGGCCCAAGAAGCGGGACTCCAACTCTAATAACACAGTACTAATGGTCTCCAAATGAGCATGGAGAGAGTGCCTATCCTCCTCTGAGGCTGCCTCAAAATCTAAGAACTGAGAGAAGGCTCTATCCCGGGCACTCGAATGAATCTGCAGATCCGGGAGACGTCCCGCTAGATGTCTAGAAAAGCCCTCTATGGATGATCTGTGGTCCTCTAGCTCCTGCACAAGCAGTCGAGCGGGCCCGCCACTGACTCCCATGGAGCGGAGAGTGGCGCAAGAAGAAAGCCGCTGAAGGTAGCGGAGTCGAGCGGCCTCCAAATGCCTACGTAACTCATGGATCTCCAACTCGTGCTGGTATACGAGAGAGCTCGCATCCTGGTAAGCCCCGAGCAGCTCCTCACACCTCTTAGAAATGAAGGTGCTCTCGAGATGAGGTGCAGTAAGTAGAGCTGGCGCGATGACATCCCGCATCAGCCCATACCAGTCAAAGGAGAAATCGTCGGGCAGGGAATCCAAAATCTCAAAATCTAGCGGGTAGTCTCCGAAGAAGGTGTCCCGAAGTGAATCCGCCAACTCGGCCAAGGCGAGCCTCACATCTCTCAGTGTGACATCTGCAACAGAATGATCAAGTCAGACAACCTATCACAATCAAAGAAGAGATAAAAAGAAGAAGAAGATCCAACCTATCGCCTCGTCGCCTGAGACCGGCGGGACTGGATCAGGGATAGGGGTATCGGCCACCTCGGGAGGACCCGCAGGTACGCTAGACCCAACTACAAAATAAAATAAAAGGCATAAGTACATGAGAAAGTAAGCTACAAACAAAAGATAAAGGAAATAAGGGGTACCAGGAGAGATATGAGCCTCGGCCAAGACCTCACTAGTCGGGACCTCCGCCTGCGATCGTCAAAAGGCGCTCCGCTAGCCAACTCTCATCCAGCTCATAGTCATAATCGACTGCAGCCTGCTCAGTCGAGTCCTCCACCTGACTATCTGTGAGCTCAGATGAGACTGCACCATCTGTAGCCATGAGAGGCTGCCTGTCAGGAGATGAAGAGACGTGGGATGGCCCTCCCTCGATCAATAATGGCTCGTCGCCTACAGGCTCGACAGCCAATGGACTCTCCTGCTCAAGATAAGCCTCCTCTGACCTCACAAGTGTGAGTACCTGCCCCAAGACCACATCGAATGAGTCACCATCTCCAATGGGTACTAGCAAAATCGACGGCGAAGCAGGACCGTCATGAAAGAAGGACTCTGAGCGGTGTGGAGATGCCATATCATCAGCCTCGGGGCCTGTAAAATCTACATGTAAGGATGAAAATACTAATACATACTGGCAACCAAGTATTAAATGATGCACACGGACCTGCGACGGCAAGGTCAGTGCAAAATCTCGAGAGAACAGTGCTCGCTGGCACCGGTGAATCTGCTACGGTATCATCTCGGGCTGCCTCTAAAGGAGATGTCCCGTGAGCTGGAAAATAAACCCTAATCAGAGCTATAAATAAAGTGTGCCCGAGTAAGGGCAGGCAAGTCAGTAAAAGAAAATCACCCGGAATAGGAGAAGGGAAAGAAAATGGGGAAGGCGACCGAGAAATGCCATCTCGATCTCCCCCCACGGCGGCTGAAGCCGGTGGCTCGGCAGGTGGCTGAGAATGAACGCCAATAACTCGTGGGCGAGGGACTGAGAACCCGGGCTCCGCATGATCATACTCATAAGCCAGCCCTGAATCAAAAAGAGAATCGATCGAGATGAGATGAGGTTTAACAAAGGAAAAATAACCTAAAAGGATGATGAAGTGTACCTGTGAGAGTAGTCCTAACAGGAACACGAGAAAATCGGCTGTCTAAACCCTGAAAATCGACAGGCTCTACGGTAATGTTTGGAAAAGGGCTGCGATCACGCGAGACAGTACCGTCTAATAGAGGCTGACCATCCCGTGGGCACGTACTCCGGACGACTACCGGAGGAGTATATGACTGATAAGAGCGAATAGCCTCGTAGTACCACTGTTGATAACGCCTCGAGAAGGTAGAAGTCCTAGAAGTGGATACCATCTGGTAACGAGTGCCAGTGCCTAATCGGAAAATGTGAGTGTAGCACCATCCGATACCCTCCAAATCGGCTGCCAAAAATATAGGGCGGAGAAGAGGTGCTGGAATGTCCTAATCCAAGCCGAACTGATGTGCGCATCGATGCGGCTGTGCGACCCTTTTTCGCGCGCTCCGCACCGCCGCCGGCGATGGGTTGCGGAAGAAGGACACGGAGATCCCTCCCGAGCGTGCATCTGCCGGGTGTCGGCCGATTCTCGCCGTTTAGAGATTATTTGGATGCACATTCGGGGGTTTTTAGTGATTGTGAGTTCTTGTAGATTCGGTGGGCGCAAGCCCCCACCGTTAATTACCCCGGGCTACGAACCTCGAGGCACCTCTCGGATCTTTGAAAGAGAGAAGCAAATAGTATAGTTAAAAGATGGTCAAGTGGTCGTCTAATTCCATGAAAAGGGGTCTACGGAAGATGAACCTACAAACGGATCGGTTCAATCTATGGAAGACAAACCTACAAACAGATCGGTTTTGTCCTATGGAAGACGAACCTACAAACAGACGGTTCGATCATGCCACCTCAAGATGTAACCTTACCTACGAGACCGGGTTAATCTCTTTAGAGGGGCTTGAGGTGAGTCTACATACGAGATCGACTCGACCTCCGTTGATCTAGAAGATAAACCTACAAACAGATCGGTTCAATCTTAACTAGTCAACAACCAATCACACAAAATACAACTCGAAGCACTGAGCCGGTTGATCTTGAGGTTGGTGAATCAGGAGAAGGGTGGATATGGCCCACGTGTTTCTTCTCACCGATCTTCTAGATCATGAATTCGTAGCACTAAGCCGATTCATAAACCTAGGAAACACAATTGCACACAATGTCAAACCTGAAGCGCTGGGCCAGTTCAATATTGAGGCATGTGTTAGTGAAGGAACCTACCTACAGAACGGTTCACATTCACTGTTTTGTGGATGAATCTACCAACAGACCGATTCAATCTCACACAGTCTCGGGAAATGAGCCGGAGACAAACTCATCGACGGACGAGTTCAGTCTTGCCAGCTCAAATGGTCATGAATTACTTGTTCACGACACCGAGTCATTAAGATGTCACTTCGCTCGGACATCATAATATTCTTCTTCTTCAAAGTCGACATATCTCTCCATGCTGATGTCGTAGCTTTGGTCATTCTTCAACGAGCGTCGAGATGTTCTTGTCTCAACTAATCATTCTACGTGTTGCATTACTTGTGCAAAATTACTATGTTGCCCTACACCCCTTGTGTGAGCGTATTCAATCATGAGTTACTTGCTCATGGCAGTGAGTCATTAAGATGTCACCTATCTAGGACATCGTAATGTTCTTCCTCCTCAGAGTCGATATACATCTCCATGTTGATGTCGAAGCTCTGGTTATTCTTCATTAGGCGTCAAGATGTTCTTGTCTCGACATGTTCCTTCATGTTGCTATCAAAGCCTTATTCATCTCACGTCAAGATGTTCTTGTCTCAACGTATCTTGTTATTCTTCATTAAGCGTCAAGATATTCTTGTCTCGACATATCTTCTTGTATTGCTATTAAAACCTTAATCATCTCACGTCAAGATGTTCTTGTCTCAACGTATCTTTTCATATTGTCATTGCAACCTTAGTTATCCTCCGTCAAGGTGTTCTCGTCTTGACTAATCATTCTAAATGTCATATCATGTGTGCAAATATTCTTACGTGGCTCTACACTCCTTATGTGAGCATATTTATTCATTTCTAAAATGCACAAAGTCTATTGTATAATATCTTTCATTATCATGCATTTATTTATTATTATTATTATTATTACTATTATTATTATTATATTTATTATTATTATTATTTTTATTTTTAAACTCTATTTATCTATGTAGAAAATTATTTACAAAAATAATAAGAAAAGGGGGTAGCTATTAATTAGAGTTTTATTTATATTTTTGGGATTTTTATAATAGCTAAAATAGTAGAATTTTATATATTTTTTTATTATTTCTAAACTCTATTTATTTTGTAGAAAATCACTTACAAAAATAATAGAAAATAAAATGGCTATGTTTTTATTTATATTTTCAAAATGTTTATAATAGCCAAAGTAATAGAATTTTATTATTATATTCTATTATATTGAAATACTATTCATTATGTAAGAATTATTTACAAAATTAAAAGATGGTTAACTATACTATTTTACTATTATTATTTTTATTTATATTTTTTATTTTATATATTTTTTTATTTTTAATATCTATAATAGCTAAAAAGAAATCATTACTGATATTCTATCCTATTTATTATACTATTCATTATATCTATCTTTATTACTTCTATTTATTATCTATAGAAAAATATAAGATTCTTATTATTAGTTGAAAATAGTCATAAGAGATGAAATTCATTATGTTTTTATTACAACTATTATTTTTATTACATTTTATCCATCAAAAGTATTTTTATTATATATTTGTATAGAAATAACAAAAGAAATACAATTCATATTATAAAACTATATTATCATTCTTTATTATAAAAGAAAATGTATTTTACTATTTATTACCATAGTAGTATATTTTGCATATTTTGTGCTATTTATTTTTATTATCCTTTTTACAGAAAATGTTAATATAATATCTATTATTATTATTATTATTATTTATTTATCAAAGAATATAGCTAATCTCATGGCATATTACTATCATCATTATTGTTTCATGGAAAAATCACTTGAAAAATCACTAAAATATATCTAGTTATTATTTATGATTTTTATTTGTATTTTTGGAATTTTTATAGTATTTAAAATGACAAGTCAAAGCTAGGTCAAACATATCAATATAGGTAATGTCTTTTGCTTTTAAATTGTTTTGTTATGATTATATTTTTAAAATTGGAATATTATCATATAGGAAAATAGTATGAAATGTAAGGAAATTTTAGAAACAAATTTGAGTTAATTTGGAGTTCGGAGCATTTTCAAATCATTTATTTACTATTTATTCTTAATATTCTCGTTATTAATTGACTATTAGGCTTAATGGACTCGCCGATTAATTTTCTTTTAATTTTGCTCTTTTGGGCCCATTTGTTTTATTTTCGTAGAGTTGGGCCTTTATCCCCGAGTTTGGGCTAGTTTAAATTCTTTTCTTTCGTTGACCGGACTCGGGCTTATTTCATTAATTTCCTCAATATTGACCTACCTTTTTCCTTTAAATCAATTGGGCGCCCATTATCCCTCTTTTAAACTCGTTAATCGTTAGATTTTCTTACGATTAGTGCTAAGAGAAAGAACAGTTTAGATACGCTCTATGATCTTCCTTTTAAACTTAAACTTTTGGACGTCGTTAGATTACTCGAGATTCGCGTTAGAAGTCTCGATTGATTTACAACGTTCCTTTCTCTTTCTACTCGGATGCGGATCCCGTTAGAAAGCGGCCGTCGGTCCTTCTCCTCCCGTCATCGGAGCGCCTCCGCGTCGGCACTTGAGCATCGCGGAGTGAGGAGAGTTCTTGGTGGCCTCGATTCATTTAAATCACCATCTATCGTTAGCGATTGCAGTTATGCCTATGTCCCTCGCATCGTTCCTTTGCCCTTGGTACCAGTTCGATACCAATGCATTATAATCCTTATTCTCAATGATTGATCAATTATCCTTTGAATCTCATAATCTCAGTGTTAATTGTCATATTAAAGAGACTCAATTGAATCGATTAAAACTTCCTAGACATATATTGCTCAACAAAGTGTCGAATACCAACTTGATGCTTATCACTCTCTACGACTTGAGCAATTCTTTTCATTATCTTTGCGAATACCACTGCTTACCCTGGAGCTAACTAGGTACCGAGTTATCTTCTCCTGAGGTACCTTCTTGTTTCTTGAATTGTTTGCAAGTGTCTAAACAATTATTTAGGTAATAAAATCTGGAAAATTAAATAATCTTTCTACTGATTTTACAAGGAATGGGGGAGTTATAATAACTTTACTATCAATCTGATTGTTCGCATGTCCAATGATACATAACGGCTTGATTAAGCCGATTCTAGCTCAAGCATGTTGAATTTCGACTCTTGGATAAGATAGGGAGGATGTACAATCCTTCTACCCGTCTAATACCTTCGATTACTTGACTTTGATAAAGAATGGGAGGATAAAGATCCTTCTACCAATCTTTTTCAATGAAACATCCCCTCTAATCACAATGCATAATGGAGCTTGAATTTAAAAGAAATTGGTTTAAATCAGAAAAAGAAGAAACGGCTCATGAAAGGAAAATTATTCTTAATTCTTTGACCTTACTTGCATCTGAATCTTTAGATCAAAGAATGGAAGATAAAGAGAGAAGCATCAACAAGAATCAAAGAAATGCCAAAAATCTCAAAAGAAAATACACTTACTGTTCTTATTGCTCAAATATAACTTTTTCTTAGAAAACTATATCTCAAAGCTTAACTTACCTAATTGAGAGCTCAGATGTGGAGATTAATGGCTGCTAAAGGTGTTTCTATTGATCGAATTGAGAGAGTTAAACTTAGGAGCTTACTCTACTATCAATTGACCTTGACTTCGGTTTCTAAATTGAATTTCATTCCAAGGGCTCTCTTGTTCTTGCTACTTGTCAACTGCTGACCTCTGTAATGCTTTTCTCAATTGATCAAGGTGAGGACGGGATGGATGATTGTATCTTTCTCTTATTAATACCAGAAAAAAAATGGAGAGAGGCTATGGAAGGGATTATGGACCAGGGGGGGTATTCCATTTGCTCACTGGGTTTATATAGAATCCAATTACATCTCAATTGTGCTTTTCCTTGCACAATTTGTGCTTCTTTACTCCCTCGGATCGATGACATGGCTACATCCCGTCCCTTCTTTCAATAATTCAATGGCGTAGATCAATCCAAGTTGTGTTTGTTGTTGTTATGGGTTAAGTTTCGGATTAGCAACTGGGCAGTGCTATTACAACTCAATCTTATTTGTTCTTCATTTCCAAACACCGAAATAATCAACCCTTGGTACTTGTTCTTCGGTTACGTATGCGGTTCTAGTCGAAGTCATGCAACCATGAATCGTTTTATGCCGCAACAACTCCAACGGCATCGTGGGGCCCACTTGAGACTCTTCAAACCGCCAATTCGTTCAATTACTCCCCGGATCACCCTATTGAATTTTATACCCGAATTACTTCTCCTCTGATGCGAGTGATTCACAGAGTATGAAACCGAAAATAAATTGTTTTAGAATGTTCTCCTCGCTGAGAGCTTTCCAACGGTATATAATTTGTAAAATTTCGTCGCCGTTTGACCCCTTTTTGGATTTTCCGATTGAATTTCATTCAAAATCGAATCAGCAGAAAAGAATTCACAACAGAGGGGAAGAAGGAGAATATTCTGCCTCGTGGGGCCCTTTGTCAGTGGGAGAAATGAGAGAGGGAGATTGTGGGGTTCGGACGGACTAGGTGCACGTGAACCGGCCCCACGTGTCATGTTTAATGAGACACACATACAATGGACCAAGTGCATGCAATAATTCCCTCTTTAAAATTTTCTCTCCAGCGCCAAAACTCCCTTTCTTCTTTTTGGCGGCCCCAATTTGCACCCACTAAGTTCCTTGCTCCAAGTTGCACCCTTAAAAGCCCTTGATCAAATCCGACCCTTGGATTGATCGATTTTCTTTCTCGAATTAATTTTAATAGATCCCTTCATCCAAAAATCATGAAATTTTCACCAAAATTCTCTAAAATCATGATGATCATCTCTGTATTTTTATTTTCCCATTTTACCCCTGTCTGCTTGTGCTAAAAATTTCATGATCAATAAAACCACTGTTTTATTCTTATAAAATCCCTATTTATCGATTGTAGCTCGGTGTCTCTGCGCAATTCTCTCTCTCTTGCAGAAACCACCCTAACTAAATACCAATTAGACTTATATTGATATTCATTAGGGTTTGATTTGATCAAATGCTGACTACTTATCAGCAATTAATACAAATCTAGACTTGATCAGATGGTTGCTCCCAGCTTTGGCACCCGATCAGTCTTGTGAAATTGACTTTCAATCCCTTAACATGAGGGTAATTTGGTCATAGAGCCGACTACTTATCGGCAATTGACACAAATTAAAGCATGGTTAGGTGGTTGCTCACGACTTTGGCACCGGAGTCGGCCTTGAAAGCAAAAATCACATTGGGATTTCTCATGATTGGTTGTATCAAAATGCGGCTTGGCATTGATACTATTCCATGTAGTACGGGGATTATCTTGCTTCACTCATAGGGTTTGATCTTGGCTTTCTCTCTTGTATTTCTTCTTGACCTTTCGGGGGTAAACAAAGAGCCACCCACCAAAGCGGGTCTGAAGAATTTGGCAATTTGAAGGGCTGCTTTGGTGTGCATATCCGACACACCTCTCTCCTTCTTAGGGTTCGGGCTAGACTTCGATAGATTTTCCTTTAATCGATTCTTCTCATGAGCGCAACATGGTGGGGCTGTCCTCTCGGCCTCTCGCTCGTGGGATAATGGTGCATGTACTCGGCCTCTGTTTGCCGAGCTACACTTCGGCCCACTATGGGGATAGATAAAGATAGCATCTCTCGGCTACCTTATTTCGCTTTCTTTTCTTCTCTTTCAACGTTGGGGATGCTTGATCGCTTTGCTTTGCTATTTTCTCATCTCTTCTTTCGCGGTATGGGAGATTTTCATAAGCTCTTTACATTTTACACTCTCGATCTTAGTTGCAAAAGTGCCTAATACAAATTGCTTTTATTTTCACATAGCATCTAAGTACAAAAATAGAAAAAGGGAAAACTTTACGACACCCTATTGCACTTATTCTATACATAGCTTCTCTTTATTTATTACAATACGAACTTAAGTAACCGTGGTATTTTACGGATACCAAACATGTACGTATTGACCTCTAGGCGGGTACGAGAATAAACCCGTTTATCCCTTTATTCTTGATGGATAAACTTACCGGTATCAATTGGATTATGGATGCAATTGATAACACCATTTTGTGGATGCTCCTTGTATATTTAATTGACATTTATTTGTGGAAGCTCACCCACTCTCCCTCATTTGTGCACCGTTGCGTGCGAAGTGGAAACTCACATTCACTCATCTCCACTCAATTTGTTTTGTGGGGTACTACCCTCGAACATCCATCACGCATCCACTGCGAGACGGGCTTTCATCGGGTAGGTCCGCTCTCCATGACTGAGTCACTTCTTTAAGCGAATTACTTTATTTGACACTTGAATGTCGGGCAAAAGCGTAAACCCTTAGTCGACCCCTCCATGATCTATTTTGGGATTAGAAAGATCACCTCCTTGGGCGTGTGGTACTTTTGCGGATGAATGTACCCACCTGGTTTTTATATTTTAGCTACCCTCAAACATCCATCACGCATCCTGCGAGACGAGGCTTTCATCGGGTAGGTCCGCTCTCCATGACTGAGTCACTTCTTTAAGCGAGCGCTTTGTTTAACATGAAATGTCGGGTACAAGCGTAAACCCTTGATCTGACCCCTCCATGATATGTCGTGGGATTATGACATACCATTTCTTCGGGCGTGTGGTGCTTTTACGGATGAATGCACCCAACCTGGCTTTGTATAACACTCATGGTGTCGGGGACAAAGGTGGCAACCCCTTATTGAAAAGATTTTATTATTTTTTATTATCATTCATTTTTTTTTATGAGTAGGAAAATAGGTTTTTATTGTTTTACATATATATCCTTTTATTTTATTAGAAGAGAGCAGATTTTTGTTATTAGTGATACATGTTACTAATAGTACGAGAGTTATTTATTTATATGCCCTCGGAAGCGACTATTTACTAGCCACCAATTTGCTCGACCTATCCCTTGGCTTGCGCCGCGGGCGACCAATATGAGCAACTTTCGTCATTGGGCAACGAGATAGTTTGAGGGACAAGCGCAAACCACTGCCCATTTTGTGTTTATTACGTATCAAATGGACAAACCCGGTGGTATTTGTATTATGAGCCCAAACACCAAGGCTCTCGCCTTACATTCTCGCGTGGTTTTGGCTTTGAATTCTCTTATTCTATATATTTTTTATTTTTATAGGGCTATATGTGTTTGTGTGGTTTTGGATTTTTGGATGCATTCTATTTACATATGCACAAGTAGGGTTTTTGGGATTTTATGCAAAAGTGGAGGTTAGACATGGGTTTGTGTTTCGTGCACGTGTGTGTAAACGAACATTTATTCCCTCCTTATTTATTTACAATAGATACTACTCGGTTGGCCCCTCTGCAGGCTAGGTGTAGTACTTCTTCGAGATATCGCCCATTAATCGGTGGCATGGGCCTTTCACCTTCATGGTCTATGAGTTGGTATGCGCGCCCCCGTATACCTTCTCGATTACGTATGGCCCTTCCCGATTCGGAGAGAATTTTGGGCCGATGTGCTTGGACCGATGATCGGCCTCTTGAGGACAAGAACAAGCTCCCTTGTTGAAATGCCCTAACTCGCGCCATTTTGTCATATGCCCTTGCCATTTTTGCACGATATATTTCAAGGTTACTGTTTGGGCTATCGATCTCTTTCGTCCATGGCATCCAACTCGTCCGATCTAAGTTGTTGGCATTCGTCCATGGTCATATCATTTTGCATAGCCACCGCGATGACGGTAGTTCCACCTCGAGAGGGAGAACGGCTTCAACCCCAAAAGCCGAGAGAATACGGAGTAGCTTGCGTAGGCGTTCGGTATGTGGTCGATAAGCCCATAATGCCTCTGTGTAGACGATTGTCCCGGTCTCGTTGGTTGCGGTCACGGTCTTCTTCATGATATTTATTAGGGTTTTATTAAAGGCTTCGGCCGGGCGTTGGCTCTTGGGTTATAAATGGACGAGAATCTCCATCAATGTTAAATTGCTCGCCGGGGCATAAACTTTGGAGTTCTTGAAGGCGTTCCATTATCGAGATATTATCCGTTGTGGGGTGCGAATCGGTAGAGGATGTGCGTCTTGAAGAACTTAACCACATCGGATGCTTTAACTTCTTTAAGTGGGACGGCTTCGGCCCATTTTGTAAAGTAATGTCGTCGCGCGGGATGAGCCGGTGACCTCTCGACGTTGGAGGGTCTATGGGCCCTACTATATCTGTGCCCCACATATTAAATGGCCGGGATGCTACGTGGGGTGCAACGGGTTTGGCGCTTGATGTATAAAAGGGCGTGTATCGGCACATGCGGCACTTCCTTGCGTGCTCTTCACGATCGGCCACCATCGTGGGCCATAATACCCCATTCGCTTGATCTTAAACTTCATTTTTGGCCCAGGACGATGTGCTCGCATAGCCCGAGAATGAACTTCTTTCACAACTTTGTTTGGCTTCGAGGCCTTGATACACATCTTAGCCATAGCGATCATAAGACCTACGGTATAGCGTATTGCCCATATGCATACGTAGTACCGTTTTCTTAGTTGATCGGCTATCCTTTTATCCTTGGGGAGGGTGCCATGCGGAAATATTCGATGAACGGTTGTCTCCAATCATCGTCTTCTTCGATTATCATTGTTTCTTGGCATTCCATCTTTTCTAGCCCGGTATTTTCATTATTCACATTGTACGTCGTCGACACATGATAATGGTCTTCTATTGCGGACGATGATGTGGATTTCCGGCTCTGTTGGTTCACCAGACTCTTTGGCGAGTTTGGCCAACGCATACGCTTCACCATTCACGACCCTCGTGACCTTCTCGATGGACACGTACGGGATTTTCTTCATTAATTCCATGGCCTTTCGGTGATATTGTATTAGTTCGGCTTTAAAACTTTATATTCGCCAATTATTTGATTTATTATCGGTTTGTGAATCCCCAAATACGCACGGCCTTGATTTCCGCTCCGGTGATAGCTCTAGTCGGCGATAAGTGCCTCATACTACTGCTTCATTATTTGTGCATGGTTCGGTTAAAGCCGAGAGAATGTCGTATTATCCCGCCTTCGGGTTACGAAGACTAGTCTGCGCCGGCTCGCACGATTGGGACTCCGGGCCGCGATCGGTTTGATCGACGAGGCGCCATCAAAGTACATCTCCCATATGGGACTTCCTTCTTCAACATGTAGAGTTTCCTCGTCGGGAAAGTCACATTTTAATGGGGAGTCATCTTGGATCGGGTGTGCGACCGGGAAATGCGCTAGCGCGCCTTGCCCTTTATCGCCTTTTGCGGTGTATAGGTGATGTCGAACTCGGTAAGAATGATAGCCCACTTGCGGCCTCACTGTCGGCATTGGCGAGTCGTCGTATTTTTAAGAGGGTCCACCTTGGATATTAAAATGATTTTATGGGCTAGCATGTAGTGCCTCGATTTCTTCGCGCGAAGATTAGGGCTAAACAATGCTTCTCGATCGGTGAATACCCATGTTACCCCCTACCATCATGCGACTTAAGTAATATAGCGCATTTTGATTACCATCCTGGTTTTCTTGTGCCAATAGGGCTCCCGAGGATCCATCCGGGGCGGTTGTATATAGAATGAGTTCCTTCCGGGTATGGGCGCGCCAATCTTTGGAGGGTTGAGCGATATGTTTTGATTTCTTCAAAGGCTCGGCGGCACTCGCCATCCCACTTAAACGGGATATTCTTCTTAGTCGGTCGGGTGAAGGGTTGAATTTTACCGATAGGTTGGCTATGAACACTTTGATGTACGCCGATTGCCCTTGCAAGGATCGCGATTGTTTTAAATTCTTTGGCGGGGATAGTTCGGTTATTGCTTTGATCTTGCCGGGTCTATCTCAATTCCCACATGGCGTACCACAAACCACTAGAAATTTACCGGATGATACCATGAATGCGCATTTCAACGGATTTAATTTGAGCGCATGTTCTCTCGGGCGGTTGAAAACGACCTCGAAGATATTGGAGGTGTTCTTCATATGACATGGCCTTGATGACTAGGTCGTCCACATAGCATTCTACTATCTTGTGGATTAGATCGTCGAATATTTTTGTCATCGCCGTTGGTAGGTGGCACTGCATTTTTCAGCCCAAACGGCATGACTTTGTAACAATATATGCCAATCGGCGTGCGGAATGCGTGTGCCTCTCATCTTACGGCGCCATTTTAATTTGATTATAGCCGCATAACCGTCCATGAAGGAGAAGACTTCATAGGAGGATGTATGATCAATTATGATTTCGATTCTTGGGAGCGGGAAATCATCCTTAGGGCACGCCTTGTTTAAGTCCCGAAAGTCCACGCAAATGCGGATCGCCCATTTTCTTTTTAACAGGGACAATGCTAGCCACCCGTTACGGTGTCTCTTCTTCCGTATGAAGCGGCGTCGATGAGTTTCTTTGTCTCCTCCACGACCTTTTCTTCGAGTTCTATTCTCATCGCCTCGGCGCTTGTTTAATTGGCTTGAAGGTTGGATCAATTTTTAAGTAATGGACCGCCACGTTGGGATCTAATCCGGGCATTTCTTTATAACTCCAAGCGAAGCGATCCATATAGCTTTTAAGGAATGTCTTCAACTTCGTCGCCACCTCCTCCTTTGGTAACGACGCGCTTATGAAAGTCGGTCGTGGGTCTTCTTCCGTCCCAGTTGATTTCAGCTAACTCATCGACCGTGTTAGGTTCCTTTTCCAGTTTGTTTCAAAGCATTTTTCGGGGCCAGGGGTATTGTCCTCTTGTTTCATTATCCGGCATTTCAACGAAGTCATGCAACGACTTTCTTTCATACGGTACTCGTTGAGAGACCCCTCGAAGCATCTTTGCGTCATCGCGATTATACCACTAATCCCCGGGTGTATTTTATTTTACCATCCGGGCCCGGGACTTTATTCGCGCCATTCCGAGTTCATCAAAGCGCTTGGCCTCGGCCTTGGATATGTCTCTCGGACATCTTGCCCTTTTCGCCAATTTATATAGCTCCTTTCCAAAGGGATGAGATGCGGCGTCATCGCTCGTTGCATTCTCCGATTCTTGTTCTATCACCCACTTTTTCCAAGTGTTGCGATCGGGGTTCTTCGAGAGGCGGGTTGAATCGTCGATAGAAAATTATAGCCTTGTGGATGATAGTTCTCCCTTTGATGCGTTCCACCTTTAGGCACAATAAAGGTTTTCGGGGTTTGGATGTGGTTCACTTCCCTTGGCATGAGGTCTTTAAAATGCCTTTCGGGAACCACGGTAATCTCTAGTGCTGCCATCTCCTCTTCTATTTCAATATTCATGGCTGAGTTGGAGCGGTAGATTTCTTTGATCGGCTTTCGTCTCGCAACCTTAGGTTTGCTAGGTACGGGAGTATGCGAGATCGTATAAGCAACCCCTTTGCCCTTGTTATTCAAGTTATGCGGAGGCGGGTCTTGTTGAAAGCTCTTCGGGAGTTGGATTGTCCGTTTCTATGCCCTTCTTCTATAAGGTCCTTGAATACCCGACATTCTTCAATTGTGTGACCCATATGCGATGATAAGGGCGAATTCGCCTTCGCCGGCTCTCTCATGTACGCGGGTCGCTTACAAACGGGAAGTGTTAACCCGCTTTTTAAGGCACTCAAATATCCGAAATTTGTTTTATTTTTAAGAAAGAGTATGGTTTACTCTTCTTGACTTTGAGGGTTTGCATGACGGTCGGTTGCTTAGCTTTTGTTTCTTCCCCCTTTGATTCATCTACTATTACAATTACCGCTTACCGCCATCGGGTGCTTGCCTTTCGGGGTCCGGAGCGGGGGTTCGCTCGTCACTTCTTTGAGTAGCTCGGAGTTATAGATCGCGGTTTGCGGGTTTTCAATCATTATCATGATTTCATTATGTTGCACTTTGATATCTGCATTACTTCCCATTGTTCGGACACCTCCCTTCTATTATTTTCAACTTGGTGCCTTATTTCATCGATCGCATTCCGGACGCGACCTTCGAAATTTTCCCGCCATGAGCGTTCTTCATTTATAGGCCTCGGCCTAGCAGGGTTATCCCTTCCGCTACTAGGGTCCGTGTTGATCATAAATGACTCCTCACTTTCATTATCTGTTTCGGGCCCTTTATATGGCTTCTTGAGGATGTGATAAATGATCTCTTCGTCGGACTCCTCTTCCCGGGGTTGACGATCATGGCGATTCTTCCCCAGGGTGGTATCGCCCGTTGTTAGAATCTTGGTCTTCTCCCGAAGTTGCCTCTATGATCTGAATTTGAGGGTGTTGGCGGGTTTAAAATTGAAAATGACCTCCTCTTGAGAATCACTTGCATTGATTTCGTTCGGTTTTATTTGGGCCTTATACGCGACCACTTTGTTTGAAGCGGAAGGTTGCTTCTTCACCCGACTTTCTTCGGGTCTTTGGGCTCGAGCACCTCGGGGTTTAATATTAAATTTGACCTCTTCTTCTTCTCCGGATGAGGTATCAAATTTAGGGCCTTTGTTGAAGGGTTTCTGACCTGCTTTTGTCATTGGCCGGCTCGGTGCCACGGCGGACTTAGGCGAGAAAGTATTGGGCGTCATTGAATTTAATCTCATGCACCCCGAATGGTTTGACATCTCCGTCGATTCTCTTTTGCTTACCATTCTCGATGTATTTCGGGCATTGGTGCGAGTAGAGGGTATGACACGATTACTATGAAGCCACGGGCGACCAATGACGCCGATAAGAAGTTTCGGCGTCGATGACATAGAATTTAGTAGGCGCTCTTAGGCTTCCACATTGCGGGTTCGAGTTATAGCTCCCGGGGCCTTTTGGGAGTTTTGATTGAAGCCATGAATAATCACCTTTTCATCGGATAGATTCTTTACGTCTAAGGTGATGGTCTTGAGTTTTGAGCGGCATGATATTGATCGAAGACCACTGCGTCGACCAAGATGCGGCCAATCTTTTGCCCTCACGAGTTTCGGTGATGTATAGCGGGCGGTTATGGTCGACGGTGCCTATTAAGAGGTCATCGTACGCAAAATTTATGCGGGCGGCCGTTTGGTGGTGAATAGGGCTTCTTGCATATTTTGCTCTATGAAGTATGACTTGTACTTCTCGGGATCTTGCAAGGCTGGATTAGCACCTCCCTTAGGTCTTGTGACATCATCAACGCGTCAAATATGCTTAATAGCGGCTGGAATCTTACGCGGATGTGCCAACACGTTATATTCTTCGCCGTCGGCCAGGGTCTTTTACGGTTCTTGCTTAGGTTCTCGACCTCTTTGCCTTTATTCGGGGCCTTATCTTTTCCCTTATCGGAATCCTTGGGAGCTGTCTCTCGGGTATATAAGTCCGGACCAGGAGCACGGCTTTGCATTCTTCATTTTGGTCCCAGGAGGTGCTTGCTTCCCCTTCGTCATTTGGGAAGAACATCTCTTCTAAAGTTGGCATATCTTCATCGTGAGAAGAATATACCATGTTGCCTGAAGCACCCCGAGATCTCTTCGCTTTCTTCTTTATTTATTTCTTCATCTACATCTTCTTTCTTTTGACCTAGGGTTAGCTTCTCCCGGTCTTCTTTGGAGATGAAGTGTTGAAGGGTAATCACCTCGGGGCCCCTGCTCGTACTCTTCAATCTTGTTCTTTACGGACTTGTTGTTTCTATGCTTCTTTTTCTTCTTAAGAACACTGATCTTGGCTCTGGTCCACCTTATAATATACCCTGGGTTTTGGTGGGACCAGGTGTGATATCGTCTTTCCATTTCATGCCGGGTTCTTTCTTGAGAGCTTTAAGCATTTTAATTGATTTCTTTGATAAGTGCGTAGTCCATTGTTCTTCTGGTCTTCACATGGCGGCCGGGACTTTCTCTTCTTCGTGAGAGATCATATTGGCTGTTCATGGGCGATGGGCTTTGCGAGAACCCTTTAGGTAAAGTAATTTCACCATTTTTGTACGCCTTCTCGACCCGATCTTTGAAGACCCGGCAATCTTCAATTGAGTGCCCTAGTACTCTGTGATATGGGCGAAAGTTGGGTTCGTCGATTTATCGGCATCTTCGGCGTTCTTGGCGGTAGGGTTAGACCATTCTTTAGTGCCCCCGAAGATCGAGCAACTTTATCTTTCTGAAGGAGTACGGTTTAGTCTTCTTTTGTACGAGGGACTCAAAACTCGTGAACTCCCTCCGGATTGGGCACAGGTCCCTTGTTGTAATTATTGCCATTTGTGCCACTTCTTTGCGCCTTGGGTGTCTGCGTTGGCAACCATCTTATCTTTTAGCGAGGTGAATGCCACCTTGGTCTCGGCTCGGGCTCCTCGTTGCGGCTATTATTCATGAAGTTCGGCACGGTGTGCGGTGACATTTTTTCCATATTGGATACTGCGTCTGAGCAAGTCTTTGAATGTGTTGACCTTTGTCACACCAAGAAGCATGCCCATCCACCGTCGATGTTTTTCATGATTAGGTTGACGGCCTCATCTTCGATTAATGTGCGGTCGCATTTGATGCTTTGAGGTTCCGCCATCATTGATAAAATCTGTCATTGACTCCCCTTTCTTGGGTTTAGTGCTTGCCGGATCGGCTATGTTTATTTTGTCGGACACCATGACAAATCGTGCCACTGAGCAGATACGCCATCTCGTCCCAGGTCCCGATCTTGTTGTTCTCTAATGAATAATACCATTGGAAAGCGGTTCCCACCAAGCTACGAGGGAATTGTCTTAACAACGGTGCATCATTGCGCCGTATTGCGCACGAGGCTACAAAGTGGGCCGGTGTTGTTCGGGGTTCGGTCTTTATTGCCTTCCCGGAGAAGGTCTGAAGCGGGGGATCACATACCCTTTAGGATATTCTTCTAAATCATATATGGCGGGGTATGGATGTCCATAGATTTTTGACGGGAGGGATAGCGTATCCACCTCCCGGCTATCTGCATTCTTTGAGCAATCATGGCTTGAATCTCTTTCGGGATATTCCGTTGGTTCGACCTCCACTTCTATTATTCTATGTGGATGGGGTTTAGAATCGACGGGTTGTTTTCCCTTATGATTGCTTTTGGTCTTGTGGACCCCTTCTTGACGGGAGCTACCGGCTTTGAAATTGGCGTCTTGTGATTCTTGCAACGACTTGACCGCCTTAATCAATTCTTCGTTACGCCGGCATGGTGGCGATTAGCTCCCGTTGCCTAATCAGTTCTTCGTCCCGTGCCTCGATGTGGCCTTTTAGTATTTCAATTTCATCGATAGGCACTTCGGGACGTGTTTCAACGTCATCTTCATTATCGAAGAAGTCAGGGTTTTCGTTGTGGTCTTCCCCTTCTCTGCTATTGCCCTCGGGGTTGACTCTCTTGGGAGGTCTCCCTTTTCTACCATTATTTTTGTTGGTATTGGTGACGTGAGCTTGATTAGGCGGGGGCGGTCATCTGAGTCATATTCACCTCGGCGTCGGTGTCGGATCGGTATCGTAGCTTATGCGATGGTGTTGGCGAAAGTGCTCTTCATAACGAGCGGTTCTTCTCTTCTTCTTTGCTTGGTCGGGGGCGTTACTTTCGGTTGTTGAGTGGTATTCTTGAGCCTAATCGGTGAATACACTCTTACGACCCAAGGTGAACACGCTCTCGGGCGGAGCGTTGGACCTGCCGGCCTTCTTTGGGCTGGGTTTGAGGCTGGGGTTTTGTTGGTGGAAACCCTTCGGGACCCATACTGTTGGGTGCTAGGTGTTACCTTTGGTATAGACCTCCTTGTGTTCGGAGTGGAGGCAATGGCTTGCGGGCGAGCCATGCCTTGAGATTGGCCGGAGCGGGAGACGTATTGTCTCGACCTGGCGTTTCTCACGCTCTTCCTACTCGCTTGAGGGCCACTGTGAGCCTTGTAGATGGCTTCTGCGGGGGGCTTGAGACTTGTCTGGCGGCGGCGGGCCTTTGAGTTGGGCGAGGTGTGGGCTTAGGCACCTCCCATGCACAGCGGAGGCGGCACAATGGCGAGTTCTTGGCCACTATTCGGAGTGCGTGTGAATTTATTGGAGGCGGGATAGGCGCTAGCCACCGGTGGTTACAGTATGCATCCGGGGCCCTCTTCTGGACGCTTGAGAGTTGCGGGTAGTTTGGGCTGCGGCGGGTTGAAATCCTCTTGGACGGTCGCCTTCTCCTCTTTGGGGAGGTAGTAGGAGAGGCCATGACGTTATTTGAGATCCCCTTGGGAGTCGGGGTGATCGAGTCCTCCTCCTCGTCCGGGATGGAGATCGGACGGTTGCGGGAGTGATCGTGGCCCTTTGGAGGTGGGCCATAGATGGTGAGTTCTTGCGGGATGGTCCCGAAGAACATGAAGAGCTTGCCCTCGGGCTCTGTGCGGGAGTGACGGTGTAGGGAGCGAGGTTGAAGTTTCCGAAATATGCCATTTCCTGCAAAAAAAAAAACACTTGAAAATTATTAGTCATTTTAGCACATAGAAGACCACTTGTATCTCTTAATTATTCTATTTGCCTCTCTCTTTCAGAGATAAGAGGAGAATCTAGGTCCCATTTGCAGCGTGCCGAATCTGTGCGACCCTTTTCGCGCGCTCACGCACCGCCGCCGCCGGGCGATGGGTTGCGGAAGAAGGACACGGAGATCCCTCCCGAGCGTGCATCTGGCTGGGGTGTCGGCCGGTCTGCCGTTTAGAGATTATTTGGATGCACATTCGGGGGTTTTTAGTGATTGTGAGTTCTTGTAGATTCGGTGGGCGCAAGCCCCAGATTAATTACCACAGGCTACGAACCTCGAGGCACCTCTGGATCTTTGAAAGAGAGAAGCAAATAGTATAGTTAAAAGATGGTCAAGTGGTCGTCTAATTTCATGAAAAGGGGTCTACGGAAGATGAACCTACAAACGGATCGGTTCAATCTATGGAAGACAAACCTACAAACGGATCGGTTTTGTCCTATGGAAGACGAACCTACAAACGGATCGGTTCGATCTATGCCACCTCGAGATGTAACCTTACCTACGAGACCGGGTTAATCTCTTTAGAGGGCTTGAGGTGAGTCTACATACGGATCGACTCGACCTCGTTGATCTAGAAGATAAACCTACAAACGGATCGGTTCAATCTTAACTAGTCAACAACCAATCACACAAAATACAACTCGAAGCGGCGGCGGTTGATCTTGAGGTTGGTGAATCGGGAGAAGGGTGGATATGGCCCACGTGTTTCTTCTCATGATCTTCTAGATCATGAATTCGAAGCACTAAGCGATTCATAAACCTAGGAAACACAATTGCACACAATGTCAAACACGAAGCGGCGAGGCCGTTCAACATTGAGGCATGTGTTAGTGAAGGAACCTACCTACAGACGGTTCACATTCAACTTTTTTTGTGGATGAATCTACCAACGAGCCGATTCAATCTCACGGTCTCGGGAAATGAGCCGGGAGACAAACTCATCGACGGACGAGTTCGGTCTTGCCGGCTCAAATGGTCATGAATTACTTGTTCACGACAGAGTCATTAAGATGTCACTTCGCTCGGACATCATAATGTTCTTCTTCTTCAAAGTCGACATATCTCTCCATGCTTGATGTCGTAGCTTTGGTCATTCTTCAACGAGCGTCGAGATGTTCTTGTCTCAACTAATCATTCTACGTGTTGCATTACTTGTGCAAAATTACTATGTTGCCCTACACCCCTTGTGTGAGCGTATTCAATCATGAGTTACTTGCTCATGGCGTGAGTCATTAAGATGTCACCTATCTAGGACATCGTAATGTTCTTCTCCTCGTGAGTCGATATACATCTCCATGTTGATGTCGAAGCTCTGGTTATTCTTCATTAGGCGTCAAGATGTTCTTGTCTCGACATGTTCCTTCATGTTGCTATCAAAGCCTTATTCATCTCACGTCAAGATGTTCTTGTCTCAACGTATCTTGTTATTCTTCATTAAGCGTCAAGATATTCTTGTCTCGACATATCTTCTTGTATTGCTATTAAAACCTTAATCATCTCACGTCAAGATGTTCTTGTCTCAACGTATCTTTTCATATTGTCATTGCAACCTTAGTTATCCTCCGTCAAGGTGTTCTCGTCTTGACTAATCATTCTAAATGTCATATCATGTGTGCAAATATTCTTACGTGGCTCTACACTCCTTATGTGAGCATATTTATTCATTTCTAAAATGCACAAAGTCTATTGTATAATATCTTTCATTATCATGCATTTATTTATTATTATTATTATTATTACTATTATTATTATTATATTTATTATTATTATTATTTTTATTTTTAAACTCTATTTATCTATGTAGAAAATTATTTACAAAAATAATAAGAAAAGGGGGTAGCTATTAATTAGAGTTTTATTTATATTTTTGGGATTTTTATAATAGCTAAAATAGTAGAATTTTATATATTTTTTTATTATTTCTAAACTCTATTTATTTTGTAGAAAATCACTTACAAAAATAATAGAAAATAAAATGGCTATGTTTTTATTTATATTTTCAAAATGTTTATAATAGCCAAAGTAATAGAATTTTATTATTATATTCTATTATATTGAAATACTATTCATTATGTAAGAATTATTTACAAAATTAAAAGATGGTTAACTATACTATTTTACTATTATTATTTTTATTTATATTTTTTATTTTATATATTTTTTTATTTTTAATATCTATAATAGCTAAAAAGAAATCATTACTGATATTCTATCCTATTTATTATACTATTCATTATATCTATCTTTATTACTTCTATTTATTATCTATAGAAAAATATAAGATTCTTATTATTAGTTGAAAATAGTCATAAGAGATGAAATTCATTATGTTTTTATTACAACTATTATTTTTATTATATTTTATCCATCAAAAGTATTTTTATTATATATTTGTATAGAAATAACAAAAGAAATACAATTCATATTATAAAACTATATTATCATTCTTTATTATAAAAGAAAATGTATTTTACTATTTATTACCATAGTAGTATATTTTGCATATTTTGTGCTATTTATTTTTATTATCCTTTTTACAGAAAATGTTAATATAATATCTATTATTATTATTATTATTTTTTATTTATCAAAGAATATAGCTAATCTCATGGCATATTACTATCATCATTATTGTTTCATGGAAAAATCACTTGAAAAATCACTAAAATATATCTAGTTATTATTTATGATTTTTATTTGTATTTTTGGAATTTTTATAGTATTTAAAATGACAAGTCAAAGCTAGGTCAAACATATCAATATAGGTAATGTCTTTTGCTTTTAAATTGTTTTGTTATGATTATATTTTTAAAATTGGAATATTATCATATAGGAAAATAGTATGAAATGTAAGGAAATTTTAGAAACAAATTTGAGTTAATTTGGAGTTCAGGAGCATTTTCAAATCATTTATTTACTATTTATTCTTAATATTCTGTTATTAATTGACTATTAGGCTTAATGGACTGGGCCAGATTAATTTTCTTTTAATTTTGCTGCTGCTGGGCCCATTTGTTTTATTTTCGTAGAGTTGGGCCTTTATCCCCAGTTTGGGCTAGTTTAAATTCTTTTCTTTCGTTGACTGGACTCGGGCTTATTTCATTAATTTCCTCAATATTGGACCGGCCTTTTTTCCTTTAAATCAATTGGGCTGCCCATTATCCCTCTTTTAAACTGTCAATCGTTAGATTTTCTTACGATTAGTGCTAAGAGAAAGAACAGTTTAGATACGCTCTATGATCTTCCTTTTAAACTTAAACTTTTGGACGTCGTTAGATTACTCTGAGATTCGCGTTAGAAGTCTCGATTGATTTACAACGTTCCTTTCTCTTTCTACTCGGATGCGGATCCTGTTAGAAAGCGGGCTGTCGGGTCCTTCTCCTCCCGTCACCGGAGCGCCTCCGTGTCAGCACCTTGAGCATCGCCGGAGTGAGGAGAGTTTACTGGTGGCCTCAGATTCATTTAAATCACCATCTACTGTTAGCAGTGCCAGTACCAGTCTATGTCCCTCGGTACCGTTCCTTTGCCCTTAGTACCAGTTCGATACCAATGCATTATAATCCTTATTCTCAATGATTGATCAATTATCCTTTGAATCTCATAATCTCAGTGTTAATTGTCATATTAAAGAGACTCAATTGAATCAGATTAAAACTTCCGGTACATATATTGCTCAACAGTGTCGAATACCAACTTGATGCTTATCACTCTCTACGACTTGAGCAATTCTTTTCATTATCTTTGCGAATACCACTGCTTACCCTGGAGCTAACTAGGTACCGAGTTATCTTCTCCTGAGGTACCTTCTTGTTTCTTGAATTGTTTGCAAGTGTCTAAACAATTATTTAGGTAATAAAATCTGGAAAATTAAATAATCTTTCTACTGATTTTACAGGGAATGGGGGAGTTATAATAACTTTACTATCAATCTGATTGTTCGCATGTCCAATGATACATAACGGCTTGATTAAGCCGATTCTAGCTCAAGCATGTTGAATTTCGACTCTTGGATAAGATAGGGAGGATGTACAATCCTTCTACCCGTCTAATACCTTCGATTACTTGACTTTGATAAAGAATGGGAGGATAAAGATCCTTCTACCAATCTTTTTCAATGAAACATCCCCTCTAATCACAATGCATAATGGAGCTTGAATTTAAAAGAAATTGGTTTAAATCGAGAAAAAAGAAGAAACGGCTCATGAAAGGAAAATTATTCTTAATTCTTTGACCTTACTTGCATCTGAATCTTTAGATCAAAGAATGGAAGATAAAGAGAGAAGCATCAACAAGAATCAAAGAAATGCCAAAAATCTCAAAAGAAAATACACTTACTGTTCTTATTGCTCAAATATAACTTTTTCTTAGAAAACTATATCTCAAAGCTTAACTTACCTAATTGAGAGCTCAGATGTGGAGATTAATGGCTGCTAAAGGTGTTTCTATTGATCGAATTGAGAGAGTTAAACTTAGGAGCTTACTCTACTATCAATTGACCTTGACTTCGGTTTCTAAATTGAATTTCATTCCAAGGGCTCTCTTGTTCTTGCTACTTGTCAACTGCTGACCTCTGTAATGCTTTTCTCAATTGATCAAGGTGAGGACGGGATGGATGATTGTATCTTTCTCTTATTAATACCAGAAAAAAAATGGAGAGAGGCTATGGAAGGGATTATGGACCGGGGGGGTATTCCATTTGCTCACCGGGTTTATATAGAATCCAATTACATCTCAATTGTGCTTTTCCTTGCACAATTTGTGCTTCTTTACTCCCTCGGATCGATGACATGGCTACATCCCGTCCCTTCTTTCAATAATTCAATGGCGTAGATCAATCCAAGTTGTGTTTGTTGTTGTTATGGGTTAAGTTTCGGATTAGCAACGGCGGTGCTATTACAACTCAATCTTATTTGTTCTTCATTTCCAAACACCGAAATAATCAACCCTTGGTACGTTTTTCTGGTTACGTGTACTTGGTTCTAGTCGAAGTCATGCAACCAAGAATCGTTTTATGCCAACAACAACTCCAACGGCATCGTGGGGCCCACTTGAGACTCTTCAAACCGCCAATTCGTTCAATTACTCCCCGGATCACCCTATTGAATTTTATACCCGAATTACTTCTCCTCTGATGCGAGTGATTCACAGAGTATGAAACCGAAAATAAATTGTTTTAGAATGTTCTCCTCGCTGAGAGCTTTCCAACGGTATATAATTTGTAAAATTTCGTCGCCGTTTGACCCCTTTTTGGATTTTCCGATTGAATTTCATTCAAAATCGAATCAGCAGAAAAGAATTCACAACAGAGGGGAAGAAGAAGAATATTCTGCCTCGTGGGGCCCTTTGTCAATGGGAGAAATGAGAGAGGGGAACTGTGGGGTTCGGACGGACTGGGTGCACGTGAACCGGCCCCACGTGTCATGTTTAATGAGACACATATACAATGGACCAAGTGCATGCAATAATTCCCTCTTTAAAATTTTCTCTCCAGCGCCAAAACTCCATTTTCTTCTTTTTGGCGGCCCCAATTTGCACCCAGCTAAGTTCCTTGCTCCAAGTTGCACCCTTAAAAGCCCTTGATCAAATCCTGACCCTTGGATTGATCTGATTTTCTTTCTCCAATTAATTTTAATAGATTCCTTCATCCAAAAATCATGAAATTTTCACCAAAATTCTCTAAAATCATGATAATCATCTCTGTATTTTTATTTTCCCATTTTACCCCTGTCTGCTTGTGCTAAAAATTTCATGATCAATAAAACCCTGTTTTATTCTTATAAAATCCCTATTTATCAGTTGTAGCTCAGTGTCTCTGCCAATTCTCTCTCTCCTGCAGAAACCACCCTAACTAAATACCAATTAGACTTATATTGATATTCATTAGGGTTTGATTTGATCAAATGCCGACTACTTATCAAGAATTAATACAAATCTAGACTTGATCAGTGGTTGCTCCTACTTTGGCACTGATCGGTCTTGTGAAATTGACTTTCAATCCCTTAACATGAGGGTAATTTGGTCATAGAGCCGACTACTTATCAAGAATTGACACAAATTAAAGCATGGTTAGGTGGTTGCTCAAACTTTGGCACCAGTCGGCCTTGAAAGCAAAAATCACATTAGGATTTCTCATGATTGGTTGTATCAAAATACGGCTTGGCATTGATACTATTCCATGTAGTACGAGGCGAATAAGGCTCAATGAACATATAACCGCCCAATCGAGGGGAAGGAAGCCCGACGGATGCGATAAGGTACTCCAAGTCAATAGGCCGGCTCGGATGCTAGAAGGGTCGGAAGAAGGGACTCTCTACCGTCAATCACCATCCCGTCGTCGGCGGCTCTAGCTACCCCACGGCCACCGATCTATCTCGAGAAAAGCGCAAATGGTCCCGCTCCTAAAGAATCTATACCGGCACCTCCGGGGGTCAATGAAGTCGGTGCACCCCGCCTAAGTCACTCAATAAAGGTAGGCGGTCTCACAGCGTAACCGCCATGCTGGGGTCATATGAGCCAGACCAGTGCAGATGGAGCCATCCACTAATCAAATGCCATGGAATCAACTCCTGGCACTGTGAAGGACTACGAGATGAAGTCAAACCACGAAGACATCTATAAATGTTGGCGAGTACAGGCACGGCCAAAGAAATCCTGTCGCCACGCGCAATCAGGCTCGCCATGACGAATACCGAAGGTCGAATGGTGTATGCAGGAGAGCTAGGCAATAAGAAGTAGCAAATCCACCAAGAGATGAAAGCAGTCAAGTAAGTCTCCCGAATGGATCCCGAGTGGAAGCCAAGCCCGCAGGACGGGTATGAACCTGATCGGTGAAATAGGCAATCCAATGCCTGAATGGGACTCCGGGATACCCCCTCCGTAGATGATAATAAATCTCATAAGTCCTCTGCAAAGAAGGTGGAAATCGAGTGAAGTCTCCCGAATCAGCGGGTGAGACCATGAACTCGTCATAAAAGTGACCAAAGATCGGCAGCCCAGTCAACTGCTGTATCTCCAAGAGGGTCGGAGTCAGCTCCCGGTCATCAATGAACAAAGTATTGGTGGAATAGTTCCACCTCTCACAAAAGGCCCGTAGCCAAGGTGTGTCAATGTGATAATGAAACATCGACAAGAAGACCGAGTCATATATCCCGGCTCGCCTGAGCAGGGTCTCCTCCCGCATGAGCACGTATCGAGTCCACTCTAACTGATAACCGTGGCACTCTAAGGGAGTGATAAAGGGAGCAGTGGTCCATCTGTGAGCCTCCCCGTCAATAATCTCCTTGCCCAGGAGATGTGTCAAAGGAGCTGTAGAGGCGACGCCTAAAGGCTGAAGGGGTATGATGTCATGAGGCTGATCATCTCTAAAGAACAAACCACGCCTCGCGGGTAGACAGGAGTCACTCGGATGGCTGAGATGAGAGGAGTCCAATCATCAGGATCCTCGTATAAAGAATGATAATGACTCAGGGGACGTCGCGGAATGGCGTCATGAGAAGAAACTACAATACCCGAGGAAGAGAAAACGTCATGAAAAGTGAAGAAATAAATAGTTGAAGAAATAATGTACCAAAACAAGCCTTTCAAGCGTTCAAGACTCGTCTTGGTGGGTGGCTCTTTGTTTACCCTTGAAAAATCTCAAAGATAAACAGCTGAATAAATGAAAATGAATATCAATTGTTGATAGTAAAACATAAGAAAGGGGAAAGAGAAAGGGCAAGAGAAAGGGCCCACTGATCAGAAGAGGTCGCTAACGGACTCCGGAGCAACTTTATTTATCCCACAAGGAAATTCTAGGCACAAAATAAAGAGTATAAATACCTCACTATCCTCTATCCACTCGGCATGAGTGACAGCCGAGAGGATCGAGAGAGAAGAGAGATCTCTCGGGTGTCACCATGTGATTATATTTTTTCTGACAAGTGGAACCCACCTGGCAGTCCCTTGCAAACAGCTCCAACAACATAAACCTAGCCTATTTTACTAAAAACCTAATCTAACCGGAACAAGAGTTAGGTGTTAATCCCACAAGGAAATTTTAAAACACGAAGTAAGGGTATAAATATCTCGTCATCCACTATTCATTTGATGTGGATGACGCTAAGGAAATTCAGAAGAGAGGAAGAGATCTCCTCATGGGTCATCCATGTAATCATTTTTCACTGACAGATGGGCCCCACACCTCAGTGACAAACATCAAAGGAGTCAGGATTAAACCCTAAGAACCTACCCTCAGAGTAAACCCTAAGAACTGAAGCAGTATAATCCCTATACAACGAGAACTGTGTCAATGCCAAGCCAGTATTTTGATACAACCAATCATGGGAAATTTCAAATGTGATTTTGCTTCCAAGGCTGACCTGGTGCCAAAGCTGTGAGCAACCACCTAACCATGCTTTGATTTGTGTCAATTGCTGATAAGTAATCAGCTCTTTGACCAAATCACCCTCATGTTAAGGGATTGAAAGTCAATTTCACAAGACTGATCAGGTGCCAAAGCTGGGAGCAACCATCTGATCAAGTCTAGATTTGTATCAATTATTGACAAGTAATCAACTGTTGATCAAATCAAACCCTAATAAATATCAATACAAGTCTAATTGGTATTTAGTTAGGGTGGTTTCTGTAAGAGAGAGATATTTGGCAGATACACTGAGCTACAATTGAAATATGGGATTAATTCGAAGGAAGAAACAGGGTTCTCTAGACAAAAGAATTTTTAATTCAAAGAGGCAGGGGTAAAAATGGAATTAAAAATTACAGAGATAATCATCATGAATTTAGGGATTTTTGGTAAAAATTTCATGATTTTTGGATAAGTGGAGCTATTAAAATAAATTCAGAGAAGATAAAACAGATTAAATGGATTAATCAATGGCTGAGATTCAATCAAGGCAACTCTGGGTACAACTTGGGGACAACAGCAGCTCTGGGTACAAACTGGGTGTAAGAAGCACAGAAAATACAAAATAGAAGAAGGGAGAGAGTATGTCACGTGGCAGCGCCAGATTGGGCCAACTCAGCACAGTTGTGCCACGTGGCAGCTTCCTATTGGTCCACCTCAGCTGGGTGGGACCCACACCCCTACAGACCTGACAGGTGGGCCCCACGACTATGTCACGTGGCAGGCCACCATTCAGCCATGTCACACTGTCCCAGGGACATGTGGCCAGATCCTACTAGGCCACATCAGAGGCTGCATCAACACTAATGCCACTTGGCGATGTGCGATTGGTGGACAGCAGAAAGAAGGGTGCCAAATGGTAACACCTAAAGAGGCCACTTCATCACAGGCATGCCACATGGCAGTCTCCTATTGGTCCACCTCAGCCATGTGGACTCCACCATGCTATAAGATGACTGACAAGTGGGCCCCACTTGGTGCCACGTGGCAGGCACAGATTGGTGCCATGTCATTACAAAGTGTACACATGTGGTTTCATTTGATTGGTACAAGTCGGCACAAGGCAGCATACGTGGCACAAACAGTCAGAGCCACCTTGGACAGTCATTAACCAGATCATTAGTGCTAAAGAGTGGTTTATTAAATAAACAACCAACCAGACAGAGCCACCTCAGCACATTAACCCTAAAAACCTTACATGTGGGACCTAGCAAGTCAGAGTAAGTGAGAGTAGGTGCATGAATTAAAGCCATAAACTAAGTCTATTCAGTTTACCTATTCAATTCAACACAACAGAATTCAAACGAGAGATAAAAGAAGGGTGAACCTGGTATAGATGTTTCAACTCCCTGCCACCCTCCTCTTCTGCGCTTTGGTACATGAGGACCAAGTCCACCTATCCTGGTCGAGCACTCACCCCGCTCTCTCTTCTCCTTCTTCTCCTCTCGCGCGTGAGTTCGCTTCTTTCCATGGCATCTCACCATTGTGAAAGCTTTAAAGACAGATGATACACCTTAATGAATCAATCAGAGAAGCTAGAACAGGGAGATAGCAATAAAAGGGAAATTAAACAACAAGCATACCTCAACTCGAATTGAAACAGTAGAAGTGCACTTCAGTTGAATGCAATTGAGTGCTTCGGGCACTAAATTGAGCACAGAGACAGCTTGATTATACTTAGGCGATATCAATTAGCAAGCAATTATGAAGAAATTGAGCAAAAGGAAAGCCCGGAGATTGAGAATTGTCGAGAGCAGTGGCAAAGAGGCAAGCTTGATAGACGATTCAAAGATCAAATTGAGTGATCAAAGAGCTTATTCAGATCAAGGCGATGCTAGTTAGCATGAACCGAGTGAGCAATTGAGTGAAAGATTGTGAATTTGGCCAATAGAAGAGACGAGACAGAAATGCAACTAAGGAACTTGGTAGACCTTAGTGCAATTGAGAGTGAAGGGTTGTCAAAAGTGATGAAGAGGTGTTTAAATACGATCTAGCAGTGAAGGGGCCACTCAACAATTGAAACATGTGCTCAATTGAAGTCAAATTAGTCACGGCACGGTCAAAGCAGTAACAGAAACAGTTATGCAACTTTAGCAACAAACACAATTTCATCTCATCCGTTGATTGAAGTAGAATGAAGGGTGGAGATGCATCCAAGCTGGCAATCCGAGTGAGAGACATCCAACCAATCACAATTGAGTTAATTGGCCGATTTAGGTCTATATAAACTAAGATTCGGTACCAGCAAGGGGGGACCCTAGGCAGAGCAATTGAGAGCACATACATACTCACACACATCCAATAGTGATCACTTAGGGAAGAGAGAGACTTTACAAGAGTTAATAAGAAGAATTTGATCAATTAGAATTTCTATCAAAAGCTTAAGGTAATCAATCATACAAACCGATTCAATTGGTGCTTCTTTATGTTTCTCCTCTGGGATTCTCGCTATTTGAGACATTTTGTTTATACTTGTGCAATGGATGAAAGTTTCTTGCTCAATTTTGCTGTTAAGGTTTCTTCTTTTGCAAATTTTCCTTTTATTCTTTTCTAATCTTGCTACTTCTTGTTGTCAGAATTGATCATTGAATAATATTGCAATCTCCAGTGAGCCACTGGCCCAATCACAAGGTGATTTGTGAGCCTTTAGGCCTGGATCAGTCACAAGTATTAAGAACTCGTGATTATATGATTTCCATTGTGAATTTCCATTTCTTGATTAATTTCTTCGCACCTGCTTGCATAATAACTGAAAAGTATGAACTTATTATCCCTTAGTCACCTTAACTGTATAATTCATTCAATTAAGAATGTAGGCTTTGCAATTTTGTATTGAATTTGTTGAATCTGGCACAAATCAGTATATCGTCGAAATTCTTCAAGAATGAATCAATCAATGGTATTGCAATCTCAGCGAGCCACTGGCCCTAGCAATGCCTAGGTGAGCCTTTAGGCCTGAGAGTTATCAATCGAGTATGCAAATTCAATAAGCATCTCAAATTGAGGAGGAATTAAAACCGGTACCAATCGGTACCGCACGCTTTCAATACACAAGTGCTTCAACTCAATTAACAGTAAGCGAGAAACCTTATACTCATTCTAGATCACATATATATACTAAGGCGATGCTCAATAAGTTTACAATTGTCAAAAACTTTGGTTAATTCTAACGAATTTAGAAGAGAAACTAACCGGTACCATGCACTACCAAGTGACGAGATGCTTCGGCACTACTAGGAGTAAAGGAGAAGCTCTCTACTCACCTCATATCACATCTACGCATCGAGACGATACTCATCACCCTTGCAATCGACACAAATTTCGATCAATTCCGTTGAATTCGACAAAAGAAACATCTCGGTACCGATTTTAACTGATACATCAATTGGTACTATCATGTGGCATCAATCACCGTATGGATATTCAATCAAGTACCACAGGAGTTTACCAAGGTGAGACGATGCTAGGGCACCGATCTGATCGGAGGAGAAGTGCACCGGTCGTCGGGAGCGTGGTTTAGCATGAATCCTAACGCAAAGACGAGTTAGAAGAAGTAAAGGATCATTGGCACGAACTTTAAAGCGTTGCACCAATCTTGAGATCTATCAACACATAGGATCTATCGAGAGTTCAGATAATTAAATCAAAAGAAGATCTGGGCCTTAGATCTGCCAAACACGTATCTCAGTAATATCTGACGGCCCGATTGAAATGAAATGTTAAATGAAAGATCTGTGCGGATCTTGATACAAACCTAATGGCTCAGATTAATTAATGGATTAATCTCGGCCCAGAGTCAGAGCTGGCCCAACTCAGAGGAAACAAAAACGAAATGGGCCCAATTTATAATAATTAAAGGAAATTAAACCCTGGCCCAGTTCAATTAAACCCAAAATTCAATTAATAACAGAAAATTAAAAATAAATAGTAAATAAATCATTTAAAAATGTTCTTAAACTCCAAATTAACCCAAATTTATTTCTAAAGATTCTTTGTTTTCCATAGTATTTTTCAGTATAAAAATATTATAATTACAGAATAATTATTATAGAAAAATAATTTGAAAGTAAAGATACTATATTGTATTTTCCTATTTAATTTAGCTTTAACTTATCATTTTAGCTATTATAAAAATTCCAAAAATTCAAATAAAATATTAAATAATAATTAGATATATTTTACTGATTTTTCAAGTGATTTTTCATAAAATAATAATAACAATAATAATATTCAATAAGAAATAATAAGATAAATTCTATTCTTTAATTATTACAGAAGAGAATAAATAATAATATTAAATAAGTATTATTTTAGTCTTTTCTATAAAAATAAAAATAAATAATCATAATAATAAATAATTTTATTTTAGAATTTAAAATAAAATTATATAATAAAACAAATTATATTATTTTGGTTATTTCTAAAATCTAAATAAAAATATAATAATAATAGAATAAATATTATTATTTTCAGTTTAAAAATACTAATAAAAAATATAATAAAAGTTAAATCATTTTTAATATTTTTGTGAATAAAATGCAATAAGGAAAATAATAATTGTAATAAAGAATATAATAAATTCTTTAGCTATTATAAGAATTCTATAATAATAATAATGATAATAAAACAAAAAAAATCTTATTCAAATAAAATTCATTTTTCATTACTTTTCCCACATATAATAAATGAAATAGAAGTAATAAAAATAAGAACCTAAAATTCAAATAAAATCATAAATAGGATAAAAAATAATAATAATTCTTTTAGCTATTATAAATTCTAAAATCAAAATAAAATAGCTAATCCATCTTTTATTTTGTAAATAATTTTCTACAAAATAAATAGAATTTAAGAATAATAAAAACTATAATAATAAAATCCTATTACTTTGGCTATTATAAATACAAATAATTTCATGCAAATTAATATAATCACTCCTAATTATGTCTATTATAAGATTTTTCAATTAAAACTTTGATATGAACATTCTATGATGCTAATTTTGCACAAAACAAAAGGAATATGTGTTAAAAACTGCTGTTTAAACAAGTTGTTTGAGATTTTCAAAATTTTTGGCCGCCTAGCTACTCATAATTTCGTAAAAATTAATAAAATTACTCCTAATTATGCCTATTATGAGGTAGTCCAATTAACACTTCGAAATGAATATCGTACGATACTAATTTCATAAAACATAAGTAATATATATTAGAAACTGCTGTTTAAACGAGTTGTTTAAAATTTTTAACATTTTTAACATCATAACTGCACATAATTTCATGAAAATTAATACAATTACTCCTAACTATGCCTATTAGAAGATTATCCAATTAACACATCGATATGAACGTTCAACGACACTAATTTTGCGTAAAAATTAAGAAAGATGCATTAAAAAGCTGTTGAAAGACGTTGTTGAACTTTTTTATTTTATTTTTGGCTGAATAAATACTCCAAATTAATTGCAAATTAATAAATTTAATCCTAATTATGCCTATTGTAAGATTGTTTCAATTAACACTTTGATATTAATATCCTAAGAGACTAATTTTTCGTAAAACATAAGTAAGATACATTACAAACTGCTGTTTAACCAAGTTGTTTAAGATTTACTACATTCATTGTCCATTACTACTTATAATTTCATGAAAATTAATATAATTACTCCTAATTATACCTGTTAGGAGATTATCCAATTAAAATTTCGATATGAATATTCTACGACACACTAATTTTGCACAAAACATAAGTAAGATGCATTAAAAACCGTTATTTAAACATGTTGATTGAGCTTTTAAAATATTTTATCCGCTTAACTGCATATATTATATCCTTCAAATTAATATAATTACTCCTAATTACGCATATTATAATACTATCGAATTAAAACATCGATATGAATATTCTATGACGCTTATTTTTCACAAAACATAAGTAAGATGCATTAAAAACTGCTATTTAAACAAGTTGTTTGACTTTTTTCAAATTTTTGGCCGCAGAAATACACATAATTTCGTGAAAATTAATGTGATTACTCTTAATTATGCCTATTATAAGATTGTCCAATTAACACTTCAATATGAATATCCTACGATACTCATTTTTCATAAAACATAAGTAAAATACATTAGAAACTACTGTTAAACAGGTTATTTCAGTTTTTCAATATTTTTGGCCGCATAACTACAAATAATTTCGTGCAAATTAATATAATCACTCCTAATTATGCCTATTATAAGATTTTCCAATTAAAACTTTGATATGAACATTCTATGATGCTAATTTTGCACAAAACATAAGGAATATGTGTTAAAAACTGCTGTTTAAACAAGTTGTTTGAGATTTTCAAAATTTTTGGCGGCCTAGCTGCTCATAATTTCGTAAAAATTAATAAAATTACTCCTAATTATGCCTATTATGAGGTAGTCCAATTAACACATCGAAATGAATATCGTACGATACTAATTTTCATAAAACATAAGTAATATATATTAGAAACTGCTGTTTAAACGAGTTGTTTAAGATTTTTAACATTTTTTACCTCATAACTGTACATAATTTCATGAAAATTAATACAATTACTCCTAACTATGCCTATTAGAAGATTATCCAATTAACACATCGATATGAACGTTCAACGACACTAATTTTGCGTAAAAATTAAGAAAGATGCATTAAAAAGCTGTTCAAAGAAGTTGTTGGAATTTTTTTTTAAAATTTTTGGCTGAATAAATACTGAAAATTAATTGCAAATTAATCAATTTACTCGTAATTATGCCTATTGTATGATTGTTTCAATTAACACTTTGATATTAATATCCTACGAGACTAATTTTTCGTAAAACATAAGTAAGATACATTACAAACTGCTGTTTAACCAAGTTGTTTAAGATTTACTACATTCAATGTCCATTACTACTTATAATTTCATGAAAATTAATATAATTACTCCTAATTATACCTGTTAGGAGATTATCCAATTAAAATTTCGATATGAATATTCTATGACACACTAATTTTGCACAAAACATAAGTAAGATGCATTAAAAACCGCTGTTTAAACATGTTGATTGAGCTTTTAAAATATTTTATCCGCTTAACTGCATATAATTTCATTCAAATTAATATAATTACTCATAATTACGCATATTATAATACTATCGAATTAAAACATCGATATGAATATTCTATGACACTTATTTTTCACAAAACATAAGTAAGATGCATTAAAAACTGCTATTTAAACAAGTTGTTTGACTTTTTTAAAATTTTTGGCCGCATAAATACACATAATTTCGTGAAAATTAATGTGATTACTCTTAATTATGCCTATTATAAGATTGTCCAATTAACACTTCAATATGAATATCCTACGACACTAATTTTTCATAAAACATAAGTAAAATACATTAGAAACTACTGTTAAACAGGTTATTTCAGTTTTTTCAATATTTTTGGCCGCATAACTACAAATAATTTCGTGCAAATTAATATAATCACTCCTAATTATGCCTATTATAAGATTTTCCAATTAAAACTTTGATATGAACATTCTATGATGCTAATTTTGCACAAAACATAAGGAATATGTGTTAAAAACTGCTGTTTAAACAAGTTGTTTGAGATTTTCAAAATTTTTGGCCGCCTAGCTACTCATAATTTCGTAAAAAATAATAAAATTACTCCTAATTATGCCTATTATGAGGTAGTCCAATTAACACTTCGAAATGAATATCGTACGATACTAATTTTCATAAAACATAAGTAATATATATTAGAAACTGCTGTTTAAACGAGTTGTTTAAGATTTTTAACATTTTTTACCTCATAACTACACATAATTTCATGAAAATTAATACAATTACTCCTAACTATGCCTATTAGAAGATTATCCAATTAACACATCGATATGAACGTTCAACGACACTAATTTTGCGTAAAAATTAAGAAAGATGCATTAAAAAGCTGTTCAAAGAAGTTGTTGGACTTTTTTTTTTAATTTTTGGCTGAATAAATACTCAAAATTAATTGCAAATTAATCAATTTACTCGTAATTATGCCTATTGTAAGATTGTTCCAATTAACACTTTGATATTAACATCCTACGAGACTAATTTTTCATAAAACATAAGTAAGATACATTACAAACTGCTGTTTAACCAAGTTGTTTAAGATTTACTACATTCATTGTCCATTACTACTTATAATTTCGTGAAAATTAATATAATTACTCCTAATTATACCTGTTAGGAGATTATCCAATTAAAATTTCGATATGAATATTCTACGACACACTAATTTTGCACCAAACATAAGTTAGATGCATTAAAAACAGCTGTATAAACATGTTGATTGAGCTTTTAAAATATTTTATCCGCATAACTGCATATAATTTCATTCAAATTAATATAATTACTCATAATTACGCATATTATAACACTATCGAATTAAAACATCGATATGAATATTCTATGATGCTTATTTTTCACAAAACATAAGTAAGATGCATTAAAAACTGCTATTTAAACAAGTTGTTTGACTTTTTTCAAATTTTTGGCCGCATAAATACACATAATTTCGTGAAAATTAATGTGATTACTCTTAATTATGCCTATTATAAGATTGTCCAATTAACACTTCAATATGAATATCCTACGACACTAATTTTTCATAAAACATAAGTAAAATACATTAGAAACTACTGTTAAACAGGTTATTTCAGTTTTTCAATATTTTTGGCCGCATAACTACAAATAATTTCGTGCAAATTAATATAATCACTCCTAATTATGCCTATTATAAGATTTTCCAATTAAAACTTTGATATGAACATTCTATGATGCTAATTTTGCACAAAACATAAGGAATATGTGTTAAAAACTGCTGTTTTTCAAAATTTTTGGCCGCCTAGCTACTCATAATTTCGTAAAAATTAATAAAATTACTCCTAATTATGCCTATTATGAGGTAGTCCAATTAACACTTCGAAATGAATATCGTATGCGATACTAATTTTCATAAAACATAAGTAATATATATTAGAAACTGCTGTTTAAATGAGTTGTTTAAGATTTTTAACATTTTTTACCTCATAACTGCACATAATTTCATGAAAATTAATACAATTACTCCTAACTATGCCTATTAGAAGATTATCCAATTAACACATCGATATGAACGTTCAACGACACTAATTTTGCGTAAAAATTAAGAAAGATGCATTAAAAAGCTGTTCAAAGAAGTTGTTGGAATTTTTTTTTTAAATTTTTGGCTGAATAAATACTCAAAATTAATTGCAAATTAATCAGTTTACTCGTAATTATGCCTATTGTATGATTGTTTCAATTAACACTTTGATATTAATATCCTACGAGACTAATTTTTCGTAAAACATAAGTAAGATACATTACAAACTGCTGTTTAACCAAGTTGTTTAAGATTTACTACATTCATTGTCCATTACTACTTATAATTTCGTGAAAATTAATATAATTACTCCTAATTATACCTGTTAGGAGATTATCCAATTAAAATTTCGATATGAATATTCTACGACACACTAATTTTGCACCAAACATAAGTTAGATGCATTAAAAACAGTTGTTTAAACATGTTGATTGAGCTTTTAAAATATTTTATCCGCTTAACTGCATATAATTTCATTCAAATTAATATAATTACTCCTAATTACGCATATTATAACACTATCGAATTAAAACATCGATATGAATATTCTATGATGCTTATTTTTCACAAAACATAAGTAAGATGCATTAAAAACTGCTATTTAAACAAGTTGTTTGACTTTTTTCAAATTTTTGGCCGCATAAATACACATAATTTCGTGAAAATTAATGTGATTACTCTTAATTATGCCTATTATAAGATTGTCCAATTAACACTTCAATATGAATATCCTACGACACTAATTTTTCATAAAACATAAGTAAAATACATTAGAAACTACTGTTAAACAGGTTATTTCAGTTTTTCAATATTTTTGGCCGCATAACTACAAATAATTTCGTGCAAATTAATATAATCACTCCTAATTATGCCTATTATTAGATTTTCCAATTAAAACTTTGATATGAACATTCTATGATGCTAATTTTGCACAAAACATAAGGAATATGTGTTAAAAACTGCTGTTTAAATAAGTTGTTTGAGATTTTCAAAATTTTTGGCCACCTAGCTACTCATAATTTCGTAAAAATTAATAAAATTACTCCTAATTATGCCTATTATGAGGTAGTCCAATTAACACTTCGAAATGAATATCGTACGATACTAATTTTCATAAAACATAAGTAATATATATTAGAAACTGCTGTTTAAATGAGTTGTTTAAGATTTTTAACATTTTTTACCTCATAACTGTACATAATTTCATGAAAATTAATACAATTACTCCTAACTATGCCTATTAGAAGATTATCCAATTAACACATCGATATGAACGTTCAACGACACTAATTTTGCGTAAAAATTAAGAAAGATGCATTAAAAAGCTGTTCAAAGAAGTTGTTGGAATTTTTTTTTAAAATTTTTGGCTGAATAAATACTCAAAATTAATTGCAAATTAATCAATTTACTCGTAATTATGCCTATTGTATGATTGTTTCAATTAACACTTTGATATTAATATCCTACGAGACTAATTTTTCGTAAAACATAAGTAAGATACATTACAAACTGCTGTTTAACCAAGTTGTTTAAGATTTACTACATTCAATGTCCATTACTACTTATAATTTCATGAAAATTAATATAATTACTCCTAATTATACCTGTTAGGAGATTATCCAATTAAAATTTCGATATGAATATTCTACGACACACTAATTTTGCACAAAACATAAGTAAGATGCATTAAAAACCGCTGTTTAAACATGTTGATTGAGCTTTTAAAATATTTTATCCGCTTAACTGCATATAATTTCATTCAAATTAATATAATTACTCATAATTACGCATATTATAATACTATCGAATTAAAACATCGATATGAATATTCTATGACGCTTATTTTTCACAAAACATAAGTAAGATGCATTAAAAACTGCTATTTAAACAAGTTGTTTGACTTTTTTAAAATTTTTGGCCGCATAAATACACATAATTTCGTGAAAATTAATGTGATTACTCTTAATTATGCCTATTATAAGATTGTCCAATTAACACTTCAATATGAATATCCTACGACACTAATTTTTCATAAAACATAAGTAAAATACATTAGAAACTACTGTTAAACAGGTTATTTCATTTTTTCAATATTTTTGGCCGCATAACTACAAATAATTTCGTGCAAATTAATATAATCACTCCTAATTATGCCTATTATAAGATTTTCCAATTAAAACTTTGATATGAACATTCTATGATGCTAATTTTGCACAAAACATAAGGAATATGTGTTAAAAACTGCTGTTTAAACAAGTTGTTTGAGATTTTCAAAATTTTTGGCCACCTAGCTACTCATAATTTCGTAAAAAATAATAAAATTACTCCTAATTTTGCCTATTATGAGGTAGTCCAATTAACACTTCGAAATGAATATCGTACGATACTAATTTTCATAAAACATAAGTAATATATATTAGAAACTGCTGTTTAAACGAGTTGTTTAAGATTTTTAACATTTTTTACCTCATAACTGCACATAATTTCATGAAAATTAATACAATTACTCCTAACTATGCCTATTAGAAGATTATCCAATTAACACATCGATATGAACGTTCAACGACACTAATTTTGCGTAAAAATTAAGAAAGATGCATTAAAAATCTGTTCAAAGAAGTTGTTGGACTTTTTTTTTAATTTTTGGCTGAATAAATACTCAAAATTAATTGCAAATTAATCAATTTACTCGTAATTATGCCTATTGTAAGATTGTTCCAATTAACACTTTGATATTAACATCCTACGAGACTAATTTTTCATAAAACATAAGTAAGATACATTACAAACTGCTGTTTAACCAAGTTGTTTAAGATTTACTACATTCATTGTCCATTACTACTTATAATTTCGTGAAAATTAATATAATTACTCCTAATTATACCTGTTAGGAGATTATCCAATTAAAATTTCGATATGAATATTCTACGACACACTAATTTTGCACCAAACATAAGTTAGATGCATTAAAAACAGCTGTATAAACATGTTGATTGAGCTTTTAAAATATTTTATCCGCATAACTGCATATAATTTCATTCAAATTAATATAATTACTCATAATTACGCATATTATAACACTATCGAATTAAAACATCGATATGAATATTCTATGATGCTTATTTTTCACAAAACATAAGTAAGATGCATTAAAAACTGCTATTTAAACAAGTTGTTTGACTTTTTTCAAATTTTTGGCCGCATAAATACACATAATTTCGTGAAAATTAATGTGATTACTCTTAATTATGCCTATTATAAGATTGTCCAATTAACACTTCAATATGAATATCCTACGACACTAATTTTTCATAAAACATAAGTAAAATACATTAGAAACTACTGTTAAACAGGTTATTTCAGTTTTTCAATATTTTTGGCCGCATAACTACAAATAATTTCGTGCAAATTAATATAATCACTCCTAATTATGCCTATTATTAGATTTTCCAATTAAAACTTTGATATGAACATTCTATGATGCTAATTTTGCACAAAACATAAGGAATATGTGTTAAAAACTGCTGTTTAAATAAGTTGTTTGAGATTTTCAAAATTTTTGGCCGCCTAGCTACTCATAATTTCGTAAAAATTAATAAAATTACTCCTAATTATGCCTATTATGAGGTAGTCCAATTAACACTTCGAAATGAATATCGTACGATACTAATTTTCATAAAACATAAGTAATATATATTAGAAACTGCTGTTTAAATGAGTTGTTTAAGATTTTTAACATTTTTTACCTCATAACTGTACATAATTTCATGAAAATTAATACAATTACTCCTAACTATGCCTATTAGAAGATTATCCAATTAACACATCGATATGAACGTTCAACGACACTAATTTTGCGTAAAAATTAAGAAAGATGCATTAAAAAGCTGTTCAAAGAAGTTGTTGGAATTTTTTTTTAAAATTTTTGGCTGAATAAATACTCAAAATTAATTGCAAATTAATCAGTTTACTCGTAATTATGCCTATTGTATGATTGTTTCAATTAACACTTTGATATTAATATCCTACGAGACTAATTTTTCGTAAAACATAAGTAAGATACATTACAAACTGCTGTTTAACCAAGTTGTTTAAGATTTACTACATTCAATGTCCATTACTACTTATAATTTCATGAAAATTAATATAATTACTCCTAATTATACCTGTTAGGAGATTATCCAATTAAAATTTCGATATGAATATTCTACGACACACTAATTTTGCACAAAACATAAGTAAGATGCATTAAAAACCGCTGTTTAAACATGTTGATTGAGCTTTTAAAATATTTTATCCGCTTAACTGCATATAATTTCATTCAAATTAATATAATTACTCATAATTACGCATATTATAATACTATCGAATTAAAACATCGATATGAATATTCTATGACGCTTATTTTTCACAAAACATAAGTAAGATGCATTAAAAACTGCTATTTAAACAAGTTGTTTGACTTTTTTAAAATTTTTGGCCGCATAAATACACATAATTTCGTGAAAATTAATGTGATTACTCTTAATTATGCCTATTATAAGATTGTCCAATTAACACTTCAATATGAATATCCTACGACACTAATTTTTCATAAAACATAAGTAAAATACATTAGAAACTACTGTTAAACAGGTTATTTCATTTTTTCAATATTTTTGGCCGCATAACTACAAATAATTTCGTGCAAATTAATATAATCACTCCTAATTATGCCTATTATAAGATTTTCCAATTAAAACTTTGATATGAACATTCTATGATGCTAATTTTGCACAAAACATAAGGAATATGTGTTAAAAACTGCTGTTTAAACAAGTTGTTTGAGATTTTCAAAATTTTTGGCCACCTAGCTACTCATAATTTCGTAAAAAATAATAAAATTATCCTAATTATGCCTATTATGAGGTAGTCCAATTAACACTTCGAAATGAATATCGTACGATACTAATTTTCATAAAACATAAGTAATATATATTAGAAACTGCTGTTTAAACGAGTTGTTTAAGATTTTTAACATTTTTTACCTCATAACTACACATAATTTCATGAAAATTAATACAATTACTCCTAACTATGCCTATTAGAAGATTATCCAATTAACACATCGATATGAACGTTCAACGACACTAATTTTGCGTAAATATTAAGAAAGATGCATTAAAAAGCTGTTCAAAGAAGTTGTTGGACTTTTTTTTTAATTTTTGGCTGAATAAATACTCAAAATTAATTGCAAATTAATCAATTTACTCGTAATTATGCCTATTGTAAGATTGTTCCAATTAACACTTTGATATTAACATCCTACGAGACTAATTTTTCATAAAACATAAGTAAGATACATTACAAACTGCTGTTTAACCAAGTTGTTTAAGATTTACTACATTCATTGTCCATTACTACTTATAATTTCGTGAAAATTAATATAATTACTCCTAATTATACCTGTTAGGAGATTATCCAATTAAAATTTCGATATGAATATTCTACGACACACTAATTTTGCACCAAACATAAGTTAGATGCATTAAAAACAGCTGTATAAACATGTTGATTGAGCTTTTAAAATATTTTATCCGCATAACTGCATATAATTTCATTCAAATTAATATAATTACTCATAATTACGCATATTATAATACTATCGAATTAAAACATCGATATGAATATTCTATGACGCTTATTTTTCACAAAACATAAGTAAGATGCATTAAAAACTGCTATTTAAACAAGTTGTTTGACTTTTTTCAAATTTTTGGCCGCATAAATACACATAATTTCGTGAAAATTAATGTGATTACTCTTAATTATGCCTATTATAAGATTGTCCAATTAACACTTCAATATGAATATCCTACGACACTAATTTTTCATAAAACATAAGTAAAATACATTAGAAACTACTGTTAAACAGGTTATTTCAGTTTTTCAATATTTTTGGCCGCATAACTACAAATAATTTCGTGCAAATTAATATAATCACTCCTAATTATGCCTATTATAAGATTTTCCAATTAAAACTTTGATATGAACATTCTATGATGCTAATTTTGCACAAAACATAAGGAATATGTGTTAAAAACTGCTGTTTAAACAAGTTGTTTGAGATTTTCAAAATTTTTGGCCACCTAGCTACTCATAATTTCGTAAAAATTAATAAAATTACTCCTAATTATGCCTATTATGAGGTAGTCCAATTAACACTTCGAAATGAATATCGTACGATACTAATTTTCATAAAACATAAGTAATATATATTAGAAACTGCTGTTTAAACGAGTTGTTTAAGATTTTTAACATTTTTTACCTCATAACTGCACATAATTTCATGAAAATTAATACAATTACTCCTAACTATGCCTATTAGAAGATTATCCAATTAACACATCGATATGAACGTTCAACGACACTAATTTTGCGTAAATATTAAGAAAGATGCATTAAAAAGCTGTTCAAAGAAGTTGTTGGACTTTTTTTTTTAATTTTTGGCTGAATAAATACTCAAAATTAATTGCAAATTAATCAATTTACTCGTAATTATGCCTATTGTAAGATTGTTCCAATTAACACTTTGATATTAACATCCTACGAGACTAATTTTTCATAAAACATAAGTAAGATACATTACAAACTGCTGTTTAACCAAGTTGTTTAAGATTTACTACATTCATTGTCCATTACTACTTATAATTTCGTGAAAATTAATATAATTACTCCTAATTATACCTGTTAGGAGATTATCCAATTAAAATTTCGATATGAATATTCTACGACACACTAATTTTGCACCAAACATAAGTTAGATGCATTAAAAACAGCTGTATAAACATGTTGATTGAGTTTTTAAAATATTTTATCCGCATAACTGCATATAATTTCATTCAAATTAATATAATTACTCCTAATTACGCATATTATAATACTATCGAATTAAAACATCGATATGAATATTCTATGACGCTTATTTTTCACAAAACATAAGTAAGATGCATTAAAAACTGCTATTTAAACAAGTTGTTTGACTTTTTTCAAATTTTTGGCCGCATAAATACACATAATTTCGTGAAAATTAATGTGATTACTCTTAATTATGCCTATTATAAGATTGTCCAATTAACACTTCAATATGAATATCCTACGACACTAATTTTTCATAAAACATAAGTAAAATACATTAGAAACTACTGTTAAACAGGTTATTTCAGTTTTTCAATATTTTTGGCCGCATAACTACAAATAATTTCGTGCAAATTAATATAATCACTCCTAATTATGCCTATTATAAGATTTTCCAATTAAAACTTTGATATGAACATTCTATGATGCTAATTTTGCACAAAACATAAGGAATATGTGTTAAAAACTGCTGTTTAAACAAGTTGTTTGAGATTTTCAAAATTTTTGGCCGCCTAGCTACTCATAATTTCGTAAAAATTAATAAAATTACTCCTAATTATGCCTATTATGAGGTAGTCCAATTAACACTTCGAAATGAATATCGTACGATACTAATTTTCATAAAACATAAGTAATATATATTAGAAACTGCTGTTTAAACGAGTTGTTTAAGATTTTTAACATTTTTTACCTCATAACTGCACATAATTTCATAAAAATTAATACAATTACTCCTAACTATGCCTATTAGAAGATTATCCAATTAACACATCGATATGAACGTTCAACGACACTAATTTTGCGTAAATATTAAGAAAGATGCATTAAAAAGCTGTTCAAAGAAGTTGTTGGACTTTTTTTTTTAATTTTTGGCTGAATAAATACTCAAAATTAATTGCAAATTAATCAATTTACTCGTAATTATGCCTATTGTAAGATTGTTCCAATTAACACTTTGATATTAACATCCTACGAGACTAATTTTTCATAAAACATAAGTAAGATACATTACAAACTGCTGTTTAACCAAGTTGTTTAAGATTTACTACATTCATTGTCCATTACTACTTATAATTTCGTGAAAATTAATATAATTACTCCTAATTATACCTGTTAGGAGATTATCCAATTAAAATTTCGATATGAATATTCTACGACACACTAATTTTGCACAAAACATAAGTTAGATGCATTAAAAACCGCTGTTTAAACATGTTGATTGAGCTTTTAAAATATTTTATCCGCTTAACTGCATATAATTTCATTCAAATTAATATAATTACTCCTAATTACGCATATTATAATACTATCGAATTAAAACATCGATATGAATATTCTATGACGCTTATTTTTCACAAAACATAAGTAAGATGCATTAAAAACTGCTATTTAAACAAGTTGTTTGACTTTTTTCAAATTTTTGGCCGCATAAATACACATAATTTCGTGAAAATTAATGTGATTACTCTTAATTATGCCTATTATAAGATTGTCCAATTAACACTTCAATATGAATATCCTACGACACTAATTTTTCATAAAACATAAGTAAAATACATTAGAAACTACTGTTAAACAGGTTATTTCAGTTTTTCAATATTTTTGGCCGCATAACTACAAATAATTTCGTGCAAATTAATATAATCACTCCTAATTATGCCTATTTTTAGATTTTCCAATTAAAACTTTGATATGAACATTCTATGATGCTAATTTTGCACAAAACATAAGGAATATGTGTTAAAAACTGCTGTTTAAACAAGTTGTTTGAGATTTTCAAAATTTTTGGCCGCCTAGCTACTCATAATTTCGTAAAAATTAATAAAATTACTCCTAATTATGCCTATTATGAGGTAGTCCAATTAACACTTCGAAATGAATATCGTACGATACTAATTTTCATAAAACATAAGTAATATATATTAGAAACTGCTGTTTAAACGAGTTGTTTAAGATTTTTAACATTTTTTACCTCATAACTGCACATAATTTCATGAAAATTAATACAATTACTCCTAACTATGCCTATTAGAAGATTATCCAATTAACACATCGATATGAACGTTCAACGACACTAATTTTGCGTAAAAATTAAGAAAGATGCATTAAAAAGCTGTTCAAAGAAGTTGTTGGACTTTTTTTTTTAATTTTTGGCTGAATAAATACTGAAAATTAATTGCAAATTAATCAATTTACTCGTAATTATGCCTATTGTATGATTGTTTCAATTAACACTTTGATATTAATATCCTACGAGACTAATTTTTCGTAAAACATAAGTAAGATACATTACAAACTGCTGTTTAACCAAGTTGTTTAAGATTTACTACATTCAATGTCCATTACTACTTATAATTTCATGAAAATTAATATAATTACTCCTAATTATACCTGTTAGGAGATTATCCAATTAAAATTTCGATATGAATATTCTACGACACACTAATTTTGCACAAAACATAAGTTAGATGCATTAAAAACCGCTGTTTAAACATGTTGATTGAGCTTTTAAAATATTTTATCCGCTTAACTGCATATAATTTCATTCAAATTAATATAATTACTCCTAATTACGCATATTATAATACTATCGAATTAAAACATCGATATGAATATTCTATGACGCTTATTTTTCACAAAACATAAGTAAGATGCATTAAAAACTGCTATTTAAACAAGTTGTTTGACTTTTTTCAAATTTTTGGCCGCATAAATACACATAATTTCGTGAAAATTAATGTGATTACTCTTAATTATGCCTATTATAAGATTGTCCAATTAACACTTCAATATGAATATCCTACGACACTAATTTTTCATAAAACATAAGTAAAATACATTAGAAACTACTGTTAAACAGGTTATTTCAGTTTTTCAATATTTTTGGCCGCATAACTACAAATAATTTCGTGCAAATTAATATAATCACTCCTAATTATGCCTATTATAAGATTTTCCAATTAAAACTTTGATATGAACATTCTATGATGCTAATTTTGCATAAAACATAAGGAATATGTGTTAAAAACTGCTGTTTAAACAAGTTGTTTGAGATTTTCAAAATTTTTGGCCGCCTAGCTACTCATAATTTCGTAAAAATTAATAAAATTACTCCTAATTATGCCTATTATGAGGTAGTCCAATTAACACTTCGAAATGAATATCGTACGGTACTAATTTTCATAAAACATAAGTAATATATATTAGAAACTGCTGTTTAAACGAGTTGTTTAAGATTTTTAACATTTTTTACCTCATAACTGCACATAATTTCATGAAAATTAATACAATTACTCCTAACTATGCCTATTAGAAGATTATCCAATTAACACATCGATATGAACGTTCAACGACACTAATTTTGCGTAAAAATTAAGAAAGATGCATTAAAAAGCTGTTCAAAGAAGTTGTTGGACTTTTTTTTTAAATTTTTGGCTGAATAAATACTCAAAATTAATTGCAAATTAATCAATTTACTCGTAATTATGCCTATTGTAAGATTGCTCCAATTAACACTTTGATATTAACATCCTACGAGACTAATTTTTCATAAAACATAAGTAAGATACATTACAAACTGCTGTTTAACCAAGTTGTTTAAGATTTACTACATTCATTGTCCATTACTACTTATAATTTCGTGAAAATTAATATAATTACTCCTAATTATACCTGTTAGGAGATTATCCAATTAAAATTTCGATATGAATATTCTACGACACACTAATTTTGCACCAAACATAAGTTAGATGCATTAAAAACAGCTGTATAAACATGTTGATTGAGTTTTTAAAATATTTTATCCGCATAACTGCATATAATTTCATTCAAATTAATATAATTACTCATAATTACGCATATTATAACACTATCGAATTAAAACATCGATATGAATATTCTATGACGCTTATTTTTCACAAAACATAAGTAAGATGCATTAAAAACTGCTATTTAAACAAGTTGTTTGACTTTTTTTAAATTTTTGGCCGCATAAATACACATAATTTCGTGAAAATTAATGTGATTACTCTTAATTATGCCTATTATAAGATTGTCCAATTAACACTTCAATATGAATATCCTACGACACTAATTTTTCATAAAACATAAGTAAAATACATTAGAAACTACTGTTAAACAGGTTATTTCAGTTTTTCAAAATTTTTGGCCGCATAACTACAAATAATTTCGTGCAAATTAATATAATCACTCCTAATTATGCCTATTATAAGATTTTCCAATTAAAACTTTGATATGAACATTCTATGATGCTAATTTTGCACAAAACATAAGGAATATGTGTTAAAAACTGCTGTTTAAACAAGTTGTTTGAGATTTTCAAAATTTTTGGCCGCCTAGCTACTCATAATTTCGTAAAAATTAATAAAATTACTCCTAATTATGCCTATTATGAGGTAGTCCAATTAACACTTCGAAATGAATATCGTACGATACTAATTTTCATAAAACATAAGTAATATATATTAGAAACTGCTGTTTAAACGAGTTGTTTAAGATTTTTAACATTTTTTACCTCATAACTGCACATAATTTCATGAAAATTAATACAATTACTCCTAACTATGCCTATTAGAAGATTATCCAATTAACACATCGATATGAACGTTCAACGACACTAATTTTGCGTAAAAATTAAGAAAGATGCATTAAAAAGCTGTTCAAAGAAGTTGTTGGACTTTTTTTTTTTAATTTTTGGCTGAATAAATACTCAAAATTAATTGCAAATTAATCAATTTACTCGTAATTATGCCTATTGTATGATTGTTTCAATTAACACTTTGATATTAATATCCTACGAGACTAATTTTTCGTAAAACATAAGTAAGATACATTACAAACTGCTGTTTAACCAAGTTGTTTAAGATTTACTACATTCATTGTCCATTACTACTTATAATTTCATGAAAATTAATATAATTACTCCTAATTATACCTGTTAGGAGATTATCCAATTAAAATTTCGATATGAATATTCTACGACACACTAATTTTGCACAAAACATAAGTTAGATGCATTAAAAACCGCTGTTTAAACATGTTGATTGAGCTTTTAAAATATTTTATCCGCTTAACTGCATATAATTTCATTCAAATTAATATAATAAATCCTAATTATGCATATTATAATACTATTGAATTAAAACATCGATATGAATATTCTACGACGCTTATTTTTCACAAAACATAGGTAAAGATGCATTAAAAACTGCTATTTAAACAAGTTGTTTGAATTTTTCAAATATTTGGCCGCATAAATACACATAATTTCGTGAAAATTAATGTGATTATTCTTAATTATGCCTATTATAAGATTTTCCAATTAACACTTCAATATGAATATCCTACGACACTAATTTTTCATAAAACATAAGTAAAATACATAAGAAACTACTGTTTAAACAGGTTATTTCAGTTTTTCAATATTTTTGGCCGCATAACTACAAATAATTTCGTGCAAATTAATATAATCACTCCTAATTATGCCTATTATAAGATTTTCCAATTAAAACTTTGATATGAACATTCTATGATGCTAATTTTGCATAAAACATAAGGAATATGTGTTAAAAACTGCTGTTTAAACAAGTTGTTTGAGATTTTCAAAATTTTTGGCCGCCTAGCTACTCATAATTTCGTAAAAATTAATAAAATTACTCCTAATTATGCCTATTATGAGGTAGTCCAATTAACACTTCGAAATGAATATCGTACGGTACTAATTTTCATAAAACATAAGTAATATATATTAGAAACTGCTGTTTAAACGAGTTGTTTAAGATTTTTAACATTTTTTACCTCATAACTGCACATAATTTCATGAAAATTAATACAATTACTCCTAACTATGCCTATTAGAAGATTATCCAATTAACACATCGATATGAACGTTCAACGACACTAATTTTGCGTAAAATTAAGAAAGATGCATTAAAAAGCTGTTCAAAGAAGTTGTTGGACTTTTTTTTTTAATTTTTGGCTGAATAAATACTCAAAATTAATTGCAAATTAATCAATTTACTCGTAATTATGCCTATTGTATGATTGTTTCAATTAACACTTTGATATTAATATCCTACGAGACTAATTTTTCGTAAAACATAAGTAAGATACATTACAAACTGCTGTTTAACCAAGTTGTTTAAGATTTACTACATTCAATGTCCATTACTACTTATAATTTCATGAAAATTAATATAATTACTCCTAATTATACCTGTTAGGAGATTATCCAATTAAAATTTCGATATGAATATTCTACGACACACTAATTTTGCACAAAACATAAGTTAGATGCATTAAAAACCGCTGTTTAAACATGTTGATTGAGCTTTTAAAATATTTTATCCGCTTAACTGCATATAATTTCATTCAAATTAATATAATTACTCCTAATTACGCATATTATAATACTATCAATTAAAACATCGATATGAATATTCTATGACGCTTATTTTTCACAAAACATAAGTAAGATGCATTAAAAACTGCTATTTAAACAAGTTGTTTGACTTTTTTCAAATTTTTGGCCGCATAAATACACATAATTTCGTGAAAATTAATGTGATTACTCTTAATTATGCCTATTATAAGATTGTCCAATTAACACTTCAATATGAATATCCTACGACACTAATTTTTCATAAAACATAAGTAAAATACATTAGAAACTACTGTTAAACAGGTTATTTCAGTTTTTCAATATTTTTGGCCGCATAACTACAAATAATTTCGTGCAAATTAATATAATCACTCCTAATTATGCCTATTATAAGATTTTCCAATTAAAACTTTGATATGAACATTCTATGATGCTAATTTTGCACAAAACATAAGGAATATGTGTTAAAAACTGCTGTTTAAACAAGTTGTTTGAGATTTTCAAAATTTTTGGACTCCTAGCTACTCATAATTTCGTAAAAATTAATATAATTATTCCTAATTTACACTTCGAAATGAACATCCTACGATACTAATTTTCATAAAACATAAGTAATATATATTAGAAACTGCTGTTTAAACGAGTTGTTTAAGATTTTTAACATTTTTTACCTCATAACTGCACATAATTTCATGAAAATTAATACAATTACTCCTAACTATGCCTATTAGAAGATTATCCAATTAACACATCGATATGAACGTTCAACGACACTAATTTTGCGTAAAAATTAAGAAAGATGCATTAAAAAGCTGTTGAAAGAAGTTGTTGGATTTTTTTTTATTTTTGGCTGAATAAATACTCAAAATTAATTGCAAATTAATAAATTTAATCCTAATTATGCCTATTGTAAGATTGTTTCAATTAACACTTTGATATTAATATCCTACGAGACTAATTTTTCGTAAAACATAAGTAAGATACATTACAAATTGTTGTTTAACCAAGTTGTTTAAGATTTACTACATTCATTGTCCATTACTACTTATAATTTCATGAAAATTAATATAATTACTCCTAATTATACCTGTTAGGAGATTATCCAATTAAAATTTCGATATGAATATTCTACGACACACTAATTTTGCACAAAACATAAGTAAGATGCATTAAAAACCGCTGTTTAAACATGTTGATTGAGCTTTTAAAATATTTTATCCGCTTAAATGCATATAATTTCATTCAAATTAAAATAATTACTCCTAATTTCGCATATTATAACACTATCGAATGAAAACATCGATATGAATATTCTATGACGCTTATTTTTCACAAAACATAAGTAAGATGCATTAAAAACTGCTATTTAAACAAGTTGTTTGACTTTTTTCAAATTTTTGGCCGCATAAATACACATAATTTCTTGAAAATTAATGTGATTACTCTTAATTATTCCTATTATAAGATTGTCCAATTAACACTTCAATATGAATATCCTACGACACTAATTTTTCATAAAACATAAGTAAAATACATTAGAAACTACTGTTAAAATGGTTATTTCAGTTTTTCAATATTTTTGGCTGCATAACTACAAATAATTTCGTGCAAATTATTACAATCACTCCTAATTATGCCTATTATATGATTTTCCAATTAAAACTTTGATATGAACATTCTATGATGCTAATTTTGCACAAAACATAAGGAATATGTGTTAAAAACTGCTGTTTAAACAAGTTGTTTGAGATTTTCAAAATTTTTGGCCGCCTAGCTACTCATAATTTCGAAAAAATTAATAAATTTACTCCTAATTATGCCTATTCTGAGGTAGCCCAATTAACACATCGAAATGAATATCGTACGATACTAATTTTCGTAAAACATAAGTAATATATATTAGAAACCGCTCTGTTCAAACGAGTTGTTTAATATTTTTAACATTTTTTGCCACATAACTACACATAATTTCGTGAAAATTAATACAATTACTCCTAACTATGCCCATTTGAAGATTATCCAATTAACACATCGATATGAACGTTCAACGACACTAATTTTGCGTAAATATTAAGAAAGATGCATTAAAAAGCTGTTCAAAGAAGTTGTTGGACTTTTTTTTTTAATTTTTGGCTGAATAAATACTCAAAATTAATTGCAAATTAATCAATTTACTCGTAATTATGCCTATTGTAAGATTGTTCCAATTAACACTTTGATATTAATATCCTACGAGACTAATTTTTCGTAAAACATAAGTAAGATACATTACAAACTGCTGTTTAACCAAGTTGTTTAAGATTTACTACATTCATTGTCCATTACTACTTATAATTTCGTGAAAATTAATATAATTACTCCTAATTATACCTGTTAGGAGATTATCCAATTAAAATTTCGATATGAATATTCTACGACACACTAATTTTGCACCAAACATAAGTTAGATGCATTAAAAACAGCTGTTTAAACATGTTGATTGAGCTTTTAAAATATTTTATCCGCATAACTGCATATAATTTCATTCAAATTAATATAATTACTCCTAATTACGCATATTATAACACTATCAAATTAAAACATCGATATGAATATTCTATGATGTTTATTTTTCACAAAACATAAGTAAGATGCATTAAAAACTGCTATTTAAACAAGTTGTTTGACTTTTTTAAAATTTTTGGCCGCATAAATACACATAATTTCGTGAAAATTAATGTGATTACTCTTAATTATGCCTATTATAAGATTGTCCAATTAACACTTCAATATGAATATCCTACGACACTAATTTTTCATAAAACATAAGTAAAATACATTAGAAACTACTGTTAAACAGGTTATTTCAGTTTTTCAATATTTTTGGCCGCATAACTACAAATAATTTCGTGCAAATTAATATAATCACTCCTAATTATGCCTATTATAAGATTTTCCAATTAAAACTTTGATATGAACATTCTATGATGCTAATTTTGCACAAAACATAAGGAATATGTGTTAAAAACTGCTGTTTAAACAAGTTGTTTGAGATTTTCAAAATTTTTGGTCGCCTAGCTACTCATAATTTCGTAAAAATTAATAAAATTACTCCTAATTATGCCTATTATGAGGTAGTCCAATTAACACATCGAAATGAATATTCTACGATACTAATTTTCATAAAACATTAGTAATATATATTAGAAACTGTTGTTTAAACGAGTTGTTTAAGATTTTTAACATTTTTTACCTCATAACAACACATAATTTCATGAAAATTAATAAAATTACTCCTAACTATGCCTATTAGAAGATTATCCAATTAACACATCGATATGAACGTTCAACGACACTAATTTTGCGTAAAAATTAAGAAAGATGCATTAAAAAGCTGTTCAAAGAAGTTGTTGGACTTTTTTTTTTTAATTTTTGGCTGAATAAATACTCAAAATTAATTGCAAATTAATCAATTTACTCGTAATTATGCCTATTGTAAGATTGTTCCAATTAACACTTTGATATTAATATCCTACGAGACTAATTTTTCGTAAAACATAAGTAAGATACATTACAAACTGCTGTTTAACCAAGTTGTTTAAGATTTACTACATTCATTGTCCATTACTACTTATAATTTCGTGAAAATTAATATAATTACTCCTAATTATACCTGTTAGGAGATTATCCAATTAAAATTTCGATATGAATATTCTACGACACACTAATTTTGCACAAAACATAAGTTAGATGCATTAAAAACAGCTGTTTAAACATGTTGATTGAGCTTTTAAAATATTTTATCCGCATAACTGCATATAATTTCATTCAAATTAATATAATTACTCCTAATTACGCATATTATAATACTATCAAATTAAAACATCGATATGAATATTCTATGACGCTTATTTTTCACAAAACATAAGTAAGATGCATTAAAAACTGCTATTTAAACAAGTTGTTTGACTTTTTTCAAATTTTTGGCCGCATAAATACACATAATTTCGTGAAAATTAATGTGATTACTCTTAATTATGCCTATTATAAGATTGTCCAATTAACACTTCAATATGAATATCCTACGACACTAATTTTTCATAAAACATAAGTAAAATACATTAGAAACTACTGTTAAACAGGTTATTTCAGTTTTTCAATATTTTTGGCCGCATAACTACAAATAATTTCGTGCAAATTAATATAATCACTCCTAATTATGCCTATTATAAGATTTTCCAATTAAAACTTTGATATGAACATTCTATGATGCTAATTTTGCACAAAACATAAGGAATATGTGTTAAAAACTGCTGTTTAAACAAGTTGTTTGAGATTTTCAAAATTTTTGGCCGCCTAGCTACTCATAATTTCGTAAAAATTAATAAAATTACTCCTAATTATGCCTATTATGAGGTAGTCCAATTAACACATCGAAATGAATATTCTACGATACTAATTTTCATAAAACATTAGTAATATATATTAGAAACTGCTGTTTAAACGAGTTGTTTAAGATTTTTAACATTTTTTACCTCATAACTACACATAATTTCATGAAAATTAATACAATTACTCCTAACTATGCCTATTAGAAGATTATCCAATTAACACATCGATATGAACGTTCAACGACACTAATTTTGCGTAAAAATTAAGAAAGATGCATTAAAATGCTGTTGAAAGAAGTTGTTGGATTTTTTTTTATTTTTGGCTGAATAAATACTCAAAATTAATTGCAAATTAATAAATTTACTCCAAATTATGCCTATTGTAAGATTGTTCCAATTAACACTTTGATATTAATATCCTACGAGACTAATTTTTCATAAAACATAAGTAAGACACATTACAAACTGCTGTTTAACCAAGTTGTTTAAGATTTACTACATTCATTGTCCATTACCACTTATAATTTCGTGAAAATTAATATAATTACTCCTAATTATACCTGTTAGGAGATTATCCAATTAAAATTTCGATATGAATATTCTACGACACACTAATTTTGCACAAAACATAAGTAAGATGCATTAAAAACAGCTGTTTAAACATGTTGATTGAGCTTTTAAAATATTTTATCCGCATAACTGCATATAATTTCATTCAAATTAATATAATTACTCCTAATTACGCATATTATAATACTATTGAATTAAAACATCGATATGAATATTCTATGACGCTTATTTTTCACAAAACATAAGTAAGATGCATTAAAACTGCTATTTAAACAAGTTGTTTGAATTTTTCAAATTTTTGGCCGCATAAATACACATAATTTCGTGAAAATTAATGTGATTACTCTTAATTATGCCTATTATAAGATTGTCCAATTAACACTTCAATATGAATATCCTACGACACTAATTTTTCATAAAACATAAGTAAAATACATTAGAAACTACTGTTTAAACAGGTTATTTCAGTTTTTCAATATTTTTGGCCGCATAACTACAAATAATTTCGTGCAAATTAATATAATCACTCCTAATTATGCCTATTATAAGATTTTCCAATTAAAACTTTGATATGAACATTCTATGATGCTAATTTTGCACAAAACATAAGGAATATGTGTTAAAAACTGCTGTTTAAACAAGTTGTTTGAGATTTTCAAAATTTTTGGCCGCCTAGCTACTCATAATTTCGTAAAAATTAATAAAATTACTCCTAATTATGCCTATTATGAGGTAGTCCAATTAACACTTCGAAATGAATATCGTACGATACTAATTTTCATAAAACATAAGTAATATATATTAGAAACTGCTGTTTAAACGAGTTGTTTAAGATTTTTAACATTTTTTACCTCATAACTGCACATAATTTCATGAAAATTAATACAATTACTCCTAACTATGCCTATTAGAAGATTATCCAATTAACACATCGATATGAACGTTCAACGACACTAATTTTGCGTAAAAATTAAGAAAGATGCATTAAAAAGCTGTTCAAAGAATTTGTTGGATTTTTTTTTAAATTTTTGGCTGAATAAATTCTCAAAATTAATTGCAAATTAATCAATTTACTCGTAATTATGCCTATTGTAAGATTGTTCCAATTAATACTTTGATATTAACATCCTACGAGACTAATTTTTCATAAAACATAAGTAAGATACATTACAAACTGCTGTTTAACCAAGTTGTTTAAGATTTACTACATTCATTGTCCATTACTACTTATAATTTCGTGAAAATTAATATAATTACTCCTAATTATACCTGTTAGGAGATTATCCAATTAAAATTTCGATATGAATATTCTACGACACACTAATTTTGCACCAAACATAAGTTAGATGCATTAAAAACAGCTGTATAAACATGTTGATTGAGCTTTTAAAATATTTTATCCGCATAACTGCATATAATTTCATTCAAATTAATATAATTACTCATAATTACGCATATTATAACACTATCGAATTAAAACATCGATATGAATATTCTATGATGCTTATTTTTCACAAAACATATGTAAGATGCATTAAAAACTGCTATTTAAACAAGTTGTTTGACTTTTTTCAAATTTTTGGACACATAAATACACATAATTTCGTGAAAATTAATGTGATTACTCTTAATTATGCCTATTATAAGATTGTCCAATTAACACTTCAATATGAATATCCTACGACACTAATTTTTCATAAAACATAAGTAAAATACATTAGAAACTACTGTTAAACAGGTTATTTCAGTTTTTTCAATATTTTTGGCCGCATAACTACAAATAATTTCGTGCAAATTAATATAATCACTCCTAATTATGCCTATTATAAGATTTTCCAATTAAAACTTTGATATGAACATTCTATGATGCTAATTTTGCACAAAACATAAGGAATATGTGTTAAAAACTGCTGTTTAAACAAGTTGTTTGAGATTTTCAAAATTTTTGGCCGCCTAGCTACTCATTATTTTCGTAAAAATTAATAAAATTACTCCTAATTATGCTGTTCAAAGAAGTTGTTGGAACATTCATTGTCCATTACTACTTATAATTTCGTGAAAATTAATATAATTACTCCTAATTATACCTGTTAGGAGATTATCCAATTAAAATTTCGATATGAATATTCTACGACACACTAATTTTACACCAAACATAAGTTAGATGCATTAAAAACAGCTGTTTAAACATGTTGATTGAGCTTTTAAAATATTTTATCCGCATAACTGCATATAATTTCATTCAAATTAATATAATTACTCCTAATTACGCATATTATAACACTATCAAATTAAAACATCGATATGAATATTCTATGATGTTTATTTTTCACAAAACATAAGTAAGATGCATTAAAAACTGCTATTTAAACAAGTTGTTTGACTTTTTTCAAATTTTTGGCCGCATAAATACACATAATTTCGTGAAAATTAATGTGATTACTCTTAATTATGCCTATTATAAGATTGTCCAATTAACACTTCAATATGAATATCCTACGACACTAATTTTTCATAAAACATAAGTAAAATACATTAGAAACTACCGTTAAACAGGTTATTTCAATTTTTCAATATTTTTGGCCGCATAACTACAAATAATTTCGTGCAAATTAATATAATCACTCCTAATTATGCCTATTATAAGATTTTCCAATTAAAACTTTGATATGAACATTCTATGATGCTAATTTTGCACAAAACATAAGGAATATGTGTTAAAAACTGCTGTTTAAACAAGTTGTTTGAGATTTTCAAAATTTTTGGCCGCCTAGCTACTCATAATTTCGTAAAAATTAATAAAATTACTCCTAATTATGCCTATTACGAGGTAGTCCAATTAACACTTCGAAATGAATATCGTACGATACTAATTTTCATAAAACATAAGTAATATATATTAGAAACTGCTGTTTAAACGAGTTGTTTAAGATTTTTAACATTTTTTACCTCATAACTGCACATAATTTCGTGAAAATTAATACAATTACTCCTAACTATGCCTATTAGAAGATTATCCAATTAACACATCGATATGAACGTTCAACGACACTAATTTTGCGTAAAAATCTAGAAAGATGCATTAAAAAGCTGTTGAAAGACGTTGTTGGACTTTTTTATTTTATTTTTGGCTGAATAAATACTCAAAATTAATTGCAAATTAATAAATTTACTCCTAATTATGCCTATTGTAAGATTGTTTCAATTAACACTTTGATATTAATATCCTACGAGACTAATTTTTCGTAAAACATAAGTAAGATACATTACAAACTGCTGTTTAACCAAGTTGTTTAAGATTTACTACATTCATTGTCCATTACTACTTATAATTTCATGAAAATTAATATAATTACTCCTAATTATACCTGTTAGGAGATTATCCAATTAAAATTTCAATATGAATATTTAAACAAGTTGTTTGATTTTTTAAAAATTTTGGCCGCATAAATACACATAATTTCATGAAAATTAATGTAATTACTCTTAATTATGTCTATTACAAGATTGTCCAATTAACACTTCAAAATGAATATCCTACGATACTAATTTTTCATAAAACATAAGTAAATATATTAGAAACTGCTGTTCAAACGAGTTGTTTAAGATTTTTAACATTTTTTGCCTCATAACTACACATAATTTCATAAAAATTAATACAATTACTTCTAACTATGCCCATTAGAAGATTATCTAATTTACACATCGATATGAACGTTCAACGACACTAATTTTGCGTAAAAATTAAGTAAGATGCATTAAAAAGCCGTTGAAAGAAGTTGATTGACTTTTCTTTTTTTAATTTTTGGCTGAATAAATACTCAAAATATCATGAAAATTAATAAATTTACTCCTAATTATGCCTATTATGGGATTGTCCAATTAACACTTAGATATTAGTATTCTACGAGTCTAATTTTTTTTAAATTATAAGTATGATACATTACGAACTGTTGTTTAACCAATTTGTTTAAGATGTATAACATTCATTGTTCATTACTACATATAATTTCGTAAAAATTAATATAATTACTTATAATTATACCTGTTAGGAGATTATCCAATTGAAATTTCATTATGAATATTCTATGACACACTAATTTTACACAAAATATAAGTAAGATGCATTAAAAACAGCTGTTTAAACATGTTGATTGAGCTTTTAAAATATTTTATCCGCGTAACTGCATATAATTTTAATTTAAATTAATATAAGTACTCCTAATTACGCATATTATAATACTATCGAATTAAAATATCGATATGAATATTCTATAACGCTTATTTTTCACAAAACATTAGTAAGATGCATTAAAAACTGCTATTTAAACAAGTTGTTTGACTTTTTTTCAAATTTTTGGCCGCATAAATACACATAATTTCGTGAAAATTAATGTGATTACTCTTAGTTATGACTATTATAAGATTGTCCAATTAACACTTCAATATAAATATCTTACGACACTAATTTTTCATAAAACATAAGTAAAATACATTAGAAACTACCGTTAAACAGGTTATTTCAATTTTTCAATATTTTTGGCCGCATAACTACAAATAATTTCGTGCAAATTAATATAATCACTCCTAATTATGCCTATTATAAGATTTTCCAATTAAAACTTTGATATGAACATTCTATGATGCTAATTTTGCACAAAACATAAGGAATATGTGTTAAAAACTCATTTAAACAAGTTGTTTGAGATTTTCAAAATTTTTGGCCGCCTAGCTACTCATAATTTCGTAAAAATTAATAAAATTACTCCTAATTATGCCTATTATGAGGTAGTCCAATTAACACTTCGAAATGAATATCGTACGATACTAAACATAACTAATATATATTAGAAACTGCTGTTTAAACGAGTTGTTTAAGATTTTTAACATTTTTTACCTCATAACTGCACATAATTTCGTGAAAATTAATACAATTACTCCTAACTATGCCTATTAGAAGATTATCCAATTAACACATCGATATGAACGTTCAACGACACTAATTTTACGTAAAAATCTAGAAATATGCATTAAAAAGCTGTTGAAAGACGTTGTTGGACTTTTTTATTTTATTTTTGGCTGAATAAATACTCAAAATTAATTGCAAATTAATAAATTTACTCCTAATTATGTCTATTGTAAGATTGTTTCAATTAACACTTTGATATTAATATCCTACGAGACTAATTTTTCGTAAAACATAAGTAAGATACATTATAAACTGCTGTTTAACCAAGTTGTTTAAGATTTACTACATTCATTGTCCATTACTACTTATAATTTCATGAAAATTAATATAATTACTCCTAATTATACCTGTTAGGAGATTATCCAATTAATGTGATTACTCTTAGTTATGCCTATTATAAGATTGTCCAATTAACACTTCAATATAAATATCCTACGACACTAATTTTTCATAAAACATAAGTAAAATACATTAGAAACTACTGTTTAAACAAGTTATTTCAGTTTTTCAATATTTTTGGCCGCATAACTATAAATAATTTCGTGCAAATTAATATAATCACTCCTAATTATGCCTATTATAAGTGTTATACTTAACAATTTCTTTAATTTTATTATTTTGCAAAACCTTATTGAATTTAACACGGTATTCTTGAGATTTAATTATAGGATTCTAAGAAGCATCAAAGGAATGAAGAAGAAATGATCAAGATCAATTTAGAGGGCTTTTATATAGGATCATATTAATTGTATAGGTATAATTCAACATCTTATATTCTTCATAATTATGCAAGGAAGAGATTCTGACACAGAGAACCGTTATAACGATTCCCCAAACGTTATAACGATTCAATCTATATCTCAAATTTGTTCTTATGTTCTCTGTGCGTAGAATTTAGCAAAAAGTTAACAGAGTGTATCGTTACGTAACGCTTCATAAAGCGTTGCAACGATTCAATACACTTACAGAAAATATTCTAAGTTCTTTGTGAGCAGAAATAAGCTAAAATTAACATAGTGTATCGTTATGTAACGCTTCATCAAGCGTTCAACGATTAATGAAACGTATAACGATTAACTGAATCGTTATAACGTTTCTAAAGCTCAATAGACTTGTCAGAAAGTTGGTCAAACCAGTCAAAGCATTATAACGGTTTTGTAAAGTGTACAATACTCAAATTAAAAGAACCAAAATTATGGGTCTTGAAACCAAATTTGAAAATTTCAAAATGGAAGACCATGAATCAATTGAAGAGATGTATAATAGATTGCTATCTATTCAAAATGAGTTTTCAGATTTGGGTGAGCCTCTAACAAATAATAAAGTTGTAGGCAAAATTCTACGGGTGATGCTTCGAAGGCCGAGATGGGAAGCACTAGTCTCCGCTCTAGAGGCTATGCAAGGGACAAATGATTCTTTCACGCCGGATGAGTTGTATACTCATCTAAGATGCTTTGAAGAAAAACTGAAGCAAGCAGGAGATTATCATATTGAACCAAAACAAATTGCATTTCCTGTTCAAAGCAATGTTAGGCACTTTCACCCATCATCCTCACGTGAAAACTTCATTCAGACACTTGACCATGAAGTATCAAAAGATGCAATGCTCCTTTCCAAGATGTTTCAAGGGATGCTCAACTTTGAAAAAAAATTCAATAAAGAGAGGGAGGAGCATGATAAGAAAGTAATATGTTTTGGATGTCACAAGGAGGGACATACCATACACTCATGTTTTCTAGTTGTCCCTCATCTCAAGGGTATCGAAGGAACAAATCGTCAAGACCGAAAAGACAAATTTGTCAAAGATAGTTTTAAAGGGAAAATGAAAGCAAAAGCAATTATATATTACTTGGTAACTTTTTTTTCACAAGTCAATCATTTCGTACATAGTTTATGACATAGTAAGAGTTGGTTATGCAAACTATGCATATGAGAATTTAGAGTAAAAGGTCGTCCATATTAGTTTATCGATCGGTGATAATGATATATATAATTTACATTATTAAATAAGGTGTATATTAATAGCGATAAACGGTTAATTTAAAATCTGATAAGATGTGACGGGACCCACATGCAGTGAAAGTAAAAAAACAACAATGCGGACACAAACCGGCAAAGAATGGTGCAGCTAATAATTAACTATTTTGTTATGAGTTTCGTATAGCCGTACGTGAAAGGTTGGGACTTTGTCAACAAATTAACAAAAGGAAAAAAAAAACTGTCAAGAGTTGGGATTCATGATTTCATGATATTTCATGATTTTGGTCGGGATGGGATGCAATACTAATTAAATATATTAAATAATAAAATGTTAAACAAAATTAATAATTCAGCATATATATTTTTATATAATAAAAAATTATTAAAATAATATTTTTATACATTAAAAAATAAATAATTATGTCAATGAAGAAAAATTTTTCTGTGAAATTTTATACTTTTTATATATTTTATATATTATTTTATTATTTATGATATTAAATATTGAGGAAATCTTTATTTCCCCCTTTTCTTATCCCCCAGAAGCGTCCCTTAAGTTTAGACGGTTAATGGTCCATGGTTCATTTAACGCTTCGTTTATTTCCTTTCCTGTGGCGCGTCCCTCTTTCCTTCTGTATAGCATCTCTCAGCAATTTCCTTTTCGATCTTTCATTTGATCTCTCTCCAGCAATCCCTCGATGAATCCTTTCCAGTACTCCCTCAGCGGTGATCTAAGTTGCTTAAGCTCTAATTGATGTAAAAAAGAGAAATTTTTAGAGTAAATATATGAGAATAATTGGTTTAGAAAAATTCTGTTTGATCAGACACCATTGCCTTGTTGTACCTATATATTAGAATGCAACTAAAACATGATGGACAAACAACTAAATACAAGATATAAAGTCTTAAAAGCAAGATATAAATATTTAAAATCAAAATATAAACACCTGGGATCAAAATATAAATACTTGAAAGCAAAATAAAAACATATGAAATCAAGTTATAAATATCTGCTATCGAAATATAAACACCTGGGATCAAAATATAAACACTTAAAAGTAAAATATAAATATATGAAATCAATATATAAATATCTACTATCGAAATATAAATAATAAAAAATAAGATATAAATACCTGAAATTAAAATATCGATATATGATCTTGAAATATAAATACTTAATTTCTCAGCTTTTAAGAGCCTTGAAATAATATACAAACACTTGAATTAAAATATAAGTACCTGATTTTAAAATATAACACTTGATTTTTCAGGTTTTGGGAATCTTTCAAAAATACTCGAATCAAAAGCAAAAGAGCGTTGAAATATAAAAACCTGAAACCTTCTGTAGTCACATGTTACAGGTATAAACACAAGAATGCTGCTAAAGGCGCTAGGTGGAGAGCGTATCGTATTTCATTTCTTTCCATTTTTTGCTTTAGTTGACCGGTCAAAATGTCTATTTTAAGAAATTCTATTAGGGGACGCTGGCGGGGGATTGGATTAGGATACTATTAGCAGCACCCTTAAATATTTATTTCTCAATAAAAATATTTTAATTAAATAATTATGATTAATTCAGAGAGAAAAAATAGATTTAAGAGATTGGTTTAAAAAAATATTATTATTTGAAATTCAGAGAAGTAACCTCACCATAACACAATGGATCCGGTCCTGTCAAGAGTCCAGTTCTGAAACAGGGGAAAAGAAAAAGAAATGAAATCTATGACAGAGTGAAATTTGGTTGGCAATTGACAGTTGATGAGAGAGGAAAAAAAAAAGAGGAATGCTTCAAATCTGAAAATTTCATGCACGAATGAATAATTAGTCTTCAATTCGCACCTTATTACAGCTGGTTGACATTTTCTAGTATGCATCTCTGTTTCTCATTGTAAAGAAAATCTCCTGACGAGGCCATAGCAATATTTTATCCACCATGCGTGACACCTAACATTTTATTTGTTTTATTTTTGCTATATCTCGTCACGAAGCCATAGCAAATCTCCTAAAACAGTATCTCTAAATCTCCCCATACAACATTCTCATCCATCAACTTCAAAGAATTCCAAATTTACTTAAAAGAGACTTAGAAAATAAACACATATGGATTATAACAAGCCACCATACCCACAGCAACAAGGAGAGAAAGCGAACCAGCCACCTCCAGCTAACCAGGCCCCACCGCCATACGGACAGCAAGGGCAGGTAACGGCGACTCCAGTTTCATGAGATGTGTTGATCGGGTACATAGCACATGGCGCGGCAATTCTGACCATATTACTGGCGACTCTGCTCATGGGTACAGCCAAGCAGACTAAATCTCTGGTAGAAGGAATTGACGCGACCATGAGCATAAAGTTCTCCACCTTCTCTGCTTTCAAGTAAGCGTTTTACTATTCCCACGATACAACAATAAAAAAACAGGTCATCAGTAGATCCATCAGAGGCTAATTATTGCAATTTTGATTCATATATGTAGGTACTTTCTTGCAGCAAATGTCATTGTACTAGTCTATTCAATAGCTTCACTTCTGATGTCTATTCTAATACAATCAAAACCCATAATTCTGAGACTATCAAAAACAATTGTTGATTTAGTCCTGATCTCTATGCTTTTGACTGCTAATGGAGCTGCTAGTGCAATAAGCACACAGCTTGATGACATCGACGATGCACTGAAAACAAGCATGTGCTCAACCTACGACAAATTTTGTGCACAAATTCAAGCCTCGATTGCAATGTCCATGTTGGCAGTAGGCATCTATCTCGCATTGATAATTCTCTCTTTGGTGAATTTCGCATACAAGAGAAACTGATGTAGTATGTGTGCTTTCAAAATTTGTACTTTGTTAAATTGTTGAAGGCTTGAAGCTGAAGCGTTTTCCTTTTTATCAAGTTTCGTTGGACTTCTCAGTTTGTTGAATGTGCCTTGTCTAATTATTGGATTTGTCAGTGTGTTCTCATTTATGGATTTCTCCATATCCTTTTCTGGATTCAAATGTATCATATATACCTTTTTTATTTATATATATTTTTCAATTTTTCATCTACAAAGATGAAGTTTGATCAAGCAAATGTCAAAACTGTTTGTCCCATGAATAGGATCATCACTTTTAACTACTGAAAGAATTATATTTTTTTGGTGAAAGAAAAAAATATATCCTTTTTCCATGAATCGTTTGTACACACAATAATATTTCTTTCAGATAAACGCAAATGATGACAATTATGTACACTGACTTTGCTAAAGTACTGTGCTTTAATTGCTAGGTTGCATTAGCAAAACTCGTTTAAGAACAAACAGATAAGCAGAGAATGAGTCAGTAATCAATAAATTGCTGTCATCACTGCCAGAAAAAATATTCAACAATTTATTAGTACAGTTTTACAATTTCTAGCTCTTGGAATTTCAATTATTAAAATGAAAATAATATTCATCGCCGAACAAGGTTATAACCTATCATAATATATATCTGTACTTATGCACCAAGTCCCTTTTTTTAACTACAAGTTTCAGTATAAGAACTAAAATTTATTACCTATGATGATAGATCTCGCCCTTTATATGAAAAGTGTAGATTCAAATCCAACAGAACATTCAAAAGTAATCATGTCAATATTAACAGCAGATGTTATCCCAATTTTTAATTCTTTGATCGCCTCTTTCTTCTGAGTTGTCCTTCTCTTTTTGAACACAATCTTTCAATTTCTCAGTCTAGTAAGGATTTCCCTCTTACAATACTAATATATCATCAACACAACTTTAAGTTCCTCTCCTCTAATCATTTTTAACAAACTAGAGCCCATACAAAAATCCCTTCAGAATAATTGACAAGTTTATTCACCAAGCCATTCAATCAAGGTTGTCAAATTGAAGAAAATTTTGGATAATTTCACCAAATCATTTAATCAAGGTTCAGTTTCTTCTCAGATGTGGCAACGCCGATATAGTACTCTCTGCTGTCAATTAGACTGAAACAGGACGTCATTTGTGTGTTAGGAGATGCTTTGGTTTAATGCAAAAAAATTCACTTCTGGTCCAGTGGTGTTCAGCAGTTGTCTGGGGCGCACTCTGGGGGGTTCGAGCCCCAGATTAAGCAAATGTTTGTAGGATTCATTTACGGAGAGGTGCGTCACGCACGTCCCTTCACACATTATTTTGAAAATCTTGACATTTTAAAATAATATAAAATTTTAAAAGTTAAAGAAAAAAAAATTATAGATATGTTTCTCTATTTAAATATTTTTATATATTGATAGTATTTTAAATTTCATTCAATTAATTATTATTTGATAATCCATAAAAACTATTAAATTTTTATGTAATTTATAATCATTTCAATTAATGATTTTTTATAGACTATTAAAAGATAACGAAATTATATGAAACTTAAAACACTATAGAGGAATATACCTATATTTTTTTTAAATTCAATTTATTTAAAAATTCATTATTTGGATTGTCAAAACAGCCACCATCAAGAATCCCAACCGTTATATAATATAAGATAAATCTATAAGACTATAACGATTAATTTCAGATAGTATTTTTCTTTCAAAAATATAAATATTATAAAATCAATATACTTTTATTGCGAGTACGACATTAACAAAAATGTCTCATAAGATGTAGGGGACTCGCATGCAGTAAAACTGTAAAAGTAAATAAAAAGAAAAAAATAATAATGTGGGGTCAAATCAGGTAAAGCTTGGTGCACCGGGAAACATATCTGTAGTCACATTTTTTTTTATGACAGCGATTTTTCTATGTCTATAATGTATGGGGTCATTAAATTAATATATTCCTTTAAGAGGAAATTAAATCATTAAAATTTCATCTTACGTTTCAAAAACTATAGCAGCGATTTTTCTGGTGCAGCCATGTCAAACAAGGATGTGAGTTGTTGTCACATTTTATTGTGAGTTTGGACACGACCTTCCTTTGATGAGCCTAAGTTTCGTAAATCGTACATCAAAGAACGGTCCTTTTTTCATCACATTAACAAAAGAAAAAGAAAAAAAACACTGATTGGAATGGATCGATAAGAATTTACTTTGATTGTTTCAAGAGTCCAGTCATGAAACAGAGGAAGAAGGAAAAAGACATGAAATCTATGATAAAGAGTAAGGTAATTAAATATGATTGACAATTGGCACAGTTGGTATGGAATAAAAAAGGAATGTTTAAAATAAAAAAAAAAAATCATGCACAAATTATTCGCCTTCAAATCGCAACTTATTATAGCTGGTTGACATTTTTCTCATATATATCTGATATGTCAAGCAAATCCCTTTCATAAGTCCTTTTACTAATAACTCAATATTTATATTACATATACGATAACAAGAAGTTTACATCGAAAAAAACAAAACAACAACAACATCAAGAAATTAACTGTGAAAACCAACCAAATTGCATACATTGTACTCATTATTCATTATGACTTTTTGTATTCTTTGACAGAGGACTTTAGTTGTGATAATACATCAGAAAATTACATTTCTTTTTTTATACGTACTATATGCTGGATGTGTTGAGTCATGAGTGATATCCTTATCCAAACGAAATAGAATAGCGTGTGGGCTTATTATTAATTAAGCTACACTGCTGACATGAATACCCAGAATTTGTGCATGATATATACAGGAGTCATGACAAGATAACTCTATTGCTATTTAACTATTTAAGAGAGCAACAATTAAACATGATATAATAACAAGGACGAGTACAGTGTGGGGTCAAAGAATTAAGAGTAGATCATGTGGCACAAAATGAGTATACAAGGGGAGGTACGTAGGGTATTTCATATTTGTAAAGATATTACTATATCCTATAAACTTCTTTTCATTCACACCCTGCTAGCTAGCTTGTTGTACCATTCGAAAATTGAATTGATCCATGATTAGATAATTTCAAATCGTATCTAATCAATTGGACAAAGAGGAATTTATGGATTGAATTTAATCACTTTTATAATCTTCTATCCAGAACATAATTCAAATGACTCATGTGCATTAAGATTAATTGTCTCTAAATGTGATCATCACATTTAACTGTTGACAAAAAAAATTAGGAAAGGAAAAAATATGTTTCCATAAATCGGTTTTTATAAAAAAAATCAGATAAATTTAAATTATGACAATTTTGTAAACTAAGTCTTATGTTTTAATTCTAAGCTGAATTAGCAAAACTCGTTTAAAAACAAACAGATAAGCAGAGAATGAGTCAGTAATCAACAAAATTGATTTCAGCCTCTGCCAAGAAAAAGAAATTGAACAATTTATTAGTACAGTATAACTTGTGTGAATTTTTCATTTGTAGACCCTTTCTAGCTCTTAGAATTTTAGTTATTAAAATGACAATAATGCTTGTCACCAAACAAGCAAAGTCTAAGTTCAACTAATGTTTGGAGAATTTTACCAAACCATTAAATCAAGGTCCAATTTCATCTCAAGTGTGATACTACTAATGGCTCTGAATCTGCTGTTATCCTGTGCCACGAACAGGGTCCTGTTCTCCTGATCGGGCAGTCGAAAATCTCCGAAATTTAACTGCGCGAATCTTAAGAATGATGAAATGAAACCAAGCTGTCGGATCCTCGCGAACAGGGTCAACAGATTTGAAGTCTACTGCCAATATAGGTACTGTTCAATTGGACCTTCAAGCAAGATGATTTTTTTGTGGGCTTTTACCAAAAATTCACTTCTGGGCTTTATCTATTTTGTGAGGAAGTTACGGACAAGTCCAATACTATTCCGAAATTCAAAGGTTATGGTTTTTTTTAAAGGGTGCCAGATTTTTTAGCAGGAAAAATTTAATAAAATCATAATTTCTTTAAAAATAGTTATAGCATTGCTTAATATCGAGTGTGCAAAATTTTCATGAATAGAAAATTTAGAAAAATATATATATGAAAGACGTATTGAATTTCCATAATAAATAGTAATCGAATATCAAACAGTTATATAAATGATTATATCGTATTGTTAACAAAAAATTGAATTTATTTTATTAAAACGAATTTTGTGACTAATTTCTACACGAAATGAAGTGGCGGGAAAACCCGAAAGTAACCCGCGCCTCTATTAAAAAGTCTAAAATTTCTCAGCTCAACACACAACTCTCTCTCTCTAATTCCTCAATCAGCTTTCTTCACTCAAATCTCTCGCCTATTTGAGCTCTCTCTACGCTTATTCCCCGCAATTTCCACCTTTCTAATCGAACAACATCGCATCTATGGCTGCGATCTGAGGTCTAGTGTTTCTCGTTCCTGACCTGTTGCTTGCTATTTCGCTAACCCTAGCTTCGTGCGAGCTTCTAGGGTTTCTTGAGAAAACATGGGGGATGCTTTCGAGGATGAGACGGAGCGAGTTTTCACGCTTGATGAGTACATGGAGGAGGTTGAGGCCGAGGAACTGGTGAAGTTTCTCTCCCTCCCCCCTAACCCCCTCTCCCTTTGACCCTTTCCCTCTCGTCTTCTAATTTTAACTTTTTTGCAATCTATGTCGTATTACTACTGTTCATAATTGGCAAATGACATGAATAGAAAATAGTAACTGCGCTGGAGGCTTATATCAAGTCAATTCAAGCAATATTTCGTCCTTTAGGCTGAAATTATCTTGAACATGGGTTCAGGGATCTTGATTGTATTGGTATTCAGTAAATTTTCCTAATTTTAGAGGGATAAACTAAGTGATTGTACAAACTATAGAATCAGTAGTTTCTCATTAGGCTCGGTTATTATCATTTAGTCTTACATGTTAAGATGCAGAATTAGTGGTGGATCTACCTTATATAAAGAATAATAAGCCTAATGAATATGTTTCATGCATTAGTAATTGAAGTTATCATTGCTGTACAATTCCAAAACTCTGAGGAAGATTTGGTGGTGCAAGCACAAAGTCCTCAATTCCTCATGATGTTAGTGTAAATTGCCTGTTTTTCTTGGTTTATCCATGCATGTTGCAACTTTTAGAAAAGCTATAAAGGCACTAAACATTATCATTTGGATTTAATTTAATTTCTTTGTGATTTCACAAAATCAGGAGGCAGATTTGGTCTTAGGAGGGGACGAAGGCAAGGAATGCACATATGGAAATGGGTATATGAAGAGACAAGCTATTTTCTCTTGCTTGACTTGTGTGCCTCAGGGAAATGCTGGTGTTTGCACTGCTTGTAGCCTCACTTGCCATGATGGCCATGAGGTACCTTTTCCTTTCCCTTTACTTTGATATTTGTAAATTGGTTGGCTGAGGTTAGGTTTTAAGTTTTCTTGAATGGATATTGTTATGATTTTCTGTTGTCGTACAACATACATGATGTGTGAGGTGGTTGAGTTTGTTTCTATTTTAACAAGCATATTACTTCTAATTTCCTGTAGAAATGATTGTGGTAAGTAAAATGTTCTGTGCACAGTAGAGCCATTGGTTTACTGTAATACATATAGAAACAATTCTTTTCTCACAGCCAACCTGGTAGAACTGGAATTGAACCCACAGCCAATCTGGTATGATCGATCTGAGATTTCATGTATCAATTCCTTTCACTTTTTTATATAAATTATTGCAACAACACAATATAGAAACAAATTCACAAACTGGTAGAACTGGTATTGAGCCCACAGCCAACCTGGTCTGATCCATCTTAGATTGACTCATTGGACTTGGAGTCAGATTTGTATCATGGATTTTTTACCAGTGGACAGGTTGCTTTTGATCCAATTTTTTAGCAGTTTGCGCTTGGTTATGTTCATCCTGTCATTACAAAGGCTAACTTCTATACAGTATATATATTTTTCATTGAAATCACATAAATTGCAGTAGACTAAAAGTATTGATCACAACATAAAGTGAGTGCTCTGAAGTAACTTGTTTTTTGGGCCGTATCCTAAGTGAAGGTTTTATCATGCTTATCATAACCTTTATTATGCTAGTACAGCAGCTAAAGTTCTGGCAGAGTTGCTGGCTAGCCATGCCAGATGGGTTGATCATGTTTATATCAATGTTCATTGGCATTCAGGCTCATTTAAATTTAAGAAAAAAGAAAAGTTCTTTGGTGCTTTGCCATTTTGTTTTTGGTTGTATTTGAATTGATTTCTCAGAATTACTTTTGTTAGACTGAAGGATTAACATTCTTAGTACCCAAACATTTTTCATCAAGAATTAAATTCATTGGTTATTCAGAAGAAAATTATAATATGGATTTGACCTGGAGCCAACAAAGCATAATTCATGTTGCCTCATGATTTCCTGTCATTCTAGTTGGTTAATTTCATTGTATTTGTTTGGCATTCTCCATAAATAACTTTTGTTCTTAGTGTTAACTTCCTGTTGTAGATGGTGGAGCTGTGGACCAAACGCAGGTTCAGGTGCGATTGTGGCAACTCAAAATTTGGTGACTTCACCTGCAAGCTCTCTGCTGACAAGGACTCGGAAAACTCTGAGAACTCATACAACCACAACTTCAAGGGCTCATATTGCACCTGTGGTCGGCCTTATCCTGATCCGGAAGCCAGTGAGCAAGTGGAGATGATCCAGTGTTGTATCTGTGAGGATTGGTTTCACGAAGATCACCTTGGTCTCAGCTCTGTCAATGAGGTTTGGTTCCTACACTCTACTTTTGAAATTGTTTTTATCCTGTTAAAGTAGGCATCCTCAAAAATTTCTGATGGAATGAATTATACCCTTTTAACTTGTTGCTCTTTTGCTCATCTTGCATGTATTTATGCTCTACATCTTAAAGGGAGGGGACTCATCATGAATGAGTTAGGATTATGGTGGATATTTCCCTTACTTTGCAGGGAAATATTGCATGTACCTAATGCTATCAGTTTGTTCATAGATTATTGATATTGCTTTTCGTGTTGTAGATACCAAGAGATGAAGAGGGAGAACCAATTTATGAAGACTTCATCTGTCAAAAATGTGCCCCTGCCCTTTCCTTCTTGAAACATTATACCTCTTTAATTATGTCTGTTCCAGATCTGAAAAATGCACCACAAGAAACTGACACCAACTCAAGTACTGCTGAAAATGGATCATTATTGGATAACAACTTATCAAGTGATCTGAAACCTGATTCCAATTCCAAAGGAAAGGAACTGATGAAAGATGCAATTCCAAAATGCAAGCTTGGGGAGGAGATAAATGCAATTTCAACTGGGTCAGAGAAAACTGGGACCATGTTTCTATCCAAAAAATGGAGAGAACAACTTTGCAAATGTGAAACTTGCATCAGATTTTATGCTAACAATGGAGTCGAATATTTGATTGATAAAGAGGATACAATAGAGGAGTATGAGAAGATGGCCAAGGAAAAGAGAAAAGAGAAGTTACAACAACAGGAAGGTGCAGAAATGAACTTTATGAATAAATTAAACCATGTTCAGAAAATAGAGATTTTGAATGGTATTTCTGACATGAAGAATGAGCTCCGATCTTTTCTGGTAAGATATCTTGTTCCTGTGCTATATTGTCAGCTTTAACTTGTTTAGAACATTTTGAACTGATATCCCACTAAAATCAGTCCCAATAACTAGTAAAAATAATAAAGCAATGAGTGATACTTATAAATTAGGCAATGCCACAAAATTACTTTTTCCGCTGTTTTCATGATATTTATAAATTGGCCCATTGTTTATTTATTTAGATTGGACTAAAGCACCCATATCTTAGAAAATATCATCAATTTTCCACTTTGACACAAAATTTTGAATTTCCAATTTCATCTTGCTCTTTACAGTTGTGTCTAACCTGATAAGATGAACTTTTACTTGCCAATGATGTTGAGTGGATGTTTGTAGATGTTTTATTTAAAATAATGATACCAAGTCGACATAATTTTGTATTGAAAGGCAGTTTCAGGGACCAAGCACTATGAATTATATGTCATGGAAAATCGATAATAACTACCGGATAATTACATATTTGATATTGGATTTTTTTTATTAATCCTTTTGTGCAGGATTCATCTGATCCATCAAAACCAATCACTTCAGATGATGTGCATAACATCTTTGAAAATCTTAGAAAGAAGAAACAGAGGTTGCTTTGATTTTCTATGACCTGAGAAGCTAATGTTCACTCTAGCTGTGGGCCACCACTTCGGGATGCTCAACTTCCACTTTGTTCATGCAGTAGTTGTGACTGCCTTGCAATGATTATGAATTTGCAACTTTAATCAGTTATATGTTTACATGTTTTATTCAAAGCACTTTATGATATGAATCAATGTTATCCTAATCTGTTCTCTTTGATGGCCGAATCCAATATGTTTACTCTTTTAATTGGTCGGTTGCTGAGTATGTGGTGTTCACTCTTCCTCTTCTACTTAGCTTGTTTTATGACTGATTCATGTTTTTACTTTATTGTTTGAAAACAACATGTAGAAGAAAATCTTGTAGGCTAGTGTGTATCTAATTATTTGTGGATAAGACTGCACTGAAATTGTACCCCGTTTATGTCAATCCTGGCAATATTCTTACTAGTTCTTAACACTGATGCAGTCAAATGCATTCATACATCATTAATTGGTTTTCATACATTTTCGGTGTGTTTTCTTAAGTCCTTTTTAATCATTTTTCTTTCTCATTGCTATTTTAATGATAACTATGGCGGCTGATATTCCTTGTTTAAGTAGAGTATGAAGGTATGAAATGTATAAAAGATAGACCCACTCCATAATTTGGTTAATGTTTAGTGTAGTTTAAGTACCTTTCTCAATTTCTTTATTTTTGTCGTCTGTATATTTAATTTTTGTTATGAAGTGTGAAATTCAAGTATTCAGCAGATAAAACAAGTCTCTTGATTTCATTCACATTTCACAATTTGTTTCTTTGTTATAAGTTCTTTTCAACTTCCTGTATGTGGCCATGAGAATTATATTATGACTAGTTTAACGATTTAACTTAATTCTGACGCAAATCGTGTTGTTTTATTACATAATATTCTCCCAAATTTGGTGTAGACCTGCGAAAAATCAAGAAATCCACAAGCCTAGTTAATTAAGTACTTTGGATCACCAATTTGAATTTCATGTTTGAAATATTTTGTGAAGTTTCGAAAAAAAACTTTCCGTTAAGAATATTTGCATTGAAATTTAAGGAGGGTTTTTAAAAAATCTTAATTTATTTATTTTCGTCTACATGAACAAATAATATAGAAGAAAAAAGTTTTTGATATGCCATTTTTCGTGTCATTAGTCGGTATGAACAAATTATGTGGGAAAGTCCATTATCATAAAAACAACAAACTTGATGCATGCCTTGTTATCTTCATTCCCTCTTTGACAGTAATAGCTAAGTGCTTTTTTTTTTGTACCTCTTGCGTGATTATCTTCATTTCATTAAAATTGACGTGAAGTTTCTACCAATGGAAATGACGATTTAACATAGCACCATATATAGTATAGGTGAGATGTTCAAGTTTGTACATTTCTGTCACGGCCTAAACAGTGTATACTTATTTCACAAAAAACAAAATTATATATCGCCTTCTTTGCTTAATTCAATGTATTGTTATGTATGTTTTGTCGCATGTTAGAGAAGCTGCGCAGATCCAGCCACATTTCACTAATCAATAGGTATTAATCTTCTCTCTAAAATTGCACATTGATCATTGAATGTTAATAGTTAACTAATAGTGCATGACTACTAAATTTAAACGAATGATCATTGAATGTAACCTCGTTTAATTATTGCTGCAGTTGTGGTGCTTTTTTAATTCCACGCCTCGTAATTTTGTGCCACTTGGGGATAGGATAAAACAACACCACACAAGCAATTTCTTGTGACTCATATATATAACTATGAAATAATAATTTTGGCTATGACGTAAGCTCCTGTTCGGATTCAACCGGGGAGCTTTTCTAATTAAATTCACTGTTTTCCCAACTTATCTTCTGTGATTAGAGGGGACTTTTCATTTTCATCATGAGATGGATTCAGTATAAGAACGAACACTCTTTTTCCATTTCTATTTTCACATTAGAAGATTATTTTACAACACAGTAAAAGATGTGCCTAATAGAGTACTGAAAGGAGGCGCAAACAGAGGATAATAATTTTATCGTATCTATATCTAAAACAGAGGATAATAATTTTATCGTATCTATATCTATTATAATTTTTTTGATATAGATACTGATTGAATATTTAATAGATATCAAATACAAATTAGATATCTGGACGAATAAATATGAATACAAATATATTTCAAATATTTAGTAAAAAATATTATATATATCATTGAAAAAATAGCTGCATACTATTATTTTGATAGAATCATTAATTATAAAAATTAAATATTAATTATAAAATTTAAATACTAATTATCACTATGTTAATGTTTAAATGTATCAATAAATTAAAAAACATAACATAATTAGTACAAAATACATATAAAATTAATTAAATTTGTAATGTACACATAAAAATCAAATTAAAAAAATATATAATGAGATTTTCAAATATATATTCGGATGAAAACAAATAATATCAAATCGGATATAGATAATATCAATATATTTATGGATAAGAACTAAACGGTCGGATACAAATAGATAATAGTCGAACTGTATTCTTATCCGTTATAATTTTCAAATATAAATACAAATATGAATAATATACAAATTAATAATTTTTATTATTTTTGAATAAGATAATTGATAAAATCAAATATTTTACAACTGTTTGCCCGCTGTCCGAAAGATAGTTTCTGACATAATATTTTTATTTATTAACTCTGTGTTTCATTTAATGCTCGTAACACCGTTGCTTGGTCCTGTAGGAGACTTTGATCACCTAATTTGTGGCTTGCTCGGAGCTCACATGTTGTCTAATGCCTGGCCTTGAACTGAACAGCCGCTCTGGGTTCTGGTTTCACACAAAAACTGTCTGACAACCTGTTATGATATACCACTCCTCCTGTGCACTGGTGGCAAATTCTTTCACGTTTGAGAGCATAGTTCATACTTCATACTACTTTGTTGCTCTTCCGTTGACTTGTATGAAAGAGAAAATTATCATTTATTTTGGACATGATTTTTTTTTATTTTTTCTTTTCTCAGTAATTAAATTATTCAATTTCTCTACTGTTTTTTTGGGCTCATATGATAATTTTTTTTTAATAATAGTTCAAAAAGGTGTTCAAGTCACTACGAGAAAAAGATCTTTGACAACGGATGTTGACTAAGTTTAACAACGGTTATGAAACCGTTAGTAAAAGGGGTTGTTAGCAAAAGTATTGAAAATCGTTGTTAAAAACGTGTTTTAAAGGGGGTGTCAGGAAGACATTTAACAACGGTTTTTTAATTAAAAATCATTGTTAAAAACACGTTGTAAAGAAGGTGTCAGGAAGATATTTAACAACGGTTTTTTTAAATAAAAATTATTGTTAAAAATACCTTAAAAACCAAATTTTTTTTTTGAAAACATACCTTTAGCTAATTAGTTAAAACCATTGCTAAAAGTATTTTTTAATTTTTTAATTTTTTTTTTAAATTTAACTTTCTTTAAAAGGTGTGAGTCAGATTGATATGAGTCGTATTGATTAACAGTAAACAATAATTATGAAGTCATATTGATTAAATAAGAACAAATATTATTATATATTATTCATTCAATAATTAATATGAAAGAAATATAATTATTCATCAAATGAAAAAATATTTACTCAAAAAATACATACATCTTGCTCATACAATAATATGAAAACTTATATAATTTCTAAGAAAAAACAGAAAAAAAAACTGGAAAAAAATTACAAATGGGTTTTTAGTTTGAAGATGAGGTTTTTTAATCCCAAAATGTTGATAACGACATAAGTTGTTAACCTTGTAGATCTCATCGTTAGATTTTCATGGCCGCATATAACGTCTCAATCGGAGTTTCCTATCAAAAGTTATGGCAATTTAAAGTTAAGATGGTTGAATTTCGATTTTATTTTTTCTGTCTCTTTTCTCTCTTCTTTCTCTCTATCATCTCTCTTTTTATATATAAAAACATATGAAAAGGGGTTGATAATATGTGAGATTTTAGTTTCAAATTTTTATTTTTGGAACGTTGGATTGGGATTGACGAATGGTGAGATGGGCAATCGTATGAGCAAATGTTATTGGTGAGAGCAAAAAAACAAATGTCAGACCCAAAAAAACATTAGAACCATTTAACAACGGTTCTGTACCATTTAACAAGGAACCGTTACTAAATGGTTCTAATATTTTTTGGTGTTATGAGAGTCTATTTTAAAAATATTTTTTATTATAAACCGTTGTTAAAAAAGTTTTCAATATTACATTGATGCCACTAAGCCATTTTAACAATGAATTTGATATATAATCGTTGTTAAATGAGTGTTGTCTAAGATCTTTTCTATTATCGTGAGTACATGAACATGTACAATTTGGGAATATAGTTCATTCTTTTAATACAAAAAATATAACAAACACTGATACTTTCAGAAAATAAAAAGAGGTTCGTAAATTTTTCTCATAATAGGAGTATATAAATAACATATATAATATTCATAAATTTGCATTTATTGCACGAGCTATTCGCAGAAAGTTGTTCAATTCTTTTATATTTTGTGCAGTTAATTAGTTAGTTAAGAATTGTGGATGCATATCAAGAACTGTAATAAATAAACTGCCTTTGAATTTACCGACATTTAAATACAGTGGAACTCAAACCAGTGAACCCCTAAAACATAGTAAACCAAGCAATTCAAAACACTCTTTCAGTCCATTAAAGTGTGTGCTTGAGAGCTAAAATTAAATAATTATTTAAATTTAACAGTTTATTTGATAATTTACATCTTCACATCATGAAGAAGTAAAAAATTTAATTATAACAGTCCTCTTAAAAGATTTGAATTTCATGTGCACCGAGAGAAGGGAGCAAGTTGTCTGAGAAGTTGTAAGTAAGAGTTTTCATATTTTGTACCTAATTCGGATCGACTAGGGATCGTTGGTTTTATTTTCAGAAATGGAATTCCGTGGGGCGCCTTCAATTGAATAATCCAGTTTTAAGGTCAAAGAGAAAAGATAAGGTAGTTATATTTATAACGAAGGAGGATGTAGGATTTTAGTTGAGGGGCAATTATCGGATTGTAATAATTTATTGGGTTCAAACTCATTAACTAATCGGGTACTAAATAAAAAATTAATAATTTAATATATATTCTTATCTAATAAAAAATATTAAAATAATAACATTTTATATATTAAAAATAATAACAAAATAAAAATCAAATTAATAGATAATCAAATTGATGAAGAAACTTTTTATTTATGAAACTTTATATTTTGATATCTTTGCATAATTATTTCATTATGCACGATATTAATTTTTTTTCCTCAATAAAATTAATCAGACAATTTAAGGGACAAAAAAAAATTTCCACTGAAGGACAAATTATCAAAAATATTGAGGGCAGTTGCCCCGTGGAATACTATGCATCTGCCCCTGCTTGAGAGTGCGTGTGCGTGTGCGTATTCTGTGAGAAAGAGAGAGAAAAATTAATGGGAAATTGCATGGAGCTACCTGCACAAAAACAAGAAGAGAAAGGAAATGAAGTCAGTATGGAGCAAGAGCAGAGAGGTATAAAAGTTAAGTTGCTTGTTACTAGAAGGGAACTAGAACTTCTTGTAATGGAGCTAAAGAAAGGGGAGAAGGGAATAGAGGATATTTTAGTGGAGATGGGGGAAGAGATAGAGAAGAGCGAGAAGGCTAAACCTAAGCTTCAAATTGGATGGAAGCCCAAATTGGGAAAAGATAGAGGAAAGCCTTGAGGTGATTGAATTTTGAACTTATTTATTGTTTGATAGTATTTTTCAGAATAAGTGTAATGAAGTTTTGATTTGGTTCTAGTTTTTTGGCATTCTTTTTTTCTCTTTTTTTGTGCTTAAACATTTGTTGTATTTCATGTAGGCGTGCTTTTTATGTTGTACTCTGTTTTGTGTTTGTAGACTTCATTAATTGTGTACTCTCGTTTGTATTTGTGAAGTGAAATTAGGATAAAAGAATATTGATCAACACTTTCATAGTAGTTTAGCATAATTCCTACTGTAATTTTTTTTTACTATTTTTATAATTTTTTTTTAGTTCTGAAACAAAATTACTGGTTGGCATTTTCCCTCCCATCTTAATTTTCTCAAAATAGAAAATAATAGCATTCCCACCTTCAACAGGGGCTTGCTCACAGCAACTTTGACTCCGACCAAGTAATGGGAATTTTATACACTATTTGACATTCATATCTTAAGATTAAAATATGTATTATTTATTTAATGAAATGATACAATTGAAATTGATGTCTAAACTAACAAATTATTTTTATCAAATAAAAGGTTTTAAAATTTATCGTCTGGATTAAAGGAACAACAAAAAGGAAAAATTACAGCTTTGCAGATTGTAGTTGTCAAGCATGTAAAACATAATTTTAAAAACAAATACTTCCAAAATTTTATAAAGTTCTAGAAAATTTTCCTGATGTACAATTTAGAAATGGATTAAACTTGTAATACAATAAATTACATTTTGAAAAGATCACTAAAGATATATTTTTAATTTTTCAAAAGTCAAATTAAAGAACACAGTACTTTTCTGAAGCAATTACAAGTTAAAAGATCACAAAAATCATAAAAATGGTATCAAGTTTTTATAAATGTTTACTAGTAATTACTAATGTTCAATGAAAGTTTGAACTCTACTTTCATAAAATTGGAAATCAGTTGGAATAAAAAATTAAAAAAGCAGAGCCAACTATTGTTAAGCATGTAGTGCCGACTTGCAAATGAACGGCATTATGACACAAAAAAATAAAAATAAAACAAATATGAAAAATTTATCTGCCGATTTTTAATTATATTTGGTTATCGATTAATCAGGTTTGGTGGCGACATATTAATCATTGTGATCTTAAAAATGACATCATAAATGTATATGTGCAGACAATACGGCAATACGAACAGGTGGTACGTACATTATATAATTTTCATTAAAAAAATGATCTGTATAATCCACATGAGCTGCAATTAAACATTTTGTTCCTTATTTATTTTCCGAGATGGATGGTCAAATCTCTAAAAATCGTTCCACATTGGTATTTTAAATTATTTTATATTTGTTTTCATTTTTCAGTTTTCACAATAGAAAAAACCTATGACCATGATTGAATCTGAAAAGCGATAGAAAATTTTGGGCTTTTTTGTTCGGCCATTTTGGTGCATAGGAAGGCCCCAATTTCAACTTCTTGGCAGGACGCGTGCAGTTTAGGCGTTTAGCCCATTTTAAAAGGATCCTAGTGGGCCCATTTTCTGACAATTTAACTAATTACAAAACGACTTTTGGAACGAAAAATAACCATTTTTGGGAGAAAGAAGGAAGAAAAATAACCTCTTTGGGAGCACACCAAATTCGGAAACATCGTGCCATATAAAAATCCAAGGGCTAAAATTAGAGCAGAGAACTTTTTTTTTGAAAAAAAAGTAGTTAACGTATAATATGGTTAATTATTTCTTAATGAGGGGTTATATTGGCATTAATTATATTGACAATTTTGAAAATTTCTTAAATATGCTATTGGAAAATTATATAATTTTATATAATTTAAATATTATAATATAACATAAATTTTAGGGGAAATTGGTTTTTTACCACTACAAAGTTCAAATTAGATTTTTGCAACTATAAAAGTCCAATCGAGAAATTTGACATTACAAAACAGATTAATTCTTAAATTTACCATTATGCCTATTTAATCATAATTAAATAATTCAATTTTTTCTTAATACCAATTTTACCCTTCATTCAGACTCCATGGATTCAATTGATTTAATTGATTCATATGGTTCCTGTTGAACTCCTATTTTCCTTCTTCGACAAAGAGCAAAAATTCTCAAAACTCCTTCTCCAGCGCTCAAGGTTCCCCTACTCCTTCCGTCCCTCCTTCTCCGGCAACCTGATTCTGATAATTTTGTTAAACTTGGGTCTTGCTGTCAGTACTTTAATTTTCTGGTAATTTACTTGAAAGTGTCAGTGTGGAGTTGAATAACCTGTTTTGGTAGATGTAATTAAATAAGGTCTTGTTGTCTGGTAAACCTGGGTCTTACTGCCAAATATCTTGTGTCAATAAGTTGAATAAGTATGTGTGAAGTTGAATCCGCAATGAGAATTAATTTCTGATAATGCAGAAATCAATACTTAATTTCTGCCAAGTATCTTGTACTTCATTATGCAAATCAATACTTGATTAAAGATTTTTGAAAATTGTAGAAATCTAAGTGTCACTTCTATATGTGGGAGAGATTATGAGGCATTTATTCATGACATTGGAATCGTGAGCATGCAAAATAATGTCAAATACGAGCTTTCAGAGATAGAAGATGATGGTGTAGAATTGAAGAAAGGAAAAGAAAATTTTGAGCTAATTGTATTAGTAGATGATGTAAAATTTTTATTATTATAATTATTATTGTGCTGATTAGTATGTTAATTGTAATGATAGTAGAATTAGTAAAGTTGATGTGATGATTAGTATGATATGCAAGTATTTTGTTTTAATTTGAATTCATCTTGTATGAACTATATGTGCAAGTGGCTAGAACTAGTTATCTATACAAGTAGAATTAGTTATCTATATAAGTTGTCATATTTAATTAGAGCGGGATCAACACAGGCATATGCGAAGCCATTTCATGGCTTTTGATAAAACCAACATTTGGTTCAATCTAAGCAACTGTCAAGGACTCTGGGCACCAAAATAAATGGCTTTTTACTTTAGGCAGAAAAATACGCTGAACTCAACAAAGACACATTTCCAAAATACTACATCATTTACTTAATTTAGTACCAGTCTTTCCAAGAACACCACATATTATTTCCATATAACAAATTAGTGCTTATTATAATAAAGAAATGCTATGCAGTTAAAATTAATACAACATCAAAATAATAATGGAATCAACACTAGCTAATACTAATTAATGTTGCAATCAAAACACCACATCAAAATACTAGTTATTGCTGAATCAACAACTCAATTCAAAATACTACATCATAATGCTACATCCTCTATCTAAATTGCTTGTTTGCATGTTCTTTGTTGATGATCAAATTGCTTGCATCTCTTGTATTGTTCTTTTTAAACTCAACTCTAAACATCCGAAGATTCTCTCCTTTAATGTCCTTCTCTTGATATATATCTTTTTGCTATCATTTTGCTTCCTTCAAAATCCTTCAATATTGACTTCTATTTTAAAAACAGTTTCTGTGTCAATACTAAACCAAAAATACATGATTGTTATCATATTATAACTTGTTCAATTAAAATGATATTTGAAATTGAAAATAATTAAAATGAAAATCTTACCCACTACGAATAGTCCAAAACTTGTCCATGTAATCTCTAATATATATCCTCTATGGACTTCCCTTTAACTACTATCCTGTTAAATTGTCAGTTTAGAAAAAATAACATTGAGTTATCTACTGAAACAATAAGTGACATAAGAGTTAGTGAAAATTTACCTCTACAGACTAGTTTGAATGCTTATCAAGTGCTGCTGAGCCAAAAATATAAGTTAGTGCATGAGCCGCCTAGTTGCTTCCAGCGTCGCGAGATGTGAGACAAATCGCGTGACTTAGAGATTATGAGCGAAACCCTGTGGCGTGAGAGTGTGAGTGAAATTGGGTGCTGAGCGAAATCGAGGGTTTCAACTGCCGAACTAAGAGCGAAATTTAGTGTTACATTTTTTCATCGAAGAGGGAAAGTAGAGAGGTATGAACCGCCTGAATCGATTAAATCAATTGAATCCATCGAGTCTAAATGAAGGGTAAAATTAGTATTAAGAAAAATTCGAATTATTTAATTATGATTAAATAATAAAGATATAATGATAAATTTAAGAATTAATCTATTTTGTAATGACAAATTTCTCAATTGAAATTTTGTAGTGGCAAAAATCTAATTTTAAATCTTTGTAGTGGCAAAAAAACAACTCCCCCTAAATTTTAAATACTGCAAATTCCAAATCATCGGATACACGATGAAACATATATCAAATTACATCATATTTTATATACATTAATTATATATGGTTAACATAAAACATGCCTAAATATGAATTTCATTTTTTTTAAATTTTTTTTTCTCTTAATTTTAACTTGTAACTTTTTATGATCTAATAAAGAGAAAATAGAGGCTATTTTCTTTAACAAAAAAAATTAAGAATTATCGTTAAAGATTGTCAATTAATCCCCTCTATTTTTAATCGGATGGTTTACAGAAATTATCACATGTATTAATTTCAAGACCGTAATATTCTCAACGGAAAAGCGATGATCAACTGGCTTAGACTGACAATTCAACCACAGCAGAAATCATCACTCAATCTCGAACCTCTTTTTTACTCTCTTTTTTTTTGGTGTGTTTCAAAACCCAAAATATCATTATCTTATTGCTTGGTAGGGAAATTGTAGAAGATTTTGTTTTGTCTTCTGTCAGTGAATATATATTTGTTGACACGTTTTTGCTATTTTGACCTTAGGCTTACTCCCTTAGACCAATTTAATCTAATTAATTACACAAGCAAATGAAAACATGCATATAAATCATAAAAAGCACGATAGAATACCACCATTATAAAATTCAATAGACGATGACCATGTTCAACGTCAGTCCGTAAATTCCTCCTGTTCCAATCCTAACCCTTTGTTTAATTATTTAGTGCCACAAGATTGTTCTTTTTTATATTTTTAATTTATTGTTTTTAAGGAAATGCCACGCGAGCTACTTGCAACGAGATTCCCTTTTCCTAACACACTTGTCTGATTCTCTAATAACAACCCCCACATGGATCTATTAATTCCTTCCATAAACAAAACATCATGTATAGTTATATTTTTAATTATTGCCTTATTGGAATGAAGTTAGTAGGAACTTTCCATCATTTTTTTCCTTCTTCTTTGATGGTATTATTTAGTACTAAAATAGAACATTCATTAAAAAAAGTTTAAGTATAAATTGCGGGTGTATATTAATGTTTGAATGATTTTAAAATTAAGAAAAAGTACTGATTGGAAGTAAAAGACCAACTGCACAAGAATGTATCATGTATTGCTGTTCAATCAAGAACATTCAATTATACCACAAGGATGGAGATATGCTCTTAATTTGTAAAAATTTCGCTAAGATTAATACCCATGATCAATCTTCATTCCAAGCATTTGGTAGTCATAAAGACAAAACAATCAACACCTTCCTATCTAAAAGGAAAAAGAAAAGGAAAGTTCTGAACTAAGGAGAAGACCCTAAAACAAAGTCTCCTATATATTCAACCAATAATAATGGGAGGGTGAGCATGCATTTATGTGCTTCTCTCCTCTCATGCCATTTCTACTAATTGCCTAAATTAGTACATCATATTTTGTAAACACCTTACTTATATGAGCATTAATACATCTCATAGATATGTCTCAAGGTATTTCATGCAGATGGTACCAACTCTTCGGGTATACTTTCAAGTACCGGTCGCCACATGCCAATTGTTGATCTCAGTGATTTTTCATGTAAATCTATTTTCTTGAGCTCGTTCATGATCTGACCAATAGTCATAGTCTTGTCTCCTTTGACCGACATCGATAGCAACTGTGCCGCCTCTCTCTTTGTTAGTAGCATCTTTACTCGAACTACTCTCTCTTGACTAGTTTGTGCTTCTTGATCTTTCGTTGTAAGAACTTTTGTTGAACTATCTCCTCTGTTGGTGGTGTCGATGGTATTGTCAGGGCATGATTTAGACTTCTTGAATTTGTATAGACGGCTTAGAATAACTGTGTAGCGCTGAAGTTTTTGCTTTGTAAGGCTTGAAGGTGTAGGTACACTGGTACAATTGACTAAGCTTGGTAGAAAGTTGCCCATGGAGAGAGAAATTAAGTTGGAGAGTGGAAGAGATAATATAGCAACCTAGCTAATAGTATTATATAAAGAGAGAGAGATGAGAAATGGCAAAAAGGAGAGATGAAAGTGGTAACATAAGACATGAAGGCTTTATATAATCCAAGCTGAGCTTAAAAAGAAAGACTAGTGGGATTAGGTGTACACTTTACACTGCCCAATGCACAGTAGAAAATTAATGATAAGCACTAAATTAAGGAGTAAGATAAGAAAAGGTGGAGCGCATGCTGTTCAAAAGAGAGAAAAGGAAAGGCACGTGGGGGGAAGGGTCAAAGGCATGAGTTTGACAGTTTATCACTATCTACGGCAATGAAATTTGATTGTTTATCCGATTCATATCTTACTAGATAAAATAGATATAAATAAATTTATTTTTATTAAGTTATTGAATATGAATATAAATAAGATAATTTTAATTAACTTATTAGATAAAAATACGGATAAGAGTTATTATGTATCATTATCTATAGTAAATTATATAAATATATATAGATAAAAAATATAAATATGATAATTTACTTTATATTTTAATCATAATCAAATTAAATTAAAATTAATATATATTTTTAATGACAGTTGAGATGAAGAAATTGTATGATTTTTATTATATCTAAATCTTTATTTATTAATGTACTTTATTAGTATATTTATTTGATATTATTTATTTATTCAAATTATATATTTTTTACATTGAATTATTATTATTATCTCTTATTACCATCATCCTTTCAAAATTTCTAATGATAAGAATAGATTCAAATAAAAATATATTTTTAACAAATGGAAATAAAATATAAACAATTTTTTTAACGAATATAAATAGAAAAATTTCCTCCAGCCGACACTACGACTTAAAAAGTTGCGTAACAAAAGGCAATTTTGCGTGAAGAGAATTTATAAAATGGCAGCGTAGCAGTGTAAGACTGTAGGTCAAATAGGTCCAACATTGATGTAGACTTAAAAGAGTTAGCAAATTTGATCACCAGTAAAAAGGCCCATTTGAAATTACTCGGTCCGAAATTAACTTATCAGATTCGGATCCGAATCAATAAACACATTAAACCAGATCCGAACCTCACCAAAACTGATCCCAACTGATCAAAACAAAAACAACATCCTAATCTGCTCAACCCCACTAGCGGAATAAATTTAACTGCTATTTCAAAAACCAAATCAGGTTATAATATAATATATATAGTGAAAACTTCAAAATCAATTTTGATGGTGATCAAAACTTGAGACAATCTACATTCATTTCTGAAAAACAAAATTTTGTGAAAATAAAACGAAGTCGCCGAAGACCAAAAACGGCCTAGACCCAAAATGATACGATTTGGAATGGATCCATTTCGAATTTGACTCAATTTTACTATGTAGACTGTATCATGTGGTTCCTACAATACAGTTTTTTTTTTCCTTCAAAAAATCTTAAATTAATCACAATAAAAGTTTATAGGCTGAAAAGAAAGATCAAATCAATATATTCTTATTAATTTCATCTGTATTCGGTTTTACATAACGAGACGGGGAATAAAGGATTCCCTTTTTCATTCAAGAATATAGGTTTTATACTGGCGTAACAAAAGGACCACTTATTTATTCATTTAAAAATATAAATATAAAAGCGATAAAAACAGAATTCAAACTTGCAAATTTTCATCATTGTATGTAATCTTCTCAGCTTTGGAAAAATCATATTTTGAATTGCTCTGCACTCAATTCATGTTTCTGCGGTACCGAACAAAAAAAAAGAAAGTGACTAAAGACATTGATCTCAATATTAATGTATATTTTCAAGAAATTCAGTTATCAGTGTTCTTTCTTATGTTAGGTTACTTTAAGCATCTAGATAGGTGGTTAAGAAACATTGCTTGCTAACTCAGTTTCCTGTGTGACTGCGTCACTGGTTGGAATGTAGCAGTTGGCATGTATCCATTCCACGATATGTACTTTCGAATAAACTTGTGCATTTTATTTACAATTTATTTCGCCGAAAAAGGAGAAGATTTGAATGAAACGACAAGATATTGGGCCTAAATGAAAATTTGAATATTCCGCTGACTTATTTCACTTTATTATGTAAGCCGACTTTAGAGTTTAGGCCCAGCTGACTTCTAAAAAATTTATATATACTTTTAGGTGAGCTTCTCTTTGTAATTGACTATTCTTGAAATTTGCTGGTAAGAAAATATGTTTATATGATGGTAATACTTGAAACACAAGCAACTAAGGAGTACTAACCCATTAGCATCAGATATTAGGCAAAGATTTTAACACAAAAACAACCTCAGTTTGTATTAATTTCAAATTTCCAACGCTGACCCTTCAATATTCCTAATCCAACAAGGGAAATTGCTGAAAATTTGGGAAAAAAGTACGACAAAACCCTCAGATAGATGCTATTTTTATCCTTTATGTGTAAGTATACTTTCCTTTACCTTATGTTGGCTTATGTGTGTATCACCTAAATTGTAATTGAACTATATTTATGAGGAAATTAACAATCTAAATCAATTGCTGAGAGATTCTGATTGAGACCACTTTGCCATTGTTGTCTTTCATCACCTGATACTTCACAACAATACCTGAAAATAAGATGAAATGAACTGAAGTTTGGCATATTTACAAATGTGCCCTCATAGTAATTGAATTTGCACTCCCTTCAAAAAGTGCTGAATAACTAAACAAAGTGCTAAATAAGTACAAGGGGATGGTTTACTTGCCATTATAAAAATGTTCCCATTTAAAGAAATAGGAGATGCATTTCTTTGAAAACTTCTTCCCATTTTACTCAGTTGAAACAACAATCCAGCTTTTTGATGATTTTTTAAAGAGAGAGAACAATAACATAGTACTGAACACTGTAACTGCCTAAATGAACCAGAAGAAATAAGCATTTAACAAAATTTTGACTAGGACTAAGTAATTTCCATTACCATCATTTGGTTGGAGATTGGTGTTAACGGCCACAGCATGCAATCCTACCTTTGCTTTTGGCTGCCAGTCAGTAGGAGGCCCCACCCAGGACTTTGCATTGAAAATTTCTACAAACATTAAAAAAAAATGAAACCAGCATCGAATTCATCCACTGTCCAAATTTCATCATATTAATAGAACAGGAAAATACTGACAAAAATAAATAGAAATAGGTTGTCCAAGTAATTATACTTTCAGTGCTGGAGGAGGATAGGCATGCCAGGTCGAATATTCCACCAACGGCTGCTTTAGAAGGGGTAGGGATGCGATTGCTACCAATTTCTTCATATTGCCAGGTATTTGTCAGGTAGCCTTCTTCCAAGAACAGCTCCATGTGCCTTGCATCCAGTACTTGCATTGTCCCTAAAATTTGTGACATTTAGAACTTCAGAAGAAAATTCCAGCTGTTTTATTTAATCCTTCTATTAATATAAAATTGCCAATATGGCAGAGTACAATGTTCTCAGAATAGCTAACCTTCACAAATGTTGAGGCTGCACACAGGGCATCGTGCCAATTGGAGATCTTCACATTGATAAAAATGAAACATTGAGACATTGTTTGCAAAACTGATAGTTTGTAATTAAAAAGATAATTCTTTATGCAGAAATGTTTCTTCTTTATTTAATTAAACAGTTGGACTGTACCGGCAATCCAAATGCCAGTCTTGGCATTGGTTATGGAACACATGCCAGTGAGCTGAATTGAACGGTTTGCATCAGTGCCTGGCTTGGGTACTCTGCTGGGAAGCGATAGCGTCTCTGTCAGAAGTACAAAAGGAGATTCCAGGTAGAAAGACCCGATCCGCATCCAATCTGTACAAAATCACAAATAAGTTTTTCAGAATTGTTAGAGAAATGATATTTGTTTTCATCATGTAAAGTGCATTGTGTTCTGTAAGGAGGAGAAAGACCAACCAATGTGCTTATCCTGTTGACGAAAGGAGTAGGTGTGAGAACCATCTGTCCAATGAAAGTATGTGTTAGTTTATTCTCCTGTAATGTAATTACAATGCTGCAAAATGCTATGCCAACTTTAGTGTTATAAAATGCAGTCAGAGAGCTGAATTTGTTTGATAATTCGTGAGATTAAAATGTTTAACATCACAACTAAAAGTTCAACTTAAATACAAAAAAATAAATAAATACCAAAGGAAGCAGCATATATCTCCTTCCAGGGAAAAGATGCACATCGAGGATCTGGTATGCCCATGTCACGAAGGCAAGCATACTTCCATATATAATCTTCAGACATTAGATGGTTAAACCAACGGTTAGTGAAGCTCAACATGAGCAGTTCTCTTCCGTCCAAGTGTTTTGCTACCTCTGTCCAGAGATCCATGTCATAGCAGCTATTATTATAGTAAACGAGAAATTTTAATTAGAGATTTTATAGGTGAACTAAAACAGAGGGGATCTGATAGGTACATAGAATAAATTGAGTAAGATCTGAATTGGAAAATCAGATGCTGGCTGATGTCATACCAGAGGATATTACAAAAAGTAATTTGTCATTACACACTGTTTGAGAGTAACTGAATAATATGGATGCTAAGATCAGATCATACCAGAGGATATTACAAAACTGCAGCTGATGCTACAAAGAAATCTCATCACGTATGCTAGTCATAGTACAAGAGAAGATAAAATAAATGAAAAAAATAAAAAAATTTCCTGGAACTATAATTAGGTTTGATTTTTTTTCTCAAGGACATAAGTATAGCGCATATGGGAACCTAAATTTCAAGTAAATTCAAACTGAACCTCAGTGAAGCAAATTCAATTATGAACAGACATTAACAATTCTTGTTAACAATATTTCATCCAGGTATCTCTCTGATTTAAAGTTGATGTGTGACTTAAACAATTGAATTCTATATTATGCATTAATGTGTCCTCATAGAATTGGTTCTGTCAAGCTTACTGACGGTCTTGATGCATGAATCTGGTTTTAAAATGAGTTGACGGAAAATTCCTAGCTAAAACACACAACAGGCTACAATTCATTAAGAAATTTTAATTAAAAAGATTCCCTGGTAAACTTTAATTAAAAAGATTATAAGGAGAAACAATGAACAATAAGCTGATGATATAAACAAGAAAATTCGGGTTCAATTTAATAGTAACAGTAGATCGAACTAAACAAATTGCAGATATATCTCAGATCCGATCTAGCTCCATCTGAATCAAATCAATGAGAAACTTAAGCTGGAAACAGAGAATTAGTAAAGCATACCAGTTAAAGGTTGAATGAGGAGTGAGAAATGAAGCTCGAGGTGAGCTGCATGGAGCGATTGCTCTTTCCTTCTTCACAGGTCTCTCTTCCTGCATGGAGACGCCACTTTTTTCTTCTCTCCCTCTTTTGTTACTGTTTTGATGAACGATCTCCTTCTCCTCCTCTCTTTTACGACCTCCTCCATTTCTGTTGATCACTCTCTTTCTCCTCCGAATGTATGTCACTATCTCTCTAATTTTGCTCCCTCTCTTTCTCCTTCTGTAGTATGTCAACATCTCTTCTTCCCTCCCTAGCTTCCTACTCTGGTCGGAATAAAATGGATTGAGCCACTGATAGTAGCTAGACAGTGTCAGTCCCATAGGAAGGTGGGAAAGGCGATGTATAAACGCGGGGTCGGAGAAGATATTTCAAAATTTTAAATAGAGATCCAGAGGCGAGGGGACTTATTTATCTAGACCTGATCTATAAAGACCAGAGGCGGGTCCCGTTTTTCAGTGACAAATTCCGTTCGATATGATGGACCCGGTTTTTTCGTTTAATTCATCAAATGCGAGGCCTCGTAACGGAAAAGGTTCTGCACAAAATCAGGTTGTTCGGGGGTATTTCGGTATTTGCAAATTATTTGGTCGTATGTTTGACCTGAATAAATTTTGATCGGTCGTGTCTCATAGTTTGAAAGACGTATAATGTCTCTGAAATGTGGGGACATGAGGGAGACGATTGTATCTTATGGTGTTTTATGAGGTAATGTACCAAACTCAACTTACTGCTCCACGTAGTACTCGGAAGAAATCGCTGCTTTGCTCATTCCTTTTTTTTTTCAACGCTCTTTGCGACATTACCATACTGAAGTCAAGTACTCACGTAGTCAGGTGTATCATGTATGGCAAATCGGGCGGGTCGGATTTACCTTCCAGAAGAAATCAGGTCGGGCTGAGTTGGATCCGAGTTGGATCAATTTATATATTGTGTTTTTTTAGATTTTTAATAAATTTTGATTTTATTGAAGATCATTTGATCTCAGGTTCGGTCGGATTTGGATCAAATCAATTTTTATTTTTTTAAAAAACCGGATCAGATCAGGTTCGGATTCGAACGGATCGAACGAGTTTTTCGGATCAGGTCGGGTTCTGCCACCACTAATCATGTATGTATAAGATTAGAAACCGGACCCACGTGTCATTCTCCGTAAATCATCAAAACCTTAAATGTCCTAAATTAACGCTTACTTAGTAATTATGTGTAAATTTTATTCTATCGATCACAATCATATTTGTTCTGAGAAGCCCTGTGATTGACAACAATTCTTACTTCTTACAAATGGATCCTAGAATTCGAGGCCTTTTGAATAAGAATTCACTAATATTAGAACATGTGAACCGTCAGAAAATTGGCACTTTATAATGTTCCTCATAAAACGTGCGAGGAAAAGGAAAATGAGACGATTAGAAGAAATTGAATTGATAACAAAAAAAACCCAATTGTTAATGAAGAAACCTAGAACCATCTAAACAGTGATGGGGTAAAAATGCAATGCTGTGGTAAAATTTTCAACAAAGGAATTTGAACAAGCTAAAGCTCTTCAAATTTAGATCATGGCTGCATTGTTATATGGTTCTAGCTGCACCATTGTCTTCAAACGAATATATAAATGAATTAACACAGGTAAGCACCAAAAAGTATTTCCGTACACTCAAATCTCTGTGTCAAAAACCCTTATGAACATATCTGAGACAAACTTTCTGGCAAAAGGGATATAGCTGAGGCCATACCTACAAAATATTATTAAATGGAAGTTATTAACAATATAAACCAGTCTAAACGTACTTGGAGGTCTGTAATATACTTGATCAACGTCAAAGGAGACACAAGCTTACCAAATGAGGGCACAGATCTCAATTATAATTGCTATCATAGTTAATAATTTGCTATGAATCTGTAAAAGAAAAAGGGAAATTTTGGAAGTCAGTAAATTTATATTTACAAGCAAATGCATATAAAGGAATTAGCTTTCAACAAATTATGCGGAAATAAGTCTCACCAAAAGGGCACAAATAAGTGCAAGAATTACACATCCAATATATACTGCAGTTGCAAAGACCCTAACTCGATCAAACATCATCTTCAGCTGCTGAGTGGGCCCAATTAGGAACGTTGTGCTGCCACAATAATTTGAATCAAAGGATAGTTGTTATTAACATACTTCAAGTGAGCAAGCTATAGGCTGAGATGGTTTTTTAGGGTTTAAAGATTAAATGTTTTGTAATTGTCAAAATCTCAGGTACTGTACAATTCATTCAAAGTCACCAGTACCATTACATCTTATCCAAAATTGAAATGTCTATTAAATCAAATAGACAAACAGGAAGGACCAGAATAGTGTCTTCATTTTTATTTATGCAATAACAAATTATAATTAACAACCAACCTTCCTATAGCCGCAACATTTCCAAAGGTGAACAACAGTGCAAATTTGATTGGTCGAACAAATGCCACCAGTGACTGCAAAAGGAAAGAAAAATACTTCAGTACCAGGGTGTAAGCTACTGAATAACAAAATGATTCTAACTGTTATGTTACTTACAATACAGAAAAGTATCAGGTATCACCAGGTACATTCTGGGGTATGGTACTGGTACAATGCTGACATTCAGCATGGCAATTGTGCAAGTAGCAAAATAATACCATACTGGAGCATGACCAAACCATACGAAAATCATTGCCAAATTCTCTTCGTTTAACGGAAACATAGATATTCAGAACTGATGTCAAGAAGTTATCCAAACACAGTTCCTCACACCAAAGGTACTAACGATGCCTTCGTTTGCAAAAAGTAAAAAGCAACTGAAGATGATAGATAAAATTATCTAATATCAAAATAACGAAGAGTTCTGTAGAATTAGCCCGCTGAAACATAGTAAATCGCTGTCTAATGCAAAACATCAAAGAAGGAAACAAATGTGGGTGGAAAAGGATTACCATACCAAGAGCATAAAGACCAATCCAGCAGCAAGGCACCCGGCGAAACCATAGATCCTCTACAAAATAAGAAAAATGAAGAAATCCAAGACGTGTAAATTGCTTCTATACTGGAGCTAACAACAACAAAGTTTAGTAGATGATTCGTGATTCTTTGATTTTGAGGCTTTGACCTGCATTGGAGAAAGATTACAAAGGCCTTGGTATTCTCCCAGAAAATCATCCTCCTGCTGTTCTTCTTCATCGGCGGAGAAGAGATTTTCTTGCAATCTTCGAAATGCATCCATGTGTAGAGGAATTAGAACTTGTCGATCCAACTGAGATGACTGGCAGGAGATGATTTTGGGACTGTTTGAAAAGCAGCAGAAAGTCAGAAAGACAATCTTATACAAAATGGTACTCGAGAATATAAGAAATTGTGGAGAAGCCCTTCTGCTGTAATTTCATCTTTTATTTTTACAGTACCATTTTTTACCAGTGCATAGGCCGTAGAGCATAGACTGTGTAAATGGAGTGCAGCCTGTTGCAATAGTATGATACATACTTATGCAATGAGCTGGCATCTCTGTCTTTGAAATTGTATATCGTCAATACACATGAATCTCAGAGAGATCCGTCCATACATTTTAATTTCAATGGCGCCAAAAAAAACACTAATTTTAAAATTAATGAAAAGAGTATTCTTTTTTCCCTTGCAATAATAATGGTTATATAGATGCAAACAAAGCAATTGCAAAGTTTATATGACAAATTTGGACAATTTAATAGCTTCACAAGATTATTAAATTAGCAGGTGTTTCACATTTTTGCAATCGAAATTACAAGTTTCACATTAACAGTTTTTAATATGACTGTTCTATTTAATCAGATAATTCGGTTATTTAGGTCACATAATGGCACAAGTGCGATATATCATATACGTAATGATTGGATCGATGAATAAATTTGACAATAATATTCCAAAAAAAATTAAATGTAATTCAAAATTAAAAGTAAATTTATAAGTATTTTATTTGATATATAAGTACAAAAAATAAAAATTTGAAATTTGATATTGTTTGATGATAATTAAGTACCAATTAAGCACCACTGAAATTTCAAATCACTTGATAAAGTATAAGAAGTTAAAAACATATATTAAAATTTCATCATTTTTTATAGATATTATATGCAAATAAAATATAGATCATGTTTATAATATTAAATTCAGATGTACGTTTTGTTGTTGAAAATTATTAAATAGAAAAGTGTCAAGCGATTCCCTCAATTCGAAAATATTATATGATTACTGATATGGAGAAGTCCGAAAAGTTTCAGATGCTTGACTTGTACCAGTACCACCATCATTAATTAAGCTAAATTAAGAAGAGAAATGCAGCTATAAGAAGTTGTAAGAATGAGATCATTTGATCTTTGTGTTTCTCTTTGTATATCTACTATTACAGCAATGCTGTATCTATATATATCTTTACATACACCGAGTCTATTTGTATAAAACTACTTCCTAACTAATTCTGTTACAATTCAGTTATCGTAACTATCTTCTCCTGTTTGATCTATACTGGAGCTCTCCAGGACTGCATGAGTTCCTATAGCAGCATTGAAAATCTGAAATCTGTGCAGTCAGCTCTTCCGACTCTGACAAGCAACAGCGTGAATCTAGCGATCTGGCAACGACTGTGTGAAAGGAGAAAGGAGAAAGGAGCTGTGTCAGTATAGTGAATCCGATAAGTGATCAAGTAATTAAACGCGCGCATGCAAGCGGGTATTCAATTGCGGAGCTTGAATCAAAATAATTTGTTATAAATATACGTTATTATTTCTTAAAGTTGTTTTAGAGGGAGAGAAGGAGAGAGGTTTTATTGAAGTAAATACAGAACCTGGCTTCAGCCATGATATTATCAATATGGGACTACCTCGTATTCATCAAAATTTCGATCCTTAGATTGTGCTTGCATCTGATCTAATGCAGTGCAGAGCTAAGCTTACCCAGAGATCCTGTAAGTGCCAACTCCTCCAGGCATTTATAAAAATATTTGCAAATAAGTCGATAAAACTATTCTTAAATTGCAAAATAAACTTTTTTATGCCAAAAAGGCAAAAACCCTCTGTTGTTGGAGAAAGCGGAAAGGGGCCTTCAATAAATCTGACGGATCTATATTGAGGAAAAAGCAGGAACCTTCACATTTTATCCAACAAGTCAACGACAATGGGGAAGTTTCACACTTATTGATGACTTACTGATTCTCTCGTTTTAGACTTTTAGGATTAGTCAGGGGCTTATATGAAAATATCCCCAATGGCTGCTAAATGGCTCCAGCCTTAATGGTGTCTCCAACCCAGCGATTATTGTTTGATTATTATTATTATTATTATTATTATTATTATTATTATTATTATTATTATTATTATTATTATTATTATTATGATTATGTTTATGATTATATTATTATTATATTATTATGCTATGATTATGATTATGTCTATATTATTATTATTATCATTATATTATGATTATGACTATGATTATTATTATTTATTATGATTTTGATTATTATTTTATTATTATTATTTTAATAATATTATTATTATTATTATCATATTATTATTATTCATATTTTAACTATTCTGATTAATAACTACCAAATAATACTTTCGCTCTTCTAAATAATCAAAAACACCACTCTTCTATAACTATTCCAAAATGACACTATTTTATAACTCTTCCAAAATTATCACTCTTTCAAAACTATTCCTTGATTTACCAAACAAAATCCCACTATATACCATCGATCGTGGCCGAGCTAAGAAACCAAGCGCATGCCGTTATTTGAAAATATTTCAAGGTTTTAAACTAGTATTTTCTATATTAGTTGACAATCGAACTATTTTGATTATATCATTTATGTTATCAAGAAAATATTTCGAGGTTTCAAAATCTAAAATTCATTTTTAAAGAAAAGATTCTCAACAACTATTTTTTTATTTCATAATCATAAAAGGTTAAGTTATTTTAAAAATAGTTGCATTTAATTCTTGATATGATTTTCAATTGGTACTAACTTGTAATAAATATTTTACATAAAAAAACCTTTCTCTTTTTTTAAAAAAAATATTACATTTTTTTATACCATTGACTTGAGCTTTCCTGTCACTAGCAATTAAAACTAAAAAATATTTCATATTTTTCTGAGTTTCAATTTGACTACATTTTTTTTTTATAAAATACATTCTCCAACCTCCAATACACTGGTATTTATAATTCTTTGGTCATATGAATTAGAATTTATATATGGGGATTCAATGAAATTAATTTTTAGTGATATCAAGTTACATTGGATATTTTTAAAGTTTTCAAAGTCCGAACAGTTGATCGAAACCATTTAATAATTAATATATTAATAAAGTTGTAGATCAAATTTTATATATATTTTTATTTTTTTTACTCTTTTTTAAGATGGATACATAACCGTTATTTTCAAACCACTGATTTTTATATCCATCTTAATAATTAATAAAAAAAATTAAAATTGTCCAATTTGATATGGAATATATCTATCATGTTAAATTGTTTGGATCGATTGTTCATACTTTAAAAATGTTCATTGTGACATATGTCATAAAAAATAACTAGCACTAGAGCTGTAACTCAGGTTTCGCCCCGACAATATAGTTGTCAAATAAATAATTAACAATATAATTTTTTTAAATATATTTAATAAAATTTTATATTAAAAAAAATGAATACAATATATTTAAATGCTAAGTAATAATAAAAATAATAATACATTTCTTGGGGAGTGGAGGATGGTCCCATGACTATTCTGAACGGTCTGTTTCGCTTGTACTGGAGTTAAATATATAATAATTTATAAATATTCATATAAAAAAGTTAAATCATTTTAAGAATTAACTTTCACTTTAAGTATATTGTACATATTATTTTAAATGAAAAAAAAAAACTATTTTATATGAACTCTTAAATTTAAGAAAATAAAAAATTTAAATAAAATTAATGATGAAGAAAAATAATAATATAACATACTTAAAAATTTTTTTTTTTTTTAAAACTTAACCCTATTTATTTATTGAGAATCGGTTCTCCTCTTCATATATTAAATCTTTTGGCACACCAACAGAGAGTGCTACATAAGATAACATTTCTACCCGTTTGACCCGCCGACTTGGATCAGAGGCGTTGATACTCATTTCTCACATCGCAGAGGCGTTGATACTCTATTAGATTATTACTTCTCAACCTCGTCCTTTCTCACAGCGCTAGCGCAGCTCCGCCTCTCACCCTTTTCTCGGGTTGGTCGCAAGTTAGGTGGACGTAGGTGTGCCCCTGACACCGGCAGTATCGCACCTAGCGGGCGCTTGGTCTCTCTTCTCCTCCTGCCGCCAGTGCTAGAATTCGAGATTTTTTGACCCAACCACTGCTGCACTTCCACGGTCTCAAGCCTCATACTGTTTTCCTTGATTCTAACTCAAAGAGAGGTACGCTGCCTTCTGTTGGCTTTGATTCTGTACTAGTTTGCATCAGGTGACCTTGTACTTGTAGGATGCTGCTCTAGTTGATTCTGGTATTGCATTTCGGATTTTGGTTTTCTGCAAAATGGATGCTGTGATTTTTTCGGTTTTGTAGGTAGTGTTTCCTGGATTTTTTTACTGATTTGTATCATTGTGCAACTCTGTGGCTTTGTTTGCTAGTATGATCTTTGGATTTTTCTGGTTCTCTGACTTTTGTTTGCACTGGTATTGTTTTATCAGTTTGTACGAGAACAGATTTGGTTGGTTTTCTGATTTGCTTAGGTTCTCTTATACAGCATTTTTCCTTTGCTGATTCTGGTTTGGCTGGTTCTGATAAGAACAGACACAGTGCTGCTTTTTTCCCCCTCTTTTGTTATGTCGATGCTTTTGGAATTTGCTTATACTGGTTATTGTGGTATGGCATCTCGTTTTACTGGTATTTTTTTTTTCTATCTCGCTTGATAAGAACAGATATTTGGCTTCTTTTTTTTAATCAGTTTCTGGTACTTCTGGTGCTAAAAGCTTTGAGGCCTATCATCGCACAAACTTCTACCTTATTTTCTAATCACATTTCTTAACAGAACATTTAAGAACTTTTGGTAAACTTCGCAAATATGATGAATATCAGGGCTCCTTTGCCAAAAAAAAAGATGGAATTTTAAAGTGATCTGGAATATAATTTGTTAGATTGCACAAACTTTAACGATATATTAGACTGTACAAACCTTAACCATATGTTATAGACTGTACAGACATAAACACCAAGACTCTAAGAGCATGGCAGCACGGCGAACTCTGGAAGTGTGGAACTTAGGTATTGTGAAGTACCTAGATGCACTTAACCTCCAAGAAAAGCTTTTGCTAAAAAGAAAAATTGGCAAAGTATCAGACCTGGTTTTATCCCTGCAACACCCCCCTACATATACTCTCGGCAAAAGAAAAACCCACCACAACCTCTTAATTCCGGAATCCAACCTGAAATCCCTTGGGGCAGAGCTCCACTACACTGAGCGAGGTGGTGACATAACATTTCACGGCCCAAGACAAGCCATTCTCTACCCCATATTCTCTCTCAGAGAAATAGGGTTTGGTGCCAGAAAATATGTTGAAGGGCTGGAGTCAGTTATGATTGAGGTAGCATCTATGCATGGTGTGAAGGCGCGGCCTGGAGATAAAGGTGAGACGGGGGTTTGGGTTGGAGAGAGAAAGATTGGAGCAATTGGAGTTAGAATTTCTTCTGGAATCACATGTCATGGATTGGCATTTAATATCGATAATGATTTGAGCTGGTACGAGAATATCGTGCCATGTGGAATAGAGGGTAAAGGGGTTACTTCCTTGCAGAGAGAGGTTAGTGGGGAGTTGCCGAGTGATGATGTCATTCATGATCAATTGATTCAGTGTTTGGCAAGAACATTTCGGTTTTCTGATATTGCAAATAAAGCATGATTTCCCAGTATTGTAAGAACAAAGCTTCATTCTTTTTTTTTTGGATGTTTTGAATTGGTCGCCATTTATTTGTTTATTGTTGGTTTACTCTATAATGCTTAAAATCAATGTAATTTTCATGTAAAAGACGTAGTATTTATGGATTTAATTCTAATGTGTGTGTTTTGCTTAATGACGTTAATTATTTATGCAAAGCACAACTCCAATTCTCTACTGAACCTTACCTCTGTTGTTCCAGTACTTGTACTGGTACAAGACAGTATACAATTTTTGAAAGGTAACCATAGTTATGTATATCAGAAATGTGTCCATCGGGCAATGCTTGTTGAATTGAATGTTAAATCTTTGTTGCACTGGATTTGATGTGGGAGCTCCACTTCCTTCTATAATTCTATTAAAAGGATTATCAGAGGCAATGGTAGAAAGACCCCGAGCGGTCCTAGGGTTCCTTACATTTTTGGGACTTCGCAATTCATATAATTTTTTTTTCTTGTACCAAGCTCTTTTGAATATATAGTCATTACTAGTTGTCAACCGTTATAGAATACAAACTATTGCAAATGAAATACACTACCGAGTAAGGAGTCAAATGTCAAAGATAAGACAGCTTAGGCGATGTTAAAATCAAACCTAGAAGAAGTCGAACGAATGAAGGATTATGAATTTTTCTTGTACTTCTTAAGTCAAATGCAATTACACAACAGAGTTAATGCACCTCAAGTCATGGGGATGACCTGTTGGAGCATATATTGTGGATATGTGATATGTCCTTTGAGAACATAATTCTCAAACCAATAATAATAATAATAATAGTAATAATAATAATAATAATAATAATAATAATAATAATAATAATAATAATAATAATAATAATAATAATAATAATAATAATAATAATAATAATAATAATAATAATGCTAGTGCTATTTACGAAATGTGAAATATTTTATTTAAGACAACTAAACAAAACTTATTTGACAAATGATACAGGAGTTTTCAAAATGGCAAATTAAATTTCGAACATTTGTGAAATATTTTATTTAAGACAACTAAACAGATCTTATTTGACAAATGGTACAAGAGTTTTCAAAATGGCAAATTAAAGTTTCGAACATTTTAATGACTTAGATCAGGGGTAAGGAAAATTATGAATTGGAAACTTTTATATGTAAATTCCTCTAAACATTTACTCAATACAAAATTTTATTGAAATTTAACATATGATGCATATATTAGCGCATGATCTAGGAATAATTGTACTCTTGTTTGATTAATGTAGAAGAATGATTTCTATATAATTACTCTTGTTTAGTTTTATTTTAAAATGTGTTTAGTAATTTTTTTTAAGATGAAGTCTTAGAAATACCTCTGGCATTCTTAATTCTTATACCTGATCAACACTTAGAAATCGTGTGCCGAATGTTTGATATCTAGTATTAATTGTATTAATATAGGCAATGTGTAGGATCTTGTCTTGATTGTTTGCTTATTTTTTGCATTATTACTTTCTTTATTTTATGTAATCTTATATTTTTCAATCTGTAGTCTAAGAAGTGTTGTGCAAAATCGGAACTAAAACAAACCAGTACAGTAGGTATAACATTGATATAACAGGTGCCAACTACTAATAAACAGCTCCAAATAAGTCCTAAACAGAACAATCCCGCACACAAAGGGAAATCCGAGAATTTAGAAATAAAAACGATCAATGCATATAACCAACCAACCACAATAGAGTAAAAGACATTATCACGGGATAGATCGAGTCCAACAAGTACACAAGAGAGCACACAAGAGAAACACAAGATTTTCATTGAGAGCCAGGCGACTAACAAACTTACTATAAATCAAAAAAATTACAAACATATTTCAATTACTAGAACAAACAATTACTATATCTTTACCTTTCTCACTCTCTCTTTTCTATTATCTACTCTCATTTTCTTTTATTCAAGATATACAAAAAGATGAATCTACGAATTTACAATAACACCTAACTTTTCAGCGGTCTCCACTAAAAAGAGATGGTCAAAGAATAAATAAGAGTCCAAAAATAGAAAGAATATAGGCCAAGACTGAATTTGAGTCTAAAAACCCAACAATAAATAAGAATAGAGAAATCAATCCATTCATAATCAATTATAATTAATTACTTACTCTCCCCTTTACCCCTGCTAACACCGAATAAAATTACTCACAACCAAGTGATGCATATATCAGTCCGTTCAAGTCATCTAATGAAACAGACTAACAGAGTGCCAGTTCCAGTTAGTTCGTTGGAAATTTATATATCAATCCTCTAATCAAATTCTGACAATGCTAAAAAAAATTAAAATCTTATTAATAATATTAAAACTATAAATTATGGTGGTACCTTTATATTCTTCGTTGGCTCTAATTTTATTTTGTTTTACTATTTTACTATTTTACTCGCTCTCTCACTTTTATTAAACGTACATGTCAGCAGCCAACATATCTAAATTTTGTTATAAAGGCAGAAATAGGTGAAATAATTAACTTTTTGATCTTGCAAGCTTCATCTTAAATGAACTAACAACTAGTACTGCTAGCTTATGACTGAATTAATGAAATATTTTCTAAGTTAAATAATTTGATATTATGTTACACAAACCTTTTTCAAAAATAATGTAAGTAATGCATGATAAGAGAAGCCACAACATTTTAACAAATTGAGCAATTCTATATCACATTTTAATATCTTGTAAATTGTGGATGCAATTGATATTCAATTTATAATTGATCAAATCATTCGAAATTTAATGATTTATTTAATCATCTTCTATTCAACAGACGACCAAATCATAATAAAATACCTCATCAATGTCAAGTTGATAATTCAATTTCACTATTTATCTAATTAAATTTTTTAATTAAGATATGTTTGGTTGAATTCTTCTAGATTAATAAGGATCAAATATTGAAAGCACATCACATTTAAATTCAACAATGCAAATCTCCTTACAATTAATTTACATAAATGATAACAATAGGATGGGTCACAAACATTGTAAGCATTACACCATACTCTTTGAATGTAACATGCATTACACATCATGCTATACTCAGCATGTGACTGTCAACTTAGTGCCACACATTTCTGGTAATTTTCTCACTTGAGCAGCGTTAATCTCAAAAACACGAATCAAGTAGGAGCGTTTATATTGACAAAAGCATTTTTGATCGGCAATCTTCACATAACCACAACATATATGTGTTGGCAATGGCGGATGCTTACCTTTTACTGCTGGTAGACAAGCCTCAATACCTTTATCATTCAATCCACAAAATATTACAGAATTTACCATGCTATTACTCATCATAAGGCTGGATACTAGCACAATTATCATTGCCAGCTTAGGTGAGGGAATGGGCACCATATTGATTTTATTTGTTGGATGCGAATAAAAAATAATAGTTTAATATTGTAATTTGTAATGAATAATGAGAATGTATTTATAGGATTAGTGAAGGTTGTCTTGTTGTGTTTTGGTTCAACCGTGTTAAGTTTAATACTCGTATTGTTTGTGTAGAAGGAATATAATTTGTACACAAGTATATTACGCAGACTATATTTTCCTAATGGTGACGTATTTTGGTACTTGGTTCTAATTTTGTTGATCATGATCTTGAACTAAATAAACAAAATCTGTTTTTTTTTTTTATTTTTTGCGGTATTGGGTATTGAACAGTTTATTTTGTTATTTTTCGTTCCCGTTTTGTCTATTTTTAGTTTGAGAGGAGACTCTAGTTGTTATCTAATAAAATCTTGATGAAATTTGATGTTCACCAATTGATTAAAATATTTTTCTACATCTATAAAAATTTCAGTTCTTAAATTTTAATCAAAGTTCATCATTAGAAATAATGTTTTACATTTCGAGATGTTTTTCCTTAACAATATAAATATGATCTTTTTTTAATAATATTGGTTTGTCTAAAATTATTTTACTATTTTTTATGTGAGAAAAATGTACTTCTTGGTTCTATGCACCCAATAACTCGGCTAATATTGTAATCATTAATAATGTGCAGTTTTCATAATATAAGTTTTCGTCTCATGATAATGGGACTAAAAAAAACACCCTGTAATCATTTTTTTTTTCATCTCATGACAGTTGGTGTCCTGTTTCTTTTTTTTCTTTTTTTTTCATCGACGCTTTAGATGAAACTGGTACTATCGTCTTTTTCAGTAGCGTCAAACCATGATTACAATAAATGAAGAATTTTCTTGTTGCATTAGATTATGTTTGTCTTTATCCACAGTAATTTCGTCATAAACTCATAATCCAGTAAGAAAAGAAAGCCATTTGAATGTAGTCCTGTGACTTTGGTTTAGACTGAGCTTCCATTTTGACAACACAACACTGCGTCGGACTCGGATAGAAGATGCATGATGACGGTGTAGAACTTGAATAGTGCAATCCAACATATATTGATTCTATATGTACGACACTACGGATTTGTTTGACACTTTGTGGCATAGTGACAAATTTATCATTCGAGAAACGTTAAGTGAAGTCAATAATTCGACGTTCGGGTATAATTTGTTTCATATAATATAAATAAAATATATATTATAATGATAAAATATTAAAAATATATTAAAAACTATAAAATTTCATATAAAATAATATATAATGTGATTTTTTGCCGAATAATTCGCGAATAAAACGTTTCTTTGACCCAAAAAACGCACTGTGTATTAAACTAACGAATTATTCATAAAACATCCGGCTATAGGTGAAAACGAATTATTCACGAATGTTGTTACTATGCTTGGTGGAATAGCTATTCTGACGAATTAATTTGCTAAACGAATTTTAGACTAAGTAGAATAGTACGGAAGAGTGCTAATTCGGTATACCAAGTTATAGGTGGTATACCGAATTAGCTCTCATCGGAATAGCGATTATTGTTGATTATGTTGTATTTTATTATTATATTATGATTATAATTTTGATTTATTATTATATTAATATTATGAAGATAATTTATTATTATTATTATATTATAATAATTATGATTTTAGTATTATATTATTATTATATTATATTATATTATGATTATATGATTATAGTTTTTATATTATAATTATATTATTATGATCATAATTATTTATTATTATTATTATTATATTATGATTATGATTATATTATTATGATTATAATTATTTATTATTATGATTATGATTATAATTTTTTTATTATATTATTATATTATTATTATTATTATTGTGATTATTGTTTTTATTATTATTTGATTATGTTGTATTGTATTATTATATTATGATTATTTTACTATTATTATCATCATCATCATGATTAGTATCATAATTATTCATAATTTAACTATTCTGATTAACAACTACAAACGATATTGATTGATTCATTCTTTCAAATAATCAGAAATACTACTCTTCCAAAAACACACTATTTTATCACTCTTTCAACCATTTTCCAAACGAACCTACTAGTTTTGCATGAATTTATATCTTTGAGACGCGGTGGCGTGATATTCTATCTTCTGTTGTAGTTCCCTGACCATTCTATCTGAATCTGTAGTTCTTTTGATTTGGTGTGATTAAATTTTAAAACTAAAATCGGCAAATTAAGCCTGCTTCCTTAAAAAAAAAAAGCTCGAGAACGACAATTAATGTATTAAAATTGTAATTTGTCCATCTTAGTCACAATCTCAGTGTATAATAAATACACGTATAGTGAACTGCCACTTTCACATGACACTGTTAAATATAATAATATTTAATATTTTTTTTGTTTTAATTATTTTTGAGAAAAAATATGAATTAGCAACTGAACAATGCTTTAGAATGTTGCAAAACCAATCTTCCCCTAAGCACAAACATTATTTATAATTAAATGAATGGTTAAAAAGCAATTACTAACATTTTTAAGTTCAGCAGTTAGCAAATAATGTAGCTCTTCTTCATCCTCTCAACCATTCAATGTGAAAAATATATCAGAGCAGGTATGTGGTGGTTTTCATCAGGAATGGACAGTACTAATTTTCGGCGTTCTCACCTTAGTGCTGATATTAATATTTACTAGTAATACTGTACATGACACAATTTAATAGCCTTATTTCAGTGGGTACACATCTGCAAATAATTTCTATGATTTTTAATAACAAACTGATATTCTAACTGACAACTGACCAGGGCCTCAATAGTCAAATTATCAGACTTGCAACAACAACCAACCAAACACACGCATTCTAGGCAGCGCTGTTGGAAGCCAACAAGTAGAAACTATATTAAGCCTTGAACTTGTTGCATATTATTTTTTTATTCCAAAACAAAATGATGGGGAAAATATTATTATTAACAATAAGAAAACCTTCATAACCTATGTACAGATCTTTTCACCTTATTTGGGCCTGAAAATTGGAAGACAACAGACAAATAAACTACGCCCCTTATACTGGAGACAACGAAGTAACGATAATGCCCTTGAGACATTTTACCTAGATAACGCTGAATAAAGCAGACCATTCGGAAAAATGGCACTTGGTGGTACAAAAACAGGTTTACAACTTCGATCTCTTATGTAGTCTCAATCTCAACTCTTCTGCAACAGCATCAATAAACTCTGTGGTGCTCAAGTACTGAGTCTGATTAACCCTGCAAATTGTAACAGAGATAATATTCATAAGGTACTAAATGGAAGACCAGTTGTAAAATATGCTAATATATGAATGACATTGTATGCATATTTATCAGTTTTCTTTTCTTAATCAGTATCTTTGACTACCCTAATTGAGAAACTTAGCATGTACCAAATTATTTATCAGAGCATGTAATGAGCAAGTCAAAGGTTGAAGACAATGTTTATTTCCTGACTGGGCTTATGTTTAACCAGAAAAGGTGTCAAGGAAGAAAATTATATGGCATTACTTTGATCCATGGATTAGAATAGCAAGATCCTTGGTCATTTTTCCTGATTCAACCACTCCAACACAGGCATGCTCGAGAGCCTCAGTGAAACCAAGCAATCTTATGTTGCTATCAAGCTTTGCCCTGCATTTAAAGTTCATTAACCAGAGAACCATGTTACAACTAACAGAATTTTCTGTCCACTTGACTTAATTTAGTACGCACAAAGAATACCTATGTGAGAGTCCTCGGGTCCATGCAAAAATAGAAGCAATGCTGTTTGTACTGGTTTTGCCGCCTTTCTGATGCACTCGGTAGTGGCGTGTGACAGTGCCATGTGCAGCCTCAGCTTCAATCGTCTTCCCATCAGGGCAAATCTGTAATTAATTAAAAGAGAACAGGACATTTGAAAATTGCATCCAGAAGTTTGCAGTACCCAAGTATCTCTATTTATCTAACAATATTTAATAAGATTACCAATTAAACCAAAATAAGTTGATTTTTCCACCAAAAAAGGCTAGAATGGAAGAAAGACATACCAAGACTGAAGTCATTAGTCCCAAAGATCCAAAACCTGAAATGATGTTAGTACAGTCAAAAGTTAATCATTTAGTGTTGGTTCAAGTAACTACATTAAGAACTTGGAGAATGGTTCCAATTGCAACATATACAAAATAATTTGAAAAGTAGTAAATTATATGTATTTGCAATTAACTTGGTCCTTCTTAATCTACGTTAATAAGAACCATGTATATCAGGAAACCCTAAATCTAAAAACAATTGGCCCAATTTCATTCTGATTGTTCTCACTAAAAAAATTGCAAGTAGCATCAGGGGGGCAATGTGTGTCTAATGGAATATACTTAAATCAGAACAGTAAACTATCAATCATCTCTAATCTTATGTTTTCATATTGGGTTTCATTTCTAGCCTACCCAAAATTTATTTGGGACTAAAGGCCTTGTTGTTGTTGTTGTTGTTGCTAAATGCAGATGCAAGAGAACTCAAATTGCAAAAGAGAAGATACCAAAAAGGCTATCAAAAGCAATATGGACTTATTCACATTAAATGAGTTATTATTATGTTAATAACTTTATTATGCAACTTATTTTGTACAATATTATTATTGCTCACTAAATGAATTATTATTCATATTAAAGGTATCTGAAGTTGAATAATAGAAGTATAATACAAAATGAATTGCATAATAAAGTCATTTACTTGAATAATGACTCAATTAATGTGAATAATAAAGTCCATATCCATTTTGGTATCTTTGGTATTTTCTTTGCAAAAGAAAAATAAAAAAATGAATTCAAAATCATTGTCTAGAACCTTGTGCCAAGAAATCACTTTGTACATCTCCATCATAGTTCTTGCAAGCCCACACATAGCTGCCATCACTTTTCATTGCATAAGCAACCATATCATCTATTAGGCGATGTTCATACCTTAAAACAAAAACAAAACAAATAAGGAAATGAGAAAGAAAATGTAAAAATGAATCAGTTGATTATCTAGCCTAGAAGACAGATGATTTTGTGATTTAGGAAGGAAAATCTTCCAACCTTATCCAACGCTCTTAATAATGGTAACATAAGTTACTATGTTATATTGAGGTCAAACATCTGACCAATTTAGGAAGGAAAATTTTCCGACCTTATCCAAGAGCATCTCTGACCAATTTATTCAGTTTTAGACCTGAACCGAATCACATTAAGTTTCAGAATCAGGACCAATATAAAGCAGGGCTGAGAAGTCAAAATAAATTATGGGAAATTAAGGATAGATAGGACATTAGAAATACTATCCGGTGTTTAATGCCTTTAAGTGTGTCAAAATAAACAGACAATATTTGATGGCATTCCAGAAAAAGTACTGTTTGACTTTTGAGGGAAAAAATGTAGAAATGTCATGATTTTTAGGGATAAATTGAAATTTTGGTTGCCTGGTCCCTAAAAAGGATATATTCACCCACCAACAGTTCATTATCATCAGTTACCCGATTCCTTCCCTTATGCAGGTCCGGCTACATACTGAAGCCTCAGCTATTTAACAGAAGTTGCAAAAATGTTCTGACCCAAACTAACCCATTGCCCTTTGTAGTATCATATGCATTAAGAAAGAGGGATACCATATTCCAGCTGCTTCATACTTAGTCTTCCATTCCTTCTCATAGACTTCTTGGAAGATGTCTTTGAACCTATTTAAGATGATTTATATTCCATTATATTTCATGAGGAAAATGTTTTGGTACTTGAAATTTGAGATCTCATTATAAGATGATTCACCTTCCATCATATTTCTTGAGAATAGTATTTTTGGTACTAAGATAGAGTGGCCATTTCTTCTGGTAAGCCATGTTCATTGAAGCTTGAGCAAAGGCACAAATTGACTGATTTGTGAAACAAGGACATGACAGATGTAAGTAAAAATTATAGCAAGCCCTCTATTCAATGAATACGTACATACGTATATTTCTGATTATTTTTCCATCCCAGTCTAGAGATAATAGAAATACAAAATTTAACTTCCACATGTAACTGTCAGTTTATTGATATCCACGAGGATGCAATTTGACAAATTTAACCTCCCAACCATATCATTATTTTTTAAATACTTAAAAACAGACTTAAATTCAAGTAACAAATTATGGAATAACTCAACATCAAAATAAGGTCTTTTGTTTTGCATATGAATATTTTAATTTTAAATTTCTAAATAAACTAGAAGTGTGTGTGTTGGCCTAGTAATCAAGCACTTTGGGTTATTTTTTTCCAAGAGGGAAGGTTCAAAAAGATTAAAGTGGGCACTTGCCTGCTAAAACAAGTACATAACCTGAAAATTTTCTTTCCAGATTATGGCCTTACGATTGGAAAATTAATAAAGGCACATTTGCCAATTCTCTTTGGTTCAACTACCAACTTCTTAAATGCTGGATACTATAGGCTAAAAACAACATAAGTAAAAAAAAATTGAATACAACCGCTACAATGGAACTTCGTTAAATGTGGGGCACAATCGCAGACAACTATGAGATTTTAATATACCTCGTCAGTGTTGTACATAGCAAGAGCTACTCCCCCAGCTCCTTTGAAGTCAAACACCTCCAGCTCCAGATTATCCTCCTTACCCTCTTTAAAAATAAAAATAAGGAGAAGAAAGAAAAAGACAGTGATAGGCATCCTTAAATAGAAAGAAGTAAATGAACCAATTAATGGATCAGGAAACATAAAGAGATGCTACTAAAATCACGATTAACTAACCAAATATTAATTTGAGCTTGCCGGGTCCTTTAGTAACTATATCAGTTGCTCTATATTGATCACCATATGCATGCCTTCCGATGCATATGGGTTTTGTCCAACCTAGAATTCAAAAAGAAATTGAACCCATTAGCTTATATATTGCAGTATTAAATTGTTTCTACTGAAGTAAGAGTTTGATTGGTTCCTGAAGTTTTAGTACATCCTCTCATCAAATATTAAACTTCATATGTTTGTAATAAGCATAAAATGGTTTGTTTGTACCTGAGACAAGCCGGGGAATATTCTTGCATATAATTGGTTCTCTGAAAACAGTTCCTAAAGAGAAAAATAATAAGGTAACTTAATCGGACAAAACTTTTGAAATTATTCTGATTCAAAGAATGGTAAAAGCCAAATGATAAAGAGGGTCCTGATCCTTTTCTGCACTGCAAATTGTTTTTTTTTTGGGGGGGGGGGGGGGGTGAGTTTGATCTGCATGAATCTCAACGCACTGGTACATGGATCAGATGGTGGTTACACTGCACTGCATAGTGCAGCACAGCAGAGGATACAGATTCTGATAAAGAGAGCATCAAACCATTTAAAACATTTCGTATAGTTCCATTTGGACTCTTCCACATGGACTTCAAGTTAAATTCCTTAACACGAGCTTCATCTATATTTTTTTTTAGAAAAAAAAGAGAAGTTAAATCAAACAGTTAAAAGAAATTAACATTTATATTAAGTACCAGGTCCCTATAAATTTTATCTGGCTTCTGTTTTGGTCTCAATGAACCTTTCTAGTTAGACCAATTTAGTTCTGGCCTCAATTTTAATTGAAACTATGGAATGGATCAGAAGAGCTCTTATGTACTTAATACACCATGGCTTCCTAGGAATAGATGTTCAATGTGGACATGTATCGGTGTGGATATAGCTAAGATTTTATTCATTTTTGCTTAGCTAACATATTTATTCACTTTACTCTGAAATGTTATGGCAGGGGAAAAATTGCCATGAGCCAAGAAGTCTGCTAACCATATCGGGAAATTGGAAACTCTGAAATTGGGGGGGGGGGGGGGGGGGGGGGGGCAAAAACACAAAAAAGCTGTAAAACAACCAACTGTGTAACTGAAATTACAAAATTGTTTTACCTGGGGTAATGGTTGCACACTTAATTGCCACATTATATCTGAAAAACAAGATTAGGCATGACTCAATTTCCATAAAAGAAAATTCTTCCTAATTTTAATAACATTAGTTCATACCAATTTGCAAAAATGTCAAAAGAAAAAATTGGTATCTGAACAAGTATGACAAATATAGGGTGTTATCTGCAATTTTCTGAAAATGGTAAATGTAATATTGCAAAAATGGAAATTAATCTGATGCCTTACTTAAGTGTAGCCTGTGCACTTTCTATTGTAACTCGATCATCGGTTGCATCCCGGTTGGGGAGACTTAAGTCGAAGTATTTTATATCCAAGTCTAAGAACGGAAAAATAAGCTGAAATGCCCATAAGAAATAACAAAATTACATTCCAAAATTTACAAAAGGCCAGATTTGTACCCTTCTCTTGCTTTAGGATTTATGGCATACATCGAAAGTAAATAAACACATGAACAGAAGCTAAAGAAAATTGCTGACCTTATCTTTAATCTCTTTCCAAATCACACGGGTCATTTCATCTCCTGTGTAAGAAAACATATAAAATCATAATAATATCGACTGAGACAAAATAAACTGCATAAACAATTAAATCAAAGTTGCAAAGTTGAAGTTTAATTTTAACAGTGAAACGTCAATTTTACACTAATTGAGATAATTGCCTGGTTATCAAAATAGCAAATACCAAGTAAATGATAAATTGCTAAGATATTTTATCCTGCGCTGCACCTGCTCGGTTATCAAAATAGCAAATACCAAGTAAATGATAAATTGCTAAGGTATTTTATAAATGAATCTGTATAAGAGGAGAGGGGTCGAGGGAAACTCACCGTCCATCTCGACGATCGGATTCACCACCTTGATCTTCTCGAACGCCATCGGTTTGGGGAGAGAGAGGGAGAGAGAGGCGACGAGGAGAGATCCTCGGCGCGTCAATTTAACGACAGGAGGAACCGAGCAGGTGCAGCGCAGGAGAAAACCCATGGTTTTTTCAGAATTACCTGCATTGCCATTGTGGGCTCTGACAACTGATGAGCTGACAAGATAATAAGTTGACTCCCTTCCCTGCGGCCTTCACTGCAGTATTTTACTGTGTAGCGTTTTCCTGACATGATGGGTGGCCTTATACTCTTAAGTATATGTCAGTACGAGAGGATCTAGCATGCTTCAGATTATAATATTTAATATAATTTTTATCTAATATGCAGTATTAAAAATATATAAACAGAAATATTAAATTCGTTATGCAGTTTTATAAAACCGCACAAACTTTTGCGGATATATTAAATAGGTATATTACATTTATACTTACAATGCACTATTTTTTGCAAATTCAATAGAGTATGATTAGGGTTGCTAATGGGTAGGGTAGTATAGGGTATAACTCTTATTTATAGTTTTATCTAATAAATTAACAAAAAAAATTATTAATTATATTTATATTCAATTAATGAAATAAAATTTTATGCATATTTATTTTATCGGCTACAATACGGATCGAGTAAACGATCAAATGATTTTCACAATAAAAAAGATTATAATAATCAGTAATAAAAAAATTATAATATAATTATCTATATCTGTTATCTATACTTCACTATATAGATAACGGGTATGAAATAGCTCGTACATGTATTCTTACGTGATAAGTTAACAAAATTTCTTTTACTCATATTCATATCCAATAACTTAATAAAAATAACATCTTACACATACTCATCTTATCGGATACGGTACATATCAGATAAATGGTCAAACGACTTTCATTGACAGCACTAAATATGATATAATTTAATATTGTATATACTGATAGTTACAAATTGAGATTTTACATATAAGGATAATTAGCATCTATTCGCCAATATGAATGATAAAAATTGACATGTTTATATTTTGTTGACCAAAATACCTTTGATTTCTTTAGAAACATTTTTAAGTTTCTTAAAAATTAAACATTTTTTAGTGATTCTACTTAAATGATTGATTCGTGATAATATTAGCACAATAAAAAATAATTTTATGTATTAAAAATAACAAAAATATTTTTTTATTTATGAGAAAATTATATGCTCAGTACCATATATTTTCATCATGAAAATGTTTGTATAAATCTATTTTCATATTTTGGCGATATAGGTACAAAAACATTGAATTCAAATTTACTAAATAACGGATGACTATAATTTATAAAGCTATAAATAAAGAAAAAAAATGAGATTCAATAAAGATGCCCATAATGTCAACGAACCATATTAATAGTAGTTTTTAATGGAATCATTTACAAATACTTAAATAAGACTGTTGCTAAAAGTTTTATGATGATCATAATCCGCAGCACGAAATCCCTCTTGATGTAGCACACTAAAGACCACACTAAGCATAAGCTGCTTGGAAATGACGTCAAAGCATAATCATGTGGCTGACATGTTCAGTGATGTAGTAATATGCCACCCTTAGCAAAAAAAAATTATCTGTAGAAAAGATCAATTTTTTTCCTTAAAATTTAGCTTGATTATTTTTTAGGAGCTAAAGTGATTGAGAGAAATTCTCGATCTCAGTCCTTTTTATCTCTGTAAAAAAATAATCACGATGGATGTTGAGAAAATCTTCAATTTTTTTTTCAAAAATAAAAATATAAAAATATTTTCATATATAATCCAATGATTGGAATTTTTTTTCGATGTTACAACAAAGATCGGAAAAAAAAATCAGATTAGGACCTAATCCGAAAATATTCTTGGGCCAGATCTTCCTTGTGTAACTTGTGTGGAAATGGAAACCTTGTCCGAAATATTATTTCGGACTAGGGGTGGTCCTTTTTTTTTGGATATGAATACTTTTGTGAGAGGTGGTCCCTTTTTTTTTTTTATTATATTATATATCTTTATTGATACACTAACATAAAGTTTCCATTTTTTTTACGTTCTGTTGGTACAAGCAAGTATTTATTTTTTGACTAATTTCATCGAATCTTTACTTTTTTCAACTGCTATGAATATTATTCCAATGAATGTTTTAAATTTATATTTTAGAAGCATTATCATTAAGTTGTTCAATGCACTTGATATCCTTTTAGGTTAATTTTATATTTCGTTTATAAAAAGTTGAGAATAATGTAGCTACACTTTTGAAAATATAATATTTTGCATCGCATATTCCATGAAAATAATGTTTTTTTTTCCGATCAATAGAGAGGATTGAGAAAAAGTGTATAAATGTAATCCTATGAAAGAAATAGGGCATAAATTTAAACAATTATGTCAATCAACGAGTAAATGGAATGGTGGTACTCAAACCTATTAATTAATTAATCGGATACTAAATAAAAAATTAATAATTTAATATATATATATATATATTACCTAATAAACAACTATCAAAATAATATTCTTTTACATATTAAAAATAATAACAAAATAGAACTCAAAGTAATAAATAATCAAATTGATGCTGAAAATTTTTCACTAAGGAACATCATATTTTGAAATCTCTACATAATTATTTCATTATGCATAATATTAAATATTTTTCTCAATCAAAATAAATAAAACATTTATGGAGACAAAAAAAATTCTAAAAAAAAGATAATTCATTAAAAATATTATTTTTTAAAATTCAAAAAAGAGAACTGCTGTCCTCTGATCCCCTCCCCTCTGAGTCCGTCCCTGACCCCTGGCCCGAAATATTTTGGACCAGTTCTCAATTCCATGCCAGACCCCACATGCCCCTGTCTGAAGCCTCCTGCATCGAAAATTTTTCACGGTCCAGCCCTCTGTTCGAATTAATTTTTCGGACCATCTCTGACTTACTCCTAATCGGAATGGAATCGTGAACCATCAAACACGAAATGGGAATAAAATTCTCATCGCGTTTTTGATAGGAAGGAAGAACGATGACGACGTAGAATTCATTTGATATGATTTTTCCCTCCTCAAATCGTGTTTGCAAATCTCATATCAAACCTTATTATTTATACGGATGAGAATCGATGAGGCTGTCCTTTCGCGATTACCCTTCTTCGCCTCTTCCTCAGCGAATGTCGAAAATGACAGATTATTCTTCGCCAATCTCTGTTGCCTCTTTCGACTAAGTGAGTATCATCTTTTCCTTTCACTAACGATGACTATTATATTTTTTTCCTTCATTTTATTCTCTCGATTTCAATCCTTAACCAATGGCAATCTAGTAGATAAGCAAATTATCGTAGATACTCTCTGATTTATTCACAATAAATTCTCTAATGGAAAAATATGATTTTGATCACAAAAATTCAATTCGATTAATCTCTTTTTTTTTTCTTTTCTATTGAATTGAACTGAAGTTTTTTTCGTTCCATTCTGATCAGATCAGAGTGTTAATTTTTCGTGACTGCACTTCAGCTTCCACAATATTTCCGGATCCAACACATGCTCGCCTGCAATGTTTTTCGCCTGTGATAGTTATATAAACATACGCTAAATTTATCTTTTTTAAGAAACATTCTGACTTTACTCGAAAAATATTTAATTAGTAAGTGTTTATCTGCAAAATTTTTTTATTATTAACGACATCGAATAAATGATTTTTAACTGAATTTTCGATGAATTCATTCTATAAATATATTGTATGAACATATTTTGTACAAATTTTGTTTCAAAATTTCAGATTTTTTTTCTTAATCACTCTTTTTTTTTTTTCTTAAACTCTTTTTTGGTAAAAATCATCTTAATTAAATTTAAATATTCACAATATATACTTAAACTCAGTTTATATCTGACATCTCCCAACACAATGTTAATTCTTTAGTTAATTGATTAAAGGCTGATTTTTTAATAGTTTTTTTCTTTTTGAGTTGTTAAATACTTGGCTATTAAAAATTTTAATTAAGTAACTAGTAAGGGAAAACAGCCCTATTTTTAATTTCGACGCTCAATTTCTAATCTTTTTGTACTATGTGCATCATTAAAAATGATACTACTCAGAAACAAAATCAAAGAAGCATGCTTAATAATTAGAGTAGTAATTACGGGCGTCCGGGCCAAACCAATAGTTTAGAGCATCCGCATTGGTGTCGACTGTCAAAATTAAATTTTTATGTCATGTCATCAATTGACAATTTATTTTAAGAGTGGCATCCCTGAATAGAACGAAATTGTCAAAATGACACTTTCATAATTAATTTTTTGCTTCTTCGCTGATATGGCTTGTCAAATGGATTGTCAAATTTAGACAATTGTCTAATTTTGCCTAGTCTCTGCATCTCTAAAATTCAAATGACAATTATCAAATGAGATTTGACAATCAATTTGACAAGTATTGATAAATGGATTCTTAAACCAAATCGATACCATTTAACACAACTAGACAAGTAATTAACGGTAAATAGACGGGATCATTGGTTCTCATTGTATCCTACCGAGTTTGAGAGAGAAGTGAAGAGAATTAAAGGTAGATGAAAATTATAACACCTCAAAACTTGAAGTTATAAGATTTGAGAGATCCACTTTTATTTGTTTTTATTTACATCTTCCTGTAAAATTCGACAGCATGACAAAAAGTGGTTCTTCCCCTTTTTTTTCCGCTCCCATTTTCCCATTCAACCCGATGTAACAAAATTTGACCTTCACCAAAAGTGATAGAAATATTTATACCAAATATTGAATGAAAATAAGAGGTGTAACCATAACTCATTCACTCTTCAATTATATATTATAGTAATTTTAAAACTAATGAACAAAATTTCGCAAAATTTGACAAATTATATGAAATAAATACTAAGATTTTTCAAATAAAAAATAAAAAAGATACTGAGAAAGTATAGAGAGAGAAAAAAAATAAAGATACCATGAGTCTAAACTCATGAAGACATTCCGTGAACTTAACTCAAAAAGTATAACAAATCATCTTTAAATTTTAATTTATCATGCTCATTAAATTCTTTATATGAAAATCTTATGAGATTCAAAAATTTGGAGTGTTTTGAATTTTTTAAATCACCATTTTAATTTTTAAAAATAATGTTCAAACATTAAATATTTTATTATTTTTTTAGAGTTAATTTTTAAAAATATTAAAAATTATGACTTAAAAATATCAAAAGACTCCAATTTTTTGCATCCCATAATTTTCATATAAAGTATTTAATGAGCATGATAAATTAAAATTTAGAGATGATTTGATGTACTTTTTGAGTTAAACTCACGAAAAATCTTCGTGAGATTAAACTCATAGTATCTTTACTCTCTTTCTCTCTCTCTCTCTCTCTATATATATATATATATATATATATATATTATTTTACTCATAGATTGATAGTGTTTTAAATTTTATGCAATTTTATTTTTATTTAATAGTCCATCAAAGACCAATAAAATTTTACATAATTTATAATAGTTTTAATTTAACGATTTTTGATGAATTATCAAATGATAATGAAATTACAAAAAAAATAAAACACTGTCAATCTATAAATAAAAGATTTTTCTTATGTTTATTTTTTAATTTATTTAAAATGCATTATTATAGTTATCAAAATAGCAATTGTCGAGAGATCCCTACTCTTTATATTATAATATTTAATACTCTTGTTTCTATGTGCAATATGTCCAGTGACTCGATGACAGATCCACACTTGTCTTGTGAGTTAGTTGACCCTCCTGAATTTTTAAAAATGATGCTTTTATATTAACTTTTTACTAATCTGACCCTCCTAAAACTAATTTCTGACTCTTTGGAGAAAAAAATATGAAGTCTAATTACTTTCATCGAGAAAAAAATATTTAATACCACGGATAATGAAAAAATTATAAATATTTTAAAATATGAAGTCTCATAAATGAAAGTTTTCTTCATCGACTTGATTAACTATTATTTCGTGTTTTATTATTTTTATTATATTTTATATGTAAATGATATTATTTTGTTAGTTTTTTTGTTAGATAAGAATGTACGTTGAATTATTATTTTTTTATTTACTATCTGGTTAACTAATGAATTTAAATCCGATAAACTATTATAATTTAATTAATGATCCTTTATCAAAATTATGCATATGCCCTTACACTGAATGACATTTTATGATGCATCTCAATGGACAGGTTAGCCAGAGAAGTGAGTATTATTTGCGTGACGCTCAGTTAGATGTTATGTTAGCCAGAGGAAATGTGGAAATGAAAGTTGAATGGATCGGATCGGTTCGGGTTTGAATTCGAGTTCGGGCATAAATTTTTTTCCCGAAAGAAGAATATATAAGTCTGCTATCTTTTGAGACATATGACATCACATAATAAATTGGACACAAAGTTAGAAATTATATATTTAATGTTCCTATTATACTCTTGGTTGTTCTTAATAGCTTTTAATTTGTCCTTAGTATAAATAATTTACACTACGTGTGAACGAATATAATGCACTAGTTAATTTTTATTATATATATGTTTCGATAAAAACAATGAAAATTTATGCTTTATAATTATTGAGTATAGATACTATGGATAGATTAAGTTTAATTATTATCTGACACTTTTATGTTTTTTTCATCACCAAAAGCTAGTAGCAAAGCACTAATTCAAACCGATCCGATTTGATATTTTTTAGAAAGTCAATCTGATCTGATCCAATTCACTTTAATTCAAACTTAACTCGATATAACCGATTGTCACATCTAAATAAGAGGCATATATGACATGTGAAGCGATTCTTTTTAACTGCTATGCTTCTAGTTTGTGTATGGATTTGGATTTGATAGCATGACAAAATTTTGGTTGATTTTATGTTATAATTCAATTAAAAGGCATGTTTATCCTGATATCAACTTGCATTGAATAAGACGTTTTTCCGCTTGTAAAAATAATAAAATATGTATCCTCCTTAATACTCACCTGATGTACTGAAGTTTAATTGTAATTGATGTATGATGTGTTTTTACTTCATACACTTGTTTCATAGCAATAACTAATAAGGTAAACATTAAAATATATACACGAGTCATCTGGGCCGTTTCTTTGGACAACTGGCATTATCTGCCTTTTGCTTCGGCTTTCCTAATTTCTCTGGCTTCATGCTCCTCTATTCCTATATGAAATTATATTATCCTTTCGACTCAAAAAAAAAAACGTTGGTAATTTCAGCGAGCTTGTAAAGAAATTTCTATTTCCTAAGTCAGGGACGTTTGGAAAGAGATCGTCTTAATTTCCAACAAAATTTTTGCAATCATGATGGTTTCCAAGGCAAAAGGTCATCGTTCCAACCAACAAGAAAACCAAGCTGTAAGAAACCTTCTAAAAAGTTTTGTTGAAGTTTTTAATTTTTATTTTTGTATGGTCTTTTGCTTTAACTTGATCAGTTCATATCCTTTCTTTCTAGAGTGTTTGGTATCATCAATTTCTTCTAAACACAAGGTGGAAGGAAGATCTTGTAAAATAACTCTTCTTCCAATCTATACCTATTTCTAAAGTTTGTGTTTGGGCGTCAATGATATTATTTTACTCATTTATCCAATCTGTATTATATTCGATAAAATAAATATGAATAAAGATTTTTTCGTTAACTAATTAGATATGAAATTAGATAAGATTTTTTTGTTAAGTAAATAGATAAATATCATTCTATACCTATTTGCTCTATAAAATAAATTATTAAATAAATAACTTATATTTTTTTATAAAAGTGGAAGTATATTCACCAATTTCATTGAAATCATTGAATTACAAAAAAACTTATCTATCAGAGTTTGTACCAAATCGCTAGTACTTCGCTAAGCTAGATAGCAAGATACTACGAATTAGCAAGTAAGATATAAAAACAGATAACATTCTACTTGATCAACATAATAAAAAATATTTTTAAATACTCAAAATGCTTCTTCAAATATATCAATCTCTGATTCAGACAAAGAATCTTCATGTGACAACATAAATTTGAAATTAAGTAGTAGTGATTCATCACTATTTTTACACCAAAAAGAAATCAAATTTATGACTTGAACTCTTATTCCAATCATGTATAAAAAGAGTGTACTGTAAAAATGCCTGAAGCATTCCATCTACTAATTTGTTCCTCCTGAAAAGACATGAGCGTGATCATTGATGATGTCTATTAAAGCATTAAATTTTAACAGGTAAGGACCCATGAGATGAGAATAAAAACTCAGATAATGAATTCCTAATTCAAAGACTTTAGTCACAATATTTTTTTTTATTAGAAGCTACTGGGAATAAATTAGGAAATTTATAAGATAAGGATATTTCGCCAATCCATCGATCTATCCATAAAAATAGTTGTTTTGCCATTCTCTATCATTTTATTTAAGAAAAACCAATTATCCCTTTATCTAAAGTGACATCTTTACAGAAAGGAGAATATATCGCTCTATTAGTTGTATTGTTATACTTAAATTTTAAAATTTATTTTCGATGACCTCTTGTAGAAATTAAGACTAAGGTGGTATTAATCATAACCTAAGGATGATCAAGTCAAACTATGAATCAGTTGATAGAAGGTAATTATCAGAACACAAAGAATTAACTAAGTAAAAGATATATAAAAATTAAATTGCAACTTAATTAAAAACTTTTCAGAAAAAATGTTATAAATGCTAGAATGTGAAAAAAGAATCAACCAAATACTAATTGTTATGAAAAAAATAATTAGTGTAAAATAAACTATGACAACTTTAACAAGAAAAGTAAACCACTATAAATAGAGAAATGCAAAAACTAATATAATGCAAGTATAATAACTAGAGAAGATGAGATTTTAATGGAGTTCAATATAAAATCTATATCTTCGGGATCCACTCCACTAATAGCTTTAGCTTCTTTACAATAGTGAGTACAATAAGACTAAAAACTATTAAGAAAAATAAACAAGCAATTGAGCACTCAAGGCTAAAAAATTATGAGTAAAAGCTCCAAAAAAATTGAGCCAAACACTCAAAGATGAAAGGAGCACTAGAAAGCTCAAAATACAATAAGATTCTTTAAAAGATTTGGCTTGTTTCTTAATTGTGTTTGTAAGAAAAAAAAAATTTAGGTGCTCTAGAGAGTGTTTTGAGATTGTTCATGTTAGTTTCATATTGTGAGAGTTTAAAATGGTTTGATAGTATCAAAGCAATTTTCTTATATAGAGCATCAGATAATTAGACAGTTAGGATTATTGTGCCGTTGTAATGGTTCTGAACCGTTATAATCGTTGAATTTTACTTTTATTTAGGATTTATCAAAAATGCCCCTTGTCAAAACTCAACTGACTTTAGAAAATGTGATAATATTTTAAAATGATTAAGATAAACTGTTATAACGATAAGAGAAAACGTTGAACGTTTTACCATAACATTACAATATTTTTACCATATTGTTTGAGCTCTGACAAGTCTGTCTATCTACAGAGGCATTATAATGATTCAAGGAACCATTGTAATGACTCAAGCCGTTCAATATTTCCCAACCGCTACCCAATGATAGCCTTTGATAATTTTGTGAAGTTTTTTGTTTTAGAAAAAAATTGAGTTTGTCAAGTGAAACTGTTATAATGCTTGAGAACCATTATAATGATTTACATTGATAGAAAAATTTTCATTACTTATTGATTGAGGTTATTAAATCATACCTTATTACGATTATGATTCTAAGTCTTCAAGGCTTCTTCAGTCTATCTTCAATAGCATCTATCTTCATTTTTTGCTCAAGCCTTCATAGGATCCTATAAAATATCTCAAGAAAATTTATTAAATTTAAGTATATTTTACAAACTAATAAATTAAAAGAAATTATTTAGTACAACACCTTTAATTATAGGATCCTTATATTTAATTATACATTTAGCCAATAGTGACTTATTCATTAAATCTAAATCCATAACTCATAATCCTTTCTATTCCCTACTCTTACAAATAATTTTCTAAGATATCAAAGAATTTTTATTAAATCTAAATCCATAACTCATAATTCTATCTATTCCCTACTCTTACAAATAATTTTCTAAGATATCAAAAAAAAAAAAAAAATTCTTGATGGAACTACCTCCATACCATAGAAATTTCTTTCCTGATTGATTAATTCGAGTTTTTACTTTGAATGGAAATCTATACATGGACATCTAATACAATGAAAGAGCTGACAATACAGAATTGAGCAGTAACACTCTCCCCCTTAATGAAAATAATTTATTTTTCCAAAGTTGTAATTTATTTTCTAATATTCTGTACGTTAGTTGTATCGAGTTATGTGAGTTCATTAAATATGAATTAAAATTATTATATTTTCCATATTTCATCTTCTAATAAATTATAATATTTAAATAATATTCAATAGAGTATATCTTAAAATGATAAGATAAGGCAATATAAGACTTTATTTTAGAAAAATATTATATTTTTTTAATATATTATATTTTTTAGTTAAAATATTTGACAAGATATGTTTGTATTATTATAATTTATTTATTTTAAAATGACTTAAGTTAAAATTGATTGTATATTTATATTTTAATTTCATACTAGTAAAATAAAGATGTATTAATATGAAGAAAAATTGAGTATGTACCCATGAAAAATTGACTAATCGGAGATTTTTCTATCAATTTTTAAATTTAGATATTTACCTATTAAAAACTCACTTAACTTGTTATTTATCCATATGATAAATTATCTTCAATAAATCAATATTATAATTCAATTACTAAATTAACCCTCCCGCTTAATTCACTTCTTCTTCGTTATATAATATAGGGATCGAAAGAGGGATTTAAAAATTATATGACCAAATTAACCCTCCCACCTAATTCACTTCTTCTTTGTTATATAAACCTTTTCTTTATTATTAAATTGTTAATCCATGAGACTCCTCCATCTCTTTTATCTTTAAGTCATGATAATACAATAATATTATAAAAGCATGTTGAGAAAACACTCATATTAGTTTGTCAAGGAAAATGTTATTCTAATAGATTGATTGTCATATCTAATCAGTATTATGAAAAAATAAGTTTGAAAGAAAAAAGGGAGGGGCATATAGAAGGATAAAGAGAAAGATGGATGACATGGGAGAAAAGTTTTAGTTTTGAATTTACGATATATGAGTCAAAGAGAAATAAAAAAATAGTCGTTCATGAAAATAGATGAAAAAAAGGAGAAAAAAATCAGGTGAGAGGATAGTCCGGTCATATAATTTTTTATTAAATTTTTAATGTTGAATTAATGAAGATAATTCATCCTACGGGTGAATTACAAGTCAAGTGAATTTTCAATGGATAAATATCTAAATTTAAAGAATTGATAAAAACAATTTCAATTAGCCAACATTTTTATGGTTACATACTCAATTTTCCCTAGTATGAAAGGGATGAGTATTAATTTTTTTATAAACGATGATAAAACTAATGTATTACTATTATTTGTTATTTATTTTATTTTAACTGATAAAATAGGGCATTAAAAGTCTTATTTTAATGGATAAAAATAATATATTAATAAGAATAATTTCAAATGAGTATGATTTTGAAAAATATTCTAGTACCATACTCATTGACACCCCTATTTGTGTTTGGTACCTCAATTCATTTTTCAAAGTTTGTGTTTGGTACCTCAATTTTAGAAGAAAGAAAGTATTGATTCTTTAATTAAATTTTAAATTTATATAATTTATTTACTCTTCTGATTATTATTACTATTATTATCATTATTATTATTACATAGTTTAGTCTATATAATCAAATGTTTTTAGTAATATATTCAAAATATAGTCATAAAAAATGCAATAATAATATTATTAGAATAATATTCTATAATAACAATAAATTATAATAAGATTATAATCTTATTAGAATTAATATTATAATATTATACAATATTAATTTTGTAATAAATAACTACAATAGAAGGAGAGGTATTGCATCTTCATGAGGCATGTAGTGCATCGGCCATCGGGGCATCACCTCCAGTGGAGAAATTGAAGAAGAGACTGAAAGAGATGCGGATTGGGATCGCGAAGCATCTTCATGAGGTACGGGCATTTGATTGATCTGCGAACTATGGAAAGAAAGCGCCTAACTTGCATTTTGTACTGCATTGCTCCTATTTTTTATTGAGGTTTCTAAAAATTCACTGCTTGAGAAATCCAAAACTAAGGGTGTTATTCGAGCTAACTCGAGCGAGTTTATAAGAACTCGAACTCAGCTCATGTGGTATACGAGTTGAGATGACTTGAATTACATAACCACATCCGAGTTAATTGCTGAATTCGAACTCAACTCGTTGGTAACTCGAGTCAACTCACAACTCATGATTTTAGCTCGCATAATTGACAAACTGCACAATCTTACTCGGATCAGAGGGTGGCTGGTGCTGTTGTGCAGTTGTGCTTACTCCAAATCAGTAAGATAGTGCGAAAGCCGCTGAAAGCCTAGGAAACTGGTCACTGGTGAAAGCTGAAAGCCGCTGAAGCTAGCGCCAATGCGGTGAGAGAGGAACACGGAAACGAGATAGAGAAGAGACTGGTGAGAGCCTGAGAGGAGAGGAGACTGATCACTGGTGAGAGTCTAGGAGGTCACGACTCACGAGAGCCGAGAGTGTGGGGACTAGGGCGACGACGGCACCACGACTATGAGAGAGAAAATGTTAGTCTCTAAGATTAGGTTAGAGAAAACTCAAAAAAGAAACTCGTATTCGCGTTAGAGAAAAGCAAGGAGGGTTTGAGACTTTGAGTGATAATTCGAGAGTGTGGGGACTGGGGAGTGGGGACGGGGGTATGGGGCTTTGGGTTATCGTCTAAGAATCTGGGGCTTTGGAATTTGGGTTACTATCACGTAAGTAACGCTGCGCACTAAAAAAATTTCTTGAGTTCACGAATGAGTTTATCTCAATTCGTACTCGGATAAAAAAATATACAAGTCAGCCAGCTCGAGTCAGATTTAACTCGAGTTAAAACAAGTTAAAATTCGAGCGAGTTACGAGTTATTTGCTCGGCCTATCCAAAAATCCTGCGTATCTTGCAATTTACTGCGTCAATTAATGAATAAAATTTTTACCTATGGGTCTTGCATTATTGTCCCTCGCTTTAAATGGTAAAAACAGAAAAAGAGAAAGAAAGAAATTTGTTCTTCTTTGTTTCTCCTTGCTTCTTCTATCTGTGAAACTGGTTCATTTTCATTAGTAAGGTAAACTCTGTTGTCCTGGTCGAATTATTTATTTAACAAAATTTAATATGTAAGACATGGTACAACATAATTAATTAAACAATATGGGTGAATGTAATTTGTGACCGACTGATACTATTGAAATGCATAACCGACTGAAACTCCAAATTCATTTTCACCTGAGATAAAAGAAAATGTCTCTAACTCCCAAAATTTTCTCAAACAAAAATTTATAATTTATGCTGGTATAGCTATTTCTATATTATTCTTGTGTTTGAGATTTAAATCACATGAGATGGACTTATTGAAGATATGTAGATTCTAGCCTTCAAATTTTGTACTGTGCCAGTATGATGTAAAAAGGAATTAAAAAAAATACCATCTTTATAATCTATCATATAAAGGATCTAATTCTTCCATGGTAGTATATTGTATATCAGTACGACATACAGAATCTAGCATTCATTTTTGTGCAGAAGAAAATGAAAAGTGAATAGGCAGGTTTAGATCAGACAACAATTCTATTTTTGTCAAACATGTTAAGAGGACATGAGGCCACAACAATGAAAATTTGGGATAAATTACACACTGACATAGGTAATTTTATGGCTCGATGCAGTGTTGACTTAGTAGATAAATTAATAAATTGTCTAAGATTTTCAGATAGAATCTTGAAAGAAGTGGCTAGGGTTGGCAATTGTATCATTTTGGGTTAAATTGGAAGTTGCACATTGAATGCAGTTTTGGTGGAGCAACAACTGAAAGAAAAAGATATATTACTAATTTACTATTAAATAGTTAAAACTGTGTAATCGCATTTAAGCCATTTTAGGGTGGTTTCTATTGCTATAAGAAGTTTATTACAACTTAAATGAGGATGTATGTATATCCGGAGGTTGGTTGACCCGCTAAATTTAAAAACATAATAATATTTTTTTTAACAAGTTTTTATAAATTTGATCTCTCTGATCTAATTTCTGATCTTCAAATATATTAGATAAGAATGTATATTAAAATTTTAATTTTTCATTTAAAATTTAATTAATTAATAAAATTGAATATGATAAATTATTATAATTTAATTATTTAAAATCCTATATCCCCTGACCTTTTATTTTTGTCCTTATCACGGCCGAAATCTGTTCACATGCAAAGACTTGCACGTAGTTGCACAATTTCGGTTACATGCATCAGAAACCGGGATGGGGGGGTACTGATTTTGTGATTTTTTTTTTCGGGTTAACATGCTTGGAAATGATTTTTTTAGAAAGTAGAGATTCATGGGTAAATATTTCAGAACCATATCTTTATTATTAAAGAAAAATACGTGGACCACTCGTGAGCAATAAGTAGGCCACAAAAGGCATGCACATTTTTGGGGTAGAATGATAGAATGTGCACGGCCCAATAAGATACTTAGAGAGAAAACAATTGTTCTACCAGTAAAGCCCATGGGCCATGCATTTTCAAGTTATTTCGTATTTCTGACTCCTCTTCTCTTGGAACCCAAAATAACTGGACCGTGGATCCTCTCTTATCTCCAGTTCCAATAAATCAATACTCATGTAGGATGCTAAATCTTATATATAGAGGGGACCTTGACGTTTTAAACTGGAGACAATTGAATATAAACTCGCAATTCTCTGGGAACGCCATCCCGAGCTCCCGACCATCTGTCCATTCTCTCTTTTTTGTGTCTCGAAAAATTTGGAGCGAACCTTCGCAACCCCAAAAAATTGGAGCCAAACTCGAATTAGACGCCAATTCCAATTCACAATTGGCGAATCTCAAATCTGAAACCAGAAGCCAGAAATCTCAATTCTCAAACATCTACCAAACTATCGTCGCGTCACTAATCTTTGATCCCAAATTCGGCCTAAATTCTCTCCAATTCTGGGGTTATCTTGTTGTTGCGCCTGATTTGCAAATCTAGGGTTTTATATGAATTATGATGCTACTAAAGCGGGATTTGCGAACACAGATAACGAGACTAAAGCGTTGCAAGGCGGAAGGGCCCGCCTCCTCCTCGGTCGACGGCCCCAGCGGCAGTGATGAACCCTTCAAGAAGAGAATGAGACCGGAAACGGTCCAGTTAGCACCCGCCCCGTCAGTATCTGGCGCGGGAGTTGAGTTGGAGGCTGTTGGGAGGAGCTCCAGGTCACGAGCGAGGGCTGTTCCTTCTCGCTTCAAGGACACGGATGCAGTCGATCGACGCAACAAGGAGGAATTGAGTTCGAAATCATATTCTTATATCAATTCTTCCAATAAAAAGGATAATTCATCCAATGGCGACATTGTGCTCCCTAAAAGCTCCAAATTCAGGACGATGGTGCCTAAACGTGCCAATTCTTCTGAGGCTGACAATGGTGAACCAAACCTGATAGAGAGAGTCACGGGGTCTAGAAAGAGAGATGATCCGTGTTTGCTGGAGGAATTAGAGGTAGGGGAAGTTGTATGGGCGAAGTCAAGCAAAGCAAGTCCACCTTGGCCGGCAATTATCATAGACCCGAGAGAACATGCCCCTGAGGTGGTACTCAATGCTTGTGTACCAAGTGCAGTGTGCGTGATGTACTTCGGTCATGCAGCCAACGGAAACAGGGTGAGTGAAAGTTTTTTTTTTAATTTGACATGTAATTTGATTGCTTAAGCAACAAACACAGTTAATAACGAATTGTCAACAATTGAGGTGCACCACCTGATTTAAATTCTGGGGTCCTCAGTTTTTTTTATTGTTTATTTATTTACTTTTTTTTTTGCATAGGAGTATGGATGGGTGAAAGCAGGAGCAATTTTCCCTTTTCTAGACAATGTGGACAGGTATAAACTAATTGTCAAATCTGTGGGTACATGTGCAATTTTTTTTTTTTTTTGTATGAAGTTGAAAGTTTTCTATTTTTTTTTTCAGATTTCAAGGCCAGAAACTGGGTAAGCTCAGAGCCAGGTTTGTGCATGCTATAGAGGAAGCATTTCTGGCCGAGCGAGGATTTTTTGACCTTGAATCTCAGTCTGCCAATAGGGCAGAAGACAGTGAACCTGCAAATATGGCCCCAGGTTCCAGCCATGGTCAAGAAGGTTCTTCTAGTGTAAGAAATACTTGAGCTTGTATATTGGTCTTTAGGAAATGCTATAACATCTCCAAATCATTTTATATTTTGTAATGGCTTCCTCTATTGGTACTTTTTCTTCAGGGGGTTAACAGAACATGCAAAGGATGTGAAAGGACCATTTGTTTGTCGAAGAATAGGAAGTCTGAGTTTGAGCAGCGCCTGTGTATAGCATGTAGCAAGGTCTGTTGCTCTATTTACTGTTTACCCTTAATGTTCTTGCTAGAAGCTTATAGATCATATTTATTAATAAAGGAAAAATATATATATATATATATATATATATATATATATATATTATATATAGAGTTAGACTATTGTGAAAACGTTTGCATTTTGAGCCCAAGTGCATACGGCTAAATTTTATGTGAAATGATCGAAATTCAAAATTATCATTCTCATTAAATTCTTCATATCAAAATATTAGGGGATACAAAAATTTGAGATATTTTTTTTCTAAGTATTTGTTTTGGATTTTTGAAAATCAGCACCAAAATAATAATAAAATATTGAATTGTTGTTGCTGATTTTCAAAATCAAAAAAATACTTAGAAAACTCGAAATACCCCATATTTTTGTATCCCACAATATTTTGATATGAAGAATTTAATGAGAATGATAATTTTGAATTTCGGACGTGTTACGATAAAATTTGAGCTGTATGCACTTGGGCTCGAAATGCAAACGTTTTCACAATAGTCTAACTCTCTCTCTCTCTCTCTCTATATATATATATATATATATTGTCAAATTTACTTGACCATTTCAAAAGATGCAAATTTGGTGCCAGTAAACACAAAGATGCCATTTTCTGATTTTCATGATCTACTTAGAACATAAATTTCTTTGACATAAAATTATTTCATTGTATTTTAACGGAAGTTTTCACTGTTTTGATTATATATTTGTTGGGTTGCTGTGCAGCTATACAAGGAAAAGCGCTATTGTGGTGTGTGTGAGAGAGTCTGGTACGATACAGATGGGGGATCCTTTGTAAGATCTTTAGTTTATATTTTATAATAACTAACATACAGGTTCCGGTACAGCCCTGACTGGTACTCAACATATATGAGCAGTACTTGATAAAAAAACATGACCTTAATATGAGGCATATTAAACTTGAAAACCTACCAATGGATAAATGTTCAATTTATTCTTAGCTTGTCATTGTTTTTGTGACTGTGAATGGGTTTCATTTCTAGCCTGCCCCAGCTTGTTTCGGTTTTTGTTGTTGTTGTTGTTGTCAATGTTTATCTTTTTGTTTGTACTCATCTTGTGTTTCTTGTTCAATTCTCATTAGACTCAATGTGATGGATGTGAGATCTGGGTTCATTCAGAGTGCATCAGAACACACACTGAGGAGGTTCACCATCTTTTATCTTCTTGCATTTATTATGTGAAATTTAATTATACTTGGTACCTTCATCATACCAGGCTACGAGGCATGATTGACATTGGTATTACCCAGGCCTGTTGGACGGGCATAACAAAAGATCATTTGTAGCGTGGTAATGATTTGATATCATAATCCATGCTGATAGTTTTGTATTGGATTGATTTACTATATTTCTTCTTCTTCTTGAAGGAATTGAAAAACATGAAGTACTTCTGCCCATCATGCATTGCAAAAGGCAAGATGAAGGCTGCTTCAGTAATCCCTATTTCTATTGATAAAACTAGGTTTGTGCTTTTATATGTTTATTTTACCGACATTATAAGATTTTCACTATTCTGATACATAAATGAGTCTTCCTGTAAAAGGACTTGTTAATTCATGCAATTATTTCACAGACCTTTTTTTGTCACTTTTTCTGACAAGGTGTGAGAAGGAAACTTCAGAAGTGGAATTACATGACATGATTCCTGTTTACCTTGATAACTTTCAAGGGGTATATTTGCGCAAAGAGCATATGTGAGTTCTTATTATTTCTGCTTAGGGAGTTTTTATTATCCTGTGTATATTTACTGTTTAAATGCTGACAATATCAATTATTGTACCTGCTTGATCTTAACTTCTGATTTGAACCATATGTTCTGTGTCAGGATTTTGTGCAACTGCAGTCAGTGCAATGGTACAAAGCTAACTCCGGCTAGGTTTGAGAGTCATACTGGCTCCAGAAGGAAAAACTGGAAGCTTATTGTCAAGGTCAAAGGCACCGACATCAAGTTAGATGACCTGGTATGGAATAACTGGAAACTTATTCACCCATATATTTTTTTCTACTTTAGCACCAACATCTATGATTCCAGATTGGGTTTTATTTCTAGCCTACCCCAATTTATTTGGGATTAAATGCTTTGTAGCATATTTGGAAAAATTAACATGTATCCATTGAAAAACCCTAACTGGGTGGTGATGGGGAAAATACTTTTTATTTAACTCTATGAGTTGTACTGACAACAACTTATTTTGCAACCATGACAACTGACAAATTGGCTATGTATTTAATTTGGTGCAATTTGAGAACTCAACTGTCCATCTAAAAAAAATTCTATCAGCCAGTGTGATAGTGCATGAAAAAAATGCAGATTCGTCCAACTGTTAACCAATAAGGTGGACCTACAAGTTTATGATCATTCAAAATGTCCAAATTCAGAATAAGTCTGGTTGCAATATACTTGCATTAAATGTTATCATTTAATTGTCAGGATTTATGGCTGTTTTCCATGACCTATTTAATATTGATTGGTATGCAATCATGTTGTGTTGTGCTTGCCAACATTGCCTGACTTAAGTAACTTGAGCTGTCATTAGGAAGTTGCAATCATTTTCCAATCGATCAGCCTGTTTGCGGGTCTAAATGGTCTTGGGAAGTGAGTTGGGTCCTTTCCTGCCTAGAGTGAACAGAATCTAAGCCTGCAGTTGGTATTAAATAGTCATCTCAATTTGTGACCGCCAGTTGAAGATATGTAATCTATACATTTGTTTGTTTTTTAAATCATGGTTCTTAATAGTTGAATGGCAATAAACCAAGTGTCGTGAAGACACAAAGGAATGCTCCAATTACAACGAAACAGAAGGTAGAAGAGTTGCTTCAAGGTACTCATAATATAATATTCTCATTCACCATTTAGCAATGCATCTGTTAAGTTTGTTTATTTTATTTTGCAGCAGTATTATATACTTAAATAAGGTCCAGAAAATTTCCTTGATATTGATGTTAACTATAGCATATGACCTATTTTTTCTGTTATTCATTTAGAGCCATATACACCAGTGAATGCAAGGTGGACTACAGAAATGTGTGCCATCTGCCGGTGGATTGAAGATTGGGACTATAATAAGATAATAATATGCAACAGGTAGTTTTATACGCTTTTGTAAGGAGCTGAGGTGCTTCTGCCCTCATTTAGTGCATCATTTTTTGCACATAGTACCATTGAGTTGCCCTTTAGTAGCATTGTTTTTTCTATCCAAAACTACTCTGGTGCCACCATAGCAATGTAATCATCCACAAAAGTAGAAAATTTCTATTCATTTTCCCCCTCGCACAATTACTTGCGTCTGTTCTGTTAATATTAGGATTTTGAATGTTATGTATTTATCAGATTCTGCAGTTGTTACTTTGGTCAGGTTTTTGTGCAGGGTATTTTCTAATTTAATTTTTGCCATCCAGAATTAGCCTTAAGATTTCCTGATCATAGTGTCAGAAACATTTTTCTCCATAAAAAATAGTTAGAACTTCAGTTTAGGTATCTGAGCTGCTTTAAACCAAATGGATTGTCCGAAATATTGGTTCTTTTTTTTCTGTTTTTTTAAAATCAAGAAGTATTAAAAGAGATGGGATAAGTTAAGCTAAATCGAGCTATGAAATAACTACTGTCCCAAGTGGTGAGGTGTCAGGTTGACAACCAAGTTTGCTTATATATGGATGTGCTTATCCATTTCATCAAGGTAATAAAAGACCAAAACCACGGCAGCGGCCTGTGTTGGATAAGTTTCTGAGCAGATCCGAATTTAATTTTGGCCATGCTGACTTTTGTATAATGCTAAAACCTGTCATAGCTGTGAATTCTCTGATAGTAAGATAAATTTTGGCCATATTTTAGTGTGAGTAATGCACATTACTCAGGATATGGTGCAAAACATGCTATATTGAGGGCACTTAGGGCATACTGTACACTTTTAACTATTTTTGCTGTAAATTTCAGATGCCAAGTGGCTGTCCATCAAGAATGCTATGGTGCAAGAGATGTGAATGACCTTACATCTTGGGTTTGTAGAGCTTGTGAGGGCCCTCAGGTGAAGAGAAACTGCTGTCTATGCCCCATCAAAGGTACTTGAGAGAGAAAAAAAAGAAGAAGTGTTCTTGTTAGAAAAGGAAGTTTGAGTGATTGAAGTCCATATGCACTTTTAATTTTATGTTTTTGTAATCATTCAGTTACAATTTTAGGTATGAATTATGTGATTGCATAATAGTTTATAATAATATAACAGGAGGCGCTCTCAAGAGAACTGATGTGGGTGATTTTTGGGTGCATGTGACATGCACATGGTTTCAGCCCAAAATGTCTTTTCTTGATCCCCATGCCATGGAGCCTGCAGTTGGGGTACTAAGTGTGCCTTTAGACTCTTTCAAGAAGGTTGCTATTTCTAATTAACTACTTCATTTGTGCTTTATGTTATCCTGATATTGTGTTGATTATACTGGTTATTGCTGCATACAGATTAGTGGTTAGTACCAGATCCGAAACTCTTTTTCATGAGTAGGATATACTTTTTTGTACTAAGATTTTGGAGCCTCGTGCTCTTTGGGTTAGATCTGATATGAAGCATTGCAAGGGACACAAGAAAATAGACACTTGATAAATCTATTGTGATGAGTCACATATGATCTCTACATCTTATAGTTTTCTTATACGACGAACTGAAATATAATTTTTTTATGTGGGTTCTCGTTTGTAGATGTGTGTGATATGTGAGCAAGTCCATGGTGCTTGCACCAAATGTTGCAAGTGTGATGTTTATTATCACGCAATGTGTGCATCAAGGGCTGGATATCTCATGGAGGTATTTTTTTTGTTTATTTATTTGTATTATTTTCTTATTTATATTATGGTACATGTGCATGTCACGATGTTTGGATTATTCATGGAAGAAAAACAGCAAGCTTGATGTTCTTCTTCCTTGATTTAAATCACATTTCCCCATGGCTTATATTTTGGTTGCAGTTACACACATACGTGAGCCACGGAAAGCAGATATCACGCTTTGATTCTTACTGTCCCAATCATGGGTACTTTCTATCTTTCTCTTCTTTTTCACTGTGTGTCGGCATTTTGCCAAACCTTTTTTTTGACTGATGTGTTTATTCTTCTTCAGAGATGTTAACAAAAACAATGCATTGGTTCTGCGCACTAAAGAAATAGTTTTCTCTAGCATGACATCCCAGAGAAACGATACTAGACCAAGCTGCTCGAGGCTTGTCAGGAGGGACACTGAAAACCAAAACACAAGTCGTGTTGAGACAGATTTACCATCAACGAGTCCTGAAGAGGCTTGTGCCAGATGCCGTGTTTACCAAAAGACAAAAAGAAAGGTACTTTGTTTTTTTCAGCAGACTTTTAGGAACTCTTATCTAATGTTTTGTTGAGTGTGCATTATTCTGCCATGAAGAAATATTATGGGCACCTGGGAATCCAAAATATGTTTGAGATGTGCAGAGGTTAGGATTTGAGAAACAACAAATTATTTATATGATCTGAACCATCCAGATCATGGATTATATGATCTGAATATCTGGATTGCTGCTTTTTGGGATGATGCCTTTTTATTTGCTTTGAGCACAGCAGATTAGACATTTTTTCTTGTTCCAAGCTTTAGCCAAATTGGGTTTGGATAGGCTACCTTTATGGTTTGGATGAGCCTCTTGCGATCATAATTGAGGTTTCTGTCCAATACCTTTGGCTGCCATAAATGTTTTGAATTCTGGAATATGATTAGATGTAGGAACCAACATAACCTTTCCTCTTCTTAATAAGTGATGGAAATAAAAGTTGGTGAAAAAGTTCAAGTCAATAATATTTTTACCTTGAGTGGATCTTTTGTGATTTAGATTTTATTGAAAATGGATTGACACATAAAAGTAGGTGAAAAAGTTTCAAGTCAAAAATATTTTTACCTTGAGTGGATCTTTTGTGATGTAGATTTTAATGAAAATGGATTGACACATTTTTAACAGATATCATTGGTACTATATTGATATCTTCTCATTTTGGCATTGTTCACCTTAGTATAAAATAATCTATTTTTAGTTTTTCACATAACTTGTAATTATCCACATTTCAGAGGAAAAGGGAGGAGGCTGTTCCTCATCGCACAATGGGGCCATGCCAGCACTCTCTGGAGGCTATTGAGAGCCTCAATGTACCTCCGGTAACTATCTGCTAATTTGTGTCTGCTTTTATATTTTCCTTTACATATCTCTGCAGGGTCATTAACCTCCTTAATTGTCATATTTTGGCAGAATGAACTGGACCGCACTAATTTTGCCACATTGATTGAGCGTTTGCAGCACTTGAAGGTTATTTTTTTTAACGATGTATTTTTCTGTTCCTTTTGTTGTATTCTATCATTTTCTGCAATTTGTTCTGTTGGCTTTATGTATTACAGATAAGAGAAAATCACAGAGTATGCCGTGGCAAATCTGGCATTCATGGCTGGGGACTCTTTGCTCGCAGACCCATTCAAGTTGGAGAAATGGTAATATTCTCTCTTATTGTACTCAAGAATCAAGATTAATTACCATTTAGCAAATGAGTCAAAGTCTATTTATTACAAAATTTATAACAAATTTATTTGTAAATGTATTGTAGATAATTGAATATCGTGGTGAGCGAATTCGATGCGCTGTCAGCGATGCTAGAGAGGCGCACTATCGAAAAGAGAAGAAAGATTGCTATGTGAGTTGTACCCTCTTGGCTTCATTTTAGTTCTTTTGTTAGTTTTACCTCCAGTTTTGGTTAATACAAGATTTTTTTATTTCTCTACAGTTTTTTAGAATCAGCGATGAGTTTGTACTTGATGCTACTATGAAAGGAAATGTAGCAAGGCTCATCAATCATTCGGTATACCAATGCTCCTCACTTTTCGTTTGTTATATCTATTTGAACTTGATAATCAGTTCTCAATTATTTTAGTTCTTGCTGCTGATAAAAGCTTGTATCTTGTTACTTTGTGCAGTGTCAGCCTAACTGCTATGCCAGGATTTTGACATTACATGATATGAACCGAATCGTGTTCATAGCCAAAGAGGACATTCCTGCCGGTCAAGAGCTGACGTACGTATCATTTATAATGTTATGTATTTATTATTTTTCTTGATATTTGCTGCTGCTCAACTATTTTTTTCCCATTTGCAGATTTGATTATATGTTCAATACTGATGAGTCTGATGAAAGTAGAGTAAAGTGCCTCTGCCAAGCACCAAACTGCCGGGGATACATGGCATGACCCTCTGTAGTTTCCTCGTCTTTTCTCATTGTTTTTAGGCCATTGTTATTTCATTGTTGCCTCTTTTCTTTTTTTAAGCATTCAATCAATTCTTGTGTATTTTAATTGAATAATCAAAATCTTATAGGTGACTTAGTGTAGACTTTATAGGTTCTTTGTGTTAAGGTTTATGTTTAATCGCAAGTAAAATTTTATAGAATGGAATCATTTTATTTCGTCAATTGGATTGCAATGCTGTTTCTTCTTTTAACTACTGAAGATGGAGAAATGTAGATAATTGTAATCGAATTTCGTGCAACCTAATCTTTGTCCGGCATGGAAGAATGTTCCCCAAAACATCAGTTTGCTATGTAAATATGTAACTATGTAAGAATTGGACTAAATTTTTTTTGAAAATTTCAACACCGCGTCGTCGATTCAAATGCAGCACTATCGGACAATGATAAATTCGTGATTTTAAAAAATGATAGCAATTAAAATTTATGTTTTGCTAGTTTGCATATATCTGATTTGAAAATAATTTACTGGCCTCTAATAAACATAAGAGGGTTTAAGATGCAACACGCTGTACGAATAGATCTGTATGAGTACCTACATTTTTATTTTTAGATGTTACGTATCATTTTTTTATAATATTAATTATTTTTTATAAAACATACAAATATTTATTTTTTAATTCATTATTCATAATTAAATATGAAATTATCATTATTTTTCATATTTTTATTTCTTCATCTTGTTATATCATTAATAAAATATATTATTTAATATTAATAAAAAATATATAATATATTATTTAATTAATGTTGTTATAAATAACTCTTAGTTTAATATTTATCGATTTAAAAATAATTTCACATAAATTTAACAGTTTTCTTCATATTGATAAATGCAGGTTACAAAGTAAATAGAAGAATGATTTATTTGAATTATAATGCATAAGAGAATTCAAGAAGATTTTAGCTTCGATTGATAATGTACAAAGGTAATCGAATTATTTTGAGATTAAAACAAATAAATGAATGCATCAGGCTTTAACCGTTACAACATATGTCACAACCATTATAATAGATTAAAACAAATCAATATAAATACTGAGCCATATACGACCAGAGTGAAAAAATGCATTTCAGGGATACAAAATAATACGGTAAAAATAAACAAAGGGAAATAATGAAAAGGAAAGTCGAGCAGAATCTTTATATAACCCAACTAACATATTGTTCATTTTTCTCTTCTCATATTGTTGTTATTGATTTCAAAGGATTGATTAACTTGGTTCTTTCATTCATCTGTAAACTGAGTACATATATAATTTACTTTTACACATTAGTCTCTATAACTAATCTATTTATACTTTTATCTAAATATCCTAACGACAGATATATAATATTCAACACTCCCCCTCAAGATGATACATAGATATTTATCACGTTCATCTTGCTTATTACATTGGAGAAGTCGGTGATACTCAACCCCTTTGTGAAGACATCCGCAATTTGCTCTTTAGTCCCAACAAAAGGCATATACACGATACCTTCGTCAAGTTTATCTTTAATGAAGTATCAGTCAATCTCCACATGTTTAGTTCTATCATGTTGTACTGGATTATTTGCTATGTTTATAGCTGCCTTGTTGTCACAATACAACATGATGGGTTTATCTTCAAATAACCCTAATTCCAGTAGCAATCTTCGTAGTCACAACCCTTCACTCACACCATGGGCCATGGCTCTATACTCGGCCTCAGCCGTAGACCTTGCCATCATATTTTGTTTCTTACTTCTCCAAGAAACCAGATTACCTCCCACAAACGCACAATAGCCAGAAATGAAGTTTCTATCATCGAGACACCCAGCCCAATCGGCATTGGTATAGACTTCGATCCTCCTATGCCCTTTTTTTACTGAAGAACACACATTTTCCAGGACAACCCTTGAGATACCTCAGGATTTGATACACAACCACCTGGTGTGATACTCTAGGATCATGCATATACCTGCTCACCATACTCACAACGTAGGAGATGTTAGGTCTGGTGTGAGCTAGGTAAATTAGCTTGCCTACCAAGCGTTGATATTGCCCTTTCTCCACTTGATCGCCAATTCCTCCACTCAACTTGTGGTTGGGATCTATGGGTGTGTTGACGGGTCTACACCCCAACATCCTAGTGTCACTTAGTAGATCTAGAACATACTTCTGTTGTGATAGAACTACTCCTTTTTTTGACCGAGCAACCTCAATGCCGAGGAAGTAGTGCAATTCACCTAGGGAGTGTTTGGCACTCAATGGAATAGCAAAAAGTTGGAATAGAATAGCTATTCCGACGAATTAATTTGCCAAACAAATTTTAGACTAAGTAGAAGAGTGCGGAATAGTGCTAATCCGGTATACCAACTTATAGGTGGAATACGGGATTAGCTCTCGTCGGAATAACGATTATTGTTTGATTATATTATATTATATTATTATATTATGATTATGATTAAGATTTAGTATTAATATATTATTATATTATATTTATGATTATAATTTATTATTATATTAATATTATGATTATTATTTATTATTATTATTATCATTATATTATTATTATTATCATTATTATTATTATATTATCGTTACCATTAGTATTATTATATTATTATTTATTATTATGAATATAATTTTAATATTATATTATTATATTATGAATATAAATATAATTATTTTATTATTATATTATTATGATCAAGATTATTTATTATTATATTATTATATTATGATGATTATGATTATGATTATTATTACTTATTATTATTTTATTATGTTGTATTATATTATTATATGTTGATTATAGTGATGATTAATTTATTATTATATAATTATAATTATAATTATTTATAATTATTTTTATTATTATGATTATATATTTATTATTATTATATTATTATTATTATTATGGTTATATTATTATGATTATGACTATAATTATTATTATCATGATTATGATTATTATATTATGATTATAATATTAAAATTATGATTACTTATTATTATTATTATATTATTATAATTATGATTGTAATTATAATTTTTTATTATTATATTACTATATTATGATTATGTTTATATTTTTATTATATTACTATTATAATATTATTATTTATTATGATTACTTTTTATTACTTTATTACTTTATTATGTTGTATTATATTATTATATATTGATTATATTTATGATTAATTTATTATTATATTATTATAATTATAATTATTTATAATTATTTTTATGATTATGATTATATTTTTTGTTATTATATTATTTTGATTATAATTATGGTTATATTATTATGATTATGACTATAATTATTATTATCATGATTATGATTAAGATTATTATATTATGATTATATTATTAAAATTATGATTACTTATTATTATTATTATATTATTATAATTATGATTGTAATTATAATTTATTATTATTATATTACTAATTATGTTTATATTTTTATTATATTACTATTATAATATTATTATTTATTATGATTACTTTTTATTACTTTATTATTATTATCTTACTATTATGATTATTATTTTACTATTATTATTATTATCATCATCATTATTAGTATCATAATTATTCATATTTTAACTATTCTCGAGTAACAACTACTGAAACGATATTTTCGCTCTTCCGAATAGTCAAGAATACCACTCTTCCAAAAAAAATATTATTCTATCACTCTTCCAAAATTACCACTCTTCCAAAGCTATTCCTTGATTTGCCAAACGGACCCCTAGATCTTTCATTTCAAATTTCTTGGCTAGACTAGCCTTGAGCCTCTTCATCTTCACTGAATCGTTACCTGTCAACACTATATCATCCACATACACAATTAGAATGCAAATTTTCTCTCCTTTCCTTTGGATGAACATAGTGTGATCGGCGTTGCTTTCTTTGATAGCCAAGCTTTTTCATTGCCATGGAGAACCGATCAAACCAGGCTCGCAGGATGCGCTTCAACCCATACAGGGAGCGCTTCAGCCGGCACACTTTGCTCTTTAGTTGTTTATTTTAAAAACCCGGTGGGATCTCCATATACACCTCTTCTTTTAGGTCCGCATGAAGAAAGACATTTTTCACATCTAACTGGCACAAGTCCCACCAAGAGTTCATTGCACACGAGATAAGTGTTCGGACAATATTCATTTTTACAATAGGAGCGAAGGTTTCTTCATAATCTACTCCATATGTCTGTGTGTAGCCCTTAGCCACCAACCTTGCCTTGAATCTGTCCACCTTTCTTTCGGGGGTATGTTTTATTGAGTATACCCACTTGCATCCCACAGTATTCTTTCCTGACGGTTTCGGGACCATCTCACGTGTCATTCTTGACTAATGCTCTCATTTCCTCGAACATAGTATTTTTCCACCTCGGGTCCTGCATTGCTTCTCTCCACTCACATGGAGCGGAATTAGAATGTAAAGAGGTCATAAATGCTTTGCATGCATGTGATAATGTCTCAAATGACACATATTGGAAGATAGGGTGAGATGTTGAGGCACATTTCCCTTGTTCCAACACAGTTGATCGAACCCCTTTGCGTACAGTAATAGAAAGACCGAGATCGGAGAGAAGAGTACCTGAGGGTAACTCTAAGTTACCTGGAGTTTGTGTTGTGGGAGAACCGTCGACAGGTACTAGCAATTGATGTTGATCTTGGACAGACAATTGCTCAGCATTTTCATGATGAGGTTTTTGAGTGTAAACTTTATGGATTTGTCTGGCCGGAGGTAGGAGGTTCTGATCTATGCTTGAATCCAAATGAGAATTTGAACTTGTACTTGGACTCACGTTTATAGTGTCACTTAAGTTCATAGTATCTTCTATACCCTCCTCCAATGCCACCATCAAATTCTCTCCCTCTCGGCCAATCCGGCCCGAGGGAAGAGTGACGACTACCTCAAGAGTGTCCTGAAATGTCACAGGGGATGTATTGGACTGTGCATTTGAGAGTACAAAGTATGATTCTGTCTCTCTAAACGTCACATCTAAGCTCTCAAACATTCTTTTCTTCACGGGATCATAACACTTATACCTTTTTTCCCACTTGAATATCCAACAAACACACATTTGTGGGACTTTACATCAAGTTTACTAATACCTGAACTTGTATTATGAACAAAACACACACATCCAAACTTCTTGGGAGATATGAACAAAACACACACATCCACAGTTCTCAATGATATTCTGTTGATTAAATATGTAGCAGTCTGTACTGCTTCTCCCCAAAGATATTTCAGGACATTCATGGCAAATAGGAGACACCTTGTCATCTCCAGAATGTGTCTATTATTCCTTTCCGTAACACCATTATGTTCGGGTGTACTCACACATGTAGTTTGATGTATAATGCTATTATCTCGTAAGAAGCAGTGCATTGCCCTATTGGTGTACTTTGTGCCATTGTCTGAACGTAACACCTTTATTTTTTTCTCAAATTGTGTTTCCACCATCTTGTGAAAACCCTTGAAACACTCCAGGACTTCATCCTTACTCCTCAACAAGTACAACCAAGTCATCCGGCTGTGACAATCAATAAAAGTGACGAACCACCTTGAACCAGATAAAGAACTAATCCTCGAGGGCCCCCACACATCAGAATGAACAATATCAAAACACGAACAACTCCTATTACCAAAGGAGGGATATGTTGTTCTTGTGTGCTTAGCGAACTCACAAGCATCACATACTAGTTTAGTCTTGCTACACTTCGAGTACAACTTGGGGTACAACTTCTCAAGTACAGTAAACGGTATATGGCCTAAACGACAATGCAACAAAAGCAACTCCAACTCTGGAGTTTCTGCCACGCAGGCTCTTTGATTCAAACTTTTTCCTCCTTGCTTGAGTCGGTATAAGCCTTCGCTCTCTTACCAACACCAATTACCCTTCCTGTGTTCAGCTCCTGCAACACAACATAAGTAGGAGACAATGAAACCACACAGTTAAGGTCATCTACCAATTGACTGACTGATAGGAGGTTATTGGTGAAATTAGGAACATGCAAAACTGATGATAGTTGGAGTTCTGAAGTACATGTTATATCCCCAACCCCCACTATTGGACATAGTGAGCCATCAGTTGTTTGTACCTTGTCTTTCCCAGACATAGGTTTATAGGTTTTGAACATTATGGGGGTGAGGAGTCATTTGCTTGGATGCTCCAGGATCTACAATCCAGGACATATCAACGCTCGGCTCGGCTACTAGAGCTTTCATAATAGTGTCAATCGGCTTAACTACAGTAGTGAGAAGAGAAGAAATATTGTAACCGTCAGCCCTAGATGAGGAAGAAATCGGTGAAGTGACACTAGCCGGAGTGATGGATGTAAGTCTGGCTACAAGCTGAATCATCAATTGGGTCAACATGTCATCGGGGCTTGGACCCGACTGACTAGCAGTGTCAGCCATATGCGTCTGCTGGTATTTTGATCCCCTGCGATTTCTATCACGACCCCGACCTCTGATTGGTCTTCCACGTAAGTCCCAACAAATCTCTCGAATGTGATTCTTTCTATGATAGTAATTACAAAATTTATGATTTTGAGATGAGATTGTATGTAGTTGGCTCAATTCTCCTGTCATTTTTCCCTCTCCTTCGGTCCGGACAAGCCACAACCTCCCCTTAGCACACGCTACACAGAGGAGAGGAGAGACAACACAGAGGGCAATGCATTGCTTCTGAGAGCCTTACTACACACACGCGAAGGAGCTCCTCGCGACTCCAGGCGACGCGCGACACACGCGGCGACGGACGGAGGCTACGTCGCGACACGCGCTACACACACGCGATCTCACGCGCCACACAGAGAGCACTAGGCGCGACTCGCAACAGAACTGGAAGCAACGACGATGACTTCAGCGACAGCTAACATCGGTGAATTTCGTCATCTAGCTCTAATACCATATTGATTTCAAAGGATTGATTAACTTGGTTCTTTCATTCATCTGTAAACTGAATACATATATAATCTACTTTTACACATTAATCCCTATAACTAATCTATTTACACTTTTATCTAAATACCCTAACGACGGATATATAATATTCAACAGTTGTGTTTCTACATATGCTGCCCAAAATTTATGAAATAAACAAAAGGAAAAAAAAGATCACATTTCCTGATACAACTAATACAACAAGCACTAATACAATAGTGGGTAATTTCATCAACAGAGCACTATTGCTCCTGTTCCTTCTTCGATCAACGCTCAGATTATCTGTTCGGTGGAGAGGATGTCCCCGAACGTGCTTGTCAATGTATTACGATTTATCGTTGGCTTGCAATTATTCCATGCCAAGACAGATTGTGTTCTAAATAATAACTATAATCCAATTGGCATGCCTTTGCCGGATAAAAGATAATTAACAAAGCAATTCAATTGAAGAAATAGAAAAAAGATAATTAACAAAGCAATTCAATTGAAGAAATAGAAAAAAAATTAACAAAGCAATTAAATTGAAGAAATGAAATAATATTATCAGATTACAGCTTTACATGCAAAGTAGTGCTTACAATTAGGATAAACATTACTACGAAACCTATCCGCTAAAAGTCTAAATTATCCACGCATATAGATATTAGATGTCACATTTAGATGCACAGTTGTGCATTGTCTTCTAAAGGAAAGATAATTCCTGCTTTACCCCATCCACAGACCACAGACCACAGTCCTACAAAAAGAAAAATAACACACAACATAAGCTCCATAAACAATTAAATCATTAGACGGATCGGACCTCAACTGTTGTTTGTATATATCTTTCATTTTGATAACCCAGATTTGTTGCTTAAATGATTAAAAGCACTTAAAGAAAAGAAATAAAAGAAAAGAATCACTTACCCTGTTCCCATTTGCTGCATGATCAAGTACATCATGCAAATTCCACTCGTACATGAGCCTTGAGCACCACCTCTGGGTAAGTGAATCTTGGGCTCCAGCTATATAAATCTTAACATCAGAAATAAAATGAAAAAAAATCACAGGGACCTAAAAAACATAAGGTCTTATTTTAAGTCATTTGTCAGTTGAAATTTTTTTATGAGATCCATGAAAAACCATTTTGTAAAAATACAGTACTCATATCAACATCATACTTGAGAGATCCTAACCCACAAAAAGAGCCCTCAAATATTCCATATTTCTGATCATCCTATCAAGTCCTTGGAACAGAACAAATAGCAAGGCAAAAAAAATTGCCTTAGTTTTCCTGTTTATGTTAATACAAACTTGTGTTGTGTCCTGAGGATATATTCAATGCAAATAGGATGCAACTTCATCCTGTGCAAAATCTCTGAAGAAACATATCCATTGTGTAACCATACCAGCTTCTATAGAGCCATAAATTTATTAATGATTTAAATGCCTAAAAGAACCCACTATCTAGACCTCAGCTCACAGAGTAAATATTTCAGTGCAGTACTTGTACATCTTAGTACCAGACAGCAACACAAATAGAAAAGGGAAAGAAAGATGACTACAGGTACTAGATGACTTGTAATGTCTAAATATCACAATGTTTACTTACTATTAGCATGGGAATAATTCCCCCGGAGACCCCTGTTAGTGCTGTTTGGCTTCTTTGTAATTCTTCCATCACCAACTGATAAACACTACAAGACATATGAAGCATATAAGTTGTATTTCATTTCAATGCACTCAAACAAGGACTGTTATAAATGCTCAGTAGTGGATCATAAGGTCATATTCGGTAGTGCACGGTACATTAGCAGATATGTTTGGCTCTAGTAAGGAATAAGAAGTAAACAAAACTGAAAACAAGTGATAAAGTTGATATCAAAATCAATGAAAGTTTTTAGAAGAGCCATATTGGATGGTTTGGGTCACCAGCTAGTCTAATACAAGTCTTCAGAACAGTGTAATATTTTATCCATACTTTATTATGGTTTTCACTACAAATCAGAATTGAGCGGGTAACTCAATCATTCCATTTCAGATTGGAAGAAGGACGAAAATAATCTAGGGTCCCAATGAAAAAGTGCCTTATAGAATACATTGTGTAGTCAAAATCGCAAGATTCACAATACAAGTTGTGCGATTCGATACGGTTCGGATATATTATGATGCAAATCGTGACTATGAATCAGAATGGAAGGAATCATGTGAATCGTTATGTATTGTGCTTTCAACACAACAACATAACAAGCACTGAATCACGAGTCCAAGAGGACCATGGTCTACTAATCTCTCTTTAATCTAAAAAAATAATAATAATAAATAGGGACAACAATAAGATTGGTAATTTGATCACTTCATTGAGCATTTTTATCTGAACCAAAAAATCACCTATTTTCATCAATTCATTCGCAGTCTTATTTTGCGGTATAATTGTCAACAATTATTGTTCGTTTCACCCACAAATAATTTACCCGCTTTTTAAAGAAATAAAGTGGTTCAACACTCACCTTAGTCTCTGATTTTGATACGATACTAGTCACATCAAATTTGCTTCTTGTTGCAATGATCATGGAACACACCAAGTTGTTTTCTCATCTCTTGATTTTTTTTTCTTTCTTGGCAAAATTGCTTATTTTGAGGGGATACTCCCAATGGCGGCTGGCTGCTATTATGCCTCGATTGTATATATATACATATAGAAGCTAATGAATGCCTAGAGACTAATCAAACCCTAATTCTTGATGGCTGAAATGACAATCTTATGAAATACCAAATATAGCCCTCATAAGAGCTAAATTCAACGGCTTAAGATTTTACAACCTTGATCCAGATGCATGAACAAAATTATATAGGTAACCTTAAAAAAATGTAACATCTTTGGGTTGTATTGAATACACTCTATATGTGGGCAACTCTAAACAATTGGCACATATACCTTATCAAGGCAACTGATAGATATACTATATCCGAAACCCTAGCTTTGATGGTTCAGATCTAACTATGCCTTAATATCCACAATTCAAGAAAAGAATATATATTTGAAAGGCAATAAAGACTTTCTATATTAATATTCTATTTTATTAATCAGAGTTTAGAATTGTCCCATCAAGAAGAACAATTATTAGTAAATAGTAAGTAGTAAAAATATATCATCCCCCTTCTTTTGGGCACATTTAATAAATAATTCTCTACTGATTTAAAAAAAATTTCAAATTTGTAAAATACTGATTTCTATTTCCTGCTATTTAAAATCAAATTTGTAAAATACTGATTTTTATTTCCTGCTTAGACTTGAATGCCTTCTTGCATCTTTCATCTTCAATGTGTATAATTAAAGTATTTTTCTTACTCAGATTCATGGGCTATTTATCCCAATTAACTCAAAAACTTTTGCGAGTCCCAAACAATTTTTAAATATTTAAGCAGTTGCAAATGGATAAAGTAAAATGATCATAATTCATATCTATTGTGCAAGGAAGAAAAGAATGAGATTTGCTCAAATTGTTATATTATTAAACGTTTATATGCATTCTACTGTTAGTAGTAAGACAAATCACATGTATATCTTGATAGTGACTAAAAGCAATATCATTTAGGCAAACAAAATCCAGAACAATTCAACTGGATACATACTCCATATATTCTAAATGCATTATAATCTTGTACATAAATAATTACTATAGATGTTGTGTCATGTTCAAGAAATGGACTGTAATGAACCATTTCATATATGTAGATACTTAAATAAAGAATTAAACTCAAAATGAGCAGAGATTTAACCCTAATATGTCCCACCTTCAAGTGCCCCCGCATTTTCAGTACTTTGAAACTAAAATTTATGTCACATCTAGGCACTAGCGATGACATCTCCAGTAAGGTCAGAAGGATAGACATTGATGCAATCGAAGATCACAAATTCATCCGCCATGGAACTCGAACTAAATCCTTTCTCACCGAGATGTAAAAAGCTCGAGTAGAACCAATGTAATCCTCTAAAAAAAGCGCCAAATTGAAGGAAATGGCATCAGGAGGGAGAAAGGAGAAGGTACTAGGTGGAAACAACGAATTGCTATGAATTGGCAAAATGCGTGGTGGTGGAGAGGGCGTAGGACCATAGGAGATTATGACATGCGGGCCCCATAACACAGCGATTGGATTAACTTCTCGCTTCTCTCCTTTGCAGGCCCAAAAGCACCAACAGCACGGCCCAGAAGTCCTCCTCCAAGCAAGTCTGACATGCTTTTTTTTTTGAGGAAAGCCCATGTTTCGGCTTGCTTGAATATAATTCGGAACATGATATCTAGCAATTAGCGTGTTGTTTGCTATAATTTTTTGCGTTTCCTTCAGTTTATTAGAGACACTAAAAATAAAATCAGAAATTTAGGAGAGATGGTGATGAGTTTTATCTTATTTCTCTAGACACTATAGAATGATGTAGGTTCAAATCTAAAGAAAGATATTAAAAAATAATATATATAAGAATTAAGAAAATATCTATTTTTTTTTAAAAGAGAGGTGCTAAAAACAATTGAAACTAGAGATAATAAAAAAGAGTTCAAAAATTAACAAAGAATTTGTGTCATCCATAGGGTCTATCTTAATTCTTCATGAATTTTATTGCTTCATTAATTTTACTTTGATGCATGAAAATAAACATAAATGTCATGTGAAATAAATTCATATAATTATATCCAACACATTTGTAACTTGTGAGAATTTTGATATTTATCTTTCTCATAAGCGCATAATTAGAACTTTAAAAATAAAAAAAATATTTTGATTATTACGCTCTTTATTTTTATAAAGGGATATATTTAACATTTTGCATATATCAGACACTCAACAAATTAACACCTTCAATATAAACACTCTTCATAATATAATATAAATAATTTCCAAACTGACTGGTACCAAGCCTCACGTTGTGTAGCTGTGAGATATAATTATAGGTGTTCTCTTACAACTTGTAACATAATACACAGAATTAAATCAAAGTCATTGTTCGTATTTTGTACTTTTTATAATGTTACAATTTTGTCTCTATGAAAAGGAGATGTGAGCCGCTCATTAAATCGGAGGATGGCTTTCGCTCTAATGCTCTTGTTTGGATGTCACGTGGACGGTGCTCTCCTACTCCTAGTACTGACTACTATAGTATTGAAATGGACCACACGGTCCGATCTGTCCCGGATCGGACCATGACCGTGGATCGGACCGGACCGGACCGTGGCCGGACCGTGGACCGAACCGTGGCCTATCATGGTCCGGTTCAACGATGGGTCGGTCCTCCCTTTGCTCAAAAATGGACTGTGCCGACCCGTGGACCGTGGACCATGGGACGGGTTCGGTTTTTTCAAATTTGGACCGTCTTGGACCGGACCGTATGGACCGTGCGGGACCGTGGACCATCCGGGTTTGAACCGGACCGGCCCGTCTTCAATACTCTACTTACTACTCTGTCCATAGGCGGATCTAGTAAGAAAGACCTCATTTTTTTAAATATTACTACTCTTTTATACACTAATTTATATTATATATCATTAATATTTTTACATGTACATATAAGTGAACTCCATAAATTTTCTAAAAATTATACTATTGAATTCTATTCTTTAATAGTCATATAAAATTTTTTAGGTACATTTAACATTAATTCTCAATAAAATGAATAAAGAATCACATTTTTTTCCGGTAAAAGAGAGAAAATAATAAAATATAATTAATGAGATTTCAATTTCGAAGTCTCTTTTTGACCATTTTAACTTTGTCTTTTTAGTGTCTTTGATTTTTTCTACTTCTTAATTCTCAAAAAGCAACCATGCTTGAGAAAATATTTTTATTCTCTAACAAGCAAGTATTTTTAAATTTATCTTGATATTTTAATCATAAATTATCTATGAAGAATTTTTTCAAAAGACAGCGGTTGCAAGAGAATTATTTAACATCTCAAGTCATGTTATTTATAATACTTTTGAATAGTTTATAATGTTATTTATTTTAATATATTTTATTATATTATTTTTGAATATTTTATAATATTTTTTTATTTTAATATTTTTATAATATTATTTAATTATTAAAAAATTAGTGAACCCATACAAAAAAATTTCTAGGTCCGCCTATGACTCTGTCCCATTCTTTTCCGAGCTAATTAAGTAGCCAAGGTGCCCAAGAGCAGCTTCATGTCATGAGATCCTTTTGCTCTCTATGCTTGCATATATCCGTGATAGGGTCTAATACAATTGGATCTAGTCGTAGTTCAGATTTATTCAAAGATCAGCCTTGGATATTCAACATTACAGAGGCTAATCGTTTGATCATATCTCAGCTTCGATATATATGTTCCTATATATCGAAGAAGGCCTATAAATAAAATTCTTAAACCTGCTAAAAAATAAATTAGAACTTAACTTACACACACTTACACTAGACAACTTATTTGAGTCTTCGATATACTATCCTGTATCGAAGACTCTTATCAATTGAAACTCTTATTAATGAATTTATTAATATAACATGGATGCTATACTAGAATTTGTATCTACATCTACTTCAAGGCGTACTTGTAATTGCTAATAGACGAGCTAAATTTTGTACTTACAATTAAACCTAGGCTGATTGATTTTAATTAATTAACATTTCAATTGAAGATGGTATTAACATGTCATTGCATGTATGAATTATAAGTTCTTCAAGGAAACTCAAATTGCAAATGCACCGAGAATCCGAGATATATATATATACCGTCAAACATATCTCATAAGACCTATAATATCTCCTGATAAAATTGGAAGAGAATTGAAAGAAGAAAATTAATTAAAAGACATAGAAAGGGTCAACACTTGTAAATCACGTGATAATTAAAAAAACCACACGGGAACCTTACAGGAGACATTGTAAGAGAAATTTTATTAAAGATGAAGTATTTTTGTATATATTTTTATACAAAAAATAACTTTATCAGGAATGCGATCTTGTAATACCCATGAATATTGACTTGGATTCCTAGGTTCACTTTTAAATATTGTTTGGCTATCTGGAGTGTATACCAATCTATTCTGAATGAAGATACAACGACTCCCTGCTCAAGTGCTCAGCCAGGTGGTCAGATCTTAAGGCGGACTAATTATTTCGAACTCCATTCCTCTTTGGTGCGTCAATCGAGTTCGACTACATCCGTGTGAACCTTCTTTAAAACCACACCTCTGATCTCAGGAAAATGCAGCTCCTGCTGTGCTGCTGTAAAAGCAAAACTTCCTTATTCAGATTATTTTTTTTCGGCAAAAGTTATGAACTTCTTTTGAGGAATGTAGGTGATAACCAACCTCAAACCCACAAAACTTTTACTGAATCAATAAAAGAGCTCTACGAGATGCATGCCAAAATTGAAATTCAATGGGGAATGTCACTTTCTTGGTTTTGCTCAAAAGGAATAGCATAAAGCAGGACTTACCAGAGGTATTCATGAGCATATTGCTAATGGTTTTTGAAAATACAGCTTCCTTCTTTTCCATAATGAACTCAAATCCGTCACTGCTAATCAACTTTACAGTTTCTTCGTTGTTCATCCTTTGCCCTCCCCTCTCACTGTGATTTTCTTTTATCTGTAATACATTAAGCCAACAGAACAAATTAAAGAAAATGAGAGAATACAACAAAATGGTACAGACAATTACATGGCCAAAAAGCTAACCTTCAAGTGCAGCAAATCCTGAAGATATATCAAAGGAAAATATAAAAGCAGAAAAAAATTAGCAGATAGTTACCGGGAGGTACATTGAGCTCCCAATAGCATCCAGAGAGGGATGGTGTGCCCCCATTGTGCGGTGAGGAAAAGCCTCCTCCTTTTACTCTAAAATATGGACAATTACAAGTTATAAGGAAAACTAACAGATCTATTTTAGATTGTAAATATGAATTAAACTATGGTGAACAATTCCATCATGAGAAGAAACTGCACACATTCGAGCCTAAGATATCAATATAATACCAATGATATCTGTTAAAAGTATGTGCCATTTCATTAAAATTAACATCAAGGCTCTAATAAGGGATTCAAAGTGAACTAAAAATGAAAACAAGTGGTATAGTTTATATCAGTATCGAGGAAATATTTCAGAAGAGCTGTTTCGGATAGTCTTAGTCGCCAATAAGTCTAATGCATACACAAGTTTTCAGAACAGTGGTGTAAATATTTAGCCACATTCTATTTTGGTTCTTTCAATACAAATCAAAACTGAATGAGAAAAATCAAATGATTCCATTTCAGATTGGAAGAAGGACAAAAATATTCTAGGGTCCCAAGAAAAATTGCCTGTCAGAACACAACAGCATTACAAGGACAGAATCAGAAGTCCAAAAAAACCTTAATAATAGATAGTGAGAACAATAAGGGGGGTAATTTTGATCACTCCATTCAGTATTTTAATCTGAACAAAAAATCACCTACTCATCAATTCAGTCGCAATCTTATTTTGCGGTATAACTATAAATGCCACAATTATTATTTGTTTTACCACAAATAATTCCCTTGCTTTTGAAAGAAATAAATTGGTTCACCACTCACCTTAGTCTCAAATTTTGATAACATACAAGTCACGTCAAATTGACGTTTGGTTGCAACGATCATAGAGCAGTTGTTTTCTCATCTGTTGATTTTTTTCTTTGGCAAAATTGCTTATTTTGAGGGGATGCCCCAAATGGCGGCTGGCTGCTATTGTGCCTTGCTTGCGTGTTTGTGTATATATATATATATAAAGAGAGAGAGAGAGGGAGAGGGAGAGGGAGAGAGAGAGAGAAAGAAGCTAATGAGAGAGAGAGAAAGAAGCTAATGAATGCCCTAGAGATTAATCAAACCCTAATTCTTGATGGCTGGAAATGACCTATCTTATAAAATACCAAAAAAAAACCTCTTAAGACCTGAATTCGACGGCCTAGGATTTTACAACATTGATCCAGATGCATGAACAATCGGCGCGCATACCTATCCAATCAACTAATGGATATACTCTATCTAAAACCCTAGTTCTGATGGTTCAGATTTAAGTATGTTTTAATCTCTGCTGTTCAAGAAGATAATGTATATTTCAAAGGCAGTAAAGTCTTTCTATATTAAAGTTTTATTTTAATAATCAGAGTTTAGAATTGAACCATCAAGATGAACCAACAATTCCTAATTAGTAAGTAGTAAAAGTATATCATCCCCCCTCTTTTGGACACATTGACTTAATAATTCTCAACCAATGTAAAATAAATCATTATTTAGTAAATATTGATTTCTGCAACATACTGATTTCTGTTTTCTGCTTAGGTTTGGATGCCTTCTTGCACCTTTCATCTTCAATTTGTATGAACATCGAAGTTGTTTTCTTGCTCACTTGGTTTCATGGGCTGATTATATGAACCATTTCATATAGATACCCAAAAAAGTAAGGAATTTTAACTCCGAATGAGCAGAGAATTCAATTAACCTTAATATGTCCCCCACTTTAAAGTCCACCAGCATTTCCAGTACCTCGAATCTACAATCAATCTCATCTCTAGCCTCTCAATGTCATCTCCGGTAAGGCTCGTTAGGATAGAAAGATATCAGTGTAATCAAAGATCACAAATTCATAACCCATGGATCCTTGAATTAAATCCTTCTCGCCAAGATGTGAAAGAACCAATGTAATCATCTAATTTAATCGCGAAATTGAAGGAAATTGGATTAGGAAAAGGGAGAACGGAGAAGGTATTATGTAAACAGCGAATTAGTGTGAATTAAGAGGCGGTGGAAAACGAAAAGAACGAGACGAGAGATTTCTTTTCAGTTCAGTTCATAAATTTAATTAGTTCGAGTTTGATATATAATCTAATTATTTATATATATATATATTATTATTTATTATAAACTTAATAAAATATTATTAATTTATTATCAAATTAATAAATAATAATTATTTTATTTAAATTTTAATATAAAATTAATAAAATCTTAATTATTCATGATAATGTAAAAATAAATATAAATAAAATAAAAGTTTGAATTCGTTTTAGTTTGAATTAATAAGTCATGTACAACATATTGATTTAGTTTGAATTAATTTTAAATTAAATTAAAATGGAACCTATTTCGTTCAAATTCGATTCATTTGTAGCGCTAAGATACATGACTTCTCGTACAAGTTATGACATGCGGATGCGTACCCTTTACAGTTTATAGAGCGATTGGACTGGTTTTCCCTTCTCTTTTCAGGCCCAAAAGCACTAAAAGCATTAGGGATGACAATTTAGCCCGGGGCCCGATGGACCCCGCTTGACCTGTTCCGGCCTGGTTAATGAACGGGTAGCGTCAGGCCGGGCCATCCTACGGGCTGGGACGGGTACGGGTTTGGAGTTAGGCCCGCCCGCCTGACTCGGAGTAATTATATATATAGGCCCGTATGCTACGGACCATTTCTCCGTTTTTAAAGTTTAAATGGTCGATCCGACCGATCAAAATGTTTTCATATGAAAATCTAGTTGGAGATCAAATTTTATATTTTTTCAGAATTTTTTACTATTTTTTAAGATAGCTAGAAATTGACTTCTTTTGAATGGTTTATAATAATTAAATCAAGTGATTTTCTAACTCTCTTAAAAAATAGTAAAAAAAAATCTTAAAAAATATATATGAGTAAAAATACCGTGAGCTTAACTCAAAAAATATATCAAATCATCTCTAAATTTTTAATTTATCATCCTCATTAAATTCTTTATATGAAAATCTCGTGGGATGCAAAAATTTAAATTTTTTTTAGAATATTTTTATTATTTATTCATATAGTCAGAAAATCATTTTTTAACGGTTCATAATAATTACATAAAGTGATTTTCTAACTATCTAAAAAAATAATAAAACTATTTTAAAAAAAAATAAAATTTGATTTTCAACTAGATTTTCATATGTATATGTACACAAGATAATGAATGCCACAGAGACCACTCAAACCCTAATTTTTGACAGCTGGAAATGGACCGAACTTAAAAAATAACAAATATACCCCTCTTTTGACCTAAAATTGATGTTTAGGATTTTACATCCTTGATCCAGATGCATGAACGCAACTAGATTTGTAACCTTTTAAAATTGTAACATACATGGCCCAAAAGCCGAAATGAATGTACCTTATCTGTGGCAGCTCTAAACAATTGGCGGATGTTCGCCATCCAGGCAACTGGGGGATATCCTATCTAAGGAATCATATCACCTGCGGAGCTGAAAAAGCTTCACAGGTGCGGTTCTTTTGATTTGAGCGGTCCGATCATTTATAAACGGTTATAATTTAACAGTAATAAACAGTCCCGTGCATCAAAATTCGTGTTTAGACTTTCCACAGCCGTTGTGATTTCCTTGCAGTGATCTCCGCACAGAAAATATCCGCAGACACTGTTCGCCCCCTATCTAAACCCTAGTTTTGATGGTTCAGATTTAATTAGTCCCCTAATCTTTACTGTTGAAATAGTTAATGTATATTGCAAAAACAGTGAAGTCTTTCTATATTGATATTCATAACCAGTGTTTAAAATTCTCATATCAAGATGAACAATTCCTAGTTTGAATATTCTTAGTAAGTAGTAAAAGTCTAACATCCCCTTCTTTTGAGCACATTTAGTTAATGGTTCTCAACTAATTTAAAATAACTTTCTAACTAGTAACATATCAATTTCTACAACATGCTAATTTATATTTCCTGCTTTGGCTTGAAATTTTATATTGATATCTTCAATTTGAATGAACATCAAAGTTGTTTCCTTGCTCCCAATTAATTTGAATTTTTTTCTAAATCCGAAACAATTTTCTGCAGTTAAACTTAATTAACCAAAATAGAAAAATAAGACGTGCAAATACATAGGTCAAAGCTGGATTCCTGGTGATTGAAATGAGTCAAATGATCGTATTATTGCAAACAACACAAGGAAGAAAAAAATGAGCTTTGTTCAAATTGTTGTTTCATTTAATGTTTATAAGCATTCTACTGTTAGTAGGAAAAACAAATCCACATGTATTTCTTATTGTTACTAAAAGCTTTGGGCAAATGAAATACAGGAACAACGAACTGGATATATACTTTATAGATAAATCTAAATGCATCACAATCTTGCAATGGATGGGAATTCAAGCCTCTCCATGAAATCAATTTAACTATGGGAGTTGCTACCGCTGTTGTGCCATGTACAAGAAAAATTGTCTTTGATGGACTATCCCTTTTTAACCTTCAAGCAAACCCTTTTGTGTAGACACCCAAATATGTATATAATTCAACTCGAAATAAACAGAGATTTAACCTTAAATTGTTTCCCACACTGGCATTTCCAGTACTTGAAATCTGATAACAGTGTCGCCTCTAACAATGGCGTCATCGGCAAAAGCTGAGAACAATGTACATCGATTCGAGGCAATGAAAGGTAAAGAATTCATCAGCCATGGCCATGGGACCTTTAATTTAATCCATTTTCACTGAGATGTAAAACACTCGAGCAGGACCCATGCAATCCCACTAATTTAAGAGCCAAATTGAAGGAAATGGCATCAGGAAAAGGGGCCAAGGAGAAGGTATTGAGAGGAAACAGTGAGTTAGTTGTGACTTGTGAGATGATGTGGACCAGATTTTTTTTAGTAAATAAAAAAAATATATAAGAAAAAGGTCAAATTCCACGCCACTTCTGAATTTTTTTCCAAACCCCTCTCTCTCCGCTCTCTCCCTTCCCTGTCTTTCCCCTCTTTGCTGAAAAACAATTTTTTTTCCCATTTTTATAGATCTAACTCAATTTTGCTCTAATTTGTAAACCGTTTGCGCGAAACTTCTTATCGTTAGAAGGAAAGTCAGAAAAACTCATCGATTCGTCGATTTGATGATCATTTCGAAGGTAATTTTCAATTTTAAATTTAAATCCGAATTTATGAAAATTAGTAATTTAATTGTGTATTAGCACTAACGAGACTAATTATTTTAAATTTATTAGATTAAATTAGGTCAAATATTATTAATTATATGTACATTGGTTAATTATATGAAATTGTTCAATTGTACCAAATTATATCGAATTGTACTGAATTGCATGAAATTAAACCAATTATTGCACCAAATTGTAATTGCATGAAATGACACCAAAATTTACCATATTGTATCAAATGACACCAAATTAGACCAAATTGTACCAAATTTATAATTAATTTAATTCTACTAAAATTGTACCAAATTTGTATTTTTTTCAAATAATTGTAGTGAAAAATGGAATATCCGTAACTGCTTGTCGTGCCCCAAAATGAACATAGGTCGCAGAGGGTCAGAATCGATGTAAGTATTTTTTTATCGTATAATATGAAAAAAAATATACTTTATAATTAATTTTAGCATGTCGAATGTAACAAAATAATTTTTGCAGCCTCATAGCACTCTCCGTTTGAACGCACATCGTCTGAAAATACCATACAACGCGCAGATGGATCCATATATGTATCGATTGGGTCTGTACCAAATAGTGATTATGGGTGATTGTCAGTTAGATAAATCACTCCTGACCGGGTGTTGGGGCCTCTGGTACCCAGTACGATGCTCCGCACGCATCATCGTATGACACTCCTGGTCCGTCCACCCGAGTGCTCGAGATGCAGGCACCGCCGGACGCAAGACACGAGCGCCCTCGCTGTGAAATTCGATCGAGAGACAAGTCTGTCTCTCATTCGGAGGATGTTTCGTAGGCGTTGATGTATTTTTTTAGACTGTTATTTATATATCTACTTTTATTTTCTCATTTATGGTTTCAAATTTAATTTTTCTTATTTATGTTTTTACATTAACTTCTTACAAAATTTTCATATAACATAATAATTTTTAAATCATTAACAACAACAAAAAAGATAATAATAATTTTTATATAACATAATTTCATATAACATAATAATCATTTACATAACATAATTTCATATCATATAATAACTAACTTAAATGCCAAAAAAAAAAAGAAAAAAAGGGCTGGACCCGAGTTTTGAACTCGGTCCAAGACCCCGGACCCGAGTTCAAAACTCAAGCTAGGCTATCGATTGCAAAAGTCGCGCAGAATTTGACCTTTTTCCTATATTTTTTTTATTTACTAAAAAAAATCTGGATGTGGACTCTCAAGCATGATAGTGGTGACAAGCTTCATTTCGGACTCTAGCAGAAGCTTTATTTGGTTCATTTATAACTATAACAACTGTAACACCTCCTAACCAAATTGGGAAGAGAATTAAAAGAAGAAAAATAAAAAATAAAAAATGAAAAATGAAAATAAAAAATAGAATGCGCTGGAAGTCCAAATTGATTCATGCCAAATAGTCTATTTGGGAACACTATTTATTTAATCTTTTTTTTAAAGAGAAATGACTAGCTGATATATGTTTCAAATTATTTCTCCGGAAAACCACAAGTTTGCTGTACAATGCGCTGGAAGTCCAGAATTAGTTGGGATTTATTAAAAAAAATAAGATAGACGAGAACAATTTTTAGGTGACAACATTATGTTATAATGAATAGGTTAGGAAAATAACACAATTAAGTTTGTTCATCTAGCATTGATAATATCTTCGCATGAACAAAGTCCGGATGAATGTCATCTAACAAGACAGTATTTATTAGTACCAATTACCAAATAATACCTCTCTTTGGGAACAACTCTCAAATATGTTCTTAATGGAATAAGGATAGTTGTGAAGATACCGGCAGGTGATAATTTGTTTAGGAGAATCTAGCGCGTCTTAACCGAGAAATGGGATCGTTCTTGTATAGATCCTACATTAAGTTCTCTAATAAGCTCTAAAATTGAATGGTAACTGTTGACTTTGCCAAAATATATTGTTTCATTTCAATAATACTCAAAACTAACATTACAAATATTATGAAGTCCTAAAATTGAAACCGCTCAAAGCACCTGGTTAATGTTTTCACGATCCCAGAATAGCGGAGGTGCTTATTATGAAGTTCAATCAACTTTCCTCACTTATTCATCGTACTATCTATATTATTATATAAAACAGCTAAGAATTAGATAGATTTATTTTTTGTCATTTCCTTCAAATTTTTTATATCCTAAAATACCTCTTATTTAATGATTTACATTAATTTTAATTAATAAGACGAACATGATAACGTCCATTATTTTGCATTCCTCTTCATTTATTTGTCATATAGGAGGAAGAAACTTAAAAATTGAGAGAAATCATATGAGATTATATCTGATATAACATTTATAATTGATATTTTTCATATTAAAATAACGTACATATTATCATATAATATTTTTTATATCTAAATAAAAAAAAATCACGGTAAAATACGGATACACAGCTAGTTTTAGTTTAATCCCAGAATACAACTTCAAATTAATTTTCTTGTTTATAGTCTTCTAGAATATGATTACGTGTTTATCCATCCTTTTTATTAAAAAATTGAAAATTATGAAGTTTCCGAAAATAAATGAAAACTGACAGTCCTTTGAGGCTGCTTTTTCTAAAAAAATTGAATAAATTTATCAGAATAATGAATGGGGTATCCGTTTGACATTTGACAATCTCAGCCAGACAACTTCAAAATTGTACCTTCATGCTCAGCCAGACAACTTTAAAATTTGACAATCGCTTTAACAAATCTTGTCAGTAGCGAAGATAGAAAAAGCTGATTCGCAATAAAGAGAAAAAACTGATTCGTTTTGACAATTATACCTTCATTCTCCATCTGAAAAGATATTGTTTATTTAAATGATATATCAAATTATAAATTTAATTGGCAATTGCAAGAATGCGGATGCTCTTAAGTTGTGAAATTGGACATATGACGTATCATGTATATTTGAGATATTTTATTATAATTATTTATATCCATTTATTTTATTATAGTCAGCATGAAATGAATGCCTGATTTAGCATTGCCTTATGGTTTAATTTATCTGATTTTACGAGATGTTTGTTTGTTTTGAGGTAGCGCACGATGTTAGCATGAGCAAAATGTACTTAGTTACAAGAAAATGAAAGCTTGATTCTTGCATTACCCAACACTCATTTGTCTATCAATGTCACATTTTGTAGGAGTGTTTATTATTGATCTGATCTTTGGGTTAACTCCATTCGGCTTGAATCCGACTCAATCTGATATGATCTGAAAATAAAATTGGTTGAGTATAAATTTAATTTTTTTAACCTGAATCGGATCGGGTCAAGTTTAGATCAACCTGACTCAATTAATTATAATTTTTTAAAGTAATTTTATGATTTGGTACTAAAAAAAATTTATATATATATTAATTATATATTAATTAAGATTAATTATAAATTAAATAATATTTATTTATTTAAAATAATATAAAAATAATTAATAAATATTTATTTATTTTACATGAATCGGATCGGGTCGACTCGTAACCCAATCAGATCGGCTCATGGATTAAGATTCTTTGACCCGAATGTAATCGGGTCGGATAAAAAAACAATAAAGTAATAATAATCCGACATGACCTGACCCATTGAAACCCCTAAATTTGAGTGCACAAAGTACTGTTGTTGAGAAATTAAGAAGGAGAGTTTGAGATTTTTATTGCTATTTTTTCTAAACTCTTACAAAGCACGGGAACTGTATTTATACAAGTTCTCCTAACAGCTACACAACAACTCTAATAGTTATTTTAACGTCTATACAAGATTATATTATTTTAATATTATTTTCTTAATACTGGGTCAGTGATGGATAAGCCCATATGTGTTTGAGGCCCAATAACTCACTCACGCCTTTTTATTTTCAACACTTCCGCTCAACCTTGGATTGAAGATATCAGTCAATCCTAACTTGCTTTATATATATATATATATAGAGAGAGAGAGAGAGTGATGCTATGGTGCTTCGCGAAGTAAAAAAAAAATTGTGCTTCGCGTCCGTATCTCGAATTTAAAAGTTCAAACGGCCGATCCAAACCGTTGAACATCATCTTCATATTGAAATATCCTTGAAGATCAAATTTTATATTTTTTTGAATTTTTTTGATATTTTTTAAATGGGTACAAAATCGCTTGTTTTGGATGGTGCGAGAAATCTTTAGATCAACAAACTTTGTACCCATCTAAAAAATATCAAAAAATTCAAAAATATAAAATTTGATCTCCAAGGATATTTCAATATGAAGATGATGTTCAACGGTTTGATCGGCCGTTTGAACTTTTAAATTCGAGATACTGACGCGAAACACAATTTTTTTTTTACTTCGCGAAGCACCATAGCATCACTCTATATATATATATATATATATATACTTTATTAGGCTTAGGCTTGACTGCAAATCAGTGACATCTCTTGCTTCAGCTCTTATTTGTCCTCCTTATATGATTCTTTGTCCTCTTTGTAGAATTATTTGTCCTCTTTATAGGATCTAGTTGTGGTTGTACAGATTTATCGAACCAAACTTATTGAGTATATTTCAATGGCCTGCCTTGTTGAGGGCCTTTGTGAATATGTCCGCTAATTGCTCATTGCTTCTAATAAATGGCATTTTGATTTCTCCTCATTGCATATTTTCTCTGACAAAGTGACAATCAACTTTAATATGTTTCGTTCGTTCATGAAAAATCGGATTGGACGCGATGTGTCTTGTTGCTTGATTGTCATAGTATATTTTTATAGCTCCTTGACATTCTATCTTCATGTCATGAAGTAGATGCTTAATCCATGTTAGCTCACTTGCCGTAGATGTCATGACTCGGTACTTGAATTCGGCACTTGATCTAGCTACTATATTTTTCTTTTTACTTTTTCATGCCACGAGGTTACCACCAACAAATGTACAAAAATCTGCATTAGAAAAATCAACCACATCATTAGTTCCATTTTTTCTCATTAGAATTTCTTGACCCGGCGTCCCTTTAAGATACCGGAGTATCCTATCAATGGCATACAAATGATTGGTATGCGGAGCATGCATGAATCGGCTTATAACACTAATGAAAAATGAAATATCGGGTCTAGTAACAGTCAAATAAATCAATTTTTCTACTAACTGTTGATATTGTCCTATGTCATTAAGTGGTTCACCATCTTTCGGTCCAAGTTTAACATTGGTTTCTATTGGAATAGTGGTCGGTTTTGCTCCTAACTTGTCTGTTTCCTTTAATAGGTCAATAACATATTTCTTTGGGATAGAAATAGTCCCTTACTTGAGGTGGTTATTTCTATTACAAGAAAATACATTAGTTGTCCTAAATTTTTTATGTCAAATTCCTCTTTTAGATATTACTTTACCCTTTTAATTCCTTCATTATCATTTTCAGTTATAATTATGTCGTCAACATAGACAAAAATGATAATAATGGAATTTTGTGAATATTTGACAAACATAGCGGAATCGGCGGTATTTTTATCAAAATTAATTTTTAAAAGAGAGATTTAGTTTTGCATACCATGCTCTTGGAGATTATTTTAAGTCATAGATAGCCTTCTTTAATTTGCAAGCCAACGATCGATTTTTTGCATTCTTATGACTCGGAGGAAGAGTCATGTATACCTCTTCATCTAAGTTTCCTTGAAGAAATGTATTTTTCACTCACATCCATTTGAAATAAGATCCAACCTAGATTGGTAGCTATTGATAATAAAATTCTAACAGTGTTCATTTTAGTTACCGATGTAAATATTTCTTGGTAGTCAATTTCATATATTTGTGTAAATCCTTTAGCTACTAATCTAGGCTTGTACCTATCAATTGAACCATTACAATTGTATTTGATTTTATATACCCATTTACACCCTAAGATTTTCTTTCCGTTTGGTAACTTAACCACGTCCCAAGTGTCATTTTTCTCTAAGGTTTGGAGTTCTTCTTCCATAGGCTTACGCCATATTGGACTTTTGTTGGCTTCAACAAAAAATATTAGTTCATTTTGTTTATCAATACTACTTAGAAGAGCCTTATATTGTGGAGATACCTTATTATAGGAGATAAATTCTTGAATAGGATGTATCACCTTGTGGGATACATAATCCCGCAATCTTGTCGGAGGCCGTGTTTGTCGATTTGATCTTCTTAGGGCAACTTCTTCAATACGTGTTGATTCTTGATTTAGACTTTCATGAACCTCGCTTCCTTCATTGTCTTGGATGATACTCATATCTTCGGAATGATTTTCTACTACGCTTTCACCTTATTTTTGAATTCTTTCTTGTGGAAAAATAAAGTTACTTGGAAACATAATAGTTAGTTGCTCATTTATTTGTGAAGCATATTTATGTTGATTATTTGATTGATAAGAAGCAGAGTTTGAGATTTTTATTACTATTTTTTTTAACTCTTACAAAGCACAGGAACTGTATTTATATAAGTTCTACTAACGGCTGCACAACAGCTCTAACAGTTATTTTAACGTATTCTGAAATTTTCTTTTAGAATAAACGATTGTGGCTTGAAGTTTGTTGAAAGATAAACTTAATTTTAGTTAAATAAATTAGGAAATAAAGGGAGACTCTTTGGCTTCAGCACTTTGGCAGAATTTTAAGGCTGATTAATGACAGCATTTGAAGGGGAAAATAGATGTGGAATTTAGTGTATGACCTATGGATGGAAAGATCTTGAAGTCTAGTTTCCAATGGTTCAAATTTCAAGTCGTTTGGAGTTTCCTACAGAGAGTTATGACGATTTTAGTGGACAGGGGTCAGCTGAAAGGGTGCTGTTTAGAATTATGTTTTTATTATATATTTTTATTACGAATTTTAAGAGTCATGTCTAAGGCTATAAATAGACTTGTATTATGTTGTAAGAAAGTAAGAGAGAAGAGAAAAAGTGTAAGAGAAATAGAAGATATAGTTTGAATAGAAAGAAATTTCAGAATTATTCTCTCTTCCTTCCACCGAGATATATCATATTATAACAAATTGGTATCAGAGCCAATGACGAATGTGACGGGTCAAATGCCGCTACCACGACTAACGAAGGCGAACTACGAGAACTGGAGCATTCAAATGAAAGCTCTTCTCGGATCTCAAGATGCATGGGAGGTGGTCGAAGAAGGTTTCGAAGAACCAACAAATACCACGGGATATACGGCGGCTCAAAACAAGGCATTGAAAGAGGCGCGATCGAAGGATAAGGCATCACTATACATGTTGTTCTGAGTCGTTGACGAGTCGGGCTTTGAGAAGATTGCCGGTGCAACTACTTCAAAAGAAGCGTGGGACATTTTAGAAAAAGTGTTCAAAGGAGCCGACCGAGTCAAGCAAGTGCGTCTCCAAACTCTTCGTGGTGAGTTAGAGAGTATGAAGATGAAGGAGTCAGAAAGTGTATCTGACTACATCACGCGTGTACTAGCTGTGGTGAACCAACTCATTCATAATGGAGAAGCGTTAACCGATGCGCGAGTTGTGGAGAAGATTTTGAGATCATTAACCGACAATTTTGAGAATGTTGTGTGCGCGATAGAAGAGTCAAAGGACCTTGCGAAGCTCACAGTCGACGAGCTTCCCGGTTCTCTCGAGGCACACGAACAATGTAAGAAGATAAAAAGAGAGGAGACACTCGAGCAAGCACTTCAAACCAAGGCGTCAATCAAAGATAAAAATGTACTCTATTCTCAAAATTTTTGTGGTAGAGGGCGCGGCCGTGGAGGTCATAGTTTTGGTCACGGTGAAGGTCGTGGATGTGGAAACAGTTATGAAAAAAAGGATGAGTCGAACCAACAAAATTGGCATGGTCAAGGACGTGATCGTGGGAGAGGCGGCATGTCAAATCATTCAAATGTTGAGTGCTATAACTGTGGCAAGCATGGGCACTACGCAAAACAGTGCAAATCAAATGTCGAGTGCTATAATTACGGTAAGTATGGACACTATGCAAAGGAGTGCTATTCCGAGAATCTAGTCGCAGAAGAGGAGACAAAAGAAGATGGTGTTCTCATGATGGCCTATAAAAATACCATTCCCGACAGCGACACAGTGTGGTATCTCGATACAGGCGCTAGTAATCACATGTGCGGATACAAACATTTATTTGCAGAGATGCAAGAGGTAGAAGATGGGCATGTGTCATTTGGAGACACATCTAAGGTTCAAGTGAAGGGCTGAGGTAAAATTTATTTTTCTCAAAAGAATGGTAACAAAGGATCGATTGAGGATGTTTATCATGTTCCTGATTTGAAGAGTAATATACTTAGCATGGGGCAACTATTGGAGAAGGGATATTCGGTTTTCATGAAAGACCGGATGTTACATTTGAAGGATAAAAAAGACCGGTTGGTTGCACGTGTAGAGATGGCCAAGAATCGAATGTTCAAACTGAACTTAAGAAATGTGCGAGAAAGGTGTTTGCATGTCAACATGGAGAAAATTGAGCAGTTTTTCAGTTTGGTGGATGAATGGAGGGGAAAAGCAGAGGAATAGGAGATCCGAATTGAGGAGGTGCATGAATCAGAGAAGTGCAAGACGGAATCTCTTGCTTCAGCCATTCAACAACTGGAGGAGAAGGAGTAGCTGTTGGAGAAGTTGCATCAAACAGAGTTGCAAGTAAAAGCGACAAGTAAGGCAATGGAAGAGGCAAGAACAGAGAGTTTGCAATTGAAGGAGAGGTTGTTGGACAAGAAAAATGAGTTGCAGAGTATAACACAAAAGAATGATGAGCAACGGGCCTGTCAGTCAAAGGCTGAAGAAAAGATAGTTGAATTGAGTTCTCGGCTCAAGGAGGTGGTGATTTGTAGAGAAAGTCCGAGAAATGCACGAGAAAGCAAATCCGTGTTAGATGTAGAAATTGAGAAGCCAAAAGTGGAGGAAGAAGAGTCTCTTCATAGGTGCAAAGAGAAAGAATCAAATAATAATGTCAAACAAGAAGGGGAGAATGGAGATGCAAAGGAAGAAGTGGTGGAGAGTAAAATGGCAGAGAATGAGTCTCAACATGAGGAAAATGGTGCAAAAGATGTGAAGGTGAATTTGAAATCTGATAATGGTAATCAGATTGACAATGGATCAGGTTTGAGTGATACGGGTAAAAAGAAGAACTTGATGAGTAAGAAAAAATCACCTTTGAAGAAAAACAAGATGAAAGAGTGTAATTCAGTAGCAATACCGATGGAACTCGGTACAAAATTCTCTAAGTTTGAAGGAGGAGATCGTACGGATGCAAGAAAGAAAAAAATTAAGTTTATGGGGGCGTTTTGTTGAAAGATAAACTTAATTTTAGTATTAAAGTTAAATAAATTAGGAAATAAAGGGAGACTCTTTGGCTTCAGCACTTTGGCAGAATTTTAAGGCTGATTAATGACAACATTTGAAGGGGCAAATGGACGTGAAATTTAGTATATGACCTATGGATGGAAAGATGTCTAGTTTCCAATGGTTCAAATTCCAAGTCGTTTGGAGTTTCCTACAGAGAGTTATGACGATTTTAGTGGACAGGGGGTCACCGAAAGGGTCTTGTTTAGAATTCTGTTTTTATTATATGTTTTTATTACGAATTTTAAGAGTCATGTCTAAGGCTATAAATAAACTTGTATTCCGTTATAAGAAAGTAAGAGAGAAGAGAAAAAGTGTAAGAGAAATAAAAAATATAGTTTGAATAGAAAAAAATTTCAAAATTATTCTCTCTTCCTTCCACCGAGATATATCATACTATAACAGAGTTTAGAGAGCAAAACCACATCTAGGTTCACTAGGTTTGCATCCATCTCATTCCCTTTGTAAAAGTTTCTCAAATTCTCTGAAACTTCCGATCAGAAATGTGATAAGTTATCATTTTTATTGAGTTTCATTTTTTATTCTATGGTTCAGAGGATTTGTTCTTGTCATTATTTGAGCTGAAATTATTCTTTTTCTCAATTGGATTTTCTCTTTGTACAAAAATGAACGGATTTTGCAAGAGATCGATAGTCTAACCAATCTTATTTCCCTGAAAGGTGTTAAAAATACAAGCTGAATCATTGATGTTGGTTTGACAATTTATGTATAAACCCAGTTTTCTACTACCATTCAATTTCAGAACCTGTTGGAGAGATCTTAATAATGGAGGACCTATACAAAGACGACCCCAATTCTTGGTCAAGGGCTTAAGGCGCCTCAGATTCTCCAAAAACAGTTTATCACCGGCCTGTACCTTCACAATCCAGTCACGCCTGTATCCTCCAATCCAGTTGCTGCTTATGCGCCACTCACCTGGTACAACAGTGCTTTTCGGTAATACTTTCGGTAGTTTAACCCCCCTGGAAAATTTTTTTGCCCCCCCTGAATTGTCTGATTAATTTTATTGAGAAAAAAATATTTAATATAATGTATAATAAAATAATTATGCAAAGATATCAAAATATAAAGTTTTATAGACGAAAATTTTCTTCATCAACTTGATTATCTATTACTTTGAGCTTTATTTTATTGTTATTTTTAATATATAAAATGTTATTATTTTAATAAATTTTTTATTAGGTAAGAATATATATTGAATTATTATTTTTTTATTTAGTACTCGATTAGTTAATGGATTTAAACCCGATAAACTATTACAATCCGATATTTGCCCCCCTGACTAAAATCCTGCATCCGTCCATGGGTGGACCTGTCTGAGGCATTATTCTGAAGACCATGAGAGGCCCGGAGTCTACATTACATAGCTATGGCGGTTTTTCTAAGTTAAATATTGAATTTTGAACATGCTTTAGATTGCTGTGCATGTCTAAATATTTTTGTTTTGATTTGCTTGAATTTAATTTGGATATTGATATTTAACATTCTGTTTGCTATCATTTTTTTTTGTTCTTTATTCAGTTTATGAGAATGATTGAATGAATATCTGAGTGATTAGCAATATTGAATTTTGAATGTCTGTGTTATTAGAGATGCTGAAAACAATTAAAATTAGAGATAACAAAAAACAATTTCAAAATTTACTTGATTAACATTCCGCTATGATATGAAGTGTCAGGTATGAAAACATCATGAGTATGTAGGCACTGAGGTATAATTCTGGGCATAAATGTACTTTGTATTACTATTATCTTATAATTGAATCAATATATATCATGTTGAAACACCACAAATTTCGAAATAATAAAATATAAAAAAAATTTAATTAAACAAAATATGAGAAAATACGTACAACAAAATCCTAAAATTTAAGAAGATAAAATTGAAATCTTAAGAATAAAATCCAAAGATAAAATTAGAATTAATTAAAATATAAATAATTTAATTTAAAAAAGGCAAAATTAAATATCTTGAAGTAATTAAAATGTAAAAGAACAACATTGGATAAATAAATCAAGAATTGGCATGCGAACCATTCAAATTTAATTAACTAATGGAAAGGAACTCAAGAAATAAATTAAATCAAAACCCAAAACAATTGTGATATCATGGAAAATAACAAAATGGAAAATTGAATTAATATGAGATCTAATTAAGAGAAGAAAATATCTTACTAAATAAAATTCGAAACGTACTAAATTAAAAATCTAAATCAAGTATTGGAATTGCAATTAATATATGGAACTCTAAAATATAATCATGTGGCAAAAAAAAAGTGATAATAAAATAGAATAAAGAAATCGAATTTGGCGGAGTACTACTGATACTAAATGAAAGTAAATTGGTTAAACAGTGGACTGTGTTAGCCTTGATCTGTTCGACTTGAATCACCTGATCAGAATAGATAGGAAAGAGTTCCGGGCCGTGTTTCGGTGCATTTGGGCCTGAAGAAAGAAGGGGAAAGCCAGTCCAATCGCTGTGTAAACTTTGAAGGGGCCCGCATGTCATAACGTGCACACACGACTACACGAGATTACGAGAAGCCATGCCATTCCACTTCCGTCTCCTCTTCTTCCTTTCGTTTTCCTTCCACCACCTTGCAATTCACACTAATTCGCTGTTCAGTTAATTAATACCTTCTCCGTTCTCCCTTTTCCTAATCCAATTTCCTTCAATTTCGCGATTAAATTAGAGGATTACATTGGTTCTTTCACATCTCGGCTAGAAGGATTTAATTCAAGGTTCCATGGCTGATGAATTTGTGATCTTTCATTACACTGATGTCTGTCTATCCTTCCGAGCCTTACCGGAGACGACATTTCTAGAGGCTAGAGGTGAGATTGATCGTAGATTCGACGTGCTGGAAATGCTGGTGGACTTGAAAGGTTAATTGAATTCTCTGCTCATTTGGGGTTAAAATTCCTTACTTATTTGGGTATCTAATACGAAATGGTTCATATAATCAGTCCAAGAAACCAAGTGAGCAAGAAAACAACTTGGATGTCCATACAAATTGATGATGAATGGTGCAACAAGGTATCCAAGCCTAAGCAGGATATGCATAAATCAATATTTTACTAATAAGTGATTTATTTTAAATTAGTTGAGAATTATTAAGTCAATGTGTCCAAAAGAGGGGGGATGATATACTTTTACTACTTACTAATTAGGAATTGTTCATTTTGATGGTACCATTCTAAACTCTGATTATTAAAATAAAGCATCAATATAGAAAAACTTTATCGCCTTTAAAATATATGTTATCTTGTTGAAGGGCAGAGATTAAGACATAGTTAAATCTGAACCGTCAGAACTAGGGTTTTAGATAGAGTATATCCACTAGTTGCTTGGATATGGTATATGCGCCAATTGTTTAAGATACAGTATATCCAATACAAGCCAAAGATGTTATTTTTTTTAAAGGTTACCTTTATAGTTTTGATCACGCATCTTGATCAAGGTTGTAAAATTCTAAGCCGTCGAATTTAGGTCTTAAGAGGGCTATATTTGGTATTTTATAAGATAGGTCATTTCCAGCCGTCAAGAATTAGGGTTTGATTAATCTCTAGGGCATTCATAAGAAAGGCACAAGAGCAGCCAGCCGCCATCACCTCAAAATAAGTAGTTTTGCCAAAGAAAAAATCAACAGATGAAAAAACAACCCAGCGTGTTCTATGATTGTTGCAACCAGAAGCCTATTTGACATGACCTGTATGGTATCAAAATTTGAGACTAAGGTGAGTGGTGAACCAATTTATTTCTTTAAAAAGCAAGGGAATTATTTGTGGTAAAACAGATAATAATTGTGGCATTTACGGTTATACCGCAACATAAGATTGCGACTTAATTGATGAAAATAGGTGATTTTTTGTTCAGGTTAAAATACTGAATGAAATGATCAAAATTGCCCCCCTTATTGTTTGTCACTGTCTATATTATGCTTTTTTTTTAGATTAAAAGAGAGATTAGTACACCATGGTCCTGTTGAACTTCTGATTCTGTCCTTGTTAAGCTGCTGTGTTCTAACAAGTAACAGGAACTTTTTTTAGGACCCTAGATCATTTTCGTCCTTTTTCCAGTCTGAAATGGAGTCATTTGATTTTGATTTGTATTGAAAGAACCCAAATAGTGTATGGCTAAATATTTATACTACTGTTCTGAAAATTGGTGTATGTATTAGTATTAGAGTTGCTGGTGACCCAGACTATCTGAAACAGCTCTTCTGAAATATTTCCTCAATACTGATATAAACTATACCTGTTTTCATTTTTAGTTCACTTTGAATTCCTTATTAGAGCCTTGATGTTGATTTTAATGAAATGACACATACTTTTAACAGACATCATTGGTATTATATTGATATTTTAGTCTAGAAGGTGCAGTTTCTTCTCATGTTGGCATTGTTCACCATAGTTTAATTCATATTTACAATCTAAAATAGATCTATTTTTAGTTTTCCATATAATTTGTAATAGTCCACATTTCAGAGTCAAAGAGGAGGCTTTTCCTGCCGATGACTATCTGCTAGTTTTTGTCTGCTTTTATAATTTTCTTTGCATATTTTGCAGGGTTTGCAGCACTTGAAGTGTAGCTTTTTAGGGATGTAATTGTCTGTGCCATTTTGTTGTATTCTCTCATTTTCTATAAATTGTTCTGTTGGCTTTTGACGTATTACAGATATAAGAAAATCACCGAGATAGAGGGGAGGGCAAAGATGAACAACGAAGAAACTGTAAGGTTTATTAGTGATGATGGATTTGAGTTCATTATGGAAAAGAAGGCAGCTGTTATTTCAAAAACCATTAGCAATATGCTCATGAATTCTCCTAGTAAGTCCTGTTTTTGTGCTATTCCTTTGAGCAAAGCTAAGTAAGTGACATTTACCATTGAATTTCAATTTTGGCATGCATCTCATAGAGCTCTTTTATTGATTTAGTAGAAGTTTCTTGGGTTTGATCGAGGTTGGTTATCACCTTCTTTCCTCAAAAGAAGTTCATAACATTTGCCAAAAAATCTGAATAAGGGAGTTCCACTTTTACAGAGCACAGCTGGTGCTGCATTTTCCTGAGATCAGAGGTGAGGTTTTAAAAAAGGTTTGCCAGAAATCTGAGTTTGACCAGCGCGGCAGCGCCTTTGTATTGCATTGCGCTGTTCAGTAGAAGCTTTAAACAGAAGATGATAATGACGTACCAATCCTGATGGAGAGAGTGACAGAATCTAGCATGATGAGAAGTGGTCCATGTTTGATGGAGGAGAAAGAGGTAGGGGAAGTTGTATGGGCGAAGTCGAGCAAGGCATACATGTTTCCTTTAGAAGATAATGCAGACAGTTCTGCAGCTAGTTCATCTTGATCTTGTAGATAGTTTTGTAGGTTTCTTTATGTTAATGTTTATCCTTATTGTAAGCACTTCACGTGTAAAGTATAAACTGATAATATGAAATCATCATCGTTTTATCTCTTCACTTGGATTGCTACGTTATTTAACTTTTTTTATTGCAATTCAATTTCGCACGAACGAACCCTAGTCTGGTAGAAGAACGCCAATTGAACTAAGAATTGAAGTACACAATGAATTGACCAAGTCTAAGACTAATTGCTGGGTGAACCTAATATTTGTGACACCAAGCCGAAGGGCTTTCTCTAAAAGTCATTATTAAGTTTGATCTTTATCGGACTCTCTTATTAGCTTATCCTTTAAAAAATAAATCTTTTAAAAGATTGACTCTATATTTTCAATTTTTAAATCTAAGTGTCTAATCAAGCCAACACATCTAAAGACAAATATAGGATTTTGACGGGGGGTCAATATTTAGATTGCAATAAATTATTGGATTCAAATTTATTTGCTAATGAAATACTAAATAAAAATATTAATAATTCAAATTACATTCTTATTAATAAAAAACTATCAAAATAATATCATTTTATATATTAAAAATAATAAAAAGTAAAACTCAAAATAATAAATAATTAAATCGACGAAGAAAATTTTTTTCTACGAGACTTCGTATTTAAGAACTTTGACATAATTCTTTTATTATTCATGGTATTAAGTAAATATTTTTTAATGAAAATAATTAAATAATTTAGAAGGATCATAAATTAGATTTAGAGATGTCAGATTAACAAAAACTTAATTCGAAAGTATTAATTTTAAAATTCAAGGAGTCAACTGACCCCCGAAGCACTCTACACTTGCCCCTGAACACACCTGCTTTAGCTCGTGATCTAACTTATGAACTAGCTGAATTCAAGTTCGATCCTTCAGCTTATAGCACCTCGCAAACTCGATTTGGCTCATTATTTTTATGAGGCAAATTTATACTAAATTGAGATCGTTCAAACTCGACTTGTTTGCATTGACAAAAATAATGCATATGAGTTTTAGCTCAAAAAAAATATATATATACAAATGGTCCTTCAAAATTAGGTAGCCATGGTCCCACTTTCTGCGGAATAATAGTATGAATGTATCAATCTTACATGCACTAGCATGTTTCAGAATTCTTTTTCGGATTAGATATGATGGTCTGAAAAAGAATTTTGGACTATTTTTTTTGCTACTGGTATGTAATAGAAGCATCAGTACGCAGCGGTATTTTAAGTCGTCCTGAAAATACAAGAAGAGAAAGAGGTGGACCGAGACTGACATGAGAGGAACCAATAAAAAGAGATTTGAAGGAATGTAATATACCCAAAGAGTTTGCTTTGGATAGGAGTGCGTGAAAGATAGCGATTCATGTATCTGAACTATGATTTAGGAGTTAGAGTCTAATAGTAGAGTTATAGACTTCATATTCTTAGATTATTTAGGATTTTATGATTTAGAATTTAGAAATAGATTTCAGAAATAGAGGTTTAGATAGGATTTTAGGATTTAGAATTTAGAATTAGATTTTAAAATAGAATTTTAGGATTTAGAAATAGGTTTTATAATAGAGGTTTATTGTACTATTATTATTATTGTTATTATTGCTACTATTATTAGCATATTATCATTATCATCTCTATTATCATCTTTATTTATATATTATTATTATATTTATTTATTTTCTTTTTCTTCCATCATATTCATTATTATCATTAATATTTGAGATTTTTGATCATATGCTTTCCGATTGGGTTTCATTTCTAGCCTACCCTAATTTATTTGGGATTAAAAGCTTTGCTGTTGTTGTTGGTATGTAATAGAATTACGGATCGTTTTTTTCCTGGTCTATAATTCTATTTGGGTTCGTTTTTTTTTTACTACAGAGCCGTTCATCTGAATTTTCATCTCCGACCAATAAAATTAGAGTTTCCACCCAATAAGACTCATTTATCATCTTCTTCCTCTTTTAGCCATCATTTTTGAAATTTTCCCTCTCTCACTGCTGCATTTTTTAGGGTTTTTTAACATTCAAAGTCGTGAATGCTCTACCGATCAATGTTTTCTACAGAGGTGAGATTTTGAATGCACCAACATGTGTCAATTATATCATTGGTGTGGCTTGCACAATATCTATCTTCGATAACATCAACTTCGGAGACTCAAAGAAGTAGGTTCATATCGATCTCGGTTTGCTCCCTCACCAGTATAAGCTGACTATCAAAGCACAAATCAACACGATACAAATCCATGCTTTATAGTTGTTAATAAGGTAACAGTGCCCTTGGACATGATCTGTTCAAATAAAACTCCTCTCCATTCCGTGAAAACATAGAATGACAGAAATGCCTTTTCTAAAAATATAAATTACTGAAACTTGTGCCAACAAATACTAGTTTTGGTGCAGGGGGCAACGATGATTCCAGTAGCAGTATATTCCTGCCAGCACTGCAACTTTCTTTTCCAATCCTTTTGATTACATCAGTGCAGAGATTTATTCAAAATTATTAGCGGGTCTGAAACAAAGCATGAACCCAGGCTCCAGTGCAAATTTATTCTGATAGATATATGTTTATGCGCAATATTAATTTTATTTTCATATAAAGATAGTTTAGAATTCTAGTTTATATTTAAATCGCTCTGAACCCAAATAGGGATCATGAGGCATCTTTCATGTATGCAACAGTAAAGTAATTATTTTATTTATCTATTTTTGTTAAAAAATTTTTTTGACAAACAGCAGTTAAAAAGTAATATTCAGAAAGAAATTTAAAATTTGAAATCCCGCTTCAAAGTCTAGAAGGTCAGAACGAGATATAAATAATCATAGATACATAATCCAATCCAAGATAATAAATAACGGATAAGTGTAATGTTGCTTAACATAGATTCCGAACCTCCGAAAATAATCAATCCCACAGCAATAGTGCAAATATAAATACACCACACGAGGGTTTAGAGATCATTTCATCTCTGATCTCATCTCCATCAAAAAGAGAAAGAAAGACGCGCGCTCACCTTCGTTCTCTCTCTCTTCAGCACGCTAACAGAATTAAGGAAAAAAAACAATGGGATGATTAATGTTTCATTGAATCTATGGGGTTGTCAGCATACATGGTTTTTTTATCAAATGATGATGAACTTTTCTGTTTTCCTCCGCTGAATTCTTTTCTTACCTAAATGGAGGACATCTCACAAGAGAACCTAACTCTCTTGTTTTGATAATTGTTATAGATTCCCTGAGAAACCAATTCAGAGGTCTAGAATCATTCTCCTTCATCCAGCTAGGACCTCTTTGGTTTCAATAATCTCTTAAACCTTCCCAGTTCCCATTCTGAGAAGACCGTGAGACAAAGCTTAGCAAATGGAGGACCTAAACTCTTGACTGAGACGCTCCTATTTCTCTAAGAGAATTCATCACTTGCCGGAGCTGGACCCATTGCAACCACCCATCATTCAGTTATCCAGACTACTTACACCCTCTAATCTCAACTCGAATCGGGCACCTTTAACCATGTCTTTCTCTGGGGACCACACCTCCGATACAAGTATGGAGTCCAGTCCTGAAATCAGTCTTACTGGTAAAGCGCAAGGCGGCTCCAGTTCCAAGGCAAACAAAACAGGCATGGCATCCAAGCGCAAGGCTATATCTGAAATGTTAAAAAAGGTGAAGGACGCTGTCAAGAAGCGGTTTGTGGATCCACCAACCAAAGAGAAAAAAGGGCCCAAAGCGATGAAGTTATCCTTGAGGCTGAAGAAGAAGAACAACTGGCTGAAGCAATACTTCAATCGCAGGGTGAGCCAGGCCGGCATACTGATGGATCCTGTAAGGATGACTGGACACCAGATATTTATCAGTTGATCTGGTGGAAGAAGATGGCGAGCAGCGTCCGTAGCCCGATGCACAGAGCAATTGAGGAATCCAAAGAGGTTGACTGAACTGATAGGTGCATAGCATGTCAAAGCTGCCACAAACTCTGAAGCTATTGCATGTTTTGCATTTGGCAACTTTTTTGTGTCGTCTTGTTAACTATTTAAGATTGAAGTTTGAGCATGCTTTAGTTTACTGGACATGTCAAATTATTTAATTTGAACTTGCTTAAATGGAATTGAGACTTGAGAGTTTTGATCTAATTTCTTTGTTATTTAATTATACAGTTAACATACACCTATCGCAGATACAAATTATATGCCAGTTGTAAAAAAATAGTAGCAGAAAAATGAAGCAACACAAGTCATATTACTCGAAATATCAAAACTAATACCATGAACGTGTGAGGTACCGTTCTCCAGTTGTTCACTTGTTGAACGTAAATCTCACAAATTTAAATTATAATTAGCTTGTGATTTTTTTAATTATGGAATATCGTGAAAATAATCATCTCCATGCAACTAAACGAAGGTAGTTACACAGGTTGGATCTGTTCATAACATATAGGATGCACTGGTGCTGCTATACAATTTTAGACGTCCCTGAAACTAACAGACAAGATTTGCTATAATTAATATTGTTACTTTTTTTTTTCATTTTAAGTTACATGGAAGTCGTTGAACAAAATTTTCACTTCAGCTATTTTGACAAGAATAAGTTCTCTATATTTACACATTGCCTACAAATTGATCAGTGCTATATTATATTGTGGGTTAGTAGAAACTTATATGCATGTAGTTGAACAAAATTGATTTTATTGGTTTAATCACAGTTATCAAAGTTTCTCTGTCTCCAATTCATTGCCTAAAAAAGATAAGCATAACAACAACTCATTTGAAGAAATGGAATAATAATTTCATTCTGCCAGTTTTGTACAAAATACTTTACAATTAGGATTAAAGCTTAACAAAAAAAAGCCACCTATATGATAGTTTTAAAAAAAAAACTTAAGGATTGTCACCCGTAATCCGGTTTAATTATTCTGAGGTGTGACAACTGTAATATATAGATTTTCCATATTTAGTTATTCTACTTTGAAGGAATTTTAACAAATGTTTATATACTCTTTCAAACTAGCAATATACCCGCGCGTTGCAGCGGACTTTTTTATTTAAACATGAAAATTTTATAAGATAATAAAAAAAATTAAATTGATCTAATATTAAATTATAAATTCACCAAATTATAGAGAAAATCTATAATAAAAATCAGATTTAATCTTGGATGAGATTTTCTGCACAATATGAGTTAACGATTCATGGTGTTTATGGTAAGAAAAGTGAATTATTCCAACATATATTATCACCATTAATTTCTTACAAAACATGTATAAGATTGTTAATTATAACGCATACCTTAAGTCTTAAATCAAATTTTTATATCATAACGTAAATAGAAAGATATTGAGTATTCTAATTTGTAAATTATGTGCATAAATGGAAATAATAGTATAGATAAAAAAAAGAAATGAAAAGAAAGAGGGGATCAATTAACGTGATTACATACGTTCGATCAACCAAAAATATATATTATCCGTCTAATTGAGGGATAAAATAGATATAATAAAAAAAATATCATGACAAAAAGTGGACCCTCCAATTCTTAGCTGTTTTATATAATAGTATAGATGTTAGAATATTAGCGCATAGATGCATAGATAATTCAAAACACTAGCTGTTAAGGCGATAATGGTCAGTATGGTCATGCGACTAAGGTACCAATTATAATATATTATGCATGCATGTATATTCATTAATTAAATTGTTCTCATCTCACGGTTTGGTGTATTAATTATTTTTTGTTGTTATTTTTAGCATGGATTGTGTAACAATCTTATGAACCGATTAAGAAATGCACCAAGAATCAATTAATGGTTCAGGCAACTAAAAAAAATTGCAATTAACGGTTCAACGTGAGGTGTTAAGTCAGAACACAGAGAGGTGAGGGTTAAAACATATTATCATCATAGATCATATGTTATAGATGCAAACTATCAACAAGTTATACTTTAGAAAAAAAATAATAATAAAAATACCTTATTTATAACAGCAAGGAGAGTAGAAGGGTGGAACCTAAGCTGAAGGCCGCATGCATCAGGAGAGGGCACATGCAGGGGCAGATTCAAAGTAGACGTCAGCCGGAGTCCCGGCACTCTCTCATTTTATTAAAAAAATAAAGGTTGTATGATAAAAAATAATTTTTTTTGCCCCGAAAATTCTATTTATTTGAACGGAGCATTCCCTATTGATTTTTTCTGACTCCGCCCCTGAACAAATGGGTTTTATAAACAGGGCAGATCAATTGGCGAAGAAGGGTTTTGAGGTTTTTGTGAAAAGAGCAGCAGCGCACAAAGGAAAAAAAGGAGGAGAATCTGGCAAATAATTTGGACGGATCGGATAATTAAGAACCGGCCCAAAAGAGTTACTAGGCCGAAAAACTGAAGAACGGCCCAATTCAAGGCCGGTGTATAAAAATGAGGCCCTAATAGAATATTAATTATTTCATAATAAAACTATCGTCTCGGATGATGTGTTATGTGGCCGTGATTCTATACCGCGGTCCTCCTTTATCTAGAAATTCCTCTAACAAATTCCTACTTATTTAATTCAGATTAATTAATTTCTTAATTAAAAAAATAGGATATGGCCTCCCAGCTCTAAATGGCACTATTTAAATTATTCCCCCTATTTTATTTTCCTAATTTTTTGGTAATTTATGTACGGATCCTTTTGGCATAGGGTTAATTTCACTATTTTTCTCTTTTGAGAAACAATTTTTACAGTTAGCATTTCAAATGCCCATTTATCTTCCAGCGGGGATTTAATTATCATTTACTAATTGATTGAGCAAATTAAGTGTGAATCTTGTACATTTTTATTTATTTAAAATGAATTGATAAAACTTACATTTTCTAGAACTCAAAATTCTATTTAAAGATTTTAAATAATTGATGTGTGTTATTTTGGAATTATATTTTTCGTTTATATATGGGTAAATTTTATGATTTTATGATATAAAATTTTACACTGTACGATAATTCTGAATTTAAAATGAAAATTATAATATGCGATATGAATAAGCCTTTGCAACTGAAATTTGTTCTCTCCTAGTCCTTTGCAGCCTTACGTATATAAATATAATGCTGATCTCCAAAATATTATTTATTTTAGAAATGTTTTGTTTTATCTAAAACTGATTTTTTTGGAACTTTTGCAATATAATTTATCTGGCAATTAAATTAATAAAATGGACGAATCATTTCTGGCTCATGCATATATTGTCCTTATTTCGTAGACCTGGCTAGCTCCACATAGGTTGTGTTACTATTTGTTCATAATTCATAGGTTAAAAATGAAAATAATAATAATAAAATGATGGACTAACGTTTAGTGAATTATCAAGGCAATGATATTGGGGATCAAACCGCGTATCATCGAGGATATTCATTAATGGAAGGAATTATGATTTTTGTAACACAAATCAGGGTCTATAGGCTGTAAAGGAAATAATTCAATACCAAAATGAAATAAATTCCATGAACGGTAAAACCCAAAATCCATCATATCTGAGCTGTAATATTTCCTTCCTCTTATCAAATTCGGTGAAGATTCAATACTGATTCATCCTTTCAACTATTTATATGCAATGAAACCAGACAAAAACAAACATCAATTCAGAAAGCCAAAAAAAAATCTCAGCCCAAGAAAAAGACGAGAGAAATATGGTTCACTCAAGGTTTTTGGTTTTTCTATGCCTTTGTTTCATCATGGGAATGAATCTACAGGGTAATTCAGATCATTTGTTATGGCTTTTCTTTTTCATCATGCCAATATAATGATATATATTTAGTAGTTATACTATATGAATCTTCCACGCCAAACAAAAAAATTGTACATTTGTACTCTGTCAATTAATTAAATTTCAATCTTCTAGTTACTCTCTTCTCCATTTCCTTGACCATTAATTGCTTTTTGCAAATTTAATTTGAAATGTACCATTTCGAGTATGAACAAAGTCGTTTGCATGTCCATTTATTGTATTTCAAGACATATATCGGGCATATATTAAATTAAATTGGTTTATATCTGAAAAAAAAAATTATATATAATTGTAGGGGTTTCAGCTGGAGTTTGTTGCAACGACACCCGCAACTGGGGTAGCAACGGCGGTTGCGATCCGATGACACAAAACGGGGATTGCTTTGGTTGGTGCAACCAGCAGAGCTGTGGCAAAGGAGGAGAATGCAAGCTGCGTGGAAACCTTCATTATTGTCACTGCTATTGCTGATTTATATTATGTATCTTCATTCTCCAATAATTTTTACTTGTTAGCTCGTTTGCATGATGCCATACAATAATATTTTGTTTGTGTTTTGAGATGAGCAAGTACTGTTAGGCGAGCTGGTTTTGCATTAGACATGATATATGCTTGATATTTGATGCAATAAATAATTAATTATTTATGAGCCGATTTTTTATTTAAAGATTTCTGCTTCAAAATATTGTAAAGAATGGAATACTCGTGGTAAATGACAGATTAAATACCATAAATAAGCATAGTTCTTTTTAAAAAAAAATACCATAAAGCATAGTTGACAAATAGCACGTTCAAAAAGCAATATTAAAAGACTTAATATTTAAAATTTGAAATCCCACTTCCAAGTCTAGAAGGTGACACGTGGAAAGGTGATAATTAACGGATATAAGTGTAATGTTGCTTAACATAGATTCCGAACCTCCGAAAATAATCAATCCCACAGCAATAGTGCAAATATAAATACACCACACGAGGGTTTAGAGATCATTTCATCTCCGATCTCATCTCCATCTCCATCTCCATCAAGAAAGAAAGGCGCTCACCTTCGTTCTCTCTCTCTCTCTCTCTCTCTCTCTCTTTTGCACGCTAACAGAGGTTCGTGGGAGTTTTTCTTTCCCATCCTTCCATCTTTGCTGAGATGTCGTAATTTCCGAAATTTCTGTCTGAAATGTCATAAATATTCGTTTCTGCTTTTTATTTGAAATTCAAGCTTCAACCTTCACATCGGTTGTGCTATTTCTGTAGAATTTCATGTTTGCCATAATTTGTCATTGATAACCGAATTGCATCCATCTCAATGATTGGCTACAACATAACAAAAAGAATAATATTAATTTGTCTTTCTTTCTTGTTAGAATTCCCGAAAATAAACTATGGGATGATTAATGTTTCATTGAATCTATGGGGTTGTGAGATACATTTTTTTATCAAATGAAATTGATCTTTTCTGTTTTCCTCAGCTGAATATGACTGTTTTTTCTATATTTTTGCTGATCCGTTACATTGTTTCAGTTCCGATATTAAGGTAGCTGCTTAATTATAAAGAACGTAGCCACGAAGGAATAAAGGAGGATATCTCACAAGAGAACCTAACTCTCTTGTTTTGATAATTGTTATAGATTCTCTGAGACACCAATTCAGAGGTCTAGAATCATTCTCCTTCAACCAGCTTGGACCTCTTTGGTTTCAATCATCTCTTAAACCCTTCCAAATTCCCATTCTGAGAATTAGGTAATGGAGGACCTAAACTCTTGGCTCAGACGCTCCTATTTCTCTAAGAGGATTCATCACCTGCCGGAGCTGGACCCACTGCAAGCACTTAAACTTACACTTTCTATCACTGGGAACCACATCTCCAAGACAAATCTGCAGTCCAGTCCTGATATCGAGCTTACTGGTAAGATGCAAGGGGGCTACGGTTCCAAGACAACCAAAAGTGGCATGGCACCCAAGCGCAGGGCTATATCTGAAATGCTTAAAAAGGTGAAGGAGGTTGTCAGGAGGCGGTTTGTGGCCCCACCAACCAGAGAGAGAAATGGGGCCAAAGCAGTGAAGTCAACCTTGAGGTCGAAGAAGAAGAGCCACTGGTTGAAGAAATACACCAACTGCAGGGCGAGCCAGGTCAGCATACTGGATGGATGCAGTGATGCTAACTGGACGCCGGATATTTATGAGCTGATCCGGTGGAAGAAGATGGCGAGCAGAGTCCGTTGCCCGGTACACAAAGCAATTGAAGAATCCAAAGAGGCTGATTGATAGGTGCATGGCATGTCAAATCTGCCACTTACTGTGAAGATCATGCGGGTCCAGGAGTCCTGCTCTGGAGCAATTGGAAGCTTTGCACGTGGCATTTTTTTTGTGTTGTCTTGTTAATTATTTAAGTTTGAACATCATTAGTTTTCTGGACATGTCAAATTATTTAATTTTGAACTTGCTTAAATGAAATTGAGACTGAGAATACTGATCTTCTTTTGTTATTTCTCTTCTCTCTGATACAATTCTAGTTAATTTTTACTATCTATACAAATAGTCTTCTCTGTTTTTCAATTTTACCAGTCTTCAGAAAATTACCTTCCACCATTTCTAAAGCTCAAGGCAAATCCTCGAGAGGTCCTTGCTTCTGAACCCTTGTATAATCCACTCTTATCTTATATATCTAGCCACGTGGAAGGAGGGGTTTGAAAATATTAAAAAAGTGGTGCTTGTGATGTTTCAGTAAGTAGAAATGTAGATTTCTATAGTTTAGCACTTCAACGCCAAATGATATGATGAAAGCAACTTCTGCTTCTCTAAGGTTGAAATTTTAAGGCTTTTGATGTTTCATGACAGTCTACAAATCCTATATTCAACACCTATTGCAGATACAAAGTATGTGCCAGCTCCCAGCTGTAAACAAAGAGTAAAATTATAACAGAAAAATGAAGTAACACAGATTATATTTCTCAGAATCATTAAAAAGTACCATAAAACTGTGAAGTATCAGGAACTGTCTCCAGCTGTTATTATGTTAACGCACATCTCACAAATTTAAATTTATAATTTGCTTGTGAATTTTTGAATATATGATACAGACAAAAATCATCTCCACATAGAAAGTCGGATCGTTTCTAACATATAGGACTAGAGGTGGCGAAACCCGACCCGACTCGAGAAACCCGTCCGAACCTGAACCCGATCCGAACCCGATTCGATCCAATTTTTTAAGAAAGTCAAACTGATCCGATCCGACCCGACCCGAGATTAAATGACCTTTAATCCAATTGAAATCTATCAACAATCTGAAAAAACACAATATATAAATTGACCCGACCCGACCCGGTCCGACCCTGACCCGACCGGGCTAACCCGATTTCTTCTAAAAAGTCAAACTGACCCAACTCGTCCGACGAACCCGAACCCAACCCGACCCGCCCGATTGGCACCTCTATATAGGACCCACTTGCTGCCATTAAAATTTATGAAGTCACCAAAACTAGCGAATACAATTTTTTCAGTTGCAAAATTAGAAGAAAACAAAGGTGATCATTGTTGGCTGTGGCACTAATTGATTGTATTGGTTTAATCACAGTTATCAGCGTTACTCTGTCTTCATGGCCTAAAAAAAGATAAAAGTATTACAGCTCAGCTGAAAAAATGGAATAATAATCTCATTCTGCCTGTTTTGTACAAAGTACTTTGCAATTAGGATTTAAGCTCAACAGAAATAACCTACGAAAGTCTATATTCAAAGCCATCTATACGATTGATTATTCAATTACAAATCACATGAATGAATTGAACGCTTAAAGAAAAAAAAGTATAACAATCAAATTACAAAGGCCCTTCAAACAACAAGAAGAGGAAGGTTGGCAGAGACGCTTTGATTTTATCAGACATGTCAGCATTGAACATGCATACAAATCTGCAAGCATATAACATATTAGAAGTGACACAAGAAAATAGTAATAAGTAAATTTGATTGCCATACTACAATAAAACAATAGAATTGTAATGATACATGTATCAGTGCTTTATCAGCAGGGATTTCCTATTTGTAAATTAACAAAGAGAAATTTGGCTTTTTTCCTGTCACCATCCCTCATTCTTTAGCTTCCTACATTTCAGCAACTCATTCTCCCAAACACCCATTTTTCATTTGATCCTTTATAATCATTTTAAGAAGAGGACAAATTATGCTGAGACCTTAAGACAATAGACAATTGATAAATAGAAGATTTGGAAAACAAATAATGGTTTACAGAAACGCTATGCAAAAATATGACACAGATTTTAATTTCAGTAAATAATAATTCATATATCATAGAATCCTATACCAATCCTTCCAGAAGAAGCCCTAAATAAATGGAGATTTCTTAGTAAGTCTCTCTTACTGAAATGGAGGAAGCTCAACACCCCATATCCATAATTAGACAAAAATTTAAATTTAAATCTATGACCGTTTTCAGGAACCATTTGAAATAACAAGCCAATGGAAGATGGAGTCTGTAATAATAATCCATTAAACCAACATAACAAATTAAGCACAATAAAAGAAAACAGATTAAGTACAGATATAACTTTATATATCAATTTAAATTACCTTCAAATACTGAAATACATATTGCAGTTGCTGCGGAGAATCTAACCATCTCTTGCTGTAGAATTGCACAAGTTATTTGAGGTTAATAGCAATAATGCATATGAGAAGGTATAAAAAGCTGGAGAAGGAAACAAAACAGAGATGATTACCACAATTCTATTGAGGGGTTACACCTTGTTCGTTTCACACAATTGAGGTGAAAATAAAAAGGAAACTGACAATTAAAGTGAGAGGGGAAGGAAGAGGAAAGGAGGTTATCTTATTTTGTTTTTTGTTTTTCTGTCTGGTTCATCCAGGTTCCCTATTTTATACTCCAATTGGGGAGTACATAATATAGATTTAGGACCTTAAAAAAGTAAGCCTTGTTAACCTTATCAACCTATTAAATATTCAACCAAAAAAGAATTGATTTGAAATTTCCTTTTCCCTCCTTTCTTTTCCCCTCTACTCTGCATGCAAACAAGATGAGAAACAACTTCCTCTTTCACAGGAAAGCTTGAAAGTTGAAACAGATTAATTGGGTTAATATTCTGACAGGTCACTGAACTTCAATGTTTATTCATATTTGGTCATTGAACATTCATTTATCCGTTTTTAGTCGATGAATTTTGATGTTTATCCATATTTGATCACTCCCATTAATTTTTTCATTCAAAAATAATTAAAAACTAATGAAAAAATAAATATAATTTTATTTCATTTATCTATTTTTTATTTCAATTAGTTTTTGCAACAAATATAATTTCATTTCAATTATTTTTTTAAGAAAAACTAATAGGAGTGATCAAATATTGATAAACATCAAAATTCAGTGACTAAAAATAAATAAATAAAAATTTAGTGACCAAATATGAATAAATATCAAAATTTAGTGACCTATTACAAGATTAACCCCAGATTAATTCTATCAGATTATGGAATAGAAGGCATCAAGCAACCTCATTTTCCTGTTCTTAAGTTTTAGTACTATACCAGTAAAGACTGGTAAATTGATGTGTCAATCCACTTGATCCTCATCAGTTGAATTCATCCAAGAAAACTAGGTTATTCACTCAAACTTGTTGGTTTCTTTGAATTCCTTTCATTTGTTCATTTTATAGAACAGGAGAAAGGAAAGATGGTTGTGCTTCACACTTCAAAACATATTTTAGACTTCAAAAGTTTGTGGCAAGCTAGAACCATTGACTAGAAACCCTATCTGTTATTATTGAAAAAATAAACCCTAATCTGATAGGCTAACGCCTAATCTGGATTACAAACCATAAAGGCACCATATCCAAACACTAAATATGGTTAGCTCGGATGAAGAAAAACAAAATCTAATTTGGACGACCCCCAAACAGTAGCAACAAAATAAGGTATCACATGACATCCAAAACACCAAACTGAATTGTTCAAATCAAAATAAGGACATGGCACCAAAAAATTAAGAAAAGCAATATATTCAATAACATATTTTGATAAATTTCATTGCAATTTAATTTTGCAAAAGCAATTCTGCGACAGAAGTAGAAATAGCCAAAACATACCTCACAGTCTCTGATTTTGATACCGCAAAAGGAACATCAATTTTTGCAGCCCTCATATAACGCATCAAGAGATTCTTTTGCCTTCCCTTCAATGTTCATATTTGTTTTGGGAGAATCAATTTTCAAATTTTTTGATTTGGGAAAGGATGAAGTAAAAGATGGCAGGCTCCCTTGGGTCTTTTATAACTACTTATGGGACTGCCTAAAATATTACTCTAAACCTAAGTTGGACGGTTCAGATGTTTTAAGCATAAGCAGGATGGCTTCCAGCAAATGCATATATTGTCCTTATTTCGTAGACCTGGCTACCTCCACATAGGTTGAGTTACTATTTGTTCATAAGTCATAGGTTAAAAATTAAAAAAAAAATAATAAAATGGTGGACTACCGTTTAGTGAATTATCAAGGCAATGATATTGGGGATCAAACCGCGTATCATCGAGGATATTCATTAATGGAAGGAATTATGATTTTTGTAACACAAATCAGGGTCTATAGGCTGTAAAGGAAATAATTCAATACCAAAATGAAATAAATTCCATGAACGGTAAAACCCAAAATCCATCATATCTGAGCTGTAATATTTCCTTCCTCTTATCAAATTCGGTGAAGATTCTATACTGATTCATCCTTTCAACTATTTATATGCAATGAAACCAGACAAAAACAAACATCAATTCAGAAAGCCAAAAAAAAATCTCAGCCCAAGAAAAAGACGAGAGAAATATGGTTCACTCAAGGTTTTTGGTTTTTCTATGCCTTTGTTTCATCATGGGAATGAATCTACAGGGTAATTCAGATCATTTGTTATAGCTTTTCTTTTTCATCATGCCAATATAATGATATACATTTAGTAGTTATACTATATGAATCTTCCACGCCAAACAAAATTTGAAATGTAACATTTCGAGTATGAACATATATTCATTTGCATGTCCATTTATTGTATTTCAAGACATATATCGGGCATATATTAAATTAAATAAAATTGGTTTATATCTGAAAAAAGAATTATATATAATTGTAGGGGTTTCAGCTGGAGTTTGTTGCAACGACACCCGTAACTGGGGTAGCAACGGCGGTTGCGATCCGATGACACAAAACGGGGATTGCTTTGGTTGGTGCAACCAGCAGAGCTGTGGCAAAGGAGGAGAATGCAAGCTGCGTGGAAACCTTCATTATTGTCACTGCTATTGCTGATTTATATTATGTATCTTCATTCTCCAATAATTTTTACTTGTTAGCTCGTTTGCATGATGCCATACAATAATATTTTGTTTGTGTTTTGAGATGAGCAAGAATTGTTAGGCGAGCTGGTTTTGAATTAGACATGATATATGCTTGATATTTGATGCAATAAATAATTAATTATTTATGGGCCGATTTTTTATTTAAAGATTTCTGCTTCATAATATTGTAAAGAATGGAATACTCGTGGTAAATGACAGATTAAATACCATAAATAAGCATAGTTCTTTTTTAAAAAAATACCATAAAGCATAGTTGACAAATAGCACGTTCAAAAAGCAATATTAAAAGACTTAATATTTAAAATTTGAAATCCCACTTCCAAGTCTAGAAGGTGACACGCGGAAAGGTGATAATTAACGGATATAACTGTAATGTTGCTTAACATAGATTCCCAACCTCCGAAAATAATCAATCCCACAGCAATAGTGCAAATATAAATACACCACACGAGGGTTTAGAGATCATTTCATCTCCGATCTCATCTCCATCAAAAAGAGATAGAAAGACGCGCTCACCTTCGTTCTCTCACTCTTCAGCACGCTAACAGAGGTTCGTGTGAGTTTTTCTTTCCCATCTTTCCATATTTTGCTGAGATGTCGCAATTTCCGAAATTTTTATCTGAAATGTCATCAATTGTCGTTTCTGCTGTTTATTTAGAATACAAGCTTCAACCTTCACATTGGTTGTGCTATTTCCGTTGAATTTCATGTTTACCATAATTTGTTCATGATAACTTAATTGCATCCATCTCAATGATTGGCTACGTACAACATAACAAAAAGTCAACAAGAATAATATTTGTCCATCTCTCTTGGTAGAATTAAGGAAAAAAAAACAATGGGATGGTTAATGTTTCATTGCCCAACTGGCTGAAGCAATACTTCAATCGCAGGGTGAGCCAGGTCGGCATACTGGATGGATCCTGTAAGGATGACTGGACGCCGGATATTTATCAGTTGATCCGGTGGAAGAAGATGGCGAGCATCGTCCGTAGCCCGATGCACAGAGCAATTGAGGAATCCAAAGAGGTTGACTGAACTGATAGGTGCATAGCATGTCAAAGCTGTCACAAACTCTGAAGCTATTGCATGTTTTGCATTTGGCAACTTTTTTGTGTGTCTTGTTAACTATTTAAGATTGAAGTTTGAGCATGCTTTAGTTTACTGGACATGTCAAATTATTTAATTTGAACTCGCTTAAATGGAATTGAGACTTGAGAGTTTTGATCTAATTTCTTTGTTATTTCGCTTCTGTAAATAATTCAGTTAATTTGTACGTGTAAATATCTTACTCACATGGAACAAATTCAAACCAATGATAAATAAATTCCCATTGTATTTGGTTAATGACACCTATGAAGATAATAATTGACAGGTATTAGGCTATTAACTTGATTGATATGGACTCTGTGATACAATTCTACTTTGTACAATCTATACAAATAATCTGCTCTTTTTCCAAACTTGCCAGTCTCAGAAAATTACCTTTCACCATTTGCAAAGCTCAAGGTAAATCCTTGTGAGGTCATTGTTTGTCAATCCCTTGTATAATCCGTTGTCATCATTTGGTGTTTCGGTGAGTAGAAATTGAAATCTTTAAGGTGAGTAGAAATTTTAAGATGAAAGCCTGCAAGTGTTACAGTTAACATACACCTATCGTAGATACAAATTATATGCCAGTTGTAAAAAAATAGTAGCAGAAAAATGAAGCAACACAAGTCATATTACTCGAAATATCAAAACTAATACCATGAACGTGTGAGGTACCGTTCTCCAGTTGTTCACATGTTGAACGTAAATCTCACAAATTTAAATTATAATTAGCTTGTGATTTTTTTTACTTATGGAATATCGTGAAAATAATCATCTCCATGCAACTAAACGAAGGTAACTACACAGGTTGGATCTATTCATAACATATAGGATGCACTGGTGCTGCTATACAATTTTAGACGTCCCTGAAACTAACAGACAAGATTTGCTATAATTAATATTGTTACTTTTTTTTTCATTGTAAGTTACATGGAAGTCGTTGAACAAAATTTTCACTTCAGCTATTTTGACAAGTATAAGTTCTCTATATTTACACATTGCCTACAAATTGATCAGTGCTACATTATATTGTGGGTTAGTAGAAACTTATATGCATGTAGTTGAACAAAATTGATTGTATTGGTTTAATCACAGTTATCAACGTTTCTCTCTATCTCCAATTCATTGCCTAAAAAAGAGAAGCATAACAACAACTCATTTGAAGAAATGGAATAATAATTTCATTCTGCCAGTTTTGTACAAAGTACTTTACAAAGTACTTTACAATTAGGGAGTAGGGAGAGCAAAAAAAAGAGGAGTGATGGAGGTGTTGAGATTTTGGTCGGAGAAGGGTGTTTAAAAAGCAGCGGTCTCTCTTTTCTCTCCGACACATTTGGATTTTGGGACAACTGAGATTTTGATCCTTCAATTCCAAAAAGAAAAAAAATTCTTTTTTAGATAAAATGAGATCCTGCTTTTATCAAGTTTAAATGTTATTTCCTTCCATTTGCATTTCGAACCTCTCATATCAAAAAATAATAAATTGGTTTGTTCAAGTCAAATCAATCTTTAAATGGCAGATATTTCTTCATCAATGTAGGCTACGGAATCAAAGAGTTTTGGGAGTGTTTGGCACTCAATGGAATAGCAAAAAATTAGAATAGAATAACTATTCCGACAAATTAATTTGCCAAACGAATTTTAGATTAAGTAGAAGAGTGCAGAATAGTGCTATTCCTACCAACTTATAGGTTGAATACCGGATTAGCTCTCGTCGGAATAGCGATTATTGTTTGATTATATTATATTATATTATTATATTATGATTATGATTAAGATTTAGTATTATTATATTATTATATTATATTTATGATTATAATTTATTATTATATTAATATTATGATTATTATTTATTATTATTATTATTATTATCATTATATTATTATTATTAAATTATTATTATCATTATTGTTATTATATTATAGTTACCATTAGCATTATTATATTATTTATTATTATTATAAATATAATTTAATATTATATTATTATATTATGAATATAAATATAATTATTTTATTATTATGTTATTATGATAAAGATTATTTATTATTATATTATTATATTATGATGATTATGATTATGATTATGATTATTATTACTTATTATTATTTTATTATGTTGTATTATATTATTATATGTTGATTATAGTGATGATTAATTTATTATTATATTATTATTATATTATGATATACTATATGAATTTTTTATTATACTATATGATGAATTCATTGATAATTTTTACTTAATAATATAGAAGTTATTTGATATTTCATCGACACTATTGAAATTGCATGATCTAGCAATATTCCTAATTCATAATTTATCTCTATTAGTTTTGATTGATTAAGTTCAAAATTTGAGTCATTTAAATATGATTTTGATGTCGCCTACTTATACATTAATTTGTTAAATCATGTACGATAAAAAATGTTAATTTGCTACTGATTAAGATATTCAATGCGCAGCGGAGCGCTCAATCTTCTAGGGTGCGTTTGGCAACTATAATTTCACTTGGAATACCGGAATAGAGATTTCTTCCAACTGATTAAAATGTCAAACACAAAATAGAATACCGGAATAATAAGTGGAATAGCTTTTTCCGGTATACCATGATGAGGCTGGAATACCGAATACACTGTTTGGCCTGCGCGGAACAACAAATTTAATTCTAAAATTACCCCAGCGACTTGCGTTATATGGCCTCCGATTTTTTTTTAAATAAGCAATTAATTAAACGAAATTAAATAATTAGAAAATTCAGAGGGGAATCTTTAGAATTAGGCTAGCCGGGGAATGAAATTACGACCCATGGTGTACTTTTTTTCATTACGTGAGCTGACAAAGCAGGTCTTCGACCTTGATTTTGAACACCGTCTTTGAAGCTGGGACGTCGAACTGTACAACAACCCATGATTATGACCGTAGAATTATATTTTGGTTCATGGTAGTCACGGGTGAGTTATTTTTCCTTGGGGCGGGGAACTGAATGGTGGCCCTATCCGTGGGACGTCGAATAGAAAATCGACTCAAAACTTTTTTTCAGGGCCGGATAATTTAACTACGGTCGAAACCAAAAACCGAATTTAAACCCCCAACCCTTATCAATATATATAATCCACCCCGTCCAAACAATTAACACAATAAATGTTGGCAATAATTAAATGTGAGAAGAATTAATCTGTGAGTTCCTTTATTTTAAAATAATTTCGTTCTCTTTAATTTAAACTATTTTTTAATTATATACTAAATTTATTTAATGATTTTGTCCATACCATTAGCCCAACCAATACACATCGAGAATTAATCAGTGAGTTTTCTTTAATTATATTTTTTTTATTATAATTTTTATTTTATATCGTATTGGTCCCCAATTGACATTTTCTATTAATGAGTCTACTAGTTATGATGAATTATTAAATGAAATATATATCGGTTTACAAATATCAAAGAGCCAGTATTCTAAGAGGAGATACAATGCATACAGCTATCTTTTAAAATTTATATTTAATAACAATTAATATTAAATCTAATATATGTTCGGACATGTTGGGATATCAATAAAAAAAAAAAGAACTTCTCTTCATTGGAATTTATTTTCAGCAATTGATTAAACCGTACATTTATCAAAAAGCATGAGATACTGTTGTTAAACCCGTACAACATTTAATGTGTTGTGAACTTAAAATGAATAAGAGGACAATATTAACTGGTAATTTTTAAGGATCATTATAATTAAAATAACAACTTAATCCAAGTCAAACACGGAAGCAAAATAACAACAAGTCATCGCTGTTATTCTGGACTGTACTGTAATGTATTTTATTTATTCTGTGTTGTGATATTTATTTCATTTAGTCTTTCGTACGCACGTCTCATCGTACATACGTGGCGGGATTGTCACCCCTAATCCGGTTTAATTATTCTAAGGTGTGACAACTGTAATATATAGATTTTCCATATTTAGTTATTCTACTTTGAAGGAATTTTAACAGATGATTATATACTCTTTCAAACTAGCAATATACCCGCGCGTTGCAGCGGACTTTTTTTATTTAAACATGAAAATACTATAAGATAATAAAAAAAATTAATTGATCTAATATTAAAATATAAATTCACCAAATTATAGAGAAAATCTATAATAAAAATCAGATTTAATCTTGGATGAGATTTTCTGCACAATATGAGTTAACGATTCATGGTGTTTATGGTAAGAAAAGTGAATTATTCTAACATATATTATCACCATTAATTTCTTACCAAACATGTATAAGATTGTTAATTATAACGCATACCTTAAGTGTTAAATCATTTTTTTATATCATAACATAAATAGAAAGATATTGAGTATTCTAATTTTTAAATTATGTGCATAAATGGAAATAATAGTATAGATAAAAAAGAAATGAAAAGAAAGAGGGATCAATTAACGTGATTACATACGTTCGATCAACCAAAAATATATATTATCCGTCTAATTGAGGGATGAAATGGATATAATAAAAAAATATCATGACAAAAAGTGCACCCTCCAATTCTTAATTGCTTTATATAATAGTATAGATGTTAGAATATTAGCGCACAGATGCATAGATAATTCAAAACACTAGCTGTTATGGCGATAATGGTCAGTATGGTCATGCGACTAAGGTACCAATTATAATATATTATGCATGCATGCATATTCATTAATTAAATTGTTCTCATCTCACGGTTTGGTGTATTAATTATTTTTTGTTGTTATTTTTAGCATGGATTTTGTAACAATCTTATGAACCGATTAAGAAATGCACCAAGAATCAAATAATGGTTCAGGCAACTAAAAAAATTGCAATTAATGGTTCAACGTGAGGTGTTAAGTCAGAACACAGAGAGGTGAGGGTTAAAACATATGATCATCATAGATCATATGTTATAGATGCAAACTATCAACAAGTTATACTTTAGAAAAAAATAATAATAAAAATACCTTATAACAGCAAGGAGAGTGGAAGGGTGGAACCTAAGCAGAAGACCGCATGCATCAGGAGAGGGCAGATGCTGGGGCGGATTCAAGGTAGACGTCAACCGTAGTCCGGACACTCTCTCATTTCATTAAAAAATAAAGGTTGTATGATAAAAAATAATTTTTTTTGCCCCGAAATTTTATTTATTTGAACTGAGCATCCCCTATTGATTTTTTCTGACTCTGCCCCTGAACAAATGGGTTTTGCGAACATGGCAGATCAATTGGCGAAGAAAGGTTTTGAGGTTTTTGCGAAAAGAGCAACAGCGCACAGAGGAAAAAAAGGAGGAGGAGAATCTGGCAAATAATTTGGACGGATCGGAGAATTAAGAACCGTCCCAAAAGAGTTACTAGGCAAGAAAACTGAAGAACGGCCCAATTCAAGGCCGGTGTATAAAAATGGGACCCTAATAAAATATTAATTATTTCATAATAAAATTGTCGTCTCGGATGATGTGTTATGTGGCCGTGATTCTATGTCACGGCCCTACTTTATCTAGAAATTCCTCTAACAAATTCCTACTTATTTAATTCAGATTAATTAATTTCTTAATTAAAAAAATAGGATATGGCCTCCCAGCTCTAAATGGCACTATTTAAATTATTCCCCCTATTTTATTTTCCTATTTTTTTTGGTAATTTATGTACGGATCCTTTTGGCATAGGGTTAATTTCACTATTTTTCTCTTTTGAGAAACAAATTTTACAGTTAGCATTTCAAATGCCCATTTATCTTCCAGCGGGGATTTGATTATCATTTACTAATTGATTGAGCAAATTAAGTGTGAATCTTGTACATTTTTATTTATTTAAAATGAATTGATAAAACTTACACTTTCTAGAACTCAAAATGCTATTTAATGATTTTAAATAATTGATGTGTGTTATTTTGGAATTATATTTTTCGTTTATATATGGGTAAATTTTATGATTTTATGATATAAAATTTTACACTGTACGATAATTCTGAATTTAAAATGAAAATTATAATATGCGATATGAATAAGCCTTTGCAACTGAAATTTGTTCTCTCCTAGTCCTTTGCAGCCTTACGTATATAAATATAATGCTGATCTCCAAAATATTATTTATTTTAGAAATGTTTTTTTTATCTAAAACTGATTTTTTTAGAACTTTTGCAATATAATTTATCTGGCAATTAAATTAATAAAATGGACGAATCATTTCTGGCTCATGCATATATTGTCCTTATTTCGTAGACCTGGCTAGCTCCACATTGGTTGTGTTACTATTTGTTCATAATTCATAGGTTAAAAATTAAAAAAATAATAATAAAATGATGGACTAACGTTTAGTGAATTATCAAGGCAATGATATTGGGGATCAAACCGCGTATCATCGAGGATATTCATTAATGGAAGGAATTATGATTTTTGTAACACAAATCAGGGTCTATAGGCTGTAAAGGAAATAATTCAATACCAAAATGAAATAAATTCCATGAACGGTAAAATCCAAAATCCATCATATCTGAGCTGTAATATTTCCTTCCTCTGATCAAATTCGGTGAAGATTCTATACTGATTCATCCCTTCAACTATTTATATGCAATGAAACCAGACAAAAACAAACATCAATTCAGAAAGCAAAAAAAAAAAAAAAATCTCAGCCCAAGAAAAAGACAAGAGAGAAATATGGTTCACTCAAGGTTTTTGGTTTTTCTATGCCTTTGTTTCATCATGGGAATGAATCTACAGGGTAATTCAGATCATTTGTTATAGCTTTTCTTTTCATCATGCCAATATAATGATATACATTTAGTAGTTATACTATATGAATCTTCCACGCCAAACAAAAAAAATTGTACATTTGTACTCTGTCAATTAATTAAATTTCAATCTTCTAGTTACTCTCTTCTCCATTTCCTTGATCATCAAATTTAATTTGAAATGTACCATTTCGAGTATGAACATATATTCATTTGCTTGTCCATTTATTGTATTTCAAGACATATATCGGGCATATATTAAATTAAATAAAATTGGTTTATATCTGAAAAAAGAATTATATATAATTGTAGGGGTTTCAGCTGGAGTTTGTTGCAACGACACCCGTAACTGGGGTAGCAACGGCGGTTGCGATCCGATGACACAAAACGGGGATTGCTTTGGTTGGTGCAACCAGCAGAGCTGTGGCAAAGGAGGAGAATGCAAGCTGCGTGGAAACCTTCATTATTGTCACTGCTATTGCTGATTTATATCATGTATCTTTATTCTCCAATAATTTTTACTTGTTAGCTCGTTTGCATGATGCCATACAAGAATATTTTGTTTCTGTTTTGAGATGAGCAAGTATTGTTAGGCGAGCTGGTTTTGCATTAGACATGATATATGCTTGATATTTGATGCAATAAATAATTAATTATGAGCCGAGATTTTTTATTTAAAGATTTCTGCTTCAAAATATTGTAAAGAATGGAATACTCGTGGTAAATGACAGATTAAATACCATAAATAAGCATAGTTCTTTTTTAAAAAAATACCATAAAGCATAGTTGACAAATAGCACGTTCAAAAAGCAATATTAAAAGACTTAATATTTAAAATTTGAAATCCCACTTCCAAGTCTAGAAGGTGACACGTGGAAATGTGATAATTAACGGATATAAGTGTAAATATAAATACACAGCAACAGTGCAAATATAAATACACCACACGAGGGTTTTAGAGATCATTTCATCTCCGATCTCATCTCCATCTCCATCTCCATCTCCATCAAGAAAGAAAGGCGCTCACCTTCGTTCTCTCTCTCTCTCTCTTCTGCACGCTAACAGAGGTTCGTGGGAGTTTTTCTTTCACATCCTTCCATCTTTGCTGAGATGTCGTAATTTCCGTAATTTCTCTGAAATGTCATAAATATTTGTTTCTGTTTTTTATTTGAAATTCAAGCTTCAACCTTCACATCGGTTGTGGTATTTCTGTAGATTTTCATGTTTGCCATAATTTGTCATTGATAACCTAATTGCATCCATCTCAATGATTGGCTACAACATAACAAAAAGAATAATATTAATTTGTCTTTCTTTCTTGTTAGAATTCCCGAAAATAAACTATGCGATGATTAATGTTTCATTGAATCTATGGGGTTGTGAGATACATTTTTTTATCAAATGAAATTGATCTTTTCTGTTTTCCTCAGCTGAATATGACTGTTTTTTTCTATATTACCTAAATGGAGGATATCTCACAAGAGAACCTAACTCTCTTGTTTTGATCATTGTTATAGATTCTCTGAGACACCAATTCAGAGGTCTAGAATCATTCTCCTTCATCCAGCTTGGACCTCTTTGGTTTCAATCATCTCTTAAACCCTTCCAAATTCCCATTCTGAGAATTAGGTAATGGAGGACCTAAACTCTTGGCTCAGACGCTCCTATTTCTCTAAGAGGATTCATCACCTGCCGGAGCTGGACCCACTGCAAGCACTTAAACTTACACTTTCTATCACTGGGAACCACACCTCCAAGACAAATCTGCAGTCCAGTCCTGATATCGAGCTTACTGGTAAGATGCAAGGGGTTACGGTTCCAAGACAACCAAAAGTGGCATGGCACCCAAGCGCAGGGCTATATCTGAAATGCTTAAAAAGGTGAAGGAGGTTGTCAGGAGGCAGTTTGTGGCCCCACCAACCAGAGAGAGAAATGGGGCCAAAGCAGTGAAGTCAACCTTGAGGTCGAAGAAGAAGAGCTACTGGTTGAGGAAATACACCAACTGCAGGGCGAGCCAGGTCGGCATACTGGATGGATCCGGTGATGCTGACTGGACGCCAGATATTTATGAGCTGATCCGGTGGAAGAAGATGGCGAGCAGAGTCCGTTGCCCGGTACACAAAGCAATTGAAGAATCCAAAGAGGCTGATTGATAGGTGCATGGCATGTCAAATCTGCCACATACTGTGAAGATCATGCGGGTCCAGGAGTCCTGCTCTGGAGCAATTGGAAGCTTTGCATGTGGCATTTTTTTTTGTGTTGTCTTGTTAATTATTTAAGTTTGAACATCATTAGTTTTCTGGACATGTCAAATTATTTAATTTTGAACTTGCTTAAATGAAATTGAGACTGAGAATACTGATCTTCTTTTGTTATTTCTCTTCTCTCTGATACAATTCTAGTTAATTTGTACTATCTATACAAATAGTCTTCTCTGTTTTTCAATTTTACCAGTCTTCAGAAAATTACCTTCCACCATTTCTAAAGCTCAAGGCAAATCCTCGAGAGGTCCTTGCTTGTGAACCCTTGTATAATCCACTCTTATCTTATATATCTAGCCACGTGGAAGGAGGGGTTTGAAAAAATTAAAAACGTGGTGCTTGTGATGTTTCAGTAAGTAGAAATGTAGATTTCTATAGTTTAGCACTTCAACGCCAAATGATATGATGAAAGCAACTTCTGCTTCTCTAAGGTTGAAATTTTAAGGCTTTTGATGTTTCATGACAGTCTACAAATCCTATATTCAACACCTATTGCAGATACAAAGTATGTGCCAGCTCCCAGCTGTAAACAAAGAGTAAAATTATAACAGAAAAATGAAGTAACACAGATTATATTTCTCAGAATCATTAAAAAGTACCATAAAACTGTGAAGTATCAGGAACTGTCTCCAGCTGTTATTATGTTAACGCACATCTCACAAATTTAAATTTATAATTTGCTTGTGAATTTTTGAATATATGATACAGACAAAAATCATCTCCACATAGAAAGTCGGATCGTTCCTAATATATAGGACTAGAGGTGGCATAATCCGACCCGACCCGAGAAACCCGCCCGGACCTGAACCCGATCCGAACCCGATTCGATCCATTTTTTTAAGAAAGTCAAACTGATCCGATCCGACCCGACCCGAGATCAAATGACCTTTAATCCAATTGAAATCTATCAACAATCTGAAAAAACACAATATATAAATTGACCCGACCCGACCCGGTCCGACCCTGACCCGACCCGGCCCAACCCGATTTCTTCTAAAAAGTCAAACTGACCCGACCCGTCCGATCCGAACCCGAACCCAACCCGACCCGCACGATTGCCACCTCTATATAGGACCCACTTGCTGCCATTAAAATTTATGAAGTCACCAAAACTAGCGAATACAATTTTTTCAGTTGCAAAATTAGAAGAAAACAAAGGTGATCATTGTTGGCTGTGGCACTAATTGATTGTATTGGTTTAATCACAGTTATCAGCGTTACTCTGTCTTCATGGCCTAAAAAAAGATAAAAGTATTACAGCTCAGCTGAAAAAATGGAATAATAATCTCATTCTGAAAGTTTTGTACAAATTACTTTGCAATTAGGATTTAAGCTTAACAGAAATAACCTAGGAAAGTCTATATCCAAAGCCATCTATACGACAGATTATTCAATTACAAATCACATGATTGAATTGAATGCTTAAAGAAAAAAGTATAACAATCAAATTACAAAGGCCCTTCAAACAACAAGAAGAGAAGAAGGTTGGCAGAGACGCTTTGATTTCATCAGACATGTCAGTGTTGAACATGTATACAAATCTGCAAGCATATAAAATATTAGAAGTTACACAAGAAAATAGTAATAAGTTAGTTTGATTGCCGTATTACAATAAAACAATAGAATTGTAATGATACATGTATCAGTGCTTTATCAGCAGGGATTTCCTATTTGGAAATTAACAAAGAGCAATTTGGCTTTTTTTTCCTGTCACCGTCCCTCATTCTTTAGCTTCCTACATTTCAGCAACTCATTCTCCCAAAAACCCATTTTTCATTTGATCCTTTATAATCATTTTAAGAAGAGGACAAATTATGCTGAGACCTTAAGACAATAGACAATTGATAAATAGAAGATTTGGAAAACAAATAATGGTTTACAGAAACGCTATGCAAAAATATGACACAGATTTTAATTTCAGTAAATAATAATTCATATATCATAGTATCCTATACCAATCCTTCCAGAAGAAGCCCTAAATAAATGGAGATTTCTTAGTAAGTCTCTCTTACTGAAATGGAGGAAGCTCAACACCCCATATCCATAATTAGACAAAAATTTAAATTTAAATCTATGACCGTTTTCAGGAACCATTTGAAATAACAAGCCAATGGAAGATGGAGTCTGTAATAATAATCCATTAAACCAACATAACAAATTAAGCACAATAAAAGAAAACAGATTAAGTACAGATATAACTTTATATATCAATTTAAATTACCTTCAAATACTGAAATACATATTGCAGTTGCTGCGGAGAATCTAACCATCTCTTGCTGTAGAATTGCACAAGTTATTTGAGGTTAATAGCAATAATGCATATGAGAAGGTATAAAAAGCTGGAGAAGGAAACAAAACAGAGATGATTACCACAATTCTATTGAGGGGTTACACCTTGTTCGTTTCACACAATTGAGGTGAAAATAAAAAGGAAACTGACAATTAAAGTGAGAGGGGAAGGAAGAGGAAAGGAGGTTATCTTATTTTGTTTTTTGTTTTTCTGTCTGGTTCATCCAGGTTCCCTATTTTATACTCCAATTGGGGAGTACATAATATAGATTTAGGACCTTAAAAAAGTAAGCCTTGTTAACCTTATCAACCTATTAAATATTCAACCAAAAAAGAATTGATTTGAAATTTCCTTTTCCCTCCTTTCTTTTCCCCTCTACTCTGCATGCAAACAAGATGAGAAACAACTTCCTCTTTCACAGGAAAGCTTGAAAGTTGAAACAGATTAATTGGGTTAATATTCTGACAGGTCACTGAACTTCTATATTTATTCATATTTGGTCATTGAACTTTCATTTATCCGTTTTTAGTCGATGAATTTTGATGTTTATCCATATTTGATCACTCCCATTAATTTTTTCATTCAAAAATAATTAAAAACTAATGAAAAAATAAATATAATTTTATTTCATTTATCTATTTTTTTTTCAATTAGTTTTTGCAACAAATATAATTTCATTTCAATTATTTTTTTAAGAAAAACTAATAGGAGTGATCAAATATTGATAAACATCAAAATTCAGTGACTAAAAATAAATAAATAAAAATTTAGTGACCAAATATGAATAAATATCAAAATTTAGTGACCTATTACAAGATTAACCCCAGATTAATTCTATCAGATTATGGAATAGAAGGCATCAAGCAACCTCATTTTCCTGTTCTTAAGTTTTAGTACTATACCAGTAAAGACTGGTAAATTGATGTGTCAATCCACTTGATCCTCATCAGTTGAATTCATCCAAGAAAACTAGGTTATTCACTCAAACTTGTTGGTTTCTTTGAATTCCTTTCATTTGTTCATTTTATAGAACAGGAGAAAGGAAAGATGGTTGTGCTTCACACTTCAAAACATATTTTAGACTTCAAAAGTTTGTGGCAAGCTAGAACCATTGACTAGAAACCCTATCTGTTATTATTGAAAAAATAAACCCTAATCTGATAGGCTAACGCCTAATCTGGATTACAAACCATAAAGGCACCATATCCAAACACTAAATATGGTTAGCTCGGATGAAGAAAAACAAAATCTAATTTGGACGACCCCCAAACAGTAGCAACAAAATAAGGTATCACATGACATCCAAAACACCAAACTGAATTGTTCAAATCAAAATAAGGACATGGCACCAAAAAATTAAGAAAAGCAATATATTCAATAACATATTTTGATAAATTTCGCTGCAATTTAATTTTGCAAAAGCAATTCTGCGACAGAAGTAGAAATAGCCAAAACATACCTCACAGTCTCTGATTTTGATACCGCAAAAGGAACATCAATTTTTGCAGCCCTCATATAACGCATCAAGAGATTCTTTTGCCTTCCCTTCAATGTTCATATTTGTTTTGGGAGAATCAATTTTCAAATTTTTTGATTTGGGAAAGGATGAAGTAAAAGATGGCAGGCTCCCTTGGGTCTTTTATAACTACTTATGGGACTGCCTAAAATATTACTCTAAACCTAAGTTGGACGGTTCAGATGTTTTAAGCATAAGCAGGATGGCTTCCAGCAAATGCATATATTGTCCTTATTTCGTAGACCTGGCTACCTCCACATAGGTTGAGTTACTATTTGTTCATAAGTCATAGGTTAAAAATTAAAAAAAAATAATAATAAAATGGTGGACTACCGTTTAGTGAATTATCAAGGCAATGATATTGGGGATCAAACCGCGTATCATCGAGGATATTCATTAATGGAAGGAATTATGATTTTTGTAACACAAATCAGGGTCTATAGGCTGTAAAGGAAATAATTCAATACCAAAATGAAATAAATTCCATGAACGGTAAAACCCAAAATCCATCATATCTGAGCTGTAATATTTCCTTCCTCTGATCAAATTCGGTGAAGATTCTATACTGATTCATCCTTTCAACTATTTATATGCAATGAAACCAGACAAAAACAAACATCAATTCAGAAAGCCAAAAAAAAAATCTCAGCCCAAGAAAAAGACGAGAGAAATATGGTTCACTCAAGGTTTTTGGTTTTTCTATGCCTTTGTTTCATCATGGGAATGAATCTACAGGGTAATTCAGATCATTTGTTATAGCTTTTCTTTTTCATCATGCCAATAAAATGATATACATTTAGTAGTTATACTATATGAATCTTCCACGCCAAACAAAAAAATTGTACATTTGTACTCTGTCAATTAATTAAATTTCAATCTTTAGTTACTCTCTTCTCCATTTCCTTGACCATCAAATTTAATTTGAAATGTAACATTTCGAGTATGAACATATATTCATTTGCATGTCCATTGATTGTATTTCAAGACATATATCGGGCATATATTAAATTAAATTAAATTGGTTTATATCTGAAAAAAGAATTATATATAATTGTAGGGGTTTCAGCTGGAGTTTGTTGCAACGACACCCGCAACTGGGGTAGCAACGGCGGTTGCGATCCGATGACACAAAACGGGGATTGCTTTGGTTGGTGCAACCAGCAGAGCTGTGGCAAAGGAGGAGAATGCAAGCTGCGTGGAAACCTTCATTATTGTCACTGCTATTGCTGATTTATATTATGTATCTTCATTCTCCAATAATTTTTACTTGTTAGCTCGTTTGCATGATGCCATACAATAATATTTTGTTTGTGTTTTGAGATGAGCAAGTACTGTTAGGCGAGCTGGTTTTGCATTAGACATGATATATGCTTGATATTTGATGCAATAAATAATTAATTAATTATGAGCCGATTTTTTATTTAAAGATTTCTGCTTCATAATATTGTAAAGAATGGAATACTCGTGGTAAATGACAGATTAAATACCATAAATAAGCATAGTTCTTTTTTAAAAAAATACCATAAAGCATAGTTGACAAATAGCACGTTCAAAAAGCAATATTAAAAGACTTAATATTTAAAATTTGAAATCCCACTTCCAAGTCTAGAAGGTGACACGTGGAAAGGAGTTAATTAACGGATATAAGTGTAATGTTGCTTAACATAGATTCCGAACCTCCGAAAATAATCAATCCCACAGCAATAGTGCAAATATAAATACACCACACGAGGGTTTAGAGATCATTTCATCTCCGATCTCATCTCCATCTCCATCTCCATCAAGAAAGAAAGGCGCTCACCTTCGTTCTCTCTCTCTCTCTCTCTCTCTCTCTTTTGCACGCTAACAGAGGTTCGTGGGAGTTTTTCTTTCCCATCCTTCCATCTTTGCTGAGATGTCGTAATTTCCGAAATTTCTGTCTGAAATGTCATAAATATTCGTTTCTGCTTTTTATTTGAAATTCAAGCTTCAACCTTCACATCGGTTGTGCTATTTCTGTAGAATTTCATGTTTGCCATAATTTGTCATTGATAACCTAATTGCATCCATCTCAATGATTGGCTACAACATAACAAAAAGAATAATATTAATTTGTCTTTCTTTCTTGTTAGAATTCCCGAAAATAAACTATGCGATGATTAATGTTTCATTGAATCTATGGGGTTGTGATATACATTTTTTTATCAAATGAAATTGATCTTTTCTGTTTTCCTCAGCTGAATATGACTGTTTTTTTCTATATTACCTAAATGGAGGATATCTCACAAGAGAACCTAACTCTCTTGTTTTGATCATTGTTATAGATTCTCTGAGACACCAATTCAGAGGTCTAGAATCATTCTCCTTCATCCAGCTTGGACCTCTTTGGTTTCAATCATCTCTTAAACCCTTCCAAATTCCCATTCTGAGAATTAGGTAATGGAGGACCTAAACTCTTGGCTCAGACGCTCCTATTTCTCTAAGAGGATTCATCACCTGCCGGAGCTGGACCCACTGCAAGCACTTAAACTTACACTTTCTATCACTGGGAACCACACCTCCAAGACAAATCTGCAGTCCAGTCCTGATATCGAGCTTACTGGTAAGATGCAAGGGGGTTACGGTTCCAAGACAACCAAAAGTGGCATGGCACCCAAGCGCAGGGCTATATCTGAAATGCTTAAAAAGGTGAAGGAGGTTGTCAGGAGGCAGTTTGTGGCCCCACCAACCAGAAAGAGAAATGGGGCCAAAGCAGTGAAGTCAACCTTGAGGTCGAAGAAGAAGAGCTACTGGTTGAGGAAATACACCAACTGCAGGGCGAGCCAGGTCGGCATACTGGATGGATCCGGTGATGCTGACTGGACGCCAGATATTTATGAGCTGATCCGGTGGAAGAAGATGGCGAGCAGAGTCCGTTGCCCGGTACACAAAGCAATTGAAGAATCCAAAGAGGCTGATTGATAGGTGCATGGCATGTCAAATCTGCCACATACTGTGAAGATCATGCGGGTCCAGGAGTCCTGCTCTGGAGCAATTGGAAGCTTTGCACGTGGCATTTTTTTTGTGTTGTCTTGTTAATTATTTAAGTTTGAACATCATTAGTTTTCTGGACATGTCAAATTATTTAATTTTGAACTTGCTTAAATGAAATTGAGACTGAGAATGCTGATCTTCTTTTGTTATTTCTCTTCTCTCTGATACAATTCTAGTTAATTTGTACTATCTATACAAATAGTCTTCTCTGTTTTTCAATTTTACCAGTCTTCAGAAAATTACCTTCCACCATTTCTAAAGCTCAAGGCAAATCCTCGAGAGGTCCTTGCTTGTGAACCCTTGTATAATCCACTCTTATCTTATATATCTAGCCACGTGGAAGGAGGGGTTTGAAAATATTAAAAAAGTGGTGCTTGTGTTGTTTCAGTAAGTAGAAATGTAGATTTCTAAAGTTTAGCACTTCAACGCCAAATGATATGATGAAAGCAACTTCTGCTTCTCTAAGGTTGAAATTTTAAGGCTTTTGATGTTTCATGACAGTCTACAAATCCTATATTCAACACCTATTGCAGATACAAAGTATGTGCCAGCTCCCAGCTGTAAACAAAGAGTAAAATTATAACAGAAAAATGAAGTAACACAGATTATATTTCTCAGAATCATTAAAAAGTACCATAAAACTGTGAAGTATCAGGAACTGTCTCCAGCTGTTATTATGTTAACGCACATCTCACAAATTTAAATTTATAATTTGCTTGTGAATTTTTGAATATATGATACAGACAAAAATCATCTCCACATAGAAAGTCGGATCGTTTCTAACATATAGGACTAGAGGTGGCAGAACCCGACCCGACTCGAGAAACCCGTCCGAACCTGAACCCGATCCGAACCCGATTCGATCCAATTTTTTAAGAAAGTCAAACTGATCCGATCCGACCCGACCCGAGATCAAATGACCTTTAATCCAATTGAAATCTATCAACAATCTGAAAAAACACAATATATAAATTGACCCGACCCGACCCGGTCCGACCCTGACCCGACCGGGCTAACCCGATTTCTTCTAAAAAGTCAAACTGACCCAACTCGTCCGACGAACCCGAACCCAACCCGACCCGCCCGATTGGCACCTCTATATAGGACCCACTTGCTGCCATTAAAATTTATGAAGTCACCAAAACTAGCGAATACAATTTTTTCAGTTGCAAAATTAGAAGAAAACAAAGGTGATCATTGTTGGCTGTGGCACTAATTGATTGTATTGGTTTAATCACAGTTATCAGCGTTACTCTGTCTTCATGGCCTAAAAAAAGATAAAAGTATTACAGCTCAGCTGAAAAAATGGAATAATAATCTCATTCTGCCTGTTTTGTACAAAGTACTTTGCAATTAGGATTTAAGCTCAACAGAAATAACCTACGAAAGTCTATATTCAAAGCCATCTATACGATTGATTATTCAATTACAAATCACATGAATGAATTGAACGCTTAAAGAAAAAAAAGTATAACAATCAAATTACAAAGGCCCTTCAAACAACAAGAAGAGGAAGGTTGGCAGAGACGCTTTGATTTTATCAGACATGTCAGCATTGAACATGCATACAAATCTGCAAGCATATAACATATTAGAAGTGACACAAGAAAATAGTAATAAGTAAATTTGATTGCCATACTACAATAAAACAATAGAATTGTAATGATACATGTATCAGTGCTTTATCAGCAGGGATTTCCTATTTGTAAATTAACAAAGAGAAATTTGGCTTTTTTCCTGTCACCATCCCTCATTCTTTAGCTTCCTACATTTCAGCAACTCATTCTCCCAAACACCCATTTTTCATTTGATCCTTTATAATCATTTTAAGAAGAGGACAAATTATGCTGAGACCTTAAGACAATAGACAATTGATAAATAGAAGATTTGGAAAACAAATAATGGTTTACAGAAACGCTATGCAAAAATATGACACAGATTTTAATTTCAGTAAATAATAATTCATATATCATAGAATCCTATACCAATCCTTCCAGAAGAAGCCCTAAATAAATGGAGATTTCTTAGTAAGTCTCTCTTACTGAAATGGAGGAAGCTCAACACCCCATATCCATAATTAGACAAAAATTTAAATTTAAATCTATGACCGTTTTCAGGAACCATTTGAAATAACAAGCCAATGGAAGATGGAGTCTGTAATAATAATCCATTAAACCAACATAACAAATTAAGCACAATAAAAGAAAACAGATTAAGTACAGATATAACTTTATATATCAATTTAAATTACCTTCAAATACTGAAATACATATTGCAGTTGCTGCGGAGAATCTAACCATCTCTTGCTGTAGAATTGCACAAGTTATTTGAGGTTAATAGCAATAATGCATATGAGAAGGTATAAAAAGCTGGAGAAGGAAACAAAACAGAGATGATTACCACAATTCTATTGAGGGGTTACACCTTGTTCGTTTCACACAATTGAGGTGAAAATAAAAAGGAAACTGACAATTAAAGTGAGAGGGGAAGGAAGAGGAAAGGAGGTTATCTTATTTTGTTTTTTTGTTTTCTGTCTGGTTCATCCAGGTTCCCTATTTTATACTCCAATTGGGGAGTACATAATATAGATTTAGGACCTTAAAAAAGTAAGCCTTGTTAACCTTATCAACCTATTAAATATTCAACCAAAAAAGAATTGATTTGAAATTTCCTTTTCCCTCCTTTCTTTTCCCCTCTACTCTGCATGCAAACAAGATGAGAAACAACTTCCTCTTTCACAGGAAAGCTTGAAAGTTGAAACAGATTAATTGGGTTAATATTCTGACAGGTCACTAAACTTCAATATTTATTCATATTTGGTCATTGAACTTTCATTTATCCGTTTTTAGTCGATGAATTTTGATGTTTATCCATATTTGATCACTCCCATTAATTTTTTCATTCAAAAATAATTAAAAACTAATGAAAAAATAAATATAATTTTATTTCATTTATCTATTTTTTATTTCAATTAGTTTTTGCAACAAATATAATTTCATTTCAATTATTTTTTTAAGAAAAACTAATAGGAGTGATCAAATATTGATAAACATCAAAATTCAGTGACTAAAAATAAATAAATAAAAATTTAGTGACCAAATATGAATAAATATCAAAATTTAGTGACCTATTACAAGATTAACCCCAGATTAATTCTATCAGATTATGGAATAGAAGGCATCAAGCAACCTCATTTTCCTGTTCTTAAGTTTTAGTACTATACCAGTAAAGACTGGTAAATTGATGTGTCAATCCACTTGATCCTCATCAGTTGAATTCATCCAAGAAAACTAGGTTATTCACTCAAACTTGTTGGTTTCTTTGAATTCCTTTCATTTGTTCATTTTATAGAACAGGAGAAAGGAAAGATGGTTGTGCTTCACACTTCAAAACATATTTTAGACTTCAAAAGTTTGTGGCAAGCTAGAACCATTGACTAGAAACCCTATCTGTTATTATTGAAAAAATAAACCCTAATCTGATAGGCTAACGCCTAATCTGGATTACAAACCATAAAGGCACCATATCCAAACACTAAATATGGTTAGCTCGGATGAAGAAAAACAAAATCTAATTTGGACGACCCCCAAACAGTAGCAACAAAATAAGGTATCACATGACATCCAAAACACCAAACTGAATTGTTCAAATCAAAATAAGGACATGGCACCAAAAAATTAAGAAAAGCAATATATTCAATAACATATTTTGATAAATTTCGCTGCAATTTAATTTTGCAAAAGCAATTCTGCGACAGAAGTAGAAATAGCCAAAACATACCTCACAGTCTCTGATTTTGATACCGCAAAAGGAACATCAATTTTTGCAGCCCTCATATAACGCATCAAGAGATTCTTTTGCCTTCCCTTCAATGTTCATATTTGTTTTGGGAGAATCAATTTTCAAATTTTTTGATTTGGGAAAGGATGAAGTAAAAGATGGCAGGCTCCCTTGGGTCTTTTATAACTACTTATGGGACTGCCTAAAATATTACTCTAAACCTAAGTTGGACGGTTCAGATGTTTTAAATGCATATATTGTCCTTATTTCGTAGACCTGGCTAGCTCCACATAGGTTGTGTTACTATTTGTTCATAATTCATAGGATAAAAATTAAAAAAATAATAATAAAATGATGGACTAACGTTTAGTGAATTATCAAGGCAATGATATTGGGGATCAAACCGCGTATCATCGAGGATATTCATTAATGGAAGGAATTATGATTTTTGTAACACAAATCAGGGTCTAAAGGAAATAATTCAATACCAAAATGAAATAAATTCCATGAACGGTAAAATCCAAAATCCATCATATCTGAGCTGTAATATTTCCTTCCTCTGATCAAATTCGGTGAAGATTCTAAACTGATTCATCCTTTCAACTATTTATATGCAATGAAACCAGACAAAAACAAACATCAATTCAGAAAGCAAAAAAAAAAAAAAAAATCCCAGCCCAAGAAAAAGACGAGAGAAATATGGTTCACTCAAGGTTTTTGGTTTTTCTATGCCTTTGTTTCATCATGGGAATGAATCTACAGGGTAATTCAGATCATTTGTTATAGCTTTTCTTTTTCATCATGCCAATAAAATGATATACATTTAGTAGTTATACTATATGAATCTTCCACGCCAAACAAAAAAAATTGTACATTTGTACTCTGTCAATTAATTAAATTTCAATCTTCTAGTTACTCTCTTCTCCATTTCCTTGACCATTAATTGCTGTTTGCAAATTTAATTTGAAATGTACCATTTCGAGTATGAACATAGTCATTTGCTAGGACATACAACATAGTCATTTGAAATGTACCATTTCGAGTATGAACATAGTCATTTGCTAGACCATTAATTGCAAATTTAATTTGAAATGTACCATTTCGAGTACCATTTAATATATCGGGCATATATTAAATTAAATTAAATTAAATTAAATGAAATTGGTTTATATCTGAAAAAAAAAAGAATTATATATAATTGTAGGGGTTTCAGCTGGAGTTTGTTGCAACGACACCCGTAACTGGGGTAGCAACGGCGGTTGCGATCCGATGACACAAAACGGGGATTGCTTTGGTTGGTGCAACCAGCAGAGCTGTGGCAAAGGAGGAGAATGCAAGCTGCGTGGAAACCTTCATTATTGTCACTGCTATTGCTGATTTATATTATGTATCTTCATTCTCCAATAATTTTTACTTGTTAGCTCGTTTGCATGATGCCATACAATAATATTTTGTTTGTGTTTTGAGATGAGCAAGTACTGTTAGGCGAGCTGGTTTTGCATTAGACATGATATATGCTTGATATTTGATGCAATAAATAATTAATTAATTATGAGCCGATTGTTTATTTAAAGATTTCTGCTTCAAAATATTGTAAAGAATGGAATACTCGTGGTAAATGACAGATTAAATACCATAAATAAGCATACTTCTTTTTTAAAAAAATACCATAAAGCATAGTTGACAAATAGCACGTTCAAAAAGCAATATTAAAAGACTTAATATTTAAAATTTGAAATCCCACTTCCAAGTCTAGAAGGTGACACGTGGAAAGGTAATAATTAACGGATATAAGTGTAATGTTGCTTAACATAGATTCCGAACCTCCGAAAATAATCAATCCCACAGCAATAGTGCAAATATAAATACACCACACGAGGGTTTAGAGATCATTTCATCTCCGATCTCATCTCCATCTCCATCTCCATCAAGAAAGAAAGGCGCTCACCTTCGTTCTCTCTCTCTCTCTCTCTTTTGCACGCTAACAGAGGTTCGTGGGAGTTTTTCTTTCCCATCCTTCCATCTTTGCTGAGATGTCGTAATTTCCGAAATTTCTTTCTGAAATGTCATAAATATTCGTTTCTGCTTTTTATTTGAAATTCAAGCTTCAACCTTCACATCGGTTGTGGTATTTCTGTAGAATTTCATGTTTGCCATAATTTGTCATTGATAACCGAATTGCATCCATCTCAATGATTGGCTACAACATAACAAAAAGAATAATATTAATTTGTCTTTCTTTCTTGTTAGAATTCCCGAAAATAAACTATGGGATGATTAATGTTTCATTGAATCTATGGGGTTGTGAGATACATTTTTTTATCAAATGAAATTGATCTTTTCTGTTTTCCTCAGCTGAATATGACTGTTTTTTCTATATTTTTGCTGATCCGTTACATTGTTTCAGTTCCGATATCAAGGTAGCTGCTTAATTATAAAGAACGTAGCCACGAAGGAATAAAGGAGGATATCTCACAAGAGAACCTAACTCTCTTGTTTTGATAATTGTTATAGATTCTCTGAGACACCAATTCAGAGGTCTAGAATCATTCTCCTTCATCCAGCTTGGACCTCTTTGGTTTCAATCATCTCTTAAACCCTTCCAAATTCCCATTCTGAGAATTAGGTAATGGAGGACCTAAACTCTTGGCTCAGACGCTCCTATTTCTCTAAGAGGATTCATCACCTGCCAGAGCTGGACCCACTGCAAGCACTTAAACTTACACTTTCTATCACTGGGGACCACACCTCCAAGACAAATCTGAAGTCCAGTCCTGATATCGAGCTTACTGGTAAGATGCAAGGGGGCTACGGTTCCAAGACAACCAAAAGTGGCATGGCACCCAAGCGCAGGGCTATATCTGAAATGCTTAAAAAGGTGAAGGAGGTTGTCAGGAGGCGGTTTGTGGCCCCACCAACCAGAGAGAGAAATGGGGCCAAAGCAGTGAAGTCAACCTTGAGGTCGAAGAAGAAGAGCCACTGGTTGAAGAAATACACCAACTGCAGGGCGAGCCAGGTCAGCATACTGGATGGATCCAGTGATGCTGACTGGACGCCAGATATTTATGAGCTGATCCGGTGGAAGAAGATGGCGAGCAGAGTCCGTTGCCCGGTACACAAATCAATTGAAGAATCCAAAGAGGCTGATTGATAGGTGCATGGCATGTCAAATCTGCCACATACTGTGAAGATCATGCGGGTCCAGGATTCCTGCTCTGGAGCAATTGGAAGCTTTGCATGTGGCATTTTTTTTTGTGTTGTCTTGTTAATTATTTAAGTTTGAACATCATTAGTTTTCTGGACATGTCAAATTATTTAATTTTGAACTTGCTTAAATGAAATTGAGACTGAGAATACTAATCTTCTTTTGTTATTTCTCTTCTCTCTGATACAATTCTAGTTAATTTGTACTATCTATACAAATAATCTTCTCTGTTTTTCAATTTTACCAGTCTTCAGAAAATTACCTTCCACCATTTCTAAAGCTCAAGGCAAATCCTTGAGAGGTCCTTGCTTGTGAACCCTTGTATAATCCACTCTTATCTTATATATATCTAGCCACGGGAAGGAGGGTTTGAAAATATTAAAAAAGTGGTGCTTGTGATGTTTCAGTAAGTAGAAATGTAGATTTCTATAGTTTAGCACTTCAACGCCAAATGATATGATGAAAGCAACTTCTGCTTCTCTAAGGTTGAAATTTTAAGGCTTTTGATGTTTCATGACAGTCTACAAATCCTATATTCAACACCTATTGCAGATACAAAGTATGTGCCAGCTCCCAGCTGTAAACAAAGAGTAAAATTATAACAGAAAAATGAAGTAACACAGATTATATTTCTCAGAATCATTAAAAAGTACCATAAAACTGTGAAGTATCAGGAACTGTCTCCAGCTGTTATTATGTTAACGCACATCTCACAAATTTAAATTTATAATTTGCTTGTGAATTTTTGAATATATGATACAGACAAAAATCATCTCCACATAGAAAGTCGGATTGTTTCTAACATATAGGACTAGAGGTGGCGAACCCGACCCGACTCGAGAAACCCGTCCGGACTGAACCCGATCCGAACCCGATTCGATCCAATTTTTTAAGAAAGTCAAACTGATCCGATCCGACCCGACCCGAGATCAAATGACCTTTAATCCAATTGAAATCTATCAACAATCTGAAAAAACACAATATATAAATTGACCCGACCCGACCCGGTCCGACCCTGACCCGACCGGGCCAATCCGATTTCTTCTAAAAAGTCAAACTCACCCGACCCGTCCGATCCGAACCCGAACCCAACCCGACCCGTCCGATTGCCACATCTATATAGGACCCACTTGCTGCCATTAAAATTTATGAAGTCACCAAAACTAGCGAATACAATTTTTTCAGTTGCAAAATTAGAAGAAAACAAAGGTGATCATTGTTGGCTGTGGCACTAATTGATTGTATTGGTTTAATCACAGTTATCAGCGTTACTCTGTCTTCATGGCCTAAAAAAAGATAAAAGTATTACAGCTCAGCTGAAAAAATGGAATAATAATCTCATTCTGCCAGTTTTGTACAAAGTACTTTGCAATTAGGATTTAAGCTTAACAGAAATAACCTACGAAAGTCTATATTCAAAGCCATCTATACGATTGATTATTCAATTACAAATCACATGAATGAATTGAACGCTTAAAGAAAAAAAAAGTATAACAATCAAATTACAAAGGCCCTTCAAACAACAAGAAGAGGAAGGTTGGCAGAGACGCTTTGATTTCATCAGAAATGTCAGCATTGAACATGTATACAAATCTGCAAGCATATAAAATATTAGAAGTGACACAAGAAAATAGTAATAAGTAAATTTGATTGCCATACTACAATAAAACAATAGAATTGTAATGATACATGTATCAGTGCTTTATCAGCAGGGATTTCCTATTTGTAAATTAACAAAGAGAAATTTGGCTTTTTTCCTGTCACCATCCCTCATTCTTTAGCTTCCTACATTTCAGCAACTCATTCCCCCAAACACCCATTTTTCATTTGATCCTTTATAATCATTTTAAGAAGAGGACAAATTATGCTGAGACCTTAAGACAATAGACAATTGATAAATAGAAGATTTGGAAAACAAATAATGGTTTACAGAAACGCTATGCAAAAATATGACACAGATTTTAATTTCAATAAATAATAATTCATATATCATAGTATCCTATACCAATCCTTCCAGAAGAAGCCCTAAATAAATGGAGATTTCTTAGTAAGTCTCTATTACTGAAATGGAGGAAGCTCAACACCCCATATCCATAATTAGACAAAAATTTAAATTTAAATCTATGACCGTTTTCAGGAACCATTTGAAATAACAAGCCAATGGAAGATGGAGTCTGTAATAATAATCCATTAAACCAACATAACAAATTAAGCACAATAAAAGAAAACAGATTAAGTACTGATATAACTTTATATATCAATTTAAATTACCTTCAAATACTGAAATACATATTGCAGTTGCTGCGGAGAATCTAACCATCTCTTGCTGTAGAATTGCACAAGTTGTTTGAGGTTAATAGCAATAATGCATATGAGAAGGTATAAAAATCTGGAGAAGGAAACAAAACAGAGATGATTACCACAATTCTATTGAGGGGTTACACCTTGTTCGTTTCACACAATTGAGGTGAAAATAAAAAGGAAACTGACAATTAAAGTGAGAGGGGAAGGAAGAGGAAAGGAGGTTATCGTATTTTTTTTTTTTTTTTGGTGTGTCTGGTTCATCCAGGTTCCCTATTTTATACTCCAATTGGGGTGTACATAATATAGATTTAGGACCTTAAAAAAGTAAGCCTTGTTAAGCTTATCAACCTATTAAATATTCAACCAAAAAAGAATTGATTTGAAATTTCCTTTTCCCTCCTTTCTTTTCCTCTCTACTCTGCATGCAAACAAGATGAGAAACAACTTCCTCTTTCACAGGAAAGCTTGAAAGTTGAAACAGATTAATTGGGTTAATATTCAGGTCACAGAACTTCAATGTTTATTCATATTTGGTCATTGAACTTTCATTTATCCGTTTTTAGTCACTAAATTTTGATGTTTATCCATATTTGACCACCCGTTAATTATTTCATTCAAAAATAATTAAAAAACTAATGAAAAAATAAATATAATTTTATTTTATTTATCTATTTTTTATTTCAATTAGTTTTGGCAACAAATATAATTTCATTTCAATTATTTTTTTAAGAAAAACTAATGAGAGTGATCAAATATGAATAAACATCAAAGTTCAATGGCTAAAAATGAATAAATAAAAGTTTAGTGACCAAATATGAATAAACATCAAAGTTTAGTGACCTATCACAAGATTGAACCCAGATTAATTCTATCAGATTATGAAATAGAAGGTATCAAGCAACCTCATTTTCCTGTTCTTAAGTTTTAGTACTATACCAGTAAAGACTTGTAAATTGATGTGTCAATCCACTTGATTCTGATCAGTTTAATTCATCCAAGAAAACTAGGTTATTCACTCAAACTTGTTGGTTTCTTTGAATTCCTTTCATTTGAACATTTTATAGAACAGGAGAAAGGAAAGATGGTTGTGCTTCACACTTCAAAACATATTTCGGACTTCAAAAGTTTGTGGCAAGCTAGAACCATTGACTAGAAACCCTATCTGTTATTATTGAAAAAATAAACCCTAATCTGACAGGCTAACGCCTAATCTGGATTACAAACCATAAAGGCACCATATCCAAACACTAAATATGATTAGCTCGGATGAAGAAAAACAAAATCTAATTTGGACGACCCCCAAACAGTAGCATCAAAATAAGGTATCACATGACATCCAAAACACCTAACTGAATTGTTCAAATCAAAATAAGGACATGGCACCAAATAATTAAGAAAAGCAATATATTCAATAACATATTTTGATAAATTTCGCTGCAATTTAATTTTGCAAAAGCAATCCTGCGACAGAAGTAGAAATAGCCAAAACATACCTCACAGTCTCTGATTTTGATACCGCAAAAGGAACATCAATTTTTGCAGCCCTCATATAACGCATCAAGAGATTCTTTTGCCTTCCTTCAATTTTCGTATTTGTTTTGGGAGAATCAATTTTCAAATTTGTTGATTTGGGAAAGGATGAAGTAAAAGATGGCAGGCTCCCTTGGGTCTTTTATAGTTACTTATGGGATTGCCTAAAATATTACTCTAAACCTAAGTTGGACGATTCAGATGTTTTAAGCATAAGCAGGATGGCTTCCAGCAAATGCCTTGGTGCCTTTTAAAAGTTCTGGGAGGGCCAATCAATGGGCAACTATAAACAACTGGCAGACATACCCAATCCGAATCCTAGCTGGTATGGATGGCTCAGATTAATTGTTCCCTGATTTAGTAGACATGCTTCTTATGACAATTATGAGTAAAGGATGTCAAATTGTCACAATAAGAGACATTAATTATCACATTTGGGGAAGTTCTTACTTGGAAACTAGTAAATATGCATTATTTCTTTCATTAACCATAGAAAATTCACATTTTCCAATGGATCTAATAATTTCCATTTTAAATTAAAAAACAAAAGTAGTAATCTATTTCCCTCTTTGGTCGTCTGCATCCTAACTTACATCTATCCTGCTTTATTTAACATCCAGTAAGCTGCTGCTGCTTCTACTTCTTCTTTTTTTACTGAATGATACAAAATAAAATAAAAAACATTTTTTTCTCCAAGCACCATATTATTATTAAATGACAAGTTCACACATACATATCTTCTTTGCTATGAATACAAAATTTCAACGAGTTAATTCATCTACAAAAATCACAATCCACAAATATATATATATAGAGAGAGAGCTTGGTTACGGTGCTATGCGTAGCACGAATGACCTATGTGCTATGAACCATTTCTCCGTGTTCAAAGTTTAAATGGTCGATTCGACTGGTCAAGATGTTTTTCACATGAAAATCTAGTTGGAGATCATATTTTATATTTTTTAAAATAGTTAGAAAATGACTCCTTTTAAATGACTCATAATAATTAAATTAAGTGATTTTCTAGTTATTTTTAAAAAAATAGTACAAAAATTCTTAAAAATATAAAATTTGATCCCCAACTAGATTTCCATATGAAAAATATTTTAACCGGTAGGATCGACTATTTGAACTTTGATGACGGAGAAACGGTCCGTAGCACACGGGTCATCCGTGCTACGCGTAGCACCGTATCCAAACTTTTTCTCTCTCTCTATATATATATATATTCTAGAAACCCCTGAGCACATACAATCCTGGAAACAAATGGATTTATGACATATTAGTTAGAACAATAAGGAAGGGTGTGCTACTAAAGGATTGATACAATTACTGTGTGAAGTGAATCTTCCAACTTAAAATGACTTCAATGGGTTCAGGTATGAAGTAAAAATGGTGCAAGACGAAGAAATAATCATTTTCTACTTCTAATTCCAAGCTGGTAGGTACAGTAATCAAATTCAGAAGAGGATTGACCTTAGCTAGTAAGCTCCTTCATTTCCACCCGCACCAAAACTTAATCATCGACAACAACATTTCTAGAGATTCGCTCCTCTAATCCCTATCATCTGAAATAACTCGTTGAATTTGCATGTGTCAATAATCAGCTCCAATAATCCCCAAATTAAACCCATACAATACAACTCTCGCCTGCATCAGCTCCAGGCTAAAACACTATCACCTCTAGCAACGATAGGCGTTACATTTCTGTATCTTTGTACAGTCAAATATCATCAACTTCATCAGCAAAAAAAATCTTCAATGTGGCCTTGAGGTTAAAAGGGAAATGTGGTAGAGGTAGCCAACCTACTGAGGATATTAGAGTTGTGGAGGTGTCGAGATTTTCGTCGTCGAAAGGTGATTGATGGTCATGGGGCAACTGGGCCGTGGCGTTTCCGGAGCTTGTCTCTCTTTTTTTCCCCTTTTTGATCCTGCAATTTAGAAAATTATGAATTTCCCTTTTAGATAATATGAAGATCCACATTAACAACTTCAAATGATCTTCCGTACCGTCCGGATTCCATTCCGAATTCATATGAAATGTTGCAGCACGTGGTAAGTTCAATTATTTTAAGATTCGTACTAACTCAATTTCAAAATGATCGAATGGATCACGTGCAGGTGCTATCTGCTACAGTAATTTGTATGTCTCTTACATTCAAAACTGATCCATTTTTATTATTTTACAGCTTGTCCACTGTAGACGACATGTAGTGGTAGAGGACAAGTATTCATTTCTAACGAAATCTCTCATATGAAAAAAAATGAATTGGTTTATTTACAATCAAATCAACTTTTAGATAGCTATAATTGCTTTATCACTGTAAGCCATGGAGACAAGTTTGTGAATAGCAAAGCTATCACATAAACTATACCATATGGTGATAATTATCTTATAACAACGGATTTGTTGATAATTGTAACTTGATAATTTAGAAATTTGATATTCCATCCCAGACTATTGGAATTGCACGAAATTTAGCAATATTCCAAATTTAATAGTTTGGAAAGGGTGATCTTCACAACAATTATTTTGTTAATCTTGACTAAATTAATATATATATAATAATAATAAAGAAAAAGGGGTCACAAATATATTATTCAATTTATAGATTGATAGTGAATCAAATTTTGTGCAATTTAAACATTGTTTGATAATCCATCAAAGAAAATCAAAATTTTATACAATTTTTAATTGTTGTATTTTACTTGATCTTTGATAGACTATCAAATAATAACTAAATTAAATATAATTTGAAACATAATCAAAATGTAAGTTGAATAGTATATTTATATTTTTTCAGCTCTTATTAGTTTATTTGGAATCTCATTGGATCGTCAAAATAACCATTGTCCGGATTCCCTCCTTTAATATTTTTTTAATAAAATGTTGGGGTTTATGGCATTTAAGGTATGTGAAATTGCAAAATTTTCAATCGAAAGTTCAGAAGAACCGTCATATACAATCAATTTCAAACCAAAATCCTATTCCAAATAGTAATTATATCTGGAGATCCGATATCATGATGTTTTGGTCGTTGAAGTGTGCGCCGCTTTCGAGGCCCCAAACAAAAAGCCTTTTAGATATCACCAAGAAATTAATTAGAAAGCAGTAATTCCTCTTGGAACAGAGTACTAAATTGATTATTCCTTAATCCATGTCATCTAAGGAATCAAACTCTTCGAAATTAGGGTTCAAGTGGTTTTTCAAAAGGGAAGATAAATTCCTAAATGACACGAATGTTGTATGTTATTTTTTCAATAATTCATTTTGTTTCTTACTTTAATTACTACATCATTACAGAAGTAATTTATTTTTTGTTAATTTTTAATTTGTTTTACTTAGAATTTTTTTATTTTTAGTTAATATTTGTTTGTTTTTTTCATTTGTACTTTTTCATCATGATAATATGACTTATTTGTACTTATGTTTAGTACAATAAATTTCTCAAAATGAACTTCGTTAAGTATGTAAAACACAACCATCTAATTTTAAACCTGAAGTAAATAACTTCTATCACCGATTGATTAGTTATAAATTTGAAATATCTTAATCAACGATAATAACTCGGATTGACAACTTAAATAAAACCAGACAAACGCGACCGTCTATACTATAAAATATAAATATAAATATAAATATACGCTAAAGAATCAGAATTAGGTAAACTATGGAAACTAAAGCGGGTTTCATCGAACAGGCCTACGACTACTAAATCAGTCAATGATTTGCAATGTGATTCAAATATTTTGCAATAGTGATTATAGACTAGGTTGAGTAGTGGCGGACTTAGTGACAAACAGGAAGGTCAACTGATTTTTTTTTTAAATTTAAAAGTAATATTTTAGACTAATATTTTGTTAATCTGATCTTCTCTAAATTTATATTTTGATTCTCTTGAAATTATTTGATTATTTTAATTAAGAAAAAAAATAATATTATGAATAATGAAATAATTATAAAAATATTTTAAAATTTTAAGTCATGTAAAGAAATTTTTTCATAATTAATATGATTATCTATTATTTTAAGTTTTATTTTTATTATTTTTAATATATAAAAAATATTATTTCAATATATATATTAATTTTTTTAATATCAGATAAATTATTTCAATATATATATTATTTTTATTTCAATATATATTATTTCAATATTTTTATTATTTCAATATATATATTATTTCAATATTTTTATTATTTTTATTTTTATTATTTCAATATATATATTATTTTTTTTAATATCAGATAAATTAATAAATTTAAATCCGATAACTGACATCTTCTCATCGAAATCCTACATCGGAGCATGAGCTGAATTGAATTCCTATGATCTCATCCAAATCTCTGATTGCATACGGGGAGAATCTTCGCTCCTCGACCATTGGCCTATATGTACGCTGGCGGCTGGCTCCTGCCAATGGCAATATGGCATTAGGAGTTTAGGACACGGTCAGTTTTTATTATTAATAAGTATTATTAAATTAATATTGTTAAAATAAGAGTGAAAACCGTAAAATTTCAAATATACGAATGGCAGCGCCACCGCGCTGCGTTAGCGAAACGCGCCACCGCGCGAAAGGAAAAACGCGCATCGGCGCGCGTTTCAAAAAAAAAAAATAATGAAACGCCGCGCAACGCCTCCTCGCGCTGCGCGTTTATATATATAAGAAGTAAACGCGCCACCGTCGTCGCGCGTTTCAAAAAAAAAAAAAAACGCGCGCGCGCGCCGGTGGCGCGTTTCGTAAAAAAAAAAAAACGAAACGCGCCATTGCGCGATGGCGCGTTTAAATAAAAAAAAAAAAAAAAAAAAAGGAAACGCGCCATGGCGTGTGCGCGTTTCAGAAATTCAAAAACGCGCCACCGCCCTTTGCGGTGCGCGTTTCGTAAATTCAAACAATGCGCCATCGCGATGCGCATCGCCATTCGTATATTTGAAATTTTACGTTTCTCACTCTTATTTTTAATAATATTAATTTAATAAAACATATTATTACTAAAAACTCAAATTTTGCTAGCTCCTACAGTTTTTATTATTAAATTAATATTATTAAAAATAAGAGTGAGAACCGTAAAATTTCAAATATACGAATGGCAGTGCGCCACTGTCAGTGGCGCGTTTCATAAAAATACAGTGGCGTGTTTCGTCCAAACCCCGCGCAAGTGAGATGGAGAGGCGTTGCGCGTTTTGTATATATAAGAAGCAAACGCGTCACTGACAGTGTCATGAACAAACGCGCCACTGACAATGATTCATCTCGAAATATCACTAACCTTATACTATTCTTAACTATTAACCAAAATAGCGTTATTCTTTCACTAATCCTTCCACCATCCTAACACACCCTTAGTATTTACCGACGAATTTGGATTTTGGTGGTTTGACACTGCAATTATCATTGCTGCCGTCTCAGTTGCATGCATTGAACTGCTCATGTTAACATCTCTGTTGTATGTTACGTTACATGTTTTGTTTCACCGTTTGCATAACCTGAATTATATATTGAAATATAAAACAAATTTATGGACTATTCATTAGAATTTTTGTATGAAACTATATGTGGGCTCTAACTTCTAACCGATAGACATACATGAAATTTAAAACACAATTAATTAACCATCAAGTTAAACAATATGCTATAGTCTATAGACTTTTTCTAATTTTTCATTTTTTTTCTCAAATTCATTCAAAAATTATTGTCACGAATTTCAATGTTGTCATCAAGTATCAACTAATCCTCGCTCATTTACAAAAGGGTGAGGATGGGTTAATAATGAGTTATTTTGACAATTTTGACAATGAATTTCTTAATAAATAAAAAATATATATATATATTTTTTACCTATAGATTAATGATCATTCAAATTTTATATAATTTTATTATCATTTAGTAATCCATCAAGTACCGTTAAATTGAAACCGTTATAAATTATATAAAAATTTGATGATCTTTGATGCACTATAAAATAATGATAAAATTACATAAAATTAATGACCGTCAATCTATAAGTAAAAGAACACATCTATACAAAAATTATATTTATTTGAACATTTATTATTAAAATTTTGCAAGATAATTCATTGTTAAATGATCTCTTCTCTTTACTAAAATAAAAAATAAATAGATAAATATCATCGGATTAGAAATTTAGCACGGATCTCGGCGAATGTTTTGTCAACTGTTTAAATCAAACTATGATGGCGCGCACTCGGTGAGTCCTTATCCCTTGAATTTATTTCCCAGGGAAGGTACTAAGCTAGGGTAGCAATTGTTTTATAATTTGACAAGTTATTACATTTTCAGCATAATGTAAGGATTTCCTAGCGAATTGTTTCCTGAGAAAAAGATGGCACAATGCCAAACTTTGTTTCGGTTCTGACCTGTGACTGGTGAGTGCCGCTGTGACGGGGTCCATCCAACGACACTAAAGCCTGATTTTGCTCACCGAGTCTCACATCTTCACAACGCGTAGTCAGAACTCAAAAGGTATGTCTATGCTTAGAAGAAAAAAAATTACATAAGGGGGGACGAAAGGAGAAAAAGAAAAAAAAAAACACTTTCCCTTGGGATAGGGGCACAGTGTTCCCACGCTTCCACTTGTAATGAACAAATATATCCAAACATATAGTTGTTAAAAATACCTACTTCACTGCTTCGATTTACTTCCTTTTTTTTAATAATAGAAAACTTAATTTTTGCTTAGCATGATATTGTACATTTTTTTTTTCTGATGGACTAATAGTCCGAAAAAAAAAATCAGCCAGTCTTCTGGTTCGAAATTTTATTTTGAACCGGTTAGGAGTTCACAAAATTATCTTGAAGCTATGTGGTCTTTGTGTGGTGCATCTAGTCCGAATTAATAAAATGGATGATCGGATTTGCAGACTTCTGAGTTGAGCATCAAAATGTTCAAGGAGAGTAGATCTATTTTTTTTTCTAATTTATTTCTGAACTTTCAAGTGATAATTTGTTAATTAGGTTTGAGTAATTCATGAACAAACTTTATTTAATTTTCATGTATGAACTTTTTATGATGTATGGATTTATTTTTTCATGTGGTAAAAACTGTTCATCGGAAAAAAATGTAAAATCATACTATATCATGCGATTTTTTTTATTTTTCTATTGTTAAAAAATGGGATTTACTTCGCTCTGAAAATCATTGTTCTGTAAACTACTCAGTAATATCTTGTGACACGTCACCAGCAGTCTTTGGAATAATGGAATCTCCAGCTAAATGGTAAAATCAGTTTTAATTTACTGACCATTTGATCAACACTCCAGCTCGGGATTCGCCCGACAATATAGTTATGAAATAAATATCTAACAATACAAAATTTTAAATAATAAAATTTTACATTAAAAAATATAAACATAATATTTTTAAATGCTAAGTAATAATAATAATTATAATAATAAATAATATATTAAATACATAATAATCTATAAATGATCATATAAAAATATTGGATCATTTTCAGAGTTATGTTTTTCCTTAAATATATTATACACATTATTTTAAATGAGGAGAGAAAAAAATATTTTATATAAACCTTGAATTCAAAAAAATGAAAAGATTTAAATAAAATTAATGATAGAGAAAAGTGATGATATAACAACACAACAACAACAACAACAAAGCCTTTAATCTCAAATAAATTAGGGTAGGCTAGAAATGAAACCCAATTGAAAAACATAAGATCAAAAATCTCAAATATCAGTGATATAATGAATATTTTGAAAGAAAAAGAAAATAAATAAATAAAATAATAATAATAATAATATATATAAAGATGATAATGATAATGATGATGATAATATGCTAAAAGTGATGATATAACGTTTGAAAAAAATTAAAAATTTAACTCTTAGTAACTGTAACTCAACTCATTCTATTGCAAAATTACTCAGCAATGATAACTACCATATGGGGGTAACAATCGGCATTATGGATTTTATAGGTATTGATGAATCAAATAACTGTTCACCTTGATATCACCTTTTTTTAAACCTTGCTTGATAAAAACAATATCAGCACCGTTGAAAATAAATGAAAAAAAAAGACTAAGATTTCTATGGAGCAAAAAAACAAAAACAAAAGCAAACTAAAATAAGAGTATTAGTTACTTCCATCCACTTGCTTTCAAAAAAGAAAAAAAAAATACCACGGAATACCTCTCCGTTTATCTTTCCACACTATATTTCCATAATATTAATATATCATTCAAGATAATAATCCGCATAAATTATCCACCTCCTGGCAACAAGGGCTCCCATTTTGTGCTTTTGGCCTACAACCTAGAAACTACCAAAAAATCTCCAAAAGAAATCCCGTAACATCCGATTCCACCTGTCATACCTATTTAATACACAATCACCCTTACCTATATTTCCCAAAAACCACAAATCAGAACTCAATTATAATCTGCTAAATACTCTATCCAATTAATAAGAAAGAAAACGCAGTCATCATATCCACCGTTCGTGATGATCACTGAACACGTGGCCGTGTGCGCGCCGACGATGAACTCTCCTCTCTCGTTGTTTCTCTAGCCGCCTCTTCCTGGCATCTGCTGACCTGGCGGCCTTCTCCTCTCTGTCAGACTGACACGTAAGCGTTGCCTCCTCTACATAAACGGCCACATCATCAGACGGTTTCTCATTCAGGTTGATCCCCCATCTCCGCCGTTCGATTGCCGGTGGAACGAGCGGACGCGGCGACGGGATCCGCTGTGGTTGGACGACTAGCGCGCTCCTGTTCGTCGTTTGTGTGGGGTCCAGCGGTTGTTTCAGCTGGTTTAGGGCTCGCATTTCTGCTTGCGCCAATAGCTGCTCAAAAGGCGTTTTATTAGATTAGTAATTATGCGAGAACTAGGGGGTTATTCGGAAGATTCTTAAAGAAATCTTTTATTTTTATATTTTTTTATTGTCGAGAAGAAACGTTATATGGAAGGAAAACAATGGTCAGTTGTTGGTACAATTTTTTTCTTTGTTACCTTGGAATTTTGATCTCTGAGATAGAACTTCATCGCACAGAGCCTCTGAAACTTCGTTTGCAACTTGAGGAGTTCCTGAAAAATTGTAATTAAAAAGAATTCTATTATCGTATTTAACAAAGAAACAAAAAGAAAAAAGAAACTGAAGCAGACGTGGCAATAAATGAAAGGCCACAAACAGATAAAAATAAAAATAAACCATTTAATAATATCTCACGGAAAAAAATCATCAAATTCAGAAGAGAAAAAGAGTTGCAAAAATAAATTTAAACAAATAAAAAGTACTAACCAGACTGAGATCCGCATTTTCCTTGGTTAAAACCGCAACTTGCTCTCTCTTCTCTTTTAGTCGCTGAAAGATCAAAAGAAAAAAGAATTAAGAACAAAAACCTCCATTAAAACCTCCGAATTCAACAAAAATCGAAAAAACGAACATTGAGAATTTGAAATCAAAAGCGAATAAACTTACATCTCTCTGAAAGTTCTGTTTCTTGACCTGCTTGACAGGTGGGGTCACGATCTGTTCTTCACTGCTGCTGTTGGGGAAACAAAGAGACGTGGCAGGGCTCGCCGTCTTTTCCTTCTCCTCTTCTACTTCTCTCCTTTTCTCTTCGTCGTCAAAGGTCCGACCGGCCGGCTCGCACCGGTCCGGCTTTAACTTGTACAGAGGCTCTGTGCGACGCCGTTTTCTTCCCCATCGGACTTGTTCGAATGGCACTTCTGGAACCGAGTCAAGGATGAGAAGTAGGGTAGAGGCGGCCTCTCGATCCTCATCCGTGAAGGGATCTGGTTCGGATTGTGTCGCCATGTCAGAGAGAGAGAGAGAGAGAGAGAGAGAGATAGAGAGGCTATGTCGAGTCTCGTGTTGAGTCGTGTAAGAGAGAGAGAGAGAGAGAATGAACGGAATGGGGGCGATGGAGGCAAATAAGTGCGGAGTATTTAGGATGTCAGTTCGGCAAATAAGGGGAGGAAACACGAAAGGGCACTGAGCTAATGCCACGTGTCAGAGGATGGAGATATTTCCGGTCTGGTTCAGTCTTTGTTTCTTTCTCACGCATGGGCCCACTTCCTCCGTGGTTGTGCTTATTTTACATGTACCACAACTTAGTTTTGAAATGGACCGTCGGGTTTAATCCGTTCCGGAGTATTTTTTTTTTACAGTGGAGTATTTTTTTTACAGCGGAGCATTTTTACAGCGGCCGCCGTTCCGTATCGTACCACGGTCCGTTTTAATGGTGGGCCGGTCCTTCTTTCACCCAAAACCGGATCATATAGATCCGTCCCGTGGACCGTGCGGGATCGGACCGTGATCCGGATCAATTTTTTATAATTTTTTGAGTATTATTCGATTTTTAAACAATTAAAAATATAAAATTAATTCAATAAAAATTATTATTTATAAAATATCATAAATTTATTTTTCAAATTTCATAATTTTTTAAATTTGTAAAAAAAAATGGACCGGAACAGACCGTGCCCACCCGTAGGGGTCCGGCCCCGGGGGCCAATGGTGGAACAAATTCCGAATTTGAACCGCCTAGACCGTCCCGTGTGAACCGTGCGAGACCGTAGATCGTGAACCGCCCGGTTTGAACCGGACCGGACCGACCCGGCCCGGACCGTTTGCAAAACACTAACCACAACATGTCGAGGTAGGGCTTTTGTTAATTTATTTTCTTTTTCTAAATAATAATAATAATAATAATATTCTTCCTTTCATTTCCAATTTGGACGGCTTTTCCGTATCCAGAAAATCTATGTAGATTCTGCAAAATTTTGCTTTGTGTCAATAATTTTTCAATGATCACACTTTTATTTATTCTTAAATGTTTTTTTTTCTGACGTGGGATGTCCATTGTTCATTTCGTCGTAGGCCTGCTAATGGATATGCTAATCTGTGGACTTAATGGGTCCGTTGGACATTAGTTGGGTCAGAGTGGATCATGCTGTATTGGGTCATCAGTACAAAACTCAAACTCAATTCAATTCTAAAATTTAAATGGATCTAGCTATGGACGTATCGTGGGCAGATGGTGGACGACCCTCAAAAAATTTCAACTCCGGATTTGACTCCTGAATCGACTCCTAGTTTTGAGTTCTGAACCCATTCAAACCCTCAAAAGTCAGAACCAGATATATCGAAACCTCTCATCTCCTTCGCCACCGTCTTGTTTCCTTCATCAGAACTCATTCAGTGACAACTTTGTTTGTCGCCTCAGCACCCTTCTGTCTCAGCGACATTAATCTGCTCTCTGAAGTGAGGACCCACCTCCGATCTGGTCCCTTCTTCGTCCACACAAGTGTGCACCTCATCTCCTTTCTCTCTTAGCAATTTACTTTAGCTCAGGGACGGAGTCAGAAACGATCAGTAAGAGGTACTCGGTTCAAAGAAATAAAATATTTGGACCAAAAATTTTATTTTTTACCATATAACTTTTATTTTTCAATAAATCAAGAGAGTATCTGAACGCCGACTGACACATACTTTGATGCCGCTCCTGCTTTAGCTAAAGGTTTAGGGGTACACAAATTGATCAATTGAACTTGTATCGATGACAAATGTTTCTTTTGTAGCTTTATGTTTTCTTATCTGGTGCTTATTTATTTTGGGTTTCTACGAGCACATTGATCCAACAAAATGATATTGCATATTTGTGTTAAGTACTTAAGTGTTAACTAATTAATACACTACTGGTGCGAAGCTGACGTGTTCATTTTTTCAATCTACCTCTTTTATTTGTTTTTTCTTTTCTTTTTATGTGGTAATTATAAATAAGCTTTTTTATCTATATTGGAGGATGTGATAATTATTTGCTTTTTCTTTTCTTTTTATGTGGTAATTATAAATAAGCTTTTTCTTTTCTATTCTTTTCTTTTTATGTGATAATTATAAATAATCTTTAGGATACAATTTGACGTTGATTTGAGCACAATTGTAAGTTGTGGCTAAATCAGCTTCTCTGCTCGATTCAAAATGGATGATATTGGAGTATGAAGGATGACATAGTATAGTTTGCTTAATTTAATGGTCAGATGCAAAATTTCTCAATGTCAAATTAAACTTGAGGTTTACTGGGATGAGACAAAATTCAACTAAATGGAGCTTAAGTGCACGAGTGGGAGTTAATCAGTTAATTGTGGTTTGATTCTTTTAAATGGGAACCACATGACTGTTTATTTGGACTGTGTATAAGATTGCAACCTTTGAAATCGGGCATAGTTAATTTGTTTTTGCTTTTCTTCCAACACAAAATGATAGGATCATGAGTGGAGACAGGTTATAGTTGCAGCTGGTTCAGGATGCATTGCAGCTTTGTTTGTCTAGAGATATTAATTTCGAACAACCTCCTCGTTGAATTTCATCAAGTGAATTTTTATTCATGCTCTCTTATTAGAATAATTATGAGATGGTCTGCAATTCTAGGAAAGCAGAATTATGTTCTTTACCATTTTTTAATTATGGTAATTTTAAACTGCAGGTGATTTTGCTATTCCAGGTATACTGTCAATGAGGAATGTGCGTCAAGATTTGATGAATTGATTCTTATCATGAAAAACTTGTGTATTTTGTTATTTGTAATATTTTGATTTTTTTGTAGTTGACAAAATTATCTAATATATTGGATGATTCGAGCTAAATTTGACCTCTTCTTAAAGCAAGAGCAAAGATGATGTTTTGCATTTTAGTAAGAAGATTTTATATAATGTTTTGAATTTAGTAGGTGTTTGTATCTATTTTGGTTAAGTTTGTGATTTTTATGCATCAATTTAATTAGATGTTGAGATTTTGATAATTTTTTGTTTAAATATTTGAGATTTTACAATTTATATTTTAGTTAGAAGTCGTCAAATACATGGATAATAATTGTTTTTAATAATTAAAATTATGTTGGAGCTACAAATTAATAGTTGGGTGAATGAGATTTGGGTTGAAGTTGGACAGGGCAAGAGATGGACAGGAGCTAAGTTGGATTGGATTCAGACAGTGGCGGATGCACACTAGCCCAGGGGAGGCAGCGCCCCCCCTGGATTTTGAAAAACAGTGCTTTTCGGTAATACTTTCGGTAGTTTGCCCCCCCTAGAAATTTTTTTTGCCCCCCCCCCCCCTGAATTGTCTGATTAATTTTATTGAGAAAAAAATATTTAATATCATGTATAATGAAATAATTATGCAAATATATCAAAATATAAAGTTTTATAGACGAAAATTTTCTTCATCGATTTGATTATCTATTACTTTGAGCTTTATTTTATTATTATTTTTAATATATAAAATATTATTATTCTAATAAATTTTTTATTAAGTAAGAATATATATTAAATTATTATTATTTTTATTTAGTACCCGATTAGTTAATGGATTTAAACCCGATAAGCTATTACAATCCGATATTTGGCCCCCCGGACTAAAATCCTGCATCCGCCCATGGATTCAGATAATTATTACTTTAATTTGGGTTAGATTTGAGTTAAAGTTTTTAAATCTAAGAATGTACTGAGTTCGTGTTTGAATAAAAATCCGCCCATTGGCAGGGTTAATTTCGTGGCGTATAATTTAGTTCTTTTTTTTAGTTTTTTTTTTGGCCTTTGGAATAGCTCGGAACTTTCTTTTATTTTCTGTGCACCGTGAGTATACATTCGCATTAAATATTGAAGTTTGAAGCCTGAACATTTGAGCACCTTCTAATCAATAATAAATTGTAAAAATTATCCTTTTATTTATTCGACGAAGACTCCATAATTCATATTAAAAAAATGGGGTGTGTTAACTTGTATTCTCAGAAAAATTCCCCCTTATTGTATAATTATTGGTATATATATATATGAACACATATTGAAGGATATATGAACATCATTTATTAGAGATATGAACATTCAGAACTGACAAAAACTAATTATTGAAGATGATGACGGTCCACAATGAAAAATTATATTTCACCTAAATTGTTAATTGGACACTTGTTCTAGTTAATCAATCGCCCTTCTATAATTAATCATGTGCTAAATTAATCACTCCGCTAAATTAACAACATACTAAATAAATTTGAGCGCCAAATTAATCTCGTTCAGAACGCTTTCAGTGGACCATCAACTAGGTGTTCGGAGAGACATAAAAAAGGTATTGAGAGCACCATCAACTAGGGATTTAGAACACCTTCTGAAAGGTGTTCAGATAACATTAAGCTGTGTTTAAAGCACATTCAAGAAGATTTTAATAACACATTTTGTGGAGTATTCAGAGCACCTTCTGTAGGGTGCTCAGAGTGTGTTCCAATGGGTGTTCATAATGATTTTTAGAGGGTGTTTAGAGCATCTACTGGTGGATGTTCATAGCGATTTTAAGACGGTGTTCATAGGACAATGTGGGGGTATTTAGAGCATCTTCTATAGGGTATTCATAGTGTCTTTTGAAGAGCATTCAGATATGATAATTAATCACGTGAGTTTAATTAATTTGTCTCCATATTGAAATGGCTGAGAGAGTGTATATATTATTCTCGGAAAAATGAAGAGGATATAAATTACTTGATAAGCATCACGAATTGATTGCATCCAGAGTTGGCAATCGGATGAATCGGATCGGGTCGAATCAATTTGGATGTTAGCTTTATTTGAATCATAAGTTGATTGTAAGCTATTTCATCTTGGGTTGAGTAAGATTAAGTCGGGTTAGATCATGTCAGGTTAATTTAATTTTCTAAAAATAAATTAGATCAAATTCGAATCGATTAAATGAATTTATCAATTCGGATAAGATTTTGTCATCTTTAATTTAGTTGCATCCATCATAATATTTTAGAATACGTGAAAAGATGAGTTTGAATTTGTCAGAATGAATAAAAGATGACCAACATTATAGATCTAGTACATGTCAGAGTTACGTCCAAGTATTTGCATCCATCATAATATTTAGAATATATGAAAATGCAGTTTTTAGTAATAATAAATTTTATTAAATTAATATTATTAAAAATAAGAGTGAGAAACGTAAAATTTCAAATATTGAAAATGTGAATATGAATTTGGCAGAGATTTGAAGAATTAAAAATTCATGTGTCTCAATTAGATTCGACAGACTATAAATAAAATCGATAGTTAACTGTCCGCATATATGCCAAATAAAAATTGTGGCAGAAGTAGAAAAAAATATTGAGGGATTTTCACCAGAGAAAATTGGTAGTTGATAAAAAATTTCCTCTAAAAAATTCAAGCTATATAAAAAAATATTTATAATTTTATGGAGCAGTACAGTAAATAGAGCATGAAGGACCATGCCGGGAATGAATTAATTTCAAAGGATAGAACAGAAAACAAATATATGTTTTGCTAATTATTATTTAGTAAAAGGAAGTACCATGTGGTTTTTGCGGCCTTTTGGAATGGGCTCCAACTTTTGGCAAGAGCCTAAAGGGATTGGTATCAAACACAAATATTCAGTCCGAGTCAATCCTAGCAGTCCAATCTCACATGGACGGTCTAGATGCGGGCACATGCCAAATGGCTCTTTAAATTGAATTAATTTCGTACCATTGCTGGTGATGAAAAGACCACAGATTAATATATGAGCGTCCAGCACTCTAGCTTTGTTCTTCTCCGGAATATACGATTGCCAGATAGATAGATACATTACTATAACCTACAAAACCAACAAATATTTGATATTTTGACACATGGCAAGTTATGCCTAGTGACAGTCTTTCGATTGGTAGCAATCCTCTTTAGAAATGGAGCATTCATTAAATTTTAACTATAATTATTATTTTAATTTCAAAAATATAAAGACTAGACAAAATTAGATAATCTATTTAACAAATCACGTTAGTAGAAGAGTATAAAATTAATTATAAAAATATCATTTTAATAATTTCATTCTATTCATATATGTCATTCTTAAAATGGATGATCAATTTAATTATGTAATATAAATTTTTAATTTTAACAATCAACACCAATGTTGATGGTCTTGCGCCATCAATTTCTAAACAGATCTCTATGAAAACGAAATCCAAACAATTACTAAGACACGAGAAAGGAATGATGATTAATGATAGAAGCGCTAGGGCCACACTAATTAAGAGGCAGGAGACAGTATATATATAAATATTGGCTTTTAACGGTAAAAATAACGGTTAGAAAATAAAAGAACTGTAAAGTAGAAGTGGTCTAATAAGTTGCTCCTCTATATTTTTAAATGGGCCAATGATAAAACTAATTACTAGCTTTGAGGCTGAAAGATCTAAATTAACATAATTATTCAACAGGGTCAAATATATCTCACCAACTACCAAATATTGAATTGTTGATACTTTTGTGATGACCTTAAACGCAAAAAAGAGCTAAGCAATGGAATGATATGTTCTTGCATAAATATATATTCATGAGGGTCAAGGATAATCTTTCTTTAAAAATTTAATTGTACAACACAATAATTGTGAGTTTGTGACATGACTAAAAGAAAGATAAAAATGACCTTCTATTCATTTAAAAATATTATATATGAAGATTATATGAGTTATTATTTACGTTAATAAATCATATAATACAACTTATTTTGTAAAATACTTTTATTATTCAAATCAAATATATAGTTAATATGAATAATGCTTAATTTAATTAAGTTAAATCATAATAAATTGATAGTATTACCCAAAATAAAATTAAGATGGATGATACTTTGACATGAGTACTAAATTTGGAAATTGTAACCCTGAAACAGACAGCGAGAACATGATTCATGACAATCCAAATAACTTTTGCACTTTTCTTCTTATTTTTTGTTGTTGTTTGGTTAGGAGGCGAAGCTAATGTTTTTGGTATTACTTGTCTGGAGTAGCAGTTAATAAACGAGATTTTACTTGATCAAATGGGATTATGTCAGTCACGGAGTTGTACATGAAGATGCTATAACTACAAAGGACCAAAGATTTTTATGAATAATATATATAAATTAATATTTTTTTCATACAACTATAAAGAAATATTATTTTTTTCACCATACACTATGATATAAAATCCGGGCCCCCCTAAATCTACCCCTTATTATAGGACACAATAGTTACCAATTTACAGTGGCAGGTTAAATTTCTTATGTCAGATTCGTATCAAATGTGAGACCATCAAGGGCCCAAGGCTATACAGGCGTCAGTTTCGTACATAATGGGTATACCCATCCCCGCTATGTTCAGTTGTTTAATGGCTCGGTACAAAGTCTAAGAATTCTATTTGACAAATCCAAAAAATAACTCATCTTATATGGTAAAATATTAGTCGAATTGGAGAATGTTGAGTTGTATAAGATATTTGTGACTTTATATAAGAACCAAAATAATCAAAATCCATGCTCAAATAGTAGAATGTTATTTGGTTCTCTGTTGTTCAAAATAGTACAAATTAAACCATACTCAAGTTCATTTTCACTATTTCCTTGTACTCCTCTGAGAACAGCTCAAGTCCCATCCTTCTGTAAGGCCCCTCATTTATAAAACCTAAGTAGACTGAAAGTTTCAAAATTCATCAAATGTTCTCTAGTGCCCATCCAATCCATATCAGCATATTCTCCATAACTGGTACTGATAAGTATCAGTATTTAAAAGCCTTTAAATGCCATCCGCGATAGATCCAAAATATCACATCCAAGCGATTTACAACCAGTACCGAACAGAATATGAGGGAAAAAAACATCCATCCTGATTTGTAATTAACACAACCCGACCATGGTCACGTAGAAGGAAATCTAATAAGAAAGAATATCCCTCAATCAACTTCAAACAAAATAATGCATAGAGAAAGTGTTGGATTTGAGATAATATAGGACTAGATGCGGCCCAGTATGAGTGTTTTTTTTGAAAAGGTACATCCGCACCTATTCAAGCATATTACCTCTGTATTTATATATAGAGGTGGTATAGAGGCTCTGTATCTGTATGAGATACAGTAGACTAAAATTTAGAGAAAAAAATGAAGACACAATTCAAGAGGGAGACAATCCGATTTCTCCATGACGAGAGTGGGAACGAGCAGTCTCCGTGCGAGAATAATAAGAGATCATGACATTTAGGCTGTGAAACAGAAGGATATGCTTAGTCTCGGCTGTGGTCTATCTCCAACAAAGCGATTCTCAAAGGCTTACGGCACAAGAGATACAACACAAAAGCTTAAGTACGCCAGATATGATTGAAGACGCATAATCAGAAGGGAAAACGCTTCCGCTGGTAGTTCTGAATTCCCTTATTTCCGTTATTTCTAACAATGGTATCAGAGCCATGAGTGCTACTTTCCGTTTGGAATTGATACTTAAGCTTTGATTATGATTTCTGGTTGTTTTCATTTGATTTGTGGTATCAATTTCATGATTTTTTTTAGAGAATTCGTGAAAATTCTAATCGGTGTTCAGAATAGACAGATTTCTAGACTGACTGATATTGTGACGTAATTTTGATATCTTTATATTATCCAAATGATTTGGAGTTCTTCATAACTATTGTAGAACTCTTAATAACCTTTTCAGAAAGTCAATGAAATCATTAAGTGAATAAAAACAGAGTGAAAATTATGATAGTCACGAGTAGAAGATGTCATTCTGTCAGAGTTCTGAAATCAATGATATTTCTGTAGTGCGGATCAATTTTTTCTCATTTGGTAATTTAAAATTATGTGAAATTTTAATGGATTATAGTTCACTTTGAGATCTATCCAGAAAATCTAAGAACATAAATTTTGGATTTACGACTAAAAATTTATGAGCGTCGTAAGAAAGGTGATTTTGACAGATTGTCAGAACAGGGTGATTGATTTTCATGTTTTATATAATATTTTTGATCTTTCTGATTCTTTATAAATTTTATTGTTCTCATGGTTAGAAAGATCTATAAGAGAGTTTTCCAAAAAGGGTTGAACCATATTATTTGATTAAAAGATGAAGGAGATATGATTTTTCCAAATCAGATTGTCGGATGATGGGTTGTCTGCAGTTAGTTCTGAGATTTTAACCAGAATTGTGATAATCTCTTATTTTATGAAATTTTGATACATAAATTAATAAAAAATTACATAATTAGTAATCCAATATGGTGTAATAATTATCTAATTAATAAATTAAGATTTTTTTACTGGTATCTTACCATAACTGAACCAAATATAAATGATTGACAATATGTACGATATTGTCTCATGTAGTTCTATAACATATTTTGATGATGCTATGATAGAACTTATAGCACAATTGTATGTGATTATTATTTTTGTATGATATATACTTATTGGGTGAATATAAATTGGTAGACTGGTGAGTCTTATTCATATTATGATATTTTTTTTCAATTAAATTAATTAAGTGTAATATTATTCGGTTTGCAAGATTTGATTGGGGACATAGTCATTCTTTTGGTTTTGTAACCGAAATGATGTTATATTTAAATTAATTAGGATTGTATAGCAAAATTATTAAAAGTGCTAATTGTGTTTGTCTCTATATGAACTGATGGATTGAACTTAATTTGAGTTAATCATTGATCTTATTTGAATATGAACTGATGAATATAAATGATGCCGAGCATCATAATATTTTAATATCTTATAAAAGATCGCGATATGACACATCAACTTCTAAAGAATTAGAAGTTAATAGATTTGTGTATATATACGCACATTCTAACTTAAAACTCGAATGCAGATGTAATTAAGTATCATTTTAACTATATTGAGATAGTATGAGTTGGATAATTTATTTAAGCCAATCCTAAATATATTTTATATATATTCTGAGTTTATAATATCTGAATGGTACAATAAGATATGTGCTACGTTATCAAGATAAAAAAAAAAATTTTTGCTTGATAATAATATTATTTCTTGATTGAGAAAGAAATAAAATATTTACTCTTTTACTTTTGAAGATGGAGTAAATGAAATATTTTCTCATATTGGAGATAGAATATAACTTTCTTTATTGGAGATAGAACAAATAGCATGTTAAGATATTTGTACTAGCTCTCTCATTTGAAAGATTAAGCACGCGACATAATATGTGGTTATGTTATAGAAAGCTTGGTAAGATGGTCCTTATATACAATTGAAAGCTGTTATGGTTTAGAGGGAGTCGACAATAACTCATTATAACAATTTGACTTGAGAAACATTCTGTGGAGATAATGGACTAAACCAAGCACATTCAGATATTATATTAGAGACATGATAGTACAAAGTGAGTTGATCTTTAATTAAGTATGTTCCTGTTGAATAACTGATGGATCTCGAGTGATTAGATGTGAAAAAGTCACTTGATTTGTACTTGTACTTGATAATGACCTTCATAGATATATGTACTTAAATTTGATAACAAAATTTAATTTATTATTGTTCAAGTAAATGTTAGCACTTATGGTAGTATGTCAATAGACTGAGATTGACTCACTCACACGAGCAATCACCTTTGACACTTTCGAAGTGAGCAGAGATGAGACTTAGTTAAACTAGCAACGCTTTGGAAGTGTACTGAGTTTAATATTTAATGTCGCCTCAGATTGAGTTGAGATGAGACTGTCATTGATGGTCGACATGAATTGTATCCCACAATTCATGAAGTCTATAGAGAGCCGAGGTGGGAGTTATCTATGGCGCTTGAGAAGCGAGTATGTAAGGACACCCGGATTAGTTACATTGGTAGCGGCCTGCACCACGGGCGTTTAATTTGTGACTATATCTAAACTCGTACGGTGTTTATTTTATAGACATACGTCTGTTATAGAGCAGTTTATTCACCGTAGCATGCATTTCATACTGCATGTGCTTAGGCGACACAAGAAAATGAGTTGAGTGACCTGAAGGTCAGAGATCCTCATCTCCTCATTGTGTGAATTTCTAATTATATACCCTTATGGACCTTTAACTATGTCATGAGGAAAATGATCAATGTTGCTACTTTAGTGTACTACCTATGGCCATGAATGATTCGGTCTACCGGGACATTACTAGGAAAACAGTTGATTCTGATTCAAATGATATGAGGACGAAATGGAAGGTTGATTGATTTGCATCGTGACTTATTTGTATTCACAGATCCGTCAATTATGTCATGTGGACATATATTGGGAATACATGTGACGTCGAGAGAGAGGAGGCATGTTTCTCGAGGGATTGAAAATGCCTACAATATCATGAGCCTAGGGTATGAGATACACATATTATTATTATTTTATTTTAAAGGGAATGCCTCTAAATTGGCTTTAAAAAGTTTGGTCTATGAGCTCCCGAATTGCAGGTGTATCGCTAGTCGCACGACCTATTTATCAGTATGAAGACTCTTGATTCTCGTCAATAGTCTCTAAGAGGGAGATTGTTGAATTTGAGATAATATAGAGCCAGATGCGGCTCTGTATGAGTGTTTCCTTGTAAAGGTGCATCCGCACCTATTCAAGCATATTACCTCTCTATTTATATACAGAGGTGGTATATAGGCTCTGTATATGTATGAGATACAGTAGACTAAAATATAGAGTATTAGAGAAAAAAAGAGAGACACCATCCAAGAGGGAGACAACCCGATTTCTCCATGACGGGAGCGAGAACGAGCGGTCTCTGTGCGAGAATAAGAAGAAATCATGACATCTAGGCTGTGAAACAGAGGGATAGGCTCAGTCTCGGCTGTGGTCTATCTCCAACAAAGCGATTCTCGAAGGCTTACGACACAGGAGATACAACACAAAGGCTTAAGTACGCCAGATGTGATTGAAGACGCATGATCAAAAAGAAAAACGCTTCCGCTGGTAATTCTGAATTCCTTTATTTCCGTTATTTCTAACAGAAAGAAACATCAAATAGAAAACATACAGTTGACGAAGTTGAATATGAGAGTTCTTATTGTATCAAAATATCAAACAAGCAAAAATAGTGTTATTTTCCAAAACATCTCCTAAACCATCTCTCCATCTCGTCTTTTGGCTCTTGATCAAAGAAGAGTGAGAACAGTAGAGTGGAGAAGAAAAGCTTCATCAAGTCCCCAGTTACATCATACGAGTATTGGAAATATAATTTCCGACTGTGGTATCAAAACTTGAGACTGAGATATAAGTGCAAATTTTAGTTGTGAGAACTTAAATATAAATAGAATTTAATTTCAGAGCTTTTTCAGAAAAGATTATTCTTTGTGAGACTGATGAAAAAAATATTATTGGCACATTGGAAGCTAAAGTTATTTCTGCTGTCTAGAGACCGGGATAGGAGTGATGTTCTGACAAGGTTTTTGGATGGGTTGCATTTCTTAACTACCGGTCTCTTGACCAGATCATGGTTTATTTGATTTGAACCATACATATACCACTCACAGGTGGGCCCAGGGCCCAACTGTAAGCTTGCACTGCAGGTTTGGACTAAGCCATCCCAATACCACAATCCTGTGATTAACATGTACCAGAAATATTTGTACTAAAACTGAATTTTAACCAGTTGGAACAAGCCACCCTGTGACTGACAGTTCGTGTACAGGTCATAAAATAATTTGACCTGTGTTGGAATAGATCTGATCTTAAAATTAACAAAATGGTGTTCACCCAACCATATTCAGCTCAACCCTTGACAACTCACTCAAGAGAGCAAAACAATAAGATAATAGTGGCACTGTAATTTTTTTCGTTCCTTCTTTTTGGAACTGATTGTTAACTACTAAGAAAATTGGAATTATCAAATTAAACCTCAACTTGACAAAAATATTGAAATGTCTAAATACCCAACAGTCGGTCAGAACATTGGAATGCTAAGTAAGATTTTTTGTTTTGGTTTCAGAAGATGATTTACATCGCGTGGTGAACACAGCCAGGCAAGGAGCCATGAGGTAGGGTTTCAGAAGACTTGGGAGGTAATTTTCCTGGCAGGATGCTGGCTAATATGGAAGGAAAACAATCGCAGGATTTTCTGTGAAGGGAGTGATACTACTCCGGATGTATTTGTAGGTAGAATAATAACTGAGGTAGAACTATGGGAGAAGTATTGTTAGGGCTCAGGAAAAAGATGCTTTGTTGTTTCTAGTTTGTTTCATTAGATTAGATTTTAGTGCTTGTAGCAGTATGCAGGTTTCAGTCTTGTTTAGGTGTTGTGAAGTTGTATTATTACTATTATTGTTAAAAACATGTTGACAGTCCCTGTCAACCATTCAAAAAAAAAAATACATTTTGTTTGCTTGTATATTGATAGTTTTCAAATAAATTACAACGAAATATCCACCATAAATAAGATTCCAGTTAAGAATGTTTGATCCCCCAAAAAGTTGTTATAGCTTTCTCAATTAAATTACCAATGTCAGGATTAATTTTGGTACCTTCTAGAGGCCAGTATAGTGGTTCAACATCAATTTGATAATATTGCAAACACAGGACTTGATGTTTGCCATAATTACCAACACAATAACCTCAAAATTGTTGACCAATAAATTATCTACGAAAAAGAACTCCCCAAAATGACATACATCATGATATAAATAAAATTATTTCCAAGAAAGGTGATAGTATTAACCTTCGTAGCCCCATGTTAGTCTCTGATTTTGATACTGCACTGTTTGAACATGGCATATGCGGTGCCATGCCCATTAATCTCCACTTCCCTTATGGATCAAGGCGGCGCCTCCAAATCATGTGTGATTGAAAACAGGAATCCAGCAAGCTTTTATAGTGGTGTATCCCAAGCAGAACATATCAACAGCTGAAATAAAAAGTAGATCGCTCATCAATGGCCAAGATAGAAATAATGATAAAAGAAAGAGGGAGGGTGCAGTGCCACTGCTTCTAGTGGCATACGATAACACAAAATCCCAAACATCCACCTAAAATTAGATATACGGTTGATTTAATTGCCAATTTGGTTCCTTTCCTCTCTTTTTAACTCCCGTTCTCCCCTTTAAACAAATAGCAGCTTACAGAAAAGAAAATCTACGAGATCCCCGCCTCACCTCTCCTTAGACGTCCCTCTGATATATATATAAGAATCCATCTAAGTTCTAAATAATTATTATCGTTTATGGTTCCCGCCCATAGTCCATTTCTCTGTAGTATATTTTTAATTTTTGCTTCAATTGTACATTTTGTTTCAGTATCTAGTCATGTAAAAAAGATGTCCTCCTACAATAAGGAAACTACTAAAAATAACTAGCACCATTCTTCAATTTGATAATGCATATGATATTAGCATCACAAAAATTAAAGACTAACATATATCAGAAAGACTATAAATAAAGGTTTCACTTAATGCTGATTATAAACATAATATAGCTTTAATCAAGAAAAGCTATTATTCCACTTAATGCGTATTATTCCTCAAAAGCCTGATAAGAGATCAAAGCTGGCCAATTTTAAATAATAGCTTTTACAATGAACGAAACAAAATGCATCACTAACAGTTCAATTACAAAGCAAAGCTGGAAGGAGCAGATAAAGTAAAGACATGGTTGAATGGTGGGGGAGTCTAACCAGTAATCAGTGTCATTTGGTGAATTGTTGCCTATTATACTGAGCAGTATATGTGTGTGAAATGGGGTCTCAAATGGGTTGGGTACTTGGTTCATCAAACATGTAGATTGACCTGATAAGAATCGAAAATCATATCTGGATGACTAGTCATGAAAAATGGTTGATGTCGATGGAAAACAACAAGTCATGTAAGTATAATTATGATATCAAAGGTCACACTCACAAGTATCTGCGATTAACCTTGCTAGAAAAATATGCCCTCCAAGCTAAAATGAGGCATAATCTAGGCTGCACTAAGGCTTCAATTAATCAATGAGAGCCTCACTTTTTTTTAATGCACTTTATGCACCAAGAATTATCTAACTAATTACCATTGTCAGTACAAAAGGCATGCAATGGGGTTGGCATTTGTCACCACCGCAAAGAGATTACAGCTAGTAAATAAAGAAGTGACTTACATTGAAGTCTAATTTTCGAAGTAGATGTTCGCGTAACCTCCATCGATCGCATTCGCATCAGCGTTCTGCCATGAGCGGTCGGGATCCGGACCTGTGCTAAGGCGGAGCAAGTGTTACGGCACTCTTTCCATCATTCCATGTGACGTGGATGGATCCGACATCCGAGTACGAAGAGGGGCTTCAGCCTTCAAGGTGTGCTTCTGAGATCACCGCTTTTCTTACCTTACGCAAGATAAGAAAGAGCGGCTGTCCCCACGATGAAATCAGTCCATCTCCTGCTTTTTCCAGATGGAAAAATGGGACGTGTTATTCCGATTTGAATGCATTGATTCTAATTTCTAGCGCATGGAAAAGAAAATATTTGAAAGATATTACAATTCATGTTTATTATTCAATCAAGTTAAGTTAGTTATTATTTATATTAAGAATTTTATGATGCAACTAATTTGCATTTGTGTGGAGTAGTATCTGTTTGATTTAGGTTGAATAAGTTATAAACATACGGAAGATCTTTATTTTAGCATATTAGTGAGTTTTTATGTTTTTTTCGTTCACAAATGAGGTATAAATTTATTAAAAACAAAAACAAAATAATTTAAAGCACTATTTAAATGAATTCTAGTTGTCTTATGCATTCAACTAATGTGCAGAAGATATAAACTTAAGTGTGTCTTAAATTTAAGAATCATTAAGTGTGTTTTGAATGGATTCAAATAGAATTGAATAAAACAACAAATGACTAATTCGAATGCATTTTTAAATTCACTTCACTTCAATTTTCTGTGAAATGTGGGTCACATCTATTTGATTTACAACGAAAAAAGAATATGAACATGTAGAAAATCATTTTGCAGAGAGATTTGTTGATTTTTCATTCACAAATGCAAATTGATTCATCTACACACTAATTTAAGCACAATTTAAATGCATTTTAGTGGCGTTTTGTGTGGAATAGTGTTTTATTTAGGTCGAATAAGTTTATAAACATACGGAAGATATTTATTTTCGCATATTAGTAAGTTTTCATGTTTTTTCGTTCACACATGAGGTATAAATTTATTAAAAATAAGAATAAAATAATTTAAAAGCACTATTTATGCATTCTAGTTGAACTTTCCGCTAAATGTGTATCTTATATTCAATTAATGTATAGAAGATATATCTTGGAACACATTTGTGAGTTTTGAGGATTTTTCGTTCACTATTGCCCATGAATTGTTTAAAAATATATAAAAAAAAACTAATTTAAACTCACTTTAAACGCATTCAAATTCAAATTTGTGAAAATATGTGTTTTACCTGTTTGATTTAGGTCAAATAAATTTATAAAGTTGGATTAAATGTTTATTGGAGCTAATATGCGAGTTCTGATGAGACGTACTGAAATCTGAACTGTTTGTTGTTTTAAATAGAATTTAAAAAGAAATGATAAAATTCAACCACCAGAAGGTATTAAATCTGAACTGTTTGTTGTTTTATTCTTCTTTGATCCAGCATCAACGTGAAAAAGATTTAAAATCGTCTGATATGAAAGGGTATTATCGTCAATAATATTTGAGAGACCTCGAGATGGACAAACTAACAAGCGCCCCCTTTCTCAAGCAATGGGCAATGAGTTGAATTGAATCAGCCTGTGCAGTGCCAGTGAGAGAAAGGAAGAAGAAAATCAGAGAGAGAAAAGGAGAACGCAATGGACGATGTATTGACGGAGACGCCGCCTCCATCGCGTTTCTTCGACGAGGATCTCGACAATTTCGTCAGCGCACCGAAGCCACTTCCCTCCCCTTTCCTCCTCTTAAACCCTAATTTCAGTCCTAAGCCTAATCTCCTAGTCGTTGCAATCTCGCCCATCTCCCGCTCTCTTCTCCACCACATCCCCTCCAAAACCCTTATCGGATCCCTCTTTTTACCTGAAGTCTCCCTCTCAGGTAACCCACTTCTTCCTTCTCCAAACTCCAAATCGTTCAATTTGTACTCAGCCGGAAGCCAGAACACTTGTCTCGCCTCGGTACAATATACAGTCCCGCCAGAGAGATCTCGTGCTGTGGCGAAATGCTTAATTGGAAGTGTCGGTGTAGATCAAGTCGTGATCTTTGATTGCATTAAGAGTCAGAATTACCGAGGAAGAATCGAGGTTGATGAGACACTAGCTTTTAAGCTGGAGACGAAGCAACAGAGGTTAGATAGAGGTAATTTGACTGTAAATGGAGTTGATCATTTGCCATCTGGCAGTGTGATGGATGGACTTGGAGCCGCAATTCTGACGGAGTGTCAGATGAAGGGGATCAAAGGTACATTGCTTGCCACTTGGCCCGAAAATGGCGGGTTTGGGGTGTTGAAAATGGTGTTTAAGGAATTAGGTTTTGATGTTGGTGGGACCGAGGAGAGTTTAGCAAGGTTAATTCCCGTGCTGATTTGGATCTCTATATTTAGGAGCAGGTTATTAGTACACTGGTTTTCTACAGTTTTGGCATATATTTTCTTTCAGAAATGTCTTGGCAGCTCAATTTAGTTTGGTTATTTGTTTGACAAGGCTAATTCCATCATTCCATGACTGGTAATGGAAGCTGTTTCCATAACAATGTTTGAGATGCTTCTTTTCAATTCATGATTCTTTTGAGATATATTAGATAAGATAATATTGCATTGTTTTCAGTTTAGATATGTGGTTGCAATTTCTGGGCCTTGACTGTGTATTGTGCATTTTTCTCTAAACCTAACTCTTTTATCTCATTATTAAGACAAATATAGTTTATAATCACCTGAGTTTCCTAGCATTCTGGCAGAACTGTAACTGGGTTAAATGCACCAATTAAATAAATTATGGTATATATGTAACCTGAGGTACATTGGAGTAGACTAGAAATGAAACCCATCGGTAAGCATAAGATCAAACATCTCAAATATCAATGATAATAATGAGGATGATGAAAAAAAAAAAAAAAAAAAATAATAAAAAATAATAATAATAGTTTATTATTAGACTTTATTGTTAGATTATAGTTTGGTTTAAACTCTGAGGCATGAACAATCTGTTCATTACCTCTTCATGTTTCTTTCACAGTTGCACCTCTTTTATTCAAGAGAATTTCATGTTACTTCATCCTGCAACCTCCCTGCAGTGATACTTCTTAGTTCCTTTTTGATATTTATATTTATATTATCCTTGGTTTCTTTATTCTGAGCTCATATTACAATTTTTTCTTGCATGATTTTTAGGTTTATTTATTATCACAGTATAAATGCACAGTATAAGTTAATTTACTATCAAATCAATGAATCATTGTCTAGCAGCTTATACACTCCTCAGGTTCAGGTTCTTTTATTAATGCACCCATGACTTCATTTTTTTTTTGTTGTGATATATTTTCTTCTAACATGCAAAAGGGGTGAAAAGGTTATTTTATATGTGGAATCCGAATGCTAACAATTGTCTTGTTTTTTTTATAATGAATAAAAATAATTTTTTTTTCCAAAGTAACTCAGCTCCTTCCTTGTCTGCAAAACATGACAACAGGGCCCCTCTACCTTTACATAGGCAGATAAGAGAGTTGCATGCAGAGTGGAGAGGGGGGGCGGATCCCGGGGGTCGGACCCCTACGGGACGGGACGGGACGATCTACGATCTGATCCGGTTTGGTCCGATTTTTTTTTACAAATTGGAAAAAATAATAATTTATCATATTTTTAATAATAATTTTTAACTAATTTGAATTATTTTTAAGGGGGGCGGATGGGAGGGGTGCGGGGCTAGGTGGGAGGGGGGTCGGTTTGGGGGCGGTTCGGTGCGGTCCATGGTCCTGGTCTGGTTCATGGGTCGGCACGGTTCATTTTCGGGTGAAGGGAGGACCAACTCATCGTTGGACCGGACCGTAGTAGGGCACGAGACGGTCCACGGTCCAGTCCGGTCCGGTCCACGATCACGATCACGGTTCGGTCCGGAATAGGTTAGACCGTCCGATCTATTTCAAACCACTAAATGTAGCCTAGTGTCTTATGCCTTTCCTTTAATGTGAAATAAATATGAAATAAAGAGAAACTAAATGTTGTAAAAAATCATAATAATTGTCGTGTAGTGCACGAGTTTGATGAGTTCATTGTTGATCTGAAATTGATAATCTGACTGATTTTCAAATCGACCTCGATGTAATTTCGATTTAAAACCAAATCATGTAGCCTAAATCAAACAATGATAGCTAATTGGAGCAACAATAACGTGCTTATGACCATTTGTAACAGAACTTATTTTTAAATTGAAAGTACTAAAAATATTTGATACCTGACGAAATTATGAGAATTTATTGTGATATCGAAAATTTAGGAGGCAATCATCAGTATATTGATGGAAATGAGATTTATTTTATGTAAATAAAATATTAATAATTTAGACGGATGCGTTAGGAGATGATTAGAGGTGCTACTTTATGGAAGTTGATCTCAGCCTACACGTCTTAAAATCTACAGATTTTTTTTTATATATAATAATTATAATAATTATATTATTAATAATAATAGTGATAAAGTAAAATTTGAAATTTACAAATGGCGGCGTGCTATTGGTAGTGGCGTAGAGCAAACGCGTCACTACCAGTGACGTCTTTGTGTAAAACAGTGTAAACGCGCCATTGTCAATGACGTTTTTGGTGGCAGTAGTGATGTTAATCCAATGGTAATGAAATTATGATCATATGAGCAAGAGCAAACGCATCACTGTCAATGATGTGTTTACACTGTTTTACACAAAGACGTCATTGGCAGTGACGCGTTTGCTCCACACTACTACCAGTGACGCACTGCCATTCGTAGATTTCAATTTTTATTTTTTATCACTCTTAGTATTAATAATATAATTATTATAATTATTATATACAAAAAATGGAGGATTTTTCTTTTTAATGAGATTTAATCAGCACAAATCTCAACATGATTCAAGCGAATAATAAGCTGCCACAGTGCCACCCGATTTATGGGTACCAAACCAGAATTGATCTGGATCCGGTTAACGTGCTGGATGTATGGTTGGACAAAATATAAACAATTAGATTATAGAAAAGGTTAAAATATTAGTATTTCAAAATATGATCCGGATTAAAATCAGAAATAGCATTCGGGTAGTATACGAGTTTGAGTTAATTATCCAACCCAAAACCGATTTCGACCGTTACCCATATAAATACCCAAACACTTTATAATTAGTTAATATAAAAAATATTAATAAATATTGAAAGGCAACTGTCAGTGGCATGCTCTTAGAAAACAAATGTTTATAATAATCTCTTATGTTAGGAAATATATATCTTCAACATTTTGCTTTTCATAAAAAATTCTCCATTAATTTAGATAGGTTATACATTAATTTAGAGTTATTATTTAGTTTACCTACCATGCTATATTCTATTGATATAGACAATAATAAAATTTGATTTTGAAGTTTTATTTGAAGATATTATAATTGAAAAACAAAGAGTTGCTCCGGTATTGCTTGAAGAAATTATAATTATAATTTTGATTTTGTTATGATATGAATATGAATCGATGTAACTAATCCATATGAATATCTTAAGTTTTTAAAATTTATAAAAAGAAAATAGAATTTTGTGAATAATACAAAAATAATCCGAAAACGGTGCATAGAAAATATAAAATAAAAATTATTCAAACACGTTTTATTCATCTGTTCATTATAAAAATATTGAAAACGAATAATAGTTGGCAAATCATATAAAAATGATTACTGCTGCCTCTTTTGATGTCATGTCATGAGTGAGTATCGTCCAAAGAAATGGATGCGCTGTCATGCTTTTTTCTACGACATTGACTGTCATCCATATTTTTTTTGTATCAATAACAGTGGACTCACAAAATAAAATTAAAAAATCTCTATTATTAAATCTAGTCCATCAAATAAATTCGATGACCAGACAAAAAAATTTATCGTTTTATGGCAGATACGGATCCTCGCCCAAAGACGTCACTTGTTTTTGACACGTTGACAAACAGGCTTCTATTGGAGAAGAAATCAGAAATCATTTTAAGTCCTGCTGCGTCAATAAAAACTAAAAAGGATTCTGGTACCAGTAGTTCACATGTGGAGATACAGATAGCCTTCGCGTGGTGGGTGTGCGGTTGCCAATTGCCACCTGTAACTGTAAAGCTGTAACCAACGACTTTTACTACGGAAAGCAACTAAATTTCTTTACTTCTGCAGACACATATGACGCAGGACATTCTTATTGGATCGTAGACACGACCTGGTCCAGTAATTCAGTAAGCATCTCTGCTGTGTGCTCTACGAATTATTCCAGTAAAACCTAAAAACAGGAAGCATTTCCTTTTCCTGTTACATGCAAAGCTAAGCTGTAATGGCATAATGGTAGGTGACATCACCATTGGGTCCTCGTTCGTTTCACCCGACGCATCATTCGACCACTGAGGAGAGGAGAGAGAGAGAGAGAGAGAGAGAAAGTGAAACGAAAGAAGCTGAAAAGATGCCTTGTTATATAATTACCATGTTACCTCCACTTTTACATCCGAGTCCCCACTCCGCTTCTTGTCTCTCTATACCCTATGGTTCTTCTTCTCGCATTCGCCTCGCCAAAACCTCGCTTTCTCTCACGATGCGCCGTCGCCGAGGAATTTGGAGGTCTCGTCCCGGCAGCGCCGTCCTGGCCACCTCTGAGGAGTCGGTGGCGACCGTCTCTACCGACGATGACAAGGTACGCCTTGGATTAGATAGTTTTAGTGAAGGGATCTGCTGTGGCCCCCCTTGTGTGGTTGTTAGTGTGTTTTCTGGTAAGGGAACTGCCGCATTGTGAGCGCCACAGTAAATTCCTTCTTTGGATTTTATGTTACTAATCTTTGGTTTGTTATAGTTTGGAATTAATCTTTAAATTTTGAAGATACCGTTTCTACCCTGATGTTTCTTCTACTGGGTGCAGCTATGAACAGTTCTAAATTATAATGTCATTTGAAAAGCACCACAAAAGTACGACCGAGCTTTAGAAAAAAAAAAGATGAGCACCAATTTAATGGTTGAACTTGAACCCCACTCTTTTTAATGGATCACCATACGCTCAGTAAATGTCAGGTTACCATTTTCTCGTTTGCTGGTATACTAGGTAGGTTTGCTATATTTGCGTGTTTCAAAATTGTAACAGATCTAGCTTTACCTGTTTCTCTCATTAGTGATCTTTCTGATAAAATACTACTCTTTTGCAAAACAAAGAAAATAAATATTTTTTAAATTATGTCAGAGAGTTGGTCCCGATATTTCAACTCTTCTAAGGAGATTTTGGAAGGTGGCAGCTCCTTATTGGTCATCAGAGGATAAGGTCCAAGCAAGGCTGAGGCTCGCTGCTGTGTTTGCTCTGACACTTGGGACCACTGGTATTAGTGTTGGATTCAACTTCCTGGGCCGGGATTTTTATAATGCACTTGCTAGTAAGTTATCCCTTTTTCTTTTCCTCTATTTTTGCAGGCATTTATCTGTTAGAATAGTTTGTACTGATCATTATTGTTTTGTTGTATTTTTTTTTCCTTTTAATTTGCAAGACAAGGACCAAGAACAATTCATGAAGCAACTTTTGTACTATCTTGGAAGTTTTGCTGGAGGAATTCCGGTGAGCTCTTGTACGTGTTAATTTGAAATCTGTTGGAATATTAAATGCTAAGCTTAATGAGATTTTATCCAAATAATTACACAGTTCAACACTCAACACTGCTGACACCTAGAGGTATTACGATATCAGCTACATTTGTTAGTCTATGTCGACTATGAACAATGCTGTTGTGGGCAATAATTTGATCCTTGGGACTTTATTAGTATGGTTTATATAGTAGTTTATCTAATAACTTTATATTCTTTTGAATACCTCGTAGATCTTTGTGTTAAGAGACTATGCAAGAGAGACTCTCTCCTTGAGGTGGCGTTCTTGGATGACGACTTATTATATGAAGAGATACTTTCAGAACCGCACATTTTACAAAATTCAATCGCAGTCAATAATAGACAACCCTGATCAGCGTATTGTAGATGATTTGAGCGCCTTTACTGGGACAGCTCTTTCGTTTTCTCTGACCTTATTTAATGCTGCAGTTGATTTGATCTCCTTCAGTAATATTTTGTATGGAATTTATCCTCCTCTTTTTGTGGTGCTTATTGTGTACTCTTTGGGTGGCACAGCAATTAGCATCTTTCTAGGGAAGGTACTGGCCTTTTATTGAAATTGCAAATTAAACCAAACCAAAAAGAAAATTACCATGCATTTGTTGTCTTTCAATTAAAAATGAATAATTTTTGGGTTAGAGTGGCAACTGACTATATGAACTGTGGTTAAACAAGCAAATCATCCCTTAATTTCTTATTAACTCAATAAATCTATAGTAAGTTATTATTACAAATTTCTATTCTGGCACGTAAAAATCATTTGTTCTGGGTGTAATTCAATTTGAGCTTATGATGAAAGTACTATTCACTGGAGTTGGAGCAGAGCTGTGGTTATTTGAGTGTATTACATAAATATCTGAAGAACTTGTTTGGCCTGACTTTATAGGTTGTGAATTTGAGAAATGTTTGGTCCTGTGTTGCAACTAGGATAAAAATAGGCTTTGTTGATAAAGAGAAAAACCCATGAAATAATTATCATGAATTTTTTTGTTTGCAACATTGGATTTATATCCATCTCATGAGTCTTAGCTGCTGCTGCCATGTTTGTCTGTAGGGATTGGTTAACTTGAATTTCATGCAAGAGAAGAAAGAGGCTGATTTTCGATATGGCCTCGTCAGAGTTAGAGAAAATGCAGAATCAATTGCATTTTATGGAGGAGAAGAGAATGAATTACAACTTTTAGTTGACCGTTTCAAAAGGGCCTTTGAAAACCTTAGTGTAAGATCCTTCCTGTATTAGGAAAAGAAATTCACTAATTATCCTCAATAGCAGAAAATATCTATCATAATATTGTTTTGGAAAGCACCAATAAGTTTTGAAATTGATAGGTAGTCTATTGACTCTAGAATAGTTTTTCTTGCATTCACATTATCTATGCAGAAAAATGAGTTGTTCAATATATCTAAAAATAGCTGCTTTTGTTAACGGTAATAGATGTTGCAACTATTACAGATTTAGGTGGGAATTTTTAATTTAAACGAAGAAGAATCCAACTATATCAGTTATTGTATAATAATTTAATCCTTTGTTGGAGTTGTTTAATGATGGTAAAGTAACACATCATGAATCATTGAAGTTTTAGCAAAAGAGCGATTTTTTGATTTCAATTAATTATGTAGATGCATCATATGTGCTCATAATGCTGTCTTTGTGTCTTGTAGGAACTACTGATATCTCACGTAACTTGGAGTTCTTCACTAGTGGTTACCGCTATCTAATTCAAATCTTACCAGCTGCTGTTGTTGCGCCTATGTATTTCTCAGGGAAGATAGAGTTTGGAGTTATCAACCAGTCTGTCTCTGCCTTTAACCATATTCTTAGTGATTTTTCCCTCATAGTGTATCAATTTCAAGCTATCAGTGCCTTTTCAGCTGTTATTGATCGATTAGGTAAAATCTCTCTCTCACTCAAAAACACACGTGCTCTTACAGACACACAGTCACACAGTATGCGCCATTTGGACACACACCATCCAGTATGTTGAGAGCTGAGATTACTTTTCTTCTTGAAATACTTACTTGTTTCCTTTTTTTTTTTTGGTTAACAAATTCTAGTAACTTATCAATACGTAATTAACATATTCATTTCTCATAGCTGCCTCTAAAAGCGAACTCTCATCTTAATGTGAAGTCCAATATATTCCATTATGTTAGCAATTTGGTACTTGCTTTTATTTAGTTTTTCTCCTAAAGCAGAAAACTGAAATCAAGTGAAGTGATGGATATCAATTTTTGGGTTCCAAATTTACGTCCTCAATTTCAATAGCTTACCAGGGTGTTGCATATTTTGCATAACATGACCAAAGTTTACATAATTAAGTGTTATCTGCATGTTACCAAAGCCTCATTTATTCATCGATATTGTTGGGTTTTATTATCTGTAGTTGCATATTCAAGGCTTAGTTGAATTCTATAGCTACAATATTCTTGCCAGAAATGCTGAAAACATTTATTACAAGGTTTTGCTACCAGCACTTGGACAGGTTGGACCACTTTTTCATTTTCATATCTAGCAGTTAATTTTCTTTTAATTCCAGGTGAGTTTGATGATTTATTGGATGGAAATGAGTCTTCAAGCTTATTCAAACATGAGAATACTGAAGCAATAAAAATTGTTTTTAGAGAAACTAGTGACCCCTTCTCCAGCTCAAATGGGTCAACACTTCCGACCGAGCCTCAGAAGCTTCTAGAAGTTCTAAGCTTGACTTTACAAGCTCCTAGAAGTAGAACTGTACTTTTCAATGATCTCTCCCTGGAGATGACTCTCAAGGACCATTTACTGGTGGGTGAATCTCATGTCCTGAATGTCATATTCATTCTATAGATTTGCTCTGAAAGCTAATCTGGAGCCATGTAATGTGCTTTTTCCATGCCAGATTAAGTATTGTTGGAAGTAGTTGATTTACTCTTTTGACCTGGTATGACATGTTCATTTAGGTTCAGAAAACTATTTTTTTTAAAACTTGTTTAGAGGTTTTCTTCTTTGCTTGAATATTCATTTGATCCACATTTCCATATTTTTTACTATGCTTTATTCTTGTTATGTTTCCTTTGGTATTAAATGATAGTTTGATGAATAAGTATTTCTGAAATATTTAGGTAATGGGACCTAGTGGCAGTGGCAAGACATCATTTTTACGAGCTCTGGCTGGCCTTTGGAACAGTGGTAGGGGGACCATAGTATATTATATAAGTGGTAATAGACAAGCTCCTGATTTAACATCTAATAAATTTGATGAATCAATGAATAACTCATTGGAGAGACAAGATGAAGAACTAATACAAAGCTCCAAGTATCGAAGGCGTGGAGGCATATTTTTTCTTCCTCAAAGGCCTTACATGGTTTTGGGTACACTTCGTCAGCAACTGCTTTATCCTACATGGAACGATGATCTTCTCCTATTGTCAGATGACCCAAAAAATAAGGGTACACATTTCATTTTGTGTATTTGTGCTCTTTGTTTGATTTTTGCTCGCTGCAAATCTGCTGACCTAAGAAAATGGGGTTTTCACTAATGTCCCTGCCAAATTAGAAAAAAAGAGAAAAAGCAATCCTCCATTTCTCTTATCTTACATAATGACCTTTCCACAGTGCTCAAATTACTCCACTCTGGCCATTGTCACTACTAGAGGTGGCAAAACCTGACCCGACCCACTCAGATCCGAACTTGATTTGATTTTTTTAAAAAATCAAACCAGCCTAATCCGAAACCATCCTGATCTGAGACCAAATGAACTCTAATTAGAGGTGACAAAACCTGACCTGACACATCCGAACCTAAACCAACTTGATTTTTAAAAAAGTCAAAGTGACCTAACCCGACTCGATATCAAATAACCTGCAATCCAATCAAAAGCGATCTAAGGTCTGAAAAAAATCAATATATGAATTGATCCAACCCGATTTCTTTCAAAAGGTCAAACCGACACGATCTAACCTGTTTTGCCCAAACCCGAACCCGATCTGTCCTACCCGATTGCCACCTCTAACTACAATCCAACCTAAGATATGAATAAAGTCAATATTATAAATTGACCCGACCCGACACGCCTGATTGCCATCTCTAGTGACTCACTAGTAGATGAGGATTTGGCACTTCTGTAAAAGAAACAAGGAAAGGTTATATAACACATATCTTGTAAGAAAAGTTGGATATTTTTTATTTCTTTATAGCGATCGGAGATTTCCAGGATTTTTCTTTTTAATGAGGCCTCACATGTATCAGTAAAATAAGCACTGGATAACCTAATGAGTCATATAATAAATAAAAACTGACTAGTAAAAGAGAAAGAACGGAACCAGAAAAAAAGGTATGTGGATAATTTTGCAATTATTTGTCATCTAGGTTCATTGCCATTCTTATCTCAAGGATCAACTGCCAATGATGCAATGGAAAGACCTGAGATTCCAACAACTGATGATCTAATTGAGGTGCTCCAATCAGTCCATCTTGGTGATATTTTGTCACGTTTTAATGGCCTGGATGCAATACAGGAATGGTCAAGTGTGCTTTCTTTGGGGGAGCAACAACGCCTCGCTTTTGCAAGATTACTCCTAGCCAAACCCAAGTTGGTGTTGCTGGATGAGTCAACAAGTGCACTAGATGAAGAAAACGAGGTAGATTTTGCTACTGAGTAATGATGTTTCTATTTTGTAATTTGCTGAACTAATGATGTTTCAATTTGAAAATTCATGACTGAAGCATCTTCTTCAGATAATACTGGTATGTTGTCTGCAAAAGTCTCAAAAAAAGTTAACTGCTACTTGTGCTATGAAAATTCTTGGGGTTTAGGGTTTAAGGCTGTCAGATTGTCTTTTTAGGCCAGATGGTTTGTGTTTCAGGTAGTGTTCTCTACAGGTTAATGATATTTTCTCCTACTATCTCATAGTGCAAGTTCCAACTCATATCATTTGAACATTACAGAAATCTTTGGTTGTGTTGGGATTGATTATGGTGGGCTGTATTATGACAAATTTTCCTTGCTAGGGTTCTTGTACTTAAATTCTTGCCATGATATTGGGGGTACTACTATTGAAAATTTCAACAAAGGCTGGGTTCACAGCATATCTATTTTATTTTGCAGAGGTTTTCAATCTAGGCCATTCAATAAAGGGTGGGGATCACTTGACAATGGATTATTTTGTCAATCTTGACAATGGATTTTCAAATAAATATAAAAAAATTAAAAATAAAAATAATCTTACGGATATGTTCTTCTACTTATAGATTGATGGTGATTCAAATTTCATGCAATTTCATTATCGTTTGATACTTTATCAAGGACTATCAAAATTTTATTCAATTTGCAACGGTTATAATTTGACGGTCTTTAATGGACTATCAAACAATAATGAAATTATATGAAATTTGAATCATTATCAATCTATAAGTAGAAAAATATATACATAAGATTTTTTTTTCTATTTTGAAGATTTTTTCGTATTTATTTGAAAATTCATTGTCAAGATTGACAAGATGACCATTGTCAAGCGATCCATTCCCTTCAATAAAACTCATTAAACCATCTTACCTTAACTAGACAGCCCGAACAACCATGTTACTTAAAGCTGCACAAGGCAGAAAACCAGCACAAAAAAGAGCCGTAATTAGGGGCACATGCTGATAGATCTGTACGGCAATCTACTCTTGCTGATAGAAATCATTAGATTCAACTGGGATTATTAATTGACTTGTTTTTCTTTTTTTAAATTATTATACAGGCTCATCTATATGGACAGATAGAGAAAGCTGGGATAACCTACATCAGCATTGGTCACAGAAAAACACTGCTGAAGTACCATAAAAGGGTCTTGAGCATAATGAAATCTGATTCAAATGACAACCGGAATTTACGCAATTGGAGTGAGAAACCCATCAATCAGGCTCCAGAGGCCATCGAAGAGAGTCAAGAAACCAGTCCTTCAGTGTAGTTTTTCTGTTACGCTTCGCACTAAGCCTCAGGCTGGAGCACCAATTCAGGAGAACATATCCAAGGAGACAATTTTAGCATTGGAACCCTTGGTGAGTTGGTTGATTATAATGTTTTGTTCTGAGACGTGATGATGTAAATCGCTAAAGAAATAACGATGCTCATAATAGCCTGTCAGGTTACTAGGAAATCTGTATATGGTATTAGTTAATAATTCACTTGCAGACTGTTTTTGTAAGTAGAGCTCGTACACTGTAATTATATGCTTTGTCATATGTTAGACGATACTAGAAAATAAGCTGAGAAGCAGAACAAACTTGTCGCATTTCTATTTTTTAAGGTTCATCTTCCTTTTCTATAGCATCTTACAAAGTAGCTAATCAGTGGCCATGCTCTGATCACCATAAATTTATAAGATTATTTGGATTAATGCATGCATGATTGGTTCAATACTGCTGCTGCTCAGGAAAAAAAAAAAGGAAAACATATGAAGCAAGATTACAAGAAGCATTTAGCCGTTTACAGTCACACTTTATAAATCGTTAATTCTGCTGCATCCCACCTAAATTTAACTAGCAAATGTTGGTTTTTAAGCAAATTATTCCCCCTGATTGCGAAGGAGAATAAAACAGATAAGGAGCTAGAGAAATGAAGAATGCCATGAACATTAATTAATCATTTTAAGTCACGATTGCGTCATTCTTCTTCCACCTGAACCAGACTCCCTTTGGCAATTGAAATAAACTGCAGCTACTGGAGGCCCCAGATTGTACAACTCCAAAAAATCTCGCATGCAGAAATTCTGGCGCCAGCCCGGCGCATAAATGGTGTGGCATCCTTGCTGTTGGAAAAGAACAAAAATATACCGGTGGATGCCGAGGGATGGCCGCGGGCTCTCATAGGACACTACCTCATGGTCTAAAACAGAAAGAAAAATAAGTAGCATTGTCATATATTATATCCAAGGTGAGGTATCTTAATTGTCAAATTACTATTGTCTGACTTGCCATGGGTTGCTAGTCCAGTTGTGGCTGGGATGTCAGTGACCAACCTGCAACAATTAATCACAGATACATTAGTCACTATAACAGATGCAGGAGAAATTTTGACACGTTCTTTTCAATCAAATGATCTACTCTGCATATGAAGTCCCTTTCTTGATAGTTACTAGGGGCTGGTAGCTATACTGATCATTGGGTTAAAAAAAATCTAGTAGCAACACATGATGAAAACAATTATTAATTATAACCTACTACTGAGAAAGACTTTTGTTCCTTGGGAGGAAGGAAAACAACTGCACTTTGTCCTTTCTTGTAAACAACCCCTCTGTAGTGCACAAGTCAGCTCTTAAAAAAAAGAAGAAACTGAAACTGGTATGGACCGATAAACACAATTCACTGAAGACACACAAACGCACGCACACACATACACACTGAAAGATAGAGAGGGGGCTGGCAGTGAAGAGGGAGAGAGAGGAGGAGGAGGATGAAGGGGGCGGTCACGCAGTTGGCTATAGGAAAAATCTTAGGACTGCTGTTTATCAAAATGTTGACAGAGTATGATGTCCCTTCACAACTTGGCGGTCTGTGTGAAGCTTCAAAACGAAAAAAAAAGAAGAAAAAAAAGAGACAGCAATCTTTGCATCTCCTGGCAAGAAAAAAAAAGGAGAGAGAGAGAAGGAGATTACCAGTGCAAATATTCCCGAAGAGTCGGATCGCTCGGGCTTGGTGCGTCTGGATCGACCATAACCTGTAATAGACAAACACTATAATGGTAATTTGAATTTTACAGAAGTGACTGTAAGTTGCTCCAACTTGTTATAGATTCTGGGAGTGCTTCAGATAACTAATTGTATGTCATCTGATATGTGTGAGTAGAATTCTTAAACAAGAGATGGTGAACCATTCTTATGTAGACAAATTCAAAAGTCAAAAAACCAAACAAACAAACGATGTAAGGATCTAGTAAAAATCAAGATAAGTAAAAGTTTTGTTTTATTGTTTTTATTACTATGGAGAGCGAAAAGTGGAGGTTCCAAGTTTCTTTTATGTAAAAGTTCTACACATCAATCTAATGCACGAAACTTGGAAGAAAAAAACGATTTAAAAAAATTTATGAATTCATGTTGTGTTTTATTGTATGAGGAGAATCTGATATCAGCACAAAACACCATTTGTAAGTAGTTAGTAAATAAAAATTAGCTAATCTTCTTATGCATACAAATATATTATAATTAAAAAAACATAAATTGCAAAATTAACTGTGTATATATAAAGATTGACAGAACAGGGATAAGAAGAAAACCATGTTTTAGTTCTACTTACAAGTGTAAAGAATGAACTACTATCGGTACCGTGGATCTCGACCGTAGGCTGGTTTGCCACCGCTGAGGGTTTGAACTCGTAACCATTGGTTACTTCTCTGGAAGTGTATGTAACCCTGAGTTGCACTTTTCTGACAAAAGGATCAAGCACATCACCAACCACTCTTCCAACAACCAAAGGATCCCTCATTCTTTGCATGGATTGAATTTTAGTTATAGTTCTTGAGGCCGTAGTTGAGAACTAAAAATACACAAGCAACGTGCAGAGAGAGCAAATAGGTTGCTCAGAACTCTCTTAACTCACAAATGCTTCAAACTAAAGGTTCTAGTTATATTATATGAGTGTGTGTGAGAGACTTGTGATATTTGCTGGATGAAATTGAAATGCCTGATCGCTTTCACCACATATCAAATAGTTGTTTTCGACTTCCATGTGAGATATATAGAAAATGAGTCGTATTGGTCTAATTGAATGATAGCAACCATTAAATTCTTCTAGTTTTGGGTCATGGTACTGTGCGTACCTAGGTCATGATCACTATACTTTTTGAATACTGTTAAAAACAAAAGTACAGCTTGGTGCCCAACTCTTTGGCCGCCCAACTTTGTCCAATTTATTTGTGCATTTACAGGTTCCAAAATAATTAGTTAAATGCATATGATATATAACAATCTTTAAAAAAGCTAATTTTTCAATTTGAATATTAACTCATTCATTAATAATGTAGTATAATTTATTTGTTCACAATTGAAGTAGGTAATAATGGATTCTGAGTTCCTTTAATTTGGAACAAACCAACAAACAAATGACATGTCAAGAGCATATGTTAACCAAGCATGTCAGATTTCTTACAACTATACAAATACGTCATGTACGTATCTAGTAAAACTAACAGCTGTCTGCTAATTAGCTTAAACAATTCGTTAGCATCTCTTTTTAGTAAGCTTGATATTATTAAAAATTTAGCTCTTGGTATATTTTTTTTTTTTAAAAAAAAGCGAAAATACATCATAATTAAAAAAAATCAAATGGCGTTGATAATGCAATATAATCAATGTTACTTTATTATTCAAGTTCACATTACAAAATTTACTATACAACAATTGTATAGTATTTGTAATTTAACTTAATGAGTTATTATTCAGACTACTAAAAAATAAATAAAATACAATCTACTGTCTTGATCGCCCATTTCAAAACCCTTCCGTATGTTATGTCGTTTCTCTCATTCTCTCTCTCGCTGTAATCCTCTCTTCCTTATTCTCGCCTCCACCCCCAGCCCAATCATCCTGGTATTTAATTTGTCGCCATGCTCCTCATTTTTTTTTCCATTTCATTTTTTTCTTCTCTTTTCTCGAGTTATATCTTCGGATTTTCTGTGACCGCGCGGAGGACGCATGATTTATGTCATGTTTGGTGAGTGGGTCCTACTCACCAAACAGCAGGAATAATGTGCTTCTGTGCTAAAGAGAAGAGAACTGCAAAATTATTCTATATATAACTATATTTGCATGACCTGCGTTAAAATTGGATATATACCGTCAATATATTCCAATTTGAATATTTATCCATTCAAATTTAAAAATTAAGTATTTATTCTTAAAAATAAATTTTGATATTTATCAATAACTAGTATTATCCTCATAAAAATAAATTAACAATTAATTAAAATTACAATAAGATAAAATACCATTTCTAATGATTGAAGATATTTTTTATTTATACATAAATTTTCTTATTAATTTTATTACTTCAGTGATGCACAAAAATATCACAAAATCATAACTTGAAACTATTTTTATCACTATAAATATCAATCTCATTGGGTAGGCGCTAGTTACGATCAGGTCTGATTTGTACTAGTTCTGGATTATACTAGTTCTAATTCATAGAAATTTATTATTTTATTTTTAGATTGCATAGTAATTGGAGCTCAAGGAGAGATAACAAAGATAAGTAGCAATATAGCAGCAATATAATGTATATTGTAAAATAAAATAATTCAATGCACCGTCATTGATTTTGTTACGGTGCAAATTATATGAATGATGAAAAAATATAGAGAGATATTTTGTCCTGTTAATTTGATTTTTTTTAAAGATAATACTAGTTATAGGATAATACTAGATATTTTGTCCTATTATACATTTTCACATAGACATATCTAATTTTTAAATTTGAAGAGATAAATATGATTTATTTAGAGATATATACCCAATTTTACCGGCAGTGTGCAGTGAAAAAATAGACTAGGTGATATTAGAATGGTTAAGAATAAAATCCGTAAGTGTGTGTCGGGGGAGGAAATGTTCTGTATTTAGCATTTTAGCTCTTTCTAAATTAAGAAAATTATTATAAAAATATCATTATTGAATTATTATTAATACGGATTTTGTTATACATGTCAAATGAAATATTTTGTATATTATTTTTTAATTCTTTATTATACATTTATTTTAGAGTTAGACTATGATGCTATGCGTACGTAATTAATGATCAAATTTGCTATGGATTAAAAAAATATAACTAAATCATTTTCAAATTTTGATTTATGCATCTCAATAAATTATTTATATCAAAATATGATGGAATATAATTTTTTTATATTTTTAAATTATTTAAATATTAGTTTTATATTTTTAAAAATAATTTAGGAAACATATATTATTTTATTACTATTTTTATTGAGTCATCTTAAAAAATAAAAATTAAAAATTAAAAAATTTTAAAACATAAAAAAGTTTTATATCTCATCATATTTTGATATAATTTAACTATATATTTTTTTACTTCATAACAAATTCAATCATTAACTACGCGTAACATCATAACCTAACTCTTCATTTTATACATTACTTTTATATAGTAAGTTAATAACTCAGTTAAATTGATTGATTACAATACTTATAAAATAAACTTGTATAATAAAATAGTTAATATTATTTATACAATAATTTATCCAACATTATTTTGTTCGTACGTATGGATATATTTCTGTATCTTAAATTCTGTGCAAAAGGAGCTTAATATGTTAAAACCGTTGGCACAAACAACACTAGCTGTGGCCTGTGGTAGAGAGAGTAATGACAACAGCCGTATGGTTCATTTGCAGAAAAGAAAGCATATAAATGCTCTGGGTGGAGGTGGAAGTGCATGTGGATTCTATTCCTACACGTTACGTCCTTTCTCCACACATCGTGGAACTCACAGTATTGACCGGACATAAAAACAAATGAACATTTAATTCACCAGTAATATTTTATAATATGTTAATATTAGTAGGTATTAACGCAAACAATTTTGCTTCTTTAAATTTTAGATTTTTTAATATATTTTGAATGTAGGGAATATCGTTTTTCTTTATCAGCCTTGTTAGATTCTTGAGACAACATTTTTTGTTGAGTTCTTTAGAATTTGTTATGGACTTTATAGTTAGTTTCGTACATATTTAACACTATATTTACTTTTTGAACATGCGCATTTGATAATATTGACTAGAATCATGTGGACAATAATTCAAAAGAACTTTTGAAATCGGGTTGGATTGGTTACGGCTTTGGGCACGTGCTTAGAAAGATGATATATACTTATGGACATAATATCAAAATTGGTACGGGTTATTTTAAGAATTTTGAAAATTGGAATAAATTAAGAAATGAGGATTTTTTTTTTTAGTTTCAACGTTCATATGCACATATCTTCTAATAATAAACATTTTGGAATAGTAAATAAAATCTACATTTGATTCGATTAAATTTTGATTAGAACGTGAAATTTCACATCCCTCGACCATAAAACAGACTGTAAATTATGAACCAACAAAACAAATTGAATGCATTGAAAAAAAAAGACATAGTTTAATGAGTTATAGTAACCATTTTGTCTACTACTAGAAAAAAAAAGAACCAATAAATAAAGACCTCAACCCTGGTAATAGTTAAAATCTTCTATTCCTTATCATATTGACAATGAAAATGCTCAATCGCCATCCAATGTTTAAATCACTGTTGTTAACTTCAATGGTGGAGACTCTGGACAACCAAATTCCTTTCTAAAGAAAAAGCACCGACAATAAATGTTGTAAGTAGAGAGCAGAGACCAGAGACAGAAAACAATTAATGTCAAATTGGCGCTTTCATTGTCTACAGGCTACAGAGTTCAGTGGATGGCCTATAACAGAACCAATCATCAATTTTTAACCATGCAACATGAGCCTCTATAAATGAATCCACATCCTCTCAAGAATTTTTTTTTTAAGGTCTGTGCGGATTTTTATTGTGAATCGTCCGATTACTCATCAATGATTTTGATTTTATAATGATAAAATCTCTTGTGCATTAAAATTCGTGTTTAAATTTTTCCACAACCTTTATGATTAAAACGAGTTGTACGGATCTCTTTGAATAGCTCTCCACAGAAAAAAAAAACTCTCAAGAGGAATCAAGCCCCTCTATAACTTGTGGTGCTCATTTTCCTCTTGTCAAAGTTCTATCAAGGTTATATTTCTCAGTGCTACAATATGGTATTGGTAGCAAAGGCAGAGGCTACATTTGAGATAGACTTTTCAGGTTGCCTCTCTCTGTACCGGTTAGCAATCAGCTTGGAGATAAGAGCACCAATCTCTTTTCTTGCCCCCTTTGATTAGACCCTTGATACATGTAAAGGCTGGGGTCTGCACCCCTCTTGTCTGTTTCATATTCAAATTTTGGTGATTCCATTGATCTCCTGCTTTTTTTTTCTTCTTTTTTTGTGTGTAGCCAGCCAGGTAACAACTCCATTATGTATCTCAGTGGAATTAGTGCTAGCTGTGCTTGAAGAAGGAACTTGTGTTTTGTCAATTGTCACTCACAATGTTCTGAGTTTGTCCATACACTTTTCTATCTTGAAATTGTTAAACTTCAGCAAATGTATTAAGAACTGAGACCAAAATTAACCAAAAAAAATTGATATAAATAAAATAATCAAAACGTAAAAAATAATATCAGCAGGGATAGCCTGCAATAGTAATAATGTAACCCACACCCCATTATAATGACCAAAATACAATCTGGTAGCCATTTTTTGAGGAAGGTAGACAAGTTTTAATCTGAGAACTCGGCTCTGCATTCTGACCTGTTATAGATTCTGTATCAGAGAATCTGCCACAGAATGCTCATATTCCAATCCAGTTGAGTCAATCCCCTACCAAATGTTGACGTCAATTGGTTGTGAGCTGTCGGTTTGTCGTTGGCTCTGGAAAAAAAAAGATGATGGATGCCTCAACTCTTTCATGGAAGTTCATTACAAAGGTCAACAGAAATTAATGAACGTAGTGTGAATGAGACTAATCATAAAATATGTCCGGTTTCATAACAGTAAAAGACTAAACATACAACATATCAATACATCATCAAAAAAAGCGACAAAATCATAAGTAGATAATAAAAGGCTTGTTCCATGAATAATAACCGTGGAACAAACTTAAATCTAACACGCTCTGCTACTAAAATATCACTAGATAAAAATAAAAAAGAATCTAAAGGTGCAGTAAGAAATATAACACGCCAAAAATAAATATTTCAAGGAAAATAAAGACCCTAATACTACGCCAGTCCAGTTGCTTTTTCTTGGAAATGGATGCCATTCCCATTTGAGATTATGTTTTCATTCCTCAAAAGACTATTGTCACTTCCGTTTGTGTAGGGATTACAATAGGAACTTGGCTTGGAGACATGCATGCTATTAATAGTTGATTTCTTCACCTTTGACTGGTTTTCTGGGTTAGGTTTTGAAGGATTGTGCTTAATTGGCCAGATGAGGCAGCTATCAAACCTGAAAATATTTATAGAGAATTTTGTCAGATTTATATTTTCAGGAACCTATAGAGGATATTAGACTGCTGATCAAGTTTTGTCTAGTTCATTAATAAGGCTATGTTATACCAAATACTCCAATAGCAGAACAGTACCACACAAATACAAGTCGCATCCCATGATTCTGAAAGCAAATGGAAACTAATAATACAACAGATCAATCAGTAGGCATATTCAGATCCATTATGCCTCTCAATGTTACAACAACATGGGCTGATGGAAATTTGGGCTATTTAAAACAATATGGGCCCAAGGATTTAGTATTATTAGAACTGTAGTTTAGGCGTTAAAACATGTTGTAAACCTTATCAACCCAGAGGCAGAATCTTTCTGAATTTATTTCCAATTAAGAACTTTCTATACCTAAAAATGGGGCAGAAGGTTTTCCAGGTCTTGATTTGTACTCCGGATGGAACTGTACACCAATGAAATATGGATGGCCATGCAGTTCAAGAATCTGCAAATATGAGAGTCATGTTAAGCATTGATTCTTTGATATGGCGATTACAAGTATGAAAGGACATGAATTTGTAAAAATTGAGGTACCTCCATTCTCTTTCCAGTCTCATCTTTGCCAACGAAAGCTAGTCCAGCCCTTTCAAGCTCCATAATCATATTGGGATTTACCTGAACAAAAATATGATTAATGTGAATATCTTAGAACCCTTGAATAATTCATATGTGATTTTGAGCATTTTCAATTTTTGTTTGATTTTTTAATGCAAGATGAAGGTATAAACTTTTAAATCATGCAAGAACCATACCTCATATCTATGCCGATGCCGTTCATGAACATAAGGCACACCCCCATACCTATTGAAAGAACAGAAACTTTAAATTAGAGCGGCACCAAAGTCTGCTGACTAAACCATGCAAATTCATCTCCAGTATGGAAATATTGAATTAAAATAAAACAAATATACAATAAAAAAAATATTACTATGTAGTGTGTACATACAACTTAGCTGTTAAGCAGTTCAAAACTTCAAAAATAGTTCGTCTCAATCCAAGACGCATTGTCCCTCCCATGTGGGTCCTCGATCCCTAAAAGCACATAAAAGGGTTAAAAAAGTATGTTGCTATTTGTCAGATTTCCACGCCTAACCTGCAACTTAATAAACAAACACGGCTAAATCACACAAAAGGATGAATAAAATGAGAAACAAATTTTGGTTCTAACCTCTGGCATTAGGATGACACAGGGATGACTTGTTTTCTTATCAATCTCTGTGCTATTTGCATCCTCAAGATGTAGAACCGATCTAGCAAACTCGATCACAGCAATCTGCATCCCAAGGCAGATACCAAGAAATGGTATGTTGTTTTCCCTGGCATATTTTGCTGCCAGAATTTTTCCCTCAATACCCCTTTCCCCGAATCCTCCTGGGACTAACACACCATCCGCACCCTGTGGGCAAAAACTCATTTTATGCCAAATTGACAAAAAAAAGTAATGTGAACTACAGATAACATATCTACATTTTTATTTTTTATTTGATAATCATTTGTGGGTTGTTATGATTGAAATGTAAATATGGTTGTCAATATATCCCTTCCCTTCATTAAATATAGTTTTACACATCCAAATAAGGAATGAACTCACCTTCAAGAGATTCCATGCTTTTTCATGAAGATCAGGTTGCTACAAGAATTGAAAAAAAGGATAAATTAGTCACCAGTTCAAGTGTTCAAGAAAAGTGAATAAAAATTTAACCAATAAAGCATCAACTTTTGTTTAAGAAAAAGAATAAAATTTAACCAATAAAGCACCAACCTCAGTCTTAGTACACTCTTCAAGATCAGGAGCTGCAACCCACTCAACTATTAACTTTCTTTGGCAAGCAATTGATGCATGCAACAGAGCCTAAAAGACATTATATCAGATTACATAGAATGAAAAATCTGAATTCTTATTTCTTTTAGCAAGCTTCTAAACTTGGCTCATGGGTGCCTTAAAATTTTCTATGTTTTTTAAGGAGGGTGATTACATGAATAATTGAATATTACCTTTAAATCACCTTAAAAAAGTTTTTATTCTTTTTTCTATTACTTTATGTTGAAGCTCATTCCTCCATGAGATTTTTTGTGCTTTAACCACCTGTGTGTGCTCTTGAGTGTAATTTAGTTTTCTTTGCTTTTAGAGTTTCTGTATTTTCTTTGTACATTTTTCATCAAGTAATTGGTCAAAGAGGAGGGAGTTCTGGGCCGTGCTGTTGGTGCTTTCGGGCCTGCGAAAGGAGAAAGAGGAAAGCTAATCCAATCTCTGTTTTGGCGCTTACATTAGAGGATTACATTGGATCTACTCGAGCATTTTACATCTCGGCGAGAAAGATTTAATTCGAAGTTCTAAAACTTATGGATTTGTGATCTTCGATAGATAATTTTCCCTTAAAACATGGGACATGCCACCAACATACCTTGCATACCGATCTTTCAAAGAAAATTCCTAAACTACTCGTGATTTTTCTTAGGAACCAATGGGGATAAATTTGGTAGTATGAATGATTTTTTGAATCAAGTAATGAAGAGAGTTTTTTAAGTTATTTGGTCCAAAAATGATTCTTATTTCTGGTATATGGCATGGAATTTTCTTTTTAGGCGTACACATGAATAATGCCTATGTAACTAAAAAATAGCAACTGAAAATATATACCTTCAAAACAGAGAGATATGCATCAGAGAGATTTGTATATTTCCCAACCATTGCAATTCGGACCTGATAATTGAAAAGAAATGCAATAATACTTATTTAATAGATTTAAATATCAGTCATTTAAAAGAACTAATAGAACTTAGAGACTGTGACTTACTGATTGATGCAAACTTTCACAGATTTGAGTTCTTCTCATCCACTCATCCAACCTTGGTTCTGATGAGATACTAAATCAACAAAAGAAGTCTCAAAATATTAGTTTCCTCCTGGTTAGTAATAAGTGAAACATACAATCATACTTTGCTAGTCAGATTGCTTACCTTGATGGTTTCATCCGCTTTAAAATTGCTTCATGAACCTTCTGGTCCTGAATACATATAAAAGGACACATACTTTCAGAACAATGATTTCTAAACATAAGGAAACAAATAAAAAAACATTCTTATTTAAACTGACCCAGAGTAAAACTGGAATTTGCCAAATGTTTGTGACATCAAAAAGGCTTATGATGCCATCTGTCTGAAAAAAATAAACATTCTCCATTAATACCATTCTTTCTATTTGTTCAATAACAAAACCAAAATAATTCAAAATAACATTGAGTAAAATAACAAAACCAAAATAATTCTAAATAACATCGAGTAAAATAACAAAACCAAAATAATTCAAAATAACATTGAGTATAGTTACCGGGACATGGCAGAACTTTGATAATTTCTCTTTTACATTGTCTTCAAGGGGCTGTAACAATTGAATAATGATATAGATGAATCAGCACTTCACATTGCAAACCACTAAAGTAAACAAAGTCCATAACAAGAAAAAGTACCTTAGTACTACGACAAGCAAGAATATTAGGAGTGAGGCCAAGGGCTCTAAGGCGTTGTACACTATGTTGTGTTGGCTTTGTTTTCTATTTTGAAAAACAATAATAATGAGAAAACAAATAAAAACAGAATTAATCATACAATAAAATTATCTTCAAAAATTTTAAATAATCATTATTCTGTGAGAACATGTACCTGTTCACCAACAACATTCAAAACAGGTACTAGACTAACATGAACCAGACAAAAGTTTTTCTCCCCTGAAATTTTAAAAATAATTTATTTATAAAAGAAATAAACTTAATAGCTAAGGCCTGTTTGGTATCACCATTTTCTTCTAGAATTAGCTGGAACAAGAGTTATTCCAGAAGAAAAGTGCCAAACGATGATGGAATTAAACGAAAGAGTACAAAAAAAAGCTGGAACATTTTCTTCCACCACTTCGTTGGAAGAGCAAGTCTTCCGGAAGAGATCCAACTGAACAAGAAACATTCTTCAGAACAAGTATTATAAAAACATTTCTTTTCATGATGTTCTCTTCATCTTTCTAAATGATGCTGCTAAACACCAACTGAAACTTTTGGAATTATGTGAAAGAAGCTTTGTTACAGTATAACACTCTTCCGTTCAATACCGGAAGAAAAGCGATCTGCCAAACAGACCCTATTGAAATTCAAAATAAATTGATGTTAATTTATGATGAGATGACAAACTTACCAACTCTGTAAGAGAACTGGCTCAATGCTTCAATAAAAGGCTGGGATTCAATGTCTCCTGCATATGTAAATATTTTATTTTTTTCTCAGTTCGGTAAAATAAGACTTCAAATTATTTGTTCAGCATGCATACAATAATCTTACCTATGGTACCACCCAGCTCAATCACACATACATCAGGTTCTCCTTCTTTACCATCTACAGGTATCCTCGCCACTCGTTCAATCCACTCTTGTATTGCATCAGTTATATGAGGCACCACCTTTTACATTGAAGAGGAAAATATAAGATAAAAAAAAATCTTGGAAAAATTGAGAATAAAAACTTGATTGGATATCTCAACAAACCTGAACAGTTCTGCCAAGATAATCTCCTCTCCTCTCCTTATTTATGACATGCTATATAGAAGTAAAAATAAATAGGTTAGGACTTCGCTGAAAATTGCAAAACCATCAAGGTTAACTGTAAAAAGGGACTTAATATTTTCTACCTGATAAATTTTGCCAGTGGTGATGTTGTTATACTTGGTCAGCGTCACATCCAGAAACCTCTCATAGTTTCCAAGATCCAAGTCAACCTATAGAATCATTTTTTATTTATTTTGTGAAGTATTCCCTTATAACAGAATATTGAAGTGCTGTGTGAATAGGATCTGATACTTGTCCTTTTTGTGAGAAACATACTTGTTGCAAGGAGCGACCAGAAAATGAACAAAATCCAGGGTCAAATCACAAACAGGTTCATGACACTTGTCAGCATGTATGAATTACTCGACCCAACAAATTTTGGTTCTGTCAGTTCTTTTCATCATTTCAAAATTTGCTTGAACACATGGATACGACAAATAACATATTTCCTCAAAAAAAAAAAAAAACATATTTAAGTAATGTTCAATGAAGAAAAAAAAAGGCCATGGAGAAATCTGTTACTTTCTACCTAATAGCCTTCCAAAAATATACACAGAGAAAGATTATGCAACAATTAAAAAAAAAAAAGGATAAAAAAGATTGACATACCTCCCCACCATCGTCTAAGACAAAAACCTCTCCGTGCTCAAATGGTGACATGGTCCCCGCATCAGTGTTCAGATATGGATCTATTTTTGGTAAATTATGTAAAATTAGTCAAGTTCTTTTCTCGAATTGGATTGAATTTGCAAATTTTCTTGTACATTTGCCATCCCAAAAAGAAAGGCTAAGTAATACCAAGCGCTTGCAGCTTTAAATAAGACTAGTAGAGGATACTTGATATAAATATAACTAAAACTTGATGGCTATATATTAGTCAAGTAAAACATTTCAGCACAATTTAGTGTGAACAAAGTTAGATGTTGAATGCGGCCTCCCATGTCGTTTTCAAACAGAGAGAACTAGCTTGGTTGAAGAATGACACCTACCTACAACCTTTAAGAAAAACTAAAATAAACTGAAACAGTAATCCAAAACCCTTTTCAAATACGGAACATACAAAAACGACTGCGCGCGAAATATCAACGCAAATCGAACAATTTCTAAGAACAAACTACGTTTTGTGCATCGCGCTAGAGTCGGTACGAGAGGATAGGAACCGATTAAGCATACCGATTTTGATGGAAGTGACACGAAGACCGCACGCCTTGAGAACTACGCCGATACTGCTAGCGGTTACACCTTTCCCAAGGCCGCTAACGACACCGCCGGTGACCAGAACATACTTCATCTCCTTCGCTTTCTCGGATCCTGCCCCCATTGCTATTGGTGTGACAAAATGGAGAAGAAGAACTGGAGTGAGAGTAAGAAACAAAGAAGGAATACGACAAGATTCAGAGGCGCTCTTTCTAGTTGGTGCGGAATTCAAAGTCTGAAAATCTCTCTCTCTCTCTCTCTCTCAGATTCTGAGTTAATGGCACGGGGTGAGAGTGAGGTGGAGGACGGAGCATTAAATATAGGAGGTGGAAACGGATCGGATCGGTTTATACAGTCCGTAACCGTTCTAACGTCGGTTTTTAAATTTCGTGCCACATATCGTCTAAATAATATTTCTTTCAGTCAGTTATATCTAAAATAGTATTAATTTTGAAGATATAATTAATCAATTTATGGTAATTATAAATTTTTAGAAATGTATAATTAAATTTTAATAAAAAATAAATATAATTTAAATTTGGTAAATTTTAAGTAAAGTGATATCTTTTAAGAAACATATCAATTATATAATTTTAATGCAGTGGATCTATAATGAATTTAATAAAAAATCTAATTATTTATATTTTCTTTAAAAAATAATTAATAAATTTTCTAACTATTACATGATCAAAATATTTAAATACTCACATCTGATAAAGAGCAGAGATAAAATATGAGCAAAATTAATTTATTTTCATTAAATTAAAATATACGACCAAGTTAACGACCTCGGAGAAAAGCCTGAAACGGCATATAGAGTCGTGCGAATCGTGGTCTCCTTCGCTCTTTTTCCTTGTTTATTTATGGGACCCGACGATTTTTCGTCTTATAGTCCGTAAACCAACGGTCCAGTTTTTCCTCTGGTCCTACATGAAGAATTGAAGATTTGAAAATTTGAGCAGCGCAGGAAATCTTTGACCTCACCGATCTAACTCGCACGAAAATTAAAGATCCGTTCTACAGTAATTCGGGCCCGTTTAGTATTTATACTAAGAGATAGAAATGTTCATACTAATAACTGAATGTATTTTAACCAATGAAAAAGAGAAACTGGTATAACTTGTACAAGGTCAAATGGTGTTGATCCAATTTGGTATATCAAAAATAAGAGGGAAGAAGATGATGTGGGGTAAAATATAGAGAGAAAAAAACTTGAGAATGCAAATAAGGAGTGTGGACAAGAGGAATTTCAATAATTTCTCTTATTTTAAATAATGGAAGACTAAATAAATATTTTTAAATTGTAAATATTTTACTTATATTATAATAAGACTCACAAAAGAAACTATTAATGTGCTTTTGTGTATAAAATAATATGTTAAAATTATATATTAATGTGTTTTTCTATAAAAAATATGTTAAAAAAATTATATTAATGTGTTTTCTTGTATGAAAAATATGTTGAAAAATATAACATATTGAGCTTTACATAAGAAACAATTATTTATAGTAATATTACGTATTGATTTTTTAAGCTGAGCTCGATCGAACCAATAAATATGGCTTCAAGTAAAATAAGTCTTTTTAATTGTTTTGACGAAGCAACGTAAAATTAATCTTAATTAGTTGACGCACAAGGCATAGAAAGATTGTTAAATTATATATTTTTAAAATATTTTTCACGTGCTTTCATAAAAATGTATTTAAAATAATTTCTTTCATTTCAAAATACATATTAGATTTGTAAAATATTTAACAATATGATGTGTGCAGAAAATTATGATTAGCAGAAATACTTGTTTACGTCGGAAGTTGCAGGTTTAAAATATTAAAATTCACTACAGTAGAGGTGTGGCTGGAGCTTCAACTTTGCAAGCATGACAAATAATATGATTAAAAAAAGTGTGGTTATGATATTTCACGAAGCTAAAAAAATTTCATATTTTATATTCATATAATGAATTTGAATTTGAAAGTCCAAATGATCGATTCAAATCATTAAATATGATATTTATATAGAAATATCTTTGAAGATTAAATTTTATATTTTTTTATTTTTTTGTTATTTTTTAGATGAGTGAAAAATTACTAGTAATATTGGATGATGCATAAATTGTTAGATCAATAAATTTTATATTCAAACTAAAAGATAGCAAAAAATTAGATTTTTGAAAATATTTTAATATGAAAATTACGTTCAATATTTTGAATCGATTGTTTAAATTTTTAAATTTTAAATACAAAAATAAAATATGAAAAAATTTTATATTTGGCGAACCACGTAACTTAGTCGACAAAAAATATATTCGCCCAACTGATTTCATCAAGCATGTTTCAAGCTCCTTTTTAGAATCGTTACAGACAAGAGAAAAATAATTATGGCTGTGTCAAATGATGCATGCACGATCCGGAGAATGATATTGACATTCGGTTCCCTTCTCACCATAAATTAAAATTCGTGGGCATCTAAATTTATGTGGGACAGTATAATTTAAAGATTGAGAAAATTAGTTATTTGCCATTGTAAACTTTTAAAATTAAAATTTTATCACTATAAATTTTTTCAACTGAGGAATTTGTCATTATAAAACAGATTTATTTTTTAATTTGTCACCATACCTATTTAATCATAATTAAAAATAATAATACCAATTATACCCCTGCAGACTCGATTCGATATATCGATTCAGACTCGATCGATATATCAACCTCTCTTCGACGAAGAGCAAAACCCACTTCACTTCACTGATTTCGCTCTTCGCTCTGTACCCTTGATTCGCTCAGACCTTCATGCTGGCGAAAAGGAAATAGGAGAGAGGAACTCGCATGAACAAACCGAGTTGAGGTTAGTTCAGATCGATCGAAGGAAGGAAGGAAAATTCTTTTCACTCTGCAACTCACGCTGGCGACCAGAGACAAACCAATTCCTCGTAGACAAACCAATTCCGCTTAGACCCTCACTGTCTGAGTATCTGAGCGATTTCGGTGGTCTGAGCGAAAAGGGTTTCAGTTGAGGGTTTTTATTCTTCGTCGAAGAGGAAAAATGGAGAGGGTTTGAATTGATCGATAGAGGGTATAATTGGTATTAAGAATTTTTTTATTTTTTTAATTATGATTAAATAGGTATAGTGACAAATTTAAGAATAAATTTGTTTTGTAATGGTAAATTTCTCAATTGAAAGTTTGTGGTGACAAAAATCTAATTTTGAAAGTTTATAGTGACAATTAATTAATTTCCCTTTAAAAATATCAGAATAATTTAGACCGTGTAACTCTGAGTAATGAGTCGATAGAATATAATTTATTTAATATGAAAAAAAATAAAAGTTTAATCAGCAAAAATCACGATCCGTGATTAATACATTAACGGTACTCCTTACTACTCTAAATAATAAATATACAAAGTGGATGAAGCCCAATGATTCCAGTGGGACAAAGAGAGAGGATCACTATTTACTGACGTACTTACTAATGCCCTTTTTTTTTTTAACTCGCAAGTGTTTCACAAAAAAAACAAAGTGTCACTGAGGTCTCTTTTTAACGGGTTGGATAACATATTTTTAGTTGGAGCTTTTGGTTGTCGGCCCTTTCTTGTCTCATCTGGTATTCTCTTTTATGTCAGGGCTTTTCAGGATAAACGGGTTTTTTTTTATTTAAGACGCTGATAAAATGGTCTCACACCGACCTTCTACGACCATAAGTTAATCTCAAATTATAAATATAATTTTTCAACACTTCGATCTAATTTTATTCAGAAAATGGCATGACTCTTCGTGAAATATCGAGTACCGCCATTTTACTTGTAAAAGAACTGTGAAATGTTGACATGACAATTACAATTTAATTTTAAGGATGCAAAAACAATTTAGCAACCTTAGTAAAATTGTCACATCTTATTTTATGTCAATTTATGGGATAAAAAATAATAATTGTACACATAATAAAAAATACATAAAAATACCAATGTGTTTGTACGTTAAAATTATAATGTATTGCACTTTTTTTGATAAAAAGATGAGCCTAACTCTCAAATTTTAATTTATGTCATGGAGACCTAAATATATGATATTTTGAAGATCATTCTAGTTAATTAGCCACTACTTGAGTTACTAAATCATTTTCCGACATATTGCAGAAATTAAAAAAAAAAATAATTATGAAATACCAATAAAACATGCATACTTACGTAGTATATATATTTAAGAAATATATTACAATTGGAAGGATTTATAGAGATACTTAACACTTAACATTGCACTTACACAAATGAAATATTTTTCCCTTGGTAAAAGTGACATTGATTACCACCTCCTATTTCTTTGTAGGAGGTAGCAAATGAAATATTTAAATCTTGTTAAAAGATAAATGGAGGAATAACTCTTGTTTCATATCTTATACAAAAAAAAATAACATCTTATTTCTTCATTTTATTACCCTATCCAAAATTGGCTAAAAAATATAAAATATCAAATGAAACTTGTGATATAAGAAGAACATGATTCGCCAAAGAAAAGAAAAAAAAAAAGGAAAAGAATGAATGGAAAGCAAGGGCCTTTCCCCAATCTTCTAGCTACGGACAGAAAGATTTGAAAAAAAAAAAGACGGCTCCTATAATTCATCTACTTTTGTATTGTATTGTTTCTCTTTTTATATTTTATATCATCAAACGAAGGAAAGTATATTCTTCTAATTTTTCATACGTACATGAGAGCTCATCTTCTCATCCGAACCGCTTCTTTTCCCAAAAAGGCGAGTTCCTTTGACTTCTCGAGTAATTATGTATGAAGATTCACATTTTTCCCATTGAAGAAAAGTATCTTTTTTTTTCTGAAATAGTGGATATATATACAATCCATTTCATTGAAATCAAATGTACTTGATACCACATCAGGGTTTAGTAGGAACTAGTTATATACCCGCGCGTTCCAGCATACTCTTTTATTTAAATATTAAAATATTATAAGATTAAAAATTCACATTTATCTAATATTAAATTATAAATTCGCCAAATTATAGAGAAAACCTATAATAAAGACTATATTTAATCTTGAATGAGATTTTGCACAATATGAGTTAATGATTCATGTTTTTTTTGGCAAGAAAAGTAAATTATTCTAACATATATTATCACAATTAATTTCTTACCAAATATGCACAAGGTTGCTAAATAAAAAAATTAATATTATGGAAATAATAGTATATAAGGGAAAGAAATGGAGAGAAAGAGGGGATCAATGGACGCGATCACATACGTTCGATCAACCAAAAATAAATATTATCCGTCTAATTGTGGGATAAAATGGGTATAATAAAAAATTACCATGATAAAAAATGGATCCTCCAATTATTAAATGTTTTATATAATAGTATAGATTAACAACGAAAAAGCGTACATAAATCATAACAGTAACATAATAATAACTATATCAATTTTATCAGAGCATAAAACACTACAACAGAAGCCATATATAATTGTTTTAATATCACAATCCAGTATTATAAGGGATGGGTATTCTTTACCGTGCAAATATCTTCATAGGAAAATCTCTATGGCTCAAATTAATCTGGACTGCTGTAAGAAAATTTAAACATAAATTTTGATATACGAAATGTTTAATTTCAAACAATTTGTCCGCTTGTTAGCTCCAGCCTTTAGTCATTAATAAAAAAATGTAATGTTGTCCAAGAATTACTATAAGTGAACTCTTATATGATAAATAAATTATACTATATCCTATAACCTAATTTAAACAGTAAAGGAAAATAAGTTTTGCACACATCGAAATCCATTTGTAAATAAATATATATTTTTCTTTAATGAAGTTGTAACACAAGTAAGAGTAAGATGATATTAACCAAAAATCTAATTAAATGGTCAGGTCAATTAAGTAATCACTTGGTACAACCTACAAGAATCACAATAATTCAAGTAAGAAAATGTGCAAGAGAGTATGAACTACAACATTAATGAAAAATTTAAGATCAAGTTGTCAAGAGCAAATTGGAGAATAGAAAGGGAACAACAACTTGATAAAAGTCTCAACAAATACAATTTATAAAATTAATCACAAAGAAAATATAGCGAATCAACAACCTATAAAAGATTTCACATAATGCAAAGTAAAGTGATGGAAGTAAGAACACACAATTTTAACAGAGTTTGGTATAAAATCTATGTTTTCGGGTCTCACTCCACGAAGGGAGTGACGATATATTGATACTAAAAGGATTACAACCAAGTGTGCGAACTGAGCTCCTTCACAAAAACTAGTAAAAGAGGAAATCAAATCGAGAATATAGCAGCACAAAGAGTGAGCACTCAAGACTCAAAAATGAGCTACAGGTTCGGAATAAAGATGAGCACAACCACTCAAAAATATAGAGCACAATAATGACTAAAAAAAATAAGAGATCTTCAGCTTTAGATTTGGTTTTGATTGTTTAGTTTTGAGTTTCTTGTCATATTTCTTGCAAGGAAGAATGAGTGTTCTATTGAGCTATTTGAGATTGCTAAGGATTTCTAAGAATTGTTAGAGTTTGGATTAAAGAATCAGTTATGAAGCAATCCCTTTATATAGAGCATATGTTTGTTATGCAAATAGTTTTTCATCCAGTAAACCATTACAATGGTTCTTGAACCATTATAACGTTTGGGAATTAATTTTAATTATGATTTGCTAAGAATGTCCTTATCAGTCCTACAAAAAAAATTTAATCGTTATAACGACTTACAAAGAAGGGATAAGTTGTTACAACATTTGACTAAAACGTTGTAATATTTTATAAGATCGTTATAATTAGAGCTGTAAACGGAATAGATAGTGTTGAAATCATATTCGTACTTGCTTCTTATTTGACAGATACGGATACAATTACAGATATTTAATGGATGTCAAAATTCAAAATCAATTTTGCCTTAAATGAATATAGATAGAAGTTAGGGGTGTCAATGGGTCGGTTCGGGTCGGGTTATATTATTTTATTATTTTTTTGATCCGATCCGAACCCGACCCGATTAAATTCTGGTCAAAAAATTTTAATTCATACCTGACCCGATCGGGTCACGGGTCGACCCGATAGGGACACGGGTCGACACCCGACCCGTATAAAATAATAAAATATTTTTATATAATTTTAAACAATTAAATATTAATTAATTTTTAATTAATCTTAATTATATATAATTAGTGTATATTTAAGGTTTAATTAGTACTAAATCATAAAATTACTTTAAAAAATATAATTAATCGGGTTGGGTCGGGTTGACCCGAGCCCGACCCGACCCGATTCGGGTCAAAAAAATTAAACCCATATCCGACCCATTTATCTTCGGGTTGGGTTCAGATCGGGTCGGGACAATAATTGACACCCCTAATAGAAGCAAATATTCAATGGATACAAAATTTATGATGGATATGAAATAAAAATCAATGTATAGTACTAATAGCTATACATATATAATAAAAATAAGTACTTATATTTAATAATAAGTATTTGCAAAATATATATTTGTTAATATTTATAATAATAATATTGTATATGAATAAAAATATTAACAAATAATATTATTTTATAAATAAAATTTTATAATATATGTTCTATTTTGAATACGGATAATAGAGTCTAAAATCAAATTTGTATCCATATTCATATTATTTTTTACAGATACAAATCTGATACAAATACATATAACTAATATCAATACGGATGATATATTTTTGAATAATTTTCAGATTCAGAGTCAAACTGTGTTGACCAACTGTTTCTTGAGTTCTGATAAATCTGCCTAACTATAGAAGCATTATAACGGTTGAGTGAATTGTTATAACGGTTCAAACCGTACAATGTTTCTCAATCATTAAGCAATGATATTCTCTGACAAAAATCGATAGTTTTCTGCCATAGAAAATGTGTATATAGATGAGTTAGAGTTGTTATATCAGCTGATGAACCTTTATAACTTTTAAATGTGCAGAAAATATTTTCTTGTTGTTTGACTATATAAACTCAAAATTAATGAATTAATATTTTACAATATGTGATCCTAAGTCTTCTTCAACTATCTTCCAACAGCATTCATCTTGATTAGCTTATCAACTCTTGAAGTTTTCAAAGGTTGCTACAAAAGCTCAAGAAAATTTATAAAAATCAAGTATGTTTTGTAAAATAATAAATTAGAACAAATTGTTTAGCAGAATAGATGTCTTAATTCCAGAAATTTATTTTGGGATTGAGAAGTGGATCTTTAATTTATGCTCATGTCTATGTTTCATAATCTTTTTCGTAATAATTTTTCATCTGGATTATAGTATTTCCACAGTCATTTATCTAAAAGAACCTTTAGTCATTAATTATAAGTTTATCATCCGTAATTCTCTTTCTTTAAACTTTTTAATTAACACTTATATATTTTTAATAAATAATTAATTAATTAATTATAGTTAACAAATAGCTGTCTAGATTCATCTAGACCGACATATGCGTGGGTGACGCTACACGTTTTCCTTATTAAAACTTGGATACAGTTTTGGGATTTATTCTTCGATGATGTTTGATTATAAAGCGGATACTTCCGTATCATGTCACATAGTACGTGGATATCTTGTACATATTTTTGCCACTTCAACATCGTAGAAGAAATTCTCTTCTATTCGGTTGCAATATTTTAAATGTGAATGAATGAACACACACGTTCCCTGATCGGTGGCCAAGACCAAGTGTACAAATCATAGCTTCAAGTTTTCACAGTTTTATTATTTATGGTTAATTTTTGGTGTATCATCAAAACTTCTTAAATTATTAATACCCCATCTAACATTATAATAGTTTATATCCCATCTAAATTTAATTTATTTTCTTATATCTTTTTTATGCACATAACCTATTATTTCATTTATTATAACACTTAAATTGACTATTATACCCTTTGAGAAATATGTATACGACTTAAATATTTATTTTCTCAATAGCAGTGAAATAAAAAGAGAGTTTGCATTAAATATAAAAATATAGGTATAGAAGATAGTCATTAGCAGAATTTATTAGATAATAAAAATGGCTTACAAAAAGATAGCACAACATAGTTTTTTTTTTCAATAACGACATCAACGACTTCTCTAATAGATAAACATAAAAAATTTATTAATTTTTTTTTTAAAACTTAATTGATATGAATAAGAGGAACTGCGAGACAAGCATAAGAAAGAATGAGTTATATGAATATATACGAAAGAGGCTCAAGAGAAGCCAAGAAGAAGAGTCAGTCTTTTATTCTTATTTTGTGTTAATAAAATAAAATGGACATATTTATTTTTAAAAGGGTACAATAGTCAATTAAGTGTTATATAATTTTAAAATAAGTTATATACATACAAATACATAAAAAATAAATGAAATTTGAATAGAATATAAGTTATAATAATGTTTAAATTGAGATATTAGTAATTTAAAAAAAATTGATGAACATACTAAAAATTAACCCTATTATTTACCACGGATTAACTTCTTCAATTTCCAAGAATAAATAATACATATCTACACTCTGTCGGCGAGAAATATCAATATGCTGCTGTCGATCAAAAATTCTGGACACTAGTTAGCCCAATTGGCTCGAAACAAACCAAAAATGTAATAAAATGAAAATGACAAATAGCTATAAAATGAAAATGACAAATATTTATCAATCTATATGTGAACGCGTATTTACATTTTTAGTCGTTGGAAGTGATCATGTATTACACCTGCCGTACAATTGTTCGCTATTCCCTGGGAGGAACCTTCCTAAAACAGAGCTGTGGAATGGATTGGGTTGGATTAAATTTGATCGGTAGTTTAAAATCGGGTTTAATTTTTTTAATCCGATTTAAATAAAATAATTAAATATATATTAAAAATTATTATATATTTTTAATCAACTTAAATATTAATTAATATAATTAATTTTAAGTAGTTTATATATAATCTTTAATTAGTTTTATATCATAAAATAAATCTAAAAAAACACAACTAAACGTATTGGATCGGGTTATAAAATCTTAATTCTAATTCATACCCAATTAGATCCGTGAAAGATAAAAAAATCATAATTTATATCTTATTTATTTATTTTTAAATATTTAAGATCGAATCATATCGGGTTGACAATCGGGTCGGATCAAGCGTTGTTGCCCTATTCCTAGAGGTGGCAATCGGGCGGGTCGGGTCGGGTTCGGGTTCGGATCGGTCGGGTCGGATCAGTTTGACTTTTTAGAAGAAATCGGGTTGGACCGGGTCGGGTCAGGGTCGGGTCGGGTCAATTTATATGTTGTGTTTTTTCAGATCGTTGATAGATTTCGATTGGATTAAAGGCCATTTGATCTCGGGTTGGATCGGATCAGTTTGACTTTCTTAAAAAATTAGATCGGATCGGGTTCGGATCGGATTCAGATCTGAATGGATCGACGGATTTTGGATCGGATCGGATTCTACCACCTCTACGGCTATTCCTAATATTCCTATCTTTACTTAACACAATCGTGGTTCTTACTAACGGTATACATAAAGCTTGCTCTTTTGTCAATGTTTCAATCAACCTAGCCACGTGTAAGCCTGGTCCAACACGGTTCTACTCTTCTGTGGCCCCACTTTACCCTGGTAATTCATATGGGTGTCAGTGTGTCACCGAATTCCGTTTCGTAGTGTTTTTTTGATAAATAAAATAGTTAACGAAATGATATTTTTTTTATTTATTAAATAAAACAGTTAATAAAATTATTTTTGAATTCGTGCCAAAAACGAAACAATATTTTTCATTTCATTTCATAGTAAATGAAATGGTTGATAAAATATTTTTTTATCTAATTTATTAAACGAAACAGTTAATGATTTTTTTCATCCTACTAATGTAATGGTTAATGAAAATTACTAATTTCATCACTATTATTCAAGTTTGACAGCCCTAGACTAATTCAAACGGATCAAGTACGCCCACCTTATCTAAAAAAATCAGGATCATATATCGTCGGATGAAGTAATTTTTTGTGGCTGACGGAAATCGTATGAGTTCTAATCAGTGGTGGAGCTACCTTTGTTATATTGGATGCAAATGACCCCACTCAAATTTAATAATTTACTTTATATATATATATAACCAATTAAATGATTTTTAACTAATTCTTTCAAAACTAATACTGTTAACACCAGTGAAATTATTTTCTCCCTTCGCCACCGATTCTAATCTACCAATTCGTTCAATATCTAAAAGTTGCTTAAGGTAAATGTTACGAGGATGTCATCTTATTTATGTTGTTAATTTATTATTGATACTGACTTTACTATTTAAATTAAATGGGTTATCATGTATATTGATGATTTTATCATGCAATTCTTTTTATAGTATTTTTATTATTCAATTTAAATATTACTAATATGAATAATAACTCATTTAATTTAGCTAACTAAATAATAAATAAAATAATTATATAATAAAGTCATTAATATGAATAATAATTTATTTAATTTGAATAATAAAATCAGTATCAACAACGACGATATGAATGATAATACATGCGTGTCAATGTTCATTACTAAGTATACGTACTAGATAACTGGATACTGTCCAACAAAGAAAAAGAAATTACGGTACATAGTATCCATTTGTTGTTAATACCACCAATTCGGGTGATTTTGGAATTTTTGAAATGAAGGATCCAGATCTTTTTTTATTAAAAAATAATAATTTTGGACGTACAAATTCCATCAGTTTTACCACGAATGCATAAATTATTATGCACAAAGTACAACAGAGTATTTGACATATTGATATAACAAATAATTGGGATTTTCTTGGCAGTATATTATTTATATTCATGGAATGACGAGGTGTGCTTACTAATGCTGAAACAAACAAAGGAAGCATATGATAAAAAATAAGGGGAATGGAAAACTTCTATGTAATCTTAATCAATCGATTATGAAGAACATATAAATAAATATAAATTAAAAATTTGGACATGATAAAATAAATTTTGAGATATCTGCACTTTCAGATAACATTGCATACATTTTAACAATAGTCTATTTCATTTATTGGTAAACCTAAGGAATGGAAACTACATTTATCTTAATAAATATATTTTTTATATCTAGATCTAACATTTGACTATGATCAATACTATATCATACCCGTGCAAATCAAAATTGATGGAACTTGTTGTAATTTTTATAAATAATAATATTACGTTATTTGTAGAATAATCTACATTAAGAACATTAGATAAATTTCACTGATAATAAAATTGTGTACTTGATGCATGATCTTTTCAAAAGGGTTAACAACATTTATAGAACTTATTTTTTCTTAATTTTAAAAATTTATTTGTTTCATTTCAAATGATAATGGCATAGTATTGAATAAAACAATTGATTGCTTGAAGTAGAAATATGTGCCTACTGCCTAGAAAGATTATTTTATCAAATATTTGCAAAGCAACAATTGTTGCAATACATATCTCCACAAAGATATGAGGACAATATATCAAGACGAAAAATAGATCCTTCTAGCAACAGTAGAGTATTCATTTATTGCTGGAAAAACCATTTTTTTTCTCTTTTATTTGGGGATCCGTCGAAGCTATTTGATTTTCTCGCCTTCTATTTGGAACTTTTATTTGGTCAGAATTTTTAATCTGCATGTCATGGTGCTTGACCTTATGCATGCTTCATAAAATAAAGACATAAGAGGGCTTCAATTGACAGACAAAAATTAAATTATTTTTCAATTCTCTGCTCCCTGAGATTGCACAAAATGATATAATTCAAGGTTCAATCCTCCGTTCCTTCACATTTATTGCATAAATTGCTCACCATAAAATACTACATATCTGTTTTTTATATTAAAAATGGCATTTTTTTTTTGTAATTTAAAAATCATATTTTTAATCTGCACTTCTCACTGATCTGCATCGGTTGAAAAAAATGACATATGGGCAAGATTTTTTTTGCCCACATATGAACATGAATTTCCTGCTCACATTTAGACTACACAACACATGACATGCTACATTAACAGTTGGAAAATTTTGTTTTCTCCTACGCAAAATTAATTTTGAACTTCCATTAAGGGATATTCCTTTCTTTAAAAAAATATTGGTTAAGGGAAGATATATAAATCTCTCAGTACACAATACATAGATGCATAAAAATTATAGAAAACAAGAAAACAAACTCATTTGATTTTTTTTTCTCAGCTCAATAATTTAGTAACTCTCCTAAATAAGGAGGATTAATGTGTTAAACTTACATAATTCTCCAAGTCCTTTCGTTGCTATATTATAAATAATTTAAATAAACAAAATGATAAGAAGACATGCTGATGGGCTATTGCATGAACGAATTAAATTTGTTAATAATGTTATTGATTCTGTCAATGTGCAACAATATTTAAGAAGAAATTTTCTCAACGAATAAATAATGCTAGATACACATATTTTTGTTTATCTTATTATTGTGAAAGCAAGGTCAAGAGATGAAGGAATGATAATTATCTTCTGACGTATAGTAAGTTGAATGATTTAACGACTGAGAATGTAACACAACAGGGCACATTTATTTACATAATAATAACTGCCATGGACGAATTCAATTGTGTGCTGCTCACCGTCAAAAAGGAATCTTATTGACAATGAAGCGTTTTCACTGTATCGTAACAAGAAAATAATGCATATAATATTTACGACATTAGTTATTAACTTATTATCAGGCGGATCTATGTGCAAGGTACAGTTGACTCCCATTCTTTTAAATTTCTACAGTGATACTCTATATTTATATGTATTTTAAATATAAATGATATAGATACATGAGTTTGACCCTCATATTTTATTTCAAATTTTATATAGATTGACCCCATAATTTATTCAATAAAAAATCGATTGTCTTAATGGTAGATACATACTTATGTCATTTAATGCATATACCATATTAAAATTCCCTTTTATACAATGAGTATATTTTTTTTCTCTCTCTCCTCCAAAAACTCCTCTCTTCAGAAATTCAGGCTCTCTCCTTTCGCACTCTTATACCCTCTTCACTTTTTTATAATTTTACTTTTCAATATCACCAATAAAGAGACTGTATCCGTATCCTGTCATAAGCATGTGTTATATATTTTTTTGGAAGAGAAATTAAACCCTATATTTATATTTTAATCATGATCAGTGAACTTTATAAATGACTATGAAGATTTATCAAAAGTGCGTCATCTAATTACGGGTAGGTGCGATACTATGTTGAATTTAATTTCATAATTTAATTTAAATTAGTATAATTACTTGAAGGTAAAATTTGGGAGAATTTAAATTTAGGCAAAACAAATTGATTGAAATATGATAGAAGGACAAAGATAAAATAAAATTAGGACTTGGTGATTTTGATACGATGGTATGGGACGGAAACTAGTCGAGCCGAATAGATCTGGGCTAAGTTCGTGTTCAGCTAATTAGTTTAACGAACTGATACTCATTAGCTACTTCTGAACCAAAAATTTTAGCTCATTAAGTTAACAACTAACCGAGTTGGCTTCGTTAATGCTCATTTAATAATAAAAAAATTATTTTCTATATATTTTTATATTAAAATTTATATAAAAATTATTAAAATAACTAATGATAAACTATTTCACATAAGTTTTATATAATAATTTAAATACATATATATCATACTATAAACTACTTTACTAAAATTTCAATAAAAATATATACATAACAAATATTAATAGTTCACCGAACCAAACAAACCAATCATTCCAAACTCAACCTCATCTCATTAACTTAATGAGTTTAACGAGCCGGCTTGTTCACGGCTCGGTCCATTAAGGACAAGTCAATAAACTTCACAAATATTGAAATTTTTGTATACCAAATTGATTTTATGTTTAACATTTAGTGAAAAACGACTCTTTCATATATCCTGCCGTCATTTTTTACCAATTTAGTATGTAATCAAAACAATAACATTATGGAAACAACTAAATTATTCATGTAATCATCGACTTTGCAGTAATATTTCATGCAATTAAGAACAAGAGGAAACTTTTTTTTTGTCCCCTAACAATCTTCCCCGGTGAAAATTCCCTCAACCATATGTGGACAGTTAATTTGAGCATGTGCTTTATTTTTTCCGCTTTCGTCTATCCTTTTACACTTTACATTATAAACTCACATATTCTTCTATCATTTCCCTAACCAACTTATAATTTTGACTTTTCCTCATCATTTTCTTATTAATGATCAAATTTAACTTTTTAATATTAAATTTTTAACTTTTTAGTATTAAATTTTTGTCTTTTAGTAACTTCGAACATTAACTTTTAAATATTAAATTTTTATCTTTTAGTAACTATATAGATCAAATTGCATTGAATATGAATTGTTGGATATTAAATTATTATCTTTTAGTGATCATATGGATAAATTTGCATTGAATGTGAATGTTTGAATATTAAATTATTGTCTTTTAGTAACCATATGGATAAAATTACATTGAATGTGAATTTTTTAATATTAAATTTTATCTTTTGGTGACAACACATGGGTTTCTTAATTTGTGAAATCTTAAAACTATTTCTTCATGGATGGGTTATGAGAAGCTTCTAACCTATCTCTAAAATTAGGATCTTGTGCTCTGAACATCATTAAGAATGTGATATGAACACTCATTTAAAGACAATTTGAACACTCTATAGAAAACACTATGAACACTTCTTTGAAGACGCTCTAAACATCCTACAAAAGATTCTCTGAATACTCTCTTGAAGTGGCTATGAACACCATATAAATGATGCTCTGAACACCTCAAAAAAATATACTATAAACATCATCTTGAAAATCACCGTGAACACATGTAGAAAGTACTCTGAACACTTCAAAAAATATATTATGAACATCCTCTTTGAGGTACTATGAACATCCTACATAAGGTGCTCTAAAATTTAGCACATATTTAATTTAGTGCGGTGATTAATTTAATATGTTCTTAATTAAAGAAAGACAGTTGATTAAATAAAATACGTGCATAATTAGCATAATATAGTTTTCCATCCATGAATGGTCATCATCTTCAAGAATGATTTTTTGTCGACTTTGGAAATTTTTTCATAATTAAAGATGTTCATATCATCTACGAGGGGTGTTCATATATTATGTACATATGTTTTTATAACTGACATGAAGGTGAGGGATTTTTTTCTAAAAAAAAAAAGAAGAGATTGAGAGGGGAATTTTCTCAAAGATATTTGTTGGATATAATTAGCACATCCCTAATTATAAATTGTTTTTTTTCAAATAAAGTTTCCATTTCCTCTTAGCATTGACACCAATTTCTTTTGATATGTCCCGTGTAGATTTGAACTTGTCTCTCTCTCCGTAGAGAGAGGTGGGATTTGTTAATTGAGCTAGATTCGGTGGTTCTATTTATAAGTTAGTCAAAATTAATATATCTATATATCTTAATTACTATTGAACAATAACATGGATGTGAATGTAGAACTTTTTATCCATGATATTGACAAGACTAATATATTACAAATTAAAAGAATTAAATACCACATCAAAAACAATATTTTCATAATCACAATGGTAATTCAAAATTTTATGAATCAAAATGAAATTGGGGATTAAAGATAACACCAATGCAGTTACGGGTTAACAACCGAATGAAAATTCTTTATTGACATTTAAAATTGAATAGCATAGAATCCCAAGTTTATCTAAAAAAAGACGGCACCACTGCGTTTGAAACTTGAAAAAAAAAACAGACCGTTGGCGTAATTTAATATAAAATTTATTATCATCAAATTGTACTTCCATTATATAATATATATGGCATATATTTGATCCAGCGGGGGTGTGCCAGCCTCTTTTGCTAATACCAGGGGATGTGATCAAATGAAAATTTGCAACCATTTAAGCGTATGTTTGACAAGAACAACATTTTTTTTAAAACCATTACTCATAGAAATCTGCAAAAAGTTCCTCATGCAACTTGGACTCAATGGTACTATCATAGTTATATGTCGTTTTCAGCGACACATCCACCTCTACATGGATTCTAATCGGATCGGTTAAATTTTTTTTTTTTAAATTAGATCGGATCGGGTTTAAATTCGATTAGATTTTTTAAATCAGATCGGATTTTGCCACCTCTATTTATTAACGGGTCAAATAATTTTTGGATTATAAAAATCCCAGCGTGTATATCCAAATTCCTTTATAATTAACCAGATACAAAAAGCATTTTTCAACTGAATAAATTGTGAGAAAGGTTTTACCACGTGATTTTTAATTTATACATATATGACGAACAATTATTCAACACATGATAATTATGTAATTATAGAAGAAGTATACGTAGTTCGATCAACATGAGGAATTTAACACTAGTATCTTTTCCATAGATTGTTATGGGGGTAGTTTTTAAAAAATATAAAATTCAGATTTTTATGAGAAAATAAAAGAAAATAAGAAATAAAAATAATTTAGCAATTATGAAAAATCAATCATGGAAATAGAATTAATATAAAATAAATGCAGCATTGAGAAGAGAGCTGACATTCACAACTAGACCAATTGCACTTCTTTATTATGTAGCATTTTGCATAATAATCAAAATTGAGAAAAAATTATAACATCAACACAAACAAACATATATATAGTAACATTATTTGAAGAATAACTAAATTTGATGTTTATATCATCTCTAAAAATTTAATAAGAAATATGAACTGTTATGGGTCAGAATATTTAGATACTTAGAGATAGAAAAAAAAAGATGGAGGGAAAGATATTTGACCTAGTCTTTGAATTACAAAATTTCCTTGTATATGGAACTGCCCATTTAATCAGTCCTTTTAGATTCGAGTAATTACAAAATCTGAATAATTAATATATCGTGAATGATAGAAGAATATTATTTCATTCTTTAGAGAAATCTCAGTTAAAAAAATGAAAACGAAGACACATTTTTTCCCCATAAATTGTGGAGATTCTTTTATTTTGTCAACAATAGAAAATTACATATTTTTTTGGTATAAAGCTGACCGTACAAGTCCTTCCCAAAAGACTGGATAATTACCATTTTAAGGTAGGACTAAAAATTTTCAACAATGCGAAGACCTAGATAATTATATCTCCGTGTGGATATATAATTATAGAAAGTTAATTTTGTAAAAATAAGTAATGCTCATAAAATTCAATAACATATGGTAAAGTTCAGACAAAAGGAAACATTTGTAAAAGCAAATATTGGCATTAATAGATGAATTAATTTACCGGTCAAATCGGGACCATCTAACTGCCATACCTACCTTGCCATATATGAATGAACTGCCAAATAGTAGGCCATGAAAGGACAAACGATAAGACAAGCAAAAATTATGAATATTTGCATGTGTTTTGTGACCATAGCATGAGAAACTATAGGGACTTGTCCATTAATGCATGTGAATGCCGTGATCACTATGTTATAATATTAATCAACTCCACCAAAACACAGAATGACACGATAAGCACTCAGGAGGCTACCAGAAAATTTTAATTAACCCTACCAAAATTGTTTGGACAAATTTCTTAGGAGGCTACCAAATTTTATTTCGGCGATTACATTCTTTTTTTACATAATTGTCTATAAATCATTGAATTTTCATTTTATTCTAGTTATAAGATTACTCTGTCCAAAGATAAGTACTACAATTTGGCATAAACCCTTTTCAATGAAGCGACTTCGTTTTTTATAAACATGAGGGCAGTTCTGCCAAATATTAACATATATATTATGAATTTTATTATTCCTTTTGTGAAATATAGACATCGCTTTTTCGCCCTAAAATATGTATATATATACACGATATTAACTCTCGGTTATAAAAAAAATCTTCACGGATTACTCTATCAATATGGAGCCTGGATTTCTGTCACAACCGGCAATTAAAGAAAAATAAAGTTAATATATAAATCAATACAACAAAGTAGAACTTTAAATTAAAAACTCCGTATTAGTTATAATAATGATAATATTATCAATACTTGCTGGTTTTATATTTTATAATTACGTTCATTTTTTTTAGCTTTCACGCAATACTAGATTTGACGTATGTGCAACGGAATGCAAAGAAATCAAGGTTCAAGTCATAAAAATTCTAGTAGCATTTTTATCCAATTTAAAAGTCAAATTAACATGTTTGCTTGAACCTTATGATTTTAAAATAAATAGAAAATACAAAAATATTTTTCAATGAATAAAATTAAAATAATTTATCAGAAAGTGTATGAATAGCGAAAAATGATTGACGGCTTGAAGGATCTTTAATATTTTTTTACTTGGGACATTTTTTTTTTTAAAATATGGAGTGACTCCGCCGATTTTATAGAAATCAAGAAAATATCACAGCCCTAAAACCTTCCAATTAAGGTGCCAAACTGGTAACAACATGAAATGGTAATATGCTAAAGTAAGTACAGCAAGCAGCAGGGGCGGACTTAGACCCCCTGGATTTTGAAAAATAGTGCTTTTAGGTTAATATTTTGTTAATCTGACTCTCTCTGGATTAAATTTCTGACCCCCCTGGATTATCTGATTATTTTTCATTGAGAAAAAATATTTAATATTACGGATAATGAAAAAATTATGTAAAATTTTTAAAATATGAAATCTTGTAGAAGAAAATTTTCTTTATTGCTATGATTATTTATTATTTTAACTTTTATTTTTTATTATTTTTGATATATAAAGATATTATTTTAATATTTTTATTTAGTACCCGATTAGTTAATGGATTTAAACAAGCAGTAAAACTTAATATAAAGTCTGACAAAATAAGCCCCATTGCCAAAGTATTCAGAGAGATAGAACGATAACCTATGTATACCAGTATCACGGACGAACACAGAGAGAGCACAACAATATTTTAGCTGGGACATGAAATTATATATTTTAGAACTAAATAGTTGAACAATCTGACTGTAACTCAGGTTTTTTTTCCAAAATTATAGAGTAAATTAAACATATTACGTATGTACTTCTAAATAGAAATTATTTTTAGGGAAGAGGATGATGAGCTTGACAGTGATTTACTGAAAGGATAAAGAGAAAATTAAAGAGATGAAGTCGTTTTGACACATAGCTAGAGGGAGTAGAGGAAAAAAAAAGATAGAACGATCGACACATTTTTTTAAAAAAAAATGACCCAAAGATAAAAAAATTATAATCTTTTATTTTATCATATTAGAATTTATTGAAATAATAACACAATTATAATTTTAATAAAGAGAACAAATTCATATATGTTACTAAAAAATTATCCACAGTCATATGTATACTTAATGTATAATGTTTTAAAAATAATGGTTCAAGTACCCTAGCTTTCCTTCCTCCGCCACTGCACTCCATAAATTCATCCACAATCATATGCATATGTTTTTTTTTTAATAAAAAAGATAGAGATTAAGCCTTCAAATTTCATTGATATTGATCACAAGTCATATGTATACTTAATGTATAATGTTTTAAAAATAATGGTTCAAGTACCCTAGCATATGTTGATGAACACATACCTATAAACTTTGATGAACACTGATTTATTTGGCCAAGTAATAATTGCTAATAGCGACCGCACGATTTTTGATCAAATCAAATGTTAACATCTATCTTGATTTCAAATTTGTTTTACTAACTCCTTAAAATGCAGACTTGAACAACGTTCAATGCATACATGTCTATTGCAGGGGTAGTGATGCAGACATTGATAATGAGGGCGAATTGTATTTATCATTTTCTAATTATGAGTACTAAAGTGGAACATTTCAATGCAAATATGGTGGTAAAATACATCTGTACTACAAAATTAACCAAAAAAGTTCAACAATTAGTAAATTTGAAAAGACAATGGAGGATCGATACATAAATTTTGTTTGAGACTATTATGTGGAGGGGAAGGAGGGAGGTGCTTTGAATTAACTTTTGAGTTCAAAGTCTCTTTCAGCCGTTGATTTTATATCGAAATTCATAACAATGATTGTATAAAAATTAGAAAAATTAAAAATATGAATCTCAATATAAAATCAACGGCTGAGAGAGATTTGAACTCAAAAGTTGGTTTAAAGGGATTTGAACCTCCTCGTTCCCTATGTGGAGGAGGGTTTTAATATCATTAATTTTGTGTATCATCTTGGGGTGTCAATTATTGATGAGATCTGATATTTCGAGTTAACTCGATCCGATCTCATCCGAATCTGATTTGATCAGACATGACCCAAAATAAATGGATCGGTATGAGTCTAATTTTTTTATCCGAATCGGGTCGGGTCGGGTTTGGATCAACCTGATCGATTAATTATATTTTTGAAGTAATTTTATGATTTAGTACTAATTAAAGTTTAAATATACATTAATTAATATTAATTATAAATTAATTAATATTAAATTGCTTGAAATAATATAAAAATAATTAATTATTTTGCATGGGTCGGGTCAGATCGACCCGTAACCCGGTCGGGTCGGATATGAATCAAGATTATTTGACCCGAAAGTAATCGGATCGGGTTCGAGTCGGATCAAAAAATTAATAAAATTATAATGATCCGACCTGATTAATACTATAAACTAAATTTTTAATCTATATTTTAAATTTTAACAGTCAAATTTAAAATTTAAATATTGATACTGTTTGTTTTCATGGTAGCTTTACGTTCCTTGAATTTAATAATTTTGGAGCTCATTTTATAATCACTTTTTTTTTATTAAAATAAGAATTGAAAAAGCAGTAGTGGTTCATTGGAAATTCAAATCAACATTTTACAAAAGTGGGAAGTTCGCGCACACAGAATGCGAACCACTTTTTTGTTCGTAAAATTTGTCTGCAAACGCAACTATATGATATTATATGTAGCAAATATGTTGAATTATAAAATTGATTCGCAGAATCGCAGACAATAAATGCGAACAGCATTTGGTTCGCATACAACAGATGCGAACTTTCTAGTTTTAAAACTTTTAAGTTTCGGATTCCGTTCTTCCAATTTTTTCAATTTTAAATTATTATATTGAAAAAAGGTGTTTTAGAATTTTAAATTATTATATTTCACTAGCTAGTTTATACGTTAATAATATTCAATGCTCGGTTTATGAGTGGGAAGCAAAATTTTGTTACCGACTTGGTAGAATTTATGTGAGTTCTGACTGTGCAGACATTCATCTTTTGACAAATACATCTGAAAATGGACAATAACATGCATTGTCTCTTCCCTTCAGCACAGCAGCCTGATTGATGGTTGATGTATGTAGGCTTGGATTTGGAGACAACAATGAAGTTTTTTCACATGGTTATTGTAAGGTTTTGGAATGTCCAAATCTCGTTAATGTTTAATCTGCGGAAAGATTGTAGAATAAAAATTTTACTTCTATTTAAGTTAGGGATTAAAATATATCGGATGATTACTGAGAGATACACACATTTAATCTTTTCCAAAGGACGGTAAAATATTATTTTACTTCTAACTTAAGCTTATAATTAAAGTGGTAGGTCGGATGATTACTGAGAGATACACACATCTTTAAACCTTTATTGATCTACTCCATGATTGATTTCTAAAATATTAATCTACTTAACACTTAAATAGATTAATATAAGATATTATACCTCGCTTCCAAATTTCAATTGGAATGAAAATCGGCTTGTCTCGGAGTACCAAACGTCTGATGCATCTGTAGGTTATCCACCAGCACTGACCAGAGAGCGGCTTATTTCTTTTGCCAGAAATACCGTAAATCACGCTTTCTCGCAAAAACACTATTCATCAAGAAAAAGACGAAATAGTACTATATACGACTCGTAGTTATTCTGTTTCACAAAAGTGCAGAAATACCGCAACTTTCGTAAAAATACTATTCACCGATCCCGTGAATTCTGAAACAACCGTATACCGAGAGAGAGTAGAACTGATTTGGTATAGCTTTCTCTCTCACCCCACCCTTCTATTTATAGAAAATGTGGGATTGCTAAATTACCAAAATACTCTCATGAATAGTAGGGAGGTCCAAAATGAAAAGACTAAAATACCCTTAAAGTTCATCCAATTTACCAAAATGTCATTGGGCTTTTGGCCAAATTATCAAAATGCCCCTCCAAGATCGGCATGAGCTTTTCGAATTTTGGGCTTTTCAATTTTGGGTTTTTTGGGGCTTTTAATTATTAATTAAGGCTTTAATTATAAATGGGTTTTTAACCCAAAATTTTAATCCATAATTAACATTTAAAATTCAAATCAAATATATATAATTGTCATGCACAATTATATTTTTCTCGATTATTGTTTCAGTAAATTTATATGACGTGTCCAACACGTTATAAATTCAATTTGATTTTTGTTTCTTGTCATCTCTATGACAAATATAATTTAATTATATCATATATAATTAATTATAACTATCTTATTATTAATTATAACTAATTTATAATTAATCAATAAGATTCTCCGATTAACTCCTATACGGTGTGACCCGACAAGATCCGTGTTATGTTGGTAAATAGAGTTAAAACCATTTTAATCTCTATAATCATAGGAGGCATCTGACAGAATGCACTATGACCATTTAATTACACAGATGATGTTGTACTGTACAATATCATGATCCAGTAAACTATTTAGTTGTATTTAATTCTTTTGTCTCATAGCTATCAGATCAGTTTCAAAGTATGTATGTGTTATCCTTACAAACTTAATCTTTTATTGATCCTGAGTAAATTATCAAATATAATTACTCTTGTAATTATATTGCTAGCAGATAATCTTACTCTATCAAGCGGCCCAGTGATGTTATAACTCGTATAGAGATACTAGGGACAATAGTACTTTTGGCAAACCATCTTTTCCTCCGTATAAGTTATATATACCGAAGAACTACCTTTATAGCCACCTTTTACGGATAACGTTTGGTAGAAATCACACACATATATATCTTATGTAGGAAAGATGAATACCTCATATTTTAAAATTTAACATTGAATGAAAGCATTAATGACACAAACACAATTTCATTTAATGTTTCATTTGGGGTCTGTCAAATACGATGTTCTTAGAACATCTATCTATGTGATTAAAATGACAACTCTTTATCTATAGTCTGTAAAACTTGATCATCATTTAATCCACATACTAACCTGATAGCGGTTAATTAGTGTTCTTGATAATTATCTTGGTTAGTGATTTTTAAGAGTATATTTTATATTATGAAGTTTCACAATTCCAGTCATGAACTCGGAATGATTTATAAATTCAATAATACTCAAGGAAACAAAATATTATTTAAATATCTAATTTATGAACAAAACTTTATATAACAAATTTATCGTATTATTGATTTTAAAATTATTATAAACTAACAGTTACAACTTGTAAGCATGTTTGCATCTTTTGTTGGAGGGTTCCGATAGGTGGAGCTTTCGCTTCTCTAAACTGCAATATCAATTATCAATTTCGTAGCCTAATAATAATTAATGTCTCTCTATTATCTCTCACAAGCTATTAACTTTTTCATGCACTGAGCAGCACTAGATCTCAAGAAAATAAGCTATCAAAGAGAGACAAAAAATTAACCATCCCCACCCCACTTATTTCTTGCAATCTGGCTCAAGCCCAATATGTTTATTCCGCCGATACCCAAAAAGTTACTTTTCCACTCTATTGCAAGTCTATAATTAAATGGAGAAGAGTAATATAATTTATGTAAGGGGAATATGAATTGAGCAACTTGGTTTAAAATGTAGGATTTCAGTTCTTTATTCGCTTAAACCGATGAACCGTAATAGAAAGTGAATAGATAAATTTGCTTTTAACCACACAGTCGTCTTTTTTTTTTTGAGTGGGATATGACTTATGATTTACTAGGCAATTACCCGCAGCATGTGGCAGTCTCCCTTTAATTTATAGAATTAATAATATCAAGAATATTAGGCAGTTCTACGGGGAGGGACCCTTCACAATGGGTTATTTTGATAATATTGATAATATATTTTAAAATAAATATTATAGATATTTAAATTTCATGCAATTTATTTTTAAGATTTTTTCAAATGATAATAAAATTATGCGAAATTTAAAACACTATCAATCTATAAGTAAAAGAATATAATTTTTTCTATTTTTAAGATTTTTCTATTTATTTTAAAGTCCATTGTCAAAATTATCAACTTGTAATAATTTTTAATGAACTATAAAACAATAATTTAATATAATTTAATTTAAAACTATCAATATATAAGTAAAATAATATATTTATAAATTATTTTATATTTATTTTAAAGTAACCCATTGTCAATTATCGCTCCGCTAGTTCTATTATGATATTTCTCTTCAGGTCTTCTAGCATTTTTATTTCTATGAGTTGAGGTGATATATGTCCTACTTTATATATGGGAGGGATCACTCGGTGATGGCTGATATGGCCCAATAGGCTTGGACCTCATCTCGGTTAAAATCTGCTTCAAATATCTGATGAGATAGTAAGTACAGACGTTAACCGCTTGATCGGATCTCTGTTTCGACAGGGCGGATACCGATCTCAGAAAAGATCTATAAATAGAAAACTCAGACCTACTGAGAGGGGAACACATTTTTCACTATACACACATTCACATTCTCCAAAGATAGTTAATACTCCGGTATATTATACCTATACCGAAAACTCTTATCAATGGCTATTTTGATAATAATTTTTTAATTAAATTAATAAAATTAAAAATTATAGATACATTCTTATTATTTGATAGTCCATAAAAACTGTTAAATTAAATTTGTTGAATTGGATAAATTTTTATGGTCTCTGATGAACTATCAAACGATAATGAAATTATATTAAATTTGAAACACTATTAATTTATAAGTAAAAATATATCTATAATTTTTTTTTCTATTTTTAAATTTATTTCTTATTTAGTTGAAAATTCGTTATTAAGATTGACAAAATAACCCATAGGCCATAGTCAATGATTCCTCCCCTTTACGTGTTCACCTAACAGTGCTCCTCGCCGAAGTCAAGTGTTTAGTTTAATAATATCTCAAACAAATTAGATGCGAGAAACAAAGACTAATCACATTCATGGCTCACTGCCTAACTGACGGTGGTTATATAAATAAAAAAAATATTTGAGAGATATTATAGTCAATACCGATTTTATTATTGAAAATAAATGAGATATTACGGTACTATTATTTAATTTAAATATCATTAATCTGGATTATAACTTATATAAATTGGAAAACAAAGTACTATATAAAATAAATTATATCATAAAACTGTTAATATGAATTTTAAATTCATTTAAGAGAAGTAATAGAATTGACATTAAAGGGACTTCCGACCCCCAACGCGGTAATAGAGTTGAGCCGATGTACTAAATGAAGTAACAATTTACAAAGTTGAATTTTTCCCTTCTCACACAAAACAAATGGAAGGTAAAAGGCCGGAGCAAGATCACGTCTCAAAAGAGTGAGCTCAAAGGCTCCAAATATGCGAGTGCACAATGTCTCGAATGTGTTAGCTCATTGCTAGATCAAATACTAGAGAAAGGAAGAGAGACTAAAGCTCTAGATTTGATAATAGAGAAAGAGATTAAACCATTTAATTGAGTCTTTAAATTTTATCAATTAGCTTAAAGTTGGTTGCTTTCTCTATAATAATTTTATTTTTTTAAATATGAGAATATATTTTGCTAGAATGAACTCCTACTCTTGAGGGAAGAAAGAGCTAACCTTTATATAAAAAAAAACCCCTGAAAAAGTGATTCTGCGCACAAACCGTTACACAACGGTTTATTATGCACTGTTGACTGTTTTATTCATATCTTATTCATATGATGTCAGATTTGGATGATCAAATATGTTTTGGAAAGATAAGAAAAATATCTATAACTTTTATGTTTTGATTATTTCTAAATTCAGAGATAATCATAGTCTAAAATTTGATTGAAAATAAAAAAGTTTTCTGCTTGCAAACCATTACAACAGTTTAAGGAACCGTTACAACGGTTTAAGGAACCGTTACAACGGTTTGCAGGAATATAGCCGTTATTTTTTTTGTATTTTTCTTCACAAACCATTACACAATAGTTTGGACCATTTCCAACGGTTTAGAACCAACAACTACAAAGAAGAAATTCAGCAAACCGTTACAGAATTATTTGAAATCGTTACACAACGATTTATTGCGCATTGCTGACTATTTTGCTCATAACTTTTTCATACGATATCGGAATTGAATAATTAAAGATATTTTAGAAATTTAAGAAAGATATCTATAACTTTAATATTTTTAACTATTCCAAATTCCAAACACATCGTATTCTAAAGTCTGATGAATATGATTAGATAACGGTTTCTTAATTTTAGTTTTTTCCGACTTGTTTTGATCAATTAGTTTAATTTAAATTAAATAATTATAAAAGTAAAAAACTTCTAAATATTCTATTCTATGTCTTGATTTGTTTTTTTATTCAAGTGCTTGATTCTTGTTCAGGTTCTTGATTTTGCTTGTAAGAATTTTTATAAAATAATTCAAACATAGAAATTGTAAAATTTAAGTTTATTATTTTGCAAATTGACGAATCAAAAAAATTATTTAGTACAACATGAGTATCTATATATATCTAACTCCCAACAAAAAAAAAATAAATAAATAAATAAATAGTATGCTGAGGAGAAAGCTAGACTTGAGAAATTCCAAATTCGGTTGTAGGTTATTGGTGCACATGATGTCAGTATATATTTCAACGTACGACATTATTCTGAAAAATGTTGCAACGCCACGAACTACACTTTTAAACATGCACGAAGACATCATTTAAACTATAATCCAAAATAGTCATTCAATTTGCTGAACCGATTAAATTATTGGGGTGTGTTTGGATCGTGCAAATAATAGCATAAGAATAGAGAAATTGATAATAGCAAATGAGCATAGTGAAAAAATAGTGAATTTTTTGTTAACGCAGGATAGTAAAAAGATGATGCTATTCCGAATGATAGAAATATTATTTGAATTATTTGTTGGAAATAGTAATGGAAAGTTAAGAAGAACAACAACTATTTCATCCTCACTACAGAATAGCAAAATAACAACTATCCTTATTGTTCTGAAACAATAAATTTGTGTTTGAATACACATCTGATATTTCTAATATGAGAACAACAACAGCTATTCTGCTGTTACTAGCCATACAAACATACCATGGGTGAATTAGATGAATTTCTCCGGGCCCGGCCGTGTCATTATGAGTGACACGTGTTACTTAAAGAGGTTATTTTAATCAAAGTTCCTTTTTCTAATAAACTCCCAACTCCTCATATCCGGAATAGACTTATATTTATGAAGCATGTAAGTTCAGGCCTGTAACCCTTTTAAGTTTTAAGAGTCAATATATATCATTAATATTTATCATTAATAATTACATTTCTATTTTTAGAAAAAAAATCGCTTAATGCATAAACAAAATAAGTTTCTGCATTCGAACCGTGTCTACAATTATCAGACTTTTTTTTTTAATCTTTTACTATTTAGATCTCCATGAAAGGACATTGGGTTTAAGTTGTCTTTTTTTTTTAATCTTGAGTTTATTTACCTAGTAAATTGACAATTCCATTACATACATTAAATCCTAATAATAGTAAAACAAAATATTGAGATAGCTAGCGTTAATTTGTTTGTTAGTCCATAATTTTGCTAGTATTATAAATCATTTGATCGTACTGCTATTTCAACAATTAATCATCAAATGATCCTTAATGAAAGAAAATATTAGGTAGCGTGGTGTAGTAGCCTATTGTCAAAACGTCAATCATCAATTGAATCAAATTGGGGCCTGGAAATTGTGGAAGTTTGTCCAAATTAAACTGTGATTTACATCAAGTACAGTGGATTTAGTGAGACTGGGATAACTAGCCTATATATATTATAATTTATAGGCATTGATCGATATCGATATCGATATCGATCGATCGATATTGATCGACCGATATCAGCCGCTGATGGAGGACAGGAGGGGGATGTTATTTTGGATGCAGCTTCTTTAGAGTACTTTTATCTATAAAGTAATTATTTAAAAATTTTGTGACCGTCGAATTTGAACTACGAGCATGTCGAACGCAACGATAAAGAGTTAGATTCACCCATCATACAACTACTTTAAAGTAAGTAAGGTAACATGAAGGATGTGAATTCAGTTAATTTGATTTTGTATGCTTGTGTTATGTTTTGTTTGCATACTGTGTAGCTAGTGTAGCCTGTATTATTAGTTTCCATACTTTATACGTGGATCCATGTCATCTACTCTGCACAATCACTGTACCTTAATGTGCTGAGTAGACTCTAGACGTAGATTAATCATGATATGCTGTTACGACTAGAATTTGTATCCATCTCACAAGTGGACACACTGTAGTGGAGACTGAATAAATTGTGTTATTATCATTTGTGTGTCACCGTTTTTATGGTCTAGCATGATAACATGACAGCTAATTACCAGTAATGGAAATAACTTTGTGAAATGCTCAATTCAAAGTAGTTAAGTAAATATTTCAGATGAATGGGGATCATTCATTAATTTAAGACAGAAAATCAGCAAATCAGGAACCGGAATTGGGGTTCGGGGGCCCACTAGGTTTATCACTCTCATGTATTCTGATATAAGTTCGTGCAGCTATTCATCATTCATAATTGCCAACTGGTGTCTGAAATTCTGAATTTGAACTAGGAGTGGAATTAGTTGGGCCTTAAGAGAACCCTTGTAATAAACAGGCCTTTTCTCTATTTGTTGGGCCCATGCCCTTTTGATTCGGAGCGGTATATAGTAGTACGGGCTTTGTCATTAGTTATTCAGGAGGGATCAATGGCTATTTTGAACAATAATTTTTTTTTTTTTTTTAAAAAAAAATCTTTATAATAGCTCTCAAAGAACCTTGACCATAATTAAGTATATCATTGCAATATGCTCTTAATGATCTCGGATTATGATTAGCTCCTGCAATGTATTATACTTTTTGCTCTATTTTCCGGTATTGTTCATTCACTCTAGCATGGTTGAGTATGCATCATTTTTTCTAAGTTTCGAGTACTACGTGCCTTCATCTTTATAAAATAATTTAGCCATACAAATTCAAATTTTACTACTAAATTTATTATAAAACATATTCTCTTAAAATAATCGCTATTCATTCAAATCTGATGAAAATAATCGCTATTCATTCAGTCTGAAAGGAGGTCGCCTTCAATCCGAAATGGTGCTGGTGGGGGTAGGACTAAGTGGTTTCTACGTCACCAACTTAGTATTATTTTGCCCCTTGCTTATTTTGCTTTGTCGCTTGAACTTTTTCCTTGTCTTGCTCTGATTCAATTCATATAGCATCAAAAATGTTGCAATTCCTAAAATAACAAACAGGACACGATATTATTTCGAACTCCAAATAAAAATAAAAATAAAATGGTATAATATATTAAACTTTTATAAGTTTTTATAGATTAACCCAAATAAAAGGTATGTAACATTTAGGCTTATCAATATTCTATCTCTATCTCCATTCTTTTTAAGCATCTAAGTATTTTGCTTCTTTAACAATTCAGATTTCTTATTAAACTTTTGAAATTAATATCAATTATCAGATTGAGTTATTTTTCAAATAATATTACTATATTTATGCTCAGTTCAGTTGAAATTATAATTTTCTCTCAATTCTAAATATCAAGTATTTTTAAATTCTGAATGATAATTTTTCTCTCAATTTTGTATTTATTTTATCTCAAATTTACATTCATAATTAAAATTTATATTTATTAAATTATCTTTATTTTCTAAATTATGAATATTATATTTTTGTGAAAAGAAAAAAGAACAACAATTTACAAATACAGATCATATTTACCCATTTACAGCAGTTCAGTGTTGCTGGTACCAACATTTTATCCTACTTTTCAACCATTCAGACTTCCATGTCCCCTTCATTCGTTGATTGAAGATTAATCGTTATGCGTTGGCATTTACAAATTAAATGGTATAAACTTTAACATAATTTTGACCGCTTTCGTGTCGGTATTTATAATAAGGCACGTGATTGACTTCTTCTTTTACTACTACTTTCCTGTGTCCACCTGAAATTTTGACCGGTCTAAGGATGCCATGTAATTCACTTCTTTTACTAGCTGTCTTTGTGCGATGGTCACTGGAAATCTCAGACGTGGCTTTTGTTAAATAGTACACTGACACAGCACAGGAGACAGCAGCTACTGAGCAAGAGGGATGTAGATGGGGGAAGCGTTCAACAAATTAAACAGCTATAATTTCCAACGGCATCTTCTCACAGATTTCAAAAAATAGTGCTGAATGTTTTGTATTTTTATATGGTTATTGTCTCATTGATAACTTCTGATTAACAAATTGTAGCGAAATGTTTTTAATTAAGAACATCAGCATATTCATTAATGCATTATAAACTTTCTAGCAAGTTTATAATATTATTATACGATATCTTCCATTTAAAAAATAAAAAATTATCCCTTAGCCTTTAGCTTTATTTTCAGTACAGGAAAAATTGCATCAATCAAGTGAGTGGCTGGCGCACCTTTGAGCGCTTGCATAGCATGAGATTGAGGCTCTTCTTTTCTTCCTTCTTTGTTCTGTGAATTTTCATTTTCTTGTAGTTCTTTTGAGAGTTGAGGATTTTCACCTCTTACATGTTGGGTCTAATTGTGTGAATATTTAATCAAGAGATATGGGATCAAAATAAAATAATTAAGTTGCATCTTTGGTTGTAAGAAAATGTGTAATGAATTTAATTCCTTTTGCATGATTTTTTTTTTTGTAAAAACATTCTCCATCTATCGATCCTGACAGGTTTTTCGACATAAATGATTAAATTTGTTGTTTGGACCTTATCTGGCAAATTTCGAGGCACAAAGTCTTCTATGAATTTAAATTCTCATGTTAGGGTAGGGGTCTCAATTATCGATCGATCCGATCCGAATCTAAAGATAAATGGGTTGGGTATGTAAATTAATATTTTTGACCTGAATCGAGTCGGGTCGGGTTCGGGTCAATCCGACCCGACCCGATTAATTATGATTTTTAAAGTAATTTTATGATTTAGTACTAATTAAAGCTTAAATCTACACTAATTATATACTAATTAAGATTAATTATAAATTAATTAATATTTAATTACTTAAAATTATATAAAAATAATTAATAAATATTTAATTCTTTTACACGGGTCAGGTCGGATATGGATTAAAATTTTTTGACCCAAATTTAATCGGATCGGATTCAGATCGGATCAAAAATAATAATAAAATAATATGACGTGATCCATTTACACCCCTATGTTAGAGTAATAAATTTCATCTGTGTGGAAAATTTTCAATGTAAACCTCAATTGATTTTTTTTGTGAATGTGTGTTAGGTTTGATTAATTCCATCTTTACCCCCCAAAAAGAATCCTGCTAACTTTACTTTAGCCCCTTCCAATAAATAATTAATAAGTACAGATCACTATAAGTCTATAACTATGTAATTAATAAAAACTCACATTATATTATTTTGGAGCACATGATCTCGTTCTGGAGTATTGGCGCGGGGGCCGGGTTGCGCATTTTCTCACCCTTTCTCAAAAGAAAAAAAAATTCAAAAATATGCTTCTGTTTTTTTTTAGAAAAACAAAATGTAAAAGTATGGTTATTGGTAGGGTATGTTTGGATCGTGCAAAGAATAGCGTAAAAATAGAGGAATTAATAATAATAAGTGAAGATAGTGAAAAAATAGTGATTTTTTGGTTAGCGCGAGGATAATAAAAAGATAATGTTATTTCGAATGATAAGAATGTTGTTTGGATTATTTATTTGAAATAACAACGAAGAGTTGAAAAAAAAACAATAGCTATTATATCTTCCCTCGGAATAGCCGAACAACAATTATTCTCACTATTTCGGAACAACAAATTTGTATTTGATTGCACCATTGTTATTTTATTCCGAAAACAACAACTATTTCGTTATTCTCGTGCCATCCAAACATACCTAATTGTAACATTATGTCACATTTCAAAATGAAAAGAGCATTTTACAAAACAGCTCATATTTATCCATAATTACAGCAATTCATTGTTATTGGTACTGGTATTTTTCTCCAACTTCTGAACTTTAGTCTTCAGTCATCCATATCACTTGGTTTTACTCAATCAAAATGGTTTATTATTCTATTCTATAAGTTTTGACCTTTTATATCTTGTTATTCAAAAATTACAAAACATGTAATTGACTTCTTCTACTAGTTCTACTACTGGGCATGCTTTGCTGCGTACAGCTGGACTAATATTTTGACCTGTCTAAAGCATGTCATTGATTTTCTTTTCTTTAGTTTGGTGCGATAGTCACAGAAAATCTCAAACGTCTCTTTTCTTAAATAGTACACAGGAGACCGCGGCTAATGAGCAAGAGGGGTATATATGCAGATGGGCAAAATTCAAATTTTGAATTAGACTTATTTCCATATTTAGTTATGGGATCCCTTCTCTATATGCAGATGGGCAAAATTCAAATTTTGAATTAGACTTATTTCCATATCTAGTTATGGGAATTTTAGATTATGGAATGATACTAAAGGGTTAGACATTTATTACGGAGAAAAAAATATTATGAAGGGCATATATACAAATTTCTATTTTTTTTATGAAATTATACATGTTTTCCGACATTTTTTAAAATTATTGGGTGTCCCCCTCTCCTGGATCTGCCTCTATCTAGCTAGGAGAAGAAGTTTGATTTTATATGGTGAGTTATATGATCAAGATGAATTATTTCGTCAAGGGTTGTCATGGTTTTGGTAACGAATATAATTTTTTTGCTAACAATTATTAAAAAAAAAATTACATCAATAGCTATGAATGTCTCTAAAATATTTTCTCAAAATTTAGAATAATTTATAGACATGTCATTTTTCTTACTCATTCTGATAAGTTGGATCATTGGATGTATGACAAGAATTATGCCATCGGACAGATGCGGATGTAGGATTTTGATCAGTTGGGCAATTATCGATTGTAATAGTTTATCGGGTTCAAACTCATTAAATAATCGAGTACTAAATAAAATAATAATAATTTAATATATATTCTTATCTAATAAAAAATATTAAAATAATAATATTTTATATATTAAAAATAACAATAAAATAAAACTCAAAATAATAAATAATCAAGATAATGAAGAAAGTTTTCATCTATGGAACTTTATATTTTGATATCTTTACATAATTATTTCATTATGCACGATATTTACCGAAAGCTACCCCTCCCCCCGGAACCACATACATCCGCCCTTTGCCATCAAAGATGCTAGTTCTAGGATAGCTAGAGAGCTTCCGTGCACTTCACATCTCTCTGTTCTTCATGGACAAGGTTCAATTCCGCTGCACTACATGCAATATCCCTTAGCCACTGGCTTTATTTTCAGTACAGGAACAATTGCATTAGATAATTAACTGGCATGTCACCAGTGAGTGCCTGCATAGCATGAGAGTGATGTTCTTCCTTTCTTCTTCCTTAATTTTTTTTTTCATTTTGAAAGAAAAATCATGAGGTGGACTTTTATTCAAACTATTCAAAGTCTCCCTTCCAATTAAGCTAGCTATCCGGTTCTCCCTCTATATATAAGCGCATATCAATCTTTCATAGCTTTTCATATATCCACAAACCCACAAAACATATTGTAAACAGAATTACTCACAAGTCGGTCACTTAGCACTGTGTTTGATTACATTAGAATCTTCAGCATGTCCCAAGAGAAACTCATGGAAGTTAAGGTAATATTTGTAGAGACTACAGTTGTCGAGACTGATGCCGTGAATTTCATGTCAGTTGTGCAGAATTTAACTGGGAATGAACAACCAAAATCGAACAAAAAAGCATCGAAGCAAACGACAGCTCCAGTTGAAGCATACAAATCACCTCCATCATTACCTGCTCTACTGAATACAGAGGCTTTAGATATTGCTAATGGAGGATTTGAAATTGAAGAAAATGTAGTGGACGAGGTTGATGCATGGATGGAGTTAGAACCACATTTGCATGATTTGTATGAATTAATGAACCAATGATGTTAGCTCAACCTCTTCTTTACTAGTACATATTGTATCTAGATTTCTGATTTCCGGCATATTATCATTCTCTAATTTTGGTGCAGTTTCAATGCAGAGAAGTTCTTGCAGTTGCATTTGTTTTCGGAATTAATTTTAAAATGTTAATTTCGTTACTGGAAAGTAAATTTATATAATCATATTATTATCTCTTAGCATAATTATGAATTTCAAACATATATTAGTTCACGTTTTTGTAAGGTACTGAGGAATTAATTTTCTCAACTCGTGACCTGCTTGTCCAGAATTTTATTATTTTAAGATTGAGTCTACGGTAGACTATTTTTTGGGTGAAAAGTTTTTGAAGTGATTTGCACGCATGATGAAATGAAGATAGTATGCAAATGAGCAAATATATATATATATATATAGTCTGACTATGGTGTTTTGCAAAGCACAGAAGTTTTGTGTGTTTTGCATTCTATTTTTAATTTCAAGTAAAAAATAATCGATCTAAATCGTTCAATCTAATCTTCATATAAAAATTTATTAGTAAACCAAATTTTATATTTTTTAGAATTTTTTTGTTATTTTTTCTGATGAGGAGAAAAATGACTTGATCTGAGAATTCTGGTTCATCAAAAATGATGGTTTTCCCTCTATTCAAAAAAATAGCAAATAAATTCCAAAAAATATAAAATTTAGTTTACTAATATATTTTGATATGGAGATTAGATTGATCGGTTTGGATCGATCATTTTTTACTTAAAATTAAAAATAAAACACAAAGCACACAACGTTTTTGTACTTTGCAAAGCACCATAGCCTAATTCTATATATATATATATATTTGAAAAGTAATTCATGATTCAGAATGGAATGATTAATTGTACTTTTCATTTTAACTTTAACATGGTCTAGCTTATTAAATTTTAAACGTTATTCTAACCTTTCAATTTTTGATGATGCAATGGAGAAATGCTTAGTTGCACCAGTAGTTCATTTGAAAACTATTGAAAATGAAAGAATGGAGGTCTTAACTTGTCGTCAGGACATTCATGGCGTATACATTGAATTATGATCTCGACTATAATTGTTGTATGACAATAATCCAATAACCTCGCCATCTATTATCTCTCTGACTCTCTCTCTCTATATATACATGTGGGCCATGTGGTGGTGGTGGCTGCTTTGGAATTTGGCAGCCACTTGGTACAAAAATTAATCCTTACTGGTCCATAGTCTATACGATACGGCTCAATTGACCCTTGTACCTAGGGCTGTCAAATGGCCGAAACGGTGACGAAACAGTGCCGTTTCGTTAACCGTTTCATTTTATAAACGAAACAGAAAACAGTTTCGTTTAATAAACGAAATAGAAAATCGTTTTGTTAACCGTTTTGTTTATCACGAAATGGAATGAAACACGAAATTTCGTTTATTAAATACCGTTTTGTTAACCATTTTGTTCTTTGCGCGAAATAAAAAACAGTTTCGTTAACCATTTCGTTTAATAAAACGAAACAGAAATTCGTTTCGTTAACCGTTTCTTTACCACGAAACGCGGTCGAAACGGAATTCGTTGACAGCCCTACTTGTACCTTTCAAATTCATCCAGCATTCGTTTCGAATTTTGGATCTTCTCCAGAAAAATCTGGATAAAAAGCCCACATAGAGGGATGCTGGGGCCCAAAATTATGTATAAGAAGAAATCATTATTCAATTTATTCATTATGAATTCATTTTATTTTGATATTTCAGTTTTAGATTTGTTATAAATTATATTTTGAACTAAAATTTATATTTGAACGATAAACAAGATATTGACAAGTATTTATACTTGAACTTCATTATCTTAAACCGAATATTCAAGTCTTAACACAAGAAATACAACGTCTTAATATTTAATATTATAAATTATATTTTAAATTTCAAATTTATATTTAGCATCCATCAGGATATGGATAAATATATATACCTAAATTTTAAATTGCTAAAATCAAATGTTCCAAGTCCTAACACACAAAAAAATATCATCTTAATACCCAATATTATAAGTCATAATATTGAACTGCAAATTTATATTTAAATGGTCATCGGGATAACAAGTATGTATCCCTAAACTATAATGTCTCAAAACTGAAGTCAACAATAATTATTTACTCTCTTATTTAAATATCAAAGAATGTTATACAATTAAATTTCTATTTTAAATAAACTGATAACAATAAAGATATAATGTCTGCTATTACACAAAGGCAGAAACAAATCACCCGATGAAGTCAATCTCCTCACTAATTAATAACGGTTTTTTTTAAATTCTCTAGATCGTTCTATGGATGATATTCAAACTCTTAATATCTAATATTTAAAGTCTTAAGGGTTGTCATATGATGTCTTAATACATAATTCTATAAGTCTTTTTCGGGTTTAAAAGATATAAAAATTTCAAATATTTCTTGAACATTATTTAAATCAAATCTTTATATCTAATGTAACAACTAAGAAATAAAATTTTAACAAACTTTACCTAAAATAATATTTGGATGTAATTTATATTTGATATAAAATCTCATAAATAAAGTTTTAAAATTTAGCAATAGAAGTCTTAAGATTATTTATCTGATGTCTTAATATATATTAACATAAAATTTATTTTTAACTTTGAATAATATGTAATTCAAAAAATATTTATCAAACACTCCTAAAACTAAATCTCTATACCTAATTGTTCTCGTCTAAAGACTTAACAATTAAAATCTTAATACTGATTAATAAGTCATATTTAACTTTGAAGGATTTAAAATTTTATAATATTTTTTGAATATAGATATTCTTATTATCTTAACTAAGTCCTTACAATTGATAAATTTATATTTAATATTTTTTAATATCTTAAGACCTTATAATTTATATTTATAAAAAATAATCTCAATAAATAAAAAAAATTATCTTTATATCTCATATCATTAAGTCATAATATTATCAATAATATATAATAGGTATGTAACATAAAATAATATTTTTAAAATAATTATGACAAAATTTAGTTTAAAATTTAATACAAATAAGTCTTAATATCTATCAGAACACATCCTAATGTATCATTCAAAATATAATTTATAGTTTAGTCTTAATTTTCACTATTATAAATAAATCTAAATATATATTACATACATGCTTCAATATGTAGTGTATATTTAGTGACTATAATTTATATTAATATATCATTCATAATATAATTTATAGTTTAGTCTCAATTTTATTAGTACAAACAATATAGTCTCTGTTAGTTTTATATTCAACTTCTTTCAATCTCAATTCTCAATATTACGATCAAGTCTTTATAGTTTGTATAATAATATTTTATATCTAGTACAATTAAGTTTTTATATCTATTATACTAAGTCTGACACACATATATTTAGTGTAATAAAATATTTTTCTTGTGTTCTCTCATATCTCTCAACCAACTCATTCGAATGAATACTTAAATTTTATTTTCTTACTCCTAAAATTAATCTAGTTTCACTTCTTGATCAACCGAGCTTCAAAATATGAGTTTCAACACCTTCTTTTTGTGCATGAGAAGTGAAATAGTGATTCAAATACTAAGAATATTAGAGCTCTTGATTAAAGCGTCACATATAATCTCCTTGGCCTAGAGAAAATATTTGATCAATCAACTGAGATTCACCCACACTAAATCGCTCAAATAGAATTTCTAACCGAGATATTTTCTCTCTTTATTTCTTTCAAATCATTGATCTATTTAATGTTTAATTTAGCTCATTGTGTTCTACTCGTCGCTAATTTTCCAACGATATATAACATAAAGGGTAACTCTCAAAGATGAGGGAGATAATATTAGAGACTTGACCCGTATTTTTTTATTTATTTTTTCAAATCTAAATCAAATAACAGTTAAAAAGTAGTTAAATTAGTTAAGATAGTTGAAATATAGAATGAGATATAGAAGTTGGGTATAGAAAAATTTTCTCTTTAAAATATAACTCTATAATTTTGATGGTTAAAAAGAGTTGTGGGTTTGCATTTGGTTGGAGCAGCTAAGCCCTGAGAAATAGAGCAAATAAGGAGAGAGAGAGAGAAGAGGAACGGTACTCCTTTCCTTCTTTTTTTGTCTTACATATTTTTTTTCTTCTTTTTTGTGCGAAAATGAAAGGTAATGGAGAGGACCAGAGGACCCATTATTAATTGGAAGTTTTTCTCCGTTAAGTCAATCTTGAATAACAGATCAAATGACGGAAAACTCGTTAACACTTTTAGCCCAAATGCAAACTGAAGTTCCGAATGTTTGTCTTTAAATAAAGAGTCACATTTTAGAGGAATTAGTTAGCCAATTCTTTTAAATTATAAAATTTTGGATATTATTAATGTCTTAATTACAAATTTTAAAAATAAAAATTGAAATATAAAAGAAATTGAGAAGAGAAAATGATAAGATTGAGAAGTTTCTTAATAATGATACTTAATTAGGCTCGTTCAGTGTTTCTAATGGTTAAGAGTAGATTTATTGTACTATTAACCGGGCGCTGTACTTTCCGGCCTGTATCCCGAGACTTCTCGGGCATATCCTGTAGGCTAACAAGTAACAACATTCGTCAACGCTGGTTTGATCTCAGCAGGAACTCCACCTTAAAGCTTCGTCGTCTCAACTGCTTAAGCTCCGGCACTGCTGCGAGGCTTCAATTTTTCTCAAGCTCGATCGACACCTCTCAGCACCTCATGTCAAGAAGAAATGGCACGTTTATCTCTCTTCAACAGTCGTCCCACAACACGTTCATTTTGATCTTAACGATGTCATCACCTCACTCCTGATGCGCTCTCGATGTCATCACCAACACGTTCATCTTAACGATGTCATCACCAACACGTTCATTTTTAAGCCTTGATTTTGGCCTCAGTTACATTTCAGTTAGGTTCATGCTTGTTTCTCGTCTTTATATTTGGTTTGTCCATATTTTTCTCTTATCCTTTTAACTGGCAAGCTTTTCTGTAGGGGTATGGTGAATGAGTGATAAAATTCACAAGAAGGCTTAGCCTCAGTTATATCAAATAGGTGAATGCTAAGGCTTGTTATCTTTACGTTTGATTTTACTTTCCACATTTCTCTCTTATTCTTTTAACTGGGATCTCTTTTAATTTCCAGTTTCGTTGCAAGTCAAAGAAATGCAAATTCAAAAGAGAGAATACAACAGGTAAAAAGCACAAATTCAGTGCTTAATTTGCACTCAAAAAGACCCAGCAAAAATCATGTGCGATTTAGGTAGAGTCAATGAGCCACTGAACCAGAAAGTGATAGTACCTCGTGAATCTACCCATTGTGTTGAGTTGATTCGCTTGGAGGGGGAGTGAGACTTCTCTCATATGTGTGATAGACAAAGAAATCGTGGTGGAGTGTGGAGCACCAGCAAGAACTATCCCGTCTTTTCTGAAGGGAAATGCCAAACAAGTGATGGAAGCCTTAGCCTCAGTTACATTTCAGTCAGGTACATGCTTAAGCTTGTCATCTTTTTTATTTTGTTTGTTCTTCCTTATTTTTCGGTAATCCTTTTAATTGGCAGGCTTTCCTTTTAAAGAGTATGTTGACGGCATGGATTTGGTAAATGAATTCTGATGTTGTTGTTATAGTGAACAATATTAATAGTTTATGTATTGTAGATTCGTTTATGTATATTGACTTTGAATTTATGATATTTGCTTATTTATTATGTTGCGCATTATTATTATTCTTTTAAGCAAATTTTACTTATGGGGATCAAATAAATTGAATTAACCATTTGTTGGAAAGAACATTATTTCTATAATTAATGGCGATCAAATAACAATAACAGTTATTCTGATTACATTAGTTTGGTTTGATGTTTCTAGCTGAACATGGTTTAAGTTAATGATATTATATTGGCCAATTTTGAACATGTGTTTCATTATAATGTTTAAAGTTTAGGCCAAGTGGGAGAATGTTAGAATATTTAATATTCTAATATTTAATGTGTGGTCTACTGCTAATAATTATGAGCCAAGTTCATTTACGAATTATTAATTAATGGGTGCATCTAAAAAGTGCATCTGGAGGGTGTATCTGAAGAATGCGTCTACGTACATCTATATTTTTTATGGAAAAATTCAGTTGTCCAAATTCGCTGTACATGATCCCAGAAGTTGCCTCAGTGTTTATATATACTCAGTTCTGTTCATTTGGTCAGATTGAATTCTCTAAATATCTTCTTAATTCGTCCATTAAGAAATGAACAGAAAATAGAGACTGAGTGGAAAAACGCCATAATTCGCCATCATTAGGACTGAGGAAAACTTCTAAAGATCAGTATTCTTGCATCGCTTCCGCTTCAAGATATCTGCAATTCAGAATTGTAAGTTTTCCGATTATTATTTGTTATTTTATATGAATTACGTTATTTTATGAGCTGTGATTTTTAACAAAATATATTACGAATAAAACATATTTTCTATCAACATCATCACCTGTTCACGTGGTTATCTTTTTAATATTTGCCCGTAATTGTATAGGTTATTTTTAATTTAGTCAAACCTAACAGTTGCAATTATCTGGTGTTAATTATGAACAAAGAAATATCAATTGTAATTTGAAAATAAGTAATATTGGGTATATTTTGGAGTTGACTAGTTTAATTTTAAGAGTATATTTTGTGCAACCTATCTGAATAAGTAATTTTGCTTTCTCTTATATTTCAGCAGAATATTGGGAGTGTTGCGACAGCCTCGAATTCTAGACTCACCTTTACCTTCTGAACCAGCTGATAATTTCTACAACACTGATGGTATACCTCTCCAAATTCCAATTCCAAGGTAAAATATTTTTGACAATTTAGGTTGTAAATTGTGAGATTGTTTAGCCTCACATGCAATTAATTTTTTTAATAAAATCGATCCTGTGATGCTGTCAGAACAAGATGTGACTACAAACATTATGTAGATTTTTTTTATCTCTTGTCCCTTATGGGATTGGAATAATGATTTTTGTTGCAAAGAGTGGATTCAACTGGTACACTTAGGTTATTATTTTATAGTTTGGGATTCACTTCTTGAATACGAGGTTTTTCCTTATTTGTTTAGTTATTAGACTTATTACTGTTTATTTTAAAATGAAGTACAAGTTTTATATTCTATAAATTTTTTTCACAATAGTCTGTTCCTATCAAGGAAACAAGTATCAGATACTCTGATTCTGATCTGATTCTGGCACATTGTATTGTAGGATTAGTGCAAAACCCTTTGCATCCTATCCAATGCCACCACTTTTAAGGTATATTTACCAATTTGCGTTTATCTTTTCACGGACATTGACAAATGTGAGAACTTTATTATTTCATCTTATTGAACAAGACATACAGGATACATCAACACCGCAACATCATAAGGAGTGCAACAACACAAATGGTTACATAGGATTAGTTACAGCTTGTATATAGTAGTTAGTTATAAATTTATTATGATTAGTTGTACAGGAGATCTCTGCATATAAAGAGACTCAACTAATGTAATCAATTCAGTGAATGAAATACAATCAGTTATTAAACATTTTCTCTCAATATTCAATATGGTATCAAAGCTTCTGGCACACGCCAAGATTGCTTAAAAAGATCCATTTTTCTTTCTTGATTTTTCCCGTCGCCATGACTGACCTCAACTCCACCCCTACTACGCATCCATTTTCTATCAAATTTCTATCAAACTAAATCACGAAAACTATCTCTCTTGAAAGTTTCTTGTTCTTCCACATGTGCGTGGTCATTCTTTATATGAAAATTTTATGGGATAAAAAAATTTGAGGTATTTTAAGTTTTCTAAGTCATTATTTTTAATATTTTAAAATGGCATACAAATATTAAATATTTTTTATTATTTTTAAAGCTATTTTTTTCAAAAATTATGACATAAAAAACTTCAAAATATCTTAAATTTTTATATCCTTCAAGATTTGCATATGAAAAATTTATTGAGCACGATAAATCAAAATCTAAAGATAATTTATTATATTTTTTGAGTTAAGCTCGTGAAATGTCTCTTTGAACTTAAATTCACGTTATCTTTATTATTTTTTAAGCTAAAGCTACATTTACTCTTTCTATTTTAATAATTTATTCTCATAATACGTGCATCTTTCAATTCAAAAAATTAAGAAAAAAAATGAACGGGAAATCCCATCATCTCCGATGTTGATGTTCTTCTTAATGTTCTCATCGATCTCAGATTCTCCAATTTTCTTTATTTAAAAAAAAAACTTTTATTTGGTATGGAAATCTCGCATAAATATCTATTTTTTCGACTAACTAAAAGGACTAAATTAAAATTTTGGCCTCTAGCATTTCTTTTAAAGAACTGAACTAATATCTCGGGTCCTTAAAATAACAAATTTTCACGTAGGACCCAACTTATTATCTCGGGCCCTCCATCTTTTTCTTATAACCAGAATGAAATAAAATTGGAGGATCAAGATATTTATTTTAGCCCTAGATGAAATTTAGTGTTTTTGCATGTCGGGTATATTGTAGGCAGGGGCGGATTTACTGTATATCAGGGGGGGGGTCACCGACCCCCCCCCTGGAATTTTAAAAATAATATTATTAGACTTATAAATTAAAAAATGACCCCCCCTGGAATAATTATTTGACCCCCCTAACCGATCTGTGTAAATTATGTAAATGGGTCGCTTCTTTGGCCGGCGCTCCGGGCGAGACCGGGATCGCATCGCGCTCTCCTCTCTTATTCGCGCACGGCGCATCGCTCCTCTCTTTGAAAAAAAAAAAAAAAGGCCCGCTGGCGCCTGGCGACACTGGTGACTGGACTGCATCGCTCTCCTTTCTTATTCGCGCACTCGCTCACTCTCGCTGTCGCGCACACACGCAAAAGGCCGCCCACTCGCTCCTCTCGCTGTCGCGCACACACGCAAAAGGCCGGCTCTTACTCGCGCGACTTGCTCCACTAGTTAGGGCAGCGACACAGGCGGCGACGCGGCGACGCAGGCGGCGACGCGGCGACGCAGCTCGCTCTCTGCCTCTCTTACAGGTGGCGACACACTCTCTCTCTCGCTCTCTTTCTGGTCTCTGGTCTCACTGGCGAGGCAGGCGGCGAATTCTCAGCGACTCAGTCTCAGAGCTCCACTCAACTCAGCAGACAACAGCTCACACTCACAACCGACGCGGTAATTTCTAGTATTAGCTGGTAATTAAAAAATTTCTGGTATTAGCAGACAACATGTGCTTGATTGCTTAATTGTAATTACTAGAAATTGAGATTAGTGTTAATTAATTGGGAATTGAGATTAGAAGTAGATGGAAATTGAGAATCAAGCAATTCTAATTTATCCTGCATTGACCAATGCTTGTTTCAGTTACAAATTTATAATTAAAAAATTGAGTTCTGTTTGGAGCAGTAAATTATAAATTATATATGAGTCAATTACTAAAAAAATATTGTGAAGCATGACCAATCTTCTCTGTTTGGTGCAGTAAATTGGAATTGCTTGATTCTCTATTATCAAAGTAAGAAAGGAACTATATAATTTATGTTTCTGTTTCTTTCTAAAAATAGGGAGCTCAAAATGCAACGATTTTTTAAGAAGGCACTAAAACCTCATGTTGACTCATCTTCAAGTTCTAATCCTTCTCATGAGGTTAATAGTGTCGAACAAGATCCTCCTTCCGATCCTGCTTTAAGGCCACCTATATCTCATTATAATCCGAATGAGCGTGATCGTATACGTCGATATTATCTAACAAATGGTCCATGTCAACCTTACAACTGTAATTTTCCCCAAAATGATTTTAGTGGTGCAATGAGAAGGTTTAATACTGCTTGGTTTGATAAGTATAAAACTTGGTTGGAATATAGCATAAGTAAGGATGCGGTATTCTGCCTTCCTTATTATCTATTTAGATCGGAGAATCTTGGATCGGGTGGAAGGACCAACTTCGTAGGAGAGGGTTTTCGAAATTGGAAAAAGGCTAAACCCTCCTTTGAGGAACATGTTGGTGCTTCGAATTCACGCACAATGAAGCGGAAAAAAATGTACTTCTTTGATGAATCAAAGACAGAGCCTTCAAGCCGTGTAGAGAGGCAAAGTGTTAGACAAGGGATGGAGTATCGCATACAATTAAATGCAACTTTAGATACAATTTGATTTTTATTGAGGCAAGGTTTGCCATTTCGCGGACATGATGAGTCCGAAAGCTCTGATGATAAAGGACTTTTTCTTGAGCTAATGAGATTTTTAGGAGATCATAATAAAAAAATAGATGGGGTTATTCTTGACAATGCTCCTCAAAATCTAAAGTTGGTTGCACCAGAAATTCAAAAGGATATTGTGAACGCTTGTGCAGAAGAGACAATTCAAGAGATATTGACAGAGCTTGGTGATGAATTATTTTCTATAATGGTTGATGAGGCAAGAGATGCCTCAACCAAAGAGCAAATGGCTGTTGTGATTCGGTATGTGAACAAACGAGGTTGTATTGTTGAGCGATTTTTAGGTATCATTCATGTTTTTGAAACTACGGCAATAACTTTGAAGATGGCACTTGATGATTTATTTGGAAAGCATGGTCTAACTTTGTCTAGATTGCGTGGTCAAGGTTACGACGGAGCTAGTAACATGAGCGGGGAGTTCAATGGTCTTAAAGCATTAATTATGAATGAGAATAATTCGGCACACTATGTGCATTGCTTTGCTCATCAATTGCAACTAACTCTTGTTGCGGTAGCTAGTGACCATAACGAGGTTTGTTTATTTTTTCAAATGGTTGATACTATTCTCAATGTTGCTGGTGGATCTTGTAAAAGACGTGATCAATTACGTGAGAATCGGAGAGTGGAAGTTGTGAATGCTATTTCAAGTGGAAAAATTACAATTGGAAGAGGTTTGAACCAAGAAACAAGTCTTGCACGTGCCGGTCCTACTTGATGGAGTTCTCATTTAGCCACCTTAAATAGTATGATTATACTATTTTCAGCCACATTGGATGTACTTGAGGAAATAAAAAAGAAGGGTCAAAGAAATTGCAAAGAGCACAGGCACATGGACTTCAAAGAGCTATGCAAAGGTTTGAGTTTGTATTTTTATTGCATCTCATGAGAAAATCATTACTCATCACACATGATTTATCACAAACTTTGCAAAAAAAAGATCAAGATATAGTGAATGCTATGCGTTTGGTGAAAAATGCTAAAATTAGGTTGCAAAACTTGAGGGATAGTGGTTGGGAAGAATTGCTCCAAGAAGTGTGTGAATTTTGTGAGATACACAATATTCAAGTTCTAAATATGGATGATTTATATGTCGATAACCCACGAAATCAAACAAGCATAGCTAATTTGCATTATTATCGTGTTAATCTATTTTACACGGTTATTGATATGCAATTGCAAGAGCTTAATAACAGATTCACGGAAATAAATACCGAACTTCTCATTTGTGTATCATGTTTGGATCCGAAGAACTCTTTTTCATCTTTTAACAAAGATAGGTTGCTTCAATTGGCTCAACTTTATCCCTCTGATTTCAATCAATTCGAGCTTCCTATCCTTGCAAGTCAATTAGAGAATTATATTATGGATGTACAAGATGATAGAGACTTTTTGGAGATAAACAACTTGGTTGAACTTTCTCAAAAATTAGTGGAAACGAATAGGCATAATGTTTATATCTTGGTTTACAAGTTGATAAAATTAGCCTTGTTATTGCCGGTAGCAACTGCTAGTGTTGAACGAGTATTTTCGGCAATGAATTTGGTGAAAACCAACATAAGAAGTAGCATGGGTGATAAATGGATGAATGATTGTTTGATTACTTTCATTGAGAAAAAAATATTCAATACCGTGGATAATGAAAGGATTATGCAAAGGTTCCAAAATATGAAATCACGTAGAGGAAAACTTTCTTTATTGACTTAGTTATCTAGTAGTTTGAGTTTTATTTTTTGTTATTTTTAATATGTAAAAGGATGTTATTTTGAGAATTTTTAATTCAGTAAGAATATATGTTAAATGTTGAATTATTATTATTTTATTTAGTATCCGATTAGTTAACGGATTTAAACCCGATAAACTATTACAATCCAACTAATGACCCCCCCTAATCAAAATCCTGCATCCGCCCCTGATTATAGGTTATAACAATGCAACTATTTGATGAGTGTTGTGCTTTGTGATTGTTTAATATGTTCGTTTGGCAAATCAAGGAATAAGTTTATAAGAGTCGTAATTTTGAAAGAGTGATAGAATAGTGTCATTTTGAAATAGTAGTATTTTTGACTATTCGGAAGAAAAAAATATCGTTTGATAGTTATTAATCAGAATAATTAAAATATAAATAATTATTATACTAACAATGATGATGATGAAAATAATAATAGTAAATTAATAGCAATAATAATAATAACCATAACCATAATAATATAATAAAATATAACCATAATCATAACATAATAATATAATAATAAAAAATATAATCATAATCACAACAATATAATAATGAATAATCATAATCATAATATAATAATATAATAAAATATAACTAAATAATAATAAAATAATATTATAATAATTATTATAATCATAATCATGATAATAATAATCATAGTCATAATCATAATAATATAAATATAATCATAATATAATAATATAATAAAAAATTATAATCATAATCAAAATAATAATATAATAATAAATACTTATAATTATAATAATATAATAATATTATTAAATAATAATGAAATAATTATAATCATAATCATGATAATAATAATAATAGTCATAGTTGTAATAATAATATAATAATAATAATATAATAGTATAATTAATATAATATATAATAATAATAAATAATAAAATATTAAAATAATAATAATAATAATAATAATAATATAATAATAATAATAATAATAATAATAATAATAATAATAAAAAATTATAATCATAATATAATATAATAACACAATACAACATAATCAAACAATAATTACTATTTCGGTGAGAGTTAATTCGGTATACCATCTTTAGCTTGATATACCAGATTAACACTCTTCTGCATTGTTCTAGTTAGTCTAAAATTCATTTGGCAAAATAATTTATCGAAATAATAATATTATTCGTACTTTTTGCTATTACATGGAGTGCTAAACAAATCCAAAACTAATTTTACTTTTTAGAACAAGCAACTACTATGATGAACAAGCTCAATTAAAAAAATAAGGAGAAATTAGTTTCATTCCATGTCATTTTAAAACTTTAAAATTAGCAAATATCATCTCAAAACACATTTAGTTAGTTATTTGCCACCAACAATAACCCATCATCAAAACCATCAATTAGTTTAGCATCCATTTAACATTATTTTTTTTTTCACAAGCAAGCTTGGCACCAAAGCTGGTGAGGCAGATTGCAAAGGCCATGGAAAGCTGAGAGTGGTTCCTTGTAATCCATTGTGAATATACATGTCATCACCTACTTTCTCAAACAGCAGTTAAACTGTTTCCTCCTGATTTGTTTCTGAAACAAGCTGAAAATTCTTGACTGATGCAACAGCGACTCGACCATGAAAATTTAGGCACCACCATTGCAGATGTTCATGCCACTGTGGCGCCTTGTTCTTCAGCACCAATTTTGGACTCACTACACTATCTGCTTTCAATTTTGGAGATTCAGGTTTGAACTCGTGTATACTGTCTTCTTCTTTGCTGGTTCGACAAATGGGTTGGGGCTGACTCGCTTGTGCCCAAAGCGCCTGCTGGAGAAATGGGACCCAGTTCGGGTTGAAAGTGACTTGAATCTGTCGTCTGGTGGTTGACTACGTAAATTTTGAAGTTAATACCAAGGAGCAAAGGTTGAAGAAGATCGAAAGGGAGGGGCGGCCAGTACAGCGAATTAGCGATATCGAAGAGATAATAATATTTTGGGAATTACAAAAGTACATCTCAAAATATAATAATATTTTCTTTTTTAAATAGAGATGTATAAAAGTTATATAAATATGGTGAATAAATAATTACATATATTTTGAGGTGGCATTAAAGAAAGTTCAAATTTTGAAGTGATATTTTATCAATTAAAGTTTTGAGGATACTTATGCTGTATTGTAATATGAATTTTTTTGGAACGCCCAACTAATCTGATGCAAGAACAAGGCATAGGCGATGTGAATATGTGATTGCTGTGAGGCGTGGATTTTTCTCGCCGATGTGAATTATATATATATATATTATATATAATATATATATATATATAAGAAACTATTGCTTACCTGATTTTGAAATAGAAAATTTCCGAGCTTCAATAAATTATGATTGTCAGGGTTTTTTTTCCGGATTCATTGAAATGTCCCGAGACGAATTAGAATATCTGATTGCTCAAAATTATTTCAGACACACTAGAACTGATTACGAACAATTTCATATTATTTTTTATTTCGAGCATGAATGACCCCAATATATTTTCATTGCTCTCTAAATTTTCATCCCGATGAAAATTTCACGGTTTACATTAAAACTGAATTGTATATCTAAAATATTCATGTTGTAATTATATTCCCAAAATCAGGAGTATATATCTACACCAATTTTTGAATATAATAATTTAATTAATCTTATTATTAATAATAATAATGAAAATATCAAATTTTAATATTAAGAATGACAATGTGTCAATATGACTGACACATAAGATATGCTATACTGAGACTGGCGCATTTGAAAATACGACACTCTTAGTGGCGTCTTCTTTTCATTCACCAATAAAAATAAGTTTTATAATATAAAATGGTTTTCCAATTTTTTTAAATTTTAAATAATTGAAGTTTTAAAATGAAGAAAGCTTATACATATATTTTTTAACTTATAAATTTATTGTGCTTAAAATTTCATATAATGTAAATACTATTTCATATTTAATTAAAACAATTAAATTTGCAGTTGCAAAATTTTGATGTATTTTTTTTAGAATATGAAATGACTTCTAACTTACATGAAATATAAAAAACAGTAAGTTTAAAAGAATATGTTTGTATTTATTTCTGACATTTATTAAATTTATTTGAAAAATCATTATCAAAATTGTCATATTTATCATTAATTGCAACGAATCCGAAGTTATTTTATTTTATTTTATTTTTTTAAGCGCCTCTTAATGAGAGTTTTTATTAATTCCTCGAATTTGGTACTTTATTTTAACTTCGCAAAAGACGATTTCTTGACATTGTACCATTTTTAATAAAATAAAATAAAATAAATCAATCATATTTGGGGGTCTGTCGTGATCCTACTTGCTAACGGGTTAACAACTTGTGTACTGATCGAATCCGATACAATGACCTTCCAAGTTGAGTCAGGTTGACTAGTCAGAAATTGTCGCTTGCGCCACGACAAACTACATGAACATTTTTTTTAAACCCTATCAAAAAATAATATTTATGAATATATCCCTCTCTTAAAATTTTGACAGAATTATTCCTCTTTTTTATGTCTATATTCACAATACAAAGTGAACAAATACATTCATAAACAAATTTGAAAAAAAAAAACCATTTCATCCATTAGAACACAGGTTATAATTAGACGTTCAAGTGCAAGTCCACCTAAAACCGTAAATACAGCGTGAACTCACTGTTTGTCAATCAGAATGCAATGTACAATAAAATTTTAATAAACAAACTGAATGCAGACTGCCGGACTTATTATCTCAATGATTTTATTATATCATTCATTTTATATAATAATGTTATTATATAAATAAAAATAGTTTTCTATACATATTATTAATATGGGAAGGGATCCCTTGACAATGGGTTATCTTAACAATTTTGACAATAGATCTTCAAATAAATATGAAAAAAAATAGAAAAAACCTTATAGATATGTTCTTTTACTTATAAATTGATGATGATTAAAATTTCATATAATTTTATTATTGTTTGCTAGTTTATCAAAGATCATCAAAATATTATGCACATTGTAATTCTAATTTAATAGTACTATACAATATGATGGTATAATAAAATTGTTAAGATACATACTATACTACTTTATATAATGTGCATAAAAATATAGTATTGATGATGGTATTAATAATCTATACTACATTTCACAAAACTCAGCAGGGGAGGCAGAAATTTGATAGCTCGGCAATAAAATGAAGAAAATTAAGAGGATAATGAAGTTTTGTGCAGTGAAATTCATATCCATTGTTATTATGAATATGAATATGAAATATGATCATGTTTTTTTCTTTATCACAACTATCTAATTAAATCAATAGTGTAAATTATTTGATGCTTTATTTATGGTCAATATTGTTGTCGAAAATTTAAGCAGTCAGGAAGCACGAATATAAAAATTGAAATCAGAAGTGAAATTAGTAATTAATTGATCGTGAAATTGGAAGGTGAATTAGACGAATTGGATCAGAGGACTCAATATTTTTTCAATGAAACTTATTTTTCACTAAAAGAAATACAAAAAGATTATAAAAAGTTATTTAATTAAAAAATAAATTGAGAAAAGATTACAGTCAAATAGTTAACTAATTTAATACAATATAAATATTTAAAACTAAACAACTAGCTTGATATATTCTCATATAGATTATAGAGTACAAAAGCAAATTGGTAGGTGGTAGCCTGATATTAGTTGAAGTTACAGAAATTGAATCGAAGCCTTGTGGTTGTGGACGGTGCACTGAAGAAAAGTAGATATTGAATGCTACTATTGAACGGTATAGTCATAGAGAGACAATATGGGACCGTGGAGAAAGAAAACAAGCAAATAATTAAGGATTATGTATGCAATTACAAAATTCACAAACGAAAGGGAACAATTATGGAGCAAGCGCGTCGTAATATAATCTTTTTTATACAACCCACACTATAGTATTAATTAAACCAGTTTTTTTAATAATAATTATTATTAAATTAATATTATTAAAAATAAGAGTGAGAACTGTAAAATTTCAAATATACGAATGGCAACGCGCCACTGCTTGTGGCATTAAGACCAAAAACGCACTGACAGTGGCGCATTTATCTATTATGTAAACCAAATGCGTAGATGTTTATCTGTTTGTATTTGTGAAAATTTATAGAGATTAAACATATCATTGCTAGTGGCGAGCTGTCATTCGTATATTTGAAATTTTACAGTTCTTACTATTATTTTTAATAATATTAATTTAATAATAATTATTATTAAAAAAACTGTAATTATACTTTACAAAATCAGGGGTCAATTGCCCACCCCTGCTAAAGAGTAGCTCGGCCCCTGTCTGGAGGTAGCGTGAAAAAGGATACGTGGCGGATCGCCACACGGACCAGACAGCACGGAAGTGGACAAAGTCGGCGCTGGAGCCTGGAGATGATCTTCTCGGAGATCAGTTGGCGCAGGTTGCGTTGGCAGGAAACTCCAATCAGGTCTCATCTTCCCAATTCGCTGCAGGGGTTTAGGATCTGGCGATTAAGCATGCCATGGGGGGGATAAATGGAGCACGCACGTGGGTTTGATGAGACCAGCCTGGTTGGAACTAATAACGATCGACCAAAAAAATTCCACGATTATTGCTCTTTTCAGGAGAAATATTTAAAACCTTACACTGTAAATTATTTCATGATAACGAAGTTTCGAGTTATGTAAAATTAATTTATCAAATTACGAAATAATGTTAAATTATTACTGAATGTTATATATATATATATATATATATATATATATATATATATATATAAAAATATCTTTAATGATCTCTAAATTTTGATTTTTCACTTCATTAAATTCTTCATATTTAAATCTTGTTCAAATTTGGAATGTTTCAAACCGTTTTCTGAAGTCATCTTTTTATTTTTTGAAAATCATCCTTCTAAAAATCAAATTTTATATTTTTTTGAATTTTTTGTACATATATTTTTAAAAGTACAAAGTTTGTTGATCTAAAGATTTCTGCAACATCCAAAACAAGCGACTTTGTACCCATTTAAAAATAATTTAAAATTCAAAAAAATCAAAATTTGATCTTCAAATATTTCAATATGAAGATGATGTTCAACGGTTTGGATCGGCCGTTTTGAACTTTTAAATTTGAGATCACGCTGAAGACAAATTTTTTTTATATATATATATATATATATATATATATATATTTCATATAATCATAATATTGTAATTTTGACTTTTGACCAAAGAACGGAGACAGCTCAGCTTTTTTTAGTATAATCAACGGTCAGATTTGGTTGAATTTTGTCCAATAGATGGATATTCGGTATTGGCTTCTATAAAGTGTACATGTACGAATTGGGTTCGGCCTGTTAGCAGTAAATAAGAAGTTTCGTCCCAATTGGGCTTATCTTGGGATGGTTTTTGGTAGGGCTGCAAAAAAAGATTGGGTTCGTGATTTAGTTCGGGTTCGAGTTAATCTGATTCGAGAGAGATATTTTAGTTCAATATTTAAATGAGCCGAATTTGAGTTAGACTTGACTCGACTTGTGACTCAATTCTTGCTCGAATAATAATAGTTTATATATTTTTCTATTAAATTTAATCCGGTAATCTATCTCTCATTATCTCTTATTATTTCACCATCTCAACGGCTTAATAATTGTTTGTACTCACTTGTGACTCATATCATATATCTGACTCAATAGTTTTTTTTGCTAGTTCATCCATTCAAATTAGTGCAGCAAAGATTTTATTAAAAATATATTTTGTTGATATATCAATTTTGTACTAATTCATGTATAATTTCTTTAGATATATCAAATTTACAGTTTGTAGATATATTAAATATAAATATTAAAATGAATCAACGTTTCATGAGTCGGTCATGAGCTAGCTCGAATATTAATGGGCTGAGCTTGAGTTAGACTTTTCTGCTTGAAGCGTTTCATGAGCTCAACTTAATTCGAGTCGAATTTTCATGAGCGTAGGTTGAGCTAAACTCGGTTCGCTCGAACTCGACTTGTTTGCAGTCCTAGTTTTTGAAACATATTGTAGAATAACAACTATCATTCACAATAGTTAATTGATAAATTTAAAACTATTTTTTAATATTAAATAATTAAAGTTTTTAAAAATGAAGAAAGATTATACACACTACAAGATAAAAAGGTATTTGATAACGGTTGTTGACCAAATTTAACAACAGTTTATGAACAGTTATTAAAGAGGGTGATAGGAAAACCTTTAAATAACAATTGCCAAATTCGTTACCAAACCACATGTGTTCGATTTTTTTTAAATGAGCTTTAGCAACAATTATGTGTTAGAATCATTGTTAAAGGTCTTTTTTAAAAAAAATTTAATATTCTTGAACTAAGCAAATAGTAAATGATAATTAATATTGAAAGAAGACAAATTGAGTAACTAAAGAACAATAATATCATATATTATTTATTCATTCAATATTTAATATGAAAAAAATATAATTATTCATCTAATGAAAAAAATATTTACTCAACAATACATACATCTTGCTCATGTAGTAGTACGAAAATCTATATAATTTCTAAGAAAAAATAAAAAATAGAAAAAACTAAACTAAAAACTTCAAATAACTTCAAATGCGTTTTTGAGTTTGAAGATGGGGTTTTTAGCCCTAAAAATGGCATAGTGACATAAGTAGTTAACTCTATAGATCTTGTCATAAGCTTTTTGTGGTCACGTAGTACACCTCAATCAAACTTTCTTATCAAAAGTTATGTCCGTTTGAAAATGAGATGGTCGATTTCAGTTTTTATTTTTTTTTGTCTCTCTTTTTCTTTCTTTTTTCTCTCTTTCTTCTCTCTCTGTCTCTTATCTTTCTTTTTATATATAAAATTAGATGACAAGGATTTGGTAATAGGTGAGATTTTAATTTTTGAATCGTTGGATTGGAATAAATGAATGGTGAGATGAACAATCTACGAGAACAAATATCATTGATCAAAATAAATGTCAGAGTAAATATCAGACCCAAAAAGAAGTCAAATCATTTAGCAACGGTTCCTTGAAGGAATCGTTGCTAAACACACGATTTAACAATAATTTAGGGTTTAAGGTTTTGGGTTGTTAAAGGTAGCATTTAATAATGGTTCCTTAAAGGAACCATTGCTAAATGGTCGAACTAATTTTTGGTGTTATGGGAGTTTATTTTAATAATATTTTCTATTACAAATTATTGTTAAAGAAGTTCTTAATATTACAATGATGCCGCCGAGTCATTTTAACAACAGATTTGATATATAATCGTTGTTAAATGGGTGTTATCTAAGATCATTTTTGTTGTAGTGAGATATATTTTCTTGTAAATTTATTGTGTTTAAAATTTCATATAATGTAAATACTATTTCATATTTAATTAAAACAATTAAATTTGCAGTTGCGAATTTCGGTAATTTTGTTGGTATTTTCTTAGAATATCAAATGACTTCTAACTTACATAAAATATAAAAAACACTAACTTTAAAAGAATATATTTTTGTTTTTTTTATTTCTGACATTTATTTAATATATTTGAAAAACCATTATCAAAATTGTCATATTAATCATTGCAAAGAATCCGAAGCTTTTTATTTTATTTTATTTTTTATAAGCGCCTCTTAATGAGAGTTTTTATTAATTCCTCGAATTTGGTACTTTATTTTAACTTTGCAAAAGGCGATTTCTTGATATTGTACCGCCTTTAAAATAAAATAAATCAATCATAATTGGAGTCTATTGTGATCCTACTTGCTAACGGGTTAACGATCGAATCCGATACAATGACCTTCCAAGTTGAGTCAGGTTGACTAGTCAGAAATTCCCGCTTGCGCCACGACAAACTACATGAACATTTTTTAAACCCTATCAAAAAATAATATTTATGAATATATCCCTTTCTTAAAATTTTGACAGAATTGTTCCTCCTCCTTTATGTCTATATTTACAATTCAAAGCATACAATTACATTCATAAACAAGTTTGAAAAAAACAAAACATTTCATCCATTATAACACAGAGGTTATAATTAGAGTTGTCAATGGGTAGGATAGGATACAGGTGGAGATGTTTTTATATTCATACTCATTAAAAAAATTTTTATTCATACCCATTAAAATTTTCTTTACCCATACCCTACGCTTACCCATGAAAAATTTCGAGTAACGAATGAGTAAATGTAGATAACGAGTAAAAATAATTCAATGAAATTTTTTTTATGATTTAGATAAAAAATAAATAGCATTATATAAATATACTAATAAATTACGATAATAATTAACATTTTAGATATAACAAAAATCATATAATTTTTTCATGTTAATTGTCATAAAAAATATATTCTAATTACTATATATATATTTATATAATTTAACTATATATATTTATTAAAAATATAAAATAATTATATTTATATATATTTAACTATATATAGAGAGAGGTGTGCTAATGTGCTTTATAAAGCACAAAATAATTCATATTTCACGTTTATATCTCATGTTTTAAAATTCAAATAGATGATCCAAACTGTTAAATATGATCTTCACATCAAAATCTCTTTGGTGATCAAATTTTATATTTCTTGCAATTTTTTACTATTTTTTTGAAGGGCTACAAAATTCATTGATCTGACGTCATCTGAACCATTCAATATCAACGATTTTCTATCTCTTTAAATAAATAGCAAAAAAATTCCAAAATTTATAAAATTTGATCACCAAGGAGATTTTCATATGAAAATCATATTTAACGGGTTGGATCGTCCATTTAAATTTTAAAACATGAGATATAAATGTGAAGTACGAAATATTTTGTGCTTTATAAAGCACATTAGCGCACCTCTCTCTCTCTCTCTCTCTATATATATATATATAAAATTTACCCAATGGATAACAGATAATGAAAACCCTTTACCTATATCTAAACCCGATAAATTAACGATTTTTTTTCTTACCCATACCCATATCCGATAACCTAACGAAAATAAAATCATATCCATACTAGTTTTATTGGATACGATACGAATCGGATAAACGACCAAAAGAATGTCATTGACCACCCTAATTATAATTAGACATTCAAGTACATGCAAGTCCACCTAAAATCGTAAATAGAGTGTGAACTCACTGTTTGTCAAAAAGCAATGTACAGAAAAAAAAAAAAAAAAAAAACTGAATGCAGACTACCATACTCTAGATAAAACATCTGAACTCGGAGCCAGTACAGTAGACACTATGCATCGTTATTAAGAATTGGATCAGATTTTTTAAGGATCAGGTTTAGTGGATCTACGAGAGAACCAAATTTAAAGGCTTGATTTTTAAAAGGTGAGCTCGATCATTGAGAAGTCCGGACCTTATCAAGTTTTTCGAACTCTAAACACTGGATAAGGCTAGATAAAGATCAACGGGTAAGAGTTTGATATATATATTTTTTCTGATTATATATTTCTTAATGTTATATTGTATTTATATAATAATATCAAATTATGTTTTTCAGTTTTGGCATTTTATATTATTTTTTATTTTTTCAGATTTTTAAGTGTAATTAATATATAATACAAAATATTAAAAAATATTTTGAGAAGGACCGTGTAAGGGCCGAGTTAGAAGAGCCTACTTTTTAAAAATTGGGCCCGATTCTTATCATTAGAAAGGCTCATGCCGGATTTATGAGGGTCGGATAAAGACCATATTTTTTAAAAGATCGACCAGGTCAGATTTAAAGACCGAGCTCTTATGCACTATCCCGACGTTGAGTTTGAACAAAATTTTCAGATTTTAAAAATGTTTTGATGGTATTTTTGTGAACGTGAATGTTTTTTTTTAAATGTGAACTTGGACGTAAGTACGTAACAAAATAAAGATAGTTTTATTGAACATTTCAAAAGAATGTATTTGTAGAACTTTATTATTTACAGGGTTAGAAAAAAATATTCGAGGTGGTCCCTTGATGACATGGTATTTTGTTATTATTGGCTCATGATAGTGTTCTTTGTTGGGGAGCTGGACGGCACTATTTGACCAGTTAATATCCAAGCACGCTGCCTTACCTGGCTGCCAGCCCCAACCAGATACAAACTACAGTAATATTATGTCGTATATTTGAATTTGAATTTGAATTTGAAAAATTTGAATTTGAATATTGAACGCTGACCATTTCATGAATCACTAAAATGAATTCCATATCGGTCCAAGTTGAGTAACAAGGGGGGAAAATTTAGTTCTTTTGTGCATCCTTGTTGCAACCTCATTGATTGATATGAAGAAATATAAAAGAAAAACCAAAGAAATTAATTTTGCTTTTATTATAACGTGCCTCTAGCTGCATGGTGATGAAGCCAATGAAAGACTGAACTATTCTTTGCGACCGTTATGTATTGAAAACAATTGATTGATTATTAATGATAAGACTGGTTGACAATTGAAATGGATTAATTCTACACAAGACTGATTAAAGTGATAAATTCTTTAACCTAAGGATTTTTTATTAACTCAAATTGGGTTAAATTGATAGTTTTCTTAAATATAAGCAATCTTAGTATCTTGAGGAAATTACAATTAATGGAGTAATCGCTTTAATTTCCTCATCTGAATTAGTTATAAAATTATTTTCGTCAATATAAGTGGTTTTATATTTTACAGTACGGGGTTAAGAATGAATGTTCCTTGTTCCATCTATTATATTTTTTATTCATAAAATATAAGTTAACACAGTGTCAGTACAAAAAGAAAAAAGTAACGTCAAGCATCTGCAAAGTTGCATTGAAAGAATATATTAAAATCAACAAACGGTCAAGTAACCACAACCAGAAATTGAGAGGTTGTGCTACTCATCCTTCTAGGTCTATTTAGTTTCTCATTTTTAGCTGTTAATTGAATTTCATTTTAGAAATATTTGAATTATTCATTTCAGTACAGATCAATCTAAAGCCTTAATGCTTTACGGATTGAATGGACCAAAAAATAACATAAAATTTATTAAATTGAACTCAATTAATTTGTAATGGCATCAACAAATTAATCCGACAATCAATAAAATAGAAGATCCACCTCCTTGGTGTTCTGATTGACGATTTACTGGTAAGGTGTGCAAAGTGACAGCTTTTAGGTTGACCTTTCTCCGGAGACAATTAGTACCTACCTAATTGGAGGAGTTCTGATTTTGAATTTTTCACATCCCTTAGTACAGAGGAGAAGATAAATAAGAGGCGTCAAACCCACACGTGCGTAAAGGACCATATTTGACCTGTAGACTTGTTCTACCAGACTACCAGTTGCAACTTGCAACCTCTTCATAACCGCCATCCTCCTTCCACAAGAGACAAGACCACAATTGCTTCAAGCTTGTATATATATAAGCTGAGAATCTAACTGCTACTTTAAACAAAAATAGACCTATAATCATAACTCTCTAACTGTAACCGATTAGAATACTAGAATCAATTCACTTGAAGGGTACGTACGTAACTGTTTCATTCTTTGTAATTTTTTCACCTCCATTTCTAACTTTGCATGATTTGAAGCACGAGATTCTTTTCTTCTTTCACTGGTTGCATTTCTCAACTGTGCAACTCCCTGAAAGTTCAAAAAGAAATTTTGGTTTATGGTCTTCTCTTATGTCGAATGGTTCCAGAGAGCAAACTGATAAGCAAGTGAAGGTGACTGTCATAGAGACACAATTTGTGAGGACTGATGAAGCCAGTTTCAAGTCTGTAGTGCACCAATTTACTGGTAAGGACTCAAAGATAGGAATTCCGCCTCGTACTTCTCCAATAAAGCCACAAGTGCAAAGACTAAAAGTGCCGGCAACGGCACAGTCGCAGATGGAGGTGGCATGTGCAAGCGGCGCAAGTGAAGCTTCAAGAGCACAAAATGGCATGGTGGATAGAGAAGAAGATTTCATGGAGGGTTTAGAGCCATTTTTAAACGATTTGTATGAATTAATTGATTCATGAATGCATTATTTATTTGATCATTTATTTCAGTGAAATCGAGAAATCCAAGATATCACACTAATTGATAACGTAGCAACTGTGGTATCTAATTTCCCCAATTATCTGTGATTTTGTGGTATGTATTGCCATTATATGTATGTGATGGGTTCGTTTGACAGTCCCATTTTGAGATTTTTTTCTGAAATAGTATGCTAGCTATTCCGAATTTTCTTAGTAATTCCAATGGGTCTCTCCTAGTATTCCAATGGGAGAAAATACAGAAAAAAAGAAAGAAAGAAGTGAGAACATTATTTTAACTAATTTTTTATTAAATAATATTTCACTCTTTCTAATTGTTGAAAATAATATTTTTTTCACTCTTTCAAATATCACTATCATACTACACTACCTTTTTTATTTTTACTATTATAACGTAATTTCACATATGTTTGGATCGTGTAAATAATAGTAAAAAAATAGAGAAATTGAAATAGTAAATGAGAATAGTGAAAAAAAGTGATTTCTAGGTAAGCACAATGATAGTGGAAAAAAATATGTTATTTCAAATGTTAAAAATATTATTTAGATTGTATGTTCAGAATAATAATTGTTCCAAATTATTAAAATATGAGAGCAATAATTATTCTAACTCTCATTCGGAACAATATAATAACAGTTATTCTTACATTTTAAAATAATAAATTTATGTTTAGATGACAAGTTACTATTTTAATTCTCAAAATAGAGTGCTATTCACTATTCTTGATTTGTCAACCCTAGCTACACTACTAGAAAAAGTCACACATGGTGGGTAAGAAAAAGGTCATTGGCATACACAATTGCAAACATTACTCATTACTAGTGTGCGTTGACGCTAGTGGTTTGAAGACGGTCCGGTTCAAATCGGACGGTCCACGGTCCCGCACGGTCCACGGTCCATAGTTCCGCATGGTCCACACGGGCCGGTCCTAGGCGGTCTAAATTCGAAAAAACCGAACTCGTCCCACCGTTGGCCCCCGGGGGCCGGACCCCCACGGGACGGGACGGTCCACGGTCCGGTCCGGTCCGAATTTTTTTTTTATGAATTGGAAAAAATAATAATTTATCATATTTTTTAATAATAATTTTTAACTAATTCGAATTATTATTTTTAATTATTTAAAAATCTAATAGTACTAAAAAATTAAAAAAATTGTAAAAAAAATAATATTTCAGAAAATTATAAAAAATAATAAAAGTTAAAAAATAAATTTATTAATTTTTAAATAATAATTTTCATCGAATTAATTATGTATTTTTTAATAATTTAAAAATCAAATAATACAAAAATTATAAAAATATCAAAAATTATAAAATAAAATTTGGATAATATTTTAAGTTACCCTCCTCCTTTAACGCGGGTTTGGGACCGGCTATGTAAAAAGAACATAGGCGGAGTTATAACTTTTTTTTGTTAGTAATGTTCTTTAAAAAAAGAAATTTAAAAAAATAATTGAAATATTTAAAAATAGATAAAAAGATTGATATAGTAAGAAATATCAAACTCCTAGAAGTCGTTGTGCATATACCATAAGTCGTTGTCTTGAATGTCGTATGGGTCGTCGATATCATCTTCTAGAGGGATATCGGGGATATTGGTATCGTTTTCTTTAGTTTCTATGGCGGATGTTGCTGTCTCAAATATTGTATCATGTTGCATGCGACTTTCAGCATCAATCCAATCTCTATTGCACACAAGTTGCTCGAAAAATTTTGAACCCAATTTTGTACGCTTATCTATTAGAATCCTGTTTTCCGAACTAAAATATGATTCGGAAGGGACGGTTGACACAGGCACTGTAAATACGTCACGCGCCATCATCGCCAATGTTGGATAAACAGTTGCATTCCTCTTCCAGTACTCCAGGATATCAATTTGATCATCTTCCATGCTTCCCAAATAATAACTCAGTAATTCGTTATTGTTTATTTGTTGATCTTCAAAACAATCATCATCTCACAACTCATTTAGCAATCCAGATGAACTATTACTTTTATACGATTAAAAATGAACACAATATAAGTGAATAAAATTATGTAATAGAAAGAATGATGATTAAAATTCATACCTAATGTTACGACCGGTAGTAGAAGGATTAGTAGTATTTCGTCGGGAGTTATAAATATTGAACATCTCCTCCAATAAGTTATTTACGCGATTATCTTCCTCATTAGTGCGTAGATGTAGATTTTGTTTGTACCTTTGAAGAAGTCTTACGGTGTATTTTTTCTTGAATGATGGATGAAGATAATTTGCGATAATTATCGCGGCGGGTACTTCCTTCTAATATTTGAGAAATTTTTCTTTCATTGCTTCTACAATTGGAGAAAGAGAAGAGTCAAGAATTTCTATATTTTTCATCTCACGATAAACCTTTTGAGAAAAAATATATAAGAAAAAAATATAGAAAAAAATGAGATAGAAAAAGATGAGATAGAAAAAAAGAAGAAAAATAAAAAAAGATGAAGTTTAAAATGAATCAAATTAAAAAAGAGATAATTCACCTTGGATGTGCGATATAGATGATGAAGTAACTCATGTGTAAATGGTGTATACGAGCACGATAGTTTGACAGTTGTCGTGAAGAATACACCGAGGAAGGATTTTAAAATATCCACACTCAATCGGTGCATAAAATATCCACATTCAACATGTGCATAAATTTATCTACGGCATTAGGAGGATTTGTCATTTCTATAAAAAAAATATAAAAAAAATCATCTACTTAAAAAATAAATTTAACATTCTAAAAAAATTTCCAACAAAAAAAATGAATTTAACATAATAAATAAATTTACAAAAGAAATCAACAATCTAAATATTTTTTACTTAAAAAATAAATTTAACGTTCTAAATAAAATTCTAACAAAAACAAAACAGAATCTCACATAATAAATAAATTTATAAAAAAAATCAACATTCTAATAAATCTCTACTTAAAATATAAATTTAACATTCTAAGAAAGTTCTAACAAAAAAATGAATTTAACATAATAAATAAATTTAACATTAATTATAATATTCTAAATCTATTAATCTAACAACATAAAACTAAAATGTAATATTCTAAGAAAAAATAAATTTCTACAAATAAAAAATTATGAATAAAATCTAACAACATAACTAATTTCTACAAATAAAAATTATAATTAATTAAAATTAAAAACTAACCTTGAAGTAAAAATATTATCGCAACAATGGAATTGAGAATGACGAATACCGAATATTATCCTTCTAGTCTTGTACCTTCTTCGATTAGTTATTTTTTTCAATGGACTAACAATAAATTAATAATTTTAAACTATTTTTTTGTTTTTTATAATAAAAAAATTAAATTTGAGAATTTGATAGATTGAGAAGAGAGGAAGTGAGATTTTGATGTGTTTTGAGATGTAAATGGGGTGGTATTTATAGATATTTTTTGGGGGAAAGTTTCAGATTTTTTGAAAATTTTTTATTTTTTTTATTTTTTTTTCTGCAAAGGTAAAAAAAACTGATTTTTTTTTAAATTTTTGTACACTTGAGGTATTTTGGGCCTAACACCTTTTATTTAAATAAAAAGTTTGTACCCTCGCATGTTGAATTGCGTGCATATGAAAGTCAATAATGTGGGAGTGCACATAAATAACAACAGGGTACGTATGTACTAGCGTGCAACTTCGCGAATAATAATTATAACTTGACAGCTGCTCCAGAGACATACATGCATGTAAAAGCTGTTTGGTTTATGTGAGCCAACCCACATTAAGCATTTTGTGTCCACACCAAAATGGTACCCACACGTTGTGGTGGAAATATAATATATTATTTTGAGTATCGATTATAAAACACTAAAATAATACAAAATTTCCTACTATCTCGTAATTCTTCATAAAAGAGAACAATGAATCAACTACTTGGTTTTGTAGAGTTATTCACTATATGATGGAATTTTTATACAATTATTATACTCAATATAAGTGAACAATGACGACTCAAATTATATTTCATTTAAAAAAATTAAGATAATGGTCTCTTAATCTTAAAGCTGAACAAATATTTTTTTCCAACATGAAATTCATAAGTTTCAGCTCTTACATGAGGAAAGGCCTTTGGATACAACTGAACTAGATTCTTTCCAACATTATCAATTAGGTCTAGATCAATTATTTAGAGGAGGAATAATATTGACAGCAACATTTAAATTGAAATGGTTTTTGAAGGGTGATTTAAATACTAAGTTTTTTCATACCATTGCTTCATATATAAAAAAAATTTCATTGAAAAATGATGTAACAATGATATATGATCAGAAAATTTTACAAAAACATGTTACTGATTTTTATTGAGAACTTTTAGGTACTACTATTATATACTAATATGTTTCTCTTGAACAGTTTTTTTGAGGTAAATGCACTCAATTTTCCTTAGAACAAACTCAATTTCTTGAAGCTCCTTTAACTGCCTTAGAAATTAAAAATATAGTTTTTACTTGTAATCCTAATAAGACGTCAGGTCTTGACAGTTTTTCCTTTCAATCCTATCAATCTTTTTGAGATTTAGTTTCAACTAATGTTATTAATTTAGTTCAAGCTTTCTACTCTCATCAATTAGATGTTTCTAAACTTAATCTTGCTACCATTTGTTGTAGAGATGAAATGGAGAGATGGGAATTGGGGAGAAGTGAAATCGACGTAGAGAGCTCAGAGAGGTGTGAGAGTAGGGACATCCTTCCTTCGCGGAGGTTTTCTCTGTGGATATCTTCGCAGAAAGATTCAGACGGTTTGTTTTAATTTAAATGGCCGTGGACAAGTCTAAATATAAATTTTGATGCATGAGATTTCGTGAGAGTAGAGGTGAAGAGCGAGTGGCGTGAGAGGGATTTAGAGTTAGGGAAGAGCGAGCACATATTACAACTTGTAAAGGCAGACTAAAATTTTTCAAGCTTCACTGGAGCGAAATTTTTGCACACTGAAGAGCTTTTGAGGAAATTTTAGCGCTAAAATTTTGAGTAAAGAAATTATTTTGAGATCATCATAGCTGATATTATAATTTAATTTAAACAAATCAAAAATTCTATTTTAATTTAAAATGCTTACAAGATAAAACAGCTAGGTTAAAAAATCTCAAAAAATAAATAAAAATATTTATCATAAAAATAAGCTACAGTTCAATTTTGTTATAATTTTGACGTCGTATCATGAACATTTTCATATAAATAATTCACAATGTTAATTTTCAAATGAATTAATGGAAGGCTCGATAAATATGAATTTTATGGATTTTTTTTATAGTATGATCATGATGTAATAAACAACTTATATAAAAAATTAGCTTCATTAAAGTAAGTTACATCTTCGATCAAGGTATAAAAAAAATTAGGACCATACATTTAGGTTATTTTTAATTTTATTGATAAAATATCTGAATAGCTCACAATAATAATATTTTTTAGGGGAAAATAAATTGAACGGAATGAGTTTTATTCTTTTTTAAAATAACATTGATCTTCATTTGAACATCAACGAGCTATCATATTACATAATTAAATACAAGCATGAGAGAGCATACAATACAATAATGTAATCATCATAATAATGTTCTCCATAATTTTTTGATCTTATACCAAAAATTTGACAAAGATCATCCACTATTTTACCGTTGTAATCTTTAGTTGAAATTTAATGATTTTAATTATTTTGATGTATATCGGGAACCAAAATAATCAAATTCTTTATAAAACTCATTACTAAGTAAAGTTGATCATAAATTTTAATTTTTTTAATTTTATTTAATTTTTAGATATTTAATTTTATTTTATAAATATTTTTTGATTTCAATATCATTTGGTGTTGTTAGATTTGAATCAGAGAGTTATAAGTAACTAAATATGCCTTCATTTTGGTGTAAAAGGAGATAAAAATGCATCATTAATATATTAAAGTAACAAAATAGTATGGATTAAAAATTTCATCAGCGTGCATGTTCAGGTTTCATTTAACGTGCGAATTGCTATTATTTATTGCGTGCATGATTAGTGGCGTGCGATTACCCATGTCATATTTAATTGAGGGGCTCACCACTTCTTATTGCGTGCTTTCTCAATATTTGAATGCCAATAATATTAGCTCAGCACACTAATATAGTTCTTTCTAATAGTGCTGTGAGCCTATTCAGTAAATGATGCATGGGAAAACTTTGAATTAGTAGAATGAGAAATTGAGAAGACATCATTTTAAATTTCATGGTTGTAACTCACTCTCTAACGAGTAAACTCATGTAAGCTTGTGGGAGGAGAGGCTAATGAGAGATCAACAATCAAACTAATGCAAGAAACATCTCTTTTGAAAGAGAAAATCGACTATAAAAATTGGGTGAGATTGAATCCAGAGAAATATCTCATCTTGTAAAATTTAATTCTCAAGTCTTCATGTGGATCAACAAAAAATTGGGTGAGATTGAACCTAGAAAATACTTTTTTCGTCTGAAAACATGTAAAAGAGGAGGAGATGAGAGAATAAAAAATGAAAAAAAAATATTTGCCACTTCATAAGGCAAACACATAACTTATTTTCTTCTAATACTTGCCACTTCATTCCGTCTCTCATTTCATAGTCGTTCCACATAGGGATGGCAATGGACCTTATCTGTGGATATTTTGTCAATCTTATAATAGTTAGATTATATTCAATAAAAAATTGATCGCATTGATTTAAAAAATATATATGTTATTCAAGTTATTTAAATAAATATTCGAGTTAACTTCGAAACATCCCAACAACACTATAGGAAAACCTCATCAATTAAAATTCTATGTGATGACACCAGTTCTTGCTCCTTTTTTTTCTTTAGCTTTATGTTATTGTATATTTTTCATTCTAATACATATTAATTTTTCAAAATGAAATATTAGATTTACTAAATTCTATTAGGCCAGGTTTTCATTAAGATTATGAAATCTTTGAATTTATTCATGCGTGCTCTCGCCCACACATGCATAGTAACTCTTGGAGCTAGGAGAAAGTAAAGAATTCATCTGATATTAAAGACAATTCAAAATTTGTCAGTATCACAATAGCCATTGAGGAAATTATGGCATGCCCATTTCTTGCATGCATGGTGATGGAGTGATAATAGATAATCAATTGCTAGTACCTTGTATGGTTCTACATGGGCAGAGCTAGGAAGTTGATATAAAGAGTGATATAACTGGTGTGAAGAGTGATTTGGCATAAAAGATAAATTGGAATGAAATCCATCAAGATCGCACCAGAAATGTATTGTAATACATCTGACAGCTCTAGTGGGGTTTTCATGAATGAGATTAGAATATTACTTTTAATTAATTATTCCGAAGTGGATTATTCTAAAGATATATTCTGAATTCTTTGAACTTGAGTTACTATCTTTGATGTCTGGTAATAGATTTCACTATAACTCAAGAACAAATGAAGAACTAAATTAAAATGAAAATAAAATAATTTTAACAGATTTGAGAGAAAAAAGATAGTGCTCTGAAAACTATTTTATTTATAACTCAATTATGTTTACAAAGTATTTTTTTTCTCTTATTCTCTGCTCTACTCCTCTATTTATACTACTTCAGTGTCATAAATGCACTGGCTACCTATACAATCAATCTAATCCTAATTATTCTAGATATACAACAGCATTAATTGTCTAGCCACATTTCCGTCAACTTCACTGCTGCTTCCATTAGCTGTTTCTAACACATGCGACAGATGTTAGAAGTGTCTTGTTCATTATTGAGGAAATGGTTTCATCCCGAACTCCATGATGTTCCTAAGCTATTAGGCTCTAGACCATCTCGAGATTTGTCTTTGGCTTGTGCTCGTACTTATCGTTGTTGCTTCTTCGAGTCTGGGGTTGTCAAGGTGATTGGGTTTCTAAGCTCATGGTCCTTTGGGGATCAGAACTTGGAGTTTACTTCTTCCAACATCTTCCCTCAAACTCATGTCTTGTAAATTTATCATCCCCAGCATCTACTTGCAATTCTCAAATAGTAGCTTTGGCAATGCCTTAGTGAAAATATCCGCAGTTTGGTCATTACTTTGCATATGAACAACTCACATCTTTTCATCCTTGATATATTCTCGGATTGAGTGAAATCTCACATTAATGTGTTTGCTCCTCTCGTGATGTATCAGATTCTTGGTAAATTTGATAGCTGACTTGTTTTCAACTCGAATCTCGATCGATTTAAGTTATGGACACTTCAGCTCCTATAGCAGTCTTCTGAACTAGATTACATAGCTTACACCGAGTGATGCTGCAACATATTCGGCCTTATAGGTGAATAGTATGATGATGAGTTGTTTCTTCAACAACTATATGAAGACAATGCCTCCCATGAAGAATTCGTATCCAGAGGTACTCTTACGATCATCAATGGAGAAATATATAATTGAATGGGTGTTATAAATAATAAATGAGAAGTTCATTTAATGTCATGTGAAAAACGTTGGAAAAAATAATTCACTTTTTATTATATTTTCTGCATACAAATTAAATTTAAAGTGTTTAAAAATTTAGTATGAGTGGGTCCTTTTATCATGATGTTTGTTAAATTTGCATGAATTTAGTTAATCCGTTGATGTAAACGTTTCTGCTGTATACTTTTTTTTTATGACAGCAATGATAAAGATTTGTTGTGTCTATTGTGAGTGGAGTCCATTTAAATAATACATCCCTTGAATTTAAATCGGACTGTACAAATCTTATCCCACAATCGAAATTTTATGATAGCGGATACGGATCCAATCCGTGATGGTAATTAATTATGGGTCTGAAGTTCCCCTCCTCCCCATTAAGCTATGACAAATTCATTGTTAATCAGAAATGTTATTATTTGTTAGGTAATATTAAATTTCCTCGGCACATTTAACAAATTAATTATTTAGTAATTACTTCAAGTCAACCAGCAATTATTTGTTAGGTATATACACGTTTTTTAGGTAGCTATAAGGGTAAGAATTTTTTCAAATTTGGCGCTTAAGAAATTATATTAACTTCCTCCTGAAGTAGTGTCTGTGTGGGTAACTGGGTATCCGAAGGTTTCAAATGTTAACATCAGTATAGCCTATAGGTGTATTTTTAAAGATTCTTATTCAAATAGAAAGCTAAAATTGTAGATGTGTTTTCAATAACTTTAATGTGGTATGTATGAATGAGGTGAACATCGGACGGGTGGGTTCGAGTTCACGTCGCATCGGATTGGGTCGAGTAGGATAAATTTGACTCAGTAAAATTATTGGGTTACGAGTTTGATCGGGTCGAGTCGGATATCTAGCTATTTAATGTTGGGAATTTTAGATTTCGGATCATATCTGATTGAGTCGGATCGAGTATCGGATCATTTAGTGTCAGATTATTTCGAATTTCGGATCATATTAAATTGGGTCAAATAAGCTCAGATATCAAATCATTTCGGGTTTGAGTCGTATCGAATTAGATCGGGTCAAATCGAATTAAATTAATATCAACTACGATATTTATATATATATATGTTCATATATTATCATTGATATCAATGTTTATTATAGAAAATCTATATATTTTTTTAAAAAAATGCATCACATCTAATTGCTAAATTAATTTTTATTGTGCAATAATAGTCAAAAGAAAAAATTCAAATTGAAAAAAAAATATATAGAGAGAATAACAAAAAATATTAATCAATGAGACATTAACTATCATAAGTAAAACTCAAATTCATATTTTATGTCCAGAAGTTTTTTCTAAAAATTAAATTATCTCTGTATGTATCACTTTTAAGTTTAAAGTGATAAATGGTTTATTTAAGTAGTGTCGGGATAGGTTTCGAGTTGTAATGTTATCATTTTATTTCAAATTTTATATTACATCGGATCGGATTGGGTATTAAGTCATTTGTTGTTAGGTCATATTGGCTTTCGGATTATATTTGGTTGTGGTTAAGTTAGGTATCGGATCAAATAGTATCGGATAATTTTTAGTTTCATATTGTATCAGATTGAGTCGGGTCGGATCAGCCTCAAACCCGTTCAAACAGTTGGACCCGGTTCGATTCACGGGCGAAGAAACGATCTGGTCCGTTAGTTAACTTGGTCGTATTAATTAGATGCAGGTAGCCAATCTCGAAGCCACCACGTAGGCAGTGTAAAGCCCGTTCTCTTTTCTAATTTTGAATGGTTTTCATCAAACTATGTCCATGGTTTGTGCCATTATAAACATAGCAAGCCAAAAAAATGCACTTAATTTGATCTAAAATTTTCAAAATCAGGTTTTAAAGCTAGTTTTCGTTTATATTATTTGTATTGATTTTTCTGCTCAATGTTTCAAAGCCATGGCTTAACAAATATATAGAACACATTCTCCTTAAAAAAAAATATAGAACAGTTCAAAGTTAAATTTTGCATGGACCATAACTTGCTACTCTAAAACCATGGCCCTAAAGCAAATTTCAAGCACGTGGACCAGTCCTAGAAAATTAAGCTCCAAATCTGTTGTTATTCTTGAAAAAGAATAGAGTTTTATTATTTATTCCAAAAAATAGAAATAAAATCTGAAAAATAGAAAAAAAATTATAGATATATTTTTTTACTTATAAATTGATAACATGTCAAATTTTATATAATTTCATTAACGTTTGATAGTCCATCAAAGACCATTAATTTAGAACCGTTACAAATATTAGTGAAAGATCGTTAAATTTGATAATCTTTAATGAAGTATCAAACATTAATGAAATTATGTGAAATTTAATGGACGATCTACAAATAAAAGAACATATCTATAAAAAAAATTCTATTTTTCAGATTTTTTTTTTCTATTTTTTCAGAATAAATAATAGAACTCTATTCTTGTCTGAGAATAATAGCAGATTTGGAGCCAGAAAACTAAAGCTCGTAAATATAAAACCATGCCAGTAGTCAAAAAAAATTTGAACTTTATCGGTATCAATCATGAATCAGTCGTAGAGACCAACTGATACAACTGTCTATTTTTAGGAGAACTGGTAGAAGCTGCCAATTGAAAAGGATTGTCTAACAAAAAGAACTCAATATTAATTCAAAAAAAAAAGAAAAAAAAAGAACTTAATAGAAAATTCTTCGAAAGATGCAAGGAGCGTCACAGCAGCCCCCTCACTGCGGATTTTATTTCTGCTCGGATCTCTTCTCTGTTTACAAACCCGATAAGAAAAGGGGGAAATCCAAGGAATTAAAAGAGAGGGCGTTTAAAGACCAATTTTTTTTCTTTTTAGTAAATATAACAGATAACACGAGCAAAATAGTATGAGCGCGGCAAAATTTGAAGTCCATAATCAGATCCGAGTTTTAAATTCAATTTTAGTTGTTCAAACGCATCTACAACTATTTTCTCTTATAAACTTATCTAGAAAGTTGCATCAGTCGTTTTTTTTGTTATCATTTAGAGTAGGGCGCGAGAAACTTATAATCAAAATTTTATTTGCATTTCTCCTCTTGTTCAAACATAATATAAACTACTAACATTGGAATTTGCAACAGTCTTTTCCTTTTGTTTATTTTTTATCTTTTTTTCTTGTAAAATCGTTTTTTGTACGGTTATATTATGTCATAAGAAATCATACATAAAAAGATAAAGCATTATAATAATTTTTATTATCAATATTATTTTTGTAAAATATGTGATGCCACGGTCCATGCATAATACTATCTTAAAAGAAACAATAATATATGCAGTGAGAATGAATGTAATGGTTTCAAATATTTTTAATGATAATTATGATTTAAATAAAATAATCCAAACCGCTCAAAATAATTTTTATATGAAAATCTAGTTAGAGATCAAATCCTAAAAAAATATATCTAAAATATAATATTTTAGTTCCTCATATCTAAAATATTGTCATTTAGATTTTTTTTCTCATGTCATTTTCTCACATCTAAACTATTTTTAATTATCATTATTTACAAACAAGATTATATATATATATATATATATATGTTGACTAATATAAAAATATTTATATTTCAGCTCGAAGTACACCGGCTCAAATTTTATCGTAATATATATGAATTTCGAATTTATTCATCTCACTAATATTTTTCAAAAATCATTCATTATTAACAAATACAAAGGACTTAACTTTATTATTTTAGCACAACTCATTATCAAACAACATTTTATTCCCGTAGATGTATTATTTTGTTTGTAGTATGTACGAATTCCTCTTAAAATAATAAAATTACAGCTTGAAATAACAAATTTTATAAGTAATGCACTGTAGGAGAATTGTTACAGTGAGCCCCACTCTAAATGATAACTAAGAAAGAAATTACTGCAAATCCCAAGACAGAGACACAAGTTAAGTCAATTTTTTTAGCATTAAACCCTTGGATTAAAAATTGTTCTGTAGATTTTTTTATTTTTTTAATGAAAGAGTTGCAGATGCGTTTGGACGGCTGGGACAACTCGGTCCAGCCCGTTGAGATCGAGTTTAAAACTCGAATCTGATTATAAGCTTAAATTTTCACCGTATTCATGTTATTTTGCTCATTTTATTTATTATTTATATCAAAAATAAAAAAAAATTAAGATTGAGTAGTTTTATTCAGAATCAAATTTTATTTCAGTTGTTCTATTTAGACAGACGGATAATAATTATTGATCAGATCTTGATCTTGTAATTTATAATACAAATTATGATTCATAGCAGAAATAATTTAAAAATTTTACCTTCATAATATAAAGTAGAATAGAAAATTAGTAATTACATATGAAAGTTAGGGAAATAAGATATATTTATTAGATATTGGTCAGAAAAATAATCAGAATAAATAACTTAGGAAAGGTAAAAGAGAGTAAAATTGAAATGATCGCATCTATAGTAGCAAAGGTAAAACAAAACATGATTTTGTCATTTGTGTGCATTATTAAAGTTTTAAAATACGGATTTCAATATACGTACGGTTGACCATTGCATAATACATATGCGACATACGGGTACATATGTGGTTCAGTATGCATATTACATATGCAAATATGTATTCTAAAAAAATCATACAATACTTGAATCGATCATTTATTTTTGAAGAATTTTAATGTAAAATAAGAAAATATAATAGGATATTGATATAATTTTGAATATTTTGTATAAAAAATATAATATGATTAATTTTATAGTCTTAATACGATAAATATTTTAAAAAATAATATATATTGTCGAATATGTGGATGCATATTTTTATGCATGCGGCATTACACCACATAAGTATAAGCGGACCGCATATTCGGTCATGCGGCTGCATTTTAAAACAATGTGCATATATATATATAATCCCAAATATATTAAAAAAAACATAAAATAAAACCAGGAGACGTGATGAGTGCTGACGTGAATAAAAAAAAATTGCCTGTTAGTAACGGGTTACTGACTAAAGGGTGAACAGTAGACCCGATCCGTCTGGAGCTTTCCAAAATTATAGCAGCTTTTGTTGGATGCACAATATTATAGGGGAGCACGGTGGGTACACCTATGAGTGCACAATTAGATTGTTCACTAACATTATTAATCGTTGGATTTTATTTCATTTAATGACTCTTTCTCATTAGCTTTTACAATATTATTTTTTTTTATTTCCGCACCACAGTAATAATAAAAGAGAGAATGTATTTATTTTTGTGGACCCAATATGAAAAGGATGCAGAAAACAATAATATTACTCGTTATAAAATAAGTATATTAATTATTATGTGTATATGTCATTTATTTAGTTCGGTATATTTTTCAGTGACTTTGTATATAGAAAAAACTCATATATCATATATAATTCACTCATACGAATTTAGTTAAAAAGTATGAAACTAAAAAAATATAAATTAAAAGTGTATTAAATCATCATTATTTTCATAAATATCAAATAATTTATTTATTTGACAACAAAATAATTTTTAGTTACCATAAATTTCAAATAGTTATTTTATTGAGATCAATATATTCAACGGCATAAAATATATGCATCAATTTATTATAAATTTTAGTAAAATCATAAAATCTTTATAGTTGGATAGTTTTTTTTTCATTTTAATATTTATTGCCTCTTTCTAAGATTCATACCATTTCCATCAAAATTATTTGCAACTTTATTTTTGATAATTTAGGAATGAGATTAATTTATTGAGCTTTTGATGTTATGTAAATCTGCTTTCTCATATAATAATATTGAAAAAACATATTTGAATAGCACAATATTTATTTTTCTTTACACGAGATTTAGATAATATTTTGAAATTTTGAAAATATTGATAAGCTCACAAATCAATATACTTTAATATTTTTTGATCTTATTAATAATTGACTTAATTTACCAGCTGCTATAAACCTATAACAATATAAAAGTAGATTAGAATATATACGTACAATTTTTTTCAATAATTATTTTATGATAACAATGAATCTGAATCATGGTACACAAAAATAAATACATTCTCTCTTTTATTATTGCTGTGATGCGGAAATCCAAAAAAATAATATTATAAAAGCTGATGAGAGAGAATCATTAAATGAAATAAAATCCAACGGCTAATAATATGAGTGAACAATCTAATTGTGCACTCATGAGTGTACTCACCCCGCTCCCATATTATAGGCTTAAATGTTTGACTCTTCGATCTTGGTCCCATTTGACATGTTGCTTTCCTACAAATCTATATATATACTATTATATAAAGCAGCTAAAAGTTGGACGGGTCCATTTTTGCCATTTAATTCAAATTTTTTATATGTCAAAATACCCTTCATCTAATGATTTACATTAATTTTGACTAATCAGACGAATATAATAACGTCCATTATTTTGTATTCCTCTTCATTTCTTTGCCATATAGAAGGAAAGAGAATTAAAAATTGAGAGAAATCATGCGAGATTATATCTGATATAGCATATGTAATTGATCTTTCATTTATTGATCTTTTTCATATTAGAATGATGTACAAATTATTATGTGATATTTTTCTATATCTTAATAAAAAAATTCGCTATAATGCGCGGTACACAGCTAGTATATATATATATATATATATATATATATATATATAGCTTATGGTGCTTTGCAAAGCAAAAATTCATTATTGCTTCGGGGTGAGATTTCATATCCCGAGGTCTCAAATGGTCAATCTAAGTTGCTCAATAATTTCTTCATGTCAAAATCTTGTAGGATATTAAATTTCATAATTTTTTGAGATTTCTAACTATTTTTTAAATTATTTTTAAAAATAGCCATAAAATAGACAATTTTCTTATGTTAAACATGGCTGTTTTTAAAAATAATTTAAAAATAGTTAGAAATCTCAAAAAATCATGAAATTTAATATCCTATAAGATTTTGATATGAAAAAATTATTGTGCAACTTATATTGACCATTTGAGATCTCAGAATATAAAATTTAACTAGTTAGTAGAATTTGATATGAAAATTATATTGAACGGTTCGGATCGGTTATATTTTACGTAAATTTTAAAATTTTGAACTAATACACGAATGCATCCGTACATTCATATATATATATATATACCCATTCCAACCTCACCACTTCAGCAAATCCATATTCAACCTACAACTGCCTTGTTTTCCAGCTGAAATATTTTCTCTGATACTTCCCACTTCCTATTTTATATTCCTCGCTTCTGAGAATTTAGAAGAATGGAAAGCAGAGGTCCCATGAAGGTTACGATAATAGTGACCAAGGTTGTCATTGGTGCCGATCAGTTTAAATCGGCCGTATAAAATATCACCGGAAAAGACTCTGCAGGGCTTATAAGCTCCGACATGTCGACCAACTGTACTTATGATCGGATGAAAAGGCAATCCATCGAGGTAAACAATATGATGCAAAATGGCGGTTATGTAAAATTGTTGCCAACCATGGAGGAGTTGTTTGAGCTATTCAGAGATTAGTTTTTGGTTTTTGGTTGTGTTTTTCAAAGGGTGATTCAATTTTTTTTAGGGTACCTTTCTGGACCGAAAGAGATTCGAATCATGCTAGAGGTCTAAGAAATGAAGCAATCATTCTGAATCCTGTGGATCAAATGAATCAGGTAGCAATTCTCCAAGTAGGGATTGTAGCCAGACAAGTTCAGCAGCAGCTGAAGCTAGTGCTCGATATTCTGCCTCAGTGGTAGAACGAGCAACAGTTGTCTGTTTCTTGGATGACCAAGAAAAACACAGTAGCCAGTGGTGGATCGTCTAACATGAGGACTTACCGCCCAATCGGCATCAGAGAAGACATGAAGAGAGTTTAGAGGAAGCTCGCAAAAGTAATCCATGTGAGATTGTTCCCTTTAGGTAACGAAGAATCCGTTTTACTGCTGACCAATATTTTGGTATGCTGTAGTTAATTTCATTTACAGTTTTATTACTTTTAAATATTTGGATAATTTACTATTGTTGTATTCTATCATTGTAATATATAAGCGACAAATAAACAATATATTTTTACCCAAGTAATTTACAATTGTATAAATTAGCTCATGTTTGCTTTGTTATGTTTATCTTAAACTATGTATGTTGGAAACCAAGTTCCATTAAGTTTGCCGTCCAGAAATATAATTTCCTGATATAATAAATTTTGAAAGGTTAATTTAAAGGTTTAAGACCAGTAGACCAATGTAGTTTTCTTTACAAGACTTGACCCCACTGGTACCAGGTTTGTGGTACACCGTACCAGTACCAGTACCAGTATATTTTAGTTTCATTGTGGCATTCCCACTATATCAAAAAAAAATTAAGTTGGGTTTATTATTGAGATATCTGTACAAGTAATGTGAGCAAATTAAAGTGGACGCCCACCAAGCTGGATTGCAACGAACATAAGATGAAATGATAGAATAAATATATGTCGAATTGTGATAATAATAACATCGATTATTCATGGACAGTATATTTCGTTATTTCCCTTATAGCTAAAAAGTCTGCTTGGCTAGGTGAGAGTGTGAGATGAATCATGCTTGCATGTAGAAAGCAGCAACTTCAACTTGGATGGGCTGTGAAACTTTCAGGCCCAGGTGTCTTGTTGGGCCCAATGGAGTTTACGGTTGCTAGAACTGAGTCTATTGCTTTGTTAAGTTGGGTACTTTCGCATGTACTTCCGGGCTGAGCCCATTATGAAACTGCAACACCAAACGGATTTCAATGTGGCCCGCAATTGAACTTCTGACTTTTCTTCCTCCGATGTATATTGGACCCCATTGACAGCTGTATACAACTATTTAAATCCTTTTAACCTAACCTAACCTACCATACCCCATTTCGTCGCGGCGCCGCCACTGGCCACACCCCTCCGTACAGTCTCGCCTCATTTCTGGTCTCATCGCAAAACCTCATCTCCCTCTCCCTCCCTCTCCCTCTTTCTTTCTTACTAGCACTAGCCAGCTGTACAACTCGATCTGAGCATCTCTTCTCTCTTCCTCCTCTGATTTTTGTTGCTCTCGCTTCGTATTGACAAGGTGATTCTGCTACTTTGATCTCCTCCGTAATTGTTCAATGTTTCTATGTAGATTTAATTGCTGATTACTTTCTCTTTTGTCTAATTTATTTTTTTATTTGTCCCTATATCGTTCTCTTCTATTGGCGCGCAAGTTTCCCCCCTGCTGACCTGAATCGACGTCTTTTTTTTTTTTGTCTTTGCCGCATCGTTTTCTTACTCTTCTTCTCATATCTATTTTGGTTTCGTCAAGGTTTTTTGGATTGGATTCTTATTTTTGTTCTTGATCCTTTGCAGCGTTTGCATTTTTGTAAAAGTCTTACCTAGATACAGTGACTTCTTCTCTCAGATCGTTTTGGTAGCTCTAGTTGTGCTGCCAGAAAAGTAAAAGAGGACCGGGTAGTGATCACTGATGGTAATTAAGGTCAGATGGGGCCCAACTGTGCTTTTTTTACGAATGGATCAGGTGATTTGTATAATTTTTTTACAATTTTTTTTGGAAGAAGACATGTTTAACACGGTAAAGGCACGACAACTCGGGTCAGAAGTCACGTTTAGCATGCTTGTCAGGCAAACACAGCACGATTAACATGTCGTGCCATTCCTTCCTGCTTATTTTACACTGCACGGCACACCCATGTTAAGAAAAGATGTGTCATGTCGTGTTAAAGCACATATACTGTGAACACTACCTGTGTATGTTGTGTTGTGCCGGACCCGTTAAGCATGTTATGCTGTGCTGTGCCGTGTCTTGACACACTGTGCAAAAGTCATGTTTAAGGCACATCATATTTAAATTATCAGAATCATTCTCGTTTTTTGTACTTCATGGGCAAAAGTTCTCAACAACCGGAAAGTGCATAAGCCTCTTTGGCATTCAGGTCCAACAACCATGAGTATTAAGTCTCTGTAGGTTTTTTGATTTTGTACGGAACTCACTAATTTGGGCATAAACAATGTTGTTAAATCGTACTTTGTATCGTTAATCGTTGTATTTTGTATAATATCGTGTATTGAGTATCGTATTGTATCATTAAGATATGCTAATTTATATTAAAATTAGTTAAAATAACTAATTATGATATGTAGTGAAAAAATTTGCATTTAAAAATCATTATTATACTACATTTTATCATGTTTATGTAGTACATCAGCACAATATGCATTATATGTTATGAACATAAGCACAAAATTCTTATAAAACTCATATAACAATTCAAATAGCACGGGTTCTTAAATAATAACTTACAGCACTAACAAATGGTATTTTATTTAATTAATCATATATAAATTCAATGTATATATATTATTTTAGAAATAACATATGATTATGGAATGCAATCATATAAGATACATATAATTTCAATACAGCTATTTGTTTATTAATTATTATATTGGACAAAATATTTATATTTACCTTTATTCAATATTTCTTTAAAGTGTCATTTATTTTGTTTAAAAGTTATGAATATATTACTTTAAAGTTTAAATAAAAATTAATTTTTTTAACTTTAAAGTTTAAATCAAAATATATATTTCTGTATGTATAATTAAATTATAGTTACCTAAAGCTTATAAGTGACAACATAAAAAAAAATGCAAAAAAAAGATATAATAGTGAATATGTTAAGCTCGGGGCTGCCCAAGCCCAACTCAAACAGATGGTCCCACACTCCCACCATTCAGATTCTCCTCCATCTTTCTTCCTTCGCCTCCACTTTTAAAGCAATATGAACAAAGCGACAAAACAGATTGTAGTTACAAAAAAATGGTCTGATTCCTTCATCTCATCTTCACCGTGTAGGAGATGGGTTTTCATCTTTGTCGTGCAAAATAAAAAGCAAACAATGCTTTATTATTTTACTCGATAAAACTGTGAATCATGAATCGCTTTCTTATCACATATCGCACATTGCGATTCGCAGACGTTACATAAACATTCACATGATTTATCACATCTCCGATAGATCACGATTCGCTCCATAGAGCTACTGAATTGTATTGAATCGCACAATTCTAAACTCACTAGTCATGAATATGTTGGCTCTGTACACGAGCATGATTGCAGATAAAAGCTTGACCGTCTTCTGTGTGAAATTATGTTTTGGTGCATGATGATGTAACCGACTCCAGAAGGGTAATTCAGGGGGTTTTGCAAAACTTTGTTTATGATATACAAATGCAATGTTACAATCATGTATATATGAGTTTAAGGTACAACTTTCATATAGGACATATTTTCATTTGAAGTTATTTCCACATTATTTTTATTTAAATTTGTTCCAGGGATAGGGAATTAAAAATAAAAGTGAAATATCTGTAACTTTTCCAGAACTGAACTTCAAAAATTCATATAAAAATGTAGAAAAACTCTAAAAATCTCAAATTTGGTTTACAAGTAGGTTTTGACTTTCTTCAGGTGTTGCCAAAGTTTGAAACAATTTGGATGTGTATAGATGCATTTTTTCTTCTGGTTTAATAAGAGTTCAAATGGGCAGGAAGAAACTTATAATATCGTAGCTGCTCATGGTTATTTTGGCCGATTAATCTTCCAATATGCTAGTTTCAACAATTCTCGTTCTTTACATTTTTTCTTGGCTGCTTGGCCTGTGGTAGGTATCTGGTTCACTGCTTTGGGTATTAGTACTATGGCCTTCAACCTTAATGGTTTCAATTTTAACGATCAAATTTTATATTTTTTTTTGTGATCTCGAATTTTTCAAATGGCTGATCTATTTTTATTAGATGGATGTACAAAATCGCTAGATTAGGATGGTGCAGAAATCGTTAGATCAACAACTTTGTACCCATTTAAATAATAGCAAAAAAATCAAAAAAATATAAAAGTTGATCTCCAAGGATATTTTAATATAAAGATGATGTTCAACGGTTTGGATCGGTCATTTGAACTTTTAAATTCAAGATACGGACGCGAAACACAAAAAATTTTGTGTTTCGCAAAGCACCATAGCATCACTCTTTACGTTTTATATATTTGAGCAAGAGGTTGGAACCTTTTATGGCTATACATGAAACCCCTCAACTTGGATTAATTTTGTTCTTAGCAGATTTCAACATGCTTGAACAGCCATGCCTCTACATAAACTGCTTTCAGGCTGACAAGTTGGAGCTGTTGGATATCAAATTTGGAATATTCAACTGGAGTTAGGTACAGGTTGTTTTCACTTTCTATAATATCTAGCAACTTGCCTTATTGGATTTGGAGCTGATATCCAACTTGGTGAAAATAGAGCCATTACTCTCCAACAAGTTGAACTTTGCCAAAGTGAGCTGATCAGCTTTAGAGAGGAAGGTAATTTTGATTCTTGGCTTCTGTGATGTGTAGAAGCACCATATGTTAACAATAGGATAATAGTTTATTTTAGTTTTTATTGTTTTATCTGTATTTGATATTTGATGACATTGTAATTTCTTCTGAAATTATAATGAAATTTATGTATGTAGTAAAATAAAAAGGTTCCCACAAAACAGGCGGGTTCCCTTCTAGTACTGTTCAAGTATTTGATCATGGACACTACAATTAATAGAGGTACTGCCCTGTAATAGTTGATCATATTTTCCTTACTTACCTCAAATGGAGTGAAAAAACATAACAAAGGATGTTGAAGTATGGTATATATTATCTTTCATCTCATTAACCAGGCCATGATCTCTCACTAGTTGGGTCTATACTCTCTTTTTTGTTAATATATTTTTTCATGTAACTCTGTGATTAGTCCTCCATAGGATCTGCTGTCTTTTCATTTTAACTTTAGTATAGGGGACTGAGTGTTGGTTAATTTTTAAATTATTGACGAGAGATTTAATTTGTAATCTAGCTCTTACCTGTGCATGTTACCACCTGTTTTATATTTGATTCTCATTTTACTTTCTTTTGTGCAGTGTAAGCTCAGCGAATTGAGAGTCATGCGGGGCTGGAAGGATAAACACGCCAAAGAATTGAGTAAATTTTTTTATTCATATACTAAAGTAAAATGAGGCATTTTAAAGTAATTGCACGGCATTTTTATGTCATGAGGCATTCATCAAAGATTCAAAGAGTAGTAAATTTCAACATGCCTCATTTAAGCCATGATTTTTTATTCACATGCTTAAATAATGAGGCGAGGCATTTATCAAAGTAAAATGAGGCATTTTTAAGCCAACCACTCTAATTTTCACTTTGTGTTATACTCAGTAATACCTTTCTTATATTTTTTTTACTCTTACTGTTTGTCTGCTCAGGTAATTTCTGTTATTCAATGTAGATAGCAGCTCAGCGTGATGCAGATCCTAATTGCTAGATTGTCGTAAATGTTAAGTTGGGTTTAAATCTTTACCTAGCTACCTTTGCTGCCGCTTGCATAATAGTTCTATGTGCCAGGTCTTTAAAAAGATACCTTTTTTTAGAGTTTTGGCGCCACTTTGACCATTGAAAAATATAGAAAAAATATCTTGGGACGCTCTCTGGGAAGTTAAATTATGTTGGAAACCTTTTCGGATACTTTGGCGTCATTTCCTGAGGAATTTCAGAATACAAAATTTTTCTTGCCGTCATTCCTCTTTGGCGTTGAGAAATTTTGGCGTCATACCTCATTAAAAAGTCGATTTGGCTCCAAGAAATTTTGGCGTCATTTCCTGAGGAATTTCTCAAACAATTGTTTTATTTGTTTCATTTCGTTTACTGGAGAATCTCTTACCTGCAGATAAATGCCGCTACAAATGTGTTTTTAACCATTTGGAACATTTACTAGGAACAGAATGGCGTCATTTCCCAAGGAATAATCCAAACAACTGGCTTATTGCTTTTCTAACGTCTACTGTATATTCCGAAGGTAATAAAGCTTTGGCGACAATTGCCCATTATCTTCAAGAGAAATGCCGCTAAAAGTGTGTTTTGACCTTTAGGAGCGTTTCCTGGGGAACAGAATCTGTTCTAACAGTTGCTGGTGAGCTAACTTTTCGCTCCCAAAATGGCTAATTTCCACACCTTTGGCGCCATTTCTTGTGGAATTTCAGAACTTGACAGTTTTGGTGGCAATAGCTTCAAAAGAAATGTTCACTTTAAGGAACATTTGCGACTTGCACATGACATATAAAATTAGTGACTGAAGGTTACTTTGCGTTTTTGTCAATTGCTGACACTACTCTTTTGAAGACTCGTAATCAATATTTCAAACTTTTTCCTCCATAAAAATCGACATTAGTAGTATGCAATGCGGATTCCAATTCAAATGCAAACCAGTAGGGAAAAAAGAGCGTAAACTGGAAGTATTAAATTGAAACTCATTCCTTACATGAACTTTTTTCTTTAATTAAATCTCAATTATAACCAAATCTTTCATCAATTTTATAACAATTATGAAACTAATAAAAAATATGCAACAAATGTATGAAGGAAAATACTACAAGTAGATGCACATACTTTGATCAAATAGCTTCAACACACAGTAAAAGCCAGTTAGGTATAAAAGCAGAAAGTAATAAATTTGACTGGTAAGATTATATATATATATATAGCCTAACACATAAGGAATATACGCTCCTGACAGAAAAGGAAACCTTCAAATGGGATCTCTTGGAAAACCATGAGTAAAAAGAATTTGAAGCAGTTTCTTTCTGGAGAAAACATCAACATTTCTTTGCTGCCTCTTAAAAAAACAGCTGCTGATCAGACGAATCAGATGGCCATTTCCAAAACAAAATCAAACACCTTGTCATACAAACATCCCAGACACAAACTGTTATATTAAGTTCACACACTCAAGCCTCAAGATCATTAGTTTGTTACAAGTTAAATCTTGTTTTATTAGCTCAGCTAATCCTGAGATGAATCCATATTAAAAATACTAATTTGGAAGTACTATGAGAAAAAACCTTATCAGCGATAATATTTATAATTTTCTTCAAATCACTTGAAATAAAAAAATATTAATACATATTAATTGAGATGAGCTAAGCACATATCTCTACAGTTCTATCACAATGGATGTCATTTTCATTCTCAATTTTATAGTTCTATCAGTTAACCAAATAAATAAATAGGTATAAGGAATTTGGATATCTCAACTCAATTATCTCACAGAGCAAAGATCACCCTAGAATGCAAAAACAATAGGTAACTCAAGAACCCCTGATTCATTCTTCCATCATCTGACTCATCTGAACTGCTGTAGCAATAGAGAAATTCTGTCTAACCCTTTTAACCCCAAACCAAACAAAGCCAAGTACCAATTGTGTCTAACCCTCCAAGACCAAAATTATGATATATAAGCTTGGGTTTTTGCATGGTACATAATGAAATTCAGAAGTTTTAGAGAACATTCAGAAGCATGACAAGAAGTATGATGCAAAGATTAAGCCTCTTGATGCGCCTTAGACTCCATTCGGGTTCAACATGATGCAAAGATTAAGCCTCTGCAAGATGCAAGTGCTTGAAACATCTTAGACAGTTGAGGTCCTGAACAAAAGTGAACACTTTTTAACCCCAAACAAACTACATTTGTAACCTAATACTACCAGTATGAACTATGAAGACATAGTAATAGATTTTTAGTTAGGATCCAGTAACAATGGATAGGATTCAAAATTAGAAATTTAACAGGAAAACTCAGCAAAAGCCGCAAATCGCTGTCAATAATCACCAAAAGCATCTCCAATAATGCAAAACCAAAAAAAAAAAATAGGTGGAGATTTCTAGCAAGATTGTTTGGGTGGACTAGAGACTGGCAATGGAGAGGAAAGAGAGATCATGTGGGCAGAGAGAGAAGGTTTGTTTAAGATCAGATGGAGAGAATCTGAGTCAGGATTGGGTAGTGGAGAGGATGTGAGGCGGAGGACAACAACGGCACGGTGGGCACCTAGGGTTCAAAAGAGATATTTACGGGAAGCAAGAGAACAAATAGGAAGAAGATGAAAACAAAATTAACATGACTTAATCAGAAACACATCAAAAGTAACAAATCGCGATAAAGATCCAATGACAAGAGAAAATAGGGTGACATAGCACCCCGATGTGCGGCATCCCCCCCCTCTTTTAGGGGAATATGTTAGGCAACTCCATTCATACTTGTAAAAATCAAAAGACTACAGAGAAAGTGAAGATGTGATGTCCAAATAGAAAAACTTCAGGCCAATGGCCTTGTTCGGTAGTGAGGCTTAATGGACTGAAGCTTAAGATTTTAAGCGTCACTAAGGAGAGAATGTTCAGCGAATAAAAGATTGAGAAAGAGAGCTTAAATTGAATAAAATGAGGTATAATATTCAATGTTTAATTAAAGCAACTATTTAGACTGCAAAGTTCTAATTAAGATAGATTTTCACAATAATTTTGTTAAAGTATTTAATTAATTTAATTTGAACAAAACAAGGGTATTTGTCAAAAATCATGTCATCCTTTCCAGTGGTATGTGTATGTGAGTAGGAGGATTTTTACTCACTGATTCACTGTGGCAATTTTACAAACATATTGCACACATATCTAAAAACTACCAATCATTATCAGCTTATAATTGACAGAACTATTAAACAGGCGGAACTGCTCATATTCCTAGAAGATTAGCAACTAAAATCAGTAAAAAAAACACCTGACCAAATTGATTTGTACAGATTAAGAATTTCATGATAAAAATCAGGAAAAATGTTGTACTAAGCAACAACATCATCATTTAAAGGTGAAATTAATGTCAGTTAATCAAACTGCTCAGCGAAATACTCATTTGCAATTTTGAGAAATAATAAAATCCAGAAAACCCTGAGAAGAGATGTTCAGAAAGCATATAATCAACAAATTAGAGAAACTGGGTTCAACCACTTGTTATGGATTCCAAAAAAAACTGCAAAAAAAAAAGACAAAACAGATGTCAGTGGGGACTGATGGAGACGGTGTTTCATGGCAGAGCTATTCCTACCATCATATTTACAATTTTGGTGTCAGTGAACCAACAAGCGAGAATGGAGAGAAGAGAAGTGTTTTCTCCATGTCTGGAACTTTGTGCTGGGAGACAAAAAGTTGAATATAAAAATGAAAAAGTAAAACAGCCTTCTTAAATGAAGGTATCTTCCTGAGGGTAAAACATCTGAAATCTGGAAAAAAAATTAAAAGGATCTTAAGGAAGCCTTATGAAGGAGATGGGGGAGGCAGGCTTAACGAATTGTTGCTAAGCCCACTTAAGCTGAGCTAGGGAACACTTGCTAGGCCAGCTTAGTGCAGATTAGAGTGTTAAGGAAGCTAAAGCTACACCGCCAAACATGTACAAAAAGTTCTTCAAAATCCAAACAGATGGAACTAAAAAACACGGCTGTGTTCTGTTCATGATAAATTAGTAAGGAGCTAATCATTCTGTTAAAAGAAAAAACCTGGAAATGCATTTTTAGTGACTTCAGGAGGCAGATCGAGGTTAAAGTAGCCATTTGTGTTATGATTACAATTCAGTAACCTACTGACCTCCTGAAAAGATTAAACTCTTGTATATTATCAAATATCCATAGTAAATTTAAATATTGTTTTCCTCATTTTGTTACCATAAGTACCTCAAGTTTGTTGTACACACCCTACTTCACCATGGAGATCAGATAATAGGAAATTTATGGAAATTAGAAGTTAAAAACAGGAGGAAACTAAATGCTAATTTATGCAAAATTCCTGAATGAAATTGAACTTAACAAGGAAATATTTTAGAAATTATTGTTATCATTGTTAAAATGTGGAATAAATTGTGAGTTCCCTGTTTTAGAAGGAAATGACGAAAACAAAATACCTTTGATAAGACCTCAGATCTACATCTCTGAGGAGTCGGGGTCTCTTTCTCCTACATCTGGTGGCAGTGCGAAATACACAATTATATGGCATCGTCTTGCATGCACGACCTCTTGCCTTGTTCGTCGTTCCGCTGCTTCGCCACATCAGCGCTTGGCGTATCACCTTCGTCACATCAGCGATCCGCGCACATTAGCGTAGTCGTGTTATCTTATTCTCCTCCTCCTTCAAAACATTTCTAAGTTTTGAGGAAGAAATCGATCGAACAGTGAAATGGGGATTAGCCGAAATGAGGGGAGCTACTGCAGATATCGGGAACCATATCACCTGCGGAGCTGAAAAAGCTCCGCAGGTGCGGTTGTTTTGATCTGAGCGGTCCGATAATTTATCAACGGTTATGATTTAACAGTAATAAACAGCCCCGTGCATCAAAATTCGTGTTTAGACTTCCCCACAGCCGTTGTGATTTCTTTGAGCCGTTGTGATTTCTCTGCTGTGATCTCCGCACAGAAAAAATCCGCAGAGACCTTTTACTCGCAGATATCGGGGGTAAGAAACCCTAGAAGAGAGGGGAAGTGGCGGCTGAGATGTGGTAAATTAGGTTAAAAAAGGCTTGGTATGAGTTTGTTGCAGAGTTTCAAGCTGGGCTTGGAAATGTTGCGCAAGTCCCCACACTAACACAACAACAGATGTGGGCCTAATATACAAGGCCCATGACACAGACGAGTTAACAGGCTGCTTCATTCTCCTTTTACCTTTTGCAACAATCCAAATTCGCGAGTTCTCGGCCTTTACTATCTACCCTACTTTCTACAGTCCTTTCTTTTCTTTTTTTTTTTGGTAAAAGCCCGTTGGCATTCCCATACATCGTTTGATACAGTAATCGATATTTACAAAACAGAGCAACCTGATCCTCATAACAAAGAAAAGCTTCTTAATACAAACAAGCAATGACCAAAACTAATGAGCACAGTCAATATCAACATCTCCATAAGACAACATAGGAACTGGACCCACCACCTGCAACGGTATCATTTCCAAACTCTCAAGAAGCCAAGTCTTAATATGGTGAATCACAGCAAAACCACCTGACCTGTAATTAACAAGAGAGAGAGTATTAGGCAAATCATATTTCTTACAGAATCAATACTAGTATTTCTAAATACAGTTTCATTGCGATGCTTCCATAAAGACCAACAAACAGCACTGAATATAATCAAAAAATATTGTTTCTTTATTGCTGGTAGGGACAGTGCAAAGTACCCACTTTTCACTCTTCCATAAAGTTCAAAAATAGCACTCTTCTTATTCCCCTTCCAAATGTCACTTAATATTTCCAAATATCACTTTTTCGCTCTATTTTACTTTGATATAATTGTTTGGGGTTATTTTATTTTTACGGTACATTCTATGTATTTGTTCTTAAATTTTCATGGGATCAAGATTTTATTGGTGGGCTCGGTTTGGAAATTGAAAATTCTACTTAAGATTAGAATTTTCATTTGGTTAGCTCTTCAAGGGAAAATATTAACAAAGGATATTTTATTACGACGTGGGTGGACCGGTTATGCTTCTTGTGTTTTTTGTACCAGTTTGGAATCTTTCGATCACCTGTTTTTACATTGTCATTTAAGTTTTTGATTTTGGCATAACTTTAGGTTTAATACTCGAGAGAATTTTTTCTTGTTGGATTTTTTTTCAGGAATGTGGAAGTATACTTTACACTTATCTTCTGATGATCGTATTTTTGCACAATAGTTATTATGTATATATGTGTGGCAAGTTAGGCAATTACGAAATTCTGTGATTTTTTACGGGGTTGTGATTACTAATTTTCATTCTTTTTATTTTTCATGTTCTGTTTAACTTCTGATTTGGAGTCACTGTATCGTTCTGAGGAAGTGTTTCTGAATTTGACGGATGTTTAGGGGATACAGCGTCTGACTCCATAGATTCATTTCTGCTTAATCTCTGTTATTTTGAATCATTGTGTTATGTTTTGGTATTATGTTCTATCTGGTATTATGTTGGGCTTGTTTTGGTTGGTGTGGCTAGGTATAGGTAGTCATTATAGTTTGGAACTTTTAGCTGCTATGTTTTGTATAATCTGATGTTTTGCTACTAACATTGCTGATATTGTTTTCAAAAAGTAATGGAAATAGGCAGATAGTTGTCTGTTTTTATCACAAAAAAAAAAAATTACTTTGACTATTCTTGTGACGCTATTCTTATTTTACCAAACGGATAGATAATGTAGTTTATAGGCATGTTCATCCAAAATAAAATTCAAGCGTCAACTAAACTTATTGATAAGTAAGAAGTTTGGAGGCACTGTGACATTACCCTGAGGGAAATACATGATAATGTTATCAGAATTCAACAAAGACGCATTCTCAGTCACTGCTGATCCCAAATCAAATGCCTTTAATAGGTGAAATATATGTTTGCACTTGATAAAGGTTGCCCTTTGCTTTCATCAGCTTCCAGTCAGAAGCGGATTTATTTATAGTATAGGTAAGTCCAGACACGTCATGGATTCAAGTAAAAAACTGAGTCTCCTATGGAGGCTTGCTATTTTCTACTCGAAAGGTTAAAAAAATATATATAGCACATTTCATGTTTGTGCCTGGGGTTGATCAATACTCGATGAAGTAGTGTGTCGGACATCAGATTCAGATCCCAATACCATTCTATGCAACAGGCTAAGGCTTATTCAAACCCAACCGAAACTCAGGCAAAGTTGTTCATTCCATACTCACAATTCAATATCAGTTATCAAAACTATACCTACTACAACAAGACAAACAACCGTTTTTTGACATAACTGCAATCCTTTTTCCAGTTATCCGGTGTACCCGTAACAAAAAAATCTTCCAAAACCCAATGCAAACTCCCAAACAAACACGATCATGAGGCCATTAAAGATAGACCGTAGACGTGCAAAGTGGAACCAAAATTTTGTATTTACCAGCTGTAGAAGTGACTAAACAACACACTCCACCAAACATTTCTGCAAGATATAATCATAAAATGATCATTATTGCGTGTGCCATCATTAGATATTAACATGGATTGACAATCTGGTGGTCTTTCACAGAAGGCCAGAAGGCAATTGGGAATAAACCAACTAGACTGAATGGGATCCAAAATGGTCCTCCGGTCACTGTTCAAATCTGCAAATAGTGACTTCAAGTCCAATTGATACCAATTATAGACATAAAAGATCAGAGCCAAACAAAGGAATCATATCTGGAAGACAAAGTCTCACTGGGTACAACCAATTACATGAATGCATTATTGCATTTCTTCAAAATACCATGTATCTAATCTTTGTGTCAGTTGTCAGATTATGATATAAGGCGTATCTAGGCACACTTATCTGAGGACAACCTCTATAATTTGGCACCCAGCAAAACTCAGAAACCATAAACCCTTGTTCTTAAATTCAGGGCAGTAATTGATCACTTAAAATTACAAATTCAATGATCCAATGTAAAACAAAGAGAGAAAAAAGTAAAAGATTGAATAAAGAATGGGAATGCAATTTAACTAAAAAAGATAAGGGCTACAACGCAAATTACACAAGAAAATATGCAAGATGTAATATAACTTTCTATCTTATAATTGAATTTGTTATACAACATAAATGAATCAGAATGAACTGGCCTCAGGTTAACAATGATAACTTGAAGTCTTTACACCTACTTGAAATAACAAACTACAACCCCCTATGCAATTGCACCATCTTTTTATAATGCACTTCAACGGACAACCTGTTTTCCCTTGGCAATAAACCCCACCCGCGATCCTCATCTTTCTTTTTTATCCCAAAAGAAGAAAAACAAAAGAAAAAAAAATACAAGAACAGGTTGGAACTAAAGGTGGGACATCAATTTTGTATCCCCAACAAAAACATATCGGCATATTTTGGAACTAAAGGTGGGAAATATTGCTATCAAATAAGAACAGGTCCTTAGGAGACCGTGAAAGAATTATGTTGAATCCGTAACAATGATGGTGAACGAAACAATAGAAAATTGAATGATTAGGTCAAATGAAATTTCTGCTCGGTGTGACATGAACTGTTTCGGCATTTCGAAAAGAAAAAATGAACACTTTAAAATCCATAGTGTCTGACTGAATACTCCAACAGCTGCTGGCTAGGGCAAATCATCTCCTTCACCCTATTTCCATTCTTGTAAATCTTGAATGTTGGTACCATTCTTACATTCTCTGCCTTGACAACTGCTGGGTTCTCATTTACATCCACCTAAGTTCACCCATATATCCCATTCATTAATGCCTTAAAAGGTATGAATTAAGTAAATGAATCTTACAAGCACATGAAAGAAAAAACAAACCTTGAGAAAATTAACTGAAGGGTACCGTGCACACAGAGCATCAAGAAAAGGAGCCATCTGGGAGCAATGTGGGTTTAACGGGGCCATAAAATGTACAACAGACACACCTGAAGAACATAATGAATAATTTCAATTGTTAATATAGCACTGTAATGGTACAATTACACAAGCTTGTCAAGAGTACCACTTGACAGTGATTTTATTATACTGACTTATACTTGACAGAATTGTCTTATTTGGCAAAATTAGGTATATACCCCTCAACACATCCCAATTTGGATATTTACCCTTTCAAATTTGAAAATTGAGTACTTATCTATGAAAATGCAAAACTTTAGATATTTACCCATAACCAATATTATCCTCATAAAAATCAAATTAACAATAAATTCAAATTATAATAGGACAAAAAATACTCTTCTATATTTTTCCGACATCCATATAGCTTGCACCACAACAATACGAACGACGGTGCATTGAATTATTTCATTTTGCTATACCCATTGTGTTGTTGTTATATTGCTACTTACCTTTGCCCTTCATCCTTGAGCTCTAATTGTGCATAAATATAACCTCAAATAAAGTAACACATTTCTATGAATCAGAACTGACACAATCCAAAACAAGTACGAACCAAACCTAACCGTAACTAGTGACTACCAATTAAATTGGTATTTGATAGCGATAAAAACCGTTCAATAATTATGATTTTGTGCATCACTGAAGTAAAAAAATTAGCAAAAGATGTACATCTATGAACTATAACTGACACAATCCAAAACAAGTTCGAACCAAACCTGACCATAACTAGTGACTACCAATTAAATTGGTATTTGATAGTGATAAAACCGGTCAATAATTATGATTTTGTGCATCGCTGAAGTAATAAAATTAGCAAGAAAATGTACATAAAAATGAAAACATCTTGAATCATCAGAGTGGTATTTTTGTCCTATTCTAATTTTAATTAATTGTTAATTTGTTTTTTATGAGGATAATACTAGTTATGGGTAAATATCTAAGGTTTTGACATTTTCAAGGATAAATATCTAATTTTCAAATTTAAAGGGGTAAATATCCAAATTGGGACATATTAAGGGATATATATCCCAATTTTGTCTTATCTTACTTACTGACTTCAAGATAAGGCACTTTCTTTTTTCCCATGTTGCTGTTCAAGAGTGGCACTGGTTGGGACCAGAAACCATTCAACAAAATACAATAATTGCATAATCAGAAATTAGGTTGAACAAATAAATGGATGAGTTTTAATTTGGAAATACAAAAACTGACCAGGTAAAGAAATGGCAGTGTGAAATTGGTCAAGACCAGAGATTGTCTCAACCTCACCGCCAAACTTCATGTTAGAGACCTCCTCACCACGGGATGACTTGAGGGCTACCTGTGCATGAAACAGTGCCTCTGCCACCTCAGTGTCTCCTGGAAGCTCTTTCCTCAATGCCTCATAGTCCTTCACTGACTCAGCCCACCTTTCTATCTGATCAATTTAAGTTATAGTATCATTAGTACATAAAGCATGCAAGTAGGGGCTGAACAAAAAACGATCGATAGGGGATGCTTGGTTCAAAGAAATAGAATGTTCGGGTTAATTTTTTTTTTTTTTTACCATATGACTTTTATTTTTCAGTGAACCGAGGGGGTGCCCGGTCACCAGCGGACACCTACCTTGGTGCCGCCCCTGCATGCAAGCCCAATTAAGAGTTTGACCTCACTAACATAATTACATAGTGTCAGGACACATAGTGAACTGTCTGTTTGGCATTAAGGTGTTTTAGACTCATAAATTTAACACCTTAAGAGGTAAAGTTAAAGCATCAAATTTCTCAACTTTTGATACCTTTATCCTTACTAATATGATCCTTAATAAATTTATACGAGGGAAATGTTGTCTCTTTTCATTCAGTACTATATTTACTTCACTATCACCAAACAACAACACATTAAAGGGATTTAGGACCTAGTTCATTTCAATATCACTTCATTTACCAAAACACAAGGTTAATAATAGCGTTGTAAAAATGCAAAACATATCAAGCCGAATATTGTTTAAATAGAAGTCATCTTGCTGGGAAGTTTGTTCATTATACTACTATGTACTGTTCTACCATACCATTATTAGATTTTCCAATGTTAAATTAAATTTTGTGTGGCTCGCAAACAATATCATTAATAGAGCACATTCAGTGTGTTATAATACTTAAGCACCTACTTGCCCAAATACCAGCTTAGAGACTAATTAACATTCTCTGAGATCAATCATGTTGTGTAACCATACAACGTCACAGCACAAAGGGCCATTAAAATAAAAGACAAGAAGAAGGATCTTATTGTGACAAGGGAATCTTCACGAACAATCATCGTTTCTTGAGTTCAGATCTTGATCCACTTTTGGAAACTTACTGAAAAGCTACATATTTAAGCATATATATAAATAGTGTAATAGTACTGTAGATTACCGACCTTAGCATATGAGGCAGCCCGCCTGAGAAGGGCCTTTGTGTAATTTGGCTGGATTCGGAGGGCCTCATTGCAATCTTCAATGGACTTCTCCCACTGGCCTAGCTTGTATCGGCATGCTGCTCTGTTGCAGTACAACACAGGATTTGACGGATCCTGCCTCAACCCTTCACCATAGGCCAAGGAAGCTTCCAGAAACTTCCCTGAGTTAAACATTTCATTTCCCAGTGAGCGGGCCCGAGCTACTGACTTTACGGTGACCATGAAGGAGTTCAATTCTGAGTTCGCTGGGTCAATTTTTTTGGCTTTCTCAGCTGCCCCAACTGCACCCTCAAATCTGTCCAGATCGGTAACTTAACATAGCATAAGTATCATCACAGCTACTTATAATAAATTAATATTTTATCTTATCTTCGGTAATTTATATCACCAAAAGCAGCTTTTGGTTCATGTCATAAATCATTCCATTTTCAATGCAATGGGAAGTTGATGAATTATATAAACAAAAAAATTACATTTTTAGTTTTGCATAATGTTAAAGCTCCAACCATCGCAACATGCTTATATCAATACAAATTTGTATGTATTCACTATATCTTCCTCAATATCTTTTACTTACAGTAATACTTGTTGTTCATATTTTTCTTGTCAGTACTGCTAAAAAGTATAAACTTGCCTTCCTCGGGCCATTTCAACAAGGGCGTGAACATAGTGGATGTAAGAATTCCCAAGAAATCCAAAGAACTTTGTATTTACTGAAAAAGAAAATGACAAGTCCAATTTGCATGCATCGCATATTGCCAAATCAGCATCATCAATCAGGTACAGCCGAAGGTATGCTTCTGCCTTTGAAGCAAATATCTGAGATTATCAATTAGCAAAGGTCAAACTTCAATATAGTTATGCAAACAATATTCTGATACAAACTATAAGACTGTAAAAAAACTTCATTTTGTACGGACTCAAACCATAGTTTCAACAAGAAATATGCACAACAAAACATAATAATAACATCAGGCATAAAGCAAAATATGAAATCAATCCCCAATCAAAATGTTTTTTTTCAAATTTGCTCATGGCTAGAATTAATTTATAACTATATAAGATACAAATTATGTAATCTCAGGTATTCTTATACATTGCCATGTAGAAGAAGAAATTGGGAACAAAAATAGTAGATAAGGAATATCCTCATCTACTGCTGTGTTATGTACATTAAAATAAAGACATAATATATTTAAACAGTGATGGACCTTGACCCAAAATCAAGCAGGCTAAAAAAAATTTGTATATACCTTAGACACTCCAATTCAAATTTTGGAGGGCCGAAATGGAAAAATTATCATAATTACACTATAAAATATCATAAATCTCTAAGCTATGCACCTGTATTTAAATTTAACGCATACTTTTGTGCCCGGTAAAGTCATGCACACAAGGCAATATATGTTTCCAAAAAATATATAATTGGACAGAAGACAGTAGATAAGAAATATCCTTATCTAGGATATCTACTGCCTACTGCTGTTATTTATATTAAAATAGAAAAAAATAGTACATATATGAATTTGCACATCTTTTTGTTCCCAATAAGTCACCCACTTAAGCCAATATATGTAGAGGCTAACCAATGATGAAGATTCAGCTCCAGCTGTGATGGCGGAATCTGTTTCCCGCAAGATGCTTTTCCAGTCTCCTGACCTACGTGCATCTGCACAACGAGTCAAGTGTTTTTCCAGCCTTTGAAGTTTATGTAACTCGATCAAATCAGGTTGTGCACTTGCAAGGAGAAGGTGCTTTTTTGAGTTCTCAACCACACCAAACCTGAATTTAAAGTCAGTAAGTTAAGAACTCTGTTTCTGATGAAATAAAACAGAAAACCCATATTTACTAAAGGCGGTTCCATTTCTCAAGCAAGACCCTTAAAATATTAAGAAATGGACAATGCAAAATTTTTATATTAGCATGGAGCGTTTCTAATATGTCACTTCAATTACTCATAAGAGTTGACTTGCAGAGTACAAATTACAGGAACAAGTCTCAAATATATGAACAGCTAATTCTGAAGGAACGTTACATAAATTTACTCAAGAACCAATCATAAGATCCAGTATAAGTAGAGAAGCAAAGAAAAATCTATATAACATGATCAAGTCTAAAAAATAATACAAACAATTAAACAAATTTATGCAACTACCTCAGGAAAAGAGAAGCCAATCTCTGGTGAGCCCGGCTAAAACTTGGATCCAACCGCACAGCCTCCTCACACTCTTGCACCGCCTCCCCAAACCGCCTCAAACCAATCAATGCTGCCGCCTTGTTGCTCCTACAAACAGGGTTATCGGGTTGCATATCAACTGCTCGGTCATACACCCGCAATGCCTCTAGAAGTTGTCCCTTTTTGTACATCTCATTGCCGATCCTTTTCACCTCCTCAAGATCCGTGCAAACCATAGCCCGTTTCACAGATGACAAATCCTCACTTCCGATCCCAGTACCGGTAGCAGCGCCACCTCGAACAATGCTCCCGTGGCCATAGTTTCCTGTGCCAGAACCAAGCACATCACTCCGGTGCTTCGTAGTTTTTTGGACCGTGCTTGGCTTTGCTATCTTGCCTGATGGGCAGATGTTACCAGCTGGCAAGAGGCCGGTTGCTGGTGAACTGGCAGTGCTGTTGGTGTGAGTACTGACACTGGTGGTGTTGCTACTGGTGAAGATCAGGGAACCTGAACCGGTACGGCGGTGACCTGGTTTAGGAAATGGGTGGGAGAGGATTTCGCCGGAATGGGTGCGGCGGCCGGCGAGGGAGGAGCTGGTGGAGGAGCTAGTGGAGGTGGTAGTGCTGGTGGTTTGGAATGTAAAGAGAGTGGAAACTGGAGAGTCCGGTTTGTCCGTCTCCAGGCTAAGAGCAGTGTTGAAGTCAAATGGGAGGTCGGAGGCCTTGTTTGCGCGTACCGGGGGCATCTCGGAAGAATGCGACATTTCGTCGAACAGGTCGTGGGTGCGGCGGTGGTGTCAGTGGATTTAATGCAGAGAAGGCATGGGGAGATATAGAAATAGAAATGGAGATCTCTTCCTCTCTCTCCCGTTAGAGAGGGAGGGAAGGAAGGAAGGAAGGAATTAGTAAGGAGTGATGTGTGGGTAGATTTGGAGCGCAGAGAGAGAGAGACAGGTTTACTACTAAAAAGGAGATCTTACTTTCTTTTCTTTATTTTTTGACTTTTTGGTTTTACTTGTTGGGGGTACCATTACTAATCCAAAAACTCACGAGAAAACCCCGACCCCAACCTCTCTCCTTCTCTCGTTTTGAGAAGGGAATTAAAAGCACTCACTCTCACAAGAGGTTGACTTCTTGTGTCGGGCACGAATATACGAATTGTGTAGCGTACAGATGACATGTTTACTACACGAGAGGGATTCTTTAATTGATGACTCGGAACATGTCAAAGCAATACATGCTGCCACGTGGGATCTCAAACTGAGAGGAGGCAGCATCCGCGCGTGAAAATCTCTGTACGCCCCTCTCGTCAGTAAAACAAGTCTCGCCTGATCAACGACCGCCTAGATCACTAGGTAATGCTGAGCAACAGAGCAAGAGACCAGATCCTAACCAGTTACCAGTAACCAGTAACCACGCTTCATAATTTCGCAGCTCGAATATTTATGAACATTTTGACCCGAGCTTTTTTATTTTTTAGAAAAATTCCGCATAGTTAGACCAACCATACAATTTGTCTTTTCTTTAATGGGTCTCGTTCTCGTATAGAGAAGTTATCCGATAGCGATGGTTATGAAAAATCATTTGAAAAATAAGGTAATGCTTCAATTTGAAAATCCGGATGGAAGGATATTTATGAATATTCATAAATTTTTGAGAACTTGATTTTTATTTTTTATATCAAAAAAATAAATTTCAAAAATTCTTGAAAACAAAAAATAAAGATATATTCTGAATTGATAAATTAATAGTATTTTGAATTTCATATAATTTAAATATCATGCCCATCGAATATCATAATAATTGGCCTTCGTTGGACTATCAAGAAACAACTAAATCACGTAAAAAATAAAATATAATCAATATAAATTACGTCTATAAATATTTTTCTATTTTAAATTTTTATCAGATTTATTTAAAATCTTATTCTCAAATGAACTCTCTCCAAATTAACAAAATATAAGCCTATATGTATTGTAGGACATTAAAAGGTGTATCAACAAAATTTGAGCAACTTATTAACATGCTACGATATATAAGATTCCTTGATTTTTGATCGATGAGTATTTAAAATTATTCAATAATACAGACAAAGAACTATCACATAATTTTAAGGTGGATGACACTAGTACTATAGACATATTGTCTAGAATATTGTATTTCGATCTTATTATTGTGCCAATTTAACAAAATTGCCAGTAATTTTAAATGTCAATTATACATTACTTTTTTCCTTTTTCTCTTTAATTTTCCTTTCTTTTGAACCACTCATCAAATTTTCTATAAAAATAATTGTTTTATCAATATTTTCAAATTAATTTTTTTCCTTTTTAGAGTCATTTTCAGAACCTATTTTTTTATGTACGTATAGCAACTCGTAAATGCACTAATCAAGTATGACCACAATAATTTATAAGAATGCACAGTAGTTCCAAGACAAAATGATATGTTTTTTCGTCAACCTTGTGACTAATAGGCTTCAAACCATCCTTACTTTTAAAAGAGTGTTTTTTTCGTCTCGTATCTGCCACACAAATAATTGACGAACTTTTTACTTAATAAAGTAACGTTAACTCTAGTATCAATTCTTATGTTATTTAAGCATAGATTAACACGAATCCACGGCAACAATCAAGGGCGTTCACAAGAAAGATGAGTAGAAGTCTAGCTCCTCATGATTTACGTAAATGTGAGGAAATGTTATGAAAATTAGTTATATTAGGTTGTAACTCGGATTTCATCCGACAATAAAGTTCTTAAATAAATAATTAGCAATTTAAAATTTCACATTAAAGAAATTTTGACTATAATATTTTTAAATGCTAAATAATAATAATTATTATAATAAATAATATAATTAAACACATAATGATCTATAAAGGATTGTATAAAAAGATAAAATTATTTTAAGAGTTAATATCCACATTATTTTAAATGTTGAGAGAAAAAATATTTTATATGAGCATTTGGATTCAAGAATATGAACAGATTTAAACAAAATCAATTGTGGAGTAAAATGATGATGTCGTATACTTGAAAAGCTTGAAATCTTAATCATTTTTATGTATTAAGAATTAAAAATTTGTATAGAAATTATTGATTGGTACCACCTATAATTTATTTTAATCATTCAATATTTTGGATCCCACCAACCCGGCCCCCTCTATATTCAAATTCTAGTTCCGTTGTGGCAACAATTTATGCAAACAGTTCTAATGTTGCTCTATCTTGAGGTCATTTTTTTTTAATTCCAAAGCAAATAGCAAAAATTTGAAGATTGATCATTTGACAATCTTTTTTTTTTAATGAAGTTCAAATTTAAAATCGGACGTTATAAAAATGAACTACGTCATACACCAATCATGCCTAAAAAAATACGATTTTGTTTGATGTATATACGTATCATACACATTAACTGGCTATTTCTATGAAACATGCCATATCATCTATAGAGCCCATTTAATTTTGTAGTAATTATTAATTTATATTGATCCAATGGTATCAATATTTAAACTTTTTCATTATCAATAAAATATAAAGAATATAATGAGTCACAACTCGCAACATTAAGTTTGCATAAACATTTATTATGATATTTTTTGTGAAAAATGTCAAGCGACTAATAGTATCTTATTTCATTTACTATTTTATTTAATAAGTTTATAAACTTATATTTTTCAACAATGCATAATTTTATTTTTTTATTCTAAGAAGGACAACCTTATTTAAATAAGTTAACAACAGGTTGCTAAATACTACAGTACCTTATTATTTGAGCATGCATGTTCAAACAACAAAAGAGGAACTCCAGAGTAATTTGTCTGGCAAATAGAATGGAACCATTAATTAACATAATATATTTTTTAAGATTCTAATTTTTTTGGGGTGTAGATTCCTCGAAACACATGCAACGAACAAATTGCAAAGAACTTCATTCATTAATTAACAGATCAATCCAACGTGTACGAAAGTACGAGAATTGGCTTCGGAGTAAATCAAAACCCAATTTTATTAGACCGAACAAAAAAAAAAGATTACCATTTGATCTAATTAATAACTACACTGTCTTATCTCTACTTGCATAGGCGATCACACATATCAGGAATTAATATGAAACAATTAATATTTATATACATATTTTTTAAATTAGAAAGTTTTATCGTTATTTTTATGTCACAACAAAATTTACCAAACAAGCAAAAACAATACTGTAACAAAATTTTGTAAGCAACAAAAGAAAATTTTCACATAAATTATTTTCACAGATATTAAGGTTCAAAATACAAATGCAAGTCCAAGAGACTTAATTTGATATTTGTTATTACTGTTGAAATAATATCGACCTAAGTTTTGTGATAAATTATTTGGAATTGCTTGTTATGTACAATCCAAATCAAACTTGGTGATAAAATATGATGTCTTGGAAAAACATACAAGTGCTCTGATTTGTCTTGTGAGAGTGATCTCCAGAGACAGATGGAGATAGATACTGTTACGAGTTGGAATTAATTAATTTAGCATGTATACATTATTTATTACAGGATTACAGGAAAAAACTATATAAGGAAATTTTGATTTATCTTGATCAAGTAATAATGGACTAACTCCAGATGTTAACCATCAGTTTTGATGGATCCTGTCATGGATCTTCATATTTGGTAGTAATTGTATTTTATGAATCACAACTATTAATTTAAGGATCTTTCTTAACTAGATGGCGTGATGTCTATATCCAAAACTCCGTGTTTATGTCTTGTTTTGAAAAAGAAAATAGCAACAAAATGCTTCACTACAAGTTGGCTTCATGGTTAGTTAAGAATTCCAAATTAAGTGTGACATGAATAACGTGACAATTGAACCTTTCAAATATAATTCCAAATTTTATAACTGTTTTCTAGCTAGAATAAATACAAATTATAATAGGAGTGAACATGTTTTGTGGTCCCACTACATGAATACTTCGTATATATACACCCTTCGGGTATCAATAATTTAAGAGCTACGCTGTCGTTGTATTATTTTTATTCGCCGCAATACATGTGAAAGTTTCAAACTATTTAGTATTACTAATTACTTCATGGTGGTTTAGCACCTCTAAAATTATTTTCAATTTATTTGCATGACCCTCTAATATACAAAAAATATATATATTCGGACAGTTACGACAATTCAATTTATTGAACTTAATTATTTTCAAAAGATGAAAATAAAATATTTTTCTATTGCATGCCTTGATTAATTGTAACGATTTGAAAAAGAAAATTCCAAACTTTTCCTATTAAAAAAAATCTGACGCAAAATTATATTTCATAAATTCGAGAGCAAGCACAAATCTCAGGGGCAGGGCTGCGTTAAATAACATGACAAACGATTGAAAGAACCAAGACACAAGTTTTGGGTAAAAGAAAATTCTGGACCGTATATCACAAAATGGGCGTGCCGTAGTTAGCAGGATTGGATGTAGGATTTTGGTTAGTGAGGTAATTATCGGATTGTAATAGTTTTTGAGTTCAAATATATTAACTAATCGGGTATAAATAAAAATAATAATAATTTAATATATATTTTTAACTAATAAAAAATTATTAAAAAATAACATTTTATATATTAAAAATAACAACAAAATAAAGCTCAAAGTAATAGATAATCAAGTTGATGAAGAATGTTTTCGTCTACAGAACTTTATATTTTGATATCTTTACATAATTATGCATGATATTAAATATTTTTTTCTCAATAAAAATAATCAGACAATTTAGGGGAAATTTTTTTTTCAAGGGATAAATTACCGAAAGCATTACCGAAAAACACTATTTTTCAAAATTCAGGGGCATCTATCCACCCCTGGTAGTTAGTGACAATGATTAGTTAATAATTTATAGCACTATTGTAAAAGTTATTTTGTTTTCTCAATTAAGTATTAGATGACACTAATATATAGTTGTGTTTGTGTTAATTAGAATATAATTTGAATAAAATGATTTGTTTATTTCCTATAAAAAATGATAGAAGGACACCTAAATTGCGTGGACTAAGTCAAACTCGCAGGGGTAAAATTGACAGTTTATCATCTATTTTGGATTATTCTAACGGTCTCTGAGCAAGCCGTAAACACATAATATCATGTCATGGATCAGTAGTTTTATCTTTTTATATGCTTTTGTTTGTTTTTTTATAGATTATATATCTTTCCTTTTTCTTTTCTCACAAGCAGTTCTTCCAAGTACAATTCATGCGCGGAGATTGCGTGCTAGAGAGATCTTTCTAGTCACACGCAAGCTAAAGCCAAAACCAGATTTCAAAAGTAGCGCGAAAGACTAAATTACCCCCGTTGATTTTGATTCTCATGATTTTTTTCCTCGAATAAGAAATAGTTTCTCATGTGTAAATTATGATTAGCCAACATATTTATTGACCAATTGATCTAGTTTTTCTTATATGTAAATTGTATAATATACTCATCTTATGTGTATATTAGTTTTGTTAGTCAATACATGTGTATTTGTTTGAATTTTAAAATTACGGAACATGCATACAATATACATATAAAATGTGAACATTGCTTAAAATTTTGATTGTGTGGTTAAACTTTATTTCTTTCAGAAATGAATAGAGCTATAGATTTCCAAATCCTGCATTTAGAAAAAAAATCAATCATGTTATAATTCTGTGATATTTCATAAGAAAAATCACATCTTACACGGTAGATAAATGTCCTTCACACATCATGCAAGTTGTATAAATAAAATTTGCTTTATCTATAACGTGTAATTTCATTTATCATTTTAATTAACCGTGTATCATTCAAATTTAAAAAAATAGTTTGGTTATGAAAATATTAACCTTGACACTGTCATTCCAGGTTACTATTTTCCAAAAAAAAGTATCCCATAACTAATAATATTTGTTCCATTATATATATATATATAGAGAGAGAGAGAGAGTAAAGATACGGTGTGCTTAAGCTCAGAGAGGCTTTTCGTAAGTCTAACTCAAAAAGTATATCAAATCGTCTCTAATTTTTAATTTATCATGCTCATTAAATTCTTTATATGAAAATCTCATGGGATACAAAAATTTAGAGTGTTTTGAGATTTTTAAGTCACAATTTTTAATTTTTTAAAATGATATTCAAGTATTGAATATATTATTATTATTATTATAGCTTATTTTCAAAAGTTAAAAATCATGACTTAAAAAACTCAAAACATTTTAAATTTTGCATCACATAAGATTTTCATATAAAGAATTTAATGAGCATGGTAAATTAAAATTTGAAGATAATTTAATATACTTTTTGAGTTAAGTTCACGGAAGGCCTCCGTGAGTTTAAGGTCATGGTATTTTTACTCACTCTCTCTATATATAATCATAAAGAATTTAAACAAACTTTCACAATTCTATAAAATTTGAAATTTTCATCTAGTAACATTACATAAGAGGATATCTAAAATATTATATTTTTTATGAATAAAGTTAGATATTCATACAAATTTACAAGAACTGAAATTGATATGTTTGGATCAATCAAGAATAGCGAATAACAACTATTCTGAGAAGAATAGCAATAAGTGATCCAAATAAGAATTCATTATTCTGGAACAATAAAAATAACTGTTATTTTAATATTCTGAGTAAAGATTGAAATAGCTGTTGTTCTCATATTTTTATCATTTAAAATAGTTACTATTTCAAACATACAATCTAAATAATATTTTTATTATTTAGAATAACATCACTTTTTACTATCCTCGCATCAACATAAAAATCACTATTTTTATTTAATATTCTCATTTTTTATTTTTCTATTATTCTTTACACGATCCAAACATAAGTGTTTTCATGATTCTGAGCCTTTTTTTCATAAAGAAAAAAGGAAAACTAAGAAGGGCAAAAAGGGAAGAAAGGGTAGAGATGGGGGAGAGAGAGGGGCAGGACTGAGGCTGAGGAGAGGTAAAAGAGCAGCGTTGCAGCAGTGAGCACTGAGCAGGGACAAGAGGGAGCAGCTGCCAGCTGGCCACGTGCAGAGTGACGTGCCAGCTGGCCATTCATTCTCCATCTCAGCCAATGAGGCAACTCTCCAGCTGCAGCTGGCGCCTGGCAGCTGCGCACTCCGCACCACGCCCCTCTCTCCTCCTCTCCATTCCCTTTCACACTGGAGATTCCCCTAGCTCCCCACTGTCGGCGCATGCATGTACTGTATAAGTGTATATAACAACACTATACGATACGGTAACATCACTACACAGTGACACAGTTCACCTTCTATTTATCCACGTATTAGTTCTTTAGTAGCAGTTGCAAGAGGAACCAAATCCCTGTTCATGTATCCATCTCCTATTCTCCTCTCTTGAATTAATGCGTAATTTCTGGTAATTAATTATTTATTTCCTCGAGGCGAACTATACATAAATTTAAATCACCTGAACACCACTGAAAATGACAAATTAATGAGGCTCAAGTGTTTTAACTTTTTTTTTGTTCTTCAATCATTCAATTAATTCATGCACATGTTACAAAGATCAAGCGCACTACCAGACTAGCGTTATTAATATTTTCATATACCTTCTTTTTGGATTTTTATGACTGTATGGATCTACAGCTACAGCTGCAGGTATGTAGACATTGGATTGTTTATATATTTATATTGTATTCCCCAGGTGGTCCTTAAAAATAAAATTGCTCATTTTCATTTTGTTCCTCTTAATTTCCAAAATTACTCCTACAATCTAAATTCATGCGGCAAGTAAATGAATTACGTGGTTGTCTGATGATATTTATTCTTTTTTTTTCTTATAAAGACGTGTATTCTTATTTGGGTTTATATATTATCCATACTTGATGATATAAATCAAGATTTTCAATTGTGATTAGCGGTACATCCGGACAATATACTGATAATATTATAGCAGATAGTAGAGTTTAATTATCACAATAATTATCCTACAAATTGATTTCATTGAAATATATGTTTTTAATTAAATTCTTTTTTCAGAAATATTAACATAAGTATTGAGTTCCTAAAACATAATATGATGTTCACATTTGAAGATTATGGCTGACCAGAATATTTTGAATTTCTCATACACGCCAAATGTAACCGTTACCATGCAAAATGATTGAGAATACAAAATAGGAAATAAAAATAAGTATTTAGACACCGCAAATCATCAAATTGTACTGAAGCTTTGATGGCCAAAATAACAATAAAAATTTTAAAACTAAAATATTAAAATGTGATGTATAAAATAAGTACTTCACAAAATACTCTGGATCAAAATTAAAGTAATAAATATGATCTCAATAAAATTGGTCTTGCCAGTTGCCAATATCTATGATTAGAGATAGATGAACGTTATTTTATATGTATTAAAACGATATTATCCTTAATTGTTCGTTTCTTTCTTCCTCATTTTCCTTTTAATTTCTTACTTTTGCATACCCAGTCTTAATTAGATAACAACAATGATTTTATTAAACTCAAAGAGCAACATCATCAAATGGCATTTTTATTTTGTTCTACTCTACTCATCGATAGGAAAAAAGGACAAAAATTGAAAAAGAACATCATAAGATTAAATTTTGCATCTGGCCCAGTGAACGAACTCAAGCAAAAAAAAAATGAAAAGAAGAAAAAGAGCAAAATATTTCAGTAATTTAGTATTGATCCTATTGGCCAATAAAAAGGTATGGCTTAGATATTTGAAAAGATGAGGTGTACAAACAGGAATCAGACTCCACACCTTGATTCTTCCTCTTTTTATTTTTTTTTTAAGACAAAGTTGATAATAATTATTACACAAAGGGATGGAATCGTTATCGCCTAACTTTATAATTTAGAAAAGTAAAGTGCTCAATTAATATAATTAGGGAGGTATAAGTAGTGCTCAATTAATATAATATTATTCAACTGATCACTTGGTCAGATCAATGAAGTGATTAATCCCCTTTTTTATTTCCTTTTTGGTTAGTTGACAGAAAAAATGAAGAGAGGAGTCATCATTATGCCATGTGCTACATGCCTACATGTCACATTTCTATTGAGCCCCTTTTAGGAAATGAAGTTACTTTGTTAGGAGAGAACATTATTTCTTATAATTGAGAAAAAAGCATATTACTGACAAACAAATTTTGAGAACTTATATCAAGAAGAAATAATGTATAATGTATAATTCAACTATAAGTAAATACATAACATATAATCCAAAACGCATATCGTAAAACATTTATAGACTTTAAGTCAAATAATGAATAAATATTAAAATACATATCTAGTTTAAGTCAATTATTAATTAATTATATATTCTGCAGGTGTGAAATATATACATTACGAAAACCCATTTATTCTAAGATAATAGCTGAATGTCAATTTTATTAGAGGTGAGAATGCGATTTGATTTGATCAGAACAAGTGCCAACTGTGAACAAAATGCAAAATACGAGCATAATAGCTGAATGTCAATTTTATTAGAGGTGGCAATCGGGCGCCGGGTAGGTTTCAGATTGGGTCGGATTGCATCAGATCAGTTTGGCTTTTTAGAAATATTAGATCGGATCGGATCGGATCAATTTGAATGTTAGCTTTATTTTGAATTTTAAGTTAATTTCGATCAAATTGTAAGATTTTTTTATCTCGGGTCAGACCGATTTTTACCACTTCGATCAGTAATTAATAAAAAAAAGGATAATATAAAATGAAGGAATAAACCGTCTTTGAAGGAAAGAATTTGGTTCCAATAATCGCCTCTAATTATGTCAAGGAGTAAAAGTAAACCATCGGTGGAATTACTTAAACATAAAATTAGGAAGAAAATCAGAAAATTCAGACTCTTGAAAAAAATATTATATAAAGGACCATCCTTTGCTTGATTGGCACCTCTTTTTATATGTTATGAGAGATTAAGAGGTGAACAAAAAAAAAAGACCAAGCGTTGCCACATAAGCTCTGTTTATACCATCAAGGTTCTGTTCAGCATTTACTGTTTATCATGGGAAAAAAAATTATCTCAGAGCTATTTTTTTTTCCACGCCAAATAAAATAAAAATCCACACATACTCCATTCCCGGTGTGTAATTTTCTCCACGCCATTTGGTTCCTCTCTTCAAATTCATGTAAAATTGGAGAGAACAAGTCCAAAAATCATAATTTCTAAATTTAAAGACAATCGTAATTGGAGTGTGCAACCAATCACACAATGTCAGTGCTTCGAATATTATCAGGATCCAGCATACTCAATTTGCTCATATTTGTGTCCCTTTTTCTTTTCTGATAGAAAACTTGTATTGTCGTGTGAATGCGGAATTGTGGAATCTGGATAGTGATAAGTGATAACTAATAAAAGCCCGTACATGCAAATGTGTCACCTGGGAAGGAATATTAATGAAATTTATTTTATAAAAAGTGAAATCTTAGAAGGCTTTTCACTCAAAAGACAAGGATTTTTTTTATTTTTTGAGGAAAAAAATGCAATAAACTTGATATAGGATACCCAAGTTATATAAAAATATCTTCTATTGTGCATTTTTTTATTTTAATAATTCGACCAATTGTAACGTAACAACATTCAAATTAAATAACGTTGTAAGTCCCCAAGAATATTAGTCTCACTATTCATTGTTAACTTGAGTATATTTCAAGGAAGTTTGTTCTCTAACAATTCCATATAGTAGAAAACTGGACCTGTAATTAACACCGGTACAAATATAATCTATTGGTTCCCAAACTGCATCAATGTTCATAGTTATCAATCATGAGCAGTAATTAATTGTACGTACATTAATTCCCTCAAGCACTGTGATAACTAATTGCTCGACTAATGATGGATGGTTGGTTACGTTAATTAATTATAGCATCATTAACCTACTTAGTTATTTTTTTTGAACCATTCTAAAACTTATCTATTAGGGTTCACATGCATGGTTTATTAACCTAACACCCTATTCCCAAAATATACAGTCTGATATATATATCGTAATTTAGTATGCTAGTTCAAATTCATCCGAAAGATTAATAAAATTAACTTGCATATATTACTATATTAGATCATTTTCAAACGATAATTTTAACTATTGGATTACATCTATTGTTAGTAAGCATTCAATTATATATGTTTATTTTGTTAACAATTTTTCCACCACTTGATTGTAAAAAATAAACAAAAAGCTATCTAGTCCAACTATTTTTCATCTTTAACTCGGGCTTATACCCACAATAACAATAACAACAATAACAACAAAGACTTTAATCCCAAATAAATTGGGGTAGGCTAAAAATGAAACACAATCGGTAAGTATAAGATCAAAGATCTCAAATATCAATGATAATAATGAGGATGATGAGAAAAACAAATAAATAAATAATAATAATAATAAATAAAAATGATAATGATAATGGTGATGACAATATGATAATCTTTAACTCGTGCTTATACCCAACTTACATTAATCTTATTAAAGTTATACACTTATCCCCAGATAAGTTACTTACATAAATAATAATAATCATGTTAACTTACAAAGTAAAAAAAAAACAATTTTAAAAACTTCTAATTTGGCTCAAAACTTTTTTAAACCCAAATCCGTTTTCTTTTTTCATCGTGAACTATTTTTTTTTTTCAAAAAGTTGTTTTGTAACAATTGTTAGGCAAGTTTACCCTTCGAATGACTTTTTGCAACTTCCTATAGATATTTATGGGCCTTCACTTATGAGTTATGTCATTTCAGAGTAGGATCATGAGGATGTCCTTTGTTTGAGTACGGATATTGTTTGATTTAATTGAAAAATACAGACAAATCAACTAAATTTATTTGAAGCATTGCTTTAAGTCAGAAATTCAACAAAAAAAGTCATAATATATGATTTTGGTTTTGAGTAACAGGGGATAAATAATGAAGGCTCTGAGTAGAAAGTCCTGTAAATTCAGAAGAAGTCCGGGGTGAAAACGAAAAAGTAGCACATAATAATTAATAAAACCCAACAAAGTAGTTTTGTCTAACGTGAGCAAAATGATGAAAAGGAGACTATTAGCAACAGAATCCACCGCCAAATGGCCATTATAGAAGACAAATTAAGTGGGGGCCTTCCTTTTGGTCCCTTTTTCTTTGCCAAATTCAGTATGGCACAGTCTACATGGATCCAAATAGGAATTCTTTAAGGCTAGTGGTAATGATCTCCCCCAACGGTGCCTCTCGATTGATGTGGCATTAAAGTAGTAGAAGCATAATTAGTTTGTTTGATGAAAAATGCATTACTTCACCAGAGGTTTGTTGAGCCATAAATATCAAAACAGTATATCATGATGGCAACTCATATTCTTATAATTATTTTGTTAATATATATTTCAAACCTTGCTAATATATTGTGTTTAAAAAAGTACTTTTGAATTTTGTATAACTAATTACTAGAAAAATAAATGCACATGTTTCATAACTAAGTCTTAAGGTTGAACACAATTTACTATTTCTCAGCGCATGAATATATATATATATATGGAGTAAATTTATGATGAACTTAAGCTCATAGAAGATCTCTGTGAATTTAGTTCAAAAATATATTAAATGATCTTCAAATTTTAATTTTTCACTCTCATTAAATTTTTCATATTGAAATCTTGTAGGGTACAAAATTTTGAGATGTTTTGAGTTTTTTAAGTCACTTTTTTTAATTTTTAAAAATTAGGTCTAAAAATAATAATAAAAGATTTAATATTTGTACATTATTTTCAAAAATTGAAAAGAGTGACTTGAAAAGGTCGAAACATCCCAAATTTTTGTATCCCAAATTTCAGTGAGCTTTAAGTTCACGGAATACCTCCATGAGCTTAGCTCAAAAAATATATCAAATGATCTCAAAATTTTGATTTTTCACTCTCATTAAATTTTTCATATTGAAATCTTATGGGGTATAAAAATTTAGGATGTTTTGAGTTTTCTAAATCACTATTTTCAATTTCTAAAAATCAGCTCCAAAAATAATAATAAAATATTCAATGTTTGTATATTATTTTCAAAAATTAAAAAGAATTACTTAAAAAACTCAAAACATCTCAAATTTTTGTATCCCATAAAATTTCAATATGAAAAATTTAATGAGATTAAAAAATTAAAATTTAAAAAATATTTAATATATTTTTTAAGCTAAACTCATAAAAATCTTCCGTAAACTTAAACTCACCGTAAATTTATTTTCTCTCTATGTAAAAGTAATGTACAAGCCACGAGATTAAATGGACTCTTTTTTCGAAAGATATGGTACTAGATGAACAACTGCAAACTAGTTGCGAGAGTATTAATAGTGTAACAGAAATATGCTATTGAAATAGTGCTTATTAAGTACATTTTATAAGTAAAGAAGATAGAGAATTGTACTGGAATTAATAGATTATATATGCGTGTTTTCTTCTTTGATTTGTGATTACATGATGGATATTTGACACTCATCACTGTCTCAATATCATCACTGGTTGATGATAAGACGTATATTGAAGTTCATACGAATTCATATTCTCTATAATATTTTGTTGTCTGTGAAATACTGTCTTGTGAATCTAAAACATAATCATCATATTTGTCTCTAATCGTCATCTAAATCCAACGGTTCAAATAAATTCGAAAAATTACTTTATCATAAAATACTATATAAGAGACGGAATTAGTTCACACATAGACGATAGGACTTCGTGGCCACATTATAAAAAATAAGGCACAAAATTTAATGTCGCCTTCGACATTAGTGGGAATGGGATCCATTGTAACTTTATAAGATATATCATTAAGTGAAAAATTAGAGATGTGTAATTTGCAACTCATTTTTATTGTTAAGTAATAAAAGATTAAATAAATTGACGTACTTATATTATTTGTTAGAAATTATCTATGCAGTTTTGGATAGTTTAATTTCTCCGTTTGTTAAAATTTACTAAAGCATGCATCGTCTGAAAAATTGACATTGTTGTATGCAAGTTGAAGAATTTTTGACATTAATTTTGTAATGTTATTATCATTTGGAGTAGTATTAATAAAACAATGTACTTTTGGGTTAGATAAAAAAAAATCCATTCGCAAGTTATAGAATAAAATGATTTGAAACATTAAAGTAGTATTGGACAAATAAAAAAATAATTCAACTCATATCTAATAGAATGATCTTTAAATTCAAATCTCTCATAGACATAAAATAAAATTTACAAGCTATAGTCTCAATTTTCCCTAAATAAAAAATATATTATATCGGAGGTTAATATTACTGTGCATTGTTACCACAACAACGGTCAATTAAACATGTATAGATTATAAAGAATAATAATGCATGCAAATTGGAGATGCAAATCATAATGTGAGGTTTGCATTATTAATATAGTCTTAACCCAATGGAAATCCAGCTTTGAAAAGCGCTTAAGTGTACTTTGAAATTTTTTAGTGAGGCACTTAAACCTAACCACAAAACACTTCCTAAAAAATATTCCTTTTTCTAGAAAGAACCACAGTACAATCTTGGGGCAAGTGAGGTCGCGTCATATGACGTCATCTTGTGCAGAATTTCACAGCACCTTTGTCAGTAAATTGTTCCCTTTTTCATTTTTTTATTTTAACACACTTGTACTTCTATGTTAATAATAATTTACTGCAAGCGAGCTTGCTTATTACTGTTTTATAATCATCTTTCACTCCAAAAAAAAAATCTTCCTACAAATCTAATCAATACATTTTTTTCTTATTTTTTATGGGCACCTTATTGTCTCCACAAAAAGCCAAAAAGGTATAAAATATATTGTAACCATGTTCACCAAATGTAATGGTTGGCATTATTTTTTGAACTTATTATTTTTATAGCTAGTTATCAATTATAGATTCTATTGTTCGGTTCCAGTAACTTGAAATGTTGAACTATGAAGTTTTGGAGCTTAAATCAATTATTAAGTTGTAACAACTTTAATTAAGTTGTAATCAAAACTTGTGGTTCTTGTACAAAACCAAACCAATTGTCCTACTTAAAAAAAAAACTAAACCAATTGTCAACAATGCCATATTTAATCTTGATAACTTCCAAATAAATGCAACATCTACAGTGCTCAAAAGTTTTGGGGTCTACGACTATATATAAGATGACCAAATATTTTAAATGCATTGATATGAATTTAACTATACTTTTTTTTTGAGAAAACTGGCAGTGGCTGCCATTTATATCAAAGTAAAATATATTACATAATTGCACAGATGTTACATTCTCACACACAAGAAAACTACTAACAAAGCAAATCCAGACATATCAGCAAATCCTCCTGTGCCACTAAGCCCTTGCCTTAATTTAACCATACTTGTTCTAATTTTATTGGAAAATCTTCCCACACATAAATGCTCTGCTACGAAGTTATTTGTCCGCAATAAAATAGCATTACGTAAAGGCCATGTGAAGAGATGTACATATTACATTATCAAGTCCATAGATATCTACGTATTAGTACGTAAATTAAATTAAGTTCTTTGATGAGAAGTTAAAATAATCTCCATTTTCTGTGGCAAAAATGCTCTTTCATATGATCTAGAATAATCTCATGACATATATACTTATAAAAAAGGCTTGTTAAATATGAAATGAAACAAGCGATATTTGATCTTTTATTTTAATTTCTAACACACACATGCATTGATGCACATCCTGAAACTTCATGTACTCAAATATATATTAACCCGAGGTCACATTGAAATTTGAGGTAAAGCCTATAGCCCATAAGGACTCAAGTCTTTAAACTTGATCTAACCGATACTACGAGAGAAAAAAACTTTAACAATAGTTGTTGACTAAGTTTAACAATGATTATTGAACTGTTAGTAAAGAGAGGTGTCAGTAAAAGTATTAGAAATCCTTGTCAAATACGTAGTGACAACAAAATAGACGTAGGCTTTGACAATGGTTCTCTGTAGAAACCGTTGTTAAATGTGCTTTTTAATAACAGTTCTTTCTTGGAACCGTTGCCAAATGTGTTTTTTTTTAAAAATTAAATAATTTTTCACAACGGTATTCGGTCAGAACCATTGTTAAATATTTTTTTTTAAAAAATGGTTGTTTCTCGCTGCTAGCCCATATTGTTAGCATATATATTAACAAATTATAATTCATATATATATATATAGAGAGAGAGAGAGAGTAAAGATACCGTGAGCTTAAGTTCATGGAGGCCTTTGGTGAGCTTAACTCAAAAAATACATCAAATTATCTCAAAATTTTAATTTATCATCTTCATTAAATTTTTTATATGAAAATCTCGTGGGATGCAAAAATTTGGAGTGTTTTGAATTTTTTAAGTCATCGTTTTTAATTTTTAAAAATGATGTTCAAATATTAAATATATTATTATTTTTTTAGAGCTGATTTTTAAAAATTAAAAACATGACTTAAAAAACTCAAAACACTCTAAATTTTTGCATTCCAATAGATTTTCATATAAAAAATTTAATAAGAATGATAAATTAAAATTTTGAGATGATTTGATATACTTTTTGAGTTAAGCTCACGGTATCTTTACTTTATATATATATGCAACACACATATATTTCAGAAAATAAATTTAGATATGCATCACACATGTACATCACAAATAATTAATATATGCAATCACACATGCATCACAAACAATTAACATTACATATATCACAAAACAATTCACATATGTATCCGACACCTGCATCACAAATAATTCACATATACATCACATATGTAACACAAATAATTAACCTATACATCACAAACAATTAATATATATACATCACACATGCATCACAAACATTCACATATGCATCACACACCTGCAACAATTAGAAAAATTGAGAGATATATCACACATGCATCGCAAATTAACATGCATCATAAATTAACAATTAACATATATAATTATCTAAATATATCAAAGTATATATCCATGGATAACACAAAATATAAAAATCCATATCACAACTATTAATTAGAAATCATAACACCAAATTAGTACAAACCACAACACCAAATTTTACCAATTTTTGCCTTACCCGGATGACTCAGAGCTCTCTCCACCCCGGTTGTAGTATGTTTTGAGTATGTCCGTGCCTCAGACTAGGGATTGGCGAGCCAAATCCTCAGTCCTAAATTTCCTCTGCTAGTTTTGTCAAAACTAGTAGTCATTTTCAAGAGGGATTGGCGGGTCAATGGTGGCCCAATCGATGATAGTGACGAAAACCTGCTCCAAGAAACCCCCTACGTGCACCATCACCGACTTCGGTATCATCCGCCTATCAAGGCAGTCCACCATTGCGTATATCGCCCTTCTGTCCTGCCCGTCAAAAGATACATCGTCGAGGAAGACCGGTTCACCGAAGTCTTCGAGAATCCTTGTTGCCACCGCCCTAGACCACAGTCTGAGCGGTATGTTATTCAGGTGGACTGTCACTCGGACGGTAGCTGGCCTTGGTCATTCAGGCTCCCCTTTAAACTTCTCAACAGTGACTCCATAGGTGGGGCCCCACTCCCGGCTCTCCGCATTGATGTCCTGTGGGGAGAGTTCGTTCGGTATGTCTATGATAAAATCTCTATTTATGAGTCTCCTTGCTAGGAGTACTTGTTCTGAGGCTCCATATCGACGCGTAATATACCGTCGAATGCGATTTATGGATCGATCGATGTTGGTTGTGTTGGGATTCAGAATGCCCAAATCCCATTAATGCTCAAGCTGCGGAAAGACCGTAGAACAAAAATTTTACTTCTACTTAAGTTAGGGATTAAAGTATGTCGGATAATAGCCGAGAGTTACGTACATTTAATCCTTTACAAAAGACGGTAAAATATTATTTTACTTCTAACTTAAGCTTAGGGTTAAAGTGATGTGTCGGATGATTACCGAGAGATACACACCTCTTTAAACCTTTATTGATCTACTCCATGATTGATTTCTAAAATATTAATCTACTTAACAATTAAATAGATTAATATAAAATGTTATACCTCGCTTCCAAATTTCAATTTGAATGAAAATCGGCTTGTCTCGGAGCACCAAACGTCTGATGCCTCTGTAGGTTATCCACCAGGACTGACCAGAGAGCGGTTTATTTCTTTTGCCAGAAATACCGTAAACCGCGGTTTCTCGCAAAAACACTATTCACCCGAGAAAAGACGAAATAGTACTATTCACGACTCGCAGTAATTCTGTTTCACAAATGTGCAGAAATACCGCAACTTTCGTAAAAACACTATTCACCGATCCCGTGAATTCTGAAACAACCGTATACAGAGAGAGAAAGTAGAGCGATTTGGTGGAATTTTCTCTCTCCCCCACCCCCTCTATTTATAGCCAAATTTGGGATTACAAAATTACCAAAATACCCTTGAGGATGATGTCATGGATGATGTCATATATGATGTCATGGATGATGTCATATATGATGTCATGGATGATGTCATATATGATGTCATGGATGATGTCATATATGATGTCATGGATGATGTCATGCATGATGTCATCTAAGGTCCAAATTTACAAGTTTGCCATTGGGCTTTTGGCCAAATTACAAAATACCCTTGGGCTTTTGGATTTTGGGCTTTTTCGATTTTGGGCTTTTAATTATTAATTAAGGCTTTAATTATTAATGGGCTTTTGGCCCATAATTCAAATCCATAATTAACATTTAAAATCCAAATCAAATATATATATAATTGTCATCTACAATTATATTTTTCTCGGTTGTTGTTTCGGCGAATTTATACGACGTGTCCAACACGTTATAAATTCAATCTGATTTTTGCTTCTTGTCATCTCTATGACAAATATAATTATATCATATATAATTAATTATAACCATCTTATTATTAATTATAAACAATTCATAATTAATCAATAAGATTCTCCGATTAACTCCTATACGGTGTGACAAGACGGGATCCGTGTTATGTTGGTAAATAGAGTTAAAACCGTTTTAACTTCTATAATCATAGGAGGCATCGGCGAGAATGCACTATGACCATCCAATTACACGAGATGATGATGTCTTGTACAATATCATGATCCGGTAAACTATTTACTTGTGTTTAATTCTTTTGTCTCATAGCTTATCGAGATCGGTTTCAAGGTAGGTATGTGTCATCCTTGCAAACTTAATCTTTTCTTGATCCTGAGTAAATTATCAAATATAATTACTCTTGTAATTATACTTGCTAGCGAGATAATCTTACTCTATCAAGGGGCCCGATGCTATAACTCGTATAGAAATACGAGGGACAATAGTACTTTTGGCAAACCATCTCTTCCTCCGCATAAGTTATGTATACGAAGAGCTACCTTTATAGCCACCTTTTACGGATAACGTTTGGTAGAAATCACACACATACATATCTTATGTAGGAAAGATGAATACCTCATACTTTAGAATTTAATGCGAACGAAAACATTAATGACACGAACACAATTCCATTTAATGTTTCATTCGGGTCTATCAAATACGATGTTCCTAGAACATCTATCTATGTGATTAAAATGACAACTCTTTGTCTATGGTGCGTAAAACTTGACCATCATTTAATCCACATACTAACCTGATAACGGTTAATTAGTGTTCCTGCTAATTACCTTGGTTAGTGACTTTTAAGAGTATATTCTATATTATGAAGTTTCACAATTCCAGTCATGAACTCGGAATGATTCATAAATTCAATAATACTCAAGGAAACAAAATATTGTTTAAATATCCAATTCATGAACAAAGCTTTATATAACAAATTTATCGTATTATTGACTTCAAGATTATTACAAACTAACAATCTCCCACTTAAGCTTGGAGTCAATCATATTGAGCCATGCCTTATACAAATCTCTTTATTCTATAAATCTCTCAGATTTAAAGGAAAATCTCACAGCCAATCTCCTATGTGTCTCAAACCCATAGAAGATATGTGCAACTAGTGCTTGGCTTGAGGTAGAGATCTTACAAGTGGATCAGCTGTGTTGCCGACGGTGTCAATTTTACAAATCTTTACGTCGCCTCTATTTATGATTTTTCATATGAGGTGATAACGTCTGTGTAACCACTTACCACGAGCTCCGAGTCAACACCGTAGATGAGAAACATATCCTTAGTTCTTCTTAAGTACTTAAAGATATTCTTTGCAGCATTCCAGTCGCTCCTAGCATGGATTAGCCGATATCTACTCGTCACACTCCAAGCGTACGAGACATCAGGGCGAGTGCACAACATGGCGTACATGATAGAGCCAATAGCCGAAGCATATGGTACTCTACTCATTATGCTTTGCTCATCAGTTGTCAAAGGACACCGAGTCTTGCTAAGTGCACCATGATTCATTGCGAAATCTTTTCTTAGAATCTTTGCGTCTTTGAACCGATTCAAGACTTTATCAATGTATGTACTTTGACTTAATCCAATAAGTCTCTTAGATCTATCTCTATAGATCTTTATGCCTAGTATATAGATTAGTCTCGCCCAAATCTTTCATTGAGAACACTTTCTTTAATGAAGATTTGGCTGATTGCAATAGGGGAATATTATTTCCCATTAAGAGTATATCGTCCACATAGAGGATTAAAATAGCGATGACACTCCCACTAGTTTTCATGTATACACAATGTTCTTCTTCGCATCTGACGAAGTCAAACTGTTTGACTTCTTCGTCAAATCAAAGATTCCAACTCCGTGATGCTTGCTTCAATCCATAATGGATCTGAGAAGTTTGCATAACTTCCCAAAGATTCTTTGGATCCTCAAAACTTATGGATCAGTATCATATACACGTCCTCTTCCAAATTTCCATTTAGGAAGGCGGTTTTGACATCCATCTGCCATATTTCATAATCATGAAATACGATAATTGCTAGGAACATCCGAATTGACTTAAACATAGCTACGGACGAAAAAGTTTCATCATAATCTACGTCGAGAATTTGCTTGAAACCTTTCGCTACTAGCCGTACTTTGTAAACAAATCATATTATCATCCATGCCTGTTTTTCTTTTAAAAAACCCACTTGTTAGCTATGGGTTTTACCCCAACAAGTGGTGCAACCAGGTTCCAAACCTTGTTGTCATACATGGACTGTATTTCGGATCTCATGGCCTCCGACCATTTATCAGAGTCGGGTCATCCATCGCTTCCGCATAGGTCGGAGGATCTTCGCATCAAATACGAGACTTCATGCGGTCCCATGTACCTTTCAGTGCACGACCGTCCTATGTGACCTTCGTAGCACTTGTTCTTCAGTGTGTCGAACTTCATCCACATCGATATGCGGATTTAGTTCTATTTCAACTTGCGTTGAAGTAGATGAGCTCGGGACTAGAACTTCTTCCACAACTATTTGTAGATTTGGTTCTTCCAAATGCTCATTAGCCGAAGAATCAAGTGGTGGGTTTATCTGATCAGTATCAGATATTGTATTGTGTGATGTATCTTGAATTTCTTCAAGTATTACATTACTCCCACTACTTCCTTTTGCGAGAAACTCTTTCTCCAAAAATATACCATGACGAGCAAAGCAATTATCTTGTTCTCGACCGATAATAGAAGTAATATCCTTTCGTTTCCTTAGGATACCCTACGAAAAAGCATTTGTCAGCTTTGGTCCAAGTTTGTCAGAAGTCGAACGTTTGACAAATACCTTGCGACCTCAAATTTTAAGATAAGACATATTTGGTACCTTACCAAACCATAACTCATATGGAGTCTTTTCTACTGACTTGGATGAAACCCTATTTATTATTAGTGTAGCGGTTTCTAGTGCGTGCCCCCCCCAAAATATTTTTGGGAGTGTGGTATTACTCATCATGGAACGAACCATGTCTAACGAGTTCGATTCCTCCTCTCGAAACACCATTCCATTGTGGCGTTCCTGGAGGTGTGAGTTGTGAGACTATCCCACATTCTTTTAAGTACATTATAAACTCATAACTTAAGTATTCGCCTTCACGGTCCTAACCGTAAGGCCTTAATACTTTTATTCGCTGATTTTCTACTTCATCCTGAATTCTTTGAACTTTTCAAATGATTCGGACTTATGTCTCATCAAGTAGACATAACCATATCTACCGTAATCATCGCAAAACGTGATAAAGTAGCGATCACGTTTCTTGTACAAGTACTCATTGGTCCGCATACATCTCGTGTGTATAAGGGCTAATAAGTCACTTGTCCTTTCGCCCTTCTTGGAGAAAGGCAATTTGGTCATTTTTCACGTAAACAAGATTCACAATATTAAAATTACCAAGAAGTCCAACTTTATGTAACTTTTGATGTGTTTCTCGTTTATATGACCAAGGCGATAATGCCATATGAAAGTCATACTTTCATGAGATGTTTTGAGTCATTTATTGATGTTAAATATAGGTTTGTCTATTTCCGGTATATAAAGATCATTCATCATAAAAGAAGATCCATAATATAACTCATCTTTGTATATAGAACAACCATTGTCCTTTATAACAAAAGAGAAACCATTCATTTCTAAACATGAGATTGAAATGATGTTTCGAAAATACTTGGAACAAAATATACATTTTCAAGTTCCATTATAAACCCACTAGGCAAACACAACTCTATACTTCCGATCATTACGTTTGCAACTTGTGCATCGTTTCCAACTCGGAGTTGTATTTCCTTATTACGTAGTTTTCTCCTATTATTTAGTGCCTCTATATTTGAACAAATATGAGCACATGATCCAGTATCCAATACTCAATTATGAATAGAGGTAACAACGTTAACTTCAATCATGAAAATACCTGAGGTTGAAACTTTGGGAACTTTTCCCGTCCTCAAATCCTCCAGATACTTAGGCGCTCCTCCTCCAATGACCATTGCCTTGACAATAAAAGCGAAATCGAGAGTAGAAGCTTTTGCCTTGGAAGTGTTCGATTAGGAACCATCTTCCCTTTGCCTTTGTACTTAGGTGCCATTTTGGGAGTCATTTTGCGTTTCATCTTTTTAATCTTCCTCGTACCTTCTTGGATCACGAGGATAGAAGAACTCTTCTTCATCTCCCCATCGCCGATCCTCAACATCCCTTGGAGCTCTGCGCAAGTCTTGTCCATTCCCAAATATAATAATTCCCGATGAAATTAGAATAGCTAGGAGGGAGAGAGTTCAGGATAACATCCGTAACAAACTTTTGCTCAACGGATCGTTAAGCTTCTCCAATCGCTCAACATCGCTCGTCATACGGAGCATGTGAGTGTCAAGAGAGTCGCCTCTCGGTCATCTTATGACTCGGCGGAGATTTAGTCACCTTAAATTTCTTGACCAAGAAACTTTGTACATCAAGCTCATGTTCTTTGTGCTTGTTGTACATGGTGACTTCATTTGCTGTGCAGTCTACTACAGGCTGTGCAGGGATTAGTGTATTTAAGGACGTACTCGAGTTTCTCATGTCTTAGTATGAGCGCACGGAACCTATTAGTAAGAGTTTCTTTAGCCATGTGCTACAACGTAAAATGTAAAGATTTTTAGCTTTGTTCATGTAATATTTTATTCCAAATAAAACTCCCACTACAAATTTGTTCTATTCCCGTTTGTAGTTAGGACCAAGATCCTTATTTTCATTGATAATCAAGTTATCGTTGAATAACTCATTTATTAATTATCTTAGGTAAGCAACTCTTTGCTAATCACATCTCTATGTGATTCTTGGTTTCGCTAAACATCATATGTTTTAACGAAACTTTGCCCCAAGCCCAAAACTGCTTTGGAAATCATTGGTAAGTAACCTCACTCTATTTGATTCGTTATGCTCTGACATAACCCTCGAAAACCAAAGGTAAAAGGTGACGCCCTCTTCGAGTAGGTCACGTCCGCCAATGAACAATGATATGCGAGGACAGAGTAGGTAGGGCATATTACTTAATTTTTCGGGTTTAACATCGTAAGCGCCGCTTTGTTAAACCGACTTTAAACAGACTTACGAACACGTAAAAGATGTCTCGCGAAAGACCACCGAAAGTTCCTTTTCCAGCCTTTCTTTGACACAACCTTCCTTCACGGTTTCTTAAAAATGATAAATCTAATTTATACATTTATAATTAGTCAGCTTTATTAAGCTAACTTTAAATGTACTTATGAACACGTGAAAAGACGTCACCGTAAAAGACCATTGAAAGTTCCTTTTCCAGCCTTTTCTTTGACATAACATTCTTTCACGGCTCCTTAAAATGATAAATCTAATTTACACATTTATAATTAGTCGCTTTATTAAGTCGACTTTAAACAGATTTATGAACACGTGAAAAGACGTTCGCCGTAAAGACCATTAAAAGTTCCTTTTCCAGTTTTCTTTGACATAACATTCTTTCACTTTGTTCCTTAAAATGATAAATCTAATTTACACATTTATAATTAGTCGCTTTATTAAGCTGACTTTAAATGACTTATGAACACGTGAAAAGACGTCGCATGTAAAGACCATTGAAAGTTCCTTTTCCGTCTTTTCTTTGACATAACATTCTTTCACGGCTCCTTAAAATGATAAATCTAATTTACTCATTTATTATCAAAGCGGTAAATCCAATTTACCACTCATACAAACATTTTGTATATATACATGAATCGATCACGTATAACTACTATCTATCCAATAGAAGTAGTTTTGCATCTATGATAAGATACATTTCATATCAAAGCGAAAATCTAATTTACCCGCTCATACAAACATTTTGTATATATATATGTGAATCACACATATATAACTATCGCTTCTCAATTCTTTATTTTGCAACTTCATCTTTGTTCTTTATTTATACCGTAAAAAGCATATAAACATTTTATATGATTTCAAAACAGTTAATTCCTTCTGGTACGATAAAGTAATTTGATAACGTGACAAAGTTCCTTTTCGGCCGCTTATCGGGACACGTAAAAGGGGCTCCCAGAAAGATCGGGGTCACGAGGACCACTTTAAATTCAATCTTTCCTAGATTTAACCATCTCTTTCGGGTGTGGAGATCAACAAATTTACTCGTGTACTTTATTGCTTCATCACATTCATAGATATACTTTTCATAACCAAAAGTTTTCGAAAAAGCAAAAGAGTTATATTTGCCATGCTTCGAAAGCGTAAAAGTAATTTGGTAACGTGACAAAGTTCCTTTTGGGCCAGTTATCAGGACACGTAAAAGGGCATGTCAGAAAGAATACCGAAGGTATCCACTTCCCATCTTTCTTTGACATCACCTTATCTTTTATGTGTGGAGATCAACAAATCTTACTCGGTACTTTATTGCTTCATCACATTCTTAGATATACTTTAACACAATCGAAAGTTTTCGAAAAGAAAGCGTAAAGAAAGTATAAAGAAAGCTTAAATCTAATTTAACTTTCTTAGTCGACAGAGCCGAACCAAGAAAATCCAATTTTATTTGGTTTGGACTTTAAGTCGCAAATCTAAGAATTAAACCGATACGGGTATATGCATCTTATTTGCATAAGATATAACCTTATAGAAAATCAATCGGCGGGAGAGCCTTTGCTCGATACCACTTTGTTGGGATTCGAATGCCCAAATCCCATTAATGCTCAAGTCGGAAAGACCGTAGAACAAAATTTTACTTCTACTTAAGTTAGGGATTAAAGTATGTCGATAATAACCGAGAGTTACGTACATTTAATCCTTTACAAAAGACGGTAAAATATTATTTTACTTCTAACTTAAGCTTAGGGTTAAAGTGATGTGTCTGATGATTACCGAGAGATACACACCTCTTTAAACCTTTATTGATCTACTCCATGATTGATTTCTAAAATATTAATCTACTTAACAATTAAATAGATTAATATAAAATGTTATACCTCGCTTCCAAATTTCAATTTGAATGAAAATCGGCTTGTCTCGAGCACCAAACGTCCGATGCCTCTCGTAGGTTATCCACCAGATCGACTGAGAGAGCGGCTTTATTTCTTTTGCCGTAAATACCGTAAACCGCGGTTTCTCGCAAAAACACTATTCACCCGAGAAAAGACGAAATAGTACTATTCACGACTCGCAGAATTTCGTTTCACAAATGTGCGTAAATACCGCAACTTTCGTAAAAACACTATTCACCGATCCCGTGAATTCTCGAAACAACCGTATACCGAGAGAGAGAAAGTAGAACTGATTTGGTGGAATTTTCTCTCTCACCCCACCCCTCTATTTATAGCCAAATTTGGGATTACAAAATTACCAAAATACCCTTGAGGATGATGTCATGGATGATGTCATATATGATGTCATGGATGATGTCATATATGATGTCATGGATGATGTCATATATGATGTCATGGATGATGTCATATATGATGTCATGGATGATGTCATGCATGATGTCATCTAAGGTCCAAATTTACAAGTTTGCCATTGGGCTTTTGGCCAAATTACCGAAATACCCTTGGGCTTTTGGATTTTGGGCTTTTCTGATTTTGGGCTTTTAATTATTAATTAAGGCTTTAATTATTAATGGGCTTTTGGCCCATAATTCAAATCCATAATTAACATTTAAAATCCAAATCAAATATATATATAATTGTCATCTACAATTATATTTTTCTCATTGTTGTTTCGGCGAATTTATACGACGTGTCCAACACGTTATAAATTCAATCTGATTTTTGCTTCTTGTCATCTCTATGACAAATATAATTATATCATATATAATTAATTATAACCATCTTATTATTAATTATAAACAATTCATAATTAATCAATAAGATTCTCCGATTAACTCCTATACGGTGTGACCGACAGGATCCGTGTTATGTTGGTAAATAGAGTTAAAACCGCTTTTAACTTCTATAATCATAGGAGGCATCCGCGAATGCACTATGACCATCCAATTACACGATGATGATGATGTACTGTACAATATCATGATCCAAAAACTATTTACTTGTGTTTAATTCTTTTGTCTCATAGCTATCGATCGCTTTCAAGGTAGGTATGTGTCATCCTTGCAAACTTAATCTTTTCTTGATCCTGAGTAAATTATCAAATATAATTACTCTTGTAATTATACTAGCTAGCAGATAATCTTACTCTATCAAGGGGCCCAAGTGATGCTATAACTCGTATAGAAATACGAGGGACAATAGTACTTTTGGCAAACCATCTCTTCCTCCGCATAAGTTATGTATACCGAAGAGCTACCTTTATAGCCACCTTTTACGGATAACGTTTGGTAGAAATCACACACATACATATCTTATGTAGGAAAGATGAATACCTCATACTTTAGAATTTAATACTGAACGAAAACATTAATGACACGAACACAATTCCATTTAATGTTTCATTCGGGGTCTATCAAATACGATGTTCCTAGAACATCTATCTATGTGATTAAAATGACAACTCTTTGTCTATGGTCTGTAAAACTTGACCATCATTTAATCCACATACTAACCTGATAACGGTTAATTAGTGTTCCTGCTAATTACCTTGGTTAGTGACTTTTAAGAGTATATTCTATATTATGAAGTTTCACAATTCCAGTCATGAACTCGGAATGATTCATAAATTCAATAATACTCAAGGAAACAAAATATTGTTTAAATATCCAATTCATGAACAAAGCTTTATATAACAAATTTATCGTATTATTGACTTCAAGATTATTACAAACTAACAGGTTGTCGGTAGGTTACTAATATGATCCGGTCCCAGGACGCGCCTTCATCCAGCATATATGATCGGTCTATGTACATTGTCGAGAGGTTTCGCTATCGCGGAGAGTTAATGTAGCGCTCCATCATTTTGAGAAAGTTCTGCTAAAAGAGGTAAGAAATTACAATAAATCTAAAGAAAGAGAAGGGGATCAAAGAGGAGATTAGCAACAAACCTGAAGAAAAAGTGATTGAAGAGGCAGCACAAACTTGAGTGTCGTGAAAGAAAAGCCCTAAAGAGAAGCAACCAGAGAAAATAGAAAAAACAAAGCAGGAAGGAGAAGAGATAGAAAAAATGAAGCGGCGCCAACCTATATGTTTTTGGGAATATAATATTTAACAACGGTTCTTCAAAGGAACCATTGTTAAAGACCATATTTGGCCACGAGTTTTTGTAAAAACCATTGTTAAAGTCTTTCGCAACTGTTCTTAATAGGAACCATTGTTAAATGCTTTCACAATGGTTTAACCAAAAAACCATTGCTAAGTAGGAGAGAGAAAAAGTAGATGTTACGGTTTATAGTTTTAACAACGGCTTTTGATAGAAAATCATTATAAAATATGTTCTTCAACATTTCAGAATTGTCACTCAATACTTTTAGCAACAGTTAGTACTTAAAACCGTTATTGAATGAGTGTTGTAAAAAGTCAATTTTGTTGTAGTGAAGCCCTTCAAAAAATCCGACTGTTACAAATCTAGTTTGGCCATTTCTAATGGTAAGGGTCAGGCTTTTTAAGGACCCGACTCCATCTTTAAAAAAATAAAATTTTATAATTCGGTCTTTATCAAATCTGATCCTTTCTAAGTACTTTTTTTAATATTTTATATTATATATTAAATTATTAATTATACTTAAAAAAATTTAAAAAAAGAAAAAATTAAAATAAAATGTCAAAACAGAAAAATATAATTTAATATTTTTATACAAATATAAATTAACATTATATTCTTAGATTTTTTAGAATTTTAGGATTTAGAATTTGGAAATAGATTTCAGAAATAGAGGTTTAGATAGGATTTTAGGATTTAGAATTTAGAATTAGGTTTTAAAATAGGATTTTAGAAATTAGAAATAGATTTTATAATAGAGGTTTATTATACTATTATTATTATTGCTACTATTATTAGCATATTATCATTATCATTATCATTATAATCTTTATTTATATATTATTATTATTATTATTATTTTATTTTATTTTTTTCTTCCATCATATTCATTTTTATCACTGATATTTGAGATCTTTGATCTTATGTTTTCCGATTGGGTTTCATTTCTAGCCTACCCCAATTTATTTGGGATTAAAGGCTTTGTTGTTGTTGTTGTTGTTGATAAATTAACATTATATATATATCAAGTCCTTATCCGGCCTTTATCCGACCCAAAGGCTTGTTAAGGGCCAGGATTCTCAAGAGCTAAGCCCACCCTTTAAAAATCAAGTCTTTTGAACTCGGCTCTCTAAAAGTCCTTATCAAATCAGGCTCTTAATTACCCGACCCTCTCGTAGGCCCAGCCTTAGAGAAACCTGACCCAGCCATTAAGGACGATGTCTAGGTACAAGCTAATTTTAGGAAGTACAAGTATGACTTAAATTCAACTTTGAAATTACAATATTTTTTTTATGAATATTTAAATTCAACTTTTATTTTTTTACTTATTTTATTGGAGGGGAGGGGTGGGAGAGGAGAGACAATAATAGTAAAAAGTTTTAATAATTTCATTATACAAATTAAAAGAACTCAACTAGGCTATTGTAGTTTAGGCAAAATATATATATTAGTCTCTAACGCAAATTATTGCAATTTATGAAAGAAAAGAAACACACTAACATGCTATTTTCTATAGATAATTTGATAAAGTGGAGATGGATGCTGCTAAATATATATGTGCTATTTGTGCAGAGAATAATAAGAGACGGTGACACATATTTTTGGAGAGTGTCGGTATGCATGCACAATGAGTGAGAAACATGATGGTGCAAGCATTTTTAACAGACAATATTATCATCACGCAAAAAATTACGGACAAAAAATATGATTAAGTGCTGTTGCACAAGCAAGGGAAATATTGTAAGAGACTGTACATAACGTTATGCTTTCAAATATGAAAAAAAAAACAAAAATATTTAGAGAGAAACTCAGCTCAGAGATCAAACTATATTTTGTATAATGGTTCAATAGTTCAACATGCGGACCAGATATAGTCAGCCACCAGTAGGGACGGATCTAAGATTGTCCGGGAGATACGTGCCCCTCCTAGATTTTAAAAATTAATGGTTTTTGGTAATTTATCCTCCCTGAATTTTTTTTTTGCCCATCCTAGATTGTCTGATTTTTTTATTGAGAAAAAAATATTTAATATCGTACATAATAAAATAATTATACAAAGATATCAAAATATAAAGTTACATAGACGAAAACTTTATTTATCATCTTGATTATCTATTACTTTGAGCTTTATTTTATTATTATTTTTAATATATAAAATATTATTATTTTAATATTTTTTTATTAGATAAGAATATATATTAAATTATTAATTTTTTATTTAGTACCCGATTAGTTAATGAGTTTAAACCCGATAAACTATTAAAATCCGATAATTACCCACTGACCAAAATACTATCCGCCCCTAAACACCAGTTGACAACTTGATCTCTTTAATCATTTTCTTCCTTCCTTTATATTTTATTTCATCCTCTTCAGATAATAGCAACACAATTCTTGTACATAAAAACACCACTGATGTTACAAAATATATAAAAAAAAATAAAATTTAAGGATTTGATCCTTATCTTTTCAAAAAAAAAAATATTAGGAATTATAGTTTGTTTTGCTATATTTCCTTTTATTATTTAACTACTCATCATTGCGAAAGCTCCAAAATTATTTGCTTTAATCTAGGTTCATTATGGAACGAGGGAGTAACACGACAAGTGAATTTATAGACATTCCTAAGCTTTTAATTGCTGTAGCAATTTATATTTTATTTTATAGATAGAATGATAGAAATCCTTGCAAGCATTTGCAATAGACTTGTCAAATATTAAAACGATAATTAGCTAGTTCTTTAGAGCCATATTTCATCTGTTGATGGCAATGAGTTTTAACTCTTCACAAAAACATGCATACTAATTTAGAAGTATACATGAAATATACGCTGACTGAGAATCAGTCTTTAGTCTAATGACAAAGATAATGTTCTCCGTATAAGAGGTTGTAAGTTCAACATCCAAATAAGAATAACTCAAAAAATACATTGAATTGAATTTAGTGTAACTATTAAGAAAACTGATATTTTTTCCACTTTTTAAACACAAATCAAATTGTATATTTTTTTCATATATATATATGTACCTAAGAAAATTAGAAAAAGTTCTGTCACCAAGGTTAACTAAAAATATTATTTATAATCACAAATTCCAAGGTTTGGCTATTAGTGTTTTTGTAGTCCTCACGAGCTTCTTATGAGTGCCAATTGGAGAATAAGTTAATAATATTACTGGAATAAGGCCCACCTTATTCCAGGTGAACACATGGAATAATGCTCCTGCCATTGTCTGTTCTTCGTTTCATTTTATTATTTTTTGTTCCAAATAATTAAAATTAGTACCAGTCTTCTCAAACTGTTTACTGGACATATATAACATTCGAAAATTGTTGGCACTAGTTGAAAAGAAAATCTCTGTGCTTGTTGAATAGCAGCAGCACGAATAATTAAATAAAATTTGTACTAGAGTTTTGAACAAATTTTAGCAGAATGTTTGTTCGTACTGGTTCATGCATGAACATAATATATACACAAATAAGATAACCCTCCTTAGTTCCAGATTAATTGTTTACATATGTAATGTGCCTAATGTAGCCTGACTTATTAAAAATTGGCAGTTTGAAAGCAAAAATAGTATAAAATAAAACATTATCATTGCTGGACAACCTTTTAATAAATCAACAATACTACATATATGACTTATATATAATTCATAAAAAGAACTAATTTCCATATAAAGCTGTGAGGGAATAAATTAATAACATGGCAATTATATAACCTAGAGAGGTTTGCATATATGTGTACGTAATTTTCTAAGATTCAGCCCGAAACCGACAATCAGAAAGATTGGCTTTTAACAAAAATCAGTGAAGTTTGAAATTTGGATGGAAATTTGTGAATATTTAGAGTCAGATAGCTTGACTTTCTTCATCTTTGTCATCCAAAACTTCATAATCAATATTCAATTCGTATAAAGTACCCCAATTTTTCATAAGTTTAGTTGAAATTTGGGGAGGGATATATTTTGATCACTTGACAATGGCTATCTTAATAATGTTGATAAGGAAATTTTAAATAAATTCAGAAAAAATGAAAAACAGAAAAATTGTAGATGTATTTTTGAATTTATCTCTACTCATTATTAAGCGTGTAAGTGTCCCGATACTGTAATGATCGGGATTGACTGAAATTCATTGATTAATTTATGGAGAGAACATTAATTGTTAGATATATTAGAGATTTTATATAACGTGATAGATTATAACGAAAATATTGAAGTTTTTGTTAAATTCAAAACACATCCGCTACATTAAAAGTTAGTTAATGATATTTCTTTTCTAAAAGATTGGTGAAGAATTTACTAAAATTTGAAATTTAATTGTATATTTTTTAGGAAAGCTATGATTACTGTATAAAAATAATTGATTAGTTGTATTTGCTTCTTATTTTTTTTGTTATCATATTTTATATTATAATAGGATGTCATGTTTAGATTTTTTTTATATAGAAAGATTATAATATATAAACCACCCATAGCAAAGTACGAGCAATATACTCGTAGATTAATAACATCTCAAATTTCATATAATTTAATTATCATTTGAAAGTCCATCAAATACCGTTAATTTGGAACTGTTACAAATTATATATAATTTAAATGGTATTTGATGAACTATCAAATGATAATTAAATTATATGAAATTTGAAATACTATCAATCTATAAGTCAATAATATATATAAATGTTTTTTATTTTAAAGATTTTTTCAAATTTATTGTCAAAAAAATATAATTCTCAACTGATCCCTCCTCTTTAAGTTTTGTATTTCCTATATTTCAAAACTTTTAACTACCTCGTTTTCTTTAGTAGTTAAATGAAACGAACCTAAATGCGCAAGTTATCGGAGAAAAATCTGAATCGGAACAACTCATGTGATTTACTGACTTCTAAATACTATAGAATTCGATGCATGCAAGATTTTTTTTTTTTCGTGTTGTATTTTTTATTATTGAAAACTAAACTTCGTTAGATATCATCATATATATACGTGTGTAAGAACTAATTTTCATAAATACTGCAATGTTTATTACTACTGTTTAAACTAGCTCATGGAAAATACAAACAATGTTTAATATTCCATAAATGTAAAAAAGATCAGTCGTTGACTCAGTTAACTCATCAGTCTTACGTATTAGCCGTTGACCAAAACTTGATTGGTTCGGTATCCGATTAATTTTGTTTTAGTAACATTGCTCGTAAGGGGAGGATTTTTTTTTTATCATCGAAGGCAAGAAAAAAGAACTTTTTGATCAAAATTAAATAACGCAAAAAAATAAATCCAATGAGCACTAAAATTTACGCTTTCTACTTTATTAATCTAAATGATTTTATCTCCAATATATATAAAGAAATAATTTTAAAAAATCCCAAAAATTCTTTTTAAAGTACATAATTAATTAATTGGTTGTGATAAATACCATCTTCTTTTTAAAGTACATACTTTAAATTTTGAATCATTATTTGAGTTTGTTGAAGTTAAAGAAAAACTCTTTTCTCAAATACTTCAAAGCACAACACCTCAAATAAATAATATCTTTTTAAAATAAAAATGCAACAAACAGATAAACAAAAGAACACAAATTTAAATAGATATACAAAATTTAGAAAATTATTGATAAAATAAAAATAAGGAAGAAAAAACATGATAGATGAGAGACAAACCAATAACTTTTTCTAGGGGTGTCAATTATTGACCTGACCCGACGGGTTAATCCGATCCGACTCGAAATGACCTGAAAATAAATTAGTCGGGTATGGGTTTAATTTTTTTGACCCGAATCGGGCCGGGTAGGGTTCAGACCAACCCGATCCGACCCGATTAATTATATTTTTTAAAGTAATTTTGTGATTTAGTACTAATTAAAACTCAAATATACACTAATTAAGATTAATTATAAATTATTTAATATTTTATTGCTTAAAATTATATAAAAATGCTTGATAAATATTTAATTATTTTACACGGGCCGGGCCGGGTCGGGGATAGATCAAGATTTTTTGACCTAAATTTATTCGTATCGGATTCAAATTGGATAAAAAAGATAATAATATAATGTGACCCGATCCGAACCCGACCCGATCCGACCCATTAACACCCGTAGCCTCTTCACATCAAAGAATTTTATCCCGCAGAGATAGTTATGGTTTCCTTTTTATTGTTTTTAAGTTTCCCCCCCCAAAAAAAATCACGTAGTTCATCCGATAAAATCGACCAGTTAATTGCTGTTTTTTGCTTTGCTCAGAAGCTCATTTTAGGAAAATAAAAGTGTTAATAATTAGGGATGGGATCTAATATACATAACTAATTTAATATAATATATTTAGTTCAGTTGGCGCGGAGCGTTGGAGCTACTAAACCAGATTGGACTCTGCCGAGTCTAAGGCTGCAAATTGATCGAATTCGATCGAACTCACTAGTATTTGAGTTTGATTTAAAATTATTTTGAACTAAACCAAATTCGAATTCGAACTAAAATTGAACTCTAAACAAACTCAATTATTTTAATTTTTATATTTATTTTCATATTATCGTAAATAACTGAAGCTACAATAATTAATATTATTAATTTTATATTATTTTTTTAAAAATTACTAATATTGATTCATTTAATAATAAATTAATAATATCTTATTAATATTATAATAAAATAATTATATTATTATATATATTATTGACTAAATAATTAAAAATATATGCTAATAACTATCTATCGAACTATTACGAATCGAAATCAAACTAGTTCATTAAAAAAGTTACCGAACCGAATTCGAATCGAACTAATAAAAAATCTAATCGAACAAATCAAACTCAAAATAAAATCAAATCGAATTAGGAACCTTTCTTGGACCTCTAGCTAAGTCTAAGTACATGACAGATTCATTTAATAAGGCCTTCGTTCCGAGTCCTTTCGATCGAAAAGCAAGAATGAAAAGTGCCGTTCATATTAATTAATTAAGTTATTACTTATGTTCATGATTTAATGATATTATTTTGCAACTCAATTTTTATATTATTTATTATTCACGTTAAATGAGTTACTTTTTATATTAGTAGTATTAATTTAATCTGAATGATATAATTAAAGAACTAATGTAGAAAAAAATATATAATAAAAGTATTCACATAAATAATAAAATCAGTATCAATAATGACATCTTTATTATATTTTCTTATTACGTAGGGATATATCACTAGAATTTCCTATCTACACATATTTCATCAAACTTTTTTTTTATTGAAACAAATTCGAGCAATTTTCAACAACACAAAAAGCTTAATTCCACATGCAATGTACTATATCATTCATATATATATATATATATATATACATTGTATTTTAAAGTAGTTGATGGAGTGGTAATCATTCACCAAGATAAGCGCCAAGTCATCATCGATATCACATGGAATGTTACATAAACATATGTCATGCTACGAATCGGACACCTTGCTAGCTACCAGTATTTGGCGGGTCCCACTGTAGAATATATTCATGCTTTTTCTCGGTGCCTTTACTTCGATCTGAGACTACATACATACTGGACTTTGAGCTAGCTTGAGTTTCAATCTTTCAATACGATTACCATTATTTTTTATATGAGATTAGTGTTGCACATGCATGTAGTGTCATTTTTAATTGATCGCATTACAATTAAAGATATTTTGTATACGATCGAACTCCAATTTTGTACAGATTTATGTACTAAAATGACATAAAAATGCAAACCGAAAGAGTGGATAAGTAATGCTGTTAATTAACTAATTAAAATAATGAAATAATTATAAGATGTGAGATGTGAAACAAGCATGTGTTTAGGGAAACATGGCTACGAAAAGATGGTGGAGACTACGAGGATGAGGTGGCATATGGTTGGCACGTGAGGGAACTGCCACGGCACGTGCACCACATGGAGTGTTGTAGCTGGCATTGTTTCACTTGCCTTTTCTTCCTTTCTATTGGGAAACATTACTCTCACTATCTTTTACCCAATTCGGATTTCTCTTTCTCTGATTTTTTTTTCTGCTAGCTCCAGATTTTAATAATAATAAGTTTTATTAAATTAATATTATTAAAAATAAGAGTGAGAAATATAAAATTTTAAATATATAAATGACATCAACTGAATTGACTGGTTCACGAGTTGCAAGTTTACATTTCTAAAAAAAAAAATAAGCAATTGATTTATCTGATTTTTTTAATTATTTTTCCTTACAAATTTTATATAGAAATTCTGTCATTTTCCTCCTAGCCAGCTCCATAAAGTGACCGGTTTATGAGCTGCATAAGTTACTTTCTAACAAATTAGCAATCGATTCATCTGTTTTTTTTATTAATTACAAATTTTGTATTAGAAATTTTAGATCTGAAATCTGATTGAAGGTTTTTTATGAACTTTTAATTTGAAAGACGCAATACTTTTTTTATCTAAAAAAATATCTGTATTAATAAATTGTCCATATAAAGTAAAGTATGTAAACTGCTATTATCTATTTAGTATGATTTATATAAATCTTGCTTAATTATTTTTTTCAAAGTTACTTAAATGCTGTACAGTTCCTATGTTAATATAAAAACATATTTAAAATTTCAAACTTTCAGCTAAGAATATCATTAAAAAGATTTCACGAATATAACAATAAAAGAAAATTTTTAGTTTGAAAGATGTGGATTTGCCACCTGTTACACCCCCCATGTCATGGAGTATATTAAATGCTACTATTCTTAATCACCTAAAATCTCTTAATATTCATATATCCAATTAAACCAAAATTCAACAAATTTAAAGACCAAATAAAATTAAAATAATAAGAGAATCGGTTTTTGATCTTGTGACAAAAGTTAATACTCTCCGTGTGGTATGAGAGGTTGCATGATCGAAATACCGATGGAGATTCTTTATGAAATTTGAGAGATCACCCTTCATATAAAAAAAATCAATAAAGAAGACTTTTTTAACGCGGGATAAATAAATATTAGTATAAATAGCAACATCCAAGTGGAATTAGCTTTTATTGAGCTAATAATTGAAATCTCAAGTGCTACCAGAGTATCATACTGTATGCGACCTCTCAATTGATATTAAGCTATCAACTATTATATATTACAAAATATTATTGTTGTCGCCCAACGCTACGCCGTATTTTATGTATCTTGAAATGACTTATATTTCCTTGTTATTTTGACGGCCATTCAATTTAACTTTAAATATTCGGTAAAAAAAATAATATAGATTTTGAACTTATAACCTCTAACATAAAAAAACAAAAATACAATTATTGATATTAAATCAAAACTAGTTCTCTTCTGTTTTGAACATTCGGCCAAATTGGTCAGATTTTCATACAAAAATAATTCTCTAAATGAAGTCAGTTATAAATTTCAAATCAGACGGTCAAAACAATCAAAATGTTTAATTTGTACAACTCAATTGATAACAGCGAAAATAGTATACATTAAAATTCTATTAAAGTCATGTTTTATTTATTTTTTTTAATTTGCAATCTATGTTCATGGTACGATGAATAATAATAATTTTCTAATAGAAGTACCAAAAAATATCACTAAAAAACATCTTCATTTTTTGTGTATTGATAGTATAGAAATGTAAGCGAGACACTTTTAATCATGCATTTAACGCCCGATCGTTTTTTCAACACAATTATTTGTATTATTCCAAAGCGGTTTAAATGGACATTAATTGAGAAAATCTATATCAAGACTAACAACAAAACTCGGAAGTAATCCAATAGGTTTTAGCACCAAAAAAATATTACAACTTGGTCCCTGGGGTACCTAGGGGACAAATAAATTTATAAATCTAATGCTCTCGCAATTGAGGGATTGATAGGGGTTTGTGAATTTGTGACTTTCGAGTCAGCATATCTCAAAGTTTAACTCTGATAATTTCTCTTTCTTCCATGTTTCAATTTTCTACTTCCACCACTAGACAAAGCGAATAATTCGTTATGTTCTCATTTCTGATCATTTTTTTTAGTTTCTTTGAGGAAATGCTAGTATGTCATCTAATATTTTGTTTTATTTTTTCTGCTTGATGATGTGAGCATAACAAGTGTATTATATGAATAACTGCTATGAATTAGAAATTATCAATGAAGTCTTGATGATGGATTATATATTATCAATGAAGTGTTGTACCAAATCAATTATTTTAATGAAGCCACTTAAAAGAAACAACTCAAAATAGCAAAAAAAAAAAAACAATCTAGAGAGTCTTTTGGTAAATTATATTTATAAATTTCAGTTAATTTTTTTAATAAACGGTCCAATATGGTATAAAATAGAAGTACATTCTACAGTGATGTAAATTCCTCTTTGGTAATAATATTTTTTTTTCTCGTCTACCCACAATGACATTTTATTTCAAATTTAATTTAATAATGATATTTTGAACCTTTTGCAACTTGCAATACAGTGCGCTATGGTCAAAGTGTATGTATACTATTCATTACTCATGGTAGATCATATCCCCAAAATTATAATGGTTTGACCGTATGTCCTTTTACAAGCATATATATATATATATATATATATATATATATATATAGAGTGGAGATACCGTGAGTTTAACTCAAAAAACATATCAAATTATCTCAAAATTTTAATTTATCATTCTCATTAAATTCTTTATATGAAAATCTCATGGGATGCAAAAATTTGGAGCGTTTTGAACTTTTTAAGTTATGGTTTTTAATTTTTGAAAATCAGCTCTAAAAATAATAATAATATATTCAATACTTGAACATCATTTTAAAAAATAAAAAACGGTGACTTAAAAAGTTCAAAACACTCCAAATTTTTGCATCCCACAAGATTTTTATATAAATAATTTAATGAGAATGATAAATTAAAATTTTGAGATGATTTAATATATTTTTTGAGTTAAGCTCCCGGAAGGCCTCAGTGAGCAAGCTCACGGTATCTCCACTCTATATATATAAGATATTGTGAGTTTAAACTCACGGAGATCTTTTGTGAGTTTAACTCAAAAAACATATGAAATCGTCTTCAATTTTTAATTTATCATGCTCATTAAATTCTTTATATGAATATTTTATGGGATATAAAAATTTAGATTTTTTTGAGCCTTTTTAAGTCATAGTTTTTAATTTTTAAAAATCAACTCTAAAAATAATAATAATATATTCAATACTTGAACATCATATAAAAAAATTAAAAACGGTGACTTAAAAATCTCAAAACACTTCAAATTTTTATATACCATAAGATTTTCATATAAAGAATTTAATGAGGATGATAAATTAAAATTTAAAGATAATTTGTTATACCTTTTGAGTTAAACTCACATTATCTTTATTCATATCTATACTATTATATAAAGCATCTACGAATTGGAGGGTCCATTTTTTATCATGGTAATTTTTTATTATACCCATTTTATCCCTCAATTAGACGGCTAATATTTATTTTTGGTTGATCGAACGTATGTGATCGCGTCCATTAATTCCCTCTTTCTCTCCATTTCTTTCCCTTAAATACTATTATTTCCATAATATTATTATTTTTTTATTTAGAAACCTTGTGCATATTTGGTTAGAATAATTTATTTTTCTTGCCATAAAAATTATGAATCATTAACTCATATTGTGCAAAAATCTCATTTAAGATTAAATATAGTATTTATTATAGGTTTTCTCTATAATTTGGTGAATTTATAATTTAATATTAGATAAATATAATTTTTTTTATTTTATAATGTTTTAATGTTTAAATAAAAGAGTCTCATATTGTATATAGCAATATATATATATATATATATATATATATATATATATATATATATATATATATATGAGAAAGATCTCCGTGAGTTTAGCTCAAAAAATATATCAAATGATCTTCAAATTTTTGAATTTATAATTTAATATTTTTCAGAAATCTTGTGGGGTACAAAAATAATGTTTCGAATTTTCTAAGTGTTTGTAAATTATTTTAAAAAATTGAAAAGAGTGACTTAGAAAATTTGAAACATCCCAAATTTTTTAATAAGATTTTAATATAAAATTTAATGAGATTGAAAAATCAAAATTTGAAGATCATTTGATATATTTTTTTGAGCTAAACTCACGCTCACGGAGGTCTTCCGCGAGCTTAAGCTCACGGTACATTTACTCATATATATATATACAATAGCCAAGGAACAAATGTATTCGTTTGCACTATAATCCATGATAAAGTTTGCTCAGAAGTAAGAAGATATCAGGAAAAGTATATTACTGGTAAGCAAAATAACCCTTCTAAAAGTGTTAAGTTTTAAAACTAATTTAGGTATAAAATGAACCGCTTCTCTTACATGTTAGCTAGCAGGGGTTTGTAAATGTTTTACTGCAATTGAATACCTAAAAAAAAATGCATGTTACACTTCTTGTCTCCATTTGTTCTATCATGTGTCTACAGTAAGATTTGGATATACATTAATACATGTGCACTAATTCAATTTAACCACTGGAGATATGCCCCATTTTTTTTGGAAGTAAAATACAAAATCTTCGTTAAAAAAAGTACAAAGATAAATAAATTACTCTTAGAAGATCCCAACTATTAATTGAAAATTTTGTAATTATTTGGGACAAATTAAAATTAAAATAGTTAAAAGGCCCGAACAGCCGACAGCAACCACAAGAGTCCATAGTTAAATTAATTTGCTTATGAACTGATATCCTTCCTGTGCCAAATTCTTAGTTGACTGTAAGGTGGGTTATCTTAAGTCACATCAAATAATCAAAGCGTATTAAATGATAACCTAGCAATTAAAGGGGCCTTGGTGCTTTACAATTCGGTTACCTACCTTTGGAGCTAGGCAAACACTATTGTACGACATGTCAACATTATTCCAGATACACATTAAGATTAATAACAATAACTGTACTTTGAAAATGAAAAGAGAAAATGTGGAAAATAGCATTTGATTTGTAATGATTTAAACAAATGGACATACAAGGATCATTATCCTTCACTTTGTATGATATTTGTTTTTTTAATACGCTGGCCCAAAATTGTTGAAAGCCTTAGAGAGCAGGTAGTTTAAGTCTATGAAACATCCTTTTTATGTATATATATTTTTTTCCTCTCTAATAGTCTATATATATTTTTTTTTTTCTGATTGGGTTTCATTTCTAGCCTACCCCAATTTATTTGAGATTAAAGGCTTTGTTGTTGTTGTCTAATAGGCCCCCAAATTTCATTTTCGAGAAATAAATAGCCCAATTAATGCACTTAAATTATTGCGTTGTTATGAAATTGTCGTCTTAAATACATTTCAACAAAAAAGATAACGATGTAGACAATATACCATCTTAATTTAGTAATTATTAAATCAAAGGGCTAAATCAGTGATTTTGAAGATACTAAAACAATTAAGTCTATGCAATATGATATTAACATGCTCAAAAGTATTAACATATACATAAACAAAGAAAAACATTCTGTAGACACAATAACACTGGCCAAATAATGACATACCAAATTAGATTACACACATGCAACAGTATTGAGTTTTGGTTGTCTAACGACACAAATAATCTCATTTTCATGAAGAAGAGCTCGAGGATTTGAAATGCGAAACCTTTGGCCTCTTATTTAACAAAGAGGCTTTCACCATGAACTCCATAGAAGAATTTAATTTCTCAAGAGCCGACCTCAGTGCAAGCTTCACTGATCTACCAGAATATTCCTTTCCACCTCATCATTGCCTCCACCCCTTTCTGCCATTATGAAAAACACAATCTTTACTCTTCCACTGAGAGAAGAAATTTCAGCTCTAACAACCCTTGCATGTAAATTTTGCAATGATTGTTTCAGTTCAGGATAGAGCTCAGGGTAGTCGTCACAGCAGGTTGAGGCGCGGATTATGAAGATGGTAGAACTAATGCGTGCTGCTTGAGGCTCGCACCAGAATGTGACTTCATCATTGTCGGATGGGTATGGTGTAGCCTTTGGCGTGTTCTGTTGCTGTGGTTTTGAGAAGCTTTACATGGTTTATCGCCTCTGCTAACAGTGCCGTTTCGTCTATCTGTCAATAGGTACATTTAAACATGTTACTCTGAATACATGACAGCTAAGTAGGTTCTTGTCAATGTGGTATGACTAACAATTTTGGAGATAAACAGGACATTTTTTTGTGGTTAATGACTGCATAACCGGTATCAATTTTACAGTCCTGAACCACTAAAACGGGGAATTTGAAATGTTTGCATGAATCTCAAATTAAGCTGTCCTTGCTGAAATATCTACCCGATATCATATGATCTGGACCACAGACGGTACGGCTCAACTGGTATCAGGGTCAAGGAAACAAGGAGAGATTTTGTTAAAATCTTTTGCTGAAATATGTGGACAGTGGATACAAATGCTATCCTTATTGCCTATGAATACATTCAAAATTTAGATGAGACCAACTACTAGAGCATAAAGTATAAACGCATGCCTGAGATTTCCTAGTTAAGTTCAGCCTAGAAAATACTATCTGATTAAGCCCATTATGGCCCAAGTGCAAGAAAAATATTGTCTGATACTCTGATTCACCTACTTTGACTTAATTAATTTATACCATATAGCAATAAGCAAATATAAGTAGGGTCTAATTCTCATGTCATTGGCTGATTGGCTCCACAAAATATCTCAGAATATTCATGCCATCACTGTTGCAGACTTGCAGTCTTTATCTTACAATCTATAAACAGTCTTGTGAAGCAAATGCAAACACCATCCCATTTTCTCAAAGGTACTAAAGTAAATTAAAATAAAAAAAGATACTGGACTCCTGAAAACCCACAGGTTCAGAGCTGTTTCTCCATCAAGATCCGTGCTAGCACGAATCTAGACACAAACTAGCACGGATCTAGACACACATGAACCGGTGAACTCATATAAAATAAGTGTCGCGGTTTTTATCAACTTCTATAATCAAGTGTCGCGGTTTGGATTTTGAATCAAAGATGTCCTGATAATTCAAATATTATAACAGATGAGTCGTAAGGTCGGAATTATATTTGTATCAAGTAATCAGACTTCTCTATAACTTGTATTTTGACTTGAATTTAATTCAGTTGACATGAATTAGTTAACTTTTAACTTGCGATACGGGTCGATGATCTGAATTACCTAAATTGTCTGGATTGAATATTGATTGAATATTGATAAATGAAACTGGTCAAATTATGCATGAAGGGTTGTGAGTGAAAGATGGCTCTGCGAGTCCCGCTTACTAGTGGATTTATGAGATATCCCTCACTTATCACGGTGGGCACAGTGTGTGATTTTCATGTGTTTATGCATAATTGCTCAAACTATACGCTTTAATAAATAAGAATGAATTATTATTGTTTGAATGCTTTGAATGGAACTCTAATATTCATAATTCATAAGTCCACTAATATAGCAAGTAACCAAAATACAGAGTACTGTTAAAAGTTCAATCATAACTAGTAACAGCTAACATATTTCCTGCACATGATAATAGAAGGCCCACAGTCAGGCTTTCTGCCTCTTTACACATAAGTTAAAACTTGAGTCAGATCATGATCTCTGCCTCAGATAAAACACAAGTAAAAATAAAAACACTCATTAAAAAAAAAAAAGGTACCTTGAGAAGGCCATGAGGCTCGAGCACTAAAGCTGGAGAAGCACATATGGCACCATATAACTTGTTTGACCAAGCTTGTTTCTTCAATGAACTTATAAGCTTCTCTGAATTTGCATAAGCTTGTGCACCTCCAAGCCCACCCTTGATAAAAAAAAAGCTTGAATGAGGATTTCATATTTCATATAGGTGATACACAGGTACATGGCTGAATTAGAATTTAGATAACTCAAACTTTAATATTTGGAGGAAATCCCTACAGGTTATGATAGAGCAAACTGTCAGGTTCAGATCTACAATTCTGGTGAGTACGGAACTGGCAAGTAAAGATGCATTTTCTAGTGGATCATTTGAGTTATCAAGTTATTAAGTGTTGAATGGGTTCTTCTGTTGTGCCATGGAGTGCCTTTTTTTATGTACTTGCGCTTTTAGTTCATTTCATTTGTTTTGTCTTAGAAGGCCGAGAAGAACTTGAGTTGCCACTGCATGGTTCTTGACTACCACTTATAGTTACTGTCTCATATCTCTTTAATATATATCCTTATGTAAGATAGAAGAAGGAAATAAACTGACAGTTACTCTTTAAATTACATTTTTCTCGTCTCAGCCTTTATTGATCCTATCTTATTCTCTTGATTTCTTCTCCCTTCTTCTAGCCTAGTACGTTCTTACCAGTAGGATTTCTTCTTCCCCAAATAACCCAGTATCAGTACCAGTAGCTAATTTTAGTTTTAATTTCCAATACCATATGAACTGGTACAAGATAAAACCCCCTTCTTTTATCAATATTTTTAAATTTGTTAGTCTCATTATTTGGGAATGAGTCCATTTAAAGTAATGCTTCCTATTTAACACCTTAATTTTCACTCTCATAATATGATATTGCTATAAGAAATATCATTGGGTGTTTAACAGTACTATAACCCAAACAATTTCTCTAAAAAGGGAGGTGAATTATGTGAAGCAGAAAGATTAGGCAGGCTTGCACCCCAAAATGAAGAGAGCATAATGACAAAGCATAACTAAAACAGTTGATATTAACCTCCAACAGTTCTACTTGAAATCTTCCCAGCCACAGGCACAAAGAAAATTGGAATGTGATGGACACAAATATTTGATTCATGCGTGACACGAAAAAAGTTTTCAAATTGTACTGAGTAGATTACATTAGAAAATTACATAACAAAAACCCTTCAATCAGTGGTGGAGCTCTTTGAGGGCGAACCTGGGCTGCTGCCCCTAACATTTTGCAAAAAATAGAAAAGATAATATATACAATGAGTAATTTATGTATTGGGTTTTTGACTGCCCCCTTCTAGCCCATAAATTTGGTTCTTCTTGGAAAAATATGGAGGTATATTCTCTATTGGGCCCAAAACTATAATTACAACTCTTAGATCGATTTCTTAAATATAAAAAGATAAGCACAAGAGGGTAATTAAGCATAATTCATCTGTTGGTCCTAAACTGGCCCCCCTTGATATCCAGCTGAAGCTCCGCTATTACAAGATCATCACAATAGGAAATAATAGAAGAAGAAAAGAACTTTATATTCTTTTTGCATATTAATCATCAACTACTACATGATCCATTAGTCATTAAAACATTCATTTTAGAATATTATAAAGAAACTATGAGAGAAGAGTTTTGGCAATGGTTATTGACTAAGTTTATCAATAGTTTTTGAACCGTTATTAAAGGGATGTTAGAAAAACTTTTAAATAACTGTTGTCAAATCACTGATATTTGGGAAGATGAAAAAGGCCTGTAGCAATGGTTTTGGGCAAAGCGCGGTTATTAAAGGGATATTTAACAATGATTTTGAGCTCCGAATCATTATTAAATAGCCCTTAATAATGTTTTTTTTTTATCTAAAATCGTTGCTAAAGGTCATTTTAAAAAACATTTAGATTTTAACCTTCTTTTAACTTCAACTAAAAGTAAACAGTACATAACATGAAATAAAGACTTATTGATATATAAGAACAAAACTAAGAAATAACAAACATTGTGATATATTATTAATTCAATAATTAATATGAAAAAAATATAATTATTCATTCAATGAAAAATATATTAACTCAATCTTGCTCATGCAATAATATAAAATTCTATGTAATTTTTAAGAAAAAACTAAAAAACTAAAAATATATATTTTGTATCTTTAAAAAATTTTAGGATCAAGATGAATTTTTATGGCTCCGAAAATTGCCATAACAACATAATCATTAATCATATAGGTGTCATCGTAAGATTTTCGTAGCCACGTAGAACATCAATTAGAGTTTTCTATCAAAAAAATATAGTTGTTTGAAATTTAGATGGTCATATATTGATTTTGATTTATTCTTTCTTTCATCTTTCATTTTCTCTATCTCTCATCTTCTTTTATATATGCAATAAATGACAAAGGAGATAGTAATTTGTGGTATTTTAATTTTTAAATTTTAATTTTTGAATTGTTGAATTTTGATGAACGAACAGTCATATGAAAAAATCTAACAGTCTATGAGAGTGAATATCATTGATGAATTTTGTCTGTCAGAGCCAAAAAGATGTATAGACATTTAGCAATGGTTCCTTTAAGGAACCGTTACTAAATATCTATATAACTTTTTGGGTGTTCTCTATTTTTAACAACGTTTTTTTATTAAAGTATGAAAAAATAAAAATAAAGGTATACTGCTTAAAATTAGATTTTAAAGCATTTGATAGGGTTAACTATGATTATTTAGTAGAAGTTTTATAAGCTAGAGGTTTTGTCTATAAATGAATAACATAGATAAAGGAACTATTAATAAATGGTCAAATTTGTATTACTATTAATAGACAATTAACTCTTTATTTTAAATGCAACAGAGGACGTAGACAGAAATCCTCTCCCCCATTTATTTTTAATCTAGCTGTTGATACACTTTCAAAAATACTAACTTAAACAAAACTAGAAACATACTTTAAATAGTTTAGAAAATTTAAATGATAACAGTATAATTAATTTTAACTTTGCAGATGATACATTAATATTTTTACAAACATACTCAAGAGTGATGGAGGCATTAAAATTCCTACTCATAGGATTTGAAAATCGGCTAGGTTTAAAAATTAATTACACAAAATGTGATTTATTTCATTGAATATAACAAAAGAAGAAAGCAATACTCTTGCACAAATAGTTGGCTACAAAATAAGCAAACTCCCAATTACTTATTTGAGAGTTCCTTTGCATTGAAAAAAACTTAAAAATAATGATCGAAATTTTTTAATAACTAAAGTAGAAAAGAATCTAACAAGGTATAATACTCGGATGCTAATAAACTGGTGAAGTTTTCAAAAGAAAGAAAAAGAAAAGGAAGCTGCTAAGTTGCCAACGAGAATACCGTGATATTATTTACCAAATGGAAGTTCTGGTATAAACTTGAAACGTAACAATTGTGCCAAATAATTATAATGTATTTATAAACCTACTGATTCATTCATTTATTTGAGCTTTATTTTTATGTAATTTGTAAACTATATCATGGACTGTTTTCTGACGAATGCAATCACCCAAAAATCCATCTCGATACCAAACAAATTTGAAGAAATTTAGGAAAATACAAACAAAAAAGACTCGAATATGACTGTTTGTCCCTGAAGCTCTCACTACATATCCACAAGACCAAAAGCTTCAAACAAAAACCATCATCCTGGCAAGTTCCAGTGCCTTAGTACGGCCATAGAATTTATCAACAATCGACAGAGCAAACTCCATGGCAGAACCGAGGCCTTGGCTGGTGATCAGATTTCCATCTACCACGACTCGGTTATCACTCTCAGACTTGTCAGATATTTTTTCAAACATGGGAGGATAGCATGTTGCTTTCTTTGCCTGCATTTGAAACAAGAATTGATATCATTATCACCAAAATAATCAAATTTATGTCAGGCACCAACGGTACCACTTGACAGCCACATATTATATTATATAAAGCATCAGTGTTAGTCCCGCAGGTATGGACAAAGTAACTCCTTGAGGATTCAGGTCAGATAAAGCATCAGTGTTAGTCCCACAGAAAGGAATGCTAAGCGAGGCTTTTCTTTTTTCTTTGTAATTCAGCATAAAGTTGTTTCGTTTATGGTCTAACAGTGAACTGAGAGTTGAACAAACTGTACACACTAAACTGTAGCAAGAAATGTACAAATTGAAAACACCACATAAAATAGGAAGTCTGGAGTCTGAACTAACTTGTACTAGCCTTGTACACAAGCACATACTAGTAGTGGTAGCAAGCAATATGGTGCTTGGTACAATCCCCATCACCACATGACCCTACCCATTTGTCCACCACTAGTAATAGCAAGTAACAAAAATACAGAGTACTCTTAAAAAATCAATCATAACTTGTACCAGCCTAACATATTTCTTGCATGTGATAATAAAAAGCCCACAGTCAGGATTTCTGCTTCTTTACACAAGTTAAAATTGGAGTCAGATCATGATCTCTGCCTCAGATTAAACACTGAAGTAAAAAACAAAAGCACTCATTGAAATAAAAAGGTACCTTGAGAAGGCCATGAGGCTCGAGCACTATAGCTGGAGAAGCACATATGGCACCATAAAACTTGTTTGACTCAGCTTGTGTTTTCAGTGAACTTATAAGCTTCTCTGAATTGGCATAAGCTTGTGCACCTCCAAGCCCACCCTTGATAAGAAAAAAAAACAAAAAGCTTGAATGAGGATTTCATACAGATACACAGGTATAGAATTTAGATAACTCATACTCTAATATTTGGAGGAAATCCTACAGGTTATGATAGAGCAAACTGTCATGTTCAGATCTACAATTCTGGTGATGGGACAGAACTGGCAAGTAAAGATGCATTTTCTAGTGGATCATTTGAGTTAACAACTAAGTGTTGAATGGGTTGTGCTGTTGCGCCTTGGAGTGCCTTTTTTGTTATGTACTTGAGCTTTTACTTTATTTCATTTGTTTTGTCTAGAAGGCCCAAAAGAACTTGAGTTGCGCTGCTGCATGGTTCTTGACTGCCACAGGTAGTTACTGTCTCATATCTCTTTAATATATATTCTTGTGTAAGATAGAAGAGGAAGAAAGGAAATAAACTGAGAGTTTCTCTTTTAATTACACTTTTCTCTAGTCTCATCATTTACTGATCCTATCTTATTCTCTTAATTTCTTCTCCCTTCTTCTAGCCTAATACCCTCTTACCAGTATGATTTCTTCTACCCCAAATAACCCAGTATCAGTAGCAGTAGATAATTTTTGTTTTAATTTCCAATACCAGATGAACTGGTACATGATAACCCCCCCCCCCTTCTTTTATCAATATCTTTAAATTTGCTAGTCTCATTATTTGGGAATGAGTCCATTTAAAGTAGTGCTTCCTATTTTAACACCATACTTTTCACTCTCATAAATCATAATATGATATTGCTATAAGAAATGTCATGGGTTGTTTAACAGTACAGTAACCCAAACAATTTCTCTGAAATGAGAGGTGAACTATGTGAAGCAGAAAGATTAGGCAGGCTTGGACCCCAAAATGAAGAGAGCATAATGACAAAGCATGACTAAAGCAGTTGATATTAACCTCCAACAGTTCTATTTGAAATCTTCAAATTTGATAATTTCAAATATAGTCGACTTGTCCCTTACACATGCTCAGATTCAAGGGGAAAGTAGGTGCATTTCAAATAAAGTAAATCTCATTTCACGTCATGGAAGCCTTTAATGGAAAAACAATGGATCTGTTGGTGCAAAGGGTTTTTTCTGCAACTCTGATAATGTAAGTGCTTATTTGCACATATACTTGTTCATGGGGAGAACTTACTGGAAGAACTATCAAGTCAAAATCAAGCTTGAGGACTTCATCTAATAATGCATCAGCAATGAATTTAACTTCTCTTGAGCCAACTATCTCTAAGCTATTTTCAACTGAGGCCACAATGACATTAGCCCCGGCTCTGCGCAGTATGTAGATTATGAAAGTGGCTTCCATTTCTTCTGTGCCATTTGCAAATGGAACGAGAACCTGTACAATAGAAAGTGGCAAATAGGAAAGAAAAAAACAAAGAAAACAATATGAATGAAAAGAAATTCAGGTACAGTATACTTGCTGTAAAGTCTGTAACACATATGAGATTCACACTTCCCAAAGAACATGATAAGTCATTGCACTGAACATGGACTTAATTGTACTAAAAAGTGATCAGCTCATATAATGTACATTTTAACCATCCATAAATATTTATCGCTGATCACTAATCAGCTTCTTTCAGTATATGATTCATGCCAACCAGTTAAGTAATCACACATCTAGTTGCTCTATGTTACACTGTTAGTTTGTGTAAATATTTCTTACTCTGAACATTGCATGGTTCCTCTCAGTTAGTGCATTACATACCAACCTGTCATGTAACAACAAATTCCATTGCTTACTTCTCAATAATGCTTTTCTGGTATAATGCAGATTCATATAAACTATATATAAGCACTAATGTAAATGGAAGGGGAACAAATGATAAACTGGCAAGAGAATCTAGATTTGGTATTGCTAGTAATTGTAAGGTTTTGAGGCCTGAAATTTAATTTTACAGAAAAGAGGAAAGAGGGTTTTGCCTATTTTCTAACCTGAGGTATTCCATTAAACTTCCAGTCAACTGGGTTCAGCTCCTTCATTGTAAATTCAATACCATGCTGTGGGCGCATCACCTAGACCATACATGTCTTATAGATTTTAGTTCAAGAAGGATCCTTCCAGTAGGAAGACAAGGTTTCAAACAACAATTCTCCTTACAATAAGAGATGTCAATTTAGAAAACAGAACAAAAAAGTGCGGACTAATGATTCATACACTGAATTCTTACCTATTAAATGTTCTGAAATGTTTCAATAACAAAAAAACTTTTTACAACAGTCTATCTCCAATCATTATCGCATGTAATTAATGAAAATTTCAGCTTGTTTTCACTGTTAAATAAAATTTTGTCACCCCCAACCATCTGCCTCAAGCCAAATGGGCCTAATTTAAAATCACACCAAAATTTATCTCTAACTTGCGTGCATGAAAAAAAAATACACAGGTAGCTAGATGGTCTTTGTTCAACAAAAAATGTGATATTTACAACACACAAGCATCCTGAATGCAAATAAATCTTCCTTAACTAAAAGAACACTTTAACCACTACACATGTTGAAATTACATAAATTTATTATTACATTTACAAATCCCAATGCCCATGCAGATTTCTGATATCCCTAAATATTAGGACATTTACCATTCACTTGAATCAAGCAGGATATCACCTTGATTGCCAGGCTATCTTGACCAGGAAAACATGATAAAAATAATATGAGAGATAAAAGGAGGTAATCGTTACCATAGGTCCTGCAACCTCTTCAGCCTTTTGCTTTCCATATAGTTGTTCAACCAATGACACAGTAAATTCCAAGGTAGTCCCATGCCCACGGCTAGTGACAACCCGGCCATCCACCACTACCCTATCTTCCACTCTAATCACCTCGGGTGGAAATTTATCCATATAATAAGGATGACCTGTTGCCTGGAATATATAGGCAATAAGTTTGTTAGGGAAATTTTTTTTTCAAAAAGCTGCAACAGTATAAATTGCTCTTATTTATTAAAAAGAACGATACATGTATTCTGCAAGGATTTTTGCAAAATACACCAAAATATTTTACACATGTGCATGCATTTTTGAAGAATACACCAAATATTTTATGTTATTTGTTACATTCGACATATTACCCACCATCAAAACTGAGTTGAGGTCATACAAACTTAGAATTTAGAATTAACATTAATTTTATCATGTGTTGCTCTATTTTTATTGTTTGTGCTTACATAGAACTACACAGAATGCACCTTTCCATACAAACTTAGAATCTTTAATTAGCATGATTGTTGGTCTGCTGACTGCTGTTGTTGCCAATTTGCATTTGGTTCACTGAAAGTCTAAGACAAATAAATAATGACACAAACGAACTTGTTAAAGATGGTACTAGCCTTCAAGCCATTGAGTAGGCCCCAGGAAGACAGAACTACAGAAGGAGCCGCACAGATTGCGCCATAAAGACCACCATTTGAAGCGTGTTTCTTCATCATGATCTCTAGCTCTACACAGTCTCTCATATTTGGCGCGCCCTTTACTCCTCCCTGAAAAAAACACGAATTTCAAATAAATTGACAATCAGAAAACTAATCAACACCAGTATGTATTGCTGTCACAAATGTTCGTTTCTATTTTCTCACGGAAACCTACAGGAAGTGCGATGAGATCAAAGGTGGATTGAACACAATCAGATATAAGCGCATCAGTAACGATCTGCACACCCTGCGTCAGCTCTACAAGTTTCTCTTTCCCAACGGAGGCGGCGGTGACGTCAGCTCCAGCGCGGCGTAGCACGTCGAGTAAGCCCACCGCTTCTACAGTCTCCGAGCCCTCAGCGACTGGAACAAGCACCTTCTTCTGAAGAGGCTCCATTTACGCGATCCCGTTGAGTATTGGAGTTGGATTCGAGTTTCGTGGGTTTAGACTGAGGTTGGGGCGAAGGTTTTGAAGAGCAATTAATTGAGGTGGTAGATATCACTGCCATGGCACTATGGCAGCTACTTATCACTTCGATATACGTCACGATAGATGTAATGGACTCGCGGTCATAGTAGGCGGCGTGGCAGTTAGGCGACTAGGCAGGCAGCAACTGCCCTGAGTGGGGAAAAAGATCGGCTTTGATAGCTATCGACCAAGACATAATTCATTGTTTAAAGAAAGGGTAGTGATATAACGAACGACGTCCTGATCTCGAAACCAAAATAAACTCTCGGATGGAATATTATCCGTTGGATCAGAGGTTCTGATTTAATAATAATAAATTTCGTACATTAAAATTTATATTTAGACTTTCATTATTATTAAAATAAACCGTTAAAAATATATCATATCTTATTAAGCAAAGAAAATGAGAATAGAAGTCGCCAAAAGCGTATCATATCTTATTAAGGACAACATTGAGAAATATAGTAGTATTAAGCTTGCAGCTATAAGACAGGAGTTAAACTGGCCAGTCAAAACAGCAAACGATAAAAAAAAATCTATTTTTTTTACTCATTTTATCAGATTAATTTTTAAAAACTCTCCATCAAAAAAACCTTCAGATGATAGTTACTCAGTAATATAACATCTCTGTTTTTCTCAATGTAATTGATGAGTTGGATTTTAGTAAAGAAGTATATTATATTTTATATAATTATTCTATTAAAAAAATTGAGATGGTAAAGAATTATTGTAGACAGCTCGGTTAGAGAGCATTATTGCTGGTAAAAATTTGCATAATTAATTCATTGATAAAATATTGTATGCATGCAGTTGGTTAAGGAATATTATTGCTGGTAAAAATTTACACAATTAATTTACTAATAAGAATTTACGTGCGGACAGTTCGGTCAGAAATATTATTATTAGTAAAATTTATACAATAAAATTACTAGTAAATTTTGTGCAGTCAGCTATTTATTAAAACTTCAGTCAACACATTTATCTACCGCCAACAATCAATATATTGAATGGCAAAACCTAGAACATTTTATATTTATTCTTAAAGAAAAGAAAGAAAAGAAGAAGAAAATAAAACCGAACTTTTCGTAAAGGTCCGACATATCCTATAGAGTGGGCCTATAGAGAGTAAAAGTTAGATTTTATTCATTAAAGAATAAGTGAGTAGCATTGAGATATGTGTTGAGTGATTTGTAGGGTAAAATTTATATTCGGTTGGTACTTTATTATTTAAAGTACTTAAAAAATATGAATTCCTTCAAGTGGTAGATATTATATGTAGAATTTTAGAATGGCTCAATAGAAACACAATACGAGATATATCGGTCAGGGCAATTTTTGGGGTGGGTAGCCTTTGTGGAGATTTTCTTATGTAGAGATTTCCGCAGAGAAATTTGGACGATCGTAAAAAAGTTTAAATACAAATTTTGATGCGCGAGACTGTTTATTATTATTAAATCAGGATCATTGATGGTAGTCGGACGGTTTACAGTAAAAAAATCGCACCGCACAACTCAGCAAAGAGAGCTCTCCAGAGAATACCGATTTCATTTTTTTGATCTCATATCTCATCTGCTATCGTAAATTTTCTATGATGACATTCTTTGAACTGTCCATTTTAATTTAAATAGTTCATATTTAGTTAATAAAAATATATTTTTCATTTTTTATTTAGTTAAACTTATTAATCATTATCAACTATGACAGCTTTGATCTCATCTGAGCCCTCGGACATTCACTCTCATCCAACCGACTTTGCAGGATCCTAGTTCCAGACACGAAAAAAGTAAATTGGAATGTGATGGACACAAAAGTATTTCATTCATGACACGATTTTTTTTTTAAAGTTTTACTAAGTAGACTTCATTAGAAAATTTCAGAATAAAAACTCTTCAATATTATAAGATCACGTTATAATATTTTTTTAATTTTGACAAAGAAGTACATTAGAATGTAAAGCACATGGAAGTATTCTATTTAATGTTTACAAATACAAAACAACTTAAATGACATCAATAGTAGACACGTCATCCTTATGACAATGCCTTTTCATAACATAATAAAAAGGGAAGGCATTATTTTGATAATTTTGAAAATGGATTTTCAAATAAATATGGAAAAAAATTAAAAAAAAATCTTATAGATATTTTATTCTACTTATAGATTGATGATGATTAAATTTTATATAACTTCATTATCATTTGATAGTCCATCAAAGACCGTTAAATTAAAATCGTTGCAAAATGTATAATATTTTAATGATATTTAATGAACTAACAAATAATAATAAAATTATATAAAATTTTAATCACCATCAATCTAGAAATAAAAAAATATATTTATAAATTTTATTCTATTTTTTTTTTCATATTTATTTAGAGATTATTGTGAAGATAACCCATTGTCAAGAATCCTTCCCAATAAAAAAATATAACAAAGCACTCCCAAGTACCCATGATAAAGTAGCTATGACAAAAAGCAATCCTCTTCAACTTTAAAGCATGTCATACATGACGTCTCATTGCCAGACATTTTCAAATTTCTTTCAGTATACCTGCTTTGTCCCCGATAGGTTGGATAGCAAACTAGGAAAGCAACTTTGATTGGACAAAAAACTCAAAATAGATGACCACAACTTGAAGTTATAAACAGAAAAGAACTAATGCCAGCAAGCTTAAATAGTACACTCAACTAGTAACCCAAATGATCTTTTAAAAAGAAAAATCTAATGCCAACAAGCTTAAACATGCACTCAACTAGTAATCCAAATGACAAGCTGATATTTCCTTCAGGTTGTTTCAGCCTCATTTCAAAGTAATTATAATTATACATTATGCTAACAACTACAATTTTATTTCTTTATACAACAGCAAAGTACCCAATAAAAAGCATAAAAAGTGACCGCCAGCAAAAACTAGACCTCTCATCAGTATCTTGCAAAGAGGGAAAAGACTTCAAACAAAAACCATAGTTTTAGCCAATTCCAATGCCTTCTTACGACCGAAGAATTTCTCAACTATGGATAGAGCAAACTCCATGGAGGTACCAGGGCCTTGGCTAGTGATAAGGTTTCCATCTACCACCACTCGATTATTACTCTCAGACTGGTCTGATAATTTATCATGCATGGCAGGATAGCACGTTGCCTTCTTCCCCTACATTTGAAGTAAGAATTAATATGTATTCTAGAAAAACTGAATCTATTCTTAGATATATCAGGACGCCTTATGATGCGTATTATATATTTATATATATTTTGTTTTGTGATGGCATGATCTTGATAGGATGGTCCAGTGAGTTGCCAGTTGTAGGGATCTACATCAGTCATCAGCAAAAACCATCAGTTTTTCATTTCACCAAAGATTTTTTTTTTTGTAAGTTTAAGACCTGTTAGTTTTTTTGTTCATGGGGGAAAAGGAGGCATAATAAGATAAATATGAAATTAACACGAAAGACTACGAAAAATAGGGTTAATGGGAACCCCATTTTCTTTTTCTTTAAAAAAAAAACACTTCCCTGCCATGTACAATTAAACACATACCGTTAAGGAGCGGTACAATGTCTAGTACAAGTCCCTAAAATACTCACCGTCCATAAAACTTAGACCAGCAATTTGGCTTGTGCTTTTCCACATAATACATATTACTTGTATCAGGTTATCAAACCTTGAGGAGGCACGAGTAAGGTGAAATTCATATTAAATACATACTGCTATGTATTATGTTTCTCCGCATAATACATATTACCTCCATTTACTTCCCTTCCTATTCAATGCAGTAGGCTAAATTCATATATTATACAACCTATAGTAACAATAATTAGAAAAATTACCTTGAGAAGGCCATGAGGCTCCAGTGCTAAAGCTGGAGAAGCACATATGGCACCATATAACTTGTTCGACTCGGCTTGTTTTTTCAGTAGACTTATAAGCTCCTCTGAATTTGCATAAGCTTGTGCACCTCCAAGCCCACCCTTGATAGAAAGTAAATGTTTCATTGAGAATCTAAGTACATGGCAGAATTTGATATTTGCAAGAAAATCCCCTCTATTCACATTACTTGATCATCTATTTGCCATTACTTGGGACCCAAGTCTTTCGAAGGATGGGTTCTTCCTATGACCACAGTTTTCAATCTGACAATATTATAATATTAAGAGTTGACATGAACTCCCAACAGTACACTTTATATTTTATCAAGTTAAATGAAAGTTGCATTGCACCAAAGCCCTTGACAACAAAATGGGAGAACTGTTGGAATATAAAGATAAGAAAAGATTTTTTTGCAACTCTCCAATAACATAGGGCTTCTCTGTAAATATCCAATGAAAATCTAGCCTCCAATTCTAAGGTGATGAACTTACTGGGAGAACTATAAGGTCAAAATCAATCTCAAGGTTTCCATCCAAGAGCACATCAGCTACAATTTTAACTTTCCTCGAGGCCACTATTTCTAAGGTACTTTCAACAGAGGCCACAACAACATTAGCTTGGGCTCTGCGTAATATGTCTATAATGAAAATAGCCTCCATTTCCTCTGTGCCATTGGCAATGGGAACAAGAATCTGTATATTAAAAGACGCAAACATTTTTAAAGGTTAAACAAATTGTATTTTATTTGAGATTAAAGGCTTTGTTGTTGTTGTTGTAAACAAATTGAATACATAAAATTTAGGCTCAAATACAACTATACCGAAAAAAAGGCCATGACTTGAATGTGTACCACTCAAAAAGAAAATGCTAATTTATTACACTGATCAACGATCATCCAAGTGTACATACAGAAAACTTATGTAATGGCTAGTTTGATAGCTATGGCCTTTTCATTGTTGCTTTGCATAGTTATTTACTATACTGATCAGCTATCACTTCACATGAGTACATCGTGTACATGCCAATCGGTTAATGGCTCGTGTAACAGCTAAATATTTCTTATGCTGTTGCTTAGCATGAATATATATCGTCTTCATCAGTGAACATTCCACCTCAGTACATGGTCAACATAAGCCATAAAAAAACTGACTGGTTTAGCTGTGTTTTACCATCCTTCATAACTTTTTAGAACATATTTCATTCTATAAGATGGCACAAATCCAAACCAATCCAAGAATAAGAGGATAGAAGAAATTATAAAAAGGCACAACCCTGATTCAGTATTGATACTGTGTTGAATCCTGTCAACTGGTGTTGAAAAAAAGAAAGAAAGTAGGTTCATGGACTTCTTCAATCACCTGAGGTATTTCACCAGACTTCCATCTAACCGTGTTAAGCTCCTTCATTGAAAATTCAACACCATGCTTTGGGCGCATCACCTAAATCATACATATTAAATGGTTTAAAAGGGCTGTAGTATTCAAAGAATGCTTTTCAAATAGGGTAACAGACATGAAGTAGGAAATTATTCAGTAAAATGAGAAACTAAGAATGGGATAAAAGGAATGCAACAGATAAGAAGCAACAAAGAGCCTAATAACAGAACTAGAAAACAGTATCTATGCTTCTAAAAGCTAGCTGCATATCGCACATCAAAGGGACATTAAAACATACTCCATAATACATTGCTAAGCTAAATTTTGTTTAACCAATCCAAGACAGCAAATGCACTGCACACCTTAAAATACCAGGGAACACAGTATCAAAAAATTGAAGCATAATCCCAGTGCACAAACAAAGAAGTGGCAAGAAATCCAGTTGCAACCCTGGTTATTCCACCATGCCTCAAGGATTCTAAAGGATATTATCTTCTTTTTGCAAGTGTAGAACTCAATGAACCCTCAAAACTGTACACAAAAGCAGTAAACATACCATAGGTCCAGAAACCTCTTCAGCTTTTTGCTTGCCATGCAATTGTTCGACCAAGGCAACAGAATATTCTATTGTGGTACCTGGTCCTCGGCTAGTGACAACTTTGCCATCAACCACTACCCTATCTTCCACTTTATTCACCTCAGCTGGAAACTTATCCATAAAACTAGGATAACATGTTGCCTGGTACAAATAATAGTAAATTAAATTGTTTCCAGTTTTGAAACAGTAAAAATATTATAACAAGCAGATGAAGGGCACACATCCGCACATGAAAAGGTTTGCAACAGTATATTACTTATTTTGAAGTAACTCCTGAAATTCATGGGTTTGCAACAAAATTAGCTTGCAATTAGCACCTTCTGCCAAAACTGAGGCCAATTCATGCAAAGCATGACTAAATATGTTGTTGATTTCCATACTAATTCAAACAAAATAAGTAAAATTATAGAAGTGATTTCCTTTATATACATGTTAGTATTATATTTTTTTGTGATAAAAGTGGGAATTGAACCGACCTGCTTCAGTGAAACAGAAGTGAAGTTCTTACAAAAAAATAGTACCAAGTCTCTGATACCAAATCCTAAGTACTATAAGAAACTAATACACCTTCAACCTAAAAGTATCTAATACTGGATAAAGTGAAATTCACCATCATCCATCAACAGCGCAATATAACATCCAACATAATACATGTTCAGTGTTAAAAATAAATCTGAACAAAACGTCGGTGCTATATCCAATACGTAGACTTATTAATAAGTCAAAGATGTGAAATTAACTAGCCTTCAAGCCATTCAGTAAGCCCCAGGAAGCCAAAGCTACAGCAGGAGATGCACAGATTGCAGCATAAAGACCACCACTGGATGCCTGGTTCTTCACCAAGTTCTGTAGCTCAACACAATCTCTCAGATTAGGTGCACCAGGAATCCCTCCCTGATTTAATGGAAGTAAGATTATTGTACTAACCACAAACAACCCATGCATGCATCAACACCAATATTATGAGATTAAATTACAATTCGTTTAATAAATAGAGCTGCACACGGAAACATACAGGAAGTGAGATGAGATCGAAGGTCGATCCAGCACAATCTTTGATGAGCGCATCAGCAACGAGCTTCACCCCCCATGATGCATCCACCTGTTTGTCCTTTCCGACTGAGGCGACGGTAACGTCAGCTCCAGCGCGACGTAGTACATCGATGGTGACTACCGCCTCGATCGGCTCCGTCCCGTCGGCGATCGGGACGAGCACCTTCTTGGGAGGAGACGCCATTGATTTCGTGGCGGAGGTGACTAGTCGGGTCCGGGTTTTGAGGTTTTGGGTTTGGGATGGAATGAAGGTTCTGGAGAGGACCTGGAGACGAGAGAGGGTTTTGACTAGAGAGGATGGGTGGGGATGGGAATGGCAAAGAGGAAGGAGCACGTGACGCGTGGCCATTTCGGGTTTTTGCTCTAAAATTAATGATTTTCCTTTTCTATTGAGATTTGAGGGCTTGATGAATGCAGATTGACTGGGTAGTACTAAGCACTGGAGCTTCGCGTGCGGGAGCGGTCGGTCGGTATAGGAATAGGATAGAATGGATTTTTTACTTAAACAGCCTAAAAACAAATCTTAACTACAGAAACGGTCTAAGAGCAAATTTATTTTCACAAACGGTCTAATAAAAGGCGTGAGTTCAACTCACGCCCTTAAAACGCTATTTTCTCTGCCCGCCCGTTGCCCAAACAAAAGAGAGCAAAATGACCCAAAGGACGTGAGTTGAACTCACGCCCTTTAAGTCCACATATCACATTTATATCAATTTTTTTTTTCACTTTCGGTGGTTTTGAAAGATAACAACCAGAGCACATCAACATCTAAAGGGCGTGAGTTCAACTCACGTCCTTTGTGTCTTTGGGCAGTGTTCGGGCAGATAAAATGGAGATTTAAGGGCGTGAGTTCAACTCACGCCCTTAGTTAGGCCGTTTGTGAAAATAACTTGTCTCTAAAACCGGTTCTGTAGATAACATTGATTATTAGGCTCTTTAAGTAAAAACTCCGATAGAATAATGTTTCTCCTCTCCTTTTCAAACGAATTTGAGAGGATATTTTTCAAGATTTTATCTGCCTGATTAAGATCGGACGACTGAAAATTTCCAGTGATTTATACTGGACTTGGAAGTTTTTAACAGTTACATAATAATAATAATAATAATAATAATAATAATAATAATTATAATTATAATTATTATTATTATTATTATTATTATTATATTAATGAGACACTTTTCTCAAGTTTCGTATCTTGAGTGCAAATGGAGAATTTTTTTAACGACCAAGTCCACAAACATAATTACATCATAAATTTTTTTTTACAGATGATCACGGTAAAGGACGCAAGTCCGGTTTATATACTATAAATTATATTTTTCATACTCAACGCTGATCGTGTCGAATCAAGATTAAATGACACAACTCCAATTTACACCTTTTAGCTCAAACTTGAAGGACATGATCTCAACTTGCACCTTCAACTTAGTTAGACATAATTTTATATTGTGCACGTAGATCCTTTCACGAGATTTTTAAATGATATTTAAACGCCCCGATTAAAATTTCTTATCAAAAATTATATCCATTTGAAAATTAAATTTTGAGGTCATTTGCACATATTTAAAAATTAACTTTTGAGGTCATTACATATACAAATAACTAAAATTATACAAATTTTTATTATAAAATTTTTTAAAAACAATTAAAGTTATATTTTAAATTTTAATTATCAAAAAATTTTAAGTATAATTTTTAATTAGGGAAGGAATCCCTTTACAATGGGTTATCTTGACAATCTTGACAATGGATCTTCAAATAAATAGGAAAATTCTTAAAAAGAAAGAATCTTATAGATATGTTCTTCTACTTATAGATTGATGGTGATTAAAATTTAATATAATTTCATTATTGTTTGCTAGTCGATCAAAGACCATCAAAATGTTATGCACTTTACAACGGTTTTTATTTAACGGTCTTTGATGGACTATCAAATGATATGAAATTGTATGAAATTTGAATCACCATCAATCCATAAGTAGAAGAACATATCTATAAGATTTTTTATTTTTAATATTTTTTCATATTTATTTAAAAATTCATTGTTAAGATTGTCAAAATAGCCACCGTCAAGTGATCCCTTCCCTTTTAGTTATTTCTATATATAATGAGCAATGGATTTGAATAAATAATTAAAATGATAGTGAGCAGTGATGTGGAAAAAAAATTAAATTTATGTAATGAAAGTGTGTAGTGGGCTGAAGAATAATTAAAATTATATTTAAAATTTTAATAATTACAAATTTAAAAATATTCAATATCTAAATGTTTGTTATTAATTTTTTGGTACTATTTGGACTTATTTTATATTATATATATGATAATTATTACTTAAGTATTTATATTATTATAATGAGTAATTAGTTAAATAATTTCTAAATCTGTATAGATGAGTTAAAAAATTGATGTTTTAAATAAATATATTTTTTGATAAAAAAACACTGATTGGAACATTTAAATATAATTCGAAAAACTCACAAAAAAATATGCACAACATAAGATTATGTCTAGATCAGTTAAATGACGCAAGTTAAGGTCTCCCTTCAAATTTGTATTAAAGGACGTGAGTTGAAATTGCATCATTTAATTTTGACTTGATGTGATCCACTATCGGACATAAATATAATTTAATTAAATTTTGATTTAATTATATATATGAGTCCCGTCGTTTAAAAAAAATTCCGCAAAAGGCCTAGGGGTTCGTTTGGCAAATCAAGGAATAGGTTCAGAAGAGTGGTAATTTTGGAAGAGTGATATAATAGTATATTTTTGGAAGAGTGGTAGAAGAGTGTGTAGGGATTCGGAATGCCCAAATCCCATTAATGCTCAAGCTGCGGAAAGACCGTAGAACAAAAATTTTACTTCTACTTAAGTTAGGGATTAAAGTATGTCGGATAATAATCGAGAGTTACAGACATTTAATCCTTTACAAAAGACGGTAAAATATTATTTTACTTCTAACTTAAGCTTAGGGTTAAAGTGATGTGTCGGATGATTACGAGAGATACACACCTCTTTAAACCTTTATTGATCTACTCCATTATTGATTTCTAAAATATTAATCTACTTAACAATTAAATAGATTAATATAAGATGTTATACCTCGCTTCCAAATTTCAATTGGAATGAAAATCGGCTTGTCTCGGAGCACCAAACGTCGATGCCTCGTGGGTTATCCACCAAGACTAACCGAGAGAGCGGCTTATTTCTTTTGCCGAAATACGTAAACCGCGGTTTCTCGCAAAAACACTATTCACCCGAGAAAAAGACGAAATAGTACTATTCACGACTCGCGATAATTCTGTTTCACAAATGTGCGAAATACCGCAACTTTCGTAAAAACACTATTCACCGATCCGTGAATTACGAAACAACCGTATACCGAGAGAGAAAAGTAAAACGATTTGGTGGAACTTTTTCTCTCACCCTACCCCTACTATTTATAGAAAAAGTGGAATTGACAAATTACCAAAATGCCCTCGTGAATAGTAGGGAGGTTTTGAAAGTGAAAAGACGAAAATACCATAAAGTTCATCCAATTTACCAAAACGCCATTGGGCTTTTTGGCCAAATTACCGAAATACCCTTGGGCTTTTGGACAAATTACCAAAATACCCTTGGAGGTCGTCATGGGCTTTTCATGGGCCTTTTTGGGCTTTTCGATTTTGGGCTTTTTTTGGCTTTTCGATTTTGGGCTTTTAATTATTAATTAAGACTTTAATTATAAATGGGCTTTGGCCCATAATTCAAATCCATAATTAACATTTAAAATCCAAATCAAATATATATAATTGTCATCTACAATTATATTTTTCTCATTGTTGTTTGGCGAATTTATACGACGTGTCCACACGTTATAAATTCAATCGATTTTTGCTTCTTGTCATCTCTATGACAAATATAATTATATCATATATAATTAATTATAACCATCTTATTATTAATTATAAACAATTTATAATTAATCGATAAGATTCTCCGATTAACTCCTATACGGTGTGACCGACGGGATCCGTGTTATGTTGGTAAATAGAGTTAAAACCGTTTTAACTTCTATAATCATAGGAGGCATCGCGAGAATGCACTATGACCATCCATTACACGAGATGATGATGTCTTGTACAATATCATGATCCATAAACTATTTACTTGTGTTTAATTCTTTTGTCTCATAGCTATCGATCGTTTCAAGGTAGGTATGTGTCATCCTTGCAAACTTAATCTTTTCTTGATCCCGAGTAAATTATCAAATATAATTACTCTTGTAATTATCTTGCTAGCGAGATAATCTTACTCTATCAAGGGCCCAATGATGCTATAACTCGTATAGAAATACGAGGGACAATAGTACTTTTGGCAAACCATCTCTTCCTCCGCATAAGTTATGTATACTTAGAAGAGCTACCTTTATAGCCACCTTTTACGGATAACGTTTGGTAGAAATCACACACATACATATCCTATGTAGGAAAGATGAATACCTCATACTTTAGAATTTAATACGAACGAAAACATTAATGACACGAACACAATTCCATTTAATGTTTCATTCGGGAGTCTATCAAATACGATGTTCCTTGAACATCTATCTATGCGATTAAAATGACAACTCTTTGTCTATGGTCTGTAAAACTTGACCATCATTTAATCCACATACTAACCTGATAACGGTTAATTAGTGTTCCTGCTAATTACCTTGGTTAGTGACTTTTAAGAGTATATTCTATATTATGAAGTTTCACAATTCCAGTCATGAACTCGGAATGATTCATAAATTCAATAATACTCAAGGAAACAAAATATCGTTTAAATATCCAATTCATGAACAAAGCTTTATATAACCAATTTATCGTATTATTGACTTCAAGATTATTACAAACTAACAATCTCCCACTTAAGCTTGGAGTCAATCATATTGAGCTCTACCTTATACAAATCTCTTTATTCTATAAATCTCTAAGATTTAAAGAAAAATCTCACAGCCAATCTCCTATGTGTCTCAAACCCATAGAAGATATGTGCAACTAGTGCTTGGTTTGAGGTAGAGATCTTATAAGTGGATCAGCTGTGTTGCCGATTGTGTCAATTTTACAAATCTTTACGTCACCTCTATTTATGATTTTTCATATGAGGTGATAACGTCTGTGTAACCACTTACCACGAGCTCCGAGTCAACACCGTAGATGAGAAACATATCCTTAGTTCTTCTTAAGTACTTAAGGATATTCTTTGCAGCATTCCAGTGCTCCTAGCCTGGATTAGCCTGATATCTACTCGTCACACTCCAAGCGTACGAGACATCAGGGCGAGTGCACAACATGGCGTACATGATAGAGCCAATAGCCGAAACATATGGTACTCTACTCATTATGCTTTGCTCATCGATTGTCAATGGACACCGAATCTTGCTAAGCCGTGTGCACCATGATTCATTGGCGAAAATCTTTTCTTAGAATTCAACGTCTTTGAACCGATTCAGCACTTTATCAATGTATGTACTTTGACTTAATCCAATAAGTCTCTTAGATCTATCTCTATAGATCTTTATGCCTAGTATATAGACAGTCTCGCCCAAATCTTTCATTGAGAACACTTTCTTTAATGAAGATTTGGTGATTCACAATAGGGGAATATTATTTCCCATTAAGAGTATATCGTCCATATAGAGGATTAAAAAGCGATGACACTCCCACTAGTTTTCCGTATACACAAGGTTCTTCTTCGCATCGACGAAGTCAAACCGTTGACTTCTTCGCCAAATCAAAGATTCCAACTCCGTAATGCTTGCTTCAATCCATAATGGATTTGAGAAGCTTGCATACCTTCCCAGCATTCTTTGGATCCTCAAAACTTATGGGTTGTATCATATACACGTCCTCTTCTAAATTTCCATTTAGGAATGCGGTTTTGACATCCATCTGCCATATTTCATAATCATGAAATACGACAATTGCTAGGAGCATCCGAATTGACTTAAACATAGCTACGGGCGAAAAAGTTTCATCATAATCTACGTCGAGAATTTGCTTGAAACCTTTCGCTACTAGCCGTACTTTGTAAATAAATATTATCATCCATGCCTGTTTTTCCTTTTAAAAAACCCACTTGTTAGCTATGGGTTTTACCCCAACAAGTGGTGCAACCAGGGTTCCAAACCTTGTTGTCATACATGGACTATATTTCGGATCTCATGGCCTCCACCATTTATCGAGTGGGGTCATCCATCGCTTCCGCATAGGTTAGAGGATCTTCAGCATCAAATACTGAGACTTCATGCAGTCCCATGTACCTTTCAGGTACACGGACCGTCCTATGTGACCTTCGTAGCACTTGTTCTTCAGGTTGTCGAACTTCATCCACATCAGTATGCGGATTTAGTTCTATTTCAACTTGCGTTGAAGTAGATGAGCTCGGGACTAGAACTTCTTCCACAACTATTTGTAGATTTGGTTCTTCCAAATGCTCATTAGTAGAAGAATCAAGTGGTGGGTTTATCTCGATCGATCGTATATTATATTGTGTGATGTATCTTGAATTTCTTCAAGTATTACATTACTCCCACTACTTCCTTTTGCGAGAAACTCTTTCTCCAAAATATACCATGACGAGCAACAATTATCTTGTTCTCGGACTGATAATAGAAGTAATATCCTTTCGTTTCCTTAGGATACCCTACGGAAAAGCATTTATCAGCTTTGGGTCCAAGTTTGTCATAAGTCGAACGTTTGACAAATACCTTGCAACCCTAAATTTTAAGATAAGACATATTTGGTACCTTACCAAACCATAACTCATATGGAGTCTTTTCTACTGACTTGGATGAAACCCTATTTATTATTAGTGCAGCAGTTTCTAGTGCGTGCCCCCAAAACATTTTTGAGAGTGTGATATTACTCATTATGGAACGAACAATGTCTAACAGAGTTTGATTCCTCATCTCAGAAACACCATTCCATTGTGATGTTCCCGGAGATGTGAGTTGTGAGACTATCCCACATTCTTTTAAGTACATTATAAACTCATAACTTAAGTATTCGCCTCCACTCGTCCCGACCGTAAGGCCTTAATACTTTTATTCAGTTGATTTTCAACTTCAGTCTTGAATTCCTTGAACTTTTCAAAAGATTCAGACTTATGTCTCATCAAGTAGACATAATCATATTTACTGTAATCATCAATAAATGTGATAAAGTAGCGATCACCGTTTCTTGTACAAGTACTCATTGGTCCGCATATATCTGTGTGTATAAGGGCTAATAAGTCACTTGTCCTTTCGCCCTTCTTGGAGAAAAGCAATTTGGTCATTTTTCACGTAAATAAGATTCACAATATTAAAATTACCAAGAAGTCCAACTTCATGTAACTTTTGATGTGTTTCTCGTTTATATGACCAAGGCGATAATGTCATATGAAAGTCATACTTTCATGAAATGTTTTGAGTCGTTTATTGTTGTTAAATATAGGTTTGTCTATTTTCAGTATATTAAGATCATTCATCATAAAAGAAGATCCATAATATAACTCATCTTTGTATATAGAACAACCATTGTCCTTTATAACAAAAGAGAAACAATTCATTTCTAAACATGAGATTGAAATGATGTTTCTGAAAATACTTGGAACAAAATATACATTTTTAAGTTCCAGTATAAACCCGCCAGGAAAATACAACTTTGTACTTCCGACTGTTACGGCTGCAACTTGTGCACCGTTTCCAACTCGGGGTTGTATTTCCTTATAACGTAGTTTTCTCCTATTCTTTAATGCCTCCATATTTGAACAAATATGAGCACATGATCCAGTATCCAATACTTAATTATGAATAGAGGTAACAACGTTAACTTCAACAATAAAAATATCTTAAGTTGAAGTCTTGGGAACCTTTCCCATCCTTACATCTTCAGATACTTAGGGCAGTTCCTCTTCCAATGACCTTTACTTTGATAGTAAAAGCAGTCAGAGGTAGAAGAGACTTTTGCTTTGGGAGTGTTCTGATTAGGAACCATCTTCCCTTTATCCTTGTACTTAGGTGCCACTTTAGGAGTCATTTTGCATTTTATCTTTTTAATCTTCCTCGTACCTTCTTGGATCACGAGGATAGAAGAACTCTTCTTCATCTCCCCATCAGTGATCCTCAACATCCCTTGGAGCTCCTGCAAGCTCTTGTCCATTCCCAGCATATAATAATTCCTGATGAAATTAGAATAGCTAGGAGGGAGAGAGTTCAGGATAACATCCGTAACAAACTCTTTGCTCAACGGACTGTTAAGCTTCTCCAACTTCTCAACATCGCTCGTCATACGGAGCATGTGAGTGTCAAGAGAGCTGCCCTCAGTCATCTTATGACTCAGCAGAGATTTAGTCACCTTAAATTTCTTGACCAAAAAACTTTGTACATCGAGCTCATCTTCTTTGTGCTTGTTGTACATGGTGACTTCATTTGCTGTGCAGCCTACTGCAGGCTGTGCAGGGATTAGTGTGTTTAAGGACGTACTCGAGTTTCTCATGTCTTAGTATGATTGTGAGCGCACGGAACGTATTAGTAAGAGTTTCTTTAGCCATGTGCTACAACGTAAAATGTAAAGATTTTTAGCTTTGTTCATGTAATATTTTATTCCAAATAAAACTCCCACTACAAATTTATTCTATTCCCGTTTGTAGTTAGGACCAAGATCCCTATTTTCACTGATAATCAAGTTATCGTTGAATAACTCATTTATTAATTATCTTAGGTAAGCAACTCTTTGCTAATCACATCTCTATGTGATTCTTGGTTTCGCTAAACATCATATGTTTTAACGAAACTTTGCCCCAAGCCCAAAACTGTTTTGGAAATCATTGGTAAGTAACCTCACTCTATTTGGTTCGTTATGTCGGACATAACCCTCGAAAACCAAAGGTAAAAGGTGACGCCTCGAGTAGGTCACGTCGCGATGAACAATGATATGCGAGGACAGTAGGTAGGGCATATTACTTAATTTTTCGGGTTTAACATCGTAAGCGATCGGTTTGTTAAACCGACTTTAAACAGAACTTACGAACACGTAAAAGATGTCGCGAGAAAGACCACCGAAAGTTCCTTTTCCGATCTTTCTTTGACACAACCTTCCTTCACGGTTTCTTAAAAATGATAAATCTAATTTATACATTTATAATTAGTCGATTTATTAAGCCGACTTTAAACGACTTATGAACACGTGAAAAGACGTCCGCCAGAAAGACCATTGAAAGTTCCTTTTCCAGTCTTTCTTTGACATAACATTCTTTCACGGTTCCTTAAAATGATAAATCTAATTTACTCATTTATTATCAAAGCGGTAAATCCAATTTACCAGCTCATACAAATATTTTGTATATATACATGAATCAGTCACGTATATAACTACTATCTATCCAATAGAAGTAGCTTTGCATCTATGATAAGATACATTTCATATCAAAACAGTAAATCTAATTTACCTGCTCATATAAACATTTTATATATATTTATACATGAATCAGTCACGTATATAGCTACTATCTATCCAATAGGAGTAGCTTTGCGTTTATGATAAGATACATTTCAAATCAAAGCAGTAAATCTAATTTACCGGTTCATACAAACATTTTGTATATTTTTATACATGAATCAGTCACGTATATAGCTACTATCTATCCAATAGGAGTAGCTTTGTGTCTATGATAAGATACATTTCAAATCAAAGCAGTAAATCTAATTTACCGGTTCATACAAACATTTTGTATATATTTATACATGAATCAGTCACGTATATTTCTATCAGTTCTCAATTCTTTATTTTGCAGCTATATCTTTCTTCTTTACTTATACCGTAAAAAGCATATAAACATTTTATATGATTTCAAAATAGTTAATTCTTTTTGGTACGAGAAAGCAATTTGATAACGTGATAAAGTTCCTTTTGGGCCAGTTATCAGGACACGTAAAAGGGGCTCCCAGGAAAGATTGGGGTCACGAGGACCACTTTAAATTCAATCTTTCCTAGACAGAACCATCTCTTTCAGGTGTGGAAATCAACAGCTCTTACTCAGGTACTTTATTGCTTCATCACATTCATAGATATACTTTTCATAACCAAATATTTCCGAAAAAGCAAAAGAGTTACATTTGCCATGCTTCGAAAGCGCAAAAGTAATTTGGTAACGTGACAAAGTTCCTTTTGGGCCAGTTATCGGGACACGTAAAAGGACTTGTCGAAAGAATACCGAAGGTATCCACTTCCCATCTTTCTTTGACATCACCTTATCTTTTATGTGTGGAGATCAACGACTCTTACTCGGGTACTTTATTGCTTCATCACATTCTTAGATATACTTTAACACAATCGAAAGTTTTCGAAAAGAAAGCGTAAAGAAAGTATAAAGAAAGCTTAAATCTAATTTAACTTTCTTAGTCGACAGAGCCAAACCAAGAAAATCCAATTTTATTTGGTTTGGACTTTAAAAAATTACAAATCTAAGAATTAAACCGATACGGGGTATATGCATCTTATTTGCATAAGATATAACCTTTTAGAAAATCAATCGGCGGGAGAGCCTTTGCTCGATACCACTTTGTAGGGATTCGGAATGCCCAAATCCCATTAATGCTCAAGTAACGGAAAGACCGTAGAACAAAAATTTTACTTCTACTTAAGTTAGGGATTAAAGTATGTCGGATAATAATCGAGAGTTACAGACATTTAATCCTTTACAAAAGACGGTAAAATATTATTTTACTTCTAACTTAAGCTTAGGGTTAAAGTGATGTGTCGGATGATTACCGAGAGATACACACCTCTTTAAACCTTTATTGATCTACTCCATTATTGATTTCTAAAATATTAATCTACTTAACAATTAAATAGATTAATATAAGATGTTATACCTCACTTCCAAATTTCAATTGGAATGAAAATCGGCTTGTCTCGGAGCACCAAACGTCTGATGCCTCTGTAGGTTATCCACCAGGACTAACCAGAGAGCGGCTTATTTCTTTTGCCAGAAATACCGTAAACCGCGGTTTCTCGCAAAAACACTATTCACCCGAGAAAAAGACGAAATAGTACTATTCACGACTCGCGGTAATTCTGTTTCACAAATGTGCAGAAATACCGCAACTTTCGTAAAAACACTATTCACCGATCCCGTGAATTACGAAACAACCGTATACCGAGAGAGAAAGTAAAACTGATTTGGTGGAACTTTTTCTCTCACCCTACCCCTCTATTTATAGAAAAAGTGGAATTGACAAATTACCAAAATGCCCTCGTGAATAGTAGGGAGGTTTCAAAGTGAAAAGACCAAAATACCCTTAAAGTTCATCCAATTTACCAAAACGCCATTGGGCTTTTTGGCCAAATTACCGAAATACCCTTGGGCTTTTGGACAAATTACCAAAATACCCTTGGAGGTCGTCATGGGCTTTTCATGGGCCTTTTTGGGCTTTTCGATTTTGGGCTTTTTTGGGCTTTTCTGATTTTGGGCTTTTAATTATTAATTAAGACTTTAATTATAAATGGGCTTTGGCCCATAATTCAAATCCATAATTAACATTTAAAATCCAAATCAAATATATATAATTGTCATCTACAATTATATTTTTCTCAGTTGTTGTTTCGGCGAATTTATACGACGTGTCCAACACGTTATAAATTCAATCTGATTTTTGCTTCTTGTCATCTCTATGACAAATATAATTATATCATATATAATTAATTATAACCATCTTATTATTAATTATAAACAATTTATAATTAATCAATAAGATTCTCCGATTAACTCCTATACGGTGTGACCACGGATCCGTGTTATGTTGGTAAATAGAGTTAAAACCGTTTTAACTTCTATAATCATAGGAGGCATCCGGCGAGAATGCACTATGACCATCCAATTACACAGATGATGATGTCTTGTACAATATCATGATCCAAAACTATTTACTTGTGTTTAATTCTTTTGTCTCATAGCCATTTATCGATCATCAGTTTCAAGGTAGGTATGTGTCATCCTTGCAAAACTTAATCTTTTCTTGATCCCGAGTAAATTATCAAATATAATTACTCTTGTAATTATACTTTTGCTAGCGAGATAATCTTACTCTATCAAGGGGCCCAGTGATGCTATAACTCGTATAGAAATACGAGGACAATAGTACTTTTGGCAAACCATCTCTTCCTCCGCATAAGTTATGTATACCGAAGAGCTACCTTTATAGCCACCTTTTACGGATAACGTTTGGTAGAAATCACACACATACATATCCTATGTAGGAAAGATGAATACCTCATACTTTAGAATTTAATACTGAACGAAAACATTAATGACACGAACACAATTCCATTTAATGTTTCATTCGGGGTCTATCAAATACGATGTTCCTTGAACATCTATCTATGTGATTAAAATGACAACTCTTTGTCTATGGTCTGTAAAACTTGACCATCATTTAATCCACATACTAACCTGATAACGGTTAATTAGTGTTCCTGCTAATTACCTTGGTTAGTGACTTTTAAGAGTATATTCTATATTATGAAGTTTCACAATTCCAGTCATGAACTCGGAATGATTCATAAATTCAATAATACTCAAGGAAACAAAATATCGTTTAAATATCCAATTCATGAACAAAGCTTTATATAACCAATTTATCGTATTATTGACTTCAAGATTATTACAAACTAACAGAGTGGTATTCTTGACTATTCAGAAGAGTGAAAATATCGTTTGGCAGTTGTTAATCAGAATAGTTAAAATATGAATAATTATGATACTAACAATAATGATGATGATGATGATAATAATAGTAATAATATAATAATAACAATAAAATAATAATAATAATCTATAATCATAATCATAATAAATAATAATATTCATAGTTGTAATCATAATAATATAATAGAAATATAAACATAATCATAATATAATAATATAATAAAAAAATATAATTATAATTATAATCATAATAATATAATAATAAATAATCATAATTCTAATAATATAATAATATAATCATAATATAATAATACAATACAACATAATCAAATAATAATAAAATAATAACCATAATCATAGTCGTAATCATAATAATATAATAATATAATAAGAAAAAAATATAATTATAATCATAATATAATAATAATAATAAATAATTATAAACATAATATAATAATAATAATATTAAATAACTGTAATCATAATATAATCATAGCTATAATAATATAATATAATATAATATAATATAATATAATATATAATAATAATAATAATAATAATCATCATCATCATAGTCATAATCATAATATAATAATATAATAATAAAATTATAATCATAATCATGATAATATAATATAATAATAATAAATAATCATAATCATAATAATATAATCATAATATAATAATATAATACTAAAATCATAATTATTATAATAATATAATAATAAATAATAATAAAATTAATCATATAATAATAATACTAACAATGATGTTAATATAATAATAATAATAATAATAATAAATAAATAAATAAATAAATAAATAATCATCATAACATTAATATAATAATAAATCATAATCATAATTATAATCATATCGTAATAATATAATACAACATAACCAAACAATAATCGTTATTCCGACGAGAGCTAATCCGATATACCACTTATAACTTGATATATCAAATTAGCAGATTTTAGTAATAATAAGTTTTATTAAAAATAAGAGTGAGAAACGTAAAATTTCAAATATACGAATGGTAGAGTGCCACTGCGAGTGGCGCGTTTCATCCAAACCCCGCGCAAGTGAGATGGAGAGGCGCTGCGCATTTTGTATATATAAGAAGCAAATGCGCCACTGCCAGTGGCGTGTTTCGTAAAAATAATGAAGCGCGCACACTACCAAATGCGCGCACCGCCATTCGTATATTTGAAATTTTACGTTTCTCACTCTTATTTTTAATAATATTAATTTAATAAAACTTATTATTACTAAAAACTGATCAAATTAGCACTCTTCCATACTTTTTTATTTAATTTAAAATTTGTTTAACAAATTAATTTATCAAAATAGCTATTTTATTTTAACTTTTTGCTATTGTAGCAAGTGGCAAACACTTTCCTAGAGAAGTACGACACGCCTCCGTTTATCATATCCGGTGCTTTATATTTAGTATCTCTTTGACAGCAATGGTTAATGGTCCTATGAATATCTTAGATCTTTTGTGGCGAATGCGAACGCTAATTATATGATAATACTGAAAAGGATCCCGGTAATAGTTACAACAAATAACAGAGAAGGATTAGTGCTTCTGGACGTCAGTTACTCGCCACTTAGTCATGGGTCCATATCGGCCACAAAAGATCAGATTAGCTTTCAGAGCAGGGCCTGCAGAATATTTTCTCATTTTCAAAGTTGATTTAATCAATTCAACTGCTCAAAATAATTTTCATATCAAAATTAAATGTAAACAAAATTTTATTTTATTTTTTAATTTTTTACTATTTTTTTAGATAACTAGAATTTTGTTGTTGTTGAATAACTCATGATAATTAAATCAAGTGTAAATAATTTTCTAATATATAAAATTTTATTCTTTGCTTGCGCTGAATAGTGTATTTTTCAATAAGAGCTATTTTCTTCCTCAACAAATTTACCTTTGTTCTGCTATAATTTTTGTTTTTTAGACTAAATATGGTGTATGTGATTTTAATTTTCTTGTAAAGCTACTTTAATAATATAATATTAACAATTTTCTATCAACATTTATCTTTCTTCTAGAATCATTTCAGTTTTTAACTAGTAAATATTAGTTCTGTGGTGAACTTAAAGTAAAATTAGATTCTTATATTAAACAAATATCGAACAAAAAAAATCCTTCGATAACACAATTTTAACTTTGCTTTGCTTGAAAAAAACTCGAAATATTTCTTTTATTTCATTTTGTGTCTGAATCTCAAGTGCTAATATCAGCAACACAATTCGACAATGATCTGAGCAAACAATGCACAATCCGACAAAACGGGTCTTCTTTTTCAATTGCGCTCACTTTCGCGAAAAACACCTTTCTTCATTGTTCTCTTGATCTCTTTCTCAATTTCTTACGCTCTGAGCCTCAGTACTCCAGGTTCCACACAATTACACAGTGAACCTCTAGAATCCCACAAATAACCCCTTTGTTTAAGCAATATTTTCGTTAAAAAGAGATAATCGCGATTGAAGTCGCGGAGAGAGCTTTTCCTCATGCTTTCTGATGTACTTCTCAGGTACTTGTTCTTCTCTAATCTCTACCTTTCGTTCCCGCTGACGTCTCCCCTCTTAGTCTTAGTCTCTTAGATTAGCTTTTAGTCTTTGCTTGCGCTGAATAGTGTATTTTTCAATAAGAGCTATTTTTTTTTCTTCAATAAATTTACCTTTGTTCTGCTATAATTTTAGTTTTTTTGGGTTAAATATGTTGTTTGTGAATTTAGTTTTCTTGTAGCTACATCAATAATAAATTTTTGTTGTAAAGCATGTTAAAACTTTATTTTTTCCAGGCGATAGATAGAGAAATAATGGAATTTCTAATCTTAGTTATCTCTCTGTCTAAATTCTCTACTGTGGTAGCTTGACGCAATATTTTGTTCTATTTTTGGTTTTGAAGGATATTTCATGCAATCCGTTTTTGCAATAACTACGGATGCTCTATTTCTGAAAGTAAAAATAGGTATGTCGAAACAAGGAATGCAATTTTTGGCAATTTCGCTCCTAATGCTTATTTCTTTTCCATTGATAGGACAACCTTGGTTCTTTCTCCTAATAATATTAGACTCTGCATAATTTAGTTGATAATTTTTGGGTGAATTTTTTCTTCAACTATATAATACAGAAAGGATTTCATTCCTAATAAGCATTCTTCAATTCTGAAGTCAAAATTTATACTTAAATTTTGTTTATTATACAGATTTTCAGATGCAGAAGAATTTTGAAGAGGGGCGCCATAAACTGGCGCAAATTTCTCAAAGGGCCTGTGAACTAGCACAGAAGGTGGATGAAAACTTGACAGATACACTTTCTCTAATGGATTTGAATTTTTCATTGGATGGATTGGGACTGCTGTACGATGATCTCAGCAAAGCATGTGAAGTTTCTAAACTTGCAAAGGTAATTGTGCTATTTTCTTAGCTTTCTTTTCTGGTTTCATGTGTTACTGATAGAAAAAGACAGGTGAAGATGAAATAAACTACTTTGTTTCTCTTTTTGTGGATAGATATCCGGCAAGTGTGTTAATTTAGCCAAAAAGTTTGCTGATGAGGTGTCGGTTGATTTGTTGGGCTTGCATATCGATCGAGTCAATGCAGAGTCTGAGCATGTCAATTCTGAAAATTCTATGTCTGTATCTGAAGAAGAGCTTGATGAAAATTCTGAGTCCAAATCTGAAGAAGAGCTCAATGAAAGTAAAGACCTTGATGAAAATACCAAGTCTGAATCTGATGAAGAGATTGATGATTTAGAAATTTCAGGAGTTTCAAATGATGATTCAGAATCTACCAATGCAAATAAACCCTCCAACCAAGAATCTGAAGTGAAGTCCCCATTAGGTACTAAATTACAAAATTTGTTTTTCTAGTTATAAAAGAAGTTTTTATGTATATGCATATCACAGCTTCTCTGTGATTGTGATTGTTGTATAAGTTATCTGGTAATACTCTAATGCCATTACTGGGGTTTAATTCAGTCAAAAAGCAGTTTTTTTATATATAATATTTATAATAATTATATTATTAATAATAAGAGTGATGAAATCGAAATTTTAAAAATACGAATGGCAGCGCGCCATTGGCAGTGGCGCGTTGCAAAGACGCCACTGGCAGTGGCGTCTTTCAATTATTATTTTTTACTTTTCAGTTAAAAAAAAACTGCTGAAAGACGCCAGTGGGAGTGACGTTTACCCACCGGCATCATAATCATACTGCAACTTCAACAAACGCGCCACTCCAACTTCAAAAAAAAAACTGGTTTGCACAAACGCGCCACTCCCAGTGGCGCGCTGCCATTTGTATTTTTAAAATTTCAAATTTATCACTCTTATTATTAATAATATAATTATTATGAATATTATATATAAAAAAACTGGTCAAAAAGTTAGAGGCGTTGTAAAAAACAGTGGCTCTGGTGCCTACTGTGCTATTAGTTATTATATAGTAATTACTTACCGTGGATAGAAACCTGCCTTTAGTTAGGAATTTTAAAAAAAATATATAGTATTGTTCCTTGAATTAGGGGTGGCAAAATATCAGTTTGGATCGCTAATATCTTATTATTTTACTTGAAATGGCTCAGACCAGACCTGACCAGATCATAACCATCCTTGGGTAGCTGACCCACCCATGCCAGACCCATAACGGGTCAATCTTAACCACCAGTTCTGGTCTTATAGTCACTATAAGTAGTATTGATACTATTATTTATCAATTAAAACAAATTAATCCTGATGATTATTACACTTACTTTGGTCCATGCTTGCCTGAAGTCTGGTTCCCAGCAGTTTCTTTGATCTTATCTTCAGTTGTCAAAATTTCAATAGTTTGATCACTCCTCAATCCAAATTGATAAGTTTCTTTTTTTTTAAATCAATTTTTTGAACCAAATTGCAGATAGTGACCTAGCTTTTTTAGATGCCCTATTATATGATGACAGAGATTATATGGCATCGCCACAAGGAGAACTCAAACCAAATTATGGTAAACACATTGTTCCCTATTAAAGCCATTATATGACAATACTATAACTGCTAGGGTAGCTAAATTGATGAGTTTTCATTATTTTTATATTTTGTCAATTCTTCAAACCAAGTTGCAGCTACTGAGACAGCTTCAACAGAAGCCCTAGAAAATAACATGGGAGCTTATACGTCATCTTCGCAAGGAAAACTGAAGCCGAATGAAGAGTTTGGTAAGCACAGTGTTCCCAATTAAGTCTTCTATAGTTTTATTCTACAAGACTTGAAATGCTTGGTATCTGAATTTGTAAGCTCTCTTTAATTATCAATTTTTCAAACCAAATCGCAGTTCCACTAAAGGACCTAGAAGATAACATGGCAGCTTGTATGCCATCTTCGCTACGAAAATTCAAACTGTATGAAACATATGGTAAACACAGTCTTCCCCAATTCCAGCTTATATGTTTTTGTGCCTTTTGTGCCTGACATCTTTTCAGATATATTGAAACCAGGGAGCACATAATTAATTAAATAATTATTATATAATAAATTTATTTTTCTTTTGAAACAAATTGCAGCTAATGAGGTTCTTTTGTCACAAGCTGTACAAAAAGGCAACACATCTGTTATTACGTCTTCACAAGTTAGTGAATCTGATGATGACAGCTCTAGCGTGGTTTCCATTGGCGAGACTCATATTATCATCACAGCCGAAGTTGACAATTTAGTCCCCTTATCTGAGATGGTTGCATTTCGTATGTGTTTTGTCCCCTTAATTGATAGTCATTTGGTGTAGTTAACTTCTACACTGCACTTATTATTTCATAGAATTTTTATGTGTTCTGAGGCTATATTGATTTCAACAGGATTTAGTCAAGGGACTAAATAGTAAATAGTGAGTTCCCTTTGCACCAGTAGGGAGCTAAGCTAATCTGGCTAATACCTCACTAAAACAGAATGGATAAATCTAATGGCAAATTTTTTCAAGGTCATAACTAGTCATTCCCATTTAACTGTTACAGAGTGAATCCATCGTAAATTTCCTTCAATTTGATACTATTGATTGGGTACTGTCAAGATTCACATTCCCTGATTAAAAACAAATCTTTCGAAGGAGCTCCTTCTATCAGAATCTCTGTGAGATGCATGAAATCTGATATGTTATCTTCATAAGGTGATTTTACACCAAGTGAAGCATTTGGTGTGCATACTGTTCCTACTAATTTTTGTCTGTTTTTTGGGGGTTTTGTGCCAAAATTTATTTATAGAAGTTATCAGTACAGTTTCCTTTTGCTCAATGTATTTTGAAATATGTTAAAAACAAAGAATACAGTATTGATATTATACATTCTATACTAAAACTCTTTTCGTCGGAACTAATTGCAGCTAATGAATTTTTACCTGAAATCTTACTAGATGACACAAATTGTAATATGCTGTCTTCACAAGTTGATGTCGTACCAATTGAAGCACATGGTACTTGTCTCTGTCTCTTACACTACTTTTAGTGGTTTTTGCATTAGTATGCAACTTCATTAGTTTCTGTTTGGGTGGTTTTTGCATTAGTATGCAACTTCATTAGTTTCTGTTTGGCCTATATCCTTTAAGACATGAAGAACAAAGAATGTTGGAGTTCATCTGTTGTTTGACTTCATTACTGGATTGCTATCTTTTTCTTTATTTTTTTTAACTCCTGCAATAATTATTGTCAGTGGATCGAAAAGCATTGATGGAAGTTAGCAAATCTAGTGATAGAAACTCCAAAGTGAATCCCATTGACAAGACCAATGAAACCACGGATGAGGCTGACAATTTAGGCAATTACTCTAAGCCACTTGAATTTGGTATGTGTTTTTTCCCCTTAATTTATATTGGTCTTGTGCTGCTGTGAACTTCTCTAGAAGAGTTGAATATTTTGTCTACTTGAGACTTTCTTGACTGCAATAGAGTTATGTCAAGAAAACAAAGAATGAGTTACCCTTGATTCCAGATGGGAAGCTAAATTGGTTCATGCATCAGTAATATGGAATGGCTAAATTCAAATTGATGCTGGCATCTGAGTCTCATATGCATGTATCCATATCCATATAAGTAATATAAAGTTTTGTCCTTGTTATTTCAATTTTTTTTTTATGTTTTTTGTTGTAGGTCATTTTGAGGATATAGATCTAAAGGATGACTGGGAAGATGATATCGATTATGATCTCAACTTGGATTCTTATTATGAATCCAAGAAGTCTTCCAAGGTATGACACTGTTCAAACTTCAAAATATGATAATTTAGTATTTGATCCTAACATTATATAGCCCAAAATAACATGCTGGCATTGGGAAATGTTGCTCTCTGTAGAAGAAATTGGCAGCTAAGTTTATCTCAAGGTTGCGGCACTCGATGAAATCCCAGTCGGGCGAAGCTGCACACAAACCAAATGCAAACACTGCTTATTCAGATTGGGAGATAGTGTAAATCTTAATCAATTTAATATTGAAAATCAAAGAAACTGGAGCTTTACGTAACAAAACAAGTATAAAAGTAGCTTCCATAGCATTTTTGACTGTGATTATTGAGGTTAATAACGTAACTGTGGATTGAACCATTTTCTAATCAAGATTCAAGATTGAGTTTGTTCTTAACATTTCTGGTTGGTCTCTGAGCAATAGAGTTTCTGCGTCTGTAACATAGTAAAAGGAAGAAAAATCTGGCAAGTAGGGCTGCAAACGAGTCAAGCTCGAGCCAATTCATCTTGAGTAGGTAATGAGCAAGCCATTCACGAACTAAATTGCGAGTCGATCCTGAGTGACCCCAATGTTAAGCATTTGTTGCTAATAAGGTGGTGTGTTTTTTTTTTCTTGCTTGTACCAGGTCCTGACGATATAAATTGAGATCTTTTGGGGTCTATTATTTGGTTAAATTTAGAGTAAGACGGACTATAATATTCTTTAAATAGTAAATATCCTTGTTATTTCAAACTAAGAGAGAATTGAGATCCTTCCCCAAGCAGTTTTTATTATAAATAATAATTATTAAATTAATATTATTAATAATAAGACTGATAACGGTAAAAAAGTGCAAAAATACGAATCGTAACGCGCCACTTTGCCGTGGCGCAGCGAAACGCGCCACGCCACGCGTGGCGCGTTTCACCCGTATATATTATACCGCGCAGGTGTGTTGCGCGTTGTTGACAGGAGAGAGAAAGAGAGAAACGAAGAGAGAGAGAAAGAGAGAAAGAGAGGAAGAGAGAGGAAGAGAGAAAGAGAGAAAGAGAGAAAGAGAGGAAGAGAGGAAGAGAGAGGAAGAGAGAGGAAGAGAGAGGGGAAGAGAAGAGAAGGAAAGAGAAAGGAAGAGAACCGGAGGAAAAAAACGCACGCTAGCATTTTTGTGGATTTTGCAATTAAAGGTAATTTTTTATAAATATTATTTAATTGTGTAGATTATTTAAAATTTAATTTAATTGTGTAGATTAATTATAATTTAATTTAATTGTGTAGATTAATTGTAATTTAATTTAATTGTGTAGATTAATTATAACTTAATTTAATTATGTAGATTAATTATAATTTAATTTAATTGTGTAGATTAATTGTAATTTAATTTAATTGTGTAGATTAATTATAATTTAATTTAATTGTGTAGATTAATTATAATTTAATTTAATTGTGTAGATTAATTATAACTTAATTTAATTATGTAGATTAATTATAATTTAATTTAATTGTGTAGATTAATTGTAATTTAATTTAATTGTGTAGATTAATTATAACTTAATTTAATTATGTAGATTAATTATAATTTAATTTAATTGTGTAGATTAATTATAACTTAATTTAATTATGTAGATTAATTATGTAGATTAATTATAATTTAAATGTGAAATTATGAAGATTAATTATAATTTAATTTAATTTAATTGTGTAGATTAATTATAATTTAATTTAATTATGTAGATTAATTATAATTTAATTTAATTGTGTAGATTAATTATAATTTAATTTAATTGTGTAGATTAATTATAATTTAATTTAATTATGTAGATTAATTATAATTTAAATGTGAAATTATGTAGATTAATTATAATTTAATTTAATTATGTAGATTAATTATAATTTAATTTAATTGTGTAGATTAATTATAATTTAATTTAATTGTGTAGATTAATTGTAGAATTTATTGTAGAATTTATTGTTTATTTAATTATATGATAGATAGATTAAAAATGAAGTACAATAATTATAAATTAATTATGAAATGAATTTTTTTCTAGATAATGGCAAAGCGAGCAACGAGATGAGAATATCATAATTTATCTCCTCGAAGACAAACATCGGACACATTATAGTCGTGCACGGGTACATTATATTCTTAAAAATAATAATAAAATACATATATACGAGAAGCTAATTATGAAATGAAAATTACAGAGAGATAACAATATCATTCGTTTCCGCACTCACCGTCCCACGATACCATACATCTCGCACATTCGAGTAGGTTGCGAGTTATGGGATTTCTTCATCTCGCCGATTGCGTGAGATTTATGTCCAAGAAGCGGAAGCCCGTAACTTAAAGATTGATACGGGTTTATTGAGCGCGTTGATAGAGTTTTGGAGGCCGAAACTCATACATTTCACTTCATTTGAATAATACGACCGCCATCATCTTGCTCATCCCGATCATCACTTAATTCCATTATCGTTGGATCAACACTACTTCTCATCAATATTATCAGCTAAATTACAGCCAGACGTAGTACTACTACTACCGCCAAAAAAATTATATAGTGGCACCGCTGGGTTTGGTTGTTGATAAATTATATTGTTACTGTAAATAGCTGGATACGGATATAAATTGGTTTGATCGTAGGTAGGATAGGAATTGGTTTGATCGTAGGTTTGATAGGAATTGGTTTGATCGAGGGTTGGATAGGAATTGGTTTGATCGTAGGTTTGATAGGAATTGGTTTGATCGAGGGTTGGATAGGAATTGGTTTGATCGTAGGTTTGATATGAATTGATTTGATCGTGGGTTGGATAGGAATTGGTTTCATTCTGGTTTGGAAATATTCCCGTCAAAAATTTATCGCCGCTTCGGTTGTTCTCAAAAAGATATATTTTCTTCATCGGGATTATAATTTAAATCGGTAGCATTTTGAAGAAAAATGGATGTTTGTTGTTTTTGTGGTTGTGATAAATGAACCGACGGCCGGTATTTATAGCAAAGATAGGCGCCACCGGCACCGGCGTGGTTTGAGGAAACGCGCAGCGCCATCCGCTGGGCGCGTTTGGTGAAAGACGCCACGCGCGGGCGCGTTTGTGAGGAAAGACGCCATGCGACGTATGGCGTTTCCAAACGTTTCGCGCATTGCTAACGCGCAAGTTGCGCGTTTTGGTTCGTATTTTTGGAAATAATCAGTTCTCACTCTTATTATTAATATTATTATTTTATTAATTATTATTTATAATAAAAACTGTTCCCCAAGGTAAGCCTCCAAAAGTTTTTGGATATAGCTCTCTTGCGCCGTGGAAATGTTTGTTTGAAAGGATATTATCCTTAGTAATTTTCTCAACGAAAGCTTATTAGTTAATAATTTTACAAGTTAAAAAATTTGAAATTCAAATAGAATATATTGTAAGATATATTAAAACATAATTGAATTAAGGATAACACAAGCTTTAGAAAATGCAGTGGTCAATTGCTCATTTATATTCTATTGTTTTGAAATTGCAAAAGATGACATTATTTTTATCACAGCAATAGTTTTTGCAATTGTTTCTCAATCAATTTCATGTAGTCTTCATCCCAGTTTCTAATTGTAATTTATTAACTTCATAGTTTCTAGTTTTGTATCCATGCGAGACTTTATTTCTGCTGAAGAGGTCCTAAATTATCAGAGATTAACCTCTCTTTTTTTTTTTTTTTTTTTTCAGTTTTTGGGTTTGAAGGGGCGGTTTTGTAACCATTTCTATTGCAGTAGTTTTTACTTATTGAACTTATTTTAACTTGTTATATACCTAATGAATAGGCACGTGTAATTGACTATGATTTGGTCCTTTGGGGATGACTTGTGTAAATTTGGAACGAAATAGACAATTTATTATTTATTTATTTTTAGATAATTTGATAATAAACTAGATAAAAGAATAAAGGTAAAAAGTAACAAATCTAAAGGAAAGTAAAATAATAAAACAAAAAAACGTAAAATAGAAATAATAAGGAATTCAATTGATTTCATTCAACTCTCAACATAATAATTACAAGGATTACATAATTATTTAAGAATTACATGAATATTTATAGCCAATTAATCCCACCTGCCATCCTAATTATATATGCTAAACACCACCGTAAATTACTCACTATTTATCTTCTATTTATTCTAATTATTACTATAGCCCTATATCATTACATAATATATATTTTTTTAATTTGACCCGTTTGATTTGAACAAGCATATCAAATTCATGTCGGCATTTTTTCCCAAACTCTATATCATCACTAAAATTTCAATCCCAACTACAAAATCAAATTATCCCTGCCTCCACTAACTCACTCCACAAGAAGACAAATAAAAATCTGAGTGCAACAACTGCAACACACTAAGGGCCTGCTCTGAGGTTAAGTGGGAGTGGGAATGGGAAAATAATTTTAATTAAAAAGATATTATTTGGGTGGAAAAAAAATTTAGCTCTGAGCTGATTTAATTTTTCCCACGAGCAAGGATTCGCTCCGAACATGCTTTAAGGGCGTGTTCGTTTCCGCTCCACGTGTGGGAAATTCCCTGGAAATTGAACTGATTTTTACTGTGTGCGCGGGAAAAAAAAAATTCACTCGGACTCAATTTTTTTCCCCCACGCGCACAGTAACTTTGCCGAACACGCCCTAAGAGTCTGTTCGACCTTGTTATTATTCCGGTGGGAAAAAATCAGTTAAAATGAATTATTTTGTTCCCACATTAACAGTACATTTTAGTTTAAAACTCAAACTCATTTCTATTTCCTCTAGAGCACCGAACGTGCCCTAAATCGTCTCGCACGTGTATGGTTTACTTTTGGACTTTGACGTCGATGGAATCAGTCTTATATCTATGTGTTAAAGTTTGGTCTAAAGCACACTAGCTAATTAACCCTACAAAGGTTCTATAATGGTCCTACACAATAATGTTTCTGTTACACTCAACTGCAATTAAGTAATGATAATTGTTAAATTTATCCAATAATCCTTTGAAGTCTTTATTGACAAAAAAGTAATTAATTAATAATGCATTCTAGGAGAGCCAAAAAAAAAGAAGGTAGGTTGGTCAAACGCAAGCTAGTCCTATTAAAAGGTTCCACATGAAGAATGTTTAGGTCGCATTTCATAAAAGAGGATCAAACTTTTAGGAATCGTAATCATATCATATTATATCATATAGTAATGTTTTCTATCGCAGAATGTATTTTTCACACTAATTTAGTACTAATTAGGGTGTCAATTTTTGACCCGATCTGAACCCGACTCGACCCGACATGACCTGAAGATAAATGGGTCGAGTATAAGTTTGATTTTTTTGACTCGAATCGGGTCGGGTTCGGGTCAACCCGATCCGACCCGATTAATTATGTTTTTTGAAGTAATTTTGCGATTTAGTACTAATTAAAGCTTAAATATACACTAATTATACATTAATTAAGATTAATTATAAATTAATTAATATTTTATTACTTAAAAATATATAAAAATAATTAATAAATATTTAATTATTTTACACGGGTCGGGCGGGTCGACCCGTGACCCGTCGGGTTGGGTATGGGTCAAGATTTTTTGACCCGAATTTAGTCGGGTCGGGTTCGGATCGGATCAAAAATAATAATAAAATAATATGATCCGACCCGAACCCGATCTGACCCGACCCGACCCATTAACACCCCTAAACTAAAGCAGTACAGGAGTTAGAGTATTGAACACGGTCCGGTCCCGGCCGGCCCGGCCCAAACTCGGACGGCCCACGGCCCCGCACGGCCGGTCCCAAGGCGGTCCAAATTCGAAAAACCCGAACCCGTCCCACCGTTGGCCCCGGGGGCCGACCCCACGGACAGTCCGGTCCAAATTTTTTTTTATATAAATTGGAAAAAATTATAATTTATCATATTTTTAATAATAATTTTTAACTAATTCGAATTATTATTTTTAATTATTTAAAAATCTAATAGTACTAAAAAATTAAAAAAATTGTAAAAAAATAAAATTTCAGAAAATTATAATTTTGGAAATACAATGAATTTTTTTTATGAACATGCTTAATTAAAAATGAGCTGAGTTATTATATTTTGATGTTATCTAGAACATGTTTTTTTACTACACCAATAATTATTGTTATTTTTATTTTATTTAAAACTACACATAATAGTTATTATATTTTGATGTTATCTAGAATATTTTTTTTACTACACCAATAATTATTGTTATTTTTATTTTATTTAAAACTACATATAAAACACTAATTGTTATTTTCATTTTTACACGGTCCGGTCCGGTCCACGGTCCACACGGTCCGGTCCGGTCCGGTCCACGGGTCGGCACGGGACGGGTCGGCACGGTCCATTTTCGGGTGAAGGGAGGACCGACCCACTGTTGGACCAGACCGTGATAGGGCACGGTCCGGCCACGGCTCCTGTCCAGTCCCGTCCATCCCACGGCACGATCCTCTCCGTCCGGACGGATCGGACCGTCCAGTCCATTTCAATACTCTAACAGGAGTGGAAGAAAAAATAAAACGCGTTAAATTAATGGACAGTGATCAGCAAATTTATCAATTATTTCTCAATTAATATTATTTCATCTTCATCCCGACATGTCATTCTATTTTGATTGTGAAAGTCATTAAGTATTTTTAATAAAATTTCCATTCCGTTCGCTGTAGTGTTGGAAATTCTATACGTCTTGCTCACCAAATTATAGTGTCCCCCTTTAACAAATAAATTCATGGATCCAATATAGTAAAATAGTAAAATAGGGAATTTCTAAATGGGCGTACTGTGCATCTCGAGTGTTGGTACATGACGTGTTCTTGATATATTATAGTAGTACATGTTCATGTGTTTATATGTGTTTGTTTATAAGTGTTGAGTTTTATAAAATTATGACATTTAAAGATAATTTAGGGTGGTATTCACTAATGTTGTTGAATCATAGTTTATAGTGTGATCATATCGTGTATCGTATCATATCCTTAAGATACGCTAAATTTATCTTAAAATTAGCAAACTATTAAAATTAATGAAAAAATAATTAAAAATTCATTATAATATAACTTTTCATCATATTTATATTGTACAATAGCATGATGTGTACTATATAAATGATACATATAAACATATAACTCATATAATAAGCCAACTAATATGATAACTTATTCTAATGAAAAGTACTTTATTATTTTGAGTCATTATAGGAATTAAATCACATATAATATATATAAATTCAATAAAGACAATTTTTATTTAACTAATATATTAGATAAATTATTTTAGTTTTATTCAAATTTTTTATTTAACTAATTATTCATCACATATGATGAATATTTTTAATTGCATCCGTAGGCAATTATTTTTTAATTGTTTCTTCTTCTTTTTCTTTATCGATCCTATCCGTTTGTTCTCCTTCGCTCTCTTGCTCGCTTTCTCGGCTTTATCGATCTGGCTTGTTCTCCCTCGCTCGACGGGGTAGAGTTTGCTATCAAAAGAGTGAAGACTATAGAGAAGCTTTGTGCTGGGAAAAAGTTGGTGCAAGAGAGCTAAGTTTGTTTGTCATTGTTAGCATTTGATAGTTTGAAATTCTGAATCGTGAATCACAAACGATACATGATGATTCACACGATTCACAACCTCTCCGATATATCTTCACGATTTATATCGAAAAGCTATTAGATCGTATCGAATCGTATGATTTGAATTGTGAATCGCATGATTTTTACAGCACTGATATTCACCAAAAATTCAAATATGGTCAAGTCTAAAAGATAATCGATTGATAATGCTACAAATTAACTATAACAAAAACTCAAGATTTGACTAAGAGAAGATAGTGTAAGAATGAACAAAAAACTTTGCCAACAACTAGATGTAATGGAAATATAGATATACTATGAGAATCAACCGACTATTAATTATCAAAAGAAATAATTAATAAAAATAATAAACCAATAACTTTTAAAAAATATATAAACTTTACTAAATTGAGAACATGAAGAACTAAAAATACAAACGCTGAAAAATAAATAACACGAGGATTTTAACGAGTTCGGTTATGAAAACCGATGGTCGCTTTTAAAATTTATAATACCCTGACCGATACTTCGGTTCGGCTGCAAGCGCACAGCCTACGTTGGTATAGTAAGGGGTCGATCCACAGGGAAGGAGGTAATTCTTAAGTTTATCCCGTTCGGGTATCTAGATGTGCAGGTTAGTAAAAAGGGGGGGGGGGTGTTCAGATTGTATTTGTTGAAAACAGAAAAGATAGAAAAAAAACGGTAAGTAAATATTTTTTTTGGGGGTTTTGTTTATAAATAATAGTTCTTAGGGATATAGGTCAGATTCACTCGGATCTGAGCAATACGACCCGTATGCATGAGCATACAGCCTGTATGAGCCAGACTAGTTACGGTTATTCGTACGGGTTGTCTTTCTTCGCTGGTTGCGCGAACCTTAACCGACCAGTTCCTAGCTAACAAACATCCATTCTCACATGTTGGACTGTTCATGCACGTTGGTGGTCGGACATAGTTCCTAAGTTCACATAAACCGCAACTCTCATATGTTGGCTTAGATCCCTTAGACTGAGTGCTGGTTTCCTGTAGGTAAGCTCAGATCTCTCGACCTGAACAGGGTTCGGCCTCTCAGCTACTACCCGATCTATCCTTTCGGGTCCCAAATCTACCTATTGTACTTAGAAAGACCCTTAAAAAATTGCTGAACCTCAGAGAGTCAGACCTAAGGTCTGGCCCTGGCAATGGCCGATCCTAGCGGTTGGACAAGTAAATCAGACAAGCATGACAATAGTATACAACATAACAATCACAACCATTGAATAAAATAACCTTTAACAAATAATCATAATCTAAGTTTCACATCCCATAATCTCTAAAAACTACGATACTTAGCCACTCATTGTGACATATAAAAATATGAGAAAAATACAAAGAGCTAAGACAAAAGGCATCATACAGCAAGTATAAAAACAATAGAGAATACAACAAAAGAGATAATCAAACTCTGATGAAACTCTGTGCCAGTCTTCTGCTTCGGTCTTTGTCTCCTCTCGGGATTCTAGGCTACCGATCTCTCGGTCCGCCTTTTAGATTGGCCGGTTGTTAGAGTTTGGTGTGGGTGAAATGGAAAAGATGAAGGAGGTGTGACAATGGTGGCCAAAATGGAACTCACCTAACCCTATACGGCTGCACGTTTATATAGGAGAGGGTTCGACCAGAATGGTAAGAGATAAGTGCATTAAATCACTGTCTTCTTTGCACTGGTTTTCGGAAAGGGACCATACAGCCCGTATGAAGGTGCATACGGGTCATATGCCCTTCTTTGTTGCGGCAAACGACTCATGTTGGTCCATGGTTCTTCAGTTGGCGTGAAAGTTCAGTTTGAGACCCAATTCCTCAGCATTCTGGCTCGAATTTACTGAAATGCACAACAGACAAGGCATAATCAAATATGAAAGATAAATATGCAAAATGCAATGAAATAAGACATGAGACTGGAGAGTTTTAGTCTAGTTTTAGGTATAATCAGAGGCCAATATATATATATATATATATAAATACATGACATCAAAAACATGTCTCCGGATCCATTCCACTAATGGAACACATATTTATTAATACCCAAAAATAATTTACAACTTGAAGCTCTAGTTTTTTCACAAGAACAAATAAAAGAAGACTAAAAAACAAAAAAAAAACAAAAAGAGCAAGAGCTCCAAGAGAATTGAGCCAAACGCTCAAAAATAGAAATAACACTAGTAGCTCAAAGTTACAATCAAGATCTTCTATTGATTTGATTTGGTTAAAAAAACTATGAAATTTCTTAAAAGTGTTTGAAGGGAAGAGTATTAGATGCTCAAGAGTGCTTTGAGATTACTCATATTGGATGTAAAATTATGAGAGTTTTAGTAATTTCTAAGTTCTCAAATAATCTCCTTAAATAGAACATATTTTAGTTAGACAATTGAGTTTCTTACATAGGAATCGTTACAACGGTTTTTGAACCGTTACAGGATTTGACAAGAATACCCCTTATTAGAATAACTTATGAAACATTATAACAGTTTGGAATGAATTAAAAGAATCATTATAACCATACAGGGAAATATTGAATGTTTCAACAAAGTGTTCATAATGTTTGGTATTGTTTGACCATGTTGACTTAATTCTGACAAATCTAAATTTATTTAGACGCGTTATAATATTTTTCAAATTTTATACAACGATAGCTTCTATCAATTTTTGAAAGTTTTCTGCTTTAGAAGTAATTTGATTTTGTCAAGTTAAATAATATTTGAAAACCGTTATAACGGCTTACATCGATAGAAAGTTTTTTTCTTTCTTATTGATTTAAAAACTTAAGTTTATTGAATCATATCTTACATATTTTGACCTTAAGTCTTCAAATAAAGCTTCACGACTTCTTCTCCCAACATCTAGCTTGATCAACTTCTTAAGCCATCTTAGGATCTACAAAAATCATCTCAAGAAAAAGTTTGTTAAATTTAAGTATATTTTATAAAATAACAAATCAAAAAAGAAATTATTTAGTACAACAAATCTAAGCACACACATGTAAAACATGCAACTCGTCTAGCACGTCATGTAAAAAATATTTGTATTTACATGTATTTGATATATATCAACACTTAATGTTATGGTTATTCATATATTGCTAATGATAATTTTGATTGTTTATTTTTTTAGAAAATTGGATAGTTAAGGAGACCGTAATAAATATGTGTACTGTGTACTTGAATATATAAGACCGTAATAAATATGATTTTTGTATGAGTCTCGACGTGTTACTTGTTATTAAAAAAAAAATTCAAACCTGACGTAGTATGTACCCAAGCATATGCTTACACTTGTATTAAAACATGTCATCAGTCCTTGGCTTATCCCCCCCCCCCCCCCCCCCCCCAAAAAAAAAAAACATATTACAAGATTTTTATTGAGCTAGATCATAAAAAACTTGAACCGAAATACAAAAACAAGTGCATTAGTGTTTCTCCCTTTCCTGGTATTTAGCAAGTCATTGTGCATTAGTGTTTCTCACTTAGAGCTGATGCTGGTTAGCAGAGACTTCAACTTTTTTTTTCGGATGAAAATTGAAACGGACAGTTTTAATACAATTTTTTTTACTAATATGAGAATTGAGAATTATTGATGGAAAGATGAGAATTTAGCTCCAAAAAATTAATTGATGATTATAGAGATTGAATCAATGTTTTCTTTGATAATTATCTTAGTTAGCTATCATTTGAGCTAGCTAAATCATTAACTATCAATTTATGTAAAAAGTTCATAAGCAGTGTTTGAAAACAACATTATTTGATTTTGTACATATTATCCTAATATTGTATGTAATAAATTTTGTAATTTAGAGATAAAAAATTATTCGGTGACTTAAATACAAATAAAACCAATACGTAAAGAATAAATTCCTAATTTTGAAATATACAGTTAGTGCTCGACCTCACGTTTCATATAGGATATAGCTAATTTTCTTCAAGGAATCCATTACGCGGAGAGGAGGTCGGCTATTGCGTGCTGATATTAATTCATCTGGCAATAACTGGCATTTGGTCGATAAGTGGGGCCCTGAAATTAACACAAAAGCACTCATTGGTTCTCTAATTTTGCTTTTCAAAATGATTGACAAATGACAAATGAGAAAGGCGTCAGGAAGAGACAGGAACCCAAATCAGGCCTTCAGGTTCATTACTTCATTGCAACAGGATTCAGAAATATCTTTTTAATTATTTGGAAATGCTAATTTAAGAAATGGGTACTGCTATCAAACTTTGTAATTTCTTTTCCTTTACAATAGAAATCTAGCTGGCAATTCACCAGCTAATTCAAACAAAAAAAAAGAATAGACATATCGTCGAACTTGTTTTAATTTATTTCGCTTAACAACTTCGATTATTTATTAGTACCTCAACAATTCTGAAAATGAATATGCCAACTGAAACGTTATCATTGATCGATAAACAATGTTATTAACTCTTAGGTTAAAAAAATAATTTATTTATGTTATTTTTTGTTGGGTTATAATTCCTTTTGTAATTTTCATAAATAGCAGTCTGACTTGGTTCTTATTTTAAAAAAATATTTTTTTCTCAAAGTTATTTGATGCCTAAGTGTCCGAACTTCCTTTTTGTTCAATCACACATTTCGTGAAGTCAAGTAATTCTGGTTTCAAATAATTACACCAAAAATAACTTGTTTTAAAATTCAAAGAATAAAATCAATTTGATGGGTATTCTATACACCTCATACACCACATACACAATGTATGAATCATTTCAAGTTTAATCCGGTAGGCATTAAGAGCTAACAACATGAATGGATCAAAATCTGTCAATTTTTTCTTTCACTTTATGATAGTATGTATTGATAGTATCTATGAAGTTAAAATTCTAGAATTCCTATACACAAATAATTGAAGGGATATTAAATTTCATCGTAAATTTATTATTTAACTACGTGTTAATAGTAGGTATTGCTTGGTATTAATAACAAATTGACGACTGATATTTGATCACTTCTTATAAATAAAGTCTAAAATAATGAAAAATGACAGTGGAGTATATGTATCGATGCCTGGATATATCAGACAGATATATAAGTCATCCATTTTTACTTTAAAGCAGAACAAAGAAATAATATTTATTTATTTGGATTGGATGCTCCAAACTTCCTTCACTACAAGAAAATCATAAATTGGTGGCGACATATTGATGGCAAGAACCATGTTGCCTCCTAATTCCACCGTGCAAAACACCATAGTAACACTGTTTTTCATTTCATGCACTAATATCGTTTCGAACAGTACGTTTTGTCAGGGAAAAAACTCAAAATAAAAATAATTAATTTTATGAATATATACGAGCTAATATCGCACGTTACATTGGAAGTTAATTACAGTATCAAAGAAAGCGTAATTAGAGCATATAATACTCATTAAATTGATATAATCTTCTTTATTTCCATCAATTAATAGGATAATGTGCTCTGACGAACACCCATAAATTAATATATCATTTACTCTGTTATCAGAGATATCCGTCAGATACTCCCTAAAACTTCCATTTCTCTGTTGCTTAAGATTCTAGATGCGATATAATTAACCTCCACTATAAAAATATATTTCCACTTTCTGCTATAGAAAAAAAATTGTATCGGAGATGAACAAATTAAATTGAGATTAACGATTGTAATTCATTCAAATGAAGGCAGCATGACATAATTAATTTGGGGATGTACTCTTCGGAATATTTTTGTGCCTATGAATAAGAGTTGCCTTAGATTTAGATACGCTAAGATAACTCTGGATAATTTTATTCTATTATTTTAATTACTAATTAAAGCACAATATATCTAGTGAGCCAGAACATTTTTCAACGGGATTCAATAATAATTGAATTTTAATTTATATATCATATTAAATTTTAAAAATTATTGCACCAAAGTACGTCAATATATTCATATATTTACACAATATATTTTTAGGGTTCAAAAGTCAAATAGTCTACAAAATTATTTTAATAAATTATCAAAAAATGAACTCAGTATAAATTAATAATTTTGGCCAACCAAAATTATTGTATCGTAATATTAAATATCTTCCTAGCTAAATTTTGAAAGCAAAATTATTTTTGCAATTTAAAATAATAACAAAGCTACTTTTTTGCGAAGAAATTTGGACTCTACAATATGAATCATTTTGCAAAATTGAATGAGCTAAATTATTTTAATTCTTTTTTTTTGTTTTTTGAGCACTTTTTTACGTCACCTAAAGAGGTGGACATAGAAAAAAAAATATAAAATATTTATCCTGAAAAGAAGTTATAAGGATTGAATTTACTATTTACTACTTTTGTGATACTAAAAAAGAAAAAAATTCAATTGCTTTTTAGTCTCTGAGGAATTTAAAACATTATTAAATTAACACAACAAAATATTTACGAGCATTAATGAAATATTATATAAAATTTCTGGCCTTCTGAAGTATATAGTCATTGAAAAATAAATTATGTTAGTATAAATTTTATCAACATTATAAGTAAGAAACGAATGAAAAAACATTGACCTCAGTCTGCCTCGGAATATATAATTTAAATGCTTGGGTCGTCTATAGGAGTGCACAAAATAATCGTGACTCATGGCTCGCTCGTGTTCGACTCGATTACAACTCACTTATAACTCGAGTTGTTAACGAGACGAGCTGATCAGCTCGTTTATTAACGAGACGAGTTAGAACTTTAATCAGCTCGGCTCGTCGATATTAATCCTATCCGTTCAACTTTCTCAGCGAAACTATTAACCCTAACACACTTTACTCATCTCTCTCTCCTCTCTACACAGCGGCGCGCCTCTCTACTCATTTCTCTTTCCATTCTCCCCTCTTCTCTCTTCTTTGAGTTCTCTCCTGTTGCGATTGCGACTTGCTTGCCACCTCTAAGCACAAGTAAAACTATTCAACGACCAACTCTGTGGTTCCATCTTGTCCGACGGCTAGCCCTCCACACCCTCTCTTCGATTTTGACTTCGATCGTAACCTTAGAGTCCTAGACAGGCAGCTCTACGGTCTTCGTCTCATCAGCGCGTCTCTAAGGTTTGTCTCAAAGCTTGCTTTCTTTTTCACTCCTTAAATCCTTTTTTCATCAGCGTTTTTCTGATTTGTCTCAAATCATGTTGTCTTTCTCAGAGCTTGCTGTTCGTTCTCTCCTTGACAACTCTACGGTACTCGTCACTTATCACTTTGTGATTGTCTCTAAGGTTTGTCTCCTCTCTCCTTGATCATACTTTTTTTTACCGTCTGACTGGGAGTGCCAGTGGAATAGCCGAATAGATGTATTCTTATTTGAAAATAATTTTTCAACTTTGATTGAGAGTGCTTCTTCTGTCTGGGAGTGCCAGTGGAACTAGAATCGATTTGTTTATTAATTTTTCTCTATTTCTATGAAAAAAATAACTGTCAGCCACTATGTACCTAGGCGAAGTGGGATGAAAAAAGAACTGTCAGAACTATTTTTTTTGTTTACTTATTTTAAGTTGGCTTTTATACTGTGTTCCGTAAGCGAAGTGGGATGAATTGATAGAAATAATTAAATTGCTTTCATTCTACTCATTTCTGTTATTCTAATTAAAAAGATAAATCCTTTCATTCTGAAGTGAAGTGGATGTCTGCTACTCTAATTGAAAAGAACTTAGCTTCAGCAGAAAATTTATATATGATAGAACTAATTTATAAATTAGAGAATCACAAGTATATGACAGAACTTTGAAAGAAAATTTAACTTCTGACCTAACTAATTTTCCATTACTTTTCAGAATGTCACAAGTATCAAGTGCTATTGATGCGACTAACGACAATGAAGTCCAAATTTCAAGTGGAAGTGAAGATAGTGAGGCAGAGACAGAGACAAAATAACCAACCAATGAAACTCCAAGTGGAGGGGGTAGTTCACAGGGTGTGAACAAACAAAAAAGAATTTCTGAAATATGGAAACACTTCAAAGATGCTGAAGAATGATTTATTCGATGCACATATTACAGAAAACAATACAAGGTAGTCCATGGAGGTACCACTTCACATTTGTGGCGCCACCTTGATAGTTGTGGTCTATACAAGCGCGCTAAAGGTAAAACTTCTGGTTTGATAACTATAAGTGAGCAAGATAATAATGAGGTTGTGAGTTTGACTTGGATAAATGGGAAATGGAATCAAATGAAGGATAAAGAATTGCTTGCTAAAATGATCGTAGGTCATGAGTTACCATTCATGTTTTCAGAATATTCAATCTTTCATACGTACATGAAGTATAATAATCCTCTTTGACAAAAAGTTAGTAGAATGACAATCGCAAGAGAGTGCATGAAAGTGATTGAGAGTGAAAAAGATAAGTTGAAGATGATTTTCAAAAATATTGATAGGATATCTTAATTTCCGATTGATGGACTTCAAACAAAACTATTAGTTTTATGTGCTTAACAACACATTATATCGATTCTGAATGGAACTTGCATAAGAGGATTATTACCTTTAAAGATCTTTCACCACCACATAGTGGTAAAGTTATTTCTGATGCCATTTCGGAAGCAATTAGGAAATAGGGCATTGAGGATAAAATTGAAACGATCACATTAGATAATGCCTCTAATAATGACAAGGCAGCAAGTATTTTAGCTAAAGGTTTTGAAGCACGTCATAGATTATATTTTTTAGGATATTTTTTTCATATTAGATGTTGTGCTCATATCTTGAATTAAATATTACTTAAGGGCTATTTTGTATTGTATGGATTGTATGAACTATTTAGAATTAATTTTGTACTTGTATGGACTGTTTTGTGATGTTTGACTGTATGAACTATGAACTTTGTTGTTTTCTGTAATTATGTTGTATGAACCTTTTAAAATGATCATTGTTGTATGAATATTTTTCAGAATATTCAATCTTTCATACGTACATGAAGTATAATAATCCTCTTTGGCAAAAAATTAGTAGAATGACAATCGCAAGAGAGTGCATGAAAGTGGTTGAGAGTGAAAAAGATAAGTTGAAGAAGGTTTTCAAAAATATTAATAGAATATCTCTAACTTCCGATTATTGGACTTCAAACCAAACTATTGGTTTTATGTGCTTAACAGCACATTATATCGATTCTGAATGGAACTTGCATAAGAGGATTATTACCTTTAAAGATCTTTCACCACCACACAGTGGTGAAGTTATTTCTGATGCCATTTCAGAAGCAATTAGGAAATGGAGAATTGAGGATAAAATTAGAACGATCACATTAGATAATGCCTCTAATAATGACAAGGCAACAAGTATTTTAGTTAAAGGTTTTGAAGCACGTCATAGATTATATTTTTTAGGATATTTTTTTCATATTAGATGTTGTACTCATATCTTGAATTAAATATCACTTAAGGGCTATTTTGTATTGTATGGATTGTATGAACTATTTAGAATTAATTTTGTGCTTGTATGGACTGTTTTGTGATGTTTGACTGTATGAACTATGAACTTTGCTGTTTTCTATAATTGTGTTGTATGAACCTTTTAGTATGAATATTTTTAGATAAACTGTATTATGTTATTTATGTATTGTAGTATTTCTATTTGTATTTTTATGAACTTTGTATGAATTTTAGGTTTGTTTGAATTGTTTGTATGTATTTGTGTTTAGATAAATTTATATTCATAATTATTGAAATTGTATTGTGAAACGAGCTGGACGAGCTGGACGAACTCAAGCCGACTCATGAGTTGTAAATGAGCCAACGAGCTAACTTGATTCTTAACGAGACGATCACGAATCCACTCTTCTAACTCGAGACTCTTTGTAGAGACAAGCTGGCTCGTCTCGTTAACAAGACGAGACGAGTTCAAAATTGAATCAACGTCTCGAGCTGTCTCGTTGGCACCCCTACTCGTCTACTAAAGAGCGGTCCCACCCGTGGGAACTTTCATCTGTTTTTAAAGATTAAAGTGCAAAGTGGGCCCTCACTTGACTACTTACCTAAAAAATTACTAATTTATTTTCATTTGATCAAATTTCAAATTTGAAGATCTATTTTTTCGATACATTTTTTTATACATTTGAAAATAACAAGAATAAAAAAAACTAAAATTATTTCTGGATAAAAATAGAGAACCTTCACAATTTTAAATATCAATAATAGCGGATATCACTTTATCGGATTTCAATTGTTGCATTCTCAAACGAAAAAAAGGAAATCAAGTTATTTCTTTTTGTTACTTTGTTATTGATTTTCTTAACCTAATCTGCTGCTCTGTATCACAGCTATCGGAACTATATGCACATTATCCTATCTAATGATTTTGAATCAACCACTAATTAAGATCTCTGTGTGACTGTCTCCTTATCCGCGTGAACACGCCTAGCTTGCACCTTGTACCGTGAGTGGCCATCGCTTTTCAAAACAAACCCAAGTGGGCATCACTTCAAAGATTTTTTAACCTTCTTAGACCACCCCACTATCTTATCATAATTATCAAAATATAATTTTCAAATTAATTAAAAAAACTACGTAACCTTCTATATAAACCCATGCAGGTGTACAACATTCTCTGCACCAAAGAAAACATATACACAGATATATCCTCTTATATCGCTCTTTACACAAACATTTATGGCTTCTTTCTATTCTCTTCTTTTACTCCTGTTTTTCAGTATGCTTGTGTTATGTTGCCTAACGTCTAGTACTAGTAGCACTATCCTTTCAAATAAATTGCAAGAGAGATTTGAAAAATGGGTGTCTCAACATGGGAAAAATTACTCATCCGATACTGAGAGGCAGCACAGGCTGAAGGCGTTTGCTGATAATGTGAATTTTATCGAGAATTTTAACCGTGATAAAAAATATGGATATACCCTTTCAATTAACCATTTTGCTGATTTTACGAGAGAAGAATTTCTAGCAAAGCACAGTGGAGTGATTCCGTCCCCACTAGCATTGCGCCCGTACAATCAACTGAACCAAACATCAGTACCACCATCTATGGATTGGAGGTTCAGAGGTGCAGTAACAGATATCAAGGACCAAGGAAATTGTGGTAATGTTACATTTTTTTTCAATTTTATATATTATATATAATATTTAATTCAATATGGTATGCAAAATACATCTTGTAACATATGTTCATGCTTAAGATTTACACTCCATTCTTGCTAATTAATCATTTGCTACATTTTGTAACTGATATCCACAGGATCATGTTGGGCATTCGCGGCTGTTGCAGCAACAGAGGGAATTGTACAGATAAAGACTGGGGAGTTAAAATCTCTATCTGAGCAGGAGCTGATAGATTGCGTCGCTGCAAGTAACGGATGCGATGGTGGTTGGTCCAACAAGGCTTTTGAATTCATTATATCCAACGGTGGCATTGCTTCTGAGGCTGAATATCCCTACAAAGAAGTTCAAGGCAAGTGCCGTGCATATAAAATAGAACATGACGATGCAGCTAAGATAAGAGGTTATGGCACAGTACCAAGGAAAAATGAGCCTATGCTGATGGCAGCTGTTGCTCAGCGACCTGTGGTAGTGTACATTGAGAGTAGAAACTTTCAGTTCTACAGTGGAGATGGAATCTACGATGGGCCTTGTGGGACTGAACTCGATCATGCCATGAATATAGTTGGTTATGGAGAGAGAGAAAGGAAAAAATACTGGATTTTGAAAAATTCTTGGGGAAAGTCGTGGGGCGATGATGGATATATGTATATTGCGAAGGATGTCGACAAAGAATCTGGCATGTGTGGTCTTGCCATTCATGCGTACTATCCGATAATTTGAAGGATTTTGAATGATTAATCAGCACTCATGTCAGAAGGAATTATCCATCATATCGGTGCCATGCTAATCACATATTTAACTTGTCAAAAAAGAGCTTTTGAAATTTTAAATGCGGACAATATTTAAGAAAAGGATAATTATAAAAAGGTACATTATCTAGATGATCATATATGCTTTCCAAGTTAAAGAGTATGCAATCAAGTATCAACTAAAGTGCTGATACCTGATAGAGATTTAATTGATCCACCAGGCAATTAGACATCTCATGACCCGCCAACACTATCTAAAGCCCAAACCCAACCAGCTCAGGCCTTCATATGAACTCCAATGATATCTATCTATGCATCTGAGATGGACAAAAGTTGAACTTCTAGAAAAATTATCCAAACAGGAGAGAAGACGCTCAATGAAGGAAGCCTTTAAATTGTGTTAAATAATTTACATGCATTCAGTCCTTTTGACCCATTTGGCACCTATTGTTCTTCCATGCCAACAAGCAAGCGGCCCAATGCTTGACTCAATTCTCACTTTCAAAACAATTCATCCGTACAGAATCAGCACTGCGTGAACTTGAACTGATTGATTGCTACTACCTTTGTGGAAATTGAAGAGAGAGTAATTATGGTCAGAATCTCCGCAGTTAGATTAGATCACAACGGCTGTCCGAATCTGAAAAGAGAGTAACTATGGGGGTGAAAATAAAAAACGTGAATGTTTTCCATTAATTATTTGTGTGTGTGTTAAGATATAATTATTGTTTTTTTTTAAATTCAAATAGAAGTATTTATGAAATAGCCTAAGTTTCGAACTAATTAGATGGAGTTTAGTCAAAATAATAATAAAAATATATTTAAGATTAAAGTTTTTTTTTCGTTTGCACTTGCGCACCACAACGAGAGCGCAACACGTTTAAAACTTGTTCAATTAAGTGCAAAAAACTAAGCACTTGATTGACCAAATTGGCAAGCAATTATGGGGGCGGAGAAATTTAGAGTGAATGCCGTATTTATACAAGTTTATTTTATGCAAATTAATCTATTTTTAGTTTTTATGATGATAAATAATTATATACGAAAGTGTATGGCTGCAATAAAAGTTAATAATTTATAATTTATTTGATATTTTATTTGATTTTCGTTCAAGTTTAATTCGTTCGATTAAATTTTTCTGTTAGTTCGATTCAATTTAAATTTGATAACTTTTTAATGAACTAGTTCGGATTCGTCTCATAATAACTCGATATATATTTATTTGTATATATTTTGAATTATTTAGTCAATAATATATATGTAATAATATAATCATTTTAGCTCTAATTACTTATGATAATATGAAAATAAATATAAAAGATTTTGTTGTTGTATGAAAATAAATATAAAAAGATTTTGTTGTTGTATGAAAATAAATATAAAAATTAAAATAATTAAGTTCATCTCAAATTTAGTTTTAATTCAATTTAAATTCGATTTTGCTCGATTCATTTGCAACCTACGAGTTGAAATGACCAGGCAAGTCTTAAATACAAAAGTGCTTGAGACCACTGTTGCATTGCACGCCTTCCCTCCAATGGCAAGTACTTCGCCAAGTCTGCGAAAACTATCTGTTCTCAACTGGGAAAACTATCTGTTCTCAACTGGGGTTGATATCAAAGTAGCACACGCAATATATGTATGGTATGAAAGATGGTAAGATATACGACATCTAATCTTATCTTGTCTTCCACCATGGACAGATACAATGATAGAGAGCGTAGCTGTCTTAATAATTAATTCATCTCATGAAATTTGTGTCCATATATTTGATTATTAATTTTTATGTACACAAAATCTTTTTAAGGAAATTTTTAAGAATGGTGAGTATCAAGACCTTAAGTTGTACAAATAAAAGCGAGTAGCAAATAATAATAATAATAATAATAATAATAATAATAATAATAATAATAATAATAATAATAATAATAATAATAATAATTAATCATCATCATTTCAAAAAATGAAAAAAATGTTCAATAAATTCTTAGTTTTGAGATTGTTTCAATATAGTGTATGCTAACAAATGGGAGTCTTAGCATCCCCCATGCTTCAACATTTCACATCAGATCATAACATATTTTTGTACCAATTTATTCTCTCAATTGAGGGGCAGGAGTGTAGAACTAAGAAATTAAATAATCTAAATTTTTTCTTAATTTACAAAGAACTTAACATATTTTTTTTTCAAAAAAACATAGTAAAAATAGGCATAAATTTTGAATTGATTTGGATCGGATGCAAGTGTATCCTCGTGCATGCCCTTGGTTTGGATCTGAGTATTATTTGTTATTTTTCTTGTATATATTTTTTTTATTTAAACTTTTCTAGTGCTATTGTACCCTTCTGTGAATTAATGAATTATGACAGCCAAGAAGACCCGTAAGACTCGTCAAGTTTCAAATTTATACATGCAACACAACATAAGTAACTTTTAAAAAAATAATAATAATAATGAATTAATCCACCCATGATTACGCCTACACCTCTGGTTTGGACCTAGCAATGTCCCATTCAATCCACTATATATGGTGCATGTGACCAATCCATTATTTTCCTTTCCTTTGCATGTGTAACAAATAAATCCTTTTCAAGATAATTAAGGATCTTAATTTTAGTGGAATGGAAGGTAAGCAGTCTCTGTTAAGTGTTAAAAGATGACAAGAATAACTTGTTCATGAATCAATTATTTCAAGCTTATCTATCTATTATTTTATTTCCATAAGGTGTCTTTTTTGGGTTTCCTGTTACTAATTTCAAAGAGCAAAGCTTACGTGTAAGCTACTGACGAGTGGGGCCTCTCATACTTCTATTATTTTCGAAACTACATTTGGAAATTAACTTGGTGGATCCCTGTGTCAGTGTCCTGCAAGAGGATTGTAACACAGAATTTGGCGCAGAAATTTGGATTTATGAAAGTGTCGCCCAATTATGGCATTTGCGGCTGTTACTTTTTGTTTTTGACCTATAATATTCTCTAGTGTAAAGCAAATTATCCAGATTTTCTGTTGCATTTTCTTGGGATAAAGTATGTAAAGGATTGGACTCCGAAAGTCTGAAGTTGCTGACTGGGCCCAGATAACAGTTTAGTTTCCTGAATAAAAAAAAACAGATGTTTTGATACAATTAATTAGGTAAATGAAATTAGAAAGATGTGCCTCAAATTTACCAATAGAAGAAAACGTAACAACTTTCTTTCTTTGGTGGAATAAACAAAACAATCAATTTTCGGCAACAAAAAAGTAACCATGTTAAACGAAATTAATACCAGAAAGACATTTGTGCTATTTGTAGTTTTGAACTACAATAACGATTTTAAATGAACTATAAATTTTCATTTATACGTACTAATTCTATTTCGTTGGGGTCCATTATAATGAACTAACTTGAATCATGACAATCGTTTTAAATCAAACCACGACTTCGAAAAGATGAAAAGGAAATTCTAAAAAATATTTTAGTTTTTTTTTTAGGTTTCTCGTGCATTTATTAAAGCTTGTGCAATTTGAACAAGTATTTAAAGAACTATAGAACTTTCATCAAACTAAAAATCACTTATTTTATAAAATAAACGTATCACATTTCAATTCTTAGATTTTAAAATTAGGAATAATATTAAAATTATGAGTTTGACTGAAATCTGAACAATCACTTTTAACAAATCAATCAATTTCAGTCATAAATTGAATATATATTTCGGTCATTATATACTATCTAATAAATGAACATATTTAATATATACACTCTTTATAATATAATATAAATATCAGGCACTAGTTTAGAAGCCGTTTTCTATTAATAGAATTTTTTCCCCCACGGATTCTAATTATATGACTAGTATGGTTCCAATTATTTTTTTTCAATCAAGGTCTCACTATGCAGAAAGATAAGGGATCTTTTGTGGCCCAAATTCATAAAAATATGGAAAAAATCTAAATCGAAAAGATAATTTGGACCAACATAGCTAGACTGAAAAAATCCATACCAAGCTAGTCATGTAAAAATCAATGCAATCATTTTAGAATCTGTAACGAAAATTTCTTTTTCTATTGATACAAAAACTGATACAGAAGACTAAAGTTTGTAGAATATCCGACTGCATCTAAAAAGCATTCCAATACCGAACTTTTTTTCTATTAAAAAAAATTCATAGAAGAATATCCAAGTTTGTGAAATATCTCTATGCATATAATTGGAAATCCGGATCCTTGGTTGCACTACACAACATCATAGTAATTCACGATTTATTTGCAAATAATTTATTTTTTTTTATCTTAACTGAATATTTTATGAATTAAATATTTATTTAATATATTATACGTTTTATTCATGAATAAAATATATTATATATTTAAATTATTTATTTATTTTTATGATTTTTTAAAATTTATCATTATAATACATATTTTATTTATATTATATAAAATAAATTATTTCCGAATTATACATATATTATACCCAAATTTTGATTTTTTTTAATTTCGTCGAACATATTTTTCAAATAATAAACTTATTACTATGCCTACCATATAATGAGCAACGAGATTGATCTGAATTCTAGGATCTTCATCATGGACAAAACAGACAAAGGCAATATGTAATTTAGATTTACAAAGCTGCTCTCTGTGCCGTTGTAACAGTATAAAGGATATGAGTTTTACTGAATAGGGGTGTCAATGGGTACGATTTATTTGTGTCGGGTGGAAGTATTTTAATTATCAAATCAATTTAAAATTACTCTTATTCATATTCTATATTTATCCATTAAAATTAGACTTATACATATTCTATCTTTATCCATTAAAATAAATGAGTAACCAAATGGTAATGGATTCTAATAAATAATACTAATATATTATTTAGTTTATTATTATTTATAAAAAATATCTAAACTCATTCCTTTCATACAAATACATCTCTATTTTACTAGTATGAAATCAAATATAACTATGCAATTAATTCCAATTCGAGTTATTTTAAAATAAATAAATTAAAAATAATACAAGTATCTCTTGTCAAACTTTTAAACTAGAAAATAAAACATATCATCTTGTCTAAAATAAAAACTCATATTGTCTCATTCAATCGTTTTAAGAAATATTCTACTAAATATAGTTGAATTTAAGGAAGATAATAATTATAATTTATAATTCATAGTAATTAAATCACATAACTCGGGACAACTAATATAAAAAAATTTATTAAAGAAGATAATTATATTGAAAATAATATGTTATTTTTTAATAATTTAAAGCAAACAGATATGAAATAACATTTACTCATACTTTTATCTATTTACTTAATGAAAAAATCTTACTCTTATTATCCATATCAAATGAATTAATGAAAAAAATTCTTTATTCATACTCATCTCATCGAATACGATACGAATAAGATAAATGAATAATAGATATTATGGACACCTCTAATTCTTGTACAGTTGAGGTAACCATTACATAATTTCCCACTAAAAAGAATGATTTTTTTTCTTGCGGTGACAATATTGCCCTCATACTCGTCCACTAATAGAATTATGCTTTTACACGTGAGAAATATAAGTTTGAAAATAATGGATATAATATTGTAATTTTTATAATATTTTGCACATGATCACCGTGTTTGATTAGAACTTAAAGTTACACCTCCTTAACTCACTATGATAACTTATGTCATAAAAAAATATTCTTGTTTGATGATGACAACAGAGAATAAAAAAAAGTTTGATTGAGATATGACTTAAATTAATATTTATTAATATCAATTTAAAATAAAACGAGCTCACAGTCGATACTTAATAATCTAAGCACAAAATAAATAAACGAGCTCATGTAGATCTTCTGTATTTTTATGAAATTGTGAATATATACAAACCTATTTCTATGGCACGATCAATACTAAATAAGACAATTACAGTCATAAACAAAATAATAATGCACACAAAATATATCTATTATTAGAACTCTTTGACTCATATATTTGTCTACTTTATTTTTAAAAAAAAGGATGATTAATTAGTGGAAGAGTGCCTCTGTATGTTGGCAGCCATTGATTTCATAAGATTTTTTATTTGTTGTCATGAGATAAAATAATGAAAGAAGGTGTTGGGTTGGCAATGTCTATTTTGGTTTTATAAATTTTTACAAAACTAGTGTAATATGTGGAGACTTAAGTTCATACCTGAATCACGAATTAGCATTGTTGGCCTTAACAATGTTTATTTTGGTTTATCTTTTATTTTCTTTTCTTTTGTTGTGGAAGAGAGAAAGAGGAAGAAAATGTGATTGTTAGAGAAAGAGGAGGAAGAAGAAGGACAAACATAACACTAACTAGGACAACTATAACAATAAACAAGACAAATACAATAATAAAATGAACATGAACATAAAAACATTAATTTCAACAAGCACACAATGAGAAATCGAGTATAACAAATGTATTTGAAACTGGTGTCAATCAAAGAGAAGAATGAGATGCGTGTTTTTACAGTGTCAAAATAAGCTTATCGATTACAATTTTAATAGAGTTTGAGTAGAGTTTTTTTATTTCTTCTCCATGGTAAGTGAAAGAGGATAGTTTGTTATTTCGACGGGAGAAAACATCGGGTATCAATATTGTATTATTTTTTTTTTCAATTGAATACTTTAGATTCTGTTGTTGGGCTTTAGATTCTTCTGGTATGTTTACAATACACTCTATGTATATGTTTTTAAACTTCAGGGGGTTAAGATTTCCATGGTTGGGTGGTTTGGAAGTTAAAAATATCATTGAAAATCAAACTTTAAAAAAATATTTAACAGCTCTTAACGGTGAGGTGACCAGTTAACGATTTTACACGGCTGTTAAATTAAAAAATGATCAATCACTTTTTATCTGCTAATTCATATTTAAAAAAGCTAAGAAGTACATTCTTATATCATTAGTATTTAAAAATTAACTAAATTAAGTAAAAATAATAATTATAATATTAATTAAGTACTTAAAAGTTAAAAATCTTAAATTATACTAAAATATTATATAATAAATTTACTTAATATTTTTATTAAAGCATTAATTTATATTTTAAAAAATAAAAAAAAATAAAAATTTGTAGTCACTAACTATTAAGATTTGAAATAAAAAAATTCAGTTGTTAAATGTGTTTTTTTTTTCAAAAAAAATTCATGGTTTTAACGAGTTTAACGCGAGATAAAACGGTTAAATCAAAGAAAACCCGTTAAATCCGTTTTTTCTCAAAAACTTAACGCCATAGTTTGTCAAAATCGTTAAAATAGTTAAAACGGTTAAAATTTTATATTTTTTAAAAGCTTGTTGAAGATAAAAAAAATTATTTGGTTGGCTTTACAGCATAAAATACTAAGGATGTATTATTTCGGAGAGGCTGGCAAGGGTCTTTACAGTGTGTATTTTGTTCAAACTCTGAGATAGTGGATCATCTCTTTATTTTCTGTGTGATTAGTTTCAACTTTGATGTAATTTTAATAGATTTAATATTCGAGGAATTTTTTGCAATTAAATTTGTGAAATTATACTTTGCTTCTTACTTATGATAATCGTTAATATGCACAATCTACGATTTGTATTTATTGTTGGCAGTTATCATTTCATCTTGTTAAATTATTTTACTTTAATGTACTCTCTCAATTCTCTTTATATACAAGTCTAAGTAATGATTTGAATTCTTTGTACCGTTCCGAAGAAGTATTACTGGATTTGAAGGATATTTAAGGGGTGGTACAGTCTTACTCTGCTTAGTTTAGTTTTTAGTTAGTTTTTAATATACTATGGTTGTTATTGTGGTGGTTATTTTATTCTATATGCTGGTTAGTTCTATATACTGTTTCGTTGTGGTTTACTTTTGTTGATCTCTGAATATTATAATGTAATAAATTTCCGAAAAGAAATGAAAATTAGCTGCCTTTTCGTCTGCTTTCTTCAAAAAAGAAAAAAGCTGCTTCTATATATAGGACGCTCGTCATTGTGCTTGGAAAATCACAAGTTAATTTCGCAGTTTTTTAAACACTGCAGAAAATTTTCAGTGCTTTATGGTCGGTACCAAAATTAAACATATATGTACCCTGAAACTTCTATTTTACCTATTTTACCTTTAAGAATGTATTACTCTTCCAGAATTTTTCCTTCAAAGATGAATTCATTATCTTTTGTCCTCCAAAATTATTTTTTATAAGACTTCAAACGACCAGACAAATTCATGACATTGTTCTTCCAAGCTAAGCGCCAAATAGCTATATAGTGGGACCATCTGAGACGTTGTTGAGTGTCCATCTTAGAATAATTTACTATTTTGTTGATGTACTTTTTTCAAGTACAATCATATTACATGACCAAAATTTGAAAAAGAAAACATGAAACTTGGATTCGGACCATTAAAAAGAATGATGCAGTAAAGATGTTTTATAGTCCAGTAGTTTATGTTTGCCATCTAACCAAGTAAAATATTAGGATGATATTCATTATTAATTTAAAATTTGACAATCTTGATTATATTCTTTAATAAGTTCAAGAGAGATATAAAAATAGAAAGAGAGGTATAAATATATAATTGAACTCATATTGGATGTATATCCAATTTTGTCTTTAAGTAAATGTATTTTGATATTCAATTGAAATATTTTAGACGAACCATGAAGCTTACATGAAATAATATCATTTTAAATTTTTTATATACGTGATATATATCAGTGTAGTAAATATTACATTTAAATGTTGTATTTTAAATAGACCAACCTAGTAACGTCCGTAACTTCCACAACGACGGGAATAACATTTGTTAATGAATGACATGGGTAAGATCTGTTAATTTTGGTAGCAACGACCGTACGAGGTAAAGAGTTGTTGTTAAACCCTACACACTTTAATAGCCATATCTATATCTATACTATTATATAAAGCAACTAAGAATTAGAGCATCCATTTTTTGTCATGATATTTTTTTTATTATACTCATTTTATCCCTCAATTAGATGTATAATATCTATTTTTGGTTGATTGAACGTATGTAATCGCGTCCATTGATCCCCTCTTTCTCTCCATTTCTTTCCAATCTATACTATTATTTTCATTTATGCACATGATTTATAAATTAGAATACTCAATATCTTTTTATTTATGTCATGATATAAAATTTTGATTTAAGGCTTAAAGTATGCACTATGATTAGTAATCTTTTACATGTTTGGTAAAAAAATAATGGTGATAATATATGCTAAAATAATTTATTTTTCTTACCATAAATATTATGATCATTAACTCATATTATGCAGAAAATCTCATTCAAAATTAAATCTGATTTTTAATATAGACTTTTCTATAATTTGGTGAATTTATAATTTAATATTAGATCAATGTGAATTTTTTTATCTTATAATATTTTTATGTTTAAATAAAAGAGTCCGATGCAAATATATTTGCTTGTGTTAAACCGAACAAGCTATATTATAAGAACTAACAAGAAAAAGTAAAAAGCAGTCAACCAGCAACTAGCTGTTGTCTTCATCAATAGGTTGTAAGATACCGTAAAAAAAGCTTATAAGATAATCTGACCAGCTAATAAAAAAAAGAAAAAAAAACTGCTAATAAGTCGATGAAATTTGACATTTGACTGCTTTACTCGACTGGTTCAACTCAATAAAACAAATTCAATTTTAATATGGGATTAAAAAGTAGTTTTATATGATTGTAGGTATTATTTGGTCCGGCTCGGTTTTATATCAGGAGTTTGATCGGAATGTTCAGAGAGTTAAAATGATTTTATGATTTAAAGTATTATGTCACAAATATTAAGAAATATATACTAAACTCATAATATAATTATCAAAAGATATATGAAATTTTTAGTAAATATATATGTTTTGGTTCAAAATTAAATGAGATTTTTTTATGAACAATTAAAATATAAATAACTTAAACTAACATTTTAGTAAAATAATAAATATATTAGTTTTGTACTTTTATTAATTTTCTAAAGTTTGGAGGGGATATTGCCTCCTCCCGATCTCTGTTAAGCTTCGCACATATCAGGTATATACGTACTTAAATGTACTAATGTTGGGTTAATTCCATTTAATCCCCGCGCATGCCACCTCTGATCTCCTTTTCTCTCTCCAACGTTCTCTTTCCTTTTACACATTCAATCCCACATCGCCGATTCGCCATTGAGGCATTGATTGGTTCCTTCCAGATTTGTACAGTTTCTCTTTCTGTCTCTTCCCAACAATAAATACCATTAACAGCCGTCTTTGTACCGTATCCAATTCCCTAATGCCAAGTATAATAACACCCCATCTCTCTCTTTCTCCTCCTCTCTACTCTCCTCAGGAAAACCCAAAATTACATAAAAAACAACCCGAAAGCGCATCGCTTTCACACCTCTCTAAATTTATAGCGGCCATTCTTGCCCCCATTTTGAGGCAATTTACAGAATAAGAGACTCAAAACCAAGATGGGCATTGGTTTTGAGTCTCTGCTTCTTCTTTTCTTCTCATACTCTGTTTTGCGTGCAAGTGCAGATGCAACAGCTGATTGCAATTTGTTTACTGGAAATTGGGTAATTGATCCGCCATACCCACTCTACGATTCGACTACTTGCCCCTTCATTCGTCCCGAGTTCGATTGTGTCAAGTACGGACGAACCGACAAATTGTATCTCAAATACAAATGGAAGCCAAGTGGATGTGAGCTACCAAAGTCAGTAAACCACTATATCAAGTTACAAAATTACAAAATTCACTTTTCAGACTTTTCTTATTTGCATATTTTCTGTTTGAAGATTTGATGGTGTGGATCTATTGAAGAAATGGAGTGGGAAGAAAGTTATGTTTGTTGGGGATTCACTGAGCTTGAATCAATATGAGTCGCTGCTTTGCATGATCAATGCGGCCGTGCCGAATGCGAAAACGATTTCGACCCGAACCGATGTGCTCACCATTGTCAGATTTGAGGTATGCATCTCTTCTTCTTTTTGCTGTTCCAAATTTCATGATACAATTTTGGGAAAACTTTGTTCAAGTACGTATGTGCCGACATGTTCTATTCTTGCTTCTGGTAATTGGTAAAGATAAAAGTAGCATTTAAGTGCCAAGAGGCAAGAGATGAAGTTGTACTATTCATTAATTTTTTTACTATATAATAATATTTTGACATGCATATGTTTAAGATAGATAATAATGATAATTTAAGCGCCATAACACAAAGCAGTAATTATATGCTTAAAAAAATTGTCAAATATCAAACCAAAATTTACTTATTATAATAATGATAATTATTATTATTTCATAAATATTCGAAGTTATTACTCCTAACAGAGACAGTTTTAATGATGTCAATGAAACCCTAGTAGATAGCTAAGAGTAATTAGTTTCAATTGTATTAGTTAAGGGAACTGCTACATTAGTAAAACCAACAATACAAGTAAAAATGTTCATAATTAGTACTAAATGCCATAAGAGTATGCAGTATTGGCATTTGTTTACCACGACATTTTTGTTTACACCATATTTAATTATTTATTACTTTAAATATATACTTGGCATGTCTGGCACTGCATCAAGCAGCTGTCTATAGTAACGACGACATTTTTGTTTACACCATAGTAACGATGACTATGTTATGTCGCTACATCTAAGGGCAGATTTAGATTTTGATCTAGTGGGGGTAAAAATTAAAAAAAAATTTACAGGGTCAAAATTAAAAAAAAATCTTTAATATAAATATATTTTCTATTTTTTTTGAAAATATACATAACAAAGGTATTCGTAAAAAAAAATTCCACCTCTGATTACACAGATTTTTTTTAAAATTAATTATTTGAATAATTATATTTTTAATAATAAAAATGATTAAATCAAAATTTTAAAAATACGAATGACAACTTTGGAAATGCGCAACTGTCAGTGGTGTCTTTATTATTATTATTTTTAGTTATTGAAAAAAATACAGTACCGCGCCAGTGGGAGTGGCGCGTCTCCCACTAGCACCTTCAAATGTTTGCATTAGATGAATTGAAGTATGAAGATGGATGAACATAAAAAAAATGAAAGATGCCACTAGGAGTGACGTTTTTGCTTAAACACGCCAGTCCAAATAGTGCGTTTGCACAACGCTAAAGACAATTGCACTGTCATTCGTATTTTTAAAATTTTAATTCAATCACTCTTATTATTAAAATATGATTATTCAAATAATTAATTTAAAAAATCTGCTGATTACATCTATAGCAGCTAATACTGATCCATTGCTATTATATGGTAGAAGTGGGTCCACAGACACCAAAACCTGAAACGCTGATAGAATCAGAATGACATGAAAACTTCCTGTCGAATACTTTGAAGACTTGATCAGTGACAATTGCATATGCCACAACCATGATCAATGTTTATGTCACTAACTGAAAGCCATTACATGCAACTGATAAAATTTCACACAAAGAATACAATCCAAACAGTAAAAAGGCCATACGCATTTTTAAAAACCATGTAAAGATGAAGAAATATCTACCATGTAGTTATGTTCTCATTAGATGCAACCCACTCACAGTGGCGGATCTAGGATTTTGATTAGGGGGGGGGCAATTATCGGATTGTAATGATTTATCGGGTTCAAATCCATTAACTAATCGGGTACTAAATAAAAAAATTTAATAATTTAATATATATACTTTACTAATAAATTTTTTATTAAATAATAACATTTTATATATTAAACTCACTGATGAGTGGTCACACACGCACATACAGGATAACACATGAAATAATAATAATGAATTGAGCACATGTGAGAGCCGAGGCACGTGAGGAAGGAATAAGCTCCAAAATAAACAATGAGGTCAGAAATATGGCATCTCCGCATGTGATTTGAGCATGATACATCATGATGCATGTGCTGATGCATAAGACCATCTTTGACCTTTGTTCTTACAATCTCAGCTCATTACTATTGCTCAGCTGTTTAAGTATCAGATCTTGTGCGGCGAACACAGACTGTATTATTTTGTGCCGAGTTAGTGATGTGACTGTTCTATATGCTTGGTAGTTTGTTCTCTTGGATAGATGTGTTAGTTTAATGACACGTGGTGGAGTGTATCAGAAAACGGGTCAGATCAGTCTCTGAGAATCTGTATTGCCAGGCTGGCTGTGAGTAGTCTGTCACTGTCTTCTCAGCTCAGCAGCTTTTCGCCTTTCTCACCATTTTTTTACTCTGAATTTATTCCAGTACTTATTCACGGAAGTATTCGGAAAGATAAAAAAACCATGGAAAAATATGACGTATTTACGAATGAGTACTAAAAATATTGCATATTTAGGTTCTCTAAGACGAGGTAATTTTTTCTCTAATTCACATCCTGAAGTACTTCACGAGATAAAGTACCTGTTTCATAAATTAAAACCGTCATCGGTCACCGTTCTGATCGATTTGATTGTCACATAAATCTGACGATTTAAATTAACGGATAATTACTCTATGTTCAATAAAGAGTACTACATAGGACACATACTCAAATTTCTCTGGCTCTGCATCAATGCTCATAATCTGTCATTAGTGGTTATATGACATGGGATGAAAAATTTGTAAAAAATTATATTGGAGAAATTAAATCAGGAATTAAAAAATTTGTAAAAAATTGATGTACCAAAGTCCAAACAATTCACCATTCCATGACCCCAGATATGATAATCAGGAATTAAACAAGTTAACAAACAAAAAAAGGAGTTCCATCTACATTCTATTTAGTAAATTGGAAAGTAGACTTCAAACAAAGAGCTTTACCAAAGATAACCATTGAACAGTTGAAGTTCTAGCTTCTAGCACCTACCTATCGGTTAGGAGCATCTCATGTTTCAATCAACATCATTTCCGTTGGTTGAAGTTGGTTCAAGCTGTATTTTGGACCCCCAAATTATCATAAAATTGAATCAGCTTATAAAATTAATGTCCATCATTTTCCAGGGTTTTTTTTTTATTTCTTAAGAAGCACCACTGTTCCGTTGGTTGAAGTTGGTTCAAGCTGTATTTTGGACCCCCAAATTATCATAAAATTGAATCAGCTTATAAAATTAATGTCCATCATTTTCCAGGGTTTTTTTTTTATTTCTTAAGAAGCACCACTGTTCAGTGAATAAATGTACTAATCTGTAGTTGAGTCCTCAAATTACCATAAAAGAAGCATCTGATTAAATGAAAAAAATGTTATTGTAGGATTACAATGTGAGCTTGATGTATTACCTCTCACATTATTTGGTCGACATTGTCAGTGCGCCGATGGGGCGGATTCTCAAGCTTGACTCAATCGAAGCCGGCCACACTTGGTTGAACGCCGACGTGTTAATCTTCAACACGTGGCACTGGTGGCCACGCACAGGATCAGCGCAACCGTAAGAACTTGCGTTATACATTTTTCATTTTGTAAAGATGATCTAATTTTGTAAATTAATCAAGAGTGACAGCATGCAAGTGGTTTTCATGTAGGTGGGATTACATTCAAGATGGGCAGACATTTCTCAAGGACATGGATCGGACGGCCGCCTTTACAAAGGGATTAGAAACATGGTCTAAATGGGTTGACAGAAATGTTCCTTCAACTACTAAACTTTACTATCAGGGTGTTTCTCCAGTTCACTATCAGTAAGTATCAATTTTAAACAACTCAGTATATTGTGAGACTTGTAAACCCCTTTTTTGAAAAACAAAATAGCTGCTTTACAAAAGTTATTAGATCAGGCTCTGAAAAGTAATCAAAAGGGAAAACTGATTGTTGCTTAGCTCAACAATCAAGGGGAAATGAAGCGGGAAAGTGACAAAGTGAAATCAATTATTACCATAGTTGTTCCAAACTATATGTCATGTCAAGATCAGTTTCAAATAGAGTTTAGCTTCAATTATGTATGAAAATTTAAAATTAGAGATATGGGGCATTACCATTTTTTTTTAGGGATATGGGCCATTAACATTATTGCACTACCTTTTCTATCTAATGGTACTTAATCATTATGGTTTTGACCAAACTAAGAGTCATGTCATATAATTAAATGATACCTAACTTCACTCAGGACCATAGCATCGTGCCAAACATAAAGATACCAGTTATATCTAAAAGTCTAAAACTATATTGTAGGTCAATTAGCTAGTTACTTTATTGGCATTTGTTCAATTGGACATTAATTCGGTCATTCATGAAAAACTGATAAAACTGGGACACCAATATGAAAGAAATTTGATGCATTGACCGAAATTGTTGAATTTAACTAATTTTCATATACCTTAACTTTATCCCAAAAAAAGAGAGAAAAAAAAACTGAACATCTCATTTACATGATTATGAATAACACGTTTCTCAGAGGAGGTGAGTGTTACTGCATCATAATTTATAAATTTTGCGTACATAAGACCCTTGCATATATCTCAAAAGGAAGAGATGCAAGTAACGGAGCAAAATTTCCTTGTTACCTGTTAAAAGTGTGCATCATTTCGAGGTGAAACCTTCTATCTCAACCTCAACAAATAACAAATATGTTGCTTGTTATTCAGTGGCCAGGAATGGGGAGCATCGATCACACACACATGCATAGGAGAGACCCAACCAGTGAACACGTCGACCTACTCTGCAGGTCCAGTGCCACAAGAGGCTATCGTGAAAAATGTGTTGAGTAGCATATCTAAACCAGTTTATTTGCTAGACATAACATTTCTGTCTCAACTAAGAAAAGACGGGCATCCCTCGAAATATAGTGGAGCTAATTTTGACAACGACTGCACACACTGGTGCCTTGCCGGTGTGCCTGACACATGGAACCAGTTGCTGTACGCTTCTATGCTTCAAGGCAAGTGAGAAGAAATTTCAGACAATTCATATTATTTATTATAGTATAGGTCAGTCATCATTCTTTATAATTGTTTTAGTTTTGTTCATGATTTTTGCGGGGATATACATACAATTAATAAACAACAGAGCATGAGGAGTCGCTAATTATTTGATGGAAATTGAAAGAATTAATCTATATTACCTTGGAGATGTTATTGTCAGAGAGGATTCATTTCATCCGAAGGATGAAAAAGATTATGTATAGGTTTCATTGAACTTAATTCTATTTTTAATGAAAAGTAATAATGGTATTTATTCTTTATCAGATTAATATTGGTCTTCCTTTTTTTATCGACAAGTGACTTTGTGAGTTGGGATGGAATACAATCATGCGAAATCTATTTTTTAGTCAGTTTTTCTAGAAATATAAAGCAAGTCAACTATAAATAGTTTCAGTAAAAATTATAAATCATTTAAAAAATTTACTGGTTACTGTTATGGGATGAATAATTGAATGAATGTATGGTTAAAGAAAATATTAACAGTGGAGGAAGCAGCAGCAGAGGAGGCTGTGAAAAAGCAAATCCAGTGACACCAATAACAACAGCAACGTTATTCTTTGCAATGCTTTTCTGGCTCTAGATTGCTAATTCCATGCATTATGATGACAAACTGATTCTATGTGGATTATTTGAAGTTATGCCTGAATCATGGAAAACTTTTGAAGCTTCAATTTCTGGGGGAAAATACATATATAATTGAAGATACAAAGGAAAAAGAAGTTTGATGGGATCTTACATACCAACGTCATAATTTATATGTATATTTTTTTCATAGTGGAAAATATACACTTGTAAATTTATTTCACTACAATTGCAAGTTTGTTTTGGCTTTTGGAAATGAGAAAGCCAAACATGTATATGATAGTATCTGTAACAAGAAAAAGAATATATTAGAACTTCCAATATTTGCAGATTTAGTTATATAATATAATAAAAGGTGGTAAATCATATTTTAAAAACAACATAGAGCCTCTTTTACTTTGAGAGCTAAAGCGATATTGATTTTTTTTTGTGTGTGAAATTATTGGGTATTTGCGCGACTCTTTTTTTCTTGCCTCTCAAAAGGCGGATCATGCTTTCAGAGAATGAAAAAGAACAAGGTTTGTTTTCTCTTTACTCTTTACGCACCCAAGGGTAATTGTGGAGACTAGTTTCCAGCAAACGTAGATCTTTGCTGTTAATTATCTGAACTCCGAGAACCTCTAATATTTAAGAAATAAGAAAGAAAAACAATGCATATAGTTGGATACAATATTTTAAAAAATATGGAGTCCAACTAAAAAAAAAGAGAGAGTGACTCACGGGATTAATTAGGAATAATTTGTTTTCTTTTATGATAGCTCACACCAGAAAAATAGTTCACAGAATATTAAATATGAAGCATTATGTCAATTTAATATTAAGGACTGACGAACTTAAGACCATTTGGGTACCGGAGATATTTCATATTCCTTGAAGTTTTCATCATCAGACGAGGGAAATTTTATGTCCCTTTATTATCTTACTGATATTCTATATTATAAAACATTGAAGCAATAATCTACGAATTTCCGTGGTTCATGAATTCAAGAGGAAAATTTTGAATCCGGGAAAGACTATATTTTTCTTGATTTGATTTGAGATTTTGATTTGAGATTTGTAGTTAATTAGATTTTGATATCCTCCTCTCCTCTCCTCCTCCTATTATTATTATTATTATTATTATTATTATTATTATTATTATTATTAGTTACTATTATGACGAGTGTTTCTAATTTACATCTAAATTTGTGAGTACATAATTTAAGATATATACATCTCAAATTACAACTACTGATTAGAAAAAAGAGAGGTTCTAATGTGTATCGAAATAATTTTGTGTAATAATTTTTTTAATATAATTAAAGAATGAAGATTGGTGAATGCAAATCATTGTCGGATCAATAAATTAACGATATACTTTTCTATCTACAACAGAATTAGCCTTCAACAGAGATTATCCGTGAGATTAACTCAAAAAAAAAATACATCAAATGTTATACTAAACTTAATAAATAAATAAATAAATAAATAAATAAATATGGCAAATGAACAAATGGACCAACGTGAATCAATTAACAAATGAAATTGAAAATTTAAATAACAATATGAGAGACTTACAAGTGGGACCCATAGTAAATTAGATTCCTTTTTCCTTTTTCTCTCTCCCTGCCGACATCCATCCCTTGTCCAATTTTTTTTGTTTTGTTTCTCTCGATTCTTCTGGCCTCTAGTCGAAACTCTCTTCCTTTTTGTTTTCGATTTTTCTTTCCTTAGCACCGATTCTGTCTATCTTTCCTTTCAATTCCGACTCCCTCTCTTCGTTCTTCTTTGCCGAATCTGACACCCAGCAACCACACCGACCCAGCACTCTGCCCTTTTACTGCCGATACTAGAGGCGAGACCCTAGGAAGAGCAGCAGCAGCCGACGTCGCCCGCACAGGCCGGTCGAGCGCCCGTCTGCCGCCTTGGACCCTACACCGGCGACTTGGCAGGGAACAAATTCCACTCGCCTCACCCTTCTCTCTCGGTCCACTGGGTTACTGGTACGAAATTGAAACCCCAAATTGCTTCTCTTTTGGCAATATGTGATGATGCTTGGCTTGTGTTGAGTCATAATCGAATTGTTAAGTAAACTCTATTACTAGCTTTGGGTTATCCTGCTTACTAGGATTGTTGATTGAAAATTGGTAGAATGAGTTTCTGCATCGTTCCATCTAATTGTTAATTATTGATTTAATACTTAAGGTTATTAACCTGTACAAGATAATTGAAAGGTTAAGAGGTTGACTCATATGGTAATTCTTTATACATCGTTAAAAAAAATGAATAAATAGTATCACTTTTAATGATGATAGTCCATATTATAAAATAGAGCATCTGATTCAAATCCAATATGCTCATATTACCATACGATAAATATTTGGATTAATTGGATATAAATTGATAAAATAAGTTAAGTTATTAATGATTGAGTAAATAAAAAAAAAACGTGCTTACATCTAATTGTCAAATTGACATCCTAATCATATATTATGATATGTGAAATTAGGAATAACCATATAAATAATCTGATAACTAAAAGGATTATGAATAAGGGTCCATAAAACTTGAATCAATTAAAAATAAATCAAACTTAAATAAAATAAGGAAATATACAAAATAAAAGAAATCATTAAGAAGACTAAAATATTTTGTTATCCTGGAATTAGATTTCAATAAGGGCACGGGGGATCAAGCGAATTCGATAGACGTGCAGATACCAGCGACCGGCTATATCGTGAGGGAATACGTAACAGGTGCGTAGTTTCTTTTTCGGCTTTACAGGGAATTTCTTTTCTGAAATTATATACTTTTGTTATTGCATTTTGAATTTCATTTTGATTGCATCTTTTGTATGAAAAACATTTGCATTGTTATTATTCATGGAATTTGCATGAAATGATTCTCATTTTGACTGGTAAACCATATTGTCTGTTCTCCAATTTTGACTTTCTGGGAATGGAATTGTGTGTTTCTGATCTACTGAATTGAAAAAGGAAAGTAATATATACGTGGTAAAGGGTCGCAACCTGATCTCGGAAAACAGTTCACTATGCGCATACTGGATTCGTCCTCTTATTGTAGCCCAAAACCGGTTGGGCAAGAGGGTTATATTACTTATTCTTGGCTTATGCATTGCTGGGCTTGCCTCTAGGCCAATTGACTGATATTCTGTTGTTTGACCGAAATGAATTGGAAATTATGCTATCTGTTGTGATATGATTCCGACTTGAAAAAAAACCAGAACAAAAATGGTACCAGTATATACTAGATAAAAGAGAGACTATATATTTTCTATTGTCTATCTGTTGTTGATATTCATTTGGATTATATTATTAATTACATATGCATTTGTGGGTATTTAATTTCAGATACGTGATTTCTTGTAAATCCGAGACTGAAACTAAATATCGCACTGAGAAACTTTATTTCTCACTACGTTGTTTTTAAATATTTTTACAGGTTTTGAGAGCGACTTGCAAGACGGGTCAGGCAACGTGTAGGCCTTTTTATTTGTATATATTATAGTACTGTATCAGTGTTATTTTGTATCCCGGTTGGTTAAACTCAAATTTTGTTATAATGCTTGTGAATATTCCGGGATTTCACTACCTTACTATATACGGATTGTTGTAAAAATTTATTTAAAGTTTTTATTTTCTATGATATACAACTGTCCGTGAAATTACATATTATAACTGATACGGTATTATATTGTCAGTTTTATTGCATATGTTTAGTAAAAAGCCTTACGAATGCATAGGATTATGTATTCGTGGCGGGGTCCTGTCATGCCCTATCAGCCGGGGTGTGACATCAAATCATCTCTAAATTTTAATTTATCATCCTCATTAAATTCTTTATATGAAAATCTTGCGGAATGTAAAAATTTGAAGTGTTTTGAGTTTTTTAAGTCACCGTTTTTAATTTTTATAAAATGATGTTCAAGTATTGAATATATTATTATTATTTTTAGAACTGATTTTCAAAAATAAAAAACCATGACTTAAAAAGTTCAAAACACTCCAAATTTTTACATCCTACAAGATTTTCATATAAATAATTTAATGAGTTTGATAAATTAAAATTTAGAGATAATTTAATATGTTTTTTTAGTTAAGTTCACGGAAGATCTCCGTGAGCTTAAGCTCACGATATCTTTTACTCAATTACAATATTCAATTATGGACAAACGAGAAAAGAAATCCCATCTCAGCGTCTCCTCTCCCTTTTATATGTAGGAAACTAGGAATTGAATCTGCTATTTACATGTGGACAGTAAATTTTTATCAATATATGACATGAACCAATAATTATTTAGCAAATATTTACTCAAAACACAGATAATAGATTAATCTGTAAAAACTAATCTGTAAAATACAGAACACAAAAGAATATTTAAATGAGCTTACTCATCTGAATGGAAAAAAAAATTGATCCATGTCGTGAATTTGCAGAAATTTACTACCCATATATGGATAGTACAAGCACCACCACCATCTCTGTCTAGCCGTAGCGGTGGTGATCTGTTCAAACTTTAAATAGTCATTCTTCATGCGACTCCCATCTCTTATTGATCCAACTGAACTTCTCATGCTCACCTCATTCTCTACAAAGCGTCCATGAATTCAGAAATCTTAGATGATGTAGTAGGAAACGGGATGAGAAGGATAACAGTGGAGAACGAGGGACAAGTACACAACGAGATGCCTATACTGTGGTAAATAACGAGATCGAGGAGGATCTTAATATTTATCCTAATTATTCAATTTTAATCGGCCACAAAAATTAATTGCTAGAACAAATTTTATTTGATGCACGCACACTTAAATTAAAGTCAAAATCGTTCAATCCAACGAATGCAACATAGAGTTCAGCTAAGTGTTGATGTTGATATGACCTATTTTGGTTTAGATTTTTTTTTTGCTATTGTGGAAGAGAAAGAGAAAGTAAAAAAATATGATTGGCAGAGTTTTAAAAAAAAAATAAAAAATCTAGATACATAATTTATTTTTTGGTGTATATAAAGTTATTTTTGTAATTTATCTTATATAGGTAATTTTTGACATCACTATTATATACTATCTAAATATCTTTAAATCTAACGCATTATATATAGATAGATAGATAGATAGATAGATAGATAGATAGAGAGTTGGGCTATGGTGCTATGCATAGTATGAATCGTCTTAGTGCTATGGATCGGTTCTTCATTTTCAAAGTTTAAATAGTCGATCCGAACTATACAAAATGATTTTCATATGAATATCTAAATATAGACTAAATTTTATATTTTTTTTAGAATTTTTAACTATTTTTTAAGATAGTTAGAAAATCACTTGATTTAGATATTATGAGCCATTCAAAATAGGTGATTTTCTTACTATCTTAAAAAATAGTAAAAAAATTCTAAAAAATATAAAATTTAGTCTACATCGAGATATTCATATAAAAATCATTTCGTAAGGTTTGGATTCACTATTTAAATTTTAAAAATGAAAAACCGATCCATAACACGGGGGTGATCCATGCTATGCATAGCACTATAGCTCAACTCATATATATATATATATAACATTAGCCACTATTTTATCATCATCATATATAAAAATACTAACTAAAAAGACAATCATAAATATAAAAATATTAATTTGAACACCCAACATTGATATTTTTATTACTCATACAAAAATGTTCATACACAAATATGTCACATTAAAATATTTTGTTGAATATATTCATTCATTAATTAGTCTCCGATTTTCAAATGTTAGATTAAAAAATTTTCATTCTTAACTACTTCCTTAATGGAATGATGCTTAATGTTGGTATATTTTGTTTGTCTATGAGTTAAATTTTTTTACCTCAATTAACCAATTGCATTATATCAATTTTAATTTGTATACATATTTATGTTCATAACTTGATATATTTTTTAATTATTTTTAATTTTGATTGCATATTTTTGAAAACTTCAAATGACTTATTTTTAATCAATTTCTTCCATTATCTTATTATCTTCAAATAAAGTTGAGATTTTATAATTTTATGTTAATATCTTATCCGCTACATCTTATGTAATATATATTTTTTTGTATGTCTAGAATAAACGATAGATCTGCAGTAACCTAAAACATTTTATTTTTGCAATAGTGCTTTAGTTGTTCAAGATCACATAAAACGAATGATTATTTCAGCATCTTTGTATGATTTTATATTGGGGTATGTGGTCCACCTGTGTAACAAACTTCACATATACCAATCTTGGTAATTTTCATTAATAAGGTGCCAATAACAGCATTGCATTTATAAATTTAAAAAAAAAAAATCAATATTGCGTTTATACTTTGAAACGAAGCATTTTTTTTGTAATAGCAGCAACATTGTTAAAAAAAACAAAGAAACACAATTTAAATCTTTGAAAAAAATATTTTGTTCAAATTTAAGCTATATATTTCTTGTACATTGAAATCTATGTCACCTTCAAAATTGAGATGTAGAGCAGAGTAATTAAACAATAATTATTATTGAATTTATATGGATTGTTAACCATTCGCAGAGGGAAAAACAATATAAAAGAATATCATAAAAAAAAATTGGATCATATAACAAAAAACATAAATGATAAATTTTGTTATTAAATAGCTTAAATGATTTTGAATTCTGAACACCAAATTCTCTAAATATAACTCATCATTAAATGTTAATTAATAACAAGCAACACCGTTAATACTTCTAAAAATAGTTTAAATTAAATGTTTAATTATATTGCCGCATCAAACAATCTGTCAAGAATCAAACAATCTATCGAGTCGATGGAAGACAATTTGTTGAGTCGATGGAAAGTATAACAATCGTTAAATCACCATGGCTGAATCAAATTCCAATGCCACTGCATCTTTCTTCGGCCCCACAGTGATGAAGAAGACAATATCCCATCTGCTATGATGACATTTACACATCAGAATCTATTCAGTTGATCCGTGATTGTGGCCTTGTATTTTATTAATTTTGGTAAAATATATTTAATCATCTTCATTGGTCTTCTATTAAGTGTATACGATACTTGATAGATACTGGACCAAATTATGCCAACTACAATTATATTGGTAATGGCCAATATGATAATTCAATTAGAAAATGTCAGATAAATATAGAAGGGTATTTTGGTTAAAGGAGATTATTTTTATATTTTTATTCATTAATTTAATATTGTATATAGTATTGATGGTAAAAAAACTAACAAAAATGTGTGTTGGAATGACATTGAGAAAGTTTAAATTTTCAGGTGGCAATTTGCTACTTTTGATATTTTGAAGTGATATTAAACTAATTTCCTCTATTTATATACATAACATAATATATATCTTTTTTTAAAATTAAATTTTTTTCATATTTTTGAAAACTTCAATTTCCTCCATTATCTTACTATTTTCAAATAAAGTTGAGATTTGATAATTTGATGTTAATATCTTACCCGCCTACATCTTATATATTATATATTTCTTTGTATGTCCATAATAAACGATAAATCTGCAGTACCCTGATTTATTGTTTATTGTTGCAATGAAATTAATACCCAACAATATCACACAACAGTGCTTTAGTTGTTCATGATCACTCGACTTTTCACGAATGATTGTTTGAGCATTTTGTATTATTTTATGTTGGTATGTGGTCCACCGTAGCAAACTTTACATAATCTTGGTAATTTCATTAACAAGGTGACAATAGCAGCATCGCGTTTATAAATTAAAAAAAAAAATCAACATTGTGTTTATACTTTGAAACGAAGCAAATTTTTTCATTGCAGTGATCAACAACATTGTTAAAAAACCAAAGAAACAAATTTTAAATCTTCTGAAAAAAAAGATATTTTAAAACTTCTTAAATTGAAGCTATATATACAACTTTTTCCATTAATAACAAGTACAATATAATTGTCAATATAGGTGGATATACCGAGTGACCTTTCAGCCAATCAATGGCAATATAATTGTAAGCAGCCTCTGTCAGGTGGATCCCATCCCAGTTTACAGAACTTAAAGGATTGTCACATGCCATTGCACCAGGTTGGCCACAAACAAGACTAAGGTTGTAGTTATATGGGCCGCCGCCTCCACAGCAAACTCTAAGAGGCGCTTCAATTATGGGCCCTGCAACGTTGTAAAATTCTTAGATATTGGGTTTTTATTACCAAAGTTAATATAAGCATTCCTGATTCCTATCTCAATCTCAATGAATAATTGATTAATTAAAGATGAAATAAATATATCTGGAGTCTCTTTAATAACGCCTTATCTGTTTCAAATCAATGAGAAGAAAAACGTCTGAAATTCTAGAAATTTATATAAATTTCTTAAATTTGTAGGAGTGTCCAGTATATGACCAAAATAGCGAAATATCTTTTAATCTCCTAGAATGGAAGAACTTATTTATAACGGTCTCATACATGTTAGTTGTTCTCAGCATATTATGGTAAAACATTTCATACATGTATAATTTTTTTGTAACATAAAATTTAATCAATTTGTTTTCTTAACAAAATGATTAATTACCTAGACATTCCGTTTCAAAATTCAACGGCAATTCAGTGGAGTGCTCGCTTTTCTGCAACAATCGAATGATCGGTTCATAGTAATCACCATAGCTGATTCTCGCCTCAGGAAATTTCTCCTGCAGCTGAGCAACCGTCACATGTAGCAGCGTGTTGTGGGAAATGCCAATGGCGTTATACTCCTTGAGGCATCCCAGATGATCGTAATCTTGCTTGTTTGTGCTGCCATACATTGTCAGCACAATCGGTACGCATCCAGTCGGTATGTTTCCAGGCAGTACCATATGCGTCACGCCCTGTTCTAGCAGTGACTGTGAAAGAAGCACAAATGTTCATAATGGCCATTGACAAATTTTACCGTGTGTGTATGTTGTGTTTCGAGCTATGATTTCACTAGGACATAAAATACTATAATAAATTATGAACTAATAATTGAGGTCCAAAAAGGCTTAATACTTCTTAAATATAAAAAGGAGAGTTCTGATATGAGCTGGACCAGATGGCAGAAAAAAAAAATCATAAACAAAGAAATTGACTCTGTAGACAATTTATATAAAAAATACAATTGAAGTTCAAAAGAGCAGGAACCAAGTCGGAGGTTTTACTACATGGGGCTTGCTGGTTCAAATTTCTTAGCGTGCATAAAATTAATTTTAAAATAAAGCCAAAACCTACATGATTTGCACGAATTATTTGTTAATTAAGTACCTCAGCTGCCACCTTAATGGCATCAATAACCGTTGGCACGTACGACTTGACTTCTTCTATGGATTTTCCTGCCAATAACATGAAGTTATAGTCGTTCCCGCCAAATTCTCCAAATATGAAGAGGGATTTGCTCAAATGCTCCCTACATGCTGCATACAAACATTTATATTGGTACTGTGACTAAAATTATAAGAACTGTAATCGCACTTTATATGTTGGTAATAAACTAAAAGTACAGACATTCTGTTGTGTTGCAGTATGAAGACTTCAGTTTTTGGAACCATCCGACTTGAACATTCATGGAACTGTTTATTGGTGGTATGCTGGTGATGTTATGGTGATGGAAAAAGCCGAGGTCAAGTGCAGTTGCACCTATGACGGCGAAATTTGCTCCATTTGTGAAGTCCTCATCTTTCGACAGGTACGGTGGTATGTGAGGAAAGCCTAGAGCCTCGGCTACCATATTGCAGAGATTCACATCTCAATTTGAATTATTTTAAAGCACTAAGACAGAATAATTGAAAATTTATTTATTTGAAGTATTTTTTTCTGATAAAATGTTCATCATTAAGTAACTTTTCTCAATTGATTATTTAATTGAACTTTGCCTATACCAGTTGAGCGCATATTATAGTGAGATACTGCGTTGTTGATGTTGGTTTGATTTGGACATTATTTTAATTTATTTTTTTTACAACCTATTCTTCCAGGTGTATCTCTGTGGAAATATTCGGTTAAGATTTGATAAAAAGGACTTGAGCAATTAACTTTTTTTTTTTGAGAAAAAGAAAAGGTAAATTTTATTATCAATCCAATAATTTGAATGAAAGATAATGAACAAAGTTTGAGACCATTGGGAACTTATCTGGCTTGCAACCGAGATGTGCCGTAGGAACTTGATAATTGTAATGTACAACTTCTCGTATTCCATAATTTAAACAGAAAGGATATTCTATCGCTGTTTTATTCCACTTAGCACTTTGCAAAGGAACTATATATAATTGTTTTCAAAAGCTACTTTTTCATGTTAAATGGGACATATCAATAAGAGCATCCAGAAACATAATCAAAGATTAAAGAAAATCCAATGACATACAAGACTGAGCAGAGACCAAGAATCGGACATTAGAAAACTTTCTAAAGAAATAAAAAAGAAGTGAAATTGTAGAGTAAAATCTCTAATATAGCATATTTTAGCTTGAAAGCACACATGATATTCAAGACTCTATTTGATGTTGATGTTGATGTTATACAAAAACGATTACCTCATTTTCTGTTCAAAATAACAAAAGAAAAAAGACATTGCTCAGAGCGCACTGACCAATAAAATCGATGACAAGACGACCGTCAGAGCTACGGCCAGTAGGTCGACCGAAGTAGGTCATGCCATACTGGGGGTTGTCGAAAACAACTGAGGGGAGTATTCCCTTAACTAATTTGACAAAGTTCCCGGTATCAGCATAAGAATCACCAAAGCTAAAGATAGCATTGTAAGGTTGAGATTTTGTAGAGCTTGCAAGGCCTAAGAATGATATGAAGAGGAGAAAATGGATGGTGAATAGCTCCATCGCTTGAGAAGAAGAGAAACAAAGAACCTTAATTGTTTGTAATTATCTATTCTATTTATTGAGATTATGCACTTGACTCTTCAAACATATATTACAAAAAAGTTTTATTTCCAGCTGGACTTTTTCTCTTATGTTGTCAAGTCCTTCAAAAATGCATCTTGCTCAGTATTTTTAGGAGCATCAACTGTTGTTCTGCATACATTTAATATATAGCGAGTATTTGTTCATAATTCCTTCGTTTCCTTGTACTGGCTAACCGCTATATCTTTTCCACACAGGAATTAGCTCGGAAAATTTTGACTGGTAAGATTTTGTTCAACTCATTGAGGAACTTCCTATGTTGAGTGCTGTCCCACTACATTAAGAAAAAAAATGGAAAAAGGCAAAGGTTTGGTATTGCATTATTGGTAATTATATTCAACAGTATGTACAATTTATTTGAATGCGTGATAGTCTGATAGAGTTGTACGGCACTCGGATCGTGAGTAATGACCTGGTAAGTGGTAACCGCAAATTAACATTTAACAATTTTTGGGGTTTATGGACAGGTAATAGGAATCAGCAAAAAAAAAATAAATGTTGTTATCGTTCTATATCTGGAGATTTAAAGGGCTGTTACCTGTTGAGCTTCCAGGATTTGGTCTCTTGTTATATTGCACAAATCTTATTGGAGGAGAATCCAACGTAAGTTTGAATTATTCATTAGTTCGGATCAAGCGGTTGAGATGAATACTGAACATCTATGTATGTCATTTGCATGTTTTTTCTGGCTTTAATTCATTAAATTTTTGCCTTAATATGTTTGATCGTTCGCTTCAAATTAATAAACGGCTCATATCTATGATATTTTCTTTAATGACTACCGGACAACCAGTTTCAACCGTTAGTTTATTTAATGAAAATTGTTATGATGATACTTTGACTTTATTGTTTAAAATAAATGAATTATTATTCTTGATAACTTTATTTCAGAAATAAATTTATTTCAACTTAAATATTATTTATTGATAATATAAATAATAAGTCATTTTTATTGAATAATAGTACCATAAAATAAGTTCTATAATAAAATAAATAAAATAAATAATGGATCGTTTAACATAAATAGTAAAATTAATATATCGGTGATGACGATATCAACAACGATATATGTATGGTATAAAATTGTTTCCTTCTCATGGTGAAATCCTTTTTGCAACTTTTTGTTGTAAAAAAATTCTCTTTTCACAATTATGAAGTTTATAAATTGTAAAATATAAAAAATATATACATCAGGCAAGCTATTATTGGACAATGAAAGAAATGTCACACGGGTTGATATATATGGGTAGACTTCCAGAAGCCCAAGTAGAGTGGCAAGTACAAATTGAGGCCCAAGGTAGATAGTTCTTCATCCCAAATGAACTCGTGTAGATTTTCTCGTAGATAAATATGCCATCACTTCAGATTTTTTTTCAGTAATTAAAATAAAAAATTAATGAAATAGTATGATGGTTTGCCAGTTTTGCACCCTTAATCTGCACCGCATTTCAAATTTGATCCCAGTTATTTGGGATCTAATTTCAAACTCGATCCCCAATTTTTTTTAATAAATTTTATATTTTAATTAATTATCTATTTATTATTTATATAGTTTTTCGTAATTAATTTTATTTTATTTTATTATGTTTAACTATTTGCTCAATGACTTAAAAAAATGTAGCTAGAAATATGATATTGTTGTGTTTAATAATATATTAAATAAGATATTGTTGTGTATTCAATAATAATATGTAGGTAGAAAATCATAAGAGAAAAAAAATATAAAAAATAATAAACTGAAATAAATATACATATTTATTATGAATCAGAATAAATATATATTCATTCAAAAATAATGATAATAGAGGACATAATGTTACAATAATGAAAACATAATATGAAATAATATTTAAAATATTATTATAAAATTTTAATATATTGTTATGTTTAATTATTTGTTCAATGATTTACCTTATTTTTAATTATTTATTTAATTTTCATAATATTCTTTAATTATTTTTAATTATTTGTTTAATTATCCCATCCAACGCTCCCGATCAAACAAACAAAGATGAGATCAGAAGATAAAATCGAAATCCGAGCATCTCATTTTCAAACGGTAATAATTTTTTGATAGAAAATTCCGATCGAGATGTGTTACACGGCCACTAATTACTAACACAGCCACTAATTACCACTAACGGCCATATGGGGTAAATCGCTAATATTGTTACAATAATTTTTAGGGTCAAAAAATTCGTATGAGACCTCAAAAACACATTTGAGGTTATGGGAATATATTTTTTTCATTATTTTTTAGATTTATAAGTAAAAATTATATATATTCTACTTCATTATGTTCATCATATGTAGTTTTATTATTGAATACATAATAAACATGTATATGATTTATTCTAGTTCATTATTTTTTATATTTTATCTCTTATGATTTTTTAAATACATATTATTATTGAAAATTATATTTTATATATTTTTAAACACAACAATATCATATTTAAAACTATTTTTTTTTCTAAAAACATTGAACAAATAATTAAATAAAATAAAATAACTAAATAAACCATTAAAAACTGTAAAAGTAATAAATAAATAATTAATTAAAACATAATTTTTATAAATTTTACGATCGAGTTTCAAATTCGATCCAGATACTAAACTGATAGATCTTCATACCATTTTGTTATTTTTTTATTTTAATTGCTAAAAAAATCTACTATCACTTTGACAAATTATCCACCTGTGGCCCAAGATAGATAAATTTATTACTTCACACTGTAATGAAACTAGCTTTGTGCCTACCGTGAATTAAAAAATTACCAAACATATATAATTTTAGCCCACCAAACGTACCTCTAGCTTCAACATTAATAAATCCTATTATACGAAATTATCTAAAGTCTGTTGGCGTCTGTCACTTATATATAAACATCTTACATTTGTTATTAGCCTCAAATAATAAATATAACAAAATTATCTAAAGTTTGTAAACCAAATAATTATTCATTAAACCCTGAAAAAGGATACAAAATATTCTTCTTTCTATCGTATTTAAATTATCTAATTAAAGAACATACAACATCTTTTGACCAAATGAAAAACTATCATCGTTAATTTAATTATTTGTTGCCAGTAGGAGCCCGATCATGAATTAGGTTTGTACGTACTTGCACCAATTAATTACATGAAACTATGAAAGTAACCCCAGCCTTCTACCTAACGTAGAACCAATATTAAATTAAATCTACTCTCTTCCGTCTCGAGAATCATTAACAGATGTACTAATTTTAATACTTGTTACAAGATAAATTGGCGAATGAGCATAAGAACCTTTCAGCCTTAATGACTACATCAGAATGGTAATCCAGTGCCACTAGCTTAGTGTCGGATGACAATAATATCAACATGCGATACTAAAAATGTTTGTGTCAATTGTTTAAAAAAAAATCAATATTGATCGTTATAGATCTGTGTCTGTTTTTCTTGAATATCTGTCACTTACTTGAGATGATGAAGTATGTATCGGTTGTTCTCAATGTACAATACATGTATGAACACACTTATGTCAATGTCACATTTTTTCTTGTGCGATACAAATGATTTAATATTCAGCATCAGTCATTCTCGATGTGTGTCGCTGATATTTATTAAATTGAACACACTTATGTGTGTCACTTTTTGTTTATGTGCAACATTGATAAGTTTTAATTAGTTTATAAACTTTATGTACTCAGTGTCATTTTATTCTCATATATTTATTGTACTCCACCAACAAAACTCTGACAGTCTGATCTCCATAAATTAAGAAGTCATATTCTCATACCACTCGTATTATTTACATGAAAAAAACATCAGTGTCACTCTTCAGATATCTCCTCTTAAATCATATCGAAAATAAATCATCCTAAAAAAAATTAAGTTGCGACTCCTCACTGAAAACATAAAAAAAAAATAAACTGCTAACTGAACTTTAGGAGAGGATCAAAGATTTTGAGATCAAGAAAATTATCTTAATTTATTGATATCAGAGATTGAGGAGCAACATATAGTAACAGGAAAAAATAAAAAAAATGAGGAGGTCGGTTGGGCTGTACCTAGGATAGTTCAAGCCAAGGGAAACTATTTTAATGTTGTATTGATTCCGGCAATGGAGAAGAACTATGAAATAATAAAGAGTTTGTGGGATGCTTTGAATGAAGAGAAAAGTGACGAATTGAATCATCTGATGTCAAAGAGGAGTGATGGAGTTGGGTGTGAAAATTCAACCATGTAGTTAGTTTAAATTCTTAAGAATGGAGATTAGTGTTGGATTTTATCAAATAGTTGACAGTAAACTCTATTTCAAAAAGTGAATCGCTACGTCAGTGTTAGATATAAAAAAAAAGACACTGAACAAAACTAAATTGGTCGTTTATATATGCTCAGTGTTTTTTTTATTTAGAAATCTGATACTCAATTATTTATTTTACTCCAATTCAAGTTAATTATCCAATCATACTCTAATAGTTTAACCCCATAAATTAACGTGTAAAGAAATCTTTTTAAAGATTTGTTACATTGTAAGAATTATTTTTCTTTCGAAACTGATCATCGGGAATTTCCTTTTCCCAATTTAGAGGGAAAAAAAAACCTTCCTACTATATCTGCATGGCCATTATATTGGTGTCTAATTATTAATCGTTTCATTTTTGGAAATTTCGGTGACAAATCTTATCCATCTGATATGAATTATTACATTTATATATGGTGGAGCCCAAGAAAAGAAAGGCAAATTCCCGTACTTTTTGTTGTGTTGTTCAGTTACTTTGGTTGGTCATATTTCTTAGGACGCGATTAACCATCTTTTGGAGCAAATTTTTAAAAAAATTCTCCTACCTAATTTTTCATTTTTAGCAAAAAAAAACACATCCCCTATAACTAAATTTTTTTTAGGCAAAAAATAGATCCAGCTACATAAATGAATTAGATAAACAAATTAGATATTTATATAAGTGAGTAAGGTATTTATATAAACGAGTCAAGTATTTAGATATATAACACAGATATTTAGATATACAATTTAAATATTTAGATATATAATTTATGTACTTAGATATATGACTTAGATATTTAGATATATGACTCGGTTATATAGTAAAAAAATAACAAGATAGAGGAAAAAAATCTTAAAAAAATAAATCAAATAGGAGAAAATGGCAAACATCATATATATTATATGGAAAAACGCGTATGACAGATAAGAGAGAATAAAAGACTCAAAAAATAATAAAGGACTTTAGTGTGTGTGTGTGTGTGTGTGTTTGTGTGTAGGGATTGACTACGGTGATTTCATAAGCATTTCGAGCCGAAATGCTTACGGCTTAAATTTTAAAATTCCATGCTTGAAATTTTAATTAGGCTATGGTGTTTTGCAAAGTACAAAAGCGTTGTATGCTTTGCAAAGTACAAAAGCATTGTATGATTTGTGCTCTATTATTATTTTTAAGTCAGAACTGATCGATTCAAATCATTCAATCTAATCTCCATATCAAAATCTATTAGTAAAAAAAATTATATTTTTTGGAATTCATTTGTTATTTTTTTTTGAATAGGGGGAAAACGATCATTTTTTTTGAACCAGAATTCTCAGATCAAGTCATTTTTTCTCATCAGAAAAAATAGCAAAAAATTCTAAAAAATATAAAATTTGGTTTACTAATAGATTTTGATATGAAGATTATATTAAACAGTTCAGATCGATCATTTCTGATTTGAAATTAAGAATAGAGTGTAAATCACACAATACCTCTGTGTTTTGCAAAACACTGTAGTCGGACTATATATATATATATATATATATATATATATATATATATATAGAGAGAGAGAGAGAGAGAGAGAGTAAATTTACTGTGAGCTTAAGCTCACGAAGGCCTTCCGTGAGTTTAACTAAAAAAACACACCAAATCGTCTCCAAATTTTAATTTATTATGTTCATTAAATGCTTTATATGAAAATCTTATGGGATGCAAAAATTTAGAGTGTTTTGAGTTTTTTAAGTCATGGTTTTTAATTTTTAAAAATTAGCTCTAATAATAATAATAATAATATATTCAATTCTTGAACATCATTTTAAAAAATTAAAAACGATGAATTAAAAAGCTCAAAACACTTTAATTTTTTGCATCCTATAAGATTTTCATATAAAGAATTTAATAAGGATGATAAATTAAAATTTGGAGATGATTTGATATATTTTTTGAGTTAATCTCACGGAAAGCCTCCGTGGGCTTAAGCTCATAATATTTTTACTCTCTCTCTCTCTCTCTCTCTCTATATATATATATATATATATATATATATATCAGATATTTAGATAAGTGAACTAGACATTTAAATAGATGAGTAAGGTATTTAGATAGAAAATGTCAAACATCACAAATTAAATTAGGTACTTAGATATATGAACTAGATATATAGATAAGTGAACTAAGTTTTTAGATAGATGAGTCAGATATTTAGATAGAAAAAGACAAATATCACATGGATTGCCCAGGGAAGTACATGTGACAAATGAGAGAGAATAAAAACCTCAGAAAATAAAAATAATTGAGTATTTATATATGTCTCAGGTATTTAGATAGATATGTTAGGTATTTAGATAAGTAAAATAGATATTTAGATAAGTGAACTGTGTATTTTGATAAAAAAACGATAACATCATATGAGTTATAGGGGAGTCGCGCTGTATGAAAAAATATGTGGGGAATTTTCTTGAGAGACGAAAGTTTAGGGGATAAAAAATCTCTATTTCTTATACCTTATTACCTTGGGCCAGCACAGAACATTTTTTGTTCATACAAAATTCAGCTCATATAGAGGAAGTTTAATATGCAATGCGTTATACGGATGCGCCCGTGTAATAATTTAAAATCACAAACTTTAGATTAAAAATAACTGATATGAGCCATTTAATTTATTCTTCATTTCAAATTCTTGTAGAAAAATTAAATTTTATATTTTTAATTTCTTTTACTATTTTTAGATAAGAAGAAAATAATCATTACTCGATGATTCAAAATTCTCAAATCAAGCAACTTTCTTTTGACCAAAAAAATAGCAAAAATTTTTCAAAAAAATGCAAAATTTAATTTTTCTATAAAAGTTTGATATCAAGAATAAATTGAACGGTTTAAATCGGTCATTTTTAACATTTTACACGGACACATTCGTGCAACGTATTGCATTTTAGACATTATATATATATATATATATATTCCAATTTACCCCCCTTTGATTGCTTCTATACTTGGTTAACGAATTATAAATTTTCAAAAATTGCTGGTGGTTGATTAAGAAAGTCTTTAATTATAAATGTTCTCTTTCTTTCCCTTTCATCCCTTTGAATGCTTGATTTTTAACACGTACTGCCTCAAATCTCTCGAGTTAGTTTTTATGTTTTTTTTCCTTTTTCATGACATTTTTACTTTTATTGTGTACTTTTTTGAACCGTTTTATAACTAAAAGAAAATAAGGCAATGATGGTTTCTTTCATAGATATATATGGAACAATTAGAGCCGTTGCAGCTAGCCATATTCCTCTTGATAAAGCCTTTGATCTTTTTGAGTCATACATAGCAACGATAAGAAGAGTAAAATAGATATAGCAATATCAGAGCTTCAAGAAGTTTTATAAAAGCGACCTTCTGGTTTTTAGATCTCTCACTTCATATAAATTCCTCAACACTTCTCTGACTATAGCTCATTTTAAGCTTTTACTCATCCAGACTTAGCTAGCTAGTGCAAATGGAGCACACAGCTCTTATCATCCTGTCCTTACTTCTGTTTCTATTGCCGACTGAATCAACTCCAACTCACACATTCGACTCAATATTTAGCTTTGGGGACTCCTACTCCGATACTGGTAACTTAAATGTCCTGGCTAAGATGCTCAGAGTAACAGTGAATACTGACAAGTTGCCTTATGGAGTGACTTACTTTCACCGCCCATCTCTTCGTAGCAGTGATGGAAGATTGATCATGGATTTTCTCGGTACATATACTAATAATTCATCATGTTTATGATACATTTTAATCCTTCTATGTATGAAGCAGCTGTTGAACAATCTGTCCGTTCAAAATTTCAAATTGCAATTCTGTGTTTTGGCTTTGGTTATCTAACATGTATTTTTTTAGCTCATTTGATATCCTTGGTGCAACTGAAATGCCAGTATTAATTTTTTTTTTCCAGTACTATTGTGTATTGGTGATGATAACATTGACAGTAGCTTATCAAACTTCGAATAAACAATAATATTTTTAATAGTGTTAAACAATTAATTAATTAATTCTACTGAATTAACAATGCTCAAACAAAGTAGGAGTTTTGTTTACCATTCTTCAGATTTTCGATAATTAATTAAAGCTGCAATTTGTTTTCTGTTTCAAAGCCCAGGAGTTTGCTCTGCCATTTCTTGAACCCTACTTGGCCAAAAATGGAAGTTTTCAACATGGTGCAAACTTCGCAGTAGCAGGTGCCACAGCACTTGACCCGGCATTCTTCGAGCAGCATAATATCACATCATTTGCAAAACAACTAAACACTTCCTTGAAATTTCAATTGCAATGGTTCGAGGAGTTGAAGCCTTCGCTATGCAAAACAATGGACAGTTTGTAACCTCTAGATCTTTCTACATACTTGCATTAATTTCCATTACAGAACATTGTTTCTTTGTGTGTATAATCGAACTAATTAATTTGCAATGTACTCATGCTGCAGACTGCAGAGATTATTTTAGTAGATCTCTGTTTATTGTTGGAGAGATTGGAGGGAACGACTATATTACCATGTTTAATAACAGGTTGAGAATGACAGAATTGCGATCTCATGCTTCAACAATTGTTCAGACAATTGCGGGGACAATCAAGGTGAGTTAGGGACGATCAACATAAAACTAATTAAAGTGGAAATTTACAATATCACAAAATTTATTGTGTTATAAAATGTCACCATTTTTTTTCGTTTATATTTCCAAATTTTGACATCTGAACTTTGAATTAAAATCATGAATTTTGTTCAAATCATTGATTCTGCATATACTATATATGATTGGTTAATTTTATGACACTTGATATAATATAGAATGAACTTCAAAAACTATGTAATTTTATGTGCACAAATTCCTCATGTATAATAAGCAAGATCAATATTTTGAATTCGAAAATTGAATTTCAAATGTAATATCAATAAAAAGTGAATTCTAAAATTTTGAAATTTCGTGTGGCACCAAATTTGAAATTTCGAATCAAATTAACAAGCAAATGAGTTTTCGTTTTCTTTTTTATCAATGTATATCTGCAAATCATATTATTACCTAATTTTCTTTAGTAATTGTGCTATCACCTCCAGTTGAATAAATGTGCATTCAAGCATAATACTTATATCATTCTATAGAGTCTCCTTGATCAATGTGCCAAGACCGTGGTGGTACCAGGAAATATACCGATGGGTTGCCTACCACTGCTTCTGACAATTTTCAAAAGCCATCATTACAATTCTTATGATCATACCACTGGATGCATTAAAAGATTCAACAGTTTATCAAGATATCATAACAACCTCCTCATTGCGGCAGTACAAGAACTTCGGGTCAAGTATTCTCATGCAATGATCATTTATGCAGATTACTACAATCCTGTCACCAATTTTGTCAGATTTCCGCAACGTTATGGTAAGTTCCAGAATTGATTAACAAGTATTTGATTATTTATAATTAGATGGGAAATACATACAACTATCCATTTTAAATTATATCGGGAAAACTTTCTATGTATATTTGTGTAATCCTTGATGATAATATATACATCTACAACTACAAGTGTTTGCAAGTATTATTTATGCAGATTATTACAAACTTTCTCAAGTACTATTTGTGTAATTTATGCAGATTATTACTATCATCTTCGTTCTTGACAATATCCTATAGATAAATACACCTCATTCCATATGTGCTTTTCTAATCTTAGAAATCATGATTTTGTTATTTCAGGATTTGCATCTAAACCGCTTGCAGCCTGTTGCGGAAAAGGCGGTGAATACAATATTAACATCACTGAATCATGTGGCTCGCCACACGTAACTGCATGTCAGAAACCATCAACCTCCATAAATTGGGATGGCGTCCACTTAACCGAGGCTGCTAACCGATACATTTCTAATAGCTGGTTGAAAGGTCCCTATGCTGATCCTCCAATACTTCATGCTCACAAAAACTAGATCTCGTCGATACATAAAAGTGGTTCACTGATGCCATCTATGTCAGTTCAATATAAAACAAAATAAAAACAAAGCATTACTGAAAAACATCATTGATTTTTATAAAATTACTGTCATTGAATTTTTTTACATTTGAGATCTCTGAACTCTAGAATTTCAGATTGGGTTTCATTTCTAGCATATCCCAATTTATTTGGGTTTAGAAGCTTTGTTGTTGTAATAGTAAAAAAGAAAAGAAAATGAAATCAATATTCTACATAGTAGTTTTTAATGAATAAAAATTTAAAATTTTCTTGCTGTAATTTGTATGTTTAAAAGGAACGTATTACGGTCCTTATTGACCTTTAGCTATTCATTAATCAATAATCCTACAAAAATGGATCCCGAAAATCTTACTGCAAAAGCCCAACTACCAAGCCCTTTTTCTGCCTTCTGTAGATAAGGCCCAACGCTTTCATTTGTGGAAACTATTTGGGCCTTTAATAGTTGCACGATGTTATGATTATTTGATATTGTATCATTAATTGTTTTTTTTAATGGGAAAGATGAGAGTCAATTTTTTTAATTTTTTAATTATTTTTAAATTTTTCATCTAGATTTCAAACTCATGAACTTCTACACAAAAAGTGTTGTCTTTTGTCATTAAATCAAAGATTGATTCTTATACCATTAATTGTTCTTGTTTATGTATCTAGTGAAAAACATTATAATTTTTGAGTCATCTATACTTATTTAGCTAGTTGCAGTGGCTAAATAAGAATTAGGTCCAACCAAAAGAGCACTAAAAGTTTTACATTGGCAGTGCAGTAACTATTCAAACCAAAGCTATCAAGACCAGTTTTGCGTTCATTTGAGCAATTGATGTTAGGACTGAGTCTTCATTTGAGCAATTTCAAGTTATTTCTTCAGAGTTCATTTGAGCAATATTGACGAACTGTTACATATAGGTTATAGAACAAAAAGGTAAATGAAAGAAAAGACAACAACACTATTTCGTTAATCAAATTTTCAAACTGATGATAAAATAACTTTAAATTGTCCAGATCTCAGTAACTAAGAGTTAACATTTATGATTTGAACTAATAAAACCATTGTCAGTGGTAAGCTTTACAAAACCTCTAGTTAAGGGGTTATTTTTATACATAAAAATTAAAAAAAGTAGAAATCATTTTAAAAAATTGCAAAAAAAAAAAAAGAAGGGTCGCAATTGGGTCCAAAGCCCAAAAAATGTCTACAGTCCAAAAAGAGCTAGGGCACAGACCCAGTTCGCGGTCATCTATGTATAAGCGTCAACTTTGACGCTCATACTTTCTCATTGTTTGTTGAAATTTAATATTCTTATATTTTTTAAAAAGCTAACAAAGTATTCTATAACATATTGTAATTTCATGAATTTTGAAGCAGCCACTAAAGAGAAAATTGCTCTGAAATAGAAAAAAAATCACTTATTTCAGAATTTTGACATACTGATATCTGCTACTTACGAATGCCATAATTTTTTCGTACGTTTATCCAATTAATGAGTTCTTATACTTTATAAAAAGCTTATTGAAATATCTATAATATTTCTGAAGAACATTAAGTCATTTGAACAAAAAAATATAAAAATAACAACGTAAAATCAGAAAGTATGAAAATCATTAAGGCCACAAAAGATTACCAAACCCATATAACATGTTGCGTACTACTTATCTTAATTTTTTTTGTTGATATTGTCAAATATAATATAATCTAATATTAAATTATATTATATTTAATAACATATATTGTTAAATGTGCCAATTATTTTGCTTTACTTTTGTATGCAGAGTGTCATCTTACTATGTGGATATCGTGTTTTTAAAATGATACTCTTAGATACTTACTACATTCTTCTTATTTTTATGATTAATATACTAAGGGTCGGATTGGATCGTGCACCAAACGGACCTCTTGCTTAAAAATTAATAAATCCATTATATACGAAAATCTTTCCTGGCCTTGTCAAAAAAGTTTGTAAACCAAATAGTTATTCATTAAACCTTGAAAATGTATGTTTTAAAAAGAATACATAATACTTTTTTCTTTCTATCTTATTTAAATTATTTAATTAAAGAATACACAACATCTTTTGACCAAATTAAGAACCTATCTTCTTTAGTTTAATTATTTGCTGCCAGTAGGGAACCCAATCATGAATTAGGTTCATACGTACTTGCACGATTAATTTCATGAAAGCAATCCCAACCTTCTACCTAACGGAGAACCAATATTAAATGAAATCTATTTTCTTCCATCTCAAGAGTCATTAACAGATGTACCAATTTTAATACTTGTTACAGGATGAATTGGTGGATGAGCATAAGAACCTTTCAGCCAACCTGTTGCTATAATTCTGTATGCCGCCTCAGTTAGATGTATTCCATCCCAATTCATGTACTTCGACGGGTTCGAACAAGCCAGTACACCAGGTTGGCCACATAGAGCAGTGGCGTTGTAGTTATATGGCCCTCCTCCTCCACAGCATATTACAAGCTGGTTCTCATCAGCAAATCCTGCAATTTTAATTTTATAGAAAAGCAAAATACAAATGAAGGATCAGAAGGGGAAAAATTCATTAGATAGACTTTTAACTGAAAAAAGTATCCAAATGATAAAGAGTTTTAATTGAAGGGTTTTTCATAAAATTAACTCACCGAATTTTTCTGGACTTTGCAAGAAGTCAATCAACGGCTCATAGTAGTTGGTGTAGATTATCCTTGCCTGAGGATAACTGTTCTGGAGCTGCACAAGTAACTCCTTCAGTTTAAGGTTGTGGTAAATTCCTATGGTGTTGTATTTCTTCAAGCATCCAAGATAATCATAATCTAACTTGTTTTTGCTCGCATAATTTGTCAAAAAATCGGTATGCATCCTCTTGGCATGACTCCGGGCAGTACTATATGCAACACTCCTTGTTTCAACAAAGTCTGCAACCAAATTTGTGATAAATTCAATTTGTTAAAATTTACCACCAATGTTTTGTGCCTTTGAAATCAAGCTAATCATATTTTGTGATCTTATTTAGGAGACAGATTTCATTTTCAAGAATTGTGTTGTACAGAATTTTCTTAAGCTGCTACTGCTACTGACCTCTGCTGCCTTTCTTATGGTGTCCATAATGACAGGCACATAGGATAGTATTTCACGTATGGATTTTCCTGATGACATTAAGAAATTATAGTCGTTGCCTCCAATCTCACCCAATATAAAGAGGGATTTGCTCAAGTAATCATGGCATGCTGTATAATTAAAATAAATGATATTTAATAATGTGAAAAAAAAAGTTGTAAGACATAAAATGTAAGTAATTGAATGCACATACATTTAGTCGTGTTGCATAGAAAAGGCTTCAGTTTCTCGAACCACCCGAGTTGAACATCGAGTGAGATGTCAACTGGAACCGTGGTAGCAATGCCTTGCTGTCGAAGAAACTCGATGCTAAGTGCAGTAGCACCGATAACTGCAAAGTTCGCTCCTGTGCTGAAATCCTGGCTTTGTGAGAAATAAGTAGGCACAAGAGGGAGGCCGAGATCCAGGGCTGTCATGGTACAGGAGCATCTCAGTTATTGTTACAATATATATATATGAGTGGATATACCGTGAGCTTAAGCTCACGGAGGCCTTCCGTGAGTTAATTAACTCAAAAAATATATCAAATTATTTTTAAATTTTAATTTATCATTCTCATTAAATTTTTTATATGAAAATCTCATGGGATGCAAAAATTTGGAAAGTTTTGAGTTTTTTAAGTCGTAATTTTTAATTTTTGAAAATTAACTCAAAAAATAATAATAAAATATGTAATATTTGAACATCATTTTAGAAAATTAAAAATGATGGATTAAAAAGCTCAAAACACTCTAAATTTTTGCATCTCATAAGATTTTAATATAAAAAATTTATTGAACATGATAAATTAAAATTTAGAGATTATTTGATTTACTTTTTGAGTTAAACTCACGGAAGACCTCTGTGAGCTTAAGCTCACGATATCTTTATTATATATATATATATTGAAGGGAGGCAAATAGCCTATCTATTTCTCATTAAAAAAGAAAAGAAGCTTTACAAAACAGAAAAAAAATTAAAGAAAAAGAAAAAGAAAAAAGAGAATTTATAAGAGGAAATGTAGCAGAGATATTTTCCAAAAGAAAGAGAAATAAAAGTAAAAATAAAAGTAAAAAATGAAGCTGATCTCGCTGTGCGCTAGTCGGTGAGGTGACGGATCGTCGTCGCTGAATGGTAAGGTGGTTGTCATCGTCGCTGTACATCGGATCTGGAGGCGGAGGCCAGATCTAAAGGCGGTCGGAGGCGGAGGTGTGGAGGCGCAGTCAGTGGGGTCGCTATACAGGTGCAGAGGCAATGACGGCACAGTTAGTGGGGAGGCACAGGCGAAGGTGCGGTGGAGGCGCTGTACAGGTGCGAAAACGGTGGAGTCTTAGATCGTCTCTTGTTCGCGTAGGATTTTGAGTTTGGGGTTCTTTCTTTGCTCTTTCGCTTTTTCTTAGCCGCAGAGGCGATATCAATTATTGTTACAATATTAATTATTAATTGTTACCTCATTTGGTATATAATTTTAAATTATTATCTGGTGTTGACCAACAAGATAAGAATTGAAGAAAGGGCGTTTGTACCATTTGAATTACAACTCTGTGAAAAATTATGAATGAGATTTCACTAGTTAAGAATGAACTAATTTTGTGTTGCAATAACATGATGAATACTATTTTTAAGGCTTCTCTTGGAAGCGAGAATTAATTAATTTGATGAGGTGACCTTGGAAACATATACTACCGCTCTGGTTTCACTGTGTTCCCAGAAGCAAAACAATGATTAACAAAAAGAGAAATGGTTATATTTTGGAAAACAATACCAATGAAATCTATAACGAAACGCCCATTGGAGCTACGGCCGGTGGGATGGCCGAAGTAGGTCATTCCATATGGTGAATGCTCATATTTATCATAAGGGAGCAGATCCTTTGTTATTATACTAATGAAGTTCCCCGTGTCGGCATAAGAGTCGCCGAAACTGAATATTGCAGTGTAAGGTTGATCAGATTGAGTGCAGCATACATGGCTGAGTGATGAGATGAACAACAAAACACAGGGAAGCAACAACTCCATGGCATGGTGGGGCATTTTGTGCGTGTGGGGAGAGGAAAGGGGATGGGAGTGTTCTTCTCGTTGTCTTTTAGATTACAATTTTTCTGAGAGGAAAAATAATTTTTGCCCCCAACACAAATGCGCTCTATATCTTATCCTTTCATCGCAGATTGGAAGTTCCTCCTTCCACCCACAATTAGGCCCTTTGCCAAATTGGCGAATGGTCCCAAATGGACTCCTCTGGCTCTGAAGAAGCTCTGCGTCAGCGTCCTTTCTAAGATGGTAACTAGATAGCAACTACTCAAGTTGTCATAGATATAGTACATGTTGAACTTCAACAGAATTTATAATTATTAAGGAGGAAAAAAATATAGATTAATGATGTTTTGCAATTTAAAATTTAAATTGTAAAACTTCCACTTTAAAATTGTAAATATCATTAAGTTGTGATAGTAATGATGTTTTAAGAGTTTAATCAATATTATATAATTTTATTTAAAATTGACTTTCTAATTAACTATATTAATAGAACTAAATTTAAAAATAGATTTTTTTTTAGCAACAAGATTATAAACCTCAAATTAAAATTGATGAAATTACAAAATCTAAGTGCAAAAGGTTCGGATTTAATTTTTGGAGCCTGTTTTTGATGCATCATTCTTTTTGACGTTGTTTCATAATACACCTCTTTGGTATTTAAGATTTTTGTATTCAAATTCGTTTAATATAGAATTTTTCTCAGAGCATCTCCATGTCCAATTTCTAAATGTTCATTTACGACACCAGTTATTTAGCGAGTAGTTTTTAATCTTTATTTTTCCATTCTAAATATCATTTTACGATACATCAATTATTTAGAGAGTAGCTTTTAATCTTAATTTTTCATTCTAAATATTCATTTACGACACCAGTTATTTAGCGAGTAGTTTTTAATCTTTAATTTTTTCACTAAAATGCTGAAACTATTTCTGAATCTATTTAATGGTACTTATTTAATTAAACCGCCATATTAGGAATTTCATAAATAAAAGAAGGGACAAAAGTTATTTTCAAAAAGATCCGTAAATTAGCGATTTTCTCCTTCAACGTTGAAATCGCTGGATTGCTAATCTTACGTAGGATTTTAGAATTGAATTACTAGTTTAACATCTTTTCTCCATAATTTTTAAATTAGAAACTCTCCTCTAACTCAAAAACTAAAATAACAACTGATACACAAAATTTAACAACTCATTATTGAAATTTGATGTGTTGCATTCATATGCACTTATTTGCCCTGACATGTACTCATATTCATCCTAAAATCATCATTTCAGTTGCATTTAGGTTTTTTCTCTACCTTGTTCTTGTTTACTGCTCTACTTTGATCTTATTTCAAGTATATGGAGCATATGGAGCAGTTGGGACCATCACGAGCACATCAGGAGCTCCATTTTGAGACGTTTACCTCTTTGCACCTTCCTTGCGGGCCGCAAGACTTTGCTTGCGACCCGCAAGGGCAGATATGGAAACTCCAGACGCTCCAGGGTCTGTTCCTCTCGCGTCTTGAGCTATTTATAGCGACTTTTTTGGAGGTTCTAGGGTTCGGCCGTTTAGACCTGACACAGGAGAAGAGGACCTGACCCTTGCTAAGTGTCTCCCTTCACGGATTTCGAGAGATATCACGACGAGAAGACCACCTGCAAGGGCAGATTGCTGATTTTGGGTTTTTCTGATTCTTTTGACTATGAACTCATTCTTTTACCCTCTTTTCTTATTGTTTGCTACTATGTGTGAGTAGTAAACTGTATCTTAGGGTTAGAGAACAGAATGCTTGTCATGGATGTTGATTATAATTGATATTTGATCATGATTTTTTATATTGGATTGATTTTATTCTCATCTTTTCCTATTGAAACTTATTTATTGCTTGGTAAGCCCGTGGATAAGGCCAAATCCAGTGTGGCATGAGTTATCAAATGATTTGCAACTGATTATGAACTGTCTTGGTTGATTTGGAATCCGAAAATATCCGAGAGGGACATTTCGTGTTTAATCGAGAGGTTAAACAAACCAATAGAACGAATCCAATTAAAATTAGGTATAAGAGATTATCCTAAGGGTTTACAATCGTTAGCAAGTGTGTAATTACCAACAAACGAGAGTTGAGGTTATTAGAATAACGAACTGATAGTTAAGAACCAATTACGACTGAAAACCATTCTCTGCGACTGTTTCTTACGGGCCGCAAGTGAGAGCTTGCGGGCCGTAAGAAACCATTCCAATGACAGTAATTTCCCGAAACCCTGAGATCTTATTATTGATTGATTTTTAACACCTGTTCACTTTGTTATCTTTATTTGCTTACTACCTGTTAGTGTTAATTGCGTAGTTTAATTAAAACTTTATAAAAAAAACCCCTTTTTTATACAAAAATACCAAAAAGACCTACCTTTAGAATCTGAATTGAACTAAGTCTGGTTTATAATTTATTTCCGTCCCTGTGGATTCAATACCTGAACTTACTCAACGAAATCGTACGCTTGGGATTAGTGGAGCATTTTCTAGGTTTAAAAGCCTATACGTATTCGTACCATCAAAATGCTATTAAAAACCTTTAAATTTTATCTTTATTTTTTTCGCAGCGAAGTAGGAATGACAGCCTAGTTTTATATTTAATTATAAACCTTCTTTCTAATTTAAGAAATATTGGAGATGCTAGGTAATTTATTTCAACTTTGCTGATAGAAGGGCAATTTATAAAATTTTCGGTAGGTAAGTAAAGATTATTTAATTCGTTCTACCTTATAGATTTGTTATAAGAGCATTCACGTTTCATTATCAAATTGATTGTCAGATTTTATTTGATAATTGTTATTTGAATTTCAAGGATGTAGAGACTAGACAAAATTAGACAACTGTCTAAATTTGACAGTCCATTTCACAAGTCATATCAGCGGAGAAGCGAAAAATTAATTACGACAGTGTCATTTTAATAATTTTATTCTATTCAGAAATGTCATTTTTAAAAAAATATTGTCAATTTTATGACGTGACATGAATTTTACTTTTTGACAATCATCATCATTATGGATGCTCTCAGTTAGGGATGTCAATTATTGATCCGACCCTACTCGAACTCGACCCGATCCGAACCCGACTCGATCCGACATGACCCAAAGATAAATGGGTCGGGTATGGATTTAATTTTGTTGATCCGACCTAATTAATTATATTTTTTGAAGTAATTTTATGATTTAGTACTAATTAAATCTTAAATATACACTAATTAAGATTAATTATAAATTAATTAATATTTTATTACTTAAAATTATATAAAAATATTTAATTATTTTACACGGATCGGGTCGGATTCGGATCGGATTAAAAATAATACTAAATTAATATGACCCAACTCGAACCCGATCTGACCCGACCCATTGAACCCCTGCACCTAGTGAACAAATATTTTAGGAATACTCGTAATAACTGCACGAAAAAAAATGGAAAAATAAATATATTACGTGACAGTTGACGGGGAGAATAAAAATATAAAATGAAACATAAATGTAAAGAAAGAAAGTGGAGGGTTCCAAAAAGAATCTCGAAGAACGATTAATATTGGTAATAGTTTAACGACACCACATTTTCATGAAGAAAGATTTGTAATTATATTTTATTAATTACACATTTTGATCTGATATGATCCCATTCGAACTGGTCACGAGTCGATCAGGCCTAATTTGAATAAAAAGAATTATTTTTTTAGATATTTTTAAGTAATATATAATTAATCTCAGTGTATATATAAATTTTGACCATTAACGTTAAATTATAAAATAAATTTAAAAAAATGCAAGTACAATCTCTCCCCCTAAAACCTACTAACGCAAATTTTAACACTACGTACTAGTAGGGGCGGATGTAAGTGCAATCAGGGGGGTCAACTGATCCCCTGGATTTTAAAAAATAGTGTTTTAGGCTAAAAGTTTGTTAATCTAATCCCTCTGAATTGTCTGATTAATTTTAATTAAGAAACATATTTAATATCGTAAATAATGAAATAATTATGCAAAAAAATTAAAATATGAAATCTCATAAAGGAAAATTTTATTTATCTATGATTATTTATTATTTTGACTTTTATTTTTTTATTATTTTTAATATATAAAAGATATTATTTTAATATTTTTATATAGTGCGATCAAATTTTGATAAATGGATTATATTATCCATACCAAAATAAAAAAACAACAAAATAGGGGAAAAATGAAAAGAGATTAAACGAAGATACTAAATTATCCGCATTTACAATGGAAGTATAAATATACTTTTTTTAAGAGGTAGCTGGATGCTTTTTTGTCTCGTGTGTTGTGCTCATTACGTTGAGCGGAGAGAGACACCAATTTGACAGTATTTAAAATTCACCAAAAGAACGGAGGGAGATGCCCACGGTATGTAGAATTTAAATCGCCTCCAGTAATTTACTGACGTAAAGTATTTATTTTTCATATCCCGTGAATCTCAGTCTTTATTAATAGTGACCGTGGACAGCTGTAATATTAATCTGACGATTATAAATTTGAACGGACAGTTACTCCTTGATGAAGTATTACAAACAATACGAACTCTAGTATGTAAAGGTCCTTGCTCACACATTCATTTATTAACGACCGAGATATAAAACTCCGGCCCAAAGAAGGTTAGGGATGTCAATCAAATTCACGGCCTGAGTTCAGGGCCGTATTTTCAAAGACCGACTCAAATAAGGAACGGACATTTATTCACCGTCCCTAGTAAAAATATATTTCTATTAAATTATTGTGTCGAAATTGAAAAAGATTTACATGGGCCGCCGAATTAAGTATCGGCCCTCCTAGATCTTAAATTATCACTCCGATTTTCTTATATATTTAATTAAGATTAACTATTTGCTTAATTGAAAAAATATCGGGCCTGCCAAATGTATTGGCAAAAAATACTCGGACCAACATCTTTTTCATTTTATTATTATTATTTTTTTTTTTTTGCACTAAATGTGTCACAGTACTTGATCCGAATTTTAAGTTCGGGCCAACTTTGCTGGACCGAAAATTGTCCTCAGATCAGATATCCCTAAATCAATTGGTCTTTTCCTCTCTTTTTGAATTGAGCCGAGCGATTCTTTCCCGCTCTCTCTTATTTTTCCCAGTTTGAGACCATTGGCCGCGGCTGCTGAGGTAGATTCGCAGTGGCCTGCAAGATATTAATGTAAATACATGGATTATTATTTAGAGATCCCCTATTCTCAACATTGATGTATAATCTCAAGCATGAATTAAATTCAAACTACCTTTACATATTTGTATTAATACTTTATCTAACTTTGTTTAATTGGTAGGTATGAATTCTTTTTTTAAAAGAGTCGAGAAACATCTCTGAGCTTTTTATTTATGAAAAGTGAAAACAGTTTTATAAACATTTTTGCAATTAGATAGATATAGATATGAATCAGTTTGTAGTGAATCCATGTAAATATTTCGTACTTAGAAAAAAAGGTTGAATGCTGGAGTTTAGATAGGTGGTGCATAATTTATAATGCAGTTATCGTGACTCTTTAAAAAGAAGACAAATTTAATTCTAATCCAAGAAAAAAGTGAAAAGATAATTAATTTTTTTTAAATGATGAGTTCAGGACTTCTGAATTTAGATGAATGATGATTATTTTTACTCCAATATAAAATTTGTTTGCATGGATGATTTAATTAACTCTTTATTAATAAACATTCATCAATTTGTCGGATACGACTATTTGAGTTGCTGAAATTAATAATCTTATTATGCAATCATCTATTTAATTTTCCATATTTTTTTCAATATATTTATTTAAGAGATTCACGGCATCTAAGAGAAGTCTAACTCATCAAGCATTATAATATTTGGACAAATCATTTATAATTGTCAAATTTAATATGGGTTGTCATTTCAATTTATACTGATTAATTTTGTGTCATTTTTCATCTACAATTTACCATTAGAACATAACTGCTTGAATCCGTATTAGTCACAAATAATGGAATTTCATAAATTTATCAGTTTTCTTCATGAAAGGACCAGATTTAAAGATAAAAATAAAACTTAACTATATGTGTTTTTCTTTGTTTAAAACTATTGTCAAAATATAACATCAATTTATATTATTATTGTTGTTGTTGTTGTTGTTGTTGTTGTTGTTTGTTGTTGTTGTTGTTGTTATTTCATAAATATTCTAAAATTCGTGATTCCTACCAATCGAAACATTTTTAAGATGATGCCATATGTAAGTTATTCATCAATAAAACCTAGACTAGTCAGTTTCAAATGTATTATTAAACGGACAGCTACATTAGTGAACCAACCACACATATCACTTAAAAAATGCAAACAATTAGTAGGACAAACATGCCAAAACAGCATGGAGTAACAATTAGAAACCACATTTAATATGGATACCACATTTAATATGGTATTGGCATTTGTTTCCCACATTACGTTTTTGTTTAAACCATATTTAATTATTTATTATCTTAAATATTAATTTAGACCGTAACAATTAGAAACCACATTAACATTAATGTCATATGAAATTTGGGCTCAGAGAAGCAAAATAAAAAGAAAAAATAGAAATGATGTGAAGCGTAACAATCCAACAAAATCAATAACTCAATTAGAGCTGCACAACAAATAAGATGATGTAAAATCTTTAACAAATAAAATGTGTATTATTATTATAAGATTTTTAATTAAAAACTCAATATGAACATTCTAGGACATTAATTTTGTACAAAACATAATCCTGATGCATCAACAACTGATGTTTAAATAATTTATTTGTGTTTTTTATCATTTCCAATAAATACTCTTAGTAATGTCTATAAATTATTTTTATTATTAATTATTTAATACGAAGATAATATGATACTATTTTCATACAAAACATAATTCAGATGCATTATGAACTGTTATTCAAACAAGTTATTTGAGTTTTTAATCATGTTTTATCTCATAACGGCACATAAAATCATGCTAATTAATATGGATACTCTTAATATTATCTATTATGTATTTTTATAATTAGATTTTCAATATGAAGAATCTACGATATAAATTTATACCAAACATAATTCACATGCATTAATAACTGCTGTTTAAATAGGTTGTTTGAGATTTTTTTATCATTTTTGGTCTCATAATTACACATAATTTCGTGAAAATTCATATGGATATTCCTAATAGTATCTATCAAATGTTTGTATAATTAACTCTAAAAATATGAAGATTTCATGACTCTAATTTCACATAAAACTTAACTCAGATGCATTATAAATTATGGTTTAAACAAGTTATTTGAGTTTTTAATCACTTTTGGCCACATAATTGCATATAAATTTATGTAAATTCATATGAACACTCCTAATATTATCTATTATATATTTTTATAATCAAAAATTTACTATGAAAATTCTCAGATGCTAGTTTTAAATAAAACTTAATTTACATGTATTCAAAACTGTTGTTTAAACAAGTTGTTTGACTTTTTCATTATTTCCGGCTCATTTCAAAACATAAATTCATAAAAATTAACATAAATACTCTTAATAATGTGTTATAATATTTTTTAACTAATAATTTAATATAAACATTCTACGACATTAATTTTATGCAAAACATAATCCCGATGCATCAAAAACTGATGTTTAAATAAGTTATTTGCGGTTTTTATTATTTTTAGCATCATAACTACACATAGTTCTGAGCAAATTCAAATAGATACTCCTAATAATGTGTATAAATTATTTTCATAAAAAACTTAATTCAGATGCAATATGAACTGTTGTGTAAACAAATTGTTTGTATTTTTAATCATGTTTTACCTCATTACTGCACATAAAGTCATGCTAATTAATATGGATACTCTTAATATTATCTAATATATATTTTTATAATTACATATTCAATATTAAATTTCTACAACATAAATTTACCCCAAACATAATTCAGATACATTACTTACTATTTTTTAAATAAATACTTTGAGTTTTTTTAATTATTTTTTTGCCTAATAACTACACATAATTCTGTACAAATTCATACGGATACTTCAAATATTATCTATCAAATGTTTGTATAATTAACTTTGAAAAACAAAGATTCCAAGACTATTTTCGCACAAAACTTAACTCACATGCATTATAAACACTGGTTAAACAAGTTATTTGAGTTTTTGATCACTTTTGGCCTCATAATTGCACATAAATTTATAAAAATTTATATGAATACTTGTAATATTATCTATTATATATTTTTATAATTAAATATTTACTATGAAAATTCTATGACACTAGTTTTAAATAAAACATTATTGACATGTATTAAAAGCTACGGTTTAAACAAGTTGTTTGACTTTTTCAACATTTTTTGGCTCCTAGATATAAATTCATTAAAATTAATATAAATACTCTTAATTATGTGTATTATAAGATTTTTCTCTTTAAAAATTCAATATGAACACACTATGACACTAATTTTGTGAAAAACTTAATCCTGATGCATCAATAATTGATGTTTAAATAAATTATTTGTATTTTCATCATTTTTAGCATCATAACTACATATAATTTCATGCAAATTCGAACATATACTCCTAATAATGTCTATAGATTATTTTATCATTAACTATTCATTATGAAGACTCTACGATATTATTTTCACAGAGAACTTAATTCAGATGCATTATGAACTGTTTTTAAAAAAATTGTTTGAGTTTTTAATCATGTTTTACCTCATAACGGTACATAAATTCAAGATAATTTTTAGGAATAATCTTAATATTATCTATTATGTATTTCTATAATTAAATTTTCAATATGAAGATTCTACGAAAGAAATTTGCACCAAACAAAATTCAGATGCATTAATAACTATAGTTCAAATAAGTTGTTTGTGTTTTTTTAATCATTTTTTGCCTCATAAATATACATAATTTCGTGCAAAGTCGTACGGATATTCCAAAATTTTACCTTTCAAATATTTTATAATTAACTCCTAAATATGAAGATTCTAAGACTTTATTTTTCATGAAACATAACTCAGATGCATTATAAATTGTTGTTTAAACAAGTTATTTGAGTTTTTAATAACTTTTTGCCTCATAATTGCGCATAAAGTCATGAAAATTCATATGGATGCATCTAATATTGTCTATTATATATTTTTATTATCAAATATATACTATGAAAATTCTATGACACTAGTTTTGCATAAAACTTGATTCGCATGGATTAAAAACTGTTGTTTAAACATGTTGTTTGACTTTTAATAATTTTTTGGCTCATAACTAAACATAAATTCGTGAAAATTAATATATATACTCTTAATTATGTGTATTATAAGATTTTTAATTAATACTTTAATATGAACATTCTACGACACTAATTTTGCGCAAAACATAATCCTGATGTATCAATAACTGATGTTTAAATCAGTTATTTGTGTTTTTCATCATTTTTGGCATCATGACTACACATAATTCCATACAAATTCGTAAAGATGCTCCTAATAATGTCTATAAATTATTTTTATAATTAACTATTTAATACAAAGATAATACGACACTATTTTCACATAAAACTTAATTCAAATGCATTATAAACTGTTGTGTAAATAAGTTGTATGAGTTTTTAATCATGTTTTACCTCATAACTGCACATAAAGTCATACTAATTAATACGAATACTCTTATGATTGTCTATTATATATTTTTATAATTAGATATTTAATATGAAGTTTCTACAACATAAATTTGCACCAAACATAATTCAGATGCATTAATAACTGTTGTTTAAATAAATTATTTGAGTTTTTTTAATCATTTTTGGCATCATAATTACACATAAATTCTGTGCAAATTCGTATGGATACTCCTAATATTATCTATGAAATATTTTAAAGAACTCCGAGATACGAAGATTCTAAGACACTATTTTCGCAAAAACTTAACATGCCATCGTTAAAAACTGCATCTAAACAAGTTGTTTGAGTTTTTAATCAATTTTAGCCTCATAAGTGCTCATATTTCGTTAAAATTTTTATGGATGCTCCTAATATTGTCAATTATATATTTTTATAATCAAATATTTACAATGAAAATTCTATGATACTAGTTTTAAATAAAACTTAATTCACATGTATTGAAAAATACTGTTTAAACAAGTTAGTTAACTTTTTTTTATCATTTTTTGGCTCATAACTAAACATAAATTAATCAAAATTAATACAAATATTCTTAATTATGTTTATTATAAGAATTTCTAATTAATAATTCAATATGAACATTATACAATACAAATTTGACGTAAAATATAATCCTGATGCATTAATTGCTGATGTTTTATTAAGTTGTTTGTATTTTTCATCATTTTTGGCATCATAACAACACATAATTCCATAAAAAACTTAATTCAGATGCATTATGAACTGTTGTTTAAATAAATAGTTTGAGTTTTTAATCATGTTTTACCTCATAATGGCACATAAATTCATAATTAACTATTTCATAATTAACTATTTAATACGAAGATAAATTTCCATAAAAAACTTAATTCAGATGCATTATGAACTGTTGTTTAAATAAATAGTTTGAGTTTTTAATCATGTTTTACCTCATAATGGCACATAAATTCGTGCTAATTAATATGGATACTCTTAATATTATCTATTATATATTTTTATAATTATATTTTCAATATGAAGACACTACGACACTATTTTCATATATAACTTAATTCATATGCATTATGAACCATTGTGTAAACAAGTTGTTTGTGTCTATTATGTATTTTTATAATTAGATTTTCAATATGAAATCTCTACAACATAAATTTACCCCAAACATAATTCAGATGCATTACTTACTATTTTTTAAATAAGTCGTTTGAGTTTTTTTAATCATGTTTGGTCTCATAACTACACAATTTTGTACAAATTCGTACAGATACTCCTAATATTATCTATCAAATGTTCGTATAATTAACTCTAAAATACGAAGATTCCAAGACTCTATTTTCGCATAAAACTTAACTCAGATGCATTATAAACTGTGGTTTAAACAAGTTATTTGAGTTTTTAATCACTTTTGCCCTCATAATTGCGCATAAATGCATGAACATTTATATAAATACTTTGAATATTATTTATTATATGTTTATATAATCAAATATTTACTATGAAAATTCTATGATACTAATTTTAAATAAAACTTATTTCACATAAACTACTGTTTAAACAAGTTGTTTGACATTTTCATCATTTTTGGCTCATTTCTAAACATAAATTTATGAAAATTAATATAAATACTCTTAATTATATGTATTATAAGATTTTCTAATTAAAAATTCAATATGAATATTTTATGACACTAATTTTGTGCAAAACATAATTTTGATGCATCAATAACTGATGTTTAAATAAGTTATTTGTATTTTTCATCATTTTTGACATCATAACTATGCATACTTTCGTGCAAATTCAAATAGATACTCCTAATAATGTCTATAAATTATTTTATAGTTAACTATTCAATACGAAGATTCTACGATATTATTTTCATAAAGAACTTAATTCAGATGCATTATGAACTGTTGTTTAAACAAGTTGTTTGAGTTTTTAATTTTGTTTTACCTCGTAACGGCACATAATTAATTTGTTTGAGTTTTTTAATCATTTTTTGCCTCATAACTATACATAATTCCAAGCAAAGTCGTACGAATACTATAATTAACTCCTAAATACGAAGAATCTAAAACTCTATATTCACACAAAACATAACTTAGATGCATTATAAACTGTAGTTTAAACAAGTTATTTGTGTTTTTAATAACATTTGGCCCCATAATAGCGCACAAATTCATACAAATTAATATGGATACTCCTAATATTGTCTACTATATGTTTTCATAATCAAATATTTACTATAAAAATTCTATGACACTAGTGTTGCATAAAACTTGATTCGCATGGGATAAAAAACTGCTGTTTAAACAAGTTATTTGATTTTTCATCATTTTTTGGCTCATAACTAAACATAAATTCATGAAAATTAATACACATACTCTTAATTATGTGTATTATAAAATTTGTTAATTAACAACTCAATATAAATATTCTACGGCACTAATTTTACGCAAAATATAATTCTGATGCATCAATAACTGACGTTTAAATAAGTTATTTGCGTTTTTAATCATTTTTGGCATCACAACTACAAAAAAAAAATCCATGCGAATTCAACAGATACTCCTAATAATGTCTAAAAATTATTTCTAAAATTAAGTATTTAATACGAAGACAATACAACACTATTTCCACAAAAAAACTTAATTCAGATGCATTATGAACTGTTCTTTAAACAAGTTGTTTGAGTTTTTAATCATATTTACCTCAAAACGGCACATAAATTCATGCTAATTAATATGGATATTCTTAATATTATCTATTATATATTTTTATAATTAAATTTTTAAATATGAAGATTCTTCGACATAAATTTACACCAAACATAATTCGCATGCATTAATAACTGCTGTTTAAATAGCTTGTTTGAGTTTTTTAATCATTTTTGGCATCATAATTACACATAATTCCGTGCAAATTCGTACGGATACTCTTAATATTATCTATCAAATGTTTGTATAATTAACTCCGAAATACGGAGATTCCAGGACTCTATTTTCGCACAAAATATAACTCAGATGTATTATAAACTATGGTTTAAATAAGTTATTTGAGTTTTTAATCACTTGTTGCCTCATAATTGCACATAAGTTCATGCACATTCATATGAATACTCCTAATATTGTCCATTATATGTTTTTATAATCAAATATTTACTATGAAAATTCTAGGACGCTAGTTTTAAATAAAGCTTAATTCACATGTATTAAAAAATACTGTTTAAACAAGTTGTTTGACTTTTCATCATTTTTTGGCTCATAGTTAAACATAAATTCATGAAAATTAATACATATACTCTTAATTATGTGTATTATAAAAAAATTTAATTAACATCTCAATATGAACATTCTATGGCACTAATTTTGCGCAAAACATAATCCTGATGCATCAATAACTATGTTTAATTAACTTATTTGCATTTTTCATCATTTCTGACACCATAACTGCAAATAAATCCTTGCGAATTCGAACATATACTCCAAATAATGTCTATAAATTATTTTTATAATTAACTATTTAATATGAAGATAATACGATACTATTTTCACACAAAACTTAATTCAGATGCATTATGAACTGTTGTTTAAACAAGTTGTTTGAGTTTTTTTATCATGTTTTACGTCATAACGGCTCATAAATTCATGCTAATTAATTTGGATACTTGTAATATTGTCTGTTATGTATTTTTTATTTTGGATTTTCAATATGAAGAATCTACGATATAAGTTTACACCAAACATAATTCACATGCATTAATAACTGCTGTTTAAATAGGTTGTTTGAGTTTTTTTGATCATTTTTGGCCTCATAATTACCCATAATTCCGTGCAAATTTGTACGGATACTCCTAATATTATCTATCAAATGTTTGTATAATTAACTCTGAAATACGAAGATTCCAGGACTCTATTTTCACACAAAACTTAACTCAGATGCAGTATAAACTGTGGTTTAAACAAGTTATTTGAGTTTTAAATCACTTTTGGCCTCACAATTATGCATAAATTTATGCAAATTCATATGAATACTCTCAATATTATCTATTATATATTTTTTTAATCTAATATTTACTATGAAAATTCTAGGACACTAGTTTTAAATAAAACATAATTCACATGTATTAAAAACAGCCATTTAAACAAGTTGTTTGACTTTTTCATCATTTTTGGCTCATTTCTAAACATAAATTTATGAATATTAATGTAAATATTCTTAATTATGTATATTATAAGATTTTCTAATTAATAATTCAATATGAACATTCTAAGACACTAATTTTGCGCAAAACTGAATTCTGATGCATCAATAACTGATGTTTCAATAAGTTATTTGCATTTTTTTATCATTTTTGGCTTCATAACTACACATAACATTGTGCAAATTCGAATAGATACTCCTAATAATGTCCATAAATTATTTTACAGTTAACTATTTAATAAGAAGATTCTATGATACTATTTTAACACAAAACATAATTCAGATGCATTATGTATTGTTGTTTAAATAAGTTGTTTGAGTTTTTAATAATGTCTTACCTCATAACGGCATATAAATTCATGCTAACAAATATGGACAATCTTAATATTTCCTATTATGTATTTCTATGATTAGATTTTCAATATGAAGATTCTATGATAGAAATTTACACCAAACATAATCCAGATGAAAGTTTTCAAATAAGTTGTTTGAGTTTTTTCAATCATTTTTGGCCACATAACTACACATAATTCAGTGAAAATTCGTACGGAAACTCCTAATATTATATATCGGGTTTGTATAATTAACTCTAAAATACAAAGATTCGAAGACTCTATTTTAACACAAAACTTAACTCATATGCATTATAAACTGAGGTTTAACAAGTTATTTGAGTTTTTAATCACTTTTGGCCTCATAACTGCGCATAAATTCATGCAAATTCATATGAATACTTCTAATATTGTCTATTATATATTTTTATAATCAAATATTTACTATAAAAAATCTACAACACTAGTTTTATATAAAATTTAATTCACATGTATTAAAAGCTTCTGTTTAAACAAGTTGTTTGATTTTTTCATAATTTTTTGGCTTATTTCTAAACATAAATTCATAAAAATTTATATAAATAATCTTAATTCTGTGTATTACAAGATTTTCTAATTAACAATTTAATATGAACATTCTATGACACTACTTTTGCGCAAAACATAATCCTGATGCATCAATAACTGATGTTTAAATAAGTTATTTGTATTTTTCATGTTTTTGACATCATAACTACACATAATTTCGAGCAAATTCGAACAGATACTTCTAATAATGTCTATAAATTATTTTATAGTTAACTATTCAATACGTTGATTCTATGATACTATTTTCACACATAACTTAATTCAGATGCATTATAAATTGTTGTTTAAACAAGTTGTTTTGAGTTTTTAATCATGTTTTACCTCATAACGGCACATAAATTCATGCTAATAAATATGGATAATCTTAACATTGTCTATGAATTTCTGTGATTAGATTTTTAATATGAAGATTCTACGACAGAAATTTACACCAAACATAATTTAGATGCATTAATGCTTTTTAAATAAGTTGTTTGAGTTTTTCTTTAATCATTTTTGGGTTCATAACTACACATAATTCTGTGCAAATTCATACGGATACTCCTAATATTATCTATCGAATGTTTGTATAATTAACTCCGAAATACGAAGATTCCAAGACTCTATTTTCGCACAAAACTTAACTCAGATGCATTATAAACTGTTGTTTAAACAAGTTATTTGAGTTTTTAATAACTTCTGCCCTCATAATTTCACATAAATTCATGCAAATTTATATGGATACTCTAAATATTATCTATTATTTTTTTCATAATCAAATATTTACTATGAAAATTCTAGGACACTAGTTTTGCATAACACTTGATTCGAATGGATTAAAAACTGCTGTTTAAACAAGTTGTTTGACTTTTTCATCATTTTTTGGCTCATAACTAAACATAAATTAGTCAAAATTATTATAAATACTGTTAATTATATCTATTATAAGATTTTCTAATTATCAATTCATTATGAACATTCGACGACACTAATTTTATGCAAAAAATAATCCTGATGCATCAATATCTCGTGTTTAAATAAGTTGTTTCCGTTTTTCATCATTTTTGGTATCATAACTACATATAATTCCGGCAAATTTGAACACGTCCATAAAATTAGTTTTATATTTAACTATTCAATACAAATATTCTACTACACTATTTTCACACAAACCATAATTCAGATGCATTATGAGCTGTTATTTAAATAAATTGTCTGAGTTTTTAATGATCTTTTACCTCATAAATATGCCAAATATATTTCGTATATGTGGGTTCCAACTCCATTCTGGTATACTAGAAAAAAGGAAGAAGTAATAATTTATTATTATTATAATTTAATAAATTAATATTTTTGAAGTAGAGATTTATATGAACATAAATGTTGTAATAAATCCTGTCGTTTTTAGTATTGTCTATTATGTATTTTTGTATCAATATGAAGATTGTACGACATAAATTTACACCAAACATAATCCAAATGCATTAATAACAGTTGTTAAAATAAGTTATTTTTATTTTTTTAATCATTTTTGACCTCATAACTACACATAATTCCATGTAAATTCATACGAATACTCCTAATATTATCTATCCAAAGTTTCTATAATTAACTCCCAAATACGAAGATTCTAAGATGCTATTTTAGCACAAAACTTAACTCAGATGCATTATAAACTGTTGTTTAAACAAGTTATTTGAGTTTTCAATCACTTTTGGCCTCATAATTGCGCACAAATTCATGCAAATTCATATGGATACTCCTACTATTGTCTACTATATGTTGCATAAAACTTGATTCGCATGGGATTACAAACTGTTGTTTAAACAAGTTATTGGATTTTTCATCATATTTTGGCTCATAACTAAGCATAAATTCATGAAAATTAATACACATACTCTTAATTATGTGTATTATAAGATTTTTTAATAAACAACTCAATATGAATATTCTACGGCACTAATTTAGCGCAAAACATAATCCTGATGCACCAATAACTGATGTTTAAATAAGTTATTTTCGTTTTTTATCATTTCTAGCATCACAAATTCAAATAGATACTCCTAGTAATGTCTATAAATTATTTTCATAATTAACTATTTAATACGAAGATAATACGACACTATTTTCACACAAAACATAATTCAGATCCATTTTGAACTGTTAAACAAATTGTTTCAGTTTTTAATCATGTTTTACCTCATAACGGCACAAAATTCAAGCTAATTAATATGGATACTATTAATATTATCTATTATGTATTTTTATAATTAGATTTTCAATATGAAGTATCTACCACCCAAATTTACACCAAGCATAATTCACATGCATTACAAACTGCTTTTTAAATAGGTTGTTTGAGTTTTTTGATCATTTTTGCCCTTATAATTACACATAATTCCATGCAAATTCATACGGATACTTCTAATATTATCTATCAAATGTTTGTATAATTAATTCGGAAATACAAGATTTCATGACTCTATTTTCGTAAAAAACTTAACTCAGATGCACTATAAATTGTGGTTTAAACAAGTTATTTGAGTTTTCAATAACTTTTGGCCTCATCATTGCGCATAAATTCATGCAAATTCATATGAATACTCCTAATATTATCTATTATATGATTTTATAATCAAATATTAACAATAAAAATTATAGGATGCTAGTTTTAAATAAAACTTGATTCGCATGGATTAAAAACTGCTGTATAAAAAAGTTGTTTGACTTTTCATCATTTTCTGGCTCATAACTAAACATAAATTCATGAAAATTAATACACATACTCTTAATTATGTGTGTTATAAGATTTTTTAATTAACAACCAAAGATGATAATTCTACGGCACTAATTTTGCGCAAAACATAATTCTGATGCATCGATAACTGATCTTTTTTGGCATCATAACTACGCATAATTTTGTGCAAATACGAACAAATACTCCTAATATGTCTATAATTATTTTATAATTAACTATTCAATATGAAGATTCTACGATACTATTTCACACAAAAATTCATGCTAATTCATATGGATAATCTTAATATTGCCCATTATGTATTTCGATAATTAGATTTTTGATATGAAAATTCTATGACAGAAATTTACCCCAAACATAATTCACATGCATTAATAACTTCTGTTTAAATAAGTTGTTTGAGTTTTTTTAATAATTTTTTGCCACATAACTACACATAATTCCACGAAAATTCGTACGGATACGGGTAATATTTTCTATCAAATATTTTTATAATTAACTCCTAAATATGTAGACTCCAAAACTATATTTTTGCATAAAACATAACTCAGATGTATTATAAATTGTTGTTTAAATAATTTATTTAAGTTTTCAATAACTTTTGGCTTCATAATTAAGCATAAGTTCTTAAAAATCATATGGATACTTCTAATATTACCTACTATATGTTTTTATAATCAAATATTTACTATGAAAATTCTATGACACTAGTTTTGCATAAAACTTATTTCACATGGATTAAAAACTATTGTTTAAACAAGTTGTTTGACTTTTTATCATTTTTTGGCTCATAACTAAACATAAATTCGTGAAAATTGATACACATACTCTTAATTATGAGTATTATAATATTTTTCAACTAATAATTCAATATGAACTTTCTACGACACTAATTTTGTGCAAAACATAATCCTGATGCATCAATAGCTAGTGTTTAAATAAGTTATTTGTGTTTCTCATTATTTTTGGCATCATAACTACACACAGTTCCGAGTAAATTTGAATGGATACTCCTAATAATGTGTATAAATTATTTTTATAATTAACTATTTAATACGAAGATTCTACGACACTATTTTCACATAAAACTTAATTCAGATGCATTATGAACCGTTGTGTAAACAAGTTGTTTGTGTCTATTTTGTATCTTAATAATTAGATTTTCAATATGAAATTTCTACAACATAAATTTACCCCAAAATAATTCTGATGCATTACTTACTGTTTTCCAAATATGTTGTTTGAGTTTTTTTAATCATTTTGGCCCCATAACTACACATAATTCTGTGCAAATTCGTACGGATACTCTTAATATTATCTATCAAATGTTTGTATAATTAACTCCTAAATAGGAAGATACCAGGACTCTATTTTCGCACAGAACTTAACATAGATGCATTATAAACTGTGGTTTAAACAAGTTATTTGAGTTTTTATTCACTTTGGGCCTCACAATTGCGCATAAATTCTTGAAAATTCATACGAATACTCCTAATATTGTCTATAATAAATTTTTATAATCAGATATTTACTATGAAAATTTTATGACACAAGTTTTAAATAAAACATAATTGACATGTATTAAAAGCTGCTGTTTAAACAAGTTATTTGACTATTTCATCATTTTTTGGCTCATTTCTAGACATAAATTCTTTAAAATTAATATAAATGTTCTTAATTATGTTTATTATAAGATTTTCTCATTAAAAATTCAATATGAAAACCCTACGACCCAAATTTTGCGAAATATAATCCAGATGCATCAATAACTGATGTTTAAATAAGTTATTTGTATTTTTCATCATTTTTTACGTCATAACTACGCATAATTTCATGCAAATTCGAATAGATACTCCTAATAATGTCTATAACTTATTTTATCATAACTATTCAATATGAAGACTCTACATACTATTTTCACACATAACTTCATTCAGATGCAATATGAACTATTTTTTAAATAAGTTGTTTGAGTTTTTAATGATCTTTTACCTCATAACTGCACATAAATTCATTCTGATTAAAATAGATACGAATACTCCTAATATTATCTATCCAAAGTTTTTATAATTAACTCCCAAATACGAAGATTCTAAGATTCTATTTTAGCACAAAACATAACTCATATGCATTATAAACTGTTGTTTAAACAAGTTATTTTGGTTTTTAATCACTTTTGGCCTCATAACTGCGCATAAAATCATGGAAATTTATATAAATACTTTTAATATTGTCTATTATATATTTTTAAAATCAAATATTCATTATGAAAATTCTACAACACTAGTTTTGCATAAAACTTAATTCACATGGATTAAAAACTGTTGTTTATACAATTTGTTTGACTTTTTGATAATTGTTTGACACATAACTAAACATAAATTCATGAAAATTATTATAAATACTTTTATTTATGTGTATATAAGATTTTCTAATTAAAAATTCATTATGAACTTTCTGCGATACTAATTTTACGCAAAACTTAATCCTGATGCATCAATAACTGTTGTTTAAATAAGTTGTTTGAATTTTTCATCATTTTTTGCATCATTACTATGCATAATTCCGTGCAAATTTGAACAGATACTCCTAATAATGTCTATAAATTATTTTGCAATTAACTATTCGATACGAAGATTTTACGACAATATATTCACGTAAAACTTAGTTCAGATGCATTATGAACTGTTGTTTAAACAAGTAATTTGAGTTTTTTATCATGTTTTACCTCATAATTGTACATAAATTCATGTTAATTAACATGGATGCTCTTAATATTATCTATTATGTATTTTGTTAATTAGATTCACAATATAAAGATTCTACGGCATAAATTTACACCAAACATAATTTAGATGCGTTAATAGCCATTGTTTAAATAAGTTATTTGAGTTTTTTAACAATTTTTGGTCTCATAACTATACATAGTTCTGTGCAAATTCGTACGGATACTCTAAGTATTATGTATCAAAAGTTATTATAATTAACTCCTGAATATGAAGATTCTAGGACTCTATTTTCGCACAAAACTTAATTCAGATTCATTATAAACTGTCGTTTAAACAAATTATTTGAGTTTTTAATCACTTTTAGCCTCATAATTGCGCATAAATTGATGAAAATTCATACGGATACTACTAATATTGTCAATTATATGTTTTTATAATTAAATGTTTACTATCAAAATTCTACGATACTAGTTTAGCATAAAACTTAATTCACATGATTTAAAGCTGTTGTTCCAACAAGTTGTTTGCTTTTTCATCATTTTTTGGCTCATAACTAAACATAAATTCATCAAAATTAATATAAATACTCCTAATTATGTCTATTATAAGATTTTCTAATTAACAATTCATTATGAACATTCTACGACACTAATTTAGCGTAAAATTTAATCCTAATGCATCAATTACTGGTGTTTAAATAAGTTGTTTTTTTCATCATTTTTGGCTTCATAACAACACATAATTCCATGCAAATTCGAACGCGTCCATAAATTAGTTTTATACTTAACTATTCAATATAAAGATTCTACTACACTATTTTCACGCAAACCATAATTCATAAGCATTATGAGCTGTTGTTTAAACAAGTTGTTTGAGTTTTTAGTCATCTTTTATCGGATAACTGCACATAAATTCATTCTAATTAATATGAATACTATTAGCATTGTCTATTATGTATTTTTGTACCAATATGAAGATTCTAATTTACACAAAATAAAATTCAGATGCATTAATAACTACTGTTTAAAAAATTCCGTGCAAATTCGAACGTATAATATTATTTGAGGTTTTTAATCATTTTGGCCTCATAACTACACATAATTCCGTGCAAATTCGAACGTATACTCCTAATATTATCTATCAAAAATTATTATAATTAAATCCTAAATATGAAGATTTTATGACTCTATTTTCGCACAAAACTTAACTCGGATGCATTATAAACTGTTGTTTAAGCAAGTTATTTGAGTTTTTAATCACTTTTGGCCTCATAATTACGCATAAATTCATGAAAATTCATATGGATACTCCTATTAATGTCTATTATATGTTTTTATAAACAAATGATTACTATGAAAATTCTAGGACTCTAGTTTTGCATAAAACTTGATTCGCATGGATTAAAAACTATTGTTTAAACAAGTTGTTTGACAAAAAAATATTTTTTGGCTCATAACTAAACATAAATTCATGAAAATTAATATACATACTCTTAATTATGTGTTTTATAAGATTTTTTAATTAATAACTCAATATGAAATTTCTATGATGCTAATTTTGAACAAAACTTAATCCTGATGCATCAATAACTGTTGTTTAAATAAGTTATTTTTGTTTTCATCATTTTTTGCATCATAACTACGCATAATTCCGTGCAAATTCGCACAGATACTCCTAATAATGTCCATAAATTATTTTTTAAGTAACTATTTGATACGAAGATTCTATGACACTATATTCATACAAAACTTAGTTCAGATGCATTATGAACTGTTGTTTAAACAAGTAGTTTGAGTTTTTAATCATGTTTTACCTCATAACTTCACAAAAATTCTTGCTAATTATGTATTTTATAATTAGATTCTCAATATGAAGGTTCTACTACATAAATTTACACGAAACATAATTCAGATGCATTAATAACTGGTGTTTAAATAAGTTATTTGAGTTTTTTTAATCATTTTTGGTCTAATAACTGCACATAATCCTGTTCAAATTTGTATGGATACTCCTAATATTATCTATCAGAAGTTTTTATAATTAACTCCTAATTATGCAGATTCTAAGACTCTATTTTCGTACAAAACTTAACTCAGATTCATCATAAACTGTTGTTTAAATAAATTATTTGAGTTTTTAATTACGTTTGGCCTCATAATTGGGCATAAATTCATGCAAATTCATATGGATACTCCTAATAGTGTCCATTATATGTTTATATAATGAAATATTTACAATGAAAATTCTACAACACTAGTTTTGCATAAAACTTAGTTTATATGGATTAAAAACTATTGTTTACACAAGTTGTTTGACTTTTTCATCATTTTTTAGCTCATAACTAAACATAAATTCTTGAAAATTAATATAAATACTCTTAGTTATGTCTATGAAGATTCTACAATATAAATTTACACCAAACATAATTCAGATGCATTAATAACTGCAGTTTAAATAAGTTTTGGAGTTTTTGTAATTATTTTTGACCTCATAACTACATATAATTCCATACAAATTCATACGAATACTCCAAGCTTAATTTGTATGGATTAAAAACTGCTGTTTAAACAAGTTGTTTGAATTTTTCATCATTTCTGAGCTCATAACTAAACATAAATTCGTGAAAATTAATATAAATATCCTTAATTATGTGTATTATAAGATTTTTTTATTACCAATTCAATATGAACATTCTATGATACTAATTTTGCGCAAAACATAATCCTGATGCATCAATAATAAATGTTTAACAAAGTTGTTTGCATTTTTTATCATTTTTGGCATCATAACTACACATAATTCCGTACAAATTCGAATAGATACTCCTAATAATATTTCTAAATTATTTTTATATTTAACTATTCAATACGAAGATTCTACGACATAATTTTCAAACAAAATTTAAATCAGATGAATTATTAAACAAGTTACTTATGTTTTACCTCATAAATGCACATAAATTCATGTTAATTAATATGAATATTTTTAATATTGTCTATTATGTATTTTCATAATTAGATTGTCAATATGAAGAATCTACGACCTAAATTTACACCAAGCATAATTCACATGCATTAATAACTGCTGTTTAAATAGGTTGTTTGAGTTTTTTTGATCATTTTTAGCCTCATAATTACACATAATTCCATGTAAATTCGTACTAATACTCCTAATATTATCTATCAAATGTTTCTATAATTAATTCTGAAATACGAAGATACCAGGACTCCATTTTCGCACAAAATTAAACTCATATGCATTATAAACTGTGGTTTAAATAAGTTATTTGAGTTTTTAATCACTTTTGGCCTCGAAATTGCGTATAAATTCATGCAAATTCATATGAATACTCCTAATATTATCTATTATATATTTTTATAATCAAATATTTACTATGAAAATTCTTGGATGCTAGTTTTAAATAAAACTTGATTCGCATGGATTAAAAACTATTGTTTAAAAAAGTTGTTTGACTTTTCATCATTTTTTGGCTCATAACTAAACAAAAATTCATGAAAATTAATACACATACTATTAATTATGTGTATTATAAGACTTTGTAATTAACAACTATATATGAACATTCTACGGTATTAATTTTGCGCAAAACATAATTCTGATGCATCGATAACTGATGTTTAAATAAGTTATTTATATTTTTCATCTTTTTTGGCATCATAACTAAGCATAATTTTGTCAAAATTCAAACAAATACTCCTAATAATGTCTATAAATTATTTTATAGTTAACTATTCAATATAAAGATTCTACGATACTATTTTCACACAAAAATTCATGCTAATTCATATGGATAATCTTAATATTGCCCATTATGTATTTCTATAATTAGATTTTTGATATGAAGATTCTATGATAGAAATTTACGCCAAGCATAATTCACATGCATTAATAACTATTGTTTAAATAAGTTATTTGAGTTTTTTTCATCATTTTTGCCTCATAACTATACATAATTCCAAGCAAATTCGTACGGATATGGGTAATATTTTCTATCAAATATTTTTATAATTAACTCCTAAATAAGGAGATTCTAAAACTCTATTTTCACACAAAACATAACTCAGATGTATTATAAAATGTTCTTTAAATAATTTATTTGAGTTTGTAATAACTTTTGGCCTCATAATTAAGCATAAATTCATGCAAATTCATATGGATACTCCTAATATTGTCTACTATATGTTTTTCCAATCAAATATTTACTATGAAAATTCTATGCCACTTGTTTTGCATAAAACTTATTTCACATGGACTGAAAACTGCTGTTTAAATAAGTTGTTTGACTTTTTATCATTTTTTAGCTCATAACTAAACATAAATTCGTGAAAATTGATACACATACTCTTAATTATGAGTATTATAATATTTTTCAACTAACAATTCAATAATAACATTCTACAACACTAATTTTGCGTAAAACATAATCCTGATACATCAATAACTGATGTTTAAATAAGTTATTTATGTTTCTCATTATTTTTGGCATCATAACTACACACAGTTCCGAGTAAATTTGAATGGATACTCCTAGTAATGTGTATAAATTATTTTTATAATTAACTATTTAATATGAAGATTCTACGATACTATTTTCACATCAAAACTTAATTCAGATGCATTATGAACCGTTGTGTAAGTAAGTGTCTATTTTGTATCTTAATAATTAGATTTTCAATATGAAATTTCTACAACTTAAATTTACCCCAAACATAATTCTGATGCATTACTTACTGTTTTCTAAATATGTTGTTTGAGTTTTTTTAATCATTTTGATCCCATAACTATACATAATTCTGTGCCAATTCGTACGGATACTCTTAATATTATCTATCAAATGTTTGTATAATTAACTCCAAAATAGGAAGATACCAGGACTCTATTTTCGCACAGAATTTAACTCAAATGCATTATAAAAGTGGTTTAAACAAGTTATTTGAGTTTTTAATCACTTTTGGCCTCATAATTGTGCATAAATTCATGAAAATTCATACGAATACTCCTAATATTGTCTATAATAAATTTTTATAATCAGATATTTACTATGAAAATTTTATGACACAAGTTTTAAATAAAACATAATTGACGTGTATTAAAAGCTGCTGTTTAAACAAGTTATTTGACTTTTTCATCAGTTTTTGGCTCATTTCCAGACATAAATTTATTAAAATTAATATAAATGTTCTTAATTATGTGTATTATAAGATTTTCTCATTAAAAATTCAATATGAAAACCCTACGACCCTAATTTTATGAAAAATATAATCCTGATGCATCAATAACTGATGTTTAAATAGTTATTTATATTTTTCATCATTTTTTACGTCATAACTACGCATAATTTCGTGCAAATTCGAACAGATACTCCTAATAATGTCTATAAATTATTTTATCATTAACTATTCAATATTAAGACTCTACGATACTATTTTCACACATAACTTCATTCAGATGCATTATGAACTACTCTTTAAATAAGTTGTTTGAGTTTTTAATGATCTTTTACCTCATAACTGCACATAAATTCATTCTGATAAATTTAGATACTATTTGTATTGCCTATTATGTATTTTTGTATCAATATGAAGATTTCACAACATAAATTTAGACCAAACATAATCCAGATGCATTAATAATAACAGTTTAAATAAGTTATTTTAGTTTTTTAATCATTTTTGGCCTCATAACTATACTTAATTCAGTGCAAATTCGTATAAATACTCCTAATATTATCTATCCAAAGTTTTTATAATTAACTCCCAAATACGAAGATTCTAAGACTCTATTTTAGCACAAAACTTACCTCAGATGCATTATAAATTGTTGTTTAAACAATTTTTTTGGATTTTTAATCACTTTTGGCCTCATAACTACGCATAAAATCATGCAAATTTATATTGATACTTTTAATATTGTCTATTATATATTTTTATAAACAAATATTCACTATGAAAATTCTACGACACTAGTTTTGCATAAAACTTAATTCACATGGATTAAAAACTGTTGTTTATACAATTTGTTTGACTTTTTATAATTGTTTGGCACATAACTAAACATAAATTCATGAAAATTAATATAAATACTCTTAGTTATGTGTATATAAGATTTTCTAATTAAAAATTCATTATGAACATTTTGCGATACTAATTTTACGCAAAACTTAATCTTGATGCATCAGTAACTGATGTTTAAATAAGTTGTTTGATTTTTTCATCATATTTTGCATCATAACTATGCATAATTCCGTGAAAATTTGAACAGATACTCTTAATAATGTTTATAAATTATTTTGTAATTAACTATTGGATACGAAGATTCTACGACACTATATTCACGCAAAACTTAGTTCAGATGCATTATGAACTGTTGTTTAAACAAGTAGTTTGAATTTTTTTATCATGTTTTACCTCATAACTGTACATAAATTCATGCTAATTAACATGAATGCTCTTAATATTATCTATTATGTATTTTGTTAATTAGATTCACAATATAAAGATTCTACGACATAAATTTACACAAACGTAATTTAGATGTGTTAATAACCGCTGTTTAAATAAGTTATTTGAGTTTTTTAACTATTTTTGGTCTCATAACTACACATACTTCTGTGGAAATTCGTATGGATACTCTTAGTATTAATAATCTATCAAAAGTTTTTATAATTAACTCCTAAATATGAAGATTCTAAGACTCTATTTTTGCACAAAACTTAACTCAGATTCATTATAAACTGTTGTTTAAACAAATTATTTGAGTTTCTAATCACTTTTAGCCTCATAATTGCGCATAAATTGATGCAAATTCATACGGATACTACTAATATTGTCTATTATATATTTTTATAATTAAATATTTACTATCAAAATTCTATGATACTAGTTTAGCATAAAACTTAATTCACATGATTTAAAAGCTATCGTTGAAACAAGTTGTTTGATTTTTTCATCATTTTTTGGCTCATAACTAAACATAAATTCGTCAAAATTAATATATACACTCCTAATTATGTCTATTATAAGATTTTTTAATTAACAATTTATTATGAACATTCTACAACACTAATTTAGCATAAAACTTAATCCTAATGCATCAATTACTGGTGTTTAAATAAGTTATTTGAGTTTTTCATTATTTTTGGCTTCATAACAACACATAATTCCATGCAAATTCGAACACGTCCATAAATTAGTTTTATACATAACTATTCAATATAAAAATTCTACTATACTATTTTCACACAAACCATAATTCATAAGCATTATGAGCTGTTGTTTAAACAAGTTGTTTGAGTTTTTAGTCATCTTTTACCGGATAACTGCACATAAATTCATTCTAATTAATATGAATACTATTAGCATTGTCTATTATATATTTTTGTACCAATATGAAGATTCTAATTTACACAAAACAAAATTCAGACGCATTAATAATTACTGTTTAAAAATATTATTTAAGGTTTTTTAATCTTTTTGGCCTGAAATATTATCTATCAAAAGTTATTATAATTAACTCCTAAATATGAAGATTTTAGGACTCTATTTTCTAACAAAACTTAACTCGCATGCATTGTAAACTGTTGTTTAAACAAATTATTTGAGTTTTTAATCACTTTTAGCCTCATAATTGCGCATAAATAGATGGAAATTCATATGGATACTACTAATATTGTCTATTATATATTTTTATAATTAAATATTTACTATCAAAATTCTACGATACTAGTTTAGCATAAAACTTAATTCATATGATTTAAAAGCTGTTGTTTAAACAAGTTATTTGACTTTGTCATCATTTTTTAGCTCATAACTAAACATAAATTCGTCAAAATTAATATAAATACTCCTAATTATGTCTAGTATAAGATTTTCTAATTAACAATTCATTATGAACATTATATGATACTAATTTAGCGCAAAACTTAATCCTAATGCATTAATTACTGGTGTTTAGATAAGTTGTTTGAGTTTTTCATCATTTTTGACTTCATAATAACACATAATTCCATGCAAATTTGAACGCGTCCATAAATTAGCAATATAAAAATTCTACTACACTATTTTCACACAAACCATAATTCATAAGCATTATGAGCTGTTGTTTAAACAAGTTGTTTGAGTTTTTAGTCATCTTTTACCGGATAACTGCACATAAATTTATTCTAATTAATATGAATGCTATTAGCATTGTCTATTATGTATTTTTGTACCAATACGAAGATTCTAATTTACACAAAAAAAATTCAGACGCATTAATAACTACTGTTTAAAAATATTATTTGAGATTTTTTAATCATTTTTGACCTCAAATATTATCTATCACAAGTTATTATAATTAACTCCTAAATATGAAGATTTTAGGACTATTTTCTCACAAAACTTAACTCGCATGCATTATAAACTGTTGTTTCAGCATGTTATTTGAGTTTTTAATCACTTTTGACCTCATAATTGCGCATAAATTCATGCAAATTGATATGACTAATCCCAATATTGTCTATTATATATTTTTATAATCAAATATTACTATGAAAATTCTACGATATTAGTTTTGTACAAAACTTAATTCACTTGAATTAAAAACTATTATTTATACAAGTTAAATTCATGAAAATTAACAGAAATACTCTTAGTTATGTGTATTATAAATTTTTATAATTAATAATTCATTATGAACTTTCTACGATACTAATTTTGAGCAAAACTTAATCCTGATGCATCAATAACTGATGTTTAAATATGTTATTTGTGTTTTTCATCATAACTACGCATAATTCCGTGCAAATTCGCACAAATACTCCTAATAATGTCTATAAATTATTTTGTAATTAACTATTCGATACGAAGATTCTACGACACTATATTTACACAAAACATAGTTCACATGCATTATCAACTGTTGTTTAAACATGTAGTTTGAGTTTTTAATAATGTTTTACCTCATAACGGCACAAAAATTCATGCTAATTAATATGGATACACTTAAAATTTATGCTAATTAATATGGATACTGTTTAAATAAGTTATTTGAGTTTTTTTAATCATTTTTGGTCTAATAACTTCACATAATTCTGTGCAAATTCATACAGATACTATTAATATTATCCATCAAAAGTTTTTATAAATAACTCCTAATCACGAAGATTCTAAGACTCTATTTTCGCACAAAACTTAACTCAGATTCATCATAAATTGTTGTTTAAATAAATTATTTGAGTTTTTAATTATGTTTGGCCTCATAATTGAGCTAAATCATGCAAATTCATATGGATACTCCTAATAGTGTCCATTATATGTTTATATAATGAAATATTTACAATGAAAATTCTACGACACTAGTTTTGAATAAAACTTAGTTTGTATGGATTAAAAACTGTTGTTTACCCAAGTTGTTTGATTTTTTCATCATTTTTAGCTCATAACTAAACATAAATTATTGAAAATTAATATAAATACTCTTAGTTATGTCTATGAAGATTCTACATTATAAATTTACACCAAACATAATTCAGATGCATTAATAACTGCAGTTTAAATAAGTTTTGGAGTTTTTGTAATTATTTTTGGCTTTATAACTACACATAATTCTGTGCAAATTCATACGAATACTCCAAACTTAATTCGTATGGATTAAAAACTGCTGTTTAAACAAGTTATTTGAATTTTTCATCATTTCTGAGCTCATAACTAATCATAAATTCGTGAAAATTAATATAAATATCCTTAATTATGTGTATTATAAGATTTTTTTATTATCAATTCAATATGAACATTATATGATACTAATTTTGTGCAAAACATAATCCTGATGCTTTAATTATAAATGTTTAACAAAGTTATTTGTATTTTTTATTATTTTTGGCATAATAATTATACATAATTCCGTGCAAATTCGAATAGATACTCCTAATAATATTTGTAAATTATTTTTATAACTAACTATGCAATACGAAGATTCTACGACATAATTTTCAAATAAAACTTAAATCAGATGCATTATGAACTGTTATTTAAATAAATTGTTTATATTTTACCTCATAAATGCACAAAAATTCATGTTAATTAATATGAAGATTCTTAATATTATCTATTATGTATTTTTTAATTAAATTTTCAGCGGCTTGGTTGGGTTGCAAACGGATCGGATACGGACAGATAATGCTCTTATCATATTCATATCCGTTATAATTTTTCGGATACGGATAGTTTCGGATACTGATACGGATCAGATATTCAACGGATATCGGACGGATACATATACAAATACAGATATATTTCAGATATTAAGTAAAAATATTATATATATTATTAAAAAAATAATTGCATATTTTTTTTATAGAATTATTAATTATAAATATTAAATATTAATTATAAAAGTTAAATATTAATTATTATTATATTAGTAGTTCAAATGTATCAATGAATTTTTAAAAAATATGTTACATTAGCATAAATTATATATAAAATTAGTTAGATTTGTAATGTATGCAAAAAATATAATTAAATATACATAATAAGATTTTTTTTTCGGATATGTATTTGGATAAAATCGGATAATATCGGATCAGATACTTTCGGATAATGTCGGATATTGACGGATAATAGCTAAACGGATAGTTACGGATAGGTAATAGCCAAATTGTATCTATATCCATTAAAAATTTTCGGATACGGATACAGATTTTTTCAAATATGGATACAGATTGAATAATTTTTATTATTTTTCGAATCGAATCACAAATAAAATTAAATATTTTACTGTCCGTTTACAACCCTACAACTTGGACATTTACTTCTTGCATTCAAGCATTCCCATATATTCAGATGCACGGAGGAAAAGAAGAAAAGGTGTGGGGAGTTATTAGCACGGGCCGGTGAATTAATGAGCGGCCAGAGGATTGGAAGGGCCGATGAACCAAAAGACGGCCTCAGATCGGGCCGGATTTTATACTGCGGCCCTTATAAAATATTAATTATTTCAAAATCAAGTTGTTGTATCGGGGGAAGGGTTGTCAGGCCGGGATTTAAAACTGCGGCCCGCCTATTTCCAAATATTCCTCTCAAAATTTTCTACTTATTTAATTTAATTGTTTTACGATTTTAAAAATATTGTTAGGACCTTATCGTAATAATTTATTATTTTGGCACTGACTAATGTTTTGTTTCATTCAGCATAATTGAAAGGCTGGCCACCTTTTAATTCTTATATATATGGTGTGTGACAATTGATTAAAAAACATGTATATCTCAACGCAAAAGCTGTTGTAAAATAAAAAATTTCATCGCAATACAATTTAGCTGGATTTAGCTGTTACTTCAATAAAATAAAATAAAATAAGGGCATGCTTACTATCTCCTACAAAAATCTATCAAAAAATTCTCTGATTTTTCGTCCATCATGCAATCAATATGCACACCTCATGATTACTGTATGAACACTCCTCATAATATCTTTGAACACAATGAACATATGAAAACTCATTTCAGAGAATGACTGACGTTCTATGCTCCTAAATTAGTTACATGCTAAAATAGAGTATTTATATTCACTTAGGTGTTTATACCCACAGGGATAAGATGTTCATATCCACTTCACCTGAATATTCATAACCCACTCACTAGAATCGATGTTCATAACCACAACCACAAAGTATTCATACAAACTGCACTTGAGTGTTCATACCCACTTCCACAAAGTGTTCATATCCATTATTATACTAGCTATATACTGGCGCGTTGCAGCAGACTCTTTTATTTAAATATTAAAATATTATAAGATAAAAATATTCATATTTATCTAATATTAAATTATAAATTCACAAAACCTATAATAAAGACTATATTTAATCTTCAATGAGATTTTTTTCACAATATGACCTAATGATTCATGATTTTTATGGCAAGAAAAGTAAATTATTCTAACATATATTATCACCATTAATTTCTTACCAAATATGCACAAGGTTGCTAAATAAAAAAAATATTATGGAAATAATAGTATATATGGGAAAGAAATGGAGAGAAAGAGGGGATCAATGGACGTGATCACATACGTTCGATCAACCAAAAATAAATATTATCCGTCTAATTGAAGGATAAAATGAGTATAATAAAAAATTACCATGACAAAAAATGGACCCTTCAATTCTTAGATGCTTTATATAATAATATAGATATGTGTTCATATTCATTGCACTAGGGTGTTCGCACCTATCTGTCTGTCGGATGTGTTCATTGCTCAAGTCACGAGATACTTATACATGTTAAATTATTTGATGTAGGTTAGACTCAGACCTGGTCACGACCTCTCTCCCCCTTATCTCCTTTGAATTCAACTCTTCGTTCGTTTCAAAATTCAAATTAGAAACGAAGAATGATTCTCATCGATTCTCCAAGAAAGAGAAATAGCAGAGCAATTTTCTATTTCAATCGATAAATCTATGTATTCACACTCAGATCAATCAATCCTAATTTGTCATTTCTACTGCTAGCACTAAAGACTGAATCAAAAAACATAAGGGTCGAAATATCTTGAAAGAAGATCATCGGAGCTCCATTGCATTCATGATTTTACGAGCACATTTAGATCCATATTGCTTATATGAAGAAGGAATGACTAACAAAATTCTCCAAATCACTATTTGATTTTTCCAAATTCTATTAGTACTTGATTTATTTATTTAATTATTCTTAATTACTTAAAATATTCCAACACTCATGTCTTTTTTCTGCGATCATAATTACTCCTGCGGGCGGGACACGCCTTGCCAAAACAATTTGGAAGTTCTGTGAACCAATGTCATCGCACCGCGAGCATTACTCTTAACCAGGCGTGAATGATGTTCCCTTCTTAAATATTTTATATATTGACGAGAAATTTTGGGGTATGAATTATGATAGTTGTGGGAGCAGAGGAAACACTTTCTTTCATGAAAGTAGAGGTGCGTGGTTTAAACCGAAAAATAATACATACATCCTAAAATTTTATTTAGTTTGTGAAATTATGAATCAAATTAAATTTATGAAAACATAAATATCTTTCCTTGTGTGGCCACATATCCAAATGTAACATTCGCATTTTAGCTACATTCATCTTCTAGATGTGTTATCCTTTTGTAGCCCAATATTCTGCGCCATACAACATCGTGGGTCTAATCACCGTCCTATAGAACTTGCCTTTTAGTTTGTTTGAGACCTTGTCACAAAGAACACCAGATGCTTGTCTCTATTTTACTCATCCAGCTCTTATTCTATGACTAACATCTTCATCGATCTCTCTTTCACTCTGCAACATCGATCCCAAATACCGAAATGTGTCATTCATGGGTACTATTCGTCCATCCAAACTAACATCTCTCGTCATCTAAGTTTTCCCCGCCGAACCGACACCTCATATATTCGCTTTTGTCCTACTAAGTCTAAAACCTTTCGATTCTAAAGTTTGTCTCCACAACTCTAGTTTCTGATTGACTCCAATTCTGCTCTCGTCAATCAACATCACATCATCAGCAAAGAGCATACACTAAGGAATATCTTCTTGTATGTCCTTTGTATCTCATCCATCACTAAGGTGAAAATATATGGACTCAATACTGTCCCTTGATGTAATCATATCTTAGTAGGAAATGTATCGGACTCGCCGTCACATGCTCTGACACAAGTCACAATATTTGTGTACATATCCTTAATAAGGGTAACGTACTTTGGTGGGACTAGTTTCCTTTTGAGCGCCTACCACATGATATTTCTCGGAATTTTATCATACGCTTTCTCTAAATCAATAAATATCATATGTAGGTCTTTCTTCTTTTCTCGATATCTCTCCATAAATTGTCTTATCAAGAAAATCGCCTCCATAGTGGACCTCCCAGGCATAAAACCAAACTGATTTTTAGAGACAGTTGTCAGTTTTCTTAAACGGTGCTCGATCACTCTCTCCCAAAGCTTCATGGTATGATTCATGAGCTTAATTCCTCTGTAATAAGTACAACTTTAAATATATCCTTTATTCTTGAAGATTGGTACTAATATACTTCTTCTCCACTCATCGGGCATCTTATTGGACCGAAAAATGGTATTAAATAGTTTAGTGAGTCACGCTATTGTTATATCTCCAAGACATCTCCATACCTCAATCGGGATGTCATCCGGTCCTAACGCCTTACCTATTTTCATTTTTTTAAAGCTTCTTTCACCTCAGACTCTTGAATTCTCCGAAGAAATCGCCTATTGGTGTCAATTGAGTCGACCAACTCGATAGCGATTTTCTCACTCTCGTCATTGAATAGCTTGTCGAAATATGCTCTCCATCTGTTCTTAATCTCCTCATCTTTCACCAAAAGTCTATCAGCCTCATCCTTAATACATTTAACTTGGTGGAAGTCTCTTGTCTTCCTTTCTCGAACTTTAGCCATCTTGTAGACATCATTTTCGTCATCTTTTGTCTCTAATTTCCGATACAACTCCGTGTATATCTGACCCCTTACTTCGCTCATAGTTTTTTTGTGTGTTTCTTCTAGCTTCTTTGTACTTCTGTATGTTTTCATCACTCTCATTGTGATGTAAACGTTTGTAACATTCTTTCTTCTCATTGATAGCCTTTTGTACTTCATCATTCCACCACCAAGTGTCTTTAGGTTCACGTTAATTTTCTCTAGTTACTCCAAACACCTCTATAGCCACCTTCCGAATGTGAGTCGCCATCTTCTTCCACATATTATCCGCATTCTCACATTCGTTCCACGATCCTTCTGTAATACCTCTATTCTTAAACACTTGAGAAACGTCCCATTTGAGCTTCCACCACCTCGTTCTCGTTATTTTCATGCCTCTATCTCGCCGAACGCATACCTGAATATAAAAATCAGCGACCAAAAGTTTATGTTGTGTGACAACACACTCGCCAGGTATAACCTTACAATCCATGCAGTTTGGTCTCTCCTCCCTTCTAGTCAGGATAAAATCGATCTGGCTCGAGTGTTGGCCACTTCTGAAAGTAATTAAATGCGATTTTTTCTTTCTAAAGAAGGTGTTCACTACCATGAGGTCATAAGTTATAGCGAGGTTCAAGATGTCTTCTCCGTCTTGATTCTGTTCGCCATATCCAAAACCCCCATGTATCCTCTCAAACCCCCCTCTAACTGTGCCAACATGACCATTAAGATCACCTCCAATGAAGAGTTTTTCACTGCTAGGCACTCCTCTAACCATGTCCTCTAAGTCTTCCCAAAATCATCTCTTGACATCATCGCGCAAACTTACTTGTGGGGCATACGCACTGATGACGTTCAAGACCAAATCTCCAAAAATCAATTTGATCATGATGATCCTGTCCCCTTGTCTCCTAACTGTGACAACTCCATTCTTGAGGCTCTTATCAATTAAGATGCATACACCATTTCTACTTCATTTTTTTTCCCGTGTACCACAATTTAAAGCTTGTATTATCCACCTTCTTAGCCTTCTGACCCGTCCATTTAGTCTCATGAACACATAAGATATTAACGCGTCTCCTAATCGCAGTATCAATTAACTCTCTTAACTTAAATTTATGAAAACATAAATTGAATAAATTAAAATTTTAGTTTATTTGACTAAAATCAAAATTATATTAATTAAAAAAGAATAAAAATATTAAAGTTATAAAAATTAATAGAAGAAATAAAAATTAAAAAAATTGAAATAAATAACAAAATAAAATATATAGAGAAAATATAATATTGAATTATTTTTGACATAATCCTTATTATATCAAGTAAAATAAATTTACTTTAAATTTAGAATTATTTAGTTGATTTAAAAAATATAAACCAAATCAAAAAATAAAAATCAAATTAGCTAAATTTTTTAACCGAACTGAGATTTTTGATAAAAAAATGAACTAAATAGTCCAAATTTAAAAGTTACATTCAAAAATAATTAAACAATCCATTTGCACACCCTACATGCAAGAGGCAGTACTGACATTAATGTGCTTGTAAAAAGGATGCTCAAGTACAACTTTCTTTCAAATTATCTCTTGTTAAAAAAATGAAACAAAATAGTGAAAATATCTCTCAATATTGTTGTGGATCTCAACAGATTAATTTGTACCTTTCCTTTTCTTTCCTTCACTTCAAAATTTATTTTTCAATTTTCATAATAGAAGTTCAAATTACAAAAATTGCTTCATATATATTTCAAAACAATATACATGAAGTAATTATTTCGATAGGTTTCAATATCTAAATGACGATGTTTCAAAAACTTCATCTACAAAATATTATGTCTGAAGTCTGAACCTAATCAATTCTTGAGTAGTTTTTATGTCTTCGATTCTAAATTTGACCACTCGAATTGTATTTCTTTCAATTATTAAAAATATTCTACGCTTTAAATCTATTTTTGTCAAAATAAGTAATTATTCGTACAGAAATTTAGAACTTACAAATAATGATCTAAAAATTGAGAAGTAAAATTTGAAAAATAATTTAGATGCAGAGTATGAGGGTAGTCAATTTATTCCGACTTCTCTAAAGGATAATTCATAAAATTTCGGTTGCAGAGAAACTGGACAAGCCTTACGTCCGTATTGTACCGGAACCAAATATCCTCTAAATCCGTGCTTAATCTGATCCCCTCAAAATAAACTAGCAGATAAGTACAAGTTGAATTTATAAAGAGAAGTTTAATATTTATACGGTATAGTTTTAAAGTAATTAGATATATATATGCAGGACGAGTTGGGCCGGGTCAGGTTTCGAGTTGTTTAATCTTGGATCATTTTGAGTTTCGGGTCGTTCGGGTTCGGATCGGATCAGGTTTTGGGTCATCTGATCTCGGATCTCGGATTTTCGGATCATTCGGTTTCAGATCGTGTCAGGTTTTCGTAGTGAGCATCGCTCATCAAATTAAATTAGGAATCCTTGCTTTTAGCAAAGCTAAGCTCGAAAGCAAGGCGCGCAGCGAACTTAGGAATACGGAACGTAGTTACAGGAGGGTACGTGGGTAGCCGTTGGAATATTGACACCTGATAACATACGTCTTTGAATTTAGTGCTGCCTGCATAAGAATTGATTCAGGTTGTCTGATCTCTGGTCATTTCGGATTTTCAGGTTGTTCGGGTTCGGATTGGGTCGGGTTTTGGGTTGTTTGATCTCGGGTCATCATGGATTTCGGGTCATTCGGGTTCAAGTCGGGTCAGATTTGGATAAATTTAATTTTTTGAAAACATCAGGTCGGGTCGGGTGCGGGTTGGGCGGGTTTCTTGGGTCATGTCGAGTTTTGCCACCTCTAGTATGGAAAAAATGAAATAATTTTTTAAAATTGTTAGATAATTAGGAAATAATTTATGAATTAAAAATGACTGTTGTAAATAATTATATAAAAAAAATTAGAAAGGAGTACTCACTGATTAAAGAAGGAGATGTGTCTAGATGATTGAGGGAGGGTCGGTGTTTGAAAATCCGACTTTAATTTGGGTCGTCAGTTCGAAATCCGTCCATATTACGCCGGTCGTTCAGACCTGCTGCCCTATAATAGAGCCGGTGAACTGTGCAACTGGAGCCGCATTTTAATTCCCTGGCTTTCCATTCGGGCCGCCATTTTGTAACCGGCCCCAACTTTGGGTAACAATTTTGACTGCCGTCCCATAAAAGCCTCAATTTGCACATATACTGACAAGAAGTACACTTTGGGCCGGTATTGCAAATTGCGGTCAGCCTAATTAAAAAATCGGACAACCAACCCGAATACAAAATTCAATAATTGAGAATTGAAAAAGAGTGGAAATCCAATCACGTGATCCAGGCGGATTTCTTTTCTGTGGTAATTTTGGAAAAACAAGACGTAGCTGTTATACCGAGTTGGTTTCTAAGAAGACTGACACCACAAAAGCAATATACACACTGACTTGGTCAAATACCAGTAAAAATTGATCGTTAGATGTAGGTTTGGTCAATAACAATAAAAGTTGAGCATTAGATGCAGGCTTTTGAGCAGCCCAAGTGTAATCGAGGTCCAGTGGAAAATTGTTTTTTTTTTTTTTTTTTTTTGGAGATGAGAATGTTATCATTTTTTAAGCTTTCTACAATTCTATTGCACACTTTAGTAGTACTAAGTACAAACTTACCTGCTAGCCTGAAAATTTATAATATCCATTATGTATAATAAAAGAAAAAAATACTACTGATGCAATCTTTTGAGACGTAAATATTTACTGTCGCTGTCGGCATGTAGACCGATATATAAGCATCTTATATACTTTTTTTTTATTAGGAGCACATATACAACCAAAACTCGTGTACCAAATTATTAACTTCTGCAGTGCAAACAAATTTTATATTAAGGACGGATCCGGTGTCAATTCATCTATACCACTCATCAAGAATTGAATAAACGATTCAGATTATAACACACAACCAACAATAACAACAACAAAGTCTTTAATCTCAAATAAATTGAAATAGGCTAGAAATGAAACCCATCAGGAACTCCTCCGAAAACTGAATTAGGAGTTCCTAAAACTGAATCAAAATCTTGAAGCAGTTATGGAAAAAAATTTGGTAGTTATGGAAAGAAATATGTTAGAATTAAACCAGGAACTCCTCCTAAAACTGAATTAGGAGTTCTTAAAACTGAACCAAGATATCGAGGTCTTAATCCTTATGCAAAAACCAAAAAAAAATTTATTGCACCTAAAACTGAACCAGGAACTCCAGGTCCTAAAACTGAATAGAAAACTTTTGGTCATCGTACTGAAACCAAATCAAAGAATTCTTTGATTTCTGAATTCTTAATATTCTGAATTATTAAGAAAATTTTTGTTAAAAATTTGCTTATTGGCCAACATAAGCATAATATTGATGATACGGTATGCTGCCTCGGTTAGATGTATTCCATCCCAATTTATAAGCATAGACGGGTTCGAACAGGCCAATACACCAGGTTGGCCGCATAGAGCAGTGGCGTTATAATTATATGGCCCTCCTCCTCCACAGCAAATTACAAGCTGCGCTTCATTAGCAAATCCTGCAAATTCAATTTTGAAAGAAAATAAACACAAACGGAGGACGATAGGTGAAAAAAAAAATATAAATCAAAAGATAGATTGATCTAAAAAGTCAACATATAATTGGACCACCTGTCATAACAAAAACTTACCAAATTTGTCTGGGTTTTGCAAGAATTGAATCATGGGTTCATAATAGTCAGCGTATATGATCCTCGCCTGAGGGTAACTGTTCTGGAGCTGAGCAGCTAACTCCTTCAATTTCAGGTTGTGGTAAAATCCAATGGCGTTGTATTTCTTCAAGCATCCAAGATGATCATAATCTAATTTGTTTGTGCTTGCATAAATTGTCAGAATAATTGGTATACACCCTGTTGGTACGTTTCCAGGTAAAATCATATGCAAGGCTCCTTGTTTCAACAAGTTCTGCAATCAAAATTAGTGATAAAATTATTTAATTACTACAGAATTTGTGCCCCTTGAATTATGTTAGTCCTATATATTGCTTTCCATTATATGCTGGTACTGACCTCAGCTGCCTGTTTTATAGTGTCCATAACGGCAGGCACATAAGACATAGCTTCGCTTATGGATTTTCCTGACGACAATGCGAAATTATAGTCGTTGCCTCCAATCTCACCCAATATAAAGAGGGATTTGCCAAAGTAATCCTGGCATGCTGTATAATTTTTAAAAAAAATGAGAAAAATAAGAATTTCAACTATTATTAGTGCTTTAGTTGTAAGTACTAAAAGGATATACATGCTGCATGTATACCTTCAGTCGTGTTGCACAGAAAAGGCTTCAATTTCTCAAACCACCCGAGTTGAACATTGAGTGAGATGTCGACTGGAACCATGGTAGTAATGCCTTGCTGTTGAAGAAACTCGTTGCTAAGTGCTGTAGCAGCAATAACAGCAAAGTTTACTCCTCTGCTGAAATCCTGGCCTTGTGAGAAGTAAGGGGGTACAAGAGGGAGGCCGAGATCTTGGGCTGTAATGGTTTGGGAGCATCTCAATTATAACATTTGTAAAAAAATAATAATGTAGGTAATGAAATGATTTTCTACGGTAGTTAGAGGTACTTTTGTATTTTTCAAGAGCATGCATATGGTTGATACTTGATAATATTGTTAAAATGGATTTTCTTCGAATCTGAAATTAATTTGGTGAGATGACCTTGAAGAAGGCATATACTGCTCTGATTGCATTGTGTTTCTGTAAACAAAACCAGAAATGAGAAAAAAGTTTGTATATTGTAAGATGTACCAATGAAATCAATAACTATACGTCCATCACTGCTACGGCCGGTGGGGTGGCCAAAGTAGGTCATTCCATAAGGTGCATGCTCAATTGGATCATATGGTAGTACTTCCTTCATTAAAGTAACGAAGTTTCCTGTGTCGGCGTAAGAGTTGCCGAAACTGAATATAGCAGTATAAGGTTGCTCAGGTTTAGTGCAACATGCATGGCTGAGCAATGCGATGAACAAGAGAGCACAGGGAAGCAATAGCTCCATTGCTTCACGGAAAAGTATCTTTCTTTCTTTCTTTCTTTCTTTCTTTAGTTTTGGGGGATTGAGAGTGCTCTTGTCATCAGTACTGCAGCAGCCACATGTATATATAGTACTATAGCCAGTAGAATTCATTACAAATCGTTTTCATATTATTAATTGTAGGTAAAAAAATATACATGGTTGCCAAGTTGACTAAATTCTCATGTCATCCCATGATATATCTAGTACTTTTTTTGTTATAATCTCGTTTTGAATTAACTATAGGATCCTGCCCAAAGTACCTGCCGGAACCACTCGAACATGTAGTTGTGAACCTATGTCCATAGCACAAAGCATTACTTAAGAGTCAGCATGATATATATTTTTCTTATTAGTTGATGAAAAGTTTGATGAGTACAGTTGTATGTAGTTGTAGAAGAGGAGAAATCATTTCATTGAATTCATGGCTAGTTCTCCTGATTTTTTTCATGTTGCATGCTTCGGTGAAACAGGAACATGGAAAAAAATGCTATGCGGGTTATTAATTAATGGAAAAGTATGTACTGATGTACAGCCCCCAAATTGCTCCTTTCATTTCCCCCAGTATTTAGTTTTAAACGCCGTGAAAAACATATATTAGTGAAGATTTTTTGATGGGTGTTAAAACTTGACACAATTCATGGGTAAATCTGACTCCATTCGAACTTATAATCAGATCTCAAGCCAACTCGAAATAATTCAAAACTAAATGAATTAAATATGAGTGAAGATTTTTCTATCTATTATGGATCTGATTTGTTACGGATCGATTTGATCCGATCTGTTTATTCTCAAATACTTAATTATTTTACTTTGTTTATTCTTAAATATTTAATTATTTTACTCGGATCGTGTCTGATTGATCCATGACCTATTCAGATCGGGTCAAATAAAAAAATTGATCCGTTTTTATATGTCTTGGATCAGTTTTGGTTAAAAAATAATAAAATAATGATGAATCAATCCAATCCAACCCGTTAAAACCTCTATTATTGAAAAATACGGGAGGAGAATTAATGTTAGAGACTATATTAGTTCTTTATCATCATTTTGCATTCATATTGAAACATGATAATTAATTTTGTGATATTTTGAATTTGCAACGTGAGAATTTTGACTTTTCAAGAATCTTTAGTGAAGTCATTGAAATAAGATCGATAAGAATATTTACTTAGAAAATGCCATAAATAACACTAACTACGTAATATAGGCACAGACGTGGCGATTGAAAAAATGAGATGAGATCAGTTGACTATCATAAAAATATGATGCACGTAAAACGTAAGAGAGTGTACAATGTACAACTTTTGTTGAATTTAGAAAGTCAGATCCGAAAAGAATCTCGAAGTTCAATAAATAATGAGATTTGTTTCATGACATCATGTTTTAATCCGAAAAGCAAACCCTGTAAGCTGAAAATTAATATTGAATAAATATATATATATATATATATATATATAAATAAATTATATATATAAAATATATTGAAAATAAATTTTGCCCGATATACAAATGCGTCAAAAAATATAATTTAATATCTCAAAAATTTTAGTTTATGGTTTTCATTAAATTTATCATATTAAAACTTTGTGGGAAACTAAAATTTAGTGTGTTTTGAGTTTTTTAAGTCACTTTATTAAATTTTTGAAAAAATATCTCTAAAAATAATAATAAATATTCAATGTTTGTATTATTTTTTAAAAATTCAAAAGAGTAACTTAAAAAACTTAAAATATTTTAAATTTTTGTATCCCACAAGGTTTTCATATGAACAATTTAATGAAAATTATAAATCAAAATTTTGAGATTTTAAAATAATTTTTTTGATGTGTTTACATATCAGTTGAACTACAAATATTTTCACAATAGTTTCACTCTCTCTATATATAGGAAGATTTTATGGTGTTTCACAAAGTAAAGATGTATTTTTCTTCAGTTTTGTATCAAACTTCAATTAAATAAAATGAATTAAGAGGATTTTTTTTCTTTCTATATTGAGCTAGCCCGATCAATAGAAATTGCTTGTTTTAGATGTGTAACTATGATAGATATTGTATAACTGTAATATAATCCTTATCAGAAACAACGTGGTTTTATATTTGAGAGACAGTCTTCACCTTGTAGAACTCAACAAACTTAACTTCCATATTAATATATATATGCACCATGATGCACGAGCAATCTTCCCCCATACGCAAATTAATGATGAGATCGATACAGTCGTCAAACTCCTTCTAAGATCCGCCACAGAGAGAGAGAAGTCATAGTGCTTGGCGTCTGTATATCGAATTTGAAAATTCAAACGATCAATCTAAACCGTTAAACATGATTTTCATATTGAAATATCTTTGGAGATCAAATTTTATATTTTTAAAAATTTTTTGCTATTTTTTAGATGGGTACAAAAATTGTTGATCTAACGATTGCTGTACCATTCAATATTAGTGATTTTCTAACCATCTAGAAAATACACAACAAATTTCAAAAAAAATATAAAGTATGATCCCCAAAGAAGTTTCAATAAGAAGATCATGTTCAACGGTTTAGATCAACCGTTTGGACTTTTAAATTTGAAATATGAATGCGAAACATAGAAAATTTTGTGTTTTGTGAAGTACAATATTCTCACTCTGTATATATACTCAATTCACTTTTCAATATAAAATTTAGTAATATTGATATCAGCCGAAATTTTGTTTCAAACTTCAATTAAATAAAATGAAATAAGAGGATTTTTTTTCTTTCTATATTGAGCTAGCCCGATCAATAGAAATAGCGTGTTTTAGATGTGTAAATATGATAGATATTGTATAACTGTAATATAATCCTTATCAGAAACAACGTGGTTTTATATTTGAGAGACAGCCTTCACCTTGTAGAACTCAACAAACTTAACTTCCATATTAATATATGCACCATGATGCACGAGCAATCTTCCCCCATACGCAAATTAATGATGAGATCGATACAGTCGTCACACTCTGATTGGCTTCCGTGGACTAATTAAGAAATTGCGGTTGGTGCCAAAGTATATATAATGTGAGGAAGAAATACCGAAATAGCAGATTTTTTTTAGCTAATTAAAAAAAAATTGGTTAAAAAGAGCCGAACTTTTGCAGCTATAGCCAAATTTGTGTGTATTATATTGAAAATAAAGTACAACAGTTAGTAAATTGATCTAAGATATTATAACAAAAATTAAAAATAAAGGTTTACAAAGTCAAATATAAGCAGATTAATATATTATTCTAAAATAATATCAAACAAATTAAGAATATTACAACAATAATTAAAATCCAATTGTTCTGACAAATATAACGATACAAAACATAAACAGACTGGTAATCTAAATCATGCTCTGCTGGAACGAGCTCGACCTCGAGTTGGCATCCTGTTGATACGACCCTCCATTTCATCCATAACCATTGGAATGCGTATCTTCCTTCTCCTTTCTTTGTTGATTTTTGCTGGATCTGGCCTAATGATCGAACCATTGTACATTGGTCAATATTGTCTATTGCCATAACTATGTCAATGACCAGACCATGTGTTAATGTAATACTGGATGGTATAATATGGACTAATTTACTGAGTGTAATCCAGCCTTCTGAATGAACAAACAGCAAGCAAGTGGTCGCATGGGATGCCGGTCAATTACGATTTATGACACCAACAATTACCAATTTCTGTCATCGCTAATTTAACCTCATATTTCATTTCACCCCTTTGTCCCTATTATTTCAAATAGAAATTATAAATTAATGGTTAAATTTTAAAGTTAAATAAAAAAAATTAATATAAGTATAGAATATTACCGTCTCGATAAGTCCATTTCGGTTGTAAACTTCATAGTTGTTGATATCCCAATCCAGTGGTACGACATCGTAAGTTCTCCCCTTATCACCATGATGTTTTATCAGTTCGGTGACTTTATGTGAGAATATTAGACCTTGGTCTTTCCAAGCCGCTGCAATTTCTCGACGTTTATAGAACCACTCAACACATTTATGTCACGTGTTCTCAACGATAGCACATATCAGAAGTTGTTTGGCGATCCTGAACACACTGTTCAATGATTCTGAATCGTTGCTTATCATTATTCCCCAGCGATTGAGACCGCCGTCTAGATGTTGTGCTCATCTTTCTTGATGCAATGTAGCCACTTACTCCGGGGTTAACTTCTCATATTAAAATTCTTCGGCTGACACTTCCTCAGCTGTGATGGGTTGGTTATTGCGATTTCTGTTATTTCGTGTCCTTCTGTTGGACACTTGTTCCGTTGGGAGATTTTCTTGCATGATTCCTGCTTTTCTGACAAATTTATAGGATGGCGGACTAATATTATTATTATTTTTATATATTTCACGTACCTTTATGACTTCTTATGTCTTGCAGTTAGGGGTGCTAATGAACATGACAGATCCACGAATCAGCGGGCCGAACAATAAATGAATAGAAATTGAATGAGTTCAGATATGAGTTGGACTTAAAACTCAGCTCGACTCAAATTTTATAAAAAGAATGGGCCGAATTTGAACGAACTCCTGGACAGCCCGTTGACAGCTCAAACACATGCTCATTTGGTAAAGACCATTCGATTCTACTAAAACACAAAATGATCACCTCTCCCAATCATTCCCTGACTCACGAGCTCATGACCTATAACGATTGCCTCCCCCAATCTCTCGGGCAGACGTCGCCGCTCTTGTCGCTCGCCTTTTTAATCATCCTGCTTCTGTCACTGACCTTCGACTAGCTTTCAATACTTCCTCCTGCTTGGAAGTAGTAAGTGTCTTTCCCTTTCCGCAATTGGTTTATTTATTTATTTATTTCTCATTTCCCACTGCACTAGCGACATCGCTCCGCTGCATGCGTATAAGAAACAAAATGAGGCGCGAAGCGAAGGGAGAAAGAGGAGTAGCAATTTGCTAATATTATAAAAAAATGACTTCTAAATGTTTTTTTTATATCAGGTGTATGCACACGGATTTGGTGCCGGTCACAGCTGTTAAAATGGAGGGCGAAGCTCCTCTTGTTTGGAGCGATTAGCCATTTGATTCAGCAACTGGTAAGCTTCATGTGTTGTCCTCCTCTCTTCTTTTTTCTCTTTGCCTAAATTTACAATTAAGGCTTATTTGAAATGCTTCTTTAGTGCTGGTTCGCTCCTCTCCAGTGCTTATATTGCAGTAAATACGTGCTAATTGTTACTAATGAGGACTAATTTTTTTTTGCCAGAAATCAACAATTTGGGGAGGATTTTTTTGTCAATGGTATCCTAGCCACGTACCATATACTGTCAGAGAGTTTGTAAGCTATTAGCCATTTGTCAGTATGTAATTACATCTTAATAAGCACAAAAGACCCAAATAACCAATTAGTTAACGAATCCATTTAAGATTATCAGATTTTATAGACATTGTTTCATCAATCAAATGCTTTATCTGCAAATTAGATTTTGTGTGTTTTAGATTTTTATCTATGTTATGTTATGTTAATTAATACTAGATAAGTTGTATTGAAAACTTTTTTTTTGTATAGTTATGTCACAATCACAGACTCAAGATAATCGTGCGGTTGATGTTTTCGTAGATGATTCCGAAAGCGAATCGGTTCAAAGAATACAAAAACGATCAAGAAAGAGATCTGAAGTCTGAAAGCATTTTAATGAAGCCGAACCCACAAAAGTAAAATGTAAGCATTGTCACAACATTTTTGTTCATGGTCCTAAAATGGGAACTACACATTTGCATCGACATCTTGAAAGTGGTTGTAAGGATATCACTAAAGAAGAAAGAGATATGTACATGTCGGGTAAAGTTGATGATTTTTTCAATCATCCAATTTTAGATTTGATCCAGAGTTGTCTCGTAATCTTATCACGTTACTTTTTATTGATGCCGAGATACCATTTTCTGTCATTGACACCCGATTTTGGGAACCTGCGATGAGATCGCTTAACCCAGCGTACAAATCTGTTAAACGTCAAACTTTGAGAAATGATTGCATAGAGGTATTTAAAATGGGCACTGATGTGTCATTGACAGAGTTTGAAGGATTAAATTCACGGGTTTGTTTTACAAGCGATATTTGGACTTCAAGCGTGAATTTAGGGTATTTGTGCTTGACGACACATTATATTGACAAGAACTTCAAGTTTCATAAGAAAATCATTGCTTTTAGACAAAATACCTTATCCACATATTGGTTTGGCTGTTGCAAACATGGTCGAGAAAATTTTAGTTGAGTGGAAGTTAGATAACAAGATATTTACACTTACTTTAGATAATTGTTCAGTTAATGATAGTGCAATAAAATTTCTAGAGAATAGACTTTGGAATAGAACCATTCTTGGAGTAAAACACATGCACATGAGATGTGCAGCCCATATCTTAAATCTCATGGTGCAAGATGGTATGAAAGTAATTCAACCGGCTTTGAGTCGGATTAGGGATCTTATTCACCACATAGCTTCAAGTGGTCCTAAGCTTCAAATATTTAATTCCATCTTAAAAGATCTCAATATGGATTCTAAAAGGGGTTTGACACTAGATTGCCCAACTAGATGGAATTCAACATATGAGATGGTGAGTGAACCTTTAATTTACAAGGATGCTCTATCTAGATGTGGAGATGAATATTCAATAAATATCCCAAGTTCTGAAGAGTGGAAGGAAGCGCAAGAGGTGACAAATTTTCTTAAAGTATTTCTTGATGCCACAAAGGCTTTTTCAAGTGCTAGACGACCATCATCTCATACATATGTTAAGGAGGTATGGGATGTCCTTAGTTTATTATTGGAGGATGATATTGCACTAAATTCAATTTTATGAGATTTAGCAAAAGCAATGCAAAAGAAATTTGATAAATATTAGGAAAATCCGAACTTGATCCATACGCTAGCATGTGTTTTTGATTCCCGGTGTAAGTTAGCATTTGTGAAATTTTGCTTCAGGGCCGCATATGGTGATGCAACCGATATATACAATAAAAATTTAGAAAGTGTGCATTCGACGCTTAAGGAGTTCTACAAGGATTATGAGAATGTGATTGGTAATATAGACCGGGTGACGAGTAGTGGGCCTCCTCAAGTAGAAGGTAGAATATATGGAAAAAGAAAACTTGAGATGAGGTTTTCTCAATTTCAATCTCAAAACCAACGCATTATGTCAAGAAATTCCGAGTTAGATACTTATTTGGAGAAAGAATTAGTAAGCTTCCATGAAGAAAACTTTGATATTTTGTAATGGTGGAAAAGAAATTCGGAATCATACCCTACTTTAGCAAAGATGGCTAGGGATTTTTTGGCCGTGCAAGTTTCAAGTGTTGCATCCGAGTCGGCCTTTAGTGTTGCGGGTAGGCTAACGGATCACTTGCGGAGCTCCATGTCAGTTGAAACCATCGAGGCTCTTGTTTGCTCAAAAGATTGGTTTGGTCTGGACGAGGGTAATTTTGACTTGGACTACTTTCGTCAATTTATGCTAAAATCCTAATTTGTTTGAGGTAAACATTATTTCATTCTTTTTGGTTCAATTTTCTAGATTTATGACTACTTTCGTCAATTTATGACTTCCAGTATTAGTGCTTGTACATACCAGTATGTAACTGTGGTGTTAAAAAGTGAAATTCAATGAAGCTCCAGACTCTGTGCCAAATGTGGTTTCAATGGGGTAACTCTTGGTTGTTTTCACGAGCATTGCTTGAACAACTATCATCCACTTTGTGCATACCAAGTTTATGAGTGCCGGTGGGGCACAATATGTATTAACTATTTTGATTAATTTCATTAGTGTTACATTACTTCATTTATTTCTGCTTCGAAAGATATTTTAGTATAGTGCCCTGAATATTGTCACTTATATTATCCTTAATCTTTAAAGAGATCATCTTAGAAATATTGTTGGGATCTTTGTGAACCAATCTGTACTGGAGTGATTCTTTTGGGCTGTTATTTGCTATATGTATCTTGGATTTCAGCCATGTGTGGGAAAAGACTGGATGCTCGTAGTTTATTATCAACAAAAGGTATTTGGTTAGGCATGCTAGTTTAATCAAATTTATTTTCTAGCACGCATGATTGGTGGTACTATGCAATTGGCTGCATTCAAGTCAGAGGAGGAGGACTAGAGCCATGCAGCATGGCAGTGACAAAAATTAGATATGCTATGTGTTCGCTTTACTAATTATTTTGTATTCCTTTTGTTGTTGCTTAGATGGTTATATGAATTGCTATATTGTACGCATGTATGAATTTCTATTTTTTTAGCCATTTTTGTAGGCATGTATGAATTCTTGTACTCTCGCTATTAGGGATGTTAATCTTTTTCAACTCTGAACTTTGTATTAAATATTTCTATTTTTAGTAATTAAATAGTCAATTGGATAGGGCTGCACACGAGTCGAACTTAACGAACTAGCTTGTGTTTGAGTTTATTTTGAAATATATTTTGAAATAATTTGATTTGAAATAGATAGGTAGTTTTAAACTCAAATAATAATTCATAATTGGATTCGTTAAAATTTAAACTTGATCGGTTCGATTCGTAGATAGTTCAAAATTGAGATTATAAGATGGTTAAATTTTATACAAGATACAAGTAAATTAGGAACAAGTCAATATATTTCCAATAAATAATTGCTTGATGTGGCAGTTGGACTAGAAAGAGCATGGTTTCGATTCTTTGGAAGCGTAAAAGTCATATATTGGTCCATTTGAGATTTTTCGAGCTTAGCTCGTTTGAGCTTTTCGGATAACGGGCTTTTATCAAATTGATATTATATTGAACGTCAATTGAACTGAGCTGAGTTCGATTTTTCTTAAAGCATAATGAATTGAATATGAGTTTGAACTTCAGTCCACTCTTTTGAACTGAACAAGATATTGAGCTGATATCCGTCCATTAGCAGGCCTACTTGCAGCTTGTTTGAAAAGAGCTTTTATTCTTTTCATATGGCAGTGTTTATACACATTTTGTGAAATGTGTTGAGTGCAATAACGGAGCATGGGATGATCGCTGCTCCCGAGCTCGAGAGTGAGTTCTTTCCTCAGCCATGACTGGATTACTACTTCCAAAAATATTGGTCGGATCATAGTTGTCAGATCCGGATATTGGTTCAGATTCAACTACTAGCTCCAATGTTTTATACTGGGGTAATTGGTATGGACCTGTTGTTTTAATCATTCCCCAAATTTCATCAAAAATAACTCCAAATAAGCTATAAAAAAACCACCCGAATCTGCTAGTGCAATATTGATCCGTGCACTAATGTTGATGGTGAATTGGCTAGGGAGCAGCTCCAAACCAGCATGAAAATTATTGTCACGAAGATTTATTGTCTCGTCGGCAGAAAATGTGCACACGACACCAATGTCGTAACCCACGCTAGTTGAACTGTTCAGGATTTGACCTCTGTGATACAAATTGATCAATAACATTTTCGTCTCTACAATATGAATAATAAACCCTACTGTTAGTGTATTTTAATTTTAGAGCAAAAATAATAGTCCAAATAGAAAAAAAAACTTACAATGTTGGTGAGACGAGAGTGGTGAATATGAATCGGCTCTGGATCTGTCGAAATTTTTTTTTCCAGTTGGAAGCTCTTGTAGCAGTAACAGTAGGGTTTATTAGCAGGAAGCTGGGACTGAGTTTAAAACTCGGTCCAAGGAAGCTGGACCGAATTTTAAATTCAGTTTCAGCATCCTATCATTTTTAAATACACATAAACGTAAAAAAATAAACTAGCACCGAGTTTCAAACTCGGTCCCGGCATCTGGAACCGAGTTTGAAACTCAGTCCAGACTACGGCTGCAAAAAATTTTTTTTTCCTTTTTGACCAGTTTTGATGTTTTTTCTTTTTCATTTACTATTTTTTTTTTCCAGAAATAGACTGGCCAGAGTTTTGAATACCGATCCATTTTGTACTTTTTGCCAGTTTGCATGTTGATTGAGGGTTATTAGAGACGGTATTAAAAATACCGACCAATAACTCAGGCCGGCAAACAAAACAGCGGACCAAATCATGGGATGGGACGGGGAACAAAATGATGATCCATGGTCAACAGGACCTTGAACACTATGGGACGAAGAACAGTTTACCGGCCCTAAGCATGGGACGTAGAGCAGAACACCGGCCCTACGAGGGACGACCTACGGACTGACACTAGATAGTGATCGTGTACCCTATGTGGCCTCTGGTGGGGAGGAACCAAAGATGTCGTCCCAAGAAAATTATGTCATAACATTAGACAATTTCCTCCAAAAAAAAAAACATCAGACAAGTCCCGGGAAGGTCCGACATCATCCTTATCATCCAAAATCGCATTAACATCACTGGGAAGACTTACATCTGCTAATGTACGGTCTAACTGATGTGCTGTAAACTCTGCAAATAGAATCTTACATACTGCCTTCATCTCACTTTTGTACACAGTGGCGGCATTAAAATGGGTGTCAGTCAGCGTTCGGACATTTTCTTGATTCGTTGAAAAATAAAGTCTTTCGACCCAAGCATTTTATTTCCTTGACTCGGACATCTCTATAGATCGTTTTTAATTCCGCTCTGTTTGTATTTTTTTTTAATCATGTGTGAAGCTTGCTGCAATGCTCTTATACCCTGCAAATTAAAATAATCATTAATGGTTGTAAATATAAAAAGAGTTTAATATTATTAATTGAAAATAATTGAAAAATAATTATAAAAATCGGGCGAACTCCGACTTAAATATATTGGTTTAAGAGGTTTATCAACACATGCCATTAATTGCAACAAATGTTCTCTTATCATATGTTTTTTTTTAATTTAATTACACTAAATCTGTTGTGGTGCATGGAAAACCAATTTTAGTTCAGTTGTCAAATCAATATTGTCTATGTGATTGACCGCTGGGAGTGGAAGCCGGAACCAGAATAGAAGATTCGACATAAATATTTGTTTTTGAAGGGTGTGTTTGGATGGTGTAGAATAATATTGTTTTGAAAATAGTAGTATTGTTTTTGAGTTAGTAATTATTTAAATATAAAATTAAAATCGAGAATAATAACAGAACAATGTTAATCCGTTAACCCATAGAAAACGTTGGATTAACATATTAACGTGCATGAGGGTAGTAAAATAATAAAAAAAATATTTTTTCTTTTAAATTAGTATGGAATAGTATTAAATAAATATTATTATTAAATAAAATACTAAAAAATAATTAATTATTTAACTATTCTCTTCACTATTCTCATGTTTCTATCTAAATAACATTTTACTAATTTAGAATAGTAAAAATTAGCATTTTTCTCACATATCCCGAAATATCACTAACCTCACACTATTCTCAACCACTAGCCCAAAAAATACTATTCTTACACTAATTTTTTTTACCATCCAAACAGAAAAGAAAAAGCAACAAAAAAGTTGGTGCCGATTTCCATTATTTTTCGAAAGCAGTCAGACATACGAACATACAGTTTACAAGCTATAAACCATAGCTCACAATGCTTATTTTGAACAATAGAAGAAACAACTACAACAACAACAAAAATAAAGAACTAAACCACACATTCAATCATGAGTATATCAATGACACAATCAATAGAACACAGCAACTAATGAATGCTCCCAGAAGCTGCAGAAACAGCTCCAGTAGGCTGCAATACTAGCCCAACAACAAGCCCCAATGTTCGAGGCCATTATAAGAATCTGTTCAGAATTTATAAAAATACAAAATAGAATAGTAAATGTTAGCAGTTCGCGAAGCCGAAGAAAGAATAAAAATCCTCTTATTACGAACAACCCAAATATTATTATAGTATACGCCACGCACTTCCATTGTTGAGAAATCCTCCGTTTAATAATCAAGAATCATTCTGCTGTAACAGATGCAACAGCTATATATAGCAACCCAACCAAAAGATCTCGTCCAATCGAAACATGTGCTACTACCATTCAAATTCAATAAAATTCCAAAACATTCGCTAACATCACTTTTGATTTTATTTTTCTTTTTGTGAATACAAATTATGTAGACACCTATTGCAGCTGATTTTTTTTATTTAAATGTCATAAATATCATAAGTAGGGGTAGAGACAAGGGGACGAGGGGCCTGACTCATAATTTATATAAATGTAATTTTTTTTATAAAAAATAATTATATTTATGTAGAAAATATTAGTTGATTATTTTTATAATTTATTTCAATTATTTAATGTTTAGATCCTGCTAATGCAATTTTTTTGTATTCAAATTCTGATTCCACTCCATATTATAAGATAATGTGTGGTTTTCATTTTAATATATTAAAATCATAAAATCATTAAGTTGTACGATAAATTTAATAGAAATTGAACAAAGTGTCTAATATAGATGATCAGTGACACTATCACTACTCCTAAATTTATAAGTTAGAACTCTAACAAATATTGAAAGAGAACATTGACATTTTAAAGAATTAAATACCGAATTTGATCTACGAAGAAAAAAATCAATAGAAATTGTTGAAGTGGATAACCATCGAAAAACAATGAACGAACTGGAGACGGGCCGAATTGAATTGGAATTCTGGTTTTTTACTTGTCAGGCTGGGTTGGTTTTGGAGATATATATAGAAGCCATTGGCCATAGCCATGTTAAGATAAAGATCCACAAGAGCAACAAGAGTTATCATAGATTTCGGGTTTGATTAAATAAACGGGTCCTATTCTATTGTCAACGGATCGAATTACAATTTTCAGTTTCCAATCAAACCCAAATTCTTCAGTAATTTTTCTCGGCCTAAGACTCTCATCGATAAATTATGAACACCAAATTAATATACCGGCTAGGCTCAATTTAAATAAACAAAAGTCCAAAATACAAAATTTTAAATACCTTTGAATATAATAATAAAAATGAACTTCGTTTCCAGGATGAAAACTTAACTGGGTAGTTTCTCTCTTATAATTAATTAAAATATTATCCATGCATTTGGCACCAGCGCAGCTTCAGGGAAAAAGAAACTCAAAATACAAAGCAATGTGCAACAAATTGAATTGAACGACCCTTATAACTTCTCCAACAAGAATGGAAAAATTATTTTATTTATTATGTTTATGAATGTAAATTAAGAACAACCACGTTCAACAATATTCTCATGAACCCAAGCAACAATTATCTAAACATTATCATTCAAAGCAACAAGACAACAACTTAACAAGTAGACCAGAAAAAAAAATTAAAAAGCTTAACCAAATAGAAGAATGATATAGTAATAGTACTACTTGGCATAGCTTACAAAAGAGAACAAATATTGGCAATTTGATTCCAGGTATTAAGAGCTGAAGTATGCAAGACTACTTGAGGTAACCGGGTAAAATTGGCGGATGAGCGTAAGGACCTTTCAGCCAACCTGTTGCTATAATTCTGTATGCTGCCTCAGTAAGATGTATCCCATCCCAGTTTAAGTAAGTTGACGGGTTCGAACAAGCCGGTACACCTGGTTGGCCGCAAGTAGCGGTGAGGTTGTAGTTATATGGCCCCCCTCCTCCGCAACAAACTTTAAGGGGTGCTCCATTTGTAAATCCTGTAAATGCAGTTAATTAAGAATGACAAACTATCTTACCAGCACAATCCTGATGTTGAGTATTTAATTAATTTTATCAGCTCCTATCAGTAAGAAAAACTAACCAAATTTGTCTGGATTTCTCAAGAATTGGATCACTGGCTCGTAATAGTCAGCATAGATGATCCGTGCCTGAGGGTAAGCAACCTTGAGTCGTACTATTAACTCTTTTAACTTCGTGTTGTGGTAAAATCCGATGGTGTTATATTCCTTCAAGCATCCAAGTTGATCATAGTCTAACTTGTTTGTGCTTGCATAGAGTGTCAATATAATTGGTATGCATCCCGTTGGCAAGTTTCCGGGTATTACAATATTCATCGCTCCTTGTTTCAGCAATGACTGCAATCAAACACAGTGACGAACATTTGAGAACTACCACATACTTGTGATCATATTTGTAAGAAGGCTTATGGTCTATTATTCATGTCCTCACAGAGATATGGATAGCTTTTAAATATATAACTACAGTTCAACAATACTGTAATGGTACTGTTTTCTTTCTTTGGGTTGGGAATTAAGATACTGTAATCTGTCCCAAACAAATTATGCTCTACAAAATATGCATTAATTACTACTTGCCTCAGCTGCCTGTTTAATGGCGTCGATGACGACAGGTACATAGGACTTGGCTTCGCTTATGGATTTTCCTGCTGACAATACAAAGTTATAGTCGTTGCCTCCAAACTCTCCCAACACAAAAAGGGACTTGCTGAAGTAATCCTGGCATGCTGCATAATATTTTTTTTTTTTTTTGTATTTAGTTCGTAAAATAAGTAAATTATGTAACAAAACTGCTACAAGATAAGTTGTATCAAAGAATAATTTTTAAAAAAAAAAACTGCCAGCACTACTTGGGTTGCATGTCGAATTCTTCAGTTGCTCAAATAAATTGAGTTGAAAATTAATCGAGGTGTCCACTGGCGGTACATTAGTAATGTTTTGCTGACGGTAGTAATCAAGATTCACGGCAGTCGATCCAATAACAGCGAAGTTTGCACCGGTGCTGAAATTTTGACCTTGCAAAAGGTACGGTGGCGAAAGTGGGAGGCCAATGTCCTGGGCTGCCATGATGAATCAAAGTAACATGTCAACGTAAATTTGTAACAAACCTTGAAAAGTAATATTCTCTGAGAGAAGAAGATTGTACTTTACTGTACAGAAATTGCAACAAGAAACGTAAAAAGATAAAATCTTAGATAAATCTATAACTGATTGCAAGCATCTTTGATTTACTTAAAAGTGCCTTCTGCATCCCTGGCCATCAAAGGCACGATGAATATCAGAAATACTGATTCTTATCACAAAGCATGATAAATTTTTTGGATTTTTTCATGAAATTTTAAGCTGAATTATAAATAAATAAATTCTCAAGTCAAATTTCTGACCTATTTTCACAGTTTTCTTGAAAATCGAAGAACATATGCAAGAAATATGTTTGTAAAATATACCAATGAAATCGATAATGAGACGTCCATCAGAGCCACGGCCAGTGGGATGGCCGAAGTAGGTCATTCCGTAAGGTAAATGCTCGAATACATCATATGGGAGCACTCCTTTTACTAAAATAATGAAATTTCCTGTGTCGGCATAAGAATTACCAAAACTAAATATAGCATTGTAAGGCTGATCATCACAGTATGCACGGGTGAATAATGAGATGAAGAAGAGAAAACAGAGAAGCAATAGCTCCATTGCTCTTAAGAGAAGAGGAGGAATGTGATGACTTTTATTTTGTTGCTTCTCTGCTCTTTATTGGGAGATCATATGAAGTAATAAAACTTGCGTTATATTATATATAGCAGAACATGTACAATTGACCTCTGTATAACTGGAATAAATGTATACATGGCGCCATCTTGACTACGTGCTTCTGTTTATTTATCTACAAGACAATTGAAAGTTCTGCAAGAACTAATTACACGACCTTGGAAAGCATTTATTTTGTTGTTCATTATAGCTGCCGATCCACAGATCTAAAACAAATGATAATGGAAATTCTCTCTCCACATACAGATGAAGGTTTAAATTGCGTAACAGACATTTAATGTTGTCTTAAATAATTTCTTTCATTTGTCAATTTACAAAATAATAAATTTTAATTTTGCAATAAAAAGTTACAATGGCTCTGGAAATTATTTGACTCAGACATTATATACTCCAACAATGCGATATTTTGAGAAGTCAACATAACATCCCGTTGGATAACATGTTAGAGGCTTTGTAATGGCATAGAACCATCACAGTGTCTCATGAAGCATTACAACGACTCTTGAGATCATTTGGTTCAGAGACGTTAACAAAACATCCCATTGGGTAACCCCTCCAGAAGCGTTACAATGCCTCTGTAGAAAATTCCAAAAATAATGGATAATTTTTTAAACCGTTGCAACATCTCAAACCAAATTCTAGTCGGATTTCAAATCGTGAGCCCTATTTAAAAGAGATGTAGTAGATATTTTAGGCTGTGAACTCTGTTACATTGTCAAATCCTTCAATTTTTTTCTTTCTTTCTCTATTACTCTCTCAATATTGTTTATTCTGCAAATTGCTACATGAGATTTTTCAAGATAGAAATTGTGCCATTGAAAAAAATTATAGAATAGTCTAGAAAGATTTAGTAATTCAATTATTACCTATTCACCCCCGCTGGACCTTACGAGGCATCACTTAAATGTTGTAGATGTTGGGTTTATAGAGCCCTTAATCGTAAAAGGAGAAAGTCGATAGAAGAAGAAAATTACTGCTGCTATCAAGAAGTAATGACAGATCCTTGGAAGGCCGTTTGAGCAAATTATTTACTTTTACTAATATTTACTTCTGTGGCCCATATTTTTTTGAATGCAAACAAGTTGGGGTGTTGCTATGGACAGAGAAAAATTAATATATAAGCAGAGATTGAATTTATTTTGTTTTGTGAATAGACAGATCTATCCTTATTCATTCTGTTTTTCATAATTTCTTACTTACCATACACGAAAAGTGAAAGAGGAGAAATTCCACCAGTATGATTACAGTAAAATATTTGTAAAGAAATTTGTCTTTCCTCAAGAGAAATGCAGCGATGCAAACAAGTAACATTGATTATTTCGTAGTTGTAAGCTAATGCGTGGTTCAATATAAAATTGAACTGGACTAAACAATGTAAAGCTCCAACTTCTGAGTTCTTAATTTGTTGCAAACATGCACTCACATCTTAAGCCAATTTATTAAAATACGCAAGGGTGTATATAGTATATCTAATGGTCAACTTTCTCGAAATAGTGCTGCCACAAAACAAAGGAGTGTATTATATTTATTCCCTCGATTCTGCCCTTATCTTACCTGTAAGTAAGTTGTTATATAGTATTTAATGGGAACAACAATCATAATAAGCTAGGAAAGGGTACAATTGATAATTGGCCTACAAGAAAATCTGTTGGACCACATGGTTTTCTAGGAGAATTTAAAAAGAAAATTCATTTATTAGAAAATGATATATTTAATAAACTCTGTATTACAATCAAACCAATCTCTGTGCCCATGAATAATTTTATTATTATCCTTATTCCAAAAAAACATAATGCAAACCATCCAAAAGATTTTAGACCGAGAAGTTTAATAAATGGGTTACAACAAATTCTATTCAAAATCATGTTCAATAGAATACAATATGTTATACTATCACTTATTTCATCAAACCAAACAAACTTCCTACATGGTAGACTTATAACAAAAAATTTCCTTTATGCTCAACACCTGCTCTGTAAGGCTAACAAGAACAATAATAAACTTGCAATATTCAAATCAGATATTCATAATTCATATAGATTTTGATACTTTGAATTGTGATTTTCTATTAACATCACTTAAAGCTAGAGGTTTTCCTTATACATGGATTCATTGGATAGAAAATTCAGTGTTAAAAGGTCACTCTCAGGTTATGGTAAATGGATTAATTGGGAAAAAAAATTCTTAAGAGAGGAGTTAGATAAGGAGATCCATTATCATCATATCTATTAATTTTAGCATTCGATATACTTCCAATATGTTTGAAATAATTGTATCGTTATGGTGCTTGAGAAGTGCCAATTACAAACTCATATAGTTTTCTACTTTATGCGGATGATTCAATATTTCTAATAAAACAATCAATTAGACAGTTCCAAGTCCTTAAACCCATTCTTTTAGTATTCCAACAAATTACAGGGATCACATTGAGCATGGAAAAAAAAATCTAAATTAGCAATAGTGAATTGTAGTTTAACTGAAGCAAATCAATGAGCCTCTTTGCTACAGAGTAAAGCTGTCGAGTTTCCAATTACATACTTAGGTCTCCCCTTACATCAAAGCTCTTATGTAAACAACATTATGTATCTTTAATAGAAAAAATAAATACAAGATTACCTGGCTGGGATTCAAAAAAATTATGTATGCTAGGAAGGACAATACTTTTAAATGCTTCATTCTCCTGATCTATTTCAATATACTTTGTCAGTTTTTTGGCTGCCACAATCGGTAATAAATGATATTGATTTTATTAGAAGAAATTTTCTATGGAATGGAGCAGATCCGACTATCAAAAAGATTCATCTCATCAACTGGGTTATTGCCTGCAAACCAAAATATAAAGGAGGATTAGGAGTCATTAATCTAAGAGTAATGAATCAATCGCTTCTCTCAAAATGGCTTCTCTCAAAATGGATATGGAGATGAATATATCTTAAAAACACTCTTTGGAAATATATAAATTTAATTCAGGGGACATCTACAGGAGAGTGAGATAATCACTCCTCTCTGACATTTTGAAAAAAAATAAAATAAAATAGATGTGTATTTCGCATAGAAAATGAGAAAAACATATCCTTCTGGCCCTTCAATTGAGCATATGGTATTCTTAAATATCAATTATCCACACTATTATTTTCGCTATTGATCAACAAATTACGTTACATGACTTCATATCCAATTTAAACACTTCTTATACAATTTTTCAAGCAACTTTAATTACTTAGATGAATTATATCCCACATCATAATAAATCCTTTGCAACATGACAAACCTATCTGTCTGGCCATTGTCATCTGATGGCTCCTTTACATGAAAATCATTTTACTCATTTATTATGGATTCACCTTCCTCTAATAATCTCATAAAAGAACAACTGGATGATAAAAGCACCACCTAGAATGTTGATGTTTTTCTGGCTAATGATAAAAAATAACATTCTAACAATGAATGCCATTTTTTATCATCTATTCTATGAATGTCATTTTTTCCAAATTCTATAGTTGGCAGTTCAAATTACAAAATCTTCGGTTCTCCAATCTTTCTACTCAGGATAATTAATACTAATTGATGAAAAATTTCAAAAGATAAAGGCTTGACCTCTATCTTTTACTCAAAAAAAGAAAAGAAAGAAAGCTAGCAAAGCGGTCAAATATTATTTTTCCATAAAATGTATACTACGATAATTTCACTCAAATCTCGTATTTACTGACAAAGCCCTATTAAAAAAAGGAGATATTATAGGTTGACCGGCATTTGCAAAAGATATAGAAGCACATATACAGGAACAGATACAATCAACGCTCTGCTTTGGAGCTACTGCTTTGTTCAAACATAAAAGTCAGGTTTTGAAAAGAGATCTACAATGACAATAATTTGTTTTTTTAACTCACAAGCATAAAACGAAGAATCCAGTTCAAGACATCACCTTCTCTAGAATTTGCTAAGCAATTAGTCTTTATTTATGAACCATATTTCATATCACAACATGTACTGTTATTCTGAACATCGACTGATTCCGAGAAATTGAAAAGCAAAAGAAAATTCAATTGTATTCATTAATTGATCCATTTCTACTAACTTACATTATAACTAAAACTGTGATTGTTTTCATTTTTAAAGGCACCATTTTGGTTTATGTTCTTACCAGCACAACTGAAGGTGATGGCAGTCAAATCATGATAGATGGACAAATGAACAATCAAGATGAAAGAAATTTTTTCTGGACCAAGTCATACTTAGAAGATTCAATCCCAAGTCAGATTTACAATTATTTTCTAGGAGATTATTAAGTAATTTAGGGAATAGAAGAAATAGTTCAATTAATTATTATTGCTTATGAAACTTTTCAGATTATTGCAAAGCTATTAAAGAAGTCAAACCTATTTTGTAAGACAGTTGATGAATATTATGAATTTTAAACCTTTGAGTTGATGAATATTCTGATAGCCTCTATTGTAAAGAAGGCTACCAATGTATCATTCTTGTTAGTCTCATACCATCCTTTGTTGGCTATCATACCCATCACGCTCATCGTAATTTCTCTGTTTATTTGGAGTGTCATGCTAGTTGTAGATTGAAAATGTCATTGTCTTGTTTACATTAGATTAGTATATTGACTGTGTTTTGTGTTTTTAGATTAGTATATTGACCGTGTTTTGTTATGAGTGATTTTTATATTGTAATCTTTCTACGTCAAAATCTATAAATATCATTTTATTCCAATACAAAATATGATAACAAACAAAATTAGAATCAACTATAATTAATCAATTATTTTTATTTAGTAATCAATTATAATTATATCTTTACTAAAAATATATAATTAAATTTTAAATTTAGATAAATTCTTCACCAAAATGATATTTTTTAGTTATAATCTGTTATATAACCTTTAACATAGAGGATGTGTGAATTTAATAAAGAGTTTAATATTTTCGTTACATTCTATCATGCACGTCAACAAATAATCTCTAATATATCCAATGATTAATATTCTCTCCAAAAATTAATTAATAAATTTTAGCCAATTGAGACCGTTAAAGAGTGTAAGTTACTTCATTTAAAAGTGTAATAATTTTAAATAATAAACAATGCCTATGGTGAACATTGACAAAAAAAAATTGTTTTTTTATTGCTAGAAAATGAATCTGTCCAAGAGAATGAACAAAATAATTTTTTCCAGTTTGTTTAAAATAGCAAACATGATATTTACAAAGATATTTCGAATTAGGGAAGTTCATAATATTGACTAATTAAATCCCAATTTACTGCTGCATCTCCACGAATAATGCCGACTCCTTCCAATTGTCATATTAAAATATTTCCCTGCATAAAAATGTGCAAAGCAATTTTGTGGGGAAATCGTTATCTGGGGAGGTTGTACATTACTTTTTTTTATTATTATATTGTTGTTGACGGTTATCATCAAGTCATCAATGAAAGGCTGAAAAAGTATGCGAATTCTACATTGGCCTTGGGTATTTGTTGGCTTCCCCTAAATAAGAGAAAAATTGAAAAGTCAATAAAAAGAAGTCCGATTCGTTATTTTTGACATGTATTTTGAAATTTTGTTTTCTTTTAGAGAGAAATATGTATGGGATATATATATATATATATATATTTCTTTCTTTTGTCGGCTTGAACAAAGAGGAGTCTATTAATCGGTTAATTAATTCTTAGATGAGAAATCAGCAGGGTTATCAAGTCCATAAGCATGTTATCTTTCTTTTAATTGTTAAAGAAATCAACATTTTTATATCTGTAGAAAAGATTTCAACTATTTCATAACTATCCATAAATTTATCACATCATATATCAGCTTGCCAATGCAATTTAAAAAATAAAGAAAAAATATGTAAAAAAATATTAAATTTGATAAAAACTACTTGTCAGCATAATAAAAGGAAAGTTATTGGTAAGGCAAAGTATACTAACATACATCACATACAAGAGCAAAATAAATAAATAAAACTAAATGCAACAAAAACATACACTGAATCCCAATAATTTGTTATTCATAGAATTTTGGAAAATTAAAATTTATTCTTTTTCTAAGCTTAATCAATCTACCAAAAGCACAAAACTTGCTTGGATACATTCTGCAACCAACTGAAATCCAAACAATTTTTAAAGTACTACTACTTGCACTTCCAATCTGTATATCAAAACACATGACTACCCAATTAATGGTAACCAGTTAAAATTGGTGGATGCGCATAAGGACCTTTCAGCCAACCTGTTGCTATAAATCTATATGCTGCCTCAGTAAGATGTATTCCATCCCAATTTATGTACTTAGAGGGGTTCGAACAAGCCGATACACCAGGTAGGCCACAAGCTGCGGTGAGGTTGTAGTTATATGGCCCTCCTCCTCCACAACAACTTCTTAGAGGTGCTCCATTCGTAAATCCTGAACACTCAATTAAAAAATAATGAGGAAATATATCATAGATATTTATATTTTTTATGTTCTTTACAATAAATCTCACCGAAAAGCTTCGGATCTTGCAATAGATGGATGACTGGCTGGTAGTAGTCGGCATAGCTAATTTTGGCCTTAGGATACTTGAGTTGGAGCTGTAGCACTGCCTTCTTTAGCTTGGTATTGTGATAAAGTCCAATGCTATTGTAATGTTTCAAGCATCCAAGATGATCATAGTTTGACTTGTTTGAGCTGGCGTATAATGTCAGGATAATCGGTATGCATCCTGTTGGTAGATTTCCAGGTAATACAATGTTCATGGCACCTTGTTTGAGCAATGACTGCAAGTAAATAATGGTCAAAATTATAGATTTTGCACAATTATTTTACCAGCTCAATTATGCAAGTTAATGTCCTGTACCAGAAGACTAATGTTGTCTTTTCTAATGTTTGGAACAAAAATATCCTGATCAATCACGTCAGTTATTCTATTTTATTTGATATTTTTGAAAAAGCAAGCATTATAATGCCGTCTGTTGTTTTCATTTCACATCAAAAGTATAACTCACAAATTTATAATTGGAAGATCAACATATTAACCATTATCTTCAACTGCCTTCTTTACTTTATTCTCAATTGGGACTAAGATATTATTGAAGGTTTTGAAGTCTATGCCACTATAAATTAATAAAAGAACTTGCGCGATTCAGAAGCATTCCAACCTCTACCAAAATTTTCCCCTGTATAACATCAGTTTTTTTTTTATGACATAAATTATAAAAATAGAGATTACTTTTTAAGGGACCTGTACACATATATCTACATGAGGCTGATTGGAGTTCTTCATTTTGAAATTTTGTACTTGGTGCAACTAAAATATTATTCTAAGAAATATACCTCAGCTGCCCGTCTAATAGTGTTAATAACAATAGGCACATAGGATTTAACTTCACTTATGGATTTTCCTGCTGACAATACAAACGTGTAGTCGTTTCCTCCGAATTCTCCGACTATAAACAGGGATTTGCTGAAGTAAGCCTTGCATGCTGTATGGAATTTTGGTTAATTAAAGGTTAGAAAGAAAGAAAAAACGGTTACTACAAGAATCCAACACTGAAAAACATAACACTTGGTCATAAATAATTGATCATTTTTTAATTTATATTTACCTTTAGTTGTGTTGCATATGGAAGGCTTGAATTGATTAAACCACCCGAGTTGAACCCTACTCGAGGTGTCCACTGGCGGTACGTTAGTAATGTTATGCTGATGGAAATAGTCTAGTTTGAGTGCCGTTGAACCTATGACTGCAAAGTTTGCTCCCTGGTGGAAATTCTGATCTTTTGAGAAGTATGGCGGTACAAGAGGAAGGCCGAGATTCTGGGCTGCAATGGTTCGGAAATAATCCAACTTAAAATTTAAATTAATCTTTGCCAGAAATGATTGTTTATGGGCAATTATATTGTAACCAAAATATGCTCTTTTAAATTTCTGTTATTGTCAGTAAAACGATCTTGAAGAATTCTGTAATGTTTTGCTCTGATTTTACCCTGGTTCTGGAAATGAAATCACAGTTTATAAGAAAAAGGTTGTACGAACATTAAAACATACCAAGGAAATCAATAACAAGGCGTCCATCACTGCCACGTCCTGTTGGGTTGCCAAAGTAGGTGATTCCATAAGGGGTGTGCTCGAATGGATTGTACGGAAGCACTCCCTTCATTAATATGACGAAGTTCCCCGTGTCAGCGTACGAGTTGCCGAAACTAAATATGGCATTGTATGGTGGACATTTTGTACAGTATGCTAGATTAATCAAAGAGATGAAAAGGACCAAACAACAGGGGAGAAATATCTCCATAGAAGCAGAGGAGGCAGTTAAAAGAAACAAGATAGATATTGAGCAATCAGATTTGAAACTCATATATATACACACAGTAGAGTAAGTATATTGCTAGACTTCACAATAGTGGAATGAAGTATGCATGATGGCTAATTAACCAGACTAAATTTCTGTGTAATCATTGACCTTGACTTTTATTATATATTAATGCTTAGTCCTTGGTCAAACTTATACATTCATAGCCTAATTAAACTTATGAGTTCATGAACGCAGATACCACCGAGCCTATGCAATTCCCCTTGGGGAAGAAAGGTCTGAGCTCATTTTTCCTCGCCAGGCTTTGGATGCACGCATCTTTCATTTCAGACTGGATAACTACCTCTGTTTTTCTTTTCTCCAATGCGTTATTAACCTATTATGCGTGCATCCATACTCTACGCTTGAATTATATTCGATATTGAATATATTCCATCTCCATCTTCATAATATTTGATACCATTTTCCATTTGATACCTAAAAAATGTACGAGAGATATTATCGTTCATATCTTTGATATTGATTTTTTTGGAGAAAAAGATATTGATTTTATTATTTAAAGTAATTGAGTTATTATTTGTATTAGCGACTTGATGATGCAACTAGCGTGGTAGAGTGTTTTTATTATTCAATTTAAATATTATTGATATGGCTTTATGCGATTGGGCCTTATCGCGTCCGGACCCAGCTAAAGATCCATTTCGGATGCCTAACAAAATCACAAGTACAGAATCTAACTATTTGGTCGGATTTCGGTCCCGACATATCCATTTCTTATCTCAAATGATGCCTATAAATAAGAGTCTTAAGCCTACTAAAGAGTGATCTCAACTTACACATACTCATTTTCTTTGGATAGTTAAAACTTTGATATACTATATCTATACCGAAAACTTTTATCAATTATTAATATAAATAATAACTCATTTAAATTAAATAATATAATATTATTCAAATAAGTTTCAAAATAAAGTCATTAATATGAATAATAAAATTTGTATCAACCACGGAATCAATGATGGCCATATCTATGTATGAACTTCCAAAATGTAAATTCTTGCTACATAAGTATAAGCTATTATTTTGCTCACATTTTCTGCATCTCATATTTTGCTTAACTAAAAAAAATAGTTTTCCGTTATTTCATATTGCTTGAAATGATGTAAAAGAATGATTTGGATAAGATTTAATCCATTTTCTTAGTTTTTTTCTCGTTATTTCATCTGCGCATTTTCCGATCTCAAAGAAAAATTCTAATTCGATTATTAAATTATTCTAATTTGATTTGTACCTCCTCGCATGCCGTGAGCTGCATGTGAAAATGTGAAACATGGGCAGTTTTGTCAACTGTAGTCCTAACATATAGAATTTAATGAGACACGTGAAACTGTGAAACCATTCTTGACTTTTGAGTGCTCTTTTTAATGTCAACATGAAAGAAGTTTACTAGCAATTAATTAATGGCAACTCGCAAGTTAAGAAAATCCTCATTATTTGGAACTAGTGACAAATAATTGAGAGGAATGAGAATTAGTTATTAGCACTTGTATTTAATTAATATGTGATAAACTGGTAGTCAACTGAAGCAGAAAGAAGAAATAGAAAGACAATTTGAGGTGCACGCTTCGCTACGCGCCTCTGAAGACTTAATCAGGGTCGCCTTTCGATTTTGCGACCAATAAAAAGAGGTAAAATTATATATTTGTCACACTTTAAAAGTTGTCGTTCTAGAATTAAGATTTATATATTTATCACTCTAAATTCACTTAAATTAGATATTAGTCATTCTCTCAGTAAAAACTATGCAAGTTACTCCTTAACTAATGTTAAATACCATGAATATTAAATTCAAATCCATCTATTTTTTTTTCTGCTTTTTACTGATCAATGGTCTCGTACTTTAAAACACAAATGGGTTTTCGGATGAAATAATTAGCCATAAGTCAAAGAAAGCATATCAGTATAATGGGCCGAGATGTGCACAAGAGCAGTGAAATGAGGCATGTTGTCTCTACGCACTTTGTAAAATAATTTGTAGAACTTTTATTTGGTAAAATATACACATCATTCACACAGGAGAAGACTTGAAACAATTGAATCTGAAGGCAAGCCGACCAATCAATACCACTCTTCAACAAACTAAATCAAGAGTGTCATTTGCAAAACGCCTTTGACTAATATTTAGTCAATTGTTAAAACCTGTGGCACGGATGCGGATATCGTATCCTAGATACAATGTGGATGTGACGATATGATAATTTTTAACGATCTCGGATATAGTGGAGTATAAGAAGTCCATTATATATTAAAATGTTTGAATATTTTTTTTACATCCAATTACGGTGTTCAATTTTTACTCAACCAATACATAACAAAGTAGCTAGCAATTTCATTTCAGAACCTAGTAAAGTCTACAACAAATTAAAATTAATCACTCATACATAGAGTTGAAAGTACTCCCTATGCCATCTGCAGCAGGAGAAGGCATGTGATTGTGGTGCATTATTATGCACCTATATAAACAAACAAAAGCAATAAGGAAATCAGTATCCAATCAAGATGAGAATTAGGAAATTCAAGTTAAGCAATATGAACTAAGAGCAATTACAGATTTGCAAATTATCAATTTTCACCGGCAAGCAAGTTTATGTATAAATTTTCATCTGTATCCAATGAAAATGAAAGAAGAAAACTAATCAAATTTATGTATCATTTTCACCACTCACAAGCAATTCAAAATTAAGAAAATTACTATAGCAATTCAACTTAAGAAGCTGAATTCCTGTCTAAATCCATAAACAATCGAGAGAGAGGTGCTTCATTAGTCGTTTACCAGGCGGCAATAGCTCAGAGCCGTGTAGAGACCAAGGGTTGGCACTGAGTACCAGGCGGCAGCAGCTCAGAGAAGTAGCAGTAGCACAGCTCAACAGTTGACCTCCAATAATTGATATTTTTAATTATTTTTAGGACCACATTTTAAAAATCATTACACATAGTAAATAACTAGAAACATGATGAAAATTAATAATCTATAAAATTATGATATGAAAAATCTATTTAGCTATTTAAATTAAAATTTAGAGCATAAAATTTTAAAATTTGAGCCGTAAACATTTCGGCTCGAAGTGCTTATGAAATCACCGTAGCAAGACTCTATCTCTCTCTCTCTCTATATATATATATATATATATATATATAGATGTTACACTTAACATCTTATTTGATTTATCGATTTGCAAAACAATCTTGATATATATATATATATAACAGTAATCGTTATAACGGTTCATCTCAATACTCAAAAATATTCTAAGGCAAAAAATTCTCAAATAAACCAGAGCGTATCGTTATGTAACGATTCAGTAATCGTTACAAAGATTTATGAAAGGTATAACGATTCAGTGAATCATTATAACGTTTCAGCTCAATTGATCCAACGACTATTCTTTCTATACCTTTATAACGATTTCCAAACCGTTATAATATTTCAGAAGATCTATTTTAAAAGGATCACCTCTCTCACTGAAAATGAATTGGATCCAACTAGCTAAATCATTACTCCTGAGAGCTTACTAAGCTATATACAAAGTGAGAGAGATCATTCAAGAGATTGAAATACTCAATTAGCTAAATTCTTGTTTAAGCTCAATCTAGTTGCTGTCTATTCTCTCAACTTGATCCTTCGTGATCTTCTTGAAAATATTTTCTTGAGCTGTAGTGCTCACCTTTTTTAGTGTGTTGTCACTCACTTCTTGTTTTTGAGTGTGTTGTCACTCACCCTTTTTTAGTTTGTTGTCACTCTAATTACCGGCAGGCTTGGCAGTCCATTTTTGTGTAAGGGACCAAGTTCTACAAGTGTAAAACTATTTTTAGTGTTTCGACTCAACCTCAATTGTTGGAGGTTGAGAGTCCCGGAGACGTAGGCATTTTTAAAGCCGAACTCCGTTACATCTTGTGTTCTTGTTTGTTTTTTCTTTTCTATTCTCACATTTCTTTGATTGCTATATTCTTGTGAGAATTGAATCAAATTAAATTATATTTCACCGCCATTACACTTGAACATTAAGCCCCAAATCGGTTTATACATTTCTACCTTATGTTCTTTACATTCTTACACTATTTTGACTTTTTAATACCACTATCCTAGGGCTATCAATATATATACATATATAAAGTAAAGATACCGTGAGTTTAAGCTCACTGAGGCCTTCCGTGAGCTTAAATCAAAAAGTACATCAAATTATCTCTAAATTTTAATTTATCACGCTCAATAAATTTTTTATATAAATATTTTATGGGATGCAAAAATTTGGAGTGTTTTGAGTTTTTAAGTTATGATTTTTAATTTTTGAAAACAAGATTTAAAAATAATAATAATATATTTAATCTTTCACGGTATCTTTACTCATATATATATATATATAGAGTAGAGATACCGTGAGCTTAAGCTCACGGAGGCCTTCAATCCTTCATATAAAAATGAGCTTAACTCAAAAAAAAAATATATTAAATCATCTCGAAACTTTAATTTATCATTCTCATTAAATTCTTTATATGAAAATCTCATGGGATGCAAATATTTGAAGCGTTTTGAGCTTTTTAAGTTATGGTTTTTAATTTTTGAAAATCAGCTCTAAAAATAATAATAATATATTCAATACTTGAACATCATTTTAAAAAATTAAAAACGGTGACTTAAAAAGCTCAAAACAATCTAAATTTTTGAATCCCATAAGATTTTTATATAAAGAATTTAATGAGAATGATAAATTAAAATTTTGAGATGATTTAATATGTTTTTTGAGTTAAGCTCACGGAAGTCCTCCGTGAGCTTAAGCTCACGCTATCTCCACTCTCTATATATATATATATATAGTGAGGCTATTATACTTCACATCCGTATCTTAAATTTAAAAGTTCAAACAACTGATCCAAATCGTTGAACATAATCTTTATATTGTTATAAGATCAGAACATTCAACGTAATTAATAAGGAGAAGAAACAAAAATATTTTATCGATGGGTAAAATATTAAAAATTACTGATACATTTGAGAGTTCAATGTGATAGAACATAAAGTGTTTAAGTATGTTGGATAAGTTAATGAGTATATAAATAAATATAAAAGGATTTAGAAAATTGATGGATAAATGTAATATATTAAAGACTTGATGAATGAAATAAAAAAAAGTGTCGAAGGAAAAATATGTTTTAACCCAAAAAATGTCTTATGAAATTTCTGAGCCACACTCTTTGCGCCGCCATTTCCACCGTGATTTGCAGGGCTTTGGGCACAACCCATTAAGATAAAAGGTATATTGAAGAAAAATACAATAATATGCTTTGCCCCAACCCGTTAATTACGTTATTTAATAAGATAAAAAATATTATTTGTGGAGAGATTAATTTTTAAATTTTTTTTATTGCCCAACATTATCCACTACAACAAGAGACAAAGACACTACGGAATGTTTTATATTCTAAATCCAAATGAAATTTGAACGACTAGATAACCATTCTTTTCTTAGAAGAATACAATTGAATTGGAGATTTAATTATAGATCCAATATGGGAGGATCAGCATAAGAACCATTCAACCAGCCGTTTGCAATGATATCGTAGCAAGCCTCAGTGAAGTGCACCCCATCCCAGTTTATAAAAGTAGAAGGGTTTGGACAAACAGTAGCTCCAATTCGACCACAAACACTGAGCACGTTATAGTTGTATGGCTCCCCGCTTCCACAACACGCCCGAAGCGGTTTTCCGCTTGTAAATCCTGTGCATTTACATGTTGTTAGTTTTAAGTATAATTGATGTTCTTGAGAATTCATCTGTGGAAGAACTTACCATACTGGTACGGATTTGTAATGAAATCAATGATTGGCTCATAGTATTGACTGTAACTGATCTTTGCTTGTGGGAACTTGACTCGCAGCTGCTTCACAGCATCAATTAGCAACGCATTGTGGTAAAGTCCTATACTGTTATACGGTTGGAGGCATCCAAGAGAATCATAGTCCGAGCTCCTTGTGCTTGCAAAATATGTCAGGACTGGTGGTACACATCCATTTGGTCTGACCCCTGACACTACCAAGTACATCACACCTTGTTTGAGTAACCTCTGCAATAGGACTTATTTTGTCAATTGCATATTCCCAGTTTCTTCTGCTTGATGGGTTAGTCCCAATTGTACATTATCCTCTGATAAAGTTTAAATTGTACACAGGAGCAGATCATTAATCTCAGTTTGTGGTTCACACGGTCCAAATTATAGAAGGTTTATAAACAAATAACAGTCCCTTTTCTCGGGCCCACAATTTTGCATACCCAATGGGAGTGGGATTCCCACAGAGAAATGAAAGACTCTAAGATAAAATTAATGAATGATGTATCTGTATTAACTTGAGACTGATCAAGCATTGGTAAGTAACATATTTAAAATTAATGCATCTGTAAACATTTGGTATCCTGCTTTACATGTGATTCAGTTATTAACAAAGTGAGGAACACGAAAATTAAAGTTAATTTTGGGGACCGATTGTATAGCCTAGTTTTATTCTACATATCATGTGCCACTGTAGATACATGCGACCCCAGCTAACATTAACAGGCATTTCAATTTTCACATTTAACAGTAAACAGAATGAAGGACTTCTATCAAATAACTTTCTGGTATTATCTGATGAAGATAAAATGAAATATCAACAGTAGATTATCTGCATACCGTGCAGTATTACGTACTTACTTCGGCAGCTGATATAATGATGTCAACAACAAGCGTAATGGTAGAATTAACAAAATCAATGGATTTTCCTGAGGACAACATGTAAAGATAATCATTGTCTCCAAACTTTCCCAACATGAAGAGCGATGTGGTTAAGTACTCTGCACATGCTGCATTAATTTTATGAGGAATATATATCAGTTCACTCAGAAGTGGAACCAACTGCTGATACACAAATTCACACCATACGAATTAATACTCACTCGTGTTGCATATGGAAGGCTTCATGTTCTCGAACCAACCAAGCTGAACACTCAAGGAGGTGTTTAGGAGATACATACTTCTAATGTTATTTTGCTCAAAGAAGGTAAGATCTAGAGTTGTCGCACCAGATACAGCAAAATTTGCCCCTTTGTTGAAGTCCTGCCCTTGTGCCATCGAGGGTGGTATGAATGGGAATCCCAGGCTTGCAGCTGCGATAGTAACATAAAAACATAATTTGAACATGTACCCTTTTTGAAATAAAAATAATTTACAATAACATCAGACATAATTAATCATTTATAAAGGAATGAAAAAAATAAAATAAAATAAACCACCGATTATGTCAATAACCAGACGACCATCTGATGCACGGCCTGTTGGCTTGTGGAAGTAGGTCTCCCCGTAAGGCGGATTTAAAATGGGCTGGTACACAGGTGATATCGGTTTCAGTATTGCGATATTTCCAGTATCCTCGTAGGAGGCACCGAAGCTGAAAATTGCATTGAAGGTTGGAGCAGAGTTAGATATTTGATGGTGGAAACAGGAGAGTAGTAGAAGAAACAATGGCAGATGTGCTTTCATAGTTTCAGCTAGAAGTGGCCTTTAGAGTAACAACGGAAGCTGTGTTTTCAACTAGAAACAATTGCAGCTGTGCATTCATCACCCTTGCTAAACTTTAAAATTCGCATCTCCTCAGAGTAATAAATGCATGGACCATGGAGTGCCTATTTTTGTGGGGGCCTCGTGGATATAAAGGGCATCGACATGACTGTACTGTCTATTATCTGAAGCTGACGGTTCAGTTCTGTGAGCATAGTGTACTGCAGAGGATAAATACTTCAAATTTTATATCATGTAACAATTACCCTCATGTGTCTTAATCTTACTTAATATTATTAATTTTCGTTATATAATGACTATAATGCATTATTAATTCTCGCAAATGTTGTTATTTCTATTGAGCAATTTATATATGAATTTGACCAGAATCTAAGTTATTTGTGAAATAATTTTGTTTTCTTCATAAATTAATTCTAACATATAAATTTTAAATATAAAAATTTTGAAATAAAAAGTCAAATAATTTGAGTTAGTTACGTATTACTTAAATTTAAGTAATTCACTTGTTTAATCAAATATTTTAATTTTTTGATTCGATTTTATTATTGAAAATATTTCATTTCTCAAATTAGAAAAATATTACAATGGTAATTTGGTAACTTCTCTTATAAAAATCGGCAATCACGAGCTAGATTAACAATTTGGAAATTCATTGCCCTCGGACTTAAATTGATAAGTGGGAGGTGATGGTAAAAAATAAAAGTTTACGTGGTCAGTTTTCACAATAGTTGAGATCTTATGATATTACCAAATTTTTTAATGACATTTATTTTTTTAAGGTTATTAGGTAAGTGCTAACTTTTTTTTTGAATAGTGCTAATGGGAGCTTGAACTACGTCCTTTAAGAACACAACTTAAACACTTGAGTACTAGGTCACGTCAAAGACATACCGTTTTCAATAACATTATTTTTTAATAACTTATACATTAAGTATGGAGAATTGCGGGCATGAAGGTAGGTATGTGTCAGTCGGTGTCCGGAAATTTTTTTGGTTCGCTGAAATATAAAATTTATATAATAAAAAATAAAGTTTTTTATTGAGATATTTTATTTTCTTAATCCGGACATCTTACCAATCATTTCTAGTTCCGGCCCTCCTTAATTGTGTATTCAGTAGGCTGTAGTTAGAAATCGTAAATTAGGTCAGTTTATTTCCAATGTTCTTTAGTTTGGTTGGAGTTGGAGAGGAAAAAAAAATTAGCTTCAATGCAAAATTGTAAATTGAAGTGCGCATTTAATCTGTGTAGGTGAGAGAGAGTCAGGATGAGTTGCCAGTAGAGTTATTTCTAAATCTCCAGTGAACAGTCTTTTTTTCCTAAAAATAAAATAAAATAAAAGAGTGTTCACTGGACATATAGAAATAACTTTAGTGGGGAGCTCGAGGTTGGCTGTCAATTCTCCCTCACAATAAATCACACTACAAATTAGAATCAAGTGGGCCCACTATTAGAGTGATAATAACGAGGGATGCCAAATATTTGAATAACAGCGGATTTTATTTGCAGGGAAACAAATCTTTTGATGTGCTGTATCATGCATAGTAATACATAATTGGTTGAAATATTTAGAAATGTTTTAGCCATATACAGTAAGTGATGGATAGTTGACATATGTGCACTCTCAATTTTCTAACTCTTTGTTTGACATATACGAAATATGTTCGATGAAATGCTTTAATGGAACTTTGATCAATGTTATATAAGCTGCCTCAGTCAAGTGAAACTCCATCCCAACTTATATATAAAGAATTAAAGATAGAACGATCTCGGCATGCTGTTGCTCCAGCTTCACCGCGAACAGCAGTCATGTTATAGTTGTACAGATCACTGCCCCCACAACATGGGACCCAGATCCGCTGTCAGCCATTTGCACCGATGTTATATAAGCGTGCCTCAGTTCGATTATTTCGAGATTCGAGTTAGTATTTTGAGATTCGAGTTAACACGAATTGGGCAAAGTTGATCGAACGGATCGCAGCAGTCATGTTATAGGTGCCACAGAGATCTGATTCCCCCACAACAAGCCCCAAGTCCAAGGGGTGTCCTCTGGTAAATCCAGAATACCACAAAGTCATTGCTACATAATAATACAATATTTGTTTTTGTGATAATTTATTTGCGGACAAATTAACTTACCATATTTGTATGGATTTGCCACGCAATCAATAATTACAGCACTAATTAATTACCAAAGCATTGTGGTAAATTCCTAGATTATTGTATGCTTTGAGACATCCTAGAGAATCATAGTCCAACAAGTTTGTGCTCTACTCAAAATTTCTATTTTTTTATCACATTCTCAACGAATTTAAACGATCCCTGTCTCTGCTGATAGTTTTATTTATTGATGATAAGATTATGGTGTGTAGTTGGGCCTTTTTTTGCTACACCTTTTGCACCGTCCGATCTACATCTTGGATGAGAGCGTTGATCTGGGAATTTTTTAAAATCAATTCCGTCAGCGATCGTTGGTCCGATTCGATGCTGTTATTTTATCGCTCTCTTCTCTCTCTTCAGAGCTTAAAAATCGAAGAAGTAATGCTCCTCTCCCACGTGAGCGCCCCCTACTCTATCCTCATTTCCGACTTTCTATTATCTCTCGCTTTACTTCCTCCTCCTTAGTGACATCTAGCGACCTCTGTAAGTTCAAAATTTTTATGCGATTATCAGGAAGGATACGGAATTTTGATCGGGCGTCATTAATCGGATTTAAATCTATTTAACTAATCGGATATGAAATAAAAATATTAAAATAATATCTTTTATATATTAAAAATAATAAAAAACCAAAATCAAAATAATAAATAATCATAGCGATCAAGAAGATTTTTCTCTACGATAATAATTTTAAAATAATGATTTTTCTCTACGATAATAAATAATTATATTTTAAAATTTTTGCACAATTCTTTTATTATCCATGATAATAATTTTTTTTTCTCAATAAAAAATAATTAAACAATTCAGAAAAATCAGATTAATAAAACTTTAATTTAAAAATACTATTTTTTTTAAAACTGATGGGTCAACTGGTACATGCTAAGTCCGCCCTCACGATTATGATGTTATGTCTTTTCGTTGAAATTCTTACGACACATCAGGGACAAACAATTGGATTTTCTTCCCGTTAGAATTTTTGTGAAATTCAACACTCCTTCCATCCCTCTATCACACTCTCTCCCAAATCGGGAGAGGAGCGTTAGAGAAAAACTTTGATGCTCATAGGAGCACTAAAGCCTTCCACATTTAAAATTGCTCTTTATTCATATTTTATTTTTATCCATTAAAATTAGCCATACGAGAGGAGGAACCTTATGGAAAAAATACTATTCGAACAGATAGAATATAATAGATATTGCAGTTTTTAGTAATAATAAAATTTATTAAATTAATATTATTAAAAATAAGAGTGAGAAACATAAAATTTCAAATATACGAATGGCAGTGCGCCACTGCCAGTGGCGGGGACGAAACGCGCCACTGTCAGTGACGCGTTTCATTATTTTTATGAAGCACGCAACTGGCAGTGGCGCGTTTCGTCCAAACCCCGCGCAAGTGAGATGGAGAGGCGCTGCGCGTTTATACATATAAGAAGCAAACGCGCCACTGCTAGTGATGCATTTCATTATTTTTACGAAACGCGCCACTGCCAGTGGCGCGCTGCCATTCGTATATTTGAAATTTTACTTTTCTCACTCTTATTTTTAATAATATTAATTTAATAAAACTTATTATTTCTAAAAACTGTAGATATTGGGTGAGGGGGGGGGGGGGGTTACACATAGTGATATTACAGTACACTACGGAATAGACTATTTTTAAGAAGTGAGAGGCTACTTAGTGTAAAATGATTGTGTGGGTGGCCAGTTGTAAGCACTTTGTTGTTTATGTTTTTCTTCTTCAATTAATACATGTTGACAGCCCCCATCAACCATTTCAAAAAAAATAGCCATATTCATACCTTATTTTTATGAGTTAAAATAAATGGATAACAAAATGATAATGGATGTTAACAAATAATGTTAATATTTAATTAATTTATCATCATTTACTTAAAGAAAAAAATTCTTATCTTTATTTATATCAAATAAGTTGACGATTTTTTTTATCTATATCTATCTTATCAAATATAATACAAATCGGATAAATAAGTAAAAAAATATTATTGCCATAAAATTAATGTTATTCTGTTGGAAAAATTGAAGGTCAAGTGCTGGGGCATTGCTGACTGCATAATTTGCCTCTTTGCTGAATTCTAGGCCTTTGGACAAAGACGGCAGTAAATAAGGGAGGCCCAGTCCTCCAGCTGTAAAAATGCACACATTTGCTTTATATATTCATATAAAGAGGCTAACTATTGAGATACATATGCATTACTTATGAGACTTAAATATGACTGTCACTGGGGAAATGGTATTCTTTATAATTTCCTAGTGGTTGTCTGGGCAGTTCAGAAAAATTCTTGTGCTATGTGAATATTACTGGATTAGATAGTAAATCTAGTTGTTTGAGTCAATTGTACATGTCTCTTGCCTCTTTTCAAGGGCTAGAATGAAATTGGGTCAATATGGCTGCAGGCCAGTTTTGTTTGGCATTCCAAATTATTAATATGGATTAAATGATATAGCTTTTATCTTTGTGAGGTACAAAATTTTAAACCAAATATCTGAGGAAATAAATGGTCCAGTGTCATTCTTCTCTAGAACAATTCCAAAAATGAAAATCAAAGAAGAAAAAAAATTCAAAAGAAGGCGATGTATTTAATAACTACTGTAAAGGCTGCTGAAAAGAGAGTGTTCTAGTCATCTTTACTCGGAGAATTTTTTTTATGGAAGATAAATTACCAAAGAATATTGGAATGTTCTATAACAAATTCTGTTCTCCAAATTCCCAATAGCTTACGCTAAAAACATAATGTATGAAATTGCAACGACATCCACTTAGTGGGAGTTGGTTAATTAAGCTATTTATTGAAATACATGTCTTGGCTTAAACAAAACCACTATAACTCGAAACAATTTGATGAATATGTAATTTGGTCTCATATTGCAAACAATAAGAACCTACAGATGAAATCAACGGGCACATGGTCATCTGATGTCTGACTAGTAGGCATAGCTAATAAAGGCTCGGAACTTGAATCCGGCTTGACCGACTCTTTAAAAAATCCAATTCGATCCTTTCTAATAGAAATGGCCGAACTTTTCGAGGATCAGACTCAATCTTTAAAAAACATATCTTTCTAATCCGGTCATTATCAAACCTGATCATTTTCAGTTCCTTTCTTTAATTATATTATATATTAATTACACTTAAAAATATAAAAAAACAAAAAAAATGAAAATAAAATTATCAAAATATATAATTAATATTTTTATACAAAATATAAATTAACATTAAAAAAACTAATCATAAAAAAATATATATCAATGTTTTACCAGTTGATCCTTTTCTAGTCCTTATCTTGCCCTTAAAGTCCAGAGGACTTGATAAGATGTGGCTTCTCAAGATCGAACTCACTCCTTAAAAATTAAGCCTTTTGAACACAACCCTCTAAAAACCCTTATCAAACTAGATCCTTACCCAGCCATCTCGTAGGCCCCTAGGTCTAACACTTGAGAAGTCCAATCTAGCTCTTACTCAATACATGCTAACCAGTGGGATGACCTAAGTAGTAATGCTATAAGGGAGATGCTCAAATACATTAAAGGGAATTATTCCTTGTGCCAAGATATTTTACACATTTAGAATTTGATGTATTATCATGCATATTAATTAGTAATATGAATATAGATAGTGATTAGTGTGAGTACACCATACATATTAATAAATTTTATTTTAAATTATATTTGAACTATATTTACGTGCACTAGTATAGTGCCCGCTAATATAGTGCCATATTCACAACAAAAGTAATTCACTTCTTATCTCAAGAAGTAATTCTACAGGTCTTTTGGAACTCACCCCTAAAATTATAATGGCTCTATGAAATACATCATATTCACAACAAAAGTAATTCAAAATTTTAGTTTCTTCTTAATCACAAGCTATAAGAAGTAATTCAATCCTTGAAATGACCCCATTTTGGTTGCCTTAACAAAACTATTAAGAGAAAAAATATAAACTAAATAAAAAAACAAAAAAATAAATCAAGCAAAAAAAAAATACATTAATAACATGTAGTACCATATTTATCAATGGGAGCATCATAGTCATAGCTAGTTGCTATAGATGGAAGACCAATTGTCCTATCAAAATTTGTCTCTCCATGATACTAAGTCATTAAAAAATAAAAGAGATTCAATAAGAAAACTGAAATAAAATATGTTAAACTTTTCAATTTCAACTTCTAGTTCTTTATCATGTAATAATTAGCGAAGGATCCAGAAGGTGACATCCCTTCTGGATAAATTTGGCCACTGCAAATGTCATTTCCTAGATAGATTAGTGCGGTACTGGTGTACCAAATGCAGCATACCTATAATTTCAAAGATCAATAACGATATAATAATTATCACATCAGAATAAAATATCGTGTACAAATTAACATAAAAAATTACCATGCAATCCATAACTCAGTCCACATATTGGGCTTGTAAGATTTTTGATAGAGAAATAATCACAGTAAAATCCATCACATGTGTTAATCTATTTCCAAAAATAAAATCAAAAGTTGAGTCACCAAAAGAAATCTGGACAAATAAAATATAGAAAAACTAAACAAAAATAAAAATACAAAAAAAAAATTTTTATACCACATCGAGGGCATCATCTTGTTTCCAAATAATCCATGATACACAGTATTGAGCCCAACTGCCATGCTACTAGTAGCCCACAAGGTATATGCCTTTGTCGGTTCACCCTGGTCCCACTCCAGCGGCCTGAATTCATTATCTATCTGTACAATATCACCAACTTTCTTAATCTTAAAATAAAAAAAAACTCACATAGAAAATTTGATCTATTTTTTTCTAATGAATTATTTTCCTAGATAGTATCTAGATTCAGAGCAATTTTGTTCCTTTTTTTCATCTTCAAAATTATTTCTCTTTGTGATATTAATCATTAACCAAAATAAATAAATGGACAGAAAATGAATGTGACCTGAGACATAATTATCGGTCCACCTTGCCACTCAAATAAGTCTTCAATCTTCATAATGTCAATAATTTTTCGGTGAAGGTCTCCATCACCATATTTTATGGAAAAAAATTGATGCATTAGAAAAATTAGATAAAATTACAAAAAAAATATTATAATAAGGTTCAAAAGGATAGTGCAAGCTGCTTGTCTTGAAAGATTCATTGTAAGTTTTGAATCTAATACAGACAAATACTTAAGCTAAACAGGAAAACCCTTGAAACAACAAAAAAATATATTTTCTTAGAAAACCATCATAAATACTGAAAATTTTCCATTGTTGACACTATAACACACAGAAATGAAAAGATTTTTCAACTTTTACCTGAAATTCCATTCAGCACAGACATAAAGGCAAATGCGAAGATGCACATACAAGCCAGCTTGTTGTATCAGTTTTATGAAATGCACCGGATCATACCTTCATTCAAAATAAAACTGCCACAGAACCAAACAAAGATGATTAAACAAGGATATAAAGCATAATAAGCACCAATTACCTGTACTTTGAAAGCGACCCAAAAATATTAATTAAATTTAGTATCTAACCATGAGATGATTCATGTCCGTTCCAAAAAAAAATAAGTCTGGATCACATCCAAACCACCATCTTTAGCCTTTTGTATCAAATTTGCCATATCTACCCAAACAATAACCCATGCATCAGACCAAAATGAAATTAGAAAAAGATAACTTCAAGGAAAAAAATAGATAGTAAAAGAAATTAAACCAAAGAAGACACATTGATACCACGAGTCCATTAAAATCAATTGACACAGTGAGCGAGAGTGATTTTTTGCTGCATCTTCTCGATTCATAAAGGAATAGTGTTGCTAATTAACTACAGGCCGGACTTCACAGCACTTAAAGCTTCCATGAAACACCAGTGAATAGGGTGTGTATGGGCTCATTTATGAAGCAATCTCCTTGCATCTTCTACGTTGGGGTTTGAGAGCGAGAGGAAGCTGATCGCGGCAGCCTCAGTGTCAACGCACACTGATCGTGATGGCGTCTTTGTGTTTTACTCGTCGAGAGAGAGTGGAGTGGTCTGAGTTTAAGTTTAGGGTTTGTAAGAGAGAGGATGATAGAAGTCGGGAGTCTTCTAACTGGGAAAATAATAACGGGAGTATCGAGACTCGGAGGGTCGGCTCGCGTGCTCTCATTTCGGGAGAAAGTCACGTAGCGAGGTCACAAAATTTAATATTTAAATTAAAATAATAGCTTTGATTTTAATGGATCGATGTGATTTTTTTGAGTTTTCAGATTTTGATCCAACGATTTACATTCACTCTGACAGATACTACTTTCGGACTATCTTTTCCAAGCTTCTTTTATTAGGAGTAAGGATATACTATTATATTTGTGACGATAATTTTTTTTTTACTCAATGAGTCATGTTTTGTATTATTATATGTAATAGACTCTATATCAGAAAAAATCAATTTACCCATTTTCACCGTGTCTCGTCTCTGTCTCTCTTCTTTTCCAATATCCCTCTCAAAACCCTAACATATACTCATAACATGATAGTAACGTAGAAGACATGTAAGGCATGGAAGTTAACTGTTCAATTCTTAAATGTAAAAAATAACCAAGAATCATTTATACCTCCAGTCATTGCTTCCTTATGTGAGTTGCTGAATTTTCTGTGGAGAAAACACGTAAGGGCACTACTAGATCGAAGTTCTTCCTTTGACTTGATGGTATCCAGGATATCGATCTAGACCTTGTCTCCCTTTCTCTCTCTTTACTATTCATGTTTTTATTGTAACAGAGAGTAAAACACACACATCATGAATTCTCCATCAGAACTGAGGGTATATATAAGGCTCTTAACCACTCAGTACATGGTTGAGACCACTCAAAGAGCGCAAAAATCAATGATTGAGATAATTAATCAAGGGTTGAGATTAATATAGATGAGATTAATTAATTATTTACAAGACAATCATGCTACTAAAATTCATACGCACTCTAATATAATAAATTCTAGTAGCATAGTTTTCTGTGTCAGAGTATGAGTCGCCGAAGCAAAATAATGCATTGTATTTTGAAAATAGTGCTTGCATAGACGAAAGCTGAAAGAAAGAGGACAATAGAGCTAGCTCTATCTCCATAAGGCTTGAGAGAAGTTTGTAGGAAGATAAATTCTTTGAGCGAATTTCAACTTGCAACACCACAGCACATCCTTTTTACTTGGCATTTGATCTAACAAATTCACAGCATTACTCAGTGACCAGCACAGCATTTCTTGCTATATATGTAAAATTACTGAAGACTTGGCTTCAATTACCAGATATCTAATACCAGAATTACAGAATACCCTACATTGATGCTGAATTTTAACAAATCGTCACCAGAATCAACACCTAATTAAACACCATCCTAATTCAATTGTTACCGCATTGCAGAATTGTATTGCGACCGTGAAGCAAACTCATTGCCATTGCATGATAAGCTGCCTCGGTCAAATGAACTCCATCCCAATTTGCTTATGAAGAAGGGTTTGTGCAAATCGGGCTGAAGGATTGAAATTGTACGGGCCCCCTCCGCCGTAACATGTTTCTAGAGCTCCATGAGTTAACCCTGAAACATCAGTATTGTGTTAAAATGGTGATACAGGAATAAATACTTCATATTTGTGCGTTAAATTTATAAGAAAACATTGAATGCCCTCGTACTTGACCACCATTTCACCTGTTCCTTGGGGTCTACTAAATGCCATCTGTACGGGGCACTATATCGCTCCTCTAAATTTATTTAGCCCCATAATATGAAAAGTTCTTCACTGGAAAAAGATTGGAACTTTCCCTGTTGAGGTTCAGCTGAAACTTCAAAATTACAAGACTATTTTAAAATGAGTCCAATACTTATACAATGTAAAATCCTTCAGCCATGATGAAATTTGTGTAAATAACACCATGTTGAATTGTTGATTGTTGAGCTCTGTACGGAGATTAGTTTCCTTGAACAAAGGCCACCAACCTTGCACCATTGGTGATCAGTCTCTGAATTGTAAATCAGTACCCAAAGCTCACTGATGAGAGCGCAGGTCACAATCAAAATCACCAGTATTGATGTTCCCTTTTCTTTGCAAATGTTACTTGCTCTACTAAGCTAAGAACTACTAATACCATGAATGGGTCTCTTTTCCTTGATTTTGCGAATAATTAACAGAAAGTTTATAACTTGTCACACCCACCCAAGCTCCCAATCCACCCGCCACCTTCTTTTTACTGTCATGCTTCTGTGTATACCACCCAAATTGACACATAACATTTTACATACCTCAGTTTCTGTTATGACCACCCTGACAACTTTTGGCACATTGGATTGAACCTCCAGTAGTGTCTTTCCCATGAAAAATGCATAGTTGTAATCATTTCCGCCGATCTCTCCTACCAGAAATAAGGCCTTGCCAAAGTAATCATCATACTCTGTAAACAAACATATATCAGCTAGTTATGAATGTGAATTAACCTTTAGTATTACTCAAGTTTAAATATCATCCTAATATAATACGATTATCATTGCAAAAAATTAAAATGGCTATGACCTTTGGTACTGTTGCACAGTAAAGGTTTCAATTCCTCAAACCAGCACAGTTGAGCATTTAAAGAGTGATTTGTCCAAAGGACATGCCCGATACCGATCTTGTGAAAGAGTGCCGCATCAAGTGCAGTGGCTCCTGATACAGCAAAATTGAGACACTGTCGAAAATTACCACCATGTGCCAGGTAAGGCGGCAGCATATGAAGGCCAAATTTGTCCGCTTTGGAGGGAAATAAAAATACAGTCCCAGAAATTCATAATTTTTCTTTCTGAAAAATTAATATAGGAAAAAACTTTCAAGAAGTATAGTAGTACCAATAAAGTTGACAATTAAGCAGTCGTCAGGGCATGGACCAGGAGGTCATCCAAAGTATGTCATGCTGTAGGGTGACCAGTTGATGAAAAAGAAAAGCATGCAGATGCCAGTAAATTTCCAGTATCAGTAAGGGAGTCACCTAAACTAAAAAGAGGCGAGTAATTTTGGTGAATAGTATAAGTATAACAATGCCCAAAACTATCAGCCGATAGGAGCATCCATACTGCAATTGACAGAGAGCTGGGAAGAGACTAAGAGAGGAGAAAGCCATTGATGTAAAGGTGAGATGTTTTAGTGTGTGTGTTTGTGTGTCAGTGTGCGCATATGGCACAATGATACTCAGTGAATGATCATTTTGGGTTGGTTTATACTCGAAGCAAAATAGTGGCAACAATTTGGGTTATCATGAACAGCTGCGAAGTAATAAAGAGTTGCTAGATCCGCGCATGAAAATTTAGGTGACACTAAATTCGTACACACAATGCTTGGTGATTGTTGGAACAGTTATTTTCATTTTCTTTTTGGTCGGTCCGATCCCCTGTTACTTTTGCTTCATTTAATTGAGACATTTTTCTAGTAAACCAATTAAAAAAAAAATCTGAGAAGATTTTTCATTGCAGCATCAATTGAAATGATTGAGCTACTGGAAAATTGAAAATTAATTTTCCAGAAAGATAGGATCATCTGTCCGTGTGAAAGTTTGGGTGTAAAAAATTGAAAGAGATGGCATTAACATAGTTTAACCTCAAAGAAAAAAAAGTTTATTATATATCTTCATACATCTTATTTTCTTTAAAAAAAATGTACAAAGAATGAGGGAAATACATGATGTTTCTCATTAATTAATTTTCTTATTATAATTGGAAATTTGTAGGAAAGGTAAATAACTAGTGCTAAAGTGGGAATAATAGTTGAGGTTATTATCGCCATTGTAAGCATTTCTTTGGAATTTGGATGAAGAGGTGCTTTATAATCTTAAAGATATACTTAAATACATTTTATACCCACAAAAGACAAAAAATCGCACAAGATTTCCCGTTATGGGGTAAATAAGTGGAAAAAGATGATCTATGTATTTTAGATCATGGAAGAAGTACAAAGAATCCATGTGATCCAAGACGACCAACCCAAACGAAATGAAGAGGCGCCACCAACTCACATGTACAAAAAATTAATGAATGACAATTCGTAGAAATGCTGGTTAGTACTTAGTACTGCTAGTTAGACCGCATAATAGCACACAAGAGAAGATTTACTATGCATGGTGCCTCAATTTTCATCTCCATTACCTAGCTCAAAATTTGAACTACTCTTGCATAACTGAGAGCAGTGGGGGATATGCATAAGGCCCCTTGATCCATCCATTGGCTATGTAATTGTAAGCAGCTTCGGTCAAATGGATTCCGTCCCAACTCACATGCGAGTTCGGCTCACCGCATTGGGTCGCACCTGGCAGACCACAAGATGCACTTGCATTGTAGTTGTACGGGCCGCCTCCACCGCAACAAACCATGAGGGCTCCATTTGTGAACCCTGCATTGATCAATGAACATGGTTAGATACGCTCAAGTATGCATTTCTTTTCCTTTAGAAACGAAAATTTGTATCAAAGAGGGAAGATCCTTATTAATGATGTATCCAGTTTAAATAAAAATAAAATACTCAAAATTTTCCGCATTGAGCTTGAGGCCTATAAGTATGTGGGACGTGACATTAAAAGCCCTTAGTTATGTGCTGCATGCCTCAAATATAATTTGTCCTACGTACATTAATTAGTCTAATATAATATTGCTTTGGTAATACAATACCAATTAATTCTAAACCCATGTGCAGATCATTTGACTAAAGCACGCAGAAAACTATAGAAAGCGAAAATCAGAACAAAAGAAAGAAAATTTGAACAAATAAGAAAAAAATATTTGTATACTCACCAAATAACTCAGGAGTGCGTGCAAATTGAACGACGGGGCCGTAATAGTCGCCGTAAATGACCCGTGCTTCGGGGTACTTCTTGTTCAATTTCTCTATGGCGATCCTGAGCACCGCATTGTGGTAGAGCGCGAGGCTGTTCATGTTCTTGAGGCAACCGGTGTGGGGATCATAGTCGTCCTTGTTGGAGCTCGGGTAGAAGGTGAGCATGATCGGAATGCATCCCGATGGCAGGTTTCCAGGCACCAGCACATGCCTGGCACCGTCATTAATCAATTTCTGCATTGGGAATTTGGGGATTGTGCCTGCATCAGAATTCGGTGCATTTCATGTGTGGCCCGCATGTGTTCATGTATGCAAGTGTGCGAGCGTGCATGTGTCAGTGTGCTCAGGTTTTTGGTTTGTCAACGGATGCATTTATTGTTAGTTGTATGAGGACCATTGACATTTGTTTCGGCCGAGATTTAGGAAAGTGTTCACTTTGTTGGGCTCTTCCTACTCAGATTTAACTTGTTAAATGTTAAGACCTTTTTTTTTCTCAAAAAATATATATATATTTTATTTATGATTTCAGATTTAGTTCATCAAGAACATAATAAAAACCTTAATTGGTAAATATGTACCTCAACCGCAGCGCAAATTGCGTCGACAACAGTCGGCACCATACCTTTCACTTGATCAACAGTCCTTCCAGATTTCATTGTAAAGCTGTAGTCGTTTCCTCCGAATTCTCCTACTACAAACAGTGATTTCCTAAAGAAATCCATGCACTCTGCAACCAAATTTTATTACATTCAGTACCAATTTAAGTAAATGTTCAAAAACCAAAAAAGTTGAAGAAAAAATATATATATTTGCACTGCCCACATACCTTGGGAGGAGTTGCAAATATATCGTTTCAGGTCGTCGAACCATTCAAGCTGTACCGGCAGTGAACTATTGATCGGAGGTATATCATTGATACTGTTCTTCCTGAAGTACTCAAGAGGGAGTGCAGTGGCACCAATCACCGCAAAATTGGCCCCTTGCGTGAAGTTCTTGCTTATTGATTGAGATGGCGGAAGCAACGGCATGCCGAAATATTCAGCTGAATTAAATAAATCAAACAATTAGTTTATACCTTAAGACAGATTAACAGTCTTTTGCATTTTTGTTTCCCAATTTTCTGTTTGAATGGGGAGGCAGAACAGGACGAGATAAATTAGACCCAAAAAAGTTCATGATGCATGTTGGTAACAGATTATTCATCTTTTTCATGTGCCAGGGTAATTGCACATGTCAGATTAAAAAGTACGCTTTGAGTATATTGAAACGTTGTGCTATTTTGTTTCTGAAAAGGGGTTCAATATGGTCCACTTCAACAGAAATCCAGAGAAAGGACCTGACACAAGCATGGTTTCTCATCAATTGAGATCTCAAATTGAACAAGGGTTCTAAGTGTCGGTTTAAATTGAGATCTCAAATAGAAAATGTTCACTCTAGAAGTATACGTAATTTCAATCTTTGTATAAATATTAGAGAAATTAAATTAATTTTATTGCTTGAGATCAAATTTTCTATATATTTAAAAACACAGCTGTCTATATCAGTTCAGGGTGCACGTCTAATATATTTATTTACTTCAAAAAAGAAATACCAGAAAGAGAAAACGAGCTTTCAACATAGCCACTCCTAATTGAAAAAATTCTGACACACAACAGAGAGAATGGGAAACAAAAATAGAATCTCGTAATAAATACCAATCAACGTTACAAAAGAAGTAAAAATATTAGTGCAGATGATTCAATTTGCATATCTTACCCATGAAATCAACAACTAAACGGCCGTTGGAACACCTTGCATATGGTGGAGGAAACACCGGTATATTCGGCAAGACCGGTGACTCCATAATGACAAAATTTCCCGTATCAGAGAAGGAATCACCGAAGCTGAAAATGGCATTGTAGTAATCACTGATGGTGAAACTTAAACTGAGACATGAGAGGCAAATAGTCAAGAGCAGAAGAGTTCTTGCTGGGGCCTTCATTTATTCCTTCTGGTGTCTGTGAAACTTTGAAGAAGAAACAGAGAAGGTATTGAATTGGTGTTAGTGACAGAGCACAGAGGTTAACAAAGGCTATTGGGTGTCATTATATATATAGACTATACAGCACAACTTGGAGATTCTCTAGTTTTGTTTTTTGTTTTTTCGCCTGGCTCCTAAACAACCATCTCCTGAAAACATTTTTTTTTTGTTTGATTATGAGCATATTAAGATGTAATAAGTTAATAGTACATGGTATTAAATATACATAATACTTATGTCAAACAAATGGAATTTATATACACTACAAATAGAAAACCGTTAAAGTTAATATATATCACTTTATTTATGTACACAAAAAAGTTGGAATTTTAACATTATGTATGATTACATCAAGAGCTTACAATAAATGCACCAATATGAATAATTTAGAGCTCAAAATAAATGCATTAATATGTATACGGATATTGTTTTTTAAACATATTGGGTCATATAAAATGAACGTGAAAAAAGTGAATATTTTTATATGCAAAAAGAGAATATAATATAGATCAAATCTAATGATTTTATTGTTTACATTTTAATATAAAATTTTGTTATTCAAAAATGAAAAAAGATGAATGCATGATGAAGCAAAAAAAAATTATGGTAATTTCTCATTAAACATAATATTTTCTGTGCGTGCCAAAAGGATGCTATTTCGTGTTTATTTTGAAGGATGCTGAAAGTAGAAACACTTTAAATAAAAATAACCCCAATTCTCTACAAAATAAGCTGACCATGGGAAAAATATTTGAATTATTAAAAGAAGACTGCTTGTGTAAAATAAATTTTGTATTGAAAAATATTTAACACAAATACCTTAAAAGGTTAATGATGTTTATCATGTAAACACATGATTTGTGTCACTAGAATTCATATAGAAAATGAAAAATGGTATTTTACGAATTACATTGTATTTTAGGCACATCCAACATATTACATATGTTACTTTTAAATAAGAAGCGAGAAAATTTTCACTTAATTCATACCAGCTCAAAGAGCAAGAAAAAACAAAATTAGACAGATAAGAGCAGAAAAGATTGGCATTGCTATCAGGGATGAAGCCAGAAAAAATAACTTGGGGTGGGGATTTGGGGGGGGGGGGGGGCAAAAATATTTAGAGAAATAACAATCGTGAAAAAAATTGTAATATTGTGATATTTATTAAATATAATTTATAGAAAAATCTAATTTTAGTACAAATAGGTCCTCAAACTTTTTTTGGTTCAATTAGATCCTTGAACTAGGTTCGTTCATCTCGCTCCCTCTGTCACACGATTGCTATTCTACTGTTAAAGTAACGCTCCGTCCAGTTTTTATTATTAATAATTATTATTAAATTAATATTATTAAAAATAAGAGTGAGAACCATAAAATTTCAAATATATGAATGGTAGCGCGCCACTGCCGTCAATGGCGCGTTTCGTCCAAACCCCGTGCAAGAGGCGCTGCGCGTTTGTATATATAAGAAGCAAACGCGCGACTGCTGCCAGTGACGCGTTTCGTAAAAATAATGAAACACGCCACTAGCAGTGATGCGTTTTGTAAAAATAATGAAACGCGCCACTGATAGTGGCGCACTGCCATTCATATATTTAAAATTTTACGTTTCTCACTCTTATTTTTAATAATATCAATTTAATAAAACTTATTATTACTAAAAACTGCGCTCCGTCTCTGATTTCTCGTCTCCTCTCCTTGTCTCATTAATCTTTTTTGTGAGGAAAGTCTCGTTAATTTTTGCTGCGCTTCTGAAGAAGGGTAGTGCAAACTCCTGTGCATGTCTTCTCTCGTTGATACATGGGACAACTTTAAGTCAACTATTAAGCTAACAATGACGAGCTACATCCACCACCAACTCAATTATCATTCATCGATATGCTTCATATTTTTACTCCTGTTGTTCTTTACCATTATGCTAAGGAAAAAAAAACATATCTCAACTAAGGCAAGAAAGTTACTATTTCAAATGAAAAAACATATTTTTAAAATTAGACTTTTCTCTATAATTTATAATCATATATTGTATAAAAATTTAATGCATGTTATTAATAAATTAATTAATTGTACTAAATTATTTAACTTAAGCTTTAAAAATTGTTTTTATAATAATAAGTATAATCGATTATGAAATGTTATGGAAGATAAGATATATAAAGATGTTGGGAGGTCATGGGCACATATTTTTATTTTATTGCTTAAAAATATTATTATATCAATTATTTAATCAAATATTTATTTTCCAAAATAAACCATTTTTTGAGAATAACAAGAAATAAAAAATGATGATAAATTTATACATCTGCAAGATAATCATCCTTATTATTATTGTGCATGAATTAAATCTTATTTTCTTTTAAAGCATGTTATTATATTATTAAAGCTCATTTATACAATGGAAGTATGGATGGCAATGGTCCGAGTAGGTGGGTAAAACATCAATATTGTTACTTAATTCATCCATCAAAATTGCATAGTTGTCATACCTGGTTCATACATTCGAACCTGAAAATCCTAACCTATCCTATTGGTGGGCCAATCTTTTCCGCCCCATCTGTCCCAACCCGCCCCTACTGTGCAATTTTTCAAATCGGTTGAGAGATATATTTGAATATTTTAAGTTTTAAATTTGAGAGAACTTAAAATATCAAAAATGTAGATTTTATTATTATGAATTTGTTAAATTTTATCTCATCTTAATGTGATATTCTAGAATAAAATTATGATTAAAAAGTTATCACATGATCTACAACCTCAGCAGGACATGGTATAGGAAAATACAAATTGTTTGAGATTGATGTGAACCAATTTTGAGAAATCTTAAAATATAGAAGTTGTAGATTTTGTTGTGTAGATTTGATGAGTTTTAATATCATATTAATTGGATTTTTCGGCAAAGAGATATGATTAAAAAGTATCTAGAGGTCTAGAGTTCTCTCAATTGGTTACCTTCATAAATATGAATTTTTGAGATTGATATGTTTTATTTTTGAAAGAGCTCAAAATATTAAAATGATAGATATAGTTATCATGATTTTAGAGAATTTGATTTTTGTATTGATTGGATTTTTAAGAAAAAATATTAAAATTATTATTTTAACAATTTAATGCAATTGCATTAAAAATTGAGTGTGCGCTATAATATTTAATTGTTGAATGAATTTATTTTGCTCCCCTCGGTGTGCTTAATGCTGAATTCATCTTCGCATGTTGGAAGCCACATATTGGAGAACATTAAGAACGCATAAAGATATATTTAATCTTTTTTAAGAACCAATAGGGAAAAAAGGCAGTGGCTTGGGCTGGTGGACATGCACCCATTCCTTGCTTGGTTCTGTTCTCGGCTTTTTAAATTATTCTTTTTGAACTGTCGGTCTCTTTCGACCGTTTAAAGTGGCCACGTCAGCGTCCTTAGCGGATCTTGTTTCCAGTCCTCATGCGGCTTTCTTTAATTTTGTAGTTTTTGTGTTATTTAATTGCATAGGACATCTATGACTTGACTGTTAGACTAATTTTCGTTTTCCTATTTTTTTTTTAACTCTCTTGGTTTCAGAAATTGTGTCAGTATCATTCAATTTGTAAATAATTATACAAGAAAATGGTTTCTGGTTTCTGAAATTCTGATCTTGCACATCATGTTCATTTAATAATTCTCAAACAGTAGCAAATGGTCGAACCACACATGTCAACTGGCGATTGATGAAAACCATTCACATATTACAACTATTCTAATTTAACAGTTTTTAATATATTATTAAATATTAATGAAATTATATAAAATTTAAATTACTATTAATCATAATTTTTTCTCTTTTCAAATTTTTTATTTTATTTTAAAATTCAACGTTAAGATTGTCCACATTGTCATTGTCAAGTGATTCCTTCCCTTTATTTAATGGATGTGGATCATTCGACAATAATTTTTTTGATACTTTTAACAACCAACTTTATATAAATTCATAAAAAAATATGAATATATTCTTAACCTTATGGATAAATATTATTTTAAATTTTTGATGTAATTTGAATTTTGTTTAATATTTTAACAAAGATTATCAAAAATATATAATAATTTTTATGCGGTCGAACCGCTCAATATAACTCTCGTTTGGGTGTTGCATTCTATGTCAGAGGATGATATCCTTGTTTTTAAAGATGTTGAGTGAACTAAAGATGGTTTTTGGATGTAAACTAAGCGAACCTGATCCGATAACTATTATCGATGATTTTCGGCTCTTGCCTCTTATTGACCAAGCTTATCGTTTGCTCTTTTTTGGCTGGAACAGCTTTTTGGATTATCTTTCTCAACAAATAAAAGAAAAGAAACGGTCGACAATATAATACTATTACGATATAAAATAATCTATGTTGGCAAAACCATTGGTGGTGATTTGACTGTCCAAAGTCGGTCAAGATTTTGCTCATAAATGAAGAAGAAGAATAACGTTAGTTATTTGTTTTATTTAGTTTATTCCATAGTATATACAAAAAAAAAAATCGAAGTTGGCAAAACAAGTGGTGCTAACGCTGGCCAAGAACTCAATTTTGCGTTTAAAAGACGATGAATGCATGTTATTATTCAATGATTTTAGTTGATTATTCTCATTCATTCCTTCTTTGTTCTCGAGCTGACGTAACAAGTACTTTTTAATGAGTATATAAAATATTTACAAACTACAATTGACGAATGAAAGACGCCATTCAAGATGGAAACTAATGATTGTTATGTTTTCTTTACATAATTTCACAAAGATCATATATATATATATATATATATATATGAGTGGATATACCGTGAGCTTAAGCTCACGGAGGCCTTCTGTGAGATTAACTCAAAAAGTATATCAAATCATCTCGAAATTTGAATTTTTCACTCTCATTAAATTCTTCATATTGAAATCTTTTGGGGTACAAAAATTTGGGATATTTTGAATTTTTTAAATCACTCTTTTTAATTTTTGAAAATCAGTTATAAAAATAATAATAAAATATTCAATGTTTGTACATTATTTTCAAAAATTGAAAAAAGTGACTTAGAAAACTCGAAACATCCTTGTTTGTACATTATTTGATATACTTTTTGAGTTAAGCTCACGGAAGGCCTTCGTGTGCTTAAGATCTTTACTCTATCTTTACTATATATATATATATATATAGAGAGAGAGAGAGAGTAAAGATACCGTGATCTTAAGCACACGAAGGCCTTCCGTGAGCTTAACTCAAAAAGTACATCAAATCATCTCAAAATTTTAATTTATCATTCTCATTAAATTATTTATATGAAAATCAATTAATTTTTGAAAATCAGCTCTAAAAAAATAATAATATATTTAATATTTGAACATTATTTTTAAAAATTAAAAATGATGACTTAAAAATCTCAAAACACTCCAAATTTTTGCATCCCATGAGATTTTCATGAATTTATTGAAGATGATAAATTAAAATTTCAAGATGATTTGATATATTTTTTGAGTTAAGCTCACGAAAGGCCTACGTGAGTTTAAGCTCATGGTATATCTACTATATATATATATAGTACACATTTATGCAATGTAAAAAAATTCAATTAGTTATTTTCTGAGCAATTTTAAAAATATATATTTTTATTGACGCTTGATATTAAAATATTGATGATCCGATTCAATTTATCACTAACCGCCAAAAATAGCTTTCAAAATACACAAAACTTGATTCATATGTTATAAATTCTTATTGCTTAAATTTTGGCAAATATGTTATATATTATAATAGTTCAATTAATTATATATACTTGTTTGTGAATATTAATTATTAAATTCTCCATATTAAAATCTTTTGGGTATAAAAATTTGGCATGTTTTGAGTTTTCTAAGTCACAATTTTTAAATTTTAAAAATAATATATAAACATTGAATATTTTATTATTATTGTAAAAGCTAATTTTTAAATATTAAAAAGAATTACTTAGAAAACTCAAAACAACCCAAATTTGTGTATCCCACAAGATTTTCATATAAAAATTTAATGAGAGAGATATATTAAAATTTGGAGATCATGAGTTAGAATCACGGAGAGACTTCATGCTCCTAGGAGCATGTTATCTTTACTCTCTCTCTCTCTCTTTATATATATATGCATTACAGTGTTTTGCAAAATAAAAAAAAATCATTATTGCTTTGGGGTGAGATTTCATATTCCAAAGTCTCAAATGATCAATCTAAGTGATCAACAATTTCTTCATGTCAAAATCTTTTGTGATATTAAATTTCATGTTTTTTTAGCATTCTAGCTATTTTTTAAATTATTTTTAAAATCTATCTTATTTAACATAAGAAAATAGTCTATTAATCATAAATTTTAATATCCCATAAGATTTTGACATGAAGAAATTATTGAGCAATTTAGATTGATCATTTTAAACCTTGGGATATAAAATCTCACCCCAAAGCAATAACGAAAATTTTCTTTGCAAATCACCATAAGCCATCTACATATATACATACATATATATAGAGTGATACTATGGTGCTTCACGAAGTATAAATTTTTTTGTGCTTCGCGTCCGTATCTCGAATTTAAAAGTTTAAATGGCCGATCCAAACCGTTGAACATCATCTTCATATTAAAATACCCTTGGAGATCAAATTTTATATTTTTTTGAATTTTTTTGCTATTTTTTAGATGAGTACAAAATCGCTAGTTTTGGATGGTGCAGAAATCGTTAGATCAGCAAACTTTGTACCCATTTAAAAAATAGCAAACAATTTCAAAAAAAAATAAAATTTGATCTCCAAGGATATTTCAATATGAAGATGATGTTCAACGGTTTGGATCGGCCGTTTGAACTTTTAAATTTGAGATACGAACGCGAAGCACAAAAAATTTTGTGCTTCGCGAAGCACCATAGCATCACTCCATATATATATATATATAGTTGAAATTTGAAATTTATTACATTCATCTTTTAATGCAGCGTATATGTTTTTAATTTCTACTGTTAAATTTACATAAATACATCTAGTACATTCCTAGAAAATAGTTAATTTACTATGAAAGTATGCAAGACTTGAGCTTTAATTGTTTTAGTTTTATCTTTAATTTTTTTATTAAATATGTAGTTAGCGCCATCAATCATGTTTATATTAAACTATGGCACCTATTCAAAAGGAGTCATTATAATAAATAAATAGATAAAATAAACATATCAGTTCTGTTATTTTATATATGACATGCTAAACAATCATGGCGGGAGCTAAATGAAATAAACCAAGCAAAGATGCGACAAAACGGTGATCTACCCCACGACACAAGATGTAAAGACACATTGACGACGGTCGTAAACATCTTGACATGATACACAAACCCAACCGTAGTACCTAACTAAAAGTTGTAGAAGGCTCAATTCCAATCTCTCTCCCACAAGCGTAAACAAAAGTTCAAGTCTTCATCTTTTATATAAAGTTAGAAATTAAAGTTGGATATATTTGTTTTTAAAAGTAAACAAATAATTCAAATTCGACCCAGATTATGTCTCCTTTTCTCTGGTATACCAGGAAGAATTCGTACCTGCTGTTGTTTCCCGATTTCGGATGAGAGGATTTGTCATTTGTCCACGTTTGATTTAAATACGGAATTTTGAAATTAGATGTGCATAAAATAATAATCCAAAATAACGGAGTCAAGATCGAAAAAATGCTCCAGTTGTAGATCTGGAATAATAGAGCACCTAAACAAGTTACCGAGGAGGTTTTAACTTTTAGTCAACCTTCATAAATTTTTAATAGTTGTAATGCATCCAATTAAAACATGGTCTCATGGCATCCAAAGCATGCTCGGTCACATGCTCATATGGATCATATATACCATTCTGGATGGAGATTATTTAATGCAAAGTTACCAACAGCTCACTGTGAATTATTAGTTATTGATAAGGTTGGTAATTAATGACGATCATCTAGTGCCAATAATAACTTCTTTTTTGCTTTTTATGAACAAAGTAAATTTGAATCGAATCAAATGATAAGGTTGGTAATTAATGACTGTGTTTATCTAATTAAATTTTATGAATTAAAAAAAAAGTTAATTCCTCCCTATGGCTGTTATACTTGTAGCAGTTAACAAAATTTTCTTCAGGAATTATAATAAATTAATAATATATCCCTATTACTGTTTATATATACCTCTCCTTCATTTATTTCAAGCCTTCAAACATTAATTTCAAGTTAATAGTATTGATGGATCTTGTTCATTCAAGAGAATAAAATTAATTTTTGGATATCCATCCCAAAAGAAATTAAAAACAAAAGTATTTTGACCGAACATTTAGAATTTAATAAAAGGCCAAATTTATAAACGATATCAAATATCATCCTACTCTTAAGGACCTAGCGTGTATATAGAAACTTCCCAAGGACCCAACTGAAGATTGGGGATCCGTAAAATACATTATCATCACCAAAAAAAATAACCTCCGAGCAGATCATAATATTTAATAGATTAATTTTGCAAGATAAGCATCGCTTATTTTACTTACAAATTAATAATGACCAGGGGACAAACCAGGAGCTCTGGACCCCTGATGTTTATGAATACCTTCCTTTATCTTAATCTTAATAAAGTAAAAGGAAAAGCAAAAGACAGATTTCCGTTGTGAAATTTTTAGTGGGAGAAGTTGTGGAGGCAGAAGAAATAAAAAAATTCATCATCGATTTATCATTTATACATGTATCCCTCAATTTAAAGTGATGATGAAATATTTTTATACCTTCATACCTAAGGGCTACATTGGAAATGGGTATGATCATATTCATTTATTTCTGTCATTTTTCCATATCGTTAGGCAATGTCACTGTGAGGACAGATTGCGGTTACTCACATATATAAATATTAACCGAATGCAATTTGAAGCAAAAAAAAAATGAATAGATTGGTGACATTTTTGGATTAAGAAAATAAAATAAAGTTCTTCTAGAAAAGTAAAATCAGAACGGTAATTATTGCAAGGATGAAAAAAAAGAGAGAAAGAATCAATGTTTTTTGATCTAGAATGCAAAATATCCGAGTATTTTTCTTAAAATGAAACAGAGATATATATAGACGCGAGCAGTTGGTTAAAAGATAGGTTGGATGAAACTTGCAGGGAGAACAATGATTACTAAAATTATGACATAATGAGATATAATGAAATCTTTTTATTCAAGCATATATGTGAGTGTTTCTCCTTGAAGTAAAATGAAGAGTTAGGCATGTGCAAAGTTCATTCAAAAGTAGGGTTGTAAATGGGTAGGGTAGAGTATGGGTGGGGATATTTTTATATTCATATCCATTATAATTTTATTTATCCATATCTTATCCATACCCGTTAAAATTTTCTTTACCTATATTCTACCCTTACCCGTTAAAATTTTCTTTACCTATATTCTACCCTTACCCATTAAAAATTTCGGATAACGAACGGATAACGGGTAAAAATAAAAATAATTCAATGAAAAAATTATATAATTTGGATAAATAAATAGCATTAAATAAATATACTAATAAAGTACAATAATAATTAACATTTTAGATATTACATAAATCATATAATTTTTCATGTCAATTATTATAAAAAATATATACTAATTACTATATATATTTATTAAAAATATAAAATAATTATACTTATATATATATATATATATTAACTATATATATTTATATAATTTACCCAATGGATAACGGGTAACGAAAACCCCTTACCCATATCCATACCCAATAAGTTAATTTTCTTACCCATATCCATACCCGATAACCTAACGAAAATAAAACCTTACCCATATCCGTCTTATCGGGTACGATACGGGTCGGATAAACAACCAAAAAGAATGTCATTGACAACCTATTCAAAAGTAACTTGTCAAAATACTATAAGTGATGTGAACAATATTCATTAAAAAAATCACATAATATGAGACATAAAATCTTTTCATATAAGGATGTATATCGGTGTATTTCTTAAAACAGATAGGCATGTGAAAATTTCAGTAAAAAGAAAAGTTAGTGTGCTAATATTATAATAACAAATATAAAATGTTCCATGTATAGATGGTTACACGTTCAAAATTCAATAAATATCCTTTTGTAGATATTTAACATTAGAGTACACACCATCTTCATTTTGTCTAGAAATTAAAGTATTTGTTTTGAATTTTTGAAAATCAGTAACAACAATTCAATAATTTATTTTTATTTTAATGCTGATTTTCAAAAATTCAAAATAAATACTTAGAAAACTCAAAATATCTCAAATATTTTGATATGAAGAATTTAATGAGAATGATAATTTTAAATTTCGGACTTGTTACGATAAAATTTAAGCCGTATGCACTTGGACTCAAAATGCAAATATTTTCACAATAGTCTCTCTCTCTCTCTATATATATATATATATAATAAGACTAGCGTGCTCCTAGAAATAGAGTTCCTCCGTAATCCTAACTCAAAAAATATATCAAATGATCTTCAAACCTTGATTTATCACTCTCATTAAATTCTTCATATTGAAATCTTGAGGTGTTTCGAGTTTTCTAAATTATTTTTTTAATTTTTGAAAATAATATACAAATATTGAATATTTTATTATTATTTTTAGAGTTGATTTTCAAAAATTAAAAAGAGTGATTTAGAAAATACAAAACACCCCAAATTTTTGTACACTATAAGATTTCAATATGAAAAATTTAATGAGTGTGATAAATAAAAATTTGAAAATTATTTATTATATTTTTTGAGTTAAGATCACGAAGGAATTCCGTGCTCCCAAAAATATATTAATTTTACTCTCTCTCTCTCTCTGTATATATATATATAGTGATACTATGGTGCTTCGCGAAATATAAAATCTTTTGTGTTTCACGTCCGTATCTTGAATTTAAAAGTTCAAATGACCGATCTAATCCGTTGAACATCATCTTCATATTGAAATATCCTTGGAGATCAATTTTATATTTTTTTGAAAATTTTTGCTATTTTTTAAATTGGTACAAATTTTGCTAATCTAATAATTTTTGTATCATCCAAAACTAGCGATTTTTTATCCATCTAAAAAATAACAAAAAAAATTTAAAAAATATAAAATTTGATCTCGAAAGATATTTCAGTATGAAGATGATGTTCAATGGTTTGGATCGATCATTTAAACTTTTAAATTCGATATACGGACGCGAAGCACAAAAGATTTTGTGCTTCGCGAAGCACCATAGTATCACTATATATATATATATATATATATCGCGATACAAAATTTTTTTGTATTCGCGTATATATTTCCGATTCAAAATACCGATCCGATAAAGTGTTTTTCATATTAAAATATATTTGGATACCAATATATATGAAATCCTAGCATGAAGCATATATGTACTAATGTACACATTTTTTTAAATAAAATATAAAATAAAAAAAAATGGACAGGTGAAAAATGGGTAAAAGCAAGGTTGGCACGGTGGGAGTGGGGACTCATTTGTCTGTTAAAAGCTAACATAATGAGATATATTCAAACAGCGCAAATTGCGGCATGATGATAACAATAATTACAGCTCACAAGTATTAAAATGCATGTTTTTTTACACATGCACAGATACACATGATTGTATTACAAGCGGCGCGAATTGTTAGATCAGATCTGAGTTTATCCTAAATAATTTACTAGCGCTTGTTGTGTAGCCCTAAACCTAGTGGATAATTATTTGATTGATGAAAAGTTTGTATTTTAATTTCTTCCAGTACATGAACAAGATCTAATTAAGGCTAGTCCTGTTATGAATTAAATTTTAATTGTATCAAGAAAAATAAGACTGAGATTAACAGTTCTGATTCATCTATGTTCAATAATTACTAAAATTTTGATCCATAAAAGAACATTGTTTATTACTATCATAAGTTTTTGAGGTCTCATAATATCTAAAAATATATTTATTTTTGAAAATTAACATCCAAATGCTAAATACCAGCCATGCATATAAAAAATTTAATACAATTTTTTAATTGGCCTAAAAAACTAACAATTAAGTTTAAGTATAGATACTATATTAGTTATCAATATTTTCATAAATTTTATATATAAAAAATTGACCATCAAATTATAGATGTCATCGAGTTATAGATGATTTAAAAATAAAAAATATTATCTGATGATGTTTCAATGACCATTAATTCAGAAACCTTAACATTGCATATGACTTTAGGATAGAATTTAAAGAAAATTATATCAAATTTCACCATATTTATAGTATAATACTTAATGATAGAAATTTTGCGTACAATGTTCAATTTCAAATAATTTTTGTTTTGAGAAAAACGTTGAGATTAAAAAAAATAATTAAGTGATGTCGCCTCGTGAATATATAACAATCATGTGCATCCAACATATCCGAAATTAATTCTTATAGCAAGAATATATATAGTAACACAAGCAACCAAAATCTTATAGCAAGAATATAGTAACACAAGCAAATTTTCGAACTTTTCAAATTTTAATGCTATGAGCCGAAAGATTCAGCTCATCATGTATTTATGTGTTGATTTAATTTGATATTTAGGTTTGATATATTTAGGAACTAGAAAGTTAATATAAAAATTAGTATAAAATTGATATATCAACAAATTACATTTCAATGATATTTTTATTGTATTAATTTAAACGGATGAACTGATAAAAAACTATTAAGTCAGATTTATGAGTCGAGTCACGAGCGAGTAAGAGGCGTCACTAAGATGGTCAGAGAAAATATGTCGGATTAGGATTTATATATATACATATTGTTATTTGAGCCGAGCCGAGTAACGAGCTAAGATAACCTCAACTCAAATTCATCTCATTTAATTACTTAATTAAATTAGCTCGAATCATATTAGTCAGAGTTAAATTAACTTGAATCACATTAATTCGAATCAAATTGAACTTTTTTTATGCGGCTCTAATTATGTATGCGTTTTTAAATATGTGTGTCTTGTGTCTTGCATGCGTGCTGCCAAATCGCAGACGAAAAAAACATTTAATTTAGAGAATCTTCTAGAACTGAAATTTGACTTTTTTTTTTTTGTTAGGGTGAACTGAATTTTGACTTCTTGAGTCTCTTGAGATCTGTGAATTATACTGACAAGCATTTACAGTTTTTTTTTGGAGTGAGCATTTACAGTTTACTTGTAAATTTGTAATGTTTTTATGTAAGACAATATTCTTGATCTCCGAGTAAGGAATTCCATTAACCAATTTGTAGTTCTTTTCTGAAATGCACTTTGAAATGAAGCTAGAAATGTAGCTGGTACTTTAATTTGATGGAAGTTTGGCATGTCCCGTTATCCCATCATGTGCCATTTATTGATAATGGCGACCTAATAATACTCTTTTTCATTTGCTTTTCTCAAAGTAGTATTCATTTGCTTGAACTTTAAGAAATCGTCGGAACTAATATATGATTTGCTGGGGTACAGCACAGATTTATTTTGGACCACAGAATTGATTTTTAGGATAATATGATAATTTGCATGTTTAATTTTGTACTAATTTTGAACTGAACTCCGGTCAGAAATGAAAAAAAAAAAACAAAGATGATCAAGGATGAAATACTATTTTTTCTTATTTAACTATTTGAGAGCCAATGTACTTTTCATATTTCTTTGATCGTGATTTCATCACAAAATTGACTTGATTATCCGGCGACTGGCGACAATAATAAAATATTGACATGGTAGTAGTTTGTCAAATATGTGAGAACTAATTAATTTGGACTAGTCATGTGTAAGTTTATTTTAAGCAAAATATTAAGAAAATTTTACTGTCGACATTTATCATATTCATCGGAAACTGATTTTACAATTTATGCTAAAATATAAATTAATATGAATATTGATTATTTTATTATTGAACTTATTTTGCATAATATTTTTATTACAAAACTAAGCTAATCTCTATGTTGTTAACTTGAGTGTGTAATGATTCATTTAAGTTGGATGACAAAATTCTATCGAAATAAATTATTGACATCAATAATAAAGCATAATATTTAGCTCTCTTAATTTAATTTTGAGTGGCATAATAATTTTGTACGTGAGCTCTCTTAATGTAAAGCATAATAATTTTGTACGTGAGCTCTCAATAATAAAGCATTTTATTTATTTTTTTAGTGGCATGAGAAACTAGTACGGAGATGACATTTTCTAAAGGTTTTCAAAGTTGGAAGTTCCATAAGAAGAAACAAGAAAAGTTTAAGTCCAAAGGAAGCAAGTTTAATTTTAATTAAATCGTTAATAGAAACAAAATTAATACTGAAAAGGAGTAAAAGAAGATCGGTTTGCTACAGAAATTTAATTTCACATTGTTGTGCGTCTTTATATACTTAAAAGGGTGTGTAAGTTTGCAAAAATTACAAGGGATTATTTGAACATCCCACTTTTTCCTAAGAGGACTTCGTCACTGCGTGAAACATGGGTTGAGTGTAAAACAAAAATCACTAGTACTGTGTTTGACCTTCCTTTTTTTTTTTATAAAAAAAAGTCACATATATATTATGCAAAGATGAAAGAAGAACAACTGAACAAGTCAAAATAGCCAAAATTTCTTTGTGGCGAGTAAAGAAAAATAGTCAAAATTTCTTCGTGGCAACTAATAAAGAAAAATATTCCAAATTTCTTTGTTGTTGAGTATATTTGTATCCAGGAACAAATTATTCGTGTAATATTTAACGGATAAAACTTATAAGTTACTCCTTTAATTTTCATGCGGAAGCGGTTCTAATCAATATAATACTATCACTGGTTCTACAAGAAATCACGAGTCGAAACCGGAAGGCTTGCGTTTTCCACAATCTAAATTCTTTAAGTCCTAGTAGAGTATATTTTCTCTTTTTCTCTCTCTCTCTGATAGTAGTGATAGATTCGCTTTTTTTCTTTTCTAATAAGTGAGAGAGAGAGTATACTTGTTCAATGTACCGGTTCAATCTTATAACGGATTGAGTTTGGATTCAGGTTTTTCATAATGGCAGTACTGATAATTAAATTCAACATCTACCACTTACACAAAATGGAAGACCCGATATAAACTAAGATAATATAATTTCTTATCTCTGTTAAAATTTATACAAGAAAATAGACCGTGACCAGCATATTTGAATTTGATATGATATGTTATTATCCAACTATTAGGTATGTATAACAACATCTAAGTAGAGTAAATATGCAGTACCCTAGATCATCTAATCATATTTTAAGTATAATAGATTTTTTATTTATTGATATAACCATACTTATATATTCACAATCATGTTACATAAACATAATTGGTGCACCAGTGAATATAAACAAATATGATACTATAATGATATTTTTCTTTTATCTAAAATTTCTTCATTCCAAAATAATTATTATCCAGATATGTTTAATTAGATTGCATCAATCGTGATCATTGATAACATTCCAAAATAACTAATTAAAATGAAGCTTCAAGTATTTAGTAAAAAATCAAAGAGTACTATAAGATTTTTTTGATCTCACGGGTCTCACACAACAAAGAAGCAGAGATCATATTTTCTGTTATCCTATTGGTCAATTGCACATATGGTATGAAACATATGCTATGGTATTATTCTCCATTTCTTATGGAGCGTATGTCTAAACTAAAATTCAATACCATACAATTGATAGTTCAGATACACGAAATATCTAACTTGAGTCCACAACTCTACTTACTATTAAATACAATAACAAGACTCTCACTTGACATAAGAAAATTAAGGTAAATAGTGGGTATTTCACCGTCGGTCATAATTGTAAAAATTTATATGTCTTGTATCTTTATCTTGAAAATACCACAAATTCAGCTTCCATTGTGGATAAGGATATATAACTATGTTTTTTACTACTCCAAGAGATGACTCCATTATTAAGTAAGAAAACATAATCAGAGGTAGATTTTCTTTCATCTAAATCTCCTCCCCAATTAGCATCTGCATAACCTATGAGTTGTAGATTTTCTCTTTGAAAACATAATGAATAATCTGCAGTACCTTTCAGATACCTAAGTATTCTTTTTACTGTTTTCCAATGGGACTGTCTTTGTCAAACCGTGAAATTTAAATTAAGAATAATAATAATTAAGATAATGGTCAAACATTCCGACACAAATTGACTGATAAATTAAAAGAATTTAATTAATAATCGAATAAGAATAAATTTAATATTGAAACAAATAATAAAATTTAGAAAATGTTAATTACGCAAAATATAAGAAAAATACTTATAATAATAATGGAAGTAAAAATAATAATAATTCATTAATGAAATACATGTCTAATGATATAGGGAGTTAAGAGGAAATTAAGGAATAAAAATCGATTCGATTTATCAAAATTTAGTAACCAACTTATTATTCAAATAAACTAATTAATTAAATAAAATTGATTAATCTTAGGGTTAATCACTAATAAAAATAAAAATAAACTTTAAAATTGAAATAGACAATAAATCAATCAAATTCAAAATCTAAATAAAATGCCTTAAGACAAATTTATAAATAACATGACTCCGCTATATAAATGCATATATATGTACTAATAATAACAATAAATCTGACACTACACTATGAACTATAACTCAAATACAACGTAAAATACCACACCGCTAGCCACAGAAAATCTCGTTTCATCATCTCCCATTAAATGCACTTCTCTCTCTCTCTCCTTCTCCCCCCTGCCCGACTTCCTCTTTTTCTTTTTTTTTCTCCCTTCCTTCTTCTCTGGCGGCGGAGAGGAGAAAACTCCCCCTATTTCCCCCTCTTCGTTGATCGGTCTCTCTCTCTCTAGCGCAAGAAGCGCCAAACTCTGATCCGCCCCACTCACTTGTTCGGCTTGCCTTCCTTTTGTATGACAACGGTGGTTGTCGACGCCACCCACCAACGGCACCGTCGACGCCCCTCTTCCCTCTCCGGATCCGAGCCGCACAAACCTCCCTCGCCTCTCCGAGCTCGGCTACCACCACAACAAAGGTGAGGCCGAGCGGCCTTGTCGTTGTGACCCCTGCCCAACCGCCCCTTTCTTGCTACATTTGTCAAAATCGGGTAATCTCCTTCCTTTTGTTGGCCGTGTGGGCCTTATGTCGCACCGGGGCGGAGCCCCGCAAGTGCCTCTGGGTTGTTTGCTCGAATAGTTGATTGGGGTGTTAGTTTAACTGTTGCTCGAAATTGTTCATTTCCTCCACTTTTCCCCTTGCTTTGTTGTTGTAACGATTGGGACTTGTCGTCCGTTCTTGGTTGCTGACTTTGTACCAGCACTTTGCCTCTACTGATTTCCTTTCTTTGGTACGATTGTGCCTACTGGTACCACTGGGTATAGCCTTGTATTTACATTCGAACCCACTCGTGCTTGTTGTGGTGAGTGCCTTGGTACACTGGTACCGAAGGGTACCAGTGAAGCGAGGCCTTAGCCCTGTGTTCTTGATCTCCTCTATAGAGCGCATATGGTTTACTTGGCCTTGTTATTAGACTAATTGGTGCTGATCCTACCTCTTCTGTTGCTCTGTCCCCTGAGATGTTGAGAAATAATTTTGCTTTTGTTGCTGTTACTGGGGTGCCTTGTTCTGGTTTGGTATTGATATGGTATAGTGTCCCTCCCAAGGGCCAAATTATGAAATACTAAAGATTAAGAGCTAAAATGAACTTTTATGGTAATAACTCATGTGAGGGTTATATGCGCAAGTAAATCACGATTGATAATCGATACTATAGATGCAAGTTGGGGTAATAAAATGAACAAAGCTAATGGGCCCGTAAGTATTGATCAAGATTAAGAAATAATTGAATACATTGGGCCGAAAAATGAATCTTTAATAAATTTAAACTTAATCAGGGTTAGTAATGATAAAATAAGGCCCAATGTTAAAAGTATCAAGATAATAAAAGTGATTAAATTAAAAATGTGACTAAATAATTAGAAGCCGCCCCGAAAGGTCAGGCGGTATCCATGGATAATAACGTAAACTTTAATACCCGGGAAATGATTATATTCCCTGACTGCCCCCGATTCGGGATATCGGTGCATTGGCACCAACAATTTGGTAGTCAGCGTATGATCCCGAACATTAAAACACCAACACATTAATAAAACAGTAATAATTCTCTTAAATTAGTTTACTTTCTTTTTATTTTTAATTTTTCTTTTAAGTTTTCCTTTTTAAATTTATTTTAAACTATTTTTTAATTTATGAAAATATAGTGTTAAATATATATATACATAAAAATAAAAGCAAAATTAATAAGAATAATAATTAGGATATAATGAATATACATTAGTATATATATATACATATATATATATTAATCAATTTCTCTATTTTTAATAAGAATAATATTAATTATATAATATTATATATTAATCAATTTCCCTAATTCTAGATAATTAATTATCCAAATTATAATTAAATTAATTAAGTGACATTAAGCCAACTTAATTAATATAAATAAATTAAGTTAGTTACGTTGATCGAAATAAATACAATCTCAAAACACCAACACAGTTTAATTAAAACAAACATGTTAAATTAAATTAAGTTTCCTTAATTTCTTTTACTTCTATTAATATAATCTCTAAATTATAAAAATAATACTAGTATAAATAAAATAAAACATAATTAAAGAATATACTATAAATAATTAAGAGTTATAAAATAATAATTTAAAATATAATAATATGTTAGATTTTAAGGTATATATTAATTAATTTCTCTATTTTAAATTAATAAGAATAATACTAAATATATTAAATATAAAATATTATATATTAATCAATTTCTCTATTCCTAAATGATTAATTATCCTAATTATAAATTTAATTTAATTAAGTAATAATAATTAGTTAGCTTAATCAATCAAAATAAAATGTAAATCAATTATATTAAATCAAAATAAATATGATCTTAAAATACGTACTTAAATAATAATAATTTCAATTTAGGGTCCGGTATACCTTGACCAAACCAGACCTAATGTGAATATGATACTCGCCAATTTAATCTATTTCTGACTTCATAGGTTTTCGAAAAATATCTTGACGAGCCGACAAACGAATACACTCAAGATGAGACGGCTCATCTGACAAGATCGTGATGCGCCACCCGAGACTTAGCAATTTGACGTTCTGACCTAACCAAATTATTCTCAGGTACGGTTTCCTGGGATTTGATTTCCTTTCTTCAGAATTAGGAAACCCAAACCGAAAATAAATGTTTTTAAAATAAATCGAATTGAGGTATTTTCTGACCAAACATTATTTAGAGACCCGAATTGAACTGTCATATGCATTCAGTACTTGACCGGCATATTCGAGACATACCAGTATTTGCATGCCATATCATATCATGATGCATGTAGACAGGATAGGAGTAGGACTCGGGAAATAGTCTCGAGATAGGATTATGTTAGAGTTAAATAAATAAAGAGATAAATTATAATTAGTAGATTAATATTATTAATATCATTAATTATAAATTAAGTTAGGTAATTAATCATGCACAATGCATGGAAAAGTGCTGAGAGGCGGGCCGGGTGATCTCAGTCTGAGGTTGCCTTGTATAACCAGACCAACGGATTATATTCCTTTGGTCTGTATATACATTGCGCACCTTTGCTTGTCGGTTATCCACCGACCCCGTCATTTGGCGGGTTCGGCCGTGCTAGAGTGTTTTTCTTTTGATCAATATTATACTTTTAATATTCTTAATATGATTAAGATTTCTAATCCAAATTTGAGCGATTAGGATACCATGTCTTTCAGTGTTTAGTGTGGGCGTCCATATCCGAGTATGGATTCTACCATGTTTTGTTATTTTTCGGGATGCGGTCCTCTGGCCCCTAGTGGGTACAGTGTAGGCTCCCATTTGTATCGTCTGTCATTTTGTCATTTCTCGGAATGCGGTCCTCTGGCCCCTGGTTGGTACAGTATAGGCTCCCCTTTGGGATGCGGTCCTCTGGCCCCAGGTTGGTACAGTGTAGGCTCCCATCTGTATTATATTTCATTTTGTCATTATTTTCGAGATGCGGTCCTCTGACCCTTAGTTGGTACAGTGTAGGCTCCTATTTGTATTAGTTTCCGATTTGTTATTTCCTGGGTAGTTATCTCCTTTTGATGATATGGCAACTGAAAGCATAACTTCTTAATCCATTTTGTTTTATTATATTATTATTATTCTGTGAGGTGGATCATCAGATTCAGAATACCGAGTACGTGCTTTTAGCCGTCACTCTCCTAGGGCGTTATCACTCCGGGAGGCTGAATTTTCCCAGGGTATTCAGGGCATTGGCGCCCGCTTACTCGAAAATCCTAAGTTTGTAAGTTTGGCCCGAATACGTGCCCGCTTAGGTAAGTCACAAGTCCAGGGCACGACCACGTGCCCGCTTGTGGATGGATTGATGATCTGCAACTGGGGTATGTATTTATACGGGTGCTTTAAATCTCGTATCTTGTATATATATTTATTATATATTATATTATTATCCACAGATTTTTATAATTTGTGTTTATTTGTCATTGCATGTCATTGTATCATAGCGAATTGTTAAAGAGACATATTAACTATAATTTTACTATTTAAATAGATAACTGTTGCATTTAAAATATCAGCATCGGTGTTGGGTCCAGTCTAGGAAAGAAGATCAAATCTTAAGGCTGGATCTAAATCCGTACTGAGTAATTTTTAAAATTACTCACGTTTCCACGGTGGTTGTGGGATCCAGGTATTTCAGGTTTAGGATTTTTCTTGGAGCGAGTGCTAGGGACAGTCCTGCGCGATGACAGAGATGCTTCGCTGCATGTGCACGTGAGCCGGGTAGTGGATTAGGATCTATCGGGTTTCAAGTTTTACTTCTTTCTTTTGGGTTTTTATTTGAGAGATTTGTTGTCCATTCCGATGGAGCTAGCCCCGCCTATGTAGGCGTTGTATATTCTTTGTTCATTCTGGAATGTATGGTCATGTATTTATATTTATTATTATTTTGTTTATTCTGAGATTTTTCTTATATTATTCATTTAGCCTTTCGTGCGCGTGTCTCGGCGTGCGTACGTGGCGGGATTAATCACCCCTAATCCGTTTTATTATTTCTGGGGTGTGACAGTCTTGGATTAGCTTGAGTAAAGAACTTTTTCCATTTATATTTTTTCATTTGGAGTCTTTGGACACATTCTTAAGCTAAGACTTTCGCCTTTTTGCTATAGGAGTATCAATAGATTTACAGTCTTGCATACGAAACTTTTCAAGTACTTTTCTGATGTAATGCTCTTGTGATAAGGCTAACATCTTTTTGGAACGATCTCTTTCAATCTTCACTCCAAGAATATATGTTGCTTCACCCATATCTTTTATATCAAAATTGGAGGATAACCATTCTTTGATAGTTTGCACATACTCCTTATTGTTACTATCCAACAATATATCATCCACATAAAGTGATAGTATCACAAATTTATCTTTGGATCTCTTAACATACATGTAGTGATCTTCATCAATCATTTTAAAATCGAATGATATGATTGCTTGATGAAACCGAATGTACCATTGTCTGGAAGATTGTTTTAGATCATAAATAGATCTCAATAATTTACACTCTTGACCTTCAACAACAAAACTGGCAGATTATTCCATATATATCTCTTCTTCCATATTATTGTGGGACCCTTTTTCGCGCGCTCCGCACCGCCGCTGGGCGATGGGATGCGGAAGAAGGACACGGAGATCCCTCCCAAGCGTGCATCTATTTAATGCCGGCTGATTCTGCCGTTTAGAACGATTTGGATGCACATTTAGGGGGTTTTTAGTGATTGTGAGTTCTTGTAGATTCCGGTGGGCGCAAGCCCCCACCGTTAATTACCCTGGGCTATTAACCTTGAGGCACCTCTGGATCTTTAAAAGGGAGAAGCAAATAGTATAGTTAAATGATGATCAAGTGGTCGTCTGGATTCACTGAATGGTTGGTCCCGTGGAAGACGAACCTACTACAGATCGGTTCAGTCTTTACCGCCTCGAGAGATAACCTTACTACAGATCAGATTAATCTCTTCGAAGGGGTTCGAGGTGAGTCTACTTACAGAACGACTCAACCTCAATTGATAAAAAAATAAACCTGTTTCAGAATGATTCAGAATTGATCCCATGAAAGACGAAACTACTACAGATCGGTTCAGTCTTTACCGCCTCGAGAGATAACCTTACTACAGATCAGATTAATCTCTTTAGAGGGGTTTGAGGTGAGTCTACTACAGAATGACTCACCCTCAGTTGATCTAGAAGATAAACCTACTACAGAACGGTTCAATCTTAACTAGTCAACAACCAATCACACAAAATACAACTCGAAGCACTGAGCCGGTTGATCTTGAGGTTGGTGAATCAGGAGAAGGGTGGATTTGGCCCACGTGTTTCTTCTCACCGATCTTCTAGATCATGAATTCGAAGCACTAAGCCGATTCATAAACCTAGGAACACAACTGCACACAAAGTCAAACCTGAAGCACTAAGCCGGCTTAACATTGAGGCATGTGTTAGTGAAGGAACCTACTACAGAACGGTTCACATTCACTATTTTGTGGATGAATCTACTACAGAATGATTCAATCTCACAATCTCGGGAGATGAACCAGAAGACAAACTTATCGACGGATGAGTTCAGCCTTACTAGCTCAAATGGTCATGAATTACTTGTTCATGATACCGAGTCATTAAGATGTCACTCCTCTCGGACATCGTAATGTTCTTCTTGAAGTCGACATATCTCTTCATGTTGATGTCGCAACCTTGGTTATTCTTCAACGAGCGTCAAGATGTTCTTGTCCCGACTAATCGTTCTAAATGTTGCATTACTTGTGCAAAATCACTGTGTTGTTCTACACCCCTTGTGTGAACGTATTTGGTCATGAATTACTTGTTCATGACACCGAGTCATTAAGATGTCACTTCTCTCAGACATCGTAATGTTCTTCTTCATCAAAGTCGACATATCTCTTCATGTTGATATCGCAGCCTTGGTTATTCTTTGTCAAGATGTTCTTGTCTCGACTAATTATTCTAGTATGTTGCATTACTTGTGCAAAACCACTGTGTTGCTCTACACCCCTTGTGTGAGCGTATTCATTCATCTCTAAAATGTAAAAAGAACTATTACATTTTTATTGATTTTTATTATTAAGATAATGCCTTTCATTATTATCTCTATTACAAAGGTGATCATATATCTATTTCTTATTTTTAAACTCTATTTATTTCTGTAGAAAATTATTTACAAAAATAATAGGAAATGGGTTAGCTATTAACTAGAATTTTATTTATATTTTTTGGGATTTTATAATAGCTAAAGTAATAGAATTTTGTTATTATTATTTCTAAACTCTATTTATTTTTGTAGAAAATCACTTACAAAAATAATAGAAAATAAATTGGCTATGAGGATATTTATAATAGCTAAAGTAATAGAACTTTATTATTATATTTTTATTATTTTGAAATACTATTTATTTTGTAGAAATTATTTACAAAACAAAAGGTGAATTAGCTATATTATTTTTATTTTTATTTTTAGGATTTATAATAGCTAAGAGAATCATTATTAGTATTCTATTCTATTTATGATAGTTTTCATTATATTTTATTATTTCTATTTGTTATTTGTAGAAAAATATAAGATTTTGTTTTATTACTATTATTATTATTACTTGGATTTTAAAATTCTTATAATAGCTACAAAGAATGAAATTCATTATATTCTTTATCACAATTATTATTTTATTGTATTTTTTTTATTTATCAAAATATTTTTCATTATATTTTATTAATATTTTTAAGCAGAAGATAATAATAACATTTATTCCATTATTATTGTATCTTTATTCAAATTTTAGAAATAACCAAAAGGATACAATTCATTTTATTATATGATTTTATTATTATATTTTTTATTCTTATTCTAGAATAAGATATATTTATCATTTATTATCATGATTATTTATTTATGTATTTTTTTTTATTTTTACAGAAAAGATTAACATAATATTTATTTGATATTATTATTTTATTCTCTTTTATAATTAAAGAATAGAGTTTATCTTATTATTTGTTATTAAATATTATTATTATTATTATTATTTTGTGAAAATCACTTGAAAAATCATTAAAATATATTTAATCATTATTTATGATTTTATTTGAATTTTTAGAATTTTTATAATATTTAAAACGACAAGTCAAAACTTAAGTCAAATATTCAAATGCAATATAATGTCCTTTTGCTTTTGAATTGTTTTAATATAATAATATTTTTAAAATTGAGATATTATTATACAGAAAAATACTATGAAAAGTAAAGAAATTTTAGAAACAAATTTGAGTTAATTTGGAGTTTAGAAACATTTTTAAATGATTTATTTATTCTATACTTTTAATATTCTGTTATTATTCAAATATTGGGCCCAATCTGGGCCTTTGGATCCATACCGAGATTAGTGCATATCTTTCATATAACTTTATTCTTATTTGGGCCGTTCGATCTATTTTGAGATTCACTTTCCTGAGATGAAGGGTTCAGATCAACTCTTTCCTTTTCCTCTAAGCCGCGGTTTATGACTGTCGTTGGATTCCTTCAAGATGTGTTGTCGCGCATCAAATCTCGTGTTTATGCGCTGAAAGTCGTGCATACTCGTCCCTCTGACTATCCCGTTGACTGCCTCGCTGAGATTTACGCTGGAGGTTGTTTCCGGCGGCCGGAGCTCTGTCCCTCCGATCAGGTAGACCCAGCAGTGTCGCCTCATTGTCAGGAACACGTCTATGGCATCTGATTGAAGATCGGTACGGTGTTTCATTGTGTGTAAGAGTACCATTTCTGGTACAGTTCCAATTCGGTACCGACTGAGTTTTCGATCGTGAATTTTACTCAATTGATCGATGAATCTCTCAATTGATCTTCTATTAATGATCGTCTATACTTTCTAACTATGTTTGCAAGTTCAATTCTTTTTGAAATCGTCGTATAGACCTTGATCGGCCTCGGTGTTGCTCGGTATGGTACCAATCGTGTTTATTCAAGAGATGTATACTGAATTACCTTTTATTACGCAACTTTCCTTGCACTTTGAGTTGCTTGTAAGTGTTTTTCCAATCACTCAAGCAACGAAATCGGGAGGATAATACAAGTCCTACTACCGATTTAATATGAAACTGGTTCCGCGATGAATGGGAGAGCCATGTGACCCTACTACCAATCTTATTATGCAATCAAATAAATGAAAAGGAATGAAAAAAAAATATATGAACAACTATATGGAACTTAAACCGAAAAGCTCAGATCTTTAAAGTTCATAATCTATTTTGAAAAGAATACTGGTAATTCATAAGATTCAAATGAAAAAAATAGAAATTGAGAAATAGAAATACAAAGATGACATAAGAATCAGAGTTATAGAATTAGAATTGAATTGAAAATAGAAGATTATCAAATTGTTCAATGCAAGAATCAAACTTATTATATAATTCCATAAAATCATTCTCGAATGCATTTTGAATTTTATAATAGTACCTACTTAACAAGCTTGAATGAATCTTGTGGAGGCTATGAATGAATCGAATTGAGAGACTAAGTCTACTATCAATTGATCCAATTGCTTCTTTCTTTCTTCAACTTTGCTTTGCTCTCTCCTTTCTCTGCTAGTGTATCTCTCCCTCTCTCTCTTAATTGCTAGAATTTTCAGATTGCCTCCCTTTGGTCTCTAATTCTGAGGGTTTATATAAGCTAGGGGTGTGAATGTTGCTAAATGGTGATTGGTTGGGTGATTAGCACTTGGATCACGGTTTTAATTCAATCTCAACCTTTGGTTCGGTTTAGATCAATGACTAAGATGCTATTGTGCTTTCTAATCACTCAGTTGAGTCAACCTTTGGCAGTTAGGCCGTTTGAGTTAGTTACACACATTTTCATATTTACCCTTTTTGCCATTTTCCATATTAATTAACCATCATTCTCTTCTGGACTGTTCTAGAACCTTCTCACCATTTGCCAGTCGCCAGTAAGCCCTCCTACATCCTATAAAAGCCTCTACATGGCTTGGAATTTCTTCTTTCCCCATCTGAGCCCGATTTTCACTTGATCATCATTGCTGTTATTTCCTCTTCAATCCATTCAATTGTGAGCTCCTTTAGCCTCCTCTTAATCCCAGTAGTTGATCTAGTTTGTCTTTTGCACCATTGGTGTACTCCATTGCCAAGTTTGAACTCACTGTTCTTCTCCCGGTTATTGACTTGGTGAAATACTATTGCAAAGCTTCAAAAGGTATTATCTTTGCATCTGGAGAGTGTCGCCTTAGTGAGGGGAAGCTACTTGCATAATCAATTTCACATTTGCGAGCTTGCAAAGGTCAGTCCCAATTTCAACCTTACTAACTGTTTTAGACTAATTTTCCTTGTTCTTTTCGCAATCTCCAAAATTCATAGCTTCTTAATGCTTTAATCAACGTTCTGCATCTTTATGTTGAAGGAATTTGAATAATTGTGCCATCTCTAGCTTATTCATCCATGGCGCCTCTCGATCAATCGCGCGGAAGAAAGAGACGCAGAGGAAGAAGAGAAGAAGGAGGTGCCTCTGGAGGGGTTGGTCTCGGCGCATGTGAACCGCAACGGAGTAGGGTCCACAGTCAGAGGGATGATGTGCATGAGCCAGGTACGCCTTTCCTTTCTTTCTCCTTTATTTAAATTCCAGTTGTATTTGAATGAGCTTGGTTCACATAGTGGCTTATGCGCCTCTGACTCATAAACCTGACAATAGGGTCCCACTTGTAAGTCTCTTGTGTCTAGGCTTACAGAGATGATTATTAACTGGTTAATTCACAGATTAGTATTAATTATGCTGAGTTGGCATGTTATGATTGGTTGCTAGGTTAAGCACTCCCCTTTAGTATTAATGATCTAATTAACAGCTGCTGAGGTGGCTCTGTAGTGTAGTGCCATGTGGCATTGACAGAGTGAGGTGGCCTTGTAATATTATGCCATGTGGCACAGGCTGAATGAGGTGGCTTTGTAGTATGATGCCATGTGGCACAGAGAGGGGAGGTGGCTTCCTGTGGTTGTGCCATGTGGCACAGAGAGGGTGAGGTGGACCACTGGCTGGCTGCCACGTGGCACTGAGGTGGGGCCCACATGTCAGGTCAGTATGGTGGTGGGGCCCACCGGGCTGAGGTGGACCAATGGGGTCCTGACACGTGGCACTGAAGTGGCCCAATGAAATGCTGACACGTGTCACACTCTCTCTCTTCTCTGATTCTGTGTGTATACGTTTGGGATCCCCAGTTTGCACCCAAATGGGTCCCTGCCCCCAAGTTGCACCCAGAACTGCCTTGATTAAATCTCAACCCTTGATTAATCTATTTAATCTGCTTTTATCTTCCCTGAATTTATTTTAATAGCTCCACTTATCCAAAAATCATGAAAATTTCACCAAAAATCCCTAAATTCATGATGATCATCCCTGTAATTTTTAATTCCATTTTTACCCCTGTCTCTCTGAATTAAAAAATCTTTTGTCTAGAAAACCTTATTTTTCCTCCTCGAATTAATCCCGATTTCAATTGTAGCTCGGTGTCTCTCGCCAATTATCTCTCTCTTGCAGAAACCACCCTAACTAAATACCAATTAGACTTGTATTGATATTCATTAGGGTTTGATCGATCAACAGCTTGATTACTTGTCAACAATTGATACAAATCTAGACTTGATCGGATGGTTGCTCCCACTTTTCGGCACTTTGATCGGTCTTATGAAATTGACTTTCAATCCCTTATCATGAGGGTGACTTGGTCAAAGAACTGACTACTTATCGCAATTGACACAAATCAAAGCATGGTTAGGTGGTTGCTCACAAATTTTGGCACCGGTCGGCCTTGAAAGCAAAATCACATTTGAAATTTCTCATGATTAGTTGTATCATAATACTAGCTTGGCATTGACATCATTCCTTGTTGCATAAGGATTATACTGCTTCAGTTCTTAGGGTTTGCTTTGATGATAGATTCTCAGGGTTTAATTCTGACTCCCTTGATACTTGGTCACTAAGGTGTAGGGTCCACCGTCGGTGAAAAATGATTAGATGGATGACCCTCTAGAGATCTCTCTCTCCCGAATCTCCCGAGGGTCACCCATCTCGAATGAATAGGAGATGACGGGGTATTTATATCCTTGCTTTTGCACTTAGGATTTCCTCGTGGGATTAATGTTTAACCCTTTGTTCCGGATTGATTAGACTTATCGGATAAGCTAGGTTCATGCCGTCAAAGCTACTTATAAAGGGACGCCACATGGGTCCCACTTGTCGAAAAAATGTGATCGGATGGGCGACCCATCGTGAGATTTTCTCTCTCGAAATCTCCCGATGGTCGCCACCCTCGAATGAGTAGGAGGTGGTGGAGTATTTATATCCCCGTCTCTCACCCCCCGACATTTCCTTGTGGGATTAATCGATTTGTTCCGGGATTAGGCGGCGACCTTTTCGATCGGTGGGCCCTCTCTCTTCCCCTTTCTCTTTCTTTTCTCTTCTTATGATTTACCATTAATAATTGATTTTATTTTCATTTATTCGGCTACTCATTAACTTTGAGATTTTCCAGGGTAAACAATTATCAATTACCTTGCGTCCTTTTGGGAGATCAACTAATTTCTAAATATTATTTGATCTCATTGACTCCATTTTTTCTTCTATTGCTTTCATCCATTTCCCTTTAGCGGAACAAGTAAGAGCCTTTCGAATATTTTTTTGGCTATTTTTCATCTTGCATGACAATTGTGTAAGATTAATTCTCAATTGGAAAATGACGTTTAGAAACTCTAGCACGGTTGCTAATTCTCATCTGCTAATTTTCTCCCACTTGGATGAGATACTATTGGAGGTTCAGGAATATGCACTAAACAATTTGCAATAATCAAATCATTTTGTTCATCTACCTCATATAGAACAAAATCCTGAACTATCTCACCCTTTCTTGGAAATTCATTTTCTAAGAAAATGACATATCGTGACTCAAATTCTGTTACACTCTCACTTGATTGTTCACCAATGAACACATAACCTTTGGAATGTTCAGAGTATCGTATAAATATACTTTTTGTTTATCTCGTGGAGCTAATTTACCATGTTGATGAGTTATATATCATGAACAAAAGCAGCACATCCCCAAAGTCTCGGATCACTAATATCTGGCTTTCTATTATTTTAAAATTCGTAAGGAGTAGAAGAAACATATTTAGAGGGTACACGATTTAGAATATAGATAACAATCAACAATGCATCACCCCAAAAAGTGATTGGCAGATTTGCTTGAACCATCATTGACCTAATCATTTCTAAAAAAGTTCGATTTCTTCTTTCAGCTACTCCATTTTGCTGTGGAGTATATGGTATGGTCAATTGTCTAAATATTCCTTTTTTTCACACATTTATTTGAATCAATAGATAAATATTTGCGACCACGATCCGTTCTTGAGGCCTTAACCTTTCTGTCTAATTGATTTTCAACCAAAATAATAAACTTCTTAAAGCATGCAAGAGTTTCAGATTTATAAGATATCAAATAGACATGGCCGTATCGTGTATAATCATCAATGAAGGTGATAAAATATCTACCTCCATGTCGTGCCCTCACATTCATTGGTCCGCAAATATCTGAATGAATTAATTGCAATGGAAATTCAGATCTAATTCCTGTTCCGAATAGTTTTCTTATCATTTTTCCTTTTAAATAATTTTCACATGTTGGTAGACTAACCCGTTTAAGATGGCATAGTAAGCCTTCTTTGGCTAATCTATCCATCCTTTGTTGTTCAACATGACCTAATCTCATATACCATAGATTCACATCAATATTATCATAAGCATATGTAATTTAAGAAAAATGAGTATTATAAGAAGTCATTATATTAATAACATCTAAAATAATAAAACCATTCGATATATATCCATAACCATAACATACATCATCCATATACAACTTAATACTAGTATTGCACATGTTCAAAGTAAATCCAAATCTAAGAAGAACAACAACAGATACAAAATTTCATCGAATTTCAGGTGCAAAGAGAACATCATGTAAGAGAAGGGTCCGACCATCACGCATATCCAACTTGCATGTGCCTATACGCTTGACCGATACATGAGAGTTATTTCCTACATAAAGTCATTCTGATCATTGAGGAATTTGATGAAAATCCATAAATAAATCACGATCTTTGGCTACATGGTTTGTTCCCCCTAAGTCTACAATCCACAAAGGATAAAAAACATCCATAAAAACTGAACTGGAAACATATGAAAAATATGAAACATTTTCTATTATCTGTATCTTGCGGGGCTCATTACATTCACGAGCATAGTGACCCTTCTTGCCACAATTGAAACACTTGATCTTAATCTTGTTATGCTTCTCAGAACTATTATGGGAAGCCTTTCCCTTGCCACGATACTGCCCCTTATATTTTTTCTCTTGCTTGCCCTTTTCTTTGCCATCATTTGACTTACGTTTCTGGACTTGTCCTCCATGAGAACATGAACCGGCCAATTGCACAGTAGTTTCAGTTTCCTGAGATTTTGATGCCTCAATACGATCATCCTTAATTTCTAAATACCTGACAACATCGTTGAGAGTTTCAATACCCTCATTGTGAGTTAAATTCACCTTCATGTGTTCCCGTGTATGAGGAAGTGAACGAATCACTACTTGAACCTGTTGTTCATCAGTCAAAATATGACCAACATTCTACAACTCACTAATCATATTCGACATCTCCCTGAGATGTTGACGCATGCTGTGATTAGGACGCTTCTTGTAAGTGTCAAATTTGATGGTGAATTATCTCAGTTTGGTAACAGAAGTTCCATCAAACTTCTACTTCAAAACAAGTCACATCTCTTTGACAACTTCATATTGTCTGAACTCACGCATCACATCATTTTACATACTGCTCAACAACTTAATGCGAGCAATGTAGTTCTTCTTTTTCAATGATTCAAATGCAGTACTATCACTAATGTGCTTGGGAGTTGTACCTTTCTCTGGTTCAGTTAGAGCATAACACATATAGTTTTATAACAAACTCAAAATAATTTAATAATAATAATATTTATAGATTAAAATCGAAAGATCACCAAGTTTCACAATTATCTTTTAATCTATAAATTTTTATTAATATTAATTATTTTACCGTACAAAACTCTCACAAAAAAATGATAAACAACAAATATATAAATAATATTTTAATTTTAAAAAAAATTAAAAAAAATATTCAGAAAAAAATCCAAATTTAACATATGTATTTATATATAAAAGAATCCCTACTTTGACTCAAGTTGGAGTATGATGTAGTGTTAAGTCCATTCTTACTCTAGAGGTTATGGGTTCAAGCCCCAATGAAAGCAATTTTTCCTTTATTTTGTTCATAGAATTTATTTAGACCAAATTCATTTAAAAATAATTAAATAAATACAACCAAATGGTCCCTCTCTCTCTAGCAAAAAAAATAAAAAAGAGACTTGAGATTTGATACAATTTGGATGAATAGAAAAATATCCTTCCCAATCAAGAACCTCTCAGTCCAAAAATAGAAAAAAAATATTCTTTGTATGGCTGTTATTTATTTGAATTATAAATTTATCCAACCCAGTTGTACAAGATCTAGAATAAAAATGTATGTTGATTTTTTTTTTCACTATGTTGCTATACATCTCTGAGAAATGCACTTATAAAATCTCCAAAACAGTGAATTTTCTAAATTTCTTAAAATAACTAAGATTTCATTGAAAAAATTTTAGATTTATAAAAAATAAATTTGCGATTCAATCTGAAATTTATATTTATTTAATTCATGAATTAAAAAGAGAAAATAATTATTTCTATCAAAATTATAAATTATTCTTATGTAAAACTAATTTTATATATGTATAAAATTCACTAAAATAGTGATTTAATAAACCATAATATATGCTATAAAAGCTCTGATACTAATCTAATATTCAACGGATAAAACTTACAAGTTGCACCGTTAATCTTCGTGCGAAAATGGTTCTGACCAATACAACACTATCACTAGTTCTGCAAGAAATCACGAGCCGAAGTCGGAAGCCTTGTATTTTTCACAACCTAAATTCTTCAAGTCTTAACAGAGTATCTTTTTTTCTCCCTCTCTGATAATAGTGATAGATTCGTTTTATTTTGTTTTCTGATAAGTGAGAGAGAGAGTATACTGGTGTATATTTATAAGCCAATGCATCTGCTCAATACACCTGTTCACTCTTATAACGGGTTGGGTTTGGATTCGGATTTTTCATAATGAACGTATTGATAATTAAATCCAACAATCCGTGACATATATAATGAGATGATTTGCAAACAATAATTTCTTTTTATTTGCGAATGACTTTATTTTCTGTTTTTACTGTCTCTTCTATCATATTAATGATTTAAATGAATCCAAATTTCTACACCTCTTCCAAGTTTTCCAAAAAAAAAAAGATTTAAATAGATCCTATTTTTGGAAATTATGTAACAGTTCTACAAAAAAAATGCGAAATTTTCAGATGATTTGTTTTTACCAACTAGTATATGGACGTAATTTATATATTGTGAGAAAAAAATCCCGGATATATTGATATTATACTTAAATTGTGAATTTTATATTTCATCAAATTATCGTGAGATATTGAAATTATTAGTTTATTACTATGATCAGTCAAATAATAATTATATTTGATCTAGTGTTTTCCAAGATAATTTTGATTCCACCTAAAACACTATTTCACCGTACTTTTATGCCTTTTATATGATTGGCCCCCCAACCGCATGATATGAGAATCTGAGGCTTTTGGTCTGCTAATAATTAGGAATTAATATCCGCTAGACCTAACCGATAGCAAATATTATATCGAACTTGAACAAATATACAAGAAATTGTCTGCTGAATATATCTGGGGTGATAACGCGGCACGTCCGCACGACGCTCTTTTCCTTCGCTTTTTTTTTTTCTCTCTCCATTTGATGTGGTAACTAACCTCCCAAAACCTACGAGTACTTATTTTAAATTTTTTTATCAGCTATTCATAAAAAAAGGAAAAATAAGATTAGTATCACCGACAATTCTGATTGGACATGTTAAAGAATTATCACTTGACAATGATTATATTTATATTTGATAATCTTAACAAGAATTCTAAAGAATATTAAATAATATTGGAATAAATAACAATTTAAATTGTTTATGGATAAGTAGAGAGTCTAACAATCAAAATATATCCAATTTAATTATCGTTTTTTTATTCATCAAGAATTGTTAATCTCGCATTGTTGAAATCTCAAATCATTCAAAAACCAACTTTTAAATCTAGTAACAAAAAACAATATCATCCATGTGAAAAGTCGCATGATTGAACTTGGATGAGCGTCATTTATAGATATTTACTAAATCTGAGAATTTAACTCTCATCTTTTTATAAAAAAAGGAAATCCAAATCATTCAATGTATGAAAATATATAAAATCTCACTATATTTTAATAAAAGATATCAAACAGTGGAGGTGTTAGGTTTAATAAATGATATATCCGTTACGAAAAATATAAATCCAACTCATTATAAAGAGATGAATAAGTGAAGAGGTATATTGAAGAGATGCATTGAGCATGTGCATTAATAGACACTAGTCTTTTCTCTTTTTCTTATAAAAAAGAAGAGAGATTGTTACTATTATGAAACAGAAAAAGAAAGAAACAAAAGATACTCAAGTAAGATGAAAGTTTTAGGTTGTAAAAAAACATAATATTTTTGGCTTCTCATTTGTAACTTTTTATAGAACCTATGATAGTGTTGCAATCGTCAAATTTATTTCTGCACGAAGATTGACGGGATAATTTGGAGGTTGTAAAGAGCACCGATGTATGTTTTCGAAGTGACACTGATACTAATTATATTCGACTCTTAATGTGATTAACAATCGATACTAAAAGCGATTTTTTATGTCAGTTGCTACTCTATTGTACTGATAGAATGTAATTGGATTGTATTGATTGAATTGAATTCATTACATTGAAACATATCTGTACAGCTCTATATATAGAGTTCAGGAGTTAACTTATAACTAACTGTCAGTTACTCTAATGTAACTAACCAACAGTTCTTGATTATAATCTTTACAATCAGAGGAAATCACCTATACTAACCTATTTGCTACTTACAGTGTCATCAACTCTCTAACTTAATAACAGTGAGGATCTGATGTATTTGTCTTGTGTAGTCCACTGTGTGATATGCCTTAACACACACCCCTCAAGCCAATGTCATCGAAGATACATTGAGCTTGTTGCGTAATATTTGAAATCTTGAAAGTGGTAAGGGTTTTGTCATGATGTCAGCAAGCTGGTCAGCTGAACAAAGAAACTTCACTTGTAACTTTTGTGCGGCAACACGTTCACGAACAAAATGATAATCGATTTCAATATGTTTCGTGCGAGCATGAAACATAGGATTAGAGGCAAGAAACATAGCCCCGATGTTATCACACCATAAAATGGGAGTCGGTTGAGATTGAAGGCCGAGCTCAGTAAGAAGTTGTTGCAGCCACATCAACTCGGTACATGTCAAAGCAAGGCTGCGGTACTCAGCTTCGGTACTTGATCGAGACACCGTAGGTTGCTTCTTGGCACACCACGAGACTAAGTTGCTGCCCAGAAAAATACAATAACCTGAAGTAGAGCGGCGATCGTCAATACTGCCAGCCCAATCAGCGTTACTATAGGCGTGTATTTGAATGGTGGATTTGCGATAGAACTGAAGACCAGTATCCAGAGAACCAGCAAGGTAGCGAAGAATGCGTTTTACAGCGCTCCAATGTATCTCAGTAGGTTGATGCATAAATTGAGATAATTTGTTAACCGAGAAACTGATATCGGGTCGAGTTAATGTTGCATATTGTAAGGCACCAACAACGCTTCGATAGAGTGTTGGATTATCAAAAAAAGAACTATCTTCTTTGCTTAAGGTAGTCCCTGAAGCCATGGGTGAAAAAACCGATTTGGTTGTTGCCATATTCGTTCTTTTCAGCAGATCAATTAGATACTTGGTCTGAGTGAGGCATAAGCCCTTCTCATTAAAATTGGCTTCTATGCCTAGAAAGTAATGTACAGTACCTAAGTCCCTAATTGCAAATTGTCCTTTGAGATGAGTAATGCAATGCTGAATCGAAATTGTATTATTCCCTATGATTAGAATAACATCAACATATATCAAAACAAGCAAAATATGGTTATTGCTGTGAGAGATGAATAAAGAAGGATCATAAGAGGAAGAATGAAACCCCATTTGTAAGAGAGTGATACTCAATTTTTCAAACCAGGCCCTAGGTGCCTGTTTTAAACCATAGAGTGATTTATTTAGAAGACACACAAAGTTAGGATAAGTAGTATCGAGAAATCCTTGTGGTTGTTCCATGAAAACTGTTTCGGATAAATTATCATTTAGAAAAGCATTGGATACATCCAGTTGTTGGATGCTCCAATTAGAAGAGATAGCTAAGGAAAGTATTACCCGGATTGTAGTTGATCGAATCACTGGGCTATATGTTTCTTCATAATCAACGTCATGTTCTTGATTATACCCCTTGGCGACGAGACGAGCTTTGAAACGATTGATTGTACCGTCAGCATTCCTTTTGGTTTTATAAACCCACTTACATCCTATTATCTTTTGATCAGTAGGTGGAGGCACCAAAGTCCATTTGTTATTATATGCTAAGGCCGTTATTTCAGCAGCCATAGCATCTCGCCAGTGAGTGCACTTATTTGCTTGAGAGAAGGAGATCGGATCAGAGGCTGTAGATGTATGATGGGCTATGAAATCAGGAAATTCCTTAGCCTTCCTTGTATTATCTCGAGTCCGAGTGATCATAGGAAAAGGAAGCTGCGAAGAGGAGGGTTGCGGAGCAGGAGAAGAAAGAGGTAACACAGCTATAGGAGGAGAGACCTCAGGAACAAAAGCAAGAACTGAAGCAGAAGGCAAATTGAAATTGTCCGAGTTGTTAGGTTGAGAGGGAAAGGTTGTTTGAACAGATGGGTGAGTAGAAGATGGGCCAGACGCAAGAGAGGGAGTTGTTTGGGCTAAAGAAACATCTTGGTTGTGGGCTTGAGGATTATTAGAAGAGACATAGGCATGATGATGGGCTTGATCAAATGATTGAATAGTAGGAGGCAGGGAAGTGTTGTGAGCTGCGTCAGGTGCAGTGGGAGAAGAAACTTGGGCTGAGGCAGGTGCAGATAGAGAACCAATGGGCTGAAGTATTTGTAATGGAGGTAAAGTGATATTTTCATTTTGAGTTTGCTGAGATGTAGAAATCTCCTTGAATGGAAATATTTGTTCATTAAATTGAACATTTCTAGAAACAAAAATTTTATTGGAGGAGAGATGTAAACAACGATATCCTTTTTGACATAGTCCATACCTAATAAAAATACAAGGTTGAACACGCAATTCTAATTATGTTTATTATATGGTCTTGTAAAAGGAAAACAAAGACAACCTAAAATACAAAAATTATGATAATTAGGTGTTTTATTAAATAAGATTTGATATGGAATTTGAGAGTGAGAGGGCAACCTATTTATAAGATAGATAATGCTTGAGAAAATTTCATCCCAATATTTAATTGGAATAGAAGCATGACTCATAGTGGCAAGAGCAAGTTCAATAATATGGCGATGTTTACGTTCCGCCACACCATTTTATTGAGGGGTGTAAGGACAAGTTTTTTGATGAATGATTTCTGGAAACCGTTTATTAATTGGCATATATTCGGTTCCTCCATCAGATTGTAAAATTTTAATTGATTTGTTGATAAGATTTTCAACTTGAGACTTGAAATTAGAAAATATATTAGAAACTTTACTTTTGTGCTTCATAAAATAAATCCACGTAAAATGAGAATAATCATCAATAAAAGTAATATAATATTGATATTCTTGGGATGATACAATTGGGGAAGGACCCCATACATCGGAATGAATAAGTTCTAAAGGAGAAGAAGTAGAAGAAGAATAAATGGAAAAAGGAAGAGTATGTGCCTTAGCTTGCATACAATCATTACAAGAAAATAAATTATCCCTAATACAAGGTAAACTATGATTATTGATGATTTTTATTGTAGTAGAATTGGAAGGGTGACCAAATCTTGCATGCCAAATACTAGTTGAAATTTTTTTTCCAAGAAAAGCTTGAGGAGAAAATTTTGAAGAACTTGTGGAAGAAGGCATCTTGAGGCAATAAAGGCCATGTGAACTAGGAATTGTTAGAGGAGTCTTGATGTGGAGGTCCTTTATAGAACAAAAGGATGAAAAGAAATTAATTAAAAGAGAAGGATTATCATATAGTAATTTAGATAAACTTAAAAGATTAGTGGAAAAATTTGGCACATGAAGCACATTGTTGAGTTTAAGTGTAATATTAGACATTGTTAATGAAGTAGAACCAACATATATTATGGAGAGACCAATACCATTACCAATTTGAAGTTTATCGGGACCATTGTAGGCATAAAAGGAAGTAAGGTTGTTAAGATCATTGGTAACATGATTGTTGGCTCCCGAGTCAATTATCCAATTGGTAGAGTCATAGGTAGAAGAAGTGGCTTGAACATTGTAGGTCTTTGATTTAGAGAATGGCTTCCAATCAGAATCTTTGTCATATCTTCGGAAACAAAGCCGTGCACTATGACCGAATTTATTGCAAATTTGACAAGTAGGTTTTGGGTCAGAAGGAACAGCCGAAACTGGGAATGGGCCAAGAACTGAATCGCTGGACTTGGTTGAGTTGATAGTGGGTCGGCTGTGATAAATCGGATTCGGATTGTTACTCTGGCGAGCCCTATAAGCATTGTTCTTCCCAGCATAGAAGGCTGTCGACTGAGAACTGAGCTGGCTCTTCAACAGAGCTTCGTGACTCAAGAGAAGACCGCAAAGATCAGAAAAAGAAAATGTGCCGTAGCACCGAGCAAGATGAAAACAAGCAATGACAATGGAATTGTACTCGGTCTTGAGACCATTGATTGTTGCTTGAGATAAGTTCGTCTTCGGTAAAGGGGCTCCAATGAAGGAAAGTTCGTCTCGCGATTCGTCGGAGCCAAGCAAATATTCGAGCAAGAAAGACTACCTTTATTTGCGGTTGAATCGCTCTTTAGCTCGGTGAGTCTGGCGCGGGAGGTGGAGGAGAAATATTCTTCGAGGGAGCGCCAGAATTCATGAGTGGTAATGCTGGAGATAACCTGAGCCATCAAAGTCTCTGTCAATGACGAATGAAGCCAGCCTAGAAGCAATTGATCCTGTCGATGCCAAGGAAGGTAAGCTGGGTTTAGTTCAAGTTGTCCGGTACTAGTGCGGAATGTAGTTTCAGGCGGTGGCGAGTCAAGAAAGCGACCAAGATTATGGCCATTGATCAATGGCATGACTTGTGATTTCCAGGTTAGAAAGTTAGAATCGTTCAATTTGACAGCAATGGGTAGATTGAGAGAAAAAATAGAGACAATTGACATGGATGTATGAAGTTCGGTGGCAGTAAAATTGGAGTGAGAAGAGGATGAAGTGGGGTTGAGAGCTGGTGTAGGATCAGCCATGGTAAAGATCCCAAAAAAAAATCTTGAATCTTTAGTCAGTCTAATGGCTCTGATACCATGATAGAATGTAATTGGATTGTATTGATTGAATTGAATTCATTACATTAAAACATATCTGTATAGCTCTATATATAGAGTTCAGGAGTTAACTTATAACTAACTGTCTGTTACTCTAATGTAACTAACCAACAGTTCTTGATTATAATCTTTACAATCAGAGGAAATCACCTATACTAACATATTTGCTACTTACAGTATCATCAACTCTCTAACTTAATAACAGTGAGGATCTGATGTATTTGTCTTGTGTAGTCCACTGTGTGATATGCCTTAACATGTACCAATGCTCATTTTAGATTGTCTTGTATCTAATCGACAAAAAGTATCTTCGGCCTCTTGTTATATTCTTCGACCTCTCATCTCTTTTGTCTTAGCCAATCTTACGTGGAGATAAAAGGAAATAAAGCTGAAAATAGTTCTCCAAAGGAAATGGGGACGAAACGAAACATGGTTCTAAGGTTAGGAGAAGAAAATAAAGAATTTTTTTTCGAAAAGTTTGTTCGATTTGGAGTGTTGGATGAATTATAGAATAGATATTGGATGTAATGAGATTTGAAGAAGTGTGGATCACATTTGTGATTTTTTTCGTTTCTGAATTTCTATTGGATGAAGTTTTAAATTAGAAGTCGCACATGACTACCACCCAGGTATGGTTTTTAGTTTTATTCGATTCTGATTATTACAAAAAAAAACTCGAAATTTTTTAAACTACTTATGTTGCGTTTTGCAGAGAAATGTTGTCAAAAAGTTAAAATTATTTATTTTAATAAAGAAGGAGTCTAAATTATTAAACATTTAAATGTCCATAAAAAAACCTCTTCTATCCGGATTTTAAATTTGCGACCTCTCACACGGATAACATTGATTTTGTCATTAGACCAATGTTGATTCTCATGCATAAAGAAATAAAACTATTAGCATCAGTTATAAACAACAACCGACAATAAATATCACTGTGCACTACCCAAAAAAAAAGCTTTACAAACTCTCATTTATAACCAGTTTTTTAAATAAAAAGTTGCTAAAAGAATGTAATGGCAATGCTGTAAATTTGATAAAATATCTAGAACCGTTTAAAAAAAACTGGTTATAAAGATTAATTGTGTATCATTGTCATTTCGAGACTGGTTCTAAAAAACTGGTTCTCCAAATTAAGAAAGATTTTAGCAACGATTTTTTAAACAATGGCTCTGATTCTTTGATTTTTTTTTTAGCACCGATTTTTAGAAACTGACTCTGACTCTTTAATTTAGCACCGTTTTTTTTTTTTCAAAAAAAGGGCTCTGATTCTTTAACGTATCATCGGTCATTATATAAAATTGAGTTTGATACTCTATATTTAAAACTGGTTTTCTACTAACTTAATATAATTTGAAATATATCCTTTTGATGTGGAAATCTCTCAAACACTATTTAGTTTGACAATCTTAACAACCAACTTAATATAAATTTATAGAAAACTTAAAAAAGAAAAAAAACTTTACAAACATGTTATTAAGTATATGGATTGATTATATTTCAAATTTGATGTATTTTGAGTATAACTTGATCAATATTCCATCAAACATCATTAAATTGAAATCATTAAAATCATCATATATAATTTTGATGATATTTGATGAAACAACAAATGGCACTCAAATTGCAACAAAATCAATCCATAACCTGAATAATATGTTTGCATTTTTTTCATTTTTATATTCTTTTATGAATTATTATAAAATTAATTATTAATATTGTCAAATAAAATTGTTATCCGGGGACCCACCCTTGTTTTAAATCTTCAGTTTTGAAAAAACTTAGCCGGCTTTTGTAGAATTATTTTTGCTGTCTTCGAGGTACGCTATTGTTTTATTTATTGCAATTGATACATCGGTAAAACCGTATGAAATCATAAAGTATGAAATCATAAATATATTATCATAATTGTATTTTAGATTTCTATTATTCTAGGATGAGTAGCGTCTAGCTCTAGCCGTTTACCCAGGAAAAAGAAAACACCAGTAGAGTTGCTCGAGGAGAAAAAACGCGTCATATTTTAGTTGGCACCACCAAAGATAAAGCAAAGATCAGGAAATAGCTGAAGAGTGCTGTAGCCTGTGGGACCTATGCGGTTCGTTCCTTGACTAAACTCCAAGGCCGAAAGGAGAAATAAATTTGTAGTTATTTATGTCATAGACTACTAGAATTTGATAAAAAAAATAATAAATAAAACTAAACTGGCATTGCAGATGACTGCACTAAATACTAACTAGATCGAGAATAAAAGATGAAAAAAGAATGTATGTGATATGTTTCTTGGTAAGTATCACAAGCCATTACCTGAAAAAAAAATAAGGGAAAAGAAAAAATAAATGTTCCACCAACTGTGAAGGTGAGCCAATAACAATGTTTACGGAGGAGCATTCAAACTTCAAAATGCTAATTGCAAGTTACGCTACCAATGCAAAATTTAATGTGAGGGTGGGTCCGCCAAATAGGAATAGAGTTAAAATTTACATGTAATAATAATATGTCTTAAAAATAAAAAAAAGTTTATAGATATGCTTTTCTACCTTTAGATTGATATTCATTCAAATTTCATGTAATTTCATTATCGTTTGATAGTCCATCAAAGGTCATTAAATTTTTATGTAATTTGCAACGGTTCCAATTTAATGGTCTTTGATGGACTATCAAACGATAATGAATATGCATAAAATTTGAATGACCATCAATCTAAAAGTAAAAAAACACATGTATATACTTGTTTTCATTTTTAATTTTTTTTTTGTATTTATTTAAAGGTCCATTGTCAAGGTTGTCAAAATAACTAATTGTCAATGGATCCCCACTCTTAGACTATATTTGCTTGAATCGATACATAGATACCATTAATACAAAAATGACAATTAGCGCTGGATTTAAAAAAGGAATTTGATGTCATTAGTTTTAGTGATATCCGATATCACCAACTTAATTTTAAATTTTTAATATATAAATTTTCAATCAAAATTATTGATTTTGTTCATTTTTATGATAGATGATGCTTGCAAAATTTAATGATTTGTTAGATCACATGACACAAAAATGAATGCATAAAAAATTAATCATTTATAGTTAGCTATGTTCACTCATTTTTATGATTGATCTGGCATAAGTTTATAGATATATTCTTCAATTTATGATTCTTAGTGTTTCAAATTTTATGTAATTTAGTTATTATTTGATGATCCATCAAAGATCATAAAATTAAAATTATTATAAATTTTATTCAATTTTGATGGTTTTTAATGAACTATTAAATATTAACTAAATTATATAAAATTTGAATCAAATCTATCTATCAATTGCAGAATATATATATATATATATAGAGAGAGAGAGAGAGAGAGAGAGAGAGAGTTAGACTATTATGAAAATGTTTGCATTTCGAGCTCAAGTGCATACAAAAATAATAATAATATAGTTTTTGTTTTGTATCCCATCATTAGTCTTGGTTCTTGTGCACTAATCCATTTGCATGTTAATCCTTGTACAAAAGTCAAACAAAGCAAATTGTAAAATTCAAAATTATTTTACAAATCGACAAATTAAAAATGATGTTTAGTGTAACATAGCTCATCCCACTAACTCTACTTCTCACAAAATCCTAATCCTACACCTCTTCGCGCTGCTCGCCTCAGATATAAACTTTCTAACCTCCAAGAACAACGAGCAAAAGGTAAATTAGTTGTTATTGTTGCGACAATTTAGGGTATTTTTCATTGGCTTGTCGCAATCTGATAGTTTGTTTCTCTTGTGGTAAGGTTGGGCATAAATCCTGGCTGTGTCGTTCTACTCCATTAATGAATTTTTCTCATCCACCACTACCTTTAAAATCAATTGAGGAGGCTAATCGAGCTTCTCCGATTAAGTTTGTTTCCAAATGAGAATAATAAAAAAATTTAGAAACCCTTTGTTATAGTTTGGTTATCCTAGATTCCATAGATTTTGGTATGATTTTCATCCAGTCTCATCTCCAAAAACTATTTCCCATGCCTAATTGGTAGTGGGTCGCTTGTTCTATAGATCATCATTCTTATATGTTAGAACCGCCTAATGATGAATGGCGTAGAAGAGCTTTAGGAAAAGGTCGATTAGTCTTGGGAGATATCATTTTCCCTTTAGAACCTTTTGATCCAAAAAAAGTTTGATCATAGTCAAGAGATAGTTCCTGCTTGGATTCAGGTTTTAGGTTTGCCTTTTTATTTGTGGTAAGATTTTGAATTTCATCGTATTGCTGATGAGTTAGGGGGAATACTTCTTGATGTGGATCCTCGTTCTGCACACCATATAGATTTTATTGTTCTTAGACTTAGAGTAGGGGTGCCTTCCCTTGATTCTATACGCCTCGTCCGGACACCGTCGGGCTCCGGCGAGGGGTGAAATATAGTTTCTTCTTTTGGAGCGGAGATATATTATCCCTATTAGGGGGGAGGATTTCGGAATGGATGATGATGCGTTGTGCAATATTAAAAGAAATATTAAGCTTTATCAGTTGAGATTTATTGTTGATCTCTCCACTGCTTCTCATATTGATCCATGGAATCAACCTAATACGATAATTTCTTGAAGACGAAATCAATCACAAACCCTTCCCCTTCTTCCCAACACAAAACACTCTGCTGATATTGGTTCCTCTTCGAGCAAACCTACACCCTCTGATAACCAATTCAAGGTCCTAACATATGTCGAACCTCTACAAACCACTGACAATATCTCTTGAGATGCCTGGGATCAAGCGGTAGCCAATACCCTTACGAAACGTAGTAAACCTGCCTCACCTACTCCGATACCTGATCATGTTCCTGAACCTGAGCCTGCTTTAGCGCAAATACTGGTCCTTGTCAGTAGCTCAATTTTGATGCACCACCACCGCCTTTGTCACTGGTGTCTGTTCCATCTGCTGATAAGGAGCAATCTTTACATCCTCAACCCCCTATCAAGCCAATTAGAGGTAGAGGCCATCTTAGGAATACAAATTCAGGTAATTTACGTACTGATTTAATTAAGAGTTTACCTTTTGCTCAATATTCAGATTCTGATATAGTACTTATGTTTGAGAAAATTGATTTTTCACTTGTTCTTCTAAAGACACTAAACTTATGGTTGTTCAAAAATTTTGATCTCTTGTATAGTCACGTTTTGAAAATGTTTGAGATATGATTTTATTAAAGTCTGATTCTCTTGTTGTTAAAACGTCTAATGAGTTAGTTGATATTAGTCAAGAGGTGCTTTTAGCACCCTCTTAGGTTTCTTTTTTCACTTTATGGTTCACATTTTAAATTAAAATTGTCGTGGCTTAAATAAACCTAAAAGAAAAACTCTACTTAAGGATTATTTATCGCTTCATAATATTGAAATAGTAGGAGTTCAGAAAACTAAAGTTATATCTTTTTCACAACGTACTTTAGACTCTTTTAATTAATACTTGGGTTGTTAAACATTCTCAAGGTAATTCAGGTGGAATTCTTTTAGGAATATCTTCTTCACTTTTCTATATTAACCAAACTTGGATCCTTGATTTTTCAGTTACAGTTCTATTAGTAAATAAAAAAGATAATATTCAATGGTTATTTACTATTGTATATGGTCATGTCCTTTCTTCTCATAGGTCTTCATTTCTTCATGAATTAAATTATATTGCTAGTTTAGGTCATGATATGTGGTTAATTTATGGTGATTTTAATATGGTAAGAAAAATATCCGAGAAAGTAGGTAAAACTTTTAATTATGCTCTTAGTAATAGGTTCAATTTTTTGATCAATAATTTGCAATTGCTTGAATTACCTCTAAGTGATAGAAAATTTACATGAGCTAAATCTATTACTTTAGATTCTTTTGCTCTTTTAGATAGATTTTTTGTGTTCTACTTCTTGAAATTTTAAATACTCTAATTGTATTGTTACATCACTTCCTAGGCTGTAATCAGATCACAATCCTCTTATTCTTAAAAGTCACTCACTTCCTTTATCAAAACATCAACCCGTTAGATTTGAAAAAAATTGGCTCTCTCAAAATAGTTTTGTAGAATTATTTGAACATTGGTTGGGTTGTTATGTTATTGTTATTGATATTGCTAATCAATGAAGATTAAAAATATAATTTATTCGTAGGAAATTTAGAGGTTATGACTGCAATCTTAAAGCTGAGAAGAAAAAATCTAAAATAAAATGTATAGATACAATTGAGCAACTAGAACTGTTGCAAGAAGATAGAGACTTGTCTTGTCTTAAAACTATTCAATTTAGAGGCTGCCATGTTAATCTAGAAAAAAATTTTGATGAGGAAGAAACATATTGGCAACAAATATCTAAGTTGCAATGTTTTTTAGAAGGTGATAGACATACTAAATTTTTTCATACTTCAGCTAGTTTTAGAAAAAGTAAGAACTATATATTCTCTCTTAATATTAATGGCGTTTTAGTTAATGATCTTATTATTCTTTAAAAAAAAGATGTTAATGATTTTTATTAGGCTCTGATTAATTAACAACTCAGCAACAAACACTTTTAGAACTCTCTTTTTCTGTTGAGGAAATCAAACACATTATTTTTATATACAATCCCAAAAAAGCCCCTGGGCCTGATGGATTTTCTTTTCTATTTTATCAATCCTTTTGGGATATTATTCTCCTGACTTTATTAAAATAGTTTACTCTTTTTATATTAATACTCTAAATTTAAAATGAATTAAGTTAACGTCTATTTGTCTTATTCCTAAAAAAACTGATGCAAATACTATTACTCAATATAGACCTATTAGTTTGATCAATTGTAGTGTAAAAAATATTACTAAGGTTTTGACTGAAAGATTAGCTCCCCTCATGGATAGTTTAATTTCTCATACACAAACTGCATATATTAAAGGTAAGTATATATTAGACAATGTAGTTTGTGCTCATGAAACACTTCATTCCATTAAAAGAAACAAAATAAAATGTTTTCTATTTAAAATGGATTTTGAGAAGGTTTTTGACAAAGTTAATTGGCAATTTCTTTAGAAATCCTTGCTGGTAGAAATTTTGGTTCAAAATGGATAACTTGGATCCATAATCTTTTTAATAGCAGTAGGACATGTGTTAATTTTAATGGAGAGTTAGGTGAATACTTTAGTTGTTGTAGAGGTGTTAGATAGGGAGACCCATTGTTCCATTTTTTTTTTGATTTGGTAGTAAATGTTTTACATAGATTACTTCATAATGCTCAAGAGCATGAGTATTTACTAGGAGTTGTGATTAGTAAAGATTGTCCTAGGATATTAAATCTGCACTTAAGATGTTGTTTGTTTATTCTCTTAAACTCGGTATTTTGTACTGGCTTTGTTTAAAATTCCCTCAAAAATAAGTTAATATAGATAAAAATGTGGGTGATGGATTTTCAACTAATTTTGGCATGATAGATGACTCTTACAATCTAATTTACCTTCTGCTTATCCTTCTTTGTATACTATTGTCCAAAAATAAAATATTTTAATTTTTTTCTACTCTCCACAATGGTACCTTACAACTCATTTTTACTCATTCTCTTAATGATACTTATCTTGTTGAATGTCCAATCACTTCAATTAGATTTATAATATTTTTCTTTAGATCCACTGTCTAAGGACTCTATTAGATGGAGATGGACATCCAATGGTATTTTTACTGTTCATTCCTTATATGATTGGTTACAATATGATGGTATACCTGATTTAGAATTTGTTTCCATATGGAAAACTAAATTATCTTTAAAAATACAAATCATTTTGTGGTTGGTTAAAAGAAATAGAGTTTTGACTAAACTTAATCTACAAAAAAAAAGGTTAGCTTGATTCTACTCAATGTGTTTTTTGCTCAGAAGAAGAATCTTCAGACCATCTTTTTGTTACATGTCTTTTTATTAATTCTCTTTAGCAATAGATTGCAAGACATATATTTTTTTTTTCAAGGGACTAATTTGTAAGAATTGTGGAATTTGGATTTTAGTATTCCATTGAGGACCCAATAGTAGTTGAAACTGTTAGAGGTGCAATTCTTTGGGTTGTGTGGCTGGAGAGAAATAAAATTTATTTTCAGTCCTCTTCCCCCAGATCCATTAAAAATATTGGTATGTAAATTATTGGTTTAACAACGTTTCGGTGTACGCATTTTGGTAATAGTAACATTTTAAAACTCTCTTGTATTACCACAAACTGTAGATGATTTATATGTATAGATAATAGACTCCCACCAGTTGGTCCTAGAGACTTCTCGGGTTGAGCATGATATAGGCATGACTCTGGATTTGGTACAGGTTCTTCCTCCAACGTTTAGAAGCATATGTGAGGATTGATGTTGTTGATGCATTTTTCTCTTTTGCTTTGTGGTTTTGTAGTCACTTTGTTGTTTTTGTTATGCTTCAGCTAGTTGGTGTTATGTTTTTGTTTCAACGTATTTGCTGGTGTTTGTTTTGTTGCTCAATTGTACTAGTGAGTGTAGACTTTTGTTTTAGCTTGCTAGGTGCTTCCGTTCTGATGTGTGTAATAAATATATATCAACTCCCAGAGTTTAGTAGACATTTAGCTTTGATATTGATGTTGGTATTAGTACTATCTTTTAGGATGTAAAACTCTTATGATTTTATTGAAATCGGTGGAGCAATCCACTTTTATCAAAAAAATTTAATTAGCACAAAACTAAAAGGCCGTAAAAAATGGTAGCAAACAAAAGCATAAATCATGACTCACAAAAGTATCCTTTACATTACGGGAGAAGTAGGAACTAGGAATTTTAATAATTTTGTAATTTCTTGTCACGAATCATAATAATTTATATTCCATATTCCCATTAGATCGACAGTGAACGCTGTCCCCAGCGGAAAAAAAAATCAGATAAATCCAGTCTCGGCATCCTGTTATTTTAATAATTTTCCCCTCTAAATTGTTTATTTCTTGCTGCTGTTTTTCGAGAGTCAAGAACGAAATCCAATAGATAGAAAAATAAGAGATCACTTAACAATAGTTATTTTGATATTGAATTTCTAAATAAGTTTGGTACATATTAAAAATAAAAAATTATACAATCTATATGTTCTGGATTTACTATTTTTTCGTTAAAAAAAATGATAGTCGATAATTACTCGTCAGGTTCAATGGCATGACATGAAATGAAATGATGTTTCGGATCTTTTTGGAATCATAAATTAACTAAATTCCAATTTGAAAACAACTGGAGAGGAACCGTACTTTTTGGATGCATGAACGTGAGAACGTGATCGTCTGATCCTCTCATTGGCGTATTCTATTTCCAGCGTGGCGCCATGTTTACGAATTGCGGGCACTTCACGGAAGGAACATGCCGTGCAATAGTTTGTTTCGAAAAAATGTTGGAACAATTTGGAAGTATTTTGGTGTAATATATTTTATTCTGTTCAAATATAAAGGATCCAGATCTGAACATCAATGGCACTTGGTAGTTGGTACCAAGTGTACCAATTACTCATTAATATTCGGACCGTAGAAAATATTTTTTTATCTACTGATAAAAGACAATAAGAAGAGTTAGAGGTTCAAAATTTAGGTGATGAATTGTTTATGAATCTTAAAAATTAAGTAATTTAATTAGATTTCCATAATTTACTCAAAAAATATTAGGGCTGTAAGTCTGATAAATCCTATCGATCTGAAAAGTTTCAATTTAGGATTAATTGAATGATCAGTTATAAATTAGTTTTTTAACACGACAATTGAAGTTTGGATATGATTTTTGAAAATTTTCTGACTTAAAATATTATATATTAGCTACAAGAGTAATATTATTATAGAAATAATATGGTATTTCTTAAATTTTCAATTAAAATTTCTTTATAGTGTGTTTGTTTGGAGTACACTATTATAACTTATTGTTGCTTATATTTTTTAATGTAACTTTTTAATTGATAACTGACCGCCTAATTAAAATCTCAGATACAATGAATTGTATGTATGCTTGATTAGTAAAAACCGAAAATATTTAAAAGTGTTGCAACCGGCTAAAGTAAAATCGAATTAATGGTTTACGCAAACTTTGACCAACCTAATGAAACATTTATACTCTAATTTATATCTCTATCTCTATCTCTATCTTTATCTCTACTCCTTATTAATCACGTAAGTATTCTCATCCAGTAACGGTCCAGATTTTTTGTTGAATTATTAGAGTTAATATCAGCTCTCAGATTGAATTATTCATCAAATAATATTACTATCTCTATGACAATTTGTGTTGAAGTAAAAATCTTCTCTCAATTTTAATTATTACACAAAATACTGCATAATTTAGGAGTATAATTGCTCTACCTTATTTTCTTTTTTTCTTAGATTGCCATCAATTGTGAATTTTAACTTTTCTTAAATTCTGAATGTCAACTTTCCTTTCAATTTTATATTTATTTTATATTAATTATGTATTCATCATTAAAATTTATATTAATTATTAAATTATCTTCATTTTTATTTTCTTTCTTTTCACATGAAGATATAAAATTTATATTTTTTAAAAATATCACCGTAGTAATGCATGGACAAAATACAATATTAATGTATATAAAAAGATTTTGTATCTGGATCATATAATCTGTTCCGCAAAGTAGGGAAATAAATATAATGTCATGTTACTTATACATCATGGTATGTAAGTTGTATATCAGGGAAACACTGACTTGATTATTATTAGATATTATAATATTATGGTACTTAGTACCCTTCATCATACGAGATCATTATAACTAATTGTCTGATTGTTATAAAATCTGAGATATATAATATATTGGATTGGGTTCAAGTTGATACCAAGTTGTTAATTAATTATAGCCACGTAGCATAAAATTTATTATATATGGGAAGAAATCCTTGACAATGGGTTATTTTGACAATTTTAATTGACAATGACAACAACAAAGCCTTTAATCCCAAATAAATTGGGGGTAGGCTATTTAATTGACAATGACATTCTACAAAAATAAAAATGGAAAATGTGATATATATATATATATATATATATATATATATATATGGAGTGATAGTGATTTAATTTTAATGTAATTTAGTTATCATATGATGATCCATAAAAAATATTAAATTATAATCGTTGAAGATTATATAAAATTTTGATGGTCTTTAATGGACTATCGTAAGAAATCATAAATTATATAAAATTAGAAATACTATTTAGAATGCAATTGTCAAAATTATCAAAATAACCATTGGCAAGGATCCCGCATATTACCTATTATGCACAATGTATTATCTATATCTCTTCTCAACTCTTTATTAAGCATTTAAGTATTCTAATCCTACAATGGTAAGGATTGAGTAAAATTCATTGACTATTTTTTTGAGATAACATGAATTATTAAATATATTAAGGATTCTTTGAGATGATGGATTGTGACAATAATATTACTGTTTTTATTAAATTCATAACACATCCGCTACATGATAAGTTATAAAATTGATAATATCTTCTTCCTAAAAGACGTCATTCTGCTGAAGAGTTTATGAAATTTCTAATTTAATTATACTTTTTTAAGAAAGTTATGATTAATACATAAAGATAGTACATTAATTGTATTTGTTTCTTATTTTATTTTTTTTCCATATTTTTTTTATTAAAATAGAATGTTATTTTTAGATTTTTAAAATAGAAGTTTTAATATAGAAACCAGCAAAGTACATGCAATATACTAATTGTTTATCTATGGCCGTTGGTTTTTGATGACTCCAATTGTATGCCGAGACCAGTTTGACTTGAATTATAAAGAAAATATCTTGGTTTTCTGTTTGCCAAATTTTGATTGGGCGTACCATATCTGGACGGCATAAAATTATACAACCGAAATTTCACAATAACAGAAAATTACAAATATCTTATAAAATGAAAAAAGATACTTGCATGTCCTAGGCGGCTGGGCGCATAAATATAAAAATAACGTAAAAAGTAACTCTTACTTTTACGCACAAATTCTCTTCAGATAAAAATATGAAAATAAAATATCACTTTATATTTTGGTCATTTATTCTTCAACAAACTCAAAAAGAAGAACTGCGCTGCTGTGGATCAAAATTTTTGGCAGTTATTATAATAAATCACAATTGTTAATCATAATTTCCACTGCAACAAAAAATCTATTTCACAACAATTGTTAACTAAATTTAACAACAATTATTGAATCATTATTAAAGAGGTGTTAGAAAATGTTTAAGTAACCGTTGTCAAATCTCGTTGCCGAATTACACATTCAGAATTATTTTTTAAAATTAACTTTTAGCAACGGTTCTGTGCCAAAACAGTTATTAAAGAGGTATTTAACAATCGTTCTGACACAGAACTATTGCTAAATGTCCATTATTATTTTTTTACAATTTAAGTTTGTATACAAATGACAAAACAACTAAGAATAGTAAATAATATAAGAACAGATGGTAAAGAATAAGTATTGTGACATACATTATATTATAAATTATGTAATTAACATGAAAGAAATATAATTATTCATCCAATGAAAAAAATATTTACTCAATAATACATACATCTTATTCATGTAGTAATATCAAAACCTATACAATTTCTAAGACAAAAACAAAACAAAAAAAAAAAAAGAATTAAAAACTTCAAATGTGTTTTTGAGCTTGAAGATGAGATTTTTTGCCATAAAAATGACCGTAAAAGCATAAGTGTTAACCCTATAGCCTCGTCGTAAGCTTTTCATAGTTACGTAGCATGCCTCAATTGGAATTTTCTATCAAAAATTATGATCATTTGAAGTTGAGATTGTCGAATTTTGATTTTTATTTCTTATGTTTCTATTATTTCTTTTTCTTTCTCTCTATGTGTCTCATCTCTCTTTTTATATATGAAAATAAATAATAATGAGTTGGTAATCAGTTCCATTTTTTTAATTTTGATTTTTCAATCATTGAGTTGGTAATCGATGAAAAAAATTTGATAATTTGTAGGAGCGAATGTCATTTGGTGGAAATCAATATGTGAGAGCCAAAAAGTGAAATAAATATTTAACGATGGTTATCTGATCAAAATCGTTGCTAAATAGAGTAAAAATATATAAAAATTAGCGCACTCATTTAACAATGGTTCCTTCAAGGAACCGTTGTTAAATATAGTAAAAAATAAAATAAAAATTGATATAACATTTAAGAAAGAATTGTTGCTAAATGTTGTATTTAACAATGGTTCTTTAAAAAAACCGTTGCTAAATGAGTGTGCAGATTTTTGATGTTTTTTGGCTCTATTTTAAAAACTATTCTTTATTAAAAATCATTATTAAAAAAGTTATCAATATTTCAATAATGTCACTTAGTCATTTTATCATTTTAACAACGGATTTGATCTATAATCATTATTAAAGTGATGTTGTCTAATGTCATTTTTGTTGTAGTGTTAATTTATTTTTCTTTTGTAATGTGAAATTTAATGTAGAACATAATTATTCAAAAATTCAAAAGGGGCAAAAAAAAAAAACGACTTCGGGATGGAAATGTTTGGGCTTAAGTGCTTAGTGCTTGGTGCTTGTACAATTTATCATTATCGTAAATACTTAAATTTTCTAACTCGAACATGCATTTTCTCATAAAGAGACAAAAATTATCATTATTTGTTTTCAAGCTGCGGTTCTTAAGATTAGATCATCTGTTTTTCCCTGTATATAACGCTAGTCAGTACAGGCCTGCAGCTTATCGATATTTTTGGGAACTTTAGCTGAATTTATTTTGTTATTTACCATGGAAATTACTTTATATCCGAGTTCACTCTGCCATTATCATGGACAAATTGTAGAACCCTATTTTTATATCTAAATATATATAAAAAAAATAAAATTGAAAAAAAATTATAGATATATTTTTTAACATATATATTGATAGTCTATCAAATTTCATATAAATTCATTAAAGTTTAGTAGCCCATCAAGATTATTAAATTGAAATCATTGTAACATTAATGAAAGACCGTTAAATTAGATAATTTTTGATGAACTATCAAAACATTAATAAAATTATGTAAATTTTGATTGGCTATCAATCTTTAAGTAAAAAAATATATTTATAATTTTTTTTTCTATTTTAAGAATTTATTTATTTATTTAGATAAAAATAAACTCCTATTATTTATCCATAATAACAGATACGGTATTTGTCCATAATAACAGATACGGACTCCTTTATAGCCAAAACATGTAAGCCATAAATTGCAAAGAAAATTTGACTGACAAGTGACAAATTGACAACATGACTTCTTTGAATTCACATTATTGTCTGTATAGTAATATAGGAGGCGGGTCGATTTTTTTTTCATTGTCTATTTATATCAAAAGCTACAGAAAATGATCAACTGAGTCTAATAGACAGGAGATTTTTTTAGTAATTAAAATAATTAAAAATAGAGATTTAACAATATTTTGTTTGTAAATTAGATGGACTAATCTGAATCGATTTTGAAACTTGGTTTAAGGGTTAGTCCCGAGTTTGAAATTCGATCCCAGACAATTGGACCGAGTTTCAAATTCGGTCCCAGTTTTTTTTTTATAAATTTTATATGTTTTGATTAATTATTTATTTAGTTATTTTAGTATATTTAATTATTTATTGAATAGTTTAGAAAAAAATAATCAGAAGTATGATATTATTGTGTATTAAAAAATAATATATAGTTAAAAAATCACAAGAAAAAATTACAAAAAATAATGAAGTAGATAAAATACACATGTTTATATATTTTTTTTATTATGTATTCAATAAGCATGATTATTATGAACTAATATATATATATATATATATATACATATATTTACTAAAAAATAATCAACTAGAAAAATATATATGTTTATTATGCATAAAATAATAACATGATAAATTAGATTATATAAATTTTAACTTAAAAATCTAAAAAAAAATGATGAAAAAATTGATGTCCAAAATTTCAAATGCATTTTTGAGGCATCAGACAAATTTTTGGCCCTAAAATCATTATAATAATTTAATGGTTAACCCTGTAGATCTCGTTATGAATTTTTCGTGACGATGTAGCACGTATCGATTAGAGTTTCCTATCAAAAGTTATGACCATTCGAGAATGAGGTGTTCAAATTTAGATTTTATCGTCCTATCTCGTCTCATTTTGTTTGATCAGGAGCATCGAATAAATTAAATATTATAAAAATTCAATAATCAATTAAAAAATACCTAAATAATCAATTAAATAAAATAAATAACTAATAAATTATTAAAAATTATAAATATGTATAAACATATCTATTTATGATAGTTTATTATTTTTATAATTTTCACTTATGATTTTCTAAAATATATATTATTATTGAAAAACAATAATATTATATTTAATATACTATTAAACACAATAATATCATATTTCTAATTATTTTTCTAAACTATTAAATAGATAATTAAACATATTAAAATAACTAAATAAACTATAAAAATAATAAGGATTAATATTTTGACGGGTCACTGAATTTTGATGCTTAATCATATTTGATCATTGAACTTTCATTTATCTATTTTTAGTCACAAAATTTTAATGTTTATCCATAGTTGGTCACTGTCATTAGTTTTTTTACTAAAAATAATTGAAATAAAATTATATTTGTTGTCAAAACTAATTGGAATGAAAAATAGATAAATAAAATAAAATTATATTTGCTTTTTCATTAATTTTCAATTATTTTTGAGTGAAAAAACTAATAAAAGTGATCAAATATGGATAAACATTAAATTTCAGTGACTAAAAACGGATAAATAGAAATTCAGTTGTTAAATATGAATAAAGATCAAAATTCAGTGACCTACTTAGAAAATTAACTCAAATAAAAAACAATTATTTAGTCAAAATATATAAATTTTATAAAAATATATGAGACTGAGTTTAAAACTCAGTTTTAAGTTTTAAGTGTTTGAACTGAGTTTAAAACTCCGTCCAAATTAATCCGTCTAATTTTCAAAATAATCTAAGTTCTGATTATTTATTATTTTGATAGAATAGTCTGGGCCGACAGCACGTGATTTGTAGACACGAGTGAGTCATGTCATTTCTCTGCCCTCGGCGATTCAGAGACCCAATCAATCAATCAATAGGCAACAATAAGAGGACTAATTTTGTCTGATGTGATCTTTGTATATATTAAAAAAAATCTCTGTATAAAACCTCTGTGTCAGATATTCATATATATATTAAAGATGAAACTGATCCTGTGATCCATTGAACAGGGAACTGTGCCGCTGTGCGCCTGCGGGCTTTGCTCAAAGCAAAAATCGGAGGCCTGTAGAGTCCAAACAAACGCAATTAATAGGCTCAATTGTTAACATCCCCCCATATATGGTTCTCCATTGTTTGGTGGAAATATATTTTCGGCATGGAAATACTGTTTGTCTGCTATGGCGTACTTGCCGATGTAATTCGTAAATTCTGAAAACATCCCAACAAATCAAATTTTCGTTCGTAAAAATCACAAAATTCTATGTACATTGGTTTTGGCCAGTGGGGTCAATTTTTGATCCGACTGACGGTTTAATTTGAATTAGTTTGAATTCAATCAGATTTAATATGATTTAAAAATAAATTAATTGAATATAAATTTAATTTTTTTAATCCAAATTGGATTGTGTCGGGTTCGGATAACTCGATCTGCCCTAATTAATTATATTTTTTAAAATAATTTTATGATTTAGTATTTATTAAAGTTTAAATATACATTAATTAAAATTTTTTACTATATAATTATTTAAAATTATGTAAAAATAATTAATTAATTAATTATTTATTTTATATGAGTTGAATTAAGTATGAGTTAAAAATATTTTAATCCAAATTCAAATAGATCAAATTTGAATATGATAAAAAAAATTATTATAAAATTATCCGACCTGACTCATTGAACAAAAGTAAATTATTCAAACGATGTAATTTTGGTGGTCAGGATCCACGGAATGGCTCCGAATCCTTATTCTCGAGAAGAGCAGGTCCTGCTATTCTTCCATCTCAATCCCTCGATTACTTTTAAATATTTTAACAGTTCAGAAAAATGGAAGCTTGGATTTGTGCTCGAGTAAAACATTTCTCCGTTACATCAAGAAAAATGAAGGCAGAAGCTTGGATTTGTTTGGCAACTCCATGAAATACCAAAAAGTAGGAATAAAATTGTTATTCCGATAAATTAATTTGTCAAGTAAATTTTAGATGATGTAGAATAATGCTAATTCGGTATATCGAGCTATAAATGGTATATCGGATTAGCTCTCGTCAGAGTAGCGATTATTGTTTGATTATGTTGTATTATATTATGATTATGATTTATTATTATATTAATATTATAATTATTATTTTATTATTAAGATTGTTATATTATTTAGTATTATTATTATGATTATGATTATTATTATTATATTATTATATTATCATCACTGCTAATATTATTCTTATATTATTAATTTTATTATTATTTATCATTATATATTTATAATAATTATGATTTGAATATTATTTTATTATATTATGATTATAAATATGATTATATTTATGATTATATAATTATGTAATTATTATGATTACCATTTATTATTATTATTATATGATTATGATTATATTTTTTATTATATTATTATTACCATGATTATGATTTCTATTATTATTTGATTATATTAAATTATATTATTATGATTATGATTTTTATTATAATTATAATTTATTATTATATTATTATATTAAGATTATATTTATATTTTTATTATATCATTATAATTAAAACTATGAATATTATTATTTATTAATTATGATTATGGATTATGATTATTATTTTATTATTATTATAGTATCATTATTATTATTATTATTATTATTATTATTATTATTATTATTATTATTATTATTATTATTATTATTATTATCACCATCATTGTTATTATTATACTTATCTAGATTTTAACTATTATTATTAACAACTGCCAAATGATATTTTTACTTTTTCGAATAATCAAGAATACCACTTTTTTATTAGTTTTCTAAAGTTATTCCTTAATTTGACAATTGGGTTTAGAAACTGACAAAAGCAAAGAAAGGAAAATCAACCAATGCAAGGGGACAAAAATTACATAGCGCCCTTGAAAATGAACTGGGCACCAAATTTGTAAGGCAAACCTATACTATATACTGATCCTATATAAATTGCACAAGTATTTCAAATTTGGGCCTACTTACACATTATTTTTTTTATAGGGAGTTGAAACATCTCCACCTATATAAATGTTATCGACAAAACGTGACGATTATGGACATCTAAATAGATATATGTATTTAGTGACGATAGGATTTTTTATAGATCAATTTAAATTAATTCTAGAAATTAAGTTCTAATCTTATATTTTATTGAAAATTATATATTAGGGGGAGTGAAGTTCTCTGCTGCCATCTTTCGATTGTATGGAAAGTGCATCTCTAAGTCAGGTTCAATAATAATTTTTTAATAAAATTAAACATTGTTATTTGAAATTATGTAATAACAATACTTTTCTTTAGTTATGGTCTTTATATAGGACTTTTTGTGTAGCCTAATTCATATGTTTGTATAGAATTAGATGAGCTTCATGTGCATGTCTAGTTGACTTTGGAGACTGTGAATTTTGTAAAACTCAGGGCCTCAAGAATAAATTTTAAAGTTTTATATGTGCTGTCAAGTTTGAAAAGTACATTTTCCAGGGTTTTGAGTGTAGTCTGAAGAGATTACAGCTTATAATTTTGATATATGATATCAATTTACATTTTAATTACTATTTATGTTGAAGAAGTATGTACTGGTACTGGTACTGGTACTGGACCTGTACCATGTAAACTTCTTTAGGCCCTGTTCGACGGAGAGGTGGGAAAAGTACGTATGGATATTGAACTGAGAAAGTACTGTGTACATGGAAAAAAAAATCAAGTCTGAGTGAATTATAAATTTTCACGGACGTGGACTAAGGTCGAACACGTCTTTAATGTCATAGTGTTATATTCATTTCAATTTAGAGGTGGCATTAGGATAGGTCGGATTGGGTTCGAGATCGGGTGGGTTGGATCAGTTTGATTTTTGGAAGAAATCAGATTGGATCTGGTCGGGTCAATTTATATATTATGTATTTCAGATCTTTAATAGATTTCAATTTAATTGAAAGTCATTTGATCTCGAATCGGGTCGGATTCAGATCGGATCGGACTAGTTAGACTTTTTAAAAATTCAAATCGAGTTGGATTCAAATTTGAACGAATCGACAATTTTTTTGATCAAATCGGATTCACTCACCTCTAATTTCAATTCAATCCAGCATACAAGCATAAAAAACAGTAATAAATATGCATTGCGACACAAGAAGAATGACATGATTTATATTTGGCACAGGGCTAGCAAAATCACTAAAATTAATTAGGATGGCATTGGTACCAAGTATACCATTCCACGAATTAATGATTATGTCGGACATATAAAAAAAACGCTGAATGAAAACAACATATTAAATGGTGATGCTTTTAGTTTTAGATGTACTGATTGGAGAGGAATGGAATTCACTCGTTCTCTTTTTCTATTAAAAGATAACGCACGTGCAATAAGGCATAGAACAATTTTTTTTTAAATAGAAAAATATAATCAAATTCTCATATAATAGCACGAATGAATTTTTTTAACATCCACTAATATGGTCCGGAATTTAGTTCCGAACCAGCTACCTAGTTCGTAATTGAATCCTGTACCAGAACTGACTTCTTTTTTTCTTAAAAGCGTGGTCCGTAATTGAATCTCAAATTATGTGCGTTTTTTTATAGTTGGTAGAATTGAAGAATTTTTATTTTTTCAATTCAAATTTAATTGTTTGGAAAATTTATAAGATCATATTTATAGAGTATAAAAGTAATTTCATTATTAAAAATAATTAAATAATATCGGATTAGAGAGAAAATGTCATGCTATTAAAAACTGGCAAGCGTATCAAGGACTCTGCCATATAAATATCGTGCTATTAAATTTTTACAGCAGAGCTAAGTGTTAGCTAATATCAGTATAAATTTAATAGCATAATATTTATACTAAAAAAATTTGTATTAAAAAATGACTGACTCGGAGTTTTTTTTTTTATTTATAGTGATTTTTTAAATTTTTAGTATCTATTTTTTTTTTAGTTCAAATATTATTGTTACCTCTTATTGTATAAGTTGCATTTTAATCAATTTTTTTAAATTGAAGAATAAATAATGTGTGATATAAGTTTAATAATAATCATTAAAACACATAAGAACTCATTTGACATAAATAATAAATTTTGGATCCACAATGATATTTACTCGGCCGTTAAAAAATTTGTTCCGAATTGGATTACGGACCAACAATAAAAAGCTGGCCCAGGATTAGATTACGGACCATCATTTCTGATCCGAAAAAGAATTCCGGGCAATGTTAGTGCACGTAAAAACCGATCCACTTGTGCTATTATATACGATTTTTTTTTAAAAAAAATGGGCATATAATAGGAAAAAAACATAAAATTAAACTATTGAAATATTTATAAGTAATTGAGCTGTTGAGATAAAAGAAGCAGCACCTGGTTTTCTACAGAATACAGCAGATTCAAAGCCTATCGAATGATCTATGTGAGAAATTATTTTGGGAGGAGGGATAGGGATCCGAATCATCTACGGTACAACACACGTGCAGTGTGCATGATAATCTTTAGATTTACAGAGGTGTTTTGACATTGATGAACAATGTATCCCAATACGGTTCGGTCAACACAACATCCGCTGCATGGTGTTACGCGGCAGAAGATATGAGTTCGAAGGGATAGATTGACCATATTTATCAGAATTATATTACCTACGAAGCTAAAAAATATCCTAAGTACGGTTCTTAGCTGAAAAAACTCTCAAATACGGTTCTTTGCTTTTGATCCGTCAGATCAGTTATCAACCGTCCTAATTTAATAATAATAATAAACTCTATACATCAAATTTCCTAGCCGTTGAGATTTCTCGGAGATCTCCTTACCAAAAAAAAAATCCCTATCGAAAATACATGCCCCAAATTATCTTTGAATGTGATTTTTTATCTGGATTGTTTATCAAATAAATCAGCAATGAATCAGATTAATTGATAATTATTTCTTTTCTCTTCCAGTTCTCTTGCTTCTCCTCGTTTGAAGAAAAATATCAAAAGCACAACTAGACATCATCCTTAAGGGTCGGGCCGGACTTCTCGAGAGTAGGGTCTAGCGGGCTTATGAGAGGGCCGGTTAAGAGCCGGATTCGATAAGGATTTTTAGAGGCCGAATTCAAATGGCTTGATTTTTAAGGGTAATTCCGGCCCTTGAGAAGCTCGGTCCTTACCAAGTCTTCCGGGCTCTAAGAGCAGGATGAGGGCAGGATAAGGATCGACGGGTAAGGACCTGATATATATATATATATATATATGAGTAGAGATACTGTGAGCTTAAGAGATTTTCAGAGAGAGAGATAAATTAAAATTTCTAGATGATTTAATATATTTTTTGAGTTAAGCTCATGCTCCTAGGAGCACATAATATTTCTGTAATTATACATAGCTCAAAAAATATATCAAATGATATTCAAATTTTGATTTATCACTCTCATTAAATTTTCATATTGAAATCTTATGGGGTACAAAATTTTGGGGTGTTTTGAGTTTTCTAAGTCGTTTTTTTTAATTTTTGAAAATTAACTCTAAAAATAATAATAAAGTATTCAATATTTGCATATATTTTCAAAATTAAAAAGAGTGACTTAGAAAACTCGAAATGTTTCAAATTTGTTTATACTTTTTCTAACACTCTCTTCAATAACGTTTCGAGAACCGTTGTTAAAGGGCTTTAAAAAGCATTATTAAATGCAAAATCTGTTGTAGTGTGTGTGAATCAAAATATTGATAAATATCTTTGTACGCTAGTGGTAAAGTTTAGATGTATTACTAATACGGGAAGAAAAAGACTGAATGAGAATTTACATTATAAAATGAAAACAAAATAAATAATATAACATGTTTTCTCTAAGTAGAATTGATGTCAAATTCATCCAACATGAAATATCCTTGAAATTATCTCCATCCTTAATTTGGGCTTGTGAGCTTTCACACATAAGGCATATATTGCACTCAACAAATTAAAGGCTCATTCACTAGAAATGTATAATACTTCTACTTAAAAATAGCAACATAGTAAGAATGCTAAATTCAAAGAGCACTGTATTAATGGTTATTTGTTCTCCAAAAATGACAACAGAAACCGATGCGTACAATTAATGGTACAATATCAAATAAGCATAACATCGTGCAACTATTAAAGCCCAAATAATTTCCGGAATCATTATTATTCATTATTATTCATTAAAAACTACTTTGTAGAGTATTGATTTCATTTTCTTTTCTTTTTGTAAGGAAAAAAAAAAACAAATCTAACACAGTCTAAAGCACATCTGATGTTTCTCAGTAATTCTTTGTTTTTATTTTGTTATATTTTGAACTGACATCAATGACATCAGTGAGCAACTTTTATGTATTGAGGAGTCCTAGTTTTTATGAGCATGAAATATTGGTGGATCAGCATAGGGACCTTTCAACCAGCTATTAGAAATGTATCGGTAAGCAGCCTCGGTTAAGTGGATGCCATCCCAATTTATGGAGGTTGATGGCTTCCGACATGCAGTTACGTGCGGTGAACCACATGATTCAGTGATGTTACAATTGTATTCACTGCCTTTTCCGCAACAGGCTGCAAGCGGTTTAGATGCAAATCCTGAAATAACAAAATCATGATTTCTATGATTAGAAAAGCACATATGGAATGAGGTGTATTTATCTTTAAAAAAATGTCAAGAATGAATGAAGATGATAGTAAAAATCTGCATAATTACACAAATACTTGAGAAAGTTGGTAATAATCTACATAAATAATACTTGCAAACACTTGTAGTTGTAGATGTATTATTATCAAGGACTACAAAAATACTTGGAAAGTTTTCCCAACATATTTTAAAACGGATAGTGGTACGTATTTCCAATTTAATTAGAAATAATCAAATACTTGTTAATCAATTCTGTAACTTACCATAACGTTGCGGAAATCTGACAAAATTGGTGACAGGATTGTAGTAATCTGCATAAATGATCATTGCATGAGAATACTTGACCCGAAGTTCTTGTACTGCCGCAATGAGGAGGTTGTTATGATATCTTGATAAACTGTTGAATCTTTTAATGCATCCAGTGGTATGATCATAAGAATGGTAATGATGGCTTTTGAAAATTGTCAGAAGCAGTGGTAGGCAACCCATCGGTATATTTCCTGGTACCACCACGGTCTTGGCACCTTGATCAAGGAGACTCTATAGAATGATATAAGTATTATGCTTGAATGCACATTTATTTCAACTGGAGGTGATAGCAATTACTAAAGAAAAATAGGTAATAATATGATTTGCAGATATACATTGATAAAAAAGAAAACGAAAACTCATTTACTTGTTAATTTGATTCAAATTTTAAAATTTGGTGCCACAGGGAATTTCAAAATTTTAGAATTCACTTTTTAGTGATATTACATTTGAGGAACTTGCGCACATAAAAATACATAGTTTCTGAAGTTCATCCTATATTAGATCAAGTGGTCATAAAATTAACCAATCATATACAGTATATGAAAAATCTATGATTTGAACCAAATTCATATAATTTTGAATGAAACCTATGATTTGAATTCAAAATTCAGATTTCAAATTTTGAAATAAAAAAAAAATTGTGACATTTTATAACACAAAAAATTCTGATATAGTAGCTTTGCACTTTAATTAGTTTTATGTTGATCGTCCTTAACTCACCTTGATTGTCCCTGCAATAGTCTGAACAATTGTCGAAGCATAAGATCGCAAGTCTGTCATTTTCAACCTGCTATTAAACATGGCGATATAGTCGTTCCCTCCAATCTCTCCAACAATAAACAGAGATCTACTAAAATAATCTCTGCAGTCTGAAGCATGAGTACATTGCAAATTATTAGTTCGATTATACACAGAAAGACACAATGTTCTGTGATGGAAATTAATGCAAGTACGTAGAAAGATCCAGAGGGTTACAAACCGTCCATTGTTTTGCATAGTGAAGGCTTCAACTCCTCGAACCATTGCAGTTGAAAATTCAAGGAAGTGTTTAGTGGTTTTGCAAATGGTGTGATATTATGCTGCTCGAAGAATGCTGAGTCAAGTGCTGTGGCACCTGCTACTGCAAAATTTGCACCGTGCTGAAAACTTCCATTTTTGGCCAAGTAGGGTTCAAGAAATGGCAGACCAAATTCCTGGGCTTTGAAAAAAGAAATTAAATTGGAACTTTAATTAATTGAAATCTGAAGAATAAACTGAACTCCCTACTTTGTTTGAGTATTGTTATATCTGTTTAATTAATTAATTGTTTAACACAATTCAAAATTATTATTGTTTATTCCAAGTTTGATAATTAAGCTACTGTCAATGTTATATATATCATCATAAAAAAATATACTGTCATTTCAGTTACACCAAGGATATCGAATGAGCTAAAAAAGTACATAATTAATATGTGTCATAAGCAGGATAAATTAGTAGTATATGTACCAAGAAAATCCACGATCAATCTTCCATCACTGCAACGATGAGATGGGCGGTGAAAGTAAGTCTCTCCATAGGGCAATTTGTCAGTATTCACTTTTACTCTGAGCATCGTAGCCAGGACATTGAAGTTACCAGTGTCAGTGTAGGAGTCACCAAAGCTAAATATTGAGTCGAATGTGTGAGAAACTGTTGATTCAATCGGCCATAGAAACAAAAGTAAAGACAGGATGAATAGAGATGTGTGCTCCATTTGCACTAAGTTTGGATGAGTAGAAGCTTAAAATTATCTAGAGGCAGAGAAGTACTGAGGATTTTATATGAAGTGAGAGAGAGCTAAGTGCCACAAGGTCTCTTTTATAAAGCTTCTTGAAGCTCTGACATTGCTGTATCTATTTAACTCTTCTTGTCGTTGCTATGTGTGACTCAAAAGGTTCAAAGGCTTTATAGTTCAAGAGGAATATGACTAGCTGCAACAGCTCTAATTGTTCCATGTATATTTGAGAAAGAAACCATCATGATCTTATTTTCTTTCAGTTGTAAAACGGTTCAGAAAAGTACACAATAAAAGTAAATTTCATGAAAAAGGAACGAAAAATAAAAACTGACTCGAGAGATTTGAGGTAGTACGTGTTAAAAATTAAGCATTCGTAGGGATGAAAGGGGAAGAAAGAAAAACATTTATAATTAAAGACTTTCTTTATCAACCACCAGAAATTTTTGAAAATTTCTAATTCATTAACCAAATATAGAAGAATAGAGAATTAAATATTCTATGAATAGATACGGAACAAACAAATATAGAAGAAATTAAAGGGGGGTAAATTGGTCTAAAAATATATAAATATTATCTGTAAAATGAGTTGGATTATGAATGAACAAAAAAATGTTCTCTGCCTATAGTGCTGGTCGTAGGTAATAAGGTATAAGGAATATGATCAACCAAAGTAACCGAACAAGACGACAAAAAGTATGGCACTTTGCCTTTCTTTTCTTGGGCACGTCCACCACACATAACTCTAATAATTCATATCAGATGGATAAGATTTGTCACCGAAATTTCCAAAAATGAAACGATCGATAAAGATACATCAATATAATGACCATGATATCTAGATCCAGATATAGTAAGAAGTATTTTTCCCTCTAAATTGGGAAAAAGAAAATCCTGATGATCAGTTTCGAATGAAAAATAATTCTCACAATATTGGAACAAATCTTTGAAAAGATCACCATTGATCACACATTAATTATATTGGGTAAATTGTTGATTATTTCAGTCGAATATTGTACTGTGATGGCTATGGAAATTTTGTTTTTATCTGTCTACCAATGAGGCGTTCAAGGCGACCGTATGTGCTTGTCACATTTATTTTTTTGTCAAAATTAGGCTTGGCTGGAATTTGTCAACAAACAGATTGAAATACCTAACCAATGATTGCAATAAGTGAATTAAACATTTTTACCAGTGGGCTGGCGGGATATAAAATTGTCAACAAGAGAAAGCTCATTTCGTGTATATAAATATGTACATGAAAAAAAAAATGTAAAAAAAATACTAGTTTATTTAAAATAACTTTGTAAAGTGCACCAAAAATATGATTTTGTACATTTTGTACCTTTTCTTTTAAATTTAAATAAGTAGAAGAACCTTTAATACAGAAAAAATTTCCTTCTCAAATGATCGGTTATTATTTGTAGTACAAAATGGACCATAAAACATTGCAATTGCATATTGAGTTGTAAATATTGATATTGTTACATTATAAGTCCATTAATGGTGAAAGGATGTGCATGCATTAATCATGCATTATAAGTCCATTAATGGTGTTATTATAATAATAACAATAATTATTATAATAATATTATATAATAATAAATAAATAATCATCATAATATTAATATAATAATAAATTATAATCATACTAATAATATAATAATAAATCATAATTATAATTATAATCATGATATAATAATATAATATAACATAATTAAACAATAATCGCTATTCCTACGAGAGCTAATCCAGTATACCATATATAACTTAGTATACCGAATTAATATTCTTCTACTTAAATCTAAAATTCATTTGACAAATTAATTCATTGAAATAACTATTTTATTTCAATTTTTTTTATTTTATTGAATGCCAAATACTCCCTCGAGACGTCTCCACAGCCGATTGAATAGAACCATCTTGTGATCCTGATCCCATCATGATGGGGTCGAATAGGCTTTAGCTGTCACGCCGACACTTGGCATCGACTGGACAGCACAGCAGCACGAAATTCACGGAGGAGACGATATTACGACCGTGGGATCGAATCGAAGCATTTTGCATGCATGGCCTGAATGCAAAATTATTGACTGCACGCATTTTGGTGCAGCCCAATACGCTAAAGCTGAGCACTAACTATTTCAAAGAAAAATTCAGCAACAAATCTCACATGGCATTCGCATGCACTGGTAGGCCCAAGATCTTGGCTTAGTCAACAACGAATAGTTGTCGCGTGTTACCTTTTCGCAATCGAATCTTTTTTCTTTTGTCTTTTTTTTTCATGGACGGTTCTGGCGTGTGATCTCAGACGGCTCGTATTTTTTCCCAAAGGCCAACTCTTCTGCCGGGAATTTTATCCCAGAAATTTATTTATGATTTTTAATTTATTATAATGTCTTTGGTATATGAATAGACTAACAAAATTAAAAAATAGATTTGTGATAAAATTTGTTATTTACCTTATATAACAACGAAAATACTAAGATTTGTCATTTTTCACATTTAGAGTTATTAAATATTTATATATTTTTAATATTAAAGATTCAATATCTTTGATAAAATAAAACATATTCACAGCTTCATGTTTAGACTAAAAAAAATATTAATTATCCGTTAAGTTAATATTCCGCCTAAATAAGAGCAGATTCAGACTTTGGTTCCGAGAAGGACAAAAATTAGATTTTTTTATTACGTGGTCAAAATTTAAAAAATTTCTTCTGTATAATTGTATTTTTAATTTTTTTTAAAATGTACATAATTACAATAATATTTATAAAAAGAATTTCAGGGGCAGCTGCCCACGGGCTTTCTTAGATCCGCTCCTGTGTCTAAAAACAATTGATATCGTGGAATGTTTTCGAACATTCAAGTTTAATACGCATCTTTATAAATACACAATATTACTTTCCATTTCTTATGTATGGATACCATTCCATAGTTTTTCAGATTTTAAAATGAGATAAATGATGTAATAATGGTCTAAATTAATAATTTAACTATTTAACAAAATAAATTTAAGACTTAATACTAAAAGAAAGAGGGTTCAAAAGCCTTCATTTTTTGTGCTCTAATCATGCCTCTACTTTTTAAATTTCTAGTAGTTTAAAATTAAAAAAAATAAAATATCAAAATAACATTGCACTTTCTTCTTATATATCGGGAAAAGTCTTGGCAGGTTTGATTTAGCGCAGTCATTAATAGAGGGCTGGCACAAGTAAAGTACGGCTGAGACAGAATAGTTCACTTTAATTTTATATGAATTAATAAATAAAAAAATCAACATTCATAAATTATTCATATTGGCACATTTTTTTGCAAGCCTTGATGTTATATAAAATACTGTTCAAATACCTAATATATTAAATAAAGTGTTATAGATCAAATTTAATGATTTTATTTTTATACTTTAGTTTTAAATTATGAGATATTAAAAATTTAAAATGTTGATGCATAATGGAGGCAAAAAAATAATGAAGTCATTGTAACTCTCCTAATAAAATGTTTATATAGACATGAAATAGTTTTATAATTTTTAAATATAGATAGTTCCGAATAGGGGTGTCAATGGGTCTAGTCGGGTCGGGGTCGGGTTGGGTCGGGGTCAGGTTGGATCATATTATTTTATTATTTTTTATCCGACCCATTAAATTCGGGTCAATTTTTTTTGACCCATACCCGACCCGACCCATGTAAAATAATTAATTAATAATTATTTTTTTATATAATTTTAAGCAATAAAATATTAATTAATTTAAAATTAATCTTAATTAATATATATTTAGTGTATATTTAAGATTTAATTAGTACTAAATCATAAAATTATTTAAAAAAACCTAATTAATCGGATCGGGTTGATCCGAATCCAATCTGACCAAATCAAAAATTAAACCCGCAATTGATCCATTTATTTTCGGATCATATCGGATCGGGTCGTGTTAACCCGTCGGTCGGGTCAATAGTTGACACCCCTAGTTCCAAATGTCAACTTAACTTATTTAACGGAAAAGTTTACATTGATTATTATCATTTTTTGTATGTATAATAGCTTAAAATATAGATTAGAATTCAAATTATGAGCTTCAAAGTTTCAACTTCTTAATAATTAGATAAAAAATAGTTGGACATTTTGATTCAAAGAAAATAACCATGATTGTAAATCATTGTCAACTTAAAATGCTGACAAACACAAACATAATATATAAAAAGTAGAATCTCAAAATAATCCAACAGAACGTACACCGCCTTTTGCACCACGCAAAGCAAGCCGCCATACTAATTGACACTTTTCAACTTGTCATTGTCAGTATCTCCGTCCGCGTGGATATCATATCACCCAATAAAAATTTTGCAGCGGCGTGCACATCAATTTTCAGAACATTCCTCCGGGCACCGCCATTTACCCTCTTGTCCAAAAAGCACTGCCTATTTTGTAAAGTAGCAGATGTCTCATATTGTTCTAGAAAAAGCCTTATTAACAAGATCAGAAAAGCGATCCAAGTCTCTAGACCTCTGTTACCAGTTGGATCTTCTTGATTTTGAACTTTGTGAGTGGTCAGAAGAGGTTATTGTCATTTGTCAATTTGGTTCTGATTGAATAGTTGAGGTGTAAGGCTGAGGCATCATTCAATTTCCTTCTACCTTCACCATCAGTTATGTGTTTAAATCTTGAAAAGAAAATTAGTGAAATCAATTGAATTAATTCCTTGTTATTTTCTTGCTTTCCTTTATTGATCCATATACTACCAAATTATTAAAAAAATATGACAGTTATTCATTCCATCTCAAATTTATATAAATCATCCTCATATCCTAACCAATTGTATGGAGATTTTTTTTTAGTAAATAAAAAAAAAACGCTGAAAGTGGCCAAAACTTGGGCCCGTTTTGCGGCAATAGCCTGACCCAGTTTTGAACTTGGGTATGAGGCCTGGGACCGAGTTCAAAACTCGGGTCCGGTCTATATATTTTTTTTTTGTGTTAAGTTAGTTAGTTATTATGTTATATGAAATTATATTGCATAAATGATTATTATGTTACATAAAAATTATTATTATTATTATTTTTTGTTAATGATTTTAAAATTATTATGTTATATGAAAATTTTATAAGAAGTTAATGTAAAAATATAAATAAAGAAAATTAAATTTGAAATCATAAATGAGAAAAAAAAAGACGGACTGTATGTGAAAAATCATAAATTTCAATGCTTACGAAATATCCTCCGAATGAGAGACGGACTGTATGTGTCTCTTGGCCGAATTTCATGATGAGGGCGCTCGTGTCTTGTCTCTGGCGGTGCTTGCGTCTCGGGCACTCGGGTGGACGGACCAGGAGTGTCATATGATGACGCGTGCAGAGCATCGTATTGGGTACCAGAGGTCCCAGCACCCGGATCAAGACTCATCTGACTCATGAGCTGAGAGTACGACATGAAATCTCCCTGGAATAAGTCGAACTCATCAGTCATCGGCTCCGGCGCCGGGTCAAGTGGACCGCTGATCGGACGGTAATCGATAGAGATATCGATGTCCTCAGAATCCATTTTTTAACTATAATTATTTGAAAAAAATATAAATTTGGTATAATTTTAGTAGAATTAAATTAATTATAAATTTAGTACAATTTGGTTTAATTTGATACAATCTTGTAAATTTTGGTATCATTTTATGCAATTAAAATTTGGTGCAATAATTGATTTAATTTTTTGCACCAAATAAACAATTCGGTATGATTCGGTACCCCGTGCCGCTTATCCTCCACGCCGTGGATTTGTCATTGTGCGGTACTGAGGTTGGACCGGCAATTACTTTTAAACTAATTTAATTAGTAGGGTCCAGGGTTATGAATTTATTATATGAAATCAAAACCTTTCAAGCGTGCTGTTACATAGGGCTATCAATGGATTGGGTCGGGTCAAGTTCGGTTGAGTCATCATAATTTTATTATTTTTCTTCATTCGATTCGAATCCGATTTGATTACATTCGGGTCGAAAAAACTTGAACCATATCCGATCCAACGGGTTACGGATCGATCCGATCTGACCCATATAAAATAATTAATTAATTATTTATTTTTATAGTATTATAAGTATTTAAATATTAATTAATTCATAGTTAATCTTAATTAGTATATAATTAATATATATTTAAATTTTAATTAGTACTAAATCATAAAATTACTTCAAAAACATAATTAATCGGGTCAGGTTGATCCGAACCTAACCCAACCCGATTCAGATCAAAAAAATTAGACTCATATCTGAATCATTTATTTTCGGATCAGGTCAGGTCAGATCAGGTCGGGTTGGGTCGGATCGGACGTATTAACCCATCGAGTCGGGTCAATAATTGACACCATAGTGCTGTTTCATAATTTATATTATCCATTTCAATTTGTTTGTCTCTCCTCATTTGTATTTAATGAATGACTTAAATGGTTTCGAAGCTTTTTCTTTCCTTAAAAGAGTGTGTGTTTGATACTCGGGTGCAATTTAATTTTCAAATGAAACCATATTATTTTTTCTTTTACATTAATTTCATATTTTATAACTAACTATATTGTCATTATTATATACATCTTTTTTATTGTTTTACATATATAACATATTTTAATATTTCATTAATTATGTATAATATAGATTTATATTATGGTGAATCGTGAAGTACAAAAATATTTTTATAATTCGGCCCATATCTCTCATTTCTGAATTTAAAAAACCGACCCAACCATTTAATGTAATCTCCATATCAAAATATATTTGGAGATGAAATTTTACATCATTTGAGGAAATTTTTTCAATTTTTCTAGGAATATACATTGAGCTAATGATTTTCTATCCTTAAAAAAATAGAATAAAATTTAAAAATATAAAATTTATTTTCTAAGCATATTTTAGTATGCTGATCACTTTAAATGGTAAGATTAATATTTTAAATTCGAAAAAATGAGAGATATGACATGAAATATAAAAGATATTTTATATTTTAAAACTTACTATAGCATAACTCCTATATTATATATAATTTATTTAACAAAATTATATATATTTAAAAAAATTTCGACCATAGTTTGTTTAGTTAATTTACGATTGCATCTTCTGTGAACACAAAGAAAATGTTCTGATGGGACTGATAATAACGCCAACAATATTTTTACTATACTACACGTCGAAGCATTTTATTTTTATGACATTACCACGAAAAAGGCCTTTACAACCGCCCATTTATCGTTAAATAGAAAATTGATTCTAAAAAGGTTGAATAACAGTATTATAATTTGGGTGAAATATTTTAAAACTGACTAATATAAAATAGAAGGTTGTAATGGAATTAATAGTCTTAGTGAATTTTATTTAGCACCAGTTTTGTAAAGAAACGACTCTAATCAAATTCATAATACATAAGAGGGTTAAACTTCCTTTTTACACATGCCACATCATCACTTTTCTCCACCACTAATTTTATTTTTATTTTTTCATCTTCTCAATTCATATAAAATAATTTCTCTCTTTATTTTTCAGTTCATATAAAATAATTTTTCTCTTTATTTTTCAGTTCATATATAAAATAATTTTTATTTTTTCATCTTCTCAATTCATGTAAAATAATTTCTCTCTCTTTATTTAAAATAACATGTGCAATATACTTAAGGTGAAACTAAACTCTTAAAATGATTCAACTTTTAATATGATCATTTATAAACTATTATGTGTTTAATTATATTATTTATTCTAATAATAATAATTATTATTATTATAATTATCATTATTACTTAGTATTTTAAAAATATTTTGTCTAAATTTTATTTAATATATTTAAAATTTTATATTATTAATTATTTATTTGAAGACAATATTGTCAGGGACGAAACACGAGTTACAACTCTAGTAAGTTTGAAATCGGTTATTTAAAAATCGGTTCTAGTCAAATAAGTAAAAATCAGTTATCAAATAATTGTCTCTAATCAAATAAGCTTAAAATTAACTTTCAAACAACCGGCTCTAATCAAATAAGTTTAAAACCGATTATTTAAAAACCGGCTCTAATCAAATAGGTTTAAAATATATTTTTTGAAAACTGGTTCTATTAAAATATGATTAAAATTAGTTTTTAAAAACCAGTTCTAATCATTAATTTTACTTTAACACCGAATTTCAAATAACTGGCTCTACGTCTAGCTTAACACCGATTTAAAAAAAAAAACGGCTCTACATGTTATAATTTTATTTAGAACTTAGGTTTTACCCTAACTACCATTTCTTTCATCTTCTCTGATGCCACAGTTCTTCCTTCATCTTCTCTACCATGAACAACACTGACCCTCTTTAAAGTCGCTCCAGCATGTCAATATATATTTTTATTATCACAATTTAATTTGTTTTTTTTTATGCAATTTCTTCGATTGACTTGAATAATTGATAGATCTCATTTAATTTCGGTTACTTTATAAACATTTTTTTTCAAAAGACGAGGGAAATATTGCTCTAAAATTAATCTTATTATTGAGCTGCACCAAGAAAATTATCTAATAAAATCAACAAATAACATCTAGAAGAATTTGAGCAGCACTTTACGGAACGTTTGGATTTCATGTTTATACTTTAAATGCAAAAGAGCAAAACTTTCATATTGCATATAATTATTTTAATTTTACGCTCACTTATATGGTCTTTTAATTTTATTTTACTAATTTTACTTTACAAATATTTAAAACTGGGAAGTACTTCCAATTTACTATTTTATATCCTTACTCCTAATAAAAGGAGCTTGAGTGAGATAATCTGAAAGTGTTATCTGTCTTTAAAATTAAATATGAACCGTTAGATTAAAAATCGGAAAAGCTAAAAAACTCACGCCCGTCCATTTTATCCCAACTTTTAATGTAACCCGTTCCGGTCTCCGAAGCGCACGACTCTCTTTTTTCATTTCCAAAGAAAAAAGTCACGACTAGCGCTCCTTGTCGATCTGAGAACCCTAGCTTAGTTTTTTCTTCGCATCCCCCTTTGGTTTTCATTTCCTCTTAGTTTTTTCCTCGCATCCCCCTCTGGTTCGATCCGAGAACCCTAGCTATCCTTGTCGCTGTCTCCGCCTTGATCACTACATCAGCGAGTGCCCAGAGCACCAGTGGCTTGCCCCTGTGCGTGTCGAGTCTCACTACTTGCGTCAGCTATTTGAACTCGACAACGACGCCGCTGGAGACTTGTTGCGAGCCGTTGAGAAGCGCGACGGTCAATCATACCGAATGTCTGTGCAATCTCTTAAACAACGAGGAATTGCTTAAGAGCTTCAACGTGGACCTAACACAAGGGCTTCGCTTGGCCAAGAACTGTAATGCCTCCGCTGATGCCTCCACCTGCTCCAAGGCCTCCGCTCCTATCTCCAATAATTTTTCTTTCTATATTCAGGTTCAATTTCATTATGTTATTTATGTACCGGATAGAACAGTTGGATAATGATTCTTTAATAGCTACAGCATGATCAAAAGAAATCACTGAAGATTGGAAGATTGTTCAATTACATAAACCGGTTGATTATTAATCAAGTGTGGCTACATGGAGATTGGTACGAGAAAAGATCATGGGAGATATATATGGTCTCTCTTTAGAAAAGCTTGAAAATAAAGAAATGACAATCCTTAATTCATATATCATACATTTTCTTGACTCCATTTTGTTTTTAAATATTAGATGCTTTCAGAGCTGGCATCTGAGAAGCTTGCTCGATTGGCGGTATAATGGTATCGATGGGGGGGGGGGGGGGGGTGTGAAATCAGTGCAGGTGGCCTACACATCTGCACGGGCGCCACCTTGATATATGTGTCCTACGTGCCATGATCACCAAGGGTCTCATTGAGCCCATCTCCAGCTCTTTTCTGAACTTGGTGAATGCTGACTTCACCGCGAAGCTGCATGGTGTTCGCATCACTGAGGAGGGGGTCCATATTGACGGTGCTCCTGAGAGCCTCATAGAGTCCATTAAGGTATATTCTTGGTACTCTTGATGGGTTTCAATCAATTTTGTACACTAACTGTGCCACTTGATAACATCAGTGGATTCAGTGCCTAATAGGTAGTGTATTGTGCCATTACATTCCTGGTTTCTGTTTTTAATGTATATTCTTGGTACTCTTGATGGGTTTCAATTAATTTTGTACACTAATTGTGCCACTTGATAACATCAGTGGATTCAGCGCCTAATAGGTAGTGTATTGTGCCATTACATTCCTGGTTTCTGTTTTTGTTCTTCCTTTCATCCTGGTTTCTGTTTTTATTATTCCTTTTTTACTGATTTTGTGCACATTTGCACGTTATTTGGGTAACTTTATCACACTGACAGGTGCCTGAAGGTTTAGAAATGGTTGTACGGCTACTGGTTCCTGGTGAATTATGTTCAGTCACTTGCTCTCCAGGTCATGCATATGACAAATTTAAGCCAAGGTTTAATCTTTTGTTGTCATTTTTGTTTTTCTCCATGTGTTGAAAATGATTGACTTGTGTTTTCTTAAATGCATTGCTTAAATGTGTTGAAAATGATTAATCTTTTGTTGTCATTTTTGTTTTTCTCCATGTGTTGAAAATGATTGAAAATATAGGTATCAGATACATGCTAAATGCTTCTTTTAATATTTTTTTAATAATTTAAAGATGGCAAAGAAGTTGAACCTATAGCTTTCACTAAGCGGCAAAATTCATTCTGGATTGTTCAGCTTCATGTTTGATTTGAAGGCTGCTGGTAAAAGGAGAGAATTGAATACATTGGTCAGCCTTATGGAAGATTTGGTATGAATCCACTAAGTAGAATAACTGAAATAGTAGATAACGAAGAGAAAAACAGCCTTATGGAGCAAGCAGGCTACGTATTCTCTGAGATGATCGCTGACAACTGTTTCATTGTTGTAAGTCTCAAAAATACATTTGATGTAAACATATTTTATCCAACGATATCTACGTACGGTACAGCTAGCTGCTGCCATTACCGCCTATGCCAAAATCTATATGCATCCCATTATTTCAAGGCATAAAATTCCCTATGTATTACTTCATTTTAGAGTTTTATATCAGTAGTTGGCGAAAGAGTAATAACAAGGCATTAGGTTGTAGAAAGTGCAAAGGATTTGCTTGCTAAAATGTTAATTTTGTTATCTTTTCTTGTATGTGATTGGCATCTTACTGATTTTCTAATACAGACTTGCTTATCTTACTGATTTTCTAATACAGACTTGCTTCTGGAGCTAGGGTTGTGATCCAATCTACGGTTGTATGTGATGACAGTGATGAAAGTTGTGATTCGCTCTACTGAGCTAAGTTTAATCCATATTATTTTTTTGTTCTTTTCTATTTTGTCTCTTGACAAACTATGAGTAAATATCAGTGTTCATTAAATTTAGGGACAATAAAATTAACATCGATTTTATTTGACAACTGCTACAATCGATAAAATTCTTATTAAAATAAAAATTATCAATATACCCGTGAATATGTTCTTTATGTTTTTGATAGGCGGTGCAATTTCAAATTTGATGTATTAAAGAAACCCGCCGCATGGCGCGGGTACTGTACTAGTTCAACTCAAAGCTGCTTTATTTTTTAAGTGTTATGCACAAAACATTGCTGATTTTTGAAGTGTTATGGGTATATTTGGCTTTCATAAAGATTTAGTCTTTGATTTAGTGATAAAGACAATGCTCCATGTGCAAAACTTGTCATTTCGCAACTTAGATGTTAGATACTTAATTTACATTCGAAGAATTAATTTTTGATCTAATAATAAACACAATGCTTTGTTTGACCTTCATATGCAATTTTTCTTACAATCCGTAAATTTGTTCAACTTATTCGTCGCTTCAGATAGTTTCTCATTGAAGTTGGTTTCCCTTAATTAAATAAGATGATTCTATTTCGTAATTACAAAGACGACGTAGCATGAGCAGAAGACACACGTTTAGAAAATCACATCCTTATTCTTTTTTTATTAATTTTTGCAAATAAAAGTCAAGATATGATGAAAGTCAAATGAAGGAACATTTTATTTGAAGGGGACATACACTACCGCAAAAAAAAAACCTACACTAACGGTTTTTTATTTGTTTACTAACGGTTATGCAACCGTGAGTAAATGGGGGTTAGAAAAACGTTAAGCGACCATTAGCGAAAGGCAGCGAAAAAAAAGATATTTCTTAACAGTTTTTAGTAAAAAAACGTTAGGAAAAACATCCCCTTTTCTAACGGTTTCTTATTGAAAACCGTTAGTAAAACTTTCTTTCCTAACGGTTTCTAATTAAAAACCGTTAGGAAAGATTATTTTACTAACGATTTTCAATTAGAAACCGTTAGGAAAGGGTCTCCGAATTTTTTTAAGCTTTTAGTAACGGTTTTTCGGAGAAACCGTTAGCAATTATTATGTTTTTTTTGTCAGCTTCTGTTTGTATTATATTGGCCAGCCCATTTTTAATGCTAGCCATATATAACTAAACAGTTTAATCAACATACAATATACTCACAACACACAAACATACATAGAGATCATATAATTAAAACTAACTTAATTAACACACAAACTTGTTTGAAATTAAATCACATTACAATATTGTCTACCCCAATTTCAATTTACAACAACAAAATACATTCATACATTTTGGACAATGAATTGAACGACCATTTTTTTTTACCTCTTCAATTGAATCTTGTGTGTATGGCGCTGGACCCGGCTCGATGCACTGTTTGATCAAATATCATTAAAAAATATGAGTTATTTATTTGAAATATTTAGAAAGAACTTTATTAAGATTAAAATGATAATTTAGTTATACATATTAAATATTGTGTTATCTCATTTGATTATTGAGATAATTTTTTGTATTGATGAGTATATTTAATTAAAAATTATAAGCTATCATACCTCAGGCAATGTTTCCTTATCGTTGTACTTTATGATTATGTCATGTTTTAACCTCATGACATAATAATCACATTCCTTACCGTTGGGTTACGTTGGACTCTAAAAAATTACAAATTAAAGTCATCACATATTTTAACCAAATCTATTTATGACATTATTAGGTGCAGAATTTGTACCGTTCTTGTGAGATAGTTGAATCGAGCGTTCTTCTTCTTGTTATTTATCATCCAATAATGTCTTAATGCCCTACAAATTTAATTCATTTAATATAAGTTAGTTTTATAAATAATTTGCATTTTATTGCTAAAGATGAAATAACTTACGTATTTAGTAAATTATGAATGCGCAACCCGTTTACGTTGTGATTCACTAATTAATCTATTTTATCATGCATAAGTATGAGAAATTAATAAATAACAAGATTTTAAAAAAGATTATACTTCAAAGAGAAGCTGATCATAAGTTTTAAGAAGGCAATAATTAATGTATTGGAGAATCCCAATGGAGCAGCAAATTAATCTCAAGCTGGTCGAGCTAGATGGAAAGAAATGAAAAGAGCAGATTGAGAAGAAGCTGCGGCCAGAGAGAGCAAAGGGAGCCAGTTGAACTAAATTAGGTTTCAGGACTTTTCATAGTGACAGTAGAAGGAAATCTGAAAGATTTTCATACATCCTTTGTGAATCGTAACATGGGATTTGTTTGTACAATCGTTTGTACCCAATACAACTTTTCATGGGCTTAATTAAATAATTGGATCGAGCTGGACCGGGCTTTAAAGCAATATATGCTTTTCAAAATTGTGCGCACGTAGGAGCAGAGAAAATATGAATCCTGTGTGGCTGCATTTAAAATCAATATTCTAAGGTCAAAATGAGAAATAGAATTGGAATTCTCGTTGGGAATTTGATTTTGAAATTATAAGGTTGAGTCTACCCTCTTTAATGCTTCTTCTAATGTCTTTAATTTCGTACTCGTTCAGCTGCTCAACACTAGAGGTGACAATTGTTGATCTGATCTAATCTGTTGTTTATGGTTTAATTCGATCCGATTTGAATCCGACCTGATTTAATATTATTTGAAGATAAATGGAATAGGTATGGATTTAATTTTTTTGACCCGAATTGGATCGGGTCGATCGGTCAAGTCGACCGTCGGTTCCGTCAACTCGACCCTACCCGATTAATTATAATTTTTTGAAATAATTTTGTGATTTAGTACTTATTGAAACTTAAATATACACTAATTATACACTAATTAAGATTACTATAAATTAAATAATATTTAATTACTTAAAATTATGTAAAAATAATTAATAATTAATTAATTATTATATACGAGTTGGTTCGGGTTGACCCGTGACCGATCGGGTCGGGTATGGATCAATATTTTTTATCGGAATTTAAACGGGTCGGGTCAAAAAAATAATATAATAATTTGACCCGACCCGAACTTGACCCGACCTGACCCATTGACACCCCTACTCAGCACGGTAGGGGTTTCAATTGGTACAATATGGGTCGGGTGGAGGTATTTTCATTAAAATTAGATTTACTCATACTCTACCCTTACCCATTAAAATAAAAGATTAACGAAACGATAACCGGTGCTAACGAATAATACTAATATATTACATTATTTATCATCATTAATATTAAAAAATATACAAACTCATTTCTTTCATACAAATATATCTTTATTTTGTTAGTATAATATAACTATGCAATCAATTTTAATTTGAGTCATTTCAAAATAAATAAATTAAAAAATATAAACATCTCTTGTCAAATTTTTTAATGAGAAAATAAAATATATTAAAAATAAAAATAATTAATTATCTAAAATCTTATATTATCCCATTCAATCATTTTAATAAATACTCTAATAATTATTATTTAAATATTATAATTTATAAGATAGTTGAATTTAGAGAAGATAATAATTATAATTCATAGTAATTAAGACACAAAACTAAGGACAACTAACATAATAAAAATTATTGGACGAGATAAGTTTTGGAATAATTTTAGTTATTTTTTAATAATTTATCCTATAAGGCAAACAAACACGAAATGACCTTTACCTATACCCTTACCCATACTTAACGAAAAAAATTCTTACTCTTACTCTTACCCATATCAAATAAGTTAACAAAAAAAAAATCTTTACTCATACCTAACTTATCGAATACGATACGGATCAGATAATTGAGTATAATTGACATGCCTACAGCACGATATGAATTTTCTTTTTGTTCTTGAAATTATTTATTTCTTTCTCATTGTAATTTTCAACAGAAAATAAAAAATAAATTAATGCAAATTGATGCATGATTATTTTGAGTCGTTGTCAAATGAATTCATGTGGTGAAAAATATTGCGGATCACAATATTTCATTTTCAAATATAATATTGAGATGACAACAATATATAATGTCCACATTCCTGTTTAAATATATCGCGTTCACCCACGACAAATGGAAAAGTGTATAAATCAAATAAATTGACCTCATCCTTAATTAGTGAGGAAAAAAAGCGTCAAATCAACAGTATTTTTCTACTTAATATGAAAGTAACAGACAAATTGATCTCACGAATTTCAACGTTACTCTTCATCCTTGCACACAAGGATGTCGATCCTTCACTAATTAATATCCTTGATCAGCAGATCAACAAGTAATTTAATAATACAATCTGGCTGTTTTCGTTTCTTTTTGCACCAAATGGGTGATCAACAAGTACGGTGTTCTCTGGCTAAAGTCTTTATACTAATAATTTTGGTGCACATCAAGTATGGGAGTGGATCAACATAGGGACCATTTAACCAGCTGTTGGAAATGTAATGGTTAGAGGCCTCAGTTAAATGGACGCCATCCAAGTAAATATACTTTGATGGATCATTACACGAGCTTACATCTGGCGTTCCACACCCTTCTTTGAAGCTCCAATTGTATTTACCGCCTTTTCCACAACAAACTTTCAGAGGTGTAGATGTTAACCCAGAAATTTAATTATGAAAAGGAAATATTAAAATATGGTCTCTTTCATTAATAGCTTCCTTGTTCCCACACGGAACTGCCAATTAAATTGGATAACTAAAACCTGAGCCGTCATAGTTACAAATTTAATTAGGGACTATTTCAAGACAGATATCAGCAAGGAGATAACATATCTTACATATGAATATCATCTTTTTGTATTTTAATTTCTTTAATTTAGATGATTTTTTTTAAGGGTAAGCCAAGAGCCTACCAGATTTTCATTAATAAAAGAAATATTTACAATGTCCTAAAAAAAAACTCGAATCAGATCCCATGACCGTGTCTCGGAGATAATCATCATGAATAGTTGAACCACATCTTTTGTCCTGAAATATACGTAGATTGTGTTCTTTCCAGATATTCGAGCATGCTGCCGCCATTAGTTGCGATTGCTTGGTACCCAGTAGGTGCGCTTTGCTGAGGGCGTGAGTTAGTTGAGAGAAGGTGATTGGGAGCGGAATGATTGTTGGTAGGATGTCATACCAGATCCTTTGTGCGTAGCGGTAGTGGAAGAATAGGTGGTCTGCATCCTCTTCCATTGTTGTGGAGCATAGCACGCATCTGTCTCCTGATGGCCAGTTCCTCTTTCCGAGGTTTCGATTTGTGAGAAGCATGTCTCTCGATAGCAGTCAAAGGAATAACTTAACCTTACTTGGTATGCGTAGCTTCCATGGAATGTTCGGGTGACGTTGTATCATTCTAGGGTGGATGATATGGCTATAAGTCAATTTTGAGGAGTATGTGCCGTCTTTTGTGAGTACCCAAAGCTCTCTTTGCGCAGTAGGTGCCGAGTTGATGAACGATCGGAACAATGGCAGGAGTGTTGAAGGATGAAGTATGACGTTGTTGAAGGATGGAGTGATAAGTCGTATATTGTGTGGATTCATAGCTGTGTTCAAAGTTTCAACACCCATGGTGAGTCGGGTTCCGTGTGTAACGCCCATAACAATCTAAGAAGTAGTGCTTCGTTGTGTGCCCTAAGGTCTATGATTCCTATACCTCCTCTATTTTTGGGCAAGGTTAGGGATTTCCATCCGATTAAGCAGTGTCCTCCTGAGAATGATTTGTCACCTCTCCATAGGAATCTTCTTGTGCATGAGATAATTCTGTCTATGATTCCTTGCGGTAGCCGAAATACTTGCATGTAGTAGGTTGGTAGCGCATTGAGAACTGTATTCACTAACACTGATTGTCCCGCCATCGACAGGGTTGGACGATTCATTCTATCTATCCTACTTTGTAGTAGTTCGAGCATAGGTGTGAATAGGTCTTTGGTAAGTTTTCAGTGCGTTAATGATAGTCCGAGATATTTTATTGGCAGTTATAATGGTTGGTATCCTATCAGAGATGCGATTGTCGTGAGTATCCTTCCGAGATGGCGATGGGTACAAACCCGCTTTTAGAATTCTTAATTCATAAGTTGTAAAAAAGGGCTTATGTCACCACAAACAGAGACTAAAGCAAGTGTTGGGTTTAAAGCAGGGGTTAAAGATTACAAACTTACTTATTATACTCCTGAGTACGAAACCAAAAATACTGATATCTTAACAGTGTTCCGAGTAACTCCTCAAAATACTAATATAATAGATACTGACATGATTTATATTATTTAATCATGTCCGTACCATTTATTTTTAAAAATTATCAAATTCCTACACTTTTGCTGTATCGAATGCGATGCATGCACTGGTACTTAGGTATAATCCATAAGGGCTTGGCTCTTGAGTCCGATCCGGCCGGCTCTTCAAAAAATATGATTTTTACTCGGTCCTCATAAGTCCGGCCCGGCCCTTTTTGATGGTAAGAACCGAGCTTCTTAAGAGTCGGGCTCAATCTTTAAAAAGTAGACCCTTCCACTACAACACAGATCAGTATTTAACAGCGGTTTTTTTGGGCCATTAGTAGCAGTTCTACAACCGCTATTGTTGGTCATGCTGCTAATTTATATAAATAATCGCTGTAGAAAAGATTACTTTGAGTTAAATTTATGTATAAATCAACAACGATTATTGGCAGAAAACCACTGCTAACATTCCGCCTTAACAGCGGTTATTTAGAAAAAACCACTGCTAACATACATTCAACAGCGGTTATTTATAAAAAAACATTATTGAATGAGAGAACAACAACGGTTGTTTGCAAATAACCGCTGCTAAATAAGTATTAGCAGCGGTTTTTTATGAATAACCGCTGCTAAGACGAAAATAACAACGATTTTCTGTTAAAAACCGCTGTTGATTATATTGGATTTTGCAGTGATTTTTTCTTAATAACCGCTGTTAATCTTTTAATTTTTTGGGGGTTTATTTTATTTTCTGTGACTAGCCCACATGCTAGCCATATAGAATTTCATTCATCAAATTCACACACATACAATCGATACATCAATCAATTATATTCAATAAAGCTTTGCATGTTGAGTCTTTTTTATCCACCCAGGGGAGATGGTCAGTACAAACATATGGGTCGTCAGGGCTCTCAACGAGTTAAAATCTTTGCATGGCTACTGGGACAAAACAAACTGCTAACACAGAATAACTTAGTTTGACGAGGATGGCCACATAAGCCTCATTGCATAATGTGTTTAGGTTCAGCAAGGGAAATGGCTCAGCATCTATTTGTATAGTGTACATCAGTATAGCCTCTCTGCACACAAAAACCACTACCTTTTACTGATGACACCTCTTTATACTGGCAAAGAACTAGAACTGCATTTCACGAGGAACAACGACACGGCTGGGATACTCTATTCTTCGCAACTATCGAAATATTTGGATGGAATGGAATAACAGTATATTCCAAAGCAAAAAGGCGGGGCTACATAAGCTTTCGGGGATTATACAGCCCGATTATATTTGCTGGAAAAAAAAACACAAAAAGACAAAAAGAAACTTGTATGTACATTATTAATCTATAACTGTGTAGATAGCTCTTTTATTTCTTATTAATAAAGTTATAAGGTACGCTATTGGCATACCTCATAAAAAAAACTTTAAGATATTGAAGGATTGTGTTCATAAGAGTTGGTACAGACTGGGACTCAAGGAGATAACACATTTTCTCAGATTAATTATTTGTTTTATTCTCATTTAACACATTTCGGGATTTGCTGTAAAGAGTGAATCTAGTGGATCTTGGGTTCAAGAGGCCGGCGTACACATGGACAATCTCCCATTTCACTTCAAGGTCAATTTTCCAAAGATTGGACTGAGTGATTGGCATTACTAGTTGGCAAGAGAGCAGCTTACGTTAATCACATACATATGGGATATAACGATAATTATTTCATTCTGCTCCGAATAAAGCCGACCAATAGTAAAAATAGGGTTTTTCAGATCGAGCATTAGTGGATGCAGTTAAGGGGTTTATATAAAGAGTGTTCAAGATTATGGTAGTTCTTATATGATATGCTCTGAGAACGTAGATAAAAAATGTTAGGGGGAATGGTTGAGGGACTGGGCAAAGATACATTCTTTACCCGCAAATAAATTAAAAGATATTGAAGTAGAACTAATACATGTTCAATTTGTACATCCGAGACAGAGGGATTTTAATGTCAATTAGATGTTGAGACAAGAGTATGAATAAGTCCACATTTAACTAGAGACTTTTTGGCATCAAAAGTCAAGAATTAACTAGCTGTCTCTTAGAGACCACAACACCAATTTTTTTCATAATGCAGCCACCTTGAGACAACAGAGAAACCTCATTGTGACCCTAAAGAGTGAGGATGGTACGTGGACCGAAAATGAGCAACAACCAAACAATTTCTGATTAGATATTTCAACATTCTATACACTCAAAATAGGAAAATTGAAAGGGCAGTGCCCAACATGATTTCACTTCAAACGCTACCCATAATCCCAGAAGAGGCTAGTGCCCTGCTTGCCATGGTCCCTTCCGTAATGGAGATTCTGAACTACCTCAAAAGCATGGGCTTGGACCGTGTCCCCGGGCCAGATGGGCTCACTACCAAATTTCTGCTCAGAGAATGGAACTTGCTGGGTCTGAAAGTGGTTATAATCATACAGTTAGCTTTTCGGATTGGACATGCTCCAACGATATGAATGAAATGTCACTTGTTGTTGATACCAAAAACTAGGAAGCCCCACACACTTCCGACCCCTTAGTGCATGTTATGTGTTTTACAGACTCCTTAACAAAAATGATTGCAAACTAAATAAAGCCACAACTCCCCACCCTTATTTCAAATACCCACTCGGCTTTTTCGAAGGGGAGGAACATTCATGAGATAGGGATGTCCACTATCTCCCTACTTATTTATTCTATCTATGGAGGATATATTATCAAGGATGCTACATACAACCCAAAGCACTGGCATAATTAGGAGAGTCTCCCTTACCCCGACTGCATCAGCACTCATGCACAACATGTATGCGGATGACCTAATCCTTTTTAGCAGAGCAGTAGACAAGGAGACTGTGGAGTTCAATTGCATAATGGTGGTCTTTGGAGATATGTCCGGGTTGCGGATCAGTAATGAAAAATCAACGGTCTGATTTTCACATAACACTACTAGGATGCAGATGATGAAAGTGGGTAATATTTTTCGATTAAAGAACCTGATGACAAAACTACCTATTTGGATTTTCCTATGCCAAATGGGGACATTCTCATCACACATTACACCAAGATGGAGGAAAAGATTAAGAACAAATGTGGGGTTTGGAAAAGTCCGGCCAGATGTTTGGATTGTCCTATGCCAGATGTTTGGCTCTTACGCAACATGTGCTATTAACCCTACCAGCTTATTATATGAGGGCATAGTCGCTGCCTAAGACCACAATAAAAAGCATGACCTCCAAAATCTGAAAATTTTATAGGGTAAAAATCAGCAAAATCAATACTTGGCGTATGTGGTGTGGGGCTGTATATGTACGCTGAAGGAGGTAGGAGGCCTAGATCTAAGGAGGTTAGACATTCTAAATGATGCAATGATCCTAAAAGCTTTTTGGGTTATGATAACCAAACCAAATAATATTTTGAGCCAAATATGTAAAGAAAATTATGAAAAAGGGCGTACCTTATAGACTGCCGAATTTTCCCTAGCAAATAGTACAATATTTAATATTATTATACATGCCTGTGAAAAAAATATTACAACATACTACAATCCAAATGGAGTATGGTGAGAGGATTTGAGTAGTAGGTGAGTCATGGTATCCCGGTTGGAATAGTGGCGCTGATGTGAAAAAATTTCAGCATCTTTGCGTCTCTGATCTTTAGGGCAATCAACTACAAACATTGAATGATCAAATATTGCGGTCATTTTATAATGAAGATGAGGTCCACATAATCAGACAACTGGGCAACATACCTAAATCTAAATTCTACCATGCCATACAAGGCTATATGGACAACCACACATGATAGGAAATATAGTGCTAAATCGAGGTACAAAACTCTGTTGGATGTCATGCAACCAGTTTTATCAAATTTGCCAAACTAGAATGCCACCTTATGGACACAAATCTGGGAACTCGATGTTATTGTGGGTTTGCCGTATAAATAAGCTGGATACTGGATATTTGTGTATTATTTACTGTTGCAAGCTCGGAACAGGCCTATGCGGCCTAAATTCCCTCGGAATTTGATAAAATTCGCTGAAATTATAAACAGAGTTCATTAAGGTGGGTTTCAAACTCTCTTCCTCTGCAGTCGTAGTAGGAATTATTCCACTGCACCACTTTCTATTAATCCGTTATTAATTTTCACTTAATACACAATATCAATTACAAAACCCCACATAGATGACCCCACGATATATGCCATGCGCTTAAGCATACATATTCAAAACCACGTTTTAAAATATTAGAAAGACGTATTATATACAACAATTAATCTAAGAGATGTGGCTTTAAATTAGCGGTCCATATTGTAGGTTTCTTTTTTCTCCATAGTGTACCAATATCTGCCAAGTGGAGGCTCAAATAATTCGTCCCACAGTACAGATTTGTACATGCAGATGGTGAGCAAACCAAATATGTTATATATCACGTGCTAAAAAAATCCATGTCATTTTCAGAATTTAATTTGAAAGCTATCGCCATGGGGGTGGGAGTAAGTCCAAAGCCCGTCGGACCGATTTTGGTTCGATAGGTGGTTTTAACCGTTGGATCTTTATATCTTATGATTTGCACGATTATTAAAGCAGCTAGTTAAAACATAAGTGTAAATCTTAACGCTATTTAATGATAGATATGCCCATCAAATCTATTTTTTTGTCTGATGGGTATTGAAAGTTCTCCGGCCCCATCGCCATGACGTCTAGTTCAGTATTTGAAACAGAGACATTAATGTGGATGGTACAAGTACTTTCTCCATTGTGTATAGAACAGGATATGATATGGATCTCTTTCTGTAGATTTCTCTTTAGGCTTCGTTTGGTAATTAATATGATAAGCAGAGAGACTATCACCAATATGTTTGGAACAATATGTAGAAATAGTATATGTGATTTGGTTATTTCTAAGAGATTAACTTAGAGTGTTGAGACTATCACCAATAAATTAGTTGGATAAAAATCAGAGATAAAAATGGGAGATGAAAGTCTGAAGATTATCTTATCTGAGTTTATCTCTGGAAAATTTCCTGACGTATCATTGTCAGTATTTCAAAAATTAGTAGGATAAAAATCTGAGATAAACACCTCTATCTCCTCCTTATCCTCCTGACAAATAAGGGCTTATTGCATAACATAATTAATCATTTTTTCCAGTTTGTAATCATTGTCATTCAGATTATGAGCTACATATCATTGTCAGTATTTCAAAAATAGAGGTCAGAAGAATTAGTTTTTTATCTAGTGGCAAAAGACAATACTTTTTGTGTAGGAGGTTATGAGTTTGAAACTCGAACGAGAGGTATTAAGTACAATTATGACTCTTATCTTTCCGATAAAAAAAAATAGAGATGAGATTCCGGCGGATTGGGTTGGATTCGGGATGAGTCGGGTCAGTTTGATATAAATCAAACGGTTTGGATTAGGACAGGTTGGGTCGAGTCAATTTAAGTATTAGTTTTTTTTTGAAGTTTAGTTAATTCGGTTGGATTATAGGTCAATTGATCTCAATCGGATTTAAATCGATTGGATATATATATATATATATATATATATATATATATATATATATATATATATATATATATATTATAATCAAATCAAATATGATCAGATCCAAATCACGTGGCATGGATTTATAGAGTTAGATCAAATTTTGTTACCTTTAATTTTGAAGCAGTATATAGTACTATTATTAAAAGAGAAGGGATCAATTGACAATGAGTTATTTTGACATCTTTGACAATGAATCTCTAAAAAATACAACAAAAAAAATCTTTAAAATAATAAAAAGTTTAGATATGTTATTATAGCTTTAGATTGATGGTCATTCAAATTTCATATAATTTCATTATGGTTTGATAGTCCATCAAAGATCATTAAATTAGAACCGTTGTAAATTATATAAAAATTTGATGGTCTTTGATGGACTATCAAACGATAATGAAATTCAATGAAATTTAAATGACCATCAATCTAAAGATAAAATAATATATTTATAATTTTTTTTCTATTTTTTTAGAAATTCATTGTCAAAATTATCAAAATAACCCATTATTAACTGATTTCTTCTCTTATTAAAAGCTCTCGGTACGACTGCTTTGAATAAGTATGGCCTCGGATTGTGAATCCACTGAGGATGAAAGGCAGGTGCAGATTAGAAGTACTGAAGTTGATCCTCTCCAAACTCCTCATATGGATTTAACTAGTGCTTACAATACACATTTTCAGAGATTTCGTATTTTTGTTATTAATAAGAAAATCAGATATTACCGATTTTTTATCAGTAACAAAATAAAAATACAAAATCATCAGATTGATCTCATCGCAAGGAAACCCAAAATTATTCCATATTCCTTATGATGATAAAAAATTATATACAATAATTTATAAGAGGGTATGTAGGCTTTAAATTAATTAGCCGTCCATGTTTTAGGTTGTCTACTCGCGCAGTGGAAGCTTCAATAATTTATTTCACAATGTGCAGATTATATGAATACTATAGGCGACGCCTCGATTTGTCTTGGTGCATTTTATTTTTTAATCCATGCTATAATATTTTTAGAGAATGCAATTGTAATCGATATGCTAACTCATGAGAAGTGTGCAGCAGAGAAGATATTCATGACACATTTTTTTGTGCAAAAATACGAAGCGAATATATTGCAAAAAAATTGTATATATGTATGTAAATTTTAATGTTTTGATTATGATTAATTGTAAATTGGACATACAAATAATATTTATTATGTGAGTGATTCTTCTGTGAATAAATTTTTTTAACAGTTATCAAATCTGAGTATATCATAACTATTGATATCAACTTGATCTATACATCTCCAATACAAAGAGTTTTGAAATTTTTGATCTATAGCAGAATCATTCTATGCTCTGTATTTTTTCATGAACACAAATTTATTCAAATAAAATCAAACATATGCGATAAATATAACACAAAGATAAAATTATATTGAATTTTATCTACAACATATTATACTCATAGTTTTACTCAATTTATGCATCTGGTGTGATATCACAATAACTAATATTTAATTATGTCAACTTATCTTTTTCTTTGCACATACACTTATCTTAACAATATCAAAGATTCTGGGAAATGTTATACATAGAATTTTATTTATATTGTATTTGAAAGATCAAGTTCATGGCTTTATTATTATTTTATGCCGTCATCTTGATTGTAGTATGATAAAAACACACACACAAGTTGGGAGAAACGATTATTGCTGCTAATTGCACGGTACTTCAAATCGATAGGGAGCGTCCCAAATGAAAAATTCAAGACACTTTTCATAGCATTACGTACATTAAACATTCATAGATGCATGCATATATATTAGTTATGATTATTCATCGATCATACACTTCCCCTTTATTTGAAATAATTTCCAAAGACCATATGCATCGAGTTGAATACAATCTCTCTGACAGAATTAATTGGAGCATGCCTCTTTAGAATTGGTGGATGTATGTATCGACCGTTAAGCCAGCTGATTGCTATGTGACGGTTTGCGCTTTCAGTTAAATGTACGCCATCCCAATTAACATAAGCTGACGGGTCATCACACGCACTAACACCAGGCATACCGCAGTTCTCAAATAAGCTCCAGTTGTAGCGGCCACCTTTTCCACAGCAAACTGTCAGTGGAGTTTCAATGAACCCTGCATTAATCAACACAAAATACAATTACAAATTGATTGGAAATAAGCACAAATATGCGTGCAGAGTTTCAATCTTATGAATTATGACTTATGCGTGTACAAATATGTCTGCAATCTTATGTATGACTTATGAATAAGCACAAATATGTGTGCGGATTTTCAATCAAGGAAGCCTCCAGTAGCAAACTCCTGAAGGTTCCCGAAAATTGAGTTTGTTATATAAAGACCGCTACTTACTGATGTTGATGATGTTATCATTAGTATGTCATAAATGTGATATTTAGCTTGAAGTCACCTTGAATCAATTAATAATTTATTTTATCCCTGCTACTTGATAAAAAGTGAAAAGGTCGATTCATTGAAGCATCCTCTCCCAGTTGAAGAACAAACAAAAATGAACTAAGCAATATTGCAGTTCAAATTTGCTAATCCAGAATTCATAATGTGTTCACTCAGCATAGCAGTGACATGTGTAATGAATTACTTCTGCTGATCTAATGTCACTAAGGAAGAAGATACTCGAAAAAATTACAAATCTATAAAAATAATAATAATTAATACCTAATTGGATAAGTTCAGTTCATTTTTGATATCGATGCATGAAAATCTATTTCTGGTAATAGAGGTATTCAACTATACCAATTCGTTAACAGAGGATATTTTTTCTCACAAAAAAAGTAGACCCAGGTAAAAAGAACATGGTTTTCTCAAATATGATTAACTAAAACTAAATATTATTTTATCAACTACAAGTTTATTCAAGTAATCAAAATTATTTGTTACCATAACGCTGGGGAGACTTGATAAGTTCAAGAACTGGATCATAATAATCAGCGTAGGCGATCTTGACTTGGGGGTACTTGAAACCAAGCTGCTTTAACGACTCCTTCAAAAGGGTATTGTGGTAAAGTGCTAGATGATTAAATTCTTTCAAGCAGCCTGTTTCCTCATCATACTCATGCTTGTTCTGATTTTCATAGAGTGTCAGGTAAAATGGTTCGCATCCGATTGGTAATTGTCCTGATACTACAATACTAACTGCTCCTTGGCGGATTACATGCTGTGCAAGAGCATAGAACCTGAGTTATGTTTATTGCCTTATCTAATTATTTATTTATTATCATTTTGCTTTCTACCTTTACAACTATAAGTTTTATCATTAGTGTATATCCAGTGTAGATTTCGTGCCATATGTCCATGTTATCAATTTTTTTTCTTCATTTTTCCTTCAAGTAATATTTTTTTCTGAAAAGGAGGTATATATACCCTTCCCGTTTTATAGGGACAAGTAGAATTCAAACATACAATAAGACAGGTACATCCACCTCCTACGTACTCTACAAACAATGCCATCTACCAGCCTATAGCTTACGCTACTCCCAGCAGTCCCTTATATAATTCTCTTTAGGCACTTAAACCCCTTTATCAATAGTTCACTAACCCCCCACAACCGGACAACCTCAAGTTTTGCATAGCAATTCCTTGTTTATTCATTTGATGTTTTATCCATTTTCTGCTAAATTGCACTGAATTTGGACAAGGTGTTAAATCAGTACTGATTGAAGCAGTACTATATAACAAATCAATGTAAAGTATCTTAAGCATTCACCATTAGCTTATTGTCTTTACCACAATAAGATGATATTGGTGACATACCTCAATAGCCATTGAAATGGTCTTGGTGACCTCAGGCACATAGGATAAGACTTGGTCCAAGCTCATTCCTCCTTGAAGAAGATAGCTATAGTCGTTTGTACCAAACTCACCAAACACGAACAGAGAGCTACTAAAATAAGCCTTGCACTCTGAGCAATAATTAAAAAAAAACAACTAAGCGCTAATGGAAATCAGATTATAGTATAATACATGGAACCTACAACATACAGTAATTTCTATGCCCAATCAGATACCTTTCCTTGACTTGCAAAGTGAGGGTTTCAATAAATCAAACCATCCTAGCTGAAAATTAAGTGAACCATTCAACAAAGGCATAGTCGTCAAATTGTTCTTAATGAAAAATGCAGATTCAATTGCTGTCGATCCAGCTACGGCAAAATTTGCACCATGAAGGAAGCTTCCATTATGTGCAAGATATGGTGGAACTAAAGGGAGCCCATGTTTTTGAGCTGTAAATTTAAATAAGACAAAGGAAAGTTCTTCTGTTAACAATATATATATAGCTATTCAATCATGCATGCATGAAAGTATAAATCTTCTACAAATTAAATTTGGATGAACTCATCAACTGAAGAGTACCTATGAAATCCACAACCAATCTTCCATCAGAGGCACGACCAGTTGGGTGGTGAAAAAAGGTCTCGCCATAAGGAAGTTTGTTAATTGATATCTCTGGGACAGTTGGAGCAGCCAGAATCACAAAATTACCAGAATCAGTGTAGGAATTGCCGAAGCAAAATAATGAAGCATACTTGTTACTATCATGGTTCCCATAGCAATGGACTGAGATCAAGAGTACAAGAAACAGAGGATAAAGAGTCATTCTTGGATTGAAGAGGGAAGTTAGTGGTCTGAAATTTATAGAAAGTGTTTCCGTGTACACTGAATGTGTCAAAATGACAGGAATTAATGTTATGTTAGAATATATAATGTATATAATAATTGTAACGACGAGTAATAATAATGTAATGATGATAACGATAATGACAATTATAATGATGATAATAATAATGATGATAACAATAATTACATTATATATTTTCACTTTCGAAGTGTCACTTGTTGACTTTGTCTTTGTAGTTTGAACATAAAATTCATGATAAACGTCTGCTGTTTCTGTCATTTTTAGTAATCTATTCTATTGGAAAGCAAAATAGAAATAAAATATCGTAATACTGTTACTTGACGTACATGTGGCACCTAAAATTCAACCACTCATCAACTTCCTGTGGTGTTTTAAATTTGTATCATACTTTATCATATCATATTAAAATACACCATGTCTTGCCGTGCCGTGACATATTTTTTTTTTTATGACATATTGTGCGGTATCAAAAAATGATAGAAGGACACGACACAATAAGAATAAGACACGTCATGTCAATTATATCGTACTTAATCATATTGTATCTAATATGTCACCTGATTTTTTTTTTCAAAATAAAAGTAATGACTCTATTAGCCCAACTTAAATTTTTAGATTAAAATAAATGAATAAGATTTTTTTAAATAATACTCCTAAAATTTAAAATCTTCTTGTTTAATTAGTTCATCTATTTTAACTTAATGATAAAAATTATGAATCTTTTAAGTATACATAATTAATATTCTTTAAATTTTGAAGACTTTAAATAAGCCGATCCCACACACAATTAGACCATATTCAACGTATGATAGGCTATATCTGTGTTCCCATGTTGTGTCGTGTCTAAACCATATACTGTTGCATATTGTGTCATGTCGATTTTTTTAAAAAATCAGACACGATACGATTAGAGCACAGATCCAAAATCATACCGTGTCATGTCATGCCGCTCTCAGACCATATTGTTCCATGTCGTACCCAACCACAGTAGACACAAAATTAGAACTCTACTTCCTGGTAGCATCATATTAATTGCAATGATAATTGTAGACAATTATATATATTAATTACAGAATTGTTTATATAAATTAAAATCAGAAAACAAAGTAATTTTAAGTTGAAATATGTTGGGATTAATAAACTCTAAGTTCCGATTTCGAAGAATCAAGACTTCAGAAATCTGACCACCTCAATAACTTCTATGCCAAACGTATATGATTATTTTATTTAGTTTGACTAACGTATTCTATGTGCGATACACACGTTCTGATACTTTAAATTCTCTGAAAAATGTTTGACTAGCGAATTCAATTTTCCGATACACTCTGATACTCCAAATCCTCTGAAAAATCCCTTAAAAAGACCACTGCAACACATCAATGTAGGTATTAAATTTTTATATAACTGCATTCCTATCTAAATTTTTTTAAAATGAACATATCATCACATCCATATCGTATTAAATATGATATTTATACCTACACTCGCACCCGTTATCGTATTAAATACCCGTGCAAAGAGTCGCTTGCTGAGCGGAAAAGTTCTCTCTAAGCGAAATTGGATTTCTTTAGTGCTGCTGTTTTTCCCTTCTTTCATTTTTCGTCTCTAAATATTTCTCCCATGCACCATTTCTTATCTTACTTTTTTTATTTTATTTTATCTTATCTTACTATCTTAAAAAACATCTAAGGTTTCTAGATGTTTTAAAATTTTTAATATGTACCTTTGATAATTAAATAGTGTACGTCAATTTGTCTCTTTCCTTTTTTTCTAACTGACGATGACTAAAAGTCACGGCAATTTATGGATTTTGTATTAAAACAATTTTTTTTTAAACATTCAAGCATCAATTATTTTCCCTCTTCAATCCAGAAATTAGTCTGTCTTCTATTAAAACCCTGATTGTAATTATATTATGAATATAATTATAATTAAACATTCAAGATCTTAGTCGTTTGCATTAAAACCCTGATTGTAAGAATGTTTCAGAGTGATCGATAAAAGAAACTTCCGTATGGTGTCCACAAATAAGGTTAATTAGGATTAGTTTACAAATGAAGAAACTACTGCCGTGATTTTTATTAATAAATATTAACTAATCTTATTTTTAATAATGAACATTAATTAATTCAAATTTCAATATTAAACATGACAACGCACAAGTCTGATGCCTTATCTTCATTGACGTTTTTTTTTTTTTTTTAAACTTCGAAAAACGATAACTATCTTGAAAAAGAAAAAAACTGAAAAAATAACTGAAGAAAAAACGTCAGTTTAGTGACATCGTTACACAAAGTACCAATGAGATTAGTGCGTTTATAACACTTTATTCAGACTGGCTCGTTGTCATGTTTATTATTAAATTTTTAATTAATTAATGATTATTATTAAAAATAGGGTTTATTATATTCTTATTGAAAAAAATCACGGAAACTACTGTGTTAGAATAGAAAATAATAAAAAGAAAGTGTAGTTCTAATTATTTACCGTTAGAATAGACTATAGCTAAATAACTGTACCGTTAGAATAGGCTATAATTTATCGTTGGAATTCTTTTGTATAAATATCCATGTATAATATTGAAACAAATCTGAACAATAAGATCAACAATCTTACTCATTATCAATAAATCTCGAATCCAAAAAATTTCAACAATGATACCTTTCACCAGCCAGCAACCCTAGTGCTTTTCAGATATGCAAACACATCTAATTATTTCTCATTATCAATATTAATATTTAGAGGGCAATGTTTGTATTAGAATTTATGGGCACACAAAATAATAATCACATCATCTATTTCCATTTGAAAATAGATCTAGCTACTCAAGCCACTTGGATATGCAATTAATCCATCACACACTTCACCTTCATTTAAAAATAATTTCCAACAAGGTGATCTTCATCGAGTTGGCTACAATATTTTTTCTGACAAAATAAGTTGGGGCCTGCTCCCAAGAATTGGAGGATCTACATACTGACCATCAAGCCAACTGATTGCTATGTGACGGTTTGCGCTTTCTGTTAAATGGACACCATCCCAATTAACATAAGTCGATGGCTCTTTACACGCACTAACACCTGGCATACCGCAATTCTCAGTTAAGCTCCAGTTGTAGCGGCCACCTTTCCCGCAGCAAACTATCAGTGGAGTTTGAATAAACCCTGCATTAATCAACACCAGATACAATTACAAATTGATTGAATTTGATTGGAAATGTATGTACTGTTCACTACAACATTCTAGTTGTCATTTACTGTATTATGACTTTTGAATATGCATAACTATGTGTGCTGATTGTCAACCAAGGAAACCTCCAGTAGCTAAACACTGAAGGTTTCCCAAAATTGAGTCTTGTTACAAAGACCACTTGCTACTAACATGATTGATCTGACTTTTTGTATGTCATTACGGTGATATTTAGCTTGAAGCCATCTAGAATCAATTATTGGTTTATGTTTTTTCAAGCTACATGGTAAAAAGGGAAAAGGTCCAACTTCATTTTAGTTTCATCTCCCAGTAGAAGAAAAAAAAAAACCTAAAAAATATCAGCTCCGTAATTATGATAGCCATTTATCATGCTTTATGGAATAAGCCTCGCATATTTTACTGCCTGAAGTTGACTTAAACCATAACAAATATGGATTAAAGGTTTTGCCCAAAGATGTTCTCAATGAAAATAGCAGCATGATTTGACAAAGCCCACTATGCAAATTGCCTTCATTTGTCCAGGCGTACTATATTAATTGCATTGAGTGTGCCAACTTTTAGCATCCAGAAAAATTCCAGTTTAAATTTGCAGTCCAAATTGCATAATGGCTTCACTCAACATAGCAGTAGCAGTGTAATGAATTGATTATGCTGATCTAATATCAGTAAGGAATTAGAACCTCAAAAATTAACGTATCTATAAAAATAAAAATTATTAATTCCTATTAAGATATGTCGGTTTATTTTTCATAGTGATGCAAGAAAATCTATTTCCACTGATAGAGGTAGAATATCCAACTATACCAACTGGTTAACAAAGTAGATCCTGATATACCAAAACCAGGGTTTGCTCAACTCTGATCGAGGAAAACTAGGTAGTATTTTAACAATTATAAGCTTAGACATATAATCAAAAGTAATTGTTACCATAATGCTCGGGTGACTTGACAAGTTCGAGAACTGGATCATAATAATCAGCATAGGCGATCTTGACTTGGGGGTACTTGAAGGAAAGCTGCTTCAGCGACTGCTTCAAAAGGGTATTGTGGTAAAGTGCTAGATAATTAAAATTTTTCAAGCAACCTGTTTCCTCATCATAGTCATGTTTGTTCTGACTTTCATAGATTGTCAGGAAAAGTGGTTCGCATCCAATTGGCAATTGTCCTGATACTAAAATACTAGCTGCTCCTTGGCTGATCACATGCTGTGCAAAAATACAAAACCTGAGTTATGTATATTGCTTTATCTAATTGTTCATTTATTACCATTTAGCTTTTCACGACTACAACTTTGTTATTATTTGGAAGAGAGGATTACCTTATCTTCTTTTTGTGAAATCATAAAATGCCTCAAATGTTGATTTATACGTGTTCTGCTATTAATTGTTTTCTTCATTGTTCCTTTTAGTAAATATTTCAGCAAAGAGGTATCTATACTTTTCCCATTATACAGGGACAAGTAGAATTCAAACATACAGTAAGACAGTAAGTACATCCACCTCATAATACTATATACCAGACTATAGCCTAAATTAACCTCTTCAGGCCCTTGCAATCTGACAACCACAAGTTCTGCATATTAATTCATTGTTTTGTTTTTCAATGCTTTGTCCATTTTCCGCTTAATTGCACTGAATTCAGATGGGTGTTAAATCAGCACTGACTTGAGCAGTATTATACAACAAATCAATATAAAGTGAACTGAGAATTCTCAATTTTGGTATTGCCTTTAGCAGAAGGTACTAGCTTATGAGCCAGAGATTCATGTACGATGATCATAATATTCATTTAAATACCATAATAGCCAATGAAATGGTCTTGATGATCTGAGGCACAAAGGTTAAAACTTCGTGCAAGTTCTTTCCTCCTTGAAGAAGATAGCTATAGTCGTTTGTACCAAACTCACCAAAAAAGAACAGGGATCTACTAAAATAAGCCTTGCACTCTGACAAAAAGAAACAACAAAAATTTAGTACTAAAGAAACTAACAAAATAATGAAACTGGCAATATATTGTGACTTCTGTATATGTCCAATCAGATACCTTTTCTTGACATGCAAAGTGTGGGCTTCAACTCATCAAACCATCCTAGCTGAAAATTAAGTGAACCATTCAACAATTGCAAAGTAGTCAAGTTGTTCTTCTTGAAAAATGCAGATTCAATTGCTGTAGATCCTGCTACGGCAAAATTTGCACCATGAAGGAAGCTTCCATTATGCGCAAGGTATGGTGGAACTAAAGGGAGACCAAAGTTTTGAGCTGTAAATTTTAATACGACAAAGGAAAATTCTTCTGTGATGTGAACATTTATGAACATATATAGCTAATCAATCATGAACTACAAAGCTTCTACAAGTTTTCATGAACTCATCAACTGGCAGTACCTATGAAATCCACAACCAATCTTCCATCAGAGGCGCGACCAGCTGGGTGGTGAAAAAAGGTCTCGCCATAAGGCAGTTTGTTAATCGAACTCTCTGGATTATTTGGGATGCTCAGAATCACATAATTACCAGTATCAGTGTAGGAATTGCCGAAGCAAAATAATGAAGCATACTTTTTACTATCATGGGTTCCATGGCAATGGACTGAGATCAAGATGATAATAAACAGAGGATAAATAGTCATTTTTTTTGGTTAAAGAGGGAAAATAAATGAGGTCTGAAATTTATAGAAAGTGTTTCTGTGACTGTAATTTCACTTAAAATGACAGGAACATCATGATCGGATTTATAATGAATAAAATAATAATCATACTAATAATAACATTCACATTATGTTCTTTCACTTTCTAAGTATCAACTAGGTCTAGTTGACTTCCTCTATACAGTTTGAATACAATTCATGATAAACAGTGTTTGTCCCAGCCATATTTATTCTTTAGTTGCCCAAATCAAAAATAGAAAGAGACATTAATTGATACAAGCGACCAGCAAGTATCGAGCAAAATGAGGTAAAATGAAAAATGCAGGAATCTAAAATTCAACCACTCATTTTCTTCCTGTCAGCATCATACTAATTGAAATAATAATTATAGGAATATGGAAAATATTAGCTTGCTATGTAGATATTAATTAATAAGGAATGAAACATTATTTATTCCAGAGTTTGTAATGGTAGAAAGGAGCATACAAACATGAACAAAATTTTAAAAAGAGACACCTCAATAATCTTCCAATATTGAAGTAAAATTTTAAGATAAAATGGAATCCATGTTTGGAAATAAAATAATAGCAGAATTCGGTCTGGTACAGAATTCGGTCTGACCATGGAACAATTAACACAAATTACAGCTTGAAGTACCTAAAGATTATTGGATGCACATAAATCATTTAGACCAACGAACAATTGGCACGACCGATACATATATAGGATATGGTTGGTACAGAATTCTTGCGTGTATTGGAATAGATATATATCTTAGGGCTGAACAGCTGAAACTGCTCAACCTGATTTAGTATCAGCTTGAGCCGAAAGAAAACTTGACTATCGTACCATGTTGAGTTATTGGGATAATTAAACCAAAAATTCATTGAAGATAAAAAATATTAAAAATTTACATTTGAAAGAAAATGATAAAAAATCAGTTAATCCTATTGAGAATGAAGCAATAAATAGAAACTTAAAGAATCGAAGCAAATGGTAGAACTCTGACTCAGCTAGCGGAATTTCCCATCGAGCTCATGCAATTGTTCGAATGGCCAAAATTTGCCGACTTCGCTTAAAAATAGAAAACTAGAGAGAGAGAAAAAAGGAAGAAAACACCAAGGAAAGATCGATCATCTTGCTTCATGGAATCAGAAGAAGGGACTTATTGCAGTGGTGATAAAAGCACAGATGGCCGGACTTGTCGCAGGAGCCAGAGTAGAGATGACCAGAAGAGAGGGTCCCATTGCTATCCCGATGATCAGTAGAACAGTGTAAGAGCATATCTAATGGAATTTTTTTATTGAGTTTCTATTTTTATTAAAAAGAAAGTTTCTATTTTAAAAATTTTAATCATAATTTTTAATTTTAGCAACTCATTTCTAATTGCCACATTATATTAGTAACTTATTTAATTTTACATTGAAGATCATTTTTACTAAATCTATTTATTTTTTCTATTTTCACTAAATTACTTGACATAAATAAAATATATAGATGATTTCTATATTGGAGAGTGTTAATTTTAATTAGTAATTTTTTTTAATTAAATCTGACATGACAGTAATAAAAGATTTAGAACTCATTGCTGCATTGAAAATGTTCTAATGATGTGTATCCGATCTGTATGGGATACGTATCGGTATACGGTATAACAATGTGTATCCGATCAGTTTGACCGGCATATATGGTCGCAATTCATTGCTTCATTTGGATGATGTAATAATGACGTAAGAACTAAGTAGGTCCGATTTTTTTTTTAAAAAATGCTTGGTCGTACAAAGTACATTAAATAATAATTTAATGAACTTGTAATATAAAAATTAATTTAGTGCTCTGAATTTTCAAAGAAAATCTAAATTGGTTCTTGAATTTTTTAAATTAATATAATTTTATTGTTTAATTTGCTAAGTTTAAATAAAATAGAGATAAATAGATTTTATTATAGACAGTATAAAATTATCGATCATGAGTCGAGTTTCGAGTCAATTGGACTCAGCCTTTTTTGAAACCGACCGATGATTCAATATTTTTTTCTTAACAAAATATATTTATTTTATTTATTTAAATTTAGAAAATAAAAAATAAAAAATAATATTACAATAAAAATTTCAAGGAACATTTTAGATTTTGTTGGAAGTTCAAGAACCAAATTAGTTCTTATATTTAATGTCTAAAAAAATATTTTGTGTAGTTTTGTAAGGACCAACTATTTTTTTTTTTAATTCAGGATCAGATGATGAATTTTCTGTAAAATAAATGGAAACAAAAATAGTAATTGGGAACGATGAAAATGCAGTTTTATTTTTAACGTATAAAATGTTTTTAAGTTTCTGAATAATAAAGTTGTGTTTGGACTGCGTGATCACTTTTCTAATAAAACAATTATTATTTATTTTATTTATGAGAAAAGGTCTTTTTGTTCTTATTTTTGTTCTTCTTGTTTTCTCTCTTTCAAGAGTCAAGATGGAGTAAATATTTATATGCTATATTCTGCTTCATATTCGAATATTATCCATTGAATATTATTAGTATTCATACATTAATTTTTCATATTTACATAAAACAAATGTGAATTTGAATACAGATTTGAAACAAGAATCCGGATGTCACTGAAACTAAATATATATTTTTTAATTATTTTTGTGTTAGATGTTTAATTTCCGCATCCTCTAATTCTATTTCTGCCCAATCTTTCACTCGTGATTCCTCACCTAATCTCTCTCTCCGTTCTCAAGATGCACACAAGAAAATCAAGTGAAATTAGCAGCCAAGAAAATTAACAGGCTGTCAAGTGAACAAGTGGCACCCTAGAAACCAAATAAAGTGGCAGATAGAACACGCCTCTTTATCACACGCGCGAAGAGCAGGTATGCATCTGCATCGTTATCTAAATCGTTTGTCAAATTCTAATTGACACTTACCATTTACCTTTAAGTGATGCATTGTATAAGCAAAATCGCGATAAACGAACTGATTGAGAAGATAAATTGAGCAAAATTATTTAGCATTAACATGATTTTTTTGTTCATTTACATGGCCTTTATATAGGCCAAGGGATTCATAAGAGATTAGAGAAAGAATTAATCTTTAAATCATAGATCTAAACTAAAGGTTGTCGATTATCTTAGATGTTGGATTAAACTCCTGGTCGGTCAGTTTATTTAAAATGTGGGACCCTTCATCAGCGACACATGTTTTAATTTTAATCATGTCCGGCACCTTGCCCGAGATGCCCTTCCCTCCGAAACAATTTTCTCCCTTTTTTTTTTCTTTTGTTATCGTTAATGTCAGTACTTCAGTTATTGACATTGCTCCCCTTCAAAACATTCTTGTCCTCAGAAATTATAGCTGAAATGTTGGTCCATTTCACCAAAACATATGGTACCGCTGCATTGTACCTTTTAATGACTCGGCGGTTGAGAACGTCCTATAGAAAAAGCTGAAAAAGCTCAGAGGTGTAGTTCTTTTGATTTGTACGGTCCGATTATTTATTAACGGTTCTGATTTAACAGTAATAAATAGTCTCGTACATCAAAATTCATATTTAAAATTTTCCATAGCCGTTGTTATTTCTCTGCAGAGATCTCCGCATAAAAAATATCAACAAAGAATACTAATCATCAAGACTAACCAATGGTTGTGAAGGTGATGTTGTACCACGAGCAATGTGTTGTCTCAGTTGGGAAACATGTATAACGAGATGAAAAGTGAAACCAATTGGCAGCGTCAATCGGTACTCAATAGTACCGATTCGTTCTTCAATCTCAAAAGGTCCATAAAAACATGGAGAAAACTTTTGATTATGTCATCTGGATATTGAATTTGTCTATATGGTTGCAATTTGAGATAAATATAATTGTCCATATTGAATTTACACTTGGTACGGTTAAGATCAACGTATTTCTTCATTCGATTTTTGAGCTTTAGTTAAATTATCACGTAGTTGAGTGAAAATATGATGTTATTCCCTCAAAAGAGAATCTATAACTAAGGGAAGATGTGGGTGGTGGGTATCCGTAAAGAGCTTGAAATTGTGTGGTCTGAAGAGAATGATGAAAACTGATATTGTGCCACCACTAAGTAAGAGGTAACCAAGTTGTTCATTTCTTGGGTTGATCTAAAAGCATACCGTGTAGATAATTTTTAAGGAATTGGTTGACTCTTTCTATTTGACTATTGGTTTTAGGGTTGTAGGTTGATGACATATTCAATTTGATACCTAACAATTTGAGTATTTTTTTTCCAAAATTTCTTGTGAATATAGGATCTCGATCAGTAATTATGAAAGTAGGAATGCCATGGTACTTGTAAATATTTTTCAAGAAGGAATGAGTAACATTAATGATAGTGTAGGGATGAGATGATGAAATGAAGTGAGAGTACTTAGTAAATTGATCCACAACCACCATAATTACATCTTTGTCATTTAATTTGAATAATCTTGTAACAAAGTCTATGCCAATATTTGTTCAAGTTGCATCCGATATGGGTAAAGGCCGGAGAAGTTTAAGAGTATGAATATGTTTAGGTTTGACCATTTGATAATTATAACAAGATTTAACATATATAATAATATCCTCCTTCATTTGAAACAAAAAATAATTGCTTGAGATGATGGTAAGTAACATTCATGCCTAAATGGCCCTTGAGCTCATCATGTACTTCTTTAAGAATTACTTGGGGCCAGTTATAGGCAGTACCAACATAGATCATATCTTTGTATCTAAGGATCTCTTGGTATAAAGAGAACTTATTATTAGAGGTGGCAGAACTCGACCCGACCCGAGAAACCCGCCCGACCCGTCCGGATCCGAACTCGACCCGATTTTTTTAAGAAAGTCAAATCGACCTGATCCGACCCGAACCCGACCCGACCCGATCCGACCCGAGATCAAATGGCCTTCAATCCAATTGAAATCTATCAACGATCTGAAAAAACACAACATATAAATTAACCCGACCCTGACCCGACCCGCCCGACCTGATTTCTTTTAAAAGGTCAAACTAACTCCGACCCGTCCGACCCGAACTCGAACCCAACCCGATCCGCCCGATTACCACCTCTACTTGTTATCATTGTCATCATGTGATTCTACTTTCTCCTATTGTTGTGTAATTCAAGGATCATCAAGGTAACTTTGCTTTATATCTTTAATTCACCGTGAAATCAATTTAGAATAAATAAATAAATCAGCTTGTAAAGAAAAATTATCCCAAATGCCCTTCTTACCTTGATAAGGCATCTGCTATTTTTTTACACCCCTTTTATAATCAATTTTATAATTAAGATCTAATAATCTACTAAGACATCTATGTTGTAACGCAATATGAATCTTTTGCTTCAATAGATACTTGAGATTGCTTTGGTCTATTTTGACAAAGAATTCCTCCATAATTAAATAGTATTTTCATTTTGTAATAGCAGTGATAAGAGTCAATAATCATATGTAGAAAGATTTTAGCGCTTGAATCCCAACTTCTAACTTAAATAAGCAATGGGTCTTCCGCCTGCATTAAAACCACACCAATATTATCTTGAGAAATATCAGTCTCACTAGTAAATGATTTATTAAAATCTGAAAGAGTCAATACTAGTGCATGATGGATGACTTTAATTTATTAAAAATAGTTTGAGCTTCAACTTACCAAGAGAAAGAGTTTTTTTTTTATCAAATTAGCCAGTGGCTTACTAATCAATTTATAATCCTTAATAAATTCTCTATAATAACATGTAAGACTTAAAAAACAATAAGAGTTTTGACTGTTTTAGAAATAGACCAAATAGTCATAGTAGTGATGTTTGTTGGATTGTTAGAAACTCCATATTTAAAAATGATATGATCCAAAAATTCAATTTGAGGTACAAGAATTCACCTTATGAGTTTGTAGCTCATTCTTTGAGTCTTGAGTACTCATTCTTTTTGTTACTATGCTTGTTGACTTGGTCTCTTCTTTTTACTAGTGTTTTGTAAAGAAATCGAGTTTGTACATTTACTTGTAACATTTTTATGTCCATATATCGACACTCAATTCGTAGAGTGAGATCTCAAAGATGTAGGTTCTATATCGAACTCCGTTAAAATTGTGTGCTCTTACTTTTAGCACTTTACTTTGTATTTTTGTGAAATCTTTCAATAGATTGTTGATTCGCTATATTATTTTAGTTGGTCGATTTCATAGTTTGTTATTGTTAACGATTTTATTAAGTTGTATTCACTGTCTATTATCTAAATTGTTGTTAGCAATTTAATCTTAGATTTCTCACTTGTAGTTTACAGTTTCTTACATATTTTCATACTTATATCATTGATTATTATAGGTAGTACTAGTCTTAATACTTCGGTTGCTGACAAATGGTTCCCGCCTCTCTTCTCCGCCATCGACGATCAGTGCAGCTCTCAATAGAGCAATAAGCAAAGTAGAATCCAAGCTCCCGATGGATTTCTTTTTCCGCAGCTTGCGTTTCTATCATTTTTCTATTTAAGTTTGTCAAGTTTGCATTTCGTAAAACTAGTTGCGCTCTTTCAATCAACAGCTCTCAACAAAGCTTGTGATTTTTTTCATTATATAGAGTTTGGATTTACTTGGATGATAAATCTGAGAGATCTTCCTCTAGCATCCTCAAAAAAGAAAAAAAAAGATGGACAATCAAATTAAACTAGAGAAGTTGCTTAAATTTGAATTCTGCATCAAGTAGCTTAAATTTTGGATTGATATTCATAATTTTTTTTATTAATAGTGATATTAATATTTTACAGTACACTTCAGAGCAATTCCAATTTAAAAACAGCTGTTTCCCTATAAATCAAATTAATTTCGCAATGGATCCTCATTGTGATTGAACTGCGTCACATAGAGTTTTCATACTAAAAGGGTAGGAGGGTTGCCGAGGCTGCCAAAGCCACCGCCTTTGTTGATATGCTCTGGTGGCCAAGGCTAATCTCGACTTGCTATCATTCAAAAATGAAGATTATAACACGATATGATACAGTATTTTAACACGATATGATACAAATTTAGAACACTACAGGGAAGTTGATGAGTAGTTGAATTTTAGGTGCCATATGTACGTCAAGTAACAGTATTACGATATTTTATTTCCATTTTGCTTTCCAATAGAATAGATTACTAAAAATGACAGAAACAGCACACGTTTATCATGAATTTTATGTTCAAACTACAAAGACAAAGGAAAATTCTTCTGTGATGTGAACATATATGAACATATATAGCTAAGCAATCATGAACTACAAAGCTTCTACAAGTTTTCATGAACTCATCAACTGGCAGTACATATGAAATCCACAACCAATCTACCATCAGAGGCGCGACCAGCTGGGTGCTGAAAAAAGGTCTCGCCATAAGGCAGTTTGTTAATCGAACTCTCTGGATTAGTTGGGATGCTCAGAATCACATAATTACCAGTATCAGTGTAGGAATTGCCGAAGCAAAATAATGAAGCATACTTTTTACTATCATGGGTTCCATGGCAATGGACTGAGATCAAGATGATAAGAAACAGAGGATAAATAGTCATTTTTTTGGTTAAAGAGGGAAAATAAATGAGGTCTGAAATTTATAGAAAGTGTTTCTGTGTACTGTAATTTTTTAGATTTCGGTAGACTTTCACTTAAAATGACAGGAACATCACGATCGGATTTATAATGAATAAAATAATAATCATACTAATAATAACATTCACATTATGTTCTTTCACTTTATCAACTAGTTAACTTCCTCTATACAGTTTGAATACAATTCATGATAAACAGTGCTTGTCACTGCCATATTTGTTCTTTAGTTGCCCAAATCAAAAATAGAAAGAGACATTAATTGATACATATAGATTCAAGTGAAGTGTTCAATTAACAACCGTTGCAGGCGACCAGCAAGTATCGTGCAAAATGAGGTAAAATGAAAAATGCAGGAATCTAAAATTCAACCGCTCATTTTCTTCCCGTCAGCATCATACTAATTGAAATAATAATTATAGGAATATGGAAAATATTAGCTTGCTATGTAGATATTAATTAATAAGGAACGAAACATTATTTATTCCAGAGTTTGTAATGGTAAAAAGCTGCATACAAACATGAACAAAATTTAAAAAAGAGACACCTCAATAATCTTCCAATATTGAAGTAAAATTTTGACATAAAATGGAATCCATGTTTGGAAATAAACTAATTGCAGAACTGTTTACATAAATTTACATCAAAAAAGAAAGAAATTGAAGTTCAAATGAAAAACATCCGATCGGGTGGCACTGGGCGTTAGAATAGTCGTAAAAACAATAATTTCCTAAACATTTAAATGAAGTTCAACGATAAAAAAAATAAAAAGAACATCATGATCACACAAATTTTCAATTATTGTGAACTTCAATCTTAAGGCATGTACTCGACGCAAATATTTCTTATTTTCAGAAGAGATTAGTGTGGGATATATTGTATAATAATATAGATGAAAAAGCACACTTTTAAGAGTAAAATTATTCATGTGGTGAACCCAAATGCTTGAACTGCAAAGATATGTCTGGTACAGAATTCGTTCTGACCATGGAACAATTAACACAAATTACAGCATGAAGTACCTAAAGATTATTGGATGCACATAAATCATTTAGACCAACGAACAATTGGCACGAACGATACATATATAGGATATGGTTGGTACAGAATTCTTGCGTGTATTGGAATAGATATATATCTTAGGGCTGAACAGCTGAAACTGCTCAACCTGATTTAGTATCAGCTTGAGCCGAAAGAAAACTTGACTATCGTACCATGTTGAGTTATTGGGATAATGAAACCAAAAATTCATTGAAGATAAAAAATATTAAAAATTTACATTTGAAAGAAAATGATAAAAAAATCAGTTAAGCCTATTGAGAATGAAGCAATAAATAGAAACTTAAAGAATCGAAGCAAATGGTAGAACTCTGACTCAGCTAGCGGAATTTCCCATCGAGCTTAAGCTGTTCGAATGGCCAAAATTTGCCGACTTCGCTTAAAAATAGAAAACTAGAGAGAAGGAAAAAAGGAAGAAAACACCTAGGAAAAATCGGTATCATCTTGCTTCATGGAATCAGAACAAGGGACTTATTGCAGTGGTGATAAAAGCACGGATGGCCGGACTTGTCGCAGGAGCCGGAGTAGAGATGACCAGAAGAGAGGGTCCCATTACTATTCCGATGATCCGTAGAACAGTGTAAGAGTATCTCTAATGGGAGTTTTTATTGAGTTTCTATCTTTATGTGTCATTATTTATTTTTAATTTTAGTATTGAAAAGACAGTTTCTAATTTAAAAATTTTAATCATAATTTTCAATTTTAGCAACTTATTTCTAATTGTCACGTCATATTAGCAACTCATTTAATTTAGCATTGGAGATCATTTTTGCTAAATCTATTTATTTTTTCTATTTTCACTAAATGACTTGACATGATAAATTTTAATTATGATTTTTATATTGGAGAGTGTTAATTTTAATTAATAATTTATTTAATTAAATCTGACATGACAGTAATAAAATATTTTAGAATCGGTTGCTGCATTAGATATGCTCTAATGATGCGTATCCGATCTGTATGGGGATACGTATCGGTATACGATATAACAATGTGTATCCGATCAGTTTGACCGGCGTAGTAATTATTAACTGTATGAATTGGACAGTCTTTTAATACATATAATTAAGTTCAATTTAATAAATATACGGTCGCAATTCATTGCTTCATTTGGATGATGCAATAATGACGTAAGAACTAAGTCAGTCCGAACTTTTTTTCAAAAATGCTTGGCCTTACAAAGTACATTAAATTATAATTTAATGAACTTTTAATATAAAAATTAATTTTGTGCTCTGAATTTTCAAAGAAAATTTAAATTGGTTCTTGAATTTTTTTTAAATTAATATAATTTTACTATTTAATTTGCTAAGTGTAAATAAAATAGAAATAAATATATTTTATTATAGATAGTATAAAATTATCGATCATGAGTCGAGTTTCTTGTCAATTGGACTCAGCCTTTTTTGAAACCGACCGATGATCCGATATTTTTTTCTTAACAAAATATATTTATTTTATTTATTTAAATTTAGAAAATAAAAAATATATAATAATATTAAAATAAAAATTTCATGGAACATTTTAGATTTTGTTGGAAGTTCAAGAACCAAATTAGTTCTTATATTTAAAGTCTAAAAAAATATTTTGTGTAGTTTTGTAAGGACCAACTATTTTTTTTTTAAATTCAGGATCAGATGATGAATTTTCTGTAAAATAAATGAAAACAAAAATAGTAATTGCGAACGATGAAAATGCAGTATTATTTTGAACGTATAAAATGTTTTTGAAGTTTCAGAATAATAAATTTGTGTTTTGACTGCGTGATCACTTTTCTAATAAAATTATTATTATTTATTTTATTTATGAGAAAAGGTCTTGTTGTTCTTATTTTTTTCTTCTTGTTTTCTCTCTTTCAAGAGTCAAGATGGAGTAAATATTTATATGCTATATTCTGCTTCATATTCGAATATTATCCATTGAATATTATTAGTATTCATACATTAATTTTTCATATTTACATAAAACAAATGTGAATTTGAATACAGATTTGAAACAAGAATCCGGATGTCACTGAAACTAAATATATATTTTTTAATTATTTTTGTGTTAGATGTTTAATTTCCGCATCCTCTAATTCTATCTTCAAACATCCTTCAAGACTAGGAACCATAACAACTGGGGAGCGGAAAAAGTTTCGTAGGTGTAGTTCTTTTGATTTGTACGGTCCGATTATTTATCCACGGTTCTGATTTAACTGTAATAAATAGTTTCGTGCATCAAAATTCATATTTAGACTTACCCACAGCCGTTATGATTTCCCTATGGAGATATCCGCAGAGAATGCCGATCCTCAAGACTAACCAATGGTTGTGAAGGCGATGTTGTACCACGAGCAATGTGTTGTCTCAGTTGTGAAACATGTATAACGAGATGAAAAGCGAAACCAGTCGGCAGCGTCAATCGGTACTCAATAGTACTGATTCGTTCTTCAATCTCAAAAGGTCCATAAAAACATGAAGAAAACTCTTGATTATGTCATCTGGATATTGAATTTGTCTATAAGGTTGTAATTTGAGATAAATATAATTGTCCATATTGAATTTACACTCGGTACAATTAAGATCAACGTATTTCTTCATTCAATTTTTGAGCTTTAGTTAAATTATCACGTAGTTGAGTGAAAATATTATGTTATTCCCTCAAAAGGGAATCTATAACCAAGAGAAGATGTGGGTGGTGGGTATCCATAAAGAGCTTGAAATGGTGTGGTCTAAAGAGAACGATGAAAACTGATATTGTGCCACCACTAATCAAGATGTAACAAGTTGTTCATTTCTTGGGTTGATCTAAAAGCATACCGCGTAGATAGTTTTTAAGGAATTGGCTGACTCTTTCTATTTGACTATTAGTTTTAGGGTTGTAGGTTGATGACATATTCAATTTGAAACCTAACAATTTGAGTATTTTTTTTTTCAAAATTATTTGTGAATATAGGATCTTGATCAGTAATTATGAAAGTAGGAATGTCATGGTACTTGTAAATATTTTTCAAGAAGGAATGAGCAACATTAATGACAGTGTAGGGATAAGATGATGAAATGAAGTAAGAGTACTTAGTAAATTGATCAACAACCACCATAATTACCTCTTTGTCATTTGACTTGAATAACTTTGTAACAAAGTCTATGCCAATATTTGTTCAAGTTGCATCTGATATGAGTAAAGGCCGGAGAAGTTCAAGAGTATGAATATGTTCAGGTTTGACCATTTGACAATTAGAACAAGATTTAACATACATAATAATATTCTCCTTCATTTGAGATAAAAAAAAAATAATTGCTTGAGATAATGGTATATAACATCCATGCCTAAATGGCCCTTGAGCTGATCATGTACTTCTTTAAGAATTACTTGGCGCCAATTATAGGCAGTATCAACATAGATCATATATTTGTATATAAGGACCTCTTGGTATAAAGAGAACTTGTTATCATTGTCATCATGTGATTGTACTTTCTCCTATTGTTGTGTAATTCAAAAGTCATCAAAGTAGCTTTGCTTTATATCTTTAATTCATTCTGAAATCAATTCAGAAAAAATAAATAAATCAGCTTGAAAGATAAAATTATCCCAAATGCCCTTCTTACCTTGACAAGGCATCTGCTATTTTATTTTTTACACCCCTTTTATAATCAATTTTATAATTAAGATCTAATAATCTACTAAGACTTCTATGTTGCAATATGAATTTTTTGCTCCAATAGATACTTGAGATTGCTTTGGTCTATTTTGACAAAGAATTTCTCCATAATTAAATAGTATTTTCATTTTGTAATAGCAGTGATAAGAGTCAATAATCATATGTAGAAAGATTTTAGCGCTTGAATCCCAACTTCTAACTTAAATAAGCAATGGGTCTTCCACCTGCATTAAAACCACACCAATATTATCTTGAGAAATATCAGGCTCACTAGTAAATGATTTATTAAAATCCGAAAGAGTCAATACTGGTGCATGATGGATGACTTTAATTTATTAAAAACAGTTTGAGCTTCAACTTACCAAGAGAAAGAGTTTTTTTTTTTATCAAATTAGCTAATGGCTTACTAATCAATTTATAATCCTTAATAAATTCTCTATAATAACATGTAAGACTTAAAAAACAATAAGAGTTTTGACTGTTTTAGAAATAGACCAAATAGTCATAGTAGTGATGTTTGTTGGATTGTTAGAAACTCCATATTTAAAAATGATATGATCCAAAAATTCAATTTGAGGTACAAGAATTCACCTTATGAGTTTGTAGCTCATTTTTTGAGTCTTGAGTACTCATTCTTTTTGTTACTATGCTATTGACTTGGTCTCTTCTTTTTACTAGTGTTTTGTAAAGAAATCGAGTTTGTACATTTACTTGTAACATTTTTATGTCCATATATCGACACTCAATTCGTAGAGTGAGATCTCAAAGATGTAGGTTCTATATCGAACTCCGTTAAAATTGTGTGCTCTTACTTTTAGCACTTTACTTTGTATTTTTGTGAAATCTTTCAATAGATTGTTGATTCGCTATATTATTTTAGTTGGTCGATTTCATAGTTTGTTATTGTTAACGATTTTATTAAGTTGTATTCACTGTCTATTATCTAAATTGTTGTTAGCAATTTAATCTTAGATTTCTCACTTGTAGTTTACAGTTTCTTACATATTTTCATACTTATATCATTGATTATTATAGGTAGTACTAGTCTTAATACTTCGGTTGCTGACAAATGGTTCCCGCCTCTCTTCTCCGCCATCGACGATCAGTGCAGCTCTCAATAGAGCAATAAGCAAAGTAGAATCCAAGCTCCCGATGGATTTCTTTTTCCGCAGCTTGCGTTTCTATCATTTTTCTATTTAAGTTTGTCAAGTTTGCATTTCGTAAAACTAGTTGCGCTCTTTCAATCAACAGCTCTCAACAAAGCTTGTGATTTTTTTCATTATATAGAGTTTGGATTTACTTGGATGATAAATCTGAGAGATCTTCCTCTAGCATCCTCAAAAAAGAAAAAAGAAAAAAGATGGACAATCAAATTAAACTAGAGAAGTTGCTTAAATTTGAATTCTGCATCAAGTAGCTTAAATTTTGGATTGATATTCATAATTTTTTTATTAATAGTGATATTTTACAGTACACTTCAGAGCAATTCCAATTTAAAAACAGCTGTTTCCCTATAAATCAAATTAATTTCGCAATGGATCCTCATTGTGATTGAACTGCGTCACATAGAGTTTTCATACTAAAAGGGTAGGAGGGTTGCCGAGGCTGCCAAAGCCACCGCCTTTGTTGATATGCTCTGGTGGCCAAGGCTAGTCTCGACTTGCTATCATTCAGAAATGAAGATTATGTTCAATCTCAACTTGATTTATGCGCCAAGATACTTTAGTTCTCCATCAGCCTCACTTTAGCAATTGATCAGTAAAAATTAAAGATCGCCAAGTGGTATTCAGCTTTGGGGTTAGCTATCATAAAGACAGTTTGACCATTGTAATTAGTATATATATTATGTGTGTAAAATCATGGGAATTGGTGCATGCCTTAAGCCCCGTAAAACAAGTTGATTTTTTTTAATTTCCTGATTGTGACATCTTGCAAGTGCAGATTTTTTTTTAAATAAAATAAAATAAATTGGGAAATGGTTTGGTTTTGCGGTACAGCTTAGGCCGAATTTAAAACTCGGGTTAGATTTCTTTTTTTTAATAGTTTATTTAGTTTGTTTATTATATTTTTTAATTTAAATTATTTTAAAATATCTATTTAGTTAACAAAAAATTATTTATTATTTTTAATATGTTATTAGTTAAAAAATAATTGCTAAAGGACTCTTTAACAACGGTTATTAATGAATGGAGTCTGATTAATTAATAATCATTGTTAAAGGTAATTTTTATTTTAAAATAATTAGTTATAACATTATTTATGAAGTCAGATTGATATATGGAGTCAACAATGAATAGAATTAAATTGATTAGATAACAACAAATATTATTATATATTATTCATTCATTCAATTAATAATTAATATAAAAATATAATTATTCTTTTAATAAAAAAATATTTACTTAATAATACATACATACATCATGCTCATGTAATAATATTTACTTAATAATACATACATTCATCCGATCGCGTCAAGATGCGTGTCAATTCTAATCTCAAAAGTCCTCTGCATATCCACAATAGTAAAGTTGCACGGTACTGCCCTGCCCTGCCCTGCAGAAATAGACATCCTGAATTAATTTAATGATATGGATGAGATCCATGGAGATATGGTGCTTGGTACTTGGTCTGGTATTATAAAAGCCCAAAAACATTCAACTGGGTTACTAACATGTCCTTTTTGGGCCTCCGGCCTAAATTCCTAAGATATGAGATTTTAGAGGTATGGATAGGTTAGGATTCTTATCGTCTAAAGCATTGTACGGACGGCCTTTAGATTATTGAAAAGATTTTTGAGATTGTAGTAGTACGGATTTCAAAATAGATCGAACGATCAGCGTACGTGATGCATTGCATGGTGTAAGGCACCAGATGATAACAATTTGAATAGATTAAGTGCTTGTGATATAAAATGCCCAATTATATATATCACATTATCACTTCAACTGTTCATTATATCCGAGTTGATCATCTATTCATCGTGTAATTGTTGCAATTCCATTTCAGTTGAAATTTTTCAATTTGCACCCATTTTAATACTTACCTCAAACTATAAGTGTATATATATACACTTAATTAAGTGATCTTCCAACATGGTTTTGCGACCTACGAGACAAAAATCTATTTTCATTAACAAAGGAGGATGTACTTACTTTGAAAAGATGCTTGTTAAATATTTTTTTCAAGTCATGTTATAGCATCTTGGATACTACTTTTTTTTTCCTAATATTGAATTACAAACTATTTTTCTTGGCTTAATAAAAGCTTAAAGTAGACCTGGACTTATTTCAAATATATATATTAAAGAATTTGACGCCAAAGTTTTTTGTTTTTTAACATTTTATAGCATAGAGTGGCGTGCTCTGATTTTGCGGACTGAAGGACTTTAGAATTTAGAATTGTCTAAAGGAAGGGTAAAAATGAAGAAAAACGCATATAACAAAACTATTCAAAATAACTATGGTTTATGAGCAAAGGAAGAATAAAAGAACAGAAGACCCAATTCATTGGACCAAATTATACCAATCTATATAACCAAAAAACACCAACCAAACATCTTCCATCTCTACAACAATTGCACATGGAGAATCACTGTACTAGCATCAAATACGGCTTGTTTCCATCTGCGTTGAATTATTGTGCGCTACTATGAGAAAGAATAGGAGGGTCGGCGTAGGGGCCGTAAAGCCATCCCTTGGCAATGTGGCCGTAGGATGCCTCAGTCAAGTGAATGCCGTCCCAATTCCAATGAGTTTTGGGGTCGTCACACGCAGTGGCCCCGGGATCGCCACATTTTGCTGTCAGATTGAAGTTGTAGGTGCCCATCCCAGCAGCACCACAGCATGCTCTGGGTGGCTGCTTGTAGAACCCTGTAATTGTCATCAGTAATTTTCAAACCGTGATAAGTTTATAGAATGGAAGGTGGAAAGTACGTCTTAATTACAAGGACAAGAGAATGAACCTTTCGTTTATTTAATTTGATAAGATATTATACAGTCCCTATATTTGGTATGTAAGCAAGCCAATAATTCCAAAGATGTCGTGTTATAACACAATTCTTCTAAGTTCTGGAAAATCCACTATTTATTTATCACGTAATTGGATGTCACAGTAAAACCAGTGCATATAATTGGTGTCGAACTTTGAAAGTTTCTTTAGGAAGGAAGGTTGAAAGCTACCGCTGGGAACCCCAAAACGAGGAAGCAATAACAAAACCTATGAAATCCAAGGTCTTGTCCAATTCAATCTCAAAATAGGACCAATACTAGTGACTCAACTCTTCTTGTTTTTTTCTTTTTTTTTTCCCCCAAAGATGTGGCATCTAACTATCCAATTTTTAATATCAATAAATTATCTCCATCCAGATTGAGCCATCCAAAAAAAAAAAAAATTTAAGTACCGAGTTCAGCTGATTTAGTTGAAGATTTTTTATTTATTATTTTATCTATTTGTGTATTTAGTTTTTTCAATTTTTGTAGAAGGAATAGTGATAACATGTAAACACAAATTAAGTAAAATTAGGAATAAATTGAGGTCTATATTGGAAACTAACCAAACTTTTCAGGATGGAGTAAGAATTGTACAACTGGCGTGTAATAATCTGCATAGATGATCCTAACACCCGGATATTTCTCGCGCAATCTCAGAATGGCACGTTGAAGCATGGAATTGTGTACCCAAGCTAATGTATTGAAATTTCTTAGGCAACCACTCTGTGCACCATATCCTGTTAGTGGTTCGTTGTTAAAAATTGTCAAATACACTGGAAGGCAACCGATAGGAAACACACCAGGCACCACCAACTCAACTGCTCCTTCTGCAATTAATTTCTGCATTTTTTTGAAGAGAGAGTTAGATGAAAGTACTTTGACTAATGTATATATGTGCTTGTATTTATAGTATATTATGTTATGTGGTCCATGTGGAATATTCCTCATTCCAATAATTTTCTTTTTTTTCAACTCTTTAATGAGCAGAAATGGAGGGTAGTTTTGCCAATTTAAAAAAAGAGGAAGAACAATTAAACAGAGTAGTCAACCACCAAACCAAGAAGAGAAATTGCACGTTATGTCCAAAACTTCATTGGGGTAAGTAGAGTTTATTTAATTTCATTGGTTGTAGACTATATTAACATTTAGAGAATATACACAATGGTCCCAAGAAAAATGTACAAAAGAATCTTCTAAGATATTTACTCCGAAATGTTAATGGTTACCTCAATTGCTTTTGAAATGGATTCGACTACATGGGGGACAATTTCATGCACTTCATTCATTTTTCTGAAAGAGAATATAGGAGCATTGTAATCGTTCCCTCCAAACTCGCCAACTATAAACAGAGACCTTCTAAACAAATCCCTGCACTCTGCAAAACCCAGATAGGACTCAATTAATTATCATAATCCTCAAGGACCTAATGGTAAAAATTACTGGTACAAAACAATTACAACTGTCTTTTACCTTGAGGTGTGCTGCAAATTGAAGGCTTCATCTCTTCAAACCACTTGAGTTGTGTGTGTAAAGAGCCAGAATTCCAAATGGTTTTCCCCATACCTCTTGCCTCAAAGAAACTAATATCCAGTGCGGTTGCACCAGTAATTGCAAAATTAGCGCCACGGTGAAATGTAGCATTCTGCGCTTTGGATGGTGGAAGCAATGGTAGTCCCAATTCCTGAGCTGTAATTGAGTTTTGAAAGGAAAGTGACATAAAAATTATGAAAGAAAACAATATAATTTCGGTTTATTTGCACAAAAGTGCTTTTTGGAAGATCATAACTATTGACATATATATTCCAAAAGATCATATATATGTGCTATTTTAATTTCCGGAAAGGATTTAATTTTGCATATGCACAGAGGCCCATACTTTTAATTTGCACAAAAGTGCTTTGTTTTTGTTTGGACAATTTATAATTAAACCACTGTGCAAGTTAATTGCGTATATTCTTATCATTTTCCTTTCTTCATGCATGAGATGAAAGTGTACTCTGGAAATGATTGCACCAGATGATCATAAAAAAATAGTGCAACCAAATAGAACGTAGAAATAAATATTTATATCCATACCTATGTAGTCGATAACTAAGCGACCGTCTGAACAGCGGCCAGTAGGATAACCAAAGAAATTCATGCCATAAGGCAATCTTGCGGTTGCCAGATACGCTGGAATTCCATCAACACAGAGATTACCGGCATCTACAAGCGAGTCACCAAAGTTAAATATTGCAGCATAACGCTGAGCCGTGACAAGAGGATTGAGGTAGAGAGAGGAGAGAAGAAGAACAGAGAGAAAGATGGGGAGATTATTCATGGTTAGAGGTAATGGAGAGAGGAGAGAAGGGGGAAGAGTAGGACATAGATGTGTCATGTGTTGAATACTTCTTATGTATATGGTATGTTCACATAGGAATGTAATGGAGCAATAATGCTGATTTTTACATGGTTCCAGTTGGTTTCTCCAAATTTTATTGGAGCTCGGTCTTCAACAGTTTTCCTTTTTCTCGTTAAGAAAAAAGAAATAAGAAAAGTCTTCTTGAATTGGTTTTCTTTTTCATTTAAATTGAAATTACTCCATTGTCCATTAAACTGGAGACGTCCGGCACTATACCATGATAGTTCTGTTTCTAACATTTTAGCCTTTTTGATAAGTAAAGTAGTACTCTGTTAATGAATAAAATGGAGAGGAAGATAATTTATTAATAATCATAATAAGTGATTGAGCTTAGTTAAGTTCTTACGTGCAAGAGGCGACTTTGAATGGATCGTCCTTTTTGTTTTGAAATTGAAGAAATACAACTTATAATCCCTATTTCAAATTAGGTTAATTAATATGACTTGCCCAACAACCAATTGAGGTGAAGGGACAATGATGCCTTAATTGCAATAGGAAACCGGTTCTAAACCTCAATCCACACACGTAGTTGTTTTATTTCCAAGGAACATTTCAACGATAGAGAGTATTTACCAAACACATGGCAATAGAAATAATTTAACTTCTGTGTTAATTAGTTAGTTCCAGAAGATGTCCAAATATCGTTACTTTTTTCTGCCTCATAATTCTTCAGCTCTCCAACGTCCCAGATACTTAAATTTTAGCATTTAAATTTCTTGAATATACATCCATTTTTGCGTATTAAGTGAGGGGATCACTTTGATAATGGGTTATTTTGACAATCTTAACAATGACACTCGAATTAAATTAAAAAAATATATTTCTTAAAATAAAAAAAAATTATAAATATATATTTTAACTTATATATAGATTGATACTGTTTCAAATTGCATGTAATTTAGTTACCATTTCAAATTATAAAAATTTTAATGATCTTTGAAAGACCATCAAATGATATCTAAATTATAAGAAATTTGAAACACAATTGATATATAAATGAAAGAATATAACTATAAATGTGTTTCTATTTTTAATTTTTTTTGAATTTATTTACAGTCAGTCAAGATTGTCAAAATAACCCACTGTCAAAACAATAATAATTCAATTTTCTGTTATTTACATTAATTATTTTTCTGCATTTGATATATATAAGAAAACAAATCTACGATATGTTATGAATTTTCATTTGAAGTACAAAAAAACCCCCACCTAATTAAATTGACACTATTTCATTATATTATTCTGTATTTCCTAAAATACTTTTGCGCTGACAATAGTTTGTTAGTGATTGTGTTGTGTGTTTTGTGTACATTAAAAATTTTTTTAAGGCTTTTGAAAATTTTAAATCCAGATTTCTGTTGTGGAAGATTACCAGCGCACGATCTATCAAATAATATTCTCGAACCATGGGGACAATTTAAAATATCACTTTTTATTACTAATTCATTAAGCTAAACTAACGAACTGGGGTTTCCTATCAAGAACACTAGTGCCACTGAAGAACAGCATAATAGTAAAGGTAAAATCGATTATGGTTGATGTCAATATAATGAATTCCAGTAGGGTACATTAACATATCGGTTAATTTTACGTTTTACCCTTCTTTCCAAAAATTTAAAATAAAATGTGCTCCCAATAGAATTCATTATCGACAATAACCTTCACTCAAACTAACTTCCTTTACTTTCAATCCAAAATACCTTTACAATGATAATATAGTAAAGGCATTTTGTTAATTTTTTATTTGTTTCCCTTCATTTATAAACTTAAATTTTTATATGATAAATATATTTTCATGTACAAAATTTACAATGATAATATATATTACAAAATATTTACAATTCTTGTCATTCAAACCTAAACTTGAGCAAATATGTTATAAATTTTCATTCTAGCAAATAAGTTTTAAATTTTCATACAATATTTTTTTAATCATATATATATATATATATATATAGAGAGAGAGAGAGAGAGAGTCCGACTATGGTGCTTTGCAAAGCACGGAGGCGTTGTGTGCTTTGCTTTCTATTTTTAATTTCAAGTCAGAAATAATCGATCCAAACCGTTCAATCTAATATTCATATAAAAATCTATTAGTAAACCAAATTTTATATTTTTTAAAATTTATTTGCTTTTTTTCTGATGAGGAGAAAAATGACTTGATCTGAGAATTCTGGTTCATTCAAAAATGATAATTTTCCTCCTATCCAAAAAAAATAGCAAATAAATGTTAAAAAATATAAAATTTGTTTTACTAATAAATTTTGATATCGAGATTAGATTGAGCAATTTGGATCGATCATTTCTCACTTAAATGGAAAATAGAGCGCAAAGCACACAACGCTCTTGTGCTTTGCAAAGCACCGCAGCCTAATTCTATATAGAATTAGGCTGCGGTGCTTTGCAAAGCACAAGAGCGTTGTGTACTTTGCGCTCTATTTTTAATTTTAAGTCAGAAATGATCGATTCAAACCGCTCAATCTAATCTCCATATTAAAATCTGTAAGTGAACCAAATTTTATATTTTTTAGAATTTATTTGCTATTTTTTTGGATAGGGGGAAAACCGTCATTTTTTGATGAACCAGAATTCTCAGATCAAGTCATTTTCTCCTCATCAGAAAAAATAGCAAAAAAAATTCTAAAAAAATATAAAATTTGGTTTACTAATAGATTATTGTGTGAAGATTAGATTGAACATTTCAGATCGATTATTTTCTGACTTGAAATTAAAAATAGAGCGCAAAACACACAACTCCTCTCGTACTTTGAAAAACAAAGATAGTCGGACTATATATATATATATATATATATATATATATATATATAGAGAGAGAGAGAGAGAGAGTCCGACTATGGTGCATTGCAAAGTACATAATGCTTTTGTGCTTTGCGCTATATTTTTAATTTCAAGTTAGAAATAATCGATTCGAACCATTTAATCTAATCTTCATATCAAAATCTATTAGTAAACTAAATTTTATATTTTTTTTTTTTTATTTTTTTTTTTCATTGAGAGAAAATGACTTGATCTGAAAATTCTGATTCATTCAAAAATGATGATTTTTTCTCTATCCAAAAAAATAGCAAATGAATTCCAAAAAATATAAATTTTTTTTAATAATAGATTTTGATATAGAGATTAGATTGAGCGATTTGGATCGATCATTTCTGATTTAAAATTAATAATAAAGCGTAAAGCACACAACACACTTGTACTTTACAAAGCACCATAGCCTAACTCTCTCTCTCTCTCTCTATATATATATATATATATATAAAAATAATTATATTTTTTACTTAGCTTTTTTATATTGACAAAGAATAAAATAAAATTAATTTAATCTTTCCAATATAATATTTTTATTAATTACAAAAAAATCAAGAAAAAATAAATCAATCTTTTGTACATACAATATACAAATAATATTATTTATTTTATACATGATCATGTTATTCTTTTATTGAGTCGGATTAATTTTTTAGATGAAATAAGATTAGGTTGGATTAATTTATATATTATATTTTTTTAGATTTTTAGAGTTAAATTATGATGTTACACGTAGTTAATGATCAAATTTGCTACGCACTCAAAAATATAGTTAAATCATTTTTAAATCTTATATTATGGGTCTCAATAAATTTTTTATTTCAAAATATGATGGAATATAAAAAAAAATTCTAAGTATTAGTTTTAGATTTTTGAAAATGACCTAAAAATATGTATTATCTTATTATTATTGAATCATCTTAAAAAATTCAAAACTTGTACTAAGAAAATTTTAAAAAAATATATATTCCATCATATTTTGATATAAAAAATTATTGAATCCATAAATCAAGATTTGAACATGATTTATCTATATTTTTTAGTCCATGGCAAATTTGATCATTAACTACGTATAGCACCATAACTTAACTCAATTTTTAATTAATTTTAATTAGAATATAGATCTTTTGATTTCGGATTGAATCAGATCAATTTGAGTCGAATCGAATCATTTTGATTTTTATAAATTTAAATCTGATCAGGTTCAGAGCAGAGATTTCGGACATTATATATCAATATATGCAAGGATTGTCCAGTAATCTCTGTAACTATAATCGGAGAGGAGCTCACAGTCTCACACCACATTTTTCCAACCACAAAAGTTGATCTAGTTGCATGATTGCGTCATGAGTGGAAGAAGGACGTGATACGCCGCAAATCAACTACACAGACACGTGGATTCGTCTCTGTTATTATTTTGGATAGAAGTAGGACTATTATTCTCATCTGGACGGTGGGATTTTGAGATTCAAACTGTTGGATTTAATTATCATTACGCCCATTATGGGAAACCCGAATTCAAGCCCAACCCGTTATAAGATTGAACAGATGCACTGGAGAGGTGCAGCATTGACAGTGCAGTGCAATCTTGAGAGGTGCATTGAACTAGAGTATTGAAGACGGTCCGGCTCGGCCGGGTCCGTCCAAACCCGACGGCCCACGGCCCCACACGGTCCACGGCCCACGGCCCCGCACGGCCCAAACGGTCCGGTCCCAAGGCGGTCCAAATTAAAAAAACCGAACCCGTCCCACCGTTGGCCCCGGGGTCCCCCACGGACGGCCGATCCGGCCCCACGGTCCGGCCTCATCCAATTATTTTTTTTTTATAAATCAAAAAAAATAATAATTTATCATATTTTTTAATAATATTTTTTAACTAATTCGAATTATTATTTTTAATTGTTTAAAAATCTAATAGTACTAAAAAATTAAAAAAATTGTAAAAAATAAAATTTCGAAAAATTATAAAAAAATAATAAAAGTTGAAAAAGAAATTTATTAATTTTTAAATAATCATTTTCATCGAATTAATTATGTATTTTTGAATAATTATGTATTTTTGAATAATTTAAAAATCAAATAATACAAACCACGGTCCGGCACGGGACGGACGGTCGGCACGGTCCATTTTCGGGTGAAGGAGGACCGACCCAGTTGACCGGACCGTGGCCGGCACGGCCTCGGTCCACGGCCTCGGCCCGGCCTCGGTCCACGGCCACGGCCCGGCTCGGACGCCGGGCCGTGCGGTCCATTTCAAATCTCTACATTGAACAAGTGTATTGAGCGGATGCGTTGGCTTATAAATATACACTAGTATACTCTCTCTCACGAGATCATCGAAAACTAATCATTACTATTATCAAAGAGAGAGAAGAGAAAAAAGATACTCTGTTAAGACTTGAAGAATTTAGGTTGTGAAAAACGCAAGGCTTAGGCTTCGGCTCGTGATTTCTTGTAGAACCGGTGATAGTCTTTGTATTGGTCGAACCGCTTCCGCACGAAGATTAACTGAGCAACTTGTAAGTTTTATCCGTTAAATATTACATTGGTATCAGAGCTTTTATAGCATATATTCTGGTTTATTAAATCACTATTTTTAGTGAGTTTTATGTATATGTAAAATTAGTTTTATGTATATGTAAAATTAGTTTTACATAAGATAATTTTTGATAAAAAAATAATTATTTTTTTTAATTCCAGAATTAAATAAATATAAATTTCAGATTTGAATCGCAAATTTTTTTTATAAATATGAAAATTTTTCAGTGAAATCTTAGTTATTTTTAAGATATTTATAAATTCACTGTTTTGGAGATTTTATAGTGCATTTCTTGGAGATCCATAATAAAACAGTGAAAAGAAATCAACATATAATTTTATTTCGGATCTTGTACAACAGGGTTGGACAAATTTATAATCCAAATAAATCACAGCCATACAAAGAAAAAACTTTTGGAATGGTCTTACCACTACACCATACTATAACTTGTGTTAGAATAGTGATTCCTTTATATATATACATCTGTTAAATTCGGAATTTTTTCTGAATAATTATTTTAAGTTCGAATTTTATTATTATTTATATATTTGTTGTTTATCAATTTTTTTGTGAGAGTTTTGTACTTTAGGCACATGCAAGTTGGATATGCGTGATGGTCGAATCCTTCTCTTACATGATGTTCTCTTTGCACCTGAAATTCGACGAAATCTTGTATCTGTTGTTCTTCTTAGATTTGGATTTACTTTGAACATGTGCAGTACTAGTATTAAGTTGTATCTGGATGATGTATGTTTTGGTTATGGATATATATCGAATGGTTTTATTATTTTAGATGTTGTTAATATAATGACTTCTTATAATACTCATTTTTCTTTAATTACATATGCTAATGATAATACTGATGTGAATGTATGGCATATGAGATTAGGTCATATTGGACAACAAAGGATGGATAGATTAGCCAAAGAAGGCTTACTAGGCCATCTTAAACGGATTAGTCTACCAACATGTGAAAATTATTTAAAAGGAAAAATGGCAAGAAAACCATTCGGAACAGGAACTAGATCTGAATTTCCATTGCAATTAATTCATTCAGACATTTGTGGACCAATGAATGTGAGGGCACGACATGGAGGTAGATATTTTATCACCTTCATTGATGATTATACACGATACGGTTATGTCTATTTGATATCTCATAAATCAAGCTCTTGCATGCTTTAAGAAGTTTATTATTTTTGTTGAAAATCAATTAGACGAAAGGTTAAGGCCTTAAGAACGGATCGTGGTCGCGAATATTTATCTCGATGAATTCAAACAAATGTGCGAAGAAAAAGGAATACTTAGGCAATTGACCATACCATATACTCCACAACAAAATGGAGTAGTTGAAAGGAGAAATCGAACTCTTTTAGAAATGGTTAGGTCAATGATGGTTCAAGCAAATCGCCAATCACTTTTGGGGTGATGCATTGTTGACTGTTGTTTATATTCTAAACCGTGTACCCTCTAAATCTGTTTCTTCTACCCCTTACGAACTTTGGAATATTAGAAAACCAGATCTTAGTAATCTAAGACCTTGGGGATGTGTTGCTTTTGTTCATGATATGTCTCATCAGCATGGTAAATTAGGTCCACGAGGTAAAAAGAGTATATTTATACGATACTCTGAACATTTCAAAGGTTATGTGTTCATTGGTAAACAATTAAGTGAGAGTGTAACAGAATTTGAGTCACAAGATGTCATTTTCTTAGAAAATGAATTTCCAACAAAGGGTGAGATAGTTCAGGATTTTTCTCTATATGAGGTAGATGAACAAAATAATTTGATTGTTGCAAATCGTTTAGTGCATATTCCCGAACCTCCAACAGTATCTCATCCAAGTGGGAGAACATTAGCAGATGATGATGATGCCGAGCCAAGCTCAGCACAATCACAAATTAGGCAGAGCAACCGTGCTAGAGTTCCTAAACGTCATTTTCCAATTGAGAATGAATCTTACATGATTGTCATGCAAGATGCAGAAGAGCCAACAAATATTCGAGAGACTCTTACTTGTCCCGCTAAAGAGAAATGGATGAAAGCAATGGAAGAAGAAATGAAGTCAATGAGATCAAATAATGTTTGGGAATTAGTTGATCTCCTAGAAGGACGTAAGGCAATTGGGAACAAATGAGTTCTCAAGATTAAACGTCTAGCTGACGGCTCAATTGACAGGTATAAGACACGCCTTGTTGCTAAGAGGTATACACAACAAGAAGGGATAGACTATGAAGAAACTTTCTCTCCTGTTGTGAGATTTACTTCTATACGATTGATACTAGCTATTGTTGCCGGTTTAGATTTGGAGTTGCATCAAATGGATGTCAAAACCGCATTTCTAAATGGCAATCTGGAAGAAGAAATATATATGGAACAACCTGCAAGTTTTGTTGTTGAAGGTCAAGAGCACAAAGTGTGCAAATTATTGAGATCTATTTATGGTCTCAAACAATCTTCCAGACAATGGTACATTCGGTTTCATCAAGTTATCATATCATTCGATTTTAAAATGATTGATGAAGATCACTGCGTGTATGTTAAGAGATCCAAAAATAAATTTGTGATACTATCACTTTATGTGGATGACATACTGTTGGCTAGTAACAATAAAGAGTATGTGCAAACTATCAAAGAATGATTATCCTCCAATTTTGATATGAAAGATATAGGTGAAGCAGCATATATTCTTGGAGTGAAGATTGAAAGAGATCGTTCCAAGAAGATGTTAGCTCTATCACAAGAGCATTACATCAGAAAAGTACTTGAAAAGTTTCGTATGCAAGACTGTAAATCCATTGATACTCCTATAGCAAAAGGTGAAGGTCTTAGCTTAAGAATGTGTCCAAAGACTCCAGATGAAAAAGCACAAATGGAAAAAGTTTCTTACTCAAGTGCTGTAGGCAGTCTTATGTATGCTATGATGTGTACTAGACCAGATATCAGTTTCACCGTTGGAATGGTGAGTAGATATCAAGCTAATCCAGGACAGTCCCATTGGAAAGCGGTAAAAAGAATACTTAGGTATCTGAAAGGTACTGCAGATTATTCATTATGTTTTCAAGGAGAAAATCTACAACTCATGGGTTATGCAGATGCTGACTGGGGAGGAGATTTAGATGAAAGAAAATCTACCTCTGGTTATGTTTTCTTACTTAATAATGGAGTCATCTCTTGGAGTAGTAAGAAACAAAGTTGTATATCTTTATCCACAATGGAAGCTAAATTTGTGGCATTTTCAGCAGCAGTATAAGATACAGTTTGGCTTAGAAGATTTTTAAATCACTTGGGTTTCTGTGAGAATGAAACTGACCCAGTGTTAGTACATAGTGATAGTCAGGCAGCGATCGCTTATACAAAAGATCTCAAGTATCATTCAAAAATCAAACACATTGATACTAAGTATAACTTCGTTAGAGACATGGTGGCGAAAAAGCAAGTTTGCATGCAGTATATATCTACACACAAAATGGTGGCAGATCCTTTTACAAAGGCAATACCTAGAGATATGTTTATTGGTCATGTCAAATCTCTAGGGTTACGTAGATTATGATTTTATATTTTATTGAACAATATATCATGTATATTTATATTTGTGGGATAAATGCAATGGATGCTATTTTCTTAATTCATTTATGTGATGATTGTTATAAATTATTTAATATCAGTATATTTAGCATAACACATGAGATGAGATATAAAATAAAAGGTATGCCAGACAGTTGATTGGCCTTCTCACACAGGCAATCGCTTCTATGTCTTTGAAGTATATAGAAATGAGATTAGTTTTAAGCTAAATATGATACAAAACGTGAGAGCAAAGTGCTTAAAATAATATCGCCTTGATAAAGAATCAAGATGAGGTCATATGAATTATAATTATGACCGAAGGTGAAATACCCACTATTTACCTTAACTGTCTTATGCCAAGTGGGAGTCTTGTTATTGTATTTAAAAGTAAGTAAAGTTGTGGACTCAAGTTAGATATTTTATATATATCTGAACTATCACTTGTATGGTATTAAATTTTAGTTTAGACATACGCTCCATAAGAAAATGGAGAATAATACCATAGCATTTCATACCATATGTGCAATTGACCAATAGGGTAACAGAAGATATGATCTATGCTTCTTTGTTGTGTGAGACCCGTGAGATAAAAAGAATCTTATAGTACTCTTTGATTTTTTACTAAATACTTGAAGTTTCATTTCAATTAGTTATTTTGGAATGTTATCAATGATCATGATTGATGCGGTCTAATGAAACATATCTGGATAACAATTATTTTGGAATGAAGAGATTTTAGATAAAAGAAAAAGATCATTATAGTATCATATTTATTTATATTCACTGGTGCACCAATTATGTTTATGTGACATGATTGTGAATATATAAGTATGGATGTATCAATAAATAAAAGAGATCATATTATACTTAAAATATGATTAGATGATCTGAGATACTGCATATTTACTCTACTTAGATGTTGTTATACATACCTAACAGTTGGATAACAACATATGCTCTCAAATTCAAATATGTTGGTCACGGCCTATTTTCTTGTATGAATTTTAACAGAGATAAGAAATTATATATTCTCTTAGTTTATATCGGGTCTTCCATTTTGTGCGAGTGGGAGATGTTGGATTTAATTATCGGTACGCCCATTATGGGAAACCCGAATCCAAGCCCAACCCGTTATAAGATTGAACAGATGCACTAGAGAGGTGCATTGAACAGGTGCACTGGAGAGGTGCATTGAACAGGTGTATTGAGCAGATGCGTTGGCTTATAAATATACACTAGTATACTCTCTCTCACAGATCATCAGAAAACGAATCAGTCACTATTATCAAGAGAGAGAGAAAGAGAAAAGATACTCTGTTAAGACTTGAAGAATTTAGGTTGTGGAAACGCAAGGCTTCCGGCTTCGGCTCGTGATTTCTTGTAGAACCAGTGATAGTGTTGTATTGGTCAGAACCGCTTCCGCACGAAGATTAACGGAGCAACTTGTAAATTTTATCTGTTAAATATTACACAAACTATTAAAAATATTTTGAAATTCGTGTTATTAGAAATTCAGGATCGTCGAATGAAAAAAATAAGATCCTATGTTTAGTCCAAAATAATAGGAGATTCGGACCCACACATATATATTGACTCGGTACAAGTTAAGCCCACATGTAGCGATTTACATTCAGAAAATTCTTAATATGTTTTTTTCTTTTCTATTTTGATAGGGTTGATCGTAAATCAAGAACTATTGAAGATAGTATTTAAAACTATTATCAATTGGTTTAAATTTTTGACAATTTAATTTTCGTGAATGGAGAAAAATGCCATTTTTGTTAACATTTAGCAGTGTTGCAAAAAAACGCTATGAAGACCGATCAGTCAGCTGATTAATCGTAATCGGTGGATAAAACGTCATGTATCATAGTCGGTTAATTATTTTTTCAGTCTATATATTATTATATATTTAAATCATATAAATTTCATCTGAACTCTAATTTTGATAATTGAAGACAAAATTAGACTTCACTAATTTTAATTTGATTTAAATTTTTTTACTCAATCGGACATTCATAAAAAAAAATTCAAAATGACTGAAAAAATTATGGATTCGATAATTTAATTTCTATTTATAATTTCAAAATAAAATCAATAATAAAAATATTATCAAATATGTAAATAACTAATTTTTATTGAAATTATTAATATTTTCATATAACAAATATGTAAACAAGTGAGTGATCCTTGTAGTTACATTCATAGATAAAGTAAATTAAAATTGAAACTTTGCTTTGCTATTGATCTATGATTTAAACCAATGACTAAATTCCAATAGTATTTCTTTCACTATATGTCGACGTGCATTTTGCCTTGCTCTCTGAATATTCTTGTACACCTTTGTCGCCATAGTACAAAACAGGTCACTAATTTCATTTGTCTCCAGTGCATATCCAAATTTGTATCCACAATCAATGATATCCCATCTTCGATATCTTGCTAATGATTACACATGCCTTTGTGTATTATCATGTACATATCTTCTTATCTCTTTTATTATGTCACATTCTTTAAATAGATGATCAATAGTTTCCTCTGCTACAAGACACATTAATACATCTGTCCGGTATTTGTCATACTCTCTTCTTCAAGTCAAGATAGAGTTTCTTAACAATAACCATGCAAAGATCATGGTTCTTGGTGGGGATTTCAAATTCTAATGTGATGTAACTTTGATGCTACGATTGAAATTTTTCTGTATAGAATTATGACTTGAGTCTGTGAATCCTTGGGTACCTCTTAACCATTGTACTTCATCATCTTGCCGATTTGTCAACACTATTTGTGTTATTTTATCTCTCAATTGTTGCTCTTGTGTTTGCAATTCTCTTTCACGAATAATACGATCAGGTATACTCTATTCTCCCTCCTCACATATCTCAGGCACTGTACAGTTTTTCCTATTCAATATCATATATATCTGGATAGATTTGTTGTAAGATTTCTCCTAACCAGTTATCTTGTCAGAACATTATTTTAGTACCATTTCCAACTCTAAATCTAATAGAACATTCAAAAGCTCCTTTCACCTTTGTTATACTTTTTCAGAATGTTGATGCATTTCTATCATTCCATGGCCTATATGTTGATTCTGTGCTTGGTGTTGCTTCCTTCCACCATCTCTGTCGTAAGCCACATCCACAACCACTTCATCATAAGAGACTGATTCATTACTTCGAGATTTCTTATACCCAGACCCCCATTTTCTTAACTCATTGTACCACATTCCAGTTAATCAGACATATCCTTCTCTTTGTTGGTTGATCTGAGTAGTGACCGTGCCATAAAAATTGCTTTCTTGTGAATAATATTTGAAAAAAAAAGTTATACAGTACTGTCACTATTACCAGAAAATTAGTAACTCATTTGTGAATAGTAAATCTTGCATTTCAGTATCAGTCCCTGATAAATTATTATTATTATTAATGCCGAATTTCACAACAGATGAAACATGTATTAAATTTGATGTGTTTTGTATGAATATAATATATATGTACTTTTGACCACATTTCATGAGTTAAATATTAAAATTAAATCAGGTCATCAAAATAACTAAATTATCTATTAAAACATGTTAAACATATGGAGAAGGGCTCAAACAAGGGTGTATTTTTGATAACCCAGAATTATTGGGTAGATATTTGCAGTTGTCGAAATTGACCGCAAATGATTAAAGGCATCAAATTCTTACTGCATTGAATAACTTTGTTCTGAAAATAGTGGATGTATTTGCTTAATTATCAGGAAAAATACAAAAAGTTCTATTTTCAGGACGTATTTACTCAATTCATACTAACAATTTTTATTTCTCAATTCACAACAACATTTACCAAAGTATTTTCACTTAAAGAGGATCTTGAAGTTGGAGTGTCGGATTATGAAGTTACTAATCCAACATTAATTAGCAGGGACATCTCCAGTTTATATACAAAATTTGAGAGAATATCAGAAGCCTATCATCGATTCAGACAACAGTTGAGTTAGCAAACAATCTATGCAGACAACAGTTGACTTGTTCTAACATTTTTTAAAGAATTAATTAATTACAAAGTACAAACTTGCAAGGGTGCAATTAATGAAAACCTCTTTTGAATAACCCAACATTGTGACAAGAATCACATACAATTTATTAGATTTATAAAGAAAAGTTATTAGCCTACTTTTTTTAGTTTTCCTTAATTCAAAAAAAAAGGTTAGTTTTTCCAAGCTGTCTATATTTATGGATGAACAAGTTTGACCTTCAATTCTGTAACAAACTGAAAATATTCAATCAGCTTTTTAAGCTACAAAAATTTGGTTCAAGTCAAATTGAATGAAACAAAACAGATACTAAAATAAATATAAAAATAAGTTGATATTTTTGAAAGATTAAGTATCAAAAAGAAAAGAGTGAAAGATACTGTTCCGATACAGGGTTGAATCGAGAGCGAGGGAATGGATATATTCAGTGAAGCAGCAAGATTCGAACACAGCTAAAATTCTCGGATTTAAAAATAGCAAATTGGTAAAATATGGTGCCCACCATGACACCACGACAAAACAATAAAATATTAGTGTACCATTACACATAGAAATATTAAACAATTACAAATTTTAAGCAAAAATAGCTGGTACTTCACTTTAAAAAATAATAATTTGAGATAAGAATAGCAAAGATCTATATCACAAATATGAAATAATAACAAGTTGATCATTTTGTCACATGACTAGTGCTGCTATTATTATTATTTTTTTCCGCGAAAATGACTGGAGATGCAAGTTGGTGGGCATGTCAAACTGTTGACAGAGTCGTGTGATTGAGCAAAGGCGCACTTTAACATGCTGATATAAATAATTTATTGATTAGGTTGGATAACGACAGAGGAAACGAATAAACTATAAAGGTACTTGGAGTCGGATTTTGTTGAATTCTTCTCAATGTAGTGGATAAATAATGTACATAAATCTTAAATTTTTTGTCAGATAATGCAATCTAATTTGTCATAATTGTCAGTAGCGTTGTGCGGCTTTGGTCCATAAGGCGCTCTTTAATGGAACCCTTTAAAGCTGTGTTGAATTATTATTTTTTTCGTTTTTTATTTGTTTATCATTGAGAGTAAGATATTAGAAAAAATTCAATTAAAAAATTCTTGAAATTCATAATTAGATACAAGGGGATAAATGACTAAAGCTAATTGGTGCTAGAGGGTAAAATTGCCCATCCAGACAAAATTAAATATTGCATTGTGTTAGTAATAAATTATGTTGTGGGAACATCATAATCCAAGTGTACTATTGCTAGCAATATGCTCAAATTGTCTGATGCAACTCAATTGAATAATACTAGATAATCTACTACACATTTTTACCAATTGTCCAATCCAGGGACGGATGTAGGATTTTCAACAAGGGGTCATTAATCGGATTGTAATATTTTATCGGATTCAAACCCATTAGCTAATCGGATACTAAATAAAAAAATCAACAATTCAATATGCATTTTTGTCTAATAAAAATTTTCAAAATAAAATCATTTTATATATTAAAATAATAAAAAATAAAATCAAAATAATAGTAATCAAGTCAATAAAGAAAATTTTCTTTTATAGAACTTTATATTTTGAAACATTTATATAATTTGTTCATTATCCATAATGTTAGTTTTTGTTCTCAATGAAAGTAATCAGATAATCTGAAGGGAGGTCATAAATTTATTTCAAAGGGTCAGATTAACAAAATTTAGTTTAAAAATATTATTTTTCAAAATATTGGGGTCAGTTGATCCCGTGGCTCCACATACATCTGCCACTCCAATCTTGTAATATGAAAGGTTCTAATCTATATGACAATGTTTCATAGATGAACATTTGTACAACTTAAATTTAAAACGAAATACTATATAATTTTAAGAGCTTAAAAGATCAATTATTTTAAATTTTTCCAATTTTCATGGAATATCTATGCACTAAAAATGTTTGAGTGCCAGGACTTTTTAATTATCTTACCTCACATTTAGTATTTTTTTATTCATTCTTTTATTTTTTTTTTTGTTCCATTTGTTTATTTATCTTTATCAAATGGTTCATATATCATTTCTTCTATATCTATTTAAAATTACTGTATTTGCATGTAAAAAAATTATATAACTATTTTTTTGTTGTAATTATATAAATTTATTTAATTTAAAGTTCTTTATATGTAAATTGGTGACTATAAATTATTGTATTTTTTTTTTATACGTTTAGTGCATTTTTTTTTTCTTCGAGACGAAGGAAAAAAAAAGATTCAGTATATGTAGTGCCTTTTTCTGAAGTAGATCATCATCAATAATAGAGGCTGCCTTTAAAAATAATTTAACAATATTTAAAATTAAATCCTGAATTTGTTGTTGAATTTAAAATGAAACTAAATTTAATCGTGCATCTAAGCCGAGTCCAAATTTTGCGCCACACTGGTTTTTCCACTAGCATAATTAAAGAAAATTTTCTGACAGGTATTGAGATCTTGTTTAGACATGTGGTTTTATCTTCGTATATATAATTATATAACATTAGTTTTACAATCGCTGTACGAATACGATATTATCATGCGAACTATTATATATACAAATATATACAAAGATATTCTTACCTGTAAAATATTGTAAGTTGACATTAAATATAAATTAAGATCATATATTCAAAAAATCTTTTATTTTATTATTTTATTTCGGATATGCTCACAAGCATGCATTTCTTAAATAAATGATATAAAATTACAGCGGAATAAATATTAAATCACTTTAATATATTGGTGTTCTTATGGTAGAAAAATAAGTAAATGAAATAGTGAGGATAAAAATTATTAAAAGAAAAGAAATGCGGTATTTTAATTTCACTCGAACTCAATAAATGTTTCAACTTGTTTGCATCTAAGTCTTTTGTTTGATGCATTTGAAAACTTCAAAATAGTTAATCTTCATTACCATACTTATCAAGCAAAAGCCGGGATGTAATGCGAATTATACATTTCATATTTAAGAAACTTATACAAAATTCACACATAGTTGTTTAAAAATATATTACTTCAATCCATGACAGTGCTCGCTTAATTTTTCAACTCTTTCAATCATTTGATGAACTCAAAATTCGTGCAAAATTATGATAAAAAATCCCCACCCTTTGTTTTATGTGGAGGGATCCATTGACAATGGATTATTGCGTCATGTTTTTGTAATTCAAAAGTTCCAACTATGCAAACTTCGGTGTGGTGGAGTGATTTAAAAGATAACAGGAATTAATTTGTAGTACAAAAATCTAACAGTAGGATCTACAATAAATCTTTTACATGTCAGCCCCAGAAATTGCATGGACTTGTTCCAATTTCTCGCATCTTTGCTTATGTGTTCCTTTCATGCTCACATCACAATGTTGACATTTCTGAGGCCAACTCTATTGATGTTGATCTCATGAGTAGTGAAAAAAAATTGTGGTTTTGTACAATTTTTTCCCTGAAAATTTCCTATATTTTTAGACAAACATTTTCAATCAAGTATAATTAGTTACTCCAGCTTTCCTTTTTTTTTCCAAATTTCCTATTTTATTTCTGCAGTTTGTGAGAAATTGATATGATGATTGCAGTTTAATATTTGCCATACACTGCAAAGTAGATTGATATTATGGCGATGATTAACAATATTATAACATATTGTTTTCTTTTTGAGATTTTTCTAACATATTTTTCAAACAAACCTAAATATTTTTCAAATTGTCGACCAAAAATGAAAATAAAATAGTTTGTAGAATGCATGATATTGATGTCAAGTAAGTATAAATTGAAATTTTGAAAGATTTGTCGGCTTCCAAATAATGGGCTTCATAGAAAAGACAAATTATGTTCTGTCCCGGAAAGAGTATTATTAATTTATTAATTTTATTCATCAACTTCCCTTCTTTAGTGATATAAAATAATTATCTTAACTATCCAATACTCAAAATTAAATTGTCTAATATTTTAATCCACAGTGGAATCTTCTAAAAAAAAATACCAATCCTACGTGAGCCCATCACAAATTGTGGGTCCTAACATAAACAATAGCATTTGGGTCGCTTTATTAATAGTAACTAATTATTAAAATCAATAAGTTAAGATTTTCTATAGTTTTTAAAGATTTTTTAAAAAGAAAGGTTCGACCTATCATTCATGAAATTTGTCTATATCTCGTCCAAATTAATGGTTCTTTTTTCTCTCTCTATAAATATTGTGCGAAGTCCACCCAACAGATGTACATGGTTTAATTTTTTGGCGCAAAAGAAATCCAAATATACAAAAAATGGGAATATAGAATCTGTCATCAGCTTAATAAAAAAGAGTCAAAATTATTCTTCATTGGAAAGGATATAATAATCAAGATTCAAATCTAGCACTTAAATTCAAGTGCAAATAGATTTATGCCATTTTGCTGTTCTGTAGTGATCATTTAACAACTAACGCCTTTCATACTTTATACTTGGCAAATTAACCAAAATTTGACACGTCGGAAAATTTAAATTAGTAGTTGTACGGTATGTAAGAATTAGTTTATAGTGACATTTAATCAAATGTCTTTTATTGAAGGAGAGGAGATATTAACAATCAATTTTTTTAGACAATTGTGATATCTCTAAAAAAATAAAACATTTTTTTTAAAAAATCTGATAAAATAATTTATTTTCATATAGATCATGCATATATTTTATAAAGGTGATGAAATTTGATAAGTTTTGCAGCTTATTAAGTGATATGAAATTTAAATTGATTCAGATTTGATGATATTCAATGGAATATTCAAATGATAATTAACACGCATAAAAAATGTTACACAATGTCACAATCAATCTATAATAATAGCAACAACGTCTATAATGTATTTTCTATTTTTTTAAAATGATATACAAGCATTTAATATTTTATTATTATTTTTAGAATTGATTGTTCAAAAATTGAAAATAAAGTCTTAGAAAACTCAAAACATCTCAAATTTTTGTATTCCATAAAATTTTCCTATGAAGAATTTAGTGAGCACAATAAATCAAAATTTAAAAATGATTTGATATAATTTTTGAGTTAAACTCACTAAAAACCGTTATTTTTACTCTAAGAAAATATGTGACGGCTGTCAAAATAGATCAGTCATGGAATCCATTATCCATATTATTTTATTGGTCCTGCCGTACTTTTGACTTTATATGTTTATTTTGCTTGTGACATATTCAACTCGGTATATATTTCGTGCAATTGAAAAATAAAAATTCAAACAATCAGTTCTGTTTAAATTCCGAGTACTGGTGACGATCCCCAGTTCCCCACTGCCTCATCGATTCGTGTGTGATTCAAAGTGTCAAAGATGGAACGCACTTGTAGTCTTAAGTGCTAATCCGGTATACTAACTTATAGTTAGAATACGGATTAGCTCTCGAATAGTGATTATTGTTTGATTATATTATGATTATGATTAAGATTTAGTATTATTATATTATTATATTATATTTATGATTATAATTTATTATTATGATTTATTATGATTATTATCATTATATTATTATTATTAAATTATTATTATCATTATTATTATTATATTATCGGTACCATTAGTATTATTATATTATTTATTATTATTACAAATATAATTTTAATATTATATTATTATATTATGAATATAAATATAATTATTTTATTATTATATTATTATGATCAAGATTATTTATTATTATATTATTATATTATTATATTATTATGATTATGATTATGATTATTATTACTTATTATTATTTTATTATGTTGTATTATATAATTATATATTGATTATAGTGATGATTAATTTATTATTATATTATTATAATTATATTTTTTTATAATTATTTTTATGATTATGATTATATTTTTATTATATTATTATTATGATTATGATTATGGTTATATTATTATGATTATGACTATAATTATTATTATCATTATTATGATTATGATTATTATATTATGATTATATTATTAAAATTATGATTACTTATTATTATTATATTATTATAATTATGATTGTAATTATAATTTTTTATTATTATATTACTATATTATGATTATGTTTATATTTTTATTATATTATTATTTTACTATGTTATATTATATTATTATATGTTGATTATAGTTATGATTAATTTATTATTATATTATTATAATTATAATTATTTATAATTATTTTTATAATTATTATTATATTTTTATTATTATATTATTATGATTATGATTATGGTTATATTATTATGATTATGACTATAATTATTATTTTCATGATTATGATTATGATTATTATATTATGATTATATTATTAAAATTATGATTACTTATTATTAATATATTATTATAATTATGTACTGAATTACTGAGAAAATAAGAGAGAAATTGAGGCCACATGAAGCTGTGTAATTAGTACAATCATTTTGGAAGGGCCGTGTTTATGTACAATCAGCATAGCAAAATTATTCACCATGAATGACCTGTATAAGTCTTGTTCTTTGAAAATAGATGTTCTGATAAATTGGGCTTTTAGGCAGTTAAAAAGACATAGATTTGACGGCAACATTGGAGCATTACCAACAAGTCAAGGCCCAAAAATACTTCTTCAAGCCTTCTACATTTTAGGCCCAAAAATACTATACTTGGTTTTTATCATTTAGGTTAACCTGAAGTTCTTTTTGATTTATAATTTTCTTGTTCAAATTATTTTGTATAATGTTTTATTATTCAGTTTAAATACCTTCTGACACAAGTAATAATTCGTTTAAGTTGAGTAAGTTTGTAATGTACAAATAATTTGAATAATAAATCTATTAATACAAAAAAAAAACTTTGCTACTAAAAAAAATATAAATGCGCTTTTGCAACGTGCTTTCAATAGATTGAACAAATTAAGTTGTTTCTATATGATTGTTAAGGAACTTGATGTATGCAAAACCCAATTTAGATTTTACATTATCCATAATACATACAATGAAACAATTTTAATCTAAAAACTTTCCATAAATACACACAAAAAACAATATTAATTTCACACTATCCATAAATACATTATCTCACAAGGGGAACAATAATTAGGTTTGCTTTTAAGGGACCTCACAGCTACATTTTTGAAATGACCAATGATACAATTATTTCCTGACAATGACCCCTTGAACGAAATGACTGGATTAGATACAAAAACCTAATTGTTTCAAACCCCTAGAAATCACACTCCAAACAATCTCTCTCTTTCTAATTTGCACAATTGCCACTGGTGGTGAATATACATTTATGTATCTCACATAATTGCTTATTCCCTTAAGTTAAATGTAAATGGAATCTACACAATCAAAGGACTCACATTGCCTTCTAGCATGTAACTAGATATGCATGCAAGTCATCTAGCCTAAAATTGCAGGGCTGCAGTATGGTCCTTTGAGCCATCCATCAGCGATTGCCCGATAAGCAGCCTCGGTCAGGTGAATTCCATCCCAAATCAAGTAATTGTGTGGATCCGGGCAGGAGCTTGAGCCAGACATGCCGCATCTCGCATTGTTGTTGTAGTTGTATTGACCCTGACCGCTTGCCCCGCAACAAACTTTCAAACCGTATTTTAATCCTGTAATAACAATAATTAAAGAAATATATATTATTATTATTATAAAATTCTTGGTTGTAAATTAAGGATATTCTTTTGAAAAAAATAATAAGTTGAGATATAAAAAGAATGAAATAGAAAAAAAAATAGTTTATAACTCATAAGAAAACAGTTGTAGAATTCACAAAATAAAAAATAATGCACGAAAAATGACAAATTGGGAATTGTAATACTATTGAGATATGATTAAGCAATGGAAAAAAAAACATATTTTGAGATACTTGTCTCTGTAAGAGTCCACGTGAATCTGACAAAAAGGAACAATTTTGTGAAGAAAAAAAAAAGGAAAAATACTCGGGCATATAGAGTATAGATAGACAAATGGTCATGCTCTCAATAAATTTTGTTGTCACCATGCCCCATTCTTTTTAGCTGTCTTATATGTTAGCACCGCCAGAACATAAATGATGTAAACTGTAAAGTGATGTATGTACTTGAATCACATGCTATAATATCATCGGTGTATATTTGAACCATTGGATAAAATATAATAAAAAAAGATTTTTTTTTTGACAAAATATAATAATTTTACAAACTGCAATATAAGAAAGTTTATTTTGTTCATTGGCATTTGAACCTCAATTAATGGTTCCCCACCAAATTAAACTAATGGTGCAAAGGGTCATTATTAATTGTCCCCTCCTTTATTCTCTCTTCTTGCACTATTTATTAGGCAACTTCGAGAGCAAGTTGACACTTAATTTGCCAAATAGACATATGTCTCTTCTCATATTCCAACACTTTATAATAGTACGGTGTCAAATATTCTATGCAGTTACTTTTTGAAATTTATTTTTTGTGATTTAATTTATAATCGATTCAACTCCTCCAATCTCTTCAGTCTGCTTTTTTTATAAAAAAAAAAAAATTCTCTTCTTTTTTCCAATTATTATACCAACTGTGTACTACATGTTATAATTTTGAGTACCCAGCACCAGTGGATTTTAGACAATAAATAAAAAAAAATTGAGTGCCAGAAGTCAGGGCATCACTTTCGCAGGAATTTTTAAAAGACTTGGTTTATAATATATATATGCCAATAGCAATCAAGGAACTATTTAAAGTTGTTAGCTTTTTCCTTTTTGGTATAACAACTTCCCTTTATTAGAATTCTCTACGGAATGGAGTACAATTTCCAGCATGAGTGGTTGTCAATTTCAAATCCACCATATATATCTTTGCACTAGAACATCATTAGCTAACTAGCTAAATCTCATCCAACTAAGTTTCCGAAGCACATTTTTATTGGACCGTGTTTTTTTTATGGTAGATTCTCTTTGTATCACACTCAATTATTTTAATGTGTCAATGTCCACATCTTAGCCCCAACTATGTTAGAATCCTAATTCCGCCTTTGTTAATGATAACAATGATATCAATGTCCATTCATTCTGAACACCACCATTTTTTTTTCGAATTGTTCAAATAAATTTGACACTATGAAAGTAGCTCTTCACGTTGTATATTATGAACCTTTTTTCTTATTCACATAGAAAAAAAAAGTAGAATAAGAATTTCATTATTTATTACTGTTAAAACTAATAATATTATGAAACTTCTTGTCCAACTCTGTTGAAAACAAAAGATTAGAGCCTGCTCCATGCATTAATTCTGAATTAATATATCTATTTCAAAATAACAACAACAACTGTTGTTGTTAATACATAGAGTTTAACAAAATTACTGGAAAACATATTTGCGCCAGTGTTTTTTTTAGTTATTGTGGCCGCTTTTGATTTATTCATTATTATGACAATCCATCCACTAGCTATTGGAAATAGCAGTTCCAAACAAAACACAATCAACGCCTACTAAAGAATTGCCCCATTACATGAAGACAGAAATCATTGAGGAATTCAATTTTCCCTGATTTTTTTTTAATTTTGATTGACTACTAGTGTAATATAACCCCATGGTAGAGGGAAAAACAAAAAAGTACAGTGATCACTGACCACTAGTGTGTGCACAATGTAAAAGAAAAATGGTTGTGAATGGGTGAAATTTTTGGAAATTCTCAAAATTTGTATGGGTTTATTTCAAAACCTGGCTGGAGACAATCATGTGATTTAAATTTCAGAGGGAAAAATCTCAAGAGCAAACGCTTTATAAGAAAGAAACAAACAGTAACAGATACAAGGAATTAATGAGGTAAAAGTAGCACTGACCAAAGCTTTGTGGGGACACAACCATCTGCTGGACCTGATTGTAGAAATCGGCGTACATGATCCTGGCGCCGGGATACTTGCTGCGGAGATTTGATATGGTTTGTGTGAGCAGCGAGTTGTGGTAGGAAGAGAGACTGTTGAAATTCTTCAGGCATCCGTTCTGGTCGTAGTTGCCAGCGTTTGAGCTCTGGAACAGGGTTAGGTACAGAGGAAAGCACCCGATCGGTAGCACACCGGGCACCACTATGTCGACTGCACCTAATGCTATCAATTTCTGTTAAATCAAGAAAAGGGAAACCAGAAATAATATATCAGAAATTTTGTTCCATCATTTCTGTTCATATGATCATCGCTAATATAATTTTAATTATTATTATTTCTTTATCTTATTTTAATATTTTGTTTTCTAACAACCGTGTTTTTTGTTTCATCAAGCAAAGGTAATTTTGCTAGCTAACATCAGATCGTTAGTTCACCAGTGGGGTTGGTGGTAACTGGTAACCATAGTATGTTTGGTGTGTTTGCTTCCTAATAGGCCAATAGAACTATCAGATTCAGAGCTATTTTTTGTATGGATTAGTTTTTCCTTTCCAGTGATGGAAATTATATATAGTCCTTATTGAACTATTTTACCAAGGAGGAATTACATAGAATGAGAAACAGAGAATTTGAATAGCTATGAGTGCAAATTTGAATTTCCTACATCAATAGTGCTAAAGAAGACCCAGCAAGTGCTGGTGAGTGGGTCCCACAAAACCAGAAAGAACAGGCATCATAGTACAGTAATAATTGAAAGGGGGTATGTTTATGGAACCATTATCACCGTCAGATTCATTGATGGTGATAGATGTCATGTGTGCATGTAAAGCAAGATCAAATCCAAATTCAAATTCGACGTACCTCTATACCGTCAGATATTGTCCGGATAACTCTGGGCACATAAGTGCTCACAGTATCCGTGCTGGAGCCAGAGAACAAGGGGGCATTATAGTCATTTCCTCCAAACTCTCCCAATATAAAGAGGGACTTGCTAAGGTACGACTTGCAATCTACACACACACATATATACCAGCAAAAATAAATTTCGTCAGATAAAATATATTAAATTTTTTTAAAATATATTTTTTCATCACAACCATTGAAACATTTTTCTAAACAGAGAATCTCAGTAATTCGTTAATTAGTTCGTTGCGGTTTCCGCTTAATTTATTGATATTTCCATTTAGAGATGTCTTTGAGGGTGCTATGTACCAAACACAAAATCTTCAAAAAAAAAAAAAAAAAAAAAAAAGACAAGAAAAGGAAAGGTAAGAGCTGACAAAAGGTTGACATATAAATTGCACTGCATACCACTGCCGCAGACTGAAGGTAAGAGCTGTTGGAACCACTGGATTTGTGTTTCCAAGGGGCCGTTGTTCCATATCTTGTCACTCAAACCAATCGACTGGAAGAATTCGGCATTGAGAGTGGTGGCGCCGATAATCGCCATGTTAGCACCTTTCTGGAAGCTGGTTCCACTTGTCTTTGACGGTGGAAGCAGTGGCAAGCCCAAATCTTCAGCTACATGAAATTTCATGTATAATTCATTATGGGCAAAAAATTGATAATTTCTTTATCTAAATAAATGCATATATTGTAGATGTTGTGCTATGTGTGTTTAATATCACGTGACAACTTGTATCTAATCAAAAGAATTCAAATGGCAGAGGTACAAGTGCATTCATGCCTCACCAACATGAAATTACAAATTTATTATGTATCAGAACTTCTCTGACCTACTATCAGTAATTTTCCGTGTTTAGAAAGTGCGGTCCCACAGTAATACAGTGAAGAAGAGGAGGGACACCAACATGTAAATTAGAAATGCACCAAGAATTCATTATAGTTTAGATATCAAGTGCAACCTAATATAGTTAAAGTGCCAAACATTGATTTTTAAGTACAGTGCATCTTTTTAGTAGTCAATTTATATCTAAACAAATTAGAAGATGATTTTTTTTTATGAAACTATATATACCAATGTAGTCAATGATGACTCGCCCATCACTGCACCTGCCAGTCGGCTTCCCGAAGAAGGTCTCGCCATAAGGCGGTTGGCCGGTGGTTAACCAGGAGGGGCAACCACCGGTACACATGTTACCGGTATCGGATATTGAGTCACCAAAGCTATATATTGCATTGTAATATTTCTGTGAGTAAGAAACAGTGAAAAGTGAGCAAAGAAGCAAAACCAAGAAAGAGCGCTCCATCTTAGATGGAGAAACAAAGGGGCAGATGGATTGATTGTGATTTGGAGGGATGGAGAGAGAAGTAGGAAGAACATTGTGGATTTATAATGCCAGTGCACGGTTTGTTAAGGGGTCGTTTGTTTATGTCTATTGATTCTCTCCGCTTTTGTCACCTTCATCTTTATTCAAATTCCTCTACTTTTTCTTTCTTAATCATTCATTCATTTTTTTCTTCTTATTTTGAATTGTTACATATCTTGCACATAGATGGCTTGAATAGTTTAATTTGTGCTTCTATCATTGACGATTGATTCCTTATTTCTTTTGGGTTTTTTTTACCTGCATGCTCTTTAACCTTTTTATTTGAATAGTATGCACTTTGAGTTATTATATTTGCACTTCTATTCCCAAAGGATTAGGATTGCCTTAGCTAAGAATTGTCTATATTATTATGTAACATGCGCATATCATAAAATTTAACATAAAAAATTATGTAGATGTTCATTAATTAATCAGGGTATTGAAAACAATTTCCAAAGATTTTCAAAGTCTGAAATGCAATATAATGGTTCACATGATAGTTGTGTATGTTTAAACGTCGAATCAATAAACCATAACATCTTTTCTGACCAATAATAAAATTAATATATACTCTGTCTAACATCACATTAAATAATTGAATGTGGTATACGCTACTATAATGACTTCCTTGATATACAATAAATCACTTAAAAATTCATTTAAAAAAAAAAGGGATAAATTAATCTGAATATACGGATGGTTCGTTCATGTATCGTAATCACATGAGCAACAACTAAAGGTTAAAGCCCAAGCGTCAGGCGACTGGAAAGACCCGTCACGTTCTTCCTTTTCTCCTCCTTTTCTAATTTTTTCTTTTTTTTAAACAGAGAAGTTCTTTACTTTTTGAAAAATGGAAATGCATAGCTATAGTAGACCTTTGTCATAGCAGTAAGGAGCAGTTGGTAGACTAATCGAGTATTGGTTTATGACTACATTTTTCTAAAACGAAAAAAAATGGTTTAGGAAAAATCCAGATGTTTGGGGCCCAGTGGCTTATTTTTGTACGTATTGCTCCAATTGTAGGTATTACTAATATGAATTTAAATCTATATTCGCTGTCAAAAAAAATTTCAATAGTAATAAAGTGTCATATTTTTTTTGTGTATCAAGGTGAACAGGATCCACAAAAATAGCAACCTATAATCTAAGTCACATAAATAAAATTGTGTTTTTGAAAAACTATGACATTTTACTGCCATAGAAAAATTATAACAGCTAATATAGATCCTTAGATGACACGGTTTGTACTTAATTGTACCCCAAAAAACGGTCTTCGCAAGTATATAAGCGTAATTCATGTAAATTTCAATCCAGCATATTATTTGTCAGTATACACATGTTTATTTTCTTTCAATAACAGTAGCAATGTAGCATTCTCTATTATTTTTTATAATTAAAGAACAAACTGTCCAATACTTATTCACTTGTTCCTAGGATGGGTGCTCCATGAAACTAAGCTCAAAAATATTGATTCTTAAAAACTTACCTTACAAAATTTTTCATATATTTTATTGTTTTATTTTTATTTTTTTGGAGTCCTCACAAACTTTTTTATGTTAAGGAAAAATATACTGTCAGTTTACATCTCTGGAATAACTATTATTTATACTGGAAATTATATGTTGCATCGTTATCTCCCAATTAATGATCAACCAAAGAAAAGATGCCAAATCAATATACCAATACTCCGGTTCCTGCATTGGAATGATTTGCACCTCACTTTCATTAAAGAAAAGAGAACATGGTTTATTCCAAATCCTCCCCTTGGCACTTTCTTGTATCAAATCAAAGAGAAACAGATAACTTTTCTTCATTCCCTCGAAATTTCTTTCAAACAACTCCAAAGGTCCTTGGCACTCTGACACTCAATGAATAAATGCTTGTTCTAATTCTTTCTTGCAGAGGAAAACTCGCTTTGTGATTCCAGTTCCAAAAGTTTGACTCGAGGTGATAAAAGGTTAAGTGGGGTCAAATCAGGTCATAACTTACAAGTTTGTTGTAATTTTGTGTTTTGATCAAATTCAAGTCTGGGAATCACCTGATTATGGTTATTCTTGAGTTCCAAGTTGCTTGGGATCAGTAGTTCATGGTATAATTTTAATTGATTTACTTTTCTAGGCAAATATGAGAATTAAGATTCAATTCTTGATTGAAAGAAAATGATTCATAATTTCCTGTGGCCACTAGAACATACTTTGCTTCTTTGATAGTTGTTACAAATGAATTAGTATGTTCTTGTTAGAAATTGTGGGTATTACACTTCACAGAGCAAATATGAAGAAAAAAAAAGCAAAAGCAAACGAAAATGAAGGTAGCAAATCATTTCGAGTATCGGATTCACATAATTGTTGTTACTTCCTGAGGTAATCTTTCTCACGTTATGAATTTATCCAAGTTTTGCATGAACAGAGAAGCATGTGCTAAACGTAAAACTGATGCTTACTGACAATTAAATATCTGATTTACACCAAATAATAACAAACACAACATCGCAGAGTTTACCTCTTGAAGTTCCAAGCTAATTGAAGAAAAAAGGTAGGAACGAACAAATCATTTTCTTTTTGAAATAGATGTAAATTTCAGTGTTAGCAGCTTTACAAATAAACAGAGCTGTTATCTCATACTTCAATTTTTTTGTACTGTGCAATAGGAATATAAGGTAAGTTTTTATGTTTGTATTCTGTACTGTTTTTCAGTAGTGCTTGCCTTTTCGAATATGTGTCTTGTCTAAATGCAAGCTATTAACTGCTAATGTTGTCATAATCATATAATAGAGAGCCATGATAGAAAGCATAACTCCTTTCATTTATATAGTACTCGAAACAAACATTCTTGAGAGCAATTATTCGGCATCTACAGATGCTCCTTCACATCATTATCATCAATAAAAACAAGGTAATTCGTGCAATATTTTGCAAGATATATAGAAAGATAAAGAGAAGATAAGACATTATTTGAAAAAGATGGCCACTTTTGCAGGTTAATTGGTTTGTTTTCCATTTTCAATAGAAAATATATCATAATGATGTGCCACGGTACTCTGGCAATCAGTCAAATTCAATTCAATTATAGATAGGTAATTCCATACACATTGAAATGTGTCCAACCATAGTATTATGGTTGATACTTATTAAACAGAAGTTATAATAGTTAATTATCTTCTAATTTCAACATCCAAATTTGTGAAGGTTTCATATTTGTTATAAAGAGTAATTTGATTTCTAGCAAGCTGTATATTAGTTGTAAAGGAAATTGGTTTGTCTTTTTTCTTCATTTTGCAAAGCAAGGAACTAATCTAGAAAGAACTCATAAGCAATTTTTGGGTCCTTTCTGTGATTGTCTGTTAAAGGTACTTTGATATTATTTGAAATAATAGGCTTTTTCCTACTATATTTCATTTAGTCAAATAAAAAGTGTGGAGTAATAGAGGGAGGAGAGAAAAAAAAACAGAGGGAGAAAAGAAGAAAGTAAAAGACATGAGAAAATTAGGTAATTTGGTTCTGTTAAGAAACGTAACAAGCACTTAAAAAGATTTAGTAGTACGAGATTTCATGTCATTTGATGGTTTTTATTGGAGCTTTGCAAGTCGTTTGGTGTTCTCTCGTTGGGTAGCAGAAGTGGCGTTCAATCTATAGCTCCCCATTGTTTCTCTTCTCTCACCACTATGTTGCAACTTGGACCATCTATATGCTGTTACACATCTTAGTTTTCTATCCTTCAAAGATTATTTTATAAAACATGAAGCTCTTCAGATCGATTTTTTGTGGCTCTTTATATAGAATTGATGCATACTAAATTCGGTTAAGTTTAACCAGGTCGTTGGTTGAAAGACCATGTAAAATTAACAAATGTGAGACTATTTTGGTCCTTTTTTTTAAACACAGCGATTCTCTACCACCTCAAAAAAAAGCATTATTGTTAAAAAAGAATGATAGATATCAAACACAGCGATCGTCAAATGTCTCTACCACCTCAAAAAAAAAATTCTACGTCTATTTGCCCTTTTAAATCTTTTATGTCATTAATCAAATTTTAGAATTCATTATCACATCAGGTAATATGACTTCTTAATAAGATGACTAAATTTTTGAAAACTTTTGTATATACTATAATCAATTTCATTAGTTATGATAAACAGCACAGGAGGTGAATCTTGCTCTATTTTGAGATTAACATGGTATGCAAAAAACTTAACCCGTCACATAACAAAAAAATAAAAATAAAAGCAACAATAATAACCATTTTGTTCCTTAATTTTCTTCACAGTGATATTATGCAGAATTAATTCCTTTTCACATTAAATTTATCATAGTGGCCATGTCCCTTTCGCCATCAGTTATCTTTCTTTTACGTGCCTATTTTTATTGTTTTCTCCATCAATTAGCTAACAATATACTTTTTGAGGTGAATCATTATCAGAGCATTACTAAAAGGTTTCAAAAGTACAGTTCGTTAGGAGTGAACAGTATTATTAATTATTAATCAATACATAATGAGAACCACGTAAGCCCACTATTAGTTTGGAAGAATGTTCTTTTTAAATGGAACTTGTTATCTGATATAATCGGTCAATAATTGATGATATGATTAACAGGCATTGGAATTTACTATTTTGCTACCTTTAAATCTAAGGGCTCAACATATTAAATTATGATCAATAACTAAAATTTGGATGTCTTCAGTTATTTGTATTTAACTGGAAATATTGTCCGAACTCCACAGTGTGTCTCCGAAGTACAGTTCAAGTTTACCAGACAAAAAAGGAAAGATTATCTTTACTCAATTATTTAAACAATTATCTACGAAAGAAATTAGCAAACCTTAATTACTCGTTTCATCTCTAAATTGTTTCTGTCCGTTTCCATGCATGCATGTTATATGTTACGAGAACAGTACTGGTATTATGTAGGTACAGCTTTCAGGTTTGAGCAGAGTCGCCTACCCTCCTACATGTAGCCATGTGGTATTATAATTGGGACCCTTAATTAGGCACAGGAGGAGTTGCTTTTTTTTCAGAAAAAGTATGAAAAAAGAAAAAGCTATTGTTATTGGTACCTAAGAATTGGAGCCTTCGAAAGAAACTAATACAAAGCCGCCACCTAGTGGACATGATTTGCTCCATTATTTTCAATCAAAGACCCAATTCCAAGGCAGAGTTCAACAAAATCTTAGTAAAATAATCCTCCTTTGGCTAAGTACAGTCAAACACGCTATCTTCATTCTTTTGATCCTTCTTTCTGAGATACTACTATATTATGCGACAGGAATTATCCAAATTGCCAAACAAAAATGTTAATGCAAAACAACTGTGCATACATCATTGCTATTTCTAATCTTTGATACGGGTTTAACAGTGGTGGGTTTAGTTTAACCTGATTAGGCTACATATTAAGTTTCCTAGCGTTCTCATTTCTCAAATATTATTCTCAAGATTTTGGATAACTTCAAGAGAAAACGACCAAAATTTTTTTGGCAATTCCAGTCCAAATGAGTATGTATGCATTTCGACTTAATTGGAAGTTCGTTTTGACTGATACATTTTAGAAGTTCAAGCAATAAATATTCTTTTTAATGTAAAGGAGAGGAAATACTTGACAATTTCAACAATGACATTTCAAATATATTCAAAATATCTTGAAAAAGAAAAAAAAAATTATAGACATATTCTTAAACTTATAGAATGATTATATTTAAATATTTTTATGGTTCATCGACAATTAAAATGAGACAAAATTTTGATGGTATTTAATGAACCATCAAACAACACTTAAATAACACAATTTGAAACACAATGAATCTAAATTATAGAATTCGCCTATAATTTTTTTCTACTTCTAATTTTAATGTATTAAAATTTTGTTGTCAAGATTGTCAAAATAACCATTGTCAATTGATCCCTCCCTAAATTATGTAGCATGAATATATACTCTGGCAAAGTTAATATAAAATTTGCAGTAAGCATGAAACTAAGAGTAAAGTATCTATAATGTAGCTTTAAGTTGAGACTTATTTGTACATAAATAATCAACAATTTTCTCCATTTGTTGCTGACAGGTGATACTACAACTCATTATTTGGATTTATAAAGAATAGTCAAATACAAGTACAAGCCTCAAAAGAACTCTTTTTCAAAATGAAGTTATCATTAAATAGCTACCTAAAATTCAAAAAGATTTATCAATGTTGTTTGCCTCTAGTAGAAGAATTACCTAATAAAGTGATGGGACTAACAATCTTCATCCACTCAAACCTAAAAAGCAATTATCACAACCAGCATAGTTGAGCTAATCATCCTAATTAGGTAGAAGATTGCCAAAAATGTTATAGCAAGCCAACAGACAACTTTCAATTCTCTTATTGTCAACTTTTTCCATATGTTTACAACCCTTTTGATTGGTGTTTTCAGAAAACACACAGAAACGCCAAAAAGGAATACAGTGATAAATTAACAAAATAACAAATATGTATTTAAAAATAAATGTACCGTGTGTTAAAAGGTACATTATTGACCAACCAAATACACTGAAAAAAATGGTTAAATATTGCCAAATAAAAATAGATTATTACAAGAAACTAATTTTAAAAAGGATTTGATGGCTGTCCTACATGCACATTCTAAAATTTGATAAGTCAAAAGGACTATGCTAGAAAACGTGGTAAATTAAAACCAACCAATCCACTGGAAACATCTCATTTTAAAATAACTCCAGTAACAACTAGTAGAAAAAGCAAAACATGTTGACATAAATGAAAGATACTGGTTGACCAGTGTGGTTTTGCAATTTTTATCAAGTAATTTTTTTGCAAATAGCAGACGGAATCAACCAAATACTGTTTCAACCAATTGACATTTTTTTCTCATTAGGAAAATACTTCTACTGTTTGACTGGCACCAATTTTCTGCCCTTCAATTAGGGATCGTCCTTAAGGACCGGACGTAGCGAATTACGAGAGAGTCGGATTTAGTAAGGATTTTTAGAAAGTCAATTTTAAAGGACTTAATTTTTAAGTGATGAGTCTGATTCTTGAGAAATCCATTTTTACCAAGCCGTTCGGACTATAAGGGTCAGATAAGGGCCGAATAAGGGCCAGCAATAAGGATCTGATATATATATTTTTTTGTCGATTATATTTTTTATGTTAATTTATATTTGTATATAATATTAAATTATATTTTTCTATTTTGGCATTTTATTTTGATTTTTTAATTTTTATATTTTTTTAAGTATAATTAATATACAATATTAAATATTAAAGAAAAACCTGAAAGAGCCGAAAAGAATCGGGTTTAATAAGGGCCGGATTAAAATAGTCTGTTTTTTAAAGATTAAACTCGACCCTTGAGAAACTTGACTTTTACCATTAGAAAAAATCAAATTTCGAGGACCCTAAGAACCGAGTTCAAATATCTTTAAACTATCCCTTTTCAACCATTAGAAAATCCCCTTTAGTTTCTTGACAAAAAAATGGTCCTGTTTCCAAATTGGTGTCGGTTAGCAACATTGTTCTTGATGACATATGAGAAATCATAGTCACATTTGAATTATTGCCTAGCTTTTTCAAAGGCAATGCAACATTTTGTCATGACACCCATATTTTCAACATCTAGAACCGCTGCCTTAGAAGTTAATTGTTTCAACATCATTTGGGCCAAAATTGAACTTGAAAGAATCCATTTATTATTTTCGTTTGTCAAGTCAGCAAGGCCAACACGGCAGGTTGACTTTTTCTTTCAGAAAGTAAAGATACATGTGAAGACGCACCACGATAGATTTATACCTTCCATCTAGAACAGATTATTCATGCCATGCCAAAACTGCCAGATCAAAACTCAAAGACTCACACGACATATCTATCCCAGATTCTTCAGTTTTATAGGTATAATGGTAGAGAAACCCACTGTGGGAACTGATCTGATGAAGAAAATATGTCGAGAAGTGTTTGCACCGGTAAACTATAAACCAACCAAATTTCTTGTGTTGCTGCTTCTAGTAAACCAGAAAATTTTGTGGAGCTCGAAAAATATGAAAAAAAAAAAAAGGTGCCAAGGAGAAACTTGAATTGTCATGACTATGCAGAGTTTTCTTTCTCCATTGCAACAATGCAAGCCAACCTGTCATGAACCTGGCAAACAAGTGCTTAGGCCATATTAGCTGACTGGAAGCATATTGATTATTTTATTGGTATTCCAATATTTGTTTGGTTTGATATTAGAAATCAATGAGGTTGAGGGACCACCTTGGAAAGGTCATTTCTTGCATCCTGACTAATTGTCTTATCATACCTGGTTCAGATTTAAACAAATTTCAGCAAATTGTAAGAACTAAATTCACAGTGCACTTACATGAATTTTTAAACCATGATCACTGGTCAGTGATATCATTTCTTTCATGGAAACTAAAATTGGTACTGTTTCTCTCATTGTGACTTCTAGTAGCCCGAGGTGAGTGTATTTTTTTTTAGCTTTTAAGTCGATGGAGTTTACATTTTGTTTTCTCTGAATTCTGAAACCCTTGCTTTCTGTGAGCTTCATGTGTGTGTATGTGTTTAGAGGAGGGTTAATTAAAAAAACAGAAGCCAGGATGGAAACAGCACGCTTCAATAAATAGAAGTATCGCTTTTTAAAAATACAAAGAAAAAAAGGATAAAACTTCTGCTAGAAGAAAAGGACTGCTAAGAATCAAGCAGTTCTATCCTGACTATGGAACTAGTGGAACATGGAAGAATCAAACATGTAGAATCTATAAAAAATGTGGTCTTGTTATTATTATACCCCCTCAGTTAATAGGACTTCTTTGGGCTCTTGTAATGAACTTACCAGTGACGAGGTATACCAGCCTCGTCTCGAGCTGAATAGTTGAATGGCCCCATGAGCTCAACTCCATACTCCTCCAGCAAGTCTAACAAAATGAAAAAGAAAAAAGAATGGAAAAAAGCAGAACATATCAAGTATCAAAAAGAAAACAAGAAAGAAAAGAGGAGGAAGAATAATACTTCTTTACCTCTTAAAATCAAACAAGGAGTACGCCCAAATTTTTGACAGATATTTGCAAACAAGTATACGCCAACTGCCACATGAGCAACCTCCTCTTCAGCTATTTTCGCAACAACTTGTGAAGATCTGTGGTCCGCACACCCAACAAGCTTCTGTACCAGCCTGAGCTCCGCATCAAGACCTTCACCTCCTAATTTATGGTTCTAGTTCTCAGTTATCAGCCATTCAACACAACATAACACTTCTCATTTGAGGTAATCTAAGTGTTTTCCAACACAACCCAAAAATCCTAAATATTATATTTTTTTTCTCAGTCAACCTTTGATTTAAAAAAGTTAATAGATAAGGATGTCCAGTAAGGTCTGTTTGATATGCTAAAAAATGAAGGAAGATGAAAACCCGCATCAATATTGTTTTTGAAAAAAGTAGTAAATTTTCGGGATCAATGTTGTTTTTTTTATTGTTGGGAGTAAATGATAGCTATTTTTTTCCTTCACATTGCTTTCTCTAAATTTTTGGCTGGAAAACAAAAGAAAAGTGGATACTAGAAAAGCATCTGTCATGCTTGTTCCTTTTTCCTACACATTAGATGTGTCTATTATTACTTAACACATTTGTACCTAACCTTGAAAATTGTCAAAATATCACATTTAACCAGCACAATGAAATCTCAGATACCCAAAATAGCACAAGAACTCTCATGCACACTCTACCTAAAACAAAATTATCTGAAGCACACCCCCACAGTATTTCTCCCTCGTTGTTTATACTAACATTAAGAAAAAGAGTTGTAATATTTTTGTAAAAGCACATTTCTCTTGGAGTGTTCATGAAATTATAATTCTTATGTGGAACATATGATAAATATATACATATATATATATATATATAGTCCGACAGTCCGACTAGTCTTTTGGTCATATATATGATAAATATATACATATATATATATATATATACAGTTCGACTATGGTGTTTTGCAAATCACAGAGGCGTTGTGTGTTTTGCGCTCTATTTTTAATTTCAAGTTAAAATAATTGATCTGAACCGTTCAATCAAATTTTCATATTAAAATCTATTAGTAAACCAAATTTTAGATTTTTTAGATTTTATTTGCTATTTTTTCTGATGAGAAGAAAATGACTTGATGTGAGAATTCTGGTTCATCCAAAAATAACGGTTTTCCCCTATCCAAAAAAAATAATAAATGAATTCCAAAATATATAAAATTTGGTTTACTAATAGATTTTGATATGGATATTAGATTGAGCGGTTTGGATCGATGATTTTTGACTTAAAATTAATAATAGAGCGCAAAGCACACAACATTCTTGTGCTTTGCAAAGCATCATAGCCTAATTCTATATATACATAGAGAGAGATAGTTATGCTATGGTTAGTCGCGAAGTACAAAATATTTGTGTACTTCACTTCGTATCTCCCATTTCGGAATTCAAAACACCAATCTGACTGTTAAAAATATTCTCCATATTAAAATATATTTGTTGACTAAATTTTATATTTTTTCAAACATATTTCACTATGAAGAACACTTTTAACGGTCGGATCAGTGTTTTTAATTCAGAAATGAAAGATATGACGCGAAATACAAAAATATTTTGTAGTTCACGACTAACCGTAGCATAACTCTCTATCTAAAATATTAAATGCGCTCTCAAAAGAAAAACAGGACACCGACTAAATTTAAGCATCAGGTATTCAGATGTATGGAAATGGAATAGAAGTTCTTTGAAGGGAAAAAAAAAACTCAAATAAAAAAAGAATAATTTAGTTCTGTTGACTAGGATTTGTTGTTCTGATATTGTGATGCGTTAAGCTCTTTTGTGATGTTTTACATTTAAAACTCAAGTTATTCGATGTAGCTTCAAGTACCGATTGAAGACAGTAGAGTAAGCAGAGGCGGGACTACACAAGATTCAGTAGGGTCAGAGGGCTCCACTCAAAATTTTCAGTGAGTCAATTTCATAAGCCACTTTTTTAATTAATAATGGTTATACATTAAAATTTTAGAGTAATAATCCCACTAAAATATAAAATAACTGTAAAGATTACGATCTATCTAATTCTAATTTCATCGATTGAATTATTATTTTTTAGTTTAAAAAAATATATATGATGACCTCACTAAAATTAAACTTTGGTTCCGCCACTGAGAGTAAGTGTAGATATTAAATTTCTTATAAACATTCGTATATATACCAAATTTGTTTCAATTGAAATCAATGGGAGGCCACTTTTATTTCAAATTATATATATAGAGAGAGAGAGTTTGTCTAGCATACTTCCATTAGTATTTCAACTTGAAATGCTAACGAATTATATTTTAATATTTTATGTTCGAGATTTTAATTTAAGTAGTTCAATAAAAAATTTATATGATAATCTTATAGTATACTAATTTTTATCATATTTGAAATTAATTTACTATACTTAATGATTTTTTAAAAGTAAACTATTTTGACATACAATTATTATTATTTTTCTATTATTTCAGGATTATCTTTAAAAAATTATTAAGTATAGTAAACTAACTTCAAACACAATGAAAATTAGTATTCTACAAGATTATTATATAAAGATTTTATTGAGAATTAAAATTATAAATATGAAAAATTAAGATTTAATTCGATAGCATTTTGATTGAAATGCTAATGAAAGCATACTAGACAAACTCTCTCTCTCTCTCTCTCTATATATATATATATATATACATATATATATAGTTAGACTATTGTGAAAATATTTGCATTTCGAGCTCAAGTGCATATGGCTCAAATTTTATCGTAACACGTCCGAAATTCGAAATTATCATTCTTATTAAATTCTTCATATCAAACTATTGGAGGATACAAAAAATTTGGATATTTTGAGTTTTTTAAGTATTTATTTTAGATTTTTGAAAATCAGCACTAAAATAATAATAAAATATTAAATTATTGTTGCTGATTTTAAAAAATCTAAAACAAATACTTAGAAAACTCGAAATACCCCAAATTTTTGTATCCCCCAATATTTTGATATGAAAAATTTAATGAGAATTATAATTTTAAATTTCGGACGTGTTACGATAAAATTTGAGCCGTATGCACTTTGACTCGAAATGCAAACGTTTTCGTAATAGTCTAACTCTATATATATATATATGTGTGTGTGTGTGAAGATACCGTGAGTTTAACTCAAAAAATATATTAAATCATCTCGAAATTTTAATTTATCATTCTCATTAAATTCTTTATATAAAAATCTTGTGGGATGCAAACATTTGGAGTGTTTTGAGCTTTTTAAGTCACCGTTTTTAATTTTTTAAAATGTTGTTCAAGTATTGAATATATTATTATTATTTTTAGAGCTGATTTTCAAAAATTAAAAACCACAACTTAAAAACCTCAAAACTCTCTAAATTTTTGCATCCCATGAGATTTTCATATAAAGAATTTAATGAGAATGATAAATTAAAATTTTGAAATGATTTAATATGTTTTTTGAGTTAAGCTCACGGAAGGCCTCCGTAAGATTAAGCTCACGGTATCTCCACTCATATATATATATATATATATAGAGAGAGAGAGAGAGAGTCCGATTATGGTGCTTTGCAAAGCACAGAGGCGTTATGTGATTTACACTCTATTCTTAATTTTAAGTCAGAAATGACCGATCTGAACCGTTCAATCCAATTTTCATATCAAAATCTATTAGTAAACCAAAATTTATATTTTTTTAAATTTTTTGCTATTTTTTTCTGGTGAGGAGAAAAATGACTTGATCTGAGAATTCTGGTTCATCCAAAAATGACGATTTTCCCCCTATCCAAAAAAATAGCAAATAAATTCTAAAAAATATAAAATTTGGTTTACTAATAGATTTGGATATGGAGATTAGATTGAGCGATTTGAATCAATCATTTCTGACTTAAAATTAATAATAGAGCGCAAAACACACAACGCTCTTGTGATTTGCAAAGCACCATAGCCTAATTCTATATATATATATATATATATATAATCGAATAAAGTGATCCAAAAGGGGAAAAAACTGAGTACATTTGACGTGTGCTGGTTGAGTGTTTGGATTCAGCAGAATAACACAAATCCTAGAATAGTATTGCTGTTCTAATTTGAGAAGTGATCCAAACAGTGCAAAGTTAGCTGTATATAGCTCTTGAGCTAGACTTTTAACCCTTCTTCTATTTACTTTTTCAAGAGTTAGCTACCATTTTTTTAATGCAACAAAATTCACCGCACACTCATCCTCATGTCTTCCTTTTCCCATCAAACAGTTATGAAATCAAGAGTTAGGTACGATTTTCTAATGCAACAAAATTCACCGCACGCTCATCCTCATGTCTTCCTTTTCCCATCAAACAGGGGAGCACACAGACAGCCTAATGGGTTACAATTTTTATCTTTCCCATTCTTTGCGCCTTATTGAATATGTAAAATGTATCTTAAGAAAATACAGATTGTCCAAATGAAACAAATTTACAATGTAATTTATTTAATTTTGAATTACTACACACGTTTAATAGCATGCCCCCAATAAAGTATGGTACAACAAATCCTTGGTTACTTCCAACAATCCAATTGTGAATTTGTTCAAAGAAAGACTGTATCCTTCAAGGATACGGGATTTTAAACTCTGGGGATTGCTCTGGAAAGGGAGGTGGTCTCTGGTAAACAACAGATGCAGCACGAATTAGTATACCAGCAGTTAGTCCCCAAATCAGAAACATTTTATTCTCCATCCTATAATCGAAGTAATGCACAAGGTATTTAACTCCCATCCAGTCTCGTTCCTCCGATCTCTTGTGCTCCTCCTAGAAAATAAATGCAAACAAAGCAATTCTTATTGTACTTGAAACCCTAAGATAGAAATTAACATGTTTTTTTCACAAACTACGTCTGAAAAGAATACCATGAGGAACATTTCTAGAGGTGCATCGAATATTTCTTCAACTTCAGCAGGGTTCGGAACAGGCTTGAATGCATCTTTATCATCGAGGATGGCAATCACAGGTATCACTCTGAGAAGATGCTGCAAAATAGACCTACATTTCGTTTATGCAGTTTATTTGAATATTGTTCAGCTGTTTACTTCAAACTATTTGCATGTTGAAATCAGACAATGTCAGGAAGGAAGCTAAAGCAGGCTCATCACTTATCAGCTAACCAAGCAAGCCTGATCTTGCTAGATCAATTACATGACATAATCAAGTACCTCAATGTTTATTGAGTACGTAAATAGGTGAATTACGCTATGATCTCAATGTGAAATCTTATTACACACAACATAACTGTGAATGATCAATTTAAGACCAAGCTGGCAAGGTTTACTCAAACTGGAACAAACCAGTAACTCAGGTTCAGATTTGATAAATCAACTGCTGCATCAAGTACCGTACTAGTTCTACTTGAAGACTGGTAATTAGATCAGAATTCTACCTTAGATATAAAGGGTTCAAGTGCAGTAACAACAGAAACGGAACTAGGTTCAAGCCCAATTTCCTCCTTGGCCTCTCTCAGCGCCGTTTCTTTTTCATCCCGATCCCCTTCCTCTGTCTTCCCTCCTGGCAAAGACACCTCACCTAAATTCCACTACATCATCAGTGAAACAAAACACAAAGCAAAAGAGAATCACAGAATACGCTGGTCAAAGAAACGAACCGGAGTGAGAGGAGAGATTAGAGGAGCGCTTGGTGAGAATCACGCGCAGATCACCTCTTGAATCCTCGAAAAGACAGATGAGAACAGCAGCGGTCTTGTGACGGAACCGATCGGGGCTGGTGAGAGTCGCCGGCGCGGTCGACTCGGCCACGGCCATGGGAGAGAACACCTTACCTCGAGCATCAACGACGGTAGAATCTTCGTCGGAGGCGAGGGCATCGAAGGCGGAGGGAGGGGGTTTGTAGAGGCGGAGCTGTTGCGCGAGGTTGGCCAGGCGATGCGATGTGATCTGGTTCGGGTTGGTTGGAGAGGTCGCCATGGCTGCGAGTCGTAGAACTGCTCTCATATCGTCATATCGTAGGTCGTTACTTTTTGTTTTGTGATGTTGTACGAGTTTCTCAAATCTACTATTTTTTTTTTCAGAAAACAAAAATGTAATCGGACAGTTGGAATTTGGGACTTGGCCTGACTGGCCTCAGTTGAACGAGTGTGAATCGTCTGACGCGCGCTACTCGGTTGCACATATAGTAATAAGTTTAAGTTTGTGATTTCAGAATATTGGGTGAGGTCAAAATTTTGGCGTTAAAATGTAATATAGGTATAATTTAAAAATAATTTGTTTTATATAATATAAAAAAATATATATTATAATGATAAAATATTAAAATATATTAAAAATTATAAAATAATATATAAATATATTAATGTATTTTTTGCTGAATAATTCACGAATAAAACGTTTTTTGATTAAAAAAATATATTTTATATTAAACTGATGAATTATTCATAAAACATTCAGATATAAATGAAAAATAAATTATTCATAAATTATTCATAAATAAATATTGAATCTCGTTACTATGCCGCTACACATTCGTCATCAATTGGTAGATAATAGGGATTTCATTTTTTACACCCATCTCAATACACATTCAACGCTGCATCTGATTTGCAGCGCGGCGCGTCACCTGATATGAGTTCCAGTTGGATTGGCAATAAAAATAGCATTTAGCAGCCGGCTGCGACTGAGAGAGAGTGACACGAAGAGGTCAATTACAATTCTTGGTTCAATGCATTTCATCGACTTTTTTGTTTTCTTTTTAAAAAAAAAAAATTGTTATGGGTAGAGATGGATTCAGAATTTTAGTTAGGAGGTTAATTATCGATTGTAATAACTTATCAAGTTTAAACATATTAAGAGTACTAAATAAATAAAATTAATTTAATATATATATTTAACTAATAAAAATTTTATTAAAATAATAACATTTTATATATTAACAATAAAATAAAGTTCAAAGTAATAGATAATCAAGTAGATGAAGAAAGTTTTCATCTAAGGAACTTTATATTTTGATATCTTTGCATAATTATTACATTATGCACGGTATTAAATATTTTTTTCTCAATAAAAATAATCAGATAATCCAGGGGGCAAACAAATTTTTCAGGGGGCAAATTATCGAAAAACACTATTTTTCATGTACTATTTTTATGTTTTTATGTTATCACGACTCTGTTATGTGAACCATCAATATTAATTGCAATGAGACAAGTCACATGAAAAAATAAATGTCATGCACGTAACACACACAAGATAAGCACGCATTTTATTGACATGTTGTGACTAGTCGGGAGAGTATTCTTTGTGGAGAATTTCTGTGCAGAGATCTCGGCAGAGAAATCACAACGGCTCAAGAAAATTCACAACGGCTGTGGAGAAGTCTAAATACGAATTTTGATGTACGAAGATGTTTATTATTGTTTAAATCAGAACCGTTAATAAATGATCTGATCGCACAAATCAAAAAACCATATATGCGGAGTTTTTTCAGCTCAATGTGATTTCGTGACTTGTCACGCTATGATACGCTATATCATTTTTAGCAATGACTTTTTGTCTTCATTTAAGAGAAAATCTGATATAGACATTTACTTCTTCGATTCCCATGCATTTGTGAAGAGATTTTTCACTTAAAACTATATAATTATAAAATGATAAAACTTATCGAACTATTAACTATATGACTCGTAATTAATATTTTTGAATTCTTAATGAAAATTTTCTATATTCATTTTGAAGCTTTTCTACTAAAAATAAATGAAAACACTTCTTATAAATATAATTTGGCCCGTAAAAACGAATTGTACTGTTCTCATGAGTAAATTACGTTGATACTCTAGTTTAGACCAATGTTGTTTTCCAGCTAAATATAAAATTATCCAAAACCCAATAAAAATCCTTGGTAGTTTGACGTGATATACCGTATACGCAATCTGCTAAAGAACGATTGATTCAAATTCGCTAATAAAAATACTTGATGATCTGATTAGATATTGTCAATCATGTTATTGTGATGAAAGAGGGATCCTATAATAAGAGTTTCCTATCGTCATTTGAGGAGGGATAACTTGATATGGTTATTTTGATAATTTCACCGAATTTTTGGACAAAATGTTATGATAATTTTAACTTAAGTTTTAAAAAAAAATAAAGTTGATTATTAAAACAAAATTTATATGCATATTACTGGACATATAAATAACAAATCAATCATATTTTAAATAATTTAAATTGTTTGATGATATTAAGTATCGCCAATATTCAAAATCTTGTTTGAAGTCGCTTAATATTTTATGAAACATCGTTATATTTTTCATAGACAGTATATATAAATAATATTGACCGTGTGTATATAATGTTGAATTTCAAATGCAGACTTTTATTTTTGAATATTGTGAGGAGTTCTCAAGACGTCCCAAAATAATATATCCTCATTAAAAAAATGACTGCTTTGTAATTTCCAGCATTTTGGACTCTGTTGAAGTTGGATTTTCTCAACCATTAGAGGAAACAACTAGTATCACACGGCCAGCGGAACAAACAATTCATATAATCTACGATTATGTGCACGTCTGTAAGTGTACTATGATTAAATTGATATATTAAGGATACCCAAAATTATATTTCCCCAACAAGAATATAACATCGGGAACGAGAGAAAACGAATCACGGGCTCACATTAATCTACCTTTTCCGGAGCTCACTTTCAATTTGAATTACTTTTAGGGTAGGCTGTTTGGGCTTGTATCTTTTTCAAATTCTTTGTTACAGGCTTTAAAATCTGAAGAAAAAATTATGTCTCTTCGCAACGAACTAGGGCTGGTATTATTCTAGGTTGTCAAACAAACAGATTTCACAATTATCGTACTTCTTTTCTTCATTTTTTTAACGAAAAATAGCTATCATATCCATATTTTTAGAAGAATGAATTTACGCCTAAGAGCTAAGATTCAAGCGTGTAATCTCAAACGTTGAAATGTTGAATGTATGCATCTATAACGTGTTCGGACCATACCCTGAATAGGGATATAAGTGCAAACATTAAGAAAAAGCATTTAGATAATAGTAACATGTCGTGATCAAAACAGATAATTGAATTGAACAAATGGTGGAATGTTACAATCAAGAATTCGCAATATAGAATCCTCATACAAGAAATAATCGATTCTTATGTTCAAAACATTAGTTATGTGATCCAGTTAGCGGCATTGCTTAAGGAGAAGGTTAAATTCCTCTAACTTGGGTCTTGCTCTGTAAAGGAAGGTGACCTCTGATAAACAACCGAAGCAGTACGGATCAAGATAGCAGCAGTTAATTCCCATATCAAGTACTTCTTATCATCTGTTGCGTAATCAAAGAAGTGCATGAGATACCTGATTCCCTGCCATTCGTCTTCTTCTTCTCTCCTGTTCTCATCCTAAAATAGACAATGACAATTAAAAAAAAAAAACTTAACCTCAACTGTATTTCAGACAATATCAGATACACAGTAGCACAGAGGGAACAAAATAACATTCAAATGTTTTGTGTTTTACCTTTAGGGTGTGCTCCCGAGTTGGGTACAGAGGGTGAGAGCGTGGAAGAGGAAGACAAAGAGCCATCTCACCTTGCTCCCGAGTATTTACTGTAGCGGGTGACGAAGGGTTAAACAATGGAAATGAGGAAACAACTACTACACTATTTTGATAAAATTGTTCACCTCCGATTTTGGGGTTAAAATTTTTGACCTTCCATTCTCTTCCATCATTTATCTTTGTTTTCCATTCCACCATTGGAGAACTCGGGAGCACAGCGGTGCATCGAATAATTCCAGAGGTGCATCGAATAATTCTTCCACCTCAGTTGGGTTCAAAACAGGCTTGAATGCATCCTTATCTTTAAAAATGCAAACTACAGGTACCACTCTGAGAAGGCGTCACACAAGCCATAAGCATAGAGTTAATATACTTTATAACTGCTGAGATGTAGATTTTAATGAACAGTGACAAAAATCAAGTACATCTGATTCAAGTCATGGTTATGTAAATTTAATTAAACTTCCAAAATGTTACATAATGTAGGAAAAGACATACGTAATGCTCCCATCTGTGTGCTTAATCTAGCACAATAATTTAAATCTCAGCATGTCATACAGGAATCAAATGTTGGGGCTCATGAATTGTGGAATACTGTGATATTGGAACTTTTGTGGTTTTACTTTTTGATATATTGAGAATTTGCAAGTCTAAGAACCAGAAATTAAAAAGTAAGATGGTTTTACTTCAAGGACTGTAGCAACGGAAACAAAATCGGGCGGAAGCCCAATTATTGCCGTTGCCTTGTCATCCTTATCCCCTTCTTCCAATTTTCCTCCTGGCAGTGACACCTCACCTAAATTAGAACATAGCAAAGTACTTTTCTTTTAAAAGAAAAATACCTAACAAATGTTATCCGGTTTCATTCCTTTACAAAAGCAAATATAGTGCACCTTAGAAAAATAAAAATAACCAAAAGGCTCTGCACATTATGACTAAATTGGAAAAGCAAACATTTCCATCTTCTACAAAGGAGACTAAAGATTGTCTCTCCTACAGCCAATACTTCCACACTATTTGCTTTACCTTCGGTTTATTATAAGGAAAATGACTCTTTGAATAAAAATAATGGTGGCTACTGGCTTACTTGTCCTTAAGTACTCATCAGCCAGAAACTGATTATAACTCTTATCTGGTACCATTTTCAAAATGTGATCTCCATCTTTTAAAGACGTTTATATCCAAATTATTCCATTCATAAATTAAAGCACCGTGCTAGATCCGCGAGATGGAGCGATTTGATCGGATCGGAGTTGTCTCCATGGGCTCATGGCTACAAATTGAACTCGACAGATTTTATTATAAATAATTATTAATAAAATAATATTATTAATAATAAGAGTGAGAACGAGTAAATTCCAAATCTATCTAACAAACCGCGCCATCGCGAAAGCGTTTTTGGAACAGCACCCAGCGATGGCGTCTTTCACAAACGCGCCATCCAGCAGCGCGGCGTCTTTCACCAAACGCGCCGGCAATGCGCGATGCGCGCGTTTCCTCGTCACCACGCCGCCGCTGCCAAGTGCGCGCTTTATCTTTGCTATAAATACCAAATTTCCCCGCGGTTCATTTCTCACAACCACAAAAACAACAAACATCCAATTACAACAAACATCCATTTTTCTTCAAAATGCTACCTGGATTTAAATTATAATCCCGATGAAGAAAATTATACTTGCGAACAACCGAGCGGCAATAATTTTTGATCGAATATTTCCAAACCAGAATGAAACCAATTCCTATCCAACCCACGATCAAATCAATTCCTATCAAACCTACGATCAAACCAATTCCTATCCAACCCACGATCAAATCAATTCCTATCAAACCTACGATCAAACCAATTCCTATCCAACCTCGATCAAACCAATTCCTATCAAACCCACGATCAAAATAATTCATATCAAACCTACGATCAAACCAATTCCTATCAAACCTACGATCAAATCAATTCCTATCCTACCTACGATCAAACCAATTTATATCCGTATCCAAATATCGACAAGAATAATATAATTTATCAACAACCAAACCAAATGCATGCCACTATATAATTTTTTTGCGGTAGTAGTAGTACTACGTATGGTGTAATTTAGCTGATAATATTGATGACAGAAGTAGTGTTGATCCAACGATAATGGAATTAAGTGATGATCAGGATGAGCAAGATGATGGTGGTCCAGTATATTCAAATGAAGAAGAAACAGGAGAGGATTACACTGACGATCGAATTGGATTTTTCGATCGATGAATCAAGATGAGGAAATTCGAGATGCGATACCACATTGTTAAGTTACTGGACGAACCGAGAGACACCATCCCGTAGAAGCGTTAAATAATTTTGAGATGTTTGACCGTATAGCGCGAATAAATATCTTTTAGGACTCGATGATGAGTTAGTGAAAATAGAATATTTGCTTCTAAATCGGCTTTAAATTGGGTAATTTGTGATTGGAGTGTTAGGAAAAACGTTCAATGTCAGGTACAAGAAAGTTATAAAATACGACTTATTATGAAATGCAAAGAAGGTAGTTGTCCTTGGAGATTATACGCTAGACTGAAGAGGCTCGACCACATGGAGGATCATCACAAATAAAAACCCCCACAACCGTAGAAGACCACCAGAGACCGCAAACACTTACAACTCACATCTAATTTGATCACAGGATGTGTTCGACAACATTTAAAGAAGGATCTCTCTCTAACAGCTTCAACAAATCGGTATGATTATAGAAACAAAATATCCCGCGTGGCACCGACGTACGGTAAACTTTGGCGTGGCGAGAAAGAGCAATTGAACAATTATTTGGCACTTGTGAAGGATCATATACATTGCTTCCACGATATCGAGGCGATTGCTCGACTATTCCAGGTACAAAATTTAAATTATTGACGTGTGATACTTCGGATAATAATGTAAAAATGTTTAAATCCATAGTTTGGGCTTATGGACCGTGCATTGCGAGCGTTTAAACATTTAAGGCCCGTTATAACTATTGACGCCGGATTCTTATCGGGCCGTTATAAGGGTAGATTATTGATGGCGTGTGGATACGATGCAGAGAATAAAATCATTCCTCTAGCATTTGGAATCGTGGATGCGAGAAAATGTGGACAATTGGGGTTGGTTCATGCGATGGGTCCGTAATGAAGTGATCCAATGTAATATGAAAATATGTGTTATATCCGACCGTCATAGGGGAATAAAAGGAGTTTTTGAGCGACCGCATTTGGGATGGTACGTACAACATGGAGAGGCGGTACACCGGTATTGCATGCAACACGTCGCAGAAATTTATATAAGGAAGCGGAAAAACTTGAAAGAAAGAAGATAATCTCGTAGATGATTTCCGAAGAAGACTAGCGAACAAAAAAAGAAACCGCGTCGTTTCGTAGAAAGATGGCGAATTTTGAGGAAATCAAATAGAAAAGCTTATGATTTTTTAAAAAAAGTCGGCGAAGATTAGAAAATGATGATAAAGAACCTCCTAATTTTGCTTCGTGGCACAAACGTATGATGGAGGACATCGATGGGGTATAATGACCAAGAATGGTTCCGAAGCTCGAATAGCGTCTTCGAGTTGAACGAACTTTACCGGTTGCAAAGAATTGTGGAGGGAACATGGTATAAATGTGCTAAATGGTTCGATAAGAGGGAAATGGAAGCAATGAACCCGCATAGAGCATGCAAGCAATGGCCAAAAAAATTGATGACATCTTGGCAAAACGTGACGACAAAGCGGGTTCGTGTTGATATTATTTTACTATATTTTACAAAATTTTGAACATATCGTGATACCTTTTGTATTTGTTTCAATAATTACAGCTCGTATGAACGTAATTCCACTTGGAACTGCTCGAGGAGAATATGAGGTTCATGTGCTTGTATTTGTTTCAATAATCCCGCCGCCGTAAGAAGCTCGTCCATCTTATGAGGCATGCCCTCGCATCCTCAAAATGCCCTTGCAATCGGCGAGCGAAATCTTGCCAAACCGTCTCCATCCCCTAGTGACCGCCCATCGGACCGCCTTCAGTGCACTCTTTGTAACTCTAGCGATCTGTTATACAATGATTACATACATATATTACTTATTACCGAATAGTGCATATAGATATATAAATTTTATAAATTTTAATATACCGTGCGCTGTCTGTGAGGTACGTGAGGAATGTAGCCGATGTCAGGGATCTCCGCTGCTGAAGGTATAGGAGGTACGACATCACTCGGATCAAGTGGAGCGCTAGCGGCTCCATAGAAATCATACCACCGTCGATACCTCCTATAGTCCTCCGCATTCCACTCTTCTTCATCCGGTCTCGTGGAGGAAGCTCATTCCATATGTCTACATACGCCCGATGATGTTGTCTCCAGCTTCATATTTTTTTCTTGAATCCAAGCGCGTATAATTTCGATGCTCCTCCGAAATGCCTGTAAAATTAGTTAGTATAATTGTGCAAATAGTTAGTATAAGAAATAATACATATAAAAATTATAAATGGTAGAATACCTCGGGAAGTGGAGGCGATCGATCGAAGTAAGCCGAACTGTCGCTTCACCCGATCCGGATAGTACCACTCTACTATCGGAAAGTAAATAAGTGGAAGCCGAAACAAGTATACGAGTCCATAGAGTCGTCTACGCATGTCGGCAATAAGTGACGAACCGACTCGTACGGCCTCCAATTGACATGCGTGTCCGACAAAGATAATCACCGATCCTCACGTACTTCACACCGACGTGTGACGGATTGAGATATCTCTGTTCTTATCAAGCGTCCATTTTCTATTATCGCTCAAATTATAATTAGTGATTACACATATATTTTCATCGATTGATTGATTATTTTTAAATTAAATTATTACCTCGCCAAAAGGCGCACAACTATCACGGTCCCTGTACCCCGACCATCCGAAAATGAATGCATCTGAGGCAGGTAATGGACGAGCTGGGGGCAAACGCGTCCAGCTCCACAACAACAACAAAAGCCACGGACCACCAATACTCCTCGTCAGTCCTTGGCATGCCACATCAAGACGCCGATATAAATAACCAAGTACCGCAAATGTTCAATTTCTTCTTCTACCGAATTGTAAATCTTCCTGTAAATTAAATATTAGTAATAAAATTATTTAATTATGAAACATAAATTATTTTAAAATCCTTAAAATACTTACCGTCAAAATCGGCAGAAGAAACGCCGTTACAGAGTCTCCACTGTTGTCGGGGAACATGATACACCCCGCCAACTCCAAAGCAAAACCGATCGCATATCGATTAAGACCCCGATGATCGTCTCCGCTCCGGAGCGTGATCAAAGTGGGACCGTAACTCTCGTAGGGAAATAGAACGTCCGCAAAATTTTACATTTAGCTTAATCACGCTTGTGAACGAAAAAAATTTAAATTTTTGTACAGCTTTAATAAATTACCTCCCATCTTTGCGTAATCGATATATCATCCTACCCAAATAATCGACGATGTATCCCGAAAAATCTCCATCAAGATATCCAATCACCGCTCGCCAATGGTGGATAAACCCCACAAACATGCGACGTCCTAAAAAAAATTATATTACTATACCATCTTTTTAATTTTGTAATTAAATTAATAATATTTTATTATTTACCTCTAGAGTCACTATCATCTCGCCAAAAGTGAAGTGAAATGTATGAGTTTCGGCCTCCAAAACTCTATCAACGCGCTCAATAAACCCGTATCAATTTTTAAGTTACGGCTTCCGCTTCTTGGACATAAATCTCACGCAATCGGCGAGATGAAGAAATCCCATAACTCGCAACCTACTCGAATGTGCGAGATGTATGGTATCGTCGACGGTGAGTGCGGAAACGAATGATATTGTTCTCTCTCTGTAATTTTCATTTCATAATTAGCTTCTCATATATATGTATTTTATTATTATTTTTAAGAATATAATGTACCTCTCGCCGACTATAATGTGTCCGATGTTTGTCTTCGGGAGATAAATTATGATATTGTCATTTCGTTGCTACTTTGCCATTATCTAGTAAAAAAATTCATTTCATAATTAATTTATAATTATTGTACTTCATTTTTAATCTATCTATCATATAATTAAATAATCAATAAATTCTACAATTAAAAGCCTAATTAATCTATAATTAAATAATAAATAAATCTAGAATTAATCTTCAATTAATCTTCACATTTAAACGTACAATTAATCTTCAATTAAACGTACAATTAATCTACATAATTAAATTATAATTAATCTACATAATTTCACATTTAAATTATAATTAATCTACATAATTAATGTACACAATTAAATTAAATTATAATTAATCTACACAATTAAATTAAATTATAATTAATCTACACAATTAAATTAAATTAAAATTAATCTACACAATTAAATTAAATTATAATATACACAATTAAATTATAATTAATCTACATAATTAAATTAAATTATAATTAATCTACATAATTAATCTACACAATTAAATTAAATTATAATTAATCTACATAATTAATCTACACAATTAAATTAAATTATAATTAATCTACATAATTAAATTAAATTATAATTAATCTACATAATTAATCTACACAATTAAATTAAATTATAATTAATCTACACAATTAAATTAAATTAAAATTAATCTACACAATTAAATTAAATTATAATATACACAATTAAATTATAATTAATCTACATAATTAATCTACACAATTAAATTAAATTATAATTAATCTACACAATTAAATTAAATTATAATTAATCTACACAATTAAATTAAATTATAATTAATCTAGACAATTAAATTATATTTATATAAAATTACCTTTAATTGCAAAATCCAAACACAAAAATGCTCGCGTACGTTTTTTCCTCCTCTTCTCTTCCTTTTTCTTTCCTTCTCTTCTCTTCTCTTCTCTTCTCTTCCCCTCTCTCTTCCTCTCTCTTTCTCTCTTTCCCTCTTTCTTTCTCTCTTTCTCTCTTTCTCTCTCTCTTCCTTTCTCTCTTTCTCTCTCCTCTCACACGGCGCGTATATCTTTGCGCGTTTGATATTTATATGGGTGAAACGCGCCACCGGCGCGGCGCGTTTCACCCGCGCCAGTGCCAGTGGCGCGTTACGATTCGTATATTTAGAATTTAACCGTTATCGATCTTATTATTAATAATATTATTTTATTAATTATTATTTTTAATAAAATCTGTGAACTCGAAGAAGAGACGCTTCGGAGCCACACCATGGGTGCGGCTAATAATTAAAAGTGTTAATGATGCAACACTGTTTACAATTCAAGGCAAGTTGGAGTTGGTGAATCGCACATTCGCAACTCGCAAGGAGCGACGCACCAACCACTCGAGTACAAATCTGCTGTCATAATCATATCTATGGCAGGGCTCTGCTATAGAATCCGAATGGCCCATTTTCATCTAAACGGTTTAGATTTTAACTAATAAAAAAAATTCATTTTTTATTCAGTGGACCCTATCTATCATAGACTCTATGGCAGAATATTGCCATCAACAAAAATATGACAGCAGATAAAAATTCCCAACCACTCTCCTTCCAGAAGGAAGAGGGGAAGAGGTCTAAGAGGAGGAGCGGGATGATCAGCTTACCTCTCCAGTTGAATGTACCTTATTGGATGGATAATTGTAATGCGATATGTTGGATGAAAATCGAACGGATGATAGTTCTAATGTTGAATGATGCATTTGATGTAAAACGGTACAATATTTTTTGGAGAGGATGCAAAAGCAAACCCGTCTGAGTTGTTTGTTAAGCATTGGTGGGACTTAGGAGCGAGACTGTTTCTAAATTCGTAGATTTTATTGGTAAATGAAATAAAAAAAATAGTACTATTTCTTTATTTATTTTATTTTATTTATCAAAAAAAATCTGCTAAATTCGGCTCTAGGGGAACTCGCTTCACGTAACGCGCGGCATCTTGCAGCGCATCATGAATAGTCATCTGATTTCCATTAAGATGTGTGTTTTGCCAATTTTAAAGGGCTCCGTGAATCTGACGGCTCGAGAATGCGTGACGCGCAGCAGAGAATGTGGACTCGCTCCAGAGAGACCCATGGAATGATGGTCCCTTCAAGCAAACCATCCAACTGGTAGCGTTCTAATATCGTGTTGATCCGTGTCAAACACGACTTGGCACGGCACGGCACCACACAGATATTATTTTATTATTTTTATCATGTCGTGTTAAAAATTAGAAATGATCAGCACAGCACAGTAAAGGCACGCCATGTCTAACCGTGCCGTGTTTGTTCGTGTCGTATTAATTCAATACAGCATGTCTTATTCATATTAACCGTGTCGAAAATTTAAAAAAAAATCTAAAAATCTAAAAAATATATAAATATATAAAAAAGAAAAATTTGAAAAAATTTTCCTAACTTTTTATATACTATAATACTATATTTTCTATTTTTTTCCCAAAAATTTGGACAAAGTTAAAAAATTAAAAAATGCCAAAAAATGAGAGAAAATTGCAAAAATTATTTTTTTTTAATGGAAGAAATAGAAAAAAGAAAACAAAAAACGCATATATATTTTATATACTATAATATTATATATTTATTTTTCAAAATTCAGAAAAAAATTATAAAAAAATTGGAGAAATTGTGTCTAGTCCTGTTTATCTGTGCTTAGCGGTATCTAGCATGTCTAGTGGTGTCTAGTCATGTCTATCGTGTTGTACCTAATCGTGTCGTGCCTGGTTGTGTTTCCATGTCGTACCGTGTCGTGTTTCGTATCGTGTCGTGTCATGTTGTGTACGCCCTCTTAACCGTATTGCGTCGTGTCGTATCCTACAGTAAAAAAATTGAATACGGCACTCTTAAAACATGACACGGAACACGACACGGCACGTATCACGTACCGTATCTTAACCGTACCGTGTCGTTTATGCCGTATTCAACCATGGTGGCACGATTTTGAGAACACTACCAATGGGGCTAGCTAACATGGGCCCATGCCTAGTTACATCGATATATTATATTAGACATTATTATCGCCAAATTTTAATCGTAGATACGGTGTTGAGGATTGAGGGATTGATGTTTATCGAACTCCAAAACGGTCCCAGCAGTTGAAACTTTCGAAAATTACATTTTTCTTATTATGTAGATATTATTTTTTAAAATCAAATTTTATATTTTTTTTTTTGAAAAAAATGCTATTTTTTTGGTAGGAAGATAATCATCATAATTGGACGATCCAAAATCCTTAAATTAAGCAATTTTCTATTGACCCAATTTTTTTTTAAATATAAAATTTAATTTTCTACAAGAATTTAATATGGAGAATAAATTGAAAAGTTTAGATCGATCATTTTTAACTTGAATTTTGAGATTTTGACGCAGTACACGGGTGTATCCGTGCAACACATTGTATTTTAACATTCTCTCTCTCTTTCTCTCTCTCTCTATATATAGAGAGAGATAGACTATTGTCAAAATGTTTGCATTTCAGCCGATTTACAAACAGATTAAAAACTATATTTTAAAATCTCAAAAATTTCAATTTATGATTTCCATTAAATTATTCATATGAAAATCTTATCGGATACAAAAATTTGGAGTGTTTTGAGTTTTTTTAATTCACTCTTTTGAATGTCAAAAAAAAACACAAACATTAAATATTTATTATTATTTTTAGAGCTATTTTTTTCAAAAATTCAAAAGAGTGACTTAAAAAACTGAAAACATTTTAAATTTTTGTATCCCATAAGGTTTTCATATGAAGAATTTAATAGAAATCATAAATTAAAATTTTTGAGATTTTAAAATATAGTTTTTGATCCATTTGCATATCGGCTGAAATGCAAACGTTTTCACAATGGACGTAAAGCACAAGAATTTTAGTACTCCATGGAGCACCCTAACCTATCTCTCTCTCTCTCTCTCTCTATATATATATATAAGTTTTAAATACTACTAAAAATATAGATAGACTCAAAAAAATATAATAGAACCATGAATTTAGCATAAATATATATATATATAGGCTTGAGAGTAATCAGTAACGGGAGCCTTATTTTTTTTTAAAAAAGAAAGATGTCGCTTTTTTATTGTTAAAAAAATATTGACTTATAATCAATCTATATATCTTTAAATCATTTCAAATTGGGTCGATCGAGCTAAAATTGACACCCATACCAGTCTATTTTAATTAATTTAATGTTCAATAATTCAAATTCCTTTTCGTACCAATCACCGTCTTTAAGTTGAGGCATTCGTTCATTGAACGTGGCTAATTTTTTGCCTATATCAGTTTATCATTAGCATGGAATGTCGCTAAATTCTTCATACCAATCTCCATCTTTAAGTTTGACGTGAAAAGAGTGCATTGATTTTCACAATCTTCAACTAAAAAAAATTATTTTAATTATACACAAATTATAAAGTAATTATGTAAAAAATTGCTCTTTAAAATCCGTGACTAAATATTTACATACTTATGAAAATTAAATTAAAAAGATACTAAATTGATGAGTTCAAATTAAAATTGAGTGATGTATGATCTAGTGGTAAAGGCAAATAGGCAATGATCTCCCTATGGGATGTGGCATGTTTGAAACTTAGATTGGGTCCTTTTATGAATAATTATAAATAATAATTTAGACTTTCATCTTTACTCAAAAATAAAATTAAGTGCTGTGATATTAAAATTTATCTATAAAAGAAAAAGAAAAAACAAACGTGATTTCTACTCAATACGGCTTTCACAATTTTTATGATCTAAATTATACTTCAGAAAGAGAATTGGATATTTTTTTATTTGTTCATCTATGCCATGTCTTATATATTACTTTAAAATACGGCTGCATAGCCGCATATGTGATCTGCTTATACTTATGTGATGCGATGCCACATGCATATTCAACAATGCGCATTATTTGTAAAAATATTTATCATATTAAGCTTATGAAATTAGTTATATTATATTTTTTATGTAAAATATTCAAAATTATATTAATATCTTATTATATTTTCTTATCTTACATTAATTTTTTTTAAAAATAAATGATCGATTCAAATATTGTAAGATTTTTTTAGAATATATATCCGCATATCGCATATGTGCTATGCAGCGGTTAACCGCACACATATTGAAATCCGCATTTTAAAATCTTGTTCTTATATAGCGCCTTTTTATTTCTCAATATCTCTGTTGATGCGCATATTAATTTTTTTTTAATCCAATTAGATATTTTGAGATCATTTATGCAGACCCTCCTACAAAATGTCCAAAAAAAAGATGGTGGACCATTAGATAAGCAAAACTACTAATAAAACAGTATATATGTGGATCCTACTAGTTATTATTTAAAAATATATCATCTTTTAGTACGTATACATGTTATTTAACAAATAATAATTAATTATCTTGTATGTAAAAAATATGTTGAACAACGGTGAAAAGAAAAAAAAGATAATAACTATATATAGGTTATATATCAATGGCAATTATGTTATCATCTATCTGGTCATATCATTTCTTAATATAAATAATTTTTTTATTATACATCCTCTATATATTCGTGATCATATTCAACATTTAATTCTTTTAAAGTGTTAATATGGCTTCCAACATTTGCTGGGTGTGAACCCGTGAATTTAACAGTAGCGTCGATATTACTGATCATGTGTACTGGACACTATATTCAAGTTAAATCATTTCTTAATATTAATAAATCACTTATCAAAAAAAAAAGTCTTGATTCCTGAGCGGAGCCCGGTAATCAACCCTATGTGAAATATTTTTTCAGGCTTTAAGGGTTCTGAGTGGTTTGAACCTATTAATAGCCGCTTCATTAGTCATTACAGACTGTAATTAGCTCTTCTTATATTTTATCTTCAGTAAAAACGATATCATCAGATAGTACCGCTATTCAATTTAAATAGTATATATATATATATATATATATATATATATATATATATATGATCATTCTGCTGTCCATTTTGTTCCATTGATTGACATTAATTAATTGTCGGAATTTTTAATATTAAACTTCTAAGCTTTTTAAGTATATCATATTATCAATTTTCTATATCATTGATTTTTTTTAAATCTTTTCATATTTTTAAATCTAAGAATTCATATAAAATAGTTTCTCTCTCCTCATTTAAAATAATGTGTGTAATATACTTAAAATGAAACTTAACTCTTAAAATGATCTAACTTTTTATATAATCATTTATAGATTATTATATATTTAATTATATTATATATTATTATAGTTATTATTATAATTATCATTATTACTTAATATTTAAAAATATTATGTCTAAATTTTTTTAATGTAAAAATTATTAAATATATTTAATATTTTATATTATTAATTATTTATTTGAGTAGTATAATTATCGAACGAAGCCCGACTTATAGTCCTAATTGACATAAATAGAGATAAAATTCTCATTGTAGAACTCATCTGAGAAAGTCATGAATAGTTTAGTACATATATGAGATAATATCTCTGAAGTAGTAGTTCCTGAGTGGCTGAGTGGTACAATCATGACATAAGATTTTCGTTCCTGTTATAATGAAAGTTTCTTGATAATGGTATAATAAATTAATAATACTGGAGTGAATATCTAATCATATGATGTAATTTTGAAACTATTTAGATCACCTAAGTTTGAAAAAAGATGAAGCTTGATGTGCTATCCAAGTACCGAGATCATGTGACTGAAGGCGATGCTTGGTTTCAAGATATTTTCCTAAGCCCAGTCCTACTCTTTGGGGACATCATATCAGATAACGGAGTTCACTAAGGCTGTGTTTGGCAACACAGGAATAGAATGGAAGTATATTGTTTCGGAAGACGCTTCTTCTACTTAATTCCACAAGTCTGAAAAAGTGTTTGGTAACATCTCTTAAAAGAACGAAGGAAGATAATTCAACTAGAATTTCTTTATAATATTTGAAAAATAACAGTTGCCAAAATACCCTCTCTCAGTAAGTGCATCCTAAATAACAACATATAGAAATAAAATTCAAACAACCACAATAAAACTTCTATAACATATCTTAATCATGAAATAAAAATAAATAAATATATAAAATACTATATAACATCCAACAGAAAAAAAAATCCAACCTCGAATGAACAAATCGGCAAAGGCAGAGAGAAATAATATGTTAAATGTTAAATATATAAAAAATACAACCATATATAAATCCCAACAGAATTCTTAAACATTCCTGTTATATCAAAAAATTAGACAAACAATAATACTTCCAACACACAGAACGATAATTCAAGAAAATAATCCTAATTGGCATTCAAATTTCTATGCCTCTGATTTTGCTTATATACCCACAAGGCATCAGCTAATGTTGTTCTAATCATGTCCCCTCCGTGTGTGTCATTAATTTCTTATTGTTCCGATTGATCATCATTCAAATTCTCATTTTCATTTTCTTCTCGATTGAGGAGCGCATCATTGTCATTTTGAAGCTCATTTTGAATCTTAATAAAATTATTCAAAATACAACACGCTATAACAATACGTCATTGTTTCTTGTACATGTATGGAGCCATGACAGTTAAGATTTTAAACCTCTTTTTTCGAACACCAAATGTCCTTTCAACTACATTACGCAATTGGGCATGTTGATGGTTAAATAAATCTTCAGCAAATCTATAATGATTATTTCGTGGTAACCGATCAAAATTTACAAGGTGATAATTGTGATTACGATAAGGGCACAAAAAATTAGTACTATTTGCATATCCCGAGTCAGCAAGGTAATACCTGTCGGATGGGACACGAAACCCACCAGTCTCTAAAGTAGCGCGCAAATCCTGTGCATATCCTTCCCATCCAGCAGAGACATAAAGAAATTTCATGTCAAAATCTAAAACACCCAAAATATTTTACGATATGAAGCCTTTTCTATTGTGATTTCACGTATTTTGAAATCATATATATAGATATATATATATATATATAGAGAGAGAGAGAGAGAGAGAAAGAGTTATGCTACGGTTAGTCGTAAAGTACAAAACATTTTTTTAATTCGCATCATATTTTTTATTTTTGAATTCAAAATACCGATCCGACAGTTAAAAATATTCTCCATATTAAAATATATTTGGGTTTTTGATTTTTAATAAGTGCAATTTTCTAATCCTAAAAAAAATATAAAATTTGATCTCCAAATATATTTCAATATGAAAAACACTTTTAACGGTCGGATCGGTGTTTTAAATTGGAAAATGGAAGATACGACGCGAAGTACAAAAATGTTTTGTATTTCACGACTAACCGTAGCATATATATATAGAGTAAAGATATTGTGAGGTTAAGCTCACGGAGGCCTTCCGTCAGATTAACTCAATAAATATGTCAAATCTTCTTTAAATTTTAATTTATCATCCTTATTAAATTCTTTATATGAAAATCTCGTGGGATGCAAAAATTTGGAGTATTTTAAAGTTTTTAAGTCACCGTTTTTAATTTTTTAAAATGATGCTCAAGTATTGAATATATTATTATTATTATTAGAGATGATTTTCAAAAATTAAAAATCATGACATAAAAATCTCAAAACACTCCAAATTTTTGCATCTCATAAGATTTTCATATAAAGAATTTAACGAGCATTATAAATTAAAATTTAGATATAATTTATTATGCTTTTTGAGTTAACCTCACGGAGGTCTTTCATGAGATTAAATCAAAAGACACATCAAATCATCTTCAAATTTTAATTTATCATGCTCATTAAATTCTTTATATGAAAATCTTATGTGATGCAAAAATTTGAAGTGTTTTGAGTTTTTTAAGTCATGGTTTTTAATTTTTTAAAATCAGCTCTAAAATAATAATAATATATTCAATACTTGAACATCATTTTTAAAAATTAAAAATGGTGACTTAAAAAACTGAAAACACTCCAAATTTTTGCATCCCACAAGATTTTTATATGAAGAATTTAATGAGGATGATAAATTAAAATTTGGAGATGATTTGTTATATATTTTTTGAGTTAAGCTCATGGAATGACTCGTGAGCTTAAGCTCACAAGATCTTTACTATATATATATATATATATATATATATATATATATGTGTGTGTGTGTGTGTGTGTGTGTGTGTGTGTGTGTGTGGGTGTGGTGAGGTTAGGGTGCTTTGTAAAGTAAATAATTAGTTTTTCTTTGACATGAGATTTTATATCCCGACGGCTTAAATAATTTATCTAAGTTACTCAATAATTTCATTATGTTAAAATCTTATGAGATATTAAATTTCATGATTTTTTGAGCTTTCTAGCTAATTTTTAAATTATTTTTAAAAACAGCCCTGAAATAGGCCATTTTCTTACATTGAACAAAGCTATTTTTAAAAATAATTTTAAAAAATAACTAGGAAGCTCCAAACAATTATGAAATTTAATATCTCACAAGATTGTAACATAAAAAAATTATTGAGCAACTTAGATAGACCATTTAAACCGTCAGGATATAAAATCTCATGCCAAAGCAAAATCGGTTCTTTACTTTGCAAAGCACTGTAACCTCACCCTATATATATATATATATATATATATATATATGTTGGACTGTGGTGCTATGTATAGGACTGATTTTTTTTTGTACTATGAGTCATTGTTTCATTTTTAAAATCTAAATGGTCAATCTGTACTGCTCAATATGATTTTTATATAAAAATTTAGTTTTTAGATTAAATTTTATATTTATTTAGAATTATTTTTCTATTTTTTAGATAGTTAGAAATTTATTATTTTTTGAGCGGCTCCTAATAATTGTAGTAATTTTTAAACTATCGTAAAAAATAGTAAAAGTCCCTACAAATATAAAATTTGATTTCCAACTAGATTTTCATATATAAATTATTTTGAACGATTCAAGTCGATCATTTAGACTTTGAGAAAGAAGAAATGACTTATAGTACGGAGATAATCCGTGCTATGCATAACATCATAATTGAACTCAATATATATTGGAGAATTGGGTACATACCCATGCAAACTTTATCAATTGGAAATATCCCATGAAAACTTCAAATTTGATTATTTACCCATAAAAACATACAGCTATCTGTTATTTATCCATAAAAACTTTGTAACCTTGATACTAATGAGGAGTAGGGCAAAGAAGAATATGAGAATGAGAGATAACCTTGGTATTAATGACGAGTGGGTCCCGACCTCTAATGAAAATGAGAGGTCACCTTAGCTCCTTCCCTTATTCATTGACCAAGATCTGAAATTGATACCAGTTACGCACTCTCTTTGAAGCAATGAAACTCAGGTGAAGAGACACAATGATCGAGTGCAACTGATCGTGAAATCGGTTCTTCTTCTTACCTGTTCTGTCGGAGAAGGAGGTAAAGATTTTCGTTGCTTTATTTTTCTTTCAAAACCAATCTCTTCAATCAAATAATCTCGGTGCACATGCACCCTTTCACTGGAAGTGCAACGGTCCATAAAGGAAAAGTTCATATTTTTCTTTGCCTTACTTTTTTTTGTTGCATGAGTCACATTGACAAAGTTTTTATGGGTAAATAACAGATAGCTGCATGTTTTTATGGGTAAATAACCAAATTTGAAGTTTTCATCGGGATATTTCTAATTGACAAAGTTTTCATGGGTATGTACCCAATTCTTATATATATATATATATATATATATATACTATTATATAAAGCATCTAAGAATTAGAGGGTCCATTTTTTATCATGGTAAATTTTTATTATACCCATTTTATCTCTCAATTAGACGGATAATATTTATTGTTGGTTGATCGAACGTATGTGATCGCGTCCATTGATCCCCTCTTTCTCTCCATTTCTTTCCCTTATATACTATTATTTCCATAATTTTTATTTTTTTATTTAGCAACATTGTGCATATTTGGTAAGAAATTAATGGTGATAATATATGTTAGAATAATTTACTTTTCTTGCCATAAAAATTATGAATCATTAACTCATATTGTGCAAAAATCTCATCCAAGATTAAATATAGTCTTTATTATAAGTTTTCTCTATAATTTAGTGAATTTATAATTTAATATTAGATAAATGTGAATTTTTTTATCTTATAATATTTTAATGTTTAAATAAAAAATTCTGCTGCAACGCGCGGGTATATAGCTAGTATATATCTATACTATTATATAAAGCATCTAAGAATTGGAGGGTCCATTTTTTGTCATGGTAAATTTTTATTATACCCATTTTATCCCTCAATTAGACGGATAATATTTATTGTTGGTTGATCAAACGTATGTGATCGCGTCCATTGATCCCCTCTTTCTCTCCATTTCTTTCCCTTATATACTATTATTTCCATAATTTTTGTTTTTTTATTTAGCAACCTTGTGCATATTTGGTAAGAAATTAATGGTGATAATATATGTTAGAATAATTTATTTTTCTTGCCATGAAAATCATGAATCATTAACTCATATTGTGCAAAAATCTCATCCAAGATTAAATATAGTCTTTATTATATGTTTTCTCTATAATTTAGTGAATTTATAATTTAATATTAAATAAATGTGAATTTTTTTATTTTATAATATTTTAATGTTTAAATAAAAAATTCTCCGTAACGCGCGGTATATAGCTAGTATATATATATATATATATATATATCTATATATATATTAAACCTAGCATACTTTTAAAAGCACGGAGCACTTCCATGATTCTAGCTCAAAAAATATATCAAATGATTTTCAAATTTTAATTTATTATTCTCATTAAATTCTTCATATTGAAACTTATGGGGTATAAAAATTTGGGATGTTTCAAGTTTTCTAAGTCATTTTTTTTAATTTTTTAAAAAATAACTCTACAAATAATAATAAAATATTCAATATTTGTACATTATTTTTAAAAATTAAAAAGAACGACCTAGAAAACTCAAAATATCTCAAATTTTTGTACGCCATAAAATTTTTATATGAAAAATTTAATGAGAGTGATAAATCAAAATTTAAAAATCATTTGATATATTTTTGAGCTAGAATTTCGGAGGGACTCCGTGCTCTTAGGAGCACGCTAGTCTTACTATATATATATATATATATATATATATATATATATATGACATATATGACATGAGAATTATCATATTTGTCCGTGAACAATTAATTGGTTGGCCCATCTGATTGTATAATTCTCAACTTAAAATTTGGCAAATATGTATATTTTGGTTAGGCATCATCTTCAAAGATCAAGTCGGATTTCTTAAGGATCAGTTCTAACCGATCTATAAGAGGATCAGATTTGATAAAAGTTGAGTTCAAAGGATCTATTTTTTTAAGGATGATCCTGATCCTTAAAAGACCTGGTCCTTACTAAGTATTTCGGTCTAATTGGGTTTTTAGAGGGACTTTATTATTTTTAAATTATTTTTAATTTTTTTTATTTTTAAATATAGCTAAAATATAACACAAAATATTAAAAAAATAAAGCAAAATTTATAGCTACAAATGTAAAAAAATTAGCATTTTTATGTTTTTTTTTTTTTTTAATATTTTCTAAATTTTTTGAATTTTTAAATATAATTAAAATGTAACAATTTGATAAGGATCGGATCGTATTTAAAAAGGACATGCACGTGTTTGGAAAGAGCCGGATTTGAATGAGTCGGGCTGAAAAAGACTCATTTTTTTTTTAGAATTAGACTCGGCATTTATCAAATCGGCTGACTCTTACAAGGTGAAATGCAGGGTTGGATTTAATAGAGTCAAGTAAGGATTAGGTTTTTTAAGTGAATCGACTAAACTGAATTCATGAATTCGGCTCTTATGTACTACCCTAATTGTCGTATCGAATCTGTTCATTCTAATTAAATATATAATAACGGGAAAAACCAATGGATCCAACAAATCGATCTGACGAGCATCAGTCATTCAGACCCAACCTCCTCCCAACGGGAATTTCTTGTTCTTTTCTTTCAGTTCCTTTATTAACAACAACAAACTAGTAGTAATTTGATACTATGACTTCCAAACAACTTGAACAAGAGAACAAAAATTAGCAGGCGAGACCGCCTGGCTACGTCTGATCGATAGTCCAAGGAGCTTAGTTGATATTCCGAGGATATCTTTACCAGTACTTCCTACTTCTCAGTTCACAGTGTGAATGGAGGATCTTATTCCACACACACACAAAAAAAAAAGCCTTCTCACCGTTAGTCTGTTATTCAGTGCTTCGTACCAAAACAGAATTGCCAAGGCTTCAGTTAAAATACCACACTATTTAAATTTGTTAATTAGCTGTTACAGGGATATTAAAAGAAGTTATCGATTGTTGGTAACGTTTAGAGCTGTCAATAGATATCCATAGTCCAAAAGTATGATCCGATTCCCATACAAATGGATCTGCATGATTCTTATAATGCATCTAATAGTTTATTAAATTCTAAAAATAATCCATTCAATATAACGAATTCACTTTTGGAGAGCACGATTCACCTTTCAGAAAAGGAATTTTTGCTTAATTTTTTTTACCATTAAACAAATCTACGTTAATTGTTTAAGATAAGAGTCATATTATTTGCATAAATAGTCTAACTTAGGAAGTGAGTTCAATTCACATCCTTTAATTTTAATTTTTTTGTCTAATAATTAATGTTGTCATACTGATCAAACTAAAGGACGTGAATTCAACTCACGTCCTTCTATTTAAACTTAAAGAGCGTGAGTTCAACTCACACCCTTTAACTTAAAAATATATATAATTTTAGGATATATTTTCATGAGTTTTTTGGATTGTATTTAAACATCCAAAATAATATTTTTTATCAAAAATTATACCCGTTTGAATTTTAAATTATTCATTAGTAATTTTTATTAAATTTCTCAAATTATTTTCCTTTTTCCGTCATTTTAACATGCAAGATTTAGCAAATATTTAAGTATTTATATATTTAATTATAAAATCTTTAAAATTATATAAATTTTTAATTGTTAAAAATATTACAATGATACAAATGTACATTATATATATGGAAAAAAATTAATATTTTTATACATGATCAGATAATTTAGAAAAAATATTAATGAATAATTTAAAGTTCAAACGAACATAACTCTTGATAGAAAATTTTATATTGAACGTTTAAATACATTCTAAAAAGCTCATAAAAAGTTCTATGTATAACATAAAATTACATATTTAAAGTTAAAGAATGTGAGTCGAACTCACACCCTTCGAATTTAAACTGAATCCATGCCCTTTAATCTTAGTACGACGTAGTCAGTTATCGAGCAGAAATTTTAAAATTTAAAGGGTATGAGAGTTCAATTCACGTCTTTGGTTCTACCGTCTATATAAATAACTTGGCTCATAGGCTATTAATGTATATTTATTTTACAATAGTATGGTCGTTTAAGCAAAAATTCCTCAACAATAACAACAAATCATGATTGACATAACTAATACTAGTATATTACTAAATTATTCTTAACTAATACTAGTATATTACTAAATTATACATAACTAATACTTGTAATCAATCCTCATTATATCTTTCTATGTTATGTAGATTTTATATATCAATTACGATTCAATTCTGCTCTATTAGATTAATATATATAGAGAGAGATAGACTGATGCAAAAGTATTTGTATTTCATAAAATATATTAAAAAATATAGTTTAAAATTTTGATTTATCATGTTTATTAGAGTTTTCATATAATTTTTTTATTTAAAACAGTGACTTAGAAAACTTAAAACACCTCAAAATTTTATATCACACAAGATTTTCATATAAAGAATTTAATTAGCATGATACATCAAGATTTTAAAAAATATATTTTTGATTAATTTTCATATCTGTCAAAATATAAAGGTTTTCACAAAAATCTATATATACATTTATATTATTATGAATCGTGAAATATAAAAGTATTTTGTATTTTACATCATATCATTTATTTATGAACTCAAAAGACTAAGTCAACCGTTTAACGTGATATTCATATTAAAGTATGTTTAGAGACCAAATTTTATATTTTTTTGAAATTTTTTTATTTTTTAAGGGTAGAAAATGGATTGAGTTTAGTATTTCTAATATTAATAATTTTCCACCCTTAAAAAATAGAAAACTATTTCAGTAAATGAAAATTTTGATCTTCAAATATATTTTAGTATGAAGAATACTTTAAACAGTTGGATCGATATTTTAAATTCAAATAAAAGATATGGACCGTAGCACAAAATTTATTTTATACTTCATGATTCACCTTAGCATAATAAAAAGCAAAATGTGTTCCATAACACAGATGTGATCCATAGTACCACAACCTAACTTTATATATATTGCCACCTAAGTATTTGGGAGTGATCTATAAGTACTGAATGAAATTAATTATATATTTATGAAAATAAGTTTACAACTAATTATTAATTTATTATTTATGTTAGCTTTACAAGTATTTGCAAAATAACATATACATACTTTTTGAAATCAGGGAATCGTTAACTCCAATTTTCTTGTTTTTTTAATTACTGTTAAGAAGTTTGGACATATGTATTTAATAATAATGAACATGCTAATAAATACATTTAGAGAAATTAAAAATAAATATTTCGGTGTTAAATTCCTCTGATGAATAGAAAATAGTACCTTCCATATACGGTTGTACTTGTACCCTTCTCCCTCTTAACCAAGTGACGTCTAACAGTTTTGTTTCGATTTCCCGTCATAGATTTTTGTACATTTGTATCATGTGACATTAGTAACTGAATCGTACGACATAAAGTACTCAAGCATATCTTTTGCAAAAATAAAAAAATAAAAAATTGCATGGCATCAGGCCATCAGTATTGATGGCTCAACACGTCATCAAGTTGTCTTTTTGAACCACGGAATCTAAAAGGCGTATTAAGTCATTAAACGCTTTGATTCCACTAGCGCACATAGAGAAGTGTGTGCGAGTTATTGTATCCCAGTCCATTGAATTACATTCTATAAATTGTTGAAAACACCGTCCAAAATTATTACCAATTTGCATGTAGTTATTGCCCCTCGGTTTGCCATTGTCCATACATCGAGATCGATGTTCAAATAGTTGATCTAATTTATTTTTAGCATAATCTATATACTTTTTATGTAATATCAAGCTTTATTCGAATTGTTCTTACTATGTTTTTGTATTTTCGAAAGATGACCCGAATTTGAGTTACAAAAAGTATTATATATTATTACTTTTGGGTCATCTTTACAATTCTAAAAATTACAAAATTGTATTGAGCAACTCAAAAATGTATTAATTAATTTTCAATTTTGATTCATATTGCTCAATGAATTAATTTTATTAAAATCTCATAGGATTTAATTTTTTTCTTTTTTTTTTAATATTTTAAATATTTGTTATGATTTTTTATATATAATATGTATGTAAGAGCAGTAATTCATTCCGGTTGCAGCTCCAATGTGTTTCGCGCATTAAATGAATGAGCAGTAGTTACACTGCGGTGACAGTAGTTATTGTTGTTAATTTCAATTTGTGTACGCTTTTTCAGTCAAAAAGAGGAGAAAATGTTGAGCTTGTTAATTTAAAATTTAGGTCAAAGCAGCGAAAAGTAGTGTCGAATTCTAGTTTAAATACTACTGAGTGATGATATTTTTTAATCAACGTGGGTGAAAGCCTAAATGTTGGAAACTTTCGCCTTATATATATATTTTTTTATTGATGTTTGGATGCCCATCACCATAGGTGCTTCATGTTTATTTATATTAAAAGATAGCTAAATTGTTGAACTGAATTTATTTTTCGATGATTGAGACGTTCATGGACCAAATGAATCTGGTTTGAACCCCGGCCCATATGAAATAAAAAATCATGTAAATGTTAATTATCCCACTAATGTATAACGACTACTCTGAGTTTGTGTAGGAATGTCATGTACAAACAATGCAATTGAAAAAAAAAAGAAAAAAAATGCATGAATCGTTCCAAGTATCATTTTAATCGTTCAACATAATTGTTGTTTTGTTATAGAAGTTTCATTTTTATACTGAAATGACCCTGCATTTGACATTTATTGCATATAAAATATATTATTTTATCTAAGTTAGGTTATGGTACTATGCATAATATGAATAATTTTTATGCTGCAGATCATTTTTATTTTCGAAGTTCTAATGATCAGTCCGATTGCTCAAAATAATATTCACAAGAAAATTTATTTACAGACTAAATTTTATATATTTTTAAATTATTTTACTAGTTTTAGATAGTTAAAAAATTACTTGATTTAATTATTATGAGTATTTAAAAGAAGTAATTTTTTAGCTATATAAAAAATAGTATTTTTTTAAAATATATATTTATAATTTGATCTACAAATAAATTCTCATATTAAAATCATTTTGAGTAATCGGATCGACCACTCAAATTTTGAAAATGCAAAAATAATCCCTGGCATATGAACTATGTGCCACACATAGCCACTTAGTCCAACTTATTTTATCATAATATTTTTAGCATCCTAGTTTACTGCGTGCGCAGTGGTTCAAACAATATTAATTAATAATGTGGGAAACATAAATAACTGTTCATGCCATTTGATGATCGATCTTATTAAACATCTGTGTCATTACAAATTCATTAAAATAATATGCACATTATCAGATTTTGCCCGATAATGACAATATATGGAGTTAATTTGTTACAAGTATGCAAAGTTCAAGATTAAAGTAATCCTTTTAAAAATCTAAAACTAATATAATAATTAAATATTACTTTAAGAAAAGTTTGTGCGAAAAATTCAAAGGCAAATCGGAAGGCAATTATTTTCTTCCATCGTCGCATTTTACTATTTTAGGCGCTGACGCTCGTGTTGTTCTTATTTACCGACAAGAGAACTTTCAGTAAAATTAGAGGTGGTGGAACTCTATCCAATTCGAAAAATACTTTCAATTCATCCGGATTCAAAGCTGATTCGATCAGATTTTTTTAAAAAATTAAATTAATTTGATCTAACCGATTCAAAATTAAATAATTTATAATTTAATCAAAATTTACTAAAATTCTTAAAAAAATTAATATATAAATTTATCTACCCAATTCAACCCGATTTATTTCAGATGGTCAAACCGCCGGATTACCACAATTAAATAAAACCGTCAAAATAGAAGAAGAAAGAGCGAAAATAAAAATAATAAAACAGAAAGAATATTCCTTGCGTCATAGGGACTGTGTATACTGTACTATGGACTATTAATTACAGTACTAGCAGAAAAGTGGAGAACTTCCTTGATAAAAAGCGTGTTTACTGTCAGAGTTGTGAAACAAAACGTACACATCATCAAGATAGAAGACTCTCCAACAGTCCGACTCAATTTTAGTTTTATTTTTGTTAATTTTCAAGTCTTTTTCCATCCCATCACCAGTTTTAAATTAAAGACACTCGCGACATATTTCATTAATAAAATATAATTTATGTTTATACTTCATTTTTTTTCTCATTATTCTTTTGTAGTATTTTAAAAAAGATATCTAACAATATATATCTCTATTTCGAACCATTTGTAATCTGAAAAAGTTACAAATACGCGAGTGCAACATCCGTACATGCCACCATAGCTGCCAAGATATTGGTTAATTTTTTTTATCTCCACTATTCATCGGTTTTTTAAAAATAAAGAAAGCTTATATATATATATATTTTTACTTATAGATTGATAGTGATTTAAATTTTATGTAATTTCATTATCATTTATAGTCTATCAAGACAATCAAAATGTTATGTAATTTACAATGGTCTTAATTTAACGGTATTTGATGTACTATCAAATAATAATGAAATTGTATGAAATTTAAATCACCATCAATCTATAAGTAAAAGAATATATCTATAATTTTTTTTTTATTTTTTCTTATTTATTTTAAGATCCGTTGTCATGATAGGCATTGTCAAGTGATCTCTTCCTATATATATAGAAGGAGACCTTACAATGTAAAAATGTGTTTTACTTCATCTTCAAATCTCATATATCAATCTAATTAGTTCAAATTCTAGGTATTGAAAACTTATTGAATATCAAATATTATTATTTTTGGAGCTTTATATCTATTTTTTTAGATTTTTTAAAGATGATAAATTTTTAGGTGCACATATCATTATTTTTATTATTTTTGAGGAATTTTTTAAAAATCCAAAATAAATAGTTAGAAAGCTTCAAATGTAATCAAATTTAGCATTCCATAAGATTTGAATATGTAGTCTATGTTGGATGAATTAGATTGTAATTTGAACTTCGATTTTGTAAGATCTGTTAGGCCGAAGGAAAACATCTATTTGCTTCTTCAAACATCATAAAATTTTCTTATATATATATATAGTCAATTAGTTATTTAGAATCATTCTCGTGCTATGGACCGTTTCTTCATTCTCAAACTCTAAATGGTCAATCCAAATCGTTCAAAATAATTTATATATTAAAATATAGTTATGGGCTATATTTATATTTTTATAATTCTTTTATTATTTTTTCAATAGTTAAAAATGACTTGATTTAATAATTATGATCCATTCAAAAGAAGTGAATTTCTAATTATCTAAATCAAATATTAAAAAATATAAAAATATAAAATTTGATCACAACTAAATTTTAATTTGAAAATCATTTTTAACAGTTTGAATTGACATAGAAATGACCTGTTATGCATAACAACATAGTCTAACTCTTTTTCTCTCTATATATATAGTAAAACTAACGTTCTCCGTATTCCCTGTCCTTACTCCTAAGAGCATGCTATATATTTATATATATAACTCAAAAAAATATCGAATGATATTTTATTTTTAATTTCAAGTTAATTTATCACTCTCATCTAATCTTTATATAAAATCTATTAGTAAACCAAATTTTATATTTTTTAAATTTTTTTTATTTTTTAATATCAGAAATAAATAAAATAAATATTTAATATTTAAAAATATTATTTTAAAATTAAAAAAATGACTAGCAAATAAATTTCAAAAATTATAAAATTTATTTTACTAATAGATTTCAATATGAAAAATTAATAGTAAAATGATATTTTTAATCAAAACTTAAAAATAATTTAATATATTTTTTAATTAAACCACCATAAAATATATATATATATATATATATATATATATATATATATATATATATATATAACCAGAGGGACAAATGACTGCATCCTTGTGGGCAAGTGACAATATGAAACTAAGACTGAACTTGTACAAGTTGGTTACTTCCTGATGTTGAGCGTACTATGTTCATGCTTCAAAAGCCAATTTGAGCGTTAGCAAAAATATAATATAAAATTTGCAATTATTATATATTTGGTTGTTTCCCTTAATTAGTCTACGGACGTCATTGTTAATGATTAGATGAATTAAAAAGGTTGAGATAGTTTGGCAAGATCCCTACAATACAAACCACTCTTTAAAAAGATATAACATTGCAAATTTGTAATATGTGGATGTCTAAACCTCAGAAAAATCTAGAATCAATCTATGGTTCTTCTTCTTTACAATTGCCAATGCAATTGCCATTATCAAAAATGAAACTTATCAAAAGTAACCCAAATCAGTTGAAAACTGGTTTTAATTAACCTCCTTTTCGTTCCATTGCCTTCAAATTTACAGATCAACCCAACATCCCATCCTTGCACACAAAATTGAAAAGTGCAAACTACTAATAATAAAAAAACCAAACATATTTTCAACAAACTCAAAAAAGAAAGAAAAAAGGACCAATTGGAGATCATCAATTGCTAACCTACACCGGCGGCAATGGTAGTGGCGGCACCGAGGATATCACCGGCTGTCCCACAAGAGGGATGGCTGCAACCCTACTCGTCTCCGACTTCTTACCCACATCTTTCTCCCCTACTTCGCAACGGCAAATAGGGCAAGTCGAATGCGAGTACAACCACATATCTATGCAATCCACATGAAACAAGTGATTGCATTTTGGCAGTTGCCGCACCTTCTCGCCTCTTTGAAACTGGCTGATGCAAACGGCACAGTCAGGGCTCGTACCGGCATCTTTCTCAGCTCCTGAATAAGTAATAATCGGTATAGCTGCTAATGCTGACTTGCTGATTCCTCCACTCCCGGGTACTGGATGCCCACTGCCTCGCCTGTTACGCTGTCGACGATGCCTCGTACAGAGGTACCAAATGAAGACGTATACCAGAAAAGTTACAAGACCAATGGCGAAGGAGAGACCCATGTAAACATACTTAGTGGCTTTGCTCTGCGAAACTGGATCTTGATCTGACATCAGCCATGGGTTGAAGGTCATGCTTTGTAGGAAGGCCGAGAGAATTGGGTTTATATTTGGTTTGAAATTGGCATACTCTGACAGCGAGATCAGAATTTAATAAAAGAACTTGTTCAAATAAAGAAAAGAAAAATAAAGAGAAATTTAATACAAGCAGAGGAGAAATCGGGGAGAGAAAACCATGGGCACGGTGGGGAAAGGATCAAGGGTGCAATTTGTCGTGTAATAGCATATTTTTTTAAAAGAGGGAAAGAGAAAAATAAAAAAGGAAAAAAGAAAAGTGGGTCCATGTGAGGGGAGGGATTAATTAGTAAAATAGAAACGGAGAATAGGATTAGTTTGTTTAATTGATCTTATTGCTATACTAAATTTTGGGTTGCTGTCAAGGGGTAAAGAGATTAGATAGGACCGGAAGGAGATGAGATGGGACGAGTAAACGACAAGACCAAAATGGAGGAGTATCATTTTTGTTATAACAGTATTTTCATATTTTCATATATCATTATTATTTATGAGAATATAAGTTTAAATCATCACCGTCAATTCTAAATTGCCCATTGCCCATACCCCAAAAATGTGTATATATATCAGAAGATGAGCTCTTGGGGGCGTAATCTGTAATGAAGTGCACTTTATGTACTCCTTCGAAAAATGGAAAATATCTACCAAGAGCCTAGTATCATAGGACTTAGGTTATGTTTTTGCACTTCAACTATTCAATCAAGAGCATCTGACTTTGAGCATGCCCACAAAGAGACAGACTGGAAGAACGGCTATTGGTTCCCAGGTAGGAACTACTTGACTAGGTTGCTAATGGGACCGGCGTTAATTGCACAAATAATTTTGCATGCTGCACTGCACATAAAAAAATATTCCAATTCTCTTCATTTATTAGGCATTAAACAATAAACATCCAAAGATACAGTGAGAAATGGTCTGTCTTTACACGTTTCTCTAGACGCCATATATATGCGCATCCTTGTGTTGCAACTTGCAACCAAGGACAGATTTTATATGGGAATAATTTGCCCTTCTTTTGCTCATAATTATATATATTTTTTGAAGTAGGGTTCCCATACTTTAATCATTTTATTGAAATATTATAAAGAGGGTTTACAAGAGAGGAATATACAGCGATACAATTCCCTGATCAGCAAATTGTCAATCTATTGATTTAATTTCTTAGCATCTCTTTTTTTTTCCATAAATTTACATCTCGTCTAATGATTCCCAGTAATGCCATGGTTGGATTTTTTTTTGCTCAATTTTTTATTTTATTTTTTGAAATATTCACTATATGTATATCTAATTTCATTCTTGTATGTTATTGCAATTCCTTATCACGGATATTCATTTCAAATATATACTATAATTTCTCCATTATAAAAAAAATTACAATCACATATGGACAAACGATTTAATTGTATTCAAATGAATCTACATCTATTGTTAGTTTGCTAAGGCAGCATACTGTCATTAATTGAGTCAATGATGAGTGAAATTTATAAAAAGAATACTTAAAAGAAAACTTCTTATTACTAAACCTAGTGCGTTTAAAATTCAATTAGACAATGTAAAGATCACGTTAATGTGCATTTTGTGGCATCATATGCGGATCTGTACTTAAACAATATATATTCATCGAATAATTATTAGAATCTAAACTAATGACTTATCTTTTAATCTATTAATTATTTCAATATATTTATATGTACTACTAGCTCGAACATCATACTACTCAGGGCTGAGACATGTACAAGCAGGAGAGCAGTTGGCCATTGGTTAAAGTTTTATAAGAATATCTTTATAATTATATATATTTTTAGAAAATAAAAATAAAAATGTGCTTATATATTGAAGATAATTTTTAAATTTTGATCCTCTTAAAAGGTTTAATTTTTACCCCCACTAAAAACTGTAGCTCCGCCTCTGAAACTACTTTAAAAAAAACTCTAAAATTGCATAATAATATTCTCGATTCTCATGACAAACACACACACACACACACACAAAAGGCCGTTGGCATTAATTAAACAAATAGAAGTTCAAAGTACATAGTTGTCTTCATGAAAGCAAGAAATTAAAACCTACAATCTATCAATGCTTGTGAGTTATGATAAAATAATAAATAATAAGTAAATATGAATGTGGATCTAATATAGACACTAATAAATCTTGTTTCTCTACAAAAATAGCACATATATTCAAATTTTGAAAAAGACAAATATAAAATGTATTAAAAAAGAACAATAATAAGCAAATATCTCATTTCTGAGATAACAAGAACACACAAAATGACTCTCTTAGAGACGGTAATAATACTGCACTACAGCTGGTGCCACATAAGACCAAGCTTTAGGACTTAAAGCGTCCTCTGAGATCTGGTAATTGTTATTGTTCACAATGGTAAGTTGTTGGAACTTGGTAGCGTCAGAGGCCATTTTTTTTTATTTGTTGAAGCGCTACTCTCTTACGTTAATAATTATTAGCAGTAATGCAGTTTACTCAAGTCATAAACAAAAATATTGTCTAAGATGTAGCTTTGGTCTAATTTTCAATTTGAATCCAGCGTTTAGATTTTATTAGTGCATTATTTTATTAATAAATGACTTTGATGTCTTCAGGGAGGCTGCTTTTGGATCCCCCACACACAAAATCATTTATATATCAAAGGAAAAAAAATATAAGAAAAGGAGAGGAATCTCCCAAGTGTTCAGGCAAGACAAGTGATGAACAGGCTGGAAGCACAGTGTTATTGGTTTCGAAGTACGGAGCTTCAGGGGGCCAATTTTAATGTACAATAATTGTGCTTGCTTCATGTTGCTTTTTCAGATTTCAGTGGTTATTAACATAGTAATAAGTTCGTTATTCTGAAAACCTTCGATGAGGTAAAAAATTTGACGTTCGAATATAATTTGGAAATATTTCGTTTTACATAATATAAATAAAATATATATTATATTGATAAAATATTAATAATATATTAAAAACTATAAAATTTTATATAAAATAATATATAACGTGTTTTTTTGCCGAATAATTCGCGATTAAAACGTTTTTTTACCAAAAAAAACGCACTGTATATTAAACTGACGAATTATTCGTGAAACATCCGGCTATGGGTGAAAAATAAATTATTCGTGAGTGTTGTTACTATGGTTATTAAATCATAGGCACCAGAAGTCCAATAATTAATACTATATAAATATTACCGGAACTAATTTAATTTGGAAACATTTATTTTTTTTGAAGTTTTTGAAAAATAAGACTAAATGACTTAGTATTTTGTCACTATAACATAAAGGGGCTTAAACAACACTCAAATTAACAACGATTATAGATGAAATTTGTCATTGAAAGGGTCAGTGACATTACTGAAATATTGAGAATATCTTTAATAAAAAAAATTTGTTAAAATACATATAGGTTGTAAGTTAAAAAATGGGAATGAATTTATCAATGCTTTTTAATTAAAAATTATTGTTAAAAGGATCTCTAACAATGGTTGTTAAAAACCATTGTTAAGTTGAAAATAAAATTTATTGTAGAAAAATAACAAAAGTAGTACAAATAATAGTGATGGTTTTATCTAGGGGTGTCAATTATTGACCCGACCCGACAGGTTAACCCGACCCGACCCCATATGACCCGAATATAAATGGGTCGGGTATGGATTTGATTTTTTTGACTCGAATCTGATCGGGTCAGGTTCGGGTTAACCCGATCCGACCCCGATTAATTATATTTTTTAAAGTAATTTTATGATTTAGTACTAATTAAAACTTAAATATACACTAATTAAAATTAATGATAAATTAATTAATATTTAATTATTTAAAATTATATAAAAATAATTAATAATTAATTAATTAATTATTTTACACGGATAGGGTTGGAATTTAGGGTTTAGGGTTTAAATATACATTAGCATTCAGTATTTAAGGAAAATTAAAATTCATAATTGATGGCAATCTAAGAAAAAAAAGGAAATAAAATAGAGCAATTATACTCCTAAATTATGTAGCATTTTGTGTAACAAACAAAATTGAGAGAAAATTCTAACTTCAACACAAATGACCGAACGCCCTCGGTACCGCCGATTTGATGAATAACTCAATCCAATGAGTGATATTAGCTCTAAAAAATTAACAAAAAAATCTGAACCATTACAAAATCAGAACACATACGTACTTAACAAGGAGTAGAGATAGAGATATGTTTGTCAGATACTGTTGCACGCTTAACTATTATATAAAATATCCTTGATAAAAAAGAAGCTTATCCTAATGACCATCATCATATATAGAATTTGAAGTGACATCTAGATTTAGGATCTTTTTTAATTGCAAGTGGGAATAATATCCTAGTCCAATTGAAAGATTAAAATAAACACTTAATTTGGTCTGATCCAGATATTTTAGTTTAGTTTGGAATTTTGGATAAACCTGCTTGCTTTTCATTAGAACCAATGATAAAAAGTGCCTTTGATGCATGAACTTAGCAAGTAGACCAAATAAGTTCGTAAATTGAATCCGGGGTGCATATATAGATGTATAAACTGCGCGCTGCTTCAAGTGTCAATTTTAGCATCTTGCTTTCTTTTTCCACAAATTGGACCATATATTTTACTAAATTCAAATATTGAATTCATAGAATCTAAAAATACATAGGGGAGGTGCACATTAGTAGCATCTAGGGTGTCAATTCTTGACCCGACCCGACGCGTTAACCTGATCCGACCCGATATGATCCGAAAATAAATGGGTCGGGTATGAGTTTAATTTTTTTTTTATCCGAATCAGATCGGATTGGATTCGAGTCAAACCGATCCGATTAATTATATTTTTAAAAATAATTTTGTGATTTAGTACTAATTAAAGCTTAAATATACACTAATTATAAATTAATTAATATTTTATTACTTAAAATTATATAAAAATAATTCATTATTTTGTACGGGTCGACCTGTGACCCGTCGGGTCGGATATGGGTAAAAAAATTTTGACCCAAATTTAATCGGGTCGAGTCAAAAAAAATAATAAAATAATATCACCCGATCCATTAACCAATCTTACCAAAAAGTAACAATTGATTAATTGATTTGTTTTCTTTTTTGGAAAATAATGACATGAGGCCACCATTTTTGCTAGGAAAACTTATAAATAGCAACAAACATTAGTGCCAGCATAATTACAGTGAAAATCCCCTAGCTTGCCAATTCCCTGGTCATTTGCGGTTTGGTTTTTCTAAATGAAAATGTGTCAAATTAGTCGAAATTGATCGAAACATTTATTCTACTCGAAATTGATCGAAACATGCATTTCTTTGTGAATCTACACATAGAAGAGAGTGTAAATTTTGAGCTTTTTTTTTTAATCTTTTCCCTTACCATTTCATTCAATTATTTTCCTTCGATTCTTTCTTTATAATACATTTTGTTGAAAAAATCGTTCAATATTAATTTCAATTCTTTATGAATAATTCACAGATTGACATATTGTCAAAATGTTGCGATTCTAACATTGATTAATTACATTTTTCTGTCCGGAAAAATTAAACCAAAATAATGGACCTTCACATTCTGCTTCCGTTGTCCTGTATATTTTTTTAGACCCTCAGAAGCGTCGGTTTTGTTATTTCGTGACTTTGTTTGAAAAGCAAAAAAAAAAAAAACATAAATACAAGATTAACAGTAAACTTTGTAGAATAAAGTTTTTACCTCGATTAATTTTGATTGTGTATCAAAAAAAAAGTTCCATTTTCTTTGTTTTTTAAAAAATAAAGATGGAGTTATGCCACTTAATCCGAATTAATCTCCATAAAAATAGCTCCTATATGAATTTAGTACTTTTTCTCATCCGCATAAAGAACTTTATTTTTGTAGCTAGGTTAAAAATCTGATATTGAAATATTAGCGAGTGATCTAGTAGTTCTGGTGTTAGTTAATTGAATAATCTTCGAGAGATTATGAATTTAAATCTCCATAAATATTAATTGAAATTTGAGAGCTAAATTAATTCTCATCTTTATATCACAAAAACAAAAGGTATCATATTGAACGAACTGCAACTGGCAGCATCAACGGAGTTGAGATGAAGATAAGAATGAACTATAGCCGTGGTATATTTTTTTAATAAATGTAGGCAAGTGTTTATGATTACATTTCTCTTCTATGGGCCATATATTGACATATAAAAGTAGCCCAAGTATAATGGAGGAATATTTATTGGGTAAAAAGTGGGCATTCAAATCTGAAAGAATTGCCTACCCACAAATAAATAAATAAATAAATTACTACGTAATTGTTGTGTGGTCGAGATTCTGCTATATATGAAGTTGTTTTTATATCTGATAATATCTAAAGCAAGAAATAAATATTAAATAACATATCTCAATAACTAGAGAATGGTAACATATATGCGAACTTATCTCGCAGATGGGTGATCCCAAAATGAGATTCTCCTCTACTACTTTGGCGTTACAGTCAAAAATGAAAAAGAAAAAAGAAATTAAAAGATTGTTGTGCAATGATCTTAGGCTTGTTAATTCTGAAAGACCATTGATTTCATGTGTGGGATCTATTCGTTATCAACCTATGAAGAAGATAGGTTCTAGTAATCATCTGATTTAGAATATCAATTAATTAATAATAAGGTTTTAGTTTAATCCCAAAACTTCCGCACCTCATATCTAATATGTATTCGATACGGATTCATGTACGGAGTGCACTAAATACTCCATCTAACATATCGAAGAATCTTAATAATTTTAACTGGTGAATTTGGTCAAGACTAAGGCCCATACACTTACTGATACATCCCGATACTTGCCGATACAGTTAAAGGTAGATTTCAGCATATTTTAGTGTGTTTTCAGCATAGTAACAAGTTCGTGATTCAGAAAACGTTTGACGAGATAAAAAATTCGATATTCGAGTATAATACAGATATAATTTGAAAATAGTTCGTTTCATATAATATAAATAAAATATATATTATGATGATAATATATTAAAAATTATAAAATTTTATATAAAATAATATATAATATGTTTTTTTGACAAATCTCGACCACACAACAATTACGTAGCTGCAAAGAGTTTTCAGGCCGTTTTGGCACCTTTTCAAAGAGTTTTGTCGTATCGCACATACTGCCGCAGAGATTTTGCCACACTTGATCCTGTAAGTAGCTGCAAAATATGCTGAAAACTCAGAAGGAGAGAGGAAGGATTTGACCTCAATCATTGGTGCTCCCACGATAAAGTATTACCATTGTGCCCATGCTTATTTTTTGATATAGTATGTTTTGGTACATATATGTTACATCAAACTATTTTTTATTTTAAAATTTTAATAATACTTTTATTTTTGTATTTATTTTTATATAAATTTATTATAGATTACTACATTGTATTCTAGTTTTTAAAAAAAACTATGTCACCACATCTGCATCGTATCAACTACAATACCCGCGCTTACACATATGAAATATAACTTCATGTGAGAAGTCGTAAAAAAAACAGACGATTTAAGTATAAATAGTTTCATATATTTAGTTAGATAATTTGAATGCTTAATTGTTTTTTATGCATTAGTTTTTTTTTTAAAAAGAACTTCCGTTAACATTGGCATAGTAGCGCCGCTAAGTAGAGGAAAAAAACTTATTATCATATATACTACATCATCATTTCTTTACGCGTTAATTATAAATTATATTACACATTTGTGGAATATTATTTAGAGTCTGACACAAAAATTGAAATAATGGTATCTTTATTGTTGTGAATGCAATACATGAATCTATAACATATATGATGATTCATCCGATTGAGATCAAACTTGCATGATACAATATTTGACCTTTAAAAAGAAATGATGACATTCGTACAGGACCCCAAAAAGGACGGTCCAAAGACCAAAGGTGCTCCACTTTAACATAAATCTAACTATGTTATATTTTTTTTAAAGTAATTTTATTATTTAGTACTAATTAAAACTTAAATATACATTAATTAAGATTAATTATAAATTAATCAATATTTAGTTGCTTAAAATTATCTAAAAATAATTAATAAATACTTAATTATTTTACACAGATCGGGTCGGATCAGATATAGATCAAAATTTTTTTATGTGAATTCAAATGGATCGGATTAGATTTGAATAAAAAATAATAAAATAATGATTACATTCATTGACACCGCTAAAAGATCTTTTTGAAAGATTATAATTAAATGTCGTTGTTGTTTATCTGTTCCGCACTAAAACTTTCTAGATCATTTAACTGCCTTGGATTTTAAAATTTTACTGACCATATGGCATAGTGTAAATTTCGAATCACTTTTGAAATCAACCGTTATTTTTCTCACCTCCCAAAATATCTTGATTTTAAAGTGATTTTGAAATTTACAAGGATCATGATGTTATATGAAACAATTTAGATTTAGGATATTATTACTAAGGTACATTCATTTTTAAAGTACATCTTAAATTTTTGGTAATTAATTATGTTATAAATTTTCCTCAAAAAATTATGTTATTAAGTAAAGTGCAAAATAAATTAAATTTATTAAAAAAATTCCTAATCTCATGGCTAATGTCTGCTCATGGTATTCTTATTAATTGCATTAAACGCTAAAAGAGGCAATTTGTTAATTTAGTTATGATGGAATTCCATCCATTGGTTTTACAACAGTGTTGGATGTTGCTCACTTTGAATTAGTATAAATATCCACTTTTTGATACACCTATCAATATTTTAAAAACTACTTTTTAATCAAAAGGTTAAAAATGTAGAATTTTTTTAGGTTCATTTATAATATGTTGTATGTCAAGCTTAGGCCAATTTAAAGAGCATTGATTCTTCTGTCAAGTAATTTGGACTTCTAACTGTCACATTTAACAGAATTTTTATATACACATGAAATTTTAAATTGATTTACTGCATGCCTTATATAAGGCTGCATACGTAGGAGACTATGATGCTTTTTGAAGCAAAGAGGATTCCGGTTTCAGATCTCATATAAAGTTCAAAATGATTGATCCAATTCATCCAACGTGTTCTATATATTGATGTACCGTGGAATGCTAATTATATTATTTTAAGAATTTTTTTACTTTCTTTTTCAGATTTTTGAAAGGTGTCACTTTTTGATGTGCGATAATTATTATTTTATTATTTTCAGATCATTTTTGAAAAATTCAAAAAAAAAAGATAAAAATCTAAAAATAATAAAATCTAATATTTTATAAGATATAAATTATATTGGAATAATTGGATCGATCGTTCGAGTTTTCTATATATGAGATTTTAAGGCCAAAACAAAACCCATGTTTACTTTGCGAAGCAGTCTCTCCGAACACATTAATATTTTATTTTTATTTGAATAGTTTTTAAGATAGAAGACGTATGTACCCAAATAGTTGAATTTACATTGAATTATCCTTGAATTAGAAACAAGAAGCGAGCGGTATTGTTTATTTCTATTTGGAAAAAATTGAAAAGCAAAATTGGGTGTACCAGGTCATCCTTATCCATAACATTTCAACGTCTGATCAAAGCCTCTACCTTACCAGTACCAATCTCGTCACAGCAAATAACAGTGAGGCAGTGTGTGTGTATTAACTAATTAAAAAAGAATCTGAGTTATATTCACTATCAATTTAATTAATCTACTATAGCAAACAATGATCTGATAGCGCTATTCAAAATTCTATCCTATACCACTTAATTACAGAATTTCTGGTACAAAGTTAACACCTACACCGGAGGCAGTGCCGATGCCGGATCCTCTACGGCAACCTTCTTTCTACCTTCCTTTACACCGATAACTGATCTGCACATCGGGCATGTTGTGTGAGAATACAACCACATATCAATGCATTCGGTGTGAAACAAATGCCGGCATCTCGGTAGTTCTCTGACAATCTCCCCTTCCTCAAATGGCTCAAGGCACACTGAACAGACATCATCGTCACTTGCATCGCTTACTCGGCTTTTGTTATACTTGAATGTAGGAAGAGAGGAAATTACAAATTTACTAAGACCATGAATGCATTCGAGCTGACGAACAACTCTAGTTTCTGTACTCGCGGCGTCAATTCGGTTGAAGATGAAATGGAAGAAGATCATAATGACTACGAAGGCGAGGCCGGAACCGCAAGCGAATGCTATGGGGATTACAGAAGGGCTTGGAGAGAGGGAGTTTGTTTTGTCATCTGGAACTAATGAGGATGAATCGTTGATGGACATTGGTAATTATGGAAGTTAATTAACTTACCAGAGTGCTTGTTCACCTAGTGGAATAATGGAGATGAAGGTACTTATTTGTTTTATGATTTGCGTTCACAACTTGACAACTTTGTGTTTTTCAAGTTGAACTTGAAAGTGATGGCCTGCGAATATAGGATTATTATATAATATAAGTAATGATGTTGGGTAGGGTGAACTTGCGGCTATAAAATCCAGGGCTTCAGGCAGGATATTGATTTCGGAACGGTATTGGATGGAATTCTCATCATTTGCTGCACAACATCATGCAACGCAATATGTGATATGTTAGATCTCCTAATGGTTGACATAAAGTCCGAATCTTAAAGTGATCCAACAAATTACATACTATATTACACGGTATTGTTCAGCAGAGGATCAAGATCCATATTGGATGATGTTGCTGTAAGGCTGTATCTGGAATTTATTCGAATCATGACAAACAGTGTTAGGATATTTTTTATATTTTTTCTGAGAAAAATATAATATTCGCTGGGTTGGTTTGATAACTTAAAAAAAATTTTGAAAAAATAATAATTTTAAAAGAATAACATAATAATGTATTTTTGAAAGAGTGTTAGAAAAGTGATTTTTTTGACTATTCAAAAGAGCGTAATATTATTTAACAGTTTTAATCGGAATAATTAAAATATGAATAATTATGATACTAACAATGATATGATGATAATAATAATAGTAATAATAATAATGATAATATAATTATAATAATAAAATAATGATCATAATCCATAATCATAATTATAGTAATAAATATAGTTGTAATCATAATAATATAATAAAAAAAATTATAATCATAATCATAATAAAATAATAATAATAAATAATTATAATCATAATAATATAATTATAATATAATTATAATCATAATCATAATATAATAATAATAAATAATTATAATCATAATAATATAATTATAATATAATCATAGCTATAATCATAATAATAAAATAATAATAATAAGTAATAATAATCATAGTCATAATCATAATAATATAATATAATAATAATAATAATAAATAATCATAATCATAGTCATAATAATATAATCATATTTATAATCATAATATAATAATATTGTGCGACCCTTTTTTGCGCGCTCCGCACAGCCGCTTCTTGGGGGCGATGGGATGAGGAAGAAGGACACGGAGATCCCTCCCGAGCGTGCAATTGTTTAGTGCCTGTTGAACACACCGCTCAGACCCATTGGGATGCACATTAAGAGGTTTTTATTAATTGGAGATCATTTTAGATTCCGGTGGGCGCAAGCCCCCCACCATTAATTACCCTGGGCTACTAATCTCGAGGCACCTCTAGATCTTGAAAGAGGGAAGTAAATATTATAGCTAAGTGATAATCAAGTGGTCGAGTGGTCAAGTATTTCGGTGATGTGATCACTAAAGCACCCTAGACTTACTAACATATCAGTCCAGTGAGGCAGGAATAGCAGAGAAGATGAACTTACTAACAAATCAGTTCTACCTTCAGGGTATAGTGTAAATTGAATCTACAAACAGATCGATTCAATTTACATAGAGTATTGGCAGACAAACTTACTACAGATCAGTTCGAGGTTTTTTAGAAAACAAGTGAAAATGAACTTACAAACATATCAGTTCAAATTCACAACAGATAACAGATGTAGACACAGATACAGATGAACTTACTACAGATCAGTTCATGGTAACAGATAACAGAGGCGTAGATGAACTTACTATAGATCAATTCATGAACATAGGTAAACAAGATACAGGTGAACTTACTACAGGTCAGTTCATAGATACAGATACAGTGTAAATTGAATCTACTAACAGATCGATTCAACCTACGTGGAGTGTAGACAGACAAACTTACTACAGATTAGTTCATTGATTGATGGCAGATATAGATGAACTTACTAACAGATCAGTTTATTATGTGATAAAGAAAGATGAACCTACTACAGATCGGTTCAATCTTTATAACTCCAAGACATGATCTTACAAACAGATCAGATCAATCTCTACAGAGAGATAGAAGATGAGTCTACTAACAGATCGACTCAATCTTAATTGATCTAGAAGATGAACTTACTAATAGATCGGTTCAATCTTAACTATTCAATGACCAATCACACAAAATGTAACTCGAAGCACCGAGCCGGTTGATCTTGAGGTTGGTAAATCAGAAGATGAGTGGATATGGCCCACTTATTCATCCTGCTGATCTTCTAGATCATGAATTCCAGACGCTGAGCGGATTCATAAACCTAGGAAACACTCTTGCACACAAAGTCAAGCATGAAGTGCTAAGCTAGTTCAACTTTGAGTCATGTGAGTCAGTGAATGAACCTGCAAACAGATCATTTTGATCTCACTGTTTAGAAGATGAACTACTACAGATCGGTTCAATCTTTATAACTCTAAGAGATGATCTTACAAACATATCAGATCAACCTCTACGGAAGGATAGAAGATGAGTCTACTAACAGATTGACTCAATCTTAATTGATCTAGAAGATGAACTTACTAACAAGTCAGTTCAATCTTAACTAGTCAATGACCAATCACACAAAATACAACTCGAAGCACTGAGCCGGTTGATCTTGAGGTTGGTGAATCAGAAGATGAGTGGATATGGCCCACTTGTTCATCCTGCTGATCTTCTAGATCATGAATTCCAGGCAATGAGCAGATTTATAAACCTAGGAAATACTATTTCACACAAAATCAAGCATGAAGCGCTAAGCTAGTTCAACTTTGAGGCATGTGAGTTAGTGAATGAACCTACAAACAGATCGATTCAATTTCACAGTTTAGAAGATGAACCTACTACAGATCAGTTCAATCTTGTGGTTTGAGATATGAACTCACAGATAGATTAGTTCGATCTCTTAGACTAGAAGATAAATTTACAAACAGATCAGCTTAGTCTTACTAGCATATCAAGTCATGAACAGTTGTTCAAGACACTGAGTTAATTGACAGTGGACAGAGTCTCTATAGTTGTCTTGTTTGACCTCCTAAATCATGAATTTTAAGCACCTGGCTGATTCATAAATTCAGGGTTACCTTGTACACAAAAATGAGACCCAGAGCTCTTGACTAGTCTAATATTGAGACAGGTTTGCCAGAGAATGGGCTTCTAGACAAGCTAGTTCAGAGGCTGTCATATTGTGATGGCCCATCAGTAATCAACAGAGTGTGTAACCACCTTATTAACCGTTATAACGCTTCAACAAATTGTTATAACGTTTCTGGAGAATAGCAGACTTGTCAGAAAATTAGTCAATCAGTCAAAACAAGTTGTTATAACGTTTTGATAAATCGTATAACTATTTAAGGAATCGTTATAACGATTCCTTATGATGTATTGACTTGTCAGAGAATAGTCAAAGCGTTGCTAACGCTTTGTAAAGCGTTCAACGATTTGGTGAATTTAAATCGTTATAACGATTCCTTAGAATGTGTTGACTTGTCAGAGCATGGTCAGAGTGTTGTTAACGCTTTGTGAAGCGTTCCATGCTTAAATGAATCGTATAACGATTCAAGAATCGTTATAACGATTCCTAAGAATGTTGTATTTAATCTGGACCACTAGATTGTTCTAAGATTAGTGTAGATATTCTATTCAATCTTTTATTTTATTTGGGCCACTGGATTTAATTGAGATGTGCATTAAACAGATTAAAGTCCCAGATTGAGTTGTGCTTTAATTTTCTAAACGTTCAGTAGCCCAGATCCTTTGGATCTGCTTCAGGATTCGTATGATCCTTTGAGATTGATGCTGGAGATCTTCTATTATGTCTCTCTCGTGCTTTGGGATACGCGCTGGAGGAGTGATTTCAATGCTCTAGTGGCCTGATCGGAGATCAGCCACCACCATTAGCGTCGCCAGAGTGTGGGGAGTCGGTCTATGTCCTTCGCTCATACATCAGTATGGTGGATCGCCGGTATTGGCTTTTGTCCATCACTGGTTCTGTACCGATTGGTACCGATTTCGTTCTTCTTCCAAATTGAGTTATTTTGATCATGATTTCTTGCAATTATTGACTCAATTGTATAGTTCTAGGTCTTAACTATCATTAGAAGTGATTCAATTATTGTAATTACCTCTATCATTGAGTGAATCACAATTGAACAGTGACTGTGATTGGTACCGATTGTGAATTCGATATTGATCTTTGTATTTTCAATCAATTACTAAGATTCCTTTGGTCTTCATGGCGCATAACTCATCGCCTATGTAGTGTGCATTAATCAAAGCAATTAGCTTGATCACTTGTGGTGTTTTGATGCACAACCATGGCACTAGTACGAGTTCCAGCGATGAACTTCAAGAATTTGAATCAATTACTCAATTCAAAGCTGAATTCTTAAAGCAATTGCTTGGAGACACGGAGATTGAGAGGTCAGAGACCTTCGATCAATCAATTATTGTGATTTGAGCTAGGAGATCACTCGGTCTTCGACTAGCTTTACTGACAGTCGCAATCCAACTGTTATTCACTCAATTTAATCAAGAAAGAAATAAAGAAATATCAAAGGAATAATTTAGATAGTAAGGCGACAGTGTACTGAAAAGATTTAATCAAAGAAATCAAGAAATTCGACAAAATTGAAAAAAAAAATTGCGATGAACAGAATCAGTACGGATTTTTATTGAAAATGATCAAAATTGAGTACGATTACATCTCAAGCTCTTGGCTTTCATCGATTACACTCATCTATACTCCTCTGATGAAGCTGTAGACTCTTAGATTCACTGTTAATGGTGGAAAAAGATTGAATGTATACCGAGTTCTCAACACTTGTTGAGATCAATCGGCTAATTGGCTTCTCACTTACTCTCTGGGGCTCTTGGTTAGTACAATGGTGTAATATACAATATGTAGATGCTTCTTCTCTCTCTTCTTTTTTCTATATCCTTGAATTGCTGCCAATTGAGAGTTTATACAGGAGTTGGGTTGGTTTGACCGAATTTGACTCCATCTTTCAATTACACTTGGTTTACTATTTCACTCACTCAAGTTGCTTCTTTTGCGCCTTATGGTTCACTGAACCAAGTCCCAAATTTCTGAACCAAGTCCTAAATTTCTAAAGTTGTGTGTAACTGCCTAGAGGTAGTTACAACTTTAATTTATTTACTGATTTGCCACTACTCGGCCTTTACTTCTTTACAAACTCTTCTAGCCCCTTCTAGACCCTTCTATACCTCAGACTATGCTTATATAAACTGCTCATATGCTCCCTTAGCTCTATTTTACAGAATTGATCCAATTCTCATCTTCTTCTCCATTGCAAGCCTATAACCAAGCCTCAGTCTTTCTCTTTGATCCCTCAATCATTCTTTGCATCTCAAAGCTTCAATCTCATCCATTTGGAGTTAAGGCAACTCTCTGTGCATCTTCTCTGTCGATTTGATAGCTCTAGCATAGTGTTAGATCATCCCATTTCTAGGCCGAAGGGTGAATTGGTGCATCTCTCATCTCCAACACTCATCTTTCCTCAATTCTTGTTCTAACACCATCGCCTAAGGACCTAGAAGCTCACTCAGCCATCAATTGCAAGTTTTAAGCTTCAATTGACAAATTCAAGATTTCAACTCAAGGTAATTTTCTCTGCCCTATCTCTTTCTACACTACACCAATTCAAAATCTGACTAGATGCACATGCTCTCCTTTGCATACTGTAGTCGAGGCTAGAAGCAATTGATCTGAAGTTTATGTTAGTTTGTAATAATCTTGAAGTCAATAATACCATAAATTTGTTATATAAAGCTTTGTTCATGAATTGGATATTTAAACGATATTTTGTTTCCTTGAGTATTATTGAATTTATGAATCATTCCGAGTTCATGACTGGAATTGTGAAACTTCATAATATAGAATATACTCTTAAAAGTCACTAACCAAGGTAATTAGCAGGAACACTAATTAACCGTTATCAGGTTAGTATGTGGATTAAATGATGGTCAAGTTTTACAGACCATAGACAAAGAGTTGTCATTTTAATCACATAAATAGATGTTCTAGGAACATCGTATTTGATAGACCCGAATGAAACATTAAATGGAATTGTGTTCGTGTCATTAATGTTTTCGTTCAGTATTAAATTCTAAAGTATGAGGTATTCATTTTTCCTACATAAGATATGTATGTGTGTGATTTCTACCAAACGTTATCCGTAAAAGGTGGCTATAAAGGTAGCTCTTCGGTATACATAACTTATGCGGAGGAAGAGATGGTTTGCCAAAAGTACTATTGTCCCTCATATTTCTATATGAGTTATAGCATCACTGGGCCCCTTGATAGAGTAAGATTATCGCTAGCGATATAATTACAAGAGTAATTATATTTGATATTTTACTCGGGATCAAGAAAAGATTAAGTTTGCAAGGATGACACATACCTACCTTGAAACGATCGATAAATATGAGACAAAAGAATTAAACACAAGTAAATAGTTCTTGGATCATGATATTGTACAAGATATCATCATCATCGTGTAATTGGATGGTCATAGTGCATTCGCCGGATGCCTCCTATGATTATAGAAGTTAAAACGGTTTTAACTCTATTTACCAACATAACACGGATCCTCGTGTCGGTCACACCGTATAGGAGTTAATCGGAGAATCTTATTGATTAATCATAAATTGTTTATAATTAATAATAAGATGGTTATAATTAATTATATATGATATAATTATATTTGTCATAGAGATGACAAGAAGCAAAAATCGATTGAATTTATAACGTGTTGGACACGTCGTATAAATTCGCCATAAACAACAATGAGAAAAATATAATTGTAGATGACAATTATATATATATTTGATTTGGATTTTAAATGTTAATTATGGATTTGAATTATGGGCCAAAAGCCCATTAATAATTAAAGCCTTAATTAATAATTAAAAGCCCAAAATCAGAAAAGCCCAAAATCCAAAAGCCCAAGGGTATTTCGGTAATTTGGCCAAAAGCCCAATGACAAACTTGTAAATTTGGACCTTAGATGACATCATGCATGACATCATCCATGACATCATATATGACATCATCCATGACATCATCCATGACATCATATATGACATCATCCATGACATCATATATGACATCATCCATGACATCATCCTCGAGGTATTTTGGTAATTTTGTAATCCCAAATTTGGCTATAAATAGAGGGGTGGGGTGAGAGAGAAAATTACACCAAATCAGTTCTACTTTCTCTCTCCCGGTATACGGTTGTTTCAGAATTCACGGGATCGGTGAATAGTGTTTTTACGAAAGTTGCGGTATTTCTGCACATTTGTGAAACAGAATTACTGCGAGTCGTGAATAGTACTATTTCGTCTTTTTCTCGGGTGAATAGTGTTTTTGCGAAAAACCGCGGTTTACGGTATTTCTGGCAAAAGAAATAAACCGCTCTCTAGTCAATCCTGGTGGATAACCTACAGAGGCATCAGACGTTTGGTGCTCCGAGACAAGCCGATTTTCATTCCAATTGAAATTTGGAAGCGAGGTATAACATCTTATGTTAATCTATTTAATTGTTAAGTAGATTAATATTTTAGAAATCAATCATGGAGTAGATCAATAAAGGTTTAAAGAGGTGTGTATCTCTCGGTAATCATCCGACACATCACTTTAACCCTAAGCTTAAGTTAGAAGTAAAATAATATTTTACCGTCTTTTGTAAAGGATTAAATGTCGTAACTCTCGGTTATTATCCGACATACTTTAATCCCTAACTTAAGTAAAGTAAAATTTTTGTTCTACGGTCTTTCCGTGACTTGAGCATTAATGGGATTTGGGCATTCCGAATCCCTACAGTGGTATCAGAGCAAAAGCTCTCCCGCTGATTGATTTTCTAAAAGGTTATATCTTATGCAAATAAGATGTATATACCCCGTATCGGTTTAATTCTTAGATTTGCAGCTTAAAGTCCAAACCAAATAAAATTGGATTTTCTTGGTTCGGCTCTGTCGACTAAGAAAGTTAATTTAGATTTAAGCTTTCTTTATGCTTTCTTTACGCTTTCTTTTCGAAAACTTTCGATTGTGTTAAAGTATATCTAAGAATGTGATGAAGCAATAAAGTACCTAAGTAAGAGCTGTTGATCTTCACACATAAAAGATAAGGTGATGTCAAAGAAAGATGGGAAGTGGATACCTTCGGTATTCTTTCTGACATGCCCTTTTACGTGTCCTGATAACTGGCCCAAAAGGAACTTTGTCACGTTACCAAATTACTTTTACGCTTTCGAAGCATGACAAATGTAACTCTTTTGCTTTTTCAAAACTTTTGGTTATGAAAAGTATATCTATGAATGTGATGAAGCAATAAAGTACCTGAGTAAGAGCTGTTGATCTCCACACCCGAAAGAGATGGTTCTGTCTAGGAAAGATTGAATTTAAAGTGGTCCTCGTGACCCCGATCTTTCTGGGAGCCCCTTTACGTGTCCCGATAACGGCGAAAAGGAACTTTGTCACGTTATCAAATTACTTTATCGTACCAGAAGGAATTAACTGTTTTGAAATCATATAAAATGTTTATATGCTTTTTACGGTATAAATAAAGAACAAAGATGTAGTTGCAAAATAAAGAATTGAGAATTGATAGTTATATATGTGACTGATTCACATATATATATACAAAATGTTTGTATGAGCAGGTAAATTAGATTTACTGCTTTGATATGAAATGTATCTTATCATAGATGCAAAGCTACTTCTATTGGATAGATAGTAGTTATATACGTGACTGATTCATGTATATATACAAAATGTTTGTATGAGCTGGTAAATTAGATTTACCGCTTTGATAATAAATGAGTAAATTAGATTTATCATTTTAAGGAACCGTGAAAGAATGTTATGTCAAAGAAAGACTTGGAAAAGGAACTTTCAATGGTCTTTCCGCGACGTCTTTTCATGTGTTCATAAGTCTGCATTTAAAGTCGACTTAATAAACTGACTAATTATAAATGTGTAAATTAGATTTATCATTTTAAGGAACCGTGAAAGAATGTTATGTCAAAGAAAGACTGGAAAAGGAACTTTCAATGGTCTTTCTGGCAGACGTCTTTTCACGTGTTCATAAGTCTGTTTAAAGTCAGCTTAATAAACTGACTAATTATAAATGTGTAAATTAGATTTATCATTTTTAAGAAACCGTGAAGGAAGGTTGTGTCAAAGAAAGACTGGAAAAGGAACTTTCAGTGGTCTTTCTGGCAGACATCTTTTACGTGTTCGTAAGTCTGTTTAAAGTCAGTTTAACAAACTGACTGCTTACGATGTTAAACCCGAAAAATTAAGTAATATGCCCTACCTACTCGTCCTCGCATATCATTGTTCATTGGCAGACGTGACCTACTCAGTAGGCGTCACCTTTTACCTTTGGTTTTCGAGGGTTATGTCCGACATAACGAATCAAATAGAGTGAGGTTACTTACCAATGATTTCCAAAACAGTTTTGGGCTTGGGGCAAAGTTTCGTTAAAATATATGATGTTTAGCGAAACCAAGAATCACATAGAGATGTGATTAGCAAAGAGTTGCTTACCTAAGATAATTAATAAACGAGTTATTCAACGATAACTTGATTATCAATGAAAATAGGGATCTTGGTCCTAACTACAAACGGGAATAGAACAAATTTGTAGTGGGAGTTTTATTTGGAATAAAACATTACATGAACAAAGCTAAAAATCTTTACATTTTACGTTGTAGCACATGGCTAAAGAAAACTCTTTCTCACTGCGTGCTCTACTTGAGAAAGAAAAACTCAAACCGATGGAACTAATTTCACTGATTGGTTTCGTGCACTCACAATCGTACTAAGGCGAGAGAAACGTGAGTACGCCCTTCACACACCAGTCCCTGCGCAGCCTGCAATAGGCTGCACAGCAGAAGAACTCACCAAGTATAACAAGCACAAAGAAGATGAGCTTGATGTACAAAGTCTCTTGGTCGGGATTATGGGTCTGAATTGCAAAGGCGATTTATGGACACCAAGACCTACGACATGTGTGAACACTCAAGAACATGTTTCAAGAGCAAGCACGTGTCGAGAAATTTAAGGTGACTAGATCTCTGTTAAGTCATAAGATGACTGAGGGCGGCTCTATCGGCTCTCACATGCTCCGTATGACGAGCGATGTTGAGCAGCTGGAGAAGCTTAACAGTCCGTTGAGCAAAGAGTTTGCTACGGATATTATCCTGAACTCTCTCCCTCCTAGCTATTCTAATTTCATTATGAATTACCATATCTTTGGAATGGACAAGAGCTTGCAGGGAGCTCCAAGGGATATTAAGGATCGCCGAAGTGGACATGAAGAAGAGTTCTTCTCGTCCTCATGGTCCTAGAAGGTGCGAGGAGAACCAAAAGATGAAACGCAAAGCGACTCCCAAAGTGGCACCAAAGTACAAAGGTAAAGGGAAGATGGTTCCTAATCAGAACACTTCCAAGGCAAAAGCTTCTACCTCTGACTGCTTTTATTGTCAAGGCAAGGGTCATTGGAAGAGGAACTGCCCTAAGTATCTGGAGGATGTGAGGACGGGAAAGGTTCCCAAAGCTTCAACCTCAGGTATTTTCATGATTGAAGTTAACGTTGTTACCTCTATTTATGATTGGGTATTGGATACTGGATCATGTGCTCATATTTGTTCAAATATACAGGCACTAAATAATAGGAGGAAACTACGCAACAAGGAAGTACAACTCCGAGTTGGAAACGGAGCACAAGTTGCGTAGTAACGATCGGAAATATAGAGTTGTATTTGCCTAGCGGGCTTGTAATGGAACTTGAAAATATATATTTTGTTCCAAGTATTTCTAGAAACATAATTTCAATCTCATGTTTAGAGATGAATGGTTTCTCTTTTGTTATAAAGGATAATAGTTGTTCTATATACAAAGATGAGTTATATTATGGATCTTCTTTTATGATGAATGGTCTTTATATACTAGAAATTGACAAACCCGTATTTAACATCAATAAACGACTCAAAACATCTCATGAAAGTACGACTTTTATGTGGCATTGTCGACTTGGTCATATAAACGAGAAACGCATCAAAAAGTTACATGAAGTTGGACTTCTTGGTAATTTTAATATTGAAACAATAAACACATGCGAATCTTGTTTACGTGGAAAAATGACCAAAGCACCTTTCTCCAAGAAGGGCGAAAGGGCAAGTGACTTATTAGCCCTTATACACACAGATGTATGCGGACCAATGAGTACTTGTACAAGAAACGGTAATCGCTACTTTATCACGTTTACTGATGATTACAGTAGATATGGTTATGTCTACTTGATGAAACATAAGTCTGAATCCTTTGAAAAATTCAAGGAATTCAAGACTGAAGTAGAAAATCAACTGAATAAAAGTATTAAGGCCTTACGGTCGGATCAGTGGAGGCGAATACTTAAGTTATGAGTTTACAATGTACTTAAAAGAATGTGGGATAGTCTCACAACTCACACCTCCGGGAACGCCGCAATGGAACGGTGTTTCTGAGAGGAGGAATCGAACTCTGTTAGACATGGTTCGTTCCATGATGAGTAATACCACTCTCCCAAAAATGTTTTGGGGGCACGCACTAGAAACTGCAGCACTAACAATAAATAGGGTTCCATCCAAGTCAGTAGAAAAGACTCCATATGAGTTATGGTTTGGTAAGGTACCAAATATGTCTTATCTTAAAATTTGGGGTTGCGAGGTATTTGTCAAACGTCCGACTTTTGACAAACTTGGACCCAAAGCTGACAAATGCTTTTTCGTAGGGTATCCTAAGGAAACGAAAGGATATTACTTCTATTATCAGTCCGAGAACAAGATAATTGTTGCTCGTCATGGTATATTTTTGGAGAAAGAGTTTCTCACAAAAGGAAGTAGTGGGAGTAATGTAATACTTAAAGAAATTCAAGATGCATCACACAATATAATATCTGATACTGATCAGATAAACCCACCACTTGATTCTTCAGCTAATGAGCATTTGGAAGAACCAAATCCATAAATAGTTGTGGAAGAAGTTCTAGTCCCGAGCTCACCTACTTCAACGCAAGTTGAAATAGAACTAAATCCGCATACTGATGTGGATGAAGTTCGACAACATGAAGAACAAGTGCTACGAAGGTCACATAGGACGATCCGTGCACCCGAAAGGTACATGGGGCGCATGAAGTCTCAGTATTTGATGCTGAAGATCCTCTGACCTATGCGGAAGCAGTGGATAGACCCGACTCTGATAAATGGCTGGAGGCCATGAGATCCGAAATACAATCCATGTATGAAAACACGGTTTGGAACCTGGTTGCACCACTTTGTTGGGGTAAAACCCATAGCTAACAAGTGAGTTTTTAAAAGAAAAATAGACATGGATGGTAATATGATGTTTACAAAGCACGGCTAGTAGCGAAAGGTTTCAAACAAATTCTCGGCGTAGATTATGATGAAACTTTTTCGCCGTAGCTATGTTTAAGTCAATTCGGATGCTCCTAGCAATTGCCGCATTTCATGATTATGAAATATGGCAGATGGATGTGAAAACCGCCTTCCTAAATGGAAATTTGGAAGAGGACGTGTATATGATACAGCCCACGGGTTTTGAGGATCCAAAAAATGCTGGAAAGATATGCAAGCTTCTCAAATCCATTTATGGATTGAAGCAAGCATCACGGAGTTGGAATCTTCGATTTCATGAAGAAATCAAAAAGTTTGACTTCATCAAATGCGAAGAAGAACCTTGTGTATACAGGAAAACTAGTGGGAGTGCCATCGCTTTTCTAATCCTCATGTGGATGATATACTCTTAATGGGAAATGATATTCCTTATTGCAATCGACCCAAATCTTCATTAAAGAAAGTGTTCTCGATGAAAGATTTGGGCGAGGGCCGTCTATATACTAGGCATAAAGATCTATAGAGATAGATTTAAGAGACTTATTGGATTAAGTCAAAGCACATATATTGATAAAGTCTTGAATCGGTTCGATATGCGAAATTCTAAGAAAAGATTTACGCGATAAATCATGGTGCACGGCTTAGCAAGACTCGGTGTCCTTTGACAATCGATGAGCAAAGCATAATGAGTAGAGTGCCATATGCTTCGGCTATTGGCTCTATCATGTACGCCATGTTGTGCACTCGCCACGATGTCTCGTACGCTTTGAGTGTGACGAGTAGATATCGAGCTAATCCGCATGGAGCACCGGAATGCGCAAAGAATATCCTTAAGTACTTGAGAAGAACTAAGGATATGTTTCTCGTCTACGGTGGTGACTCGGAACTCGTGGTGAGTGGTTACACGATGCAAGTTTCCAAAGCGACCGAGATGATTCAAGATCGCGATCGGTTACGTGTTCATACTCAACGGCGGTCTTGTGGTGGAAGAGTTCCAAGCAAGAGACCACGGCGGACTCGAACCACCGAAGCCGAGTACATAGCCGCCTCCGAGGCGGTAAAGAAGGTTTACGGATCAAGAAATTCCTTAGTGAACTAGGAGTGGTTCCCGGTGTTCGGGGCCACCGTACCTCTATTGTGACAACAATGGAGCTATAGCTCGAGCCAAGGAACCGAGATCACACTCCGGATCCAAGCATGTCTGCGACGTTATCACCTCATACGAGAAATTATAAATAGAGGCGATGTAAAGATTTGTAAAATTGACACGGTTGGCAACACGGTGATCCACTTACAAAACCTCTACCTCAAGCCAAGCACCGATTGCACACATCTTCTATGGGTTTGAGACACATAGGAGATTGGGCGTGAGATTATCTTTTAAATTTGAGAGATTTATAGATTTGTATAAGGCATGGCTCAATATGATTGACTCCAAGCTTAAGTGGGAGATTGTTAGTTTGTAATAATCTTGAAGTCAATAATACGATAAATTTGTTATATAAAGCTTTGTTCATGAATTGGATATTTAAACGATATTTTGTTTCCTTGAGTATTATTGAATTTATGAATCATTCCGAGTTCATGACTGGAATTGTGAAACTTCATAATATAGAATATACTCTTAAAAGTCACTAACCAAGGTAATTAGCAGGAACACTAATTAACCGTTATCAGGTTAGTATGTGGATTAAATGATGGTCAAGTTTTACAGACCATAGACAAAGAGTTGTCATTTTAATCACATAAATAGATGTTCTAGGAACATCGTATTTGATAGACCCCGAATGAAACATTAAATGGAATTGTGTTCGTGTCATTAATGTTTTCGTTCAGTATTAAATTCTAAAGTATGAGGTATTCATTTTTCCTACATAAGATATGTATGTGTGTGATTTCTACCAAACGTTATCCGTAAAAGGTGGTTATAAAGGTAGCTCTTCGGTATACATAACTTATGCGGAGGAAGAGATGGTTTGCTAAAAGTACTATTGTCCTCATATTTCTATATGAGTTATAGCATCATTGGGCCCCTTGATAGAGTAAGATTATCGCTAGCGAGTATAATTACAAGAGTAATTATATTTGATATTTTACTCGGGATCAAGAAAAGATTAAGTTTGCAAGGATGACACATACCTACCTTGAAACGATCGATAGCTATGAGACAAAAGAATTAAACACAAGTAAATAGTTCTTGGATCATGATATTGTACAAGACATCATCATCATCATGTAATTGGATGGTCATAGTGCATTCGCGAGATGCCTCCTATGATTATAGAAGTTAAAACGGTTTTAACTCTATTTACCAACATAACACGGATCTATCGGGTCACACCGTATAGGAGTTAATCGGAGAATCTTATTGATTAATTATAAATTGTTTATAATTAATAATAAGATGGTTATAATTAATTATATATGATATAATTATATTTGTCATAGAGATGACAAGAAGCAAAAATCGATTGAATTTATAACGTGTTGGACACGTCGTATAAATTAAAAAACAACAATGAGAAAAATATAATTGTAGATGACAATTATATATATATTTGATTTGGATTTTAAATGTTAATTATGGATTTGAATTATGGGCCAAAAGCCCATTAATAATTAAAGCCTTAATTAATAATTAAAAGCCCAAAATCAGAAAAGCCCAAAATCCAAAAGCCCAAGGGTATTTCGGTAATTTGGCCAAAAGCCCAATGGCAAACTTGTAAATTTGGACCTTAGATGACATCATGCATGACATCATCCATGACATCATATATGACATCATCCATGACATCATATATGACATCATCCATGACATCATATATGACATCATCCATGACATCATCCTCAAGGGTATTTTGGTAATTTTACAATCCCAAATTTGGCTATAAATAGAGGGGTGGGGTGAGAGAGAAAATTACACCAAATCGCTTCTACTTTCTCTCTCCGGTATACGGTTGTTTCGAAATTCACGGGATCGGTGAATAGTGTTTTTACGAAAGTTGCGGTATTTACGCACATTTGTGAAACGAATTATTGCGAGTCGTGAATAGTACTATTTCTCTTTTTCTCGGGTGAATAGTGTTTTTGCGAAAAACCGCGGTTTACGGTATTTCGGCAAAAGAAATAAACCGCTCTCCTGTCGATCCTGGTGGATAACCTACGAGAGCATCGGACGTTTGGTGCTCCGAGACAAGCCGATTTTCATTCCAATTGAAATTTGGAAGCGAGGTATAACATCTTATGTTAATCTATTTAATTGTTAAGTAGATTAATATTTTAGAAATCAATCATGGAGTAGATCAATAAAGGTTTAAAGAGGTGTGTATCTCTCGGTAATCATCCGACACATCACTTTAACCCTAAGCTTAAGTTAGAAGTAAAATAATATTTTACCGTCTTTTATAAAGGATTAAATATCTGTAACTCTCGGTTATTATCCGACATACTTTAATCCCTAACTTAAGTAGAAGTAAAATTTTTGTTCTACGGTCTTTCCGCAGCTTGAGCATTAACGGGATTTGGGCATTCTGAATCCCTACAGTTTAGACCTTTGCTTGATCTCCATTGATGGCGCCTTCAATGATCTTAGCTGTCGAGAGGAAGAAGAAGAGGAGAAGGAGGGGAGAAGGAGCAGGCCCTTCAGTGCCTGCGCCTAGCGCATGTGAGCCAAGGCAGAGGAGAAGGAGGGAGCAGAGGCAGGAGTCGCATGAGCCAGGTGCATACTCCTCTTTTCTCTCTTTTTAAATCTCAGCTAGCATTATTGTGTGGACTTGGTTCTCTGCGCCTTAGACTCATAAATCTGACTAATAGGGCCCACCTGTAAGCTCTCTGAGCTTAGGCTTACATGTGTCATTATTGCACAGATTATGGTTAATTGAGCTCACTTGGTAAGATCTGATTGGTTGTTAGGTAAAGTACTCCTCCCTCAACACTAATGGTCTAGTTAACAACTGCTTAGGTGTCTCTTTGGTATGATGTTATGTGGCATAGGCTGAGTGAGGTAGCACTGTCATGGTTGTGCCATGTGGCATGGGCTAGGTAATGTGGCACTGTCATGGTTGTGCCATGTGGCATAAACTAGGTGAGGTGGCCCACTGGTTGGCTGCCACGTGACACTATGGTGGGGCCCACTTGTCAGGTTATTTGTGTCATGGTGGGGCCCAACTGCTGACGTGAACCAATAGGAGGGTGCCACGTGGCACAGCTGTGCTGAGGTGGCTCAATTAGGGGCTGCCACGTGGCATAAGTTGGGTGATAGGGTTGTTGTGCTGGGAGCTTCCTTGGGTCCCCAAGTTGTACCCAGAGTGTGTTCTATCCCCAAGTTGTATCCAGAGAAGCCTTGATCAAATCTCAGCCCTTTGATCTGCCTATTTAATCTATTTTATCTTCTCTGAATTTATTTTAATAGTTTTACTTATCCAAAAATCATGAAATTTTCACCAAAAATTCTTAAATTCATGATGATTACTCCTGTAATTTTTAATTCCACTTTTGCCCCTACCTCCTTGTGTTAAAAAATTCATTCGCCAAGAAAACCCTATTTTCTCTTCTGAATTAATCCCAAATTTCAATTATAGCTCAGTGTCTCTGCCAAATAAAATTCTCTTGCAGAAACCCCCCTAATTAAACACCAATTAAACTTGTATTGATACTTCATTAGGGTTTGACTTGATTAAAAGTTGATTATATATCAACAATTGATACAAATCTAGACTTGATTAGATGTTTACAACATTGGCATCTGATCAGTCTTATGAAATTGATTTTCAATCCATATCCATGAAAGTGATTTGGTCAACAATTGATTACTTGTCAACAGTTGGCACAAATCTTGGCTTGATCAGGTGTTTGCAACATTAGCACTTGGTCAGCCTTGAAAGCAAGATCACACTAAAATTTCTTGTGATTGGCTGTATCAAAATACTGGCTTGGCATTGACACAGTTCTTGTTGTATAGATATTGTACTGATTCAGCTCTTAGGGTTTGTTCTGAGAGTTGGTTTTTAGGGTTTGATCCTGACTCTCTTGATGTCTATCACTGAGGTGTGGGAACCACCTGTCAGTGAAGAATAATCAGATGGATGACCCCTCAGGAGATCTCTCTCCTGAATCTCCTGAGGATCATCCACCTCGAATGAACAGGAGGTGGTAGGGCTTTTATACCTCTAACCCTTGTCTAGAATTTCCTTGTGAGATTAATGCTTAATCCTTGTTCCGGTTTGATTAGATTTAGTGGATATGCTAGGTTTAGGCTGTTGAAGCCACCTGTGTGGGACTATTAGGTAGGTCTCACTTGTCAGAGAAAAATGATCACATGAGTGACACCCAAGAGATCTCTCTTCTCTCTTGAGTCTCTTGTCTGTCACCCACACCGAGTGGGCAGTGGATGGTGTGATGTTTATATCTTTGTCTTTTATCCTAAATTTCTTTGTGGGACAAATAGACTTTTTCGGAGTTCAGCAATGATTTCTTCTGACTGGTGGGCCCTCTCTCTTGCTTTTCTCTCCCTTTCTTATGATTTATCACTGATAATTGATATTTATCTTTAATTGTTCAGCTGCTTTATCCTTGAGATTTTTCAAGGGTAAACAAATATAATACTAAAATCATAATTATTATAATATAATAATAACAAATAAAAATAAAATTAATCATATAATAATAATTATTATTAATATAATAATAAATCAAAATCATAATATAATAATATTATACAACATAATTAAATAATAATCGTTATTTCGATGAGAGCTAATCCGGTATACCACCTATAACTTGGTATACCGAATTCGCACTCTTCTATTTAGTCTAAAATTTATTTAACAAATTAATTCATCGAAATAGCTATTCTATTTCTACTTTTTGCTATTCCACTAAGTACCAAACAAACCCAATATTTTGCCTCATTCTATTCCGCTGGTTCTTATTTTTTTTAGAGCAATAAAGTACATAATAGTGATTACTTAAGATTATTCGAGTTGTTCAGATAAATTTTGAATTTAGAGGAGTGATAATAGCACACTCCTTATTTCATATCTTATTTACACATAATATTAACTATAAATTATTTTTAAAATTACATAATCTCTAACTCAAAGTTCTAAAACATATACTTAACATGAACTCTTTTCAAAATTATATAATCTACAACTCAAGCTCTAAAATATATAATGCTAAAAAAGTATTAATACTTAACATTATTTGTGAATACTTAACAGAATAATTTAAATTTTCACTAAAATCAAGTATACTTCAAAGAATGTTATCCCAACAAAGCGCCAAATTAAAATAATATACAACACTTCTCCGTGTACTGATAATTTTAAACGAGTCATAGCCAGCAAATTGCGACAATATTAGTTCTTAATTAATTGTTGGAAAATCCAGAGAAAAGCTGGAAATGTTTGGAGGATTGAATCAAGACGCAATAATGTTTACATCAGTTTTTCGATAACGACGGGGCCATGGTAAAAAAAATGAAACGTGGCGTTTTCAATTGGAATATTGGATGCCTGACAAAATTAGATTTTATCGTATTTATGCCATTGATTTAATTCCATAGGTGACGGGTCGTCGTCAAGGTAGAAAATTATCATTTGGCAAATAACATCATATTTTATTCCTGATGGTTATCCTTTCAAATTGTTGTTAAGTTCTATGGTTTTTTTTTAATCTAATTTCCAATTAGGTCAAACATTTCTATGACGTGTACATCAGTACATGGCAACTATTGGCTGTTTCAGAGGTAGCCGCCACAGCTTTTGGATATGTATTATAATTCACAAGTAGTTTCCAAGATATTTTGATTTTAATTCTACAGGTAGACTGCTTAAGATTATGTTTGCATGCCTCTTTAATCCATTTAGTACTTACTCAGGTAAATTGATATTCTGGTGTTTGAAAAAAATAAACGAATTTAAATCGGTTGCCAAACATTTAGTCGTGCTAAATTAGTTTTAGGTTTATTTTCCTTGAAAAAAGTAATAAATTAGTCCTCTAATTTCTCACAAAATATATAGTCAAATTATAAATTCATGATCAAGTTATTTTATCATAGAAACTATAGCCTATTTTGAAGCAAATTAAAATTGGGTAATTCTTTTTCTTTTCTAAAGTTTAAAATCTACAGTAGTTATTTTTCCCTCTTTTTTTCTATAAAGGTTAAGAACAACGAGAGGTGGTTGCAACTTCGAAGTCTCAGTCCAAAAGGCCCAACCTCCTCAATTGATTGGTTAACTAGACCAAGTACTTGCAATTAAGGCAGGCACGATACCAGAAAGAATAAAACCGAAATCAGACTTCAGACAATTTGAGGTCAATTATAACACAAGCACTGAATTGGTTGATAGCTCATGGTTTTTGCTAGTCAACACGTTGACTACCAATCATTCCAGTGGTATCAAGAGCTAGCTAGGTTGTGTTCTTTCAATTTGCTGCTGGTTTTCATTAAAAAATTCTATGCTGCAATGCACTAAAAAAATTATAATTAAAATTCCCAATAAAATTTTGACTATATTGTATCAGATCAGGAAATTCCTATCCACACTTGATTTTGATTCTTCCCAAACTTCATACTCTGCAATACAATTTTTTGTTGGTAGCAGGAATACTGGTAAGCAGTAACATAACCTTCCCCGTTTCAGCTACCATCAACTATTTTTATATGCGCTCTTATCTCAGTACAGTAGCAGAAGCTATTGAAAAGTATACCATCACAAAGAGATTGAGAAAACTGGTGTTAGAGCAGCCCGGCAGAGGGGGCACGTCGAGCATAATCCCAACCACTGATCGACGCATTCGATATGAAATGTGTGTTTGCATTTTGGTAAAATCCGTACCTTCTCGCCTTCATCTATTGCTCTTAGACATATAACACACTCCAGTACCTTCATCTTCATGCCTTCTCCTTTCCATGTATCTTCGGACAGTAACATTGGCCTACTCGCTGTACCAGCTTTACCAAAGCACCAGTTACACCAGATTGAGATCAGAATCTTGGTGCAATGAATTATGGTGTAATGTGACAAGCAAAGCAAGAAACAGGGAAGAAAAATATACAACGGGTTCTGGTAGGTATCGATAGGATCCATTACTAACTGAATCCTTAAGGAGGTGGAAAGGGAATGAAAACTAGAATTTGGACTATGGAGTTTGTTTAATTCTGTATAATTGTTTGATCATAAAAGATTCATTTAGCAATATTATATAATAAGGCGAAAGGGCAGTCTAGAATTGCCTTCTTATTTCTATTGTTTTAATTTAAAATCATAATTAGGACACTGTCCAAAACCCATAAAAATAACAACAATCATTATTTTATCAAATGATATTCTATGGGAATATCAATCAGATAATTATGTAGGTCAATTTTACATCGAAATTATCGAAGAAACTGAATTTACAAAAGAAATAAATAAACGGGAGCATAAGAAAATATTGAAATCATCCAAAATGCTCAGGGATTGACATGCATGCACAATCAAGTGGCTACATATCTTTTGTATGACGTAGATTTATCTTCTTCTTTTTTTACCATTTGTATTTATATGATTTTGAAAAGTACGTAAATTTTTAATACTGTGCACACTTCTTATTTAAGCTATAATGCTTAATGTTGTTTACAAACACATGTATGCTAATTATATATTCCACTTCAAAAAAGAGGTTTAAGAAAGTTTTTCTTCTGTGAATTTTCTCTTGCTGATGATTTCGACCTGGCTGAAATCTTCTAATACCTACATTTCTGTAAATGGTCAGTGACATATGCAATAAATAAATAAATAAGGTCAATGACACAAAAGACTTAATGTATTGATAGCTGTAATTAAACTTCAAATCTAATGTTAATTGGATAGCTATAAATTCTGCGCATACCTAAAATCTAGCTAGGTCCCTTTCAGGAAGAGAAGAATAATCGTTAATGAAAGCCTGGCAAGATATTTATCAAAAGAATAAATATAGTACACCCCAAGTTGTACCCTTACTATATTGATGTGTTGGTAGTACACAAATATGTGCTGGCCTATTCTTTTTTTACTATTGTCCAAAATCATGTCTTTACTGGTATATGTAAGGAGATATATTGCTAGTAGATCATATCTTTACCAGTTTATAATATAGTTATCAGTATCATATATCTAATTTACCATCTCATTAAAAATTTTAATTTTATTAAAGTTTATCATTTTTTAAGGCTGATATTTTATCTTTTAATTATATTTTATATTTGATTATAAGAAATTTTATAAGGAAATTAGCGTATGGTAAAAATATGTAACATGATTTGTAATCATATTCAATACAATTTGTTTGTTTTAATTTTCATAATCGTATTAGTATTGATTGTTTAGAATTTGAGAATGTTTGAACTAGTAAGAATTTGTTAATCATATTCTAAATCAAATTTTCATCACTTGTTTTTTAAATAGATTCCATCATTTTATCTTGTCGAGCAGCCCCCAACCATATTTCTGCCACCATATGAACTATATATAAATATATGCAATCTCTAGTGCTGGGGACGAACTAGGGATGTAATATCACTACCCTTACAAAAAAAATTAAGGAACTATAGTTTGATTTGACAGAATGCAACGGAGACAAAATGAATCTATCATTGATGTACATTAAACTATGAACTCAAATCACCTTTTCAAGAATTGAAACCACCTAACATTCCACTGGTTGATCAATGCAGCCATGCATTTTTTTTTAATTTTGGCAGTGGTTTTTCCTAAAGGGAAGGCCAAGGGTTAGGAGTAGGGTTGCAAACGGATCGGATACGGACGGATAATGTTTCTATCATATTTATATCCGTTATAATTTTTTGGATATGGATAGTCTCGGATACGGATCGGATATTCAACGGATATCGGATACGGATCGGATATTGGACGGATATATATACAAATACGGATATATTTTGGATATTAAGAAAAAATATTATATATATCATTAAAAAATAATTACATATTATTTTTTGAAAAAAATATTCATTATAAAAAATAAATATTAATTATAAAAGTTAAATATTAATTATCATTATATTAATAGTTCAAATGTATCAATGAATTATTAAAAAATATGATACATTAGTACAAATTATATATATAATTAGTTAGATTTGTAATATATGCAAAAAAATATAATTAAAAATACATAATGAGATTTTTTTTCAGATATGTATTCGGATAAAATCAGATAATATCAATTGGATACCTTCAAATAATGTCGGATATTGACAGATAATAGCTAAACATACGGTTAAGGAATAGGTAATAGTCAAATCGTATCCATATCCATTAAAAAATTTTGGATACAGATACGGATACAGATCCGATAATTTTGATGATTTTTCGGATCGGATCACGGATAAAATCAGATTTTTTACTACTATTTACAACCCTAGTTAGGGGTGCAAACGGATCGATATTATCCGACCATATCCGGATTCGTATTCGTATAGTGGATATGGATATTCGGATACAGATATTTTCATATATGAATACGGATATGGATAATTTTTTATCGGATACGAATACGAATACGAATACGGTTTTCAATTTGGAACTAGATACGGATACGAATACGGATAATTATCTGGATCCGGATATTTTTAAAATTCGGATATTCAGATATTTTTGAAATTCAGATATTTTCGAAATTCAGATATTTGGATATTTTTGAGGTTCGGAAATACAAACTCAAATCACCTTTTCAAGAATTGAAACCACATAACATTCCACTGGATGATCAATGCAGCCATGCAATTTTATTTTTTCATTTTGGCAGTGGTTTTTCCTAAAGGGAAGGCCAAGGGTTAAAGACTCCAACAACTAAAATATGATGAAGGAGAAAAATTAAACATTAATCTTTAAAATCAAAGAGAAATATTACAACCAAAACCATTATGCAAAAACAATAATCATGGCCGTCTCTTTTGGCCGAGACCGGTTCCACCACCACCACCTCAAGTCGACCTGATTTGGCTAATATTGAACTGCGCTCATGGAACCTAGAACCTCAATTTACCATCAGAACAAACTCTAATGGTAGTTGTTGGACAATGAAGAACGCCTAATTATTAAAGACAGCAAGCTATCAAGGGATCTATCTAAAGAACTAGTCACTGGTCATCAGCTTAAGCCTTAAAGCCATGAACTGAGTTCTGCAATTCAACATCTATAAATGCTAAATAAATGAGGCGTCTCTTCAAATTTACCACATTTTCAATTTTCATAGTCATTAACTTGTTCCAATGTTTCCAAAAGAAAAAATTATTCCATATAACAGCAATTACACCTCCGAATTAAGTTTAGCCAAACTTATAAGCTTATGTACTGTCGGTTTTCATTATACAATGGATCAACCAAAATGAACAAAGCACTACTCTTAAATACGCTTTGATTCCAGTATCAATAATGCACCCATACTGATCTAATACATCTCTTATCAAATATTTATCATTGGGAGTATTTGATTAAGTTTTTGTCCATTCACTACTCTTAATTTTTGTTAAGAAGGAAAACTAATAAAGAGCGCAAAAGAACACAACTATATAAAATACAAAGATTTTTTTCTGTTTTCTTTTTTGATATGAACAAATTAACTTAATATGTACAATCCCGATCATTTTTTTTATAATCCAAATCAATGTACCAAAAAAAAATCTATTCCAGAACAATCACGTTCATCTCTGTAGGTTGACCACGCACTGATACCGCACCCATGTCCAACTGGCTTGGCTGAAGAACATCACCAATGGAGCCCAGAATCTCAACACGGCACACCGGACATGTCGTATGACCGCTCAACCATAGATCGACACAATTTCCATGAAAGGAATGCAAGCACCTAGGCAGAAGCTTCACCATCTCCCCTTCCTCAACAGCACTAAGACATATCGGGCACTCCATTGACAAACCATCATTCTCTTTCCTGTCGATGTTGTTATCACCATATTTACTGTATGGGAAGGTCGGCAGAGATGATATGGCAGCCGAATCAAGGCCACCTGTGTTTTGTTTCCTAAGAAATAAAGCACCGCGCCTTATTCCTCTTTGTCGGAGAAACCACTGGACCAAACTGAGGACAACAAACAAGAAGCTCAAGGTGAGAAATGAGATGAATATTTGCTGGAAGAAGGAGCTGCTGTCACTCGAGTCTGGGATCCTGACGGTGGGTTGGCCGTGTTGTTGCTTGACATGGCTACAGTTTTTAGGATAGGAGGAGATGCTGAGAAAAATATAGAAACATTGACTTGACTTGGTTCTGTGTACAAGTTTTCTTCCTTCTGTTTGGCTGAGAATGATGCTTCATGCTGTTTTCATTTTGGATATCACAGGATTCGTGCAATTCTGAGATCCAAAGGCTGAAAACCGTAGTGATCGAGGTGGAGGATAGATATTGTGATATATATGGTCAAATAGGTTTTGACTGAGGAAGACAGTATTTAGGGGAGTTCATACTGGGAGAGTTTGGATAACAATTTAATGAGGATTTACAATTAATTAATTAATAAATAATAAATCACCGTGACTATTCGTCCTAGACAATTAATATATACTGATTTTAATTATTTTCCAATATCAAAATTTTCTGCCATGGTCACTACACCACAAATAAGTTTTTACAGCGGTTATTTCCCCCAGTTAGCAGCGGTTGTACAACCGTTGTTATTGGGAGCTGCAAAGTTTAACAACGATTTTGTTGAAAACCGCTGCAAATTATTTACAGCGGTTCTTATATAACAACCGCTGCCAAATACCATTTACAGCGGTTTTTACCTTAAAAACCGCTGTAAAAATATTTTTGCAGCGGTTTTTTCATAAAAACCGCTGTAAATTTTTTTTTATATAAATTCTTTTGCAGCGGTTTCTTCATAAAAACCGCTGTAAAAATAATTTGTTTTTTTAAATTATTCTTTTTATTTCTGTGACTAGCCCATATATGCTAGCCATATATAATATTTTCATCACATGCATTTTCACAAAAACAATAATAACTATATTTAATTACTAATTAACTACATCTAATTAACTAATTTATCTAACATACACACATAATACAATAAAATATAATAAATATTTATGAAATATTAAAACTTGATAAAAAATGTCAAAACAAGGAAATCACAAACTCAATCCAAAGTTTTTTAACTTCCTCGTACTCAGTCGATGTTAAAGGATTGTAGGTTTTGATACTCTGAAAAAAAAATGATAATTAGTACGTAAATATATATAAAAAAACTAATAATGCAAGGAAGAGACTCTGTCGCAAAGAACCGTTATAACGATTTCCCAATCGTTATAACGATTCAATACATATCTCAATTTTTTTTTAAGTTCTCTGTGCGTAGAAATAAGCTAAAATTAACATAGTGTATCGTTATGTAATGCTTCATAAAGCGTTCAACGATTAGAGAAACGTATAACGATTAACTGAATCGTTATAACGTTTCTGAAGATCAGTAGACTTGTCAGAAGGTTGGTCAAACAAGTCAAAACATTGTAACGGTTCTATAAACCGTTCAACGTCTCTGTAGAACGTTATAACGATTCATCCTATTCATTTTTGAATCGTTATAATGTTTCAATATAATTCTGACAAGGGGTATTCCTGAAAATTCATGACTTTCATTATAAAACGTTATAACGATTTATGAATCGTTATAACGGTTCCCAGCGCAAAAGAGAAATAAAGAGACAAACTGGACATATATATATATATATATATATTGTTAGATATAACATAAATTAGGAAATAAGGTTTTTTATTTATACCAAAAACTCCGAGGTTTGCTTCGCGAGTTTGAACTCTTCCCAATCCGACTCAAGTATGCCCCACTCTTCACATGCTCTAAAATTAACAAAATTAATGCATAATCAAATCAAAATTTATTTAAGCAAATGATCAATTAAAGATTTCAGAAATTAACCTTAACACTCGCCGTAGCCCACCACTGCCCGGTATCGTTTGCTGCTACCGAGGTTTTGCTTGTTGTTGCCCACTCCGGACCCTCTCCAATCACCCGCTCCGATCCGCTTCCATTACCCACTTCGTTTGAGAGAAAATAGAGGAGAAGTTTGTTGTTGAGACAGTAAGAGAATAGAATAGAAAATTTGATCAAATTTGGTGGAATTTTGTGTTATTTCGAGCTCAAAAAAATGCTCAAATTCGGAGCTTACTTAATGGTTGGTTGGGGGAGAGAGAGAATCTGTAACTAGGGCAACAATACTTATTAGGAACTTTACAGCGGTTTTCAGCTAACAACCGCTGTAAACTTAGCAGCGATTTTTCTTTTAACAACCGTTGTAAACCCATTTACAGCGGTTTTTAACTGAAAACCGCTGTAAATGGTGCGCTGCAAAAGGGGTATTATGGCGTAGTGGATTTAACTTATCTATGGTAAGATAAGAGCAGCTTTCTTTTTATTTTCTAGTTTTAAAATGGTCGCACTCGAAATATTGTTAACATTCCATTTTTTTTTTAATTTCTGTTGACACTCAGAACCTTTTTCTTTCGAATTGTTGGTCCTCAATCAAATAGACGATGTGTAATATATTAATTAATCTTTCAATAAAAAGAATAAATGCTAAAATATAAACTCAATATGGACATAGTACGCTAGCTCATTGCAAGGAAATGTAACAATGACAAAATAATTGTGTGGTGGGCATATAGCTAGTTTTCTCACATCCCAAATTAGATTTTTTTATATTAGTTTGACGACGATTCAACGAAAATATGGATAGTGATTGCTGGCTAATAGAAACATTGGAAGCCATGGCTGAGATAATTTTATCCATGAAAAATACAATGACTTTCTTGTCAAGCCTTCCTTCTCATTTCATATTTATTTTCCTAGCATCAATGTCAGTGCACTTGATATGGAAAATAGTATTATAGTGCAAACATAGTACTAGACTATTAGCTGTTAAATTATGACTCTACTACTACAAATAGTTTTTTTTAATTGTGTATAAAATTAGAACTTCTTTTAATTGAAAGGAGGAAAATTCAATGTGCACATGATTACATTGTCCATATCAGGATACACTTAATAGGGATACATTTACAATTTCTTGCATGTTGGTATAAAAGCCATCATCAAAACTAAAAACATGATGGGAGTTTTTTTTTATGAACATTTAGGGCATGTTCGTTTGTAACCTAGCGTGTTGGTTTTGATGGGTATTACAATCTAAAATTGTTGTTTTTCCCAAGTGTGTTCGGTTGTCAGATGAGAGTAGTATGGGATTAGATTATAAATTTCATCTGACACACTTTTTCTTCGCAATTGAGTGGAAAAAATATTTATTTAATCTGATCTAATTTTTTTTCTTCCCACTTCACTGGAACTAAGAAAATCTCTCAAAAGAATCCATGCTCAATGAAATTTATACCTTGAAATGAGGTGTCTTCCGAACGAGGCCTTAAAAGTTGGATAACTTTATAACTCTCATCTTTATCTAAAATAACTTCAAATAAACGGAACATATATATTGATTTTCAATTTGTATTACTGGCAATGTAATTTTTCTTTCAAATATTTATGCTCACCTTTATTTATTTTGATGATCATCCCCTATTCAATTACTTTACAAATTACAAGCACGGAGCAGAAGGAAATGAAAACTAGAAATACAGGCTGTTAAAATCCAGCCCATAAAAAAGAATGCATAGTTCCAACTTTATAGAAAGTGTTATTTTCTTTTTTCCTTCCAGAGCAGGCTTTCTTGCATATCAACTTATTAAGAGTGCACAGTGCCAACTTTCTTTAACACCACAACGGCCCAAATGTGATTTCTTTTCTTTTCTTAAGAAAAAATTCAAAGACTAATCTTAAATTCTTAATCGGCGGACATTTTATAACTTTTTCCGTTTTGAGTGAAGTTTTCCGCGAAGAAAATGATAATATATATACAGAGATAGATTATTGTGAAAATATTTGTATTTCATTCAATATGTAAACACATTAAAAAATATATTTTTAAATCTCAAAATTTGCAATTTATCTCAAAATTTGCATTAAATTCTTCATATAAAAACCTTATAGGATACAAAAATTTATAGTGCTTTGAGTTTTTAAGTCGCTCTCTTTTGAATTTTTTAAAAATAATACAAACATTAAATATTTATTATTTTTTTAGAGCTATTTTTTTTTCAAAAATTCAAAAAAGTGACTTAAAAAACTCAAAACACTCCAAATTTTTATATCCCACAAAGTTTTTATATGATGAATTTAATGAAAATCATAAATTAAAATTTTTGAGACATTAAAATATATTTTTTAGTATGTTTATATATCGGTTGAAATGCAAACGTTTTCACAATAATCTATCTCTATATATATAGAGAGAGTAAAATATACTGTGAGCTTAAGCTCACGAAAGTCTTCCGTAAGCTTAACTCAAAAAATACATCAAAATATCTCTAAATTTTAATTTATCATGCTAATTAAATTCTTTATATGAAAATCTTATGAGATACAAAAATTTGAAGTATTTTGATCTTTCTAAGTAATCATTTTTAATTTTTAAAAATGATGTTCAAACAAAATATTTTATTATTATTTTTAGAGCTGATTTTTAAAAATTAAAAAATATGACTTAAGAACCTCAAAATACTCTAATTTTTTTGCAGTCCATAAGATTTTCATATAAAAAATTTAATGAGCATGATAAATATTAATTTGAAGATAATTTGATTTAGTTTTTGAGTTAACCTCACGGAAAACCTCCGTGAACTTAAACTCATGGATATTTTTCATGAGCTTAACTAAAAAAATATGAACCAAAGTTCAATTTCCTCTCAGTTTTGTTATGATCTGATACCATAGTGTTTGTACAATTTTTATTTATAATCACTAGTCATTCTTAAAGCCTTTTGACATCATGTTTATAATAAAGGGAATGATACCCATTTATCCAATACAATGATAACTTCTCAATCTTACGAGGGTAACTTAAAAGATCATTTATATTTTTAACATCATGTTTATAATAAAGTAAACAAATAAAGGGATAAAAGAAAAGACGCTGAGTTTTTATAGGGATATAAGCTATTATGATGATTTGATGGGGAAATTGATAATTTTTAAAATTTTGATTGGTATACTAGAAATTAACCCATAATTAATTGCCGCAGATATTTAGCGCACTATGCACCAGATAACATGATCGATCGACTTCACATTGGAAATGTTATTCACTTATGTTTCATTTAAAAATATTAGGAACAGGAACTTATATATCTTTAATTAACACTAACCATTTTTTTAAAGCTTATTAGGACATGTCACCTACTCCTTAAAAAATATTATTACATGAAAACTATGTTTAATCAATCGATAAGGAGTTTTCATAATTTTTATTAGTGCATTATTGTTTGAACATGTTTACGTTCGTTGACAGAAGTATCTATCCAATTTCTAATGTTCCATAAAGTAGGTTCCGCTTAGTGGTGTCAATGGGTCGGATCGGGTCAGATTCGGATCGGATTCGAGTTAGATCATATTTTTTATTATTTTTTCATGATCCGATCCGATACATTTAAATTCAGATCAAAATATCTTAATTCATACTCGACCTGACCGGGTCATGGGTCGACCCGACCTGACATGTGTAAGATAATTAAATAATTATTAATTATTTTTCTATAATTTTTAATAATTAAATTTTAATTAATTAATAATTAATCTTAATTAGTGTATAATTAGGGTATATTTAAGCTTTAATTAGTATTAAATCATAAAATTATTTCAAAAATATATAATTAATATGGTCGGGTCGATCCGAACCCGATCTGACCTGATTAGGGTAAAAAAATTAAATTTTTACCTGACCCATTTATCTTCGGATCATATCGGATCGGGTCGAATTAGCTCATCAGGATCAATAATTGACACCGCTAGTTCCATAGCTTCTAATATCGAATTAACCCATCAGATCTTTGATGAACTTTCCAACGATAATGAAATTACATAAAATTTGAATCACCGTCAATTTATAAATAGAAAAATATAACTATAAAAAAATTATTTTTAAAATTTTTTTCTTATTTATTTGAAGATTTTAAAATTGTCAGGATAACCATTGTCAGGTGATTCCTTCCCATCATAAAAACTGCCTTACTTAATTCCTTTACTTATTAGCTGTTAATGTTCGTTCTTTTGTTTTTTTTTTCTTTCGGAGTTCTCAAACTCAAGAACTGAAAAAAGCATTTCAGCTCTATTTCAATATCGAACATGAGGAATTGTACAACTCAATGGCTAAATGTTATTTATATAATGTTTAACAAATAATATTTTATGATTCAGTGATTTCGGTGTCGAAATGCCACGAGATATCATAAATTAAATTTTTTTAATTTATATTTCAAAATTTGATATACTCAAACTTCGAATTGAAACCATCATCGATCTTATTAATTTTTATGGCGAATGTTAATTAAAAGGAAGATTTGTGATATCTCCTCTCATGTAAAACTTAGTGATATTTAAACCTTCTCGAAAAACATTTATTACTTTCAATTTTTAAAAGATTCATGGCTTCTATACAATTCTCTAATTAAGCAGAACTGCACATGTCATTCTCACGAAGAATGCAATATTTATTTATTTTAAATCTATGACGAGAATTAAAAAGTTTCAATTCACATTTAGTATGGATGCCCAAAACATTCGGCGCTTAAAAAGGAAATTAGTGCTGCAAATAGAGAAGATAATTAAATCACACAAAATTCAGACTAGAAGCTGTTTTGGATGACTTTTTTTTCCTTTTGTTCTTTTACGAATACACAATGATACAAATTATCTGTTGAAACATTTGCACCGAATTGTACCCGTTCTCTTTTTAATTAGATCACTTCTCTACATTTTGCAGCAGATAGACTTCAAATGAAAATTTTAAATATTTGATTAAAATACGTTTGAAATTTCTCAATGAATGATTCTCAGCTCTCAAACTCGTCTACACCTCGCCTTATACAAAGATAATTAAACAAGAAGGGCAATTACTCACTATTAAACATTTGTAGAAGTTTTTCAAGCGAACATTGAAATAGCATTTTGTTTCCACAAGAAGGGCAATTACTCACTAAACTATTTTTTCAAGAAAGAAAAATAATTATATGCATTCAGTTTATATCTAGATAGTTCTCCAGTAAACTAGAATATTTGAATGATTGATATTAATTTTATTAAATGATCACAATTTAATTCGAATATTTTCCCAAGGGTATTAAAGTTATTTTGTATAAAAGATATTTATATGATATCTGAATAAAAATAATTTACAGAATAAATGAAGGGTTCATTTGGCAAATCAAGGAATAATTTTAGAAGAGTGGTAATAATAATATAATAATAATATAATCATCACTATAATCATAATATAATAATATAATGATAGTATAACCATAATCAAAATATAATAATATTATAATAAATAATCATAATTATAATATAATAATAAGAAAATAATAATAATAATAATATCATAATAATAAATAATCATAATTAATCATAATAATATAATAATCATAAATAAAATAATAAATAATATAATAAATAATCATAATTATAATAATAAAATCGTAATAACAAATAATTATAATTATAATTATATAATAATAAAGTAATCATATTTATATTCATAATATAATAATATAATACTAAAATTATATTATTATAATATAATGATAATAAATAATAGTAAAATAAATAATATTATCATATTAACAAAGTGATGATAAATAATAATAATATTAATATAATAATAAACCATAATATAATATAATATAATAATATAATACTAATAAATCATAACCATAATCATAATTATAATCATAATCATAATCATAATATAATACAACATAATCAAATAATAATCTCTATTCCGACGAGAGCTAATCCGGTATACCACCTATAACTTGGTATACCGGATAAGCACTATTATGTACTATTCTACTTAGTCTAAAATTCATTTGACAAATTAATTTATCGAAATAGCAATTCTATTCGAACTTTTTGCTATTTCATTGAGTGCCAAATATACCCGAAAAGAATACAGACGGGTTTCGGAGTCCACATTTTTAGAAATCTTTAGCATATGAATAGAACATGATTATATGGAAGTTCACTAGTATTTTTCGAGAAGTGATCTGATACCATCAGCTTATTTTTTTATTTATATTTTAAATTTTAATACTAAAATTTTGAATTCAAATATTAATATTATTAATTTTTATGACAGATATATGCTCAAAAAGTTTTATAATTTTTAGAGGTCATTTAATTCTAGATCAAATGATAACAAACTTAATGAACCTAATTAACTATGATTTATTTATTTTTATGTAGAAATTTTGTTACCATTTTATTTAGTATTAAATGATCTCTAAAAAATATAAAATTTTATGAATATACATTTATCATAAAAATGAATAAGATAAATGATTTGAATTCCAATTTTAAGTATTAAATTTTGAAATATAAATTAAAAGATAATTTGATAACATCGGATGTCACTAAAGCTAGTGACGCGGAATCTCTTCTCAATGAATTTCTCCTATAGTTAAATATTTTTATTTTATTTTATTTTTAATTAGTTAAACAAAAAAACAATTTCAATATGTTTTTTAATTAAATTATTGTATTGGACCAATTTCTGTCTTTTATTATCTTTTGAGCAGTATAATGATCGGAAAGTTTGGCAACATAGTGCCTTGATTAGATTGCAGCTATTCTGTTGGGTTGTAAAGTATGAGATAGACATCTCCTGTTTCGTACTTTCACATTAATTCTTTTTTTTTCCCCTATTGATAAGCATTTTCCAACCGCATCACATTTACATTGCACTCCACCTCTTTTCCGTTTTCTCTATAAGTACCATCCTTTCTAAGGTTCTATCCATCTCCAATTGTACCAATTTCATAAAGCACAACATTGTTTGCAAATTAATAGAGGGGAAAAACAGAGGAAAAGAGTGAGATGGAAACGGCTGGGAAGAAGTAAGGGTGTCAATGGGTCGGGTCGGGTCGGGTCGGGTCGGGTTATATTATTTTATTATTTTTATTGATTCGATTCGAATCTGACTTGATTAAATTCAGGTCAAAAAATCTTAACCCATATCCGACCCGACGGGTCACGGGTCAACCCGACTCGACTAGTATAAAATAATTAAATATTTATTAATTATTTTTATATAATTTTAAGTAATAAAATATTAATTAATTTATAATTAATCTTAATTAGTATATATTTAAGCTTTTATTAGTACTAAATCACAAAATTACTTTAAAAATATAATTAATCGAGTCGGGTCGGGTTGACCCGAATCCGACCTAATCTGATTCGGGTCAAAAAAATTAAACTCATACTCGATCCATTTATTTTTTGATCAGATCGGATTAACCCGTCGAGTCGGATCAAAAATTGACACCTCTAAGAAGAAGGTATCTTTTTGTGGCGTTTTGTGGTACTGGTGATGATGATGCTTGTCATAGTGACAGCAAATGCACCTTTCCCATCTCCATTTCCTACATCTGATGCTGCCGGCACCGTACCGGCGTTTGCGTCGGAGCTTCTTTGGCCGTGTCTCTTTTTGGCTATATAATATGAGACGTTGATCACTTGAGCATAATATAATATCACTGCAATATTATAATTTTTTTTGAATTATGTTAATTCGGTTTGTATTAGAATAATTATTCTAAATTCATCTATAAATAATATTATATTAGTTACTTCTGAATTCTGATTGTATTATGTTTTTTTGCAACAGGGATCGGACCGGACCCTCGGACCAGATTTATAAAAAAACTAAAATTATAAAATTTTGGAAAGTAAATTTATCAGAATTTTTTAAATAATAATTTTTAATTAATTCGAATTTTTATTTTCAATTGTTTAAAAATCGAATAATACTAAAAAAATAAAAAATTTCTAAAATTTCAGAAAATTTTAAAAAATAATAAAAGTTGAAAAATAAATTTATCATATTTTTTAAATAATCATTTTCACCAAATTAATTTTATATTTTAATTATTTAAAAATCGAATAATACTCAAAAAATTATCAAACCCGATCCGGGCCATGGGTTGGCATGGGTCGGGGTCCGGTTCAGGCTAGTTCACGGGTCCACATGGCCCGATTTTGGCTGAAGAGAGAACCGAACCATTCTTGGACCGGACCAAGTTAGGGGACGGGTCAGACACGAGTTTGAGTTCGGTCCGGTCCGCGGACACGAATCAATCCAAAATGAGTTGGACCGTGTGGGTTTTTTTCAAAACTCTACTGTGTCCTGTGGGTGTGGTACTAAGTACTGTAGTGTGCCTTAATTAAACCTGAATTTTTAGTGGCGCTTGATTACATCAAAACATGAGATTGGTTTCAACGAAAAAAGCTTCCAATGAGTAACTGAGTACAAAATATAGTAATAAGTTCGTGATTCAAAAAATTTCCGACGAGATAAAAAAATTAACGTTCGGGTATAATACTAATATAATTCGGAAATAATTTGTTTCATATAATAAAAATAAAATATATATTATAATGATAAAATATTAAAATTCAATTTAAAATAATATATATTATGTATTTTTGGCCAAATAATTCAAAAATAAAATATTATTTTACCAAAACACGAACTATATATTAAACTAGCGAATTATTCGTGAAATATTCAGCTATAAATGAATAACTAATTATTTAGACTTAATTTGTGAATCAATGTGATTATGGTACAAAATACTACTCTAATGTTGATGAATTCTTATCAAATACCGTGTGTTTACTGTTCTGCAACGAATGTGATTGGATGGAGATGGATGTAAAAAATTATGCGACAATCAGCGTGTGTGCAGAGGATTTGCTATCAATATTGATAGATCTACTCTCCACCGTCCACAGTCTACACTCTACACCAAAATAGTTCCATTTGACATTCTGTGCAAGCAAAACGATATGTTACCCACATTATGAAACTTCTGTCTTTGTAAGGGGAAATTATTCTTCTTAGTTACTTGATTTCTAAAAGTCAGTGTTAGAAATTAAATATATACACCATAGTTATGGACAAAGTCACTCCTAAAAATTAAATATATACCACATAATTATAATTATGGACTATGTCATTTTTCTTAATTATATGCATTGATTGTTTTTTAATTTTGTTATGCTCCGTATTTTTGCTTTATATTTTGCATCCTTTGTTGCTTTCTGTACTGTAAATTGATTTGATTTATTTTGTCATTTTTTTAATATTTTTTAAAATATTTATTTATAATACTGAAACATCTCAATATTTCTTGGAATAATGCCAGTGTCAAAAAAGTAAATCGTATATTTTGGACATTTTAATAAAAAATAATTCATTGAATATCCATCCGTTTAATAATTTGAGCAAGGAAAAGATTGTCTCATTCGGTCATTCCATTTATTACATATTAATTATTCATCAAAAGCCGGTGAAAATAATGAATTGAACTAATGGGTTAAATTTTAGTTATCACAATAAAGATAATATTTTTTTCGTATGCTTTTGAAATGATGTAAAACACATTTAACATTTTAATTTGTTAATTTCAACATAAAAAAACTTTGATACCATCTTATCTATACTATTATATAAAGCAGCTAAAAATAGAACGGGTTTATTTTTTATCATTTCCTTTAAATTTTTTATATCCCAAAATACTCATCATCTAATGATTTATATTAATTTTGACTAATCAAACGAACACGATAACGTTCATTATTTTGTATTCCTCTCCGTTTTTTTGCCATATAAGAAGAAGAGAATTAAAGATTGAGACAAATTATGTGAGATTTTATCTGATATAACATTTGTAATTAATATTATATTTATTGATTTTTTTCATATTAAAATGATGTACATATGATATTTTTTTATATTTAAATAAAAAAAATCAGTGCAACGCACGACTACAGGACTAATACTAATAAAGAGCAAATTTCTGGTCCGAGGGGCAATCTGGGCCCGGGCACCTTTTGAAATACCGCTGGGTCCTTGTTACCGATCATTTCTGATTCCGCTGGCCAGCATTGAACCTGGTAAAACAAGCCTAGTGAGAAACGGGGGATTTGGCCATTGGGGTGGGAGATAAAACAGGGGAATGCGAAGAAACAGATCTTCAAGCAAAGAGCACAAGGATTAAACATTTGACCTGTACACAATGCATGTGCTCAGTACGAAACTAGGAAAAAGAATCATAATTCTCAACAAAAAGCCAATAATTAACTTTGAGAACCTTCTCCTACATACTAATTAAATAATTGAAGTTAACACTTCTAATACAATCTATATCTTAATTTTCTCCTCTTTTGGCTCAATTGAACCACGGCAGATGGGACATGCCGAATGCAATCTCAGCCACGTATCGATGCACCCAACATGGAACAAATGCCTACAATTTGGCAGAACTTTCACTAGTTCATCCTCCTCTATTGTACCGAGACACACCGCGCACTCGATCAGAACCCCTAATTCCCTTTCTCTGGCAGCGGCATGCGTGCAAACTGGTAAGCTTGCAATAGCTGATGAATTAAGCCCCGTAGTTTTCCTGAGCGGATTCGTATGGTTGCCGTGATGATTGTTCCATGCTGATAGGAGGCGGTTCGCATAGAACATGACAACACATCGAAAGATCCACATTGCGAAACAGAGGAACGTGAACTCGAATGTTGATTCTGGACTGAAATTCTCTTCTTCTTGCACAGATCTCTGGATCTGGTACTTGTGACCATGATGATGAAGGTGATGGTGATGGTGATGGTGATGAAGAAGATACATTAGTAATTGTTTGGAGTTTTGGAGATGATATGTGAGAGGTGAGCAAGGTGTGACGAACTCAACTGGTATGAAATAAGAGAGGTTTTTGGGTCCATGATAGAGGTAAATGCAAGCCACTGTTTTTTCAACTAGCTCATGGGATTTTGTTATGCTACCCCGGTTTCTGAACTGGTACTATTTAAGGCGGTGGTATGTTGCAATTATTCTTTTCCTTTGAGCACAGAGAGAGAGAAGGGTTTCATATTTATTTTGTGGGCTGAGACACCTGTTTCCATCAGTTGGAAACAGTTTTTTTAGCCTTTTTATTCTGGTATTTTTTTTCTAATTTGCAAATTTGACTTGCATCCCTGAAATGATCCGGTATTCTACAATTGTACTTGGATGCTATCGAGAAGGTCAAACTATACATTGACCGCTTCTCAATTTCAGATCCAAGTACTGATACCTGTTCCACTTGGAAATTTGAATTGACTGATACGAATCATGATACATTCTCAGATAACAATTGTGTTCGCATCCCGATCCGTATTCAATCCCGTACTAATTCGTGTCCGGGGAAATCCATGTGTCTACAATGGATGGTGGACAATTTTTTTAAAAACACCCGTCCCGTCATAACTCATACCTAACCCAACCCGCCAAAACCTAAAAAACCCATCCAAACCCAACTCGTCATAACCTAGATAAACCCGCCCCTATACCTGGGCAAACCCAACCCAAAAACCCGTTAAACCCGAGTAAATTAGAAAAAGTTGCAACATATTTTAAATTCAAAAAAAATTGAAAAAAATACAAAAAAATTGAAAAAAAAATCAACATTCAAAATTTTCCTATAAATACCACCGCATTTCATTTCATATCCTCACACCAAACCAAACTTTCTCTCTTCTCAATTCTCATATTTCTATATTCGTTAATTGAATATTTTACTTAACTTTTTTGAGTCGTAAAACCAAAACAAAATTTTTTTTTATCAAGAATATTAATGGTTGTATATTTTTAATATTTTCAATAATTATTTTTTAATTTTCGGAAATTTTGAGAATTTATTTGGATATTTTTAATTACTTTTGAATTTTGAAAAAAAATTATACTGACCCATCCGATCCGACCCAACCCGCTCCAGATTTTTGACCCATCTCGACCCGCCCCATGGACCCATCCTGACCCGTCCGACCCATGATCCTAAGACGGGTCGCGGCCGCACCCTCTCAAATCCGAACCGTGTTAACCCATCCCGTCTAACTCGTCCCGACCAAACCCGACTAACCGTCCGAGTTAGCCCGACCCTTCCCGAACCCGACCCTTCCCGATCCGTCCCAATTTTAAATCACTAGATAAAAACTATAGCATTGATGAAGTTCCAAAGCAGTTATGATTACTAGATAAAACTATAGCATTGATGAAGTTCCAAAGCAGTTATGATTTACAATGTTTACCCTTTAATATTATATTTATCAAACAGTAAATTTCCACCTTCCAAATACAATTCATTTATTTTATTTTCCCCCTATGTTGAAGCTGGTTAGCACGATTGGACTTTTGAGTTGGCTGCTTCATCTCCAGAACAATTAAAGAGAATCCAGGCAGTGCTACTGTTTAAAATTGTTGAAAGTAGAGTAAATAATATATATATATATATATATGAGTAAAGATATCGTGAGCTTAACTAAAAAAATATATCAAATTATCTTTAAATTTTAATTTATCATCCTCATTAATTCTTTATATAAAAATCTTGTGGGATGCAAAAATTTAGAATGTTTTGAACTTTTGAAGTCATCGATTTTAATTTTTTAAAATAATGTTCAAGTATTGAATATATTATTATTATTTTTAGAGCTAATTTTTAAAAATTAAAAATCTTGACTTACAAAACTCAAAACACACTCCAAATTTTTACATCCCACAAGATTTTTATATAAAGAATTTAATAAGAATGATAAATTAAAATTTCGAGATGATTTAATATGTTTTTTGAGTTAAGCTCACGGAAAGCCTCCGTGAGCTTAAGCTCACGGTCCATCTCCACTCTATATATATATATATATATATATATATATGAGTTTGGCTATGGTAATATGCATAGCACGGATCGACTCCGTGCTATGGACCGGTTCTTCATTTTTGAAGTCAAAATGATCGATCCGAACCGTTCTAAATATTTTTCATATGAATATTTAGTTGGCGACCAAATTTTATATATTTTTAGAATTTTTTAACTATTTTTTTAAATAGTTAGACAATCACTTGATTTAATTATAATGAGCGAATTAGAAAATTTAGGATATTTTGAGTTTTCTAAATCACTCTTTTTAATTTTTGAAAATCAGGCTCTAAAAATAATAATAAAATATTCAATGTTTGTACATTATTTTCAAAAATTGAAAAGAGCGACTTAGAAAACTCGAAACATCCTAAAATTTTGTACCCCACAAGATTTCAATATGAAAAATTTAATGAGAGTGAAAAATCAAAATTTAGAGATGATTTGATATACTTTTTGAGTTAATCTCACAGATGGCCTCTATGAGCTTAAACGCACGGTATCTTTACTCTCTCTATATATATAGAGTGGATATATTGTGAGTTTAACTCAAAAAGTATATCAAATCATCTTCAAATTTGAATTTTTCACTCTCATTAAATTTTCATATTGAAATCTTATGGGGTACAAAAATTTGGGATGTTTCGAGTTTTCTAAGTCTATTTTTTTAATTTTTAAAAATTGGCTCTAAAAATAATAATAAAATATTTAATATTTGTACATTATTTTCAAAAATTAAAAAGAGTGACTTAGAAAACTCAAAATATTCTAAAATTTTATATCCCATAAGATTTCAATATGAAACATTTAATGAGAGTGAAAAATCAAAATTTGGAGATCATTTGATATTCTTTTTGAGTTATTTTGAATGATATTTTATAATGGTTTATATCATTATCTCTACAAACTCGAGCATTTACGACACATATTACGTACAACAATGAATACAAATGCATTCAAATTACACTTTAATTAGTTTTTTTCATTTTGATTTTATAATTTTTTTTATCTCATTTATGCACATAAATATCTTATAAAGTTATTTTGAATGATATTTTATATTGATTTATATTATTATTTATGTAAGTTTAAACCTATGAAATATGCACAAAAATGAACATAATACACTAAATAAGCTCTATGGTTAGTTTATTCGAGTTTATATGATTTTCTCATTTATGCGCATAAAATAGCGAAAATTAGCCATATAGATTGAAATAGTATCTTCTACTGCTTTATATTAACATCTTAGCAAGATCATGCCATTATAACATAAATTTGCCCAAAATAATGAACATAAATATATTACAACAACACTACAATCAGTTTATTTAAGTGTAATATCATTTTATATCTCATTTAAGTAATATTGTTAAAATATATAAAATTATTTTCAATGACGTCTTCTTTATAATATTATCTTTTAAGCTCAAACCATTATTACACGAATTGGGTACAATAATATAGGCAAATATATTAAAATAACAGTTTAGTATATTTGAGTTTATATCATTTAATGTCTCACTTATATATATAATATCTTCAACAGACACAAACTTATTCTTAATCATATCTCTTATTGATTTATAATCTTAACTCATCAAACTCAAGCCTTTATGATATGAATTGCGCTCAACAATGAATTAAAAATATAAATGCATTAAAACAATAATTGAGTTAGTTTCATTAATTTTTATATCATTTCTTGTCTATATGCACACATTATATCGTCAAAATACGCAATTTTATTTCAAATGATGTTTGTTTTTTTATATCATCATCTATCTAAGTGTAAACTTTTATGCGCCAAATGCAGACAAAACTAAACAAAAATTATTTAAAACAACACTTTAGTTAGTCTATTTGATTTTTATATTATTTTTTACCTCATTTTTATATATAATATCGTCAAAATATATAATATTATTTTTAATGATGTCTTCTATTGATCTATATTAAATTCAAGCTTTGATAGAGAAGCTCAGGCCATTATAACTAAAAAATTAAAATATAAAAAATTATTCTCAATATTTTTTATTTTGGTTTATAATCTTACCTTCAAGCTCATGTCTTTTGTGACACGATTTGTGCACAACAACAGATACAAATGCATGAAAATAATAATTCAATTAGTCTATTTATGTTTCTATCATTTAATTCCTCTTTTGCTATAATATCATCAAAATTATAAATTTGTTCTTCACTTTATTAATTTATAATCTTAAACTTTTAAGCTCAAACAGTTATGACATAAAATATTCTCTCTTCAGTTAGTGTACTTAGATATTTCTCCATTATGAGAAAATTAGTTTTATTCTTCCATTCAGATCTTTCACACATTTTGAGAAAAAAAAATATTGTTTTTAGTTTTTAGCTACGAACCCACTTTAATTCTAATTTTCAAGAAAATATCATAAAAATTAGAGCATTTGTCTCGGTGAGAAAAGCACCTTGGATCAAAAGTTGTTACTGAAGAATTAATTAATATAATATTAGTATATAGCCCCTGATCCAAAGCACGAAAGGGATCCGTGCTATGCATAGCATCATAGTCCAAATCATAATATATATATATATATATATATAGTATATATATATATATATATATATATATATATATATATATATATATATATATATATAAGAGGTTATGGTGCATTGTAATGTACGGATGTATCCACGCATTAGCTCAAAATTTTAAATTTTACGTAAAATATAACTAATCCAAACCGTTCAGTATAATCTTCATGTCAAACTCTACTAGTTAGCTAAATTTTATATTTTTTAATTTTTTTTTACTATTTTTTGCATCAGAAGAAAATCATCACATTTGATGATCCAGAATTTTTATATCAAGCAATTTTCTCCTTAAGCAAAAGAGTAGCAAAAAAATTTAAAAAATATATAATTTGGCTCGCTTGTATAGTTTGATATGAAGATTATATTGAATTGTTCGGATCGGTCATATTTTACGTAAAATTTAAAATTTTGAGCTAATTCACGAATTCATCTGTGCATTGCAATGCACCATCGCTTCACTATATATATATATATATATATATATATACTAGTTTTGCTCGTGCGTTCTTACGGTGATGTCCTTTAAAAATATAAAAATTTATATCTTCATGTGAAAATAAAGAAAATAAAAATGAAGATAATTTAGTAATTACTGTAAAATTCAATCATGAATACATAATTAATATAAAATAAATGCGAAATTGAGAAGAAATTTGACATTTAGAATTTAAGAAAAGTTAAAATTCATAATTAATGGTAATTTAAGAAAAAATAAATAAAATAGAGCAATTGTACTCCTAAATTATGTAACATTTTGTGTAACAATCAAAATTGAGAGACCTAAGTTATCTATTGCTGGCGTATATTATTAATTAACAAGTTGTTTACGTGAAATGCATTTTGACCTTAGATCAAATCTGTACTTCGCAGAGACCTAAGTTATATGCCGTGGAGGGCCCACTACTAAGAAAAAGAAATAATAGAACAACAACTACAAGTTGTGTTATAAAATTGAGACGGGTCGGGTTGGAACGGGTTATGGCGGGTCGGTGGGTTTTCACGGGACAGGTTAACGGGTTTTCACGGGACGGTTAGGACGGATTCATTTTGGGAGGTTTGGTCACGACTCGTTCTAGACCTATTGGGTCGGGATGGGTCGCCGGGTCGGGTCCAAGGATGGGGCGTGTCGGATTGGGAATGGGATGGGTCGGCGGGTTTTTTTTCAAGATTTAAAAATAACCCAATAAAATTCAAATAAATTCTAAAAAATCCGAAAAATTTAAAAATAATTATTAAGAATATTAAAAATATATAACTATAATATATTTTGACAAAAAATTAATTTTCCGTATTTTCTCATATTTCCCGTATTTTTTTGAATTTCTCGGGTTACCGGGTATTGGGTCGGGTTTGCACGGGTTTTTCAGGTCGGGTTGGGATGGGTCGGGGGCGGGTTATCACGGGTTTGGCGGGTCGGGTCGGTTCGGGATGGGTCCAAAACGGGTCGGGTCTAGCACGGGTTTTTTTTCAATTTTTTTTGCCCGCGCCAGTAAAAGACCCGCCGGTTCTAACGGGTCACGGGTTTGACGGGTTTGAACATGAGTCGGTCGTCGGGCAGGTCGCGGCCACGGGTTCGACGGATCGGATCTGACCCGTCCGGATTTTTATAAACTCTAACTACAAGCACCAGATGTGTTGAGCTTTTGCATCAGAGCCCAAATACGTGGAAAAAGCTAAACACAGGCTATGTTGTCTCTGATTTAGGTCACGAGGAGGCAGAATACAGTCAGGGCGGATCTGCATTGGTCCAGAGGGGATCTACATTGCTGATTTAGGTAATGAGGAGGTAGAATACAGTGGGTCGGATCTATATTTGAAAAATTATATTTTTAGGTTAAGATTTTGCAAATCTGATTTTTCCTGAAATTAATTTTTAAATCGCTCTGAATTATCTGATTATCTTTTATTGAGAAAAAATATTTAGTACAATGAACACTGAAAAAATTATACAAAAGTTTTAAAATATGAAATCCATAAAGAAAAATTTTCTTCATCCATATATTTATTTATTATTTTGAGTTTTATTTTTTATTGATAATTTTTATTAGATAAAAATATATGTTAAATTATTATTTTTTTTATTTAATATTCATTTAGTTAAAGAATTTAAATCCAATAAACTATTACAATTCAATTATCACCCTAATTAAAATTCTCCGCCCCTCCCCCTAAATACAGCCCAATTTACCAGATTCATTCTTCCGTAACTCCGAGACCCATGTTGTGGCCAAGGATCAATTTGGGGATCTGTGCAAAGTATATATATATATATATATATATATATATATATATATTTTTTTTTTTTTTTTTTGCTGTATCCAAACGCAAATTATATATATGTACTCCAATAGAAAATTTATGCCTCTTTTATGATCAGTCCGGTTTAGTTATTAAAAAAAATGATGTAAAAGGTAATTGATAGATTGGCGTTGAAATATTATATTAAGATTAAGATCCGACAGAATTGCGAATTCAATCATTTGACATTTTCTTGCGTTTTCCATTTAATATTTCTTGGAAAGAACCAGCTGCATCTATTTAACCATTTTACTTGGCTGGATGAGATTGTGACAGAGGTTTGCAATTAATTAATTTAATACAAAATTAGGAAGCAGCCTAACAATCTGGTCAACAAAGGATAAGGTAAAGATTTTAACAATTAATGCAGAGGGTGACACAGGTTGGAAGTGGATCCGCTGCTGCGCGGCACTGTGTAGCGCAGCACGTGGTCCGTTCGATAACTTTGAGATTCGAGTTAGTACTTTGAAATTCGAGTTACTACTATGAGATTCGAGTTAGTACTTTGAAATTCGAGTTAGTACTACGAGATTCGAGTTAGCACGAATTTCAAAGTGATCGAACGGACCACGTGCTGCGCTACACGGTGCCGCGCAACAGCGAATCTGGATTCGACATAGGTTGGGCTCGCTCGTTCACTTTTTAGTGGAAAAGTTAAAAGCCGAACAGTAACCAAAAATTCTAGAGTGTAGGGGCGGATCCAGGCTGGGGGCGGCCCTTTAATTTTCTAAAAATGTTCAAAAATATGTATATATAATTTTGTAAAAAATTCAAAATTTTGTATATCTAACTCATAATATTTTTTTCTCTGTAGCAAATGTCTAACCCCTCCAATCTCGCCCTCCCAATCTAAAATTCTGACTCCACCCCTGCTAGAAGGCGCGGCGTGGCCGGCCTTCTCTACCACCACACGTCCGTACTCTTTTCATTTCCTCTCACCTCTTACTTACTATGTTTTTCATTTTTTCTTCTCCTTCCGATTCGAAGTATAAGCATGTTTAGAGTTATGTTCGCCGTTGACACTCCGTCAGGCCACCACCTTATCTGTTCATCCAAAAAAAACATTTAGTCACACGATGCACACTACCAGAAAAATTGGATTTAGAACCGGCTATTTAGAATCGTTTTTTTAAAAAATAGCTGCTAAAAGATTAGAGTGGCAGAGTTGTAAATTTTATTAAAATTATTAAAATCGGTTTTGTAAAACAACCGGTTACAAATTTTTTATTATAACCGGTTATATAAAAACCGGTTCCAATTGAATGAATTAAAACCGGTTATAAATAACCGGTTCTAAAATCCAGTTTTTCCTGAAAATTAAATCCGGTTATTAACAAAACCGGTTCTAAACTAAATTTATTAAATTTATTAATTTAATCGAATTGAGTTCTAACTCTATTCTTCAAAAGCAACCTGGTATACCTTAATTACTTGAAGAAATTCGTCTTATGCAACTTTTTTTTTTCTGTTATCGAGATATTGTGGCATGGTATGCCAGTATCATCCAACATTCAAATTTTTAGATCCAAAAAAGAAAAAAGAAAAAATAAGGAGACTTTTGCATCCAAAGCTGGAAAGAATCACCCAGCTGTCAAAAATTCTATTTCATAAAATTGAATTAGAACCCCTTTTTATAAAAAACCGGTTCTAATTCATAAAATTAAATTAGAACCCCTTTTTATAAAAACCGGTTCTAATTCATAAAATTAAATTAGAACCGCTTTTATTTTAATAAAAACCGGCTCTAAAAAAATTCTTTGCATCAACCAATAGAATTTCAGCTTTTTGCTCCCACGGATTGCTATGTTTTTCAATCTAACCGTTGGTTCATGCTTATCCGACGATCTAAAAACTAAAATTCAAAAATCTAAATCCCACGGATTATCACTCTTCATCCTCCTATTTTATATATAAAAGAGATATTGAAAGACAGAGAAAGGGAAAGAAAGAGAAAGAGCAAAGGTCATCTTGAAGAAAGAAAAAAGAAAGGGAAAGAGAAAGACGAATTTGAAGTTCGTCTTGAATCTCAAAAATGAATTTGATGTTTATTTGAAGTTTTTAGTATAGTTTTTTTATTTTTTCTTTAGAAATTGTAAAGATAGAAAATTTCTCAGATTTTCTTTAATATGTAAATTATATATAATTATTTTGTTAATGAAATATACTTTATTAGTTAATGGTGAAATTAAATTATTTAATCAAAATTTAAAGAAATCAATTCAAAAATAAAATAACAAATTGTAAATAATGGTTTATGTTGTTTACAATTAAAGCAAATTTATGTTAGAAATAACCGGTTTATGTTAGAAATAAAATTAAAGCAAATTTAGAACCGGTTATTTGAAATAACCGGTTCTAAAGGTTAGAGTTTAGAACCGGTTATTTGAAATAACCGGTTCTAAAGGTTATAGTTTAGAACCGATTATTTGAAATAACCGGTTCTAAAGGTTAGAGTTTAGAACCGTTTATTTGAAAATAACCGGTTCTAAAGGTTATAATTTAGAATCGGTTATTTGAAATAATCGGTTTTAAATGCCCCATTTAGCACCTTCTCTTAGCGCCGGTTTTTAAAATATTTAGCACCGCATAGTTTTAGAACCGGTTGTATAACCGGTTCTAAAATGTTTTTTTGTGGTAGTGATGACTGGGAACCAGCACTACTCTACTAGAGATACCTCCGTCGGACTCACAACCCCTTCTCCGTCGAAATCTTACGTCGAGGCAACACGGATTTTTCTTCTTCTTTCCTACACTGATCTTCATCTCGCGCAGTGTAGTTTGGTCTTTTCTTTTTCTTCTCTGTTTTTTTTTAGAGTTTGTTGACCTCTAATGACGCAAGAGGGTTTTTTTATTTTACGGAAAATATTATTAAGGGTTTCGTAAGAAGGTGACATTAAAGATTTATGTCGTGTATAGAAGTACTGTTATGGCCAGATTAAGGTGGTAGATGAGATCAGAGCACAGTCAATGAGGGATTTGATGGTGGATGGAATGGTCGAACTACATTGATCTAATTGTTATTTTCTTTTTATTTATAATCATGCTTGTACTTCAAAGATCTACTTGCTAAAAAAAATGCATATTTAGTCAGGAACTTTTCCAAATTAATAATTGCAGGAAAACTATGTTGAAGAACGTATTTGGAAGAGCCTGTACTCTTTGCAAAGTATATTGTAAAGTACATCAAATTAATCATGTAATCTCTGATTCTTTTAATCTATAGTTTTTATAATGACAGAGACAGATCAAATGTTTAATAACCTTTACCTGTTCTCAATACCGATTGCTTTCAAAACACAAAAAAAACAATAAATAAACAAACAAATTTATTGGTTTCAGTTTGCATTGTATGACCCAGTAGTAATGTAATCTATACTTTTATATAAAGCATCTAAAGATCCAGTAGTTCATTTTTTATGTAATTATAATTTTATCCTTCAATTAGAAATATATTTATTTTTGTTGATCGAACGTTTGTGATCGGCTTCCACGTCCTGTCTAAAAATGAAAAAAAAATGAATTAAAAGAAAATTGGACAAATCGATATCATTCGACCATGGCTCTTCCAAATATACGTCAATCGAGTTGAAACTTAATCTAAACATGTAACAATCATAATCATATATTTTAAACAGGCAAATAAATATATACGCCTTCAATTCATTTAAAATTGCATAATTCAGCTTTTATTGACAGTACTATACATATAATGGAATTAGATAATGGAAAACTGTAACTAGCAACAACCATAGCAATGCATATGCATATAGCTAATATTCATACAACCAAAACTGAACTACCAAATTCTTTGCTTTTATTTCAAGCAAGCATTGTACATATTTACTTGAAAATAATTTACAAATCATGCATTCATAATAGAAATGTTCAATATTTCATTGTTTCATACGAAAATATTGAATCCTATATGGGGAATTTAGACTCGAGGAAAAGAAAAAACAGAATAGTGCTCACCATCTAACTACAAAAATAATCACGACTGCCTCTCCAAATCACGAACTGCATGATTATCATTCGAGTGCCGCCATTCTGAACTCGTGTTGATAACTATCTCGACCTCATCTGACAATCTATCGTTTGTCGATATTGGTGATGAAACGCCTAGTCCAATCACTTCAAACTGCACCCGAATAGCAAACTCCTCATCATGTTCAGAGTGTCTTGGTTCAGGATCTCCTCGACAAACGGGACAAGAAGCGTTCGTGCTCAGCCACACATCGATGCACTCCTGATGGAAGAGATGCCGGCAGTTTGGAAGCAGCCGCACCTGCTCTCCTTCCTCGATGAAGCTCAGGCAAATGGAGCACTCGGGGGTTGACTTTGATTCAGCACTGGGACCCACACCGTTGTGCTCAATTGATGATGCTCTCTGGTATGTAAAGGAAGGGAGCTGTGCTATGGCGGTTGGGTCAAGACCTTGCTTCGGCTCCTCTGGCGGTGGGCCAGCGGAACGCCTTCGTTGTTGTATTAGGAGATAACGTGCATATAAGAATATCAACCATTAACACAAAGCAGAAGGCAAATGATGTCGCGACTGCACCGAGCATGATCGAGGCAGTGCAGTATCCTGGAGATGTTCCTATTCCTGGTACGTTGGGATCTGACATTTTCTTTTGTTTTTGTGTTTTTCTGTGTTTTGTTGGTCAGAGGAGGTGGAGGGGGGTGATACCAACAATTTACGACATATTTGTGTTTGATTATTCTTATTCTACGCAGAGAAGAATATGGAATATACGTACATCTGTTTCAATATTTATTTTGAACCAGATAGCGGTTGCCTACTGAATTTCATTAAATAATAAAAAGGTTTTCACAAAATCTGTTTTAAATCCGTTTAAGCTGTTAAATGGACGTCAATTAAGCATGAGCAATAATAACTAATGAGTTGACCTGTAAGTTATGGAGTTCCATTTCTGAGAAAATAGAAGCACGAAAGCAATTTAAGTGAAAGAATTAGAAATCAGTTTAATTGGAATGTAAAGCACTGTAAAAATGATGTCACTCAAAATTGCTACTCAAACTCTCCAGTCTCCTCTTCATTCCCAACCGGCAATTTCTCTTTACAATAAGTCTTTCAACACCTATTACTCAAATTCCCGCAAATATATTCTGGATGTTGAAGCTAGTAAGCCAAAGATAAAATATCTAAATATTATGCAGATATACCCAAGTTTTTAGAGTTGGAGTATATAAAAAGTTCTACCTAATTAATATTGATTCATAATTAGTCATTAAGAAACTATCAACTAAGCAAATCAAGACTAAGTAGATTATGATCTCTTTCAGACAAGACCCCTTCTGCTAGAGACAAGAAACTGTTGTTTAACTCTGTAATCTGCACTGGCAAGTAATTCAACATTAGTAGGCATAATCAATCGTAACAAATTAACATAATCTTCACCTTTTAATCTACACAGTGCTTAGCTAAAGCTATAATTTTACTTCCTAAGGACCGTATACTACTATGTTTTTTATGTTGGAAAATTATCTTGTTTCTTTCATTTCAAATAATCCATAAAAAGACACCTCTAATAATTTCATATAAATTACTATCTTTGTATGGTATACAATAATCTATTTGCCAGAGTTCTGATATTGTATTAATATGAAAGCTAAAATTATTATAGTTGATAATACATGACCAAAGACATGTAGCAATTGAACATTATAAATATAAGTGTTATGTACTTTCCTGACAATTACAAAAAACACAAAGACTATTACCCTGCCAGCCCTTTTTAATTAAATTATCTTTTGTCAGTATTTTATTTTGTCGCACTAACCATAGAAAAACTTTAATTTTTAAAGGTATTGTGGATTTTCATGTACTACTGAATCTATAAACTTGTATTCCTCTAAAATCTAGCCAATTATAGAATGAACTAGTGCTAAAAATTCTAGTTTTTGACCATCTCCATATTATAATATCATCATGGGTTGTTAATGTTATTTGAGCTAATTGGTTATAAAGAGACGCTAATTGTTGATGTAAAATAGTATTGAAAGATCTATTAAAATTAAGATAAAATCTATTGTACCCAATTATCTGATGTCACTCAAAATTAAGTGAGAAATATATCGCTTGGAAAACTTTTAAAATAATATACATATTTAAAAAGAAAAAATATATAATCGATGAATCAGCGTGTAGATGATACTTGTTTTATTCGGCCCAATTTGCACACTACCAAAACGATGGCCTAAAATTGAATTACATGCTCAGAAAAAGTCCATTTTGATGAATAGACTCTGGTAGTGTAGATGGGCCACACGCGTGAAAGAAGTTGAGTCTCTGGCTTTTGGATCCCAGCTAAATGTAACATTTAATACGCTCAAGGGATCCAGCAGCCCCCCAAATCGCATCCTCTAAGGTACTTTATGGGTGAAGTGTTCGGTTATAATGGCCTCGTGGATCTGAGACTGTCCCAGTTCTAACTGTGGGCAGCCATAATACTGATCTGACGATCAGTTATTACTCCATCATAAAGTATAACAGACGATACAGAGTCATTTTGGTTCATTAATACTGAAGGTGTCAGAGGCGAAAATAGACTGAAAATAAAGAAGAGAAGAAGGGACTTATGAAGAATGGAAGATTTATATTTTATCGTGATGAATATTATTGTATTTGACTTTAACTGGATCATATGAGTTGTTAAGCACGCCACAAAACTTCAAATCTTGAAATTATTGAAGTTGAAGTAAAACTCTTCTTTTTAAGTATCTCAAGACACAGTGCCTCAAATGAACAAGCTCTTTTATAATAAAAGAGCGACGAAAAGATGAATGAAGAAATGAAAAATCAAACAAAGCAATAAAATCTAGAAGACCGTCAGTAAAATAAAAGTAGAGAAGAAAATATATAGCGGGGAAGAGATAAATCAATCATCTATCCCTTTGAAGATCATTTCTCGGTGAAGAGACAAGATTTTTTTTAAGAGACGGCTAGGGTTTTTAATATAATTAATTTTGAACCGTCTTTTTTTTAGTTTACTTATTTTGATGATCGCTAGATATATAGTATCATTGGATCTTTGTTACTTATTTTAAAAAAATGCAATAATATCTAAATTATCAATAGCTCCATGAATAACAAGGGATTAACTTATTTATTTTCCTTGATAAGAACCAGTTATATTTAAATCACCAAATTATATATGGTGAATATCAATCAGTCGAAGTAGCAGTTATAAATAATAATAATAACAATTATTATTATTATTATTATTATTATTATTATTATTATTATTATTATTATTATTATTATTATTATTATTATTATATTAATTATTATTATTATTAATTATATTATTAAATTATTTATTATTATTATTATTATTATAACAACTTTGGACCCCTGAATTTTTATAAAAAAACTAAGTTAGGCCTTAAACTTTTTAAAAAACATCAACTCGATCCTTAAACTATTTCAAAAATAAAATAAAATTGATAGATAAACTTTAAAGTATATTAAATAAATCCTTCAACTTTCAATATAAGAACTAATATGATCCCTAAATTAAAAAAAGAATCTAAACTAATCCTCAAACTTTTAAATTAATATTATTTTCATTTTCTAATTTCTAATTTTAAATTAAATAAAAATAAATATATTTTATTAAGAAATAAATTATTGGATCATGGATCGAATTTTGGGTCGAATTGTATTAGCCTTTTCTGAATATCGGGTATGTTTGGGTTGAGTTTCACGTTCGTCCAAGCTTAGATCATCTAGATCATATCAAATTTTAAATCATCTGATCATGGTTACATTTGGATTTTGGGTTGAATAGGTTCAGACTAGAACATGAACGATCTGAGCTCAAAACCTGACTTGACTAGTGACCCAACATTTTTTTTTAATAAAATATAGTTTTCTATTTATTTAATTTACATAATAAAAATAAAAATAATATTAAAATAAAAACTTTAAGGATCAGTTTAATTTTTTTTAATTCAATATCCAAATTAGTTCTTATATTAATAGTTTAAGGATTTATTCTGTGTATTTTAAAGTTTAAGAACCAATATGATTTTTCCAAGTACTTCAAGAACTGACCTGAATTAAAAAGTTCAAGAACTAACTTGTTATAATTAAAAGTTTAATGACTAATTTAATTTTTTTTATTGTTTGGGAACAAATGATAAAATTTTCCTAATAATGATGATGATCATTATGAAACTAAATCTGCTGAAGTAATTTGAACGGTAATGAGGAAAGCTACCGTTTTCTTTTCATAAGGGCAAGGGTCATAAATCTTCAAATATTTGACATAAACATTAAATGCAATCTTTATTGAAAAGACGCGCAATTCGTTGTGTTATAATTTTAATGAATAGAAGTTTATAGTACGAAATTACAGAAAAAATGGTGATACCGGTTACTAAAATGTATTTAATCTAAATATATTTACTGGTCGATCCCTTTAATCTTATTAAAAACTCATTTAAAATCGGAAAGAAAAACGAGCGCAACTAAATTACGCAACATATTTTTTTTAGGGGGCTGATAATAATCCCCGCAGTTCTGTCCCAAAGAATATCCCCATATTGACCGGACGGGTCAAACAAATAGTCAACAATGCAGTCGCTAACGCTCAAGCTTTGATTAAGAATTTGTTCTTGAACCGCACACTATAGCCGCATCTCTTGACACAATGACAATTGTAACTGCTTACATGAAGCGTCCTTTAGTTATTTTTGTCTTTTAGTTATTTGAGGGTCAATACTTATTATGACTCTTGACACTATTTAATCAATTATTCAATTTATTTACATAAAACACCTCATTGACTATTAAATATTATTTAAATTAATTATCCGATTTATTAACATGTAACAAAATAGTTATTTATATTAATAGCAAAATAACAAATGCATTTTTACTGTTTATGAATACATGTCCCTACTATTTATACCAATTAGTCAAATTATTTATATGTAGCATCATAATTGTTTATATTAAGTGAAATATTATTGTAATTGCATTTTCATGCATTATATTATTTTGGTATATACGCTTGCCAACTATTTATACCAATTAGTCAAATTATTTATATGTCTCATCATAATTATTTATATTAATGATAAAATAATATTAATATAGTTGTTTTTTGTTGATTATATTGCCATGGTTTATATGCGTGCCAACCATTTATACCAACTAGTCAAATTATTTATATTAATTAAAAAATAAATTATTATAATCGCTTTATGATTAGACTGATCTCCATATACACGTATCAGCATTTACACATGTTAGTGGAATTATTTTTACGTAACAGAATTATTATTTACAGTAATAGTGGAATCGCAATTTATAACTGCATGGATAAAAATATATATAGTTAAATACACGTCACAAAAATAGTTAGTAAAAAGCATGTCACAAATGCAAAAGTTATACTATGTATACCAACTATTTGTGTCATTTAAATGTCAGTGAATAAGTTGTGTATTATAATATCAATAGGAACACATCAATATAAATGTCTTAAGCAAAACAATTGTAAATACACGTCCCAATCAGAATGAAAGAAAAAAAATATTTTTTACTCCAAAACTATTTATATGAATTTTTGGGATTAATTATATGTTACTGAATTGTTATTTATATTAATAATATACCAACACATTATTATAATCAATTGTCTCAATCATTTCTTTTCGGAGCATGATACTATTTATACAAGTCATTGAAACTATTTATATTAGCTGTTAAAACACTTCGTTATATATGTTTATGCAAAATAAACCTTTCATTTAGAGCTTTGATGCTATTTATATTAAAAAAATGTTATTTATATCAACCTAACAAGTTGTTAATAGTTACTATAAGTCAACTCCTTTGTGAATCTATTACTGGTTCTATTATTAACAATGATCATAACATCTATTAAGAATAAAATAAAAATTATTCATTGTTCACCTTGTTCTAAATCACATTAGACTATATATATAACTTGATTTTTATGGGGTTTTTTTTACCTTTTTATCGGGTCCGAGGAAAAGTGTTGAAAAAATATTGATTATTGACTTTTTCTGAAGAGAAGAAATAAAAGAGAGATGCTAGAGCAGTTTAAAAAGAAGGCTTGAAGGATGCGAATAAAAGAAAGAGTTGCAATTAGCGTAGCAATTTGAAAATGTGTAAGGAACAAAAAAAATACACAACATCATAAATCATCAGATTATTTGTGGTTTAATTTTGCGATAGGTTACAACATAATTTTTTTCACAAATGTTTCATAATATGCATATGCAGCAAATTAAAGTGTCAACGCATACAAACATACTTCTAAAAAAGAAAAAGAGAATATAAATAAGGAAACAATGATGAGAAAATATATTTCGGTGATTCCAGTGAGTAAAGTCCAAACCAACATGTTATAAAAGAAATGAGGAACAAATGCAAACTCAAAACTCCCTCAGTCAAACCACAAGCCCTTGAATCAGAGAGGAACGAAAGTGAAACAGGCCAGTAAGTTTTGATCGGGAAGAGAGAGAGAGAGAGTAGGGGTTGGATGCGCTGAAGAATTTGAAATAATGAATGGATAAAATATTTAAAATAAAAAGAAAACCAATAGTTATAATGAAATCAAAAGGCGCTTCTTTGACCAATTGTCAGTTGTTAGATATTCAAATGACAATTTGTCGTTGGGGACAAAATGGGGGATGATAATAATTATCCTTTTTTTTAATTGATCGACTCTATATGGCGATTATTTTATTTTGAACGCTGAGAGCTGTCCATAAAAAAAAGTTACAACTTTTTGACGTGTAGTATAAAATATTAACGGCTGACATAATTATACACTTATATATTTGTTAAATGCAATATATAATTATTAATTATAATCTATCCATTTAAAAATTGTTATAATTTTTGCACTCCACATGCAGCGTAAAAATTGAACAGTAAATATAAAAATTGTTAAATGGAATACATATGTGTTAAATAAATTATATACCTATTAACTATAAAATTTAGCATATATGTAAAAGTTAACTTATATTTATTAAAAGATTAAATATAATTTATATTTATCAAAAGATTGTTCAACTTTTATAATTAATAATTATGTATTAAGTTTAACAGTTAATTGTGTTTGATTTGATAGATATATAACTGTCATTAACAATTATATCAATCAAATTTTATACTATATGTGGATAGAAATATTATAACTGCTTTGTGGTGGACACAAAATATTTGTGTTTTATTTTTAACAATTCTGCAAGACCGCAAATTCCCTGCAAAGCAATGTGAACTTATTTAAAGCCCAAAAGCCTGTTGCACAAGACATGGTAAGACCAGATCATTTATTTTTTATCAGTAAAGAACTAAATGGAGATGTCCTTTACAAGTCTTGTTAATAAACATTAAGGGCTTTGATTTATAAATTTTCCACATTAGGCCTTTGAAATACAAACTCGAGTAGCCCACTCTGCCACATTTCAACCTTTTGCTACATCCTTGCTTCTAATCGCATTCCATTTTGAAATGGTCTATACAATCGACCTTTCAATGTGTTATGTAATGCATTTTTTATTTTGTTTCGTGTTATAGGACTAAATTCATTATGAGTAGCAGAAAAAAATGTCTGTTATTAATAAAATACAAAGGAGAGAAGTCGCTGTGTTTAACTATGCCACAGCTCTTGTGGTTGTGTTTTGGCACTGGTGAGAAGTACAATACAACTCCAATATTTATAATGCAGATTTCAGTAGTTCCATTTAGTTTTACTGCCAACTTTTGTTCCATTACCTATTAACTGTTATCATTTGAAAGTTTTTAATAAAAACTACATGTCATTAAACTTGTTTCGTCTACTTTTGCCCCTTTCTGGTACAAATTTATGGCATCAGCATCACTTTTTTATTTAAATACCAGTTAAAACATGCATGTAGTATTGTCGGTACTCTCTACATTTCTATCTCTGAAGGCAGTGTATTGAGCATGATAATTTAAGGATAACTATCTCAACTAAGAGATATATGATGATCACTTTATTCGCACCTCTTAGATAGTTTCACTTTTGAAAGCATCAGCTACTGAAAGTTTGTTACTGACAGATACGTTCTTGTATTGACTTGTCCGTAATAAGAGAGAGTGCATGTGTGTGTGTAAATGTAAGACCCTTTCTTTGTCATTCTCAGGCTGCAAGTCATTAATACTTTTGGGTTTAATCTGATTGGATCTGACATTGTTCTTTTGTCGGCCTGAAGGTTATGGCCTTATTATTAGCCCCGTAGTCTCTAATATTGGTGTAAGCACTCTTGGGTTTGTCACCTAAGCAATTTGCATAAAATAATTTGGGAAGTTGATAGGCTTGCGAATGCAATTAGTTAATTATAAAGTAGAGAAATTTCTGTTACACCCCATCCATTGCATACCACTTTTGCATCCTACGTGATTTTCATTCCCTTTACATTTCTATTCATGCGTGAAATTAAAATTTAATCTTAGAGGTGTCGAGAAATTAGAGAGTCAATTTATGAATCTAGTTGAAAGAGAAGAAAGAAATCATCAAAAATCAAATTAAGAAGTGAATACGATGAGCTTATAATTGAGCTTATAATTGAGATACAATATATATATATATATATATATATATATATATATATATATATATATATATAAAGATACGCAACTTAAGCTCACGGAGACCTTCTGTGAGCTTAACTCAAAAAATATATCAAATTATCTCAAAATTTTAATTTATCATCTTCAATAAATTCTTTATATGAAAATTTCATGGGATGCAAAAATTTGAAGTGTTTTGAGCTTTTTAAGTTATCGTTTTTAATTTTTAAAAATGATGTTCAAATATTAAATATATTATTATTATTTTTACGGCTGATTTTCAAAAATTAAAAATCATGACTTAAAAAACTCAAAACATTCCAAATTTTTGTATCCAAATAGATTTTCATATAAAGAATTTAATGAGAATGATAAATTAAAATTTTGAGATGATTTGATTTTCCGTGAGCTTAAGCTCACAGTATCTTTACTCTCTCTCTATATATATATAATTTAGATTTTTAATGACCAACATATTTGAAATTGAATTATAAAAAAATGTTAGATAGCTAAATATTTTAAAAATACATATAGAAAATGATAATTTATACTAATTTATGTAAATTATGAGGAACCTCTCTAGCACCCATTTCATATGTCTCTGTTTCTCTTTTTTACTTTCTTTTGAATCTTTTTCTTTTTCTTCCTTTCTCACTTTCCACCTCCCCTCTTCGCTCCTTCCCTCTGATCTTCATCTCCTTTCTCATCTCTTTTTCCCACTCAATCTTGATCTCCCGTCTTATTCCTTCCTTCTTTTCGATCTCCACCCTCTCTTTCTTCACCTTTGATTTGTCTTATTTTCTTTGATCTTTCTTTCTCTCTTTCTCTCCAATCTTTTCTTCAATATCATTTTTAGATTTCTATTTTCCTTCTTTATTTATATTCTTTTTGTATATCTACATTATGAAATAAATATTCTAGTGTAGTTTTAAACTTTTTTATGATTTGATATGAACACTTTTGATATACATTTAGATGATATTAGTATGAATATAATTACAGTTGCTATAAATATTTTATTTTGTGGAAATATAAATAGATAAGAGAAATAGAAACATTTGCTATTCTGTATATAAACAAGTATGATTATCAGTATAAAATACTTCTTAAAGACATTTCAAATGTCAGTATAAACACTTTTAGTATAAAAGATGTTCTCAATGTGTGGGATCTTTTAGATATTATATTATATATGACTTTAACTAATTTTTAAAAATTATTCATTCAGTTGTTAGTATAAACGCTTTTATCTGTACTATAAACACATTTTAGTGATGATATACACACTTTTACTTACACTAGCTATATACCCGCGCGTTACAGCAGACTCTTTTATTTAAACATTAAAATATTATAAAATAAAAAAATATATTTATCTAATATTAAATTATAAATTCACCAAATTATAGAGAAAACCTATAATAAATACTATATTTAATTTTGGATGTGATTTTTGCGCAATATGAGTTAATGATTCATGATTTTTATGGTAAGAAAAGTAAATTATTCTAACATATATTATCACCATTAATTGCTTACCAAATATGCATAAGGTTTCTAAATAAAAATAATAATATTATGGAAATAATAGTATTTAAGGGAAAGAAATGGAGAGAAAGAGGGGATCAATGGACGCGATCACATACGTTCGATCAACCAAAAATAAATATTAGCCGTCTAATTGAGAGATAAAATGGGTATAATAAAAAATTACCATGACAAAAAATGGACCCTCCAATTCTTAGATGCTTTATATAATAGTATAGCTATATACCCGCGCGTTGCAGCAGAATTTTTTATTTAAACATTAAAATATTATAAGATAAAAAAATTTACATTTATCTAATATTAAATTATAAATTTACCAAATTATAGAGAAAATATATAATAAAGACTATATTTAATCTTGGATGAGATTTTTGCACAATATGAGTTAATGATTCATGATTTTTATGGCAAGAAAAGTAAATTATTCTAACATATATTATCACCATTAATTTCTTACCAAATATGCACAAGGTTGCTAAATAAAAAAAACAAGAATTATGGAAATAATAGTATATAAGGGAAAGAAATGGAGAGAAAGAGGGGATCAATGGACGCGATCACATACGTTCGATCAACCAACAATAAATATTATCCGTCTAATTGAGGGATAAAATTGGTATAATAAAAATTTACCATGATAAAAAATGGACCCTCCAATTCTGAGATGCTTTATATAATAGTATAGATAAATAGTATAAATATGGGCGAGTGGAATGGAAAGGAGGGAAGCGTGTGAGAGTGGATATTCGCTTAGAATCTTCTGGTGTGAATAATGGGGTGCATAAATAATGTGCAGTTATCAGAAAGTAATCCTAATAATTAAAGAGCTGAAACGTAGTTCAATTAATTGCCTATCGATTTTAGGATCTAATCCAATGAATAATTAATGGGTGGGGATCACTTGATATGAGTTATTTTGACAGTTTTGACAATGAATTTGTAAATAAATACTAAAATAATTAAAAAAAATTATGAATATGTTCTTCTACGGTGATTCAAATTTCAAGCAATTTCATTATCGTTTGATACTCCATCAAGGATCATTAAAATTTTATATACTTTGCAATGGCTATAATTTGACGGTGTTTGATGAACTATCAAACGATAATAAAATTGCATAAAATTTGAATCACCATCAATTTAAAAATTCATTATTAAGATTATCAAAATAACCACTGATCCTTTCCCATTATTAATACCTTAGCCTCGCAACATAAATAAATAGAGGTGCGTTAATGTGCTAACTTTATCATATCGAAACAAATGATATATGAAATGTTTACGTTCCATATCCAGAAAGGGTTGATTGAAGCCTCCAATAACTCGTACATATAATGTAGAATATCGATTTTTTTTTATGAGTGGCCGGCCGGGGATCATTTGACAATCTTCATAACCAATTTCAATTTAATTTAAGAAATTCTAAAACTAATAAACTATTGTAAATATATTTTTAAGCTTATAGATTATTTTTCAGCTTCTCTCATAGTTTCAAAAAAAAGAATGCCATTATATTCCATCAAAATTATAATGGTTAAAATCTATTTAGCTTTGATGGAATATCAAATTATAGTCATTATATTCCATCAAAATTATAATGGTTAAAATCTATTAAGCTTTGATGGAATAACAAATTATAGTCAAATTACATGAAACTCGAAACATAATTAATCTATAAGTTTAAAAATATATTTGTAGAAAAAATTTAATTTTAGAATTTTTAAAAATTAAATTGAAATTGGTTGTCATGTCAAAATAAATAATTTTGGAGGCTCACCATTTTTCTAATGAATTGTTTACTATTTTTCGGATTTTTCAGAAATGACCTTATAATATGGTCCTAAAGCATATTACTTCAATATTTATTTTCAAAGGCGGAGCTCTTAAAGGGGCGTAGGTTGGCTGCTGCCCTCCATCGCTCTTAAAATTAGTATATCTATAAAAAAAATTATAATATTTTATAGTATAATTATGATAATTTTATCATTTCATTCATCCTCCAAATTTTTTAGATGCATTGTCTAAGATATTTATAGAACTTTTTAGTTTCTCTGATTTTGGTTCAAACTCTGCCACTATTATTTTATTATATTATGTAATCTTCAAGTTGCATCATTAAATCTTAGACATCAAAACTTATTTATTTGACTAATCAGTATACATCAAAACTTATTTATTTGTTCTCTCTTCTTTTTGCTCCAGTACAAAACATGCTTGGTTTGGTCGATTAATTTGAAATATATCACCTTGGGTCATGAAGAGAAGTTGGGGACTTCAGATTCAATTTCTTAATTCTAAGTAATAACTAAATAATTTAACAGATAATTATATTCACCTAAAATAGCTGCAGAATAACTAATAAAGCTGAATTTCAAACTTTATAGAGAGAAGCTCGGGAGTCGGGACATGTACTTTCTCCTTTATTACTGCTAATATTTCAGATAAACAAAGTTCACACAATGAAAATGCATGTTGCAAAGTGATATATCATGCGAGGTGGCATTTCTCAGTAGTAGGGTACAATTTCAATGTAGCTGCATGTTCTTGTAATTATACTTGTATCCACCTTCCTGCCTGATTGAGACCCTGCACGACATTTGTCTTTGATGTGCTTGTACCAGAATCTAGCTTGTTCCCTTTGTATACTATATTATCTCATGTGGTTTCTCTCTGTTCTTTTCCCAATTTAATCTAAGTTAACTTATGTTTCTTTTGATTTGTTCTTTTGTCAATTATAGAAATAATAAGTGCTAGGAGATATCTTGTTTTGTGTTAGATTGCATTGTCCTACCAGAGCTGCTCTCATTGAGTTGTTGGTGAAAATTAAAATTGGCTTTTTATTTTTCATCTTTTTGTTGTCTTAAATTCTAGCTTCCACACAACAATATCTGATTATCAGGAAAGAACAGGCACAATCAGACAAGAAAGAAATTGAACCCGTACCAAGGTGATATTGGATTGGACATGGCTCCAATCAAAAAAAAAACATGCACATAAGTGAGGAATTGTGCATTCATAAAATTTAAGAAATGATTGTACTAAATACTTGGACTTTTGCAAATGCATTGGAGGAGATTAACAAAAAAACAATAGGAAGCTCAGTACTAAAGCTGTCCCAAATCAGAGGCTCAGAGCTTCATAAGTCCAGACTTGCTTGATCCAAAGTCAAGCTGAAACTACTGCAGTCAATCAGGCCCAACAAGTTAACAGTCAAGTATATCAATATTAAAACGTGAAATTCAATTTTTACTTTGGCAACTTTATCTAATAATAAAACAGTGGAATTCTGATCAAGCATTTGCTTGAACTCAATGTTTTCTGATAACCTTTTAAAGACAATGTTACAATCTCTCCCCCCCATCTTTGGACCAGTACATAATACCAACAGTAGTCATTTCCAGAGAAATATATACAAAAACAGAATGCACATGGAAGGAGTATTCACCACCATTTCCCACAAGTATACACTTGATAAATTAATAGAAATGTAAGTACTAAAAAGTAGCCATGCATATAAAAGAGAACGGTTTACATTTTTTCCTTTCATTTGTAAGAAAATAAAAAAAAAATGCTATGTTAAAAACAATTACAAGATGATTCCTATTTCCTCGTGGATTAATGGCAAGCACAGAGTTATTGTGCAAACAGGATTTAAATCTCAGATAAGTCTGGAGAATTTTTGTTTTTTAACCAGATAATTATTTTTTTCTAAATAAATCTAACAAGTGTCCAAAAGATAGATGCCATATTTTTTACTATCAGCATACCAGCACAGCCAACTGGTAATCCCTGTTTCTACTAAACAGGAGTTTCAGATCACATTTAATACTCGTGTCAGGAGAAAGAAAGCAACCAAGAAAGCAGAGAAAAGCGCATTAAATGAGCTTGGCCTAAAGTTAAGTTGTCAGTTTTCCTCTTGGCCATGCCAGGAGCATCCAAATCTAGAACGCATGATCCGAAAACAAATTTGTTTACATGTAGTTTGTAACTTATATGCACAAATCACACAGTACAAACGCTGTGGGTGTGTGAGTGAGTGTGTCTGTGGTGCGCTGGCGTGTAATAAAACTGATGCATTTTGGAAGGAAGAGAAGTGGTTTGTTTGTCTTTTATAAAAGGCTGAATTAATGGCTTGGATTCGTTTCAGAAAGGATGTGCCAGAGACGCCTCAAAGCCATTTCTTTTCTTTATTTGATTTTAATGACTTTTATTCTTGCATTTAATCATAAACTAAGGAATCTTGGTCTGAAATGCTCAAAAAAGAAGAAAAGATATGGAGCAACTTGTTTGCATGTATTTATTGTACGGTGTTTTCTCTGCTTTATTTTGTGTTCTTTTTTTCTTTTCCTTTTCTATCTTTTTTGCAAGGAACATGCGTTTCTCGCTACTGGAGAGAAGTTTAACATACCAATTAACAATATATTATTAAGAAGTCTTAAAATAAGAAAAGCATACTTCTCTGCAATTAACTTGTTTTTTTTTCTTTTGAAATTCACATCAGCAGCGCCAGTGATTATACAGTATATATACAAACAGGGTCAATGAGTTTTTAACCCCTTATCATAGAACACTCCATTTTCAGAGCGTTATAAATATAATCTCACATTTACAATTGACGATAGTTAAGATATAATTTTGAATTTGCATGTACCAGCACTTATCCGACTGGCAAATATACCAGTAGAGAACCTCTGCCAGGACACGGGGTCTACATGTGGTGCTAGAGCATTAAGTAGGTCAGAGGAACAATGTTTAAAAATGAGACAATTTGACACCTTCTCTCTACTTTTTTATTCTTTTTGTAGCGCAAAAGGTACATCTTAAAAATTCAAGGAAATCTAAATGTAAGATTAGAGTATCTGAACAGTTTAAAGTAGCTAGTAATGTGGATTGATACATGACTAATTACAGAGAGAAGTATCCTTAAAGAAGGGTCCAAATTAAGCTTCCTTCAACCACTAAACCCCAAAGAGGCATGATACAGTACAGACAGGAGCAACCCAAGTGGATGTCATTCAGTGATCATGCATGCAATACATAATTATGGCATCTACCAACTGGCACCATTTGCCTACCAAAATCACTTGCAATAAAGTGCATCTCCTTAAAGCATTTTTCTAATATAGTACCTAAATTCAGTATCTTCCCATTCCAGGAATATCAGTCATGTCAAAATAATTAATTTTCAAATGATGCCCTCATTAATTGTTTTCTTATTTTTTTATACCTTTTTCATTTGTCTATTCCTCTGTTGCTTGGATGATAAAATGCTGCAGCATAACCGGCATTACAACTTGGGATATCATATTCTTTATGTACCAGATGAAATTCCAAAATTTCAGTGTACTCTGGTTGACCTTGGTTTTTATGGGAGCAACACCAAAAACAGAATAAGAATAAGCTAAGAGTAAATATATATATATATATATATATATATAATTCCAACTACCACAAACTCATTGATTGTCTTTTCTTTTTCCTTTTATCATAATTAAATGATTAACGAAAGATCAAGTTGAGCACAGTTGTGCTCAGTCCGCTCTGATAGTGTCATAGCGTGGATAACACTTAAAAATACAAATGGAAGTGCTTGTTATAAATGGTACCAAATTTTAAAATTAAAGTTGGTTCTTTTGCATATACAGTACCTAACAAGATTTCTTTGGCAAAGCTGTATGATAAGCTTGTTTTTGTTCCCAAGTAGTAGCGAGAAACAAGAGTTATTATATTAATTTGACATTATGAGAGCCTAGCAGAAGACTCCAAAATAAGATGAGCACCAACTAGGAAACAGGCTAAAAAAGAAAGCAGACCAGTACAGACACTGAGACACAGCAGCAAGTGGAAGCCAATCATAAACGAGGAAATTTATTTTACCATATTATGGCATCTACCCATCTGTCAAGATCGCCCATTTTTACGGCCGCATCTTGTTAAAAGTTCTGGTTACAAAAAAAAAATAATCAGAAAGCAAGTACTCTTTTTCTTTCCTTCTGACTTTCTTCTCTTTTCTTTCTTTTTTTCCCTTTGGTTTTATATCACACTTTGCTCTGGAGCTTAACATGGAAGCTACAGTCGGTTGTGAGAGAAATAATTAAAGGCGGCTGTGTCTCTAAAGAGCTACCACTATTCATGGAAAGAGACGCAACCTTAGCCTATGCAAATAGCATTAGTGGATGTGAATATATTACTATATTATATAAATAAAACCAACTCTCCTCATCACGTTTGGACTGGCATTGCTTGAGGAAGTTCATGCATCAACGTTCGTTATGGCAAACACCCTTTTCACAACACAGAAACACTGTCTAACTATGGGAACTTTGAATAGTAATGGAGAAAAAGACCATGTATCTATTCCCCATCAATTCTCAAGCTCCCCTTGGAACTTTGTTTTTATCTTCGCATGACAGCTCTAAATCAGTTCTTTTCAATACCCCAAACAGGAAAATTCATAACAACAGAAAATAAAACGGAAAGAAAGAAAAAGAGGCAATCTTAACCTACTGCTGCAACAACAACTCCAACTGACACTAACCAAAGCAACACAACCAAACAAAAGGGCTTCTAAAAAGCCCTATTGAAACAAAAAGCCATGGATGGAGAGAAAAAAAACAGAGAAATTGACCTATGAAATAAACTACAACGTGCTCCAATGCTGGTCTGCTCCATGTAAAACCAAAACAAAACATCCTACAAAAAAGAAACAAATCAACCCAATTTTGATCAGACAATGTACCAAATTACAAAAGCAAACATAAAAGAACATTAAAAATGGACAGAGAGAGTGGATTTACCATACAATGTAGGATTCACAATGGGTCAATTATCTGATACGACTCGATCAATGGCGAGAAGCAGAGGGCGGCCTATCTGACAAGCCACCATGCTCCTCTTCCTCGCCGTGTATCCGAGCTGGGATTCGGAAGCCTGAGAAACTGGACCCAGCAGACCTGAACCCAATTGACTGTACTGAGTGGTACAGTCCTGGGTGCATCTGGTGGTCAGTCTCTGATGAAATGGGCTCCGCCCATGAACGAACACTAGGCGAGTTACTGGACTGAAGGGGTCCCCTCTGTAGGTAAAGCTGGTTCTGGCCAAGAACTTGCATCGGCACCGCCTGCTGTGATGCCTGTTGAGGCATACTAAACGTGAATCCTCCACCACCTGCACCACCGCTGCCGCTAGCACCATCTTCCATGCTCCATTGCATAATCCTGTTCGGTTCGGGCCACAGTGCTGACCCCGAACTTGACCCGTAACCCAAATTGGCACCGGAGCCAGCAAAGGTGGCACTATGATGATGATGTGTACTGTGATAGATTGGGTCCTGGAATGACTGGAGTGAAAGACGAAGATCCTGAGTCTGGCTGCTGGTGCTACGTTGCAATGGCTCCTGCATGTATGTTTGGAAACCAATTGTCTGAGCTGGCGACGGGGATTGGTTTGTTCCGGAGGTGGAGGCTGCACCGAGGGGGAAGAATGACTTGATGGTATCTGCAATTGCATCTGAATCCAGCGAAGGCGGGAGGAATCCTCCGCTGGGATTGTTGCTACTACCTCCACCACCTCCACTGCTGAAATCAAAGGAAGGATTCACCCCGGTCATTAGTTGGTTCTCGGGGGTAATGGAGACTGAGGCAGCAGTGACACTTGCAGTAGTAGGGGGCGCAGTGGATGGGGTCCAGGTAGGAAGCTCTGCTAATTTATCGATAGCATCTTTTGCATTCTTTATGAGCCAGTCAACGGCCTTGCTGGGCCGGTCGTACCCAAGCCGGTCTTGCACGTCATAGAATTGTATGGCGGTGTGCGCAGAGAGCCTCACCCGCCTGTCTCGCGGACCCTTTGCAGTGCATACTTTGCTGTGCCGGTCTTTGCGGCCAGTGGAGCGAACAATGTGGCCACCCTGCACTGCCACAATCTCACCACCTCCACCACCTCTCATGCGAGTGGTTGGAGTCTGCGTAACCCGGCTAACTGCTTGCTGCTGAGAAATCTGTTCTGCGTGCACGAACGAGTAGCTCATGGTGTGGCCATGGGAGTGGTTGTGGGTCTCGGCCATGCGCTCAGAGAAAAGCGCATATTCGGCTGAGGAAGCCGTGGCTGAAGGGGAAGAAGAAGTGGAGGGGGAGTTGAAGTGCGGGCCCAACCGACTTGATGATGCGTGCTCTGTGTCAGCTTCTGGTTCTCCCGCTTCGCCACCTCTTGCGCTTCCGCTTGGGTTTGGGTTTAGATTCGGGTGATAGAAGCTGCTCCTCCTGGGATCCAGCTGAACCTTGCCTCTCTCCTATTCCTGTCTTCGAGTTGCTACTAGTTGACTTGCTGTCTCTCAACCTGCTGCGGCTTGTTTTGCAGTAAGTAAAAGTACTGGTGCTTGTCTTGGTGGTTCTGTTTTCTCTTCCAAATGGTCTGGCCATCCAACTCAGAGAATTCCATTATCAAAACCACCACCACCACCACCACCAACCTAGAACAGGAAAACAAAACCACTGTTTGAGTCTGAACATATGTGAAGAAGATGAGTGTAGAAAAGAAAGAGGGGAATTTTGATGGGAGCAACGAGACAAAAAATTAAAGATAAAAATAAAAAAGAGAAAGATAGAGAGAGAGAGAGAGAGTAAAGAGGTACACGGCATGGCGTGGCTGTCGTTCTCCTTACCTTTCCCTCTCAATCGGGGGTGCGGCAAATTGGAATTGTCTCTCTGTTACCCTCTAACGCCAAGTGTGTGGGTGTGTCCTTGCCATCACATTTTGGCACCAAGCATCAAATAAATCGTAATTGAAACAAGAACAGATACAGATGGAAAAGTTTCTTCTTTTATCCTGTTCTTCCTTTGTGTGTGCTTTGGTGCGAATGGTAGAATAGAATGGAGAAGAGTGAGCCTGATTTGAGGCTCACCTCACCTCAATAGAGAGGAGAGAGAGAGCAGGGGCCAGGGGGGACAGAGGAGGTGTCAGAGATTAAAATCTGGTGATATCAGCGGCCCACTTCATGTCGCAAAACAAGGCTCAAGGCCCAACAAACAAATCTCCTCCTCTCTCTCTTTTCACCTCTCTATGATACCATGATCAGAGATTGGAATTGCAAAATTTGATCTCCTCTTCTCTCTCTCAAATCTCCACCCCTCTTTCTTCTTTCTTTTTTCCTCTTAATAGAGAGACAGGAGACTAGCAGCTTTTGGAGGTTGGTTTTCAGTTTACTAGGCGTCCAGGCTTTAATGCTTAGCCAAAAGAGAGGAGGCCTTTTTTGCTACACATGGGGTTGCCAAGTTACTGCTAGCAAAGCTTTATTCTCCAGACCAAAAGAGAGTAGGCGTCACTGGAGGAGAGGGGATTGGATTGATTACTAATTACCCTCTCTTTTGTTCTACCCTTTATTATTATAATAATAGTTGTTATTATTATTATTAGCATTATTATTTTCCTTTTTGTTGTTGCTGTTTATCCAACCAGACAGGGACATTCAAATTCCGGTGGGAATAAACTGACATTAGTTTCCCAGCATCATGCTTCCCCACTTTAAAAATTAAACAACATAATTTAATTCGACTAGCAAAACCTCACTCTCACGCGCGCGCGCTCTCTATCTTAGTAGCTTTTGGTGCTTTTGATTGGCTGTTTTGGGGCGTGAGAAGAGACCGTAAAAATTGGGAGGAACAGATTGGTAAATCCGATGTTTTGGGCACCTCTCCATTCTGTACGGATGCTGGAGATCTTGAGTGCTTTGTAGTTCAATTTTGTATAACGGGTACTGACCGTGGCCGTGGGCCCAGGGCTGTCAATGAGCAGAATAGAGTACGGATAGATATATTTTTATATTTATGTTTATTAGAAAAAATTATTTATATTTTATTTATACTCATTAAAAAAAATTAATCATATTTTACTTTTATTTATTAAAAATTTTCGGGTAACAATATATAATGAATAAAAATAAAAAATTCAATGAAAAAAATTATATAATTTAGACAAATAAATAGTATTAAATAAATATACTAGCAAAGTACAATAATAATTAACATTTTAGATATAATAAAAATCATATAATTTTTTCATGTCAATTGTCATAAAAAATATATATTAATTACTACATATATTTATATAATTTAACTATATATATTTTTATTAAAAATATAAAATAATTATATTTATATATATTTATATAATTTACCTAATGGATAACGGATAACGAAAATCTCTTACCCATATCCATATCCGATAAGCTAATGAAATTTATTTCTTATCAATACTCATATCCGATAGCCTAACGAAAATAAAATGTTATCTATATCTATATTTATCAGATATGATACGGATCAGATATGTACGACTAAAAATGTTTCATTGACAACCCTATGTGGGCCGTGTGTTTTGCTATGGGTAACGGTGTAAAAGATGCATTCCTTTTTTTGCTGTCGAGGCACGTTAGATATCTATTCGTGTTACAAGAATATTGTCACCTCCTATCGAAGTAATTGTTCTATATTATGGATAAGGTTCCTTCGAATGGATCACATGATAATGACTATTTTATAATTTTAATAATGAACATATGAAAAAAAAATAAAAATAGAAATTTTTATATATTTTTTTACTATTAGATTGACAGTGACTTAAATTTTATATAATTTCATTATTATTTGATAATCCGTCAAAAACTCTTAAATTAAATCAGTTACAAATTATATAACATTATGATAGTTTTTAATGAACTATCAAACGATAATGAAATTGCATGAAATTTAAATCACCATAAATATATAAGTAGAATAACATATTTATAAAAGAAATTCTATTTTAAAGTTTTTTCATTTTTATTTGAAGATCCATTGTCAAGATTGTCAAGGGATTATTTTCTAGACATAAATGAGTTAAAGTTGTTAAAATCAGCCGTCTGGTGATAAAAGTAGGTTTTAGATTTGAAATTCAGATGAAATATTTTGTAAATATTTATGAAATTTAAGAATTTGACTGTCATATTTTCATAAAAAATGAGTTAAAATTGTTGATGCCATTATTTTTTAGTCGATTTTGATTGACCGATAACATATTATTATAGAATATATGGATCGATTTTTATTAGGAAAAAAATTTATACATAGATCTTACTTGAGCAATCCATCTATTTCTAAGTGGTTGATTTGTAATATTGTTAGATATATATATATATATATATATATATATATATATATATATATGTGAACTTGAGCAATATTTTGGTGTCCAATTAATAAATAATTTTTTTGCATCTATATGGTCCGGTCAAAACAAATTTGAGTCAAACAAGTTGATTACATCATTGACATCATTAGTTTTTTTTTCCTTTTTGCAATTTGAAAAGTAAAAGACGAAGCATGATTGTCCATTGTCCATAACAACAATGTTCTGAATTTGTACGAATTGGGATTAGTTTCTCTCTAACAAAATAAAAAAAAAAAAAATTAAGTAAAATTAAGTAAAATACAAGAAAGAAAAAAGAAATTATCACAGATTCGAAATCTGAATAGAACCATTTAGAAATTTAAGTGTTTCATTCTCATTTTTCTTATTGAAAAGAAACCAATGATATAAAAATGGGGTTGACGATGCTTGAAAAATATTGTGATGAAACAACAACCGACAAAAGTTCACTATCAACATTAAGAATAAAAGTACAAAATTTTTACGCATCTCACAAAGAAGTACGCTACAATTGTGATAAGTGCTCTGGTTCCTTTTGATCATAAAAAGCATTTATTCTTCTGCCATTAAACTATCTTTGTTGTAATCAATTCAAAGTCCTTACAGCACTTCATGTTCTAACACCTCTAAAGCCTTCCTTCTTTCACACTTAAGAATCTACTTATTGCAATTACTATGTCGGATATAAAATATCTACAAATGTTCTTCTCTAAAAAATCTCAAATGCTCTAAAAATATATATTCTCAAATATGTGACCATATATGATGAGTATAGTCATAGACCAAATATGTTCAGATTTTTTTTAATTTTGGTAAATAAAAAAATAGAAAAATGGTAAGAACACTCCGATTTTATGCACCAATAGTTTGGACCGAGTTTCAAACTTGGTCCCAGGTTTCTTTTTACATTTGTATGTTATATTAAAAATGAAGCACAACAATAGATTATTCTAAAATATTATAATAATAATTAAAAATAAGTTTTATAATGTGAAATATAAGCACGATAATACATTATTCTAAAATAGTATCAAATAAATTGAAATATTATAACAATAATTAAAATTTAATTGTTCTGATAATTATAATAATAAACATAAACACGACATCTTCTAATCTAAATCATATTCTACTGGATGAGCTCGATCTCAAGTTGGTAGTTTGTTGATACGACCCTTCATTTCATCCATAACCGTTGGAATGTGTTTCTTCCTTTTCCTTTATTTGTTGATTTTTGCTGGATCTGGTCTGATGATCGGACCGTTGTACATTGGTCAATCTTGTTTATTGTCATAACTACGCCAATGACCAGACCATGTGTTAATATAGTACTGAATGTTATAATATGGACTAACGTACTAACTGTAATCTAGCATTCTGTAACAAACAAACGTCAATCAAGTAATCACATAGAATGTCGGTCAATTACGACTTTTGGCATCAATAATTATCAATTCCCATCATAGGTAATTCAACGTCATATTTCATTTCACCCCTTTCTCCCTATTATTTGAAATAAAAATTAAAAATATTGCTTAAAATTTTAAAGTTAAATAAAAATTATATATGTATAGAATATTATCGTTTCAATAAGTCCATTTTCGTTGTAAACATTATAGTTATTGATACCCTAATCAAAATATGACATCATAAGTTTTTCCCTTATCACCGCAATTTTTTATCAGTTTCATAATCTTTTGGGAGAACACCAGACATTGGGCTTCCCAAGCTACTGCAATTTCTCGACGCTTATAGAACCACTCAACACATTTGTGCCACGTGTTCTCGACGATAGCACATATTAAAAGTTATCTAGCAATCTTGAACACGTTGTTCAGTGATTCTGAACCATTGCTTATCATTATTCCTCATCAATTGAGACCTCTGTCTAGATATTGTGCTCATCTTTCTTTATGCAAAGCAGCCACTTGATCCGGGGTTAACTCCTCATAATGAAATTTCTCGACTCACACTTCCTCAGTTGTAGTGGTTTTGTTATTGTGGTTTTCTATTATTTCATGTCCTTATGTTGGACACTTATTATGTTGGGAGATTTTCTTACATGATTTTTGCTTTTCTTATCCACATTTTGTACCGAAACACGGGATGGTGGTTGCTCCTGAGCTCGGGAGTGGGTTCTTTCCTCAACCATGACTGGGTTATTACTTTCAAGAATACTAGTCGGATCATAGTAATCATAACTGAATATTAATTCAGATTTAACTACTAACTCTAGTGTTTTTACCCGGATATTTGGTACAGAGATGTTGTTTTAATCATTCCTCAAATTTCTTTAAAAATAACCCCAAATAAACTATAAAAAAATCACCCGAACCCTGCTTGGGCAGTGTTGATCCATGCACTAATGCTGATGTTGAATTGGGTAGGGAGCAACTCCAAACCAGCATGAATCTGTCTCCTCAAGTCACGAAGATTTATTATCTCATCGATAGAAAATGTGCACGCGGCACAAATATCGTAACTCGCGCTGGTTGAAGTGTTCAGAATTTGACCTCCGTGATACACATTGATCAGCAACATTGTTGTCTCTACAATATGAATGATAAACCCTACTGTTAGTGTATTTTAGTCCAAATAGAAAAAAACTTACAATATTGATGAGAAGAGAGTGGCGAATATGGATCGGGATTGAATCTGTCGAAAAACACACTTCTAGTTGAAAGCTCTTGCAACAGTAACAATGACGATTTTGAAAAATGACTGCAGGAAGATGAAAGAGAAGGTTGTTGGTTGTATGACAATATATAAATAAATTATCAGAAATCGAGTTTTAAACTCGATCTCAACTTCCTGCTACTTTTAAATACACACAAACGTAAAAAAAAAAAACTGAGATCAAATTTGAAACTCAGTCCAAACACCTGGGACCTAAGCTATTGATGCACAAACTCGGGCATTCTTACCATTTCTCTTTTTTTTTTTACCAAAATAAATAAAAATATCTGAAATATGTTCCTCTCAATAGAGAGAGTGGAATGAGCAATTGAGCATCCACTATCCAGAACTGGCACATGCAGTCATTGAATTTATTGTGAGGGGTCACACAAAGTACAGCACTCTTACATGTTACAGTGCATCTGTTGCCCATCCTGTTCTTTACCCTCGCCAGCTCATCATATGTCTACAGGTAAAAGACAGTCACTGGTGTAACAAGTCATTGCCAATAGTTGGACCCACAAACTTTAATTCTCTTGGAGGCATTATAATGAGTATGAATATTATGGGACCCATTGTCAGTTCAAACATGATGTCGCATGAATTGTTCCTCTCTCTCCACAGAATCAGATTTTCCATCTGAATTTTAAGCATGTCGGCTCCCGAAAACGGAAAAAGAAAATCTAGGTATTCCATTGAAAAAAGATTGATAATATCATAATTTCATCACATTTTTCCACCCTTCTATTTTGTGGCAATCACTTCTTCATAATTTTTTCATCTTGATGACTATCCTTTAAATTTTCAATTTCTAACAAATACTATTTCTGATAAAAATTTCACTCAATAACGCGACTCAAAGGACATAAAAATCAAATGTTTAGAAATGTAAATATGTATATATGATTTATTGTATTTTAGTCCATATTTTTTTATATTTGAGGCAAAAGGAGACGTTTTTGCTTTGAAATTTTAAAATAAAGATTTGGCTTAATTAGTAGACAAGGATGACCTCCAAGAAGATAAATGCTCTAGTTGTTCAGCTACGTACCTGGGATAAAGTTTTATAAACATTGCATAAATCACTGGATAGTATGGATATATAGAATATGCGGATAACTTTTCTTTTTTTGGAAAAGAAATGTGAAATGAAAGAGAAATTTTTTTTTACAATATTTTAATTAATAATAGGAAAGCAGTATAACCTTTGATGTGTATGTTTTCTATTAATACACTTTTTTTAAGTAATTAATATCTTAAAGAAAAAACCCGCTTTATTCCCTAGAAAAGCTAACTTACAAACAAAGTACCGTCGCAATCAAAAGGTGCTAAAAAGAAAGAAACATGTATAATTGTGAATCGTTGGACATATCAAATTTCCTTTTTATATGCACGCCAGAAATTCCTCGTCCATTAATTCGAACTCAGTTGGGTGAAAGCACTCACAAGCGGTACCTATCCATCAAATTTTCAATCTATGTCCATTTACAATGGCTACCAGTATACCAGAAGAGATCAAACGACAGAAAATTTGAGCACTGTGGCCGTACAGAGTGGAGAGGAGAGAAGGGGAGAGGAGCCGGAGCAATTACATGCATTAAAATTTGAAACCATGATACTGGTACCGTGACATGTAGCGTGGCCTCTCCTAATTGAGTTGTATCAGTAGTAAATGCTACGAGGGTGTAAATTGATCGGGTCAAGTTCGAATCGGGTTATATTATTTTATTATTTTTATTCGATCTGAACTCAATCTGTTTAAATTGGGTCAAAAATTTTTGATCCATATCCGATCCGACCGACCCGATCAAATCCATATAAAATAATTAAATATTTATTAATTATTTTTTATAATTTTAAGTAATTAAATATTAATTAATTAATAATTAATCTTATTTAGTGTATAATTAAGCTTTAATTAGTACTAAACCATAAAATTATTAAAAAAAAATAATTAATCGGATCGGATCGGATTGATCTAAACCCAACCCGATCCGATTCGGATAAAAAATATTAAATTTATACTCAATCCATTTATTTTTGAGTCATATCGAATCGGATCAAATTAATAATTGACATCTGTAAACATGACATACACCACTACTACTACAACTACAACGCTTGCTTGGCACAGTGATGGCTATCTTTTAAAATACCCATTTTGCCCCCTCCCCTCCCCTCCCTGCCTGATTCCATCATCCCATTCCCATTTATTTTCTTCCCCATCCTCATTCAATTCAAAAAAATACGAATTTAATGTGGCTCCTGAGAGATGGAAATGGAATCGTAGGTGACTGCACGAACCCCTTTTTAAGCAAAGTGCATGTCATCTGACGCGTCTCTTTGATTTGATTATTGATGATTTCATATTCGATTTTTCCCAAGTAAATACTGCAGTCGGTACCACACACTGCACGATTCCAGATTCCTTGGCCAACTTCTAATTTTCGTGTTATTATAATGTGGCGGTTATTTAATTGTTTCTTGTTGGGAAAGCATTAGACTACAAATCAACACAACTAAACCGAATTCAAGCAAAATCGAGTCAGGCTAAATTGAACTCATTCTAAAATAGAACCGAGCTAAATCAAGTTAGAGCTAAAACCATCTCGAGTTTATTTGAACTCGTGATGAGGCCAAGCTACAGACGAACTAGATTATTGTAATTTTTACATCGATTTTCATATAATCTTAAATATTAGAGTTAAAAAAATATAAAATAACTAATATTATATTAATTTTATAATAAAATTTGGAAAACATAACTAATATTTTCATATGATCATATATAATTACAGTCTAAATAAATATATTTTTCTTCTTTGAATTGCATTAGTTACTTATTTATATTTTACTAATTTTATAATAAAATTTGAAAAAAATGCATATATTTTATAAAATCTGTATATGTTAGTAATTAAATATTCCAAATTATATAAAATAACTTAATTTTGAATTATTACGAACCGAGCTAAGTTGAGTTTTGTAAAAAATCTAATCGAGTTAAAATCAAACCGAACTCGAATGAGCCACAAGACTCAAGCTTTTCTCACGGCCCTAATAATAATAGTAGCAATCAGTTTTGTAATATATATATATATATATATATATATATATATATATATATATAGAGAGAGAGGGGTAGATATATACCGTGGCATCAGTTTTGTGAAAACATTTTTATTTTAGCCGATATGCAAACAGATCAAAAATTATATTTTAAAATCTCAAAAAATTAATTTAAGATTTCCATTAAATTCTTCATATGAAAACCTTATGAGATATAAAAATTTGGAGTGTTTTGAATTTTTTAAACCACTCTTTTGAATTTTTGAAAAAACAACCCTAATAATAATAAATATTCAATGTTTGTGTTATTTTTTTAAAAATTCATAAGAGGCTTAAAAAAACTCAAAATGCTCTAATTTTTTGTATCCTATAAGATTTTTATATGAAAAATTTAATAAAAATCATAAATTAGAATTTTTGAGATTTTAAAATATAGTCTTTGATATGTTTGCATATCAGCTAAAATGCAAACGTTTTCACAATAGTTTATCTCTCTTTTTATATATATATATATACACATAGAGAGAAAGTTTGGCTACGGTGCTACGCGAAGCACGGATGACCCATGTGCTACGGACCGTTCCTCCGTCTTCAAAGTTCCAATAGTCGATCCGACCAGTTAAAATATTTTTCATATGAAAATCTAGTTGGAAACCAAATTTATATTTTTTAGAATTTATTTACTATTTTTTAAGATAGCTAGAAAATTACTTAATTTAATTATTATAAGCCATTCAAAAGGAGTCATTTTCTACCTATCTTAAAAAATAGTAAAAAAATCCTAACCATTTAAACTTTAAAGACGGAGAAACGGTCCGTAGCATATGGGTCATCCGTACTATACGTAGCACCGTAGCCAAACTCTCTCTCTCTCTCTCTCTTTGTATATATATATATATATGAGTAAAACTAATATGCTCATAGGAGTCCCTCCATGATTATAGCTCAAAAATATATCAAATCATGTTAAAATTTTAATTTATCACTCTCATAAAATTCTTCATATTGAAATCTTATGAGGTACAAAAATTTAGAATATTTTGAGTTTTTAAGTCACTATTTTTTATTTTTAAAAATAATATACAAATATTGAATATATTATTATTTTTAGAACTGACTTTCAAAAATAAAAATAAAATAATTTAGAAAACTTAAAACATTATAATTTTTTCCTATAAGATTTAAATATGAAAAATTTAATGATAATGATAAATTAAAATTTAAAAATAATTTAATATATTTTTGTGTTAGAATTATGAATGAGCTCGGTGCTCTTAGTTGCACACTAGCTTTATATATATATAAAAAGGTGAGACCGTGAGAGTTGTGCCACTGTGCCAGCCAACAAACCAAGCATATCTTAACACAGTTGATTCACTATTTCACTCAATAATGATAATTGGTCTGTAACCCTGCTGTCCTGTAAGAGGATCCGACAAAAATAATTGGAATGTACGAATTATAAGTTTCCAAAAAGTAATTTATTTATTTATATAAATAATTATTAGAATTGTGTAAAACCGAAGAAACGGCGGGAAGATAATTTATTAGAGACCAATGAGCAAATAATGTTGAAAAACATTACGAGGATCTATGAATAAAAAGAGTTAATATTGGCCAGGAAGGTAAAGATACATGGCCTCAAATCTCTTCCGAAGGATAACAATTATATTAGTATATTACTATGTTTAGTAAGATAATTAATTTCAGACGATAATGGCTACAAAAAAAAAGAATATCATAATATATTGAAAATTTTGAGTTTTTTCAAAAAAAAATTGAAACAATTGTTCTAACACATTTTTTGTTTCAATTAATTGATTATGTCTATTTTTATTCCGATTTTATGTTCCATTGTCTGTAAGTGTAATAACTATTTCTCAATTAATTGTCATTTTAAGTCTTTATATGTTCCGTTGTATTATCGTTCATTAGTAAGATATGTTTATAATTAATATAACTGGCATTATAAAAAAATCATAAATTTTATGCTCAAATTTATTATTTTTCAACAAAATGTACTTTAGTATTTCTAATGAGATGCAATTCATTAAAATATATCTTTTCTAATATATATATATATATATAGAGAGAGAGAGAGAGTGGAGATACCGTGAGCTTAAGTTCACGGAGGCCTTCCGTGCGCTTAACTCAAAAAGTATATCAAATCATTTCAAAATTTTAATTTATCATTCTTATTAAATTATTTATATGAAAATCTCATGGGATGCAAAAATTTGGAGCGTTTTGAGCTTTTTAAATTATGGTTTTTAATTTTTGAAAATCAACTCTAAAAATAATAATAATATATTCAATACTTGAACATCATTTAAAAAAATTAAAAACGATGATTTAAAAAAATCAAAACACTCCAAATTTTTGCATCCCATCAGATTTTTATATAAATAATTTAATGAGAATGATAAATTAAAATTTCGAGATGATTTAATATATTTTTTGAGTTAAGCTCATGGAAGACCTCCGTGAGCTTAAGCACACGGTATCTCCACTATATATATATATATAACCGGTAGCTTTAAAGTACTACTTGTATTTTTGCGAAAAAAAAATGATTAGAGATATTATGAAAATGAAAACTACAAAATTGCATAGCATAGTTCGGGACTGATGAATACGCGCAGGGGCAGGGGATTGCATGCAATGTTAAAAACTTTCTAGAGATGCATCATTTATGCATTAAAAGGATGTAGTATTTCTGTACGAAATATTTGTTAAATTTACTACTCTAGCGTCCCTAACTCTCTAATTTCACAATTAAGGACCTATTCTTTGTTCTTTAAAGGAAAAAACAAAGCTAGTACATATTACAATTCCTCTAAAATTTGGTCCTCCTCTGCCATTGCTCCAACTTCGTTTTTTTTTTCTGTTTGAATAACTTCTTCTGTCTCAATTATATGTGTTTGCAGAAATACAGAATGGTGCTTTTAATATATATTATATAATATACTAGTACATGGAAGAGATTCAATGCTCATTCTATTAGTCACATGCATTTTCTCGACTCTTTATTACTTTTGAGAAATCAGTGAATTTTCTATGATTTAGTGACAATGCAATATTTTTTTTATATGGGAAGTCAATTTTTAAAAACTTAAATGTGAAATTTAAAAAAAAATACAAAAAATTAGATAAAATTAAATGAATTGACTCATCTATTTATCCCAACACGATTCTAAAATATAAATGGTACAATCAAAACTAAATATTCCAATAAATATGAAATGCAGCCTTAGCCTAATGTTTATACATTACTTTTTTTTAATAATAGTGGTTTCACAAACACTTCAAAAATAAAAATTGTCCTAATAAACAATGATAAGTTTATCATGGACTACCGGCTTGAATTTTCAAAAGAAATAAAAATAAAAGTTTATGATGGACTTGAATACATTTCTTGAATCTAACGGTGAAAAGAGCTTGCACTAACTTCTCTTTTATCAGAATGACTTTTCTTGACGAGATTTTCTTTTCGGGGCCCTTGTTATGCTAGTATAAGTAACTTAACTGCAAATAGGTAATATGAGGAGCATATTATGTGGACCTGATGCTTTCTAGAACAAACCGAAAATTTGTGTAGGGTATTGATAAACATATGCGTTGTATGTGTCACGATACGGAACATGTTGTGTCAGCACATGTTTACGTGTTTAGACGTGTGTGTTTTAACATCTCAAAAATTTAAAAACTCAAACACGTACATCTAAGACACGTGATATGTCTAGAATGTTGTGTTAAATATGTTCACGTTAAACATGTATCAACACTTATAACACATACAAATTCAATAAATTTCAAATAAAATTAGAGAAATATATAACAAAAATAAGAATGATTCTAATAAAAAAAAATTAACATGTTATATTTAAAAATATCATACATGTTAGAGTGATCCTGATATCTAATTTCAATATCAAGCTAATCTTTTAAACACACAAGCATTTTAAAAGTCTAATATGTTAAAGTATTTTATACGTGTTATACGTATGTGTTCGTGTTCAACATGTTAGGTGTGTGTGTTTAAATGTGTCAAAATTGCTCATATGTTGATCACACGCATTTTAAAAGTCTAATATGTTGAAGTATTTTATACGTGTTATACGTATGTGTTCGTGTTCAACATGTTAGGTGTGTGTGTTTAAATGTGTCAAAATTGCTCATATGTTGATCACACGCATTTAACAACACGACACGTGTGACACGTGAACACATCACGTGCAGACACTTTCTTCAGACAAAAATATTTATTGGTGTCCATATTTACATATGCATGAAAACGTGTCTAACACGTTTATCATTACCCATTTGTCATTTAGAAAATAAATATTCTAACAATCGATCATTTTTTTCTTGGAATTATTCCATCATTGTCAATTGACTCGCTAAGCCTTTAATTTTGATGTTACAGCAAAACCCTAATTATTGATGTACTAATCATTGGGGCTAAATTGTAAAATTCGAAATTAATAAAAATTATGATGTTCATATTAACTAAAGTAATAATTTATTACTTCGTAATATATACTTTTAATTTTTCAATTCATTTTTTATCTCATTAAATGAAAATTTTCATCATTTGATGTAGTCAAATGCATGATTTATTTCTTTTGACTTAGATAAATATAGTTTTTAATTCATTCGTCCTATTACTATTCCAATTGAGACGTACATCAATTTAGTACGGCCTTTATAAAATTAAACTCACTTTCTTCTCATTTAGACATTGAAAAATAATAGGGAAAACTAACACGATACATGAAAACAAATTTTATCGCCTCCTATCCAAAAAAAAATTCGATATTAGTATTTATTATGGATATTTAAGGAGCAATCAATTAATTGTCTTTTCCCTCACGGGCATACCAAAAAGAGGTACAATCCACCGGTAGACAATATCTTGACAAAATAAGCGTTGGGACAAAGTTCACTCATCCAGATAAGATATATTCTAGAATTCCTATAAAAGAATTTTAATTTTAATTGTTTTTATTCTTAATTATAATCAGAATTTTTTTTTTTTAAAAAAAATCCATGTTCACTCTTAAAGGTATATACTAGAAAGTCGGCATATTAAGCTGTGATTTGCGGAACTTGCTTGATTATCAAAATTAAAAATTTGAGAATAAATTTTAAATTATCAATACGTGTTTTAGCAACAAAATAATTTTCAACCTTTTCTGCGAATTAAATACAACATATTTTACTGGTCCTGTTTTGTTACAGAGTCTTGGCATATTTTACGAGGAAATTAGAGAGGTCCCTATTCTAGCTTGCATTATGTAGTTTGTATATATTGAAATTTCCCAATTAATCAACCATGATAATATCCAGTACAGGTGCATATCTTATCCAAATTTGTACGATTTCAATAAATAGCAACCAAGGTTTGTACGGGTTCGATCAATAGAAGTCATGAATATCAAAAACTCTCTAACTTTATACAAAAATAATTTAACTGAATTTCAAATTCGTAACCTTTGAAACGGAAATTTCTATCTCATCACAGAACAAAAAAATGATATTAAATTTTAAAGCAAAGTTGAAAGCGCTTTTGTGTAAAAAAAAAGACAAATAAATAGGGTGGTGGGGTGGGGTGGGGTTTTTTTTTATATATTTGGCACAAAAATAAGGGATGGAATTTTCTGTTTTTTTTTTCCTTTTTTTGAAAAAAAAAGTAAAAAACAGGGGACGGATTAGGGAAGGAAAGAGTCGCTTTCAGTCCCAAGCTGCCCCCACAGTCCCACACCATGATCCATCACCATCTTCAACTTTTTCTTTTTCCTCAAGGGGTCGCCTACACAATTATATAAATTTAAATAAACCTTTTTTACTATGTGAATGGATTCATCCAACAACAACAACAAGGCAACAAGGTTGCAATACATACAAGGTTTCCAGTGCACTAATGTCAACAAGCAGCAGATAGAGAGCGAGCAGCTGGTGTAGGGAAGGCTGTCGGTGCTTCAGCTACAGGCTACAGCAGCAGCTACTGCATGCTCATCAGCATTCGCAGTTGCAGCTACAGCAACTGCTCCTCTGGCCTCTGCCATGCATCTGGAACAGTACTCACATGTGTCATGCGTGTTATATTCATTTTCTAATGAACTTTCTACGTACTGCTCTAGAATTTCAGAGTGATGTTGAATACACGAATAATACTGGAATTTTATGAACTTTTATTCCCTCTTTAGTTATAATTATCATCTCCTTTTGTATATTTATATGTCTATATGTAATTCTTTTGTTAAGAAAATGATGATGCGACAACAAAATGATTAGCATCATTTCAATGGGCTGATTTGGGAGGCATAATTGTAGAGTTGACTGACAGCTTTTGTAGCAGTGCACAATTAATAATTTGGGGACTGAGCCAAAGACAATCCTTTGGTTGTTTCCTTCTTTACAGTGGGGGTCCTGGCGCTCTCCACAGAGCAGGCTCTAAGCCAAATAAGCCAATAGCTAGCCATTGTACATAGATGATAGCGTCACCCCCACAGCGCAATTGCAATATCTCATCGCATGGCCATGCCATGCCATCTCTCCCTCTCTCTCTCTCTCTCTCTGATTTGGCGCGCGCATACACAATTGCACATCGTACCTGATTAGATGTCACATGGGCAATGAGTGTGCAGCTAGGCCTAAGCAACTACCTTGTATATGTTGAGCTGTCCAAAACACGCTCTGCTCTTTGCCACTTCCACAGTTATTCATCGTGCTTTGAGGGTATTTTGGATGGTGCGAATAATAGTGCAAAAATAAAGAAATTAAAAATAGTAAATGAAAACAGTACAAAAATAATAATTTTTAAATTAGTTCAAGATAATGAAAAAGTTGTGTTATTCTGAATGGTATTATTACTTCTTTAAAGTTACAGGATGTCTGACTTAAAATAAATCTATAAGTTTAAGAACGTATTTATAACTAATTTTATATGTTTATGATTTTTTTTCTAATTATACACAAAACATCATCAAGCTAAGTAGTATATGTGAATCCTCGTCCCTGTCAAATAACATAAATTAATTGTAAAAAGTTTGAAAAGCTTTATAATTTCAAAAACATGACTTTGGAAATTTCCATTTAAAAATATATACTGCTTACATTATAAATATAAAATATTCACTAGGTTTTTATATTACAGAAGAAATTTTATTGTAATTCAATTTACTGTCAACATAGACCGACCAAGAAAAACTAAATTGCGTTTCACGGAAACAAACACAAGTGATCAGATTAATATATATATATATGAGCTTAATCTTCAGAAGATGTTATTTACATTCTGAATAAATTATGTTGAATATTCTAGTGATGCTTTCTCGTTTTTTCTCGTGACAAAAGAAATGTGATATTTAGGACAATCATTGAGAAGCTTAAAACAAAATATATTATATTTAAATACATATAAATATATTAACGAATGTATTATTATTTTTAGACGAGTTGGATCCGTACGTCTGAAGCCAACATTTATCAGTGATACTTTCTGGTTTAGGGGTCCAAGCTGTATGTAAGAACTGGAACTCGCCACTGCCAGGTGGCGTGTTTGGTAAAAATAATGAAACGCGCCACTGTCAACAACAACAAGGCAACAAGGCTGCAACAAAGCAACAAGACAACAATGCAACAAGGCAACAATGCAACAAGGCAACAAGGCAACAATGCAACAAGGCAACAAGGCAACAAGGCAAAAAGGTAAAAATAAGGAAACCCGTCACTGTCAGTGGCGCGTTTCAAATGCGCAGTGAACGCGCCACTGCCAGTGGCACGCTGCCATTCGTATATTTGAAATTTTACGTTTCTCACTCTTATTTTTAATAATATTAATTTACTAAAAATTATTATTACTAAAAATTATTGTTTATAAGAGCTATTCTAACCTATAAAACTCTATACGTGTGTGAAAAATGATGATACATCTCTAAGTTCTTGAAAGAATCTTATATAAAAGAGAAGTCATAAAGATGGCTTATTAACATGAGTTAATAAGGTTTAAGAGTGAAATCATGATATCAAGTGTGCATGATCACGTCTCCAATTGTAAGTAACAACCGCAAGATATGAGGAATTAATGACAACAATGGTCATAATTGAGATGAGTGTCGAGTAATTCTCAAACTTAAGAATATTTAGTTTGGAATTTATTCAAAATAATGTGGATTAAAATAGGCCTTATAAAGTCTAGTGAAATAGCATTTTATGACTAAATATTCGGCTCTAAGTTAATTGAGCTTTCGGGAATACAACCCTATCAGTCAGTATTCTACTATTCTTAAACCACACTTGATCCGGTGGGATAATGGGTCAATTTGATCTTATCCTCATAAATTAAAATATGCATCAAGTATAATTTCAATAGCTTCTTTCATGAAAAAAAAAATAACTTCTTGCTAGAGTGAATTTGTTTCTAATCTTCAAGTTGCAAATTTTTCTTTTCATTAGAAACAATATTTTTTTCAAATAGTATTTATCCCTTAATTTTTGTCAAAAAAATAGCTCTTAGTACATAGAATTCGCTTTTATCCAAAATTATAAAAAAGAAAGTCCATTTGACAATATTTGTATCTAATCCGGTTTAAGACAAGTATGAAAATAGAAATATACATTTAGTAAATATAATTATTCATCAAATAAATTTGATATTGTGCGAATTACATGAGTAATATATAAGATTATAAAACCACAGTCTTGGCTGAAACTTTTCATTTGATATGCACATAATAGATCACTCGAGATAACTGAAAAATAAATGTTGGTATCTTTAAAGTAACAACAAGCCAAACTTGACTAGAATTTAACTAACGGTACTTTCGTTCGGGTCAATTTTCTATTTTTCTTATTTATTATTAGTTTTAGTTTATGCTTAGGATCGATCTTGGTTCAATTTGTTTGAGGATATCTAATGTGTTCATGTAGCATTTAGACACCAAGCTTCACTAGTTTAATTATTCTGATTTAACCAATTAATTAAGTTTCACGACCTTCCATTGTACTCAACGGCGACATCAAGATATATGCCAACCGACATTTGAACACCTTTTTAGTTCGCTGAAAAATAAAATTTATATAATAAAAAATAAAGTTTTTTTAATTTAGATATTTTATTTTTTTAATCCGAACACCACTACGGACCGTTTTTTATTCCGTCTCTAATTATATTGGTTGCATGTGATATTGCATAACCATTAAACCATTGCGTTTCTTCATGTCATTGCAAAGGAGTAAAAGACCAGTGCAAAGCCTAGAGCTCTCTGAAATCTATGTATCATTGAGCCGCCGGTCCATTTAACTCTCAACCTATTTTAAGTGAGTCTACCTTAGATTGAGCCTAGCTACAAAATAGAATGAACAATTTTAGTAAACTATTTTTAACTTGTTTTTTAAGGTGACGTGTCAATCCCCTCAGCATTAAATGTAAATTTATGAGAAATATCTGACTGGGACATTAATAGATCGGATCTCGATGAAAGCATCTAGGTTTATTTGCAAAATGTATTGGGAATAATCCGTATAGTGTTTTGGAGACTCAGGTGGGGAGGTTCAAAACACTTTAAACTAAAAAATTGGTTTAAAATTTTTTAGAACAGTTAATTTTACATTGAGATTCGTAATGATTATTAAAAATATGAATTTTGAACTTAAATTTATTAAAAATATAAATTTTGATATAAAATCAACGTTTTAGAAGACTTTGAACCTCCCCACTTCTCTCCCATAATGTTTTTTTGAGGCAAGAGTCACAAGGAAAAAAAAAAATAAAATAAGAAAAAATAATGTCGGTGCTGTCTAGTCTAGTCCACCGGAAATTTACAAGGTACGATCAATTTATTTTCAAAAATAAACACACTATACAAATTTGAATTTTCTCATGACTATGTGATCCAACGAATCTTAGTATCTATTGTTTTTCAGTAATGGTCCAATGAATCGACATCAACTGACTTGAGAACGCCCGTCTAAGATTAATTCCTCTTAGACTCGCAGTCAACAATAAAAATTAATTTTGTATTCAACCTATTGACGATGTTTCGACTTTCTAGTACAAAAAGATATTGATTGATAAATATCATAACATTAAGATAATTGAGTATAAATAATTGGATAAAACATAAGAAATATATTTAATTATCTCAGAAAACATCTCTCCTATACCTTTATTTTAAATATTAAATTATCATAAGTAGCATTTACAAATCAAATTAAACAAAAATAATTTAGTAACAATTACTACAATTTAGTAACAATTTCAACCAGACTAGTTCTTACAATATATTAATGATTATATTATTCATAAAAAATCTAAAATGATCTTTAATGTAAAGAACATTAAGAGTGATGTAATTTATTATTTTTGATACAAACTAAATATAAAATATTTGTAAAATACATATATAATATTCAAACGTGTGTGTGATAAGGCGGATTTTTTAAAAGTCAAATTCACGTTCCACGTTCAAATCCGTATCCGACCCAACTAAATTTTATTCTGATAAAAACAAGTGGGGTTGGATGGATCAATTTATCGATTCTCTAGCACCGAAATGAATCAATTTATCAAATGCAGGAGAAGATAATATTCCAGTTGTGATATTCGTAAAAGAAAAATTATAAATAATAATAATAATAATAATTTCTTATTGAGACAGCTTGGATAAATAATTGTAGAGTACCTAACGGGACAAAATGGGGAAAATTAAAAAGAATCAAGTTGACGTATGTTTCAGTAGAGAAGGAATTTTATAAAGGAGGCAGTGTTATATTTCACGAAAAAGAAAAAAAAAATGAAAACATGGGGGTTTAATCGTGTAGAGCAGATACAGAGATAACTTTTCGGAAACTAGAACACTGTGCTCCTCCGCAAAAGAGGAAGGAGGAGGGAGGGAAGGAAAAATAAATGTGTTTGAGCCAGGGTCGATTCATGTGTAGTTAGGTGGGCGACTGTGCCATTGAATTTTTTTACAAATAATTTATGATTATGTATATATTTTTTAAAAAATATATGTTTCTGTTAAATAAAATTTTAAAATTTGTCCCTCGTAAAAATTTAACTTTTGTCCCTTCTCCCGCAGACCAAAGTTTGAATCCATCCTGCCTGTATGAAAGAAAAATACAATTTTATACATTTTATTATTTTTATTATATATGAAGCAAATAAATTTATTTGAACAAATAACAATATACATGTTGGACAGTGGCGGATTCATGTAGATCTGAGGGGTCAACTGATCCCTGGATTTTAAAAAATAATGTTATTAGATTAAGTTTTGCTAGTCTGACATTCTGAATTTAATATTTGATCCTCCCTAAATTGATCACATTCATTAAGAACAAAATTAATTTCTGTAGATAATAAAATAATTATGTAATTTTTTTAATTTAAAATCAATTAGCTAGTGTGTTTGAACTCAATAAATTATTATAATATGATTATTGATCTCTAATTAAAATTATGCATCCGCCGTAATGTTGGACAAACTTTTATATTAATTGTAATCACGTCCAACACACATTTTCCTTTTTATCTAAAGGACCAGTCTCAAGATGGCAAAAGAGAAGGATCCAATTACCACCATTTTGGTGCCACATCGGTGCCATTAAAATTAAATATCAAATAACTATTATTTAAATTCTTAAATAATAAAATTAATTGAAGGAATTTTTTTAAATATCATCTTATATATGTATACAAAAAATTATATCATTTTGATATTATTTATATAGGCATCAAGCGTTAATAAAATCAATGGGCCAAATTTTACAATTTAGACACGTTACTTGATGGCTATTCAAATAAAGTTATTTTTTTATTTTTCATATACATACAATTGAGATGATATAGAATACATCTAACGGTTCATATTTTTAAATTTATACATAAATAAATAAATAGGCACCATGGGCACCAAAAAAATGGTAATTAAATCCATTCTCATGACGAAAATGGGCTCAAAGTTAGAAATATTACTTCATAGGCAATTGCCTCTGTTTCCATATTGTTCTACTGTTCAAGGGATTGTTATTTAATTATTTTCTGAACTTTGTTGGAAGATTTATTTTATTTTTTTATTCGTGGACCCATATGTTAATTTCTTTTTCATTGCCTTTAAATTTAGTAAAATTTGTTCTGCTTGCACAAATAATTTAGAAATTTAGTTTGGAAGCAAAAATATGTGAGAATAGTATTCGAAGGTTAATGGTTTTTAAAAGAAACAAAATAACTCGTTGAATATAAACAATGAGAAAAGAGAACTACACTATCAGAGAGTACATGACAGAAAAGTATGATAGATTCTTGCTTGATCCGTGAAGGCTGTAAAACATTAGCATTTGAAGGCCCCTCTCCCCTTTCTAACACAAATACAAGGCAAGCATCCAACAAAAGGAAATAAACAAAATTGGACCGAGCAGATGCAATGAATCATTGATAGTGCATGTCATGTTTCCCTTCCAAATAATGCAAGGTGAAAGAGTGCGTATGTACACACACAGACACTCTTTCATCTTCTTTTTTCTTTTACGTTTGTGAGGCAAGATTCGGTTGTCAAAAATATGCCATGCCACAGAAATTGGAATCGGTATTTTTTGGGAGTTTCTCTGTGGAGTTGTGCGGTTTTTTCATTTTGATCTGTCTATTTACCAAAAACTCCCAGCGGAGCTGTGTGGTTTTTTCATTTTGATTTGTCTGATTACCAATAAACGGTTCTAATTTAACAATAATAAATAAGATAATATATCAAAATTCGTGTTTAGATTTTATCACAGTCGTAAAGATTAAAACGAGTCATTCAGATTTTTCTACAAAAATCTCTGCAGAGGCCGCCCGCCTGAGAAATTGAGGGGTGATAAATTTAGGATCTGAGACGATCTCTCTGTGAAAAATCATAATTTCAAAATCTGAAAAAAATTCTTTTATGGACGATTAAAAAATTGATAGTTCATACTCTCATATTTACTCAAAAAAATATGTAATGATGTGTTGTTGATGTGAACACATGCACTACAGGAAATAATTCTCAACGAATTTCTATCATTTTTTTCTCAAAAAAAAAAAAAGAAATCCTATCATTTGCAGCGATAAGGATCCGTTCTCAATGGACCCATGTAGACTTGGATGGATGGTGACTTGGTGAGAGGAGGAACCCAGCCAAAATTAAAGCTCCGGTATCTTCCCCTATCTACTCTGATGGTGACTTGTCAGCAATTCTACCATTCCATTTGTCTTAGATTTAAGTGTTTGTCTTCTTTTAAATAGTTAATTTATATTTTTTTTTCGTGCAAAATTGGTAAGTTGTTTATGGTTTGTTCGTCTGACTTGACAAATTGTAATTCATAATGGTTGTAACATCTCGGTCGAAAAACACATTAATTATGAGAATGACCATAATCTCATGATGTTATTGATAGCAATATTCTCTTGTACCCAGGATATATACATGCTGGACCTATAATAGTCGGTGCCAAAAAAAAGTAATTATCATTTTCATATGGAAAAAAAATGCAAGTGGCAAGTGGCAACGGACCAACTGTTTACTAGAATATACCAAATTTAATTTAAGGTTCTTGCTTAATTGTTCTAAAGTGCATCATTAATTCAAGAGTCCTGACCGTTCATTATAGATCAAAGCCGTAAAAAAATCTCATTAAAAAAAAATTCAAAGTGAATCGTATGATTTTTTTTTAACATCAAAGCCGGTAGATAAATAATTTCATTAAAAAAAGTGATTACATCAATAAAACAAAGAAAAAAAAATTATTTGATCTAAAATTAAAAAAATATCGAATATCAAATTAACTCTAAATTAAGTCATCTACTAAAATAGTCTAATAATTTTATCTCCATTATATGTAGAAAGATAAATTTTGAAGAAACCCAAAATTTATTTTCAAGCAAGCAACCGTGATGAATACCATTGTATTTGATTTTTACTGGATCATATGAATTATTAAGCACGTTACAAGACTTCAAATCTTGAATTTATTGTAACTTAAGCAAAATTCTTTTTCTTAAGTATTTCAAAGCACAACACCTCAAATAAATAACTCTTTTTATAATAAAAAAGCAATGAAAAAACAGACGAAAAAAATAAAAATCTAGAAAACCATCAGTAAAATAAAAATAGAGAAAAAGAGATATAGCGGAGGAAAAATAAATCAATCACTCAGAGATTTCTTGGTGGAGAGACGGGATAGGGTTTTTTTTTCCAGTTGCATGAGATTGTGATATACGATATCTGCAATTTCGTAAATTTAGAATAAGTTTCAGTTTTCGAAAAAAAATATTGGTCCAACCATTAATGCCAATCCTCGAGCTATCTCAAATTCTTTGTTTTCTTTAGGAAGAGATGGAGCTCTCGGATTATATATTATTTTTATATAACATTCATGATATATGAACCTTTAATACTCCGAAGAAAAATGAGATCCATTACCATCGGGCTATCTCAAATTCTTTATTTTTTTAAAAAGAAAAGATAATATCTTAAGTGCCCTCTCAATTTTTAGATCGTGACAAGTTGACTGCCGTATAATTCGGACAAATACCGCGAATTGTTCAATTAATGACAAATGACATCTAACAGATAATTATCATTTAATACCATTAAGAATTATAAAATGACTAAATTACCCTTTTATGAAAATGAATGATATTTAAAATAATTATGCTTCATAAATCTTTTACTTACATAAATTATCAACTATTTCAAATATATACACTTAATTAAGTATACATATACATGATGTGTCTTTTATTTCGTTTTTATTTTTTTATATGCTTTATTACGCTTACAAGAAAGATATATTTACATAAATAATTAAAATTGACAAAATTAATAAAATGGTTTCTTATTTCATAATGTTTGTTATTTTTCATAGTTGTTTTAAGAGTTTGGCAATGATACTATGTATAGCACGGATGGTCCGTGATCTACATATTTTTTTTTTTCAAAGTTTAAATGGTCGATCCGACATTTTCATATGAAAATCAAGTTGTAGACCAATTTTTTTTATATTTTTTAGATGGATATAAATTCACTTGATTTCAAAATAAGTGATTTTCTAACAATATAAAAAAATATAAAATATAAAATTTGATGTAAAACTAGATTTTCATATAAAATCAGTTTGAACGGGCGGATCGAACATTGAATTTAAAAAATAAATTAATGTAGCATACATGGCATCTGTGCTAAGTATAGCACCGTAGCCTAATTCTTTTTTATAAAATTATTTTTAATTATTTATGTAATTATATCTTTTTATAGTGATAAAGAAAAAGAATATAATTATCAAAATAAGAATGATATAAAAACATTTATGTATTGTAAATATCTAACCCAGCGCATATATATTTCTGAAATAGTTGATAACTCTATGTAAATTAAAAATTAATGAAGCATATTTTTTTAAAATATCATGTATATGCATAGGGGGAAATTTAATCATTTTATAATTTTAAATGAAGTATTAGATATTAATTATCTACCGAGATATGATTTGTCACAGATCGAGTAGTTTGGAAGGGTGTCTGTCGAAATTAAAAATTCTTGATCCAACATATCATATAGAAACTTTCATAGTACATTTGAGACATTAATGCTTACAAAAATAGAACTCCCATTAATCCCGATATATGTTATTTTTCATTTATTATTAATGAAATTTAAACTTACATCACTGAAGAAGAGATAAAGATCAATTATTATTTATACTAAATCTGCAGTTCATCTGAAAAATCTTTATTAGTTAACCAAAAGGACCAAGCTCAAAAGCTGCATATTTAATTTGGCAAAATTTTAAAATTTATGGTCAATAAAAATTGCTAACTGTCAAAAAATTTCACTTATATATGCAACATAAAAAGTATGATATAGATATCGTTCCCGGAGACTATTTTAGTGAAATGCTGATTAAGCACGCACACAATCCGTATAATATTTGCTAGATTTTCTTGTAATGTTATAGGGCCCTGTTTTTTTGCGCACATAGGGCACAATCTGGGGCGGAAGTAGAATTTTGATTAGAGAGACAATTATTGGATTATAATAATTTATCGGGTTCAAATTCGTTAACTAATCGGATACTAAATAAAATAATAATAATTTAATATATATTCTTACCTAATAAAAAATCTTAAAATAATAAAATTTTATATATTAAAAATAATCACAAAATAAAGCTCAAAGTAATAGATAATCAAGTTGATGAATAAAATTTTCTTCTACGGAACTTTATATTTTAGCATCTTTGCATAATTATTTCATTATGCACAATATTAATTTTTTTTTCTCAATAAAAATAATCAGACAATCTAGAGGGGGGCAAAAAAAAATTTCTGAGAAAGTCAAATTACCGAAAACACCATCTAAAAGCACTATTTTTCAAAATTCAAGGGACGTTGCCCCTCTGGCCTTATGTGGGTCCGCCCCTGGGCACAATCAGCCAATCAAGTCAATTATTTCCTATATTTGCTTGTAAAGAGACACCAACCATATATAATACACTCAAAAAGCTCATCTTTTTTTCTCCCGAAAAAGGCACAAAGTCATTTTTCATTGTCAGTTGATAGCCGATTTTTCAATGGGTGAGGCAGCTTTCTATTCTCTTTACACCTTTTTTTTTTCCTTCAACGAATATATGTACTCACTTGACGATTTTGTTGGGAAGTCAAATTGCAAAATGAGGATAAAAAGGGACCACGAGAAGTCTTCTGCTCTTTTTCACATAGGAAAAAGGTTGACGATTGTATTTGAAAAAAGAAAATTGCTTCAGATATATATATATATATATATATATATATATATATAATTGCTCTTTCAGTTGAACTTTGAGCTGACTAATGGTCCTACTTTCATTGTCTAAATGACAACAATTAATCAAAAAATTTATTTATGAAAAATTTCTTATATATCTAAAACCTTCGTTCAATCAGAATGGTGTACCGATGGACATGTTAATAAACTTTTAGAGATAAACTTAGTAGTAGTGATAAATGCTAAACTGCTAAATGTTGTCTCTCTACATAGTGCGCAGGTTTAAATTTCGAGAGACACGTATAAAAAGTAATATATATATATATAGGGTTTATGGGAATTCTATTTTTAAAAAAAAAATCCTTTTTTTTTCATTTTTCCTTTTTGGTCTTTTTACACATAGATAGCATTTTGCAAAGGAAGTAATTGCAATCCATACCTTTTAATTTAATAGGATGGTATAGATTGGCCTTTAATGAATGGTTCAGATCAATTTACTGATCTCCTCCACAAGCAAATGCATGGACCATCCAATTCACACCGTATTTTAAATCAAAGTCAGATTTTTAAATCAACTACCTACTTTCTAGGCATGAATAGCACTTCTTGCAAGTTGCAACCTATACTTACAATATAATTTTGTTTCTTGGGACCTAAAAACAAGCAGTTATTCGATTTGGAATAAGACTACTAATTCTAGTAAACAACAGTTGTTTCCCATTTTAACTATTGCAGTAGTCAGTAGGAACTAGGAAGGAATGGATCTAGTGATTGCTATATATAATATATCCCATGAAGTGCCAAAATGTATGACATATAAAACACAATACGCTGCATAACAAATTACCTAAATGGTCCCTGAAAATATAAACCGCTTTCACTGTGGTCCATGATTTTTTCAATGTTTTCCTGTCTCGTACTCTTTTCACATGTTGTTTAATGTTGCTCTGTACCTAGAATTATTTTTGGACATAATGATTATATGCATTAGATTATAGTCAAAACATATTTTTTTTACATAGTAGAATATGGTATATATACTGATATGACATATGTACATCATATCATAATTAGAAATTATGTCAATTGTATGATTCATGTAATCAAGCGCTCAATGTAACATTTTCCTCATCTTATTGACACTAAGATATGAGAATATAAAATTGCAAACGGTTGCAAATGGATAAGTTACTTGAACTAGAATATCAACACCGTACTTTAAAAAGAATGAAATTGATATTTGAGCAAAGCATATATGCAACTTGCTATAACTTTTGAAGCAATATAACTTTTTTCTATTTGTATAAATTGCATTTTTTTTTATGAACAATTATGTTTTAATGTCAAAAGTTCTGAATGTAAGATATTTTTTCTATAGAATATGGTCTCATTTTAAAAATTCTTCAAGAAATGTTTTTTTTTCGAAGTGAATTTCATACAACAACCCCTAGCATCCATAGATACACCTAATATCTCTAAATTAGAGATGATCGTCGAACGAAAATTATACTGTTGAAAAAAATCGAAAAATAATAGGAAATTATTACTGCTGATCAGAATCATTGAAAAATCTGCAGGTATGCGCTAAATCTGAAGATCTATATATTTTTTTTTTAAAAAAAAAAAAAAACTAGGGTGAAAGTTGAAAAAGTGGCTTGAATCTCTTCATCATGTAGATATTCTAAAACAACTATTGCCACTTGTAAGTCTGATAATTGTCTATTTTTCCTTTATAATGCATTCTACCTATCTAAACTTGACTGGCCAATTAAAGCACTTCTGTGACAGAAAGTACTTCATTAACAACTTCAGAATACTAAAAACACTTTGTTTTGGGGCCACTAATATAATATAATATTTTTTATCAAGCTTATTAAATAAGCAACCTATGCCAAACCTATTTGCTGAGCTGAATCTAGGGGGATATAAAACATTAGAATCTCGTTAGGGCAGAGGCTTAAAATAATCAGACTCTGGAGCATATGCATGGATATAGCTATACCGATATTTTGAATCCTTGTTGTTGGTATCAATAAAAATACAAAAAAAAAGAGAGCTAATGTTATATATATGTATATATCCCCCCATCCCCCACCCAAATTTTAACAAAATGTTAGATGTCCAGGAAATTAGGCTCTATATTTACCAAGCACAAATTGTTCGATAGTACGCTCATTTATTCTCCTTTTAGTGTCATCTTCGGCCCACTATTGATATATTCCAAAAATTTTCTTGTGAGCTTCAAGTTTAACAAGAGCACTATGTCATCTGTGACTTTTTGACTGTTGCACTTGTGTGGCGAATCATTTGTCTGTCCCACCTAATGTTTAGGTAACAATGATGAACTTAATCACGGGAACAAAATGATATTGACCTTTAGAATATACAAGAAATATATATTTGGACAAAAAAAACTATTCCATAAATTTTAGTCAAATAAATTTAAAATGTAATTATTGTATGTTTGGTTTACAAGATGCAAAATAATTTAAACATAAATAACTCTCAAAATATGCTTCAAAAATAATTATGTTTAATTATTAAAAAGACACTGAATATTTTTTGTTGTCAAATAAAAAAATGGATAACTATTTTTAAATTTGAAATTAAGAAATAATAACATCGTAATTATAATTTTTGGATACTAGAAATAAATTTCATTATACATATTTTTTTCATAAAGAAAAAACAAGACCTAAATCTTTCATGTCATTTAAAGATTCAACTAGAATCAAATTGTCATCGCTCAACTCAAAAACGAGAGTCATTGCATAAGAACTACTTCATCCAAATGCTCTCATATTTATTATTTTATTATTTTAAAATTTAGAATATAAAATCTATTTAGTTTCACTTTAACAGTGTGTCTAGTAATTAGACTTTCTCTAATATTATTAATAACGACTGCAAAGATTTCTCTCTCAGACATGCATGCAAAACACAAATATAGGGGCAAACATATTCTATAAATTTTATTTTATTAACATAGATAAGAACTATTAAAAAAACCTTATTTTGAAACTTATATATAATTTCTTGTCTGCTCAATTTTTATGAAGAAAATTTTCAATTTTAGTCCAGTTATTTTAAGAAAGAATAAATTATAAATTGTTAGTGAAAAAGAAACACATAAAATTTATAATTTGCTGGACAAAGGTTGTCAAAAACTGAAAGCACGAAAATTCGCTTTACATTTGACTACATAGGGAGAGCAACGAGGGCACTTTTTAGAAAAACCAAAAATATCTAATAAAATCACAGATTCTAGCATTTTCCGTACACCTACACTAAGGCATCAGCTCCAAAGCACAACAGATTCGTGCGTCCATCCCTTTCTTGAATGTGATCCTTTCTCTCTCTCTCTTTTTTTTAATAATAAGCCTAATGCTTTACCTCTTATTTAGTAGATGTAAAGATGTAATAAAATACTTTAAACCACTTTAAAATATTAAGTAAAAATGATTTAAGATAAAATAAAGTTAAACCACATCTATAGATGTTTTAAAATTAAAACATTAAATTTTCTTTCTTTCAATATTTTGTATACAATCTACTTCATCTATATATTTCACTACTATCAAATATCATCATTTTAAAGCGACTTAGATTTTACTCCATTAAACTTTACTATGCATGTTAAATGGAAGTTAGTAAAAATAAATAAATAAAGGTCTAAACCAATCCAAATTAGTAATTTTGTCCGGATTAAAGTACTTTTTATTAATTGTCTTCATATATTAGAGAATTTCGAGGGTAGCACAAGACTTAGAAGTACAAATATTTATATTTATTAATTAAGAAAAAAATCTTGTTCTCTCTCAAAGCATTAGATGCATGCACCTGCTTTGTACTTGATAGTAATATAAAAGAGAAGATTATTAGGTGGGTCTCACAGAGACTTAGATATGTTATTAAATTGTACTGGGCTTTACGGACGCAAAATATTCTTCAATGGGCCCAAATTTTGAGATCATTCCTGCAAAATTCATTAGGTCCAAATTAGGTGAGGCCTTAGCTATATCTGCTGATAAAAAAATGATTTATACAAATAATATCTTGTATAAATGACACCGTGGTTGTACATTTTGCATCATGATTGACACTCGGAAACACAGTGAATGATTTGCAAATAATATCCTTATTATTTATATTAGAAAGTTTTATATGACCTTGGTCTCCCGATGTACATTTAGTGGAAAAATATTTATGTTAGATGAACAAAAATATTTATATCTTGTCTTATTAGAACTAAAAGAATTAATGTACAGTTGTGTACGTTTATATTTTCAAAAAATATGTCATATTATTTTTCTTTATCTTTAATCTGAAACAAAAAAAAATGGTATGCGTTGACGGACAAAGTACTGCCAAGCAATTAATCTTTTATGCATAGTACTGCCAAGCAATTAATCTTTATGCGTCCGATTAAATGAATTTTTACGGATGATTTAACATTTTTATTCTTATACGTGTAAATAACGAATATTATCTATTCACAATATTATATTTATAACTGTAGTATTTGAATATTATAGTAAATAATTGAAAATTCATAATATGATATTTCATGATTTATTACTTTAATATACTTAATAAACTCAATACATATATTACTTACAACCAGATCAGAATACTATATATCCTTATTCTTTATATTTTATTATATTAATAATTAATTATATAAAATATTTAAAATAAAAGTAATTAAAATAATTATACAGAATTCAACAATATTTTCAGATATTTTAGTTTATAAAGAAATGATGTTATGATTACCGAAATAAAATTAAATAAATTAGATCTTTTATTTTTTTTAAGACTTGAATGATCTAATCATATATCTATTTTTTAGTTTGATTTTGAGAAATAATAATGAAGGAGGATATCACCGATCTTTAAAAAAAAAAAAAATAGAGATCAAAGAGATTGATTCGGAGAAGAAAAAAATACAATAGTAGTTCTATGATTTCTTCCAGAGAGATGAGTTTATTGAATTGTATAGTTATTTTAATGGTAAATTTGATAACAATATGTTGAAATTAGGAAAAAAATACTGTAGCATAATGATTAAACGGAAAAAAAAACGATTAAACGAATAAACGACCGATTTAACAGAAAAATCAGCCAATTATTCATTCGAGACCGTAAAATACCCATTCATTCCATTGTTCGTGACGGTTTACACTCTGATTTCAACTATTCAGCCGAATAGTCGGCCGACTATCCGTTTTTCACAACACTGATCTGAAAAAGGTAAATGTGTCACTTTATTAATCAAGATAAAGATGTTTTCCAATTCAAGTTTAAAACAATTATGTGTTAGGTATATCATATAATAAAGGATAGGGGGTAAGAAAATGTAACGCAGGCCACTGATGATTCTGGCCTTCTGGCTCCTGGGATACATTCAATATCCCACAAGAGTACAAAGTCTACAACATAACAAGACCTCCCCCCTCATTCCGAATTTCCCCTGATTTTACACGAATTTTGACACCACCTTTCAGTTTTCCTGGATCTCGTGTTACAGTATCTCTGGGGTACCAGATTGCATAAAGAAAAACAACAGGGAGCTTTATGAGCCAGAGATGGTCTCAATTGGTTCATACCATCACGACCATGAAGAGATGAGAGCTCTTGAAGTAGAAATACAAATAATACAATACGTTGATTACTCTTTGGATGGCCTGCTAATTATTACAACTCCGATTGGATCCCATATTTGGGCTGTGTTTCCAGTGGTTTGGGTCGAGCTCGAACAGGCCTTATAAACTTCAGTACATTCACAGTGTCACTGTGTGTTGTTCAACCGCCCTTCTTTTATTCAATTCTCGAAAAAATAATCATGAACCCCTCCAAAACTTGAAAAAGCTTGAGAATTAGGCTGCTCTCTCGTACGAACAAGCGGAAGAAAGAAAACCAAGAACCATGGCACTCGCAGAGCTTGGGGGGAGCATTTCACGCGCGTTGCAACAGATGAACAACGCCTTGGTGGTCGATGAGAAGGTCTTGAACGAGTGCTTGAACGACATCTCTCGTGCGCTGTTACAAGCTGATGTGCAATTTGGCATAGTGAGAGAGATGCAAACGAAAATCAAGAAAACAGTGAGCTTTAAAGACCTCGCGGCGGGGCACGACAAGCGACGAATCATCCAACAGGTTGGTTGGTGATGTGTTTTCTTTTCAGTTTTCGAAATGAGGGTCCCATTGTATGGTTTGATTTTTGATTTTATTTCACTCTCTCTCTCTCTCTCTCTTTTCCCTTGCTTTTGATGTATGGATAAATTATTGCTACTTTGCTCATAATACCCAACTGCAGCACCATACTACTATAAATTTTACAAATTTAAACTTTCATGCACATGCATTGTTGATGATGCAAATTGCAAAACAAGATCAACTCTTTGAAGTTGTCATTTGGAATTCGAATTCTGAATTATGGATAACAAAATTTAATTGAGCGTGGGAAAAACAAGAATATATGGAATCCAATCCCTTTGTCAGAATGTTCATTTCACGTGCTTTACTTAACTTAATTGGATTAAAATATTTCATTTTGATTTTCCTAATTGTCTAGGCCGTCTTTAGTGAGATCTGCAGTATGCTAGATGCCGGCAAGCCCTCATTCATACCAAAGAAAGGAAAGACGAGTGTTGTTATGTTTGTGGGTTTACAAGGTATTTGCTTCTAATAGTTATCCCAGTTGATTTTTGCTCTAGCAGAATTTGAATATTAATGAGCAAGAGAAACCTTGAGTCTTTGAAGCTATCAGAAGTCAAAGATGTTTCAATCACATAGCCTTGCTTTTAATATTTCATTAGAACAATTTAAAAAATGTAAGCTCATCTTATTATGTGTGTAATTGACAAGTGATTTTAATATAGTTTGATTGGTTTCAACTCAGAAGTAAAATCTCTATAATCTGTTCTATGATGCACCAGGTTCAGGAAAGACCACAACTTGCACAAAATATGCATATTATCATCGGAAGAGAGGATGGAAGCCAGCATTGGTTTGTGCTGATACACTCAGAGCTGGTGCTTTCGATCAGCTAAAGCAGAATGCAACAAAAGCTAAAGTCCCTTTTTATGTCAGGTTTATTTCTAACTAAACTTTGGCATATATAAATAATGAACTTTGATGGTGAGGAAGATTAAATCATAGTTTTGTGCCATTTTTAAGACGTTGGTGAAACCACAAGGTCACAATTCATCCCCTTTCTCTGTTCTTGTGCAAATATTGCAAGCAATTCCAAATTGAGCTTAATTAATCCTTAAAAAAAATAACAAAATAGAAACAGGAAGGAGCTAGAGTGTAGTATGATACCATGTTGTATGTTCTATTGTTTTGGTCAGTTCATTTATAGACAATTCCTACTTTCCTGTCTTGTCCAATTCATATCATCAAAATATCTGCACGTATTTTATTGCCATTTTGTCTATCTATCATTTACAGTTACACGACAGACCCTGTGAAAGTTGCTGCTGAGGGTGTTGAAAGATTTAAGCAGGATAATTATGATCTTATAATTGTTGATAGTAGTGGTCGGCACGAGCAAGAAGCTGCCTTGTTTGAGGAAATGCGTCAAGTTTCAGAGGCCACGGTAGATATGAACTTATCTTAGCTCTTTGTTTCACCTAACTATTTGTATAACGTTAAAACAGAGATAACCACGTACAATCTTGAAAGCAATATGGTTTGGTTTGTTAGGTTTATGTACAAATTATCTCAGATCTTTGTTCTCGGGCATTTGGCACAGCTATGGCTCAATAGTGGAAATGTATTAGGTTGACTATCAGTGGATATAAAAGACCTTTTTTGCATTTTGCCTAGTAACATAGATGCAAACACATATTACCTAACATTCAGGTTCCTGCCTAATTTTTAACTACATTATTCACCAATGCAAATAATTTCCTTTCATTTTTTGGCTGGCAGAAACCCGATCTTGTTGTTTTTGTTATGGATAGCAGTATCGGTCAGGCTGCATATGACCATGCATTAGCATTCAAGAAAAGTGTGGAAGCTGGAGCTGTGATTATCACAAAGATGGATGGACAGGCAAAAGGTGGTGGAGCTCTTAGTGCGTAAGTACTTTTGCTCCTTTCTGTAACTTCTTGAGAGGTTCTTATTGTGCTTGGAGTAAATAATACCAACAACATATCACATTGTGTAGTTCAGAGAAATAAGATTTGCCAAAAGAAAAAAAGAACAGAAACAATACTTCATATGTATTGTTCTCTCAGGGAAAAACACTCATCCGAGTCATTATTGAAGATTTATGATAGTATGTTATCGTTGAAAGACAAATTTTATGATGGATGTCTAAGTGTTGAGTTAATTATGTTGGAAGTGTGGCAGCTACAAAGAACCCTGTTATTTTCATTGGCACTGGAGAGCACATGCACGACTTTGAGGTTTTTGATGTGGAGCCTTTTGTTGCTCGTCTCCTGGGTAAAGTATCACTGAACAGTGTTCATTCTTTTTTCATTCCCTCTATGTTTGTTTTTCCCCTTTTTTATTTGATCAATTATTCTGCACAGGCATGAGAGATCGGTCTGGAATTGTGGATAAAATCAATGAAGTCATGCTTGAGGATCAACAATCAGGACTTCTTCAGGACAACCCAAAAGGGGAGGTGACACTAAGGATGGTGTACATCCGCTACCAGTACATTATGGAAATGGGGGAGCAGATTGATCAGGTAATTTTCTTTTCATTTCGTTATTCCAAAACTTTGCAAAAAACCAATTAGTGCTAAAACTGCTAGACTAGATTTGTATCATTATATTCTTCTCTTTCCGGTTATGTCATCCTTACTTGGGTTTGAGGCTGATTTGTTTGAGATGCAAAACCAGGATAAGCTCAAGCGCTATATGACCATAATGGATTCCATGACTGATGCAGGTAATAATGTTTTTAACTTCTTCCAGTCTCATACTCCAGAAGTAATCAATCTTAGGGCTAAGATCCTTTAATGGTCTCAATTGGTGATTGTTGGTTCTTCTTTTTATGTTAGATAAATTTCTATAGGCATATGATGAATATATCTCTTGGGGTTTTAAGACTAAAATATTTGGTACGTGCTGGAGTGTAGGTGAGTTCTTTTAAGTGAAGATAATGTAGTAGTACTAGTAGCAGGGAAACCTTATACTGTAGGTATCAATTATTTCTGTACTAACTCTTCGTAATTCAATTGAACTGATGGATTATCTCTGCTTTTTCAAAAAAGATTTGACTAATGCTGCCTTATTTTTCTGTCTTATACTTGGCATTTGAGTTGTATTGCTTGTATGCTGTAAAATTGTATTGGGATATTCATGTCTGTCTCACAGTTCCGAATACATAAGTATCAAATCTCTATATTATTTAGTCCAGGGCCCTAGACAAACTAATATATAACAATATGATGTTTTATCAAAGCAAAGAAGATGAGATCACATTTACCTGGCAAAACTGCAGAGTTGGACAGCACAGACTCAAAGATGTTGACGGAGAGCCACGTGCTCCGAATAGCGTACGGTTCAGGCAACACAGTACGAGCCGTCATGGATATGATCCGGGAGTACAAGCAGATCCACAAGAAGTACAAAAAAATGAAGGCGCTCGTCTCGAAGAAGGGCAACAAGAGCACCTTGTCTCAGTCAAAGAATGCACAACCAATGAGCACGATGCTTTCTCCAGAGATGATGAAGCAAATGTGCTCCATGTTTGGTGGGCTCGGTTCTCACCGATGACACTGTCTCACCAGTAAATAGCTAATAAGTATAGACTCTCTCTGGATATCAGCTAGTACTTCTATATATGGTACAGATCATAAGCTATTATATCTTCAGTTTTCACTATGTAACAAATGTGTAATGTGTAAGCATTATATTTTGTAAATAATATCTATGATGAACAGTTAATAATGTCATGTGCCTTTATTTTCTTCTTTTCATCCTTCCCTCTTCTTAAATTCGCATGTATCTATTATTTCAAGGACCTTATTCTTGAAATACAGTTTCAAAGTTGGAGCTTCCATTTTTCTTCTTTTTTTTTTGGGTCAAACATACTCTTAAGTTAAGATCATATCCAACTTAATATTTATTGAGATTTAATCTATATCGAAAGATTATGTTATGTCCCTATATTTAGACCTTGACGACCTTGTTAACAAATATTATTACTTGTACTAAAAATTGTATCAAACAGTTATAGAAAAGGTTTAGCAATTTGTATTCACGAATTAATCTACTCATCAAGTTAATAATCTAACAAGATGCACAAGAAATTAAATGCTGCATGCAATATCAAGATTCGTCACTGGTTAAGTTAGAGTTGAAGGCTTCAAAATGCATTATAATATTTAAGCAACTCCAAGTCACAGTACTTTTTTTTAATGAAAAATAAGGGTGAGCCCCTATTTTTTATCTATTAAAACCAAGAGTTGTGGTTACAGAATAAAACTCAGTCATGATATATTTAGATAAGCCAAATTAAGATAAACCAAGTCCTGATATTTCATGATTGCATTAATCCATTCAACAAATTGTATTAATCCATTCATCTTATTTTAGCAAAGTAAAAAAGCATTAATGTAAATGTAATGTATACATGAGCTCACCAAAAATCTTTGTGAGATTAACTAAAAATATATACTCTATCATCTCTAAATTTTTATTTATATTGTTACAGAAATATCACTGTATTACTGCACAGTCTAGACGATTATGTATTTCGCAATGATGACCCGTGAATTTGTTCCCCCAAATTATTTAATTCGGATCTTCAGGCCCATTTACAATGAAATGTGTTTATGGGCCAACTTTTGTTTTATTTAAATTTATAGATGATTACAATTATCAACACTTTCGAGCCAGTATATCTGTCTTGGTGCTCATATCATGTGTGGCAACGCCTGCTAGTTTCTGATTTTCCATCCAACAAAAGAACAGTAACATGTTTGGAAACAACACCTATTTAATTTGATCCAGAGTTACAGTTACATGACACCAATAGCTTGGATCATGAATATTGCCTGGTGTTAAAAATCTGTCAAAAATCATTTGCTCCTCCATCAATTTAATTTAACAACAAACGGGAGGTGCATTACATAAATTCCACGCATCAATATATGTATCCATCCTGGAGCTTTCTTTTTAAGGTTCATTAATCTAATTGAATTAATGTCCTTTGGATAAACGTATAAAACAGTCAAGATATTATACCATATCTTACGTCAAATGCGAAAAAGAAGATCAAAAAATTTGATTTATTTAAACAACAAAAGTGCCAATAAACTATTTGAGAAATGTTCTTTATACCCGGGCCTCTAAACCCCGTTGTGTACCCTAAGTCATTACCTTCCATAAATGACTTGTCGCGTCAGCCGACAAATTTAAATCATTTCCGCGATTCACGACGTATTTACCATACCTCTCTCGCTCCACTTTCACGATCTCACAGGCGATTCTTTTCATAACCGGTGATCTCAACTTTCCTCTTCGATCTCTACCTCGCAAATCGCTCTTCTTCTTCGCCGATCATCTCTATCAAATCGCTTTTCTTCTTCACCAATATCTTTCTTCTTCTTCCATCACTCGCGATTTATTTCTTCTTGTGATTAAATTTTCTTTCTCTAGCAAGCTCTTCTTCCTCTTCTCTCAAAATCAATTGTAGATTATTCTATCAATTGCTCTGGCGATCTTCTTTCTCTAGTAGACGAATTTTAGGTAATTATCTTCATTGGCATTTAAAAAATATGTTATTGATTTTCAATAATCTTCACTGGTGTTTTAATTCCTTCATTGTAACTTTTGCTATCAGAATTCACTAATAAGTGATGTATTTTTTATTATCTTATTTTTATTTCTAGTTTTGTGATTGATTGAAGATTTAATGTACAAATTTTCAAAATTAACAAATACTCTTGCTATAAAGACATGTTCATGTTCTACCTTTGTAATTGATATATACTGATTGACAATATGTATGTTGATTTTTAACATGCACTGTATAGAGACATTTAATGTACTATATAGAGACATATTTTATATTGTACAGATAGATATTAATGTGTATACTGATTGATAACATATTATATTAGTTGTTATAACTGGTATGAAGACTTTCATATCATTTCTGTATAGGAACATATTATGTGGTTCATAGTGAGATATAAATTTGTGTACTGATTGATTTTAAGACATGTTATGTACTATATTAAGACTTCTAATTATTAATTATAATACATCTGGTAATGCATATTAAGACTTATGTTTATTGGATGATAATTTATTTATTTTTTATTATATGATAGGATAATATGACATCTTTTGATTTGAATGAAAGTTATGGAGGTCAGTTATCAGATAATGATGAATATACATATGAATTGGATTTGAATTTGGATGCTCCTTTTATTGATGATAATGTAGAAGGTGAAATAATAGATAGAGAAGATGGGGGTGGAGATGGAGAGGTGGAGGGAGAAGGAGAGGGAGAGGTTGATGATGTGGATAATGAAATATTTGTAGTGAATACCCCAAGTGTTGGGATGGAATTTGATTCAATTGAGGAAGCACTACTGTATTATCAACTTTATGGCAAACAATTGGGTTTTGATATATGCAAAAGCTCATCGCACAAAAAGGGTGAAGATATCTACCATTGTTCATCTGCATGACTCAAGCACAAAAAGTCTGTTATAAAAGATTGTGATAAGTCATCTATACCGGAAAGATGTAGGGTTATTGTGGGAACTAAGTGTAAGGCGAGTATAACAATTGGAGACAATGATTTTACTGGTACGTGGGTTGTATGCACAATAAATTTGGAGCACAACCATGATTTGAATCCAGATTCTTTTTTTTTTATTCCAAGTTATCGTTACATACCTATAAGATTTCAGAAAATGTTAGAGTATAATGAGGATCTTGGTATGACACTAAAGGATAATATTGATGTTGTGATAAAAAGTGCCGGGGGTTATGGTAAATGTACATTTACACGTAGAGATGCTCGCAATTATTTAGATAAATATAGAAGAAGAAAATTGAGGGCGATTAGAGGAGATGATGCGGTGTTGCTTGTTGATTATTTTGAAAAAAAAAATAATTGGAGGATCAAAATTTCTTCTTTTCTTATAAATTTACAAATGAGGGTCGTTTATGGAATATTTTTTGAGATGATGGGCGTGGTCGGGCGGCGTACAAATATTTTCATGAAGTGTTGGTTATGGATGCTACGTACATAGCAAACAGGTAAATTTCTTATGACTGTTAATGTAATAATGTGTATAGAGTACTTTTTATGTATTATAAAAATAACTTATCATGACTGTCAATGCAATAAGATATATTATTTATAGTTTTATGTATAAAGAATTTATATATTTTATATATAGACTAATGTTATTAGATATAAAGAGTTCTTATTATGACTGATTGTATTAGTATTTATTATGTACAGTATTATATCTAGAGACTTTTTGTGTAACATATAGATACTATTGATATTAGGTATAAAGAGTACTATTATGGGGTATAAAGAGCACTTATGTTAACTTTCAGGTATGACATGCCACTGGTTTTATTTGCTGGTTTGAACCACCATTAACATACAATAATTTTGGTTGTGCACTTCTTGCAAAGGAAGATGAAGAAGTGTATAAATGGTGTTTAGATAATTTGTACAATGCATGGGTGGTGTAAAACCTGGTGGAATTTTGACTGACCAATGCCCAAGTATTGAGAAAGGTATATAATTTGTGTTATCTTCCGAAACAGTGCATAGATTTTGTTCATGACATATTTTATATAAGTTGACTGCTAAATGGGGTAATGTTGGAGACAAAGATTCTAACATTGAACGTGTAAAGGATATTGTGTATAATTCACGTACTGTGGTTGAATTCGAAATAAGATGGCATAATTTAATGGATGAACTCAAGTATCGGGAGAATTGTTGGTTCAGATCTACATATAATATGAGAGAGAGATGGGTACCAGCTTACATGAATGGTAGATTTTGGACTGGAATGACAACTACCCAGAGTGTTGAAAGCTTGAACAATTTCTTAAAAAAATATTTGAGGCAGAAAGTTATGCTTGGTGAATTTGTTATTAGATTTGAGGAAGCTTTGAAAAGAATATGGGAGAGATCATGAAGTTGAACATGATTGCAAGTATAGAATCCCCAGGTTGCATTCTACATTGAATATTGAGAGACATTTTTTGGGATGTGTATACGAATAATATTTTTTACCGATGTCAAGATGATTTTCAAAAGGTTGTGAACTTGACGTCAAGGTTTCTCTTGGAAAGAGATGGTTTTTGGGTGTATCTTGTTGATGATTGCCATGGTTGAAATTACGATGTATTGTTTAATCCGAATGATAGGATAGTTTTTTGCATCTGTAAATATTTTGAAGTTAATGGTGTTCTTTGTGCACACTGTATTGAGGTTTTGAAGCAAGAAAGACATTGTTCAGTACATGCGAGATACATTATTGATAGATAGAGGAAAGACATCAATAGGTCTGACCCGCTTGTTGGGTCATTTTGCTCAAATAGAATTCAACAAAATAGATGATATTTTTTCATCATTCCTAGCTGACATATCCAATATTAAGAATTGTAATGTTTATTTTATAGTACTTCTAGTATAACTATTGAGACTTACTGTACATATATTCAGTAACTGATTTTTTTACTTTTTGATAGGTTTTATGAGTTGACAAGAGGAGCAAATTCATTTGTTGAAGAATTACTGAACTTAGGTTCTGTTAGTGATGATTTACATGCTTAAGTTTTGGATGGTTTGCAGGCTTTGGTGAATCAAATAAGAGGTTTATATTTTTTTTGCTTATGTTTTACATGAAGTAGTATATTGAATTATAATTTTCATTATAGTTTTATTTCAAAAATGTAGAAAATAGTGTTACTAGAGAAGAACACAATAATGATGGAAATACGAGCAGCAGTACCATAGAGAGTGCCTCAAGAGCCAAGGCACGAGGTGGTTCGAGAGGCAGGGCACGAGGTGGTTTAAGTGGTAGAGGTATATTAATTAATATTTAATTTACTTTTTTTTTGCATATTTATAAACATATATATGCTAATACTTTTATTTGATATTTCAGGTAGAGGCTTAGGTGGTAGAGGAAGAGACAGTAGTAAGTTTAAATATTTGTTGTGATATATATGAAGACATTATGTCGGTTGTTTAAATACTACTTCTATATGAGTTATAAAGTGTTATTATTTTATTACAGGTCTATCAACTGTTGATGAAGGAAATGGGCAAGAGTCTTCAGTACAATACAATAATGCTGCATATGATGGTTTTTCTAATGTTGTAGCAATATAAGTAACAATATCAATTTTAGGATTTTTTTATGTTATTCAACATGTTTGACATGTTTGGAGAAGAAAATTTAATGAAAATGGACAAACTTGTTTAACTTGTATTTTAAATAGACTTAACTGACAGAGGCAAACATTATAACTAATTTAAAGACTTGCTAGGTTCCATTTGAAGATATCTTTTATTTTATATAAGTACTTCTTTTTGAATGATTAAAAATAATTGATTATTTATTACAAGCCTCCCAACAGTTGATGAAGGAAATGACCATGATGTTGAAATTGATTTTTTTTTTTGTGAATGAGGTAGTTACTTGCAGCCAAATTTTAAGCTGTTACCGCCTGAAAAATTGAAGCGAAAAGGAAGACCACGAAAAAGAACTATTAAGAGTGCATTTGATCTTGCCATTAAGGAAATTAGGAATTGAATGTAAAAAAATTTCAATTAATTTTGAATAACTTTGTAATTTTTTGCTATATAGATTCTTTTAATTTTTCTCTGCTAAAAATTATAAATATGACTGTTAAGACATATTACACGAATTATAAAGATTTCATTAGCATAACTAAAACACTTCATTTGATAAGTTTAATTTTAAGTAGTTATATTAAGTGAGATCACTGGTATTAAGACATGTTAAGATATATTACACAATTATAAAGACTTCAATAGCAAAGTTTAAATACTTCATTTCAATAAGATATTAATATTATTGTAACAATTATTTAGCAATATTACATATTTTTAAGACATTTTGTAAAATATATAGAAATTTTATAAAAAATAATATACTTAATTATAGATGAAAACTTTCATTCAATTGTATAAAGACTTTATTCAATGATATATTTTTTTGTTTGACATGCATGAAATACAATGTTAAATATGACTTAGAATTTATTTGTTAAACCATATTACACGGATTATAGAGACTTAAATAGCATAGTTTAAATACTTTATTTCAGTAAGATATTGATATTATTCCAACAATTATCTAACAGAATAACTATTAAGAAGTGGAATATGAAATTTGTTGTTAGTATGAGTATTGATAAATTAAGTGCATTCGTTATTAGCAAACGAGAAATGGATTGAGGCTCCAACCAGTTGGATGAATTGTCCATCACAAAGGGAATCTTGTGACTGCGCAATTTTTGTGTTGCATTATGTTTTCAACATCATCACTGGAAGTCCCATGAATTTTACACAGGTGATTCATTTTGTTAAAGCCTCAATGCTTCGTCACATATTTTTGTCAGTTTGTTTATTTTTTTATTGACTAAACAAAATTTAAAAATATTTTTTGTTTGCTTTGTAGGATAATATTAGAAAGGAGTGTCTCATTCTTTTCTACAAGATTCTTACTCACGACACAAATGATCAAGCGTGAGTATTATAAGAAATGAGCGTCTCATTGTGGGTTTTAGACACTTATTTTGTCTGGTATTAAGACTTTCTCTTTTGTAGTATTAAGACTTGATATGTTGTGATGATATCATGACTTTTATTTGTGTGATTTGGCTATATTAGTGAGATTTGTGATGGTTAGTTTTAAGATGTGTCCGTTTGGGTATTAATACTTGTTATTTTATGATGAAATTCAGACATATTATGTTGTGCGATATATATTTGAAATTTTCGATATTAGGAGTTCTAATTTGTGTGATTTGGCTATGGTTGTGAGATTTATAATGGTTTGTTTTAAGATATGTTCATTCAGGTATTAATACTTGTTATTTTATGATGAAATTCAGAGCTATTATGTTGTGAGATTTAGATTTGAAATTTCTGATATTATGTGATGTCGTTTTTCTACTTTTAAGACTTGAAACGTTAGTTATAAGAGTTTGAGAATTATATATATATATTTTTGAATCCTAATGACCGCCCTAACTTGAATTGAAAATCTTGAACTTGCCCAAACCTGATGGGTTTCACGATCAAAATATCACGTCATGTAATAGGTATTAAGTTTTGTTTCATAAATAAAAATACTTATAATATTATGTTTTAAGACTTGATCCAAAGTATTAAGAGTTGTAATGTAGATTATTAAGATTTGGCAACCGGCCTATAACGGTCAGTTTCATCTTCATAATCATGGTCAACGGCTTTTTTACTTAAAAATATCATATTCTTTATTAGTTATTAAGACTTGTTACGAATAGTGTTAAGACTTGGCTACTGCCCGTAGGGCGGTAGTCAGTTTGCATGTTTGGGAACGTATTCAATGGAGGTCAACGTCTTTTTTATTTAAAAATATCATATTTTTATTAGGTATTAAGACTTTATATGTGACTATAAGACTTGTTACTGATAGTGTTAAGACTTAGCTATCGCCCGTAGGGCGGTAGTCAGTTTGCATATTTGGGAACGTAGTCAGAGGAGGTCAACGTCTTTTTCAGTTGGGGTACAGATCGGAGTAAAGATTTAGAGCACAGAGTTTCAAACTATTTTCTTCTTTGACAATCAATAAGTATATAGCACAGGCATTATTCATTTGTTTGTTATGCGCCCTCTATATGTCCTATCATACAATAAAGCACCGAATTTTATTTTTTAATTATACAAATAATTAAAAATAATTCAATATGACAGATACAGGAAACCAGAACAAAATTTTGAATTTAAATAGGATGCTAAAAATATAAAATTAATATTGAAAATTTATCATCGCAATTTGGCAAGGGTTTAGATGCAACTTGTTCAGCATTGCATAAATACCACGCATCAATTTATTTAGCAGTACTGGATTTTTTTTTTCTTAAGCTTCACTCTACTTAACTGTCTTTTGGATAGACGTATAAAATATCCATCTCGTGTACTATATTTGTGTCAAATACGAAAGTGACCAAAATATTTTTTTAATAGAAATTATTGTGATTTCTTTAACTGTCCTCTTACCGCTATTTTCAATTTATTTAATAGAAATCATTGTGATTTCTTTAACTATCCTCTTACCGCTATTTTCAATTTCTTTATTCAAGATTCTCCTCCTGATTATGATTTGCAATAATTTTGCTTCCTGCAATTTTCTTTTCTTTATATAATCAACGCTAGTATTTAGTATGGATATTTTTAATGACACTAATATTTAGTATAAATCCTTGTCATTCCAATATAATCAGTGCTAACATTTAATATAAATATTTTTTATCTGATCCTATAATTAGTGCCAATATTCACTATAAACACTTTCAATCTCATATAATAAATGCTAACATTTACTATAAATACTATTTAATCTAATATAATCAGAGTTAATATTCAGTATAATCACTTTTTAATCTGATAAAAACAAAGCAGACATTCAGTATAAACGCTTTTAATCGGATATGATCATGCTAACATACAGTATAAACATTTTTGAATCAACTATAATTAATGTTAACATTCAGTATAAACACTTTTAATTGTATATAGTCAGTACTAACATTGTATAAATATTTTTAATTATATATGATCAGTGTTATTATTTTGTATAAAAACTTCTAGATTTTGAAGTGATTGACGAACGGAGCGGAAATTGATGTGGACAGAGCAGAAAATAGGTGAACAAAGTGGGGGCAATTAACGGTGATTTTTAAGAGAACCGTAACAAAAGATCATACAGCTATTAACTGCTTCCTTTTTCACAATCAATAAATGGAATATCCTACATAACACAGACTTATTATTTTGTGTGCCCAATATAGGGGCCCTCTCAATGTCCTACCGAATTATAGAAAATATTTTTTTAATCATTCAAACAATAAAAAGTAATACAAGATGATAGATACATGCAAACAAAAACCAAAATTAAAATAAATCGGATGTTAAAATATTAATTGAATATTGACGTAATTTTATCATTGAAAGTTGGCAATAATATTGACGCAACTTCGTCAGAATTTGATAATTTCAAGCCCCAATATAAAATTCCACTTTCTTTATAAAGAACCCACAACAATAGACACCTAGTAGGATAGAGAGGTTAGATGAATCTTTTTTTTTTAACAACAAATATTTTTTTTATGGAGAAAAGGATCTAAATATTCCTAACCACCATCCGAATTAAAAGTGCACGTCACTTGGATAGTTACATGAAAGAGAGATTATCCATCACGGACATGTTACCTTCCCTGTAAGCACTCTTTTGTTTATTCCCGTTAGAGAAAATATCTTAATCGCCATTATTGTTTTATAGAATAGGCAGAATATATGTTTTAATTAAGGATAAGAAGCAATTATCATTCCACCAAGTCTTCACTTTCATCATATACTTTATTTGGAATTTTGGATTCTATATTATCTAGGTTTTGAATGTCTTCTTTATTTATTTTTGAATTAAATATTTCAACGCTTTTTCTGACTTTCAAAAATAGACTAGGTCATTGATTTTTTTTAACAAAATATAATTTCTAACTATTAGTATGTTTAAAATAAGATTTAGATTGTCTATTAAAAGATTGTGGGATTTTTTTCTCAAAAAAGAAAAGAAAAGAGGTTGTGGGACAGCTCACGTAATTCATCATCTTGTGATGAAATACCATTTCAAAAATAGAATTTATTAACTTCGAAGAAATGTTATAATATTGTCTTAAATAGTCCATTTCTTAATCATCAATATTAACATTTTCTCTTAAAAATTATCAAAAAAAAAAATCTAGAAAGAACACGTCATTCTGTAAAAAAAAAAAAAAGAATTGTTTATTTGAAAGTTTTATACTCATCTCCTCACTTCCCTGTCATTGCTATAACTGCATTTTGTGCAACATATTTCAGAAGATTCCATAATTTTGTAATCATATTGCGAATCTTATGAAACCATTATGTCTAAGATTTCGCTTTGTGCAGCTAATTTTAACATTTTTTATTCCAGCACATGAAAATATCGGTGCGTTTTGGAAATGCGCATCACTATTTCAGATAATATCTATTATCTAATCGTCATCCATGTGATCCCCCACAAAAGGATTACTCTTGAAAAAGAAAAAAAGTGCACTGGTAATGGTTTAATATTAGCAAATTTTGCTTCTAGAAATTAAATTGTTAACGGTCTTTATAATTCTTAACCACGAATGATGCCAAACGTCATTATCTCCAGGGGCTGAGCCAATAAGAATAGGTGAATGTCTCTTCTTTTTTTTTCTAATCGCATATATATTGGCAGTTTTAATATCGTGTTTTTATTTTTTTTAAGAAAAAATCATAAAAAAACGTAATATTACCGTTAAAGTTATGGGTTCAAACCTCAGCAACATTGGGAGAGAGATATTAACACCTTCAATAAAGATGGTCTACAATAAAAAAAAAATCATATATAGATTTAATGATTTTGGCATAATCAATGTATTAATGTCGATATTTATTATATTATCGACCCCATTCCAAAATTTTCTGGCTCCGACACAATTATCCCCAGTTTTTAATAATAATTATTATTATTAAATTAATATTATTAAAAATAAGAGTGAGAATCGTAAAATTTTAAATATACGAATGGCGCGTACACATAACGACAATGGCGCATTTGGGCAAAACGCCACTGTCAGTGACGCGCTATCATTCGTATATTTGAAGTTTTGCGGTTCTCACTCTTATTTTTAATAATATTAATTTAATAATAATTATTGTTATTAAAAACTGCAATTATCTCAGTGAGCATTAACTATTCTTGGATTTTGTTCACTATATGATTCACCCTTTTATATTTTTAAAATTGTAGGATTTACTCTTTAAATGCATACACTTTATCTTTTCTGCGAAATGTTATCATTTAACAAATGAAATGTTATCTTTTAAAAATATGAGTCGGTTTCGAAGATCACTTTCTAGACTTGAAACATGAGACTGACATGCATTATTCTGAAGTCCAAATATAAATATATTTTCAATTCTTATTTCAGAAAGAAACAGTGATTTTTATTCAATCCAAACGTAACTAAGCACCCTATATTTCCTCAAATATGTCGTCAAATGTTCTTGAAATTTATTGTTAATTAATTAAAAATTCGTCTTATCATCTTCAATTAGAACTTGAACTATGTTGACCTTTTGTAACAACAGATACAAGTGAAAAAGATAAAAGGGAAAAAACAAAAACCATATGATCACAAAAAATCATACTCAGTCGCATTTGCATAGTCCGCTATTTTGTGTCAAATTTAATTGTGCCAACTAATTAGTCATACTTCATTTTAATCATGTCAATGATATAAGTGAAGTTATCAGACGGTGACCCACAAAACGCATAAGTAGCACCAACCAAATTAGCACAAAAATAACAAAATTCATAAATAATTAAATTTCTATTCCCACCAGGAAGAAACAATCCAACCCCCACTTCAAGTCAACGTTTTATTATTTGATCATAAGACAAAAGGCCACGGTTGCTTTTTCTTGAACGCATCTCCTTGCTTGGATATAGTTTAAAAACATAATTTTTTTAATCACTTTCTGAGGACTTTTTAAATGATGCTTTGGATTTGATTATTTATGTCAGATTTTTTTATTCTTTGAATGAGATACGCTTGGCAAAGGAAAACCGAAGTTTATTTCAAAGTACTCAACATTTTTTTTTTCCTTTGTAAGTTAATTTGTACATGGTTCTTTCAACATGCACTTAATGTCCTGTTTTCCATCATAGTAATTAACAATTATTATTCAGATTATAGTATTCTTTCTCTATAAAATCAATTGTTATTTGATATAAGTAGGTCTCCGTTTTTATAATTGCGTGTGAAAACTATGCAAAAAAAAAAAAAAAAAAAAATAGTGCGTCCACTTTGACGGACAAGTTGGCTGAATCAATGGTTCAATTTGAGCGAAATGACAGAACAAAAATTATCTTATAAATTTATAATTGCTATTTATAAAGTTGGCACTATAAGAAGTTAGGCCAAAAATCATTGAAGTGTTTGACAAAAAATAGATTGAAAAATTAGGTCAATATAAAATTGGCAATAAATAGTCAATTCGAATGAGAGAAAGGCGTCTTTCAAGGGAACTATGATAAAATTGGTGATAATTTTGCTCCAAAAACAAGTTTAATGTCCTAACAAAGATGTATAGTTAAATCTTTCGCAATAAAAAATACTGTAGTATCCTAAAAATGTGTGAAATTTTCATTCATCCTCATAAAAATATGAAAATTATTCATTTTATTGTTACAATAAATGAGTGAATCTAATTCTTAGAGAACTTTTTACTTTCTGAAAATTTAATAAATAATGTGAAAATCTTAAAACTCGCCAACCATATATAGTGTTTTTATTGTCTATCTCTCATATCTTACTAGCACCAATTTGACAATTTTGGGCGTATTGACAAATATTAATCCTGCACAAATTCAAATTTAATGGAGAAACTCACACTTCAAATGTACATTTTGCACTGATATATTTGTACAGCGTTGAAGTTCTGGAAGTTTTGCACAACAATTAATATCAATGTCACTTTTTAAACGTCGTTATTTCCAAAATATACATATCAATATCAGTACATCAAAAATCATGTTAAAAAGAAATATTAATAAAAGCTCGGTGATGGGAATCATTCTCCAACAAAAATGTGATGTAGTAGCATGATCATGTTTGGAAGAAATATGGAGTACATTAATAAAATAATGATAGTATTACCTATTACATTTATGTTTGAAAATGAAATAAATTAGAAATCAAGATATTAAATCTTGTTTTGTTTTATCAAATTCTTTTCTGTAGATAAAGATGAGAGCGCAAGTTATCTAATTTTAGAATTTCATCGAGCTTGATTAGATGAGAATAAATGGAAAATAAGAAACTAATGTATTTTTTAATAAAAAGATGATAAAAATTATCTTCTTATCTTTCTGATCTTTTTATAGAATATAGGTGAAGAATTAAGACCCAATAAAAAACATTGATACGTTATACAAATACAATACATGGCCAAAAAAGTCAATAATATAATTTAAGGGGACGAATCTCAATAAATTTACTATATCCAGACCAGAGAGTTCTTTTTTTCGAAATGATCCAAAAGGAGGTGAAAATTAGCCTGACTGCAAACAATGGTTATTTTGTATGGAACAAAATTGGTAATAAAATGTTAATTTAATACTTGAAAGGGGTGGAGCGAAGAAGTGTCAACGGACGCGAGTTTCTATTCAAATACAGCGAAATTCCCATCGCATTACTCCTCTCTCTTCCCCCTCTCTCAAATAATACTTAGCACTGTGTAAACCCAAGCCACTCCACAAAAATACAAAAGAAAAGAAACCCATCGACACTTTTCTACTGCCATGTATCAGCATCACTTCGCAATCGTCTAAAAGCAGTTCCGATTTCTAACCGAGGGGTGTGAATCGAGGCGAATTGGGAACTTGATCGAGCGTAATTTCTGCGAGGGTTGAGGCTAGTTGCTTCAAGCGCGGTGAAATCCTACTCCAGCACGCAATTTTATTTACCCTTTGATCCTGCTTTTTGTCCTTATTTGCTGGTTCATTTCATAGTTTTCTTCTGATCAAGTAATTTATTTCATTGTATTCTCATGATCCTTCAACTGAGGTTAGGTTATACGACTGCTTTCGTAGTCTCCTTGATTGGGATTAATCATCGGTTTCGAACTGAAAATCCACCTTAGCTATGGACTTAACAGAACAGTAGAAATTGTGAAGTAGTTCGAGGCCTGTCTTTCTCTTTGTTTGTGGAAGTGTCAAGAATACCTTGCCCTACAGAATTCCCTTAATTTAATGGCTCCAACTATTGTAAAGAGCTTGTTGGAAGATTTTTTTATATTATTATTCCAAAGAGCTTGTCAATAATGTGTTAATTCTAATTTTTAATGTTGCATTCTTACCAGGGTTAATGCAATGGAGAAATCCTCTGACCATCCAATCTTACCAGGTAATCCAAAAACCAAATCATTATGTCTGTTTCTCCTTGCATCATTTTCTATAAATATGGGCTGCTCAATCTTTCCTCTAAATATTGCAGGATCTTTAGGCCTTGCTCCTGTGAAAACAACTCCAACTCCAGTGTCTGTGAGCAATGCATGGAAAATTCCATTCACTTCTCGTTTTGAATCAATTGATGCCAGCTTCTTCTCCAGTTCCTTACCTGTTCTTCCTCATGAGAAATGTACTTCAATCAATATATCTTTTTTTAATTTTCATATTATGATTTCTCATTTTTCCTATTACCTTTGGCGCTAAGTACTAATTGCATTTGATCCTAATATAATATAACTTCATCATTTCAGTAATCGATTCGGGTCATGGCACACCTTCCATAGACGATGGTACCCCTGACTTGAAGCATTTGAGAGAAGACATGGAGTTAAAAGAACAAGCTGAAGACTTTATTCTACCAGATGAAGAGGAGCTTATAGCGGGCATAATTGATGATCTTGACTTTGTTCTACCAGCAGAGGAACTGGAGGAGTATGATGTTTTTGGCACTGGGGGAATGGAGATGGATTCTGACCCAACTGATTCCATTACCATGGGTTTTGCTAGGACTAGTCTGTCCGATGGGAATAAATTGAATGGGACAGTTGGTCAATTTGGTGGGGTCAGTGGGACGGTGGCCGGAGAGCATCCTTATGGTGAACATCCTTCCAGAACGTTGTTTGTCAGAAACATTAACAGCAATGTGGATGACTCAGAGTTGAAGGCCATGTTTGAGGTATTTTTTATTTTTTGCTCTATTGATCATGTAAATATTAGTGTAAAAAAATTCAAATGTTTGTATTGCTTATCCCTAATTCAACTATGGATTATCTAAAATTGATCAATGTGCAATTGTATTTGAAATATGATGATCTATAATTGTCTTGTCCATCTGGGCATACCATTTGCTTTTTATTTCTTCTTCTGTAGCAATTTGGAGATATCAGATCTCTATACACTGCAACTAAGCATAGAGGGTTTGTGATGATATCTTATTATGATATTCGCGATGCTCGAACAGCAATGCGCGCTTTACAGAATAAGCCCCTGCGCAGGAGGAAGCTTGATATACATTTCTCAATTCCAAAGGTACATTTTTTCTTATACTGTTCAAGAAAATATCTCTTATATGGTTTATTTGGATTGTTTTTATTGTGTTGTGTTGTGTTGATTTTTCACATTCCTGAACCTATCACTCAGATTGATTTTAATCTTCTTATGATGTTCATTTATTGAATGGATTTAATAGGACAACCCAACTGAGAAAGATCTGAACCAGGGTACTTTGGTCATTTTTAATTTGGAGCCCTCTGTTTCTAATGAGGAGCTCCGTCATATTTTTGGAGCTTATGGTGAAGTAAAGGAGGTTAGCAGTTCTTTTGTTATTCTATGCTTTCCTCCTCATTGATAACCTCTGGCCAAGCAATTTGCAAAGTTTGTGGATCCTTCCTTTTTAAAGAATTTGACATGAGGTTACGGCTTATCATTATAGATAAGAGAGACACCGCATAAACGGCACCACAAATTCATCGAGTTTTATGATGTTAGAGCGGCCGAAGCAGCTCTCAGAGGACTGAATAAGAGTGAAATAGCTGGAAAAAGAATTAAGTTGGAACCAAGTCGGCCTGGTGGCGCTCGTCGCAAGTATCGTCTCCTTCCAGATCCCTTTCTTGTATTCCTCATCATGCTTATAAAATTATTTTAATGTCACTATTTTGTAATCTTACTGTATTGAACATTGTTAATTCAGCTTAATGCAACAACTTGGCCATGACTTTGAAGACGAGTCAAGATACCGGCAGCATGTTGGTTCTCCTATTGGCAACTCTCCTCCTGGTATTAGTTGCACAGATCTTTTTTTTTTTTTTTTTTTTTTTTTTTTTTTTTTTTTTTTTGAGAAGTGTCATGTATGTCCTGATTTTGTTTATCTAGCAACGGACTTGTGTTTGCATTTCAGTCTTGTAAATAATAATGTCACTGCACTACCATATAACTTAAACACTTCATATCATCAATTAATTTGATTTTCTTTTTCAATAGGAATGTGGGCATTCAGTCCAACAGACAATAACCTGATGCAGGGCATGAGCAACTCACCAAGTGGGGGTCGGGTTATTAGTCCAATCGGCAGCAATGGGTTTTCCGGCTTGTCTTCCCTTCCTGCAACATTCATGCCAAGTAACTCTGTGAAAATTGCCCCAATTGGCAAAGACTCCAACCGCACCTCTGTTTTCTCTGACCATCAATTGTCCCACTCTTTTCCGGACCGTGCTACCAGTGACGCCTTGAATTCCAGTCCAGGGACCTTAACTGGACCGCAGTTTCTCTGGGGCAGTCCCAAACCTTACTCTGAACACTCACAATCTTCATCATGGCAGTCTCCCCCACCTGTGAAGCGGTCCTTCTTGCCGAATAATACCAGCCATCATGTGCAAGGGGGTCAAGGGATCTTATATGGGGCCCAGCAGAACCACCACCACCATGTGGGGTCCGCTCCATCAGGCATGCCATTTGAAACCCACTTTGGCTTCTTTCCTGAGTCGCCTGATACATCTTTCCTGCCGCCAAAGTTTGGAAACATTGCGCCAGGCCGTAACGGTGGGATGATGATGAATCTGGGCTCGCCATTTGATAATAGCTCTCCCAAGTTCAGGATGGTGCCACAAGTGGCGCTTCAACCAAGGCTGGGGCCCACATTGTTTGGGAGCTCTCCCTTTGGGGCTGGTGTGATGCCTGTTGGTTTGGAGGCTCTGATTGACCGAGCCCGTAATAGAAGAATTGAAAGCCCAAGCCAAGTGGAGAGCAGGAAACAGTATCAACTGGACTTGGAGAAGATTATTAGTGGGGATGATTCACGCACCACTCTGATGATTAAGAACATCCCAAATAAGTACTTTCTTTCCCTTCCTTTTTGTTTGGTCTAAACTCCAGGAGAATTGTTGGAAACGGAGCATAGTATGATCCTATTTTTATCTTCTTCTTTTTTTCTGACTTGCTAAATCAAAAGACTCTTTGGTTCACTGTGTGAAAAGACAATTAGGTAGTTGATCAGTAAATATAGTTTGTTTTATTTTAGTTGTTGCTTTTCTTTTGGTAATTGACTTTGGTATGGTTTTGATAGGTATACCTCCAAGATGCTCCTTGCTGCTATAGATGAGAAGCACAAGGGAACATATGACTTCTTTTATTTGCCTATTGATTTTAAGGTAAAATATCACTTTTTGTCAGCTCTGGGCAAAGTTTTTCCTGCCTTACAATTTTTTATATAGACCAGGAAAATTATGTTTGCTCCTTCAGGTAAAAGATGTCCATTCTTTGAATATTAAAATATTTTTCCTATTTTGAAATATATCAAGGCTATAGATTTGATGCTGTGGTGGCTTACAGGAAATTTTGTACATTTGAGGTTGCAAACCTTATTATTTGTTGGAGATCTAATTTCCAGACTTCGATTGAATTTACTTTTTGCTTAAACATTGTTGGTGCTTCTGTTATTTTTTTCAGAATAAATGCAATGTTGGGTATGCTTTTATCAACATGTGTTCTCCTTCACACATCATCTCCTTTTATGAGGTATCTCTTGAAACAGTATTATCTCTCTCACTTTTCTTTTTCTTTCTGGACATATATAATGCTCTAACAACACAACCTAAATTTCTGTCTGAGCTTCACACTTGCACAACAAACAGTGAACTATGTGCAATCAGTTTTATATGTCGATGGGACATAGAAAATAGCATTAAATTATTATTTTTTATTTTCTTCCTGATATTAGGCCATATAAAGCAGAGATTCTTTTTTCTTTCGGTCTTGAAATATTATATTTCTTTTTTCTTATCTGATCCTTGTTTTTCATCAGACATTTAATGGGAAGAAATGGGAGAAGTTCAACAGTGAAAAGGTTGCCTCCTTGGCATTTGCAAGGATACAAGGAAGATCAGCTCTCATTTCACACTTTCAGAATTCAAGCTTGATGAATGAAGACAAGAGATGCCAACCTATTCTCTTCAACTGTGAAGGTTCTGAGGCTGGCAATCAGGTTTTCCTTCTTTCTACTTCCCAAATATAATATGAGACCTTTCAAATGGTATGACTCGTTCTGATCTTGAAGCACATACTACGAAAGTACAAATTGAATATATATGTTTGTGACGATCCAAATTGTTTAGTACTATTTTGTAGAAAGATGCACCACATAATGATGATAAAAGAAGAAAAAAAGATTCTGGAATGTTAAATCAAGATAAATCATGTACCAAGTAAAAAAATAAGTGTGTAGCGTCCTAGTGTGTAGGGTGAAAAATGCATGTTAGGTCCAAAAATATGGTATAAACTGTAAAATAATGGGCTATTATATGCAAAAATATGCACTAGAAGGGAAATAAAAGAAAGGATTTGTAAGAACAGAAGATATATTTCACTGGTTTCGGATGAGCTAAACAAATCATATCTGCTACATTATCTGTTATTAGTGTGATACAATTGACATTCGACTGCAATTGCATTAACCAACAGGGAAATTGTGGTACTTTTTCTTTTTCTTGTTCTGTTTTTTTTGTTGGCTTTGGTAAACCAGACCTAAGAGTTCATGCGTTTTATTGCAGGAACCATTTCCTCTGGATGGAATAACTATTGGGGGTTCATTCCAAGATGAGGCAGGAGCAATGGAGGACTGGGCGGAGAGCTCAACTAAGGGCAGCCCCTCTGATAGAGCTGGATACATATTTTGACCAGCAAGTGGGCCCGGGAATTGCTGAGATGTTTGTGAGTCAATAAATGCTGATGCCGGGCTGGTCTTTGTGTGCATTGACTGTGTGAGTAGATTATGAAAGTGTAACAAAAAGATGAGGGAAAAGAGTAAGTTGTTTATTGTTGTGTATTTTGGTGATAAGAGCAGTGCGTCCAGCCGTCCATTTTTTGGATAATGGGCGCTCGGTTACGTCCTAAGTGTAAATTTGACTTCTGAGGGAAATCCAATTGCTCGACCTTTTTGTATAGATATAAGGTTGAGATCTGGGGTGTTTAACTGTGTATTTTGTAAAAAAAATGTTCGGTTAAATGTACAGTTCAACTATAATGTTGGTTTTGCTTTGCTTTAAATCTGTCAAATGGTGATGATTCTTCTGCTCCACGATTTGAACTCTGAAAAATCAGTGGTCTTTATGAACTTGATTTGTTTGGTTCGGCTGTTGTTTTGCTAAAATAAAAGTGTTGAAGTTAAATAAAAAAATTGTCAGCAATTTACTGAAAATAAAAGAAGAAAAATCAGTTTTTAGCTGTCCTCTCGTCCATAGGCTTTAATAGGGAGAGAACACTTGACAGTGGCTGCTTTGACAATCTTAAGAATAAGAATTTGAAATAAATTCCAAAAATATTTAAAAATATATGAAACAATCTGAAAACAGTTCATGGATAAATTTTAAACTAATAGTTTGAGAATGTTTTAAATTTTATATAATTTAAGTATCGTTTGACCAAATAAAATAAGTAATGTGATATTTTCATTTTAATAGTTTTTGATAAACTATTAAATAACATTTAAATTATATAGAATTCGAACCATTTTGCAATGTATAAATCTAACAATATCTCTATTGATGTGTTTCTATTTTTAAAATTTTTGAAGAGTTTTTTCAAATTTATTTTAAATCGAAGAAACGCTACGTGTTTTATAGGAGAAATTACATCGTGAAAGAAAAATAAAATAATACAAATAACAGGGGTAAACTCGGAACCTATAAAATACATGATCAAATCCAAAATATCCTGCCGATAATTTTTTTTTCTTTTTCATCTACAAAATAAAATTATAATTAATTAAAGTTTCTACTATTTTAATATTTTGTTCCACCCCGTCACCATTGTGATTTGTGAAGCGCTGATGCGTTAATGTTTCGTGTTCAGGTCAATCACAAACTCTATGCTAGGAACCTGTACGATGCTCCAAGCATATCATCCATGCATGTCTCTTTCTTGAATCATATATATCACAAAGGAAAATACGACTATCTTTTTCACTGAAAAGTTTGAAATTTCAACACCTGAAGGCTGAATGCACAGCTTTGGAAAAGAAATTGAAAAATAGTAAACTAATTATAATATCGGACTACTACTATTCTACTAACCTATGAGGAAGCGGGTGTGCAGATCCTCATAGGTTCAGACCCGACCCGATAGAGCTAAGAAATAAGAACAGAACGTAGTGAGTGTGCCGAACCAGTCTGTCAGAGACTCAAGAGTCGTCACTTCCAGTTCCCATCTCTTCACCTCCTTACATCTTCCTTGCTTTCTCGTATCCGCAGGACACCATGTGGGTCCCCACCTGCTGCGCCATTACAAGCGCAGCGACTTCTTCAAGAAGTGACACCACGTCACAGCAGCGATTCCTGCCTCGTGCTTGCACTGTTGCTGGTATATATTGTAACAGTTAATGAATTTGCTCTGTCTGTATCCCAACCCCACCAATTACTGCTCCTGTACCAGTACTAAGATTATCATCCCCAAATCAGAACTCTACCAAAGCACAGATTTTTTTGTATATAATAATTATAATAATTATATTATTAATAATAAGAGTGATAAAAGTAAATTTTGAAATTTACGAATGACAGCACGTCATTAATAGTGGCGTGGACCAAACGCACCACTGACAGTGACGTCTTTGTGTAAAATAGTGTAAACGCGCCACTTCCAGTGGCGTCTTTATAAACGTGCCACTGTCAGTGGCGTCTTTGATGACAGTAGTGATATTGATCCAACGGTAATGAAATTATGATCAAATGAGCAAGAGCAAACGCGTCACTGCCAGTGGCGCGTTTACACTGTTTTACACAAAGACGTCATCGGCAGTGGCGCGTTTGCTCCACGCCACTATCAGTGGCGCGCTGCCATTCATAGATTTCAATTTTTTTTTTATCACTCTTATTATTAATAATATAATTATTATAATTATTATATACACAAAAAACTGTCAAAGCATGTCCAGACATAAACATCTGAACGAACTTGAATCCCCTGCTTATATGGCATGCTCTCCTGGCCATACTATTTTCCACAAAGAGCCCACATTTAAGACAGCGTCATGCCAGGACAGTTCCAAATAAGCTGAAATTTGGCATGCAAAAGATGGGCAATAGGGTTTAGGGTTTAGGGTTGACAAAACATTTGATGGCATATTGTAAGCTATATGAACTCCTCACTTAAACTTGTATCTTGTTAAATGTTCACATATGAACTCCTCACTTAAACTTGTATCTTGTTAAATGTTCACCTATCTTTATAGAACTCAAGAGCTGGTGGTCTTATCAGGGGCTCATACAATAGGGAATAAGGGCTTTGGAAGCCCTTTTTAATTCAATAATTCATACTTCAATATACGGCTTGAAAAACCATGGACTTCTTCAGGTTAATAATTCATGTAATTCGTTCTATTGTTAATTATCTGGTGCACCCTATATGTTGGCAATTGTTATTCAGTTATAGTTCTTCTTATTTTCTACCCAATATTCCTAATTTTCAAATTCTTCGATTCAAAGGTGGAATGTCAAGTATGATAGGCTTGCCATCTGATAGGGCTCTAGTGGAAGATGAGTGCTTGAGGTTCATTATCTGCTGCTTTTTCAAATATTAATGCAAAGGGCAGGCTTGTCATTGAACAAGCAGCATCCAGCTGATTCTGAATTATCTATTTAGGTGGATCAAGACTTATGCTGGGGATCAACTCAAATTCTTTGAGGATTTTAGAAGTGCCTACATTTAGTTAGTCAATATGGGTGCATCATGGAAAGCCAGATAGGAAGATACTGTTTACTTATTGTTTCTTATTATGTAGACTATTTATTTTGCTTCTTTTTCTTATGTGCTAGTTCTTGTTCTTTCCTAACCAAGGATTATTGTACTTTGTGGGTACTGGGAAGATACCAGATTGTGGGTACCAGATGGACCTGATAGTTATGGTATATAGCAGCTATTAACAAGTTTTTTTTAGAGGGGAATCTTATTTTTGTTATACAATAGCTGAGTAGCAAAAACTTGCCGGTACCCTTGAGCATACAACACCATTTTTTCCACAAACTGTGCATAAATTGAGGATAGCTATTGTCAGCACATGCAATGGAAAGATATAGTTGGAAAAACATAAATGGGTCGGAGTCCGGTAAGGAGTTGGAATTGGGTTTTTGGGCAGACAATCGCATACCGGCCCAAATGATAACAATTCTGGAGCTAATGGAGGCAGCGGTTTAGGACGAAATGGAGAAGAGACGAGAAGCCGTTGGAATTGTCAGGAGACGTTGCAAGAACAGAAGATTATTAGGAAGTTAGAATTATATTCCTTTGTGTTTTCTACTGCAATTATTGTTGTAATAAATGGATTGTATAAATAGGTAGAAGGAAGGAGAGGGAGAAGGTTGTTGAATTCTGTAATCCTATTATACACTTCATATGAACTATCATATCCCTTAATCGTATTTTGGGGGAATAAAGCTGTATCAAAAAGAAAAAACCAAAATTCAATTTATTTTCTCAATTACTTTATTTAGTCCATTACAATTGGTATCAGAGCACTGATCATTCCACTGAGAATTTGGGTGCCATTTGTGAGCTTTACACTCAAGCATGGCGACTCAGAAGGATCTCGACCGAGTTGTGGCAGATGTTGACCAGCGATTAACAGTGGTCATGGAGGCGAATCGGTTGCAGCTGTAGGAAGATAATAAACACTTCCTTCACAACCTTATGAACCAATTAAATCAGAACTTTTCATCTCAGTTAGCTTATCTTCGCCAGGAGATGCAGCACTCCCTTACTGACATCCGTCAGGAGATGCAACAGTACCCTCAACAACAGAATGGCTCGCCGCCGGCCGAAGACCGTTCTCAGTTGATTCATACACAACCTCGACGTCTTATGGATAAGGGATCTATCTCTCAGCATTCAATTGGGACAGAAACAGCATACCGACCCGATCGATACCATCTGTCGCGTACCGATTGCCCCGGTTTCCAAGGAGATAATGTAATTGAATGGCTTCGCCGATGTAACTCGTTCTTTGAAATGCATTAAGTACCAGACAATTTCAAAACTCAACTTGCTACCAATCAATTCAGCGCTCATGCTAGTGACTGGTATGATAGCTATTTGATAGACCATGCTCCGCCGGACTGGTCGGAACTAGTTAGGTTGGTACGAAAGCGTTTTCAAAGGCATGATTCAAAAAATAGGATGGAGGAATTGATGGCTTTAAGGCAGACTACTAGTGTGAGTGAGTACCTTGAACTATTTGAGAGACTGAGAACAAGGTTATTGTTGGAACACCGAATGTTATCGGAGCAAGATTTTATCTATGCCTTCATAGGGGGTCTTAAAGGTGAAATTAAAGCCTTTGTCAAGGTTTTCAAACCCCAAAGTTTAGAAGATGCGTATGAACATGCTTTGCACCTGGAAGGGGTTGTAGAGTATCAATTCAAGCGTTTGAAATTTATTGCTCCAACCAAAACACCTCCCATAGCATCTCCACAACCAAAACCATCACTACCCCTCCACTTCCAAAAAATGCCTTGATGGAGCAAAGGCACGCTTTGGGGTTGTGTTTCAAATGTGGGGAGAAGTATTATCCTGGACATAATTGCAAGATTGAAGTCCAAATGATGTTGGACCAGGAAGAAAATAGGGCAGCAGATGCTCTATCCATGAGAATGCATAGTGCTGAAGAAGGCACCTTGGAAGCAGTCACAACCCTAAATCCTCATTGGGTGGAAGAGCTTAAAGATAGCTATCAAGGAGATGACTGGGCAAAAAAGGTGTTAGAACTGCATAGACAGAAGAGTGATTTGCCTGACGGAATTCTGGTGCATTGTGGAGTTATCAGAAAACACAATAGGATCTATGTGGGTAGCCATGGTGACTGGAGGGCTAAAATGGTCATGGTACTTCACAGTTCAGCCACTAGGGGTCACTTAGGGATCTTAGGCACTTATCAAAGGGTTAAGAAGTTGTTTACATGACCTAAACTAAAGGATGAAGTGGTGAAACAGGTTCAACAATGTGACATTTGTCAATTAAACAAAGGGGAGCACCTACCTAGCCCTGGACTGCTAGAACCTATCCCTATTCCTAATGGGGCATGGGAAGTTATCACAATGGATTTTGTTAGTGGATTGCCTAAAAGTGAAGGGAAAGATGTGATTATGGTGGTAATTGATAAACTGATCAAGTACAACCATTTAGTTGCCCTAACACACCCTTTTAGTGTTGCAGTTGTGGCTGATAAGTTTTTGGAAACAGTCCATAAATTGCATGGTTTACCCCTGAAGATTATAACTGACCGTGATCCAATCTTTACCAGCGAATTTTGGAAGGAACTTATGAGTAAATTGGGCATTACTTTGAATTTCAGTACATCTTATCACTCTCAAACCGATGGCCAATCAGAGAGGCTTAATCAATGCATAGAATCCTACCTCAGGTGCATGACTTTTAACAACCCAAAGAAATGGATTAGGTGGTTGCCAATGACAGAATGGTGGCATAACACTAACTTTCATACGACAATAAAAACTACTCCATTTGAGGCCCTATATGGCTATGCTCCTCCACATTTGCCAATGGGTTCTATTCCTAAAAGCAGCAACCAAGCAGTGACAAATCTGATTACTAGTAGGCAGCAAGCAATGAAAGAGCTAAAGTTTCATCTAACTCAGGCTCAGGCCAAGATGAAGAAATATGCAGATCAACATAGAACTGAAAGGCATTTCTCAGTGGGAGACTGGGTGTACTTAAAACTCCAACCCTACAGGCAGATATCCACTAAGGGCAAAAAGGTAAATCACAAACTCAGCCCTAGGTTCTATGGGCCCTTTGAGATATTGGCTAAGATAGTCAAGGTGACTTATCAGCTGAACTTACCAGTAGGGTCCCAAATTCACCCTATGTTTCATGTTTCTCAGCCCAAGAAGAAGGTAGGGCCTGGTACCAGCCTTTTGGCTAAATTACCCCTTATTGGTCCCGAGGGTACAATCTTACTAAACCCTATTGTCATTTTGGATAGAAGAGTAGTAAAGAAGAACAATGCGAAACATGTTGTGGAAATATTGGTAGAATGGGCAAATTTGTCGGTTGAGGAAGCCACATGGGAGGATTATCACTTATTGATGTAATAAATGGACTCGTATAGATAGGTAGAAGGAAGGAGAAGGAGAAGATTGTTGAATTCCTATTATATACTTTCTATGAACTATCATACCCCAAAATTCAATCTCTTTTCTCAGTCCAAGCTAGAGTTGGTGAAGATTTCAGATTCAACTTTCTGGTCATGCAAATTTGTTGATCATAAATGTAAATTATTCTATATGTCAGAAATTTTGTTGTGCTAGTATGAGGAATTGTAGACATATTCACCATTTAAACTCTTTTTAAGCAAATCCCGCTGATTCGTCTTAAATAAGAACTTGCCACAGCATGACATAAACTATCGAATTTAAATCAAATGAAAAGATAACAAACAACTGTGTATGATGCATTCTAACTGCAAAAGGAACTGTGAGAACATAGTTCTTACATCAGATCCACAGACTACAGTATGCTATTCAATTCAGTAGCTCTCTTCTCATTTCTTCTTGTTTGCCTTCTCATAAGAAAAGCTCTATCCATTTTACTTAAATTTCTTCCCAAACCGAGGTCCCTTCTTCTTTCTAGAATCATCTGTCCCGTCCCATGCACTTGCCCAGAAGAACAACGACATCCAAAAAAGCACTGTGAAGAATATTCGTACTCGATCCTGTATTTTGGAGAATTCTTCTTGAAAACCTGTAAAAAAACAGATTATTTTTTTCTTTGAACAAAATCTAGCAGTAACATGAACAGATAGAAGTCGCGAAGAATAACAAGATTACAAAATTGAAAAAGGAAATTGGCTCTAACATTACTGTATTACCAATTTACCAGTGCCACCAGTATCAAAGCAGCAAACAATGCGGTGAGATCTGATTTTTTTTTTTAATCGATTTAATATCAGTTAAGCTCCAATATCCATGCTTTTCTACTGATCCAAATTACATTCCCATGACTCGAGCAAGTGAAAAGAAAGGGAAGGGAGAAACTAACGAGAGAGAGATCCAGAGGAATCATCGCCACCGAAATTGGGAGGAGGAGGTCGTGCACTGGTAGCACAGCGCCAGTGCGATGACCCTCCACACAAACCACCACTCCTCAACCGCCTTATACTGGCATCGAAACCGATACCTCGTCGGAAATTGAGAATACGAAAAGCCTCATAGCGACTCGACTGAGAAGGAATTGATTTAGCATCTGGGAGGAGGAAAGAGAAGCTCCCGTTGCAAGAGCACCTAATCAACATAGTTCGCTGCTCAATTTCATGTCTCTAGCGCCTTGCGTAGCCTATCCTTCCTCTCCTTTCGCTTGCCTTGCTCGTATTTTTAGTTTCTTGTATTTTTCTTTGAAGACAGGATGACGTATCTCCTGTTGCTGTCGTGCTGACGTGTTTCGTTTCGTGTGGCTGGGGATGAGCGGATGCGGATCCTTCGCTAGCGAGTATGAACCCTTAATAGGTTCTAAAATGGATCCAAAATATAATTTGTCACATGTTATAACACTTCATAAAATAAAATAGGGAGCCTATACATGGTTAATTCTGTACATATTTTTACTACTGAGATTAAGGATTAAATAACTTTACTATATAATTTTTTTCATATAATACTTTGTTATTCAATTTAAACGAGTTATATTCATTATAGTGATATTTAAATTGAATAATAATAAAATTATATAATCTAATTCTGTCGAACGAGATTTCTACATAATAATAGATTTAATATCAATAATAAAATCGGTATTGACGAGACGACGATGTTATTGCTTTGCATTCTTTAAGAAAAATAATATATATCTATAATAACTAAATGGATCTCAAGTAAAACAAGACTTCTATCCTAGTTCATTTTACTATAATTTTACCTTTTTTCACAGATTGAATTTTTTTAATAGCTTTTAATTTTGAAAGAACTATGTCGTATGACACAGTTTAGTCATAACTCATAACGCATCTTATACATGTGTTGTAAAAATAGTGTTATCATCTTCATCTTTTTGGCACATCACATAAAAAATATTTTAGTTACATACTTACATTATATAATCGAGACTTGTTGTATTTTTTTCGCGTCATCTCATAGGATCATGTTTTTATTCACTAATTGTCCAATCAAAATTAATTACCGGCGATAGTGAACACAATTATTATTGAGCACATATTGTGTATATGCTTTCGAATTTGCAAACTTAATATATACGCTCCCTTTTTTATTATTTTGATTGTCCCAACAGCATCATTCATCTTATAATTTGTAATTATTGAAAACTTAAAGTACTCTCATAACCTAAATTTCTCTAATTATTTTCATAGGATTGTTTTTTTAATGTAAGGCATTGTTTATATGATCAAAATGACTTAAATTTAGCAGAATTTAAACGTAGTAAAATTCTTGTTTTGTGACAACTCTGCACAATCAACATCAATCTTTCCACAACATGTTTTAAAATATTTGACATCGAAAAAAAAATCGAATTAGTTAATAAAATAATTCCACATCAAATATCACACTACAACACATTAATATGGCATGAGGCATTATAAAAAAAATGATATATATAGGAATAGGATGAGACGTACAATTACTTTAAATAACAGTTCAATATTTAACAAACTGAGTGAATCTCGAACTTTCTTAAACCGATTTGGAGCGATCCGTAATCTTTTGTTGCAATGCTGATACCAAGTGTACTGATGCAGGGCCATTTATAAATCGCTAGTTTGTTTGTCTAAACAGTGACTCGCCGTTCTCATATGGCAAATCAAGTGAAAAATGATACCAATTGATCTCCATTCTTTATTTGAAAATGGTACTCAAACCCTGCAAACTCCAGGAGGCAGGATGTCAATCATCAATGCATTACCTTATCAATTTAAAGTCCTTTTCGTTGTTTTTGAAGGACCAAACAATTACACAAATCTGAATACAAGTATACAACACCCTACTGCATGTTAGTGAGGTTTTATACTCCTGAACCAAAAAAATGTTCAGAGAAATTATTTCCACAAACATTGAATTAGGAAACTTCTACAGCTACATCACAACAAGCGATTAGATTAGGGAGCATAGTTAACTTGAGAAAAATAAGAAATAAGCAGAACTATGAATAACAGATTCATCTATTTGACTAACGGTATTAGCAAGAAGGCTGACATAAGCAAACATATTAGTTGAGAGAAGCTTAACCAGGAGAGAGCCCCCCCCCCCCCCCCCCCCCCCCCCATTCCCGTAAATTGTACAGAGGGAATGTATTTTATTAGATAATTGTTGTTTGTACTTCAATATTGCCCAATGCCCCCTATTTTATCTTACATTCTTTTTTTTTGTACCTCTTTGTAAACTTTAAGAATTTGTATCCTACATATGCAATCAACAGCTCAAATGTTTATGATATTTGCTCTCTTTTGAACGAAACACTATTAATTTCAAAACATAAAGCTAAAATGTTGAACTTTGTTAGTACAATCATTAGTTAGAAATCACTTTTGTTAATCAAACAATTCATAATCCACTGAAACTGTTATCGGCCCCCGCTTAATTCCGGCTCGAGCTCTACTACTAAAAGAAAGCTATGATATTTGGGAGCTAATAGCTTAAAGTATCCCAAATGTGATATTTTCATAAAGACCTTCCTGCTCCCACACATCCACCAGAAATTCTACCATTTCCTGCCACAAGAAAATAATGACAATAATAAAAGAAAATTTAAGTATTTATTGAAAAAAATACATTACGAGATGGTATTAAAATACATGTGAGATCAGTGGATCTTACAGATAGAGGGATAGGCTGATTGAATCTTCGGTTAGTGCCCAGTAAATCCTCATAAGTTGCATTCCATCTGTATTAATAAAGTGCTGTTTTCAATTAACATTGAGTAACAAAACATAAGAGAAGATAAGAAGCATGGACTTTAAAGAAGTTTACAATTTCAAGGCTTTTATTCATTTTTGAGTTTCAATTACCTTTGCAGTTGTCAAGAATGAGGCAAGAGGGGGCTAAAAGTACTATATATATCTACACCCCTGATTCTATGCATTGTGGAACAACTTTATGCAAACATAAGCAACACCTGTATCCGAAATGCAATTACTTTGAAACAATGCAGGAATTATGCTTTGTTTTCTGTTGTTAATCTCTACTTATTTCAGGTGAGTAAGAGGGACAATATAGTTATTATTAATGAAAATGAAAATATGACAGGAGGGACAGAATGACATCTTACAGGGGCAGTGGAACACAATATTTCTTGATTTGCAGATGTACATCTGATATTTTATTACTTGAAATCTATTCCATCCCTAATTGAGGTGTAAAAAGAACCAAATGTACTGCTTGGAAAAATAGTAATCAAAGAAATGTACATATTCCAGAGATACTGAAACAAAGAACATTCAAAATAATTAAAAAAAAAAACACTGCTTAAATGTAAGCAAAGATGTAGCTTTATAAATTTCTACCAAATCCTTCAATGTTTCCAAGGGATCCATAAACTACAGAGAATCGTCAAAGTCAGATAACCGTATTTATTCCTTAACCCATAATTTCTCAGTGTTTTTCCCCTATTTTCTATATGTGTATTTCTTGAATGAAGGCCTAATCATAGCACAATTACAATAATGTTGTACATACCTTATCCTGGGATTGCCAATCTCTTGGGACTTCCTTCGCTGCCTCCTACGACCTAACCATTGCTGTCTAGTTTCATTCCAGTGAAGAAGACCTGCAATTCAGATTGGACAGGAGAGTCAATACTTGTAAACCACTCTCAAATACATTTCACTACTTAACTAAACCAAATTTAATTGGTACAAAACTTTTGACAGTTTGACAAAGACACAATCATGACCTGCAGTTCAATCACTTCCAAAGTTCCAATTGCTTTCACTGTATTACATGAGTACATGCATGATGAAGAAGAGTAGGAATGAATGGACAATAAAAGGACATTCTTGGAAAAACACTAAGGTTTGACTTGTGTTAGAAATGAATGGACAATGAAAGGATATTCTTGGGAATTTAAGAAAAAAAAATACTAAGGTTTGACTTGTGTACAATCACCATAGAAAATATTAACTTTGGATCCAGATGCTATCTTAGTTTGAGAAAATATATGCAACTGTCATTTTGGATCCTAAAAATGATAAATGTGATATTTGCAAGCTTACTATGGTAATACTATGGGTTTCTAAAATAATGTATGAAATTGTCTCTAAACTTATAGGTTTTACACTGATATATTTTTTCTAATTTGCAATGTAACAGAACAGATTACCCCGATTTCTGAATCCCTGAGAGTCAGCACTGCTTCCTTCAGCTTGCTGGTTGACTGAAGAAATGCTCCTTTCCAAAGATTGTGCACTGCTGTTATTTATGTGGTGGAAATAACTGTGCTCTAGATCACATGTGCTAGAACTCAAGAAACTATCATACAAAAGAGGCTTCTGAGCAGTTCGATCTTCGAACTTTGAGCTATTATAGTGCTCATCTTCAATTATCGGAGCACACGCTGACTTGTAGAATCCAAAGCAACTCCTGCGCTGAATTAGGTTTAAGCAAATTAAAAAGTGATAAAGTTGCTCATTTTACTCCAATTCCAGATCTCCTAGTTAATCAGAAATCAGATGGAACTGAAATACAGAGATCGACCTAGAAAAATGTAGCTTACGCATCTAACAACAAATTAAGAGCTTCGACTTACCTGAAATAGCACAGAAAGAAGTCGACCCAATTGGAGTGCAAGGTTTGAGCCATCCCTATCAGTTCCGTTGAATTAGAATCACCACATCAAAGCACGCGAGCGACGAAGAGAGGAGAGCGAAGGACCCACTTTATCTACTCGTTTTCTTCCTCTACTTTAACTATTCGCTTTCAGAGGGGTTTTCAACCAAAAAAAAAAAGGAAATGAAGAATTCTCAAAGGAGAGATGTTGAAACAGACTTCGATGCAATCTCGTAGGAATGATTGATGCGAAATTAGAAGAAAGAGAGAAGGAAAGCCGAGAAACAGAGAGGGGTAAAAGAGAAGGCGATGGTTCATCCTCCACAGAGATGGAATTCTCGCAGAGCACCTGAGCAGCGTTGGATCTTTTAGGGGAATCTCTGAGGGACCTTTCACGATTCTTGGCACGATATCAACCTTCCGATCTACGATAGAATATTTCTAGCGCGGTCGAGGATCTTCTCCGCAAATGGACATGGAGGATAGATGGTACAGTTTTTTTTAAGTAAATAAAAAAAATAAAAAAATAGAAATGATTTATCTGAAAATTAACTTATATAGTTTGCATCGAGTTTTAAACTCGATCTCAGTTTTTTTTATATTTGTGTATTATATTAAAAATAAAAACACAACAGTTAGTAGATTGATTTAAAATATTATAATAAGAATTAAAATAAAGTTTTGTAAAGTCAAATATAAGCATGATTAATACATTGTTTTAAAATAGTGTCAAATAAATTGAAATATTACAACAACAATTAAAATTCAATTGTTCAGATAAATATAACAACAAAAAATATAAACACACTAGTAATCTAAATCATGCTCTGCTGGAACGAGCTCGACCTCGAGTTGGTAGCCTGTTGATACGACCCTCCATTCCATCCATAAATCATTGGAATGCGTATATTCCTTCTCCTTCTTTTGTTGAATTTTGCTGGATCTGACCTAATGATCGGACCATTGTACATTGGTCAATCTATTGTCATAACTATGTCGGTGACCAGACCATGTGTTAATGTAGTACTTGATGGTATAATATGGACTAACGTACTTAGTGTAATCCATCCTTTTGAATGAACAAACAGCAAGCAAATGGTCGCATGGGAAGCTGATCAATTATGATTTTTGACACTAACAATTATCATTTTCTGTCATCGCTAATTCAACCTCATATTTTATTTCACCCATTTGTCCCTAATATTTTAAATAGAAATTATAAATTATTGCTTAAATTTTGAAGTTAAATAAAAAATAATATAAGTATAGAATATTATTGTCTCGATAAATCCATTTCTGTTGTAAACATCGTAGTTGTTGATACCCCAATCCAGTGGTACGACATCGTAAGTTCTCCCCTTATCACCGTAATGTTTTATCAGTTCGGTGACTTTGTGGGAGATTATCAGACCTTGGACTTCCCAAGTCGTTGTAACTTCTCGACACTTATAGAACCACTCAACATATTTGTGCCACGTGTTCTCAACGATAGCACATATCGAAAGTTATCTGACGATCCTGAACACGTTGTTTAGTGATTCTGAACCGTTACTTATCATTATTCACCACCGATTGAGACCTCCGTCTAGATGTTGTGCACATCTTTCTTGATGCAATGTATCTACTTGATTTGGGGTTAACTCCTCGTAATGAAATTTCTCGGTTGACACTTTCTCAGCTGCGACGGGTTGGTTATTGTGGTTTCTGTTATTTCGTGTCATTCTGTTAGACACTTATTCCGTTGGGAGATTTTCTTGCATGATTCCTATTTTTCTGATGAATTTATAGGATGCGGTCTAATGTTATTAATTTTTTTCATATATTTCTCGCACGTCCATGACTTTTTATGTCTTGTAGCTTGTTTGAAAAGAGCATTTATTCTTTTGATATGGCAATCCTTATATATATTTTGTGCAATGTGTTAAGTATAATAATGGTGAACAGTCTCGCATGCTGATTCTGCCATCCAAAATCCGATCTTTCAAATACCGCCCTTATACCTAAATGTTGATCTAAGATAACGGTAATTTTACCAGGACCGACAACCTCTTTACGCACCCACTACATAAACCAACCCCAGTTTGTTACACTTTCCTCACCTGCTACAACAACAAATGTAAGTGGTAGTAGTTGTTGCTCCGCATCATAACCACATGTCATAAATAGTTTACCGACATATCGACTCGATAAAAATCCAGCATCGATAGTTAAAACTGGTCGTAAGTAAGGCTATACTATAATACACGGAACAAATGTCCATGCAACACGATCGAAAATTTCAACACCGAACTTTATTGAGGGCGATGTCTCTACATATGTGGAACTTTGTATGGCTGCTAGCAGAGATGGAAGCATCTCATATGACATCTCCCAACTACTAAAAAGGTCTGCAATTGTCAGTTCATTTTCTCTCCATAATTTATTATAACTCGATTGTATTGTGGGGAACTTTTATTTTACCAAACTCCTTATTTTTTAACTGTCATTTCTAAGTTTTCTCTCAACCGATTCTTAACAATACCTGCTATCATTCTGAAGTCATCTAACTGTGATCCGCCCTAGTAGCACTACCAAAATAAGAGTGCTCGAGCGAATTTATTCTGATCTTTCAAATACCCGTTATATTGGGTGTGACACACATCCTCCATGGACAGTTAGAATCTTTACATTTTCATCACTAACTTTGATTTTCTGCTATTTGTTACCTCCAATTCTATATTCCGTTGAACATGAAAATCAACGATTTTCACTTTCAACTCTGATTTTGTACTAAGCTGTTGATCGACACCAAATTGTTCATAAATTTTAGGTGATTTGCGAAAATAAGGCTCGTCTACATATGACATTGACGTATTATCAGCAAATTATGTACATGAGTGTTTCATTCCCCGATTAATAAAAGGAAAGATATTTTCCACTCTTGAACTATTTCTTCAACATCTATTGCATCCTCAATTTCATCGATATTTTGTATTTATTTCATCCTGGATGTCATCCTCCTCGACATCCAGGTGTCACTCTTCTTTTTCATCATCCTCATCCACATCTACATCCATATTTTATACCGGAACACGGGATGATCGATGTTCCTAAGCTCGGGAGTGAGTTCTTTCGTCTATCATGACTGGATTATTACTTACAGGAATATTGGTCGGATCATAGTTGTCAGATCCGAATATTAATTCAGATTCAACTACTAGCTCTAGTGTTTTGATACCCGGGTAATTATTACGGAGTTGTTGTTTTAATCATTTCCCAAATTTAGTCAGATACAACCTCAAATAAGCTATAAAAAAATCACCCAAACCTGCTGGGGCAGTGTTGATCCGTGCACTAATACTGTGTTGAATTGGCTAGGAAGTAGCTCCAAACCAGTATGAATCTGCATCTTCAATTCATGAAAATTGATTGTCTCGTCAACATAAAATGTACACACGACACAAAAGTCATAACCCACGTCGGTTGAAGTATTCAGGATTTGACATCTATGATACACATTGATCAGTAATATTTTTGTCTATACAGTATGAATAATAAACTCTACTGTTAGTGTATTTTAATTTTACAGCAAAAATTAATAGTCCAAATAGGAAAAAAACTTACAATGTTGATGAGATAAGAGTGGTGAATATGGATCGGTTATGGATCTGTCGAAAAAGAAATTTTCAGTTGGAAGCTCTTGCAACAGTAACAATGACGATTTTGAAGAAATAGTTGGTTGAAGGAAGATGAAGGAGAAAAGAGTTGGGTGTGCTATATAATATCAGAAAGCTGGGACCGAGTTTAAAACTCGGTCCAAGGAAGCTGGATCGAGTTTTAAACTCGGTCCCAACTTTCTGCAATTTTTAAATACACACAAACATAAAAAAAAATCTGGGACCGAGTTTCAAACTCGATCTAGGGAGATGAGACCGAGTTTGAAACTCGGTCTAGATTATATGAGCTAATTTTTTAGCAAATCTTAACTGTTCCATTTATTTATTTATTTTATTTACTAAAAAAATCCCCATATGGTATCTCAAGCGAACAATCGAATGATTTATTTACACGTGGTGCATTTCCGGTTCATGAGTAATGTAGCTGACAAGCTGGGTCCATTGGTCGCCAGTCAAAGCACCGTGGATAGCCGATTCCCCTATTATTTTGATCCGAGACTTCGGATAAAAAACGAACGCACCTGATAGATTTCGAAGAAAGAAGAGAAAAAAAAATCAATCCGGTCCATTCATTTTTAATCTGAGAGCCTCAAGATAACAGTGAAATCGACTCTGTAATAAATATTGATCACTTTTAAGTCCTTGTAGAGATTTTTTTTTTATCGGATGTTATTTATTACTAACATGTACTATACATACATAAATACACCTGTCTTAATTTTACTTGAAGATCCCATACCAATAGTTTCGTTCTTTACCATGAACATGCATATTTTATTAAGAGGAGGTTCCAATACTACAAACTTTGTATGCCATGAAATATTACCAATTTATTTTTCAATTCATATTTTTAAATTTAAAACTCAAATTTTAAATCTAAACCGTTGATCATATTAATTTTAGAATTAATTTCATGTCACATTAAAAGTTCATAGAAAAATGCCACTCCAAAGTTAATTTTTAGTTTGATGCCACCATAAAATCTATTTATTTAGTCAATTGCCATAACAATACATTTGTTATAGTATTTTAATTTAAAAAACTCTTATATTTATATGTAATCTTTTGGATTTCCGTTTAAGCCCTTAAATTAAATATACAACTCCCATTCTTTTCTACGATCTTAGTCTCTTCCCTTCTTTGTTGACGTTCCTTTCTTCTTCCACAGTTATAATTTTCATCAACAGTTATAATTTTTAGTATTTCTACTGTATAGTTATGAATTTATACAGTTTAAGTGGTACTTAACTAAATAAATAGATTTTATAGTGGCATTAAACTAAAGAATAATTTTGAGGTGGAATTTTGCTAATTTTAAACTTTTGAGATGGCATCAAACTAATTTTTATGGTAGATGTATGATCCTAAAATTTTATCATTTTTAGAATTCATTTGATACTAGATCAAATGAGAACAAAATGATACATACAAATTAATCAATCATAATTAACTAGATTCATTCATTTTGTTCTCATTTGATCTAGTATCAAATGAACTCTAAAAATCATGAAATTTTAGGATCATACATCTACCATAAAATTTAATAAGATCAACGGTTTGGATTTAAAATTTGAGTTTTAAATTTTGAAATATGAATTAAAAAATAAGTTTGTGATATCTTGTGGCACAAAATTTATGGCATTGGAACCCTCCTCTTTTATAAACCCGGATATATTTTCATTTTTAAGTAATTAAGCTCATGTGAAAAAATATAACTTGAATACAACTTGAGGTTCATTTTTGAAAAAGATTAGAAGATAAAAGAAAAAATATTCGTTGCACTAAGCTAATTTACAAAGAAACATTTTTTTTTTGTACATACAACTTTTGTATTTTTATGGCCCCCATGAACTCTTTGAAATAAGATCAATATTTACAGCTTTCAGTTGAACTTCAATTTTGAATTGTAATGTAAAAAATATATAACCGTAACGTAACAGTAATACTAAAGATATGAACTTCGGACAGCTATTTTTTTTACTATTTATATTCTCTTATACTAAATCTCATTTGTTACCAACATTTGGATCAAACTTAGTAAAATTTATCCCTGATATTGCTTCAGCTGGACGCTGTGTTGAAGCATGTGATTCGTCCACAGATATTCCACCGACGTATAACAGGAATTTCAAAATTTTTAATTTGTAGTGCACACGACACTCGGCTCAGTGCAATGGAGGGGAGGAATCAGAATCTGGCGACTGGTTTGATAACAAATTCGTACTCTGTTCCCTTTTTTTACACGAGTAAAATATGAGGATCATAATTACTCGAGCTTTTAAGAAACTCGTCACGTTATTATTCTTTCGCTTAAGTTCCACCAATGGAACGCAACACTTTATTGAATCTGATAATTAAGTACCGACATTGGTAGGTGCATAAATAAATGAATAAAACATCTAAATGTAAACAAGTTGCTTAAGAAAGTCCCCACCATGTAGGAGCGTCAATTATTAATCCGATCCGTCAGATTAATCCGACCCGATTCAAATCCGAACAAAAATGAGATTAAATATGAATTTAATTTTTTTAATCCGAATCGAGTTGGATCAGGTTAGAGTCAAACTGATCCGACCTGATTAATTGTGTTTTTTGAAGTAATTTTATGACTTAGTATTAATGAAATGTTAAATATAATTTAGTACTAATTAAATCTTAAATATACATTAATTATACACAATACTAATTAAGATTAATTATAAATTAATTAATATTGAATTGCATAAAAAATATAAAAATAATTAATAAATATTTAATTATTTTACACGGTCAACCCATAACCCAGTCGGGTCAAACATGAATTAATTTTTTTTAACCCAAATGTAATATGATCGGATTCAGATCGGAACAAAAAAATAATAAAATAATGATAAACCCGACCCAACCCAAACCATTAACACCCCTATCACCACGTAACATTTGCAATAATAGGGCATGGAAATCCTTTTCAAAGTATCTAAATTTATTACCAGCAATATGCACAGTTACACAGAAAACGTGAACGACAATAAATAAGATGCATATAATACCTGCGGTGATTATTTTCTGAAGTTTCAAGAACACACAAACCATGGCGCAGTATGAAACTTTTGGATGGGAAATATGAATAAGTAGTATTAAAATAGAATACATAAAATTGGTATCAATGGCTGTGAAAAAGAGGCAAAATAAAAGCCTTCTAAATCTTATTTTCATTACTTAAATAGCTGCCAAAAAATGGGATTTGATACCCACAACTTGTGTAATGAAGAAAGATACGTACTACCTAAATACAAATGATGGGATGACGTGATGGAACAATTCATTATTAATTTTGCCATCATCATCATCATCATCATGGAACTCTATAGTCAGGCAATGTCAAAATGATAATAAATTTAGTCGAACAAAAGAAAAATCTGATGTAATTCAATCGAGAGAGAGGCTCTTTTTCATTGACTCATACACTAGGTATGTAATACTAGCAGCCGGCACAACCTTGAGTATATTAGGTACCAAACCTTTGTAAAATCCCCAGAAACCCTCCCTCCTAAGAGTTTTCCTGATAACATCTGACATTCCATTGTAGGCCTTATCAGCTTGCAACCTAGCAAAAAACCGACCGATTTAAGGTCCTTTCAGTAATATTTTGAATAGCAGTAGCACCTTTTTATATATTTTCTTCGTTTCCTTAATCATATATATTTAATTTAATAAAAATATCAACTTCCCAATCAAAAATGATTGTAATGATTAAGTTAATAAATTGTAGAAAAGCGTTATCTTTCCACAATAACCACTCATGTACGATATCATCAGCATGTCCAAAAAGCAATATGGTTCATCGTAGAACTGTTTTAACAAGCTTATCCTTACCTTGTTCTGATAACTTGCAAGGGATACACACATGTTGCTCCAAGAGCTCCAGAGATGGTCCCACAACCCAGCTGAACCAGGGGACCGGGCTCTACACAAAAGAAAATCAAACTCAAGTTTAAGTTTCATAAAACAACGAGCAAGAAGAAAAAAGCACAATAAAATGATAACAAAGGATAAGCTCACCAGTATCTTTGAGAATGTATGTTCTAGACATATCTTTCAAAGTCTCATACGCTGCGAGGTCAATACCGGCATAAGGAATCATCCCTAGAAGGGAAGGAACAAGACCGCGGTAAAAAGCCCGAGGCCCCTCTTGCACCCATATTTCTCTAGAGAGAGACCCCAAACTCGGTGCCTTCCCCCCAGAACACACATAAGTCTGGAGTCGTGTCTTGACAAGGTCCATTGGATAAATCACTGTTTGTGCCACCGCACCTGCCAAACCTCCAGCTACAAGCCGACCACCAGCACCTATGTCTTCCTTACTCTCTCCTTTTGCTTTCACAATGAAATCCTTTAGCAATTCGAAGGTGTAAAATTTTATTGCACTTTCTGGTGCTACCTTTACAACATTTAGGCCGTTTCCTCTGAAAAATCCCAGAAAACGGCCTTCTTTCCAAATCTCCTTAACAGCATAGGAAATTGTTGTCTTGTTAGTTTGCACTTGCATGATAACCTTTAGACGGTCAAGTGGTGCTGTTACAGTACGAGAAGCAGCTCCTGCAACTCCACCTGCAATAAAAGGGGTCCTGCCCTTTAAATTTTGTTCCATAAGGAATGAAGAATAACAAAAACAAATGAAAAGAAAATCACCTAAAAAACAAAGCAAAATTCTTAGTGGACCCAACATGCAAAGGTATAGGTATCAAGTAATGAATATAACAAGCATATACATATAAGGGTACTTCATCATGAGAAACATAGGATAAAAGGTACTTCTTCATCAAATTTGTTTGGAAATCCTCTCCACCAATTTTCCAGATAAAAGAAATTAAATGTTTTAATTTCTGATATGAAGAATATAAGAGCGACTATAAACCCTGAAACAACCTAACTTACCTAATCAGACCCAACCTGCCCATTGACCTTCCTACCTGCGATTAAATACTTTGTTTTGTGTATGTGCTTGCTGATGCCTTCTGGGATTACTGCCTGTTCGCCAATGTCTACAAGGCATACTCTCTCCCAGTACTTATAAATGTTTTCGAATGTCGCTTCATGAGGATAAAGGAAGAGAAAATCACGCCATTCTTCAAAAGTTATGATGCCATTGTTGTCCTTGTCAACATGCTCCATGAAACGAGCAAGCTCCTCATCATTGATTTCTATTCCTGGAAACAAAAGAAAGCAGACATATCTTGTTAGATGTGGCTATTAAACAATGGCATTGGTAAGATGCTCAAATTAATTGAAAAAAATGATAAAACTATAGAAGTAAAAATTTCACTCATTGTATCGACATATTGATATCACCACCCTAAAATACAGATTGCATGTACAGTTCTTCTTAAACCAACAATAACTCAATAACATAATTAATAATATGATAATATGAACTCACTGCAGAATAGGATGTCTTTTCAAGCATAGCATATCTCTCCTTGAAAAATAAACTTTTTGTTGGAGAAGTATGGAACTGAATAATAGAAAGAGAACCCTAGGCAGTTTGCTTCCAGACTTGGGGATTGCAAAGATGCAAAAAATTGAACAATTATTGTGCAAAATCGTACATTACAATGCTCCCCCCCCTCCCACTTTCCAAACAAAAAAGAGATACCCACCAACACGCACATACACAAACGACTCTAAATACAGAACTGGAGCTGAGGCGCAGAATTCTCAAACAACCCCACAGTTAAGTTTTTAATCAGTTGAAGATAAATGAAGTTCTAAAAAGAAAAAGCTAACTTGACCAAAGTGCTAGCGGCTGCCAGACATTTTTTGCATGGTATGCACGAGTGCCTGGAAGGACTCAAGTCCCAACCGATAATCATATTTTGGTATCATGTGTGGCAAGTTAAATGCAGTCATGCAGATGATGATGCTAACACATGCATTGAAGATTGAAGGATCCTCGCAAGAGAAAAGTTACAGTAAAGTCCCTAAGGAAAACAAAAATTACCTGCCTTGAGAAGGGCATCCAAGAGCTCCTCTGGCAAAATACACCCGTTATGCTCCACATCAATTGCCTGAAAGATCCTATACAACTCCAGCTCCTTATCATTTATATAATTCCTGAACTCATCAATATCAACTTTCCCATCCTTATTAGAATCACACACCTTCAACAAATCCCTGGCATACTTGTACTCAGCTGGGATGCGAAGCGCGGACAGTCCTGCCTCGATCTGAGCAACGTCCAGGTAGCCTAGACCCGCCACATCAAAGAAACTGAAGAGGCTTCTGATGCGCACTTCCCGTTCCTCCTCGGTTTCCCTCAAAGCGAGAAGCACGTGCTCCAAGCTTACGGGACCAGCTTTTGTAACTGGATTGCAACCCTCTCGAGGCCGTCTTTGCTCCTCCTCGTCTTGTGATCTTCTCTCTTCATCCTCCTTCCCCATTCGTCTCTCTCCCTGCTTCCTCTTCTCCTGTAATCCTCTATCTCCTATTTAAACTGATCCCTGATCAGCGCCCCATTAGCCCAATCGAGCTCGAACCAGACAATCTCAATCGATTACCGAAATTGCGAAACTTTCGGATAGAATAGGGGAGATCTGTGGAAAAGGGGCGGGATCGGGGACGGTGTTAAGTTTTGAGTTAATTCTAGCAGGTTCTAATCTACTATGGAAATTGGAAAAGAAGTTGGGGAGAAGTCGGAATGAATCGTTTTTGTTGAACGCACATTGAAGGGGTGAGACAGAGACAGAGACAGAGAGAGGTGGTTAGATGGACCGTGGACGGAGTATACGGTACAGTGTGTGGAGATACTGATGAGGGAAAGAATTAGATACGATTAATTTATTCCTTTTTTGTCTGCCAGTCTTCCACGTATAAAGGGGGTTATTTTTTTAAAAAGAAAATAGTGTTCCTGTGGACCAGTATATCACTTTTTTTTATGAAGATTGTCAAACGTTTAACGGCGTCTAATAACTATTGAGGTTGTACAATAGTAAGATTATAGTTTTGATAATTTAGGTTTAAAAGACAGACTCTTTATATATTCTTGGTAACCCAATTTTATAAAGAGAAGCCCGCCACTGTAATTAACGGTTTACATTAAAATAGAATTATACCATTACTAATTTAGAATATAAAAAAGTATACTTAACAATTGAGTAAACTAACTATTCTTCCTAATTAAGTATATAGAAGTTGAAAATATCAGATACTATAAATTGTTACATTAAAAAGAAGAAAATAGTGTTCAAAGTTGAACAAAATGAATTGTTAGATGTATTATGTTTACCAGAAAAAAAAGTCCCATATTGTGCGCAACTATATTAATTTTAAAAAAATATTATATGTAACACTATCTTCTTTTATAAATAATTGATATATCCTTTTGTGAATTGATTTTCACAAAAATAATTGAATTCACCATAGCATGTAATTGTACTAAGCATTAGCGCTTAATTATAGCCGAATGGAAAACTACACTAAAAGGGTGTGTTTGGATGTACTGGGAATAGTAGAATAAGATGAATAAGAGTAACAATGGTATATTTAAATATAAATATATTATTTTGAAATAGTAAGAATAGTTATTACTTTATTATTCACTAATTTCTGACATTTTCACCATTTAACATAACTGTTATTCCAAACATACAATACAAAATTTGACACCTTATTTGTTTTATGCTCTGAGATTTTATATAAGTTATTTTATTTCTTCCCAATTTATGTCATGTAAATAACCAGAGGTTGGTCTACTTATTTGTTAATATGAATACGAAATAGTGGGAATTCAATTTCTTCATCATATGAATTATGATACATAATCACATATTAATTATAAAGACTCTTAAATTTTTAAATAAAGTCAATTCATCATTTAATAAAGATGATTTATAAAATATAATATTTTTTATTTTCCGAGTAAGACTATATAGTGGGTAATTTTATTTTATATAACAAAAAATAATAATAGTTTATATTTAATGTATTTGATGTATAACTTCTCTTTTTAGACATATTATTAATTCATTATAAAAAATAACAAACAAAATGAAAAGAAAAATAGGTTTGGTCAAAATTTAAACTATCCATTCATAAAGATATTTGACACTCATTGTCAATTTAAAAAAAATGAACATTATTAATATATGCTCTTTATAATATTGTATAGATATAAATATAAATATGTATTATGTTACATTAGTACTTTGATAAAAGTAACCCTAAATATATAATCTACATAATAACTGATAAGTTATTCCTGCTTCAATTATCTTGTACTTGAGCATTAGATGCACAATTTTTAAACTCAGGTTTTCTATATGTAATAATAGTTTTATAGTTAGGTTTTCTATATGATCAGTCATGTATTTGAGCATTAGATGCACAATTTTTAAATTTAATTAGTCAAGCATGAAAACTCATGAACATCTTGTTGTACTAAATAATTTTTTTAATTTATTATTTTGCAAAATATATTTGAATTTAATAAGTTTCTTTGAGATATTTTTATAAGATCCTAAGATGGCTTAAACAAATCAATCAAGCTAAATGAAGAAAGAAGACTTGAAACCTTATTTGAAGACTTATGATTAATATATGTAAGATACGATTCAATAAATTTAAGTTTCTGAATCAATAAGTAAGGGAAAAACTTTCCATTAATGCAAAATTGTTATAACGGTTCTCAAACGTTATAATGGTTCAACTTGACAAACTCAAACTTTTTCTAAGGAGGGAAGCTTCACTAGATTATCAAAGACTGTCGTTGGGTAAAATTTGGAAAAATGTTCAATGGCTTGAGTCATTCAACGTTTTCTTAAAACGTTATAACGCTTCTGAAGAAATTTAGACTTGTCAGAACTGAGTCATCCTGTCAAACCAAGCCAAAATATTGTGAACGTTTTGTAAAGCATTCAATATTTCCCTATATCGTTGTAATAGTTCCTTCCATTCATTTCAAACCGTTATAACATTACATAACTTATTATGACAAGGGGTATTCTTATCAAATCCTAATTAAAATAATATAACGATTCAAGAATCATTATAATGATTCTTGTAACGGTTCATCGTGACAAGAACTCTAACTGACCATCAGGTGCTCTATTTAAGAGATTGTTTCAGAACTTGCAAATAACAAAAACTCTCACAATCTGAAACCCAACTTGAACAAACCTAAGGCACTATTGAGCACTTAATACTCTTTCTCTTGCAAACACATTAAAAAAACTTTTAAGTTTTAAATCACGCCAAATCAATAAAATATCTTGATTGTAATTTTTTAGCATCTAGTGTTTTGTTCATCTTTGAGCATTTGGCTCAATTCTTTTAGAACCTTTGCTCACTATTTTTCTGAGTTCTGAGTGCTCATTTGCTCTTTTATTTTCTTTGAGAGTTTTTTAATCTTTTTGTACTCATTTTTGTAAAAAAAACTAAAGTTTCAAGTTGTAAAACACTTTTTGGGTATTAATAAATCGATGTTTCGTTAGTGAAGCAGGTCCCGGTGGTGTAGGTTTTTATAACCAAACTCTGTTAAAATCCTCGTGTTCTTTATATTTTTAGCACTTGCATTATTTAGTTCTTGATATTCTCAATTTGATAAATTTACATTTCTTATGAAAAATAGTTGGTCCATTGTTTTACATTAATTGCTCTTGATAGCAATTAATATTTGATTGATTAATTATATATTTACATTCTTACATATCTTTTTGACTAAATTCATGAGCTATCTTGCATTATATTTCTCTTAGTCACTCGTTATATTTTTATAGCTAGATATGTGTCTTACCGACTGATTACACATTGTACTTGACCAAACTTGAATTATTGATTAATATCATTACTAGTCCTTAAATTCTACACAGCTACATAATTAGGGGCGGATGCAGAATTTTGATTAGGAGAGGTCATTAGTCGGATTATAATAATTTATCGGGTTTAAACCCGTTAACTAATCGAATACTAAATAAAAAAGTAACAATTTAACATTTAACATACATTCTTACCGAATTAAAAATTATCAAAATAACATCCTTTTATATATTAAAAATAATAAAAAATAAAACTCAAACTAATAGATAACTAAGTCAATGTTGAAGTTTTTCTCTACGGGATTTTATATTTTGAAACTTTTGCACAATCCTTTCATTATTCACGATATTGAATATTTTTTTCTCAATGAAAATAATCAAACAATCATTCATTCATTTATCTCCCATGCTACTTCTTATGTCAGTTTTCATCAAATTCATTATCGAAAATACTCGTTCAACACTAGCAGTTGCTACCGGCAATATCAAGATATAAACATTATATCTATTTGTTTTCACCAAATTTTGAGAAAGTTCAACTAAGTTGTTTATCTCCAAAAAGTCTCCTTCATCTTGTACATCCATAATATAATTCTCTAATTGACTTGCAAGGATAGAAAATTCGAATTGATTGAAATCAGAGAGATAAAGTTGAGCTAATTGAAGCAACCTATCTTTGTTAAAAGATGAAAAAGAATCCTTTGAATCCAAACATGATACAAAAATGAGAAGTTCTAAATATTTCCGTGAATCTGTTATTAAGCTCTTATAATTGCATATCAATAACCGTGTAAAATAGATTAACACGATAATAAAGCAGGATTAGAAGGAGAATCTTGCACATGTTACTAATTAATTAACACTCATCCTAATTTCCAGTAATTATAATCAAGTAATCAAGCACATGTTACTAATTACCAGCTAATACCAGAAATTATCGTGTTCCGTGTCAGTTGTGAGCTGTTGTCTGCTGAGCTGAGTGGAGCACCAGTCGAGTTAAAGCTGAGAAGTGAGAAGTTGCTGCATGCCTCGTCAGTGAGACCAGAGAGCGAGAGAGAGAGAGTCGCGCAAGTAAGACTGTAAGAGAGGCAGAGAGCGAGCTGTGTTGCCGTCAGAGCCCAACCCTAACCAGAGGAGCGAGTAGCACGAGTAAGCGAGCGAGCTGCTTCAGCGTCGAGAGGAGCGAGTGCGAGTCGAGCATTTTTTTTTTCTCGAAGAGCTGATCTGATGAGGGGAACCGATCCGCTGCCGCGCAGCACCGTACAGCGCAGCATATGGTCCGTTCGATAACTTTGAGATTAGTGCTAACTCGAATTTCAAAGTACTAACTCGCATCTCGAAGTGATCAAACGGACCATGTGCTGTGTTGCACGGTGCTGCGCGGGCGCGGCAGCGGATCCGATTCCGATCTGAGGGAGCGAAGCAGTCTAAGAGTCGTGTGTCTCGTTAGGCGCCAACCCAAATATTTTAAGCAATCCATTTACATAATTTACAGCACGGATAAGTCAGGGGGTCAAATAATTGTTCCAGGGGGGTCATTTTTTAATTTGTAAGCCTAATAATATTATTTTTGAAAATCCAGGGTCAGCTGACTCCCCCTGATATACAGTAAATCTTCCCTTATACATAGTTATCTACGTAGTTAATGTATTACTTAAAAAAAATCATTATAGATGATGAGGATCGCTTGACGATAATTTTTTTTACAATCTTGACAATGAATATAATAAATTCAAATAAAATTGGAAAAAAATATTTATAGATATGTTAGTGATCATATAAATAGCCTACAAATCTACAATCAAATTTCATATGATCTATATATGTATTGTTGGATAATAATAACCTTAAGAATCATTAAGAATTTTATATCTAGATTTTAATTTGGAAATGGTTGGAATTGTCAAAATAAATAATTGACTAGCACCAATCTTGACAACTTCTATTAAATCATGTCCAAAAACTTTTTCAAAATGAAAAATTGTAGACATCTTATGTTTAAATTTGACAACTTCTATTAAATCATGTCCAAAAATTTCAAAATGAACTTTTTATGTTTAAATTTGAAACGTTACTAGTTGCATATCAATTTGGGTGTAATACTGGAGAAGTTTAAGTTTGCAGAAAAATCACCACTAAAAAGTTCATGCCTCACAAAAAGCAACATAGCACAGCAAACTCTTAACAACATCTCCTGTTAAGGTCAGTAACCATTTTTAGAAACTTCTCATAAAAAAGTAGTTGTACACTTGTACTCAACTATTTGGTTTACCAGCAGGTCCAGGAGCAGAACCGTGGTATATGGATCAGACAGGTACAGGGTCAGATATACCCTTCTTTCAAAAAAATTTAGGCTCCATTCAACTATCTAGTAAATCACAAGTTACGGATAAATAAGAAGTACTGAAACAAAGAACTGAAAAAAAAAAGGTTTGAAAGGAATTTGAGATCATACTAGCTGTGGTCCAGACCATCTTTTAACATATTTGTGGCATCAATTGGTATGTACAGTGTCATGTGGACTGCTTGAGTGACATTTTAAGCCTTATTAATTTTAATCACATAAAAGAGTAATTACCTGGGTGCCAAGGGGACTGCTGAGGAGAATAATCCTGAATTGTCATGATTGAATGAAATTCAAATTCTTGATTTAGCGGCAGTGTGATCCAACAGAATACAAAAAACTGGGGATTGACGTGTAATAAGGATTGTACGAAACAAAAGATTCATTTCTCTATTCATTTATAAGGTGGTGAAAAACAAATAATACAAATATTATTCACGAAATTTGTTAAAAGCACAGCTTATTACGAAGGCTTCCCCTTTTACTGAATGTCTTGAAAATAACTATTAGCTCGAGTAAAGGGGATTTTTAAAGTATCTGATAACTTTGTGGTGGATGGCCAACGACCAAAAAAAATTGCAATTGCTATCAAGGATTTTTATTAACGATTATTACAATTAATTATATAATAATTTTACATTTTCTTGCTTTAATTGACAGAATTAGCATACAGATATTTCTGGTAAGACAAATGGTGAATTGCATGTTCAATTCACAAGATATGAAATTATTGAGCAAATTTCAATATCATACATGTAAGAAACTAGTGTCGGCGTTTGAACAAAAAGTATCAAATAACTATTGGTCATTGGTGCCACATCAATGGTAATAAAATTAATATTAAATAATTATGATTTAATTTTTAAACAATAAAATTAATTGAATCAATATTATACATATCGTTCATATGTGCATATAAAAATTTATATAATTTTAATATTATTTATGTATGCATCATGCGTTAATAAATCAACGGATCAAATTTTATGATTTAACATCCTTACTTAATAGCTATTAAAATAAAATTAAAATATTATATATTTTTTTATACATATAGAGATGTCGTAGAAAACATCCAACATTTTAAATTTATAAATTTATACATAAATTACTTTGAAAAAATAAATTTATACATAAATAAATAAATAAAAACATCGAACACCGATGACTTGGTCATTGAATCTCTCCACTTATATAAATCTAAAAATCTAAAGTATGATATTTCAAATTTTTGAGAGACCGAAATAATAAAATAATAATATAATTATTATATATTTTAACTTTAAAAAATTTGTGAGGCTTGCAGACCTCATTGGATTCCAAAGCCAAAGATACATACAGCAATCAGTTCTCTCTTCTTTCATTCCAAAACCGAAACAAAAAAAAAAAAAATATATAGAAAAAAACAAGTAGATGTCACAAGATTTTTTTTTAAAAGCCACGTGTATATATCAGGATGCTCGGTCAATGCCACGCTTTCCATAGTTCCATATCGGCTTTAATTTGACTTGCATTGAACATGTATTAATTAGGTTCTGAAAGCTTAGTTTTAACAAAAAAATCACTATCTACATCTAAAGCAGGGTCAGCGAAATGGGACCCCAGTTAGACCGTCCCATTCCAGAAAACAAAAATTTCACCATCTACTGTCAACTTGTTGAAGCATCCATTAATAGAAAAAAATGACTAATTTAAGTATTTATCTGATTTGCCTGAAGTGAACCAGCCCAGAAACGCTTTATCCACTCTTCAAAACTAACATTTTTTTTTAAATTCCTATCTACAATGGATTTCCAACATGTGTATGCATTTTGTTCGAACAATTTAATTAATTAATTAATTAATTAATCAGCATACTAGCTATGTTAAAAGAAAAATGATGCCATTTCAAAGACAAGAGGACTTCTCCATTAGTATCCCTAAATTTATAGAATTAGCTGTATAACAGAACCTTGCGCTTATGCAACCATGCATGTCATTCTATCTGTCTAACTTTTAGTTAATGTATATAAAGTGTATAAAGTATTAAAGTGTAAAGTATTGCCCCCGAAAAGAAAAAAAAGGATCCCAAAAATATTGTTCACACTGCTTTAACTACCAGTGGAAGAGATTTATGCTGAATTATTGCTGATTTTCTCAATATTGGCTGGCCTTAACAAGTATTGAAATGGCCATATTTATTTATTTATTTATTATATTCTGAAGTAAGTAGGCAAGTGCCCACTTAAATCCCTACTTTGATAAAACAAATTCAAGGGCTTCATGGTATTCCAATGCTTAATTTAATTACTTAAACAATTTGTGATGTACATTGCTATGACTACTGCCGACATAGCAGACATATATTAAAAAAATAAGTACTGGTATGATTAATGCAGGTCCACACGCTTGTATATCAAGTGCATTGTCCATATATATTCTTAATCATAAAGAACACCTATATAAACACCATGATATTAATTCCCTCTTAATGTATATCATCCAAAACTATTCATATTTCAGAGAAGCATACACACCAGCTTTAATTATATATCATGACATTCAATATGTACTCTTTGGTTTACTTCGTAATGATCCTTCTGGTCGTGGCTCATGTAATACATGGTCAAGGCTTGCAAAAGGGGTTTTACTCTAGCACCTGTCCCAATGTCGAAAATATCGTGAGGTCGAGCGTTCAAAAGGCTTTCAACAGTGATCCGATGGTTGCTCCTGGCCTTTTAAGGCTACATTTTCATGATTGCTTTGTGCAGGTATTAGTTACTGTATAGCTGATGTGAACCATTTAGTCCAAAAATATAAATGTTATATGGTTGGCCATCAAATTAAATGTTATATTTTCATGATTGCTTTGTCCAGTTATTATTTGCAAGTCTGCTGCTCTTGAACAATTTTGTTTAAAGTGTGGCTAATCATCTACCACATTTTTTTTATGAATGGAAATGAATGTAGGGATGTGATGCATCAGTCTTGATATCAGGAATTTCTACTGAGAAGACTGCTTTTGCAAATGCAAATCTTAGAGGTTTTGAGGTTGTTGATGATGCAAAATCGCAGATAGAAGCAGCGTGTCCTGGTGTTGTTTCTTGTGCCGACATAGTCGCCTTGGCTGCCCGAGATGCTGTTGGCCTTGTGAGTACACATAATTTACAATTAAGCTTGATAATTATCCTAGATTGTTGCAGTACTTTTTTGAAAAGATGAACAATAATAAAATTAGACTGATCCTTTTTTTAATATGATTTCTGGATTTGAAAAGCTGGTCTTCTATTGATGAAATCATAATATTGTATTAATTAAGTTGTAACTATACTTTGTTTAGACTGGTGGGCCAATTTGGTCAGTGGAGCTGGGAAGGAGAGATGGAAGGGTCTCCTCTGCATCGGATGTAAACAACTTGCCTGCCCCGACCGATTCTGTTGCTATACAAAGGCAGAAGTTCTCAGCCAAGGGTTTGACAGATCAAGATCTTGTCACTTTAGTTGGTATGTAGTTGTGTACTTACCTCATCTCGAAACGAAGATTTACATATCATTTTTTTTCATATTATATATGTTTTACTTCTGATTTTTTAAATTCAGTTTAGTTATGTGTCATTTTAAGACAATTATTTATATGTATTTCTTCTCATAGGTGCACATACCATAGGACGGACAGCTTGCCAATTTGTGCAATACAGGCTATTCAATTTCACAGCAACAGGCAATGCCGATCCAAGTATCAACCCCTCCTTTCTGACCCAGTTGCAATCTCTATGCCCCCAAAATGGCAATCCATCGAAGCGTATAGCTCTCGACAAAGACACTGAGGATCAATTTGATGTGTCATACTTCAAGAATGTGAGAGATGGCAATGCGGTGTTGGAGTCAGACCAAAGGTTGTGGGGTGACTCGAACACGAAAAGCATAGTGCAAAATTATGCTGGGATTATAACCGGGCTTTTGGGGCTGAGGTTTGATTTGGAATTCCCCAAATCAATGATAAAAATGGGTGCAATTGGTGTGAAAACTGGTTCCCAGGGTGAGATCAGGAAGGTCTGCTCCCAATTCAACTAAATATATCTGGTAGAATGTCTCATAGATACTGGAAAATGGCAAAGTAAATAGAAGCTATGTGATGTGTTTTTTTTTTACTGTTTCTTTATAGTTCAACTTTTTTTTTTGGGTGAGAAGAGGCCAAGAAGGGTTTGGAATTTCAAAGATAAGTTAAAGGTTTTGGAAGAAATTTCATAACCATCATTTTGTAATTTTTTTTTTCAAATTATAAGTGTCATGGATTTTTGAGTGCTAATTTTTTGCTATGGATTTTTGTGTTCTTCTTTCTGATTGGGTTTCATTTCTAGCTTATTCTAATTTATTTGGGATTTAAGGCTTTGTTGTTGTTGTTGAATTTTTGTGTTCTTGTTTTTGAATTTCCATAGATAAATTGTATTCCACTTTTATGCTGAATAATAAGATACGATATACTGCAAAACCTGACATATATTTATTTTTTAAATATATCAAACAAGAATGTACCTTGCATTTAGCTATTACCCAAATTGAGCTAAACAGCTATGAAGGAGATAAGACTGACATAGCAGTATAGTCAATTAGCCTGGCACCTTGGCACTCAGTTTTCAGCTTTTGATTCGCTCTGATAAACTCAGTAGGAGCCTACTAATATTTATCACGCTACGACAAAAACACAAGAGGGCATTTGGTCTAGTGGTATGATTCTCGCTTAGGGTGCGAGAGGTCCCGAGTTCAATTCTCGGAATGCCCCAACTTTTTACTTAATTTTATTTTTTCCTTCGCCTTTATTTGGGCTCATGAAATCAGGGTGGAGACTGGGCTGTATTGTATGTATGGGCATTTAATGCTCTGTACCTGGGTACGATTTAGACAACAAGGCTTACAAATTTCAGCCCAACCGACTCAGTACCTGCGAATCTGGGATTAGTTCCACAAGGTCAAGGAATTGGTTCAACTGTTCACATCCGAGTTGTGCAACTTGATCATTTCATTCATTTGCTTTCATTGTAAACTATGATCAACTCAGACTACGAAAGCAAAAGCAGCAACAAAACAAGAAGGAGAGAACAATTCCTAAATTCTGTGTGCCTTATTAATAAATTTAATAATTTTAAAACTAAAGCTTAAAGAAAAGGGTGAACCGCGTTTCAATTTGTTTGTAAGTTACGATTTAAAAGGTAACTTTTGGAGATAAATGACAACATTTCCTGTTTCTCAATAAATTACTTCGTGCATATGGATTCTAATATTAGGTCGTATTATTTATTAAGTCAGTATCTAAATCTTGATCCATTTTAATCACTGAATTTGCTTTTATCAATTTTCTTTTTTTAACGAGAAGGAACTTTTATCAATCTACTATCAGCAAATGAATTAGAAATAATGTTTAGAGGATCCTTCGGAATAGTTTTTCCTTTCTTTTCCAAAAGACAAATTTTGTTTCCTGACTAAACCTTTTTTTAGTATGATTTAAAGTCATTCTTATTCATTAATAAACCCTTTTCGAACTAGATCACAAAAATTAATTTAATCCATCCTAGCACTTGTATTAATTAAGTCACATTTCGTAAATTGACCTGATGTAGCCATTTTTTTTTACAAATGATCTAATAGATCAAATGATGGCTAACTAGAATGATCTTTAAGAAATCATAAATTGAAGTCTCAACAGACACATAATGAAATTTGAGTTTAAGTCTCTCATCTTTAGCTCTAAAAAACAATCGTGAACATAAACATACCCTTATTTCCCTTATGTTTATGGTCTCTACGTAAAAAAAGTAATATCATAGGGGAGAGTCCTGAAATTCATATCAAATCACTATCAAAATTACAAGTTGAATGAACTTCAAACACAAAAAATCTATAAGTTCAAATGCTTGAATACTTTGTGTTGTACAAGGATGCTCTATTAGTCATGTAGTTTAAATGCTTGAATACTTTGTTTGTATGTTTTATTGTTTAGGTAAAATTTTCATTATTCAATCTATGTACTTCATGAGTTAATTTAAATGTTTTTGTCGCTTGATTTAATATTTTAGTCTTTACGTGCTTAATTATTCAATTTGAATTCTTTAATGTAAGTTTGTACGATTTATTCTTTCAGTTTCAATGTTTATGGCAAAATTTTTCTGTGGTTCTTCTAACTAAGTTATCGTCTAATTGGGGAAATTTTCCTTGGAATTTTTTTTTGAAGTTTGAAACTGAAAGGTAGCTAGAAAATACACAAAAATTATAATTTAACGGTTCATTAAAAATAACAATAATTTTTTTTAATTTTAATATTAAAAATGACAGTGCGTCACTACCATTGACGTCGAAGAAATGCGTTACTCTTAGTGACGTCTTTTTATAAATATACCACTGAAAGTGACGCATTTAGAAAAGAGATGCAACTGAAAATGATATTTTTTATACTTTACAATGTAAACTATTAAGGACTAAAAAGGATTTTTATTTTCACTGTTATTGTAGTAGCTAGTGACAGTACTTTGCAAATTAAAAAAAAAGATATATTGAAGTGACATGTTTTTAGACGCTGTTATTTTTAATATTAAAATTTAAATTTAATATTATTATTTTTAATAAAATAATTTAACTTAATTATTAAATTACAAAATTTTAGGAAATATGATTCGATCGCCGATCGGTACATTTTGCTTGCAACTTTTTAAATCAGAAGTAGGCAAGTACATATTAAAATTTTTGAAATCCGGATAAGAAGGAAAGAAAGATTTAAATATTTCTGTGCCACGTGACGTGGTCGTATGTATCACATCAGTTACATCTTCTGAGGTTACACAACGGCCCATTTCTTCTGTTTCACAAGAGATCAGGACCGTTGGAGAAGAATCACACGGCTTATAGCAGCATGTTAGTCAAGGCCAAGTCTTGGCCGGACGTTCCGTATGGGGCTTGGTGTCTGTCCCGCCTGCGCAGAAATCGAAGAGACGAATGAGGAAAGGCACCGAGAAGATAAATACTTCTCTGAACTCTGTTTACCACATCATCAAGTCCCTTTATGACATAAGCCGACCGAATCATTCCTATCAATTGGTCTTCCGGGCGCTGTGCCAATGCTCCTGGTCCACTCAAAACCGACATAAGAGAAACCCTTCCAATTGCTCCACGCTCTTCCTTCCTTGCTTGCTTGCAAGCGATTTCTTCCCTCTCCATCTCCCCCTTTGTTCGGAAAAAAATTGAAAAAAAAAAAAAAAGCTCACTATCACTCTCAATTTGTTATATTTCTACTCACCTTCCCTCTCCAAACTTAATTTCTATCCATTTTCGTAATCACCAAAATCATGGCGTCTACGCTTCCCTTATCTCAGTCGCACTCTTTCTCCACCATCAACCTCCCCAATAGACTTCCCAAATCTACCGCCGTACCATCTTATTTCCTTTGCTTGAAGAAAAGCTCCAGTCTTTCTTCGCAAGTGAGCCTTTCTTCTTCTCTAACTGGTCGGAGACACAGAGTGGCGGTGGCGGCTACTATGACAGAGATGCCGAAGAAGCAATCAAAGGGAAGTTTCGTGGATGAGATGAGAGCTGTGGCCATGAAATTGCACACCAGAGACCAGGCGAAGGAAGGAGAGAAGGAGGCAGAGAGCCCGCCAGTTGCTAAATGGGAACCTTCCATTGATGGATACCTCCGTTTCCTCGTGGATAGCAAGCTTGTTTACGACACGCTGGAGGCGATTGTTCAGAAAGCTCCACACGCCTCCTGTATGTTTCTCGATTTTATTGTTTATCCTCATGTTTTTGAGCGGTACTGTATGGGTGTATATCCTGGTTATCAGGTTTGGGGCACGAAAATATTGCTAGCTTACTGCAGGTTTCTATTTAGGTAGCAATTAGGAGTTAGAGTGTGTTGCTTGGTACAGTTACACCATCATAAGTCCTTGTCCGGGACTAGAAGGGGGGGATGCTTTAAATACTTTATAAGGAGGGGTAAGAATAGAGGTGGCAGAACCCGACCCGATCCGACAAACCCGCCCGACCCGCCCGGACCCGAACCCGACCCGACCCGATTTTTTAAGAAAGTCAAACTGACCCGACCCGACCCGAACTCGACCCGACCCGACCCGACCCGAGATCAAATGGCCTTCAATCCAATCGAAATCTATCAACGATCTGAAAAAACGCAACATGTAAATTGACCCGATCCGACCCGACCCTGACCCGACCCGGCCCGACCCGATTTCTTCCAGAAAGTCAAACTGATCCGACCCGCCCGACCCGAACCCGAACCCGACCCGACCCGCCCGATTGCCACCTCTAGGTAAGAATGTGCTGCTTGTTTCACAAACAAGCAGCACCCTACTCATAAATCTAACGATAAAAAACATCTCAAAAATCGTGTGCACGAATCTCGAAGAGATCAAATTAACTTGCACCGTCTGATCTCGACGAGCAGGGTGCTGCTCGTTTCTTTTATGAGCAGCAGATCTCGTTCCTATAAGGAGAAGGGGAAAGAGGAAGAATTTACCTTTTCTACCCCTTAAAGGCTCAAACTGAATCATATTTGTCAACCTCTTATCAGGTGGAAGAGGTTAAACCATGAACCTCTAATCAAGTGGTTTTGGCAGGGCATTTTAGAATATAGTTTTACAAGGGTTGTCATTAATTGATGCCCTTTCCGGAACTTTCTGGATTAGTGTAAAAATCAAACTTACCTAGATGTTGTGACTTGTGATATTTGAAGATATGTTTTGATATACAATTAGTCATTGTAATGTCTAAATAATGTGATGAAAAGACAGTTGATTAGAGGTTCAGAAAGGTTAAACTAGTTGACTCCTTGAGCATGATTGGTAATGTGAAGATTAAGAAAGCAAAATTTCTTGATTCCAGATGCTGCTTTTAGGAATACTGGACTGGAGAGGTCAGAGGCATTAAAAAAGGATTTGGAATGGTTCATGGAGCAGGGCCACACAATTCCAGAACCTTCTTCTCCCGGAATTTCTTATGCCCGTTGTTTGGAAGAGTTGTCAGAGAAGGACCCACAAGCCTTCATCTGTCACTTCTACAATGTCTATTTTGCCCACAGTGCAGGAGGCCGAATGATTGGTAAAAAGGTGAGCCTCTTTTTGGTTTTGCTCTTTTTTAAATTGTTTACTTAATATGATCACTCTACTGGTTGGTTACTGAGCTATTTTTGCTGATTAAAACTTCAAATTTGATATTGTTGACATGCTTTACTTTCCATAGGGAGTTCCAATCTGATTTCATGCCATATTCTTTGTTGCTAAATTTTGATGATCTCCAACTTTGTTTCTTTTACAGATTTTTTTTTAATAATTTTGCAAATAACACTATATGTTTGTATCTGCACGTGAGATTTGCTAAAACGAAGTCAATTTAGCTTTGGTGTATGTTGTGTAGATTGTGAAGTTATTTAGTTGAAGGATAAATGTTTACTCATTTTTCATTTAATTGTTATATTGATTTTTGGTCAGGGGTGTATGATGGTTTTGTGCAGGGATGGAGCAGCGCTATGGCAGGGGGGCCGCCCCCCCTGGCCAGAAATTTTTTCAAAAATTCCCTTGCAATTATGTATATTTTCAGAGAAAAATTAGAAAATATGCTTATGTTGAAGAAAATTTTCAAATTTTGCCTCCCCTGAAGAAAAAAAAAAATTTATGCCCCCCAGACCGAAAGTTTGGCTCCGCCCCTAGTTCTGTGTAGTGTGGTTTTGTTCAATTTTTCATTGAAGGAACTAAAGCTTAGTACTTTGAGGGTGTCCTGTCATCATCGGTTCCAACTGTTATAATTTTTTTTTTCATTTTTTTATTGGTTTCTTGTTGTTTAGACCTAGAACTTACTCATACCCATTTGTTTAGGTTGCTGAGATGATATTGAATAAAAAGGAGTTGGAATTCTATAAATGGGAGGGCAACCTCTCACAGCTGTTGCAAAATGTGCGAAACAAGCTGAACGAAGTAGCTGCTGTAAGATCTTCATTTCAATTGTTTTTGTTTTGTTTTTTTCTTTCCAATAACTAGTCCTGATGAAAGTCTAGAATTACCCCCATGTCTTAGTGCTAAAAGTTCCTTTTTTTCATGCCTATGAGTGATAATTTTTTACCCAAACTTTATTAAGACCGACTTGATTATTTAATCAGTTTGTCTGATTCACTATAGCATTATGTCAGTTTCATAAATTAGCTCATAGAAGTAACATGGAGAGGTATATGATCTATTCTGACTTGTATCTGCTGGTAGTGAGAAGGGTTGAAATATTCTTTTTTCTTTTTCTATATAACTGGATAAATGATAGAATTTAGCCCTGTTAAGAAAAGCATGGTTTACACCTTTAGGAATCTAAGTTCTGTTCAAGCGCTTTCTAACAATATATAATTGTCTCGTGTTCTTTTGATTCTACAATAATGCTGACTTGTGTGGTGTTACATTCAGAACTGGTCGAGGGAGGAAAAGGATCACTGCCTCGAAGAGACCGAGAAATCCTTCAAATATTCAGGAGAAATGCTGCGCCTTATATTGTCATGATAATTGTAAATCTGTTGAACTACTGATTTAGAATGGGCTTTGCTTGTACCATGCTCCATGCAGCACCTTAGTTCCAAATTGCTGAATTATGTTTTCCCCTTAATTATGCTTTCCCCCTTGTTTTCTCCAGTTAACTACTTCTGTGCATAAATAAAAAGGAGAAATTATGGCCTACCCATATTTTGTTAGCATACTGAAGAAATTCATTTCTTTAAACACAATACAAAGGTTATCTCTTAAGTCAGTCAATACCCATATCAGTTATGGAATCTAATTACATATTTTCGTCGTGTGTAAGGTGTACATGAAAGCCATTTTTTTTTCTATTTTACTGGCTCATATTCAAACACAAAGTGCCTATTTCTCCAACCTTTGTACTCTAATTTACTGGTGGCTCCAATATCAGCATATGAAAACAATATGATTTTATGCGCCGGCTGCATTATCAGCCATGAAGAAGCATCATTTTCAAAATTATTTAGAAACAAACAAGAAGCGTCCAGATGCATGCGTGGTCGATCTTTTGCTACATGGATGCAAATGATTTTGACCTTCTGTGAAAGCAATTAAGCATCTTGCTCCGTTCATATCATACTCCCCTTGTACAGTTTAGACGAGGAATAACGAGTAGCACTCTCCGGTGCATAAACCACACAAAACATCAAAAGAAACAGCCAGGGGTTAAAATGGTAAATTGAAATTGACCTAATATTATGATTCACCTGCCACGATTAGCATGTTACGGAGTTGTTAGGGAACAAAGTGACAACTAAATCGATAAATTTGTGCCAAGTGGCAAGTGGCAACTGGTAACTGTCTTCTCCAACTCCAGCCGGAGCTTTATCTATCTCCATTCTCCAGCATTTTATTGTCATCTGTAATCAAGTTCTAGAGGTTTACACATTACAATAGAATAGAAGGAAACAGAGAGAAGTTTCATGGCGAATCTGCTCACTTCGGCCGTTATCGTGCTGCTCTTCTCCGTCGTCATTTCTTCAGTGGCCGATCTTTCTCTCTCCACGCCCCGAGAGCGCCGATCTTTTAAGATCCAGGACATCAAGGTCTCTCTCTCTTTCTCTCGTTCGTCCCTCTGCCCTCTCTCTTTAAAATGTCGATCTAACAGTGGCTATTTTAGGAAGGCGAAAATGCGCGGGGATGCACATATACTGTCAAAATAAAGACGAGCTGCTATTCTCCGAGGTACACCAGAGATGCTATAAGCCTAGCTTTTGGTGATCGCTACCGTAATGAGGTACTGAAATCTTCTCATTGATTTATCTTTCTTGTCAATTTTGAATGTTTCCATTCAGTTAGATTGATTATCGGAGGGAATTGGAAGGTTGCCATGGTACTAATTAGCTTTCAATTGGGGAAACCAATAGACTGCTTTTGGAAAGCTAAACCAACAACTAGGTGATTTTGTACCTTTATTATAAACAAAAGGCAAACCTTTTTGATCGAATGGTTGACCATTGTTATCACAAATTATATCTAAATTGTTTTTTTTTCAAGTCAAACTATGTTCTCCTTCAGATAAATCAATGATTTTTAAAATTATATATTAAATTCAAATATTCTCATGCATTATCACATATTCATACAATAATTTTTATACATATAACACATCTTCAATTTCTAAATAAAAAGTCACAAGCACCAGTTTAAAATAAAATGTTATATTCATAACATTATGTGATTGAAATATCAAGAGAAAATTACAAAATAAATTTTTGTATTCATATTACATTTGCATAATTGAAAAGTATTTAAATATGTTCATAACATTATAGTTTTTTTAATACTTAAATTCATTTTGGCAATTAAAAATAATAAAATAATATAATTTCTTAATCTCAATCATAGGCTAATCTCACATCATGAATTTAATTTTAATTAAAATATAAATTAATATTTCCACATCGAAACATATTGTTCTAATTTCATATTTAAGAAAGATTAATCTACTTAAATCATGAAATGAATGGGCTAATTTATATATTTGAATCAAAGATTACATAATTTCATATATTAATAATTAATATCATACCATGAAAAAGAAAAAACTCGGAAGTTTGAATTAAAAATTGAGAATCACAATAAAAATCTAAATTATAATTTTATTGGCTTAACAATAAAAATCACTAAATAATATTAAGTATTATTTCAAAGTCTAAATTATGCACTAACATGTGAAAAGTATGAAAAATTGTGAACAGAATAAAATAGTAAACCCAATCACTTTTATTTTTGTCGGAGTTGTCTATTCGGAAGTGTTAGGTCTTCAAAGCTTTCCTTAAAAAATGACGAAGAAAAATAAAATGTAAGGTAACTCCAAAATTACATGAGATAAAAAGACTTGATTGATGCAAGTTTTTTTTTGTTACGCTAAAAGGACTAAACGAGTGATTCCACCAACAATTCAAAAGGTGAAGAGATTTTGAATTTATTAACTATTTTTATTTTTATTTCAGTGCTTTCTTTTTTTGATAAAAAAATATTATTACTTCATTGAAGATAAACAAACTAAATAATGAGTGTACCAAAATGTCAATGAAACTTCACAATATTTTTGAGACAATGGGGTTCATTAGTGTAATTCCAATTAAAATTAAATGGGATTCATTGACATATGCACACAAAAAAGTCAAGTATATATAATAGAAGTTTCTATTAAAAGTAATAATATTTTATAAATAAATGGGGATATTGAACCTCATTTGAACTATATCAATCCGCCTCTGTTTACAAGTTGGCAAGTTGGTGCGGTAATTTTTGGTTTGGGCCTATGGCATCAGTCAGATATTGAACTGTTTCTGCTATGGGGTGCTTCTATGGCGGTCAATGACACCTTTTGGCCGTTTATTCGATTCGTATCGTATCTGATAAGGCGGGTATGGATAAGATTTTTTTTTTGTTATGTCATCAAATATGGATATGGGTAAAAAAAAATATTTGTTAACTTATCGGATATAGATATAGGTAAGGTGTTTTCATTACCCGTTATCCATTGGGTAAATTATACAAATATATAGTTAAATATCTATAAATATAATTATTTTATATTTTTAATATATATATAGTTAAATTATATAAAGAATTAGGTTATGATGCTTTGCAAAGAACAAGAGCGTTGTGTGCTTTGTGCTCTATTATTAATTTTAAGTCAGAAATGATCGATCCAAACCGCTCAATCTAATCTCCATATCCAAATCTATTAGTAAACCAAATTTTATATTTTTTGGAATTCATTTGCTATTTTTTTGGATAGGGGGAAAATCATCATTTTTGGATGAACCAGAATTCTCAGATCAAGCCATTTTTCTCCTCACCAGAAAAAATAGCAAAAAAAATTTAAAAAATATAAATTTTGGTTTACTAATAGATTTTGATATGAAGATTAGATTGAACGGTTCAGATCAGTTATTTCTGACTTAAAATTAAAAATAGAGCCCAAAACACACATCGCCTCTGTGCTTTGCAAAGCACCATAGTCGGACTCATTATATATATATAGTAATTAGTATATGTTTTTTATGATAATTAACATGAAAAAATTATATGATTTTTATTATATCTAAAATATTAATTATTATTGCACTTTATTAGTTTATTTATTTAATGCTATTTATTTGTTTAAATTATATAATTTTTTATTGAATTATTTTTATTTTTACCTGTTATCTGAAATTTTTAATGGATAATGATAAGGTATGGGTAAAGAAAAATTTAATGAATATGAATAAAATATGGATAAATTTTTTTTAAAGGATATAAATATAAAAATATCTCCATCCATATCTTACCCTATACAAACCTAGATGCTTCAGTTTAAATTGACTTGTGTATAGGTTATTTGGGTTTGTGCCACATTGGGCCCTGGTTCATTCCGGGTTCAGGGTCAGAAGTAATTTCGATTTGTACAATGAGAGAGATTTTTATTTCTCAAGTCAAGCTGTGTTGTCAGTTGGCTAAGGGAAACTGTTATCCCTCAGGGGCCTGAAACTGACTTTTTCAAAGAATTTATTTATTCCCTAGTCCCAAAAACAAATTGAGCACATTCCCTAATATATGACATCCTTTTCATGCCTTTATACATGCAACAAAAACAGGTGTATGCGCCAAGGCTAGATGATCCATCAGCATACACATTTGAACAATGCTCCACCGACACATTTACGCTTCAAGGCCCCTGCGGGTATGGTGTCTGCTACCTATATCTGTACCGAACTGGTCCTGATGGATGGACTCCTGCTTCAGTCAAGGTCTATGAGCCATCAGGCCGTGTTGTCACCTTCTATTATAACACTCCCCTCCCCTACGGTGTCTGGTATGGCTTCGACCAATGCCAATGGGCAAGACTCGCTTCAACTTGATATCAATTGGTGGAATTATTGGGTTAAATACTACTATTGCGATGGGAAAATGTGTTGCTTTGCATTTCATCTAGTCTATAGCACTATGTTTATAGATCATTGATATTAGAATTGTATCTATCTTCCTTTTGGCACTTGATCATGAAATTAGAAGAGGTCAAATGCATTAGATGAAGAGTCCTGCGGATACATGTTTTGTTTTCATTGTGCTAAATTGAAATAAGAGACGACTGTGATGCCTATAGCAAAAGCATCCAAGGCCCACTATAAACTTGTTTCGATTACTAGCTCAAAGTATATTTAAATTTAATTAAATTAGAGGCTAAATACTACACTGAACCCGTCCATTGCGCAAATTCTCTTAATTTTCAAAGTATTTATATCTAGCATTAATTTATTATAAATAAATAATATCATTTTATTTATAATATATTTATATAAGTAAATAAAATTAAGAGTATTTGAAGTTTTTCTAAATCAATTAGAAAGATTCTTAAATTTCTAAATAAAATTAATTTATTACTTAATAAAATATGATTTACAAAATATAATATCTCTTTTAAGTAAAGTTGTATAATATATATTTAAAAAAATAAAAATAGTTGAATATTAAATTATTTGACGGGAAATTATTTTTTAAACCTTCCAATAATACATGATAAAAAATAAAATATAAAATAAAAATAATAATATTGATCAAAATCTGAACTGTTAGTTTTTTAAAAATATTGATTCACATCATTCAATTAGGAGTATTTTGATAATTAAAAAAACTAAAAAAATAAACATTAATAAATAAATTAATATATGCATTTTTTTATAATGTACAATTAAAAAAATAAAAATAAAATATTAATAAATATATTTTCTTTATAATATATAGCACAGATATAGAAAAATCAGTTCACAATGGAGAGTTTGCATCAGCTGTCATAATATGGATGACAGGGTCCTGTCATAGCCAATTTGAGCGGTCCAAATTAATTTAAACCGTTCAAATTTAGATATTAGAGGATGTACTTTATTTTTTATATAATGGATCCCACATGTCATATCCTCAATGACAGGACCCGCCACAGTAAACTATGGCAGCTGATAAAAATTCCACAATGGACACCCTCCATAATTCAGGAACTTTAGATTTGGGCCGAGTTGCACCTGTTTGGTTGAGTATGGATGGGACCCATCATTAAAACAGTACGGCACGATTGACACAGACAAGTGGGACCGGACATAATTAGCAATGGAACCGAAATCCGAATCATCTGGACAGGATACTACTAATCTCAAGACTATTTCTAGTTCCGTTACAATTACAAAGGACGAAGGAAATAATCTCAATTGGCTCCACTTCAAAAAATAATCTCAATTGGCTCATAATTTTGATATTGAATTGAGCAATTGAATTTTACTAGCAGCTTCGCCCTATTCCAACTTTTTGTCAAATTGTTTTTATTTCTAACGTAAATTCTCATAAATTATTCTCATATTTTCTATAGTTCATGATATCCTGACAAGATTTGGAAGCTTGTATCCCAGGGCTTCTGAATTGGGAACAAAATCAATCATGATTTTTTATTCCTTGGACGAAGCTAAATATGATTTTTCATTTGTTTGAATTAAAATTTAATCCTGATTTCTGATTTGCTTCCAATTTTAATTGCATCTTTCAATCTACATATTTCATTGCCTATTGAAATCCATTTTAGTCACCTGTACCTTTTTTGTTCAAGCACAAATGCGCAATACCCTACAACGTCAATGATTTATCCAGTCATAAATTTATGAACTGTATTCATGCATATACATGTGGCGATAAAATTGATGTGGGCTTCCATTTGTAATCTCTTCTCAATTGGAAGCATTTTTGTAACCAGCCCACAGACAAGGAAAAAACTGTAGGTACCAGGAAATCAAGAGAAAGATATGCTAATTATACATTACATCCGTCCTAATTTGTTGCACAATTGCATTAACTACAATTTGTTATCCATAAAAACTATGTCACCATGTCAATGTGGACCTCTATGTATTTACTCTAACAAGCTGGTATCTTGACATCAGTGGTTACCAGCTAATCTTCAATTTACAGCATTCAAAAGTATATACCACCTAAGCTATTCTGAATATAACTAAACATGGTGTGTTGAATCATCTAATTTATTCATCTTTTCTTCTCATCTCTCTATCATAGTTTACTTTCGGGATTATTTTGCTTCTGATTGTTGGGATTATTTTTATATAGGTGGCCGTTTCAGTACTTGGATTGTGCATTTTGTCTCTGATAGAATTCACCATGGCTGGACATATTTATAATGTTGTCGATTATCGAGCTGTTGGAGACGGCATAACAGATGATACTCAGGTATCTCGTCTTTCTCTTTCTGTGCAAATATGAAATAAGTTAGAAATAAATTTGGTCATTTTCTGATAAAAAAATCATAAAAATGACTCTTGAACAAATTTGATTAAAAATTTTATGTGGTCTTTTATGTCATTGCTTATAAAGGCATTTCTGAATGCATGGAATGCTGCCTGTAAGGATGTAAGGCGACCAACTCTGCTCATCCCATCAGGGAAAATTTTCTTGATAAACAAGATTTTTCTAGAAGGCCCCTGTAACTTCAAAATTTTTGTCCAGGTAATTTCATGTTTATCAGGCGTTGAGGCTCCAATTGACCTCATTTCTAATTAGGAGCATACAAAATAGAAAATGATTGATCATTTGGTAAAAAAATATTCAGGTTGATGGAAATATATCAGCATGACCTAACAAGATTTGGAGTACAGAGACGACGAATCTCATAACATTTCATGCGGTTGAGAACCTCACTGTTCATGGCCAGGGTACAATTGATGGCAATGGGGCAATTTGGTGGGATTGCTTCCACAAAAATGCAAGTGAACCAACCAATTATAAAGCGACAAATTATATTATTTTTTTCAGATAAAGATGATTTCTCATTAATAATCTTATATTTAATTGTTGTGCTAACTTGAACATGCTATACTTCTCTTTTTGCAGAGATGCACCAGGCCTTATGTTAGTGTTCATCTCAAATTCCAAAAATGTTCTTTATTTATATAGATTATTACTTGTTTCCCAATCATGATTTTTTCCATGTCAGCTATTAAAGTTTATAAATTGTCAAAATATAGTGGTGAGAAGTATACATCTGAAAAACAGTGCAGACAAACATTTGGCATTTGCTGGTTGCAATAATTTGACGATTGATTGGGTTACTATCACAGCTCCTGGTAATAGTCCTAACACTGATGGAATTATCATGCAAGGTTGCCAACAAGTGCAAATAACTGGATGCATAATTGGAACTGGTACGCTTAGTGTTATTTTACCTTGTATTTTTTATTTTCAAAAAGATAATGTAAGTGTCTTAGATGAGATGTGAAAAATGTTTGTGATGATTATACAGGGGATGATTGCATTGCAATTCTAACAGATACCTCAGATGTCGACATAAGTGGAATCATATGTGGACCTTGTCATGGCATCAGGTAAAATATCATACAAATTGCAATTTATTATATTTTCGGATTAATCATGCATGCTTAGTTATGATCCACGAAGCTTAGTATCATTGCCATAACAGCATAGGAAGTCTAGGGAAAGGAAATTCAGAGGCAGCAGTGGAACGAATCCATGTTCATGACTCCCTCACATATCAGGCTTTGACTGGATTGAGGATTAAGACATGGCAGGTACTGAACGGTTATAATACTTCATATAGTTAGTTCTACTTTTATGGTTTATTTTCCTGAGATAAATTTATGTATCGATGAATTCAGTGATGGAATTGTTTTACTGTTCTTTTCTTGCACAGGGTGGATCAGGATATACCAGAAATATAACATTTGAACGCATAATAATGCATGATCTTATCACGCCCATAGTAATAGATCAGTCTTATGGTACTTTAGAGGTAATTCTCATTTAACAAGATGCATTTAATTAATATCTATCTATGTGAAATGATAAAGCAACAGAACTCCTTGTAGCCTTGCACATTTTTAAGTCCTTATAATTTGCTTTTGCCTTTTCTTCAAGTTAAGTGATGTGGCTATAAGTAACATTGCATTCAGAGATATTAATGGAACATCGACGGAGGAAGTGGTTGTCAAGCTACATTGCAATGCGAACATGCCATGCAGAGATTTGACATTCGATGATATCGCGTTCACTAGAGCTGGAACCAATCAGACAGTCTTAGCATCGAGTCAGAACGCTTACGGCATGACAAAAGGAACAATTGTTCCATTGATACCCTTGGTCTCCAAAAGACTCTGATACCAGTTAAAATTTTTAGCTTAGCTAAGTTATTCTCCCTTCATTTCTTACATCTTAGGTTACCTCAATTAACTGAATAGCAGATATTGTTTTAATAGGCAGCAGTGAACCCAAGTGTACATACAATCAAATGTTCTTCAAGCAATAAGTTCTATGCATTTTTTCTTTACAATAAATGTCATATTTAGTATTGTGTCCATGTTTCAATTTTTGTATTTTTTTCCCCTATTTGAGATCATTAATATAGTATAAATGTTGCCAATAACTAATTATCTAACAATATCATGTTCTTAATAACATGTGAAACTAAATTTAAAGATTTTATCGGTATATTAAAAAAAAGCATGGTCTCCTTACGATAATGTACCGAGCACAATAACATAATTAAAGAGTTTCGCGCGTCTACTTAATTACCAATTTTATCAAGATTATTAAGAAAAGTGCTATATATAATTAGAAAAGTAGGTCTTAGCATATGTATACTATGTCACGGAAATCACTAAAAAAATATGTTTAACATATCACGGAAAATAAATAATCCAAAAATCCTGCCCAACAATTCACGGAGAGGTTCGGCGTTGGCGTGGTATATACGGTCGGGGCTCGTACGGTCAGACCACATAACTAAATATTGTCAATGGTTCGGATTCGAATCGGATTCGAATCGGATTCGGAGGATTCGAATGTGAATCCATTAAAAATTTATATGTGGATCCATATCCATAAATTTTGAGAATTCAATTGTAAATTCATATTTACTATTATAGTGGATTTCGGATTGAATTCGGATTTTATATTATAATAATATTAAAAATAACATAATTAATATATGACAAGAGAAAATTTATCATATTATCTTAAAATTATTTCAAAAATAACAACAATCATATTTCATATTTACTATTATAGCAATCGTAAAAGTATTTGTTCCAATCATAAACGTAGCAATAATCATAACTATTTGTTCTAACTTTCAAAACATACAATAAACATCAAATAACATAATAAAATCTACCTAATTAATACAATAACTACTATTTAACTTTATAAATCAACATAAAGTGAAACATAAATATTGCTCTTCAATTTAAATTAAATTGGACATGTTTATTTTATTAATTAACATATGATATAAATTTCTTTATTTATCGAATTCATAGTGGATTTGAATTCAAAACTTATAAAATCCAAATGTAAATTCATTATATTAGATGATCATTTTCTAGAATTCATATGCGGATCTAATAAACTAACGCATATATATTAAGAATCCATATACGGATCTATTTGTGCGGATTCGAATCGGATTTTCAGATTATGGATATTCATTGACAGCCCTACACATAACATACTCTAATCGACTGAATATAATGGATTCAGCTGCAAACGAATTGAGTTCGTGTAAATCAGGTTTAGTTTAAAATCGGCTCATAGAAATTTGAGTTGAATCTAGACAAGTTCGTAAAATATTTTAAGTTGAAAAATCTAGCTGAGAATTCGGTTCCATGGCGCACGACTCAATTCACCTGCGTGGTCTACAAATCGCGGTACACAGGTCGGCGAATGGACCATACATGCATGGATACGAAATTATGAATTATGAAGTCGTTGTATGTAATACAAAAAAGAATGAAAAACAGTTCAAAAGACCACAGAACATCATCTAGCTAAAAGTTCTTGGAACGACAACTTCGAAAGCAACAAGAATTAATGTTGATATTATTCATTATCTACATTTTCTTTTGTGCATTTGATTTAGAGATGTAAATTATTAATCCGATCTGATTCAACATGATTTAAAAATAAATGGGTTGTATATTAATTTAATTTTTTTGATCCGAATTGGGTTGGATCGGGTTTGGGTCAACCCGACTCGACCCGATTAATTATATTTTCTGAAATAATTTTGTGATTTAATACTAATTAAAACTTAAATATACACTAATTATATACTAATTAAGATTAATTATAAATTAATCAATATTTTATTTCTTAAAATTATATAAAAATATTTAATTATTTTACACGGATCGGGTCCGGTATGGATCAAGATTTTTAACCCGAATTTAATCGGGTCGGATTCAGATCAAGATAAAAAATAATAAAATAATGTGACCCGACCCGACCCAACCCATTGACACCCCTTATTACAATTATAAAGCTAATATTGTACAATGCTAGTTTTTAAAATAGTTCAATTGTGTTATGTGAGGGCCTTAATACTCCAATTATTTTGATGACACAAAATAATACAAACTTATCATTTTGTTGACTGGAAAATTTAGATGTTTTCACGTTATACCTTCACTTTTAAATTTTACTAGCAATTTACCGCGCGTTACAGCGGACTTTTTTTATTTAAACATAAAAATATTATAAAATAAAAAATCACATTGATTTAATATTAAATTATAAATTCACCAAATTATAGAGAAAACCTATAATAAAAATCAGATTTAATCTTGAATGAGATTTTCCGCACAATATGAATTAATGATTCATAGTGTTTATGGTAAGAAAAGTGAATTGCTCTAGCATATATTATCATCATTAAATTCTTATCAAATATGTACAAGGTTGCTAATCATAGAGCATACCTTAAGGCTTAAATTAAATTTTTATATCATAACATAAATAGAAATATATTGAGTATTCTAATTTATAAATTATGTGCATAAATGAAAATAATAGTATATATGTGAAAGAAATGGAGAGAAAGAGAGGATCAATGGACGCGATTACATATGTTCGATTAACAAAAAATAGATATTATCCATCTAATTGAGAGATAAAATGAGTATAATAAAAAAATATCATGATAAAAAATGGACCCTCTAATTCTTAGTTGCTTTATATAATAGTATAGATAATGACTCAAAGTTCAAAATTTAAATATTAAAATAAAATACTTAAAATTTGATCATTATTCTATGTGGCAACATGAACTTGTAAGAAATGTGCCAATGAATAATTTCTGGATATTTATTTTTAACTTATTGATTAACATAAAATAAAAGTGAGAAAATTAATATTTTTATGTACAAAAGAGAATATGAAATAAACAAATTTATTGAATTTATTTTGATATTTTAGTGTTAAAATTTTCTTATTGAACAATTAAAAAAAATGAAGGTATGATGGACAACTAGAGTTTAGACATTTGAACCCTCCTCCCATTTGTTACTCAAATGTTTGCATAAAATTTTATCACATTTGATGTTTACATCATCCTAGATTAAGATGACAAGAAATTTATTAAAAGCATTTAGTTCTTCTAATAATTATCTTCTAATATCATCTGTTTGAATTTTACATTTAAATTTCAAAATTAAAATTCTAAGAAAAAAGTGAACTTGTAGCATTATATAGTATAAAACCCTCCTTTTGTTATGCTATATCATTTAATTGAGTATCAATTATTAAATTTCTGTAAAGTTCATACAAAAAAGTTCCCCCTTTCTTCTCTGATATTGTTTTATAAACTGTTATCTCTTTGTTTTGACAAATTACAGGTTAAAGGAAAACGATTTATCATTACACGTGTTGTTTTAATTTTAAATTCGAAACTAAATATCTAAAAAGTTAAAAATAAAATTTGGGACATAGGATTAAATTTGGGATATATGATTAGCTGAGAAGTCAATAAACCCTTTTGACAGATTATTTCCTGACAGAAACAGCAAAATAACTGGAGGTATGTATAGCATTTTATTTTTTTGCTCACCCGGATCCTGTGCAAGAAAATGAAAATGTTGTATACCAAAAATAAACATCTATTTATTCTCACATTGCTATGTTAATTTTTTTTCTTAGGGTTTTAGTTTGGAATCAATTTTTCATTGAATAAAAAAATGGTCATATATTAATTAGTGTATTTTACTTGTACTGGTATCTTGTATGTGCGTCGTTACGGTGATATCTTTTAGAAATATAAAAAATCATATCTTCATGTGAAAAATAAGAAAATAAAAATAAAAAATAATTTACTAATTAATATAAATTTCAATCATGAATATATAATTAATATAAAATAAATATAATTAAGAGGAAAGTTAACATTCAGCGTTTAAGAAAAGTTAAAATTCATAATTGATGGCAATCTAAAAAAAATAAAATAGAACAATTGTACTCCTATATTATGTAGTATTTCGTGTAACAAATAAAATTGAGAGAAAATTCTAACTTCAACACAAATGACCATAGAAATAATAACATTATTTGATGAATAACTCAATCCCATGAGTGATATTAACTCTAAAAATTCAATAAAAAATTTAGACCGTTGCAAGATGAGAACACATACGTATATTAAGTAGAGATATTATAACTTGGCTTCTTTGACGGCAAAATCCTGACCTTTTCTATACTAATTAATTCTTTATGCTAATTAATTCGTTCATGTAAAATAAAATGTCCCAATATAATGAGATATGATTTGGTTTTCTTCTCTTATCGACAAATAGGACGCGCTCTAATATCGTATCAGATTATTTGGATCAGCAAATCATAAATCCGATATACTGCATGCATGCGTCCATCGAATTATGCAAAATCAAGATATATATCTCACCTATAAATTAAATATAAATGCAAGCTGCTCTGGACAATAGTTCCAAAAAAAGGCAAAACTTCAACACTGTTCAAAACATAACTAAAACCTACTGTTGGGAGCAACATGCTACGTAACCACATTTTTTTAACTTTCTAATTTTTTTTGTTAAATTTTCAAATTCTATGAAAACAAAAACTCTCAATTAATCATGTTATCATAATTTCTTTTATTAAAAAAAAGAAGATCATTCTTTTAATATTTTTTCGCTTTAATTTTACTTAAATCAGTAATGAAGACAGAATAGTTTAGAAGCAAGGGCAAATTGACGGCCTCAGTTTATATCATCTTTGTAATTTTATTTTGATATTCCTAACTATTGAAATATAAATTGAATGAAAGCATTTTTTTGTACAATTATGATCATATTCTGGATATCAAATCACAACCGTAAACAATAATTAAAACAAATTGTGGGGGCAGATTTTATTGAGTAGAAGGATGATTCCATCTTTTTAATTTTCATTTCTTTTTATTTTTTTGCTTCGACACGGTCGGTCTCTAAATTATGTTATACAACTTGAAATATGTCTAATGATATACATGTTGACTTCATAACGAAAGTTAATAAAAATGAAAAAGACGGCGGCAATTCTAATTTTATTTAGTTTCGACGGATTGTAACAAATATACTGAAATACACAAATTCAGAGGTCAGAGTCTGCAAATTAAACAATCATAAAATTGTAGGAAACACATATACAAATATTAAACAAATTGGTTCACTAAAACTTAATAGAGAATCATGTAAAATTGTCAATTTCAGTTCTTACCTTAAAAACCGCTGTAAAATTATTTTTGCAGCAGTTTTTTCATAAAATCCGCTGTAAATTTTTTTTTTTAAATTCATTTGCAGCGGTTTCTTCGTAAAAACCGCTGTAAAACTATTTTTTTAAATTGTTTCTTTTTATTTCTGTGACTAGCCCATATATGCTAGCCATATATAATATTTTCATCACATGCATTTTCACAAAAATAATAATAACTACATTTAATTACTAATTAACTACATCTAATTAACTAATTTATCTAACATACATACATAATACAACAAAATATAACATATATTTACAAAATATTAAAACTTGATAAAAAAATGTCAAAACAAGGCGAGGCGGGGCAACGGCGCGGCGAGGCGGGGCAGCGACGTGGCGGGGCGGCAGGGCAGCGGCGTGGCGCGGCACGGGCAGCGGCGGGGCGAGGCGAGGCAGCGGCGAGGCGAGGCGGCGGTGTGAGGCAGGGGCGAGGCGAGGCGGGGGCGAGGCGAGGCGGGGGCGAGGCGAGGCGGCGGCGCGAGACGGGGGCGAGGCGAGGCGGCGGCGCGAGGCGAGGGCGAGGCGAGGCGGCGGCACGAGGCGGGGGCGAGGCGACGGTGCGAGGCGGGGGCGAGGCGACGGCGCGAGGCGGGGGCGAGGCGACGGCGCGAGACGGGGGCGAGGCAGCGGCACGAGGCGGCGAGGCGAGGCGAGGCGAGGCGGGGCGAGGCGAGGTGGGACGGGACGAGGCAAGGCGAGGTGATGCAGTGACTAGGTTTTCCACATTAATGGAGCTATGGGAAAGGAGGGAAAGGTTTGGATCCCGTGAGAAAAGAACTTTTCTAAAATAAAAATTAATTTACAGCGGTTTTCAGTTAAAAACCGTTGTAAATGAGTTTACAGCGGTTGTTAAAAGAAAACCATTGCTAAGTTTACAGCGGTTGTTAGCTAAAAACCGCTGTAAATGGGTTTACAACGGTTTTTAGCTAACAACCGCTGTAAACTTAGCAGCGGTTTTCTTTTAACAACCGCTGTAAACCCATTTACAACGGTTTTTAACTGAAAACCGCTGTAAATGGTGCGCTGCAAAAGGGGTTTTCTGTGATATTAATTAAGAGGAGAACTGAAATTGACAATTTTACATGATTCTCTATTAAGTTTTAGTGAACCAATTTGTTTAATATTTGTATATGTGTTTCCTACAATTTTATGATTGTTTAATTTGCAGACTCTGACCTCTGAATTTGTGTATTTCAGTATATTTGTTACAATCCGTCGAAACTAAATAAAATTAGAATTGCCGCCGTCTTTTTAGTTAAAAACCGCTGTAAATGGTATTTTGCAGCGGTTGTTATATAAGAACCGCTGTAAACAATTTGCAGCGGTTTTCAACAAAACCGCTGTTAAACTTTGCAGCGCTCCCAATAACAGCGGTTGTACAACCGCTGCTAACTGAGAGAAATAACCGCTGTAAAAGCCTATTTGTGGTGTAGTGTATGTTTTATTCCTAATATATATGCTAATTGATGAAGATTTTCTATACAGGACACAGGTGGGAGTGACAGTAGTTGTGCTGTGGTTTCTGTTCATGATAAAATTTTCTACAGCTGGACAAACAAACATATAATGTTGTAGACTATCAAGCTGTTGGAGATGGCATCACAGATGATGCTCAAGCATGTATTCCCTCCCCATCTCTCGCTCTCTGTCACACACAAGAACTTTTTAATCTCTACGCATATTTTGATGTATTCTCTTATTTGGGCAATTTTGAAAGGCATTCATGAAGGCATGGAGCGCTGCATGTGCTGATGCGAGCGCTCCGACCTTGCTGATTTCCTTCAGGGAAAAATTCTTGATCGGCACAGCGACTTCCTTCCAAGGACCTTGCAGATCTCCCATCCATGTACAGGTGACAAACTTTTAATAAAAGAATTGGTTTTAGTTCTTATTCATTTTTTTAGATTGAACAATATATTGTGGTCCATACAAAAATAACCAGAGAATGGTAACAATTTTGAAGGACTGCTGATTTACGAAGATCCATAAACATATTGACACAACAAAATGTTTTTTCTTTTAAAAAAGAACAAAGAGAATTGCGCCCCTCGGTGGATGAAAACAAAGATGGAATAAAGAGATAAATAACCATACACAATCTGGACATCTAAGAAGAGTACTCTGATTTCATTCATCAACACTAATTAGCTCACCGTGTATGGCCAAGGGATGATCGACGAGCGCCTGGTGGGATTGTTGGAATAAACATGTGAGCTTCCAATTGTAAAGAAGTTTCAGTAATTAACTTTCTATAATTTGAATGTTTCACTAAATAATGCTTCATCTTTCTTCTTTCTTTTTTTCTTTTTTGCAGAATTGTTCCAGCCTTATGTAAGAGATTTATCTTATCAGCAATTGTGCAATATTTCATTGTTTCTTTTATTGACTGGGTTGATATCTGTTAATGTTACACTTGTTCTTATCAGCTTGTAGACTTTAATGGGTGTGACAACCTTGTGCTGAGAAATATAACCTTGACAAATGGCCCCAGAAGGCACTTAGCATTTCATCATTGCACAAATATGAGAGTTGATGGGATAGCTACTACAGCACCCGAAAATAGCCAAAACACTGATGGAATAAACATAGCAGAGTCACAGAATATAAAAATCACAGGATTGACATTCGCAATTGGTGCTTTGTTGTAGAATTTTTTTTTTAAATAAAAGTAAACAAAAACCATAATAAGTAGGTTTCCTGACTTTGCATCAAAACTTATATATTTCACAATAATTATACTGTTTCAAGGGATGATTCATTGCAATTTCATCAGGAACCTCGGATGTTGCCGTCAGTGGAATGACATGTGGACCCAGTCATGAAAACAGGGCACAAAGCATGCATGGAGCAAAAACTGAATATTCCTTGTTGATTACATTCAAGTATAATTGAAAACTAAAGGTTTCTTTTCTTGTATGTATTATCAACACATGCAACCTGACCCAAATAAAGAAATGAAAAAAAGGTTCTTGAATTAGAATGTGCAGTTGCCGTAAGTAATGTGACATTTGTGAGAATTCAAGGAGTGTCGATAAATGAAACCACAGTCAGTATAGAATGCTTTGCAGCTGTGCCATGTACAAACTTGACCTTTGATGCCATAACTCTTGCACAGAATGGAGAGAATGGAACCGTCTCAGCAACTATTCAGAATGCTTATGGTATATCTGAAGGAATAAACATCCCACTTATATCATTGTCAGAAAATTAGATATCTTGAAAAATATTGATCCATCATGATTGTATGATTTATGTTGTTATGGCAAAGAATAGTTGATTATCTGACAATTTTTTTAGGAATTGCCCTTTTCAGCCACAATAGATTGGCTTTATTCATTGGAAAATTGTTCATCTCTGGTTTTTGAAATTATGTTTATAAATATGGTGCCCTCAATGTTTTATCTTGCTAAAATACACTTGAATGAGAGATTGTTCACGCACACTAACTCTATACTACTAGCAGAAGAAATGTATGAGAAAAAAGTATTAATGAAACACAACTTCAATCTCGAACCAAAAATCGTTTCCACAACTTCAAACTAATTGTTAAAATAATGTATTTCATTTATAAAACCGATGCATTCAAGCTATGCATGACATTAATTATATCATATAATGATATTAGACTATTACCCTCCAGTACTGTATGTGCATCTGTCATGATTTCATTTTTCTGTCAATGAATTGTGGACGCAGGCGGTCAGTATTGCATGCATTCAGATTGTCTGATCAAAATTGAACGGTTTGGATCAAATTAAACAAATATCATATAATGATATTAGACTAGTACCCTCCAGTACTGTATGTGCATCTGTCATGATTTCATTTATCTGTCAATGAATTGTGGACGCAGGCGATCAGTATTGTATGCATTCAGATTGTCAGATCAAAATTGAACGGTGTGGATCAAATTAAACAAAAAAAAATACCTACACACGTAATTTGGGTTGTTTAATTTAAAATTTTATCATACATTTCAAATTTGAAAAAAAAAAGTGATAGCTCCATGCTGTCACTTTGTGAAAGATGATGCAAACTTTACAGATTGTATATTTAGGAATTCGAAGTACTACAAGTGATGTTGCCAACTCTGGATGAAAAAAATAGAATGTAGTTTGAGGTAAATATTTCTCCAAGGGGGTGGAATCAATTTACCATAGACAGATCCCAATTTTTTTTTTAATGTATATATCTCCTTGGATTAATTTTCTCTATATCATTCAACATTTTTTTTTCTGTTTTCTTTTTGCATGAATTATAAAGTTCCTTTGAATGCTTTTAGATACGTTGCACAATTAAACAGTTATCCTAAGGTATTAATTAATTAGTACGTTGTCTGTTTACCTTTATATTACAGGGTCAATATTGTCTGCACATACATATGCTTGAACCATCTCAGTAGATCAATAACCAGTATATCAGGAAACCATGAAAGTCACTAAAATATCATGTATGTATCCAATGAATTTACATCTATACCTTCTATTAAGATACAATGGGCATTGACCTCACCTATATATATATATATATGAAATTATGTTCTTGACATTAGCACAAAACAAGCAAAGCTTCAGTTCTATACAAAGTTTGCAAGAGAATTTTTTTTCTGTTGTGAGCATGTTCGTGGTATGTTTTGTAATCTTTTTTGCCTTTTCAATGTCCTTTCTTTTTAAATTTCATATGTTGTTGTATGTAAAATCAGACTCATAAGCATATTTCAACATTTCTCTAACAAGAGAAATAATTTTTTTCATGAAATATTAAATCCAGATGAGAGCATTTCATCTGCCTAGCAGGTGCTTGATAACACTTAAGATTTACATAAATGCATGGGTTCAAATTCCAGAACAAAATTGCCACAAAAACTTATTTTATCGCACTATCAACAAAACACAAATACAAATACATAATTTGTTTTAAACCACTAAAATAAGTAAAAATACCCAATACTCATATTGTCATGTTAATTTTTTTACTGACACAAAGTTGTGTACAGGCAACCATGGAAATAGTTTGGTTGTGCTTTCTATTCTTGATCAAATTCACTACAGCAGGACCCTGTTATGATGTACTCGATTATCAAGCAGTTGGGGATGGCACCACAGATGATACCGATGTATTGTTTATTTTGTTCTCTCTCAATTGCTCAACATAACAGATTCAAACATTACATTGCTTCTTTAAGTACTTAGATCATTATCAAAACAGGCATTGTTGAAGGCATGGAATGTAGCATGTGCTGATATACAAATGCCAACCTTGCTCATTCCACCAGGAAAAAAATTTCTGATCAGTAGAGCAATGTCCCTATGCGGCCCATGCAGATCTGCAATTAATGTCAAGGTAACTGTGATTTAGTGGAGCATTGCCTTTAACATTATCATCCTGTCCTTATTGATTATCTCAATTTTTCAGTATATTGTTATCATAAAAACATTTGAAAGCTGCTGGTTCATTTATTGACATGAGCAAAGGTATAAAAGCACAAGATACGTACAAATGCTCCCTGTACAAAACATCAGAATTAAGCTACACTGTAATATTTTTCAACTTTATAGATAGATGGGACTATCATAGCACCTAACAAAATCTGGACAGATAAGGAGGTGAATTTGATTTCATTCAGCAACATCAACGACCTATTTGTGGAAGGCCAAGGAACGATAGATGGCCAAGGTGCAATTTGGTGGGACTGTTTCACAAGAAATGTAAGCAACAAGCTACCAAAAGTTCTACCAACTTTTCCATGCCATATTATATTTTTTTACTAAATGACTTTTTTTCCTTTCTGTTTTTTTTCCAGAAATGTACTCGGCCTTTTGTAAGTTATCTAATCCACTTGTATTATTTTTCTCTCTTCATCACAATATATATATTATTCATTGTTCTTATATATGTTCTTGTCAGCTATTAGATTTCAACAATTGCAACAATCTTGTGGTCAGTAATATCAAATTGAGAAATGGTCCGAGAAGGCACTTGGCATTTCACAGCTGTACCAATCTGACAGTTAGCCAGATTACTGTAACCGCACCGGGCAATAGCCCCAACACTGATGGAATAAACATAGCAGAATCGCAGCATGTACAAATTATAGGATCAACATTCGCAACTGGTACTCCATTCATTTTAATTTGTCTATGTTTCTAATACAACAGTAAAACAATGTTCTGACAGAATAGACATTGTACATTTCTTATGTAAAAAGAAAAAAATCTCTGTTGGTACAGGGGATGATTGCATAGCAATTGGATCGGGAACCTCAAATGTCAATATTACACAGGTCACATGTGGACCTGGCCATGGGATAAGGTACAAAAAATGTTCAATGCATACCTTTTCTTTGACAGTTTATACAAATCCTTTTTCATTAAAGTTCAGTGTGTTTATCATAATGTTCACAGCATAGGAAGTCTTGGTGAAGGAGGTACATGTGGATCAGTAGAAAACATCCATGTTTCCAACTGTAATATTTTTAATACTCTGACCGGTGCAAGGATTAAAACTTGGCAGGTATTGTGCTAAACTGCTAATTAACACTCCATGTTCTCTCTTCTGATCAGTACATGCCTTTAAATATCTCAGCTAACTTGTTAATGAATTTAGTTTCAATTCTCCTTTGTCATATTTTGCTTACAGGGGGGATCAGGATATGTAAGAGATATAACATTTGAGTGCATTAATGTTACGCAAGTATGCACACCCATAGATATTGACCAGTTTTACACTGACGCCCCTCAGGTAAGCATGACTCAACATTCCATGTTTTTTCTGAGAAAATAATTCTGATTCCAAAAAATCAGAGAAAATAACAGATAAAAACAAATAAATTAAGAATTCTCCTCCACATAATTCAGAATTCCCTAAAGTTTAGTACAGAACAAAGGAGAACGATGCAACTAAAATCTTACTAGGAGCAAAATTCTGATATTGTTTTATGTACATAGACTCTTATCAGCTCTAAAATAATGATTTGACAGGAAAATGCGGTGGCCATAAGTAACGTGAAATTCATGGGAATTTATGGGACTGCACAAGAGGAAATAGCAGTCAGGATAGACTGTTCTGGTGCTGTGCCATGCACTGGTTTGTTGTTTGATGACATAAACATTGCAGGGGTCGGTCTCAACAGAACTGTGCTGGCAACTACTAAGAATGCTCATGGTACAACAGATGGAAAGATCATACCGCCTATACAATTGTTAGGAAACTAGGAGAAAGAACAGTGATCCATTAGGTTTCTCAGTTGAACGTGCTTAATTATAATGCAGAAATAGTTGCATTACTTTGTGGTTAGGATTAGTTAAAATAGAACGCACCTGATCATTTGAATGTGTAGCAATCTAAGTGTACCATGGTACCCGGTATCAACTAGTGAACTAGACGAATACACAGGTACAAGCTTCATTTCTGTTCTGGCTAACTAGAATCAGCAATGCCTAAACATGGTGTACGTAAGACAGCTCACAAAATTAATGTGACAAGCTTTCCTTACAATGATTCACAAAAGACTGCATGTCTATCTCAAAAATAATCGTAAAAGCTTACCGATTTTAAGGGGAGGGGGATCACTTGGTTACTTGACAATCTGATCTGAACCCTGCGATCAAACACTTGATGAGAGATTCAGATGTTAATAAAGTACTTCATCAAAAAGGATCTTTTGCGGTCAAATCTCATCCTCCTCCTCCAGTATTACACTTCCCTATTTCGCTCATAAAAAATGCTCTCCCCATCCACTGACCTCCGGTCTCCCTCTCGTACTGTCTCCCAAATAAGCGAGAAGAGAGGAGAAGAGATTCTCGCTGCGATAGAAAAGAAATCTTTGGTCAAGTGCCTTGCTCTATCTACGCGTTAGAAGAATCGTGAGATCGGGCACGTTTTATTGTTGTGGAGATGTGGGATCGGAGTATACTCTACCAGTGATTCAGCTTCATGGTTGCTGGCATATAGTACGTTATTGGAAACGTTGGATGAGATTAAAAATTTGATGGATATAATTTGAAAATAGTTTATTTTATATAATATAAATAAAATATATATTATTATGATAAAATATAAAAAATATATAATTTCATTTAAAATAATATATAATTTTTTTCGAATAATTCATGAAAATATATTTTTTATTGAAAACGTATTGTATATTAAACTAATAAATTATTTGTGAAACCTTCAGTTATAGATGAAAAATAAATTATTCATGAATCATGTGACTATGGTTACAACTAGTGAAATATTTACTCATTTAATTTTAAATTATCTATTTTTAATTATTAAATTTTAATACATATTTAGTTTTAATTATCTTTATCATTTTTCATACAATGTTGTAGCGGTGATGATATCGTTTTCTATATGTACTCTATCTTTTACGATTAGATATAATAAAAGTTTATTATTCAAACTAGCATTATTAAGATTTTAATGAAAATTTACAAAGTGATTAAATCTGAATATATATTAAAATTTAATGACTAAAAATGTATATTTTAAATTTAGTTATCAAATATAAATTCTATAAGAAATTGAATGATCTCTATGAAAATTAATCCAACTAGGATTATAACTCAGGTTTCACCCGACAATATAGTTCATCAAATAAATAATTAATAATATAAAATTTTAAATATTTAATAAATTTTAGACATTATATTTTTAAATGCTAAGTAATAATGATAATTATAATAATATTTATTATAATGATAAATAATATAATTAAATACATAATAGTATATAAATAATCATAAAAAATTAGGTTATTTTAAGAGTTAAATTTCATCTTAATTTTATTATACATATTATTTTAAATGAGAAAGAGAAATTATTTTATATAAATTTTTGGATTCAGAAAATAAAAAAATGTAAATAAAATCAATGGTGAAAAAATATAAATAAAGATTCATGATCTGCCCAGATAATGATCGATAACACTTGAGCTTTACATAATGCATGGTTTCACACCATCAACAAAACACAAATACAAATTTCAAAATCAAGAATCAGCTTTTAGTCTACAGATAAAACACAACACCTCTGTGGAAGATTATGGATTCGAAACTCAAATAAAGAGTTTTATGAATAATTATAAAATTTGAGAGCTTGACTCTCATATTTCCAATAAAAAATCGAAATCACTATGAGTAAAAAAGATAATTTAGTTAATGTAAGCTAACATCTCACTTTCCAATAAAGATTTACATAAAAAAAAAAGAATATTGTAATCAAAAATAACATTTTGATTGCTTGATATTGTCACTTTCAGGGAATTTTTAATCGTACTTTCAAACATAAGAAATTATATCACAATACAATTTAAAGTAAATCTAAAGAGCATTGGTACTTTTAATACAACCGAACCCATTTTTATTTTTTTTTCTATATGTTTTACTGTATTATAAAATATGTCTATAGTCTACAATCTTATATCACTGAACAAGAAATATCAATACACAATCATGATCATTTTTTTTTTTGCAAAATAAATGTTGGATATGGAACAATGAAAAAAAATTCTCAAATTCCATTTAGACAATTTAATTTTTTTTTTTTGGAGTTAAATTTGAGGGAAAAGTATCAATATGGTTGAAAATCATATTCTATATCGGACTCATTTCATTCGTAAAAATGAGAAGAGCATTGGGAAAAAAAATACACCACGAACCAATATACTTGTAAATGGTTATTTACTATTAAAGTTAGAAGTGGTAATTTTGCTGAAAATTTTTTCAATTCAAAAAAAAATTCACTGTGTTTCCAGAAGATTAAAAATTAAACTTTTCTTAAATTTCTGATCATAATGATCTTGTATGCATTGAATGTTTGTAAGAATTAATGTGGCATACTGGTGTGCCGGAAAATTACTAAGTTTTGAGTTTCATTAGAGTTTCTACATGAAACAAAGTAGCACATTCCAACTGGCAACTAATCACAGCTTAGATATTTTTTAGTATCTTTGGAGTATTTTATATTTGTAAAATAATTTTCCGTGATCGAAATTAAAAAGATGAGTGTGACGGTCAGAACGATAATGATTTTGATTTACAGAGCAGTTATTTTACATAAAATACTTTAGAGACGTGAATTCAATATTTTATGTGAAAATCTCATCTCAAGCCCGATTTATCAGAAAATATATTTTTTAAATAAAAATATAATAAATTATATGTTTAATAATAAGTATTAATTAATCATATTTTTATTAATAAGTATGGCGGCATGTCAATTCCAATGCCGCCTATGAAGCGCACATCAGTCGCCATAGTGTTTTTAAGCAAACACACCAATATGACTGATGTCTTTAAGCAAACATTTCAGTGAGACTAATGTCTTTAAGCAAATATTTAAGTGAGACTAATTTTTTAAGCAAACGCATCAGTGAGACTGACACTTTTATGTGATATAAAAGGAAGACGCCATTGCGACTGACGTATTTCATTGATATCATTGGAACTAACACGCTGTTATTCTTATTGTTAAATTATGATTAATTAATAATTACTATTGATGATAAAATTTATTATATTCTTAGTTTAAAAAAAATCACGACCAGAAAATAAATGTATGCAACAAGGACAAATTATATAAAATCTGTGCAGTCCAAAAAAATTGCATCAACAATCGTCTAAATGGAAAGAAAAAAATAAATAAAGACGTTGCGCATGAGAATCGACTAATTATTACAGTAGAGAATTCAATCGAATAAACTAATCTCGTTAATAATTTTTAGTTTTCAAATGACAAAAAACTTATTATAAATTTAGAAACAATGTTAATTAAGCACCACTGATTCTTTGCACACATAGCAGACAATATCAAGGTTGAAAAATATAAAGAAATATATATATAATGAAAAGCGACGAGACAAGAACATATTAGAATGACTCAAATTCGCAGAAGTAAACAAGAGCAAACGGAGAAAGATACATCAAATAATAAAAATCCAATTAATTTGATAGATTGATCGAGCAAATAAGAAAAATAACGCAATTGGTAGTCCAGTTAGGAAGATGATTTATAATTCATTGAATAAATGCACAACACATCTTTAGTTTGATTACAACTTATTCACATCTCATCATATATCAATAATACAATTCATATTATAAAAATTCAGGATCAGCTGCCCACCTCGCCAGAGTTTGGAGGGGAAAAATTGGATGTGGTTTGGGGTAAATTTTTTTCCAAGGTAATGGGATCAATTTTCCTTGGAAAGATCCCAATTTAAAATATCCAAATATCTCCTTGGAATATTGTTTTTCTCTAAATCATTCAAACTTTTTGCTTTTTTTTGCTGAATTTTAAAGTCCCCTCAAATATTTTTCAGATACATCGGTTCCTCTATTAGACAATTATATTCTCCTAAGGCAATTAATTAGTACATTGTCTGTTTTTCCCTTATATTACTGGAACAATTAACTTCGACTACATCTTTCATGGTCAATTTTAATTAAGGACACTATTAATTGTCTTTAGATATGCTTTAACTATCTCAGTAGATCAATATAACAAGTACATCAGGAAATCATAAATGCGCTAAATTATCATGCATGCATCCAATGAATTCGCATCTACCTCAGCAATATGTATGAAATTCTGTTCTTGACATTAGCACACAAAAAAAGCTTCAGTTCTATATATAAAGTTTTCAAAATAAATCTCGTCTGTTGTGAGCAGGAGGACGGTATGTTTTGTTGTCATTTTTGCTTTTTAAATATCTTTTTTTTTTAAAAAAAAAAAAGAATTTTAGATGTTGTATGTCAATCAGACTCCTAAACATATTTCAACATTTCTCTTACAAAAAGAGCAACAAATTTCTTAATTTCATAAAATATCACATCCACACGAGTATTTCATCTGCCCAGCAAATCTCGATAACACTAAGCTTTACATAATGCATGCATAGTTTCATCACACTATCAACAAAACACAATACAAAATTTGAAATCACTATAAGAGTCAAATACCCAATGGCCCAATACTCATATTTTAATGTTTTAGTCTTTACTGGCACAAATTTGTCTACAGGCAACCATGGAAATAGTTTGGCTGTGCTTTCTGTTCTTGATCAGATTCACCACAGCAGGACCCTGTTATGATGTACTCAATTATCAAGCTGTTGGGGATGGCATCACAGATGATACTGACGTAATGATAACTTCCTTCCCAGTCCAAATGGCTCATCATAACATATTCAATTAATCTATTATGTTGCTTCTTTAACTACTTAAAATTCAGGCATTGTTGAAGGCATGGAATGCAGCATGTACCGATAAACGAATGCCAACGTTGCTCATTCCTTCAGGAAAAACTTTTTTGATCAGCAGAGCGACGTCCTTATGTGGACCATGCAGATCTGCAATTAATGTCAGGGTAATTGTGATTTAATTGAAAATTGCCTTAACATTATAATCATAGAAGTAAAATAAACATTTGAAAGCTTCTGATTCAATTTACTGGTGTGACAAACATATAAAGGAACATGACCTGTAAATAACATCAGAATTAACCTACATTATAACATTTTTCTATTCGGCAGATAGATGGGACTATCATCGCACCCAACAAAATCTGGACAAATAAGGAGGTGAATTTGATATCATTCGACAACATCAACAACCTATTTGTGGAAGGCCAAGGAATAATAGATGGCCAAGGTGCAATTTGGTGGGACTGTTTCACAAGAAATGTAAGCAACAAACTATCAAAACTTCTACAAATTTTTCCATGTCATATTATATGTTCTTGCTAAATGAATTTTTTTCCTTTCTATTTTTTTTTCAGAAATGTATTCGGCCTTTTGTAAGTTATCTATACCTTTTGTACATTTTTTCTAGCTTTTCATAGCAAAATATATATTATGCATTGTTCTTATATCCGTTCCTTGTCAGCTATTAGATTTCCACAATTGCAACAATCTTGTGTTCAGTAATATCAAATTGAGAAATGGTCCGAGAAGACACTTGGCATTTCACGGGTGTACCAATCTGACTGTTAGCCAGATTACTGTAACTGCACCGGGCAATAGCCCCAATACTGATGGAATAAACATAGCAAAGTCGCAGCACATAGAAATCACAGGATCCACATTTGCAACTGGTACTCTATTCATTTGTCTATGTTTCTAATACAACAGTAAAGCAAGTATGTTCTGACAGAATAGACATTGTACATCACTTATCTAAAAAGAAAAAAGAAAAATATCTCGGTTGGTACAGGGGATGATTGCATAGCAATTGGACCGGGAACCTCAAATGTCAATATTACACAGGTTACATGTGGACCTGGCCATGGGATCAGGTACAAAAAAAATGTTCATTGCATTCTTTGTCTCTGAATGTTGGCACAAATCTTTTTTCATTGAAGTTCAGTGTGCTTATCATAACTTTGACAGCATAGGAAGCCTTGGAAAAGGAGGTACAAATGCATCAGTGGAAAACATCCATGTTTCCGACTGCAATATTTTTCATACTATGACTGGTGCAAGGATTAAGACTTGGCAGGTATGCTAACATTCTCCATGTTCTCTCATCTGAGTATGAAATGTTTTAATTATCTCAGCTAACTTGTTAATGAATTTAATTTCCATTCCCCTTTCTCATACTTTGCTTACAGGGGGGATCGGGATATGTAAGAAATGTAACATTTGAGCGCATTAATGTTACAAAAGTACGCACGCCGATAGATATTGATCAGTTTTACACTGATACCCCTCAGGTAAGCATGTCTCAACATTCCGTGCTTTTTCTGAGAAAATAATTCTGATTCATTTAAAATCAAAGAAAATAATAAATACAACACATAAATTAAGAAGTTTCAAATATTTTGTTCCACATAGCTCAGGAGTTCCCTAATGTTCTCTACAGAACAAATGAGAACAAAGTAACTAAAATCTTATATATCCTGCTATGAGAAACAAAAAACTCTGATATTATTTTAGTGTGCATAGACACTTACCATCCTCAAAACAATGATTTGACAGGAACATGCAGTGGCTATAAGTAACGTGAAATTCATGGGCATTTATGGGACTTCACAAGAGAAAACTGCAGTCAGGATAGACTGCTCTGGCACCGTGCCATGCACCGGCCTGTTCTTTGATGACATAAATCTTGCAGGGATCGGACTCAACAGAACTGTTATGGCAACTACTAAGAATGCTCATGGTACAACAAAAGGAAAGATCATCCCACCTATAAAATTGTTAGGAAACTATGAAAAAGTATGATGATCCACTAGGTTTTTCTTTTGAATGTGCTTATAATGCAGAATAGTTGCATTACTATATGTAGTAAGGTTAGTTAAAATAGATTTGACCTCACTTGGATGTGTAACAAACTAAGTGTACCTTAGTACCAGGCACCAACTATGAAGAATATAGAAGTATGAGCCTCATTTCTGTATTGCCTAACTAGAATCAGCGATGGCTAACATGGTATAAGACGGCATGCAAATCTACAATGACTCCGAAGTTATTGAATTCAAACATGTATGATTTGTGAGTTTTCTCACAAGAATTACCCATATGGCTGCAAGTCTATCTCAAAAATAACTGGGAAGGAACTAGGATAAAATTACCAGATGAGGAGTAACCATTTTGGTCCAGAAATCTACTCCTGTTTTTGAGATAAAAACTTGTAGTCAGTACAGACTACAGAGATATCCATGGTGAAAGCTGCAAATGGCCACTACCCAGGTTTTCATAATTTCTAATTTCTGAAAGAGCTCTGCGTTTCCTTGCTTCTCTAACACCTCACTAGGACAAAGGGCGTGCAAAAACCTTTCAACACTCGATACACGATTCATTACAGTTTCTTTAATTTGAGTACAATTACTAACTATACATCAGTTACTAAAAATGTACAATTTTGTCTAATTTTCCTGCATAATTACAGTATTAGAAACCACAAAGCTACAACAATTTATTCTATGTCACAAGCTTCAGTTTCGGACCGGCCAAATATTGAATAACGATTGTTTGCAACGTTGTCATAAGCAAAATCCCTCACAAACCTGGTTATAAAAATTGAAAACAGCCATCATGCAAAAGGTGAAGAAACAGTAGCGTGTTAATGCCTAAATGGACTTAATTTTCAACTTACAAAGGAACAAATTTAAGCATCAAGGCAAGCTGAGGGAAAGGCAACTTGATGTGTTCCATTATTCTTAGCACTGCCTCTGACTTTATGTAGGACCTATAATTAAAGTGAAAACCAGCGATAATGTACCAATTAGATTTGGTACCAAACATTAACTATTGGATATGTCCCCTCTATTCATTTCTACTATTTCCTTAATTGATAAATACAGCAGACTTCGTTGTTTAATTATCCCTAAGCCTTAACCAGTACTTCAGAAAGAACAAAATTTTATGAAGTGCCAGTTTATAAGCAAACCAGCAAATTCATCTTACCAAAATGAACCAATAATTAAATTTGCCAATGAGCAGTACCTGTCCTTTTCAACTAACACAACACTAGATATATCATCTGGAGACCTCCCTGACCTCTGTAAAAGCTTTCTACCAGAATCACTCTGTAACGACTCATATCTTATTTTTCTGTCAAAATTAAAGCAAGAACCCAACTTAGATTAACTGATATGAACAAACAATTTAAAAATACAAAACAAAGATATATTCAGAATAATTGAGGTGCAGGGAAGAGACTTATTGGGGTCGTTGGCTCGGACAAACCGGACACCTCCATTGCAAAGATTGCACACGCCTATTTCAGAATTCTTTCAAGCATTAATGTTGGGAATTGTTCAGAAAAACTGTAAAGTAGAGATGAAAAGAAAAGAAAAAGAAGTACCATCAAAGAGCATGATGGGGCGAGTGTCGTTTTGAAAGAATTCAGAGTTGGTAGCCTTGACCCAATCCACCATGGACGAAGAAGAAGCAGCGGTGTAGATTCGGACACGTGTCAGTGGTGGTTTCCATTTGAAGCGAGGAGCCCTCGTTGGAGATGGTGGGAGAAGCGATTGAAGAGCACTCATCCCCAGAGAACTGATCGATTCGTACTTCCTTTGTGTGTTTTAACTAGGGGGCAATCGGATGTATCGGATGGGGCGGGCAGGGCGGGTTCGGGTTCAAATTCGGATCGGATGAATCAGATCAGATTAAGTCAAATTAGAATCGAATCAATTTACTTCTTGAGTTTTTTCACATCTTTAAATTGTGCTTCAGTGGAGGATAACGTAGGGGAGAGAAGGGAAGGGCAAAAGAAAAAGATAGAAAAAAAAAATCGAATGGAAGAGAATGGTAGAGGGCGCAACTTTTTTCCATTACAGAGTCCAAATCAGTAACTCCCAAATCGGAGTGTAGGCTAGGATAAAGAGGGATCGCCAATGATCTCTCCCATAACCTCCTCTTCCATAGCCTCTCGTCTAGAGCCGGGCAAATAACTCATAACTCGCAATTCGTTCTTAACTCGCTCGGATTATAGCTCGTCATAACTCGAGTTAAATCTGACTCGAGTTAAACTGACTCGAGTTGACTAACTCGGATAGTTTTTTATATGAGTACGAGTCAAGGGAAACTCGCTCGATGACTCGTCAACTCGCTCGGTGACTCGTTAACTTGGATAGTTGATTTAGCTATTGCTGCAATTTGCATACTTGTAATGTTAATCTGTTGTAAACTTATAATGTTACTATGTTAGCATTAGACACTAGCATTACACAAACACTTGATATTTATTAAATTCGAGTCAAAATCGCGAGTTGTGAGCTGACTCGAGTTAGCACTGAGCTGAGCTCGAGTTCAGTATTTAGCTCGGATGATGTTAGCTATTTGAGTCAGTCCAACTCGAGTTACTTATGATCTGAGTTCGAGTTGCTATGAACTCGCTCGAATAACAGCTCTACTCTCGTCCCCTCTCATCTCCTTTATTTAGTTTTTGTGGAGCACACTCTTAATATATTTTGATTTGATTGAAGGTAATTTGATTTCGAATCGTGTCGGATCAGATCGAATTAGTTTGATTTTTTAAAAAAATTGATCGGATCGGATCGGATTCTACTACCAAAACTTTTAACTTCTAAGCGATCGACAAAAAGAGGGGATTTTGCTCCAGCATTTGTTTGGGAAGTAGCGAGTAATAGGAAATTTACATCATTTGCACGAGTGCGTATCCTCTGAATACCTCAGAAAATGAAATGGACGGCTAAAAGAGGAAACAGTACTACAGACAGTGTGAATAGTATCACGAGTAATATTTAGATTCACATGGTGTGTTTACTGTTGAAATCCGGGCAACACTCTAAACAGTGCATTACCCCTGAGAATCTGGATTCCATTTGCACGGCGTTAGCATCCTTTTGTAGCGTTAGTATTGCTATTATGCCGTCTGATTTGATACCGACGGTTGATTCTGCACAAGAGGGGAGAATTTGGAGTTGCATAAGCAATTGAGCGAGGCGAGCAGCGTTGTTTGGTAGATTTTCGTGGTTCGTATTTCACCACGGAATTAGCGGAGATTATATGGTTGATTTTTTTATTTGTGTAGGAATTGGGGCTCAAATGACCACAGAATTACAGGAGTGGATTATATAACAACTCAATTTCCCTGATTATTATTTGGGGGTTGATAACCGTCCCCAGAGATTCATCCCCATACAATTTCCCCGAAGGCTTGACTGCTCCAGCGACTTTGATTTTGTAGCGACGGGTTAGTGCTTTGACCAGCGTACACTCCTTTCATTCCATTGTTATTTACATCAACCACCATGAATTATATTATTTATATTAAAAGAGGCTGATAATAATCTCAGCGTTTTGACCTAAAAAAATTCTCCAAGTTAATTGCAACGTTCTAATATAAGAGTCAACAATGTGTCTAATGAAATGTTTATTTTTTCGCTCAGATATTATTTATATCAAATACTCTGGCTATTTATTTCTTACAAACTAATTATTTATATTAACTATACAAACATATTATAATAACCGCAATACGACAATATAAAAGTCAGAACCCACTAAACTACCTACTACTTTGCTCTTTTTCATTTCGATACTATTTATACCAAATGCCCTGACTATTTACATCATACAAACTAATTATTTATCTTAAGTATACAAATACATTATTATAACTGCAATACAACAATATAAAAGTCAGAAACCCACTAAAATACCTACTACTTCATTTTTTTGCTCTCATGCTAATTATATCAAATACCCTGACTATTTACATCTTATGAATTAACTATATACAAATATATCATTATAACTGCAATACGACAATATAAAAGTTAGAAACTCACTAAAGTGTCTGCCACTTTGCTCTTTTCGCTCTGATGTTATTTATATCAAATACTCTGACTATTTATATTAAGTATATAAACACATTATTATTACTGCAGTACAACAATATAAAAAGTCAGAAGCTCATTAAAGTGCCTACTACTTCACTCATTTTCGCTCACTTATTTTGTTTGGGTCTCTTAAAAACTTATGTTGAGTAAGGTGGAATCAAATCATCAAGTTCATAAATAAGATGCAATTAATAATTTGAAAACCTTGGTCGAATGAAACTTTCCAGTAAAAAAAATAAATCAATGCTTCAAACCATAATGAGTCCCGTAGATTCCCATCAATATTAATTTTTCTGAATGTTATTTGACAAGATAAATAAATCATGCATGTTAAATCCGAATTGAGCAGTATTGAATATATTTCAAATGATTACGAAGATAAGAGCGTTGGATCTTTCCTTTTTTGTCTTTTAGCGTGTATATTTGAAAAAAATTCCATAAAAGGAAAGTGCGCCGACGGAATTTTATTTGGGGACGATTATGGAGATATTACTGTGGGATAATAATAATTATCCATTAAGTTATTTGTATGAAACTCATGAGTTGATTTAGAACGTTCAATGCAACTGATCATTTCGTTATTTAACTTCAGCTCCATATGAATCTCATTAAGATCAAAATTTTCTACAATTTTACTATTTTTCTAGATAATTGAATAAAATGATTTTCTTTTTATTCAAAATAATTAAAATGAAAATCTAAAAAACTAAACGTTGGTTTCTAATGAAATTTTTCATACGAAAATTACATTAAATGGCAGAATTAATGTTGTTTTTGCACATTGAAAATGGAATCTTTAGATCCAAAGACAACAAGCACAGGATGAGTCCTATTGTGGAAAATATTCTAGCTTAAATCTTAAATCTACAAAATTACTAATGTAAAATTTTTCTTTTCTTTTCTCTGTTTAATCAGCTCCTTTAGTATTTTAGTTGTGAGGCTACCATGACCTAAGAGATGTCAAACCATACGTAGTAAAAAGAAAGTTAGCGGTAATAAAATACAAATTGTAATTGAAGTTTAGAAATATTTTATTATCTTTGATTTAATAGTTACTACTTTTGTTTATAATGATGTACAGACATTTTAACATTAGAGATTAAAAAGATATATGAATAGACCTTATTAAATTTCGTCAAAACGTAGTAATATAAATAAAAAAAAAGTTAAATAGAAAATACCACAAGTCAATAACAGTAGTTAGATTCATCATAAAAATATTCATTAACATAAAGCTAAGTAGTATATAGTATCAACAAATTCATAAAAAATAAAAATATTTTAATACCCAATTTACACGCCATATCATGGTTGCTAAAAACATGTGTGTGTGTGTGTACAAAAATGTTGCTAATAAAGTATAAAATCAAAGAAAAATTCTAAACAATGGTAGTATTTATTTTTGTTATTTGTAGTCCTCAAAAAGATAATGTAATTAATGTAAGTAATTTAGACGTCTAACAAAATATTTCATATTGCAATACAAGATTTACATTAAAAAAGAAAAGAATATTATAATCATTTCTCGTTTTGATTGCTTGATATTTTCAATTGTTGAAAATTTTACTCACAAAAATAAGAAATTAAAACAAAAGTAAGTTAAAAAAATTTAATACAACCGAACAAAGTATTATACTTTTTATTTATTTCGCTGTTCAAATATGTCTATAGTCTACAATCTTGAATTATCGGACAATAAATATCAATACACAATCATGACAATTTTTTTTTTACATAATACGATATGTAATAATGACAAATATATATACCATTCTGCAACTCAAGTTAGAAAATTTTGATATTATTTCACGGTTAAATTTCAGTAAACAAAAAATAGTAGGAAAAATTAGTTAAATGCCACTGCATAGTTCAACAATTAGAAAAATGTCACTCTAAACTTCAAATTTAGTTTAATGACACTATGAACTCATAAAAATTAGCGTTTTTTCATTATAACTATAGATGCATAATTTTAATATTAAAATACAATAATGACTAAAATACCCTTCTCCTCATCCCTGCCACCCCCTTCCTCCTCCTCCCAGTTCTTAATTTTGCTTCGTCCTTTGAACTTGTGCAAAAAAAAAAAGAAAAAAAAAAAGAAGAAGAACTATCACAGTACAATTTTTGAATGAGAAAAAACATCAGTTCTAGCTCCAAACGTATCTCTCAAATTTTACATCATTTGTATATCTTTTAGTAATTCAAATTATAATATATCAACTTTAAAGTTAGCAATGTGATATATATTAAGATGATATTTGCATGTTAGTATATGTTACCATTTGAAGAGAGAAGTACAATTTCTTTGTCGGTGTTAATGAAGAGATTTAGTTGTGCGCAACTCACAATGTCACGTCAATTTTTCAAAATCCATATATACAATAATACAAAAAAAAAAGAATGAAACACAAGGAATATGTAACAAAAGATTCAGAAATCAGAATTATTTGACTGCTGGGTGGCAAACCGGCAAGACAATAGGCAGTGCCTGGCTGGTTACATGGGGCTAGCTCCTGACTATGAATCTGTGATTTGGCATTTTTGTAACAATTCCTTTCTGAATTGAAAATCACGTGGAGAAGCGCTTGCAAGGCCCAGTTCATAAAGCAAGTGTTGCCCATATTGTTCAAGCCTCTTATAAAACCGTTGAATAAGTTGGGAGGGAGGAATTGAGTTGCCACGGCTTGACATCGATACTACAATGCTTGGTTCTGGGAGGAGGACATGGAGCTGGAGATGAGAAGGAGATATTTCAGTCATCAAGTAAATTATTATATTTTTAATATCAAAATTATATATTTATATAGTTTTAATGGCAAAAAAACTAATTTATTTGAGTATATAGTGGGCATTAAACTAAATTTGAAGTTTAGAATAGCATTTTTTTAATTCTGAAACTTTGAAGTCATATTTAATTAATTCTCCCAGAATAGTACGATAGTTGAAAAACATATTCAATGTTTTGTGACCAGAATGATCTTAGAGAAGGGATCAGTTGACAATGGATTATTTTGACAACCTTGACAATGGATCTCTAAAAAATAAAAAAAATCTTAAAAATAGAAAAGAGTTTATAGATGTGTTCTTCTATCTTTAGATTGATGATCATTCAAATTTCACATAATTTCATTATCGTTTGGTAGTCCATCAAAGATCATTAAATTAAAACTGTTGTAATTATATAAAAATTTGATGGTCTTTGATGGACTATCAAACGATAATGAAATTATATGAAATTCGAATGACTATCAATCTAAAGGTAGAAGAACATATCTATAAAAAAAATTATTTTTTTTGATTTTTTAAGATTTTGTTAGAAATTGATTATCAAGATTGTCAAAATAACCCATCGTCACCTGATCCCTACATGATCTTATGTGCATTGAATGTTTGTAAAGTTTCAATGTAGTTTCCGAATGAAATTGTGCCACAGAATATCCCACCTTCACAAGAAAAGTAGTGTTCTGATGTCACTACCCAGATTTGCTTAGAACATCTCAAGGTCGATATATAAGAAACTAACTGTAAACATAGTAATAGATGTCGGGCGGATTTAATCCGGTCAGTTTTATTCTTTAGAAGAAATCGTGTCAGATCATATAAGAATAATTTATATATTAATTTTTTTTAGACTTTTAATTAATTTTGATTCTAATGTATATCATTTGATCTCGAATGAATTTTATCGCTTCTAAATAAATAAATAAATTATTCACAAATGTTGGACGAAAATAAAAATTTACGGTACAGATATAATTTAAAAATAATTTAATTTATATAATATAAATAAAATAAGTCTTAAAATTTTAGAATATAACATCATTTTAAAAAAAATCAGGAACGAAATTTAAATTATTTGCGTATAAAATACATGATATATTAAATGAATATTTAACTTGTAAAATATTCAGTAATAAATAAAAAATAAATTACTTATGAATAACTAGCGATACTTCACTACTACGGTATGCAATAATGACAATTGACAAATCATAAAAATCATGCAGTTCAAAATATTGTTTCTTCATCGAGGGAAGTCTTCATGGGTTTGTTTGGCAAATCAAGGAATAGATTTAGAAGAATGGTAAATTTTGGAAGAGTGATAGAATAGTGTCTTTTTGGAAGAGTGATATTCTTAACTATTCAGAAGAGCGAAAATATCGTTTATCAGTTGTTAATCAGAATAGCTAAAATATGGATAATTATGATACTAACAATGATGATGATAATAAAATAATAATAATAATAATATAAAAATATATAATAATAATATAAAAATATATAATTATAATATAAAAATATAATAATAAAATTATAATTATAATCATAATCATACTAATAATAAATAATTTTAATAATATAATATAATCATAATATAATAATATAATATAACATAATTAAATAATAATCATAATCATAATAGTAATCAAAATGATATAATAATAAAAAATTATATTCATAATCATAATAATAATAAAAAATAATTATAATCATTATAATATAATAATATAATGATAATATAACCATAATCAAAATATAATAATATAATAATAAATAATTATAATAATATAATCATAATTATAATATAATAATATAATAATAATAATAATAACAATAATATCATAATAATAAATAATCATAATTATAATAATATAATAATAAAATAATCATAATTATAATAATATAATAATAAAATAATCATATTTATATTTATAATATAATAATATAATACTAAAATTATATTAATATAATATAATGATAATAAATAATATTAAATAATATTACTAAACAAAGATGATAAAAAACAATAATCATAATATTAATATAATAATAAATTATAATATAATATAATATAATAATATAATACTAATAAATCATAATCATAATATAATCATAATATATAATAATATAATACAACATAATCAAATAATAATCATTATTCCGACGAGAGCCAATCCGATATACCACCTATAATTTGATATACTGAATTAGCACTCTTCCGCACTCTCCTATTTAATCTAAAATTCATAATTTGACAAATTAATTTATCGAAATAACTTCTCAAACATACCCCGTGACTGGACCGTTTTGCCTTGCCCATCTCTTAATATTCCTCCTCTACAATAATTTCTCTCTCCAGTCTCAGATTCCATGCTTGTCGTATTACCTGTCTCGACCATATCTTACCTTCGATTATTCATCAAAGGGTGACGCTCATAAGTGCACCCTTTTCCCTTGCATCCCGTCTCTTCATATTCCATTTTTCTCTGTTCTTTGTTAGACAACGGCTCTGTGCATTTTTCCTGTAGACTCCACTTTCTTCTTTTCCAACACGCCTAGCTCTCAACAGATCGCTTAGCATTCCTTTTCTCCTTGTGAGCGTAATTAAACAGGAGAAAAGAAATTGGATCCGAGGCGGTCCAGCGTCCGAAACTTTACCTCGGTAAAACAAAGTAATTAACTCAGAATATCAGAATATGCTGTTTAAGTGTTTATTATTTTCATTTTTGCGGCCTCTGAGAGTATAAGACCATCACGCACTTCAAACTCAGCAAAGCTGTTCGAGTCTTCGAGCCCGTAAAGGCGTAAATCAATCTCTCAGTCATCACCCTACCCCCTTGCAGCCCCAGATTTCCACCCTACTTCCGACTGTCCGTCCATCCCCCTTTCCGACCGAGGCACGATTCCCAGCGTCGGAAAACGCCCTTTTGTTCCCTCTCAGTCTCTCAATCCCTCAACCTCCGTCAGTGCGTGCAGGTGCGTAATCTGATTTTCGTCGTTGATCCCCGTGGTAGTGTTCTCTTAATTTTTCTTTTCTATTTCGCCCCTTCTTCCCAAATCCTAACTATGTTTACTTTGTAATAGAGAACGTTGGTTTAAGAATGGCTGATTAGCTTAGCTCAGCTCTGTGTAGAATTAAAGGGCAAATATTAATTATTAAAAAAAAAATCAGAGTATTGCAGTGAGAAAGCTCTGTGCTTGGGTATTTTTCTCTTATATTTATGATATTTATGAATTGCGAACGACTCATGTTCGATTCAATGCCCAGGTGAAGTGTTGCCCTCAAAATGCCATCAGTGGGCTCAGGAAACATGAAAACCAGGTGCTCGAGTTTTCAATTTGAGATTGATTACTCCAAAGCAAAGGATCTCCGAATTGGAGAATTCATTTCTTCCCCCATATTCACTGCTAGTGGTTATGATTGGTTTCTTGAATACTACCCCCTTGGATGCAGACTTCAAAATAATGGTTCCCATGATTCTCTCTATCTTTGTCTTGAAAATGAGGTCAAGGAAATTATTGTGGAGTACAGTTTTCAAGTACTTGATAAAAAAGGGCAGTTCATTACTCTTTGTAACTCTATAGTAGTTAACTTTACAACTGATGATAGTGCCTGGGGATATCAGAAGTTCCTTCCCATCGATACAATAGAGGAACTCTATTGTGTAAATGGAACCCTTGGTGTTTCCTGTAGTATTAGAGTACTCACTGATCCAATGGTTGTTGGGACCTATCCTGGTGGGTTGTGCAAGGATATAGAGAAGTTCTGGAAGAAAGAGAGATTTGACGTGACTTTTGAGGTTGAAGGAGAGAGCATTTCTGCTCATAGATTCATATTGGCTGCAAGATCACCGGTATTTGAATCCAAACTCTTTGGCCCTATGGCAGACGCTAAGATGGAACTCATCAAGATCAATAAAATGAAAGCAGAGGTGTTCAAGGCTCTACTTCATTTTTTATACACAGATGAGCTTGCTAAAGGTGAATCCAGTGACCATGAAACTCTTTCAGTTGAACTGCTTCAGGATTTGTTTGTGGCAGCTAATCGATATGGTATCAAAAAGCTGACACTCCTGTGTGAGGACGAGTTAGAAAAGAACCTGTCTGTAGACACAGTTGTTGCAACTTTACTATTGGCTGATCGCCATAGTCGTGCCAAGCTTAAAAAAAAGTGCCTCGAGTTCGCTTCAAGTCCCGAAAACTTCTCTCTGGTAGCACTAACAGAAGGATATTTGAATATAATGCCTGGAGCTCCCTCGCTTGTTGCTGAGCTAAGTGAGATGGTTATCTTCTGGTTTTGAAAAGAAGCAAAGGACTTATTGGCATATTAACACAGATGCTGGGATGGATTTCTAGAAAGAAGAATTTTGCTCAAGTCTATCAAGCTCATCAAATAGTGTTTGACATTTTATATTAAGCATTTAGATTAAAAATATTTTGTTAACCAGGCTCCTTGTCGCCCTAACTGTTCATCAATCTTGAAATGAAATTGAGTATGTAGCTCCTGATCGTGCTCTCTGAACTTACCAGCAAGGTTTCTTATGTAATCATGCTTGTAAATTTGTTGGTAATTGAGCATCTTTCTTTGTCATTTTAAATAGGTTAAATCTTTTATAAGATAACCAGGTATACGAATTTGCTATTTTGTCAATCATGCAAGCTTTTATTTTCTGTGATGTGTTATTCTTGTATCCAACAACCAAATATGTAGAATATATTATTAATTGGCCCCCTAAAAGATCCCTTAACTGTTCCAATTCTATCGGTATCCTTTCCTTGCTGCCCGGTGTCTTTTCTGCTCTGACCGCATGCTCCTATGGCGAAGCGCCTTTAGATCTAAAAATGCTTATAATTATGGCTCAGTCGAGTTCGAGTTAGACTTAGCTTAATCTCAGCTCATTACTATTTGTGCTAGCTCATGAGCTGGTTCACGAGCTAATGCATGAACGTTGACTCGATTTGATATTATTATTTAATATAATTATAAACTGTAAATTTGATATATCTATAAATAGTATATGAGTTAGTACAAAATTGATATATCAATAATCTACATTTTTAATAAAATCTTTACTGCATTAATTTGAATGGATGGGTCATCAGCAAAAAAATATCAAGTCAAATATATGAACCGAGTCACGAGTAAGTACGATAAATCATTAAGCCGCTAATATGATGAGATCACAAGAGATAATTTATCGGATTGGAGTTTAGAGAAAAAATATATAAACTATTATCATTCGAGCCAAGTCAAACTATAAGCCGAGCCAACTTCAACTCAAACTTGGCTCATTTAACTATCGAGCCAGATTAGCTCGAGTCCGAGCTTTTTTGTGCAGTCCTACTTATAATAAATGTTAGTATTGACTATCCAACCAAAAAATATTTATACTAAATGTTAGTACTGACTAAAAGGTGTCTATACTACATATTAGTAATGAACTAATGATTATACTCAACTTAAAATCATCTATTTGAAACATCACATATATTCTGAAATTCCAGGCTTTTGTTTTTATTTTGATGGAAAAAATATTTATACCAAAATTGATAAGGTTCCATAATAACTAATTAAATGGATTATAGCATATATAAAAAGTTTTTACAATATTAGTCTTTTTTTAATAAATCATATCATTATTTCAAACTTCAATTACAATCATTCAACGCTTTTTTACAGTGTTCGTACCTACTTAAAAATTACTCACCTTTGATGTATTTTAATGTTTAAATGCCAATTTGATTTTTCTGAAGTAGTTTAAAGATCTATTTGGTGTTTTTTAAAAAGTATAAAACTAATTTGATGCAATTAGAAGTTTAAGTATTAATTGGGTTTTTTTGTGAAAGTTCAGAGATAAAATTATGAATTTTCCTTTAATGTAATTACCTTTAACTTTTTAATATTTTTCCAAGTGAAAGAAACAACGCATAATTATTGAATAAATGTTGTTTGCTATTGGTAAATCCGACCGAATCATAATTTCTCCTTGTTCTTTTTGTCTTTTGAAAGCTCCACGGAGGCCGAAGTTGCGAGGGACATGAAACTCATTTCAGGCCTTCAGAATTTGTATCGTCGATGCAACGCGGCTTGGAGACTATTCGATCGCGTGGAGATTCGCGTTTCACCCAATCTCACAGTCAGTCCTGTAAATCCAACGCTCATGTGTGTTGCTCTCGTGCCGCGCAATAGCTGATACGAATACAGACCTTCAAGTAGAGGTGGCAATCGGGCGGGTCGGGTCGGGTTCGGGTTCGGGTCGGGCGGGTCGGGTCAGTTTGACTTTCTGGAAGAAATCGGGTCGGGTCGGGGTCGGGTCGGGTCGGGTCAATTTACATGTTGTGTTTTTTCAGATCGTTGATAGATTTCGATTGGATTGAAGGCCATTTGATCTCGGGTCGGGTCGGGTCAGGTCGGGTTCGGATCGGGTCGGGTCAGTTTGACTTTCTTAAAAAATCGGGTCGGGTCGGGTTCGGATCGGGTCGGGTCAGTTTGACTTTCTTAAAAAATCGGGTCGGATCAGGTTCAGGTCCGGACGGGTCGGGCGGGTTTGTCGGGTCGGGTCGGGTTCTGCCACCTCTACCTTCAAGGATAGGAGCTCTCATTTCCTAATGTACGGAATCATTGCATTCATCAAATTATGATTAACAGCAGATTTTGTGCCTCTCCGATACAGCAACTTCTTTTCAAATTTTTTATTTATGTCAAGTCAATTTTAATCAGACAAGTTATTAATTGTAGTTAATATTCTTCAATGTAGAAAACAATTCTAGATTTTATTTACGTCAAATCAATTTAGCCAAAATAGAAAAGAAAAAGAAACAGATTAATTGAAAATGCTCTTCATTATAACATTAAATGAGTTTCTGATATGATAATTATAATTGAGTTGCTAAATTAGAAATGATGATTAAAAATTTTAAATTAAAAATCATCTCTTCAATACTAAAATAAAAAATAGAAAATAAATTCTGAGAGATCAAGTTGAATAGCTTTTGTTCCTTTCAGCGGAAGCAAAAACTCTAATATGCTACAAATTGCAATGTCTACTATTATCTATTGATTTAGCACAAAGAAAGTTTGACATTCTTAACCTCAGAATTTGGGAAGGAAGATATTGGGTGATTGATGACAAACACAAAATATATTTTCCAGAAAATATAAACATAAAATACAAATATTTAAATTGCATACTTTTAGTCTGCGAATTCATTCCGAAAATTATTCAAAGAAATCAATTTTATTATATTTCAATACAAACCAAAATTATATTTTGCCCCATTATAAAAACAAATAAAAATAATAAACTTCCACATATGGAGGGAAGTGATTTACTGACTTTGCTAAAAAAAACTCTTCACCTTTAGGAAAAAAGTCAGTTAAAATGTTTAAAACATAAACAAGTATATCTGAGAAAAACCACAAATTTATTTGCCTTATTCTCTTTAATACATGAATCAATCGTTAAAACGAAACCACAAATTTCTTTGCCTTCTTCTCTTAAAGATAGCATATTTGACAATATAAATCATTTTTATTAATTAAAAAAATAAACTAGAGATGTTTATTAAAAAAATAATCATAAGAATTTTTAATCATCATTATTTAATAAATGTTTGTTATCATTCAATTTAAAAATCCAAGTTGTAATTACAAATATTTTCATAGGTTTCTATTTAAGTGGTCTGAGTATAGCTATCCTCAATTAAATTATATGATTTTAATTGAAGAAGTCAGAACAAAGAATGATTTCATAGCTAACGAATTATACCAAAATTATTTCATAGCTAACGAATCTTCCGGGTGCAATCAGATTAGATATTTATCCAATCGTATTAGGGTTCGAACCCAAATAATAGCATACATGGATATTTGGATATGGATATTCGACCCGGGCCAGAATCAAAATTTTGTGCCGATAAAAACCGAAACAGCTGTGTTTCGTTTCTATCAAAAGAAGATTCCCTTTCTGTTGCATCATACAAATTTGTATTTGTTTGATATCTGACCTAAATTTGTATGATTGTATACATGATTTGTTTATGTTTATGCGATATAATACTACATATATAAAAGTATATGTCTATATATGTCTGTATATTCAATAATGTGTGATACTTTTTTAAAAAATTATTGTATTAAGACTATATAATTAATTATAAAATTAATCATAAGATATATTTAATGTAAAAGAATCAAAATTATATCAATATCTTACCTATTTTTATTCTATACTAAAATTCTTTAAAAATATGTAATTCGCATATTAAATTGTATATGCGCCCAGACGAACCTTATTTGTATCAATTCATATTCCTATCTAAAAATTTAAAATACACATTAAATACAATTTTGTTATAATCCGATCGGATTTGATATGTTTGCACATCTAATTCTGTGCTCTAGAGAGGGTGAAAAAAATGAAGTCGCATTGCTTGCAATAATATATGCATATATGTCCGTTATTAATTAGGTGCGTGAATCTAAATCATTACTGTTTTGAGGGTGAACAATCGTTATACTGATCCGATGATCGAAAATCGAGGACAATTACCTCACATCCGAAATACCACGGAGGACATGGAACTAGAAAAAATAGTGTACGATTAGCGCTGCACAAAAAAATTTGGACTTGTAGTTCAACTCGAGTTCGAGCTAATTTGGCTCGAGCTAATCTAATTCGAACTAATTTGGCTCAAACTAATCTGACTCGAGCTAATTTGACTCAAACTAATCTGACTCGAGCTAATTTGGGTCAAACTAATTTGGCTCGAGCTAATATGACTTGATAGTTAAATGAGCCAAATTTGAGTTTGGGTTGACTCGACTCGGCTCAAATAATAATAATTTATATTTTTTTTGTTAAATTCTAATCCAATTTTATCTCTCATTATCTCTCATCATCTCAGCAGCTTAATAATTTCTCGTACTCGCTCGAGACTCGGATTATATATCTGACTCGATAGTTTTTTTTTGCTAGTTCATCCATTCAAATTAGCGCAACAAAAAATTTATTGAAAATATAGTTTGTAAATATATCAATTTTATACTAACTCATGTATCATTTTTATAAATATACTGGATTTATAGTTTGTAGATATACTAAATATAAATATCAAACTGAGTTAACGTACATGTATTGGCTCATGACCAGCTCAAATAATAACGAATCGAGTTTAAATTAAACTTTTCATCTCGAAACGTTTCACAAATTTGACTCGACTCAATTTTTTATGAATCAAACTTAAACGCTCGAACTCACTTATTTGCAGACCTAGGTAGCGAAAAAGTTAACGAGGGTTAATCATAAAACTCATCCTATTTATTTCTCTCAAAATCTTTCCCTCCCAAAATTAGACTACGAACACTCCTCTCTTCCTCCGTCTCTGTTTTCATTCCGTCCCTTTCTAATTCGAGAGCACAAGCCCTAAAATACATACCCTGCTCTCGCCGACCAGCACTCTCTCCATCTCTCATAAATAGCCGCCCTCATGTCCTCTGTGAGCGTGTTACTCTGTCTCATGGTTCAAGAATCTCGGCCGAGCTCTCTGTGATCTCTCTCCCCATTCCCTCCGCCTCAATCTCTCTGTCGCCATCCGTGCAGGTGTGTAATCTGATATTTCTTTGTCTAGTATGTAGTGTGGTTGCTTGTTAAAAATTTAATTTTGTCATTTCTATTATGAAATTTGGATATTAGTTATTTTTTGTAGAATTAAAGCCAAGAAATTAGCATAAAATGATCAGAGAATGCTCTCTGCTTGTGCATTTATCTCTTATTTTACAAATTGTGAACAATTCATGTTCGATTAATGCCCAGGTGAACCTCTTTCTTGAGATGGCATCAGATAGCTCGGGAAACCCATATGACGTGACAATCATGAGATCAACTGTCCAATTTGGGATTAACTACTCCAAATTAAAGTCTCTCCCCGCTGGAAAATGCATTTTGTCCCCAATATTCACTGCTGGTGGTTATGATTGGGCTCTGGAATTCTACCCTCGAGGGGTTACACCTAAAAATCAACTGTCCCACGTTTCTCTCTTTCTTTGCCTTGAAAGTGAAGCCAAGGAAATTTGTGTGGAGTACACTTTTCAAGCACTTGACAAAATTAGAAATTTCATTACCATTGGTAATCCTAAAGTTGTTAACTTTACAAAGTTCACTTCACAGGGAGAGGAGATGGCCCGTGATACAATTGAGAGACTTTATTGTGTGAATGGCGTCCTTATTATTTCGTGCAGTATTAGAGTATTTGATGTGAAATCACCTCCATTAACTGAACCAGGAATGGTTCAGACCTATACTGGTGGATTGTGCGAGCATATAGAGAAGTTGTGGAAGAAGGGAGAGAGGTTTGACGTGACTTTTGAGGTTGAAGGGGAAAGCATTTCTGCTCATCGATTTATACTGGTCGCAAGATCACCGGTATTTGAAACCCAACTCTTTGGCCCCATGACAGAAGCTAAGATGGAACACATCAAGATCGATGAAATGAAAGCTGAGGTGTTCAAGGTTCTGCTTCATTTCATATACACAGATCAACTTGCTAAATGTGGATCCAGTGACCATGAAACTCTTTCAGTTGAACTGCTTCAGGGTTTGCTTGTGGCGGCTCTTCGATATTCTTTAGATAAGCTGACTCTATTGTGTGAGGAGCAGTTAGAAATGAACTTGTCTGTGGACACGGTGGTGACAACTTTACATTTGGCTGATCAGCATAACCGTGCCGGGCTTAAAAAAAAGTGTCTTGACTTTGCTTCATGTCCCGAAAACTTCCCACTGGTAGCACTAACAAAAGGGTATATGAATATAATGTCTGGAGCTCCCTTTCTTTTTGCTGAGTTAAGCGAGATGGTTAAATGCACGTCTCATTTTGCAAAAAAGCAAAGGACTGATTAGCATATACCATGGATGCCGGGATGAGTTTCTAGAAGAATTTTGCTTGTCTTTCAAGGGCATCAAATAGTGTTAGACCTTTTTCTATTTAGCATTTAGATAAAAAATATTTTGTTAACCAGTCTCCTTTTGGCCCTAACTGTAGGTCAGTCTTGAAGTGAATCTAGTTTATTAGCTGCTATTGTGCTTTATGAACTTACCAGAAAGTTCTTTTGTGTAATCATGCTTTTGAATTTGATAAGTGTAATATTTTGGCAATTAAACCTCGTCTTAGATGAATGTATGTTCTTACTTCTTGGTCCTTAAATAGTTGAATCTTGTCTAAAATAACAGGTCTATAATTACTATTTTGTCAATCAGGCTGGTATTTTTCTATGTTGTGTTATTCTTGTAAAATTTAGGATAAACTGACAAAGGTTTTTTTTTTGTAGTTGTTGTTTTTGTACCAGTATTTAATGCGTGAAAAACTAATAATCAAGAAAGTTGAACAATAGGTTAAGTTACATCAATTGTATATTTAGATTACAAATACCCATTGGAGCTGAATGTGCAAGATTATACTGCTAAATTGCACAAAGAGCGGCATGTTGCGGATACTCATGAGTCATGACCATTGCAGTAATAGATACATTTTATTCTTTAACAAAGCTTTTTTCCTTTTATATGACATGTTGCATGATGGAGAGGGAAACCAAAGAAGAAGATTTATAATTTAGAAAGATAGAATATAGTTTTTTTTTAACCATTTGAAGGTAAGGCTATACTTGTCAGTTTCATTTTAAGTAATGTTTATTTTATAATTTAGACACTTACCAAACTAAGACATGGGGATAATTATAAATTAAGCGTATTTGGATGGTTAAATGTATAATTATAAAATTTTAATGGGAACATGAAGTTTTAATAGGTATATAACTAATTTTCTTTGACATCAATCCTGGTTTGTGAGTTTGATTTGTGTTGGATAAAAAAATTAATTCTGGGTAACAAGAAGATTTCAAGTTGAAAAAACCTGCTAACTCGAAAGAGAGAAACCCTACAATATTCTCCCCCTCCCTCCCTCTTCTCCCTTGGTCCAGAGTTCAACTCAAAGCGTCTCTCCCCATTGTCGAGTGTAGGTGCGTAATCTGGTCTTTTTTCTTAGTTGATCCTAGTCGTACTGTTTGAGGTCTCTTTAATTTTGTATCACTTATACTTCGCTACTTCAGGCCTACTATTTTCAAATTGTGTTGATAGCCAAAAAGACATAAGTATGATTAGTTTTTGGAAATTAACAATTAAACCGCTATTCTAATTGATCAGAGCTGAATCCTGCCACTTATTTCAAAGAAAAAGAATTGATCAGAGTAATGATCCTCAGAAATCTCTGTACTTGCATCTCCCTTCTTATATTCATCTATTAATTTTGAACACCTTGTGTTGAATTTCATGCCCCAGGCGAACCTCGAGATGGCCACAGCGAGTGCATCTCCCATGAAATTCATGAGGCCGGCCTTCCAATTTGAGGTTGATTACTCCAAATCAAAGGATATCCCAATCAGAAGATGCATTTCTTCCCGGACATTCACTGCCGGTGGGAGAAATTCCGGCAGTGAGTGAAGAAATCCGTATTTAAAAACATTGTTTCTAAGGACGTTTCCACTGATCAAGGAACATTTTTAGTTGAATTGTTTCAGAATTTGTTTGCGACGACAAATCAATATGCTTTAGATGCGCTCAGTCTGTTATGTGAGGAGCAGTTGGCAAAGAACTTTCCATTGATACAGTGGCAACAACTCTAGTGTTGGCAGATCGGCTTAACTGTGCCGGGCTAAATAAAACGTGCCTCGACTTTGCTTCTGATCAGTGGCGGATTCATGTATGGGCAAGTCAGGCCAGTGTCTGAGTTTGAATTTTGAAATTAAGTATTATAATAGAAATTTTTTTATTCTGATCCATTAAATAAACTAATATATTAGATGCAGTGCTCAGATTTGATTAAAAAATAGACTTTTAAGTTCTTGAACATTAAGCAATTGAGCAATTTATAAATTTAAGCTATAAGTGTGCCTAAGCTTATTTAAAAACTGGATCCGCCACTGCTTATCCAGAACACTTTGCACGAGTAGCCAGTGGCGGAACTTTGTTGCAAAAAAATGGGCTGTGGCCTCCCTTGCAATTCAAAAATTTATATAAAATCTTTTCTTTTATGATTAAAAATTACAATAAGTCCAATAATTTAATGGTTGGCTCTTCTTTAAAATCCAAAATATGAACGTAAAGCTCCGCTAACTGTGAGTAGCTTTTACAAAAGGTTACCTGCATTTAATGTGAGGACCTGCATCACTTTTTTGCTGAGTTTAGTGAGAAGTTATGGGTTCATTTGTTCTGTGAACCAGTTGTTTGCGAAAAAGGAAAAAACTGGTAAATTGGCATGGATGCTAAAATGGTTCAGGGAGACTTTACAGAAGTCTTTCAAGAGACCGGAAACAGTTTAAACTTTTGTTCCATTAAACTATTTTGATGTGTGTAATTTGTTTATCAGACTTTTTTGTCAGAACAAAATCATTTTCATCTTTAATATTTATAGGTGTTTTTAAATTTAAAATTATGAGATATACTATCAGATAACTTCTACAAAAATCAAATAAAAAAGAAATAATTAAAAGAAAATAATTATTATAGAAAATCACTCAATAAGAGAAAATAATTTAGAAAAATAATTACTATAAAAACTAAAATGATTAAAAAATCTCTGTCAATTATCAGGAAAGATACAATATCATATTGATTCGGTTGATTGACATCAAATTTTTAATAAAATCTTTATCTTTTTAAAAAATATCGTTTTCGAATAGAAAGAAAATTGAAAAATTGAAAATAATGTCTGCCGCCGAAATTAATCAAATTGAATGTCTACCGTTGCATGAAGGATAAAATGAATATTATGAAAGTTTAAATATCATGATAAAAAAATAGACGTCTTCACTACTTATCCGCTTTTATATAGGAGTATAGATATAGATTTCTAACGGGATTATATCAAAACAGAAGATGTACAAGTTTATTTCAGAAAAATAATGAAATTGAGATATGGCAGGCACAATAGACCAAGAGACATCAAAACCTCGGCCCAATTTATTCCAGCCTCAAATCAAAATCCATCGCTCTGCTAGCTCCTGATCTCTTCTCGAGGCACGTTCTCAGCGTCGGCGCCGCGGAGCGCTCTCTCCCTCCCGAATCCGCATCCTCTGAAGTACTCCCTCGCCATCCTTGCGCGCAGGTGTGTGATCTGGATTCCTTTATTTCATTTATTAATCACTGTTTTGGTATTGATCTGATAATTTTGTTATTTCTACATTGCCTTTCTGCCCAACAATCGTTTCTCAAGTTAAGGCATTCGATGGTGAGGTAGTAGCTAAATCTTGACCAGAAAATGACTCTAGTTTAGATGGTGAACAGCTGAATAAGAATGTCCGGGTGAACCTTTTTCTCAGGATGGCATCAGAAATCTTGGCAAATGCAAATCCATCTTACATGAGAATCAGGAGATCGAATTTCCAATTTGAGGTTGACTACTACAAATCCAAAGATCTCCGAGTTGGAAAATGCATTACATCCCCAACTTTCACTGCTGGGGGTTACGATTGGGCTCTTGATTACTACCCTCAAGGGGATACACTTGAAGAGAACGGTTCCCATGTTTCTCTCTATATTTGCCTGAAAAGTAATGTCAAGGATATTACTGCTGAGTACTCTCTTGAAGTATTGGACAACAAGGGAAAGGTCATTACTGTTTGTCCTCATGAAGTGCATAACTTAAGTTACAGCGAATGCTGGGGTGACCCAAAATTCAGCAGCAGAGATACAATAGAGAAATTTTATATTGTGAATGGTGTCTTTGTTATTTCCTGCAACATTAGAGTATTCACTGAACCAAAAGCTGTTCAGACCTATCCTGGTGGTTTGCGTCAGCATATATGTAACCTCTGGGAGAAGGGACAGAGATGTGATGTAACTTTTGATGTTGAAGGACAGAGCATTTCTGCTCATAGATTAATTCTAGCTGCAAGGTCGCCAGTGTTTGAAGCTGAACTCTTTGGTTCTATGGCAGAAGCTAAAATGGCAAGTATCAATATCAAAGAAATGAGAGCAGAAGTGTTCCATGCTCTACTCCATTTCATATACACTGATCAGCTTGCTGAAGATGGTTCCGGTGATCATCAAACTCTTTCAGTTGAATTGCTTCAGGGTTTGTTGGTGGCGGCTAATAGATATTCTTTGGATAAGCTGAGCCTATTGTGTGACGAGCAGTTGGCTAGTGGCTTCTCTGTTGACACAGTGGCTACAACTTTGCTTTTGGCAGATCGTCATAGCCGTTCTGAGCTTAAAAGGAAGTCCCTTGACTTTGCTTCTGATCCTGAGAACTTCTCGCTAGTAGCACTAACAGATGGATATTTGCAAATTATGCAAGGGGCTTCCACACTTTTTGCCGAGTTAAGTGAGAAGGTTAAGGGCTCCTCACCTTTTGTGAACAAGTTTGAGAAAAAACAAAGAACTTATTAATGATTAGTCTGATGCTGAAAACAGTTTGTGTGTGCTAGAAAACAGTTTGTCTTTTGTACTATTTAGCCTTGGAGTCTATATAATCATCAGGCTCCTAAAGTGTAATCTGAGCTTACTGGCAAAGTTTCATTGTGTAGTCGTTTTTGTGAATATGACAGGTGTATGTTTTTGATAATTATCCTTATTAGTTGATTGGAATGTATGTTCTTGGTAAATATGCATTAGGAAATTTGCTGTTTTGTTAATCAGGTTTCTATTTTTTGACTGTGTTGTTGGTAATGGAGCTCCGATAGGAAGGACCTATTTTTCTTTCTTTTTTTGAATAAGTTTCTGAATATTACAATATTTTAATTTTTTTTCTTTTTACCATTTGGAATCTAATCTATTTGAACTGGATTTTTTGGATAATCGATTCTAATTGAGTGGTATTTTCGAAGAACTCTAATTTATGTGAGAATAAATTTAAAACTGCTAGAAAATTTTACTATAGATGGCTATAGTGAATATCTATTATCCATTGAGAGGACAATAACAACGGCAAGATGAAATTAGGCCTCAATTTGGGATGAGATCAGATTAGATGTTCGATGCATACATTTTGTAAACTTCATGCATATATCAATTATTTATTATTTTTCATGTCTCTCTCGAAATTTGAACATGCACTATTTCGTAAAAAGACGAGACTCAACCATCTTCATTAGAGGGTTTTTTTTGAACAAAATGTAAAATTTAGTCTCCAAATATATTTCAATATGGATAATATTTTTAATGATCGGATCAGTGTTTTGAATTTAAAAATGAGAAATACGACGCGAAGTACAAAATTATTTTGTACTTCGCGACTAACCATAGCATAGTTATATACATATATATATATATATATGCATATGCAAAATAGATTTCTTCTATTTTTAAACAAATTACTTTATTAATTAGATAGATCTACCTTCATGTCTGCAAGCCAAATGAAAATTGACGCAGTTTTTCAACTTATCCTACAAACTATGAACTGCTATATATCAACATTTCATTATAGCGCTCGGGTTACATCTGCAACCCTTCGAACCGAAAAATTAGTTTGTAAGGTTCGGGAACCGTTGATTTTACATCGGGATTCATAATAATTATTAAAAATGCGAATTTCGGATCTCGGAGTCTGTTAAAAGTACGAATCCCGATGCAAAATCAACTGTTCCCGAACCCTTCGAACCAATTTTTCAGTTCGCAAGGCTGCGGATCTACCCCGCTCTCTTCATTATATGCTCAACTATCAACTGCAAACATAAGTTTCTTATGGCACTGATCACCACATTGCTCAATTATCCTTCCATTCATCAGATCCTGCAAAAGTAAATTTAAGAATTGATCAATCAGATTTTCTTTGTCATTTTGAGGTGCCCACTGATTTCTTTATTTAGGAGAAATGCAGAAAAATAAGAACAAACAAATTGATGTTTGATGATCAATTAGATGCATTACTGCTGATACTCTATGTTGATCTTTGTGTTGGGGATCTTTGACAGTGCATCAAAAGCTTTGTCCGAGAATGCCATGGTAGGGCATGGGGTAATCCGACATAAATCCACGACTTGAACTACCGCATATCCATCCCGACAGGGTCGCTTCAAGCCGCTCAAACACCTCACCTGATATCTCCTCCCACAAGCAGCGCCGTTGTCCCATATGCTGCTTCCTGCGGCAACAAAGAAGCCATTCGCTGGCAGCTGATCTTGACCATATCCAGGGCATTTGGTTGCTGCAATTAAGAATTTAGAAATGAATATTAAAAGTTGAGTTACTTAGACCCTCTGTTCGGCTGTGAAATGGGATTGGAAATGGGGAAAAAATTTGAACTGATCGTCACTGTTTGAGTGGGAAAAAAATTCAGTTGAAATGATTTTTTCTTTCCGACAGAAACAGTGAAGATAACAAACAGACCTTTAGGCCGGCCTTGTTACCGTGCGCGTGAGAAAAAAAATTGAGTCCGAGTGAATTTTTTTTTCCCGCGCGAGCAATAAAAATCAGTTCAATTCCCTGAGATTTTCCCACACGTAGGAGGAAACGAACAAGACCTTAGTGTTTCAACTAGTCTTTATCTGTTATTTTTCAGGTTGTACTTTTGATATGGACCGGATAGAACCCAACTTGCTTGCAAGCCCACAAATGTTTCATATATTATTCAACATGTTTTATTTTTTGATACAAATGAGGCCGAAACTCCAATTATATATATAAGACTTTTTTTATCAAAATAGGATATCACTTCTTACACGAAAAATAGTCTTACTGAACTCAACATTCATTCTGTTCATATTTGTAGAAAAATTATACAATATAGATAAAAGATTTAATTATTATGCAGCTGTATATTAATATTAGTATACATATAGTACAGACTTACGGAGATACGGAGGATCGTAGGAAGTAGCCGTACCAATGTCACCCATAACCCTCTCTACATTTACAAAACATGTAATTGCAACTATCATGCATTGTACCACAGCTCCAAATGTTTTCTCCATTGCTAATTAAGAGCACTGCAACCACCTTGCTCTGATATCCTTGATTATACCAGTATACATACACACAACCCAATTTATAGTAATTAAAGGCCCCCTCGAAGAAGAAAGATATATATACTTTTTTATACAATAGTCCGTAAAGGTTAGGATAAAAAGATTGTTGATATATATCCGATAATCTAATCTCCATGCGGACGGCGATAGATAATATATACATATTTGTTGTATCGAGCCACCAAATGGAGCATTCTAGGCGTGTAGCAGTGTTTCATAAATGCACGTTTATTTATTTTAATTATTGCATAAATCGAGGCAATTTAATTATGAGCTTAAGCACAGGCATGAGCTGATTTGTGAACTTTTCCCCCTTGATTTTTCGAAGTTCCACACGTTTCTGATCTAATGGATTGTGGAGGAGATGGAGCGCATTTTGCTCTCATAAAATAATCAGTTACACCACCACTAACACCCCACTACCAGTCGCCAGTTATATTATATATACTGAGGTGGCAATCAGGTCGGGTTCGGCTTTCGATCGGATGAGTCGGGTCAGTTTGACTTTTTAGAAGAAATCAGATTGGGTTAGGGTTAGATCGGATCGGATCAATTTATATATTGTGTTTTTTAAGATCTTTGATAGACTAGCTGTGTATCGGCGCGTTGCAGCGAATTTTTTTATTTGGATATAAAAAAATATCACATGATAATATGTACATCATTCTAATATGAAAAAATCAATAAATGCAAGATCAATTACAAAATCAATTACATATGTTATATCAGATATAATCTCACATGATTTCTCTCAACCTTTAATTCTCTTCCTCCTATATGACAAAGAAATGAAGACGAATACAAAATAATTGACGTTATCGTGTTCATCTGATTAGTCAAAATTAATATAAATTATTAGATGAGGGATATTTTAGGATATAAAAAATTTGAAAGAAATGACAAAAAATAGATCCGTCCAATTCTTAGCTTCTTTATATAATAGTATAGATTTCGATTGGATTGAATGTCATTTGATGTCGGATCGGGTCGGGTCAGGTCAGATTTGAGTCAGGTCGAATCAGTTTGACTTCTTTAAAAAATCAGATTGAATCAGATTCGGATCCAAACGAATCGGACGAATTTCTCGGATCAGATCAGATTCTACCACCTCTAAATTATATTGTATGAATTTGTCAGCTCCACTTCGTTGTTTTTTTTTTCTAATGATAAATTGTTGTTGCAAGTTGCAACTTGCCACACCGCACACGAGAAGCCGTAGTTAGAGTCAGCGCAGTCAAATTGAATAATGTTTCTTTTATATTTTCGAACTTCGAACTCGATATAAATGATTAATTTAATTTTTAGTTATAATATTATTTTATTTTCTCAAATGCAAAACTAAATCCTCGAGTTGTTGTAAATTTCATATCAATTTTCATATAAGTTAAACATTATTTTAATTATTTACCAAATGTTATTAAATATTAATTGTTGCAAATGTCACAATATTAGATAAATGATGAACGTTCATAAGATATTTCATCCTATATCATGTATACGATATATAAAAATATTGATTATATTATACTTTATGATTTCAAAATTGTTGATTGATTATTTTTACGTGCATCGAGGTTTTCAAAAGAAAATTGTTGCCAATAAATTTATTCGTACACTACATAATTATTATTATTTCAGTGTACATAATGATATATCTTGTTTTTCTATTAAAGCCATATATTTAATTTAAAAATAATAATATTCTTTTAGATTTAAACAAATCCTAATTCACAAATAAAAAAAGAAAAACATTTATGATTACGTCGGAAGAGGACAAAGGTCACTATGCTCATGGCGCCATGCATGCAGGGAATAACTGATAAGTGATTTCACGATGTGGACCATTTTTTTATGAAAATCCGTACGCATGTTTTATTAATCAAATCGTTCATATAGAATTAGAAAATTAATTAAATAAAGTTAATTCCGAACAATGATAATATAAAAAATACGGACGTAAGCATGCTTAGTCGGTGATTAGGAGAAGGCGTCCGTATCTTCGGTGATAAAGATACGGACGCCTTCGCCGTAAGCATGTTTTATATTTGGGCTTCAATGATGTTAGGTAAGTAATTTAATCTAAATTAAACTAAATTACAATTAGAACTAATTTTATAACTGTAAACTAAATTACTACTACATTAAACTAAATTGCTACTATAACTAAACTAAATTACTACTAAATAAATATTTCTAAATTATACCTAATTACAACTAAATTAAAATATTTCTAAATTATTCTAAAATTAAACAAAACTGAACTATAATTTCACTAATTATACCTAATGAACAGTAAAATAAACTTAATTATAACTAAGTTAAACTAATTATAATTAACGATACTAAATTAACTAATTATAACTAATATTGCAATAAATAAATATAAATTCAAAATTTAAAAGAGAAAAAATGTACCTTTGAAAAATACACGATATTAATAGATCTGGGAGTTTTTTATTTCTTCTATTAAAAATATTTTTAATAAAGTTTGATGTAATTGATTTTAAATTTGAAGTTGAATGAGAGAGTACAATTGAAAAAAAAAACGCTATAATTTTTAATGGCGGTGGGAAGAAGAGAGAGAGGGGAGAGTGAGGGTTGGGGAAAAAAATTGGGATTAATTTGTAAGTCGATTCAAAAAACTGAGATAGAATTTTATACTCAATTCAGATTAAGGAGAAATTTCAAAAGTAACCATACTCTATTATTATTTTTAGTTATCAAAGAAAAAATCTGCCGAACTTTGATATTCTTTGTCGCTTTCGCTAGGGCCGGCGCAAATCCTTTTGATGTGGACCATGTTCAAAAGGCAAGGTCAGACATGCCTGTACGATTTTTCTTTTTTGTGAGATAACGTGCTTGTGCTTTATTTCGTCGATAATGTTCTTAGTTTTTTCTTCTCAACCGTGATAGAAGTATAAAACCAGCTTGTACGGTTGTACCCATTAATCTTGGTATTAATCCTAGTGGATCCTTAACGATGGATTATTTTGACATTTTTTATAATGATATATTAAATAAATATCAAAAAAATTAAAAATAGAAAAAATATTATAGATATATTGTTTGGGATGTGTTTCTAAAAAAATAATTAACTTATTAATTAGGGCCAACACTTAGCTTTAAGACGTTTAATGGCTAAATCCTATAAAGTCCATTTTATCTAATATTCATCTTGAATAGTTTTTGATCTGAACATTTTCGAGCTCGAGAACTACTCGATATTAATTTTGAATATGAATGTTACCGTCATTAATTCTCGTATCTCACAACTACAACCCATGACTCAAGACACGATCTGACACAATTAATGTCATGATTTCACTTTTAAAGCATCATTAACTCATGATGATGAGTCCTCTTAGTGACTCATCTCCTATATAAAGCTATGTTAATGACTTAAGAGAGGATCGTCATTTTCATATACGCACAAAGTATATAGATCATATTAGCTCTTACATACAACCAACATACACTCAAATGCTCTAAACATTTCAGTTTCTACATACAACCTAGGATCCTAAACCAAGTCGTGTCATATATTTTTACAACACATTGATAGTATTTCAAATTTCATTATCATTTGATAGTTCATTAAAAATTATTAAATTTAAAACGTTAAAAATTATTTAAAATTTTTATAATTTTTGATGGACTATCAACGACTACGAAATTACATGAAATTCAAATAATATCATTCTATAAGTAAAAAATATATATTTTTTTTTTTCAAAAAATCATTGTTAAAATTGTCAATATAATCCATTGTCAAGAGATCCTCCCATTAGTCTTAGCCGTTCCTCCACCGTAGATGAATATATTGTGTTTGAAATAGTTCAGCGATCCTCACTCTTAATTGAATTTGTTCATCTCTCCGTCATACAATCTCAATTTTATCCCTGTACGGCCGTACTAGGATATATATACTTTCTGTATTACTTTTGTGTGGGTGTTTGTATTGAAGTGGTTAATATATTGTTTTTATGAAGACTTCTGAAAAGTCACTAGGTTAGGTATTAGAAGTTTCCAACATTGTTAGCTTTATTTTTTCTCTGATTCTATTTTTTAATTTTTAAAAAAATAAGGTTCTTAATAAATTTTGGTATATATTATTTTTTTATATAACCTTTTTTAAAAAAATTAAATCTGCACCATAGAAAAAGTACCATTTATTTTTCAGAGCCGAGGGATCATTCAAAAGTTGAAAAGAAGCCCATTACATATCATGACGTGTAAAAAATAGTTTCATAACAGAAAACTGAAATAAAAAAAGTGTGTCAGATTTGAGAGGCCCGTACCTGATATCAAGTACAATTGTACATGGCCCGATGGGCGTAGGAGGGGAAGGTTAATTAATTTGAGAAGACCCTAAAAATATTTTTAGCGGAACATACTGGATCAAATTTTTTATTTTTTGAAAAATATTACCTTTTTTTGTAGGAAACTGGCATGAGTGCATTAATGCATTCTTTTTCGAAATTTAAAACGGACTGAATTTTTTTCCGTCCTTCTATTATTTTTTTATAAACAGAACAAAAAAGAAAAAAAATAATAACTTTCTCCTTGGACCGAATTTTGTACTCCCTCCCTCTAACTTTTTGTAAATAGAAAATTATATTTTTATTTAAAATCTGTATGATATATATAGATGATTATGATAAATTATTGTTGAATTTTTAAATTAGTATTATTATATATTGGTTCATAAAAATATATTATATATTCATATACACTTTAATTAACTATATTTTTATTTGTTTTCTTTCATATTTTACAGAGATTAACTTATAAACTGAACAAAAAATAAATGTTTCGATAGAAATATGAATATTTTAAAAGAAAAATAAATGTTTCAAAAAGTATATTTCTTTCAAAACGTTTATTTTTATTGTTCAATTTATAAAGTAATCTTCATGAAATATAAAAGAAAAAAATTAAAGATATACTTAATTAAAGTGTTAATGGATAAATAATCTATTTTTATGGACTAATTTATAATAGTATAAATTTAAAAATTAATATTTTATCAAAAATATTTATATATATCATACAAAATTTAAAAAAAAAGTTATTTTTTCTGTTTATAGAAAATGGAGGGACCGAGTAAAAAATTTGATCCCTAAGAGAAGTATTTTTTTTCTCTGTTTATAAAAAAAAATTGAGGGACCGAGAAAAAATTTGGTGTCTTCCTAGTCAGTCGAAAAAATTTATCTCATTCTAATTTCCGTTAAAAAATAAATATTTTTCTAAAAATAAAAAACTTTGTAATGGGTAGTTCAAAATTATCTTCTCCCAGTCGAAGATGAATCTCCAAGTGCGGATCTACCATATAACAGCGGGCAATTGCCCCCCTAAATTAAAAAAAAAAAATAGTTCTTTCAGTTATGTTTTTATTAATTTGATCCCTTATAAATTTAATTTCTACCCCCTAAATTATTTGATTAATTTTATTAAAAAAATATTTAATACCGTGCATAACAAAAAAAATATACAAAGATTTCAAACTATAAAATCCAGTAGAGAAAAAAAAATTATCGACTTGATTATCTATCATTTTGAGTTTTATATTTTTATTTTTAATATATAAAAGGATATTATTTTAATATTTTTTATTATATAAAAATATATATTGAATTGTTGATTTTTTTTATTTAGTACACTATAGCTAACTGGTTTGAACATGATGAAATATTATAATCAGATTTTTTTTTTTTTATTTAGTATCCTGCATCCGCCCTGTATATCTCTTCATTCCTCTTTATTCTTTTTTCCTATAGGGCATGCATATTTAGTTTGTTGCTTTTTTAAATTGGTATTGGTGTACCGAGTTGAATTAAAATGCTTGATCAAATTTGTTGTGGTGCCTCACCAATTCAGGCTCCAAAATCATCCATGTAAAATTTAGGAGAATCTAATTATATATTATATAAAAATAATTTTATTTTAGAGGTATCATGTGTTTTACATAATATCGTCAATTTTATGAATTATAAGAGTTATAGAATATAGTTCCACGTGGCGGTGCGAATGTTAAAGTTACTACTAACTATAAGTTTATGACTTGCTGAACCAATCATTTTTTTTATTTGAGACTTGAGAGTATCTCGATATTGACAAATAATAATGCATACAAATTAGGTAAATCATCTAATTATTTTTTAAAAGAAATATTAAAGTTTCCAAGTCAATAAATATTCTTTGCATTTGTAATTTACATTCATTGAGTACATAAGTTCCTTATAATTCACACTCGATTAGTATTCCATACATGAAATTTCATGAACAAATTATCTTCAAGTTAATTTTTTTTTAAAGGAGGAAAACTATTTTTATCAGTATTTATGGGACTAATCTTTATCAATTGATTTTGAATCAACAAAGATATGTGACTCAATGTATATTTTTCATTAGTAAAATTATAATTGTCCAATCATTCAATAAAATTGTGCATTGAATTTAACAAAATATTTGTCCAGACATATATAAAATCATACGTTGAATTTAAAAAAAAAAACATGAATAATTATGAAGTGGTAAAGAAAATACAACGTCCACTGAATGATTATATGCGGTTAATCTTTATCCATTGACTGTGTATAAACTACGGGTGTCAATTATTGATCCGACCCGACAGGTTAATCCGATCCGATCTGAATCTGACCCGACCCGATATGATTCAAAAATAAATGAGTCGGGTATGGGTTAATTTTTTTTACCCGAATCAGGACAGGTTTTGATCAACCCGACCCGATTAATTATGTTTTTTTGAAGTAATTTTATGATTTAGTACTAATTAAATCTTAAATATATATTAATTAAGATTAATTATAAATTAATTAATATTTTATTGCTTAAAATTATATTAAAATAATTAATAAATATTTAATTATTTTACACAGGTCTGGTCAGGTCGGGTATGGATCAAGATTTTTTTACCCGAATTTAATCGGGACGGGTTAAGAAAAATAATAAAATAATATGACCCGACCCAAATCCGACCCGATCCGACCCATTGACACCTCTAGTATCAACAAAAATATGTGATTTAATGTGTACGTTAGTAAATTGATAATTGTCCAATTACTTATTTAGTAATGTTTAAATATCCAATCATTATATAAAACCTTACATTGAATTTAACAAAACCTTTGTGGGTCATTTAACGAACCATAAGTGGTAAGAAAATGCAACATCCTTTGAATCATCATTTCTGAGGTTAATCTTTATCCATTGAGTGTATATTAACAAAAATATGTGATCTAGCGCATACGTTTGTAACTGTCCAATTACTTAATTAATAAATTTGTAATTGTCCAATCATTCAATAAAACCGTACATTGAATTTAAAAAACCATAACATATTTGTGAAATGGTAAAGAAAATGTAATTAAATACAATAAAACCTTTGTCATGTCATTTAATAAAACCACACATTGAATTTAACAAATCATGAACAAATTGTGAAGTGGTAAAGAAAATATAACGTTCGTTAAATAAATATTTATGGAGTTAATGTTTATCCATTTAAGTGTTAATCAGCAAAAATATGTGACTTAATGTATACTTTACGAAATTTATAATTGACCAATTACTTGAATTTGACAAAACTACTTTTTTAGTCATTTATTAAAACTGTACATGAAATTTAACAAAACTATGAACAAATTTGAAGTGGGTATTGCAAAATCCACGTATTCATTGATCTATATTAATGGAAATTTTCAGCATGAAGAACTATAGAAACTAATTTGTATTTGTTATGTTAGTTTTCTAGATCATTCATGTTGATAATTTCCATTACCGCTTTATTTCCCTCATCCATTATGTTCTTTTATCTCAAACGCAACAAAAAAAAAAGCATTAGAGCTTTTGAAAAATATTGGCGGATGGAAAAAGAAAACAGTGATGATGGGAATTTTTTTGCGTGATGGTTTATGAAAACTACTTTTAGTTAACTGGAGGAAATAGCATCCGAAATCATTTGAATGGCGTTTTGCTCCTAAATTTGAACCAGTTCTTGTTCGATTGGACTTTCAAATACTAAAAATATCAGAACTAAAATGAAATAACTGATATTAAGAGAGAGAGTAAATATGGAGCGAACGAATTGGCGTAATGGCGTTTCATTACTATCATAACGCGTAGCGGGTCATGTGCGCCAAATGGCTAAAGGGTACTGTAAAAGCATTCGCCTTAACCCGTTACACTGACACCTACGAGGAAAAAAGACAATATTACCTGAGAAGAACTACTGGTCTCAAACACGAAACAAAGATCTAAGCCAATAAAAATACGACACGTAACAGAAGTATCCTCTATTTCTCTATTTCTGACAAGAAATTCACGAAGCTCTGTTTCGTAGCTCAATTCGGGCTAAATCTTGATCTAATCTGAATTTGACTCAACCTAATTTGAGTTGAGCTAACTTAATAATTAAATGATTTGAGATTGACTCGACTCATTGCTCGAATCAGCCCAATAATTATTATATATATTTTTTATGTCGAGTTTTAATTTAATAATTTATCTCTCGTTATCGCTCATTATTTCACCATTTTAGAGGTTTAATGGCTTCTCTCTACTCATGACTCGACTCATATATCTGATTCGTAGTTTTTAATAGTTTATATATTCAAATTAGTATAGTAAAAATGTCATTAAAAATATAATTTATTAATATATTAATTTTATGCCAACTCATATACATGTCTTGTAGATATACTAACTTTATAGTTTGTAGATATACTAAATTTAAATATCAAACTGAATCAACATACATACATTAGCTCGTGAGCTAACTCGAATAGTAACAAGCTGTGTTTGAACTAGATTTTTTAGCCTGAAACGTTTTACGAATTCGACGCGACTCAAATTTTCATGAATCAAATTTAAACTAAACCCGAGTTGCTCGAACTCGAATAGTTTGCAGCCAGATTTGCACCGTACAGGCTACAGCGCGACCCACATGAGCTGGGACCGGGTATCTTATCCGGGTCGATTACGGGCAATCAATTACCCGACAGCTTCGGTTCTGGCTCCGCAAATAGCAGCATATTTTAACATTTTGGTAGACATTTCTTTTCCATATAAAGTCAAGTTGACCGCGTAACGTGGTCTCCACAATTCAAATCAAAAACTAAATATCGGTGTGCGTAGACCGAGTCCATGTGATAAATTATTCCAACCGCCTCCCGAGGCGACTCGACGCACCTGCTACATCTCAGCCGTCCACAGTTTCCGTTTTTTCCATCACATTTTTCATCTTTAAATAGGTGAGATTCTTTGTATTTTCTTTTCAGTAGACATTTGTAATGCAAGTTATTTTCCATAGAGACACGTCAGAAATAGAATCGAATAGAGGATGGATATACATATAGAGAAGCAGAAAATCCGGACTCTGAACACGGTAAAGGTACCACACACGAGTCCCTCTCTATCTGCCCTTTCTATTCTTTTGTTTTCAGGGAAAGCGAGGTGAGAGCAATGGAGAGGGAAGAAAGGAGCTCTTCTCCTCCAGTCGACCCCCTGCCTCCGCTAAACCCTAGTCTGGATAAGCTTTCCGTCGTGGTGGAAGGAAACTACGTTCTTGGTAGAGCGGCGGCGCTGAGTCGGGAAGAAGTGCTCCGCCGGCGGAGGGATCAGCTCCGTAAGCTGGAGGCGATGTACAAGAACTGTTACTGGGCGTCAATGGAGGAGATGAGGAGCAGGCACAGAGAGTACCTCTGGGAGTTTGGAAAGAACCCGCTGGAAGAGGAAGAAGGAGAAGATAGGAAAATGGAGGGAGAAACAGATCTAGGTTTAAGTCTAGAGACTGAGGAGAGAAAAAGGTGCGCTTATGCCGGGTGTAAAGCGAAGGCCATGCCTCTGACGAAGTTTTGCCATCCGCACATCTTGTCAGATCCGAAACAAACTCTGTACAAGCCATGCACCTTTGTCATTCGAAGGTATTTGTTGTTCCTTTGATTAATTATTTTTTATGAGTATGATATGACGATATGCACATCAATTTGTCAAGCTTAATGACTTAAAAAAGATTACTATTTAATTTTTGAACAAGCTTATTGTGTTAATGTCAGCAGACTTTCGCGAAATGTGTTAGTGTATTGTAGAAAAAATCACGATTGTTTCCACCAATTAGGCATACAATTATTTTTATAAGAAAGGTTTATTTGGTGTACTTATGTTAATAACTTTTTTCTGAAGTTTCGATGGGTGAACCATTCCCATAAATTAAAACCTTCTATAGGATTTCTAAAGAAACCATTGTTCTTTTTACCAATGCTGGTCTACTGTTTTTGGCTGGCACGATATCTTTCCGGTAAGTGGTGGGCCCACATTTCCAGCTGGGTTGAGTTTCACGTTACTTAATAATAGACAAATCTTGGTTGGTTGTCAGGACACATCCAGTCGTTACTGTATTGTTAGATACATCGATAAAACCGTATTAAAATGCAGTGCCAATATTGCTTCTTTTTCTTTATCCTTCGATCAGGTCTGTATGCATACAGGCGCATACACCGACCTCAGCCTATCTTGGATCAGAACCAGTGTTTCTATGATATGTGGCAATGCTCTAATCATCTGCACTTGACAGTGGTGGCAACAGGTTTTTAGGTCATTGTATTTGACATTTGATAAATTCTTGTGAAATTGTCAAGTTATTTGAGCTGGCTCATTATTGTTCAGTACATTGGCAAAACCACAAAAAAGGTTCAATGTTGGCAAGTTTTCCGGTGAGGTCTCGGGTCATTGTATGGGACACTTCTTCGTGAGTTGTCTTGTTGTCGTCAGCGACAATTGTATCATTCGGTGGAATGCCAAAATCACATTGGCATATGGTGCCTGTTGGTCTGTCTGTACAGGAAATCTTCATAATCATTGCTTTATTATATTTGAATAATAGTCAGTACGCGACAGGAATGTTGCTGTAACTGTATGGTTGCTAATTAAATGTTATTCTTGATTATCTGAGGAATGTATGCACAAGCTTTTACTTCCACCTGTAATTTGTAAATATAATGTGAAATCTTATCTGTTATTTATGTTTTCACTTTTCACAGCACCCAACAAACAGGACAGATAACTTGTGGAAAGCCAATTTTGAGAGCTGCCAATCCATCTCTTTGCCAAGTGCATTTGCAGAGATCTCAGAAGAGCATCACACAAGCCCTGAAGAAAGCAGGTCTGAACCCTTCTGCTAGCAACAACCCGGTGCCTAAGTTCAGTGTCTTGGTTGCAGAGTCTGTTCGCCAAATTCAAGCCCGACGAATTGCTTTTCGTACTTTCAAGAATAGCATTAAGTGGAAGGATGGTAATGGTTTTTGATCTTTGCTGCTGTTACGGTTGGTGTGCGTACCTTGAAGTGTTAATGAGGCTACAGTCTGTGCCTGAGATGTTAGGGGACAGTGCCACTTTGGTTGTCAAAGTGATAATAATTTTGGATGCCTCGTGCACCGATGCAAGACAATTGCTGCATGTTCAACAATCTGTGTGATGTGGTATAATAACCATCACTAGAATTGAGTTGTGGTGGTTTCACTTGGATGATGCAGACTTAGCCCCAATGATTTACACCTTATCAAGAGCATCATATGCAGCACTATAATGCTTTTTGGTTAAGAACCTGACTGGTTTCGAAACTCAGGTGAACCATAGAACTAACCTGAGAGACCTGTAACATTGATGATCTGAATAGACCTGGAACATGGATGAATACTCACCTGAACTGAATCTGAAGCCAAAATGCAAATTTCACCTGATCTGAGCTAAAATGGTCTGAATAGTTGGATTGCAACTTCAATAAACTCAAAATGAGCAAAGGTGGGCCAATCTGGCTTGTTTGTCATTTTTCTTTTAAAATTTGCTGCTGATTTTTTTTTTTTGGAAATTCGGTAAGTTTGTAGTCTTCATAGGAAATTTATTTCTGCGATCATTGTTTTCTTTCATGTATTAGTTCTACGGAATTGAAAAGGTGTTGTTCGTCTCTTTGTTGTATTTGCTATGCCACTTGAGGCATTTTAGCGTCATTCTTTATTGATGCTGAATGAACTCCAAAACCTCTCCGTAATGTGATACTATTTTTATTTTATCTTCAAAGTGTCGCTGATATGTTAATTGCTATTGGAACTTGAAGTTGCAATTGAGCGATGATGACGCAAGGCTAAGCAACAGTTGTTAGATCACAGATGGAGGAACAGGAGAGTAGCTGAGTAGATTTTGAGACTCGGCGAGCAGTTTTTAGTAATAATAAGTTTTATTAAATTAATATTATTAAAAATAAGAGTGAGAAACATAAAATTTCAAATATATGAATGGCAGCGCGTCACTGGTAGTGGCGCGTTTTATTATTTTTACGAAACGCGCCACTGTCAATGGCACGTTTCATTATTTTTACGAAACGCGCCACTGGCAGTGATGCGTTTGCTTCTTATATACAAAACGCACAGCGCCTCTCCATCTCATCTCACTTGCGCGGAGTTTGGACGAAATGCGCTACTGCCAGCGATGTGTTTCCTAAAAATAATGAAATATGTCACCGGCGCGTAGCGTTTTCGTCCGCGTCACTGGCAGTGACGTGTTTCGTCCGCGTCACTGACAATGACGCGTTTCGTCCGCGCCACTGGCAGTGACGCGCTGCCATTCATATATTTGAAATTTTATATTTCTCACTCTTATTTTTAATAATATTAATTTAATAAAAATTATTATTACTAAAAACTGCTCGGCGAGAGAAGATTCTACTTTCGGCCTCAAAAGCTCTTTTCACTTTTCAGAAATTTCGACAGAAGAGAATAAATAGCTCTGAAAGGGCCCATTTATATTCTAGCGTTGCCATGACATTTGGATCATGCTGTTATTGTTTGAAAGAAAAGAATAGCCCAACCACTTGAACAATTTTTAGATTACAATAGATGTAAATTACACGTACTGTTGTTAGTCTGATATTAGTCATTATCTCCGTAAATAAAATGCTGTTACATATCAATAACAACAGATGGTGATTTTTTTTCCTTTGTGATAAGACTAAAAAAGGCCTGTGCAAAACAATTTAAGGATTGGAGATTCCTCTCATCTTTGAGCGATGTTCTGAGTTGCCTCAAGGTGTCCTACCTAGTATTTGCGGTTCACATTATCTGAAATTCAATTAAAACAAAAGATAGTTAAAAGTACTGAATACAAGTGTATAATCATTTGTCTCTATGAAAAAGGTCTAAAGCTCAATTTCTCTTAACGTGAGACTGTTTTAAACTTGCCAAGTGAAACTGGGTAAAAAGCGGATCCCTCCATTCAGTGAATTCACCACCCCAATTGAGCAACCAATGATTTTCCACAAAGATATTGTGAAGAGACGGAAAAAAAAAACCTATATACTGTTTTTTTAGAGTAGTTTTAGTACTTGCAGATATACTCACTTTGAGATGGTCAAGCAATAAACTAATAAAAAAATAGAACAATATATTTAGATTTTAGAAGTATGTTTTTGTTTGTGTTTAGTAAGCGAACAGGGAGAGAGAATCATAGAGAAACTAAGTTTGGTTCCATGGAAAACAAAATGAACCAATTGGGATATAGGCCAACTCGTATTTTCAAAACTCAAGATTGACTACTAGAAGCTACTGCAGGGGTCAATATCTTACAAAACCAAGAGCTTCAGCTGCAGCTCTGTGACTCTCCGAAGGGCAAATTCCTTTGTAAAGAGCCAACAATCGCTCCCTCTCACTTTCTTGCAAGTTCCTCTTCAGACCATTTGCCACCATCTCCATTTCAGGCTGTTGCAGAGTACATGCCAATCATTTAGAAGCCATCATGGGAAAAATTTAATAAAAGGTGACCAGATACTATCTTAAAAATCAATCATTGCAATTCCCATGGAGGAACATAAATTATCACAACAATCAGTTATTTGAAGTTCATTTCATAAACAAAAAATAAAAATATTGCTGATTATCGAAGGAAGGTATAATGGAGGAAGTCAAAAGCAAAAAAAAAAACAAATAAACAGAAACTAACCGAGTTGTCTTCTGGAGGAAAAATCCTAAAATTTAAGCAAATCTTTTGTAACTCCTCAAGTGCCTCTGATCGTTTTTGTTGTGCCTCCAGTGCCTGATTAAAAACAATATTAGCTTACGTCCATGAACAGTTTGATCCCAAATTATGACTTTTTTTTCCGATTTTTGACTGTTTTCTTCCCCCACGAAACTTGGGTAAATCAACGAAATGGCAGTATGGACAAACCTGGCCAAAAGAAAATTTTGGCTGGAAATGCATTAATCAAATTCAGTTTGTGTAACAAAAGGTTGTACCCAACATTGCAAAAGGCAAGCACGAGTTCGTGAGGCAACAGCAGCACGTACAAGTGTGGCTGCACGATGAGGCTTCAGCCCAATATTTTCAGCCAGTCCAGAAACAAATTCTCGCACATCCTCACCATTCACCTGCAAACTATCTATTTGTGCACCTTCTATTTCTTTGATTGCTCTTTGTTGCACCAAAAACAGTAAAAAGGAATGAAGGAATTAAAAATCAAAATAATGGAAAGATACAAAGGATTCAAGAAGGAACAGAAAATGCCATGTATGCTCATAGAAAGTAGAAAACTATCATGTATACCCTCACAAAATTAGTATTCATATGGCCTCCTGCAACTCATGACTGGTATGTACACCTCCAACAAATTCTTTACAGGTACAAAATTTTGCTTTTCAGTGTTTTACTAATAAACTAATGAGGATAGTTAGCTTAATAAAAAAAGCTAATGAATATAGCTCGGTATCATTTTTATGTTAAAAAACATCATTTGAAGTTGTACCAGGGACATACAAAATAGCTCATTATTTGGGCTTTTTCAAGGGATGGTACCATTCTACCCTCCTTGCTCATTACTTTGACCCCCTTCCAATCCCCCCTCAACCCCCCAAGATTCACATTTCTGAACTTCACATGGAAGAATATGGTTGGTCTGTATATAATCATCCATCATATCATCGTGTCTGCAGAAGACAAAGCAACTTCAAAGTAATTTCAAGGAGTACCTACTAAAGATGTCAAGGACAAAGTTTATTGCTGCTCTGTAAAGGGAGTCGCGTGAATTCTCTGTTTCGAAGGAGACCTTAGCACCTGACACCTTGCACAATTTGCGAAGCTGGAAAGTATTTTGTAAATACAAAAAATTCTTGAAACTTAAGGCATATATAATTGCAAATAGAAATTATTTTTATTATAACAAAAGATTGGATCAAGATCACTTACTTGAACAATATCATCAAATCCGTAGTCTTTCCCAGCCATTCGGTAATCAGTAATTGCTGGAAATATAAATTTTGTGATGATTGAGGCAAAAACCATAATTTGAAGCTTACAGCAGAATCCCAAAGGAAAGGTAATAAAATATTACCATCCAAAACATTATCAGCTATACACGAAAAGAACAACTAAACCATTGTTTAGGACAAATCATAAATCAAAAGAACTGTGTAATTTAGAGATGAACAAATGTTTATGAAATAGATAGGAAGATTGTGACCCTTAGCCATCATGTCCCACAAATATTCTAATGGAACATTGCAGCCATCATTCACATTTAGTCTGGAGACCAGAGCAAAAAAATGACACAATTACATCACCACAATAATGGCAGAAGTGAAAATGCCTCACCAGTTTAATCTATGAAAACTCGCAGTATTTTCAGAAAATGAAAAAAAATACGAACTCGTCAAGAGAAAAACAAAAAGGGAGGTTGATTTTTTACCTCGAACCAATCTTTGAGCCTCTTTTCCGAGATGCACCGCTTCATCTCCATTAGCTTGTGATGAATTTAAAGAAATCGGCCACCAATCCGGAAGTTCCTCACGTTTCTCTCCACCACTACCTTTCCACATATTCCCTCTTGGCACTGCAACTGGGCTGACGGCAACTGGACTTCCTGCAATTCGGGAAGACGCGGCACCCCTCCTCCCAACTACAACCTCCCTCCCTCCCATGCTCCTGTCTCTTCTCGTAACCACCTTCTCCTCACCTTCTCCCCACCCCATCACAAACCTAAATGCTAACCTGACTACGAACCTAACAACTAAAGCTGCTAAAAATCCACAGAATAACATATTCCCAACGAAAAGCAACGACGACTGCCGACAGGAGAAGAATACCCGGCCGGTCTGCTGGTCCACCTGCACGGCGGTGGTTAGATCGTCGAATGCATCCGTGGCGGCGTCTATGAACCGTCTAATCTGAAAATTGGAAGAGAGCTGGAGAGGGTTTGGTCCCGACGAGGAAAGCTTGGTGGTCCGATAGGAGGTGTCAGGGGATCGACGCCGGCGCCGGAAAATTGAACATGAAATGAAGAAGAGGTGGCGCCGTCGAAGGAGAGGGAGCGCCCGGGAGTAGGAGGAGGAGGTGGCGCTCGTGGTGGCGATCATGGTTATTGGATAGAGACGCAGTATTGCATGAGTAGGAAGTAGAAATTTCTCTGGTATCTAAGCTCGAGTCGAGACTTCAAATTTCTCTGGTATCTAAGCTCGAGTCGAGACTTCAGGTGGAGGGAGCCGTTTGCAAGGTCGTAACTGGTCAGAACTCGGATGCTATCTGCTACGGGCTACCGGGTTATGAAGGGATGAAAACTAATTCATGGCTATCTGCTGTTAAAGAGAGAATGCATCCTACGGTCATTATCGGTGGTCACTCCTTGCTCCGTTGGTTTTGTAATCTGAGGTTGAAAATGTACTAGTCTAATTTTCTAAAGTTAATTAGAATAGTTAAATATTCAGTCATATTTATTTATTTCGAGTATGAAATTATCAATTTTTTTTTATTTTCTTACAAAATTAATTATTTTTGTTTCTTGGGATGGGTGTTTTTTATGCGGGGAAAAAGCTAATTTGAAACATACACAAGGAGAAAGCATTTAAAAAGTTGAGAATGTTGTAATGCCATCAATTTTATTTGTCATCAAATGTCATGAATTTATGTTTTAATTTATATTTTATATTTTGATATTCAAATTCGAAATTTAAACCATGGATCCTTTAATTTTTATGTTAGATGTATGTTTGTAATTTTCATAAATTTTGGAGACCATTTTATCTTAGATCAAATGATAAAAAATAATCAATCATATTTTTGCTATCATTTAATTTAATATGAAATGAGCTCTAAAATCATAAAATTTTATGAGCATTCATTTATCATAAAAATTAACAATATCAATGATTTAAATTTAAAAAAATAAAAATAAGTCTTATACTTGCGACTATAATAACTTTTCTATATTTATCCAATAACGAGTTCTTATACTTTCCAAAATTTTAATGAGAGCTCTACAATACTTGTAAAGAACATAATTCAATTAAATAAAGAAAAATAACAAAATAGCACTGCAATGTCTAGAAATATTTTAATGTGGACTTCAAAATATAATTGAGAACTCTATAACGTTATGTCATAATTACTTCTCGTATTAGTACTTTTATCGACATGTTAAAGATTAAAAAAAAGTAATTTAAATTTTATTTTAGACATTCTTAATCAAAATCTGACGATTACTTCCATCAAAATAGCAATTTTTGTATCACTTTTTTTCATTGAATACATAATAATTTAAAAATGTTCTTAATCAGAGTTGGGTGTCAAATTTTGGCCTTATCTAATCTGACCCGAAATGACACAAAAATAAATGGATTGAGTATGAGTCAAATTTTTTTAATTTGTCACGGATCGAGTTGAGCCGATCTAGTTAACTATATTTTTTGGATTTATTTTATGATTTAATGCTAATCAAAATATATACACACACATTGATTAGTGTTAAATTACTTAAAATTATATAAAAATACTTAATTATTTTATTTAATTTGAATGATCGGATAAAAAAATTAATGATTACCTGACTAAAAACCGACCGATTGTCATTACACCCCTATTCAGAGTTCAACGATTTCAAACAAAATGCCAAAATTCCGATATACATTCGTAATCAGAGTTTAACGATTATGAACCAAGCAAGACCCTATAATATTTGAAACAATAACCTGAAAAAAACATCCCCACACCACCGGATTAACAATTAGATGTTGAAATTAATTATTATTAATTACAACATGTATGAGCTTATATATAATAAATATATATTATATAATAGACTGTCAAATTATATCCGTAATGAAGTGATTAAATTCTGTATTGAATTTAATATGTGTCATAAGAAGTTGACCCTTTAATGTGTAGAATGAGTATTAATGACTTTATAATTTAGTGATGATCTAAATTATATAAAGTTTGATAATAATACAATTATGTTATTGGTCAATGAATAACACAATTATAGACATTTTTCTGATTAAGCAGCGAACATGTTAAGAGAGTTTTGGATCCGATATGGACCCGCTAAGATATAACTTCTCTCAGTTATATGGGCGTCCATTATATACAGGGATATTGTTGGTTTTCGAAATCATTCTCATTTTTTGCCACCCTTTTGCTTCCCAACAGAAATCTCTCTCTCTAAACAGAGTTCCAGAAGAGAAAAAACTGTCTGCGTCGGTCCTCTCAATCGCTTCATCGGATTATAGGAAAATCGTTGAAAAGCTAAAGGAGTTTGATAATCAACGGGATTGCATCTCTCTGAAAAATCAATAGCATAGATCAAGATAACCTAATTTATAATTAGATGTTCACTAAAGAATTACGCCATATAGAAATTTTAACATTAGGGGATTTAAAGATTGACTATCTAACAAATATTTAAATAATATTAGTATTGCTTTCATGGTTTCTTTAAAAATAATGCCATTTTGACCGGTGCGCTGACTATTTAAGCTGTCATTTTGTGCTTCTCGTACTTTAGTTCCATAAAGAATGCTCGAATAATAATCGTGTAAGGGACTTGACTCATTATTGCCCATGTTATTTTATTTTCAATTTATCATGATGAACGATTTAGTGCCTTATCCGGATCCATATTCGTTGTTTATTATTAAAATAAAATAGAGTTTTGTTCCGTACTTGTTGTTATTTGCAGCAACTGTTGCATAACTTTTGTTGAATGTATCTGCTAGACATTAAGTACCTGATCAATTTATTTGGTAATGAATTATGAAATTTTTTTTGAGGAAAGTCTAATCCTGCCTTCTAAACTCTTGCAGTTAGTTCAGATTGTCTCTTGAACTTATTTTTGGTTCAAATTGACTCTGAACTATCTAATTTGATTTAACTTGTCCTCCGAATTATCTGACTTGGTTCAAATTGCCCCCTAAAATATTTAATTTGATTTCAGTTTAACTATTTATTTCGTAATCATTCACTCCAACATTTAACGTGCATTAGTACCTTTGTTCATCTCTCCATATTGAGAATAAACACTAACGAAAAAAATAATTAAGTTAACATTTAAAGAATGGATGTGTTAGATTGAACCAGATTGGATAGTTTGAAGGGGGACAATTTGAACCAAATTGAATAGTTCAAGAGGCAATTTAAATCAAATTGAATATTTTAAAGGACAATTTGAACCAAAAATAAATTCATGGAACAATGTAAACCAAATGCAAGAACTTGGAACAAAATTCTCACGAGTTCCATTGACTAAAATTGAGGACGAAAACTAACTTAAAAATATATTTTTCCTTCATTAAAGTAATTCGTTTTGCACATATATTATTTTTTCGCTTTAGGCTGCATACCTATTAAACCGAAAATTTTGTTAAATAATATTATTATAACAATAAAAAATTAAATATTCAAAAAAAAAATAATTATACTTCATTCGGGCTTGCAAACCCTGCTCATAGAGCCGAAATTGCAAAAAAAGAAAAAAAATAGCGGCGGGTTGGGAGGCAACATGAGCCTAGGCTAGGGATGCAAATAGATCGGATACAAGTAGGATAGTGGTTAAAATTATATTTATATTTATTTTAATATTTTTAATATAAACACAGATAGTTCTAGATATGAATACAGAACATATATTAAACAAATATGAATATAATTCGTATAATATATGAATACGAATATGAATATATTTCGGATACTAAATTAAAATATCACTAACATAATTAAAAAATAATTACATAATATTTTTCATAATAGATCGTTAGTTATAAAAGTTATATTATTATAAAAAATAATTATTATATTATTATATTAATAGTTATTAATCAATAATTATCATTATAAATTAGTCATCAAAAATTTATAAAAACTAAAATATTAATTAAAATGTATCAAAAAACTATACAAATAAAATATAAGTGCATATTATATATAAACTTAGTTGAATTTATAATCTACATTAAAAACTCAATTGAAAATCATATAATGGACTTTTTATCTGGATAATCGAATTTTAAAATATCCAAATACGGATAATTATTCATATTCGTATCCGTATCCAATTTTAAATTGAAAATCATATTCATATTTATATCTGATAAAGTTTAATCTGTATTTAAATTACCTAGCTCGAGACGCTTCATATCCAAAAATATATGTATTCAAATATCTATATCTGTTACTATCTGAATTTGAATCTAAATATGAATTTGAATCTAAATATGATCGGATAATATCCAATCGGTTTGCACACCGTGGGCGCACACTTGACAACCCAGAAGCTATCCCTGAGCACGCACTTGGCAGTCTTGCTTCTTGACCCTAGGACCGGGCTTGGTCCGAGAAGGATAGTATTGCCCTATATTGGAAAAAAAATGTAGAGGTGACAATCGGGTGGATCGGGTCGGGTTAGTTTGATCTTCTAGAAGAAATTGGGTCGGGCTGGGTCGGGTTAGGGTCGAGTGGGTTGGGTCGGGCTAGGTCGGATCAATTTATATGTTGTACTTTTTCAAATTTTTGATAGATTTTGATTGGATTGAAAGTCATTTGATCTCGGGTCGGGTCAGATCAGGATCAGGTCGGGTTGGATTAGTTTAACTTTTTTAAAAAATCATATCGGATTAGGTTCGGATCCGGATCCGGACAGTTTGACGGGTTTGTCGGATCTGGTCGAGTTCTGAAAAATGTGTGATTATTTTTTATTCTTATTCGTACAATCCATAAATAAAAAAGGTTGTTTTCACATAGAGTCCGTTTGGCAAATCAAGGAATAGCTTTGGAAGAGTGGTAATTTTGGAAGAGTGATAGAATAATATTTTTTTTGAAAGAGTGGTAAAAGAGTGATATTCTTGACTATTCGGAATAGCGAAAATATCATTTGGCAGTTGTTACTTAGAATAGTTAAAATATGAATAATTATGATACTAATAATGATGATGATAATAATAATAGTAAAATAATAATCATAATAGTAAGATAATAATAATAATAAAGTAATAAAAAATAATCATAATAAATAATAATATTATAATAGTAATATAATAAAAATATAAACATAATCATAAAATAGTATTATAATAATAAAAAAATATAATTACAATCATAATTATAATAATATAATAATAATAAGTAATCATAATTTTAATAATATAATCATAATATAATAATAATCATAATTATAATCATGATAATAATAATTATAGTCATAATCATAATAATATAACCATAATCATAATCATAATAATATAATAATAAAAATATAATCATAATCATAAAAATAATTATAAATAATTATAAATAATTATAAATAATTATAATTATAATAATATAATAATAAATTAATCATCACTATAATCAACATATAATAATATAGTACAACATAATAAAATAATAATAAGTAATAATAATCATAATCATAATCATCATAATATAATAATAAATAATAAATAATCTTGATCATAATAATAATATAATATTAAAATTATATTTATAATAATAATAAATAATATAATAATACTAATGGTAACAATAATATAATAACAATAATATAATAATAATTTAATAATAACAATATAATGATAATAATAATAATAATAATATAATAATAAATTATAATCATAAATATAATATAATAATATAATAATACTAAATCTTAATCATAATCATAATATAATAATATAATATAATATAATCAAACAATAATCGTTATTCCAACGAGAGCTAATCCGGTATTCCACCTATAAGTTGGTATACCGGATTATCACTATTCCGCACTCTTCTACTTTTTAAAATTCGTTTGGCAAATTAATTCATCGGAATAACTATTATATTTCAACTTTTTGCTATTCCATTGAGTGTCCCATAATCTTTACTGAACACAATCCGAAATAAAAAAAACGACAAAATAAATTAATTTTATAATCAAACTCACAATTTATTTTTCTCACTTTTCAAACTTTCTAGGATCTCTGTCGAGACATAAATAAATTCAGAGAGGAGAAAGAGGATGTCAATATACTCCTTTAAATAATGGACACTCATGAGATGCATAGACATAGCCAATCAATAAAAGACTCGACACTCTACGGGTTACAATCTACTAGTCCTGAAAAAAATGTTCGCTCCATTTTATCTTCGTTTTATCAAGGACCAAAATATTTAAACAACCAGTTTAGAAAAAAAAACCCATTAAATTAGATTAATAGAGTGAATTGTTTCCATTTCTTTTTTTATTTGTACATGAATATGTGATGATTTTAATGTTGCACAAGTATTTTTGTTCATAAAAAAATCATATTCGACCTCAAGTAAAATTATTTCATTATGATCCATATATTTAACTTTAAACTTCTCACATAATCATTGTATTGATATTAATATTTAATTTGAAGGGTATTATTTACATAAGAGCATAGTAATATTTTCTTCTAGAATTTACTCTTTTTTGTGTTGTTCGGCTATGTTTTCTTCACAACTAGGGCTATCAATGAATTCCGTTTCGACTGTGTTTCGTTTCGTTTCGTGGTAACGAAATGGTTAACAAAATGAATTTATGTTTCGTTTATTAAACGAAACTGTTTTCTATTTCACGCAAAGAACGAAACGGTTAACGAAATAATATTTTTCATTTCATTAAGAGTTTCAGTGTAAAATACACGAAATTTCGTGTTTTGTTCCATTCCGTGATAAACAAAACGGTTAATGAAATAATTTTCTATTTCATTTATTAAACGAAATGATTAACGAAACTATTATCTATTTCGTTTATTAAACGAAACGATTGACGAAACAATACTATTTCATCACCGTTTCAGCTGTTTGAAACCCCTATTCACAACTACGTGATCTAAGGACAATATGGCTCCCTCATCAATTTTTCCTTCCGACAAGAATTTTAAATATCCATGTCTTCTTCTTTTTCAAAATGCAACCATTACGGTCCGAAGCCCTGGAGGCTCTAGACTTTTAGTCATTGCAAGAACTATGGTTCCATCCAGTGAAACAAAATGCGGGCTGTGTGGCCGCATATTATGTTCTAAGAGGTCCACGCAGGATGCAGGACGTGGACATAGCCCATTATTTTATTCACTGGTGGGATTTTCTTTCTAAAAAGGCCTTCACGCTACAAGCCTAATAATATCTCTTCCACTACTATATTTTTTATATTTGTCGCATATGAGGTCTTATACGTTATTATTCTCTTTTAAAATACATAGTATAATTAGAAATGATCGTGAGTAAAGCTAGAATGTTTTTAGGAGCATCGAGTAGTTCCGTGCTCTTAATTTAAAAATATATTTAATTATCTTTAAATTTTGATTTTTCTCTCTCAATAAATTCTTTACATTAAAATCTTAATGGATATTAAAATTTATTACTTTTTAAATTTCATAAGTATCTATTTCGTATTTTTTTAAGATAAAGCTAAAATAATAATAAATTTTGGATGGGTTGTAGGATGCTTTGAGATTGATGAGGGAAATCTCAAAACAAATTTAAAGAATGAGATTGTGTGCAGCTCATTTGTCGCGCGGCAAATGATACCGATCCGGGTTTTCAACCCTGCAGTCTAATTTTCTCTTCTAAAATTCCGGTTCTGAGAAATTTTCAATAATTTTCTCTTCATGCATACTTTTGTGTAGTCGCATTACATGAACATATCTGCAGAAAAAAAATATCTTGTCATTTTTCGAATTACGTCTTTTGTCATCATTAGATGACCAAAAACACTATGAAATTAGTGTAAATTGACTTGAAATGTTAATAGATCTCTAGAATTGTAGAAAAGCACATAATCAATACTCATCTCCTACAGTCATAATAATTAAATTCTTTGAGATTTATTACTTACAAAAATAATCTTAATCATGAGATCATCAAAGGCAAGAAAATTCATGGATAATAATTATAATTACCATTTGTTATTAATTTTTATACTTTTTATCAAAAAGATAGTGGTCAAGCCCCTAAATTTCAATAATTTGTGAAATGTTACATTAATAATAAGATTGTGATTGCCGCATTACAGATTTTATCCTAAAAAAGAAAAAGAAAAGAAAAAAACAAATTTAATCCTACTACTATTATTCCAAATTCACTTGAACCAATCTCTCATTTCACTCATAATCTCTCTTGCTTTTGTTATTTGGTCTTTATTAATTCCTCTAAAAAATTTCTTACATTTTTCTCTCCAAATAACAAAGCAAGTTATTATCTCCAATTGTCTCCAAATAGGGATGTTGAAAGCAACTACTAAAACGTCCACAGCAAAAGATGAAACCTGACGTTGTAGTTATAAAATAAAAGGCGCCCATGTTGACTGGTTGTCTGATAGCTTATTGAAAATGATGACAATTATTAATCACTATGCATAAAAAAATAAGTACATAATTCGGCTGAAGCGACTTTTGTGGCTGTTACAGTGAGTAATTCAATATGGCAAGTCATTGACATTCATAAAATAAAAATAAAAAATCCAATATATTTATAAATTATTTAGATTTAACTTTTTTGTGGCAGTTACAGTGAGTCATTCAATATGGCAAGTCATTGACATTCATAAAATAAAATAAATCCAATATACTTATAAATTGTTTAAATTTGAACACCTAGAAAAACGAAATCATGAATGATCCTGCAGTTTGAAAATTATTTGAGTAATAAACAAGTTATTCGCACATTTAGCAAATTAAATATATTTTATATATTTTTTTTTCTTTTCACATGTAGACTCACAAATTGTTAGAAACCCAATTTATAAATGTCTCCCTTTTGATTTCACTTTAACACCGATTTTGTAATAAGAGAAGGGACAATAATTCTTTAATTTTGCATAGGTAATGGAGCGATGTTATTGTCATCTACGTTGGTTATGTAACAGTTCAATTCATATAGTTTATTCTGACCATTTTTCCTTCTACTAGATTCAATTGTGAAAGCAAAGTTTCAAGACATTTTATGGAAACTTAGAATAAGTAGTTAAGTGCCTTGCAAAGCTAACTAAACAAAATACTATTAAATTATGATCAACTTCGAGGGTTTAATGTGTTGTCTTTTATATAAAAAAAAACACTTGAACATGTTATAAATTGCGTACGTAATCATAATAACAACATTTTTAAACAATAATATTTATATATTCACGTATATTTTTTCAACACCTCTATCAATTAAATTAATTAATTAATCAAATGTTACGGAATGAATAATTAATCTAACTATATATATCATTTTCATTTTCTGAATGATATGTCATTTATACTTGTATTACTCGAGATATTTTTCGTTTCGGGTATACATATAAGTACATTTTTAAAACTGAAATATTTTTAAAATTAAGCATCAAGACCGAATTTTTTGAAAATATGGGTCATTGCTATTATATTTATGATTTCTGATTTGTCATGCAAGTTGGTTCCGTTTCTGTTATTATTTTTTCGACAGAAGTAAAGTACTACTTTTCTTCAATTTCTACTGTCCGATGAAATCAACGATTGAGATTGCTATATAGTCACGCCTCTTATTTCAAAGTGCTGGTCTTGCTTCTCCATTTATTAAAGCTCATTTTTCTTCATTTGTGACATTTTGATGGCTCTTTCAAATAATGAAATACATTAATTACAGTTCTAGATCTTTTTTTTCTTTCTGTACATGATAAGTTCCTTAACCATTAACCATGCACCATATATAATACCAAAATTGTTTTCCTTAATTGATTGGAGGCACAAAGAATACATCATTAACCCTGCAGAAAAGGGTTCTTTTATTGTATATAATATTTGATAATTTGATTTTTTTTTGCCTAAAAACTTAATTAGATTACTTTTCTTTAAAGATATAAATGCCTTTACTGATTGAAAACGAAAGTTTCACTTTTAGTTTTTGGTTTACATCTCTTGAAACCATTCATAATCTCTACTTCTATTAACAAAATGAGTTGCATGAAATGACCCTTTTTTTATAAAGTAAAAAACTATATTACACAAGAAATTGGACTTTAATCTAATGATGCATAGTGTTAGAACAAATGGCATATAGTACTCGAACCGGCAAAAAGAAAAAAAGAAGAAGAAACAAATGAAAATCTTTGTCCATGGATACCTTTTTTTGTCATCTATTCAGATAAACACCTTTTCATACATAAAATTGATCACGAAAATGAGTTGTTGAGACCCGCAAAAATCCCAAATTAAGTTGATCTTGGACTAGTTTAATTAATTAAATCGGATGAATTGAGAACGAAAAACCCAATTTCACAGACAAAAAGGTAAATCCAAATTTAATAAAAAGAGGAGCAAGTGAATCTGGACGGCTGAGTTAACTAACGTAATACATTTGTCTGTATAGAATCCCAGTTTGAAGGAAAATTTTCACAAAGGGCTCAATAAATAACATTTTTTTTTTTTTACAAAAGGGGTCAATCACCACTAAAAATTTCACAAAGGGCTAAGGACGTAAATATTACTTGCTCCCCTAAGGATTTCACTAATTTTCAAGCGCATCTACCCAGCTTTTTGCAGCCGTGGGCCTAGTAGACGTTGACCAACCTTAGGGGCACAAGTAATAGTTACGCCCTAACCTTATTTCAGATAATATTACAAGTTGTGTGTAAGTAGAATATTTGTTTCGTATGTTATGAGAAATAATAATGGTCTAGCGACAGAGAGGGTTATGTTTGAGGCGCTGAGTTTGAAAGAGGGCGTGAGTTCGACCCCCCCCCCCTTGCCCCATTTTTTTAATACTTAGGTGTGCAAGTAATAGTTGCGCCCCAATTTTGGGGCACAAATAGTACATGCCCCCTAGTTTATATATGATTATAATTTATCTATTTTTTAAAGAAGATCTCAATAAAAAAATATTTATTTAATCTTACAATCAAACTTTATAAAAGATCATACATTAAGCTTCATAAAATAGTACATTTAATCCTACATCAAACTTCATAAAAGAGTACATTTAATCATACATTAAACTTCATAAAATAGTACATTTAATCCTACATCAAACTCCATAAAATAGTACATTTAATCCTACATCAAGTTCCATAAAAAAATACACGCAATTTTTAATAGACTGATAAAAAATATAATACATGTAATTTTTAATAGATCAAGTTTCATCTTCTTGAGGACCAGCCACGTACTAATTACCCGTGTTAATAAAATTTAAAACCGTAAATGAGTGATGGAAATCACAATTATTAATTTGACACAAAATTAGTATAGTATTACCTTCGTTGTTGAGGGGTGCAGTGCATGTGCATCTATGTGTCTTGGTTGTTTGCATCGCTCACAAGTATATATTTGATGTGTATTCTCTTCATCCATTTCATTTTGAATCCTTAAATGCTAACGTCGGTCCTTCTTAACAACATACCTTGTAGGGTCCGAAACTAGTTTGGGTCGCTAGATTTCAGGCCAAGTGTCAAAATTGCCAAATGGCTCAAATTCAGGTGCCCACATTGCCAGTAACTCATTAACACAATAAAAAAGAGTTACATACCCGTTACTACTTATGCCCCATTGCGCACAATATGCTAAGATATGAGAACAAGGTATACCTGTTAGTTGTGATTTTTGACAAGTACATGTACCTTCGAGTACTTCCATCTGAACCGTATGTATTCGGTTTCCTTTAATCTTATTGCCCATAAATCTTTGATCCGTTTGAACCTCATATTTTTGCTCGTTCCGATACACTCTCACCGTATGTGTATTTCCCCTTAATTTTCTATCCACCAATAGGTTCTTGGATTTTAGGGGAGAAGAGGAATCGTTGTTGAATCGTTGTTTCAGCATTTATTTTTCTCTCAGCAAAAATATTTTACCGACTTGTAAAATATTATTTCGACAAGCGAAGTTACGGGTAACTCACGTGCTTCTTTAAAAATATTATTAAGGGACTCTGATCTATTTGTTGTCATCATGCCTAATCTACGACCTCCCTCATCGAATGAAAAAGCCCATAAATCATATCGCGGTCGATTATTTCTATTGACATCGTTAGAGTCCCTATCGATATCCTCAAGCCATGTTGCCGTGTCGGGGTATTTTTCGCGAATACGGCCGAGTCTCGTGAGAAATTTGCTCTTTTTATTTTGTTTCATTGCTTGCCTCAAAATCATTGTCAACTTTTTGTTCCTAAATTTTTTATGAAATTTTGATATATGTGCCTTGAACAAATATCGATGGAAGGCTTGTCCATCTTGGGTACTCCATCCTAGGTCTCGCTGACTGAAAACTCACAAAATAATCTTATGACGATCTGAGAGTACCGTCACAACTCGTGATCCAACCACTTCTCTACGCACAAATTTCATAAAATCCTCCCATGATTTGTTATTCTCGGTGTCAACCAAGGCGAATGCAAGGGGCACCAACTGATCTTCCGCATCGAAGCCACATGCAACTAATATTTTCCCTTTATACCTTCCAAGATAAATGTGTATCATCAATTTCTATGAAGGATTTGTAGTGTTTGAATACCTCTATTGTCGGACCGTATGCCCAACACACTGCTTGGAATAATATTTCATTAGGGTCATTTGTCGGTGCGGTAAGCCACTCAATTAATGTACCTGGATTTGTTCTTTGTATGACATGGAGTAATGACATGATTAAATCATAAGTTTGTCTCCATCCTCTGAATAATTGTGCGATTGCGATCTCTTTTGCTCGCCAACACTTCAAGTAGGATGCCTTGAAACTATATCTCTGCTCGATGGCAACCTTGATATCCTTTATAGTAAATCGAACATTGTCTTTTACACTTTCTCGGATTAAAGAAGCCATGAATGAGGATGTTAAGTGCGGATGCTCCAATCTATTCCTCGACATAACACATTTATGAGGACATTGTCTTATATTAATTATGAAAGTATCATCAATTTGCCTTCTCGATGCATATAACCTCCAATGATAATTTTGGTCGGTGCATTCGATCGTATACACATTTTTATTTGACTTTCTTTTCTTAAATGTGCGATTCGCTTTGATAAGAAAATCATGCACAACCCATTTGAGATGATCCTTCGACCGAAAGCACTGTCCGAGTGCCAAACCATCTTTCGTGACATACCCTTCGTCGTCGAAGTAATTGCAATCACCAATTATATCAACGATCACATCAATATTATTCCACGAAGCAACCGAATATGAATCCAATCGATCTCTTAATGGCCATGATGTCATGGTCTCATGTAATTTCTCTTCCGAATTATAATTCGGATCTTCAAAAGTATGAAATCCATAATCATGAAACCATCATTACCACACGTGTTGCCAATTAGAGTTGTATCTTAGTTTACTAATTTCTCAACATATTCCTCCAGATTAATGTCATCAATCTAATATTAAATTTAAATTCTCAATATTATTTTTTTCATCTGGGACCGATTAATTTTTATTTGTACCAAATGATGTATTATTGTACTTGATATTGGCTCAACATATGCGTTTGAGGTTTCATGACCTCGACTACCACTCGCAAAATCTTCGTTTGGTGTATTCCAACGAGCTTTAAGCTCAACATATAATTCAATCATTATAAAAGTACACGGTTGGACCAAATAGTTAACCATAAGTCTCCAAGTATCATTACTCAAAAGTTGTAACTCGGTATAGAACATTACTGGAGGAGTAAGTTATAATCCGGTTGAACCTCGCCGATATCTCTAAACCATGTGTTGAACTCGAAATTCCCATCCACCGATAGAGCTCGGTCTCCAATTCAATGAGTGTTATGTCGATATGCACCGTAAAATTACCGATAGCTTTTTTTGAGTAATGAACATCATGCAACCCATTTTGGATAGATCCTCCGATGTAAAAACTAACAATCAACATTGTGTAGGTGAGTTTTTAGGGGAGAAATGTGAAATTAGGTTTAGGGTTTATGGAGAGAAATGAAAAAAATAAGGGTGAGTTGGGAGAGAAGGGTAGAAATAGGTTTTCTGAGAATGTGGGCCCACAAGTCACGGGTTGGAATCTTTTAGGGACACAACTATTACTTACACTTCTAAGGTTGGTCAACGACCGGTGAACCTTACAAATGTAAAAACTAGCTAGATGTATCTGAGAATGAGTGAAACTCTTAGGAGCACAAATAATACTTACTTTTTGGCTCTTTATAAAATTTATAAGGGGTGATTGACCTTTTTGGATAAATTTTTTTTATTTTTTTGCCCTTTGTAAAAAATTTCCAGTTTGAAGGCAAAGGTACTTCTACCGGTACTCTCCAGTCTCCAGTACATACAGTACTGCTTTTAGTTTTATGCTAGGCCTCAGCACTCAGAAGCTCAGCAGCTTCTCCTTTCCCTAATTTTTTTCACGCACCGGAGAGAAGGTGCGATTTTGAGGGTAGATAAAAGGTGCTGAATCAATTCGTTTCTTTGGTAAGGGAAGGTTCCCAAAATTTTCCCCACCTACGCACCTAACTTGTAGTCTTGTATTCTGTTTCCTTTCTCGCATCCTCCTCCTTCCAACAGGTTTTGTGGAAACAGTACCTTTCTAGCTACTAATCTTTCGTACTTTCATTTTCAGGTCAAATTTTACTTTGCTATTGATTACAAAATCCAAAAAGTATTTCGCGGATCCTTCCATATCTAGTGTTTCGAAAATCTCTCTAATCCAAAAGTTTCAATTCTTATTGCCCCCTTAATTTCTGTCTTATATTTAGCGACCGTCCTCTTCTTTTTCTGTCCAATTTTCTGTGTGAAAATTCAAATAATCCGTCAATGCCTTTCAAATCTTCTCTCCAAACCAACGGTTCCATGTCGCTACAATCGATAGAGAAGAAGCATACTTGGTTCTTACCAGTTCCAAACCCCGACCTCTCAAGTCACAGCAACAACTCCAACAGAACCGACAATTTCTCAAAATGGAATCTGGAAGACGCCTTTTTCCCTCCTACGGGCCTCTATTTTGCGAGTGTAAGTCAAATTGGATGCCAAACAATCAAAACTTCGGCCGACGCCACCTTACTGGGAGAAACCAGCCAATTGGAGAAAGCAAAACAAAAGAAGAGTAACAAGAAGGGAAGAATGAAGCTGAGAATCAAAATTGGTAATCCCCATTTGAGGAGGCTGATTAGTGGGGCCGTAGCTGGGGCGCTGTCGAGGACAGCTGTTGCCCCGCTGGAGACAATTCGAACTCATTTAATGGTGGGAAGCAATGGAAACTCCACATCAGAGGTGTTCCAATCTATTATGAGAACTGAAGGATGGAAGGGGTTGTTCAGGGGCAATTTTGTCAACGTCATACGAGTTGCTCCTAGCAAAGCAATAGAGGTTTGGTTTAATTTTTATTTTGATTGTAAATTAGAACTGATATTTCTCAATTTTGTGGTGATCTGATGATATTGTCACTTAAATATGGGTGAACTTTTGCACTTTGACCATGGTGAGTGCTATACACTGCAAGCCAAACAGGGGAATTTTCACATGGAAATTTATTTACATGTGAAAAAATGTTGGGGTTACTTCAATCATTTTCATTTTGACCAATTATTGGTTTTGCTAGTTTGATTAACTTTCAAATAAGGCACAAAATGTTAGCTCTTAGCCTCTATATAATAGAAACAGTAGTTCTATTTGCTTGTTGGCTAATGTTATAAACTAGTTGGTGTAGTTTGCCACCAAAACTCAAGGGAATTTCTGAGCTGATTAGTCTTGTGTTTTATTAATGTATCTGCAGTTATTTGCATTTGACACAGCAAACAAATTCTTGACACCAGAGAAAGGAGAACCACCTAAATTACCACTCCCATCTTCCCTTGTGGCTGGTGCATTGGCGGGCGTCAGTTCAACTCTATGCACTTATCCTCTGGAGCTGATCAAGACCCGACTGACTATTCAGGTCTGTCTATAAGAGTTTGCCTGATTTCAGGTATTGCATACTTCAGATCAGTCGGTCTCAAAAAAGAAAGTGTTGTAGGTCTGTACCCAACTAAAACCTATGTTATAGTGTTGTTATGAGTAGTGTTAATGAAATTGTGGATTCGGTTGGGTCAGCTCATCAGTTCGGGTGAATTATGGGTTCAACACTATATTGGTTAAATAGATTAATTTCAGCTTCCTTTGTTTTAATTTCTTTTGATTTGGGCATGTGATTTGGCTGGTGCTTGGTTCTAACCTGATCACAAGTCATTGGATTTTGTATTTTTCTGGTTTGAGTGGGTTTCCATTGGTGGGTTTGAGATCAAATTGTCAGATTTTGCTGCTTCTCATTATTCAATTCATAAATATCTATTGTTGCTGATAAAGAAAGCGTGAAATATGTCACATTGTATGGAGATACCAATGATTCGTGGGAGCAGTGAGCCAGTTTGTACTGTACTATTGTCTTGCTTTTCTTACCATTGGTATTGTTGTATATTGTCCTGCAGAGAGAAGTTTATGATGATTTCTTGCATGCATTTGTCAAGATAGTGCGGGAAGAAGGCCCTGCTGAGCTATACAGAGGCCTCACACCAAGCCTAATTGGCGTAATCCCATATGCAGCAACAAACTACTTTGCATATGACACTCTGAAAAAGCTTTACCGTAAGACTTTCAAAAAGCAAGAAATTAGTAATGCCGCAACTCTTCTCATTGGGTCAGCTGCTGGAGCAATTTCGAGCACTGCTACTTTTCCCCTTGAGGTCGCACGAAAGCACATGCAGGTAGACTGCATTCTCAGATTGATGAAATTAATTAATATAAATACTTCTTTTTTTTGGATTTTTTTCATAAACCTGTTCTGTTAGAATGACAAATTGTAGAATCAAACAATGCAAAATATTCACGACCAGAGTTGAAGTAATCTCACCTGTTTAAAACTTAAATTTAAAACCCTATAAACTCATTCTTCTGCTGATCCCAAGAAGGTACACTAGTCTCACAGTCATGGAAAAACTTTAGATCTTTGACCTAACTGTTTCATTATATGCCCAATCTTGAAACTGTTTGTTCTTTTACACACAACTTGTACCAGTACCAGTCTTGGAGTGGAGAAAACAAAACCATCATCAGATAATATACTAGCCTATTATTTAATATGCTTCTCCAGGTAGCAAAGTAATGAAAAAAAACTTGTAAAATTGATAATTGGGGCCACATCATTACAATACCACTAGCTAACCTTGCCTCTTGTTTATGTAGTAGATGTCTCCTGTTCAATTCATTTTTACACCACAACTTCCCAAGGTCTCTGAAGTTTCCACCTATTCCAACCTTTCAGAGCTATTCCTCAATGTCCTTCCCTCACACCACCATATAAGTATTATCTCCTATAGTTCGGGCTACCCAATGAAAATCGGCATACGTTGACAAAGAGACGCCTCAATCCAGCCTAGTCTCTATCCAAGCACATGATGGATCATCAGAACACAGATATGATCTGTTAGGATCAGTTTCTGCCTTGAGACAAGCCTAATGGTGTCATAAACTAGGCTGATTAATTAACTGATTATGGATACTTTTAAGTCAATAATATGTTAATTGAATGGTAATCCCTTTGCTTAATATCTTTTGCTTAGTGTGTCTGTTTGATTTATGCATTTTCAAAGCCAAACTGAAACTGAACTGTCAACTAATATTATGCATTCTATGCAACCCCTAAATGTAGGTAGGTGCAGTTGGAGGCAGGCAAGTTTACAAGAACATGCTTCATGCGCTTCTGAGTATTCTGGAAAAAGAAGGCATTGAGGGACTGTACAAAGGATTGGGCCCAAGTTGCATGAAGCTGGTACCGGCTGCTGGTATTTCATTTATGTGCTATGAGGCATGCAAGAAGATTTTGGTTGATGAAGAGGATAAATAATGTTGCTATGCCTGACATCTGTTAAAGTGGTCAGGATCTGATTTTCTAGAATTTAGTCTGTTTCAGCTTTTTGGCATTGCGTAGATTCTTTCATTTATTAATAGACGGGTTTATCTCAGATTAACAATCGTTAGCTATCAGTTTTGGATGAATGCTGAGTACTAAAAAAGAAACATTATTTAATTTGCCTTCGACTGTAATTTGTTGTTTCTACAATTTTTAATTTAGGGCTGATTAGTTGGTGTCGTAGGAATCATAATGTATGTGGGATTTGTATTAGAGATTGAGATTGAATGAGAGGTACTGGATTGTTTTGGTAGGATTGTGAAGTCATGATGGTTGTATCATATCCGAAGTGGATCGAAATCTGTTACTATTCTTGTCAACAGCAGGGTCTTACTTTTACAACAACAACAACAAAGCCTATAATCTCAAATAAATTGGGGTAGGCTAGAAATGAAACTCAATCGGAAAACATAAGATCAAAGATTTCAAATATCAGTGATAATAATGAATATGATGAAAGAAAAAGAAAAATAAATAAATAAAATAATAATAATAATAATATATAAATAAAGATGATAATGATAATGATAATATGCTAATAATAATAGCAATAATAATAATAATAATAATAGTATAATAAACCTCTATTATAAAATCTATTTCTCAATCCTAAAATTCTATTTTAAAAACCTAATTCCAAATTTTAAATCCTAAAATTCTATCTAAACCTCTATTTCTGAAATCTATTTCTAAATTCTAAATCCTAAAATCCTAAAAAAAAAAAAATCTAAGAATATAAAGTCTATAACTCTACTATTAGACTCTAACTCCTAAATCATGGTTCAGGTACATGAATCGCTATCTTCCACGCACTCCTATTCAAAGCAAGCTCTTTGGGTATATTTCATTCCTTCAAATCTCTTTTTATTGCTTCCTCCCATGTCAGTCTCGGTCGACCTCTTCCTCTTCTTGTATTTTCAGGACGACTTAAAATACCGCTGCGTACTGATGCTTCAGGAGGCCTTCGTTGGATATGACCAAACCATCGCAAACGATGTTGGACTAGCTTCTCTTGAATTGGTGCTACCCCAAGTTTGTCCCTAATATCATCATTTCTGATTCGATCTTTCCTTGTGTGGTCACATATCCAACGTAACATCCGCATTTCAGCTACACTCATCTTCTGAATGTGTTGTCCTTTTGTAGCTCAACATTCTGCGCCATACAACATCGTGAGTCTAATCACCGTCCTGTAGAACTTGCCTTTTAGTTTGTTTGGGACCTTCTTGTCACAAAGAACACCAGATGCTTGTCTCCATTTTACCCATCCAGCTCTTATTCTATGACTCACATCTTCATCAATCTCTCTTTCACTCTGCAACATCGATCCCAAATACCGAAATGTGTCATTCATGGGTACTACTCGTCCATCCAAACTAACATCTCCGTCATCTAAGTTTTCCCCGCCGAATCGACACCTCATATATTCGCTTTTTGTCCTACTAAGTCTAAAACCTTTCGATTCTAAAGTTTGTCTCCACAACTCTAGTTTCTGATTGACTCCAATTCTGCTCTCGTCAATCAGCACCACATCATCAACAAACAGCAGGGTCTTACTTTTAAATTCAAAAAAAATTATAGATATATTATTTTATTTGTAGATTGATAATTTATGAAATTTCATACAATTTTATTAATATTTGATAGTCCATCAAAGATTATCAAATTTAATGATATTCATTAATATTGACAACGGTTCTAAATTAATGATCCTTGATGACCCATCAAATTTTAATGAAATTACATAAAATTTAACGAATTATCAATTTATAAGTAAAAAATACATTTATAATTTTTTTCTGTTTTTAGAACTTTTTTATTTTTTTTTTTTTTGAAATTAAAAGTAGAACCCTATTATTGTCTAAGAATAATAGCAGATTTGAATCCATCTCAAGTGAATGTGCTTTGGTACTGCTAGTTCAGTTGAATTTGCTAATATATTCATTTCTCACGATAATAGCTATCTACTACGTTGACGGTTTACCAACATCCAGGCTGAACAGAAGTTACAATATAAGAATAGGAAAATAATTACGGCTTATTATGATTTATTGGAAAGCAACCTCAAGCAGATAATGCTTTTGATATTATAAGTTCACAACCTCAAGCAGATGATTGCTTGTTGTTTGTTTCTTTATTCTATTAGTCAAGTTTGTTTTGAAACAACCTCAAATATTAAACATACATTATACAAGCTTTATACATCATCACTACAAAAAAGGGATTAGAAGTCATGTGGATTATAAAATATAACTAAAATGGCTCTCATGACTTGCTAGTTACAAGTTCGTAACATAGACGAAAAAAATCTCATCAGCACTGAAAAATGCAAGTGCTCAAAACATTGAAAAATGTTAACTACAAGCATGCACTAGATTTATCAGTACTAGCAACATTACCAAATATTACATAAAGCATAAAAAGAAAACCTCAAATTCTGGCAACGGTGGCTTCACCAGTAGTAAGCAGAATGAAATCATACTCATGTCCAATACTATAGAGGCCCCTAAAAGAACTACTAACCATGTTAACAAAATCCTACAAAATTATCAAGAGAAAGACGACCCATAAAAGACACTTCCGTTTTTAACCCTGTACCTCACCATCAGCGGCCCTCCCTCTCTTCGGCACTCTTGGCCATCAAGTCATCAAAATTCTCAGTTTTAACAAGCATGATCTCAATCTGGCAGATTATGGACAGAGAAAACTCAAGAGTTAGTTGGAAACTTACAAGGTAACAGCAATGAACAATTCAAAGTTATGCAAGTAGTTAATACTGATCTAACCTTTGCCTTCTGAATTGGTCTAATTCTTTCGTCTTTAATTTCAACAGTTGATGTATTTATCTCTGTAAAAACAAAAATACACATACAAAGGTCTCAAAATCAGAGTTTGAAATAAAAATCACATAATTATGAAGGGTTTGTTTGGCACTCCAAAGAATAACAAAAAGTAGGAATAAAATTGTTATTCCGATGAATTAATTTGCCAAACGAATTTTAGACTAAGTAGAAGAGTGCGGAAGAGTGCTAATCCGGTATACCAACTTATAGGTGGAATACCGGATTAGCTCTCATCGGAATAGCGATTATTATTTGATTATATTATATATTATTATTATTCTTATTATTATTATTATTATTATTATTATATTATCATCACTATTAGTATTATTATATTATAATAATAATAATAATTATATATTATCATCACTGTTAATATTATTATATTATTTATTATTATTATATTATAATAAATATAATTTTAGTATTATATTATTCTATTATGAATATAAATATGATTATTTTATTATTATATTATTATGATCATGATTATTTATTATTATATTATGTTATGATTATGGATATATTGTTATAATTATGATTATTTATTATTATTATATTATTATATTTTGATTATTGTTATATTAATATTATATTATGATGATTATTATTATTTTATTATGTTGTATTATGTTATTATATTATTATGATTATGATTATGATTATGGTTATATTATTATATTATTATGACTATAATTATTATTATCATGATTATGATTATGATTATTATTTGATTATGTTGTATTATATTATTATATTATGATTATATTATTAAAATTATGATTATTTATTATTATTATATTACTATGATTATGATTATAATTATATTTTATTATTATTATATTACTATATTATGATTATGTTTATATTTTTATTATATTACTATCATTACGATTATGAATATTATTATTTATTATGATTATGATTATGATTATTATTTTATTATTATTTTATTATTATTGTTACTATTATGATTATTATTTTAATATTATTTTTATTATCATCATCATTATGAGTATCATAATTATAATTATCCATATTTTAATTATTCTGATTAACAACTACCAAACGTTATTTTCGCTCTTCCGAATAGTCAAGAATACCACTCTTTTACCACTCTTCCAAAACAACACTATTCTATCATTCTTCTAAAATTACCACTCTTCCAAAACTATTCCTTAATTTGCCAAATGGACCCGAACTGTTTAGGAGAAAAAAGCTTACTTCTTTCAATCGCAAAACCATTGTTCTTCAGAATCTCTGCCACTGATACCACAGTTGCAATGGCTGAAGAAAAACAATACAAACAAACTTAGACAATCTACTTCAAAAAAAAAAAAGTTAGAGAGGATCCATCATAACAAAATTGACTCCGGCATACTGTTTTCTACCCATGTCAAGAGCAGAAAATTACAGAGAAAATTGGTACACACCCATGACAAGAGCAGAGAAGTTACAGATAAGAATGAAACATACCCATGCCAAGAGCAGAAAGCTCAACTTCAGCATACTGTTGCATATATCTCTGCAATTCAAAATGACAAAATAAGTCAGCAATTACAAACAATTGAAAAATAATTCATGTAGCAATAAATGAGGAGCATATGCTACTGCATTCTTATCCTATAAAAAGGAACAGAAAACCGAACCCAAGCCCTTAAAGGGAACAATAACTCGGATATCAAAACATACAAAAAGTACCATAGACCCAGTAAACAACATTTCAATTAACTAAAGAACTAGATTCTTTTGTATATTTTATGGAACTCAAATACGAAAGAAATTGCAAGACCTTAGCGAGGTTAACGTAGAAGAAGAGAGGCTTCTTGGTATTGGAAACCTGAATCCGATTCTTCTTTTGCGTTTCGGCTATATTCATCTTGTTTACTCCCTCCGTGATCGCCTCCATTGTTGGATTCCTTCGTTCGACGAGTCGTAGGAGATCGAAGTACGGATAAAACCCTAATCCGACGAGTCGTAGCCTCGTAGGAGGTCCCAGACCCTAGTAACAGCCGAAGAATAAGTCAGGAGCAGTCTGAGCGCAGAGGAGAAAAACCTCAATGCCGGGGTTTCGGTTATACTAATTGGGCCGGATCGAATTGAATAAAATCCGACCTGTTTAGTGGAATCAAATGGTTTGGGTGGTGAAGAGAATGAATGTCAGCATGGCCCAATGGCTTAAGTTTTTAATGAAACAATTGGGCCCCTATTGAAATGTTTTATTCTTACAACAATTGTTACTAGTGCTCAACTGTTCATCCACAATTCATCATTATGAAATATACATGAAGTATGAACAAGAGTAAACTACTCGTTAATTTTATTAATTGTTTAGAGAACTTGCAGAACAAAAATTAGAACCGGGATATTATTGTTTTTTATATAAAGGATTATTATTTATCGAGTAATGCTAGTACATGCTTAAACGCAAATAGTTGATTGGCGAGTTTAAAATTATTCTAAAATTATCGAATAGATGTTTGTAAATTTAAGATTTAATGCAATATATATTTAACCGATTAAAAAATTATGAAAACGGAATGTACAAAATAACATTTATAAACCTTCTTTATTTCAACCGCTTGACTTTACACCGAATTAACTTAAATTTATTAATCTCACATAAAAATCTAAGTGCAATCTCGGTAGATATTACATAAAGTTGATCAGAAGAATGTTATTACGTAATAAATATAATAACATTTGAACGGAACATATGCGGGTCAATGGGAGTTCGTTTTTTCTTAAAATATAACTAAATATCAGAATACGGTTGCAAATTAAAAATCTCATATTTTTTTATTTAAGGGCTTTCAACCCAACATTTAATTATTTTTATATACCTATGTGGGCATTATTTTAAGATTTCTTTTTCTTTGTTCATATAGATCAAGGCGTTATATACTCAATAACTAATAAATTAATAAAAATAAAATAATAATTATAATCTAAGCTCTTAAATAATACCATGCAGTCATATAATTTTTTTTTTTTGAAAAAAAAGCACCCAGAAGGATACCAGCTTCCATTACTTTACGAAAATATGCAGCTCTTACTGAGAAAACAAACCTACAGCTTATATTGAGAAAACAATTGTAAAAGCAATAAAAGAAAACAACCACTAAGCTAGAAATAGTAAGTAGCAAACACCATTATTAACCCCTATTACAAACAAGTCATATTATCCCCTATTAAGTAATATCACCAACTTACTAATTCAATAAATCCTCATCTTCACCAGTTCCAGCAGATACATCAATAACTTTTGTGGAGCACTGCTAGAAAGGGCTGGCGGAACAAGCACAGGGTGACCAAGAGCTGATATCCTCTAGATTCACCACCAGGATATCCTCTAGATTAATAGAGGAGCATGTTCAATGCTTAAACAAATGAACAATACAGAAGTATATATCTGTTAAACGGGAGTGGGAGGATGTATTATATACTCGCTTATTGTGTTCCAACCATAAAACCCACACATTGACAATTATGTAATAATAAGCAGGAATTCCAAACTTCTAAAAGAGAATTAATATTAAGAGATCTTCTTTGAAGACGCCCAGTAAAGATCATTACCCAAAAATCAAACATAAAGGGGCAATTAAAAAAAAGATCCACTGTTTCCCGAGCTGAACAAAACACACAAGAACTATCCCCAATCCATCTTCTCTTACACAAATTGTCTTTGGTTAGCATTTTATTATGTAAAGACATTTAAAGAATTAACTTATTTTTTTAACGGTATTTTAAATGCCCAAACTGATTTAGAAAGGCTGGTTTTAACCCTCCATACCCCTCCCCCCAAGCATAAAGATTTAATTGTATGAAACCCAGATGGTTCCTACAGCCACAAACCTGAGTCAGGATTTACATGCGAAATGTAAATAGTGTAGTATAGAAAAAATGGTGGCTTTTTCTTGACACATAGTAAGGCTAGTCCCTTAAGTGAGATTGAGTTTAATATTCCCGCCATTCCATACTTCTCATAAGAAAGAATTAGTTGTTTTAGCTTTCACATAAACTGGAGGGAATTAAATAGAGAGCAGGTAGTCATTAAACCAATTATCTAATAAAAAATTAATGAACTGTCCATTCTCAACCATTATGTAAAAATATTAAATAAAAACAAATAATTTTACTCTTTTTGAGAGTAACAAAATTATAAAGTTAATTTTAATTAAATTTAGCAGGACATTTCAAATTACCCATGACCAAATTCATCACTCAAATTTTATAACATTTAATCACTTTGAAATAAAATAGATTTTGATCAATTTATCGTTGTTTAAATCGTTTAATTCTCAAAAAATATAAGATCCGTTTTTTTTTTCAAAAAGCTTAATATTCGAGTATCTAAAGCAAGTGTAAATGATTTTAATAAAATTTAAATTCTATTTTTTAAATCTTCATGTATTCTATACTATATTATAAAAAACATATGTATTGAACATGTTCATTGATGTTCAGTTTTTTCAGCTTTTTAATGACTGAAATACTCTTAATTGAATTGTACGAATCAATATTTTTAAAAATTAATGATTAAAATTTAAGCTAATATTTCTTTTTCACTCCATTTATTTTCTATTTTTATTATGCATTAATAGGAGTTCTAAAAAAGAATAATTTCGTCAAATAAATTAACTATAAATTATTATTATTTTTTATAAAAAAATTATCCAATATACTATTATTAATTTATATTGTTAATGAAAAAACTTTTTTATTTTATTTTCTATTATTTTTCTATCTGATGCCAAGTTCACCTCAAGTTCTTAAGAAAATCTTTTTTAACTCTAAAATTATATCAATTTTGTAATTACAATAATACAACACATTCAAAAAATGTATTATTTTTATAAATTTATGATATCATATTCTTTAGTTAAAAAATAAAATATATGCAAAAAAATAAAAAATATACCACTGCACAATAGGCGGATACTGTTCGCTTGTGATGTAATGATATATCAGCATGGTACTTCGATGGTACAGTGGCATCAAAAAAATAGGCACATGATATATATAAATGGACTCATATAACGATATAAGTGGCAGATGACTTGTATACAATCCAACACCTTTCAATCTTAAATTCAATATATATGATGGAGAGGATGGGACTACAAATGAATTGAACTAAATCGAACTTGAGCTAAATTCAATTCAAATGAAAACCAATTTAAACCAATTCGAATTCGAGCTAATCAATTTGAATTTATATTGAATTTCATACAAACTCAATTATTTTAATATATATTTTTACATTATCATAAATAATTTAAAGTAATTAATATTTTGTTAATTTTATAACAAAATTTGAAAAAATAATTAATACTTTATTAATTTAATAATAAAATAATAATATCTTATTAATTTCATAATAAAGTAATTAGATTATTACACATATTGACTGAATAGTTCAAAATATATACAAATAACTACATATTGAGTTATTATGAATCGAATTCAAACTAGTTCATTGAAAAGTTATTAAAATGAACTCAAATCGAAGTGACAAAAAATCTAATCGAACAAACTGAACTCAAACTAAAATTGAATCAAACAACGAAAGAATTATGGATTATTCTTGCATCTCAAGTAGAGGTTGAAAAAGTAAAAATTTAAAATTTATAAAAATACAGGTCTAATATTTAGATGGCAATGGTGATGTTTTGTCGAGAGACATAAAATATTCCAAAATAATATTTGAATTAATAAGATCTATAATTTTAGAATTTTTAAAATTTGCCCTTCCACATTCTCAATATCTTTGTCAGGGACATCTTTGAAGGCCAAGATAGTAAATTTTCCACTAATTATTATATGTTTCCCTATTTTTAGCTAATTATTATCAATTTCAAACAAAAAATAATAAAAAATTTCTTTCTTACCTAAAAATAGAGAGATGAACAACATACAATTTGTTTTCTTAATTGTTGAAATTTAGTTGTTTACATTGAAAATTTAAAATTACTCATGACAAAATTCACCACTCAAATTTCATAACATTTAATCCTTTGAAATAAATCAAATTTCAATCAATTATCATTGTTCAAATCATTTGATTCTCAAAAATAAATGTAAGATACACTTTTTTTAAAAAAAACTTAATGTTCTAATATCTAAAAAAAGTTTAACAAATTTTAAACTCTATTTTTTTAACATCTTCATCTATTTAAGAAAAAGATGAGTTCCAATACACTGATAGACCACTTATTAACATGGAAACTCATTGTATAGTGACATCAAAAAATAGGACAATGCTATATATAAGTGGTTAATAGGCAAATGGACCAAATCCAATCTAACAACTTTCAATTTTGATTCTAATATGATTCAGATGTTGAAAAAGGTAAAAATAAAGTTAAAATTTTAGAATTTATAAAATTGCATGTCTAATATAATATAGATGACAACGACGGTGATGTTCTGTAGAGAGATAAAAAGTTTTGAAAATAATATTTGAATTAATAAGATATATATAATTTCACAAAATTTCAAAAATTACCCTTTTATGTTCTCTCCATCTTCGGGACATCTTTCAACGACAAAATAGTAAAGTTTCATCTAATTATTATATTTTCTCTATTTTTAGCTAATTATTAAGTTCTCAAACAAAAAACAATAAAAAATTTCTTTCCAACCTAAAAATAGAGAGACTAATAATATACAATTTTGTTTTCTTCTTAACTAAAAGCAAAAAAGCACAAATAAAAATAGTTTGAAGTCCACCTCTTTAGCAAAAAAATAAAAGAAGCTAAAGCTTGTATAGTAAATCTTCTTAAACCCAGACAAAGATTAGCAAAAAAATAAATACTTTTTTGAGAAAACATTAGGAACCTGAAGAAAAGTGTAGACTTCATTATTCTTTGGAAATAAATTCAGATTTTTTTAAAATTAATGCAAGTATAAATCACCAAATTATGTTCAAATTCATAGCTAAGAGACCAAAGTTTTTTTTTTTTGAATTTTTTTCCATATAAAGATTTCACCTAACAAATTTTACTAGTTTTAAAGTAACCGAAAATACTAAGAATTAGCTTAGGGAATAACACATTCAAGAATGAATATATGATACATCTCTCTTGCCAATACCTTCTATATACACTTCCTTAAAAATAGAGCTATCGATTGATATTAATAATTTAAAAATCTGATATAACTTCACACAAATAAATATGCATATGGATCCTTAAAATATATCTACTAGTTTATTGAATTCGCATATAGATTATAAAAAATGATCCATCTAATATATGAAGGCATATGGATCTTATAAGATTTGAATTTGAATCCAATATGAATTCGATAATAAATAAAATAGAAGTAAAATAAAATTATATCATATGTCAATTAATAAAATGGACATTTCCAATTTAGTTTAAATTGAAGAACAATATTTATCTTTCACTCTGTGTTGATTTATGAAGTTAAATAATAGTTATTATATTAATTAGGTATATTTTATTATGTTATTTGATGTTTATTGTATTAGAACAAATTGTTATTATTATTGTTATATTTATGATTGGAATACATAATTTTAAGATTGATATAATAGCAAATATAGATTATTATTGCTTCTATATTTGAAATAATTTTAAGATAATATGATAATTTTTCTCTTATCATGTATGAATTAGACTATTTTTAATACTATTATAATATAAGATCTGAATTAGATTATTATATTTCATAATATAAATAATTCAATCATTAATATGAATGTGGTTAGCACAATAGGAGTTATGCTATAATTCTTAGCTTAACCAAATACGTAGATTTTACACATGATCTTATATAAATAGACATAACAAATTATATCTCCTTTTTATTAAGATTATCTATATATAATATTTATTATTTATTATTTCTATCTCTTAACTTAACCAAATTCGTTGCTATCTCTTGTCTGAGGTATGTTTTAAAAATAATTAAATAATAAATTGAGACATCCAAACCCAAGCACCAAATATATCCCTCTTTATAGCTTTAAATCAAAACAACTCCGATTGGTTTGCCTCAACACATAAAGGATTCACAAGTCAAATAAGAGAAGACAAAGAAATGGAGAAGTCCTCGACTGTTGGTGCAGCAATTGAGATCGGCCAAAATTCGATCATCAACCTCAACGATGAGTGATCTCCTCTTCTTTGTTATTTCGATCTGTCTTTCTTACTTTTGATATCATTTTTTTTCCTTATTTAGATCTTAGTAAATCGGGACTGAGATTTTCATGACTTGTATTGCTTTTGAGCTAGTCCATGGAGTAGGACTTCATTTTTTTCATTTTTCTTCAATAGTTTACTTGATAAATTGTAAATTAATTGATTAGATATTTTATAATTTTATTATAGTGATACTGTCTGCTAATCACAAACATGATCCACTTAATTTAAAACTAACTGAGAGGGGTTTTATATGGATACATGCAGTAGTAAGTTCAAATCTATTTTCTCTCAGTTCCGTTTGTTATTTTTTGTCATGCATTTATAGGAGGTCAAAAAATATTATATATTCAATAAATTAAGCATCAATTATTATTATATTTTATTCTATAAAAACTATGCATTCTATAATCTTACCAGAAAAGAAAAAATATTATATTTTGTACATTATTTTTTATTAAATAATTAGTTAATTATATTTAAAGTTTCATAAATCTTTATATTTTGATTTAGACATAAATTATATTTGAGTAAAATATATAATTTATTTATAATAAAATTAGTGTTAAATATAAATATTTTCAAAATTAAGAGGATCCATAAAATAGGCAGATTTCATTCTAGTTTCTTAAAAGAAAGGGGAAACCTAGTAAATACAACTATTTCGCAATTAAAAAATGATAAGTCATACATTATAAAAAGTTCTTGAAAATATTTTATTAATATAATTCCAATTATCGAATAATATGAACATACTATAGATTGAATATAGGGTTCTAGGATAATGTTTCATCAATCGGGTGTAAATCGATCTCTATTGATTGTATATCTTTTTGCATATAAATATATTTTATGCCATATAACTATGATCATATGTTGTTTTCTTCTTTCAAATAAGGAATTACCCACAGTTGAAGAAAAAAAATATAATTTCACGTACAATCAGATCAACACTAAAGATAAGATTATAACTGTATTTTTAGTCTAGTAACAATAAAAATGCTTTTCATGTGTTTCAAATTTGAATGTGCACTAATTATGAATACTTTTTTTAAAAAAATAGATAGTTTAAACTCTCATTTTTATAATCACACAAAAAAGTGGAATTTTTTCTAAATTTTTCAAAAATATGAACATGGCATAATTTGAACAAACCTTCAAATGACAATTTTGAATCTTGTTGTTCTTATATCCCCACTAACTGGGTGTAGGGGCTTAATCTCTCACTAAAATTAAATAACAATTAAATTCATATTCAGAAAAAAATCGAAATCCAAAAAGAAGGCCTAATAAAAATAAAAACTCTCTCAAGAAATTCATTTCAAAAAAATGCCACAGTATTTTTCACTACCACCACCCATATCGCAAGGCGGCTATGTTTTTTAACATCGAGTTTGATGGCATAAATTTCGCTTTTCCTAAAGAACGTGCTTCTTAATACTATTCTTTAAATTCGCAATCCGTGTATCAGGATAATTCGACAATTAATTCATTCGTAATGTGATAAACAGCTAGTGTCATTCCATTGATGAGTCCCCTCATGTTGAATACCAGCTTTTGATTGTGCAAATGGATTTGGCCTCGTTCCAAAAGTTTGACTCGAGGTGATAAAAGGTTAAGTGGGGTCAAATCAGGTCATAACTTACAAGTTTGTTGTAATTTTGTGTTTTGATCAAATTCAAGTCTGGGAATCACCTGATTATGGTTATTCTTGAGTTCCAAGTTGCTTGGGATCAGTAGTTCATGGTATAATTTTAATTCATTTACTTTTCTAGGCAAATATGAGAAATAGGATTCAATTCTTGATTGAAAGAAAATGATTCATAATTTCCTGTGACCACTAGAACATACTTTGCTTCTTTGATAGTTGTTACAAATGAATTAGTATGTTCTTGTTAGAAATTGTGGGTATTACACTTCACAGAGCAAATATGAAAAAAAAAAAAGGCAAAAGCAAACCAAAATGAAGGTAGCAAATCATTTCCAGTATCGGATTCACATAATTGTTGTTACTTCCTGAGGTAACCTTTCTCACGTTATGAATTTATCCAAGTTTTGCATGAACAGAGAAGCATGTGCTAAACGTAAAACTGATGCTTACTGACAATTAAATATCTGATTTACACCAAATAATAACAAACACAACATCGCAGAGTGTACCTCTTGAAGTTCCAAGCTAATTGAAGAAAAAAGGTAGCATCAGTTAAATCATTTACTTTTTGAAATAGATGTAAATTTCAGTGTTAGCAGCTTTACAAATAAACAGAGCTGTTATCTCATACTTCAATTTTTTTGTACTGTGCAATAGGAATATAAGGTAAGTTTTTATGTTTGATTCTCTCGACGATATCGTTGATTGTCACGTCAATTGTAATTTTCTTTTTCAAAAGGTATTCATATTTGATATACATTTTCTCCTGCGTGTTACAAAATAGTGGAGAGAATGGTGTCAGAACGATTAATTGCTCTAAGAAACATGAAGATAATCTAAGGTAAAATTGGATTTTTAAAATCAATATAAAGGTAAACAAATCCAGTTCTTATTTTCAGAATAACAGAGGGTTGGAATGTATTTGCAAGAAATTAATTGAAGAAAATATTTTTCTCATTAGAAAAAAAAAATAAATCTAAAAAAAGAGAGTCATGTATTAAACTGGGGAATAATGTTGTTTGTTGCTTTAATTTTTCTTGTATTAATTTGTAATTTTTATAACCTTTTCTCAGTGATAAGTTGATCATCAACTGATCTTTTAAGAAAATATCAAAATAAAAACAAATAATACCACAATAGATCGAAATTGTGACGCATCTTGAAAATAAAAAGCAATCAATTGAACTACAGAAGGTTTTAGTTTTCAAGGTTTTTTAAACTGGAATATATGTATAAGAATAAATAATTAAATTGCGGTATTCAGGTTGAGGTCATTTAGAAAATCAAAAAGAAATTACTTAATCAGACAATCAGTAATTATGATACACAGAAACAAAATGAGAGGTATCGCTTATACAGATGCCACACTTGTGTCTGAAAAGTGTCGGACACCGACACTTGAAAGATACGTCAAGACACGTGTTTAACACGGTTAATGGGACACAACACAAGAACACAGTCTTAACTGTGACACGTTCAAGACACACCATGAAACACACCTTATTATAAAGGCAGAAGACAAACACTCCACCATAGAAGATCAAGACTATACTCATTTTATCTTTTGCTGTGAGAAGACATAACCACTACACCATTCTGCTTGTGTGTCAAATTTACAAAAATATGTTACTTTCTAGTTTCTACCTATGAGTGGATGCAACTAATTAGTACTTATTAAACCAATATAATTTCAATTTTATCTGTATACAGTAAAATAAAAATTAAATAAAAATATAGATAAATCTCATGTAATTTTTTTATTTGTACAAATGATGAAAATATACCATAACATGAATATTTAAAACAAATCGTTTACTTTATTTGAACTTAAAAATTTTAATAAAAAAGTACAAGATATATCAATTAAAGATTTAAGGTAACAATTGATGAATAAATAATAAATTTTATATTAATGCTATGTCGTGTCTGTAACAGTGTCGTGTTTTATTTTATTTTTTAAAAATACCATATCGTGTAGTGTCGTATCGTGTCCTGTCAGACACCTGTGTCCATATCGGTGCTACATATATCTACTCCTTATTAAGCACGTAAGTGTTCCGATCCAACAACCGTTCAGATTTTTTATTGAATTTTTAGAGTTAATATTAGTCATCAGATTAAACTATTTGTCAAATAATGTTATTATATCTATGATCATTTGTGTTGAAGTTATAATTTCCTCTTATTTTTGTTTGTTACACAAAATACTGTAAAATTTAGGAGTATGATTACTCTAATTTATTTTCTTTTTCTTAGATTATTATCAATTATGAATTTTAACTTTTTTTAAATTCTGAATGTCAACTTTTCTCTTAATTCTATATATTTTTTACATTAGTTATGCATTCATGATTGAAATTTATATTAATTACTAAATTATATTCATTTTTATTTTTATTTTTTCTTATAAAAATATAAATTTTTATTATTTTTAAAAGACATCACCGTAATAACGTACGAACAAATTACTATCACACAGATAATTGAAATTGCAGTTTTTTTGCCTTTAACGCAATAACGTGAAAACAAAGAAGAAGAATGGCAGCGCCAGAGCAAAAAATGGAGGTTAATTATAGACTTATTATATAGAGAGATGGATAGAAACCCCTAATAATGGAAAACCAAGCAACCGAGAATTAATACTGACCATATTTTCTTTCGTTTCGGACAAAAATTATCAGATCCTCTGTGGCTCATTCTTATCTGATCTTTGATAATGTAATGTGGTTCTCAACTTCTCATATACAGAGATGGATTGGCGTTTTGGACTAGTGTTGTATCTCATTTTTTCTCGCGGACAATTTTTCTATTCTAAAACTTCAAACAAAATACCCCTCTTAATTTTTTTTTTGTCAAATTGCCCTTGTGGGACCATCAATATTTCCCGTCCTCTTTCTCCATACTCCCATTTACTCTTTGACAATGATGAATGCGTGCATTAATAAATAATTATATAGCTATTATTAGAAGCAGGATGTGTTCGTGATGTGCAAGTTTCAGTACAAAAATATGTGTTGGATTGCTGTATTCACCACTGATTATTATACTTAATAATATGAATGATCTAATTATTAATATGAATTTGGTTATATGAATGATCTATATTATTAATAAATACATAGAATTTGGTTAAATAGACACAATGGGAACTATATATAATATAATTCTTAGCTTAACTAAATACATAGATTTACATAGAATCTTATATAAATAGACAGAACAAAATATGTCTCCATTTTATTAAGATTATCTATATATAATATTTACTATTTCTATCTTTGCCAATTTAAAGATTCTTTTTGCTATCTTTTGTATGAGGTTTGGAATTAAGAACACTTAAGATTATCTAATCCTTCATTATAGCTTTAAATCAAAACAACATCTCCGACTGATGTCTCAACACATAAAGGATTTACAAGTCAAATAAAAAGAGACAAAGAAATGGAGAAGTCCTTGATTGCTGATGCCACAATTGATGTTAGACAAAATTCGATCATCAACCTCAACCAGTGAGTGATCTCATCTTCTTTGTTATTTCTAGTCTGTCGTTCTTACTTTTGATATCATAATTTTTGTCCTTATTTAGAAGTCGGAACTTGATTTTAGTAGATTAGTACTGATTTTCATAACTTGCATTGCTTTTGAGCTAGTCCATGGAGTAGGATTTCATTTTTTTCATTGTTCTTTAATATTTTACTTGATAAATTATAAATTCAGTGGTTAGATATTTTTGATCCACTTAATTTAAAACTTATTGTGTGGTGTTTTGCATGGATGCATGCAGTAGTAGGTGAGGATGATTTTGTTTGTTACTGCTGATTGACATTTTCATTATGTTTTGAGTTGAAATTTTTTTCTAGGGGGTCAATAAGTATGCAAATGAAGAATTACAGCAATGAATATAATAATATAAGTCAATAGTGAGGTATTTTAAATTTTCTATAGAAAGTGATTTATGTGAAAAGATGAGTCATTGACTGCACTACTACTCAGCTCTCCACCTGCAATTTTTTCTTTTCTACTGTCAATTTTGCTTTAGCAATTGTCACTTAGCAAATATTAAATGTTATTTTGATATATGCACTGCTAAAATTTTGAGTAAACATTCCTGACATGAAATTGTTAAATATGTAGTGGGGATCCAACCGTTTTTGAGCCGTTTTGGAAGGAGACAGGTGATAAAGCGACAGTGGTGATACCTGGATGGCAAAAAATGAGTTATTTCTCTGATCCTGGCAACATTTGCTGAGACAGGTGATAAAGCGACAGTGGTGATACCTGGATGGCAAAAAATGAGTTATTTCTCTGATCCTGGCAACATTTGCTGATTTCTTGAGCCACAATTCGCCAATGAGGCACTACGTCTTCATCGAACTGTCAACAATGCAGTCACTGATGGCTACCATGTCATTGTTGGAGTGGGGTCTACTCAGTTGATCCATGCCACCCTATTCGCTCTTGCTTCCGCTGAGGCCAATCAACCTGTTAACGTCGTATCTGCTGCACCATACTACTCGGTATGATCCCAATTAATCAAATCTTGTTCTCACGTGTTGATTGATTGATTTTTGTTTATATTTGTTGTTTATAAGGGAATAACTCTCATCTCATCATACTATTCTGGTAGAATGAGAAAAAAGATGAAAGGGGGATAACTCTTTCAGAAGAAATTTCTTGAATATTTTTTTGCATATCTTTCTGATATGTCCTTATAAAATATTTTATAAATTGGGCCGACCACAACTAATTTTTTGCGATACTATACTTGGATTGAAAAAATTCTCACTGAAAATTAACAAACAATTTTCTTAAATAAAATAAAAGAATCTAGTTCTTAGAATCATTCTTCATAAACATATTTATATTATTTTATGTATGTTACTTCTCCCACTGGTATAATTACTAAGATTTCGGATGAAACTATATTTCTCATCTGGTAAATTTACTTCATGTTCTCAATTGTCATCTCATTTTATTGTTTCCCTTTTGTTCAACTCTATGATGTAAGTAAACAATTAATACTAGACAAACAATTATGTAGTTCAAATACTTACAATTATTTGGTTCCCCATTTTGCAGATGTATACAGGCATAGCAGACTTCATGAAATCAGGATTGTTCTGTTGGGCAGGTGATGCAGCTGTCTACAGAGGCTAGGACAATTTCATTGAATTCGTTTGTAGACCCAACAACCCGGATGGGGCAATCAGAGAATCCGTTCTTGATAACAGGTCAGGCAAAAGAGTTCATGATTTGGCTTATTACTGGCCGCAATACACCCCTATGCGAGACCCTGCTGACAATGACATCATGCTCTTTACAGTGTCTAAAGCCACAGGTCACGCTGGAACTCGAATTGGGTAAGCCCCACCTGCATCACTTTCTCTATAAATGCTAATTAATTTCTTTTCATGATAGATGGGCACTTGTCAAGGATGCAGAGGTTGCACGCAAGATGGTACAGTTTATTGAAATGAGCTCCATCGGGGTCTCAAAGGACTCTCAGATTCGAGCAGCTAAGATTCTGAAGGTCATATCAGATGGTTACGAGTTTCCAGATCCTGAGCGTGGCCTGCAGTTCTTTCACTTTGGTCGTCGCCTGTTGGCTGACAGGTGGCAAAGGCTGTGTCAGGCTGTGGATGCATCAGGACGGTTCAGCCTCCCCAAGTTTTCATTCAATTTTGCTGAATTTTTCAAAGAAAAATCTGAAACTTATCCAGGTATCTACAACAATTAATATTAATGCCATTAAATGCACTAAAAGAATAAAAAATATCTAATTATTTCTTTTTTTTTCCTGTTGAAGGTTTTGCATGGCTAAAATGTGAGGATCAGAGGGTTGACTGTGAACCTCTCTTCAAAAGCATTAATGTGCTCACTCGGGGTGGGAAACATTTCGGAGTCGGACCAGAATATGTCAGAATCAGTATGCTGGACAGAGATGCAAATTTTGATGTTTTCATCAAGCGCATCTCATCCTTAGTGTGATGGTTTGTCATAATTTTAGTAAGGAGCTTGTAATGGCCAGAGGTAGGAACAAAGGTGTTTTAATTTTCAGTATTAGTTGGATAAGTGTGCTTTTATGGAAGTATTTTTTTTGGTAATACTTATCAGTACCGGTGCAAGCTTTTACTGAGTTAGCCTTTTGTTAGATGCTATGTGCTGGAAGGATGATGCCACCATTTCTTGTTTGTGGTTATTCTGTGGAGTTTTTAGTTGGTTTTAGTTTCCATTGTTAAAGTACTTCTTGTCATGGTAGAGATTGGTTTGTTTACTGATATTATGATCTCTGTCTTTATCTGTTATAATTGTTTAACTTCTGATGATAGCTTAACTAAAATTTGCACCAAAACAGAAAATATATACATCCACACACCTACCTTGACTGCTCAATTTTTCTCTAGCAAAGGACGGTATGGTTATATAGGCTCCCAGCTAGGTTTGAGGGTTTATTTTGGGTTGTGTGCCATTTCTGGTATTGGGCCTTCTGGTTCAGATTTATATATTGGTTTCAGAGTACATTTTTACTCATTCAGGTAGGCTGATTTAGAAAGTTGGGCAAATTCGGGCTCAATGTTAAGCAGTGAGTTATTTGGGTCGGATTCGGTTTAAGATTTTTTTTTTTAACGTGCAGTTTAAATTCAGACTGCTTTTATGCTTTTAGTCCTAGAGGCTAGAGTCATACACTCGTACTATACTTAGAATTATGACCACAGTAAAATTGATTTCTGTTCAAGCCGATGAATATTTTGATTTTTTTTTCTTTTCTCTTTATTTACACTTTCATAAAGAAACTTTTATTCATACATTTCTTTGATCATTTGAAAATATATTTGATGTAAGGAAGGTATTACGAAAAATTGAGAGCGACATGGTATTATTTGAAGTCTTATTTCAACTCATAAAATCATCAAAATATACAAAATTATTTAATGATATCTCATATTTGATTATAGTATAATCATTGTGTTCTCGAACCTTTATAACATGAATGACATTTAAAAGATTAACGCAGATATATTAAAAAAAATATTTAAGTTCATCCATATTTTTATCATTTGAAGCTTCAATTCAGCAAATGAATTCATCAAAATATAGAGAATTATTTTAAATGATATATTTTATGAATTTATATTAGAATTTTTGCGTGCTCGAGCCATTATGACACAATTACGCATAAAAATGAATACAAAATCATTAAAAATTATATTTTTCTATTAATTTATTCAATTTTTTTATCATTTTTAGACTCATTTCAATATAAAATTACCAAAATACATAAAATAATTTTGAATGATTTCCTCTATTCATTGATATTAATCATTATGTTCTCGAACCTCTATGATATGTATGGCGTTGAAGGATTAAAAAATGGATAAAAATATTATTTTAGTTTATTTGAGTTTATATTATTTATAGTTTCAATATTAAATTATCAAAATAAACAAAAATATTTTGAATGATGATTTATATATAATTGTTGTGTGTTCGAGCTGTTATGATACGAATTGTGCACAAATATGAATATAAATACATTAAAAATAATACTTCTTCCGTTAGTTTATTCAAATTTTATATTATTTATATCTTCATTCAACACATAAAATCATTAAAATGCACAAATTATTTTGAATGTCTCCTATCGATTTATATTTTTTGTGTGTTCTCGATCATTTATTACACAAATGACGTTGAAAAATTAACACAATACATTAAAATAATATTTCTTTTTTTCATATTTTGGATCATCTGAAGCTTCATTTCAACAAATAAAATCATCAATATATAAAAAAAATAGATGATGTATTTTATGTTTATATTATATTATATTGTGTACTCAAGCGATAGGACATGAATCACGCACAAAGAAAAATATAAATACATTAAAAAATATACTTTGTATGTTAATTTATTTAAGTTTTTTATCATTTGTATCTCATTTCAACACATAAAATTATTAAAATATACAAAGAAATTTTGAATGATGTTTTCTATTGCTTTATATTATAATCATTATCTCCTTAATTTTTTATGAAATAAATAATATTGAAAGATTAACATAAATGAATTAAAATAATATATTAGTTTATTCAAGTTTTGTATCATTCATAGTCTCATTTTGACACATAAAATTATCAAAATTTACAAAATAATATATTACAATCGTTTATCTCAAACCATTAGGAAATAAATTGCGCACAAAAATTAATACAAATGTATTAAAAAATATACTTTATATGTTAGTTTATATAATTTTTCTATCATTTATAATCTAATTTTAACATATAAAATCATCAAAAAATATAAAAAAAAAATTGGATGATATTTCTTATTTTTTTATGTTATAATCATTGTGCTCCAGAACTTTTATGACGTAAATGACATTAAAATATTAAAACAAATGCATTAAAATAGTATATTTGAGTTTTGTATCATTCGTGGTCTCATTTTGACACACAATATCTTTAAAATGTACAAAGATATTTTGAATAATGTCTTTTATGGTTTTATATTATAATATTTTTGTGCTTGAGCCATTATGATACAGATTCACGCACAAAGATGAATATAAATATATTTAAAATGATACTTATTTTGTTAATTTATTTGATTTTTTTATCATTTATAGTCTTTTTTCAACACATAAAATCGTCAAAATACTCAAAGTCATTTTGATTGTTGTCCTTTATTCATTTATATTATAATTATTGCATTCTCAAACCTTAATTACATAAATATTATTGAAAGATTAACACAAATATATTAAAATAATATGTTAGTTTTATATTAATTGTTTTCTTATTTCAACACACAAAATCACTAAAGTATACAAAAATATTTTGAATTATATCTTCGATGGGTTTATATTATAGTCATTACATGTTCAAGCCGTTATGACACGATTGCGTCCAAAGATGAATATAAATATATTAAAAGATACTTATTTTATTAGTTTATTCAACTTTTCTACCATTTTAGCCTAGGGATGTAAACGGATAGGATTCGGACGGATAATGGTCTTAGCACATCCGCATCCATTACAATTTTTTAGATATTAATTTGGATACAATACGGATTGGATATTCGACATATATCTAAATATCGGACGGATATAAATACGAATATGAATATATTTTGGATATTAAACAAAAATATTATATATACCATTGAAAAATCATTACATACTATTTTTTAATGGAATAATTAATTATAAAAAATAAATATTAATTATGAAAGTTAAATACTAATTATTATTATATTACTAGTTCAAATGTAACAATAAATTATAAAAAAAATATGATACATTAACATAAATTGAATATAAAATAAATTATATTTCTAATGCATGCTAAAAAATCTAATTAAAAATATATAATAGAAATATTTTGGATACTTATTCGAATAAAATAAAAAAAAATATCAGATCGAATACCTTGAGATGATGTGGGATATTGATAAATAATAACTAAATAGTCGGATACGGATAGATAATAGCCAAATTATATCCTATTAGTAAATTTTTTTGATATGGATACATATCAGATAATTTTCACCATTTTTTGGAACAAATCACGGATAAAATCGAAAATTATGCAATCTGTTAATGCCCATATTTTAGCCTCATTTTAACACATAAAATCACCAAAATACACAAAATATTTTAAATTATGTGTTCTATGAATTTATATTATAATTATTGCGTGTCGAGCCATTATGATATGAATTAGACACAAATATGAAGATAAGTTACATTAAAAATAATATTTTTTTTCATTAGTTTATTTGAGTTTTGTATCATCTACAGCCTTATTTGAACAACTAAAATCATCAAAATATACGAAGTCATTTTGAATTATGCCCCCCCCCCTATTGGTTTATATTGTAATCTTTATGTTCTTGAGCTTTTATCACATCAATTGTGTTGAACAATTAATATAAATGCATTAAATTAATATTTCAGTTTATTCGAGTTTTATATCACTTGAAGTCTTATATCAACACATAAAATTATTTTTAACAATGTATTATATAAATTTATATTATAATTATCGCGTGCTCGAATCATGGGAGTATGAATTTGTGTATAAAGATGAATACAAATATAGGGCTTTAGTTTTCGGGCTTTGGATGTGTGTTTTTGGGGTTTTAGGTTTTAAGTTTTGGTTTTGGACATTGTGCTTTGGGTTCATGGCATGAGTTTTGGGTTTTGGGTTTTAAATTAAAGGTTTGGGTTTGGGTTTTAAAATTTGGTTTTTGGGATTTGAGTTGTTTCGGCTTTAGGTTTTGGGTTTTGAGTTTTAGGTTTTGAGTTTTAAGTTTGGATTTTGAGCTTAGGTTTGGGAAGGGAACACTTGTAGTGATTATCTTGACAATTTTGTCAATAAATTTTTAAATAAATATGATTTTTTTATGAATATGTTGATGATGATTCAAAATTTATGTAATTTCATTATCGTTTGATAATCCATCAAAAACTATCAAATTATAATCGTTATAAATTATGTAAAATTTTGATAGTCCTTGATGGAGTAACAAATTGTAATAAAATTATATAAAATTTGAATCACCATAAATCTACAAATAGTAGAACATATCCATAAGATTTTTTTCATATTTATTTGAAAATCTATTGTCAATATTGTAAAATAAGTCATTGTCAAGTCATCCTCACCCTTTAAGTTTTAGGTTTGTTTTTCGACTTGCGAGTTCAGCTTTGGGTTTAGAGTTTGGATTTTGGGTTTGGTTTTGGATTTGAGGTTTGGAGTTTAAATTTTGGGTTTGTATTTTGGTTTGGACTTTAGGCTTCGAATTTGGATTTGGGTTTTGAGCTTTTGGGCTTTGGTAGTGTATGTCAGTTAGACCAGGTCCGGTCGGAATGGTTCAGACCTATTCGGTCCGAGGGTGGCCGGTCCACAAGTTGAACGGTCCAACATGTTGAATGAGCCGGAATTGTATGTGTTTTTTTGAATGGTCGGCCACAACCCTTCGTAGAACTATGGGGCGACCGGTCCAAAGGGTCGGGTCAGTCCAACGATTTCAACGGGTCTTTTCCTCTCTTTTTTTCAATTTGGTAAAGTTCAAAATAAAGCAAATAATTCAAAAAAAATTCCAATGCTGCAGAAATTTCAATGTGAATTCTTGTGTGTGGTCGTCGGCAAGACTACAACAACAGCAAACTATTAAGTATTCTCCACCATAGATTAAGGAAAGCCAAGACAAGTATAAACAACAATATAATGCAATAATTGGTATCGTGTTCTCAATAAATACATGATATATATGTTAAACCAAAATATAAATATCTCCTTCACAAAATAGTACAAGTCCAGACATTGAAAAAAACAGATAATTTAAACCAGCCAGCTTCTAATTTCCAAAAGAAAAAAAGAAAAGAAACAACGAATTTCTCTAATTCTCACACTGCTTTAAGGCTTCCAAGTCCTCTCCTATTTACACAGAGGACAAAAATAACCTCTCTATTATCTTTTCACCTAGCCGATGTGGGAGCCACCAATCAGCAATTGACACCACATTGTCCCATTGCGGCTGCCTTCTGGCTTGGGGAGATGAACGGGTCGATGCGCACCCAAAGAAGTGAGAAAATTGATGCCAGAAGAATAGCCCAGACAATAACAATTGTGGGTGTCCTGTTCTGACGACCCAGCAGACCCTTCAAGAACGGGTACAGATGCAAAATGACCCAAATGGAGAAGAACAGCTTTCCAAACAGCGGGCCCCATGACTGGTATCCACTGTTAATGGCATAGGATACACCAGCAACAATACCAACAAGGTTGATCACAAGCACAGTAGTGGGGGGGATAAGGAGACTTGTCCACTTGAAGACATAGAGCTCAGCAAAGTCACCATCTTCATCAGAGGCCTTGGAGGTGACAGTGAAGTTGGTGTCAATACCAGCAAGGACCTTGAGGAGACCTTGGAAGACAGCGAAGAGATGAGCAGAGGTGCCACCAATGACCCAGAATTGTTCATTCCTCCACCAGTCCTCAATGCCGATACCACTCCAACGCAGCTCAAGGAGACCAGTGGCGAAAATAGAGACGAAAAGGAGAATGAACCACATGCCAGCATAATTACTAATCTGCAAAGTTATGAATTGGGCATTAAATTTAGAGCATGGAGCATTGATGGTAATTGTGGTGCTTTAGAACTTCAGATGATCTTGGAATCAGCGTGTGCCGAATTGATTGGCTCTCTCTGCTCTTTTCTTGGCTTCTTAGACAACTTTTTATTCACTCAGTGGCAAAAAGAAAAAAGAAAACTTGTATTCACTTGAGGTATAATTTAAAAGCACTTCTTTATTTATGAAGATTGATTTCAGAAAGAGTTATCTTCCTATAATTAGTAGAAACTTGCAGGTTCAGTAAACATCTCTATAGAAGCTCTTAAAGAAAAGTGCATGCCTAAAATGCCATAAACGTCAGAGAGTATGAAAGAATAAAAATTAACAGTATACTTACCTCTGGAATAATAAATTTTCCAGTGAGAAGACAAATAGCAGGAAGAACACAATAAGCACAAAGAGGGAGCGAAGTAATTGGATAAACAATAGTATTGATGTATGCAAGCCTCTCCAGTAGCTTCAACTTTCCCCCCTTGTATCCATACCAGATGGGACAGTGCCGACTCAACAAAATTTCAACTGACCCAAGGGCCCACCGAAGCACCTGGTTGAGACGATCAGAAAGATTGATGGGAGCAGAACCCTTGAATGCAGGCCGGGTTGGCATGCAGTAAACTGATATCCATCCTCTAGCATGCATCTTGAATCCAGTAAGAATATCCTCAGTAACGGACCCGTAAATCCATCCAATCTATAAACATGAACAGCTGGTAAGTAAAAGGATCATGGATATTGTATAAGAATCAAATGTATATTGATATCTTTGTGCACTAACCTCTTTTCCCCACTCAGTTTTGTCTTCGTAGCCACAACTAATGACATGGATGGCTTCCTTCAAAAGAGAAGCAGGGTTGGTGGAAGGAGGGATGCCGCCTTGTACCATGAAAGTAGATGCAATGAAAATTGGAGATTGGCCAAGCGCTTCTCTAAACTTCTCTGAGACATGAGCAATGACCTCTCATCCTCATAACCTAAGCAAATATATCACATGACAAGAAATTAGTAGAGTATGAAGTATTGTTTGGATTGAGATATAATGCCAAGTTGTAGGCACATACCATCGACACCTTCTTCCATATCTTCCATGTTGAATATAGGCACACTGGATTCAGTACGCTTCATGGCACGATTTTTACTGTCAATGTAGGCCTTGTCACGATTCTTCTTCTTTCTCCCACCACAGCAGCTCTTGAACACTATATTAGGCTCCAGATCAGCCTCAGTTAGGACTGGGTCATACCCATAGAGTGCTTGCCTATTAAAGCAGCACCCAGTTCCCACATACACTGGCCCCTGGATCCCATCTAGACCTTTCATGTTAACCTGCATAAGATTACAAATTCAAATCCAATTAACTGACTTGATAGTATTGAAAGAGATTATTTCAGCAAATGCAACCCAGAAAAAGAAATCGACTTCAGGGTAAAAACTGTAGTTTTGTGTCCTTGCATTTATCCTGCCTCATGTTTAATATGTCAATCTCACATAGATCATGCAACCATAAAGTCCCACCTCTGCTAGTAGTTACAAGCAGGCTTTATTCAATATCAGCAAATTACTCAAAAATAAATACTCATATTACTAGCTAAGATGAATTACAAACTAGCTGGGAGGGCTTATGCTTTCAGGTACCTTTTACTTTTTTCTTTTTTTTTGTAGAAGTTAAAGGATCTGCTACGTTAATGAAATAAGCCATTTAAGGATCTTCTTCAAAAAAAGTTAAATAAATAAATAAAGAGTCCAAATTACTAGATAGGAGAATTACATCAAAAAAGACGATGTTGCGATTGGCATATCGATCGTGCAAATCAATGCCATCAAATCTCTGGGGAAACTGGACATAGCAGGTCTTCCTTCCATAGGCAGGGTCCATCATGAAACACATTGCCTCCTTGAGAGCTTTGCTGCTGTTGAAGTAGTGATCACAATCCACATTCAGTAGGTAAGCACCATTTGTCAGTACGGCAGACACCCGAATCTACAATAAGAAACATTAAGACAGAAGAATTAAAAACAAAAAAGAAAGAAAGAAAAGAACTCTATGCTATTTGAAAGTGTAAAATGCACATGAACTGGTATAGGCTACTGACCAGGAACATTAAGACAGAAGAATTAAAAACAAAAAAGAAAGAAAGAAAAGAACTCTATGCTATTTGAAAGTGTAAAATGCACATGAACTCGTATAGGCTACTGACCAGAGCATTCATGGCACCAGCCTTCTTGTGGTGCTGGAAACCAGGTCTCTTTTCACGAGAAACATAAACAAGCCTAGGAAGCTCATTGCCCTCTGTATCTAGCCCACCACTGTGCCCCAAAAACACCTGCATTTTCATATTTCATGATGTTAAACAAAATGACACTAACATTAATTATAATAAGCATAAAGAGCATACAAACAGTACCTGGATCATGCCAGGGTGGTCCCTTGGGTTATTCCCAGGCCATGGGGTGCCATCAGACATGGTCCAGCCCTCTTCTGGAACCTTCTGAGCTTTGGCCACAAGTGCATTGATTCTGATCTTGAACTCTTCATACTCTCTCTGAGATTGAACAAGAAAGATCAAGTATCCTCAGGAAACTGGTAGTTTTATTGAAATTATTAGTACTCAAAATTAAAAAATCAGCTTACCTTCATGGCACGCCTCTCTTTAACAAAGGAAGGTTGAATTTTATCCTTTAGGTAGTCAATTTTCTGGGCAAAGTAAAACTCAGGAGCCCGGGGCTCAATGCTGTGCTTTTTGCAGAAAGGAACCCACTTCCTAGCAAACTCAGCAGTCTCAGACAAGGATTCAAAGGTCAGCATCGCTGAACCATCATCAGACACATAGCACGAGACCTTATCGACAGGGTAATCGACAGCTAGAATAGAGAGCACGGTGTTGGCTGTGATGAGAGGAGGTTCCTTCAACGGGTCCACCGTACTAACAAACACATCAATCGGAGCAAGTTGTGATGGTTCCCCGTCCCTATCATACCTGCAGAAAGCATGTCTTATCAATACAAATGAAAATTACATAAATACAGGAAACTATAGATAGAGGTGTGGAAAATATATTGGATTGTCTTTTACTTGCAATAGCAAGTTTGCATTCCAAGGTTTTTCCAATGAACCCAAAATGAAGAAAAATCTAACCAAGAAGCCTGAATTCCTACCAGTTTACAAAGGTTGGTCATGATGCAATTCAATCATGACAATGCAGGGACAATACTGTCATTTGTTACTTGACTAAGCTTGATTGATCTAACTACTAATGCAGACCATAACAAAACTATAATGAACTTGCATCAGGTTGCACATAATATTACTTGTTTAGTGTTTTCGAAAATAAAAACAAATACTGTAAAGTTGGTCTAAATTACACCAACAAAGGAAAATATAATAAACCTAAGTGCAAGCCGGTCAATATAGGTTTCACGATTGATTGGATGCCACTTGGGGAATTGATCGAGGAGCCAAGACAAGGCAAACCAGATCTCACAAATGACAGATGTCAACCACAGGCCATAGGCATCAGGCACAGGATGAGTGATACGATACTGGAAGAAGAAGCACAGGATAATGAAACGAAGAATAATAACAATTCGGTAGAGATTGAGTTGGTTGGAGGGGAGTGGGACAATGCGGCTCAATGGTAGGCGTGCATCATCAGCCCTGTTCAACCAAAAAAAAATTAAATTAAAAAGAGAAGTGAATCGGAGCTGGTGCCCTCCATATCACCAATATTAACATTAGTCGAAAGAACTAGCAGCATGACAATGTTAAGGAGCTTAAAACAAAAAAACATACATTTGAAGATCTTCACCATTGGAGCCGGTGCCCTCCATATCACCTCCAGCTCTGCCTTCTGTAGCAGCAGGATACTTGTTGGTCATCTGCATTATGCTCTTATCTTGTTTCATTTTCCAGCTTTCCACTCTCTCTTTCCAGTCTACGGTCGTGAGCCCATATGAGTTCAGGTCCTTTGAAGGGTCAACTATTCTCACAGGAACTGCATCCAATCAATCAAAACATATAAGACTAATTAAACCAATACTTCATCTTTTTAACTCCTTGGTGGATTCATGTTAGATGGGTGTGCACAATCTGTGGATAGCATTTTTACTGGATGAAGCTAAAATACTTGATCATAAGCAATACCTGGCATGCTGGGGTCCACATAGCTGGATGACTGGCTTCTGATAGAGTGACGGTCTGGTGAAGCATCAGGGATTTCTCCAGAGATCTAATAACACATACAAGTTAAATAGGATCATCAGTCTAATGTCTTTTTTTTTTAATATGAGAAACCTTATAAGTATGGACAAGTCTAGAGCTGAGCAGAACTCTAAACATAAAAAGAAAAAGAAAAAAGAACACGTTGAAAAGAAAGAAGTTTGGCAAGTACCTGCTGGCCACTAGTCAGGCGGGGTATGCGGTGGGCATCATGCCTTGAGGAAGAGGAGAGGTCAGCATCACCAGGCTGCCATTGTTGGTTCACATTCTTCCCCGCACCTTGTCTATAGTTGAATTCATTGTCAATGTCATCCACATCTTCCTCGTCTTCATCTCCATCCACTCTTGGGCTTCCTACACTCATAAAAGCATATTAATATAAACATTGCAGATGACTTCAACTAGATAACATACTAAAGCAAATTAGCAAATATTTGAGGGGTAGTTTATTTAAATTAAACACACCCATGTTGAGGCTTAATGATTTGAAAATGCCAAGCATGGAATGTGCCTGCCATAGACTTTGAGCCTTATAAGAAATGCAGCAGTGAATTGTAACACATGTCACTGAACCAAGACCTGTGGGTTTTTGTAGCTCTTTTGTGTGTACGCATGAAGGAATAATCAATTTGGGTACAAGAAAGTAATCATGGTAAAACCAATTGAGCTCATATCAGCATCTGCAAGAACTCATACAAACTAGAAGCACCTTTGTGTCTCTTGTAACGGGTCTTGCACTGTGGGCAGGACTGGTTGCCGTCCTTCCGCTCGTATTCATAACAAGGTCGGCAAACTGGGAAGGCACACTCATTGCAAGCAACAAACACATCGCCACTAGGTGTGAGCCCAACTGTGTCGCCACAAATCTGACACACTTGGCTGTTAACATTCTGCGTCTGTTTTGGCTGCATTATTAATTTATTATGTAACTTTTTGTTAGTCAAAAGATTGAAAATTTTATCTTAGAAAATTGAAACAACATTCTGGAGACAATGAGAGTTGATGCTAAAATAAGGTAATGTATCTATGAACTACATGAATCCACCAAAATTTGTTGGGATGGATCTCTGATCTTCATCACAATGATGAGATCAGATTTGAGGGAGGAACACGAAGCAGGAAACATATCAACTACTGGTCCGTACTTTTTTTTTACTAGTAGATCTACTATTCAAACAAAAGAATCAGATAAAGAGAAAAGTTTTGGTTAAGTAACGATTTAATGTTCCACACGCCACTGCTAGCAACTAAAAAGTACCGGTGTTTCGTTTAAAGCACAGCAATCACAGAAAAACAAATAATTGCTCAGCCAGAAAGGGTAAAATAGAACAAGACAGCGAAATTTCTAAAACTCATCGATAAGAAGACATGAATCTATCTAAACTACACAGATCCAAGGGAAACCCCAAATTCCACTCCAATCACAACTAGCACTTCACTCACCGACAGATCCGCACCAGGTCAAGGCAGACAAACAAGTAAAAGAAACACCATTCCGTTAGTGAAAGAAAATCAAGCAAAATTAACTCACGGCTCCTTCTCCATCGTGTCGAATCATGACGAATTCGTTCCGATTGTGCGATCCAGCGACCATACCCGCATTGGCCGCCATCTCTCTCTACCTTAAGCGCGCCCGCTCTCTGTCACTCTCTTCCCTCTCTAGATCGAAGGAGAGAAGGAACTAGGTAGAGATCTTTCAGCTGAGGCGATTAGTGGAGAGATTTATTTCATAGCATCTCTGTTTTATCTCTTACTTGCATCTACACACACCAGCGAGTCTGCAGTCTCTCTTCTTTTCGTCTTTTTTATGCGGAGCTGAAAATAATAGCTCAGCTAATAGTATTTAATTATCAGCCAAACCGGCTCTACCCGGTCACCGAAAACTACACGTTATCTGTCAATTGGTATTTCTTTTCCGTTTTAACTTCCCAATCGTATGATTAATTGATGCACAGCACAGATGTTAATAATACGTGAACGTTGATATTTAAAAGTTTAATTTGCTCAAATTTTATTATAATATATTTAAAATTTAAATTTATCACTGTCATTAAATTTTTTATATAATTCTTAATACATAAAAAAAATTAAACCTCAAAAAATTTTAAGCATGCCACATCATTCTCTACCATTGATTTTGTTTAAATCTTTTCATCTTCTTGAATCCAAGAGTTTATATAATATAGTTTCTCTCTCTTTATTTAAAATAATATGTGTAATATACTTAAGATGAAATTTAATTTTAAAATGATCTAATTTTTTTAATATGATTATTATAGATTATTATGTATTTAATTATATTATTTTTTATTATATCAATTATTATTATTATCATTAGTACTTATCATTTAAAAATATTATGTCTAATTTTTTTAATATAAAATTTTATTCAATATACTTAAAATTTTATATTATTAATTATTTATTTGAAGACTATATTATTGAGGCAAACCCCAAATTACAACCCTAGTAATATTGAAAGATATAATTTTTTTAGGTGTTTAGAATATTTTAAATATTTATTTTAGATTTTTGAAAATAATGTATAAAAAAAATAATTTATTATTATTTAGAATTAATTTTTAGAAATTCAAAATAAATACTTATAAAACTCTAATCACCTCAAATTTTTATATCACCATTATTTTTATATGAAGAATTTATTTAAAGTTAATGCCCTTTTTTTTCGTTTAAGCTGGAACCTTGTTTTTATCCTATATATTGTCATAAGAATCCTATAATAGAAATATTAATAGGTAAGATGATGCGTATATCTTGTATTTTGATAAAAATATATATGATAAAAACAAGGTACGATATATTTTTCTTACGGAGTGGAGATGGTTCGTCAGAAAAAGTATCAAGATATTTAAATACAAATTAATTTATCTATTATTTCTTAGAGTAATAGATGATAATTTTATTTATAAAATTTAGTGTTATTATAGAATTTATGTGCAAATAAACTACTTGTGTAGAAGAAAAGAATTTATTATATTATTATAATAAGAAATCTTAATGTATATACTTCTTAATGGATAAAGATATGATTTAAGCGTCAATGAGTCCCACATAAAATAGATTTTATCAAATGTGAATTTCTTTTAAGACCAAAAGTAGAAAGATTTAGGTTACAAACAATGAAAATAAGTTCAAGCTTAACAATAAAATTCAAACTTACATCCAGAAAGAAATATAGTTCAAGCGTTTTATTTGTATTGAATAAAATGAATATGTCATTAAATAAAATTAACTGGTTTAAAATAAAATAAAGAGCCCATATTTCAATTTCATGCCCTTAATTATAAATATTGAAGGGGTGTGGTCGCATTTTTAAAGGTCATTTTCAAATAAATTGATGGATTATTAAAAGAGGAAGAGGGTAGCAGACTGAGTATTATCAGGTACCCATCCGTTGAGGCGTCAACGTCCTTATTGCTCCACCGGTTGGATACAACCTGTCAATTTTATTCAACTGTCTATCCCCGGTTACTGGAGCTGGGCATCGTCGGTCACAACCTACGCTAGAAGGTGAAGCTGTCGGTGGTAGAAGTGGCTTGCTCTCACTGTTTAGAAATTAGCAGTGTTAATTCTTATTCAGTGTCAAATGTAAATAGATTTAAGTAACAAACTCTGACCATAGTTAATTTTGACAGCACATGATTAATTTATTAGTTAATCATACAATATCGATTTTGTATATCTAAACTAGGCGGTGTTCTCATGATTTTACTTAAATTTAGAATATTAAACCACAATCTTTTAATTGAATGAGGATGCACAAGTTTAATTAAAAATAATTATATGACGTAAAAGTTAACAACTTATATTGCATTAAGTAAACTGGTATCTGATATATGTTTCTCTTTGGACCATTGAGATTACAATCAGAGGCAGATCTAAAGCCAGTCAATGGGGATCAATTGACATCATTTATTTTTAAATTTTCAGTACCGATGTATAATGTTGTGATTTTTTTTTCTATTAAAATGTTATAAATACCAAAAAAATTGACACCCATATAATGTTTGAAGTTTATAAATAATTGATCTCCATATATTAAAAAAAATATTATGTGCAGATTGGAGGACTATTAAATATTATATAATTATATGTCGACCTTTATAGTTCAAAAGTCTATCTCCGCCCCTGATTACAATCTAACGATTGAAGTAGTCTCTACGGAAAAAAAATATTACAGAATTATGTTCCAATTAAGACTTCATTAGATCTTTTATTTGAAGATAATAAAGACCTAAGAGATTCGTGTTCTTTGTTTATTTAAAAAAAAATAGGAAAATTTGATTGTGATTTTTTTAATTTGACAAAAAGAATTTTGTATAGATCAATTACATCATTCATCATGGGAAACTTGCATATTTTACCTAACTCATTGGACTCCATACAAATTAAAGTCACTTTTCAAGCATGAGAATTTTAATCAATAAAAAAACTCCCATTTAATATCTCAAATCATATTACTGGTTCATAAGTGAGTTAGACTGTCTATTTTCCCCTATCACGCTTCTCAAAAATCATTCTAGCTAGAATCCATAAAAAACCTCTATATATGTATATACTCCAGTGTATCTTTCAACCATTTAACTTTTTGCAAATTGATTATGTAATTACGATTACAGTTTATTTTTAGTAAAACCTATAAATCATATTTTATTCATAAAGAGTTTCAAGGTAAAGAAGACGTAATCATCAGCTTATAAATAAACAATTGGGAGACAAAATCAATAAGCCTGCATAAATAAACAATTGTTAAAATGGATTTATATCGATAATTTTATTTTATATATTATTATCATTATTAACGCTAAATGAGTTATATATCACTTTAGCTGTATCTAGATTGAATAATAGAGTATGATACAAAATGAGTAATTAGTTGTATAATTTAATATTAACATAAAATGACTGTATGATTTTGATATCAATTTTTATATCTTTATAACATTTTTCTAAAGTAATATGCTCTTATACAACAAAAAATAAGCTCCCGAACGGTGAATTTCCCTAATTAGAGAGATTGCAGGGATATGCCATCGACAAAAATTCTATGAAAGGGTTTAATGATAATCCCATATTTTTTTTTTAGTTTTATTTTCTAATAAGCTGTTGAGATCATGCTTTCAGGGCTGTCGGTATTCCAAGGTCTCTTTCAGTCATTCTCGAGGAAACCTACCAACCGGATATGTTTATTTTTTTTCTTTTCTCTTTTGCTAACATTTTGGTTAACTATTGTGTTTACGTAAAAAGAAATTTGTTCACTTATTATATCAAAATATAGTTCTCTTTAAAGAAAAAACAACAACCCTCGTGCTTCAATGCAGAGTGTATACATACGTGTGTGTGTATATATATATATAGAGAGTAAAAATACCGTGAGCTTAAGCTCATGGAGACCTTTCATGAGCTTAATTCAAAAAATATATCAAATTATTTTCAAATTTTAATTTATCATTCTCATTAAATTCTTTATATGAAAATCTCATGGGATGCAAAAATTTGGAGTGTTTTGAGCTTTTTAAGTCGTAGTTTTTAATTTTTGAAAATCATCTCTAAAAATAATAATAATATATTTAATATTTGAACATTATTTTGGAAAAATTAAAAATGATGGGTTAAAAAGCTCAAAACACTCCAAATTTTTGCATCCCACAAGATTTTCATATAAATAATTTAATGAGTATGATAAATTAAAATTTGGAGATGATTTGATTTCATTTTTGAGTTAAGCTCACAGTATCTTTACTCTTTCTCTCTCTCTCTCTCTCTCTCTATATATATATATATAATAAAATATCATGAGTTTAACTCAAAAAATACATCAAATCATCTCGAATTTTTAATTTATCATCTTCATTAAATTCTTTATATGAAAATCTTGTGGGATGCAAAAATTTGGAGTATTTTGAGATTTTTAAGTCATTATTTTTAATTTTTAAAAATGATGTTCAAATATTAAATATATTATTATATTTTTTAGAGCCGATTTTTAAAAATTAAAAACGATGACTTAAAAAATTCAAAACACTCCAAATTTTTGCATCCCACGAGATTTTCATATAAAGAATTTAATGAAGATGATAAATTAAAATTTCGAGATGATTTGATGTATTTTTTGAGTTAAGCTCACGGAGGTCTTCCGTGAGCTTAACCTCACGGTATCTTTACTCTCTCTCTCTCTATATATATATATAGAGTAGATTATTGTGAAAATATTTGTATTTCAACCGATATGCAAACGGATCAAAAACTATATTTTAATATCTCAAAAATTTCAATTTATGATTTTTATTAAATTATTTATATAAAAACTTTGTGGAATACAAAAATTTGGAATGTTTTGAGTTTTTAAGTCATTCTTTTAAATTTTTGAAAAAATAGCTCTAAAAATAATAATGAATATTCAATGTTTGTATTATTTTTTCAAAAATTCAAAAGAATTTCTTAAAAAACTTAAAACACTCCATTTTTTTGTATCCCACAAGATTTTTATATGAATAATTTAATAGAAACTATAAATTAATTTTTTTGTGATTTTAAAATATAGTTTTTGATCCATTTGTATATCATTCTCATTAAATTCTTTATATGAAAATGCAAAAATTTGGAGCGTTTCACAATAGTCTCTCTCTCTCTCTCTCTATATATATATAGGGAAAGGTTACGGTGCTTTACAAAGTAAAGACCCATTTTTACTTTGCATTGAGATTTCATATACCGACATTTCAAATGGTTAATCTAAGTTGCTTAATAATTTCTTTATATTAAAATCTTATGAGATATTAAATTTCATGATTTTTGTGAGTTTTTTAGCTATTTTTAAATTATTTTAAAAAAAACCTTGTTTAACATAATAAAATGGTTTACAAAAAATAATTAAAAAAATAGCTAGAAAGCTTTAAAAAATATGAAATTTAAAAACCCATGAGATTTTAACATAAAAAAATTATTGAGCAACTTAGATTGATCATTTGAACCGTCGGGATATGAAATCTCAATGCAAAATAAAAATGGATATTTACTTTGCAAAGCATCATAACCTACCTATATATATATATATATATATAGAGAGAGAGAGAGAGAGAGAGAGTAAAGATACCGTGAGTTTAAGCTCACGGAGGCCTTCCATGAGATTAACTCAAAAAATATATCAAATCATCTCCAAATTTTAATTTATCATTCTCATTAAATTATTTATATGAAAATCTCATGGGATGCAAAAATTTGGAGCGTTTTGAGCTTTTTAAGTCGTAGTTTTTAATTTTTGAAAATCAGCTCTAAAAATAATAATAAAATATTTAATATTTGAACATCATTTTAGAAAATTAAAAACGGTGGGTTAAAAATACACACGCTCTAAGGATTTTGAACTAAATTTTTTATTTCCTACGTAAACAGTAACTAAAAGATATAGTGAAAATTATAATAAAATAATATAAATAATAAATATTTATAGTAATAAATATTACACCAAATATCTATCTAATTAATTGTTCATGATACTTTAATCTGTAGAAAAGGACTGGTTATATAGTATAATATAATATATATTAAATTAATCATCATAATAAAAATCTTTAAGGAAATAATTCTCTTTCTGAAATTAAGTTATTAACAAATTATTTATAAATATTAGTATATAACAATTTATGTTAATATATAATAAATAAATTATACAACAACAACAAACACTTTAATCCCAAATAAATTGGGTAGGCCAGAAATGAAACCCAATCCAAAAGTATAAGATCAAAAATCTCAAATATCAATGATAATAATGATGATGATGAAAATAATAATAATAATAATAATAAATAAATAAATATAAATAAATAATGATAATCCTAATGGTGATAACAATATGATAATAATAATGATGATAATGATGTTGATAATATGTTAATAATAATAATAATACAATAAACCTCTATTATAAAATTTATTTCTAAATCCTAAATTCTAAACTCTAAAATCCTAAAAATCTAAAAAACTGAAAATCTAAGAATATAAAGTATATAACTCTACTAAAATCTAAGAATCTAAAAGACTGAGGTTATGGTGATTCGCGAAGCACAAAAGCTCATGTGCTCCGCGTCCGTATCTTGAATTTGAAAGTTCAAACGGCCGATCTAAACGTTGAATATGAGTACAAAATCACTAGTTTTGGATGGTACAGAAATCGTTAGATCAGCAAAATTTGTACCCAAAACTAGATCAGCAAATTTTGTATCCAAAACTAGTGGCTTTGTACAAAAGATTTCTTGCTATTTTTTGCTATATAGTAAAGATATTGTCGAGTTTAACTCAAAAAGTACATCAAATCATCTCCAAATTTTAATTTATCATGTTCGTTAAATTATTTATATGAAAATCTTGTGAGATGCAAAAATTTAGAGTGTTTTGAGTTGTTAAGTTATCATTTTTAATTTTTATAAATGATGTTCAAATATAGAATATTTTCTTATTATTTGTAGAGCTGATTTTTAAAAATTAAAAATCTCAAAATACTCTAAATTTTTGCATCCCACAAGATTTTCATATTAAGAATTTAATGAGCATTTAAATTAAAATTTGAAAATGATTTGATATACTTTTTAAACTCACGACATCTTTACTCTCTCTATATATATCGGATATATTGGCAGGTGATGGCACACATGGAAATGCTTTTTATTAGTATTGAAATATATGTGCGCGATAAATACACTTTTTTTCTGAAGGATGATATATAATTATTTATCGTCTGTAAAAATTTGTCCGTAATCTATGTAATACATAGTTAATAGTTTTCTTTTCTCTTTATTTGTCAAAAATATGATTTTTCATTTTTCTTGACAAAGAAAAAGAAGATTCAATTCTGAACTAGAGAGAAACGATCATTGAAATCATGATCAAATTCTTTAAACAAAGATGAAGGATGGCAAAAGAATTCTCAATTTCTATTTGTTTTTTATTTCATGTTGGAACAATGATCCATACGGCCATACAAGATGGTGAAATATAACTACTTAATCAAATATTTATTTTAATTTGTAATATAATATATATACAAGGGATTAATCTTCTAAGTCTTTTAGTTGTGTCACATCATTAATATTTTTTTATCGTTAATGGTGTTTAAATCTCTTCATCTATCTTGATCTAATGGCTGATGTATAATTATTTTCCCCTTCATTTTAAATGAATGTGTAATGTATTTAAAGTAAAATGTTATATTTCTAATTATTTATTCAGTAACTTATTTTTCGGCTTTGAAATTGAATCACTTAATTCATTATACATATGCAATTTTGATAGGCAACTAGATAATACATCTTTTTATTTATTTTACTGTTGCTACGGATAGAAAGATAATAATTGATTTTTATTTTCAGATCATCCGATGTGAATGATTTTTTTATAATGATAAAATTGGAAGTATAAATTTAATTTTGTTTCAAATTTTCAATATTTAGATAAATATAACTTGTTTGATTAGTTATTTGAATTTTATATCAAAATTTAAAATCTCAAATATCCACTGCATAGTAGCTTCGTCAGCCATATCATATAAGCAAGAATGGTGGTGTTTATCAATTCTAAACCGTTGCTGTCAAACTCCCTTCTCCATCATTTTATTTCTCAAGAGAAAAAATGTATGCAAACGGACCACATGTGCTTAGTGTTCGCTAGGGACAATTAATCGAATTCAGGAGCACATGTAACATGGGTTTTATAAAAATGCAATTATGCAACTATGCAACCACCATCGTAAGTAGAATAATCAAGGTTCGCATTTCACAAAAACACAAATTCTATTGCTATTTCTCTGAACCATCTAATACCAATGATGATTGACCATTTAACTTGCTCGAATACAGGTCCGAAAATTCTTTTATTCACCAAATTAAATATTTGACAGATATTCACAGAACATCTTTAACTTCAACCTTATCACATTTGATGTTGGTATTGAAAAGTGAAAATCGAAACTTATTCAAATTTCAAAAAACATATTTCTTATAGTCTTTTATTACTTTTTTACTAATTTATATCGGTGTTTACCCCTGAAAATTCGGGGATTAAAAAAAAGTAACTTGGGACAAAAGATTCAAAAATTCAAGGAGAAATTTTAAAAGCCTGAAGAGACTTAATTCAAGTCCAGAAGCACCACGAAAAAGAAGAATTCAGTGAAATGCTCAAAAATCAAAATTCCTAAGAAAAGAATTAAATGCCGAAGCTCTACAAATTCAAATCGAAAACCTCTTCGAAACCTAAAATCTCAAAACTCAAATTTTATGGCAAAATAAAATTCTCCATAAAATTCTGAGAATTTTCATATATTACTTGATATTTGTGGAGTTACAGAAGTCAAAGAAATTCCAAATTATCGATTAATATAATGAAAAATTAATTAATCAAGCGTTAAAAATTAATTGATGCTTGACCAAGGGGCAAAATGGTAAATAAAAATTACCATAAATTTTGTTATATTTCAAGGAATTTTTGAGCAAATTTTGGTGCAATTTGGACAAAGGGATCTTTGAGAAACAATTTAAAAGCAAAGGAGAAATAAGAAAATCAGCAAATGGAGAGCTCCAATTAAAAATCAAAATGGAGAGGGGCTAAATTCGAAAATTCCCATACTGCTACAGTCCCTCGCTACAGTAACCCGAGCCTCTCCACTGCCCAAAATTCGAAAATGGTGATGGTGCTCCCGTGCGACGAAAACCCACATATTATATACCGTTGGAAAGAGCACGGAGAGGAGAACACAATGAGATAAAGAACTTGCAAAATGGTTGAGCGGTTTGGGAGAAAACTGAAGGGGAAGTTTCCGATCCAAAAATTAAATTGAGCAATCCGAGCCATGATTGATCAAATTGACACTTCAAACACCTTCTCCATGGTCACAAGAGATTGTTTGAGGGCTTGGTTGAATTTCATAAGCTTTAAATTGGTGAGATCACGAACTCGCAAATCGGGTCAAAAAACCGAGTTGGTCAAACTCTATACCAGAGCATTCTATTGATTGAATAAACATTATAGATCAATTCCTGGGATCAATTAGATGTTAATCAAGTTTTGAAACACAAGAAATGGTGAAGAAATGAAGGAGAACGACTATGTGGCTTGAAACCGGGTTTGAAGGCAAAAACGGGTCTCGGGTGCGTAATTGTGATCCGGCAAGGTCTAAAATGCAGGAAGGGAGTGGCAAGAACGTGTTTGAATCTCTACAACCTTCTAGAAGTCCCTAGAATCATCTGATGACCAAGTGGTGGTTAAGGAGGGCAAATTTGTAAATTTTCAGCAAACATAACAAACTCCACTTGTGCCCCACTTGTGCTCTCAGCTGTTAGAGCACATTTAAAACACTTAGAACTGGTCTAATACACCACAAAACGTTCAGAAAGAGTATGAGAAGATGAATGAAGGGAGTTGGTGCATAAATTGGTCAAAGAAAAGTCAAACCGATCTCATACACCCATCTACCACCCCCTAGGCCTATATAAACCCCTCTCCTCCTTCAAATACAAAAGACACAACCCATCCCAAGCTGAATGCTAATCCAAAACGCTGCCAAAACCAATTGAAGCTCAAATTAGATACAAAATAAGATCCAATCTTTGAGTTTAGATCAAAATCAAGCCCAAAGATACAAGATTCAATCAAATCCTCTTCTACTCAAGCTACAAATTAGATCTAGGTAGCCATATATCATGTAAATATAGATATCAAGAGTGTATTAGAGCTTGTAATTTTGATTCGTGCAATAAAGATGAAATTTTTCATGTGCAAATTGATTTTTCTTCTTTTTCTTGACGTTCTTATGTTGCAATTCGATTTTTTTTATTTTCTTTCTTTTCTTTTAGCTCAAATCTGCATACAAACATCATTGAATGTTAGATTGAAGCTAAATGATGCATTTAAACCATTTAAGATCAATGAATCCCTTATAAATGCAAAATCAGCCCTAAAATGGCTGAAAATGCAATAAAAAGAAAAAACGGGATGAGATCTACTCCAAATCTTATAAAACTTTCAGATCTTGTAGAAATAAGTCATATGAATCTACAGAAACTAATTTTGTATTTTTTTGATTTTTCTATAAAAAGTTATAGCCTTTTTAATTCTGAAAAACATCAAGTTCTGTTAACATCAATTCATCTTTTACTTTTTTTCATTTTTTTTTTTTTTTTATTTTCTTTCTTTTCTTTTGGCTCAAATCTGCATACAAACATCATTGAATGTTAGATTGAAGCTAAATGATGCATTTAAACTGTTTAAGATCAATGAATCCATTATAAATGCAAAATCAGCCCTAAAATGGCTGAAAATGCAATAAAAAGAAAAATGGGATGAGATCTACTTCAAATCTTATAAAACTTTCAGATCTCGTAGAAATAAGTCATATGAATCTATAGAAACTGATTTTATATTTTTCTGATTTTTCTGTAAAAAGTTATAGCATTTTTAAATCTAAAAAACAGCAAATACTGGTACAGCATTTTCCGCTTTTGCCCCTGGTCTGATTCGAAAATAAAAAATCATATCTCTGCTATTCCAATTTAATTGAAATTTTGCAAGCATCTCGATCTAGTTATAATGCATCTCTCTGTAAATTTTCATAATTTTTGGAGCTTCATATGATTTTATATGCATTTATGAATCTTCAGCTAGTAGATTATAATAATCTGGTTCATAATAAAATAAAAATAACTCTATAAACTCTTGTGCCGGCTGAGTTCAGTCGTGAGCCCATGATTTTAAAGAGTTATAAGGCATGTGCCGGCTGCATTCAGTCGTGAGCCCTTGTCTTTATCTAAAATACAAAAATTATTTTTTTATAATAAACAAAACTCTTCTAAATCTCGTGCCGGCTAATACAAAGTCGTGAGCCCTTGATTTTGAAGATTTATAAGGCTTGTGCCGGCTAATACAAAGTCGTGAGCCCTTGCCATCAATAGAAATCAATAACTAAAAGAGTTTAAATTCAAAAGTTAAACTATTTTCTAAAAATAAAAATATATTTTCAGCTTTTTCTAAATTTTATTTAAAACTTCTTCGCTAAATAGCCTTAAAGTGCATTAAAACGATTTCAAATAAGAAAGTTTTCAACATAACAATTATTCATCATAACCTTATTGATACTATCATAATCTGGTTCGAAAGGTTTCTTAAGCATATTTTTCAAAAATATCAAAAATACCCTCAGCTGTCCAATTCAGTCCTTTATCAGAAAAGAATTAAAAAACTGTACCGATCCGTGAATTTGACATATATATATTATTTTATATTCATAAAATACATATCAAGAGGAGCTTGTATAAAAATTTTCATGCAAAAATACGCTTTAAATACCTTTCAAATATGCAAAACAATCCTGACAGCCCCTGATTTTCAGAACCGTCATCTGTTGGTATTTTGCACTAAACAGTACTTTAAAGTGCTCAAAATGAAAAATGTTCAAAATAAAAGTTGTTCCTAACATCTCATTTCATTTTTCTGTCAAATAAAATCAGTATGTTATTAACTAATTTCTCTCTAAATATTCAAAAGAACAGTATAATTTGCTGAATTCTTCGTTAATTTTCAGATTGTCGTTTGCTGATATTCCTCCCGAAATAATATTTTAGAGGGTTCAAATTAAAAAAACGTTCAAAATAAACATTTTCATTGATATTTTTGTCAAATAAAATTAGTATATTACTAATATATTTTTCTCAAAAAATCTAAAAGATCACTACCTTATTATATTTTCTTTACCATTAAAAATCAGAAAAATATTATGATCCATTCTATAAAAAATATTTTAAAATCATAAATATTTTGATAATAAGCATAAATAAAAATATAATAAAATTTCTTTATAAATAGATCTTAAGAAAATAAATAAAAAAATTTATAATAAATCATTTTCATTAAATAATAATCATTTCAAGATATATAATAATTAGAATAAAAATTATAAGAAAATAAAATAAAAGTAATGCATTCATTGAAAATATATAATAAAAAGAGATAACATAAAAAAATAATAAGATAGAATTTTTCTTAAAATAAATAAATAAATATAATTCTTATTTATTAAATCAAATTCTAAATTAAATAATTTTAAATAAAAATATAAAAATATAAAAATAAATAAAATTAAATATATAATGAATAAAAAAAATAATAAAATAAAATAAATATAACTCTTATTCAAAATCAAATAAAATTTAAATAAAAATGAATTAAATAAATAAATACATAGATAAATAAAAAGTGAAAGACTAAATCAACATTCACCTAAAATAAAGATAAATTCAATTTCAAAACTAAATCAACATTCACCTAAAATAAAGATCATAATAAAAAATAAATAAAAAAATAATTCTCAATCTTCAAAATTAAATAAATTTAGATATCAATAAATAAAAAAATATAAGTAAAAATAATAATAATAAATAAAAGACTTTCTTTCTTCTTATCAAATAAAAAAATTCAATTTTAGAATTAAATCAATCTTAATCTAAAATAAAAATAACTCTCAAGACTAAATAAATTTAAATAAGATAAGTTCAAATAATAAATAAATAAATAAATAAATAAAAACTAAATCATTTTATCAATAAAAATAAAAGTCAATTCACAAGTTGTAGACTACCTTGAAAAGTCCATATCATCCATGTCCTTTCTTACAATGACCACTTAAAATTGCTTAACTATTCTCGTTTATTTTTCCTTTCTTAATCGAGAGGTTCCTCGGGTTCAAAGCCCGGGTAATTAACAATGGGGGCTTGCGCCCATTGGAATCTTAAAGACCTCACAATCACTAAAAAAACCTTTAAATGTGCATTCCAAATTTATATAAATATACCTCAATGCACACTTAGAGGGATCTCCGTGTCCTTCTTCCGCAATTCATCGTCCAGTTCCTTTTTCAGGGCGGTGAGAGGCGCGAAAAAGGGTCGCACAGGATCTGGCACGCCCGGTGGGACCAAGATTCTCCTCTCATCTTTGAAATAGAAAAATAAATAGAATAGTTTAGTAAATTAAGTGGTTGCTTATAAAAAAATAAAAACTAATAAAGTTGAAGTTGTTGTTTGTTTTGCAGGTGAAATGATATTCCTTGGCAACAATAAGACAACAACAATGGTGGCTTCTCACACCATCATCCTTCTCAAAGCGCCGAAGGAAAATACTTTATTTTCTTCGGGACTATCCTGCAAGAGAAGTCATCATCAACACTCCAAAGTGGTGGCATCAACCATGGTGGCTACTATCTCCGCAGCAGCCACAAAGAAGAAAAAGATGAAGAAGTTGTTTATTTCACTCTGACTCCGAAGGGCGTAGACAACAAAATCATGGACTCCCCTCCTGGACCTCAAAAGAGGAGGAGACGCCCAACCAAGAAGACAATCTCTCCCAAAATTGCCTTTACACTCAAGGTCTCCCAGAAAAGAACTCGAGAAGTATCTCAAGAACTTCTGGTGGCTAGGTCAAATATCCCTGTATCCAACTCTTTCTCCGCTCTAAGAGTTATAGCAGAGGACCCTTCTAGAGGTCAGAAGTGTCAAGTTTGGGAATTTCCATCACGAAAATCTCAACAAAGCTAGAAGAAGTCAGTCTCATCAGTGACCTTAAAAGAAAAAGAGGAATCTGAAAACTAGAAAGTCGAGATGTCAAACCTCTGACCAAACCCAAAATCGGGTACCAATCAAACCCAGGTCGATCTTTCCTTCTCAAGATCAAGTAAGCTAGAATTATCATAATCGAGTCGCTCAAGCTACGAGGCTCGTAAAAAGAAGAAATCAGAAAACCACGTAAGAACGGGTCCCCATAACTTCTAAGACTCAATATGAATCCCTATTAAAACTAGTGGCTGAAGAACACCTCTTATAGGGTATTTAATAGGTTGGGTCCCAAGATTCGATCCGAAAATTTCTCTATCTCCATCAATAACCAAAGCCGAAAGAAAGATGAGTCATCAAATATGTGGGAGACCTAGAAGGACATTTCTCGTCCTATATGATCAGCGAAATCTTCGGGAAAAATAAAAAGTCTCAAGTCCACGCCAGTGTCAGTGCGGTGACTTCAAAAGATCATCAGGATCCTAAAAATTGATCCCCACAAAATTAGACCAATACAACAAATACTGGTAAAGGCAATGGTCGAAAAGGAAGATCAAGAAAAAATAAAAGAGCAAGTGATAGTAACAAATCTGGAGAAGAAGGGAATGAAGAAAATAATTCTTCCGACTCCGAAGATGGATGTGAAAATCACGGAGCAATAAGCATCCCTCCTGACAACATAGAATTATTGAGAAATCATATAGAGATGCAGGATGAAGAGCTTGTGAAACAACGAGAACTCCTGATGGTTGTGTTAAAGCAGAATGAAGAACTAGCCAACGCCATCAAGGCTTTACAAGAGCACATGAATCTTAACACTGATACTAACAAAGTAAAGTGTTCTCATCAAATAAGTATCAATGTCGATTCCAAAAATCAGAAAGGAAGAGATGAGTCAAATACCAATGCTGGTCCTAGCAACCCGAGAGTGACCTTTCATAGTCACATAAATCCCGAACACGAATACCAAGGGGTAACCAAGAAAGAAATACAAGCGATGATTGCTCACGGATACGAGATCGCGGGAGGTGACTATGCACTTCCGTCATCCGAAACTATGGACATTCATATCCCGCCATCTATAATCTCAAAGAATATCCAAAAGGGTATGTGATACCAAAATTCGGGTCTTCTCGGGAGAAGTAAATCGAGATCCGAACCCGAAACAACACTTGGCGCACTTTGTAGCCTCGTGTGGGAACACCGGCGGGAATGATGCATTGTTACTATGACAATTCTCTCAAAGTCTAGTTGGCACTTGCTTTTCAATGGTATTATTCATTAGAAAATGAAAGTGTAAACACATGAGATGAAATGGTGAATGCATTTAGGGCGATTCGCCATGATATCGATAAAATGAATATAGCCGATCTGGAAACACGAAACCCAGAAATGGTGAGTCCATGGTGGATTACAGCAACAGATGGAGAAATTTCAGCATCAAATGTGATGGGACCTTGACCGAGAACGAAGCGGTCAACTTGATCAAAAAAAAATATCGATGGATGGATGGAGATGCTCTTAAGTGTGACCAAAGTCAACACGCTCAAATATTTACCAAGAGCAGTGTCCAACACGAAAAGCATGTCCTCTGTTAATATCCCAAGCTTCATGGGTTCTCGACTGCAAAGAAAGACAGAAGCAAAGGAGACTGTGAAGAGTAAAGAATTGGTCGTATCCTAGTTGATCTTGGATCTTGATCAATATCATGCCCTCAAAACCTTAAAGATAAAAGCCTTTGATGTGAAAACCTATCCACGAGTTCAACCAAAACTTCCGAGAAGGCCTTGGAGCGGTGACCACGAACTTACAACATGGTGGCTTAGAATCCCCGATGAAATTTTATATGATAGATGCTGAGCCATCATATCGGGCATTGTTGGGACGACCTTGGCTACACAACAATCAGTTCTTCTTATCAAAAGAAAGCAAAGAGAAGGATAAATTCTCAGAGTCAGTAAAAATATCAAGGATTGTTATGCAAATGAAGAATCAGAATATGATGCCTTTTCAAAGGAAAAAGAAGAAATCAAGTTTCACTTCAAACCTCATACCATGTTTCAAACCAAAAGATCAAGCAATGGTTCAGATGAAGAGGGTTGCATTCCAAGTCGAGACATCATCAAATGAAGAGTCCGAGGAATCTGAAGATTCAGGACACACGATGTCACGTAATATCTCGGTGTACGGGAGTTCAAATGAAGAAGAGTCAGAGAATAACTCAAGATCAAGAGAGCAAGAATCATCTGAAAACTCAGAAAGAGAAGAATCAGATGAAGAAATTATCTACCATTGTCTTCGAAGACCTGAAAATGATGTAGATACAAGTAGCGAAAGTGAAGCATCATATGTGATCGATCACATAGAAGATAAACTTATGTGCCTCGCTATTACCGATGGACCAGCAGGTGAAGATCACGTGTTTTCGGGTCCCAACTCTTCAAATGCAAGGCCCCAATGGTGCGATGCCTCGAGAACCCGTGTTTGGGATCTCAGAGTAGCAGAACCTCCCTCAATCGAAAAATTGAGATGCCAAGTAGAAGTCAACGAAGAGAAATAGGCCGAACAATGGGAGGTGATGCATGATATAAAACTACAAAATAATGAAATCCTAGAAATGGTCAAAGCCCTTCAAATAACCATCGGTGACGCTAATACCTCGGAAAAAGTAATAAGAACCCCGGGAGAGAACCAAGATAAAGGTAAACGACCCATGTGCGCAAGAGAAAGAGCGACGAGACATGACTCTCAAGCAAAAGAAGAGCAAACCATATTCTTTTCAAAGAGACAAGGTGGCTAAAATCTTTAAAGAAGCGATAGAAAATGGACTTATCCCGATAAGCAAAAGACCGGCGGAGATGGAGAAATACGATGATTCAAATTACTTGTCCTTATCATCAAGTCTTGGGGCACCCGATCGAGAATTCTTTGGGTATTTAAAGATTGGGTTGAGAAATGATACACGAAGGAATAATCGAACTCCCGCAAAGTGTTCTTCAAAGCTCGGTCCCACATGAAGCAAAAGTACAAGAGGAGAGCGTGCGATTCAGAGTATGCACTATCTCACATGACATGGTAGATGAAGACTTTGATGATGGGATTGTCTTCAATCTTAAGTCAATTAAGACTCTTCTCCCGGAATCGGGGACCCAAAAAGAAGAAAAGCCAAAAGGAGTCGGGAGTGATCAAAACCCTCTCAAGAAGTTTAAGAAGAGGAATCTTAAAGAAGTGCATCGCTCGAATCATGTATTGAATGTACAACGGTGACTGATAAATACTTCAAAGACTTAACCCCAAAGGAGATAAATCACATACAAATTTTAAAAACCTTCATGGTACCCGTAAAGTTGATATATGTGAAGGGCAAACCTATAGTTCAGAAAGCTATCATTTTCTATAAAAATAATTCAACCCAGTCCAGGGAAGACTCTAGTGTTGATTCCTGGGAACGATGGATGATGGAGCAGGAAGACTCGGGCGACGAGAAAGATAATGATGTCATCGCTCACTTCTTCGAAAAGAAAACCTATAAGTTGGCACAAAGGATAAATTATCTATAAGAGACGTGTCAAAACCCGAAACCAAGACCTTCACGAGACTATGAAATAATTCTCGGAAGATGATCAAGGGTCCAGACGGTAAAATGAAGAATACCCGAGAAATGAGTTATGAATCTGATGATGATTCACGATTCATCAAGAATTAGTCCCACCATACATAATCAGTCGTAGGGTGTAAAAAAATAAAATAAAAGTCTCAATTGACACAAAAACAAAAAAAAAGCAGAATAAATACCTTAATAGACCTAAAAAAAACCCGAAAATATAATAAATGCTTCAATGGACCCGAAAATCCAAAACAAGAATAAAAGCCTCCATTGATCTAAAAATCTAAAAAAAAAATTAATGCCTTAGTAGGCCCGAAACCCAAAAATATGATAAAACCTCAGTAGGTCCGAAAACCTAAAAATATGATAAAAGTCTTAGTAAGCCCGAAAATCCAAAAGTAGCATAAAAGCCTATATAGATTCAAAAATCCAAAAATATAATAAAAATCTCAATAAGCCTGAAAACATAAAAACCAGAATAAAGGCCTTTATAGGTCCAAAAACTCAAAAATACAATAAAGGTCTCAGCATGTCTCTATAGACCCAATAAAAAAAAAGAATAAAAACCTCAATAAGCCTAAAAAATCCAAAACCGAATAAAAGTCTTAATAGGTCGAAAAACCCAAAAATAAAATAAAGACCTTAATAGGTCTAAAAACCCAAAAAAATAAGATAAAGACTTCGATATGTCTGAAAACTAAAAAATAAAATAAATATCTTTATAAATTCGAAAACCCAAAAATAAAATAAAGTCTCAATATGCCTCATAAATAGAATAAATACCTTAATAGGCTTAAAAAACCACAATACATGATAAAACCTTAAGTGAGACCGAAAATTCAAAACCAGAATAAAAGACTCAATTGGTTTAAAAATCTAAAAATATAATAAATGTCTCAATAGGTCCGAAAAAAAAAGTCTCAGTAGATCTGAAAACCCAAAATCAGAATAAAATTTGTATAAATTCGAAAACCTAAAAATAAAATAAAGGCTTTTATAAGCAGAAAAATTCAAAAATAAAATAAAGACTTTTTATATGACCAAAAATCTAAAATCAGAATAAAGACATTTATAGGTCCGAAAACTCAAAAATAAAATAAAGGTCTTTATAGGCTCAAAAACTCAAAATCAAAATAAATCCTCAGTAGACTCGAAAAAATCCAAAATCTAAAAACATAATAAATGTCTCAATAGGTCCGAAAAACCCAAAAGCAAAATAAAGACATCTATAGACTCGAAAATCCAAAAATAAAATAAAGTACTCGATAGGCCTGAAAAATCAAAATCAGAATAAAAACCTTTATAAGTTCGGAAACAAAAAAAATAGAATAAGCCTCAATAGGCTCGAATATCCAAAATCAGAATAAAAGTCTTTATAGGCTCGAAAACTCGAAAATAAAATAAAGCCATATTAAATAAAAATAATAATAAATGTTAGTACCTCAAACCAAAAAGAAATATAATAATAACAATAAAATGATACCTTAATAAATTCAAATTTCAAAAAATAAAATAAAATTAATTAAGGCTAAAACCCCAAACAGAAAAACTGTAAGGATTCAATTAGAGCCAAATCAAACCTAAAACAAAAAAATCCCATAAAGATCAAATCAAAATTCAATTCAAGACAAAAAAAACCATAAAATAAAATATCACGAAAACTCAAATCAAATTAAAGCCAAAACCACAAAAATGGAAGGCCGCCAAAACTATTAATCATCTCGGGTTATGAGTGACATAGCGTTTCGATTTCATAATTGATGAATCCGATCGAGACGATTAAGTGATCCAAATCTCATCCGGTCTCTTGATAAACAAACCTAACAAAGCCCAAAACGCTTAGGTTTGATACCCAAGTTATGAGTTGGCGATGCTTCATACGTTATAACTTGGAAGATCAAAGAAAACAATCAAGTGATTCAAATCTCACCCGTTTTTTCGATAAATAAACCTAATAAAAGTGAAAACGCTCAGGTTTCAATACCTAAGTTGTGAGTTTGCATAGCGCTTCAAATTTCACAATTTAGAAAATCAGTAAAATGATTAAGTGACCTAAATCTCACCCATTTTTATTTTTGATAAACAAACCTTATAAAGCCCAAAACGCTCGGGTTTGGTACCCAAGTTATGAGTTGGCGGTCATGCTTCATACTTTGTAACTTGGAAGATCAAGAAAACAATCAAGTGATCCAAATCTCACTTTGTTTTTTGATAAAGAAACCTAATAAAAGTCAGAACGCTTAGGTTTCAATACCTAAGTTGTGAATTGGTACAGTAACTTCAAATTTCACAATTTAGAAAATCGATAAAATGATTAAGTAACCTAAATCTCACTCATTTTTTTTTTTGATAAACAAACCTAACAAAGCCCAAAACGCTCGGGTTTGGTACCCAAGTTATGAGTTGGCGGTCGCTTCATGCTTTGTAACTTGGAAGATCAACAAAACAAACAAGTGATCCAAATCTCACCTTTGTTTTCGATAAAGAAACCTAATAAAAGTCGAACGCTTAGGTTTCAATACCTAAATTGTGAGTTGGCATAGCGCTTGATTTCATAATTTAGAAGATCAAGTAAAATGATTAAGTGACCCAAATCTCACCCATTTTCGATAATCAAACCTAACAAAGCCCAAAACGCTCGTGTTTTTATTGCTTGGATCATGAACTAACACAGCTTTCATAATTCGAAGATTGGTAAAACAATATAGTGATTCAAATCTTATATGTTTTCCGATAATCAAACCTAACAAAGCTCAAAATGCTCGGTTTTAACACCCCAAATTATGTGCTAAGAGCTTGTTTCATAATTGAGAAGATCAGTAAGGTGATTAAGTGAATGAAATTCATAATCTTCTAATAACCGAATCTATAAGGCACAAAACACTCAGATTCATTAATCTCGAACAAAACTCGATCCAGACTATCCAGACTCAAGATTAAAATCATAAAATGAGATGCCATGGAGAAACCATCAAGACCAAAACCACGCGAAGGTAAAGGCGATAGCTTTGGTGTTTGGGCTCATAACACAAATACCACTGGGTTTGTCCATTTGATACAGAATAAATATAAAAATGGGCAGGGTTTGTAGATTGTCCCTTAAACTATCTATATCGCCCAATGACGAAAGTTGCTCATATTGGTCGCCCACGGTGCAAGCCAAGGGATAGGTCGAGCAAATTGGTGGCTAGTAATAGTCGCTTCCGAGGGAATGTAAATAAATAACTCTCGTACATATTAATAGCAAATAATAATAATAACAAAATTTTCCCTCTCAAATAAAAATATATTAAAAAATATACTATAAAATAACAAAAATATTTTCTATATTTTTGAATAAAACATATAAAAATAAAATTTTCAAAAGGGGTTGTCACCTTTGTCCCCGACACCACGAGTGTTATACAAAGCCAGGTTGGGTGCATTTATCCGCAAAAGCACCGCACGCCTAAGAAAATGGTTTGTTACAATCCCACAACAAATCGTGGAGGGATCAGAATAAAGGGTTTACGCTTTTACCTGGCATTTATATGTCAAACAAAGTGGTTTGCTTAAAGAAGTGACTTTGTTCATGGAGAGCGAACCTACCCGATGAAAGCCTGTCTCGCAGGGATGCGTGAAGGATGTTTGAGGGTAGGATCCCCACCGAATAGATTGAGCGGAGATGAGCGACGGTGAGTTTCCACTTTAGCACGCAAAGGTGCACAAATGAGGGGAGAGCGTGTGAGCTTCCAAAATTAAGTGACAAGTATATATGATGTCTCCACAAAATGGTGTTGTCAATTGAATCCATAATCCAATTGACACTGGCAAGTTTATCCGTCAGTAATAAAAGGATAAACGGGTTTGCTCTCGTACCGACCTGGGGTCAATACGGGTAGGTTCGATATCAAGTAAAATACCATCTCCACCAAACAAATTGAGAGGAGACGAGCGACGGTGAGTTTCCACTTTAGCACGCAAAGGTGCACAAATGAGGGAGAGTGTGTGAGCTTCCACTTAAAAATGATATATACATGAAGTATCCATAAAATGGTGTTGTCAATTGAATCCATAATACAATTGACACCGGCAAGTTTATCCGTCGCAATAAAAGGATAAACGGGTTCACTCGTACCGCCCTAGAGGTCAATACGGGTAGGATTGGTATCCTTAAATGCCATGGTCCCGCCGTGAAGCTGTGTTAAAAATGCTGATTAGAAGAAACGCTGATTGAACAACATATGCGAGCAAACAAACAACAAGCATACAAACTTATCAGGAGCAAAGAAAGGTGAAAGCAAAAGTTCATTAAAGATTAGGCAAGAGCAGAATCTTCTGATGAAAAGTTTGAGGTACGAAGCCCCATTGAAAGGATATCGGGTAAACAAGCCACCGTAAGAAAAACACACTAAGTATAAGTCGAAAGAAAAAGAAGTTAGGGTTGAAATCACTTGAAGTGAAGATGCTTTGTCGAAGATCCCAACAGACGAGGCCTCAAGTTTTAACATCTTCACCAAAGGATGCATCGAAGGCGAAATTTGAGATTCCCTGCGGATGAAGAAGTGAAGCAAGAGTTTCTTTAGATGAAGGTATCTGAACAAAGACCTTTCAGAAAAGAAATTAAATCCAAAACCTCTACAAAGAAGAAAATCAGGGTTGAAACTTCTTGGAACGAATGTACTTCATTGAAGATCCCACCAGATGAAGAGTTCAAGCCGAAACCTCTTCAAACGAGACTCTAATCGAAGATTGCTTCAGTAAGGAGTTGGAGACCTAAGTCCAAAAGCCGGCAGAACGCTTCAAGCTAATGACTTAGAAGGTCGGATAAGACGCACAAAGCTCGGCCCGTCTTCCGATAATTGCGTGCCCGACGTGAGTTGGCATAGCGCTTCAGACTCAAAACGTCCTGAGCCCTGTATCTTTTGTCAAAGATAACCTTATTGGAGTAAAGTAAATCAGAGATTTTTGGCATGAAGAAGTGAAGCTGAAACCTCTTCAGATGAAGGGATCCAAATGGAAAACACCCTTCACAAGAAAATTCAATTCGAAAACCTCTACAAAGTCAGAATAAGTGTTAAGTTTGAATACACCAAAGCAGGCCCTTCAATTCTCAAAGTGTTCACGACCCGCTTTGGTGGGTGGCTCTTTGTTTACCCCTGAAAATTCGGGGATTAAAAAAAAGTAACTTGGGACAAAAGATTCAAAAATTCAAGGAGAAATTTTAAAAGCCTGAAGAGACTTAATTCAAGTCCAGAAGCACCACGAAAAAGAAGAATTCAGTGAAATGCTCAAAAATCAAAATTCCTAAGAAAAGAATTAAATGCCGAAGCTCTACAAATTAAAATCGAAAACCTCTTCGAAACCTAAAATCTCAAAACTCAAATTTTATGGCAAAATAAAATTCTCCATAAAATTCTGAGAATTTTCATATATTACTTGATATTTGTGGAGTTACAGAAGTCAAAGAAATTCCAAATTATCGATTAATATAATGAAAAATTAATTAATCAAGCGTTAAAAATTAATTGATGCTTGACCAAGGGGCAAAATGGTAAATAAAAATTACCATAAATTTTGTTATATTTCAAGGAATTTTTGAGCAAATTTTGGTGCAATTTGGACAAAGGGATCTTTGAGAAACAATTTAAAAGCAAAGGAGAAATAAGAAAATCAGCAAATGGAGGGCTCCAATTAAAAATCAAAATGGAGAGGGGCTAAATTCGAAAATTCCCATACTGCTACAGTCCCTCGCTACAGTAACCCGAGCCTCTCCACCGCCCAAAATTCGAAAATGGTGATGGTGCTCCCGTGCGACGAAAACCCACATATTATATACCGTTGGAAAGAGCACGGAGAGAGAACACAATGAGATAAAGAACTTGCAAAATGGTTGAGCGGTTTGGGAGAAAACCGAAGGGGAAGTTTCCGATCCAAAAATTAAATTGAGCAATCCGAGCCATGATTGATCAAATTGACACTTCAAACACCTTCTCCATGGTCACAAGAGATTGTTTGAGGGCTTGGTTGAATTTCATAAGCTTTAAATTGGTGAGATCACGAACTCGCAAATCGGGTCAAAAAACCGAGTTGGTCAAACTCTATACCAGAGCATTCTATTGATTGAATAAACATTATAGATCAATTCCTGGGATCAATTAGATGTTAATCAAGTTTTGAAACACAAGAAATGGTGAAGAAATGAAGGAGAACGACTATGTGGCTTGAAACCGGGTTTGAAGGCAAAAACGGGTCTCGGTGCGTAATTGTGATCCCAAGGTCTAAAATGCAGGAAGGGAGTGGCAAGAACGTGTTTGAATCTCTACAACCTTCTAGAAGTCCCTAGAATCATCTGATGACCAAGTGGTGGTTAAGGAGGGCAAATTTGTAAATTTTCAGCAAACATAACAAACTCCACTTGTGCCCCACTTGTGCTCTCAGCTGTTAGAGCACATTTAAAACACTTAGAACTGGTCTAATACACCACAAAACGTTCGAAAGAGTATGATGAGAGATGAATGAAGGGAGTTGGTGCATAAATTGGTCAAAGAAAAGTCAAACCGATCTCATACACCCATCTACCACCCCCAGCCCTATATAAACCCCTCTCCTCCTTCAAATACAAAAGACACAACCCATCCCAAGCTGAATGCTAATCCAAAACGCCGCCAAAACCAATTGAAGCTCAAATTAGATACAAAATAAGATCCAATCTTTGAGTTTAGATCAAAATCAAGCCCAAAGATACAAGATTCAATCAAATCCTCTTCTACTCAAGCTACAAATTAGATCTAGGTAGCCATATATCATGTAAATATAGATATCAAGAGTGTATTAGAGCTTGTAATTTTGATTCGTGCAATAAAGATGAAATTTTTCATGTGCAAATTGATTTTTCTTCTTTTTCTTGACGTTCTTATGTTGCAATTCGATTTTTTTTATTTTCTTTCTTTTCTTTTAGCTCAAATCTGCATACAAACATCATTGAATGTTAGATTGAAGCTAAATGATGCATTTAAACCATTTAAGATCAATGAATCCCTTATAAATGCAAAATCAGCCCTAAAATGGCTGAAAATGCAATAAAAAGAAAAAACGGGATGAGATCTACTCCAAATCTTATAAAACTTTCAGATCTTGTAGAAATAAGTCATATGAATCTACAGAAACTAATTTTGTATTTTTTTGATTTTTCTATAAAAAGTTATAGCCTTTTTAATTCTGAAAAACAAAGAAGTTCTGTTAACATCAATTCATCTTTTACTTTTTTTCATTTTTTTTTTTTTTATTTTCTTTCTTTTCTTTTGGCTCAAATCTGCATACAAACATCATTGAATGTTAGATTGAAGCTAAATGATGCATTTAAACTGTTTAAGATCAATGAATCCATTATAAATGCAAAATCAGCCCTAAAATGGCCGAAAATGCAATAAAAAGAAAAATGGGATGAGATCTACTTCAAATCTTATAAAACTTTCAGATCTCGTAGAAATAAGTCATATGAATCTATAGAAACTGATTTTATATTTTTCTGATTTTTCTGTAAAAAGTTATAGCATTTTTAAATCTAAAAAACAGCAAATACTGGTACAGCATTTTCCGCTTTTGCCCCTGGTCTGATTCGAAAATAAAAAATCATATCTCTGCTATTCCAATTTAATTGAAATTTTGCAAGCATCTCGATCTAGTTATAATGCATCTCTCTGTAAATTTTCATAATTTTTGGAGCTTCATATGATTTTATATGCATTTATGAATCTTCAGCTAGTAGATTATAATAATCTGGTTCATAATAAAATAAAAATAACTCTATAAACTCTTGTGCCGGCTGAGTTCAGTCGTGAGCCCATGATTTTAAAGAGTTATAAGGCATGTGCCGGCTGCATTCAGTCGTGAGCCCTTGTCTTTATCTAAAATACAAAAATTATTTTTTTATAATAAACAAAACTCTTCTAAATCTCGTGCTTGGCTAATACAAAGTCGTGAGCCCTTGATTTTGAAGATTTATAAGGCTTGTGCCGGCTAATACAAAGTCGTGAGCCCTTGCCATCAATAGAAATCAATAACTAAAAGAGTTTAAATTCAAAAGTTAAACTATTTTCTAAAAATAAAAATATATTTTCAGCTTTTTCTAAATTTTATTTAAAACTTCTTCGCTAAATAGCCTTAAAGTGCATTAAAACGATTTCAAATAAGAAAGTTTTCAACATAACAATTATTCATCATAACCTTATTGATACTATCATAATCTGGTTCGAAAGGTTTCTTAAGCATATTTTTCAAAAATATCAAAAATACCCTCAGCTGTCCAATTCAGTCCTTTATCAGAAAAGAATTAAAAAACTGTACCGATCCGTGAATTTGACATATATATATTATTTTATATTCATAAAATACATATCAAGAGGAGCTTGTATAAAAATTTTCATGCAAAAATACGCTTTAAATACCTTTCAAATATGCAAAACAATCCTGACAGCCCCTGATTTTCAGAACCGTCATCTGTTGGTATTTTGCACTAAACAGTACTTTAAAGTGCTCAAAATGAAAAATGTTCAAAATAAAAGTTGTTCCTAACATCTCATTTCATTTTTCTGTCAAATAAAATCAGTATGTTATTAACTAATTTCTCTCTAAATATTCAAAAGAACAGTATAATTTGCTGAATTCTTCGTTAGTTTTCAGATTGTTGTTTGCTAATATTCCTCCCGAAATAATATTTTAGAGGGTTCAAATTAAAAAAAAATGTTCAAAATAAAGTTGTTCATAACATTTTCATTGATATTTTTGTCAAATAAAATTAGTATATTACTAATATATTTTTCTCAAAAAATCTAAAAGATCACTACCTTATTATATTTTCTTTACCATTAAAAATCAGAAAAATATTATGATCCATTCTATAAAAAATATTTTAAAATCATAAATATTTTGATAATAAGCATAAATAAAAATATAATAAAATTTCTTTATAAATAGATCTTAAGAAAATAAATAAAAAAATTTATAATAAATCATTTTCATTAAATAATAATCATTTCAAGATATATAATAATTAGAATAAAAATTATAAGAAAATAAAATAAAAGTAATGCATTCATTGAAAATATATAATAAAAAGAGATAACATAAAAAAATAATAAGATAGAATTTTTCTTAAAATAAATAAATAAATATAATTCTTATTTATTAAATCAAATTCTAAATTAAATAATTTCAAATAAAAATATAAAAATATAAAAATAAATAAAATTAAATATATAATGAATAAAAAAAATAATAAAATAAAATAAATATAACTCTTATTCAAAATCAAATAAAATTTAAATAAAAATGAATTAAATAAATAAATACATAGATAAATAAAAAGTGAAAGACTAAATCAACATTCACCTAAAATAAAGATAAATTCAATTTCAAAACTAAATCAACATTCACCTAAAATAAAGATCATAATAAAAAATAAATAAAAAAATAATTCTCAATCTTCAAAATTAAATAAATTTAGATATCAATAAATAAAAAAATATAAGTAAAAATAATAATAATAAATAAAAGACTTTCTTTCTTCTTATCAAATAAAAAAATTCAATTTTAGAATTAAATCAATCTTAATCTAAAATAAAAATAACTCTCAAGACTAAATAAATTTAAATAAGATAAGTTCAAATAATAAATAAATAAATAAATAAATAAAAACTAAATCATTTTATCAATAAAAATAAAAGTCAATTCACAAGTTGTAGACTACCTTGAAAAGTCCATATCATCCATGTCCTTTCTTCTTACGACCACTTAAAATTGCTTAACTATTACGTTTATTTTTCCTTTCTTAATCAGAGGTTCCTCGGGTTCAAAGCCCAGGGTAATTAACAATGGGGGCTTGCGCCCATTGGAATCTTAAAGACCTCACAATCACTAAAAAACCTTTAAATGTGCATTCCAAATTTATATAAATATACCTCAATGCACACTTAGAGGGATCTCCGTGTCCTTCTTCCGCAATTCATCGTCCAGTTCCTTTTTCAGGGCGGTGAGAGGCGCGAAAAAGGGTCGCACAATCGGTATGAAAGAAAAATTTTAAATAGCATAGAGAACTAAGTGTGTCGAATTTTCTAATTTTACGATAAATTAAAGTATTGGCTGTTGTTTCCTGCAACTTGGTACCTACATCCTCTACCTCAGATCTCTCTTATTCAAAAGAGTTGCGTTACACACTTATATGAGAGCCATTTACAGGAGACCTAAGAGATGATTAAATAGAAAAACAACATCAATTAGGATATACAAAACTTCCCTAATTCTATTTCTATTCTTGGAACAAAATCAGAGAGCAACAGCTCATATCCAGGCCACACGTCTAATATCAGACCTTTCCTCACCTCACTTTTCCTTTTTGTTACACTTTCTATATATTTGAGTCTGAAGTTGCCCTTGTCAATCAATGCCGTCATATCAGATTTAGGGCAAAATCTTCTGCAACACGTGCCAACTTCAGAAATAGACTTACCAGATAAAAATTGATGAAGTCCAATATAGGAACTGATGGTATTACGGCCCGCTTCCTTCAGCAGAACTGAGAGATAGTTGGGTTGCAAGTATGCAAGGAGATTAAAGAAGCATTTGAGTCGGTCAGAGTCCCGACAGACTGGAGTCAAGCCAACATCGTTCTACTAACCAAGTGCTCGGAACCGCGGACGCCGCGGGATTTCAGGCCACTAAGCATTGGAAATGTCCTATACCGTCTCTTCACGAAGATAATAACAATCAGGTTGCAACCATTCATAGCAAAGATCGTATCCCCGGAGCAGATGACATTCATAAGAGGACGGAACATTACGGATAACACGATCTTGTTAAAGGAGGTGCTGCATTCCTATCAGGATAAGAGGATGATGGGGAGGTAGTTCGCGTTAAAGACGATATCAATAAAGCATTTGACACAATTAAATGACCTTTTATACAAGGGGCGCTGAGACGGGTAGGGGTACCGGAGAAACTAAACCACCTCATCATGTCATGCCTTGCGCAGAGTAGGGTGACTGTGCAGGTAAATGGTGCGGGGAGTGGCCATCTGACCCCGACTAGAGGACTCCGCCAAGGGTGCCCGCTGTCTCCATATCTGTTCATAATATCGATGGAATTCCTATCTAAAGGGATGGACAAGGCGGTACTGGAAGGACGGATAAAGGGGTGAACTTGGTACCAGCGGCGCCTCGACTCACCCATGCTCTCTATGCGGACGATGTAATCATATTCGAGGAAGTAACAAAGGCTAAAATTAGAGGCTTAGGTGGCATCTTAGAAGAATTTGGGAGGCACTCGGGTCTGATGGTCAACCCAGATAAATCCAAGATCTGGTTCAGTAGGGCGTGTGATGGGGTATGCAGGGAGGCAATACTAACGGCGATCCAGGCTAAAGTGGCAGGAGAAAAGGAGAAGTACCTGGACATCTATATGCCAAATAGGGCTCGGGGGAAGGATTGGACGTCGCAGCTGCTGGAAGACCAATTCTGGGAAATGCTCGCGAGATGGAAGATCGGGCTGCTATCTCATTCGGGGCGCTTGACCTTAATGCGAGCGATCCTGACCTCGCTACCTGTATACTACATGTCGGTCTCGCTACTCTTGCGTTCAACCACAAGACGACTGACATCCCTTTTGCGACGTTTCATGTGGGGCAAGCTTAAAAAGCAACGCTAGTTAGCTCGGACAAGGTGTGTCAAGGGAAGGAGGTGGGGGGGGTTAGGAGTTAGGGACCTACAACTCATGAACGAAGCACTAATATTAAAGCTAGTATGGCAATTGGCGTAGGGAAATGATGTGCTATGGGTGGGAATCATGCAAGCGAAACACTGTGAGGGGGCACTCTGTGGCAAGCGGAAATCAGACCGGGAGTTAGCCCACTTTGGCGAGCAATGTGGATGCAGCGAGGCAAGCTCCAAGCTGATGTAATGTGAGACATGGGCACAGAGGAGGGGATCTCAGTAGCCGGCTAACCTTGATTTGATGGTTGGGAGATCACACTGGGTCGAGGTGAGATCACAACTAATATTACGGTAACACAATGTCTTGCAGATGATGGCGGGGGCTGAAACATGGATATGCTGACTCAGGTGGGGGCACAGACCTGACAACCAAAATTAGTTGTAAAGCTACCACGCCAACTGCAAGGTTCGAAATGAAGGATCGTTTGATTTGGACACCGACCAAGAGAGGGATATACACAGTCAAGCTGGGATACCAACTGTTGGCAGGAGAGGCAAGTGCAGGTCAGGGCCAGAACCGTATATGGGAACCCATCTGGTGACTCAAGCAGGTTGCACCCAAGGTCAAAATGTTCTTATGGAGAGTCTGCCAAGGTGCCCTTGCCACTACCCATGAGCTTCACCGAAGAATCCGCACCATTCCACCTCTGTGTAGTCGGTGTTAGTAGGAGAATGAGTACACTACCCACCTGCTCTTTTTCTGCCCAAGCTCCAGGGCAATCTGGTTCGCGTCAGACTTGGCTATACAAGTAGACGGCATGTCTTTCGATTTCAAGCAGGTTCTTGAGGTGTGGGGACAAATCTTATCTATGGAATATCAGGCTAAGGTGGCTAACCTTATGTGGTGCATCTGAAGCCGAGAAATGAGGAGGTGATCGAAGGTCGGAAGATACAACTGCTGAAAGTAGTACATCAGGCCCGTGCAATGGAGCATGTGGGGATACCGCCAGCCATGGCGCATCATAGGAAGCAGGAGATATTGGAGGTGCCCAGAGACCATAAACTAATACTTGTGGATGGCTCGTGGGACCAATAAGGAAAGGCTGGGGTGGCGGCAATAATATATGATGAGAATGATCAGCTGTTGGAACTGCGTAGTCGAGCCACGAACGCACGAGACTCTTACCAGGCCGAGGCCCAAGTAATATTGGAGGCGCTAAGATGGATGATGGAATAGGTGGACAGGGCGCGATGGGCAGGTGCGATAGTGGTCTCAGACTGTCAACCCCTTGTGCAGGCGATTATGAATGATCGAACAGAGAACTTTCCGTCCTGGCTCGCGGTGGAAACGCTGGTGAGAATCAGGGAGGTAAGGGATGGCCTTGAGGTGGCGGTACACCTGGAGCATGTAGGCGGGGAGGCGTTGCGAGGCCCGCATATTATGGCAAACTGGATCCGAAGGCGTGGAGAGACGAGCATTGCTGATAGACCGCCACCGAAATTGGCTCTGGAGGGCCCTGACAGTTGGGGCCTGGGACCGCACATCGTTAGGGAGTTGGTTCAAGTTGGCGGGTAGAAATAAGATTAATTTTTAGATAAGAGAGTACTAGATTATCTTATCTATTGTGCTAGCATTAATATTGTGGTGTAGGAATCATATTGGGGTGTAAGAACTATGTTATTAAGTGAATCAGGCTACGAACATTCCTAAAAAAATTATATAGGAACTGATAGTACAAAGAGATGTTACTCTTAATGCTACCTACACCTGCAAATATAGGAACTGATGGTACAAAGAGATGTTATTGTTAATGCTATCTACACCTGTAAATTCTGTACATGTTAAGATAGTACTTGCTCCTGGAACAACAACTTCAGGCTGGATCCTACACCTACAGAAGTAACTGTGCCTTCAACTGCATATGAAAAAAATCAAGCAAGCTAGAGAATTGCAGGATCAAATTAGCTCTAAGCCAATCACTTCAAATCTGACACGAAAAGCTTCAGTAGAGCATGAGGTTATTACTTCCATTTATTTTTATTTTTTTAGAATTTCCCGTAGGTTTTAATTAAACATAATAACCATAGGTTTCACATTACAACATAATATTTAGCATAGTCAGCTTTGTCACACCCCAAAATAATTAAATTAGATTAGGGGTGATTAATTCCGCCACGTACGCACGACGAGACGTGCGTACGGAAGGTTAAATGAATAAATAAATCAAATATAGAATAAATAAAATAATAATAACCATACAAAATAATATACAGTCCAGAGTAATAAAATATAATACAACACTTGCATGCGGATGCGGCGAAACATCTATTTCTAGCTCCATCGGAATGGGCAGCAAAATCTCTCAACAAAAAACTAAAATAAATAAATGAAACTCAAAATCCGATGGATCCTACTCAACTACCCTGCTCACATGCGGATGCGATGAAATATCTCTGTCACCATGCAGGACTGCACGTAACACTCTCTCATCAAAATAAATCCCGTATTTGTGTACCTAGATCCCACAACCACCGTGAAAATGTGAGTAATTTTAAAAAATTACTCAGTACGGATTTAGATTCAGGCTTAAGATTTGATCTTCTTTCCTAGATTGGACCCAAATACCGATACCGACTTTCTAAATGTAGTAATTATCTATTTATAAGTAAATTTATAATTTAATGCATTTCTTTAAAAATTCTCTATGACACGATGATATGAAATGACAAAGAAACCCGAAATATGAATTTTGTGGATAGTAATATATATATATATATAGAGTGGAGATTTATTTTTAGAGCTGATTTTCAAAAATTAAAAACGGTGACTTAAAAAGCTCAAAACGCTCCAAATTTTTGCATCCCATGAGATTTTCATATAAAGAATTTAATGAGAATGATAAATTAAAATTTTAAGATCATTTAATATGTTTTTTGAGTTAAGCTCACGGAAGGCCTCCGTGAGCTTAAGCTCACGCTATCTCCACTATATATATATATTGAAGCACCCCTATATATATAATCTAGTTGCAGATCATCAGTCCATCCACAAGCAGGCACATGATCGGGCCATGGACTTGTGACTTACCTAAGTAGGGACGTATTTGGGCCCAACTTACAAACTTAGGATTTTCGAGTAAGCGGAACGCCAATGCCCTGAATACCCTAAGAAAATTCGGCCTCCCGAGGCGATAACGCCCTAGGAGAGTGACGGCTAAAAGAACGTACTCGATATTCTGAATATGATGATCCACCTCACGAATAATAATAATAATAATATAATAAGACAAAAGGGATTAAGAAGTTATACTTTTAGTTGTCATATCGCCAAAAGAGATAACTACCCGTGTATTGACAAAATAAAATACAAATGAAAGCCTACACTGTACCAACCAAGAGCCAGAGGATCACATCCCGTAAAATAACAAAATGAAATATAACAAATGGGAGCCTACACTGTACCCACTAGGGCCAAAAGGACCGCATCCCGAAGGAGAAAGCCCTTCGGACATACCAGGATCCTAAATAAGCCGGCTAAATAATATAATAAAACAAAGTAGAATTCAGACTCGAATATGATCGCTCACACTAAACACTGAAATACATGGTATCCTAATCGCTCAAATTTAGATTAAAATCAAATCATATTTAGGATAATAATAATAAATATTGATCAAAAGAAAAACTCGACACAGCCGAACCCGCCCAATGACGGGGTCGGTGGATAACCGATAAGCAAAGTGCGAAGTGGATATATAGACCAAGGGGCCCCACGGGCCAATCGATTTATCGAACATAACCCGTTGGTCTGGTTATATAAGGCATCCTCATACTTAGAATTATCCGGCCCGATTCTCAGCACTCCATGCATTTAATGCATGATTAACTATCTAACTTAATTAATAATTAGTGATAATAATAGTACTGTCCTAATATTATAATCTACGACTTGATTATTTAATTCTATATAATCCTATCTCGAGACTAATTCCTGAGTCCTACTCTTATCATGCTACATGCAGTATGACATGCTATAACATGCGAATGCATGTAACTCCCAAAAATATTGGTCAATTAACGTATGCGATGACACTTCAAGTTTGATCTCTAATCAGGGTTGGTCAGAAAATACCGCAGTTCAGATTTATTTTAAAATTATTTTCATTTTCGATTTGGGTTCCTATTTATGAAGAAAGAAAAACAAATCCCAGGAAACCATTCCTATTTCTTAAAAATTCCGGGACATTTCTACTGTATTTAGGAGTGTCGGAAATTTATTTCACGCGATTTATGTTCATTTTACGGTGTTTGTCTTATTACTCACTTTTATACGTATTTTATTGATTTGTTCGGGTTTGTTGGTTTAGTCACTTAATTACGTTAAGTACTTGCCCGTAAATCCCTTTTTAATCAATTTGTGTCCCGATTATAATTACTGTTCTAATTGTGTATGGTGTTTATAGTATTTTTCATTAACTAATTTAATTACGTCGTCCGACATTTCTCATTACATTAGATCGATAACATTCAGATAGTAATACAAGTACACAAGATAATTATTGAACTCATTTTTATTGATTCCATTTTAATTACAAATACAATTACATTGATTACAAGAAATAAAACATAAATTAAACAAAAATAGATAAATTGATTAATATATATATTTTAATATATATTAATTATATTTCAATTATTATTTTTTATTATACTCTTAAATTATATAATTCACTTTATTATATATATATATATTAATATTATATTTCTATAAGTTAGAAAATTAATTTTAAAAATACAATAAAAGAAAAATAAAAATAAAAAATAAATTAATTAAAAAATGTTATTATTTTATTATTGTGTTGGTATTTTAATGTACAGGATCATACGCTGATTATTGTGCTAATTGTGTCCGTGCACTGACAGGGGACAATCAGGGAATATAATTATTTCCCGAATATTTAAGTTTACGTGTTTAGTCCATGATGCCACCGACCTTTCGGGACGACATCAATTAAATTAGCACATTTTTAACATGAAATATTTTATTCTTTTGGGACTTTTAAGTGTTGAGGCTTGATTTAAATTTTACTAACCTAGTCTATCATTTATTTAATCCAATTCGTTGGCCCAACAAATTTTATTTGTTAAATCCTATTATCATTATATATTTATGGCCCTAATTAATTTGTTTTCGTTCTTAATCCTAATTAAGTTTATGTTGGTCCGAAATCCAATTAGGGGTGATTAATCCCGCCACGCACGCACGACGAGACGTGCGTACGGAAGGCTAAATGAATAAAATAAGATAAAGCTCAGAATAAATAAAACAATAATAATAATACAAAATAATAAACAGTCCAGAATACACAGTAGGATACAACGCCCGACACCGACGGAGCTAACTCTATCGGAATGGGTAGCAAAAATCTCTCAAATAAAACCCAAAGAAAGAAATAAAAACCTGATACCCGATAAACCCTAATCATCTACCGCCTCACTGTGCTGATGCGGCGAAAAACACCTCTGATATCACGCAGGACTGCACCTAGCACTCACATAAAAAATCAATCCCGCACCTGTAAACCTGAATCCCACAACCACCGTGGAAACGTGAGTAATTTTAAAAATTACTCAGTACGGATTTAGATCCAGCCTTAAGATTTGATCTTCTTTCCTTAGACTGGACCCAAATACCGATATTGATTCTCTAAATGCAGTAATTATTTACTTATAAGTAAAATTATAGTTTAATGCATCTCTTTAACAATTCGTTGTGATTCAATGACATGCAATGATAGATAAACCTGAAACATAAAAATCAGTGGAGAATAATATATAATAAGTATATATAAGAGGTACGAGATTCAAAGCACCCATATAGATATAACCCAGTTGCAGATCATCAGTCCATCCACAAGCGGGCACGTGGTCGGGCCCTGGACTTGTGACTTACCTAAGCGTGCACGTATTCGGGCTCAACTTACAAACTTAGGATTTTCGAGTAAGTGGGTGCCAATGCCCTGAATACCATGGGAAAATTCGGCCTCCCGGAGCGATAACGCTCTAGGAGAGTGACGGCTAAAAGCACGTACTCAGTATTCTGAATCTAATGATCCAACTCATGGAATAATAATAATATAATAAACAAAGGGGATTGCGAAGTTATGCTTTCAGTTGCCATATCGTCAAAAGGAGATAACTACCCAGGAAATAATAAATCGGAAACTAATATAAATGGTAGCCTACACTGTACCAACCAGGGGCGAGATGACCGCATCCCGAGAAATGACAAAATGAAATATAATACAGATGTGAGCCTACACTGTACCAACCTGGGGCCAGATGACCGCATCCCAAATGAGAGCCTACACTGTACCAACCAAGGGTCAGAGGACCGCATCCCGAGAAATGACAAAATGACATATGATACAAATGAGAGCCTACACTGTACCAACTAGGGGCTAGAGGACGCATCCCGAGAAATAACAAAATAGAGTAGAATCCAGACTCGGATATGGCCGCCCACATTAAACACTGAAAGACATAGTATCATAATCGCTCAAATTTGAATTAAAAATCTTAATCATATTAAGAATAGTAAAAATATAATATTGATCAAAAGAAAAACACTCTAGCACGGCCGAACCCGCCAAATGACGGGGTCGGTGGATAACCGACAAGCAAAGGTGCACAATGTATATACGACCAAGGGGAATGTAACCCGTTGGTCTGGTTATATAAGACAACCTCAGACTGAGATCACCTGGCCCGCCTCTCAGCACTTCCATGCATTTTGCATGATTAATTGCTAAACTTAATTAATAATTAGTGATATTAATAATATTAATCCTACTAATTATAATCTATAACTTTATTTATTTAATTCTAACCTAATCCTATCTCGGGACTATTTCTCGAGTCCTACTCTATCTTCTACATGCAGTATGACATGATATGATATGCGAATGCAAGTAGGCCTCAAGAATGCTGGTCAATTTATCAGATGCATATGATAGTTCAAATTTGGGTCCCTAATCAAATTTGGTCAGAAAATACCGCAGTTCAGATTTATTTTAAAAATAGTTTTATTTTCGGTTTGGGTTCCTATTTCTGAAGAAAGAAAGGCAAATCTCAGAAAATCGTACCTGAGAATAATTCGATCAGGTCGGTAGCGTCAAATTATTTAGTCTTCGGTGACGCTCACGATCTCGTCAACCGTCTCATCCTGAGTGTACTCGTTTGTCGGCTCATCAAGATAAATTTTAAAAACTATGAAGTCAAAATAGATTAAATTGGCGAGTATCCTATTCACATTGGGTCTGGTTTGGGGTCAGGGTATACACTGGGACCCTCAATTGAAATTATCATTATTTAAGTTCGTGTTTTAAGATTATATTTATTTTGATTTAATATAATTGATTTAAATTTTATTTTGATTAATTAAGTTAACTAATTATTATCTCTTAATTAATTTAAATTTATAATTAGGATAATTAATTATTTAGAAATAGAGAAATTGATTAATATATAATATTTTATATTTAATATATTTAGTATTATTCTTATTAATTATAAATAGAGAAATTAATTAATATATATATTATAATATTATTATTCTTATTAATTAAAAATAGAGAAATTAATTAATATATACTTTATAATCTAAATTATTATTATATTTTAAATTATTATTTTATATCTCTTAATTATTTATAATATATTCTTTAATTATGTTTTATTTTATTTATACTAGTATTATTTTTATAATTTAGAGATTATATTAATAGAAGTAAAAGAAATTAAGGAAACTTAATTTAATTTAACGTGTTTGTTTTAATTAAATTGTGTTGGTGTTTTAATGTGTTTGGGATCATAGGTTGCCTCCGAAACCACTGTATCTGTTTCGATTTTCATTATTGAGGTAGATCATGTAATCATCTCCCATATTTCACTATAAGTATTAATTAATTATTAGTTGCGCACGTTTTCATTTAGAACACTAACCAATTAATTAATTATACTTTTATCCCGCTTAACCTCTCGGCCATTAAGTCCATATCAATTTATTTTCCATCTCATCTTATAGTTTCGATTGTTCATAAGGGTTTAATTTGCACATATAACCCTCTAAGAGGTGTTATTACCATAAATTTATCAGATTTCTCAATTTAGCCCCTAATAAAGGGGGTCACCAGATTAGAATCGCAATAATAAGTTGCTGGTACAACAATCAAGCATAGACAACACTTAATCGAATCCAAGCCAATGACAACAAGGACAAGTTAAACCCAGCAAAGCACAAATGGGGCAGCCAAAAGCAATTAATAGAGACAAGTCCAAGGATAAAAATAACAAGGAGAGGGATCGATACTCAACCACACAATTCAAGTATGGGGCAGAGATAGTTGTTAGCAAAGCAAAAACAAGATAGAACAACCCACAAAGCCAGCAATAGAGGGCACGAGGCTCGGCCTCGCTTCACTGGTACCGAGAGATACCAGTGTACCAAGGGTAAAAATGGCTTGGGAGTTAACAACAAATCAGCAACAATCTCAACCAAGCAATGAGATTCAGACTTATGATTTACCCGTAACTCCAAAAGCAACAAAAATCAGGGCACCAATACCAATAATAAGACCCAGCAAGAACCAGTAACCCATAGTCAAAGCCAGACACATAAGCACCAATAGGCAAATTCGCCAAAGCAACAAAAACAACATGCAAGCGCACGGGCTCAGCCCGGCACGAGGCCCACACGACCAAGAAGAAGAGGAGGGGTATTACCCGGTTTGATTCAAGGCGGCACAAGGGCATGTAGGAGCTGACAAATAAGAATAAATGTATAGATCGGTAAAAAATTAGACCATCGATAAAATTATATACGTGAAGACAATAAAGAGGGATCGTACCCTCGGTTCTTGGAGGTTAAGAGATGAAATCGTGAAAGAATATATATCGAGGAGGACTCGAGGGTGAGCATTGTGTTGTGTGAGAGAGGAATGGAGAAGAGGGTGATCGGTTACGGAGGGGAGAAGGGTAAGGGAGTGTGCAGCCAAAAATGAGAGAGGGTTTGTGTCGCTAGGGGAAAGAGAAGAGAGAGAAAGAAAAGAAAGAAGTGAAAGAAAGGAAAGAAAAGAAAGGAAGAGAGAGAGAGAGAGAGAGACAAATTTGACTTTGGAATCGATATAACGAATCAAGTAATTTCTAATTTTTGATCTTAAAACACACGACTCATGTGATTAAATTGTTTATGTGTGTCGCAATCGAGATCTCAATTTGATTTAATAGTTTACTTATTTTAATAATGATTCATTTATCAGAGTTTATCGAAACAAATCGATTTGTATTATTTAAATTAAACCGTTAATTTATATTTCATTAATTCATAAGTTTTTCTTTTAAGTAATTAATATTATTACTGTTATTATCATCGTTATGTTTATTATTAGTGTTGTTAATTATTTCACCAAATTTCAATACATTACATTGTTATTATTATTTTTATTATTTTATTTCAAGATACGAGTTTAACTTTAATATTTTAGATTTCGTTATAAATATTATTCCTTTAATTTTAATTAGATCAAAATATTTTGCGTTAGTTATTAAAATAGATCCTTACGTTTTGTTATTCGATATCTAATCTCATTTATCTTTATTTATCCACTTATCTATTTATTTCATTAATTATGTGTCTTCTCTTAATTGTTAAATGAAATTATTTATTAATTTATTTTAATTAATTTTAATTTTAATTATTACTTAATTAAATTTCATGGTTTAACAGATGGGTCCAGGTCAATTTTCATTAACTTGTCATTTACTTCTAAGTTCATTTTAGCCCAACAGTCACCATTCATAACCCAGTATACAAGTCCAGAACTAAAAAAATCAGCTAAGGCAACAACAATTTGCAAAAGACAACTACACAGAAATAACACAGACAACATGCACAATTAACAAAACAACCACAAGACACATGTATACAGGGTGAGTGTGAAACCAGGGTCCAACAGAAACTAACTTAGCACAGCAGCAAAAACCAACAAAATACTAGAACCAGAGAGACAACCAGCAAACCAGCATAGAACCAACAAAAAAAATCAGGCCAAAATCCCTTAATTCAACCCCTTACTTCACTGGTACCACTGGTACCCGTGTACCAAGGGGTAAGTCAAAATAATAGGGTGAACCAAATGGGGATTTAGGTCAAGTACCGTATCAGACGGTAAGGGTCGAGCCAGCATTTCAGAAAATTTTCAGAACCCACCGAAATTAGAGTTTACCAGCAAACCAGAAATCAGAACCAGACTAGCCAAAGACAACATAAACCAACAACAGAATACTACCATTATACTAGAATCAATCACCCTAATAGATCAGACAAGCAACAAGACCAGCACAGGCTCAAACCCGAACCACACCAAACAATTGGCGGATCACAGGGATTCAAGGAGTGCCACACAAAGAATAATCTACAATACAACAAGAGATCCACAAAGGGAATAACATTCGGGTTTCCAGGGCTATTTACTAGTGTCAAGGCGGCGGGATAGACACAAATAAGGCAGCAATGCACAAGGCAAATGAAAAGGGAGGCGATGGTAAGCTGGCTGACACCGCCTCCGAGCTCTGATCCTTCCTTCCTCCCTTGCCACTTCGAACTCTTACTCAATATCGATTTGTTCTTATCAGTTTATTGTTTCAACAGAAAACGAGGCCTCAACACATGAGAGAAAGAGTGAGCAAGAAGGGAGGCTGGAAGGCTCGGGCTGCTTTTGTAGTAGAGGAAAGGCAACGATCAAACGAAAAGGGGGTGTGACAGGGCTAGGGTCGGCGGGACAGCCATCAGTCGGCAAGTGGAGCGGTTGGCAAGGGTGAGGGGAGCGAGTACAGGAGGTGAGGGGGGTTTGGTGAATCCTCTCATCGAGAGAAAGTAGCAGGGAGAGAGAGACAAGGAATGTCTACGGAGAGCACGAGGGAGTCAGAGCGACATAAATGAGAAGATACACTTTGGTGTCGTAAGAGAGGAAAAGAGAGACCCGAGAGGGAGAGAGAGCGGGGGAGATCAGTGGGTAGAGGAGAGAGAGACATATTTGCAATAAATGAGGGAGAGAGTGAGAGGTAGAAGACAGGTGACGGAAAAAAGGGACAAGGAGAGAAACGAGAGGGAGAGAGAGAAAGAGGCATTAAATGCCTTAATTGAGGAGAGCGAGGAGAGTGGCAGCGGGATTTTCTGTGACAAGTTTTGAATTGATTGGTTTCTTATCTAATTTCATTAGTTAATTACGTCCATAATTCAGTTTAAATTCGGCCTCGAGTCACTTATTTTTCATTTATGTGTTTTAATCAATCGATTTGGGTATTTGAAATTTATTATTTATTTATATTCATTTGTATATTGTTAGTTTTAAATTATTATTATTATAGCTTATTTAATTATGTCATTTCCTATCATTAGATAATCGTATTAATTTACTGTTAATTACCCTTATTTTCATTATAAATTCTCAATTAAAATTTGCGATTTGACAAGTTCACTATCAGCATGATTGTTACCTTCCTAACAGCTGAAAGGAGGACTAACCCCTTTAAGACATCATCCTAATTACTCCCCACTCCCGATCTAGTTACCCCCTGCCCAAATCCTCTCCTGATACTCTAACTATCCTTTCTCCCAGTTCCCAATCAATTTGGATCCCCATGTTTGGCGTGTTCAGCGGTTGCGTCATTTATACCGATCCACCTCTCCTCCGGATCTAGTTTGCTAGATTGTGCGGTGCAGTCAGCTCCTCCCAGGTATGCATGCACTATGTCGATCTCCAGCTCTATGGCTTGGGCAGCCTCTTTAATCTGGTATAAGGTATCCACCGCCCTCCACGATGGGAAGTATTTAATGGTACCCGTCTGAATCGTCTGACTAATATTAGACAATCACTAATTATTGTTGCCCTCCGCCACATGATTCCATCAGCTTGTTGCCGCAACCATGTATATGCCTCCGTCCATCGCTTCTACATGATATGAGTATGTTTCCCTTGTTGCCCTACACCACACCCATTCTAGTTAGCTTGTTGCACTATAAACCACTATCGCTAGTCCAACTCGGCCCTGTAGGTCCCAGGAGCCATCCATCAGGATGATACCATGGCCTACCGGCACCATAGTAGGTTGCGGCTGATGTCTCCTCATCCCCCTTATGGTGCTTGCTACGGCTTCCTTCATCCGGACTTGGTGTATCACTTTCATTGGCTGAATCTTAGTGCCTTCAATGACCTCGGCATTTCGCGCTTTCCATATGCACCATAATAAATTAGCTGCCATTATCTGTTGTTTGTCGTTCATAATCCAGGCCCATAACAACAAAACTTGCTTAAAACATAGCGACAACCCATCCACATGCAGTGCAAGCTCTGAGGCAAACCATATAGCACGCGAACTCAAGCAGAAGAATAATAGATGAGTTAGATATTCGTTTTCGCTGTTACACCTGCTGCAGATAGGCTGTATCCTCCGGAGCCTACGATGTAATTCCTGCCCTATAGTCAGCCCTCCTTGACTTGCTCTTCACAGAAATAGTCGTATTTTCGAGCTAAGCTTCTTCATTCCCCATATTGCCTTCCACACCTACTCATTTTCTCGGCCTGGTACCCTGGGAACTCCCAAACATCTACATCCCATCTTGACCGTATATTGTCCACTTTGTGCCGGTAACCATATTAGCCTATCAGACTTGCCCCGTCTGTTCGGAGGTGATGACGAGCATCAGTTCTCGTCCCCCCACCCGCAGGAGCCGCTGGGTGTCCTATTCACCTGTGTCCCGATTTATGCACTGTGCCACCCTCGTCCCTGACCTATCCGAGGCCCTACCTAGTGTTATCTCCCAGCCTTCGAACCATGGTCGACCTATCACGTTGACCTCCTCACCATTCCCAATCACCCATACCATATCCGTCTGTATCATCCCCGTAGCATCCACATCGCCCGCCACAGGGGGCTAACCCTGGCTCTATCTCAGCCTGCCATAAGCTCCCTCCTTACGGTATTTGGCCCTAATGACAGCCACCCACAACTTATCTCCTCCTTGCGCCAGCTGCCATACCAATTTGAGTATGAGCGCCTCATTCATTTTTCGGAGGTCTCGAACCCCCAGGCCACCCTCCATTGCTTCTAAGCATATCGTGTCCCAACCGATCAAGGTGAGGTATCAGTCTCTATCACTACTACAAAAAAGACTTATAGTAGCGACTAAAATTAACTTTGCAGCGGTCATATTTGTCATTATGAGTTTGTAGGAACGGCCTTTTTGTGTCATATTTTTCATCACTATATATTTGTACCAAATATATTTGTACCAAAGGAATATAATAGTGGACTAATATCCACTACAAAAATTCAAGTAGTGACATCTCATACCGTCACTAGCTCCATGGGTCACGAAATGAGGAGATATTAGTAGTTGCAACATATTCCGTCACCATCAAAGCAAAAGTGTCAAACTACGCGCTGCATCAATACGTGTTACTATGAAAATATAGTAGCGACTATACCATTGACTTCACTTTTTGCTATTACCAGCATTGTAATAGTGATTATAATGCTACTATCAACACCATTATAACAATTATTTAGCCCCGCTTGTGAATTCTGATTCCGCTACTAGGATTTTTAGGTGTTATTAATATATATATTTTAATTCTGATGCCATTTTTTATTACGTGACAATTGGATACATCAAAACCATTATAACATCCATCAAATATCGATACTTCTGAAGTAATTTTGCATTATACAATATTTCATAAAAAAAATCCAACATTATATAAACATCAACCATTACAAATACACTTTAACAATATATACCATTCTCCAAACACAAATTTGCACAATCCTATTTATTGCAAGCAATCAACGACCTCTTCCAAGCTAAAAATCATCTCATGACTTCATGGGAGCATCCTAATTTTTTTCTTAGACGCTGCACATTTATAATAAATAACTCCAACACATACCACTGTACAGTCCTGTTTCATTAAAAAATTATAATTTCAGATATGAACCAACGTAGTAAAAGCTTTCAAAATTTCATAATATGAAATGTTCTCCACATGTTCTCATAAATGATGAGAAAAATGATTATATATAAGAATCTCAAACTCCGCAATCCAAGTTGGACTTAATGAGTTTAAGAACTAAAAAATAAAATAAGAAATAAATATAAAACATTCATAATAGATAAGGCTAGACAACAAGCACATAACATGAAGGTTGCAATATTAACTAATTTGTATGTAATGGATGATATTATTACAACAGGGTTAATTGGTACAACCTGGCTCAGAACTACCAAAAAGTGTACACAATTCAGGTCTGTCATGTAGTAACTCGAAATAATTTTCCAAGAGTTGTAAAAATATTTGCAAATGCCCATATAAAAAAAATAAAAGAAAAATTAGACGAGAAATTTACTCAATAAAGTAAAGAATGTCTCACCTCACTACGTGTTCTAGTTGGCTACGTCAGTAGTCTCTTGGGATAAGTAAACTCTAAGCCCCAATCCCGAAATATTAAGAGCTCAAGAACCCGATCATCTCGAGAAATTCCATATCGAAACCGAAGGAGCAACAACAACAACAACAGACACGAGCACAAGTCAAAGGCAAAACTCGAGATGGACAAAATCCTAACAGCTCGAGAATAGCAGGGAGCTTGGGATGAAGCTCTTGACCTAATGATGAACATGACACTTCTGACATCTGCCGCATGTGTCAGAGATAGCTGATGGAAGTAACAGTGAAGTTAACAGAAGTGTGACTAGACAATTAATGTCACTATATAGCTATAACAACTAGGAATAGATTGATGTATATGTTTGCAGTTGCATTAATGACACTGAGCACTTTAAATGAAGGAGTAGTGCAATGTAGAAATAAGAGAGAGAAAATACTTTATAAACACAATTGAAATCAATAGAAAACAACTTTTAGATGACTCTCTTCATTCTCTCAGATCTAATAATTTATTTTATTCTCATTTTAATTTAGTTCATCGCCTATTTTTGAGTTATAGTGAAACCTATGATCAGACCTCGGAATAGTATTTCGAGTTCAAAGAGTTCGAGATATATTTCGAGATAATCCACTGCGTAATGGTTAAAAACAACATAGTCATCATATTTCTATCAATTCAATAGCCACTAAATATATCCCTGCAATCAAAATACCCCTCCATTTAGAAAACAAACCAATATTCCCATGAAAATTATCTAATTTAGAAGAAATACAAAATTGAGTTATTTTGGATAATTCTCAACTCAATCAGCTGTCATAATATGTACAAAACAACTTTGAATGTTTCCAATTATAAAATAATTGCATATTATTCCAGCATTACCTTTAGAAAAATTGTCTTGTGCATCATCTTCTTGCCACCGGTCCTATCCATGTTTCATCTGTATCAGAAATCATAGAAATATTATGGAATTTAAATAGCAAAAAATGATTAAACACTGCATCTTCTTATGAGAAGTTTATTATAAAACATGAACTAATTTTTTTAGAGTTGAACAAACAAACAACTTTTGTATAGTTCAGCAGAAGTAAATACATTACAAATACATTTGCTAGAGTAACTACTTTGTCTTTCTTCTCTTCTCTTTGCCGCCTCATTGCAGAAGTCTGCTCATCAACCACAAAAGAAGGGTTGTTCACTGGTAAATCAGCACATTCCACAATCTTTTTATCATTAATTATAGTGGTATATTTGGTACTTGAAACTTTTGGGAGGGTACACTAGAATTTAGGACCCTGCAATATAAATAATAGTTGAATTGTGAATTTAGGTCCAATGAATTAATACAAGATATAGAACAAAGGTACTTTTTTCGGTTAAGCACAAAGACTGAATCTCACATACAATAAAAAAATAAAGAGCCAGGAAGACCATAAAAATAATGACAAGTGACTAATTAATTAAAGTTGAAAGGGTAATGTGACCAAAATTCATATAAGGATTGTGTACTTAAATTCATTTGCAGAGTTTTTAGAGGATATGGGCTTTAATAAAGTTGAAAGGGTAACCATATATACAGCTTCTTACCGATATTCCAAGAACCTTTATCTGTGAACGGTTCTGAGTATTCTTTTGTCCGTGCTCTCTGTCAAGTTTAAAAAAGAATACATATCTATTAAAAAAAATATCATAATTAAGTCATACAAAACTAAAATGAAATTCGCACATAATAATTCAACTAATCTTCAACTATAATAGAGTTCAATTATTGTCTAATAATGAATTTTACAAAAAGAAACCAAAATGAAACAAAAGAATCATATCCCCAATTCCTCCTTCTGAAATGATAGTGTTCTTAAACGATAATTACAGGTTGTTCATCCACAATTTTCTCATGTTTGCACCAAATTCTTAAAAGAAATGAAGAAATAAAAAAAAATATAGAAGTATAAATTGGAAAAAAAACACGCATGATTTATTTAATACTAGAAAGATTATTCAGTTTGTTTTGTAAAAGTAGATGAAATAGAGCACAGGTGGTGATTACTCTAGGTTTGTGATTTCCATCGAGTGACGGGCGATGCACGTTGTGACAGTCATGGTCTAGTTATTTTCTCCGAGGGTTGAAGTGTAAGAGGCGCCGCTTGGAAGCGCATCTATTTCTCTCTCTCCCCAAGGGTTTTTTTACCTTTCGAAGTCTCTCTCCAAGGGTTAGAAAGGTTATTTTTATTTTGCTTTTATCAATAGATTTGGGGTTGAGGAGTTTCTTATCCAAATAACTGGTTAATTAACAGAGTTCTAGCGCGATAACAAAAAAAATGGCGGGGTCGAAAATTTTACCAAAATCATATTGAACTTTTGGCATTGACATGTTTTGAACTTTTCATGATTGATAAATAACTGCCTGAATTATGTCGTTGAAAAAAATAACTTTTATATAATGAATGATAATTGTGTAAAGCTAAAACTGTTGTGGCAATAAGGCAAAAATAGTGGATGATAATATTCAATCAGACGAAAGAGAAGTGGAGTGACGTGATTCGTGGAAGCGTGGAGGGAGTTAAAAAAAGAAAATTAGCGAAATTACAGAAATGAAAGAGCCGCGACAATGAGATTCTAATATTAGTCGCTAGCGGATTACTTAATCCACATCTAAATTCTCGATACTATAGACTATATTTCTAGTAGTGTATCTAGTTTTCCCTACATGAACTTTCTTATCAGGGAGGTTAGCCGCTTGGTAGTTTTTCAGGGAGGTCCTCCAATAGCCTATCAGTGCCATCATACCCTGATTTTTGCTTGACATGTATATCCCAAGGTATTTTTCCTTTTGTCCCGACACCCTTACATGGATGGTGTCTAACATAACCTGCCTGTTTTGTTCATCACAAGCTACACTGAACCATACTGTGGATTTTGCTGAGTTTACAATTAACCCCGAGAACTTCCCAAACTCCATCAGTATCCTACTAACTTCACTAACCTCATTTTGCGTCGCCTCCCGAAGATAACCACATCATCCGTATATAGGGCGTGAGTCAGCCTCGGTGCGGTTGGGGCAAGGACCATTCCCCTGACCCTTCGTTCCTCCACCGCTCTTGTCAGTTCTTTTGTCATGAATTTCATTGCGACGATATATAGATACGGGCTTAAAGGACAACCCTACCGTAACCCCCGGGTCGGTTTAAGGTACCCACTCCCCTTCCTATTCACCTAGACGGTCACTTTGCTGGAGGCCAGACATGACATAATGAGTGTGACCAATTTTTTCGGTATTCCCACCGCTGTCAAGGACGCTTGTATGAAGCCTCACTCAATGGTGTCAAAGGCCTTGTTGATGTCCGCCTTCAGTGCGAAATATTGCCCACTGAGCCTTCTATCGTTGAAGGAATGGAGGACCTCTTTCATCAGGATTGTATTGTCAGCGATATGCCTTCCTTTGACAAACACAGTCTGCTCAACTGAGACAATTCGGTCAATGTAAGGTTGAAGGCGGTTGGTGATTATTTTGGTGAACAACTTATACAGTGTATTGCCGATGCTCAGCGGTCAAAAGTCCTTTGGCGTCCTTGGTTCTTCGCATTTCGGTAGCAAGACAATGTTTGCCCTGCTTCAATCTTTTAGTGTCTCCGCCTTAGTGAACGCCTATCAGATCTCCTTACATACTTGGGGGCCTACAACTTCCTAGTGCATTTGTAAGAAACACGTCGTTACCCCATCCGGCCCTAGCGCCTTGTCTGGGCCCAATTGCTGCATCACCTTTTTTATTTCTACATCATTCGGTACCGACATCATTTTCCCTCTTGCCTCAATAGGTACACGCTTTTCCACCGGTATATGAAAGCTAGATACATAGCTCACAGCCTCCCGCTCCAATTGTTGATTGGTTACTCTTGTGTTATAGAGCTATTTGAAGTATCTCACAAATTCAGCATTAATCTCCTTTTCAGTTTTGGCCTCTCGCCCATTTTCACAATGTACAACTACTATGTGTTTCCGTCTTCTCCGCTGTGTTGCAATGGTGTGAAAAAAATGTATGTTTCGATCTCCCATCTCCTGCCACTGGAGGCGCGACCTTTGCTTCCAATACTCATACAAGTCCCCTTCCACCTGGTCACACTTTGCCACCAATGCTCGTTCCTGCACTGGGTCCTGTAGGTTCGAGTGGAGCCCCTAGAACTGCAGTAGCAGGTGTTGCGCCTCATGCACCCGTTTCTATGGTATGTCAATGTTGGCACTCCATCACACAATGTTGCCCTTCATGCGCCCATATCATTCCTTCCAAGTGCCTTCTCCACCATCTTGCCAGTCCCCCACCCACGCCTCCCTGGTCATCCACCAGTTCTCTATTTTAAAGGCACCATTTCGACCGTGCCCACCTCTCGTACGCAATAAAATTGGCAGTGGTCACTCCTCCGCGACAGATGGTTGACATAGGCATCACATAGAGATTAGCCCAATCACTAGTTGCCACCACCCGGTCTAGCATGACATGCATCGCCTCCGCTGCATTTGGTTTATTTGTCCAGGTATACGCCGGGCCCTTGAAGCCGAGGTTTATCAACCCCGCGTCAAAAAGAAACTCCCACAACTTTACTATTGGCATTTATCGTTGCTCTCCCCCTAAGTTTCTCCTCTGCATCCGTAATGACATTAAAATCTCCTATGCAGTAGAGTGGGGCCCCCATTGCTGCCAGGCTTTTGATATCCTCCTAAATGCCCAGGTTGTTTCTGTACGACGCATCACCATAGACAGAGGCTAATATCCACCGCGGTTTATCCACCTCCTCGACCCATGCAAAGAAATAGTACCTGGTCCGCCGAAAATTGTCAAACGCACATGCGCTCCCACGCCAACCATAGGCCTCCCGAGAGACCCATAACCGGCACCATCTCAAAGTTTTCCATCGGCGGGGCCACTGGACCTACTATCTCACTGGTAGGGAACAACCTACGTCCAATGCCCACTCTCGCGCCCGTTTTGTTTGTCGCATGCTCCCTTACAGCAATCAGTGGGGTGACCCCAATTTGGTCTCCCTCTCCCTTTGTCCGCTCCCGCATCAGGCGACCGACACTTGCAACACCACCTCTCTCCTCTATCTCTTTTGGAGCTGATACCGACCCATCCCCCACGCTTCCAGTCCTCCCCGTCTCTGTCCTCGCCAGCCCAACATCGTTGTTACCCGTACCCCGGCCTCCTAGTCCCAGCTGCATTCTGACCTCTTCATCCCTTAATAACCATTGTCCCTGTACCGCCGAGCCTTCCCCCTGCCGTCCCCCACCCCGTGCAAATTTTACCTCAATCTCCTTCGCCACCATCCCCTCCTCCATCATGTCCTGCTCCTCATATGTACTCTCCGCATTTGGTCCCCCAAAGCGATTGAAATACCCGCGTAGCCTGTCCATCCCTCTAGCCAGGGACTTCCTAGCTTGGGCCTCCGCCCTGAACTCTCCGTTTTGATTCCGACCATAGAGATGGTGATTCTCCAAAGGAGGTGGTGCCCCCACCAAGGCCCAGTCAATTACCCTTACAAACACTATCTCCCACTTGTCTCCCGCATGCACCATAATTGACTTGGGTATCATACGATCGTCGTGACAATCTACCATCGCATACACTGCCCTCCTGTCGGTCCCTTCCATGCACACGTCATCAATAAATACCGACTCCCCAAAATCCTCCAAGATTCGCGTGACTGTCGCGTGAGACCACATGCGTAACGGGATGTTCTTCAAATGTACCGTCACCCGCACCGATTCCGGCCGCGGCCAAATGTTCTCCCTTTGGAATTTTGCCACCAGGATGCCCCGCTGGCCCGCCCACTCATGACTCTCCTCCACTATGTCACTTGGTGACAGCTCATCAGGGATGTTAATCAGAAAATCCTCTCGGGTCATTCTGATTGCCGGTAGCGCCTCCGCCTTGGCCCCATACCTCCTCGTGATTTGGCGACGGACTCAGTTGATATCAAGGTGCGAGTCAGGGTGGATGAAGGTGATAATCACAGCCCTCAGCCAGCCCGCTTCCTTCCCCTCGTAGGTAGGACCCATCTAGATATAGGGTCGAACTTTTCCGTTGTTGAGTAGCATAGATGTAGCCTGCGAAGAGACTCATTTCGATGCTTTCGGTGATTTTTTGGTAAGGTTTGAAAGGTGTTTTGGAGTTGGTACTGAAGTTGGCAAAAGGTGTGTACAGATTTCACCTAAGGAGGTTTTATCTCAGTTAATGGCTATGGGAAAATAGCAGACATTAATGTTGGGTGAGGATCGAGGGCTACGAAAACATAACGAGTAGTTTGAAAAGTCGACCGGAGTAAATGCTCCTAGCAATGAAAACCTAATCACCTTCCATTCTCCTCAGCTTCGTTAACCCACCTCTCCTCTCTATACAAAGGTACTTCCATTTATTTCTAGATGCACTTGTGTTTTGCTCTATTGAAGTTGAATCTTATTATTGACACGACACGTGCTGCAGAAGATTTTTCCCTAGATCTGATGTGGAGGCACTAGTTAACAAGGGCAACTTCAGACCTAATTTTTGTCTGGCCCATTTCAACCAAATTTGCAGACCTGGCCCATCCATAAATAATTGTCCTTATATTTCAGAAACATCGAGTCAAACTTATTTTTTTCTTTGTTGCATCAGAGAGAGAAAAGCAACTAGGGAGCACCACTTGTTCACTAGATGAAAATATTTGATAGTTTTGCAATATAAACATGATAACTTCCATTTTTATATGTTACCTATATTTTTTCTGGGAATGGAACCCCTCACTTGCTCATTCTCAGGCAATTAACATTAGTAACTCCCCCTGAACAAAGACCAGACTAAAATTATTGGTTTTTTGCTATATCATTTTTGTTCTATAGGAAATTTACGTAATAGTTCCTACAACATTATGGTGGTAACAGATAACAAATGACCTGCATATTTAGGCGGGTTTTAAAAAAAGAAAAGAAATTTGTTTATCACTTAAATTAATCAATAACCTTTTTTAATCTTTGCTACATAAAAAAAATACTTGCTATACAAATTTACTAAGAAAAGAAAATAATTATATAAAAATACTAACTTTAATGATAATTATATGAAATTAAAATAAAATTAATAAACTCAATGTTATGTACAATCACTTTTAAAAGTAAGAGGGTTCCACACAATCTTATTCATGCTTAAATAAGATGATTGAGCTGACTAACAATTTTGTGTTTGCTCAATCAAATACAAATCTCTCCAATTAAAACTACAGTTTATACCTTTCAAAAGGATGTACAATCTCAATCTCATCATAGAAATCAGCTAGGAGGATCCATTATCAACATGCCTCTGGTGGACGATGGCTTCACCGGAGGGTTCGTGTAGCCAGATGCAAATGGTCGGCTTTTTGTGCGTTCCACCAAACATATAGATAGGTATAAACAAGCAGACATTCAAATTGCAAGTGTCATGTAGAGATATAAATATATTTGTTTATTTAGCAGGTGACAATTTATCAGTTGAGACATAATACTACACCAGATGATATACTAACAAAATACTACAACCAGATGGTACATTTATTTGACCGATGAACCTCAATCAAGTCTCAAATGCATGAATACTCTTATTAACCATGAAACTATTAAGAACTGAGTTAGCATTATTAACAAATTTTTAATATCTTAACATCAATATCATGGTCAACTTGATAAGAGCAACAAGGCACAAGACCTAAATTCTGAAACACACAAATAGTTCACAAATTACAACTAAATCATTGATCATAAGTTCATAACTGAAATTAGTGACTACACGCCATTAAGACTATAATTTGCCTAAACTATAGTGTAGGGATCATATATAATTAATGAAATTATAGATCATTATAAGGTAACACTCCCATACCTTAAGTAGCATGGAGGTGAATGGAGATACCGGTGTCTGATGCACAACACAACGTCTCACGGTAAGCACGACAATTCCATAGTTAAGTGCTTCCTTTCACGGGTTAAGCCAGCGACACAGGGCGATCTTTCTTACAGGCCGGACCCACAAACCACGTCACTGTGCTTCACTTCTCAGATCACAGCAGCACCTAGGTGAAGTGGATCGAAGTTCTTGCCGTTGTGGAGATAAGGGCTGAACAAGCACGCCTCATCGTCTCAGACTCCTTGCTGATTTGAAGCGAGGTCGAGGCAAAGACGAAACAGATAAAGAGAAGCGAGGGAAGTTGAATCGATGGGAGGTGGTTTGTCTGGTTTGAAAACTTGGTCTAGGTTTTGGACTGGGTCGTGGGGATTGGAGACCATGACGACCGGAGAAAGGAGGTAGAGGGGTGCTTGGGCACTGGGGAGAGACGATTTTTAGAGGCGAAACAGAGAGAGAGAGAGAGAGAGAATGTGTGTTAATTGTTAAAGAGGGGTTTTGAGGAGAGGCGGTGTTATTTTGTTCGGCAGATTGCTCCTCTGGCAGAATAAAGGTTTAGCGAAAAAAATCAGAACGGACTGGGAGAAAAAAAAGTAGATGACATTCACCTCTGAATCTATTTCATTATATTTTTGGATTTTATTTTGCATTGATCGATACCGTTAGATTTAGGGGTATATCTGTCATTTCATTTATATTATACACTGAAATAATGAACTAATACATACACTTTTTATAATATTAATATAGATGTAACTACTATTAGTACATACGTCTATATAATATTAGTATAGATGTAACTACTATTTTTTTTTTTTAAATGGCTTTAACATATATGTAAACCGCTTTGAACTATCTGATTTTGATACACTTGATATCAAAAATTTGGTGCCAACCAAATTTAGTGTATCTTTGTGCTCTACCATGAGTGGATTACTCGGACACTTATTTTATTTAATTATTTTTTTTGAAAAGAAAAACATCCATATAGAATGAAGGGATGCCTGATTTCATTACTCGTACAGTTATTAATAAGCAAAAGTCAATACACTTCAAGAACTAAATCTATGTACTTCTAACTGCCTGAATTAACCTATACTTCCCAACTCCATATGGGTTAATTCCCAACGGTAATATAATTTATGAAGCATGAGAACATATTACTCAAGAGATGGTTCCGATCAAGTTTGCCTAAACTATTCAGCAAAGAAACATGAGAACATAAATCTTTCAATATTTTTTGTAGGGACCTGGTATATTTGCATATTATACTTTTTCTTATTATATATAAATGTAATTGTTCTTGTATCTAATTGGAAGAATACCATTTCATTCGGGAATACTTGATGTTTGTGCTAAGACAACATAGCTTATTCAAAATAATTGCACCCTAAACCCTAAACCCTTTTCTAAATAATTGAGATTAAAAAAAAGTATCAAGAAAAGAAAGGAAAGTGACTCGTCATGTTTCAGTACCATTTACTGGTTATATCCTGTTTGTTCAGAATTTTGATTTCAAATAGCAAATTCAGGGACACTTTTGACATTTGGCAGAGAAAATAAATACAACCCAAAACAAAATCAAAATGAAAGAGGATGGCACACTATCTTTTATATAACAATTGAGAATTTATATACTACATAATTTGGCTTTGCAGAAATTTTAACATGTACCATATATTGACAGTACAACATTCATCCACAAAAAAATAATAAAAAAATAACAAAGATATTAACAGAAGAGTTGTGAATTAACAACTGAAAACCCCTACGCTCCATCCAACTAATTATCATTTCATACTTGCAACCACACATCCAATAAAAAAAACAAAGGACAGTCTGATACCTACAACTCTACCCCAGCCAAGTTGAGGGCTCATCAGCATTCAGAAACTGTTCAAGCTCATTGAAAGGATCACAGTCAATAGTTGAATCCAAGAACAGACTTGAAGTAAAATCAGCTAGCCCAACACCAGCATTCGGCAGACCATCGTTTCGGGGATCCTGATCCATCATATCCAACATCTCCCCGACATGAAATATATCATGGTCTGCCAGTGTCTCCATCGGTTCAAGCTGGTCATATGACCATTCTTCAACCTGATGACCTTGCGGCTCCTCTATCAGTGATTCAAGCTGCTGACCTTGTCGCTCCTCTTTCGGTCCATCGACTCCAAGCAACTCTTGTCTGGATCCATCACCGCTAGGCGTCAGTGTTACTACCTCCAAATCACCCCTTGCAACACCACCTCCAAAGATTTCATCAGAGGTGTTTGTGGCCGTTGTTGTGGATTGGCAAGATGTGGAAGGCCCATCAGACTGATCAGGGAAGTTCAGACGAGCTAATGGGCCATACATTGCTCTGGCAGCCTCATCATAGAATTTTGCAGCTTGCACAGCTGTGGGGAAGGTACCAAGCCAGAGACGTTTTCCGCTATTGGGTTCACGGATCTCAGCAACCCATTTGCCCCAGACACGCTGCCTGACACCTCTGTATTTGCACTGTGAATTCTCAGGCCCGCCTTTGCCCCGCATGCAGCCCTTCTTGGATCCTTTAGCGGGCGCCTTTCGGGTCGATCCGGTGCTGTTTGCACCTGACTCCAGTTGCTGGGTCTGTTCCTTCCACTTCTGTATCGTTTCAGCAACTGAGTCTGGTCCTGTGCGGGATCTGCGCTGTTTCTTCTTAGTACCACTGAAAAATCAGAAACACAGGTCAGCAACTGAATAAAAACAAACTTGATACTTGTACTAGGCAATTATCGTCCTAAAGAATAACAAAAGATAAATGAAACAAACCCATTTGTAACGAACTAAGGGATAAGCCCCAATTGAATCACCACAACCAAGATTCAAAATGAAAATAATAGAACAAGTCCCAATCGAATAGGAAAAAAAACAACATTCGTAACAAAATTACGAAATAAATCAGCTATTAAACACAAAACTAGCAAACCAGTCATCAAGTATTGTTCAAAATCCGCCCATTCATGTCAAATTCGAGTCATAACATCCATTCATGTCAAATTCGAGTCATAAGCATAATTGTTTCTAGGGTTTTGTTATATGTCAGTTCTAGGGTTTTGAGAATAGTGAGCGAACCAACCTTTGGAGCATCTCCTCTGGTCGTGGGTTTTCCATTCTGTCCTTCGCCAACTCTTTTGAACGCCGGTGTGAGAATGGTGTGAGAACTGCAGAGAAGGTCGAACTCTGGTATGACCGTTGGTGTGATATGAAGGAATTGCGGAAACTCGGGGGAGGTTTGGGAATGAATTTATAAGAAGATGGTTTCCTTGTTAATGTACTTGTGATTTGTCCTTGACTTGAGACTTCGCTGTTACGTAACGGGGATGGTAATGGGCCGGACCCATCCGCGTACGTGTTTAATTCTGTTACCGATCTGTTCTCCAAATTCTTGTACCATCTGTCAGGCCCATATAAACGGGCCCAAATTCGCTATCCGGCCTTCCCGCAGGCCTTGCTGTTCCGGCCTGTCTCGGCCCGGCATTAATCTGCTGGGTCTTCGTGCTTTTCAAGTGGTGCGATGGCGGAGGTGTCGAGGTGATAGTGGTGAGGTGGCGCAGGTGATAGTGGCGAGGTGGCGCAGGTGATAGCGGCGGAGGTGGCAGCGGTGAAGGCGCGAAGGTGGTAAGGCGACGGCGACGGCGACGAGGAGGGTGTTCTCTGTCGCTCTCCCTTTCGTCCTCAGTTCCTGTTCCTCTTTCTTTTTCTTTTCGTTTGAGAATGGAGCGTGACAGAGAGGCTGAGTCGGCTAGGGTTTAAGAGTTTTGGATGATGAATGGAATGGAATGGAAAGCACAGATAAAAACACGCACGAAACTGAGACATGACTCATGAGGACACGCTGCTGTTAGCCTGTTACCACTTACAACGGGTAACAACGAGCGTCGAGCGGTGTTACAGAGCTGAAAGGAACGGCACCATGTAGGCACAAAATTTGGCAACAAAATTTCAAGTGTTGTGCACGGGTCGGATTTAGGGGTGCGATCGTGATCCGTGTTAGATCAATCGAGTCGAATGGATCGGCGGGTCGGGTTTAAAGACAAGATGAGTCGGGTTAGGGGTAAGATGGATCATTTTTTTTTCAAAATTCAAAAATAATTTAAATAATTTAAATAAAATTTCAAAAATTCTGAAAATAAAAAAATAATTATTAAAAATATTTTGATTTTTTTAAAATTTAAACTGTTTTTTTTTTTATTTTTCTCAGGTTTAACGAGTTCGGGTCGGGTTTTCCCGGATAAAGGGCACAAGTTAAACGGGCGGGTTTTCCGGGTTTTATTTCCGGATTTTACGAGTCGGGTCGGGTTTTCACGGGTTAGGACGGATCGGGTCGGGCACGAATTTTGACGGGTCGGGTCTTACATGGGTTTTTTTGAATTTTTTTTGCCCGCATCCGCTCTAGATCCATGAGTTTGAACGGACACAAGTTTAGACGGATTTAACCACGGGACAGGTCGAGTCGCGAAGACGGATTCTGCGGGTCGGATTTTCCCCGGACGAATATTTTTAATCCACTAGTTAAACGAGCGGTGTTACAAGCTGAATGGAACGGCACCATGTAGGCCCAAAATTTGGCAACAATTTTTCAAGTGTTGTGCATGTGTTGGGCTCTGAAGGATTCTTCATCTTAGCATTTTTTTTTTAAATTTTCTCGTGATTCAAGTCAGCACATATCTTAAAATGATTCAACGGTTTACGTGCTGTGTTGCACGGTGTTACGCGGCAGAGGAACAAGACTCCCCCCTCTCTGTTTTCATCTCTAAAAATATAATTTGAAATCTACTAAGTAACATACAACGGTCAACATCTTTTAGAGATTTAGGACTTGTTCGGATTTCTTTCCACTGACAAATGGAGGGGACCGAACAAACTCTTAAAGCAGAGTATGAAGCTTGAGGTAATAATAACATTTTTTTTTGTTTTAGATCACTTTTATTATTTTCTATTCTGCACTTTGCATTAAATAATCAATGCAAATGTATAATAATATGCATAAAAAAACTCATACGGCTTAATTATTCGAAAATTATCTGTATTAACAGTTTTTTTTTTTGCATTTTATGAAATAAAAATTATATGAAAATTACTTGCTTGTCCAACAGCCAGCATATATATATTTGATTTTTTTAATTTTATTTTAATTTTATTTAAATTAAAAATTATTTGATTATTATTAAATTGTCAAATAATCACAATCAAGTTATACTTCTATTCGACAATATTCATTTTTGACATATTGTAATAGGGATTGCATAGTGCTACTGCTATACTGTTATGATCCTTTTTCTTAATCCATATTGTGCCACAATGAAAATACAAAAAAAAAAACATTCATTTTCGAGTAAAGGTAGAGTTCGGATTTTTTGTGTGTGCATGAAAATTAAACTCATAATTTCTTTGGGAACATTTTAATTAGCTTTTATTGATCTTCCAAAACATTTACAAAAAAAAAAACAAATTAAGAGGAACTCATTTATTTGTTTACTACAGCAATTAGTAAGAGCTTCTGTTCCTTGTTAAACATTTTTTTCCTATCTAAAAAGCAACTAGTTTCAAAAGTCAGATGAGTAATTTTTCAGTAAGGTGTCATTAATATGTTGGATATATTCATATATACTAGCCGTGTACCCGTGCGTTGCAGCGGATGTTAAAAAAATAATCATAATATAATAGCACGCATAGTCTTAACATATGAGGAAATTATTATTAAATGGTTATTTACTATCGGAAGCAATATTCTTTAAAAAAACAATGCGAACTACAACCCCAAATCCGAAAGATACAATTGTAAGTTTGAAATTTTCAAAAATTCTTGGCAAGAGCCAACTCCTGCAAGTGGAACGGTAATATCCTCAATGATGTAAAATTTTAGAACTATTACATTAATTTTTTGAACAAATACATAGGAATGTGGTACATGAACTTCACCTAATTCACTTTCAAGGTGTTTCAATGTTTTTGTAAATTTGATCATCTATGCAGTTCAAGTAATTATGCACGCTAACTTATCTTGCCTTATGTGACGAACTTGATAAATCAAACAAAACAAGAAATTTCGAAATACATATGATAAATATATAAAATAAAAAAATCAGCTCAATTAATAAGAACACATGAATACTTGAAAATATGCAAACTCAGGCAAATTCTAAAACAAGGAAATTTTCAGTTGATTCTGTCAAAAATTTCTAAAACAATCAACATATATTTAAACAGATCAGAGATGAACTATTCGATTTTCAGGGATACAAATGCTAGAATTGTAAGTGCACCAGGGTCAAACTTCAATTGACGTAATCTTCACACTGTCTTTCAAAAATTAAATTGTAATTAACACTTTCCTGTGATAGTAGGTTAGTTGTATATATTCCACGTATCTCCCTGAGTTCCAATTCAAAACGTACTGACATAAGAAGAAAGTAATTAATGTAATAATATATGCATTGTCTATAATTGATTGGCAAGATTAATGAGCTTATCAAATATTCTTTAAAAAAATTAATTACAGCAATAATTACAAATGTGATTTCCACTTTTGATTAATATAGCATATGCATATTCACATCCTCTGTCAGAATTAGTATAATACGGTTACATAAGACGAACTTTCCAGTTAGAATTGAAAGCCAATTTCAAAAACTTCTACTGAAAAATTAACCTCATAACAGCAATGCATTAGTACATTACATTCAAATTCAATAAGTAAAACTAATTTTTCATATCCGGATGACCCGCATAGGACAACTATCAATAAAATCCAGCGAACCATTTTTTTCTCTTTTATTTCTCACATCTTTGTCTCTCAAATAAAGAAGCTCAACAATGAATAAGTCAATGTGATAGTAGCACCCATGCTTGTCCATTTTCCAAAGTTGATGTAAAAAATCCAAAAAAAAAAAGAACTGAGTCTTCTGTGATAATCCAAAAATATATACGGAAGGGTTGTGCTGGGGACGACAGTACAATCATCTGTTATAGGTGCAAATTTGGGCGATCTGTATATTCCTTATTAATTGGTACCAATCAATTTATAAGATCACCCGTAGCAACTATCAATCAATTTAGTCAGTATATATCAATAAAATATGTACCAAGTAATTACCAATCAAATTAAAACCTTGCATCATGCCAATAAATTTATAAGGTTACCATAAATGTCACTTTCAAAAATAATTAGCAACCAGTAAATTCCATTTATGATGTTTCTTCTGATTTTTGAAAGATCACCCAAATAAATTCTATAAATGATTTCATAATAAATGGAAATAAAACAAGACATGACACAAAAGTTATAAGTTAAATATAAATGATCTCAGAAGAAATGATATAATTTAATTGTGATTTTGTATACCTATGCTTTTCTTCGAAAAAATAAACTAAGTTTGTTCTTCTCTTGAGGTACTCATCGAAGTGATCCTGGTACTCTATGGATTATCCTCCTCCATTTGCTGCACATCAGATAATACATACAAATTAAAAAAAAAATCTCAATGTGCAGGACTAACAAATCAATCAGATATTGGTTCACATTTACCACCACAATAGGGAGGAACATGTACGTGTCTCTAGAATGGAAATATGTTTCACGACCACCCTTGAATAAGCATTATCAATTCAATTTTGTGTTTTTCCATATTATATCCCAGTGCCAACGAATACAGTAACTGATCCCAATATTGTGCTTTTCCATATTATATCCCTGTCGTATATTGTTACATTTATCCATGTACAATAAATAAATGGATAAAAAAATGCATACAAAGTGAAGCCAACTAAAAGAGTTTAGCTTTTAAATAGAACCAACCTGTGCAGGAAGAGAGTCCACAAAAAAGTTATAATTCCTCACCCATAGGGTTTCTCGACCCAGGAACCATTGAGCTACCATAGTATCAAAAGACACTTAAGTTATCAATTCTTCAAGGAATAAAAAAGGAACTACCTAAAGTAAATTTATACTCTAAAGAAATTTTTTACCTGAAGTGCTTCTGGTTTCCACAGGTCAACATTGCATATGGGTCTGATAACGCCAGAGGCTGCACAGGAGGCGGCCATAATTGACAGTTAGAATTTTCCAACCCCTTCCCACCTCGCTAACCCCTAGTGGCATTTTGAAGTTGGATTTTGAATCTGTATAGAGTTTTATAGCCGGGAGATTGGTGACTTCTCTCTTTATATAAGGTCATATCAAAATCTCTTTAGTATGCATCTTATTTTTATTATTTGTTAACAAATATAGTGCAAGGATTCCGGTAATCAACCTTTTGTGTATTTGATATGTGCTGCATTCTATTGAAACTTCTATGCTTTCAAAGTTTCTTTTACAATATTTTCTTAATGTTTTTGAGATTAAAAGAAAATTAAAATAACACTATAGCAAATTTCATGACAATAGTATTGATAAGGAAATTAAAGAAAAGGTATAGAAGTGATAATTATATTGTCGATTAAAATTGTGTGCAGTACATCCAGATTTTGGAACTATCAGGACAAATTTTAATAGAATATATAAATTTATCATAAATAAAAAGGGCTAGGGTCTTGTAAAAAATACATAGTGGCTTATTTCACTGATCTATCTCTCCAAGCTTTCTGCATCAATAATTGTTTAGCCTAAATTGAGTAGAAAATTGAGTAGAATAACAAAAGAAATTATCTAATAACCCTGAAATCTAAAGAAAAATAAAAATTATTTGTTTTTATTTTAGTTATTATCTTATTCACGATAAGTTAGAATAAGTGATGATATTTTTAAGTTTAACGACTTAAAAGGCAAAATAAATAGATCTATGTTCAGATGTTCAGAACTGACATTTTAGTAAAAGTCTGTAGTGTTTTATCCTCTCTCAAAGAACTTGAGGTCTAAAAGCACAAATTTATTAAATTTATTATTGGAATTTTCAAAATAAATTAATAAAGGATTGACCACATAAATTACCTTAATTGAAATAGCACAGATTGGCACCGAACAAGATTTGTCGAGATATAATATTTGTGTTAATTTGCATAAAAACCACACAACGTTCATGGAAGATCAATTAATATATGAAAAGAATTCAATTGTAGGATCCAAAAACCAATTTACCTCAAGTTAAAATTGTATGGATTGCTGCAAATTAGATGGTCAGGGTCACGAAATACTCTTTTCATATGCAAAGTTGGGAGTTCTCCTCAGTAGAAATTGTGGTATAGTGAATTTGGTTTTCAAGGGGGCGTGAAGATGTTGGAGAGGGATAATATTAGGGCTAGAAATGGAGCCTCGGGAAAGATTTTGAAGCTGTCTTGAAATGCACAGACCAGAAAGGAGAGAAGGCTCTCTTGCAAGGAGACTGGAAGCTGATAGGCAGCGGAGTGGTGAATGCGATGAGGAGGTTGCACAAGCTTTTCCGAAGCAGGGAGAGAAGGGAGATGAGCACCATGCGTCGAGGTGATAGGCAGATGGTTAGCGTTGAGGTGGAGGCTGGAACTTGGAGCCTGGAGGAGACGATTGAAAGAGAGAAGCGGCGCGGGGATCAATTTAGGTTCGAACCATATCGTGTTCTTTTTTGTAGGGGAGTGCTAGCTTGTGGTGTAGCCTCACGAGACTCGAGTTCATTATAGAGGTTTTAACATGACGGACTATTGAGCAATTTAAACCCAACAATGGAAGGTGACTTCTAGACGAAATTTTCACCAGCGTACAAGAATTTTAATAGATATACTAATGACATTACTTTTCTAGAATAAGAAGTGGGCAGAAAAAATAGCAAAAAAAGAACTAGCTCACGCTACTTACTCATGGATTGGGAGAAGAACAGAAGCATCCATTTACGGATTCCCAGTTTTTAGAAATAATAAATTTTATTAAATTAATATTATTAAAAATAAGAGTGAGAAACGTAAAATTTCAAATATACGAATGACAAAGGCGTCATCATCGAAATGCGCGCTCACTGCGCGTTTGAATTTACGAAACGCGCCAATGGCGTGACGCGTTTCCGTTTTTTTTTTTTTTTCGGAAACGCACACGCCCAAGATGGCGCGCGTTAAATAAATTTTTTTTTTTTACGAAACGCGGGAATGAAAAAGATGGAAAGCGAGACGAAATAATGGACGCGAGCGTAACCGTATGATCAATCAAAATTAATGCATACCGTTTGATGGAGGATATTTTAGTCAAGTGAAAAATTGAAGGAAATGATAAAAAAAAATTCTCCAGTCCTTAACTGCTTTAGTATAGATAGATAAAAAATAAAGAGATACCCGACATCATTTGTTCGTTTGAGTAATTTGAGTGCGTTGGTTAATCTTTGGATTGATACAAGCAGCGCGAAATAAATTAAGCTAGTGGGAGTGATTTAGTGGGATAAGATGGTTTGTCTTGTATGGAAAATTGCCCATATCCCTTTCACCTCGAGAAGCGATATCCAAATTGCATCATTATCATAAAACAAGCTTATTTTATTTATACTAATGAAGTTCACTGGTTAATTACAAACAATTAGTGCAGAGCAACAGGTATTTGCCCAAATCAATTTGTACCCATTGGTTCAAATAAACACCTTGCATATAAATATTATCAATATACGATGTTAGCTGGATGTTGTATGTTTGTGCAATATTATATATTCTCCAATTTAAAGAGAGGCCAAGTCCTTCGCATTGCAAACTTACAGGATTAGTAATCGATCGTATTTGATTCTTAATTCAAAAAATTAGATGTGGATATCTGCATGCAAATATTTAAATGAAAAATGATACAAATATAGTTTTCGATACTAATTATCTGCATCCAAATATTTAAATGAAAAATGATACAAATATAGTTTTCGATATTAATTATCTGCATCCAAATACTAGATATATAATATATTATTAATATATATCATAAAAATAATGTTATTCATCATTAGATAAATACTGTTAATTTAATGGTTTTAAAATCAGTATTATATTTACAATAAATAACAGTATTTACAAATTTATTTTATTATACATTTCAATAGATTTTACAAAGTTTAAATGAATATTATGCTTATTTTGATATATATATATATTGGGCTATAGTGCTATGTATAGCAAACAGATCATTCTTGTACTATGGATCGGTACTTTATTATTAAAGCGCAAATGATTGATTCAACCGTATAAAATAATTTTCGTATAAATATCTAGATGTAGATCAAATTTATATTTTTTATTATTTATAAGATAGTTAGAAAATCATTTTTTTTGAATGACTCACAATAACTAAATCAAATGATTTTCTAACTATCTTAAAAAATAGTAAAAAATTCTAAAAAAATTTAAAATTCAGTCTACATCTAGATAATTATACAAAAAATATTTTGTATTGTTGAATCGACCATTTAAATTTTAAAAATAAAAAAACTGACCCATAATGTAGGGTCGCTAATAGAGAGAGAGAGAGATGATGATGCTATGTATAGTACGGATCATTCTCCGTGTTATAGATCGATTTTTTGTTATTAAAGTGCGAATGATTGATCAAACTCTATAAATTAATTTTCATATGAATATCTAGACATAGACCAAAATTTATATATTTTTTATAAAAGTTTACTATTTTTTAAGATGGTTAGAAAATCACTTTTTTTGAAGGCTCATAATAACTAAATCGAGTGATTTTCTAACTATCTTAAAAATAGTAAAAAAATTCAAAAAATATATATATAATTTGGTCTATATCTATATATTTATAGACAAATATTAAATATATTATTATTATTTTTAGACCTAATTTTTCAAAATTTAAAATAACGACTTAGAAAACTCAAAACTCCACAATTTTTTGTATCCCACAAGGTTTTCATATTTTTATATGAAGAATTTAATGAAAATTTTTTAGTCATTAAAGTATATTTTTTTGATGCATTTTTATTTCGGCAAAAATATAAATATTTTCATAATAGGCCATATATATATAATTAGGGTATGGTGCTTTGCAAAGTACAAAAGCGTTGTGTGCTTTGCGCTCTATTTTTAATTTTAAGTAAAAAATAATCAATCCAAACCGCTCAATCTAATCTCCATATCAAAATGTATTAGTAAACAAAATTTTATATTTTTTGGAATTTATTTGCTATTTTTTTGGATAGGGAGAAAACCATCATTTTTGGATGAACCAGAATTCTCAGATCAAGTCATTTTCTCCTCATAAAAAAAATAGCAAAAAAATTCTAAAAAATATAAAATTTGGTTTACTAATAGATTTTTATATGAAGATTAGATTGAACGGTTCAGATCGATTATTTCTGACTTGAAATTAAAAATATAATGCAAAACACACAATGTTTCTGTGCTTTGCAAAGCACCATAGTCGGACTCTCTCTATATATATAGTGAGATGAATTATGGTACTTTTACTATGTAAAAACCTGTTGTTGCTTATGCATGAGATTTTATATTTTAATGGTTCAAAAGATCAATCTAAGTCGCTCAATAAATTTTTTATGTCAAAATCTTATTGCATATTAAATTTTATGATTTTTTGAGCTTTCTATCTATTTTTTAAATTATTTTATAAAATAACCCGATAATATGTCATTTTCTTATGTTAAATAAGGCTTATTTTAAAAATAATTTTACAAAATACCTAGAAAGCTAAAAAAATCATGAAATTTAATATCTCATGAGATTTTGACATGAAAAAATTATTGAATAAGTTAAATTGATCATTTGAGTTATCGAAATATGAAATCTCTTACCGAAATAAACTTAAATTTTACTTTATAAAGCACCATAATATGTGTATATATATTATGTGTATATATATATTATCTGTATTCATATACATATATAAAAATATTTATATTTATATTCATATTAAAAAAATAATATATATATATATATATATTATCTCGTATTCATATATATATAAAAATATTTATATTTATATTCATATTAAAAAAATAAAATAAATACAAATATAATTTTAACTATCATCCGATCGTATCTGATCAGTTTACACCGCTGATTGAAGGTCAGCATGTTAGGACTAGGGAAATTCGTTTAGGTTGTCAATTTGTCATCTTTCCGCATCACTTGCTACAGAGACAGTTTTGGTTGATTACCTTCTGCGACAAGACTGATCGTCTTGAGCTGTTTATTCGGAAGACCTGGCAGGTCCCTCCCAACAAAAGAGAAAAAAAATGAAAAGAGAAAGACTTGGTAGGCAAGGTACTACATTTATCTTTCTTTGGTCGTAATATTTCTAGTCTATAATCCAATTTCCTTGCAAGCAAATCATGCTCATTTTGCTTCACTTCTTTTTTAATGTCATGAAAGCTTCAAGTATTTCTTCGATCGAGTTCAAAGAAGTCTTAATTTTATGATAAGAAGACAATGAAAATTAATATTCGATCTTTTTAGATACAAAATTCTGCCACATGGTGTAGGAGATACTGCTAAATTAATAACTAATTTGTGTTGGACGTAAGTAGAAGGATCACTTGACAATATTTATTTTGATGATCATGACAATACATTTTGAATTTAATTCAAATAAAACTAAAATTTTAAAAAGAATTATGCATAACTTATTCAATATATACATGGATGATCTAATTATTAGATTCTTAATGCATAAAAGAAGATTAAGTTTTAAAGTTTTTCACGTATGTCACATCATTAATCTTTTTCAACATTGATATTGTTTAATTTTTATCATCTACTTGAATCCAATAATTCATATATATTTTTTCTCTCTTTCATTTAAAATAGATAGGTGTTATATATTTAATGTAAAATTTAACATTTAACATGATCTAACTTTTTAATATTATTCTTAGAATATTATCACATTAAATTTATTGTTCTTACAATTATTATTATTATTATTATTATTGTATATCTTTAATATCTAAAATATATATTCAAAATTTTGAGGTGAAATTTAACTCTTAAAATGATCTAATTTTTAGTATTATTCTTCAAATATTATCATATTAAATTATATATTATTATTATATACACATTTAATATTTAAATATAAATTTTCTTAATGTGGAATTTTATTGCAAATATTTAAAATTTTAGTTATTTAATTGATAACTATTTTGCGGAGTGAAGATCACTCTTTTTCATCAGTGATTTTGCTTAAACTTTTCATCTACTTGAATTCAATGGTTCATATATAGTTTTTTTCTCTTTTCTCATTTAAAATAGATGGATGTGATATACTTGAGATGAAATTTAATTCTTAACATGATTCATTTTTTTAGTATTATTTTTTAAAGATTATCAGATTTAATTATATCATCAAGTTTTCTTAATGTAAAATTTTATTGAATATTTTTAGATTTTTTTTTTTTTTATTATTTATTTGAGAACTATTTTGTCGGGGCGAAGACCGAGTTACAACCCAAGTTTAACGTAATCTTAATATTGTCTCATTATATCAATTGTCTTGGATTTCAGATTTCTATTTCACGCTACTTTATGTATCATGTACGATGAAATATACATTGAATCTCTTTGTTGTTTATATTGAATATTATAGATCTTACATATAAACTGAATTTAAATTATGACAAGATACTAGCGTTTACACTCTAATTGAAAACGTTGTGATAATGCACATTAATAATACATGCTGTGAAGTGTGAACCAATAACGAGATAATTCTTTCTTAATTAATTATGAACATAAAATCAGCTTCAAAGAATTGTTAAGAAATACGAAAGGATCAAGTGCACTGAACGAAATCGACCGACTCATTACACCATATGCAATTTCCTACATTCACATAAGACTCTGATTTCCCTTCTGTTTTCCTCTGGAGAAAAATCAGAACGTAATGGGATTAGGTTATTTCTTTCGCTGTCTCTGTCTCTCCCTCTTAGCGTCCATGGCTGAATGGTGAAAGCGCCCAACCACCTAATAAAGAGGCGAATTCGTAGGTTCCAGAGTAAGAAAGTCAGAGACAGAGGCCTCGCTCGATTAGTATGATTCTTTAGCTTTAGGTGATTAGCTTTTTTCAACATTTTATAAACTCTAATGGTTTCGATGAGGTTGATGATTTGTCCTGTTTGAAGCCAACAGAGATGGCGAATAGATAATCAAAATTGTTGGCATTGCATATATATGAGGGAGGACCCGAATTATTAATTCATTTTCTTGTGTAGTCCGATATGTCATTTGGTATCCATGCATTGGGATAATTTTATATATTTCAACACCAATTTTTCGGATAAAAATTTCCATTTACCTCAAAAATTATGAAATGTGCGATAGCATAATTTACCATTAAAAATGACACCACGATAGAGCAGTTTTTAATAATAATAATTATTATTAAATTAATATTATTAAAAATAAGAGTGATAACGGTAAAATTATAAATATACGAATCGAAACGCGACACTGCCAATGGCTCGTTCCAAACGCGCCACTAGCAGTGGCGCGTTTTATTAAAATAGGCAAACGCGCCACTGCCAGTGGCGCGTTTGCCTCTTATATATACAAAACGCGCATATGCATCTGCGCATTGTGGAAGAGAGGGAAAAAAGAGAAAAAAAAAAAAGAAAGAGAAGAGAAGAGAGGGAAAAAAAGAGAAAAAGAAAGAGGAAGAGAAAGATTGGAAGAAAGAGGAAGAGAAGATGAGAAAAAGAAACGTACGAATGCGGTATATTATTGGATATTATAATTAAAAGTAAATTTTATTTATTAATAATAATTAGCATGAAATATAAATTATATATTAATTATATAGATTAAATTATAATTATTTAAATATAATTTAGTTATAATTTATTTATAGAATAATTATAGAATGATATATATTTAATTAGGCTTTTAATTGTAGATTAGTTTTTAATTGTAGAATTCATTTATTATTTAATTATAGAATAGATAGATTAAAAATGAAGTATAAATTAACTATAAATTAATTTTAAATTAAATATGAAATAATTATAAAATATTTAGAAAATAATTATAAAATAATTATAAATTAATTATGAAATGTTTTTTGTACTAAATAATGGCAGGCGAGCAATGAAATGAAATATCATAATTTATCTCCCTGAAGACAAATATCGGACACATTATAGTCAGGCAGAGGTACATTATATTTAAAAAAATAATAACAAAATACATATATGAGAAGCTAATTATGAAATGAAAATTATAGAGAGATAACAATGTCATTCGTTTCCGCACTCACCGTCCGATGATACCATACATCTCGCACATTCAGAGTAGGTTACGAGTTATGAGATTTTTTCATCTCGCCAGGCTGCGTGAGATTTATGTGCAAGAAGCGGAGACCCGTAACTTGAAGATTGATACGGGTTTGTTGAGCGCGTTAATAGAGTTTTGGAGGCCAGAAACTCACACGTTTCACTTAAATTTTGGCGAGATGACCGTGACTCTAGAGGTAAATACTAAAATATTATTAATTTAATTATAATATTAAAAAGATGGTACAGTAATACTATTTTTTAGGACGTCGCATGTTTTTGGGGTTTATCCACCATTGGTGAGCCGGTGACTGTATATACTGACAGAGATTTTTCGGCATACATCCGTCAGTTATTTGGGCGGGATGATATATCAGCATTCTGCAAGGATGATATATTAGCATTTCTGGCTTTCTTATATAAATTCTTTGCGACGTGTTGCATGCAATACCGGTGTACCGCCTCTCCATGTTGTACAGACCTCCCAAATACGGTCGCTCAAAAACTCCCTTACTTCCCCTATGACAGTCGGATATAACACATATTTTCATATTAGATTGGATCACTTTATTACGGACCCATCGCATGAACTAACCCAAATTGTCCACATTCTCTGCATTCACGATTCCAAATGCTAGAGGAATGACTTTATTCTCTGCATTGTATCCACACACCATCAATAATCTACTCTTATAACGGCCCGATAAGAATCCATCATCAATGTTATAACGGGCCTTAAATGTTTAAACGCTACAATACACTGTCCATAAGCCCAAACTATGGATTTAAATATTTTTATATTATTATCCGAAGTATCACACGTCGATATTTTAAATTTTGTACCTGGAGTAGTCTGAGCAATCGCCTCCACTATTTGTAGAAGTAATGTATATGATCATTCCCAAGTCCAAATAATTGTTCAATTGTTCTTTCTCAACCACGCCAAAGTTTACTGTACGTTGGTTCCACAAACAAGATATTTTGTTTCTATAATCATACTGATTTGTTGAACTGTTAGAGATATATCCTTCTTTAAATGTTGTCAAACACATTCTGCAATCAAATTAGATGTGACTTGTAAGTGTTTGCGGTCTCCTGATGGTCTTCTACAGTTGTGGGGTTTTTATTGTGATGATCATTCATGTGGTCGAGCCATCTTCAGGTCTAGCGTATAATCTCCACGGATAACTCCCTTCTTTGTATTTCATAATAAGTCGTGTCTTACAACTTTCTTGTATCCAACATTTAACATTTTTCCTAACATTCTAATCACAAATTATCCAATTTAAAGTCGATTTAGAAGCAAATATTTTATTTTCAGCTAACTCGTCATCGAGTCCTAAGAGAGATTCATTCGCGAATAAACGGTCAAACATCTCAAAATTATTTAACACTTCTACGGGATGGTGTCTCTCAGTTCGTCCGGTAACTAACAATGTGGTATCGCATCTCTGAATTTCCTCATCTTCAGATTCATCGATTGAAAAATCCGACTGCTCAGTGCAATCCTCTCCTGTTTCTTCTTCATTTGAATAATATGGACCACCATCATCTTGCTTATCCTGATCATCGTGATCATCACTTAATTCTATTATCGTTGGATCAACACTACTCCTGCCATCAATATTATTTTTCTCTTTGGTCCTACCAATATTATCAGCTAAATTACAACCAGACGTACTACTACTACTATCGCAAAAAAAATATATATAGTGGCACCGCTGGGTTCGGTTGTTGATAAATTATATTGTTACTGTAAATAGATGGATACGGATATAAATTAGTTTGATTGTAGGTTGGATAGGAATTAGTTTGATTGTAGTTTTGATAGGAATTGGTTCGATCGTATGTTAGATAGGAATTGATTTGATTGTAGGTTGGATAGGAATTGGTTTGATCGTAGGTTTGATAATAAGTTTGATAGGAATTGGTTTGATCATAGGTTTGATAGGAATTTGTTTGATTTTGGTTTGGAAATATTCCCGTCAAAAAATTACTGCTGCTCGGTTGTTCTCCAGTATAATTTTCTTCATCAGGATAATAATTTAAATATGGTAGTATTTTAAAGAAATTGGATGTTTACTGTATTTGTATTTGTGAGATTGTTTTATTTGTGTTTGTGAGAATTGAGCGAACGAGGTGTGGTATTTATAGCAAACAAACGTGCCACTAGCGGTGACGCGTTCTAAGAAAGCGCAAAACGCGCCACTGCATGCTGTCATTCGTATATTTGAAATTCCTCATTTCTCACTCTTATTTTTTAATAATATCAATTTAATAATAATTAATATGATTAAAAACTGCACGATAGAGAGATCTGCCATCTGATTACTTTAGTCACGCACAATTCGACATACTGCTGAAGCCACAAGAGATCATATACCAGAGTTACCGATTTACTATTTACAATCTTATTTTGAGCTGGCTCTCCTCCGGTAATATATTTGAGTGTTAATATAAATATTTCATTATAATAACTGTTAGCCATTGCAAAAAAATATTCATATATACAGACTAAGAAAGTATGAGGTTCGTATTGAAAATGTATATATGAATATTTTTTTGCCTGTCTCATTATAACTTTTCATATATACAGACTAAGAAAATTTATAATTTCATTTTCTTTTTCAAGACGAACCTCATACTTTTCATATATTATTTATAATTCTCTATAAAAAGTTGATGCTCTCTTTTGGGTTGTTTTGGATATTTTTTGAAAGGACATTGATACAGTACCTTTGTAATGTTCCTTTATTTCACTCACCATCATCTACACGTATGTTCTATGATTTTATTTTTTAGAGGATTTCTTTTTATCATAGGTGATAGAGATAATTGAAGGCATTATGCTGGAGCATTCACGTATTTTCCTTTTTGAAATAAATTTTTAGATTCAACCTGCTCTTATCGGACCTATTCAGAAATAGTTTCATTATCAGCTGCACACCTTTTTAATATGCCTTTTTTTTTGGTAAACGGTGTGTCATAACTCATAAAACTAAACATGATTTTACGACCGAATTACAATTTGTTATGTTAAAAAATCTTATAAAGTGAAAATAAGATATATTACAAGGCGTACACCACCTCTGCCCAATAAAATAGTTTCCTAGGAGCCTTTAGTGTTAAAAAAAGAGACAACTTATGAATTGTGAGTAAAAAATGCTTAATTTCCTTTCAATTTCAACAAAATTTCCCCGATTTACGTATACAAATACAACAGATTTTTTTAGTAAATAAAAAATAAAATAAATGAAAATGATATGATTATTTTTTTTATCGAACCCCCCATAAGACTAGCGTTACGATTAATTATAATTAATAATTTCCTTGTACATTCATGCATAATTATGTGTATTAACCTATTATTGTTATATTTATAATTATTATTAGTGCCCTACACAACCTAGCGGCAACGAGTGCGGATATTATGTCATGCGGAACATGATTGAAATCATCAGAAATTATCCATTAAATGGTTTTCCTAAGGTGAGTAGAAATAAAATATACATAATTAAATTTATTAGTTTTTTCAATATATATTTACATACTAATCATTTTTTCTTTTTTCAGAGCATCAAAACTTACAATCCTTTAACATCGACCGAGTACGAGGAAGTAAAAAAACTTTGGGTTGAGTTTGTGATTTCCTTGTTTTGACATTTTTTTATCAAGTTTTAATATTTTGTAAATATTTGTTATATTTTGTTATATTATGTGTATGTTAGATAAATTAGTTAATTAGATGTAGTTAATTAGTAATTAAATGTAGTTATTATTGTTTTTGTGAAAATGATGATGAAAATATTATATATGGCTAGCATATATGGGCTAGTCACGAAAATAAAAAGAACAATTTAAAAAAAAAAAATTTACAAATGTTTTTACGAAGAAACCGCATTGCAAAAGAATTTTAAAAAATAAAATAAAAAAACATTTACAAAATGCGTTTTTATGAAAAAACCGCTGCAAACATTTACATAAATAAAAAGAACAATTAAAAAAAACATTTTACAAATGCGGTTTTACGAAGAAACCGCCGCAAACGAATTTAAAAAAAAAATTACAAGAAAACAAATTTACAAATGGTTTGTGCGAAACAACAGTGCAAAACATAATGTTACGGCGGTTTTTAAGGTAAAAACCGCTGTAAAAGGTTATATTTACAGCGGTTTTTACCTTAAAAACCGCTGTCAATTTTATTTGGCGTGGTTGTATAGAAGAACCGTAAACGATTTACGACGGTTTTCAATAAAACCGTTGTTAAACTTTGCGGCGCTCCCAATAACGACGGTTGTACAACCGCCGCTAATCTAGAAATCCCGAGTTTCAAACTCGGGCCAGGGTGTCCAAGTGTTTTTTTCTTGTTATGTTTATTTAGTCGAAACAATAAATCAAAGAGTATAATTATTTTTTAATACTAAAAATAAAATATAATTTTAATAACTTAAAGAGGTGATGAGCACTGAAAGATTTTTGAGTCATTCAGACGAATAAGTCAATCACAAAAATTATGAAGAAAAAATTAAAAATAAAGTCAAAATTTCAAATGGTCATAGCTAAAATTATGAAAAAATGGAAAGAAAAAATAAAGATGAAATTGTGATTTTAAATGATAATAACTTTTGATAGAAACATCGTAAGAAAACACACAATCACTTTTTGGAGATAGCACAATTTTATACCACAGAGAATTAGTTATTTATATTTATAGCGCTGAATAATTTATATATATATATATATAATTGAAATATCAATGTTGGATATTTTAATGCTTTATATATATATATATATAAACAATGTTGGATATTAATGCTATTCGGTTGTAAAATGCGCGCCTGCGCAGTCGCGCGCACACGCATTTGCTTGAATTTTAGTTAACAAAGCAGAAGAAATAATGATGATCAAGGTGAGATAGTCGCTTATTTATATACAACATTACAAATTATGCTCATTCTTTGAAATGAATTCATGTATCGAAGCACCTTAAGACTTCACATCTAGTGATGTATGCACATTTATTAATTGAACTCACTGTGAAAGGGTAGTAGTTATTTGAGAAAGAAAAGAGTAGTTGGTCTTGCTTTCTTTTCATTCTTTGCGTGCATTGTCCATGAAGTCAGTATCAGTCGTATTTATTTATTTTGGTTCAGCTCTTTGTTTGAATACTAAGATGTACTTTTTTTTATTGCGCAGGTTGCATCACATAGTTTGTTTCTGACTCAGCAGTGACTCTTTGCGCTAATAAACATCATTTGGCTAATTGTGATATACATTTATTTATATAGTATATCAATTTAAGAGTTGTGTTGCGCTGTTTCGCCACACGGTGGTGCTTCAGAATCAAATTTATAAATTTAAATAAAAAAATTTATCGATCCAAACTATTCGATTGTAATATTTATATTTTCTAGAATCTTTTTCTAGAATCTTTTTTTTTATTTTTGGATGAGAGAAAATTATTATTTTTTAATGAACTAGAATTTTCAGATCAAATAAATTTTCTCATTAAAAATATTAAATAAATCTTCTCATTAAAAATTTTAAATTTTTTAAAATTTAATGTGTTAATATATTTTAATATGAAAATTATGTTGAATAATTTTGACCGATATTATTTTAATTTAAACTTATAGATTTAAGTCAAAAACGTTACCCCACCGTCCATTGCAAAACTCAGTAACACAACTCATCAATTTAATACCGACTGTTTAACAACCACCGCAATTTTAATGTTGTCCAGTATAAGAAAAGTTCTATCACGTAATTTCTTCCCGACTAAGCATTTAGATGAAACATCGATTTGACTAGATTTTATTTTTTTATTATTTTTTGAAATGGCTGACAGCTGCATATTTTTAGTTTTTACCAACTTCATATTTCGACAACGACCGTCAATTTAATATTGTTCAGTTTGCAAAAGCGCAGATACCTTTGTCTTATTCAAAACACACCGTTTACAAACACTATTGAGTGATTAAAATACTAGTATTTTACCGTTGTTACAATGTCTTTTAAAAATATAAAAATTTATATTTTTATAAAAAAAATAAAAATTTATATTTTTATAAAAATAAATATAAATAAAGATAATTTAGCAATTAATATAAATTCCAATCATAAATACATAATTAATATAAAATAAATACAAAATTTAGAGAAAAAGTTGGCATTTAGAATTTAAGGAAAGTTAAAATTCACAATTGATAGTAATCTAAGAAAAAAAACAAATTAGAGCAATTATACTACTAAATTATGTAATATTTCGTATAACAATCAATATTAAGAGAAAATTATAACTTTAATGATCATAGATATAGTAACATTATTTGATGAATAACACCATCTGATGACTGATATAATTCAAAAAATTCAACAAAAAAATCTGAAACATTACAGATCGGAATACTTGCGTGCTTAATAAGGAATAGAGATAGAGATAAATTGTAAGAAGCATCAACTATTTTTATCAACTTAATTGATAATTCGACAACAATCGACATATATTAATATTGTCCAGCCAAAACTTGAAAATTTAATGGATGAGAAATCCACAGCTTGTTAGATGTTCAATGAATTTTTGCACAATTATATATAGAGGAGGGATCCATGACAATAAATTATTTTGATAATCTTGATAATGAACTTTTAAATAAATATAAAAATCATAAAAATAGAGAAAATTATGAATAGTTTCTGTTACTTATAGATTGGCAGTGCTTCAAATTTTATTTTCATTATCATTTGATAGTCCCATAAAATTAAGACCACTAAATTGAAATTATTGTAAATTATATATAATTTTTTTGATGGACTAATAAACAATAATGAAATTGTATGAAATTTAAAACATTATCAATCTCTTAGTCAAAGAACATATTTATAAGTTTTTTCTATTTTTTAAGATTTTTTTAAAAGTTCATTGTCAGGGATTTGTCCCCTATATATTTGGGCTATAGTGGTATCCATAGCACATATTTTTCCCATGCTATGAATTATTTCTTCATTTTTAGAGTTTAAATGGTAAATCTAAACCGCTTAAAAATGATTTTCGTATGAATATCTAGTTATTGATCACATTTATGTATTTTTTTAAACTTTTTTTTGGATATTTAGTAAATCAATTGATTTAATTATTATGAGCCGTTCAAAAGAAGTGATTTTCTAACTATCTAGAAAATAATAAAAAAATCTAAAAAAATTGGTATATAGCTAGATATTTATTTGAAAATCATTTTGAGCGGTTCAGATCGACCATTTTAATTTTAAAAATGAAGAACCAATTCATAATTCACAAGGGATTCATGCTATGCACATCATAATAGCCTAACTCTATCTCTTTCATAGAGTAAAAAAATTAATCTCAAGTTGTTTTTAATCTATACATATACATATGTGTGTTGTGAGTTGTATGTTGCGAGCTATGCGAGCCAAATTTCTCACGTCAATATATATGCGTTTCATTTTGTTCTTGATTCTTATAATAATAGTACTCATCAGCATAAAAAAAAAAAAAAAGCATAGTCTAGATTATATAATAATTTGAAAGTTTAACTTGTAATAATATTAATAAAATAGTTCCTTCGGGCCTTAAAAAAATCACTTAATCGGGGATTTAATGGAGATACTATTCTTTAATTGTTCCGTAAGGTATGAGTGAGATGTTTTAGTATTATATGCCTGAATATTACTATATTCAATATTTTATATTTTTCGCCAAGCATTAATTTTGTTTACATTTTATTAATAATTAATATCAATAACTAATATATAATTATTGGAAAATCGATAGTTACATATAATCTAACAAAAACAATGAACAAATAAATATCGTCATGAAATATAAAAAAAATAGCAATTGTTGGTTTCACATTAGTATATTTCTATCAGCTTCACCACCACAAATCCTTCATTGAAAAATTTGTAATTCGGTCCTTGAACTTTTATAAAAAAATCAAGATAGTTCTTAAACTTTTAATTATATCAAGTTGGTCCTTGTACCTTTTACAAAACATCAAATTAACCCTTAAACTATTTCAGAAAAATCAAACTACTTCAGAAATATTAAATTGATTCTTAAACTTTGAAATACACTAAATAAATCCTTAAACTTTCAATATAAGTACTAATTTGGTCCCAAAACTTGTAAAAAAATCTAAACACATCCTATTTCATTTTTTATTTTCTAAATTTATATAAATTGAAATAAATATATTTTATTAGGAAAAAAATTATCGGGTCACCTATTTGATTTTGGGTCGATCAATGTCGGTCTTTTTCAGGTCTCGAATCAATTCGAGTCGAGTCATGTAAGGTTTCAAGCTCAAATGACTTGAAATTTGACACGACCTGAACCCGAAATCAATTTATTTTTTCTTAATATAATATATTATTTTTGTTATATTTAAACTTGGAAACAAATAATATTAATCTAAAAGTTTAAAGGCCATTTTTTTAAAATTTAAGGACTAAATAAGTTATTATATTGAAAGTTTAAAGATTTATTTTGCGTACATAAAAATTTAAAAATTTAAAGATAAATTTAAGTTTTTCGAAAAAGTTCAAGTGCCGATTTGGTAGTTTTTAAAAAATATAAGACTAATTTGATAAAACTAAAATTTAAAAACTAATATGTTTTTTTTAAAGTTCAACCAAATAATGAATTTTCCATTTTTATTCAAGAGTCTCGTCTGTAATGTACGCACCCTGCCACCCACACCGAGCAAAAGTCTCCGGGGGCTGGAAGAACGACTAAAATGGGTAAAATAAAAGTTAAAATAACAAAGTTAAAAAATTAGTATTCCCTGATTTGTTTATGTTTTGGTCTCCAACGGGCAACAGGAATGTGACGGATTTTTTTTACAAATTTTGTATGATTTGATTAATTAATTATTTATTATTTTTATAGTTTATTTAGTTAGTATATTTAATAATTATTAAATAATTTTAAAAAACAATTAGAAATATGATATTATTGTGTTTAATAGTATGTTAAATATAATATTATTGTGTTTCAATAATAATATGTATTTTAAAAAATCATAAGAGAAATTATAAAAAATAATAAACTAGAGTAAATAGATATATTTATACATATTTATTATGAATTAGAATAAATATACATTTTTATAGTTTTTAGTAATTTATTTAGTTATTTATTATATTTAATTATTTATTCAATGATTTAGTTTATTTTTAATTAATTATTGAATTTTCATAATATTTAATTTATCTGATGCTCCTGATCGAATAAACGGAGATTAGATCGGAAGATAAAATCAAAATTCGAACACCTCATCTTCGAATGGTCATAACTTTTGATAAGAAACTCCGATCGAGGTGTGCTACGCGATCATAACTCACAACGGGATCTACAGGGTTAACGGTTATGGTCATCACGGTCATTTTCAAGACCAAAAAAATCTCATCTTCAAGTTCAAAGACGTGTTTGAAGTTTTTAACATTTACTTTTTCATCATGTTTTTTAGTAAATGTATGTATATATATATATATATTAGTTCATAATAAACATGCTTATTGAATACATAATAAAAAAATATAAACATATTTAATGGTATATAAATATACTATTAAACACAATAATATCGTATTTCTAATTATTTTCTAAACTATTCAACAAATAATTAAATATATTAAAATAACTAAATAAATAATCAATCAAAATATATAAAAATTAAAAAAATTAGGACCGAGTTTGAAACTTAGTCAAAAAATCTGATACTGAGTTTGAAATGAAGTCCGGACTAGAGTATGTAAAATAAATCTTATCAAATCTTTATTTTTAAATATTTTAATTACTAAGAAAATCTAGGAATGTGATGCCAGGAAAGAACCTTGCTCACCAAGGAGCCGCCCTCTTGACGTCTAGATCTATATCTACTACGATCCAAATCACAATCGTAGGATCCTGTGATTATGATCATAACCGAATCAATCAGTAAGGAACATAAGTGATCGATTCGTTTTATTCTAATTTAATTTTTAGAGGTTGGATTAGAGATCTCATCCGTTCGAATTGAATCAGACGGAATGAGATTGATCTTGGGGTGCTGCGATCGGGAATCCGATCATAGGTGATTTCGCCCTGACATCCCTCTATTTCGTGCTCTCTTCGCATATATAAACCCACTCAGCAAAAAGGAGGTCTGAGCTCCTCCCTCTCCCTCTCCTCCTAAATAATGACCATTATTCACTCCATTGATTTTGGGTTCTTGTTGCAACCCAAGGTTTTCCATTACACCTCTGTTTCATCTCATGTAGCTCTCTTCCTTTTTCTCTCTCTAGTCTGGCTTTCTAGAAGGCGCAAGGAGGGGAGGTCCAAGGAGAAAGTAGAGAACAACAATTTCTTGTATCACAAACTGACCCTTCTAAGCTCTCTTAGTGTTGGTTTGTTCTGCCTTCTCCTCTCTGTTTCCAGTTACTTACTTTCAAATACAGATATTCTCTTTCAGTTGGATTTGGGGGTGAGGACCATTTCTTGGTTTCTGTTCTATTTCTATATTCAATTTGAATTCGGAAGATTGAAAGAGAAGAGATTTCCTGTTTTACTTAGAGTGTGGTTCCCTCTCTTCCTAATCATCTCTCTTTATTCCCTTATTCTCCATATTCTCTCATTGCGAAATCATGAAATTGTTGCCTCACATTTGTGGATCCTCGATTTTGGGTCAGTTGTTGCTGGCTTATTGCTTAGCTATGCTTGTTTTTTCGGTAAACAAAGGAATGAAGGGGATGATTCCCTTCTCCAGGAACCTCTCCTAAATGGGTCCTGTAATAGCATTGATACTGGTAACAGCACAAGTGATGGTTCCAAAAATGATTCTCTGTTCACCAACGCTGGTTTCATTGACATTCTTACATTCTATTGGATTGGTCCATTGCTTTCGCTTGGCCATAAAAAAACTTTGGACCTGGAAGACATACCAATGGTGGATGGGAAAGATTCAACTAATGGCGTCTTACCTATCTTCAAGACCCAGCTAGACTCACAAATGGGTGCTGATGGCAGAGTGACACCCTTTAAACTCGCAAAAGCTTTGCTTTTCACATGTTGGGGCCAAGTTGTTTTAACAGCTATCTATGCATTAGTGTACAATGTCTCGGCCTATGTGGGCCCATATCTGATTGACTACTTCGTGCAGTACTTAAATGGTACAGAACGATCTCCAAAACAAGGCTACTTGTTGGTGCTGGCATTTGTCATTGGCAAAGTTTTCGAATGTCTCTCCATGAGGCATTGGTTCTTTCGGTCGCAACAAGCTGGGGTACGGGTACAAGCATCTCTGGTGGGTACGATATATCAAAAGGGGCTTACACTTTCGAGCCAGTCGAGGCATAGCCGTACCAGTGGCGAGATGATAAATATAATGAGTGTAGATGCTGACCGAGTCAGGCTCTTCAGCTGGTATATGCATGACCTCTGGTTGGTACCAGTACAAATTGGCCTTGCTCTGACCATACTCTACTCTTGTCTCGGTCTCGCCTCAGTATCAGCTCTAGCTGCGACAATTTTGATAATGCTGGCCAATTTACCACTCAGCCGTATGCAAGAAAATTTTGAAGAGAAAATTATGGAGGCAAAAGATACCCGCATGAAGGCCATGTCAGAAGTGCTGCGCAACATGCGAATTCTGAAACTCCAGGGTTGGGAGATGAAATTTCTTCAAAAAATAATCGGCCTAAGGAAAAACGAGGCAAGCTGGATCAAAAAATTCATGTATGCTGATGCTGGTGTGACCTTTCTTTTATGGGGAACACCAACATTTGTAGCTGTCATTACCTTTAGTACGTACATGCTCATGGGTATCCCGCTTTCTAGTGGTAAGGTGCTCTCAGCTTTGGCTACATTTCGGGTCTTGCAAGAGCCAATATACAACCTTCCTGCGACCATTTCCATGATAATTCAAACTAAGGTTTCCCTGGAACGAATAAGTTCTTTCTTGTGTTTAGAGGATTTGCCAAATGATGTGGTACATAGAGCCCCCAAAGGAATCTCTGAGGTGGCGGTTGAGGTTCAGAACGGTACCTTCTCATGGGATTCGGGGAGTGAGGTACTGACATTAAAAAATTTGAATTTTAGGGCTGTGCGTGGCATGAAGGTCGCGGTATGTGGTGCAGTGGGGTCCGGTAAGTCTAGCTTGCTTTCATGCATACTCGGTGAAATCCCGAAAATATCTGGGAAGGTGAACTTGCATGGTTCAACTGCATATGTCAGTCAGTCCCCGTGGATACAGAGCGGCAAAATTCAGGATAATATTTTGTTTGGTATGGAGATGGATACAGACCGGTACAATAAGGTGCTTGAGGTATGTAGCCTAAAGAAGGATTTGGAGATTTTGCAACATGGAGATCAGACCATGATTGGAGAGAGAGGAATTAATTTGAGTGGTGGCCAGAAACAGAGGATACAGATAGCCCGGGCACTGTATCAGGATGCTGATATTTTCCTTTTTGATGATCCCTTTAGTGCTGTCGATGTGCATACCGGATCACACCTCTTTAAGGTAAACTATTAGATAGATTTCTTTTTCCTACTTTGGAGTTGCAAGAAGTTCAAAGCTGATAAAAAAAATCAACAAAAAGCACACAAATAATCAGTGTAGAATACCAGGAGGGTTGGATTTTGGCAGTTTTGGTTGGGTTTCATCTTCATTTATTGGTTTCTTGAAGTGAACTGATATTTATTTCAGGAATGCTTATTGGGGCTTCTAGCGTCAAAGACTGTGATATATGTCACTCACCAAATCGAATTCTTACCAGCTGCTGATCTTATCTTGGTAAGTTTTTGGTCCTATTTTCTTTCTTTAAGACTTATCTTTTCAAAGTATCCTAACCGATTCAATCTTCTTTTGAAGGTGATGAAAGATGGAAAAATTACACAAGCTGGCAAATACCAAAAAATACTGGAATCTGGCAACGAGTTTATGGAACTTGTCTCTGCACACAAGGATGCCTTGTCAGCACTTGACTCCATTTCCCTTACTGAACTGGCTGCCTCCAGTTCAAATCAGAAAATTGAGAACAAAAAAATTCAGAATGACAAGTTGTCCGAAGAAGTAAACCCTAACGTACCAAAGGGACAACTTGTAACAGAAGAAGAAAGAGAGAAAGGGAAGGTTGGGTTCTGGGTTTACTGGAAATACATCACATTGGCATACAAAGGTGCACTGGTTCCACTAGTTCTCCTTGCACAAATTTGCTTCGAACTCTTTCAAATAGCAAGTAATTACTGGATGGCCTGGGCTGCCCCAGTATCAGAAGATATGGCCCCACCTGTCAATACCATGATGCTTATATATGTATTTGCGGCACTGGCACTTGGAAGCTCTCTATGCATACTAGTTAGGGCTCTTCTTCTAGTTACAGCAGGCTACAAAACTGCAACCATTTTATTTGACAAGATGCACACGAGTATATTTCGGGCACCTATGTCATTTTTTGATTCTACTCCAAGTGGTCGGATCCTCAATCGGGTAACTTTTCTTGTTACAGTTAGTTATTTTTAACGAAAAGATGCAAGAAAGTGATAATTCATCATCAAATAATCAGAATACAAAATGAAAGGCTCTCTCTTACTCATATATATATTTATATATATATAGATAGATGCACTGCGGTGCTTTGCAAATTCAAAAATCGATTTTACTTGAGCAAGAGATTTCATACCCGACGGCTCAAACAATCAATCTAAATTGCTCAATAATTTGTTCATGTCAAATCTCATAAATTTCATAATTTTTTGAGTTTTTTTAGCTATTTTTTAAATTATTTTGAAAATTAGCCATGTTTAACATAAAAAAATACTATATTTCAGGACTAAAATAGCTAGAAAGCTCAAAAAAATCATAAAATTTAATATCCCATGAGATTTTGATACGAAAAGAACAACTTAGATAGACCGTTTGAGCCGTCAGAATATATAATCTCATACTAAAATAAAAATAATATTTTACTTTGCAAAGCACCATAATCCATTTCTCTCTATATATGAATTTCTTTTTAAATATCCATAAAATCTCATTAGACAGTCATGGGCATAATATTAAATATTTTTTTTATTAATCCTTGCAGGCTTCAACAGATCAAAGTGATGTTGATACAAGTATACCATACCAGATTGGTGCATACGCTTTTACAACCATACAACTTCTTGGTATCATAGCGGTCATGTCACAAGTTGCATGGCAAGTGTTTGTAGTGTTTGTTCCTATGATTGCCTTGTGCCTTTGGTACCAGGTATATACCTTCTTTTGTGAGAACTTTTTTTGAGTTTCAACTATCCAAAATTTAAAACGTGTCCTTTTTGTGACCTTATGGATATCATGACAAAAAATCATTTCTAAAAGGCACCTTAATCTTAATGAAATTTGTTTTTGGGTAGTTTGCATAACAACCTTCAGAAAATTTTGTAGCTGTAGCCTGTAAATTTGTTTTTGGGTTATTTCATTGAAGGGTTTTGTCATGTGGGTAGACAAGTCATGTACTGCTGTTGACAAATTGTGTAGCTGTAAACACACAAAATGGGATTTATTCAATTTCTTAGTAAATAGGAAACTGACATGCATAAGATGAGTGGGGTTGCTCTTACAGTTCATTACACTTACAGTTGTTAATTTAAACAGAGATATTACATAGATACAGCAAGAGAATTGGCGAGGCTAGAAGGAGTGTGCAAGGCTCCTATAATACAACATTTTGCTGAATCTCTGACAGGTTCTACCACAATTAGAAGTTTTGGCAAAGAATCCGGTTTCAAGGAAAGAAATGGAAAATTGATGGATGATTATTCCCGGCCAAAATTCCACAATGATGCAGCCATGGAGTGGCTATGCTTTCGGCTTGACATGATCTCATCTCTTACATTTGCCTTTTCTTTGGTGTTCTTGGTAATCATGCCAGCTGGTCTGATTGATCCAGGTATGCCATCTCGTCACTGACAGGTTCTACCACAATTAGAAGTTTTGACAAAGAAACATGTTTCAAGGGAATTAATTTAGTTATTTTAATTAGTCCTATGGTTAATTGTTAAAACATTTATCAGATCCCTCTGCATTATAATTACATGACGCTCTTTCTCTCAGTTGTTTGCCAAAAGGTCCTTGAAAGTTAATACACTTAAAAATAAAGATGATTTTTTATTGATTGATCTAATTTAAAGTTGAAGCAAATTAATTATTTGAAACTGATTTTTCTTTACTTTTTCCCCCTTGAAATATAGGGCTCGCAGGTCTTGCCGTGACTTATGGTCTTAATCTAAACAATCTTCAAGCCTGGGTTGTTTGGAATTTGTGCAACCTGGAAAATGAAATAATATCTGTGGAGAGAATATTGCAGTACACAAGCATTCCTAGCGAACCCCCACTTTCTACTGAAAAAAATTTGTTGTTAGATCAGACCTGGCCTGCACAAGGAGAGATTGTACTTCAAAATTTACAAGTATATCAACATATTCTCCTATTTTATTGCTTCTGTATGATTTTCATTTGGTGTATTTAACTTTAAACATTTGAAGGTTAGTTCAGTGAAACACATTGTTGCGGCTAAATAACTCCTTTAACCTAAATTTTTCCAAAGAAAAAAAGTTCAACAAGAATTGTTTCATCTCTCATGTAAATTCCATAAAAGAGATTCCAAAACCAGCAATTTGACCTAAAAAATTAGAAAAGTGAATGGCCTGACTCAGCAAATCTACTAGGCTCAGTGATTACAAAACAGATTCATATAGAGCAAACACATGAATGAGCCAATAATATTGATTATGTACCTTCAATCCAACTTGAAAGTTCAATTCTGTACTTCTTAATGTACCTTGTACCGATTCTAAGGATGCTTTTGTATTTATTTTTGAACAGGTTCGATATGCACCACAACTGCCATTTGTCCTCCGAGGTCTCTCATGCACCTTTCCTGGTGGCATGAAAACTGGCATTGTTGGGAGAACTGCAAGTGGCAAGTCAACCCTGATTCAGGCGCTCTTTCGCATAGTTGATCCCACTATAGGTCAGATACTGATTGATAACATAGACATCTTCACTATCGGATTGCATGATCTGCGGTCCAGATTGAGCATCATACCTCAAGACCCCACCATGTTTGAAGGAACAATTAGAAACAACCTTGACCCTCTTGAGGAGTATACTGATGCTCAGATTTGGGAGGTATATAATTTTAATTGCTTTCAATCTATAAAGCATTCTTTTTCAGAATTTTCACAAAAAGAGGAGAAAATAGTATATGCTTCTTCCACCTTTTAGTCCTTTTTAATATCTATTTGCAAATGAACTCTGTACATTTACTTTTTTGCAAAAAAAGTATCCAAGGATTTAATTATACACAACTTTCATATCTTTTGTGTAGGCTCTGGATTGTTGCCAGCTTGGAGATGAAGTCCGGAAGAAGGAATTGAAGCTTGACTCTCCAGGTGTGCATCATATATTCTTTTTACTGTCTTTCTCATACTACATTTTATTTGTATGATCTCATTGATTGATCTTTTTTGTAAAGGAACAATATGATTGCAGTCATAGCCTCTCATTCTCTGTTAGATTTTAATAACAGCATCCAATCTTTCACCTCTTCATAAAACACCAAGAAAAAATATCCAAAAATTGTAAACTCAACATAACAAATTTTCATAACAATTCATGCAAATTAATGAGAGGCCTAAAAACAATGTCAGCAACCCTCATCCTCCTAAAATTTCAAAAATCTTCTACTTGCAGTGACTGAGAACGGAGAGAACTGGAGTGTGGGCCAGCGCCAGCTGGTTTGCTTGGGGCGTGTGATTTTAAAAAAGAGCAAAATTTTGGTTCTCGATGAAGCAACAGCTTCAGTCGACACGGCAACAGACAGCTTGATTCAAAAGACCTTGAGGCAGAATTTCTCAGGTTCGACTGTGATAACTATTGCACATCGAATCACCTCAGTACTCGACAGTGATATGGTGCTCCTGCTTGATAATGGTTAGTGTTTCCTCTCTTACATTTTTTTTGTGTGCTTGACCCATTTTCTTTGAAATCAATAAATAATGTGTACTTGAATATGGCTTTTAATTTATATTTCGAGCTAGAGATTTTTGTTGAAAATAATTGTAGCTCAACTCAACTTTTCAGAAAGATTCCGCGCCTTATCTATCTTTTGGAAAGTTTGTGTGATTCTGAGCATTATTCTTTTTACTTTGAACAGGTGTTGTTGTTGAACATGACACACCAGCAAAATTGTTAGAAGACAAGTCGTCGATGTTTTCTCAGCTTGTGTTGGAATATACAATGAGATCAGTATAGTATATCATAGGCATAGCCGAATAGCTAATTAATTAATCCTTGACGTAACTCTAGCAAGCTTTAATTACAATGAAAATTAATGCAACTGTGATAAAAAGTAGGAATGACAAGGTAGCAAAGTAGATTATCAGATCTAACCCAAAATGTCTGGGAAGGTGACTCAAGGATTATAATGCCACTAAATGTACAAGGAAAATAAAATTATTGTAGCTGTAGTTGGATGTGTATATTAGATTCAAGTAAAACTACGTATGTTTCAATCATTAATGTGATAGTGTTATTTGTTATCTTCCTTCTTTTTTAGATTTATGCGAATGTTGGAGGTTAAGTGATTAACCATGTCAAACTAATCATATATGTTCAGTACATTAAACACAACAGTTACGAAAAAAACTGATATCATTACTTTCTTGGATTTTCCTAAATCCTACTGACAGCAACTAGAGTAATTTATCAGTAGGAAGTTATGAACTCCCCAAAATTGTATTTTCTGGAAACCAACAAAATATGAGATTTTTATAAATAGATTTAGGCTGATTTGTACCGCATGATGAAACAAAGTAGTATAATAATGAGCAAATACACATATATTTGGAAAGTAATTTATGATCTGGAATTATTATTGATTGCATTTTTTTATTCTATGTTTCACATGGTCCAACTAATTAAATTTTAACCGTTTAATTAAAATTATTTTGACCATTTTTTTTTTATAATATACTGGAGCAATTCTGATAGATTAAACCTGGATCTGGCGTACAGTACCTACTAATTAGCACCGTTTGATTCAGGTTGCAAGCATGTAAATGATGACTTGTTTATTTTACTGCTCATCCGACATGTATAACTTATATAACGCGATATTAGAACCATTTTGTGCGTTAATTAGTTGAGTAAGAATCTTAGCATGGTTCGAACGAGATAAAATCCAAAAGATTGACATATTACCCCCCACTTTCTAACAAAAAATGAGAACGAAGCGATCCAATCCAAGTGTAAACACATATATAATGAAAGAAATGGCCTTACAGATTCACTAAGATGCAGGAAATATAATGCGCAAAAGGAATGACAAATAGAGCCTGTGATATGTTCAATTTCAACTTCAACTCTTTCTATCTAGAGAGAGATTCCATAACACATACTATGGATACTACTGAAGTGATCTAAAATCCTACTACAAAGTTGCAATTACTACACATCTAATATTACACATCATGGTAATGGAACAGGCATGAAGCATGTACTGAACTCTACCAAATAATGCGGAAATCTCATGAATATTTAATTTAAACAAATATGGTTGCCACGATGGCATAAAACACTACAGGACAAATGTGGAGCCTTGATCAAAAATAAATTCAGAAAAAGTATTCAAGCAAAACCAATACTAATTGACATCTGCCTTGGAAGTGCTGCTGGCGCTTGTTCCTTTTCTTCCAACTGTTGTATTCTTTAGTATCTGCAGCATACACAGCACCACATTACATGCACTATCAGTTCTGGAATCCACCAAACAGTAAACAAGTATATTATAGACAGTCTCTACAGTTCATCTTGTTTCATTTTGGTTTGAAGTAATTCCAGTAATTGCAATAACCAATGAGTGGAAACAAGGCCAACATTTCAAGGACCAGAGCAGGAAAGACATGATGCTTGAAGGCAGTGGCGAAGCTACCTTTATTATATTGGGTGCAAATGACCCCACTCGAATTTGAAAATTTACTTTATAATATATAACTAATTAGATGATTTTTAACTAATTCTTTCAAACCTAATATTGTTGACACCGATAAAATTATTTTCTCCCTCCGCCACTGCTTGAAGGATCATTTTGTAAATTACTTCACAACAAATGTATCGAACAAAAGAAAAGAGAAAGAACCTGTCTCAGCATGTTGTTCTCATTCTGTAAAGTGGAGACATGCTGTTCCAACTCAGCATTTATTTTCTCCAAATCCTTGGCTTTTGTCTCGAGATCGTATAAGTATGCTTTCTTTCTCTCCCGAGCTTGTTGAGCCGACACTCTATTCCTCAATAACCTTTTAAATATAGAAAAAAAAAACAGAAGAATAATTGTAACTCAATATAGACACTGATAAGCCAATTAGAGTAATAAACATTGTTTAGTCGACCCAAAACAACGTATCAATTGGTTAGGCTTTCAGATCACGATTTCTCAAACCACTTACCTATGGATTAGATATGCTTATTTTTTAATATTGTTTTGTTATGGAAATAACTTGACTTGCTTCATTTGTAAAGTAATTTTTTGTTGGGAAATATGTTGGAACTGAAAATCAGAGGAAGAGATGTGAATCCAAAAAACATCATTCAAATTGTATAAACGAGATTTGGATTGAACTAACCAGCATAGGAATAACTGAGTAATAAGGACTTGGGATAAAAAAAAGTAGTTCTATCGTACATCCATCTTTCATGTGGCCATCATTTAAATGAGTCTGTTAGCAAATTTGGCCAAAGGAATGATACTTAGCTTTCCATCAAACAATTTCAACTTTTACAATTCAGTTTTTTAACACCTTTGTTGATGGATAATCAAACTCAAGTTCCAAGCTGGACCGAATTTGACATACACCATAATAAATGCTCAATAAACATCTACAACATTTTTTTTATCTGGACAATTTCAGTGCCAGCTCTCAGAGGGGTACAAGTGCAAAGGATACTTTTAAAGACCTTTTGAGCCGCTTGTGTTCTTTGTCAGCAGGGACACGACTTCTCCTGCGCTGGCTACCAGGGGCTGACGATTGGGCCTGGACCGGCCTGCCAGCAGAACCTACCTCAGGACCTGATGAGGATGGTCCTGCCATCTCAGATCTCAACTCCGGTACTCTCCTTATCTCCTCATCACTCTCCCCACCTGATAACGATGCAACATGAGATGATCTTTGAGCATTGAATTGAGAGAGGTGCCAAGTTTCTATGTAGCTTCCCACCATCAAAAGAAAAGAAACTTCATGAAATTAGATGGGCATGGGCTAGTATGCTACTGCTTTAGCCATACTTTCCAGATACCAGTATGAGTTGCAATGTGTTAGAAATGTGGTTAATTACAAAATCTTTTTTTTTTCTAATATATAGGTCGTCCCTATAAGAAATTTAAAATAAACTCTTTTTTTCTGGGAGCAAATAAAAAACGATTCCTAAGATAGTAAGATATGACACAGACATTAGTCTTATAGGAGGGCACGCATAAGGATCTTAACTTTTGGGATAACAATGCAATAATGATAACTTCATGAGCTAATGTCGGAGCACAACTTTAAACATGCGACCAACAATTTTTTTTTCAAGAATTAGGAAATTCATCCTTCAAAACGACGAAGGAAACTTGAATATATCCACTAAATTACTCAAATTTAAAAGCAAAACAGAGAAAGAAGCTAGCTCGTGCCTTTAACCTCCATTGGTGGGATCGAGCTGGAAGATCTCTCACTGCTGGAAGGGAGCGAGTTCGCTGCTTGTTCTTGCATGATCTCTAGATAGAGAAACAGAGGTCAGAGAGAGAGTGGAGAAAGGTGGTGTCAGTGTGTCACCAAAGTCTGTTCGCAAAAAAAAGGAGATTGAGAAAGGCGACAAGTTTCAATCTCGACTGTCCGATCGGGTTGGATTGAACGGTGTAGAAGGGGTCTACGCGGCCGCACCAGCTTCATACATTAGAACCCCATCCGAAGGTGTATAGACTGAGATGTGGGTTGCGTGGGGACCGTTGGATCCGGCTCTGGTAATTTGTGCAAACGACCTTTTTCTTTTAAGTATTTTAAGGATGATTTTTTTTTTGAAGGGGAGACAAAAAGCCCGATTTTTTTAATAATGACAAAAGAAGATTACGAAGTCACTGTCAAAGTAGATTTTTGACGAAACTAATAAGCACGGAAATGCGAATTCCGTCCCAGTCCCACACCCACGCGTTCTAGAGATGGAGATTTAACCCCCACCTCGGTCTATATTCCCATCTTATTCTTTCACCTCGACTTCTGTGTTCCTTAATTTTTCTTTCTTCTCTTGTTGTACATTGCGACAGGAGATCTGAGACCACCTGCTTCAATTACTAAAATTCTCAAGGAATAAAAGATCCTTCAAAATAATAGAGTGCAGGCTAACATGGAATTATAACTAACTATCAATTCAATTCTGATACTAACATTAAAAGAAAAAAATGGATATTTGTTTTGGAGGGATAGTATTCAAGGTCCAGCAATAATTTTATATCAGTGATAAAACAAAGTTCTCATTTCTTTTTTCTAGTGCATTTCATTTTTTTAGAATGGAATGGAATACTAGAAAAATTTAGGGGACTCAAAGACAACGAATATCAGAGCTCAATGCATCATCAGAGAAATTAAAAAAACTTATTATCAAATTATACTATTAATATATACGAACTAAAAATTATAGAATTCTCAAATTTATTTTTCATTTTGTGAATTTGTTACTATAATTTAAGGATGAGGACTACGACACTAAATTTGCACAAAACATGAGTAAAATGCATCATAAAACAGCAGTTTAAACTAGTTGATTGAGTTTTATAAAGTTTTTGCCGCATAACTACATATAATTTCGTGCAAATTAATATAATTACTCCTAATTATGCATATTGCCCTGGTTATCTAATTAAAACACCGATATGGATATTCTATGACAGTAATTTCGTACAAAACATAAGTAAGATGCATTAAAGCCGCTGTTTAAATAAGTTGTTTGACTTTTTAAAAAAATTTGGGCACATAAATACACATAAATTCGTATAAATTCACGTAATTACTCCTAATTATATCGATTATAAGATTGCTCAAATAACACTTCGATATGTATATTCTACAACGCTATTTTCTCCCAAAACATAAGTACGATGCAATAGAAACAGCTATTTAAAAAGGTTATTTGAGTATTTCAATATTTTTGGATCTATAACTACACATAATTTAGTGAAAATCAATATAATCACTCCTAACTATGCCTATTAAATGATTATCTGATTAACACTTCAATATGAACATTCTACAACGGGTTATTTTGACAATCTTGACAATGAGTTTCTAAATAAATATGAAAAAATATTTAAAATAGAAAAAAAATTATAGATGTGTCTTCTATTCATAGATTGATGGTCATTCAAATTTCATACAATCTCATTATCATTCGATAGTCTATCAAAGACCGTTAAATTGAAACCATTATAAATTACATCAAAATTTGATGGTTTTTGATGAACTATCAAACGATAATGAAATTTGAATGACTATCAATCTATAGGTAGAAGAATACATCTATAATTTTTTTTCATATTTATTTAGAAATTCATTGTCAAGATTTTTTTGCCAAAATAACTCATTGTCAACCGATCCCTTTCCTAATTTAAAGCTCTAAGCCGCTAATTGAATGATGGACTTAAATGCTAAGCCCCTGATTTAAATCACTAATTAAAGTGTTTAATTAATATTTACATTAACGTATATACATTAGGTAATATATCATAATTATTTTAGATCAATGTGACATATACATTATTTTTCTACTACAACGATAAATTTTAAGTTACGTATAATTAATTTTTATTAATTACCATAATATATATATATATATATTTACATGCACGTTAAATTTCAATTTGAAATAATATAAATAATACATACATGCACCTTATTTTTAAATTTTACTATATTAATGTGACACATACATAATTGCATGTATATTATTTTTTATTTTAAAAAACACAATGAACGTTATACACGTATTAACAAACAAATTAGACTCTAGTAAAGATTTAAGATCATAATGTCACAAACAAGAAAGAGAACGATAGGTTGTCCGACAAAGAAAAAAGTGCACATTATATTTTTATTTTAATAAATTAAAGTAACAAATACATAAATGCATGAAAGTGAATTTAATAAATAAGCGTATTTGAGAATCAAAATGGATTTAAACATTGACAAAATAATATTTATTTTATTACCGTTGATTCTAGATATTAGGTCATGAAAATTATCATTTTAAATAGATGAAAATTATTCACGTCAAGAAACTTTTCCCTCTGAGAGAATGTGTAGGTCCTAGTGGATTGCCGGCGGGTACCGCGGGCACGGGCCGGGTACACCCGCGGCGGGCGGCGGGTACGGCGGGTAGACGGGTACGGCGGGCACGGGTAGACGGGTTTTTTTTTTTCAAAACCGTACCCTACCGTCTCATACCCGTGCCGTCGCGGGTACACGGGTACCACGGGTGCGGGTGCGGGTACGGGGTACGCGGGCACGGGTAGAAGGGTACGGCACGGTACGATTTTTTTTTTTTTTTTTTTTTTTTTGTTTTTTTTTATAAATATATTTTTTATTTTGGAATGTCGTAAAATCTGAATAATATCATTTCGGCTAAGTACAAATATAAACGTTCATTTTAAAAGAATAATATATTTTCTAAACGTTCATTTTTTCAATTATTTTGAAACAATAGATTAAATCAAAAAATAGATAAAAAAATTTAAAATGAACATTTAAAAATCAAATAATTTAAAATGAACGTTTAAAATATAAATAAAAAATATTTTAAATCAATTAATTTAAAAAGTAAAATATAAATAAAAATTTAGAAAATCAATTACTTTAAAAATAATTTTGAATTATTTTAAAAAAATAGATTAAAAAATAAAAGTTACCCTCCTCCTTTATTCCTAGGGCTTGGGGCCTACTATGTAAAATAACATAGGCGGAGTTCTAACTTTTTTTTTGTTAGTAGTTTTCTTTAAAATGAATAATTTAAAAACTAATTGAAATGTTTAGAAATTTATAATTTAAAAAATAGCCATAAAAATTAAAGGAGGTTAGAGATTAATACGACACTTTAACGCCTTTTACCTATCTAATAGTTTGCATTCATGTACCATTGCTCGCTCTCTTCGCACCGTCGAATTCGAATTATAACCGGCCGCGGCTCGTACCTTTCTTCGATCTCGACTTCGGATGATTGTGGTTGATCTCGATATTGATTGCGCTCCTCAGCATCAATCCAATCTTTCAAGCACATAAGTCTCTCAAAAACATGTGCACCCAACTTACTACGTTTATCGGAGAGAATCCTGTTCGCCGAACTAAAGCAACTTTTAGAAGGGACAGTTGACACGGGTACGGCAAATACGTCGCGGGCCATCATCGCCAGCGTTGGATAGCCCTTTGCATTTCTCTTCCACCACGTCATGATGTCAACATCTTCATTTTCGTTGAGCATCGACATATAGCTCAATAACTCATTTGTGGATGTGTGCGGTGTGCTTTCCGATTGAAAATCTGCTAACAATCCACCACTGCTAGTGCTCCTGGAAGTGAAACTATTAAATAAAATAATTAGTAGATAAATAATGTAGATATTATAAATAATGAATATTAAAAACACATGTAATTTATATTTTTACCTAGGGGCGCGGCGGGACGAAGACGGATTTTGGTTGTCAACCATTCTTGAGTTGTATATGTTAAACATCTCATCGAACTTCGAATTCACGTATGCCTCCCCCCCGTGTTGGATAAATGTAGATTATCTTTGTACGCTTGAACCATTCGATTGTGTAATACTTCTTGTATGCGGATTGAGGCGGCTTGCGATGATGGCCGGGAGGGGTATATCTTCCCAATATTTCAAAAATTTTTGCTTCATGGCATCTACGATCGGCGTGAGAGATTTATCCGGGTTTCGGTTGTTCCAATTCGCGATATACCTTGGAGATGCTATAGAGATGTTTCAAAGAACTCAAATGAAGTCGGTGAATACGAGCGGGATAATTGGACGGTTGCTTTAAAAAAAGTTTCTAGAAATTTTCGAAGTCTTTCTAGTTGCTCCCATTCCTCGACACTTTGGGTTCCAATGCCATTCCCTCTCGGGGTGGAGCTTCTCAAAAACTCCCTAATAACAAAGATGGTAAGGAAGGCATCGGTGCAAAAATCTATAGGTAGAGTTCCAACGGGTATCTATATCCCAAGGAACTCTCAACTTGCTCAATCCATAGTTGACGCACATCAATGCGAACCGTTGTTTTCTTTCTTGGTTTGAAACAATATGGTTGAGAGCATCCTTAAATTTAATTATCAACAGTTTTACGGTTTCTGTTTTAAGGCCCGCCTTCACAACGAGGTTAAGTATGTGGCAAGCACACTTTTGATGAAACATTGCACCATTCATAATTGGGTTTAGTGACCGTTTAAAAATATCAATGGAAGCTATATTGTTGCTAGCATTATCAAAAGATATAGAAAAAACCTTGTTATCCATATCCCTCTTCAGATTATATTCTTGTAAAACCTCAATAATGGATTTGAAAATTACATTTGCGGTGTGTGGAGAATCCAATACTCTAAAACTTAATATTCTTTTTTGTAATACTCATTGATCATCGATCCAATGCCCGGTAACACAAGAGTACCCAAGACCATGTTTACCGGCGGTCCATATATCAGATGTAATTGAGACCTTATTATTTTGATATGCAAATATAGCTCGGAGTTCATTTTTTATGGTGGTAAACTGGTTTTTTATTTCGCCTACCAATTTTCTATGATGGATCCTCTTGTACATTGGTTGAGCGCACCCCCGAATGATCAACCGGGCAAAACTCATACAACCACCCATACTTATTGGTTGTTCTTTATGGGTAATATATCGGGCCATTTCACTAAGCATTCTTGCTTCATCGAATTTTGGGTGAGTTCTGGTACCATCTGGTTGCATAAGGGTTTGGATTTGTCTCGGTCCAGCATTTTCACTTGGAACCTCACCCTTTTTTTGGTGCATTTCAACATGTCTTTTAAAACTGGTCATACCACTTGATTGTTTATACACAAAAAAAGGTTTCTTGCAATTTGATACCTTACAATCAAGAGTTTTCAAAATGCCATTCTCGTCTTTGGTCACCTTATACCAGACAACCACCACCGATTGTATTCGGGAGCTCTTTTAGTCTTTTTCTTTGTTCTGTTGTTGGGGGCCGAGCCACTTCTCGAAGGAGAGGCATCTCGCTTCTTGAATTTCAGAACACCAGTCGAAGGAGTAGATGAAATAGGGGCAGTGAATTGACTCGATGATACAGAAGAAGTGCCTCCATATGCATACGGTGTTGTTGGTTGAAGTGCACCTTGTGGAATGAATACGTTCGGATCGGTTGAAGTATAATAAGGTGCACTCATTTGGGGGGTTGTTGATAATTTAAATCTAACATTTGGTCTCTTCTTTGATAATTTTGTGGATAATTTTGTGGATAATTGGGTGGTGGCATTTGGGAGGAACTATCAATATAATTTTGTGGATAATTGGGTGGTGGCATTTGTTCATAGTTAGACGGTATGCTTGGACCAAAAAGGTCTTCAGAAAATCTCACGGCTTCTTCTTGCACTTGTTCGTTATAACTTGACATTTTTAATATCTAACATATTTAAAAAAATTCGAAATAATTTAATAAATAAAATCTAACATATTTATTTTTAATAGGTTATCTATGAAATTTAATGGTTGCCTTTTGGGCCGATTACTATTACACACGAAATCACAACCAGGTAAGTTCCCGGAAAACCAGGGATCACAAAGGATACGCTACGAGTTCCGATTTTCCTAGACAGAACTTTCCTTAGACATTGTGTTTTCATAGTATTGCAACAGTTCTTACTAGGGAAATCATTAAAACGTCATAAATAACCTATTAAAAATAAATAATCTAACAATTTATACAAATTAAATCTAACATACAATTTAAATTTTAAATTAAATCTAACAAAATTAAATCTAAAGTGAATTATATGTCAAATAATGTAACCTTCAAATTTGACGAAATTGTACTTGCGGGCGTTGCTTAGAACTTCGTATTTCCGTTTTCCAATACCTACATATTCAAAACATTAAAAATCTAATTACTTCACATATTCAAAAAATAAAAATAACCTATTTTCTTAACCTATTAAAAATAAATCCGAATTAAAAAAATAAAATCTAACCTATTTAAAACAAATATAATTACTTCACATATTCAAAAAAATAAAAATAACCTATTTTCTTAACCTATTAAAAATAAATCCGAATTAAAAAAATAAAATCTAACCTATTTAAAATAAATATAATTACTTCACATATTCAAAAAAATAAAAATAACCTATTTTCTTAACCTATTAAAAATAAATCCGAATTAAAAAAATAAAATCTAACCTATTTAAAACAAATCTAATTACTTCACATATTCAAAAAAATAAAAATAACCTATTTTCTTAACCTATTAAAAATAAATCCGAATTAAAAAAATAAAATCTAACCTATTTAAAACAAATCTAATTACTTCACATATTCAAAAAAATAAAAATAATCTATTTTCTTAACCTATTAAAAATAAATCCGAATTAAAAAAATAAAATCTAACCTATTTAAAACAAATATAATTACTTCACATATTCAAAAAAATAAAAATAACCTATTTTCTTAACCTATTAAAAATAAAATCTAACCTATTTATAACAAATATAATTACTTCACATATTCAAAAAATAAAAATAACCTATTTTCTTAACCTATTAAAAATAAATCCGAATTAAAAAAATAAAATCTAACCTATTTAAAACAAATCTAATTACTTCACATATTCAAAAAAATAAAAATAACCTATTTTCATAACCTATTAAAAATAAATCCGAATTTAAAAATTAAAATCTAACCTATTTAAAACAAATCTAATTACTTCACATATTCAAAAAAAATAAAAATAACCTATTTTCTTAACCTATTAAAAATAAATCCGAATTAAAAAAATAAAATCTAACCTATTTAAAACAAATATAATTACTTCACATATTCAAAAAAATAAAAATAACCTATTTTCTTAACCTATTAAAAATAAATCCGAATTAAAAAAATAAAATCTAACCTATTTAAAATAAATATAATTACTTCACATATTCAAAAAAAATAAAAATAACCTATTTTCTTAACCTATTAAAAATAAATCCGAAATAAAAAAATAAAATCTAACCTATTTAAAACAAATCTAATTACTTCACATATTCAAAAAAATAAAAATAACCTATTTTCTTAACCTATTAAAAATAAATCCGAATTAAAAAAATAAAATCTAACCTATTTAAAATAAATCTAATTACTTCACATATTCAAAAAAATAAAAATAATCTATTTTCTTAACCTATTAAAAATAAATCCGAATTAAAAAAATAAAATCTAACCTATTTAAAACAAATATAATTACTTCACATATTCAAAAAAATAAAAATAACCTATTTTCTTAACCTATTAAAAATAAAATCTAACCTATTTATAACAAATATAATTACTTCACATATTCAAAAAATAAAAATAACCTATTTTCTTAACCTATTAAAAATAAATCCGAATTAAAAAAATAAAATCTAACCTATTTAAAACAAATCTAATTACTTCACATATTCAAAAAAATAAAAATAACCTATTTTCATAACCTATTAAAAATAAATCCGAATTTAAAAATTAAAATCTAACCTATTTAAAACAAATCTAATTACTTCACATATTCAAAAAAAATAAAAATAACCTATTTTCTTAACCTATTAAAAATAAATCCGAATTAAAAAAATAAAATCTAACCTATTTAAAACAAATCTAATTACTTCACATATTCAAAAAAATAAAAATAACCTATTTTCTTAACCTATTAAAAATAAATCCGAATTTAAAAATTAAAATCTAACCTATTTAAAATAAATCTAATTACTTCACATATTCAAAAAAAATAAAAATAACCTATTTTCTTAACCTATTAAAAATAAATCCGAATTTAAAAATCTAACCTCGCGGAAAAAGCTTGCGGGAGACGCCGAACTTCGTAATTTCAATACCTTCGTAATTCCGTGATCGTATTTTTATATTATATTTTTTGGAACAATAAATTTAAAAATTGAGAATAATATTGTATTGAGAGAATAAAAGATTGAGAAATTGAGAAAATGTGAAAATGTTGAGAGGAAGAGGGGTGTATTTATAGAGTTTTGATTGGAGGGAATAAAATTTGAAATTTATTAAAAAAAAAAAAATTCCAGCGGGTACGGGTACGGGTTTGATTTGATGTGAACTGGGGGAAAATTTTTGAAATTTGAAAATCACGGGTACGCGGGTGCGGGTACATGGGCGCGGGTACGCGGGTAAACGGCTACGGGTACAACGGGTTTTTTCCAAAAAAACTCTGCCCGGCCCTTCTCAAACCCGTACTCGTGTACCCGTTTACCCGCCTCTACCCGGGCACGGGTACGGGCCGCGGGTACGCCGGTACGGGTTGTACCCGGCGGGTTTTAGCATAGCACTAGTAGGTCCAAAGAGAATTTTTTTCTTTTTTTAATAATAGATAAACATAAAAAAGAGTTTCGTCCTTGCAAGCACCCTTCTCTCTTCTCATAGGAGCAGAAATATGAATTTTTTCACCATTTTGAGAAGCATGCATTCTTTGTCCTCTCTATCTTTGTGCAAACAACAAGAGAAGAAAGGAAAAGAGAGAAACGCGGAAGATGAGATTGCTAATCACCCGTATTTTCCAAGGCCCTAGGTGACAGAGCTTGAAGAGGAATCGAAGAGGAAGCTTGTAAACAAACGCTTTATTCTAATTCGATAGCGAAATCGATTGTGAGTTCCTCCTCAATCAAATTCCGATGGAGAACAAGCAAATCAGGTTGAGAAAGAAGAGGTCTAGTGTTAGCCATGACAGTAGTCTAGTTAGCAGTGGGAAAGTGGAATGAGGCGAAATGGGAACCCTAGTCGCCTTTGACATACGGTGCGATCGTGGACTATGAGGACATTGAGAGGAGATACGACCCATTTTTCGACATATAAAATAAATTTTAGCGTTATGGAATGAAGCGGCTCGGTGTCCCTATTCACCACACCTAAGACAACGATTCTTGATCCAACCATGTCCAGAATTCAAGAATCGATTATTAACCCTTCTACCCTGAAATGAAAGAGTTACCAGTAGGGGCCGCTGTGCAGCCGCAGCATAAGAGTTTCCCTAAGTGAAAGAGTTACTTGCGTCCCTATGTGTTTTCCTGATTCTCAGACACTTTTGCTCAACTTTTACACGTGTGGGGCTTAGTGGTCGTTGACCAAACTTATTTGTGCCCCTCAGTTTATTTTCTGAAAATAGTACAAGATGTATAAGTAGAATATTTATCTCATACGTTATGAAAAATAATAATTGTCTAGCGGCATGGGGGGTTGGGTTTGAGACGCTGAGTTTGAGAGAGGGCGTGAGTTTGATCTCCCTGTCGCACTATTTTTTTAATTCTTAGGGACGCAATTATTACTTACGCCTCTAAATCCCATGACTTTTGGGCCCATATTCCCCAAAAAAATTATTTCTACCATGCTCTCCAAACTCACCCCCCACTTTTTACCCTTTCTCTCCCGAAATTTCTCTCTCTCCACAAATCCTAAACCCTAATTTCACATTTCTTCCTCAAAAACTCACATACACAATATTTATTGTTAGTTTTTATACCGGAGGATCTATCCAAAATGGGCCGCATGGTGTTCATTACTCGAAAAAAGTTATCGGTAATTTTACGGTGTATACCGACATAACACTCGCTGAAATGAAGATCGAACTCTATCCGTGGATGGGAATTTCGAGTTCAACACATGGTTTAAAGATATCGGTGAGGTTCAATGTTGGATTATAACTTACTCCTCCGGTAATGTTCTATACTGAGTTATAACTTTTGAGTAATGATACTTGGAGACTTATGGTTAACCATTCAGTCCAACCGGATACTTTTGCAATGATTGAATTGTATGTTGAGCTTAAAACCCGTTAGAATACACCAAACCAAGATTGTACGAGTAGTAGTTGAGGTCATGAAACTCCAAAATCATATGTTGAGCCAATATCAAGTACAATGTCCGATGCATCATTTGGTACAAATAGAAATCAATCAGTCCAAGAAGAAGAAAATAATATTGAGGATTTAGAATTTAATATTGAATTGAATGACATTAATCTGGAAGAACAGGTTGAGAAGTTATTAAGCCAAGATATAACTCCAATTGGCAACACGTGTGATAATGATGGTTTCATGAAGATGGATTTCACACCTTTCGAAGATCCAAATTATAATTCGGAAAAGGAATTGTATGAGACCATGACATCATGGCCATTAAGAGACCGATCAGATTCACATCTGGTTGCTTCGTGGAATAATATTAATGTGATCGTCAATATAATTGGTGATTGCAATTACTTCGATAACGAAGGGTATGTCACGGAAGATGGTTTGGCACTGGGACAGTGCTTTCGATAGAAGGATCATCTCAAATGGGTTGTGTATGATTTTCATATCAAAGCGAACCACACATTTAAGAAAAAGAAGACAAATAAAAGTGTGTATACGATCGAATGTACCGACCAAAATTGTAATTAGAGGTTGTATGCATCGAGAAAGCTAAGTGATGATGCTTTCATAATTAATACAAAACAAAGTCCTCATGAATGTGTTATGTCGGGGGATAGATTGGAGCATCCGCACTTAACGTCTCCATTCATGGCTTATTTAATCTGAAATAGTGTAAAAGGTAATGTTTGGTTTACTATAAAGGACATCAAAGTTATCATCGAGCAGAGATATAGTTTTAAGACACCCTACTTGAAGCGTTGGCGGGCAAAGGAGATCCAATCGCACAATTATTCGGAGGATGGAGACAAGCTTATGATTTAACTATGTCATTGCTCCATGTCATACAAAAAACAAATCTAGGTATAGTGATTGAGTGGTTTACCGCACCGACAAATGATCCTAATAAAAGATTGTTCCAAACAGTGTGTTGGGCATACAGTCCGACAATCGAGGCCTTCAAACACTGTAAACCCGTCATAGGAATTGATGATACACATTTATCTGGAAGGTATAAGGGAAAAATATTAGTTGCATGTGGCTTTGATGCGGAAGATCAGTTGGTGCCCCTTGCATTCGCCTTGGTTGACACCGAGAACAATAAATCTTGGGAGGATTTTTTGAAATTTGTGGGTAAGGAAGTGATTGGATCACGAGTTATGACGGTACTCTCAGATCGTCATAAGAGTATCTTACGGGTTTTCAGTCAGGCAGAACTAAGATGGAGTACCCAAGATAGACAGACCTTTCATCGATATTATTCAAGGTACATATGTCAAAATTTCACAAAAGAATTTATGAATAAAAAATTAACAGCGATTTTTGAGGCAAGCAATGAAACAAAATCAAAAGAGAAAATTTCTCACGAGGCTCGGCAACATGGCTTGAGAATATCAATAGAGACCCTAACGATGTCGATAAGAACAATCAACCGTGATATGATTTATGGGCTCTTTCATTTAATGAGGGAGGTCTTAGATTGTGCATGATGACAACAAATGGACCAGAGTCCCTTAATAATATTTTCAAAGAAGCACGTGAGTTACCCGTAACTTCGCTTGTCAAAATAATATTTTACAAGTCGGTAAAATATTTTGTTGAGAGAATGACAAATGCTGAAACAACGGTTCAACAACGATCTCTCTTCTCCCCTAAAATCCAAGCCCTATTGGAGGAGAGGAGATTAAGGGAAAATACACATATGGTGAGAGCGTACCAGAACGAGCGAAAATATGAGATTCAAACAGGTCAACGATTTATGGGCAACAAGATTAAAGAAAACCGAATACATACGGTTCGGATGGAAGTACCCGGGGGTACATGTACTTGTCAAAAACTGTAACTAATAGGTATATTTGTTCTCATATCTTAACATAGCTTATGGTGTTAATGAGTTGCAATGTGGGCACCCGAATTTGAGTCATTTGGAAAACGATTATACTGTTCTGGAAACCGATTAAACGATTTTGGAAACCAATTTGGACATGAATTTTTCTTATGGGTCCCATCTCCAAATTATACTGTTCTAGTCTGTGTTCGGTATCTCTTTCATCTCTGTGATATATATAGAATGAGCCATTGGAATGTATGTCGCATTGTAATTGTATTGCCTCTTGCCACATACATTCCAATTTTGCATTCATTGCGAACAGTTAAAAAAAGTTTAAATCACTTGACAAAAATAAAAACATGAAGTAAATCTCATCTTAGTTATGAATAAACACAATTTGTGCATCATATTTATTGATTGTAAATTTAATTATATATTTCAAGACTGCATTTCAATTTTTTTCTTAACATAGTTCATTTTTATAATTAAATATAGAAATATTTCCCATTAGATATAAAAAATTATCCACTCATGAATTTTAGCCTAGCAAGATCTATACATTTTTTCCTCAAAAAACAACATATATATACTATGATGGGTGTTAATTCCACTCCCTATTTGTCAATTTCGCTTACATTCAGTACTAAATATAAAAAGTTATTAAAAATACAACCTCTAAATTAATTAATAAGATATTTATTTTTAAAAATATTTATATCTAAGCTATGTAGTATGTACAAATAGAGAATGTAAAATTTGAGGTTTAATAATAACTTTTGGGGTTTGTTTGGCACTCCATGAAATAGCAAAAAGTAGAAATAAAATTACTATTCTGATGAATTAATTTGCCAAATAAATTTTAGACTAAGTAGAAGAGTGCTAATCCAGTATACCAACTTATGGTGGAATATCGGATTAGCTCTCGTTAGAATAATAATAATTATTTAATTATATTGTATTATATTATTATATTATGATTATGATTTATTATTATTATATTATATTATGATTATAATTTATTATTATATTAATATTATGATTATTATTTATTATTATTATTATCATTATATTATTATTATTATTATTATATTATTATTATATTATAATTAATATAATTTTAGTATTATATTATTATATTATGAATATAAATATGATTATTTTATTATTATATTATTATGATGATAATTATTATATTATGACTATGATTATTATTATTTATTATTATTATTTTATTATATTGTATAATATTATTATATTATAATTATAATTATGATTATATTATTATGATTATAATTAATGAACATGATTATGATTATATTTTTTTATTATATTATTATGATCATGATTATGGTTATATTATTATATTATTATGATTATGACTATAATTATTATTATCATGATCATGATTATGATTATTATTTAATTATGTTGTATTATATTATTATATTATGATTATATTATTAAAATTATGATTATTTATTATTATTATTATTATATTATTATGATTATGATAATAATTATAATTTTTATTATTATATTATGATTATATTATTAAAATTATAATTATTTATTATTATAATTATAATCTTTATTATTATATTACTATATTATGATTATGTTTATATTTTTATTATATTACTATGATTATAACTATGAATATTATTATTTATTATGATTATAATTATTATTTTTATCATCATCATCATCATCATAATTATTCATATTTTAACTTTTCTGATTACCAACTGTCAAATGATATTTTCACTCTTCCGAATAGTCAAGAATACCACTCTTTCAAAAAGACACTATTCTATCACTCTTCCAAAATTATTATTATTTTAAAGCTATTCCTTAATTTACCAAATGGACCCTTGATGTATTAGTAGAACGTCTTATAGAACGGGACATATTTCTTGTGGTCGGACAAAAATGGTAAACTGTGGTGGTTTAATGGTTTCTAATTTGACCATTTTGGCCCATAATACCCCAATTTCTTGGGATAATTTCTGGTGTACCCGCTAAATTTTTCTTAATAGCCAACCATCAAAACACCACAATAGCTTATTTCCCCATTAAAAATAATCAAACTTTCTTGTTTTCCCTTTTTAATTATTTAACATGATAATACTTAATCTATTATTAATAAGTTGAAATGATCAAAGTAACATTCTTTTTCAATTATGAGAGCTGCCTTTATTTGAATCAGATGCATCGAATCTGCTAATGGAAATTATGTAGGCCTGACTGGTATGCACGATCCCACAGAGTCCTCCATCATCGAAAACTTTAAACTCTAAAACAGTTCTCCTTCCGATCCAACCTTCAATATAAGGAGCGGGGTACGTTGGCACCTCTTTGAATTCAAAAATTAGTTTAAAAGATGTGTAAGTCGTTAATTTTGTTTTGAGATCTGAAATTCACATCTCCAATTATTGTTATAAATCTCAATACAAAATCAATGATTCGCACATCCTTCAAATCAACTTTTGAGATTGAAGAGATGTGAACTTACCCCGGCTCCTCAATACAACTCTCCTGGAACCACTAACAAACAAGCCCCCACTCTCTAAGTCCGCCGCAAGTCCATAATCCCACTGGTCAGGGCACCATCCAACTCTGGCAAAGATACTGTAGAAAATTTCCCATATGATTTCAAATCATAAGATGCAACAGTTGATGAATGATTTGAGAATACGACAATTAGTCGGTGACGAATGTGATCAATAGTGACAATAGTTACCGAGACAATGATGTGGGAAGAAGGTTCAGAGACGAGGCATTTTACCAACATCAAGAATGACATAAACATTGGGGACCGAGATGGACCCTACAATAAAGTGTCGTGTAATTAAGTCCCATGCTAGACTGAAAAATTGAAACTCGGCAGAGAAGGGAGCTAGAGTGAGGAGAAAAATGAGAGAAAGGAGCATCAAAGGAGATATTGTGCAGTTCTTAACTTCACGAAGTTGGTCTTTATTTTGTTTTTTATTTATATGTCTTTGATAATATTAATTTTGGTAGGGATCGAATTAAGTGGAATGTTATTTACTACTGTGGTTAATTCATCTTTTAAGAATTAATATATCGATAAAATATTAAAATTATAGGATGAAAGGGGATTTTAGAAAGATTCAACAATTTCTATAGGGAAATAAGTTATTATGGTGTTTTGATGGGTATATTAGCTATTAAAGAAAATGGAAAATTATTATAATCCCCACGCGTTTATCCCCATAATCTATCTCCAAGCCATTGGTTTTCATTTTTAACACAAGCGGTTAAAATAATTTCTAATTTTGGATGAGCCTCTTAGATACCACTCTATTGATTTAAAAAAAAACTGTTATTTGAAATTCTGTCTCCAAAAAATATTTTCAAAAGAGAGAAAAAAATATTTTTTTGGATTCTTTTATCTGATTAAGAGGGCTCCTATTTTCTTACTTACATATCATTGACTCCATATATTTTCCTTCCAATACTTTTCACCACTTCACTTTGTGTCTCATTCATTTGGCATGATTAATCCTTCTATCCACAAGAATTTATGGTGCTAGTTGGAGAAACAAAGTCTAATGAAAGGTTGTATGTGTTTTCGATCATTACATCCTTAAACTAGATTGATTTCATTTATTTCAAGGCCTTACTCTGAAACTAAGTTGAAGTTTTTTATTTGCAATTCTAAATTTAATTTTTCCTTGTTAAATTTAAGTTTTTCTTACAAAAATTTTTAGTGTGTTGTCATTTTGAGATCACATTAAATGATATAAAATTTTGAGGAACTTATTCAATCCTATGATTTTGTATGTTATTTTGATTTTGTCTATATTAAGAATAAGTATAGGTTTGTTTATTCTTTCAGGTAATCAATTTTGATTTAAAAGCCAACTTTTGTATCTTAATTTTTTTTTGTAATCAGTTGCCAAATATTCAAATTTGTCTCTTCGCATCGATACGGTTGTCATAAATTAAACCGCTTATTTAATAATTATTTCATCACTATGCTATTACGAATAAACATAATATCTAGTCTAAATAGTTACGATATGAATATTGACGAGAATGCACACAACTACCTTTTGAAGGAATACTAAAATCATATATAAATAATTATAATTTTACTAATAATAAATATATAATTAGATATAAATAGTCTAATATGGTTTAGAACAAGGTGCTTAATGAATCATTTTTATTTTATTAATAACATATAATATGATTATTATTAATAAGAAGATTATTAACTATAAATAGCTTCACACAGATGTTGACTTATAGCAAGTACTAATGACTTATTGTTTTGATGTAAATAGTATTTTTTTAATATAAATAGTCAGTGGAGTTAAGATCAAATTGGATTTGTAATGGATTCATGATGTTGTTGAAACGCTAAATTGACTTTATATATTTAAAAATAGAACTTTACGCGGTACTAAAAAAGAATATTGTAATCTATATTAATAACTACTAAAATCTATCTTAATAAATCTTACATAACTAAAAATAGTCGGAAGTAACTTTTCACATATTATTTAAAAATTATAATGACGGTTATTAATGACTTTTTGATTTAATATAAATAATATTTTTTACAACTATAAATAGTTTGAAATTACAATATGATAACATTAAATGCTCACACCTTTTCGCTAAAAAAACTAGTTAAAGCATCTGATCAGAGTCTTTGTGAATAAATTTTGGAGATAATAAAATTTGAAGACTATTATCAGCCTCCTAAACAAAATTTACGGGTACACTAAGAATTATCACGCCTCTCCAACCATGTCAGATCTGAGAGAGACTGAGCGCTCAGATCTGATTCTGAACCAAGGAAAGAGAGAGAGAAGAAAGAAGAACATCATCGTCAATGACGGCCGTGGCGACAGCCACCGACCTTTTCGGCGAGCCGATCGAGGCGCACCCGACCTGGTTTACTCCCGACGCCTTCCTCTCCTCCGACTTCTCCCCTTCGGCCTACATCTCCTCGCTCCGCTCGTTCGTCCCGCTCGAATCCCTAGCTAGTGAGCTCAGATCCCATCTGACCTCTCTCAATTCCGATCTGATCGACCTGGTCAATCGCGACTATGCAGATTTTGTCGGCCTGGGAACTAGGCTCGCTGGCGCTGGTGACGCGGCGTCACGGATCCGGGCTCCCATGGCAGAGTTGCGTGCCAAGGTGGCTGCATTGCGTGGCGCTGCTGCTACTCAGCTTGTTGAACTTAGAGCGGGGATGGAGCGGCGTGCCGCAGCTGCTGCAGCGAGAGAACTTCTTGAGAGAATGCTTGATACATTTCACGTGGTTTCTAAGGTACGTTCTCTGTTTTTCTATTTTCAGTCCTTCAATGAATCAGGATATCACATGCAATGACCTGTGATAACATGTTTTGTATGAATTATTGTTATGTTCCACTATGACAAAGTATGACTGGCATGATAATGAATAATCTTGTTCTGATTGGTACTTGCATGTGATTAGTTGTATCCTTAATTATTACTGGAGTTCATAATTCATCGTTGAAAGTAGGCTTAACTCCTGCTTCTTTTTTTAATTGTAATTGTTGCATGTGATTGTTTTAACTCAAGATGAGTTGTAACTTGTAAGAGATCACGAGCCATCTACATTTTATACATTTTTCATTTTTAGGTTGAAAAACTTATAAAAGAGCTTCCTACCACACCGTCAGATTTGTCAGGAGGAGAGGTCGGTTCTGTAGCTACTGATGGTACCTTGCAGAACTTGGAAAGTGGAACTAGCGGTAGGATTACTCAAAGTGTTCTATTGGAAAGGATTGCTAGTGAGATGAACCGATTAAAATTCTACATTGGTGATGAAAAGGTTTATTTTACTTTTACCCAAATATTTTATATTTTCAGTGGATACAATGCACGAATGTTTTCCTTGCTTGATCTATTTGGTACTGAAATGTTGAGATCAAATTTCAAGTGATTCTAAACTTGCCAAAAGCCTATATTGTCCCTCTATGTCACACTTGAACTTTGAGAAAGCTTGAAGGAATAAAATGGATAGTGGAAAGTTGTGGAGGTAATTCTAGGTTTTACACACATCAACGTAATTATGATCAGAAGATATCCAGAGAGGAAAAAATAGATACAAAAAAAAAAAAAAAAACAGTTCAAACAGTACCTTGGGGTATTGATATTTAGTGATTATTCTTGTTTCTATTACAATGGCAGTACAGAACCTCCCATTCATAAAAAACATGGAGAAGAGAATTCAAGCTGCAACCTCAGTACTGGACAACAGCTTGGAGCAGTGCTTTGTGCAAGGATTGGAGCACCGTGATGAGAATGCCATCTACAACTGTCTCCGTGCATATGCAGCTGTAGACAACACCTCAGCTGCTGAGGCTCTTTTTCGTAAAACTGTAGTTTCTCATCTGATACAAGAAATTATTCCAGACAGCAGCAACAACCACCCTGAAGCCATTGCATCAGCATCTTATGACGAACTTGAGGGAGATTATCAGCGAATCATGCAGTGTATAGAGAAGGGTTGCAAATTCATACTTAAGTTATCTTCTTCAGGTGAGAAATGGGATTTTTTATATCTTATTTAGGTGTGTGCTCTGTTGAATTAATCCCAATTAAGCATTGTTGAGTCCTTAGTGGAACTAATGTACTTAATTTTTTCCCACCAAACTTAGTCTACTTAATTCTTAGGTGGATAAAAAGTCTATCAGAAAAGGCAAAAGAGTTAAGACCTAGTATAAATCTCTTAAATTTCTTTACTGGTATAAGATCTGAGAAAGGTTTCCCAGGAACCAGAACATAGTGGTACAAAGAACAGGAACAGGAGCATGCATGTTGCCCTCTATTAAACCAAGACCAATTAGGATAGTATATTTTTTTCTCTAGCTGTTTCATGGAACAAAGTATATTCAGCAGTTATATGAGATTCAGGTACTATATATTTGAAATAATACTTATAGGAGCTTGCATTGCTGATTTTTCTGTTCCATTAATTTGTATATAAATATGGAATACAAGCCCTCTTTACAGTATTCTCATAACCCTTGCCCATAGCACTAGTGTACAAAACTTTTATTGCTACTGTTGGTATCTTCTGAAGTTGCTTGTATCCAATGTTGTAGCAAATTCTGGGTTGCATGTTTTTGATTTCCTGGCCAATTCGATATTGAAGGAGGTGCTGCTTGCGATACAGAAGGTAAAACCTGGGGCCTTTTCTCCAGGAAAGCCCACCAAATTCTTGAAGAATTACAAATCCAGCCTTGCTTTTCTTGCATTCCTTGAAGGTACTGCCTGTAAAGTTTGTATGATTACTTCTATAATGACATTGTGTATGTGGGCTTTCTCTAGGCTCATATACTTTTTATTGAACCCATCAGCATTTCACATATCTATTTTTTACAATAATATAGCCTTTAATCCCAAATAAATTGGGGTAGGCTAGAAATGAAACCCAACCTGAAATCATAGAAATCAGAGATCTCAAATATCAGAAATCAATGATAGTAATGGTGATAATGATACTGATAGTAATGATGATGAGGAGGGTTGCGATGGTGTGGCGAGCCAACAATAAAACAGCCATTCTTTATGGAAATGAAATTCAGCCAAACATGTCTATTTTTAAGATTTTTAAAATTAATTAAGAATGTTTATGTCAAAATTGATGAAATGTTGATTGTCGAGGGATGCTGATCCTTATAAAAAGGTAGGAAATTACCTCTGTTAGCAAATCATTGATTATTTGTTGAATCTTATCTTCTCTTTTTTTTTAAGAACCTTGCAATTCTTTTTTTAAGGTTACTGCTCCACAAAATCTGCTGTTGCTAGGTTCCGTTCAGAAACAGTGTACACAGAGTTCATGAAGCAATGGAATGTTAGTGTGTACTTTTCATTGAGGTACATGCAAAAAAAAATCTTGAAATCATTTCTTTTTATTGATGTGTAGCAACAGTCATATTATGTTGATGTGTCCTTTATTGTTCTGTTGGTCCTGTAAATTGCCATAGGAAAACATAGATAACAGTAAAGTTAGTGTCACAATCAGAAGTACTAATATCTGCTGTCCAATACTGTAATCCTTGGGTCATTAACAGACTTCTAATAATTGCTCTGTTTTTACTTGACATGCTTTTGTTCAATTGCCTAAGATTTCAGGAAATTGCGGGCGGTCTAGAGTCTTCCTTGGCTGGTCCCATTAAACCAATCGAGAGTGAAGGGACAACTGAAAAGCTATTGTTGAAACAGAGTATAAAGCTTCTAGAGAGCCTAAAAACTTGTTGGAGTGATGATGTTCTTGTTTTCTCTCACTCTGACAAGTTCCTGCGTCTATCCTTGCAGCTTCTCGCAAGGTTGGCTTATTTTTCCTTATTATCTATTAAAATTACTTAATCTTATGTCTTTCTATTGTAATTATATTAGTCTTTTTGTGGTGATCTGGTTAGGTACTCCACATGGCTATCTACTGGTTTGGCTGCTCGCCGAGCTCGTAGTGGGGATGCTGACTGGGCAATATCTGCACCTGTGGAGGATTTTGTATATGTATGTTTTTCGTTTGTTAATTTGAATTTATCTTGCACAAAGTTTTCATCAATTATGATATCTAAAGCTAATTTAAAGAAACTGAATTTGAGGGAGTATTTTCTCAGTAGGTCATATATAATCTCCTTTTTTCCTTTGTATTTAGTATAGAGGAATCAATAAAAAGAGTTGGACATGACATTAGTCGCACTGTTGCATGATCATCATATAGTGGTGCTTTGAATGTACTCCATGTTGATCACTCGTACCAGGCTACCATCTATGATGAAACCAGTACATTTTTGTTTCCCGATCAAATATTTAGTTGCTCTTTCATATCCAGGTGTTCCATGATGTTTCTGTCTTGATGAGTGAGCTATCTGAAGACTTCATAAGGCATGTGAGCCAATTGCTCAGTCCCTGCTCAGATGTAGTTATCCAGGTTGTGAAAGAAAGCATAATTCAAGCTGGTCAATCTCTGCAGCAATTGCTACCTGCTATATTGGATATCATGATAGAATCCATTGTTGAGAAATCTGTTGAGGTTAGTGAATTCAAGAGAAGCTTTCATATGTAATGGTTATTGTTGAACCTCACACATTTTTCGTATCTGTTTTTATTGTAGGACTTAAGGCAGTTGAAAGGAATAACAGCAACTTACAGGATGACAAACAAGCTTCCAGTTAGGCCTTCACCCTATGTTTCGGGGATTTTAAGACCTCTTAAGGTTCATTTCTTTATTATCTAGCTGATCCACATGAAATAACATGCTAGGACTGAAATTTGAGTTTGCATTAAGATTGGCGGAGTATGTTTTTGTAGGTATTTGTGGAAGGAGAACGTTCAGCTTATTTAACCGAAGATGCAAGTCAGAATCTTCTGTTGGGCTCTGCCAGAAAGATCACCGACCGCTACTATGAACTTGCATCTGATCTTGTTCATGTGGTAAGTGGTAATTTTGATTAATTTGTATGATAAAAAGGAAATTTCCTTTCTATATAGTCATATTTATACTTGTGTCTTGAAAACAGGCAAGGAAGACTGAATCTTCATTGCAAAGATTACGACAAGGTGCACAACGGAGAGTAGGAGCCAGCTCTGATGCTTCTGAAAACAATATTTCAGACACTGAGAAGATCTGCATGCAGTTGTTTCTTGACATTCAGGTACACCTCAACAATATGTATTGTTGGGATAGTTGTGGATAATACATAATTTCTACATATTTACAGAGGGCTACCTTTTATTAGTTGTTACAGTCCATCAAAGATTTTGAATTATACCTTTACATATATGATCCTATATTTTCAGAAAGTTCTTCCTGTTGTCTTTCAGCATCATCATCTTGACTTCACAGGATCCTACAAATAATTCAATAGAACTATTGTTAAATTCAAATATATATTTTTACAAAACAACAAATTAAAGAAAATTTTAAGTGTAACATCCTTCTGTCGTAATGTCTGGGCCATTCAGTGCTGTTCAGACTAACAATGGTGTTAATTGCAAATATGATGAAATGCATTTGGGTGTAATTTAGACAGATTAAAATACAGAAAAAAAAGTTGTTTCATTTTCATAGTTCTTTATTTTAGGGTGGGGATCACTTGACAATGGGTTATTTTGACAATTTTGACAATGAATTTTCACATAATACTAAAAAATCTTATGAATATGTTCTTCTAACTTAATAGATTGACGGTGATTTGAATTTCATGCAATTTTATTATCGTTTGATACTCCATTAAGGACCATTAAAAATTTATATAATTTGTAACGGTTATAATTTGACGGTATTTGATGGAGTATCAAACAATAATAATGCCGTATGAAATTTGAATCACCATCAATCTATAAGTAGAAGAACATATTCGTAAGATTTTTTCTATTTTTCTATTTTTTTTTCATATTGATTTGAAAATTTATTGTCGAAGATAACTATTGTCAAGTGACCCCTTCCCTTTATTTTATTATCGAAGGCACTCTTGTGTATTTGGCCCTACACATGAAATCCAGGAATGCAAAATTGCAAACAGTTGAATCCTAACGTTTTCAAATGTTTGACAGGAATACGGGCGTAATCTTGCAGCAATAGGGATAAAAGCTGCTGATATTGCCTCTTACTGCTCCCTCTGGCAGTGTGTTGCCCCAGAAGAGAAGCAATCAGTTATTGCCTTCTAAACTGAGTGAACACCAACAAGGACTTGAAAGAATGTTACTACTATTTTCATATTGCGCTCTGCATTTTGTTTTGGATTTTGGGAACTACTTGCTAGGTTTGCAGGATTTATAGAAATGTACTGGATAGCTATGTTCATTGATTTTCTTACTCGAGGAAATAAGTGTTCTTGATTGCTGAACATGTTCTTTGTGAGAAAAAGAGTCGTAAGCAGAATAATCATTTTGCATAGTAAATTCAACTTATTGTATATTAACACATTCAATGCAACGGGGTAAATTCATCAACCACTAAAATGGAATGGAATCCAAGGTGACTTCCGAGGCGTCAATTCGCAATTTCCATTTCATTCTCTAAATTGAGGAAATTTTTATATATAAACAAGCTGAAGTTTTGAATAAATCGATTGGTGCTCAATCGGAACGAAGGGATTTTAGAAGACCAAACGACAGAATAATAAATTAATAAAATAAAGCGGCTAAAAACTAGGTCCGTATTTTTTTTATTAATATGACTGGAACATCAGTGCGCTAGTAGATAGGAAAAGGGCAAAAATTGCAGCTGGTGCGGAATTATTCCTGCAATCACATCAAACATAGAAAATGTAAAATAAGGAAAACCCAGGTAAAAAGACTCTCCAACTTATCTTGCTATCTTGCCACATAGCAAGATGAACAGACCGTTTAAAAAAAAAATCAGGTGTTTTATTTTCTTTTTCCCTGCCATTATAATTTAAGCAACAAAATATCATAGTATCTATCACGTGGAAAAAAAAAGAAATCAATTCCTGATGGGCATCTCAAAACTTGCACACCGTTTCCCCAGTATATCCGATCTCCTTTAGTAATTAGTACCCCCGAAAGCGGAGAGCAGAATAGAAAGAAACATGAGCAGTAAAAGATCATAATAAATAAGACGAGTAATAATGTGTATCCAATTTCAATACTGCCTCAACGAAAACAATAAAAGATGATTTTACGTGTAATGTTGCAAAACCTCAATATTGCTAGTTCAGCCGGGAATCTATGATATCATACTAGTGTGATATGCCATGTCTTCTAGGAAAGAATTGCATTTTGGGCATTCAAAGTTATGCATGAAGTAACGCCAAAAAGACATTGAATTATTAAAAGTTGAGAGCAGACATTGAAATGACTAAGCCATTACCTCTCCTTGAGATCTATCTTTCGCTTTATCTCCAGAAATATACTTCATCATTCCAGGAGGGCCACACACCTATCGGCAAAATTTCAGATTAGCCATTACAGTTGCCTTGTCTAAATAATTTGTACAAAAGGCTAGACGCCGGAGACAGCGGCGGAGATGGAAGCGCCGATGGGAATCCGGCTGCCCTGGTTGGAGGAGTGGTATTGTTGCTTGAAGGCGGTAGCGAAGCCCAGGGAAGAAGATTTGGAGAGCCTTCGAAGGAGAGTCGCCATGGCTGTACTGACAGCTGTATCGGCTTCGGCTGAGAAGGGAAGAATTACGAACCTAAGAGAAAGAAAAACTCTTTGAAGTCTGAATTCTGAAATTCTCAGATTTTTTTTATTTTAGTAAATAAAACAAATAAATATAGCAAACTGACCATCTCTCTCCTCACTTTTGCATAAATAGCCAGATCCGAGTTTGAAACTCGGGTCCGGTTTTTTTTTTACACAGAAATGAAAAAAAAATTTACCCGGATCCGGACCCGAGTTTGAAACTCGGGTCCAGATAATTTTTTTTTTTTTACGTTTGTATGTTATATTAAAAATAAAACACAACAGTCAGTAGATTGATCTAAAATATTACAACAAAAATTAAAATAAAGTTTTATAAAGCCAAATATAAGCACGATTAATACATTGTTCTAAAATAGTGTCAAACAAATTAAAATATTACAACAACAATTAAAATTCAATTATTCTGGTAAATATAACAACAAAAAACATAAACACACTGATAATCTAAATCATGCTCTGTTGGAATGAGCTCGACCTCGAGTTGATAGCCTGTTAATACGACCCTCTATTTCATCCATAACTATTGAAATGCGTATCTTCCTTCTCCTTTCTTTGTTGATTTTTTCTGGATCTGGCCTGATGATCGGACCATTGTAAATTGATCAATCTCGTTTATTGTCATAACTACGCCAATAACCAAACCATGTGTTAATGTAGTACTATATGGTATAATATGGACTAACGTACTGAGTGTAATCCAGCCTTCTGAATGAACAAACAACAAGCAAGTGATCGCATGGGATGCCGGTCAATTACGGTTTCTGACACCAACAATTACCAATTCCCGTCATGGCTAACTCAACATCATATTTCATTTCACCCCTTTGTCCCTATTATTTCAAATAGAAATAATAAATTATTGCTTAAATTTTAAAATTAAATAAAAAATTATATAAGCATAGAATATTACCGTCTCGATAAGGCCATTTCTGTTGTAAACATCGTAGTTGTTGATACCCCAATCCAATGGTATGACATCGTAAGTTCTCCCTTTATCACCGCGATGTTTTATTATTTCGGTGACCTTTTGGGAGAATACCAGACCTTGGGCTTCCCAAGCTGCTGTAATTTGTCAATGTTGATAGAACCACTCAACACATTTGTGCCACGTGTTCTCGACGATAGCACATATCGGAAGTTGTCTGGCGATCCTGAACACATTGTTCAGTGATTCTGAACCGTTGCTTGTCATTATTCCCCACCGATTGACACCAACGATAAACCCTATTGTTAGTGTATTTTAATTTTACAGCAAAAATTAATAGTCCAAATAGAAAAAAAAAATACAACGTTGATGACACGAGAGTGGTGAATACGGATCGAACCTGGATCTGTCGAAAAATAAATTTCCAGTTTGAAACTCTTGCAACAGTAACAATGACGATTTTGAAGAAATGGTTAGCTGAAGGAAGATGAAGAAGAAATGTACTGGGTGTGCTATATAATAGCATGATGCTGGGACCGAGTTTAAAACTCGGTTCCAAGTGTAAATAGAGTTTAAAACTCGGTCCAGACACCTGCAATTTTCAAATGTACTGGGGTGTGTTTATTTTAATTTTTTTGTAATATTTTAGATCAATCTACTGACCGTTGTGTTTTATTTTTAATATAATACACAAACGTAAAAAAAAAACCAGACCCGAGTTTCAAACTCGAGTCTGACTATTTATGCAAAAGTGAGGAGAGAGATGGCCAGTTTGCTATATTTATTTGTTTTATTTACTAAAATAAAAAAAATCTGGAAATTCTCGCCTCTATTTTGCAATAAGGCCCAAATATTCTTCTATTTTGTAACAATACACAACTTTCCTCTATATTAGTTTACGAATTTCCTGTGTGTTGAACGAAAGTCAAGTTAAAAAGTGACCGTATGAAGATTGCTTGTACATTCGCCGCGTAGTGAGCTACTTACCGTTGAACAAAGTAAAAATTTGAACTACTGGGTAATCGATGCTAGACTATAGTAGTCTACCAGTATTGTTTTAAAATGCAGTTCGCATGGTTGTATATATGCGATACATTTATATTTGAGAGGGGATGATCGGTTGAAAATGGATTATTTTGACAACCGAATTTCTAAATAAATACAAAAAATCTTAAAAATAATTTTTTTATAGATGTGTTCTTCTACTTATGGATTGATAGTCATTAAAATTTCATTATCGTTTGATAGTCTATCAAAAACCGTTAAATTGAAACCGTTGCAAATTACATGAAAATTTGATGGTCTTTGATGGACTATCAAATGATAATAAAATTTCATGAAATTTGAAAGACCATCAATCCATAACTATAAAAACATATCTATAATTTTTTTTATTTTTAAGATTTATTTTGGTATTTATTTAAAAATCTATTGTCAAGGTTGTCAAAATAATCCTGATCCCTTCTCTTTATATTTTATGTTTATGCTGTGTAATATCATATGTATAAAAATATATATCTATAGAATCGCAAATTCAATAATGCTGCTTTATCATACTAAATTTTATAAAATTAATTATATGATATATTTTATGTAAAAATTTCAAAATTATATTTATATTTTACTATATTTTCTTACTTTATATTAAAATTCTTTAAAATTATCTAAACGATTTAAATATTTAAGAACTTTATAGAATATATATTCACATATATAATATGTATATTGTACTGTATGTGCTCCGCATATTCGAATATATACTATGCAGTAGACAATTTTACGCATATTGAAATTCGTATTTAAAAACCTGTAAATTTTCTATTAACACTTGGCGCGTAGCGAGCAACTTATCTGTGCAACTTGAGCTTTTTCTTGTTCCAAATAAAAAAAAAAAACTAAAGATAGCTCAAGTTCAAAAAGAAATAAAAATTAATATTTCTTCAAGAAAAAGTTCTTAATAAATACTTTTCTTGTACTGCTCATATTAATAGATAGTATTTATTTCATTAAAACCTTTTAGCAAAGAATCATCTCATCGATTAGGTAAGATTCAACCTGCAAAAATCGTAGTAAAAAATAAAGGAGTAACATGCAAAATATAAGGTCAATACATTCACCGTGAATTTTTCTAATTTTACACAAATTATGTAGGAAACTAGGACGTAGGAACTGACTTTTATCCAGTTCAGATCTTATGTTAAAATGGTATCTCAGCAATTGATTGGTCACAACAGCTTGAAGTCGTGAATTTAGTAAATATGAGAAGCAACTTTTTTTTTCTTTTTTTGCTAATGTTGGGTATCTTTTTCTGATGTCAATTTATACGGGAAACATATATATATCGCTCATTCACTGTGATGGAAAAAGAATTGTAATAATACCAAACGTATTTGCATTTTTTTTTGTGTTTATACGAATACAGTAATTTTTTTTTTATTTTGGATGAATTGCGTACTTGAAACAATAAAACTTGTAATAAGTATCCTTTCAATTGTTCTTTTGTTTCTCTTAACTAGGTTATCTCATTTCGTTAGTTTACTTGGAAAAGTTTAAATCTGTTTCGGTTAGAACCAGTACACTGTACCAGTGAAAATTTTCACAGAAAGTTGGAAGTTAGAACCAGTACATCAAATGTAACGAGTACCAACCATCATAAATTTTCACCGCAAGTTGGGAGTTAGGACCAGTACACTGTACCAGTGAAATTAGCAATAAAACGTCTAGCATAGTCATTATAAGGATCAAGGTCAAAAACTAATTGAGAGAACAATCATGGGAATAAATAATAGGCGACAAGCTAACAACTAATTCCATAAAAGCTAAAAGCATAAAGATTTGATGCTAATCCAAGTAATTTTATAATTTATATCAACCAGTTATTAGAAAAAAAAAAGCTCTTTCATCTCTTCATGAAAACAAAAGACAATTTCAAACATTATAAGCAAAAGAGTAAATTATACAAAATTTCTCTAAACACTGTAGCTCCAAACCCAATGTCATTAAAAAATCTGAATTCGCAAATTTTTAGTCCTGTAGTCAAACTTTAGTTTAAATATATGGACAAAAAAAATCTCATTTCGGTCATTAGTATGGTATCTGTTTACCAGAAATGAAGAAAAATAACTCTTTAGTGCCCATCTCCTCAGAATGTAATTTTTTTTAGTTTTGACTAATAGAAGAAGGTAGGTGTGAGAATGTACAAGTTCATGTATGTCCAAGGATAACAATGAAAATTTTAAAATTTTTAAGGACCTAATCAGGAAATTTTTCTCAAATTTACTCAAAAAAAATCAACATGCGTGGCAACTTTTTCGACAAGCACCAGAATAGTCAGAGCTTCCAAGCATAAAAACCGGGTTCCTCTTGCACTCTCCTGATGCAGCCCAACTCGCACAATTCTCATCTTCATCACTGCACACCTCTTGGTCAACGGTCACAGTCAAAGCTGGTAACAGTTCCCTCTGGTCAACGGGCCCTGCATAGAAGTACTTTATTGCGGACCATTTTGCCCCTTCAAGCACCTTGCAACTCTCATGCAGACTGCTATTGTCTGGTGTTGAGTCTAAATTAAGATTGAAGAAAAAGATCGCACTGCCCTTTATGGGTTTTACTGCATAACCAGCTGAAGCACATTCTGAGAAACCCTCATCTTTTAGTTTTGTTGTCTGAAAATTAAAAGATAAAAAATAATATTATCAGGCGAACCTAAAAGATGATATATACATAGCAAAAGTACTTGCAGAAGCAGAATAATCCTGTGGATTTATTTTTCTTGTATTAGCATAAAGGCACAAAATGACATTTTGACCTGAGACTTGGGGAAAACTGTTTCACCACCACTAGTGACATTTGCTAGATACATCAGAACTGTAGCAACTCTATTCCCACCAAGTTTGGCTTCAATATTCTCATAGAAGTCATAATGTGGACTATAACTCTCATTGACTCCATAGTGCCAAATTTGGATGCCCCCTCCATGGTCTAAATAATAGTTCGTGATATTCACATGAGATTTACAAGCAGCTTATTAAGCAATGAGCTACAAAAGCACAATTTAAAGATCTACTACAAAAAGAAACATACCCAGGTCAACTAAATTTATGAGAAAGATCGTTGTCATACTTAAATTTACACTACTCCCACAAATAGGATAACATTATAATTGAGATATGTGCTGTATTGCTTGTTTAATATTTCATTGGAATATGCTGTTAAGTGCTTATTCTGCTTAACAAGTGTGCTATGATAGTAAAGTAACAGAAAAATATGGCAATTTTGGTTTCATGCAGTTGATGCCTGCTTATATGGGCCTATTTGAGAAATTTCATAATAAGTTCGTTGCAAGGGCCCCTTTAGTTCTAAAATTAAAAAAGAAAAAGAAGAAGAAATACTACTGTTTTAACTTATTTCCGTTCAATCCAGTAAGAGTACCTTTGGGAAGCAGTGTCCATAATGATATTCTCTCTTCAATCTTTGACAAGATTTCATCCTATTCAAAGGTGGGAAAAGCTGAAAACAATCAATTTTAAATTATATAGTATCAATCATGTAAAGAGAAGTATAGTTGAGGAGGACAAATAAAGATACCTGCTCAGGATTTACCAAAAACTTTTTCCCTGTGAAAATGGTTCTTTGTGTACCAGTACTGGCATTTCCATCGACAACCAAAGGTTCCTCTACTCTGCTATGTGCCTGAAATAAGAAAGCCATAGTTACCAAACAAGTACAGCACTCAACTGGCATAGCACAGTTAACATAAAACACATTTCTAAAATTTAGATCAGCAAAATACACATTTGAAGCCGATCTTTCTTTATAACTTGCAACCAATAATAAACGGCTAACTGTAACTTCTGAGAACCAATTTATCCATAAACCTAACTGGTAAAACACGAACAAATGAAAAAAGGAAAAAAAATGTAAATTATGTAAACTGTAACACACTAACTGGTAAAAAATGAGAAAATTACCAGAGAAATCAAGTGCTCGCATTCACTGTCTGAGAGAAAACCTTCATATAAGGAGACTCTAGCTTGAGGTAAAAAAGAAGTTGTGGTTGTCAGAAAACTAGAGGATTTATATAAGTTGTGGTTCAAAGTTTGTCAGACTGTTTAAATTTTACCTGTTGATTCTGAGATGAAAATATGCAGTGTCAGTTAGTCATTTTTCATTAATGCAACTTCGGTTTTAACTTTTTTGTGTACTTGAAGGCAACAACATTGGGTTCTGGTTTCAAACAATCCATAGGGTGTGATTCGATAAAAACATTTACACTGAAAAATAAAATTAAATGGAATTCTAAGTATAGTTGGAAGTACCTTGGGTGCCATGAAATCTGTTTTGATTTTGATGGGTTAAATCGAAAATTTTGCGTTCGTTCACGCAAAAGTATGAGATGCTCTGCGTTTGATATCTTGGGCTTCGTTTCTATCCTATAGGGGAGTAAAACAATACTTATTTTTCTGCAAAAAGTATGATATACTATATTCTAATTTAAAGAAGGATTAAAGGACTGCAGATTTGATATACTATATGCTAAAGGTTGGGCTAATTTGCCTGAAACCAGTAGCTTATCCCTATTAGAAAATAACAGCTGAAAACTTGTAATTATTTTTACATAGCTTATAAAATTTCCACCTGATTTAATGTTGTCTACAATAAATGCCTACATCCTATGAGTGAAATTAAAAATTATCTCATGAACTCAATTTCAAACATCGATTAGCACTTCGCATTTTTCAGTGCTTCTCGGCTCCTCAATCCTATACACTGGTGCTTGAAGGAGAGAAGAGAGCTTACAATCGAGCAAAGCAAAACGGGAGAAAGGAAAAGAGCGCCAAGATATGCCCGAATACAAGAAAGCGAGATGCCATTCGATGAATTTGCGATCGCTGTCGAAGCTGGAAGATGATTTTGTCTTCTCTTGTAGAGTGTTTCGTTAATTTCAACGCTGATTTTTTTCTCTTTGATTCTCTCCAATTGTACTGAACCAATTAGAACTCTGAAATCAGATCTGAGCTGCCCATAGGCGATTTACTTGATTTATAGTTTATTAATACAACTAGTTAGATGCCAAGATCATCGTCCGATCTTTCCATACTGTTGATTATTTTCATATGTTTGGAGAGGATCAACACCTGTGTGAGAGGTTGTATATAGGATTTGAGCCCAACTAAAATGAACACGAGGAAATTATTGTACAAGTTCTGAAAGCCCAACTCGAATTTATTTGCACAGAGAACCCGGAGTTTTATTTGGTGTCCCAATTTTTCATTGGATCTGTATTTATGAACCAAAAATAGTGTATAGAAATAGAAATAAAGTTTTATAGCAACTTTTGCAAATGGCGATTGTGGCGTCAAGTTTTTACTTTCTAAAAATGAAATATACTACTCACAATAATATTACAAGTCCAATTTTTCTTCGTCTGCATTATTTTTTATTTTTACTCCACGTCAAAGAAATGATTAAAAGCTGGAAGAGCTTTCTTTATTTTTATTTTTTTTACGCGTGAAAGCTGGAAGAGTTGGAGAATTGTAACTGCGTGGTTGGCTTTGTAAATTTTGGTTATTAAAATTAAAGTTGTTATGAGTATGAATACTGAGAAAGAGACTCATCATTGCTCCTGATTTGCGCTTGATGACTATAATATGTTGATCAGTAAAAGGAATTAATTCTGTGATTCTGATTTCTGAATGTTATGATAGGCGGAGACCACATGCAAGTAGGAATATTTTAGAGTCGCTGACATGTGGGACCATGCTTGGTTATTTATGTAAGGAAAATGTTAGGGAGATGCAATCATGGATACACCGACACCGATTTTATTATTTAAGTTAAACGAGTTATTATTTTTGTTAATAATTAATTTTATAATAAGACTTATTTTGTACAACTTTTTTATTATTTAATTTAAATATCACTAATCCAAATAGTAACCCATTTAAGTATAACAATAAAATATTATACAAAATGTATGAGCTGCATTTATTGAAAGGATTTAGTGTTTTCAGTTCTTCTAAGGTTCAACTTCCTCAAGAGTGAATTGTCATCATTGTATATGACCCGTTTCAAAAAATAAATTAAAAAAAATGAAAGTTCCTAGGTATTGTCTTTCCTATGTTGAACATATATAAATTAAAACTGGGAGGAAGAACGTTCTTTTCCTGCTCAAACCTATAATTCTGTATAAAGAAAATCATTTTAATATAGAAAACTCAAATTTGAGAACAATTAGTTACTTTCTCAATTCTCATCACATACAAATGACATAGTAATTCAAATGCTAGCTAATTAAAATAGTCTCAAAGATATCATAAATTCAAGTACACAAAATAAAATTTATAAGTAGGCTCCCATCTTTCTCAAAAAAAAAAAAAACTCTCATCACATGAGAAAACAGTGAAAACAGAGTAGCCATAATTAATGCATGCTTATGCGATTGCACACTTGACCATGCTTGGCTGCTGTCAACATCTATAAATTTATAATGCTGTCGATCTTGTAAAACAAATAAGGAAATACTTTATTGCATGTTCTTACCTGGCTAAATCGCTCACTTTTTTACCTAGCTACGAACATATGTACCGTTGTTTTTTTTTTTCATATTGAAAGACAAATGGTAGGCACGCTATGCAACATCTCATGTGAATCTAAATCTGTGATACAATTATGTGTAACCTTGAATGTCATAATTTATATGTTATACAAAGAAATGGTGAATGACAAACAATGGAAAAATAACATTTTTTAAGAGAGAAAAATAACAAATTAAAGAAGCGTCGGGTCACGTGCGACTGCTGCATGGATTTTAATTTTGTGTCGTGTAGTACATTTTGATAGGGCGGGCAAAAAAACTTATAGCTCTTGTTTCGTTAATGGTTCGTTCAATATCAATTTGTTATTGACTCGTTCGTTAATGGACTGAGTCATTAACAAGCTGGTTCATTAAACTCGTTAAGTTAATGAGCTGAAATTGAGCTTAAGCCGACTCAGCTCGTTAGACTCGTTAAACTATTAATATTTATTATTTATATATTTTTATTATGGACTTTTAGTATAGTAAATAATTTATAATATGATATATACCTAAATTATTATATTAAATTATATGAAATATTTTATCATTAATTATTTTAATAATTTTTACATAAATTTTGATATAAGATATTACAAAAAAATATTATCAACTATTAAATTAGTCTTAATGAGCATTAATGAGCCAATTCTATTTAGCTCGCTTAACAAGCCGATCTCAAGTCAAAACTTTTCGCTCAGAATAATTAGCGAGTCAGCTCGTTAAGCTAATGAGCCGATCATAATCTTAACCCAACTTAGTTCGGCTCGGCTCGTTTACAACCCTACATTTTTGGATTCTAATCAGTTCAAATTATGAAAAGATTTAACAATCTACATATTGTGTTGCACAGTGCTATGTAACAAAAGATAAAGATTGTTGCTGCGTAGGGGCCAATACGGGTGTATAATGGACGGATTAATAATTTTTTAAAAATTTAAACTCAATTCGGTTATACCGGTTAAAAAAACTTTTTATCTAACCCACATGTGACTCAACCCAACAATATAATTTTTGATATATGGGTTTTATAGATTATACGAGTTAAATATATTGATATTTAATTAAATAATATATATTTTTATTAATATTAGATAATATATATTTTATTAATGATATCATAATTCAAGAATAAAAATATAAAATAATGATAATTTCACATTAATTATGAATAATGGATAAAAAATTAAATATTTATCATATTTTATAAAAACATAAATATAAAAAAATAATTAATATTATAAAAAAGTGATATATAACATCTAAAAAATAAAAATATAATAAAAACTATATGGTAGTAATTAAAATACTATGTAGAATTTTAACTTTTAAATAATTATTTTATTGATTATCAATAAATCGTATATACAATATCAAAAAAATGATATATAATTATACGACCAGGTGCGAGTTAGACATGTTTCTAAAAGTAAATCTTATAACTTAATTCAATAAACTGATTTAATCAAAACCATAATTCATATTCAATCCGATAACTTCTCTAATCCGCAGGAAAACAGATCAAATTAAATGGGTTGAATGAGTTAAACAGATTGACGTGTTTGTTGTAGAATGGGCCGGTCTTCCGTTGATTGGGACAGGAAGTCGACTTGTTAATTAATTATTTTAATTTAGTCCGTACGTTTCATGATCTAAAATGGGTTAAATAATTCAAATCCCTGATGTTGTGTATATGGACTTTTGAATTTGGAGATGAATTGAAAGATATATTCTGACTTCTACAGTTCTACCTCATGCGGTCAAGAAAAAAATTAATGAGTTTTCTAATTATCTAGAAAGTAATTACAAAATTTTAAAAAATATAAAATTTTGTTTAAAAGTAAATTTGTTTATGAAAATTATATTAAGTAGTTACGATCGACTATTTGGATTTCGAAAACAAAAAAATAATCTATAACACAAACAAATTTAGAAATCATTAATCTACATTAATTCCTCAAGATATATCAGACCTCCTATAATTAATGATAACGGACTTGGATGCGTTACACAAAATAAATTACAACGCAGCATAATTTGAGCATCTCAAAGTAAATAAACAATCAACACCTCAAACAATTAAAAATAATTAAAAATAAAATGGAGCTTCATGATAGAGGGAGGCTAAAGGATAGATGGAAAGGGTAGGCGTACAAAGGGAATTAATTGAAGCATGACAACAACACAGTTGCACGAAAGAGACTGGTGGCGGTGGCTAAACCAAAAATTTTAACTTGAGAAGCACAAACTCCAGCCGTCTCTCATAAGAAAAAATCTAACCGATTTTTCACTCAAAATTTTCCGGTTGGGAGAGACGACTGATTGTCTTTTTTTCGTCATTTTTTTTATTCTCTACTCTAATTGCTTTTTAGATTTTTGTCGTTTTGTTTTAATTTTTCATTTCTTCTTTCGTTTCTTCGTCGCTTTTTTTATTCTAAAAAGACTTTGTTCATTTGTGTTGTACTTTGAGATATCCAAAAGAAGATTTTTGTTTCAAATTCAATAAATTTTAATATTAATTCTAGATTTGAAGTCTCACTGTGTACTTAATAACTCATATGATTCAGTATAAAATCTATATACACAATGGTATTCATCACGATTGGTTGCTTGAAAATAAATTTTGGATTTCTTCAAATTTCTCTCTATATATGTATTGGAGACAAAATCATTTACATTATTTTAGTATATGATTTAATTTAGAGTTATTTGATATTCTGTATTATTTTATTTTAGATCAAAAAGTTTTTCTTTATTTTATAAATATAATCACCTTTTTAAATGAAATTATTTAAAAAAAATAACTTTAACTAGCTATTGTAAGTGTATAGTTATTACTTCATTGCTTGCTATGACATAGGAAGCGTATCCCTATATATCTGGCTTATCAATTAATTATTTTATTTTTCCATATTTCACATCTTATCCCCTCCATCCCTTTTCAAACATTAAAGAGGAATTATCGCAATCATTCACTAGCTAGTTGAGTCGGATCTCCTCAGGTATTGATAATCTAAGACAATGATTCTGATCGTTGATTTAGTTTTAATGTTTCAAGGTGATAATTGGGACATTCTATATATTAGGAGATTGGACATGTATAGTTTTTTTTAATTAAACTAGTATTGTAACTCAGACTTCGTCTGATAATATAATTTTCAAATAAATAATTATCAATATAAAATTTTATATTATTATATATATATATAATATATATATATATATATATATATATATTATATATAGTTAGACTATTGTGAAAATATTTATATTTCGAGCTCAAGTGTATACGACTCAAATTTTATCGTAACACGTCCGAAATTTAAAATTATCATTCTCATTAAATTTTTCATATCAAAATATTGAGGGATACAAAAATTTGGGGTATTTCGAGTTTTTTAAGTATTTATTTTGGATTTTTTGAAAATCAGCACTAAAATAATAATAAAATATTAAATTATTGTTGCTGATTTTCAAAAATCCAAAACAAATACTTAGAAAATTTTAAATATCCTAAATTTTTGTATCCCATAATATTTTGATATGAAGAATTTAATGAGAATGATAATTTTGAATTTTGGACGTATTACGATAAAATTTGAGCCGTATAAACTTGAGCTTGAAATGCAAATGTTTTCACAATAGTCTAACTCTATATATATATATATATATATATATATATATATATATATATATATAGTCGACTATGGTGTTTTGCAAAGCACAGAGGAGTTGTGTGCTTTGCGCTCTATTCTTAATTTTAAATCAGAAGTAATTGATCCAAACCGTTCAATCTAATCTTCATATTAAAAATCTATTAGTAAACCAAATTTTATATTATTTAGAATTTTTTTGCTATTTTTTCTGGTGAGGAGAAAATGACTTGATCTGAGAATTCTGCTTCATCCAAAAATGACGGGTTTTCCCCCTATCCAATAAAATAGCAAATAAATTCTAAAAAAATATAAAATTTAGTTTACTAATAGATTTTGAAATGAAAATTAAATTGAGCGATTTGGATCGATCATTTCTGATTTAAAATTAATAATAAAGTGCAAAGCACACAATACTCTTGTGCATTGCAAAGCATCATGACATAATTATATATATATATATATATATATATATATGTGTGTGTGTGTGTGTGTGTGTGAATATATAAATACTTAAAACGAAATATGTTGAATCACTTATAATTAAGGGAAGGGATCTCTTGACAATTTTGATAATGAATCTCTAAATAAATAGAAAAAATTTAAAAATAGATTTTATGGATATGTTCTTGTACTTATAGATTGATGGTGATTAAAATTTCATTATTATTTTATTTGTTAGATGCAACGATCTTTGATGAACATATCTATAAGATTTTTTCATATTTATTTAAAAATTCATTGTCAAGATTGTCAAGATAACCATTGTCAAGTGATCCCATCCCAAATTTAAATCATTGAATTTATATTTTTGGACAACTTTTTTTTGAGAGAAAAATGAGAGTCTAACTCACAAATTTTATTTTGTTCCTATGAAACTTGAATTCATGATCTCTTTGAGGTCATTCTAGTTAGCTAACACTTGAGCTATTAAGTCATTTATTATTTTTGGACAACTTTTTACTTTATTACTTCTCTGCTTCATTATTTTCTTTTTAGACAGATCATCCACTTTATTATTATCGAACACCAAAACTTTAAAGTAACTTTATTTCATTTGACATTAATTAATTTACCTCGTTTTAGTTTCACTATCAAATGGGTTCCGACCCCAACTTTATTATTATTGATAATGATTTCTCGACGTGAACCTCTTGTTGGTGAGTAATTAATATAATTCCCCACCTAAAAGCTCATAATTATGAATCGATTAGTGTTATGGGTATAGAAGGCGACAAATTTGCCTGGGGATGGCCATCTCCCAAAGTTATCCGAAAATATCATATTGTACTTTTCTAAATTCATAACACCGGTTCATGAGTGAGTGGGGCTTCATTTATGTTATTCTTGTTTAAATAAAGGAGTTTATTTTGATTATCGTATGAACAAGGGTTTTATAAGGATAGAAACATTGATCTGAATCCTTATATGATTTGTTGGAGATTCGAGCTGTCATAAATTTTAAAGTGATCCAATAGATCATATACTATGTTGTACGGTGGTGCTGCACAACAGAGAATTAAAATTGTGCTTATCCTCTCAGTCCATTGAAGAGTACTCAAAATAAAAGCATGAAAACTCAAAGCGTTCCTCAGCACCAAAAGAATATATGTTAGAATTATATATAGACATATATTTGCATTTCAATCCCAAGTATATATATACAATTTAAAATATATCTTATGAAATATAAAAAAAAATATTATTAGAGGCTTTAAATATTTATTTTCAATTTTCTAAACTCAAATCTAAAATAATAATAAAGTATTGAGTGTTTCTACATGAAAATACATCATTATAAAAAAAATATTGAAAAAACTCTAAAAAAGTATATTCCATAAAAAATTTATATGAAGAATCTATTGAGCACCATAAGTTAATATTTCAAACACGATAAAAAATCTATTTTAAATTTTGTGCACTTCAGGTTGAAGTGTGGACATTTTCACAATAATCACTCTTATTTGTGTATCCTAAAATAGAAATAAAGTAGGTTAAAAAAATATTTTTGAGTTTTTCAAAAAAAAATTTCAGATTTTTTAAATCGACGTACTTCATATATTGGATGTTTTAACTAGGAGCGTCGCAATGGTATCTCTCTTTCCATTCTCTAATTTGAAGTTGTAAGGACCAACTTAGTAAGAGCGTGATAATTTAAGGACATTTATGTAATTTATTTTATATTTTAATTATTGACATTATATCAATATTATATAAGATGATCCTTCCTAAAAACAGTATTTTAGTAGAAAATATTTAATTTATCGAAGACTTCCTAAAGCAAAATTAAAAAAAATATGCAAGTTTAAATTTATCGCCACTATCGCGAACTCATGACAATATTTTATGACACTATTTTAGTAGAAAATAATATTAAATTTCAAACATACGATCTCTTCTAAAGAAGAAAATATTTAGCTTAATTAGACACGGTTATCAGTTATCACTTATGTTGATCCACATGTGAAACGCACGATTTTAACAATGATCGGCTAATTTTAGCAAAAAATAATGTTACAAGTGTATAACCATGTTGGTAAGTACGTATAAACAAAACTAAGACTGGATCTGAATCACGGCAGCTGACTGTGTGGATCAGAAATTTTGAATTGCGCCGAGATTGGGGGATTGAATTAAGGCATGCACGCGTGCTCCATAGAGCTATTGAGTACACCCACCTTGTCTATCCAAATTGTTAAATGGAAAAAAGGCAAAAATAAAAAGGTGAAATTTTACCACCTTCATTTACGTAACGTTTTCTTCCTAGATGCTCCTCATTTAAATCTCTGTATAACTATGGCTAGTAAGTTTGTGATTGTTTGATCAAATTTTCATCTTCACGCACGGTGTGAATTATTGATCCGACCCGATGGGTTAATTCGAACCGATAATGATCCAAAGATAAATGGGTTGGATCAGGTCAGTTTCGGGTCAACTCGATCTAATCCGATTAATTATGTTTTTTGAAATAATTTTATAATTTAGTACTAATTAAAACTTAAATGTACATTAATTATATGCTAATTAAGATTAATTATAAATTAATTAATATTTAATTATTTAAAATAATATAAATATAATTAATAAATATTTAATTATTTTATACGGATTGGGTTGGGTCGACCCATAACCCGATCGGATTGGATATGGGTCAAAAAATTTTGACCCGAATATAATCAAGTCGGGTTCAGATTGAGTTAAGAAAAGTAATAAAATAATACGACCCGATTCGACCCATTGACACCCTTATATTCATTGCATAAATGTATGAAATTGAAAATCATTAGAAAGAAACTTAAATTAATTTGGTTATTGGACTTGCTGTTATATCTTCAAACTTTTTACGATTTTTTTTCGAACTCTACATATATTTGCATGTCGACAAGATTTATTTCTTAAGTAAATTTGCATAATAATAATAATAATAATAATAATAATATTATTATTATTATTATTATTACGAAATATGCTTGTTTGAAGCATTACTTGTCATACCTAAAAAGTAAAAAAAAAAAAAAAAAAAAGGAGCAATACATAAAAAAATATCTCGAATAATTATTAATAAAAATTTAATTCATTTATTATAAATATTCAGACAACGTAAATGCGAAGTTACGGTAAAAATTGTGCATGGGAAAGCTTCGATCGATTCGTGTATAGACCAATAATATACCAATTCAGTTTTAAATTACCTCTAAATCTCTCAATTTCTTTCTACTTGCATTAATAATTAATTAAGGCAGACATTAAAAAATTATATAAACTTTTTTTTGTGAACTAACTTTTATTTATTGTACTACCACTGTGAAAAAAGAAAAGAAAATAAGTTCAGGTTAATTAGTGGCAGTGGCAAAAATTGACTCGATCCGATAAATTCATCCGGATCTGAATCCGATCTGACTTCAGATCAAACTACTTACAATTTAATTAAAATCAATTTAAAATTAAAAAAATATATAAATAAATATGAACCTGATCTGACCCAACTCAATTCAATTTCTTTTAAAAAATTAAACCGACCCGTCCAAACCCGACCAATCCGAACCGGCAGGTTGTCACCTCTGTCCATAACCCATCCTTATATTACTGTTTGAATCTGCTACTGCGTAAGGTTCTGGCCCTAGAATTTTATAGCGTAATGGATGGTTTCCAATTTAATATCAGAGGATGTGCAACTGAGTGCTCTTGGTAGCAAGTAGCTAAGCTTTATCAATGATTGTTCAAGTTGAAGATGAGCTTATTTTGTGCTGTGCATGAGTTCGATTCGATTCCAGTTTTCCATGGCAGGGCATCATAGCTAGCCTTCCCCTCTGAATCAGCCACTTATCATGTTCTCTCTGCTAACCCCCCACTATTATTTCTTCTTTTCACCATGGACAAAAAAGTGTTTCATCTTTTATCAGGAAAAGAGATCCACAGAACGTCTTATTTTAAAAAGTTAATTTTTTTTGGTGTAACTTTTGGTATTTGTTTTTTTCTTGGGGAAAAGGGACATAAAGTAGTGCTTTGTTGATGATGGGCATGCATGCTCCATTAAACTCGTACAGTTCTGCTATGATGCAGCTGTATTCTATTCTATTTGAGCTATTGTCTTGGCAAAAAGTTTTTTTTCCAAAGGAAACTGAGCTAGTGCGTATTTATATTTTGTAATATCATATATCTATTTGATAAAGTTAAAAATGCGACTCAAAAACATGTAGTTTATATTGTAAATGTGTTATATATTCTTCATATATATGTCAAATATGGCACTATTTGGATATATGTCTTTCGACCATCCATCGAATATTTAAAATTGTATCGGTTTGAAACTGTTTAAATTTCAAATTATTTAATTTATATGCTGATATATATTTAAATAATAAAAACATACATTTTTAATAGTACAGAATTGTTTTTATTATTTGAAATTTCGATAGATAAGTTATTCAATTAATAAAAAAAATGACAAATAATTTTAGTTATTTAATTTGGATACTTCAACAAAGATATGTCAAAGAATATACGATAACAAAATATATACTACAATTATGCCCCCGTCAAAAGTGCAACAAAGAGTGAAGGAGATAATTATGTAATTATGTATATATATGTCTATAGTTCATAGGGTATATAACACGAGGAGAAAGTTACATCTCCCTTTATAGGAGTCCACACTACGCACTTGTAACTCTTTTGTTTATTTTCTCATTTTGACTTCAATAATTATTTTATTTATTTTCCAATGTTTTCTCTTTACTCTCTCGCTCTCAATTTTCAAATGGTTAGTGACAGAGACTAGGTCATGATGCAAAGAATTAATCACTACACTAGAACTGAGCTTTATTAACAATTTTTAAAGTAATGTACTAACGATTTTGCAACCGTTAGTAATGGAGGGCGTTAGAAAAAGTATAAGCAACCGTTAGGAAGAGAGGAGCGCTGGATGGATATTTGCTAACGGTTTTTAGCCAAAAACCATTAACAAATGGTACTGTGAATTTTTTTAAAGTTTTACTAACGGTTTTTTTTAGTAAAAATCGTTAGTAAAGGGTGTTGCGAATTTTTTTTTTTTTTTTTGTTAACGGTTTTTGCTAATAAACCGTTATCAAAGAGTTTTTATTTCTTTTTTGAATTTTTACTAACATATTTTGCTAATAAACCGTTAGCAAAGGTTTTTTTTTATAAATTTAATTTTCTATACAGATGAAAAAAACTAAGAACAATAAATTATATAAGAACAGATAATAAATAATAAGCATCGTGACATACATCATATTATTCATTCAATAATTAATATAAAAGAAATACAATTATTCATACAATGAAAAAAATATTTACTGAACAATACATCTTGATTACTCAATAATATGAAAACATATACAATTTCTAAACAAAAAAACTAAACTAAAAACTTCAAATAAACTTTAAATGCTTTTTTTAGGGTCAAGACGATATTTTTTGGCCTTGAAAATGGCGGGATAGTGGTTAACCCTGTAGATCTCGTCACAAGCTTTTTGTGACCGCATATCATGCCTCAATTAGAGTTTTCTATCAAAAGTTATGGCATTTGAAGTTGAGATGGTCGGATTTCGATTTTTATTTCTTATCTCTCTTCTTTGTTTCTTATTTCTTCTTTCTCTTCTTTTCTCTCTCTCATCTCTCTTTTTATATATAAAAATATATCTCTTTTTATATATAAAAATATATAAAAAGGGATGGTGATCCATAGGGTTTCTGTTTTTAAATTTTAATTTTTGGATCATTAGACTGGGATGAACGAATGGCAAGATGGGCAATCCGTGAGAGCAAATATTATTGGTGAGATGGGATATATTAGATTTTTTTACGCATCAACCTTTGCTAACAATTTTTTTATAAATAACCATTAGCAAAACTCAGCGCAAAAATCTTTCCTAACGATTTTTTATAAGAAACCATTAGCAAAGGTTGTCCGATAATTTTTTTTATATTTTTTGACATGTTTTTGTAATGTTTCTTCTTTCAAACCATTAGGAAATAGTTGAACTTATTTTTCAAAATGTCACCGCCTAATGTTACTAATGGTTTTCACTAAAAATCATTAGTAAATTGGTGTTAGTAAATCCCAATTTTGTTGTAGTGAATATGTGATTCCTTAAAATATATAATACTATTTTTTCTGATATTATCATATCACGTCGGAAGTATTAATTTAACATTAATAATCATAGAACATTTAATTTAGTTATGAGATCAATTGTATAACAATTTATGTATATCATCCACATATTAACGTGCATTTTGCTATTTACATGATCATTTCAATAAAAATCAATTTAAAAATACTATTTAAAATGACACAGTAAAATAGTTAATTCCAATTCCGTGTATCCCCACAAGTACATACGTATATAGCGTTATACATGTGGGACAAAAAGAAGATACCCTAAGCATGTCGTTGTATAATTATTGTTCATATACGTACACAACACACGACATGAGCGATTGCTACATTGGTAGGAGGTGGTCGGTGGGCCAATAAATGGTATTTATTTGAGTCACATTCAATTTGGTTCGACCTATATATACATTAATTGTACAAGACATACGTATACCTTTGTAATTTTGCCCCTTTTCTCTAGTATGGACAATTTATTTTGAAGATTAGATGTGTTCATGCAATCTCCGTGATATCAAAAAAGAGTCTGCCCTGATGAGGTTATATTTTTGTCGGAAAATCAATTTTATTTTAGCATTTAGCACCAATCACCTCCTTTGTATAGAGGCGAACTTGTACTAGAACTAGGGTAAGGATAGTTACAGTAGCAAAAGTGAGTTCAAAATAGGAACTTGGATGTCCTCTTCAGAAAAATGGTAATTTCTTCGTTTTTTTTAGGAATATATTTCGTACTTTTGGGGGTGAGTTTTAAATACATGCAAAATGAATGTAAAGCTAAATTAAACTAGGATGCTCCTAACATCAAAATCTCTTGATGTTTTGAAGTAAAATATACTTAATTAATTTTAAATTTCAATTTATGTTGCTCAATTATTCAAATTTTATGGATATTAAAATAGTTTCAATTTTAGAGATTTTAAATATTTATTTCAATTTTATTAATATATTTTAAAAATAATAAATATTTACATATAAAAATTAGTTATTTTTGAAAATCTGAAACCAACACTTAAAAGTATCTAAAAGCAGGAAATTATTATCTCATAAAATATTAATATAAAAATTTATTGAACGACATAAATTAAAATTTGAATATAATAAAATATATTTTTAGTTAAGAACATGTAATATTAAAATTAATAAACAAGCTTTTAGATACTTTAAAATTAATAAAAAATTTATTGAACGACATAAATAAAATTTGAATTTAATAAATATATATTTTTAATTAAAAGCATATAATGGAAACTAACATTATTTTACAAGCTCGTCCTATTTTCACTCGATTAACAAAGTTATCACGTGGTGACGTGGATGAAATTTTGTGCAAAGTATTCAGGAAAAAATGAACCCCATAAAATTTACATGAACATGGTTCACGCTTTGCTAAATATTCCTTATTCGATACACACTAGTGACAGTTCCTTATTCCAAGTAGTGTATTAAAATCGGGTCGGGTCGGGTCGGGACCGGTTATGGTGGGTCGGTGGGTTTTGACGGGACGTTTACATGGGACGGGTTAGGACAGATTCATTTTGGGGGGTTTGGCCGCGACTCGTCCTAGACCCGTCGGGTTGGGACGGGTCGGGTCCAAGGGTGGGTCGAGTCGGGAACGGGACAGGTCAGTGGGTCAAATTTGTTTTTTAAAATTCTAAAAAATTCAAAAATCATTATAACGGTTCAGTAAATCGTTGCAACGGTTTAATTGATCTAACGGTTGCTATTATTTCTAAACCGTTATAATGATTCCCAAACCGTTATAACGGCTCAGGCACTGATATAACTCAAAATAAATTGAAATAAATTTTTAAATGAAATAATTTAAGTAAAAAATTAAATAAAATCTTAAAGAATTGAAATAAAATGATAGAATTTTAAAAAAAAAATGAGAATTTTTTTTAAAATATTATAAAAATTAAAATAAATGAGTTAAAAATAAAATTAACTTCCTCCTTTATTTCAGACTTGGACGGCTATGAAATTTTCAAGTGAGTTTGAGGTAATTTTGTTCTAAGCGACTGTTAGCTTTCCTTAAAGCACCAACACACACTATTCGATTATTCTATTTGATGAAAAGGTTTAAAAAAAAAAAAAAAAGATATTAGAGTTGTTGCACATCGATCAATCTACACCACATTTGACGAGAATCAAACATAACAAAACAGGGAACATTCTCTTCTTCAATCTAAGTGTTGAAAACAAATATTTCAATCATTTGTCAATTATCATAATTCAAATTATTAGACGTATTTCCCAAACTGACTACATTTAGTTTGCGGATATATATTGTCTGAGATTATTCTATGGAAATTAATATCATATTTTTTTTGCCTCTCTAAATTTTAATGGTGTACTTGAGCAAGTCTCTATTTTTTATCCTATAATAACAGCAAGATTTAAATGAATTATAAATCATATACTGAGAAAAATAAGCAGAGGAGAGTAATTAAACATAATGCAAGTAAACAATTCACCCCTGATCCTGCTAATTAGTGAAAGTTCAGAGAATAACAAATTAACAACACTCCAACAAAAAAAAAACTTTTACAAACATCTACAAACAGCTGACGTGGCTTCTTTAATTAATTACGTCATCTCAATTTTCCTAAACCACTTTTAGACTCTTTAAGCACATTTGTAGACCGTTGTAAAAGCTGCCTCTACAAGAAAAACATCCATTCTGAAACATATTCACATATATCTATTACCATATGCCTTAAAAATACTCAAAATATGGTGGAATACTGTTATATGCTGGTGCTTCCCTCTCTTTTCTCAGAATCCTGTAATTACCACCTAAGTCCTTGCTGATTTTTGCTTTTCGCATCTCTCTCGGCACTTCTGGCGGTTTTACTGATCTGATTAAAGCCCAATTCAGACCTTTGAAAAACTCATGCTGTTTTATCTCGACGGACCCTTTGACACTGCCAATTCTCTTTTTTGGATTCTTTACCAGCAACTTGCTTATTAAGTCTTGTGCTTGAGATATTTCTTCCATCTCTTTTGTGCTGCTCACACCTATTCTTGGAAAGCTCAATGGCTGCTTGATTATGTTTATTAGTGTTTTCTCATTATCTTCACCCTTGAACGGTGTTCTTCCGTACAACATCTCGTATAAAAACACTCCAAGTGTCCACCAGTCGACCGCACTCCCGTGTCCTGCACCAGATATCACCTCTGGTGCGAGGTACTCATGTGTACCAACAAAAGATTTTGATCGGGCTGAGACAGGTTCGGCTACTAGCTCTGGATTAAGCTCAGTTTCTTTGGCCAATTCTTCTCCTCCAGTTGCCTCTCGGGCTGCCTCTTCTCTGGCTACTTCTCTGTTACACTTGTTAACCCCACTGTAAAAGCACGATAGAACCGGTTGAATAGGTGCTACACACGATGAAATGGAGCCTGAGCTTGAACCAGAAATTGAATTTTTTGGGCTTTTACCGTCTGAGATAGTATGCGAGAGTTTTTCTTGATGGAGGAGTTTCGGTACCACCTCGCAGCAGTGTAAAGAGAGGTCAAAATCAGAAATCATAATGTGGCCGTCATCTCGTACCAGTACATTTTCTGGTTTTAGGTCTCTGTATATCACACCCATCATGTGTAGGTACTCCAATGCCAGTAGTGTCTCAGCCGCATAAAATCTGAAATTATGCAAATTTTCATAGTTAACGGGAGAGTCAGAGTGGCAAAAAGAAGTTTTTGTTTTTTTTTTTTTAATAATTAAATGCTAGCTTGGTTTGGTAGGTAGACACCCAACATGATTCTCATAATTTATTTTTGTACGAACAAAATACAAGAAAGGGATAAATAGGGGAACACTTAACCGGTTTACTGATATTGACCACTTACCGTTTCTTTTTCATGGAGCCAAAATTTAATAAATAAACAAATAGGACATGTTAGACGAAAATAAATCAAGAATAATTATAAGTAACGGAAAAACATGTAAAATCCTTTTGTTTTAAAGGGTACTCGAGTACATATAAACGAGAATTAAAGAGTATTGGCATATATATAGAAGTTCAAAATTTTTAAGAAGACCCTACAAAATTGATGTGAATAGAAAAAAATGTTGTATGAACTGATACACAATACAGAGAAAGTTGCAAATTTGACCACAGGATATTGAGTGAGAAAGTATTCTTTCCCCTCTTTTATTGTCCTTCTATTTTTCCTTTTGTTACAAATTAGATGGCAACACTTACCTTGCTGAAGATATACTGAACCTTCTCCCGGGTTGCCGTTGTCGCGCCACATGCAAATCCCCTCCGCTACAGAACTCCATCACTAAACACGAATAATGTGCCGCCTCAAAATCTGCATAAAGTGTTGGTAAAAACGGGTGGTCCAATGCACGCAATATCTCCCTCTCAGTCTCGGCTCGCTGCAACTTGTTGCGGAATGTGAGCGCCTCGCGGTCCACAACCTTCATTGCATACATGCACCCGGTCCATCGTGGGTCTCTGAGCCGACACAAGTACACGTTGCCCAAATCGCCACTTCCCAGCCTGCGCACCAGCATGAAGTGCTCTAGACTGACTCGACCGGTTGGGTTGACAGAACGGATTGATCGAATCGCCTCCCACTCAGCTTGGGTTGATTTGTGAGGCTTTTGGGCCAGCCGGTGTGACGAGTTAGGATCGGTATAGAAAGATCGGACAGAGATGGAGCTTGAGCTGGCCAAACTGCTGATGGCTGTAAAGGAAGAACTGCTGCTGTCATAGTCAGAATCTTCTCTATTTGTGGCCATGGAATAGGAAAAGGAAGAAAGGATGTAGCTATGTAGATAGTTTTGAGGTTGATGTAAGTTGCCTTCTTATATAAGGGGTGTAGTGTGATAAGAAGGGAGAGAAGGGAAGGGATCCGTATTTGCATTAATACAAAATTTGAGTTAGCTGTCTGTTAAATCTAAACCATACATTTTGGATCACACTTCACAGTCAAGGGGCAAGTCTACGGTGGTGATGTTGTAATTCACAGGGCCTCTTTAAAGATACACTGATAAATTCAAATTTTTATCTGAATTCAGAGAATGGGGTGCTAGTTATAAGTTGTAACTAAATCGGGGTATAAATTCTGTAACGGGTGACAAGGTAGATACTGCTCTAAGTTTATAATCAAGACAAAATAATTTATCTGTTTTGGATAATTGAAATGGTTAGTGCATGAATTTACATCGGTTGTCATAGTTTACAATGATAACAAGCTGTCATTGTCTCTATGTGTAGTGGGGCCCATCAATACAAAAAAAGCGTCCTATGAACTACATATGAACTGTCTAGCTAAATTATATCAGACCGTCTAGATTGTATATCAGCAAACTGTCATAGTTATCTATGACAGCAAATACAGATTCGTTAGTGCATGTTTTGATCGCCCTACAGTCAACATTTCACTGCAATTACAACTTATGCAACGTAAAAGATTATTACAAAAATAATGTCTTGTTAATACATGTACAAATACGGATTTGTCCAAAATCAGAACTTTCAAAATTATCTCATTTGTTAGTACGTAATTCAGTACTATTTACGACAAAAGAAAAATAAGTAACTCAACAGCGAACCAGTTCCTATAAATGAGATGCCTTCACCTCGGACTAAAATTTCAAAATGTTTATTGCATGTAATACACTGCAACTTAATTTAGTATCTGGCATCAAAATAATTGCTGAAATTTCAAAATGTTTATTGTATGTACCACTGCTGTTACATCATTATCAATGAAATAAAATTTAGGGATCTGACACTTATCTTTTACATACAAAAATTATCTGGCACCAAAATAATTAAATAACAACGTATGAAACTTTATTTTCAAATCAATAAATAAGAACCTATTAATTGCTGAATCGTTGTTTAAAATGTTATATTAAATAAATTATTCTCAACTGATTCTGTAACTCATTATGAAAACAAATGAAACCTACTTAAATTATAATACCTTCTGAGACAAAAAGAGAACCACAAAGTACTGCATGCGTTGGCTCCTGGATTATTGGATTGGCCCACCTCACATTTAATTTGTTTAATAGGTTCAATTATGTACATTTTATTCAAGCCTATATATATATATATATACAAGCATTTGTTATTTTAAACAAAATCAGCCATCACCTGGAATCGAACTGGGATTTTCACTAAGCAATGTCTTGCAATAATTTTTCGTGTATATATTCTGAAAAATATTCAAAACTTCCATACTAAATAGAATATTATAACAGAATGTTCGTGGAAACTAAGAAAATGTATTAAGTTATTACCAATCTTTAATTTATTTGATAACAAATTCATATTTTTTAGTTTATGTTCTTATCCTATATGTGCCTAATTAATAACATGTATATTTAAAAACTGTTTCTTATTAAATGTGTATTATATAATACATGCTACAATTAATGCGATTTTGTACGCATCAGCGTAGATACACTTCATTTGAAACAATGCGCCAAGGCAAGATATGCCTTATGCAACTTCCTCTATCTTATTCCTTTTTTTTTTTTTCGTTTTTTTTTCTTTTTTGTTTTCTCGGGGGGTTGTACTTTCAATAAAGATAATTAAAAGAAAAGCATGTATATTTATCTTTATTTTATACGAGAGTTCGATTTTTTTTTATACGAGAGTTCAAATTAAGGCGTCTTTTTATGGAGCACTAATTCAACCTATCCACATCTAAAAAGCTAATATTAACAAATTATAATTTGATTCATATCACTTTTATATAGACTCAAGTGATTTTAAGGTTTCGGTTTTGTTTTATCAGCGTGAAAATAATTGTAAAAATTGGTTAAATTTAGTGCGTGTCAACTTATAAAATTTCCGAGAAGATATAATTGGTTTATTGTGGTACCATTCTTTTTTTGTATGAGAGGACGTGTACGTACGTGTTGAAAATTTAGTGCGTGTTATTGTTATAAATTACTAGCTTTATTTTTTTTATTCATGTATAAAAACTTGGGTAATGTCCTTTTCGAGAAAAAAAATATTTAGGGAGTTAGCTAGCTAAAAAAATAGAACCTAAACGGAGAGACTACATGCATCACCCGTGCCTGTGTATTAAATAGTGGCCAAAATTAACCACCCCTTTTTCTCTCTTTTTGTTCAAATAATAGACAGAATAATAAAAAGCGATAAAAGGTAAACAATTGAATACTCTAATCGCTAAAACATGTGACTCAATTAACTGGCTGCACTTTGTACAATCCAATCGTTGCCCCATGCAGTAGAGAGCTAGAGCCTATGATGTAGTCAGTAGTAATATGTAGATGAGTATAATCATAGTCGCATCTATACATATCATGATTGTATATTTATACTCATCAGTAGGGTTGTGAAATTGATCGGTTCAATTCAAATCGAAAGAAATATATGCATTCAAAGTTTTATTTTGCTTGTCAAATTATGAATCGAATTAAATTTATAAAAATATAAACCGAATAAATCAAAAATTAAAAAAATTAAATTTTTATTCGATTAAACCAAAATTATATTAATTAAAAGAGGAATAAAAAATATCGATAGTTGTAAAAATTAATAGAAGAAATAAATAGTTTCAAAAATAAAAGAAATAACTAAATGTTGGGTTTTTAGGCCCAAATTTAGGTTTGTCCAATGTACTCAATTTTTTGACTGTATTTATTCTCTTTTGACTTCTTCCCTCTTGACCCCTTCCCTCTTTGAGCGTTGTTGAAAAATTATTGTTGCTACAGTAATTCGTGGTTGGTGGCTGCTCATTCTTGTATGTCTTGAATAAAAGAGAGTGAGAGAAGAGAATAGAAAAAAGAGAGTGAGGAAGGTAGAGATAGAGTGGTTGTTTATTCTAGTAATTGAAACACTTGTAATTTTCTTGATTTATAGTAAGTTTGTTAGTCGTTTGCCTCCCGGTGGAGTAGACTCGGCCGAACACTTTATCTTTTGTGTGCTCTTTTATGTGCTTGTTGAACTTGATCTATCCCATGGTAACACATTTTACTCCATTGTTGGTTGGTTGGTTGTATGCATTGGTCGGTTCGGTTTCTAATTTCTCGGGATTATTCTGGTAGTTGGCACAAACTGTACCAATGTTGTATCTGATGTACCGGTTTGTACCATTCCCGGTTTGTGGGCCCAACAAATGGTATCAGAGCACGGGTTCGGTGGTATGGTAGTGTAGTATGGTTGTTTGGTATGGTTTCAGCTTGAACAAGAACATGACAAACCCCATTGCACCATCCGTGTTTGAGATTGAGAAGTTTGATGGGAAATAAAACTTTGCATTGTGGCAAAGCTCGGTCAGTGATGCTTTTGTGCTTCAGGATTTGGATGATGTCTTGAGTAGTACCACACCAACAAAAATGGAGGATAACAAGTGGAAAACGTTGTGTGGTAAAGCCCTTAGTACAATTCGATTTTGTTTGTCTAAGAAATCAAGGCTCCTTTCATGGCCGAAATCTGCTCAAATGAGTTATGGATGAAACTGAAAGGCATGTATTTGTTCAAGTCCGTGGCAAATCGGTTTAGGATGGAGGAGGATATGGATTTGAGAGTTCATCTTGGTGCGTTTAACACTTTGGTGCGAGATGTGTTCAATACGGGTGAAAAGATCAAGGAAGAGGATCAAGTTTGTTTGTTCATGGCATCCCTACCAAAGTCGTATGATCCGATTACGATGTCTTTGTTAGGGAAGAATAGTGACTTAACTATGTTAGAGGTGCTTATCGTACTTTTGGATTCCGAGTCCTTAAAGCAGTGTGAGGAGGATGTGTCAGGATCCTCTAGCGCACTTGTGGCTGCATCGGATTGGCGGCGATGAAAAAGGTTGGGCCGCGGTATATGCCATAAGTGCGTCAAACCCCATCACTTTTGACGGGATTGTCCCAAGAGACAGCTGGACTGTCCACCTACCCCTGGAGCCGGTCGCACGACGGTTGCGATTGATGATGACGGTGATATCATTGTGTGTGTGGGTGAGGAGGATGTATATGAGTTAGTGACAGGATGGGCAACGGTAGCGGTGGCGCCAGTAGTAGTTGGGTGTTAGACTTTGGGAGCACATTTCATGTTTGTCCTCGGAGAGATTGGTTTGATTCCTTTCGAGAGGTGTCCGATGGGACCGTGACTTTGGCTGATGGATTGACTTTGTTGGTTGTAGGAGTCGGTGCGGTTAGATTTCGAATGTTGGATGGTATGATCCGTATGATTACTGATGTTCGATATGTACTTGGTGCACGGAGGAGTCTTGTGTCACTCAGTGAGTTGGATTCACGGGGGCATGAGCTACGGATCCACGGTGGATCCATGGAGGTACTTCGTGGTGACATAGTTGTCATTCGGGATACTAGGCGCGGTGGTCTCTATGAGATGGTCGGTACGGTGGAGTCTGCATTCACTATCGTATCGGCTGACACTCCTACTTGGAGAGTTGTAGGAGGTGATGACATGATTGGTTATAATGGTGCTGCGACGGTTGAGACATGTCACGTGGGAGTGGGTGTCATTGCAAAGTTGCCTTGACAGAGGGTAGTTGGAGGCGACATGCTTGGCCGTCTAGAGTTTCATGGACGCTTAGGTGTGGACATGCTATAGGTGATGCTGCATAGGACATTAGATCTATACGGTCACGGGCTGCGTACTTAGGTTTGATGGGGTGAGTCTTTAGACTAGGAGGCTCGAGGAAGGCAAATGAGATATTGACAAACAACTATTGGGGCTATGACAATTGGCATGGAATGAGTTGCTTATTTGAGCCTATTGTGGAGATTGTTGAGTTTTTGGGCCCAAATTCAGCCTTGGCCCATGTACTCAACTCTTGGACTCTATTTATTCTCTCTTGATCCCTTCCCTCTTTGAGTGCTGCTGAAAAGTTATTATTGCTATAGTAATTCGTGGTTGCTCCTTCTTGTATGCCTTGAACAAAAGAGAGTGAGAGGAGATAATAGAAAAGAGAGAGTAAGGAAGGTAGAGATAGAGTGATTGTTTGTTCTAGTAATTGAATCACTTTTGTAATCTCTTATAATCTCCTTGATTTATAATAAGTTTATTGGTCGTTTGTCTCCCGATAGGCTCGGTCGAACCACTTTATCTCTTGTGTCTCCTCTTGTGTGCTTGTTGAACTTGATCTATCCCGTGGTAACACATTTTACTCCATTATTGGTTGGTTGGTTGGTTATATGCATTGGTCAGTTATGTTTCTAATTTCTTGGGATCCAACTTGTGTGCGGTATTATCCTCTTTAGTGTTGTTATTGTCCTACTTAGGGCTGTTGGGGTTGTTCTGGTAGTTGACACCTACTGTACTAGTGTTGTATTTGTTATACCAGTTTGTACCAATCCCAGTTTGTGAGCCCAACACTAAATACCTATAAAAAATAAATATATTCAGATTATCTTTGATCTGATCCTTATTTATATCAAGCAAAATCAATTTGCTTGATAAATTTGGACTATTTGATTTATTTGGTTTATCTGATTTAGAAAAACGTAAACCAAATCAAAGAATAAAAACTAAATTAGTTAAAAAAATTACCAAACTAAAATTTTGAACTAAAAAACTGAATCAAATAATTCAAAATTTAATGGTTCGGTTTAAAATCAATTAAACTGATCCGTTTGCACACCCCTACTCATCAGACATATAGAAGCAGATAATCCATGTACTTTGTTTTCTATAGGGATCTAACAATTAGATTCTTCCATAATAACCGTAAATAAATAAAATAAATAGATAGAAAAAGAAGACACGAGATTTAACGGAATTCGACTATCAATTGCCTACATCTCCGGGACCCACAATCACAAATCATCAATCGCGCCGAGTCACTAAAATACAGTGTTTATACAACTGTGAATTTTCAGTCCCTTACACCATATAAATGGACAGTCGTCGACCAAATAAAAGCGAGGACAAAATCTCAAAACTCATAAAAGAGAAACAAACAAATAATCTAATAAACGATCTCTCGATCTCACTTCATAAAGGTATTTCAAAGCAATCTATCAACCAACTTGAAGGATTTTGATTTTCTCAATAGCACACAGGTGACGGGTAGGGTTTGAAAGGATATTGTCGGTTAAAAAACTAATTGGGAGAGGAAGGAGCTTAGCTTATATAGTTGTTCACCAAAATAGGCAGGAAATCGGTGCTATCCATTGCAACAATTAGCTAACTGTTAGGCAGTGCTAACCCTAGCGAGGTTAATCGTTGTAACAGAAGAAAGATATGTTACAACGGATAAAAGAGGAGTGTGCTCTGGAGCTTTTTGGATAAAATTTGTACACAAATGATTTAATCTGTTACAACGGATATAGGGATCCGTTATAACGGATGTGGCCTTATTTTCACTGAAATTTATCTCAATATCATCTGTTACAACGGTTAGGGGATCTGTTACAACGGTTAGAGGCTGAATATGCTCTGAAGCTTTTTGATCAACATTTATATAGAGATGAATTAATCCGTTACAATGGATATTGTAACCGTTACAACGGTTAGAGCATATTGCCTCTATTATACTTGATTTAATCTCAAGATTGCTTTGGTTATCTTTGTTTCTTACAAATCTAACATAACCTAATTTTTTTTTTGAGATCATCATGCATGCTATTCTGCCGATGCTTTATACCTGCAATTCATATACTCAAAGAAACCATTAAATTTTTATGTGATTATTTTACAAATTGGTAAATATAATTCTGAGAATTATTTACAACAACATACTTGATTTGGAAATATTATTGTACTCATATTTTTTAGATCGACATAAGAATAAAATGTCCGCCTAGGCCTACTTTGTTTACTGGAGGGATCACTTAACATGATAATTTTCGCAATGAAATTTCAAATAGATTCCATTTTTTTTAAATCATAAAAATGAGAAAAATACAGAAATATTGATGAAATTATAAATTAATTGATTATTTTTATGAACCTATTTAGAAATATTTTATATTTTTAATAGATTCATTTATGTATCTTTTTATATTTTACAATTTGACGTATAATTTGTTTTTCCCCTTCACACAAAGGTTATGGTCACAAGCATGGAGTTGGAATTTTGACAGACTGCCATATGGATTTCTTTTTCTTTTTGTACAAGCAAATTTTCTGATATCCGTTAATACACCATCATTATTCCCAATATTAAAAAAAAACTAAACATTGTAGCCGACTGAGTAAGTTGTTATTCTGTTATTTATTATAGTTGTTTCAGATATCCGCTATATTATATACTTAAATTTACTTTTTAATTTTTAAAATACAACTTGTAATCCAATTTTTTTTATTTTCAGTATTTTTTATAATTTCATTAATTGATGTATTCCAAAAAGGAATAGCTTTATTTAATTGGATTTGGCTCCCTCATTAATAAATGGCTGCTAATAGTGTCGTGAATATTTATAATTTGTTTGCCTGAACTTTTTTAATCTTTGATACATTGGAAAGAATTGATTCTATAGAACTTTAAAGATACTAAAAAGTATAAAAATTCTCTACAATTACACTTGAGTCTCAAATACATTATTTTTAAATTAATATCTCATCGAATTTTCTAAAGAATAGTAAATATTTTCATTAAAAGTGAAAAAATAATCAAATGTATTGGTCCAAAAATTCAAAATACATGTTTCTTTTTTATTTAAAATTTCATGAACATCCTACTTTTCTTTTTTTGCAAATCAATATTTGTCAATCGATTGTACAACAACAATGGTATTTGACATTTAAGACTAATGGCCGCAAATACTCGTATGTACCTTTCTGTGTGGTGTTTTATTTTTTTTAAACTTATGAAAAATAAAATGATATCGTAATTTTAAATAATAATATATAATGGTTGAATATTAGATCGATTTGTTCTAATTTGACGAAAAAAATGAAAGGAATGGAATTTGCAACTATTTAGAAAATAAAAGGAGATGTTTCAATTTGAATATACAGGAATGTTTGAGATTCGAGTGTATATACAGGAACAATATAAGAAGACGTTTCAATTTCAATTTGTACTTCTATCCAAAATTTAAATTTATAAGGATCCATTCTTTCAATGAAAATGTATAAAATCCGTCCGCATGATATTAAAAAAAAATGTATCGCTGAATCTTTGTGGTAGTTTCATGATCATAATAAAATTAAACGGTACAACTTAAAATCCGATATCAATCTCACGAACAAATCAGACACATACAGTACAATCAACGGTCATATAAAACATGCATATGTCGAATCCGTAATTAATGATTCAAATTTGCCTAATTTGTACACAATTAATGAAATCCGTACAAACCAAGAGAGCAACCCAAGTATGTTGCCAAAACTCACAAGCTGGTCCAGAGAAGGGAAATATCAAGAGAGAAAGAGCCAACACACAGAGGAAAATTAGAGGTTATACTCTTCATGTGTTCCATTGTGTCAATTCCTGGTACCAGCGGCTTGTGATTTGCCACCCACCATCCCTATCCATCCTTACATTTTTTTTTTTTTGAGCTGTATTTTGTATTACAACCCTACTATCCATAGCACTTATGAACCAATCATGTCTTATGTCTACATTATATCTATCAACGGTCTGAATTTGTCTGAAACCATTACATTATTATTATTTTTTCCGAAGGAGAGGGCGATTGCCCATCTGAAATTTTATTGAAAGAAATAAAGGTATTTACAGGGTAAAATTACATGAAAAGAAAAGAAAAACTAAATAACATAAAACTAGAAATGAAAATAAAGAAAATGCTTGAACACTATTATAATCATCCAAGTGCTCGCCTGAATTTTACAATTATCTCCATGCCTGGTTACTAAAATGAGTTCCCTCGCTGTTCTAACGATGCCCTAGATGCTCTCAGTCGGAGTTTTCTCCAGAGTTAGACGTCTATGGTGATACTGATGACGAGTTGGTCGGATGTTTTACTTTTTTCTTAAAAGATGCTTCAATTTCTTTCTTTCCAGATGTTCCAACAGACTGCTGCATATTGTTGTCCCATTTGATAATTTGTTTCATGTGCAATGGTGATGCTCCTTGGGAAGTCCAATATAGAAGAAGGCCTTGGTGTGTGATTACATTATTTATGTACTGTATAATGGAGAACACCTAATTTCACCTAATTTACTGGGTGTAACAGCAAGTTACCATAATTTGGAGTTGTAAATTGTAATGGTTAGTTCTTGATGGAAACATACAAGAAACAAGTAGGCTCTCCTTTTCTTAGATGACATAATGAATAGTTTGTTCTTTCAGTACCGCCATAATGAATAGTTTGCTGTCATCTGTTGAGCTTAATTATACATCGATTGGGATAGTCTAATGTACAAAGATGCACCAACAAAACTTGAGATATTATCAGACTAACAAAGTGTAATTAATTGAATACTTGAGGATTGTTGTACCATTTCATCCTTTTGTGGAACTGACCTTACCTTATCTTATCAACAGAATTTGAGTAGCACATGAGTCAGGCTTTGTCTGTACTCAGTGCAGTTTACAAGTCATAACCAGGCAACTGCAATTGCTGTATATGCCCCACAATTCTCCTCTCCATACCCTGAATCTAAACTGAAATCATTCTCTGCCACTGCCAACTCTCCACCCAACATCTCATGCACCCTTCACTGCCTGTCCAGTCCTCTTTAGCACCAAAATATTATAAGATAAATAAAGTCTGATAACAATGGTTGTATTGTTAACAATACAACTAATAACAATAATTATATTAACAACAGCAAATAACATTGGAAGTAAATCAAATGTTTCTTTTATGATAAAAGAGAAAAATGAGTTGCAATATGTGCTACGACCAAAATACTGGCCACGGGTTGGAAATTTTTCACATGTCAGCACCTGTGTGGCAGAAGTGCATTTCTCATAATAGAAAATGGTTCTTGAAATCTCTTGAGATTGTAGTTTATTTTGAAAACCTGATGCAACTATTGAATGATTAAAAATCAACTAGTATTTTGTCCGTCTGTTGCTACGGTGATATCTTTCAGAAATATAAAAATTTATATCTTCATGTGAAAAATAAAGAAATAAAAATAAAAATAATTTAGTAATTAATGTAAATTTTAATCATGAATACATAATTAATGCAAAATAAATGTAAATAGAGGAAAGTTAACATTCAACGTTTAAGGAAAGTTAAAATTCATAATTGATGGCAATCTAAGAAAAAAAAAATAAAATAGACCAATTGTACTTCTAAATTATGTAGCATTTTGTATAACAAACAAAATTGAGAGAAAATTTTAACTTCAACACAAATGGTCATAAAGATAGTAACATTATTTGATGAATAACTCAATCCAATGAGTAATATTAGCTCTAAAAATTTAACAAAAAATTTGGACCATTGCAGGATCAGAACACATACGTACTTAATAAGGAGTAGAGATAGAGATACGAAAGACGTCCTGTTTTGTTGCTCTTAACGAACTATAAGCACAACTTGAATCAGCATCAGATTTTTTTAATTAATTATTTGAATAATTATATTTTTAATGATAAGAGTGATTAAATCTAAATTTTAAAAATACGAATGGCAACGTATCATTGTCAGTGGCACTTTGCAAACGCGTCACTAACGTCTTTAATTTTTTTAAATTTCAATTATTTTATAAAAAAAAACACGATCGCACCAGTGGGAGTGGCGCGTTCTCCCACTAGCACACCTCACCTCCCTCCCCTGTATAACTTATTTAATTTGATGAAAATATTAAAAAAAAATGAAAGACGTCGCTCCTGGTGGCGAAGACGTCATTTCTAGTAGCGTCTTTGCTCAAACGTGTCAATTCGACTGGCATATTTGCATAGCGCCACTGATAATGACGTGTTATTATTCGTATTTTTAAAATTTTGATTTAATCACTATTATTATTAAAAATAAAATTATTCTAATAATTAATTTAGAAAAATCTGCATAACGGATCAAGCAAGGTTCTATAAAAGTTGTACGTTGTTATTCATAACAGAAAATCGAGGCAAATAATCTGGAGTTAGTTTTAGATGGTTTAGAAAATATAACCACGGAAACTTTATAAGATTTTTTAGCAGTACTGGAAATTCATACAAATATAAAATCAAGGACAAACAGTTACAAAGTTGAGACAAAAATCCACAAATTGATAGTTTACTGAATTGAAATCATTTTCAAGATTGAAGGACCACAAAATTTGAAGAACTTTTGCATCACGGGAAAAGTTTTCACTGTAGTACTAAATCTAATTGACAAAGCCCCAATACAGCAAGTAGGGTTGCAAACGGATCGGATATGGATAGATAATGTTTTTACCGTATCCATATTCGTTATAATTTTTTAAATACGGATTCGAATATGGATAGTTTCGGATACGAATACGGATCGGATATTCAACGGATATCGGATGCGGATCGAATATCGGACGGATACATATACAAATACGGATATATTTCAGATATTAAGTAAAAATATTATATATATCATTAAAAAATAATTGTATATTATTTTTTGATAGAATTATTAATTATAAAAGTTTAATATTAATTATCATTATATTAGTAGTTTAAATGTACCAATGAATTATTAAAAAACATAATACATTAGCAAAAAAATAGTTAGATTTGTAATGTATGCAAAAAAATATAATTAAAAATACATAATGAGATTTTTCGGATATGTATTCGGATAAAATCAGAAAATATCAGATCGGATAATGTCGGATATTGATGGATAATAGTTAAACGGACGGTTACGGATAGGTAATAGCCAAACCGTATTTATATCCATTAAAAAATTTAGATACGGATACAAATTTTTTCAGATATAGATACAAATACGGATCAAATAATCTTTATTATTTTTCAAATCAAATCACAAATAAAATCAAATATTTTACTATACATTTGCGACTAACAGCAAGGCCTTTGAGTTTGGCGAAAAGTGCCTAAAAGCAATTATTTACAACAATGTGTAGAAACCAAAGGGACCCACAAAAGAAAAGCACATCTGTCACAATTGAAAAGCTAAAGAAGACAGTTATACAAGAGTAGTATCTGTCTACTGGTCTTGTCAAGGCAATTGGGCAGCAAAAGAATGTAGAACTATTTGTAATGAGATCAATGAAGAACCAATTGGGAGTACTCATTAGCAAGTATCTGGGTATGAACTGTAACACATTTTTTTTATGACCAAAAAATCACATTATCACAAATTTTAGCACGAAGAAACTGCAATTTTTTTCTGAGATTTTTTTTCTCAGGTGAGCACTTAACTATTTTTATATTACAATTGGACCGCTGATATTTATATTTGGTCCATGAACATTAAAAGTTGGATATTCATTCAAAATATTTGTCATGGAATTAGACGATGCAGATGTAAGAATTATCATTTGAAATCGGAGAATATTTAATGCACACAACATTGAGCTTTAAATTTGTTATTTCTTCTTTAGGAAGCCTTTTCTATCTAATAGTTTTTCAAAAATAGCATTTTTGAAAGTGCAATACAACTTTTGTTATATTGAGATATGTGCTTGTTAATATTTGCTCTCCACAGATGCACCGAACTGACGCGCCTGGCTCATGTAAACCGAGTTATAGTCGTTCAGACATTTCATGGAGCACATAATGCTCATGACCTCAATTCTCAATGCTTTCTCCATCTTTACGCCTTTAAAACAGACTTGCGTCCTGTTAGCAATAGAAGCCCGAATTTATTATTCGTCTCAAATTTGTGTTACAACTTACAAACATGCCTCAAGATAGTTACTAGATAATAACCCAATGTACACAAACTAATATCACTTTTAGTTTCTAAGGTAGTGGTGTGGAATAATAGTTTCTGTAGTTATTTTTCTCTGATATTTGTTTAATATACTTTCAATAATGCCTATACATACTGTGATTTCAGGCGTCTCAGATGAAATAGTCTCAAATGTTGTACTTTATTAAACATGTTCTAACAAGCATTATTACTTGACATATTTTCCACTATTGTTTTAATATCAGTTAGTTGACCTCTGAAAAGACCTGCCAAGTGCAGTGGAAGCTGACAGTAATGTTCGTACTTATGTTTAAAATAAATTTTACAGCTCTTTCAAACGAAAAGTAGCACAATTAATAATCTTTGCCTTCACTTTATTCAACATTACCCAAAAATATTTATTCAGTAAAACCACCGAATCAAAGTTTTAAAGAGACATTACAACAACTAAAACCGAAAATCAAAAAAAAAAAAAAAAAAAAAAAAAAGAAGAGTAAGGGAAAGGCAAATGAACAGACATCTCCCAAACTAAAAGCTGATTTGATGCATTTATTTATCATCTAACAAAAGGGAGGTGCATGATAAAAGGTTTGATACTTCCTCGTCTGTAGCAAATCCAAAACCTTGCCACCTTATTCTCCCTAATAGATCAAGAAGAAAAACATACCTGTTCAAGTACCATGGAAGAATAATTAATCACAAGTTTGGACAATACAATTATCAATTAACTAAATCTGCATGTGTTTCTATTCTGCTTAGTAAATTAGGAATCAATTGTTTTTATTGAACTTAATTTTTGTCTTCTATATTTAACCTTAAATATCAAGGTGCAGTTGCAAATTCAATATCCCTAAACTACAAAGCATAATAGAGAAAAAGTTTTTTTGAGATGCATTTATTACCCCCGTAAGAAGGTTTAATATCTGGAGTTGCTTCCTGAAATAATAGTGGTCTCCAAATGCATACATAATTTGTCATTGTGGTGTATTTGGACTTCTTCATACTCTTGATAAAGGATCGTTTTATTGGACTGAGGGATAATAGCCATGAGTCAACAAATGATACCTGAGCAAGTACACAGGTATTAGATATGTTTGGCTTTATGTTATGACTATAAAGAAAACAGAAAACTAGGGACATTAGATTACTTCGATTCTGGAATAGAGTGATTGTTGTAAAAACCTCGTATATTTGAATATTTGCAACAGCACCACCAAATTTATCAAGAAAAGGAATGCTCCAAGATTCTATCATTCCCTGTCAACAGAATATGAAGATTTCTTATCAGATTTCTCAAATGACAATAATGTACAACAGCCAATTGGCAGAATTCTGATAAGACAACAATATACAGCCATTAATTATTTTCTTTTTCTTATTATTTCCTGTCATCATAGCACTTTTGAGTTATATGATTTCTGATAGGACAATGCTCACATCATATTTTTGTTGGGGGCAAAATTGCTGATATTTAACAATTAACACCTATTCCAAGCATGCCTATTTTCTTTCAGTAAGGTTTCCTTTTTAGTCATGTAATTATTAGAGATATAAATCACTAGCAAGAAACAAGGTAATCAAGGGCTCTTACCTGAGAACTTGCTCAGAAAGAAAAGCACATCAATGAGGCATCAGGAATCTCATCTCCTGCAACAACAGGTAATTTGATTGTCATGCAATCCGTCAAGTTAACTTTCAGTTAAGGAAACTTAACTGCTGCGACAGCTGGAAATAGTGTTTTATTTGCCACCACAATCTGCAAGCACATCATGATATCATTATAATTCACATCCATTCTTACAAATGCATAGTTTGGTACTTAGTAATATTGATCGGGTCTTTTAAGTATTGGAAAGACTGAAATGGAAGGGTGAAGTACCAATTATTTCATCATTATTATCATTGATATTTGAGATCGCTGATCTTATGCTTTCAGATTGGGTTTCATTTCTAGCCTACCCCAATTTATTTGGGATTAAAGGCTTTGTTGTTGTTGTATTGTACAGTTAAGAATGGATACAATAAAACTGGAGAATATGACACAATGTGCTAAGTTCAGCATTTTGATCCTAAAAGTTCCAACTTGTATCATCTGGATCCAATAAATAGCATTACTCTTCACTTAAAAAGGTCAATGAAAATTTTAAACTCTTAAACACATTAATCAGTAGTGGTGCCAAGAATTGTCGAAGTTGAAAGCTCTAGTGAAAATACCATTGACCAAATGTCAAAATGAATAATGTGTACCGCTCTACAGAAGTTGACAAACAGAATAGAAAGTGAGTTCAAAGAATCAACCTTACCACCATTTTTGTGCACCTCTGATACATCTGCAAAATACCCCCAGCTTAGCTCATCTGAACTCGAGAAGACAATTTTTATACTAATGATGCAACAGAGCTAAATAATCCAAGGAAAATGTTAAAAAAAAAAAAAAGCAGAGAAAGGCTCACAGCCTAGCTTTCTCCTTCTCTATAGCTTCTTTGTTTGTCATCTGCAGAGAGACCAAAAAGATTATTGTATAAACTCATTATAAACCTACTTTACTTATATAAATTAAAGCAATAAAGTAATAAAGAGGAGAAGAAGAGGAGGAGGATTGAGGACCTTGTGTGGATCGAGGAAGCCACGTTTGGCTACATGGAAGTACGGAACGTGTCGGAGAGCAGGATCAGTATTCAGTAGGCCCCGTCGAGCACAGAAACCTCGCCTGGAAGGCGGCAATCGGAGAGTAGCGAGACGCAACCCGCCGGAGCATTGTCGGAATTGTGAACCCGATTCGCCACGGGCTAGAGCAACTGGAAGGAAGTGCTGACTTCCTAGGAAAAGTTTCGGGCCCATGAGGCGGGAGCGGAGGAAAGAGGAAGAGAGAGTGGAGATCGGACTCGCTCCCGAGTTTTGTAGCGAAGGGGTAAAGGGGGTGCAGCGAGGTGAAGGGGGAACTTCGCTCTATTTAATCTTCTCAAAAAATTTCACCCCGATTTTGGGTTACGATCTTTAAACCTCCATTCCCTCCCATCGTCTTCCTTCCCATCCCTTTCCTTCTCCCTCAGAAAAAAAATGAAAAGATTGGATACCCCTTTACAATATCTATACAAAACAAAAGGTATATTTGTATCTTTTTATAAAGAAAGAAAAAAACGAAATAAATAAGATAATTTATAAAATGAAAAATTCAATTCATTATATGAAAATTTTTTATAAAGCCAAATCTTTTGAAATAAGAAATTTTTCGATAACCAAATCGTAAAAAATGGTCCTTTATAAAAAAAAAATTTTAGAATTAATTTCATCGAAATTGTCAAAATTTCGATTAATAAAGTTAAAAAAAATCGTTTTTCTTAATCTTAATACTATATTATATTAGAAATTATATTAGAATTAAGATTAAGAACCCCTTTTTAATTCAAAATAAAAAAGTATTTATTTAGAAATTTTTAGTCTCATATTAAGAATTCAAAATGATCAATTTATATTGGTTCCTCAACCACAAAGACTTTCATTTCTTCTTGAATAGCTTCCTTCAAAAGAGCTTCTGCCTCCTCAGTAAATGTCTTCGTAGAAGATATAATCTCTTGAAATTCAGGTTTTTTAAAATTTGAATGGTCTTTAATAAACTATTAAAGAAAAATAAAATTATATAAAATTTGAAACACTATTAATCTATAAATAAGTAAAAGAATATAATTATAATTTTTTTTATTTAATTGTTCAGATGGTCAAAATAAGCCATTGTCATGTTCCATCCCCTTTATATGTTTTCTAGACGAAAATATTCCTCTTTTTTATATTGATGTTTATGTTTATAACTTTATGGTTCGTGACAAAGCTACAAATATTATTTCTGCTAACTATTCGTGATAAAGCTACAAATATTGATTTTGTGCATAATAAAGAGAATAATTATTTGTACTAATTATTTTATTAAACTCGTATCCATGTCTATGAATAATCAAAAGAGGGTGTATATCTAAGAATAATATCATTTCAAACTGTAGGGTGTGTTCACAGCATTTCCCAAAACAGCTTCCTTGCCCTCTCAAACAACAAAATCTGCCCCCTCTGAGTCCTCCCTCGAGAGCATCTGACAGACGCAAGCGATTGTACAAACTCATTGGCTAGACCAATTGTACAGAAGTAAATAAGAGATCGTAGAAAGAGGAGGAAAAGAGAGACCTCGTGCAGATCGAGGAAGCTACGGCTAGTGACATGGAAGTACGGATTTGGTTGGAGAGCTCGAACTGTCGGGGCCGTCTGGACTCTGGAGGAGCAACCTCGCCTGAAAGGCGGCGATCTGAGAAGAACAAGAAGCAACCTTGCCTGAAAGACGGCGGTCGGAGAAGAGCAAGAAGCAACCCGCCGTAGCATATTCGGAATGTTCTTTACCATGCGATCTAGTTTTTTGGGCCTCATTAGGGAGGAAAAGAATAAATTTCGGGCCTTAAAGCAAAATAATGTTCGTCACGTGTCGAGAAGCCGAGATGCTGACATGTCAGCGCAGGGAGTAAATACCCGTTGGATGGAGATCGGACGGTTCTGAGGAATAGGGAGATATAGCGGGTGTGCTGATTATAAATTTTTAATATTCGTAGTGAAGTTCAAGTTCCCCGCTAAAAATAGCTCTGTGACAGTAATCAAGATCATCGATCCTACTTCAGCTCTCTCTCTGAAGCGAAAGAGAGAAAATATTCATCCTATCTCGATCGCAATTCGCAAGTAGAAACGCGAATTCTCTCCTCACTCGTGATCGGAAGCGGAGGGGGCGAGAGAGGAGTTCGCTCGTGATCGGAGCGGCTCAAGAGACATAGCGACTCTTCTTTCTTCGTTCCGCTTCTTATTTTTCCTGAAAGCCGGCCGTCGATTCTGCAGGTAAGACAAGAAATAACTCTCTCTTCTCTCCGACAAACACAATTCTTGTTCTTCAGCATTTGCAAATTGATATTTTCTCTGTTGTTCTTGCATCTGTCTTGTATGTTTTTTGTCAAAACTGAAACCCTAGATACATATTATTGCATGTAATTTAGATGAAAATTTAGGGGCTTCCTGAAGTGGTTAGCAAAGAAACCCCAGAGTTAATTCTCTTTTGTCTTGTGATCATTTTTATTAAAAAAAATTCAATTCTCAATCAGTTCTTTGAAATCGACTCTTCTGATTTTCATTGAATTTTTACAGTAGCTCATTCTGATCAGAGGGGAAGGAACAACAACAGTGACAATTTTTATAATACATTTCAATTTTTCTCAATGGATTCCTCGCAAGATCCTACATCTGAAGGTCATTCATCCAGCAAATCTACATTTTGTGAGGTATATATCTGAACCTTGATGGCTCTGGATTTCTGAGATTACATATGATGAGATTAGGGTTTTTGGATTGTGTTAGGATTTTCAGATTATGTTATTTCTGACAAGTTTCTTAACTCGATCATACCATATGAATGTTTTTAATCTCTTATTGATCAGTACTTGACCTCGATGTGTATATTATTGTCCTTGATATTCTCCAGATGCTTGAATTGGAAAAGTACGTATCTTGAATTGCTATATGAATCTGATAAAACTGAACTGACAGATTGGTTATACTTTCAACTAAAATTTGGATTCATGAGCATTGTTATTTCATTCCTTTTTGTTTTCTTGTAGGACTCGAGAGGATCATCTCTCTCAGAGTATCCTGTTCTCTTCTCTTCATTTGAACTGGAAAACTTTCTTGATGATATCACTTTCTGTTCTTCAACTCACTCGCCTCCAGTTTCTGTGCTGTCAGAGCACTTGTTGACTTCAAATTCCAACATTCTTGAGAAAGGGTGCATTATGGATGAGACTACTGGAGGTGTCTGTAGCCCACTCCAGCCCAGAATACCTAATATGTCAGGAGGCACAAATCAGCAAGGAAGGCCAGATTGCAATCCGAACAAAAAGAGGTATCATTCTTTTTTACTTCTCTTCTTTTGTATTTCCATTCTGCACCTTCAGCACCTCTAACTTTTAGTCAATCTGGCATGAAATTGGAATTTTGGAACAGAAAATTTCTGATAAGCGGGCCCTCCCAGCACTTGACAAGTGCCAATAGCCCACTCAGACCCAGAGCTGCCGATTTGGTAGAAGATGCAGATCTGCAATCTGGGCTCGATCGATGTCCCAACAAGAGGAGGTCTTTCCTTGATGTCTCTCCTCCCGGGCGTTTCAATTCCTCATCTCTTGCACCTCAAGATTTTGGTCCATCTGGCATGGAATTGCTATTTGGGAACAGCACCTCTTTTGGAAGTGATCCCTCCCAGCACTTCTCATGTGCTAATGGCCTACTTCAACCCAGAGCACCTCTAACTTTCAGTCCATGTGCAATGGAATTGCAATTTGATAACATGCCATCTCTCACAAGTGGAACATCCCAGCACTTGTCATGTGAAGACTGTCCACTTCAGCCCAGAGCACATGTTACTTCTAGTCAATTTGGCACGGAATTGCAATATGGGAGCAGGACATCTCTCACAAATGGGCCCTCCCCGTGCCTGTCAATTTTAAGATCAGAGAATCTTGAGAGCAGGTGCATTGTTGATGGGGATATTGGAGGTGCCAATAACCCCCTTCAGCCCCGAGATATGAACCTGTTGGAAGACCCAAACCACAAAGAGGGCCCTGATTGCAGTCTTAAGAAGAAGAGGTATTATTTTTTCTGTTTCTTTTGTGTATTTTAAGTACTTGGAATGGATTTGAAAATACCAAGTCCAACAAGTTTAGAAATATTAGTTTTTCTTACGGAGCTCTCCTGTTTGTTTTGCTTTTCTCAACACTAAATTTGATCATGTCTCAGGAAGAAAATTACAGATGGCACCAAGGGCTGTAACTGCAGCAAGTCAAAGTGCCTAAAACTGTAAGTCATCCTTTGAAATTTTGTAATAAAAAAATAATGTGTATGCAAGCATGTTGGGATTCCTTTGATGTTCCATTTTGACATGTATCAGATACTGTGCTTGCTTTGCTAAGGGCGCCTATTGCAGCGAGAACTGTGCATGCACTGATTGCTCCAATAAGCCTGAACAAGGGGAAAAGGTACTGCAGAGCAGACAGCTTGTAAAAGAAAAAAATTCATATGCATTTGCACCTAAAATAGTCACGCGCTCAACTGAACCCGCAAAGGTAACGTTATCAGATTTTGATTTCTATTTTGTCAATATCATTAGTCATTGATATCGCGAAACTGGATTTTTTTTTATTTCTTTGTAGTGTTTTATTATTGTCATCTTTGTTATTGATTTTGTTAGTGTGACTCTTATTATGATTTGTATAAGTATAACATTGCATTTGACCTTGAAAACGTGATTCAAGGTGGTTCCTCATCTAATGGCTTACTTTTCTTTCATTAGTTTTTTTAGCTAACTAGCACTCATTTTGTAACGATTGAATAGTTGTGGGATAAAACTGGAATTGTGTCTACTTATTTTATTTTATTTCTTCTTCATTTTTCCATTTCCAAATTAACGTCATTCTTATTGGAGGACCTTAACAAAAGGATGGTTCTATCTGTTAAAAGGGTGGCCAATGCTTAACCTGACCTTACCACCATAAAACTGACCTTATGGGTTAATAGTCAAGTTGACTTTGGAGTATGGTGGAGATGGTAAAGTTAATAAAAGCATTGATGGAGACCGGAATTCAAACAGACCAATTGGACCCATATGGTTCGGATGGATCAATTTGTTGAACCAACCTGGCCAGACTAAGTGCCAACCTTAACCTCTTTAAGGTATTCTTTACAATACTTAATTCAATATTACACTGTACCTTCACCTCTTAATACCTTGGATTATCGATTTTGTATACGATTGTCATAGGCGATGAACTATGGTGAATATCGTGCAATTTTCCATCATGAATTCTTATTAGTTTTCTTTTTACAATTTCTAGGTATCAGTGGCATCTACTACATCTGCAAGACACAGAATCGGATGCAGTTGCAGAAAGTCACGGTGCATAAAGAAGTACTGTGAGTGCTTCCAGGTACACAGTATTCTGTTCAGATCCCTTATAATATAGACTTTTCCAGAAAGTAGACCATTCATTGATCTTTACTATATTCTAAATTTAGGCTGGAGTCGGCTGTTTCTCTGGTTGTCGGTGCGAAGGTTGTCAGAACCAATTTGGAAGAAAAGGAGGTAGAAATTTGACACCATAAATTCTGTTTTCTAATTATTTAATACCATTTTATACACATGTTCCTGTGTTTGCTTTCGTTGATGAGGCTATGTAATACACAAACAGTTGTCAATACCAACGAAAAAAGCTGTGTGAGATACCAATACTATTTTATTTTGGGTCATTGTATTTTATTTTGCAAGATAGAGATAGTTGTTTATTAATATAATATAATTGAATAAAGATCAAACTGAGGTTTTATTAGCATTGTTTGGAATCTAAGGAGTTGGTATGGTGATACATGGCTCTACTAGTGCAATTTTGTGCCAGTGATAGCTTTAATTTCTGTCTCATACTTTTCACAGGCCATAGCAAAATTAGTGAAGGAAAACTGCAGAAGAAAACAACTGAAACAGAGAGAGTTACAGAACTGTCAGTGCCTGATATTATTGTAAACAGCCATGAAATGCAAACTGAGCCACACCTTAACCCTCCAACACCTACAATCGAGTGCTCAATGTAAGTTATTATATCATAGAATCCTATATCTAATGTCTGTTTTAAAATCTAATGTTGTTTTTGTTCATACTAACAATCCATGTATTGGCATTACAGACCTCGCGTCCCCTCAAGTTCATCTCTGTGTAACTCCTCTCCTGCTTCACCAACAAATTTTGGCAGTATCCTCGACGTACTCGAGAGCGAATGGTCATCTTCTTTAATTTACCTACTTGCTGAACCAGAGGAGCCAAGCACTGAACTGAAATCACCAAATAAACTATGATAACTTTGGATTTTCAGTTTTTCACCATTGAATTGTTCTGTTCTTCTTTTTATGTATTCTGCTACTATATAAACTGGTAGTCCTATGACATTAGAAATTTAGTCCATTTGATAGATTGAATTATGTGTTTTTATACTAAATAAGAAATATTTTTATAGTTTGCTGGTTTCATAATTTTCAAATTGAGAAATGTTCCTTTCTCTTTATTTCATGAAAATAATGGATGAGATAAGACTTGTATGGTTGCAATGAAATCCTTGCGCCAAGAAAACGAGGAAAAGAAGAAATCAAATGCAGGTGTACATGTGCACTCGACCATTACTCTATTAATCAAGTAGCAACGTGAAGACGAGCATATGAAATGGCATTATTATATATCTTTACGTTTGGACTGTGGACAAATTTACAATGCAAATATCAAAATTGAGAGTATAATGTGATGTTTTGAGGGGGGTTACCCCCATGCGTTTCTCTTAACCAAATATCCCTATCCTTTTCAAATTCTGTGAATGATATATACCACTTTTTCGAACCTCCGTGTATCAAAAAATGGCTTCCTGTTGACATCCAACGAACGACCGCAACCAATTTCAGCGTATTCTTTCTGATATTGTTCTTTATTAGTCACTGATTAACTGGTTAATTTACGGGTAATATCAGTTAATAATAATCTTTTTTTTACAATTTTGCTGGTCGAGGCGTCGTCCCCTTTTGATAAACGTAATTCAAGATGGTACCTTCAGTAATTTCTTCTTGTTTTAAAAAAAAATTCCAAGTTTCCAACGGAGCTATGCAAATAGATTTAGTTTTAAATGTTTGATAAACTCTGGATATTAATTCCTTCCTTTTTTCTTTTGTGATTTGATGAACACTAACCCATTTGATAGCTTCGATCGTTATATGTAATCTGATCATCATGTATATTGTGAAATATGGCTTGACATTGGACAAAAAGCCTAAATGTGCATATTTGATTTTTCTACAGCAAAAGCAGCAGAATTTTTAATAATATATAGCTAAAAATTAGGAATGGTCCACATACTAGCTAGTAAAATGTTGGAACGATAAACCAACAACATTAAATTTTAATATTAAAATGCTAACAACCATAGTTGACTCGCTTAATCAGAAATATAAAATTTATCACGGCTCAAACCAACTCGGAGAAATACAAAAATTCGACTAAAAAGAAGTTTTGATTCAGAACTAAACAAGACTAACTGTTCTAATAAAAGTGAAGAAACCAAGGTGACTGGCTACTGCTTTTGTATACCCAAACCCTTACCACAATATATTCCAATCATTTATTTAAAGTCTAGAACACACACAAAGGACGCATTATTAAATCCTCTTTTGGTCGATGTTTGAATCAAAGACCCAAACTTGAGGTGAGAAATTTGCACACTTCCTCCATCTCTTCTGGTACAGTGTAGTGTCCCATGCTGCATTTGTTCAGAAAAAATTACATTGTGAAAGAGCAATGGCGTATTGGCCGTTTTTGTTTTTTTCTTTTCCCAACCTCACAAATTGAAACAAACCCTTGTTTAAGATAATGTTGGATAGGTTTTTCTCAAAGCCAACATGTTGAATATGTATTTCCCAGACAAAATGTATACTTGGTGTTAACATTCACTCAATTTAGTGGTTCCCTAAGCAAATGCAAACACTGAAAAACCACCACCTTGTATACTACATGGGATGTGAAAAAGCTATGACCATGGTATCGAGGGAAAGGGTTGGTATTTGCGACAAATACATTTCAAATGGACATGACGAATAAAACTACAAAAAAGATGGACTAAGACAGAGGAAACAATCAAATTAAACTAAGACCTGTTGTAAGACTTAAAGACAGAATTGGTGAAACCATGAGACTTCAATGCATTAGCAGATTTCTCGCCATGTTTATACGGTAAGACATCATCAGCTGTTACATTTTGAAATCCACAAAAAGAACAGAAAATTTTTCAGGTAAGTTTTACTGCAAATGAAAAGGCAACTTTTGTTGCTGGTAAATGTAGGTGTAGTTGACAAACAATTTATTATATATATGCAAAAATTACGTACCTTTTCCGTGGCAAAGCAAAATAGGCAAGGAGGGTGCCCTAGTTGCAGCCTCAGGTGAGCTCTCTAATTTCGTCTTCAAGCTCCTTCATGCATCATGCATGCAATGTAAACCATCAGAACTTACAGAAACCAAGCAGGAGAATAGAATATACAAACAATTTCCTCAAGCTTCAAAATCCCACTTTTACTCCTGCTTGATCAAATATGTGCTGTTTTGGTCCCATTCAAAATACCAGACTACCAGTCAGTGTCATCCCAGAGATTACTTTTCACTCGAAGACAACCACTGTATTGACAAAATGTTAAATTATTTAAGGACCAAACATGGGTAGTCGTAGACATTTTCCAATTATCAGTAGTCAACTGGAGAAAGGTCATTACCTAGGTACTGACATACTGTGCTTCTTTCTCTTTACAAAATCAACAGATAGAGGTGGACAAATACCTTGCACAGGGAAGCCATCCACTTAAACCAACAGCAACACTGAGGTTAACAGGGTACGGATTTCCATTGCTGTATTTTCCATGAACAAAGCATGTGGCAGAGTATAATGCCATGGCTGCACCCATGCTAAACCCACCTACTCCCAGTTTTACTGCACAGTAGAAAGAGCATAGTATGTAATTGACCCATGCATAATAAAGAAAATTAAAAAGAGGATGGTTATATTGTCCAATGAAGAAATAGGATTCTATTTTTCTTTGATAACTCAAGAATTGAAATGGACAGTAAGATTCATGGACAGGTTTCTGAGTTAATTTAAAGATATTTATGGCATGAATATGATTACATTATGACAAGCAATCATTTTTGTATGGATCACATCACCTATTCCTAGTTTCATGGACCATTACACAATATCTGAGCAAATTGTTGTTCATGTGAAGTTATTATCAAAATGAGATTCAAGTACAAACTAGAAGTCTTCCTCTGCTAGTGTGAACCAAGCAACAAACTAAACTCTAAGATCAAATGATCAGTTTCCCAGTTGATTTTAGCTTTCAAACACATTTATGGCATAAAATAATAACATTGCCATTAGATACTAAATGATGGTCTGTATATATATAATTTGTGTATTATTAAACCAGCTAGCAGTTCATTCTTACTGGAATAGTAGGAAATGTCAGAAATAGTTGATACAAGAACATGAGTTTTTCTTAACAAATTGCAGCACTTATGTGCAACTAGCACTCTGCATTTTATGCATGTGCAATTTGACAATATATATTATAATGATTACTGCAACAAATACAAGACATCACAAATTGACAAAAATGCCCCCAAAAATGTCTGACCTGACATAACATTGCTAACTAAATTGCCACTATTTTCATAACATTCAAAAATTAATAATTCAAACTAGCCTATAGTAACTATGAGCCCGGCATCTAAATCAGTTTCACTTGATCTCTGGAATTCCACGAAAAAACAAAGACAATCCAATCAGGGTAAAATTTATCAACATTTAGTATCGTACATCTTCTTAACAATCAAATATGCTAGTTTCGATGTTGTCAAAATCATAAGTATTCAATGCCCATGCAACATAAAAAGTGAAATGGCAGTTGGTTGTTCCAAAAGGAGAAAAAGAAAAATCATACTGTCAGCAGGTTCAGTAGATAGGAGATTGGCGACATGTGCGGCTGACGCATCCATTCTCTCCACATCATCAGGTGCATCCTCTGACAGATCACGCACATCAAACCCTAAATAATTGTACATAGAAAGGGCATAAAATTAATAAGTGCACATACATAATAGCATAAATTAGAAAAGCCAGAGAGTAGAGAGTTACATGCAGTGGAAGGAAAACCGCCAAAAACTGAAACCGGTCTTGTAGGAGCAGTAGGGCAAATCCACTTGATCTACACAATTTTAATTAAATTACGAAAAAAATGATTATATTGGTTCCCATGTAAGGTCCAAATGGGATTTAACTTGAATTGGGGTTACTGATCAATGGCAAAAAAAAAAAAAACTTTTATTATAGTTCCCTAATTCCATGATTACTTCGGTTGCATCTCTCATTCACAGCTATCGTAAACCGAATGCTATTTTCAAGGAAAAAACCTGATATAAAAGATACATACACTACAGGAAAAAAAACGCTAATTTTAGAAGTTACGAACTTACATTTGGGAGAGGAAGAGTTTCCAAAAGTGACGACCAGCTACAAGCACACAACGAATGTTAAGTAATATTAATGGAACTATTTCTCCAAGTTATGCAAGACAAAAGTAACACAACAAACTGACAAACATCTACGCATAGAATACCAAGGACAAAAGAAGTAGAGGGAAGCTAATTTGTTATACTTGAAACATTAAAGTATCACAGATATACCTATGATATAAACTATCATGCATGTCCCAGCAATAGCATAGACAATCTCATAAGCACCACAGACTCACACAAAAACAATAAAGGACAACACTGCAATATCTGCAATACGATGGACTTAACCATCCTCCCCAAAATATAGAAAATCCCCCTGCATATTTGAGTCTTTCCCTTGAGTTTTACTCCAATCCTCCCACATATTCTATCCTTTATTTAAGTCCCTTTTGTAATAAAAAGAGTATTTTGCATTGTCCCCGTTGTATCAGACAACCAAAACTTTCCCAAAATATTTTCCAAAGAAAATGAGATGCTAGAAGCACAACTTTTTTCCATTTAGATGAAAAGAAAGCCAGAGGGTTTAACTTTGCTTTTCCAACAAAATTGAGGAACTTCATTGTTTCTATTGCGAGAGTATAAAAAGTCACATACGGACATACCTTGCTCCATTATCACCTAATCCATGGAGCCACACAACTGTGGCCAAGTGTCGTCCTTTCGGCCTCACCACATGGGTTCTCCCAAACTCAACCCTCGAACCACTCTTAAGGCCTGCACATTGAGCAGTTCATCTTATACTCTTTATTTGTATCACCTGGTGCTAGTAACCTATCACCAATAAGCTCAACGCACCATCAATATTAACTAACATCTAAATGATATGAAAACACAATGTTCTTTGAAAATTGGGAAAAGGCTATTCCTCTCCAATATGTTAATGGTGCGAAATAGAGATGATTTCTCCTCCGTTTTCTTTGGTTTAGCAGAGAAGAGGGTGGGGATTTTGTAATTGGCCCGTGTTATCACTTAAGTATCCGGGCTTTAATTAGGCGAAAATAGTAGAGAAAAAAAAAAAAAAAAAAGGTTCAGTACCACCACTGACACATAAACCCATGTTTACTTGGAACAAAACCTTGAAAATTAGAATTCTGTAATAAGACGGACCAGAACCAATGGAGCTACTCCCATAGCTCATCTCTGCCAAGCGAAGAGCAGTTCTTAAAGCCCCACCACACCTTCTAAATTTTAAAGCCGACCAAATTTTACTACGCTGCAAACAAAAAAAGCATCAATTTCGGATCTTTATATAATTGAAAACAGGAGAGATAAAAGTGAATTTTAGAATGATGGAGAAAAAGTGAATGAGCTTTTTCCCCCAAATTTGAGGCAGGGAATCAACCAGCAAATCCGAAAGCAACAGCATTATATATTGAAAGAGATTTAATGGTAAAAAAGAAAACTTTTGAGAGTGCGATTCTTCAAAAGGAACCAATGCTATGTTAAATTAAAAAAAAAAACTAACAATTATAATTGCATAAGGTTAGTGATCGGATTGACGCAGATAGAAAAAGCGACAGCTAATGCAATAAAAAGAGAAAAATGGATTCGATTAGATTACTTAGTACAAACCTCGGATAAATTAGTGTGTTCTCTTTTTCTGATTGGGGAAAATTTTTGTCGAGATTTTGTTCTTGTATATGTAGCGCGAGGAGGGAGAAGGAAAGTAGACCAGAGGAGCCCCGCACCGAGAAGAAACAGTTTTTTTTATATGTAATAATTATAATAATTATATTATTAATAATAAGAATAATAAAAGTAAAATTTGAAATTTACTAATAGCATTGCGTCACTAAGAGTGATAGCGCGGAGCAAACACATCATTGTCAGTAGTGTCTTTAAATAAACGCGTCACTGACAGTGACGTCTTTTGTAAACGCGCCACTGTTAGTGACGTCTTTAAAGGTTAATCGGAAGTAGTAATGTTGATCCAACGGTAATAGATCGTGATCAGGATTAGTAGAGGTGACAATCGGTCGGGTCGGGTTCGGGTCGGGTCAGTTTGACCGTTTAGAAGAAATCGGGTCGGGTCGGGTCGGGTCAGGGTCGGGTCAATTTATATATTGTGTTTTTTCAGATCGTTGATAGATTTCGATTGGATTGAAGGCCATTTGATCTCGGGTCGTGTCGAGTCGGGTCGGGTTCGGGTCGGGTTCGGGTCGGATCTGGTCAGTTTGACTTTCTTAAAAAATCGGGTCGGGTCGGGTTCGGGTCCGGACGGGTCGGGTCGGATTCGGGTCCAGACGGGTCGGGCGGATTTCTCGGGTCGGGTCGGGTTCTGCCACCTCTAAGGATTACTTAGCAAGAGCAAATGCACCGCTGTCATTAACGCGTTTATACTGTTTTATACAAAGACGCCGCTGTCAGTGATGCGCTGTAATTCATAAATTTTAAATTTTATTTTTATCACTCTTATTATTAATAATATAATTATTATATTAAAAAAAACGGAGAAGAAACAACAAATGTTGAAAATATCGAGAGGATCTCACATGAAAAGTTGTACGTTCTCTGTTATTAATATCGATTTCACTGTATACAATCTGTATAACAAATAAATGATATTATATTATCAAAATCGAAGGAAAAGACATTTGTTTTCTATTATCTAGACGCGGAGAAAGAATCAACATAAAATATTTAAGTTTTAATTATATTTGGACATCTAATAATTATTTAGGTACTTTAATTATCATAATTACGAAGTTTGTTAAGTTGAGAAAATATTCAATTAATATTTACATTGTTAGTGTTCAACAAAATTGATCGAAGTAATAATAATAGTGTTTTATTAAGAACTAGCTATATACCCACGCGTTGTAGCAGACTCTTTTATTTAAACATTATAACATTATAAGATAAAAAAATTCACATTTATTTAATATTAAATTATAAATTCACCAAATTATAGAGAAAACCTATAATAAAGACTATATTTAATCTTGGATGAGATTTTTACATAATATGAGTTAATGATTCATGATTTTTATGGCAAGAAAAATAAATTATTCTAACATATATTATCACCATTAATTTCTTACCAAATATGCACAAGGTTGTTAAATAAAAAATAATAATATTATGGAAATAATAGTATATAAGGGAAAGAAATGGAGAGAAAGAGAGGATCAATGGACACGATCACATACGTTCGATCAACCAAAAATAAATATTATCCGTCTAATTGAGGGATAAAATGTTGGGATTCTGAATGCCCAAATCCCATTAATGCTCAAGCTGCGGAAAGACTGTAGAACAAAAATTTTACTTACTTAAGTTAGGGATTAAAGTATGTCTGATAATAACCGAGAGTTACGTACATTTAATCCTTTACAAAAGACTCGTAAAATATTATTTTACTTCTAACTTAAGCTTAGTGGTTAAAGTGATGTGTCGATGATTACCGAGAGATACACACCTCTTTAAACCTTTATTGATCTACTCCATGATTGATTTCTAAAATATTAATCTACTTAACAATTAAATAGATTAATATAAGATGTTATACCTCGCTTCCAAATTTTAATTAGAATGAAAATCGCTTGTCTCGAGCACCAAACGTCCGATGCCTCCGTAGTTATCCACCAGGACTAACTGTAGAGCGCTTATTTCTTTTGCCGTAAATATCAGAAAACCGCGGTTTTTCGCAAAAACACTATTCACCCGAGAAAAAGACGAAATAGTACTATTCACGACTCGCAGAATTTCGTTTCACAAATGTGCGTAAATACCGCAACTTTCGTAAAAACACTATTCACCGATCCCGTGAATTCCGAAACAACCGTATACCGAGAGAGAAAAGTAGAACCGATTTGGTGGAAGTTTCTCTCTCACCCTACCCTCTATTTATAGAAAATGCGAGATCGGCAAATTACCAAAATACCCTCATGAATAAGTAGGGAGGTTCCAATGCGAAAAGACCAAAATACCCTTAAAGTTCATCCAATTTACCAAAACGCCATCGGGCTTTTGGCCAAATTACCGAAATACCCTCGGGCTTTTGGACAAATTACCAAAATACCCTTGAGGTCGTCACGGGCTTTTCATGGGCCTTTTGGGCTTTTCTGATTTTGGGCTTTTTTGGGCTTTTTTTGATTTTGGGCTTTTAATTATTAATTAAGACTTTAATTATAAATGGGCTTTGGCCCATAATTCAAATCCATAATTAACATTTAAAATCCAAATCAAATATATATAATTGTCATCTACAATTATATTTTTCTCGGTTGTTGCTTCGGCGAATTTATACGACGTGTCCAACACGTTATAAATTCAATCGATTTTTGCTTCTTGTCATCTCTATAACAAATATAATTATATCATATATAATTAATTATAACCATCTTATTATTAATTATAAACAATTCATAATTAATCAATAAGATTCTCCGATTAACTCCTATACGGTGTGACCCGACAGATCCGTGTTCCATGTTATGTTGGTAAATAGAGTTAAAACCGTTTTAACTTCTATAATCATAGGAGGCATCCGGCGTAATGCACTATGACCATCCAATTACACAGATGATGATGTATCGTACAATATCATGATCCAATAAACTATTTACTTGTGTTTAATTCTTTTGTCTCATAGCTATCGATCGCTTCAAGGTAGGTATGTGTCATCCTTGCAAACTTAATCTTTTCTTGATCCCGAGTAAATTATCAAATATAATTACTCTTGTAATTATACTCGCTAGCGATAATCTTACTCTATCAAGGGGCCCAAAGATGCTATAACTCGTATAGAAATACGAGGGACAATAGTACTTTTGGCAAACCATCTCTTCCTCCGCATAAGTTATGTATACCGAAGAGCTACCTTTATAGCCACCTTTTACTTGATAACGTTTGGTAGAAATCACACACATACATATCTTATGTAGGAAAGATGAATACCTCATACTTTAGAATTTAATACCGAACGAAAACATTAATGACACGAACACAATTCCATTTAATGTTTCATTCGGGTCTATCAAATACGATGTTCCTAGAACATCTATCTATGTGATTAAAATGACAACTCTTTGTCTATGGTCCTGTAAAACTTGACCATCATTTAATCCACATACTAACTCGATAACTGTTAATTAGTGTTCCCGCTAATTACCTTGGTTAGTGACTTTTAAGAGTATATTCTATATTATGAAGTTTCATAATTCCAAATACATGAACTCGAATGATTCATAAATTCAATAATACTCAAGGAAATAAAATATCGTTTAAATATCCAATTCATGAACAAAGCTTTATATAACCAATTTATCGTATTATTGACTTCAAGATTATTACAAACTAACATAAAATGGGTATAATAAAAAATTACCATAACAAAAAATGGACCCTCCAATTCTTAGATGCTTTATATAATAGTATAAAAGTATAGATGACAAATAAGTTCGAGATCTTCCCATATGTTCAAGATCTTCAATATTCATTCAACCCAGAGCTAACTTGAATCACTTACATTTTAATTGATTCAGTCAGTCATTTGATCTGTCAAATTAACCATTGTAATATACTAATACTGTCAATTGGCGGGCCTAGAATTCGGAGTAGGATGAGGCAAAATTTTAGAGAAAATATAATTTTATAATTATTTTATAAATTAAATATTTTTATTTTTATATTAGAAATATAGTTTAGAGTATATATTATAAAATGATTTGTGAATTTAAATATAATTTATATTAAAATTGGAGCATATTTTTATAATTTCATTTGCTAAAATTATAATTTTTTTTCAGGGCCAACTGTCAATCCACCGCCCATTACAACCCCCAACACACACAAATATGTAGCTCCCACTGATTTAAAACATATAAATTTATTTTAATTGTATATATTTAATTTTTGACAAGGTATTATGCACTTATATTTTTGTATGTAATGTTTATTTTCAATCAGCATATATATATATATATGTGTGTGTGTGCGCGCGCGCGCAGACGCGCGCTCTCTCTATATATATGTGTGTGTGTGTGTGTGTGTGCAGACGCGCGCTCTCTCATGTGTATATATTTATATAGAGAGATGAATTATGGTGCTTTACAAAGTAAAAATTTATTATTATTTTCGCATCAAAATTTATATCTCGATAGTTTAAATAACCAATATAAGTTTCTCAATAATTTTTTTATGTCAAAATATTATGGAATGTTAAATTTTATGATTTTTTGAGCTTTCTAGATATTTTTAAATTATTTTAAAAAATAACCCTCAAATATATCATTTTCTTATCTTAAACAAGTTTGTTTTAAAAATAGTTAGGAAGCTCAAAAAATTTTGAAATTTAATATCCCTTACAAATTTTGACATAAAGAAATTATTGAGCAACTTAGATATATATATAGAGAGAGAGAGATTGATTATTGTGCTTTATAAATTAAAAAAAACGTATTGCTTTGACATGAAATTATATATCCCATAGCTCAAACAATCAATCTAAATTTCTCAATAATTTTTTTATATCTAAATTTTATTGGATATTATTTATTTTGATATTTCTAATTATTTTGAAAAATAGTCCTAAAGTAGACCATTTTTTATATTAAATATGATTATTTTTAAAAATAATTTAAAAATAGTTAGAGAGCTCAAAAAAATCTTAAAATTTAGTATCCCATAATATTTTGACATAAAAAAATTATTGAACAACTTAGATTGATCATCTGAGTTGTCAAAATATAAAATCTCATGTCAAAACAATAAAGATTTTTTTGCTTTGCAAAGCATCATAATTCATCTATCTATCTCTCTCTATATATAATATGAGTCTTGGATATAAACTAACAAGGAATGCTTGGAATATGATTTTATCATGTTAAATAATGAATCAAAGTAAAAGTAAGGGTATATATTTTTATTAATAGCAACAGGGATAAGTGACTTTCATCTTTATAATTTCGGATTGAGTTTTATTTCTAGTCTATTATAATTTATTTGAGACTAAAGACTTTGTTTTTATTACCGTAGCTTTAGTTTTTTTTTTTTCAGTTAGAAAGCAACTATTAAGAGAATGCCATCTTATGATGCGGTTACTGATAAAATGGACATTATGCTGAATCAATATAGAGTAACTTAATAATTTATTATGAATTTGATTTTAAAACTAGATCTATCAGTATAGATTTTATGCGGTAATAATACAAAATTTATACGTTACATTTTTTATTGTCAAAATTCCTACATTTTATTTCTCACTTTATATGGAAAATAACATTTTTTCATCAATTATGTTTTAACTTGCATAATAAGTTGGAGATGACCTCAAAAACAACCCTAATGATTACAATTTTTAATTCTCAAAAACAATTGGGAAAGAAAAATAATTTTTGAATATTAAATGCATTTCGTAGGACGTTCGAAGAGTTCATCCCATCTTTAAATAAAATAAATTTAATATTTTTTATGTTTTATCTTTCAAAAAAAAATTATTCTGATATATCTCCAAAAAGCATCTTTTGATAATAAGACGAGATCAAATGCTCATGATTATTAGTGTCACATCATGGTACATAAATTAAATCTGAGATAACTATTTTTTAGACCTTTAACTAACAAAACTAATTAATGTGATTTTTTTTTTGCATACATCATGTTATATGTGTACACACTGTTAGTATTGTGATTCAGAAGACAATTATGTTATGATTATTTCACAATTTAAAATTGAATGTTTATTAAATTATTTTGTTCCTATAATTTTCATTATTCATAAATCTCTTGGGTTGAGTATCCGAAATGTGAAATCATATAAGAGAGTGTGATGATTTATTTTGAACTATTTATAATATTAATAATTAAGAAAGAATATTAATTATCATAATGAAATTAGTTTATAGATTAGATGATGGTTAAGTTTCACAAAGCATGTGATAATTATTATCAACTTACACAAATCTTAATAATTTGGCGTTTGGAATTGAAGTCGGTGGAATAACTTTGTGATCAACGACTTGACAAGGGAACACTACGTCTCAATGTCCCATCGCTCTTGATTAGATCAAAAGAATTACTTTTCTATGCTTGTCTTTTAGTTTTGGTTTAAAATTAGTTCTATTTGTCGATTCTTTGATTTCTTTTGTTTGATTTTTTTTTTGAAATTTACACAATTAGATAATTATAAAATCCCTTCACACACAACACTATATCATTTCAACTATATTATATATGCATAGAGCATTAATCAAATTAATTGATCAAATTTTATGATTTAATATCCTCTCTTAATGATCATCGGAATGAAATTAAAATTTTATAAATCATATATATACACTTGAGATGATCTAGAATATATCTCACAGTTTATATTTACTAAGCTTTATTTAAAAAAATAATAGTAACATAGGCGGTGCATCCTTCCTCTTTGATAATATCTTTTTAGTTTTTTATTTTAAGGAAACCATTCCACAGAGGAATAAAACTTGATGAAATATTCGGCAATTGCAGAGAGCATCGACCATCCACTTGGATTAGAAAAATACAACATTTCTATTGCTCCAGGACCAGGAATGCCAGCGAATCAAGCTACAATCTCTTGCAGATGGGACCCAGATCCTTCTCTCTCCTATGGTGGCTGATAGGATTCTCCCATCCTGTCTCCAGAAATCGTTGACAACCAACTTCATCTAAAATCATAAAAATCTTTAAAAAAAATGAAAAACACTTTGCAAACATATTGTGAAGTTTTGGAATGATTGTTGTCCATAATTTCCATCAAAGACTACTGAAATTATTATATACTTATCTTTGATGGAATATCAAATAATACTAAAATTATATGAAAATTAAATTACAATCAACCTATTAAGTTCAAGAATATGGAGTTTGTCTAGCATACTTCCAGTTGTATTTCAATCCGAAATGTTAACGAGTTAAATTTTAATTTTTCATGCTTAAAATTTTATTTTAAATACTTAAATAAAATTTGTTTATCATAATTGTAAAATATAATTTTTTATCGTGTTTTAATTTTTTAAAGATATTTTTAGATAATAAAAAAATACTAAAATTTGTAATGTCAAAAATGGTCATTTTTAAATAAACATTAAGCATGATAAAATAATTTCAAACATAATAACAATTAATATTCTACAAGATTATAATATAAAGATTTTATTGAGCTACTTAAATTGAAATTTCGAGTATAAAAAAATAAAATTTGACTCTTTAGTATTTCGGATTGAAATGTAAATGAAAGCATACTAAATAAACTTCAAAGATATATTTATAATTTATTCAATTTTAAGATTTTTTATAAATTTTTATAAAATTGATTTATCAAAATTATGAATATTTTTTAGTTATCAGAGGAATCCCCACCCAACCTTTTTTTCTCCTCTCTAGTTTTATAAAATTGTGAAGCAAATAACATATCAAATTCACCTCGACGCAAAACAACTATCCACATCCCGTGCAGCACACCCTGAGACCTCTCTTTCAAACCAGGTAAAAAAAAAAAAATCATATATTAGAGTCTGTATTATTTGAAAAAAAAAAACTATATATTATGCATTAATTAGCTTAAATGATCTGAACTGTTTAATTTTGATCATGTATATATCGATTTAAACACAACGAACAGTTTGAGAATGGTTAAGATTTAGAGGCTGATTGAAATACTTGAAGTCCATGTACTTCTAATTGCTCAAAATTTTATTTGATTTATTATAATTTCAAAAGTTGTTCAAGTCTAACAAAATTCGTTTGAATAACTTGATTTGATTATGAGATATATATAAAAAAAGAATTAATCGTGTCATTGAGCTCGAGCTAGTCCGAGTCTAACGAAAGTTTCAGTTCTAGCTACACAAGCTAATTTAATATTTTTATACTTACTTTCATATAATACATCTAAAATAATTAAAGTATAAAATTGTTAATTTCATTATTTTTTAGATTATATTTTTAGTTGCCAATATTTTGTAGATTTTACAACGAAAGTGACAAAAACTATTCTAAATATAAAAATAAGCTTATTATTTCATTTTACAAAAAATAAACATATTATTTCATATTATGGCAAGATATTTAAAACGAACAATAAGTACATATATTTAGTCAAGTCGATTTCCAGTCTTAGCTCAAGCTAGTCAAATGTTTAATAGAATAATAATTAAATAGAGTTTGAACTACATTTCAATCTCAAACGAGCCACAAACTATATATGAACTGAACATATTGTATGAATTATTAAGTTAAGAAAGAAATCGTTATGATTTTATTTTGTTGTTGTTGTTACCCGAATAATTTATTACTTGTGTTGTCAGGCAATGGAAACAAGGGGTTTTGACAAATTGACTACAACTATAAAATACTAAATATTACTAAAGACATGGTAAAAATTCCTAGATAATAATTACAAATATTTTATTTGAAGTTTTTTTAAATTTTTCGTACTTTTCGTGGCGCATTATTTTTTTTTTTTTTGATGTCCTGATATTTGCACAATCGCACTTATCCATTTGGAATTAGATATAAAAAAAAATTGATTGCAAATGGGAGACTGAAAAGAGGCGTTGGCACGTCAGATGTGTCATGGAAACAAACACCTCAACCAAATGATCTGGTTGGCTGAATGGCAGGCAACTCCACGCCATAATTGTCCTATTTACTTAATTCCTTGTGAATAGGAAGGATGTCTTGTCTTTGTCCTCTCCATTGCTTCTGTCCTACTATTACTTCAGTATTTCATTTTGAGTCAAATAAATTGAGGTTAGCCGCTGCTTTTCTTCGTCAGGATACATCCATTTCATTCGAAACGGAGAGGACAAAGGTCAACTCTGCAGCCAGTAACAGTGGTATAGTGGCCGAATTATTTGCATTGCACCAACAGGGAAATGGGAATCAAAAAGCAGGAGATCGCACCAGGGGACATATTCCAATTTAATTCCTGGTCACTGCACACTGCACACCGCACCAGTGTAGAACCGAGTGCCCAACTGTCCCTTTTGCCGAAGGCTGCACAAATCTTGTACGACGCTTTCTGTAGGCTTTTGAGGAGACATGGCCAATCAACGGGCCGGGTCAAATCCATTTGTATGATTTATTTTTAAGCAAAGAGAAAAAGGCCTCTTGCCGCTTACCGGGTCCTCCTTTTGAAGGCCCATTAAAGAGTTTGGGCCCAATAAAATAATAATTAAATTAAATTAAATAATTCCGAGTTCAACAGCCTTTTTTCGGTCAGCTCTCAGCTGCCAACCCAAGATACGAAGAAAGTTCCACTAAATGCTTTCCGTAGTCACTCCATTTAATTTAGACTTGAGATGACATTAATTTTTCACGAATGATTTCCTTGATATACAAATCGGTCACTGATCTCTCCTGTTACTATTAACTGCAGAGGAAACAAGCGAAATAGACATTTCGCTCCCCATTTTCCATCGCAAAATCCGTAGATACCTAATCGGCTAATCCACCGACGACTGGTCGACTCCTCTCTCCCTCTCCCTCACCCCACCTCTCCTCCGCCTCCTCCTCCTCCTCCTCCTCATCCTCCGCCACGTGGCATCGCGAGATGCACCGTACGTCAGGTGGTGCACGAGAGAAGCACGTGAGGTCCCGTCCGTCCGGGTGTGCAGATCGGTTGCCTTCGTGGGACCCACAGTCGGACTTCGGGAAGAGGGAGGCCCGGCTGGAGAGGCTGTCTGAGAACGCTGTCCACGTCATCCCTATCGTCATCAGTCTCTGTCTCGCTGTTCTCTGGTTCTTCTCTCTCTGGTATTGTCGTCTACTCTCTACAATCTTTATTCACTTATTTGCAAAATTAGATGAGTATATTTCCATTTGAACTTCTGATAACGATTAATGATCCGATGGTATTTGGTAGAGCATGACTCAAACAGTAAATTGAGACTTAATTACAGAAATTACTATGAAATCGAGTTTAATTGGGTCTGGTTTAGGGTTCACATCACCATATCAGGCTAATTGGGATTCTGTAAGAACTATCATTAGAATTTTGATTTGCTGGTAGGTCGAGTAATTGTGAGCTAGTAGCAGCTAAATTAAAACTTACTAAAAATGCATATTTTGTACTAGATGTTTGGAGATGAGAATGATGAAGAAATATAGATTTGCTTCAACCGTCTTTTTATTTTTCCTTGTAAACTATGATATAACTAAAGAATTCCATTATTTCTGACAGAATGAAGACCAGATAAAGGAAGTGATGCAAACAGGTTGGATGACATAAACAGCATTTATTTTCTTGCCAATACAAATAATACTTTTCTTTTTTACTTTATTTTCTATTTCTTATTCTTTTTCAATGATTTCAATTTGTTTATAGTATTTACCAAAGTAAAAGGTATGAAGTATAGCTGATATACAACTTTTCTCTGTTTTCTGTCATTTTTAGTAGGTCATTGTGGTCGTTGATGTTTTGAATTATATTGTATGGATTGTCTGTTTGTTTTTGCCTAATATGCGTAATATTTTATGATTTAAATGAGTTTAGAAATTACATTGTAGTTGTTTGTGTGCTGGCAAAGTGTTTCTTTAGCTAAATATCATCATTGACCATAAAGTTGAAATTTTGGTGTTTATTCTTTTAAGAAATGTTTTTTTTTTTTTGAAAAAAAGGCATAAAACCCATTTCATTTCACTGAAACTATAAATATACAAAATAAAACCAAGAACTACCCGCCCTTATTAAAAACCCCGAGGATCTAACTCAGTTTTTTGCCTGCTTCACTAGCCTCCATAAAAGATCCATTGTTTTGCACATTCTTTTGTGATGTTATCTTGATATCTTTTTTCAGAGGTTAATTGTCTGTTTAAATGGCTGTAGCTCGACTTACAGCATGTATCTAACAATTGAAATCGTACTATGGTGGCTATAATTCAATCTATCTAATATGTTTTCTGGAGAAGTTATCTATGAATCAACTAATGTCTTTAGTCGAGTCTCCTTTCTAACACTGTTGTTCTTTTCCAATTTATGCAACTTATAACAACATCTCAGGCCAACTTATAAATCACCTCACATATTCATCTAAGGTACATTGTATCAGCTTCAGCTGCATACCACTCCGTTGGCAGAGGTCCGGCAAATCCTGTGGTCCTGGTATGTTGCTGGTACTATCGAAAAAACCATAGCGAATCTACAGCTCTGTTAGTAGCCAAAGACAATTATGGATTCTTGGTTGTATTTGTCAAGTGCAAAATGTAGTGTAAAGGCTCTGAATGGAACCATAACACGAATATAGATTCATGGCTGCAATTATCAAGTACACAGAGCGTAAAGGCTGTAAGTGGAACCATAACACAAATTACGAACACATCGAACTAGAACAACTTGTTGATTTGCTATTACGCAAAACTTGCAAAAGCTGATTTGGAGGAAGAGCAAACCAAATTGGCCTGAAATTGAACAATTCTTTTAATTCTTTTTTATAGGCATACATACAGCTCGTTTTGTCAAGTTTGGGCTATTCTTGCCCCAATCTTACTTGGTCTTGCCTATAAATCCAGCCATTTTTGGGCCTTTGACACAAATGTATCAAATTGTACCAAAGACAAATAAGATATCTTTCTTATACTTGTTTAATGCAGCGATTGAGGTTTTGAGAACATATTTTTGTGAACTCATTTTATAAATGGAAGATTAGAGACAGAATATTTGTTTGTTTTCATGGTTTCCTATCTTCAGCACCAGCACTTACTGGTATTTAGCTGTGGTTACTATTCCGAGGGAAGCATTAATGATTCGCAATAAAAAAGAAAAAGAATTTAAGCACAGTTCATCATACAATATATCCCATCTCTCTGTAGAATAAACAGAATAGATTTCAAATGATTTAGGTGAGCGGATGAGGATGGAGTACCTGAATTTTGTCCTTATCCGGATGTACTCTCTCCAATAATTGGTTAATCAAGGTCACAAGTATGGTTTAACAAATGCATTATTTTAAATTAGTCAATCTTTAGTTATATTAAGTGGGAGCCAGCTAGTTTCCAGGCCTACTGCAGCGGTTTGGTAGTTATATATATATATATATATAATGAGGTTACGATGTTTTGCAAAGTAAATAATCAATTTTGCTTTGACATGAGATTTCATATCCTCACAGCTTAAATGGTCTATCTAAATTGCTCAATAATTTTTTATGTTAAAATCTTGTGGGGTATTAAATTTCATGATTTTTTGAGCTTTTTACTTATTTTTAAATTATTTTTAAAAATAGCCTTGAAATATATCATTTTCTTACATTAAATAAAGCTATTTTTAAAAATAATAAAAAAAAGCTAGGAAGCTCAAAAAATCATGAAATTTAATATCCCACAAAATTTTAATATAAAAAATTATTGAGCAATTTAAATAGACCATTTAAGCCGTCAAAATATAAAATCTCATGCTAAAGCAAAACCGATACTTTACTTTGCAAAGCACCATAAACTCACTATATATATATATATATATATATATATATATATATAAAATTAGGCTATGGTGCTTTGCAAAGCACAAAAGCGTTGTGTGTTTTGCGCTCTATTTTTAATTTTAAGTCAAAAATGATCGATCCAAACCGCTCAATTTAATCTCCATATAAAAATCTATTAGTAAACCAAATTTTATATTTTTTGGAATTTATTTGCTATTTTTTTGGATAGGGGGAAAACCATCATTTTTGGATGAACCAAAATTCTCAGATCAAGTCATATGTTCTCCTCTTCTGAAAAAAAATTCTAAAAATATATAAAATTTGGTTTATTAATAGATTTTTATATGAAGATTAGATTGAATGGTTCAGATCGATTATTTCTGACTTAAAATTAAAAATAGAACGCAAAGAACACAACGCCTCTGTGCTTTGCAAAGCACCATAGTCGGACTCTATATATATATAGATCATACGGTGCTTCGCGAATTAAATAGGCATTTTGCTTCGCCCTAAAAAATCTTACAAAACCAAAATTCAAATTATAAATTTAATTCACCCAACATAAACTGCATATTCAAATATTGTTAAATACCAAATTTGATTACATTTGAAGCTTTTTAACTATTTTTTTTTATTTTTAAAAATATACTAAAAATAATAAAAAATAATGATAGGTGCACCTACAAAATTATCATCTTTCAAAAATAAAAAATAATTACAAAACAAAAAAATATAAATTTTGGTATTCAACAAGTTTTTAATATCTAGATTATTGTGGATTAATTAGATTGATATTTTAAGGTTTCAGTATATGAGATTTGAAACTGAAGCAAAACTATTTTTTGTTTCACGAAGTACCGTAAGATCTCCGTATATATATATATAGAGAGAGAGAGGGATCGGTTGACAATGAGCTATTTTGACAACCTTGACAATCGTCCTCTAAATAAATATAAAAAAATCTTAAAAATGGAAAAAAGTTTATGGATGTATTCTTCTACGTTTAGATTGATGGTCAATCAAATTTCATGTAATTTCATTATCGTTTGATAGTCCATCAAAGACCATCAAATTTTCATGTAATTTGTAACGGTTCTAATTTAATGGGCTTTGATGGACTATCAAACGATATTGAAATTGCATGAAATTTGAATGACTATCAATCTAAACGTAGAAGAACATATCTATAAACTTTTTTTTCTTTTTAAGATATTTTTTTATTTATTTAGAGATCCATTATCAAGATTGTCAAAATAATTCATTGTCAATGGATATCCACTAATATATATATATACACACACGTCATTCTTTCTTCTGATAATTTCATGGATTTATAATATTATATATATTGTGAACATTTGCTACACGCGTTATCTTTCAACATTTCTAGTAGTCCTCTTGGAATTAATATTTTCATTTATTGAGAGGTTTAAAGGTAGTTTAATTACGCAGCATAATTGTACCGTACAAGTAGCTGATCTGTACCAGTACATAGGTTGCAGCTGCCTGAGCTGGTACATGCTAGCTAGGCCTGTACAATGAGCCGGTAACAAGCATGCTAGGCCTTGGCATCCCCTACATAACGGTTTTACAGCTTTTAAAGCTTTTGTGGCATTTAATTTTAACTTCTCTAACAGCAAATTTTTCTTTTTCCATCTTCAGCTAACCAAAAGTAGCCAATCTGTACCAGCGCTGCATATAACTGCTTTGGTTCTGGTTTCTACTTACAGTTATATACACAGCCATGTTGTAGTCTACAATAAACAATACTCCAATAAAAAGCTGATACGGTATGTAAATCTTATTTGATGTGCGTGGAATATTTTGGAGAGTAAATATCCCTGCAAGTATCCAACTACGTTTGATCGGTTCAGTGCAATAATGATAGCACCAAAATTAAAAAAAAATGAAATGGAACAAAAGACATACTGCCCCAAGTCAGTGATTCTGATCTGAGCATGTTCCTATGTTCCTTTCTTACCTTGGTCAAATGCAAAGTTCAAAAACCAGTTTCAGTGCTAGCGCAAGCTACAGTAGTCTGACCTTCTCTGCAATTTTACTCAGCATAAGCCATCAGAAAAGCACCAATCCCACTCCCTGGCATGACTGCTCTGAAATTAATTATCTTACAATGCCATATGTGCCCTCTACAGTGCATGATTATTTTGGCAATTAATGACCAAGGGGGCATTTAATGATGAACAAGAGTACCAACATGATCCTCCAATTTTATCCTCTTGCCTCCCCTGTATATATTTCCCTTTCATTGTTTATTTCATTTCATGGATTTGGTAGTATACAGTAACAGCACTTGTCTATCTCATGTGCATTGTTCTTATGATCTTATCATTTGTTTAGCTGTTACATATTCCATTATTTGTTGATAAACAGGAACATTTCTTTTCTTCCTTATCCATTCATATTTTATTTTTGGGGTCATTTATAGAAGCCAGCCCCCTTTTGTACATGTTAACATTTCTTTTCTTTTACTTTCAGTAACGATCTGAACAATTAGAATTATGCCTACTAGTTTTTACCGATTAGTCCTTCAAAATTTAAATTCTTAATCATTTTACCTCCAAAAATAATAATCTCGTTTTTGGTTATTTTCCTTTGTCCTTTTTTTGTTAGAAATCCGTGTTAATTAAATTTTACATTTACTTTAGATATTTTTATAGTTTTGTATGATCACTTCTATAATTTGCTATAATCACTTTAATTCATGCGCGCTCGAGTATTTCACATGGAAAGAATATTGACTGAAATTTATGGGGGACGGTTAAGGGGGATTTATAAGGGGCTATTATCAGCTCCAAATAAAAAAAATGAAAATGAAGTTGGTTAATTCAATGTCAATTTTAAATAAACTTGGTTAATTTTAAGATAATTCTTATAGTAATAATTAATTAATTTAAAAACAATAAACAACTCAAGATCGAGTAATATAAGATTAATTATGATTAATCATACGATATTCATTAAAATTAAATTATCATTGATGGGATCAATAGGCTCGGTCAGAATTTTTTCGGTACCATAGTATTGGTTCAAATTATTTTCCGTCCCGTTGTCAATGAGATCAATAGTGCCTAACACCAGAGTCCAAAGAAACAATTAATAAATAAATATAGAGAGAGTAAAGATATGGTGAGCTAACTCAAAAAGTATATTAAATCATCTCCAAATTTTAATTTATCATGCTCATTAAATTTTTTATATAAAAATCTTATGGGATGCAAAAATTTGGAGTGTTTTGAGCTTTTTAAATGATAATTTTTAATTTTTGAAAATCAACTCTAAAAATAATAATAATATATTCAATATTTGAACATCATTTTAAAAAAATAAAAATGATGACTTAAAAAACTCAAAACATTTTAAATTTTTACATCCATGAGATTCTTATATAAAGAATTTAATGAGCATGATAAATTAAAATTTAAAGACGATTTGATATGTTTTTTGAGATAAACTCACGGTATTTTTACTCTCTCTCTCTAGGTGAATTGAATTTTTTTTCTCGTCAACCCTACAGCTACAAGAACAAAAAAAAGTTCGGTCTTTATTAGTGCATCGAGAAAAAACTAGCCAACCATTTTAGAACCCGATAATTTTTTTTTGCTAAAAAGAAAAAAATGAAATCTTTTGTTAGGGTCGTCAATTAGATATAATTTTGAAATGGTAGCGGAAAAAGAAGAACAGTAGCAAAATCACTTGTTTAACTGCTCTTAGTATTATTGCAGCTGTACATACCAAGAAATCCTTTTTCTGGTTCCATCTTTAGAATGAGGATGATTCTGGATTCTAGTGCAAGTTGCAACAATGACTTGTCGTCTTCAATTATAAATCAGAAGTTCAGAACTATTGTTAGTCTGTTGATATTCCAAATAATCAAATCGCAAATATGAAGTTTTTATTTTGTTTTCTTCCATGAGCGATTTTGTTCACTAATTAAATCATATTGTTGGCATATGTATAATGTAATTAAAAAAAATTAAGACAACACTAATAATTTACATTTGTTCATTATATTTAAAATATTAATAAAAAAGTTAGTGACAGCCTTTGATGAAGTTTCTCTCCTACGAAATAGATTATAAATAATTCTAATTCTTTAAGGAAATCACAAACTTATGTCTCAATTTGATCACATGGGGCTAAATATATCTTCTCCCAATAATGGCCGAGATGACCAAGTGATGTTAGTAAATACCACTCTCGCCTCATGGTTTTGGAATTTATGAGTCAAGTCTTTTTAATTTTAGTTCCACTTTTCAATTCATGTACAGGCAACAAAAAAAAGTTCTACATTATTCACAAGTCCCACCAAAAATAATACTTATATTATATATAGAAAATGAAATAATAATTTTTTTATTTAATTATTTTCTTATTTTCATTTTTTTGGAGTGACCCACAAGTCTCTGTTATTTAAATGCAAACACACTCCCTTCCACCTAACCCGACAAAACGGCACTAAACAAGGGTTGGGACACACAAACCAAGGCATGGAAGAGAACGGTTGCCCTACGAAACCAATTGATGCAATTAAAGAATTTACTTGGGAAGCCAACTATACTCAAGTGACAAGTATGCACTGAAGTATTAATATCTTAATAGTTTTTTTTCTTTCAGAAAAATAGTATTTAAGCAATGCTATGAAGCTAGCTACCCAAACTTTATACTCCAAATATGACAGATCACTGTTTATATTAGCTGAAATTTCTAATATGGTATTCAATGTAGTTTCAGTTAGATCAAGTTGAAATAAAATGAAGGGGATGTTAATTTTTTCTCTCTTATTTTTTCATTTATTTCTTTCACTTACCATGTATTCTTAATACTGGTGAATTAATTTATATAAGAAATATATCAAGATATGTCAATGCATAGGAGTTGATGGAAGCCAACTAAAGTGACAAGTATGCACTGAACTGCAGTATTAAATACTTATAGATTTTTTAGAAATAGTATTTAAAAAACGCTATGAGCCTACCCAAACTTTATACTCCAAAGATGACAGATCACTTTTTATATTGGCTGATATTTCTATATGGTGCAGTGTCAGTTAGATCAAGTTGAAATAAAATGAAGGTATTGTTAATTTTGTCTGTTTTTTAATTTATTCCTTCTACTTACCATGTATTAAGACATAGACACATTTCTACTGGTGAATTAATTTATATAAGAAATATATCAAGATATATTAATGCATAGGAAAGTTTTAAGAAATATTTAGCTTTATAGGATACAATAATAAGCGGTCGTGGTTGAATATGCACACAAAAAATAATGATAAATAATTCATGAAAACTATTATCCATCATTCACAATGTAAAAATAATTGGAGTGGCCACTTAAATGAGGGGAGGGATCAGTTGACAATGAGTTATTTTAATAATCTTGACACTCAAAATAAAATTACAAAAATTCTTAAAAATAGAAAAAAAGTTTATAGATATATTATTTAGCTTATAGGTTAGCTTACAAATAGTGTTTTAAATTTCATGTAATTTGTATCATTTGATGGTCCATCAAAGATTATTTAATTACAACTATCATAAATTATATAAAAATTTGATGGTCTTTAATGGACCATTTAATAATAACTAGATTGCATGAAATTTGAGATATTGATCTAAAATTTAAAGAATATATCTATAATTTTTTTTTCTATTTTGAAGATCTTTTTATTTAGGATGACATTATTAAATTGTCAAAATAACTCATGATCCCTCCTCTTTACATAATGTAGTTGTAATTTTAGTTATTCATGTTACCTAATTACATCACGCTACGAGGAAATCACAGAGGGATGGATTTGGGATTATTTTTTATAACTTCTTTTTGGAGTTGGATGATTCTCATTTTTTTTATCAAAATTCGCCATCCCCAATGCATTCAATTCATTGAATTAACCGAAGTTCCGACATCCTCATCTAATTGTATATTTTCTAAAGGAAGAACAATTTAAAAACCTCATGAAATTAATAATTGCACTATAAAAATTACTAATGTGTTTTTGAGAAGAATAAGAAGCACTAATGTATTCACGCCACATTCTTGGTGATTATTTTAAGGGAATAGTTTACCGTATGAATTATTGTAAATAACAAACTAAAATAGAAAAAAAATTTCACGAGCGGGTACATGCTTGGCGTGCATTTTGATGTGGGCCGGAGCATTTTCCATATTTTATTGTTGGGCTTTCATTTAGAAGTATTCAAGGAGATGGAGTTGCAAAACATGCTTGTCTAGATGGTGTTTCTCATGCGAGTTATTGTTAGGGGTTGTGTGCAAATTGTAGTTGATAATTTATTATATTTGTAAAATTTACGCCGGATAATTTTACCAATGTGCAGCTAACTAAAACGTGACATCTAAGTCTTCTAATTTCTAATTGAAATGAAAAAAAAATATCAAATGAGTACAGACAAAATAATAGTCAACCTCTAGTGCCATATATAATGGATGTTCTAAGGTTTTACTGTAGTTATCAATGTAAAAAGAACTTTGTCAAGACAAAAAGGTGAAAAAACAAATAGGAATGTAATAGGAACTTCAAAATGAAGTATTTTTCAATTCTCTCTTATAAGCATATTTTATTGTTTTTATCAACCTTTTCCAACAAAAAAAAAATTAAAAACCAAATGTACATTTTACATAGTCAGTTGTGCAATCTACAATATACAAAATGTGTATTAATTAGCAACATTTAAGTGTGCATTTAGTAAGAATCAAGTGTGAATATTGCAAAAGCAGAATGGGCATTTTAAGTTAATTAATAACCAATATGGGATTGGATCCGGATGGACACAGAAGCTTTCAAAAACCGGAGTAGTAATCAATATTGGATTTAAGTTTATAAAGTTTGAGGTTTATTATATACTCATATTGGATGGGGATCACTTGAGATGGTTATTTTGATAATTTTGACAATGATTTTTTAAATAAATATAAAAAAATCTTACAAATAAAAAAGTTTATAGACGTGTTTTTCTATCTATAGATTGATGATTATTCAAATTTTATATAATTTCATTATCGTTTGATACTTCATCAAATACCCTTAAATTCAATCATTGTAAATTATATAAATTTTTGATAGACTTTGATAGAGTATCAAACAATATTGAAATTGCATGAAATTTAAATCACCATCAATCTATAAATAAAAGAATATATCTATGAGATTTTTTTATATCTATTTAAAAATTCATTGTCAAAATTATCAAGATAAACCATTATGAAGGATCCCACCTAGGGGTGTCAATTATCAACCCGATCCGACCAAACCCGACCCTATATGACCCGAAGATAAATGGGTCGGGTATTAGTTTAATTTTTTTGATCCTAATTGGATCGGGTCGGGTTTGGGTCAACCCGACCCGACCCGATTAATTATGATTTTTAAAGTAATTTTATGATTTAGTACTAATTAAAGATTAAATCTACACTAATTATATACTAATTATGATTAATTATAAATTAATTAATATTTAATTGCTTAAAATTATATAAAAATAATTAATAAATATTTAATTATTTTACACGGCCGGGTCGGATATAGGTTAAGATTTTTTGACCCGAATTTAATCGGATCGGGTTCAAATAAAAAATAATAATAAAATAATATTACCCGACCCGAACACCCCTAATCTCACCCTTATATATTTGAGCTGATAAGCTCGTTTCCGTCGTACAAAAATTGCATCTCAACCGTTGATTTGTTGATCTGGTCGGACGGTTGTCGGACCAACCAATGTATGCTGCAATACACTCGTTCTACCATAATAGTGTAGACCGAACAATGAAGTACCATCCAGAAATCAGAAATTAATAACCCAATAACATCAGAGTGGGATTGGATTTGACCCACATTTGGGTAAAAACTAAAAAGTCAAATTCTGGTCTCATGTTCCATTTCAAATAAATTTTGGTGATGTCTCTGATTACTTCAGATAGGATGGTTCAGTAATTTGTTTATTTGGATTGAGATTTGAATTTGTTAGTCCGGGATTTATACAAAACATAAGCATCTTGAAGCATTTGAATTTATTTATTTGGATTGATATTTGAGTTTGTTATCCTGTGATTTACACAAAACATAAGCATTTGAATTTGTTATTCTGTGATTTATACAAAAATTTGTTATTCTGTAATTACATTGGTTGCATTTCAATTTCATCAAATCTTGCATGCATGAGAGCACTATTGGAGCACAGAATTTCTCTTCAATCAGATGGTCCTTGATTAATTTGAATTGTCCATTTCAGATCATACGGTGGAGATTGATTCTAAATGTATCTTTTTTTCCTATTTGATTTTAAGTTCTTAACAAAATATTAGATGAGAGTGATATAATTAAACTTTTCTCACTTAATATTTATAAAATCAATATGATTATAAATGCCCCTTCGTTTTTTCCTTCCACAGAATATAAGCAAAAAAGAAGGAAAAAAATAAAACAGATTGGAACTAAGCGTGTTTAATGCGCATCCGTAGTATAATATCTGTAGGTCATGCAAATCTTTAGCTTATAAATCCGAGAAATAGAGACAAAATGAGAATTTATGAACAAGCTGCATAAAGTCAATATGTATAATTGAAGCCCAAATTAACTCATTAAGATGAATTGGTCTATAGTTGACCTATTCATTCTGGAATAATTCCAGCTAGTTTTTGGAGGATTACGAAAAATTCTGGTTTGATCTTTTCACATGCATGATCTGATGATCATGCAAACTAATTAATGAGCTACACTTGCTTATTAGCTAATTAGGTAATTAACTACCAAGTACGCCGCTAACAAGCAAAGGCCCAATGGTTGACATAATTTTGGCATATGGAAACCGGAGTTGCATTGTTATTATATGCATATTGACACCTGTACCCGACCCGATAAGATTAGAAAATAAATTATGGGAAATCCGTACTTCTTAAGTAATTGATTGTTCTCCTAGTTGTTTGCACATGATTTCTTGGCATCCTTGCACAGATTTTTTTTCCCTTCTCTCTTTCTCTCTTTTTTTATATATATTAATATATATAATTTTTGTTTCAAGTGACAAATGCCTTTGAAATAACAAAGTGCCACACTGTATTGAGCTGGGCAGAAAAAATAATTGAAGTCTTCTTCAGTGAGAAATGAAACTGGAGACGTCCTATTCGGTTTGTACTTAACAGTGATATTCAGATAATCTTAAATTATGATTATGTACTAACAGAAGCTGTATAATCTTTCAAATCACTTGGTTCGAAGTTCAAACGGTATTTTTTCTTTCACTTTACCTTCTTTTATTTTTTTAAATTTAAGGAAAAGAGCAGGGTGTTCCAAGATCAATGCCCGCTACTATTTTTATGTTGATTGACAAAAAGAGCCATCTGTGAGCTTTTTGATTGCATTGAGATTTGAGCCTGACGTAATGGGAAAATAAAGGGACAAATAGAGCAGCACTACATCACTATTTTTTTTAATAGTTAACAACACGAATCTAACATTTATATACCAAGATATAATTATATGTGATAAATGGGGTACAAAATAGCGTGAATTTAAGCTCACGCAAATTTTATGTGTACTTAATTTAATTTAAAAAGTATATTAAATAATATCTAAGTTTTAATTAATGTACTTCAATAAATTTTTCATATCAAAAATTTTGTGGATACATTTTTTTATTTTTTTAAACTTCCTAGTATTTATTTTAAATTTTAAAATAATTTTGAAATATTAATAGAAAATTAATATTTATATATGCAAGAATAGGTCACCTTTAAAAAATTCAAAACAAATATTTAAACATCTAAAAAAATTGTGTAACACATAAGATTTTAATATAATGAATTTATTGAACAACGTAAATTAAAATTAAAAATAATTTGATATATTTTTAATTAAGTTCACAAAAGACTTCCGCAAGCTTAATCTCAAGTTGTCTTTTACTCTTGATAAATATATATTACTTTTTTGTATGTTATTCCGTAATTTTGCTTTGTTTAACATATGTCAAGCATTTCTAAAAGTATGTTGTGAAATATTTTTATTTTACTTTCCATGCCCATGATTTCATCAAGAAGAAACTAAAAATGAAATAATCATCTCATGTATGCATGGAGAAAATGAAATTTCTAATATCACGCAATTTATTTTTATTTCTTTAGTTAAAGGTATTAAACATATAAAAAGTGGACGCAATTAAAACATATAAAATGAAGACATTAAAACTTTATTTCATGTATATTATTTGTAAATTATCTTCTTGAACAATTGATGTTTAGTATTTTGTGTAGTTTTCTAGAAAATAGAACCATAAAATTGTACCTACAATGTTTTTTTTAGTTCTCTATGAGGAAAATGTTCGATTATTCATACAACTTAAGACTCCCAACAAATATATAGGAAAAAAATGTGAACGCAACTGACAACTAACTAAACAATTAATGATGCAAGACTTTTGACATGAGAAAAATTCAACATTGACCGGTGATTATGTGGTAAATTACTATGATGATTTGTTTTTTTTTTATGAGAGTGTCATTGTATTTCTTGTTTTAAAATGTGGCGTTGTGGTTTCTAATGTTTATGCGGTGAATATCGTATGATAAGAGTATGCATTCATATATTTAATAGTGCATATTTTTTTTATCTTATTCAGCCTATAAAATTAATTATATAATATATTTTATGTAAAATTTAAAATTATATCTATAACTACTATATTTTCTTAATTTATATTAAAATTCTTTATTTAATTGACTCAAATATTTAAAAATATTATAAAATATATGTTCGCACATACATCCGTATATCACATAGTTATGCAATAGAGCACATATTAAAATCTGTTGAAACCTTGATTTCATTCAAATATTTTATTTTATTCCCTAGTGTGCTTTTTTTTTTTTTGGAAAGGCCTCCTCATTTGGGGTGTTAATGGGTCGGATTCGGATTGGGATCATATTATTTTATTATTTTTCTTGACTCGACTCGATTAAATTCGGGTCAAAAAATCTTGACCCATACCCAACACGACGGGTCACGGGTCAACCCGACCCGATCCGTATAAAATAATTAAATATTTTTATGTAATTTTAAGTAATAAAATATTAATTAATTTATAATTAATCTTAATTAGTGTATATTTAAGCTTTAATTAGTATTAAATCATAAAATTACTTCAAAAAACATAATTAATCGGGTCGGGTTGACGGGTTGACTTGAATCCGACCTGATCCGATTGGGTAAAAAAAAATTAAATCCATATCCGACCAATTTATCTCCGGATCATATCGGATCGGATTAATCCGTCAGATCGGGTTAATAATTGACACCCCTACGTTCGCTATTGTATGTTTAATTGTACGTTTAATTGTAGTCGTGGAACATGGAAATATATCCAGTTGTACATTACTGGAGGGGTTTTGAAGAACATCGTGGGACTGCTTTCCCGAGGGATGGATGGAGTGCATATATAGGTTGCTTTGCCATACCACTAATTAATGACCTTTAAATAATTTAAGACTAACTACTAAATAATTATCCACCTACAATTAATAGAGCTAATAATGAGACGTGGCGTAAAGTGTGTTGGCATTTAATTTTGTCCCACCTCAGCATGCTTCCGGTTAAGCAAACTTGATTATTTGATCGACAACAATTAGTTATTCATTGATCAAATTCGTTGGCCACACTATTTTTCACGGGTAATTCCAGTATACATCTAACTTTATGGACTTTTAATATTTACATTATATTTTTTTTTTGAAAAGATTGCTCAAATGCAAAATCCAAAATATTCTAAGGATTTATAGAATGTGTATTATATTTTAGTCAATCTGAAAGAGATTCTCTCTTATCATATAATTTTAAAATTTAATGATGAAATATTTAATAATATTGTGATGGATAATCTATTAATTTTTAAATTGTTTCAAATTTAGTATACACTACTAAGCCATTAAAAATACATCTATCATTTCAATTTTTTCATTTGAAATATTGAACGTACCATCAAAATTGAATGCATGTACACTAGAAATCTAGAATTATTCATTTTTTTATTTTTTATTTGGCCTTAGATGTGAAACAACATAAAAATTATGGAAGAGCAAATTGAGCAGGCCTCGATGTTGGTGAAATTATCGTTTTGGTCGTTAACGTTCAGATTTTATTTTTAGCATTTAATTTCTTCCATGAGATATCTTCAGAGGACCAATACACCCAGGGGCGGATATATATAGGGCGCGGGCCCCGGGGTGGCTGAATTAGAGATTTCGACATTTACAAAGTACTATGAAATTTAACTTCTTTCATGTTTAAATTTATATATAATTAAAGCGAAATTTATTATTCCATGAAGAATCACTAAAATTAGTACAGTTAAATTTAATATTTTTATGAAATATTAGATTACACATAAATGCACAAAATGTAAAATAATATTAATATATAACTGAAAAAAATATGTCTACAAAACTTTTTAATTATTAAAATTTGATTTGAATTCATTGTCATGTGGCCCCTCTGACCCTCTTCGCATAAATATTATCTTCGAAGGACCGCAAAATTTATTAGAGATTTCGACATTTACAAAGTACACAAGAAAACGATACGCAAAATTTTAATTTATTTATATATGGGAAGGAATTACTTTATAATGGTTATTTTGATAATCTTAACAATGAATCTTCAAATAAATATAAAAAATCTTAAAAATAGAAAAAAGTCTTATAAATATATTTTTCTATATTGATTCAAATTTTATATAATTTTATTATTATTTAATAGTGCATCAAACACCGTTAAATTGAAACAGTTGCAAAATATATAACATTGTGATGGTCTTTGATGGACTAGCAAATAATAATAAAATTGCATGAAATTTTTATCACCATCAATCTATAAATAGAATTACATATCTAATTTTTAAGATTTTTTCATATTTATTTGAAGATTCATTGTCAAGATTGTCAATATAACCCATTATCAAGGGATCCTTTCCCATTATATATATTATAAGGCTCCCTCTTCTCTCTGTCATATAAAAACATTGCCCAGTATGAAGGTAGGGTATCAGGGGCGGAGCATCAATTTGACAAATCAAGTTATATAAAAGAGTGACATAATAAAACATCTAATAGTGATAGTTTTTGAAAAAATGGTAGAATAATATATTATTTTAAAAAAGTGATGGAAGAGTGATATTTTTGACTATTCGGAAGAGCGAAATTTTTTTTTGACAGTTATTAATTAGAATAGTGAAAATATTGATAACTATGATACTAACAATGATGAAATAATGATATAATAAATAATAACAATGATGATAATATAATAATATAATAATATAATAATAATAATAATGATAATAATATAATCATAATATAATCATAATTAAGATAATAAAATAATAATAATCATTATATAATAATAATAACATATAATAATTAAATTCATATTCATAATAATAATAATATATCATAATAATAATACAACATAATCAAATAATAATTGCCATTTTATAATAGCTAAATTAGTATTTCACGTATAGTTTGGAATATTGATTTAGCGCTTTTCCACATTCTTGTCCTTAATTTAAAATATATTTGACAAATCACAATATTTTTCTTACTTTTTGCTATTTTGTTTGATGCCAAATGAACCCGTAGTGTCCTACAGAGGTGCTATCGAGTCAGATAGAGTTTAGATACTATCATATTTGGATATGTATTTTAAAATTATTTGGGCATAAATTTAGAATGATATATTTATGGTTTACAAATCGGATCGGTTCTAATTTTATATACCCATCTAATAGTAAAATATTTCGAGTCTAGTATTTTGAATTTCGGGTACATAAGTTGCTCCGAAGCTGTAACTTGTTTGTCATTTATTGGGTCAGTTCAAATCAGATATTAAAATATTAATTTTATAGTTGTATTCATAATTTAATCAGATATATTTTTAAAACTAGGCCCTATTCAAAATAATTTGATTCGGATCGAAAACCCTATTCAAATTAACTTCATTCGGATCTATTCCGATTCTGATCCAGTTTGATACAGAGGTAATCGTGAAAAAGTAGCACCTCTCCAGGTTCCAGCCATTTTTTAAAGCGATCGTGCATTATGAAATAACTGAAAACTATGATATTTTTTAAATTCTTTAAATTTTTTTAGGGTCAGCAACGAAAATGTTTAGGACGACCGCTATTTACTCGGAAAATAAATTGAAAATGCAAGTGATAAGTATTATGTTTTTCTTTGAGTTTTCCCCATTTTTCTGTAAGTCAACCATGGGCAGTAACTACTGGTAAAAATGTACAGTAGTAAGATTTCTATGTCAGCCAATTACATTTATTTGTTGTATAACTATGTCAGTAAATAGAATTACATGGTTCTGAACTCAACGAGTAAAATTGGATTGCAAAAATAGTATAACTGGGCCATCATCTATGAATTTTCTTTTTAAAGAATTGTCTCAAAAACGTGTCTAAATTCTGTGTAACAGCACTGAGATTGGAATCTGGGATAGAGAAGAGGGCATAGAAATCAAATCAAATCAAATCAAAATAATAGGAGTGAAAAAGAACGAAAAGAGAAAACAAAGAGAGATCTCAAATTGAGATGGGACAAATAGTGCTGCCTCTGCAATTAAGACAGCAGCCCCTTTTCTTGCCTCCTACCTTCCCTCCTTTTAGGCAACATTTCCCTTACTTTTTTCCTTGATTTCATTTTTTCAAACATCAAATTCCCAAAACGCTTTGTCAGGATCTTAAACAATCCGTCTTGGGGCAGAATCTTCTACTCATTGGAAATGAAGCTTCCTACAATGTCTCTTGCCTTCTCTAATCTCAACCAAAATTGTCTTGAGCATCTTTTTTTCTTACATCTACACTTGAAATAATTACTCCTGGTATAAAAAAGTTCTACAAACTTATACCTGATTAGCACAATTATGTACAGTTTTGGTTAGGATGTCAACAGTACTCCAATCACACTTTACAAATTTCTTTTGTATTAGTTTTACTTTGTAATTTATTTTGGAAAGATGGTGGCAGGAGGAATATTCTAAGACAATATCTCTGAAGTAACACCAAAAATGACCATACATTTTGGCATATGGACAGCAATTCTTCCAAAAAAGTATAAGCGCATTGATTTGTTCTTCTGAAAAAAAAAATCAAGTACAAGGACATTGTTTTTTTTTTCCTTTTTTTAATTTTTTTATGTGCCATATCACTACAACATAAATGGGCTTAGACAATACTCAATTAACAATAATTATAGATGAAATTCGTTGTTGAAAGAGATCAGTGGTATTATTAAAATATTGGGACATCTTCAGCAACAGTTATTAAAAAAACATTGTTAAAATGGATGTTGGAAGGCAAAAAGTATGGATGAACCTTTAGCAACGGTTCTTAACTAAGAACCGTTGTTAAAAGGTGAAACTCAAATTTTTTCCGACACAAAAGAATCAACCAATAGCAATTCATCTTTTTTGGTCCCACGGATTGCTAGATTTTTCAATTTCACCATTCGTTCATCTCGATCCAACGATCCAAAAATTAAAAAAAAAAAGCAAAATCTCACGAATTGAACCTCTCTTCTTCTTCTATTTTGATATAAAAGAGAGCTGAGAGAGAGAAAGAATAGAGATAACAGAAATAAAAACCAAAATCTGTCTATCTCTGCTTCAAACGAAAAACTTACAATGAGATCTACATGGTTATCTGCTTATGCCGTTGCCGCCATTGAAAGTTTTAACTTACGTTTTTTTTCATTTCTTTCTTTGAATTTATTCTTAGAAATTGTATAATTTTTCATATTATTATATGAGCAAAATGTATGTATTATTGAGTAAATATTTTTTATTGGATGAATAATTATATATTTTTTATATCAATTATTGAACGAATGAATAACATATAATAACATTTATTCTTATCTAATCAATTTGTCTCTCTTCATTGTTGACTCCATATATCAATGTGACTTCATATTTAAAGAACATTATAACTATTTTTAAAAAAAAATTACCTTTAACAATGATTTTTAACTAATAATCATTGTTAAAGGGTTCTCTAGCAACATTTATTAATTAAAAATCATTGCTAAAAATTCATTTAACAATAATTTTTAACTAAGTACCTTTTAACAATGGTTATTAGTTAAAAACCGTTTCTAAAGGACCCTTTAACAATGATTATTAGTTAAGAATCATTGTTAAATGTCTTCCAAGAACGATTTTAAAAATGCGATTTAACAATAGTTGTTTATATTTTTTCTAACACCCTCTTCAATAACGGTTGGAAAACCGTTATTAAAAGGCTTTAAAAACTGTTATTAAATTCAAAATGTGTTGTAGTGCCACATGCATTAACTTCAAATGTTCTAAATTAGACATAAAATTAGCCATAAAGTTAGTACATAAAAACGTGTCAATACAATTTCTTATTTTCCACACCGACTGCAATAATATTAGTGTTAATAAAATTAATTATGAGCGAAGAAAGAACCCACCGAAGTGTCTCTCTTTCACATAGAATTCATAAAGATTTGAAATGCTTATTCAAAATTTCAAATGCTTGTAAAATGAATATTCATTTTTAATACTCACGTTGTGTACTTCTCAATTATTTTTCGATAGGGTGAGCATCAACAATTTGTGGTTATCACAGTTGCATGAATCGAAATTCAAACATGCCAATTTCTACACGAAGAACATCTTAGCAATGTCTTACATAACATTAATTAGTACACATAGTAGTTGATAGAAGAAATGAGAATTTGACAAAATTGTTGGTACTTGGTTGAAAGAGAAAAAAATAAATTGCTCCAACACCAAAATGAAGTTGGCGTGATTAATTGTAGAGGAATTACACACCTGTCTCTCAGCTCTCAACGGGACAGCATCACATGTATGAACAATGAAATGAGCACACAGTGCAAGTTGCAACGCACATTTCATATGGTTGTACTGGTATGGTGCTTACATTACTGTTTTGGCATGCACTGCCGTACATTTCATCCCTAAAAGTACACAGGTGTTTGTCTAGCCAAATGTTATGCAGAGAGTACAAATGTGATATACATCATTCAGTAACTGTAATCCTGATCCTGAAAAACTATCAATGTTTGCATCGATGCACATCTGACCAATTTTCCGACCAGTATAGATATATTTCTTGATGATCATAGTGCAATATTTACACTGGAATTTAATCAAGTATGTACATGTTGGCATTCATTCTAGTATTAATCTTTGCATATATCTTATTTTCTTTTTATTTTTTTCTCTGTTTTCTTGTATTTTAATGGGTCCTTTTTTTCTTCTTCTTTTGCTTAGTTCTTCTGTACATTTTTTTTTGTTAAAAAAATTCTAGTCGACGTAAATTTACTAATTTTTAAAAATTCATAACTATAAAGCAAGTAGTATGTATACTAAGCCACTAACAATGCAATTACATCCATAGCAGGGAACTGGTGTTTTTAAGATGTAGGGGTAGATACACAATTTTGATTAGGGGCAATAATCGGATTATAATAGTTTATCGAGTTCAAACTTATTAGTTAATCGGGTATTAAATAATAAAAAATAATAATTTAATATACATTCTTATCTAATAAAAAATTTAAAATAATATACTTTTACATATTAAAAGTAACAACAAAATAAATCTCAAAATAATAAATAATGAAGTCGATGAAGAAATTTTTTTATACCAGACTTTATATTTTAAAATTTTTACATAATTTTTTCATTATTTATGATATTAAATATTTTTTCAATGAAATAAAATGATCTAGGGGCAGATTAGCAAAAGTTTAACCTAAAAGCACCATTTTTCAAAATCTAGGGGGACGACTGTCCCCCTAGTTTCACATAGATCCGCCCTGGATGCAAGTATAGGGTTGCAAACGGATTGGATCACATCAGATACAGTCGGATAATAGTCAAATTTATTCATATTTATTTTAATTTTTAAATATGAATATGAATATTTCTGAATATAAATACGAATACAAATAATTTCATATATAAATGTGAATAGGGGTGTGCTAACTGTACTCCTATAAAAATTCACCAGAAAAATCTCTCACATTCTAATCAGTTGTATGAAGATTTGTACAAATATATGAACACATATCAATTACGGTATGAACACCCCTCGTTAGAGATATGTGTTGGGAAATGATTGTTGCTTAAGATAAATAATTTTAATTTTTTTTCTAAAGCTCAATCAATAGATCTAGTGTCAAGAGTGTTTTCAAATGGGTTTACTTAAGTGCCTAACTAGCAAGAAAGATGATTAATATTTTGGTTGATTTTTAAATTAACTTAAAAGAGAGATGACTTGATCTACAACCTTCTTGCTTGTCTTTCTCCTCCAATGGTGATGGTGGCAAACTTTCCACTTGTGAAACATCCAAAGTATCAACCAAAAATTAAAGAAATGCTAATCAATCTTGGCTAGAAGGTTCTATTAGCAAAGTTTTAATTTTAGCTTAACCCTCTTGTAAAAATTTAAAACTTTTGAGAATGATTTGTTCTCAACATTTGAGAGAAGAGGAAGAGAGAAATAACACTTTTAATTTTCGTCCAAAATGGAAGAAGAAAGAGAAAGTCACACTTAGAGCAAAAAAAACACCTCTTTAAGTAGCTTGAGTCTTAGGGTATTCAATATCTTACACCCCTAGACAGTCATGGACCATCAAATAATCTAATTTTAAACTCCTATGCTATTTAAATGATGCTTATTTATTTTTCTATTATTTTTATAAAGCCTCATATCCAATTTATATCACATATAAACATATGGACTTTATTTCTCTTCTTATGTGTTGATTTAATTCATAATTATGTCATATTTGTTATAAATTATTCAAAGATTATTTTATACTATACAATAGTATAAAATTGCTCATATATTAATATTATATTATTTACTAAAATTAATTATAATATTTGTAATTAACTTTGAGTATGTCATATGAATATCTAATATGCTATATTAATATATTCTCTTTTTATCTTTTATGATGTGACCCTTTAGGACCCATCATGTTGGCAATAAAATTAAACCCTTTAATTTCACTAATCAATAGTACAACCAGCTAAGGTACATTGATTACCCAAATGATGTGGATAATTATGCCAACCAATTTGTGATCTTGAAAGATAGGAATATATTTTTGTGTCAATTCTTTGCTACATGATATCTTAATAATTGCAAAATAGGAATGCATCATTTTTTTCAATTATTCTTTCTTAATTTTTTTTAAAATTAATTATGATATGATTAACAGTTAATCATAATATATGCATATAATTTATCTTCATCAAGGGGCTCAGAGATATTATCATCTATATCATATATAGAGAGTAATGATATCTTAATGTGTATTGTTCCTCCGCATAAGTCATGTACACTGCAGTAACTATCTCAATAACCCCGAATTAAAGTAAACGTTGTACAGTACTAACAATGCATGTGTCTCATATAGAAATAATAAATATCTCAACCTTAAAATTTAAGACATAATAAAATATCAATGACACATAACATAATCCATATTATATTTCATTTTGAGTCTATCTTGCGCTATATAACTCATTATATATACTTGTGTGATAGATCAATAACTCCTTATCGACTAACCTCTAGAACTTGGTCAGTATCTACCTCACACACTGATCTTATAATGGTCAATTAGTGTTCTTTCCTAATTATCAAGATCAAAGACATTTAGAGTAGTCATATTTATTTCATTAGTGAAACTATATAATTAAAATCATCAATCAAATGACTTACAAAATATGTTAACTCAGAAAACAAAATGATATAATTATCCACTAATAAACTAAATAAGTCATCAAATGATTGGATCTAGGACACATATCACTAACAATATGAACACCCAATGCGGATATAAACTCATTCTTGAAGATGATGACCGTCTACCGATGAAAAACTATATTTCTCTAATTAGACACGTGTTCTAATTAATTAACCACTCTTTTTTAATTAATCACGTATTGAATTCATCACTCCGCCAAATAATCATATGGTATATTAATTAGAGCACCAAATTAATCTCATTCAGAGCGCATTTGGTGCACAATCAACTCGGTGTTCAGAGAAGCATAAGCGATGTGTTCACCATCAAATAGGTGTTTAGAGAACCTTCTTTGAGGGTGTTTAGAGAACATTAAGCAGTGTTTAAAGTGCCTTCAAGAAATTGTTCAGATCAACATCAATATGTTAGGAGCACCTTCTGTAAGGTATTCATAGTGCCATAAAAAAAATATTCATAGCACCTTCCGCAGGTTGACTAGAGCACCAGAGCATGTTCCGCTGGATGTTCAGACCACTTTCAATTGCATTTCATAAGTAGAATTTAAAATATTTATAGTTTAGGATGAATATTTTTTATTCTTATATATTTGTTATTATTATTAGTTTTATGTCAAGAGATGTAAATCATTTTTTGTTTTATTTTTTATGTGTGATACAGTTCAAATAAATAATACATATAGAGAAATGGATAACTCTGTTAGTAATACAATGGAGATGAAATCTGGAAGTACAAAAAATAAGTGGGCGGAAATGTTAAAAATAATGGAAGTTACTATTTTTGGTTTCCGCTTCCGCTATTTTGGATTTTGAAATTGCAGCGAGTGTTAGGGGGATTAAAATATTTTCTCATGAATAATACATATAAATTGTCAAAGATAAATATAAAATTCGTTAAAAATTTAAAAATATATAGAAATATACAATAAAATAAGTTTTTCAATACTATTTTTTATTTAAAAATATATTAATTTAAAAATATTAAAAATTATATATATTCAACTATAGTGGTGAATGATATGTATTAAGTAATATATTTTATATCTAGTATTCAACGGATATTTGAATGTGAATTATTATATTTATTTTTTTAAATACGGATTAAATGTAGTCAGATATTATCTGCATAAATTTGCATGCATGAGTATATCTTCATACTAATGCACAAATAGAGTATGATAAAAAAAAAAGAGAATATGCCCCAAAACAGCCCCCATCAGGTTTTGACAAACTGACCCTCAAACTTTTAATTTGAACAAATATCCTCAAACTACTCAATTAGTGATAAATACCTTCCAGACAGTAAATTAACTTGTCAGCTTATTAAAATCTGATAGTTCAGAGGTGTCGAGACATATTAAAAAAATAATAAAACAAAAGGAAAAGTGTGCAAGAGAGTGTCTATGGGACTGATACAAACCCTAGTCAACCACAAAGCATTAGGCACATATCTTAGGCAGTAATTTTTGTTCTTTCACACCTTTTGAGACACTTATATATTTGCTTAATTATGCGTCGTGATATGATAGATGTGATAATAATATAGTTGATTTAAATTACCCAATTATCGGTACTAGAGGGTGCCTGGCATGTCGGTACGCTAGCCCGGTTTAGAACCAGAAAACCACACCAAATATATATTTATTTGAAGTGCATGCACTTCTTTAAACCTAGCCATGCAAATAATTAATAGACTTTGGTTAATTATATTAGTACAACTTATTTTAATATATCACGAAGTAATTATGCCGTACATTGGGGTCACATGCCTACTTGAAATGGTTAGCTCTCTATTTCATTATTATTTATTTTATTAAAGACCACTCTAGTAGGTTAGCTAGTGTTTTACATGGGTCTAGCAATACAATAGACCCAATAATTGTTTGACTTGAATCCGATTCGATAACTTGTGATTTAATTTTTCTGAAGTTTTGAAATTATTAGAAATCCACCAATTAAGGAACGTGAATATATTAAAAATAATTCAGTCGTTTTCCCTAAAGGGAATAAAGAATTGAGGCTACAAAATAGGTAGAGAATAAACCTACAGTTAATTTATGCTCGAGTAAAAAAAAACCTTGCAAATAAAGATGAATTATCTAAATCAGCAATAAATGATCAATCGCATAATAATTATCTAATAGTTAGATAGTTTGTTTATATAAAACAAATAATTAACAATGTAAGTCCACTAAGAATAATCACGAGCTTTTTAACATTTTAAACGTTGATTTACTAAAAAGAAAACAACTTTTAAATGTTGATGATTATTACTTCACAAAGTATTATTTTATGTTTTTTATTTTTTTCATGTTTGTTTATTGTTACGCTGGCCCAGAGATTAAATGTTAAATGGTTTGGGCACGATTCATTTTTTTATTGTTACTAAAACAAATAAGTTCATACTGTATTTATTTTGCCCATGATGTCAACTAAGTTTATAAGAAGTACCGATTTGTCATTTAATTTTTTAAGTTAATCACAGATACTGTTTCTTATCCACAAGAAAGTACAAAATTGTTGAGCCTCACAATTCCACAGAAAAAAGTATAAAGATTTCTGCCACATATTTGTACAAACACAAATATACATTCTGATTAGGTTTACTACAAATCTCACTAATCAGGAAAAAGAAAACCCATTTAATCAAAAGGACAATCAAATAAGAAAAAGAAACACAGTTTGTCTGATAAGAAATAATTGTCAGTCCAATTGTTTTCAATAAGAACAAAACATTTATTTGTATATGTTGAAACCTCCATCCATATTATGTAGCATAATAATCAGTTGACAAAAACAGGCAGAACCTCCCAATCCTGTCTCCAGTCTCCACATTGCCTCAAAACTAGCATTTGTGATCCGGATGGTGAAGATATGGGATAACGGATACCTAACTAAAATCCGACCCGAGAACAAGGCCTAGGGTTGATCCCTCTTCACATGCCAAAGACCCATAAAAGGGGACCTAGGAAACACATGGCGACCAGAAACTCCTACATGCAGAGCTTCTGAGTGCTGAGAGAGAGAGAGAGCTCCAAAGAACAGGAGTGGGCCCCACACCAGATCTCCAAAAGTTATTTTTCCCATAAGGAGAAGGAGAGCTAATGTTAGGTCCTGGATTTATGCACTCAGGCCCATAAAACAGTTTCTGGTTGAGAGCTTCAGAAGTGTATGGCTGAGGAGTAGATCAAAGTGAAAACAATTGAGCACGTTTTGTAATTTGTACCATCATTTTCTTCAGAAGAATTCAATATGAAGTCCATCACATGATGTTTATATTCATCATTTTTAGTGATGAAGTATGATGGGTGTTTTTTTATCATTCATCAAATGATTTGAAATTCATAATTATTGATGCATTTGTTTTATTTGATTCATCAAATGATTTGAAATTCATATTCATTGATGCATTTGTTTTATTTGATGGGGTCAATTATTTTATGCTATTTGCTGCAGTGAGGATCAGGGCGGAGTTAGAAAAAATCAATAGAGATGCCCGGTTCAAATAAATAGAATATTCGGGTCAAAAAAAATATTTTTTATCATACGACTTTTATTTTTTAGCGAACTGAAGGGGTGCCCGAGTGCCAGCTGACGCCTACTTTGAATCCATCCGGTGAGGATGCATAATATACTTAATTGATGCATTAAATCAGAAGTCTAGAACACATGATGGAGCTTTTCTCTCTATAAAAAATAAGATGAGTCTATTCTCGCAAACCATATCTAAAAAAATGATGCCATAATTAGTAAGAGCCCTTATTTGAAAATGAATATATATATATATATATATATATATATATATATATAGAGTGGAGATAGCGTGAGCTTAAGCTCACGGAGGCCTTCCGTGAGCTTAATTCAAAAAACATATTAAATTATCTTAAAATTTTAATTTATCATTCTCATTAAATTCTTTATATGAAAATCTCATGGGATGCAAAAAATTGGAGCGTTTTGAGCTTTTTAAGTCACCGTTTTTAATTTTTGAAAATCAGCTCTAAAAATAATAATAATATATTCAATACTTGAACATCATTTTAAAAAATTAAAAACGGTGACTTAAAAAGCTCAAAACGCTCCAAATTTTTGCATCCCATGAGATTTTCATATAAAGAATTTAATGAGAATGATAAATTAAAATTTCGAGATGATTTAATATGTTTTTTGAGTTAAGCTCACGGAAGGCCTCCGTGAGCTTAAGCTCACGGAAGGTTTTCGTGAGCTTAACTCAAAAAATATATCAAATCATCTCAAAATTTTAATTTATCATTTTCATTAAATTGTTTATATGAAAATCTCGTGGGATGTAAAAATTTGAAGTGTTTTGAGCTTTTTAAGTCATCGTTTTTAATTTTAAAAAATGATGTTCAAATATTAAATATATTAATTTTTTTTAGAGTTGATTTTCAAAAATTAAAAAACCATGACTTAAAAAACTCAAAACACTCCAAATTTTTGTATCCTAATAGATTTTCATATAAAAAATTTAATGAGAATGATAAATTAAAATTTCAAGATGATTTGATATATACTTTTTGAGTTAAACTCACGGAAAATATCCGTGAGCTTAAGCTCATGGTATCTTTACTCTCTCTCTATATATATATAACTGCTAACATAATGTTCAAAACAATTTTTTTAATTTTAGTGAATTGATATGGTGAAGAAAAAAAATCAAAATTATATTATATAAAAAAATCATATCAAGCTCTCTGTCCTCATAAATCGTCATTGTCCCTGCCCCTTGAGAGAGATGTATGTACCTCACTATTGCCTTACCTGGCCAATGATTTGTTGCTTTCTCCTTTTTTTAACAGAAAGGAGCAAAAAACTGGTTTCTTGGTATTGCGCATGCCTTTGATTGGTATCCTTACTCTACAAATTTTGTAACAGTTAGATAGATTTCTGAAAATTTGTATCCTGTGGAGTGTCACAGACAAACGAATACTAAAAAAAAAAAAAATAGTAACTACTGCATCATCAATAATAACAATAATGATGATGGGCTATTTATTTCATACTCTATGAACATAAAGATATGCGGGTCCTTGTATCAGTTACTAGCTTTTTATACACTATGGAGTTCTGTATCAAATATCAACCACAGTAAAATAGGAAACAATAGGTCTCCTTTTCTCTGGTACTCTCTTGTTTGTTTTTAAACTCTAGAACAATTTTGTCCCAAATAATGTTATAATAAATAATACTAACAAATTCAAATAGACAAATTTAAATACAAATTTTAGTTTAGTTTTTTCACTTATAGGAGAAAAATTATAAATCATAGCAACAAATGCAGCTCGTTCAAATTAAATAGTTTCTCGCTCTGCAAAATTAATGAATAAAAATAATGTTTAAAGATTTACGGAGCATGATCTTGAAGCGTACTTTGATGTTAGTTAATCGTTTCACTTAGAATTTATAACTGTAAAATGCAAACAGGGGCGGAGCCAGGAATTTTTTCAGGGTGTAGCCCCAATCGGATTGAATATCTTAGCGGGTTAAAATCCATTAATTTATCGGTATAAAAAAATTTTTAACATGCATTTTTAATAAATCAAAGACCAATCCAGAGTCCAGACTCCAGAGGGTAACACAAAAATTTTTCAGGGTGTGACTTAGTGGATCTATTACCCTTTATTCTATTGGTTTTTAATTTTCCAGAGGGTAACACTTGTACCCGTGGGGTTATATGGCTCCGCCCCCTGAATGCAAATATTAAATTGCCGCTCAATACTCAATATCATGCAAAAACAACAGAGGTCATGGACCCACTTTTGTATTTGATCAATGATTGAGAGTTCAAGGAGCCAATCAGTGTTAGTGATTGAAAAGGCTCGAGAAAAATACACCTCTTTTTATGAGGCCAAGTAAAAAGGTAAAAAGAAAGATGAGGAAATTTTGTGTTGTTGTGTACTTGTGTGCCACTTCCTCTTGCAGGGTTCAAATTTGTGAGTAAATCCATCTCTAGGTGCCAGCTTTTTCAATGTATAGCTTTCTCCAAACATTAGACAACTACTATCTGATGAACTGTTATATGATTTCACTATTTCTATGATATGAAGATGAGTGCATTTGCTGTTTTGCATTTAATAGGTCCTATGATTCATGTTCAAGTACTATAGACAATGTAGATCACATTCTTAACAATCAATTCAGTTACAATTATCAGGATATTCTTGACTTAACTACTCTGCTGTTGGGAATTTTAAGGAATTTATTTTTTTTTAGACAGAAAGAACCAGATGGATATTTTAGTAATGATCAACAAACAAAAAGGAAAAATCTTAGATCAACAATAAATTGCAATATTCTAGAAGGCGCTCAAGCTTTTGAGTTTGGTCTCTCTGTACATAAAATTTGTCGTATGTGGAGCTTAATGGTAAATAAGGATATTAGGGATAGTGTATCATGTGGAATCCAATATAATAGTTCAATATTTCCAGAGAAATAAACAAATGGAGATCTAGAGAGGCATTTTACAGCAGTGTCCAGAGAAAAAGATAAAACCCAGATAGCACCAGCAGCCATTCAATCAAGGGAGGAAGCAGGGTGCAAGCCAGCACATAGAAACCTCAGCAGCGCCGACATTTGTGGGTCCTTCCCTGTCAGCTATTACCAATTTTTGTATATCAACTCCAGTGCTTTCTCACTGGAAATATCCTGTATATCCTACGGCATTGCTAGAAAGAATCGGCGTCTCTTTTATGGCCAGAGCCATAAAAATTTAAAAGATGTTAATTATCATATCAATTTTTTTTTATATTTATATAATTATATAAAATAAAAAGAACATTATAATTATGGAGTCATAACAGAAATAATTTTTATTTTTATAATGTTCAAATATAAATTTTCTTAACATAAATACTACATAAATTGTATAATTTGAAAATCAAATGGGGGACATTGAACCTCATTTGAACCATCTAAATCCGCCACAGATCTCTTTACCACTTCACAAAATAACATGGTTGGTTCTAGGGGTGTCAATGGATCAGGTTGGGTCGAGTTTGGGTCAGGTCACATTATTTTATTATTTTTTTATCCGATCCGAACTCGACTCGATTAAATTCGATTCAAAAAATCTTGACCCATATCCGACCCGATCCGTGTAAAATAATTATTAATTATTTTTATATAATTTTAAGTAATAAAATATTAATTAATTTATAATTAATTTTAATTAGTATATAATTAGTGTATATTTAAGCTTTAATTAGTACTAATCATAAAATTACTTCAAAAAATATAATTAATCTGGTCGGGTTGATTAACCCGAACATGATCCGACCCGATTTAGGTAAAAAAAAATTAAATTCATATCCGACTCATTTATTTTTGGGTCATATTGGATCGGGTCGGATTAACCCGTCAGGTCGGATCAATTATTAACACCCCTAATTGGTTCCATAAATTTAAACACATACCGTAGTGCTTGTTCTTTTTATAGCGAAGATTAAATGGTTCTTATCAATTTTGTGTTTTTTGTAGTGAAGATTAAATGGTTCAAATCATTTTTACTCTTCATTTATATATAGTTCTAAAAAAATGGGCTCATACTACTAAGTCTCGATGTTACATATTCATTAAATGTCATAGAAAATATAAGACTTATATGCAGTATAGTGAGTTAGTTACAACCTTCATTATATCAGCAGGTAACTATAAAAAATAATTAAATATTTTGTTCTACCTAAATGTGGGCTTGTACACTATAAAATTTCAATACAAACACTTTTTTTTTTAATTTTATATATCATTCCATATTCTTAAATAACATGTATTTTCTCTCATGAAAAATAAAATAATGTGGTGGTATGGTATCTCAGGGGGACATTAAATATCTGTGAATGTTGGTGGAATGGAGAGGATGGAAGAGGAGATGCTAATGTCTCCTCATTGACAGCTAGGCGAGTAACAGTTTGCTCCAAATGCCCCAATCTTTGTTTTTCTCTCTGGCCTAATCCGCAACACCCCTCCTCACGAATTTGGCTCCTCTCCATTGTACGGATATAATGGAGGATTCCTGCAAATTTTAGGTCTTGACATGTGGTTATTTGTGTAATCTAACGGTAAATTTTAATTCAAATAATTTGAAAGAGAAAACATAAATCACGTGACTACTTTTGTTTTGACCGATTTAGAGTCAGCACTCAAAATTTTCATTTCTGTTCTAACAAAAGAACGAGTAAATATGTAGCAAACCTCATCGTTTTTGACTAATAAATTCAAATAGAATTATTTTATTAATTACTAAATAAATTAATAATTTTATTTGGTAGAACAAAAAAAATTGGATTATTTATTAATTCATTGGCACCGTATTTATAATATAACTTTGAATATGTTTAATCATCTTAAATAATCAGGTACTAAATAAAATATTAAAATAATATCTTTATATATTAAAAATAATAAAAAATAAAAGTTATAATAATAAATAATCATAGCTTTTTCTTCTACATTTATATTTTAAAAATTTTACATATTTTTTTCATTATCCGTGATATTAAATATTTTTTCCTGAAAAATAATCGATAATTGATAATCCAGGAGGGGTCGATTAACAAAATATTAACCTGAATTTTTTTTCACTATTACATGTCCGCCTCTGGTTTAATCATCTGATGCTTACATAGTGATAACCTCTTTGATAATTTTAATATTTGAAACTATTATAATATGAAAACACCACATTAAATTTCAAATTCAACCACAAATGTGCATTATATGTGTAACTAATATATATGTATCATGTATATAGTGAATTAACTATGAATTTCATACCTTGATGTAATTTGTGAGAAACTCTTCTAATTAATTTCATGTTGATTTTTTGGACCTGAGGAAATCCGTGGTTCCATCCGACGTTCAAGAAATGAATTAATATTACAATAAAAGAACAATAAATTATAATTAATTTAATCGAATTTTTTGGGTATCATTTAGTTTGACAATAAGATTTCTATAGTCACATCAGAGATTATTATTATTACAAAGATTTGCATATTTAATTAATCCCAACAATCATTTAAGCACCAGTAGTGTTCAACTTCATGTGTGTGTATACGATGGGGATCACTTGACAATGAATTATTTTGACAATGAATTATTCTAATTCACAAGTTCAAAGAGGTCACAAGCGAAACTTTCGGTACGTGTACTTTTTGTTTACAGAAAGTAAAAAAAAAATAGAGGGCAAAAATAAGATTATGTAATCTCCGGAATTGAGAGGCCCCTAACTCCCTGCTAATCACTTGAATTTTGTATTATCAATCATATATTCTTTAAACCGTTGGATAGTTATGCAGCCAGATGTCTTTATCTTGACTGTGCAGAGATCCTCCATTATAATTCGTACAATGGAGAGGAGCCCAATCCCCCTGCTAACATGTTTCTTTTATTGAGCAAGTATTAGAGCTGTAATGGTGGGTAGAGTATGGATGGAAATATTTTTATATTCATATTTGTTAAAAAAAAATTACTTATATTTTATTTTTGTCCGTTAAAATTTTCTTTATCCATGCTTTATCTTTATCCGTTAAGAATTTTAATTAACAAATGTATAATGGTAGATAATGGATAAAAATAAAATAATTCAATGACAAAAATTATATGATTTAGATAAATAAATATCATTAAATAAATATACTAATAAAGTACAATAATAGTTAACATTTTAGATATAAAAAAATTATGTAATTTTTCATGTCAATTGTCATAAAAAATATATACTATATATATATATAATTTAACTATATATATTTATTAAAAATAAAAAATAATTATATTTATATATATTTAACTATATATATATATAGTTTGTCTATTGTGCATCTGATAGCACTTCGGCCGAAATGCTATCAGTCCAAATTTTAATTTTTCATCCTCAAAATTTTAATTTAAGTAGCTCAATAAAAAATTATATCATAATCTCATAGGATACTAATTTTTATTGTGTTTGGAGTACTTAATATTTTTTAGAAAGTAAACTTTTTTGACATATAAATTTTTATTAATTTTCTATTATTTTAGGGCTATTTTTCAAAAATTATTAACCATAGTAAAATAACTCCAAACACGATAAAAATTTATATTCTATAATATAATGATATAAAATTTTTATTGAACTATTTAAATCAAAATTTTGATCATGAGGAATTAAAATTTGAATTGATAGTATTTCTACCAAGTGCTCCCTAAAGCACAATAGATAAATATATATATATATATATATATATATATATATAAAACTATTTATATAATTTATATAATTTACCCAATGAATAATGGATAATGAAAACCATTTACCCGAAAGTTAATGATTTTTTCTTACCTATATTCATACCCAATGAATTAACGAAAATAAAATCTTACCCATATCCATCTTATCGTGTAAGATATTGGCTGGATAAACGGTCCAAGGGTGTCATTGACAACTAGGGGCGGACCCAGGGTTATCCAGGGGGGGCGTGCCCCCCGGATTTTGAAAAATAGTGCTTTTCGGTAATGTTTTCGCTAATTTGCCCCCCTGGAAATTTTTTTTGTCCCCCCTGAATTGTCTGGTTATTTTTATTGAGAAAAAAATATTTAATACCGTGCATAATGAAATAATTATGCAAAGATATCAAAATATAAAAATAAAAAAATTAGTGTTAGTATCCTCTAGAATACTATACTGATAAAATATCTACTTGAAGTTACTACAACTCTTAAATTTGTGTGATGAACTTTCTGAACTCAATCTCCACCCTTAAATTTAAAGGGCCCGATTAATATGAACATTTTATCCATATTATGTACTTTAGATGAAGATGATGTGAATTTTCTATTCTTAGCTTTCAGATCTCATATGCACAATACTTATTTGAGTTATTGTCAAATCCTGTGTAATGATATTGAACTCAAGACTTGGGCCTTCATTGTTAGTTATCATCAATAGCTGTTCATTAGTTTTAGTCCCAAAAAACCCAAAATTGCATGTTCTCCATTAAAAATAAAATAAAGTTGCCCGAATTTTCCATTCAAAAATTCAATATCATTTTTACATAACATCTTCAATTCCATTATGAGAAGAAATAGTTTAATCGTATCTGAGTTGAAGAAAATCACATGACACAATAAACTCATAAAATATAACTGCTTCCAAACTTCATCTTGTTTTATTTGTCACCACCATGGTCGCAAATTAAATGAAAACCATTTAAGTTCCTTATGAATCTAGAGGTGCAAACCGTTGGGTCCAGTCATATCAGTTTCACTTTATGAATGCAATCATGTTGGTCAATTTATATATTGACTTTTTTAATTTTAAATTAATTTTGTTTGGATTACAGTCATTTGATTCTGGTCGAGTTAGATGTGGATTGAGTAGGATCAATTTAATTTTTTTTTAAAAAATTACATTCGATCAGGTTTAAATGCGGATGGATCAAACAGATATTTCGAACCGAGTCAAGTTTTACAAATGAGGATGATGATGTACTAAAAACTTGGGCGAATTAGTAATACCAACAAATTACATGTCATGCAATTATTGGACAGAATAATTTAAACCAACCATTGAACCATTTCTGTGCTCCGACCATTCCTCAATGTTTGTTTGTGTCATTCACAATTCACATAAAACTTCAACTCTGAATAGTGTATGCATTTATTTCAACGGTCCTGCGCCACATAGGACCAGAGGAAGAAACAAACTCTCATTAGAGAGAGAAATGAGGCATAGAGGATCCATATTGCTCTTTAGAACCCTACTATATCTTTTGGCCCTTCTACTCTTCTCCTCCTGCATCCCCCCATTCAATTAATTCCTTCTACATTTTTTAATTTTTGATGTTTTTATTTTATTTTCTTTGCTTCAATTTCATTCAGTGGTTACCATGCAGTGGTTCCAGCCAAAGAAAAAGGACTAGGGAGGGATAGAGAGCAATAAACAGAGACTATACTGTCTCTGGCTATGAACAACGAGCCTTGTACAACAGTCATAGAAATAGACCTTTCTACATTTTACATACAATCAAGTCATGAGGAGAACCAAAATGTTAGTACTACTGCTTTCTCTAGGAAGTTGGACTGCTGGGCAATTCACTCCAGGGGTATTTTAGTCATTTGGTTAACTGAAGTCCTATGATATCTCTAGTCCAATGCTACAACTGACAATCTGATGGTTGGGATTTAATCGGACGGAAGATAACTGGCGCGCCGTATTGCGGGTAGAGAAGCATGAGAACCGTCGGGGAGTGGACATACTTTGGCGAGACACGAAATGTGAAGCGTTGCAAAATGATTGCAAGTGTGAGCTTGGCCTCTAATATAGCCAAGTTTTGGCCAATGCACATGCGAGCCCCGAGCCCGAAAGGAATGTAAGCAGTCGGATGCTTTACTGCACGAGCAATGCCGTCAGCAAATCGTGCTGGGTTGAATTGGGCTGCGTCTGGACCCCATTGGTTTGTGTCATGATGAAGTGCCATGATTGGGATTAACAACTCGGTGTCGCGTGGCATCATGTAGCCACCGAGCTCGACATCCATTTTTGCCCTTCGAATCGTTGCAACTGCCGGTGGGTATAGACGAAGTGTCTCACTAAGTATCATACCGAGCTGTTACAAGGCAATTAATAAAAAACTTGATTAATTAGGCCATAGTATATATACTTAATTTCCAACTACCATTATAATTTGGTGGTGATAAAGAAATAATCCAAAATTCGACTTTTAAGTATTTTTTTTTTTTACTCCCATTATTTAAGTCACTATCCAGTATATGTAACATGGAAGAAACAAGGAACATGAGGTCCTATAATTTTTCTGAAAATGAGTTTGCATGCATTATGCATATCTATATGATGTGACCAAAGGAGTGTAATAGTGACATTTTGTTTACTTGATAATGAACTTAATGAAAGAGTACCGTTTTGAGCTTGAAGAGGTGATCTTTGTTTGGCAGCTCCGAGCCACACACCTCAAGCACCTCCTCCCGGGCCTGCTCCTGCCATGTCGGGTGCATGGCGAGAAGCACCGTGGCCCATGTCAAAAGGTTTGACGTCGTCTGCTTCCCAGCGAAGAAGAATGTTTTGCACTCCTCGACTATGTCATGCACCGTCATCGGCCCCATCGCTTGGTTGCTCGCTCTGAGATTCGTACTGGCATTGATCATGAGCCCCAACAAATCCTTCACGGAGTCCTCTTGCTTCTCTTTACCATCATCCTCGGTAGATCTCCTACCAATCAGCCTCACAAGGCTCTTCTTGATCTCCTTGTCAAGCTTCCATGAGCTGGCATTCTTCTTAGTTGGAATAAACCTACCACAAATTAATATTTCAAATATTTTCATCATGACTTTAATTTTTTTCAACAATTAATATAAAAATTAAGCGTACAAAAATGGTACCCAGTGCCAAGACAAACCAACAAAGAGTCTAAACAAAGGTACATTGATAAATAAATTAAAAAAAAAATGAGGACAACATATCTGAAATTTCGTTAAATTTTCCTTTTTGGATTTTCCTACGCTGCCAGTGAAGAAGCCAGAACCCTTCTGGCCTTCTTACATTTTTTTATTAAATTAATAAAATATTAAACTCTTTATGAATAAATTGCACAACACATAGGCGATCTGATAACTGATAACTGAACTGATTTACTGTGGCGATGGCTGGCAAGGGGGACAAACCTGTAGCCAGGGATGAAGACCTTGCGAAAAGCCTCGGAGGCGAAGGCCATGAGCTGTGTCTGCAGCTGGAACACAGCCTTGCCATCGTCGTAGCTACGACCAAATGCGGTGCGGGTTATGGCATCCTCAGTCACAATTTGTAGCCACTCTGACACATCGATCTCCACCTCGCCGCATGCAGAGGCGCCACACATTACCGACCACTTCTCCACCATGTCCTCTATTGTCTTCCCAATATATGGCACCAACAGCTAAAAAAAATTAAAAAATTAAAAATCAAATGAAGAATAAATAAGCCAACAAGTAATACATAAAAAAATAATAGAAGCAGATCACCAAAACACGAAATTTAAATATGCTGGTACAGAGTTAGAAAAAGGTATATGTTAGCTGAGCTAACAATGTCAAAACCAAAAATGGTTTAATATTATTTAAAATGTCAGTGTACCTTGAGATTGTCCATGTGGAATGTGGGGGTGAGAACCTTCCTGTGGTGGGCCCATTTTTCTCCGCGTAGGCTTACAAGCCCTTTGCCTTCCAGCTGGCGTACCAGTGGGTGCGACTCGTACCGGTCGAAATACTCTGAGCGGGACAGCAACACTTCTCTAATCAACTCCGGGTCTGATATTGCAATCCTCGGCGTCGGACCGAACCAAATTAGAAATGTAGGTCCTGAAATGGAATCATCAGTTAGAATTATGTTATTTATATTTATCTTTTTGCAAGGATAGGAGGAGGAGAGGAGATGGTCAGATGGGGGTGTCTATGAGAGATAGGAAGAGGCTGACAGATGAAAGACATAGCAAAGACAAGAGAGAAGCGGTACACTGGTACAGAGAGATATGAAACAGAAGCGGGGAGAACGTATACCGATTCAGTCATTTATTGAACCTCCACTGTAGAACCTGACAACTCATCAGTGCAGTAACAGATAATAAAAGCTACTTTCTTTTATTTTTATTTTTTTTCTCCTTAATTTTTCTTTCTCCTTTTTGAACGCTTTAACTAAATTTTATTATTATTACCTCAGCAATCGGAGCTGTCAATTAGATGAAAACAGCAACTGAGAATCTGAAAAGGTAGGATAGCTCCAAATGAAATACTATAGTGATAAGCGGGAGAGAAATAGATAGAAAAACAGAGTATCGATCCAAATTCTGGTACGAAATTTTACAGAGCTGGAATTAAAAAACCCATCTCGGATAAGCTCCAGTACGCAAGAAAGCAAGCAGAAAAGACACAAAACCATCACTATTGCAAAAAGCACAGGAAATGAACTCGCAATAGACAAAAGAAGAAGGAATATATCCAGAGAAAAGTACCAAGAAAAGCATGCAATGAGAGATCATAACTAACTCAACGTATTAACATGACATACCATAGATTTTCTTCCAGTGGCTGTAGAAAGGAAGAACTCTCGGAAGGATATTGTGGTAATTATGGGGCTGAGGTGGCTTAGAGGAGGCCTCAACCATGAGAGAGATCATCTCCTTCACACAACCAATAAAGAAGTGGTACTTGGGGCCTCGAATCCCCTGTTTCGTGAATTGTTGTTCGATTTTCTTGGGTTTCCACCAGAGTACATCAAGCACCTTCAGAGTTATGTATATTAAACAGAGAGATGCAAAGCCGAGAGGCAGAACCCACTTCCATGGCCACCCCATTGTAAGTTTGTAAGAGAGAGAGGAAGAGAGAGAGAGAGAGAGAGAGAGAGAGAGAGAGAGAGGCAGGAGAGAGATGTTAGTTGAGAGGTAGTTTATATAAGGAGGGGACAGTGAGAGAGAGAAGAGAAGAGGAGGCAAGAGCGGCGCCCGTGGGGCCGGTGTGTAAGGAAGGGGTCAACGAAAGGTTATTTTCAAGTGGGTTTGGGTCTCGCTATTTCGGATCTTTTACCCGCTTTGTTGTGTAGATCTTCTGATCTTGGAGTGATCGTTTTGTTTTTAAAGCGTATCAGCTTGGCCTTTTAAGAGGAGGAAAAAAGAGAGGGCCCTCAACTAACAAGAGACAAATGGTGATTCATTGGAGGGATTAGGAACACTAACTCATCTCCAGTTTGTAGCAACTGTAATATCATATTTGAAATTGAAATGGATCTTTTATGAACCAAACTTAAACTTTTATCTTTACCTAAAAAATAATTCACTATAATTTCTTTACATGGTATTGGTCGATATAGAACCGAAAAATTATAACAGATATTGATTTCATTCTGATTTTTTAAAATATTACTAGAATTCATATGATGATTTGTATGACAATAGCATGGTTGTCGTCATCAATATATAATGTTCAATGGACATGTCCATTTTTTGGAACGGAGATCAAGGGAAGTGATTAGGAGATAATAACAGAAGAAGCACAAGAGTGCCACTTGTGATGAATGTAGAATGAAAATCCAAAGGACCCCACTCTCTGACGAGAGAGTATGGGTCCCACTCTACTTTCTCTTGCTTCTTTCTTTTCCTTTCTGTTTCCAAATCGTCGCATTTATTTTTTGTTTGTTTGTTCGTTCGATTAGGTCCCGGAAATGGGGCTGAATTAAAAGATGAACACACAGTAAATTGAATAATCGCACCAATTAATTTATATAGGATAAATTAAATATATATACAATTAGGTTATGGTGTTTTGCAAAGCATAAAAATGTTGTGTATTTTATATTATACTAGCTATATACCCGCGCGTTGCAGCAGAATTTTTTATTTAAACATTAAAATATTATAAGATAAAAAAATTCACATTTATCTAATATTAAATTAAAAATTCATCAAATTATAAAGAAAACATATAATAAAGACTATATTTAATCTTGGATGAGATTTTTGCACAATATGAGTTAATGATTCATGATTTTTATGGCAAGAAAAGTAAATTATTCTAACATATATTATCACCATTAATTTCTTACCAAATATGCACAAAGTTTCTAAATAAAAAACAAAAATTATGGAAATAATAGTATATAAGGGAAAGAAATGGAGAGAAAGAGGGGATCAATGGACGCGATCACATACGTTCGATCAACCAACAATAAATATTATCCGTCTAATTGAGGGATAAAATGGGTATAATAAAAATTTACAATGACAAAAAATGGACCCTCCAATTCTTAGATGCTTTATTAATTTTAAGTCAGAAATGATCGATTCAAACCGCTCAATCTAATTTCCATATCAAAATCTATTAGTAAACCAAATTTTATATTTATATATAGAGTCCGGCTATGATGCTTTGCAAAAGACAGAAGTGTTGTGTGCTTTGCGCTCTATTCTAAAATTTCAAGTCGGAAATGATTGATCTGAACCGTTCAATTTAATCTTCATATAAAAATCTATTAGCAAACCAAATTTTATATTTTTTAGAATTTTTTTCGCTATTTTTTCTGGTGAGGAGAAAATGACTTGATCTAAGAATTATGGTTCATCCAAAAATGATGATTTTCCACTTATCCAAAAAAAATAGCAAATGAACTCCAAAAAATATAAAATTTGGTTTACTAATAGATTTTGAATATGGAGATTAAATTGAGCGGTTTGGATCGATCATTTCTGACTTAAAACTAATAATAGAGCGCAAAACACACAACGCTCTTGTGCTTTGCAAAACACCGTAGCCTAATTATATATATATATATATATAGAGAGAGAGAGAGAGAGAGAGTAAAGATACAATGAGCTTACGCTCACGGAGGCCTTCCGAGATTTTAACTCAAAAAATATATTAAATCATCTTCAAATTTTAATTTATCATACTCATTAAAAAATTTTATATGAAAATATTATGGGATGCAAAAAATTGAAGTGTTTTGAGCTTTTTAAGTCACCGTTTTTAATTTTTGAAAATCAGCTCTAAAAATAATAATAAAATATTCAATGTTTGAACATCATTTTTAAAAATTAAAAATGGTGACTTAAAAAGCTCAAAACACTCCAAATTTTTGCATCCCACAAGATTTTCATATAAAGAATTTAATGAGCATGATAAATTAAAATTTAGAGATGATTTGATATACTTTTTAAGTTAAGTTCACGGAAGGCCTCCGTAAACTTAAGCTTACGGTATCTTTTCTCTCTCTCTCTCTATATATATATATATATGTGTGTGTGTGTGTGTGTGTTATGGTGCTTTGCAAAATAAAAAAATCATATTACTTTGGGGTGAGATTTAATATCTCGATGTCACAAATGGTCAATCTAAGTTGCTTAATAATTTCTTCATGTTAAAATCTTATGAGATATTAAATTTCATAATTTTTTGAGATTTCTTGTTATTTTTTAAATTATCTTTAAAATCATCTTGTTTAATATAAGAAAATAGTTTATTTCTGGGCTGATTTTAAAAATAATTTAAAACATAGCTAGAAGGCTCAAAAAATCATGAAATTTAATATCCCATAAGATTTTGACATAAAACAATTATTGAGCAACTTAGATTTATCATTTGTGATCTCGGGATATTAAATATCATCCTAAAGTAATACGATTTTTTTTACTTTGTAAAACATCATAACACACGCGAACGCGCGCGTATATATATATATATAGAGAGAGTAATGCTATGGTGCTTCGCGAAGCACAAAAGTATCTCGAATTTAAAAGTTCAAACGGCCGATCCAAACCGTTGAACATCATCTTCATATTGAAATATCCTTGGAGATCAAATTTTATATTTTTTTGAAATTTTTTGCTATTTTTTAAATGGATATAAAGTTTACTGATCTAACGACTTTTGCACCATCCAAAACTAGCGATTTTGTACTCATCTAAAATATAGCAAAAAAATTAAAAAATATATATAAATTTGATCTCCAAGGATATTTCAATATGAAGATGATGTTCAACGGTTTGGATCGGCCGTTTGAATTTTTAAATTTGAGATACGGATGCGAAGCACAAAAGATTTTGTGCTTCGCGAATCACCATAGCATTACTATATATATTCAAATAACATGGCTGCAGTACCGCACCGTTTTCTGTTTCTTATGAAATAATTTCAATTTTTCATTAAATATTCGTCTTCTTAATTACATCAAAAAAGGTCTATGACGGATTAATTTTGATAAATGTGTTGGTGCATCACCTATCTGTGACACAATTTCTTTTTTGTAGTATCAAAGGAATCAAATCAGTAGAAGATTTTCTTCAAGACATTTCTTCATTTAGCTAATTAAGTAGAATCTAACCAAATTGTAGGAGAAATGAATGAATTCTTAAACCAAACACTTTAGGTTTACATTAACATGCATAAGACACAGCTAAGTTTCTTAATCCGTGAACCCTCCAGTTTTTTATTAATCCGTTCAATTAGTACATATAAATAATAAAATATTTCTAAAGCAACTTGCCAAATTGAGACCAGCAAGCAAAAGATTTGAATCAATAGTTCTATTATATGAAGTAACTTTATGCCTTATTATAGATTTTTTTTTCTGGCATACCAACTAATTATTCAAGCAAATAATGCATGCATAGTTGGAAATTACAAATTGTAATTACAATGTAAATTTTATTTTAGGTTCTATCATTTTCTTCTGAAATGAATTCAGGTTCCTATTTATATTTAAATCTGATTCGCGGGAACCATAGTTGTAGACTTCTAGGATTCATATTTTATACACAAATTAAGTTTAAAGGAAGCTTCTTATGCGATCAAATATGCTTTATAGACGAACTAGTGCCACAAAGCACTGCTTTTAATTTAGTTTTTACATCTTCCTAGAAATGGTAATCTTCTATTCATTAAAATAAATAAACAAATCATTGAGCCAACCAAAAAATATTAATTATAATAATCACAATTGATATGGTAACACAATCAGGACAATTAAAGTAATAACAGAGATCTTGGACCGTTTATTACATGCTTGAATTTTGTAATGAATTATTCAGATTTGTGCATTGCTGACATGATGCTGTGAATCTTTGCTCATTATTATTTTTAGATTAAAGGCGCATATGCAAAACACAAGGTATACAGCTAGCAAATTTTGATCTTCAAATTAAAGCATGATTCAGATTGTGATTGAAGTAACTTTAGCCAAAGAAGTATATTCCGAGATTAAAAATGGAAATATATTCCCTGTTTTATGAACGTCTCTTGAATGTTTTTATTTAGAGAAAACTTTTCTACACTCTAATCACTATATTTCATTTCATATCTTAACTATCTAAACTTATCTAACTACTTTTATAATTATTATTCAATTCAAATTTAAAAGAAAAGAAAAAATACGGATCATTAGTTTACCCTTTTTGAACAAAAATTTCAATGAAATCTCCCTCATCTTTGAGGGTCAAACTTCATGCTATATATTATTGAAAAGCTAGCGCTGAGAAAAAAAAAAATAGCTAATTACACACAAAATTTGATAGGAATTGTAAGCCCTAAGATGTTGATTTTGAAAGGTCAAGATAGTGCAAGAATGTAAAGAACCTAAGGTAGAAATGTATAAATCAATTTGGGGCTTAATGTTCAAGTGTAATGGCAGCGGAATACGATTTAAATCAATTCAATTCTCACAAGAATATAGCAATCAAAGAAATGTGAGAAAAAAAAGTAAAGATAAAGCAAGAACACAAGATGTAACGGAGTTCGGCTTTAACAATGCCTACGTCTTCGGGACTCTCAACCTCTAACAATTGAGGTTGAGCGATATATTTAAAAAGAGTTTTTACACTTGTAGAACTTGGTCCCTTACAAAAATAGGTTGCCAAGCCTATCAGTAATAAGAGTGACAACACACTCAAAAATGTGAGTGACAACACACTCAAAAGGCGAGTGACAACATACTCAAGAAAGGTGAGTGACAACACACTCAAGAAAAGGTGAGCACTACAGCTCAAAAGAATGTTTTCAAGAAGATCACGAATGATCAAGTTGGGAGAATAGAGAGAAACAAGATTGAGCTTGAACAAAGATTTGGCTAATTGAGTGTATCAATCTTTTGAATTATCTCTCTCACTTTGTATATGGCTAGTAAGCTCTCTGTAGTAATAATTTTGCTAGATAGATCAAATTCCAACTTCCAATAAGTGAGAGATGTGATCCTTTTAAATAGATCTTCTAAAATAACTGAAGAAACTATTTTTCGGCCTGAACCGTTATAACGGTTTATAAATCGGTATAACAGTTTAGAAAGAATAGCCATTGGATCAACTGAACTGAAACGTTATAACGATTTATCAAGTCGTCATACGTTTCATGAATCGTTGTAACGATTACAGAATCGTTGTAACGATTACAGAATCGTTATACGTTTCACAAATCGTTGTAACGATTACTGAATCGGTACATAACGATACACTCTGGTTTCTTTGAGAATATTTCTGCCTTAGAATATTTTTGAGTATTGAGATGAACCGTTATAACGATTACTGAACCGTTATAACGATTCATTAGGCAGAAACACTTTTCTTGTTGTTTATGCTCGATTTATCTTGACCAATTCAATCCAGTTTGAGTCTAACTAAACATATGCCTAATGCAGTCTTGATTAATCTCTTATATCTCAGTACTAATCTTGGTTCTTGTGCACTAGTCCATTTGCATGTTAATCCATGCACAAAACTCAAACAAGGCAAATTATAAAATTAAAGATTATTTTGCAAATCGACAAATCAAAGAAGATGTTAAGTGTAACAAAATTGATAAATGATTTAGGAGAAATCAAGGGAGAAAGTGTCTTAGTTAGAAATTCAATTGGGTGATTTAGTACGAGTGAATCTCAATTAATTGATTAAATTTTTTTTTAGGTCAAGGAGATGATATGTGAAGTTTTAACTAAGTGCTTTAATATTCTAAATATTCAGATCATTATTTCACTTCTCATATGCAAAGAGGATGTGTTGAAACTCACATTTAGTGGCTCAGTTGATAAGGAAGATGATCCAGATCAATTCCTAAAAGTAGGAGAAAAATTGAGTATTCATTCTAAGAAATTGACTGAGAGATCACGAGAATGGTATTTTTTTATACTAAATAAATATGTATCAGACTTAATATAGTAAATATGAAAACTTAATTATGCTAGACATAAAGATTTTTATCTATATATATGAGTGTAAATATGAATGTTCATGATCGTAAAATATAAAGACTTGAATTATAATTTTGGAGATTGAAATTTCAACACAAAATAACATAGACCTTATATATATTTAGATTTATTTACACTAATGAAAATAAGATGAAACTAATTTTTTTTGAATGATATATTAATATAAAGATTTAGTCAATAATATGAAGACATGTTTATAGAACATATTGAGACATATATGTAATATATATACTTATTTGTAATAGTAAAATTTAATACTAAATTAAAAATTATATTTTCAATGAGGTACCCACTATCCGAACATACAGTTAGACGAAGAAAGTTGTGGCTAATTTGCTTTGGGTTTTCTCTTGTTGAATAATTTATCGATAAAAATAGCAATATCTTCTTTGGTCTATGTCTGAAAGTGTCTTACAAAGAAAAACAAGAAGAAGAGTAGATATTAAGATCTATTTTTATCGTAATTATTTTTAAAATATTATTTTGTGTTACATATTTATTACATGTTATAAAAAATATTATGATATAATGATATGAGATATAAAGATAGTTTTTATTCAATCATTTTATTTTGTTATTAGACAATGAAGTTGAAAAAGATGCTCCATATAAATTTTTGAACTGTAAAGTTTTAAGATATAAACACAACTAATAGTCTCCCGAAGCAAATCCTCTCAGAAAATCTCCTTATCTAACTTTTTATTTTTGACCAATAAAATATAACATTTATAACTATTTTTTATTCTTGATAAAAAAAAGTACGTTCATCTACATAAATGAGTTGAATAAACAACACAAATATTTATATAAGTAAATCAGATATTTAGATATGCGATTTAGGTATTTAGATATGAGACTCAAACATTTAGATATGAGGTTTAGATATTTATATATATAACTTAGGTATTTTGATATGTGACTCAGTTATCTAGTAAAAAAAAGTAAGAGAGAAAAAAGTCTCAAAAAATAAAATCACATGAGAAAAGCTGATAAATATCACATGGGTTGCCCGAAAAAATACATGTAACATATGAGAGAGAAGAAAAACCTGAGAAAATTTTAAAAAAAAGACTTGCATATTATATATATATATATATAATTTCGGTATTTAGATAGGTAAATTAGAAATTTAGATATGTGAGCTAGGTATTTAGATACGTGAACTAGGTACTTAGATAAGTGAACTGAGTATTTAGATAAGTGAACCGAGTACTTAGATATGTGAACTGAGTATTTAGATAAGTGAAGTGAGTATTTAGATAAGGCATCTCGGTATTTAGATAAGTTAACTAGTTATTTAGATAGGCGAATCAAGTATTTAGATAGATGATTTAGCTATTTAGATAGATGTACTAGGTATTTAGATATATGATTTTACTATTTAGATAGATATATACTAGTTATTTAAATTGATGAATAAGGTTTTTGGATAGAAAATGTCAAACATCACAAAATGAGTCAGATATTTAGATATGTGAACTAGATATTTTGATAAGTGAACTAGATACTTAGATAGATGAGTTAAATATTTAGATAGGTGAAGGTATTTAGATAGAAAAAGACAAATATCATATGGATTGTACGAAAAAACACATGTGATAGATGAGAGAGAAGAAAACTCTCGAAAAACAAAATTGACTTGGGTATTTATATATATGTCTAAGGTATTTAGATAGATAAACTTGATATTTAGATAAATGAACTAGATATTTAGATAAGTGAATTTGAATATTTAGATAGAAAAATGATAAAATCACATTGACTATATACGGAGTCGTGCTGTACATGAAAACACATTGACATTTTCTTAGGGGATAAAGGCTTGGGGGTTGAAAAAAATTTCTTGTAAGATATTAAGAATACATGTGTTCATGAAATAATATGAAATTTATACCCTTTAAACCTAAAATATGATTTATATTAATTATTATTATGATTTCAATTGTTAAATTTTAAAACAAAAAATATTAGGTAAAAATATTGTTAGATATATATTTCTGAATTATATACTACTCAAACTAAAAAAATATGACTTTTATTAATAGATATTAGGACATCTGATGAGTTGTCTTAATGCTTTCAATGCTAAATCGTAAGACATAAGATTACTTAAGACATAAGATTACTGTCTATTTTTTATCTGTAATATAAGTTATAAATAATATATGATGAGATTTACTAGCTATATGATTTATATTAAAAATATATTAAGACTTTGTTTGTAAGAACTTAAGATATAAAAAATATGAATTACATGAAAATATAACTTTAGGTAAATCTTATTAAGATTTTACTTCTGAACTTCTGAATTGTTAAAATTTAAAATATTAAATATAAAAATTTGATCTAAATAATATTCAACAAATATTTAGGATTTTTATATCTTTAAACCTAAAAATAACTTATAATGTTATGTATTAAAACATTATATAATAATTCTAAACACTTTATATATTATGTATAAGACTTCAATATTATTTGTAAGGCGGTCCGAAGAAGTTCTAGAACATGATTAACATCTTTTTAGTTGGGATACATATTAGAGTATAAAATTGGGTACAATAAGTAGGTTCCTTTTATTTATTATAATTTCTCTTTTTACATTTACTAGTATAACCTTCAACTCATCAATAATTACGAAAAACCCTCACAACAAAAAGGACTTATGATTAAGTATACACTATATCGAGGATACATTTAAGCAGGCCTTGCCAAAATTTTAATCAATAGCTCACACCTATGCAGTTTTCTTTTCTTTATCTATTACTTTATGTGTGAGTATTGTACTCTATTGTACTTTTATATGTGGAGGTCTATGTTGCACGAGTGCGGGTATACGTATCGTATCGGATACGATGGTATGTTAATTTTAAAAATTTTAGAATACAGATACGGTAATATATATATATTTTTTAAATAAAAATAAATATAATACATAAAAAATAAAAAATAGATAAGTAATATATATATATATATATATATATATATATATCATTCACTACTAACACAAGTGAACATATTATGTAGCGGTTTAATGCACTAATGGGTGTCACTCACTTTTTGAGTTCAAATCTCACTCATGCACTTGACCTTATGAATTTTTTGAGTTTAACCGCATTCAATTGTACCGGATTCCGTACCCAATCGTACCGGATTCCGTACCCAGTCGTACCCAGACATACCAGAGACCGTATTGGCCGGTTAAATCGATTAAAATAATCCGATACATCACGTGACGTATCCGGTATGTATCTGTACCGTACCCAACGCGTACCCGTACCCGATACGCACCAGATACTTGTCTGGTTGGATATATGAAGTACCTGGGTAACAGAGGTGAAGATTTATGCCTTTTTGTATTTGTTTGTTTTGGTCTGCTCTGTTAATAGATATTTTGTGGTTTGCTGGATGTACTAAGTTCCAACTATAACATAAGGATCGATTTTACAGAATTTTACTTCCACTACGGTAAAATTAATCCCATTATAGTTTATCAAAATTGTTGTATTTTGTGCCTTATTGTACTAAAATCAGAATATATATTTTTTTCGTTAAAAATACTCTGTATGTCCGTACAAATGAAAACTGCCAAACCCCAAAGATTCTATATCCATATCAATCAAAATGGAAATGTAAAATGGTACATTGGGAATTTCGAAGAACCCACAAAAAAAATATGAACATAGACATTATGTATTACTGGTTTGGCGATTGATGGTTTGTTTTGTGGCCTTGAGACATTTTTCTTGATCAAATCAAATAGTGCACAATTTTCTTATGGAGCAAAAATCAATCAAAATGTATATATCCAGAGGGCTTTATAAATTCTCAAGTTGATGGGGAGGTGGGGGGATCTACAAAGGTTTATTGGAAGGATGCAAATAAATAAAGGCACATGGCAACAAGGGGGGATCTACAAAGGATGGGAGGGGGCATTCTCTGGGCCGTATTGGGCTGGGCCCTAGTGGTGGGGCCAAAATGAATCCGGGCCCCTCGGAGAAAAAATTATACAGCGAGCAGAAAAAAACAAAAACAAAAAAAAAATCAAGCTGGTCCAATTGGATTATACCTTCACAAATTTCCTGTATACTCTAAAAAGCGTTGTGTAATTTATTGTATGTAACCTTGAGATCTGCGATGTGTTATGGGTGCCCATAAATGCATGGAAATATTACAATGTTAATTTGTATTTTCTTTTCTTGAAGTACGTCTTTTCTGAGAGGTATGGCAAAACTGTCTAACTAATTATTTGCAAGAAAATAAGTGTTATTTTTGCAACATTATTGGCATTGTAACAAATATTGGTATTGCCAACATTACTTTTATAGTTGTTTGTGTATTGGTACTTCATAAAATGGAGATGACCCAAATAAAATAAATTACAATAAAAATAGTAAATTTCATTGATTGCAATTGAGTGTATTATAATTTATAATCAAGATTAAAAATACATTATACCACAATTAATTGTTTGGCATGTCTAATGTTATTGATAAGGATCTGAAAAAAATACGCTATGTATTACTTTTGTTTATCTATCTGTTTATTTAATTTTTCATGCATGAATTTGTAGTTTTTTTTTAATGTTTCATGGGGGAACACACCCAATCAGAAAACGGAAGAATAAAACAAAATGTCATTTTCCTTTGATTTCTTGTCAATACAAATCGTATTATACAATAAGGTAATTGTCTCAGTGGTACCGAGACAAGACCGGGCCCACAACCTTCACATCCGAAATGGGTCCCGCGGCCACAGAGCCACATTGCTTAGTTCTTGGGTTTAGAGGGGTAGTGGGCCACAGATGTACCCCCAAAAGAAATAGTTAGCATGCAAATAGCAACAAACGAAAAGATGCACCACTTTTATGAAAGTGAAGCAAAATGGAAGTAAAACTCAACAAGCACCAACTACAAAAAATAATTTGCTTTTCATGCAGGGTAGGTGGGGAGGATTATCAGATTATTGTAATTATGGATATCGGAAATTAAAAAGCTACTTCTCAGGCGTTGGATCAGTATTCATAAAAATATTGGATTCAATCATTCAAGTGTTATTATTTTCTTAAAATTTATTCACACTTTACGAGATGTTTGATATCATCAATTTCTTCCGAATTAAGGTGGAAGAAAGATCTTCCGGAAGAAATCTTCTTCCATTCTATTTCTATTTTCAAATATTGTGTATGATACATCAATTTTAAAAGAAGAAAGTATTGATTCTTTAATTAAATTTTAAACATCAATATAGTTTTATTGTCATTATTATAGTTATTATTATTATTATTATTATTATTATTATTATTATTATTATTATTATTATTATTATTATTATTATTATTATATAGTTTACTATATACATTCTGATATTTTTAATAATACATTCAAAATATTATTAACAAAAATTAGAGTAATAATATTAAGAATAAAATATTATAATACTATTTTTTTAGATAAAAGAAGCAAAAAATCGCCGGTTTCATTGAAACCATAAGACATAGTCAGAACACAGTAAAATACCAAACAAATATTATAATACTATTATAATTAACATTATAATATTAATAAAAACTACAGTAATAATGTCATTAAAATACACATGATAATATAATGAAATAACAATTTGAATATTATAATTAATTGTCCTATTACTGTTGTAGTAATCAAACTAATTATTGTTATAATGATAATAATAAGTACAAATATGATAATTAATATCAGAATGTAGTTTTTAATTTTACAAAAAAATAATTCAAAGCAAAATAGAACTGTAAAAGATAATGCGCATGTACCACCTACATACATTCCTGCCACAACAAAACAAAACACCATCAATTTTTCATGCAAGTATATATATATATATAGTGGAGATACCGTGAGTTTAAGCTCACGGAGGCCTTACGAGAGTTTAACTCAAAAAACATATTAAATTATCTCGAAATTTTAATTTATCATTCTCATTAAATTCTTTATATGAAAATCTCATGGGATGCAAAAATTTGGAGTGTTTTGAGTTTTTTAAGTCACCGTTTTTTATTTTTTAAAATGATGTTCAAGTATTAAATATATTATTATTATTTTTAGAGTTGATTTTCAAAAATTAAAAACCACAACTTAAAAAGCTCAAAACGCTCCAAATTTTTGCATCCTATGAGATTTTTATATAAAAAATTTAATGAGAATGATAAATTAAAATTTCAAAATGATTTGTATATATATATATATAGTAGAGATACCGTGAGCTTACACTTATGAAGGCCTTCCGTGAGCTTAACCCAAAAAATATATCAAATCATTTTGAAATTTTAATTTATCATCTTCATTAAATTATTTATATGAAAATCTCATGGGATGCAAAAATTTGAAGTGTTTTGAGATTTTTAAGTCATCATTTTTAATTTTTAAAAAATAATGTTCAAATATTAAATATATTATTTTTTAGAGCTGATTTTCAAAAATTAAAAATCATAACTTAAAAAACTCAAAACACTCCAAATTTTTGCATCCCAATAGATTTTCATAAAAAAATTTAATGAGAATGATAAATTAAAATTTCGAGATAATTGGTATACTTTTTGAGTTAAGCTCACGGAAGACCTCCGTGAGTTTAAACTCATGGTATCTTTACTCTCTCTCTATATATATAGAGAGGAATGAATGGTAACTCAGTTGGCTAGTAAATAGTACTAGAGTTGTTCTATCCAAACGTTGAGAGTTCTATATCCATCCATGATTTTGCAGTCTTTGCAAAGATTTCAAAAGAGAGAGAATATATTGCTTACAGTAATTAAAAGTTTCTTGATTTATTCAAAATACGTATTTTTAAGAAGTACAAAAATAAATATAATATATACATGAAAAATTAATGCAAAGCCACCTCAACTGACGTCAATTACAAATATGGACCTAGAATCATACTGCCCTGAAAAAAAAAGTCTTTTTGGTGGACAAAAATTTTACTTCCTGTTTTGTAAATACAAATTAATCCCACTAATGCCCTAATATTGTATGTTATAGCAAGGTTATTTTCCAATTAATTAATCTTCTGTTAGCGTACAAAAAATGCAACTGGTATCAAACTATGCTTTCTAAACTTTTCTGGCACTTCCCAATTAATAAAACTTTCAGACATTACCTCTCCAAATTAAATACCAAAATATTAGATTTGTCATCCTGCCACTGTAATGGTGATATATTGCCAAAAACTTGTAAATTTAACCTCTACTGTATAAATTCAAATAGGCCAGCAAACAAAGTTACTCAAGATGCTAATTAATTTTTTTTTGCCTACAAAAGCATTACAACACATTTATGATATTTTGGAACTTGGCCGAAAATAATCCATGAGTTTTCAATTTCGACAATAAATATATATACCACGCTTGCACTTTCCCTCACGCTGAAAACAATTTAGAAATTCTTAACAACAACAACAACAACAACAACAATAATAATAATAATAATAATAATAATAATAATAATAATAATAATAATAATCATGATGATGATGACGATAAATAGTAGTAATAATAATAATAAGGAACTTATATATATATATATATATATATAACTATATATATATATATATATATACAAAGAAAAGATCTTGTGAGTTTAAGCTCACGAGGCCTTCCGTGAGTTTAACTCTAAAAGTAGATCAAATCATTTCTAAATTTTAATTTATCATCCTCATTAAATTATTTATATGAAAATCTTATGGGATACAAAAATTTGAAATGTTTTGAGTTTTAAGTCACCGTTTTTATTATTTAAAATGAAGTTCAAATATTGAATATATTATTATTATTTTTAGAGTTGATTTTTAAAAATAAAAAACCATGACTTAAAAATCTTAATCCATTTTTTTCATCCCATAAGATTTTCATATAAAGAATTTAATGAGTATGATAAATTAAAATTTAGAGACTATTTGGTATGTTTTTTGAGCTCACATTATCTTTACTCTCTCTCTCTTTATATATATATATATGGGACCGGCTATGGTGATTCCATAAGCATTCCGAGCCGAAATGCTTATGGCTCAAATTTTAAAATTTCATGCTCGAAATTTTAATTTAAATATCTCAAAAATTCTTCATATCATAATCTTATAGATTATCAATTTTTATCAAATTTGGAGTTAGTTTATCATGCTTAATAATTTTTGAAAGATGACACTAAAAATAATTAAAAATACTAATATTTATAGGCCAAATTTTGCTATCTTTCAAAAATCATTAAGTATAGTAAACTAACTTCAAACATGATGAAAATTGATAATTTATAAGATTATGATATGAATTTTTTTGAGCTATTTAAATTAAAATTTCGGACATGAGATTTTAAAATTTGAGCTGAAATCACCGTAGCCAAACTCTCTCTCTCTCTCTCTATATATATATATAGAGGTGTGCTAATGTGCTTTATAAAGTACAAAATATTTCATACTTCACGCTTATATCTCATGTTTTAAAACTCAAATGGACAATCCAAACTATTAAATATGATCTTCATATCAAAATCTCCTTGATGATCAAATTTTATATTTTTTGAAATTTTTTTACTATTTTTTTGAAGGGTTACAAAATTTATTGATCTGACGTCTTCTGAAGCATTCAATATTAATGTTATTCCTTTAAATAAATAAAAAAAATTCTAAAAAATATAAAATTTGATCACCAAAGAAATTTTGATGTGAAGATCATATTTAATGGTTTGAATTGTCCATTTAAATTTTAAAACATGAGATATAAGTGTGAAGTATGAAGTATTTTGCGTAAACTTATGGATGATTAAGTTTGTGATTTGGAAATTAATGAGATTTAGAATTTGTAATCTAAGTATAATGCATGGTAATTCTACTAAATGATGATTCAACATACATAGGATCTGTGAATCGGCAAAGATACATGAGATTCGTTGGGGCAGCCTGAATTTGAAAATATATTTATAATTTCTTTTTCTACTTTTAATAATTTTAAAAATCGTTTGGAATTAATTATTTGAAAAATCGAAGTTGAGTTAACAATCGTCAATCATATACTGCTTAATCGACAGCGTGAATTATTGGAATTGATATAAGAGGTGGGTGTTTGCTAGGTAGGATATGATTTTGAAAAAAAAAACGTCTACCCGTACCCGCCGTACCCGCCGGCCGTCGCGGGTGTACCCGGCCCATACCCGCGGGCAAATCACTAGGCGGGTGTATTGTCTAAAGAAACTTATACTATAGGTATTGGTAAATTTGGAGCTATCAATGGGTCAAGTTGACTCATGAGAAATTACATACTATATATTGGAGCTAATAGTGCCAATAGTGTAAAGGGCAGTCTCCGCTGTCTGTTTGTTTTCCTCGTGTTAATCGCCAAAATTAAAGTTCCCAAAACACAATAATTGGGTATCCCTTAGATATTTTATATTATTTGTATTAAGAAATATAATTGAAAGCTAGAGCTTGCCTAGTAGGAAAGGCCCACTAGCCATTAAATCATACATGGAAATTGACTGCATATCCAATAACACATGCCGTCATGCGTGACTATAAATTAACTATATGTGCTCTGTTGTAAATGTGCATTATTGTTCGGCATTATGAAGTTTTCTGTTTTCCACATCGTTTTTCCATGAGGGGAAGGGAATGCTTTTCTTCTCTTTTCTCCCCATAAACAGAGTTATTTTATGTAGTTTTTACAAAACGTTGAAATATTTTTTTGTGAATGACAGTGTTCTATGTATGATAGGTTGCAAAACCAGACAAACAGAAGAGGTGCTTTATGAACATTTGAAGTTGGAAAGTTTAGCTTCACATTTATCTCAAAACAATGATTTTGTGGTGGAAAGAAATTTTATTATTCATTATCTGAATATGCTGTATAAGATTTACAAATGTAATGGAAGTTTAGCCAGCTCTTTACTTTTTCTTCTCTATTTTTCTTTTTGTGGATTTTTTTTTTTAGAATTCATCACTGTTTCTTCTCTTGTTTTTTTTTTTGTTTAATGGCGATGCACGCCGTTGTTTGCCGAATGGAATTTTGTATTTTTCAGATTTCTATTATACAATTGTATAATCAGAACCGGATAAATTTGTGAAAAAATAGCGTTAGGATCAACTACAACTGTTCATTTTCATCAATAATAGTAAAATCAAATTGATTATAGTCCATAGCAGAATAAGCTAGCTTAACAATAAAGGTGTTAATATCATTTTCTTTATGACTTAATGAAGGAAATTTGAAGGCAAAGACCTCTATTTTTTGCTTAAAAAAAATAACGCAGGTGAAATTTTACGCCGTATCAAATGGTGTCTCCGGTTAGCTCCAATCAGACAGTAATTGTATGAAGAGAAAAATGACAAAAAAGGCATGTTACTTATGACAAGAAAATAATAGAACATATAAAATTGGAGTATTGGACCAACATCAGCTAATAATAATTGTTGATTTGTGTGAGCTTTCGAAAGCAACAAACATCTGCCCAGTATGGCTGACATGTGACACATATCCATATATTGTCTAACTGAATTTTGTTTACATTATATTATATATTTGAATGATGTCAGAAATATAAAGAATTACAACTTTAGCTTCTTGTTGTTTTCAAGATTCAGCTTCGGAAAAGAATTCAAAAAATTCAAGTCGCTTCTATCCATTGAAAATGGATATATTAGGCATTCTGGTAAAAGAAAGTAATGGTAAATTGTTTATTATTTATATTATTAAAATTGTTCAGAACTTTTCCGGCACTCTTTAATTATTTTGGTAGTCTTCACATGTAACTATAAGTACCTCTGTATCTGTTAAAAAAAAATCATAATAGGGGGGAATATAGCAAAGGGACAAGCAACTAATAATCTGACAAAATAAGTTCAAAAAAAAAAACAGAGATCTTTGTTGGAGTAATTAATTTTGTGACTCGAGATTTAATTCAATGTATAAGTAATAACAAAAGTGATGCTCACAAATAATCAAGATTTTAATTAAATATTTCAGTTTGTACTTAGCCATTTGCATCATAACCTATAATATTAATAATAGCAAGTGTTTTCAATTCTGAAATTGCAATTGATAGGGGCCGGCTGTATTGAGCCTAATTTCGACCCAGACTAAGTCAGAAATAGGGGTGACAGAACTCAGACTCAGAAATTAATCCGATCCGAATCCGATCCGATCCAATTTTTTAAGAAAGTCAAACTGACCCGACCCGACCCGAACTTGACCCGACCCGACCCGAACTTGACCCGACCCGACCCGATCCGAGATCAAATGGCTTTTAATCCAATCGAAATCTATCAACGATCTGAAAAATACAACATATAAATTGACCCGACCCGACTCGGTCCGACCCGACCCTGACCCGACCCGGCCCAACTCGATTTCTTCTAAAAAGTCAAACTGACCCGACCCGAACCCGAACCCAACCCGACCCGCCCGATTGCCATCTCTAGTCAGAAATCAGCCTCGAATATCTAGTCAAGAGATCAAGTATAAGAGACTAATCGTTTGGTCGGATTTCTGTTCCGACATGTCTATTTTTAATTTCAAAGGATACCTATAAATAGAGATCCTAAGCCTATTTAAAATGAATTCATAACTTAACTTACACATATTTAAACTAGATAAAAAAAACATACTTGCACTAGATAAAAAGTTAATCTGCATTTGGTATACTATCCCATACCAAATACCGCCATCAGCAATAGCAAGTGTCAGATCAGATTTAACAAATCATTTGCAAGTGGGATGTAATGCTTTTAAATTTGACAATTGAAAATTATGTAAAAGAAAATTATCTCAACTTGTATCATTAAATATTTGATATGAAACTCTCAGCTAATTGTTTTTGATAATATTAAAATGGTTCTTGAATGTCCAAAATTAATATAATATTTGATATAATACAAGATATGAAGTCATCAACATATATATACACCACCGAAGTTTTCCAATATTATTTTCTTTTACTTAGTTTATATATAATATCAACATTATCAATTAAACTCGACCATTTTTAATAAATATGGATATCCGAAAATGTCAACAAAGTTTACGAACCATGGAACAAAATAGAATAGACAAAAGGGCTAACATGTAAAACTTCTTCTCTATTTCTTTTAGCAGCAACCTCGTAATTAAATTAGAACATATATGAATATGATCCTAGTGATGTATGTATTTAAAAATTCATCATCTCATGTTTAATGGGCTGGATTAGGACATTAACAAAAAAAACTTAATTATGACTTGCAAGTAAAAGCTGCCATCAAGTTTTTATAATATATATATAGAGAGAGAGAGAGAGAGAGATATATATAATTAGGCTACAGTGCTTTGCAGCACACAAGAGTGTTGTGTGTTTTGTGCTCTATTTTTCATTTCAAGTTAGAAATGATCGATCCGAACCGCTCAATCTAATCTCCATATCAAAATCTATTAGTAAACCAAATTTTATATTTTTTAAAATTTATTTGTTATTTTTTGGATAGGAGGAAAATCATCATTTTTGGATGAATCATAATTCTCAGATTGAGTCATTTTCTCCTCATCAGAAAAAATAGCAAAAAAATTGTAAAAAATATAAAATTTGGTTTCCTAATAGATTTTGATATGAATATTAAATTAAACGGTTCGGATCGATCATTTCTGACTTAAAATGAAAAATAGAGCACAAAATATACAACGCTCTTGTACTTTACAAAGCACTGTAGTTAGACTATATATATATATATATATATATATATATAGAGTGGAGATAGCGTGATTAAGCTATATTAACTAAAAAACATATTAAATCATGGGATGCAAAAATTTGGAGCGTTTTGAGCTTTTTAAGTCATCGTTTTTAATTTTTGAAAATCAGCTCCAAAAATAATAATAATATATTCAATGGAACATCATTTTAAAAAATTAAAAACGGTGACTTAAAAAGCTCAAAACGCTCCAAATTTTTGCATCCTTTAATGAGAATTTAGGGGCATATGTTTTTTGATTAAGCTACGGATAATACGCTCTCCAATATATATATATATATATATATATATATATATTATATGATGACGCCATCCAACTATATGGACCTTCAAGCCTATTTAGGGGCATGATATATAATAATAGCTCAATGTCATATGACCTTTAAGCCTAAGTAGGGGTCATAACATATAATAGTAACTTCCTGTTATGTAAATTAATTTATCAAGTGGAGGGAGTAAGGGGGTGGGGACTTAATTTCGTCACCACTCAGCAAAATATAATGAAATCACAACTTATTTGAGTCCATGTAATTTTACCTATATATATGAGGGGTCTAATGATATCAAATTACATCAAATATTTTTAAAATTTTTGAAATCTGAACAGTCGATTCAAATGTTCAACATGATCAATATATTAAGATAAATTTATAGATAAATTTTATATTTTTTTACTCTTTATTAAAATAATTAAAAAATCGCTGTTTTTAGACCATTAAAATTTACACCCATCTTAATAAATAGTTGAAAAATTAGAAAACAAATATTCAATTTGATATGCAAATATATTTTAATATAACTATCATGTTGAAAGGTTTGGATCGACTATTTGGACTTTAAAAATATTTGATATAACTTGATGTCATAAAAAATTAGTGTCATTGAATCCCTCCTCTAAATATATATGTTATCCTATTATGAATGCTAAAGTCAATTAACAAAATGATTGACTAATTAAGAAGAGGTTGATTTAATTAATGGGAGAAGCTTTTTTGCATGTACTTTATGAAAACCATGAAGCATTATTTCTAGGTACCAATAGATGTGATCACCAATGACAAAACTGAAATTTATTATGCAGTCCCTGTTTTATCAGAAATAAAAACAAGTCGATTAGGGATTAATTACCGCATCAGGACAAAATAAATTTGGATTGGACCGGCTTATTGATTTGATTGGCTTAACAACTTAAAAAACACTGAAATGATTAAGACATAGCGGATCTTAAGCTATAAACAAAATTCACTTTGATCTCTAAATTTTAAACGTTTCTGTTTGGGCCCAAAATATACTGATGTTGACTAAATTTCACCGAGTTATTGACTTAGTATGTTAATTTTTCTTATCATCTACAAAAATACAACATCATGAATTCTTAAATGAATGGACATACTTTTTTAGGTACATACATGAACCACGATATTTTTTTTGTAAAAAAATGATTTATGAATCTAACATATATTATTTTATATATATTTTTTAAATTTAAACATGCACCATTTCATAAATAAGCTAGACTCATTACCATCTATACTAGATCTATAGTTCAATTAACAATAACATATCAATATTTCCTTCTCATATATATATATAGAGAGAATTATGCTATGGTTAGTCGCGAAGTACAAAATATTTTTATATTTCACGTCGTATCTTCCATTTTTAAATTCAAAATATTGATCCGACTGTTCAAAGTGTTCTCTATTAACATTTATTTGAAAACTAAATTTTACATTTTTTTGAAAAATCATTCTTGGATTTTCATCCCCTAAAAATATATAAATTTTTTTTCTATAAAATATAAAATTTAGTCTCCAAATATATTTCAATATGAACAACACTTTTAATGATCGGATCGGTGTTTTGAATTCGAAAATAAAAAATACGACATGAAGTACAAAAATATTTTGTACTTTATGACTAACCGTATAACTCTCACTATATATATTATATATTATGGGCCATCTTTATATTAGAGCCAAGTCAGACATCCAATTCAAGTTATTATATTATATTATGTGTATATATATTAATCATGTCGCCGTTTTCAAATTGAAAAGTTTTATGCATGTTAGTTTGCAAATGACATTTACGCTGATGTAGAACTTTTATTATTATTAGAGCTAGGACCCGCACTTCGCTGAGGGACAAAAAAATATTCCGTATGCAAATGGTTATTTCAACCCATATATATTTTTTGTCATTAAAATACTAATCATGGATATTTATTTAAGATGGGAATTTCTTTTCTAAGTTGAGATAAGTTTTAAATCATTTATATGAAAATTTCTTTTTTTTTTTCTTTCTGAAAACTACTGTATATTTACTTATATTTTGTAGTTGTTATAAAAATTTATTGATTCAGATCAGAATCATGAGTGCATCATGACCATTAAAATCGTAATATTTAAAATCTCAGTGATTTGTCTTCATCAATTTTGAGTTTAAAAAAATTGTCAGCATTTAATTCATCATTTGTTGTATTTATATTGTAACAATTGAATTTTTTTCATCATTTGTTGTATTTATAATTTTATGTTGATACAATTGAATTTTTATGAGCATTCGAATTGTGTAAAGGTTCTGAAATCTTTTTTGAATTGTAAGAATTCAGTCTTCTGCAATAATTAATTAATTAATACACCTAAAATGCATGAGCCAACAAATGAATGACCCACGTAAACTTCAATTAATACAATTAATACAATAGAATGTAAACCGAAAAATCATTTAATATAGACATTCTTTAATTAAGTAACTGAAGCGTACAACAATTTACATCCATTAGATTGGTCATATCAGCTGGTATTAGAAGGATCAAAAGGAAATAATAACTCCATCAAATGTGGAGTAGCTGAAAAAATAGAAAAAAAAATCCTCTTTCTTAAGATAGAATTTTTTCATTTATCCTGAGTTAAACAGTTTAAAAGTATTCGTAGCGTGATGACCGCATAAAGCCACAAATTCCAGTGTCACACATGATCTAGCGGTACAGCATACCCAATCAATGCTGATGGTGTCCATTTCGTGTTAAACTGGAGGGTAGAATAAATTGGGATGAATGGAAACCAAACCACATTTTTTTTTCCTTTTTCGACTTAGACCACAAATCCTATTCTCAAGCCGAATAATAGAGATCTCTCTTCTTTTCTTGTTATTTGTATTCAAGTAAACCTCCTCTGGAAATAGCTTGGAACAGAATAAGCAATTTATTTTATCGAGATATATATTATAAAATTTATCAATATATAAAACGTTTATAGTAGTATGTATCCATCTACTATTTTTTCTTTCGAATTAAAATATATATATTTTTTTACTTTCAAAAGAACAGAATGAGAATCAATTAACTCCCATTTAATTTCCTTCCGTATCTATTCAATTCAACTGCTCTCTTGTCCTGTAGCTCAGGCCTATCCTCATTTTGGTACTCTGTTTCCATTGTTCCTCATTTAATTTCTCCTCCATTTATTGCTACAATTGGTAAAAATAACTAACTCATGCTACCAAACCCATGAATATATTATTTCAGCAATTAATTATTAAACGCCGACACAAACAGTGTAGCCTTCATTTTCTATAAACTCGTTCAGTATCTATATTCTCAGGGTATGCTGAATCTATGTTATTTTTTATATTTAGTAAATTTTTAAAAAATTAACCGATTGATGCATATGCTATCAGTATTTTTTTTTTCAATTAATTTGTGTTCATTATATTTTGGATTGCAATCAATGTCTGCAAAGAAAAAAAAGGGTCTGTCAATAAAATATATTCATAGACAAAAAAAAGTGTACAGAGTGCTTCTTCAGCTATGAAATAACTAATAAAGCATTAAATGGAACAGTATTTATGTATCTCATATATCGTGCCTTTTTAGCTGGATACAAATGAATATGTCAATTGTTAATATCTGAACTTTAAAATATTTACACTTAGTATACTAAATGTTTATTTATTTATTTTTCTAATAAGATAAAGATGATTTAACTTATGTTGAATAAAAAATTTAAAAAATTCAGAATTCTTATTTCTAGCAATGTAAGATATAAATATTATCGTCTAATATAAACACTTTTTTGAAAAAGATTATAAATACATCTGGAGCACATATAAAAATCCACAGATTGACAGATAGCTCTCACTCCTAGTTAGGTAATTACTACTCAATTCATAAAATAAAACAGTGGAATATAGTAGAACCATGCAATTCAATTCCCACGTCTGATATGAGGCCAACTGTCTCCCTATAATCTGTTCTCAATGACATAACGAAAACAAATAATATCTAATAGTGAATTTGTAATGAGAGTCACTAATTAATTAATTAATTATTAGGCTAAAGAACATATTAAAGAGAGAGAATCCTACTGTGCTAGCTATACCTATACATATACGGTATGTCATTGGAGTACCAGTAGTAGTCCAGTACTACAGTTTCATATTTTGCTTTTAAGATTTGAATAGACAATCCAATCCGTATATATTATCAAAAGGACATTCACATGTAAGCTCTTAAATATTTGTATTTACTATTTCTCACATGAGGAAAAGAAAATAGTAGCGACAAGGAACAGTAGTGTATAAATAAGAGATGACAGAAACTGATCTGACTCGAAAAATCCGTCCAACTCGTCTGGACCCGAACACAATTTGACCTGATTTTTTAAAAAAGTCAAACTTACCTGATTCGATCCGAACTCGACCTGATCCGACCCGACCTGAGATCAAATGACCTTCAATTCAATCGAAATCTATTAAAGATCTGAAAAAACACAACTTATAAATTGACCTAACCCGACCCGATTTCTTTTAGAAGAACAAACTGACCTGACCCGTCCGACCCGAACCCGAATCCGACCGACCCGACCCGCCTCATTGTCACCTCTAATAAATATTGTTGAAACAGAAATAACACTAAAAAAATGTGGTTTAGACGTCTAGTTAACCAGTCATATTATAATACTTGCAGCATTTACATAAGTTATAGGGTTCTGTTTCTCCGGTCATGTTGTGTACACTTTGGAAGCATAATTCTAAAGTACATTTAATATTTTGCGCATCTCTGTTTTTCTATATTTATTAATTATTATTACAATAATAATTACGAATTTTGCTAGTTCTTTTTATGGATGATTGCCAAATTCTACATTGTTTCAAATTTAATATATGTCATCTAAATGATGAGAAATACATCTACATTACTATTCTTTTAGTTCAAATTATATTTATACATATCAAATAAATATGCTCAAATTTTATGTGTATATTAAAATTCTCTATTTTACAAAAAAAAAATGTTAACATTTATAATTTTTTCATAACTAATCTGGATTTTCTTTTTGACTAAATATATCTCTATCTGGATTATTCTTTTTACACTAATTTTCCAAAATAAAATATGCACTTCAAAATGCATAGAGGCCAGGGGTGGAGCCAGTCCACTTTGTAGGGGGGTCAAAAAAATTCATAAGTATAATATTATAATTATTTTGAAACTTAAGTATATTTTTATATTTTTTATAATGAAAGTACAATTCAAGAGGTGTATTTTTGAAAACATTTATAGGATAAGGCATATTTTCATAATTTTTTATTACAATCAAGCATATTTTTTTATTTTTTTTGAATCACAAATCTATTTTTAAAAAAAAAGAAAGTCAGAGGGGATTTTAAAAAAAGAAGAAGAAATTCAGAGGGGATCAGTGGCCTCCCCCTGTCCAAAGTGGTGAGGATTATTATTATATTGTTGAATTAACCTGAATTTCTTTTTATATCCCATTTTTACCCCGACAGGAGGGGCTCCAGGAATATTATCCTTGCTGCAATATCTGTGAATAAAATTGTGAGAAGCAAAATACAACATGGCTTTTCAACCCCATATTTGTTGAATTGTGAAATCTTTTTGATTTCCTTCAGGCTTCAGTTCAGAAATGATTGATCATTGCGAACAGTAAACAGTACCAGCTTCATATCATAGCTAGGTTGTCTCATCCTTTTGGGTTTTGGCATGTATCTTCACTATTTTCCCTGTTCACTATTTAATGCACGAATTATTGCCATCAATGGTAAATTTTATTTAACGACCGACCAAATTTTGTTCTATATTTAGACGTTCCAGGGTGGAATATTCCCCCGTCCTTTCATTTTTCATTTTTCTGTCTTTATGTCCTATTAATTTGGGACGGCACACAGTTGATGTTTTGGACTCGACTCTTTAAAACTCGCGCCGGTTCTATCACAGTTTGATAGTGATGTGATTTTAAGTTCTTAGTTCGAATCACTATCTAACTTTTGGAAATTTTCAATTTTTTTTTCTGTCCATACAGTATTGAAAAAAATAAAATAAACGAAACCTATCATTTTGATTTTTCTTCTTTTAAACTAGAGAAAATTAGTTGTATACCCATTAAAATTTTAAGTTTTATATATTTTCCCATTAAAACTTTATAATTACATATTTACCCATTCAAACATAAACATATTATATATTATTTCCCCATTTTTCATTTTGAGGAGTCTAATTGTAGATCGCTATTATATTATCAATTACATATAGGAACGACATGTGTACCCTTCGTGTAAAAACAAATACAAGGAAAAGGAGCCCTTCTTAAATGGGCAATAGGAAATTTATGGGTTGGGTATATTTAGGCATAGCCTCAGCCCTTAAATTCGGTCTGGTCTTTCAAAAAATTCGATCTTTATTCGGCTCTCATAAGTCCAATCCAGTCATTTTAATGATAATTATCGAAATTCTTAAGAGCTTGACTCAATCTTTAAAAAATAAGCTCTTCTAATCCGGTCCTTATCAAACCCGACCATTTTCAGCCTTTATCCGGTCCTTCCTAAACTCTTTCTTTAATATTTAATATTGTATATTAATTACACTTAAAAAATTAAAAAACAAAAAAAAAAATAAAATACCAAAACAGAAAAATATAATTTAATATTTTATATAAATATAAATTAACAATAAAAAAATATAATCGTAAAAAAATATATATCAAACTCTTACCAATCAACTCTTATCCGGCCCTTAGAGTCGGGAGGGCTTGATAAAGGCCGAACTCATCCCTTAAAAATCAAACCCTTTAAACCTAGCCTTCTAAAAGTCCTTATCAAATCCGACTCTTACCCGGCCCTCTCGTAGGCCCGCTAGATCCGACCCTTGAGAAACCTGACCCAACTCTTAAGGACGATACCTAGGTATATCCTGCTAGCAATTACGCGACAAATTTATTATTCTTGGGAACGACGAATAGAATCCCGCTCTTTAATATTTGATGACACTTCTCATTTTTATACTATAATAATTTTTTCTTTGATGATTTTTGTCCGTCTGATTTTACGAGTTGAAATTTACTAGTCAATTTTACGAGCAAGAGATTCTGAGCCAGCAATTATCATGAATGTGGAATATACATAGAGGGTAGCAATGCTTAGAGATGGACAATAGGCATTGTAACTTAACATCATTAAATTTGCTTTGCTAATCTTTGATAAGTAGACTCAGTTATTCTTTCAACGTTAAATTTATTTATTTTATAAGTACCTTCTAAAGTCGATATTTTGTGAAATTCCAAGGGGCAAAGCGAATGACTTGGACAATGACAAAAAGCAAATATTGCTCTCATTAGCAATATATAGAGAAGACCATTCGGAAATATCAAAAAGCTTATATATTATTTCTTATTTTGTGTAGTTAATTATGAAGTGGCATTTGCTGGGATATGGTCCAGGTAGGTAATTCAAGCAATAGCACGAACATTTTTAATCTTTTTGTGATGTGTTAATTAAGTATACTACAACTAAAAGTTTGATTATACAAGAGTATAATCAAGGAACTAATATCCGATATATTAATGTATCAATTGAAGGTAAGGGAATCACACTTATTTGTACTTTGAAATTGTCCCAAGTAATAGACTGCTGTTGTCTCTTGGAGTTTACACTCCATAACATCTAATCGGTATTTTATAAACTGATTAATCTTAAATAGCTAGAGAAAATGAATTGAACAAGAAGGGTATGTTTTAGGCACGGAATTACTTTTTTTTTTCAGATCTTTCAGCAAGGTTGTTATTGACAATTCGCATTTAAAATAGGAAAAATACTAATTTGATGGGTAAATAGCTAATTAATGTTTGATGGGTAAATATTTAATAACCAATGTTCTAATATGTTATATAAAAAAAATCTCTTTAAATTAATTATTTTATTTTTTAAAGAAAATTTCGTTGATAAATACTTTAATAGAATTTAATTCTTAGCTATTTGCTTAAGAGATGGACTCTTTAAAATTCAATATGGGTCATTTTAGCTCATTGAGATATCAAATTTCATTCTGAAATTTAATGTGATTTAAATTCTTACTCCAAATCCAGTCTATTATTTGCGAATTTTTTTATTTTTTGTACTTTCAAATAAAAAAAATATTGTATGCATTATCGAACAATTCAAATCCCTTTTATATATATATGAAGGACATTTCTTTGAAATACTTCTTCAATGTTTATCGCTCAAATTAATCCTAATTTGTTAAATTTATGAAACAAATTTCGAGTGTTTGTGGTTCAGCTACAACTCGATTTTTTTTTTTTTGAGTCTGATAACTCAACTCATAACAACTCCAGATTCAATGGCGAGAGATACATGTGCGTATTTTGTTATGAACATTTGAGTGTCCTTTCCTCCATTGTGCACTTTTGTAGTCATTTAACAAAATTTTGAATCATTTCCTTATCGTGTGAAGCAAATTAAAAATCGAAGGAGAAGGAATGCTTTATTTGGGACAGAGTTCACTTGTCCAGTTGTCCTTTCGGTATACTTGTAGGTACAATATATATATATATATATATATATATATATATATATATATATATATATATAAGAGAAAGACAATATTTATATATTTTAATAGAAAGTGCTGAACAATTGGATTGTGGAAAGTTTGTGGGTGCCCCATTTGTCTCAAAATCATGACAAATGGTTTCAATGGGTCTCCTGCTAATTCCTTAAATTGTAGGGACAACTCAAATAACCACCAATCAATTTAATTAATTCTGTCAGTACTCTTTAGCATAGAATGAGATATTTGAGTTATCTCAATTATTGTTGAAGTAACCTGTTTGTTAAGTTCTGCTTATTAAAAATATTTTTTTGTATGGTGTTTTGCTTGTTCTTTATAGGCCCATTAACTTTCTATAAGAACAATTTTTTTCTTAATTCAATTTGTTTGACTGGTCAAAGCATATGGCTTTTAAGAATGTATTTATTTAGTATATACATCTCTAAGAACAATTTTCCTAATATGGATAATATATATTCTTCCCAAACATGAACATATAACTATGCAAAATGAATCCAAAACAAAGTTGTGTCAAATTTAATCATCTTGGACCAATTTTTTCATTATTTTTTGAGAAAAAATGATGGGGTCAAGTATCATAACTTTTGTATATGAAAATGTGCTTAAGTACTAGAAATGTCACTGTATACTTTTATACAAGCAATCGAGTTATTTATTTTATTCGTCAAAGGCTCAAAGCACAAGATCACTTGAAGATAAATTGCCAAATATGGTCTCCCGTACCCCTCTCATTTTAGTTGTTTGAAATACTTTTTTGAGATTTTGTTTTGTGTCTCATATATATATATATAACACATAAAGCTCCTTTTGAGGTGTTTAACCCCGTCCTATTCCAACTCCGACCAAAAACCGACAGTGTTTGTTTGCTAATAACCCATAACCATACCAACCTCTATTTCTATTTCTATAGGTGTTTTTGCTCTACAATTAGTTCAAGTGGAATGCACTTAAAGTAATCAATTATCATTATTATTTTTGGTGGTGGCATTCCCTAATGTTGTTTATCACTTCTCAATATTGATGCATTAAAAACTGTAAAATTTAGCAATAAATATTTCCAATTGTCCTCCAATGTCGGTTGCAATGTTCTTTTCAAGGAAAAGGAATATTAAATTGCTATTTTGTCTTGATAGACAAATTTGTGCTCTTAAACAATTAATTCTACGCATTATATAATCTTAGAGGAGTTGGGCTTTATTATAAATGCCTCGTTTTTCAATAGAGGAATGTATGCAATTGTCCCCTATATTTTTCAAGTACCAAGTCTTCTTCTTTGTAGTTATGCTGTCTCTTCTCTTAAATGCTTTGCTCAATCCATTTTTGTTGTCTCTTTCAAACTTCTTTATTCTTCCTCCACAAGTTGCCATGGCCCACATATGGTTGATTGGAGGGGGAGTGGCCGTCGTACCGGTGATGGCTACCGATTGGGGCCGAGTTAACCATATCTTTCACAAGCACTTCTCTTCATTAAATATGTGGTACGTCCATTGACCTAAGCTACAGATATTGTGTTTTAGTGACAGTGATGCAAGAATTAATTAAAATCACATATTTATGTCTCTAAATGGTTACTTACCGATATCATATAATTGGACTGATTTAATGAACTGACTACAATCATAAGTTAAACCTGTGCTCTGCTATCTTTTTTACTATGTGGTGGGATTTAGATGTGCCTTTGGGTATTTGGGTCCAATTGGTTGAAAGTTGAAACTTAAAATTTCTTTTATATATAAACAATTTGTTCATACTTTGAAGGTAATGTTCATCTTCTTCCTTCTTTTTCCTTTTGACTGATAGAACGAACTATTGGCCATTTATGGGCTTGGAGGTTTATCAATTTGAGAATTAGGCTTAGTGAACCCACTTATTCAAATAGTACCCAAGTTTTCAGATAGTATAGAAGTAATTTTGTCAAAAATATAAGGACTTGAATTAAGCAAAATATAATCAGATTTACCCTTTGTTATGTATTATATACAATAAGTATTAAACATTGGAGATTAGAGAGTTGTTTGATGTTAATATTTAATACTCAAGTTGCCATATGTGACAGCGAAAGATACTAAGACAATTAAAAGCAAACTCAGGGACAATCATCACATGTTTTCCATTTTCTATCTTTCTAGACAAATTTCTCGTTATCTTCAACAGTTAAACGGGGCCTAATGGGCCGTTTTTACCATAAATTTGGGCCTAAAAAGTTCAGATGCATGTAATATTCAAAGTATATCATGTCTTGTGAGCCCTTAAATTCAGACGATAAAGATTCAAAGATTGTATCTCCGAATCCCTTACTCTTGCCTCTTGGTGAGTATAAAGATTTTAATTGTTTTTTCTGATTGATTGTTTATGCTAAAGTTCATTATTTTTCCTTTCTTTTTTCACTGAATTTCAATACTTTTAATATATTTTAACTATCTTGTATGTCCAACACAAAAATTATATGATCACGCTTTATATATCATGATCTTGACTTCATATTCCCTGCTGTGCATCTCATAAGAATGATAATATGTGAATCAATTAATAAATTTGATGCATTAACATGTATTTTATATGATGTACTACTTTTAATTATATTTTCTCTAGATTTGCATTGCAGTACCAGGAATTCGTGCTATGCTATCTCACCTGTAGAAGTTTACTGGCACGCTGTCGTACCTAATGGTCTAACACAACAATACCTAATGTCATCCATGAACTCATATATCCTGGTATTTGTCATTTCTTCTCTTCGAATGAATCTCAAGATTAATTTTTTTATTAGCGGACAAATAGTTAAAGAAACCACTTCTAGAACTTAAAGGTTCACCATTTTAAGCACACATGTCCGGTACCAAATTGTTTAGTTGGACTATTTTTATGATCACTGTACCAATGAGGATTTGTTTTACATTACTTAAAAATTGCATAGTTCCACAATGCAGAGCAACAACGACGTGAAAGTGGGGGTTCATTCTGTTTATACTAAAAATTTTCTGAGAGTATAACCAAAATGTAAATTCTTGTCATAAAAATTTAAAGGAAATGAGATGATCCGGCAGGGAAAACATGCAGTATCAGCAAATAATCTTTCCACACAAGTCTGCCATATCATCTTAAATGTATATTTGCTGAAACTTGACATAATATTTTGTCGCATATATCTTGAGATGTTGTTCATTTATAATGGTATCTTCCAATCAAGGACTCAACATCGTCAAAAAATAAAAATAAAAATCACTCAATTGTAATAGATCCTTGTGGATAAGAGTCTCTTAGTCCACTCAAATGTAAAGTAATAACTCCAAACATAATGAAGTTCAATAGAAGCAGAATAGGCAATGTCTTTGCTCCTCGTCCAGAATCTGATGCAAATACCATCTTCATAAAAAAAATGCTAAGATTCTAGATCATTTTTTAATGCCCCGGGCTCAAAGACCGCAAAAATGGATGGAGAAAATCATAAGTGCATGTGAGCGTCCTGCTATGAAAGACTAGAAGAAATTTTGTACAACATCTATAGAGTCAATGATAGACAATGTCACTTCTATTTCTATACTAGGAACGCATAATTTACAAGTTATCTTGACAACAACCAATGGAACTCATAGAAAGATGGCATTCAACATTACTTCCCCTGTAAAGAAATTCCCCGATCAAGACCGAGTGCTGATATGCAACCCATTACCATCTCCTCGGGCGATGTACTATTGCCACTCAAGCATTGCATATGAAGGATGCATTATGCGTCTGGTTGGAGAGGAATAGGATGGGGCAATAGTTAATGCTGCTACAGAATTACAGTGTACCACCATTGGTACAGTAGACTTGGGACGAGACATCCTTGACTTACTCAAGGTGAAGCCAGGAACTGATTCAATCTGCCACTGCCTTCGCCAAGATCACTTTTTTTTTGGGTTCAGGATCATTAATATAATGACCTAGCAGCTCATTGTCTGACTATGTATTAGCTTCTTCTTGGAATAATTGTATGATTATAGTTTTTAGCTTCTTTTCAGTATTACTATCATTGATTTTTTTATTTTTTACATTTGAAATTTCTAACTCTATGTTTCTGAATTGGGTTTCATTTCTGGCCCACCTCAATTTATTTCGGATTACAGATTTTGTTGTGGTTGTGGTTGTTGTATAGTTTTTAGCTTCTTTCATATAAAACAATACTTTTCTGTATATAGGCAAAGAACAAATGAAGAGTAATGGGGAGAGAAAAATGGATTTGCCATATCCTTAATGTTCTTTCTAAAATGCCTACATATAGGCTTGGCAACACAAATCTGAATCATGGCATTATTTACAACAGTGCCGCTGTGACTCTTTCGCAAAAAGTACCAAGGTTCCTAGTATTTGTTGATTGAGTGGCCAACTCATGAACATGAAATCAAACCAGGACTAATAGCATATTAGGTGCCATGATATTCTAGACCCGGAATGGGTGACAGAATTACAACAGTACCACTGCAGTCAGCTGCTGATCTGGCACAGCCATATTGTGCTGACTTGGATACAGTCCATCACCAATTTGCTAGCAATAGACGACATCATAGTAAATAAAGTTGCCATAACAGTTCCTTCCATTTTGCTACTTTTTAGTAGATATCATTACTTAATTTGTACAGGTGATTTTCAATTCGAGCCAATATATGTACATCACAAGATCTCACAGATTTGAAAGTGTAAAAAGGCAAGAAAACCACAAACCAGTAAACATAAAACAAGCATTTATCACAGAGAAAAAAAAGTAGCAAGAGAGGGATTATTCCAACTATCATAAAATTAAAGATTCAAATGGGTCAACATCTAAAAGCTGTTCCTGATTTTTTTTAGGCCAAATGAAGAAAATTTGAAGTGTGATAGAAATATGAAGACTAGAAGGGGATTAATTGCAGTATATAGCAGGTGCTCTACGAAATAGACAAGAGGAACAAATCACAATGACAGTTTGGTGTGAAGTTAGCTGTGCAAGCCATTGATCAACTTATTTTCTAGTTAAATTCCTCAGATGCTATCCAAGTACTGTTAATTTGTCGTGTCAGGTGTTTGAACAGAGAGAACCATGTTTTAGTCCATCCAACGACTATAATCTTCTGATCTGAATGCTGAAATAGAGTGGTGCTGGTTAGAGCTTTGGAATAGGATGCAGAAGTTAAAGATGAATTAGTTGGCACTAAAAAAGTACTAAATATCATAAGAACTATACATATAATATGCATTTTTCCTGCAAACTCATCTGTCAGAACCAGATGCATATTTTGCAATTTGCATATCAAAGTTCTTACTCTGAAACGTAGAATGCTGGTACAAGCATGCAGATATATGCAGGTTCCAAAGAGTCTTTTCATCCTTTTTTTTTTAAATTTCCAGAAACTTTGCTGGACAGGAATTTGTCAGAAAAAACATTTATACCAAGCATGGCAAGAATAGTTAAACGTTAAAACCAGAATGTTATGTTATGTATCAAACATATACCAATATTGGAAATATATAGACTATGAACTAGTATAGTAATATGATTCCTGAATTGAACTTTCAATCCTTTAAACCTATAGCATTGCCGGCAGAAAGAAATGTTCCAATTATTATTACTACAAAAAAATCAGATAATAGTTAAATCGTAGATAGAGAGAAGCACAACAGGAACAAATGTCAGAAGCCATTTCTCTACAAATTCTCCTTATATTCCAATTATTTATTACATGGCAAAATTTGATGGATGTCACAAATCTGATCAAAATCCAAACTTAAATTACCTCGGAATGGAGCAAAATCTGAATCCAAATCTGGACTTTGCAGCTTCATTTACTCTCACTGTCATATATCTCAGATCTAACAAAAGAAGTAAAGGAAGATTTTTTTTTTTTTTTGAGAAAAAAATATATGTAGAGAGGGAAGATAAAGCCACCAAAAGCTGCACATCACACCTAACTTTTATCTCAAAAGATAAAGATCGAAAAGCAGGCTCAAAATGAACAACCACAAGCAGGTACCAGCGCACCAGCTGGTTCAATTTGGCAAGGACAGGTTATAGCCAATGATTCTAGAAATGGACAGTATTAAGCTACAAAAGGCTTACAAAGTTCATGCTTCCAAACTGCTTTCAGAAGCAAGACTTGATTTTGCAAAACCATGGAAAGTGTTCTTTCAGTTTCACATAATATTAACTACCTTACCAACCCAACTTCATTAAGAACAACTAGAGGCTCTTGTTTCTTAGATATTATACATTTATACTATACACAGCTCAAATTAGATGTGTGTCTACTAGCAATTTCACATTGACTGACAGATCTAAATTGAAAAATAATCAATTGAATAAAAGGATACATCAGGTAGGTTCATAAGCAAATGCACCAGCCAGAACGCCATAAAACAGTCGATCCCTCAAAACCGGGTTGTGCCTAAACCCAATTCGAACTATAATAGAAAACAACACATATAAAAGTTTAATTAATTGAAAAGAAGGGGTAATGAGCTTAAATTAAAACCCCAAAACAAAATAAGCCTACTCAAGGGGAGAACAGGAGCGTAGATAAGAGGAACCAGCATGATATAAGGGGGTCCCTTGCGCTGCTTCGGAGGGGCCGTTCTCTCTCTAAATTCGCACAAGCCTATAAAGTGAGCCCGTAAGCGGTGATTGAGGTCGAGAAAGGCAAGTAGGATTATAAGATTCATACCCTGATGAGAAGTCGGAGGAGGAATGGAGCCTTCGTTTCTGCCTTTCAGCATTCAAACGGTTTGAAACCGACGAGGTGAGGACACTCATACAAGGCAGATTTTTTTTTTTAATTTTAGTAAATGAAAAAAAAGGGAAACGGGTAAGATTATCTTATTTTTTAGCTTTACTGGTCTGTACCGAGTTTCAAACTCGGTTTCAGATGCCGGGACTGAGTTTGAAACTCGGTCCCAGTTTTTTTATACGTTTATGTGTTATATTAAAAACAAAACACGACAGTCAGTAAATTGGTCTAAATATTATAACAAGAATTAAAATAAAATTTTACAAAGCCAAATATAATCACGATTAATACAATATTCTAAAATAGTATCAAACAAATTAAAATATTACAACAATAATTAAAATCTAATTGTTCTCATAAATATAACAATAAAATATAAACACATTGCTAATTTAAATCATGTTCTGCTGGAATGAACTCGATCTCGAGTTGGTAGTCTGTTGATACGATCCTTCATTTCATCCATAACCATTGGAATGTGTATCTTCCTTCTCATTCCTTTGTTGATTTTTGCTGGATCTGACCTAATGATCGGACCTTTATACATTGGCTAATCTCGTTTATTATAATAACTATGCCAATGATCAGGCTATGTTTTAATGTAAACTAGATCGTATAATATGGACTAACATACTGAGTGTAATCCAGTCTTCTGAATGAACAAACGACAAGTAAGTGGTCGCATGGGATGCCAGTCAATTGCGGTTTCTGACACCAACAATTACTGATTCCCGTCATCGCTAATTCAACCTCATATTTCATTTCACCCTTTTGTCCCTATTATTTCAAATAAAAATTACAAATTATTATTTAAATTTTGAATTGAAATAAAAATTATATAAGTATAGAATATTACCGACTTGATAAGTCCATTTATGTTGTAAACATCGTAGTTGTTGATACCCCAATCCAGTGATATGACATCGTAAGTTCTTCCCTTATCACCGCGATATTTTATCAGTTCGGTGACATTTTTGGAGAACACCAGACCTTGAGATTCCCAAGTCGCTGCAACTTCTCGGTGATTATAAAACCACTCAACACATTTGTGCCACGTATTTTCGACGATAGCACATATCGGAAGTTGTCTGACGATCCTGAACACGTTGTTCAATGATTCTGAATCGTTGCTTGTCATTATTCCCCACCGATTGAGATCCGTCTAGATATTGTGCCCATCTTTCTTGATAAAATACAACCACTTGATCCGGGGTTAACTCCTCATAATAGAATTCCTCGGCTGATACTTTCTCAGCTGCATCAGGTTGGTTATTGCGGTTTCAGTTATTTTGTGTCCTTCTGTTGGACACTTATTTGTTGGGAGATTTTCTTATATGATTATTGTTTTTTTGACGAACTTATAGGATGTCGGTCTAATGTGATTAATTTTTTTAGTATATTCCTCGCAGCTCCATGATTTTTTATGTCTTGCAGCTTATTTGAAAAGAGTCTTTATTTTTTCATATGGCAGTTCTTATACATATTTTGTGCAATGTGTTGAGTATAATAACAGTGAACAACCTCGTCTACTGATTCTTATCATCCAAAATTCGGTCTCTCAAATACAACTCTTTATACCTAGATATGAGATAACAGTAATTTTACCAGGACCGACAACCTCTTTACGCAACCACTGCAAAAAATGTGCACGCGATATGAATATCGTAACCCATACCGGTTGAAGTGTAGAATTTGACCTCCGTGATACACATTGATCAATAACATTTTCGTCAGTACACTATGAATAATAAACTCTACTGTTAGTGTATTTAATTTTACAGTAAAAATTAATAGTCCAAATAGAAAAAAGAATTTACAATGTTGATGAGACGAGATCGGTGAATACGGATCAGCTCTGATCTGTCGAAAAATATTTTTTTGTTGGAAGGTCTTTAGTATTATACAATATCATACTGTGCCGAATAATCGTGCCATACCGTCCGCGGAGCGTGTCGTTTAATATCTTACCCTATACACAAATTTAGAAGTGAATTAAAACTCTGGAGCACGTCACATGGAGATTAATGGACGCTTCGGTTAACAAACCGATGCCAACTCAAGCAGGTTAAACTCTTCAAATATTCAATGCAACGATCCAAATCCACATTCACTAGTGTGTCAATGCCGATCCAAATCAGTCCAATGTTGCGTGCTCAATCCAAATAACGAACTGAAAATAACGGGCCAAATCGCTACATGAGCTCTACAACAAACATCCGATCCGGCCCAAGTCCATTTCAGTTTCGTAACCACTAACCAGCTTTAATTAATTCTAAAATGAAAAACAGAGAAATCAGTCGGATAATTCATTAGAAATACTAAATAGGAACTACTACAAGGAAAAATAACATGATAAAGTTGGTGCGGTGCGGAAGAAGAACGCAGACGCGGGTCACTGCGTACTTGCCCTGCTGCCTGAGATTCACGCAACACAACACTGAATGTCTGAATCCTCAATTTACACGTGTAAGCATCTCCTTAATTCGAAGCTCCACGGAAGTGCAATCCAACGGTGCGGAGGTTTAGCGTACGCTTTAAGCTAAGCTAAGCGCGCCTAAATTAAGGGGTCGCGTGAATTTAAAGCCCCGAACCTCCTCCCTTTCTGATTTCTATTTATACTCTCCGTCTTCTCTCCTCTCTCTCACAAGAAGGAATACGATCGATCTTTCAGTGCGAATTTCAGACCTAAGCGAGAAAGCAGCAATCTCAATGGTGTGTTGTTTGATTCAATCATTCAAATGCGGTTCTCTTTTCGTAATTTTAAGATTTGTGAAATTAAGATTTGGGGGGTTAGGGTTTATGTTAATGAGTTTTCGGAATTCCTCGCAGGCTCTTCCTAATCAGCAAACTGTGGATTACCCCAGCTTTAAGCTCGTTCTTGTAGGAGATGGTGGAACAGGTAATGTCTCACATTTTGCACGATTTTCATGTCATTCATTTCATTTCAACTTCTGATATATGATTTTTTTTTCTATCTGGACATGCAGGAAAGACTACATTTGTGAAGAGGCATCTCACTGGCGAATTTGAGAAGAAATATGAACGTGAGTTTATAATTTTCAAATTTTCTTTCATTTTCTATTCCGTTTCTACTGGATATACAGATTTTGATCGTGGTTTATAATTCTGACAGCTACAATTGGAGTTGAGGTGCATCCCTTGGATTTTCACACAAATTGTGGGAAGATCAGGTTCTATTGTTGGGATACTGCTGGCCAAGAGAAATTTGGAGGCCTCCGTGATGGATACTAGTGAGTATTCAAGAACATTTAAGTCTTGCTTTTTAACAATTTATCATAGCATATCTTTTTTTTTTCTTTGTAATGCACATTATTGTTAGCCTTGATTGGTTTCCAACAAACAGAAAATATACCTTTTTATGCTTCTCCATTGCAAATATGCAATGCTACTCTCACTTAGCTGCGACAGCTGTGCATTAGCATTTCTTCTTTGGTCATTTAATTACGTTGCCAATAGTTCCTTAGCTGTCTCTTAAAAAATCTTGAACCTGCTTGAACATGTTCCAAGGAAATCTGAAGTTCTATGTAAACTGATAAGATAAAATCGTTCACATTTTTTAAAATATTCATTAGTCTCTGGTCTTGAATTGTTGACCTCTACCCATTTTAAGTAAAATGAAATCTAAACAGCAAAAACTAGTCTATTTGGGGATTTCTAGAAGGATCATAACTGTTTTAATCAGAATTGCTTAATTTATCATTCTAGTTCATCTAAATTATTGCTTAATTTATCTAACAACTTTGAAGTTTGAATCTTACTTTGTACCAGCATTCATGGCCAATGTGCGATCATCATGTTTGATGTTACTGCAAGGCTGACATACAAGAATGTCCCAACATGGCACAGAGACATATGTCGGTTAGCATTTCTCACTTGATCACATTTCTTTATAAACTTCTTTGCAAATTGAGTCAATATCTGCAATTAACACTCATGATTTCCATGAGCATTAATATGGCGAAGAAAAAAAAATTAAAAACAACCTTTTGCTCTTTTTCAACAATGTTGACATGATTGTATCATTTATACCTTATTTTTAGGAAAACAAAAATCTCTTATTTACCTTGTATTAGATATTGTAATCCTCTTTTAACTTGTTTACTGCTTCATTTAATTTTTAAAAACTCAAATAAAGGTTTTTCTTTATGCAGACATTAGCAGCAGAGTTCTAAAAATTCATACTTCTCTTTCTGTCTATTCTGTGACAGAGTGTGTGAGAACATACCGATTGTACTGTGTGGTAACAAAGTGGATGTGAAAAATCGCCAAGTGAAGGCTAAGATGGTAACGTTTCATAGGAAGAAGAACCTGCAGTACTATGAAATCTCAGCAAAGAGCAACTACAACTTTGAGAAACCTTTTCTCTACCTAGCCAGGAAGCTTGCTGGGTAATTACATAAAACTTACATCCTTTGCCTTGTTTAAATTTCAGCCTAGATTGATCAATTGAGATCTAGTTATGGATTTGATATTTTTTCCTTTTGTAGTGATATGGGTCTTCATTTTGTTGAATCACCTGCACTTGCTCCCCCTGAGGTTCCAATTGACCTCGAAGCACAAAAAAGGTATGTTGAATTCTCTCTCCCCCTCCCTCCCTCCCTCTCTCTCTCTCTCCTCTCTCTTTCTCTCCCCCTCCCTCTCCCTCTCCCACTCCCTCTCTCCCTCACTTCCTCACACACACAAGCACACAGATAGGAAATTTTTGCATGAGATCACTGTAAAATGAATAAAATAAATAAAAACATGTATCCTTGCTTTTCTACAGGGTTGAAGCTGAGATGGCAGCTGCTGCAGCACAGCCTCTTCCTGATGATGATGAGGATATAATGTGAGATTGGAAAATTACAGAATGTTTAGCTACCATTGTTCTGTCATTTGTCATAGTTTGCTGCCAATGGTTGTTATAGAGAATGATTAAACAATGTTAGTTGCATGTTCCTCGAATGCTTTAGATGTCTAGCCTTTTCTTTGCCTTCTTGTTGGATTAAAGGAAAAAAGAAAGCATGTCTTCTGTGAAGCCTTAAGATGGGATAGCTAATGTCTTGAATGAATCAAAATATTTCAGTTGATATGCAATTATGCATCAAAATTTTGTGCTGCGATTTTTCATTCATTCATAGCACCCTTTAGTTAAATTAAGAGTTTCTTTATTACCCATTTATTTATCACAATAAAGGCATGTATTATTGCGTATTCAAGATAATGAAAATGGTTTTCATGTAAAGGAGAGGAAAAAAGAGAAAATTGAACTGGTTCTTATAGATGGAAACAGGGATTGATAATTATCTTCAATTCCCTGCAATTTGGTTGATTTGTTTCTTTGTTTTTCTTCACTATTTTTTTTGTTTGTTTTGATTTTATATCTCGCTCACAATAATGATTCAAAGTTCCTACTTGATGATGCAATGTCACGAGCTACATTTTGCACTTTGCAGCCATGCTTTTCCTAGATTAACCATCAGAAAATTACAGAATTATACCTCATACCTATCCATTTTTTTATGACAAAATATATCCTGATAGTTTCTGAAATTTGTCTGTTTTGGTACCAACTGGATTTGCTTTTCCCTTATTTTTCTATTTTATTTTATTTATATTGCAATTAATGAAAAATATATATCTAACATATGAATGTTGAAGCAGCAAAAGAACCCAATGAAGAACACATTTTTTGGGCACAGATGCTCTTGTAGTTTTGAAGCCAAGTCATTGAACGGGCAACACAGATATCAACATCCTCTGCAAGTCAGCACTAACACAAATTTTGTGTTTACCCACACAATAATATTTAGAGAGAACCCATGAATCTAAATCTGATTGTAATGCTCGCACTTGACTAAAATTCAAAACCAACAATCTGGATTTAGCCACAACTCAACACAACATTTGATGTACAAAGTATGTATAATGCTGTTTGTTCAACAGTAGGATAAAAAAAAAAATCTTTACAGCAAGTACTTTTAAAGTACAGTGGAAACACTAACATGTTTTAATTTGCAACCAATTAATACAGCCTCAGACTACTCGTTGGAATTCAGTACATGCATCATAAATAGCTAGATAGTGTTAATTGCAAAATATTTCATCAGTCTAACACGGCCTCCAGTTCGAAGTGGGGCACAATGCAAAAGACGATGATCAAACTCATATGGTTAGACGAATTCGCTAATCATTTTCAACTCAAGTTCAGAAAATTGAAGCAAGAATTGATTTAACAACCAAATTCACTTTTCCGTTAATAGAAACCTGGATACAAAACAATAAAGTGAATTACTATTGTCGCCAAAACGCTGTAAGCAACCCTACGGAAATGCCTATTCATTCAAAAGCAAGCAACCACCCCACATAATTACAAAATGCCTAGTCATTCAAAAGCCAAAACGCTGTAAGCAACCTACGGAAGAGTAACCACTGTATGAGACTCAATTCAACATTCAAGCCTTTTTGGGAGACTTGGCAGCCTTCTTTGAAGGAGATTTAGGAGATTTTGCGGTCTCCTGGCTGTCGCTCTTGGTCTTCTTTGGCAGCAATACGGGGTTAATGTTAGGCAACACCCCACCTGATGCAATTGTCACTCCAGCAAGCAATCTCCCCAACTCCTCATCGTTTCTTATTGCCAGCAACACATGGCGAGGCACAATGCGGTTCTTCTTGTTATCCCTAGCGGCATTCCCAGCCAACTCCAGCACCTGAATTTCAATTAATTAATTAGTTGATCGACTGAACAAACCCTTTCATCAAATCACAGCAATAACTGAACTGAGAGTTGAAAGTAGTACCTCAGCTGCAAGGTACTCTAGAACAGCAGCGAGATAGACCGGAGCACCAGTGCCAACACGCCGAGAGTACCGGCCCTTCTTCAGATACCGACCAATGCGCCCCACTGGGAACTGGAGCCCAGCCCTGACAGAACGGGTGACAGCCTTCTTTCGGGGCCCACCTTTCCGCCCGGCAGCGCCCTTCTTGGCCTTTCCTCCGGCAGCGGCGTCCATCTTCAGATCCGAGAGTTTAAATTGAGATAGCGAGCAGAAGATAGGAGGAGAGAATAGATGGAAATTTGAACACAGGGATGTTCTTTTTTTTGGTTATTCGGATTCGAATTTGAGCTTCTTTTATAGCAAGAAGCTTCCAAAGAACATATGCCAAGATGGCGATCCGTGGGTGCTCAATTGGACGGTTGGATGGGATTGGTTATCGACGCCTCGGATGTTTCCATAGGCTGCCGTAGGAGATCGCAATGTGAACGCAAACTAAATCTCAATGTATATGAGCCAATCGGCTTCCAATTTTGGGCCAAGTGAAGTGATGATCCATCACAAACGATAATGCATAATGAGCTTCTTTTTATAACATTGATGCATATTTTTAGGGATAATTAGTTATATATCACTTTAAATAATTTCAGAAAATTTTTTTTGCCTTCCGATCCGGATTATGCGAAATTTTATTGAGAAAAAAATATTTAATACTACATAAGAAATAATTATGAAAAATATCAAAATATAAAATTTTATAGACGATAAATGATTATCATTACTTTGAGCTTTATTTTATTGTTTTTTTAATATATAAAATGTTATTATTCTAATAATTTTTTTATTAGGTAAGAATATATATTAAATTATTATTATTTTATTTAGTACACTCAAATTTAAATTTTCAGATTTTGAAAAAAATACCACTCCAAAGTTTGAATTTAGATAAATGACACTCTAAGTTTATTAGCTTTTAATTTTATCACTCAAATTATAATATTTTTTATAATATCATCTAACTCGCAAATGCACTACTATGCTATATATATCTAGGAAAAGCGGCAATACAAAGAAAGAGCTAGAAGGTTCACATATTGGCATGATGGTTTTGCCTCATAAACAACTCAACCGATCAGATATTAGTATTCTATACCGACTTAGCACTTTAACCGTCTTTTACCACTTTGACTTGCTCTTCCCGCCTAAGAGCTCATGTCCAGCTCAGCTAGGTTAAAAACACATCCTTTATTCATCCTTGCTTCCTAAGTAGCCCTCTTACTAGGGCTGCAAGAAATTTTCGAAGTTCGTAGTTCGTTCGTGTTCGATTCGAAAAAAGTTTGAAAAAAGTTCGTTCGATTTTAGTTCGAAATTAATTTCAAATCAAACTGATTCGATTAGAAATTATATCGAATCAAACTCAAACCATGGTGAGTTCGTTCGAAATGTGTTCGCGAACTATTTTTGTTTGAATTTGTATTAATTATTTGATTGTTTGAGACTTTGAGTAGTATGAATTTATATGAAATTTATTAATTATTGTTGAATGAACTTTTAGTTTTGTATGAATTTGTATTAAATTGACACTTTTTATATTTGATTCTGTTATTTTGATATGAATTGTGGAATTTGTTCACCTAATAATTCTATTTCGAACTATTAACGAATCGAACCGAACAGTTCGAACTTTTAACGAATCGAATTTCGAACTATGATTTGAGTTTGAAACTGTCTATCTATTTCGAATCAAACTAGTTCGAAATAGGTTTCAAATCAAACTCGAACACACGTTAGTTCGTTCGTGTTCGATTCGTTTGCAGCCCTACATCTTACTATCGCTACGCCCGTTTGTGCCCTCTATTTTTTTTTTTGGTTATATAAAAGAAGAGCTTTGCTTCAATGAGGATATATAACTAATTATCCCATATTTTTAAGGGACAAAATAATATAATATAAGAAAAAAAAGATCATTATGCATTATCGTTTTGTGATGGATCATCACTTCACTTTTGGCCCAAAATTGGAAGCCCGTTAGCTCATATACATGATTCAGTTACTCTTCACATTGAGATCTCCTACGGATGCTTATGGAAACATCCAGCCGTCAATAACCAGTCCCATCCAACCGTCCAATTGAGCACCCACGGATCGCCATCTTGGGATATTTTCTTTGGAAGCTTCTTTATATAAAAGAAACTCAAATTCGAATCCGAATCGACGAAACACAAGAACATCCCTTGTGTTCAAGTTTCCAACTATTCTCTCCTCCCATCTTCTGCTTACTATCTCAATCTAAACTCTCGGATCTGAAGATGGATACCGCTGCCGGAGGAAAGGCCAAGAAGGGCGCTGCCGGGCGGAAAGGTGGGCCCCGAAAGAAGTCTGTCACTCGATCTGTCAGGGCTGGGCTCCAGTTCCCAGTGGGTCGCATCGGTCGGTATCTGAAGAAGGGCCGGTACTCTCAGCGTGTCGGCACTGGTGCTCCAGTCTATCTTGCTGCTGTTCTAGAGTACCTTGCAGCTGAGGTAGCTAATTAATTGCTGTTTATTTCAACTCTTAGTTCAGTTGTTGCTGTTTCTTTCAACTCTCAATTCAGTTAATTAATCAATTGCAATGCAGGTGCTGGAGTTGGCTGGGAATGCCGCTAGAGATAACAAGAAGAACCGCATCGTGCCTCGCCATGTGTTGCTGGCAATAAGAAACGATGAGGAGTTGGGGAGATTGCTTGCTGGAGTGACAATTGCATCAGGTGGGGTGTTGCCTAACATTAACCCCGTGTTGCTGCCAAAGAAAACCAAGAGCGACACCCAAGAGACCGCAAAATCTCCTAAATCTCCTTCCAAGAAGGCTGCCAAGTCTCCCAAAAAGGCTTGAATGTTGTAATTATGTGGGATGGGATGGGATGGTCATCCTTTATGACAATAGAAATTCAGTTTATGGCTTTTGTATCTCAGTTTCTACTAATGGACAAGTGAATTTGGTTGTTTTAAATCAGTTTCTTGGTTTAATTTTCTTTACTGGAATTTAAAGTGATTAGTGAATTCATCTAAAAAGAAGGGATCGGTTAACAATGGGTTATTATGATAATTTTAACAATGAATTTTTAAATAAATATAAAAAAATCTTAAAAATGAAAAAAATTTTATGAATGTATTTTTACTTTTAGATTGATGGTCATTTAAATTTCATTATCGTTTGATGGTTCATTAAAAATTATCAAATTTTCATGCAATTTGTAACAATTTTAATTTAATGGTTTTTGATGAACTATTAAATAATAATAAAATTGCATAAAATTTGAATGATCATTAATTTAAAAGTAGAAGAATATATTTATAAATTTTTTTCATATTTATTTTTTATATTTATTTAGAGGTTCATTGTCAAAATAATCCATTGTCCATCCCACTCTTCATCTAAATTTGGCTGTTCAATGTTTGTTCCCCACAGTGCTCACTGTCAAGAATTTTTTTCTACTACTCTCGAATAATCCACAGTATATACTTTCTACATCAAATATTGAGTTGGTTTTGAATGAAAAAGGGCTGAAATTGAATTGGGCCTAACAAAGCCCTGATTGAATCAGATTTATATTCATGGGCCGAAAGAGATTTGTTAGGTCCAATTCAATTTCGGACCAGGTATATCGAATTGTGTGAACAATCTTTTTCTGTATGAAATGAAATATTTCGGACCAGGTATATCGAATTGTGTTGACAATCTTTTCTGTATGAAATGAAATATTACAATGAATGTTTGTAAGTTGGGAACTTTTAACTTGACCATTATTGTAATTGCAAAATTAAGGTAATCAATTGCAAATAGGTTGATTTAAGACGGAAAATGAAAGAAAGAAGGATTTAGAAATTTGCAATGAACTGGACTCGACAAAAGTTTTTAATTGCTTCAGACAACTATATAAAAAATATAATTTCCATTTGGAAAATGATACCTGACTTGGTCACTTGGTATGGATGGTAAGAATTTATTTAATTCTAAAAAATAAGTGCTATTAAATTTACAGAAAATATTAAAACTTCAAAACACCACAGCAAATTATTGGTGGCATTTTGAAAAATAAAATGGTTTTGGAGTGATATTAGAGAAATAATGAATTTTGAAGAGATATTTTGACAATTTTAAAATTTTGGAGCAACATAACAATAATTTTTCCTAAAATTTGTAGCAAATACTAGAAGTTCAAATTTCTATCTCACGACCTTATATATATATATATCTATACTATTATATAAAGCAGTTAAGAATTGACAAGTCTATTTTTTATCATTTTCTTTAAATTTTTATATCCCAAAATACTCTCTTATCTAATAATTTACATTAATTTTGACTAATCAGACGAACATGATAACGTCCATTATTTTGTATTCCTCTTCATTTCTTTACTATATAGGAGGAAGATAATTAAAAGTTGAGAGAAATGATGCAAGATTATATTTGATATAGCATATGTAATTGATCTTGTATTTATTAATTTTTTTAATATTAGAATGAAGTATATATTATTATCATGTGATATTTTTCTATATCTAAATAAAAAAAATCACTACAAGGGTACACAACTAGTATATAATTAAGTAGAAATTAATTATGATTGACACTTGATAACATGATTATCTATCAATGATGAATTGGGACAACATCATTTGCAAATGTCAATCTTCAAGACGAGCCCGAGAATACTCGATAATTTCATGATGAGATAATTTCAAAGGAGCTACTAGTTCATACTTATGTAGTTATGTTGCTATAAATCAAACATCATGTAGTAAATTATTTGTTTGTAGATTTGTAACTATTTTGAAGAGTCATCGGTCAATTACTGTTTATTGAAAATGGATTCATAAAACCTAAAAAGTTGATAGACCGTGCAAGGAGTATCAACGTGCGAACCCCAGTAATTGTTGGTGTTATCTTTAAATTTATTTGTAAAGTTAGTAGCAATTAATACTTCCACAATTTTTATTATATAAAAAAATTGGATGATATCAGTAACAACATTGAATCTTAAACATAGGTTAACGCTAGAGACTCATCAGAGAGTAGCACTGTTTTCACAGTGCCATGCAATTCCACTGGCACCCACTGTTTATCCAACCGTTTTATCCAAATCTCAACACCATCTATCTATCAAGTCAGGTTTCTTGCCTTTAACGGAATAAATAGAAAAAGCAACGGTATCTTACAAAATATTGTCCTCAAATTTTAAAATTAAAACTCTCTCCATTTCCAAAAAAAAAAAATGGTTCAATACTTGTTCAATTAGAGACTCTGATCTATAAAACTGGAGAAAATCCAACCCAAAACAATCATAATATATTTGTCATACTCTCCATTTCTCCATTCTACCATTTCAAAAAAAAAAACATGAAAGAATACATTCTGATCCAGATGGGATCAACACCATCAACATTAAATATCCGAAAAAACAAATCTTATGTGGGGCCAATCAACAAGGTGATATCACCACCAGAGAAGAAAAACAACTGTCAAAAACAAAAAAATATGTGTGTGTTCTCCTACCAACCATTCAGGCTCCTTCAGATGTAGTCTGCACAAAGGCATGCCTGATCTGAAAAATAACAGTACCAGAAAGGCAGTCGCTGAGAACAGTCTGATGAATAAGGTACCGACGGTGGTTGTCAAGCTTTCGACTAGCGAGAAAAACCGTTACAGTGGTTTCCAGCTGCAAGCGAGCCTTGTACTGTCATTTACAACTGATGATCTTTGAGTTGTAAGACAATCTATCTGGTTCCCAACTCTCAGTCAATATAGATTTAATTATTTGGAGGCTAATATTATGTGGAAATTATGTGGTACTTTGTGTTTCAGTTCAGAATAATATGATGGAATGCTGCTTTCCTGAAGTTTTACCCTTGTTGGGTTAGGGAACTTATTGATCAGAAATTGATGATATAATATGCACTGATATATAACTAATTCTATGTCCTGTTCTTTCTTGTTTGTCCATTTTTCTCAATATAGTGCTGGACTGGCCACAAAAATTTTCTGCTTGAACCAGATTATTATCTGTAAATTTATTATTTTTAAAAAATAAAAGTCGAAAGAAAAAAAATCTTCAATATAAAAATGGTCAAGTTAAATTAAATTAATATGACCGTTTTTTATACTTCATATCATATCTCTCATTTTGGAATTCAAAATACCGATCAAACCGTTCAAAATAATCTTCATATTAAAATATATATATTTGGAGACCAAAATTTATATTTTTTTAAAAAAAAAAATCTATTTTTTAGGGGTAGAAAATCATTAGATCAATGCATTTTTTATCTCTACAAAAAATAGAAAAAAATAATGTTATTGACATTTAATGAATAGAAAAAGTAGGAAAAAACATTGTTTTTTATCCAATTGATTAACGAATGAATATTCATATATATCACCTGAAATAACTCAATTATAACACCATTTTTTTTGTTTTTGCATGATATAATTTTTACTTTCAGCAACACACTTAAATGTTATACACTATATGTATTACTCTGAAGATTATGAGAAAACTGCTTTCACCAAGAGCTTCATTTTATTCTCACTTTCATTTTTGTAATATTTAACGGATAAAACTTACAAGTTGCTCCGTTAATCTTCGTGCGGAAGCGGTTCTGACCAATACAGCACTATCACTGGTTCTACAAGAAATCACGAGCCGAAACCGGAAGCCTTGCGTTTTCCACAACCTAAATTCTTCAAGTCTTAACAGAGTATCTTTTCTCTTTCTCTCTCTCTTTGATAATAATGACAGATTCGTTTTTCTGATCATCTGTGAGAGAGAGTATACTAGTGTATATTTATAAGCCAACGCATCCGCTCAATACACTTGTTCAATGCACCTCTCCAAAGGCACTGTTCAATCTTATAACGGGTTGGGTTTGGATTCGGGTTTCCCATAATGGTATCGATAATTAAATCCAACATCTCCCACTCGCACAAAATGGAAGACCCGATATAAACTAAGAGAATATATAATTTCTTATCTCTCGTAAAATTCATACAAGAAAATAGGCCGTGACCAAAGATATTTGAATTTGAGAGCATATGTTGTTATCCAACTTGTTAGGTATGTATAACAACATCTAAGTAGAGTAAATATGCAAGACTTCAGATCATCTAATCATATTTTAAGTATAATATGATCTCTTTTATTTATTGATACATCCATACTTATATATTCACAATCATGTCACATAAACATAATTGGTGCACCAGTGAATATAAATAAATATAATACTATAATGATCTTTTTCTTTTATCTAAAATCTCTTCATTCCAAAACAATTGTTATCCAGATATGTTTCATTAGACCGCATCAATCATGATCATTGATAACATTCCAAAATAACTAATTGAAATGAAACTTCAAGTATTTAGTAAAAAAATCAAAGAGTACTATGAGATTCTTTTTATCTCACGGGTCTCACACAACAAAGAAGCGAGAGATCATATCTTCATACCCTATTGGTCAATTGCACATATGGTATGAAACATATGCTATGGTATTATTCTCCATTTTCTTATGGAGCGTATGTCTAAACTAAAATTTTAATACCATACAAGTGATAGTTCAGATATATATAAAATATCTAACTTGAGTCCACAACTCTACTTACTTTTAAATACAATAACAAGACTCCCACTTGGCATAAGACAGTTAAGGTAAATAGTGGGTATTTCACCTTCGGTCATAATTGTAATTCATATGACCTCATCTTGATTCTTTATCAAGGCGATATTATTTTAAGCACTTTGCTCTCACGTTTTGTATCATATTTAGCTTAAAACTAATCTCATTTCTATGTACTACAAAGACATAGAAGCGATTGCCTGTGTGAGAAGGCCAATCAACTGTCTGACATACCTTTTATTTTATATCTCATCTCATGTGTTTGCTAAATATACTGATATTAAATAATTTATAACAATCATCACATAAATGAATTAAGAAAATAGCATCCATTGCATTTATCCCATAAATATAAATATACATGATATATTATTCAATAAAATATAAAATCATAATCTACGTAACCCTAGAGATTTGACATGACCAACAAACATATCTCTAGGTATTGCCTTTGTAAAAGGATCTGCCACCATTTTGTGTGTAGATATATACTGCATGCAAACTTGCTTTTTCGCCACCATGTCTCTAACGAAGTTATACTTAGTATCAATGTGTTTGGTTTTTGAATGATACTTGGGATCTTTTGTATAAGCGATCGCTGCCTGACTATCACTATGTACTAACACTGGGTCAGTTTCATTCTCACAGAAACCCAAGTGATTTAAAAATCTTCTAAGCCAAACTGCCTCTTGTACTGCTGCTGAAAATGCCACAAATTCAGCTTCCATTGTGGATAAGGATATACAACTCTGTTTCTTACTACTCCAAGAGATGACTCCATTATTAAGTAAGAAAACATAACCAGAGGTAGATTTTCTTTCATCTAAATCTCCTCCCCAAATCAAGATCTGCGCATAACCCATGAGTTGTAGATTTTCTCCTTGAAAACATAATGAATAATCTGCATAAAGACCTTTCGGATACCTAAGTATTCTTTTCACCGCTTTCCAATGGGACTTGTCTGGATTAGCTTGATATCTACTCACCATTCCAACGGCGAAACCGATATCCGGTCTAGTACACATCATAGCATACATGAGATCCTTTCAAGACTTGAGTAAGGAATTTTTTCATTTGTGCTTTTTCATCCGGAGTCTTTGGACACATTCTTAAGCTAAGACCTTCGCCTTTTGCTATAGGAGTATCAATGGATTTACAAGATCTTGCATATGAAACTTTTCAAGTATTTTTCTGATGTAATGCTCTTGTGATAGAGCTAACATCTTCTTGGAACGATCTCTTTCAATCTTTACTCCAAGAATATATCCTGCTTCACCCATATCTTTCATATCAAAATTGGAGGATAACCATTCTTTGATAGTTTTCACATACTCCTTATTGTTACTAGCCAACAAGATGTCATCCACATAAAGTGATAGTATCACAAATTTATTTTTGGATCTCTTAACATACACGCAAGATCTTCATCAATCATTTTAAAATCGAATGATATGATAGCTTGATGAAATCGAATGTACCATTGTCTGGAAGATTGTTTGAGACCATAAATAGATCTCAATAATTTGCACACTTTGTGCTCTTGACCTTCAACAACAAAGCTTGCAGGTTGTTCCATATATATCTCTTCTTCCAGATTGCCATTTAGAAATGCGGTTTTGACATCCATTTGATGCAACTCCAAATCTAAACCGTGAACAATAGCTAGTATCAATCGTATAGAAGTAAATCTCACAACAGGAGAGAAAGTTTCTTCATAGTCTATCCCTTCTTGTTGTGTATACCCCTTAGCAACAAGGCGTGCCTTATACCTGTCAATTGAGCCGTCAGCTAGACGTTTAATCTTGAGAACCCATTTGTTCCCAATTGCCTTACGTCCTTTCCTCGGGAGATCAACTAATTCCCAAACATTATTTGATCTCATTGACTCCATTTCTTCTTCCATTGCTTTCATCCATTTCTCTTTAGCGGGACAAGTGAGAGCCTCTCGAATATTTGTTGGCTCTTCTTCATCTTGCATGACAATCATGTAAGATTCATTCTCAATTGGAAAATGACGTTTAGGAACTCTAGCACGGTTGCTCTCGCCTAATTTGTGATTGTGTTTGAGCTTGGCTCGGCATCATCTGCTAATTTTCTCCCACTTGGATGAGATACTTTTGGAGGTTCAGGAATATGCATTAAACGATTTGCAACAATCAAATCATTTTGTTCATCTACCTCATATAGAGAAAAATCTTTTTCTATCTCACCCTTTCTTGGAAATTCATTTTCTAAAAAAATGACATCTCGTGACTCAAATTCTGTTACACTCCCACTTGATTGTTCACCAATGAACACATAACCTTTGGAATGTTCAGAGTATCGTATAAATATACTCTTTTTACCTCGTGGACCTAATTTACCATGCTGATGAGACATATCATGAACAAAAGCAGCACATCCCCAAGGTCTCAGATTACTAAGATCTGGTTTTCTATTATTCCAAAGTTCGTAAGGAGTAGAAGAAACAGATTTAGAGGGTACACGGTTTAGAATATAAACAGCAGTCAACAATGCATCACCCCAAAAAGTGATTGGCAGATTTGCTTGAACCATCATTGACCTAACCATTTCTAAAAGAGTTCGATTTCTCCTTTCACTACTCCATTTTGTTGTGGAGTATATGGTATGGTCAATTGCCTAAGTATTCCTTTTTCTTCGCACATTTGTTTGAATTCATCAGATAAATATTCGCGACCACGATCCGTTCTTAAGGCCTTAACCTTTCTGTCTAATTGATTTTCAACAAAAATAATAAATTTCTTAAAGCATGCAAGAGCTTCAGATTTATGAGATATCAAATAGACATAACCGTATCGTGTATAATCATCAATGAAGGTGATAAAATATCTACCTCCATGTCGTGCCCTCACATTCATTGGTCCACAAATGTCTGAATGAATTAATTGCAATGGAAATTTAGATCTAGTTCCCTGTTCGAAATGGTTTTCTTGCCATTTTTCCTTTTAAACAATTTTCACATGTTGGTAGACTAACCCGCTTCAAGATGGCCTAGTAAGCCTTCTTTGGCTAATCTATCCATCCTTTGTTGTCCAATATGACCTAATCTCATATGCCATACATTCACATCAGTATTATCATTAGCATATGTAATTAAAGAAAAATGAGTATTATAAGAAGTCATTATATTAACAACATCTAAAATAATAAAACCATTCGATACATATCCATAACCATAACATACATCATCCAGATACAACTTAATACTAGTATCGCACATGTTCAAACTAAATCCAAATCTAAGAAGAACAACAACAGATACAAGATTTCGTCGAATTTCAAAGCAAAGAGAACATCATGTAAGAGAAGGGTTCGACCATCACGCATATCCAACTTGCATGTGCCTATACCTCGACCGGTACACGAGAATTATTTCCTACATAAAGCCATTTTGATCCTTGAGGAATTCGACGAAAATCCACAAACAAGTCACGATCTTTGGCTACATGGTCTCATTGCCCCCGAGTCTACAAATCCACAAAGGATAAGAATCGGCCATAAAAACAGAATGAAACATATGAAAAATATGAAATATTTTCTATTATCTCGTACTCATGGGGGCTCATTGCATTCACGAGCATAGTGACCTTTCTTGCCACAATTGAAACATTTGATCTTGGCCTTGTTATGCTTCTTAGAACTGCTCGAGAAGCCTTTCCTTGCCATGATACGCCCTTATACTTTTTCTCTTGCTTTCCCTTTCCCTTGCCATAATTTGACTTACGTTTCGACCTTGTCCTCCATGAGAACTTGAACCGCCAAATGCACGCAGAGTTTCGGTTTCCCGAGGTTTTGATGCCTCAATACGATCTTCCTCAAGTTCTAAATGCCTCGACAAAGATCGTTGAGAGTTTTAATACCCTCATTATGAGTTAAATTCACTTTCATGTGTTCCCATGTATAAGGAAGTGAACGAATCACGCTTGAACTTCTTGTTCATCGGTCAAAATATGGCCAAAGCATCCTTTAACTCACTAATCATATTCGACATCTCCCCGAGATGTTGACGCATGTTTGTGATTAGGACGCTTCTTGTAAGTGTCAAATTTGATGGTGAGTTGTCTCGGTTTGGTAAAAGTTTCCACCAAACTTCGCTTCAAAGCAAGCCACATCTCTTTGGCAACTTCATATTGCCTGAACTCTCGCATCACATCATTTTCCATACTGCTCAACAACGTAATGCGAGCAATGGAGTTCTTCTTTTTCCATGATTCAAATGCAGCAGTGTCACTAATATGCTTGGGAGTCAGAGTTGTCCTTTCTCTGGTTCAGTTAGAATATGATCCAGGACCGTAAGAACCTCTTGTTCTTCCAGGACATACTGAATTTTCATGGCCCAAATTTCATAATTTTCGCCATTCAGTTTTTCACCCTTATTAAGTTCTGCCACAATATTTCTAGATGCAGATGCCATTTTGCTAAGAAATTTAAAAAAAAATTAAACTAAGTCAGGACATCACACAATTCTGATGACTTAATATAAATTATTTAATACTTAGCATAACACATATAGTTTTGTAACAAACTCAAAATAATTTAATAATAATAATATTTATAGATTAAAATCGAAAGATCATCAAATTTCACAATCATCTTTTAATTCTATAAATTTTATTAATATTAATTATTTTAAAGTACAAAACTCCCACAAAAAATTGATAAACAACAAATATATAAATAATAATAAAAAAACGAACAATAAAAAAAATTCGAACTTAAAATAATTATTCAGAAAAAATTCCGAATTTAACAGATGTATATATATAAAGGAATCACTATTCTAACACAAGTTGTAGTATGGTGTAGTGGTAAGACCATTCTTACTTTAGAGGTCATGGGTTCAAGCCCCAGTGAAAGCAATGTTTCTTTATTTTGCGCGGTTCACTGGATTTATATAGACCAAGTTCATTTAAAAAATAATTAAATGAATACAACCAAATGGTCCCCTCTTCCTCTCTCTCCAGCGAAAAAATAAGAAAAGAGACTTGGGATTTGGTACAATTCGGAAGTATAGAAAAATATCCTTCCCAATCAAGAACCCCTCAGCCCAAAAATAGAAAATTTGGAGCAAAAATTTCTTCTTTGTATGGCTGTGATTTATTTGGATTATAAATTTGTCCAACCCAGTTGTACAAGATCCGAAATAAAAGTGTATGTTGATTTCTTTTCACTATTTTGCTATGCATCTCCAAGAAATGCACTTATAAAATCTCTAAAACAGTGAATTTTATAAATATCTTAAAATAACTAAGATTTCACTGAAAAATTTTCAGATTTTTAAAAAAAATTGCGATTCAAATCTGAAATTTATATTTATTTAATTCTGGAATTAAAAAAAATAAAATAATAATTTTTTTTTTAAATTATCTTATGTAAAACTAATTTTACATATACATAAAACTCACTAAAAATAGTGATTTAATAAACCAGAATATATGCTATAAAAGCTCTGATACCAATGTAATATTTAACGGATAAAACTTACAAGTTGCTCCGTTAATCTTCGTGCGGAAGCGGTTCTGACCAATACAGCACTATCACCGGTTCTACAAGAAATCACGAGCCGAAACCGGAAAGCCTTGCGTTTTCCACAACCTAAATTCTTCAAGTCTTAACAGAAGTATCTTTTCTCTTTCTCTCTCTTTGATAATAATGACAGATTCGTTTTTCGATCATCTCAGTGAGAGAGAGTATACTAGTGTATATTTATAAGCCAACGCATCTGCTCAATACACTTGTTCAATGCACCTCTCCAGTGCACCTGTTCAATCTTATAACGGGTTGGGTTTGGATTCGGGTTTCCCATAATGGGCGTACTGATAATTAAATCCAACAATTTTCTTACCATATATAATAACACTAGCTATCATTAGACAAGAACTTGACCCTGCCAAAGAGTCAAAGACAAAGTAAAGTTATAACTAGAATAATGGAAGAGCACTATTCCAGCCAAGAGCTGTAACAAGGCAAGTGATGCTTTCTAACGCTGAGAGAGCGAAAAATCATACGAAATTGCTCAGTCCATGTTTATTTGCTCCACTATTTGAAAATTTCAAACGAAAGCCAGATAGTGGAAGTACAATTTGGACACAAAAGGATGTCACCTTCCAATGTTTTCTTCTGATTAGAGGCTGCCTCAAATCAGTCGGTTTTCTGAAAAGCACAACCCAATCTAATTCGGATGCTTATTCAGATCGGAATACTTATTCTCTGCTGCGCAATATCATGCATCACAATATATGATCCGTTAAATCAGTTTGAGATTTATGCTATTTCAATTATGAAAAGATTCAACGGTTCACGAGAATAAAGATACATCTAATTCGTTTGCTGAAAAACACCAATTTAATTCCAACTTGTGTTTTCTGGAAAGATTGTATCTGGCATCAGATCAATAGGTTTTGTGAAAACATCAAATTTTTAATTTTCAATTGCAACGTTGTTATCGATGAGACGATTTTGGATGTTAAGAGGCGATAAGCTTCTCGAATATGTACTCTTTAAATGGCAGGGAAGCAATATATCTCGTCTTGAGATGGATCCTCGGCCGTTGGATTACACTACGATTCGAGCAATTTTTATGTCAGATGGTTGAGATCGCCGTCACCTTTCCTTTTATTTGTTTTTCATTAATTATCATTTAACAAAAAATAATTGCTGACTTTCTAAGCGTATAAATTATAAATATTTTATTACATTCATTATTGAATATTGAACAATCGACTTTACGTCGTTAATAGAAAACACTAAAATAAACTGAGAATTTCTTCGAATCGAGTCTATCAGATTAATCGAGTTTGCTTTGCACCAAATAAGCTATAAATATGATATCTCATCCTTTCTACCTTTAATTCAAATTATTTATGATTTATTATATTTCCAAATATAGTACTAATCGGAGGAATGTCTCTTTTTTTCAAAGATAACTGGATTTTTTTCCCAATTCTATTTCTGTTAAATTTTCTTCGGATCGAAGGTATCCTGCAAATTTAAACAATGAAAATAATAGGGATGGTATTTCTTCATCGAAAAATTTTACCAAGAAATTCAGATCCAATTAAAAGATAGCGTTGACTAATGAAAGACAACATAATTCAAGGCACCAAATCGAACCGATGCATTAAAATGGTAACATCCTTCAGATCTAGCAGCAGATCAAGTGAGGTGCGTTATAAAACTAGCTATTATCCCCACTTGATCCAAATCCCTTCTTTATTTATATACAAGAAATCTTCAATAAGTTCGGAAAGAAAATTAAAAAAAAAAAAAAAGCAGAGTCGACAAATTGTTCCTTCAAACAACCACAACCATACTCTTAATCAGTAATCATGCGAACCAACAGATCCCTTACGCGAAGTGTCAGAGGCGAGGCGAGAGGCTATGGCGGAGTGATACATGGCGTCATGATAGGTCTCCGTTTCCAGCATCTTCCTGCGAAGCACTTTTGCCTTCTCTTCAGTGAAGGCACCAAATCTCGGCTTGGCCGCTGGCGGATCTGCCGCTGGAGAAGCCTGAGATGCGATGGATGCGTCGATGTAGTCAGGCTCCGACGACATTCTGAAGAGTGGGGCCCACCAGTTGGGGGATCTGGCGGTACCAGCAGGGTTGCCAGATCCGCCATTAGAGGTAGCTTGAGCGCGGACCGAGAGGGGAGCACGGTAGGAGAGGAGTGTAGACGACGCCATCAGAGGAGAAGCGAGAAGAAACCAATCTAATCTGGGGTTTTGGAGTAGGTTTGAGTTCAGGTCAGAGAAATTGGGAATGGATCAATGGAGAAAGGCTAGGAAGGAAGGGGTTATAACGAAGAGGAAATGGAGGCCGATTGCACTTGCGACAAAAGAATTAGGAAAGGGAATGGATTTCACCATAGACTAGGTTTAATCATCAGATGATAAGCTAGCGGGGTGTCCGACATGTTGGACCCACATTGTCTAGATTTGGAATTAAAAGTGCAGGTGGTTTATCCTGTAGAACAGTTCTACAGAAGTTAAGAGATTCAAAAATAATGGATAAGGTCCGGGGCACACCTGTATTGCGTGGCGATGATCTAGCACTAGCATCTTCTCGCTATTTCCGGTTTAACCTTCTTTACCGTTTGCTGCATTCTCTTTATGTACCAATGGTAATTTGTAATTTCAAAAAGTACTTCATGAATTTGCAAAGATATTTGTTCGTATGACTGTTTCTTTTCATAATTTAAATTTATAAGCTTGAATGGTAGAGACGAATTTTAACCATAAGTTTTGCATTGAATATTTTAATTATGCGTGGTTACTAGCATCCCTAACAAAAATACTGATGCACAAAAGTTACAATAACTTATGCGAGTAAATTGGCTAATGCTGAAATTCAAACCAATAAAAAATATGTTTTAAGAATTTCGCTGAAAGGTTCAAATATATTGGAACTTTATTTTTTTCCTTTTTCGTACTGTAATTTATTTAACAGGATATCAGTTCTCTTGTAAATAATGTTTTTAGAAGGATATGCACGCAATTGTGCTTGAGGGAAAGAAACTTTTAACCGGGGACGCTTTTTCACAACGGTCCAAATCACTTTTCCTTTTTGCTTGGCAAACGGTGGGCTGAGAGAGCGCCCCAGCCCCCAGGATTCAAGGGGGTATAATGGTCATTTCAAATCCTAAACTGTAAATTTGACGGGGGCGATGTGAGCTGCGATATTTTGGTCACCCGCGTTTGTATACTTCCGACGACCGTCGCACCGTGTGCTTTCGCTGTATGTGACTACGCTCCTACCTCATTGAAAATTCGACACGTGTTCCAAATGGACTCCACGTGATCCAATTGGATTGCTTCTGGATTCTAAAATTATGTAGCGGGTTACTTTAGAAGACTACATGGGAGACGATGATTCCAGAAACGTTCAGAAGTCACAAATTCAATGTTTGAGTATAATATAGATATAATTTAAAAATAATTCGTTTTATATAATATAAATAAAATATATATTATAATGATAAAATGTTAAAATTATATTAAAAACTATAAAATTTTATATAAAAAATAATATATAATGTGTTTTTTGTCGAATAATTCGTGAATAAAACCGTTTTGACTCAAAAACGTAATGTATATTAAATTGACGAATTATTTGTGAAATATACGGTTATACATAAAAAATGAATTATACACGAATAAATCACGAATCTTATTACTTTCTGACCCGTTAGTCATTTGGATTCATGAAAATGTGCTTAGTAAATTATATTGGAAATGTGTATTCCAGTGACGGTTGTTTCGGCCGTGAACACCCGGGCCGTGGTTTGTTGGTAAAACTAGCGAATCTTCGAAAATGCGAATATAATACCTTTTGTTCAACTGAAAAACAGAAAAATAGTCATAAATCATTACGAATGAACCCTATTTTTTTAAAAAATTTGATCTAAACCCTTCTGTATCAGCGAAATGGGGTTACAGCGGGGACCAGCAAAGGCCTTGTCCTAATGAAAACATAATTTGTACGGTCGATCCCTCTTTAATATTTTATTAAATATCTAATATAACACTCGATTTATTTTAAGAATTATGTCTCTTCAATATGAATGAAATTATCTAATTTTCTGCAAAACTGGACATGGATTGCTTACTCTTCCAGATACTCTTTTTAATTCAAATCCATATGACAATTATCAAAATTAAATTTTTATTTGACAATCAATTTTAAGAGTGGTATAAATGAATGAATTATCTAATTTTCGCTTTTAAATTCAAATGGCCGTCATATTATTAGAAGTGTCTTAATATTTTAGGGCTTGTAAGTTTTATTCACAAAAAACTTTATGAAAAGAATCAGTGTTGTAGAAGATTGATTACAAGGGAACCATAAATATGCCTCTTTCTAGCGTCCATCGAACTATGATGATTTCATGATAAAATTGCCCTGTAAATAAAGGGAAGATCACTTGATAATGGTTATTTTGACAATTTTAATAATGAATCTTTAAATAAATATGATTTTTTTAAAATAAAATTTTTTTATAGATATATTTTTCTACTTATAGATTGACAATCATTCAAATTTCATGAGTTAGACTTTGATACTACGGGTAGTTAATGATTAAATTTACTACAGACTCAAATATATAGTTAAATCATCTTCAAATATTGATTAATGGGTCTTAATAAATTCTTTATATCAAAATATGATGGGATGTAAAAAAATTTATTTTATAAATTTTCTAATTATTAGTTTTGGATTTTTAAAAATGACCTAGAAAATATATATTATTATTTTATTATTATTATTGAATCATCTTAAAGAAATTCAAAACTAATACTTCAAAAATTTTAAAAATAGAAAAAATTTATATCCCATCATATTTTGATACAAAGAATTTATTGAGATCCATAAATCAAGATTTGGAGACGATTTACCTATATTTTTTAGTCCGTAGTAAATTTGATTCATTAACTGCGCGTAGCACCATAAACTAACTCCGATTTCATTATCCTTTGATAATCCATCAAAGACCGTTAAATTGAAACTGTTGTAATGTGTATAACATTTTGATTATCTTTGATGGACTATCAAATAATAATGAAATTATATAAAATTTTAATCACCATCAATCTATAAGTAGAAGAATATATCCATGATTTTTTTTATTTTTAAATTATTTGCATATTTACTTAAAAATCCATTATCAAAATTATCAAAATAATCCATTGTTAAAGGGATCCATTCCTATAAATAAAAACAAATGTATGTGATAGTTTGGTATGTGTTAGATGAGAGGCACATCAGAGATGACGCGGCATATCCAAGTGTCTACCAAATATAAAACATGTGTAAATTAATCAAAACGCATACGAGTATAAGTTAGGGAGGGATAGTAATAGTTCATAAAAATTAAATTTGGTCAAATTGATTCACTTAAAAATTCGATCTTTTTATGGCCTTTTAAATCTGGCTCGGCCCTTCATTCTTGTAAGGACTGAATTTGTCCGAGTCTAAGAAAAATGAGTCCTTTTTATTTCAATCCTTTTAAATTTGATCTTTTTTAAATTCGGTCCGATTCTTTTCAAACTCGGTCCGACTCTTATAAAACCCTTATATTTTAATCATATTAAAAAATCATAAAAGATAACAAAACACAAATATATGCTACTTTTTGCGACATTTATATTTATAAGTTTTGCTTTTATTTTTTAATATTTTGTACTATATTTTAACTATAATTAAAAATAATTAAAAAATAATAATTTTTTTTCTAAATTCGATTCTTACTCGACTCTTAGGATCATGAGGGCTTGATAATGATCAAGTCTTTCAAGAGTCGAGCCACTCGCTAAGAAATTAGGGTTTTTGAACCCATCCCTTAAAAAATTCTTATAAAACCCGATTTTTATCTTACCCACTCATAGACTTGCTAGACCTGACTCTTAGAAACAAGATCTAAAGTTAGCAAACATGTTTGGACACATTTAAGAACGATAAATCTCTTCAAATATCATCTTCTAATTATTGAACGTATTTTCTATTATTTTGTGAAATTCTTTTAATTTTTAATTTTATTTATTTCTCCAGCTTTTAATCTTATTAACAACTAAAAACTGAATACTTCAAAAACACGTGCAGTTCTTCCTTCGTCCAGCACCAAGTATGCAATACTAGTAGTAGTTAACGACATCAAGTTCCATATCTCTCTTCTTCTTCGTCTTCTTATTCTCTTTCTTAATTTTTCCTCAATAATTATGCTTTACGAGCTCTCTATCTCAAAATCTAGGGGATATTTTAAAATGACATGTATGATAAATTTATTCAAGTTTTAATATTATGCAAATGTTATATTTTGAACTATTCTTCAGCCAATATTCATTCTAATTATTAAAAAAACAATTTTAATCCATTATTGAGTTTCTTTCTAGCAAGAGCTTTCATGCAACTTGCGTTCCGATGGACGATATTTACAGGTTTTGTAATTTTTTTAGGTCATATTTGTATCACAAGGTCATTTACCACCACCAAAAAAGACCGATGGCGAAATATACACAAGAGAACAAAGAGTAGACAAATGCAGGATAGGTACATAAACAGTCCATGTGAGTTTAATGTTTCCAAAGTGGTGTACCACGTTTCTGGGAAACAAAATAATTAAAAACACAAATAAATAATAAAATTTCAATTTTCAATATTGAGCCCGCCTCAACTTTTTAGAGCGGGCTTTCGTTGAACGTATACATAATATAGCAATAGGGCGGGATGACTTAGACAATAATTATTTTGATAATTTTGATAATAAATTTTTAAATAAATATTAAAAGAATTTTTAAAAATAAAAAATTTTATAGACATGTTATTTTATCTATAAGTTGATGGTTATTCACATTTCATATAATTTCATTATCGTTTGATACTTTCTCAAATACCGTTAAATTAGAACCATCACAAATTATATAAAAATTTGATAGTCTTTGATAAAATATCAAACGATAATAAAATTATATGAAATTTGAATAATCATCAATCTATAGATAAAAGAATACATCTATAATTTTTTTTATTTTTTAAATTTTTATTAATATTTATTTAAGAATCCATTATTAAGATCTTCAAAAGAACAATTGTGAAGTGATTCCCACCGTAGCAATATAGCATACTACCCAGTATCTAGGGGTGTCAATTATCGATCCGACCCGATTAATTATGATTTTTAAATTAATTTTATGGTTTAGTACTAATTAAAGCTTAAATCTACACTAATTATATACTAATTAAGATTAATTATAAATTAATTAATATTTAATTGCTTAAAATTATATAAAAATAATTAATAAATAATTAATTATTTTACACGGGTCGGATCGGGTCGATCCGTGTCCCGATCGGGTCGGGTATGTATTAAGATTTTTTGATCCGAATTTAATCTGGTCGGATCAAAAATAATAATAAAATAATATGACCCGACCCGACACAACCCATTGACATCCATACCAGTATCCATCTAGTGATCATTGACGTTTTTCCTAAAAAAAATTGACGTTTCTGACCTCTTAAGTACAAGCACATCACTATTATTATATGATAGAAAAATTTTATGTTGTCGACTTTTCAGAGAAATACAATTCCGTTGATCACCGGATTCCTTTAAACCTTTTAGCGATATTTCTTTAATCCGATGGAGCGATTAAGATGACCGACACAGATAGTTTTCGTCTCTGTCTGGAACTTTATGTTTTGAGAGAGATTTGGATTTGTTTATTGAAAACGAAAATTTGCCAGAAAATAGAGAATCAAGAATAAATTTTCATAACCAAACTTTCTCCATATCAAATTCAAATCCTCTCTTAACGAGTTCGCTGCTTAATCAGAAAACTGTCTTTGTGTTCTTCAGGGACCAATAGCATAATTATATTATTATCAAACTTTATATAATTTAGACCATCACTAAATCATAAAATTATTAATACGCATTCTACACATTAAAAAACCCACTTCTCATTACACATATTGAACCCGATTAATAATACAGAATTTGATCACTTTATAACGGATATAATTAGACAATCCATTATACAATATATATTTATATTACATATAATCTCATATATATATATATATATTGTAATTAATAATAATTAATTCCAACATTATAATCAGGCCACTGCACAATAGAAAATTGTTAGTAAACAAAAGTTATGCTCATGCACCAAAATATCATGCTAAATCCCAAGTTTCAAGGTGTCAATCATGGCTTGCCCCACCGAACCAAAATACATGGATCAATGTAAAAACCACTTGGAAAGAGGGATTCTTTTGGGCCTAAATTAACAAAGGAGAATTCTCACATTTTTTTAAAAAATAACCAATTAATCCAAGAAAAAAAAACATTTCATTTCCTCCACGAGAACCGTTCTAAGCGTTTAGTTATTAGTAAACACTTTTTTTTTTGAAAGTTTGATTATGCTTTTTCAATAAGATTTGCAGTAAAAAACTATTACATTTGTCAATTAATTGAGAGCCCGAGAGAGAGAGAGAGCGCGCGCACTTACAAATATATGACTATACCTTCTTTTGGTAAATGTAATAAAATTAAAGTCACGTAAAAGTTACGTCACTTTAAAATAATGATGTTAAGTGAAGTAAATATATAAAACAATTTATATAAAAAATATTGAAATAAAAAAATTAGTGACTCAATTTTAAAATATCTAAAAAATTATTTTAATTTTCACCACTTTAAATTACTTCTGTTTGATACTTTATGACGTTTTGTTTAAAGCATTTTTACTATAACAAACGGACTACCGTAGAGAGTAAAATACTGTTCATAATTAAAAATAATAATAAAAAGTGCAAGAGTGACCACGAACTCTGGGAAATCAAACCTTAATGATTTGAAGCAATCGAATTTCACATGGTGCATTAGATGAATAATTACTTTGTAAGATGTAAACTCGGGTATCACGTTGATATACAGATAAGAATCTTTAGTGAAAGTAAAAAATAGTTAACAAAGATATGACTTTTTTCCTAAAATAAAATGTTTCTTTTTACTGAAAATCTGAAGGTAATAAAATCAAACGGTATAATTGAAGAGACAATAATAACATCCTTAATTATATTACACAATCACTATAACAGTAAAACAAATTATTTTAAGAAGAAATAAAACATAAACAAATTTAATCATTCATAAACCTAATTAACTTAGAAATTAAAATGGATTTAAACTTTTTATGTAATCTTAATAATTATAAGAGCATCCGTATTGGTGTCGACTGTCAAAATTAAATTTTTATGCCATGTCATCAATTGACAATTTATTTTAAAAGTGGCATCCCTAAATAGAACGAAATTGTCAAAATGACACTTTCGTAATTAATTTTTTACTTCTTCACTGACGTGGCTTGTCAAATGGATTGTCAAATTTAGACAATTGTCTAATTTTGCCTAGTCTCTGCATCCCTGAAATTCAAATGACAATTATCAAATGAGATTTGACAATCAATTTGACAATAGGATGCGGATGCTCTAAGGTACAAATTCAATAATACGGTCAAATTAAATTTTAATTGATATACTTTTTTCAACGAATTAATTAAACTTAATTTATAAAATTGATAGGATAATGCGTATACTGCTGGAACATTCTGGTCCCCAGTGCATACAAACCATGACGTGTCGTCACGTTTGTCATGAGATTGATCGAACAAGACAACCCATTTGTTTGTCAGGAACGATCCCCAGGGCCCAGGGGCTCATTCCCTCATTCATTATCGTACCAGATCTACCAATTCAATACCGTATCGGATTTTGAATTGATTTGAATTGATTTGAGTCCTGGTTCTCTGTATCAGAATCTGTGGCTATACATGTTTCAAGATAGCGCTGCACTTGCGCTTTTATTATTTTGGGCGATTCCAATTTGTTCTTCCTAGTCTAGGAATTCATCCAATTTGCGATATTGAGAAACCCTTGCTTAGGTATAACCGTATAAGGCAGAAGAATAACACAACAAATTGAAAAAAGAGGTAAAAATTATAATAAACTTACAGAGCTACCAGAAGAGCAAGGAGAAATCTACAAGTAAATGTTGTTTATATTAAAGCGCTGACTGGAGGCACATTTGTACAAACTGAAACGTAATATATATCCAAACTGCTAAATTGAGATTGTTAATACTATAGATACTCCATCTTTACTATTTTTTCCCCCTATTTTCACCTCCTTTTCCGAAGACAATTTATTTTCAAGAACATCATGGCCAAGTTATTTAGCATTTGGTTTGTGCAGTGGCATCCGCCACCTCCTTTCCTTGCATATACGCAGTTCAGTATGACACAAAATCCTTTTATTCTTCTTTATATTTATATATCTAGGTAGAGCATAATGGAGTCTGGTTTCCGTATTCACAAGACCAGTAGCTTCTTCGGAAATGCAACTACACTGACAATGTATCTTCTTGGTTGTTTTCCTCTGGATAAACCTGCAAACCAGTGGTACCAAGGAAATGACACTCAATTTGCTATGATATTCAACATATGTTGGTTCTCTGTTACTTGTTCTGATATCAATAAAAATTGTAATTTAAAGGAACTTAAGGTGCTATTATATTTGTAATTAAGGTATTGTTTTTGTGTATTTTTGGTATATCATCATTGTAAATTCATACCTGTAGCTGGAGGCGGTCACCATGGAAGCTGACAGTTCGAACTTTGAGTTCGCCTCGACTAGTTGTGAGCTCATCTAGTATCTCTGAATCACATTTATCCTCATCTCTGCTATTCCCACTTTCTGAACCTGCTGATGATCCCCTTTCCTGGGCACAACAGAAGAAGGTAACAAGTAACAACAACATTAACTAGACTCGAAGAAAAAAATATTTTCTGACATTGGAAACTTGCATCATCCAGCTGCCTCATTACCCTGTTTGACTTGATATAAGCCATATTTAGTTCACAACACATCTTCAGTCATCATATTACTATACACTATTTGTTAACACTTGGGAGTTGGACTTGTGTTCTTTCCTTCTTTTTCATTGATAGGTCATATGAGATAGAGATGATACTTCAATTATGACTAATTAACAACTTTTCAGTATAATAAATGATCTTAAATTATCATAAAGAGAGATGAATTACCACTATTGATGATCTCAGGAGATTGTACGTTTGCTGTTCTCGTGGCATGCCAGGGATTTCTTCATACCCAGCCGCATCCAATTCATAGAGGTAGCATGAATTGAAGAATTTTGGTAGCATGTGCTGTCTTAGTACCACCAAAATAAAGAATGGAAGTGGGAACAAAATACCGGCTATTGGTATCCAAGTCACACCAAAACATATCATGAGGTACACTAGTTGCAGTACTGTAAAAGCAGCTATAACCTTGAAGGGCACTGATTCAACATACGATGCATGATCTCCTTCTAGAACCCTGTTAAATTTGTTCAAATTATTCAGTAAGAAATTATCAGCTGCAAATCATTATATCAGGCTATTCATTGTTCAATTGCAGGATTGATGGTAATAACTTGACCTGCCTCAAATACTAAGCACTATTGGGTTATTTGGTGCTTAATTACAGATGTGAGCCAAACAACGTTGCTTAAAAGTCAACTTCAAATCTTCAAAAAATCAATGTACTGATAAAAAAAATTTAAAGTAAAAATAGGACCAAAAAGGCTAAAGAGGTTACTTGAAACGACGGCGAGGAGTAATAAAAAGAAGCAATATTCTTTCCCAGAACTGGTTTCCGGGCAAACTATCGATTGCCATGTAGGCGAAGTAGCCCCATAAGACAGATGTTGGGATCTTCCTAATGATAGGCATTGCGCCAAGACAACAGCCGACAAGCAGAGACTGCAGCAAGTTGCTTACTCTCTGCTCATTTACACGCACTGGGAGATGCGACTCTATGTGCTTTTCTGGATCGAATGCCAGTTCCTTTGTTTCATCTCCATGGTTACTGCCTTTCATGACAGCATCTCTCAGGGGTTTTAGTTCTCTTGAGGATGATCCAAGCTGCATTAATTATAGATTGAATGATTTTAGTTGCTAATTTATTTATAAGAATACTATACCTCTTACCCTCCTTTGTTATTATTTTTTCCAGGATGACAAGACTGTAAATTCATAAATAAAGTTTGCACCAGGTAGCTTGTCAGTTCATTATACATAAGATGACATAGATTATTTCCTAATTTCCGTATATATTCATTTTGTGTAAGATTGTACCAAATTTTATATCTGGGTCAAAAAACTAAAATAACTGTACTTCAATTGATGAACTAAAGTTTTAAAGGAGAGAAGCAACTTACAGTTTCTCCCTTCTCCATCTCGAGGAAAACTTGTTGCATCTTGCCATATATCTCCTCACTGCTGGCACGCTCCTTAATGCAATCTTTTGCACTCTCAACCATCTTCTTGCGCAACAACTGAGACAATTGAATTCCACAACAGAAATGTTTAATTTGCTTGCGGAGTTAGTAGAGAGAGAAATAAGTTTATTTATTTCACTTTCTATGTATTTGGATCTGACATTTAGTTGCAGTATAAGGTTCAGTCAATGTCAAATCGCTGACGAATCAATTCAATATTAACCATATAAACTCGTATACAAGTTATAGTTGTATTTAGTGCAAAGAGTAAAGTTTCTGCTAATTGAAGTTGGAGAGGTTTATTTGCAAGTTTTTGCATGTGCCTTTGAAGATGCATAGTATAGCTAAAATTGACATTGAAAAAATCATGTAAATTTGCAAACAATGTCAGAATTCTGCCAAAATTTAACTTGATATTTTTTACAAATAAAATTCTTGAATATGCCAGGTCATCCTTAAAAGAGTGGTATGCACAAAATTAGAGCTGGAGTATATTCTTATAAGTTTTTGCAAGTGCCTTTGAAGATGCATAATATAGCTAAAATTGACATTGAAGAAATCATCTAAATTTGCAAGCAATGTGAGAATTCTGCCAAAATTTAACTTGATATTTTCTACAAATAAAATTCTTGATCAATATGCCAGGTCATCCTTAAAAGAGTGATATGCACAAAATTAGAGCTGGAGTATATTCAAATCCTTTTATTTCAAAATCTTATAAAAGAATCAGAGTCAACCATCTGAGGCAGTGATTAACCAAATAATTTCACTTAAATTTAGTTTGTTCAGTACAGATATCAGAGACATATTTCAAAGTCTTAATCCAACCTGTCTATTGAGCACCGCAAGACTTTTTGTATGCATAGGGGACTGTGGTAATACCCCATTTGAAGGTGGTATGCCAAGAAATCCACAAATCAACACCTATACAGGCGATTAGTTTCATTAGAGAAAGAAAATCACAACTGTAACATCACCATGTAAGAGAACAAAGAAAGCAAAATGGTACCATGAACCCAAGGACCAAGATGTCGTAGTGGTAAGCTGAGGGGTTTTTGAGATTAAACTCTTTCTGCTGTGCCATCTGGGAAGCCACACTGTGGTCAAAGAAATACAACCCTGCAACCATCAATGCTGGTATTATAGCCGCAAATATGTAGATCAGAGGGACTGACAGTAGATCCTGCGTTTAATATTAAATGAATGAAAGTTTGTATTAGTATTAGACAAATCTCCATCTAAAATAGTCGAGTTATATTGAATCACTAAAGTGCTGCTTATATGTGTTCGATAATTTGAACTTATAAAAATAAGTGTAGTTCTTTTTTCAGTTGAATAAGCTCAATTCTTGCCCAGAGGTAGGTTTCAGTCAGCTTTCTTATTTGTCTCGAAAATGATAGAAAACTGCAACAAAGTCACTACCTTTGCGACAGACCAGTGTTGCAATGAACTTGCTTCCCATGGTAGAGGGCTAACCAGCCGTCTTGGTACACTTTCTGGTACGTCTTTTGGTACAGAATAAGATAGCGCAGTCCATACAATAACCATCAGTGGTACCCCATAATCGGCCACAAAGCTTCTTAACCAGCCTACAGTAACACAAGTATGCATATAAGTGAGTAACAAACAAATTAGTCCATCTATAACTGAAGCTTAATATATCTACAAAATCCAATTATCCTTTACGTTCTTCATATGCTGCCAGAAAGTATACTTGACCAAAACTATCAAAAGGAAAAGGTACTTGTATTCACCTGTTGCATATCGCCAGGCCCGGGCCTTCCTACTTTTTAAGGACGTGTATAATAGCCCGAATGCAAAAATGATCCCAAATAATCCATTTGTGTAAAGCCAATGAAATTGGTACTTGGCACTGTCTTTATCTTCCCCTTCGGGCACCTTAAATTCACTGACAATTCCCTAAAACAATAAAGAAAGATATTAATTTGCATAGGATATTACTTACACTAGAAAGTGACATCAACAAGTGTGATAGAATATATTATACGGTATATGTCAGAAACTAAACTGCACCTTAATTGCTTGTTGGAAGAATAGAGCAGTGATCAGCATCCCAAAGGATTCACCAGCTATTCTTGTAAATCTACTAATGATAGAAGAAGCGTTGAACATTGAAAGCAGAAACAGCATCAAAGCTGTCCATATACACACCCTGTATTTAAATTAAGAGAAACTGACAATTCTAAACAGACAGAGAGCAATCAGTTCTTCTATTTGTGCAAAACAAGAAAAGAAGGTGACCCCGCTTCTTCTCCCGAACTAAATAATGGACAAAAGAATATATTTGAACAGAAGAACTTCCAGAAACACTAGCAATGAAAATCATATAAATCAATTTGTATGAGGTCATAAACCTTTTCATCTGTGTAGAATACTACCTGTACTTCATATAGTGTTAAGAGCTATTAGGTGGGGTTAATTATTACAGTAAATACACAAAATATCTATGTGGCAACTTGTCAAACACCTTGAAAACCCTATAAAAGTCAGTGCACCCTTGTGTACAACCACCTTTTACCATCTGCTATACATGTACCTAACCAAAGAGAAAACAAACTGATCTGAGAGAACACTTGAGAGAACTAATTTCAATTTGAACATGCCTAGTCCACCAGGATTTAATAAGTAAAAAATTAAGACAATAAAAATCCTATACAGGCTATACTGAGATGTTTGAAAGAAAAGGTGCTTCTCTTTTTTCTTGAATGGCTGTCTATAACTCGCTTTTTTTCATTTCTGTAAGGTTGTGTTTGTGCACAATTCTTTATATAAACAATCATTCAATCTCAGGAAGCCCAATCAACAAATTCTGGCTTTCTCAACAACAGTGCCATTACTCACTAGCTCTAAACCCTCTCCTCCAAGAACACCAAAAAAAAGCCTCTATCCATAATGGAACAACTTATCAAGAACCCTGCTGAGATATTAGAATGGACTGGGCCTTGTTAGTTATGGGCCTGATTACTAACACCATAGAACAATTCTGTTATCTATTCTATTATCTACATCCAGCCACCTTTATACTTGCTCCCTCTTACTGCTGAACTTGCCTACTTTGTAAAGAAGGTTCTCCAACAGCCACAAAACGAACCAATGTCTGAATATGAGTATAAAAACAAAATAACAAATTACCATCCAGCCCAAGCTAAGTAAAGGTGTTGACCTAGTTGCTCCTGGCCCTTGGCAAAAGTGTAGAGATACGAGTACATGATAATAGTCGGCTCTGCCACTCCTACTACCATCATTGGCTGCCCTCCAATTATGGAATGTATGATGCCGCATATTGCTGTCGAAGCTAATGTCTCCACTGTGCTCAAAGCTCCATCTACAACACCATAAATTTTATTCAGCCTTTTCAAAATTTGCTTGGCTTTTCAAATAGTTTCCTTTTACTTATTTAAGGCATGCGCTTAACAGAAATGTAAAACAGTACCGGTTTCTTTACTTAGTTGCTCTCCAAATGCAATTACGGGAAGCGCCGAGGCGAAGAAGATATATGTAGTAGGCGCTAGTATCCTTGATTTTTACCAAAAAATTAACAGGGTGAAAAACCATATTTATTTTGGATTAAAAACATGGAATATCAAATTATAAATAAAAGAACCTCAAGCCTGAAGGGCAGCCTCCCCACCAGTCTTGCTTATAACAGCTCAATCTTCCTTTAAAATCTTTTGCAATACCATTGCCCGGTTTCATTTTTTCTGATATCAATTCCTACAAATAAAGAAAAATATTAATTCTAACTAAGAATATGTGTTGAAATTCTATATAAACGAGAAGTATTATGAGGCACTCTAAAAGTAGTCAGAGCATGTCTCATAGTTTTAGATACAGTACAAAACAAGAGCATCCAGCGAGGAACCAGCTAAGCTAACGGGAAATCTTAAAAGAGAATTGAATCGCGAACTTTAAAAGCTTCAGAAAGATATGTAAATGAACATTAAACTTGCGCTGGCGTGACCTAACTGCTACTCCTATTTCAAATAGCACAATGCGCGTTCCAAAATAATGGCTGAACTCGCAATAATAAATGAAATGAACAAAACAGGAAATTGAATTCAAATGACACCATTAACTATCTGAAAATCAGTAATGCAGGAGGGAATAATTACAGTTCAACGGATTTTCAGAACGATATAACTTGCTTCATCCCCATCTACAACATTTAAAATAGGATTTAAAATTCAAGAGGAAATTGAATTCAAATGTAACCTTTAAAGGTTTTTCGCTCGAGGAACCCTTTTCTCTTATTAAAGAAGAGATACGAATGGATAATATAAGCGGCGGTGCACCGTAACAAAAGATCGAAACGACAGAGGGGAAAAAACCAAGAAATGAGGAAAAGGGGCGCCTTGTTTTTGGTTCTCTCGAAGAAAGCGAGAAGAGAGAAGCAACGATGGCTTGGACTCCCCGCTGTACGCGGGATGAAGATAAATAACAACAACAATGCCACAATCGGGGAGGTTTCAGTAGGGGCCACTCGACGATTTGCGACTCGTGGCATTATCAGGGGGTTAGCACGAATCATGATGCGCACCGTTGGTGCACCGAAATTTGGTCGGTCTTGGGTAGAGGCGTCGAGCGCAACGGCATTTGAATGTGGAAGTGGAATGAAAAAGACACAAACAGCCAAATAGCATGCATGGGTAGGATCTTCTGTAGCGGACCTTGCGTGATAATTGGATTTGGGAACATAGTAACAAGTTCTTGATTCACAAAACGTTCGGCGAGATAAAAAATTCATGTTTGAATATAATACGGATATAATTCAGAAAAAAATTGTTTTATATAATATAAATAAAATATAAATTATAATAATAAAATATTAAAAATATATTAAAACATATAAAATTTCATTTAGAATAATATACAATATGTTTTATTGTCGAATAATTTGTATGTAAAAAAAACACTTGTATATTAAACTGACAAATTATTTATGAAATATCCGGCTAAGGATGAAAAACAAATTATTCACAAATAATTTAGGAATTATGTCACTATATTTGAAAAAGATAATATCCTATAGGGCCATATGGTATAGGTTGTACCTAAATGAACTGTTATATGGTATTTGTTGTACCTAAAGAAACTTTTACACGGAGTGAAACATAGGATATGGCTGCAGCAAGTTTGATGTAAATTAGAAGTACCGAAAGAAATGAGAAAAAAAACTGAGAACTGAGAAGTGTTAATTTGGGAAAATGAAAAGAAATATAGGTTGGATACGTAAAAGAGGTCGGACCCATTCGATAAATGTGTCTGGTTTGGATTTAAATCTGATCCGATGAGTTTTAAAAAAAATTAAAATTGATTTGATCTTATCTGATTCGATTTGAGATTTTGTAATTCAATAAAAAATAATTTAAGATCTGAAAAAAATTAATATATAAACTAATCCAATCTGATTTCTTCTAAAAAAATTAAACTAATCCGATCCGACCCATCAAAGTTGAATCCAACATGAACTGATTGATTTCGACCTCTAATACGAAACATCTTTTACAATTCTGCCAGATTTTGTAATATCTTTTGTCCGGATCAGAATCAGCTTTGCAATATCTAGACTTTGCTTGATAAACATATTTAAAAATCTATCATTTACTTTGGTGTCACTCTTATGTCGTTTTACATTTGATCACTCTTAGACAAAATTCTTCAAAGAAGATTGAGCAGTACGAATTTTAGAAAATTACGTCTTTTTACATATTCTAGTCTAGTAGTCTTTACAAAATGTTACTATTCTCTCTCACTCATAATTATTTCGTACATTCGTTTAAAAAGAAACTAGAAAGAGATGGCGCATGTGCTGGATAGTCAAAGTTCAGTATTCTTTGTAAAAAAGAAACAAACCAAAGATGATTTTTTCAATCGTTGCCAAATGTGGGCACTGACATTACTAACAATTTCCCCAACACATTTTTAAACGGTCATGATTGACTGGGGCAAAAAAAACAATAGGATGTGCTCCATATCTTACGAAATTTCTAGAAGTTAAATCATACTTGTTTTTAAAAGATATGATTTAACTACATTTTTAATTAAGAACTGTTGATAAAAGATGAAACTCAAATGAGGTGAAAAACTTACACATTTAACTTATGTAATCTATTTTTTTGCTCACACGAATTGCTAGATTTTTCAATCTCATAATTTTTTTATCTCGATCTAACGATTCAAAAAATAAAATTAAAAAATCTCATAGATTAAACTTCTTTTCCTCTTCTATTTTGATATAAAAGAGAGCTGAGAGTTTGAAAGAGAGAAAAAGAGAGACATCATAAATAAAAATTGAAATCCGATTATCTCAACTTCAAACGATCATAACTTTTGATAGAAATTTCGATTAGGGCGTGCTATGTGGTCACGGAAAGCTTACGCCGTTATGACCATTTTCAGGGCCAAAATAAAAATGCATTTGAAGTTTTAACTTTTGCTTTTTTCATTTATTTCTTTGAAATTTTTCTTAGAAATTGTATAAAATTTCATATTATTACATGACCAAAATATATGTATTATTGAGTAAATATTTTTTTATTGGATGAATAATTATATATTTTTTATATTAATTATTGAATGAATAATATATAATAATATTATTCTTATCTAATCAATATGACTCTATATTCATTGTTTACTGTTAAACTATATTTATTTATTTGAATTCATATATCAATCTGACTTCATATCTAATTTAATTTTTAAAGAAATTACCTTTAATAATAATTTTTAACTAATAATCAGATTCTTTTTCAACGGTTATTAGTTACAATGGTTGCTGAATTTCTATTTAATAATAATTTTAACTTTCTTAAAAATCGAATTATTGCTATTTAATAATAATTTTAACTAAGAATTATTGCTAAAGTATCATTTAACAACGGTAGTTAAAAATCGTTGCTAAATAACCTTTCAATAACAGTTATTAATTACGTACTGTTGTTGAATGTCTTCCAAAAATTATTTTAACAACGCGATTTAACAATAATTATTTATATTTTTTTCTAACACTCCTTTCAGTAACGATCGAAAAACCGTGGTTAAAGACTTCTAAAAATCGTTTTAAATTTTGTAGTGATATCTTTTACCATGCATGCAGTCCATGCTTAGTTTTTTGTTAATTTGTTTGTCCGTATTTCAGGAGGTAAGTTAATATTTAATAATACATTAGTACTTCACGTCAATATATATTCGTGTAAGCACATGTACAAAGGCCAGAGGGGCCTCTGCCAGAATGCCAAGTGATCGCAAGTGATCAGTGTTTCTCATGACTGCATCTGCTGTAACTCATGAAATGGTCAGATACGTAAATCTTGACCGTTCATCGAAGTACTCACTCATATAAATTTATCCGTGATCGAAATCGAACGGTCTGGAGCCTGTTATCTGCTCATAACCATAGTAACATAGTAACAAGTTCGTGATTCGGGAGATGTTCAACGAGGTCAAAAATTCGACGTTTGGCTATAATATGGATATAATTTAGGAATATTTTATTTTATATAATATAAATAAAATATATATTATAATGATAAAATATTAAAAAATATTAAAAAATAAAAATCATTTAAAATAATATATAATATATTTTTTGTCGAATAATTCACGAATAAAATATTTTTTTGATAAAAAAACTAAATGTATATTAAATTGATAAATTATTCATAAAACATTCCGCTATAGATTAAAAACAAATTATTTATGAATCTTATTACTATACTCACAACACTACGCGCAGAAGTACAAAAAAGTACGTACTAAACAGAGAATATATTCACACTATAGTTGGAATGACCAAAGAGATTATTTTATTTCGTGTACAATTGATAATTGAGATCGAGAAATTAATTAATATTTTCTAAGGGCAAAATTGTAGGTAGCAGCTGGTATTATTGTGGTATGTACAAATTTTAGATAATGAATTCATGTAGGGCGGCAAATGTGTAGTGCGTATACGTCTGCTTTTAGATTTATGAAAGGTCTTTTAAGATTGTTAAAACACATATCTCAATGCTAGTCGGACGGTATACTTACCGCGTTGTATATTGTTGTGTAGTAGTCGATAAAAATTTAGGAAAATGGATGGTAGGCTTGCATCCATTCAAAGTGCGCGCAGTCGTTCACAAAAAAGAATCATGATTTGATCACACATTATTCTTTCTTTCTACTTTTTTCTTTGTTAATAAATTTATAACAGAATATTTTTTATTAGAGGAAAAGAATTATTTTGAAACATGTCCTCGTAGAGTCCAAATTCAAAGTCCATAGGGATTAACTCCTTTTCCTCTCACAAGTTCCCATAATTTCAGTTATACAAGTGCCGCTTATAGACTTCATTTAAGTTAAATCAGGCACATTTTGTAAGACACTAAATAACAGATTTTATTTTGTGAGAATGACATAATTTCCCAATTATCATAATTTAATTGACAGTTGCTTTCTAAATTAAATTTCGACTGTGATAAATCTGTAACTTTGTTCGCTTTTGAAGCTTTTGAGTTAAATATGAAAACAATAAGCACTGTAAAAAGATGATGCATGTATAATACTGTTGAAATTATCGTCATTAGTTTATTAAAATGGAAATAGAGAGTTTTTTTTTTGTTAAAATAGCCATTTCGATCTTTTTCTATTTTTTATTTTTGACCGTTGTTATTACCATTCGCAACACACACTATATATTTAGCAACTCAAATACACACTGTAAATATAATTTTATTTTCTCAAAGCAATAAAGATAATCATCATACATAATTTGTTCACCGTTTCACATTTTCAACATGGTACCAGAGTAAGTGTAGTAATCTGAAATCCATAATCAATTTTACAATGAAAATTAAACATAGAATATATAACTGGTGAAATGCCAATACCAGTACCAGCACTAACAGGAGCTCCGATTGCAGAAGAGCAGAAAAACTGAGAGCTTGGAGAAATGATGATCACATAGTTACCAATTGGTTATTGAATGTCATGGAGCCTCACATAGCCGACATATGTCAGTTCAAAATACAGCTCTGAAAATCTGGGCAAAGGCCGAGGGCTTGTACAACAAAAAGAGGAATTATACCCACATCTATCAATTAAAGCTTGAGCTTCAACAAATCAAACAACAAGGTCACTCAATCGCTGAGATCAACAGCCAGATGCAAAAGAAACAAGATGAGCTGAAATATATAGGCTCCTCACCTCAGATCTCTAAAAAATTCACGAAAGACAACAAACAAGATGAGATATTTGCATTTCTGACTTGTTTAAACTCAAGTTATGAGGCTGTGAGATGACAAATCTTACTCATGCTCGAGTTACCTTTGTATGACAAGGTAGTGACTATAGTGGAAGGCGAAGAGACCAGAAGGGCACTAATGAGCTCTCAACCCATCGTGAATCTAGAGGCAAAAGCATTTGCCATTCAAAACATTTCTCAAAATTTTACTCAAAACCCCTAGAACCACAACTTCAGCCAGAAAATAGAGGTGCAGGGAGACTCGACAACCAAGTGCGATTATTGTACAAAGGTAGGATATAGACGAGAGGGATGTTGATTTCTGTACCTGTACCTCCGTCCAAAAGGACTGAGGCGAGGTTATCAGAAGCCATGTAGTGATCAGAGCATGGGGGAGAAAAAAAGAATTTCAATTAATGGGTTATTCAGCAATTAACAAAGAGAGCAAAGGTAGCGGCGCCAACCCTAGCGCCAGTGCAGTTATCAAAGAGGGAGTGAGCACAACAACAACAAATCCAGTGCAACAACTGGTTATAAAACTATATGCTTCAACAATAAAATACTCCAAGCACTTCAAAAAATTCTAGATTAATTATCAATTAATCTTTGAAAAAATAGTGGATTCTAGATTCAGCAACATATCACATCACAAGAAATAATAAATTATTACAAAATTATGTGAAATGGGATGCAAATCAATTGGTGACCATTGCAAATGGAGAAAAAAAATGAGAATTATTGATAGTGGATCAATTAATCTTCTCTTCAAAGAAATAACAAATACATTACATGTTGAGAAATGTTCATCAAATTTGCTATATATAAATAAAATCAAATAAGAGTTAAATTATGAAATTATTTTTTTTCATCATAAAATATGGTTTTTCAGGATTGCATAGCGAAGAATTTCATTGGTGAAGGTTTTTCTAAAAATTGGTTCTATTTTTTCAGAGAACAAAAACACAATTTAAATACAAAGAAAGATGAAGATTTGAGCACATTTTGGCATAGAAAGATAGGGCATTTGTCGGATAAAATATTGAAGTATATTATTTATTTTAAAAATTTATATGGTAGTAATTATGAAGTGTGAAAACTTGGAAAGTACATTAGATTATCTTTTGGATTATTAAATTATAAAAGCAAAAAACATTTTGATTTAATACATTTCGATGTTTGGGGTCCCGCTCAAATTGATTCTTTTAATGATTATAAATATATTATTATTTTATTTATTACTTTTAAAAAACCACATGGTCATATTTATTAAAAAAAACTAAAAGTGAGGTTTTCTCTTACCATCAAGAACACTATAATTTTATGAAAAATCAATTTGATGCGAAGATCAAGATATTACATAATGACAATGGGGTCGAATTTATAAATCAATTTTTTTTCTAAACTATGCAAATAAAAATAATTTTACATCAAATCTCATATTTTTATACACCACAATAAAAAGATGTAGCCAAAAAAAATCAACATTTACTTGAGGTTACAAAGGCACTTTTATTTTAAAATAACGTACCAAAAGTATTTTGGTCAGATTCCATCCTTACCGCCACATATTTGATTAATAGATTATCAAGTGTCAATTTAAATTTTAAGAGCCCACTAGAAATATTTTATCAAGAAAAGTTTAACATTGATCATTTGAAATATTTGAATATTTATACTATGTTCACAATAATAAATCCAATAAACTTTATCATACTTCTATTAAGGCAATATTCATAGGATATTCATCACAAAAGAAGTATTATAAGTGCTATGACCCAGTAAATAAATTTTTTATATCTCGAGAGATGTAACATTCCAATAAAATATACTCTATTATAAATCTTTGGAGGAAGAGATTGATACTGAAAAAAAACCAAATGAGTTCACATTTTCACTACCATATGAACCTGAAATAGATGAATTATTAAAAAAAAATAAAAGTAAAAATGAGAACAACAATGAAGAAATTCAAGAGGAGGAAAGTGATGAGGGTGATATCAAACCCATGGAACCTAGAAGATGGGCTCGAACACCACATCACTTAACAATGTTATGTGACTATGTCACCTATAAGGTATAATATCCTATCCAAATTTTTTTATCTTATCGAAATGTTACTCTCGAATATAAGGTCTTGCTGACCACAATCTCAAAAGAAATAGAATTAGATAACTATCAAGAAGTCATAACCAACCCATATGATGCAAGATTATGAAAAAGGGGTAAAAGTCTTAGAAAAAATAAAACTTGGGTAATTATATAATTATCCAAGAAGAAAAAACCTATAGATTATAAATGAGTCTATAAAATAAAATATAATAGTGATGAAACTATTGAACGGTACAAGACCTGATTAGTAGCGAAAGAGTATACCCAATTACTCAAACATAACAAGAAACCTTTGCACCCGTGATAAAAATGAACACCATTAGAATTTTACTATCTATAACGGTAAATAAAAAATGAACCTTACACCAAATGGATGTCAAAAATATATTTCTTTAAGGAACTCTTGAGGAAGGAGTATATATGAAGCTACCACCCAATCACCAACTAGAAAGAAACTTTAATATAGTTTGTAGGCTTTGAAAATCGATCTACGGACTCAAACAATCGTCGAGAGTTTGGTATGAAAAGCTAAGCTCATATTTAAATTCTTGCATTTTTTAATTAATTATTTTGATCATTCATTATTTTGCAAACTTGATGATAATGTTACAACATTAATGCTAGTGTATGTGGATGATATTATCATTACCGATAGCAATATAGAAGAAATTAAAAAATAAAATTACAATTAAGATAAAAATTTGATATCAATGATTTGAGATTTTTAAAATAATTTTTTTAAATTGAAATAGCACACTCACAAAAGGGTCTTTTATTTCTCAAAGAAAATATACTCTAGATTTTCTAAAGGAAATCGATAAATTAGAGTGTAAACGGTCTCCACTCTAATTGATAGTATGGTAAAACTAAATACCGAAAATGGTGAGTTATTGGATGACATAAATCAATCAAAGGCTTGTGAAAAAAATTAATTTACATTACCAAAATGAAACCCGATATTTCCCATTTGGTAAGCCAAATTAGCAAGTTATGCATGCACCTAGGAGTTCACATTTAGAAGCAATACATAGAATACTAAGGTATTTGAAAGGAACCCTGAGAAAAGTACTTTTATGAAAAATAATGCATTTAATGAGATATATGACTATTCTGATGCATATTGGGCTAGAAGATATGATTGAAAATCAATAACCGATTTTACATATTTGTAGGCGGAGATCTAGCCATATGGAAGAGTAAGAAATAAAATATCGTGGTTCGATCGAGCACCAAAGCGGAATATTGAGCCATGACACCAATCACTAGCGAACTAATATGGGTGAAGTAACACTTGAGAGACATGAGACTCAAGGTCGACAAACCTATGCAAATATTTTGTGATAACCAAGCCGCACAACATATCACTTCGAATCCTGTACTTCATGAAAGAATGAAACATATCGAAGTTGATTATCACTTTCTTCACGAGAAAATACAAGCAAAGGAGATTGAAACTCCCTTTGTACGAAGTGGAGATCAATTGACGAACATTTTTATAAAAGGATTAGAGCCAAAATCTTTTAGTGAAAATATCAAAAAATTAGGATTAATCGACATTTATAACTCTAATTTGAAGATAAGTGTTGAAGACATACAGAGTCAAATGAGATTATCTAGAGTCTTATACCTCAAATCCGTATGAAATTATCATCATTGGCTTATTAAAATAGAAAAAAAAGTTACTGTTTTTGTTAAAATTATCATCTCAACCTTTTTTTTTTATTTTGTTCATTATTATTGCTGTTAGCCACTCTCTATATATTTAATAAGTCAAATACACTGTACATGTAATTTCATTTTACCAATTAAGCAATAAAATAACCATCGGAAATAATTTGTTGAAATCTATATGCTTTTCAATAAAAGTTGATAACAAAACGCACTGTAAGGTGAGCCCTAGGTTCTTTATCTTCTCAATAATCTAATAATGTGAACGAATTTTTCATTTTGTCAGAAGACAGATATATCATATATATGATAGGGAGATCTTCTATGCGCTTAACTAAATCTATTCAATGCAAGTTAAAGAAAAAGGAGGACATATCATAGGCCACCGTGAGATGAATGATAGTTCTCTGATAAAATTCACATATATCATAACTATAATATAACGAGACAATTAATAGGTTTAGTAATTTTCACATTTTTTAGATTAAGCAAAGTAAATGGGGAAATAGAAAGCAGAGGAAAAAAATGAGGTTGGGGGACTTCTCTCTTCTTTTAAGAAAAAAATACATTTGTGCGTCACTGAATGAAAGGATGGTTCTCTATATGAACGTATGATTTCAATATAATTAGAAGATGGTTTGTGCGGGGAGAGGATACTAGAAGAATTGTTTCTTTTAATGTTCATACAAAAACCATTGTTTTTATCATTAAATCAAAAACTAATTTTCGATATGGATGCATAATTTAAATAATAGAAGATATTTGTGCAGGAGAGGACACGGATACGCAGAGAGAGAGAGAACACACATCGTGCGTATTAACCTGTTAAGATTTATTTTGTATCAATATATATATATATATATATATTTGTTAATAAATTTAGAATGAACATTGAGTGGACAATCGATTCCCATCATTGCCCATTTGCTCTCATTCAGATCCTGATACGATGCTGGGATTATTCAAGCATCCATTTCATTGAAAACGTAAATTTGCCTCGCACTCTACATCTCTAGCTTAATTAATATATGATATTTCGCAACAAACTAGATGTTCGCAATCAGTCATAAACTACCTTCTTCATAGTCAGCCACACGTTCTACAAGAGACATCAAATCTTCATAATATTTATATTCTTATTTGTCTTGGACTGCTGGCATTTTCTCGCAAGTGAAGTTAGTAAATCCACCAAAAGAGTCGTTACCAAATCACCCAACTTTCACCTGAGGTCGGTATCAAATCTTCAATTTTTTTTTTAAAAAAAACATTAGTTATCTTATCAACATTGGACCCCATACATTGAATAAAAAAAAGCTAGGAATTTAATTTTGTTAATTTAAGTTTGGAATGGACAGGAAACTAGAAAAATGCACAATTTGAGGGTGGTAAGAAAAACTCGTAACTCCTTGAATTTGTTCGGGATGAACTCGAATTTTACTTGTTCGTTTGTGAAATCGGGTTACTAATGAGTTAGTTTGTCATTAGTTTGTAAGGTTCGTTAAGTTAATAAACTGAGTTTGAACTCATTTTGACTTGATTCACTGAGCTTAGTTGACTCATTAAATTATTCATATTTATTATATAGAGTTATTTTATGGTGAGCCAATCTTTTGTACTTTGCATAATATCTCTCATTTTTGAATTTAAAATGCTGATTCAACCATTCAAAGTGTTCACCGTATTAAAATATATTTAGATAACAAATTTTATATTTTTGGAAAAAAATTCTATTACTTTGAGGGTTAGAAAAATCATTATTATTGGAAATCATAGATTTTATATATTTTCTACCCCTAAAAAATTAAAGTTTTCAAAAAATATAAATTTAGTCTCCAAATATATTTTAATATAGAGAACACTTTAAACGGTTGGATTGGTGTTCTGAATTTGAGAATGAGAAATATAATACAAACTACAAAAGTATTTTGTATTTCATGACTCACCGTAGTATAAGTATTATATATATATATATTACTTTGTTATGGATTGTTAGTATATTGCATAAATTATAGTTTAATATATATGTACGATATTATTATATGAAATATGTGTAAAAGTACATATTATTGATTGTCTTTTGATAATTTTTACAAGGTGCGTTTGCATGTCTTAAAAAAAATTCAAACCTAATATTTAAGAAATTTAAAAAATAGAAATTTTTTATATCCCATTATATTTTGATATAAAGAATTTATTGAGATCTATAAATCAAGATTTGAAGATGATTTACCTATATTTTTGAATCCGTAACAAAATTAATTCATTAACTACACGTAGCACCATAACCTAACTCTAAATTTTAATACGATATTTTTTCATAAAATATTATTAACTATTGTCTTAATGAGCTGATCAAGAGTACCAATATTTTTAACTCTAAATCAGAATGATTAATAATGAGCCAACTTGAGTTATTAAACTAACAAATAAAATATTGGGCAACTCGACTCAACTTCTCCGTAGCTTAAAAGAAACTTCATTACTTTACATCCAGCGGCCGGTTCGCTTAAATTACAGCTCTACGCATTTCGTTGTGCAACGAGAAACGAGCATATCGATTGATCAACAGGTGCATGGAGAGAAGGCATAAATTAGTAGTTGAGCAATCATTTTGATATTTTAGATAAACAATAAATTAATATCTTCGATGAATAATAAACATAAGATACGAATGAACAGGAGCAGCACTATTCCTCGCTACCGTGAAAATTGTACTAAAGCTTAATATTATACAATTACATACTGAAAATATAAAGTTTTAAATAAGTAAATATGAAGTCAAATATAACATATTTCACATATTTAAGGGATGACACGTGGAATTGTTTCAGAAAATATGTTTGTAAATTGTAATATTAAATTTCCATATCTACAACTGCAATTAGAAAAAGAAAAAGAATAAGAATAAGAATAAGAGCGTGACGGTAATGCTTACCTAACCTAAATTCGATAGACATGCAAACGCACCTTGAGAATTTGATATAAAAAGATAATTAAAGTTGTTTGAATCAATTATTTATATTTTGAAACTGTAAATTTCACTGTACAACTTAAAATGATATGTTACTATATTAGAAATGATTTTAGACAACACCTATTTAACAATGGTTATATATCAAATTCGTTGCTAAATGGGTCAGCGGTATCATTGTAATATTGAGAACTTCTTTTCCAACAGTTTATAATAAAAAAATATTATTAAAATAGACTCTCAGAACCCAAAAAAGTAACAGAACCATTTAGCAACGGTTCCTTGAAAGAACCGTTGTTAAACACTACTTTTAACAATGGTTCTGTACTTAGAACCGTTGTTAAATGATGAGTTTAGCAACGGTTCTTTCAAAGAATTATTGTTAAATGGTCTTTTAGCAATGGTTATTGTTAAAAACCGTTACTAAAGGTTTTTAATTTTTTTAATAAATAACCGTTGCTAAGGCACCCTTTAACAATGGTTTTTATTTAAAAACCATTGTTAAATAACCCTTTAACAACGGTTATTAGTTAATAATCACTGTTAAATGACCATTTAACAACGGTTATTAGTTAAGAATCGTTGTTAAATGTCTTTCAAAAATGATTTTAACAATGCGTTTTTAACAATAATTGTTTATATTTTTTTCTAACATCCCTTTAATAACGGTTGAAGAACCGTTGTTAAAGGGCTTCAAAAACCGTTATTAAATTCAGAATCTATTGTAGTGTGTGCTTTTTATAACGCATCTTAGAATATCTCCTAACCGGACTAAAGCTAGCTCACTGAACCTTCTATGAGTTTTAACTCAAAAATAAATATAAAATCAACTTCAATTTTGATCTATGCTCAATAAATTTTTATATAAAAATTTTATAGGAAAAAATATTTCAATTTTTCAAAAAATTTTTAGATATTTACTTCAGATTTTTAAAATGATTATAAAATATTAATAAAATAATAATTTTTTTACAAACATACATACATATTATTTTTAATAGACATTGATATAAATGGCCTTAAATTAATGAAGGCCCTTAATTTTCATAAAATTATTAACACTGGTTTAGCAAACTAACTGGTCAAGACGGTTTATGCTGTCTGAATTTGATCTGACAACCCGCAACACATAGCAGTTGATAGACTACATCGTGAAGAACTAGCAAACAATACCGCATGATTCACTTCAAATTGATGGCACAGAATCATATTGATTCGACTTTTAAATTTAATGCAATTGACATCAATAATTATTAATTAGTATATATACTACAAAAAATTATATCATGAAGCTTGATTTCTTGCTGTATTCTATTGCAACACACAAATTCTATACAACACAAAAATTTTAAATGAGTGCTTGCAATTATAAAAAAAACTCAAGAAGTATTGATAATATAGTAATTATCTCTAATAATGAGTTTCCAATTAAATTTTTTTATTATATTATATTTTTTATATAGTTGATAATTATGATCCTGGTCCCTTTATTTGAAAATATAAATATTTGTATGCATACTACTGTTGGAGGATTTTTTTTTTGAAATTAGTAAACAACTGAAAAAATGTCGTTATCAAATCACCAAATTGTCAGTGAGGTCAGTATCAAATTACCAATTTATTGTATATAAAAAAACTTATCAGAATTGGACTCTGGGCATTTAGATTTGTTCGTTTCAAGAAAGCCAACAAAAAAGAGAAGGATTTATTTTGTTCATTTGATCTTGGAATGAAAAAGACATATCTTGCCTTATTTAAGGACAGAGATTAGCAAGATAATGGATTTTTTTTTCGCTTCTAAAATTGTCAAGAAGATTTTTAAATACTTTGATGTTTAATATTTGATTTAGTCATGATGAAAACAATACTCTCTATTTATCGAAACGTGAATTGGAGGGACATTTAAATTTACATAGTTTGCTCTCATCTTTATCTCAAAATTATTTTGATGTCACGAGCTACAACTCCAAGATTTTTGAAAATTTTGAAATACTCCACATTTTATAAAATGGTTTGTCCAAACAATTAACCACTCAAATTAGACGTGGTTGTGGCGCCCTTTATATTCATATCACATATGTGCCAAAAAAAGCAGTGTACCACTAAAAGGTATCACTATGGGTAGTATGTGTTAAGAGTAGCACCACTAAAAGGTTATCTAATTAATCAGTTTGTTTGCAATTGTTTCAACTTTAATTCCGATACAAGGAAATTATTTTGACCTAGCAAATTTATTTTGTCAAACTAAATCCTATATATATTGGGCATCTTATCTGCATTTTATGTAACTTCTAATCAACTTTTGTTTACTTTCTTCATATGCAATATTTGGGCTATCGTTATCCAGAGTTGCAAGATTCTTGTAAACAATTTGTATCATCCATTTATACATAGTGTTTCGGCCTGATATTTCTATTCATCCATCAAAAGTACCAAAATTATTAGAGCACTTTTAATGGTGCCTTGATTTTGATAGTATGGAATGAAATCCACTGTTATTCCAAATAGTAAAATAGGGTTCTGATATTTCAATTTTGACTGTAGGATTAAAAAAAAAGTATAGGATTTATTTAAAAAAACCCTCTAAAATTCAAACTGTATTGATCTGAACCATCCATCTTGTTCCAACGATCAGAATTGAGATAATAGGACAGTACTGTTATCATGATGGAATAACAACAGGCACTGACTCTTGATAGTATAAAGTTGCAAAAGGAAATGAATAATTTGACAGAAAAGATTCGGAATAGTGGGCTCTGCTACTGGATTATCCTCTCACCCTCTGTTGATAAATTTCTTTTATTATTTTTATTTTTTCTTTCATCTCTTTTTTTTTTCTGGTTTCTTTTAGTAATTTTCTATTTAATTTCTCTCCTCTGCCTCTGCTGGGTGGTCCAGGTGTTGAGCATGTAGTTGTGAGTTGCGTCATTTATATAAATATGAAATAAAAATTTCCATATGAATGACGTTGAAAAAATTGTATTGAAACAAATTTACAGTAAGTTCCGTCTGAGAGATAACCAAAATATATTCATTTTTTTTGTTCGGCACTGAATTTTGTAGCAACTAATGACATAAAGAATAAAAAAATATATTGGCAACAATCTAATTAGTTAGGTAGTCTGGAGCTGTATTCATACGATCAATATCTGCTGGTAGCCTCAAGATGGCATCATTCTTAAAATGACAATTAAACATCTAATCTATATATAAACCATATAGATTAATTTAACCACAATCTGAGTGTAATTATTTGGACACACGGGGGTGTAAACGGGTTGGGTTCATCGGGTTTCTTGTAGATTATCATCACTCCGAGTTATCATATTTAGGTTACACCAGTTTTAACTAATTGATGATAAAAACCGCTCAATTTGGATTTCAACTTTGGTGATCGGATTTTATGAGGTCGGCGGATTTCATTTTAAGAGACTTATTAAATAAAATACCATGAGACAACCATAATATACTCACTATAAATAAATATAAAATAAAATTCAATTAAAAAATTTCTGTTAATAAAATATTATGTTATCTCTATAACGGTATTGTTATTAAATTAAACAAAATAAATTATTCAAAAGAATATAATGTACAATGATCGGATCAAATTTTATTTAATATTTTTTATAAAATCCGTAACCGAACTAAAATTGTCGGATTATTTAAATTTAATGCATACTCAACCCATTAAATAAGAATCATTCGAATTAGTCGGGTTAGTCTGATCAAATAGATTGAACTTACACCCTAGAACCAATAAATCCTCATCGCATGCCAACCAATTTCCATTTCTGGAGGCAGCATCATATGTGTGCATATATGTTATTTGAAACCTCCCAATATAAATCGCAGAACTCAAATTTGTGGTGTAGTAACTTTTCGTATGTTCGAACAAATAATTGACACGTATACAAGCTTTCAATTTCAACATTGAAAATCTGATCTAGCTGCTTGATTTTATTCAGAATATTTAAATGTACATTTTCAGCAAGTTACTAAAAATCAACAATACTTTTTAAATGTTAAACAATCACATCGAATTCGAGGATTAATCTATTGCTTTCTGTGTCATCCAAATTTTGTCAACGAAAGAAAAAAAAAAGGAGAAGAAAAGAAGAGGAATTTATTTATTTTTGGCTTTGCTTGGTCAATCTCAACCTTAATTCTTTTATGGATGGGAATTCTTTGACAACTAGTTCTATATTTTGATAATTTGGATAATAAATTTCATAAAAAATAAAAATTCATAAATTTTTTTTTTTTACAAATCTTATTTGATATTCCATCAAGAGCCATCTAAATTATATATATGATAATTCTGATGGTTTAAATTTAACGTTTTTTTGATGAATTATCAAATGTCATCCAAATTATATGAAATTTGAAATACAAGCAATTCATAATTTTACGAATATGTTTGTAATTTTTTTAAATTTTCTATGAATTTATATTAACTTGGTTGTCAAGATTGACAAAATAACTAATTATTAATGGATACCACCCTTGTTTTATTAATTTTAAAATTTGGACTTCTGTTTCAATGGTTAGTCTAAACTGTTAACCTTGACTTTAACACAAGAGGGCAGAGGCGCATACTTATAAAGGTTTTAGTAATTTAGTTTATTTTACAAAAAGATGAGTGAATGTATCAATTGTTAATAATTGACTAAGCGTGTGTTTTGATTGTTTGCGTCTCTTAAATTTATATACAAAACAAGTTTAGATGCTTCAACTGCATACATCAATCAGATATTCTACCTTATTCGTTCATCTCTTCAGACTTCAGGTAATTTAACTGATTTTTTCTTGAATTTCAAGCTAAACTCTTAAGGGTCGTCCTCTCTCTCTCTCTCTCTCTTTTGAAATCTTTGCAGAGGCTACAAAGTCACTCTCTCCCAAAAAAAAAAGTTTTCGCTTCGCAAGAACTTGAGCTTTGTGACAGATGAAAATTTAGTAAGTTTATTAATTGTACTAGTTAAGTTTAGTTTGTGCGCTCAAGTTTAATAAATATACAATGATATCAGAAAATTAACAAGCTTTATATATCTACCAAGAAAATTTAGCAAGCTTAATTTTAAAAGTGTAATAATTTTTTTCTTCATTTATATTGTTTTATTAAAAGGATGGAACGTTTTTATTAAAAAAACCTAAGTCAATAATTAAATGAAACAAAAAAAAGAAAAGAAAAACAGAACCTCCATTTTCAACGTGTTAGAACCGATTCCTTAATTTAGATGTTATAAAGTCCTCTTTGTATTGCTCAGTTCTTTGCTCTTTCTATTACAAGCCACATTATATTATCGTAGCATTTCCAAGTAGAATTACTTTAATATCTCATTTCAAAAAAAGTGGAAGAAAAAGTAAATAAATGCTAAACTCCAAAGAGAAAAGTTGTGTAGGGAGAAGAGAAAATCGGTTGCACTTGCACAATTGCACCTAGCTTTGTTTCACAAGAAAGGGAGAGGGAATCATGGGTTGCACTTGCACAGTTGCACCTAGCTTGGTTTCAGAAAAAAAGGGAGATGGCGAAGCTCAGTTTTTCACAAGAGAGAAGGTGGGAGAAGCTTTCGGTCTTATTTGTTTGTGGTTGTGGGATAAAACATGATAAATAAAAGATAACTTTCTCACACCTCTCACAAAGTAAGCTCTCTCTTATTCCACTCCCTTGTAACTGCTCGTGAGGATGGGGGGTCATGGTTAGTATTTCATATACACTTTTAATTGGCCCCAAAAGCATGGTGTTTTTTGTCCTATGTTCGGTCCAATCAATTACCAAGCCTTTAATGTGGCCGAAAATAGAAGTCAGCTTATCGGGTTCGGGTTCAATACCGTGACTGCTGTTTTGTCTCGGATTTTCTCCCTTTCTCCACATATTTTCTACCTTGATCGATCTTAAAACTAAACGTAGAAGAAAGTATAAAAAGGTGATAAATTGTCTTTCGTCAAAACAGTTAAGAGTTCCACTATTTTTCTTTGAACTGTTTTAAAATGTGGTGTGCATATGCGGTGTGATACTGCATGTATAAAAATATACATCCGTATATTTAATAATGGATAATATTTTTTTAAATTTTTATCATATTAACTCTAAAAATTAATTATATAATATATTTGAGTAAGACTAGCGTGTTCCTAGGAGCACAGAGTCCCTCCGTGATTTTAACTCAAAAAATATATTAAATGATCTCTAAACTTTGATTTATCACTCTCATTAAATTCTTCATATTGAAATATTATGGGGTTCAAAAATTTGAGGTGTTTTGAGTTTTCTAAATCATTCTTTTTAATTTTTGAAAATAATATACAAATATTAAATATTTTATTATTATTTTTAGAGTTGATTTTCAAAAATTGAAAAGAGTGATTTAGAAAATATGAAATATCTTTAATATTTGTACCCTATAAGATTTTAATATGAAGAATTTAATGAGAGTGATAGATCAAAATTTAAATATAATTTTATATATTTTTTGAGCTAGAATCACAGAGGGGCTCCATGCTCCTAGGAGCATATTAGTTTTACTCTATATATTTTATGTAAAAAATTTAAAATTTAAAATTCTTATTTTTTATATTTTCTTATTTTTTATTAAAATTCTTGATTTTACCGATTCAAATATTTTAAAAGTTTTTAAAATATATATCCATATATGTAATTCACATATAGAATCGCATATCGCATATGCATCTATATGTTATATATGTATTATACGATGATCAACAACAAACCTATTAACATATTTATTTCTACGATTTTTTAAGCCCGGTGCATCATGCATTGAGTTGTGCAAGGGAAAAAGGTCATCAAAGTCTGACCAAGGAAATGTGTGCAGTAGATAACAGGAGTTTCGGAAAAAAAAAGTGTATGTATTTAGCTAAGGGTGTCAAAGGACGGAAGGGACGGGTCGGATTGGCTAGGATCAGGTTTGGATCAGGTCATTATTATTTTATTATTTTTTTAATTCAATTCTACCCAATTAAATTTAAGTCTAAAAATCTTCAGTCATATCCGATCCGTGTAAAATGATGAAGAATTTATTAATTATTTTTATATAAATATTAATTAATTTATAATTAATCTTAATGGTATATATTTAAGCTTTAATTAGTACTAAATCATAAAATTACTTAAAATACAATTAAATATGTTGGGTTGATCCGAACCCCACCCGATCAAATTTGGGTTAAAATAATTAGACCCATATCCGACTCATTTATCTTCGAGTCATATCAAATCGGTCGGGTTTGAATCGGATTGGATCAATAATTGACGCCTCTAATTTAGACATATTTCAGAGTCCTGGAGTCGTACTTTATCATCAAAATCCAAGATTAAACAATGATTTCAACTCCACAATCAAGATCAAGAATTCACATCCCTGATAGTACTTTATTGGATAAAGTATCCGGATTTGAGTGGGGCTCATGAATCTAAAGGTGAAGATTGAGTTCAAACAAATTCAGTAGTACAAATTTGGACGGACATGATTTTTATATATTAGTTCTTTACTTTTATAATGTGTTCATGCGACAAAAAATAAAAATAAAAATAATAAGGATAATAATATAATAATAATAATTTTGAAAATTATTAAAATTTTATGAGGACTCCATCCCTCGTGGAAAAGAACATGATCGTCCGCTTGAATTCGATTGGTTGACTTAATCTCAAGTCCCGAATTGGTACTTGTTTGTGAGATCAATAACTTGTAGTGATATTTGTAATGAAGTTGAGGAATCGCATTAAAGAATTCTGATTAAAAGATTGTGTACCAAATTTGAACTGAAAGAAAATGTCTGCATGTTGCTAAGTAGAGAAAAGAGTCAAAGACTAAGGAGGTTAGGAAGAGCATATTAAAAATAAGTTTATAAAATTTATTGAAAGGCATCATAAAATAAATTTATAAATACTATTATTTATTTAAAAGTATATTTCTAATTTTATAAATATTAAAATTCATAGTATCCATCCAATTAGATTGAAAACTATATCTGTATTATTGTCCGTCCGGATATTCGAATAGAGATATCCATATATAAATTTTTGGATACAAAATAAATACGGTAGGATATTATCTTGTCTAAGTTTATATCCCTACTTGTGACCCACCTAATTAGTAATTTCTAGGCCTTAATTCAGTCAATGGGCTTTAGAAAACGTTACCCAATCAAGGACAAAACAATTACATGGAAGTCCAAAATCAATGGAATTATCAGAATGGAATGGAAGTATTAGAATCTTATTCAGTACTGGTAAATTATAACTGTGTGCATTTCAGCTATGATCTCTGCCCGTTAAATCAATAAGTCAACTACGACATATCATATAGAATCCAATTTGATGAAATTCTCCTTCTTTTGTCTTTGGGAACCCATGCTATATGAGGAGCAGTGGAATGATTTGGCCTAAGGCCGAGCCTTAATTATTTCTGGGCCCTAATTCTGTTACTGGTCTTTAGCAAACATTTCAGACCCAAGCAAAACAAAAACCAGAACTAACAACCCACTGCTAAAAAGGCAAAACCTTCAAAAAAATAGAGGTACCGTATTCTACCACCAAAATATACTACGTCTACCTATCATGTTTTTTTTTTTGGTTTTCCTATGACAGTTTCTGTTGGATATTGTTGAAGATTTGATAATTGTAGCAATCAAACTACTCAGGGAAACATGACAGCAAAATGAAACAATCTGATATTTGATTTATCTCTTTCCTTTTATTGTAGAATTACAATCTCTAAGTATTTGTTGCTATACTTTATTTCATTACTAAAATAAGACCTGATCACTATGTCTATAAATCAGGCACTTTCTCTCATATGAAAAAAAAGAGAAAAAAACAGTACCAGTACACAAAAAAATGGACTACACTCTGTAATTCGAAATTATAATAAATAAAATTGAGGGCGGGTGATTTGTAGGAGTTGTGTGTTATTTCCTTTAAGCAATTTTCATATGGTATCAGAGCACCTATCTGGGGTTGTGAGCGTTTTCTGGTGACAATCAGTACCAAACCGGTACAGAGCAACTCCTCGGCCGCTGTAACCTCTTTATCTGTTTCTGCCATAACTCTTTTCTCTTCCTACCAGTTTCTGCCTAACGGATCTCAACCCATTAAGCCATCTGCCAAGTTTGCTTTTTTATCCTTGTCTTTCTTAAAATCACAAAACCTGCACCAAACTATCCCTATAACCTACAACAATGACCTCTGATTCAAACTTCAATTCAAACACCAATAAACTGATCAGTCTCATACTCAATGGAGACAATTATCTCCCATAGTCAAGAGCAGTCTGCATCGCACTTGGAGGAAAGGAAAAATTACATCACATAATCTGTAAACCTATGAAGGAAGAAGCAACAGATGAATTCAGCAAATGGCGTGCCAGTGATCTTACAGTCATGTCTGGAATATTGAACTGTATGGAGTCACAGATCTATGGGATCTTTGCCTATGCAAATACAGCAAAGGAACTTTGGGATTCTCTATACTAGATGAATGGGCAAACCAACAACGCTTCTCGAATCTTCGAACTTCAACATAACATCGCCAATACAAAGCAAGCTGCAAATCAATCCTTCACTGAATTTTTTAGAGTTATGAAAAGACAATGGGAAGAATTGCGGCAGCTATGATCTGTTGTATCTACAGTCAATGAATATCTCCAAAGAGAAGAACATGATAGAATTTTTCAACTACTAGCAAATCTATCTCCTGAATTCGAAGAAACTGAAAGGGACATACTGCTTAGAGATGAATTGCCATCTCTCAACACAATATGCTCCATAATCCTAGGTGAAGAGACTAGGAAATGTGTCATGAGTGCCAATGTCAAAACTACCATCTCCGCTAAAAATAGTGCCCACTTTGTTGGTTCTGGTAATAAGTCAGGAGATTCTAGCAATCGCGGGGCCAAAGGAAAGATGAGAAAACCATCAAAGTTCTTCTATGACCACTGCAAAAAGGAAGGGCACTCAAGAGATCATTGTTGGGTTCTTCACCCACACCTTCGGCCGGTTAAGGGCAGATCAACAGAAGCCCACGTTGTAGTATTTGACAACTGTTCTGATGTGCAATTTCAGTTGAATCAATTTGCACTGCAAGTACAGAAACTCCTTGAGACACAGAAAGCAGTGCCAGAAAAACAAAAAACTGGAGGACCTCCATCTGAAACTGGTAATCTAGTGAAATTCGGTAATGTTCTAACTGGAGGACCTCCATCGAAATTTAGAAGTTAGTGGACAAGGGTCAGCTGAAACATCTGGTATTTAGTATTCTGTTTTTAATACGAATTTTCTAGATACTTCTGTTGTCTTAGCCTATAAATAGAGTTGTAATATGTTGTTTGATATTTAAGAAAGATACAAGAGTTTCTAATAGAAAGAAAGCTTGTATTATCCATCTCTTCTCTTATCTCCAAGTGTGATATCTATCATTCTCTTTTAACAAATTGGTATCAGAGCCAATGGCGAATGTGACGGGTCAAATTCCGCTTCCACGACTAATGAAGGCGAACTACGAGAACTAGAGCATTCAAATGAAAGCTCTTCTCGGATCTCAAGATGCATGGGAGGTGGTCGAAGAAGGTTTTGAAGAACCAACAAATACCATGGGATATACGACGGCTCAAAACAAGGCGTTGAAAGAGGCGTGATCGAAGGATAAGGCAGCACTATACATGTTGTTCTGAGCCGTTGATGAGTCGGGCTTTGAGAAGATTACCGGTGCAACTACTTCAAAAGAAACGTGGGACATTTTAGAAAAAATGTTCAAAGAAGACCGAGTCAAGCAAGTGTGTTTCCAAACTCTTCGTGGCGAGTTGGAGAACATGAAGATGAAGGAGTCGAAAAGTGTATCCGACTACATCATGCGTTTACAAGCCGTGGTGAACCAACTCATTCTTAATGGCGAAGCGTTAACCGATGCGCGAGTTGTGGAGAAGATTTTGAGATCATTAACCGATAATTTTGAGAATGTTGTGTGCGCGATAGAAGAGTCAAAGGACCTTGCGACGCTCACAGTCGATGAGCTTGCCGGTTCTCTCGAGGCACACGAACAACGTAAGAAGAAAAAAAAGGGGAGACACTCGAGCAAGCACTTCAAACCAAGGCGTCAATAAAGATGAAAATGTACTATATTCTCAAAATTTTCGAGGTAGAGGGTCTGGTCGTGGAAGTCATGGAAATGGTCGCGGTGGTCAAGGCAGCGGTCATGAAGGGTACTATAAGGAGAAGGGACAGTCGAGCCAACCAAATTGGCGTGGAAGAGGACGCGGTCGAGGAAGAGACGGCCGGTCGAACTATTCCAACATCGAGTGCTACAAATGTTACAAGTATGGTCACTACACGAAGGATTGCAACTCCGACAAATGTTATAATTTTGGTAAAGGTGGAAGAAACAACCAATCTAGCTTTGGAAGACGAAACAAATGAAGGCTTTCTCTTGATGGCTCAAAATGAAGTCAAAATCAACAATGACACTCTGTGGTACCTCGACTCGGAGGCAAGCAACCATATGTGTGGTCAAGAGTACCTATTCAAAGAGATGCAAAAGATTGAAGATGGTCATGTATCATTTGGAGATGCATCAAAGGTGGAGGTCAAAGGGCGAGGTACAATTTGTTACTTATAAAAGGATGGCTTAATAAGGTCAATCCAAGATATTTATTACGTACCAGACCTCAAGACCAACATTTTGAGTATGGGGCAACTCACGAAGATAGGTTACTCAATACTTTTAAAAGACCGGGTACTACACTTGAAGGACAAGCAAGGGCGTCTGGTTGCTCGAGTCGAGATGGGAAGAAATCGGATGTACAAACTGAATTTGAGAAGCGTGTCAGAAAAATATTTGCGAGTCAACGTAGAAGACAAGGCGTCGCCGTGGCATCTCCGCTTTGGTCACCTACATCATGGTGGTCTAAAAGAGTTAGCAAAGAAGAACATGGTGCACGGACTGCCGTACATGGACTATGAGGGCAAATTTTATGATGAATGTGTGCTTGGCAAGCAAGCGAGAACCTTGTTTCAAAAGAAGGCAAAATATCGAGCCAAAAATACTCTCGAGTTGATTTATACCAACATATGTGAACAATCACCCCTGAATCTTTCAGCGGTAAAAGGTACTTCATTTCCTTTATCGATGATTTCTCACGAAATACTTGGATTTATTTTCTGAAAGAAAAATTCGAGGCATTCGAGGTGTTCAAAAAGTTCAAAGTGATGGTGGAGAAGGAAACTGGTAGACATATCAAAGCTGTACGATCCGATAGAGGTGGCGAGTATACTTCGACGGCTTTCATGGAGTATTACGAGGAGCAAGGCATAAGGAAATTTCTAACCGCGTCATACTCTCCTCAACAAAATGGTGTGGCCGAGATGAAGAACCGGACTATTCTCGACATGGTTCGATCAATACTCAAAAGCAAGAAGATGCCGAAGGAATTCTGGGCAGAAGCCGTGCAATGTGCCATCTATGTACAAAATCGATGTCCACATGTGAAATTAGATGATCAAATAACCACCTAGGTACATGAAAGTCGGAGAAGAGAAGAAGGTGCTAAAATTCAAGAAGGCGCTTTACGGGTTGAAACAAGCACCGCGGGCATGGAATACACGTATCGATACATATTTCAAGGAGAACGGGTTCAAGCAATGTCCCTACCTGCATGCCCTTTATGCAAAGAAGAATGGAGGTAACGTGTTATTTGTTGCTCTTTATGTCGATGATCTTATTTTTATGGGTAACAATGATGAGATGATAGAAGAGTTTAAGGGTGTAATGACACGTGAATTTGAGATGATAGATTTGGGCTTGATGAAGTTTTTTCTTGGTTAGGAGGTTAGACAAGTAGAGACGGGTATTTTTGTATCACATGAGACGTATGCAAAAGAGATTTTGAAGAAGTACAAGATGGCAAATTGCAACCCGGTATCAATACCAATAGAACCATGTGCAAAACTCTCGAAGTTCGATGGAGGAGAACGTGTCGATGCGAGTAGATACCAGAGTTTGATAGGAAGCCTTCGCTATCTCACATGCACAAGGCCAAATCTTTCATTAAGTGTCGGCATTATAAGTCGGTTCATGGAGGAGCCAGTTTATTCATATTGGAAGGCATTGAAGCGAATCATACGGTACATCCAAGGAACAGTGTCACTCAGGTTGTTTTACTCGAAAGAAAAAGATTACAAGTTAGTTGGCTACTCCGACAGGATTGGTGCGGAGACATAGACGATCGGAAAAGTACATCGGGATATGTGTTCTTTATGGGAGATAGTGCGTTTACTTAGCTTTCAAAGAAGCAACCGATTATGATGCTCTCGATGTGTGAAACTGAATATGTGACAGCATCTTGGTGTCTATGTCATGAGATATATCTTAAAAATTTGTTGAGCAAGATGAAACTAAAGCAATTAGGTGCAACCGTAATTCAAGTTGACAACAAATTAATAATTGAGTTGGCAAAGAACCCAGTGAACCATGAAAGAAGCAAACACATTGATGTTCGTTTTCACTTTATCCAAAATCATGTGAAGGAAGAAAGTGTGGAATTGGTGCATGCAGAAAGTCAGGATCAAGTTGCGGATATCTTCAAAAAATCGCTATCGAAAGTACTTCTCGACAAATGTAAGAAGATGATTGGCATGACGGATGATAGAAACATTTAAGTTTATGGGGGAGTTTTGTTGAATAAACATTAAATGTTATTTTTAGTGGATTTTAAATTTAGAAGTTAGTGGACATGGGTCGGCTGAAATAGCTGTTATTTAGTATTCCGTTTTTAATATGAATTTTGTAGATACTTCAGTTATCTTAGCCTATAAATAGAGTTGTAATTTGTTGTTTGATATGTAAGAAAGATATAAGAGTTTCTAATAAAAAAAATCTTATTTTATTCATCTCTTCTCTTATCTCAAAGTGTGATATCCATTATTCTCTTTTAACAATAAAAAAAAGAATAACTATTTCCCCTTCATTTTGTTCTTTTCAAGTATGAACTAGTAACTCCTAACTCAATTCAATACCAGAGAGACATCCCTTTATTTTCTCACTTCTTTCATTTCTTTTGCACAATGAATCACGCCTACAATGCTTCCAGTTAATTTTTCTCTGTATTTTTTATTGTTCTAGGTTACAGTGATGCACTAAACTTACCGAATAGGCTATAATGATGCAATTTTTCTCTAGTATGCTTTAACAGTAATATCGTAAATTGAATGACAACAATCAGATCAAAAAAAATTTCCAATCTTTAAAATTTCCAATCTCGTAGTTTCATCCCCCGCATCAATCCCCTCACCGTATTTCCTCTTTTTTATGCACGTGAAAATTTTTCTAATCTCCAATTTCATCCCCGAGATCAAGTAGCAAGTTTGGTTCGGTTATATATATCCCAAAATTTTCCGTCCCCGTAAATTTTCCTCCCTTGTATATGGATCCTTGTGCATTTTATTTCTAATTGGAGTTCTCATCTCCATTATTTTATAGTGGAGTTGTCCATTTCCATAATCCTCTAACCACTTTTTATTAAAATTTTAGGATTCATCATCTTTAACGTTTCAATTTATTCAAAATTTTATGATTTGAGCTATGAATACATCTGACGAATAGATACAAATACTTTAGTGCGATGAATATGAACACTTAGATACAATAAATATGATTGTTTATAAAATCTAGCACATGATTTTGAATATCTTGGATATGAACGTTTATCAAGTCAAATATTAACACATTTAAAGATCAGATATAAATATCTCTAACATAAAGATATGAAGTATAAATATCTCATGATTTGAAGTACGAACATACATGATGATTAGATATGAACATTTTAGTACATGATTTTAAGTGTAAGTACTCTATAAAATATTTTTTGAACATCTCACAGAAGGTGCTGTAAACACTCACTTGATGGGGTCTTGAACACCATTTTAGATGGGCTCTGAATATCCTGTCAAAGATGCTCTGAATATTCACACAAATTTGATATAAATACCCTACAAAAGATATTTTGAGCATCCTATAGAAGATGCTTACAACCTCTTGATGTCGCTTTAAATACTCTCTTGAACACCTCACGAAAGGTGCTATAAGCACTGCTTAATGTTATCTAAACATCTCGCGAAAGGTGCTTTGAACACTCAGTTGACCGTGCATTGAAGGTGCTCTACACATTGTTAATTTAGCACGTGACTAATTTAGCGCAGTGATTAATTTAGCATGTTATTAATTAAAGAAGAGCGGTTGATTAATTAGAACACATGTCTAATTAGCAATTTATGTGAAATTCAGTTTTCCATCCATGAGCGGTTATCATCTTCGAGAATGAATCTCGGTCGGCTCCGGGTATTCATTTTCGTAAGACAAGGTGTTCATATGTTCAGTACAAATGTTTATACATCTAATAAAAAAATGGAGGAATTTTCTAAGAGATTTTTGTAGGGAATAGCTAGCACGCCCCTAAATTTTGTGTGTATTGTAGCAATTTTTATAGCCTTGAAGTATTCTCAGAGTAATGAAAGCCTTTTCAAAGTGCAACAGGATCTTGATATTTACCAAATTTAATGTACATTATTTGAGTATATTTCTTGAAACAACCCTTATTAATCCATGTATATCAGAAAAGAGGATATGATATTGAGTTTTATACAACCACATGTAATTATTGGGAGTAGTAAACTCCAAGTCCCGATCCCGAAGGACTAAGAACTCGGAAACCCGACCACCTCGAGGAACCCCATACCGAAATCGATGAGGCAACAACAACAGACGAGCAGAAGCCAAAAGCAAAGCTCAAGATGGACTGGAGCTTAATAGCTCGAGAACATCAAGGAGCTCGGGAAGAAACCCTTACCCCCCGAAAGATGGACAAGACACTTCTAACATCTGCCGCATGTGTCAAAGACAGTTGATGGAAGTTGCAGTGAAGTGACAAAAGTGTGGCTAGACATTTAATATCATGTATCTAGGATTAGACACCTAGACTAGATATTGTATAGGATTAGAGATGCATTAATGACATTTCGTCTGCAACAATGACACGCGGTTGTGGAGGTCGTGGACGATGTGGCTGAGGAGAATCGAGCTAATAGTCAGGCCAATCGAGCTCAAACTCATCGGGACGAGGGAGCCGAAATGGTAACATCAGAAGAAGACCCGATGTAGAATGCTACAATTGCGAGAAGTACGGGCATATTGTTCGGGATTGCTGGGTAGAAAAGAAGATAGAAGGCAAAGCCAACTACGCTGAGATGATAGAAGACGAGAAAGTGCTGCTGATGACACATACACCGTCGACCTCAGGATGTGACACTATATGGTATCTAGACACAGGAGCCAGCAATCACATGACCGGTCACAAGCATCTATTTGCTGAGTTGACTGAGTTAGCCAGAATAGTGTCCTTCGGAGATGCCTCGAAGGTGGAGGTCAAAGGAAAAAGATCTGTGAAGTTTCTCCAGAAGAATGAGAAACTCGGGATGATAGAAAATATCTACTACATTTCAGAGATAAAGAACAACATTCTGAGCGTAGGCCAACTGATGAAAAAAGGGTTCAAAATCTTCATGAAGAAGAGAACTCTACATTTGAAGGATAGCCGAGGAAGAGCTATCGCTCGAGTCGAAATGGGGGAGAACAGAATGTTTAAGCTGAACTTGCGAAAGATCGAGGAGAAATATCTCAAGATCAACAAGGAAGACGAAGCCGGGTTATGGCACATGAGGTTCGGACATCTGGGGTACAATGACCTCAGAGATTTAGTAAAGAAACAGTCATTGGAAGGACTGCCAAATCTCAACTTCGAGAACAAATTCTGCGAATGATGCGTGATAGGGAAACAAACGAGAAGGCAATTCAGAAAGTCTAAGTATTCGGCAACTAGACCTCTCGAGTTGATCCATACCGACATCTGTGGACCGACCACCCCAGGCTCATATAGTGGGAAGGAGTACTTCATCACTTTCATCGATGACTATTCAAGAAAGTGTTGGGTGTACTTCCTCGAGAAGAAGTCTAAGGCATTCGAGACCTTTAAGAAGTTTAAGGTTATGGTTGAGAAAACAACGGAAAAAAACATTCAGTTTCTGAGATCGAATAGAGGCGATGAGTACCTGTCTAATGAATTTAAGTCATACTGCGAGAATCATGGGATCCGCAGGTTTCTGACAACACCTTTCACACCACAGCAGAATGGCGTCGCTGAGAGAAAGAACAGGACAATCCTTGACATGGTGAGATCAATGATCAAAATCAAGGAAATACCGAAGGAATTTTGGGCCGAAGTTGTGTGATGTGTGGTGTACATACAGAATCGATGCCCGCATGTATTTCTCAACAACAAGATCCCCAAGAACTCTGGAGTGGCCACAAGCCAAATGTTGCACATCTCAAGGTATTCGGGAGCATAGTATATGGAAAAATTCCAAACCCTAAGAGAACCAAACTCGAAGACAAAAGCAAAAAGTATGTCTTCATTGGATACAGTTAAAAAATCCAAGACATACAAACTCTATGATCTGATCGAGAAGAAACTCGTGATCAGTAGAGATGTCGAACTGAATGAGGAAGCTCGCTGGGACTGGAAGAACCAGCAGGAAAAGCTAACAACTGAGAAAGTCGAGCTGAGACTCACAGTTCGAAATGGTAGAGCTTCGAGTTCGAGAAACTCTGAAGAAGACTCCAGTTTGGGAAGCTCGAGGAAGCTAAAGCTGAACTAAGAAATCTAAGATTTCAGGATCTTCGAGATCTCTATGAGACAACCGGTGAGGTGCACCTGGTATGTCTGCTAGCCGATGTCGAGAGAATCTCATTCGAGGAAGCAGTTCGAGATCCAAAATGGAAAGCTACGATGGACGAAGAGATGAAGGCAATCGAGAAGAATGAAACTTGAGAGATGACAGATCTGCCCACAGGGCACAAACTGATTAGTGTGAATTGGGTGTACAAGAAGAAAATGACCCCACAAGGCACAATCGAGAGGCACAAGGCGAGACTCGTGGTCAAAGGATATCGGTAGAAGGCCGGAATCGACTACGACGGAGTGTTTGCCCCAGTAGCACGAATGAAGACAATTCGGCTCCTGATCTCGCAGGCTGCATAGAATGAATGGTCGGTACATCAGATGGATGTAAAGTCAGCATTCCTAAATGATGTGCTTGAAGAGGAGGTGTACGTTGAACAACCCCTCGGGTACATGAAGCTCGGGAAAGAGCATAAGGTGCTCAGACTAAAAAAAGTGTTGTACGGGTTAAAGCAAGCCCCGCGAGCGTGGAACACTCATATTGATAGCTACTTCAAGGAGAATGGCTTCAAACAGTGTCCCTTCGAAACGGCCATCTACGTGAAGGCACACAAGGATGAACTCCTGATCGTCGCACTATATGTGGATGATCTGATCTTCATGGGTAACAACCAAAGCCTCATTGACGAGTTCAAGAAAGCGATGAAACTCGAGTTCGAGATGAAAAACCTCAGGATGATGAGGTATTTTCTCGGTCTCGAGATCAAAAGTCGGGAATATTTGTATCTCAAGGAGCATATGCCCGGAAAATTCTCCATAAGTTTGGTATGCATGATTGCAACCCGGTAGCGACACCGATGGAACTCGGTGCCAAGCTCTCAAAACTCGAATGAGGAGAGGTTGTGGACTCAAACACCTACCGGAGTATAATTGAAAGTCTAAGGTACTTGACTTGCACAAGGCCCGACATAGCATTTGCCGTTGGGGTCGCAAGCCAATTCATGGAGGACCCGAGACACTCACACTTGAAAGTTGTGAAGAGGATTCTCAGATATGTCAAAGGGACAGAGAACCTCGGGTTACTTTACCAAAAGACTGATATTTTTGAACTTGCAGGTTATGTGGACAGTGACTGGTGCGGTGACATTGATAATCGAAAGAGCACCACGGGATATGCATTCTTCATGGGATGCACTGTCTTCACATGGCTATCGAAGAAGCAGCCCATCGTCACATTGTCGACCTGTGAAGCCGAGTATGTCGCAGCATCACTCGGTGTGAGTTATGCAATCTGATTCAGAAGATTATTGCAGGAGCTGAGGTGCCCACAACTTGAATCGACCGAGATTCGAGTTGATAACAAATCGGCTATCGAGTTAGCCAAGAACCCGGTACATCATAAGAGGAGCAAACACATCGACGTGAGGTTCCACTCAATCCGGGAATATATCAAGGATGGGGAAGTTCAAGTTGTTCATGTGCAGAGCAATGAACAAGCTGCAGATATTTTCACAAAGGCTTTGTCGAAGCCATTATTCGAGAACTGCAAGTAGATGCTCGGGATGATGAAGGAGCAAGACTTGAGTTTAAGGGAGAATGTTGGGAGTAGTAATCTCCAAGTCCCAATCCCGAAGGACCAAAAACTCGGGAACCCGACCACCTCAAGGAACCCCATATCAAAACCGAGGAGGCAGCAACAGTAGACAAGCAGAAGCCAAAGGCAAAGCTCGAGATGGACTGGAGCTTAATAGCTCGAGAACATCAAGGAGCTCGGGAAGAAGCCCTTGCCCCGGAAGATGGACAAGACACTTCTGACATCTGCCGCATGTGTCAAAGACAGCTGATGGAAGCTGCAGTGAAGTGACAAAAGTGTGGCTAGACATTTAATGCCATGTATCTAGGATTAGACAGCTAGATTAGATATTGTATAGGATTGCAGATGCATTGATGGCATCAAACGCTATAAATAGAGGAGTAAAGTAGTGTAGAAATAAGAGAGAGAAAAAAAATACTTGTAAACACAGTTTATAAAGAAAACAGCTTTCAGAGCAATCTCTTCCTTCTCCCAGATCTAGTTAATTATTTTATTCTCATTTAATTCAGTTCGTCTTTTGTTCTTGTGAGTTGTAGTAAAACCTGTAATCAGACCTCGAGATCGTAGTATCGAGTTCAAAGAGTTCGAGACCGCATTTTGAGATAGTTCGAAAGGAACAAATAGTTTAAAACAACACTAACATGCCAATCTAATTGCGCAGGACCCCCCGTATATTAATTTCTTAATCAGGCATGAAGTAAAGAAAATTATAAGAATTGAAATAAGAAGACCAAACTAGATAGGAAATTTCTTCCTTCGAATGTTTAAATTTTTTTCATAATTTAGCGTACAAGTAACTGGCTAAATATGTCCCAGTCCTGCAAATCGGCAAATGACTTCATGGTTCAATTATAATTGTACTTAGCACACTTCTTATTGCCACATTATAATTTATAACAATGTATTTGCTGAGATGGTACAGAACAGAACTCTCTGAGACTTAACTAAATCTATTATATAGAGCATGCAACTTAAGTTTCAAACTTTTCTTTCATTGTTTCTTCCTGGCTCTACAAAATAGGAAATCATATCTGCCAAATTTTTCCATGAAGAACCTTCCTCTTCAACTGCCTTCTTAGCTTTATCCGCAAGATCCCGAGCTCTGTCTCTCCTTTCCAATCCTTCATTCCCATCATCCATGAGAGCCAACACTGTATTTTGAACATCGCCTCTTTTCACCATGACATCATCAATTCCATGGTTCGGCATTTTCACACAGATATTAATTCCAATTTTCAACACATCCACAACAAGTCTCTCATTGAGAAATTGATCAGCAAAGTGAGGCCAAGTTATCATTGGCACGCCCATTGAGATCGCCTCCAAGATCGAGTTCCATCCACAATGTGTTATAAACCCTCCCACTGCCGGGTGAGACAAGATGACCATCTGAGGAACCCATCCAGTAAGTACAAGGCCTCTATCTTTGACCCGTTCTTTGAACCCGTCTGACAACCATTTTTCGACTTCATTGCTAATTTCTTTTTCCTTGATTACTAGTATGAATGGCCTATTTGATTCCTCGAGACCAATTGCTGTCTCAATTAGTTGTAAATGGTTTGAAAAAGCTGCACTTCCAAAATTGGAGTAAAGAACTGAGCCAACTCCCCTTTGATCAAGCCATGTTAGTACTTGATTCTGATCGACTGTATTTTTGTTTCCTCTAATGGTTTTGGTACCAATTTCTTTGTTATAAAGGCATGTTGGTCCAATTGTCCAAACCCTCTTTCCTATCATCCTCTCATGGTTCTCGATAAATGGATTCTCCAACTCCGTAAAGGTATTTACCACTACTCCGTCAGCTATCGACTCTTCTTCTACAACCATTCTTCGAATATCCTCGAACCCAGGAAAATTGAAGAAGCCCGGTGTTTGCATCCAGTTGGTTTTTACTTCAACCGGGAAATCTGGCACAGTGATGAACTCCAATCTATTGGGGACACCGTCATAGACCTTGCGTTTTTCCAAGTTATAAGTAGCAGAGATATAAAAGCAAGAGGGGCCATGAAAAATTATCCTCGGGATGCCAAATCTTCGTGCGACAGGCCCTGTCCATGCATTTGACATGTCAGCAATCATGCAATCGGGAGTACTATCAAGGCCTTTCAGAAAGTGTTCGAGAGGTTCACCCAACGAATAAACAGCATCAAAGAAATGCCGAAAGGATCCTCTTGGCATGAGCTCCATACTCTCGCACCCATCAGGTAGGCCGAACTTGGCTGTAGGAAAGTTGAGTTCCACAAATTGTATAGGCAGATTCAATTCCTTCACCCGATCAATAATGGGTCTGATCCGAGCGGCATTTGCCGGGGTAGTTACAAGACTAACCTGAACCCCATGATTAGCTAGGAGGTGAGCAATGTCAACCATTGGAATTAGATGGCCTTGAGCTGCCAATGGAACTAACACAAAATGGGGTTGTGAAGATCTCATGATTTTGTACAAATGTTAAGTGTGGTATTGTCTTTTGAGAATTAGAGATCATGGAGAAACAATTAACAGCTAATTATCAACGTTCATGGTGAAATAATAACAGCGATCTATAAACACTGTAGTTCCTATTCATATCTTCTGTTACAGACTCTTTGAAACATCTCTGTTACAAAGGCACTGATGCGTAGATCCGCCAGCATTAAATGCAGTTATTTAAACTATGAATAATATAAAGAATGTGTGAACATATATACTGGTATGTTGCTGGGGTAACAGAAAACCTGAAAAATGTGTATGAGGTTCTGTGGACAAGATTAGATGCTCTGTAGTGAAAGCAAAATATAAAAGAACAAGAAATAATATCTCATTCCCTTATTGGGATTTTTTGGCATCATTTGTTGTAGATTAGAGCGAAATTTATTGTTTGCGTATAATGGTCGCATATGGATAATAACTTCTATTTTAAATTTTATCAGTAGTAGTAAGATGAGTTGAGATGGAGGTTTTTCTGAGGATAATGTCCAGACAGTTGTAAGGCCTCTATGTATATATCCATTCAAAAAAAAAAAAAAAAAAAGCTATATGTATATATGACGTTTTACGGTTTTAGATAGGACTTGGTTCAAAATTATTTTCAAGAGAGTAAAATTTTCAAGGATTGTTCAATGTTTTTTTTTCCTCTCATGCGATGAGCTCATAATTTCATTCAACATCATCATATTTTGATATTTTCATTCATGAATTGATAAAGGAATAATAACAATGATCTTTTGCTTGGCCGACTATAACAACTACTCAAAAAGGGCGAATTAAGTTAATGTATTCAAGGGAATTGATATATAAATATCAAAATCGATGATCCGATATATACTTTATTATTCACATTAAATAGGATATTACTTATATTGAACTCTATTATGCAACTTATTTTTTATATAGTATTATCATTATTTATATTAATATTTATAATAGCAATAAATAACAAAAACACAGTAAAAATAAATTGCACAATAAATCACATACATGGGTGCTACTATATTTAGTACGAATAATGAAATCTATATCAATTTTGATATCTGCCTACCATTTTTTTTATATTTAATACAATAATATATCAATAATTTGAAGTACGCAGGAATAGTATTCACCACTCTCACATAGAAATTTTGGTGAATAGATAGAAGACCGTATCTAATAATTCCAACAATATCAATACAGCATTTTTTGTGAGAGAGAAAAATGTACGAATATAGCTTTTCAAATTTCAGCTTGTACTTATAAAGACTTTTAAGTTTAAAAACCAACATATATAAGTCAGGATAATTAATTCTCCAACAAAATCAACTTATCATAATTGTTTTCTCAAGTGCATTCTATAGAGTTCACGGATGAAAATTTAACTAAATTGACAAAGTGACATCTAGTCTTAAATTTGCTTCCGGTTCTTTATATTCAGTGTCAGTTTACACCACAACAGCAAATTAACTGAATCAGCTCCAATGTGAAGAACTAAGTATTGATAATTGTTGGCAAATTACCAAGTTGTCAAATCTGTTTTGTATTTCAGAAGAAAATAGAAAAAATAATGTAAAGAAATCACGTTGTTTTATAGGTGATGCATAGTTCATTCCCTTTGCACCACTGACAAAATTGGGTTTCTACCTAATATGATTCCTCATGAAGCAATACAGAAAACAACCAAGACATGAAGATAAGCATCGCAGCCATATTGGAAATTAAAAAAGTCATCCACGTCATTGATCAACACCCTCCAAAAAGTCAGCCCATGACTAATATACTGACATCACGTTCGTTTTTTTTTGGAGAGAAACGCCATTATTAGACCTCCTTCACGCCTCAATAGTTGAAGACTTTATGAGAGAGTTGTATTAAATAATTATTTTTATTATTATGGTATTGAGGCTATATATATGAATGTACCAACGGTACACTGTAATGGTACAATAACGGTTCTTTATGGATTGAAGTGGTTTTTCCTAGTTGCTCTCAAATTGGGCCTATAATGATATTATGAGGTCCAAAATACTAATCACTCCTATTTATAAATATTTTATTCTTTAACATTTTTTTTCAAGTTTGAATTATAAATATCGATCAATTTCAACTTGTTTACATTTAAATCAAAAGGATTTGGTTCTAGACTCTTTGTGAATATATCAGCAATCTGATCCTTGCTCCTCACAAAAGGCGTCTCTATCTTTTTTTCTTGTATTTTCTCTCTAATAAAATGGCAATCAACCTCTATATGATTCGTTCGTTCATGGAACACCATATTAGATGTTATATGGCGCGCGGATTGATTATCACAATACAATTTCATTGGGAATGTGTTGTAATATTCAAGTCGGCTAATAGTTGTTTTATCCAAATCAATTCACTCGTGGTTGATACCATAGCTCGATACTCGGCTTCCGCGCTCGATCTTGTTATGATAATTTGTTTCTTACTTTTTTATGTGACTATATTCATATCTATAAATGTATAATAGATGGTGATGGATTTTCTATCAAAACTTCTGGCTCAATCTGCATCGATATAGCCACATATCTCATTAGATTTATTATTTTTCATAATTATTCCTCTATCGGTGTTCTTTTCAAGTATCTTAAGATTTTATCAATTGCCTCTAAGTGACTCGATCTAGGTGTATGTATTAATTAGTTTATTTGACTAACAACAAATATAAGGTCCGGTCGGGTCATAGTGAGATAAATTAGTTTTCCCATTAACCTTTGATATTGATTTATATTTTCTAAGGGTATGTTTGACACTCAATGGAATAGCAAAAAGTTAGAATAGAATTGCTATTCCGACGAATTAATTTGCCAAACGAATTTTAGACTAAATAGAAGAGTGCAGAATAGTGCTAATCCGGTATACCAAGTTATAGGTTGTTATACCGGATTAGCTCTAGTCGGAATAGCGATTATTGTTTGATTACGTTGTATTAAATTATTATATTATGATTATGATTATGATTTATTAGTATTATATTATATTATGATTTATTATTATATTAATGTTATGATTATTATTTTTTATCATCACCGTTAGTATTATAATATTATTTATTTTTATTATATTATAATAATATAATTTTAGTATTATATTATTATAATTATTATTATTTATTATATTATTATTATATTTGGATTATGGTTATATTATCATTATATTATTATATTATTATCATAGTGATGATTATATTATTATTATATTATTTTAATTATGACTATGACTATGATTATTATTTAATTATGTTATATTATATTATTATATTATGATTATAAAATTAAAATTATTTATTATGATTATGATTATGATTATAATTATATATTTTTATTATATTATTATATTATGATTATATTTTTATTTTTATTATATTATTATATTATGATTATAATTTTATTTTTATTATTATTATTATTATTATATAATGATTATATTTTTATTTTTATTATATTATTATGATTACAACTATGAATATTATTATTTACTTTGATTATGTATTTATGATTATTTTATTATATTATAATAATAATAATAATTATTATTATTATTATTATTATTATTATTTTAGTATTATTTTTATTATCATCATCATTGTTAGTATCATAATTATCCATATTTTAACTATTCTGATTAACAACTGCTAAACGATATTTTCGCTCTTCCGAATAGTCAAAAATATCACTCTTCCAAAAAGACACTATTCTATCACTTTTTCAAAATTATCACTATTCTAAAACTATTCCTTGATTTGTCGAACGAATCCTAAGAGTATACCATTTTCAATGCTTAATTTATTTTTACTATCAATAGGAGTTGAAGATGGCTTACACCCTAATTTTTTGTTTTTCCTAAACAAGTCAAGTACATACTTTCATTGTGAAAGAAATAAATTCCCATTTGAGTGAGCAATTTCAATGCCCAAAAGAAGTATCTCAAGTGACCTAAGTTCTTGATATCAAATTTATTCTTTAATTGCCTTTTTATTTGTTTAATATTTTCTCTATTATTTTTGATAATTATGATATAACCCACATAAACTAAAATAACGGTGATTTACATATGATCAATCTTAATAAATAATGAATGGTCGACATTATTAATTTTAAAATTATAAAAAATTAAATGAGAGCTAAGTTCTTCATACCATACTCGTGAAGATTGTTTCAAACCATATATTAATTTTATTAACTTACACACCAACCTTGCATCATATTCCTTCCCATGGCCGGGTGACAATGTCATATACACTTCCTCCTCAAGAGATCCTTGAAGGAAAATATTTTTAACATCTATTTGATATAATTCTCAACCTTGATTTACCGTAATAGACAATAGTATCCTAGCGGTATACATTTTCGTTAGGGTGAAAATATTTCTTGGTAATCTATCCCGTAGGTTTGTGTATACCCTTTTGCAACTAATTTTGGTTTATATTGTTCTATGGTATCATTACTATTGAACTTTATTTTGTATACCCATTTGCACCCGACCAATTTTTTTTCATTAGGCAATTTCACTATTTCTCAAGTTTTATTTTTTTCTAAGACATTTAGTTATTCTCTCATGGCTTTGCGCCATAGGGGATTTATAATAGCCTCTTGGTAGGTATATGATTCTTGTTCCTTACAAATGGATGTTAGGAATAATATATATTGTAATGAAATATTATCATAAGAAATAAAATTTTATATTAAATATTGTATCTTGTATGTGACAAAGTCCTTGAGTCGAGTGGATGGTTGTGGTATCCTTGATGACCTCCATACTTTGATCTCCCACTCATAGTTATTTTGACTCACCTCTTCCTCTTCTTGAAGAGTTGGTTCATCCTCAAAATTAATATTTTCTACTTCTCTATGTTCAAAGGTTTCAAAATTGTACAATTTATGTAGAATTTGTTCGGTTTTGTTAATGGTAGGAGAGATTTGTTAGTTTTTATTTCTATTTTTTTAAATATGATTCATTTTCAATGAAAATTACATCTCTAGATATATAAATTTTTTTTATTTAGAGGGTCATATCACTTGGATCTTTTGTTGTTGAAATATATCATAAAAATATAGTTTTTATAGAATTTACATCAAATTTATCTTTTCTTTTAATTTTGACAAAATATTTACACCCAAATATCTTTAGATGATCTATATTGATTTTTCATTGAAAAAGTACTTCTAAAGTGATTTTATTATTTATTGGAGTACTTGATAATCTACTAATTAAATAATTCACATTTAAAATAGTATCAGACTAATATATTTTAGGTATGTTATTTTAAAAAAGTAGTGCTCTAGTTTTTTTAATAGTTGTTATTTTTTTTTCGAAACTCCATTTTGTTGGGGTGTGTTAACGCAAGAAGTTTGATGAATTATTTCTTTCTCTTTGAAAATTTTTAAAATTTATTGTTTATGAATTCGGTTCCATTATCCAAAATTTTTAATTTTTTTTTACTGTATTGTGTTTCAATCTATTTGTGAATTCTAAAAAATAATTAAATACTTCATTTTTTATTTTAGCAAATATAACTATGTGGTCCTTGAGAAATCATCAATAAATATAACAAAGTATTTAAATTAGTTATTAGAAACTATTAGAGTCGGACCCTATATATCGGAGTGAACTAAATCAAATAAATTTTTAGATTTGCTACTTGACAAAGAAAAAGGTAATTTCATTTATTTTGCCATCTTACACACATCACAATTAGTACAATTTTCTAAAAAAAACATCCAAAACTATATTAAATACTTTGTTTGAAGGGTGTCCCAATCTCTTGTGTCAAAGTCCATAATCTTTATTTATTACCATAGCACATTTCTTCTCTTGAATTTTTAAAATGTATAACCCATTTTCACGCACTCCTTCACCAATCATTTTTTCAGTCTCCCATTCCTAGAATTTAACATTTATGGGTGAGAATATAGCGTTATAATTTAATTCTTGAGATTAATTTAGTTATAGAAATTAAATTAGTTGAAAAAGAGCTTATATATAGTATGTTTTTTTATTTTAGTTGAAAATAACTCATATTTTCCCATACCATCAATTTTGGCATTCATACCATTTGCAACTAACACATGTTGGTCATTTCTATTTTTTTTAGGTTTGATAGTAAATTTTTATTCCAAAATATATGGTCGGTAGCACCACTATCAAGGATTATTTTATCATGTAAATTTTAATTTAGAGAGATTAGAGATATACCATCACTTTATTGTTTAGCATACCACATCGAGAACTGCTTCAGCATCTGTTACATTGGATTCTTGGGTTCTAACCTGTCTGACCCACTGGACCCGACGATGCTGGATTTATCCAACGCATTTGGGACTGGATCAAAGCTTATCGAGAATCTTTTACTATTTTCTTCTTTCTTCAATTAATATGCCTCTTTATCTCTTTCATTTCTCTCGTTGCCTCTCCAATGATCATTTTTCTCCCCCTTTCTCCCTTCTTCACTCTGATCCACCCAACTCGGTGGTCGAAGCTCGGAATGGAGAACCAAATAGCCTTCTTTCTTATGGCCGATTTTTATACAGTGGGTGCATTTATCATTAGTTGCTCTTCGTCCTCTTGGATTAGGGTTTCTGAGAAACTTAGCAGCAAATGCATGGGGCTCGTGTTTCTCATCGGCTCTGACCCGTGGGCCCCCATTACTGTGTGTCTTATCTCCTCTTGCTCTATGATCGTTGGTACCTTCTTGATTGGGATGTTGTCCTATGGCAGTGCTGGTACAGGGCTCCTCAATTGAGATATTGTCCTGTGTCGGTACTGATATCAGGATGGGTATATGATGAAAGGCTCATACCTACTCTAATATCATGAAGACTTTAAGAGAGAGTTGTATTGAATAATTATTTTTATTATCATCATAAGATTTACAGTTGGTATTGAGACTATGAGCGTACCAACGATACACTATAACGGTACAATAACGGTTCTTTATAGATTGAAGCAGTTTTTCCTAGTTGCTCTCAAATTGGGCCTATTATGGTATACTGAGACCCAAAATACTAATCACTCCAACTTATACATATTTTATTCTTTAACAATAGTGCTCAAAACCTAAAACAACAACACAGTGCTAAATAAAAATTTTTTAATGGCCAATCAGATTCATTCTTTCCCTCTCTGATTAAACCCTTATGTACCCCTTTCTTTTATGCAGAGAGCGGAGAGAGAAAAAAACTTTCTGTATCCCCTTTTTAGAGCGGAGAGACAACAGGGAGAAGAATTATATTTTAATCAGTAAGTAAATTAATGTATTTTTAATATTCCATATAGTTATAATGGTAAAAAAAATAATTATTTGAGTTTATAGTGACATTAGGCTAAATTTGAACTTCGGAGAGATATAATTTGCATTTATCTAATTTTCCTTCTTTTAATGTTGATGGACAAAAAAAATATATGACAAAAGTGGACACGTGTTTGATTTCTCCACGGCGCCATCAACCTAGAGTTCAAAGCTATGCGCAAGGTCTAATCAACTGGAATAAGACATCGTGACAAAATCGCTGACATGTGTACATATGTCATTGGGAATTTAGGTTAGTGCAAGACAGACGACAACAATTAATCAATCTATGGACTAATTTAGTTCAACCTTTTTAATTAATAGTCAGAAATATTTCCGGAACTTTTAAAAATCGGTATTCGCCTACATCAACAAACAATATTGATCAATTATCCCCTTTTTTTATATACATAAGTGCTAAATAATTTGGGTAGGTGTGAATCCTTACAACAGAGTATATAAAATATAACATGTATTCGAAAAGGCCAGTGAGTGTTTGGTGATTTAAATTTGACTTTTGTTCTTCATCAATAATACACGGTATCTTTTGCCAGTTTGCAAAAAAGATCGCTCGCTATAATCAAAATATTAGTTGCTGCTTATTGAAAAAAACAACAGATAAAAGAGTTGGTATACCACATGTGACAATGTGTACATCCAACGTGATAAAACAGTTTGAATAGAATAGCTATTTCGATGAATTAATTTGCAAAATGAATTTTAGACTAAGTAGAAGAGTGCGGAATAGTGCTAATCCGGTATACCAATTTATAGGTGGAATACCGGATTAGCTCTCGTCGGAATAGTGATTATTGTTTGATTATATTATATTATATTATTGTATTATGATTATGATTATGATTTAGTATTATTATATTATTATATTATAGTTATGATTATAATTTATTATTATATTAATATTATGATTATTATTTATTATTATTATTATCATTATATTATTATTATTCAATTATTTTTATCATTATTGTTATTATATTATCGTTACCATTAGTATTATTATATTATTTCTTATTATTATAAATGTAATTTTAATATTATATCATTATATTATGAATATAAATATAATTATTTTATTATTATATTATTATGATCAAGATTATTTATTATTATATTATTATATTATGATGATTATGATTATGATTATTATTACTTATTATTATTTTATTATGTTGTATTATACTATTATATGTTGATTATAGTGATGATTAATTTATTATTATATTATTATAATTATAATTATTTATAATTATTTTTATGATAATGATTATTTTTTATGATTATATTATTATGATTATGATTATGGTTATATTATTATGATTATGACTATAATTATTATTATCATGATTATGATTATGATTATTATACTATGATTATATTATTAAAATTATGATTACTTATTATTATTATATTATTATAATTTTTATTATTATATTACTATATTATGATTATGTTTATATTTTTATTATATTACTATTATAATATTATTATTTATTATGATTATTTTTATTACTTTATTATTATTTTATTATGTTGTATTATATTATTATATGTTGATTATAGTCATGATTAATTTATTATTATATTATTTTAATTATAATTATTTTTAATTATTTTTATGATTATGATTATATTTTTATTATTATATTATTATGATTATGATTATGGTTATATTATTATGATTATGACTATAATTATTATTATCATGATTATGATTATGATTATTATATTATGATTATATTATTAAAATTATGATTACTTATTATTATATTATTATAATTATGATTGTAATTATATTTTTTATTATTATATTACTATATTATGATTATGTTTATATTTTTATTATATTATTATTTATTATGATTATTTTTTATTACTTTATTATTATTATTATCTTACTATTATGATTATTATTTTACTATTATTATTATTATCATCATCATTATTAGTATCATAATTATTCATATTTTAACTATTTTGAGTAACAACTGCCAAACGATATTTTCGCTCTTTCGAATAGTCAAGAATATCACTCTTCTACCACTTTTCCAAAAAAAATACTATTCTATCAATCTTCCAAAATTAACACTCTTCCAAAATTATTCCTTGATTTGCCAAACGGACCCTAAATAATTTGGGTAGGTGTGAACCTTACAACAGAGTATATAAAATATAACAAGTACTCGAAAAGGCCAGTGAGTGTTTGGTAATTTAAATTTGACTTTTGTTCTTCATCAATAATACACGGTATCTTTTGCCAGTTTGCAAAAAAGATCGCTCGCTATAATCAAAATATTAGTTGGTGCTTATTGAAAAAAACAACAGATAAAAGAGTTGGTATACCACATGTGACAATGTGTACATCCAACGTGATAAAACAGTTGCATCCAATATCTACCTCATAAAGTTTGTTGTCTTCCAAGTCTGACCTATTCACTACTTTATTTGTTGTGGGAAACCATATATGGTGACAATTTCAAATATTCTTCCATTTTTCATTATCCTTTTTTTCGAAAGGCTGGAAGCAGCTTCTTCCGTTTTTCATTCCCATTTCCACATATAACACATTTCTTCCACCTCATACTGTCCCACCAAGATCACTAGCCATGGATACAGTTGATTCAGTACCGAATCCTTATTTTGTGTTGGTCCCACTCATGGCACAAGGTCATATGATTCCAATGGCTGACATGGCCCGTCTATTAGCTGAGCATGGTGCATCCGTGACCTTCGTCACAACTCCCGTCAATGCCTTGCGGATCAAAAGTGTTATCGAAAAAACCGAAGAATTACAACTTCCCATCGACTTTCTTAAACTTGAATTCCCTTGTGAGAAAGCCGGTTTGCCTGAAGGTTATGAGAGTGCAGATTTGCTTTCTGGATTGGACCAACTTATGAAATTTGTTACTGCTTGTGCAATGCTCAAGGAGTCGCTCATATCGTGTCTAAAGGAGAAGTGTCACTGGCCGACTTGTATAATAGCCGATACAAATCAACCATGGGTTGGTGATGTTGCGAGAGAACTTGGCATCCCAAAACTAATCTTCAGTGGTTCTAGTGCCTTCGCAAACCTTGCAACATATATTATTCGACATCAAAAAATATTTGCGGATGTAAAGGATGATAAAGAAATCATCAAAATACCTGGGTTTCCACATCAGCTCGAATTGTCGAAAGCAAAATCGCCGGGAAGTGTTGAAAGGCCAGGGATGGAACAATTTTTAGAGAAGAGGCTACAAGAAGAACAAAATGCCGATGGTGTGGTGGTAAATAGTTTCTATGAATTGGAATCTTTGTATGTAGACTCTTACGCAAAAACCACAGGGAAAAGGATATGGACAACTGGACCGATGCTGCTATGTAATAGAAATCTCAATGAAATGTCTAGCAGAGGAAATAATGCATCAATTGATGAGGATGATTGCTTGCGTTGGCTTGAATTGCAAAAGCCATGCTCAGTTGTTTACGTAAGCTTCGGAAGCCTCGCACACACAACACTCACACAACTAACTGAAATAGGTTTGGGTTTGGAGGCCTCAGGTAAGGCATTTGTGTGGGTAATAAAGGCCGGCAACAAATCCGATGTCAAAGAATGGCTTTCTAATGGTTTTGAGGAAAGGGTCAGTAATCGTGGTCTGATAATCAAAGGATGGGCCCCACAGATGATGATACTGTCTCATCCAGCCGTTGGATGCTTCCTGACACATTGCGGATGGAACTCAACATTAGAGAGTATAAGCACAGGAGTGCCTATGATAACATGGCCTCACTTTGCAGATCAGTTCCTGAATGAGATGCTGATAGTCGAAATACTTAAAATAGGTGTAAAGATCGGTGTCGAGAATCCTAATCAATGGGTGACAGATAGAGAAGATAATGGAAATAATGATGTGATGGTGAAGAGGGATGATGTGGCCAAACTCGTCTCAGAGCTGATGGATGGAGGGGAGGAGATAAGAGAAAGGGCCAGAGAGCTAGCAAAGAAGGCTAGAGAGGCCATGGATGAGGGAGGCTCATCTTTTAATAACATGAAAGACTTGATTAATCAGTTTGGAAATACCAGGAAGACAAGCAAGAGTTAAACCATAGATTGTATATTTAGATCAATTGTGCTATGATTCCTTTTCTGATGTAGGTTTTACAGTAACAACCAGTAAAAGTACCATGTTTGCCTTAAGCTTTTAAGATAGTTAGGATCTTTCTTATATGCAGATTGATGAAGTAATAAACATTTTTTGGTGGTTGCTTGTGGAATGGAATTATGATCTGCTCCCATCTAAAATAATCATCATTCCGTGACTTGATCTTTACTTCTGTTCACCAGAAAAATAAAAATAAAACAGTCATTCATCTATACTTTTGCACAGTACCATGTCCACCATCCCTGCCACACCAAACAAATCTGTTTTTTTTTTTCTTTTCCCTTTTATGGCCCTATTAGGTTATCATTTTATGTGCTACAGTTGGTAGGTCAAAATCCAAAAATTAAAATGCTGAATATTTGAATAGATGAAGTACTGCTATTGCATTTCTCATGTTTCATGTTGGGATGATTGAAGCAGGAAGTACGCCAGTAGGAGTATTAATTGGCCTTTTTGTGCTCTTCAGTTCTTAATTCCTTTACCAGTAATAACACACAGCATCATCAATTGAGCCGCTGTTCTTGACAAGCACAATTGTAAGCTCCTCTTAATCAATAAAGCCGCATCAGTGTCCTTGTCAATACAAGAAGGCACAATCTCTAAGCAAGTGAGAACCAAATTGTGAGATGATGCTTGTTTTAATTGACTAGCAAATAGTAGCAGATACGAAAAAAAAGTGAATATGAAAAGCCAGTAGTGGAAAATATGCAATCATGTACTCAGAACCATCTGTACCAGAATCATCTAGCAAATAATAACAGATAGGAATCAAATGAAATCAGTATGCTATCTTTTGTGTATATTTACTTTGTACCAATATAATACTCCATAAATCTACTCAACCAGAAGCAATGAGAAAATTTTATAATAGAAAAAGAGATATTTTCCTAATACAAAGTTCCTCGCTGATAATCTGTACAAGAGCACGAGCCATCCTTAAAATGGTGAACCATGATTCTATCTCTCAATATGATCTCCCTGTTATATATCTTGGAAAGTATCTTCATCGCCTGATGACAATCACTGCATATCATAAAGTTCTTCACAATTCGTATGGTTGAATATGGACTGGAATGAAGCAATCCAAAGGCTAAAGCCACCTTCTCGCTATGCCAGAAAACCTTCTTTCCTGAGCCCGCTTCAGAAAAAACATTAGAATTATCAGAGTTGTAGCCAAATACTTTCAGATTGCCATTTATCTCTTTTAATTTAGAGAGAATCTGTTGAATTATTGGATGGGACCCACCACCAGACTCAAACTCATGTACAACCCTTTTCACCTCGATAAAACTACAACCTGGTTCTTTCTCAATACCTTTAGCCAGTATCATTTCTCTGATTCTATTTTGATCTTCCCACCTATTACACTTTGCATATAAATTGCATAGCAGTACATACGCTGTGATGTCATCAGGGTTTAGCTCAATTAAGTTTTTAGCTGCGAATTCACCCATTTCCATACTTCCAAAAGTCCTACATGCGCTAAGAAATGTGCCCCAAATGTCAGTATTAGGTCTCATAGGCATGTTTGATATGGTCTCAATTGCCTCTTTTAGCCTCCCGGTTCGGCATAAGAGGTCGATCATGCAATGGTAATGGGTCACATTAGGCATCACACCAAAATTGCTTATCATGCTAATAAAAAGCTCCCTTCCTTTAGCTATCAAACCAGCATTTGCACAAGCTGTGAAGACGCTAGAAAAAGTGACCTCATCTGGACTTTCACCTAACTTGACCATTTTATGAAACATGTGAACTGCTTCCTCTCCATGACCATTAATTGCTAAACCAGCAATTGCAATATTCCATGTGTACTTATCTTTCTGATGCATTTTGTCAAATATCCACATTGCATTGCCAATGGTTCCACATTTTGCATACATACCAATGAGAGCATTTCCAGTTGAAACGTTCAAATTGTTGTTATTTCTATCCAAGAAACATCTAACCCATTCCCCTGTTTCAAGGGCTCCTAACTCAGCACATGCATTTAAAACATTAACAAGAGTTAATGAACCAAGCTCATGATCTCCAGTCTGTACTGCTTGAAAAATCTCCAGGGCCTCCTTAAAATGACTTGTTTTCACATATGTATCAATCATAGTGGCACAACAAAGAACATCCCTTTCAGGCATTTGATCGAACAGCTGTCTGGCATGATCTATCTGACCAGACCTTGCTAATCCAATGATCAGAGGGGACCATGAAAACAAATCTCGCTCCAACATACCATCAAACAGCCTGCATGCTGCACCAATAGCACCGCACTCAGTATACATATTAATCAATGCATTCTCTAATTTCAAATGAGGCAACATCCCTTGTTCCTCAACATGTAAGTGAACTTGCACTCCGAGTTCCAGATCTTTCAACTTTGCACAAGCTGAAAGGACAGTAATACAAGTAACAGAACTGGGAGTCAGATTTTCTCTAACCATATCTTTAAAGAGCTTACATGATTCACGAAATCTATTGCTCTCAAAATAACCAGAGATCAACTTGTTCCATATTGTTACATCTCTCTTTGCACTTCTATCAAAGAGTTGATGGGCATCATCCATCTCCCCTGTCAAAGCATACATTGCAACCAACAAGCTTCTCAACATTTCGTCAGAACCAAACCCAAATTTCACCAATTGGGAATGAATCTCATCACCAAAAATAATGGCAGCATCTCGTGTAAAACCTTTCAACAAAAAGCTGAAAGTATCTTTATCAGGCTTGTATCCTCTCGAAATCATGCGAACATAGACTGGGACAGCCAATTCGGGCGAATTTTGGCTAGAGTATCCATGAATTAAAGCATTCCAGTGGGACAAACCTGGGCTGTGAATTTCGTCGAACAGGAGTTGTGCATAGGCCATGTCGGTCCAGGCGTGAGAGGTAGAGAAGGAGAGGAGTTGGCTCTGGATTACTGGTGAGGTAGAGAGACCGGTACGGATGGCCTGAGAGTGAATTTGTTTGAATTGCCTCATAGTCTTGCACTGGTTGAGGAGAGAAGTGAGAGGGGAATGGTGGTTCTTTTGGGACGAGATGGGAGGTAGAATCGTAGACATTGGTAAGACCGTGAGGATAAATATAGCATGAAGAGAAAAAGAAACAAAGACAGAGTGGTGGTTTCTCAGACTTGCGTTCTCATTCTGAGAGGAAGGAGAGGAAAGGGGAGATACTGACGCTGGCGCCTGCAGGGTCGGATTTTTTTTTTCAGAAGACCGGACCCGAACGAGAACAGCAGATTAATGCAAGTAGTTCGGGATCCAGTTCGCAATGGCCTTTTAAATCTCATTTTGGGCTGGATTGCATTATATTATCGGGCTAAGAATCCGATTACCTGTCACTTAATGGATGCAGATATTGTTGTTTGTAGCGCATTTTATTTAGGTCGGTTTGGTATTGTATATCATATATGGGCCTTTTTTAAAGGCCTTTACTGTTTCCCCTTTGTTTGAATTACCTACCAACTAGGCAATTACAAATCAAGTTGAGATTGTACCCGCTCTTTTGCTTATCAAATGTTGGCATTTTCTCAACAATGACACAAAAATTATGAAAAGAATATTGAAGTACGTTGAGGGTTTTTCTTTAAAGGAAAAAAAAGTTCCAAGAGGGTTGCCTAGTTAAAAAAAACGCTGAGTACTCGGAAAGTATAATATATTGTTGTGCATTAAATTACTTTTTTTTTCTTTTCTCTATTTCTTTCTTTTTTTTCAGTAAATATTTTTTCTATTCGGCCGTTAAGTTGCCTGTCAGAAAATTCCAACACTTTTGCAATTATGGGTAAACAGCATATCATATATCTCAAGCAAATATTTACTACAGATACCTAGAGACAAAATACCCATTAATACAGAATTGGCTGTACTTTGGAGCATACATTCATATCATTTCGAACTTCTGACAGAGATTTTGTACCAATTGTACGGCGTCGAAGGTGCATATCAAACTGGGCATTAATGGTGCTTTTTGTCATGTTTTAATCTCCTTCACACCCCTCCAAAAAGAGCTCCTTTTTTTTAAATCCCTGCTTTGTCCTTGTGCACGATTAACTATTTATAATTTCACCTTTTCTGAGTCAATTTCTTTCTCTGTGTCAGTCAAATGTAAAAAACAAACGGCCAGAGCGCGTAGTTGTAAGCATAGAAATCACCAAATATAAATTAATGGTCAGATTTTTCTAGGATAAACTAATTATATATAGTTGATCTGATTCCTAAAGATTTTTCTAGGATAAACTAATTATATAGTTGATCTGATTCATCTTGTATCTTGTGGCTTATTTATTTAGGCTGCCCCATTAATCATTCCATGCAAAAATACTTTGCTCGATTCGTTTCACATCTGCATTGTGGAATGTGGATATGCAGTACAATCCTTTGTTTCTGTCGGTTCGCTTTTATTATGTACATGTTTAAATATTGATTAGCTTGTATTAGCTCAATATCTCTTAAACCACTTGAGGCTGAATCGTATCCCACGTATATTAATGGGTTAGCGGATATGCATTGTCCTTAAAAGTCGGGCTGAGTTTTTTAAAAGCTAATCTGGGTTATAGGAAAGTCAGGTAAGAATCGAGTTTGATAACGATTTTTAGAGGGTCGAATTTAAAAGGCTTAATTTTTAAGGGATGAATCCGACCCTTGAGAAATTCAGTTCTTACCAAAATTTTCGTATTCTAAGGGTCAGATAAGGGCCGAACAAGAGTCAATGGGTAAAGGTCTAATGTTAATTTATATTTGTATAATAATATTAAATTATATTTTTTTTCTATTTTGGTATTTTATTTTTATTTTTTATTTTTTTCAGATTTTTTAAGTGTAATTAATATATAATATAAAATATTAAAGAAAGGGCATGGGAAGGGCCGGGTAAAGGCCGAAAAGGGTCGGGTTAGAAGAGCTTGTCTTTTAAAAATTGAGCCTGATTTTTGAGAAGTCCGACTTCTACCATTAGAAAGGGTTGGGCCGGATAAAGATCGAGTTTTTTGAAAGGCGATCGGACCGGATTCAATGATCGAGCGGATTCAATGATCGAGCTCTTATAGACTATCTCTACTTTTGTGAGAAAATTAAGCTGAGGTTGATAAAATTTAATTATTTATATCAATTAACTAGTAGGAGTTTCGGCATAAAATAACAATAATATTTTAATAGTTTTTGAAATAATAGAGGGAGCTATGAGCCTATGACCCACTTTGGCTCTAAGCCCCTAAGCTCGTCTATGACCGGGCAACTATGTTCTGAAGTTTTTTTTTGAGTATTTTCAAAAGTTAATTTGAACGGTTAGTTTTAATTACAAAGGCTGCGGGAAGTCTAAACATAAATTTTGATATATATAATTTATTATTATTAAATCAGAACTGTTAATCTTTAATCAAACGGATCAGATAAAAATTAGTCCACCTTTTTTTTCCTCTCCAAAAGATATCATTCGCATATGACCTCCATTTCTTAAAAAAAATGTACTATTTTATAAAGATTTTTTTTCTTCTTCAATAATTGCAAAGTAGATTTAAAATTGACTCATTCTTCAAATAAAAATTACTTCATATGACCTACATATTTTAGAAATTTTAGAAATAAGAAATATAAAATGCAATCTATAATTTAATTTTTTACCCTCATTTAAAGTTATTTTGCCCCTGCTTGAGACAGCGTGATAACGTTATCTTGAAAAAAAACACTGTTTAGGTAAAAATTATATTTTTATTTCCATGGCACGTAAAATCGTAAATGGTTTAAAATTAAGAAATGTAAGGATTAAAAATTAAAATGTAAAATTAGTAATTACAAATTTGCAATTAAAATAAAAATATATAATCGGGTTGGAAATGACACGCCATAAATGCACAATAATTACTATTTGTTTGATATGGCTTGTGATTCTAGAGGGGAAGATGATCCAAAGTACCAGAAAGATGAGAGAAAAGAAAGAAATCAAATGCAGCTATGCATTGTCCCCATTTTTTTAAATTTCTTTTTCAAGTTTTTGACTAATTGATCAACTCAAGTAATATAAATAGTTTGGAAACATGATGAATTCAGCCTATACCGCGCAAATGATGTCTTGTATATGATGTAGTAATCATGGTGTTTGTTTTTTTGTCTTTGCCCCAAAGGAGCATGCCCACCCGTGTCATGTATAATGTATTTTCATGAAATGGTGATGTTAACCCAAAGTACTCTCACTCTTAAAAGTTAGAACTTTATTTTTGCTCTTCGATTCCATCTAATAATGCACGGTACCATCAAGCCCAAAAATTCTCCAACTGTTTCTCTTGTGGTCTCTTCACAAGAAAAGAAAGCCAAAAATAACGTGTGCTTATGAGATCCCACGAGCGATTTATTTTCCATACGTATATTTAATTAAATTATTTTTAAATTATGTAAACGGTACAATTTTTTTTAAATGGATACATTTTTCTAACATATTTTCTTCGAACAAAAATAACTTTAAATTCAAGTTTGAAATGTTAAAATAACGTGGTTCTTCTTGCAATACATTTCTCTAACATATTTTTTTAGTCATGAAAATTTTGATTGAACATTTTGAGGGCATTATGATAGATAGAAAAAATTCATTAAATGATTTTTCTTGATTAAATTAAATACAATGGGATCATGACTAAGATTCTGATCCATTTTCTAAATGAATTTTTTCTTCTGGAAAACAAGATAGAAGTCCGAAAATCTCAAAAATATACGCAATCATTTTTAAATTTCAATTTATGTTACCTAGAAAAAATATTTATATTAAAATTTTATTGAATACAAAAATTTCCTATTTTTTAACTTTTTTAATTATTTATTTCGACTTGAATAAGAGAGTACTTCAAATGATACAAATTTCTACCGGAAGGCATGTATTTCTTTAAAATTGTAAAATAAAAAACAAAACATAAAATATTGATCGATGATGATGATGAGTACAAAATTTATGATGGTGGTTGATGATAGTAAAGCATCGATTTCCAACAAAACAATCACCGATTTTGAAAAATAAATGTTTATTTTTGTAAAAGCTCAAACTACCAAACTTTTAGCATATATAGGGAAAATTTTTTAGAGGTCATTAAAGAATAATTTCAATTTATATTTAATAACTTTTATTTATCATTTTTAATTATTGAACTTTGATGTGTGATCATATTTGATCACGCTGTTATTTTTTCCATCCAAACTTATTAAAATACTGGAATCAAATATGTATAATTAGAATTTTCATTTTGTTCCTGAAAAAATCTCTAGCGGACAGCTTCTTGTACGAAATGAAAAACAACCTCTAGCAAAACAAATTGCGGATATCTTCACAAAGAGCTTAATAGTTTCTCGCTTAAAAAAATCACGGTCTAATCAATAAATTAGATGATTGATAAAAATAAGTTTAATAAGATGATATGTCTAATTGCATAAAAATATCTTATGAAAATAAAATAATAATTTATTACTTTTTTAAAATTTTAAATAAATATACATATTCATACAATATTATAAGATTTTCATTAAATTTGGATGAAAAAACTAAGGAAAAATCAAATAAAAACAACTATCAAAATTTAATAACTAAAAACAGATAAATAAAAGTTTAGCATCCAGAAATAAAATTAAAATATAATTCAGTGATCTTTCAAAAAAATTACTTTATTTTATATTATCAATCCTTTCATCTACTAATGTTTACTAATGTGTAATTGTTTAGAGTGAAGGGGAATTATCCTCTTTTTTTTTTTTTTTTTTTTTGAAATAGGGGTATTGTCATCCACTTCGCACCGCAACTCCCCTCGATGATAATTGTGACGGTGGTAAATTGATAATATATTTGATTAATAATCCATTGAAAGCCAATTACTTAAGTTGTTAATAATTTAATGCGGAAAAAACCGCTCGCTAATTAATTAAAAGAATTTTAAAATTAAAATTTCTACCAAGTTCCATTTTATATGGATATATATAGAAAGAGTTGGGCTATGGTGCTATCCATAACACATAACGACTTCATGTTATGGATCAATTCTTCATTTTTGAAATCTAAATCGTCGATTCGAATCGCTCAAAATAATTTTCATATGAATATCTAGTTGGGACCAAATTTTATATTTTTTTATAAAAAAATACTATTTTTTTATAAATTTTTATAAAAAAATTACTATTTTTTAAATAGTTAGAAAATCACCAGATTTAATTATTATGATTCATCCAAAAGGATTGATTTTCTAACTATCTAAAAATATAATAAAAAATATAAAAATATATAAAATTTGATCCCCATCTAGATATTCATATGAAAAATATTTTGAGCGGTTCGGATCGACCATTTAGACTTCGAGAACGAAGAACCGGTCCATAGCACAGTCGATCCGTGCTATGCATAGCACCATAGTAGAACTATATATATATATATAGAGAGAGAGAGAGAATAAATCTATCATGAGTTTAGCTCAAAAAATATATCAAATGATCTTCAAATTTTAATTTTTCAATCTTATTAAATTCTTCATATTGAAATCTTGTGGGGTACAAAAATTTGAAATGTTTTGAATTTTCTAAGTCGCTCTTTTCAATTTTTGAAATCAGCTCCAAAAATAATAAAAAAATATTTAATATTTGTAAATTATTTTAAAATTTTGAAAAGAGCGACTTAGAAAACTCAAAACATCCCAAATTTTTATACCCCATAAGATTTCAATATGAAGAATTTAATGAGATTGAAAAATCAAAATTTGAAGATCATTTGATATATTTTTTGAGCTAAGTTCATGGTAGATTTACTCTCTATATATATGTGTGTGTGTGTGTGTGGAAGGGATCACTTGATAATGGTTATCTTGACAATCTTGACAATGGATTTTCAAATAAATAAAAAAAAAAATTTAAAAACAAAAAAATATTATGAATATGTTCTTCTTCTATGTATAAATTGATGGTGATAAATTTTATACAATTTTATTATTGTTTGATAGTCCATTAAAGACCATCAAATTACAACCATTGTAAATTATATAAAATTTTGATGGTAGAAGAACATATTCATAAGAACACGAAGCACACAAAATTTTATACTTCGTAAAGCCCCATAGTATATATGCTAGGGGTGTCAATTATTGACCCGATCCGACGGGTTAACCCGACCCGACCCGAACCGACATGACCGAAAATAAATGGGTCGGATATGAGATTAATTTGTTTGACCCGAATCGGGTTGGGTCGAGATTGAGTCAACCCACCCGACCCGATTAATTATATTTTTTGATGTAATTTTTTGATTTTTTATTAATTAAAACTTAAATATACATTAATTATACACTAATTAAGATTAATTATAAATTAATCAATATTTTATTACTTAAAATTATATAAAAATAATTATTTATTTTAATTATTTTATCATCAACCGGATCGGGTCGGGTATGGGTCAAAAATTTTTGACCCAAATTTAATTAGATCAGGTCAAAAAATAATAAAATAATATGACCCGACCCGACCCGACCCATTAACACCCTAATATATGCATAAAAATATCTTTTCGTCGATTAATTTTGCATTCTTAAAAGTATATAAGTGGTTATTAAATTAATTTTATCACTGAATTGCGTTTTAAATAGTAAACTAGGAAATCCTGAATAGAAACAACACCTTTTACACTGTCTCGCTGCCACGTGAACTAATAACCGCAACAAAACCTTGCTACCAAAACTCTAGCCCCTGATGGAGTGGGTGGGAGTTCAAACCCATTAACTAATGGCAAAAACAATAATAATTTTATATATACTTAACTAATAAATTTTTTATTAAATAATAACATTTTATATATTAAAATCACAATAAAATAAAGCTCAAAGTAATAGATAATTAAGTTGATGAAGAAAATTTTCGTCTAAGGAACTTTATATTTTAATTTTGCATAATTATTTCATCCGAATCTCAATAAAAATCGATCTAATAATTGAAAGATGTTTTAAAATACCATTATTAAACTCCGCCAAAACTAATCACAACAAAACATAGAATAATCGCAACAAAACCTTGCTACCAAAACTCTAGCCCGTCTCCTGATCTCCTCTCTTTTCCTCCCTCACGCACAAATAACCAACTCCTCTACAATTATATAGAATCGAAAGTTCTGCAATGTCTATATATCACAAACCACTTTTTCGTTTATATTTCAAAACTACAACTTCAACTTCAGAACAAACCACTCATTTTGTTCATATTCATGTGAGATGTATGTTTGTTAATTTTGTTATTGTTCATATTCATGACAGATGTATGTTTATTGAAATTTCATGAGTTTTAAAATTCAACTCATACTAAATTAAATATTCTAAAAATAAATGAATTTAATAACTTTATTTTTAACCATTTATCTGACATTTAAAAAAATTAGTTATTTTAGATCAAGTAGTCTATTTTCTTTAATTCTTGATTTCCTGTCATCTTGAACCCAAACTATGCAAACATGTTGTAACTAATGCAAAACCATCTTAAACTACTTTAAAAGTAAAAAACAATAGTGCAGTTTTCCAAGTAAATCCTATCCAAAAAAATTTGGGAATAAATTACTCATAATTATAATTATTGCAATTTTATATAGTTCTCGACAAATTTCAATTTTTTTCTGCTAAAAATAGCATATGATTACTATTAGCTATTGAAAATATCAATATATATAGTGATATTTTTTTTCAATAGCTAGTAGTAATCATATGCTATTTTTCACTGTTTGATTTTACCAGCTTTTGCTCCGTATTAATATTAGAGACTATCTTTTACCCCTTTCACTACTGTTCATCCCCACATAAAGTTCACACACTCTTACTCTAGGCACTCTCCACAATCCACTTAATTAAAGCCCCATCAAATGCACAATCCCCCTTTCTCACCATCATTCTTCTTTGCATCTTCTCCTAAGCGACTAAATTAGCTCCTTGCACTCCCACTTTAGGTAGTTTAACAAAAAAAAATCATGAAATCACCAGTTCAAAGCCCAAAGAAGCCACCACCCCATGACACAACTCCAACTCAATCCCCAACCCCTAATCCAAGATCAAACGAACAATGGCTTGATGAAGCATCCATGAAAGATGTCGACCATTTTGTGAAAACCATCTTAGCCATTAAATCTAAAACCAGCAGTTCATCCCGGCCCGACCTGCTCGCCTCGGTCTTATCCCATTATGCTTCAAAATGGCTGCCCGAACTCTCTTCCACTTCATCAGGCAAGTGCCATGGCCCTCCCCACCTCCTGAAAGTCCAACTGCTTCATGGTTGAAAAAACGGCTTTTTGTCGAATCCCTCATTGCGGCACTTCCACCAGAGATGAATAAAAAAGACATGGAATCAGCAATTAATTGTGATTTTTTGCTGAGGTTGTTGAGAGCCGGGTTGATGGTTGGAGCAGATCAAGCAAGACTCAGGGAACTAGAGGCACGTGCAGGTCGACGACTTGAGCAAGCAAGCTTGAGTGAGGTCATGATACCGGCTTTCGGGCACACGTCGGGGACATTGCTCAATGTTTCCCTTGTCATGCGGCTAGTGAAAGGTTTTGATATGCATCACTAATCACTCCCTTTTATTATACAATTTAATTATTGTTCGATATGGATTCTAGAAGAAACCTTTAAGTTTTCTCATTAATTTATTGGTGTACAATTTTTCAGTAGTACTCATTGACATTAATAAGTGTTCTAATATAACGGCTGAACCATTGGAAACAAAACAGGGTTTTTGGCTGCTGAGGAAATTGCGAGTGGCGCGGCCATGGCCCGGGTGGCGAAGCTGGTCGATGCATACCTGGCAGAGGTGGCACTCGAGTCTGGGCTTGGTGTGAAGGAATTCGAAGAGCTCGCCCGTGCATTACCGGCACACTCACGGGCAACAGACGATGGGCTATACCGGGCTGTTGATACCTTCCTCAAGGTTAGTTAATTACTTGCTAGTTATTCTCTTTTGGAGCCTTAATTGAAAAGGCAAAAGAAAAAAAGAAAAAAGAAAGAAAGAAAGAACAGTTTAGATATTCTGGTTAGGCAATGTCACTGTCTGAATTCTGAACTCAGTGGATAGCACTTGCTCATCCACATGCACTCGTGGGATTATTTGGTTGTGCTGTAACGGTATCTAGAATTATTAATAATAATTTACCCAAGTGTAAAAAGTTATATTATAACGATACTTTTATCCCTTGTACATTAATTTTTACGGCTCTTATTTTTGTTATTTTTGTTTTAATTAAGTATCGTATATATATTTTCGCAACGGTGTTAATGTGCCAAATGTACGATCATACCAAAATGCAAACCATATGTTTCTTTGGTTGTTTAGCACGTAACTTTGACTTGTATTTATGTTCGAAAGAAAATTTAAATCTTTAACGTTCTTATTATGATCGATTGATAAATAAAATAGAAATGACATAGAAATATAGTTGCCGTGCCCTCGTACCCAAAAAAAAATAATGAGGAAAGAGTATTTAATTTTCATATAAAGATAAAAATGAAAAAAACCAGAAGTAAAAAAGTTTAATGATTTGTTTTTTAACACCTTTAGAATTTCTGTAAAATGACCTTAAGTACTTTTGCACCGTCTTAAAATATTATGAAGCACTTAATCCTAAGCTAACACTAATTTTCTATCTATAAATTATAATCATAATTAAAAACTTTAAACAATCTTAAACTAACACTAATTTTCTATCTATAAATTATAATCATCAATGGAATCACCAATAGTAGAGACTCCATAGCAAGTTTGCAACTTGTGACAATTTATATGGAACAAACAGAAAGCAAGTCTACTGGAATAATCCAAACAGAAACAATCATTGCTATACCAATAGCTTGGATAGTTGGATTTGTTTGTAGTTTACTTTTTCCGGATAAAGTAAAATGCATTATTTGAGCCATTTGATTTGGCAATAAAAATAGGGAAAAATGATGTGAATAGTACGTGATCTGAAACGAAATCATATTGGAAAGTAATTCTTTTTTCCCTGGTGGTACAGTGTGGCGATTTTTCATATTATAAAAATACTATTTGTAAACAAAATGTGTGTGTGATCTCGCAAAAAATAATCGCTCTACCATTTTATAAAATTATTATAATAAGATTCGTTAAATATTTTTTCGTAGTCATGTCATCAATTAGATATTTGACAATTTAAATATGTTTTGAATTTTGAATCATCCCATTTTTTACATTAACCTATAATAATAATAATAATAATAATAAAAAGGAGCAAAGAACCATGGTTAGATTAAATTGGGATCTGGTGCTTGCCCTTTTAAAAGCCTAACTCACCTAGATCAACTCGTTAGCTCGTATATATTTTAGAGAAGGGATCCAATTACCATTTTTTTAGTGCCCATGGTACCTATTTATTTATTTCTCTATATTTTATTATAAATTATGAACTAGTTTTTTTTTCTTATGATAAACTAATTTAAGCTCCTAAACTCAAAAAAATTTTACGATATTTTCTTTTTTTCCATCTCAACTATTACATTCGTCAATATTACATCTTGTCTCATGAGTCGGCTCGCAAGTTAATTCGAGTTATAACGAGATGATTTCAAACTTGTCTTTTAACTCATAAGCATCTCATAAGCTAGCTCAATTCGGCTTATATTTCTATGGGCTAAGTTTGACCTTAACCTAATTCACTCAAATTTAACTCATTTACAGCTCTAATTCTCTCTCAAGAAAAAACACAAGAATGATACCATACAGACACAATAATAAGTAATAGGTAGGCATAGTCTATAAGGGCTCGACCCTTGAACCCAACCTTGTCGGCCTTTCAAAAATCCGACTCTTACCTGACCCTCATAAGTCCGATTTAATCCTTTCTAATGGTAAAACACAGACTTCTCAAGTGTCGGGTTCAATCTTTAAAAAATAAATCTTTCTGATCCGGCCCTTATCAAACCCAGTTCTTTTTAGTCCTTGTTTTGTCCTTTTCATATATTTTCTTTAATATTTTAAATTATATATTAATTACACTTAAAAAATCTAAAAAAGTAGAAATTGAAAATAAAATGCTAAAAAGTATAATTTAATATTTTTATACCAATACAAATTAACATTAATATATATATATATATATATATATATATAATCAAAAAAAAAAATATATCAGATACTTACCCGCCGACTTTATCCAACCCTTAGCCTTTAGAATCCGAATGACTTGATAAGTATCAAACTCATCCCTTAAAAATCAAACCCTTTGAACCCGATTCTCTAAAAAACCCTTATTAAACCCGACCCTTCCACGGCTCTAGTAATAATAATAGAAGTAATAATAATAGATAAAGATGACATAGACCTAAATATCAGTAATTAAAAAAGGTCAAGACTAGATAAAGACGAGGAATACCTAAATATCAGTAACACAAATAGGCATTAAGACCACTGACTGACCTAATAAGTTAGTATTAAAAAAAAAAGAATTTGTGTCTACACTGTTTAATTTTTTATTTAGTCCATTATTTAATTTTCTCTCATCCATGTTAGTAAAACATATTAATTTAGCACCCATCACTTAGTTTTCACTAACTATTTGCAAACAATTAATCAGTATTCGCAATGTACTATCTGTAAACAAATGAAGGGGCCATATACAATTAAGATTGGCATTTAATTCGGACATCGATAGAAAACTAACATGGGGACGATACATCAAATTTGCTAAAAACCAACAATAAAGTATGTGAAGAAAATACGGTGTCTATCCCAGCTTTATTGCAAGGAAACAATAGATATGTTTGGTATCAGAAGTTCAGAGTGGAGATAGCGTGAGCTTAAGCTCACGGAGGCCTTCCGTGAGTTTAATTCAAAAAATATATTAAATCATCTCAAATTTTTAATTTATCATTCTCATTAAATTCTTTGTATGAAAATCTCATGGGATGCAAAAATTTGGAGCGTTTTGAGCTTTTTAAGTCATCGTTTTTAATTTTTGAAAATCAGCTCTAAAAATAATAATAATATATTCAATACTTGAACATCATTTTAAAAAATTAAAAACGGTGACTTAAAAAACTCAAAACGCTCTAAATTTTTGCATCCCATGAGATTTTCATATAAAGAATTTAATGATAATGATAAATTAAAATTTCGAGATGATTTAATATATTTTTTGAGTTAAGCTCACGCTATCTCCACTCCAGAAGTTCATATTGATTTTTTCAGTGAAAATGGACGCAACTGAATGTGTACGTAGAGGCTGCAGCCACAAGAAGCTGTGTTATATTTACTTTAATTTAAGTATGTTTTTATGAAGTATATTGCACCCAGCATAATAAATTAATTGTTTATTTAGTTTTTTTTAAAACACAAGTAAAAAAAATGATGTTTCACAATGAAATCTCAGATTTATTGCAATGAAAAATTATAGTGTTTCGCGAAACACCATTGGGAAGATGTTTCAGACTCAAATTTATAACTTTAAATAAAAAATGATCCATCCGAATTATTAAATGTAATTTTCATATCAAAATGTATTAACAAGCTAAATTTTATATTTTTTTAAATTTATTTGTTATTTTTTTTTGGATGAGGAGCAAATGACATGATATCTAAGAAATCTAGCTAGTTCGTTCAAAAATAATTTTTTTTCTCATCCAAAAAAATACTAAAAACTATAAAATTTAATTTGCTAACACTTTTTTAAATGAAGATTACATTATATATTTATATGTATCTAATTTCTGTTCTTAGAAATCAGGGAAACAATATGATTTTGCTGGACTAATGGATTGTAATATAATGCCCCTACTCGGTTCTCAATAAATGCTTAAAAGATTACGGGCCCCCTAAGTTCCAAGAGGTGCTTCAAATCAAGCCGTTCCTAGCTAGTAATCCTAAAGCCATCATAATCCAGCGCATGAACACCTGTCCAGTGGGACCCACCGGATAGTGCCTGAGCCCCTTAGTGGCAGCTCAGCTCTTACCAATCTTACCAGGTTTTGTCTCTGAGCTGAGCGACTGAGCTAACGTGACCACTTTTTGCTCAGACAGAGAGGAGCCCAATGTGGCATTTCAGAAAAGAAAAAGTAGCACTGAGGTCCTGAATGACCAACTACAAGTTGTGTCTTTTGGAACTGTCTTTTTACCCTCCCAACTATATTTCATAGTATACTGCTGCTTCCAGTAAACTGTACACACCCCAGTGACCCAGATGGCAGAATAATTGTAATTAAACTAGATAGTGTTTTTACGTGAGCTACAGATATACTGATAGCTATAATATTTTTACGAAATTACAAAGATTAATTTGAGATCCATTTGACGAGTGATCAAGTAAATTTTAAACATTTAATTTTAAAATTTCACTGAATTTAATGACCAGTACATCTGCAGCAAATGAACAAAGTTGCAATATTATTATTTTATTTTGATAAATGTTTAGTGGCAATAATTGTAAGGTGCCAAGAAAATATTTTTATTCTGTAATCCGGAATTGAATGCGAAGGTTCAATTGTGTTACCAAGTGTGTTCCCTGCTTTTGCTATTGTTTTCTAATTGTAATCATCTTTATATGAAAAATATTGCTAGATGTGTAAAACTGTACTGCATTGTTTTCACCCCTTGAAAGTGGAAAATTTTTGGTAGGCCGAAAGGGAAAAAGGCTTGCATTTGGTGGTGCCCGGAAATCTGTACAATATAGGTTAAGGATGGGGCCCATGAAACGATGACTGGATTTGTGTACTGTTTAGTGCACAAGGCTCAAAAACATTAGCCTGACATACTTGTGACCTTTTGGATGGCATTAGTTTACATGTCAAGTAGCTGGACAAGTTGCTTTCACAGAAATATCGAATCCAAGTGATTTTTCAGAAGTGTATCATTTATAATTTATAGTACATAGGCAGATAGGCTTGGAGTTTCCAAGGAAAAGGCATCTCTAGAGTCTAGACCATGGTCAATCAAAATCTACTACCAAACATGTTTACGCACCCACCAACACAGACACCCAACACATGCACATAGACAGTGTCAACTCTGCTCAAATGATTTGCCCTTATATGACACTTCTCTTGCTCATCACCAGGTTTCTTGCTGGTTGAACCTTCAAGCCAGTGAATTGGGAAAATGATAAAGGACAAAAAATTGTTGGGTTTGTATAATCGGTACAGTAATTCTGAATTCACTACGTACCAGAGACTTGTAGTTCCTAGGTTTTATTTTGTTCTGTTTCTTTTTCAGGCCCATCCAAACACAACAAAAGAAGAAAGAAAGACCCTATGCCGACTGATAGATGCACGAAAACTAACATCAGAGGCGTCTGCGCATGCTATACAAAATGAACGCCTGCCTGTGCGTTCAGTGATGCAAGTCCTCTTCTCTGAACACACCAAACTTAATCGTCTAACGGACTGGAGCGGATCTTTCACTGGCCCAAGAAGCCCCAATCCAGCCCAATTCGACATCTCGGGCCGATGCCCTTCCAAAAGGGAACCCTTAGTCCATCAACAGGTAAATTTACAAAGCATTATTCAGACTTATGACTGATAAATTGGTAACATGATGATGTATGGATATTGTTTCTGGTGACCATTTTTATTGAAGTAATATTCGCCTATTGGTGATGAATTATAGGCTTCCAAAATGGCCCCTTATTATGTATAATTTTTTTAAGGTATGGATTAGTACCGCAAACGAGTCGAGCTTTGAGCAAGGTTAGGCTTAACTCAAACTCGGTTCATGAAAATTTAAGTCGAGTCGAGTCGAATTCATGAAGTATTTCGAGTTAAAAAGTCTAGTTCAAATTTGGCTCGTTACTATTCGAGCTGGTTCATAAGCTAATGCATGTACGTTAACTTAGTTTGATATTTATATTTAGTATATCTATAAACTATAAATTCGATATATCTACAAAAATAATACATAAATTAGTACAAAATTAATATGTCAATAAGCTATATTTTCAATAAAATCTTTGTTGTACTAATTTGAATGGATGAACTAAGAAAAAAATTATCGAGTCAGAATATGAACTGAGACATGAGCGAGTACGAGAAGTTTCTAACCCACTGAGATTGTGAGATGATGGAAAATAATGAGAGATAGATTATTGAATTAGAATTTAGCCGAAAAATATATATAAATTATTATTATTCGGGCTGAGACGAGCTAACCCAACTTAAATTCGGCTCATTTAACTATTGAGTCATATTAGCTCGAGCCCGAATTGAATCCGAGTTTAGCCACGAGCCCAAATTTTTTTGTGCAGCCCTAGTATGATGGATTAATATATTTTTGTATTTTGTGTAATTTGAATTGCAGGAAATACGTCGGTTAAGGGAAGATGTGGCCCGCTTGCAGGTGCAGTGCCATGCACTACAAGCACACGTTGATCGGTTGACAAGTGAGAGAAGGAAGAAGGGTGCTTTCTTCAGATGGAGTACATTTTTCTTCGGCGGAGCTGATGTGGCGAAGGTGGATGATTCTGAAAGCGGGGCCGAAAGACAGACGCCTTGCAATTCCAAAAAGGGAAGGCCAATGCCACCAACTCATGGATCCATCATGGCCACACCGACCAAGTGGCGCAAATCATTGTCTTGAAAGTACTTGTTATATATTAATTATATTATATTGCTTTTATTTTCAAGTCTAATTAATGTATTATGTCCTTGAACTTCAGTAACATCCTTCTTGTTAATTATTATATGGTACAAGTATGATAAAGGTCTTTGCTAATCTTCTTTCCCTGTTATTGTATCAGTTTACTGGTTTTGTAGTTTGTAATTATTCTTCATTTGTACGGATTTAACTGTTTAACAGCTTACAGTAATAACGAGAGTATATGTGTGCATGAATTTGATAATTACATTTTGTCTGTGCCTGCTCCAAGTGGTCCTAATTTTGGTACATCATAAACGATCTCATGACATATCCTCGTCCTCTTGCCACGTTGCTTTTCAAAATTGATAATAAGGACTTGTTAAACTTTTTTTTTTCTTCTAAAAAAGACTTGTTAAACATTTTAATATTGAATTATAGAACTATATGTTTACCAACCTTTATTTTGCTTCATTCAAGTAATGGTATCAGGTTATGTTCCCATCTGAAGGGTCCTGAAAACAGATTATAGCAGTAAAAATAAAAAATCCCATTTCGAAATAAAAATAACCAAAAATTAATACAACAAACATGAGATAACAAAAGAACATAAGTAGTACTAAGGGTGTTAAACTTTAAATAATAGAAGAAAAAATTGAACAACATCACACTCATTTAATTTGCAAGTCCAACATCAATCATACATTTCACAAAAAGGAAGAAAATAGAAAGAATGAAATACAATCAAACCTGACTTGTAGAAACTATAAATGTACAAGAAATCTTGAGCCAGACAAACTTACTTATTCGACCAGAAATCCAACCAATCATCAATCACGAAAAACAAACCATAAAAATGAAGTACACAGTACACACATACATACACTAACTAAAAACAGAAAACAATGACATTACTTGATCAATGCCCTCTTGATCGCCTTAACAATTTTGAGATTATTGGCTGAATCCGAACAATCAAAATACCCATACTCTTCATCCTCTCCTACTACCTTTGGTTTTCTTCCAATGCAATCAACTCCCTTTTTCATCCCTAAAAACATTGAAGAAGGAGAAGAGGGTAACGACCGGAATCCTCTTGTGCTCTCAATCCTTGACAGCTCCACAATTTTTTTCTCCTCTCTCTCACTGACATGAAAGCTCTTTCTGGAAGCAATCATCTCACTTTGCTTTAAGTCTGACTCTGACTTGGTTTTTTCGATCTCATTAATTTCTTCAGAAGGGGCAGTGATATCTTCAGTTAAGGGATACTCTTGTGAGTCATCAATTAGCATTTGAAGCCATCTATCCACATTTCCCCTGCCAATTTCATTCATGTTCCCTAGATCTTCTTCCTCTTCTATCTCGTTCACTGATATTGAATCAATTGTACGCCTCCGAAACTTATCCATATCCAATTGGTAAGGTGGTTCTTGAACAAAGGGTCCTTTACCCTTTACATCATTGAAATCTCTGATGGATAAAGTCTCAAGTTCGTCACTTACTGGTGTACTGCCTCTCTCTACCAAAGAGAACCTCCTAATCCTATTTTTGTTCAGATTAAAATTTCCTTCATCAGCCTCTGATGCCCTCTGCTCTTCTTCTAAGAAAACACGGAGCTCTTTCGTCGGAGGCTTCCTCCCATGCCTTCTAGAAGGAAACCTGCTGTGTAGGTCTTGCCTTGCCTCAGAGAAAGTTGCATTATTGTCTTCTGTGCGTGATCTTTTGCGGGGTTTGTCGCTGAATTGTTTAATTTGGGTCTCCAGTTCATCTCTCTGTTTGAACTTTCTACGGAGCTCGTTCTCAGATGTGTCACATATTGATCTTTGAGCCTCCAGTCGTGCCATGAGAGCATTGGATGCAGCCTGGTTCAGCCTAAGCTGTTCCTTGTATACAACACTCCTACATAGTAGAAAGTAAAGAATATACATTGTTAGAAGATGATTAGGTAATATAGAGTTATCAAATTAAAAATTTCATCATAAAGAAAATGTATTATTAAGGTATGTTAAAACAATACCAACAGCATTTCATGTTTTTGTTTAGTTCATGAGACAGCCAATAGGCTTTGCAGACATCCTAAGCTAAAATGTTTGTTGGTGTTCCGAAATATTCTTCATGATAAGGCTATCACTAATGGACGTAATTCCCACACCAGTCTTTACATCACAAGCCAGTGTGTTTATGATAAGGCTATCACTAATGGATGTAATTCCCACACCAGTCTTTACATCACAAGCCAATGTGTGTACTCCAGACACACATGCGCATGCAAACAAATGAAGTAAAGTTTGGCACCAGATACAACCCAATAGAAATATGCAAAAAAAAAAATGAAAATTCAGAATTTCAACTTGTGCATGGAATCTCTGATCATCTTCTCTAGCATCAACTTGTATTGTGCTTGAGCCTCAGCCAAATGCCGGCATTTTTCAGCCCGTCGCTTTTTCTTTATCAGCAGTTCCTCCAAACCCTGAATCTCTACTCTCTCCTCTTCATTTTTTCCTTCAATTGCTCAACCTCTCCATCTAGCTCCTCAATCTCTGCTAATTGTTTCTTCTTAGCCTCATCTCTCTGCCTCAGTGAATCCCTTGCCATGGCAATAGAAAAATGTGGATTTATACTGTGTGTATCTGAGTTGAGGTTGGTGTTGAAGTTTTCCTTTGAGATATATGGTTCATGGATCCCACTGTCTTTCTTGGCAGAGAATTTCATAGAAGCTAACAAAAAAAACATAAAATAAGAAATAATTAACATAAATTTATAATGAGTTTCGTGAAAGAAGAGCACAAGGAATGATTTAGGATTTCAAATTGAACAGTAGAAAAAGTGAAACAATATGAATATGACCAGTACAGGAACAAACTAGCAATACCAGTACTAGTACCTCCACTGTACATACTTCCATAGTACTCTATCAGTACATGCTGGTTTGTTTGTTTTATTTCTATTGGATATACCAATATCAGGCCCAGAAGTAATTCAATGTCAGATTGTCAGTACCATGAAATACATGTAAAAGATAAAATAAGTACCTATTACAGGATAACTTGGTCTAGTAGATCTGTTTATGTCGACTGGCTTGAGCACTGATGCTTCAGAGCTCCGAGTTGAAACAATGGCAGCTGGTGCAAGGCCTGATTTCTTTTTTGCCTCATGAAAATGCTGGGGAAATGCATGTGCATCCACTGATTGAACTGCATTTAGTTCTTCATTTCCACCATCCGCAAATAAAAAAGAAAATGCTCTTTTCCTACTCAATGATGAATGAAAATAAAATAAGTATGGAAAAATGTATCAAAACAGCTTGCATCAATTTTAAGTAACAGTCAACGTACGATATAGGAATTTGTCTATCATGTTGACAATCAGGTGTTTTATAGAAAAAATATATATATCTGATCAGTTTCAGTCTCAGCATGTCTTGGTTGACTCTATACAGTACAGGAATGAATGGAAATCCTTGGTTTCGAATACAATTTTTGCAAAATTAAATGTACCTGTAGTCAGAGTCTCTAGATGCAAAGATTGACAGGAACTGGTTGACTGAGATGCCAATTTGTAGGTCCCACCATGGAATAAGGAACTCCAGCTTGTGCCCTTTCTTTTTGCACACATGAGACTGAACTATCCTTAAATTGCTTGGAACAGTTTTTCCACCCCCTTAATTTATAAATGCACAGAAAATCAATTACATAAATTCAATAGGTGTTCATAGATAAATCAATTTATCTGGATATTACTTACTTGCACAAGGGAACCAGTGGTCAATTTTCCATGCAAGAGGAGAAGCCGAATCGGCATGGAGGTAGAGCACATTCCCATATGGGTCAATCCGAAAGAGAGCTGGGTCAAACCCAGCATTCCTGGAGTAATTAAAATAAAAGCAAGTACATTAAAACCATTTCAAATTAACTTTTGCCAGTTTAAAATTTGAGAAAAACTGAACTAACCCAAGATGATCAAGTTGCTTCCACAACAGGTTGACAAATCCTCGGGGATTAACTGAAGGAATAGCCTCAGGATCTATGACTGGAAACATCTCATTTACTTCCTTTATTTTCAAAGCCTAAAAAATGATTTTAACATCAGCCCTTTGTTCTCTCAATTTAAATAGAAGAATAAGCCGGAACAATAAAAAATACTGAAAATTATTGGCCGTGATTAAAAAAAAACAGATCCACAACTATTCCAATTCGCAAAAATAAACAAAAATTAGGGGAAACCAAAATAAATGAAGGGGAAAACAACGATTACCTCTTGGGCCTGAAGCGTGTATGGAAGAAAGTTGAATGGGGGTCCAGGGATGTAACAACCAAGAAGGTTCGGGTTCTTGCACAGTTTCGCATAAGCCTTTGGATAACCTAGGTTTTCATCAATGGTTTTCTCTTGCTCTGTGAAAGCCATCCTCGTGCTTCCCATCAGGTATTCGACGAAATTGTTCAGAGAAGAAACGAGAAAAGATAGATGATGGATCTAGCAGGAGAAAGAAAACAAGAGAAGAGTTTGGACGGATCAAAGGAGCGCCCCCTGAATTCAACGGTCGAATCGGACGATTTTTTTTATTATTTTTTTTTGAGAGAGAGAGAGCCGTTGTGGTTTTCAAATTTTGGGATTCCTTCCTCAGATGCATTTATTTGATATTTTTGTTTTTGTGCAAACTGAGGCTTCGCTCTGGACCCACGTCAGATCCTCCTCAGTCGAGTGGTCAGAACTTCAGGCAGAGAAAGATAGGTAACCGTTGGATAGAAATTGACCTGTCTGAGATGATTTAAAATCTGGTGGTAGTTCTTCTGTGATTGGAGAGGATGCAATAAATAACATCAGCAGAGTAAATGAAGCAGAGGGATGATTGGTGGGGGCAGGTGGATGATTTTATGTTACTGATGTCATTCAACGACCTACATGCAGGAGAGGGGGTCCCACTCCTCAGTAATTACTTGATTCTGTATATTTCACCATTCAGATCGGACGATTTATTATACAAACTACAAAGTCAGATCGGTGTGAACTGTTAATATTTAAAAATGAATGATTCAGATCTGTTGTTGAAATTAAACAGTAAAATTGGAATTCAACGGTCATCGATCATACAATTTAATATCGATGACTGAATTCATACAGATAATTACTCCGCACAGTGAAGTACTCTAGGATACAAACTCGTAAAAATGAATAGAATCAAAAGGAAATAGACTCTTCCTTAATATAATAAAAAATCAAAGTAAATTAGTAAACCAATTTATAGACTCCTAGTGTAGTACGCATTTCAGTTTTAGGACCCTTGGTTCAGTATTAGCAAATATTATATACTTATATTACCCCATGATTATTAAACAAGTTTGCCTTTTCAGTCTAGTTCGGATGAATCAGCAAGCCAGATAAATTTGTTCTTTTATTGCAGCAAATATTCTAAAGGAAATAATATAGACATTACTTTCATTGATAGGGGCGATTCTATATTAAGGGACAAGCATTGACAGAGTCTCTCCTTAATTTTTTTAATATTACTATAATTTATTATGTTTTTTTTTCTGAAAATTACAAAAGATATAAAATTTAATAACTAATAATATATATGTATATTTCGGCCCATGCTTGTCTCAAGCTCTATACGTGTCTCCATTCAAGCATAGTAAAATTCCAAGACCCTTGGTATCTATCACCAACCAATTACACTCGGACTTGAGCCCATTAGTAACTGCATAACTATGTGGGCTTTGTTGTATAATATATGGGCTTCAAACCAATGTGTAATTATCAAGTACTTATCACGGGCTCTATCGAGAGGGGCTCTTGGCCCAACGAGTTAGCTTTTATTGGGCTCAGCACTCATTCTTTTTTGTTAATCTTGATTTTGTGTTATGTTTTTATTTGCTACTCTGAAACTCCTTTTGAGGGTTGTAAAAAGCTTCATATATGACATGCGTAGAAACTTTAGGTTACCAGTATTCAAATTCCAGCTAATTTATTTTGAAATTATACAATATAATATTAATTAGTTGACGACAATGAGGAGTGACGAACAAAAGTTATTACATTTACTTATAAATTAATGTCAACATGTACCACACGTCAAGTGTGTTACACAGTGACATGGCCAATGCATTACATGACTCACCACACCCTTAGTTACATGTATGGCGCCTAACTTGAGCTTTGTTTCATGTCATACACTCATGCATTATAATTTTTGAGATATGGATTCAAATACGGATAATCCGGATACAGATCGGATATTCGCTAGATATCCGGATACGGATCAGATATCGAACAGCTACAAATATGACTATGAATATATTTCAGATATTAAATAAAAATATTATATACATTATTAAAAAATAATTGTATAATATTTTTTGATAGAATCATTAATTATAAAAAATAAATATTAATTATTATTATATTAATAGATCAAATGTATCAATGAATTATAAAAATAATATGATAATTTAACATAATTTGGATATTAGATTTATAATGTACACTAAAAATCTAATTAAAAATATATAATAGAAATATTTTGGATTCGGATTAAATTAGATAATATCGGATAGAATACATTTGAATAGTGTCAGATATTGATGAATAATAACTAAACGGTTAGATACGGATAGGTAATAGTTAAACTCTATCCTTATTTGTAAAAAAATCGGATATGGATACAAATAATCGGATACGGATACAAATACGGATATCTCCGAATATGGTTATGAATCAAATAATTTTTACTATTTTTTATCAGATCATGGATAAAATCAAATATTATCCAATCCGTTAACACCCCTATCATACATACATGTTAGGATTGATCAAGTTGATCGGAACCCATATTATATGCACTCACCTTAGAGCAACTTAATCTTGACGACTAATGAGAATCTAGGAATCCTCTGCTTTAGTAGAGTAAATATAAAGGTGATAAAAAATATATTCCTTGGGTCTTCTCTAGATGCTTAATGCAAGCACATTATAGTTCCTTTTCCCCTTAAATGTCTTTAAAGTAGCACCTCATCCTGTTAGGGTATTAGATCCCTTCCTAAATTGAGTTGCTCTTTAATGGATCCAATCCATCAATGCTGCCCCATTTCGTGCCATAATCATACATAGGTTATCATGGCGAATATAAATATCCAAATAATAAGTAACTGAGTTGAAAAAAATATATAAAGCTTGCATTGATCGCTTGTCGCTAGCTAATTAAGTGTAATATATGTATCCTTAATTGCTATCGCTTGGTATATATGCTTCATTGAGTCTGCCATCTTGTACTAGGTTTGCATACAATATGATGAGCACCAGGAAACATCTCTGATTCAAACCACTACTCATAGCATCAGATAGGGGTAATATTTAATGTGAGGGATCACGGGACAACGGTTATTTTGATAATTTTGATAATAAACCTCAAATAACAAAATTCTAATTTAACAATATTTATAGATGTATTGTTGAAACTATAAGTTGATTATTGTTACACTTATCATCTTCTTTGATTTGTCGATTTACAAAATAATTTTGAATTTTACAATTTGCCTTATTTGAATTTTGTGCAGGGATTAACATATAAATGAATTAGTGCATATGAACCAATACCAATGGGAAACAAGAGCTTGATCAAGACTGCATTAGGCTTAGGTTTAGTTAAACTCAATCTGGGTTGAAATAGTCAAGATAAATTGAGCTTAAACAACAGAGAAAAATGGTTCTACCCAATGAATCGTTATAACGGTTCAGTAATCGTTATAACGGCTCATCTCAATACTCAAAAATATTCTAAGGAAGAAAATTCTCAAAGAAACCAGAGCGTATCGTTATGTAACGATTCGGTAATCGTTACAACGATTCATGAAACGTATAACGATTTGATGAATCGTTATAACATTTCAGCTCAATTGATCCAACGGCTATTCTTTCTAAACCGTTATAACGGTTCAGGCCGAAAATAGTTTCTTCAGCTGTTTCAGAAGATCTATTTTAAAAGGATCACCTCTCTCACTGATTGACCAGATCTGATCCATCTAGCAAAATCATTACTCCAGAGAGCTTACTACCATATACAAAGTGAGAGAGATAATTCAAGAGATTGAAATACTCAATTAGCTAAATTCTTGTTAAATCTCAATCTAGCTTCTCTCTATTCTCTCAAGTTGATCATTCGTGATCTTCTTGAAAATATTTTTCTTGAGCTGTTGTGCTCAACTCTTTTTTGACCTGTAGTGCTCATTATTTTTTAGTGTGTTGTCATTCACGTTTTTGAGTGTGTTGTCACTCGTGTTACCGATAGGCTTGACAGCCTATTTTGTGTAAGGGACCAAGCTTTACAAGTGTAAAAACCTTTTTTAATATATCGGCTCAATCTCAATTGTTGGAGATTGAGGGTACCGGAGACGTAGGCATTGTTAAAGCCGAACTTCGTTACAACTTGTGTTCTTGTTTGTTCTTTTCTTTTCTATTCTCACATTTCTTTGATTGCTATATTCTTATGAGAATTGAATCGTATTAAATTATATTCCGCTGTCATTACACTTGAACACTAAGCTCCAAATCGGTTTATACATTTCTACCTTAGGTTCTTTACATTCTTGCACTATTTTTGACCTTTAATACCACCATCCTAGAGTTATCAAAATGATATCAGAGCAAGAGCTCAGTTTTAATTGCTTTATTTGTGATATTTTTGGTCCAAGATGAACTGTCAAATGCACTTAGGTGAAGTTGCAACATTAAAAGTGAAAGTGCAAACTTTAGAAACTGAAAATAGGGCACTAAAATCCTCATGTATTTCAACAAGTATTACTTCAATGGATTTAGACAAAGTTATAGGTCAAAGGACTAGCAACAAGTCGGGTCTTGGATTTAAGAAATCTTCTAAGACTTTAAATTGCCCTAAATAAAAAGAGAAACAAAGTCAAGGGTCAAATTCAAAAAATATGAAATCTACTAATACTAAATCTTTCAATAAAAAATATAATTATGCATTTCAATATAAGCAATTTGATAAAAAGATTAACAAAGAAAAAAGGTATTTTCAAAGCAACAATGCTACATTTTTTAATCCTAGTTGGTCAAACAAATTATATTTTAAAGGACCCGATGGTTGGTTTTATGAGTTTAAAAATCAAAATGATTTTCAAACCAAAGCTCAAAGATATGAGCATAAACAAGTTGTTTCCCAAAAATATAAAAATATTTTTAAAGAAAAACCCAAGACTCAAGCTCAAGGATTAAAATAAAGCTACCAAAATACATTTGTTAAAGATAGTAAGAAGTCTCAAACATATGTATTTTATAATTATTATTGTCATATTGGTCATATCTCACTTGATTTCAAATTTAAAAAAGAAAATAACATCGTAAATATTATTTGGGTTCCTAAAATTAAAAATTAGAGACCCTCAATGCTTAATTTTCTCTTCAAAGCATATATACCATATATTTAGGGGGAGTTAGATAATTTCTTCTTGAATGAATTTTTTATTTATTTTGGAAGTATTTTAAATTCTTTATCTTATACATGGTAAATATATTAAGGAGGAGCAATCAATTTAGGGGGAGCTAAATTGAAATAAATTCTTTATTCGCACTCTTTTGCCCGATTTCCAAAAAGGCGGAGAAGTTTTTGAATGAAATTCACATAATATGTTATATCTATGCACCCATGCATGTTTCGCAAATCGACAAAAGGGGGAGATTGTTACACTTAACATCTTCTTTGATTTGTCGATTTGCAAAACAATCTTGAATTTTACAATTTATCTTGTTTGAGTTTTGTGCAGAGATTAACATGTAAATGGATTAGTGCACAAGAACCAAGACTAATGGGAAACAAGAGCTTGATCAAGACTGCATTAGGCTTAGGTTTAGTTAGACTCAATCTAGGTTGAATTGGTCAAGATAAATTGAGCTTAAACAACAGAGAAAAATGCTTCTGCCCAATGAATCGTTATAACGGTTCATCTCAATACTCAAAAATATTCTAAAGAAGAAAATTCTCAAAGAAACCAGAGTGTATCGTTATGTAACGATTCAGTAATCATTATAATGATTCATGAAACGTATAACGATTTGATAAATCGTTATAACATTTCAGCTCAATTGATCCAACGACTATTCTTTCTAAACTGTTATAATGATTCCCAAACCGTTATAAAGGTTCAGGACGAAAATAATTTCTTCAGTTGTTTCTGAAGATCTATTTTAAAAGGATCACCTCTCTCACTGATTGACCAGATCTGATTCATCTAGCAAAATCATTACTCCCGAGAGCTTACTAGCCATATACAAAGTGAGAGAGATAATTCAAGAGATTGAAATACTCAATTAGCCAAATTCTTGTTAAATCTCAATCTAGCTTCTCTCTATTCTCTCAACTTGATCCTTCGTGATCTTCTTGAAAATATTTTTTTTGAGCAGTTGTGCTCAACTCTTTCTTGAGCTGTAGTGCTCATTATTTTTTAGTGTGTTGTCACTCACTTTTTTTAGTGTGTTGTCACTCGTGTTACCGATAGGTTTGGCAACCCATTTTTGTGTAAGGGACCAAGTTTTACAAGTGTAAAAAACCTTTTTAATATATCGGCTCAACCTCAATTGCTGGAGGTTGAGGGTCCCGGAGACGTAGGCATTGTTAAAACCAAACTCCGTTACATCTTATGTTCTTGTTTGTTCTTTTCTTTTCTATTCTCATATTTCTTTGATTGTTATATTCTTGTGAGAATTGAATCGTATTAAATTATATTCCGCTGTCATTACACTTGAACACTAAGCCCGAAATCGGTTTATACATTTCTACCTTAGGTTATTTACATTTTTGTACTATTTTTGACCTTTAATATCACCATCTTAGGGCTATCAATTATATTTCAAATTTTGATACACTTTGATTATCATTTTGATAGGTCATCAAAAATAAATTAAATTTAAATTATTATAAATTGCATAAAAATTTAATAATTTTTGATAGACTATAAATGATACTTAATTATATGAAATCTGAAATACTATCAATCAATTAGTTAAAAATATATATCTATATTTTTAAGTTTTTTTTTATTTAGATCTCATTGATAAAAAATATAAGATTGTGAAATAGTCATTGTCAAGGATCGGTCCCCACATTTAATGATCTATGAAAGTATAAATTACGCAGGGGAGCGGGGTGGGTACATCCATGAGTGCACATTTAGATTGTTCACTCATATCTCAAACCGTTGGATGAAACTTCATTTAATGATTCTCTCCACAGTATTAACAAAATTATCTTTTCTCTTTTCCCCATGACGTGCCACTGAAATGGAGGATTAAACTTCATTTAATGATTATCTCCCCAATAGTATTTTATAATGATGAATTTTTTAAAGCATCTGAAATGAGTCAGCTATTAGCAAAAAGGAGAAATAATTAAATTGTATCAATCTTATGGGTTTTTAATATTTTCAAATATTCAAATATTGTTTAATATTGTGTAAATGAAAATAGAAAATATTGTACTATTCCAATATGTTTTAATTTTATTTCATCTAATATATTTATTCTCATTTTCCTCATAAAATACTTATTCTCATACACAAAAATAAATAATTAACATCTCATTGCTAAATTATCGAAAGAAACAATGGTAGTATGAGATTGCTACAAAATATAGTGTAATATCCTGAAATAAAAAAAATAAAATAATTTATTTTTGAACTATTGTATGATTTAAAATAACTAAAGGAGTTTTCATAAATCGTTGCAATGATTTACTGAATCATTGCAACGATTTACTGAACCGTTATAACGATTCAGTAAATCGTTATAACGGTTCAATAAATCAAAATTTTTGAGAATTTTTGAATTTTTCAAAATTTTAGAAAATTTTTTTTGACCCGCCGACCCGTCCCACCCGTTCCGACCCGCCCCACCTTTGGACCCGACCCGTCCGACCCGATGGGTCTAGGACGGGTCGCGACCAAACCCCCCAAAATAAACCCGTCCTAACCCGTCCTATGAAAATCCGTTGATCCGTCCCACCAAAACCCGCCCACCCGCCATAACCCGACCCGACCCGACCCGACCCGTTCCCGATTTTAATACACTAGGCATAGACTAAGGCGGTAGCCTAACCCTTAAATCTTATCCTCTCTGTTGACAATAATTGAAAAAAAAAAGTAAAGAGAGATAAAATGAAGAGCTAATCGAATGGAAAAGGAAAATAAAAAGAGAGAGTAGTCAGAAGGGAAACAGAGAGGACACGCAAAAGAGAACGGAAAATTATCATTTCAATCCGAACTCAAGCAGAAGGTAATTGGATTTCTTAACTTTATTTAATATCATGAACTGATAACCTAAGATATGAGATTAGATTTAATGATTGAATTATATAAATTGATATGAATTTGAAGACTCGGTTCATGAGATGTATCTGGTCATATTCAATTTAAAATGCATAAGTGCTTCGTAATTAAAAATAGAAATAGATAAGGAAGAAAACAAAAAAATAATCTTATTTAAAGCTTAAATGGACAAGTTCTTTAAGGGAGTATTTGGCACTCAATGGAATAGCAAAAAGTTAGAATAGATTAGCTATTCTGACGAATTAATTTACCAAACGAATTTTAGACTAAGTAGAAGAGTGCAGAATAGTGCTAATCTCGTATACCAACTTATAGGTGGAATACCGGATTAGCTCTCATCGAATAGCGATTATTGTTTGATTATATTATATTATATTATTCTATTATGATTATGATTAAGATTTAGTATTATTATATTATTATATTATATTTATGATTATAATTTATTATTATATTAATATTATGATTATTATTTATTATTATCATTATCATTATATTATTATTATTAAATTATTATTATCATTATTGTTATTATATTAACGTTACCATTAGTATTATTATATTATGAATATAAATATAATTATTTTATTATTATATTATTATGATCAAGAATATTTATTATTATATTATTATATTATTATGATTATGATTATGATTATTAATACATATTATTACTCTATTATGTTGTATTATATTATTATATGTTGATTATAGTGATGATTAATTTATTATTATATTATTATGATTATGATTATGGTTATATTATTATGATTATGACTTTAATTATTATTATCATGATTATGATTATGATTATTATATTATGATTATATTATTAAAATTATGATTACTTATTATTATTATATTATTATAATTATGATTGTAATTATAATTTTTTATTATTATATTACTATATTATGATTATGTTTATATTTTTATTATATTACTATTATAATATTATTATTTATTATGATTATTTTTTATTACTTTATTATTACTTTATTATGTTGTATTATATTATTATATCTTGATTATTGTTATGATTAATTTATTATTATATTATTATAATTATAATTATTTATAATTATTTTTATGATTATGATTATATTTTTATTATTATATTATTATGATTATGATTATGGTTATATTATTATGATTATGACTATAATTATTATTATCATGATTATGATTATGATTATTATATTATGATTATATTATTAAAATTATGATTACTTATTATTATATTATTATTATAATTATGATTGTAATTATAATTTTTTATTATTATATTACTATATTATGATTATGTTTATATTTTTATTATATTAATATTACAATATTATTATTTATTATGATTATATTTTATTAATTTATTATTATTTTATTATGTTGTATTATATTATTATATATTGATTATATTTATGATTAATTTATTATTATATTATTATAATTATTATTATTTATAATAATTTTTATGATTATGATTATATTTTTATTATTATATTATTATGATTATGATTATGGTTATATTATTATGATTATGACTATAATTATTATTATTATCATGATTATGATTATGATTATTATATTATAATTATATTATGAAAATTATGATTACTTATTATTATTATATTATTATTTTAACAAAAAACGACGGTTAAATACATTTTAGTTACATATTATTTAATTATTGGGATAAATTTGTAAAGCTTGCTTTCCCTTTGTAAAAACGTATAAACATTTTTTTCTCAAATACTTACTTCCTTTCAAAATAACAAAATTACTATAGTTTAATAGTTGTTTTCATTTTATTAACAGTTGGCTCTCAAATTCTAAATATTACTATCTATCACAATTATTCTCCAGGGTTGTTTTGATAATTTAATAATGAAATGCCGCATACGACATATAATTAAGTTTTTATGAACATATCATATAAGGCTGATAATTATCTTCATGTATAATTTTTTGAAAAAAAAATTAGACTTCCTTGATACCGAAGTAAATATATATATATATATATATATATATATATATATATATATATATAGAAAGAGAGAGAGAGAGAGTCGACTATGGTGCTTTGCAAAACACAGAGACGTTGTATGCTTTACGCTCTATTTTTAATTTCAAATCAAAAATAATCAATCCAAACCATTCAATCTAATCTTAATATGAAAATATATTAGTAAAAAAAATTATATTTTTTTAGAATTTTTTTGCTATTTTTTCTGATGAGGAGAAAATGACTTGATCTGAGAATTCTGATTCATCCAAAAATGACGGTTTTCCTCCTATCCAAAAAAATAGCAAATAAATTCCAAAAAATATAAAATTTGGTTTACTAATAGATTTTAATATGGATATTAGATTGAGCGGTTTGGATCGATCATTTCTGACTTAAAATTAATAATAGAACGCAAAGCACACAACGCTTTTGTGTTTTGCAAAGCACCATAGCCTATATATATATATATATATATATATATATATATATATAATAGTAAAATAGTTGTTTGAACTTTTAAGATATAGGTTTGTGGATTTTTTTTGTAACAGGGCCCACAATAGTGTATAATTTAGTAGAAATTTTCGAAATTTGGAATATCTTTCACATGACATGTATTCAACATTTTTTTGAAATATTTTAAACTAGAAATATACAAAAAAAAGGACCAATGCTGGATGATATTTTTCCCTCGAAAAGAAAAAGTTTCCTACAATGACAAGCAATGTATGTTTAATGATCTTATGTAAATTAATCACATTTTTCGTAGTGAGAAGAGAAGTATACAAACGCAACCATTTTATTTGAAAGCACTTGATTAAACATTATTATAGTTATCTCCGACATATAATTATTCAAAGCATCCTATAAATCTTTTTTTTTTCATTTTTTGGGATAATGTCTGTACATCCTTTTCTGAATTTTTTTATTTTTGACAGAAACTTTTGATTAGAACAAGCCATCCTCCCTAAGAAGGGTGCATATCCTATAGAATGGACAGCTACTCTAAAGAGTGAAGTGGTCAGATTTTATTCATTCGTAGTGAGTGATTTGTAAGATGAGATTTATATCCGGTCAGTACTTTACAATGTAAAATACTCTAGAGGATATAGATTCCCCCAAAAACTATACAACTGATTTGCTCTTTAATACTATATTCTAAAAAATATAGGCATTCTCTATTAAATATTTCTAATGTTATTTTTTCGCTAGCATTAATTACTAGTAGGTCAAGTTATAGATAACTAGGATAACAACTAAAAGGCCACGGGCTCAAGTTTCTTAGACACAAAATGAAATTTGAGGTCTAGAACTCTCATTTTTCTCTAAAAAATAATTGATAAATAAAATTTCCATTTTCAGTTTTGAATTAATAAACTAAAACTATCTTTCTATTTCATTATGTTTGTCATTTTTATATTTGAATAATTAAAATTTTATCAATTTTAAATGTTTATGTGTTTACATATTTTCTCATAATGCTAATAGTAAAGCATATAAAATCAAATTAGAAGAGACATAGTAAATAAATTATGTGTTGTGAATATTAAATGAAGCGTCTATATCTTTTATAAGTTACTTTTTGTAATTAAAAATTATGAAACGTAAAAACTTCATATTCGAATAAGAGTATTTGATTTTTTTCATACTTTAAAACATAGTATTACAGAATATATTTTTTGCTGGGGTGTGATTGTCACAAATCGTAGAGTTTCAGAAGGAGATGTATTTATCCGAATTAAAATTAAGAATAGAGGCTAAATTATCATAAGGGGAAAAATTATAACGATGTGGAGACGTTATACCTATTTAAAAATAATTACCAAGTTTGCAGTGTGCAATTGTCAAATTTGCACTATCTAAAAGAGAAATGTATAATGTAACCGTTTTTCGGAGTTCGGACGACAAGTACAAAAATGTGGAAGTTTAAATTAGAAATGCACCTTCTTTTTGTAATTTTTAAATGTACAACCTGCATATTTTACCTAAATTGGTAAATGTATATTGTACAATTCTTTTTTTTATCGAAAGATCAAACTCTAGTTCTTATAATAATTAATTGGTCCCCAAGTTTGAACACATAATTTTTTAAAAATTATCATAGATAGCTATTACTTAAGCTTCTAAATTATTTACGTATATTCTACAGTTTTATCAGTTTATGACACACATTTTTAAGATGGGTGAAACTTACATGAAATTATTAGACTCGTGGGGGTGAGAGAATGGATAATTATTTAACATAACTTGGTAATCAGGTCGGAAACAGGCTGTAAGTATTTCTAAACGTTCCATGAGGTACTATTTGCAATTAAGCCTACAAGAAGTTATGTTTGTGAAAACAAGCCCAAATTTTGATTAGCTTTCAACAAACGTATACGCACAAACATGCGGTATTATAATATCATATCTGTTTTTTTTTTTCTAACGGCACTGATAATGCGAAATAGAAGAATTTTGGGCAGGTTTTACAGTTTAATGTCAAGACTTAAAATAATATCATTTTATTTTATCTAAAAGTTTAGTATTAAATTCAAACCACAGAAAATAAAGAATAAAATAAAGAGAAGAGAATACAGTATTTGACGGAGTTCGGTTATGAAGAGACTACGTCTTCGGAATCCGCAATCACAACAGTCGATCACGCCGAGTCACTTAAACACAATTGTTCTTACAACTGTGAACTTTTAATCCCTTACATCAAGTAAACGGACAGTCGTCGGCCAAGAAAACAATGAAAACAACACCTCTAAAAAGAACAAATCTCACGAAGGAGAAAATACTCAACAATCACTCTAATTTAATCTATTAAAGGTTTAGCGAATTAATCTTGAGATTAGAATAAAGTATTTGGAGGTTTCAAAGGTCTAGTAGTGACAATTAGGGTTAGAATAATGTTTGGCTATGAAAATAATGAATTAGGAGAGAAGAAACATTGACTTTTATAGCCGGGAAGCGAAACAGATAATAAATCGGTCATATCTAATGTAGCGCATTCATATATATTTTGTTCCATTTTGTGCCTAAAAGTAAGACTTAATTCTCAAACTCATATTTACTTTTATTATATTTTATGTCTTTTTTGTTGAATTTTGATTATGCCTTAGTCGAATTTTATATTTTAGAAAAATACACGCTAAATAGCTGAGAAATTAAGACTAGAACACATTTTTTCATACGTTGGAACAAAATGGAGAAATTGAACATAATTAAGAATAATTTAAATACGAACGGAGTCAAGACGGATTAATGAGCAGTAAATTACGTCCAATTCTGATAATATACCATCATTAAATGACTAAAATAATATGCTAATATTGTAGAGCTTGTTTTTAGCTTTTCAACGGTTCTTAGATAACTCAAATCGGAATCCGGACGAACAAGTTATGGTCAAAATACCAACCGTTGTATAGCGTAAACAGAACCCATACTGGCTGTATACAATACCGTACGAACCATATGAGTTGTTTTCGAAAACCAAAATAAAGAATGCAAAAACTGATCTGATTAATTTCCTTCCAATTTTATTGACTCTCAACTATAAAAGAACGCCTCCAGTAACCTTTAGAGGTGTTCTTGGATGCTCCAAACCCTAGGATTGTGACGGCTACGGTTCGGCATTCCTCGATCATTCCCGAGGCGAATCAAGAGATTGAGGAGTCCAAACACTCGAGAGGAGATGAAGACTGCAACGAGAGACTGGCACGGGAGCAGATCTAGAGTTTGCTTTATTTTATTATTGTATTTCTTATTATTTTTTATACTCTTGTTGTTATGTCTTCGGTACTCGCTTTCTGTATCTTTATTGCTTTGTTCCATTTTGTCATGAGCGCCTAAGTACTCTAATTTTTAGGGGTTAGAGATATGAAACTGGATTATAAACTGGTTCGATGATTATTACCATCCTCACAAACATGCACAGTTGAGGTTTAAAAACCCTAAATTATAAGGAACAAACAATATAAATGTTAACGATTAGTTCAAAAATGATAAGGAACACATAAAAATGCCTATAACGTCTCTCCGGTCTCACCCACAAATGGGATGCCGCTTTATTACTCAAAAATTCAGGTACAATATAGAAACTTTAGCTTCTTCACAAAATAAGTGTAAGAAGACTAAAAACTGTAATAAAGAGAGAATAACAAATGAGCAATTAAAGCTCAAAGAGAAAATTTGAGACAACACTCAAGAGAGTAAAGAACTAAGGATTGCACAAGAATGTCTATAGATTTGGCTAAGTCAAGATCTTTTATTCTTGTAATTTGTAAAGGAAGGAATCAACTCAATTGATTGCAGAAGGGTGCTCTGGGTTATAAAGAATGTTGACTATTTTTCTTGATTAAAATTTTTACACCCAGAACATCACTTTTATAAGTCATTAACATAAAAACTAGTATTCTTGCGCTTGGAAACGTTATAACGATTCATAAAACGTTATAACATTTCATAATGAAAGTCTTGCATTTCCAAGAATACCCCTTGTCAAAATTATATTGAAACGTTATAACGATTCAAAAATGAATAGGATGAATCGTTATAACGTTCTACAGAGACGTTGAACGGTTTACAGAACCGTTACAACGCTTTGACTTGTTTGACCAACCTTCTAACAAGTCTACTGATCTTCAGAAATGTTATAACGATTCAGTTAATCGTTATATGTTTCATTAATCGTTGAACGCTTTATGAAACGTTACATAACGATACACTCTGTTAATCTTAGCTTATTTCTGCTCACAAAGAACTTAGAATATTTTTTGTAAGTGTATTGAATCGTTGTAACGCTTGATGAAGCGTTACATAACGATACACTATGTTAACTTTTGGCTAATTTCTACGCACAGAGAACTTAGAAAAAAATTGAGATATGTATTGAATCGTTATAACGATTGGGGAATCGTTATAACGATTGGGGAATCGTTATAACGGTTCTCTGCGTCAGAGTCTCTTCCTTGCATAATTATGAAGAATATAAGATTTTGAATTATACCTATACAATGAATATGATCCTATATCTTCATAGAAGCCCTCTAATTGATCTTGATCATTTCTTCTTCATTCCTTTGAAGCTTCTTAGAATCCTGCAATTAAATCTTAAGAACACCTTGTTAAATTCAATAAGGTTTTGCAAAACAACAAAATTAAAGAAATTATTAAGTATAACACAAACAAACCAACATGTAAGAGTTAAAATTTGTTATTTAGGTACAGTTCTGATGTCACGCATTCATATATATTTTTTACCCCTGTTTATGCCTTAAATCGATATGCAAAACTCCCAATTTCATGTTTATTTTATTACATAGCATACTTATTTTTATGATTTGATCCTGATCTGGCTAGTTGTGAATTTCAAAAAATATCAAGCTAAGGAGCTAAGGAATCGGGTCCCGAATTGAGCTTCCACGTGAATTAACCAAGTCGGGATAATCAGAAGTCACCTGTCGCAAGAATGAAGGGCATACGACCCATATGCACCTCCATACGAGTCGTATGGTCCCTTTACGGAAAATCAGAGCAAAGAAGGCAGTGAATTAATGACGTGATTCCCTTCTTCTTTCAGCAGATCCTTCCTCTATAAATTCGCCCCTACTTCCTAAGGTTTGGAGGAGGCACTCTCACCTTGGCCACCATTCACACCACCTCCACCCTCTTCTTCCACCCTCGCGAAGCCCTAGTCGTCGGCCAATCAAGCGGTCGTCCGAGAGATCAAATATTCGGAGCCGTGAGAGGAGGCAAGATCCGACACAAAATACTGGCCCAGAGCATCATCTAGAGTTTGATTCGCTTTTCTGTTGTATCTCTATCGTTACCATTAAATTTTGTTATAATGATCTTTATTTCTGCCCTTTGTATCTTTTTTAATCTTTTTATATGCCGCAATGAGCAGCTAAGAACCTTAGTTCTTAGGGAATAAGGATGTGAAACTTGGAACATGACTTTTTATTAAAGGTTTTTGTTAATCTATTGTTGTGTTTGATGTATTGAGTATTATTGTCATGCTTATCTGATTTGTTTGATCAACTGCTATGATAGGTCTTGAGCCGAGACCAGGCTCCCGAACCAGCTAAGATTCTAGTAGTTTTTTAAGGGTTTTTCTAAGTACAATAGGTAGATCTGGGACCCGAGAAGGTAGATCGGGTTGTGCCCGAAAGGTTGAATCCCGCTCAGATCGAGAGATCTTAGCGTGCCTACAGAAAACTGACACTCAATCTAAGAGATCTAAGCCAACATGCGAGAGTTGAGGTTTATGTAAACTTAGGAACCCTATCTAACTACCAACTACACAAACACACCAACATGCGAGAGTTAATGTTTGTTATCTAGGTACTGACCGGTTAGAATTCGCGCAACCAGTGAAGAAACCAACCTTTAGAAGTAGTCATGACTTGTTTGAGTCCATACGGACCGTGCGCAGTAGCATACGGGCCGTATGATCCAGATTTGAGTGGAACTGACCTATATCCCTAGAAACTATTATCTTATTTAATCCAAAATACAAAAAAAATTAATTATTGCTTTATGTTCTTACCAAACACTCTTGAAGAAACCCCCATATTTTATTTATTTGAACATCTAGAGACCCAAAGTAAAATAAGTCTGGTAATCACCTTTGTCCCTGTGGATCAACCCCTTACTATATCAACGTAGGTCGTACGCTTGCGGCCGAGCCAAGTAACGTAAGTGTTTATAAATTTTAAAGGTAGTACAACCCCGTGTTGTCAAGTTCATTTAGGATTCACACAATCAGTGAGAGAGTATGACATTTGATTAGTAATTGTAAATCATTTTTGCTTCATATAGCCCGTATATGATAGTATACAGGCCGTATGAGACAAATTCGAGAGAAAATAGAACTAAACCCTAGGAATATTTATCTAATTAATATAAAAATTAACAAAAAATATTTATTATTTTCTTTTTAGTCTTTTAAAATACTCAGAACTGATTCTTCTGAATAAACCCACCATTTACTTGCTTTTCACGTCTAGAGACCCAAAGTAAAATAAGTTTGGTGATTTCCACCGTCCCGATGTTTCGATACTCTTACTATACTGAACGTAGGTCGTATGCTTGCAGCCGAACTAAAGTACCATTAGGGATTATAAATTTTAAAGGTAGTACAACCCCTCGCTGTCAATATTCGTTGTATAACTGTTACAACGGTTGTATAAACGTTACAACGGTTATGATAACCATTACCATAGTTGTGAAAAACTGACAAATTTGAACTATCAGTTACAACAGAACTTTAACAGTTACAACATAAGCTATCAGTTGCAACGAACATGACAATACTTACAATCGATAGTGCATTTTTTTAGCTCTAGAGCAATTTGGATAAAATTTTTACATGATTGATTTATTCTATTATAACGGTTATGGTAATAATTATAACGGTTATGGTAATAGTTACAACGGTTGTTGCCTGAAATACAATAAAAAGAGTTCTAAGGTCATCCGTTGCAACGGTTATAGATTATGTTACAATGGTTAGGGTAAAATATCTTCAATTTCTTTATTTTGATCTCAAAATTATTTTGATTATCTTTATTTATTATAAATCTAACTTGGCCTAATTTTATTCTTGAGATCTTAATGTAATTTGGTTCAAATTTATTATTCTTCTCTTTGAAGTTTAATATTATGCATTTAACATACTCAAAGAAAAGATTAAATTCATATATAATTGTTTTGTAAATCGATAAATACTAAAATGAGAATCGTGTACAATAAAAGTATCAAACATTGAAAATATATAAAAAGTTGTTTGTGGGTATGATCAAGGTTTTAAAATATAGATTTCAATATACGTGCAGTTAGTAACTGTATAGCGCATATGAGATATGCGGATTACTTATGTGGATATGTCTTCTATATAGGTTTTAAAATATTTGAATCGATTAGATATTTTTAAAATAATTTAATATAAAGTAAGAAAATATATTAGGATATAATTATAATTTTTATTTTCTAACATGAACTAAATCATGCAATTAATTTTATAGATTTAATACTATAAAAAATTTAAAAATATATTGATGTATATTCTTATATATGCAACATCGACTCGACTGCATATACGGTATTGAAGCCGCATTTTAAAATAATGGATCTGATTAAAGAATCTGGGTTTGATTTCCTCTTGGATACATGGTATTTTGTGCATTCATTTAACTAATGAAAGCTTCATTAGAGCCCCTTTTTCTTTCACAAATCCCATTAATTGGTAAGCTCATCATTCGATTGATTCCCCACACGGCCTCAGCCGTTCTTTTCTCATCCTCTTTTCTTTCCTTTTTTTATTTTTCCTTTTTTCAGAATTATCCACTGAAAACGTAGCCGTTAATATTCTAGGAATTTGAAATGCACACTTTGCACCCTGTTAAATATTACAAATTGCCCTCAGAGGTCTTACTATTCAAGAAAAAGACAATTTTGGTTTACCCGATAAATAGATTCTGCCAGATGATTCTTGAGATGTGTTATAACCTGGCGTCTAGTCGGTGAGCAAGGAGACGTTGTTAATGGACCCGCCTCGTCAGAGAGAGAGAGAGAGAGTAGCTGTACATTCGAGAAGAGGTGAGAAAAAACAAAAGAGAAGAGAGCAGCTTCAAGGCCGAACACAGGTTCAAAAAGAGGCGCAAAAAGAGAATAATCGCAGGGCCGCACCAGACAAAAGGGATATTCAACAGGACGATTTTAGAGAATCGCACTGAAACGTGGAACGAGAAAAATATGTTGAGAGAGAGAGAAAAGACAGAGGTTGGAGGCTTGTACCTGAAGAGTGATTTGGAGAAAGCGACCAACCCTCATTATTGCACAGCGAATTCGATGCGCCATGAGCAATCCTCTCCTCCGGTGCAATGTTCTCTGCAATTTCAATTTGAGTTTTTGTTACTTTCTGAAATCTGAATGGACGCAATGACACTGTCAAATTTTATGTGAGTTTGGAAACTGAAGGTTATGATTCAAATTTTGCTTTTGAGTTTTCTCAGTTCAAAATATATAAATGTGAGCCTTAGTGTCAATTGGTATGATAGAGTCGGGTGGAAATAATTTCATTAGCATACTCATTTAAAATTATTTTTATTCATGTTCTATTTTAATCATTAAAATTAGACATTTAAATTTATTCATATCTTATATTTATCCGTTAAAATAAATGGATAACAAAATAATAATAAGTGCTAATGAATAATACTCATATATTAATATATTATCATCAACGAAAAACATCTAAACTCATTTATTTCATATAAATGAATCTATATTTTATTAATATAAAATCAAAATGTAAATTATAATTAAATAATTTTTAACTTTTATAATGAAAAATAAAGATGGAATTAATTCACAATGTTCTATGTCTAAGTCATCCTTTTTTCTATGTCTAAGTCATCCTTTTTTCTATGAAGTGATTGAAGGTTAATCCTTAATAGTTAGCTCTTTTTTTATTATACAATTTTTTGTGAGTTGTTGCATTAGGTATTAAAAATATATGGCATATTAAAAAGCTGATCATAGGACCTTTTTTTAATATTTTATTCACGATATTTGTATTGAATTGAATGAACTGTTTAATTTGTGCGGCTATAACAAAGTAATATTTGAGATTTTATAATCGTACTGAACTTCTCAACCTCTCATGTTTTTTAAATATTAATTGTAACATAGAAAAATTTCAGAATCTTAATTTGTTTTTTCCATATATTTTTACTGGTATAATAGTGTAAATGTAATACATTGTACAACTAAATTGTGTGGTAATTGTAGAACAAGGATTCCTCTCTGTGGATGGGTTGGAGAATCTTCTTAGCTTCCAGGCCACTTCCTAAAAAGATAGGAATAGGAGCAGCAAGGGAGATTCCCAGCTTCTCTTTGAAAAAGCCCTAAAGTTTGTATTTGCTGGGTGATTATTGTAAATTATTAGAACTCAAACATTCCTTACTTACATTTATAATAATTAGCCCTTCATCAAATAATTTTTTATTTATTTCAGGTGCTAAGATAAACAGCAAAAACCTGGTCGAGACTCCATAATTTGAAGTTGCTCTTTATATGTTGACACTTGAGAAAGAAATAGGATGTATATATAGCGAAATAATATTAGGCTTTATTTTATAGCATTAATTTTCATTCTTTGTGACGTTGATATACGTGTGACAATTAATTTTAAATATTAATAATAAATGTTAGACAAACAAATAAATTTAAGTTTATGGTCAATTGGTAATCCTTTAATTAATTACGGTGTGTCTAAATTGTCTTTGTTGGTTCATAAGAATTGAAAAACAAAACCAAAGCTGCCATTATACTTCACCAAAATGATTAACTCTTCTATCCTGTCACACATACCACACCTTATTTACTTAATTTTCTTTAATAATAAATGTTTGATCATTTATTACTGGAACCATATATCTTTTATCACCATAATTTTGTTGCATGTTTAGAAATTAAAAAATAGTTTAAGAGAATTGAGAAAAAAATAATGAATTAACAATTGAGAAGTCTCACATTTTTTTAATATTACTCACATTCATATTTAAATTTTCATATATTTATTATTGAAAGAAGTCTAAAATATTTTTTACTTATAACTAAATTATCTGGCTTGCATACTACCTAACATAAAAAGAAATACTTTTTTACCTTCGGTATGAATTCATATATTCATTGTCAGGTGTGTGTGCTTCAGTGAGAAGATTTGTAAATGCGTGAATTGCCCCTTTTCAAAGCAAAATTGAAAAAGCGTCTCTTTTTCCTTTGAAAAATTGGGCTAGCTCGCAGTGTGGGGAGAGAATCCTTTCATTTCTTGTTTTGAATTTGGACTTTTTGAGTGGTATATGCTTTTATGGCTTTTTCTTTTTTTTTTTCTTCTTCTTTGATCACCAATTTTGGAATCATCAGCTTTGAAGATTTACAAACTACATTACTTTAGCATGGAATGGCATCTATTTTGGTGTGATTTATGTTACATCGCAAATGGCTTATTGCGCATAGAACCACCATTTCGATACTTGCGTATATTGCTATAGGTATATCTACCAATATCCCAAATTTCATAATCTAATCTGATAGAACCTTCCGCAAGCAAGTCAAACAATTGTCACAACAGTCCACTAAATTTATGATAAATACATTTATGCTCATGAACTCATTATTTAGTCAATATAGTTATAACATTTTTTTATTGGGACTACACATGTAAGTCTATGAAAATCTTGATGGATAATTTGTTTAGGTACAATCTCAATTTATTTATTTTGATTTGGAGATGATAATTGCAATAATTTATAGCTCCAATTAAAAGACAAATGTTTCAGAAATAAAGCCAGTTATGTACCTTTGTTATTTGCATGTACTGCTTGTCAGAAGTGAGATAGAAAAACACAAAAAGACAAAGGAAAAACAAAGGAAAAAGAAAAAAAAAATGCTGAAAGAGGCCAGAGAAATCTTTTTCCTGGGTCTTGCTATTTGAATTTGTACACACACTCTGAGCCCAAAGGTATCTGAAACTATTCCGGGCCCTATCACATGACTATGTTCGTATCTTCAGAAATACTCTATTGCATCTTTTTGCAATGAATTTTGTAGACTAATTTGCATATGCCAATTAAAGTATTTTAATCTTAATAGTCAGAAAATATTTTGTATGCAATTAAAAATTGGAAAGATCGAAACAAATTGTATGGAGATCCTTTTTTCCCCCTAGTATTTAGAAAAAAAGGAACAATCTTAATTAACGTTAATATTGTGGTGTAGTCCATTATTGAGTGAAAAGTAAGATAGTTTAATTATATTTTGAAAATTAATAGAAAGGAACAAAAATCTTTATTATCTAATTAAATTTTAATATATAAGATAATTAAATCTGTCGCAACAGTAATATTTTCCTGAGTTTAACTAATGCAATAGTATAGATCATCATGCAATAATACACAAATTGCAGAGGATAAGTACTGACATCCCCTGGCTGGCAACCTTTGATTCTCTTCTATGCTCCTGAAACAACCCTTAATAAGCTTTTGCCTTTGATCCTAACAAGAAGTTACCATGCCTTTCACTTTATCACCCCTTGCTTTTGACTTTATTCTCCCCCACCCCCCTCTCAGTCTCCCCCTAAAAAGCACCTGATCCCCCTTGATCCTCCTGTTTGTGTTCGTTTACTCAAAGCAAAACTAAGCAATTGCACTTGACATTTATTGGCTTTAAGAAATGGCTTCACCATCTGATCTTAGTTTAGACTACAAGCACACCAACTATTCCTCCACAATTCAAAAGGGAAACAATGACCAGTTGGAGCAAACACAAAAACTACAGGAGTTTCTTGCACGGCTCGAAGAAGAGAGACTCAAGATAGAGGCATTCAAGCGTGAGTTGCCTCTTTGCATGCAACTCCTCACAAATGGTAACCTGTCCTTCATTCAGTACTTCCATTTTCTTTAGTTTTATTTTATTTTTGACAATATTCCTATACATTATTTTCATATGTCTATATATACCGGTACAACTTTACTGAATAATCCAATTGCATTAATTTCTTCAAAAATAGCTGTGGAGGCATACAGGCAGCAACTTGAGGTATGTCAATCGAGCCAGGGGACAAAACCTGTACTTGAAGAATTCATACCGATCAAGCAGATTGGTATTGGAGAAAATGAGAAAGTGAGCAACAATCCACAATCAGAGAAATCGAGCTGGATGGTGTCGGCCCAGCTCTGGAACCCTTCATCGCACGAGGCAAAACCGCAAATTCAAGTAAAAGAAAATGATAACAACTCATTTGAAATGAGTCCCAAGATTTCACTTGATGCTAGGCAAAGAAGCGCTGGTGGTGCATTCTTGCCATTTTCTAAGGAGAAGAATCAGACAAATGATTCAAATCCCAGGGATTTGCCTGAATTGGCACTGGCACCGGTTGAGAAAGAGAGTGAAGAGAAGAAACCAAGTGATCAAATGGGTTGCAATGGAGGTGCAAGTTTGAGAAAAGAGAATGGTGATCATCAAGGGAATAAAGTCGGCGATGGGTCGGTATCAGCATCACAGGCACATAGAAAAGCACGCCGGTGCTGGTCACCTGATTTACACCGGCGGTTTGTTAATGCCCTTCAAATTCTAGGTGGGGCACAAGGTATGTTACTATTTTGCAATTTTCATCTATTTAAGAAAAAAGACTGCTGTTATCAATTCTCTTATCATTAGCTTTTAGCCTTTTACACAGTACTTGTTGCCAATTGCTAACTCCACAAGTCTGCAACTGTACTAAAACCAATATTAATTAGAGGGTATCACTGTTTGCAAGAAATTTTGTGACCATTTGAAATCATTGGTTGCATGCAGTTGCCACCCCAAAGCAGATAAGGGAACTCATGAAAGTGGATGGATTGACCAATGATGAGGTGAAAAGCCATCTTCAGGTCCTTCTCTCTTCCCCCCTCTTTTGGAATTCTCTTTCTATCCCTCTATTTCTCTTCCTCCACTGACACACGTACCAAGAGTACAGTTTCAGTTCTTAACAACTATACTGCTGATAAAAGGAAAAGGTTTCTTACAACTGAACCTATTTCTTGACCAGAAATATAGGCTCCACACGCGCCGACCAATTCCGGCCCCACAACCCCCAGCTGGCTCTGCACCACAACTGGTGGTTTTGGGTGGCATATGGGTCTCACCCGAGTATGCGGCATCAGCTGGTACTCCAGCAATCTATGGGGCCCATCCAGGACCTGGCCCTCACTACTGCCCTGCAACTCCTGTGAGGCCCCAAGAATTCTACGCACAACAGGCAACTGCCATGACAGTGCCACCTTTGCATCAGCATCAGCTCAGACCTGTTGTTAACACGGTTTCTGTAGCCGGATATAAAAACCGTACCGGGTCACCTCAGGCAGAGGTAAGGAGTGGCGGCGATCAGTCGGAGAGTATAGAGGAGGAAGGGGAGGAGAGGGATGAAGATGAGGAGGAGGATGTGGCACCGGTACCAGAAGCAAATGTTGCTGGTGGTGCTGAGGTGGCTCTCAAGTTTTAACTGTTATATATACCTGGGCTAATCGTAATTTATCGTCGTCTTCAATTCATCATTCTCTCTCGTCCCCAAATCAATTCTTTGGATCGTGCAAAACGACTTTGCCAGGGCAAAATTAATTATTTCCTTCTTCTTTGGTATATGGAGAAAGATTTGGTCAATTTAATTATTTGGTTTTGGGCGTACCAAATAAGCTCCTGTGCTGACTGATTATTAACAGTAACTGTATTGGAGATAGAAGTGAAGGACATGGTGTGGAGACCGGAAACATTTTCTTGCTTTTGTGGTTTTTAGTTTTTAGTAGGTATATTTGGTCTTGAGGTTGAATATGCCATGTATTTATTCATAGGTTTGTGCATTTATGCTTGCGGAAATTAGAAGCCGAGAATAAATTCAAAGAAAAAAAATAAGTTGGTGCCGTAATTCGTGTAATTTTGCTTTTGGTGACTGTTTGTGTGGAACTACATATACTACTTAGATACAAGCTGGTAATAAAATCTTTAATGGTTGACTGTTTAACTCTTAATCCTTTGTTAGGGATATACTAATTATGTTAATGGAGCTTAATTATACCACTACCATACAAATAAACTTTAACAACGGTATTTTTATCCCCTTCAATAACGGTTGGGGTTCTCTAATCCTATTAAAGAGGTGTTAAAAAATATAAATAATCATTATTAAATAGTGTTATTAAATTCGTTCTTGGAAGACCGATTAGCAACAGTTCTTTTAAGAAAATATTGTTAAAAATCTATCTTTAACAATAATTTAAAAATTATTGTTAAAGATCCTTTAAGAAACGTTCATAGTTAAGAAATGTTAAAACTGTTGTTAAAGGTCATTTTTAAAAATATATATTTTAACTTTAACTAATTTATTTAATAATTTTATATATAAAATATAAATATATAAGAATAACATTGTTATATATATATATATATCACTAATTCAATAATAATAATTAATATGAAAAGGTATATAATTTCTTTTATATTTGAGGAGGGAAAAAATTAAAAAATCTGAAAAAAAAAAAAAAATTAATTTATTTAATAAATATGTTATTCATTGAATAATATAAAATTATATATATAATTTATTAAAAAATAATAAAATTAGTTTTGAAACTTCAACCATGTGGGCATGCAAAATGTCTCAATCAGAGTTTTCTAATAAAAATTATAGTTGTTTGATGTTAAAATGAACAAATTTAGGTATTGATTTCTTCATTTTTTTCTCATTCTCCTTCTTTATCTTTCATCTCTCTTTTATATTTGAAAGAGGGAAGAAGATAGTCTTAAAGTACAAAATGTGAAGATTGAATGTTTTTAAATCGTTAAATGGGGATGAATGAACTAGTTGATTTAAGTGCATAGCAATCCGTAAAAGTATAGAAGGTGAAATATTATTGGTGGATTCTTTTCTGTTAAATGTTCATCCTAAATTTTTGACATTTTTGACCTCCATCTTAATAATATTTTTTATTAAAAATGTTGTACTTAATAATTTATTTGTTTCTATTATTTTGTAAAATATATTTGAATTTAATAAGTTCTTTTAAGATATTTTTATAGGATCCTATTGATGTTTTAAGAAATCAAGGTGCATATGCTCAAGACTATTATAGAAGCTTCATGGAAGATATATGATCACAATTATGTAAAGGTATAATTCAAAATCTTATATTTCTTCATAAGTATTGCAAAAAAATGCTCTATGCTACAATAAATCGTTATAATGATTACTCAACCATTATAACGTTTTATAATTTCACACTCAAAATTTTTAGGTTTTCTAAAAGCAAAGATATTATAAAGTTAACATAGTGTATCATTATTATAAATGATTCATAAATCATTAACGCTTCAATAACATTGAACGCTCCACTAAGTTCAGTAGACCTTGTCAAGGGCATGTCAAACTAGTCAAATTTTTATTAGCGTTTTATAAAATGTTCAACATTTCATGTTATTGTTATAACGGTTTATTTTATTCATTTCTGATCCATTATAACATTTAAAAAGTTCTGACAAAAGTTATTCTTGGGAACTCAAGATTTAAGATCAAGATCAAAATATATTATAACGGTTCTTGAAATGTTATAACAACTTTCTGCGCAAGAATACCAACTGTCTTTTTGGTTAAGAGCTCTATTTAAGATATTACTTTAGGATTACCCAAACTAATTAAATTTTCATAATTCTAAGTAAACTGAGCACTCAATCCAAATCTATCAAAGAGTTCTTACATTATTTTCTTACAAATACAAGAAACTAAGATCTTTAATTAGTCAAATCTAGTAAAATTTTTATAATTTTTCTGAGCATTGTTCAACTCTTATCTTTGAATTTTAGCTTAATTTCTCTACAACTACTAGTTGTCTTTTCTAAGATTTGAGTGCTCATTGTTGTATTTTATTTTATTAGATTTTTTAGTATTCTTGCATTTATTTTTGTGAAGAAGTTAAAGTTTCTAATTATAAAATATTTTTAAGTAATAAACCATTGTTTCGTTAGTGGGATGAGACCGGGAGACATAGATTTTTATAAACAAACTCCGTTAATATATCTTGTCTTCGCTAAATTTTGGCACTTGCATCTTTTGTACTTTATATTTCATATTTTTGTTTACATCATTTGACAATTGATATTTGATTGAATTCTCATAGTATGTTTTCATTACATTTGCATCTAGTATTGAATTTAATTGTTACATTCTCTCACTATTCATTTTAAGTTGTTTCTTATGTGAATTTATAAAAAAAAATTATCTACCAAATCAGTCTTTCCATAACTTGTCCAAACTAGTGTAAACTTATATTTTGATAAATACCATCAATAATTACCTTAGAATATCAAAAAACCATTATAAAAAGTTATCAATATTTCAGTAATGTCACTGATTCCTTTTAACAATGAAATTTATCAATAACCATTATTAAGTGAGTGTTGGCTAAGCCCCCATTTGTTGTTGTAGTGTACAGATATGAACTTATATATTATTTATATTAAATAAATTATTATTCACATTAATGATTTTGTTATGTAATACAATATTATTATTAATCATGTGAGATGAATTATTATTCATACTAGTGATATATTTAAGTTGAATAATAGAAATGTCATATAAAATAAATAAGTTGAATAATAAAAGCATTATGAATAATAAATTATTTAATATAAATAATAATTAATTAACTTCCTATCGATTTTTGTATCTCCTTGACAATTTCCTTTATATTATTATAGTTACTTATTGGCCTGCAGCTGTTTCAAAATTAGAAGTGACATTTTAACCTAACGCTCTGAAAAAATTACACATTACTTAAAATTTTCTAAAATATTAGTAATCGTAATTAAAGTATATGTGAATTCAAACATAAAGGTCAAAATATTTTTCTAGTTTTTTGTTACACATATTTCAATTATACAGTTCCAATTGTCTATTCTTTTTTTGAGGTAAATCAATTGACTATTGTCGTTTGAAAATGACACAATAAGGTATCTGGGGCTTCGAATCTCTATTATCACTAAAACAAAAATCGTGTTTGTCAAAAATAAAATTAATTAAGAAAATTAGGTCAAAATTGCGAGAAATGAAAATTAAAGATAAAGATTGGTGGCTACAGAATTATTTTTAAAGGTTCACCTTGTTCTTCATTAACAACCAGTGCTGAAAGTTGTCTCAATCATTTGGAGACCTTCACGGATTCAGATCTGCTGTCATAATTTATTATGGCAGCGATGTGGTATAGTTTTGTTGAGACAATTCCATTTACTACACAGCCAGGATTTATAATTCGACCCTTTTAAAAAAAAAATAATCCGTCTTTCTCCCCAAAATTTTTTATATTTAAGTAAAAATTAAAATAAAATTAAAAATTTGAGTAAATGAGAAATAAAATTTAAGATTTACACTCCACAGCATTTTAAGGTGCGTGGAGTGAGATCACTCCACGAAGGTTAGAGTGGAGTTCAACCGCTTACGGGTCCACTGCAATTGTATTTATTCTATGTCATACTTTTGCCAAAACTTTATATCAATTGAATTCAACTGATGACAAGTTAAATGAAACAGAAAAAAATATTTTCTTGCGATTTGAGGAAAGTGTTACATTTTTTTTTTGGACCTATGGACGATGTAAAAAAAAAATTCATGCCTTTGCTTGGCTGTGAATTAAATATTATTAATTTTAAAATATTAGAAATATAATGTTTTCTTTTTTTGGGAACTTGCCATTTTCATCAAAAAAATTAGTTTCACAGTTCAAACTTTATATAACAAATATTTTGAATGTTTTGACAATATATGAATAAAGCATTAAATTCATAATTTTAAGAAATAATTGTTGATTATAATTTAAAATGTTTTTATGGTGGCTTTACTTTCTTTTATATTTTTGGTGATACTTTTATTGGGGATTAGATCTGTATTTTTAAATTTAACTGTTCCCCATCACTCCATCAGGCTTTTTAGTTTTTATTTTATTTTTGTTATTTTTTAATGTCCGATCAGTTCTTTCTTTGAATCCATAGAGTAAGACGACTAACTAATGCGATCTGACATAAAAAATAATTATTATATATATATTAATGCAATACAAATGGACAGACAAAAAAATCATGCATACTGTGATCTAGATACTGGACTGTTTACAAATATTGATGTTATATGAATTGATATCATATGAATTTGTATTTAATTTGAATTGATGTCTTGTATGAATTTTTATCTAGTTTGAATTGATGTCATATCGTACGAAATTTAGGTCGTATTTCAAAGAATTTCTATATCTTTTATGCTATGTTATTTAATTGGCAATACCAACATTTTTTCTTTTATTCAACTAACTCAAGGCTAACTTTTAACAAAAAAATTTTCTTGTTAAATCACAAATTGCATATGCTGGTCCGATAAATTATAATTGGAAAAAAATTACTTAAAAATATTAGTGTATAATGTTCATATTTTACAAGAGGCTATGGTTCAACATTTATCTCTCCGTGACATCATACACTCATCGTGTTATATATAAAAATTTTGATGTCACAGAGAGGTAAAAGTTGAACCATATCGTTTTGTAAAATATGAACATTATACATTAATATTTTTAAGTATTTTTTTCATTTATAATTTATCGGACCATCATTGCAATTTATGATATAGGAATAAAATTTTCTTGTTAAAAGTTAGCTTTGAATTAGTTGAATAAAAGAAAAAGTACTAGTATGTAATATTCATGGCAGCGCTAATTAAATAGCACAGTATAAAAATATAAAAAATCATCGAAACACGACCTAAATTTCGTACGATACAATATCAATTCAAACTAGATAAAAAAAAATCATACGAGATATCAATTCAAATTAAATAGAAGTTCATACGACATCAATTCATAATTTCATACAACATCAATATCTGTAAACAGTCCAGGATCTGGATCGCAGTATGCATGTTTTTTTTGTTTGTTCATTTATATTGCATTATTATATATAATTATTATTTTTTTAATGTCAGATCGCATTAATTAGTCATCTTACTCTACGGATTCAGAGAAAGAACTGATGGAATATTAAAAAAATAACAAAAATAAAGTAAAAACTAAAAAACCCGATGGAGCGAAGGGGTACTGTTAAATTTAAAAATACAAATACAATTACCAATAAAAATATTGCCAAAATATAAAAGAAAGTAAAGCCACGATAAAAATATAAAAATAAAAAACATTTTAAATAATAAACATCAACTTTTTCTTGAAATTTTGACAAGTCACAATAAAATATTTTTTTCGTTTCATTTAACGTGTCACCAGTTGAATTCAATTGATATAAAATCTTGGCAAAAGCATGGAGTAAATGCAATTGCAATGGAGCGATAATCAGTTGGACTTCACGCTAGGGGGTGTCATCGTCGGGTCGGATAATATTATTTTATTATTTTTTTTATCTGATCTGAACCCGACTCAATTAAATTCGGGTCAAAAAATTTTGATCTATATCCGACCCGACGGGTGACGGATCAACCCGACCCGAACCGTGTAAAATAATTAAATATTTATTAATTATTTTTTATAATTTTGAATAATAAAATATTAATTAATTAATAATTAATCTTAATTAGTGTTTAATTAGTAGATATTTAATTTTTAATTAGTACTAAATTATAAAATTACTTCAAAAAATATAATTAATCGGGTCGGGTTTGGATAAAAAAAAATTAAATCTATACCCGACCCATTTATTTTCGGATCATATCATAAAGTTCGAATGATCAAAAATTGACACCCCTACTCCATGGCCACTCTATGCAATTCTTAATCTCATGAAGTAATCTGACTTCACGCAACTCATAATGTCGTGGAGTGTAAATTTCAAAACTTATTTTTTATTTACTTTAAATATTTAATTTTAATTTATTTTTTAGTTAAATATAAAAAAATTGGTTCCTGCTCGCACAATAACTGTCACACCCCAAAATAAATGAATCGGGTTAGGGGTGCTTAATCCCGCCACGTACGCACGACGAGACGTGCGTACGAAAGGCTAAGTGAATAAAAATAAAGAAAATCCCAGAATAAACGAAATAATAATAATAAGAATACATGACCATACAGTCCAGAATGAACAAAGAGAATACAACGCCCACATGGGCGGGGGCTAGCTCCATCGGAATGGGCAGCAACCTCTCAAATAAAAACCCAAAAGAAAGAAATAAGACTCAAAAACCCGATGGATCCTAACTGACTACCCAGCTCACATGCCAATGCGGCGAAGCATCCCTATCATCGCGCAGGACTGTCCCTAGCACTCGCTCCAAGAAAAATCCCGAACCTAAAATACCTGGATCCCACAACCACCGTGGAAACGTGAGTAATTTTAAAAATTACTCAGTACGGATTTAGATCCAGCCTTAAGATTTAATCTTCTTTCCTAGACTGGACCCAAAAACCGATATCGATGATGTTTGAACAAATAAAAGTAATATTGATAAGTGAATATAATAATATTAATATGCACATTGACCTACATGATATGATATGATAATGGTAAAGAAACCCGAAATAGAAAATTCTGTGGAAATAATAATATAATATAAAGTATAAGATACGAGAGTCAAACACCCGTAATAAATACCCCGATTGTAAATTTACCAGATTCATCCCGAGCGGGCACAACCAGGGCCCAACTTACTAACTCGGGCCTTGCCTAAGCGGGCACAACCAGGGCCCAACTTACTAACTTAGGACTTTATGTTTGTGCAGCGACAACGCCGCACAAACGACAATTCGGGCTCCCGGGGCGATAACGCCCTAGGAGAGTGAACGGCTATAAGCACGTACTCTGGTCTGCTGAATCTGGTAATTCACCTTACAAAATATAAACAAATGGATATAATATGTCTTCAGTTGCCATATCGTAAAAGAAGATAACTACCCGTGAATTAACAAATCGGAAACAAATGGGAGCCTACACTGTACCAACCAAGGGTCAGAGGACCGCATCCCGTAAAAGTATCAAAACGAAATATAACAAAGGGGAGCCTACACTATACCCACTAAGGATAGTGGACCGCATCCCGACTTTCTCTGTACCAACTACGGGCCAAAGGAGAAAGCCCTTCGGACAATATTAGGATCCTAAATACGCCGGATAAATATAATAATATAATATCACGAACTAGATTCCAGTCTCGGATATGGCCGCCCACACTAAACACTGAAGTACACGGTATCCTAAAACGCTCAAATTTGGATAAAAACAATTTAATCATATTAAGAATAATAAAAATATAATATTGATCAAAGAAAAACACTCAGACACAGACGAACCCGCCAAATGACGGGATCGGTGGATAATCCGACAGAGCACGCATCTGCGCGATACATATATACGACCAGGTGGGTCCCACGGGCCTATGGGTCACCGTACGTAACCACAACGGTGCAGTTATGCAAGGCAACTTAGACCGAAATTACCGGTCCGCCTCTCGGCACTCCCATGCATTTAATGCATGATTAACTACCTGACTTAATTAATAATTAGTGATAGTAATAATATTTTCCTAATAATTATAATCTATAACTTGAATTATTTAATTCTATCTGATCCTATCTCGGGACTATTTCCCGGATCTTACTCCTATCCTGTCTACGTGCGGTATGACATGATATGACATGTAAATGCGGGTATGTCTCAAATATCTTTGGTCTATTTCCTGATGCAAATGACAGTCGATTCAGTCTCTAGTTAAATTTGGACAAAAACACCGCAATTCAGATTTATTTTAAAAACATTTTATTTTCGGTTTGGGTTCCTAATTCTGAAGAAAGAAGATGAATCCCAGGAAACCGTACCTGAGAGTGCTGGCGAGGATAGCGGAGTCGCTCTACTCCGGAGGTAGAACACCGGCCTCGGGGTCGGTGTCCGCGTACGTCGGGTCGGGAATGACCTCGTACTCCGCGAGTGGATCCGAGTCGACTGTATCACCTATTTTAATTTAAATCGGATGTTTATTAGTTTTAACTCGATTTACTTCACAATTAATAATTAAATTGGATTGATAATTTAATTAAGCGTTTGTTCGGGTTTGTCGTCTTTTCTAAAAATTTTCGGCAACATTTCTGCTGCATTTACGCGGTGTCGGAATTTAGTGGCCCGTATTCGAGATCCGTTTAATTTGTGTTTATCGTTTGTGATCGCTTTTATACGTCCATTCTTCATTTTAAATTCGAGTTCATGGATTTAAATATTTACATCAATTAATTTTAAAATAGAGAAATTGATTAATATATATACTATTATATTTAGTATATCTAGTATTATTCTTATTAATTTTAAAATAGAGAAATTGATTAATATAGAAAATATATCTAATATTTTATTCTAATATTCTTTTATTTATTTAAAAATGAAAGATTTAATTAATAAATATTATCATTTTTTTTATATATATATATTCCTTATTTCTAATATTCTTTTAAATCTAAAAATAGAGAAATTGATTAATAGGTATTTATATATATATATAATATATTAATTAATGTTATTTAATTATTAAGATAGAGAAATTGATTAATATATATCTTTATATGATAAATTATTTTTATACTTTATTTATTATTTTAAAATTCTTAATTATTTATTTTATCTTCTTTAACTACATTTATTTCATAGGTTAATGTTATCCTTCATAAATTAGAAAATATACTATAGAAAACTAGAATTAAAATAAAAATGAAAAAATAAAAATAAAAATAAAATAAAAGGAAATAAAAATGAAATAACAATTATTTGAAAGAAATTTAAATTTAAAATAAACTTAAATTTAAATTACACATTTTTATTTATTTTAAAACGTGTTGGTGTTTTAAATGTTCGGGATCATACGCTGACTACCAAATCATTGGTGCCAATGCACCGATATCCCGAATCGGGGGCAGTCAGGGAATTTAATCATTTCCCGATCTTTAAGTTTACGTTATTAATAATGGGTACCGCCTAACCTTTCGGGGCGGCTCCCAATTTAATTAGGCACGTTTTAGTTAGTCCATTTTAAATTTTCGGGAGACTTTTAAATATTGGGCCATATTTTATTTCCACTAATCCTAATTATGTTTGAGTTAATTAGGGCTCATTTGTTGGCCCAATATGGTGTCATTGAAAATCTTATTTCGGCTTAACTACGGGCCCATTTCCATTTCCTATCAGCTTATCCCATATACTAGCTGTAGTTCTTATATCTAATATTCTCATACAGCCCTAACACAGTCAGCAGTGGAACATGGCCATTCACCAACAAAAAGGCCAAGGCAACCAAAAGATTTCAGAGTTGGCAGAGGTCAACCCAACACAGATTTAGGGGCATCATAGTCACAAACAAAACAATTTAGCAGAGAGGCCCAATGGCGCAAAAACTAAGGTAACACAGGTCAATGCAACCAAAATAGACACAACAGAGAACAAGGGACAAAGGCAAATAAGGTAATAAGTCATGGCCATACTTAGCATCATAGAACAATAACCAGCAGACTACTATCTAGCCATGCAATCATCGGAGCCCATAATAGCTAATAAATGATGTACCACCACTAGAAATCAAGTAACACATTCAATAGGACTTAGGCTAGACCAGTGACGAACAGCAACCGGAATCCGAATCCAAAGATCGAATCCAAGCAATACAACAAAGACGAACCCAGGATCTCACATGATAAACAGGCAACACCTCGCCTCACTGGTACCGATAGGTACCAGTGTACCAAGGCCATAAAGGAAACAACCAGCAAAGAGAAAATCGAGATTACCAGAACAGGCCAGACAACAGGGCACAAAGGGGGCAGGGCAGCATACAAGTATATACCAGCAAAGCAATCAGACAGAGGCAACATACGACAATTCACAGGGCCAACTAGACCATAGCAAGACAGCACTAACAGAGCGACAAGGGAGCAAATTTGCTAATTATATCAGGTTTCATATCAGTGCCGGTATCCGGGGCTGCCTCACATCACTGGTACCATATGGTACCAGTGTACCAAGACATCCTGGTTAGAGACCAGTATCAGCAGGCAACAAGAGAGTAGTAAAGGTAAGCAAACAAGGCAGCGAGGGCAACAGCCTCTCAGAAAATTTAGGGTTTACCAGCAACCCGAAAACCCAACCAGCAGCACAACAATAAGGCATGATGGCCCACAAACAAGCAACAAAATGAAACACACAATAGACAAGCACTTCACATGAGGGGAAAAAATTTTGGGGTTTATTTACCAGTACAGAGAGGCAAGACAGCAACTCGAAGGAGACAACCACAGAAAAATAAGGTTAGGGCAAACTCCCCCCCAGCTCTAGCCTTCCCTTCCTCCCCCTTCACTTCAAATCCCTTACTCAAACTTAGAATTTGCTCTTATTAGTTTTGTTTTTGTGAAAGTCTCAACACATGAGAAAGAATGAGCAAAGAGGGAGAAAAAGATGCAGGCCGAGCTTTTATAAGGGAAGGAGAGGGGCGGATAAACGGTCATAAGCACTGACAGGGGAAGGTGGGATGTGTCAGCCCTGGCGACACCGCTAGCGAGGTTGGTGAGGTCTTACGAGGGCGGGAGTGAAATTGACGGGAGAGAGTGAGGTGACAGGGCATGGCCGGTAAGCCCTCTCGTTGAAGAGAGACGGAACGGGATGGTGAAGAGAGAGGTCCAGCGGAGAGAACAAGAGAGAGTCGGTAGACTCGAGAGAGGAGAGGGGTGAGCGAAAACGACAGGGGTTGTCGGCCCCATTAAATGCTACTCAGATAGAGAGAAAGAGGGGGTGAGAGAGAGAGAGATGTGCATTTATTGTAGGGTGATGTGACGGTGGGATTTTCTGCGGTGAAACTTTTGTGGTCAAGCGTGTGGCAAAATTATATTACAGCCGAATTTCTAAATAAAATGTCCACGTTATCATTATTGTTAATATATATATATATATATATATATATATATATATATATATATATATATATATATATATATATATATATATATATATATATATAGGTTATTTTCATTTACGGTTGTATTAAGGCATTTCATTTAGATTTTGAATTTGACTGGTTTACGGTTCATTTCCAATTTCCAATTTAAAGTTTATGTTTTGTTAAATTGTTAAGCTTAAATTTTTTTTTTTTTTTTTTTTTTTAGTTTAAACTAAAAATTTGAGTTCGTATCTACTTAATTTCGCAGGTCATCGGTAGATAGCGAAATAATTTAAAATTATTATAAGATTTATTTATATATTTATTGATTCACATATATAATTATATTCCTTTAATTGTTGATCTGAATAATTTATTAATCTTCATTAATTAAAATTTTGATCATTATTCAAGTAGTTATGATTAATACCTAATTTAAAATTCACGGTTTAACAATAACTCTCTTTCACCCATATTATTATTTTTCAATTCCAATCGATTCACCTCCAATATTTTCTATTGTTGTCCCGCCTTTTTCCCACTTTTTTCTCCGTAGAAGTCTCTAATTAAAACAATCTGCTCTATCATTTCTTTGCTAAAGCCTTTTTTTTTATCTAATATTTCTTTTATTCTCTGATAAATTTCGTTCTATTCTCATAAAAGTGAAAATGGAACTTCGTGAAATTGGCGCAAGTGCAAACAATATGCTTGTTTTGATTCCTCATCTGAACATGAAGTTTGAAACACTTCAAGATGCATGAGATTTTTGGACCAGTTATGACAGGATTTCACTTGAGGAAGCTTTATGCGAACGCAAACAAAGATGGTGTAATCATTTCAGGAGGATTTGTGTGTGGTAACGAAGGCCTCTGAGGAATGAACAATCAAAATCGTACAATCAAGAGACCTCGAGATGAAACAAGAATAGCTTGTCATGTTTGTCTAAGACTGAATATGATAAAGAAAATTGGGAAATACATTGTGACTGATTTTGTTGCTGCGCATAACCATTGTTTACAAGGGGCTGAAGCCAGACATCTAATTCCATCACAGCGAAATGTTTTTCAATATCAAGCAACAACGATCAATTTGGCTGATGATGCTGGAATTAATCCAAACGAAGCAGCATATCAGTTGATGGCTCAATAAGCTGGTGGTACAACAAATGTTGGTCTTTCTCGTCGGAATCACTACAATTAGTCAATTACCTTTGGAATAAGCGACACAAAAGCTTGACTTGTCGAGAAGCTAGAAGTATAATACAGTACTTTTATGAAAAAACTGTAGAAGATACTTCCTTTTGTCATAAATAAAAGATAGATGATTTTGGGAAATTTAGTAAGATATTTTGGGATGATACAAAGATGCTTGTTGATTATGCATGTTTGGTGAAGTGATTACCTTTTTATACAACCTATAATACAAACAAATAATACAGACCCTTTGGTGTATTTGTTAATTTTAACTATTTTAGAGAAATCGTGGTATTTGGAGAAACTTTTCTATATGATGAATCAACTGAACCTTTCAAGTGGGTATTTGAAACCTTTTTAGCAGCTCAAAAGAACAAACACCCTAAAACAATCTTCGCAGATCAAGACCCTGCAATGACAAAAGTAATAGAAAAGACAATGCCGAATACAATCCATGGATTATGCACTTGGCACACAGGTCAAAATGCTATTAAATTTTTGGTTGTAAAAGAAAGCGTAATTGTAATGAAGTAATGAATGGAAAAGAAATTCTCAAATTGTTTAAAGCTTGCATGTACAACTATAAAGATGAAAAGGAGATGAACATAAAGATAGTAATATCAATGGAAAGAAGAATTGTTGTAAAAAGAGAAAATTTGATGGGGTGGGTGGGTTAAATTTTATTTATAAGGTGAAGAAGAAATGGGTTATTTGTTACATGAAGAATATTTTTACATTAGAGATGCGTACCACACAGCTAAATCTTTTTAAAATCTGATTTAGATGTAATGTGCTTCTTTCATCATTTTGAAAGGATTTTGAACTAAGAACGTGAAGGAGAAATAGAATATTTGTGACTGAGGAAAAAACAATCTAGATTAAAGGTGAATGTTCCTATCCTTCAGCAAACAAGTAGCATTTATACACCTATATCTTTGAGATCTTTCAAAGTGAATGGGAGATCTCAATGGCAGCTTTTGTTAAGTCCAAAACCATATAGGTCAATTGAATACAGAATTTTTAGTCATATCAATCAATTAGTTTCTTGTAGTTGCAATAAGTATGAAAATTTGGGGGTTTTGTGTGGACATACTTTGAAAGTGTTTAATGTAATGAATATTAAGTTACTACTTGAGAAATTCATCATGCAAAGGCGGAGTCAGTGATATATCATGTGTAACTAATAGAAACATGAGAAGAAATTCAATTACCATCATTTTGGTGTCTATGATGTCTATTTATTTATTTATATATAAATTTAAAAATGTGAACCGTTAGATGTATTATATATCATCTCAATTATTTATATATGAAAATCATAAAATTTTAAGTTCATTTGAATAGCCATCAAGTAACGTGTCTAAATTGTAAAATTTGATCCGTTGATTTTATTAACGCTTGATGCCTATATAAATAATATCAAAATGATATAATTTTTTTATATACATATATAAGATGATATTTATAAAATATTTCTTCAATTAGTTTTATTATTTAAGAATTTAAATAATAGTTATTTGATATTTAATTTTAATGGTGGTGATTGGACCCCTTCTCTAGAAAAATTTCTTTTTTTGTATAATTTTTGATATACTTTTATTAAAATAATATTTCTTTTTGTATGAAATTTAGAAATTAAGGAGATATACTATGTATTAAGTTCAGAAATTAAGGTTTGTCAAATGTTATCAATATGATATTTGTTTATATCTCAGTTTTGCAATGTGCATCAATATGTTGTTTGTTTTTATCTTAAAAATTATAGGATGTAAAATGTAAAAATATAATTATTATTTGTCACATGAAAAAAAATAAAAATAATAAAAAAATATGGAGCGCGAACATATAACATACAGTACACATTTTGTGAGCATAAGCAAATTATTAGAAGAGAAACAAGTATAAGAAAAAACTAGATTATGCTCAAAAGACAAACTGGTACAAAACTATCTAGCTGATATAAGATGTATTATATTCAATAAGATCATAATATATTCTCACAAAATTTGATCTCACTAATAATTTGTTATGCTAATCAACTTTTAACAGATATATTTACTCTTAGATCTTTTTCTTCAACTAAATTTATTATAGTTTTTCAGAAATATATTGTTCCACATCATATTTAGAACTGACAAGCCCAACTTTTCTTCCATCTCTTCTCCTGTGTAAACATATCAGTAGAAGTCCTGAAAAGTAGATGCATGTTTTGTGAGACTATTGTAAGACAAAACTGTTGGAATTATTTAAATTAATCATTAAATAATATTAATAATTTTATAGACATATATATAATATAATTATATATATTAAAATTATGGACTTTCAAGTTGATAAAAAACTGAATAAAATGATCAATTTAAGTAAATTATCAGGTAATATACGTGTCAGGAGAATCAATCAGGTAATATACGTGTCTGGAGAATCAGATTCTTAATGTGTAGAAAGCATATTTGTAATTTTCTAATTTAGTGATGACATGAATTTTTATAAAATTATGATTAATGTTATGAAGTTAATGGTCCCCTGAGAACGAAACTGAACACATGTATAATTATCAAAAGCTGAATACATGAGTGGCTATAAATTTTGTTTCAAAAAATATTTTCATAAAATGGATATCTCCATTTTATGTTTCTAATGGAGAGAAGATTAAATAATTTTTATATTTATGCTGGCCACCTTCGTTATTGAATTCTACATTTAATTGTTTAATTTAACCAACATAATAAAGAAATCAAATGGCTGTTAAAAATTATCATTAGCTAATTGATAAGAATTCCACATCTAAGCATGAACGTGGCATATATTTGATAAGTGAAGGATATATATAAAATATAATTATGACGGTGGAAATGGTTATAAATAGCCATGTATTCCATGCATATGAGAACCAACCATTCAAGATATAGACCAGTCAGTCAGATATACAGTAAATTCAGACAGGCGTGTACAATATAGTACAATCGATCAGTATTTCAAAGCTTCCAAACAAGATACAAAATCATTCAGATTTTTAGGTTATATTTGTTTTTCTCGATCTCTCCATTAGATCTTGAGAAAGATCACTGTAGGGATTAAGGAGCTCAGTGATCAGCAGATTGTATATTTCTGAAAGTCTAAAGTCATAGATTTAAATATTTTTAAATTCAAATTAAATAATTCACTAGAATGATTTTGAGAATTAAGAACTCGGTCCAAATCTGTCTGATAACAAAAACTGAGAGAAAATACTAGGTGTTACTATAAAATTGAGTTGGATGCTAATTGAAATACAAAAGCTATTTTACTATTTTTTTTAAAGGAATATTATTATCATCCCCAGCTTTTTATCCCCATTCGTTGTCCCAAGCGAAAAATGTTCATTTTAAGCATTTAATTAACTTTTTATATGTTTTCGACTTTCCATTTTTATAACTGTATAGCACATTAATAATTCAAAAAAAATTGAAATTAAAATGGTGTCTCTTTAAGAAAATTAGAGAGAGTTAGCACTTGATAAAAACTATCAAATTTACTTATATCTATTATATTGTGCTATTTATATCAAGTGTTGTGATTATTTATTTGTATAAATGATGAAATTTAACCACCAAAGCCGGTTGATGTATATAGCAAAAATTAATAGATATAAATAAAATTGATAGTTGATGCCAATAGATACAATAATTACCAAAAACGTAGATATAAATAACATGTATATCAAATAATAATATTTTAAGTTATTAGAATTTTAGTAACTGACACAGTAAATATAAATAGGGACAACTAAAGATATAAATAATGTCAGAATAAAAATCAATTGATGGCGCGCTGATTTTTTGTGTCAAATTTATTGTTGCTATAAATAATTCAAACATTTATGGTCAATTAATATAAACTAACGGTTGATTATAAATTAATCGACCAGTTGCCTAGAAACAAAAAAAATAGTGAATCTAATTGATGTCGCTGAGATTGCATGTTATGGTCACAAAAAATAGCGATTTTTTTTGTGCCAAATGATTGCGGTTACGATCAACTCACGAAGATTGAAAAATTTTATTTGTCTCTGCGATTATGGTCAAATCGCGAAAGACTTTTGACGTTTTAACTACTAAATTCGCGTGAGTCAAAGTTTGAGGATATTTGTGAGGATAAATGCTTGGGGATTATTATCAGCCTCCTTTTTTAAAATGCATAGTTTTTCTAAGAGATAACTATACATAATCAGATTATCAAGGGACCACCTATGGGTTACAATCTGACACAGGTAGTGATTTTAGCTTCTTCTTTTTTTAATTAATTGAAGTTCATGTTCCTAATTTACCAATATTTACTTAATTGATTAAAAATATGGAAACATCTGAGCATTTGGAGTGGAAATTACGGATTCCAAAGAATAAAATAACTTAAATAAAAAATTCATACCTCATATGTATTGAAACAACAATCACCCCAACATCGCTTAGATAATCTTTACCTTCACCTTCATACCGCTAACGAAATCTAAACCAGTGGACCTAGCTGATATCTTCTTCTCCTCCAAGATATTCAAAGTATTGTATATTCACTAGAATAGAGCTTTCTATCCTCATTCTGACTCTTCTTCAACTATTCAGCTGCCAGAGAATGACGATGCATCCACTTCGGAGGAGGAAAGATCGGCACAAATAGGAGCTTGATCGAAATCGAGTGAAAGAGAACAGCAGATATGAGAGAGAAAGGAGGATGTGATTTAGCTGCCACAATTAGGAGAGGAAAACGACCATGACCGAATAAGAAGAATGAAGAATATTGGGCACAGTGGTGGGTGTAAGATTTCCATGAGGAAGTCGGTTATCGAATGGTAATAATTTATCAGATTTAAATTTATTAATTTATCATATACTATATATAAAAATAATAATTCAATATATATTTTTATCTATTTTTTTATCAAAATAATATTTTTATATATTAAAAATAATAAAAATAAAACTCAAGATAATAAAATGGTTATTTTATTCTTTGAGCAACACCCGACATGAAAAACGTCCGTAGAACATTTTTAATGCATTTTAATGACCGTTTCAAAAACCAATTTTGCGGCAGTGAATTTAAAGATTTATTTAAAGCAAAATCTCCTCCATAAATATTGAATTTGACTATTTCATTTACTGACGTTAATCCTAAACGAGGACAGTCTGTTCTTTCTATTAAAAAATATATCATATTTATTTCACTATTATCTGGTATCTATATCGTTCTAAATTGCTTGTCAAACAAATTATTAAACTTTATTAAATTTTCTCTACCATATGTCTTAGAAATTGGTATTTTCTTGTATTTGGAAACATGCAAACAGCTTATGAGTTGTTCATATTGCAATTTGTCTTCCTCATCTTTGAATAACTGTTGTAAAATAGGCCAGAAACTGGCCCAAAGTTCTCTGATAATTCCAATTTGGGTCACCTTGATTTGTACTTTCTCCGGTCCACCAAATAAAAGAAGGGTCAGAAATACTCTCTGGATATATCTTTCCAACAATCCAACCTTTCATCTTCACAAGGTTTTTAGATATTAATAATATAAAATACTTTTTTCTCCAATAATTTTTTTTAATATAACAAAATGTTATGTCCGTTCAGTGCACACCAAAATTCCCTGCTAAATATTCAACCAAATTTCGCGCAACCGACAGGTCAAATTAGCACAGTTAATTAGAAGAATGGCGTTTGAACTATTCGAGGATATAATAAGCTCACATGTCAGGACGTCTAACAGGGATAGAACAGTATCATCTCAGAGAAAGGTTATCAGTTGAATTATGTGCTTTTTTGGCACTTGATTGAAATTTATACGTTTTGTAGCTAAAACAAACATTAAATCTTTGTTTCTCTGATGGAAGATTAATTAATATTTAATTCTTAATCCAATGGCTAACTTGACACGTTTATTCCATCCAAGGAACATTGGGACAAAAAATAATTTGAATAAAAAAAACAAACCTTATAATTTTCCATATCATGTAGGATTGATAAAAAAATGATATTATCTGATAAGCAATCTAACTAGATTCAAACCTCATATGATCCAAAATAATTAGAAAATAAATAGATCGGATATAAATTTATATTTTTTTTAAGTTGTTACGGGCCGTATCAACCTGAACCAACCCATTTAATTATTATTTTAAGTTTATTTTATGATTTAACATTAAATAAAAATATATATATAGTAATTGAGATTAATTATATATTAATTAATATTAAATTATTTAAAAATATATAAAAATACTTAATAAATACTTATTTATTTTATTTGATTCAGGTTGGATTGATCCGTGATTCGTTCGAGCCGAATCTGATCAAAGAAAGATTGACATAATTTTAAATAAGTCGGGTCAAATTGAATAAATAGTAATGACCTGACCTAACTCACCCCATTGCCCTTCATATGTGATCTCAAATTTCCAATTTGAGTTTCCCTGCATGATATTGTCTTCTTTCTCTTTATTTTATACGTTGTGATAGTGAGCTTGGCATTGTTGTTATTTTGACTTCGTATCTTATTTTTCGGAATTACATTCACCAATCCAATTAGTCGATGCATGTAATAGAGTCCATAAATAGAAGAGGTTAAACTTCTTGGAAAATAAGGAAACTTGTAGAATTTCTAGTTCTGCTGCATTATTGTTGTTTTTTTAACATTGATTTTATTTAGATATCTTAAACTATTTTGATTCAATGACTGGTGTATAATTTTCCCACTTTTAATTGAAACTACATTAAGCTAACAATTCTTGAAATTATCCAAATTATTTTCTTTATGTTATTCTTTATAAATTATATCACTTATACATGTATTGCTAATTATTATTATAAACATCTTTTAAATTAAAAAAAACTGTGTTCAAATTTTTTAACATCGATATTTTTTGAAAATATATTTTGTAATTCTATATTTCGAATTGTTTATTTTATAAGTAATTTTTTTGGGCAAGCTCCTAGTTTGTTATAAATCATGTTTTAGAGGCGTTTACTACTTCTGTAAAGAACCAGCACTGATATAAAATTATGAATTATCTAATAGTAATGATTTTCTTTCTATTAACAAAATGGTAAAAGGTAAAATGAATATAAAATTCGATGATAGTTGAAAAAAAACTTTTTTTATAATAAAATATAATACTTCTTTTTCTTGGCAGGAAAAATAAATTTAACTCCTATTTATTTTCTCTTCACCAAGCCCCTTTGTTAAGTGGTCGGTCGACACCAAGCCGCATCTTAGAATAAACCAGGACCAGCTGCGTTTCGTGTTTATCCACAGCTATAGATATCAAGACAACCATTGTCAGCACTAACACCAAAACTAAGATGCGTTCCACCAGTTTAGACTGTTTAGTACACCGTACACGGGTACACAAGTACAAAACAGAAGTAAATAATACTCTGAGTTTGCAGCGGACGTCTCCGTTTCCACGACACTGGAGACAATAATCCTTCTCGCGGCACTTGATAGCAGAGCGCGATTCGCCACGACCGTCAATCCCCCTGCCCCATGCCATTCTGAAGATTTATATTAGACTTTAGTTTCAATAGAATTCTCTTTATTGTAGCATTTCTTGTTAACAATGGGAGTAATTACGTACGTCCACAGGTAATCTTAAGATTAATATCAAACTAAATGTACTACATTTAAAATGTTATGTATATTTAGTAGTAGAAATTAACTTTTTAAGTTTAACTATTGGCTCTCTATAAATAGATATACAAATTTTATGGTGAAGATTTGGATCAATTTTCTAGGTAAAAATAATTTAGTCTCCTGATTTTTACTCCTAATAAAGAATTTAAATTTAGGTTTCATACCCGCAATATTGCATACAAAGGACTATTTTTTCCATTAGATAAAAAAACAGATGTATTTAATATCAGATATTTTTATTAGAAACCAATTTAATTTACAAAGTTTGTTGGCTATAGCTCCTCCAAAAACAGAGTCTTTTTTTTTCTCTGTAATCCTGCCAGCAGTGCAATTTAAATTTGAAATGAAATGTACTGCTCTTCGGTTTTGAAGTAGGATCCTACTCTTCGGAATCGGATGATATCAATTGATTTTCTTCTCTGAAAGTCTCATACAGTTACTTTTTGATACTTTTTAACAGTCCGATTTTAAAATTAATAGCATATCTTCCTTAAACAGCAGATTCTCTTCCATAAAATTAATAGCATATCTTCAACCATTTTGATAGCGCATTTAAAATGGTCACAATTCAATTCACCGTGTAAACAAGCTTCAAGCCCGGTTCGATAAGCGTCCTGATTAGACCGGCTCAAGCTCAACAAGATTTGGTTTGTTTTGGTGCCGAACCAGCCGCCGCCTATCAAACCGTGATTTCATCCCAACTCGCAGTCGTTGCACAAACCATACAACATGATAGCGGTATTCAGTACAGATACACTTATCGATTGTCGATCAAACTTTATTTATAGATCTTCTTTAAAACCGAAAATAAATATATTAGCACAGAAATCCGATCAAGTGATTAGCCTTTTGTACTTAGTGTCTTGACTCAGCATTCGAGACCGACTCCTAACCAGTGGCAGATTTAATTAAGATCAGTGGATCAATTGACCCTTTTAAATTTTAAAAAATAGTATTTTTAGATTAAAGTTTTATTAATTTGACTTCTCTGAATTAAATTTCTGACCTCTTCTGAATTGTCTCATTATTTTTTATTGAGAAAAAAATATTTAATATCGTAAATAATGAAATAATTATATAAAATTTTTAAAATATGAAGTTTCATAAATAATAATTTTCTTTATTACGATGATTATTTATTATTTTGACTTTTATTTTTATTATTTCTAATATATAAAAGATATTATTTTAATTTTTTTATTTAATACCCGATTAATTAATGAGTTTGAACTCAATAAACTACTGAATCCGATTATTGACCCTCTAATTAAAATTCTACATCCGCTCCTGTTCATAATTGAACCGAAATTAGACCCAAAATAATTGAAGCCTATCACAACCCTCTTGAAATTTAGTAGATAACGAGTGTACATTACTTTCCAGCTTTTTCTATTCATTATTGTTAATTCAAATTCAAGCATTACTTGACAACACCATCAGCTGACTCGCTAAAGTCTCACTCAAAAGAAAATGTCCAAATGAACTCGCAATTTACAACACACTTTAATTTCCCCAGTCAAATTAAACATCAAAAAATGTAATACAAAAGAAAGGTCACTAAAATTGCTGGCATGTTCTATGTATGCCTTATTCCCTCAACCACAATCGAAACTAATTAAGCACTGTTAGAATATAACCTTAATTATTTTGTGGTTCATTAGACTTATATATTTATTTATATACTTACTTTATAATACACAAAAAAGAGAAGAGAAAGAATATAATAATTTTGAATTTCTAGTAGCTTCTACCGTCTTTTACTCTCTCCAATAGAAATTCTAAATTCACCGAAGAGGCTGTGTGGTGGCCTCTCTTGATCCACAGCTCACAAATTCTTACCCTAACAAACGTGATTCTACTTGAATGCAGAGATTATCCTTTTTGTGATGTTGATTATCCTGGTGATAATGATAATCAATGTTCTCTAAAGATTGGATTGTCATTCTCTCCTGATGATTACTTATTGACATTAGTGAATTACCATGTCTGTTCATACTTAAATAATTATTGACTTCACAAAAAGGAAAAAAAATATTAAATGGAAGTATTTGACTTTTCAAAGAGTGGGAAAAATTCAATTAAACATCTCAGGTGATAAAACTAATGTCTTGTAAATTATGAAAATTGGACTGTCAATTTCTCTTGGGGCTGATACAAAAGGCCGGCCAGCATAAGAATTTCCTTTCGGGCTCAATTCAATTCTATTCAATTCACATATCTCAATTTTATTTCTTCAACATTGTACTGTTTTCCATTTACCTCAATGCTTATGTAACAAAAAAAATGATGCATTATCAGAAAACTAGATTCACAAAATTGATTGTTGGCACTTGTTTCAAATATCTGAGTACTGATAAAATAAAAACCTTACGCAGTTTTTATTCTGTATGCAGTATATGGAACTTCCATTCAGCAAAACTAGAATATTAATTTCATAAAACCATAGAGGAAAAATAATATCATGAGAGAAGAGCCAAGCAAAATTGTGCGTAGCACCATAATCCAAACTCTCTCTATATAAATATGTATTATATACATATCTTAAAAGTTTGCTATAATTTTGTTTTTTCCCAAAAAGATATGCAATTTTAGGTTATTTTTTTATGTGCATACGTAAATTCAAAGAACGATTGGAAAACCCCTAACGCAACAACCAATAACCCTTCATTATCAGAGTCATTAATGCAATTGAGCCATCACTTATAATCATTCAAGGAAGGATGTGTGACATTTAAATGTTTGGGCTCTCAGGAGAAAAATCCACATCTAATAAATGAAAATCTTCCGATCTTCCGTGAAAATTTAATAAAAATACAATATAAGAAATTAAGACGCGCATAGTTCTATTATCTACAATACTTATGTATATGTATAGTTATTGAACTCTTTTACAATATCCAAATAATTGAAGGTTCTATGTGAAAGTGAATAAAATAAATAAAACAGAAACGTATTTTGAGTATGATTCGTTGTGTTTAATTAAATCTCCCTTGAAATAACCATCGATCAGAAAAACCATTTATGTATGTAGCTCATCCAATCACCCTGTTTCAATTTTTTGAAAGATAAAGAACAGAGTTTTTTTTTTTTTTTGATACAATTGTTGGTTGTTCACATCATTGTTAAATGATATAACAATTTGAATTTTGCTACAGATTTCTTTATTGCTTAAATGTACGATTTAAATTTATTTTATTAAATTGTTAGTTATTCATGTCATGAGAATTGATTTATATGCAAGAATTAACATGTGTATGTTACGAGAAATTTTATTCATGCTATAAGAACATGCCCTCCTAGCCATACTATCAATTCATGATCCTGCAGTTTGCTAGGAATAATCAAACACAAGCTGTGATACACTTGTAAATTAAGGTAAGGGCCGTGATTTTAGTCCTTTTTGTTCTCTGTATAATTTTGAATTGTTGATTATGCTTGATGGCTGTCTGATTTACAATGCAAAAATGCTTGGAGGAAGCGCGATCAAATTTCAGTCTGGAATTAGTCCAACCTGAAAATTTTTCAAAATAAAAATAACCATGCTGGAACATAAATTTACATGAATATTACAATTCCTAGCATTATTTTACAACACTGTTTGATATGACCCAAAAGGCCACAACCACAAAATAGGCGTGTATTCTCTGTGAAAAATTTTCTGTGTGGAGATCTCCGTAAAAAATTTGGATGGCTCAATTTAATTTGGACGGTTGTGGGAAGTCTAAATCGAGTATTTTTTATTATTAAATTAGAGCCATTAATGACTGATCTGATAGTTCAAAATAAAAGAACCGTACCTGCAGAGATTTTTTTAGCTCCGCAGATGTTGTGATTCCGAAATATCTATAAAGGGTAAATGGAGGAGGAAGATCAGTCAATAACAACATATAAAGGGCTCTGCAGATTGATGCGCTGCACGTACATATATTGGATTTAAGTGATCATCATGTTGTTCAAACTGATGTATGTTTTTACTGAATCTTAATTGTAAAAGTTTTATGATTATAGGTTCTTGCTTTTGAAATATTTTAATGCGCGATTGGGGTTAAGGTGAGGCCATATTTAGCGTTAGTTGGACCATTAGTTGCAGAGTTGAAGGTATATTAAATTAAAGTAGGTCCAACTTGAGATTTAATTCCAGAATCTAGAACAAATTATAATCGGAGATAGTGAACTTTGCCAATATCAATACTATTCCTATTTGGTAATATCAGTACTATTCTGAAGCAATTTAATGGTAATAACGTAATTTGTACCTTTGTTTCGACTTTTTAGGCTTATTTTTGTCTATCTTTGCAAGAGTCTTGTCTTCTTCAAGAATTTACTATTTCTGTTTAGGCTTATTCATTGTCTGTTATGTTTATAATAACAAAAACATCATAACTTCAGTCTTGTGAATTTGGTTTCATGTTCCGTATTCCATTTCTGAGACTTGGCAAATAATAACAAATGCACACAATGTGCTTTGGTTTCATGTTCCCTGTTCCGTTTCTGAGTCTCTATTTTTTTTTCCTAATTTATGGTATTTCTTAAACTGCAGGTGTTCTGATGGTTCAGATTTACTAGAAATGAGGATTGTGCGTTGGAATTTTGTGAATTAATTCTCATCATGAAAAAAACTCATGTATTTTGACATTTGCTATATTTTTGAGGGTTGTTTTAACTAACTTCTCTGATGGCCACTATGTTGTTTTTTATAATACATCGATATATTTTTATCATTTGTTAAATCATAGACAAATTGTGGGCATAATATGGACTTTTTTTTTTTCAAACTGAATTGGACTTGGACTGACAAAATTTTATAAAGATGGTCTGGACTTGAACATGGACTTCAATTCTTAATCAACGGGTTGAACTGGACACGAGCTGGTATCCGTCCATTAGCAGCCCTGTCACTGGACATACGAAAGGCGTAAATTCTAACATCTGGAATGGGAACGCTGAGAGAAGAAATGGAGCTTTAGCCTTTAGCTGTGTTAATGGGCGAAAGCACTTCATTTTTGCAACGAAAAACATAACAGGCCATACCTGGAAACTAATTCAGTTTGAGCTCAATATAATGTTTATTACAACGAAATTGAGATCTAATTCATTGCCATATTTTGGAAGTACTGCAATCTAATGATAGTTGTAAGTTGTAACAAATCTCACTACTAGAATTTGTTCTATGGGCGTGCGTAGCCCATGTCAGTTGTGTGCGTTGTTAAAGAACCCACGCCAATATCATGTGGTGGGCCCCGTAGTTAATTATGCCCCGGAAAGGCGCAAGCAATTGGTCACACACACAATATGTAATTGTGCTTAGCACGCGGATAGTACCTGAATATGCACACTAATGAAAAGAATCCAAATTGAATTTCTTATTTTACTTAAATATTTTTACAGCCCATGCTATAGAGGGAATGGAGGTATCCCTAATAAATTGTAGCTCTTTGATATAAATCTAACGGTTCTTCAACACACAAAACTTGAAAAAACAAATTTATAAAATTAAAACAAATTTCAAAAATTCTACAAATTAACAAAATAAAATTCAATGATCTAATTTAGACAATATTGATTTTTCTGAGCATTTGAAGTTTTTTGGTTGGCCAAATGCATCAAAAAAATTACAACCGTTAAATTTGAATGAAAGATCACAACGGTGAAACGTTAGTCAATCTTCATCAAAATCTTTGTATATGATCAGAAATGGATGAAGAACATGAATATGATGATTATAAGATATATCATCCAATTTAATTCCTTGATCGCTTGCACATATTTCGTGTCCATTCAATTATGCATTTTAAACTTAGTTGATCGATGACATCCCTAGCTCCAAACTCGATGAAATTTGGTTGGTCTACGATCAAGATAATTACTTCGAATGTGAGCGAAACGGATCGTCCATGGCACATCACATTGTTGCTACCATGAGTAATGTCATACTTATTGGTTCAAAGTTACATGATGAACTAGTTGTGGTTTTGTGAAGATAGTTGCATTAATTAAAAATAAAAGCAAATTGATTATAATTTACATTGATTTGAAGGTTTAACTTGCTAGAAAACAATTACATGCCTTCATATTAATTATTTCTCACATCAATAATTAAAAAATTTATTATCCTTGTTAATTTTTGAAAAAAAAACTCAATTGTCATTAACATCTCAACCAAAAAAATATATTAAGTTTTTTTAAAAAAAAAAATAAATCAAAAACATGTGACTAGAAATACAATAAAAATCAAAATGTGGAATTTTTTTACATATACATATATACAAATGTCAGTTTAAAAAAATTAATCAACATCGCCCGGACACATATATTTGCATTTTATTAATATTAATTTCAAATTTAAACAGTCCAAAAAATATAATATTTATATTAATTAATATAATCAGCCTAAAAAATTAAGGTTTTATAATTATTATTTAATCAGTTAATTAGAATTATAATTTCATACTCTATAAAATTAATGTAAAAGTAACAATAATATTCAATAGTTTGGAAATTTTAAGGTCTCAGTTGGCGCCAGGTTAGTCCGCCCCCCATGAATTCTATGGGTATTTTTTGTCCAAATTAATTGCAGCAATCAAATACCGTAGAATATGAATCCAACCTATATCCATTAACTGATCACAAATCTGATTGATTGTAACATTATACAATAGAAAGCGATAAACATATGTAATTCAGAACATAGTAGAAATTCAACCCATTTCCCCTTCTTCCTTCCGCCAAAACCTAGGTTTTCTTCCTCCGCTCTCCAAATCGTTCCCCTCCCTCGGCCTCCATGTCCTTCTCTCTTTGCGTGACACCTCCTCCAGCCGTGGCGCTCCCCTTTGCCGACCTCTAAATAACCCTCGCACACTCCTTGTCTTTTCTTCTGTCATCATGGATCGAAATCGCCCCCTTGTCAGAAACTATCTCCCCATTTCCTTCCATCGGTATGCTTGAATTGCTTTGCATCTTTTATTTTTATTCCCTCTTACTATTGAAATATGGCATAAGCTTGGCACAGAGGTAGGTGAAATAGTGTTGATTGCTGCTATATGTCTGTGCAAGAGGTAGTGTATCGATCAAGTCTCAGAGCAACAAGTCCTAAGGAGATAGCAAGGTGGAACACTCTTCATATGCATATGTTTTCTGTATTGTTTCAATCTTATTTATCTTATATAAACCTCAATTTGTGTTATTTTTATGTGTACTTTGCTTTTCAAATCGTACAAGATAATAATTTTTGACAATTTGGGAGGTTTGCAAGCTTTAATTTAGTATCCAGATGAGAATTTTCACATTGTATATCAGTAAATATTCATGGTATTCAAGTTAAATGCTTTTTTTTTAATCTTTTGTAATGTTTCCTTTAATTTAGATGTGGCAACAACAATCATGGGATCAGTACGATGTTATCCCAGACTGATGGTGATGGTAATGGTAATGTTTCTATTTGACACTTGAATGGTAAATTTATGTTTAAAGAAACTTGGTTGTTTGGTTACATGTAGGGTGAAAAAGATGGTGGTTTGGCTTGTACAAGAGGTGGTGCTGAAAATAGTATTGGATGAGGCTGAATTGCTCATCTTCTCTTCTAATTTGTGGTCTGAGAATTATATGAATAAGAAATTTAACATAAATAAGAACCTTTTTCCTAACACTACCAGATGCATGTATGTATTTATCTTGCTACCTCATATATCAATTATTCCATTATTGCTGAACAATTGAGCATTATTGGTTGTAATTGTGAAAATCACGACTTTGATTTCTATCTTTTGAAGTTTGATGGCCTCAAGTATGCAAAACTTGCAACTAAAGGAAATTAGTACTATTAAAAAGCCTTGATTTGAGCAAGGATTCAATATACACCAATTATTCTCAAGTTACTGATTTGAACTATTTCTATTTTTAAGTTTTTTTTAATTGAGGTAAAAAGAAGTGTGCTTTAAATTGTTTGAATCTTTTTTGGATCTGTACAAAGCTCTGATATACACTAAAGTTGTCTTTGTTTAATTTCAGATTATATTAATTAAGAATATGTAGGTACCAGTCTCAATTGGATCTACTAGCAATCGTCAGACATAGGTACCATTCTCAATTTCAGATTATATTATGCTTCTTTTATTTATCTGTTCTTATTTTAATTTTGCTTCATACTTCTGTTTTAGGTGCTGACGCGGAATAATTGATAACTTTTGGTTTATATTATCCTTCTTTTGTGTTTACTTGATAACTTAATGATATTTATTCTTTATGTTCAAATTGCTTAGCATTTAATTTTAATATCATGTTACTATATTTCGACCAGAAATAAAAGTTGAAGGTCAAAATTGATACTTTGTTTGTGGATATCATCAAGTACTTCTATAAGAAAATTTTAGCATTTTGTGTACTTTATTCTTGTTAATTATAATTATAATTAGAACCAGACCCATGTAGATTAGTTTTTCTATAAGTAACTTTTATTCTAATTTGATAACTAATTATTTGTATTTTCTTATTTTATTCCTAGGATCAAATATTCAAAAGTTAGGTTGCAATTAAACTTGTAAGTTTTGTATATTGCTTCTGTTGTTTCCAAATTTTGTTGGGTAAAATACATCATTTCTTTTCTCAATTGTTAAATTCATAAACCTAAGTTATAAGCCTTGGTTAATTGTTTATCAATTGTGGTTACAAAGGTTCTAGTGAATAGAGGGAAAATAGAATAGATTATTATAATTTTACAATGTGTTGGTGTGTTGGTATCATGTTGTGTGTTGTTTTGCAATTTTGGTAAGATTTAAAAGGTCTGGAGATTATTTGCTCTAAAAGTGCTATTCAATCAAATGGGTTATGAAAGCATTACAACCTCAATTAAATTAAGAGACGTGTACAATATGGTTAAATAGTTTAGCCCCCCACCCCACCCCACCCCACCCAAAACAAAATAAAAGAAGCCTTTCAGATTGTGCATGAAAATATTTTTTGAAATTAAAAAAGCAATATTTTTTGTTTTACTTTAACACAACAGGAGGGACTTATCGAGCAGCTTTGTATTTTAAAGATGTCAATGTGCAAACTGCAAAGTAATAGTATCAGGTGTTATAATGCAAAGTAATGGTCAAGGTGAGAAATAAGTTTTGGAAATTTTTTGTGTATTTTTGTAGATTTTTTTTTTGGGAAAAGCATTATTCTGTATAAGATGTTGAAATTATGGATTGTTGATGATTTGTATGTCTATAAATTAAAAGACGATGTAAATTCTCAGTTGTTATTGATTGATAGATAATATTTTTAGTGGTGTTTATTAAAAAAATATTTATTATGAATTGATTTGGGAATTGCAAGAACCTAAAAATTGATGGATATATTAAAAATAAATGGATAACAAATAGAATCATGAACAAATGGATGGTCCATTAATATTGATAATTGTGTGCATAACAATTGCTTGCGTAAACTCACCGTAGTAGTGGAGATTTTATGGTGCCAAAGATTTCTAAGTGGGCCCCACAATAAATGAATTGTGTGTGTCATTGCACGCTAAAAAAATATATATACGCACACAAAACTTGTTTGCGTCGACGCGCACGCGAGTGATATATATTTGCGTGGAGGTCTAAGTCGTGCGTAGATTGGCGTCCGTAGTTACACGGGATTAATCGGTCACGTGGGATTACGCACGCTATAGGCCACTTTTTTACACATGCCCATAGAGAAAATTCTAGTAGTGATCTGATCACAACAGATACGACGTTGCAAAAATGAGATTTTATTTCTTCATATTAATTACTTCGTTGCATAAAATTTATGCTATTACAACGAACTTAATTTAATCTAATTCATTGCAATATTCTTGAAGTGTTACAAAAGTCAAATCAATTGTAAACAATCCAATCACGAACATCGTGTTGCAAGAATGATAATTTATTATTTAATATCTTAATTTACACCGGAGAAAAATAAACCTTTTTGGTGCAATGAATTATGCTGGTTGCTATGGCGCATGTACTAAAACATGTGTAATATATTGACTTTTGGTGTATTAAAATTTAATTATCACAAAATTAATAATGTATCTTGAAAATTGTCACAATGCTTTGTGTCACGCATGTGAGTTTGTCTACGCCGCAAGTTCTATCCTATGTTTTCTGATTGATTTATTTTCCTCTCTCCTCTCTTTCACTTTCTCTGTCTTCGGATCCTTTGCATGCATTCAGTTTTGAACTTTTGATCCAAGGGCCCAGGTTAGAATAGCAAGGGGGAATCGGATGCATGTCCTCTTATTTTGTTACTTCTGTGCTGCACTCTATAGAAAAATAATTATCTAAGAAAACTGTATGATGATCTGAGAGAAGCATATTTAATTCAAATGACAATGGCATGTTATTTCACATTCTACAATATAAACATCTCAATATCTCATGGAGATTTGCTTTTTTCAGAAGTTTTCCTACTGTCTCTGCAACGGCAATTAGCACTAAGAACTGGTGAAGAGACGAACTCAAATTTTTACTTTGGTTTTGCGAGTTAGAAGATTGTTTCAACTAAATACAGGAAACACAATTAATCTTTTTAATATATGACCGAAGGAACATTCTGAAATCAGTTTTTTATAAATGGCATTGTAATACTGATCTTTTGTACTCTATTTGGTTTCTGGTATAGGAGAAGTATAAAATACAGGAAAAAAATAAATACATACATCAATCCCTTTTTTGTTATCCAAAGCAGCACAACTTAAAAAACTCTTCAAACTAACATTAATCTAGCTTTAAAATAAATTGTCTTGACCCTTGAATTAAAATTCTAGTATTATTTGACAACATTATCTGTTAAGATCCAACCCAATACTGTGACCTAATTAACTATTAATATACAACATTCTATTCACGAAAACTGTCAAAGACATCAAATGCAATGCAATTAAATTGTCATTGAAATTGTTGGAGCATTCTATTGCTCATTCCCAAAGTCGAAATCGGGGCTAATTAAGGACCTTGATCAGGAACAGGATGAATGGTTTTTTCACCAAATTCATTCTTTCTGTTAGGAACCCAGACTGTCAATACTGCTTGCAGGAAAAAGATGGCAAACAGAAACCATCCAAATGACATCTGAGTTGTCTTCTTTGTCATGTGCATACATGCAGGGTATGCTGCTCCAGTCGCCAGTTGGAGCAATGAAAGAGCGCATCTCCATATTCGTTCCTCCGCAGAATTTTGAATGTCCAAACTGATATACCTAAGTGTGCAGAGGGCATGTACAATAGAAAGCGGGCCGACTACGGCTATGAGTTTCCATTTCCACCCACCATGAATAAGACAATTAATGAAAATAAAGAAAGATAATACAAGAAGCAATGAGGCAGTCGTAATTATCCTAGTGGTGTGGTCACTCAGTTGCTGAGAATGTGCTGATTGAAGTTGTGGCTGCATGATCATGACATTTCCATTCGCATTGGCAGCTGTCAACATCCTAGAATCACATATCAGATTCATATAATAGTAATTAATTAGCAAGAAAAATAAAACTGAGATCTACTTGTTCGGAGTTATTAGAAGTTACTATTCAATAAATTGGCCTGTTAACCTGTTCTTGAATCCCAATGATTATCATCCTTAAACTAAGATTGGAGTGCTACTGTTTCTTTCATTAATAATTTATGTTAGAAAGAAGTAACAGAACAAAGTATTAACCATTAACTAATCAGATTGCTCATGATAATTTACCCCCCCCCCCTCCCTCCATCACTGATGAAGGCAATTAGGTACATTAGAGGTTGTGGTTTTCATATGTGATTGTAAAATTGACAACAAATTTATACATTTGGACGCTCGATCATCATGTTTACTCAAAAAATAAAAAGAAAAAAAGAACACTATAAGCATTTTTTATTATGCATTCTTGGACTTACTTTGAAGGAATAGGTGAAATGAACTTAAGATTCAACAAAACCAAAGAATTTTGATTTCACATGAGAAAATGATATTGAGGAAAATAAGTACCATTAGCGAAGAGTCAACAGGGCCAGCAAAGATTTAGAAATCTAAACGAAGGTTACTATATATGCGTTTCTTGTTTGCTATTTCCTACCCGGAACCAAATGTAAAAGTGAGAATCAGTGGATAATATTCAACAGAAAGATATTTTAAATATAAATTTAGAAAAACTTAATGAAGGTTACCAAAACTTAATATTCCGTTTTTTTCTAATTAAAGCTATGTATTTTCCCATATTCAATTTTAAGAACAAACCATATAATTAATATGCGCTACAACAAAAATGACATTAGACAACACTCATTTAACAACGAAAAATGGCTCAGTGATATCATTGTAATATTGAGAACTTTAACAACCATTGTAATAAAAAACATAGTTAAAATAAATTCTCAGAGCACCAAAAAGTAGCTTAATCATTTCTTGAAGGAACCGTTACTAAATGGTTGAGCTATTTTTTGAGTCTAACATTTATTTTGATCAATGATATTTGCTCCCACCAATAATATTTGCTCCCATGGATTGCTTATCTCATCGTTTCTTTATCTCAATCCAACGAATCAAAAATCAAAATTCAAAAACTAAAATCTCACAGATTATCAACTCATTGTCATCTGTTTTCATATATAAAAAGAGAGATGAGAGACGGAGAGAGAAAGAAAAAAGAAATAAGAGAGATAAAAGAAATAAAAATTAAAATCCGATCATCTCAATTTCAAACGATTATAATTTTTGATAGAAAACTCCGATTGAGGCGTGCTATGCGGCCACAAAAAGTTTACGACGAAATCTACAAGGTTAAAAATATCATCTTGACCCTCAAAAATATATTTGAAGTTAATTTAAAGTTTTTAGTTTAGTTTTTTTCTTAGAAATTATATAGGTTTTTATTTTATTGAGTAAGCAAGATGTATTGTTCAGTAAATATTTTTTCATTGTATGAATAATTATATATATTTTTATATTAATTATTAAAATAATATGATGTATGTCACAATATTTATTTTTTGTCATTTATTTTTATATAATTTATTGTTCTTAGTTTCTTTATCATATGTATAGAAAGTTAAATTTACAAAAAAAAAAAATAATGAATCTTTAGCAACGGTTCCAGAACCGCTATTAAAGGTGTATTTAATAACGGTTTTGGGCTCATAATCGTTGTTAAATACCCATTTAACAACACTTATGGTATATAATCATTACTAAAGGTTAATTTTAAAAATAATAATAATTCTGAACATGTACTTTGGCAACTGTTAGTTAGACTTTTCCTAACAATCCCCTTTAATAACGGTGCAATAACCGTTGTTAAATTTGATCAACAACTGTTGCCAAATAGATTTTTTATGGATCTGACTAAAAATAAAAAAGGTTTCTAGTTTTGAGAGGAACAAATAGAACAATTTAAAAGGGAAAAGACTCTTTATAATTTATGAAAACTGAGGTTTCACTAATTAAAGTGAATTAAGTAACACTTATTATTATTTAATGAAAAATTAATTGAGGAGGTGGCTTCCACGCTATAAAAATCACAATCAGACATCATGCTCACCTCCCTCTTTACAAATTCCATCCACAATTGTATAAAAAAAAAGTTCCATCCACAAAAGTTAACGGCAGTAAAAGATAGAGATGGCCACCAAGAAATGCAACAGCAGCAGTGAAATGGTGGCGATTTTGTTGGTGACATTGTTGATGTCATCCGGAGGAGAAATGAAGACAACACTCACATTTTACTGGCCGCAATTCATGTACTGCCTCCCAGGATGCTTAATTGGAGAAACATGCTTCCTTCATGCCTACAAAAAATGTATGGAGGCAAATCGTAATTCTAAACGTGGAATGAGTGGAGAGTTTTGCGTTCAAGTTGCACAGTATTACTGTGACATAGGTCATATGCCTCCAAGACTTGGAAAAAAAATAATGCCATTGGCATTTAGAAAGACCGTCGTAGAGCAATATGACCCCATGGATCAGTACTGACTGTCTTCCCCCCTTGTTTGACTGTTCATGTAATTATGTTCCACATGCATGAAATAAAATGATAATAAGTGATATTGATGAATGACATAATTTTGCAATATAACTAGGAAAAATGATAATTAGGGTACAAATTATAATTTCCAGCAAATATGCCAAATGAGTTATCTGATTAATTTTGGTGCATATCGCAAAGAGGCGCTGTTATATGTGATATTATGTCGTGGGTATATATGTTTATTTCTGGTATGCAGTGAGTGGGAAACAAGCCCAAGCCCAGAATTAATATCTCGGCACGAAATCAAATCGTGTCCAGGATTATTGATTTAATTTTAAGTACCTGAAATTAACAACGGGTGTGCCATTTCAAATGAAGAGGAGTTTCATTGATATTTTACTACTAATTTGTTCTATGACGTGTGAATGAATTTAGTATATCATTACCTTCTACGCTATTATTATATTACGTAAGTATACACACACAAATATAGTTCAAATATAATTCAGTGGCTTGTGTGTTGGAACCCAAGTTTATCAAGCTTTCTTGGGAAATTATATGCGACTTATTTTAGTAACCTTCATTAATTAAATTTCTATGTTTTTATATAAAAAATACCTCTGTTGAATATTATTCACTAATTCTCACTTTTAGATTTGGATCCGCATAGCAACTAGTAAACAAAAATCATATATATAATAACGTTGTTTTAAATTTCTAATCATTGCTCTCGCTGTTGATTCTTCGCTATAGTGGTATTAATTTTTCAATATCAAGAAAAGGAACTAAATATTTGCTATACACTAGCTAGTTTTTGCATAAGTTAAATTCTAATGATTATATATTTTTAAATTGGACTGAATTTAAAATTTAACAAATTGAAAAATAAACTTGGTCTAAAACTATTTTCGTACAAGCTAAGGCCAGGGCCGCACAAAAAAAGTAGGGAAAATTAGTTTTATACCACTCAAAAAATTAGTATTATCCTTGATGAGTGAAACTGCACAATGAGTTGTTTTCTCCGGATGCAAATATTTTATTTTCCTGTTGAGGTGTGTGATTTAATTTTAAATTTTGATAAGAAAGTAAATTATTAGCTGCTCCCATTAATAACTAGGTCCAAAGATCAAACTTATTAATGACTTGACTAAATTGGTCCTTGGATCTCACCCGAACAAAGTTTGTACAAATAACTGCCAAATCTTCACTTTTTGGCGTTTTCAACTTCTGCCGAGGCCAAACAGAGACATAGGGCGGCTTCTATGCTGATACTGATACCAAAAAAATCATGAGGGATGATTTCCCCAGAGGTTTTCTGAATTGATGTGCAGATGAAATACAGTTAGAAAATATCTGGTCACTTTCCTTTCTATTGGCCCATGATTAAATTTGTAACAATATATTTGCAACATCACCCTTGTCAGAAGCCATAACGTCAAAGTAAAATGAATGGAGGTTTTGTTATGCTTATCAGAAACACGACAGACATGAAAACTTTACTCAAGATAATAGACCAAATCAAGACACAGTCTAAGGAGGGGATTATGAATCAAATTCTGATGGTGGAGGGAGCCGACGCTCACTGTGCAATTTTTTTTTCATAAAAACTTTGACTTCTAACTTGTAATAAATAATACCGCTGATCTTCACAAAAAAACTGCTGACCCTCATCTTTTCATCAAAAAACTGCCAAATCTTCACAAGACATGCAGCAAAGATGCGAGAAATTAATGAAAATATTTGAAAGAGATACTGGTACATTAATTAGTACACGCATTCATTAAAAGGTCTCAACAAAATTTTTTTTTCTTTGATCAAAGGGCGAGCTCTCCTCAAAGAGCAAAAGACAGCGAGCAGAAAAAAACCTCCCAAAACTTCAAAAACATAGGCGGGAGGCGCCGCCGCTAGCCTCCCTCCCTAACCTTGTGTAGAACTCTTTTAATTTATGTCTAAATGAATTATAAATATTTTTAAATTTATAAATAAATTTAGCTTATTTTTTAATAAAATACTATTTACAAAACAAAACAATTTTTTTTGAATAAAAACTTAAAATAGATGATTATTAATTCATTTGATGTATAATTATGGAAAAAAATGAAATGAAGATAAAAATGATATTGACTAAAAAAGAATCATTATATATATATATATATATATATATATATATATATATATAAAGAGAGAAAGTTTGACTATGGTAATTTTATAAGCACTTCAGTCAAGTATTTATGACTCGAATTTTAAAATTTTGCGTCTAAAATTTTAATTTAAATAGTTAAAAAAATTTATATCATAATCTTATAAATAATCAATTTTCATCACGTTTGGAGATAGTTTACTATACTTAATGATTTTTAAAAGATAGAAAAATTTAGCCCATAAAATAACTATTTTTAATTATGGCAAAAAATAAAATGAAGATAAAAATGATATTGACTAAAAAATAATCATTATATATAGAGAGAGAATTTTTTTGACTATGGTAATTTTATAAGCACTTCAGTCAAGTGTTTATGATTCGAATTTTAAAATTTCACGTCCAAAATTTTAATTTAAATAGTTAACAAAATTCATATCATAATCTTATAAATAATCAATTTTCATCACGTTTGGAGATAGTTTACTATGCTTAATGATTTTTAAAAGATAGCAAAATTTAGCCTATAAAATGACTATTTTTAATTATTTTAGAGCTATTTTTTAAAAATTAATAAGCATAGTAAACTAACTTCAAATTTGATAAAAATTGATAATCTACAAGATTATGATATGATGAATTTTTTGAGATATTTAACTTAAAATTTTAAGAATGAGATTTTAAAATTTGAGCCGTAAATATTTCGGCTCGAAATGCTTATAAAATCATCGTAGTCAGTCTTTATATATATAGAGAGAGAGAGTAAAGATGCCGTGAGCTTAACACAAAAAAATATATCAAATTATCTTCAAATTTTAATTTATCATGCTCATTAAATCATTTATATGAAAATCTTGTGGGATGTAAAAATTTAAAATTTTTAAAACTTTTTAAGTCATATTTTTTAATTTTTAAAAATTAACTCTATAAATAATAATAAAATATTTAATGTTTGTACATCATTTTTAAAAATTAAAAACGGTGACTTATACCAAACAATATTTGCAACTGGAACCGTGAAATCATTGCATGAGACTATAATAACAATATTTCACATTAATCAAGTTATACCAAACATGGACAACAAACATCCCCCATGCATCCAAATCTAACTTAACATCAATTATGACTATCAGTTGTAGAAACAAGATGGATAAACTGCCCCATCCTTTGCCAGTATCAGTGGTCATGGAAGTAACCATAGTCTGAAGGAGGTACTGTTAATTAAATGATTGAGAGCCTTGTTAAGGAATAAAGCTCTCTCCTGTTTATTAATTCTGCAAGTTTTTTAGTTGTACTCTCTGTTTTTCAATTACCTCATTGTATGAGATATTGTATGATTTTTCGAGTAAAGATGGGTGTGTGAAGCATTCTGACTCAAATATCTGTTACGATTAATTCCTAATCGGGACCAAAAAAGGTATTTCTTCGCTACTTAATTACAATTTTGTTCTCCAGATTAAAGTTAATTAAGTTGCAAAACTTGCAATATACAAGAAAAGGATCATGGTGCAAATTTGCGTTATTGTTGCTAAATGGAAAGTAAATTTCTCGAGTCATCAAGATAAAAAAATATTCCAGAGTAGCTAATCAAATTTCCTAAAAGTTGGATAACAAGAATCCTAAAAATTCGATTAGTCCTAATTTACATCAAAAATTCCATATTAGCCATATGACAAAATATTTCACTGAATTGTTATAAAAAAAATGTTGCATTACAAATGGGTCGCGGTGATTCCTCTCGGAAAAACAACACACAGAAAAATCTCCAAAATAAATTACCCAATAGTCTATACTCATTGATCATAACATATGCTAGCACTTACATGGAAAACAACTATATCTTTGTCCCTAACTGAAATAACGCTCCTAAGATAAAAAAAAAATATCATGTCCTCAAATATAAATTATGCTAATTTAGACATAAGAATAAAATTTATACGAACATGCAAATTTACTTAAACAGAAAAAATGGGAACTCAATCTAGAAGACTAGGACTCTAGCTAGGAGAAATAGGATAAACAGCTTTCTCACCGTAATTGCTCAAGATATAACCTAAGTTCCCAAATATAGCTGCGAAGAGATGGATGCCAAACATTGTCCATCCAATAACTCTACATGAGAGGGGCAGCTTCATAGAATGCAAACATGCAGGGTAGGTCACACTAATCAACAGCAACACAAGCACACAAATCCACCTCAAGTTCAATGCATTGACGGAGTGTTCCTGTTCCAAAATAATAAACTTGTTTGCGCAGAAGACGTACACATGAACCAGAGTGGCAACAACAAAAAACAAAGCAATTGTTCGACTGCTGTACGAAGTTCGGAAGCAGGCGACACAAACGACAGGGATGTCACAAAAGAGAAGGAACAAAGCGGTTACAAGCACATTGCCATTCTTACTCAGTTCACAGCAGGGCTCAGGAGATATAATTTGAGTTTGTAGGACAACATTTGCATTGGCATTGAGATCCATTGGAGAGTTTTAGATATGTGTACAGACCTCCATGAATTATTTGAATGGAGGATACAAAAGATTACATGGTTTGGCATGTTTACCTTCATATGCTTAGAAAAGAATCCTAAAGATAGAATAATTGTCAGATTGTTTATCTTTAACATCACTCGTGTATGCCCTTTTGATGGTGGACATACCAACATAATGTAAATATAGAAATAGGATGGCAAATTTAAGGAAAATAAAATTCTAAGATAAGAATTCAGCAAAAAATCGAAGGAAAAAAAGAACCTTCCTCAGCAATGCGTTGCGTCAAGCCAACCTTGGCAAAAATGTACTCAATGTTGAACTTGACAGACATATATATGTGTGCATATACATAAACAGCTGTATATTTAATGAAATTGTTTAATGGGGAAAAATAAATACTAGTCACCTAGAATATAGAGCTGCCCGGCTTGATAATTTTTTTTTTAATTTTAAATGTACTGGTACAGCTTCCCTTAAATTTTCAGATTACCAACATCTTATCCAAGAAGGCTTCAATCTGATCTGAACAATTCTGCTAGAAACGTATATCTTCGCCTTATAGTTAAAGGTTCTTATTTCCAGCCAAATTCAAACTCAAAAGACACCGTTCAAAATTTAGTTTTTTTTAATAATAATTATTATTAAATTAATATTATTAAAAATAAGAGTGAGAACTGCAAAACTCCAAATATACGGTACTGGTACGGAGCAAACGCGCCACAACGAGTGGTGTTTTGACCAAACGTGCCACTGCCAGTGGCGCGTTTGGTGAAAACGCCAGTGCTAGTGGCGTATTTTCTCCCTATAAATATCTCGTCCCATCTCTTCGTATCTCACAAACACATCGCACTTCAACTCTCACAAACACAAACAGATCAAATATCCAACTTTTTCATTTCTTTAAAATGATACCAGATTTAAATTATTATCCCGCTGATGAAGAAAATTACATTGCAGAACAACCAAGCGGCAGTAGTTTTTTGACGAGAATATTTCCAACCCACGATCAAACCTACGATTAAACCAATTCCTATCAAACTTATGATCAAACTAATTCATATCCAACCTACGATCAAACCAATTCTTATTCAACCTACGATCGAACCAATTTCTATTTGTATTCAACTATTTACAATAACAATAGAATTTATCAACAACCGAACCCAACAGTGCCGCTATATAATTTTTTTAGCGGTAGTAGTAGTACTACATCTGGTTATAATTTAGCTAATAATAATGGTAGGACCGAAGAGCAATATAATATTAATGACAGAAGTAGTGTTGATCCAACGGTAATGGAATTAAGTGATGATCACGATGATCATGATGAGCAAGATGATGACGGTCCGTATTATTCGAATGAATAAGAAACATGAGAGGATTACACTAAGCAGTCGGATACTTTGATCAATGAATCTGAAGATGAGGAAATTCAGAGATGTGATACTACATTATTAGTTACCGGACGAACAAAGAGACAACATTTCGTAGAAGTGTTAAATAATTTTGAGGTGTTTGACCGTTTAGGTGTGAATAAATCTCGATTAGGACTCGATGATGAGTTAGCTGAAAATAGAATATTTGCTTCTAAATCAGATTTAAATTGGATAATTTGTCATTGGAATGTGAGAAAAATCATTCAATATTGGATATAAGAAAGTTATAAAACACGACTTATTATGAAATGCAAAGATGAAAGTTGTCCTTGAAAATTATACGCTAAATCTGAAGAGAGATCAACCATATGGAGGATCATCACAAATAAAAACCCCCATAATTGTTAAAGACCACCAAGATACCGCAAACACTTACAACTCATATCTAATTTGATTGCAAGATATGTTCGTCAACATTTTTAAAAAAAAGTTTTTCTCTAGCAGTACAACAAATCAGTATGATTATAGAAATAAAATATCTTAGTATGACACCAACGTATGGTAAACTTTGGCGTGGTCGAGAAAGAGTAATTGAAACCCTTGCACATGAGATAATCATAGTACTTCAAAGCGGTCATTAGAACATGCAAACAGGGGCGGATCCACAGTTCCCCGGGGAGGGCAACGGCCCCCCTGGATTTTGAAAAACAATGTTTTTCGATAATATTTTCGGTAGTTTGCCCCCCTGAAAATTTTTTTGGCCCCCCTGGATTGTCTGATTAATTTTATTGAGAAAAAAATATTTAATATCATATATAATGAAATAATTATGCAAAGATATCAAAATATAAAATTTTATAGACGAAAATTTTCTTCATCAACTTCATTATCTATTACTTTGAGCTTTATTTTATTGTTATTTTTAATATATAAAATGTTATTATTCTAATAAATTTTTTATTAGGTAAGAATATATATTAAATTATTATTTTTTTATTTAGTACCCGATTAGTTAATGGATTTAAACCCGATAAGCTATTACAATCCGATATTTGCCCCCTGACTAAAATCGTGCGTCCGCCCATGCATGCAAAGCAAACATAACTCATCCTGCGATAATGTCCCAATGCAGCTTTGACAAGTGCAAACATGATGGATACACTGCCCCAGATGCTGAAATGATGATAGCAGGTATCCAGCTTATAATTTTGGGGTGACAATCTACATCCAGCAGGCGAAACATCTCTGGACAGGGTATATGTATATACAGCCGCAACCAACTTGAGAAAAATGCTGCTTTATTTCTTATCTCATAGGGAACATAGATTATGATAAGCGCCGAAAGAACTTGTTAACTATCATTATTGCTCTTTGGAAACATCGTAACGGAGCTACCAGTTGTGGTTGTGCATTGGGGTTGGTATTTGCATCCATGGGTTTGTTTCCAGAGCGGTACATATATATATAAATCATGGTTAGAACAGCCCGATTATGATTGTAAATTATAAAAAAAAACACTAAATTAATTTGTTCAGGACTAAAGAAAATACAAGTTGCAACATTAAGCAAGAAAACCATATCTTAAGCTGGTCGTGAGCTGCCTCATTGCTGGCCAGATTATGACCAGATGAGACAGGAACAAAAGTGGTTTTAGCTAGCAAGAAAGTTTCTAGGGACTAATTTCGGAATTTCATCTAGTTATTTGAGAAAATAAATACCTTTCTTTAAATAATGAAGAACCAGAAATGCCCTCGGATTTTGGTGATTATATAAATTAATTTGATGTCAAAATATAGAAATGGTTCACCCAAAATAGTATATGCAGGCCATATGAATGATGTTTTCTTAATAAAAAAGCATTATTTCCATCATTCTATGATTTCCGGAATCTAATGATATAAAAATAATATTCAACATGATACACTTGGCTTTTTCTTTTTGCTTTCATAATAAAAAGATGGTCCGGAACAAAAGAGAAAAAGCAAGAACTTAATTTTTTTTTATCATGTGTAAGCATATGACACTGTTCAAATGGAAAATTTCTTTTATTTGAGTAATTTTGTTAGAGGAATTGAGCAGAATATGGGAATAAAAGATAGGAGAAACTCAACAATTAATGATAAGGGTCTTTGGTTCAATTTAACGATAGAGTTTAGGGATCGCATCAACTGTATTTATATCATTATATCCAATCCATGTTAATTGACTGATTAGTCGAAATATTAATGAGAATTCATGTTTAAGGCTGCTCATGACAAAAATTATTGTCGTTGAGCTTTGTATTGGTCCTCTATATCCATCCTAGCTTGTCGTCTTCTCCAGTTTTGCCCTAGGCTTAGCCTCCAGTTATTCAGTAAAACCCTGGAGATATCAACCACCACTGGAGTTAATTCCTCGTCAACGACAATGAGGAATTTTTGCTTAAATAATCTTAAACAGTAACTAATTTACGCTAATGATCATGCACTCAACTTATTTTCACATATGACTATAGCAAGGGCGCAACCTGGGCTCACGCCATTCAAAATATTTTTTTCGTGTCCGACAGCTAACCGCGTCTAACCAAGATTGAAGGGCGCAAGCCTAACTCACGCCCTTCAGTTCAAACTTGCAGGACTCAAGCCCGGCTCATGACCTTTAATTGACCTAACATATAGATCTTTCTACGAGCTTTCCAAATTATATTTAAGCATCTCGATCGGAGTTTCATATCAAAAGTTATAAACGTTTAAAAATTAAATTTTTAACTCATCAACACAAAATTAGAAATTTTTGAGCCCACTACTCATTATATATAACAAATAATTAAAATTATATTTATATTTTTAATTAAAAATTAAAATATAATTTTAGTTATTATATGTAAATAGTTCAAATTAATTAAAAATGTATTTAAAATTACATTTACATTTTTAATTTAAAATTAAAATTTTTTCATTAGTGTGACAAGTTAGCTATTAATTAGTTTTTGAATCATTTCGACTCGTTTCATTATTTATATATATAACAATTATTATTTAAGTACTTGTATTATTATAATGAGTAGTGGGTTGAAATTTTTTTAATCTGTACTAAGAACTGAAAAATCTGATCTTTAAACGTTTGTAACTTTTGATAGCAAACTCCGATCGGGACGTTTAAATATAATCTGAAAATCTCAAAGAAAGATTTATGTGTTAGATCAATTAAAGAGCATGAGTCGGACTTGCACCCTTCAAATTTGAACTGAAGGATGTGAGCTAGATTTGCGCTCTTCAATCTTGGTTAGACGCGGTCAGCTATCGGGCATAAAAAATACACTTCGAAGATGTGAGCCCGAGTTGCGCCCTAATCATGGTCATTTGTGAAAATATAATTGAGTGCGTGATCATTAGCGTAAATTAATTACTGTTTAGGGTTATTTAAGAAAAAAATCCTGACAACGACAGTCATGGATTCAATTCCTCCTCATATCGGCCCAATTCCGTATCTTCTTCTTTTCAAGTCAAATGCAGGGTAACCGGGTAAGTCTCCAATACAAAACACCCTCAAATGGAATAAATTATCTAGTTAAAATTTATTTTTTTCATCTGTAATAAAAACTGCATAATTACATTTAATTCGTCCTCTAGTTTCCTTTCTATAGAAAGGAATTTGTTGAAAATGATAAATTTAATTTTGACAATATTTTTAAATATATTGGACAAAAAATTAAATTAGAGAAAGAGTTACTAACATATTAATATAAACTTTTTTATTGTGTTTTAAATTTCATACAATTTATATATAATTTTTTATTTATAAAGATTGCATGAAATTTAATTATCTTTGATAATATAAAACATGGCATTTAAAATTGTATAAATTTTGAAACACAAACTATTCATAAATTAAATATATTTTATAAACTTTTTATATTTAGAATTTGATCATATATATTTAAATTCCATTTTACTATCATTTGCTAAATGGACCCACATGTTTTCCGATTATCGCAACACCAAGAAATGCTCGGGACTATAAAGTTTAAACCCTTACAAGTACTTAAAAAAATATTGATGTAATTTTTTCAAAATCCTAATTTTAATTTTATTGAGAGATGAACTGAAAGTACATATTTGAAATTCAGATTGATTCCTTTATAAACAATTAAAAGATAAATTTGAAGACAAGAACGGTCGATAAAAAAAGCTCTATTATTTGGTTGATGTATCTCATGTGCATATTCCGATGCTTTAAGCCTTTAACGCAAGAAAAATTAAATTTGAATAACATCATGCATCTAATGTTTTGACCCTAATCATTGAAGAAGAAACTGAGTAAAAATTATGGTGCCGCACCCTATAGAAAAAAATCTTTATTTTGTGATGGTGGCTTCAAAAAGGTTAAGACATCATGTATATTAATAATTATGACACTATAGGCATATAAAACTAGTAAGATTTCTCCATCAGATAAATTAAATCTTAATTTTAATCTTATTGAGAGATGAACTGAAAGTACAGATTTGAAATTCAGATTGATTCCTTTATAAACAATTAAAAGATAAATTATTTAATTCCCATCTATACTATAAAAACTGCATTATAAAAAATAAAAAAGTTTAATACAAGTATACAAGGGAGCTCTAGGGTTGAAGTGTAACAAAAAATATTGTGGGGATTTGAATGTAATTATGGCTCTAGTGAGTAGTGTTTTGCAAACGATCCGGGTCGGTCCGGTCCGGTCCAAACCGGGACGGTCCACGGTCCCGCACGGTCCACACGGGACGGTCTTAGCGGTTCAAACTCGAAAAAATGGAACATGTCCCACCGTTGGCCCCCGGGGGACCCCTACAGGTCGGCACGGTCCGGTCCGGTCCATTTTTTTTTTATAAATTAAAAAAATTATGAAATTTGGAAAATAAATTTATGATATTTTATAAATAATAATTTTGATTGAATTAATTTTATATTTTTAATTGTTTAAAAATCGAATAATACTCAAAAAATTATAAAAAGTTGGTCTGGGTCACGGTCCGGTCTGGTCCGGTCCACGGGTCCGCACGGGACGGATCTGCACGGTCTGATTTTGGATGAAATGAGAACCGGCCCACCGTTGGACCAGGCATGTAGTAGGGCAGGAGACGGGCACGGACACAGATTTGACCACGATCCGGTCATGTCCTCTCCACAGTCACGGATCATGAGTCGTGCCTGATGAGTTGGATGAGTTTGGAAAGTTCAGAATCAAACGTCTGCCGAGTGCCTGCCGTCACACTGAATTGTTCCACTTACAGTACAGAAAGAGCCTCAGGGGTATAAATGTAATTTACATTGTACGGACCCGGAACGGTTATTTTATGTGTTCCATAGAAATTAGAATGCAAAGGATCGTCTATGGAAGTTAACGTACAAAAGTATATAATCGTTTCACATTGCTTCAATAATAGTTAATTAGTTATTGTGATATTTATAAATAGGGAGCTGATATATAGATATCAGAACTAATATTAAAGTCGATATCAATTTTAGTATTCGCGTTGAACGTTAGTTGAAATTGACAGTTCTGCTAGAGATCCCTCATTTGAGATGTCTGGAGTAGAGGATCAAGTTAGCCCCCGCATATGAGTCAAATCTTAGATCCCCAAATTCCTAAAATTATTTTTTGCTATTAATCTATTGACTTAATTTTAGTTTGCGTCAAACTTTTCAAGAATTGAAATAAAAATATATTTAGTTACTTTCATTTCTAGATTATTTTTTAAATTCAGTTTTTTTTTCAAACAAAATTTTTTAATTGTGTTTATGACTTTATTATTCAACTTATTTTTTTTGTACTTTTATTATTTAATAATAAATACTATTAATTTGAATACTAACTCATTTAAATTAAATTATGATAGTACTATAAAAAAAATTAGTTGAATAAGAAAATCATTAACTTGAATACTAACTCATTTAACATCAATAATAAAGTGATATCAATAAATTTTGATATCATCATAATATTTTCTTATAGTTATATAGATTGCAGTTGACATAAAACATAAAAAATTATGTCCATGAATATTAAAAATAGACGCAGTATAGTTGCAGACTTGTGGTCCTGGCCAATAAATTTTCCTCTATTATTTCAATATGGAAAAGATTAATGTACTATTCTAAAAATATTTTCTTATTATGCTTGTTGTTTATGGGATAAATAGATAAAAACATAAATATAAATGAGATGTAACATATGGGAGATGCTTTATTTTTTTTCTTTCACGCGCCATTGCGCCTCTATAAACCGAATCTGTCCACCACAAATAATCACAGCCTAATATAGTTTTTCTTCTATGCTCCTCTATTATTTACTGGTGGAAATTACACATGTGCCCATCTACAAAATCAAGTCCATATATCCATATAGGCAGAGGCAGGGTTTGTTCCTTCTCCATCAAGCCATTTCCTCTCGCCAGTCTTGAGTCTTTCTTGAGTCTTGACTGAGTGAGGAGCTCCCACTACTAAAGCCTAGATCTGATTGAGTGCCTGTGATCCTATTACAGGTAATTTTTCAACTTTAATGCTCTAATTTCGAGATTTCTCTCGTTTGGTTATCATTATTCATCTATTCGTTCTAATTTCAAGATTTGTATCTTGGAAGTTAGTGCATCATTATGAGATGTTTGCTTGCACCATTGATAACTTATTTTTTAATTTTAAGAGTAATACAATGGATGACGAGAAAATATGTACCGAGGAGTGGGCAGCAAGATTAGGGGAGTGTCGTATAGTCGTATGGATGTAAAAACTGTTTTGATCTACCACTTCATAAAAATAAACATCGTGAGCTGAAAGTAATAAGCTATTACTGTGATTCTTCTTTTCTTTTTCTTTTTTTTTTTTTGTCAGAGCTTAATTATTGCCATTTTGCATTTTGGATGGATTTCAAAAGTTTGTTTTGTTCTTTCTCCAGCTTTAGTGTGAGCTTAAATATACACTAAGATTTAACTCATTTATTGCTTCCAAAGTGCTATTGTTGATACTGAATTTTATTATGAAGGATATTTGTAGAACTGGGATTAGACATCTGTTCAGCTCAGTTGTCTTTCTTATCCTTTTTTTTCAATTATTTTCAGTAAACCTCAAAAGGTTTTAAATATTTTATGTGAACTCAATCGTGGACTTGCTAAGAACTTTCCAAGTTTGGCTTTGTTTTAGGATCCAACATGTACTTGGTGTACCACTGTTGTTGATACTAATGGTTAAATTTGTATTTATTATATGTTAAATAATTTAGGTGACTGATGGAAAGCAAGGTGGACGAATCCATGAACCCTCTGGTTTCTCCCAAATGTATTAATTATTAAGCTATCTTTTTCTTTGTAAAGCATCATGAATTCTTTTTCTGTAATTTATAATATACAGTAGTCATGCATCACTCCTCTTTCAATAATTGTGTATGTTGTACAATGCTTGATTTATGTTGTTGGAACTATATTTAATATGGGAGAATTTACAAAAGGCGAGGGATCCCTTGACAAAGGGTGATCTTGATAATCTTGATAATTGATTTTCAAATAAATATGAAAAAAATTAAAAATAGAAAAAAATTATAAATATGTTTTTTTATTTATAGATTGATAGTGATTCAAATTTCATGCACTTTCATTATTGTTTGATAGTCCATCAAAGACCAAAAAAAATTATGCAATTTGTAACGGTTTCAATTTAACAAACTTTGATATGGACTATCAACGATAATAAAATTACAAGAAATTTAAATCATCATCAATTTATAAGTAGAAGAATGTATCTATAAACTTCTTTTTTCTGTCACCGTCTCCCTTCTCACATATTTTTCTTCCATATAAATTCCCTGCAGAGTGTGAAGGAGAACTCTTCAACAGTTTCCAAATTATTGTTTGATTGGGTACTATCTGATACAAGATATTTGTGGGTTGTGTTGGTACTATATATTTTTAGGTGACTTGATGGAAAGCAAGGTGGACGAACTCAAGAAGCCTATGGTTTCTCCCAAAGGTAAAAAATAGGGTCACCTCTTTGATTTGCAAAGCCTTATGAATTCCTTTTGCACTTCCTCTAAAATCTGTTATGCAACAAGTACTAACACGTTTATGGTCTTCTATTTTTTTTTTTTTGCTAATTTGAAGTCCTAAAAAATCATTTAAGAAATATTCTTTTTTTCCTTCTCCACCTACATTTCCCCCATACAAATCCCCCTACCCAATTAAGTACAGTAATTAAGAAGCAGATTTATCCCCAACTAAACACAGGTTTGATAGTAGCTGATATAAGATATTTGTGGCTCATATTGGTACTAGTAATTAAACCTCAGCTTTTTTATCTTATATGTTCTAGTTGACTTGGTGGAGGTCAATGTGGGGGGGCTTGTGAAGCCATTCGATTCTCCAAAAGGTAATAATGACAGCTATGTTTTTGTTTGTAAACCTCCTTACAGTTAAACTTTTGTATGATTTAGGTTATAAAGTATTCATGCTATCATTTACTATGGTCCTTCATAAGATGAAGTGCTTTAAGGCATTGAAACGATAACTTAAAAAAATGTACTGAGATATGTATGTCATCGAGTCCCCATGATGATTGGGTTTAGTTGCACAGACTATTAAGCAAAGGTATATTAACAAACCTCTTGCAAATTTAGTTCACACAGATTAATTTTACTTTTTATCTTTACTAGTTTTTTTATCTTTACTAGTTTTGTCCACTAAAAGTTTACTTTGTTATAAGAAGCTGGTGGTACTTGGTACCACTTCTATCCAAAAAAAATAATACTCTGAAATAATTATTGTAAGTCTTGACTTCCATTTTTTTTAGTCCAAGCTTGATTGTTGCAAATTGCTATTTATTGAATTTCAGAATGCTTATTATGTTCTTTCTCTAGCTTTAGTCTGAGTGAGATTTAACTTATGTATGCTCTCAAAGATTCTGTTCTTTAAACTTAATTTATGATGAAGGGTATCTGAAGAAGTATTACATGTTAAAAGAGGAATGTTGAATATCACATTTTGAGATAAGAGAAAGATGGATAAAACAAGCTTTCTTTCTATTAGAAATTCTTATATCTTTTTTTTATTTAAAACAACAGATTACAACTCTATTTATAAATTAAGACAACAAAATTATCTAGAAAATTCGTATTAAAAATGGAATACTAAACGGCAGTTGTTTCAGCTGATCCATGTCCACTAAAATAACCATAACTCTATGTAGGGAACTCCAAACGCTTTGAAATTTGAACCATCAGAAACTAGATTTCCAGAGCTTTCCATAGGTCATACAACCAAAACGGACAACGTTTGATCTTTCATATCCCCTCATCAATCAACTCAAAAATTCTGTAACTGCTGAAACAAAAGAGTTCCACTACTTATTCATTTTATTTTTTTAGCAATTTCTGTAAACATCAGAAAATATTAACAATGTTTTGTGAACCTCCTCCAAGACAAGCCAAGTACCCAATACCACCTTTGGACTTATACATAGCACTCTGTGTATCACTGTTGTTACTAATGATTAATTCTGTGTTTCTAATATGTATAATATTTTTAGGTGACTTATTGAAAGGCAAGATGGGAAAATTCAATACACCTCAGCAACCTGGCAAGGGTACAAAATTAGGGTGTTCTTTTTTGCTTTGTAAATTGTAAAGCCTTATTAACTAGTTTATCCATGTCCCTCAGCAACCTGGCATGCACCAAGTACCAACACTTATAGGCTAGTTATAACACTATTAGTGTCTTAGTTAATTTTGTGTTCCATCTTTTTTTTTTCTGGTTTACAGTCCTGGGGACCTATTGTAATCTGTTACAAGGTTTCTTTTTCTGTCAACACCTCCATTTTCTCCCATTCATATTCCCAATTAAGTAGAGAGTGTGAAGAAGCAGATTATCCCCAACTAAAAATTTAGGGTCGGGTAGTAAGTGATATAAGATATATTTGTGAGATATTTGTGTTAATGTATGTACTAATAATTTTTTTGATGTAGATGTTGGTACTAATAATTAAATGTGGGCTTTATATGTTATATATTTTAGGTGACTTGGTGGAGGTTAAGGTGGACGAACCCAATAAGCCTAATGTTTCTCCAACAGGTGGTAAGTTCGGCTATCTTTTTCTTTGTAAACCATATTCACAATTAAACTTTTGTTTGATTTAGGATATACTGTAGGCCATGCTACTATTTACTTTGCTCCTGTATGAATTGCTCTAAGCAACAAAACAGTAGATTAGAAAGCATGTACTCAGATATCTCATCAAGTTAAGTTGATGGTGTTGAACTGTGATTGGCAAAAGATGAGGTATAAAATTGTATATTTTTGAAACCTAGCTCTATTTCATAAATAGGCTTGTAACTTTTTAAAAGCTCCCTATATGCTACCTTCCCCTTTATTTATGTTGTGCACTTAGTGAGAAGATCTGTTTTGGGATCTTTTCCAGTATATGAGATGTAGAATGGTGAAACTGGCATATTTTGAACTTTTAGTGCCATAACCAACTTCAATTCTATTGTGGTGTTTCCTGCTTTTAGTTATTCATTTAATCTTTATAGAGCAAGTTATCTGCACTGTGTACTAATAGACGATAAATGGATTGATTTCTTTTTTAATTTTCAGGAGCTAGGAATGAACAACCAGACCTATTTGAATGGAGCGTGGACCTTTTCGTGCATGTTATGTATTTCATATTAGTCCCTCATCGTGTCTGGAAAATTTACTTGACAGATGGCCTTTCTCGCCGGTTTGCTCAAGTTGCTCTGTGTGCATTTATGCTCATTCTCACCCAAACCAAGTTGTCCAAACTGATTGGCCATGAGACATGCAAGGTTCTGATGATCCCTGCCATCATAGGGTTTTCAGCAATATATGAATGGCATATCGACTTCATTGCTCTGGCTATAGCTTTGGTTTTTGTCGTTATCATCTTTGCTGTATTGATGATTTGTCATAAGTATGGTGACGATGAGGTTTGAATCTCTGAGTGCATAAGATGTTTGAATAAACTAGTGGGATCTCTGACCAGCTGAATTTGTGTGCTTTTTTCGGTCTTTGGCTGTGAAGTCTTTACTGCCCTGTTTTGTTAGGTTTTCTAGCTTGTGATTTGTGGACTAAAAAGTATCTGTGTTAGTCTGAAAGTTTTCTGTTGTTCTCTTTATTTTAAATAATGTTTGGATGACTGACGTTTCTGTTGATTTTTTTTTCCCTTATTATTTTTACATGCTCTAAGATTAGTACTCTTTTGCTTGCAGTAAAATTGGTAGAGACTGATCCTTAACTTATCAAAGTTAATTAATGCTGATGACATTTATTAATTTGACCGCAGAGACATAAAATTATACACTGATAATTGATGTAGACTGTAGGGGTTATTACTCCATGTCTATGCATGCTTGTCATTGGTTGTACATAAAGTGAGTTACTTTCCCATTGCAACTTTATGAAGGGGATTTACTTATTAAGTGCTATTCAGCTCTAATTAGACTAATATTCCTTTCTAAATATTTTGTCACCGAATTCCTAAAAGGCAGGTTCGGTCTTCAGACTCATTTTTTCTAGGGGCGTTGAAATTGTACCTCTATGTAAATCCATCAAAAAACTCTCACCTTCATATAAGTGTTATATGAACATTTGTACATATATATAATATATGAACACTTTTTGATAACGGTATAAATATTTTTTATTATATGAATGAACTCCTAAATCGCCATAATCACTAATTAAACATGTGCAATTTAATTAAACAAATTCCTCAATTTTTTAACGTACATAGTAGTTATGAACATGTTTTATTTTCAGTATGAATATCCACAATAACAAATATGGACACCCGTAATAACAAGTATGAACACCTTCAAAAACTCTAATTCATTTTTAATAATAATGAGTGCTCTACACTCTACCATTTTTTAATAAGCAAATAATATATAAAAATTAAAAAATAGGTTAGATAATGTTTAATTTTGAGATATAGGTTGGACGGGCTGACGTCCCGATGGTCTGGGGTAGTGATAGCTTGCAACGTTCCCAGTTGGGGTCGTCCCAACCTATAACGTCCCTAGAGTTTTTTAAATTTAAAAGAATAAATAGCGGGGTCGCTCCAGTTTATTCCTACCCCAAGACTGGGACATTCTCACCTATAGCGTCCTTAGAATGCAACAATAATTGCTCACACTTTGTTCTATTCATCAACAAAAATTGGTTCGTTATATTCAGCAAATTGATATATATTTTTTTGAATATTTTTTAATAAGTGGAGGTGAAAATGATTTCAACTTATCTCAAACCGATATTACTTACTACCATAGCACACGTACTATAAATAAAAAAATTAATAATTAATTTGTACATTGGAATTAATAATTGATTTAAAGTAATAATTGATTTGTGAAGATAAGTACAACTTTGTGAATATATTATTTGTACAAATTATTTTGAGTGATTTGAATAATATTTTTTTTTGTAGGTATGAAAAAATGATACCAATAATTGTATATTTTGGTGCAGATACCATCAACAATGCACATACTAGTATAAAGTACTCAATTAGTCCAAAACTTATAATTTCTGGGAATGAAAATTTAACATTTGAAGAAATTAAGAGGGCATTATACCAAGGATTGCAAGTGGTAGAGTCTCGGTATTCTATTGATATTCAATGTCGATTTAATATGACACAAGTTGGATATTTTTTCTTTAATGTGATGTCAGTATATGATGAAAGTTTTTAGAGAATAGCTTATGATAATGCTTATGCAAAAATGGGATGATCGAACTATATGTGAAATTACATCATCTTCAAAGTGATTGAATGATGATTTATTTGCGGATAGTCAACCTGATAGTAGTAGTACCTCACCTCAGCAGTCCTATAATGTGAACACATTATCAAGACCCGATGTACAAGCATTTATAGAAAATATTTCAAATCAAGAAGAAATAATAAATTTTGATCCAATCCCAACTGATAATGAGGATGAAGATGATGAAGATTATAATGGTTCTGAGGATGAGGATGAGGACGGGGAGGATGAAGATGATATTGATGATGATGATGATGATGATGGATATATTCGACCGATAATTAGTCGGGTAAATCAATATAATCCATTCATTGGTCGGGGGTTAGTGCATCCAACTGGCAGCTTTCATGATTCTTCAAGCTGGGTTCCTGGAGATCATATATTGTACAAAAATAAATCACCAACTGAAGGGGAGTTGGTCCGGTTCATATGCTTTGTTGTCGCGATTGTTAGAGGTCATTGTCCAATCAAATCCCGGAAGTAAAGCTTGAATTATGTTGGACCCTTTACCGTGTACTGGTGTTCGTCAGTTTAAATATGCGGCATGGGCATTTGGTCCTTGTATTGAACCTTTTCGTTATATGCGTCATGTCATCAGTATAGATGCCTCACATCTCAGAGGTAGATACAAAGGAAGATTGCTTGTTGCTGTTGGATATGATGCCGAGAATCAACTATTACTACTTACTTTTGGTCTTATAGAAAAAGAAAACATCTCTAACTGGAGATGATTTATGAGATGGTTGCATAGAGATGTGATAGAAGATGGTAATAATAGAAAAATATTTGTCATATCTGACCGTCATGCTGTAATAAAGCATATTTTTGAGAATCCTTGTTACGATTAGTGTGAAGAGACATGTAATTCGGTTCACCACTTGTGTACACAACATATATCTGAGAATATATTTAAAAAGTTAAAAAATAAATATGTCGCCGAGACTTTCAAAAAGGCAGCTCGCAAGAATAGTCCATGGAAATTAAAAAAATATTTGGATCAAATCGAGCATTAGAGTACAGATACAACAGGTTATATAAAAGGTATTGGTAAAAAGGATGAAATATATCAAAATGAAACTGAGAATCCACATAAATGGTCTTTATGTCATTAAAGGGGATATAGATGGGGTATAATGATAAGTAACGCAGCAGAATCTCTAAACAATGTATTTAAAGAAGCACGTGGATTACCAGTATGTGCTATAGTCGAAGCGACATACTGTAAGTTTCTAAAATAGTTTAATAAAAGAAGAGAACATGCCCGTGATCTTCATTATACAGGTCAATTATTTTCTGAAAGGGTGACAAAAATATTAGAAAAATGGGCAGCACATGCTGTTGTTCTTGATGTGAATATTATCGATGTGGATCGTGGTTTATATGAGGTGGTGGTGAAAAATGAGCTCACCGGAAGAACAAGAAGACGTGATTATGGCTATAAGGTTATTTTAGCCGAAGGTAGCAGACCAAAACATAAGTGTCGTAAACCACAAAACACTAAAATCACTTATAAACATGGTCTGCATAAAACAAATCAAAATAGCACGGTTGAAATAAGACAAACATATTTAACACAGTTCGCATAAATAAAGCATCCAATAACACCGCCTACATAAATAAAATTCAAATAACACGGTCTGTAATATAGTATAGTCCAAATAACATAGTTCGCATAAACAAAACATATAATAACATAGCCTACATAAATAAAGTCCAAATAACACAGTCCATAACATAGTACAATCCAAATAACATGCAACTATGAGTAATCACTAGGAGTATAAAATAATCTCTCAAATCTGATCCCGCACCTTTTACCCATCGATGTAGTCGGATCCACCTCCTCGTCATCCTCAAGATGAATCATATGGAACTAATCATCGATGAAAGGACTTAACAATAGTCGCTGGAGTCTCGGTACCAACAATGTAAGGGGTCTCCGTACCAACAGTCATTGGAGTCTCGGTACCAACAGTGTAAGGGGTCTCTGTATCAACAGTGACTGGAGTAAAATTAGACAGTGTAGCAGTGAACCCCTGAGATCCCTGTTACACTAAATATCTTATTTGATTTGTCGATTTACAAAATAATCTTGAATTTTATAATTTACCTTGTTTGAGTTTTGTGCAGGGATTAAAATGTAAATGGATTAGTGCATAAAAACCAAGACTAATGATGGAATACAATAGCTTAATCAAGACTGCATTAAGTTTAGTTAGATTCAAACTAGGTTGAATTGGTTAAGATAAATTGAGCTTAAATAATAAAGAAAAATATTTTTGTCCAGTGAATCGTTATAACGGTTCAGTAATCGTTATAACGATTCATCTCAATACTAAAAAAATATTCTAAGCCAGAAAATTTCTCAAAAAAACATGAGCATATCATTATGTAACGATTCGGTAATCGTTGCAATGATTTATGAAATATATAACGATTCAGTGAATCATTATAACGTTTCAGTTCAATCAGATATAACGGTTATTCTTTTCAACCCGTTATAACGATTCTCAAATTATTATAACGGTTCAAGCCGAAAATAATTACTTTAACTATTTTAGAAGATCTATTTAAAAAGGATCACCTCTCTTACTGACAATCATGTGATCCAGCTTAGCTAAATCATTACTCCAAAGAGTTTACTAGCAATATACTAAATAAGAGAGATAAGGCAAGAGAAAAAAAATACTCAATTAGCCAAATCCTTGCTTAAACTCAATCTAACTTCTCGATATTCTCCTAACTTGATCTTTTATGATCTACTCTCCTTGTAACCTTTCTTGAGCTGTAGTGTTCACCTTTTTTTAGTTGTAGTGCTCACTCTTTTTGAGTGTGTTGTCACTCATCTTTTTGTTTTGAGTGTATTATCACTCATATTTTTTAGTGTGTTCTCACTCTTGTTACCGATAGGCTTGGTAATCCATTTTTATAAGGGACCAAGTTCTACAAGTGTAAAATTATTTTTTAGTGTTTCGACTCAACCTCAATTGTTGGAGGTTGGGAGTCCCGAAACGTAGGCATTTTAAGCCGAACTCTATTACATCTTGTGTTCTTATTTGATCCTTTCTTTTTTTTCTCTCATTTCTTTGATTTCTATATTCTTATGAGAATTGAATCAAATTGAATTATTTTTCGCTGCCATTACACTTAAACACTAAGTCCCAAATCGATTTATATATTTCTACCTTAGGTTCTTTATAATCTTGCACTTTTAGCCTTTAAATACCACCATCATAGGATCAACAAAGTAGTATTAGAGTAGAAGCTCAGTTTTAATTTTCTTTATTTATGATATTTTTGGTCAAAATGACTTCTTTGATGCATGTAAATAACCCCTAACGATAGATCTTAATTGCAAAAAAATTAGCTTTTGAAAAAAATGTATGGTGAACTATCTCAACATACTAGACCTTTGGGATATTGTCCAACATGGTTATGTACCACATTATGATCCTAGCAACCTTACATTGATACAAAAGGTCAAATAATTGAAATCTCAAAATGATTATACCGTCAATGTTATTTTAAATTCGGTTAGTGAAAGAATTGTTATATTATTTGCTTCTACCGAAATTACTAGTGAAATATGGGAGACCCTATTAAATAGATTTGAAGGCAACTCTCAAATGAAAAGAATAAAACTAATGGGACTGGAGTCCAAATTTAAATATTTTTGTATACAAGAAGGAGAGTCAATTGAGAATATATATTCAAAATTAATGTATATTCTAAATGAATTTGATGAAGTTGGAGAATCCTTGTCTAATTCTAAGATTGTAAGTAAGATTTTTAGGGCAATGATGAAAAGACTAAGATGTAAGAGCATGATAAGCACTCTAGAAGCAATGAAAGACACTCTTAGTGAATTCAAACATGAAGAAGTGTGCTTTCATCTTCTATGTTTTGAGGAGAAGCTACGACAAAATGGAGAGCTCACACCAAAGCTCAAAGAAACCGCACTTCAAGATCAAAAATCTCCATTGCGCTATTATACAAGTAAGACATCATCTAGTTTATCTTCTATGAACGATCAAATCATTACAAAGATGTTTGAAAGAATACTCAATCTAGAGAAAAAACACAATAAAGAGCGAGATGAGAAATGAATGACGTGTATATGCTTCTCATGCTATAAGAAAGGTCACACAACACACGATTGTTTCTTGGTCTTCCCACATAAGAAGAAGCAAAATTTTGAGAGAATTGATGCTATGCTAGCTACAAGTAACAGTTTTCAGATAAAGAAGGATGAAAGAAATCCACTCAACCTTGTCCTAATTGCGGAAATAGAGGAGAGCTCATCCATGGTAGATATTGATAAGATTATAGTAAGAAATAATATCACCGACTTGTGCACATTGGAGATTCTACATAACATTGCCATATCCAAGAATATGAAGATGGACTTATTTGCACCTAAGGTATAAATTTCTAATGAATTTTAATTACACAATCAAGTGGTACATTGCACTACATCCATTGTGGATGATAGTGATGATGATTTTGTTAAGAATGGTGAATTTTGTGTTGAAAATGCAAATAATTTGGATGATGAGACTGAATTTGAATTTTTTTTTATCTAGTTTAGAGAGTTCAATTCATGAGTCTAAATTATAAAATCTGAAAAAAAAAATTACCAAATGCACTTAGGTGAAGTTAAAATATTAAAAGTGAAAGTACAAACTTTAGAAACTGAAAATATGACACTAAAGTCCTTATGTACTTCAACAAACATCACTTCAATGGATTTAGACAAGGTTATACGTCAAAGACCTAGCAACAAGTCGGGTTTTGAATATAAAAAATCTTCTAAGACTTTAAATTGCCCTAAACCTAAAAAGAAATAAGGTCAAGAGTCGAATGCAAAAATTATGAAATCTAATAATGCTAAATATTTTAATAAGAAATACAATTATGCATTTCAATATAAGCAATTTGATAAAAAAAATTAACAAAGAACAAAAGAATTTTTAAAATAATAATGCTATATTTTTCAATCCTAGTTAGTCAAATAAATTATATTTTAAAGGACCTGATGGATGTTTTATGAGTTTAAAAATTAAAATAATTTTAAAATCAAATCTCAAATATATGAGCATAAACGGGTTGTTTCTCAAAAACATAAAAATATTTCTAAAGAAAAATCCAAGACTCAAGCTCAAAAATTAAAGAAAACTACAAAAATATTTTTGTTAAAGGTAGTAAGAAGTCTCAAACATGTGTATTTTATAATTATTGTTGTCATATTGATCATAACTCACTTGATTGCAAACTTAGAAAGGAAAATAACATCACAAATCTTGTTTGAGTTTCTAAGATTAAAAATTAGATACCTCAATATTTAATTTTCCTTTTAAACCGTATATATCACATACTTAGGGGGAGTTAGCTAAATTATTTTTGAATGAATTATTTTTTATTTTGTTTTACTTTTAGAAATATTTTAAATTCTTTATCTTATACACGGTGCATACATTAAGGGGGAGCAATCAATTTAGTGGGAGCTAAATTGAAATAAATTCTTTATTCGCATCCTTTTGCTCAATTTTCAAAAATGGAAAGAAGTTTTTGGGTGAAATCCACATATCATTGTGCGACCCTTTTTCGCGCGCTCCGCACCGCCGCCGGGCGATGGGTTGCGGAAGAAGGACACGGAGATCCCTCCCGAGCGTGCATCTGCTGGGTGTCGGCCGATTCTGCCGATTAGAGATATTTGGATGCACATTCAGGGGGTTTTTAGTGATTGTGAGTTCTTGTAGATTCCGGTGGGCGCAAGCCCCCACCGTTAATTACCCTGGGCTACGAACCTCGAGGCACCTCTGGATCTTTGAAAGAGAGAAGCAAATAGTATAGTTAAAAGATGGTCAAGTGGTCGTCTAAGTTTATAAAACGGGGTCTACGGAAGATGAACCTACAAACAGACCGGTTCAATCTAGGGAAGACAAAACCTACAAACAGATCGGTTTTATCCTATGGGGACGAACCTACAAACGATCGGTTCGTCCATGCCACCTCGAGATGTAACCTTACCAACAGACTGTGTTAATCTCTTCATAGGAGGCTTGAGGTGAGTCTACATACAGACCGACTCTACCTCTCGTTGATCTAGAAGATAAACCTACAAACGAGACGGCTCAATCTTAACTAGCCAACAACCAATCACACAAAATACAACTCGAAGCGCTGAGCCGGTTGATCTTGAGGTTGGTGAATCAGGAGAAGGGTGGATATGGCCCACGTGTTTCTTCTCACCGATCTTCTAGATCATGAATTCGTAGCACTAAGCCGATTCATAAACCTAGGAAACACAATTGCACACAATGTCAAACACGAAGCGCCGGGCCGATTCAACATTGAGGCATGTGTAAGTGAAGGAACCTACCTACGAACGGTTCACATTCACTGTTTGTGGATGAATCTACCAACGACCGATTCAATCTCACATTCTCGGGAAATGAGCCAGGAGACAAACTCATCGACGGACGAGTTCAGTCTTGCCAGCTCAAACGGTCATGAATTACTTGTTCATGACACCGAGTCATTAAGATGTCACTTCGCTCGGACATCGTAATGTTCTTCTTCTTCAAAGTCGACATATCTCTCCATGCTGATGTCGTAGCTTTGGTCGATCTTCAACGGACGTCAAGATGTTCTTGTCTTGACTAATCATTCTACATGTTGCATTACTTGTGCAAAATTACTACGTAGCCCTACACCCCTTGTGTGAGCGTATTCAATCATGAGTTACTTGCTCATGGCAGCGAGTCATTAGGATGTCACCTCTCTAGGACATCGTAATTGTGCGACCCTTTTTCGCGCGCTCCGCACCGCCGCCGGGCGATGGGTTGCGGAAGAAGGACACGGAGATCCCTCCCGAGCGTGCATCTGCTGGGGTGTCGGCCGACTCTGACTCTGCGTTTAGAGATTATTTGGATGCACATTCGGGGGTTTTTTAGTGATTGTGAGTTCTTGTAGATTCGGTGGGCGCAAGCCCCCACCGTTAATTACCACTGGGCTACGAACCTCGAGGCACCTCTGGATCTTTGAAAGAGAGAAGCAAATAGTATAGTTAAAAGATGGTCAAGTGGTCGTCTAGGTTTATAAAACGGGATCTACGGAAGATGAACCTACAAACGGAGACCAGGTTCAATCTAGGGAAGACAAAACCTACAAACGGATCGGTTTTATCCTATGGGGGACGAACCTACAAACGGATCGGTTCGATCCATGCCACCTCGAGATGTAACCTTACCAACGGACCGGGTTAATCTCTTCATAGGAGGCTTGAGGTGAGTCTACATACGAGCCGAGCTCTACCTCGTTGATCTAGAAGATAAACCTACAAACGAGACCGGTTCAATCTTAACTAGTCAACAACCAATCACACAAAATACAACTCGAAGCGCTGAGCCGGTTGATCTTGAGGTTGGTGAATCAGGAGAAGGGTGGATATGGCCCACGTGTTTCTTCTCACCGATCTTCTAGATCATGAATTCGTAGCGCTAGGCCGATTCATAAACCTAGGAAACACAATTGCACACAATGTCAAACCTGAAGCGCTGGGCCAGTTCAACATTGAGGCATGTGTAAGTGAAGGAACCTACCTACAGAACGGTTCACATTCAACTGTTTTGTGGATGAATCTACCAACAGACCGATTCAATCTCACAGTCTCGGGAAATGAGTCAGGAGACAAACTCATCAACAGACAAGTTCAGTCTTGCCAGCTCAGATGGTCATGAATTACTTGTTCACGACACCGAGTCATTAAGATGTCACTTCGCTAGGACATCGTAATGTTCTTCATCTTCAAAGTCGACATATCTCTCCATGCTGATGTCGTAGCTTTGGTCATTCTTCAGCGAGCGTCAAGATGTTCTTGTCTCGACTAATCATTCTACGTGTTGCATTACTTGTGCAAAACTACTATGTTGCCCTACACCCCTTGTGTGAGCGTATTCAATCATGAGTTACTTGCTCATGGCAGCGAGTCATTAAGATGTCACCTATCTAGGACATCATAATGTTCTTCTTCTTCAGAGTCAACGTACATCTCCATGTTAATATCGTAGCTCTGATTACTCTTCATCAAGCGCCAAGATGTTCTTGTCTCGACATATTTACTCGTATTGCTATCAAAGCCTTATTCATCCTACGTCAAAATGTTCTGTCTTGACGTATTTTATTATTTTTCATCAAGTGTCAAGATGTTCTTGTCTTGACATATCTTCTCGTATTGCTATTAAAGCCTTAATCTTCTCGCGTTAAGATGTTCCTGTCTCAACGCATCTCCTCATGTTGTCATTGCAACCTTAGTTATCCTCCGTCAAGGTGTTCTCGTCTTGACTAATCATTCTAAATGTCATATCATGTGTGCAAATATTTATATGTGGCTCTACATTCCTTATGTGAGCATATTCATTCAAAAATGCACAAAGTCTATTATAATATCTTCCATTATTATAAAGATGTATTTATTATTATTATTATTATTACTATTATTATTATTATTATTATTATAATTATTTTATTACTATTATTATTATTTTTATTATTTTTATTTCTTAAACTCTATTTATCTATGTAGAAAATTATTTACAAAATAATAGAAAAGGGGTTAGCTATTTAACTAGATTTTTATTTATATTTTTGGGATTTTTATAATAGCTAAAATAGTAGAATTTTATTTCTTATTATTTCTAAACTCTATTTATTCTATAGAAAATCACTTACTAAAATAATAGAAAATAAAATGGCAATGATTTTATTTGTATTATTTTTAAAATGTTTATAATAGCTAAAGTAATAGGATTTTGTTATTATATTCTATTATATTGAAATACTATTCATTATATAAGAATTATTTACAAAATCAAAAGATGGTTAGCTATACTATTTTACTATTATTATTTTTATTATTATATTTTTATTATTATTACTTTTTTTTAATATCTATAATAGCTAAAAGAAATCATTACTAATATTCTATTCTATTTATTATACTATTCATTATGTCTATTCTTATTATTTCTATTTATTATCTATAGAAAAGTATAAGATTTTTATTATTAGTCATAAGAGATGAAATTCATTATGTTTTTATTACAACTATTATTTTATTACATTTTATTCATCAAAGTATATTTTTGTATATTTGTATAAAAATAACAAAAGAAATACAATTCATATTATAAAACTATATTATCATTCTTTATTATGAAAGAAAATGCATAGTAGTATATTTTGTATATTTTGTGCTATTTATTTTTATTATTCTTTTTACAGGAAAATATCAAGAAAATATCAATATAATATCTATTATTATTCATATATTTTTTTATTTATCAAAGAATATAGCTAATCTCATTATTTATTATAGTATATTACTATTACTATTATTATTTCATGGAAAATCACTTGAAAAATTACTAAAATATATCTAGTTATTATTTATGATTTTTATTTGTATTTTTAGAATTTTTATAGTATTTAAAATGACAAGTCAAATCTAGGTCAACTATATCAATATATGTAATGTATTTTGCTTTTAAATTGTTTTATCATGATTATATTTTTAAAACTGGAATATTATTGTACAGAAAAATAGTATGAAAAATAAGAAAATTTTAGAAACAAATTTGAGTCAATTTGGAGTTCAATAGCATTTTCAAATCATTTATTTACTCCATATTATTACTATTCTTTATTATTTAATTAATGGGCTTAATCTGGCCGCCGGATCTACTCCGAGATTGGTGCGCATCTTTCTAACTCTCTTCCTCACTTGGGCCGCCAGATTAGTTTGAGATGAGTGTTTAATGGATCTACGGCCCAGATTGGCACAGAGTTATTATTTAAATGTTTAAACGTATCTGGGCCGCTTAATTTAATTAAGATGCGTGTTTAATATGTATAAGGCCCAGATCTTTCCTCGTTTTAAATTTTCGAACTCTTGCCAAATCCCGTTCATCAGATATTCTTCAAGATTGACGGACACTTCAAGAATCGTGCAGACGATCTCTCCTCAGTCCCTGACCTCCCGATGTGTCAAGATCCGTGCTAGGTGGCGTTCCCGGTCGCCGGAACTTCCTTCCTCCGATCAGACCAGCACATTGATATCGTCTTAGTGCATAGAATCATTCTATATTATCCGATCAAAGATCTATACGGTGGTTGATACTTATACGACACTATCAGTTACTGTGCTAGTAAGAACCGGTATCAAGATCATTTCTTCATCAAATTCACCGAATTCAATTGAGATTCTTGACAATTATACGGCTATTGAGCATCGCCTTGACATGTACATATGATGCGGGATGAGTATGAAGCTTCCGGATGCTATTAACCGGGTTGGGACAACTGTGCATGGCGGGTATGCGGTACCGATTGGTACCGACTACGATCCTTTCTCAATTTGAGATGTTTTTATATTCAATTGACGACTCTCAGGCCTAAAGGCTCACCCAGACATTGCTAGGGCCAGTGGCTCGCTGAGATAGAGATCAATTGAAGCCAATTCAACTCTGTAATTTCATCAGTATATTGATTTGTGCTAGAATCAGTGCATTTCTTTGAATTTGCAAGAATTGGTTCATCTGTTCAATCAGAATCATACAACTAGGATACTCAAAGGATAACAAGTCATCATCTTTCATCAATTGAGCAAATATAACAAAGAAATCGGTTTAAAAGAAAAAGAATCATAAAGAACAGATGCAATACTATTGAATTATAAGAAAAATCTTTATATCTGTGACTAATCCAGGCCTAAAGGCTCACCAATCACTTTGTGATTGGGCGATGGCTCACTCAACTTGGATTTAATCATTTATTATTGATTAAGATTCATATAAAAAAGAAATAAAAGAATGTGGCAAAACAACAAGAATCAAGAAAGAAATGAATTGATTATCCATTAACTATGCAAAACATTCTAAATTCAAATACAAAGGATGAAATGCAAAGAAAAGCGCCAATGAGGCTAATGGACATATAACAATTACCTCTAAACTTGAATAGTAATCCGAATCAATTAGCTTCTGTGTAATCTCTACAATTGGCGTTTAACAGTAAATGGATACTCTCAATTGCTCTACTAATGGATGTATGGATGTGTGTATGTATGTCCCTCTTGTTGCTGCCAATTTTGGTTTATATAGGCTAATTAGGCTGATTAATCACAATTGTGATTGGTTAATTGCCTTTCACTCGGATTGCCACCTTGGGTTCATCTTCACCCTCCATTCTAATTCAATTAACGGTCCGGATAAGTTTGTGTTTGTTCTTTGGCCCGTATAACTTAGTTTACATTAGGATTTTTGAGTGTTGTCTTGCGCGATTTGGTTTGACTCCACACTCTCAATTACTCACATAACTCAACGACAAGCGGGCCCAAGGTCATTACTTACTATTTAAACACTCCATGATCACTCTGACTGCTATTTTATTCATTCACCATTTCCAATTTCACTAATCCCTTTTCTGCCTCATTTTCTTCTTTTGATCAATTAGCATCTCATACTTCAAATTGCCTCATCAATTCACCTCCATTGGCGTCGCCTTGCCCTAAAGGATCGACCTTGCCGTGCAATTTGATCTCCAGAGTGTTAATTCATCTCCTCTTATAAACTCAATTCTCGGTAATAAACCGATTTCATCCTTTGTTCATCCCTTTTCATCTGTTGATTCAATAGCACCTATAATTCGGTCGCCTAATCATCACTATCCGTCAGATCATCTTCAATCATGGTGAGGCGTCAAGGGAAGCGGAAGGCGCAAGCTTCGGTTGAATCGGGCAATGGCGAGAAGAAGAGGGAGGGAGAAGGCCCTTCCGCTAGCTTGGATGCGCACGGCACACGTGATCCAAAGGGCGGAAGAGAAGCGGAGCGACGGCGGCATAGGGCTCATGCACCGGGTTTATCTCTCTCTCGCTTTCTTTTTAAATTCAATTGCGTTGAACTGAATGAATAGGCTATATAGACTTGGTTCATGGCTTAACTATGCGCCTCTATCTGAATCTCTGACTATTGGGCCCCATTGTCAGATGTAAATGGGCTTAGGAGTAGCCATGTCAGCAATTTTAGGATTAATCATGCTAATGTGGCGTGTTTCTATTGGTTGCTTCATCGATCTGGCAATGTTTATATTAATCACCTTGTTTAATTTTGCTGACTGTGCATTAATTCTATGAGTGACACATGGCACATGATAGGGTCCACCTTGTATAGTCTTGGTCCAATAGCCCGCTTGCCATGTGTATCGACCGTAATTAATATGGTGAGGTGGCTTTGCTAGAACAATGCCATGTGGCACGGTGAGTTGAGATGGCTTCATGTGGCTGTGCCATGTGGCTTGAGGTTAGGTGAGGTGGCCTCCTCTGGTTGTGCCGTGTGGCACAGAGGGAGTGTAATGGACCACTGGTGTGATGCCATGTGGCATAGGATAGTATGAGGTGGACTGTCCAGATCTTGCCACGTGGCATGCTGGGGTGGGGCCCACATGTCGGTCGGTATGGTGGTGGGGCCCACATGGCGGAGGTGGACCAATGGGGTGCGACACGTGTCATGAGGTGGCCCAGTGAGATGCTGACACGTGTCACACTCTCTCTTTCCCGATTCGGTGTAGGTGTGCTTAGGATCCCCGGTTGCACCCGGATGTGTCTCTGTCCCCAAGTTGCACCCGGATGAACCCCCGATTGAATCTCGGCCTTTGATTAATCCATTTATTCTCGTCTTTATTTTCCCTGAATTTATTTTAATAGCTCCACTTATCCAAAAATCATGAAAATTTCACCAAAAATCCCTAAATTCATGATGATCATCCCTGTAATTTTTAATTCCATTTTTACCCCTGCCTCTCTGAATTAAAAATTCTTTTGTCCATAAAACCCTAATATTCCTTATGAATTAATCCCGATCTCAATTGTAGCTCGTGTCTCTGCCAATTATCTCCTCTTGCAGAAACCACCCTAACTAAATACCAATTAGACTTATATTGATATTCATTAGGGCTTGATTTGATCAAATGCTTGACTACTTATCGAATTAATACAAATCTAGACTTGATCGGGTGGTTGCTCCCGGCTTTTTGACCCGATCGGTCTTGTGAAATTGACTTTCAATCCCTTAACATGAGGGTGACTTGGTCAAAGAACCGACTACTTATCGAATTGACACAAATCAAAGCATGGTTAGGTGGTTGCTCATGACTTTGGCACCAGGTCGGCCTTGAAAGCAAAATCACATTTAGAATTTCTCATGACTAGTTGCATCAAAATGCTAGCTTGGCATTGACATCATTTCATGTAGCATAGGGATTATCTTGCTTGACTCCTTTCTAGGGTTAGCTTCAAAGCGATTTCTAGGGTTCAATTCTGACTCCTTCAATAGATTACTGAGGTGTGGGGTCCACCTGTCAGTGAAAATAGTCACATGGTGACTCATCAGATAGACTATGTTGTTAGATTCATCTACAAGGGACTGCTAGGTGGGTTCCACTTGTCAGATAAGATGTAATCAAATGGCTGACCCATCAAGAGATTTTCTCTCTCCTAAATCTCTCGAGGGTCAGCCACCTCAAATGAATAGGAGGTGGTGGGGTATTTATATCCTCGTCTTTCACCATATTATTCCATTGTGGGATTAATGCTTAACCTCTGTTCCGGGTTGGTTAGCTTTCTTAGCAAAATAGGCTAGGTCCATATCATTGGAGCTGCTCATAAGGGACTGCCATGTGGGTCCCACTTGTCAGAAAAGATAAAATCACATGGTGACACCCAAGAGGTCTCCTCTCTCCCTCGATCTTCTTGGGTGTCACTCATGCTGAATGGATAGAGAATAGCGGGGTATTTATACTCTTCACTTCATGCCCAACATTCCATTGTGGGACTAATGGATTTGTTCCGGGGTTATGCAGCGACCTTTCCTGATCAGTGGGCCACCTTTCCACTGCTCTCTCTCTTCTTCCCCTTTCTTATGATTTATCATCAATTTATTTCATTTATTCATCTACTCATCCTTGAAATTTTTCAAGGGTAAACAAAGAGCCACCCACCAAGACGAGTCTTGAACGCTCGAAAGGCTTGTCTTGGTGCATTATTCCTTATTATTCATCACTTCATTTCTCATGACGTCTTCTCTTCTTCGGGTATTGTAGTTCTTTCTCATGACGCCATTCCGCGTCGCCCCTTGGGACATTATCATTCTTTTTATGAGGATCCTAGCGATTGGACTCCTCTCGTCTCAGCCATCCGAGCGACTCCTGTCTACCCGCGAGGCGGCGGTTTATTCTTCGGGGATGATCGGCCTCGCTGACATCATGCCCCTTCGGCCTTTAGGCGTCGCTTCTACGGCTCCTTTGACACATCTCACGGGCAAGGAGATTATAGACGGGGAGGCTCACGGATGGACTCTTCGCTCCTTCATCACTCCTTTGGAGTGCCATGGATATCGGCTAGAGTGGACCGATACGTGCTCATGCGGGAGGGGACTCGCTCGAAGCGGCGGGATATATGACTCGGTTTTCTTGTCGATGTTTCATTATCATATCGACACACCACAGGCTACGGGCCTTTTGTGAAAGGTGGAACTATTCCACTAATACTCGTTCATCGATGATCGGGAGGCGACTCCGACCCTCCTAGAGATACGACGATTGGCCAGGCCGCCGATCTTCGGCCATTTCTATGACGAGTTCATGGTCTCGCCGTGACTCGGGGGACTTCACTCGATTCCCGCCTTCTTTGCATAGGATTTACGAGATTTACCATCATCTACGGAGGGGCATCCGGAGTTCCGTTCGAACATTGGATCGCCTATTTCACCGATCGGGTCCACACTCGCCCTACGGGTCCGGCTTCCACCGAGATCCATTTGGTACGGTCGGCTCGAGATTCATCATGACGGCCCTATCCCATCTCGGATACCCCGTGTTCACATGACGTGGATCGGGAGACTTATTTGACGACTTTCATTTCTTGGTGGATCTGCTATTTCTTATTACCTAGCTCCCCGCATACACCATTCGACCCTCGGTGTTCGTTATGGCGAGCACGATCGCGCGTGGCGACAGGATTTCCTTGGCCGTGCACTGTATCGGCCAACATTTATAGGTGCCTCCGCGGTCGACTTCATCTCGTAGTCCTTCACAGTGCCGGAGAGGCGATCCCGTGGCATCTGATTAGCGGATGGCTCCATTTGCATTGGTCTGGCTCATATGATCCCGGCATGGCGGTCACGCTACGAGATCGTCTACCCTTATTGGGCGACTTAGCTGGGGTGCAGCCAGCTTCATTGACTCCGGAGGCTGCCCGGTATAGATTCTTCAGGAGTCGAGACCATCTGCGCTTCTCCCGAGACAGATCAGTGGCCCGTGGGACATCTAGGGTTCTGCGACGGGATGGTGATTGACGAGCGAGTTCCCTCTTCGACTCTTCTAGCATTCGAGCCAGGCCTATTGATTTAGAGTACCTGATCAGTATTCGTCAGGGCTTTCTTCCTCTCAGATTGGGCGATTATATGTTCATTGAGCCCTATTCGCCACATAGATGTGCACATCAGTTCGGCTTGGATCAGGATATTCCAGCGCCTCTTCTCCGCCCTATATCACTGGCGGCTGATTTGGAGGGTATCGGATGGTGCTACACTCACCTCTTCCGACTAGGCACAGGCACTCGCTATCAGATGGTATCCACCTCTAGGACTTCCACCTTCACGAGGCGTTATCAGCAGTGGTATTATGGGACCATTCGCTCTTATCAGTCGTATACTCCTCCGGTGGTCGTCCGGAGTACATGTCCGCGAGATGGCCAGCCTCTATTAGATGGCACCGTTTCGCGTGATCGCAGCCCTTTTCCGGCCATTGCCGTAGAGCCTGTCGACTTTCAGGGTTTAGACATCCGGTTTTCTCATGCTCCCGTTAGGACCATTCTCACAGGTATGCTTCATCATCCCTTTAGGTTATTTCTTTTCGATAAGCCTCATCTCATTTCGACCAATTCTTCTTTGATTCAGAGCTGGCTTATGAGTATGATCACGCGGAGCCCGGGTTCTCGGTCCCTCGTCCACGAGTAGTTGGCGTTCATTCTCAGCCACATGTCGAGCCACCGGCTCCAGCTACCATGGGGAGAGATCGAGACGGCGCCTCTCAGCCGTCTTCTCCATTTTCTTTTCCTTCTCCCACTCCGGGTGACTTTCTTTACTGACTCGCCTATCCTTATTCGGGCGCACTTCATTTATATTTCTGATTAGGGTTTATTTTTAGCTCACGGGACATCTCCTATAGAGGCAGTTCAGGATGACATCGTAGCAGATCCATCAGCGCCTGCGAGTGCTTTGCCATTTCAGGGTTTTGCACCGACCTTGTCGTCGCAGGTTCGTGTGCTCCATTTGATACCTAGTTGCCAGCATGCACTAGTATTTTCATTCTTACATGTAAATTTTACAGACCCTGAGGCCGATGACATGGCATCTCCACATCGCTCGGAGCCTTTCTTTCATGACGGCCCCGCTTCTCCGTCGATCTTGCTGGTACCCACTGGAGACGGTGACTCATTTGATGTGGTTCTGGGGCCAGTGCTCACTCTTGTATTACCAGAGGAGGCTTCTTTAGAGCAGAGGAGTCCATTGGCTGTCGAGCCCGCAAGCGACGAGCCATTGCGATCGAGGAGGGCCATCTCATGCTTCTTCATCTCCCGACGGCACCTCTCATGGCCACGGATGGCAGAGTCTCGACTGAGCGGGTTGCAGTCGATTATGACTCGAGTTGGATGAGAGTTGGCTGGTGGAGCAGCTATTCCACAGCCCAGAGACGGGGGTTCCAGCTAGCGAGGGTCTTGCCGAGCCTCATACTTCTCCCGGTACTTTATATTTCTTTTATCATTTGCCCGTATTTTACTTTTCATGTACTTATACTTCTTCATTTTATTTTGTAGCCGGGTCTAGTGCACCTATGGGTCCTCCTGAGGCGACCGACATCCCTATCCCTGACTCAGTCCGGCCTGTCTCAGGCGACGAGGCAATAGGTTAGATCTTTTCTTCCTTCTATCTCTTCTTAGGTTATAACAATTTGTCTAACCCATTTATTTTACTTGCAGATGTTTCATCGAGGGATGTGCAGCTCGCCTTGGCGCGTTGGCGGATGCACTCGGATACTTTCTTCGGAGGCTATCCGCTAGATTTCGAGGTCTTGGACTCTCTCGCCCACGCGGTTTCTCTTTTGATCGGTATGGGGCGATGCGGGATACCATCGCACCGCTCTACTCATTGCACCTCGTCTCGAGAGCACTTTCATTTCCGGGAGGTGTGAGGAGGCGCTCGGGGCTTACCAGGATGCGAGCTCCCTCGTATACCAGCACGAGTTGGAGATCCATGAGCTGCGCAGGCATTTGGAGGCTGCTCGACTCCATTATCTTCAGCGGCTCTCTTCTTGTGCTACTCTCCGCTCTATGGGAGTCAGTGGTGGGCCCGCTCGACCGTCGTGCAGAGCTAGAGGACCGCGGATCATCGGTGGAGGGCTTCTCCCGACATCCGCGGGACGTCTCCCGTAGCCGCGCATTCACACGAGCGTCCGGGATAGTGCCTTCGCTCAGTTTTTGGATTTTGAGACGGCTTCGGAGGAGGACAGGCACTCCCTCCATGATTATCTGGAGACTATTAGTACTGTGCTATTAGAGTTGGAGTCCCGCTTTTTGGGCCCATAGACTGTACTTTTCATTTCTTCTTTTCTCCTTTTCTTTTACTATACTTGATATAGGATGCATTGACATTTATCATTTTGATCTCTTGTTGTGGATGATGTTTACTTCTATTATTATTCTTTCATTGCTTCCTCTGCAGCGCGAGGAAGTATTTTATTGATTTCATGCTATGCGCCTCCAATCTTATTTGCAAGAGCGCCCTATTACAACTGCTTTGCAGCGTCTAAAATAAAAGGAAAATCTTACAACATCCTATTACATTGATTCTATACATCATTTCTCTTTATTTATAGCAATATAAACTCAAGTAGCCGTGGTATTTTACGGATACCGAACCTGTCTGTATTGACCTCTAGGCCGGGTACAGAATAAACCCGTTTATCCCTTTATTACTGATGGATAAACTTACCAGTATCAATTGAATTATGGATGCAATTGATAACACCATTTTGTGGATGCTCCTTGTATATTTAATTGACATTTATTTTGTGGAAGCTCACCCACTCTCCCCTCATTTGTGCACCGTTGCGTGCAAAGTGGAAACTCACATTCACTCATCTCCACTCAATTTGTTTTGTGGGGTACTACCCTCAAACATCCATCACGCATCCCTGCGAGACAGGCTTTCATCGGGTAGGTCCGCTCTCCATGACCTGAGTCACTTCTTTAAGCGAATTACTTTATTTGACACTGAATGTCGGGCAAAAGCATAAACCCTTAGTCTGACCCCTCCATGACCTATTTTGGGATTAGAAACAGATCACCTCCTTGGGCGTGTGGTACTTTTGCGGATGAATGTACCCAACCTGTTTTTTATATTTTAGCTACCCTCAAACATCCATCACGCATCCTGCGAGACAGGCTTTCATCGGGTAGGTCCGCTCTCCATGACTCCGAGTCACTTCTTTAAGCGAGCGCTTTGTTTAACATGAAATGTCGGGTACAAGCGTAAACCCTTGATCTGACCCCTCCATGATATGTCGTGGGATTATGACACACCATTTCTTCGGGCGTGTGGTGCTTTTACGGATGAATGCACCCAACCTGGCTTTGTATAACACTCGTGGTGTCGGGGACAAAGGTGGCAACCCCTTATTGAAAAGATTTTATTATTTTTATTATCATTTTTTTTTTTTATAAGTAGGAAAGTAGGTTTTTATTGTTTTACATATATATCCTTTCATTTTTATTAGAAGAAGGCAGATTTTTTTGGTTATTAGTGATACATGTTACTAATAATACGAGAGTTATTTATTCATATGCCCTCGGAAGCGGCTATTTACTAGCCACCAATTTGCTCGACCTATCCCTTGGCTTGCTAGTGGGCGACCAATATGAGCAACTTTCGTCATTGGGCAACAGATAGTTTGAGGGACAAACTGCAAACCCTGCCCATTTTTGTGTTTATTCTGTATCAAATGGACAAACCCAGTGGTATTTGTATTGTGAGCCCAAACACCAAAGCTCTCGCCTTACATTCTCGCGTGGTTTTGGCGTTGTATTCCCTTATTCTATTTTTTATTTTGTTATAGGGCTAAATGTATTTGTGTGGTTTTGGATTTTTTAGATGCATTCTATTTACAGATGCACAAGTAGGGTTTTTGGGATTTTTATGCAAAAGTGGAGGTTAGACAGGGGTTTGTGTTTCGTGCACGTGTGTGTAAGCGAACACTTATTCCCTCCTTATTTATTTACAATAGATACTACTCGATCGGCCCCGCTCCGGGCTATGTGTAGTACTTCTTCAGATATCGCCCATTAATCGGTGGCATGGGCCTTTCACCTTCATGGTCTATGAGTTGGTATGCGCCGCCCCCGTATACCTTCTCAATTACGTATGGCCCTTCCCAATTCGGGGAGAATTTTGGGCCGATGTGCCGGCCAATGATCGGCCTCTTGAGGACAAGAACAAGCTCCCCTTGTTGAAATGCCCTGACTCGCGCCATCTTATCATATGCCCTTGCCATTTTTGCCTGATATATTTCAAGGTTCTGCTGGGCAGTCAATCTCTTTTCGTCCATGGCATCCAACTCGTCCAGTCTAAGTTGTTGGCATTCGTCCATGGTCATATTATTTTGCATAGCCACCCGTAATGACGGTAATTCCACCTCAAGAGGAGAACGGCTTCAACCCCAAAAGCCGAGAATACGGGGTAGCTTGCGTAGGCGTTCGGTACGTGGTCCCAGGTAAGCCCATAATGCCTCCCCGTAGACGGTTATCCCGGTCTCGTTGGTTGCGTCCACGGTCTTCTTCATGATATTTATTAGGGTTTTATTAAAGGCTTCAGCCAGGCCGTTGGCTCTCGGATTATAAATGGACGAGAATCTCCAGTCAATGTTAAATTGCTCCGCCAGGGCATAGACTTTGGAGCTCTTGAAGGCCGTCCCATTATCGGATATTATCCGTTGCGGGGTACCGAATCGGTAAAGGATGTGCGTCTTGAAGAATTTAACCACATCGGATGCTTTAACTTCTTTGAGTGGGATGGCTTCAGCCCATTTTGTAAAGTAATCCGTTGCCGCCAAGATGAACCGGTGACCTCTCGACGTAGGAGGGTCTATGGGCCCTACTATGTCTGTACCCCACATATTAAATGGCCAGGATGCTACTGTGGGGTGCAACGGGTTTGGCGCTTGATGTATAAAAGGGCCGTGTATCTGGCACATGCGGCACTTCCTTGCGTGAGCTTCACAATCAGCCACCATTGTGGGCCAATAATATCCCATTCGCTTGATCTTTAGCTTCATTTTTGGCCCAGACTGATGCGCTCCACATAGCCCGGAATGAACTTCTTTCATAACACCGCTTCGGCTTGGCCCGATACGCATCTTAGCCACAACTGATCATAAGACCTACGGTATAGCGTATTGCCCACATATGCATACCGTAGTACCCGTTTTCTTAGTTGATCAGCTATCCTTTTATCCTTGGGGAGGGTGCCATGCCGGAAATATTCGATGAACGGTTGTCTCCAATCATCGTCTTCTTCGATTATCATTGTCTCTTGGCATTCCATCTTTTCTAGCCCGTATTTTCATTATTCACATTGTCTGTCGTCGACACACAATGATAATGGTCTTCTATTGCGGACGATGATGTGGATTTCGACTCTGTTGGTTCACTCTTTAGCGAGTTTGGCCAACGCATCCGCTTCACTGTTCACGGCCCTCGTGACCTTCTCGATGGACACGTACGGGATTTTCTTCATTAATTCCATGGCCTTTCGGTGATATTGTATTAGTTCCGCTTTAAAACTTTATATTCGCCAATTATTTGATTTATTATCAGTTTGTGAATCCCCAAAGATACGCACGACCTTGATCTCTAGTTCCGGTGATAGCTCTAGTCCGGCGATAAGTGCCTCATACTCGCTTCATTATTTGTGCATGGTTCGGTTAAAGCCGAGAGAATGTCGTATTATCCCGCCTTCCGGGTTACGAAGACTAGTCTGCGCCGCCTCGCACAGTTGGGACTCCCGGGCCCGCGATCGGCTTGATCGACGAGGCGCCATCAAAGTACATCTCCCATATAGGACTTCCTTCTTCAACATGTAGAGTTTCCTCATCGGGAAAGTCACATTTTAATGGGGAGTCATCTTGATCGGGTGTGCGACCAGAAATCGCTAGCGCTTTGCCCCTTTATCGCCTTTTGCGGTGTATAGGTGATGTCGAACTCGGTAAGAATGATAGCCCACTTGGCCAGCCTCCCCGTCAACATTGGCCGAGTCATCAGATATTTGAGAGGGTCCACCTTGGATATTAATATGATTTTGTGGGCTAGCATGTAATGCCTCAATTTCTTCACCGCGAAGATTAGGGCTAGGCAATGCTTCTCGATCGGTGAATACCCGTGTTCTGCCCCCACCATCATGCGGCTTAAGTAATACAGCGCATTTTGGTTACCATCCTGGTTTTCTTGTGCCAATAGGGCTCCCAAGGATCCATCCAGAGCGGTCGTGTATAATATGAGCTCCTTCCCGGGTATGGGCGCCGCCAATACTGGAGGGTTGAGTAGGTATGCCTTGATCTCTTCAAAGGCTCGCTGGCACTCGCCATCCCACTTGAACGGGATATTCTTCTTAGTCAGCCGGGTGAATGGTTGGATTTTACCCGATAAATTGGCTATGAACCGCCTGATATACGCCAATTGCCCTTGCAATGATCGCAATTGTTTTAAGTTCTTTGGCGGGGATAGTTCAGTTATTGCTTTGATCTTGCCCGGGTCTATCTCAATGCCCCTGTGGCGTACCACAAACCCCAGAAATTTACCAGATGATACCATGAATGCGCATTTCAACGGGTTTAGTTTGAGCGCATGTTCTCTCAGGCGGTTGAAAACGACCTCGAGGTATTGGAGGTGTTCTTCATATGACATGGCCTTGATGACTAGGTCATCCACATAGCACTCTACTATCTTGTGGATTAGATCGTCGAATATTTTCGTCATCGCCCGTTGGTAGGTGGCTCCCGCATTTTTGAGCCCAAACGGCATGACTCTGTAGCAATATATGCCAATCGGCGTGCGGAATGCCGTATGCCTCTCATCTTCTGGCGCCATTTTGATTTGATTATAGCCCGCGTAACCGTCCATGAAGGAGAAGACTTCATAGGAGGATGTATGGTCGATTATGATTTCGGTTACTGGGAGCGGGAAATCATCCTTAGGGCACGCCTTGTTTAGGTCCCGAAAATCTACGCAAATGCGGATTTGCCCATTTTTCTTCTTAACCGGGACAATGCTAGCCACCCATTCTGGCGTCTCTTCTTCCCGTATGAAACCGGCGTCGATGAGTTTCTTTGTCTCTTCCACGACCTTCTCTTCGAGCTCTATTCTCATCCGCCTTGGCGCTTGTTTAATCGGCTTGAAGGTTGGATCAATTTTTAAGTAATGAACTGCTACGTTAGGATCTAATCCAGGCATTTCTTTATAACTCCAAGCGAAGCAGTCCATATAGCTTTTAAGGAATGTCTTCAACCTGTCAGCCACCTCCTTTGGTAACGACGCGCTTATGAAAGTTGGTCGCGGGTCTTCTTCCGTCCCCAGATTGATTTCAGCTAACTCATCGACCGTATTAGGTTCCTTTTCTAGCTGCTTCAAAGCATTTTTCAGGACTGGGGTATTGTCCTCTTCTGTTTCATTATTCAGCATTTCAACAGAAGTCATGCAACAGCTTTCTTCCATACGGTACCCGTTGAGGGACCCCTCAAAACATCTTTGCGTCATCGCAGTTATACCCTAACCCCCGAAGTGTATTTTATTTTGCCATCCAGGCCCAGGACCTTATTCGGCCGCCATTCCAGAGTTCATCGAAGCGCTTGGCCTCGGCCTTGGATATGTCTCTCAGACATTTTGCCCTTTTTGCCAGTTTATACAGTTCCTTTCCAAAGGGATGAGATGCAGCGTCATCACTCGTTGCATTCTCCGATTCTTGTTCTATCACCCACTTCTTCCAAGTGTTGTGATCAGGTTTCTTCAGAGACTGGGTTGAATCGCTCTGATAGAAAATTATAGCCTTATGGATGATAGTTTTCCCTTTGAGGCGCTCTACCTTTCCCGGCACAACAAAGGTCTTTAGGGTTTTAAGCGGCATGATATTGATTGAAGACCCTGCGTCAACCAGGATGCGACCAACCTTTTGCCCTCCGCAGTTTCCGGTGATGTATAGCGGGCGGTTATGGTCGACGGTGCCTATTAAGAGGTCATCGTACAGAAAATTTATGCGGGCGGCCGCTTGGCGGTGAATAGGGCTTCTGCATATTTTGCTCTACGAAGTATGACTTGTACTTCTCGGGATCTTGCAAGGCCTGGATTAGCACCTCTCTTAGGTCTTGTGACATCATCAACGCGTCAAATATGCTTAATAGCGCCGGAATCTTACGCGGATGTGCCAACACATTATATTCTTCGCCCGTCGACCGGGTCCTTTCTAGGTTCTTGCTTGGATTCTCGACCTCTTTACCTTTATTCTGGACCTTGTCCTTTCCTTTATCTGAATCCTTGGGAGCCTGTCTCTCGGGTATATAAGTCCCGGACCGGAGTACGGCTTTACATTCTTCATTTTTGGTCCCAGAGGTGCTTGCTTCTCCTTCATCATTCGGGAAGAACATCTCCTCTAAAGTTGGCATATCTTCGTCGTGAGAAGAATATACCATATTGCACGAAGCACCCCAGATCTCTTCGCTTTCTTCTTTATTTATTTCTTCATTTATATTTTCTTCCTTTTGACCTGGGGTTAACTTCTCCCGCTTCTTTGGAGATGAAGTGTTGAAGGGTGATCGCCTCGGGGCGCCTTCTCGTACTCTTCAATCTTGTTCTTTTTGGACTTGTTTGCTTCTATGCTTCTTTTTCTTCTTAAGAACCCGATCTTGGCTCGGTCCACCTTATAGTATACCCTGGGTTTTGGTGGGACCACGGCGTGATATCGTCTTTCCATTTCATGCCGGTTCTTTCTTGAGAGCTTTAAGCATTTTAATCGATTTCTTCGATAGGTGCGTAGTCCATTGCTCCTCTTGATCTTCACTTAGCTGGCCCGGGACTTTCTCTTCCTCATGAGAGATCGTATTGGCCTGTTCATGGGCTGATGGGCTTTGCAAGAACCCTTTTGGTAAAGTAATTTCACCGTTTTTGTACGCCTTCTCGACCCAATCTTTGAAGACCCGCAATCTTCGATTGAGTGCCCTATTATTCTTGTGGTACGGGCAAAAGTTGGGTTCGTCCGATTTATCGGCATCTTCCGGCGCTTACTGGCCGGCAGGGTTAGGCCGTTCTTCAGTGCCCCTCTGAAGATTTGGGCAACTTTATCTTTTCTGAAAGAGTACGGTCTAGATTTCTTTTGTTTAAGGGATTCAAAACTCCGTGAACTCCCTCCTGGGTTGGGGTCTGGGTCCCTTATTATAATTGTTGCCATTTGTGCCACTGCTGCTGCCTTGGGTGTCTGCGTTGGCAACCATCTTATCTTTCAACGAGGTGAATGCCACTTTGGTTTCAGCTCGGGCCCCTCGTTGCGGCCTATTATTCATAAAGCTCGGCACGGTGTGCGGTGACATCCTTTCCATGTTGGATACCGATCTGAGCAAGTCTTTAAATGTGTTGACCTTTGTCACACCAAGAAGCATGCCCATCCACCCGTCAATGTTCTTCATGATTAGGTTGACGGCCTCATCTTCGGTTAATGTGCGGTCGCATTTAATGCTGAGGTTCCGCCATCTGTTGATAAAATCAGTCATTGACTCCCCTTTCTTGGGTTTAGTGCTTGCCAGATCGGCTATGTTTATTTTGTCGGACACCATGACAAATCGCGCCCGAACGAGTCCGCCATTTCGTCCCAGTCCCGATCTTTGTTGTTTTCCGTGCGAATAATACCATTGGAAGGCGGTTCCCACTAGGCTTTGAGGGAATTGTCTTAACAACAAGATGCATCATTGCCACCCGTGTTGCGCGCACGAGGCTACAAAGTGGGCCGGGTGTTGTTCGGGGTTCGGTGTCTTTGTTGCCTTCCCGGAGAAGGTCTGAAGCGGGGGATCACATACCCTTTAGGATATTCTTCTAAGTCATATATGGCAGGGTATGGATGTCCACAGTTTTTTACAAGAGGGATAGCGTATCCACCTCCGCTATTTGCATTTGCTTGGGGCAATCATGGCTTGAATCTCTTTCCGGATATTCCCGTTGGTTCAGCCTCCACATCTATGGTTCTATGTGGATGGGGTTTAGAATCGACGGGTTGTTTTCCCTTATGATTGCTTTTGGTACTGTGGACCCCTTCTTGACGGGAACTACCAGCTTTGAAATTGGCGTCTTGTGATTCTTGCAATGATTTGACCGCCTTAATCAATTCTTCATTTTGCTTCAGCATGGTAGCGATTAGCTCCCGTTGCCTAATCAGCTCTTCATCCCGTGCCTCGATGTGGCCTTTTAATATTTCTATCTCATCGATAGGCATCTCGGGACGTGTTTCAACGTCATCTTCATTATCGAAGAAGTCAGGGTTTTCGTTGTGGTCTTCCCCTTCCCTGCTATTGCCCTCGGGATTGACTCTCTTGGGAGGTCTCCCTTTTCTACCATTATTTTTGTTGGTATTGGTGACGTGAGCTTGATTAGGCGGGGACTGGTCATCCTGAGCCATATTCACCTCAGCATCAGTGTCTGGATCAGTATCGTAGCTTATGCTGATGGTGTTGACCGAGAAGTGCTCTTCATAGCGAGCGGTTCTTCTCTTCTTCTTCGTTTGGTCAGAGGCAGTTATTTTTAGACTATTGAGTGGTATTCTCGAGCCTAATCGGCTGAATACACTCTTCTGACCTAGACGGCTGAACACGCTCTCGGGCGGAGCGTTGGATCTGCCGGCCTTGCTGGGCTGGGCTTGAGATTGGGACCTTGTTGGCTGGGAACCCTTTGGGACCCACACCTGCTGGGTGCTAGGTGTTGCCTTTGATGTGAACCTCTTCGGGTGCGGAGTTGAGACAATGGCTTGCGGCCGAGCCATGTCTTGAGATTGACCGGAGCGGGAGACGTATTGTCTCGACCTAGCGTTTCTCACGCTCTTCCTCTGCTTGAGGGCCCTGTGAGCCTTGTAGATGGCTTCTGCAGGGGCTTGAGACTTGTCCTGGCGGCGCTGAGGTCTTTGAGTTGGGCGAGGTGTGGGCTTAGGCACCTCCCATGCACGGCGGAGTTGGCCGTGGCCGAGTTCTTGGCCACTATTCGGAGAGCTGTGAATTTGTTAGAGACTGGGATAGCTGGCCTAGCCACCAGCTGGTTCTGGTATGCATCCAGGGCCCTCTTCCTGGACGCTTGAGAGTTACGGGCAGTTTGGGCTGCTGCCTTTGGGGCTGTCCTCTTGGACGGTCGCCTTCTCCTCTTTGGGGAGGTAGTAGGAGAGGCCATTACGTTGTTGGAGATCCCCTTGGGAGTCAGGGTGATCGATTCTTCCTCCTCGTCCGGGATGGAGATCCGGACGGTTGCGGGAGTGATCGTGGCCACTGGAGCTGGGCCATAGACAGTCAGTTCTTGTGGGATGGTCCCAAAGAACATGAATAGTTTGCCTTCTGGGCTCTTTGCAGGAATGACGGTGTAGGGAGCGAGGTTGAAATTTCCAAAGTATGCCATTTCCTGCAAAAACAAAAACACTTGAAAATTATTAGTCATTTTAGCACATAGAAGACCACTTGTATCTCTTAACTATTCTATTTGACTCTCTCTTTCGAGAGATAAGAGGAGAATCTAGGTCCCACCGGCGTGCGAATCTGTGCGACCCTTTTTCGCGCGCTCCGCCCGCGCCGGCGATGGGTTGCGGAAGAAGGACACGGAGATCCCTCCCGGCGTGCATCTGGCGGGGTGTCGGCCGACTCTGCTAGTTTAGAGATTATTTGGATGCACATTCGGGGGTTTTTAGTGATTGTGAGTTCTTGTAGATTCGGTGGCGCAAGCCCCACCGTTAATTACCCAGGCTACGAACCTCGAGGCACCTCTGGATCTTTGAAAGAGAGAAGCAAATAGTATAGTTAAAAGATGGTCAAGTGGTCGTCTAGGTTTATAAAACGGGATCTACGGAAGATGAACCTACAAACGGACCGGTTCAATCTAGGGAAGACAAAACCTACAAACGGATCGGTTTTATCCTATGGGGGACGAACCTACAAACGGATCGGTTCGATCCATGCCACCTCGAGATGTAACCTTACCAACGAGACCGGGTTAATCTCTTCATAGGAGGCTTGAGGTGAGTCTACATACGAGGCCAGACTCTACCTCTGTTGATCTAGAAGATAAACCTACAAACAGACCGGTTCAATCTTAACTAGTCAACAACCAATCACACAAAATACAACTCGAAGCGCGGCGGTTGATCTTGAGGTTGGTGAATCGGGAGAAAGGGTGGATATGGCCCACGTGTTTCTTCTCACCGATCTTCTAGATCATGAATTCGTAGCGCTAGGCCGATTCATAAACCTAGGAAACACAATTGCACACAATGTCAAACCCGAAGCGGGCCGGTTCAACATTGAGGCATGTGTAAGTGAAGGAACCTACCTACGAACGGTTCACATTCAACTGTTTTGTGGATGAATCTACCAACGGACCGATTCAATCTCACGGTCTCGGGAAATGAGTCGGAGACAAACTCATCAACGGACAAGTTCGGTCTTGCCGGCTCGGATGGTCATGAATTACTTGTTCACGACAGAGTCATTAAGATGTCACTTCGCTAGGACATCGTAATGTTCTTCATCTTCAAAGTCGACATATCTCTCCATGCGATGTCGTAGCTTTGGTCATTCTTCAGCGAGCGTCAAGATGTTCTTGTCTCGACTAATCATTCTACGTGTTGCATTACTTGTGCAAAACTACTATGTTGCCTACACCCCTTGTGTGAGCGTATTCAATCATGAGTTACTTGCTCATGGCAGCGAGTCATTAAGATGTCACCTATCTAGGACATCATAATGTTCTTCTTCTTCAGAGTCAACGTACATCTCCATGTTAATATCGTAGCTCTGATTACTCTTCATCAAGCGCCAAGATGTTCTTGTCTCGACATATTTACTCGTATTGCTATCAAAGCCTTATTCATCCTACGTCAAAATGTTCTGTCTTGACGTATTTTATTATTTTTCATCAAGTGTCAAGATGTTCTTGTCTTGACATATCTTCTCGTATTGCTATTAAAGCCTTAATCTTCTCGCGTTAAGATGTTCTGTCTCAACGCATCTCCTCATGTTGTCATTGCAACCTTAGTTATCCTCCGTCAAGGTGTTCTCGTCTTGACTAATCATTCTAAATGTCATATCATGTGTGCAAATATTTATATGTGGCTCTACATTCCTTATGTGAGCATATTCATTCAAAAATGCACAAAGTCTATTATAATATCTTCCATTATTATAAAGATGTATTTATTATTATTATTATTATTACTATTATTATTATTATTATTATTATAATTATTTTATTACTATTATTATTATTTTTATTATTTTTATTTCTTAAACTCTATTTATCTATGTAGAAAATTATTTACAAAATAATAGAAAAGGGGTTAGCTATTTAACTAGATTTTTATTTATATTTTTGGGATTTTTATAATAGCTAAAATAGTAGAATTTTATTTCTTATTATTTCTAAACTCTATTTATTCTATAGAAAATCACTTACTAAAATAATAGAAAATAAAATGGCAATGATTTTATTTGTATTATTTTTAAAATGTTTATAATAGCTAAAGTAATAGGATTTTGTTATTATATTCTATTATATTGAAATACTATTCATTATATAAAATTATTTACAAAATCAAAAGATGGTTAGCTATACTATTTTACTATTATTATTTTTATTATTATATTTTTATTATTATTACTTTTTTTAATATCTATAATAGCTAAAAGAAATCATTACTAATATTCTATTCTATTTATTATACTATTCATTATGTCTATTCTTATTATTTCTATTTATTATCTATAGAAAAGTATAAGATTTTTATTATTAGTCATAAGAGATGAAATTCATTATGTTTTTATTACAACTATTATTTTATTACATTTTATTCATCAAAGTATATTTTTGTATATTTGTATAGAAATAACAAAAGAAATACAATTCATATTATAAAACTATATTATCATTCTTTATTATGAAAGAAAATGCATAGTAGTATATTTTGTATATTTTGTGCTATTTATTTTTATTATTCTTTTTACAGGAAAATATCAAGAAAATATCAATATAATATCTATTATTATTCATATATTTTTTTATTTATCAAAGAATATAGCTAATCTCATTATTTATTATAGTATATTACTATTACTATTATTATTTCATGGAAAATCACTTGAAAAATTACTAAAATATATCTAGTTATTATTTATGATTTTTATTTGTATTTTTAGAATTTTTATAGTATTTAAAATGACAAGTCAAATCTAGGTCAACTATATCGATATATGTAATGTATTTTGCTTTTAAATTGTTTTATCATGATTATATTTTTAAAACTGGAATATTATTGTACAGAAAAATAGTATGAAAAATAAGAAAATTTTAGAAACAAATTTGAGTCAATTTGGAGTTCAATAGCATTTTCAAATCATTTATTTACTCCATATTATTACTATTACATTTATTATTTAATTAATGGGCTTAATGCGGGCGCGGATCTACTCCGAGATTGGTGCGCATCTTTCTAACTCTCTTCCTCACTTGGGCCGCCAGATTAGTTTGAGATGAGTGTTTAATGGATCTACGGCCCAGATTGGCACAGAGTTATTATTTAAATGTTTAAACGTATACGGGCGCTTAATTTAATTAAGATGCGTGTTTAATATGTATAAGGCCCGGATCTTTCCTCGTTTTAAATTTTCGAACTCTTGCCAAATCCGTTCATCAGATATTCTTCAAGATTGACGGACACTTCAAGAATCGTGCGGACGATCTCTCCTCGATCCACGACCTCCCGATGTGTCAAGATCCGTGCTAGGTGGCGTTCCGGTCGCGGAACTTCCTTCCTCCGATCGGACCGACACATTGATATCGTCTTAGTGCATAGAATCATTCTATATTATCCGATCAAAGATCTATACGGTGGTTGATACTTATACGACACTTTATCGATTCTTGTGCTTTAGTAGGCCGGTATCAAGATCATTTCTTCATCAAATTCACCGAATTCAATTGAGATTCTTGACAATTATACGGCTATTGAGCATCGCCTTGACATGTACATATGATGCGGGATGAGTATGAAGCTTCTGGATGCTATTAACCGGGTTGGGAAGCTGTGCATGGCGGGTATGCGGTGCTGGTTAGTGCAGACTACGATCCTTTCTCGATTTGAGATGTTTTTATATTCAATTGACGACTCTCAGGCCTAAAGGCTCACCCAGACATTGCTAGGGCCAGTGGCTCGCTGAGATAGAGATCAATTGAAGCCAATTCAACTCTGTAATTTCATCAGTATATTGATTTGTGCTAGAATCAGTGCATTTCTTTGAATTTGCAAGAATTGGTTCATCTGTTCAATCGAGAATCATACAACTAGGATACTCGAAAGGATAACAAGTCATCATCTTTCATCAATTGAGCAAATATAACAAAGAAATCGGTTTAAAAGAAAAAGAATCATAAAGAACAGATGCAATACTATTGAATTATAAGAAAAATCTTTATATACGTGACTAATCCGGGCTAAAGGCTACTTTGATCACTTTGTGATTGGGCGATGCTCATTTGGATTTAATCATTTATTATTGATTAAGATTCATATAAAAAAGAAATAAAAGAATGTGGCAAAACAACAAGAATCAAGAAAGAAATGAATTGATTATCCAATTAACTATGCAAAACATTCTAAATTCAAATACAAAGGATGAAATGCAAAGAAAAGCGCCAATGAGGCTAATGGACATATAACAATTACCTCTAAACTTGAATAGTAATCCGAATCAATTAGCTTACGTGTAATCTCTACAATTGGCGTTTAACGATAAATGGATACTCTCAATTGCTCTACTAATGGATGTATGGATGTGTGTATGTATGTCCCTCTTGTTGCTTTGCCAATTTTGGTTTATATAGGCTAATTAGGTGATTAATCACAATTGTGATTGGTTAATTGCCTTTCACTCGGATTGCCACCTTGGGTTCATCTTCACCCTCCATTCTAATTCAATTAACGGTCCAGATAAGTTTGTGTTTGTTCTTTGCGGCCGTATAACTTAGTTTACATTAGGATTTTTGATGTCTTGCGCGATTTGGTTTGACTCCACTCTCGATTACTCACATAACTCAGCGACAACAAGCGGGCCCAGGTCATTACTTACTATTTAAACACTCCATGATCACTCATTTGCTATTTTATTCATTCACCATTTCCAATTTCACTAATCCCTTTTACTGCCTCATTTTCTTCTTTTGATCAATTAGCATCTCATACTTCAAATTGCCTCGTCAATTCACCTCCATTGGCGTCGCCTTGCCCTAAAGGATCGACCTTGCGTGCAATTTGATCTCCAGTGTTAATTCATCTCCTCTTATAAACTCGATTCTCGGTAATAAACCGATTTCATCCTTTGTTCATCCCTTTTCATCTGTTGATTCAATAGCACCTATAATTCGGTCGCCTAATCATCACTATCCGTCAGATCATCTTCAATCATGGTGAGGCGTCAAGGGAAGCGGAAGGCGCAAGCTTCGGTTGAATCGGGCAATGGCGAGAAGAAGAGGAGGGAGAAGGCCCTTCCGCTAGCTTGGATGCGCACGGCACACGTGATCCAAGGCGAGAAGAGAAGCGGAGCGACGGCATAGGGCTCATGCACCGGGTTTATCTCTCTCTCGCTTTCTTTTTAAATTCAATTGCGTTGAGCGAATGAATAGGCTATATAGACTTGGTTCATGGCTTAACTATGCGCCTCTATCTGAATCTCGACTATTGGGCCCCATTGTCGGATGTAAATGGGCTTAGGAGTAGCCATGTCGGCAATTTTAGGATTAATCATGCTAATGTGGCGTGTTTCTATTGGGCTTCATCGATCGGCAATGTTTATATTAATCACCTTGTTTAATTTTCTTGTTGTGCATTAATTCTATGAGTGACACATGGCACATGATAGGGTCCTCCACTGTATAGTCTTGGTCCAATAACTTTCTTTGCCATGTGTATCGACTGTAATTAATATGGTGAGGTGGCCTGCTAGAACAATGCCATGTGGCACAGCTGAGTTGAGATGGCTTCATGTGGCTGTGCCATGTGGCTTGAGGTTAGGTGAGGTGGCCTCCTCTGGTTGTGCCATGTGGCACAGAGGGAGTGTAATGGACCACTGGTGTGATGCCATGTGGCATAGGATAGTATGAGGTGGACCTGTCAGATCTTGCCACGTGGCATGCTGGTGGGGCCCACATGTCAGGTCAGTATGGTGGTGGGGCCCACATGGTGAGGTGGACCCGATGGGGTGCGACACGTGTCATGAGGTGGCCCGGTGAGATGCTTGACACGTGTCACACTCTCTCTCTTCCCCGATTCGGTGTAGGTGTGCTTAGGATCCCCGGTTGCACCCGGATGTGTCTCTGTCCCCAAGTTGCACCCGGATGAACCCCGATTGAATCTCAGCCTTTGATTAATCCATTTATTCTGTCTTTATTTTCCCTGAATTTATTTTAATAGCTCCACTTATCCAAAAATCATGAAAATTTCACCAAAAATCCCTAAATTCATGATGATCATCCCTGTAATTTTTAATTCCATTTTTACCCCTGCCTCTCTGAATTAAAAATTCTTTTGTCCATAAAACCCTAATATTCCTTATGAATTAATCCCTGATCTCAATTGTAGCTCTGTGCCTCTGCCAATTGTCTCCCTCTTGCAGAAACCACCCTAACTAAATACCAATTAGACTTATATTGATATTCATTAGGGCTTGATTTGATCAAATGCTGACTACTTATCAGCAATTAATACAAATCTAGACTTGATCAGGTGGTTGCTCCCGGCTTTGGCACCTGATCAGTCTTGTGAAATTGACTTTCAATCCCTTAACATGAGGGTGACTTGGTCAAAGAACTGACTACTTATCAGTAATTGACACAAATCAAAGCATGGTTAGGTGGTTGCTCGCGACTTTGGCACCAGAGTCGGCCTTGAAAGCAAAATCACATTTAGAATTTCTCATGACTAGTTGCATCAAAATGCTAGCTTGGCATTGACATCATTTCATGTAGCATAGGGATTATCTTGCTTGACTCCTTTCTAGGGTTAGCTTCAAAGGCGATTTCTAGGGTTCAATTCGACTCCTTGATAGATTCTTGAGGTGTGGGGTCCACTGTCGGTGAAAATAGTCACATGGTGACTCATCGGATAGACTATGTTGTTAGATTCATCTACAAGGGAATTTGCTAGGTGGGTTCCACTTGTCGGATAAGATGTAATCAAATGGCTGACCCATCAAGAGATTTTCTCTCTCCTAAATCTCTCGAGGGTCAGCCACCTCAAATGAATAGGAGGTGGTGGGGTATTTATATCCTCGTCTTTCACCATATTATTCCATTGTGGGATTAATGCTTAACCTCTGTTCGGGTTGGTTAGCTTTCTTAGCAAAATAGGCTAGGTCCATATCATTGGAGTACTCATAAGGGACGCCATGTGGGTCCCACTTGTCGAAAAAGATAAAATCACATGGTGACACCCAAGAGGTCTCCTCTCTCCTCGATCTTCTTGGGTGTCACTCATGCTCTTGAATGGATAGAGAATAGCGGGGTATTTATACTCTTCACTTCATGCCCGACATTCCATTGTGGGACTAATGGATTTGTTCGGGGTTATGCGACGACCTTTCTGATCGGTGGGCCACCTTTCCACTGCTCTCTCTCTTCTTCCCCTTTCTTATGATTTATCATCAATTTATTTCATTTATTCATCTACTCATCCTTGAAATTTTTCAAGGGTAAACAGTAATGTTCTTCTTCTCCAGATTTGACGTACATCTCCATGTTAACGTCACAACTCTGATTATTCTTCAAATGTCAAGATGTTCCTGTCTCGACATATTTCTTCATGTCGCTATCAAAGCCTTAATCTTCTCACGTCAAGATGTTCTTATCTCAACGCATCTTCTTCATATTGCTATCGAAGCCTTAATCATCCCACGTCAAGATGTTCTTGTCTCAACGTATCTTATTATTATTCATCAAATGTCAAGATGTTCTTGTCTCGACATATTTTTTTATATTGCTATTAAATCCTTAATCATCCTACGTCAAAATGTTCTTGTCTTAACGTATCTTATTATTATTCATCAAATGTCAAGATATTCTTGTCTCGACATATCTTTCTAAATGTTGTGCAAATATTCTCATGTGACTCTACACTCCTTGTGTGAGCATTTTTGTTCATCTCAAAAAATATACAAAGCCCATATAATACCTTCTATTATTATCTCTATTATAAAGATGCATTTATTTATTATTATTATTATTATTACTATTATTATTATTATTTTATTATTATTATTATTTTTGAATGCTATTTATTTATGTAGAAAACTATTTACAAAATAATAAGAAAAGGGGTAGCTATTAACTTAGAACTTTATTTATATTTTTGGGATTTTTTTTTTATAATGGCTAAAATAGTAGAATTTTATTTTTATTATTTCTAAACTCTATTTATTTTGTAGAAAATCACTTACAAAAATAATAGAAAGTAAGATAGCTATGTTTTATTTATATTTTTTTAAAATGCTTATAATAGCTAAAGTAATAGAATTTTGTTATTATATTCTATTATATTGTAATACTATTCATTATGTAAGAATTATTTACAAAATCAAAAGATGGTTAGCTATACTATTTTACTATTATCATTATTATTATTATTATTATTATTTTATTATTATATTTTTTTTTAATATCTATAATAGCTAAAAGAAATCATTACTAACATTCTATTCTATTTATTATACTATTCATTATATCTATTTTTATTATCTCTATTTATTATCTATAGAAAAGCATAAGATTTTATTATTAGTCATAAGGGATGAAATTCATTATGTTTCTATTAAAACTATTATTTTTATCACATTTTATTCATCAAAAGTATATTTTTGTATATTTGTATAGAAATAACAAAAGAAATACAACTCATATTATAAAACTATATTATCATCCTTTATTATAAAGAAAATGCATTTTACTATTTATTACCATAATAGTGTATTTTGTATATTTTGTGCTATTTATTTGTTATTGTATTTTTATAGAAAATATCAATATAGTATCTATTATTATATTTTTTATCAAGAAATATAGCTAATCTCATTATTTATTATGGTATATTACTATCACCATTATTATTTCATGGAAAATCACTTGGAAAATCACTAAAATATATATCTAGCTATTTTATGATTTTTATTTGTATTTTTGGAATTTTTATAGTATTTAACATGACAAGTCAAATCTAGGTCAACTATATCAATATATGTAATGCATTTTGCTTTTAAAATGTTTTATTATGATTATGTTTCTAAAACTGGAATATTATTGTATAGAAAAATAGTATGAAAAATAAGAAAATTTTAGAAACAAATTTGAGTCAATTTGGAGTTCAATAACATTTTCAAATCATTTATTTACTCCATATTATTATTATTCTGTTATTATTTAATTAATGGGCTTAATCTGGGCGTCAGATCTGCTCTGAGATCGGCGCGCATCTTTCTAACTCTTTTCTTCATTTGGGCCGCCGATTAGTTTGAGATGAGTATTTAATGGATCTACTGATTAGCACGAGTTTGTTATTTAAATGTTTAAACATATCTGGTAGTTAGATTTAATTAAGATCCGTGTTTAAGGGTTCTAAGGCCCGATCTTCTTCCGTTTAATTTCTCCAAACTTTTAATGGATCTCATCCGCCGACGAATCCTCAAGATTGGTGATCGCTTCAGTGATCGTGCAAAGAGAATCTCTTCGGCCCCCGACTCTCCGATGTATCAAGATCCGTGCTAGGTGGCGTTCCCGGCCACCGGAGCTCTCCTTCTCCGATCAGACCCGTGCCCTAGCGTCGCCTCGGTAAGTGGAGTCTTTCTATATCGTCCGATCAGGAATCCATACGGTGGTTGATACTCTTATAGTAGTGTCAGTTGGTGCATTAATCAAAATCGGTACCAAGATCCTTTCTTCATCAAATTCACCGAATTCAATTGAGATTCTTGGCAATTATACAACCATTGAGCATCGCCTTGATATGTATATATGATCTGAGACGAGTATAAAGCTTCTTGTATGCTATTAATCGAGTTGAAGCAATTACACATGGCGGTATGCGGTACCGATTGGTACCGGTTACAATTACTTCTTATTTTGAAATGTTTTTGTATTCTATTGACCATTCTCGTGCCTAAAGGCTCACCCGGACATTGTCAGGGGCGGTGGCTCGCCGAGATGATAATCAATTAGAATCAATTCTCCTCTCGGAACTTTATCGATATCGCGATTTGTAATGGAATCGGTGCGCTTTTTGAAATTGCAAGAATCGACTCATCTATTCAATTATAATCATGCAGCTAAGATGCTAAAAGGATAGCAAGTTATAATCTTTCATCAATTAGACAAATATAAGCAAAGAAACCGATTAAAAAGAAGAAATCATAAAGGGACAGATGCAATATTATTTGAATTATGAAAAATCTTTATACCCGTGACTAATCCAGGCCTAAAGGCTCACCAATCACTTTGTGATTGGGCCAAATGTCTGGCTCACCTGGATTCAATCACTCATTATTGATTGAGATTATAAAAAAAGAAAATAAAAAATGTAGCAAAATAACAAGAATCAAGAACTAAATGGATTGATCATCCAATTGACTGTGTAAAACCTTCTAGATTTAGCTACAAGATATGAAATACAAAGAAAAGCGCCAATTGAATTCATGGACATATGATCAATTACCTCTAAACTTGAATAGTAATCCAAATCGGTTAGCTTCTGTAATCTCTCTCTCTCTATAATTGGCCTTTAATAGTGAATGGGTACTCTCAATTATTCTGCTAATGAATGTTTATGGATGTGTTTCTGTATGTATCTCCCCCCTTTCACTGTTGCTGCCAATTTTGGTTTATATAGGCTAATTAGGCTGATTAATCACAATTGTGATTGGTTAATTGCCTTTCACTCGGATTGCCACCTTGGGTTCATCTTCACCCTCCATTCTAATTCAATTAACGGTCCAGATAAGTTTGTGTTTGTTTTCTAACCGCTTTCTGTTATGGTTTGACTGTGCCGCAACTCGTTTGACTCCAATTCAACAGATACTTCGGTTGATAAGCAAGCCTTCTTATCACTAGACCGTATTTAAATGCCTCTGCATAGTTGCCATTACTTCTTCTCTCTCAATTCCACTGAATTTCATTTATTTCAAAATCTGGTTTCTGCCTCACCTCTTCTCTTGGCGCAACTCACTTCTTCCACTCAATCACTCACTCCTTCTATGCTAATCAAGCGTCGCCTTGATCTGAATAAGCTTTCGATCATTCAATTTGGCCTTTGAAGTGCCTATCAAGCTCGCCTCTTTATTACTATCTCTCATGCGATTTTCAATCTTCAAGCCTTCCTCTTGCTCAATTCCTTTGTAATTACTTGTCAATTGACATCGCCTAAGCATAATCAAGTCGTCTCGTGCTCAATTTAGCGCTCGAAGTATTCAATTGTACTCAACAGAAGTGCCTTCTTACTGTTCCAATTCGAATTGAGGTAAGCTTATTGTTTAACTCCCTTTTATTGTTATCCCCCTGCTCTAGCTTCTCTAATTAATTCATTAAAGTGCATCAATCGTCTTTGAAGCTCTTGCAATGGTGAGACGCCATGGGAAGAAGCGACTCGCGCGCGAGGAGAAGGAGAAGAAGAGAGAGCGGGGAGAGTGTTCGGCTGGGATGGATGGCTCAGGCGCACGCGCACCAAAGCGCCAGAGGGAGTAGGTCAGCAACTGGGGGAGCATGCACCAGGTTCACCTTCTTTTCATCTCTTGTTTTAAATTGAATTGCGCTGTATTGGATAGACAGGATGAATGGACTTGGTTTACATCTTTAGCTTATGATCCTAGCCTTATTCACCTGACTACTGGGTCCCACCTGTAAGGTTTAAGCGTTTAAGGCTGTGAGGTTAGCAACTGATTAATGCTAATATGCTGAGGTGGCTCTTCCTGATTGGTTGATTGCTTGTTAAACAAATCCTTAACACTAATGATCTGTAAATGGTGGGTGATGTGGCTCGGCCTAGTAATGCCATGTGTGTTGTCATCCACGACTTGTACCAATCATAGGAAGCCATCTGTCCCTTCTTGTACATACTGTGTGATGACATGGCACCAGTGAGTGCATGCCATGTGGCATCCAGTGGGGCCCACTTGTCAGTCGCCTTATAGCATAGTGGGATTCATAGTGGTGAGGTGGACCAATGAGGGAAGGCCACATGGCAATGGGCTGTTGAGGTGGCCTTATAGCATGCTGCCATTTGTCTTGTGCTGGATGAGGTGGCTGCTGATGTGGACCAATGGCTGACTGCCACGTGGCATAGGTGGGGCCCACTTGTCAGGTCTGTAGGGGTGTGGGGCCCACATGGCTGAGGTGGACCAATGGGGTGCTGACACGTGGCATGAGGTGGCCCAATGAGGTGCTGACACGTGTCACACCCTCTCTCTTCTCTGATTCGGTATAGGTGTGCTTAGGATCCCCGGTTGCACCCGATGTGTCTCTCGTCCCCAAGTTGCACCCGGATGAACCCTCGATTGAATCTCACCTTTGATTAATCCATTTATTCGTCTTTATTTTCCCCGAATTTATTTTAATAGCTCCACTTATCCAAAAATCATGAAAATTTTACCAAAATTCTCTAAATTCATGATAATCACCTCTGTATTTTTATATTCCATTTTTACCCCTGTCTGCTTGTGCTAAAAATTCCATGATCAATAAAACCCTGTTTATTCTTATAAAATCCCTATTTACCAGTTGTAGCTCAGTGTCTCTGCCAATTCTCTCTCTCTTGCAGAAACCACCCTAACTAAATACCAATTAGACTTATATTGATATTCATTAGGGTTTGATTTGATCAAATGCTGACTACTTATCAGCAATCTAGACTTGATCATCAAGTGGTTGCTCCCACTTGCACTGATCGGTCTTGTGAAATTGACTTTCAATCCCTTAACATGAGGGTAATTTGGTCATAGAGCCGACTACTTATCGAATTGACACAAATTAAAGCATGGTTAGGTGGTTGCTCACAACTTTGGCACCAGGTCAGCTTTGAAAGCAAAAATCACATTGGGATTTCTCATGATTGGTTGTATCAAAATACTGGCTTGGCATTGATACTATTCCATGTAGTACAGGGATTGTACTGCTTCAGCTCATAGGGTTTAATCTTGTTTTTTTCTCTCTTGTATTTCTTCCTTCAACCTTTCAGGGGTAAACAAAGAGCCACCCACCAAAGCGGTCCCGAAGAATTTGGCAATTTGAAGGGCCTGCTTTGGTGCACATATCCGACACACCTCTCTCCCTCCTCGGGTTCTGTGCTAGACTTCGATAGATTTTCCTTTAATCGATTCTTCTCATGAGCGCAACATAGTGGGGCTGTCCTCTCGGCCTCTCGCTCGTGGGGTAATGGTGCATGTACTCGGCCTCCCGCCGAGCTACCCGTCACCACTATGGGGATAGGTAAAGATAGCATCTCTCGCTACCTTATTCGCCTTCTTTCTCTTTCTTTCACTGTTGGGGATGCTGGTCGCCTGCTTTGCTATTTTCTCATCTCTTCTTTCGCAGTATGGGAGATTTTCATAAGCTCTTTACATTTTACACTCTCAATCTTAGTTGCAAAAGTGCCTAATACAAATGCTTTTATTTTCACATAGCATCTAAGTACAAAAATAGAAAAAGGGAAAACTTTACAAAGACCCTATTGCACTTATTCTATACATAGTTTCTCTTTATTTATTACAATACGTAACTCAAGTAACCGTGGTATTTTACTTGATACCGAACCTGTCCGTATTGACCTCTAGGCCGGCACAGAATAAACCCGTTTATCCCTTTATTACCGATGGATAAACTTACCGATCAATTGGATTATGGATGCAATTGATAACACCATTTTGTGGATGCTCCTTGTATATTTAGTTGACATTTATTTGTGGAAGCTCACCCACTCTCCCTCATTTGTGCACCGTTGCGTGCTAAAGTGGAAACTCACGTTCACTCATCTCCACTCAATTTGTTTTGTGGGGTACTACCCTCAAACATCCATCACGCATCCTCGCGAGACAAGCTTTCATCGGGTAGGTCCGCTCTCCATGACCCGAGTCACTTCTTTAAGCGAATTACTTTATTTGACACCGAATGTCGGGCAAAAGCATAAACCCTTAGTCCGACCCCTCCATGACCTATTTTGGGATTAGAAACAGATCACCTCCTTGGGCGTGTGGTACTTTTGCGGATGAATGTACCCAACCCGGTTTTTTATATTTTAGCTACCCTCAAACATCCATCACGCATCCCCGCGAGACAAGCTTTCATCGGGTAGGTCCGCTTTCCATGACCCGAGTCACTTCTTTAAGCGAGCCGCTTTGTTTAACATGAAATGCCTGCACAAGCGTAAACCCTTGGTCGACCCCTCCATGATGTGTCGTGGGATTATGACACACCATTTCTTCGGGCGTGTGGTGCTTTTACGATGAATGCACCCAACCCGGCTTTGTATAACACTCGTGGTGTCGGGGACAAAGGTGGCAACCCCTTATTGAAAAGATTTTATTATTTTTATTATCATCATTTTTTTTTTATGAGTAGGAAAGTAGGTTTTTATTGTTTTACATATATATCCTTTCATTTTTATTAGAAGAAGGCGATTTTTGGTTATTAGTGATACATGTTACTAATAATACGAGAGTTATTTATTCATATGCCCTCGGAAGCGGCTATTTACTAGCCACCAATTTGCTCGACCTATCCCTTGGCTTGCGCCGTGGGCGACCAATATGAGCAACTTTCGTCATTGGGCAAATGATATAGTTTGAGGGACAACCGCAAACCCCGCCCATTTTTGTGTTTATTCTCGTATCAAATGGACAAACCCGGTGGTATTTGTATTGTGAGCCCAAACACCAAAGCTCTCGCCTTACATTCTCGCGTGGTTTTGGCGTTGTATTCCCTTATTCTATTTTTTATTTTGTTATAGGGCTAAATGTATTTGTGTGGTTTTGGATTTTTAGATGCATTCTATTTACGATGCATAAGTAGGGTTTTTGGGATTTTTATGCAAAAGTGGAGGTTAGACATGGGTTTGTGTTTCGTGCACGTGTGTGTAGGCGAACACTTATTCCCTCCTTATTTATTTACAATAGATACTACTCGGTTGGCCCTCTCAGGGCTAGGTGTAGTACTTCTTCGTATATCGCCCATTAATCGGTGGCATGGGTCTTTCACCTTCATGGTCTATGAGTTGGTATGCGCCGCCCCCGTATACCTTCTCAATTACATATGGCCCTTCCCAATTCGGAGAGAATTTCGGGCCGATGTGCCGGCCAATGATCGGCCTCTTGAGGACAAGAACAAGCTCTCCTTGTTGAAATGCCCTGACTCGCGCCATTTTGTCATATGCCCTTGCCATTTTTGCCTGATATATTTCAAGGTTCTGCTGGGCTATCAGTCTCTTTTCGTCCATGGCATCCAATTCGTCCAATCTAAGTTGTTGGCATTCATCCATGGTCATGTCATTTTGCATAGCCACCCGTAATGACGGTAGTTCTACCTCAAGAGGGAGGACGGCTTCAACCCCAAAAGCCAGAGAATACGGGGTAGCTTGCGTAGGCGTTCGGTACGTAGTTCGGTAAGCCCATAATGCCTCTTGTAGACGATTATCCCAGTCTCGTTGGTTGCCGTCCACAGTCTTCTTCATGATATTTATTAGGGTTTTATTAAAGGCTTCGGCCAGGCCGTTGGCTCTCGGATTATAAATGGACGAGAATCTCCAAATCAATATTGAACCGTTCTCGCCAGGGCATAGACTTTGGAGCTCTTGAAGGCCGTCCCGTTATCGGATATTATCCGTTGCGGTGTACCGAATCGGTAGAGGATGTGCGTCTTGAAGAACTTAACCACATCGGATGCTTTAACTTCTTTAAGCGGAACGGCCTCGGCCCATTTTGTAAAATAATCTGTTGCTGCCAGATGAACCGGTGACCTCTCGACGTAGGAGGGTCTATGGGCCCCACTATATCTGTGCCCCACATATTAAATGGCCAGGATGCTACCGTGGGGTGCAACGGGTTTGGCGCTTGATGTATAAAAGGACCATGTACTTGGCACATGCGGCACTTCTTTGCATGCTCTTCACAATCAGCCACCATCGTGGGCCAATAATACCCCATTCGCTTGATCTTTAGCTTCATTTTTGGCCCAGACTGATGTGCTCCGCATAGTCCGGAATGAACTTCTTTCATAACCTGCCCGGCTTCAGGCCCTGATACACATCTCAGCCACAACTGATCATAAGACCTACGGTATAGCGTATTGCCCACATATGCATACCGTAGTACCCGTTTTTTTATTTGATCAGCCATCCTTTTATCTTTGGGAAGGGTACCATGCCGGAAATATTCGATAAACGGTTGTCTCCAATCATCGTCTTCTTCGGTTATCATTGTTTCTTGGCATTCTATCTTTTCTAGCCCAGCATTTTCATTACTCACATCATCTGTTGTTTGACACAATGATAATGGCCTCCTATTGCGGACGATGATGTGGATTTCCGGCTCTGTTGGTTCACCCAGCTCCTTGGCGAGTTTGGCCAACGCATCTGCTTCACCATTCACAGCCCTCGTGACCTTCTCGATAGATACGTACGGGATTTTCTTCATTAATTCCATGGCCTTTCGATGATATTGTATTAGTTCCGGCTTCAAGACCTTGTATTTGCCGATTATTTGATTTATTATCAGCTGTGAATCCCCAAAGATACGCACAGCCTTGATTTCCAGCTCCAATGAAAGCTCTAGTCCGGCGATAAGTGCCTCATACTCTGCTTCATTATTTGTGCATGGTTCGGTTAAAGCCAGAGAATGTCGTATTATCCCGCCTTCCGGGGTTACGAAGACTAGTCCTGCGCCAGCTCGCACAGTTGGGACTCCCGGGCCCACGATCGGCTTGATCGACGAGGCGCCATCAAAGTACATCTCCCATATAGGACCTCCTTCTTCAACATGTAGAGTTTCCTCGTCGGGAAAGTCACATTTTAATGGGGAGTCATCTTGAATTGGGTGTGCAGCCAGGAAATCCGCCAGCGCCTGCCCCTTTATCGCCTTTTGCGGTGTATAGGTGATGTCGAACTCGGTGAGAATAATAGCCCACTTGGCCAGCCTCCCCGTCAACATTGGCCGAGTCATCAGGTATTTAAGAGGGTCCACCTTGGATATTAAAATGATTTTATGGGCTAGCATGTAGTGTCTCAATTTCTTCACCGCAAAGATTAGGGCTAAACAATGCTTTTCGATCGGTGAATACCCATGTTCTGCCCCTACCATCATGCGACTTAAGTAATATAGCGCATTTTGATTACCATCCTGGTTTTCTTGTGCCAATAGAGCTCCCAAGGATCCATCTAGGGCGGTCGTATATAGAATGAGTTCCTTCCCGGGTATGGGCGCCGCCAACACTGGAGGGTTGAGTAGATATGCCTTGATTTCTTCAAAGGCTCGCTGGCACTCGCCATCCCATTTAAACGGGATATTCTTCTTAGTCAGCCGGGTGAAGGGTTGGATTTTACCCGATAGGTTGGCTATAAACCGCCTGATGTACGCCAATTGCCCTTGCAAAGATCGCAACTTGTTTTAAATTCTTTGGCGGGGATAGTTCGGTTATTGCTTTGATCTTGCCCGGGTCTATCTCAATGCCCCCGTGGCGTACCACAAATCCCGAAATTTACCTGACGGATGATACCATAAATGCGCATTTCAACGGGTTTAATTTGAGCGCATGTTCTCTCGGCGGTTGAAAACGACCTCAAGATATTGGAGGTGTTCTTCATATGACATGGCTTTGATGACCAGATCATCCACATAGCATTCAACTATCTTGTGGATTAAATCGTCGAATATTTTCGTCATCGCCCGTTGGTAGGTGGCACCTGCATTTTTCAGCCCAAACGGCATGACTTTGTAACAATATATGCCAATCGGCGTGCGGAATGCTGTATGCCTCTCATCTTCCGGCGCCATCTTGATTTGATTATAGCCCGCATAACCGTCCATGAAGGAGAAGACTTCATAGGAGGATGTATGGTCAATTATAATTTCAGTTACTGGGAGCGGGAAATCATCTTTAGGGCACGCCTTATTCAAGTCCCGAAAGTCTACGCAAATGCGGATTTGCCCATTTTTCTTCTTAACCGGGACAATGCTAGCCACCCATTCTGGCGTCTCTTCTTCCCGTATGAATCCGGCGTCGATGAGCTTCTTTGTCTCTTCCACGACCTTCTCTTCGAGTTCTATTCTCATTCGCCTCGGCGCTTGCTTAATCGGCTTGAAGGTTGGATCGATTTTTAAGTAATGGACTGCCACATTGGGATCTAATCCAGGCATTTCTTTATAACTCCAAGCGAAGCAGTCCATGTAGCTTTTAAGGAATGTCTTCAACCTGTCAGCCACCTCTTCTGGCAACGACGCGCTTATGAAAGTTGGTCGTGGGTCTTCTTCCGTCCCTAGATTAATTTCAGCTAACTCATCGACCGTGTTAGGCTCCTTTTCTAGCTGCTTTAAAGCATTTTTCAGGACCGGGGTATTGTCCTCTTCTGTTTCATTATCCGGCATTTCAACAGAAGTCATGCAGCAGCTCTCTTCCATACGGTACTTGTTGAGAGACCCCTCAAAACATGCTGCGTCATCGCAGTCATATCCTAATCCCCGGGTGTATTTTATTTTACCATCCAGGCCCAAGACCTTATTCTGGCCGCCATTCCAGAGTTCATCGAAGCGTTTGGCCTCGGCCTTAGATATGTCTCTCAGACATTTTGCCCTTTTTGCCAGTTTATACAGCTCCTTTCCAAAGGGATGAGATGCAGCGTCATTGCTCGTTGCATTCTCCGATTCTTGTTCTATCACCCACTTCTTCCAAGTGTTGTGATCAGGGTTCTTCAGAGACTGGGTTGAATCGCTCTGATAGAAAATTATAGCCTTGTGGATGATAGTCTTCCCTTTGAGGCGCTCTACCTTTGCCGGCACAATAAAGGTCTTTAGGGTTTGGATGTGGTTCACCTCCCTTGGTATAAGGTCTTTAAAATGCCTTTCGGGGACCACAGTAATCTCTAGCGCTGCCATCTCTTCTTCTATCTCAATGTTCATGACCGAGTTGGAGCGGTAGATTTCTTTGATCGGCTTACGTCTCGCACCTTAGGTTTACTAGGTACGGGAGTGTGCGAGATCGTATAAGCCACCCCTTTGCCCTTGCTATTCGAGTTGTGCGGAGTCGGGTCTTGTTGAAAGCTCTTCGGGAGTTGGATTGTCCCATTTCGTGCCCTTCTTCTATAAGGTCCTTGAATACCCAAGACATTCTTCAATTGTATGGCCCAAGATGCGATGATAAGGGCGACTTCGCCTTAGCACGGCTCTCTCCATGTCTCGCGGGTCGTTTGCAAACGGGAAGTGTTAATCCGCTCTTTAGGGCCTCGCTCAAATATCCGAGTCAAGTTTTTTTTTTTCGAAAAGAGTATGGTTTACTCTTCTTGACCTTGAGAGTTTGCATGACGGTCGGTTGCTTAGCTTTCGTTTCTTCCCCTTTGATTCATCTACTATGACAATTACCCGTTTGCCGCTATCGGGTGCTTGTCTTTCAGTCCCGAACGGGTTCGCTCGTCACTTCCTTGAGTAGCTCGAGTTATAGATCGCGGTTTTGCGGTGTTTTCAATCATTATCATGATTTCATTATGTTGCACTTTGATATCCCGCATTACTTCCCATTGTTCGTACACCTCCCTTCTATTATTTTCAACTTGGTGCCTTATTTCATCGATCGCATTCCGTACGCGACCTTCGAAATTTTCCCGCCATGAGCGTTCTTCATTTATAGGCCTCGGCCTAACCGGTTATCCCTTCCGCTACGGGTCCCGTGTTGATCATATATGACTCCTCACTTTCATTATCCGTTTCGGGCCCTTTATATGGCTTCTTGAGGATGTGATAGATGATCTCTTCGTCGGACTCCTCTTCCTGTGGTTGACGATCATGGCCGACTCTTCTCCCGAGGTAATATCGCCCGAGTTGTTAGAATCTTCGAGTCTTCTCCCGAAGTTGCCTCTATGATCTGAATTTGAGGGGTGTTGGCAGGTTTAAAATTGAAAATGACCTCCTCTTCAGAATCACTTGCATTGATTTCGTTCGGTTCTATTTGGGCCTTATACGCAGCCACCTGTTTGAAGCGGAAGGTTGCTTCTTCACCCGACTTTCTTCCGGGTCTTTGGGCTCGAACACCTCGGGGTTTAATATTGAATTTGACCTCTTCTTCTTCTCCGGACGAGGTATCAAATTTAGGGCCTTTGTTGAAGGGTTTCGACTGCTTTAGTTATAGGCGGCTCGGCGCCACGGCGGATTTAGGCGTAAAAATATTGGGCGTCATTGAATTTAATCTCATGCACCCCGAATGGCTTGACATCTCCATCAATTCTCTTTTGCTTACCATTCTCAATATATTTCGGCATTGGTGCGAGTAGAGGTATGACCCGATTCTTGTGTGAAGCCACGGGCGACCCAGCAACGCCCGATAAGAGGTTTCAGCGTCAATGACATAGAATTTAGTAGGCGCTCTTAGGCTTCCGCATTGCAGGTTTAGGGTTATAGCTCCCAGGGCCTTTTGGGAGTTTTGATTGAAGCCATGAATAATCACCTTTTCATCAGATAGGTTCTTCACGTCTAAGGTGATGGTCTTTAGGGTTTTAAGCGGCATAATATTGATCGAAGACCCTGCGTCGACCAAAATGCGGCCAATCTTTTGCCCTCCACAATTTCCGGTGATGTATAGCGGGCGGTTATGGTCGACGGTGCCTATTAAGAGGTCATCGTCTGTAAAATTTATGCAGGCGGCCCGCTTGGCGGTGAATAGGGCTTCTTGCATATTTTGCTCTACGAAGTATGACTTGTACTTCTCAGGATCTTGCAAGGCCTGAATTAGTACCTCCCTTAGGTCTTGTGACATCATCAACGCGTCAAATATGCTTAATAGCGCTGGGATTTTACGCAGATGTGCCAACACGTTATATTCTTCGCCGTCGACCGGTCCTTTCGGGTTCTTGCTTGGATTCTCGACCTCTTTACCTTTATTCTCGGACCTTGTCCTTTCCTTTATCTAATCCTTGGGAGCCTCGTCTCTCGGGTATATAAGTCCCGGACCGAGTACGGCTTTACACTCTTCATTCTTGGTCCCGCAGGGTGCTTGCTTCTCCTTCGTCATTTGGGAAGAACATCTCCTCTAAAGTTGGCATATCTTCGTCGTGAGAAGAATATACCATGTTGCACGAAGCACCCCGCATCTCTTCGCTTTCTTCTTTATTTATTTCTTCATCTACATTTTCTTCCTTTTGACCTAGGGTTAGCTTCTCCCAGTCTTCTTTGGAGATGAAGTGTTGAAGGGTGATTGCCTCGGGGCTGCCCTGCTCGTATTCTTCAATTTTGTTCTTTTTGGACTTACTGTTTCTATGCTTCTTTCTTTTCTTAAGAACCTGGTCTTGGCTCTGGTCCACCTTATAGTATACCCTGGGTTTTGGTGGGACCACTGGCGTGATGTCGTCCTTCCATTTCATGCCAGGTTCTTTCTTAAGGGCTTTAAGCATTTTAATTGATTTCTTCGATAGGTGCGTAGTCCATTGTTCTTCTTGGTCTTCGCTGATCGGCCCGGACTTTCTCTTCCTCATGAGAGATCGTGTTGGCTCCGCTCATGGGCGATGGGCTTTGCAAGAACCCTTTTGGTAAAGTAATTTCACCATTTTTATACGCCTTCTCGACCCAATCTTTGAAGACCCAAAGAATCTTCAATTGAGTGCCCTATTATTCTCGTGGTATGGGCAAAAGTTGGGTTCGTCGATTTATCGGCATCTTCCGGCGTTCTTGGCCTAAGCGAGGTTAAGGCCGTTCTTCAGTGCCCCTCTGAAGATTTGGGCAACTTTATCTTTTCTGAAGGAGTACGGTTTAGATTTCTTTTGTTTGAGAGACTCAAAACTCCGTGAACTCCCTCCTGGGTTGGGCCTGGGTCCCTTATTATAATTGTTGCCATTTGTGCTACTGCTGCCGCCTTGGGTGTCTGCGTTGGCAACCATCTTGTCTTTTAGCGAGGTGAATGCCACTTTGGTTTCGGCTCGGGCTCCTCGTTGCGGCCTATTATTCATAAAGCTCGGCATGGTGTGTGGTGACATTCTTTCCATGTTGGATACCGACTCCGAGCAAGTCTTTGAATGTGTTGACCTTTGTCACACCAAGAAGCATGCCCATCCACCCGTCAATGTTTTTCATGATTAAGTTGACGCCTCGTCTTCGCTTAATGTGCGGTCGCATTTGATGCCGAGGTTCCGCCATCTATTGATAAAATCCGTCATTGACTCCCCTTTCTTGGGTTTAGTGCTTGCCAGACGGCTATGTTTATTTTGTCGGACACCATGACAAATCGCGCCCCGAACAAGTCCGCCATCTCGTCCCAGTCCCGATGATCTTGTTGTTTTCCAGCCGAATAATACCATTGGAAGGCGGTTCCCACTAGGCTTTGAGGGAATTGTCTTAACAACAAGCAGCATCATTGCCACTGTGTTGCGCACGAGGCTACAAAGTGGGCCGGTGTTGTTCGGGGTTCGGTCTTTGTTGCCTTCCCGGAGAAGGTCCTGAAGCGGGGGATCACATACCCTTTAGGATATTCTTCTAAGTCATATATGGCGGGGTATGGATGTCCACGCTTTTTTACGGAGGGATAGCGTATCCACCTCCAAATTATTTGCATTCTTTGGGCAATCATGGCTTGAATCTCTTTCCGGGATATTCCCGTTGGTTCAAATTCTCCACTTCTATGGTTCTATGTGGATGAGGTTTAGAATTGACGGGTTGTTTTCCCTTATGATTGCTTTTGGTACTGTGGACCCCTTCTTGACGGAACTACCACTTTGAAATTGGCGTCTTGTGATTCTTGCAATGATTTGACCGCCTTAATCAATTCTTCATTTTGTTTCGGATGGTAGCGATTAGCTCCCGTTGCCTAATCGCCTCTTCGTCCCGTGCCTCGATGTGGCCTTTTAATATTTCTATTTCATCGATAGGCATCTCGGGACGTGTTTCAACGTCATCTTCGTTGTCGAAGAGATCGGGGTTTTCGTTATGGTCTTCCCCTTCCTCGCTATTGCCTTCGGGGTTGACTCTCTTTGGGGTCTCCTTTTCTACCATTATTTTTGTTGGTGTTTGTGACGTGAGCTTGATTAGGCGAGACCGGTCATCCTGGGTCATATTCACCTCAACATCGTGTCCTGGATCGTGTCGTAGCTTATACGATGGTGTTGACCAAGAAGTGCTCTTCATAGCGAGCGGTTCTTCTCTTCTTCTTTGTTTGGTCGGGAGCGCTTATTTTCGTGGTTATTGAGTGGTATTCTCGAGCCTAATCGGTGAATACACTCTTTTGACCTAAGCGGTTGAATACGCTCTCGGACGAAGCGTTGGACTGTCGGCCTTGTTGGGGCCGGGCTTGAGGCCGGGGTTTTATTGGTGGGAACCCTTCGGGACCCACACCTGCTGGGTGCTAGGTGTTGCCTTTGGTATAGACCTCCTTGTGTTCGGAGTGGAGGCAATGGCTTGCGGTTGAGCCATGCCTTGAGATTGGTTAGGGCGGGAGACGTACTGTCTCGACCTAGCGTTTTTAACGCTTCTCCTCTGTTTGAGGGCCCTGTGAGCCTTATAGATGGCTTCTGCAGGGGTTTGAGACTTATCCTGGCGGCGCTGAGGCCTTTGAGATGGGCGAGGTGTGGGCTTAGGCACTTCCCATGCACAGCGGAGCCGGCCCGTGGCCGAGTTCTTGGCCACTATGCGGAGGGTCGTGAATTTGTTGGAGACCGGGATGGTCCGGCCTAGCCACCACCGGTTCAGTATGCATCCAGGGCCCTCTTCTGGACGCTTGAGAGTTGCGGGTAGTTTGGGCCGCGGGTAGTTGGGTTTGTCTTCTTAGACGGTCGCCTTCTCCTCTTTGGGGAGGTAGTAGGAGAGGCCATGATGTTGTTAGAAATACCCTTGGGAGTTAGGGTAATCGAGTCCTCCTCCTCGTCGGGATGGAGATCCGGACGGTTGCGGAGTGATCGTGGCCACCGGAGCCGGGCGTAGATGGTGAGTTCCCGCGGGATGGTCCCGAAGAACATAAAAAGCTTGCCCTCTGGGCTCTGTGCAGGCATGACGGTGTAGGGAGCGAGGTTGAAGTTGCCAAAGAATGCCATTTCCTGCAAAACAAAAATACTTGAAAATCATTAGTCATTTTTAGCGCATAGAAGACCACTTGTATCTCTTAACTATTCTATTTGACTCTCTCTTTCAGAGATAAGAGGAGAATCTAAGTCCCACTGGGCGTGCCGATCTGTGCGACCCTTTTCGCGCGCTCCGCACCGCCGCCGGCGATGGGTTGCGGAAGAAGGACACGGAGATCCCTCCCGAGCGTGCATCTCTGGGGGTGTGCTCGGCCGATTCTGCCGATTAGAGATATTTGGATGCACATTCGGGGGTTTTTAGTGATTGTGAGTTCTTGTAGATTCCGGTGGGCGCAAGCCCCCACCGTTAATTACCCCGGGCTACGAACCTCGAGGCACCTCTGGATCTTTGAAAGAGAAAGCAAATAGTATAGTTAAAAGATGGTCAAGTGGTCGTCTAAGTTTATAAACGGGGTCTACGGAAGATGAACCTACAAACAGACCGGTTCAATCTAGGGAAGACAAAACCTACAAACGGATCGGTTTTATCCTATGGGGACGAACCTACAAACAGATCGGTTCGATCCCATGCCACCTCGAGATGTAACCTTACCAACGACAGGAGTTAATCTCTTCATAGGAGGCTTGAGGTGAGTCTACATACGGACAGACTCTACCTCTCGTTGATCTAGAAGATAAACCTACAAACAGAACCAGGTTCAATCTTAACTAGCCAACAACCAATCACACAAAATACAACTCGAAGCGCCGAGCGGTTGATCTTGAGGTTGGTGAATCGGGGAGAAGGGTGGATATGGCCCACGTGTTTCTTCTCACCGATCTTCTAGATCATGAATTCGTAGCACTAAGCCGATTCATAAACCTAGGAAACACAATTGCACACAATGTCAAACCCGAAGCGCCGGCCGGTTCAACATTGAGGCATGTGTAAGTGAAGGAACCTACCTACGAACGGTTCACATTCACCGTTTTGTGGATGAATCTACCAACAGACCGATTCAATCTCACATTCTCGGGAAATGAGCCAGGAGACAAACTCATCGACGGACGAGTTCGATCTTGCCAGGCTCAAACGGTCATGAATTACTTGTTCATGACACCGAGTCATTAAGATGTCACTTCGCTCGGACATCGTAATGTTCTTCTTCTTCAAAGTCGACATATCTCTCCATGCGATGTCGTAGCTTTGGTCGATCTTCAACGGACGTCAAGATGTTCTTGTCTTGACTAATCATTCTACATGTTGCATTACTTGTGCAAAATTACTACGTAGCCCTACACCCCTTGTGTGAGCGTATTCAATCATGAGTTACTTGCTCATGGCAGCGAGTCATTAGGATGTCACCTCTCTAGGACATCGTAATGTTCTTCTTCTCCAGATTTGACGTACATCTCCATGTTAACGTCACAACTCTGATTATTCTTCAAATGTCAAGATGTTCCTGTCTCGACATATTTCTTCATGTCGCTATCAAAGCCTTAATCTTCTCACGTCAAGATGTTCTTATCTCAACGCATCTTCTTCATATTGCTATCGAAGCCTTAATCATCCCACGTCAAGATGTTCTTGTCTCAACGTATCTTATTATTATTCATCAAATGTCAAGATGTTCTTGTCTCGACATATTTTTTTATATTGCTATTAAATCCTTAATCATCCTACGTCAAAATGTTCTTGTCTTAACGTATCTTATTATTATTCATCAAATGTCAAGATATTCTTGTCTCGACATATCTTTCTAAATGTTGTGCAAATATTCTCATGTGACTCTACACTCCTTGTGTGAGCATTTTTGTTCATCTCAAAAAAATATACAAAGCCCATATAATACCTTCTATTATTATCTCTATTATAAAGATGCATTTATTTATTATTATTATTATTATTACTATTATTATTATTATTTTATTATTATTATTATTTTTGAATGCTATTTATTTATGTAGAAAACTATTTACAAAATAATAAGAAAAGGGGTAGCTATTAACTTAGAACTTTATTTATATTTTTGGGATTTTTTTTTTATAATGGCTAAAATAGTAGAATTTTATTTTTATTATTTCTAAACTCTATTTATTTTGTAGAAAATCACTTACAAAAATAATAGAAAGTAAGATAGCTATGTTTTATTTATATTTTTTTAAAATGCTTATAATAGCTAAAGTAATAGAATTTTGTTATTATATTCTATTATATTGTAATACTATTCATTATGTAAGAATTATTTACAAAATCAAAAGATGGTTAGCTATACTATTTTACTATTATCATTATTATTATTATTATTATTATTTTATTATTATATTTTTTTTTTAATATCTATAATAGCTAAAAGAAATCATTACTAACATTCTATTCTATTTATTATACTATTCATTATATCTATTTTTATTATCTCTATTTATTATCTATAGAAAAGCATAAGATTTTATTATTAGTCATAAGGGATGAAATTCATTATGTTTCTATTAAAACTATTATTTTTATCACATTTTATTCATCAAAAGTATATTTTTGTATATTTGTATAGAAATAACAAAAGAAATACAACTCATATTATAAAACTATATTATCATCCTTTATTATAAAGAAAATGCATTTTACTATTTATTACCATAATAGTGTATTTTGTATATTTTGTGCTATTTATTTGTTATTGTATTTTTATAGAAAATATCAATATAGTATCTATTATTATATTTTTTATCAAGAAATATAGCTAATCTCATTATTTATTATGGTATATTACTATCACCATTATTATTTCATGGAAAATCACTTGGAAAATCACTAAAATATATATCTAGCTATTTTATGATTTTTATTTGTATTTTTGGAATTTTTATAGTATTTAACATGACAAGTCAAATCTAGGTCAACTATATCAATATATGTAATGCATTTTGCTTTTAAAATGTTTTATTATGATTATGTTTCTAAAACTGGAATATTATTGTATAGAAAAATAGTATGAAAAATAAGAAAATTTTAGAAACAAATTTGAGTCAATTTGGAGTTCAATAACATTTTCAAATCATTTATTTACTCCATATTATTATTATTCTGTTATTATTTAATTAATGGGCTTAATCTGGGCCGTCAGATCTGCTCTGAGATCGGCGCGCATCTTTCTAACTCTTTTCTTCATTTGGGCCGCCAGATTAGTTTGAGATGAGTATTTAATGGATCTACGGCCCAGATTAGCACAGAGTTGTTATTTAAATGTTTAAACATATACGGTAGTTAGATTTAATTAAGATCCGTGTTTAAGGGTTCTAAGGCCCGGATCTTCTTCCGTTTAATTTCTCCAAACTTTTAATGGATCTCATCCGCCGACGAATCCTCAAGATTGGTGATCGCTTCGATGATCGTGCAAAGAGAATCTCTTCGGCCCCAGACTCTCCGATGTATCAAGATCCGTGCTAGGTGGCGTTCCCGCCACCGGAGCTCTCCTTCTCCGTCGGACCCGTGCCCTAGCGTCGCCTCGGTAAGTGGAGTCTTTCTATATCGTCCGATCGGGAATCCATACGGTGGTTGATACTCTTATAGTAGTGTCGGTTGGTGCATTAATCAAAATCGGTACCAAGATCCTTTCTTCATCAAATTCACCGAATTCAATTGAGATTCTTGGCAATTATACAACCATTGAGCATCGCCTTGATATGTATATATGATCTGAGACGAGTATAAAGCTTCTTGTATGCTATTAATCGAGTTGAAGCAATTACACATGGCGGTATGCGGTGCACCGAGGTGTACCGGTTACAATTACTTCTTATTTTGAAATGTTTTTGTATTCTATTGACCATTCTCGAGGCCTAAAGGCTCACCCAGACATTGCTGGGGCCAGTGGCTCGCTGAGATGATAATCAATTAGAATCAATTCTCCTCTGGAACTTTATCAGTATCGCGATTTGTAATGGAATCAGTGCGCTTCTTTGAAATTGCAAGAATCGACTCATCTATTCAATTATAATCATGCAGCTAAGATGCTAAAAGGATAGCAAGTTATAATCTTTCATCAATTAGACAAATATAAGCAAAGAAACCGATTAAAAAGAAGAAATCATAAAGGGACAGATGCAATATTATTTGAATTATGAAAAATCTTTATACCCGTGACTAATCCAGGCCTAAAGGCTCACTTTGATCACTTTGTGATTGGGCGATTGGCTCACCGGATTCAATCACTCATTATTGATTGAGATTATAAAAAAGAAAATAAAAAATGTAGCAAAATAACAAGAATCAAGAACTAAATGGATTGATCATCCAATTGATTTGTAAAACCTTCAGATTTAGCTACAAGATATGAAATACAAAGAAAAGCGCCAATTGAATTCATGGACATATGATCAATTACCTCTAAACTTGAATAGTAATCCAAATCGGTTAGCTTCACGTAATCTCTCTATCTCTCTATAATTGGCCTTTAATAGTGAATGGGTACTCTCAATTATTCTCGCTAATGAATGTTTATGGATGTGTTTCTGTATGTATCTCCCCCCTTTCACTGTTGCTGCCAATTTTGGTTTATATAGGCTAATTAGGCTGATTAATCACAATTGTGATTGGTTAATTGCCTTTCACTCGGATTGCCACCTTGGGTTCATCTTCACCCTCCATTCTAATTCAATTAACGGTCCAGGATAAGTTTGTGTTTGTTTTCTAACCGCTTTACTTTGTTATGGTTTGATTTGTCTGCAACTCGTTTGACTCGAATTCAATGGATACTTCGGTTGATAAGCAAGCCTTCTTATCACTAGACCGTATTTAAATGCCTCTGCATAGTTGCCATTACTTCTTCTCTCTCAATTCCACCAATTTCATTTATTTCAAAATCGGTTTCGCCTCACTCTTCTCTTGGCGCAACTCACTTCTTCCACTCAATCACTCACTCCTTCTATGCTAATTGGCGTCGCCTTGATCTGAATAAGCTTTCTGATCATTCAATTTGGCCTTTGAAGTGCCTATCAAGCTCGCCTCTTTATTACTATCTCTGGCGATTTTCAATCTTCAAGCCTTCCTCTTGCTCAATTCCTTTGTAATTACTTGTCAATTGACATCGCCTAAGCATAATCAAGTTTGTCTCTCGTGCTCAATTTAGCGCTCAAGTATTCAATTGTACTCAACCAGAAGTGCCTTCTTCTTGTTCCAATTCGAATTGAGGTAAGCTTATTGTTTAACTCCCTTTTATTGTTATCCCCCTGCTCTAGCTTCTCTAATTAATTCATTAAAGTGCATCAACTGTCTTTGAAGCTCTTGCAATGGTGAGACGCCATGGGAAGAAGCAGACTCGCGCGCGAGAGGGAGAAGGAGAAGAAGAGAGAGCGCGGGGAGAGTGTTCGGGCTGGGATGGATGGCTCGGGCGCACGCGCACCAAAGCGCCGGAGGGAGTAGGTCGACAGAATCGGGGAGCATGCACCAGGTTCACCTTCTTTTCATCTCTTGTTTTAAATTGAATTGCGCTGTATTGGATAGACAGGATGAATGGACTTGGTTTACATCTTTAGCTTATGATCCTAGCCTTATTCACCCGACTACCGGGGGTCCCACCTTGTAAGGTTTAAGCGTTTAAGGTCGTGAGGTTAGCAACCGATTAATGCTAATATCTTTGAGGTGGCTCTTCCCGATTGGTTGATTGCTTGTTAAACAAATCCTTAACACTAATGATCCGTAAATGGTGGGTGATGTGGCTCGCCAAGTAATGCCATGTGTGTTGTCATCCGCGACTTGTACCAATCATAGGAAGCCATCTGTCCCTTCTTGTACATACCGTGTGATGACATGGTACCGGTGAGTGCATGCCATGTGGCATCCAGTGGGGCCCACTTGTCGATCGCCTTATAGCATAGTGGGATTCATAGTGGTGAGGTGGACCAACGATGAGGGAAGGCCACATGGCAATGGGTCGTTGAGGTGGCCTTATAAAGCATGCGCCATTTGTCTTCTTCTGGCTGGATGAGGTGGTCGCGATGTGGACCAATGGTCGATCGCCACGTGGCATAGGTGGGGCCCACTTGTCGTCCGTAGGGGTGTGGGGCCCACATGGTGAGGTGGACCATGGGGTCGACACGTGGCACGAGGTGGCCCAATGAGGTGTCGACACGTGTCACACCCTCTCTCTCTCGATTCGGTATAGGTGTGCTTAGGATCCCCGGTTGCACCCGGATGTGTCTCTCTGTCCCCAAGTTGCACCCGCATGAACCCTTGATTGAATCTCGACCTTTGATTAATCCATTTATTCCGTCTTTATTTTCCCCGAATTTATTTTAATAGCTCCACTTATCCAAAAATCATGAAAATTTCACCAAAAATCCCTAAATTCATGATGATCATCCCTGTAATTTTTAATTCCATTTTTACCCCTGCCTCTCTGAATTAAAAATTCTTTTGTCCATAAAACCCTAATATTCCTTATGAATTAATCCCGATCTCAATTGTAGCTCGTGTCTCTGCCAATTATCTCCTCTTGCAGAAACCACCCTAACTAAATACCAATTAGACTTATATTGATATCCATTAGGGCTTGATTTGATCAAATGCGACTACTTATCACAATTAATACAAATCTAGACTTGATCGTGGTTGCTCCCGCTTTGCACCTGATCGGTCTTGTGAAATTGACTTTCAATCCCTTAACATGAGGGTGACTTGGTCAAAGAACTGACTACTTATCGAATTGACACAAATCAAAGCATGGTTAGGTGGTTGCTCGCAGCTTTGGCACCAATTCGGCCTTGAAAGCAAAATCACATTTAGAATTTCTCATGACTAGTTGCATCAAAATGCTAGCTTGGCATTGACATCATTTCATGTAGCATAGGGATTATACTCGCTTGACTCCTTTCTAGGGTTAGCTTCAAAGGCGATTTCTAGGGTTCAATTCGACTCCTTCATAGATCACCGAGGTGTGGGGTCCATCTGTCAGTGAAAATAGTCACATGGTGACTCATTAGATAGACTATGTTGTTAGATTCATCTACAAGGGACTGCCAGGTGGGTCCCACTTGTCAGAGAAAATGGAGTCAAATGGCTGACTCATCAGATAGGCTATGTTATTAGATTCATCTACAAGGGACTGCCAGTGGGTCCCACTTGTCAGATAAAATGTAATCAAATGGCTGACCCCTCAAGAGATTTTCTCTCTCCTAAATCTCTCGAGGGTCAGCCACCTCAAATGAATAGGAGGTGGTGGGGTATTTATATCCTCGTCTTTCACCATATTATTCCATTGTGGGATTAATGCTTAACCTCTGTTCCGGGTTGGTTAGCTTTCTTAGCAAAATAGGCTAGGTCCATGTCATTGGAGCTGCTCATAAGGGACTGCCATGTGGGTCCCACTTGTCAGAAAAGATAAAATCACATGGTGACACCCAAGAGGTCTCCTCTCTCCCTCGATCTTCTTGGGTGTCACTCATGCTGAATGGATAGAGAATAGCGGGGTATTTATACTCTTCACTTCATGCCCAACATTCCATTGTGGGACTAATGGATTTGTTCCGGGTTATGCAGCGACCTTTCTGATCAATGGCCACCTTTCCACTGCTCTCTCTCTTCTTCCCCTTTCTTATGATTTATCATCAATTTATTTCATTTATTCATCTACTCATCCTTGAAATTTTTCAAGGGTAAACAATCATATGTTATATCTATGCACCAATGCATATTTTGCAAATCGACAAAAGGGGGATATTATTACACTAAATATCTTCTTTGATTTGTCGATTTGCAAAACAATCTTAAATTTTATAATTTACCTTGTTTGAGTTTTGTACAGAAATTAAAATACAAATGGATTAGTGCACAAGAACTAAGACTAATGATGTGATACAATAGCTTAATTAAGACTGCATTAGACTTAGGTTTAGTTAGACTCAAAGTGGATTGAATTAGTTAAAATAAATTGAGCTTAAATATTAAACAAAAAATACTTATGTCCAGTGAATCGTTATAATGATTCATCTCAATATTTAAAAATATTCTAAGCTAGAAAAGTTCTCAAACAAACCATAGTATATCATTATGTAATGATTCAGTAATCGTTACAATGGTTTATGAAACGTATAACAATTCAGTGAATCATATAATGTTTCAGCTCAATCAGATCCAACGGCTATTCTTTCTAAGCCGTTATAACAATTCCCAAATCGTTATAACGGTTCAGTCCGAAAATAGTTTCTTCAGCTGTTTTAAAAGATCTATTTTAAAAGAATCATCTCTCTCACTGACAATCATCTGATCCATCTAGCTAAATCATTACTCCAGAGAGTTTACTAGCAATATACTAAGTGAAAGAGATAAGCCAGGAGAAAAAAAAACTCAATTAGTCAAATCTTTGTTTAAACTCAATCTAGCTTCTCCTAACTTGATCCTCCATGATCTACTCTTCTTGTAACATTTCTTGAGTTGTAGTGTTCACCTTTCTTGAGTTGTAGTGCTAACCCTTTTTTAGTGTGTTGTCATTCATCTTCTTGTTTTGAGTGTATTGTCATTCATATTTTTTAGTGTGTTGTCACTCTTGTTATCGATAGTCTTGACAACCCATTTTTATGTATGAGACTAAGTTCTACAAGTTTAAAATTATTTTTTAGTGTTTTGGCTCAACCTCAATTGTTGGAGGTTGAGAGTCCCGGAGACGTAGGTATTTTTAAGCTGAATTTCATTACATCTTGTGTTCTTGTTTGATCTTTTCTTTTTTTTCTCATTTCTTTAATTATTATATTATTGTAAGAATTGAATCGAATTGAATTATCTTCAGCTGTCATTACACTTAAACACTAAGTTCTAAATCGATTTATACATTTCTATCTTAGATTCTTTACAATCTTGCACTCTTTAACCTTTAAATACCACCATCCTAGGGTCAACATTCCCCCATCATCAAAATATATATTCGGCATTTATATCACATAATATGAACAATTACTATCAATACTTACAACTTGAACAAAATAAAGTTCGAATGATTATAAATCAAACCTGTGTCGGTGAATGAACTGGTGTTGAGCCAAATAACATATCCGTGAATGAACAAGTGTAGTCAACCTATGCATGTAGATAACAAAATCATGATGATCATCATCAATGCAAATAGTAAAGTCCAAATAAAACAAACAAGTACGGTGCAAATAAGCAAACCTGAGATGGAGGATAGAATGCATGACAACTATAATACTCGATATGATGGCTGAGATGAGGCAAATTGGGGGCTATGTAGGAGCTATATTGGTCTCCTCAACAGGCACCTCGTAAGTCCGATCATCATTATTGTCATCATCATCAACAATTGAGTCCACATTTATAGATAACTCGGCATCAGTCAACACTCTCTCGAACTCATAAACTATATCAGTATCAACTACATCTAGTCGCTGATTCTTCAATAACGCTTTTCATAAACGTTTAGTCCCCATTTGTACAAAGACTTAATAATAAAGACAACCTTCTACAAACTTCGTAAACCTTAAAATTAACATCAACAAGAATTAAAATTTTAAAATATACAAGCTATACTTAAAACAATACCACTCGTCGAAGGCGCGGATCCACCGAGAACGTATATCTGAGGTCCTCAATTGAGTCACGAGGGGGGGGACAATGACCTATCTAGACCGGCCTCTATTTGATCACAAATGTGAACTGTGTACATCCCGTATGTCTAAAACCACTGAAGGTATCAAATACACTGGTATGGGTCATATGGTTGCGTCTCCTGAACAAAGTCGGGTTTATCCCACATCCGCACATAAAATCGATGTTTCACGTACCAATCCTATCATGTTCGGTTTGTATGAATAATCTTATTTAGTTTATGTAACTCTATCTAATGATGAGGGTCTGACGAGGTACCGTCTGGAAGAGTCCGAGCTGCCTCATGACTTTATCTAGATAGTGCCAGCATATCATCGAAAATATATCATGGGTACCCTCGCCCTCCAATACGGCTCATTAGTGTGAACTCGTATGGGTAACAAATCCCAAACTGAATCATATGGTCGCCAATTCATATTATCCTCCAACAAATTATCAAATTCATTCCTGTAAAAAGCGAGACATGCATGAGCGGGACTAACCTCATAAGTCTGATAATATCGATAGCGCATAGTAAAAGGAGGTCGAGCCTCTGGATCATCTCCACCGAGTGATGTAACAGGGCCCACAGGTCTCGGTCGGGCAATCGGGAATCAGGTCCACGACCAATGTTGGAGGAGTAATAATGGCCCACCAATAGTCTTCTTATGGGACATGCATACCATGGACAAGCTCCGGTACAAGAACACAAGTATCGTCGCACTTCAATTGTACATCGGTGGATGATTGAAATCTAACAGGAATCTCAAGTACATAATTGAAACACTATCTCCGGAGGAATCAAAAAATATCATCGATCCAAACAAATCTAATAAATAAGCTCGTGTATATCGAGCCACATCCTCATATGTGGCTCCATCTGCCAATCCCGGATAAATCGAACGCAACCACTTAAGACTGATTCTATGACCCGATTGTTGGATAATTTCCTCTTGATTCTCTCATCTACCCATCCTACGCTTTTTCTTCATCATTTCAGAGTTCACATTGATTCCAAAAGCATCTCGAATAAGTCTTTCGGTACCTCCATCGCTGTGCCCAACCACAAGAGGACCACTAATAGGTGGTCCCACAAATAACTCATATTTTGCATTGTCATTGTGACCTCTCCAACCGGTAAATGAAAGATATGTATCTCCGGACGCCAACGCTCGACTAGTGCAGTCATCAATCTGGGATCAGTTTTTGTATGAGTTATTTATGCTAGCTGATATAACCCCAACTTCTTCATTATCGGACCGCACCTCACGTGATAAGGAATGATATATTTGTGCGCTCGACAATCCAAAATATACTCCGACTGCAATACACAAAAGGATTTAAGTTAGACATATCATAAATATTTAATTAAACTAATTTTTTAATTATGTTAATTTTGAGTACTTACATTTTCAAGCAAGTAATATGCTCTGAACATGCTCTTAGATATCGGGAGGAGTGTAGAAATAAATAAATGATCAATATCATCGTCAAAATCGGATTCATTAGGAACCCAACATCCACTGCCACTACCACTAACATCTAAATTTTCTATTATTACACTATAAAAATTCATCACATACGCTATCTTTAACAGCAAAAAATAAATAATTATGTATACATTTAATTAACATCAAAGAAACCAGCAAGGTTTATGGTTTCAATCTACTTTATATGTGATAATTAATTTTAGATTTATGACCTAACCTATTTTTACTAATTTGGTTTCATATTTATTCCAACAAAAAATTTCACATTTATAATTTGTGCTAATTAACAACAAAAAAATCATCACATATGCTATCTTTAACAGCAAAGAAATAATTATGTGTACATTTAATTAACATCAAACAAACCATATTGTAAACAAATATAATTAACAACAAAATAAAAATTATATGCTATCTTTAATAGTTTTAATATAATCTACAACAAAAATATTTTTTACGCACTAGAACAGAACAACACCGACAAAAACAGTTTTAACTAACTTAATTAATAATTAATTACTAATTAGACTAACTAAAAAACTAAAAAAGAGAAGAAGAAACTTACCGGCTGGGGATGGACAACACACGGGCTGGGGACGGAACCGGCTTCAACGACCCTTCACAGTGGTCCTGGGTGCAGGGCTGCAGGCGACGTCGGGTGCGGTGCAGATCTGGTGGGGTTTTCGGCTACTGTGGGTGTTGGGTGCGGTGACAGAAGAGAGATAAGATTTTTTCGAATTTTAAAAGTGCAGCGTGGGGACGTTGTGAGCTGGAACTAGCCTATCCTGGGGACATTGGTAGCGACTACTACCCAGCTAGGGACGCAACTGGCTGGAAAGATTCCAATTATTATTATTTTTTTGGATTCTCTGGGGACATCGTTAGCTATACCGACCCCAGGTTGGTGACGCAGCTACCTATAACGTTTTGTCTATTTATCAAAATTCTCACCCAATTGGATCATTTTTAAAATTATTATGCACTTTTTGCTTATTTAAAATTAAAGCGGTACACTCTATATGTTTAGTCTCTCATTCGAAAAACATAAAATACTGATATGATTGTTGATACTTAAAATGGATGGTATTCATATATAATTAATAAGTTATTCATACTTAGTTATTGAAGTATTTATATCTATCGTAGAATATAAAAAATTATAAAAAATAAAATATATTGCTGAAAATAAAAAGTTAGAAGAGAAAATAGTGAAGGGAAACTTATCAATTCTCAGTGAAAATTTCCTCGGCACATCTACTCATTAATGAACAAAAAACCTGGTGGTATATTGTATATAAATAGTAATACTTGAAAGTTGAAACTTCAGTGGAGAACTAACTGTCATGATGTGCTTCTTTTTGAAGTGGAACGCAATAACCTACCGATTTCCATCAAGTAATTAAAAAGACTAGAAGAATATTTACAAGTAAAGTACTAGGAAGAAAAAAATGAATATAAAATAAAAGTGACTCTACGGTACACTAGATTTTTCTGGAAGAAAATTTTTTGAAGTGATTTACACTGCATGATGAAAAAAGATAATATGGAAAGGAGCAAATAGACGTACATTTCAAAAGTAATCTATGATTTAGAATTAAATGATTGATTACATCTTCCATTATATATTTCACATGATCCAGCTAATTTAATTTCATTTTTTTTATATTATGGAGCTATTCTCATAAAATAAAAGTAAAAATGAATATGAAAATTAAAAATGCAAAATGAAAAATGAAAAAAAGTTGTAGCTACGTTTATCCCTAAGACATATCCATTACAACTGTCATGGTATGCTTGTCAGTGAGTTTCCAGTTCTAGCGTAATGGCAATTAATTGTGACACTACTTGACTCAGATTTTCTGTTTCTCAACAGGATAAAATGGATGCACAGGAGCAACTTGGAAGAAACTTAGTTCCTAAAAAACCTACCCGTTTTTATAAGTCTACCATCATATTCATCTCTTTGCACATTCTGACCTTGATTTACAATATGATGAACTCAACCGATTACTTCAAGCTCACATGTGCTGTATCCCTCTCTACCCTCTCCTCATTGCTTCTTCATTTCAAATGCAAGGTACTCTGGCATAAGGTGGAGAATCCACTGAAAGCATTGAAATTGAGGCGTCTCTGCCTTTGTGTGATTTATGCAATCAGCTTTTTGTTGGATATGTTGTCTCTATCTGAGGGTGTGGACAGGATTTCTAGAAGCGTCCTGCTTGTGGGGTCCAAGTTATTGTCACTGGTCCCATTGGCTCTCAATTGTTCTTTTCGCGAGTTCAAGACTATCACTGATTCTCATACCATCTGACATCAGATTTTCTTGTCATATATAATAATTCTTTTTTTTATTAAAAAGATGAGAGTTAATCTCTCAAATTTTATAATTATTCATAAGAAAACTTTCATCCGGAATTCGAACTCCCACACAAAAAAATATTGTCTTTTATCACTAAACCAAAAACTGATTCTCAATTCTATACTTCTGGAGAGGTGTAATTTGAATAATAATGGGTTGCTCTACAGATAGACAACATACTTACCTTATTTGAATAATGGATTGCTCTACATATAGACAACATACTTACCTTATTTGAATAATGGATTGCTCTACGGTCATTCTCTTTTCCTTGAGAGACAATGATAGTTACATTATTTGTTAGATTTCTAATTTTCTCCTCTTTTTCTTAGAAACCAGAGGAAAGCATATCCTCAGAGTGATCACACAAATCATGGTGATTACACCATTGTGCGGCGGCTTCTTCCTCCTCGCTGCTGGAAAAACCCTTGGAAGCTTGCACGTTGTGTCTGCTCCTACATGTTTGCATCACTAATGGCACTCTCCAGAGAACAGATAAATGAATTGAAACTGCACTCTCCAGTCCTTGTGAAGCGCTGGAGAAGGGCAGAAAATTCTTCTCAAATCATGTTATTTGTTGTCAACATGGTTGTTGTCTATCATACACGGTATGCCCTTGGAACAGGGTATTTTGTGGGCATTTCAATGGGGTTTTTAATACTGATATCGGCAATAATACAAATTGTCAGCATTCAAATGGAAAAAGAAATCTTCTAACAGAGAAGATATGGGAGAGACCAATCCTATCAGGATTTCTGATGATGAATTTGTGGGACATCTTACAGAGAATATTTTGTTTGGGTTTCTCTTGATCATGAATTCAAGCATAATGTCAGTTGATTTAGAATAAAGTGCCACAAGTATTTGTTTGGTACCAGTTAATGTTAGATGCTCCTTGATTTGTATTCTCTTTTCCCAGAGTAGGTAGGACCGTAGTAGTATTTGTTTGTTATTACTAATGCAGTTTTTCTCTGGTTTTAGTGTCCTCTTGTAAGTTATGTTATATATATAATTAGGCCCTGCTGTTGTTGGCTGACATTACGCCCTCCTACATATGATATATTGCTTCTTGATCCGATGTTCATTGTTTGTTAATTTGAAATTAATTACTGAATAGGTATGACAGATCAATGACTTTATACGTGTAAGTACTCGTTATTTTGTACTAACTGATGTTACAATATTATAACGCAAATTCCAAATATAAAATTAATGTGTGCCTACTTGAGTTAATGGTAGGGGCTCCCTTACCATGTGTGCATGCTTACATGGTAGGACTGACCAATAGAAAACTTTCATCTGGATTAAGTTTTCAATATATAGCAGCGATTAATTGCTGGTGACAAATTACGTTATACTAAATTTACCATTTTTCCTATTATTTCTCATTTAAAGCGTTCTTATTATAAAAGGAAAATATTAACTATTCATTATACTGTGTCGGAGTTGGGCCTTGATCTCAAAGATAGTAAAGAGGCCCATGGTGAGCTTGTGATCCCTTAAGTCAAATTGAGACGGTGTTAGCAATTGAATTGGAGAGGAGAAGCAGAGTGGTTAGAGACTGCAGTTACCGTCAGAATCATCTGTTGCAACTAATACTTTATCTTTTACCTTTCCATTTAATTTAGTAATTTTTAATCTATAAATACAAGTGAGTTAGCGCACTGTAAGATTGTTGATGAATTGAAGAACTTTTACTATTTTCTTTTTATTTCAGTTTTACCCTTTTATCAGAAAAACCTTATTATCTCAGTATTATCAGTAAAATCTGAATTTGTAATCCGTTTTTGTATCAATTTACATCTCCGTTCTTATTGTGATTCAATTTGGGTCACAACACACAGCCTGACTTCTAATAACATATTCTGTGCAGCAGCCAATGGGTGGTAGTAACCCCATATTGTTGGCAGTGAAATGGGAAAGCAAAAGAATTTCAGAAAAATTGAGAGTAAAAAGATATCTGCTAACAGAGAGGACGTTGGAGAACCCAACTGTATGAAGATTTCTGAAATACTTTTGCTTTCCCATTTTACTGATGCAAGCCGAAATAACACATTTTACTAAGGCATAAGTGTCTTAATTTATCGTTCAAAGGTTGACATTTTGGCACAAGAACAATAAAATAAAATAATGAATAGAGGAGAAAATTTATTAAAATGCATTTCCAGAAGTTAAATCCAACAGAATGAAATTTTATATCGCATTGAACATTGGTTAGTTACATACTGAGAAACTAAGGAGATGAAAATTTACTTCTTTTACACAGCACGCAATTCAACTCAATTACTGGGAAAAAAATTCAACCGTAGAACAGGTTTCCTACACCAAGATACATTTGTTACCATGATCTATGAAAGAAGAAAGAAATGGAATCGATCAGATTAGCTTTTACATCACCAAAAAGACATAATCCAGAAACAAGACTTAACTACAAACACCTAGAAGAAATTAAGTTGTTTGCAACAAAAAGACACAATCTTGAACCAAATGAAAGCAAGAGAAGCAACAGATTTCTTCATTTAAAAGCCCAATGGTACTTTCTGATAATCTCCTCTTCCTCCTCTGGTGTGTAGTCATTTATGATGTGGAAGGTCTCACGAATCTCATGCACAGTCTTCCCCCTTATCATGTCGGCCACCTTCTGGCACGCCGATTGCAGCAGCTTCTGGATGTGTAGATAGTCAGCTGCCATGATAAGTTCGAATAGGGTCTCTTGATCGACGTTTAGGAATCGCTCCTCCCAGTCGCACAGCTTAGGATTGATTTCCCTCCTGTTGCTCTGCGCTACTGATGAAGCCAGCATGTATGTTTCTGTCTTTGAGGCTTCTTCTATGGCGTCATTTAGCAGCTTGCAGTACTCGATCACCTTTTCAAGGATCTTTGCGTTGACATTCACTATCCGGAGGGGATTTTGAGTGCCGACATCTTCGATCATGTTGCCGATTATCGGAGACAGCATTGCCACCTCCTCAGGCACTGTGAGCTCCACTCCATCGCTGCTCTGCAGCGTGACCATCTTGCTGATTCTGCTGCTTTCCATTTGTTTATTGTGGGAACAGAGATCCAAAAGGAAGAAAAGCTTATTATGTTGAACAGAGAGAGAGAGAGAGAGAGATATCTTTAGGATCTTGGTTTGAGTTTTGGTGTCGTGGGTTGCGAGAACAGATATGAAATGCTATGGTCTTAAATACCCATTATGATACATCATACATCTGTATTTGGACATAGAGTATTTTTGCTTTTTGTGTTTATTTTCCCCAACTGCTGTATATGGAAAAGAATCGACAAATTAATGGTCTTTTTACTGCATATCTGGAATCGACTGCGCAGTTGGTTCATTGTACAATCCGATAATATTAATTATCCAAGATCACACGAATGGACTCACATATACGAATCTTGAATCTTTGAAAAAGAATAAATAAAATAGCGTTCAGAGTATGCATGATGTAACATGAAATTTTATTGAAAAATCGTCAAGTAATGTTATTTTAAGAAACTAATTTATGTTGAGTTGTTTCAAAACCTTCTGTCAAGTACGTTAAAAAAAATAAATTATTAACAAATAATGTAAGTTAGTTTAAAGTCATTATAGTTAATTTATATCAATTAATTTAGTATATTCACTTCCAATTCCATCGAATAATCTTAAAAGGGAAACAGAACTTAGAGTTGTCCTTCTTAATTCAGCAATGATCGTATCTGTGGTAACTGCCAAGCCTAGCGATTTAGAAAAAAGAGGATCATTTGAAAACGGATTAATGCTTTTCTTTATCTTGATAATCATGATTATAAAATTTAAAAAAAATAAAAAGTAATTTAAAAAATACAAAGTGGAAAAATATCTATGGAAATACTATTGAACTTATAAATTAATTACATTTCAAATTTAATACGATTAAGTATTTTTTGATAGTTCATCAAAAATATTAATGATGTTTCAATGGAATATGAATCAATATTATAGCTGTATAAAATTTAAAACATGACCAATCCATAAATTCAAATTCAAGAATATATGGAAAAAAAACATTTTTCAGCTTTATTATTTATTTGATTATTAAAATAAGCATTGGCAAGTGATATATGTCCCCTATAGAAAATGACTTAGTGACTAAAGTAAATTTGAAAGCTAAATGATGAGATTATGTATAATAAATTTATAATTCTTTTACTGAAATCGCGGAGTCCTAACAAGTTCTTTTTCAGGGATAAAATATAAAAATCATATTCTTTTTAAGCTACATAAATCATATAAGGATGAGTCGAGAATAGTAATATTTTTGTTAGTAGATTAAAAAAAATTGTGCAAAATTTAATTTTAATAATCCAAGCAGTGTGAAATAATATTAATATCTTGTTAACAAAATATGGGAGTTAATTAATAATTTGGATAATAGTTTTTCAAATAGATTAGAGAAAGAAAGTTAAAAATAAAAATATTGTAGGCGTATTTTGTAACTTACAGACTGATTGTGCTTTAGGATTCATATAATTTATGTATCATCTGGTGTTACATTATGAGCCTTACGATTAGATGGAATTCACAAAAATTTAATGACTATGACAATATTCCATGGACTATGAAAATCAGTGGGACCTAATTACATGAGAAAGATGTCCACTAGGCAAGAAAACATATCTAGTTAAAATTTACTAATTTTGTTTTTGTCATATGTCATTGAAATTTGGCATCTATCGTTGAATAATAAAACTACATAATTAAATTCAACAAGTTGTCTAATGAACAATATTTTTTTTCTTGAAGGGGATTCAATGATAATGATAAATTTAATTTTGACAACATTTTTGAAGTACATTTGAGAAAAAATAAAATAGGAAAAAGTTACAAACAATCAATTGAACATGTACATCTATTTTGTTCAAATCCAATATAATTTATATAAAATTTGATTTTCTATCAAATTGAATGAAATTTATAATTACGCAGATTTATTAAATTATGGTAACATAATACATGACATTTTAAACTGCGTAGAATTTGGAACATGAAGTACTATTTATACATTGAACATATTAATGAACATAAACTGCGAAGAATTTTTAAATATATTAGAATTTTCGCAGTAGTCAAAAACACAGGCGGGTCCATCTTTTAAATCCTATATATTTTATTAAATTGAAAATTTAAGGCTAAAATAATGGAGAAAATCGTTAGTTCCGTATAATCGTTGTGCACAGTATTAGGGTTGTAAACACATCGGATACAAATGGATAATATCTTCATTACATTCATATTTGTTATATTTTTTTGGATATAGATTCAGATATGGATAGTCCGGATATGAATACATGTCAGATATTTGATGGATATCTGAATATGAATTGGATATCGGACGAATATGAAAAAGAATATGAATATTTTTGATACTAAATAAATATTATATGTATTATGAAAAATAATTGCATACTATTTTCTGATAGAATCATTAATTATAAAATTAAATACTAATTATCATTATATTAATTAGATTTATAATATAAGTTAAAATCTAATTAAAAATATATATAATGAGATTTTTTGTGGATATTTATTTTGATAATATCGGATCAGATATCTTCGGATAATGTTAGATATTGATAGATAATAGTTAAATAATTGGATATAAAATAGACAAATCATATTCATTCGTTAAATTTTTTGATGTAAATATAAATTAAATATTTTTTATTATTTTTCAGATTGGATCACATAATATTTAACTATGCGGTTGTATACATTATGTAATGCCAATTTTTTTAAATAATATTAATAATATCAAAATTTTAATATTTAGGAAAAAAAACTTAAATTTTAAAATCTGCTTCAAACGCAGTTAGCAACTGTGCTCCCACAAAAAAAACTTAAATTTTAAAAATTTGAAATCAACTTCAATGTTTTAATGCGGTTTCCACTTATTTATTACTAGGAACGCACCCAACGGCTGCGATTTCAGAATAAACTCAATATTTTAATATGATTCTAGCTTATTTATTTCTGGAAATGCAACCAACTATTGCTTTTTCAGAAGACCCCAATTATTTTATATCAATTCTCATTTCATATCTCATTTATTCTTATTTTCTTTCTCCTTCTCCTTCTCCTTCTCCTCTAAATTTTCTTCACCTCAAGATCTTGACAACATATTATCATAACATCATTTTGAGTAATTTATAGATCGATTATAAACTAAGGTATGTATTTTAGAATAATTATATAAAAATTAAGATGTTATTTTTTGATAATTTATGAAAATATTTCTAATTGTTCTTTTTTGAAGGCGAAATAAGATACACTCTACAAACTAGTTCAGAGTACATGCTGGATTCAAGATTTACACTCGGAGGTAACAGAAGTACTACATTCGAAGAGGTGAAAAATATAATATTTCAATGTTTAGAATTTGAAGAGTCTCAATACTCGATTGATATCCAATGTCGAGTGAATATTGCACTATTTGGAAATTTTTATTTCAATTTGATAAGAGTCTACGATGAAAGTTCTTCAAAAATAGCAAGCCAAATGAGTGTGCCTAAAATGAGAGTTGTTCAACTATATGTTAGAATGAATTTGATTCAGAAGTGGTCGGATTTGAAGTGGAATGAATTGAAGTAGTCAGATTTATAATATTATATTATTTGAAAGTAGTTGGATTTGTAGTAGTTGTATTTTATTTAAGTATTATGCTATTTGAAAGTAATCAAATTTATATTAATTGTATTTGACACAAGTATTAAGCTATTTTGGAAGAAATCAAATTTAGAATTATGTTATATGTAATTACATTTATAAAGAGATAAAAATACTAAAATTTAGAATTTTATAGATAATAAAAAGTATTATATAAAATATTATAAAAGACATTAATAAAATACTTGTAGTTTTCTCTCTTATAATTTAACTTAATTACAATAACTAATATAAGCGTTTCTATAGAAATTTTCTCTTATGACAAAAAAAATTCTGGTCCTTGTAGTCCATAAGCTCAACCCTTGAATCTGGTCCGGTTGGCCCTTTAAAAAATCTGGTTCTCATAAATTTGATCCGGTCCTTTCTAATGGTAAGGACTTAATTCAATCTTTACAAAACTGGATCTTTTAATTTGGGCCCTTATCTAATTCGGTCCTTTCGGATCCTTACCCAGTCCTTCTCAAATCTGATTCAGAAGTGGTCGGATTTGAAGTGGAATGAATTGAAGTAGTCAGATTTATAGTATTATGTTATTTGGAAGTAGTTGGATTTATAGTTGTTGTATTTTATTTAAGTATTATGCTATTTGAAAGTAGTAGGATTTACATTAATTGTATTTGATGACAGTATTAAAATATTTTGGAAGTAATTAATTTAGAATTATGTTATATGTAATTATATTTATAAAGAGATAAAATACTAAAATTTAGAATTTTATAGATAATAAAAAATATTATATAAAATATTATAGAAGAGATTAATAAAATCTTTATAGTTTTCTCTCTTGTAATTTAACATAATTACAATTACTAATATAAGCATTTCTATAAAAAAATTCTCTTATGACAAAAAAAAATTTATGGTCCTTGTAGTTTATAAGGGTTCGACCCTTGAATCCGGTTCGGTTGGCCCTACAAAAAAAATCTAGTTCTCATAAATGTTATCTGGTCCTTTCTAATGATAAGGACTTAATTAAATCTTTAAAAAACTATTTTTTCTAATTTGGTCCTTTCGGATCCTTATCCAGTCCTTCTGAAATCTTTTGTTTAATATTTAATATTATATATTAATTATACTTAAAATTTTAAAAAAGTAAAAAAATAATAAAATAAAATATCAAAATCAAAAAATATAATTTAATATTTTATACTAATATAAATTAATATTAAATATATATATATATATATACATAGCTTTTATCCGGTCTTAGAGTCCAAAAACCTTAATAAAAAATGAATTTCTCAAGAACTAAACTTATATATCTTAAAAACTAAATCATTTGAACTCGATTCTCTATAAATTCTTATTAAATTCGAACCTCTCGGAGATCCACTAAATCTGAACTTTTAAGATACCCCAGAAATAAGAGGTGGCAATCAGGCGGGTCGGGTCGGGTTCGGATCGAGCGGATCGGGTCGGTTTGACCTTCTAGAAGAAATCAGGTCGGGTCGAGTCGGGTCGGGTCGGGTCAATTTATATGTTGTGTTTTTTCACATCGTTGATAGATTTCGATTGGATTAAAGGCCATTTGATCTAAAGTCGGATCGGGTTCGGGTCGGATCCGGTTCGGATCGATCGGATCGGATCAATTTGACTTTTCTAAAAAATCAAATCGGATCGGATTCAGATCCGAGTGAGTCGGATAGGTTTCTCAAGTTGGGTCGGATTCTGCACCTCTACCAGAAATAGATCTGCCCCTTGCATAAAAGATTATTATCATGATCAAAATCAGCCACTGAACCTACAATTTATTTCGAAGTGTTGCAACATGGACGGCTTCGTGAAATCTCTGTAAGCGTAAGGTAATAATAATTATTACTTAAAATGGCTATATAATGAACAGTATGCTACTAGGCTTAATGAATTGGTCCTAGAGAAGCGAGGTCGTACAATTCAGACTTTCTCACTTTTCAACATGTCAGGCTCAGACTGACAATGCCACTACACGATAACTTTGAAAACCTTCATGGGTACAAAGGTAATTTTTTTAGTTTCTTTTAATTTTAAATTTCTTTAAAAGACCGATTTAGATTGATATTGAGTTATATTAACAATAAATAATGAATATAGAGTCATATTGAATAAGAATAAATATTATTATATATTATTAAATAAATATGAAAAAAATATAATTATTCATCAAATGAAAAAAATATTTATTCAAAATATATATACATCTACTCATACAATAATATGAAAACCTATACAATTTAAAAAAAAAACAGAAAAAAATAGAAAAGAACGGAAATAAAAACTTCAAATGGGTTTTTAGCTTGAAGATGATGTATTCTGGTTTCGAAAATGGTGGTAACGGTGTAAGCAGTTAACCCTGTAGATCTCATCGTAAACTTTTCGTGACCGCGTAGAACGTCTAAATCATATTTTTCTATCAAAAATTATAACAATTTGAAGTTGAGATGATCATATTTTAATTTTTATTTCTACTAGCTCTCTTCTCTCTTCTTTCTCTCTTCCGTCTCTCTCTCATCTCTCTTTTTATATATAAAAATAGATAAAAAGTGGTTGATAATTCGTGAGATTTTAGTTTTTAAATATTTATTTTTGGAACATTGGATTGAGATTAACGAACGGTGAGATGGGCAATCCGTGGGAGCAAGTGTTATTGGTGGGAGGAAAAAAACAAATGTCAGAATAAATATCAGACCCAAAGAAACAGTAGAACCATTTAGCAACAGTTCCTTGAAGGAACCATTGATAAACGCAACATTTAATAACGGTTCTAGGCAGATAATCATTGTTAAAGGCTGTGTGTTTAATAATGGTTCCTTTAAGGAACCGTTGTTAAATGATTATGCTGCTTTTTGGTGTTATGGGAGTCTATTTTAACAATGTTATTTTTTTTATAAATAATTATTAAAGAAGTTCTCAATATTACAATGATGTCACTGAGTCATTTTAACAATAAATTTGATATATAACCGTTGCTAAATAAGTAACGTCTAAGATCCTTTTTGTTGTTGTGTAATAACATAATTTGAACAACAAAGGCAACTGAATGGAAGGGAATGAGGTTTGATGGGTTTTGGAGTAGAAAATTGGTTCGAAGGTCCAATCAGCCATTGAATTTTTTAAGATATTTTTTATTTTTTTTATTTTTATATCATGATAATTACAAATTTTTAATTTTATGTTTTCCGATTGGATTTTATTTCTAGCTTACCCCAATTTATTTGAAATTAAAGACTTTATTGTTGTTGTTGATATCATAATAATTATAAATCTCGATACAATTCAAAATTATAAGAAATTTTAAATTCAAATTTAATTCAAAACTCTGCAGAACCTCCCCCTCTCCACGCCTTCTCTTGCTTCCCAATTGCATAGTTAAGCTGCCACTATCATTTTACTTATTATTTTATTTTTCGTTTAGAAATGATATTTGTATTTCAATTCCGACCGAATTTTCTATATTCTTTTTCGATTTTTTTTTCTCCAGACACATTGTATCAATCTTTTTTTAATTTAATTTAATAAAAAAATGTATCAACTCTATTTCAATTCAATTTAATAAAACTTTATTGTAAGCTGTTCGCCTTCATGCTACTTCAAAAACAAAACCGTTTGAATTTGTTTTTACATATGTCCCTCAACAACCTGGCATGCACCAAGTACAGACTCCTATAGGCTACTTATAACTATAGTAACAAAATTCTTAAATTATTTGTGAATAATTCGTTTTTCATCTATAACCAATATTTCACGGATAATCCGTCAATTTAATATACACTGCATTTTTTTAATAAAAAAAATTTATTCGTGAATTATTCAACAACAAAATATATTATTATTATTTTAAATAAAAATTTATACTTTTTAATATATTTTTAATATTTTATCATTATAATATATATTTTATTTATATTATATGAAATAAACTATTCTTGAGTTATATCTGTATTATACCTGAACGTCGAATTTTTTATCTCGTCGAATATTTCCCGAATCACTATGCTTATAACACTATCAGATTCTCCTGTATTTTTTTTTTCTGATTTACGTTCCTGTGGGATAAATTATAATCATTTCCGAACTATTTTTTCTTCTTCTGTCAACGCCTCTGTTTTCTCCCATTCAAATTCCCCAAATAAGTAGAGAGTGTGAAGAAGCAGATTTATATGTGTGCTTGTTATATGTCATATATTCTAGGTGACCTGGTGGAGGAACGCAGGAAGCCTTACGTTTCTCAAAAGAAATTTTTGGGTCTCTTTTCTTTGTTAATCCTCTTCACATCAACCTTTTGTATGATTTAGGATGTACTGTTACTGTAGCCCATGCTACTATCTACTTTGCTCCTTTTTGAAGTGCTTTAGAGCAATAAAAAGTAGATTAAAAAGCATGTACTGTGATTTCTCATCAAGTCCTCATGATGATGGCGTTGAACTGTAATGGGCAAATTTAGGTATAAAAAATGTTCATCTTTGAAACCTTGCTGTATTTCACAAATAATGTTGAAACTTCTTAAAAGCTCTGCATATGACAATTTATATTGTATACATACTGATTGAGAAGATCTGTTTTGGGATCTTTTCCAGTATATGATATGGAGAATGATGAAACCTGCATGTTTGAACATTAATTAAAGGGTCTACACAAAATTTTTCTGTTCACATGCATGCTATGATATATAATGATTGAAATTGTTTTTGTTCTTTTAGTGCCATAACCACCTTGTCCAAAAAGATCGGCCATAAAACATGCAAGTTTATGATGATCCCTGCCGTCATAGGGTTTTTAGCAATATATGAATGGCATATCGACATCATAGCTCCTGCTGTAGCTCTGGTTCATCTTTCTGTTATCGTCTTTGCAGGGTGTTCCTCTGAGGGTACTACTCGAATTTCTGTGTTGATGATTTCGGGTGTTTCTTTTGGTATTGGCAGTGAAGTCTGAACTGCCGTCTTTTGTTAGATTTTCTAGTTTGTAGTATGTGAACTAAACAAGTATCTGTGTGTTAACCTGAAGTTTCTTTTCTGTTGTCTTCTTTATTTGAAGTAATGTCAATTTGAGTCCTTTATTAGTAATATTTGGATGACTGCCGTTTCAGTTATGTTATTTTTTATTATTATTATTAGTGTTGCATGCACTTGGGTTGTTTTTCTTGCAGTAAAGTGCAAATCGTAGTTGGTGGAGACTGATCCTTATCTAAGTTAAATAATGATGATGAGATTTATTAATTTGGTCGCAGAGACAAAAGTATTCATCGATAATTTCATGTGGATTGTAGGGGTTAGTACTTCTATGCATGCTTGTAATTACTTGTGCATAAAGTGAGTCACTTTCCCATGGCAGCTTATGGAAAGCGATTTACTTATTAAGTGTTATTCAACCCTAATTAAACCAATATTACTTTCTAATGTTTTTGTGACCGAATTTCTTAAAAAGGTCCAGACTTCAGACTCATTTTGGTTTCATGATATTCCTTTTCCTGTCATCAATAGTTCTGTAGTCAAACTAGATCAAAGGTGTTTGCTTATTTTGACATAACTGGATTTGTTCTTTTAATTTGGTCAATCGTTTAAAACTACGGTCTTACTTTACATTAGGCCACCCCCCTTATTTTATACACTTGCTTGTTATTCTCATGTTCATTTTATTAGGCGCAAAAAGAACATTATTTTTTTCCCATAACAATGAAATTACTATCTAATTACATACGGAAACTGGACGAACATTTTTTATTATTCAGAGCACATATTACAACTCATCTTGAACACAAGAAAACGTAATCATAGAACAAATTCCTTCCATACCATGATATATGCCACCATGATCATGAGAGGAAAAAGAGAAGCAGAATCAGACTACCTATGACATCACCTAAAAGGTACGATCTTGTAAACATGCTAGCAAAAATAAGTTGTTTGCAACTAAAAGACGCAATCTTGAACAAAATTTGAGCTGTTGATACTACAAATTTCTTCATTCAAAAGTCCACGGTTACTGATGGATCAGATCCAAAGGCTAAGTGGAAGAATATTTTAGGGCGCATTCCCTCAATGCCCAGATCATTATGTCGTTCACTTTTGGGGATGTCAACCGCAGCAGACCCACAATGCCCAGATCATTAGCAGCAAGGTGAAGTTTGCAAAGCGTGAACAAATCAACATCTACAAATTGCTTGTCCCAGTCTCTCAGCTCCTCCTCAGACATCCTTGGCAGATCTGCTGCGATGCTGGGACCCTGCCCAGCTGTGACGTCAGTCTGAGATAATTTAGCTGCGTCGACGTGCTTCTCCCAATAAGTAATCAGCATTTCAAGGATCCGTGCTTTGACAGTGCATTTCAAGGCGTTTGGAACATGGCCATCTTCAATCAAGCGGCGGACTACCTGAGACTGCATGGCCACCGCCTCAGGTACTGTGAACTCCTTTCCATCAAGGCTCTTGAGCGTGATCATCTTGGTCTCTGTGCTGTTCTCCATTTGCCTATTGTGGAAAGAGAGAATCTTGAGGGGAAAAGAGAGAGAGAGAGAGAGAGAGAGAGAGATCTTTAGGATCTTGGTTTGTTATATGTTGCGAGCTCTGAGCTTGAGGCGTGATGAACACTACGATCTTAAATAGCAAGCGTGGCTGCTGGTACCCCTGTTTTTCTATTCGGCTGAGTTTGGAAACTTCAGAATCAGACCCACTCTCTCTGGTCTCTGCCGAGTGCCGATTGTCCCCCTGATTTTATTCCAATTAGGTAAAACTCCCGCTAAACAACGAATTTGAAAGCTTCAGGAGTAATTTTAGTGTACAATGGTACATCTAATATTTATGGGATGTCTTTTTGAAAATACAGCTTAAATGAAAATTTCAAAATCATAGATATATTTTTAATGACTTAGATATAATGTGTCTCAATTTTAGTCAATTTGAAAAATATTTCATCTCTCATCATATAATTTTAAAATTTTAATAATAGGATTTCAATGAAAGATGAATTTATCTCTAAATTATTTCAAATTGGTACACATCAATATAATTCATTACAAAAACATCTCTGAGTTCGAATTTTTTATTTGAACAATATTTCTCAAAAAGTCTATAAATTATTTCAAACATAATTCAATTTTAGTTGAGCATCAGTCCATTATATAATTTAAACTTCAGAAGATAAAAAGGGACCAACTTCAGAAGATAAAAAAAAGTTCGCAAAATAGAAGACATAAATAAATTCCTAATGGTTATTCAATTACTACTGTTCAATCCTAATGCTTAGATTAAAGACCTGATCGTTTTCTGAGTAATGTAATAAGAAAAAAAATAAAAGATAGAATAAATGAATAAAAAACAACGATTAATAAATAAACCTTATAAACATATCTTCCACATGGCATAGCTAGTTAAGTAGTTATGATTTATAGCAGGTGACCACAGCCCATTTTCCAATGGCCCAAAATTTAATGCAGGTAATTAGATAAAGAGAAGGTATCGGTTGACAATGGTTATTTTGATAACTTTGAAATGAATTCTAAATAAATATAAAAAAACTTAAAATAGAAAAAAAATTATAGATGTATTCTTCAAATTTTAGATTGATGGTCATTTAAATTTCATACAATTTCATTATCGTTTGATGGTCCATCAAAGACCATCAAATTTTCATATAATTTGCAATGATTTCAATTTAATTGTATTTGATGAACTATCAAACGACAATGAAATTTCATAAAATTTGAACTTACCATTAATCTAAAGATAGAAGAACACATATCAAAACATTTTTTTGCATTTTTAAGATTTTTTACATATATATTTAGATGTTCATTATCAAAATTGTCAAAATAACCTCATTATCAATGGATACCACTCATTAAATAAAACGGCCTCTATCATTTATTGATGAAATTACGGTTGTGCCCATTGTGAAACCAACAGTCCGTATAGGAATGGTTCATTCTTCAAGCCATTTCCTCCGCGCCAGTCTCGACTCTTGAGTAAGGAGCTGAACTAAGCTCACACGACTGAAATCCAGAATCCAGTAGGCAGGATTCTTACCACTCGAGCTATTTCCGCCTCGCACGACTGAAACCCTAGAGGCTCGACTATGATCCTATTAGTGAGAAGCCGTCGTTACCTTGATTATTTATTACTTTTACTTTTATTTTATTTTTATTTTTAATATATAAAAATTATTATTTTAATAATTTTTTATTTATTCACTAAGTTAATGAGTTTGAACCTATAAATTATTACACTCCGGTAATTCCTCCTCTATACCTCCGTGATGTTTACCTCGTTAGACAACCTCTTCTATTGCCACTCTGTCTCACCTTGCCTAAGGTTTTTTTTGGGGTTAATATTCTACTGGAATATTGAATTTTAATGTTTATTTATATTTAGTTATTGAATTTTTATCTATCTATTTTTAGTCAGAACTTTGATGTTTATTCATAATTAGTCACTGTTATTAGTTTTTTCACTCAAAAATATTTGAAAGGCCACCCCCCCCCCCCCCGATCATGCGATAACCCTATCTGAAAATCCTAGTTTCCGTTCCTGGTGCTGATGATCTGGTTTTTTGCTCTTTGGCAGTGGAGTCTGAACTGAGTTATTTTTGCTAGGTGTCTGGTTCTTTATTTGAAGTATTGTCATTTTTAAATCTGTGTTTGAAGTAATGTTTGGATGACTGGATGACTACCATATCTGTTGAAATATGTGCTTGTTCCTTTTTTGATTTTGTATGGTTTTGCCCGTGAAATTATAAAGTTCAGATGTATAACCCTTTTAGGATTACTCTTTTGTTTGTAGTAAAGTGTCGATCATTAATGCTTTTCAGAGATATGTCACTATGATAAACTCAACCGATCACTTCTAGCTCACATTCTCTGTATCTCCCTGTACCCTATCCTCATTGTTTTTGTTGTTTCAAAGTGCTCCAGCTTCAAGAAGAGGATCAGCTGAAAGAATTGAAATTGAGGCTGCTGTTACTTTGTGTGATCACAGAATCAACTGTGTTTGAGGTCTTGGCACTATCTGTTACGCTGGTCTCATGGGCTTTCCATTATTCTTATAGTGAATTTGACGCTATCATGTATTCTCTTCCTGGAATGATTATTAACTGCTTGATGACTGTGATTGACATAAGAATTGATACTTCATTGTCAATTTCGAATTTCTATGAATATAGTTCATAGCCATTTCGACATTTATTTTAGAGAAGGGTCATTTGATACCTTAATTCATATTCGAACAATGAATTGGTTTACAGATAAAATGCTATTTTATGAAAGTCCTCTTATCCTTCACTCAATGAATTGGTTTACAGATAAAATGCTATTTTATGAAAGTCCTCTTATCCTTCACTAACGACGTGCACTTGTTTGTTATAATAAGCATGCTCATTGAAAAATATCCTTATTCTACTTCTCATTTTTCTTTTTCATAGATGTCAAAGGAAAGCAAATCCACAGAGTCCTCACACATATCATGGCAATTACACCATGTGTCTTTTTCCTCACCACTGGTGACAACCCTTGGCAGCTTGCACATTGTCTCTTCTCCTAGGTGCTCCCATCAATGAGTTGATGACAGTCCAGAGAAAAGATAAATGAATAAAATTAAACTAGACTCAGTCATTGTGAAGAATCAGCTGGACAAGGGTAGCTTTTTTTTTTTTTCCAATCATGATATTTATTCTTAACATGGTCGATTGTTGTGATCTATCATACAAAACCTGCTCTTCTAATAAGATATTCTGTGCAGGAGCCAATGTTGGTAGTAACCCCATATTTTTGGCGTTGAAGCAAAAGTATTTCGGAAAAATTGAGAGCAAGAACATATTGTTAACAGAGAGGATGTTGGAGAGCCCAACTGTATGAGGATTTCTGATGATGAGTTTGAGACTTTGAGGGATATTTCACAGTGCATGTGCTTCACTTGTTTCTGCTTCTTTAGAGTTCAAGCATAATTTTCTTTTGGTTTTACAATAAGTGCCTGTTGCATTTGTTTGGTACTGGTTGATATTGTGATGCTGCTTGGTGAGCACTTGTTTTTTCCCATGTTGATAATGGTTGGTCTGTATCTGAGTTCTTATCTCTGGATAGTCTAAATTGAACATGATGCTAGTTTAGTTTCTTCCGTCTCCTTTCACTTTCTTGTAGCTCAGGTGGCTTTTACATGAAGCATTTGTTGTCCGAGTTGAAAAAAAAAATGATATTCGTTGGTAGTATTGCTGCTTGTTAATCATGTTCATTGTGTTTTAATTTCAAATAATTAGGGGGCAAGTTTGATAAATGAGTTTTATATGTGCAAGTATTCGTTTGTATTTAAAAAAAATGATTTGTATGACCAACTAAAGGAAGCCAGCATTATACGTTTTAAGATGTCTGTAACTGCAATTTGGTAAAGAATCTGATGCAAGCCGAAATTACACATTTTATTAAGGCATAAGTGTCTTAATTTGTCGTTCAAAGGTTGACATTTTGGCACAAGAACAATAAAATAAAATAATGAATAGAGGTGAAAATATATTAAAATGCATTTCCAGAAGTTAATCCAACAGAATGAAATTCTATATCGCATTGAACAATGGTTAGTTACATACTGAAAAACAAAGGAGATGAACTTTTACTTTTTTTTACACAGCACGCAATTCAACTCAATTACTGGGAAAAAAAATTCAACCGTAGAACAGGTTTCCTACACCAAGATACATTTGTTACCATGATCTATGAGCGAAGAAAGAAATGGAATCGATCAGATTAGCTTTTACATCACCAAAATGATACAATCAAGAAACAAGACTTAACTACAAACACCTAGATGAAATTAATTTGTTTGCAACTAAAAGACACAATCTTGAACCAAATGAAAGCAAGAGAAGCAACAGATTTCTTCATTTAAAAGCCCACTGGTACTTTCTGATAATCTCCTCTTCCTCCTCTGGTGTGTAGTCATTTTGATGTGGAATGTCTCACGAATCTCATGCACAGTCTTCCCCCTTATCATGTCGGCCACCTTCTGGCACGCCGATTGCAGCAGCTTCTGGATGTGTAGATAGTTAGCTGCCATGATAAGTTCGAATAGGGTCTCTTGATCGACATTTAGGAATCGCTCCTCCCAGTCGCTCATGTTAGGATTGATTTCCCTCCAGTTGCTCTGCGCTACTGATGAAGCGAGCATGTCTGTTTCTGTCTTTGAGGCTTCTTCTGTGGCGTCATTTAGCAGCTTGCAGTACTCGATCACCTTTTCAAGGATCTTTGCGTTGACATTCACTATCCGGAGGGGATTTTGAGTGCCGACATCTTCGATCATGTTGCGGAGTATCGGAGACAGCATTGCCACCTCCTCAGGCACTGTGAGCTCCACTCCATCGCTGCTCTGCAGCGTGACCATCTTGCTGATTCTGCTGTTTTCCATTGTGGGAACAGAGATCCAAAAGGAAGAGAAGCTTATTATGTTGAACAGAGAGAGAGAGAGAGAGAGAGGGATCTTTAGGATCTTGGTTTCAGTTATTGTGTCTTGGGTTGCGAGAACAGATATGAAATGCTATGGTCTTAAATACCCATTATGATGCATCATACATCTGTATTTGGACATAGAGTATTTTCTTTTTATGTTTATTTTCCCCAACTGCCGTAACTGGAAAGAATCAACAAATTAATGGTCTTCTTACTGCTCATTAGGAAAAGGGTAAGCCTAGCCATTAATGCATTAATGCTATTCTTTATCTTGATAATCATGATAATTAAAATTTAAATAAATTATAAAAAAATTTAAAAATACAATGTGGAAAAATATCTACTGAAATATTATTGAACTTAAAAGTAATTTCATTTCAAATTTGATACAGTTAAGTATTATTTGATAGTTCATCGAAAAAAATAAATTGAAAATGTTACAAATATATTGAATTGATGTTTTAATGGAATATCAAACAATATTATAGTTGAATAAAATTTGAAACATGATCAATCCATAAATACAAGAATATATCAAAGAAACATTTTTCAGATTTATTATTTATATTAAAATTTCATTGTCAAGATTATTTTGTTGATTATAAACTTCATTACTCGACAGATTGATCTTATATTCTGATGCATTTCGCAAGAAGAATGAAATAATGGATCAAAAGGCTCATGCCTTATTTAAATGAAATTATATTTTTGACATTAAATATTGAACAAGAAATTAAGTACAATATGTGGCACCGTACAATTTAAAGAAATCTTGCTTTTGGGGCGAAGACTTCTATGGTGTTAAGACTTAAACATCATAAGAATTAATTCCGACTTATATGGGCATTTAAAACGAGTAAGCTTTCTCATCAAATAAACTAAATATGAATTTTGACAGTATATATTTACAGACAGCTGAATGCAACAAAGCTTTATAGTTTAAGGAAAACTATTATGGGACCTCAATGTAATTTGGTGTTTGAAGGGCCGAAAAGGCAGGTTCTGACTTCAGATCCATTTCTTGTACCATTTTCATTATACAATTAAAATGAATAGAAAATTATTTACAAGTACAAGGATAATGGAAAATGAAAAAAAAAACTAGTAGCTACAGTTCATCCCTAAGACATATCCATTACCACTGTCATAATGCTCGTCGGTGTGTTTCCAGTAATGGCAGTTACTTGTTATACTACTTTGTATGGGAGCTAATGCAGGACTGGAGAAGAACAGTGCAAACAAGACTGGAGATAAGAGCTAGCCGAATTAGTTAGAACAGTGTAACTGAATTAGTTAGGAAATGGCTGTATAGAACAGAGTGTTATAAAGAGATGAAATAGAGAAACAAGATCAAACGATCTCTTTTACTCAAACACTTATACTGTTATTATATCTATTAATTTGGTCACAAAGACAATTGATAATTGATAAGATGAGTTAGTTTCCCACGACAACTTTATGATGATTAACTTAGTTACAATTGTTATTCAACTCTAATTAAACTAATATTTTCTTGTAAAGATGATTTGTTACCGAATTTTAAAAAAAAAAAAGCAAATCGGAATTCAGACTGTTATTTTCGTACTTATCATGATTTTTCTTGAAGTCGGAACGGAAGTTAACATGATTGGGTACTTGAAGCAACCTCAAAATTAAATTAAAAACGTCGTTTGTTTCTTTTGACATAATATAACATGATTTATTCTTTAATTTTAGTCAATAATTTTAAACCACCACTCTTTGCATGATTGGACTGAAGGAAGTTGTTTTACATTAGGAATCAATAGATTCAAACCACAACTTTCTTTTCTTTTTGCATAACATGAAATTACAGAAAATGGACGAAAAATTTTCTTATTCACATTACATAACAACTCCATCGTGATTATTCGAGAATAAAAGAAAACCCAACCTTAGAACAATTTTCCATGCATACTATTCCACCCTGATCAAGTGAAGAAAAAGAGAAGTAGAAGATGATTATATATGACATCACCTGAAAGAAACAATCGATCTTGTAGACATACTAGCAAAAACCTAGGAGAAAATAAGTTGTTTTCAACTAAAAGATACAATCTTTCATGAAACTAAAGCTGGAGAGGCAACAAAATTTCTTCATTCAAAGGCCCATGGGAACTCGCAATGTATCTGCCGTTCCTCCTCAGCAGTGAAGTCATTCTTAATGTTGAACATCTGACGGATCTCCTGTACCGTCTTCCCCTTTATCACGTCGGCAGCCTTTTGGGTTGTCAACTGCAGTAGTCCCTCAATTTCCAGATGGTGAGCTGCGTTCATGAGGTCGTAAAGCGTGTCCAAATCAACATCGACGAATTGCTTGTCCCAGTTTCTCTGCTCCTCCTCAGATATCCCTGGTGGAGCTGCATCAACGTGTTGCCAGCAATAATTGATCACCATATTAAGTATCAGTGCAGTGACTTGTGGTAGCGGAATGGCATTTTGAGCACAGTCATCTTCGATCATGTGGCGGAGTATCCAAGACTGCACTGCCACTGCCTCAGGCACTATGAACTCCTTTTCATCACCGCTCTTGAGCGTGATCATCTTCCTCATTGTGTTGTTCTCCATTTGCTTATCGTGGAAACAGAGACAAACTAAAACGAAGAGAAACTGAAGGGGGTCAGAGAGAGAGAGAGAGATCTTTAGGATCTTGGTTATCTATGTTGCGAGCCCAGACCTGTATAATAAATAATATGATCTTAAATAGCAAGCATGTCTACTGGTACGATATTCAGAGAGATAATTTTCTTTTGTCATTTATTTTTGCTATTGCGCAAATTTAATTGCTGGTGGGGTTTGTTTCTTTTCGGCCGTTCGATGGTTATGATTTGGACTTTTCTGCAGCCCAAATTAAAAAGATAGAGTAGAAAATAGGAAACGAAATACAGGCCCAAATCACTTATCGGGGCAGTGTTCTATTAGCTTTACTTTTTAGAATAATTTTAATAGACATAATATTAGAGGTTTTTTTTTTTAAAATTTGAATTCTTCACTAGTCTGTGAGAATCTACTTTATATTTGGATCCTGTCAATCGACAATTTATTTAATCTTTATTATGTATTTATGAGGGATAAGTTTGAAAGCTTCACTATTATGTTATTTTCCAAGACACTCCACTTCATATTGGATCATTTCATTTTAATATTTTATCTAAATTTTCTCTCTATACGGCTGTATCAATTTGAGGACCGTGTTGTTGGATTTAGCGCATGTTCAGGAGATATGATTAGTTCACTAAATTAGTAGTTTTATTTTATGGTTCTGGCTTTTTGTTATGTGATTGATTTTTGGGTACAAAGGGTTTGTTTGGCACTTGGTGGAATATCAAAAAGTTAGAATATAATAACTATTTCCGATGAATTAATTTGTCAAACGAATTTTAGACTAAGTAGAAGAGTGTGGAAGAGCGTTAATCCAGTATACCAAGTTATAGGTGGTATACCGGATTAGCTCTCGTCGAATAGCGATTATTATTTAATTATGTTAAATTATATTATTATATTATGATTATAATTATAATTATGATTATATTATAATTATATTATTATGATATTATTATTATGATTATGATTTATTATATATAATATTATGATGATTATTTATTTATTTATTATTATTATATTTATTATTATTTTTATATTATATTATTATTATATTATTATGATTATGATTATAATTTTATTATTATATTATGATTATGATTATGATTATATTATTATGATTATGATTATATTATTATTATTATTATTATTATTATGATTATTTTATATTATTATATTATATTATATTATATTATATTATATTATATTATTATGATTATATTTATATTTCTATTATATTATTATGATTATAACTATGATTATTATTTTATTATAATTATGATTATGGATTATGATCTTTATTTTATTATTATTATTATATTATCATTATTATTATTACTACTATTATTATTATTTTACTATTATTATCATCATCATCATTTTTAGTATCATAATTATCTATATTTTAACTATTCGATTAACAACTGTCAAACGATATTTTTTGCTCTTTGGAATAGTTAAGAATATCACTCTTCTACCACTCTTCTAAAAATACACTATTCTACCACTCTTTATCATAATTATCTATATTTTAACATCACTTAACTTCTAAACATTATTTTTTGCTCTTCTAAAAATACACTATTCTACCACTCCTCCAAAGTTATTCCTTAATTTTCCAAACAAATCCAAGTTGGGTATTATCTGTTTTTTTGGTACAACTACAAGAGATTAGTCTGTTTTTATCAAAAAAAAAAAAAAATACAGTCACAAACGATTCCCTTCTATTTTTCTTTTTCCCCCAATCATCATCATCATGTGCGAAAAGTCGAAAACACAACTTGGAGACGGAAAAATTTATACGCAAGATATAGTGAGAGTATGTAATAAAGAATCAGAAATTCTTCAATAAAAGATAATATGAGTTAATTAGTTTGACTCCCTTTGCAATTAACGAATTTAAATTTACCTTTTGATGGGAATCTACAAAAGTTCTTCTGTTTAATATACATATCAATAACTCCGGAATTTAAAAATTTTAGAAAAAAATTGAGAAGGCATATGAAAGGAAAATTCATCTGTACTCCCGTACAAAATAAAGCTGGCTACTTTCATTGTTCAATAAATTATTATAATGGGAAACGAATAAATATTTTGAATTATTTAGTACTTCAGGTGCGGCTGGTTATTATTATTATTATTATTATTTTTTATTTGTCATTTGTCCAAACTCCAAACGAACTTTAAATTGAGTTATCTTTTTTTTTCATTTTAAATCGTATAGTGATATTTATTTTACTTTTATTTTTGCATGAAATATGGATCAAATTTCTAAATATATTTCTAACGAGGGCTTTTAATTTGAACTGAAACCTTCCACGTGACAGTGCTACTGCTACTAGCATACCTTTTTTTTTTTCTGTTGGAATCAGCAATTTAGTAGTTAAAAATTGATAATCAGTTGACCTCCATAATACGGTGCAAACGGATTGGATACAATTAGATAATGTTAGAATCGTATTTATATTCATTTTAATTTTTTGAATACAAATATAAATATAGATATTTTCAGATATAAATAAAATACAGATAATTTCGGATAATATACAAATAACGTGTATATAATATCAAGGAAAAATTAAAATTCACTTAAAATTTATAAAATCTATTATATATACAGTAAAATAAAATTTTCAATACTATTATTTATAATTAAAAGTATATTATAAATTTTAAAATATTAAAAGTAGCCTAACCAGAAAAATATAATTTTTATAATATATGTTAGAGACAATTAGTTATATATCACTTCAAAATTTAAAATTTTGAAAAATATCGTTGTAAAATTTGAGTTTATATAATTCTCACTCTAATCTTTATTATCTTTTAGTTTTACCATTCCGATTATAATATTTTTTATAATATTAAAAGGACCCTCGTACCAATACTCTCCCTTATAAATCCATAATTGCAAAATGCTATTTTTCTAGTCGAAATTAATAGAGTTCCTTTAATGGGGTTGTGAGTGGCAGAGAGAGAACACTCATAGCCTTTGACCAATCTTTCTTCTTTATCTTTGACCAATATTCATTAATCTGATATGCAGTGATGGATTTATAGGGCAGTTTTGATATCAAAACTAGTCAAAACTACCCTCTGAGTCTCTGACCAGTCTTTCTTCTTTATCTTTGAGACTTTGACCAATCTTTCTGCAGAATTGATATTCACAGCTCCCCGTATTGGTTATAGGGAGAGGGGAGAGTAATATTGGTTAGAGAGTAGTTTTGATATTATTAAAATTATTATATTTCGAGTTGTAAAATTAAAAGTTAATAAAGTTTGGAGTCACATTCAAACTACGAAATATGTTTTTTTTTAAATTTTAAATTTTGAAGTGATAAATAACCAATGGGAAGAAATTTTTTGATAATAAATTATCTTGATAATTTTGACAATAAATATTCAAATAAATAAAAAAAAATTCCACAATTATGATTAACCTATAAAATACAGAGGAAACATTTCCCCAGTTAATATTACAGGGCCAACTCTTTACTCCGCAAGCCATTTCCGTTTCGCTCCCTTCCAGTGACAAAATGAAGTGCACTAAACTCACTCCGCTAAAACCCTAGATCTCATCCAGCACCGTACCTTCCTTTATAGAGTAAAACCCTTAGGTTGAGCTTCTTCACGACGCCTACTAACACGGTTTAATGTAATTTTTCTACTTTAATCTTCAATTTCGACTATCCTGTTTCCTATTAAGAGCGTAACAAACATCCCGATTTTCATTTAAGAATAGTTTATTATTTCTATGAATAATTATAATAAGCCTTGTCTTACAGCACCATGTCGTAAAAACACTAGAGTTCCTAATTTAGTAATTTGGAATTGGAGATCTCACAAAGTAATTCAGTGATTTACTAGTAAATCAAGTTCTCTTTTTCGTTTATTGCCATTTTTTAATAGCAAAGAGGGATTTCATGGGTCTTGTCATAGGAGGAGTCAATGAGGTGCATTACTTCAAGTCTTCAATTAGGGGATGAGCAGTTTGTTAGGTATGCTCTAATTTTAACTGATGTCCGCTTAATTCTGGTTTATTATTTTATGGAAAAAGCAATACTTGCTAGTTGTGCTGTTTTCCATTTGCTTCTTGCGGAAACAGAGATCAAAACAGAGAAAAGGTTATTTGAAATAGAGAGAAGGAGAGAGATATTTTAGGATCTTGGTTTGAGTTATGGGTTGTGAGTCCAGAGGTTACACATCATGGTCTTAAATACCACGCATGACACATATATATCTGGAAATATATTAATTGTTGTTTATTATTTTTATCATTTTTCTTTTTTCGACGGTCTGTTTTCCCGCAACACCATTTGTTTGAATCTCTACGACGGTTAAGATTTTTTATTAAATTTTTAGAGCTAATATCATTAATCGGATTGAGTTATTATCTCTATAATCATTTGTGTTGAAGTTAGAATTTTCTCTCAATTTTATTTGTTACACAAAATGCTATATAATTTAGGAGTACAATTATTTTATTTTATTTTTTTTCTTAAATTACCATCAATTATAAAGTTTAACTTTTCTTAAACACTGAATGTTAATTTTTCTCTCAATTTAAATTTATTTTGCATTAATTATGTATTCATGATTGAAATTTATATTAATTACTAAATTTTTTTATTTTTATTTCTTTATTTTTCACATGAAGATATGAATTTTTATATTTCTGAAAGATATCATCGTAACAACGTACGAACAAGATACTAGTAATTACATAAAACTATTGTTAAATTAACCAGATTATGTTTTCAATTTCATATATTATTTAATGTTATTTAATGTTTAACAAAAAAAATAACAGCTACAATTTGTAATAGACAGAATTTAATTGTCTATGATGAAGTATTAAATGTACTAATGCTGCTTCAAATTTGAATCATAATTTATCTATAAATTTATAAATATATTTAATAATAATTTCATATCTTTAAAATTGACCGATTTTTATTTAGAATCATTATCAATGATCTCCACCCTTCAAAATAAAAAAAATAAATTGAAGTATTTATTGTAAAAAATAAATTTATAATGAATACTAATAATAATGAAGGTGATCATTGAATGATATATATTTTTTTGTATGGGTTACACTGACAATTTTTTCAAGTAATACTAAGGACGCTTAACAAGGAAAGAAAACGTGAGATATATTTTCCTTCCTATTTTCTTTTTTGTTCGTTGAGTCTCGTTTCATTTTCTAACATCTCGATTTTTAATTACATTTTCATTTTTTTATTTTTTCCTGAAAAATATAGTAATTGAATAGCAACTGTTCCTTTTCCTTATCGTAGTTGTAATTGATTAGTGCTTATTTATAAATAATTACAATTACGCAACTTTTGCCACGATTTATGATAATAATACATTTAACCTACTTGCAAGCTTGTAATTATAGTTATTGTTACATTAAATACTTTTTTTTGATTTGTCGATTTGTAAAATAATTTTGAATTTTATAATTTGTTTTGTTTGAGTTTTGTACAGGGATAAAAATGCAAGTGGATTAGTGCACAAGAACCAAGATCAATGATGAGATACAAGAGCTTAATTAAGACTGCATTAGGCTTAGGTTTAGTTAGACTCAAACTGAGTTGAATTGAATAAGATAAATTGAGGTTAAACAACAAACAAAAATATTTCCGCTCAGTGAATCGTTATGACGGTTCAGTAATCATTATAACGGTTCATCTCAATACTCAAAAATATTTTAAGTCAAAAAAATTTCTCAAAGAAGACAGAGCATATCGTTATGTAACGATTCAGTAATTATTGTAACGATTTATGAAACGTATAACGATTCAATGAATCGTTATAACATTTCATCTCAATCAGATCCAACGGTTATTCTTTCTAAGCCGTTATAACGATTCTCAAATCGTTATAACAGTTCGAGCTGAAAATAATTGAATCGTTATAACGGTTCAGGCTGAAAATAGTTGAATCGTTATAACGGTTCGGGCTGAAAATAGTTTCTTCAGCTATTTCAGAAGATCTATTTTAAAAGAATCACCTATCTCACTGATTAATTATATCCATCTAGCTAAATCATTACTTCAGAGAACTTACTAGCCATATACTAAGTGAGAGAGATAAGTCAACAGATAAAAACACTTAATTAGTTAAAATCCTTATTTAACCTCAATATAGCTTCTCTTCATTCTCCCAACTTGATCATTTATTATCTACTCTCCTTGTAATTTTTTTTAAGTTGTAGTGCTCACCTTTCTTGAGTGTGTTGTCACTCATTTTTTGTTTTGAGTGTGTTATCACTCTTGTTACTGATAGGCTTGGCAATCTATTTTGTATAAGGGACCAAGTTCTATAAGTGTAAAACTATTTTTAGTATTTCGGTTCAACCTCAATTGTTAGAGGTTGAGAGTTGAGGAGATGTAGGTATTTTAAACTGAACTCTGTTACATTTTATGTTCTTATTTGATTTTTTCTTTTCTTTTCTTTTATTTCTTTGATTGTTATATTCTTGTGAGAATTAAATCAAATTGAATTGTCTTCCGCTGTCATTACACTTGAATACTAAGTCTCAAATCGATTTATACATTTCTTTTAAACTGAACTCCGTTACATTTTATGTTCTTATTTGATTTTTTCTTTTCTTTTCTTTCATTTCTTTAATTGTTATATTCTTGTGAGAATTAAATCAAATTGAATTGTCTTCCGCTGTCATTACACTTGAATACTAAGTCTCAAATCGATTTATACATTTCTTTTAAACTGAACTCCGTTACATTTTATGTTCTTATTTGATTTTTTCTTTTCTTTTCTTTCATTTCTTTGATTGTTATATTCTTGTGAGAATTAAATCAAATTGAATTATCTTCCGCTGTCATTACACTTGAATACTAAGTCTCAAATCGATTTATACATTTCTATTATAGATTTTTTATATTCTTACACTATTTTCAACTTTAATACCATCATTTCAAAGTGTATCATTTATGATAATAATAAATGCAGCCTACTTTCAAGCTTGTAATAAATGCCTTTTGCAACCCATTCCATGCAGCACTGTTATTATTCTCATTCTCATACAGCACTGTTATTATTCTCATTCTCATTGCCTGCATATAATAAAAAAAAGTTCAATGAAGTTGGCAAATATCTACTGTTGCTATTCTCATTGCCTGAGTATTCTCTTCATCATTTTCTTCATCATGACAGTAGTATTCTTATTTTGATTACTTCAATTTGTAGTATGTAATTAGCTAGATTTAGTTGTGATCCATCTTCTCTCTTTTGAGCATGACGCAACCTTTTGAGAGTTATTGCCAATTTTTGATAATCCATCACAAATTAATTATATTTTTTTTTAATAAAAGATGAGGGTCAAGCCCCCAAATTTTATTGATAGTGATCATAAGATATTGATCTGGATTACAAGCTTAAGCTAAAACACGAAAAGGTAGAGAAAAAAAAAGAGAGAAACCAAAATAACAAACACAAAACACAGAACAGAACAACAACCAAACCAATAAATCACCACACATACTGTGTGTTGCCTCCGCACTGATTTTGCCGCTGATAATATATCTATTTTCTGTTCTATTACCCTTTATTCCTTATCAACAAAGATTTTCCTGATTATTCTTCTAAGCGTGAAAACTGCCACTGTCTCCATTTGATCATGGTTCAGATTATGTATTTTCAATCCTCATGCTTGTTGTTGACTCCTCCTCATTTCCCTGAACCACTCTCTTCTTTCTCTGAGTATTTCACGCACTAGTTCTTCTATATTCTGGCTTTTATCAGCGAATATTCGTCGGCATCTCTCTCTCCAAAGGACGAAGGATGTGAATATTTTCAATTGTCTCCATTTGATTTTTTGGTCATCTCGCAAGAGTAGTTGCTCATACTTTACCGTTATGTATAACTGCCAGGGTGTTGTTGTTTGTGGCAGTGCATCTGTAATATATTGTCTGAGTTGTAAGTTATATCCACAACTCACAAAAAGGTGTTGAGTTGATTCCTAATCTAACCGACACATATAATAGAAATTTGGCATGATCCAACCTCTCTTGATTAAATTATCCGTTGTGTGTATTTTATTTTGTACCATCAACCAAGCAAAGATTGTTACTCTTGGAGGAGCCTTGATCTTCCAAATGTGCCCAATGTTAGTCCTGATATGCGGTGTTATCGTGATGAATTTATAAGCTGATCACTTGACAGAAGAAAATCCCTATTGATGCTCTAATCTAGATCAGCTTATCTTGGGTGCAGGATCCTATTTCGTCTGTTGCAATTCCTGCTGAAGTAGTTGTAGCTCCTGATGCTGCTGCTGAGTGAGAATATCTAAGATTTGTAAGTTTCAAGCTCCTTCTTGATAGCATTGTGCCAACATCTCTTTGTTGTTTGTTGCTTCAAACAGTGATGGATATTCTTCTCTAAGTGGACTTTGCAACCAACAATCGTGCTAAAACTTGATGCTGACTCCATTGCCTGGCTGAAATTTTATTGAAGCATTGAAGATATGTACACACTGAGCCATGTCCTTCCAAAATAACGAAGCATTTATTATTTCCCATGGTCTGATGCACTGATCCGGTGTCCTGGTTACCTGCTTCCACCATTTATGCTCCTTCTGGAGCCAATTCCACATCCATTTTAATAACAATGAATTATTAATTTCTTCTAGTTTCCTAGTACCTAGGCCCCCCATGTTTTTTGGTCTTGTTACCAACTGCCAGTTAGCTAAGTGAATGGCATGAGCTTTCTCCTGTGAGTTCTTGTGGCCTTTCCATATGAATCGCCTGCTTATTTTGTCAAAACTCTTCAGCACTTTTTTGGGCAGTTGGAACATTGACATGATGAGCATACTTGTTATGACAGAATCTGTTAATGTTTGTCGGCCTCCGATTGAAAGTAATGGTGTCTTCCAGCTTGCTAATCTTCTCTGAATTTTCTCTACCATCGGCTCATATGCAGCAATAAATAGTCTTTTATCTGATAGTGGCAATCCTAAGTAGGTGCATGAGAATTGAGATGCTTTACATTGTAATATAGCAGTGAGGGAGAAGACTAGTCCGGATGTGTCTGCAGTGATTAAAAGCTCCAATTTCTGAAGATTGATCATAAGTCCTGATAGGTTGCCAAAAATATCTAGCACAAGTTTTACCAACTTCACCTGTTGTTCATGTGGTCTTACGAATATCAATATGTCATCAGCGTATAGCAAACATGCCTTGTTTTGCGAGAAGATTGGTTTGAGCAACTGTAAGGTTATTGTTAAAAACACAAGTTGAGAAAGGACAGCTGGCCTCAACTAAATTCATCATTGGCCACATTTGGAAGAAATGCCATCTCATAATTATGAAATTAGAGTTGCAAATCTTTGTATATTCTTCCTTGTATAGAAGAATTATAACGTTAGGATTTCCTAACTTAGGAAATAGCCGTTGGTTATTTCAGCCTATAAATAGGCATGTACAACCATTGTAAAGCATCAGAGTAATAAAAACAATCTTATCATTCATCATCTTTTTCAAAAACTATCATGGTATCAGAACAAAGATTCTGAACCTCAAAAGCTTCCGCCATAGAAGCCATACCAGTAAACCAGCCATATCAAATTCATGGCTGAGCCAACTGAAAACCAGCAAGCCAACAACTCACAAATTACCAAAAACTCAGACCCGATTTCAATTCATCTCAAAAACTTACCAGTGTTCCGTTAGATGGGCGAAACTACCTGGCATGGTCAAAAGCAGCCACAATCTCTCTCAAAGACAAGGGATTGCTAGGATTCATCAACGGCAACGGACCCAGACCAGCAGACCAGGAGATGCTCAAGAAGACTGGGACATTCTCGACGGTCAAACTTTCACTCTAATTCTCAACTCTTTAAATCCAGAACTCACTGAGATTTTTGTGCATTATGAGACAGCACAAGAAATATGGGATGCGATTAAAGAGCAACACAGTAAGCAGAGCAATAACTCACATGTCTTTCAAATCAAGAAGGACATCACTCACATTTCTCAAGGATCGAAAACCGTATCCGAATTAATCGGACAGTAAAATCAAAGTATCGGAACTCAAAATTTACAGCCAATCTCAATCGACATTCGATGGTCCTTCAAGAACGGGACGAATTAGATCAAATATATACTTTTCTTGATGCTTTGGACTCAAGTTATGAATCCATAAGAGCTCGATTCTCAACAGCACAGAGAAAATGACATTCACAGGTGTGACAGCCCGTATCCAGCAAGAGGAGTCGAGGCGTGTTGCGATGAACACCTCTGACTCGAACCCAAAGTCAGAGGGTCACGCCTTCACAGCCGTGACTGCTCAAGCTTTCAGGGGCAAGAAAGGCACATGACAGAGGTGTACTCACTGCAACCGAGACGGCCATCTCAAGGATGGTTGTTGGATTCTCCACCCACATCTCAAACCTAAGTGGAAAGGACAGGGTGGTGGTCGGAACCAGGGGGAGCCGTCACGGCGTGCGTATCTAGTGGAAACCCTAGACTCAAGGATGGGTGAGACGAAGACGAATGGGGCTGCCGAAGGAAACAACTCGACTCAGGCACAATTAAATCGACTGGAGCCGAATCTCAACCGGCTTACAACCTTTCTGGATCAACAAGGGCTAATAGGCCATACAGGTTTGGTTAATTCTCCGTTAGTTTCTCAATTACAAATGTGCAAAGGCCCAGAACCCGAACAGTGTCCAGAACCTGAACCGTTAATTTCTCAATTGCTAATAGGCAAAGGCCCATAACCTGAATTAATTAAACGGTTGGCGCCCCAGGCCCAGGAACAAGGGAATAAAAGCCCAGAAACCAAATCAAATAAATGTTTGGCTGTTGGGTTTGCTCCAAAACAGATTCCTAATAATCGTACCAAATGGGTTTTAGATTCTGGAGCAACAGATCATATGACCGGGAATCAAAGTATACTTAGAAATTATCGAACAACTGTGAATAATCAATTCTTTACAGTTGTAAATAATGAAAAGATTAAAATCAAGGGTTGGGGAATGATAAGTATATTTCCAAAAGATTTTCTTCAAGATGCTTTTTTTGTTGAAAATTGTTCTGTGAATTTACTCTCTATTAGCAAACTTGTAAAGGAACTAAATTGTGAAATTATTTTTAAAGAAAATAATGTGATTCTTCAGGACGTAATCACCAAGGAGAAGATTGGTGAAGGGTTTCTTGAAAATGGACTTTATTTTTTGGATAGCAACAAGTCTATTTATAATACAACAAAAGGTGAGGATTTAAGCAATCTTTGGCACAAGCGAGTTGGGCACCCTTTCGACAAAATTTTGAAAACGATGTTTAATTTAGTTTGTAATAACTGTGAAGTTTGTAAGCTTGCAAAACACACAAAACTTCCTTTTTCTAATTCTACAACCAAAAGTATTGAGCCTTTTGAATTAGTTCATTTAGATGTTTGGGGGCCTTCTCCCGTGGACTCTTATAATAATTATAGATATTTTGTGATTTTTATAGATGATTTCTCTAGAACAACATGGTTATATCTAATGAAAAATAAAAGTGAGGTATTTTCACACTTCCAAAAATTTTCAAATTTTATAGAAACCCAATTTAACAAAAAAATTAAAATTCTTAGGACAGATAATGGTACTGAATTTGTTAATCAAAATTTCTCAAATTATTTAAAACAAAAAGGTATTTCTCATTAAACCTCTTGTGTATATACACCTCAACAAAATGGAGTTTTCGAAAGAAAAAAATCGTCATATTCTTGAAGTAACAAGGACACTTCTATTTCAAAACAATGTTCCAAAAGTTTTTTGGTCGGAAGCAGTACTAACTGCGGTCTATTTGATAAATAGAGTGCCAAGTGTTGTTCTAGATTTTAAAAACCCATTAGAAATACTATACGAAAAGAAAATAAATTTAGATCATTTAAAAATTTTTGGATGTACAAGCTTTGTACACAAAAATAAAATAGATAAACTTGATTTTACTTCAGTAAAAACTATTTTTCTAGGTTACTCTACTCAAAAGAAGGGGTACAAATGCTATGATCCTATTTTAAAAAATTTTATATTTCTAGACACGTAACCTTTTTCGAAAATGAACCTTTCTTTAAAAACCTTGAAGAAAATCCTATTGAAAAATCCAACTCAAATGAATCAATTTTACCCTTTATAACTAATGAGGAAAGAAGAGAAGTTCTTGCAGAAAATCTTGTTGAAGAAACAGGTGGAGAAGATGAAAGAGTTGAAGAAACAGAAGAACCCATAGAAGTTTCAATTCCATAAGCCGAGCAGAACTTGAGAAGGTCAACACGTCGGACACAACCATCAACCATGTTGAAAGATTTTGTCACATATACGGTAAAGTATCCTATTGAAGAATATGTCACATATAATAACATTTCAAAAGAACATTATGCCTTTGTGAATATTAGTTCTGCAACCAAAGAACCAAATACCTTTGAGGAAGCCAAACTAGAACCGAAATGGTGTAAAGCAATGGAAGAAGAACTTTTTGCATTAGAAAAGAATCAAACCTGGACTGTGTGCACTCTACCAAACCATAAGAAACCAGTAGGTTGCAAATGGGTATATAAGATCAAATACAATAGTGATGGAACCATAGAACGGTATAAGGCTAGGTTAGTGGCCAAAAGGTACACTCAAACTTATGGAATAGATTATAATGAAACCTTTACACCAGTAGCAAAAATGAACACTGTAAGAATTCTTATGTCTATATGGTTGGGGGCTTCACCAAATGGATGTTAAGAACGCCTTTCTTCAAGGTACACTTGAAGAAGAGGTTTACATGACCTTACCCCCAGGTCATAAAAGGGAAAATGTATCTAATCTTGTATGTAGGTTAAATAAATCCATATATGGACTGAAGCAATCTCCAAGGGCATGGTATGAAAAACTCAATCACTTCCTAATTTCTTATAATTTCAAAGTTATACCTCCTTATTCACTAGACACAATCAGTTTGGAACAACCGTGGTCCTAGTATATGTGGATGACATTATTATAACAGGAAATAATCCATCAGAAATTGATTCAATAAAAAATGATCTTCAAAGAAATTTTGATATCAAGAATTTAGAAAAATTAAAATATTTCTTAGGAATAGAAGTTGCCCATTCATCAAAATGTTTGTTTATTTCTCAAAGAAAATATGTACTTGATTTACTAAAAGAAACAGGTAAACTAGGTTGTAAGCTGGCCTCTACTCCCATCGACACAAATATAAAACTTAACAGTGAAGATGGTGAACCTCTTAGAGATATTAACCAATACCAAAAATTTGTGGGAAAATTAATTTACTTGACTGTAACTAGACCTGATTTGTCATTTGCTGTGAGTCAAGTCAGTAAATTTATGCATGCTCCAAGAACCCCTCATTTAGGAGCAGTTAACAGAATACTCAGATATTTAAAAAGTTGCCCTGGTAAGGGTATCTGGATGAAAAATAATAATACTAATACATTGTATAGCTATTCTGATGCAGATTGGGCAGGGAGTTTTGATAGAAGATCAACAAGTGGCTTTTGCATATTTGTAGGAGGAAATTTAGTCACATGGAAGAGCAAGAAATAAAAGGTTGTGGCACGATCAAGCGCTGAAGCTGAATATCGAGCCATGACTTCTACCGCAAGTGAATTAACTTGGATCAGACAACTTCTAGCTGATTTACACATCAATCATAAAAGAGCTAATGAAGATGTTCCGTGATAATCAAGCAGCAAGGCATATCACGGCTAATCCAGTGTATCATGAGCGCACCAAACATATAGAAGTAGATTGCCACTTTATCCGTGAAAAGATTCAAGCTAAAGAGATTGAAACCCCGTTTGTCAAAAGTAGCAATCAACTAGTAGATGTTTTTACAAAAGGACTCTACATGCCTTTAAGAATATCACAAACAAGCTAGGATTATACGATATCTACAATCCTAGCTTGAGGGGGAGTGTTAAAAACAGAAGTTGAGAAAGGACAGCTAGCCTCAGCTAAATTCATCATTGGCCACATTTGGAAGAAATGCCATCTCATAATTATGAAATTAGAGTTGCAAATCTTTGTATATTCTTCCTTGTATAGAAGAATTATAACGTTAGGATTTCCTAACTTAGGAAATAACCGTTGGTTATTTCAACCTATAAATAGGCATGTACAACCATTGTAAAGAATCAGAGTAATAAAAACTATCTTATCATTCATCATCTTTTTCAAAAACTATCAGTTATCAACCCATTCAACCATCTTGACAGAAAATCTATAGCAATATTAAAAAGGCATGGGGATATAAGATCCCTTGTCAAACACCTCTTTGCAATATTATATCGATCCCCGCTACTGAGTTGAGAAACTACTTTCGATCTTCCTAATAACACCAAATATCTAATCCAATCAATCCAAGTTTGGGAAAAACCTATTGCTTGCAAGCATTTGAGGAGGAATTCCCATTCAATGGAATCGAACGCTTTATGGATGTCCGCTTTGAGTAGTGCTATTTGTTTCTTCTGTTTTGTCGCTTCTCTGACCAGTTCTTGTGTATAATAGAAACCCTGTAAGATATTTCTGTCTTTTAAGAATCCGATTTGATTTTCAGACAGTAAGCGTTCCATGCATCACAAATTAAATATTGATTGAAGAAAGTTCTTAGAGACATTTTGTCAAACACCTACTATGCATATTTATATTCAAAAATCAAACTAAAATCGAGTTGGCAATACTCACAAATGAAACACCCTTTTTCTTCTGGATAATAATGGGTTCTTTTTTTTCCCTACCGTGTAATTTATTGGAGTCTAGAGTATCAGATGGAATGACAAAAAAAAAATAGATGAAAAGTTCAATGAAGTTGGATGCCATACCTTCTCCAGCCATGACCGAAATGAGTGGTTGGGACTGGAAAGAGAATTTTGTTTTCTAATTTTCTTTCGCTTCTTTGCAAACATAAGTTATTAGGTGTCTCGCCATCTAAATATATGGATGTATGAAACTTTCTTTTTTCCCGCTCAAATCTCCCACGAAGTGATAAAGTCTCCCACGAATTATATTCAAAATTCTAAGAGAGAGGTAGGAGAGAGAACGAGCCAACGCATCTAAGAAAAAGAAAATTGAGTCTGATTTAATTTTTTTTTCCCACCATTTTACATTTGAATGGGAAGAAAACTGAGAAATTCATCTCATCCCAATTGAAACAAATTGGCCATCCCAACGGGCCAAAGAAATTTTTTCCAGTTGGCCCAAAATCCCTTTCATTCCCACGATATTCTTGTCATCCGAACACGCCCTTAAATCGTCAGCAAGAAGAAGAATCTCAATTGCTGGTGACCGTTGGTGGGAAATTTGAATTTAAAAGTCGCGTGTCAAGGCTGAAGGAGAATATGGGCTGGAGTTCTCTGTTAGGGAGCAGGGGCCATTAATAATGGAGTTAGCTGGGCCTAGGCGTTGGATGTTATGTGTGGAGAATCGGCCGTGCCGCTGGCATGAGCAATCATCGCCACAGAAGATCTCAGGCTGTTTAGCAGAAGCCGTTGAAGATGCGAGTTCGTTGCAGACAGGCGACAGGCGACGGTTTATCATAGTTTTACTTTTATCTTTTACTATTGTAATTTCTGAGATTGTAATAGACGAGTGTGCGTGCGTTTTGCGTTGTTGTTGATTTAGAACTCTGAACTCTATTTTCTCTATCTCTTCTCTCTCTCTTTCTCAGACACTATTGTATCCAAATTATCCAATATATCATCAAATTACCCAAAATTACTTCTGTTTCTTTGCAATTGAAATTGTTTTAGCTACTCAATACTTGTAATTGATCTAGTTAGATCATTAAATAAATTACCTCCGATACGGTGTATAATACCTTGTCTATAAGGATTTAATTCATTCACTAAATGCCAGTAAAAAAAGTGCAAATCCTCATATTTGCAAAATTATGGATATTAGTTGACCCTACTATTACCAGTAAAACATGAACCCTCTGCGTAGAAACTCTTCTATCTTATTAATTATCTAAGAAATGAATTGGCTCTTCACTATCTGTTATTTTAAATAGCATGTATAACAACTCGATCAATCATAGAATATTAAAGCACACTAATCAACACATGTAACCAAAACTAAAAATACAATCCTCAATCACAGAATATTAAAGCAGAATAATCAACACATGTAATCAAAACTAAAAATACAATCCTGAAAAAAAAAAGCAGGACCCTAATTAAATATTCCTCACTCAAAAGCCCACTGGTTTTCGCGGCGAATCGCCTCTTCCTCCTCCGGAGTGAAGTCTTCCCCTTGATCATGTCAGCCACCCTTTGGCATGTCAGATCCAGCAGCTTTTTGATGTCCAGATAGTTTGCAGCCAATATGAGATCGAAGAGTGTCCCCTGATCGACATCTAAAAACTGCTTCTCCCAATCTCTCTGGTCCTCATCAGATATCTTATAAGGTACCCACGCAGTGCTGCTACCTTCCTCAGATGCTTCAGATGCATCGGCTGCATCAGCCTGCCTCTTGCAGTACTCAATCACTTTTGCGAGGATCTTGGAGGTAACGTTGGGCGGGATGACGTCTTGAGCACAGTCATCTTCAATCATGTGGCGGATTAATTTAGATTGCATTGCCACAGCCTCAGAGACCTTGATCTCCTCTCCATCGCTGGTCCTGAGCGTGTTCATCTTGCTGGTTGCGCCGTTTTCCATTTGCTTACTGCAAAAACAGAGATGTAAGGGAATAGAAATTAGAGAGAAATATTTGATACCTCGGTTTCAGCTATGAGCTGAAAGTCCTTACCTACAACACCATATAGTCTTAAATACCAGCATAAATCCTTTTTAACTTGTTGTTGCCTAATCTGGTGCTCCAAATAAAGAAGGCTTTGGCTAAAAACAGGGGATCCTAAAAAAGATTTCTAAAAATATTGTTACAGAACTTTATATATCCCTTCATAGCTAATAATACCAATGTTGGTCTTTTGGAAAATGAAATATGATATCACGACATCTGTATTTTTTTCCTGTCTGAAATTACAAGATTATGCTGGTACTTGTATAGTTGTAAACCCGGATAATATACATACCTTAGTGCTAAAAGTAGATTTTTTTTTCCAACAATAAATCCACCTAAAACATAAAATAGAATTTTTTTTGGACGTTGTGTTAATATAAAAGCTAATTGTGTTCATATTGAGCTCTGATGCTCCGTATTTTTTTCTTATTTTAAAGAGATTATTTTTATCCCGTCATGATTATATATATATACTTCATAAAAAAATATGGAAATCATTTTTTTTATCAAAGCGTGAAAAAGATTAATTAGTTGATTTTAAAGGGACAACATGCTTATAATTTAAAAAGTTAGGTGCACATTAATTTAGAGAAATGGATCATTCAGCAAAAATTCTACATCATCGAAATCAGGTTTTAAAAGTACCAGTCTAAACAGCGGCACTTTTCCGACTGCAATTTATTGTTTTTTTTTTCAAAATTTTGAAGTTCTTTTGATCAAAATTTTTTTGAAGGTTTTCTTTATATTTTGCATAATCTCCACGTAATGTATTCCTACCTAACGCACACAAACAATATTTATATTAGTTAAATGAGGTAATTTACAAGGAAAAAAAAGGAAAATCACCCTTACTATTCACTACAACAAAAAATCCGCTGTTGACCAAATTTAACAACAATTATTGAACAATTATTAAAAATCGGTTTGTGTCAGAATCGTTGTTAAAGGGGTATTTAACAACAGTTCTGATAGGTTCATTAATTTTTTTTTACAAATTTAACTTTATGTACTAATAACAAAGAAACTAAGAACAATAAATTATATAAGAACAGATGATAAAGGATAAGCATTATGACATATATCATATTATTCACTCAATAAATAATATAAAAATATATAATTATTCATAAAATGAAAAAATATTTACTGACCAATACTTCTTGCTTACTTAATAAAATGAAAACCTTATCAATGGTTTGAATTTAAATTTGTATATCAAAATTTAAAATTTAAATTAAAAAATGAGATAATGACATTTAATAACATACCAAATTAATTAATGATTATTAAAATCCTACTCATAATAAAAAAAAATCGGTACAAGAACACCCTAAAAATAACCATAATATTGTAAATTAGTGAGGCGAGGAGAAGACACTTCAAGTTGCAAAACAAACTCTGAAAGATCCATATTCATATTTGAGGAAAAAAAATGGTGATGACAAAGCCGACTAAAAAGATTGGCATTGTCGGATCTCCACCCGAAAATCTGATCCATTTCTCGAGGGGTTTATTTTAGAGACATATACATCATTGGAGGCATAATCATCTACTTTTAGAAACCCAACCTCAAAAAAGAAAATCGACGTACGAGAATGAGCCATCCAACCTCGCTCGCTATATCTCAAGTAGTTGCCCGATGCGTTGCTATTTTTGCTTAGAATTACAAATAAAAAACACATAACGTTTACTATCATAAAAAAAGTTTGTAGTCCCAGCGTTTTTATTATGCTGTGACGTAGTTCAAAAGAAGTGGTATCGACGAGCAAAAATAAAACCAGCAACAAGGCCAACACTGCACAAAGAAAACACCTTCGATACCAGTCCATCTCTGTTTCATACAACAAGACCGCAAGATTCAACAACATGAGACAGAAGAAGGAGATGACCATCTTATTCCAAAATATCACTTGTTTCCTCGTATGTTTCCGATCATATTCACTTTCTGTTAGATTCTGGTGCATAGAGAATCCTACATGAATCATTGAGCAAATGAAGGGGCAACAAATTACCCATTTATTCTGCATAATATTATTCTCAATTGACTTGAGATATGCAGTGCACAAGAAGCAACACAAGCCCATGAAAACCGGAATGCAAAGAATGCCTTTGTCTATCATCATTTTAATTTTCTTTGATTTCGAGTACTCCTACAATAATTTTAAGATATAAATTAGTTTCAAGCGGAGGAAACCGTGCATTATTTATTCTCAGAGTGCAGGTTTAGAAAGGAAATAAGAGATTATATTCATGATGATGTTGGCATTATAAGTAATCCTTCATTCAAGTATAAACAAGGCAATTTACGATGGATTATTTAAACATGCTTCGTAATATGAAGAGAAAGGTGCAGGAGAAGGCAAAATTCAAATAGAAAAATAAGGGAGGTCATTTCCGTTTAAAGAGTGGTTCAGAGTTTAATAGTACAAAGAATAAGCATAATTTATTTTTCTTTGTTATCACTGATCACTCCTATGTTATAGATGGTGTCCTTATTAATTTTTAATTATTAATAAAAAAAATATAAAAGATTGCTAGCACAACCTGAGACCAAGTGATTATTGCGATCGTTGCCATTAATTGGATTTGATGCTTGAGTAACTGACCTTCAAAGCTTGTATAATTGAACGAGTAATTAACCTGATAATCAAAGTAAAAACAACAAATTAATTGCAAAATCAAATATTTCCCACAATTTTAGATTGTCTTTTTATATTTAAATGTCTTAATTTTCAAGAACAATTAAGCAAGAGAACACTCTGTAACAAGTAAATTTATTGCTTTCATCTCAAGAAAAAAAAATCGAAGTATCAAAGGATAGACGAATTGTGATGAATTAAACAAAGCAAAGCAAATAATCAAACTAAAAGGGAATATATCTCATTACAAATTGAATCAGACAAGAGTTGCTTTCGATACCTTCACCAAGCGGATAAAAACTCAAAAAGACAGCATATATATAGACGTATGCATCCTGAACTTGATTTGGGGAATTATATTTTAATATGTAAATATGGCATGCTATTTTTGATATGTAAATTTAGAAATTTAATTAGGGCATGAAAATTTAAATGCCGTGTAAAATATAGCATGTAATTTAATTTGATGATTTTGGAAATTCTATTTTGATATGTTTCTTTTTTTGATAAATATGGTTAGGTTGTCAATGGATATCCATAATCTGAAAATTCGATCCGAATCCGCACAAATGGATCCGCATATGAATCCTTAAAATATATCCATTAGTTTATTGGATCCGCATATGGATTCTAAAAATAATCCACCTAGTATAATGGATCTGCATTTGGATCTTATAAGATTCAAATTCGAATCTGCTATGAATTCGATAAAAAACTAAAATTATATTATATGTCAATTAATAAAATAGATATGTCCAATTTAGTTAAATTGAAGAGCAATATTTATGTTTCATTCTGTGTTGATTCATGAAGTTGAGTAATAGTTATTGTATTAATTAGGTACATTTTATTGTGTTATTTGATAGTTATTGTATATTTTGAAAGTTCAAACAAATAGGTATGATTGTTGTTACGTATATAAATAATTTTAAAATTGCTATAATAGCAAATGTGAATTATGATTGTCGCTACGATTGAAATAATTTTAATATAACATGATAATTTTTCTCTTGTCATGTATGAATTAGACTATTTTTAATATTATTATAATATAAGATATGAAAATATGATCCGAATCCAATCTTGAAATATGTTATAATAGCAAATATGAATTCGCATTTAGATTCTCAAAATTTTATTGGATACGAATCCGCATATAAATCTTATAAATTTTTAGTGAATTCGCATTCGAATCCTCCGGGATCCTAATTCGAATGAAAATAAATTTTCCTGAAAATAAAAATGAAAATAAAAAATGAAGATAATTAAACAATTAATGTAAAATAAATGCAAAATTAAAAAAAAAGTTAGCATTCAAAATTGAGAGTAATTTAAGAAAAAATAAAATAAAATAGTAAAATTGTACTCTATTATGCAACATTTCGTATAACAATTAGAATTAAGAGGAAATTATAACTTCAACACAAACGAACATAGAGATAGTAACATTATTTAAAAAATCTGATGAGTGATATTAGTTCTAAAATTTTCAACATAAAAAACAACATAATGTTAGGATTCTTAAGCATTTAATTCAATAGTCTCCTTTACAATACCGTATTTTTCTACTGCATGTTACCAGTTAATGCTTTAGCCAATATAGTAATGCTATCAACTAATTAAATTGGAGGGATGAACGATTAGATCTAGTGAGCGTTATTTTCATCAAGATCTAACTTGGTACAGATCACGCCAAGAAAATATAGATGATGAAATCTAAGTTGCTATGGAGTGAAAAGGATAAACAAAAGGCACAAATTTTGCCTCCTATTCTATATGTGATAGCATCTATCACTTTGATTCCTTTTAGTATTCTATACTAGCATTGCAGATCGATTTTTTTTATATATAAGAATATGTTCATTCAAGCAATTTGAAGTTGAGAGATATATCACGAATTTAAAGTTTGGATCAATATTTTCGTGTTCTGAGGTGTCTAATAAGATCATTTGATTCACATCATGATATAAATCATCAAAATTTATACAATCAAATTCATGGAAGGAATCACGAGCGGAGTCAAGATATTAAATTGGGGGAGGGGGAGGGACTAAGACTGTAGGGTCAGACATTCACTACTGAGAAAGAAAGATTATGAGAGGTCAGACATATAAATTTTTTATTTTTTTTTACGAAATTATATATTTTTTTCGAATATTTTTGAAAAACTAGGGGAGGGGGCAGCCCCTGGATCCGCCACTGGAAGGAAGCTTCACTATGGTCTGCCATGAAAGATCGAAATAAGGATGATGTCAGGTTTTGAGAGGGGTATGAATATTGGAAGGGAAGATTGCCACAGACGAGATAGAATAAAAATGGGGTAAATTGATTTTTTGTTATTTCTTACAAATATTGAGTACATATATCAAGCTACAATACATGGCTCATATTCTTACTCCTTATAAAAGAAGATTGAAAAAACTATCCCGAGGAGGCTTAATTCAAGTTCAAAAGTACCAACAAAAAAAAGAATTTATAGAAATGCTTAAAAATTAAAATTCTTAAGAAAAAAATTAAACACAAAAGTTCAAAAATTTCAAATCAAAAATTTCTTAAAAAACTAAAATTTTATCACAAAAAAATCTATAAAATTCTGAGAATTTTCATATATTACTTGTTATTTTTAGAGTTATGAAAGTTAAAGAAATTCTAAACTATCAATTAATATAATAAACATTTAATTAAGCATTAAAAATTAATTGATGATTGATTAAGTGGCAAAATGATAAATAAAAATTATCATAAATTTTGTTATATTTCAAAGAATTTTTGAGCAAATTTTGATGCAATTTGAACAAAGAATTCTTTGAGAAATAATTTAAAATTAAAAAAGAAATAAGAAAAGTGAGGGTCCAATTAAAATTAAAATGGAGAGGGGTCACATTTTTACGGAATAGATCGCGCGCAATGTTACGAAATTGAAATTTTTACACATCAATTCCCTTGCACTTTACGGATTTCTCCATGTGTCCACTAGTTGGTTGATGGTTGACTTGAATGAACAAATCAAATACTTTTACTTATTTTTAATAAAAACCAAATAGCCTGGGCTTCTTATTTTCATTAATTGATCAAAATCATTTGGTAATTACTGTCGAACATATGATCTTCATTCTTCCACACAAAGTAAAAACAAATAAGTTAGCATACTATATATATATATATATATATATATATATATATATATATATATATATACTTGTTATATAAAACATCTAAGCAACGGACGCGTCCATTTTTTACTATGGTATTCAAACTTTCATAATATTCATTTTATCCTTCATGCAACGGTTGAGATTTAATTTGATTAATTTCTGTGGGTCGGTGGCAGATATCTTTTCCACTTTTTAAATTTTCTCTCTATTCAGAAATAATAATTTTTGGAAAGATAAAGATTTTATTAAAAATTTGATGTCAATCAACCGAAACAATATGATATTATATATTTCTTGATAATTGACAGAGATTTTCTGATTATCTTAGTTTTTATAGTAATCTATACAATTATATAAAGCATCAAAGCAATGAAGGCGTTCATTTTTTATTATGGTATTCCAACTTTCATAATACTCATTTTATCATTCATACAACTTAGGCGGCATATATCATTTCCATTTTTAAATTTCTTCTCTATTCGGAAAAAATAATTTTTGGAAAGGTAAAGATTTTATTAAAAATTTAATGTCAATCAATCGAAATAATATGATATTATATCTTTTCTGATAATTGACAGAAATTTTCTGATCGTCTTAATTTTTAAATTGACTTCTCTTATTGGGTGATCTTCTATAATAATTATTTTCTTCTAATTATTTCTTTTTTATTTTATCTTTTATAGAAGTTTTTTCTAATGATATATCTCACAATTTCAGATTTAAATGCACATGTAAAAATTAAAGATGAAGATAATAATAATGTTATGTGTTTTTGACGGAAAGAATAATTTGCTCATTGATAAGTATTTTTATTAATGATAAGACGTATATCATTTGTATAACTGAAAAGATTGAAAAGAAAAAATATGATAAATTGACTATATAATTGTTAAGTTGTATAAAAACAGAGAAGAGAATCAGAAATAAATTTTAATCTTTTTTCTTTTCGAAATATTAATTATGTCTTCCATCAAGATATATTAGAAGATAGAGACAAGCAATTTTTGTTTTTCTAAATAAAAATATATATAGAGAGAGAGAGTAATGCACAAGTATGCAGCTAGTGTATATATATATAGAGAGAGAGAGTAAATCTACGGTGAGCTTAAGCTCACGGAAGACCTCCGTGAGCTTAACTCAAAAAATATATCAAAGGATCTTCAAATTTTGATTTTTCAATCTCATTAAATTATTCATATTGAAATCTTATGGGGTACAAAAATTTGGGATATTTTGAGTTTTCTAAGTCACTCTTTTCAATTTTTGAAAATAATGTACAAATATTGAATATTTTATTATTATTTTTGGAGCTGATTTTCAAAAATTGAAAAGAGTTACTTAGAAAACTCAAAACATCCCAAATTTTTGTACTCCAAAAGATTTCAATATGAAGAATTTAATGAGAGTGAAAAATTAAAATTTAGAGATCATTTGATATATTTTTTGAGTTAAACTCACGAAAGTCTTCCGTGAGCTTAAGCTCATCGTAGATTTACTCTCTCTCTATATATATATATATATATAGAGAGAGAGAGAGAGAGGGAGAGAGAGTAAAGATACTGTGAGCCTAAACTCACAAAGGCCTTTTATGAATTTAACTCAAAACATACATCAAATTATCTCTAAATTTTAATTTATCATCCTCACTAAATTCTTTATATGAGAATCTTATGGGATACACAAATTTAGAGTATTTTGAGTTTTTCAAGTCATCGTTTTTAATTTTTCAAAATGATGTTCAAATATTTAATATTTTATTATTATTTTTAGAACTGATTTTTAAAAATTAAAAACCACGACTTAAAAAGTTCAAAACACTCCAAATTTTTGTATTTCATAAGATTTCTATATAAAGAATTTAATGAGCATTATAAAATAAAATTTTGAGTTGTATATTTTTTGAGTTAAGCTCACGGAAGGACTCTGTGAGTTTAAGCTTATGTTATCTTTACTCTCTCTATATATCGGAAAGGGATCACTTGACAATCTTGACATTGAATTTTTAAATAAATACTGAAAAATCTTAAAAATAGAAAAAACTTCATGAATATGTTCTTCTATTTATAGATTGATTGTGATTCAAATTGCGTGTAATTTCATTATTGTTTGATAGTCCATCAAAGATTGTAAAATTATAATCGTTGCAAATTATATAAAATTTTGATGGTCTTTGATAGAGTATCAAACGATAATTAAATTGCATGAAATTTGAATCACCATCAATTTATAAGTAGAATAACGTATCAATAAAATTTTCTCTATTTTTAATATTTTTTTAGTATTTATTTAAAAATTCATTATCAAGATTATCAAAATAATCCAAGTGATCCCCACCCATATATATAAGTGGCAATGAAACGGGTTAATCGGCAGTTTTTATTATAAATAATTATTAATAAAATAATATTATTAATAATAAGAGTGAGAACGGTTAAATTCTAAAAATATGAATCGTCACATAGCGCGCACTTTGCGCGCGTTTAAAACGCGCTTTGGCGGTGGCGTTTTTTCTAAACGCGCATGATTTGGCGTGGCGTCTTTCCCAAACGCGCCATTTGGCGATCGTGCGCATTTCTCGAACACGCCATTTGCCGGTGTCGCCTATGTTTGCTATAAATACCGCCGCCCGCGGTTCATTTCTCACAACCACAAAAACAACAAACATCCAATTTCAACAAACATCCAATTTCTTCAAAATGCTACCGGATTTAAATTATAATCTCGATGAAGAAAATTATACTACAGAACAACCGAGCGGCGGTAAATTTTTGACGGGAATATTTCCAAACCAGAATGAAACCAATTCCTATCCAACCCATGATCAAACCAATTCATATCAAACCTACGATCAAACCAATTCCTATCAAACCTACGATCAAACCAATTCCTATCAAACCTACGATCAAACCAATTCCTATCCAACCCACTATCAAACCAATTCCTATCCAACCCACGATCAAACCAATTCCTATCCAACCCACGATCAAACCAATTCCTATCCAACCCACGATCAAACCAATTCTTATCAAACCCACGATCAAACCAATTCCTATCCAACCCACGATCAAACTAATTCCTATCCAACCCACGATCAAACCAATTCCTATCAAACCTACGATCGAACCAATTCCTATCCTACCTACGATCAAACCAATTTATATCTCAGTATCCAAATTATTTACAAGAACAATATAATTTATCAACAACCAAACCCAATGGTGCCACTATATAATTTTTTTGCGGTAGTAGTAGTACTATGTCCGGCGTAATTTAGCCGATAATATTGATAACGAAGTAGTGTTGATCCAACGATAATGGAATTAAGTGATGATCGGGATGAGCAAGATGTTTGGCGGTCCGTATTATTCAAATGAAGAAGAAACAGGAGAGGATTACACTAAGCGGTCGGATTTTTCTATCGATGAATCTGAAGATGAGAAAATTCAGAGATGCGATACCACATTGTTAGTTACCGGACGAACTGAGAGACACCATCCCGTAGAAGCGTTAAATAATTTTGAGATGTTTGACCGTTTAGGCGCGAATGAATATCTTTTAGGACTCGATGATGAGTTAGCTGAAAATAGAATATTTGCTTCTAAATCGGCTTTAAATTGGGTAATTTGTGATTGGAGTGTTAGAAAAAACGTTCAATGTTGGGTACAAGAAAGTTATAAAACACGACTTATTATGAAATGCAAAGAAGATAGTTATCCTTGGAGATTATACGCTAGACCTGAAGAGGGCTCGACCATATGGAGGATCATCACAAATAAAAACCCCCACAACTGTAGAAGACCACCAGGAGACCGCAAACACTTACAACTCACATCTAATTTGATTATAGGATGTGTTCGACAACATTTAAAGAAGGATCTCTCTCTAACAGTTCAACAAATCGGTGTGATTATAGAAACAAAATATCCCGGTGTGGCACCGACGTACGATAAACTTTGGCGTGGCCGAGAAAGAGCAATTGAACAATTATTTGGTACTTGGGAAGGATCATATACATTGCTTCCACAGATATTGGAGGCGATTGCTCGGACTACTCCAGGTATAAAATTTAAATTATTGACGTGTGATACTTCGGATAATAATATAAAAATGTTTAAATCCATAGTTTGGGCTTATGGACCGTGTATTGCGAAATTTAAACATTTAAGGCCCGTTATAACCATTGACGCCGGATTCTTATCGGGACGTTATAAGGGTAGATTATTGATGGCGTGTGGATACAATGCAGAGAATAAAATCATTCCTCTAGCATTTGAAATCGTGAATGCAGAAAATGTGGACAATTGGGGTTGGTTCATGCGATGGGTCCGTAATGAAGTGATCCAATATAATATGAAAATATGTGTTATATCCGACCGTCATAGGGGAATAAAGGGAGTTTTTGAGCGACCTCATTTGGGATGGTCTCGTACAACATGGAGAGGCGGTACACCAGTGTTGCATGCAACACGTCGCAGAATTTATATAAGGAAGCGGAAAACTGGAAAGAAAGAAGATAATCTCGGAGATGATTTCCGAAGAAGACTAGCGAACAAAAAGAAACGCGTCGTTTCGTAGAAAGATGGCGAATTTTGAGGAAATCAAATAGAAAAGCTTATGATTTTTTAAAAAAAGTCGGCGAGAAGATTAGAAAATGATGATAAAGAATCTCCTAATTTTGCTTCGTGGGCACAAACGTATGATGGAGGACATCGATGGGGTATAATGACCAGCAATGGTTCTGAAGCTCTGAATAGCGTCTTCAGAGTTGAACGAACTTTATCGGTTGCAGCAATTATGGAGGGAACATGGTATAAATGTGCTAAATGGTTCGATAAGAGGGAAATGGAAGCAATGAACCTGCATAGAGTATGCAAGCAATGGCAAAAAAAAATTGATGACATCTTGGCAAAACGTGACGACAAAGCAGGTTCGTGTTGATATTATTTTACTATATTTTACAAAATTTTGAACATATCGTGATACCTTTTGTATATGTTTCAATAATTACAGCTCGTATGAACGTAATTCCACTCGGAACTGCTCGAGGAGAATATGAGGTTCATGTGCTTGGTGAGAGGATCGAGAGTGGAGGGTATGGACCGTTCAAGTACACTGTTCCACTCGGATTGAGATATCTATTCTTATCAAGCGTCCATTTCCTATTATCAGTTCAAATTATAATTAGTGATTACACATATATTTTCATCGATTGATTGATTATTTTTAAATTAAATTATTACCTGTCAAAAAACGTACAACTATCACGGTCCGGTGTACCCCAGTCACTGAAAATGAATGCATCTAAGGCAGGTAATGGACGAGCTGGGGGCAAACGCGTCCAGCTCCACAACAATAACAAAAGCCACGGACCACCAATACTCCTCGTCAGTCCTTGGCATGCCACATCAAGACGCCGATATAAATAACCAAGTACCGCAGCGCCCCAATTTCTTCTTCTACCGAATTGTAAATCTTCCCGTAAATTAAATATTAGTAATAAAATTATTTAATTATGAAAGATAAATTATTTTAAAATCCTTAAAATACTTACCGTCAAAATCGGCGGAAGAAACGCCGATCTGAGAGTCTCACACGTTGTTGTCGGGGAACATGATACACCCCGCCAACTCCAAAGCAAAACCGATCGCATATCGATTAAGACCCTGATGATCGTCTGCCTCTGGAGCGTGATCAAAGTGGGACCGTAACTCTCGTAGGGAAATAGAACGTCTGCAAAATTTTACATTTAGCTTAATCACAGTTTGTGAACGAAAAAAATTAAAATTTTTGTACAGTTTAATAAATTACCTCCCATCTTTGCAGAATGTTGATATATCATCCTGCCCAAATAACTGACGGATGTATGCTAAAAAATCTCCATCAGTATATCCAATCACCGGCTCACCAATGGTGGATAAACCCCACAAACATGCGACGTCCTAAAAAAAATTATATTACTATACCATCTTTTTAATTTTGTAATTAAATTAATAATATTTTAGTATTTACCTCTAGAGTCACGGTCATCTCGCCAAAATTGAAGTGAAATGTGTGAGTTTCTGGCCTCCAAAACTCTATCAACGCGCTCAATAAACCCGTATCAATCTTTAAGTTACGGGCTTCCGCTTCTTGGACATAAATCTCACGCAGTCTGGCGAGATGAAGAAATCCCATAACTCGCAACCTACTCTAAATGTGCGAGATGTATGGTATCGTCGGACGGTGAGTGCGGAAACGAATGATATTGTTATCTCTCTGTAATTTTCATTTCATAATTAGCTTCTCATATATATGTATTTTATTATTATTTTTAAGAATATAATGTACCTCTGCCTGACTATAATGTGTCCGATGTTTGTCTTCAGGGAGATAAATTATGATATTATCATTTCGTTGCTCGCTTGCCATTATCTAGTACAAAAATTCATTTCATAATTAATTTATAATTATTTTGTACTTCATTTTTAATCTATCTATCATATAATTAAATAATCAATAAATTCTACAATTAAAAGCCTAATTAATCTATAATTAAATAATAAATAAATTATTTCTACAAAAATAATTAATAAATAATCTAAAATTATAATTACACAATTCTATAATTTAATCTATAATTAAATATTTTTTTAATTAAATAGACAATTCAATATATAATTCATGAATAACTAATAAATTTAAACGTACAATTAATCGTCACATTTAACCGTACAATTAATCTTCAATTAAACGTATAATTAATCTACATAATTAAATTATAATTAATCTACATAATTTCACATTTAAATTATAATTAATCTACATAATTAATTATTAATTATATTAATCTACACAATTAAATTAAATTATAATTAATCTACACATTTAAATTATAATTAATCTATACAATTAAATTATAATTAATCTATACAATTAAATTATAATTAATCTACACAATTAAATTATAATTAATCTACACAATTAAATTATAATTAATCTACACAATTAAATTATAATTAATCTATACAATTAAATTAAATTATAATTAATCTACACAATTAATCTACACATTTGAATTATAATTAATCTACACAATTAAATTATATTTATATAAAATTACCCTAGATCATGAATTCGTAGCACTAAGCCGATTCATAAACCTAGGAAACACAATTGCACACAATGTCAAACCTGAAGCGGCCGGGCCGTTCAACATTGAGGCATGTGTAAGTGAAGGAACCTACCTACGAGACGGTTCACATTCAACTTTTTGTGGATGAATCTACCAACGACCGATTCAATCTCACAGTCTCGGGAAATGAGCCGGAGACAAACTCATCGACGGACGAGTTCGGTCTTGCCGGCTCAAATGGTCATGAATTACTTGTTCACGACAGAGTCATTAAGATGTCACTTCGCTCGGACATCATAATGTTCTTCTTCTTTAAAGTCGACATATCTCTCCATGCGATGTCGTAGCTTTGGTCATTCTTCGGTGAGCGTCGAGTTGTTCTTGTCTCAACTAATCATTCTACGTCTTTGCATTACTTGTGCAAAATTACTATGTTGCCCTACACCCCTTGTGTGAGCGTATTCAATCATGAGTTACTTGCTCATGGCAACGAGTCATTAAGATGTCACCTATCTAGGACATCGTAATGTTCTTCTTCTTCAGAGTCGACATATATCTCCATGTTAGTGTCGTAGCTCTGGTTATTCTTCATCAAGCGTCAAGATGTTCCTGTCTCGACATACCTCTTCATGCTGCTATCAAAGCCTTATTCATCTCACGTCAAGATGTTCCTGTCTCGACGTATCTTATTATTCTTCATCAAGTGTCAAGATGTTCTTGTCTCGACATATCTCTTCATGCTGCTATCAAAGCCTTATTCATCTCACATCAAGATGTTCCTGTCTCGACGTATCTTATTATTCTTCATCAAGTGTCAAGATGTTCTTGTCTCGACATATCTTCTCATGCTGCTATCAAAGCCTTATTCGTCTCACGTCAAGATGTCCCTGTCTCAACGCACCTTCTTTATATTGCTATTGAAACCTTAATCATCCTACGTCAAGGTGTTCATGTCTTGACTAATGTGTGCAAATATTCTCATGTGGCTCTACACTCCTTATGTGAGCATATTTATTCATTTCTAAAATGCACAAAGTCTATTATATAATATCTTTCATTATTATTTTTATTATGAAGATGCATTTATTTATTATTATTATTATTATTATTATTATCATTATTATATTCTTATTACTATTATTATTTTTTATTATTATTATTTTTATTTCTTAAACTCTATTTATCTATGTAGAAAATTATCTACAAAAATAATAAGAAAAGGGGTAGCTATTAATTAGAGTTTCATTTATATTTTTGGGATTTTTATAATAGCTAAAGTAGTAAAATTTTATTTTTATTATTTCTAAACTCTATTTATTCTGTAAAAGATCACTTACAAAAATAATAGAAAATAAAATGGCTATGATTTTTTATTAGTATTTTTAAAATGTTTATAATAGCCAAAGTAATGGAATTTTATTATTATATTCTATTATATTGAAATACTTATTCATTATGTAAGAATCATTTTACAAAATTAAAAAAAATGGTTAGTTATACTATTTTACTATTATTATTTTTTATTTATTTTTTTTTATTTTTAATATCTATAATAGCTAAAAAGAAATCATTACTAATACTCTATCCTATTTATTATACTATTCATTATATCTATTTTTATTATTTCTATTTATTATCTATAGAAAAGTATAAGATTTTTATTATTAGTTGAAAATAGTCATAAGAGATGAAATTCATTATGTTTTTATTACAACTATTATTTTTATTACATTTTATTCATTAAAAGTATTTTATTGTATATTTGTATAGAAATAACAAAAGAAATACAATTCATATTATAAAACTATATTATCATTCTTTATTATAAAAGAAAATGTATTTTACTATTTATTACCATAGTAGTATATTTTGTATATTTTGTGCTATTTATTTCTATTATTATTATTATTTTTTTTTTTTTTTTACAGAAAATATCAATATAATATCTATTTTTATTATTATTATTATATTTTTTTATCAAAGAATATAGCTAATCTCATCATTTATTATAGTATATTACTATCACTATTATTATTTCATGGAAAATCACTTGAAAAATCACTAAAATATATCTAGTTATTATTTATGATTTTTATTTGTATTTTTGGAATTTTTATAGTATTTAAAATGACAAGTCAAAGCTAGGTCAACTATATCAATATATGTAATGTTTTTTGCTTTCAAATTGTTTTATCATGATTATATTTTTAAAACTGGAATATTATTGTATAGAAAAATAGTATGAAAAATAAGGAAATTTTAGAAACAAATTTGAGTCAATTTGGAGTTCAGGAACCTTTTCAAATCATTTATTTACTCTATATTATCACTATTCTGTTATTATTTAATTACTGGGTCTAATCTGGGCCGTCAGATATATGTTGAGATTAGTGCGCATCTTTCTAACTCTCTTCTTCATTTGGGCCGCCAGATTAGTTTGAGATACATGTTTAATGGATCTTCGGCCCAGTTAGTGCGAGTTATTATTCAAATGTTTAAACATATCTCGTAGCTTGATTTAATTAAGATGCGTGCTTAATATGTATAAGGCCCAGATCTTTCCTTGTTTAAATTTCCGAACTCCCGCCAGATCTCGTTCGTAAGATATTCTTTAAGATCGGTGGACGCTTCAAGAATCGTGCAGACAGGATCCCTTCAGTCTCTGACTCTCCGATGTATCAAGATCCGTGCTAGGTGGCGTTCCCGGCCGCCGGAGCTCCCTCTCTCCGATCAGATCGGTGTATTGACATCGTCTCACCGTGTAGAATTCATCCGAAGCATCTGATCAAGAATCTATATAGCAATAGAGGCTGTACTATGGTACCGAATTGAGTTGCATCACTTGGTATCGCTACCGAATTGAATTCTTACCAAATTAGATCAGATTAATCGGAATTCTTGGCAATTACAGGTTTAATAAGCATCGCCTTAATATGTTATCATGATTTGAAGTGATTAGTTGACTCCTCTTGAGCTAGTAATGGTGCAAGACCACCTCATCATTCATCAGTATACAGTACCGATTGGTACTGAGTCGCCTTTTGCCAAATTCAATAAACTTAATTAGTTTCTTCCATAATTACAAGATCAACAAGCGTCGCCTTGGTATATAGGTGTGATCTGGGATGATTATAGGGTGTCTTGCGTGCTATTAACCGGATTGAAGCCACTGTGTACTGTGAGTGTGCAGTACCGATTGGTACCGGTTGCAATTCCTTCTCATTTTGAGATGTTTTCGTATTCTATTAACCATTCTCGGGCCTAAAGGCTCACCCGTGACGTTCTTTGGGGCCGGTGGCTCGTTGAGATGATGATCAATTAGAGCCAATTCACCTCTGGAACTTTATCAGTATCTCGATTTGTGCTGGAATCAGTGCATTCCTTTGAAATTGCAAGAATTGACTCATCTATTCAATTATAATCATGCAACTAAGATGCTCAAAGGGTAGCAAGTTATTATCTTTCATCAATTAGACGAATATAAGCAAAGAAATCGATTAAAAAGAAGAAATCATAAAGGAACAGATGCAATATTATTTGAATTATGAAAAATCTTTATACTTGTAACTAATCCAGGCCTAAAGGCTCACCAATCACTTTGTGATTGGGCCAGTGGCTCACTGGATTCAGTCACTCATTATTAATTAGGATTATAAAAAAAAGAAAATGAAAGAATGTGGCAAAATAACAAGAATCAAGAACTAAATGAATTGATCATCCAATTGACTGTGTAAAACCTTCTAGATTTAGCTACAAGAGATGAAATACAAAGAAAAGCGCCAATTGAGTTAATGGACATATGAACAATTACCTCTAAACTTGAATAGTAATCCAAATCGGTTAGCTTCTGTGTAATCTTTCTATCTCTCTATAATTGGCGTTTAATAGTGAATGGATGCTCTCAATTACTCTGCTAATGGATGCTTATGGATCTGTCTCTTTTCACTTCTTTGGATTTTCAGTTTATATAGGCTAATTAGGCCGATCAATCCTAATTGTGATTGGTCGATTGTCTTCTACTCGGATTGCCAGCCTGGATGCATCTCCACCCTTCATTACACTCGCTTGGATGGTTGAGATCAAGTTGTGCTTGTTGTGGAACTTCAATAATCGTTTTCTGTTATCCTTTGACTGTGCCGCGATTCTTTGACTCCATACTCTCAATTGCTCATGTGTTTCGACTGGTGAGTGGGCCCTGAGTTGCCAACACCTATTTAAACTCTTCACAGCTAGCTTGAACACTGTTTCATTCATTTGTCAGCTCTAATTTCTCCAATCTCATTTTCGTTCCGGTTTCAATTCTTGGACAATTAGCATTTTGTGCACTCGATTACTTCACCAATTCGTGTTTACTAGCATCGCCTTGGCCCAAGTGATCTTCTCAATCGTGCAATTTCACTTCTGGATCGCCTACTAGGCCTGCCACCTCGTCACTGTCTTCGGCGATCTTCGGTTTTCAACCCTTTTCTCACTCAATTGCCACATCAATTCACCTTTGCTCGGCGTCGCCTTGCCTTAAAGACGCTGCTTTGTGACTCAATTTGACCTCCGAGTATCAATTGGATTCCCTTCCTTAATTCAATCTCGGGTAATAATGTATTCTCATCTTTTGTTCACCTCTTTCTCATAATTGATCTAATAACACTTCTTGCCCTATCTCTGATCATCGTTATTCTCTTAGATCACCTTCAACCATGGTAAGGCGTCAGGGAAGGAAGAAAACGCGAGCTGCATTGGACTCGGGTAATGGCGAGAAGAAGAAGGAGGGAGAGAGCTCCTTATCGCGCGTGGATGCGCCCGGCATGCGTGAGCCAAAACGCAGAAGAGAAGAAGAACAGAGACTCGACGCATCTAGACCAGGTTCATCTTCTTTTTATCTCTCGTTTTAAATTGAATTGCGCTGAATTGAAGAGGTAGATTGAATAGACTCAGCTCACAGCTTTCATCTCATGCGCCTACTCATATTAACCTGACTACTGGGTCCCACATGTCAGATTTAGGTATTTTATTTAGCAGCTGATTAACATGATGATTAGGGTTAATAGGCTGAGGTGGCTCTGCCTGATTGGTTGATTGCTTATTAAACAAACCCTTAGTGTTAATGATCTGTGTATGATGTGGCTTTGTGATATAGTGCCATGTGGCACCTTGTGTGTTGCCCTGTACCAATCATAAGGAGCCATCTGTCCCTCTTTGTACACACTGTATGATGACATGGCACCAGTGAGTGCATGCCATGTGGCATCCAGTGGGGCCCACTTGTCAGTCGCCTTATAGCATAGTGGGATTCACAATGGTGAGGTGGACCAATAAGGGAAGGCCACATGGCAATGGGCAGTTGAGGTGGCCTTATAGCATGCTGCCATTTGTCCAGCTGTTGAATGAGGTGGCTGCTGATGTGGACCAATGACTGACTGCCATGTGGCATAGGTGGGGCCCACTTGTCAGGTCTGTAGGGGTGTGGGGCCCACATGGCTGAGGTGGACCAATGGGGTGCTGACACGTGGCATGAGGTGGTCCAATGAAATGCTGACACGTGTCACACCCTCTCTCTTCTCTGATTCGGTATAGGTGTGCTTAGGATCCCCGCCTTGCACCCGATGAGTCTGTCCCCAGTTGCACCCGGATGAACCCTTGATTGAATCTCGGCCTTTGATCGATCCATTTATTCTCGCTTTTATCTTCCCGAATTTATTTTAATAGCTCCACTTATCCAAAAATCATGAAAATTTCACCAAAAATCCCTAAATTCATGATGATCATCCCTGTAATTTTTAATTCCATTTTTGCCCTTGCCTCTCTGAATTAAAAATTCTTTTACTCATAAAACCCTATTATTCCTTATGAATTAATCCCGATCTCATTTGTAGCTCAATGTCTCGCCAATTATCTCTCTCTTGCAGAAACCACCCTAACTAAACACCAATTAGACTTATATTGATATTCATTAGGGCTTGATTTGATCAAATGCTTGACTACTTATCGCCAATTAATACAAATCTAGACTTGATCGTGTGGTTGCTCCCGCTTTGCACTTTGATCGGTCTTGTGAAATTGACTTTCAATCCCTTAACATGAGGGTGACTTGGTCAAAGAACTGACTACTTATCGATAATTGACACAAATCAAAGCATGGTTAGGTGGTTGCTCGCAGCTTTGGCACCAGTGTCACCTTGAAAGCAAAATCACATTTGGAATTTCTCATGACTAGTTGCATCAAAATGCTAGCTTGGCATTGACATCATTTCATGTAGCATAGGGATTATACTTGCTTCGGCTCTCTTTCTAGGGTTAGCTCCAAAGGCAGATTTTTAGGGTTCAATTCTCGACTCCTTCAATAGGTCACCGAGGTGTGGGTCCACCTTGTCGGTGAAAATGGTCACATGGTGACTCATCAAACAGCTATGTTGTTAGATTCATCTACAAGGGACTGCCAGGTGGGTCCCACTTGTCAGAGAAAATATAATCACATGGTGACACCCAAGAGGTCTCCTCTCTCCCTCGATCTTCTTGGGTGTCACTCATGCTGAGTGGATAGAGAATAGCGGGGTATTTATACTCTTCACTTCATGCCCGCATTCCATCGCTTGTGGGACTAATGGATTTGTTCCGGGGTTAGGCAGCGACCTCTCCTGATCAGTGGGCCATCTTTCCACTGCTCTCTCTCTTCTCCCCCTTTCTTATGACTTATCATTAATCATCAATTTATTTTATTTATTCATTTATTCATCCTTGAAACTTTTCAAGGGTAAACAAAGAGCCACCCACCAAGACGAGTCTTGAACGCTCGAAAGGCTTGTCTTGGTGCATTATTCCTTATTATTCATCATTTCATTTCTCATGACGTCTTCTCTTCTTCGGGTATTGTAGTTTCATCTCATGACGCTATTCCGCGTCGCCCCTTGAGTCATTATCATTCTTTTTACGAGGATCCTAGCGATTGGACTCCTCTCGTCTCAGCCATCCGAGCGACTCCTGTCTACCCGCGAGGCGGCGGTTTATTCTTCAGGGATGATCAGCCTCATGACATCATGCCCCTTCAGCCTCTAGGCGTTGCCTCTACGGCTCCTTTGACACATCTCCTGGGCAAGGAGATTATCGACGGGGAGGCTCACAGATGGACTACTGCTCCCTTCATCACTCCCTTGGAGTGCCATGGATATCGCCTAGAGTGGACCCGTATGTGCTCATGCGGGAGGGGACTCTGCTCGTGCGAGCGGGATATATGACTCGGTTTTCTTATCGATGTTTCATTATCATATCGACACACCCCGGCTACGGGCCTTTTGTGAGCGGTGGAACTATTCCACCAACACTTTTTTCATCGACGATCGGAGCGACTCCGACCCTCCCAGAGATACAAAGCGGCTGACCGGCCGCCGATCTTCGGCCATTTCTATGACGAGTTCATGGTCTCACCCGCTGACTCGGGAGACTTCACTCGATTCCCGCCTTCTTTACAGAGGACTTATGAGATTTATTATCATCTACGGAGGGGGCATCCCGGAGTTCCGTTCAGACATTGGATCGCCTATTTCACCGATCGGTCCACACTCGCCTACAGTGTCCGGCTTCCACCGAGATCCATTTGGTACAGTGTCGGCTCGAGATTCATCATGACGGCCCTATCCCATCTCAGATACCCCGTGTTCACATGACGTGGATCGGGAGACTTATTTGACGCCTTTCATCTCTTGGTGGATTTGCTATTTCTTATTACCTAGCTCCCCCGCATACACCATTCGGCGCTTCGGTGTTCATCATGGCGAGCCCGATCGCGCGTGGCGACAGATTTCTTTGGCCGTGCTCGTACCGCCAACATTTATAGGTGCCTCCGCGGTCCGACTTCATCTCGTAGTCCTTCACGCTGCCGGAGCCGATCCCGTGGCATCCGATTAGCGGATGGCTCCATTTACGTTGGTCCGGCTCATATGATCCCGCATGGCGGTCACGCTACGAGATCGTCTACCTTCATTGAGTGACTTAGGCCGGGGTGCAACGCTTCATTGACTCCGGAGGCTGCTCGTTATAGATTCTTTAGGAGCCGAGACCATCTGCGCTTCTCTCGAGACAGATCAGTGGCCCGTGGGGCAGCTAGGGTTGCCGACAGGATGGTGATTGACAACAGGGTCCCCTCTTCTGACTCTTCTAGCATCCGAGCCAGGCCTATCGATTTGGAGTACCTGATCAGTATTCGTCAGGGCTTTCTTCCTCTCAGATTGGGCGATTATATGTTCATCGAGCCCTATTCGCCACATCGATGTGCACATCAGTTTGGCTTGGATCAGGATATTCCAGTGCCTCTTCTCCGCCCTATATCACTAGCGGCTGATTTGGAGGGTATCGGATGGTGCTACACTCACCTCTTCCGACTAGGCACGGCACTCGCTATCGATGGTATCCACCTCTAGGACTTCCACCTTCACGAGGCGTTATCGCGGTGGTATTATGAGACCACTCGCTCTTACCGATCCGTATACCCCTTCGGTGGTCGTCCGAGTACATGTCCGCGAGATGGCCACCCCTATTAGATGGCACCGTTTCGCGTGATCGCGCCTCTTTCCCGGCCATTGCTGCAGCAGCTCGTCGACTTTCGTGGTTTAGACAGCCTCGGTTTTCTCACGCTCCCGTTAGGACCGTTCTCACAGGTATGCTTCATCACCCTTTAGGTTATTTCTTTTCGATAAGCTTTATCTCATTTCGACCAATTCTCTTTTGATTCGTAGCCGGCTTACGAGTATGATCACGCGAGCCCGGTTCTCGGTCCTCGTCCACGAGTAGTTGGCGTTCATTCTCGCCCACATGTCGAGCCACCGACTCCGCCTACCATGGGGAGAGATCGAGACTCGCGCCTCTCACCGTCTTCTCCATCTTCTTTTCCTTCTCTCACCTGTAATTTTCTTTACCGACTCGCCTATCCTTATTCGGCGCACTTCATTTACATCTCTGATTAAGGTTTATTTTTCAGCTCGTGGGACATCTCCTGTGGAGGCTGCCCGAGATGACATCATAGCAGATCTATCGGCGCCTACGAGCACTGCTATTCCAGGGTTTTGCACTGACCTTGCCGTCGCAGGTTCGTGTGCTTCGTTTTAATACCTAGTTGCCGGCATGCACTAGTACTTTTCATTCTTACATGTAGATTTTACAGACCCTGAGGCCGATGACATGGCATCTCCACACCGCTCGGAGTCTTTCTTCTATGACGGTCCTGCCTCACCGTCGATCTTATTGGTGCCTACCGGGGATGGTGACTCCTTTGATGTGGTTCTGGGGCCAGTGCTCACTCTTGCACTACCAGAGGAGGCTTCTTTAGAGCAGGGGAGTCCATTGGCTGTCGAGCCCGTAGGCGACGAGCCATTACTGATCGAGGGAGGGCCATCTCATGCTTCTTCATCTCCCGACGGACAGCCTCTCATGACCACGGATGGCGGAGTCTCGACTGAGCGGGTTGCGGTCGATTATGACTCAGAGTTGGATGAGAGTTGGCTGGTGGGGCAGCTATTCCACAGCCCAGAGACAGGGGTTCCGGTTAGCGAGGGTCTCGCCGAGCCTCATGCTTCTTCCGGTATCTTATATTTCCTTTATCATTTGCCCGTATTTTACTTTTCATGTACTTATGCTTCTTCATTTTATTTTGTAGCCGGGTCTGGTACACCTATGGGTCCTCCCGATGCGACCGACATCCCTATCCTCGACTCGGTCCCGCTTTGTCTCAGCGCGACGAGGCGATAGGTTAGATCTTCTCTTCCTTCTATTTCTTCTTTGGTTATAACAATTTGTCTAACCCATTTATTTTACTTGCGTATGTTTCATCGAGGGATGTGCAGCTCGCCTTGGTCGCACTGGCGGATGCACTCCGGGATACCTTCTTCGGAGGCTATCCGCTAGATTTTGAGATCCTGAATTCTCGGCCCAGTGGCTTCTCTTTCGATTGGTATAGGCTGATGCGGGATACCATCGCGCCAGCTCTACTTATTGCACCTCGTCTCGAGAGCACTTTTATTTCCAGGAGATGTGAGGAGCTGCTCAGGGCTTACCAGGATGCGAGCTCTCTCGTATACCAGCATGAGTTGGAGATTCATGAGCTACGCAGGCATTTGGAGGCTGCTCGACTCCGTTATCTTCAGCGGCTCTCCTCTTGTGCCACTCTCCGTTCCATGGGAGTTAGTGGTGGGCCCGCTCGACTGCTCGTGCAGGAGCTAGAGGACCACAGATTATCGGTGGAGGGCTTCTCCCGACATCTAGCGGGACGTCTCCCAGAGTTGCAGATTCACACGAGTGCTCGGGATAGTGCCTTCGCTCAGTTCTTGGACTTCGAGGCAGCTTCGGAGGAGGATAGGCACTCCCTCCATACTCATTTAGAGACTATTAGCACTGTGTTATTAGAGCTGGAGTCCCGCTTTTTGGGCCCATAGACTGCACTTTCATTTTTTTCTTTCTCCTTTTCTTTTGCTATACTTGATATAGGATGCATTGACATTTATCATTTTGATCCCTTGTTGTGGATGATGCTTGCTTCTATTATTATCCTTTCATCATTTCCTCTGCAGCGCGAGGAAGTATTTCATTGATTTCATGCCGTGCACCTTCAATCTTATTTGCAAAAGCGCCCTATTACAACTGCTTCATCCTTTCGCAGCGTCTAAACATAATAAAAGGAAAATCTTACAACATCCTATTACATTGATTCTATACATCATTTCTCTTTATGGCAATACAAAACTCAAGTAACCGTGGTATTTTACGGATACCGAACCTGTCTGTATTGACCTCAGGCGGTACATGAGAATAAACCCGTTTATCCCTTTATTACTGATGGATAAACTTACCAGTATCAATTGGATTATGGATGCAATTGATAACACCATTTTGTGGACGCTCCTTATATATTTAATTGACATTTATTTGTGGAAGCTCACCCACTCTCCCCTCATTTATGCACCGTTGCGTGCGGAAGTGGAAACTCACATTCACTCATCTCCACTCAATTTGTTTTGTGGGGGTACTACCCTCAAACATCCATCACGCATCCCTGCGAGACAGGCTTTCATCGGGTAGGTCCGCTCTCCATGACCTGGGTCACTTCTTTGAGCGAATTACTTTATTTGACACTGAATGTCGGGCAAAAGCATAAACCCTTAGTCTGACCCCTCCATGATCTATTTTGGGATTAGAAACAGATCACCTCCTTGGGCGTGTGGTACTTTTGCGGATGAATGTACCCAACCTTTTTTTTATATTTTAGCTACCCTCAAACATCCATCACGCATCCCCGCGAGACAAAGCTTTCATCGGGTAGGTCCGCTCTCCATGACCCGAGTCACTTCTTTAAGCGAGCCGCTTTGTTTAACATGGAATGTCGGGTACAAGCGTAAACCCTTGATCTGACCCCTCCATGATATGTCGTGGGATTATGACACACCATTTCTTCGGGCGTGTGGTGCTTTTACGGATGAATGCACCCAACCTGGCTTTGTATAACACTCATGGTGTCGGGGACAAAGGTGGCAACCCCTTATTGAAAAGATTTTATTATTTTTTTATTATCATTTATTTTTTATGAGTAGGAAAATAGGTTTTTATTGTTTTACATATATATCCATTTATTTTATTAGAAGAGGGCAAATTTTTTAGTTATTAGTGATACATGTTACTAATAATACGAGAGTTATTTATTTACATGCCCTCAGAAGCGACTACTTACTAGTCACCAATTTGCTCGACCTATCCCTTGGTTTGCGCCGCGGCGACCAATATGAGCAACTTTCGTCATTGGGCGCAGATAGTTTGAGGGACAAACGCAAACCCCGCCCATTTTTGTGTTTATTCTCGTATCAAATGGACAAACCCAGTGGTATTTGTATTGTGAGCCCAAACACCAAAGCTCTCGCCTTACATTCTCGCGTGGTTTTGGCGTTGAATTCTCTTATTCTATATTTTTATTTTTATAAGGCTAAATGTGTTTGTGTGGTTTTGGATTTTTGGATGCATTCTATTTACAGATGCACAAGTAGGGTTTTTGGGATTTTTATGCAAAAGTGGAGGTTAGACATGGGTTTGTGTTTCGTGCACGTGTGTGTAAACGAACACTTATTCCCTCCTTATTTATTTACAATATATACTACTCGGTTGGCCCCGCTCCGGGCTATGTGTAGTACTTCTTCAGATATCGCCCGTTAATTGGTGGCATAGGCCTTTCACCTTCATGGTCTATGAGTTGGTATGCGCCGCCTTCGTATACCTTCTCAATTACATATGGCCCTTCCCAATTCGGGGAGAATTTTGGGCCGATGTGCCGGCCAATGATCGGCCTCTTAAGGACAAGAACAAGCTCCCCTTGTTGAAATGCCCTGACTCGCGCCATTTTGTCATATGCCCTTGCCATTTTTGCCTGATATATTTCAAGGTTCTGCTGGGCTATCGACCTCTTTCTCGTCCATGGCATCCAACTCGTCCGGGCCTAAGTTGTTGGCATTCATCCATGGTCATATCGTTTTGCATAGCCACCCGCAATGACGGTAATTCCACCTCGAGAGGAGGACGCCTTCAACCCCAAAAGCCGCAGAAATACGGGGTAGCTTGCGTGGGTGTTCGGTACGTGGTCCGATAAGCCCATAATGCCTCCTGTAGACGATTATCCCAGTCTCGTTGGTTGCCGTCCACGGTCTTTTTCATAATATTGATCAAGGTTTTGTTAAAGGCTTCGGCCAGGCCGTTGGCTCTCGGGTTATAGATGGACGAGAATCTCCAATCAATGTTAAATTGCTACGCCAGGGCATAGACTTTAGAGCTCTTGAAGGCCGTCCCGTTATCGGATATTATCCGTTGTGGGGTACCGAATCGGTAGAGGATGTGCGTCTTGAAGAACTTAACCACATCGGATGCTTTAACTTCTTTAAGCGGAACGGCTTCGGCCCATTTTGTAAAGTAATCCGTCGCCGCCAGGATAAACCGGTGACCTCTCGACGTCGGAGGGTCTATGGGCCCCACTATGTCTGTGCCCCACATATTAAATGGCCAGGATGCTACCGTGGGGTGCAATGGGTTTGGCGCTTGATGTATAAAAGGGCCATGTATCTGGCACATGCGGCATTTCTTCGCGTGCTCTTCACAATCAGCCACCATCGTGGGCCAATAATATCCCATTCGCTTGATTTTCAACTTCATTTTCGGCCCAGACTGATGTGCTCCGCATAGCCCGGAATGAACTTCTTTCATAACCTGCCCGGCTTCAGGCCTTGATACACATCTTAGCCATAACTGATCATAAGACCTACGGTATAGCGTATTGCCCACATATGCATACCGTAGTACCCGCTTTCTTAGTTGATCAGCGATTCTTTTATCCTTGGGGAGGGTGCCATGCCGGAAATATTCGATGAACGGCTGTCTCCAATCACCGTCTTCTTCAGTTATCATTGTTTCTTGGCATTCTACCTTTTCTAGCCCAGCATTTTCATTATTCGCCTCATCTGTTATTTGACACAATGACAATGGCCTTCTATTGCGAACGATGATGTGGATTTCCGGCTCTGTTGGTTCACCCAGCTCCTTGGCGAGTTTGGCCAACGCATCTGCTTCACCGTTCACGGCCCTCGTGACCTTCTCGATGGACACATACGGGATTTTCTTCATTAATTCCATGGCCTTCTCGGTGATATTGTATTAGCTCCGCTTTAGGACCTTGTATTCGCCAATTATTTGATTTATTATCACCGTGAATCCCCAAAGATGCGCACGACCTTGATCTCTAGCTCGAGTGATAGCTCTAGCCCGGCGATAAGTGCCTCATACTCTGCTTCATTATTTGTACATGGTTCAGTTAAAGCCAGAGAATGTCGTATTATCCCGCCCTCCGGGGTTACGAAGACTAGTCCTGCGCCAGCTCGCACAGTTGGGACTCCCGGGCCCGCGATTGGCTTGATCGACGAAGCACCATCAAAGTACATTTCCCATATAGGGTCTCCTTCTTCAACATGTAGAGTTTCCTCATCGGGAAAGTCATATTTTAATGGGGAGTCATCTTGAATCGGGTGTGCAGCCAAGAAATCTGCTAGCGCCTGCCCCTTTATCGCCTTTTGCGGTGTATAGGTGATGTCGAATTCAGTGAGGATGATAGCCCACTTGGCCAGCCTCCCCGTCAACATTGGCCGAGTCATCAGATATTTGAGAGGGTCCACCTTGGATATTAAAATGATTTTGTGGGCTAGCATGTAGTGCCTCAACTTCTTCACCGCGAAGATTAGGGCTAAACAATGCTTCTCAATCGGTGAATACCCGTGTTCTGCCCCTACCATCATGCGACTTAGGTAATATAGCGCATTTTGATTACCATCCTGGTTTTCTTGTGCCAATAGGGCTCCCAAGGATCCATCCAGGGCGGTTGTATATAGGATGAGCTCCTTCCCGGGTATGAGCGCCGCCAACACTGGAGGGTTAAGTAGATATGCCTTGATTTCTTCAAAGGCTCGCTGGCACTCGCCATCCCACTTAAACGGGATATTCTTCTTAGTCAGCCGGGTGAAGGGTTGGATTTTACCCGATAGGTTGGCTATGAACCGCCTGATGTACGCCAATTGCCCTTGCAAAGATCGCAATTGTTTTAAATTCTTTGGCGGGGATAGTTCAGTGATTGCTTTGATCTTGCCCGGGTCTATCTCAATTCCCCTGTGGCGTACTACAAACCCCAAAAATTTACCAGAAGATACCATGAATGCGCATTTCAACGGGTTTAATTTGAGCGCATGTTCTCTCAGGCGGTTGAAAACAACCTCAAGATATTGGAGGTGTTCTTCATATGACATGGCCTTGATGACTAGATCGTCCACATAGCATTCTACTATTTTGTGGATCAGATCGTCGAATATTTTCGTCATCGCCCGTTGGTAGGTGGCTCCCGCATTTTTGAGCCCAAACGGCATGACTTTGTAACAATATATGCCAATCGGTGTGCGGAATGCCGTATGCCTTTCATCTTCTGGCGCCATTTTGATTTGATTATAACCCGCATAACCGTCCATGAAGGAGAAGACTTCATAAGAGGATGTATGGTCAATTATGATTTCGGTTACTGGGAGCGGGAAATCATCTTTGGGGCACGCCTTGTTTAGGTCCCGAAAGTCCACGCAAATGCGGATCTGCCCATTTTTCTTTTTAACCGGGACAATGCTAGCCACCCATTCCGGCGTTTCTTCTTCCCGTATGAAGCCGGCGTCGATGAGTTTCTTTGTTTCCTCCACGACCTTCTCTTCGAGTTCTATTCTCATTCGCCTCGGCGCTTGTTTAATCGGTTTGAAGGTTGGATCAATTTTCAAGTAATGGACCGCCACGTTGGGATCTAATCCAGGCATTTCTTTATAACTCCAAGCGAAACAGTCCATATAGTTTTTAAGGAATGTCTTCAACCTGCCAGCCACCTCTTCTGGCAACGACGCGCTTATGAAAGTTGGTCGTGGGTCTTCTTCCGTCCCCAAATTGATTTCAGCTAACTCATCGACCGTGTTAGGCTCCTTTTCTAGTCGCTTCAAAGCATTTTTCAGGACCGGGGCATTGTCCTCTTCTGTTTTATCATCTGGCATTTCAACAGAAGTCATGCAGCAGCTCTCTTCCATACGGTACTCATTGAGAGACCCTTCAAAACATGCTGCGTCATCGCAGTTATACCCTAATCCCCGGGTATATTTTATTTTACCATCCAGGCCCAGGACTTTATTCTGGCCGCCATTCCAGAGTTCATCAAAACGCTTGGCCTCGGCCTTGGATATGTCTCTCAGACATTTCGCCCTTTTTGCCAGTTTATACAGCTCCTTTTCAAAGGGATGAGATGCAGCGTCATCGCTCGTTGCATTCTCCGATTCTTGTTCTATCACCCACTTTTTCCAAGTGTTGTGATCAGGATTCTTCAGAGACTGGGTTGAATCGCTCTGATAGAAAATAATGGCCTTGTGGATGATAGTCTTCCCTTTGAGGCGCTCTACCTTTGCCGGCACAACAAAGGTCTTTAGGGTTTGTATGTGGTTCACCTCCCTTGGTATAAGGTCTTTAAAATGCTTTTCAGGAACCACAGTAATCTCTAGCGCTGCCATCTCTTCTTCTATTTCAATGTTCATGACTGAGTTGGAGCGGTAGATTTCTTTGATCGGCTTACGTCTCGCAGCCTTAGGTTTGCTAGGTACGGGAGTGTGCGAGATCGTATAAGCCACCCCTTTGCCCTTGTTATTCAAATTATGCGGAGCTGGGTCTTGTTGAAAGCTCTTCGGGAGTTGGATTGTCCCGTTTCTGTGCCCTTCTTCTATAAGGTCTTTGAATACCCAGCATTCTTCAATTGTATGGCCCAAGATGCGATGATAAGGGCAGAATTCGCCTTCGCCGCTCTTTCTATGTCGGCGGGTCTTTTACGTGACGGAAGTGTTAATCCGTTCTTTAGGGCCTCGCTCAAATATCCGAGTCGTTTTATTTTTCAGAAAGAGTATGGTTTACTCTTCTTGACTTTAAGGGTTTGCATGACGGTCGGTTGCTTAGCTTTCGTTTCTTCCCCCTTTGATTCATCTACTATGACAATTACCCGTTTGCCGCTATCGGTGCTTGTCTTTCGTGGGTCCCGAACGGGTTCGCTCGTCACCTCCTTGAGTAGCTCGGAGTTATAGATCGCGGTTTGCGGTGTTTTCAATCATTACCATGATTTCATTGTGTTGCGTCTTGATATCCCGCATCACTTCCCATTGTTCGTACACCTCCCTTCTCGTTATTTTCAACTTGGTGCCTTATTTCATCGATCGCATTCCGTACGCGACCTTCAAAATTTTCCCGCCATGAGCGTTCTTCGTTTATAGGTCTCGCCTAACCGGTTATCCCTTCCGCTACCGGTCCCGTGTTGATCATATATGACTCCTCACTTTCATTATCTCGTTTCGGGCCCTTTATATGGCTTCTTGAGGATGTGATAGATGATCTCTTCGTCGATTCCTCTTCCCAGTGGTTGACGATCATGGCCGACTCTTCTCCCGAGGTGGTATTGCCGAGTTATTAGAATCTTCGAGTCTTCTCCCGAAGTTGCCTCTATGATCCGAATTTGAGGGGTGTTGGCGGTGCTTAAAATTGAAAATGACCTCCTCTTCGAATCACTCGCATTGATTTCGCTCGGTTTATTTGGGCCTTATACGCACCACTGTTTGAAGCGGAAGGTTGCTTCTTCACCCGACTTTCTTCCGGTCTTTGGGCTCGAGCACCTCGGGGTTTAATATTAAATTTGACCTCTTCTTCTTCTCCGGATGAGGTATCAAATTTAGGGCCTTTGTCAAGGGTTTCGACCTCGCTTTTGTCATTGGCGGCTTGGCGCCACGGCGGATTTAGGCGTAAAAAATCGGGCGTCATTGAACTTAATCTCATGCACCCCAAATGGCTTGACATCTCCGTCAATTCTCTTTTGCTTACCATTCTCGATATATTTCGCACGGTGCAGTGCGAGTAGAGGTATGACCTCGATTATCGTGAAGCCACGGGCGACCCAGCAACGCCCGATAAGAGGTTTCAGCGTCAATGACATAGAATTTAGTAGGCGCTTTTAGGCTTCCGCATTGCAGGTTCAAAGTTATAGCTCCCAGGGCCTTTTGGGAGTTTTGATTGAAGCCATGAATAATCACCTTTTCATCAGATAGGTTCTTCACATCTAAGGTGATGGTTTTCAGGGTTTTAAGCGGCATAATATTGATCGAAGACCCTGCGTCGACCAAAATGCGGCCAATCTTTTGCCCTCCGCAGTTTCCTGTGATGTATAGTGGGCGGTTATGGTCGACGGTGCCTATTAGGAGGTCGTCGTCCGTGAAATTTATACAGGCAGCCCGTTTGGCGGTGAATAGGGCTTCTTGCATATTTTGCTCGACAAAGTATGACTTGTACTTCTCGGGATCTTGCAAGGCCTGAATTAGTACCTCCCTTAGATCTTGTGACATCATCAACGCGTCAAATATGCTTAATAGCGCTGGAATCTTACGCAGATGTGCCAACACATTGTATTCTTCGCCCGTCGACCGGGTCCTTTCTGGGTTCTTGCTTGGATTCTCGACCTCTTTACCTTTATTCAGATCTTATCCTTTCCTTTATCTAATCCTTGGGAGCCTGTCTCTCGTGTATATAAGTCCCTGACGGAGCACGCTTTGCACTCTTCATTCTTGGTCCCGAGGTGCTTGCTTCCCCTTCGTCATTCGGAAGAACATCTCCTCTAAAGTTGGCATATCTTCATCGTGAGAAGAATATACCATGTTGCACGAAGCACCCCGCATTTCTTCGCTTTCTTCTTTATTTATTTCTTCATCTACACCTTCTTTCTTCTGACCTAGGGTTAGCTTCTCCCAGTCTTCTTTGGAGATGAAATGTTGAAGGGTGATCGCCTCGGGACTGCCCTGCTCGTACTCTTCAATCTTGTTCTTTCTGGACTTGTTGTTTCTATGCTTCTTTTTCTTCTTAAGAACCTGATCTTGGCTTTGGTCCACCTTATAATATACCCTGGGCTTTGGTGGGACCACTGGTGTGATGTCGTCTTTCCATTTCATGCCAGGTTCTTTCTTAAGGGCTTTAAGCATTTTAATTGATTTCTTCGATAGGTGCGTAGTCCATTGCTCTTCTTGTTCTTCGCTTGACTGGCCCGGGACTTTTTCTTCCTCATGAGAGATCGCGTTGGCCTGTTCATGGGCTGATGGGCTTTGCAAGAACCCTTTTGGTAAAGTAATTTCACCATTTTTGTACGCCTTCTCAACCCAATCTTTGAAGACCCAGCAATCTTCAATTGAGTGCCCTATTATTCTCGTGGTATGGGCGAGAGTTGGGTTCGTCCGATTTATCGCATCTTCCGGCGTTCTTGGCCGGCAGGGTTAGGCCGTTCTTCAGTGCCCCTCTGAAGATTTGGGCAACTTTATCTTTTCTGAAGGAGTAAGGTTTAGATTTCTTTTGTTTAAGGGATTCAAAACTCCGTGAACTCCCTCCTGGGTTGGGCCTGGGTCCCTTATTGTAGTTATTGCCATTTGTGCTACTACTGCCGCCTTGGGCGTCTGCGTTGGCAACCATCTTGTCTTTTAACGAGGTGAATGCCACTTTAGTCTCGGCTCGGGCTCCTCGTTGCGGCCTATTATTCATAAAGTTTGGCACGGTATGCGGTGACATCCTTTCCATGTTGGATACCGATCTGAGCAAGTCTTTGAATGTGTTGACCTTTGTCACACCAAGAAGCATGCCCATCCACCCGTCAATGTTCTTCATGATTAGGTTGACGGCCTCATCTTCGGTTAATGTGCGGTCGCATTTGATGCTGAGGTTCCGCCATCTGTTGATAAAATCTGTCATTGACTCCCCTTTCTTGGGTTTAGTGCTTGCCAGATCGGCTATGTTTATTTTGTCAGACACCATGACAAATCGTGCCCTGAACGAGTCTGCCATCTCGTCCCAGGTCCTGATGCTGTTGTTTTCCAACGAATAATACCATTGAAAGGCGGTTCCCACCAAGCTTTGGGGGAATTGTCTTAACAACAGTGCATCATTGCCACCCGTGTTGCCGCACGAGGCTACAAAGTGGGCCAGGTGTTGTTCGGGGTTCAGGTCTTTATTGCCTTCCCCTGAGAAGGTCCTGAAGCGGGAATCACATACCCTTTAGGATATTCTTCTAAGTCGTATATGGCGGGGTATGGATGTCCACGCTTTTAACGGGAGGGATAGCGTATCCACCTCCAAACTATTTGCATTTTTGGGCAATCATGGCTTGAATCTCCTTCCGGATATTCCCGTTGGTTCACCTCCACTTCTATTGTTCTGTGTGGATGGGGTTTAGAATCGACAGGTTGTTTCCCCTTATGATTGCTTTTGGTACTGTGGACTCCTTCTTGACGGGAGCTACCAGCTTTGAAATTGGCATCTTGTGATTCTTGTAATGACTTGACCGCCTTGATTAATTCTTCGTTTTGTTTCAACATGGTAGCGATTAGCTCCCGTTGCCTAATCAGCTCTTCGTCCCGTGCCTCAATGTGGCCTTTTAATATTTCTATCTCATCGATAGGCATCTCGGGACGTGTTTCAACGTCATCTTCATTATCGAAGAAGTCAGGGTTTTCGTTGTGGTCTTCCCCTTCCCTGCTATTGCCTTCGGGGTTGACTCTCTTTGGGGGTCTCCCTTTCCTACCATTATTCTTGTTGGTATTTGTGACGTGGGCTTGATTAGGCGGGGACTGGTCATCCTGGACCATATTCACCTCACCATCAGTATCTGGGTCAGTATCGTAGCTTATACTGATGGTGTTGACTGAGAAGTGCTCTTCATAGCGAGCGGTTCTTCTCTTCTTCTTTGCTTGGTCGTGCGCTATTTTTAAGTTATTGAGTGGTATTCTCGAGCCTAATCGGCTGAATACACTCTTCTGACCTAAGCAGTTGAACACGCTCTCGGGCGGAGCGTTGGACCTGCCGGCCTTACTGGGCTGGGTTTTAGATTGGGGTTTTGTTGGCTGGGAACCCTTCGGGACCCACACCTGCTGGGTGCTAGGTGTTGCCTTTGATGTAAACCTCCTTGGGTGTGGAGTGGAGACAATGGCTTGCGGTTGAGCCATGCCTTGAGATTGGTTAGGGCGGGAGACGTATTGTCTCGACCTAGCATTTTTAACGCTTCTCCTCTGTTTGAGGGCCCTGTGAGCCTTATAGATGGCTTCTGCAGGGGCTTGAGACTTGTCCTGGCGGCGCTGAGGCCTTTGAGTTGGGCGAGGTGTGGGCTTAGGCACCTCCCATGCCCGGCGGAGTCGGCCTCGTGGCCGAGTTCTTGGCCACTATTCGGAGGGCCGTGAATTTATCGGAGATCGGGATAGTGGCCTAGCCACCACCGGTTCTCGTATGCATCCGTGGCCCTCTTCCCGGACGCTTGAGAGTTACGGGCGGTTTGGGCCGCTCGCCGTTGGGGTCGTCTTCTTAGACGGCGCCTTCTCCTTTTTGGGGAGGTAGTAGGAGAGGCCATGATGTTGTTAGAGATCCCCTTGGGAGTTAGGGTGATCGAGTCCTCCTCCTCGTCCTGAATAGAGATCTGGACGGTCGCGGGAGTGAAGGTGGCCACTGGAGCTGGGCCGTAGATGGTCAGTTCTTGTGGGATGGTCCCGAAGAACATGAATAGTTTGCCCTCTGGGCTCTTTGCAGGAGTGACGGTGTAGGGAGCGAGGTTGAAGTTGCCGAAGTATGCCATTTCCTGCAAAAACAAAAACACTTGAAAATTATTAGTCATTTTAGCACATAGAAGACCACTTGTATCTCTTAAGTATTCTATTTGCCTCTCTCTTTCGTAGATAAGAGGAGAATCTAGGTCCCACCGGCGTGCTGATCCCGTGCGACCCTTTTTCGCGCGCGCCGCACCGCCGTCGGCGATGGGTTCTGGAAGAAGGACACGGAGATCCCTCCCGAGCGTGCATCTCGTCGGGGTGTCGGCGATTCTGCCGTTTAGAGATATTTGGATGCACATTCGTGGGGTTTTTTAGTGATTGTGAGTTCTTGTAGATTCCGGTGGGCGCAAGCCCCCACCGTTAATTACCCCGGGCTACGAACCTCGAGGCACCTCTCGGATCTTTGAAAGAGAGAAGCAAATAGTATAGTTAAAAGATGGTCAAGTGGTCGTCTAATTTCATAAAAGGGGTCTACGGAAGATGAACCTACAAACAGATCGGTTCAATCTATGGAAGACAAACCTACAAACAGACGGTTTTGTCCTATGGAGGACGAACCTACAAACAGATCGGTTCGATCCATGCCACCTCGAGATGTAACCTTACCAACGCACTGTGTTAATCTCTTCATAGGGGCTTGAGGTGAGTCTACATACGGGGCCGACTCGACCTCCGTTGATCTAGAAGATAAACCTACAAACAGACCGGTTCAATCTTAACTAGTCAACAACCAATCACACAAAATACAACTCGAAGCGCCGAGCGGTTGATCTTGAGGTTGGTGAATCGGAGAAGGGTGGATGTGGCCCACGTGTTTCTTCTCACCGATCTTCTAGATCATGAATTCGTAGCACTAAGCCGATTCATAAACCTAGGAAACACAATTGCACACAATGTCAAACCCGAAGCGCCGGGCCGCCCAACATCGAGGCATGTGTAAGTGAAGGAACCTACCTACGAACGGTTCACATTCACTGTTTTGTGGATGAATCTACCAACAGACCGATTCAATCTCACAGTCTCGGGAAATGAGCCAGGAGACAAACTCATCGACGGACGAGTTCAGTCTTGCCAGCTCAAATGGTCATGAATTACTTGTTCACGACACCGAGTCATTAAGATGTCACTTCGCTCGGACATCATAATGTTCTTCTTCTTTAAAGTCGACATATCTCTCCATGCTGATGTCGTAGCTTTGATCATTCTTCAGTGAGCGTCGAGTTGTTCTTGTCTCAACTAATCATTCTACGTGCTGCATTACTTGTGCAAAATTACTATGTTGCCCTACACCCCTTGTGTGAGCGTATTCAATCATGAGTTACTTGCTCATGGCAACGAGTCATTAAGATGTCACCTATCTAGGACATCGTAATGTTCTTCTTCTTCAGAGTCGACATATATCTCCATGTTAGTGTCGTAGCTCTGGTTATTCTTCATCAAGCGTCAAGATGTTCCTGTCTCGACATACCTCTTCATGTTTGCTATCAAAGCCTTATTCATCTCACGTCAAGATGTTCCCGTCTCGACGTATCTTATTATTCTTCATCAAGTGTCAAGATGTTCTTGTCTCGACATATCTCTTCATGCTGCTATCAAAGCCTTATTCATCTCACATCAAGATGTTCCTGTCTCGACGTATCTTATTATTCTTCATCAAGTGTCAAGATGTTCTTGTCTCGACATATCTTCTCATGCTTTGCTATCAAAGCCTTATTCGTCTCACGTCAAGATGTCCCCTGTCTCAACGCACCTTCTTTATATTGCTATTGAAACCTTAATCATCCTACGTCAAGGTGTTCATGTCTTGACTAATGTGTGCAAATATTCTCATGTGGCTCTACACTCCTTATGTGAGCATATTTATTCATTTCTAAAATGCACAAAGTCTATTATATAATATCTTTCATTATTATTTTTATTATGAAGATGCATTTATTTATTATTATTATTATTATTATTATTATCATTATTATATTCTTATTACTATTATTATTTTTTATTATTATTATTTTTATTTCTTAAACTCTATTTATCTATGTAGAAAATTATCTACAAAAATAATAAGAAAAGGGGTAGCTATTAATTAGAGTTTCATTTATATTTTTGGGATTTTTATAATAGCTAAAGTAGTAAAATTTTATTTTTATTATTTCTAAACTCTATTTATTCTGTAAAAGATCACTTACAAAAATAATAGAAAATAAAATGGCTATGATTTTTTATTAGTATTTTTAAAATGTTTATAATAGCCAAAGTAATGGAATTTTATTATTATATTCTATTATATTGAAATACTTATTCATTATGTAAGAATCATTTTACAAAATTAAAAAAAATGGTTAGTTATACTATTTTACTATTATTATTTTTTATTTATTTTTTTTTATTTTTAATATCTATAATAGCTAAAAAGAAATCATTACTAATACTCTATCCTATTTATTATACTATTCATTATATCTATTTTTATTATTTCTATTTATTATCTATAGAAAAGTATAAGATTTTTATTATTAGTTGAAAATAGTCATAAGAGATGAAATTCATTATGTTTTTATTACAACTATTATTTTTATTACATTTTATTCATTAAAAGTATTTTATTGTATATTTGTATAGAAATAACAAAAGAAATACAATTCATATTATAAAACTATATTATCATTCTTTATTATAAAAGAAAATGTATTTTACTATTTATTACCATAGTAGTATATTTTGTATATTTTGTGCTATTTATTTCTATTATTATTATTATTTTTTTTTTTTTACAGAAAATATCAATATAATATCTATTTTTATTATTATTATTATATTTTTTTATCAAAGAATATAGCTAATCTCATCATTTATTATAGTATATTACTATCACTATTATTATTTCATGGAAAATCACTTGAAAAATCACTAAAATATATCTAGTTATTATTTATGATTTTTATTTGTATTTTTGGAATTTTTATAGTATTTAAAATGACAAGTCAAAGCTAGGTCAACTATATCAATATATGTAATGTTTTTTGCTTTCAAATTGTTTTATCATGATTATATTTTTAAAACTGGAATATTATTGTATAGAAAAATAGTATGAAAAATAAGGAAATTTTAGAAACAAATTTGAGTCAATTTGGAGTTCAGGAACCTTTTCAAATCATTTATTTACTCTATATTATCACTATTCTGTTATTATTTAATTACTGGGTCTAATCTGGGCCGTCAGATATATGTTGAGATTAGTGCGCATCTTTCTAACTCTCTTCTTCATTTGGGCCGCCAGATTAGTTTGAGATACGTGTTTAATGGATCTTCGGCCCAGATTAGTGCAGAGTTATTATTCAAATGTTTAAACATATCTGGGCCGCTTGATTTAATTAAGATGCGTGCTTAATATGTATAAGGCCCAGATCTTTCCTTGTTTAAATTTCCGAACTCCCGCCAGATCTCGTTCGTAAGATATTCTTTAAGATCGGTGGACGCTTCAAGAATCGTGCAGACAGGATCCCTTCAGTCTCTGACTCTCCGATGTATCAAGATCCGTGCTTAGCGTGGCGTTCCCGGCCACGGAGCTCCTCTCTCCGATCAGATCGGTGTATTGACATCGTCTCACCGTGTAGAATTCATCTGAAGCATCTGATCAAGAATCTATATAGCAATAGAGGCTGTACTATGGTACCGAATTGAGTTGCATCACTTGGTATCGGTACCGAATTGAATTCTTACCAAATTAGATCAGATTAATCGGAATTCTTGGCAATTACAGGTTTAATAAGCATCGCCTTAATATGTTATCATGATTTGAAGTGATTAGTTGACTCCTCTTGAGCTAGTAATGGTGCAAGACCACCTCATCATTCATCAGTATACGGTACCGATTGGTACTGAGTCGCCTTTTGCCAAATTCAATAAACTTAATTAGTTTCTTCCATAATTACAAGATCAACAAGCGTCGCCTTGGTATATAGGTGTGATCCGGGATGATTATAGGGTGTCTTGCGTGCTATTAACCGATTGAAGTCACTTTGTGTCTTGTGAGTGTGCGATGACGATTGGTACCGGTTGCAATTCCTTCTCATTTTGAGATGTTTTCGTATTCTATTAACCATTCTCAGGCCTAAAGGCTCACCCAGACGTTGCTGGGGCCAGTGGCTCGCTGAGATGATGATCAATTAGAGCCAATTCACCTACGGAACTTTATCGATATCTCGATTTGTCTTTGGAATCGGTGCATTCCTTTGAAATTGCAAGAATTGACTCATCTATTCAATTATAATCATGCAACTAAGATGCTCAAAGGGTAGCAAGTTATTATCTTTCATCAATTAGACGAATATAAGCAAAGAAATCGATTAAAAAGAAGAAATCATAAAGGAACAGATGCAATATTATTTGAATTATGAAAAATCTTTATACTTGTAACTAATCCAGGCCTAAAGGCTCACCAATCACTTTGTGATTGGGCCAAGGGGCTCACCGATTCATCACTCATTATTAATTAGGATTATAAAAAAAAGAAAATGAAAGAATGTGGCAAAATAACAAGAATCAAGAACTAAATGAATTGATCATCCAATTGACTGTGTAAAACCTTCTAGATTTAGCTACAAGAGATGAAATACAAAGAAAAGCGCCAATTGAGTTAATGGACATATGAACAATTACCTCTAAACTTGAATAGTAATCCAAATCGGTTAGCTTCTGTGTAATCTTTCTATCTCTCTATAATTGGCGTTTAATAGTGAATGGATGCTCTCAATTACTCTGCTAATGGATGCTTATGGATCTGTCTCTTTCACTGTTGCTGGATTTTCAGTTTATATAGGCTAATTAGGCCGATCAATCCCAATTGTGATTGGTCGATTGTCTTCTACTCGGATTGCCAGCCTGGATGCATCTCCACCCTTCATTACACTCGCTTGGATGGTTGAGATCAAGTTGTGCTTGTTGTGGAACTTCAATAACCGTTTTCTGTTATCCTTTGACTGTGCCGCGATTCTTTGACTCCATACTCTCAATTGCTCATGTGTTTCGACTGGTGAGTGGGCCCCTGAGTTGCCAACACCTATTTAAACTCTTCACAGCTAGCTTGAACACTGTTTCATTCATTTGTCAGCTCTAATTTCTCCAATCTCATTTTCGTTCCGGTTTCAATTCTTGGACAATTAGCATTTTATGCACCCGATTACTTCACCAATTCGTGTTTACTAGCATCGCCTTGGCCCAAGTGATCTTCTCAATCGTGCAATTTCACTTCGGATCGCCTACTGGGCCTCGCCACCTTGTCACCTTTGTCTTCGGCGATCTTCGGTTTTCAACCCTTTTCTCACTCAATTGCCACATCAATTCACCTTTGCGGCGTCGCCTTGCCTTAAAGACGCCGCTTTGTGACTCAATTTGACCTCCGGAGTATCAATTGATTCCCTTCCTTAATTCAATCTCGGTAATAATGTATTCTCATCTTTTGTTCACCTCTTTCTCATAATTGATCTAATAACACTTCTTGCCCTATCTCTGATCATCGTTATTCTCTTAGATCACCTTCAACCATGGTAAGGCGTCAGGGAAGGAAGAAAACGCGAGCTGCATTGGACTCGGGTAATGGCGAGAAGAAGAAGGAGGGAGAGAGCTCCTTATCGCGCGTGGATGCGCCCGGCATGCGTGAGCCAAAACGCAGAAGAGAAGAAGAACAGAGACTCAACGCATCTAGACCAGGTTCATCTTCTTTTTATCTCTCGTTTTAAATTGAATTGCGCTGAATTGAAGAGGTAGATTGAATAGACTCAGCTCACAGCTTTCATCTCATGCGCCTACTCATATTAACCTGACTACTGGGTCCCACATGTCAGATTTAGGTATTTTATTTAGCAGCTGATTAACATGATGATTAGGGTTAATAGGCTGAGGTGGCTCTGCCTGATTGGTTGATTGCTTATTAAACAAACCCTTAGTGTTAATGATCTCGTGTATGATGTGGCTTTGTGATATAGTGCCATGTGGCACCTTGTGTGTTGCCTCGTACCAATCATAAGGAGCCATCTGTCCCTCTTTGTACACACTGTATGATGACATGGCACCAGTGAGTGCATGCCATGTGGCATCCAGTGGGGCCCACTTGTCAGTCGCCTTATAGCATAGTGGGATTCACAATGGTGAGGTGGACCAATAAGGGAAGGCCACATGGCAATGGGCTGTTGAGGTGGCCTTATAGCATGCTGCCATTTGTCCACCGTTGTTGAATGAGGTGGTCGCGATGTGGACCAATGATCGATCGCCATGTGGCATAGGTGGGGCCCACTTGTCGTCCGTAGGGGTGTGGGCCCACATGGCCGAGGTGGACCAATGGGGTCCGACACGTGGCATGAGGTGGTCCAATGAAATGCCGACACGTGTCACACCCTCTCTTCTCTCGATTCGGTATAGGTGTGCTTAGGATCCCCGCTTGCACCCGTATGAGTCTCTCGTCCCAGATTGCACCCGCATGAACCCTTGATTGAATCTCGACCTTTGATCACCCATTTATTCTCGCTTTTATCTTCCCTGAATTTATTTTAATAGCTCCACTTATCCAAAAATCATGAAAATTTCACCAAAAATCCCTAAATTCATGATGATCATCCCTGTAATTTTTAATTCCATTTTTGCCCTTGCCTCTCTGAATTAAAAATTCTTTTACTCATAAAACCCTATTATTCCTTATGAATTAATCCCTGATCTCATTTGTAGCTCAATGTCTCTGCCAATTATCTCTCTCTTGCAGAAACCACCCTAACTAAACACCAATTAGACTTATATTGATATTCATTAGGGCTTGATTTGATCAAATGCTGACTACTTATCAACAATTAATACAAATCTAGACTTGATCAGTGGTTGCTCCCGCCTTTGCACCTGATCGTCTTGTGAAATTGACTTTCAATCCCTTAACATGAGGGTGACTTGGTCAAAGAACCGACTACTTATCGAAGAATTGACACAAATCAAAGCATGGTTAGGTGGTTGCTCGCAGACTTTGGCACCAGTGTCACCTTTGAAGCAAAATCACATTTGGAATTTCTCATGACTAGTTGCATCAAAATGCTAGCTTGGCATTGACATCATTTCATGTAGCATGTGGATTATACGCTTCTTGACTCTTTTCTAGGGTTAGCTCCAAAGGCAGCATTTTTAGGGTTCAATTCTCGACTCCTTCAATAGTCACCGAGGTGTGGGGTCCACCTTGTCGCTGAAAATGGTCACATGGTGACTCATCAAACAAAGCTATGTTGTTAGATTCATCTACAAGGGACTGCCAGGTGGGTCCCACTTGTCAGAGAAAATATAATCACATGGTGACACCCAAGAGGTCTCCTCTCTCCCTCGATCTTCTTGGGTGTCACTCATGCTGAGTGGATAGAGAATAGCGGGGTATTTATACTCTTCACTTCATGCCCAGCATTCCATTGTGGGACTAATGGATTTGTTCCGGGGTTAGGCAGTGACCTCTCCTGATCAGTGGGCCATCTTTCCACTGCTCTCTCTCTTCTCCCCCTTTCTTATGACTTATCATTAATCATCAATTTATTTTATTTATTCATTTATTCATCCTTGAAACTTTTCAAGGGTAAACAATTACCTTTAATTGCAAAATTCGAAACACAAAAATGCACTCGTACGTTTTTTCCTCCTCTTCTCTTCCTTTTTCTTTCCTTCTCTTCTCTTCTCTTCTCTTCCTCTTTCTTTCTCTCTTTCTTTCTCCAACGCAACAAAATTTCTCTCTCCTCTCAACACAGAGTAGCATACCTGCGCATTTGGTATAAGTAAGAGGGAAACGCACACCGGTAAGCGCGCGTTTCAATCACGCCGGTGCCGCGTATGCGATGACGATTCGTATATTTAGAATTTAACCGTTATCAGTTTTATTATTAATAACATTATTTTATTAATTATTATTTATAATAAAATCTGGTTAATCGGTGCCAAGTAGTTGATCATATCCTTCAACAAATAAAAAAATTATTTGGCGTCATAACTCATAACAGTGTTTTCAAATTGCAAACGATGATGTGTATAGGGCTATAGGCTACACCTATCACCTCTGATTCTACGTACGGATATGATCGCATAAAACAAAATATCAGGAGATGCGCGCAACGGCGCAAGTCCATATTTCCAAGATAAAGTCGGTTCACATTTAAGATCTGTGAATGATTCTTAAGAGGAAGAAGGAAAAATCTTTGACTAGAAAGACTCACGGCGAAACAAATTACTCCACGTGCATACCCAAAGATGGAAAATAAATACACAAAAAAATATAACCGTGTAAAATTGTAAACCGGGTCTGCAACTTAACACAAAATTTCGTGAAAAACTGAGCTTAAAATGAAATTTGTTAGTGAGTATAGTATCAAATATATAAATTTGCATTAGTATAAAATGAGGAGTTAAAACTGTTTAGATTATTTATTTCATCTGTGATGTGTTTACTGTACCAATGTGTGATGGCCGATATGATACGTCAAATTTCTTTTCTTTTCTTCACCTATTGGTAAAAAAATAAGTGTTTTTAATTTAATTCTAATACATGGACTTTTCAAGAGTTTGGTTTAATCATTTTAAAATCGAAACTATACAAATTCTGCATGCGAACACATACTTCGCTGATTAAATTTGTTTAGTTTCATAAACATCTTGATTCTTGAATTTCTTATTTGAATTCAAACCAACAAGTTATGCTATTATCCATTTACCCTCGTGATTTTGCTCTAATTCTTTTTTTTTTTAACAGACGTGTTCATAGGCTTTGGCACATTTCACATTCTAGTCGCGTATATGTTATTTAAATAAAGTTTTTTTATTATATGTTTCTTAAATATAAATAACCGGTGCTTTAATTGTTAGAAAAGTATGCATTTATCAATGTCAAATACATCATGTCATTTGATTATATAAATAAATTTTAATAAGAAATGAATAACAACGGAAGGAAATGTTTTTTGAGTCATATATATCATATAGTATTAAATTTAACAAGTAAATGGGCTTTTCTGGGCTCTGGAAACTGTGGGAACGAAAATTTGTCCGTATTGAAGGACATCTACAGTAAAAAATTCACTGGAGATGATTCAGCACGGAAAGGCATTATATTTCAGCGACGGAGCCAGGCGCCAGCTCACAAAACTAGCCACTCCGCACTCCTCAGAGAAAGTGGAGAAAGGAAGCAGCTAAAAAATCGCCCCTCTCGCTTCATTCTCCTCTTGCATTCTCTTGATTAAGGAGGTAAATAGCAATCTAATTGCTTACACCTTTTTTTTTTTTTTCCGAATATTCAAGTCTGAATCGTTCTTTTGCTTAATTTCTCTGTTCTCTTTCGTTGTCTTTTGGTTCATGCAATCTATTTCTCTTTCAGCTGTTTCTTGCTCATGTATCGATTGCTTTTTTAGTTTAAGCTTACTTATTCTTCTCTTGAAGCTTCAATGTCTACTACTGATTGTTCTTAAGTGACAATCGTTATCTTACAAGCATTGACGGCAAGTTCTGTGTTTACCGGTCCGAACTATTTATTTTCGCTAGCGAACTGTTATGTTATCTTGAGATACTGATAGAGTTTTCGCATTTATGAGAAACTCTGTTCTCACAGATCTGACCTGGTGCTTTTGTTCATAAACGAACTATTTTCTTGTTTGTCACTGAGTTCGCTTTCGCATTTTTTTGAAGCCTTCTGTATAGAATGCAAATTGAAGTATTGTTTTCGTATTAGATTGATAGTTTTATACAAATTAATTAGTCAAGAAAACCTGATGATTTTACTTTCGCATTGGATCTTCCCTTTGTAAAACAGGGAAAACTATCTATTTAATGATTTGTTGACCTAAACTTAAACTGTTACTATCCTCTGTGTCTACGTACACTTTCAAAAGGAGAGAACAAACCGTATTATATTCTCTGAATATGCCTGATTAATCTCCCACTTCTGTAATTAATACTCTCATTAATATATTTTTCTTTATTATTTATATATAAACCATGTTAAAGTGTAATTATTGTAACTCGAAGTTTCTAATACTTTTTCTTTATTATAATTTTCTCACAGTTAACTAGCTACACAAGAGTCATAGGAAGAAAGGAAGCGCTAAGAGATTATTCCCTCAGACTTCATTCTAGCATTTTTACTATGGAGGTAATTAGCAACAAATCCCTTGTTTTCTTGAACATTGAATGTTTGAATGATAATTTTGGTCAGTTCTATGTTGTTTTTATCTTTATGCAAGCTATATATTTTCTTGCTTTCTTGAGGTGTCAAATGGCTCCTACTGATTGTTGTTAAAGTTACTGATTCTTGTTTTTTAATTTATGAGAAACTCTGTTCTCACAGATCTGATTTGTTTCATTCGTTCATAAGGAAACTTTCTTTATTTGAACTATTTTCTTGTCCGTAACTGAGCTGAGCTGAGTTTGCACATTAAGATTGATCTTAAGATCAATAGATATGTTACTCAGATAAAAACAAGTGCGTTATTTAAAGTGTTAATTGAATTTCATGTCCACTGGATTGAAGTTTAGTACTGATGAACTAGTAACAAAAAACTGATGATTTTACTTCAGCATTCAATCTTCCCTTTGAAAAAAATACTAAAGTAAACAAAGAACCATCGATTTATTGAGATAATATAATTTAACTGTTGATTCTCCTATGTGGAGATCCGAAGAATATGTGGGACAAGATGGTAACAATTTGCTTGTTTGACGACGATTTCATTTTGTACATTGAGCTAAATTTTAACTGTTGCTCCTCTATAATGGAACAGGGATCTAACGCAGAAAAGCCTTTCGATATTTCCAGGGTGGGCCTGGTTCTGTTGACATTCAACATTATTTTTGGTCTTTTCATGGGTGGTAATATGAATAGTCGGCTGGTGGATTTTTGGGAATGGGGCTGTATTATATACCTTTATATTGTATCCTCTATGCTGCTTTTCTGCGATGGAACAATGTTGCGAGCTTTAGTAGAGAATCGGGCAGCAGAGGCTGCGAAAAGAAGGAGAGAATGCACTATACTTTGGATTATGTTCTTTTCAATATTTCCAGTCGCAGGTTATATCAATGACAACATCGAGTACGAGTACAAAGTCAAGATTTTCATCATATTTACAACAATGTTTATACTATTGTTGGGGATTCGTACTTGCCTGGAGCACTATTATGATATGAAAGGTAATAGTGTTTTCCTATATATAATGTAATGTTTTGTCTATAAACTGTAGCAATATGATCTAACAATATTTTTTTATAACCAGGGGACGCTACAAGCGAAATGAAGTATAAAAGTTCCATGTTGTACTCTGAATTTGTCCAAAGAGTAATTCTCTGGGGGATGATGATGTTGATGTCGCTGACTAATCCGAACAGACTACTGTGCAGTATTGCTCTGTGCCTTCTCCACTTTTTCGGCCAAATTGCTATGGTCAATGTTTCCAAATACATCTCCGAACGCAATGAAGATAAAGTCGCTGTCAGCATAGTCTGTGTATTGTGTTTCGCAGTAACGATACCCACTATAACACTGGCAATGCTTTCTGAGGATCATATTATGTGGGAGTGTTACTTGGCAGAAGTGCCGAAGACATGGCACAATTTTCTCTCTCTGTGCACCACCAAAACAACGGGAGGTGAAAAAAGTCTCACGAGAGTGTCTGAAAGACAATGCTTCAAGAGGAGGAAGTTTACTGTTTGGGAACTATTTTGTCAGTTTTTTAGGTCTATATGGATTGTTCATATTATTTCTGTTTCTGTTTTTGGGTTGGACATCAACATTGTTCGGATTTTGGGTTTGGCAATTTAGCTAAATAGGTGCAGCCATTTGGGGGGCTGTATTTGTCTGTTTTTCCTTTTATATTTTGAGCAAGTTTTTAGTGGATGGCCGTGGCAGTCAAATTTCCACATGACATTTCATTATAGATATGCTGCCATAGACATATATAACATAGCTTATTGGAAAGTTTATTCACAAAAAAAGTTTAGTTTTTATTCAAAAAAAAAAGAATTTAACTAATGAATAGGGAAGTCCCACATTTTTATTACTCACATTCATATTAAAAAATTTATAATATTTACTAACGAAAATTCTAAAAAAAATCTTACTATCATAATGTGTTGCCAACTAATGTAATTAGAATTTTACTTTTAAACACAAATTCAAAAAAATATATAAATATTCATTATTGTACGAAGTAATTTGTTCCACAGCGGAGAATAATTCTAATATTAACAATGAGTAAATGATTAATTATTTGTTTAAAGGGACAACATGCTTATAATTTAAAATGTTATAGGTGGATATTAATTTAGAGAAATGGATCATTCTGCAAAAATTCGACATCATCGAAAACAGGTTTTAAAAGTATCAGTCTAAACAGCGGCATTTTTCCGACTTCAATATATATATATATATATATATATATATATATATATATATATATATATATATATATATATATATATATATATATATTTAATTTTGAAGTTTTTTTTATCCAAATTTTTTTTGAAGGTTTTTATATATTTTGTATAATCTTCATGTAATGTATTCCTACCTAAAGCACACAAGCGCTATTTTAAATTAGTTAAATGAGGTAATTTACAAAAAAAAAAAATCACCCTTACTATTTACTACAACAAAAGAACTATTTGGTAACAGTTGTTTATCAAATTTAACAACGGTTATTGAACCATTATTAAAAGGATGTTAAGAAAAGTCTAAACAACCATTGCCAAATTACACGTTTGAAATTATTTTTTTTAATTAACATTTAGCAACGGTTTTGTGCTTGAACCGTTGTTAAAGGGGCATTTAACAATGATTTTGGCACAAAACCATTAGTAAAGGTTCATTAATTTTTTTTTATAAATTTAATTTTCTATACATATGATAAAAAACTAAGAACAATAAATTATATAAGAACATATGACAAAGAGTAAGCATTGTGACATACATCATATTATTTATTCGATAATTAATATAAAAAATATAATTATTCATACAATGAAAAAATATTTACTGAACAATACATATTTCTTACTCAATCAAATGAAAATCTATATTATTTCTAAAAAAACAAAAAAAAACTGAGCAAAAAACTTAAATAAATTTTAAATGTGTTTTTTAGGTTCAAGATGATGTTTTTTTTGCTCCAAAAATGATTGTAATGAGAGTGAATGTTAACTATGTAGATTTCATCATAAACTTTTTGCGGCTGCATGGCACACCTCAATTAGAGTTTGCTATCAAAAATTATGATCATTTGAAGTTGAGATGGTCAGATTTTAATTTTTATTTCTTCTCTCTCCTATGTCTCTTTTCTTTCTTTCTTCTTTTTGTCTATGTCACTCATCTCTCTTTTTATCTATTAAAATGGATGATAATGAGTTGATAATCCTATCTAAAGTTATGGCAATTAAATTTTTGGTTCGTTGGATTGGAATGAATGAACGGTGAGATGAACAATCCATTAGAGCAAATATTATTAGTGACAGTAAATATCATTGATCAAAATAAATGTCAGACCCAAAAAGCAGCTCAATCATTTAGCGATAGTTCCTTCAAGGAACCGTTGCTAAACACTATCTATTCAGAACCGTTGTTAAATTGTGTGTTTAGCAATGATTCTTTGAAGGAACTGTTGCTAAATTGTTGGGTTGCTTTTTGTTATTTTGAGGGTCTATTTTAACACATTTTTTTTTATTACAAACCATTGTTAAAAAGTTCTCAATATTATAATGATACCACTAAGTCATATTAAAAATAGATTTAATATATAACCGTTATTAATAGATGTTGTCTAAGATCATTTTGTTGTAGTGTTCAAAATATATCATCTTTAATTTATGCAACATATGTGATACATAGAGCAAAATGCCACTATTAGAACTTGCATCGACTTCAAACGGCTGAAATTAGAAATCAATATATCTCCAGGGAGCTTTAATTTAGCGTCCTATTTAGAATATTTTCATTACTGGCTAACGAAAATGGCTTAAATATATTTATTTTTTTGAGGAAAAAAATGCTTACATGTATTCATGTGTGATGATCAGCTAAAGTTTTTATCTACATCCACCCATGTTGCATAATATGGTTCGGATTGGACAATTAATTATTTAATAAGAAGAACATGAATTTTTTTTTGTCTGTACAGTTCTTACAGATAAAGTTGGACTTGGATACCATAATACGATTGCAGTGGATAGCGAGGGGTCTCTGTTTCGAGAAAATGACTGCTAGCGCTGTGGTGTACTGGTGTCAAATCTGTCTTCATTTTTTAATCTATATTTTAAATTTGTTATTCAAATTTTCAAATTCAAACAGTTAATATTATTAATTTTATATATGCAGAAAAATTTTATGATATTTGAAGCTCATTTTATAGTAGATCGAATGATAATAAAAACATATAAATCTAGTTCGCTATGATCAATTAATTTCTACGCATTCATTTTGTTATCATTTCATTTAGTACAAAATGAATTTCAAAATTCTTGAAAATTTACAAGCGTACATCTATCATGAAAATTAAAAAAATCTATAATTTGAATTTAAATTTGTATATCAAAATTTAAAATTGAAATTAAAAAATGAAATAATGACATTTAATGACATACCATATTAATTAATGATTATTAATATCCTACTCATAATAAAAATATCGGTACAAGTGCACCCTAAAAATAACCATAATATTGTAAATTAGTGAGGCGAGGAGAAGACACTTCAAGTTGCAAAACAAACTCGAAAGATCCATATTCATATTTGAGGACAAAAAAATGGTGATGACAAAGCCGACTAAAAAGATTGGCATTGTCGGATCTCCACCCGAAAATCTGATCCATTTCTCGAGGGGTTTATTTTAGAGACATATACATCATTGGAGGCATAATCATCTACTTTTAGAAACCCAACCTCAAAAAAGAAAATCAGACAGACGAGAATGAGCCATCCAACCTGCTCGCTATATCTCAAGTAGTTGCCCGATGCGTTGCTATTTTTGCTTAGAATTACAAATAAAAAACACATAACGTTTACTATCATAAAAAAAGTTTGTAGTCCCGGCGTTTTTATTATGCTGTGACGTAGTTCAAAAGAAGTGGTATCGACGAGCAAAAATAAAACCAGCAACAAGGCCAACACTGCACAAAGAAAACACCTTCGATACCAGTCCATCTCTGTTTCATACAACAAGACCGCAAGATTCAACAACATGAGACAAGAAGGAGATGACCATCTTATTCCAAAATATCACTTGTTTCCTCGTATGTTTCCGATCATATTCACTTTCTGTTAGATTCTCGGTGCATAGAGAATCCTACATGAATCGTTGAGCAAATGAAGGGGCAACAAATTACCCATTTATTCTGCATAATATTATTCTCAATTGACTTGAGATATGCAAAGCACAAGAAGCAACACAAGCCCATGAAAACCGGAATGCAAAGAATGCCTTTGTCTATCATCATTTTAATTTTCTTTGATTTCGAGTACTCCTACAATAATTTTAAGATATAAATTAGTTTCAAGCGGAGGAAACCGTGCATTATTTATTCTCAGAGTGCAGGTTTAGAAAGGAAATAAGAGATTATATTCATGATGATGTTGGCATTATAAGTAATCCTTCATTCAAGTATAAACAAGGCAATTTACGATGGAGAAGATTACAAGTTTAAACATGCTTCGTAATATGAAGAGAATGGTGCAGGAGACTTTTCAATGAGAAAGGCAAAATTCAAATAGAAAAAATAAGGGAGGTCATTTCCGAGTTTAAAGAGTGGACCATGCTCACAACTAATAAAGTTATATTTAAATTTTAAGGTGTTACACAAATAACTAAAATTTTTAATTATTAGAAAAAAAAATATAAGAGATTGCTAGCACAACCTGAGACCAAGTGATTATGGCGATCGTTGCCATTAATTGGATTTGATGCTTGAGTAACTGACCTTCAAAGCTTGTATAATTGAACGAGTAATTAACCTGATAATCAAAGTAAAAACAACAAATTAATTGCAAAATCAAATATTTCCCAAAATTTCAGATTGTCTTTTTATATTTAAATGTCTTAATTTTCAAGAACAATTAAGCAAGAGAACACTCTGTAACAAGTAAATTTATTGCTTTCATCTCAAGAAAAAAAAAATCGAAGTATCAAAGGATAGACGAATTGTGATGAATTAAACAAAGCAAAGCAAATAATCAAACTAAAAGGGAATATATCTCATTACAAATTGAATCAGACAAGAGTTGCTTTCGATACCTTCACCAAGCGGATAAAAACTCAAAAAGACAGCATATATATAGACGTATGCATCCTGAACTTGATTTGGGGAATTATATTTTAATATGTAAATATGGCATGCTATTTTTGATATGTAAATTTAGAAATTTAATTAGGGCATGAAAATTTAAATGCCGTGTAAAATATAGCATGTAATTTAATTTGATGATTTTGGAAATTCTATTTTGATATGTTTCTTTTTTTGATAAATATGGTTAGGCTGTCAATGGATATCCATAATCTCAAAAAATTCGATCTGAATCCGCACAAATGGATCCGCATATGAATCCTTAAAATATATCCATTAGTTTATTGGATCCGCATATGGATTCTAAAAATAATCCACCTAGTATAATGGATCTGCATTTGGATCTTATAAGATTCAAATTCGAATCGCTATGAATTCGATAAAAAATTAAAATTATATTATATGTCAATTAATAAAATAGATATGTCCAATTTAGTTAAATTGAAGAGCAATATTTATGTTTCATTCTGTGTTGATTCATGAAGTTGAGTAATAGTTATTGTATTAATTAGGTACATTTTATTGTGTTATTTGATAGTTATTGTATATTTTGAAAGTTCAAACAAATAGGTATGATTGTTGTTACGTATATAAATAATTTTAAAATTGCTATAATAGCAAATGTGAATTATGATTGTCGCTACGTTTGAAATAATTTTAATATAACATGATAATTTTTCTCTTGTCATGTATGAATTAGACTATTTTTAATATTATTATAATATAAGATATGAAAATATGATCCGAATCCAATCTTGAAATCTGTTATAATAGCAAATATGAATTCGTATTTAGATTCTCAAAATTTTATTGGATACGAATCCGCATATAAATCTTATAATTTTTTAGTGAATTCGCATTCGAATCCTCCGGTATCCTGATTCGAATGAAAATAAATTTTCCTAAAATAAAAATGAAAATAAAAAATGAAGATAATTAAACAATTAATGTAAAATAAATGCAAAATTAAAAAAAGTTAGCATTCAAAATTGAGAGTAATTTAAGAAAAAAATAAAATAAAATAGTAAAATTGTACTCTATTATGCAACATTTCGTATAACAATTAGAATTAAGATGAAATTATAACTTCAACACAAACAAATATAGAGATAGTAACATTATTTAAAAAATCTGATGACTGATATTAGTTCTAAAATTTTCAACATAAAAAACTAACATACTGTTAGGATTCTTAAGCATTTAATTCAATAGTCTCCTTTACAATACCGTATTTTTCTACTGCATGTTACCAGTTAATGCTTTAGCCAATATAGTAATGCTATCAACTAATTAAATTGGAGGGATGAACGATTAGATCTAGTGAGCGTTATTTTCATCAAGATCTAACTTCGTACAGATCACGCCAAGAAAATATAGATGATGAAATCTAAGTTGCTATGGAGTGAAAAGGATAAACAAAAGGCACAAATTTTGCTGCATTTTGTGCTCTTCCAACTCTCATGCAAGGTCTGTTTTAGGCCTCCTATTCTATATGTGATAGCATCTATCACTTTGATTCCTTTTAGTATTCTATACTAGCATTGCAGATCGATTTTTTTTATATATAAGAATATGTTCATTCAAGCAATTTGAAGTTGAGAGATATATCGCGAATTTGAAGTTTGGATCAATATTTTCATGTTCTGAGGTGTCTAATAAGATCATTTGATTCACATCATGATATAAATCATCAAAATTTATACAATCAAATTCATCGAAGGAATCACGAGCGGAGTCAAGATATTAAATTGGGGGAGGGGGGAGGGACTAAGACTGTAGGGTCAGACATTCACTACTGAGAAAGAAAGATTATGAGAGATCAGACATATAAATTTTTTATTTTTTTTTACAAAATTATATATTTTTTTCGAATATTTTTGAAAAACTAGGGGGAGGGGACAACCCCCTGAATCCGCCACTGGAAGGAAGCTTCACTATGGTCAGCCATGAAAGATCGAAATAAGGATGATGTCAGGTTTTGAGAGGGGTATTAGTATTGGAAGGGAAGATTGCCACAGACGAGATAGAATAAAAATGGGGTAAATTGATTTTTTGTTATTTCTTACAAATATTGAGTACATATATCAAGCTACAATACATGGCTCATATCCTTACTCCTTATAAAAGAAGATTGAAAAAACTATCCCGAGGAGGCTTAATTCAAGTTCAAAAGTACCAACAAAAAAAAGAATTTATATAAATGATTAAAAATTAAAATTTTTAAGAAAAAAATTAAACATCAAAGTTCAAAAAATTCAAATCAAAAATTTCTTAAAAAACTAAAATTTTATCACAAAAAAATCTATAAAATTCTGAAAATTTTCATATATTACTTGTTATTTTTAGAGTTATGAAAGTTAAAGAAATTCTAAACTATCAATTAATATAATAAACAATTAATTAAGCATTAAAAATTAATTGATGATTGATTAAGTGGCAAAATGATAAATAAAAATTATCATAAATTTTTTTATATTTCAAAGAATTTTTGAGCAAATTTTGATGCAATTTGAACAAAGAATTCTTTGAGAAATAATTTAAAATTAAAAAAGAAATAAGAAAAGTGAGGGTCCAATTAAAATTAAAATGGAGAGGGGTCACATTTTTACGGAATAGATCGCGGGCAATGTTACGAAATTTAAATTTTTACACATCAATTCCCTTGCACTTTACGGATTTCTCCATGTGTCCACTAGTTGGTTGATAGTAGACTTGAATGAACAAATCAAATACTTTTACTTATTTTTAATAAAAACCAAATAGCCTGGGCTTCTTATTTTCATTAATTGATCAAAATCATTTGGTAATTACTGTCGAACATATGATCTTCATTCTTCCACACAAAGTAAAAACAAATAAGTTAGCATACTATATATATATAAATATATAATATTATATATATATATATATATATACTGTTATATAAAACATCTAAGCAACGGACACGTCCATTTTTTATTATGGTATTCAAACTTTCATAATATTCATTTTATCCTTCATGCAACGGTTGAGATTCAATTTGATTAACTTCGGTGGGAGATATCTTTTCCACTTTTTAAATTTTCTCTCTATTCGGAAATAATAATTTTTGGAAAGATAAAGATTTTATTAAAAATTTGATGTCAATCAACCAAAACAATATGATATTATATATTTCTTGATAATTGACAGAGATTTTCTGATTATCTTAGTTTTTATAGTAATCTATACAATTATATAAAGCATCTAAGCAATGAAGGCGTTCATTTTTTATTATGGTATTCCAACTTTCATAATACTCATTTTATCATTCATGCAACAGTTGAGATTCAATGTGATTAACTTCGGCGGCATATATCATTTCCATTTTTAAATTTCTTCTCTATTCGGAAAAAATAATTTTTGGAAAGGTAAAGATTTTATTAAAAATTTAATGTCAATCAATCGAAATAATATGATATTATATCTTTTCTGATAATTGACAGAAATTTTCTGATCATCTTAATTTTTAAATTGACTTCTCTTATTGGGTGATCTTCTATAATAATTATTTTCTTTTAATTATTTTTTTTTGTTTTATCTTTTATAGAAGTTTTTTCTAATGATATATCTCACAATTTCAGATTTAAAAGCACATGTAAAAATTAAAGATGAAGATAATAATAATGTTATGTGTTTTTGACGGAAAGAATAATTTGCTCATTGATAAGTATTTTTATTAATGATAAGACGTACATCATTTGTATAACTGAAAAGATTGAAAAGAAAAAAATATGATAAATTGACTATATAATTGTTAAGTTGTATAAAAACAGAGAAGAGAATCAGAAATAAATTTCAATCTTTTTTCTTTTCGAAATATTAATCATGTCTTCAATCTTATTTTCAAGCAATTTTTATTTTTCTAAATAAATATATATATAGAGAGAGAGAGTAATGCACAAGTATGCGGCTAGTGTATATTAATCATGTCTTCTCAAAAAATATATCAAGATATATTTTTCAGAAGATAAAAATTGAGATATTTTGAGTTTTCAAGTCACTCTTTTTTCAATTTTTGAAAATAATGTACAAATATTGAATATTTTATTATTATTTTTGAATTTTTTTTCAAAAATTGAAAAGAGTTTTAGAAAACTCAATTATCTCAAAATATTTCAAGAGTGAAAAATTTTAGAGATCATTTGTTATATTTTTTGATTTAACTCAAAACATACATCAAATTTTCTCTCTCTCTTTTAATTATATATAGAGAGAGAGAGAGAGAGAGGGAGAGAGAGTAAAGATACATCTCACAAGGCCTTTTATGAATTTAACTCAAAACATACATCAAATTATCTAAATTTTATTTATATCCTCATAAATTCTTTATGAGAATCTTATGGGATACAAAAATTTGGAGTATTTTGAGTTTTTCAAGTCATCGTTTTTAATTTTTCAAAATGATGTTCAAATATTTAATATTTTATTATTATTTTTAGAACTGATTTTTAAAAATTAAAAACCACGACTTAAAAAGTTCAAAACACTCCAAATTTTTGTATTTCATAAGATTTCTATATAAAGAATTTAATGAGCATGATAAATTAAAATTTTGAGTTGTATACTTTTTGAGTTAAACTCACGGAAGGACTCTGTTAAATTAAGCTTATGTTATCTTTACTCTCTCTATATATAGGGAAGGGATCACTTGACAATCTTGACAATGAATTTTCAAATAAATACTGAAAAATCTTAAAAATATAAAAAACTTCATGAATATGTTCTTCTATTTATAGATTGATTGTGATTCAAATTGCGTGTAATTTCATTACTGTTTGATAGTCCATCAAATATTGTAAAATTATAATCGTTGCAAATTATATAAAATTTTGATGGTCTTTGATAGAGTATCAAATGATAATTAAATTGCATGAAATTTGAATCACCATCAATTTATAAGTAGAATAACGTATCCATAAAATTTTCTCTATTTTTAATATTTTCTTAGTATTTATTTAAAAATTCATTATCAAGATTATCAAAATAATCCAAGTGATCCCCACCCATATATATAAGTGGCAATGAAACGGGTTAATCGGTGCCAAGTAGTTGATCATATCCTTCAACAAATAAAAAAATTATTTGGCGTCATAACTCATAACAGTGTTTTCAAATTGCAAACGATGATGTGTATAGGGCTATAGGCTACACCTATCACCTCTGATTCTACGTACGGATATGATCGCATAAAACAAAATATCAGGAGATGCGCGCAACGGCGCAAGTCCATATTTCCAAGATAAAGTCGGTTCACATTTAAGATCTGTGAATTATTCTTAAGAGGAAGAAGGAAAAATCTTTGACTAGAAAGACTCACGGCGAAACAAATTACTCCACGTGCATACCCAAAGATGGAAAATAAATACACAAAAAAATATAACCGTGTAAAATTGTAAACCGGGTCTGCAACTTAACACAAAATTTCGTGAAAAACTGAGCTTAAAATGAAACTTGTTAGTGAGTTTAGTATCAAATATATAAATTTGCATTAGTATAAAATGAGGAGTTAAAACTGTTTAGATTATTTATTTCATCTGTGATGTGTTTACTGTACCAATGTGTGATGGCCGATAGGATACGTCAAATTTCTTTTCTTTTCTTCACCTATTGGTAAAAAAATAAGTGTTTTTAATTTAATTCTAATACATGGACTTTTCAAGAGTTTGGTTTAATCATTTTAAAATCGAAACTATACAAATTCTGCATGCGAACACATACTTCGCTGATTAAATTTGTTTAGTTTCATAAACATCTTGATTCTTGAATTTCTTATTTGAATTCAAACCAACAAGTTATGCTATTATCCATTTACCCTCGTGATTTTACTCTAATTCTTTTTTTTTTGAACAGACGTCTTCATAGGCTTTGGCACATTTCACATTCTAGTGGCGTATATGTTATTTAAATAAAGTTTTTTTATTATATGTTTCTTAAATATAAATAACCGGTGCTTTAATTGTTAGAAAAGTATGCATTTATCAATGTCAAATACATCATGTCATTTGATTATATAAATAAATTTTAATAAGAAATGAATAACAACGGAAGGTAATGTTTTTTGAGTCATATATATCATATAGTATTAAATTTAACAAGTAAATGGGCTTTTCTGGGCTCTGGAAACTGTGGGAACGAAAATTTGTCCGTATTGAAGGACATCTACAGTAAAAAATTCACTGGAGATGATTCAGCACGGAAAGGCATTATATTTCAGCGACGGAGCCAGGCGCCAGCTCACAAAACTAGCCACTCCGCACTCCTCAGAGAAAGTGGAGAAAGGAAGCAGCTAAAAAATCGCCCCTCTCGCTTCATTCTCCTCTTGCATTCTCTTGATTAAGGAGGTAAATAGCAATCTAATTGCTTACACCTTTTTTTTTTTTCCGAATATTCAAGTCTGAATCGTTCTTTTGCTTAATTTCTCTGTTCTCTTTCGTTGTCTTTTGGTTCATGCAATCTATTTCTCTTTCAGCTGTTTCTTGCTCATGTATCGATTGCTTTTTTAGTTTAAGCTTACTTATTCTTCTCTTGAAGCTTCAATGTCTACTACTGATTGTTCTTAAGTGACAATCGTTATCTTACAAGCATTGACGGCAAGTTCTGTGTTTACCGGTCCGAACTATTTATTTTCGCTAGCGAACTGTTATGTTATCTTGAGATACTGATAGAGTTTTCGCATTTATGAGAAACTCTGTTCTCACAGATCTGACCTGGTGCTTTTGTTCATAAACGAACTATTTTCTTGTTTGTCACTGAGTTCGCTTTCGCATTTTTTTGAAGCCTTCTGTATAGAATGCAAATTGAAGTATTGTTTTCGTATTAGATTGATAGTTTTATACAAATTAATTAGTCAAGAAAACCTGATGATTTTACTTTCGCATTGGATCTTCCCTTTGTAAAACAGGGAAAACTATCTATTTAATGATTTGTTGACCTAAACTTAAACTGTTACTATCCTCTGTGTCTACGTACACTTTCAAAAGGAGAGAACAAACCGTATTATTCTCTGAATATGCCTGATTAATCTCCCACTTCTGTAATTAATACTCTCATTAATATATTTTTCTTTATTATTTATATATAAACCATGTTAAAGTGTAATTATTGTAACTCGAAGTTTCTAATACTTTTTCTTTATTATAATTTTCTCACAGTTAACTAGCTACACAAGAGTCATAGGAAGAAAGGAAGCGCTAAGAGATTATTCCCTCAGACTTCATTCTAGCATTTTTACTATGGAGGTAATTAGCAACAAATCCCTTGTTTTCTTGAACATTGAATGTTTGAATGATAATTTTGGTCAGTTCTATGTTGTTTTTATCTTTATGCAAGCTATATATTTTCTTGCTTTCTTGAGGTGTCAAATGGCTCCTACTGATTGTTGTTAAAGTTACTGATTCTTGTTTTTTAATTTATGAGAAACTCTGTTCTCACAGATCTGATTTGTTTCATTCGTTCATAAGGAAACTTTCTTTATTTGAACTATTTTCTTGTCCGTAACTGAGCTGAGCTGAGTTTGCACATTAAGATTGATCTTAAGATCAATAGATATGTTACTCAGATAAAAACAAGTGCGTTATTTAAAGTGTTAATTGAATTTCATGTCCACTGGATTGAAGTTTAGTACTGATGAACTAGTAACAAAAAACTGATGATTTTACTTCAGCATTCAATCTTCCCTTTGAAAAAAATACTAAAGTAAACAAAGAACCATCGATTTATTGAGATAATATAATTTAACTGTTGATTCTCCTATGTGGAGATCCGAAGAATATGTGGGACAAGATGGTAACAATTTGCTTGTTTGACGACGATTTCATTTTGTACATTGAGCTAAATTTTAACTGTTGCTCCTCTATAATGGAACAGGGATCTAACGCAGAAAAGCCTTTCGATATTTCCAGGGTGGGCCTGGTTCTGTTGACATTCAACATTATTTTTGGTCTTTTCATGGGTGGTAATATGAATAGTCGGCTGGTGGATTTTTGGGAATGGGGCTGTATTATATACCTTTATATTGTATCCTCTATGCTGCTTTTCTGCGATGGAACAATGTTGCGAGCTTTAGTAGAGAATCGGGCAGCAGAGGCTGCGAAAAGAAGGAGAGAATGCACTATACTTTGGATTATGTTCTTTTCAATATTTCCAGTCGCAGGTTATATCAATGACAACATCGAGTACGAGTACAAAGTCAAGATTTTCATCATATTTACAACAATGTTTATACTATTGTTGGGGATTCGTACTTGCCTGGAGCACTATTATGATATGAAAGGTAATAGTGTTTTCCTATATATAATGTAATGTTTTGTCTATAAACTGTAGCAATATGATCTAACAATATTTTTTTATAACCAGGGGACGCTACAAGCGAAATGAAGTATAAAAGTTCCATGTTGTACTCTGAATTTGTCCAAAGAGTAATTCTCTGGGGGATGATGATGTTGATGTCGCTGACTAATCCGAACAGACTACTGTGCAGTATTGCTCTGTGCCTTCTCCACTTTTTCGGCCAAATTGCTATGGTCAATGTTTCCAAATACATCTCCGAACGCAATGAAGATAAAGTCGCTGTCAGCATAGTCTGTGTATTGTGTTTCGCAGTAACGATACCCACTATAACACTGGCAATGCTTTCTGAGGATCATATTATGTGGGAGTGTTACTTGGCAGAAGTGCCGAAGACATGGCACAATTTTCTCTCTCTGTGCACCACCAAAACAACGGGAGGTGAAAAAAAGTCTCACGAGAGTGTCTGAAAGACAATGCTTCAAGAGGAGGAAGTTTACTGTTTGGGAACTATTTTGTCAGTTTTTTAGGTCTATATGGATTGTTCATATTATTTCTGTTTCTGTTTTTGGGTTGGACATCAACATTGTTCGGATTTTGGGTTTGGCAATTTAGCTAAATAGGTGCAGCCATTTGGGGGGCTGTATTTGTCTGTTTTTCCTTTTATATTTTGAGCAAGTTTTTAGTGGATGGCCGTGGCAGTCAAATTTCCACATGACATTTCATTATAGATATGCTGCCATAGACATATATAACATAGCTTATTGGAAAGTTTATTCACAAAAAAAGTTTAGTTTTTATTCAAAAAAAAAAGAATTTAACTAATGAATAGGGAAGTCCCACATTTTTATTACTCACATTCATATTAAAAAATTTATAATATTTACTAACGAAAATTCTAAAAAAAATCTTACTATCATAATGTGTTGCCAACTAATGTAATTAGAATTTTACTTTTAAACACAAATTCAAAAAAATATATAAATATTCATTATTGTACGAAGTAATTTGTTCCACAGCGGAGAATAATTCTAATATTAACAATGAGTAAATGATTAATTATTTGTTTAAAGGGACAACATGCTTATAATTTAAAATGTTATAGGTGGATATTAATTTAGAGAAATGGATCATTCTGCAAAAATTCGACATCATCGAAAACAGGTTTTAAAAGTATCAGTCTAAACAGCGGCATTTTTCCGACTTCAATATATATATATATATATATATATATATATATATATATATATATATATATATATATATATATATATATATATATATATATATATATATATATATATATTTATTTTGAAGTTTTTTTTATCCAAATTTTTTTTGAAGGTTTTTATATATTTTGTATAATCTTCATGTAATGTATTCCTACCTAAAGCACACAAGCGCTATTTTAAATTAGTAAAATGAGGTAATTTACAAAAAAAAAAAAATCACCCTTACTATTTACTACAACAAAAGAACTATTTGGTAACAGTTGTTTATCAAATTTAACAACGGTTATTGAACCATTATTAAAAGGATGTTAAGAAAAGTCTAAACAACCATTGCCAAATTACACGTTTGAAATTATTTTTTTTAATTAACATTTAGCAACGGTTTTGTGCTTGAACCGTTGTTAAAGGGGCATTTAACAATGATTTTGGCACAAAACCATTAGTAAAGGTTCATTAATTTTTTTTTATAAATTTAATTTTCTATACATATGATAAAAAACTAAGAACAATAAATTATATAAGAACATATGACAAAGAGTAAGCATTGTGACATACATCATATTATTTATTCGATAATTAATATAAAAAATATAATTATTCATACAATGAAAAAATATTTACTGAACAATACATATTTCTTACTCAATCAAATGAAAATCTATATTATTTCTAAAAAACAAAAAAAAAACTGAGCAAAAAACTTAAATAAATTTTAAATGTGTTTTTTAGGTTCAAGATGATGTTTTTTTTGCTCCAAAAATGATTGTAATGAGAGTGAATGTTAACTATGTAGATTTCATCATAAACTTTTTGCGGCCGCATGGCACACGTCTAGAGTTTGCTATCAAAAATTATGATCATTTGAAGTTGAGATGGTCAGATTTTAATTTTTATTTCTTCTCTCTCCTATGTCTCTTTTCTTTCTTTCTTCTTTTTGTCTATGTCACTCATCTCTCTTTTTATCTATTAAAATGGATGATAATGAGTTGATAATCCTATCTAAAGTTATGGCAATTAAATTTTTGGTTCGTTGGATTGGAATGAATGAACGGTGAGATGAACAATCCATTAGAGCAAATATTATTAGTGACAAGAATATCATTGATCAAAATAAATGTCGGACCCAAAAAGCGACTCAATCATTTAGCGATAGTTCCTTCAAGGAACCGTTGCTAAACACTATCTATTCAGAACCGTTGTTAAATTGTGTGTTTAGCAATGATTCTTTGAAGGAACTGTTGCTAAATTGTTGGGTTGCTTTTTGTTATTTTGAGGGTCTATTTTAACACATTTTTTTTTATTACAAACCATTGTTAAAAAGTTCTCAATATTATAATGATACCACTAAGTCATATTAAAAATAGATTTAATATATAACCGTTATTAATAGATGTTGTCTAAGATCATTTTTGTTGTAGTGTTCAAAATATATCATCTTTAATTTATGCAACATATGTGATACATAGAGCAAAATGCCACTATTAGAACTTGCATCGACTTCAAACGGCTGAAATTAGAAATCAATATATCTCCAGGGAGCTTTAATTTAGCGTCCTATTTAGAATATTTTCATTACTGGCTAACGAAAATGGCTTAAATATATTTATTTTTTTGAGGAAAAAAATGCTTACATGTATTCATGTGTGATGATCAGCTAAAGTTTTTATCTACATCCACCCATGTTGCATAATATGGTTCGGATTGGACAATTAATTATTTAATAAGAAGAACATGAATTTTTTTTTGTCTGTACAGTTCTTACAGATAAAGTTGGACTTGGATACCATAATACGATTGCAGTGGATAGCGAGGGGTCTCTGTTTCGAGAAAATGACTGCTAGCGCTGTGGTGTACTGGTGTCAAATCTGTCTTCATTTTTTAATCTATATTTTAAATTTGTTATTCAAATTTTCAAATTCAAACAGTTAATATTATTAATTTTATATATGCAGAAAAATTTTATGATATTTGAAGCTCATTTTATAGTAGATCGAATGATAATAAAAACATATAAATCTAGTTCGCTATGATCAATTAATTTCTACGCATTCATTTTGTTATCATTTCATTTAGTACAAAATGAATTTCAAAATTCTTGAAAATTTACAAGCGTACATCTATCATGAAAATTAAAAAAATCTATAATTTGAATTTAAATTTGTATATCAAAATTTAAAATTGAAATTAAAAAATGAAATAATGACATTTAATGACATACCATATTAATTAATGATTATTAATATCCTACTCATAATAAAAATATCGGTACAAGTGCACCCTAAAAATAACCATAATATTGTAAATTAGTGAGGCGAGGAGAAGACACTTCAAGTTGCAAAACAAACTCTGAAAGATCCATATTCATATTTGAGGACAAAAAAATGGTGATGACAAAGCCGACTAAAAAGATTGGCATTGTCGGATCTCCACCCGAAAATCTGATCCATTTCTCGAGGGGTTTATTTTAGAGACATATACATCATTGGAGGCATAATCATCTACTTTTAGAAACCCAACCTCAAAAAAGAAAATCAGACAGACGAGAATGAGCCATCCAACCTGCTCGCTATATCTCAAGTAGTTGCCCGATGCGTTGCTATTTTTGCTTAGAATTACAAATAAAAAACACATAACGTTTACTATCATAAAAAAAGTTTGTAGTCCCAGCGTTTTTATTATGCTGTGACGTAGTTCAAAAGAAGTGGTATCGACGAGCAAAAATAAAACCAGCAACAAGGCCAACACTGCACAAAGAAAACACCTTCGATACCAGTCCATCTCTGTTTCATACAACAAGACCGCAAGATTCAACAACATGAGACAGAAGAAGGAGATGACCATCTTATTCCAAAATATCACTTGTTTCCTCGTATGTTTCCGATCATATTCACTTTCTGTTAGATTCTGGTGCATAGAGAATCCTACATGAATCGTTGAGCAAATGAAGGGGCAACAAATTACCCATTTATTCTGCATAATATTATTCTCAATTGACTTGAGATATGCAGTGCACAAGAAGCAACACAAGCCCATGAAAACCGGAATGCAAAGAATGCCTTTGTCTATCATCATTTTAATTTTCTTTGATTTCGAGTACTCCTACAATAATTTTAAGATATAAATTAGTTTCAAGCGGAGGAAACCGTGCATTATTTATTCTCAGAGTGCAGGTTTAGAAAGGAAATAAGAGATTATATTCATGATGATGTTGGCATTATAAGTAATCCTTCATTCAAGTATAAACAAGGCAATTTACGATGGAGAAGATTACAAGTTTAAACATGCTTCGTAATATGAAGAGAAAGGTGCAGGAGAAGGCAAAATTCAAATAGAAAAAATAAGGGAGGTCATTTCCGAGTTTAAAGAGTGGTTCAGAGTTTAATAGTGCAAAGAATAAGCATAATGTAGAATGAGAGTTCAGTGAGCAAGACTATGTTTTTCTTTTTCTTTGTTATCATGATCCTGTAAATCACTGATTACTCCTAGTGATCAAATAACGTTTGCAGATAATAAAATTTTGGAGGTATAAATCTCCATCTTATTGATAAAAAAAAGATATAAATTAGGTTATAGACAGATACAAAATTTTATGTCAAGTATTGCCTACCATGATCACAACTAATAAAGTTATATTTAAATTTTAAGGTGTTACACAAATAACTAAAATTTTTAATTATTAATAAAAAAATATAAGATATTGCTAGCACAACCTGAGACCAAGTGATTATTGCGATAGTTGCCATTAATTGGATAATGTAATTTAAGTTGACAATTTTGGAAATTATATTTTGATATGTTTTTTTTTTGATAAATATGGTTAGGGCTATACCTCAGAGACGCTGATCTCCTCTCCATCGCTGGTCCTGAGCGTGATCATCTTTCTGGCTCCGCCGCTTTCCTTTTGCTTATTGCAAAAACAGAGATGTAAGGGAATAGAAATTAGAGAGAAATATTTGACACCTCGGTTTCTGCTATGAGCTGAAAGTCCTTACCTACAACACCATATAGTCTTAAATACCAGCATAAATCCTTTTCAACTTGTGTTGTTGCCTGATTTGGTGCTCCAAGTAAAGAAGGCTTTGGCTAAAAACAGGGGATCCTAAAAAAGATTTCTAAAAATATTGTTACAGAACTTTATATATCCCTTCATAGCTAATAATACCAATGTTGTTCTTTTGGAAAATGAAATATGATATCACGATATCTGTATTTTTTTTCTGTCCGAAATTACAAGATTATGGTGGTACTTGTATAGTTGTAAACCCGGAAAATATCCAAACCATAGTGCTAAAAGTAGATTTTTTTTTCCGACAGTAAATCCACCTGAATCAAACCTAATCTCATTTTACTTTGGAGATTATCTCATGTGTATAGATATTTCCTATTAAATTTCTTTTTTTGCTAAAATTTGCTATTCTAAAATAAGAACTATTACTTTTTTGATTTGAAAAATTTGCTTTTTTTGCTAAAAGAAAATAAGAAAATCACTATTTTTCTATTTATTTGCTTTTTTTGTTAAAAAAAAAATAAGAAAATCACTATTTTTCTATTAATTTTATTTTTTTTTTCTAAAAAAAAAAATAAGAAAATCACTATTTTCTTATTGACAAATTTCTTATTGCTATACTAATATAGTAAAATCACTAATTTCCTACTTTATTTTTTGATTAGGAAAATAAACACCTCTATGATAAAATAAATGATCTAAAAAATCATTGATTTTTGCTTTGTCCCTGCTCTTGTTAATCTCCCATTAAGATATTATTGCTTGTTCATATCTTAATATTTGGTCCTTTTGTGCAGTTAAACAAGGGGTCTTTTTAAAACTAGCTTATATTCATTGGAACTAATTATTCTGCACAGATTGATGTCACAATTACAAAGGTCCTGTATCCATATAATTTATATTACTTAGTAGAGGCCATTCGATGACAAAAGAAGCCTGTAATTTAACAAAGAATGTATTGCAACTTTGCTTAATTCCAGTAGGTATATATTGTATGCAGTTTGTAGTTCCATAACAGATTTTATTTGGGCAAGTACAGAGGTGGACTATCTTTTATGCATCGTTTACAAAAAAATACAACTATGTACGGAGTTACGTTCTTCGTCTTACATAGCTAATTTTGTATCAACTGAAACTTCATCTAATTACTTATCAGAAAAAAAAAACAACTAATTGGAGAAACATTGCTATTCTTTTCCACAGCAAGTATTAAAGCAGACTAAATCTTGCATAAAAAGCAAGAGAAATCGGTTGACAATAGATTATTATGACAACCTTGAGAATAGATCTCTTAATTAATATAAAAAAAAATTTAAATAAAAAAAGAGTTATAATTGTGTTTTTCTACTTACAAATTGATAGACATTCAAATTTTAAGCAATTTCATTATTTTTTGATAGTCTATCAAAAACCATCAAATTTTCATACAATTTGTATCGGTTTCAAATTAAGAGTCTTTAATAGACTATCAAACTATAATGAAATTACATAAAATTTGAATGACTATCAATCCATAGATTGAAGAACAAACCTATAAATTTTCTTCTATTATTAAATTCTTTATATTTATTTAAAGGATCATTGTCAAAATTATCAAAATATACCATTATCTACCCATCCCTCTCAAAAAACAAATTGCAGAATATTAAAGCAGACTAAACAAAACATGTAACTAAAACTAAAATACAATCCTGAAAAAAATAGTAAAGCAGAAGACACACCAAAATATTCCTCACTTGAAAGCCCACTCATTCTCAAGGCGAATCGCCTCTTCCTCCTCCGGGGTGAAGTAATTGACCATGTTGAAGGTCTTGCAAACCTCCTCCGCAGTCTTCCCCTTGATTATGTTGGCCACAGTTTGGCATGTCAGATCCAGGATCTTTTGAATGTCTAGATAGTTTGCAGCCAGTATGAGGTCGAAGAGCGTCTTCTGATCGACATCTAGAAACTACTACTCCCAATCGCTCTACTCCTCATCATGCATCTTACAAGATGCCCATCCGGTGCTCCTACCTTCCTCAGATGCATCTGCTGCATCAACCAGCCGCTTGCAGTACTCAATCACTTTTGTGATGATCTTGGAGTGCACATTGGGTAGCGGGATGATGTCATGAGCGCAGTCGTCTTCAATCATGTGGCGGATTGCCTTAGCATGCATTGCCACTGCCTCAGGGACATTGAACTCCTCTCCATCGTTGGTCTTGAGAGTGATCATCTTGCTTGTTGTGCAATTTTTCATTTGTTTATTGCAAAAACAGTGATTAAAAGGAAGATAAATCAGAGAGAAAACTTTAACACCTCGGTTTCTCTGCTGAGTTGAAAGTCCTTACCTATAACACCATATATATAATCTGACATACCAGCATAAATCCTTTTTAACTCGTGAAGATACACAAAATTATTATGACAAAAGAATATTAGATCCCATTTTTAAATGATCGAGTATTTGTTAATATAAAATTAAGCAAGTGAAAAGGCTTACACTGAGCTCCAGAAGAGGAGGACAGAGGAGAGGGGTGAACGGACCTGCCCAAACCATTTTACTTGCTCCAAAATTTCAAATTTCAGAGGAAAGGAATGGGAGAGGGGGAAGAGGGGGAAGAGGGGGGAGAGAGTAAACTATTCTATAAAAATGCATTCATTTTTTTTACTCTTCAAAATGAGATGTAAAACTTTACTTCTCAAATTTTATTTCATTCCTTCTCCTTCCCTTCCCTCCCTCTCATATGGCTAGTCTTGAGCACAGCCTTAATGATATAGCGCGTGTGAGAAGTTAATAATTTTAGTAACAAAGAATGTGGTTCAATATCCCCATTTTTTTATTTTATTACACATGCATATTTGGTAATTTTGTATTATATTTGTGTTTTTTAAAAAAAATCATATTTTTTGAATCCTAAAATATGAAAATTATTATAGTAATGACGTCCATAGTGAACTTAACAATTTTGATGTGATTATCTTACAAAGTATTTGACTCAATTCAAAATTTTCCAACTGCCCATGAGTCCAACATTACAGTATTTTTGTGTCATTGTGCCTGAAAATAAAAGCTCGTTATAGTGTTCTTCAGTTATTATATAATCAGTCCGGTGAATATTAGGAAACTTAGCGGCAATGAATGTGGAACATGGAAACAGATCGAAGAACTTGTCATGGTACATTGAGCCATGGAGCAAAACATTCCTTTTGTTTTTCTTTTATATTCAGGATCTCCCATGAAGATCTTCTTGCTTGTTCATATCTTAATCTCTGGTCCTTTTGTGCAGTTATATAAGGGGTATTTTTAAAACTAGCTTCTATTCATTGGTACTAATTGTTCTGCACAAATTGATGTCACAATTGCAAAGATCCTGCATCAATATAATTTATATTACGTATCAGAGTGGGCATTAATTTGATGTCAAAAGATGCTTGTAACTCTAATTTAACAAAATTAAGAATGCATTGGAAGCTGTAAAATATTACAAGGCCAAAGGGCAATATTTTTGAAAATAAGTTTTGCTTAGTTCCAGTAGGTATATAGTATATGTAGTTCCATAACAGATTTCACTTGGGCAAGTACAGAGGTGGACTATTTTTAATGCATCGTTTATAAAAAAAATCCAACTGCGTACGGAGTTACGTTCATTGTCTTACATATATAGATGAATTTTGAATGGTATCATAACTTTTGTATCAACTGAAACTTCATTCTAATTACTTACCAGGAAAAAAACAACTAATTGGAGGAACATTGCTATTCTTTTCCACAGCAAGTATTACAGCTAAATCTTGCATAAAAAAACAAAGTGCAGAATATTAAAGCAGACTAATCAAAACATGTAATCAAAACTAAAAATAGAATTCGGAAAAAATAATAAAGCATGAGACCCCAACAAAATATTCCTCACTCGAAAGCCCACTTGTTCTCACGGCGAATCGCCTCTTCCTCCTCCGGGGTGAAGTCATTTACGATGTTGAAGGTATTGCGAATCTCCTCCACAGTCTTCCCCTTGATCATGTTGGCCACAGTTTGGCTTATCAGATCCAGGAGCTTTTGGATGTCCAGATAGTTTGCAGCCATTATGAGGTCGAAGAGCGTCTTCTGATCGACATCTAGAAACTGTTTCTCCCAATCGCTTTTCTCCTCATCATGCATCTTACAAGATGCCCAACCGGTGCTCCTACCTTCCTCAGATGCATCTGCTGCATCAACCAGCCGCTCGCAGTACTCAATCACTTTTGCGAGGATCTTGGAGTGCACATTGGGTAGCGGTATGACGTTATGAGTGCAGTCGTCTTCAATCATGTGGTGGATTACCTTAGCATGCATTGCCACTGCCTCAGGGACATTGAACTCCTCTCCATCGTTGGTCTTGAGAGTGATCATCTTGCTTGTTGTGCCGTTTTCCATTTGTTTATTGCAAAAACGGAGATTAGAAGGAAGAGAAATTAGAGAGAAAACTTTGACACTTCTGTTTCTCTGCTATGAGTTTATAGTCCTTACCTACAACACCATATATATAATCTTACATACCAGTATAAATCCTTGTGTTGCTGCCCAATTTGGTGCTCCAAGTAAAAATATTTCTACAAAAAGATTTCTAAAAACAGGGGATCCTGTAAAAAGATTTCTAAAAACATTGTTACAATTTTGGTGTCCGAAACTGGGAGTACGACATCTGTATTTTTTTTCCTGTCCGAAACTGTGAGCCCAACATTTTTCTACAATTTTGCTTGTTTCTAAAATTACAAGATTATTTTGGTACTTGTAATTGTCAAGCCGAACAATATCCATACCTTAGTGCTAAAAATAGTTTTTTATTCCGTCAGTAAATCCACCAAAAACAAAAAATAGATTTTTTAAAGTCGTATCAATATATATATATACTATATTATAAATAGTATATATACTGAATTTGTCCATTAATGTTCAGTTATTTTATCTTTACTTAATAATCAAAACGTCTCTAATTGAATGACGTATATTAATATTTTAAAAAACTAACGGCCCAGATTTAGTCAATATCATTTTTTTTTCTATTTTTTACCATACATTAATGGAAGGTCTAAAAACATAATTTATCCATCAAATAAATAAATAATCAGCTATTTTTATGTTTAAACCGACTAACTTTACCCCAAACATGTACCCCAATTTGTACACCAACTGAAAAAGACGTTGACCTCTACTAACTATGTTCCCGAACATGCAAACTGACGACCGCTCTAAAGGTGGTAGCCAAGTCTTAACACTATCTGTAACAAATCTTAATAGTCAGACATAAAGTCTAAATATCTAATAAAGGATATGATATTTTTAAGTAAAAAAACTATTGACCATGATCACGAAGATGAAACTGACTGCTATACGGATAATTGCCAAATCTTAATACTTTACGTTATAACTCTTAATACTTCAGATCAAGTCTTAAAACATAATATTACAAGTGTTATTATTTACGAAACAAAACTTAATACCTATTATATGAAGTGATATTTTGACCGTTAAATTTGTATTATCGAGCCATCAGGTTTGGGCAAGTCCTCCAGGATTTTCAATTCATATTAGAGCGGTCATCAGGATTCAAAAAGTCTATATATATAATTCTCAAACTCTTATAACTAACTCTTTCAAATCTTAAAAGTAGAAAAATGACATCACATAATATTGAAAAATTTAAATCTAAATCCCACAACATAATAACTCTGAATTTCATCATAAAATAACAAGTATAAATACCCGAACAAACATATCTTAAAACCAACCATTACAAGTCTCACAACCATAGCCAAATCACACAAATTAGAAGTCATAATATCAAAATTTTCAAATCTAAATCGCACAACATAATATGTCTAAATTTCATCATAAAATAACAAGTATTAATACCCGAATGGACACATCTTAAAACTAACAATTACAAGTCTCACTAACATAGTCAAATCACACAAGTAGAAGTCCTAATATCATCACAACATATCGAGTCTTAATACTACAAATAGCAAGTCTTAATAACAGACATAATAAGTGTCTAAAACGCACAATGAGACGCTCATTTCTTATAATACACACTCTTGATCATTTATGTCGTGTGTAAGAATCTTATAGGCAAGAATGAGACGCTCATTTCTAATATTATCCTACAAAGCAAATAAAAAATATTTTTAAATTATGTTTTGTCAATAAGAAAATGAACAAAATGACAAAAATATATGACGAAGCATTGAAGCTTTAACAAAATGAATCACATGTGTAAAATTCATGGGGTGATGATGTTGAAAACATAACACAACACAAAAATTACGCAGTCACATGATTCCCTTTGTGTTGGACAATTCATCCAACTGATTGGAGTCTCATTCCATTTATCGTTTGCTAATAACGAATGTAAATCAATTTATCAATACTCATACTAACAACAAATTTCATATTTCACTTCTTAATAGTTATCATTACAAGTCTTTATATTCATCTATGTATGTCTAAACATTCAACTGAATAGACTACTACATTAATTCTGAACAACATAAAATTATATTTTTGAAGTTTTAATATTCATCATTCCAATTTTAAACACATCTATATAAGTCTCAATATGCAATATAATTTTCAAAACATCTTAAAAATGAATTAAATGCACTCACATAATCTCCACGCCAAGAAACATTTCAGTCATTCAATTGTACCAGCATGTAATCTATAATAGCGACTATTTGAATATCACAGTGAGTTGTACAAATTGATTTCTACCTTTGATAAGTCGGCAACAGCAAGTATCCAATGCCCACTTTTACACAAAGGTGCACAGCCATCTAGTAAAATCAAATTGGTCACTAAACAAATGCGGCTCCTCATTTTGAAAGTCAGAAAAATTTGTATTGTGAGCCTTTGACTGCATTACAACAAAAATAAATATTTGGAGTTAAAAATAGTGGAAACATAAGCTTAATTTAAAAAAATTAAGTCTTAATTGTTCAGAAATAACTTACAGCATTGTAAGGACTGATAAAGAACCAAGTACTCTCTACTGGAGTATCCTTTTGTATGATGTGCAAAATAATCTCAACAATCTGCTTTGTCAAAAAAAAAACAAAATAAATATTGTTCATTATGCAAGTCTTAATAGCTAACGTTATAACTCTTCAAATGTGAATAAGAAATAGTTTATACCTCTGCAGAAACATATTTATCAAGTAAAAGTTCTGTAACGCTCTTGAATGTGCAAAAAATCCCTTCTTTATTGTTGTATAAAAGATCAATTTTTTTTTTGAAATGTTCCCTCAAATAAATGTACAATCCAACTATCAAGCATGGTCGTACCCATGTCACTAACTTCTTCGTGCCCCTTATAATTCCACCTTTTTAATTGCAACGCTGGCTTGTCCATCAATTCTCCCTCATTGGGATCACCAAAAATATTTTCTTTCAATGTCCAACTTTCAACATTGAAGTTGAAATCTACTTGAGAGGAGGGAGAAATCGCAGCCATTATGTACTTTCATTCATCAAAACTAATATGTTATTTAACCCTTTCATCTATAGTAGGTTTTTCAATATTTTCATCACCGTCATCAAGACATTCTACAGATTTTGGGGTTTTATTTCATTTATTTTTAAGGCTTTTTGATGTACTCTTGTCCTCCTTATTAGTAAGTTGAAGACTAAAACTTGGTAGCGTCATTTCATTGCCATCAAATTAACAATCTTCATCGTTTTTGTTTCATTTCTTGGCAGGGGTCTTGCCATTCTTTAGTGTCTTGATGTTGTAAGATAATTTTCTCTTCTCAAAAGAGCTTCAAGGAGTTTTCATTATCTTCTTATCAGAAGATTGAGCCTCTTTCTCTTCTGCACTAGTACCTTTAACAACTGCAATTATCACAATACTTAAATCATGAAGTCTTAATACTTCTACTCACAAGTCTATTAAGTCTATAAGTCTACAAGTCTACTTAAATCATGATATCTTTATACCTGCAGTCTCAAGTCTTTAAATAAGAACTACAAAGACTTAATAATTTCAGTGTGTTCAATTTTTAATTATTAATTTTTGCAGGATTTGTACTCTGAAATTCTAGTAGCGGTAAGAAGTGTGAATTGAAAATTATAAATTAAAATTGAACATGAAATGTCTTACACTCTTTCTTTATCTCAGCATGGATACCAAGCCGTCATTCTAGAAGATCTACATGCTCACTATTCTTAAAGAATGTGCTTTCTTCGTTTTCATTTTATTTTAACCTACTTTGTTAAATTAAAATTAATTAAAAATAGATAAAATGGTGAACGAAAGTATGTTTATGTTATGTTGGAAAATAATTTTTAGAGGAAAAAAAATAAAAAGAAAAGGATGATACAAATATTAAAGGCGGCGAGAGATGGATCGAGATATGGTTCTGACGTTAGGTTGACGGCTAAATTAGAACCGTCTGATACGAAGGGTATGATTTTGTTGTCAGAATGGATTCTCTTCAGATTCCTGTAGGACCATCTCTGCAAAAGTGCAATCATTATTTATTATTTTTTTGAGCAGACAAAAGTGCTATTATTTATAAGAAGCCTTAGATAAAAATAAAATAATTCATAAGGTTAAGGTTAATTATTGCTGTAGTTTAACTCTTTTTCTCCGTTAAAAAGGTGGGGTTTTATTTGTAATTTACCCTGTCCAAGATTTCAAGTTTTTAACAATGTAGTGTTTTGATATTTATTCATGTTTTTCACAAAAAAAAAAGAGTAAGGAAATTTGTATCAAGCTTTACCAAATTACCAAATGCGGTCAAAAAGTAAAGTAGGTTGCAATAACGAAAAGGAAATAAATTCACGTGTAATATATATCGGTATTGGTAAGCAGCACAGTTTTTCTCAAGTCCTTTGGTTAGCTTTGTTAAACTGTTCTTTCCCTTTTTATTATAGAAACCGACTAACTGTACCTCAAACCTGTACCTCGACCTGTACCCCAACTGAAAAAAACGTTGACCTCTACTGACTACATTCCCGAACATGCAAACTGACGAACGTCCTAGGGCGGTAGCCAAGTCTTAACACTATCCGTAACAAGTCTTAATAATCAAACATAAAGTTTTAATATCTAATAAAGGATATGATATTTTTAAGTAAAAAAACCGTTGACCATGATCACGAAGATGAAACTGACCGCCATATGGACGGTTGTCAAATCTTAATACTTTACGTTACAACTCTTAATACTTCAGATCAAGTCTTAAAAAGTTATAATTTACGAAATAAAACTTAATAGCTATTACATGAAGTGATATTTTGGCCGTTAAATTTGTATTATCGAGTCCATCAAGTTTGGGCAAGTCCTCCAAGATTTTCAATTCATATCAAGACGGTCATCAGGATTCAGAAAGTCTATATATATAATTCTCAAACTCTTAAAACTAATTGTTTCAAGTCTTAAAAGTAGAAAAACGACATCACATAATATCAAAATTTTCAAATCTAAATCCCACAACATAATAGCTTTGAATTTCATCATAAAATAACAAGTATTAATACTCGAATGAACATATCTTAAAACCAACCATTACAAATGTCACACCCCAAACGAAAATGAATATTGCCCGAGGGTGATAGCCACCACGTGTACACTAAGACACACGTACACGTAAGGCTTAAAAATACACAAATCATTCATTTATCACAAAAAAAAAAGAATAACAGTCCATTTATACATGCTAAAATAAATAAAAATATATAAATATCAGAGTATTGCGAAAATAAAAATAATAAATAATACAAACTAGATGGTGCCGAAAGGGCATCCAAAAATCAAATATAACTACATAACAGCTCAAATGGATAAAATAAAATAAAATGAACGGTTGTCGTACAATCATGGATATCTCCTAAAGTCGGTCCTCACAGTCTGTCATCTAGCTCCAAACCTGGACCCCACAACCACCGTGGAAACGTGAGTGACAAGTATAGTAACAACATATACTTAAAACCTAGGGTTAGACTTAAAACCATTTAAAAATTTATTTTTATAACAAATATAGTAACAACATATAAGTACGTAAATTTTTAGTTTAAATATCAAAATTGAATTAATCACATATTTGTTTGATATAAAAAGAACCCGAAAGGGATTTATAAAAATGTACTATTTGAATGTCATGACGATTTTAAATCAAGGATAAACCCAAAATGAATAATTCTGAGATATTATAATATAGGAACCTAATAATTGTACCCCAAGTTCAGTATCCCGTCAAATACCCCAACTCAAATACGTTGACCACGTGCTGAAATAACTCTTGAAAGCATTTCACGTTCTGAAACATCCTGACCACCCTAAATTGCAATGTCTTTATACCTAATAACTTTACTCTTAATACTTAATATTATATACCTTAATAGTTATTAATACAAGTATTTTTTTATTTCATATCTGTCTTTATTTGCCTTAGTACTCATATACTTTATACCTGATTGTGAGCAAAGAATATATTTTTTTGAAAGGGAGACATGATATGATGACTTGGCGAACCAGATAGTCTCGGCTATGAACTCTTTATAACTAAGAACTATACTCTCAACATGTCTTAATACTTAGTAATTAATTAAACCAAACTGAAAAAATTATTGACCACGTTCCTGAACATCAACTGATAATCGTCATATGGACAATCATTGAAGTCTTTAAATCGGATGTGTTAAGTCTTAACACTGGATAACCAAAATCTTTAAATCGAATGTCTGAAGTCTTAATATGAAAAATATGACGTCTTAAAATCTAATATTACAAATTATATTTTGAACTTAAAATTTATATTTCGACGGTCATCATAATATAAGTAAATATATATACCTAAACTATAATGTCTTATAATTTATCTAACTAGTTGGAACTTCAATCAATTTCTCATCGTCTAATAAACAAAAGAAATTAATTTATCACTAGTCATATTAACAGAACTGGATCTTTTAAGTCTTAATAGTCACCATCCCAAGTTTTTATATTCATCCATGCAAGTCTCAATATGTAACATAATAGACTATATTAATTCTGAACAAACATCTTAAAAATATATTTTCTAAGTATTAATATTCAACAATCTAAGTCTTAATATTCAACTAAGTCTTTATATTCATCTATGTAATTCTCAATATGCAACATAATTCTAAATAAAATATCTTAATATATCAATCATCCGAATAAATATTAATGAACCACAATTGAAAATCGAAAACAAAAAAATTATAACTTTCTATAAACTATAAACTCACTGTAACTAATAGTCCTAATAATTACTAAAATATAACTTAATATCTATTAAATTAAGTCTTATTTGTTCATATATCTATTTTTATTTGTTTATATTCTCATCTAAATATCACCACTTATAAATCTATCAATCGGTCTAATTTTTATGTGAGAAAGTGAGCTAGTTTGAAGTTTTTATACTTACAGTTTGAACTCTTAGTATATGCAGTTTGAATTCTTAATATTTGTATTTTAAAGTTATTGTACTTATGGTCTTAAGTTTGTATATTAATTATGAAATTTTTTAATAAACTAAAAAAATAATACTAAGAAATAAATTCTTAATAAACTTTACCTAAAATAATACTTTTACGTAATTTACATTTGATATAAAATCTTATAAATAAAGTCATAAAATCTAGCATTAGAAGTCTTAAGATCATTCATCTGATGTCTTAATATATATTAATACAAATCTTACTTTTAACTTTGAATAATATATAATTCAAAAAATATTTATCAAACACTCTTAGAGCCAAATCTCTATACCTAATTGTTCTCATCTTAAAAATTAATAATTAAATTATTAATACTGATTAATAAGTCATATTTAACTTTAATGAATTTAAAATTTCTTAATATTTTCTGAATATAGATATTCTTATTATCTTAACTAATGTCTTACAATTGATAAATTTATATTTAATATTTTTAAATATCTTAAAACATTATAATTTATATTTATAATAAAAATAATCTCAATAAATAATAAAAATTATCTTTATATCTTATATCATTAAGTCATAATATTGTCAACAATATATAATAGGTATGTAACACAAAATAAAAAATTTAGAATAATTATAACAAAAATAGGTTTAATATTTAATAAAAATAGTTTTAATATCTACCATAACGCATCTTAATGTGTCATTCAAAATATAATTTATAGTTTAATCTTAATTTTCACTATTAAAAATAAATCTAAACATATATTTTATACACGCTTCAATTTGTATTGTACATTTACTGACTAAAATTTATATTAATATATCATTTAAAATATAATTTATAGTTTCATCTAAATTTTCATTAGTACAAACAATATAGTCTTTGTTAGTTTTGTGTTGAAGTCAATCTCAATTCTCAATATTACGATCAAGTCTTTATGATTTGTATAATAATACTTTATATCAATTTGTATTGTACATTTACTGACTAAAATTTATATTAATATATCATTTAAAATATAATTTATAATTTCATCTAAATTTTCATTAGTACAAACAATATAGTCTTTGTTAGTTTTGTGTTGAAGTCAATCTCAATTCTCAATATTACGATCAAGTCTTTATGATTTGTATAATAATACTTTATATCTAGTACAATTAAGTCTTTATATCTATTATACTAAATCTGACGCATATATATTTGGTGTAACAAAATATTTTTCTTGTATTCTCTCTTATATCTCAACCAATTCATTCGAATGAATACTCAAATTTTATCTTTATACTCCTAAAAATTGATCTAGTTTCACTTCTTAATCAACCAAGTTTTAAAATATGAGTTTCAACACATTCTCACAATGAAGTGAAATGATGATCCAAATACTTAGAATATTAGAGAACTTACTTAAATCTTCACATATCATCTTCTTGACCTAGAGAAAATATTTGATCAATCGATTAAGGTTCACCCGCACTAAATCGCTCCAACCGAATTTCTAACCGATATACTTTCTCCCTTGATTTATTCCAAATTATTGATCCATTTAATATGCAATTTAGTTCATTGTGTTCTCCTCGTTGCTAGCTTTCCAACGATATATAGCATGAAGGATAACTCTCAAAGATGAGGAAGATACCATTAGAGTTTTGGTTCAAACGGGTCAAGTATGTGATCCGCGTTTTTTTCATTTTTCTTTCAAATCTAAATTGAATAATAGTTAGTAAGTAGTAAGATTAGTTAAGATAGTTGGGATATAGAATTAGATATAGAAGTTGGGGTATAAAAAAAATTTCTCTATAATATAATAGGTACGGGTTCAAAGTTCAAATTTCCATATTACACGAATGACTTTGCGGGATAAATTATTTTAAAAAAGAACCGACATCAGCCAGTGTTCTATAAAAAGAGAGCCCACTCTATAGAAGATAGCGTCATTCACTATCAAATCATCCCTAATTTATCCCGCTCAGTCCCTTACTATAATGAAACAAACAACGGCTCAATTTTTATCAATATATATAATTCAAATTGAAGGAGACTATTCGAAAATAATATGAAATAAAATGAACCAATCACGAACAAATATAAAGTGACAAAATAGTCACTATAATAAATATAAAGTGATAAATTAATCACTGTAACAGCGGTATAGCTCCATAATAATAAATTAGAAGTATTTTAATTGTGAAACCGAGCCGGTACCGACACTCTTCCCAAACCAAATTTGGATATACATTTTTAACTTAAAATTTTCTTTTGATTTTCTTAACAACATGTAAATTATAAAAAAATGGATAATATACAAATGCAAATCTTAATCCAATTTAATTATAACTCGATTAAGCTTAATTTGATCAATATAACAATCTAAAAATCACATTCATTTATATAATAAAATTTTAAAATACTTAATTAATACTAATATAAATTATTAAATACTAATTATTATATCTAGGATAATCTATCATATAACTAATTATATTAAATTATTAAATATTAATTACTCCATCTAGGATAATCTATCCTATAACTAATTATATTAAATTATTAAATACTAATTACTTTATCTAGTATAATCTATTCTATAGCTAATTAAATCTAATCATAAATCTAATTAATGATCAAAATAAAATGTAGATGATATGAACAAGTTTTAATATTAAAAGAAAATAAAATATAAATTAAAGTTTTATCCTAAGAAATCATAAATCTCAGTGCAATCTGCACCTGAATAGCTCAACAAGCGTGACGGTTGCGATTCGGATATCTGTGGGCCCATGACCTCATCAGCAGTCTCGTTCTGAATGTACTGAATCGTCGGCTCGTCAGATACTCCTTTCTTCTTTTGACGGCTTGACTTTGCACTAAATTAGTGTGAAAAATAAATTTATAAATTTTGCATGATGAAGCAATTACTCTTGAAATATCTTAATTTGGATGATTTGAATGTGTAGTTTGGAGCCAATCTGATTAGTTATGAACCTCCATGTAGTGAACAAGGAAAGGGAAAACATTTCTACTCAGCTCGATTCAGATATATGCAGTCCAAAAGATAAGACTAAGCAAGCATGCTTCATCATTTCCAACTTTCTACGAATCAGATATAAGGAACTTGAAATATCTTAATTTGGATAATTTGAATGTGTACTTATGGGGCCAAAATTTTTGAAATACTCAGATAATTTTTTCAAATAGCTGTTTCTAATGCATCTAACTTATGTTTTGGGAGAAAATAGTATCGTAGAATATTCATATCGAAGTGTAAATTGAACAATATTATAATAGACATAATCTGGAATAATTAATATTTTGAGTTTTTCAATATTTTTAGCCGCATAATTTATTATAAATTAAGATAATTGTTCCTAAGCATGCTTATTACATGATCTTCTAATTAAAACTTCGATATAAATATTCTACGACGTTAATTTTGCACAAAACATAAGTAGATGCATTAAAAACGTATGCTTAAATAAGTTATTAGAGTTTTTCAAAAATTTTGGTTGCATAACTACATAAAATTTCTTATAAATTAATATAATTACTCCTTAATATGTCGTTTGTAAGGTTCTTTAATTAAAACTTCGATATGAATATTCTATAACACTAATTTTGCACAAAATATAAATAAGGTGCATTAAAAACTGCTGTTTAAAAAAGTTGTTTGAGTCTTTCAAAAATTTTGGCTGCATAACCAAATATAATTTCGTGCAAATTAATAAAAGTTGTTCCTAGGTTTAAACAAGTTTTATTAAAAGTGTTTTTCCCAGGTATAAACAAGTTGTTTGTGTTTTTCGAAATGTTTGGCCGCATAAATACCCATAATTTCATACTAAGAAATATCATTACTCCTAATTATTCCTATTATAATATTATCCAATTAACACTTCGATATGAATATCCTACGATACTAATTTTTCATAAAACATAAGTAAGATATATTAGAAACTGCTGTTTAAACAAGTTGTTTAAGATTTTTAACATTTTTTGACTTATAACTATATATAATTTCGTGAAAATTAAAATAATTACTCCTAGTTATACCTATTAGAAGATTATCCGATTAACACTTCAATATGAACATTGTACGACATAAATTTTGCACAAAACATAAATAAAATGCCTTGAAAACAGTTGTTTGAGTTTTTGAAAATTGTTGATCGCATAACCACATATAATTTCTTGAAAATTAATATAATTACTCCTAATTATGCCTATTATAGGATTATGCAATTAAAACTTTGATATGATTATTCTATGACGCTAATTTTACATAAGACATAAGTAAGATGCATTCGAAACTGTTTTTTAAACAAGTTGTTTAAGATTTTCAATATTTTTACATCAAAACTACACAGAATTTCGAACAAATTAATATAATTGCTCCTAACTATGTCTATTATAAGATTGTCAAACTAACATTTCAATATGAATATCATAGGTCACTAATTTTACATAAGACATAAGTAAGATACATTGGAAATTGTTGTTTCAACAAGTTGTTTAAGATTTTTAATATTTATTGCCTCATAACAATAAATAATTTCGTGAAAATTAATATAATTACTCATAATTGTGTCTATTAGAAGATTATCCAATTAACACTTCGATATGAACATTCTACGACATGAATTTTGCATAAAAAAATAAGCAAGATGCATTAAAAACAGCTGTTTAAACAAGTTGTTTGAGTTTTTTTTATAAATATTGGCTGCATAACTACACATAACTTCGCACATAATTATCCAATTAACACTCCAATATGAATATCCTTTAACAGTAATTGTTCATAAAATAAAAATGCCTTGAAAACAGTTGTTTGAATTTTTGAAAATTGTTGACCGCATAACCACATATAATTTCTTGAAAATTAATATAATTACTCCTAATTATGCCTATTATAGGATTATGCAATTAAAACTTTGATATGATTATTCTATGACGCTAATTTTACATAAGACATAAGTAAGATGCATTCGAAACTGTTTTTTAAACAAGTTGTTTAAGATTTTCAATATTTTTACATCAAAACTACACAGAATTTCGAGCAAATTAATATAATTGCTCCTAACTATGTCTATTATAAGATTGTCAAACTAACATTTCAATATGAATATCATAGGTCACGAATTTTACATAAGACATAAGTAAGATACATTGGAAATTGCTGTTTCAACAAGTTGTTTAAGATTTTTAACATTTATTGCCTCATAACGATAAATAATTTCATGAAAATTAATATAATTACTCATAATTGTGTCTATTAGAAGATTATCCAATTAACACTTCGATATGAACATTCTACGACATGAATTTTGCATAAAAAAATAAGCAAGATGCATTAAAAACAGCTGTTTAAACAAGTTGTTTGAGTTTTTTTATAAATATTGGCTGCATAACTACACATAACTTCGCGCATAATTATCCAATTAACACTCCAATATGAATATCCTTTAACAGTAATTTTTCATAAATTATGAATAAGGTACATTTGAAACTGCTGTTTAAACAAGTTGTTTAAGATTTTCAAAATTTATTATCTCATAACTACTTTTAATTTCGTGAAAATAAATATAATTACTCTCAATTATGCCTATTAGAAGATTATCCAATTAATACTTCGATATGAATATTCTATGACACTAAGTTTGCACAAAACATAAGTAAGATGCATTAAAAAACAGCAGTTTAAACTAGTTGATTGAGTATTTTCAAAATTTTTGCCGCATATCTACATATAATTTCTTTAAAATTAATATAATTACTCCAAATTATGCCTATTATAAGATTATCCAATTAACACCTCGATATGAATATTCTACGACATGAATTTTGCACAAAAAATAAGTAAGATGCATTAAAAACATATGTTTATACATGTTGTTTGAGTTTTTTTAATTTTTTGGCTGCATAACTATAAATAACTTCGCGCAAATTAAAATAATTACTCCTAATTATGCCTATTATATAATTATCCAATTAACACTCCAATATGAATATCCTGTATCAACAATTTGTAATGAAACATAAATAAGATACATTTGAACCTGCTCTTTAAATAAATTGTTTAAGATTTTAAAAAATATTGTCTCATTACTACTTATATTTCATGAAAATTAATAAAATTACTCCTAATCGTGCCTATTAGAAGATTATCCAATTAACACTTCGATATGTATATTCTACGACACTAAATATGCACAAAACATAAGTAAGATGCATTAAAAAACAGCAGTTTGAAATTGTTGATTGAGTTTTTCAAGCTTTTTTCCGCATAACTACATATAATTTCATGAAAATTAATATAATTACTCCTAATTATGCCTATTATAAGATTATCTAATTAGAACTTCGATATGAATACTCTATGATGCTAATTTGGCACAAAACATATGTAAGATGCATTAAAAACTGTTGTTTAAACAAGTTGTTTGACTTTTTTAAAATTTCTGGCCCCTTAAATACACACAGCTTCACGCAAATTAATATAATTACTCCTAATTATGCCTATTAGAAGATTTCTCTATTAATGCTTCGATATGAATATTCTACGACACTAAGTTTGCACAAAACATGAGTAAGATGCATTAAGGAACAACAGTTTAAACTAGTTGACTGAGTTTTTCATACTTTTTGGCGCATAAATACATATAATTTCATGTAAATTAACATAATTACTCCTAATTATGCCTATTATAAGACTATCTAATTTAACATTCGATATGAATACTCTATGACGCTAATTTGGCACCAAACATATGTAAGATGCATTAAAAACTGTTGTTTAAACAAGTTGTTTGACTTTTGTTTTTAATTTTTGGCCCCATTAATTCATATAGTTTCGTGAAAATTAATATAATTACTCCAGATTATGCCTATTATAAGATTGTTCAATTTACACTTCGATATGGATATTCTGCGATACTATTTTCTCCCAAAACATAAGTAAGATGCATTAGAAACAGCTATTTGAAAAAGTTATTTGAGTATTTCAAAAATTTTGGCCCCATAACTACACATAATTTAGTGAAAATTTAAATAATCACTCCTAATTATGCCTATTAAAAGATTATCTAATTAACACTTCAATATGAACATTCTACAACACTAATTTTGCACAAAACATAAGTAGGAGGCTTTAAAAATAGCTGTTCGAACAAGTCATTTGAGTTTTTTTAATATTTTTAGCCGCATAATTGCGCATAATTTATTATAAATTAAGATAATTGTTCCTAAGCATGCCTATTATATGATCTTCTAATTAAAACTTCGATATGAATATTCTACGACGTTAATTTTCCACAAAACACAAGTTAGATGCATTAAAAACAGCTGCTTAAACAAGTTATTTGAGTTTTTCAAAATTTTTAGCTGCATAGCTACATAAAATTTCTTATAAATTAATACAATTACTCCTTAATATGTCGTTTGTAAGGTTCTTTAATTAAAACTTCGATATGAATATTCTAAAACACTAATTTTGCGCAAAATGAAAGTAAGATGCATTAAAAACTGCTGTTTAAAAAAGTTGTTTGAGTCTTTCAAAAATTTTGGGGCCGCATAACTAAATATAATTTCGTGCAAATTAATACAATTACTAATAATTATGCCTATTATAAAATTTTCCAATTAAAACTTCGAAATGAATATTCTATAACGGTAAAATTGCACAAAACATAAGTAAAATGAGTCAAAAACTGCTGTTTAATAAAGTTGTTTGCCTGTATGAAAAATTTTAGCCGCATAACTACACCAACAAGTTAATATAATTACTCTTAATTATGCTATTATAAAATTATTCAATTAACACATAAAAACGAATATTTTAGGGCACTATTCTTTCTCAAAACATAAGTAAGATGCATTAGAAACTGCTATTTAGAAAAGTTATGTTTTTCAACATTTTTGGCCTCATAACTACATATAATTACGTAAAAATTAATATAATTACTCTAAATATGCCCAATAAAATATTAGCCAATTAACACTTCGATATGAACATTCTACGACACTAATTTTGCACAGGACATAAGTAATATGCATGAAAAATAGTGTTTAAACAAGTTGTTTGTGTTTTTCGAAATTTTTGGCCGCATAAATACCCATAATTTCATACTAAGTAATATCATTACTCCTAATTATACCTATTATAATATTATCCAATTAACACTTCGATATGAATATCCTACGATACTAATTTTTCATAAAACATAAGTAAGATATATTAGAAACTGCTGTTTAAACAAGTTGTTTAAGATTTTTAACATTTTTTGACTTATAACTATATATAATTTCGTGAAAATTAAAATAATTACTCCAAGTTATACCTATTAGAAGATTATCCGATTAACACTTCAATATGAACATTGTACGACATAAATTTTGCACAAAACATAAATAAGATGCATTGAAAACAGTTGTTTAAACAAGTTGTTTGAGTTTTTGAAAATTGTTGACCGCATAACCACATATAATTTCTTGAAAATTAATATAATTACTCCTAATTATGCCTATTATAGGATTATGCAATTAAAACTTTGATATGATTATTCTATGACGCTAATTTTACATAAGACATAAGTAAGATGCATTCGAAACTGTTTTTTAAACAAGTTGTTTAAGATTTTCAATATTTTTACATCAAAACTACACAGAATTTCGAGCAAATTAATATAATTGCTCCTAACTATGTCTATTATAAGATTGTCAAACTAACATTTCAATATGAATATCATAGGTCACGAATTTTACATAAGACATAAGTAAGATACATTGGAAAATGCTGTTTCAACAAGTTGTTTAAGATTTTTAACATTTATTGCCTCATAACGATAAATAATTTCGTGAAAATTAATATAATTACTCATAATTGTGTCTATTAGAAGATTATCCAATTAACACTTCGATATGAACATTCTACGACATGAATTTTGCATAAAAAAATAAGCAAGATGCATTAAAAACAGCTTGTTTAAACAAGTTGTTTGAGTTTTTTTATAAATATTGGCTGCATAACTACACATAACTTCGCGCATAATTATCCAATTAACACTCCAATATGAATATCCTTTAACAGTAATTTTTCATAAAATATGAATAAGGTACATTTGAAACTGCTGTTTAAACAAGTTGTTTAAGATTTTCAAAATTTATTATCTCATAACTACTTTTAATTTCGTGAAAATAAATATAATTACTCTCAATTATGCCTATTAGAAGATTATCCAATTAATACTTTGATATGAATATTCTATGACACTAAGTTTGCACAAAACATAAGTAAGATGCATTAAAAAACAGCAGTTTAAACTAGTTGATTGAGTATTTTCAATTTTTTTGCCGCATATCTACATATAATTTCTTTAAAATTCATATAATTACTCCAAATTATGCCTATTATAAGATTATCCAATTAACACCTCGATATGAATATTCTACGACATGAATTTTGCACAAAAAATAAGTAAGATGCATTAAAAACATATGTTTATACATGTTGTTTGAGTTTTTTTAATTTTTTGGCTGCATAACTACAAATAACTTCGCGCAAATTAAAATAATTACTCCTAATTATGCCTATTATATAATTATCCAATTAACACTCCAATATGAATATCCTGTATCAACAATTTTTAATGAAACATAAATAAGATACATTTGAACCTGCTCTTTAAACAAATTGTTTAAGATTTTAAAAAATTATTGTCTCATTACTACTTATATTTCATGAAAATTAATAAAATTACTCCTAATCGTGCCTATTAGAAGATTATCCATTTAACACTTCGATATGTATATTCTACGACACTAAATATGCACAAAACATAAGTAAGATGCATTAAAAAACAGCAGTTTAAAATTGTTGATTGAGTTTTTCAAGCTTTTTTCCGCATAACTACATATAATTTCATGAAAATTAATATAATTACTTCTAATTATGCCTATTATAAGATTATCTAATTAGAACTTCGATATGAATACTCTATGATGCTAATTTGGCACAAAACATATGTAAGATGCATTAAAAACTGCTGTTTAAACAAGTTGTTTGACTTTTTTAAAATTTCTGGCCCCTTAAATACACACAGCTTCACGCAAATTAATATAATTACTCCTAATTATGCCTATTAGAAGATTTCTCTATTAATGCTTCGATATGAATATTCTACGACACTAAGTTTGCACAAAACATGAGTAAGATGCATTAAGAAACAATAGTTTAAACTAGTTGACTGAGTTTTTCATACTTTTTGGCGCATAAATACATATAATTTCATGTAAATTAACATAATTACTCCTAATTATGCCTATTATAAGACTATCTAATTTAACATTCGATATGAATACTCTATGACGCTAATTTGGCACCAAACATATGTAAGATGCATTAAAAACTGCTGTTTAAACAAGTTGTTTGACTTTTGTTTTTAATTTTTGGCCCCATTAATTCATATAGTTTCGTGAAAATTAATATAATTACTCCAGATTATGCCTATTATAAGATTGTTCAATTTACACTTCGATATGGATATTCTGCGATACTATTTTCTCCCAAAACATAAGTAAGATGCATTAGAAACAGCTATTTGAAAAAGTTATTTGAGTATTTCAAAAATTTTGGCCCCATAACTACACATAATTTAGTGAAAATTTAAATAATCACTCCTAATTATGCCTATTAAAAGATTATCTAATTAACACTTCAATATGAACATTCTACAACACTAATTTTGCACAAAACATAAGTAGGAGGCTTTAAAAATAGCTGTTCGAACAAGTCATTTGAGTTTTTTTAATATTTTTAGCCGCATAATTGCGCATAATTTATTATAAATTAAGATAATTGTTCCTAAGCATGCCTATTATATGATCTTCTAATTAAAACTTCGATATGAATATTCTACGACGTTAATTTTCCACAAAACACAAGTTAGATGCATTAAAAACAGCTGCTTAAACAAGTTATTTGAGTTTTTCAAAATTTTTAGCTGCATAGCTACATAAAATTTCTTATAAATTAATACAATTACTCCTTAATATGTCGTTTGTAAGGTTCTTTAATTAAAACTTCGATATGAATATTCTAAAACACTAATTTTGCGCAAAATGAAAGTAAGATGCATTAAAAACTGCTGTTTAAAAAAGTTGTTTGAGTCTTTCAAAAATTTTGGGGCCGCATAACTAAATATAATTTCGTGCAAATTAATACAATTACTAATAATTATGCCTATTATAAAATTTTCCAATTAAAACTTCGAAATGAATATTCTATAACGGTAAAATTGCACAAAACATAAGTAAAATGAGTCAAAAACTGCTGTTTAATAAAGTTGTTTGCCTGTATGAAAAATTTTAGCCGCATAACTACACCAACAAGTTAATATAATTACTCCTAATTATGTCTATTATAAAATTATTCAATTAACACATAAAAACGAATATTTTAGGGCACTATTCTTTCTCAAAACATAAGTAAGATGCATTAGAAACTGCTATTTAGAAAAGTTATGTTTTTCAACATTTTTGGCCTCATAACTACATATAATTACGTAAAAATTAATATGATTACTCTAAATATGCCCAATAAAATATTAGCCAATTAACACTTCGATATGAACATTCTACGACACTAATTTTGCACAGGACATAAGTAATATGCATGAAAAATAGTGTTTAAACAAGTTGTTTGTGTTTTTCAAAATTTTTGGCCGCATAAATACCCATAATTTCATACTAAGTAATATCATTACTCCTAATTATACCTATTATAATATTATCCAATTAACACTTCGATATGAATATCCTACGATACTAATTTTTCATAAAACATAAGTAAGATATATTAGAAACTGCTGTTTAAACAAGTTGTTTAAGATTTTTAACATTTTTTGACTTATAACTATATATAATTTCGTGAAAATTAAAATAATTACTCCAAGTTATACCTATTAGAAGATTATCCGATTAACACTTCAATATGAACATTGTACGACATAAATTTTGCACAAAACATAAATAAGATGCATTGAAAACAGTTGTTTAAACAAGTTGTTTGAGTTTTTGAAAATTGTTGACCGCATAACCACATATAATTTCTTGAAAATTAATATAATTACTCCTAATTATGCCTATTATAGGATTATGCAATTAAAACTTTGATATGATTATTCTATGACGCTAATTTTACATAAGACATAAGTAAGATGCATTCGAAACTGTTTTTTAAATAAGTTGTTTAAGATTTTCAATATTTTTACATCAAAACTACACAGAATTTCGAGCAAATTAATATAATTGCTCCTAACTATGTCTATTATAAGATTGTCAAACTAACATTTCAATATGAATATCATAGGTCAAGAATTTTACATAAGACATAAGTAAGATACATTGGAAATTGCTGTTTCAACAAGTTGTTTAAGATTTTTAACATTTATTGCCTCATAACGATAAATAATTTCGTGAAAATTAATATAATTACTCATAATTGTGTCTATTAGAAGATTATCCAATTAACACTTCGATATGAACATTCTACGACATGAATTTTGCATAAAAAAATAAGCAAGATGCATTAAAAACAGCTGTTTAAACAAGTTGTTTGAGTTTTTTTATAAATATTGGCTGCATAACTACACATAACTTCGCGCATAATTATCCAATTAACACTCCAATATGAATATCCTTTAACAGTAATTTTTCATAAAATATGAATAAGGTACATTTGAAACTGCTGTTTAAACAAGTTGTTTAAGATTTTCAAAATTTATTATCTCATAACTACTTTTAATTTCGTGAAAATAAATATAATTACTCTCAATTATGCCTATTAGAAGATTATCCAATTAATACTTCGATATGAATATTCTATGACACTAAGTTTGCACAAAACATAAGTAAGATGCATTAAAAAACAGCAGTTTAAACTAGTTGATTGAGTATTTTCAAATTTTTTGCCACATATCTACATATAATTTCTTTAAAATTCATATAATTACTCCAAATTATGCCTATTATAAGATTATCCAATTAACACCTCAATATGAATATTCTACGACATGAATTTTGCACAAAAAATAAGTAAGATGCATTAAAAACATATGTTTATACATGTTGTTTGAGTTTTTTTAATTTTTTGGCTGCATAACTACAAATAACTTCGCGCAAATTAAAATAATTACTCCAAATTATGCCTATTATATAATTATCCAATTAACACTCCAATATGAATATCCTGTATCAGCAATTTTTAATGAAACATAAATAAGATACATTTGAACCTGCTCTTTAAACAAATTGTTTAAGATTTTAAAAAATTATTGTCTCATTACTACTTATATTTCATGAAAATTAATAAAATTACTCCTAATCGTCTCTATTAGAAGATTATCCAATTAACACTTCGATATGTATATTCTACGACACTAAATATGCACAAAACATAAGTAAGATGCATTAAAAAACAGCAGTTTAAAATTGTTGATTGAGTTTTTCAAGCTTTTTTCCGCATAACTACATATAATTTCATGAAAATTAATATAATTACTCCTAATTATGCCTATTATAAGATTATCTAATTAGAACTTCGATATGAATACTCTATGATGCTAATTTGGCACAAAACATATGTAAGATGCATTAAAAACTGCTGTTTAAACAAGTTGTTTGACTTTTTTAAAATTTCTGGCCCTATAAATACACACAGCTTCACGCAAATTAATATAATTACTCCTAATTATGCCTATTAGAAGATTTCTCTATTAATGCTTCGATATGAATATTCTACGACACTAAGTTTGCACAAAACATGAGTAAGATGCATTAAGAAACAACAGTTTAAACTAGTTGACTGAGTTTTTCATACTTTTTGGCGCATAAATACATATAATTTCATGTAAATTAACATAATTACTCCTAATTATGCCTATTATAAGACTATCTAATTTAACATTCGATATGCATACTCTATGACGCTAATTTGGCACCAAACATATGTAAGATGCATTAAAAACTGCTGTTTAAACAAGTTGTTTGACTTTTGTTTTTAATTTTTGGCCCCATTAATTCATATAGTTTCGTGAAAATTAATATAATTACTCCAGATTATGCCTATTATAAGATTGTTCAATTTACACTTCGATATGGATATTCTGCGATACTAGTTTCTCCCAAAACATAAGTAAGATGCATTAGAAACAGCTATTTGAAAAAGTTATTTGAGTATTTCAAAAATTTTGGCCCCATAACTACACATAATTTAGTGAAAATTTAAATTATCACTCCTAATTATGCCTATTAAAAGATTATCTAATTAACACTTCAATATGAACATTCTACAACACTAATTTTGCACAAAACATAAGTAGGAGGCTTTAAAAATAGCTGTTCGAACAAGTCATTTGAGCTTTTTTTAATATTTTTAGCCGCATAATTGCGCATAATTTATTATAAATTAAGATAATTGTTCCTAAGCATGCCTATTATATGATCTTCTAATTAAAACTTCGATATGAATATTCTACGACGTTAATTTTCCACAAAACACAAGTTAGATGCATTAAAAACAGCTGCTTAAACAAGTTATTTGAGTTTTTCAAAATTTTTGGCTGCATATCTACATAAAATTTCTTATAAATTAATATAATTACTCCTTAATATGTCGTTTGTAAGGTTCTTTAATTAAAACTTCGATATGAATATTCTAAAACACTAATTTTGCGCAAAATAAAAGTAAGATGCATTAAAAAACTGCTGTTTAAAAAAGTTGTTTGAGTCTTTCAAAAATTTTGGGGCCGCATAACTAAATATAATTTCGTGCAAATTAATACAATTACTAATAATTATGCCTATTATAAAATTTTCCAATTAAAACTTCGAAATGAATATTCTATAATGGTAAAATTGCACAAAACATAAGTAAAATGAGTCAAAAACTGCTGTTTAATAAAGTTGTTTGCCTGTATGAAAAATTTTAGCCGCATAACTACACCAACAAGTTAATATAATTACTCCTAATTATGTCTATTATAAAATTATTCAATTAACACATAAAAACGAATATTTTAGGGCACTATTCTTTCTCAAAACATAAGTAAGATGCATTAGAAACTGCTATTTAGAAAAGTTATGTTTTTCAACATTTTTGGCCTCATAACTACATATAATTACGTAAAAATTAATATAATTACTCTAAATATGCCCAATAAAATATTAGCCAATTAACACTTCGATATGAACATTCTACGACACTAATTTTGCACAGGACATAAGTAATATGCATGAAAAATAGTGTTTAAACAAGTTGTTTGTGTTTTTCGAAATTTTTGGCCGCATAAATACCCATAATTTCATACTAAGTAATATCATTACTCCTAATTATTCCTATTATTATATTATCCAATTAACACTACGATATGAATATCCTACGATACTAATTTTTCATAAAACATAAGTAAGATATATTAGAAACTGCTGTTTAAACAAGTTGTTTAAGATTTTTAACATTTTTTGACTTATAACTATATATAATTTCATGAAAATTAAAATAATTACTTCTAGTTATACCTATTAGAAGATTATCCGATTAACACTTCAATATGAACATTGTACGACATAAATTTTGCACAAAACATAAATAAGATGCATTGAAAATAGTTGTTTAAACAAGTTGTTTGAGTTTTTGAAAATTGTTGACCGCATAACCACATATAATTTCTTGAAAATTAATATAATTACTCCTAATTATGTCTTTTATAGGATTATGCAATTAAAACTTTGATATGATTATTCTATGACGCTAATTTTACATAAGACATAAGTAAGATGCATTCGAAACTGTTTTTTAAACAAGTTGTTTAAGATTTTCAATATTTTTACATCAAAACTACACAGAATTTTGAGCAAATTAATATAATTGCTCCTAACTATGTCTATTATAAGATTGTCAAACTAACATTTCAATATGAATATCATAGGTCACGAATTTTACATAAGACATAAGTAAGATTGTGCGACCCTTTTTCGCGCGCCGCCGCACCGCCGCCGGGCGATGGGTTCTGCGGAAGAAGGACACGGAGATCCCTCCCGAGCGTGCATCTGCTGGGTGTCGGCCGATTCTGCCGTTTAGAGATATTTGGATGCACATTCAGGGGGTTTTTAGTGATTGTGAGTTCTTGTAGATTCCGGTGGGCGCAAGCCCCACCGTTAATTACCCCGGGCTACGAACCTCGAGGCACCTCTCGGATCTTTGAAAGAGAGAAGCAAATAGTATAGTTAAAAGATGGTCAAGTGGTCGTCTAAGTTTATAAAAAGGGGTCTACGGAAGATGAACCTACAAACAGATCGGTTCAATCTATGGAAGACAAACCTACAAACAGACGGTTTTGTCCTATGGGGGACGAACCTACAAACAGATCGGTTCGATCCATGCCACCTCGAGATGTAACCTTACCAACGAGACCAGTTTAATCTCTTCATAGCGGGCTTGAGGTGAGTCTACATACGGGCCAGACCGACTCGACCTCCGTTGATCTAGAAGATAAACCTATAAACAGACCGGTTCAATCTTAACTAGTCAACAACCAATCACACAAAATACAACTCGAAGCACCGAGCGGTTGATCTTGAGGTTGGTGAATCGGGAGAAGGGTGGCTATGGCCCACGTATTTCTTCTCACCGATCTTCTAGATCATGAATTCGTAGCACTAAGCCGATTCATAAACCTAGGAAACACAATTGCACACAATGTCAAACCTGAAGCGCCGGGCCGCTTCAACATTGAGGCATGTGTTAGTGAAGGAACCTACCTACGAACGGTTCACATTCACTTTTTTTTGTGGATGAATCTACCAACAGACCGATTCAATCTCACAGTCTCGGGAAATGAGTCAGGAGACAAACTCATCGACGGACGAGTTCAGTCTTGCCAGCTCAAATGGTCATGAATTACTTGTTCATGACACCGAGTCATTAAGATGTTGCTTCGCTCGGACATCTTAATGTTCTTCTTCTTCAAAGTCGACATATCTCTCCATGCTGATGTCGTGGCTTTGGTCATTCTTCAGCGAGCGTCAAGATGTTCTTGTCTCGACTAGCCATTCTATATGTTGCATTACTTGTGCAAAATTACTATGTTGCCCTACACCCCTTGTGTGAGCGTATTCAATCATGAGTTACTTGCTCATGGCAGCGAGTCATTAAGATGTCACCTATCTAGGACATCGTAATGTTCTTCTTCTTCAGAGTCGACATATATCTCCATGTTAGTATCGTAGCTCTGGTTATTCTTCATCAAGTGTCAAGATGTTCTTGTCTCGACATGTTCCTTCGTGTTGCTATCAAAGCCTTATTCATCTCACGTCAAGATGTTCCTGTCTCGACGTATCTTATTATTTTTTCATCAAGTGTCAAGATGTTCTTGTCTCGACATATCTTCCTGTATTGCTATTAAAGCTTTATTCATCTCACGTCAAGATGTTCTTGTCTCAACGTATCTTCTCATGCTGCTATCGAAGCCTTAATCATTCTACGTCAAGATGTTCTTGTCTCAACGCATCTTTTCGTGTTGTCATTGCAACCTTATTTATCCTCCGTCAAGGTGTTCTCGTCTTGACTAATCATTCTAAATGTTATATCATGTGTGCAAATATTCATATGTGGCTCTACACTCCTTATGTGAGCATATTTATTCATTTCTAAAATGCACAAAGTCTATTATATAATATCTTTCATTATTATTTTTATTATGAAGATGCATTTATTATTATTATTATTATTATTATTATTATTATTATTATTATTATTATTATTATTATTATTATTATTATTATTATATTCTTATTACTATTATTATTTTTTATTACTATTATTTTTATTTCTTAAACTCTATTTATCTATGTAGAAAATTATTTACAAAAATAATAGAAAAGGGGTTAGCTATTTAACTAGAGTTTCATTTATATATTTTTTTTATTTTTTTTATAATAGCTAAAGTAGTAAAATTCTATTTTTATTATTTCTAAACTCTATTTATTCTGTAGAAAATCACTTACAAAAATAATAGAAAGTAAGATAGCTATGTTTTTTATTTATATTTTCAAACTGCTTATAATAGCTAAAGTAATAGAATTTTGTTATTATATTCTATTATATTGTAATACTATTCATTATGTAAGAATTATTTACAAAATTAAAAGATGGTTAGCTATACTATTTTACTATTATTATTTTTATTATTATATTTTTTTATTATTATTTTTTTAATATCTATAATAGCTAAAAGAAATCATTACTAATATTCTATTCTATTTATTATACTATTCATTATATCCATTTTTTTATTATCCTTATTTATTATCTATAGAAAAGTATAAGATTTTTTTATTATTACTATTATTAGTTGAAAAATAGCTATAAGAGATGAAATTTAGTATACTTTTATTACAACTATTATTTTTATTTCATTTTATTCATCAAAAGTATTTTTATTGTATATTTTTGTATAGAAATAACAAAAGAAATACAATTCATATTCTAAAACTATATTATCATTCTTTATTATGAAAGAAAATATATTTTACTATTTATTACCATAGTAATATATTTTTGTATATTTTATGCTATTTATTTTTATTATTCTTTTTACAGAAAATATCAATATAATATCTATTATTATTATTATTTTTTTTATCAAAGAATATAGCTAATCTCATTATTTATTATGGTATATTACTATCACCATTATTATTTCATGGAAAATCACTTGAAAAATCACTAAAATATATCTAGTTATTATTTATGATTTTTATTTGTATTTTTGGAATTTTTATAGTATTTAAAATGACAAGTCAAAGCTAAGTCAAATATACCAATATATGTGATGTATTTTGCTTTTAAATTGTTTTATCATGATTATATTTTTAAAACTGGAATATTATTGTATAGAAAAATAGTATGAAAAATAAGAAAATTTTAGAAACAAATTTGAGTCAATTTGGAGTTCAGGAGCATTTTCAAATCATTTATTTACTCTATATTATTTTTATTTTTTCTATTATTTATTTATAGTTGGGCCGAATTGATTCTTGGGCCGAATTTATTTTTATTCACTGTTATTGAACTCAGTTTTTAATTCCTTTTATTTTTCTTACAGACTGGGCCTATTGTGATTTTTTTTATTCTCAAAGTTGGGCCTCTTATCCTAGGATGGGCTAATTTCACTTTATAAATCAACATTCCTTCATCCGTTGGATGTGCTCCAAGATTATCGTTAACAAAGATGAGAGGTTAAGATCTTCACACTGATCCTTTCTTTTGAAAACTACCCGATGTCTTCCAAATTCGTGTGAATGCGTTAAGATCTGTGCGGGCTGCTTCAAAGATCGTGGTATTTCATCATACGTCTCTGCTTTCTCCGGCGGCTTATACCGGCGATCGACATCTCCGAAGAGAGATCGGATAATAGGGACAGAATCGCCCCAGAGTCTTGAATCCAGCGGTAGACTCGGATCTAAGATCCATGCGGTAGCTTGTCAGATGAACCGTACCGGTTGGGATGAAGCGGTACAGTTCAGTACCATAATTCTTGTACTTCAAATTTGTTCAATTCGACCAAAATTTCAAGGAATTGATGTTCAAATGTTCATCATCCTAATGCCTTGATCATGAATTACCATGAGGTTAACCGATTATGATCCTTAACAATCTGTTAAAGTTAGATTATCAATCAAAAATATATAATTCTAGTTAATCTCAATCACAATCTTAATGAAGAGCTTGCTGTTTATTCCATTGCTAGACTATTCACATCTTTAACAACCCTAATGTCACTGCTAATGATTATATGAGATTTGTTTCGAATGTATTTGGTTTTCCTCTCAATATTTGACTTTAATTCTAAAACAAAAAAAAAACTACACTTATAATGGAATCAAACTATTCTTGCTGAGTTCTCAAGTTATAACCGAGATCGATCAGTTTGAATAGGAGTGTATTCTCATTACTTGCTCATACCATAAGGACTAGAAGCACATTTAGCCGAGAGTAACAAAAGGGAAATTCATCGAGTTCTCAAATTATTCGACCGAGATCAATCGATGAAAAATTTATCATAAAACTTAAATTCATTCATTGCAAAAAGAAGAGCAAAGAAATTAGATCAGTAAAGACAAAATGAAAAATATCAAATGAAATTCTACTGTTATTTATTTATTGGACACATTTGAATATTCAATTCCTATATATATTCTAAAGAACTGACCTTTAATCCTCTAATTTTGAAATTGTATCACCTTAAAGATCAATTGTGCTTGGAGAATCGTGTAGCACCCTCTTCTGACATCGATTATTTTCCATTATTTGATATTTTTCGATTATGCATTCCCCTCCCTTTCTCTTGATCAAATTCTCTGGGATATTGGCTGAGTTCTTCAAGTTTCAATTCACTGAGATCGATCAGCCATTGAATTGGATAAGCAAAGGAGATAATGGAAGTCTCTGGAAAGAGGAATGGGGTGAAATATAGTCAATTTCCTGGTCCCCTTCTCAATTGCTGTTCTAAGACTTTTATAGGGTTCAGATAGGGCTCAATTGTGCTTCTCCTTGCACAAATTGTGTTTCTTTGCTCCCTTGGATCGATGACATGGCTGCATCTCAGCCCCTCTTTCAATAATTCAACGATATGGATCAATCCAAGTTGTGTTTGTTGTTGTTATGGGTTAAGTTTCGGATTAGCAACTGGGCAGTGCTATTACAACTCAATCTTATTTGTTCTTCATTTCCAAACACCGAAATAATCAACCCTTGGTACTGTTCTTCGGTTCTGTGTACTGGTTCTAGTCAGAAGTCATGCAACCAGTAACTGTTTTATGCCAGCAACAACTCCAACGGCATCGTGGGGCCCACTTGAGACTCTTCAAACCGCCAATTCGTTCAATTACTCCCCGGATCACCCTATTGAATTTTATACCCGAATTACTTCTCCTCTGATGCGAGTGATGTACAGTGCACCATCTTCAAAATAAATTGTTTCAATGGATTCTACTCGCCAAGGGCTTTCCAACGGTATATTATTTGTCAAATTCCGTCGCCGTTTGAGTGCTTTTCCATTTTTCGGTTTATTTTCTCGAAAAAAATTGCGTTCTGCAGAGAAGAAATGGTAGCATTTGAGGTGGCCGACCTCGAGAGATTTAGGAGAGAGAAAATCTCTTGATGGGTCAGCCATTTGATTACATCTTATCTGACAAGTGGAACCCACCTAGCAGTCCCTTGTAGATGAATCTAACAACATAGTCTATCTGATGAGTCACCATGTGACTATTTTCACCGACAAAGGACCCCACACCTCGCAATCTATCAAGGAGTCGAATTGAACCCTAGAAATCGCCTTTTGAAGCTAACCCTAGAAAGGAGCCAAGCAAGATAATCCCTATGCTACATGAAATGATGTCAATGCCAAGCTAGCATTTTGATGCAACTAGTCATGAGAAATTCTAAATGTGATTTTGCTTTCAAGGTCGACTGGTGCCAAAGTCATGCGAGCAACCACCTAACCATGCTTTGATTTGTGTCAATTATCGATAAGTAGTCAGTTCTTTGACCAAGTCACCCTCATGTTAAGGGATTGAAAGTCAATTTCACAAGACTGATCAAAGCCAAAGTCGGGAGCAACCACCGATCAAGTCTAGATTTGTATTAATCACGATAAGTAGTCGCATTTGATCAAATCAAGCCCTAATGAATATCAATATAAGTCTAATTGGTATTTAGTTAGGGTGGTTTCTGCAAGAGGGAGATAATTGCGTAGACACGTAGCTACAATTGAGATCGTGGATTAATTCATAAGGAATATTAGGGTTTTATGGACAAAAGAATTTTTAATTCAGAGAGGCAGGGGTAAAAATGGAATTAAAAATTACAGGGATGATCATCATGAATTTAGGGATTTTTGGTGAAATTTTCATGATTTTTGGATAAGTGGAGCTATTAAAATAAATTCAGGGAAAATAAAGACAGAATAAATGGATTAATCAAAGGTCCGAGATTCAATCGTGGGTTCATCTCGGGTGCAACTTGGGGACAGAGACACATCCGGGTGCAAACCGGGATCCTAAGCACACCTACACCGAATCGTGGAAGAGAGAGAGTGTGACACGTGTCGCGATCTCACCGGGCCACCTCACGACACGTGTCAAGACCCCATCGTCCACCTCACCCATGCGGGCCCCACCACCATACCGACTCGACATGTGGGCCCCACCAAAGATGCCACGTGGCAAGATCTGACAGGTCCACCTCATACTATCCTATGCCACATGGCATCACACCAGTGGTCCATTACACTCCCTCTGTGCCACACGGCACAACCAGAGGAGGCCACCTCACCTAACCTCAAGCCACATGGCACAGCCACATGAAGCCATCTCAACTCAGCTGTGCCACATGGCATTGTTCTAGCAGGCCACCTCACCATATTAATTACAGTCGATACACATGGCAACAGGCTATTGGACCAAGACTATACAGGTGGACCCTATCATGTGCCATGTGTCACTCATAGAATTAATGCACAACAAGAAATTAAACAAGGTGATTAATATAAACATTGCCGATCGGATGAAGCGCCAATAGAAACACGCCACATTAGCATGATTAATCCTAAAATTGCCGACATGGCTACTCCTAAGCCCATTTACATCCGACAACGGGGCCCAATAGTCGAGATTCAGATAGAGGCGCATAGTTAAGCCATGAACCAAGTCTATATAGCCTATTCATTCGCTTCAACGCAATTGAATTTAAAAAGAAAGCGAGAGAGAGATAAACCTGGTGCATGAGCCCTATGCCGTCTGCTCCGCTTCTCTTCTCGCCCTTTGATCACGTGTGCCGTGCGCATCCAAGCTAGCGGAAGGGCCTTCTCCCTCCCTCTTCTTCTCGCCATTGCCCGATTCAACCGAAGCTTGCGCCTTCCGCTTCCCTTGACGCCTCACCATGATTGAAGATGATCTGACGGATAGTGATGATTAGGCGACCGAATTATAGGTGCTATTGAATCAACGATGAAAAGGATGAACAAAGGATGAAATCGGTTTATTACCGAGAATCGAGTTTATAAGAGGAGATGAATTAACACTGGAGATCAAATTGCACGGCAAGGTCGATCCTTTAGGGCAAGGCGACGCCAATGGAGGTGAATTGATGAGGCAATTTGAAGTATGAGATGCTAATTGATCAAAAGAAGAAAATGAGGCGTAAAAAGGGATTAGTGAAATTGGAAATGGTGAATGAATAAAATAGCGATCGAGTGATCATGGAGTGTTTAAATAGTAAGTAATGACCTTGGGCCCGCTTGTCGGTTGAGTTATGTGAGTAATTGAGAGTGTGGAGTCAAACCAAATCGCGACAATCAAAAATCCTAACGAAAAGTTATACGAGCTGCAAAGAACAAACACAAACTTATCTGACCGTTAATTGAATTAGAATGGAGGGTGAAGATGAACCCAAGGTGGCAATCCGAGTGAAAGGCAATTAACCAATCACAATTGTGATTAATCAAACTAATTAGCCTATATAAACCAAAATTGCAAACAAAGAGGGACATACATACACACATCCATACATCCATTAGTAGAGCAATTGAGAGTATCCATTTACTCGTTAAACGCCAATTGTAGAGATTACACGAAGCTAATTGATTCGGATTACTATTCAAGTTTAGAGGTAATTGTTATATGTCCATTAGCCTCATTGGCGCTTTTCTTTGCATTTCATCCTTTGTAGCCGAATTTAGAATGTTTTGCATAGTTAATTGGATAATCAATTCATTTCTTTCTTGATTCTTGTTGTTTTGCCACATTCTTTTATTTCTTTTTTATATGAATCTTAATCAATAATAAATGATTAAATCCAAATGAGCCATCGGCCCAATCACAAAGTGATTGGTGAGCCTTTAGGCCCGGATTAGTCACGAGATATAAAGATTTTTCTTATAATTCAATAGTATTGCATCTGTTCTTTATGATTCTTTTTCTTTTAAACCGATTTCTTTGTTATATTTGCTCAATTGATGAAAGATGATGACTTGTTATCCTTTGAGTATCCTAGTTGTATGATTCTCGATTGAACGATGAACCAATTCTTGCAAATTCAAAGAAATGCACCGATTCTAGCACAAATCAATATACGATGAAATTACGAGTTGAATTGGCTTCAATTGATCTCTATCTCAACAGCCACCGGCCTAGCAATGTCCGGGTGAGCCTTTAGGCACGAGAGTCGTCAATTGAATATAAAAACATCTCAAATTGAGAAAGGATCGTAGTCGGCACTAATCGGTGACGCATACCCGCCATGCACGATTGTCCCAACCCGGTTAATAGCATCCGGGAAGCTTCATACTCATCCCGATCATATGTACATGTCAAGGCGATGCTCAATAGCCGTATAATTGTCAAGAATCTCAATTGAATTCGGTGAATTTGATGAAGAAATGATCTTGATACCTGCTCTTACTAAAGATGGAATCGATAGTGTCGTATAAGTATCAACCACCGTATAGATCTTTGATCGGATAATATAGAATGATTCTATGCACTAAGACGATATCAATGTGCTTTGGTCCTGATCGGAGGAAGGAAGTTCCGGCGGCACCGGAACGCCACCCAAGCACGGATCTTGACACATCGGAGGTCGTGGATCGAGAGAGAGATCGTCCGCACGATTCTTGAAGTGTCCGTCAATCTTGAAGAATATCTGATGAACGGGATTTGGCAAGAGTTCGAAAATTTAAAACGAGGAAAGATCGGGCCTTATACATATTAAACACGCATCTTAATTAAATTAAGCGGCCGGATACGTTTAAACATTTAAATAATAACTACGTGCCAATCTACGGCCGTAGATCCATTAAACACTCATCTCAAACTAATCTGGCGGCCCAAGTGAGGAAGAGAGTTAGAAAGATGCGCACCAATCTCGGAGTAGATCTGGCGGCCCAGATTAAGCCCATTAATTAAATAATAACGAGAATAGTAATAATATGGAGTAAATAAATGATTTGAAAATGCTATTGAACTCCAAATTGACTCAAATTTGTTTCTAAAATTTTCTTATTTTTCATACTATTTTTCTGTACAATAATATTCCAGTTTTAAAAATATAATCATGATAAAACAATTTAAAAGCAAAATACATTACATATATTGATATAGTTGACCTAGATTTGACTTGTCATTTTAAATACTATAAAAATTCTAAAAATACAAATAAAAATCATAAATAATAACTAGATATATTTTAGTAATTTTTCAAGTGATTTTCCATGAAATAATAATAGTAATAGTAATATACTATAATAAATAATGAGATTAGCTATATTCTTTGATAAATAAAAAAATATATATGAATAATAATAGATATTATATTGATATTTTCTTGATATTTTCCTGTAAAAAGAATAATAAAAATAAATAGCACAAAATATACAAAATATACTACTATGCATTTTCTTTCATAATAAAGAATGATAATATAGTTTTATAATATGAATTGTATTTCTTTTGTTATTTTTATACAAATATACAAAAATATACTTTGATGAATAAAATGTAATAAAATAATAGTTGTAATAAAAACATAATGAATTTCATCTCTTATGACTAATAATAAAAATCTTATACTTTTCTATAGATAATAAATAGAAATAATAAGAATAGACATAATGAATAGTATAATAAATAGAATAGAATATTAGTAATGATTTCTTTTAGCTATTATAGATATTAAAAAAAGTAATAATAATAAAAATATAATAATAAAAATAATAATAGTAAAATAGTATAGCTAACCATCTTTTGATTTTGTAAATAATTCTTATATAATGAATAGTATTTCAATATAATAGAATATAATAACAAAATCCTATTACTTTAGCTATTATAAACATTTTAAAAATAATACAAATAAAATCATTGCCATTTTATTTTCTATTATTTTAGTAAGTGATTTTCTATAGAATAAATAGAGTTTAGAAATAATAAGAAATAAAATTCTACTATTTTAGCTATTATAAAAATCCCAAAAATATAAATAAAAATCTAGTTAAATAGCTAACCCCTTTTCTATTATTTTGTAAATAATTTTCTACATAGATAAATAGAGTTTAAGAAATAAAAATAATAAAAATAATAATAATAGTAATAAAATAATTATAATAATAATAATAATAATAATAGTAATAATAATAATAATAATAAATACATCTTTATAATAATGGAAGATATTATAATAGACTTTGTGCATTTTTGAATGAATATGCTCACATAAGGAATGTAGAGCCACATATAAATATTTGCACACATGATATGACATTTAGAATGATTAGTCAAGACGAGAACACCTTGACGGAGGATAACTAAGGTTGCAATGACAACATGAGGAGATGCGTTGAGACAGGAACATCTTAACGCGAGAAGATTAAGGCTTTAATAGCAATACGAGAAGATATGTCAAGACAAGAACATCTTGACACTTGATGAAAAATAATAAAATACGTCAAGACAGAACATTTTGACGTAGGATGAATAAGGCTTTGATAGCAATACGAGTAAATATGTCGAGACAAGAACATCTTGGCGCTTGATGAAGAGTAATCAGAGCTACGATATTAACATGGAGATGTACGTTGACTATGAAGAAGAAGAACATTATGATGTCCTAGATAGGTGACATCTTAATGACTCGCTGCCATGAGCAAGTAACTCATGATTGAATACGCTCACACAAGGGGTGTAGGGCGACATAGTAGTTTTGCACAAGTAATGCAACACGTAGAATGATTAGTCGAGACAAGAACATCTTGACGCTCGGCGAAGAATGACCAAAGCTACGACATCGGCATGGAGAGATATGTCGACTTTGAAGATGAAGAACATTACGATGTCCTAGCGAAGTGACATCTTAATGACTCGGTGTCGTGAACAAGTAATTCATGACCATCGAGATGGCAAGACGAACTTGTCCGTCGATGAGTTTGTCTCCGGCTCATCTCCCGAGAATGTGAGATTGAATCGGTCTGTTGGTAGATTCATCCACAAAACGATGAATGCGAACCGTTACTGTAGGTAGGTTCCTTCACTAACACGTGCCTCAATGTTGAACGGCCCGGCGCTTCATGTTTGACATTGTGTGCAATTGTGTTTCCTAGGTTTATGAATCGGCTTAGTGCTACGAATTCATGATCTAGAAGATCGGTGAGAAGAAATACGTGGGCCATAGCCACCCTTCTCCCGATTCACCAACCTCAAGATCAACCGGCTCGCTTGCTTCGAGTTGTATTTTGTGTGATTGGTTGTTGACTAGTTAAGATTGAACCGGTCTGTTTGTAGGTTTATCTTCTAGATCAACGGAGGTCAAGTCGGTCTTCGTATGTAGACTCACCTCAAGCCCCATGAAGAGATTAACTGAGTGCATTGGTAAGGTTACATCTCGAGGTGGCATGGATTTGAACCGATCTGTTTGTAGGTTCGTCCCCCATAGGATAAAACCGATCTGTTTGTAGGTTTTGTCCCCCCTAGATTGAACCGATCTGTTTGTAGGTTCATCTTAGTAGATCCCCTTTTTATAAACTTAGACGACCACTTGCCTATCTCTTAACTATACTATTTGCTTCTCTCTTTCAAAGATCCGAGGTGCCTCGAGGTTCGTAGCCCGGGGGTAATTAACGGTGGGGGCTTGCGCCCACCGAATCTACAAGAACTCACAATCACTAAAAAACCCCTTTGAATGTGCATCCAAATAATCTCTAAACGGCGAGTCGGCCGGCACCCCCGGCGGATGCACGCTCGGGAGGGATCTCCGTGTCCTTCTTCCGCAACCCATCGCCGGCGGCGGTGCGGAGCGCGCGAAAAGGGTCGCACGGGATGCGCACGCCCGGTGGGACCTAGATTCTCCTCTTATCTCGAAAGAGAGAGTCAAATAGAATAGTTAAGAGATACAAGTGGTCTTCTATGTGCTAAAATGACTAATAATTTTCAAGTGTTTTTGTTTTTGCGAAAATGGCATACTTTGGAAATTTCAACCTCGCTCCTACACCGTCATTCTGCAAAGAGCCCGAGAAGGCAAACTATTCATGTTCTTTGGGACCATCCCACAAGAATCGGCGTCTATGGCCCGGCTCCGGTGGCCACGATCACTCCCATGCAACCGTCCAGGATCTCCATCCGGACGAGGAGGAAGAATCGATCACCACGACTCCCAAGGGATCTCCAACAACGTAATGGCCTCTCCTACTACCTCCCCAAAGAGGAGAAGGCGACCGTCCAAGAGGACGACCCCAAAGCGGCGGCCCCAAATCGCCCGTAACTCTCAAGCGTCCGGGAAGAGGGCCACTGGATGCATACGAGAACCAGTGGTGGCTAGGCCGGCTATCCCGATCTCTAACAAATTCACGGCTCTCGAATAGTGGCCAAGAACTCGGCCACGGGCCAACTCCGCCGGGCATGGGAGGTGCCTAAGCCCACACCTCGCCCAACTCAAAGACCTCGGCGCGCGGGACAAGTCTCAAGCCCCTGCCCGAAGCCATCTACAAGGCTCACGGGGCCTCTCGAAGCGAGAGGAAGAGCGTGAGAAACGCTAGGTCGAGACAATACGTCTCCGCTCGGTCCAATCTCAAGACATGGCTCGGCGCAAGCCATTGTCTCAACTCCGCACCCGAAGAGGTTCACATCAAAGGCAACACCTAGCACCCGGCGGTGTGGGTCCCAAAGGGTTCCCGGCCAACAAGGTCCCAATCTCAAGCCCGGCCCGGCAAGGCGGCGGATCCAACGCTCGCCCGAGAGCGTGTTCGGCCGTCTAGGTCGAAGAGTGTATTCGGCGATTAGGCTCGAGAATACCACTCAATAGTCTAAAAATAACGCCTCCTCGACCAAACGAAGAAGAAGAGAAGAACGCTCGCTATGAAGAGCACTTCTCGGTCAACACCATCGGCATAAGCTACGATGCGATCCGGACAACGATCTTTGAGGTGAATATGGCTCGGGATGACCGGTCCCAGCCTAATCAAGCTCACGTCACCAATACCAACAAAAATAATGGTAGAAAAGGAGACCTCCCAAGAGAGTCAATCCAGAGGGCAATAGCGAGGGAAGGGGAAGACCACAACGAAAACCACGACTTCTTCGATAATGAAGATGACGTTGAAACACGTCCCGAGATGCCTATCGATGAGATAGAAATATTAAAAGGCCACATCGAGGCACGGGATGAAGAGGCGATTAGGCAACGGGAGCTAATCGCTACCATGCTTTGAAGCAAAATGAAGAATTGATTAAGGCGGTCAAATCATTGCAAGAATCACAAGACGCCAATTTCAAAGTGGTAGTTCCGTCAAGAAGGGGTCCACAGTACCAAAAGCAATCATAAGGGAAAACAACCCGTCGATTCTAAACCCCATCCACATAGAACCATAGATGTGGAGGCTGAACCAACGGGAATATCCCGGAAAGAGATTCAAGCCATGATTGCCCAGCAAATGCAAATAGCTGGAGGTGGATACGCTATCCCTCTTGTAAAAAACTGTGGACATCCATACCCTGCCATATATGACTTAGAAGAATATCCTAAAGGGTATGTGATCCCCCGCTTCAGGGACCTTCTCAGGGAAGGCAACAAAGACACGAACCCCGAACAACACACAGCCCCGCTTTGTAGCCTCGTGCGGCAACACGGTGGCAATGATGCTGCTTGTTGTTAAGACAATTCCCTCAAAGCCTAGTGGGAACCGCCTTCCAATGGTATTATTCGCTGGAAAACAACAGCATCAGGACCTGGGACGAAATGGCAGACTCGTTCAGGGCGCGATTTGTCATGGTGTCCGACAAAATAAACATAGCCGATCTGGCAAGCACTAAACCCAAGAAAGGGGAGTCAATGACAGATTTTATCAACAGATGGCGGAACCTCAGCATTAAATGCGACCGCACATTAACTGAAGATGAGGCCGTCAACCTAATCATGAAGAACATTGACGGGTGGATGGGCATGCTTCTTGGTGTGACAAAGGTCAACACATTTAAAGACTTGCTCAGATCGGTATCCAACATGGAAAGGATGTCACCGCACACCGTGCCGAGCTTTATGAATAATAGGCCGCAACGAGGGGCCCGAGCTTTGAGAAACCAAAGTGGCATTCACCTCGTTGAAAGATAAGATGGTTGCCAACGCAGACACCCAAGGCGACGACGTGGCACAAATGGCAACAATTATAATAAGGGACCCGGACCCAACCCGGGAGGGAGTTCACGGAGTTTTGAATCCCTTAAACAAAAGAAATCTAGACCGTACTCTTTCGAGAAAAGATAAAGTTGCCCAAATCTTCGGAGGGCACTTTGAAGAACGGCCTAACCTGCTAGACGACCGATAGCGCCGGAAGATGCCGATAAATCGGACGAACCCAACTTTTGCCGTACCACGAATAATAGGGCACTCAATCGAAGATTGCTTTGGTCTTCAAAGATTGGGTCGAGAAGGCGTACAAAAACGGTGAAATTACTTTACCAAAAGGGTTCTTGCAAAGCCCATCGGCCATGAACGAGGCCAATACGATCTCTCATGAGGAAGAGAAAGTCCCGGCCGGCTAAGTGAAGATCAAGAGGAGCGATGGACTACGCACCTATCGAAGAAATCGATTAAAATGCTTAAAGCTCTCGAAAGAACCTGGCATGAAATGGAAAGACGATATCACGCCGGTGGTCCCACCAAAACCCGGGGTATACTATAAGGTGGACCGAGCCAAGATCGGGTTCTTAAGAAGAAAAAGAAGCATAGAAACGACAAGTCCAAAAAGAACAAGATTGAAGAGTACGAGCGGGGCGATCCAGGCGATCACCCTTCACACTTCATCTCCAAAGAAGGCGGGAGAAGTTAACCCTAGGTCAAAAGGAAGAAAATATAAATGAAGAAATAAATAAAGAAGAAAGCGAAGAGATGCGGGGTGCTTCGTGCAATATGGTATATTCTTCTCACGACGAAGATATGCCAACTTTAGAGGAGATGTTCTTCCCGAATGATGAAGGAGAAGCAAGCACCTGCGGGACCAAAAATGAAGAATGTAAAGCCGTACTCCGGTCCGGGACTTATATACCCGAGAGACGGGCTCCCAAGGATTAGATAAAGGAAAGGACAAGGTCCGAATAAAGGTAAAGAGGTCGAGAATCCAAGCAAGAACCTAGAAAGGACCGGTCGACGGGCGAAGAATATAATGTGTTGGCACATCTGCGTAAGATTCCGGCGCTATTAAGCATATTTGACGCGTTGATGATGTCACAAGACCTAAGAGAGGTGCTAATCCGGGCCTTGCAAGATCCCGAGAAGTACAAGTCATACTTCGTAGAGCAAAATATGCGAGGAAGCCCTATTCACGCGCCAAGCGGGCCGCACATAAATTTTACGAGACGATGACCTCTTAATAGGCACCGTCGACCATAACCGCCCGCTATACATCACGGAAACTGCGGAGGGCAAAAGGTTGGTCGCATCCTGGTTGACGAGGGGTCTTCAATCAATATCATGCCGCTTAAAACCCTAAAGACCATCACCTTAGACGTAAAGAATCTATCGATGAAAAGGTGATTATTCATGGCTTCAATCAAAACTCCCAAAAGGCCACAGGAGCTATAACTCGAACACCGCAATGCGGAAGCCTAAGAGCGCCTACTAAATTCTATGTCATTGACGTGAAACCTCTTACGGGCGTTCTTTGGGTCGCCGTGGCTTCACAACAATCGGTCATACCCTACTCTACTGCACCAATGCACAGAAATATATTGAGAATGGTAAGCAAAAGAGAATTGATGGAGATGTCAAACCATTCGGGGTGCATGAGATTAAATTCAACGACGCCCAATATTTTTTGCCCAAATCCGCCATGGCGCCAAGCCGACCAATGACAAAAATAGGTCGAAACCTTTTAACAAAGGCCCAAATTTGATACCTCATCGGAGAAGAAGAAGAGGTCAAATTTAATATTAAACCCCAGAGGTGCTCGAGCCCAAAGACCGGAAGAAAGTCGGGTGAAGAAGCAACATTCCGCTTCAAACGGTGGCTACGTATAAGGCCCAAATAAAACCGAACGAAATCAATACAAGTGATTCGAAGAGGAGGTCATTTTCAATTTTAAACCCGCCAACACCCCTCAAATCCGGATCACGGAGGCAACTTCGGAGAAGACTCAGAAGATTCTAACAACTCGGGCGATATTACCTCGGGAGAAGAGTCGGCCATGATCGTCAATCACGGGAAGAGGAGTCGACGAAGAGATCATCTATCACATCCTCAAAAAGCCATACAAAGGGCACGAAACAGATAATGAAAGCGAGGAGTCATATATGATCAACACGGGATCCGGTGGCGGAAGGGATAACCGGTTAGGCGAGGCCTATAAATGAAGAACGCTCATGGCGGGAAAATTTCGAAGGACGCGTACGGAATGCAATTGACGAAATAAGGCACCGGGTTGAAAATAATAGAAGAGAGGTGTACGAACAATGGGAAGTGATGCGGGATATCAAGGTGCAACACAATGAAATCATGATAATGATTGAAAACACTGCAAACCGCGATCTATAACTCCGAGCTACTCAAGGAGGTGACGAGCGAACCCCGTTCGGGACCCCGAAAGACAAGCACCCGATAGCGGCAAACGGGTAATTGTAATAGTAGATGAATCAAAGGGGAAGAAACGAGAGCTAAGCGATCGACCGTCATGCAAACCCTCGAAGGTCAAGAAGAGTAAACCATACTCTTTCTGAAAAATAAAACGACTCGGATATTTGAGCAAGCTCTAAAGAGCGGGTTAACACTTCCGTCGTAAAAGACCCGGAGACATGGAGAGAGCGGCGAAGGCGAATTACGCCCTTATCATCGCATCTTGGGCCATACAATTGAAGAATGCGGGTATTCAAGGACCTTATAGAAGAAGGGCACGAAATGGGACAATCCAACTCCCGAAGAGCTTTCAACAAGACCCGGCTCCGCACAACTCGAATAATAAAGGGCAAAGGGGTGGCTTATACGATCTCGCACACTCCGTACCTAGTAAACCTAAGGTTGCGAGACGTAAGCCGATCAAAGAAATCTACCGCTCCAACTCGGTCATGAACATTGAGATAGAAGAAGAGATGGCGGCGCTAGAGATTCTTGTGGTCCCCGAAAGGCATTTCAAAGACCTCATACCAAGGAGGTGAACCACATCCAAACCCTAAAGACCTTTGTTGTGCGGCAAGGTAGAGCGCCTCAAAGGGAAAACTATCATCCATAAGGCTATAATTTTCTATCGGAGCGATTCAACCCGATCTACGAAGAAACACAGATCACAACACTTGGAAGAAGTGGGTGATAGAACAAGAATCGGAGAATGCAACGAGTGATGACGCATGTGCATCTCATCCCTTTGGAAAGGAAGCGTATAAAGCGGCAAAAAGGGCAAAATGTACGAGAGACATATCCAAGGCGAGGCCAAGCGCTTCGATGAACTACGGAATGGCGGCCGAGAATAAGGTCCTGGGCCTGGATGGCAAAATAAAATACACCGGGGGTTAGGGTATAAGCTGCGATGACGCGGCATGTTTTGAGGGTCCCTCAACGGGTGCAAGTATGGAAGAAAGGCTGTTGCATGACTTCGTTGAAATGCTTTGAATAATGAAACGAAGAGGACAATACCCCGGTCTGAAAAATGCTTTGAAGCGGCTAGAAAAGGAACCTAATACGGTCGATGAGTTAGTGAAATCAATGCGGGACGGAAGAAGACCGCGACCAACTTTCATAAGCGCGTCGTTACCAAAGGAGGTGGGCGACGGGTTGAAGACATTCCTTAAAAGCTATATGGAGTTTGCTTCGCTTGGAGTTATAAAGAAATGCACTGGATTAGATCCTAACGTAGCGAGTTCATTACTTAAAAATTGATCCAACCTTCAAGCCGATTAAACAAGCGCCAGGCGGATGAGAATAGAGCTCGAAGAGAAGGTCGTGGAAGAGACAAAGAAACTCATCGACGCGGTTTCATACGGGAAGAAGAGACGCCGAGAATGGGTGGCTAGCATTGTCCGGTTAAGAAGAAAAATGGGCAAATCCGCATTTGCGTAGATTTTCGGGACCTAAACAAGGCGTGCCCTAAGGATGATTTCCCGCTCCCGATGTAGAAATCATAATCGACCATACATCCTCCTATGAAGTCTTCTCCTTCATGGACGGTTACGCGGGCTATAATCAAATCAAAATGGCGCCGAGAAGATGAGAGGCATACGGCATTCCGCACGCCGATTGGCATATATTGCTACGAGTCATGCGTTTGGGCTCAAAAATGCGGGAGCCACCTACCAACGGGCGATGACGAAAATATTCGACGATCTAATCCACAAGATAGTAGAGTGCTATGTGGATGACCTAGTCATCAAGGCCATGTCATATGAAGAACACCTCCATACCTCGAGGTCGTTTTCAACCTTTGAGAGAACATGCGCTCAAACTAAACCCGTTGAAATGCGCATTCATGGTATCATCGGTAAATTTACGGGGTTTGTGGTACGCCACGGGGGCATTGAGATAGACCGGGCAAGATCAAAGCAATAAGCTGAACTATCCCCGCCAAAGAACTTAAAACAATTGCGATCATTGCAAGGGCAATTGGCGTATATCGGCGGTTCATAGCCAATTTATCGGGTAAAATCCAACCATTCACCCGGTGACTAAGAAGAATATCCCGTTCAAGTGGGATGGCGAGTGCCGGCGAGCCTTTGAAGAGATCAAGGCATACCTACTCAACCCTCCCGGTATTGGCGGCGCCCATGCCGGGAAGGAGCTCATATTATACACGACCGCTCGGATGGATCCTTGGGAGCCCTATTGGCACAAGAAAACCGGGATGGTAACCAAAATGCGCTTGTATTACTTAAAGCGCATGATGGTGGGGGGCGAGAACACGGGTATTCGCACCGATCGAGAAGCATTGCACAGCCACTAATCTTCGCGGTGAAGAAATTGAGGCATTACATGCTAGCCCACAAAATCATATTAATATCCAAGGTGGACCTCTCAAATATCGATGACTCGGCCAATGTTGACGGGGAGGTGGCCAAGTGGGCTATCATTCTTCACCAGAGTTCGACATCACCTATACACGCAAAAGGCGATAAAGGGGCGGCGCTAGCAGATTTCTGAGCTGCACACACCGATCCAAGATGACTCCCCATTAAAATGTGACTTTCCGATGAGGAAACTCTACATGTTGAAGAAGGAAGTCCTATATGGGAGATGTACTTTGATGGCGCCTCGTCGATCAAGCCGATCGCGGGCCGGGAGTCCCAATGTGCGGGCGGCGCGGGACTAGTCTTCGTAACCCGGAAGGCGGGATAATACGACATTCTCGGCTTTAACCGAACCATGCACAAATAATGAAGCGAGTATGAGGCACTTATCGCGGACTAGAGCTATCACTGGAACTAGAGATCAAGGCGTGCGTATCTTTGGGGATTCACGGTGATAATAAATCAAATAATTGGCGAATATAAAGTTTTAAAGCGGAACTAATACAATATCACCGAAAGGCCATGGAATTAATGAAGAAAATCCCGTACGTGTCCATCGAGAAGGTCACGAGGTGTGAACGGTGAAACGGATCGTTGGCCAAACTCGCTAAAGAGAGCTGGGTGAACCAACGAGCGGAAATCCACATCATCGTCCGCAATAGAAGACCATTATCATTGTGTCGGACGACGGACAATGTGAATAATGAAAATGCGGGCTAGAAAAGATGGAATGCCAAGAGACAATGATAAGCGAAGAAGACGATGATTGGAGACAACCGTTCATCGAATATTTCCGGCATGGCACCCTCCCCAAGGATAAAAGGATAGGCGATCAACTAAGAAAACGGGTACTACGGTATGCATATGTGGGCAATACGCTATACCGTAGGTCTTATGATCGATTGTGGCTAAGATGCGTATCGGGGCACTGAAGCCAGAAGCGAGGTTATGAAAGAAGTTCATTCGGGCTATGTGGAGCGCATCGATCTGGGCCAAAAATGAAGCTAAAGATCAAGCGAATGGGATATTATTGGCCCACAATGGTGGGCGATTGTGAAGCTCACGCAAGGAAGTGCGCATGTGCCGGATACACGGCCCTTTTATACATCAAGCGCCAAACCCGTTGCACCCCACGGTAGCATCCTGGCCATTTAATATGTGGGGTACGGAACATAGTAGGGCCCATAGACCCTCCTACGTCGAGAGGTCACTTAGGTTCGTCTTGGCGACAACGGATTACTTTACAAAATGGGGCTGAAAGCCATCCCACTCAAAGAAGTTAAAGCATCCGATGTGGTTAAATTCTTCAAGACGCACATCCTTTACCGATTCGGTACCCATGACGGATAATATCCGATAATGGGACGGCCTTCAAGAGCTCCAAAGTCTATGCCCTGGCGGAGCAATTTAACATTGGATTGGAGATTCTCGTCCATTTATAATCAGAGAGCCAACGGCTGGCCGAAAGCCTTTAATAAAACCACAATAAATATCATGAAGAAGACGTGGACGGCAACCAACGAGGCCCAGGATAACCGTCTACGGGAGGCATTATGGGCTTACTGGGACCACGTACGAACGCCTACGCAAGCTACCCGTATTCTCGGCTTTTGGGGTTGAAGCGTTCTCCCTCTTGAGGTGGAATTACCGTCATTACGGGTGGCTATGCAAAATAATATGACCATGGACGAATGCCAACAACTTAGACTGGACGAGTTGGATGCCATGGACGAAAAGAGATTGACAGCCCAGCAGAACCTTGAAATATATCAGGCAAAAATGGCAAGGGCATATGATAAGATGGCGCGAGTCAGGGCATTTCAACAAGGGGAGCTTGTTCTTGTCCTCAAGAGGCCGATCATTGGCCGGCACATCGGCCCAAAATTCTCCCCGAATTGGGAAGGGCCATACGTAATTGAGAAGGTATACGGGGGCGGCGCATGCCAACTCATAGACCATGAAGGTGAAAGGCCCATGCCACCGATTAATGGGCGATATACGAAGAAGTACTACACATAGCCGGAGCGGGGCCGATCGAGTAGTATCTATTGTAAATAAATAAGGAGGGAATAAGTGTTCGCTTACACACACGTGCACGAAACACAAACCCACTGTCTAACCTCCACTTTTGCATAAAAATCCCAAAAACCCTACTTGTGCATACGTAAATAGAATGCATCTAAAAAATCCAAAACCACACAAATACATTTAGCCCTATAACAAAATAAAAAATAGAATAAGGGAATACAACGCCAAAACCACGCGAGAATGTAAGGCGAGAGCTTTGGTGTTTGGGCTCACAATACAAATACCAGGGTTTGTCCATTTGATACGAGAATAAACACAAAAATGGGCGGGGTTTGCGGTTTGTCCCTCAAACTATCATTTGCCCATGACGAAAGTTGCTCATATTGGTCGCCCACGGCGCAAGCCAAGGGATAGGTCGAGCAAATTGGTGGCTAGTAAATAGCCGCTTAGAGGGCATATGAATAAATAACTCTCGTATTATTAGTAACATGTATCACTAATAACCAAAAAAATCGCCTTCTTCTAATAAAAATGAAAGGATATATATGTAAAACAATAAAAACCTACTTTCCTACTTATAAAAAAAAAAATGATAATAAAAATAATAAAATCTTTTCAATAAGGGGTTGCCACCTTTGTCCCCGACACCACGAGTGTTATACAAAGCCGGGTTGGGTGCATTCATCAGTAAAAGCACCACGCGCCGAAGAAATGGTGTGTCATAATCCCGACATATCATGGAGGGGTCGGATCAAGGGTTTACGCTTGTACCCGAGGCATTTCATGTTAAACAAAGCGGCTCGCTTAAAGAAGTGACTCGGGTCATGGAGAGCGGACTACCGATGGCTTGTCTCGCGAGGGATGCGTGATGGATGTTTGAGGGTAGCTAAAATATAAAAAACGGGTTGGGTACATTCATCCGCAAAAGTACCACACGCCCAAGGAGGTGATCTGTTTCTAATCCCAAAATAGGTCATGGAGGGGTCGGACTAAGGGTTTATGCTTTTGCCCAGACATTCGGTGTCAAATAAAGTAATTCGCTTAAAGAAGTGACTCGGGTCATGGAGAGCGGACCTACCGATGGCTTTGTCTCGCGGGGATGCGTGATGGATGTTTGAGGGTAGTACCCCCACAAAACAAATTGAGTGGAGATGAGTGAATGTGAGTTTCCACTTTGGCACTAAACGGTGCACAAATGAGGAGAGTGGGTGAGCTTCCACAAAATAAATGTCAATTAAATATACAAGGAGCATCCACAAAATGGTGTTATCAATTGCATCCATAATTCAATTGATGCGGTAAGTTTATCCATCGGTAATAAAGGGATAAACGGGTTTATTACATACCGACCTAGAGGTCAATACGGACGGGTTCGGTATCAAGTAAAATACCACGGCTACTTGAGTTTATATTGCTATAAATAAAGAGAAATGATGTATAGAATCAATGTAATAGGATGTTGTAAGATTTTCCTTTTATTTTAGACGCATTGCAAAGCGATTGTAATAGGCGCTCTTGCAAATAAGATTGGAGGCGCATAGCATGAAATCAATAAAATACTTCCTCGCGGCTGAGAGGAAGCAATGAAAGAATAATAATAGAAGTAAACATCATCCACAACAAGAGATCAAAATGATAAATGTCAATGCATCCTATATCAAGTATAGTAAAAGAAAAGGAGAAAAGAAGAAATGAAAAGTACAGTCTATGGGCCCAAAAAGCGGGACTCCAACTCTAATAGCACAGTACTAATAGTCTCCAGATAATCATGGAGGGAGTGCCTGTCCTCCTCCGAAGCCGTCTCAAAATCCAAAAAGCGAGCGAAGGCACTATCCGGACGCTCGTGTGAATGCGCGGCTACGGGAGACGTCCCGCGGATGTCGGGAGAAGCCCTCCACCGATGATGCGTGGTCCTCAGCTCTGCACGAGCGGTCGAGCGGGCCCGCCACGACTCCCATAGAGCGGAGAGTAGCACAAGAAGAGAGCGGCGAAGATAATGGAGTCGAGCGACCTCCAATACTGCTGCGCGGCTCATGGATCTCCAACTCGTGCTTTGGTATACGAGGGAGCTCGCATCTGGTAAGCCACGAGCGACTCCTCACACCTCCTGGAAATGAAAGTGCTCTCGAGACGAGGTGCGATGAGTAGAGCGGTGCGATGGTATCCCGCATCGGCCATACCACCGTCAAAAGAGAAACGGCGGGCGAGAGAGTCCAAGACCTCGAAATCTAGCGGATAGCCTCCGAAGAAAGTATCCGGAGTGCATCCGCCAACGCGACCAAGGCGAGCGCACATCCCTCGATGAAACATCTGCAAGTAAAATAAATGGGTTAGACAAATTGTTATAACCTAAGAAGAGATAGAAGGAAGAAAAGATCTAACCTATTGCCTCGTCGCCTGAGACAGGCGGGACTGAGTCAGGGATAGGGATGTCGGTCGCCTCAGGAGGACCCATAGGTGCACTAGACCGACTACAAAATAAAATGAAGAAGTATAAGTACATGAAAAGTAAAATACGGGCAAATGATAAAAGAAATATAAAGTACGGGAGAAGTATGAGGCTCGGCAAGACCCTCGCTAGCATTGGAACCCCGTCTACGGGGTGTGGAATAGGCGCTCCACCGACCACTCTCATCCAACTCGAGTCATAATCGGCCGCAACCGCTCGGTCGAGACTGCGCCATCTGTGGCCATGAGAGGCTGCCGTCGGGAGATGAAGAAGCATGAGATGGCCTCCTCGATCGGTAATGGCTCGTCGCTGCGGGCTCGACGACCATGGACTCCTCTGCTCTAAAGAAGCCTCCTGCGGTAATACAAGAGTGAGCAGCGGCCCCGAGAACCACATCAAATGAGTCACGAGTCTCCGGTGGGTACCAGCAAGATCGACGGAGAAGCGGGGCGTCATGAAAGAAAGGCTCGGCGATGTGGAGATGCCATGTCATCGGCCTCGGGTCTGTAAAATTTACATGTAAGAATGAAAATACTAGTGCATGCGCAACTAGGTATCAAATGGAGCACACGAACTGCGACGACAAGGTCGGTGCAAAACCACGAAATGGCGGCACTCGCGGCGGCGATGGATGCTGCTACGATGTCATCTGAAGCGCCTCTCTATAGGAGATGTCCCGTGAGCTAAAAATAAACCCTAATCGAAAATATAAATGAAGTGCGCCGAATAAGGATAGGCGAGTCGGTAAAGAAAGTCACCGGAGTGGGAGAAGGAAAAGAAAATGGAGAAGACGGTGAGAGGCGCCGTCTCGATCTCTCCCCATGGTAGGCGGAGCCGGTGGCTCGACATGTGGGCGAGAATGAACGCCAACTACTCGTGGACGAGGGACCAGAGAACCGGGCTCCGCGTGATCATACTCATAAGCCAGCTCTGAATCAAAGAAGAATTGGTCGAAATGAGATGAGGCTTATCGAAAAGAAATAACCTAAAGGGATGATGAAGCATACACAGCGTGAGAATGGTCCTAACGGGAGCATGAGAAAACCATTTGTCTAAACCACGAAAGTCGACGGGCTCTACGGCAATGGCGGAAAGAGGCTGCGATCACGCGAAACGGTGCCATCTAATAGAGGCGGCCATCTCGCGGACATGTACTCCGGACGACCACGGAGGAGTATACGGCGATAAGAGCGAATGGTCCCATAATACCACTGCGATAACGCCTCGTGAAGGTGGAAGTCCTAGAGGTGGATACCATCGATAGCGAGTGCACGTGCCTAGTCGGAAGAGGTGAGTGTAGCACCATCCGATACCCTCCAAATCGGCCGATGATATAGGGCGGAGAAGAGGCGGGAATATCTGATCCAAGCGAGCGATGTGCACATCTATGTGGCGAATAGGGCTCAATGAACATATAATCGCCCAATGCGAGAGGAAGAAAGCCACGACGAATGCGATCGGGTACTCTAAATCAATAGGCACTGGCTCGAATGCTAGAAGAGTCGGAAGAGGGAACTCTGTTTGTCAATCACCATCCTGTCGGCAACCCTAGATGTCCCACGGGCCACGATGCGGTCTCTCGGAGAAGCGCGGATGGTCTCGACTCTGAAGAATCTATACGGGCGACCTCGGAGTCGATGAAGTGCGGCTGCACCCCAGCTAAGTCGCCCATAAGGGTAGACGATCTCGTAGCGTGACCGCCATGCGGGATCATATGAGCCGGACGATGCAAATGGAGCCATCCGCTAATCGGATGCCACGGGATCGGCTCACGGCGGCACCGTGAAGGACTACGAGATGAAGTCGGACCAGCGGAGGCACCTATAAATGTTGGCCGGTACGAGCACGGCCAAGGAAATCCTGTCGCCACGCGCGATCGGGCTCGCCATAACGAACAGGGTCGAATGGTGTATGCGGGGGAGCTAGGTAATAAGAAATAGCGAGATCCACGAAATGAAAGGCTGTCAAATAAGTCTCCCGATCCACGTCATGTGAACACGGGGTATCTGAGATGGGATAGGGCCGTCATGATGAATCTCGAGCCGACACATGCCAAATGGATCTCGGTGGAAGCCGGACCGTAGGGCGAGTGTGGACCGATCGGTGAAATAGGCGATCCAATGTACGAACGGAACTCGGGATGCCCCTCTCGTAGATGATGGTAAATCTCGTAAATCCTATGCAAAGAAGGCGGGAATCGAGTGAAGTCCCCCGAGTCAGCGGGCGAGACCATGAACTCGTCATAGAAATGGCCGAAGATCGGCAGCCCGGTCAACTGCTGTATCTCTAGGAGGGTCGGAGTCAGCTCCCGATCATCGATGAACAGAGTATTAGTGGAATAGTTCCACCTTTCACAAAAGGCCCGTAGCCAGGGTGTGTCGATATGATAATGAAACATCGACAAGAAAACCGAGTCATATATCCCGGCTCGCCTGAGCAGAGTCCCCTCCCGCATGAGCACGTATCGGGTCCACTCTAGCTGATATCCATGGCACTCCAAAGGAGTGATGAAGGGAGCAGTAGTCCATCTGTGAGCCTCCCCGTCTATAATCTCCTTGCCCAGGAGATGTGTCAAAGGAGCCGTAGAAGCGACGCCTAAAGGCTGAAGGGGCATGATGTCATGAGGCTGATCATCCCTGAAGAATAAACGGCCGCCTCGCGGGTAGACGAGAGTCGCTCGGATGGGCGAGACGAGAGGAGTCCAATCGCTAGGATCCTCATAAAAAGAATGATAATGTCCCAAGGGGCGACGCGGAATGGCGTCATGAGAAAGAACTACAATACCGAAGAAGAGAAGACGTCATGAGAAATGAAGTGATGAATAATAAGGAATAATGCACCAAGACAAGCCTTTCGAGCGTTCAAGACTCGTCTTGGTGGGTGGCTCTTTGTTTACCCTTGAAAAATTTCAAGGATGAGTAGATGAATAAATGAAATAAATTGATGATAAATCATAAGAAAGGGGAAGAAGAGAGAGAAACGGTGGAAAGGTGGCCCGATCGGGAAAGGTCATTATAACCCGGAACAAATCCATTAGTCCCACAATGGAATGTTGGGCATGAAGTGAAGAGTATAAATACCCCGCTATTCTCTATCCATTCGAGCATGAGTGACACCCAAGAAGATCGAGGGAGGAGGAGACCTCTTGGGTGTCACCATGTGATTTTATCTTTTACGACAAGTGGGACCCACATGGCGGTCCCTTATGAAGCGACTCGATGATATGGACCTAGCCTATTTTGCTAAGAAAGCTAACCAACCCGGAACGAGAGGTTAAGCATTAATCCCACAATGGAATAATATGGTGAAAGACGAGGATATAAATACCCCACCACCTCCTATTCATTTGAGGTGGTGACCTCGAGAGATTTAGGAGAGAGAAAATCTCTTGATGGGTCGACCATTTGATTACATCTTATCGACAAGTGGAACCCACCTAGCGAGTCCCTTGTAGATGAATCTAACAACATAGTCTATCGATGAGTCACCATGTGACTATTTTCAACGACAATTGGACCCCACGCCTCGATGTAATCTATTGAAGGAGTCGAGAATTGAACCACTAGAAATCGCCTTTGAAGCTAACCCTAGAAAGGAGGCTGACAGTATAATCCCTATGCTACATGAAATGATGTCAATGCCAAGCTAGCATTTTGATGCAACTAGTCATGAGAAATTCTAAATGTGATTTTGCTTTCAAGGTGACACAGGTGCCAAAGTACGAGCAACCACCTAACCATGCTTTGATTTGTGTCAATTCGATAAGTAGTCGTTCTTTGACCAAGTCACCCTCATGTTAAGGGATTGAAAGTCAATTTCACAAGGCGATCAGTGCCAAAGGCTGGGAGCAACCACTGATCAAGTCTAGATTTGTATTAATTGGCGATAAGTAGTCGGCATTTGATCAAATCAAGCCCTAATGAATATCAATATAAGTCTAATTGGTATTTAGTTAGGGTGGTTTCTGCAAGAGGAGATAATTGGCGAGAGACACGAGCTACAATTGAGATCGGGGATTAATTCATAAGGAATATTAGGGTTTTATGGACAAAAGAATTTTTAATTCAGAGAGGCAGGGGTAAAAATGGAATTAAAAATTACAGGGATGATCATCATGAATTTAGGGATTTTTGGTGAAATTTTCATGATTTTTGGATAAGTGGAGCTATTAAAATAAATTCGGGGAAAATAAAGACGAGAATAAATGGATTAATCAAAGGCGAGATTCAATCGGGGGTTCATCGGGTGCAACTTGGGGACGAGACACATGCGGGTGCAAGCGGGGATCCTAAGCACACCTACACCGAATCGGGGAAGAGAGAGAGTGTGACACGTGTCGGCATCTCAGGGCCACCTCGCGACACGTGTCGGCGCCCCAGTTGGTCCGCTCGGCCATGTGGGCCCCGCCCACCATCTTGACGACATGTGGGCCCCGCGACATGCCACGTGGCAAGATCGACGGGTCCACCTCATACTATCCTATGCCACATGGCATCACACCGATGGTCCATTACACTCCCTCTGTGCCACGTGGCACGACCGGAGGAGGCCGCTCGCACTAACCTCGAAGCCACGTACATGCACACGGCCACATGAAGCCATCTCGGCTCGGTGTGCCACATGGCATTGTTCTAGCGAGCCACCTCACCATATTAATTACGGTCGATACACATGGCGGCGAGCTATTGGACCAAGACTATACGGGTGGACCTATCATGTGCCATGTGTCGCTCATAGAATTAATGCACGCGATCAGCAAAATTAAACAAGGTGATTAATATAAACATTGCCGGATCGGATGAAGCGACCAATAGAAACACGCCACATTAGCATGATTAATCCTAAAATTGCGACATGGCTACTCTAAGCCCATTTACATCGACAATGGGGCCCATAGTCGAGAGATTCGGATAGAGGCGCATAGTTAAGCCATGAACCAAGTCTATATAGCTTTATTCATTCGATTCACGCAATTGAATTTAAAAAGAAAGCGAGAGAGAGATAAACCTGGTGCATGAGCCCTATGCGTGCTTGCTCCGCTTCTCTTACGCCCTTTGGATCACGTGTGCGTGCGCATCCAAGCTAGCGGAAGGGCCTTCTCCCTCCTCTTCTTCTCGCCATTGCCCGATTCAACCAGAAGCTTGCGCCTTCCGCTTCCCTTGACGCCTCGCCATGATTGAAGATGATCGACGGATAGTGATGATTAGGCGGCCGAATTATAGGTGCTATTGAATCAACGGATGAAAAGGGATGAACAAAGGATGAAATCGGTTTATTACAAGAATTGAGTTTATAAGAGGAGATGAATTAACACTCTGGAGATCAAATTGCACGGCAAGGTCGATCCTTTAGGGCAAGGCGACGCCAATGGAGGTGAATTGATGAGGCAATTTGAAGTATGAGATGCTAATTGATCAAAAGAAGAAAATGAGGCAGAAAAGGGATTAGTGAAATTGGAAATGGTGAATGAATAAAATAGCAGTCAGAGTGATCATGGAGTGTTTAAATAGTAAGTAATGACCTTGGGCCGCTTGTCGGTTGAGTTATGTGAGTAATTGAGAGTGTGGAGTCAAACCAAATCGCGGCACGGTCAAAAATCCTAACGAGAAACGGTTATACGAGCTAGCGACAACAAACACAAACTTATCGGACCGTTAATTGAATTAGAATGGAGGGTGAAGATGAACCCAAGGTGGCAATCCGAGTGAAAGGCAATTAACCAATCACAATTGTGATTAATCGACCTAATTAGCCTATATAAACCAAAATTGGCGACAACAAGAGGGACATACATACACACATCCATACATCCATTAGTAGAGCAATTGAGAGTATCCATTTCTTGTTAAACGCCAATTGTAGAGATTACACGAAGCTAATTGATTCGGATTACTATTCAAGTTTAGAGGTAATTGTTATATGTCCATTAGCCTCATTGGCGCTTTTCTTTGCATTTCATCCTTTGTAGCTTTGAATTTAGAATGTTTTGCATAGTTAATTGGATAATCAATTCATTTCTTTCTTGATTCTTGTTGTTTTGCCACATTCTTTTATTTCTTTTTTATATGAATCTTAATCAATAATAAATGATTAAATCCGGTGAGCCATTTGAGCCCATCACAAAGTGATTGGTGAGCCTTTAGGCTGGATTAGTCACGGATATAAAGATTTTTCTTATAATTCAATAGTATTGCATCTGTTCTTTATGATTCTTTTTCTTTTAAACCGATTTCTTTGTTATATTTGCTCAATTGATGAAAGATGATGACTTGTTATCCTTTGAGTATCCTAGTTGTATGATTACGATTGAACAGATGAACCATTCTTGCAAATTCAAAGAAATGCCTTGATTCTAGCACAAATCAATATCTTGATGAAATTACGAGTTGAATTGGCTTCAATTGATCTCTATCTCGGCGAGCCATGGCCCTAGCAATGTACGGGTGAGCCTTTAGGCACGAGAGTCGTCAATTGAATATAAAAACATCTCGAATTGAGAAAGGATCGTAGTCGGTACCAATCGGTGCGCATACCATACCATCATGCACGATTGTCCCACCGGTTAATAGCATCCGGAAGCTTCATACTCATCCCGGATCATATGTACATGTCAAGGCGATGCTCAATAGGCTGTATAATTGTCAAGAATCTCAATTGAATTCGGTGAATTTGATGAAGAAATGATCTTGATACGGGTTCTTCTAGCACGATGCGATAGTGTCGTATAAGTATCAACCATAGTATAGATCTTTGATCGGATAATATAGAATGATTCTATGCACTAAGACGATATCAATGTCTTTGGTCGATCGGAGGAAGGAAGTTCCGGCGGCCAAGGAACGCCACACAGCACGGATCTTGACACGTCGGGAGGTCGGGGAGCGAGGAGAGATCGTACGCACGATTCTTGAAGTGTCGTCAATCTTGAAGAATATCGATGAACGGGATTTGGCAAGAGTTCGAAAATTTAAAACGAGGAAAGATCTGGGCCTTATACATATTAAACACGCATCTTAATTAAATTAAGCGGCCCAGATACGTTTAAACATTTAAATAATAACTACGTGCCAATACGGGCGTAGATCCATTAAACACTCATCTCAAACTAATCTGGCGGCCCAAGTGAGGAAGAGAGTTAGAAAGATGCGCACCAATCTCGGAGTAGATCGGCGGCCCAGTTAAGCCGTTAATTAAATAATAACAGAATAGTAATAATATGGAGTAAATAAATGATTTGAAAATGCTATTGAACTCCAAATTGACTCAAATTTGTTTCTAAAATTTTCTTATTTTTCATACTATTTTTCTGTACAATAATATTCCAGTTTTAAAAATATAATCATGATAAAACAATTTAAAAGCAAAATACATTACATATATTGATATAGTTGACCTAGATTTGACTTGTCATTTTAAATACTATAAAAATTCTAAAAATACAAATAAAAATCATAAATAATAACTAGATATATTTTAGTAATTTTTCAAGTGATTTTCCATGAAATAATAATAGTAATAGTAATATACTATAATAAATAATGAGATTAGCTATATTCTTTGATAAATAAAAAAATATATATGAATAATAATAGATATTATATTGATATTTTCTTGATATTTTCCTGTAAAAAGAATAATAAAAATAAATAGCACAAAATATACAAAATATACTACTATGCATTTTCTTTCATAATAAAGAATGATAATATAGTTTTATAATATGAATTGTATTTCTTTTGTTATTTTTATACAAATATACAAAAATATACTTTGATGAATAAAATGTAATAAAATAATAGTTGTAATAAAAACATAATGAATTTCATCTCTTATGACTAATAATAAAAATCTTATACTTTTCTATAGATAATAAATAGAAATAATAAGAATAGACATAATGAATAGTATAATAAATAGAATAGAATATTAGTAATGATTTCTTTTAGCTATTATAGATATTAAAAAAAAAGTAATAATAATAAAAATATAATAATAAAAATAATAATAGTAAAATAGTATAGCTAACCATCTTTTGATTTTGTAAATAATTCTTATATAATGAATAGTATTTCAATATAATAGAATATAATAACAAAATCCTATTACTTTAGCTATTATAAACATTTTAAAAATAATACAAATAAAATCATTGCCATTTTATTTTCTATTATTTTAGTAAGTGATTTTCTATAGAATAAATAGAGTTTAGAAATAATAAGAAATAAAATTCTACTATTTTAGCTATTATAAAAATCCCAAAAATATAAATAAAAATCTAGTTAAATAGCTAACCCCTTTTCTATTATTTTGTAAATAATTTTCTACATAGATAAATAGAGTTTAAGAAATAAAAATAATAAAAATAATAATAATAGTAATAAAATAATTATAATAATAATAATAATAATAATAGTAATAATAATAATAATAATAAATACATCTTTATAATAATGGAAGATATTATAATAGACTTTGTGCATTTTTGAATGAATATGCTCACATAAGGAATGTAGAGCCACATATAAATATTTGCACACATGATATGACATTTAGAATGATTAGTCAAGACGAGAACACCTTGACGGAGGATAACTAAGGTTGCAATGACAACATGAGGAGATGCGTTGAGACAGGAACATCTTAACGCGAGAAGATTAAGGCTTTAATAGCAATACGAGAAGATATGTCAAGACAAGAACATCTTGACACTTGATGAAAAATAATAAAATACGTCAAGACAGGAACATTTTGACGTAGGATGAATAAGGCTTTGATAGCAATACGAGTAAATATGTCGAGACAAGAACATCTTGGCGCTTGATGAAGAGTAATCAGAGCTACGATATTAACATGGAGATGTACGTTGACTCTGAAGAAGAAGAACATTATGATGTCCTAGATAGGTGACATCTTAATGACTGTTTACCATGAGCAAGTAACTCATGATTGAATACGCTCACACAAGAGGGTGTAGGGCAACATAGTAGTTTTGCACAAGTAATGCAACACGTAGAATGATTAGTCGAGACAAGAACATCTTGACGCTCGCTGAAGAATGACCAAAGCTACGACATCAGCATGGAGAGATATGTCGACTTTGAAGATGAAGAACATTACGATGTCCTAGCGAAGTGACATCTTAATGACTCGGTGTCGTGAACAAGTAATTCATGACCATCGAGATGGCAAGACTGAACTTGTCCGTCGATGAGTTTGTCTCCTGGCTCATCTCCCGAGAATGTGAGATTGAATCGGTCTGTTGGTAGATTCATCCACAAAACAGTGAATGCGAACCGTTCGTAGGTAGGTTCCTTCACTTAACCCGTGCCTCAATGTTGAACTGGCCCAGCGCTTCATGTTTGACATTGTGTGCAATTGTGTTTCCTAGGTTTATGAATCGGCTTAGTGCTACGAATTCATGATCTAGAAGATCGGTGAGAAGAAATACGTGGGCCATAGCCACCCTTCTCCTGATTCACCAACCTCAAGATCAACCGGCTCAGTGCTTCGAGTTGTATTTTGTGTGATTGGTTGTTGACTAGTTAAGATTGAACCGGTCTGTTTGTAGGTTTATCTTCTAGATCAACGGAGGTCAAGTCGGTACGTATGTAGACTCACCTCAAGCCCCTATGAAGAGATTAACGCCCACCGTCTAGCTCAGCAGGGAAGGGGATGAGTTCCTGTCGTGTGGGGCCCAGCGGCAGTGAAATAAACAAGGGAGAGAGGTGGTGCCGATCGGGTGGTCTCGGTGCGTGTGGTCCGACCCCACATGTAAGGTTTAATGAGAAACAAACGTGGTACACCAAGTTCACCCACTTACTCATTTCTTTCAAACGGATTTCCAGCGCCAAAGCTCTTTTTTCTGTTTGGCAGCCCCAAGTTTGCACCCAGTTAACTCCTTAGCTCCAAGTTGCACCCTTAAAAGTCCCTTGATTGAATCTCAGCCTTCCAATTAGCCCTATTTTCTTTCTCCAATTTATTTTAATAGATCCCTTCATCCAAAAATCATGAAATTTTCACCAAAATTCTCTAAAATCATGATGATCATCTCTGTATTTTTATTTTCCCATTTTACCCCTGTCTTCTTGTGCTAAAAATTCCATGATCAATAAAACCCTGTTTTATTCTTATAAAATCTCCATTTATCAGTTGTAGCTCAGTTTCTCTGCCAAATAAATTCTCCTTGCAGAAACCACCCTAACTAAATACCAATTAGACTTATATTGATATTCATTAGGGTTTGATTTGATCAAATGCTGACTACTTATCGAAGAATTAATACAAATCTAGACTTGATCGATGGTTGCTCCCGACTTTGGCACTGATCGTCTTGTGAAATTGACTTTCAATCCCTTAACATGAGGGTAATTTGGTCATAGAGTGACTACTTATCAAAGAATTGACACAAATTAAAGCATGGTTAGGTGGTTGCTCACGACTTTGGCACCAGGTCAGCCTTGAAAGCAAAAATCACATTGGGATTTCTCATGATTGGTTGTATCAAAATACTGGCTTGGCATTGATACTATTCCATGTAGTACAGGGATTGTACTGCTTCAGCTCATAGGGTTTGATCTTGGCTTTCTCTCTTGTATTTCTTCCTTCAGCCTTTCAGGGGTAAACAAAGATACATTGGAAATTGCTGTTTCAACAAGTTGTTTAAGATTTTTAACATTTATTGCCTCATAACGATAAATAATTTCGTGAAAATTAACATAATTACTCATAATTGTGTCTATTAGAAGATTATCCAATTAACACTTCGATATGAACATTCTACGACATGAATTTTGCATAAAAAAATAAGCAAGATGCATTAAAAACAGTTGTTTAAACAAGTTGTTTGAGTATTTTATAAATATTGGCCGCATAACTACACATAACTTCGCACATAATTATCCAATTAACACTCCAATATGAATATCCTTTAACAAAGTAATTTTTCATAAAATATAAATAAGATACATTTGAAACTGCTTTTTAAACAAGTTGTTTAAGATTTTCAAAATTTATTATCTCATAACTACTTTTAATTTCGTGAAAATAAATATAATTACTCTCAATTATGCCTATTAGAAGATTATCCAATTAATACTTCGATATGAATATTCTATGACACTATGTTTGCACAAAACATAAGTAAGATGCATTAAAAAACAAAGCAGCAGTTTAAACTAGTTGATTGAGTATTTTCAAATTTTTTGCCGCATATCTATATATAATTTCTTTAAAATTAATATAATTACTCTAAATTATGCCTATTATAAGATTATCCAATTAACACCTCGATATGAATATTCTACGACATGAAATTTGCACAAAAAATAAGTAAGATGCATTAAAAACAGAGATGTTTATACATGTTGTTTGAGTTTTTTTAATTTTTGGCCGCATAACTACAAATAACTTCGCGCAAATTAAAATAATTACTCCTAATTATGCCTATTATATAATTATCCAATTAACACTCCAATATGAATATCCCGTATCAACAATTTTTAATAAAACATAAATAGGATACATTTGAACCTCGCTTTTTAAACAAATTGTTTAAGATTTTAAAAAATTATGGTCTCATTACTACTTATATTTCATGAAAATTAATAAAATTACTCCTAATCGTGCCTATTAGAAGATTATCCAATTAACACTTCGATATGTATATTCTACGACACTAAATATGCACAAAACATAAGTAAGATGCATTAAAAAACAACAGTTTAAAATTGTTGATTGAGTTTTTCAAACTTTTTTCCGCATAACTACATATAATTTCATGAAAATTAATATAATTACTCCTAATTATGCCTATTATAAGATTATCTAATTAGAACTTCGATATGAATACTCTATGATGCTAATTTGGCACAAAACATATGTAAGATGCATTAAAAACTCATTGCTTTTTTAAACAAGTTGTTTGACTTTTTAAAATTTTTGGCCCCATAAATACACACGGCTTCACGCAAATTAATATAATTACTCCTAATTATGCCTATTAGAAGATTTCTCTATTAATGCTTCGATATGGATATTCTACGACACTAAGTTTGCACAAAACATGAGTAAGATGCATTAAGAAACAACAGTTTAAACTAGTTGATTGAGTTTTTCATACTTTTTGGCGCATAAATACATATAATTTCATGTAAATTAATATAATTACTCCTAATTATGTCTATTATAAGACTATCTAATTTAACATTCGATATGAATACTCTATGACGCTAATTTGGCACCAAACATATGTAAGATGCATTAAAAGCTGCTTTGTTTAAACAAGTTGTTTGACTTTTGTTTTTAATTTTTGGCCCCATTAATTCATATAGTTTCGTGAAAATTAATATAATTACTCCAGATTATGCCTATTATAAGATTGTTCAATTTACACTTCGATATGGATATTCTGCGATACTAGTTTCTCCCAAAACATAAGTGTGCGACCCTTTTTCGCGCGCTCCGCACCGCCGCCGGGCGATGGGTTGCGGAAGAAGGACACGGAGATCCCTCCCGAGCGTGCATCTGCTGGGGTGTCGGCTGATTCTGCCGTTTAGAGATATTTGTATGCACATTCAGGGGGTTTTTTAGTGATTGTGAGTTCTTGTAGATTCCGTGGGCGCAAGCCCCACCGTTAATTACCCCAGGCTACGAACCTCGAGGCACCTCTGGATCTTTGAAAGAGAGAAGCAAATAGTATAGTTAAGAGATGGTCAAGTGGTCGTCTAGGTTTATAAAAAGGGATCTACGGAAGATGAACCTACAAACAGATCGGTTCAATCTATGAAAGACAAACCTACAAACGGATCGGTTTTGTCCTATGGGGACGAACCTACAAACGGTCGGTTCGGTCCACGCCACCTCGAGATGTAACCTTACCAACGGACCAGGTTAATCTCTTCATAGGGGCTTGAGGTGAGTCTACATACTGGCCAGACTCGACCTCTGTTGATCTAGAAGATAAACCTACAAACGACCAGGTTCAATCTTAACTAGTCAACAACCAATCACACAAAATACAACTCGAAGCACTTGCCGGTTGATCTTGAGGTTGGTGAATCGGGAGAAGGGTGGATATGGCCCACGTGTTTCTTCTCACCGATCTTCTAGATCATGAATTCGTAGCACTAAGCCGATTCATAAACCTAGGAAACACAATTGCACACAATGTCAAACCTGAAGCGGCCGGGCCGGTTCAACATTGGGGCATGTGTTAGTGAAGGAACCTACCTACGAACGGTTCACATTCATCTTTTTTTGTGGATGAATCTACCAACGAGGCAGATTCAATCTCACATTCTCGGGGAATGAGTCGGGAGACAAACTCGTTGACGGATGAGTTCAGTCTTGCCAGCTCAAACGGTCATGAATTACTTGTTCATGACACCGAGTCATTAAGATGTCACTTCGCTCGGACATCGTAATGTTCTTCTTCTTCAAAGTCGACATATCTCTCCATGCTGATGTCGTAGCTTTGGTCGATCTTCAACGGACGTCAAGATGTTCTTGTCTTGACTAATCATTCTACATGTTGCATTACTTGTGCAAATTTACTACGTAGCCCTACACCCCTTGTGTGAGCGTATTCAATCATGAGTTACTTGCTCATGGCAGCGAGTCATTAGGATGTCACCTCTCTAGGACATCGTAATGTTCTTCTTCTCCAGATTTGACGTACATCTCCATGTTAACGTCACAACTCTGATTATTCTTCATCAAATGTCAAGATGTTCCTGTCTCGACATATTTCTTCATGTCGCTATCAAAGCCTTAATCTTCTCACGTCAAGATGTTCTTATCTCAACGCATCTTCTTCATATTGCTATCGAAGCCTTAATCATCCCACGTCAAGATGTTCTTGTCTCAACGTATCTTATTATTATTCATCAAATGTCAAGATGTTCTTGTCTCGACATATTTTTTTATATTGCTATTAAATCCTTAATCATCCTACGTCAAAATGTTCTTGTCTTAACGTATCTTATTATTATTCATCAAATGTCAAGATATTCTTGTCTCGACATATCTTTCTAAATGTTGTGCAAATATTCTCATGTGACTCTACACTCCTTGTGTGAGCATTTTTGTTCATCTCAAAAATATACAAAGCCCATATAATACCTTCTATTATTATCTCTATTATAAAGATGCATTTATTTATTATTATTATTATTATTACTATTATTATTATTATTTTATTATTATTATTATTTTTGAATGCTATTTATTTATGTAGAAAACTATTTACAAAATAATAAGAAAAGGGGTAGCTATTAACTTAGAACTTTATTTATATTTTTGGGATTTTTATAATAGCTAAAATAGTAGAATTTTATTTTTATTGTTTCTAAACTCTATTTATTCTATAGAAAATCACTTACTAGAATAATAGAAAATAAAATGGCTATGATTTTATTTGTATATTTTTTTTAATGTTTGTAATAGCTAAAGTAATAGAATTTTATTATTATATTCTATTATATTGAAATATTATTCATTATATAAGAATTATTTACAAAATCAAAAGATGGTTAGCTATACTATTTTACTATTATTATTTTTATTATTATATTTTTTTATTATTATTTTTTTTTATTATCTATAATAGCTAAAAGAAATCATTACTAATATTCTATTCTATTTATTATACTATTCATTATATCTATTCTTATTATTTCTATTTATTATCTATAGAAAGTATAAGATTTTTATTATTAGTTTGAAAGTAGTCATAAAAAATGAAATTCATTATGTTTTTATTACAACTATTATTTTTATCACATTTTATTTATCAAAAGTATTTTTATTGTATATATTTGTATAGAAATAACAAAAGAAATACAATTCATATTATAAAACTATATTATCATTCTTTATTATGAAAGAAAATGCATAGTAGTATATTTTGTATATTTTGTGCTATTTATTCTTATTATTCTTTTTACAGGAAAATATCAAAAAATATCAATATAATATCTATTATTATTCATATATATTTTTTTTTATTTATCAAAGAATATAGCTAATCTCATTATTTATTATAGTATATTATTATCACTATTATTATTTCATGGAAAATCACTTGAAAAATTACTAAAATATATCTAGTTATTATTTATGATTTTTATTTGTGTTTTTGGAATTTTTATAGTATTTAAAATGACAAGTCAAATCTAGGTCAACTATATCAATATATGTAATGCATTTTGCTTTTAAATTGTTTTATCATGATTATATTTTTAAAACTGGAATATTATTGTATAGAAAAATAGTATGAAAAATAAGAAAATTTTAGAAACAAATTTGGGTCAATTTGGAGTTCGGAACATTTTCAAATCATTTATTTACTCCATATTATCACTATTCTGTTATTATTTAATTAATGGGCTTAATCTAGGCCGCCGGACTTGTATCAAGATCAGCGCCCATCTTTTATTTAACTCCATTCTTATTTGGGCACTTGATTCGCTTGAGATAAGTGTTAGATGGATCTACGGCCCAGATCCTTTCTTGGTTTAATAATCGGACTTCTTAACAGATCCCGTGTGTTAATCATCTTCAAGATCAGCGCATGCTTCAAGGTTCGTGCCAACGGTTCTTTCATCTCTCCCGATTTGTTTCTACGTCAGGATTCGTGCCGAATGGCGCTTCCGGCGGCCGGAGCATCTCTTCCATGATCAGGTCGGTGCTTCTGCATCGTCTTGCTTTGGAGAGTTCTTTTATGGTTCTTGATCGAGAATCCATACGGTGAGAGATGCCATATAATGGTACCGAGTAGTGTGTCAGTTAGAACCGGTACTGAGATGCTTCTTTCGTTAAATTCGGCAAAATTGATCAAAGTTATTAACAATTACGAGGTTAATGAGCATCGTCTAGGTATGGAGATGCGGTATAGGATGAGCGAGAGGGCTTCTTTCTCGTTCTTGAAGGTGTTGAAGCAACTAATCACACGGCAATACGTGGTGCCGGTCGGTACCAAGCTTAATTAGCTCAATTCGTGCCCTTTCCTCATCAAATCAACACCCCTCAGGCCTAAAGGCGCACCTAGGCGTAGCTAGGGCCAGTGGCTCACTGAGTTGAGTGCTAATTTGGACAAATTTGGATTTGAGAACTCGGCGATATACTGGTTCTAACAGGATCAATGCATTATAATGAAATTGCAATGCTAAGGCTAATTCCAATCAATCAAGAACAATTCAATCAAGAAAATTACAAAGACATGAACTTGTATACCTCGATTTTGTATGATCATAGGCTAATGAATACTAAAATGAAAATTTTCAATGAAAATCGGTATATCAATAACTGAATCACAAATTCTTGACTTCATAACCGATTCGAGCCTAAAGGCTCACCAATCACTTAGTGATTGGGCCGATGGCTCATGAAATGCGGTGATTATTGCTAATTGATGTTTTTCAAAGAGGAACAGTGAAGAAACAAGTGAAAGAAACAAAATTTCTAAAAGAAGAAAGCAAGAGTGAAGAAATATATTCAATTGACTACTCAATAACTATGAATTGAATGTTTTAAAATCAATTTCAGAGAAAGAATACAAGGAAAACATCTATAAACCAATGAATATTACCAATTACCTTTTATTCCTCACAGAAACAAGAAATTCAATAATCTCTCTTCTAGCTATTCACACTCTCTCTCTTGTCGACTTAGTAAAGTGTATGTGGGTGTATGTTCTTGATCCTAACAGCTCTGCTCTTCCTTCTTTTTTACTGTTGCTGAATTTCAATTTATATAAGCTAATTAGGCCGATTATACTCAATTGTGATTGGTCAGCAGCCTTCCACTCGGATTGCCACCTTGGATACATCCTCACCCTTCATTCTAATTCAATCAATGGCCCGATGGGTTTGTGTTTGTTGTGGAAACCGCCCAACTTTTTTTACGGTTTGATTTGTGCCCATGAGCGATTTGACTCCAATTAAGCACATGTTCTATTGGATGAGCGACTCTTTTTTGCTAGCTTGTATTTAAACATCCCTTCATCACATGTCATCAACTCTTCACTCTCAATTGCACCGAGGCTTATTCAATTCAAAATCACATTTCTTTCATTCTCTCTCTTGATCAATTTCGAGATCATTTCATTCAATTGTCTCGATCATTCACCTCTATTAGTGTCGCCTCGCCTTGGAGATGCCACTTATCTATGCAATTTGATCCCTAAAGCATCAATTGTACTTATCTCTTCGCTCTTGCTTTTGGCAATTTCCGATCTTTGAATCCTCTTTTGACTCAATTGCTTCATAATCACCTATCAATCGACGTCGCCTTAGCTCAGGAAGTTGTTTTGCAACTCAATTTGATATTCGAGCACCAATTGGATTCCTTTCTTTAGCTCAATTTCGGTACTAACTCAATTTCCACTTCTATTCATCTCGTTTTCTCAATTGACTCAATAATATCCTTTATTCTATCGCTTGATCATCACTTTGCTCTCTTAGATTGCCTTTAATCATGGTGAGGCGCCAAGGAAAGAAGAGAATGCGAGCTGTCTTTGGACTCGGGCAATGGCGAGAAGAAGGAAGAGGAGAAGGCCCTTCCGCCGATTGGATGCGCATGGCACACGCGCACCGTCGCACGGGAGAGAAGAGAGACAATGCGCATAGAGCTCATGCACCAGGTTCATCTTCCTTTTATCTCTTGTTTTAAATCGAATTGCGCTGAATTGAAGAGATAGATTGAATAGACTCAGCTCACAACTTCCATCTCATGCGCCTACTCATATTAACCTGACTACTGGGTCCCACATGTCAGATTTAATAGTTAGGCATCTCATTTAGCAGCTGATTAACATGATTATTAGGGTTAATAGGCTGAGGTGGCTCTGCCTGATTGGTTGATTGCTTATTAAACAAACCCTTAGTGTTAATAATCTGTGTATGATGTGGCTTTGTGATATAGTGCCATGTGGCACCTTGTGTTGCTCTGTACCAATCATAAGGAGCCATCTGTCCCTCCTTGTACACACTGTGTGATGACATGGCACCAGTGAGTGCATGCCATGTGGCATCCAGTGGGGCCCACTTGTCAGTCGCCTTATAGCATAGTGGGATTCATAGTGGTGAGGTGGACTAATGAGGGAAGGCCACATGGCAATGGGCTGTTGAGGTGGCCTTATAGCATGCTGCCATTTGTCTTGCTGCTGGATGAGGTGGCTGCTGATGTGGACCAATGGCTGACTGCCACGTGGCATAGGTGGGGCCCACTTGTCGGTCAGTAGGGGTGTGGGGCCCGCACATGGCCGAGGTGGACCAATGGGGTGCCGACACGTGGCATGAGGTGGCCCATGAGGTGTCTTGACACGTGTCACACCCTCTCTCTTCTCTGATTCGGTATAGGTGTGCTTAGGATCCCCAGTTTGCACCCAGATGTGTCTCTGTCCCCAAGTTGCACCCAGATGAACCCTTGATTGAATCTCAGCCTTTGATTAATCCATTTATTCTGTCTTTATTTTCCCTGAATTTATTTTAATAGCTCCACTTATCCAAAAATCATGAAAATTTCACCAAAAATCCCTAAATTCATGATGATCATCCCTGTAATTTTTAATTCCATTTTTACCCCTGCCTCTCTGAATTAAAAATTCTTTTGTCCATAAAACCCTAATATTCCTTATGAATTAATCCCTGATCTCAATTGTAGCTCTGTGTCTCTGCCAATTATCTCCCTCTTGCAGAAACCACCCTAACTAAATACCAATTAGACTTATATTGATATCCATTAGGGCTTGATTTGATCAAATGCTGACTACTTATCAGCAATTAATACAAATCTAGACTTGATCAGGTGGTTGCTCCCAGCTTTGGCACCTGATCAGTCTTGTGAAATTGACTTTCAATCCCTTAACATGAGGGTGACTTGGTCAAAGAACTGACTACTTATCAGTAATTGACACAAATCAAAGCATGGTTAGGTGGTTGCTCGCAGCTTTGGCACCAGGTCAGCCTTGAAAGCAAAATCACATTTAGAATTTCTCATGACTAGTTGCATCAAAATGCTAGCTTGGCATTGACATCATTTCATGTAGCATAGGGATTATACTGCTTCAGCTCCTTTCTAGGGTTAGCTTCAAAGGCAGATTTCTAGGGTTCAATTCTGACTCCTTCAATAGATCACTGAGGTGTGGGGTCCACCTGTCAGTGAAAATAGTCACACGGTGACTCATCAGATAGACTATGTTGTTAGATTCACCTACAAGGGACTGCTAGGTGGGTCCCACTTGTCAGATAAAATGTAATCAAATGGCTGACCCATCAAGAGATTTTCTCTCTCCTCAATCTCTCGAGGGTCAGCCACCTCAAATGAATAGGAGGTGGTGGGGTATTTATATCCTCGTCTTTCACCATATTATTCCATTGTGGGATTAATGCTTAACCTCTGTTCCGGGTTGGTTAGCTTTCTTAGCAAAATAGGCTAGGTCCATATCATTGGAGCTGCTCATAAGGGACTGCCATGTGGGTCCCACTTGTCAGAAAAGATATAATCACATGGTGACACCCAAGAGGTCTCCTCTCTCCCTCGATCTTCTTGGGTGTCACTCATGCTGAGTGGATAGAGAATAGCGGGGTATTTATACTCTTCACTTCATGCCCAGCATTCCGTTGTGGGACTAATGGATTTGTTCCGGAATTATGCAGCGACCTTTCCTGATCAGTGGGCCACCTTTCTACTGCTCCCTCTCTTCTTCCCCTTTCTTATGATTTATCATCAATTTATTTCATTTATTCATCTATTCATCCTTGAAATTTTTCAAGGGTAAACAAAGAGCCACCCACCAAGACGAGCCTTGAACGCTCGAAAGGCTTGTCTTGGTGCATTATTCCTCATTATTCATCACTTCATTTCTCATAACGTCTTCTCTTCTTCGGGTATTGTAGTTTCATCTCATGACGCCATTCCGCGTCGCCCTTTGAGTCATTATCATTCTTTCTACGAGGATCCTAGCGATTGGACTCCTCTCGTCTCGACCATCCGAGCGACTCTCCTGTCTACCCGCGAGGCGCGGTTTATTCTTCGGGGATGATCGGCCTCGCGACATCATGCCCCTTCGGCCCTTAGGCGTTGCTTCCACGGCTCCTTTGACACATCTCCCGGGCAAGGAGATTATCGATGGGGAGGCTCACGGGTGGACTCGCTCCTTCATCACTCCCTTGGAGTGCCATGGATATCGGCTAGAGTGGACCCGTTATGTGCTCATGCGGGAGGGGACTCTGCTCAGGCGAGCCGGGATATATGACTCGGTTTTCTTGTCGATGTTTCATTATCATATCGACACACCCTGGCTACGGGCCTTTTGTGAGAGGTGGAACTATTCTACCAACACTCTGTTCATCGACGATCGGGAGCTGACTCCGACCCTCCTAGAGATACAGCAGTTGACCGGGCTGCCGATCTTCGGCCATTTCTATGACGAGTTCATGGTCTCATCCGCTGACTCGGGAGACTTCACTCGATTCCCGCCTTCTTTGCATAGGATTTATGAGATTTATCATTATTTACGGAGGGGGCACCCCGGAGTCCCGTTCAGACATTGGATCGCCTATTTCACCGATCGGGTCCATACTCGCCCTACGGGTTTGGCTTCCACCAGAGATCCATTTGGTACAGGTCGGCTCGAGATTCATCATGACGGCCCTATCCCATCTCGGGATACCCCGTGTTCACATGACGTGGATCGGGAGACTTATTTGACGACTTTCATTTCTTGGTGGATCTGCTATTTCTTATTACCTAGCTCCCCGCATACACCATTCGACCCTCGGTGTTCGTTATGGCGAGCCCGATCGCGCGTGGCGACGGGATTTCCTTGGCGTGCTACACTGCGGCCAACATTTATAGGTGCCTCAGCGGTCGACTTCATCTCGTAGTCCTTCACGGTGCCGGGGAGGCGATCCGTGGCATCTGATTAGCGGATGGCTCCATTTGCATTGGTCTGGCTCATATGATCCCGGCATGGCGGTCACGCTACGAGATCGTCTACCCTTATTGGGCGACTTAGCTGGGGTGCAGCCAGCTTCATTGACTCCGGAGGCTGCCCGGTATAGATTCTTCAGGAGTCGAGACCATCTGCGCTTCTCCCGAGACAGATCAGTGGCCCGTGGGACATCTAGGGTTGCTTGACGGGATGGTGATTGACGACGAGTTCCCTCTTCGACTCTTCTAGCATTCGAGCCGGGCCTATTGATTTAGAGTACCGATCGGTATTCGTCGGGGCTTTCTTCCTCTCGGATTGGGCGATCATATGTTCATTGAGCCCTATTCGCCACATCGATGCGCACATCGGTTTGGCTTGGATCGGGATATTCGGCGCCTCTTCTCCGCCCCTCACATCATTGGCGGGCGATTTGGAGGGTATCGGATGGTGCTACACTCACCTCTTCCGACTGGGCACGGGCACTCGCTATCAGATGGTATCCACCTCTAGGACTTCCACCTTCACGAGGCGTTATCAGCAGTGGTATTATGAGACCATTCGCTCTTACCAGTCGTATACTCCTCCGGTGGTCGTCCGGAGTACATGTCCGCGAGATGGCCAGCCTCTATTAGATGGCACCGTTTCGCGTGATCGCAGCCCTTTCTCGGCCCTTGCCGCAGAGCCTGTCGACTTTCAGGGTTTAGACAATGATTTTCTCGTGTTCCTGTTAGGACCATTCTTACAGGTACACTTCATTATCCCTTTAGGTTATTTTCTTTTGATAAGCCCTATCTCATTTCGACTAATTCTCTTTTGATTCAGAGTTGGCTTACGAGTATGATCACGCGGAGCCTGGGTTCTCGGTCCCTCGTCCACGAGTAGTTGGCGTTCATTCTCAGCCACCCGTCGAGCCACCGGCTCCAGCTACCATGGGGAGAGATCGAGACGGTGCCTCTCAGCCGTCTTCCCCGTCTTCTTTTCCTTCTCCCACTCCGGGTGATTTTCTTTATTGACTCGCCTATCCTTATTCGGGCGCACTTTATTTACATCTCTGATTAGGGTTTATTTTTCAGCTCGTGGGACATCTCCTGTGGAGGCGGCCCGAGATGACATCATAGTAGATTTATCGGCGCCTGCGAGCACTACTATTCCAGGGTTTTGCACCGACCTTGCCGTTGCAGGTTCGTGTGCTTCATTTAATACCTAGTTGCCAGCATGCACTAGTATTTTCATTCTTACATGTATATTTTACAGACCCTGAGGCCGATGACATGGCATCTCCACACCGCTCGGAGTCTTTCTTCTACGACGGTCTGCCTCTCTCACCGTCGATCTTATTGGTACCTACCGGGGATGGTGACTCCTTTGATGTGGTTCGGGGCCGGTGCTCACTCTTGCACTACCGAGAGGAGGCTTCTTTAGAGCGGGGGAGTTCATTGGCTATCGAGCCGCGAGCGACGAGCCACTGCGATCGAGGAGGGCCATCTCATACTTCTTCATCTCCCGACGGGCAGCCTCTCATGGCCACGGATAGCGAGTCTCGGCGAGCGGGTTGCGGTCGATTATGACTCGAGTTGGATGAGAGTTGGGCGGTGGAGCGGCTATTCCACGGCCCGGAGACGAGAGGTTCCGGTTAGCGAGGGTCTCGCCGAGCCTCATGCTTCTTCCGTATTTTATATTTCCTTTATCATTTACCGTATTTTACTTTTCCATGTACTCATTCTTTTTATTTTATTTTGTAGCCGGGTCTAATGCACCTGCAGGTCCTCCTGAGGCGACCGACATCCCTATTCCTGACTCAGTCCCGCCTGTCTCAGGCGACGAGGCGATAGGTTAGATCTTTTCTTCCTTCTATTTCTTCTTTGGTTATAACAATTCGTCTAACCCATTTATTTTACTTGTAGATGTTTCATCGAGGGATGTGCAGCTCGCCTTGGCCGCGTTGGCGGATGCACTCCGGGATACCTTCTTCGGAGGCTATCCGCTAGATTTCGAGATCTTGGACTCTCTTGCCCAGTGGTTTCTCTTTTGACCGGGTATGGGGCGATGCGGGATACCATCGCGCCGGCTCTACTCATTGCACCTCGTCTCGAGAGCACTTTCATTTCTAGGAGGTGTGAGGAGTCGCTCGGGGCTTACCGGGATGCGAGCTCTCTCGTTTATCGGCACGAGTTGGAGATTCATGAGCTACGCGGGCATTTGGAGGCCGCTCGACTCCACTACCTTCGGCGGCTCTCTTCTTGTGCCACTCTCCGCTCCATGGGAGTTAGTGGTGGGCCCGCTCGGCTCTCGTGCGGGAGCTAGAGGACCACGGATCATCGGTGGAGGGCTTCTCCCGAGCATCTAGCGGGACGTCTCCCGAGCTGCGAGATTCACACGAGCGTCGGGATAGTGCCTTCGCTCGCCTTGGACTTCGAGGCGGCTTCGGAGGAGGATAGGCACTCCCTCCATACTCATTTAGAGACTATTAGTCTTGTGCTATTAGAGTTGGAGTCCCGCTTTTTGGGCCCATAGATCGCACTTTCTATTTCTTCTTTTCTCCTTTTCTTTTGCCATACTCGATATAGGATGTTTTGACATTTATCATTTTGATCTCTTGTTGTGGATGACGCTTGCTTCTATTATTATCCTTTCGTCGCTTCCTTCTGCGGCGCGGGAAATATTCTATTGATTTCATGCTGTGCACCTCCAATCTTATTTGCAAAAGCGCCCTATTACAACTGCTTTGCAGCTGTTTACCCTTGAAAAGTTTCAAGGATGAATGGATGAATAAATGAAATAAATTGATGATAAAATCATAAGAAAGGGGAAGAAGAGAGAGAGAGCAGTGGAAAGGTGGCCCACTGATCAGGAAAAGTCGCTGCATAACCCCGGAACAAATCCATTAGTCCCACAGTGGAATGCTGAGCGCAAAGTGAAGAGTATAAATACCCCGCTATTCTCTATCCACTCAGCATGTGTGACACCCAAGAAGATCGAGGGAGAGAGGAGACCTCTTGGGTGTCACCATGTGATTATACTTTTTCTGACAAGTGGGACCCACATGGCAGTCCCTTATGAGCAGCTCCAATGATATGGACCTAGCCTATTTTGCTAAGAAAGCTAACCAACCCGGAACAGAGGTTAAGCATTAATCCCACAATGGAATAATAGGTGAAAGACGAGGATATAAAAACCCCACCACCTCCTATTCATTTGAGGTTGGTGACCCTCGAGAGATTTAGGAGAGAAAATCTCTCTGATGGGTCGACCATTTGATTACATCTTATCCGACAAGTGGAACCCACCTAGCAGTCCCTTGTAGATGAATCTAACAACATAGTCTATCCGATGAGTCACCATGTGACTATTTTCACCGACAAAGTGGGACCCCACACCTCGCAATCTATTGAAGGAGTCGAATTGAACCCTAGAAATCGCCTTTGAAGCTAACCCTAGAAAGGAGCCAAGCAAGATAATCCCTATGCTACATGAAATGATGTCAATGCCAAGCTAGCATTTTGATGCAACTAGTCATGAGAAATTCTAAATGTGATTTTGCTTTCAAGGTGACTCTGGTGCCAAAGTCATGAGCAACCACCTAACCATGCTTTGATTTGTGTCAATTATCGATAAGTAGTCGTTCTTTGACCAAGTCACCCTCATGTTAAGGGATTGAAAGTCAATTTCACAAGACCGATCAGTGCAAAGTCGAGCAACCACCTGATCAAGTCTAGATTTGTATTAATTGGCTTGATAAGTAGTCAACATTTGATCAAATCAAGCCCTAATGAATATCAATATAAGTCTAATTGGTATTTAGTTAGGGTGGTTTCTGCAAGAGGGAGATAATTGGCGAGAGACAGAGCTACAATTGAGATCGTGGATTAATTCATAAGGAATATTAGGGTTTTATGGACAAAAGAATTTTTAATTCAGAGAGGCAGGGGTAAAAATGGAATTAAAAATTACAGGGATGATCATCATGAATTTAGGGATTTTTGGTGAAATTTTCATGATTTTTGGATAAGTGGAGCTATTAAAATAAATTCAGGGAAAATAAAGACGAGAATAAATGGATTAATCAAAGGCCGAGATTCAATCGGGGGTTCATCCGGGTGCAACTTGGGGACAGACACATCCGGGTGCAAACCTGGGATCCTAAGCACACCTACACCGAATCGGGGAAGAGAGAGAGTGTGACACGTGTCGCATCTCACCGGGCCACCTCATGACACGTGTCGGCACCCCATCGGGTCCACCTCGGCCCATGGGCCCCACCACCATACGACCGACATGTGGGCCCCACCAGCATGCCACGTGGCAAGATCTGACAGGTCCACCTCATACTATCCTATGCCACATGGCATCACACCAGTGGTCCATTACACTCCCTCTGTGCCACATGGCACAACCAGAGGAGGCCACCTCACCTAACCTCAAGCCACATGGCACAGCCACATGAAGCCATCTCAACTCAGCTGTGCCACATGGCATTGTTCTAGCAGGCCACCTCACCATATTAATTACAGGTCGATACACATGGCAAGAAAGCTATTGGACCAAGACTATACAAAGGACCCTATCATGTGCCATGTGTCACTCATAGAATTAATGCACAACAAGAAAATTAAACAAGGTGATTAATATAAACATTGCCGGATCGATGAAGCACCAATAGAAACACGCCACATTAGCATGATTAATCCTAAAATTGCCGACATGGCTACTCCTAAGCCCATTTACATCCGACAATGGGGCCCAATAGTCGAGATTCGGATAGAGGCGCATAGTTAAGCCATGAACCAAGTATATATAGCCTATTCATTCGCTCAACGCAATTGAATTTAAAAAGAAAGCGAGAGAGAGATAAACCTGGTGCATGAGCCCTATGCCGTCGTTCTCCGCTTCTCTTCTCGCCCTTTGGATCACGTGTGCCGTGCGCATCCAAGCTAGCGGAAGGGCCTTCTCCCTCCTCTTCTTCTCGCCATTGCCCGATTCAACCGAAGCTTGCGCCTTCCGCTTCCCTTGACGCCTCACCATGATTGAAGATGATCTCGACGGATAGTGATGATTAGGCGACCGAATTATAGGTGCTATTGAATCAACGAGATGAAAAGGGATGAACAAAGGATGAAATCGGTTTATTACCGAGAATTGAGTTTATAAGAGGAGATGAATTAACACTGGAGATCAAATTGCACGGCAAGGTCGATCCTTTAGGGCAAGGCGACGCCAATGGAGGTGAATTGATGAGGCAATTTGAAGTATGAGATGCTAATTGATCAAAAGAAGAAAATGAGGCGAAAAGGGATTAGTGAAATTGGAAATGGTGAATGAATAAAATAGCAAATCGAGTGATCATGGAGTGTTTAAATAGTAAGTAATGACCTTGGGCCCGCTTGTCGCCTGAGTTATGTGAGTAATTGAGAGTGTGGAGTCAAACCAAATCGCGCACGACAAATCAAAAATCCTAACGAAAACGGTTATACGGTCACAAGTAAAGAACAAACACAAACTTATCCGGACCGTTAATTGAATTAGAATGGAGGGTGAAGATGAACCCAAGGTGGCAATCCGAGTGAAAGGCAATTAACCAATCACAATTGTGATTAACCAGCCTAATTAGCCTATATAAACCAAAATTGGCAGCAACAGTAAGGGGGGGACATACATACACACATCCATACATCCATTAGTAGAGCAATTGAGAGTATCCATTTACTGTTAAACGCCAATTGTAGAGATTACACAGAAGCTAATTGATTCGGATTACTATTCAAGTTTAGAGGTAATTGTTATATGTCCATTAGCCTCATTGGCGCTTTTCTTTGCATTTCATCCTTTGTAGCTGAATTTAGAATGTTTTGCATAGTTAATTGGATAATCAATTCATTTCTTTCTTGATTCTTGTTGTTTTGCCACATTCTTTTATTTCTTTTTTATATGAATCTTAATCAATAATAAATGATTAAATCCAGTGAGCCACTGGCCCAATCACAAAGTGATCAAAGTGAGCCTTTAGGCCTGGATTAGTCACGATATAAAGATTTTTCTTATAATTCAATAGTATTGCATCTCGTTCTTTATGATTCTTTTTCTTTTAAACCGATTTCTTTGTTATATTTGCTCAATTGATGAAAGATGATGACTTGTTATCCTTTGAGTATCCTAGTTGTATGATTCTGATTGAACAGATGAACCAATTCTTGCAAATTCAAAGAAATGCACTGATTCTAGCACAAATCAATATACTGATGAAATTACAGAGTTGAATTGGCTTCAATTGATCTCTATCTCAGCGAGCCACTGGCCCTAGCAATGTCTGGGTGAGCCTTTAGGCCTGAGAGTCGTCAATTGAATATAAAAACATCTCAAATTGAGAAAGGATCGCAGTCGGTACCAATCGGTACCGCATACCCGCCATGCACAGTTGTCCCAACCCGGTTAATAGCATCCAGGAAGCTTCATACTCATCCCAGATCATATGTACATGTCAAGGCGATGCTCAATAGCTGTATAATTGTCAAGAATCTCAATTGAATTCGGTGAATTTGATGAAGAAATGATCTTGATACCGGTTCTTACTAGCACAGTAACTGATAGTGTCGTATAAGTATCAACCACCGTATAGATCTTTGATCGGATAATATAGAATGATTCTATGCACTAAGACGATATCAATGTGCTGGTCTGATCGGAGGAAGGAAGTTCCGGCGACCGGGAACGCCACCTAGCACGGATCTTGACACATCGGGAGGTCAGGGACTGAGGAGAGATCGTCTGCACGATTCTTGAAGTGTCCGTCAATCTTGAAGAATATCTGATGAACGGGATTTGGCAAGAGTTCGAAAATTTAAAACGAGGAAAGATCCGGGGCCTTATACATATTAAACACGCATCTTAATTAAATTAAGCGCCCGTATACGTTTAAACATTTAAATAATAACTCGTGCCAATCTGGCCGTAGATCCATTAAACACTCATCTCAAACTAATCTGGCGGCCCAAGTGAGGAAGAGAGTTAGAAAGATGCGCACCAATCTCGGAGTAGATCCGGCGGCCCGATTAAGCCCATTAATTAAATAATAACGTAATAGTAATAATATGGAGTAAATAAATGATTTGAAAATGCTATTGAACTCCAAATTGACTCAAATTTGTTTCTAAAATTTTCTTATTTTTCATACTATTTTTCTGTACAATAATATTCCAGTTTTAAAAATATAATCATGATAAAACAATTTAAAAGCAAAATACATTACATATATTGATATAGTTGACCTAGATTTGACTTGTCATTTTAAATACTATAAAAATTCTAAAAATACAAATAAAAATCATAAATAATAACTAGATATATTTTAGTAATTTTTCAAGTGATTTTCCATGAAATAATAATAGTAATAGTAATATACTATAATAAATAATGAGATTAGCTATATTCTTTGATAAATAAAAAAAAATATATGAATAATAATAGATATTATATTGATATTTTCTTGATATTTTCCTAAAAAAAGAATAATAAAAATAAATAGCACAAAATATACAAAATATACTACTATGCATTTTCTTTCATAATAAAGAATGATAATATAGTTTTATAATATGAATTGTATTTCTTTTGTTATTTCTATACAAATATACAAAAATATACTTTGATGAATAAAATGTAATAAAATAATAGTTGTAATAAAAACATAATGAATTTCATCTCTTATGACTAGTAATAAAAATCTTATACTTTTCTATAGATAATAAATAGAAATAATAAGAATAGACATAATGAATAGTATAATAAATAGAATAGAATATTAGTAATGATTTCTTTTAGCTATTATAGATATTAAAAAAAAAGTAATAATAATAAAAATATAATAATAAAAATAATAATAGTAAAATAGTATAGCTAACCATCTTTTGATTTTGTAAATAATTCTTATATAATGAATAGTATTTCAATATAATAGAATATAATAATAAAATCCTATTACTTTAGCTATTATAAACATTTAAAAAATAATACAAATAAAATCATTGCCATTTTATTTTCTATTATTTTAGTAAGTGATTTTCTATAGAATAAATAGAGTTTAGAAATAATAAGAAATAAAATTCTACTATTTTAGCTATTATAAAAATCCCAAAAATATAAATAAAAATCTAGTTAAATAGCTAACCCCTTTTCTATTATTTTGTAAATAATTTTCTACATAGATAAATAGAGTTTAAGAAATAAAAATAATAGTAATAAAAAAAATAATAATAATAGTAATAATAATAGTAATAAATATAATAATAATAGTAATAATAATAGTAAATAAATGCATCTTTATAATAATGAAAGATATTATATGATAGACTTTGTGCATTTTAGAAATGAATAAATATGCTCACATAAGGAGTGTAGAGCCACATATAAATATTTGCACACATGATATGACATTTAGAATGATTAGTCAAGACGAGAACACCTTGACGGAGGATAACTAAGGTTGCAATGACAACATGAGGAGATGCGTTGAGACAGAACATCTTGACGCGAGAAGATTAAGGCTTTAATAGCAATACGAGAAGATATGTCAAGACAAGAACATCTTGACACTTGATGAAAAATAATAAAATACGTCAAGACAGGAACATTTTGACGTAGGATGAATAAGGCTTTGATAGCAATACGAGTAAATATGTCGAGACAAGAACATCTTGGCGCTTGATGAAGAGTAATCAGAGCTACGATATTAACATGGAGATATACGTTGACTCTGAAGAAGAAGAACATTATGATGTCCTAGATAGGTGACATCTTAATGACTCGCTGCCATGAGCAAGTAACTCATGATTGAATACGCTCACACAAGGGGTGTAGGGCAACATAGTAGTTTTGCACAAGTAATGCAACACGTAGAATGATTAGTCGAGACAAGAACATCTTGACGCTCGTGAAGAATGACCAAGGCTACGACATCAACATGGAGAGATATGTCGACTTTGAAGAAGAAGAACATTACGATGTCCGAGCAAAGTGAATCCTAATGACTCGGTGTCATGAACAAGTAATTCATGACCATTTGAGCTGGCAAGACTGAACTCGTCTGTTGATGAGTTTGTCTCCTGACTCATTTCCCGAGACTGTGAGATTGAATCGGTCTGTTGGTAGATTCATCCACAAAACAGTGAATGTGAACCGTTCTGTAGGTAGGTTCCTTCACTTACACATGCCTCAATGTTGAACTGGCCCAGCGCTTCATGTTTGACATTGTGTGCAATTGTGTTTCCTAGGTTTATGAATCGGCTTAGTGCTACGAATTCATGATCTAGAAGATCGGTGAGAAGAAATACGTGAGCCATAGCCACCCTTCTCCTGATTCACCAACCTCAAGATCAACCGGCTCAGTGCTTCGAGTTGTATTTTGTGTGATTGGTTGTTGACTAGTTAAGATTGAACCGGTCTGTTTGTAGGTTTATCTTCTAGATCAACGGAGGTCGAGTCGGTCTGTATGTAGACTCACCTCAAGCCCCTATGAAGAGATTAACCCGGTCCGTCTGTTGGTAAGGTTACATCTCGAGGAGGCATGGACCGAACCGATCCGTTTGTAGGTTCGTCCCCATAGATAAAACCGATCTGTTTGTAGGTTTTGTCCCCCTAGATTGAACCGTCTGTTTGTAGGTTCATCTTCCGTAGATCCCCTTTTTATAAACTTAGACGACCACTTGCCCATCTCTTTAACTATACTATTTGCTTCTCTCTTTCAAAGATCCGGAGGTGCCTCGAGGTTCGTAGCCCAGGGTAATTAACGGTGGGGGCTTGCGCCCACCGAATCTACAAGAACTCACAATCACTAAAAACCCCCCGAATGTGCATCCAAATATCTCTAAACGGCGAGAATCGGCCGACACCCAGCCAGATGCACGCTCGGGAGGGATCTCCGTGTCCTTCTTCCGCAACCCATCGCCCGGCCGCGGCGGTGCGGAGCGCGCGAAAAAGGGTCGCACAGATCGGCACGCCCGGTGGGACCTAGATTCTCCTCTTATCTCTCGAAAGAGAGAGTCAAATAGAATAGTTAAGAGATACAAGTGGTCTTCTATGTGCTAAAATGACTAATAATTTTCAAGTGTTTTTGTTTTTGCGAAATGGCATACTTTGGAAATTTCAACCTCGCTCCCTACACCGTCATTCCCGCAAAGAGCCCGAAGGCAAACTATTCATGTTCTTTGGGACCATCCCACAAGAACCGACTGTCTATGGCCCACTCAGGTGGCCACGATCACTCCATGAACCGTCCGGATCTCCATCCCGACGAGGAGGAAGAATCGATCACCCCGACTCCCAAGGGGATCTCCAACAACGTAATGGCCTCTCCTACTACCTCCCCAAAGAGGAGAAGGCGACCGTCCAAGAGGACGGCCCCAAAGGCGCAAAGCCCAAACTACCCGTAACTCTCAAGCGTCCAGAAGAGGGCCCTGGATGCATACCAGTAACCACTGGGTGGCTAGGCCGCCTATCCCGCCTCTAACAAATTCACGGCATCTCCGAATAGTGGCCAAGAACTCGCCACGGCCAACTCCGCCAGGGCATGGGAGGTGCCTAAGCCCACACCTCGCCCAACTCAAAGACCTCGCGCGCCGCCAGACAAGTCTCAAGCCCCCCGCAGAAGCCATCTACAAGGCTCACGCGGGGCCCTCAAGCGAGAGGAAGAGCGTGAGAAACGCTAGGTCGAGACAATACGTCTCCCGCTCCGGTCAATCTCAAGACATGGCTCGGCCGCAAGCCATTGTCTCAACTCCGCACCCGAAGAGGTTCACATCAAAGGCAACACCTAGCACCCAAGGCGGTGTGGGTCCCAAAGGGTTCCCGACCAACAAGGTCCCAATCTCAAGCCCGGCCCGGAAGGCGGCAGATCCAACGCTCCGCCCGAGAGCGTGTTCAACCGTCTAGGTCGAAGAGTGTATTCACCGATTAGGCTCGAGAATACCACTCAATAGTCTAAAAATAACTGCCTCTGACCAAACGAAGAAGAAGAGAAGAACCGCTCGCTATGAAGAGCACTTCTCGGTCAACACCATCAGCATAAGCTACGATACTGATCCAGACACTGATGCTGAGGTGAATATGGCTCAGGATGACCACTCCCCGCCTAATCAAGCTCACGTCACCAATACCAACAAAAATAATGGTAGAAAAGGGAGACCTCCCAAGAGAGTCAATCCCGAGGGCAATAGCAGGGAAGGGGAAGACCACAACGAAAACCCTGACTTCTTCGATAATGAAGATGACGTTGAAACACGTCCCGAGATGCCTATCGATGAGATAGAAATATTAAAAGGCCACATCGAGGCACGGGATGAAGAGCTGATTAGGCAACGGGAGCTAATCGCTACCATGCTGAAGCAAAATGAAGAATTGATTAAGGCGGTCAAATCATTGCAAGAATCACAAGACGCCAATTTCAAAGCTGGTAGTTCCCGTCAAGAAGGGGTCCACAGTACCAAAAGCAATCATAAGGGAAAACAACCCGTCGATTCTAAACCCCATCCACATAGAACCATAGATGTGGAGGTTTGAACCAACGGGAATATCCCGGAAAGAGATTCAAGCCATGATTGCCCAGCAAATGCAAATAGCTGGAGGTGGATACGCTATCCCTCTTGTAAAAAACTGTGGACATCCATACCCTGCCATATATGACTTAGAAGAATATCCTAAAGGGTATGTGATCCCCGCTTCAGACCTTCTCCGGGAAGGCAACAAAGACCTGAACCCCGAACAACACCTGGCCCACTTTGTAGCCTCGTGCGGCAACACAGGTGGCAATGATGCACTGTTGTTAAGACAATTCCCTCAAAGCCTAGTGGGAACCGCCTTCCAATGGTATTATTCGGCGGAAAACAACAAAGATCGGGACTGGGACGAAATGGCGGACTCGTTCGGGCGCGATTTGTCATGGTGTCCGACAAAATAAACATAGCCGATCCGGCAAGCACTAAACCCAAGAAAGGGGAGTCAATGACAGATTTTATCAACAGATGGCGGAACCTCAGCATTAAATGCGACCGCACATTAACTGAAGATGAGGCCGTCAACCTAATCATGAAGAACATTGACGGGTGGATGGGCATGCTTCTTGGTGTGACAAAGGTCAACACATTTAAAGACTTGCTCGGATCGGTATCCAACATGGAAAGGATGTCACCGCACACCGTGCCGAGCTTTATGAATAATAGGCCGCAACGAGGGGCCCGAGCTGAAACCAAAGTGGCATTCACCTCGTTGAAAGATAAGATGGTTGCCAACGCAGACACCCAAGGCAAAGAAGCGGGCACAAATGGCAACAATTATAATAAGGGACCCGTACCCAACCCGGGAGAGGGAGTTCACGAGTTTTGAATCCCTTAAACAAAAGAAATCTAGACCGTACTCTTTCGTAAAAGATAAAGTTGCCCAAATCTTCGAGGGCACCGAAGAACGGCCTTAACCTCGCCGCCAAAGCGCCGGAAGATGCCGATAAATCGGACGAACCCAACTTTTGCCCGTACCACAGAATAATAGGGCACTCAATCGAAGATTGCTGGGTCTTCAAAGATTGGGTCGAGAAGGCGTACAAAAACGGTGAAATTACTTTACCAAAAGGGTTCTTGCAAAGCCCATCAGCCCATGAACAGGCCAATACGATCTCTCATGAGGAAGAGAAAGTCCCGGGCCAGCTAAGTGAAGATCAAGAGGAGCAATGGACTACGCACCTATCGAAGAAATCGATTAAAATGCTTAAAGCTCTCAAGAAAGAACCTGGCATGAAATGGAAAGACGATATCACGCCAGTGGTCCCACCAAAACCCAGGGTATACTATAAGGTGGACCAGAGCCAAGATCAGGTTCTTAAGAAGAAAAAGAAGCATAGAAGCAGCAAGTCCAAAAAGAACAAGATTGAAGAGTACGAGCAGGGCAGTCCCGAGGCGATCACCCTTCAACACTTCATCTCCAAAGAAGACTGGGAGAAGTTAACCCTAGGTCAAAAGGAAGAAAATATAAATGAAGAAATAAATAAAGAAGAAAGCGAAGAGATCTGGGGTGCTTCGTGCAATATGGTATATTCTTCTCACGACGAAGATATGCCAACTTTAGAGGAGATGTTCTTCCCGAATGATGAAGGAGAAGCAAGCACCTCTGGGACCAAGAATGAAGAATGTAAAGCCGTACTCCGGTCCGGGACTTATATACCCGAGAGACAGGCTCCCAAAGATTCCGATAAAGGAAAGGACAAGGTCCAGAATAAAGGTAAAGAGGTCGAGAATCCAAGCAAGAACCTAGAAAGGACCCGGTCGACGGGCGAAGAATATAATGTGTTGGCACATCTGCGTAAGATTCCAGCGCTATTAAGCATATTTGACGCGTTGATGATGTCACAAGACCTAAGAGAGGTGCTAATCCAGGCCTTGCAAGATCCCGAGAAGTACAAGTCATACTTCGTAGAGCAAAATATGCAGGAAGCCCTATTCACCGCCAAGCGGGCCGCCTGCATAAATTTTACAGACGATGACCTCTTAATAGGCACCGTCGACCATAACCGCCCGCTATACATCACCTGAAACTGCGGAGGGCAAAAGGTTGGTCGCATCCTGGTTGACGCAGGGTCTTCAATCAATATCATGCCGCTTAAAACCCTAAAGACCATCACCTTAGACGTAAAGAATCTATCTGATGAAAAGGTGATTATTCATGGCTTCAATCAAAACTCCCAAAAGGCCCTGGGAGCTATAACTCTGAACCTGCAATGCGGAAGCCTAAGAGCGCCTACTAAATTCTATGTCATTGACGCTGAAACCTCTTACCGGGCGTTGCTGGGTCGCCCGTGGCTTCACAACAATCAGGTCATACCCTCTACTCTGCACCAATGCCTGAAATATATTGAGAATGGCAAGCAAAAGAGAATTGATGGAGATGTCAAACCATTCGGGGTGCATGAGATTAAATTCAACGACGCCCAATATTTTTTGCCCAAATCCGCCATGGCGCCAAGCCGGCCAATGACAAAAATAGGTCAGAAACCTTTTAACAAAGGCCCTAAATTTGATACCTCATCTGGAGAAGAAGAAGAGGTCAAATTTAATATTAAACCCCGAGGTGCTCGAGCCCAAAGACCCGGAAGAAAGTCGGGTGAAGAAGCAACATTCCGCTTCAAACAGGTGGCTACGTATAAGGCCCAAATAAAACCGAACGAAATCAATACAAGTGATTCTGAAGAGGAGGTCATTTTCAATTTTAAACCCGCCAACACCCCTCAAATCCAGATCACAGAGGCAACTTCGGGAGAAGACTCCGAAGATTCTAACAACTCGGCCGATATTACCTCGGGAGAAGAATCCGCCATGATCGTCAACCCCCTGGGAAGAGGAATCGACGAAGAGATCATCTATCACATCCTCAAGAAGCCATATAAAGGGCCCGAAACAGATAATGAAAGTGAGGAGTCATTTATGATCAACACGGACCGGTGAGCGGAAGGGATAACCGCTAGGCCGAGGCCTATGAATGAAGAACGGTCATGGCGGGAAAATTTCGAAGGTCGTGTCTGGAATGCGATCGATGAAATAAGGCACCAAGTTGAAAATAATAGAAGAGAGGTGTCTGAACAATGGGAAGTGATGCAGGATATCAAGACGCAACACAATGAAATCATGATAATGATTGAAAACCTGCAAACCGCGATCTACAACTCCGAGCTACTCAAGGAGGTGACGAGCGAACCCCGTTCCGGGACCCCCGAAAGGCAAGCACCCGATAGCGGCAAGCGGGTAATTGTAATAGTAGATGAATCAAAGGGGGAAGAAACAAAAGCTAAGCAACCGACCGTCATGCAAACCCTCAAGGTCAAGAAGAGTAAACCATACTCTTTCCCGAAAAATAAAACAAATTTCTGATATTTGAGCAGGCCCTAAAGAGCGGATTGACACTTCCCGTCTGTAAAAGACCCGCAGACATAGAAAAAGCAGGCGAAGGCGAATTCTGCCCTTATCATCGCATACTGGGCCATACAATTGAAGAATGCTGGGTATTCAAGGACCTTATAGAAGAAGGGCACAGAAATGGGACAATCCAACTCCCGAAGAGCTTTCAACAAGACCCAGCTCCGCACAACTCGAATAGCAAGGGCAAAGGGGTGGCTTATACGATCTCGCACACTCCCGTACCTAGTAAACCTAAGGCTGCGAGACGTAAGCCGATCAAAGAAATCTACCGCTCCAACTCAGTCATGAACATTGAGATAGAAGAAGAGATGGCAGCGCTAGAGATTACTGTGGTCCCCGAAAGGCATTTCAAAGACCTCATACCAAGGGAGGTGAACCACATCCAAACCCTAAAGACCTTTGTTGTGCCGGCAAAGGTAGAGCGCCTCAAAGGGAAAACTATCATCCATAAGGCTATAATTTTCTATCAGAGCGATTCAACCCGGCTCTTGAAGAAACCTGATCACAACACTTGGAAGAAGTGGGTGATAGAACAAGAATCGGAGAATGCAACGAGCGATGACGCTGCATCTCATCCCTTTGGAAAGGAACTGTATAAACTGGCAAAAAGGGCAAAATGTCTGAGAGACATATCCAAGGCCGAGGCCAAGCGCTTCGATGAACTCTGGAATGGCGGCCAGAATAAGGTCCTGGGCCTGGATGGCAAAATAAAATACACCCGGGGGTTAGGGTATAACTGCGATGACGCAGCATGTTTTGAGGGGTCCCTCAACGGGTACCGTATGGAAGAAAGCTGTTGCATGACTTCTGTCGAAATGCCGGATAATGAAACAAGAGGACAATACCCCCCCCGAAAAATGCTTTGAAGCAGCCTAGAAAAGGAGCCTAATACGGTCGATGAGTTAGCCGAAATCAATTTGGGGACTAAGGAGACCCACGACCAACTTTCATAAGCGCGTCGTTACCCGAAGAGGTGGCCGACAGTTGAAGACATTCCTTAAAAGTTACATGGATCGCTTCGCTTGGAGTTATAAAGAAATGCCCTGGATTAGATCCCAACGTGGCGGTCCATTACTTGAAAATTGATCCAACCTTCAAGCCGATTAAACAAGCGCCGAGGCGGATGAGAATAGAGCTCGAAGAGAAGGTCGTGGAAGAGACAAAGAAACTCATCGACGCCGCTTCATACGGAAGAAGAGACGCCGTAATGGGTGGCTAGCATTGTTCGGTTAAGAAGAAAAATGGGCGATCCGCATTTGTGTGGACTTTCGGGACTTAAACAAGGCGTGCCCTAAGGATGATTTCCGCTCCCAAGAATCGAAATCATAATCGACCATACATCCTCCTATGAAGTCTTCTCCTTCATGGACTTAGCATACGGGTTATAATCAAATCAAAATGGCGCCGAAGATGAGAGGCACACGGCATTCCGCACGCCGATTGGCATATATTGCTACAAAGTCATGCCGTTTGGGCTCAAAAATGCGGGAGCCACCTACCAACGGGCGATGACGAAGATATTTGACGATCTGATCCACAAGATAGTAGAATGCTATGTGGATGATCTAGTCATCAAGGCCATGTCATATGAAGAACACCTCCAATACCTCGAGGTCATTTTCAACCGCCTAAGAGAACATGCGCTTAAATTGAACCCGTTGAAATGCGCATTCATGGTATCATCTGGTAAATTTCTGGGATTTGTGGTACGCCACAGGGCATTGAGATAGACCCGGCAAGATCAAAGCAATAACTGAACTATCCCCGCCAAAGAACTTAAAACAATTGCGATCATTGCAAGGGCAATTGGCGTACATCAAAGCGGTTCATAGCCAATTTATCGGGTAAAATCCAACCCTTCACCCTACCGACTAAGAAGAATATCCCGTTTAAGTGGGATGGCGAGTGCCACAGCCTTTGAAGAAATCAAGGCATATCTACTCAACCCTCCGGATTGGCGCGCCCATACCCGGAAGGAGCTCATATATACACGACCGCCCCGGATGGATCCTTGGGAGCCCTATTGGCACAAGAAAACCAGGATGGTAATCAAAATGCGCTATATTACCTAAGTCGCATGATGGTAGGGGCAGAACACGGGTATTCACCGATTGAGAAGCATTGCTTAGCCCTAATCTTCGCGGTGAAGAAATTGAGGCATTACATGCTAGCCCACAAAATCATATTAATATCCAAGGTGGACCCTCTCAAATATCTGATGACTCGGCCAATGCTAACAGGGAGGCTGGCCAAGTGGGCTATCATTCTTACCGAGTTCGACATCACCTATACACCGCAAAAAGCGATAAAGGGGCGGCGCTAGCAGCATTTCCCTGTCGCACACCCCCGATCCAAGATGACTCCCCATTAAAATGTGACTTCCCTGATGAGGAAACTCTACATATTGAAGAAGGAAGTCCTATATGGGAGATGTACTTTGATGGCGCCTCGTCGATCAAGCCGATCGCGGGCCCGGGAGTCCCAATCGTGCGAGGCCGGCGCAGACTAGTCTTCGTAACCCGGAAGGCGGGATAATACGACATTCTCTGGCTTTAACCGAACCGTGCACAAATAATGAAGCGAGTATGAGGCACTTATCGCCGGACTAGAGCTATCACTCGGAGCCGAAATCAAGTATGCGCATCTTTGGGGATTCACGCGCTTGATAATAAATCAAATAATTGGCGAATATAAAGTTTTAAAGCCGGAACTAATACAATATCACCGAAAGGCCATGGAATTAATGAAGAAAATCCCGTACGTGTCCATCGAGAAAGTCACGAGGGCTGTGAACGGTGAAGCAGATGCGTTGGCCAAACTCGCCAAGGAGTCAGTGAACCAACAGCCGGCCGAAATCCACATCATCGTCCGCAATAGGAGGCCATTATCATTGTGTCAAATAACAGATGATGTGAATAATGAAAATACTGGGCTAGAAAAGATGGAATGCCAAGAAACAATGATAACTGAAGACGATGATTGGAGACAAATGCTCATTGAATACTTCCGCATGGCACCCTCCCCAAAGATAAAAGGATGGCGATCAACTAAGAAAACGGGTACTACGGTATGCATATGTGGGCAATACGCTATACCGTAGATCTTACGATCAATTATGGTTAAGATGCGTATCGTGGCTGAAGCGGGGCAAAGTTATGAAAGAAGTTCATTCCGGACTATGCGAGCACATCGATCGGGCCAAAAATGAAGTTGAAGATCAAGCGAATGGGGTATTATTGGCCCACGATGGTGGGCGATCGTGAAGAGCACGCAAGGAAGTGCCGCATGTGCCGCGATACACGGCCCTTTTATACATCAAGCGCCAAACCCGTTGCACCCCACGGTAGCATCCCGGCCATTTAATATGTGGGGCACGTACATAGTGGGGCCCATAGACCCTCCGACGTCGAGAGGTCACCGGTTCATCCCGCGCGACGATTACTTTACAAAATGGGTCAAGCCATCCCACTCAAAGAAGTTAAAGCGTCCGATGTGGTTAAGTTCTTCAAGACGCACATCCTCTACCGATTCGGACACCACAACGGATAATATCCGATAACGGACGGCCTTCAAGAGCTCCAAAGTCTATGCCCTGGCGGAGCAATTTAATATTGATTGGAGATTCTCGTCCATTTATAATCCGAGAGCCAATGGCCTGGCCGAAGCCTTTAACAAAACCCTGATCAATATCATGAAAAAGACCGTAGACGGCAACCAACGAGACTGGGATAATCGTCTACAGGAGGCATTATGGGCTTATCGAACCACATACCGAACGCCTACGCAAGCTACCCCGTATTCTCTGGCTTTTGGGGTTGAAGCCGTTCTCCCTCTTGAGGTGGAACTACCGTCATTGCGGGTGGCTATGCAAAATGATATGACCATGGACGAATGCCAACAACTTAGACTGGACGAGTTGGATGCCATGGACGAGAAGAGATTAATAGCCCAGCAGAACCTTGAAATATATCATGCAAAAATGGCAAGGGCATATGATAAGATGGCGCGAGTCGTGGCATTTCAACAAGGGGAGCTTGTTCTTGTCCTTAAGAGGCCGATCATTGGTCGGCACATCGGCCCAAAATTCTCTCCGAATTGGGAAGGGCCATACGTAATTGAGAAGGTATACGGGGCGCGCGCATACCAACTCATAGACCATGAAGGTGAAAGGCCCATGCCACCGATTAATGGGCGATATCTGAAGAAGTACTACACCTAGCCCAGAGAGGGGCCAACCGAGTAGTATCTATTGTAAATAAATAAGGAGGGAATAAGTGTTCGCTTACACACACGTGCACGAAACACGAACCCATGTCTAACCTCCACTTTTGCATAAAAATCCCAAAAACCCTACTTGTGCATCTGTAAATAGAATGCATCCAAAAATCCAAAACCACACAAACACATTTAGCCCTACAAAATAAAAAAATAATAGAATAAGGGAATACAACGCCAAAACCACGCGAGAATGTAAGGCGAGAGCTTTGGTGTTTGGGCTCACAATACAAATACCACTGGGTTTGTCCATTTGATACAGAATAAACACAAAAATGGGCAGGGTTTGCAGTTTGTCCCTCAAACTATCCGTTGCCCAATGACGAAAGTTGTTCATATTGGTCGCTCGCGGCGCAAGCCAAGAGATAGGTCGAGCAAATTGGTGGCTAGTAAATAGTCGCTTCTGAGGGCATGTAAATAAATAACTCTCGTATTATTAGTAGCATGTATCACTAATAACAAAAATTTGCCCTCTTCTGATAAAATAAAAGGATATATATGTAAAACAATAAAAACCTACTTTCCTGCTCATAAAAATAAAAAAATAAAAATAAATAAAAATAATAAAACATTTTCAATAAGGGGTTGCCACCTTTGTCCCCGACACCATGAGTGTTATACAAAGCCAGGTTGGGTGCATTCATCCGTAAAAGCACCACACGCCCGAAGAAATGGTGTGTAATAATCCCACGACATATCATGGAGGGGTCAGATCAAGGGTTTATGCTTGTACCCGACATTTCATGTTAAACAAAGCGACTCGCTTAAAGAAATGACTCAGGTCATGGAGAGCGGACCTACCCGATGAAAGCCTGTCTCGCAGGGATGTGTGATGGATGTTTGAGGGTAGCTAAAATATAAAAAACCAGGTTGGGTACATTCATCCGCAAAAGTACCACACGCCCAAGGAGGTGATCTGTTTCTAATCCCAAAATAGATCATGGAGGGGTCAGATTAAGGGTTTATGCTTTTGCCCGACATTCAAAGTGTCAAATAAAGTAATCGCTTAAAGAAGTGACTCAGGTCATGGAGAGCGGACTTACCCGATGAAAGCCTGTCTCGCAGGATGCGTGATGGATGTTTGAGGGTAGTACCCCCACAAAACAAATTGAGTGGAGATGAGTGAATGTGAGTTTCCACTTTAGCACGTAATCTGGTGCACAAATGAGGGGAGAGTGGGTGAGCTTCCACAAAATAAATGTCAATTAAATATATAAGAAGCATCCACAAAATGGTGTTATCAATTGCATCCATAATCCAATTGATACCGGTAAGTTTATCCATCGCAATAAAGGGATAAACGGGTTTATTCTCAGACTCGCCTACTTGAGGTCAATACAGACATGTGTCGGTATCCGTAAAATACCACTTACTTGAGTTTTGTATTGCCATAAATAAAGAGAAATGATGTATAGAATCAATGTAATAGGATGTTGTAAGATTTTCCTTTTATTTTAGGCACTCGCGAAAGAATGAAGCAAATGTAATAGGGCGCTTTCGCAAATAAGATTGAGGTGCATAGCATGAAATCAATGAAATATTTCCTCGCGCCGCAGAGGAAGCGATGAAAGGATAATAATAGAAGTAAGCATCATCCACAACAAGAGATCAAAATGATAAATGTCAATGCATCCTATATCAAGTACAAAAAAGAAAAGGAGAAAAGAAAAAAATGAAAGTGCAACTATGGGCCCAAAAAGCGGGACTCCAACTCTAATAGCACAAGACTAATAGTCTCTAAATGAGTATGGAGGGAGTGCCTATCCTCCTCCGAAGCCGCCTCGAAGTCCAAGAACCGAGCGAAGGCACTATCCCGACGCTCGTGTGAATCGCAGCTCGGGAGACGTCCCGCTAGATGTCGGGAGAAGCCCTCCACCGACAATCTGTGGTCCTCTAGCCTCCCGCACGAGCAAGCCGAGCGGCCCACCACCGACTCCCATGGAGCGGAGAGTGGCACAAGAAGAGAGCCGCCGAAGGTAGTGGAGTCGAGCGGCCTCCAAATGCCCGCGTAGCTCATGAATCTCCAACTCGTGCCGATAAACGAGAGAGCTCGCATCCCGGTAAGCCCTAAGCGCCTCCTCACACCTCCTAGAAATGAAAGTGCTCTCGAGACGAGGTGCAATGAGTAGAGCCGGCGCGATGGTATCCCGCATCGCCCCATACCAACTAAAAGAGAAACCACCGGGCAGAGTCCAAGATCTCGAAATCTAGTGGATAGCCCCCGAAGAAGGTATCCCGAGTGCATCCGCCGCCGCGGCCAAGGCGAGCCGCACATCCCTCGATGAAACATCTCGCAAGTAAAATAAATGGGTTAGACAAATTGTTATAACCTAAGAAGAAATAGAAGGAAGAAAAGATCTAACCTATCGCCTCATCGCCCGAGACAAAGTGACCGAGTCGTGATAGGGATGTCGGCCGCCTCGGAGGACCCATAGGTGCACTAGACCCGCTACAAAATAAAATGAAGAAGTATAAGTACATGAAAAGTAAAATACGGTAAATGATAAAGGAAATATAAAGTACCGGAAGAAGCATGAGGCTCTGGCGAGACCCTCGCTAACCGGAACCTCTCGTCTCTCGGGTCGTGGAATAATACGCTCCACCACCAACTCTCATCCAACTCGAGTCATAATCGACCGCAACCCGCTCGGTCGAGACTCGCTATCCGTGGCCATGAGAGGCCGCCCGTCGGGAGATGAAGAAGCATGAGATGGCCCTCCTCAATCAATAATGGCTCGTCGCTCGCGGCACGACCCCAATGGACTCCCCGCTCTAAAGAAGCCTCCTCTCGGTCGTGCAAGAGTGAGCACCGGCCCCAAAACCACATCGAACGAGTCACCATCCCCGTAGGCACCAATAAAATCGACGGTGAAGCGGGACCGTCATGAAAGAAAGGCTCCGAGCGGTGTGGAGATGCCATGTCATCGGCCTCGTGGTCTCAGTAAAATATACATGTAAGAATGAAAAATACTAGTGCATGCGGCAACTAGGTATTAAATGAAGCACACGAACCTCGCGACGGCAAGGTCGGTGCAAAACCCCGGAATAGCAAGAGCTCGCAGCGCCGATAAATCGCTATAATATCGTCTCGGTAGCCTCCACAGGAGATGTCCCATGAGCTGAAAAATAAACCCTAAATCGAGATGTAAATGAAGTGCGCCCGAATAAGGATAGGCGAGTCGGAAAGAAAATCACCCGGAGCGGGAGAAGGAAAAGAAGATGGAGAAGATGGTCGAGAGGCGCCGTCTCGATCTCTCCCCGTGGTAGGCTGGAGCCGGTGGCTCGACATGTGGGCCGAGAATGAACGCCAACTACTCGTGGACGAGAGACCGAGAACCCGGCTCCGCGTGATCATACTCATAAGCCCGCTCTGAATCAAAGAAGAATTGGTCGAAATGAGATGAGGCTTATCGAAAAGAAATAACCTAAAGGGATGATGAAGCATACCTGTGAGAATGGTCCTAACAGGAGCATGAGAAAACCGGCTATCTAAACCCTGAAAGTCGACAGTGCGGCAATGGCCGGGAAAGGGCTGCGATCACGCGAAACGGTGCCATCTAATAAAGGCTGGCCATCTCGCGGACATGTACTCCGGACGACCACCGGAGGGGTATATGACTGATAAGAGCGAATGGTCTCATAATACCACTGCTGATAACGCCTCGTGAAGGTGGAAGTCCTAGAGGTGGATACCATCTGATAGCGAGTGCCTGTGCCTAGTCGGAAGAGGTGAGTGTAGCACCATCCGATACCCTCCAAATCAGCCGCCAATGATATAGGGCGGAGAAGAAGCGCTGGAATATCCTGATCCAAGCCGAACTGATGTGCACATCTATGTGGCGAATAGGGCTCGATGAACATATAATCGCCCAATCTGAGAGGAAGAAAGCCCTGACGAATACTGATCAGGTACTCCAAATCAATAGGCCTAGCTCGAATGCTAGAAGAGTCAGAAGAGGGAACTCTGCTGTCAATCACCATCCTGTCAGCAACCCTAGATGTCCCACGGGCCACTGATCTGTCTCGGGAGAAGCGTAGATGGTCTCGACTCCTGAAGAATCTATACCGGGCAGCCTCCGGAGTCAATGAAGCTGGCTGCACCCCAGCCAAGTCACTCAATAAGGGTAGACGATCTCGTAGCGTGACCGCCATGCCGGGATCATATGAGCCAGACCAATGCAAATGGAGCCATCCGCTAATCAGATGCCACGGGATCAGCTCCTGGCACTGTGAAGGACTACGAGATGAAGTCAGACCGCGGAGGCACCTATAAATGTTGGCCAGTACAGGGACGGCCAAAGAAATCCTGTCGCCACGCGCGATCAGGCTCGCCATAACGAACACCGAGGGCCGAATGGTGTATGCGGGGGAGCTAGGTAATAAGAAATAGCAGATCCACCAAGAAATGAAAGTCACAAATAAGTCTCCCGATCCACGTCATGTGAACACGGGTATCCCGAGATGGGATAGGGCCGTCGTGATGAATCTCGAGCCGACCTACACCAAATGGATCTCTGGTGGAAGCCAAACCCGTAGGGCGAGTATGGACCCGATCGGTGAAATAGGCGATCCAATGTCTGAACGGAACTCCGGGGTGCCCTCTCCGTAGATAATGGTAAATCTCATAAATCCTATGCAAAGAAGGCGGGAATCGAGTGAAGTCCCCCGAGTCAGCGGGCGAGACCATGAACTCGTCATAGAAATGACCGAAGATCGGCAGCCCGGTCAACTGCTGTATCTCTAGGAGGGTCGGAGTCAGCTCCCGATCGTCGATGAATAGAGTGTTGGTGGAATAGTTCCACCGCTCACAAAAGGCCCGTAGCCAGGGTGTGTCGATATGATAATGAAACATCGACAAGAAAACCGAGTCATATATCCCGGCTCGCCTGAGCAGAGTCCCCTCCCGCATAAGCACATACCGGGTCCACTCTAGCTGATATCCATAGCACTCCAAGGGAGTGACGAAGGAGCGATGAGTCCACCCGTGAGCCTCCCCATCGATAATCTCCTTGCCCGGAGATGTGTCAAAGGAGTCATGGAAGCAACGCCTAAGGGCTGAAGGGGCATGATGTCATGAGGCTGATCATCCCTGAAAAATAAACCGCCGCCTCGCGGGTAGACAGGAGTCGCTCGGATGGCTGAGATGAGAGGAGTCCAATCGCTAGGATCCTCGTAGAAAGAATGATAATGACTCAAGGGGCGACGCGGAATAGCGTCATGAGATAAAACTACAATACCCGAAGAAGAGAAGACGTCATGAGAAATGAAATGATGAATAATAAGGAATAATGCACCAAGACAAGCCTTTCGAGCGTTCAAGGCTCGTCTTGGTGGGTGGCTCTTTGTTTACCCTTGAAAAGTTTCAAGGATGAATGGATGAATAAATGAAATAAATTGATGATAAAATCATAAGAAAGGGGAAGAAGAGAGAGAGAGCAGTGGAAAGGTGGCCCACTGATCAGGAAAAGTCGCTGCATAACCCCGGAACAAATCCATTAGTCCCACAGTGGAATGCTGAGCGCAAAGTGAAGAGTATAAATACCCCGCTATTCTCTATCCACTCAGCATGTGTGACACCCAAGAAGATCGAGGGAGAGAGGAGACCTCTTGGGTGTCACCATGTGATTATACTTTTTCTGACAAGTGGGACCCACATGGCAGTCCCTTATGAGCAGCTCCAATGATATGGACCTAGCCTATTTTGCTAAGAAAGCTAACCAACCCTACAGAGGTTAAGCATTAATCCCACAATGGAATAATATGGTGAAAGACGAGGATATAAATACCCCACCACCTCCTATTCATTTGAGGTGGTCGACCTCGAGAGATTTAGGAGAGAGAAAATCTCTTGATGGGTCGACCATTTGATTACATCTTATCTGACAAGTGGAACCCACCTAGCAGTCCCTTGTAGATGAATCTAACAACATAGTCTATCTGATGAGTCACCATGTGACTATTTTCACTGACAGGTGGACCCCACACCTCAGTAATCTATTGAAGGAGTCAGAATTGAACCCTAGAAATCTGCCTTTGAAGCTAACCCTAGAAAGGAGTGACGCAGATAATCCCTATGCTACATGAAATGATGTCAATGCCAAGCTAGCATTTTGATGCAACTAGTCATGAGAAATTCTAAATGTGATTTTGCTTTCAAGGTCGACTGGTGCCAAAGCTGCGAGCAACCACCTAACCATGCTTTGATTTGTGTCAATTATCGATAAGTAGTCGGTTCTTTGACCAAGTCACCCTCATGTTAAGGGATTGAAAGTCAATTTCACAAGACTGATCAGATGCCAAAGCTGGGAGCAACCACCTGATCAAGTCTAGATTTGTATTAATTGCTGATAAGTAGTCAGCATTTGATCAAATCAAGCCCTAATGAATATCAATATAAGTCTAATTGGTATTTAGTTAGGGTGGTTTCTGCAAGAGGGAGATAATTGGCAGAGACACGAGAGCTACAATTGAGATCAGGGATTAATTCATAAGGAATATTAGGGTTTTATGGACAAAAGAATTTTTAATTCAGAGAGGCAGGGGTAAAAATGGAATTAAAAATTACAGGGATGATCATCATGAATTTAGGGATTTTTGGTGAAATTTTCATGATTTTTGGATAAGTGGAGCTATTAAAATAAATTCAGGGAAAATAAAGACAGAATAAATGGATTAATCAAAGGCTGAGATTCAATCAGGGGTTCATCTGGGTGCAACTTGGGGACAGAGACACATCTGGGTGCAAACTGGGGATCCTAAGCACACCTACACCGAATCAGGGAAGAGAGAGAGTGTGACACGTGTCAGCATCTCACTGGGCCACCTCATGACACGTGTCAGCACCCCATTGGTCCACCTCAGCCATGTGGGCCCCACCACCATACTGACCTGACATGTGGGCCCCACCAAAGATGCCACGTGGCAAGATCTGACAGGTCCACCTCATACTATCCTATGCCACATGGCATCACACCAGTGGTCCATTACACTCCCTCTGTGCCACATGGCACAACCAGAGGAGGCCACCTCACCTAACCTCAAGCCACATGGCACAGCCACATGAAGCCATCTCAACTCAGCTGTGCCACATGGCATTGTTCTAGCAGGCCACCTCACCATATTAATTACAGTCGATACACATGGCAGCAGGCTATTGGACCAAGACTATACAGGTGGACCCTATCATGTGCCATGTGTCACTCATAGAATTAATGCACAGTCAGCAAAATTAAACAAGGTGATTAATATAAACATTGCCAGATCAGATGAAGCAGCCAATAGAAACACGCCACATTAGCATGATTAATCCTAAAATTGCCGACATGGCTACTCCTAAGCCCATTTACATCGACAATGGGGCCCAATAGTCGAGAGATTCGGATAGAGCGCATAGTTAAGCCATGAACCAAGTCTATATAGCCTATTCATTCGAGTCAACGCAATTGAATTTAAAAAGAAAGCGAGAGAGAGATAAACCTGGTGCATGAGCCCTATGCCGTCGTTCTCGCTTCTCTTCGCCCTTTGGATCACGTGTGCCGTGCGCATCCAAGCTAGCGGAAGGGCCTTCTCCTCCCTCTCTTCTTCTCGCCATTGCCCGATTCAACCGAAGCTTGCGCCTTCCGCTTCCCTTGACGCCTCACCATGATTGAAGATGATCGACGGATAGTGATGATTAGGCGACCGAATTATAGGTGCTATTGAATCAACGGATGAAAAGGGATGAACAAAGGATGAAATCGGTTTATTACCGAGAATTGAGTTTATAAGAGGAGATGAATTAACACTCTGGAGATCAAATTGCACGGCAAGGTCGATCCTTTAGGGCAAGGCGACGCCAATGGAGGTGAATTGATGAGGCAATTTGAAGTATGAGATGCTAATTGATCAAAAGAAGAAAATGAGGCAGAAAAGGGATTAGTGAAATTGGAAATGGTGAATGAATAAAATAGCAGTCAGAGTGATCATGGAGTGTTTAAATAGTAAGTAATGACCTTGGGCCCGCTTGTCAGTTGAGTTATGTGAGTAATTGAGAGTGTGGAGTCAAACCAAATCGCGGCACAGTCAAAAATCCTAACAGAAACGGTTATACGGCTGCAGCAACAAACACAAACTTATCTGGACCGTTAATTGAATTAGAATGGAGGGTGAAGATGAACCCAAGGTGGCAATCCGAGTGAAAGGCAATTAACCAATCACAATTGTGATTAATCAGCCTAATTAGCCTATATAAACCAAAATTGGCAGCAACAAGAGGGACATACATACACACATCCATACATCCATTAGTAGAGCAATTGAGAGTATCCATTTACTGTTAAACGCCAATTGTAGAGATTACACAGAAGCTAATTGATTCGGATTACTATTCAAGTTTAGAGGTAATTGTTATATGTCCATTAGCCTCATTGGCGCTTTTCTTTGCATTTCATCCTTTGTAGCTGAATTTAGAATGTTTTGCATAGTTAATTGGATAATCAATTCATTTCTTTCTTGATTCTTGTTGTTTTGCCACATTCTTTTATTTCTTTTTTATATGAATCTTAATCAATAATAAATGATTAAATCCAGTGAGCCACTGGCCCAATCACAAAGTGATTGGTGAGCCTTTAGGCCTGGATTAGTCACAGATATAAAGATTTTTCTTATAATTCAATAGTATTGCATCTGTTCTTTATGATTCTTTTTCTTTTAAACCGATTTCTTTGTTATATTTGCTCAATTGATGAAAGATGATGACTTGTTATCCTTTGAGTATCCTAGTTGTATGATTCTGATTGAACAGATGAACCAATTCTTGCAAATTCAAAGAAATGCACGATTCTAGCACAAATCAATATACCGATGAAATTACGAGTTGAATTGGCTTCAATTGATCTCTATCTCGGCGAGCCACCGCCCTAGCAATGTCCGGGTGAGCCTTTAGGCACGAGAGTCGTCAATTGAATATAAAAACATCTCAAATTGAGAAAGGATCGCGAATCGGTACCAATCGGTGCATCGCATACCCGCCATGCACATGCTGTTGTCCCAACCCTAAGTTAATAGCATCCAGAAGCTTCATACTCATCCCAGATCATATGTACATGTCAAGGCGATGCTCAATAGCTGTATAATTGTCAAGAATCTCAATTGAATTCGGTGAATTTGATGAAGAAATGATCTTGATACCGGTTCTTTACTAAAGCACAAGAATGGCGATAGTGTCGTATAAGTATCAACCACCGTATAGATCTTTGATCGGATAATATAGAATGATTCTATGCACTAAGACGATATCAATGTGCTGGTCTGATCGGAGGAAGGAAGTTCCGGCGACCGGGAACGCCACCTAGCACGGATCTTGACACATCGGGAGGTCAGGGACTGAGGAGAGATCGTCTGCACGATTCTTGAAGTGTCCGTCAATCTTGAAGAATATCTGATGAACGGGATTTGGCAAGAGTTCGAAAATTTAAAACGAGGAAAGATCTGGGCCTTATACATATTAAACACGCATCTTAATTAAATTAAGCGGCCCAGATACGTTTAAACATTTAAATAATAACTCGTGCCAATCTGGGCCGTAGATCCATTAAACACTCATCTCAAACTAATCTGGCGGCCCAAGTGAGGAAGAGAGTTAGAAAGATGCGCACCAATCTCGGAGTAGATCTGGCGGCCCAGATTAAGCCCATTAATTAAATAATAACGAGAATAGTAATAATATGGAGTAAATAAATGATTTGAAAATGCTATTGAACTCCAAATTGACTCAAATTTGTTTCTAAAATTTTCTTATTTTTCATACTATTTTTCTGTACAATAATATTCCAGTTTTAAAAATATAATCATGATAAAACAATTTAAAAGCAAAATACATTACATATATTGATATAGTTGACCTAGATTTGACTTGTCATTTTAAATACTATAAAAATTCTAAAAATACAAATAAAAATCATAAATAATAACTAGATATATTTTAGTAATTTTTCAAGTGATTTTCCATGAAATAATAATAGTAATAGTAATATACTATAATAAATAATGAGATTAGCTATATTCTTTGATAAATAAAAAAATATATGAATAATAATAGATATTATATTGATATTTTCTTGATATTTTCCTAAAAAAAGAATAATAAAAATAAATAGCACAAAATATACAAAATATACTACTATGCATTTTCTTTCATAATAAAGAATGATAATATAGTTTTATAATATGAATTGTATTTCTTTTGTTATTTCTATACAAATATACAAAAATATACTTTGATGAATAAAATGTAATAAAATAATAGTTGTAATAAAAACATAATGAATTTCATCTCTTATGACTAGTAATAAAAATCTTATACTTTTCTATAGATAATAAATAGAAATAATAAGAATAGACATAATGAATAGTATAATAAATAGAATAGAATATTAGTAATGATTTCTTTTAGCTATTATAGATATTAAAAAAAAAGTAATAATAATAAAAATATAATAATAAAAATAATAATAGTAAAATAGTATAGCTAACCATCTTTTGATTTTGTAAATAATTCTTATATAATGAATAGTATTTCAATATAATAGAATATAATAATAAAATCCTATTACTTTAGCTATTATAAACATTTAAAAAATAATACAAATAAAATCATTGCCATTTTATTTTCTATTATTTTAGTAAGTGATTTTCTATAGAATAAATAGAGTTTAGAAATAATAAGAAATAAAATTCTACTATTTTAGCTATTATAAAAATCCCAAAAATATAAATAAAAATCTAGTTAAATAGCTAACCCCTTTTCTATTATTTTGTAAATAATTTTCTACATAGATAAATAGAGTTTAAGAAATAAAAATAATAGTAATAAAAAAAATAATAATAATAGTAATAATAATAGTAATAAATATAATAATAATAGTAATAATAATAGTAAATAAATGCATCTTTATAATAATGAAAGATATTATATGATAGACTTTGTGCATTTTAGAAATGAATAAATATGCTCACATAAGGAGTGTAGAGCCACATATAAATATTTGCACACATGATATGACATTTAGAATGATTAGTCAAGACGAGAACACCTTGACGGAGGATAACTAAGGTTGCAATGACAACATGAGGAGATGCGTTGAGACAGGAACATCTTGACGCGAGAAGATTAAGGCTTTAATAGCAATACGAGAAGATATGTCAAGACAAGAACATCTTGACACTTGATGAAAAATAATAAAATACGTCAAGACAGGGAACATTTTGACGTAGGATGAATAAGGCTTTGATAGCAATACGAGTAAATATGTCGAGACAAGAACATCTTGGCGCTTGATGAAGAGTAATCGAGCTACGATATTAACATGGAGATATACGTTGACTCGAAGAAGAAGAACATTATGATGTCCTAGATAGGTGACATCTTAATGACTCATCGCGCCATGAGCAAGTAACTCATGATTGAATACGCTCACACAAGGGGTGTAGGGCAACATAGTAGTTTTGCACAAGTAATGCAACACGTAGAATGATTAGTCGAGACAAGAACATCTTGACGCTCGCGAAGAATGACCAAGGCTACGACATCAACATGGAGAGATATGTCGACTTTGAAGAAGAAGAACATTACGATGTCCGAACGAAGTGACATCCTAATGACTCGGTGTCATGAACAAGTAATTCATGACCATTTGAGTAGGCAAGACCGAACTCGTCTATTGATGAGTTTGTCTCCGACTCATTTTCCGAGACCGTGAGATTGAATCGGTCTTTGGTAGATTCATCCACAAAACAGTGAATGTGAACCGTTCGTAGGTAGGTTCCTTCACTAACACATGCTTCAATGTTGAACTGGCCCCGGCGCTTCATGTTTGACATTGTGTGCAATTGTGTTTCCTAGGTTTATGAATCGGCTTAGTGCTACGAATTCATGATCTAGAAGATCGGTGAGAAGAAATACGTGAGCCATAGCCACCCTTCTCTGATTCACCAACCTCAAGATCAACCGCTCGGTGCTTCGAGTTGTATTTTGTGTGATTGGTTGTTGACTAGTTAAGATTGAACCGGTCTGTTTGTAGGTTTATCTTCTAGATCAACGGAGGTCGAGTCGGTCGTATGTAGACTCACCTCAAGCCCCCTATGAAGAGATTAACACAGTGCGTTGGTAAGGTTACATCTCGAGGAGGCATGGACTGAACCGGTCTGTTTGTAGGTTCGTCCCCCACGAGATAAAACCGATCTGTTTGTAGGTTTTGTCCCCCCTAGATTGAACCGATCTGTTTGTAGGTTCATCTTCCGTAGATCCCTTTTTATAAACTTAGACGACCACTTGCCCATCTCTTAACTATACTATTTGCTTCTCTCTTTCAAAGATCCGAGAGGTGCCTCGAGGTTCGTAGCCCAGGGTAATTAACGGTGGGGGCTTGCGCCACCGAATCTACAAGAACTCACAATCACTAAAAACCCCCGAATGTGCATCCAAATATCTCTAAACGGCAGAATCGGCCGACACCCGGCGAGATGCACGCTCGGGAGGGATCTCCGTGTCCTTCTTCCGCAACCCATCGCCCGGCGGCGGTGCGGAGCGCGCGAAAAAGGGTCGCACAGCAGCGTTTAAAATAAAAGGAAAATCTTACAACATCCTATTACATTGATTCTATACATCATTTCTCTTTATTTATAGCAATACAAACTCAAGTAGCCGTGGTATTTTACGGATACCGAACACAATGTCTGTATTGACCTCTAGGTCGGGTACAGAATAAACCCGTTTATCCCTTTATTACTGATGGATAAACTTACCAGTGTCAATTGGATTATGGATGCAATTGATAACACCATTTTGTGGACGCTCCTTATATATTTAATTGACATTTATTTGTGGAAGCTCACCCACTCTCCTCATTTATGCACCGTTGCGTGCGGAAGTGGAAACTCACATTCACTCATCTCCACTCAATTTGTTTTGTGGGGGTACTACCCTCAAACATCCATCACGCATCCCTGCGAGACAGGCTTTCATCGGGTAGGTCCGCTCTCCATGACCTGAGTCACTTCTTTAAGCGAATTACTTTATTTGACACTGAATGTCGGGCAAAAGCATAAACCCTTAATCTGACCCCTCCATGATCTACTTTGGGATTAGAAACAGATCACCTCCTTGGGCGTGTGGTACTTTTGCGGATGAATGTACCCAACCTGGTTTTTTATATTTTAGCTACCCTCAAACATCCATCACGCATCCCTGCGAGACAGGCTTTCATCGGGTAGGTCCGCTCTCCATGACCTGAGTCACTTCTTTAAGCGAGCCGCTTTGTTTAACATGAAATGTCGGGTACAAGCGTAAACCCTTGGTCTGGCCCCTCCATGATATGTCGTGGGATTATTACACACCATTTCTTCGGGCGTGTGGTGCTTTTACGGATGAATGCACCCAACCTGGCTTTGTATAACACTCGTGGTGTCGGGGACAAAGGTGGCAACCCCTTATTGAAAAGATTTTATTATTTTTATTATCATCATTTTTTTTTATGAGTAGGAAAGTAGGTTTTTATTGTTTTACATATATATCCTTTCATTTTTATTAGAAGAAAGCGATTTTTGGTTATTAGTGATACATGTTACTAATAATACGAGAGTTATTTATTCATATGCCCTCGGAAGCGGCTATCTACTAGCCACCAATTTGCTCGACCTATCCCTTGGCTTGCGCGTGGGCGACCAATATGAGCAACTTTCGTCATTGGGCAACGAGATAGTTTGAGGGACAAGCGCAAACCACCGCCCATTTTTGTGTTTATTACGTATCAAATGGACAAACCCAGTGGTATTTGTATTGTGAGCCCAAACACCAAGGCTCTCGCCTTACATTCTCGCGTGGTTTTGGCGTTGAATTCTCTTATTCTATATATTTTTTATTTTTATAGGACTAAATGTGTTTGTGTGGTTTTGGATTTTTGGATGCATTCTATTTACATATGCACAAGTAGGGTTTTGGGATTTTCATGCAAAAGTGGAGGTTAGACATGGGTTCGTGTTTCGTGCACGTGTGTGTAAGCGAACACTTATTCCCTCCTTATTTATTTACAATAGATACTACTCGATCGGCCCCGCTCGGGCTATGTGTAGTACTTCTTCGATATCGCCCATTAATCGGTGGCATGGGCCTTTCACCTTCATGGTCTATGAGTTGGTATGCGCCGCCCCCGTATACCTTCTCGATTACATATGGCCCTTCCCAGTTCGGAGAGAATTTCGGGCCGATGTGCTTGGCTTGGCCAATGATCGGCCTCTTGAGGACAAGAACAAGCTCCCCTTGTTGAAATGCCCTGACTCGCGCCATCTTATCATATGCCCTTGCCATTTTTGCCTGATATATTTCAAGGTTCTGCTGGGCTATCAGTCTCTTCTCGTCCATGGCATCCAATTCGTCCAACCTAAGTTGTTGGCATTCATCCATGGTCATATCGTTTTGCATAGCCACCCGTAATGACGGTAATTCCACCTCAAGAGGGAGAACGGCTTCAACCCCAAAAGCCAAAGAATACGGGGTAGCTTGCGTAGGCGTTCGGTACGTAGTTCGGTAAGCCCATAATGCCTCCTGTAGACGATTATCCCAGTCTCGTTGGTTGCCGTCCACGGTCTTCTTCATAATATTTATTAGTGTTTTATTAAAGGCTTCGGCCAGGCCATTGGCTCTCGGGTTGTAAATGGACGAAAATCTCCAATCAATGTTAAATTGCTCCGCCAGGGCATAGACTTTGGAGCTCTTGAAGGCCGTTCCGTTATCGGATATTATCCGGAGTGGTGTCTTAGAATCGGTAAAGGATGTGCGTCTTGAAGAATTTAACCACATCGGATGCTTTAACTTCTTTGAGCGGGATGGCTTCGACCCATTTTGTAAAATAATCCGTCGCGCGGGATGAGCCGGTGACCTCTCGACGTCGGAGGGTCTATGGGCCCCACTATATCTGTGCCCACATATTAAATGGCCGGGATGCTACCGTGGGGTGCAACGGGTTTGGCGCTTGATGTATAAAAGGGCGTGTATATCGGCACATGCGGCACTTCTTTGCATGCTCTTCACGATCGGCCACCATCGTGGGCCATAATACCCCATTCGCTTGATCTTCAACTTCATTTTTGGCCCCGGACCGATGTGCTCGCATAGTCCGAATGAACTTCTTTCATAACTGCCGACTTCGGGCCACGATACACATCTCGGCCACAATGATCATAAGACCTACGGTATAGCGTATTACCCACATATGCATACCGTAGTACCGCTTTCTTATTTGATCGGCCATCCTTTTATCTTTGGGAAGGGTACCATGCGGAAATATTCGATGAACGGTTGTCTCCAATCATCGTCTTCTTCGATTATCATTGTCTCTTGGCATTCCATCTTTTCTAGCCCAGTATTTTCATTATTCACATTGTACGTAAATCGACACAATGATAATGGTCTTCTATTGCGGACGATGATGTGGATTTCGGCTCTGTTGGTTCACCCGACTCTTTAGCGAGTTTGGCCAACGCATCCTTGCTTCACCGTTCACGACCCTCGTGACCTTCTCGATGGACACGTACGGGATTTTCTTCATTAATTCCATGGCCTTTCGGTGATATTGTATTAGTTCCGACTTTAAGACCTTGTATTCGCCAATTATTTGATTTATAATCAGCGTGAGTCCCCAAAGATGCGTACGGCCTTGATTCCCGGCTCCGGTGATAGCTCTAGTCGGCGATGAGTGCCTCATATTACTGCTTCATTATTTGTACATGGTTCGGTTAAAGCCGAGAGAATGTCGTATTATCCCGCCCTCGGGGTTACGAAGACTAGTCTGCGCCGGCTCGCACGATTGGGACTCCGGGCCGCGATCGGCTTGATTGAAGAAGCACCATCAAAGTACAACTCCCATATAGGGTTTCCTTCTTCAACATGTAGGGTTTCCTCGTCGGGGAAGTCACATTTTAATGGGGAGTCGTCTTGGATCGGGTGTGCGACCAAGAAATCTGCTAGCGCCCTTGCCCTTTATCGCCTTTTGCGGTGTATAGGTGATGTCGAACTCGGTAAGAATGATAGCCCACTTGGCCGACCTCCCGTTAGCATTGGCGAGTCATCGGATATTTGAGAGGGTCCACCTTGGATATTAATATGATTTTGTGGGCTAGCATGTAATGCCTCAATTTCTTCGCGCGAAGATTAGGGCTAGGCAATGCTTCTCGATCGGTGAATACCCATGTTACTGCCCCTACCATCATGCGACTTAAGTAATATAGCGCATTTTGATTACCATCCTGGTTTTCTTGTGCCAATAGGGCTCCCAAGGATCCATCCAAGGCGGTTGTATATAGAATGAGTTCCTTCCGGGTATGGGCGCGCGATGCTTGGAGGGTTGAGTAGATAGGCCTTGATTTCTTCAAAGGCTCGGCGCACTCGCCATCCCACTTAAACGGGATATTCTTCTTAGTCGGCGGGTGAAGGGTTGGATTTTACCGATAAGTTGGCTATGAACCGCCTAATGTACGCCATTGCCCTTGCAAAGATCGCAATTGTTTTAAATTCTTTGGCGGGGATAGTTCGGTTATTGCTTTGATCTTGCCGGGTCTATCTCAATGCCCACCGTGGCGTACCACAAACCCCGAAATTTACGGATGATACCATGAATGCGCATTTCAACGGGTTTAATTTGAGCGCATGTTCTCTTAGGCGGTTGAAAACGACCTCAAGATATTGGAGGTGTTCTTCATATGACATGGCCTTGATGACTAGGTCGTCCACATAGCATTCTACTATTTTGTGGATCGGATCGTCGAATATCTTCGTCATCGCCGTTGGTAGGTGGCTCCCGCATTTTTGAGCCCAAACGGCATGACTTTGTAACAATATATGCCAATCGGCGTGCGGAATGCCGTATGCCTCTCATCTTCCGGCGCCATCTTGATTTGATTATAGCCGCATGCTTAGTCCATGAAGGAGAAGACTTCATAGGAGGATGTATGGTCAATTATAATTTCGATTCTTGGGAGCGGAAATCATCTTTAGGGCATGCCTTATTCAAGTCCCGAAAGTCCACGCAAATGCGGATTTGCCCATTTTCTTCTTAACGGGACAATGCTAGCCACCCATTCGGCGTCTCTTCTTCCGTATGAATCCGGCGTCGATGAGTTTCTTTGTCTCTTCCACGACCTTCTCTTCGAGTTCTATTCTCATTCGCCTCGGCGCTTGCTTAATCGGCTTGAAGGTTGGATCAATTTTTAAGTAATGGACCGCCACGTTGGGATCTAATCCAGGCATCTCTTTATAACTCCAAGCGAAGCGATCCATGTAGCTTTTAAGGAATATCTTCAACTGTCGTCGCCACCTCTTTTGGTAACGACGCGCTTATGAAAGTTGGTCGTGGGTCTTCTTCTGTCCCCAAATTAATTTCAGCTAACTCATCGGCCGTGTTAGGCTCCTTTTCTAGGCTTGCTTTAAAGCATTTTTCGGGGCCAGGGGCATTGTCCTCTTGTTTCATTGTCGGCATTTCGACGAAGTCATACGACGACTCTCTTTCATACGGTACTCGTCGAGAGACCCTCGAAACATCTTGCGTCATCGCGATTATACCTAATCCCGGGTGTATTTTATTTTACCATCCGGGCTCGGGACTTTATTCGGCGCCATTCCGAGTTCATCAAAGCGCTTGGCCTCGGCCTTGGATATGTCTCTTAAACATTTCGCCCTTTTTGCTAGTTTATACGGCTCTTTTCCAAAGGGATGAGATGCGGCGTCATCGCTCGTTGCATTCTCGATTCTTGTTCTATCACCCATTTCTTCCAAGTGTTGTGATCGGGGTTCTTCGAGAGGCGGGTTGAATCGCTCGATAGAAAATTATGGCCTTGTGGATGATAGTTTTCCCTTTGAGGCGCTCTACCTTTGCCGGCACAACAAAGGTCTTTAGGGTTTGGATGTGGTTCACCTCCTTGGTATGAGGTCTTTGAAATGCCTTTCGGGAACCACGGTAATCTCTAGCGCCGCCATCTCCTCTTCTATCTCAATGTTCATGAGCGAGTTGGAGCGGTAGATTTCTTTGATCGGCTTTCGTCTCGCAACCTTAGGTTTACTAGGTACGGGAGTGTGCGAGATCGTATAAGCCACCCCTTTGCCTTTGTTATTCGGGTTATGCGGAGCGGGTCTTGTTGAAAACTCTTCGGGAGTTGGATCGTCCCGTTTCTATGCCCTTCTTCTATGAGGTCTTTGAATACCCAGCATTCTTCAATTGTATGGCCCAGTATGCGATGATAAGGGCAGAATTCGCCTTCACTGGCTCTTTCTATGTCTGCGGGTCGTTTGCAAACGGGAAGTGTCAATCCGCTCTTCAGGGCCTGCTCAAATATCCGAAATTTGTTTTATTTTTCGAAAAAGAGTATGGTTTACTCTTCTTGACCTTGAGAGTTTGCATGACGGTCGGTTGCTTAGCTTTCGTTTCTTCCCCCTTTGATTCATCTACTATTACAATTACCCGCTTACCGCCATCGGGTGCTTGCCTTTCGGGGTCCGGAACGGGGTTCGCTCGTCACCTCCTTGAGTAGCTCGGAGTTATAAATCGCGGTTTGCGGGTTTTCAATCATTATCATGATTTCATTGTGTTGCGTCTTGATATCCTGCATCACTTCCCATTGTTCAGACACCTCTCTTCTATTATTTTCAACTTGGTGCCTTATTTCGTCGATCGCATTCCAGACGCGACCTTCAAAATTTTCCCGCCATGAGCGTTCTTCATTTATAGGCCTCGGCCTAACCGGGTTATCCCTTCCACTACCGGGTCCCGTGTTGATCATATATGACTCCTCACTTTCATTGTCTGTCTCGGGCCCTTTATATGGCTTCTTGAGGATGTGATAGATGATCTCTTCGTCAGACTCCTCTTCCCAGGGTTGACGATCATGGCCAGACTCTTCTCCCGAGGTAATATCGCCCGAGTTGTTAGAATCTTCGGAGTCTTCTCCCGAAGTTGCCTCTGTGATCTGGATTTGAGGGGTGTTGGCGGGTTTAAAATTGAAAATGACCTCCTCTTCAGAATCACTTGTATTGATTTCGTTCGGTTTTATTTGGGCCTTATACGTAGCCACCTGTTTGAAGCGGAATGTTGCTTCTTCACCCGACTTTCTTCGGGTCTTTGGGCTCGAGCACCTCGGGGTTTAATATTAAATTTGACCTCTTCTTCTTCTCCAGATGAGGTATCAAATTTAGGGCCTTTGTTAAAAGGTTTCTGACCTATTTTTGTTATTGGCCGACTCGGCGCCACGGCGGATTTAGGCAGAAAATATTGGGCGTCATTGAATTTAATCTCATGCACCCCGAATGGTTTGACATCTCCATCAATTCTCTTTTGCTTACCATTCTCAATATATTTAAGGCATTGGTGCAGAGTAGAAGGTATGACCTGATTACCATGAAGCCACGGGCGACCCAGCAACGCCCGGTAAGAGGTTTCAGCGTCAATGACATAGAATTTAGTAGGCGCTCTTAGGCTTCCGCATTGCAGGTTCAGAGTTATAGCTCCCAGGGCCTTTTGGGAGTTTTGATTGAAGCCATGAATAATCACCTTTTCATCAGATAGATTCTTTACGTCTAAGGTGATGGTCTTTAGGGTTTTAAGCGGCATGATATTGATTGAAGACCCTGCGTCAACCAGGATGCGACCAACCTTTTGCCCTCCGCAGTTTCCGGTGATGTATAGCGGGCGATTGTGGTCGACGGTGCCTATTAGGAGGTCATCGTCTGTGAAATTTATGCAGGCGGCCCGCTTGGCGGTGAATAGGGCTTCCTGCATATTTTGCTCTACGAAGTATGACTTGTACTTCTCGGGATCTTGCAAGGCCCTGGATTAGCACCTCTCTTAGGTCTTGTGACATCATCAATGCGTCAAATATGCTTAATAGTCTTTGGAATCTTACGCGGATGTGCCAACACATTATATTCTTCGCCGTCGGCCGGGTCCTTTACGGGTTCTTGCTTGGATTCTCGACCTCTTTACCTTTATTACGGACCTTGTCCTTTCCTTTATCGGAATCCTTGGGAGCTTGTCTCTCGGGTATATAAGTCCGGGCCAGGAGCACGGCTTTGCATTCTTCATTTTTGGTCCCGAGAGGTGCTTGCTTCCCCTTCGTCATTTGGGAAGAACATCTCCTCTAATGTTGGCATATCTTCGTCGTGAGAAGAATATACCATATTGCACGAAGCACCCCAGATCTCTTCGCTTTCTTCTTTATTTATTTCTTCATTTATATTTTCTTCCTTTTGACCTAGGGTTAGCTTCTCCCAGTCTTCTTTGGAGATGAAGTGTTGAAGGGTGATCGCCTCGGGACTGCCCTGCTCGTACTCTTCAATCTTGTTCTTTTTGGACTTGCTGCTTCTATGCTTCTTTTTCTTCTTAAGAACCTGATCTTGGCTCTGGTCCACCTTATAGTATACCCTGGGTTTTGGTGGGACCACTGGCGTGATGTCGTCTTTCCATCTCATACCAGGTTCTTTCTTAAGGGCTTTAAGCATTTTAATCGACTTCTTCGATAAGTGTGTAGTCCATTGTTCTTCCTGATCTTCACTTAACTGGTCCGGGATCTTCTCTTCCTCGTGAGAGATCATATTGGCCTGTTCATGGGCTGATGGGCTTTGCAAGAACCCCTTAGGTAAAGTAATTTCACCATTTTTATACGCCTTCTCGACCCAATCTTTGAAGACCCAGCAATCTTCAATTGAGTGCCCTATTATTCTGTGGTATGGGCAAAAGTTGGGTTCGTCCGATTTATCGGCATCTTCCGGGCGTTTACTGGCCGGCAGGGTTAGGCCATTCTTCGGTGCCCCTCGAAGATTTGGGCAACTTTATCTTTTCTGAAGGAGTATGGTCTAGATTTCTTTTGTTTAAGAGATTCAAAACTCCGTGAACTCCCTCCTGGATTGGGCCTGGGTCCCTTATTGTAATTGTTGCCATTTGTGCCACTGCTGCCGCCTTGGGTGTCTGCGTTGGCAACCATCTTATCTTTTAGCGAGGTGAATGCTACTTTGGTTTCAGCTCGGGCTCCTCGTTGCGGCCTATTATTCATGAAGTTCGGCACGGTGTGCGGTGACATTCTTTCCATATTGGATACTGATCTGAGCAAGTCTTTGAATGTGTTGACCTTTGTCACACCAAGAAGCATGCCCATCCACCCGTCAATGTTTTTCATGATTAGGTTGACGGCCTCATCTTCGGTTAATGTGCGGTCGCATTTGATGCTGAGGTTCCGCCATCTATTGATAAAATCTGTCATTGACTCCCCTTTCTTGGGTTTAGTGCTTGCCAGATCGGCTATGTTTATTTTGTCAGATACCATGACAAATCGTGCCCTGAACGAGTCCGCCATCTCGTCCCAGGTCCTGATGCTGTTGTTCTCTAATGAATAATACCATTGGAAAGCGGTTCCCACCAAACTCTGAGGGAATTGTCTTAACAACAGTGCATCATTGCCGCCGTGTTGCGCACGAGGCTACAAAGTGGGCCGGTGTTGTTCGGGGTTCGGTCTTTATTGCCTTCCCGGAGAAGGTCTGAAGCGGGGGATCACATACCCTTTAGGATATTCTTCTAAGTCGTATATGGCAGGGTATGGATGTCCACAGTTTTTTACGGGAGGGATAGCGTATCCACCTCCAGCTATTTGCATTTGCTGGGCAATCATGGCTTGAATCTCTTTCGGGATATTCCGTTGGTTCAGCCTCCACTTCTATGGTTCTATGTGGATGGGGTTTAGAATCGACAGGTTGTTTTCCCTTATGATTGCTTTTGGTACTGTGGACCCCTTCTTGACGGGAACTACCAGCTTTGAAATTGGCGTCTTGTGATTCTTGTAAGGATTTGACCGCCTTAATCAATTCTTCATTTTGCTTCAGCATGGTAGCGATTAGCTCCCGTTGCCTAATCAGCTCTTCATCCCGTGCCTCGATGTGGCCTTTTAATATTTCTATTTCATCGATAGGCATCTCGGGACGTGTTTCAACGTCATCTTCGTTGTCGAAGAGATCAGGGTTTTCGTTATGGTCTTCCCCTTCCCTGCTATTGCCCTCGGGGTTGACTCTCTTGGGAGGTCTCCCTTTTCTACCATTATTTTTGTTGGTATTGGTGACGTGAGCTTGATTAGGCGGGGACTGGTCATCCTGAGTCATATTCACCTCAGCATCAGTGTCCGGATCAGTATCGTAGCTTATGCTGATGGTGTTGACCGAGAAGTGCTCTTCATAGCGAGCGGTTCTTCTCTTCTTCTTTATTTGGTCAGGAGCAGTTATTTTCAGGTTATTGAGTGGTATTCTCGAGCCTAATCGGCTGAATACACTCTTCTGACCTAGGCGGCCGAATACGCTCTCGGACGGAGCGTTAGACTTGCCGGCCTTGTTTGGGGGCCGGGCTTGAGGCCCAGGGTTTTATTGGTGGGAACCCTTCGGGACCCACACTGTGGGTGCTAGGTGTTGCTTTTGGTATAGACCTCCTCGGGTGCGGAGTTGAGACAATGGCTTGCGGCCGAGCCATGTCTTGAGATTGACCGGAGCGGGAGACGTATTGTCTCGACCTAGCGTTTCTCACGCTCTTCCTGCTTGAGGGCCCCGTGAGCCTTGTAGATGGCTTACGCGGGGGCTTGAGACTTGTCTGGCGGTCTTGAGGCCTTTGAGTTAGGCGAGGTGTGGGCTTAGGCACCTCCCATGCACAGCGGAGGCGGCTGGGCGAGTGAGTTCTTGGCCACTATGCGGAGGGTGTGAATTTGTTGGAGGCCGGGATGGCCGGCCTAGCCACCCGGTGGTTACAGTATGCATCCGGGGCCCTCTTCTGGACGCTTGAGAGTTACGGGCGGTTTGAGGCATTTGCTTTTGGGGGCGTCTTTTTAGACGGCGCGCTTCTCCTCTTTGGGGAGGTAGTAGGAGAGGCCATTACGTTGTTTGAGATCCCTTGGGAGTCGGGGTGATCGATTCCTCCTCTTCGTCCGGGACGGAGATCCGGACGGTCGCGGGAGTGAAGGCGGCCACTTTGGAGTGGGCCATAAATGGTAAGTTCTTGCGGGATGGTCCCGAAGAACATGAATAATTTGCCCTCGGGCTCTTTGCGAGGTGACGGTGTAGGGAGCAAGGTTGAAGTTTCCGAAGAATGCCATTTCCTGCAAAAAACAAAAACACTTGAAAATCATTAGTCATTTTAGCACATAGAAGACCACTTGTATCTCTTAACTATTCTATTTGACTCTCTCTTTCAGAGATGAGAGGAGAATCTAGGTCCCACCGGGCGTGCCAGATCCTGTGCGACCCTTTTTCGCGCGCTCCGCACCGCCGCCGGGCGATGGGTTGCGGAAGAAGGACACGGAGATCCCTCCCGAGCGTGCATCTGCTGGGGTGTCGGCTGATTCTGCCGTTTAGAGATATTTGTATGCACATTCAGGGGGTTTTTTAGTGATTGTGAGTTCTTGTAGATTCCGGTGGGCGCAAGCCCCCACCGTTAATTACCCTGGGCTACGAACCTCGAGGCACCTCTGGATCTTTGAAAGAGAGAAGCAAATAGTATAGTTAAGAGATGGTCAAGTGGTCGTCTAGGTTTATAAAAAGGGATCTACGGAAGATGAACCTACAAACAGACCGGTTCAATCTATGAAAGACAAACCTACAAACAGATCGGTTTTGTCCTATGGGGACGAACCTACAAACAGATCGGTTCAGTCCACGCCACCTCGAGATGTAACCTTACCAACAGACCAGGTTAATCTCTTCATAGGGGGCTTGAGGTGAGTCTACATACGAGACTCTCGACCTCTCGTTGATCTAGAAGATAAACCTACAAACGACCGGTTCAATCTTAACTAGTCAACAACCAATCACACAAAATACAACTCGAAGCACTGAGCCGGTTGATCTTGAGGTTGGTGAATCAGGAGAAGGGTGGATATGGCCCACGTGTTTCTTCTCACTGATCTTCTAGATCATGAATTCGTAGCACTAAGCCGATTCATAAACCTAGGAAACACAATTGCACACAATGTCAAACCTGAAGCGCTGGGCGAGTTCAACATTGGGGCATGTGTTAGTGAAGGAACCTACCTACAGAACGGTTCACATTCACTGTTTTGTGGATGAATCTACCAACAGACCGATTCAATCTCACATTCTCGGGGAATGAGTCGGGAGACAAACTCGTTGACGGATGAGTTCAGTCTTGCCAGCTCAAACGGTCATGAATTACTTGTTCATGACACCGAGTCATTAAGATGTCACTTCGCTCGGACATCGTAATGTTCTTCTTCTTCAAAGTCGACATATCTCTCCATGCTGATGTCGTAGCTTTGGTCGATCTTCAACGGACGTCAAGATGTTCTTGTCTTGACTAATCATTCTACATGTTGCATTACTTGTGCAAATTTACTACGTAGCCCTACACCCCTTGTGTGAGCGTATTCAATCATGAGTTACTTGCTCATGGCGTGAGTCATTAGGATGTCACCTCTCTAGGACATCGTAATGTTCTTCTTCTCCAGATTTGACGTACATCTCCATGTTAACGTCACAACTCTGATTATTCTTCATCAAATGTCAAGATGTTCCTGTCTCGACATATTTCTTCATGTCGCTATCAAAGCCTTAATCTTCTCACGTCAAGATGTTCTTATCTCAACGCATCTTCTTCATATTGCTATCGAAGCCTTAATCATCCCACGTCAAGATGTTCTTGTCTCAACGTATCTTATTATTATTCATCAAATGTCAAGATGTTCTTGTCTCGACATATTTTTTTATATTGCTATTAAATCCTTAATCATCCTACGTCAAAATGTTCTTGTCTTAACGTATCTTATTATTATTCATCAAATGTCAAGATATTCTTGTCTCGACATATCTTTCTAAATGTTGTGCAAATATTCTCATGTGACTCTACACTCCTTGTGTGAGCATTTTTGTTCATCTCAAAAATATACAAAGCCCATATAATACCTTCTATTATTATCTCTATTATAAAGATGCATTTATTTATTATTATTATTATTATTACTATTATTATTATTATTTTATTATTATTATTATTTTTGAATGCTATTTATTTATGTAGAAAACTATTTACAAAATAATAAGAAAAGGGGTAGCTATTAACTTAGAACTTTATTTATATTTTTGGGATTTTTATAATAGCTAAAATAGTAGAATTTTATTTTTATTGTTTCTAAACTCTATTTATTCTATAGAAAATCACTTACTAGAATAATAGAAAATAAAATGGCTATGATTTTATTTGTATATTTTTTTTAATGTTTGTAATAGCTAAAGTAATAGAATTTTATTATTATATTCTATTATATTGAAATATTATTCATTATATAAGAATTATTTACAAAATCAAAAGATGGTTAGCTATACTATTTTACTATTATTATTTTTATTATTATATTTTTTTATTATTATTTTTTTTTATTATCTATAATAGCTAAAAGAAATCATTACTAATATTCTATTCTATTTATTATACTATTCATTATATCTATTCTTATTATTTCTATTTATTATCTATAGAAAGTATAAGATTTTTATTATTAGTTTGAAAGTAGTCATAAGAAATGAAATTCATTATGTTTTTATTACAACTATTATTTTTATCACATTTTATTTATCAAAAGTATTTTTATTGTATATATTTGTATAGAAATAACAAAAGAAATACAATTCATATTATAAAACTATATTATCATTCTTTATTATGAAAGAAAATGCATAGTAGTATATTTTGTATATTTTGTGCTATTTATTCTTATTATTCTTTTTACAGGAAAATATCAAAAAATATCAATATAATATCTATTATTATTCATATATATTTTTTTTTTATTTATCAAAGAATATAGCTAATCTCATTATTTATTATAGTATATTATTATCACTATTATTATTTCATGGAAAATCACTTGAAAAATTACTAAAATATATCTAGTTATTATTTATGATTTTTATTTGTGTTTTTGGAATTTTTATAGTATTTAAAATGACAAGTCAAATCTAGGTCAACTATATCAATATATGTAATGCATTTTGCTTTTAAATTGTTTTATCATGATTATATTTTTAAAACTGGAATATTATTGTATAGAAAAATAGTATGAAAAATAAGAAAATTTTAGAAACAAATTTGGGTCAATTTGGAGTTCAGGAACATTTTCAAATCATTTATTTACTCCATATTATCACTATTCTGTTATTATTTAATTAATGGGCTTAATCTAGGCCGCCAGACTTGTATCAAGATCAGCGCCCATCTTTTATTTAACTCCATTCTTATTTGGGCCGCCAGATTCGCTTGAGATAAGTGTTAGATGGATCTACGGCCCAGATCCTTTCTTGGTTTAATAATCGGACTTCTTAACAGATCCCGTGTGTTAATCATCTTCAAGATCAGCGCATGCTTCAAGGTTCGTGCCAACGGTTCTTTCATCTCTCCCGATTTGTTTCTACGTCAGGATTCGTGCCGAATGGCGCTTCCGGCGGCCGGAGCATCTCTTCCATGATCAGGTCGGTGCTTCTGCATCGTCTTGCTTTGGAGAGTTCTTTTATGGTTCTTGATCGAGAATCCATACGGTGAGAGATGCCATATAATGGTACCGAGTAGTGTGTCAGTTAGAACCGGTACTGAGATGCTTCTTTCGTTAAATTCGGCAAAATTGATCAAAGTTATTAACAATTACGAGGTTAATGAGCATCGTCTAGGTATGGAGATGCGGTATAGGATGAGCGAGAGGGCTTCTTTCTCGTTCTTGAAGGTGTTGAAGCAACTAATCACACGGCAATACGTGGTACCGGTCGGTACCAAGCTTAATTAGCTCAATTCGTGCCCTTTCCTCATCAAATCAACACCCCTCAGGCCTAAAGGCGCACCTAGGCGTAGCTAGGGCCAGTGGCTCACTGAGTTGAGTGCTAATTTGGACAAATTTGGATTTGAGAACTCGGCGATATACTGGTTCTAACAGGATCAATGCATTATAATGAAATTGCAATGCTAAGGCTAATTCCAATCAATCAAGAACAATTCAATCAAGAAAATTACAAAGACATGAACTTGTATACCTCAGTTTTGTATGATCATAGGCTAATGAATACTAAAATGAAAATTTTCAATGAAAATCAGTATATCAATAACTAAATCACAAATTCTTGACTTCATAACCGATTCAGGCCTAAAGGCTCACCAATCACTTAGTGATTGGGCCAGTGGCTCACTGAATGCGGCTGATTATTGCTAATTGATGTTTTTCAAAGAGGAACAGTGAAGAAACAAGTGAAAGAAACAAAATTTCTAAAAGAAGAAAGCAAGAGTGAAGAAATATATTCAATTGACTACTCAATAACTATGAATTGAATGTTTTAAAATCAATTTCGAGAGAAAGAATACAAGGAAAACATCTATAAACCAATGAATATTACCAATTACCTTTTATTCCTCACGAAACAAGAAATTCAATAATCTCTCTTCTAGCTATTCACACTCTCTCTCTTGTCGACTTAGTAAAGTGTATGTGGGTGTATGTTCTTGATCCTAACGACTCTTGCTCTTCCTTCTTTTTTTTACTGTTGCTGAATTTCAATTTATATAAGCTAATTAGGCCGATTATACTCAATTGTGATTGGTCAGCTGCCTTCCACTCGGATTGCCACCTTGGATACATCCTCACCCTTCATTCTAATTCAATCAATGGCCCAGATGGGTTTGTGTTTGTTGTGGAAACCGCCCAACTGTTTTCTGTTACGGTTTGACTGTGCCATGACTGATTTGACTCCAATTAAGCACATGTTCTATTGGATGAGCGACTCTTTTACTGCTAGCTTGTATTTAAACATCCCTTCATCACTGTCATCAACTCTTCACTCTCAATTGCACTGAGGCTTATTCAATTCAAAATCACATTTCTGCCTCATTCTCTCTCTTGATCAATTTCAGATCATTTCATTCAATTGTCTCGATCATTCACCTCTATTAGTGTCGCCTCACCTTGGAGATGCCACTTATCTATGCAATTTGATCCCTAAAGCATCAATTGTACTTATCTCTTCGCTACTGCTTTTGGCAATTTCCGATCTTTGAATCCTCTTTTGACTCAATTGCTTCATAATCACCTATCAATCGACGTCGCCTTAGCTCGAGGAAGTTGTTTTGCAACTCAATTTGATATTCGAGCACCAATTGGATTCCTTTCTTTAGCTCAATTTCGGTACTAACTCAATTTCCACTTCTATTCATCTCGTTTTCTCAATTGACTCAATAATATCCTTTATTCTATCGCTTGATCATCATTGCTCTCTTAGATTGCCTTTAATCATGGTGAGGCGCCAAGGAAAGAAGAGAATGCGAGCATCTTTGGACTCGGGCAATGGCGAGAAGAAGGAAGAGGGAGAAGGCCCTTCCGCCAGTTTGGATGCGCATGGCACACGCGCACCGTCGCACGGGAGAGAAGAGAGACAGCGGCATAGAGCTCATGCACCAGGTTCATCTTCCTTTTATCTCTTGTTTTAAATCGAATTGCGCTGAATTGAAGAGATAGATTGAATAGACTCAGCTCACAACTTCCATCTCATGCGCCTACTCATATTAACCTGACTACTGGGTCCCACATGTCAGATTTAATAGTTAGGCATCTCATTTAGCAGCTGATTAACATGATTATTAGGGTTAATAGGCTGAGGTGGCTCTGCCTGATTGGTTGATTGCTTATTAAACAAACCCTTAGTGTTAATAATCTGTGTATGATGTGGCTTTGTGATATAGTGCCATGTGGCACCTTGTGTTGCTCTGTACCAATCATAAGGAGCCATCTGTCCCTCCTTGTACACACTGTGTGATGACATGGCACCAGTGAGTGCATGCCATGTGGCATCCAGTGGGGCCCACTTGTCAGTCGCCTTATAGCATAGTGGGATTCATAGTGGTGAGGTGGACTAATGAGGGAAGGCCACATGGCGATGGGTGGTGAGGTGGCCTTATAGCATCTTGCCATTTGTCTTCTTCTTGGATGAGGTGGTCCGCGATGTGGACCAATGGCCGATCGCCACGTGGCATAGGTGGGGCCCACTTGTCAGGTCTGTAGGGGTGTGGGGCCCACATGGCTGAGGTGGACCAATGGGGTGCTGACACGTGGCATGAGGTGGCCCAATGAGGTGCTGACACGTGTCACACCCTCTCTCTTCTCTGATTCGGTATAGGTGTGCTTAGGATCCCCAGTTTGCACCCAGATGTGTCTCTGTCCCCAAGTTGCACCCAGATGAACCCTTGATTGAATCTCAGCCTTTGATTAATCCATTTATTCTGTCTTTATTTTCCCTGAATTTATTTTAATAGCTCCACTTATCCAAAAATCATGAAAATTTCACCAAAAATCCCTAAATTCATGATGATCATCCCTGTAATTTTTAATTCCATTTTTACCCCTGCCTCTCTGAATTAAAAATTCTTTTGTCCATAAAACCCTAATATTCCTTATGAATTAATCCCTGATCTCAATTGTAGCTCTGTGTCTCTGCCAATTATCTCCCTCTTGCAGAAACCACCCTAACTAAATACCAATTAGACTTATATTGATATCCATTAGGGCTTGATTTGATCAAATGCTGACTACTTATCGGCAATTAATACAAATCTAGACTTGATCAGGTGGTTGCTCCCAGCTTTGGCACCTGATCAGTCTTGTGAAATTGACTTTCAATCCCTTAACATGAGGGTGACTTGGTCAAAGAACCGACTACTTATCGATAATTGACACAAATCAAAGCATGGTTAGGTGGTTGCTCGCGACTTTGGCACCGGTCGGCCTTGAAAGCAAAATCACATTTAGAATTTCTCATGACTAGTTGCATCAAAATGCTAGCTTGGCATTGACATCATTTCATGTAGCATAGGGATTATCTTGCTTGACTCCTTTCTAGGGTTAGCTTCAAAGGCGATTTCTAGGGTTCAATTCGACTCCTTCATAGATCAACTGAGGTGTGGGGTCCACTGTCGGTGAAAATAGTCACACGGTGACTCATCGATAGACTATGTTGTTAGATTCACCTACAAGGGACTGCTAGGTGGGTCCCACTTGTCGAGATAAAATGTAATCAAATGGTGACCCATCAAGAGATTTTCTCTCTCCTCAATCTCTCGAGGTCGGCCACCTCAAATGAATAGGAGGTGGTGGGGTATTTATATCCTCGTCTTTCACCATATTATTCCATTGTGGGATTAATGCTTAACCTCTGTTCCGGTTGGTTAGCTTTCTTAGCAAAATAGGCTAGGTCCATATCATTGGAGCTGCTCATAAGGGACTGCCATGTGGGTCCCACTTGTCAGAAAAGATATAATCACATGGTGACACCCAAGAGGTCTCCTCTCTCCCTCGATCTTCTTGGGTGTCACTCATGCCGAGTGGATAGAGAATAGCGGGGTATTTATACTCTTCACTTCATGCCCAAGACATTCGTTGTGGGACTAATGGATTTGTTCCGGAATTATGCAGCGACCTTTCCTGATCAGTGGGCCACCTTTCTACTGCTCCCTCTCTTCTTCCCCTTTCTTATGATTTATCATCAATTTATTTCATTTATTCATCTATTCATCCTTGAAATTTTTCAAGGGTAAACAATAAGTAAGATGCATTAGAAACAGCTATTTGAAAAAGTTATTTGAGTATTTCAAAAATTTTGGCCCCATAACTACACATAATTTAGTGAAAATTTAAATTATCACTCCTAATTATGCCTATTAAAAGATTATCTAATTAACACTTCAATATGAACATTCTACAACACTAATTTTGCACAAAACATAAGTAGGAGGCTTTAAAAATAGCTGTTCGAACAAGTCATTTGAGCTTTTTTTAATATTTTTAGCCGCATAATTGCGCATAATTTATTATAAATTAAGATAATTGTTCCTAAGCATGCCTATTATATGATCTTCTAATTAAAACTTCGATATGAATATTCTACGACGTTAATTTTCCACAAAACACAAGTTAGATGCATTAAAAACAGCTTTGCTTAAACAAGTTATTTGAGTTTTTCAAAATTTTTGGCTGCATATCTACATAAAATTTCTTATAAATTAATATAATTACTCCTTAATATGTCGTTTGTAAGGTTCTTTAATTAAAACTTCGATATGAATATTCTAAAACACTAATTTTGCGCAAAATAAAAGTAAGATGCATTAAAAACTGCTGTTTAAAAAAGTTGTTTGAGTCTTTTAAAAATTTTGGGGCCGCATAACTAAATATAATTTCGTGCAAATTAATACAATTACTAATAATTATGCCTATTATAAAATTTTCCAATTAAAACTTCGAAATGAATATTCTATAATGGTAAAATTGCACAAAACATAAGTAAAATGAGTCAAAAACTGCTGTTTAATAAAGTTGTTTGCCTGTATGAAAAATTTTAGCCGCATAACTACACCAACAAGTTAATATAATTACTCATAATTATGTCTATTATAAAATTATTCAATTAACACATAAAAACGAATATTTTAGGGCACTATTCTTTCTCAAAACATAAGTAAGATGCATTAGAAACTGCTATTTAGAAAAGTTATGTTTTTCAACATTTTTGGCCTCATAACTACATATAATTACGTAAAAATTAATATAATTACTCTAAATATGCCCAATAAAATATTAGCCAATTAACACTTCGATATGAACATTCTACGACACTAATTTTGCACAGGACATAAGTAATATGCATGAAAAATAGTGTTTAAACAAGTTGTTTGTGTTTTTCGAAATTTTTGGCCGCATAAATACCCATAATTTCATACTAAGTAATATCATTACTCCTAATTATTCCTATTATTATATTATCCAATTAACACTACGATATGAATATCCTACGATACTAATTTTTCATAAAACATAAGTAAGATATATTAGAAACTGCTGTTTAAACAAGTTGTTTAAGATTTTTAACATTTTTTGACTTATAACTATATATAATTTCATGAAAATTAAAATAATTACTTCTAGTTATACCTATTAGAAGATTATCTGATTAACACTTCAATATGAACATTGTACGACATAAATTTTGCACAAAACATAAATAAGATGCATTGAAAATAGTTGTTTAAACAAGTTGTTTGAGTTTTTGAAAATTGTTGACCGCATAACCACATATAATTTCTTGAAAATTAATATAATTACTCCTAATTATGTCTTTTATAGGATTATGCAATTAAAACTTTGATATGATTATTCTATGACGCTAATTTTACATAAGACATAAGTAAGATGCATTCGAAACTGTTTTTTAAACAAGTTGTTTAAGATTTTCAATATTTTTACATCAAAACTACACAGAATTTCGAGCAAATTAATATAATTGCTCCTAACTATGTCTATTATAAGATTGTCAAACTAACATTTCAATATGAATATCATAGGTCAAGAATTTTACATAAGACATAAGTAAGATACATTGGAAATTGCTGTTTCAACAAGTTGTTTAAGATTTTTAACATTTATTGCCTCATAACGATAAATAATTTCGTGAAAATTAACATAATTACTCATAATTGTGTCTATTAGAAGATTATCCAATTAACACTTCGATATGAACATTCTACGACATGAATTTTGCATAAAAAAATAAGCAAGATGCATTAAAAACAGTTGTTTAAACAAGTTGTTTGAGTTTTTTATAAATATTGGCCGCATAACTACACATAACTTCGCACATAATTATCCAATTAACACTCCAATATGAATATCCTTTAACAGTAATTTTTCATAAAATATAAATAAGATACATTTGAAACTGCTGTTTAAACAAGTTGTTTAAGATTTTCAAAATTTATTATCTCATAACTACTTTTAATTTCGTGAAAATAAATATAATTACTCTCAATTATGCCTATTAGAAGATTATCCAATTAATACTTCGATATGAATATTCTATGACACTATGTTTGCACAAAACATAAGTAAGATGCATTAAAAAACAGCAGTTTAAACTAGTTGATTGAGTATTTTCAAATTTTTGCCGCATATCTATATATAATTTCTTTAAAATTAATATAATTACTCTAAATTATGCCTATTATAAGATTATCCAATTAACACCTCGATATGAATATTCTACGACATGAAATTTGCACAAAAAATAAGTAAGATGCATTAAAAACAGATGTTTATACATGTTGTTTGAGTTTTTTTAATTTTTGGCTGCATAACTACAAATAACTTCGCGCAAATTAAAATAATTACTCCTAATTATGCCTATTATATAATTATCCAATTAACACTCCAATATGAATATCCTGTATCAACAATTTTTAATAAAACATAAATAGGATACATTTGAACCTGCTCTTTAAACAAATTGTTTAAGATTTTAAAAAATTATGGTCTCATTACTACTTATATTTCATAAAAATTAATAAAATTACTCCTAATCGTGCCTATTAGAAGATTATCCAATTAACACTTCGATATGTATATTCTACGACACTAAATATGCACAAAACATAAGTAAGATGCATTAAAAAACAACAGTTTAAAATTGTTGATTGAGTTTTTCAAACTTTTTTCCGCATAACTACATATAATTTCATGAAAATTAATATAATTACTCCTAATTATGCCTATTATAAGATTATCTAATTAGAACTTCGATATGAATACTCTATGATGCTAATTTGGCACAAAACATATGTAAGATGCATTAAAAACTGCTGTTTAAACAAGTTGTTTGACTTTTTTAAAATTTTTGGCCCCATAAATACACACAGCTTCACGCAAATTAATATAATTACTCCTAATTATGCCTATTAGAAGATTTCTCTATTAATGCTTCGATATGGATATTCTACGACACTAAGTTTGCACAAAACATGAGTAAGATGCATTAAGAAACAACAGTTTAAACTAGTTGACTGAGTTTTTCATACTTTTTGGCGCATAAATACATATAATTTCATGTAAATTAATATAATTACTCCTAATTATGCCTATTATAAGACTATCTAATTTAACATTCGATATGAATACTCTATGACGCTAATTTGGCACCAAACATATGTAAGATGCATTAAAAACTGCTGTTTAAACAAGTTGTTTGACTTTTGTTTTTAATTTTTGGCCCCATTAATTCATATAGTTTCGTGAAAATTAATATAATTACTCCAGATTATGCCTATTATAAGATTGTTCAATTTACACTTCGATATGGATATTCTGCGATACTAGTTTCTCCCAAAACATAAGTAAGATGCATTAGAAACAGCTATTTGAAAAAGTTATTTGAGTATTTCAAAAATTTTGGCCCCATAACTACACATAATTTAGTGAAAATTTAAATTATCACTCCTAATTATGCCTATTAAAAGATTATCTAATTAACACTTCAATATGAACATTCTACAACACTAATTTTGCACAAAACATAAGTAGGAGGCTTTAAAAATAGCTGTTCGAACAAGTCATTTGAGCTTTTTTTAATATTTTTAGCCGCATAATTGCGCATAATTTATTATAAATTAAGATAATTGTTCCTAAGCATGCCTATTATATGATCTTCTAATTAAAACTTCGATATGAATATTCTACGACGTTAATTTTCCACAAAACACAAGTTAGATGCATTAAAAACAGCTGCTTAAACAAGTTATTTGAGTTTTTCAAAATTTTTGGCTGCATATCTACATAAAATTTCTTATAAATTAATATAATTACTCCTTAATATGTCGTTTGTAAGGTTCTTTAATTAAAACTTCGATATGAATATTCTAAAACACTAATTTTGCGCAAAATAAAAGTAAGATGCATTAAAAACTGCTGTTTAAAAAAGTTGTTTGAGTCTTTCAAAAATTTTGGGGCCGCATAACTAAATATAATTTCGTGCAAATTAATACAATTACTAATAATTATGCCTATTATAAAATTTTCCAATTAAAACTTCGAAATGAATATTCTATAATGGTAAAATTGCACAAAACATAAGTAAAATGAGTCAAAAACTGCTGTTTAATAAAGTTGTTTGCCTGTATGAAAAATTTTAGCCGCATAACTACACCAACAAGTTAATATAATTACTCCTAATTATGTCTATTATAAAATTATTCAATTAACACATAAAAACGAATATTTTAGGGCACTATTCTTTCTCAAAACATAAGTAAGATGCATTAGAAACTGCTATTTAGAAAAGTTATGTTTTTCAACATTTTTGGCCTCATAACTACATATAATTACGTAAAAATTAATATAATTACTCTAAATATGCCCAATAAAATATTAGCCAATTAACACTTCGATATGAACATTCTACGACACTAATTTTGCACAGGACATAAGTAATATGCATGAAAAATAGTGTTTAAACAAGTTGTTTGTGTTTTTCGAAATTTTTGGCCGCATAAATACCCATAATTTCATACTAAGTAATATCATTACTCCTAATTATTCCTATTATTATATTATCTAATTAACACTACGATATGAATATCCTACGATACTAATTTTTCATAAAACATAAGTAAGATATATTAGAAACTGCTGTTTAAACAAGTTGTTTAAGATTTTTAACATTTTTTGACTTATAACTATATATAATTTCATGAAAATTAAAATAATTACTTCTAGTTATACCTATTAGAAGATTATCCGATTAACACTTCAATATGAACATTGTACGACATAAATTTTGCACAAAACATAAATAAGATGCATTGAAAATAGTTGTTTAAACAAGTTGTTTGAGTTTTTGAAAATTGTTGACCGCATAACCACATATAATTTCTTAAAAATTAATATAATTACTCCTAATTATGTCTTTTATAGGATTATGCAATTAAAACTTTGATATGATTATTCTATGACGCTAATTTTACATAAGACATAAGTAAGATGCATTCGAAACTGTTTTTTAAACAAGTTGTTTAAGATTTTCAATATTTTTACATCAAAACTACACAGAATTTCGAGCAAATTAATATAATTGCTCCTAACTATGTCTATTATAAGATTGTCAAACTAACATTTCAATATGAATATCATAGGTCACGAATTTTACATAAGACATAAGTAAGATACATTGGAAATTGCTGTTTCAACAAGTTGTTTAAGATTTTTAACATTTATTGCCTCATAACGATAAATAATTTCGTGAAAATTAACATAATTACTCATAATTGTGTCTATTAGAAGATTATCCAATTAACACTTCGATATGAACATTCTACGACATGAATTTTGCATAAAAAAATAAGCAAGATGCATTAAAAACAGTTGTTTAAACAAGTTGTTTGAGTTTTTTATAAATATTGGCCGCATAACTACACATAACTTCGCACATAATTATCCAATTAACACTCCAATATGAATATCCTTTAACAGTAATTTTTCATAAAATATAAATAAGATACATTTGAAACTGCTGTTTAAACAAGTTGTTTAAGATTTTCAAAATTTATTATCTCATAACTACTTTTAATTTCGTGAAAATAAATATAATTACTCTCAATTATGCCTATTAGAAGATTATCCAATTAATACTTCGATATGAATATTCTATGACACTATGTTTGCACAAAACATAAGTAAGATGCATTAAAAAACAGCAGTTTAAACTAGTTGATTGAGTATTTTCAAATTTTTTGCCGCATATCTATATATAATTTCTTTAAAATTAATATAATTACTCTAAATTATGCCTATTATAAGATTATCCAATTAACACCTCGATATGAATATTCTACGACATGAAATTTGCACAAAAAATAAGTAAGATGCATTAAAAACAGATGTTTATACATGTTGTTTGAGTTTTTTTAATTTTTGGCTGCATAACTACAAATAACTTCGCGCAAATTAAAATAATTACTCCTAATTATGCCTATTATATAATTATCCAATTAACACTCCAATATGAATATCCTGTATCAACAATTTTTAATAAAACATAAATAGGATACATTTGAACCTGCTCTTTAAACAAATTGTTTAAGATTTTAAAAAATTATGGTCTCATTACTACTTATATTTCATAAAAATTAATAAAATTACTCCTAATCGTGCCTATTAGAAGATTATCCAATTAACACTTCGATATGTATATTCTACGACACTAAATATGCACAAAACATAAGTAAGATGCATTAAAAAACAACAGTTTAAAATTGTTGATTGAGTTTTTCAAACTTTTTTCCGCATAACTACATATAATTTCATGAAAATTAATATAATTACTCCTAATTATGCCTATTATAAGATTATCTAATTAGAACTTCGATATGAATACTCTATGATGCTAATTTGGCACAAAACATATGTAAGATGCATTAAAAACTGCTGTTTAAACAAGTTGTTTGACTTTTTTAAAATTTTTGGCCCCATAAATACACACAGCTTCACGCAAATTAATATAATTACTCCTAATTATGCCTATTAGAAGATTTCTCTATTAATGCTTCGATATGGATATTCTACGACACTAAGTTTGCACAAAACATGAGTAAGATGCATTAAGAAACAACAGTTTAAACTAGTTGACTGAGTTTTTCATACTTTTTGGCGCATAAATACATATAATTTCATGTAAATTAATATAATTACTCCTAATTATGCCTATTATAAGACTATCTAATTTAACATTCGATATGAATACTCTATGACGCTAATTTGGCACCAAACATATGTAAGATGCATTAAAAACTGCTGTTTAAACAAGTTGTTTGACTTTTGTTTTTAATTTTTGGCCCCATTAATTCATATAGTTTCGTGAAAATTAATATAATTACTCCAGATTATGCCTATTATAAGATTGTTCAATTTACACTTCGATATGGATATTCTGCGATACTAGTTTCTCCCAAAACATAAGTAAGATGCATTAGAAACAGCTATTTGAAAAAGTTATTTGAGTATTTCAAAAATTTTGGCCCCATAACTACACATAATTTAGTGAAAATTTAAATTATCACTCCTAATTATGCCTATTAAAAGATTATCTAATTAACACTTCAATATGAACATTCTACAACACTAATTTTGCACAAAACATAAGTAGGAGGCTTTAAAAATAGCTGTTCGAACAAGTCATTTGAGCTTTTTTTAATATTTTTAGCCGCATAATTGCGCATAATTTATTATAAATTAAGATAATTGTTCCTAAGCATGCCTATTATATGATCTTCTAATTAAAACTTCGATATGAATATTCTACGACGTTAATTTTCCACAAAACACAAGTTAGATGCATTAAAAACAGCTGCTTAAACAAGTTATTTGAGTTTTTCAAAATTTTTGGCTGCATATCTACATAAAATTTCTTATAAATTAATATAATTACTCCTTAATATGTCGTTTGTAAGGTTCTTTAATTAAAACTTCGATATGAATATTCTAAAACACTAATTTTGCGCAAAATAAAAGTAAGATGCATTAAAAACTGCTGTTTAAAAAAGTTGTTTGAGTCTTTCAAAAATTTTGGGGCCGCATAACTAAATATAATTTCGTGCAAATTAATACAATTACTAATAATTATGCCTATTATAAAATTTTCCAATTAAAACTTCGAAATGAATATTCTATAATGGTAAAATTGCACAAAACATAAGTAAAATGAGTCAAAAACTGCTGTTTAATAAAGTTGTTTGCCTGTATGAAAAATTTTAGCCGCATAACTACACCAACAAGTTAATATAATTACTCCTAATTATGTCTATTATAAAATTATTCAATTAACACATAAAAACGAATATTTTAGGGCACTATTCTTTCTCAAAACATAAGTAAGATGCATTAGAAACTGCTATTTAGAAAAGTTATGTTTTTCAACATTTTTGGCCTCATAACTACATATAATTACGTAAAAATTAATATAATTACTCTAAATATGCCCAATAAAATATTAGCCAATTAACACTTCGATATGAACATTCTACGACACTAATTTTGCACAGGACATAAGTAATATGCATGAAAAATAGTGTTTAAACAAGTTGTTTGTGTTTTTCGAAATTTTTGGCCGCATAAATACCCATAATTTCATACTAAGTAATATCATTACTCCTAATTATTCCTATTATTATATTATCCAATTAACACTACGATATGAATATCCTACGATACTAATTTTTCATAAAACATAAGTAAGATATATTAGAAACTGCTGTTTAAACAAGTTGTTTAAGATTTTTAACATTTTTTGACTTATAACTATATATAATTTCATGAAAATTAAAATAATTACTTCTAGTTATACCTATTAGAAGATTATCCGATTAACACTTCAATATGAACATTGTACGACATAAATTTTGCACAAAACATAAATAAGATGCATTGAAAATAGTTGTTTAAACAAGTTGTTTGAGTTTTTGAAAATTGTTGACCGCATAACCACATATAATTTCTTGAAAATTAATATAATTACTCCTAATTATGTCTTTTATAGGATTATGCAATTAAAACTTTGATATGATTATTCTATGACGCTAATTTTACATAAGACATAAGTAAGATGCATTCGAAACTGTTTTTTAAACAAGTTGTTTAAGATTTTCAATATTTTTACATCAAAACTACACAGAATTTCGAGCAAATTAATATAATTGCTCCTAACTATGTCTATTATAAGATTGTCAAACTAACATTTCAATATGAATATCATAGGTCACTAATTTTACATAAGACATAAGTAAGATACATTGGAAATTGCTGTTTCAACAAGTTGTTTAAGATTTTTAACATTTATTGCCTCATAACGATAAATAATTTCGTGAAAATTAATATAATTACTCATAATTGTGTCTATTAGAAGATTATCCAATTAACACTTCGATATGAACATTCTACGACATGAATTTTGCATAAAAAAATAAGCAAGATGCATTAAAAACAGTTGTTTAAACAAGTTGTTTGAGTTTTTTATAAATATTGGCCGCATAACTACACATAACTTCGCACATAATTATCCAATTAACACTCCAATATGAATATCCTTTAACAGTAATTTTTCATAAAATATAAATAAGATACATTTGAAACTGCTGTTTAAACAAGTTGTTTAAGATTTTCAAAATTTATTATCTCATAACTACTTTTAATTTCGTGAAAATAAATATAATTACTCTCAATTATGCCTATTAGAAGATTATCCAATTAATACTTCGATATGAATATTCTATGACACTAAGTTTGCACAAAACATAAGTAAGATGCATTAAAAAACAGCAGTTTAAACTAGTTGATTGAGTATTTTCAAATTTTTTGCTGCATATCTATATATAATTTCTTTAAAATTAATATAATTACTCTAAATTATGCCTATTATAAGATTATCCAATTAACACCTCGATATGAATATTCTACGACATGAAATTTGCACAAAAAATAAGTAAGATGCATTAAAAACAGATGTTTATACATGTTGTTTGAGTTTTTTTAATTTTTGGCTGCATAACTACAAATAACTTCGCACAAATTAAAATAATTACTCCTAATTATGCCTATTATATAATTATCCAATTAACACTCCAATATGAATATCCTGTATCAACAATTTTTAATAAAACATAAATAGGATACATTTGAACCTGCTCTTTAAACAAATTGTTTAAGATTTTAAAAAATTATGGTCTCATTACTACTTATATTTCATGAAAATTAATAAAATTACTCCTAATCGTGCCTATTAGAAGATTATCCAATTAACACTTCGATATGTATATTCTACGACACTAAATATGCACAAAACATAAGTAAGATGCATTAAAAAACAACAGTTTAAAATTGTTGATTGAGTTTTTCAAGCTTTTTTCAGCATAACTACATATAATTTCATGAAAATTAATATAATTACTCCTAATTATGCCTATTATAAGATTATCTAATTAGAACTTCGATATGAATACTCTATGATGCTAATTTGGCACAAAACATATGTAAGATGCATTAAAAACTGCTGTTTAAACAAGTTGTTTGACTTTTTTAAAATTTTTGGCCCCATAAATACACACAGCTTCACGCAAATTAATATAATTACTCCTAATTATGCCTATTAGAAGATTTCTCTATTAATGCTTCGATATGAATATTCTACGACACTAAGTTTGCACAAAACATGAGTAAGATGCATTAAAAAACAACAGTTTAAACTAGTTGACTGAGTTTTTCATACTTTTTGGCGCATAAATACATATAATTTCATGTAAATTAATATAATTACTCCTAATTATGCCTATTATAAGACTATCTAATTTAACATTCGATATGAATACTCTATGACGCTAATTTGGCACCAAACATATGTAAGATGCATTAAAAACTGATGTTTAAACAAGTTGTTTGACTTTTGTTTTTAATTTTTGGCCCCATTAATTCATATAGTTTCGTGAAAATTAATATAATTACTCCAGATTATGCCTATTATAAGATTGTTCAATTTACACTTCGATATGGATATTCTGCGATACTAGTTTCTCCCAAAACATAAGTAAGATGCATTAGAAACAACTATTTGAAAAAGTTATTTGAGTATTTCAAAAATTTTGGCCCCATAACTACACATAATTTAGTGAAAATTTAAATAATCACTCCTAATTAAGTAGAAGGCTTTAAAAATAGCTGTTCAAACAAGTCGTTTGAGTTTTTTAATATTTTTAGCCGCATAATTGCACATAATTTCATGTAAATTAATATAATTACTCCTAATTATGCCTATTATAAGACTATCTAATTTAACATTCGATATGAATACTCTATGATGCTAATTTGGCACCAAACATATGTAAGATGCATTAAAAATAACTGTTTAAACAAGTTGTTTGACTTTTGTTTTTAGTTTTTGGCCCCATTAATTCATATAGTTCTGTGAAAATTAATATAATTACTCCAGATTATGCCTATTATAAGATTGTTCAATTTACACTTCGATATGAATATTTTACGATACTATTTTCTCCTAAAACATAAGTAAGATGCATTAGAAACAGCTATTTGAAAAAGTTATTTGAGTATTTCAAAAATTTGACCCCATAACTACACATAATTTAGTGAAAATTAAAATAATCACTCCTAATTATGCCTATTAAAAGATTTTCTAATTAACACTTCAATATGAACAATTTACAACACTAATTTTGCATAAAACATAAGTAGGAGGCTTCAAAAATAGCTGTTCAAACAAGTTGTTTGATTTTTTTAATATTATTAGCCACATAATTGCATATAATTTATTATAAATTAAGATAATTATTCCTAAGCATGCCTATTATATGATCTTCTAATTAAAACTTCGATATGAATATTCTACGATATGATCTTCTAATTAAAACTTTTTTTTATTTTTAAGATTTTTTTGTATTTATTTAGAAATTCATTGCCAAAGTTGTCAAAAATAACCCATTGTCAACCGTTTTTTCTCCTAAAAGTAATGGTACATAGAATCATTTTTAAAAGTAAGAGAGTACTGCCCAACAGACGTTCTCTGCTAGTAAAAATAGGGGCAATTTAATGAAATGTTTTTTCATAAACTTTTGTAATAAAATACCCTTACTTCAAAAAATCTTTATAGGCCTATTCAAATTTATTGTTTTATTAATTATCATGCACTTTGATGGATGTAGATCATTAGTTTCATTTATTAGACATATAATGACGAGGAAGAATATAACTTAATTTGCTCAATCATTGTCACTATCAACCCTCCTAAATATATGTTCATTAACTAAAGTAACTTTAATTAGTTTCTTTTTAATTCGATTAACTACGTTCAAGCACATAACCGGCCACACCATATTGTATCATTATTTTTTATTAATCTTCCTTTTTTTAATTCACATATTTTATACATATTCAAAAAAAATTATGCTATAATATTTTCTTATAAATGAAACCCAAGTTGTAACACATGCCATATATTATATAGTTGTTTGTAGTTCAATAATTCATATTTTTTTATATTAGAAATTAAATATAATCATTTTTTTCTAAAGAATTTAGAAGTCTTTGTTATATGTATATAAAACAAATATATATTATTAAGTTAGATAAGATTCTTCTTCATTTATTATTATTATTATTATTATTATTATTATTATTATTATTATTATTATTATTATTATTATTATTATTATTATTATTATTATCCCAACAGTTGCCTGGGATGTACAGATGGCAATCGAGTGAGCTGATTGGGTTTGAGTTCGAGTCGGACGGGTCAGATCAGTTTGACTTTCTGAAATAAATCGGGTCAGATCAATTTACGTATTGTGTTTTTCAGATCATTAATAGATTTTGATTGGATTAAAGGTTATTTGATCTCGGATCGGGTCGGTTCAGGACGTGTTCGAGTCGGATCGAATCGGTTTGATTTTTTTTTATAAATTAGACCGAATCAGATTCAAATTCGAACGAATCGGATAAGTTTTCGGGTCAGATTGGGTTCTACCAGGATGGGTGTGGATGGTGTTGCGTGTCTAATAATAATAAAAAATTATGATTTATCCCTGACTTATAATGCTTGTGATTTTCTATCGCGCGGCACATGTATGATTGATGAAACACAATCTTTTAGATTCTCACCGACGTTCTTTTGAGATTGATGAAACATAAATTTAAATGTAGATCGGACGGTCACAAAATCGCGTCGTACTGCGTGCCAGACTAGGAATTCCACTTATAAAGGGTCTCGTAAATTTAAGTACATTCATTTTGATTGTTTTGAATAAAATCCTAAAATGGTCCAGATTTATCCGGACAGCTAATTATAATATTTAGTTTCTTTAGATGATACTGAACCGATTGGAGATGCTCCGCATGGCCTACTTCAATAGTTTTCTTCAACTTAAATGCTGATGGATAGATTTCTGTGTACGGGAGGGGATATTTTTTTCCTCCCCTCAGTAAGAATTTTGCATCAATCAAGCTGTTGTTGAGAAATCTCTTGTACTAAAGGAAAATATTTTGTACAAATTTGAGATAAATGAAAGGGTGGGGATCCCTTGACAACTAGTTATTTTTGATAATTTTAACAACTTAATATAAAATCATAAAAATCTTAAAAATATTTTTTCTTTACAGACAGTTTTAAATTTATGGATTGATTGCATTTCAAATTTTATGTAATTTGAGTGTGATTGATATTTCATTAAAGACCATTAAATTTAAATCATTAAAATTATAACATAATTTTGATAGTTCTTATTAGAATATCAAATGATATTCAAATTGAATGACTATAATCAATAAATGCAACAATATGTTGTCAAAATTGTTAAGATAATTGTTTGTCAAGGGATCCCCGTATATCATTTATCTCAATTTTGTACAGAATTTTTTTTCAGTACAGAAGATTTCCTCAACAACTTGATTGATGGAAAATTCTTATTGAGGGGAGGAGAAAATAAAATGCCCCCTACACAGAAAACTTCAGTGAGGAGAGGCCACTGATTAGCACCACCATAATTTTACGGGAGAAAGATTACGTTGTTAAATTGAGAAAAAAAAATCATGTAAAACACTGCATCCTAGGCTAATATTTTGATAACATTAATTGCATCGATATAATTTTATTAAACTTTATATACATTTTACATTTTTATGCCTTTCTGATCAATATGACAAGAAAGAATAAAAATTATTAAATATTTTCAGATACTTTAAAATAAAAGGATTAAGGAATATAATTTGTTCTGCTCATTAACTTATTCTATTGCATATACATTATCGGTGCCATGTTTCTTTGCTTTTATTTTGTTTTATTTAAAGTCCTGTGCGTTATATCGTGAATTATTCAACTGCTAAACTGTAAAAAATTGTACTATATAAGAAATCGACAGCCTTAAGAATGAATTAGTAACTTTTATTTTTCAATTTTACAATACAGATTTTTTTTACATTTTTTCCTTAAAGCTACTGAATCGGACAATACATGTTAGTGAGGAGAGGATGCGTGTTGGGAGCTAATTGGTTAAAATGCAATTCCAAACAAGATCAAAATGTTGATGAATAAAAAAATCAGAGTTGAAATGTGTTTGCACGGATCTGTATCGCTGCCATAAAAATGACTATGGTTCAGATTTTAGATTGAGGGGTGTCATTTTTCATGACCCACATTGCATGAGATGGAAAAAAATTATGATAGCGGATGTGAATTTGTGGCACATCAGTTGATGCTGAGAAAGTATGACAGCGGATGTGAATTTATATTTTATAGGTCCCAAAAAAAATATGACAGCAGATGTGAATTCATAATTGCACGTCAGTTGATGCTCGTCTTTGTTTGCATTATGAGTACGAACTTGTGTCATTAAAATCAACAAAATCATCACATTATTTTGAGCAGCCCGGTTGCGTGTTGTGACTTTGACATGGATCATAAAAGGTCGATCAGACTTGGATTTAGCACTCGAGCAGTTTAATCAGACTTCAATTTAGGGGAATTTTACAAAATAAAATTTTGCAGGTAAAATATCATTTGATATCACCATCTGTAGAAATATCATTAATATTGTCCGCCTTCTCAAAAGTAGAAATAGAATGTAAATATCATTAATATTGTCCGTCATCATAATTTCAAAATCCATCAAGCTTCAGCTTGTGCTTGTGCTTCTTTAAAATTTTATCTTTATATTTAGTGTCTTGGATGGAAATTTTTGACATTAAGATTTCATCTCCTTTTTTATTGTCTGAGGACTGAGGAAGCACTAAAGAATGGGCACAAGAGTACTCTATCAGAGAAGTCAACTGAGGTAGCTATTGATGCAGAGTCAAAATATAACAAGGACAAGGCTGCAAATGAGGCTGGAGGGGAGGAGGCTGAGGAAAACTAGGTATTTTCTATATGTTCTTCTACTTATGTTGATAGACTTTATCCTCCATTACCGTCCTCCATTGTAGGAAGCCAAGCTAGAGTTGGTTCGAACTCAATTCAGCAAAAATTCCAGCTACGAAAGCTACTGATTGTGGAACCATAAAACATGCCAGAAGAGAAAACAAGTCAGTAAGGAAAGAGTCGAGATGAGTTGGATATTGACTCGGAGAAGCAATATATTGCTAGACTGGACTGCAAAAATGGCTGGACTTGTTCAGTTGTTCTGTAGATCTTGTCATTATGTATCCAACTAATATTGTTTATTTCATCTTTTGTGTTGTACCTTGGTTGAAGATAGATTAGTTGTTACATTTCTATGAAGTTCATCAAATTTGTCTGTCATAAAATTAATCCAGTTTGTTGTTCCCAAGAAATGAGATACGCAAAAGATTTTTTTTCTGAATCTTTAGACAATCAATTTTTTATCTGACATATATTAATTATTTTATTACTGATTATAATGTTTATAGATTTATGACATCTTAAGTAATATCTATTAAAGGATTAAGGATTGTAATTTTATTTTTCTAATGCAATTTATCTTTCATAGTGATAATGTATCAATGTTGGCTGCCCACACTATAATTCAATTTTCAGATATAATAAAATAAAAGTTCTACTTTGTCAAATATTACTTTGATACTTAAAGAGTAAATCATAAACTATTTTAAAGAATAAAATATTAAAATTTATTTTGTTATTATTATTTTGTAATTTTAAAGAGTTTCGCAGCATGGCGCAGGCACTGTGCTAGTAGTAACAAAGGGTGAGGATCCCTTGACAACTAGTTATTCAATCAATTTTAACAACTAACTTAATAAAAATTCATAAAAAATAAAAATGAAAAAACTTTATAAACATTAAAAGTGATATTCAAATCAGTTAACTTGCTAATTTTAAAAATGAAATTTGATTGTTTTTAAATTTCATACAATTCAAATATTAGTAGATATTCCATTAAAGACCATTAAATTTAAATCGTTAAAATTATCATATAATTTTTATGGCTCTTGATATAATATCAAATTACATGAAATTTCAAACACAACTAATCCATAAGTGTAGAACATGTTTGTAAATTTTTATTTTTCAAATTTCCTATTAATTCATATTAAGTTAGTTGTCAAAATTGTTTGATAAGAATCCACACCCTTTCATAGACAATTTTCAAATTTATCATTTTCAGCATATTTTCAAAGAAACAACGTTCAAAATATTGAGAAGCACAGCACAGGCGTACTGTATTCCACTTAGATTGAAGAGAAAAAATGATTTTACATTAAATAATGCCCATCCATTAAACCAACTAAAAAAAAGACATTTCAAAATCAAGATGCAATTAATTAAAAGAAAATTATTAAACAATTAGGGAAAAATAGTGACAAATTATATCCAAAGCAGTTCATTCATTGACAAAAAATAATTGTAGCAAAAGGCCAAAAGGAACAAGAAGATGCCTTAAACTGCACGTTAACTCTATCTTGTTTGGTTCTCATTTTGAAAAGGTATATCAGACAATAATAAACCCTTTTAGTGAAATAAAAGTGATTTAAGTTCTGTAAGATGTTTTAATGCAAGAGAGAGGGTGAACAACTTAATCAATATAGTTAAATTATATGTCAATAAGATTGAAATTAGAACTTAATTTAGAACAAGAGAAATGATGAGAAAATTAATTATGGTTTCGAACTTGCGTATTAACCTTTAGTTAATTATTGATAAACATTTCAGCTTGGAGTTGCGTAGTGAAATTAATATACATTTAGAAAAATTATCAAGAGTCGTGAAGTTCAAAATATTTTTTGTATTTCATACTTTTTATTTTTAAATTTAAAATATCAAACCAAACTTTCAAAGTGATATTTATATTAAAAAATGTCTGGAAATCAAATTTTATATTTTTTTTAAAATTTTTTATTTTTTTGAATGATAGAAAATCATTAGATCAATCATTTCCTATCCCTCAAAAAAATATAAAAAATGTTTTCTGAAAAATATAAAATTTGATTTTCAAATATATTTTAATATGAACAACATGTCATGTTGAATGGTTGAATTCATCTTTTAAATTTAAAAATGAAAGATATAATGTGAAGTATAAAAATATTGTATTTACTCATCAATGCACAACTCTATTTATAATGTTATTTAGAAATGACGATTTGGATTAACATGGAGCTTGGCGAAAAGAATTAAAATTGAACATAAGGCAAAATTTGTCTTATGGGGAAGATAATGCTGCGCAGCAAATCTTTTTTTTTTTATATGCATATGAGATTTTATGTCAGTTACTAGATCTTTTTCCATTTTTAATATATATATATATATAGTGAATCTATGATGTTTCACGAAATATAAAATTTTTCACGCTTCGCATCTATATCTCAAATTTAAAAGTCTAAATGGTTAATTCAAGCCGTTGAACATGATCTTCATACTAAAATATCTTTTGAGACCAACTTTTATAATTTTTTTTAATTTTTTTTTGTTTCTTAAATGAGTACAGGCCAGCAAAATCAAATAAAGGGACTGAGAAATAGTTTGAATTTTTTATAAGACTTAAGATAAAGATAACTTTCTTCTTGAGTCACGTGGAGGTTGTCACGAGAAAAAAGTGCCACATATTACCTTAATTAAATCGATTTAGAAACATGGGGTCTACACTGCCTAAGGAAATGGCATTAAATGGAAATAACAATAATAAATGTTATGATGAGTAAAAGCGTAAAACAACGGTTTTCTCAGAATAGATTACGATTAAAGAAAGCACCAAATTTTTGAACGGCCTTAATCGATCTTATTTAGATGCATTCTATAAATCTGATGCAACTTATCCAGTATTATGTTTTCCTTTCAGAATTACAAATTATTATGATGCATTCTATACATAATTCAGCAGATATGGATTTTATTATTAATTTACCTATTCTTTGTTGACGATTTCTGTCCTTAAACTCTACGAACAATTAATATTTTGAACGCCCATTAAGTCCTGGTATGAATAATTGTGACACACAATTTGAATTATATCGTTTATATATCATTTCAATGAAAATTTGTTTTTCTTCGAAACAAGTACTAATATGCCAAAAAAAACAAGTATATTGGAAGTAAACAAATCAATCAGCTCTTATTGATAGAATTTACCCCACTCACAAAAAGAAAAAGAACAGTGAATTAAATATAGTTCCCTGCCTCCATATAAAAATTTTAGTGAAGTTTTCTGAAATATACAGTAATGGGCCAAGCATTGAAATGGATGCCTTCCAAATGCAATTCAGTTCGATGGTTTCAATTCAAAGTATGCTAAATCTATCAAAAAATAAAATGAAATTAATGTTTACTTACGGATCAAGTATTCAGGCCCATTTTTCTGAAATGGAAAAAAGTAACAAACAGCCCATAAATCTGTTGAAAATATTTATTTTATTGAGTTTGGTTTAATGTGAGAATTGTTCTTTTTTCTAATTAGATGATAACATTGAAATGTTAGATTTCCAAACATTTTTTTATGTACTTGTTAGAAAAGTTAACTGTTCCTTATGAATATATTTTAAGAATGTAGCGGCTGAAAGAAAATGATCAGAAAGAAAATGTTAAATCCCCTCTACTTCTTCCTCGTTTGGTTGACTGTTGGATTATATCATTTTTCTTATATTACACTTTTTTTGACAAAATTGATTTTTTTATATTTTTCATTCATTCTATTGAACAATTAGATTAGTTTTTAAATACAAACATATTAATTATATCTGAATTTGAGTGTGTAAAAAATGCAAAAGTGTTGAGTGTTGAGTGTTGAGAGTTGAGAGTTGAGAGTTGAGAAGCTGAAGTGTTGGCCTCCATTAATCTCAACAGACAGCACTGTACTGAAAAGAACCATCCAAATAAAAATTAGTCCCTCCATTTTTCTATTTTTTTTCCACCACTCAAACGCGGTCTTACAAGTCACAAAAGTTAAATAACATTTTCTTTTTCTTTTTTAGTCATGTATAATTTATACGCCAATCATTAGTCAGAAGTTGTATACCATATGTATGGATAAGTAGTTTGGTAATTCAAAAGTATTTTCTTCTAAGTAATTATTTTAAGTTCTATAATGTTATAACTTATACTATTGATTTGCATTTGTTCTCCTTGCAATTAATTAAGTACAATTTTCCACTACAAATATCTCGATGAGTATCAATCACAATTGGTACAAGTGGAGCAATTAATAAATAGACAAAGAAACCTTGTTGATACTTTTGGTAGAACCGTGGAAGAGGCCAGGATTTGATTGGCTTTCCTTTTCAACAAAGGCAATTTATTTCTTTCCCTTAATTCTTTCCAATAGGAGGACTAGAAAGTAAAAGGTGAAGAAGAGAAGAAGAAGACTTCCTTTTAAACGACGACCGAGATGTCCACCCGAATAGTCTTGAAACGGTTCTAAAGTAGAAAAAGCGTAAAGATACAATGTGCCTATGGCTATGGCCATGCATGCTTATCCTCTTCTCTCACAAGTCACTCACTACTACTCTCTGTTTACTCTCTAATGCACCGCACTAGCTCCTGTTTACCGCGAATTTACCAAAGCACCCTTGATGTGATGTCCTTCTAACCTTCTTTGAACCAGATGTTGAAAAACCGAGGATCTCTCTTTCTCGCCGCCCCTCGTTTTTACAAGGACAAATAAAGGTGTGCGTGCTCTGAAAACATTTTCTAAAACCATGCCAAAGGAATACAGGATCGCGTTAATGCCTTGATATGGATGAATACATGAAATTGGGATTTTTTTTTGTTATACGATATGTTCATTGGTGAGAATATTACTATTTAATTCGGTTTATAAAAGGGACAATACAGAAAGTAATATTTTTATTTGAAACTTATATAAAACTTAAATGTGCTTGAGATACACAGATAATTATTTTACACGATATAGTATATGAATATTCTTTGAAACTGTTATGTATAAATTAGTTAGAAAAAAAAACAGAAAAGGCATTTTACATAATAATGAATTGTCCTCGGTGCTTTTGTAATTACGTTAAAAATAAGCAATATAATATTTATAAAATTTTATCATTTCTGCCAACTAACAATTATTTTTATAAAAATGTATGGTATGTTTCATATGGCATTTGCATCAAAAGTGAGGAAAGAAGTTTTGTGGTAACAGTATAAACAAATTATTATTTTAAGGTTTGATAAGGAATCTTCAAGAAATATGTTTAATAATTAAACAAGGTATAGTAGTATTCAAACCAATATTTAATTTTAAGTAATATATTTCATTCTTCCGAAACATATTGCTTTTGAAAATTAATGGAACTTTAAAATAATTTATTCCATTTTAAATTAAAATTAGTAATAATTTTAAATAATAATTCATATTATTGTTTACTATTAAAAAATATAGAGTCGCTAAATTAATAATAGAATTTCAGTAATGTTAAGCTAGATGGAATATTATTGACAAATTTGAAAAAAAAAAGTAATTATCATGTCATCTTAGGGGGGTGTTGCTGTGGTGGTACAAATTTGAAAGAATATAATTAATTGCATGATTCAGCACCATTTCATTAATTCTTCCGGAACTAAGGATATTATTAATTGCCAATAAAAAGTTACCTAAATTGTTACATCTTATCGCTCACGGTTTAATATATACGCACATTGATGTGAATATGTGATGAAGAAATTAATACTCAGTACAATATTGGTGTTTATTAATTTCAGCTATACATATCTTTCAATTTCTTTTGAATCCAAAGTATATAGCTAGAGAGAATGAATTATGAGACCAAACCACCACACGTTGCACCCTGGCTCCTATATCAGAAAGAAATGTGAACTGCAAGATCATAGCTTGTAGCCGAGGATACTGGGAGGTTTCACTTTCATTTTGTATAGCAAGCTAACAGAAACCTTTTGGTTATTAAAAATCGTGTTAAGAGCGTACCTTATTATATGAATTTTGTTTACTTTAATTTCTTAAATAAAGTTAGGATGAGACCACCAAACTACCTCTAGGCTCCAAATATTGAACGTTTCAGGCTCTAAAATATGAGATAGGGCCAAAACATTTGTTTGATGGATGGATTGATATTGATTCGTAAAGTTGGTATTTAATGCCTTTTCTCATTCATTACCATTTTATGTTATATCTAGTTAATTTTTCTTTTAGTCCATATATTATTCCATCATCAGAATATCTCTTTTGAAAAGCGCAAAACCCAAAAAAAATATAGTCATATAGCACCGACAAATAATTGTGACGCATTTAATAATGTCTCTCACGCCTTTTATAAAAGCGCAGACTAAAAACGAGTCTATATTGAATACAAAACATTAAAGAACGGAGCTGATACATATATCATAATTAATATTATTTTATTATTCACGGAGTTATTATTCATAATAATAACTTAATTATTCAACTTATTTTGTACAATATTTTATTATTGAACTTAATTGAGTTATTATTCGAAATTATAGAATTTAAATTAAATAACAAAAATATTATACAAAATAAATGGGATGATTATATCATTGTTATATTTAGAGATAGTTCATAAGAGTCGAGCTTTTGAACCCAACTGTTAAGAAACCCGGTTCTTCTCCAATCCGGTCCGACCCATCCTCCTTGTAAGGGAAGAGTTTAGTAAGGAACAAGCCTAATCTAAAAAAAATGAGTCATTTCCCACCCGGTCCTTTCTAAACCCTTATATTTTTCTTATAACTGATCTTTTTCAAATTTTTGTATTCTAATTGTATTTAAAAATTTGAAAGATCAGAAAATATTTTTAAAAATATTATTTTTCTACATTTACAGTTATAATTTTTATTTTATTTTTTAATATTTAATATTAAATTTTAGTTATATTTAAAAATATAAAAATAATAAAAAATAATTAAAAAATAACAAAATCCGCTCTAAATCTAACCCTTACTTGTCCTTTAAAGCCCAAAAGGCCTGATAAAGGTCGAGCTCACTCCTCAGAAATCAAGCTCTTTGAACTCGACTTTTTAATGACTCTTTTCAAACTTAATCCTTACTCGGCCCTCTCATAGACCTGTCAAATCCGACTCAGCCCTTAAGGATAATACCTAATTGTATTAAAGAATGGACATTTTGTTCGTCTAAAGTAACATAGCACAAAAATATTGTAGAATTCAAATTATAAGTTAGAACCATGGGCATTAACTTTGATACGTAAGAACCTATGAATATTTAATTAGAAAATTAAGGTATCCAACTATCCATATAGAGTTATAGACAAATTATATAAATAAAATAAAAGTTTTGTCACAATTCATCTATACACAATGTTGGACATCTATTCTCCAAAGCCTTTCCCATTCAAAATTAAAATTAATTCAAAATAGGTAGCTGAATATAAATGCCCGACCACTAAACTCGCAAATCTTGTTTAGTTGGCATGACACACCTAATTGAATTTATAATGTCACAACTCAGCTTTCACAGCTGATATCATGTTCGTCCCTATGAGCTTCCATGTAAATTATCCTTTTAACCATGTAATAAGTCTCAATAAAATAATTAATTAAATAGGAGATGATAAAAACCAGTCGTCAAATTGTTTTTATTTTTATTAGTATAAATGGTAGTTTACGTATGGCGTGACGTGGTTTGCGCGTCAGCATGCCGCAGCCAATAGGGACCAACAAAACAAAAGCAAACAAAGCGGATTGAGTCTAAGCGAGGGTAATTCAGTAATTGCATGATAGACCTCTCAATACGGTTGGAGGTCTACGGGCTGAGGCCCGTTAAACGCGTCTCATTTGGGCCGTGAACACCGGCACCTGTCGGTGAAAGCAAAGCGAAGGAGACAAGTCCCCGACAGACCAAAACCGTCACATGTCTCCCCGCCTTTTACCGGGCCGCTTATAGAAGCGTCTATTTGACTCTTCCGTCAACGCATCGCCGTCGGCCTTTGATCTGACGGCTCCGCTTAGTCGATTCGTGCAAGGCATGAGTTAATGAGTTGACAAGGGAATCACACAACAAGGGGCAAATGTAGCGGCTCCAACCGACACTGGGACCCACGGTAAAAGTTAAGGACACGAGTGGGGATCCTCTGCTTGCGCCTGGCTCATGGTTCACAACTTATCAACTGTGTTACATTGCATGGAATGGTGATACAGCAATTTGAAAAAAATAATTAAAAATAAAGGTGCGGCTATATATTAATAATATAATATAATTTTTTTTTTAAGTTAATAAAATACTTCACATATTAGAATGTTCATTTTTCTGCTAATTTAATTTTCAATAGTAACTTATGCAATATATACTCAAATAAATTTTATGAGAGAAAAATTGTAAGTTGTAATCTTTGGATAATTGGCCCAACATCAATTTATATACCCAATTGAATTTGAAGAGCCAATATCAATTATAGAAATAAAATTGATAATAAAAATATAATAGTAAAATGATAGAATTATGATTTCGAATCAATGCAACAGGCAGCAATGAATCGTTGGTCCTCCTTATCCAAATTATATATGAAATCTTTATTTTTCAATATGTGATTAAAAAATGCATGAATCCCTTCATATCGATGACCACATCCTTTGATCAAATTAATATATTTTATTAAATTTTTCATGTGTCATATCTGAGGTGCACTGCACGTGTATCAAGAGCGAATTCGTATATTGATACGAAAACTATACTAACAAATATGTGCAACAAAACTTATCAAAGATGACACGTAAGATGTATTGAATTAACTTACAAATTAATTATTTTTTTTGAATATCGAAAAGGTTGATTGATTTCATATTATGAAAATTTGTAGAACTTGTGAGTTGTCTCCAAATTCTAAATAAAAAATGACCAAATAATATAGATTGAAAGGTCCTATTTCTATGACTTTTAAGAGAGAGAAATGAAGCCGATTTCCAATTTCCCAAGACCAATTTTTTTCTTTTGGATTTTCAAATGAAATATTTTTTTTTGACAAATAGTGATGTTTAAATATTTTTAATTTCCTCAGCTCAAGGGCTGAATGTGTACGCCATAAACCGGGAACAACCAACAACAACAGTAGTGTCATTAATTATTACACCTGAAACGCGCCCAAGTCTGAGTGGTTGAAAGTCGAACAAACCCCGACCACGGGTGACCGCATCTGTAAGGAATCGAAAGCGACCTTCGTCTCCTCTCTCTCTTCTAAACAAACTAACGAAGGCTAAGCAAATCCCATTCACTTCACCATAAAAAAAACAAATCCCAACTATACCAGGGAAGAACGAAACCCCAATCCTACATTTCTCAACTCTAGAGAAATAATCGGAGATGTCAGTCGAGACGGAGCGGAGCTCGACGGAGTCGGATGTGTCGGGGTTAGATTATGAGGAGACGGCGCTGACTCTGGGACTGCCCGGTGGGGCCCGCGCAGGTGGAGCTGAGTTGGAGAGAAAACGTGGTTTCTCCAAGACCGTTGATCTCACCTCGAGAATTGGCGCCTCTGAAGACCGATCTGACGAGTCACCTGATAGTGGCGCAACTGGTTCAGCCAAACCTCCAGCTCCCAAGTGAGTTGTTAATTCCTTATTTCACTTCTAGTTTGGGATTGTCTACGATCAGATTAATTGTGTCGGGCTTATAGTTCGGATTAGTTAGTTACTGTTTAATTTTCCTGTTGCCGGCTAAATTACTTTGTTTGTATGAATCAAGTTGTGAAATTGAGGTGAAATGTTGTTTCGGCAAATAATACGTGTTGCTAAATTTGAAATTTCTAATTGCGAATAATACGTGTTGCTAAATGTTGTCTAGCTTCAATTCCCATCTTTACTCAAAAAGAAAAAAAATTCTAATTGTGTATATGTACTTGCGGAATTGGATTAGATGGAATTGCTGAATTTGAATAGACATGGGTCAAATATTTCATTCTTGGAGGCGTTTATACTGTTACTTGACAAAATCTTAGGCTATATGTAGTTAAATGTATGAGCCTTTTTCTTATTTGTTACAAACGATGACATTATACAATCTACTCTTGTTTAATTTAAGATAGTGCAGAAAAGTTTATGAACCCGTGTTATTTACCTAACTAAAATTGTATAGTAAGAAAGTAATAAAGTAATTGTTTTGATGGTTCAAATCAATTGTTGGTCATGATGCAGGGCTCGGGTTGTGGGATGGCCACCAGTTAGAACTCACCGCTTAAATGCACTGAAAATCTCAAACAAGTTTGTAAAAGTGGCAGTTGATGGTGCGCCTTACTTGAGGAAAGTTGATTTGGAGTCTTATGGTGGATATGAAGAACTGCTTTCTGCTCTCCAGGAGATGTTTTCATGTTTTACAATTCGTATGTGCTCTCATTTACATAATATTTTTCTTTTTTGAAAAGTAATTTCAGAACATAGAAGAATATGGGCTAGCATAATCCATAAACCCCATTAATATTTCAGGTTTATTAGGAAATTGCAAATAGTTTAAGTCAAGCTATTCATAATTAAATTGGTTTTGGTTTTCTTTAGTGTTAGACTCGACGCCCATCATATTCATATGAATCATATCCAACCCATTCAAGTATCTGAGCTCTGATTTATACTATTTGGATCCCGCAAAAGTTAGTGTTATTGAGAAGTATCAGTACAGTTGTGGCGAAAACAGAAATTTTCAGCAGAATTTACCAAAAAAAAAATCAATTCAATACCCACTTGTAGGTTCTAACAAACTTCTTTTCAAAATTCTAATTCTGAATCATCTCTAAGTACTTTTTCCTTGCTCAAATTAGAACCTTGGTTTTAAATTATAAAGTTGCGATAATATTGTGCTGTAAACATGGTTTAATGTGATCTCATGTTTGATTCTTGTTTGTTGTAACTGGACCAGGCAATTATCCAAATGAAGAGAGAAAACTGGTGGACCCAATCCATGGAACTGAATATGTGCCTACTTATGAAGATAAAGACGGTGACTGGATGCTGGTTGGAGATGTCCCTTGGAAGTATGTTTGTTTTATATCTGGTGTATTACTCTAATTCTTTTTTTCCCTAACCAGTTATACATGAAACAAGAAGCATAATTTTGTTTCAATTGCATGTCCTTGTTTATCTTCTTAGTTAAATTAAATATCTGCTGTCATTGGTTGAATGTAAAGGTGGTTAAACTCTTATAAAACTGAAAGTAGGCAAAATAGGCCCTTAGACTATACTATAGTGATATAATGCCTTTACAAAATAAGTATGTAATTATTGTGATGTAAACATTATAATTTTTATTTTCCATTTATAGGATGTTTGTTGATTCATGCAAACGTTTACGTCTCATGAAGAGCTCTGAGGCTATTAATTTAGGTATGTAATTTTTTTCTTTTAACTATTTACTCTTTGAACTGAAAAACAGAACCACGCCAATAGTTCAGTATGTATAGTGTGTTTCTTTCGGTCTTTCTTTTGTCTTGTACTAAGAATATTTTGGCTTCTTTACAGCACCAAGAGCATCTCAAGGATAAATTGGTAACTTCACCTCACATGGAAACATATACTTGGAAAAGATAATGCTAAGCTGCTTGGGTTCATCATGACATGAAAACCATGTACAGTTTATTTTCTAAGTTCTATGGAATCTTAAGTTTGGCTGTGTTAAATTTTATCACAAGGTTGGTCTGTTAGTGAGTTTATGTTAGCTAGTCAATTGTTATATGCATATATACATATAGAAGCGTACTCAACTACAATATGTTATACTTTATAGTTTATACTGTCTGTGTTAAAATAAGTCTAGAAAAAAGGAAAATGTAGAGGTCCATGTTTGAGATGGTTTTTGTGTGGCCACTGAAGCCTTGTGCTTGTAATATGTTTTTGCCATTGGCTTTTTGGTTAAAATTATTAGTATCTCTCTTTTTTTTGTCATTTTTTGTTAGATATTAGTTTCTAATTTTTCAAGTTACTGTGAGCGATCATTCAATTATTATATATTTTATCGGTTTAAACCTTCTTTTTTTTTGGATGTTTCCAACTGTTTTTTAATAGTGTATGATCTTCAAGATAATACACTATGCATCAGCTTGTCTACAGTATGTACAACCTGTTTTAATTACTGACGAGTTGTTGTAATATTTCTGATAACTCTTAATGAAACACTTTATGTGGTTCATATTTGAGCCAAAAACTAACAAAGTATTTTGGGATAACACTTGCATGAACTGGTTTATGTGATTCATATTTGAGACAGGCTGACAAAGAATTACTGACGAGTGTGTTTTCGCTTCCATGTTAATAATCAGTCAGTAATTGACTTCTTAATATCTAGAGCTTACGTAAATTTGCCAAAAAAAAAGGAAATTGTGATGTTTGGTTACAAATTTCTTTGCAATGACATTATTATAATAAGAAATGTTGAACAAAGAGAATTCTTGACTATTGCTGAAACACAAATGACATGCTCCAGTCCCTTCTTTTATACTATGTTGAAAGTATAAAATTTAGAAATTCCAAGGAATCATGTACACTATTCACCTGTACATTGTTAATTGCTAAACAATGGTGAGCAGTGAGCCAGCTGGGTTGTGCGCTAATTTGTTTTTAATAGCCTAACATGCATAAATTAGACCCTCAATATGAACATGTTACCACAGTCATACTGTCCGTAACATTACAAGTCTCTCTTATTATCCGAACCATCTACATGTATGTGATCATAAATTATGCACCAGCTGTTTGGTATCCTTACTGGTATACATCAATAACACTATAACCGGAACCATCTATCAATGTGAGTGGAACCTAGAACTCTACATTTGTTTTTATTCACCACAGTGATGGATGTCTATGTATATATAAAAAGTGTAATCTATAAGTTTTTTTAAACAAACAACCTTGTTTGCTTAAGATAAAAAGATAAGTCTTTTAACTTGCTTATCAGCCAAATCACAATAACTAAAATATGATATACAATAAGGCACGGGCAGAATCAGAAACAATCGGTAGGGGGTATCCGGTTCAAAAATATAAAATGTTTGGGTCGATTTTTTTTTTTACCATACAATCTTTATTTTTAGTGAACCAAAATGGTGCTCGAATGTCAGCTGTCACCTATTTTGATGACGCCACTACAGTAAGTATAACCTCATCTACATATAATTAAATATTGTAACATATTGCAAGATGAAACCACTTAGTTTTTACAATTAGGGTGTTGAGAAGTATTCATTTGTTCTATTTCAAAATCCTAAAGAAACTTTATAAGCAACCAAGCAGTTATCTAAATTCCTTTGAAATGCAAAAAGTATTATCATCATCAAATATAATATCCACTGCAACCTAGACCTGGTCAGGTGTCTGACTGATTGGTGGTGCAAATCAATTCATTAGAAGCATAGTGATAATATTCGCGAATTATTCGTTTTTCATCTATAGCCGAATGTTTCACGAATAATTCGTTGGTTTAATATATAGTGCTTTTTTTTTATCAAAAAACATTTTATTCGCGAATTATTCGGCAAAAAATATATTATATATTATTTTAAATAAAATTTTATATTTTAAATATTTTATCATTATAATATATATTTTATTAATATTATATAAAATAAATTATTCTCAAATTATATCCGTATTATATCTAAACGTCGAATTTTTAATCTCACCCAACGTTTTCCCAATCATGAATTTATCACTATGATCAGAAGTGGGCTACTGGGCCTATAGCCTGTAAGTCTGTAATTTTGTAACTAATAAACTAGACTTGAACTTGGATGACATGAGATGAGTTAACAAGTTTAAAGCAAACAAACAGTTCAATGGGGTACCAGAAATAGTGAATAAAAAAACAACGAATAGTACCTGACAACAGATGCATCTAGGGTTGAATTAGGAAACATGATAGGCCGTACCCATACCATAAAAGGAGAAAAGGACATTATGTCACTCCTTAGTAGCAGAACCAAGACGGGTTTTCTTTGGATCAAATATTGCCACAAAGCCTACCAGTACCACATGTCAAACAACATTTGTGACACTTGATAAAACAGAACGTTGAAGAGACTTGCAAGGTGAGATTATAACCAACTAGCTTTATCTGTTGATCTAATCTGATATGATATATGACAAAATGAATCAGATATGAATTCAGTATTTTTTGATTCGATATGAATCGGGTGGGTACGGATCAATCCGATCCGACCCAATTGAATTGATGCATACAAACCTTTTTATAGTAGGCTGAGGTAGTAAAGCTCATGAAGAGGCCCATGTTTAATCCAATATAAAAAGAGCTCACAGCTTGCTGTCTTCAAAACTTAAAAAGTAAAAGTAGTCCCAGCCGCTATTGCAATCAATCTATTCTCTCATTTTAGTCTTTATGAACCTGAAACTCGTTTCTTGACTTGAATTATTTTACTTCATCCTTTATTAACCTTCGTATACAATCATATAGAAGTTCTTCAGCTCATAATGGAAAATTAATTTTAACGCAGGCATGAGAGGATAATTTCTGACAAAATTACATTTGAGCAAAATGGTTAGTTTTCTTAAACTCTTGTGTAACCATTTGAAAATTGTGCATACTAGAAGTTACTGATTATTTTGGTTTTTTATTCTTTTGTCAGTGAGCTTCTGCTTACACTATTTTGTAACCATTTAAAAATGGTGCGCACTCGAAGAAGGGCTAAGGATTTTTATCCAGATCCATATGGGTTGGTTGAGAGTGACGAGAATGAGCTTTATGAAGAAGAAAATGATGATAGCAGTTCAGATGAAGAGGTTAAGAAGGTACGAGTTTCAAATGTCAATGCTAAGCGCAAACGAGGTGAGCATTCCTCTGTGTGGGGTTATTTTATTAAAGATAAAAAGGAGGATACATAAGGAAAACTTAGAGTGATATGCAATCAGTGTAGCACTATGTTACTCGGATATTTCCCCTAACTCACTGAATAAGTATCAGATACACGTCTAATATAGGTGCGTGTCCGATACGGTGCATGTGCATATCTGATACGCCACGTGACGTATCGGATTATTTTATTCACTTTGACCAGCAAATTCGGTCTCTGATACTTCTCGATACGTCCCAATACTTCCTGATACGTCTTGGATACGCCTTGATATATATGTCTCTAATACGTCCCGATACATCTTTGATATACCCCGATACGTCTCCGATACACCCCGATACGTCTTGGATACAATATGATTAGTTTTTTTCTTTTTTTTTTTTTTCACTTTTAAAAAAAATTATCGTGGATCTTTTTCTTTTTATAATCACTAACAAAATTACAAATCCATCTCAAATTCTTCAAAATTTTGTTATCATAAGAAAATAAATTATTTTTTATATATTATATAAAAGTATATTTTATTATTATATATAGCCGCATCCGTATCCTATATTTTTTAACTTTTTCATATTGCCGCACCTACACCGTTTTCCAATACGATATCCGCACCCGCACCCGTGCAACACATGTGTGGCACTAGATATATTGTGAATGGGTCTCATGGTACCAAAAATCTACAACGTCATTTGGAAACACACAAAACAAAAGCACACCGAGACATTCGTCAGTTGCTTATTTCCAAAGATGGTGCAAATGATATCAAAATTAAGTCCTATGAATATGACACGCAAGTCTGTAGGGAGGATATGGCTAAGGCCATTGCACATCATGAGTACCCACTTACCATCGTGGAAGATGAATCTTTGAGACAAGTTATACTTGATTATAACCCAGAAGCTAAGTTTGTTTCTCGAAATACAGCAAGAGCTGATGTGCAAAAATTATTTGACAAACAAAAAGGAAAATTATTACTTTTCTTAGAAATATTTCCGGGTAGGATAAGCCTCACAACTAATTTGTGGACTTCAATTAAAACTGATGGTTATATTTGCATAACGGGTCATTTTATTGATGAAAATTGGAAATTACAAAAGAAGATTCTCAACTTCAGATTGTTGTCTCCACCACATGATGGTACTACCATTGCTTGTGTAATGTCAAATTTATTGTCTAAATGGAAAATATAGAATAAGTTATTTTCTATAACTTTGGACAATGCCTTTAACAATGACTCTTAATGAATGCATATAGAACTAAACTCAACCTTAAAAAGGCATTACCTTTAGATGGTCGGTTCTTTCATGCTCGTTATTGTGCGCATATTATTAATTTAATTGTGTGTAGCGGGCTTAAGAAGATTTGAGAAACTGTGAAATACATCACAGGCTCCCAAATTAGAAAGCAAAAGTTTATTGAATGTGCACAATAGCTAAATGTTGATGTGAGAAAAGGGCTCTGCCAAGATGTTCCCACAAGGTGGAACTCCACCTTTTTGATGATTGAAAGTGCAATGTCATGTCGTGCGGTGTTAGGTGAATATGTCATCCATGATAGAGACTATAGGGATTGCCCGGATGAGGAGGAATGGGCCTAAGTTGAGAAAGTGCATAATTTTTTGAAAACTTTCTATGATGCTACTAGAGTTCTATCTGATACCAAATATGCTACGTCTAATTTGTATTTTCATATGGTATGAAAGATCCAATATGCATTGATTCAAGAGGCAAAAAAAAAATAGATTCTTTCACGAGGCCTATGGTATTGAATATGCAAGAGAAATACAATAAATATTGGTGTGAATTTAGTCCAATATTTGCTGTAGCAGTGGTCCATGAGGATTGTAGAGTTTGCTTTTCAAAGAATTTATGAAACTAATGTCACAGAACAAATTGAAACTGTTGTTGGTTCGTTATGCAATCTTTACAATGAGTACAAAACTCAAGTCACAAAAGAGTTAAGCAAAATTATTTGAGTCAGGTCGGATCGATCCATAATCCGTCCGGATCGGATACGAGTCATAAAATCAGTTGGGTCGGATCGAATCGAAACGTATAAGAAAATTAATAAAATATTATTGATCCGGCTTGACCCGATCCATTGACATCCCTAATGAAACGTGACACGGGTTTGAAATCTGATTTAAAATCCCTTATAAATAGTTGACTCTTTATCTCAATAAATATTAATAGAAATAATAATAATGACAATAACAAAAATAATGATAATATTAAAAATAATAGTAATATTTCATTTACTGATGATTATTGGTGAGGATAAAATCTTTATTTCAGATTCTTTACGAAAGAAAAAAAAACTTAAACTGGGACGAGATGATCTCGAATTTTAGAAACTAAATTAAAACATATATGGTCTACAGACCTAATATATATAGGGTGGGGATGACTTGAAAATGGGTTATTTTGACAATCTTAACAATAAATTTTAGAATAAATATCAAAAAAATCTTAAAAATATTTTTTTTATAGATTTATTTATTTACTTATAAATTGATAGTGATTGAAATTTCATGTAATTTTATTATCGTTTGATACTCTATCAAAGACCATCAAAATTTTATATAATTTACAACGGTTTTTGATGGAGTATTAAACGAAAATAAATTATATAAAATTTGAATCACTATCAATCTATAAGTAAAGAACATATCTATAGAGTTTTTTTCCATTTTTAAGATTTTTTTTATATTTATTCTAGAATTTATTGCTAAGATTATCAAAATAACCCATTATCAAGTGATATATAGGATTGTTTCTTTGATGAGAAGGGATCGGTTGACAATGGGTTATTTTGACAACCTTGATAATGGATCTTTAAATAAATATAAAAAAATCTTTAAAATGGAAAAAAGTTTATAAATGTGTTTTTCTACCTATGGATTGATGGTCATTCAAATTTAATATAATTTCATTATCATTTTGTAGTTCATCAAAGATCATCAAATGTTCATACAATTTGCAACGGTTCCAATTTAACGATGTTTGATGGACTATCAAACGATAATGAAATTATATGAAATTTTAAAGACCATCAATCCATAAATAAAAAAATATATTTATAAACTTTTTTTTATTTCTAAAATTTTTTTTATATTTATTTAAAAATCTATTATCAAAGTTATCAAAATAACCCATTATCAACCGATCCCTCTCTTCTTTCATATATAGGATTGTTTCTCTGAAAAGCGAAGTAAGTTTGATTCTGACAGGAAGTATATAAAAATTAATGAATGTCGTAAATCGTACGAGTACTTTTCTTAGAAAAGAGAAAAAGGAACATTAAGCACTATTAGGCTCAGAGTAGCTGTAAAAAATAAATGACTCAGATTTCTTCAGTTATGGGCTGAATGTATGGGCCTTCAGCTTTAAATATCTTAAAATCTTCAAATTCGTACCAGTAACACTGTGCAAGTTCTCAAAAATAACTATCCCACTTCTCAGTTCTCACCAAAAAGAAATAAAAGGCATTGATTATCCATGAAAAATAAAAATAATATGTAGATAAATGCAAACAGTAACCTCTAATCGGAAAAGACGAGCATTTATGCCCATGCACACTCAAATGGTACAATACAATGAACGCAAGAAATGAAAAGGAATAACAAGTAATTAATAAATGAATTTGTCAAGGTTCGTGATAAAGAAGCAAATGGAGTGCTTAGTTGCTTCAAACAAATATTTAATCAGCTTGTAGAGTACAGTAATAAAATTATTACTTCAAAAGAATAATTATTGTTCAAGTTGGATTTGAAGAGAAGGCGAGAATTTTAAAATTTGAGATTTATGTGAGAACCAGCTTTTGATTTAGTGGCAAAAGACAACACCCTCTGTGTGGGAGGTCATGAGTTCAAAACTCGGATGAAAGTTCTTATGAACAATTATAAAATTTAAGAGCTTGACTCTCATCTTTCCAATAAAAAAAAAATTGAGATATATATATAATTTTTGAGAGAATTATGAAAACTCTTATCTCTTATATACTTTGATAAACAGTAGTTTTAAATATCTATGATATTGGGTTATGATATCAAACTTGGACATGATTTCATAATGAAAACAGATGGTAATCTAGTGATTTGCCGGCGGGTACCGCAGGTACGGGCCGGGTATACCCGCGGCGGGCGGCGGGTAGGGCGGGCACGGGTAGACGGTTTTTTTTTCAAAATCGTACTCTACCCGTCTCATATCCGTGCCCGTCGTCGGGTACACGAGTACCACGGGTACGGCTACGGGGTACTCGGGCACACAGGTCGGCGGGTCGGGAACGGGACGGGTCGGCGGGTCAAACGTTATAACGGTTTCCTGAACCGTTATAAGGATTTATGAAACGTTATAACGTTTCAACAAACCGTTATAACGATTTATTAAAAGTTATAACGTTTCAACAAACCGTTTATAACGATTTTTGAAACCCTTATAACGACGGGTACGCGGGTACGGGCACGGGCGGCGGGTAAACGGGTTCGGGTACAACGGTTTTTTCCAAAAAAAAAAAACTGACCGGCCCTTCTCAAACCCGTACCCGTCTACTCGCCTATACCCGGGCACGGGTACAGATACCGCGGGTACCGAGCACGGGTACAGGATACGGATTGTACCCGGCGGGTTTTAGCAAACCTCTATGGTAATCAACTACTCTTTTTTAAAAAGGAAAAATAATTATTGTTGTCAGTATTTTCTGCTCGTACTATAATCAGCTTGTATGATAGAGTAACAAAATAACATTGCAGTGGTTCTCAATCACAACTAGGGATGTTAATAATGGATATTCATAATCCGAAAATTCGATCTAAATTCGCACAAATGGATCCGCATATGGATCCTTAAAATATATTCGTTAGTTTATTGGATCCGCATATGGATTCTAGAAAATAATCCATCTAATATAATGGATCCGCATTTGGATCTTATAAGATTCGGATTCGAATCCTCTATGAATTCGATATATAAATAAAATTATATCATATGTCAATTAATAAAATAGACATGTTCAATTTAGTTTAAATTGATGAATAATATTTATATTTCACTCTGTGTTAATTCATAAAGTTGAATAGTAGTTATTATATTAATTATGTATATTTTATTATGTTATTTGATGTTTATTGTATGTTTTGAAAGTTGGAACAAATAGTTGTGATTGTTGCTACGCTTATGATTGAAACAAATAATTTTAATATTGTTATAATAGTAGATATGAATTATGATTGTTGTTACGTTTGAAATAATTTTAAGATAACATGATAATTTTTCTTGTCGTATATTAATTATGCTATTTTAATATTATTATAATACAAGATCCGAAATATGGTTCAAATTCGATCCGAAATCCGTTATAATAGTAAATATAGATTCGCATTTGGATTCATAAAATTTTATTGGATACAGATCCGCATATGAATCTTATAAAATTTTAATGAATTCGCATTTGAATCCTTCATAATCTAATTCAAATCTGATCCATTGACAGCCCTAATCACAACATACTCTGACTGGCAACATAATTTAAATTGATTAAACACTATTGAATAGACAAATATTACAGGGAGTGATCTGTTATACATATTCTCGGTGTTTATACCCATTACATCAGGGTATTCATACCTACTATCCACGGTGTTTATACCCACTCTATCTAAGTGTTCTTACCCACAAAGAACCTGGTGTTCATACCTACTGCGCATGCAGGAATACATCTAGGATGACAATCAGCTGGGCACATCACAGGCTAAATGAAAAAAAAATAAACTTTTACTATTTTAAGTGATCTATACTCTAATCAAGCACTCAAGTCTAGACACCAAACTACTTTTACATCATAATTTTTCAAAATATATATATATATATATATATATATAATAGAGAAAGATAGAGATATAGAGAGAGTAATGCTATGGTGCTTGCGAAATAAAAAAAAAATTTGTGCTTCGCGTCCGTATCTCGAATTTAAAAGTTCAAACGGCCGATCCAAACCGTTGAGCATCATCTTCATATTGAAATATCCTTGGAGATCAAATTTTATATTTTTTTGAATTTTTTTGATATTTTTTAGATGGGTACAAAGTCGCTTGTTTTGGATGGTGCAGAAATGTTTAGATCAACAAACTTTGTATCCATCTAAAAAATATCAAAAAATTCAAAAAAATATAAAATTTGATCTCCAAGAATATTTCAATATGAAGATGATGTTCAATGTTTGGATCGGCCGTTTGAACTTTTAAATTCGAGATACGGACGCGAAGCACAAAAGATTTTTTGCTTCACGAAGCACCATAGCATTACTCTATATATATATATATCTTTCTTATGCTTATTTCTAAGAAACAAGTCAAGGCACAAAGCTTAACTTGGCTATGCCTAGACTTGACTATGCTTAAGTCTGCCACTACGCACATGGGTGTTTATATCTAGTGCACATGTGTTTTTATAGTCACTTCACCTCGATGTTCATACCCATATCCACGAGATGTTCATACCCACTGTCATAGAGTGTTCATACCAGCTGCACCTGGGTGTTGTTATCCACTTCCATGGGGTATTCAAACCCACTTCCAAAATTCAAAGGGTGTTCATACTAAGGATGGCAATAAAGCTCATGACCCATCCGGCCTATCCGGACTCGGCCGACCCAGTCGACCCGTCCGGCCCGACGGTCAAACGGGTAGGGCCGGAGATGGTCAAAAGATGGACCAGACGGCTACGAGTTTAGAGTGAGCCTCGTTCGTCTAATCCGTAATATCAATAATATGTAATATGTATTTATATGTGTTATGTATAATAATATAATTGTATATAAGTAACTTATTAAATTGGGTAAAATTAATAATTTAACTAATAAAATATTCATTTAAATTAATTCTTTTAATTAAATATCACAATTTATAAATTGAGTACTTGAGTTGGTGCAAATATTTAATAATATTTTAGTTTAAATACAATAATCATTCTCTAAAAATATAATATTAAGAAGAGAGAAATCCTTAACAAAAGAAATTATTAATTGATTATGCAATAATTTAATTAAAAAAATATAGCAACAAAATATCGTTGACAAAGTCGGGCCGGGACGGATACGGGTGGGTAGGTCCGTCAAGTATCATTGGCGGGCCGGATCATCAAATTTAGACCCGAAGGTAAGGGCCGGGTAGGCCAGGCTATGAATTTTGAAAGACAGGACGGGCTCCGGGCTTGACATAAACCCAGCCCGAGCCGGCCCATTGCCGCCCCTAGTTCATACCCATAGAACTAATTGGGTATTAAATAAAACTATTAAAATAATATTTTTATATATCAAAAATAATAAAAAATTAAAATTAAAATAATAAATAATGATAGTGATAAAGAAAATTTTCATCTATGACACTTTATATTTTAAAACTTTTGCATAATTCTTTCATTATTCACGATATTAAATATTTTTTCTCAATAAAAAATAATCAGACAATACAGAAGGTTAGAAATTTAATCTAGGGAGGTCAGATTAACAAAATATTAATCTAAAAATACTATTTTTTTTAAATTCAGGGGATCAGTTGACCCCCTAATAAGTTTTGCATCCGCCCTTAAAGATAGGAAGGAGGTGAAGAGAATAACGAGATAGAGAGATGAGAGGGAGAGGAGCGAACGAAAGAGACTGTTAAGATAGTTAGAGGATGAAATTAGAAAATAAAATGTGAGGAAAAAATTATTTTCTAATAAATTTTAGATTCTCAATCCTTACTCTTTTATCGATGTTGCGGCTACAGCCCCATTCTTAATTTCTTTGATTTTTTTTCTGTCTGCCAAGATATAAATGAACTCAATTTAGCAAGACTATAGTTACATTTGGTTCCGTTTGACAAATCAAGGAATAGCTTTGGAAGAGTGGTAATTTTGGAAGAGTGATAGAATAATATTTTTTTTGGAAGAGTGGTAGAAGAGTGGTATTCTTGACTTTTCGGAAGAGCGAAAATATCGTTTGATAGTTGTTACTCAGAATAGTTAAAATATGAATAATTATGATACTAATAATGATGATGATGATAATAATAATAATAATAATAATAATAATAGTAAAATAATAATCATAATAGTAAGATAATAATAATAATAATAATAAAGTAATAAAAAATAATCATAATAAATAATAATATTATAATAGTAATATAATAAAAATATAAACATAATCATAATATGGTAATATAATAATAAAAAAATATAATTACAATCATAATTATAATAATATAATAATAATAAGTAATCATAATTTTAATAACATAATCATAATATAATAATCATAATCATAATCATGATAATAATAATTATAGTCATAATCATAATAATATAACCATAATCATAATCATAATAATATAATAATAAAAATATAATCATAATCATAAAAATAATTATAAATAATTATAATTATAATAATATAATAATAAATTAATAATAAATATAATCAACATTTAATAATATAATACAACATAATAAAATAATAATAAAGTAATAAAAAATAATCATAATAAATAATAATATTATAATAGTAATATAATAAAAATATAAACATAATCATAATATAGTAATATAATAATAAAAAATTATAATTACAATCATAATTATAATAATATAATAATAATAAGTAATCATAATTTTAATCATATAATCATAATATAATAATCATAATCATAATCATGATAATAATAATTATAGTCATAATCATAATAATATAATCATAATCATAATCATAATAATATAATAATAAAAATATAATCATAATCATAAAAATAATTATAAATAATTATAATTATAATAATAAATTAATCATAAATATAATCAATATATAATAATATAATACAACATAATAAAATAATAATAATAATAAATAATATAATAATACTAATGGTAACGATAATATAATAACAATAATGATAATAATAATTTAATAATAATAATATAATGATAATAATAATAAATAATAATCATAATATTAATATAATAATAAATTATAATCATAAATATAATATAATAATACTAAATCTTAATCATAATCATAATATAATAATATAATATAATATAATCAAACAATAATCATTATTCCGAAATGAGAGCTAATCCGATATTCCACCTATAAGTTGGTATACCGGATTAGCACTATTCCGCAGATCATAATCATAATAATATAATCATAATCATAATATAATATAATAATAAAAATATAATCATAATCATAAAAATAATTATAAATAATTATAATTATAATAATAAATTAATCATAAATATAATCAATATATAATAATATAATACAACATAATAAAATAATAATAATAATAAATAATATAATAATACTAATGGTAACGATAATATAATAACAATAATGATAATAATAATTTAATAATAATAATATAATGATAATAATAATAAATAATAATCATAATATTAATATAATAATAAATTATAATCATAAATATAATATAATAATACTAAATCTTAATCATAATCATAATATAATAATATAATATAATATAATCAAACAATAATCACTATTCCGATTTAGAGAGCTAATCCGGTATTCCACCTATAAGTTGGTATACCGGATTAGCATTATTCCGCACTCTTCTACTTAGTCTAAAATTCGTTTGGCAAATTAATTCGTCGAAATAGCTATTATATTCCACCTTTTTACTATTCCATTGAGTGCCAAACACTCCCTTTGTCATTTATCTTACCAATAGTTCGAACTTTGAAGTGAATAATGAGCTACCATAGTTTATATATGTGCAAAAGCTCAATAGAACCAATAAAATCATAAATAATGCATCTTTCAACTAACGACGAACAATTGGAATATTACAAATACTTGCTGTTTTTCCCCTTCAATATGCAAATGGCGCAAATTTGGGCCAAAAGTAATGAAGAAGCTAGGGATAAGGCTTTTTAGTATCAATTCAATGATTCTTTCTGTACTGCATCTTTGATTTTAAATCCATCATATCTTCGTTAAAGGCTCAAAGCATTCTAAATCCTGAGATCTTTTTTATCTTTTCCTTAGAAAATAATTGATCCTTTTTACTTCAACTAGTTGATGGTTTGTTTTTTTTTTTTTGGAAAAAAAAAAAATCAATTTTTAATTAAGCACATCATGGACCTTGGTGAACTCAATAAAGTTCTTATGATAATATTTGATCAGATTAAACTAAATAGAGTCAGTTGACTCCATCCAGCATGCCTTTTGGCAGTGACCAAAGCAAGGCTGATGAACGAGGAGCAATTCTACACACTAGCTTTATTCTTTGGGGGAAATGTTGTTCAGATAAAAAATAAAATTTATAGATCGGTTCTTCATTTTTTTTAAATAAATTAAATTTAGGTCAATTTGACAGGCGTTCAATCTTCCATTAAACAATTTAGAATTTTTAACGGTTGTGTTTTAATGACTTCACTAAAATAATTCTATTATGATACACACTAATATTTACAAGTTGAAAACACATATACCACTTCATATGTTTTCAACTTCAACAGTATTTTCATTACAAAACTAGTGTATTATAAAAATGAGATATACATTAGAAGAATCCATATTTTATAATCCGCATAAAAAAGAATGTTTCTTAGTCACGCCTGCGAAGTTAATATGTCTGATGACTAGTGACTAATTATGGATCTGTTTGGTAGTTAACCATGTTAGGTCCCATGTGCATGAGCTGATGAGCATATATAAAATCTTTGTTTATGCATATTTTCAAAAGATATTGGTTCATGGTTATCCAAAGAAAAAAAGAAAAAAATGGCTTATTATTACGCATCGTACTGCATGAGGATACGTTATGATATTCCTTTTTTTTTTCTTAGACAAGTAGCCGCATTTTTCATTTTTTTTTCTCTATTAATTTGACCAAAAATCTTTCTTGCTTTAGACAAAAGAAAGGATATATATAGAGAGCTTCCGTGAGTTTAACTCAAAAAGTACATCAAATTATCTCTAAATTTTAATTTATCATGCCCATTAAATTCTTTATTTGAAAATCTTGTGGGATGTAAAAATTTGGAGTGTTTTGAACTCTTTAAGTCACCGTTTTTAATTTTTTAAAATGATGTTCAAGTATTGAATATATTATTATTATTTTTAGAAATTATTTTTAAAAATAAAAAATCATGAATTAAAAATCTCAAAACACTTCAAATTTTTTTGCATCCCATAAGATTTTAATATAAAGAATTTAATGAGTACGATAAATCAAAATTTGGAGACGATTTAAAATATTTTTTGAGTTAAGCTCATAAAAGGCCTCCGTGAGCTTAACCTCCATTATATATATATATTTTCTTTATTTTGTCTAAAATAAGAAAGATTTTTGGTCAAATTAATAGGAAAAAAATGAAAAAATAATACAGACTATAGAGAATGAATTTTGGAAGGATATCGTCGGAATGCATGACTGATATGAAGGTATTTCAGTTCATTTCGGATATATATAGTTGGAATATTCAAATATTATATTATAAAGATAAATAAAATAATGAAATCAATTAAAGTTTTTATGCAACGAGCTTCCTGTAGCTTTTATCATTTTATTAAAATTTCAACTAATAATTGTTCCAATTATTTATTAAGACACTTTAAGGGACTGCAACGGAAAAATATATGATGATTATGAAATAATATTTTACAAAGTATTATTTATAAGGGTGGGATCCCTTGACAATGGGTTATATTTTGACAATCTTACAATTAATTTTTAAATAAATATCAAAAATTTCTTTATAGATTTATTTTTATAGTGTTTGAAATTTCATACAATTTCATTATTGTTTGATAGTCAATCAAAGGACATTAAACTTTAACCATTGCAAATTGTGTAAAATTTTTATGGTCTTTGAAGGGCTATCAAATGATATTGAAAGTATGTGCAATTTAGAACACTAACAATCTATAAATGAAAGAACATAACTATAAAAAAAATTATAAATAATTTTTTTAGTATTTATTTAAAAACCCACTATGAATATTATCGAAATAACTCATTATCAAGGATCCCTATCTTACAACAACAATAACAATAACAAATACTTTAATCTCAATTCAGTAGAAATGAAACCCAATCCGAATAAGGGATCCCTCCCCTTATTTATGTTAATTAAATCATGAATTTTAGACCAGACCGTCTAATTTTGCTCGAATTTTAATGATTACTGAGATATATGTTTTCTTTGAAATGAAACATTCAAACTTCTCCAGAACCGTAATTGATCGCTTTGAATAAACAAGCTCAACGAGAACCGGCATAATTATAAAAAGTAAAAGAAAAACTAAATCCTGAGTAATAAAACTAGGAAAATAAATAAATTAAAAAGACTGATAGAAATGTGTTCGCTATTTTTTGTAACAACATTTACAAATCTATTCCGGGTAATTATCAAGGACACTTGGCTGACAACAGGAACCATTCCGAACCTTATTCCATCATCATATTCATGCCCCTGTTATTTTTGTTACCATCTTTTGCTGAGATGGTTCCACTTTTTTGCCATTACTTGATGTCTTCTCTATTGCTCTTCTCCATGGCATTTTCTCCCTCATTTTTCGGCCAAGTACCAGACATTCATTTATTTCATCTGCAAATGTTGAAATTGGAGCTACTATAGAGTGAAAAGGGAAGAGAGTGATAAGTAAATGAAGAGATAGTATGGTTCTTCCTTCGTGTAAATTTAAAAAAAAAAAAAAAAAACTAACAAAAGAACTAAAGGATCGAAAAATACAACTAATTTTAAAACCAAAAATAAAAGACAAATTAACTCACTTGATGTGTAGTTTTGACGCCTCCTCTTATCATGCCATCAACCACCAAAAGAATGGTAGCAATTCCAACTCCAAGCATCAAATGGATGGCGGCTCTACTAGTATCCACCGAGAACTAATCAAAGAATGATTTTTTCTTTGGCTAGAAATACTTGATTGATTCTATTCTTTAATTTAGTTTCCACTTCTTCAATTAAAACTCTTTTAATTATGTTTGTATAAATTCTTTGTCTCAACTCATGAGAAAATGGACGAACGAAATTGGAGAATGAAAATGAGAACAAACAGAAAACAAAAATTTTGCACATTTTAAGAGCATCCATGATTTTTTAAGAAAATTAAGGGTATCGCATATTTTCAAATTAAGCTGCATTGCATGAAAACAAATTATGGAAATCAAATTTCCTTTTAGCTTCACGGCAAAGAAATTCAATTTCAAGTTCACTAACTGCCAAGTTAATAATCTAATTCCCTAGATTTTTGTCGTAAATTTATTTATCCCTTGCTTCTCATTCAATTCCAATTAAGCATCTTATGTTTTCGATAAATTATATCAAATAATCTATATTTCACTAATGAGTTTATTGAGTAATAAATTTATATTACTATGTCACACTTACGTGACATTTGTTGTAGTAATGAAATAAATCATAACACTTAAAATTAGCTAATCATCACTCAAATATACTAAAATAAAGTTCTTGATTAGTTTTTTCGGTGTGACTCAATATGATCAATGTCATGTTGGCAATAAAATTAGAAATATCTAACTCTATAAATTATAAGGGGCATCTAACAACATGCATTATAATTATCCAAATGGGTAGATAATATCTGCCGTGCAATATTGAGATCCTCAGACAATATTTTTTTTTTTTTGTCAATTCTTATGTTACATAATATCATGAATAAATTTAAAGTAGAAGAGTGTCATCCTTGTCAATTTATTATTTTTCTTGATCCTTAAATAATTTAGTAAATTATGATTAACTCCTTAATCATAAGTGTGCGCATATTGCATCGTTTCACCAAGTGGTAAAAAATATTATTAATCATATCATTAAATATGAGGAACATAAATATTCTTGGTAAATATTTTCCTTTGTATAAAATATATATTGAGATAATATATGTATAGCTATCTATTACGGTTAGGTTGGATAATATCTACGAATACATTTTTTTTTTTTGGAAATATATCCATCTCATTCTCATACCATAGAATTGTAGAAACTAATAAAACATTAATGACACTATCCATCTCCGAAGACTAAGCAACTGTTAAAAATAACTAAATGAGGATGTGATTGCTAATTTTGTCATGATGCGAACTTAAAGCGATGTAATGCTTTTAATTTTGAAAAGAAATGACACAAAAAAATTAAAATTACTATATTTGTTTTGTAATATATAACTTATCAATTATGAACGTAAAATAGAGAATTGTTATCCGCCGACATATATAAAGGACTTCATAGAATAAAAGAAAATGTTTTCATCACAAGACTAATCTGTAATTAGACGATCAAATGAAATAAATAATGTTTGATGATGAAGCAACTTAAGTTCAAGAAAAGATATATATATTTAGGTTCTTTAAAATATTACGTGATTTAATTCAACTAGATTTGCCCGCAATAAAAAAACACAACTTGAAGAAAATGAAATATAGTTAGCTTCATTAATAGAACAGTGTTAGTTTCAAAAGTTGTATAATTATAAATGTTTGTTAGCTGCTATCTTGTTTATATATGTCGTTGTGTTGACATGTTCAGATTAAAATATTATATGCTGAATGAATATTCATTATTTTATTTTTCTTTTTATTCACAACTACGTCGACGTAGAAAGCAGCAAATTTTAGCATATCATTTCCATACTAGTCTTTCTGATTATAAATCAACATAATCGAAGAAAACAATTCTAGGTTTGTTTGGCAAATCAAGGAGTAGTTTTGGAAGAGCGATAATTTTGGAAGAGTGATAGAATAGTGTCTTTTTGGAAGAGCGGTAGAAGAGTGGTATTCTTGACTATTCGGAAGAGCGGAAATATCGTTTGTCAGTTGTTAATCATAATAATTCAAATATAAATAATTATGTTACTAACAATGATGATGATAATAAAAATAATAGTATAATAATAATAATAATAATAAAATAATAATATACATAGTTGTAATAATAATAATATAATAAAAATAAAAATATAATCATAATATAGTAATATAATAATAAAAATTATAATTATAATCATAATCATAATAATATAATAATAATAATTAATAATCATAATTTTAATAATATAATCATAATATAATAATATAATACAATATAATCAAATCATAATTATGATAATAATAATCATAGTCATAATCATAATAATATAATAATATAACCATCATCATAATATAATAATATAATAATAATATCATATTATTATAATAATATAATAATAATAATAAATAATAATAAAATAAATAATATTATAATAATAACTATGATGATAATGTATAATAATAATAAGGATAATTATTATTTAATAATATAATAATAATCATAATAATAATATTAAAAAATATAATAATAATAATAATAATAAATAATCATTATATTAATATAATAATAAATTATAATTATAATAAAATATAATAATATAATAATAATAGATCATAATCATAATCATAATATAATAATATAATAATATAATACAACATAATCAAATAATAATCATTATTCGCCGAGCTAATCCGGTATACCACCTATAACTTGGTATACCGGATTAGCACTCTTCCACACTCTTCTACTTAGTCAAAAATCTGTTTGATAAATTAATTCATAGAAATAGTAATTATATTCTTAATTTTTGTCATTATTTTAAAATGCGGTCCATGCAGCCGCATATGCGTATGCAGTGATCAAACCGTGCTCAGAATAATATGCGGTATTAATATACGGTTTTGGTCTAATATGCAGTCTGTGCGGTCCAGTATGCGGTCTGTGCGGCCCAGTACGCGGTATATATTATATAAAAGCTAAAAAAACTCATATAATATATGATATATATCATAAAAATGAAAAAAATATCTTAAATTTTTTTAAAAATAATATATATTTTATTGAGATTTGAACTTGCACAAATGTACTATTATATAAACATTAAAATAACCAGATCATCTTTTTCTTTTCTAATATTCTATACTCTATTTATTATATTATAGATATAAAATTTATATATAAGACTCCGCATGAAAATCCATATATGCGGCAGCATACCACATATGCTGTATGCTATAATCATCCACACACATATTAAAATCCGCATTTTAAATCATTGTTTTTTGCTATTCCATGCCCAAATAAACCATTAATTATATTCAGACAGATAAACGTCTCCGGTTTAAGAAACTGGAGATAACTGGAGCCCGCCAATTGGTCGACTGGATTCCACTTCGAGTCTAACGGATTGGACCAAAAGGTCCAAAACAAAATGCCAAACCAAAAAATAAGAAAAAAGAAATTAAACGGGAAGAAAATATCAAAACATAAAAAAAAAGTTCCCCCATTTCTCTCTCTCTAATCCAATCGCGCAAACCTCTCCTCAGATCTATCTTACCATTCCCGTTTCTATCTCAACTGGTTGCTTCTCACCTCTCCTCGATTTCAAGCTCCCGCGTAGAGACTATAAAGTGTGATCCAATTTCTGGGATCTCCTCAGATCAGAGGCAAATTTGCGGCTCGCTTGGTTTTGTTTTTAAATTCGTGCCTCGTATATTGTTGATTCTCACATTCTATGCGCATTTATGCATTTAGCGGTAGTTATCGTTACAAAAAAGATCGAAAAAGGTAGAATGCATCTTTTGTATTGATTTTATATGCATAAAATCGGCTAACCTAAGGCGCTGTTGTGCTAGATTTTTTTTTTTTTTTTTCTGTGCTGAACCAAGTCGACATGTGGAAGCACATCCTTGTCAAATTGGCATGGAAATCCTCAAAATCTAGCTCTATTGGATCAAATTCTTTACCAAACAACAACGCCACCTCTTTAGATAAATCTGACAAACCGAAAGCTATATCCCCTTCCAGTGTTCTCCCAACTGAGATAGAATCAACTTCAAACTACAGCCAAGTCATAGAGAGGCAAGAGCATTTCCTCAGAAAATTAGATCTCTGCTGCATAACATGTGATTTCTCAGACCGAGCAAAGGATTATTCAGAAGCTGAAGAGTTGAAAAGGCAAGCGCTGATGGACATAGTTGAGTTCATAACCTCATGCAATGAACAACTAACAGAGCCCATGATGATTGCACTCTGTAGAATGTTTTCCATAAATTTGTTTAGGGTTTTCCCCCCAAAAATTCGATCCAAACCTGGACCAACTGGTGGTGCTGAGATGGAAGAAGATGACCCAGTATTTGACCCATCATGGTTCCACCTCCAAATTGTGTACGAGTTGCTACTGAAGTTTGTAACCTCTTCGCTAGTTGATGCTAAAGTTGCAAGAAAATACATGGACAATTCATTTGTATCAAAACTGCTCAACCTTTTTGACTCAGAGGACCCAAGAGAAAGAGACTGTCTTAAAACAATTTTGCACCGAATCTATGGCAAATTCATGTCACACCGACCATTCATACGAAAGGAAGTGAGCAATATATTCTACAGGTTTGTGTTTGAAACTGAACGGCACAATGGTATAGCAGAGCTCCTGGAAGTATTTGGCAGCGTGATAAGTGGGTTTGCAAAACCATTGAAGGAAGAGCACAAGGTTTTTCTGTGGAAGGCGTTGATTCCGCTGCACAAGCCGAAGGTGGTGGGAACATACCTGCCACAACTAACATATTGTGTGATGCAGTTTATTGAGAAGGAGCCTAAATTAGCTAGCACAATAATAAGGGGATTGCTGAAGTATTGGCCGGTGACAAATAGCCAAAAGGAGATGATGTTTTTGGGAGAACTGGAGGAGGTCTTGGAGGCAACTGAAATGGCCGAGTTTCAGAAGTGCATGGTGCCATTGTTCAGGCGGCTTGCACAATGTCTCAATAGCTCTCATTTTCAGGTGCTGTTTTTTAACATATGGGTTTGATTATGATGTGAAATTTTGAAGCCAATTTTGCCTAAAGCAGTGAAAAACTCCAGTGAAGTAAGGTATAAATGTATTGCATCAAATGAGGGCCATAGAGGCCCTTTTCTGAGGGTTTTTTTTTCTTTCTTTCTGCTAAGTTTTACCTCTTAGTTGGGCATTTTAATAACTAACTGGGTTTGGTATTGTTTGCTAATAGTAACATGCACCCTTTACAAGCTTGGATTAAACCAATGAATAATTACCAAGTTGTCCTTAAGTTTATGATACTAATTAAACACACTTTTTTTTTCAAAGAAAAATTAAACCAACTTTTATAACTCACAAATTTTCTAAATATTTCTTTTTTTGTTAGTTTTTAGTTTAGACATGATAATAGCAGTAGTTAGCACTTAGCAGTGGGCTGGACAAAAAGTTAGCATGTGACTTCTTCATAGCTAGATGTTTGCTACATTCAAATATATCAAGAAGAGGGAATTTAATTGAGAATATGAGAACATCGTATCCACTAATTTCATATGGGATCTTTTTTATGTTAGTTGCTTTTTAATTTTTAGATAATATCTAGCACACCATCCGCTCCATGAAGCTTCTTGCATATGTAAAAAGCAATGAAAAAAATGCTATCAAAACCTAACTCGATATGTCTGTTGTACCCTGATATTGGACATCTTCAATTTTTAATGCTGTCGGTTCAATATATATAACTCAAAACGTATCATTTGCCTTTAGTTATCATTCCATCATGCTATATTCTTTAAGTTTATAATAAGCAATTCAGCCTATAAACTTTGTAAGTTACCATTTGCTTGGTACATAATATAGAATTGATTATGCAGACAGCTAATGCCTATAAAAAGAAGCTAAAGAGTAGAAGAATGTAATGAGAAAACAGATATTCCCCCTCTAAGTTGGAATAAATCTGTCCTTAGTCCTTATGGATCTTAATTCTCCATTTTACTTGCAGCCATAAATCATGTCAGACAAATTCTGAGCTTTATCTCAATTTGACAGGTAGCCGAGAGGGCATTATTTCTATCAAACAACGACCACTTAGTGAGCATGATCTCTCAGAACCGGCAGGTGATCCTGCCATTGATCTTCCCAGCACTTGAGAGGAATGCCAAATGGCACTGGAACCGCTCAGTGCTAAATGTCACCATGAATGTACGGAAGATGTTCTTTGAGATGGATGAGAACCTCCTATTGGCTTGTGAAAGCAGCTTTATAGAGGAGGAGGAGAAGAAAGCTGCCACTGAGGAGAGACGAAGGCTCATTTGGGAGAGGTTAGAAAATTTCACTGCTGATGTCACTGGCACTCGCAGAGCCTTTTCTCCAGGCATAGGTACTGAACTGGGTTTCCTGGTCCCGCCGCCAGTGGCTACTGCAGCCCCTCTTGTGGCTTAGGATACTGTTGTTTTGTTGTTATGTTCTTTTCTTTCCGTTATGGCGAGGACTTGGTTTGGATGCTTTGGTGGAGTGTGTGCATGTGACAGAGGTGTGGTTATTTGTTACCTCATGCGAAACATGATTGTAGATGGTCAACTGATGATTTTGCCCTAATGCTGGTTGGTTGCAATGAGGTTTATTTCATTTATTTTGTTTGCGTGTATGCACTAAAAGTAGAGTTTTTTATGAAAGAATGCCAGATTTTCCCATGATGAAATTTAGAAGCAATTGAGAAATCTGAGAGTGCTACGGTTGATTTAAAGGGGAGAGTAATGTTTCCTTTTACTATCATACTGGGAGTAACCTATCTTTCTTACTCGCGAGATTATATGACTTGATTTGGCCTCAAGAAATGATATCTAAATGTATGTGGTTTCTGTAAAATAGGTCATATTTCTTGTTATCCAAAATCCAAGCACCCAGGAAGGTTTTTGTGCATCCTTTATTTTCCTCTCGTTTGTTCTGTTTTCTGTGGGAAATAGCAAATTCATCCGGAATTAATTTTTAAAATGTTTATTTCATTGAAAAATGGATGTTTTCAAGTATCAGTTTTGGCAGCATGGTGCGTACTGATATATGGTGCGTGCATGTGCGCTTGTTCGGCTGTGTTTATTATCATTAGTAGCTGTAGTTATCAACTCTCTGCAACCTGCTAGATATTAATTTGCTTCATTATTAAACAAACGCATGTTATCACGTTAATGTCGTTTTTAAGTTGTCAAATGGTACCATTGCTGTTCCCTAAAAAGATATCATTTTTCTGGTTTGGTTCTCTTCAGCAGTAGCATGAATTATTTGTGGTCTTCTGAAGATCAGTACATTCATCTTAGATTGGATGGTGGAGATTACTCTTTAGCGAATAACACCGTCAATTTGCAAAGAGATACAATCATACAATCACGCTATTGAGTCATGACCAAGATACCTGTCACGAACTTATCTAATGATTTGAAGCTAACTAAGATTATTGAGATAATTGGATAAAAATTAAGATAAGAACTAAATTGAAATGAGAAGCAAAACCAAGACAGCTGTCAGGATATTAGCAAGCCGCAATTTACTAAAAGAATTTTAAGGTTCAAAACATATCATCATAATTCTATTACTTCACATTCAATCTTTTTTATAGTCTTAACTAAAGACAAGATAAGAAAATATACAAATCAGTTGCATAAATAGTCTCTGACAACGTCCCAGAAGCGTCCCGGTCACTAACTCAGTTCCCCTCCTTTGGCGTTTCCTTCATGATTGGGTTGTATCGTGATAATTGAGCCTAATGACTTGGCTCAACCCCCTCTCCTTTTCATTTGGCCCATCTGCTAACTCAAAATTTTCAATGATCAGCGACAATTCATTTTCTGAAGCTGACATTCCCCCTTCACTGAATCATTGTCTCTAAGGATAACATATGAATAATTCCTTGTGATGTAAGTGTAATCCTCCCATGGGAACTCTTCTTTAGTGGTGTTCAGCCATTTAACCAACACCTGAACTATTGGTTCATTATTTCTTTTTATAATTTTTCTTGCAAGTATAGTTTATGGTACTAGTCTTAACCCTGCCTCTGGTCCTAGTATTGGAAGTATGGGTTTTATAGCTGCTCCCTTACCAATTTTTGGCTTCAGTTGCGAAACATGAAATGTGAGATGTATCTGAGATTTAAGTGACAACTTCAGATGGTATGCCACTGTACCTATCATTTACAGTACTTTAAAAGATCCATAGAACTTGAAACTATGTTTGGAATGGGGTGTACCTGCGATGGAGACCTGCCTATAAGGCTGTAACTTGAGAAACACTCAATCTCCTACTTGAAAACTCCTTTCATTTCTTTTTCTATCTACAATTTTCTTCATTCTATCTTGTGTCTTGAATAATTGCCTTTTGAGTTCTTCAATTGTCTTGTGCCTTTCTTGCATAATTTCATTCACAGCCTATACTTCACTTCTGGGAGGAGCTCATGTGTTAAGCAAGAGTGGTGCATACCCATACAATGTCTTAAAGGGTGATGTTTTAAGTGAACTATGAAACATTATATTGTACCAGTATTCAGCAAGTTTCACCCGCTTTCTACACTTCTTGAGTTGATTCATTACCATGCATCTTAGATAGTTTTCTATGCATTAGTTTATTCTCTGTCTGATCATCAGATTGTGGATGATATATTGTATTGTAGTTTAGTTTTATCCCCAACCTTCTCATTACTTCTTTCTAAAATCAACTTGTGAATATAGCATCTCTATCACTCACTATGGACAATGGCAGTCCATGTAATTTGTAGATGTTCTTCAAAAATAACTTGGCTATATCAGTAGCGGAAAATGGATAAGACGAATGGAAGAAGTGAGAGTACTTGATCAACTTGTCAACCACTACCATAATTACCATTTTGCCCTCTAATTTTGGAAGACCAGCAATAAAATCCATAATTATATTGTATAAGAATTGCTCTCATGCCCTTATCACTAGCATCGGTTTCTAACACAAAAGGTTTAGTAAAATCGAGCATTGCCAATACTAGTACTGAAACCATTGCTATTTTCAATTGCTCAAAGGCATTTTCAGCTTCTGAGTTCCATTTGAAAGAGTTTTTTTAGTTATTTTGTGAGTTGTTTGCTGATAAGACCATAGTTCCTTATAAATTCCAATTATACCCCATTAGTCTCAAAAAATCTCTCAATTCTTTAACAGATTGTAGTCTTGGCCATTTCACCATGGCTTCTATTTTCTTAGGGTCAGTTGCTACACCATTCTCAGAGATTATATGGCCTAGATACTACACTTGATCTGTACCAAACTCATATTTGCTCAATTTGGCACTTAACTATTTTTTTCTGAGAATTTCCAACACTACCCTTAAGTGTTTTACATGTTCTTCCCAGCTTTTATTGTACACCAATATATCATCAAAAAATACTAGTACAAATTTCTTTAGAACTAGTTTAAAGACTTTATTCATCAATGATTGATAGGATATTGGTGCATTTGTTGATTCAAATGACATCACATTGAATTCATAATGACCTAAATGGGTTCTAAAGGTTGTTTTAAATTTATCTTCCTTGTTCATTCTGATTTGATGATACTCAGCCCTTAAATCAACCTTGAAAAAATATTTAGCCCCTAGTAGTTCATCAAACAAGTCATCTATAATAGATATAGGATACTTGTTCTTCATTGTGCTAGTGTTTAATTGTCTATAATCGATGCAACTCCTCAATATTTTTTTCAATCTCAATCCTTTAAAAGTGTGAATACCTGTAGGGTCTAAGGTTCACTAGTTTTGAATTGGGTAACAGTGGAATAGAATGATCCACACTCCTCTTAGGTGGCAGGTTTGAAGGTTCAGCAAAGATCTCCTTTTACTCTTCCAATACTTCTTGTATATTAGGATAAGTAGTTACTTGTTCATTGTTGCCTTCATTTAAACTGTATATGTGAGCTACTAGGATCTCACTACCCTTCCTCTCTTCCTCTTCCACCTTTATTGCACTAGTACAAAGTTTTAGTGTTGTCCATTCATCTTGCACTTGCAACTTGACTATTTTTCCTTGGTGTTGGAACTCAATGATGCCCTTTCCCCCAATCTATTTTCATTGGTGCCAATTTTATGAGCCAATCTATATCAAGTATCATATCATACCCTTGCACATCTAGTACTCTCACATCCTTTGTAAATGTATGACCTTGTATGCTGAAACTCAAAGCTTCACATTGTAAATCTGTCACCATCCTAGCCCCATTAGCAATTGTTACTACCATAGGAATGGTTTGAGTTAGTTTTATTTTCTTCTCTTGCAATACTGATAGGTGCACAAAGGAGTGAGTGTTACCACTATCTAGTACGGCACAAATCGGAATTTGGTTTATCTCACCTCTAAATTTCATGATTTTGACAGCCTTAATTTTCTTTGCATTAAACATTGCCACAACAGCTTCTTTCATCTCCATTGGTTCATACTTTTCAGATTCCTCTTTATCACTATCAGATTCTATTTCTTTTTTTATTTTTCTCTTATTTTTCAATCACATTTAACAAGTTAGGGGTACACTTATGACCTAGGAAGTATTTTTCATTGCACCTATGGCATAACCCCGGAGCTCTTCTTTGTTTATAGGTGATATTTTTTCAATTATGCCCTCCTTTGTGTGGTACTATTTTAGTACTGGTTGGAGAGTTCACTTCTTTACTATCTTTTAGAAGTTTCTTCTTCTTATGGGTGTATTTGAGAAATTATTGAGTTTTGTCAAAGCCCTTGTACCTCTTTTGTTGACCCTCCATACTCAATTCAATTTTATAAGCATAATATTCAATTCCCTTGGGTTTAAGATTTCCTCCAAATGTCTCACCTCTTCTTTTAATCCACTCAAGAACCCATGTACAAAAAAATCCTCACTCAAATGGGAATCATAATGCAACAATCTTGCTTTCATTCTGCCAAATTTTCTAATGTACTCCTCTATGGTGCCACTTTGGTGTAATCGTTTGAACTCCTCAATAGGGTGTTTGTGAGCTGCGAGTTTAAATCGAGCATTCACTTCTTCTACCAATAAATCTCATGGAGGTGGCTGGTTACCTGCCATCAGGGTCTTGTATCATTCATTCAGTTCCTCAGAACAGTGCAACACAAACATACGAGTCTTATATTGTTCTAGCACTTGATACATTTCAAAATTGTATTCACAGTTCATTTTCATTCCAATGGGTCATCAAATTTGGGAAATTCAATTCTTGGTAACCTGAAAGAGTTATTAGCTGTGCTATCCAGATTCTGCCTTCTTTCACCTCCCTTGATAAATTCTAGGCCCCATTATACTCTTATGTGTTAAACAGGAAAGTTTTTTCACTTTGAGTCCTTTGATGCCCTATCGTTTCTCTTCTACCTTCATTACCAACACCAGTACCCACTATTCCCTTATATGTACTAAGCTCCCCCGCACTCAGATTTGATTGTGCAAACTGCTTTGTCCCGTTTCAATCATCGGTTCCTTGTCTGAGTTCCTACGCATCACTACTTCAAACATCATCCTCATATCCTCTATGCTTTTGTTGTTTTCTTGGGACATCACCATCATTATGTCTTTTAACCTCTTATTGGTCTCTCTCACTTCAACAGTCAATCTCCTCAGATCTGTTTGCAACTTCTCCATATTTGTTTGTAAGTTCTCCACTAATACTTCTTGACCTGCACTCCTTGTGTGTTTAGCCATTGTATATTGGTTTACTCGTTGTTTTTGGAATTTTAAGGATAGAAAAGATAACTAAGCACAAGTCACTATGAACCTGTACTCTGATACCAATTTGTCATGAACTTATCTAATAATTTGAAGCTAAACTAAAATTATTGAGATAATTAGATAAGAATTAAGACAAGAACTGAATTGAAATGAGAAGCAAAACCAAGACAGCTGCCAGGATGTTACCAAACTGTAATTTATTGATAGAATTTAAGGTTCAAAATATATCATCATAATCCTATTACATCACATTCAATCTTTTTTATACTCTTAACTAAAGACAAGATAAAAAAAAAAGATACAAATCAGCAGCATAAATAGCCTCTAACAACATCCCAGAAGCGTCCCGGTCACCAGCTCAGTTCCCCTCCTTTACGACTCCTCCATAATTGAGCTATATCGTGATAATTGGGCCCAATGACTTGACTCAGCCCACTCTCCTTTCCATTTGGCCCATCTGCTAACTCAAATTTTCCAACTGTCAGCTGCAATTCATTTCCTGGAGCTGACAATACCCAATATCATAAGAGATCTATTTTGATGTCCCGGCTTCTAAATCTTATTTCATAGTATTTCTTTTTTCTAAGACGACTGTTTTAAATTTTGATGAATGATCGCTCGCCAAATATTTTTAACGCTGCCTCATGCATATCTATTCTAGTCCATACGACTTTATCTGTAGCATTTTTTTCTAGTCTTATTGTTGTTGAGATATTATGATGTTTTTTAATCGCAGTCCCTAAAATCATTTGGATAATGATTTCGATCGTTTTGAAAATTTCATCAAGAAAAGATAAACCATGTATATATTTTTTTAGATTTAGTATTATGCAATTTTTAAATTGAAAAAGATGACGACTTCATATAGACCAAACTTAATATATATATATATATATATAGTTAGCGCACCTCAAATCATTAAGCATTTTTTAATGATTTAATCAATTCAATTTGGCCCGGATATTGAATTGAGAAAACCAAGTTCTACTTGTAGCAACTACAAAATTCCCAACTTCTGCATTTATATCGTGTTCCCCATTTCGCTTTCTATTAACTATTTTAGGTCAACATATTCCTGCTTTGCCATGTAGTTCAAACTTCAAAGGACTGGCCAATCAACAACCATTTGAGCATAATTCTAATTGTGCCAAGAAGTCTTGGAATTCTAGAAAAATTACACTGAGAAAAATCAAAACCTTAGTGTACCTTGGATCTTTTGCTTGAAAAATGCCTCTTCAACTTGCTCAATTGTGTTTCTAGAAGTGCAGTATATTCTACTATATTATATCCATTAAGACAAGTTTTTTTTTCTAAAAAAAGGAACTTTTTCTTTTTTTAATATTTCTTCGTTCATGAAACTGTCACAAATGCAAATCTCTTATGAAATATTCAGATATGTCATAATTAAACCTATTGACTAATTTTTGGTAAAGAACCGGAAACATTATATGCAGCTGTGCAAATTTGACAGCTGCATATATTAAAAATAAAAACGAAAATTGACAGCTGTTCAAGGCAGGGTCGGAGGTAGGGCTTCTGATAATGGTGTCGATATCATCATCATTCTAGTATTCTACTATTAGTAATTTTAGAAATGAAAATTTTCTTGTAACAAATACTACTATGTTAACTGGGATATCATTTATTCATTTTTCAAGAATAAAATTTGTGTATTGATTCTTTTAATAACCAGTGAAGAAATAAATAGTTTCTTTGCTGCTGCGCACTCTTCCCTCCTTTTATGTTTATGATTATATCTTAATAATACTCCAAAATTAGAAGTAAATAATGATGAGATAAGGTAGGCATATTCTTTTGCCTCCCAAGTTTGTTAAATTTGAATTTTTCTCTATTTATTATCACCCAATAAGCATGAATAAGTATTTCCTTATCAATGTTTAGCAATTCATACCACCACTAATAAGTGTTATCAACGCGATACAACGGTTACTATAAATAATTCTCGCCAAAAGGCTGCTATCTGTCATTGGCTCAATGCTTAATGAAACCCAAACTGGCTTTCTAAAGGGGAGAAACATAGTGCATGGCTTTCACTATGAACGTGAAGTGATCTAAGCGGCAACCAAGCGCGAGTGAAAATGGTAATTTTCAAAGCAGATCTACAAAAGGTTTTCGACACAATTGAATGGGAATTCTTGATTCGGTGTCTGCAAGCATATGGATTCAATCAATATGGTCGGATTGGATAAGACATTTAGTTCTGTTAAAAATAATGATGGATATTAAATTTTGAGATAAAAAAAGAAATAGATAAAATTAACTTTCTTTTTTATTGTAAACTCTTATATATTTATCTCACATACAAACAACATATTACAAGTCTTTATATAGACCTAAACAAAAGAAAATTCTAGAAATTTATATTAAAAACATAATACTAAACAGCTGTTGTTTCAGCTGATACATATTTACTAAAATAGCTATAAATTTCTAGTGGGAACTCCAAAAGACTTAGACTTGAACCATTGGAAATTAAATTTCAAAAGCTTTCAGATCATATATCATTTACTCAAATTCATTTTCATTTGCCCCTTCAAATTCGCTCATTAATCTGCCAACTGCTGAATTCTAAGAGTTTTTATTTATTTTTCACTAAACTTAACATTATTAATGATAATTAAGTTTATATTTCAACAAGTGTTACAAGGGAAATAGAAAATAATTCTAAACTCGATGGAAGGGAAAGATATAATACTTATGAAAGGGATACGACAAGGCAATCCGTAGCGCAAAACTACAGGGATGACACGTGGGTCGTCACTATGATCAACACACCAACACAATAGGCACGGTGGGAATTAACATTGCTACATCATGAGCTCGGCACACTCTCACCATAGCAGGGGACTGGAGATGGCATATGCTGGAGCAGATGCTGCAATGGTAAATTTTCAACAGCTTCGACATATAAGTTTATCACAAACACCCCACATGTGAGTTTTGATATCTACATGTTATAGGTATAGATTGAAATGAGTAGAATTATATAGAAGATATTGTGTGAGGTATGATGTGGGAGATGTTTAGTATTTAGAATTAGTTAGTTAGATAATTAGTTTATAAATAGAGACTTAGTCATTATAATCATTCAATCCAAGATAATCAAAGATTCATCTCTTTCTTTCAATCTAATATGGTATCAGAGCAGGAATATCAGTGGAATTAGGCTCACGTCTATTCCAGAACCTATGCACATTATCCCAATCTATTCCAACATTTATTCTCTTTTTCTACCTCTATTCTAGCTTATTCCAAAAATAAATCTCCATTCTATTCTAGTCTACCTATTTCAAAATCCTTATTCTTTCTCTGTTGTTCACTTGCCACCTCTTTCCTCTCGCGATTCAAGAATCAAGATCGCTGCTCTTTTGATCAGGGATTCAGCTCAGATGATTTCTCTTCTGAGATTACAGATTCCTACATCACTTCAGTGATTCCTACATCGCTGCATCACTTCAGTGATTCACCTCGCGGTTCCTTTGTGTCCCGAGATTCCTTCAAGTCAGGTGATTCCTCTGACAAGAGCTGGAGTCAAGCGATTGCATCAAGTCAAGCGATTTTCTTCGATCAAGAAACAATCGCTAATCACCTTCAAGAGCTCGCTGATCACAGTCAAGCGATTTTCTCCGAGATATTGTTCATCTCACTTCAATTTCATCAGTGCAATTTCTCAAACGTGTGTGTCAAGCGCGCATCAACTACAAGGAGCTCAAGTAAGTGTCCATCTGTGATCTCCTTTCTTCCGACTACTACAAGTCCTGCATTATTTTCCTAAGCAAGTGGAGCGGTGGCTGGAAATCACCGGGCGACTCCTAGCGGCGCGTGATCTGGTCGGATCAAAACGCTTCGCGGAGCGAGCAATAGCGACTGATCCCATGCTCGAAGGAGTTGATTATGTTCTTCTTGTAGCTGATGTTCTTCTTGCTTCTCGGCACCGGATTGGACCTCACAACGTCGATTAGTATGCAATACTAGGCGTGGACCTAAGTACATATGAGGCAACAATAAAGAACTAGCACCATCAGTTTTTGCGACCTGAGGTAAACTCTCATGATGGTGCAGAGGATGCATCACTCCTTGTTGCAGATTATCTCACTTTTCTCACTGACCCATCCAATATGCAAAATCATGGAGGTCTCAGCAAGTTGTCAGTAAATAGTAGTCTGTTTTGAGGCTGAGGCTCAATTACAGAGGCTGCCCCTAAAATTGTCTCCCTCACAACATCCACAGATCGAACAATGCACCGGACTCTATTTCTCTCTACTCTTCTTTTCTTTTCTTTTCAAGAGAACTCAAACGAGTTTCAAAATGTTGTTTAAAATGATAAAACTCTTTCTATTGATGTTTCAAAATGTCTCAAAAGAGCATAAAGCAATTAATATTTTTTTCTTGAGCCAAAAGAGCTCTTCTTCTCTCTTTTTTTCTTCAAGAATATTCATGATGTAATTGGAGATCAAATTCATAAGACGAGCTATTAGAACTCATAATATGTGCAAACTCATCATGCGTACCGCACAATGAGTTTGAGGGGGATGTTAGAGTTATAGATTGAGATGAGTAGAATTGTATATGAGATATTGTATATGGTATGATGTGGGAGATGTTTAGCGTTTAGGATTAATTAGTTACATAATTAGTTTATAAATAAAAATTTAATCATTGTAATCATTCAATCCAAAATAATCAAATATTTCTCTCTTTCTCTCAATCTAATACTGCAATATCTGAAATATCAGTGCCCCTCCGCACGTTGTAGTATTTATGTGGTTAATGCTTAATAATAGCATACTAGCAGTGGACAATTTTGATGAAAAGCGAATTCCAAATGCCAAATATATGTTCCTTATGTTGGAAAGACAGTGAATCAATTCAACACTTATTCTATCAATGTGATTACTCAACACAGGTGAGGTCATTGTACGTTACAAGCCTTACGCTTCTGACATCCAAGGAGCCTGCGAAATCGCACAAACAACCGGAGATCACCATCATTTTCATCATGTGGAGAGAGCGATTCCGAAGGATATTTTATTTGCAGATAAAAACCAGTCTATCATTAAAACATTACGAGAAATATTCCAAAAAAAAAAAAGACTACTATGGGGCACTACCAGTACAGAGGAATATCCGGAATGCACAAAGCAATACATACAGTTATGAAACATAGTTACAACCAGGGTCAAATTCTGAGACCAGTAGCAGTTTTAACTTCTTTCCCCACTTTGTAAATCCATGTACTTACATAAAACCCTGTGATAGTTATCAACAAAATTTGAGGGCCACGACCCTTATTTTTTGTGAAAAAAAAATTAACAATTCATATATTATAAATACCACCTATTCAGTATGAAAATCAAGTCATTTATATCAGAAAACGAATCCATTTTTATCTTTGTTTCTGAATATCAGTTCTTATTAAATGGCACATAAAAAAGAGAGGAATTATACCAAAATTGTTGTACCGGTTTCTCTTTTAAATATTGAACTGAAATTTAAAATTATTCAATAAATAGCATCATATATTTTATAGGACGGCAAAATGAGTTGCATAGCAGAAAAAAAAAAATAGGGGATATAGGTTTGTAGCTAGGGAGATGACGTTTCGGTAGGCATCATCTTTAAGGGTCGGGTTGGATTTCTCGAGGGTTATATCTAGCGGGTTTAAGAGAGGGCCGAATTTGATAAAGACTTTTAAAGAGTTGAGTTTAAAAGACTTTATTTTTAAAAAATAAGTCAAGTTCTTATCAAATCATTCAGACTCTAAATGTAGAATAAGGGCCGGATAAGGGTTGACAGATAAATACTTAATATAGAGTGATGCTATGGTGCTTTGCGAAGCACAAAATCTTTTGTGCTTCGCATCCGTATCTCAAATTTAAAAGTTCAAACGGCCGATAAAAACCGTTGAACATCATCTTCATATTGAAATATCCTTGGAGATCAAATTTTATATATTTTTTTTTTTTTGCTATTTTTTAAATGGGTACAAAGTTTGCTAATCTGATTTCTGCACCATCCAAAACTAGCGACTTTGTACCCATCTAAAAAATATAAAAAAAAATCAAAAAAAATATAAAATTTGATCTCCAAGGGTATTCAATATGAAGATGATGTTCAACGATTTGAATCGGCCATTTGAACTTTTAAATTTGAGATACGGACGCGAAACACAAAAGATTTTGTGTTTCGCGATGCACCATAGCATCACTATATATATATATATATATATATATATATATATTAATTTTGTTATATAAGTATTTTTTAATATTAACTCATATTTGTATAAAAATATTAAATTATGTTTTTTTGTTTTGATATTTTATTTTGAATTTTTTTTTGAATTTTTTAAGTATAATTAATATACAATACAAAATATTAAAGAAATGACTCAAAAAGGACTGACTAAGGGCCGAAACGGTCGGATTTGACGAGAAACGAATCATAAGGGTTTATTTTTTAAAGATTAAGTCTACCTTTTAAGAATTCTGATTTTTACCATTAAAAAGGTTGTGAACTTATAAATGCTGAGTAAGAATCGGACCGGGTTTAAGGATGAGCTTTTATAAACTATACCTACGCATGGGGAGGGGGAAAGGAAGAGAAAATATGATAATATTTTTCTTAATAACTGTATGATCAATCAAATAACTTTTTTCTTTAAAAAGTATGATAACTTCCGTACTTAAAACTTCACGGTGATAATTTTTTTCAAACGAATGGGCAGCGGGCGAAGCTTTCTTAATGAAAATCGAGCCGTGATCTCCCATTAGATATAAATAATTAGTAAAATTAAAGTAACTAATTTATATTTATTAGAGAATAAATCAAAGATCATCTATCCCTCTCTTATCCAAACCCAAGCATCTCTTTCTTAATGGAAATCGGGCGCTGTAGCGCGCAGTGAGGACCGGAGAGGGAGCGGCCTCCCAATTTTTTTTTTTAATTATAATATTTGTTAATGAATTATAATATTTTGTAATATAATTATGTTATTTTTTTTCATTCATTCGAGATCTAATGTCTAGCATATAAATAATTTTTTTTAATTTTCATAACTTTGGATCAAACTTCACTAAAACAAATGATAGCAATCTTAAGTATTTGATTCATTTGCGCTCATAAGTAGAGTATTGAAAATATTCAAACGGATCAACTCATTGCGTGAAAATTCATGGCCGTGATCCGTCCTGTGTGAGATCCATTGATGACCCGAATCCGAAAAAAATCCAATCCTAATATGAATCTAATTTGAAATTTTTTAAAATAATCCCTTCTAACTCGTTGCGCGTCTATCTGTGACCCGTCTAAATCTGCCCCACACCTATTTGTATCTGCTCGTGCTTAGCCGCGTCTATTCGAACTCATACCCATATCCGCTCCCACCCAAACCCCTACATGTGTTGGAACTTGTAAACATCAACAGTGCCATTCAAATCTTCAATAAACAAGTTTATTGGCCTGGTGGATCAGTTTAACTCCTTGCCGGGACACGCTATACTTACATCAACGCCTATCATATCTCTGAAGATATCTTGTGGGACCCACAATCAATGGGTAGGTTTCTTTCATTTAATTTCCCTCACCGGTAGCATTTAATGGCATGTAGGGTTGCACAAAAAAGCTCAGACTCGTAACTCAGTTTGGGTTTGAATTGTGCTCGAGCTAATATGACTAAGTTAATTTGGCTCGAGCTAATCTGGCTCGGTAGCTAAATGAGCTGAGTTTGAGTTGAGGTTGGCTCGGCTCGTTGTTCAACTCAGCTCGAATAAAAAATAGTTTATATTTTTTTTTTGCCAAACTCTAATCCGATAACTTTTCTCGCATTATCTCTTACCATCTTATTTTGTTAGCAATTTAATTACATCTCTTACTCGCTCATGACTAGATTTGTATATATGACTCGATAGTTTTTTATTAGTTCATCCATTCAAATTAATGCAGTGAAGATGTCATTAAAAATATAATTTATTGATATATCAATTTTGTACTAACTTTTATACTAGTCTTCTAGATGTACCAATTTTATAGCTTGTAGATATACTAAATCTAAATATCAAATTGAGTCATCGCACATGTATTGGCTCGTGAGTCAGTCTGTGAGCTAGCTCGAATAGTAACGAGCCAAGTTTGAGTTAAATTTTTCTGCTCGAAATGTTCCACAAGCTCGGCTCAACTCAACTTGATTTTTTATAAGCCGGACTTAAGTTTAACCTAGCTCGCTTGAACTCGATTTATTTACAACCCTACTCTACGTCTTTAGGATTTAGTTTTCGCGCCAATTGAAGTTTCATCTGTCTGATGCATTTACATATTTGGGATGAAAATTGTCAGCAATAAGAGCAGCGAAGTAACTGTAAAAAATTAGCCCAACTTTTGTTTTACCCGGATTTCTATTTTGTAACTATCATTCATCTTCGGTTATTTTTCTTTTAAATGCTTAACAAAGGTATCATGAGATAAATTTTAGAAAATCTTACTATCCTAAAGTTCTCCCACTATATTTTACAACTTAGAATTTTACAAAATTTAATATTTTTTTATTTTTTAATATTGTTCGATTTATAAATAATTAAATATTTAAAACCGAATTAGTTTAAATTTATTATTTCAAAAATTATGAAATTTTTTTATATTTTTTTAATATTTTTCTGAATTTTTTGGAATTATTTGAAATTTTTTTAATTTTATTTCATTTTTAAATAATTATAATTAATAAAAACAAATTAGTTAAAAATATTATATAAAATATTATGATAAATTTTAACTTCTATTATTTTTTTTGGATATGTTCTGAATTAGCGATCTCTGCTCGTACGTAGACCAAGGGAAGTCTTTGTTTACCCTTATCTTATGGCAGCTCCGAAGAGTTTATGTAGCTGTTTGAAATTTTTAAAGTTTTTTTACGGTTTATTTGTGTTTTTGTGAAGTTGCAAAAAAAACAAATGTGCCAATCCATCCCCATATTTTTGGATCGGACTGGACCGGATCGCCTCTTGGCCGATTTGTCCCAACCTATGAGGGTCTAACATGGATTGGATCGGAGGTTTTTCGTTTTTGACTGCTCTAATCCAGACCGTCCAACCCGTGCTCACTATTGACCTGTGACCCGTCTTTACCCTTAGATCTGAGGGGTTTGGACCGGATCAAACCAACCCGTCCTATTTTCAATACTCTACCCCCTAAGTAACCCATACATAGAGGTGTGCAAATATATCAGTTTAAATGGTTTTGAATTAAATCATCAAATTTTTTACTCTTTGGTTTGTTTTTTTAGTTTAAAAATTTTGGTTCATTTGAAAATTTTAGTTAATTCGGTTTTTGTTCTTTCATTAGATTTATGTTTTCTAAATCGGATAAACCAAATAAATCGAATAATTCAAAATTTATCAAGCAATTCATTTTAGTTCATATAAAAAAGAGTCATATAAAAAATAATCTGAATATATTTATTTTTTATAGATTTTATTTAGTTATTTATTTTATTTTCTAAGCTACTTAGAGGTGTGCAAATGTATCAGTTTAAATGTATCAGGAACCCATACATAGAGGTGTGCAAATGTATCAATTGAAATGATTTTGAACTAAATCATCAAATTTTTGACTCTTTGGTTTGGTTTTTTAGTTTAAAAAATTTGGTTCATTTGAAAATTTTAGTTAATTCGGTTTTTGTTCTTTCATTAGATTTATGTTTTCTAAATCGAATAAACCAAATAAACCGAATAATTCAAAATTTATCAAGCAATTCATTTTAGTTCATATAAAAAAGAGTCATATAAAAAATAATCTGAATATATTTATTTTCTATAGATTTTATTAGTTATTTATTTTATTTTCTAAGCTACTTATTTTATTTTTATTTTTTAACTATTGACATTTGTCATTCATTTTTAATTAATATAAACGGAATTTAAACGTCATGAGTCAGCTCACAAGCTAGCTCAAATAGTGACGAGTCAAATTTAAACTAGATTTTTCAGATCAAAATATTTCACGGCTCAATTCATATTATTATGAACTGAATTTAAACTAAATCTAATTCTCTAAACTCCAATCATTTGCAATTCTAGTATGTAGTATGAATGAATTTTGTGACAGACTCGGATCTTTTTGGTGAAATCATTAATTGTCCTCGTGAAATACATGAAACGCCGCAGACCAGTGCCGGTCACCGGACGGTTATTATTTAACCCCTCGGCGTTTTACACATAAAATGGATTAGTCCTGTTCAAATAAACCTGAATTCATCGAGTAACGACTTCCTCAAGTTTACCTCAAACAGAGATAAATCATAGAGAAAAGATAATCTGATCTACACTTTAATATTCAGCATTTAGTGAAACCCGGGTACAACCGGGCAGGTTATTCCTTCCCAACATAATCCCCTGGACTTTGACCATATACACCTCTGAGTCAATTCAAACACTTTCAGTGTCAAGTTGCATAAAAGACCAGGAATTCAAAAAAAAAAACCCATCAACAACAGGCAATTGGTTGCTTTCGTATGTATAAAATGAAGCAAGCTGGCATCTGATAAAGCACCCAATATCCATACCTCTTCTCTCTGTTCTAATAAGGTGTTTAGTTGAGAGTTGAGAATTGAGAAGAGAAGAGATGTATCCGCCAAGTGCACAGGAAATGGGATACTTTGAGCACGTGCAAAAGCGGCATGAAGAGAAGGGCTGCCTCTATGCCTGGTTTTAATTTTGTTCCCTCTCTCTCTCTCTCTCCTTTCTTAACTTGAGTGTGTTTGTGTGTGTATATATAGACATGAATTGTTTGTTTAAGTACGGAAAACCATTGCAAATTACAGCACAACAACTTCATCTGACTACAATTTATCTCCTGTTTAGGTAGAAGAGAAGATTAACAATTTAGCATGTTTAAAAAGCATATAAATAAGAGGAAAAAAATCAAATTATCATTATTGTTGCAAACATTTTTTATAAAATGGTAGTGAATGAACCAAGAGATTCCTTGGCATCCAAGTGGCAGGATATACAAAAGAAAGATAAGGGGGGATAAATTCTCTGTGTGCCCCGAAAAAAGGCTTCTTTTTCTTTTTTATTTGATTAAAATTTTTACGGTTCATGGATACACGTGTGCATCCCTATTCCAACGTCCTTATTGTGTTCAAAGATTTTCTTTTTCTTTTTCTTTAGTGTCGTGTGTAATTAAAAAGAAACATTCTAAACATTAAAGTAGAGACGGGACAAAATGCTCGATTCTATGTTATATTACTTAAGCATCACTTGCACAGTTGCACTCCAACGAAAAAAAATAAGTTTTCATAATTATTTTCTTATCTTGGACCCAAGTTTTGCATTATTGGTACCTTATTTATTGTTGTCCTCTTCGACAATGATGTGGTTGTAATTTGGATTGCATAAATTGAAGGTATAGTTGGTCTCCTTTTCTTCCAATTTATGTAGAAAGGACATGAGATATGAGATGCAAGTCAAGAAAAGTTGCTCTCTCTCTCACCGAAAAGCAAAAAGTCTCTCCGTCTCTTTCATTTTCATGTCTTCTTCTACTTTTGTTCTCATAAATACAGTACAGACCGTGACGCGTAAATCCGAAATCTGATTGCTTATACATGTAGTATAGTCGGCAATAATTACCTAGATCAGCATTCCTCTCATGATTCATTAAGAACAGTTAGTGAGGTGGTAGATGGAGAAGATATAAAAGAAAACGAAAGGAGAAATTATGAAGATAGAATTATTGGCATGAAATGGGTTCCAAGCCAGTAGTTTATGAAATGAAATAGTGTTAATATTCTCTTTTTCTAATTCTTGTAGTCTCTTTGCACTTTGCTGCTGTTTCTGCTGCTTCGAGACGTGCGAGTGCTGCCTCGAGTGCCTGTGCTGCTGCGCTTGAGTCGTATCACAAATTTATGTTTACTTGTCAATGTTAATATATATTTAGACAATTTGAATGAGTGTGTAATCGTGTAGTTTCCATTCTTTTTGCAAGCTTGCAGTGTACTCCGTGGAATTCTCTGATTGTATTATGGAATTATTTATGCTGATTGATTGACGAGAATAAAAGATCAAACATATTTGTTTTGATGGACATCATATTCAACAGAAAAATAATTGAACTGGTTTATCACGTTAGACAATTTTTACAAATCCTTTAGAATGGAAAGTGATTTAGATAGCAATGATAAGTTATATTCAGGGTAAAACGCAGGAACCAGAATAGAATTAGGGTGGGCCAAAATTTTAGAACAGAGTGAGGCAAAACTTATGGCTCAGTTCCTAAGAACTTATTTTATTGTATTGCTTTTGTACGCACTACAAGTTGATTCCACTTAAACCGAATAATACTAATTTTAAACTCAATAGTTTTCACATATTACAACTGACTATACAAAAAAGTTCCCTCTTCTCGGTCCTTGCAATATTTTAACTGTAACTCCATATTTTTGCTACACTGCCTATCTAACCTCCTCCTTTGTTATCAAAAGAAGAAAATATATTTCTGTATAGAAAATTAATGTGTATACTGTATACTGTTAGGAGGAGAAAATGAAGTTAATTGAATGACTACTTGCAGCGCAGGAAACTATAGCTAATTTAACAAAGGAGAAATAAAGAACTACAAGTTACTCTATAAGAAATACCTATCCTGAAACCTCAAAAAATGTAGGTAGACAATATCCCTGTTAGTATCGTCCTTGATAATATTGATACCACATTTACTCCATTGTTATCTAGAATATCTCTCCCTGAAATTTTGGCCACAGTGGGACCAGCTTTTCCAACAACCTTCAGTGAAAAACAAATACAAAATCAACCTTCAGTAGTATATCACTGGTAGTTGGTAGTGGTACCAATCAGTTTTTGTCATAATTCCTTTTGTATGTTTTCTTTTCAGTTCTGCACTTAGGAAAGGTCCAATGCAGATTAGCACCAGTTTAGTTAATCCAATGGTAACAGGAAAGGAGCTCCGAATCTGATTCCAATCTCATTCTACCAGTTACACATAAAACTATTGTATACCATACTAGTTTTGACACAAATGCATGGTCCATTTACTGGTACCAGTTTACTCATTGCATTACAACTATAATTAGATAACAGAAGCAGGATGTGCTAGGAATTCGATGTCATGCCAGTCAACTTCAGTACTCTTACCGTACCAACATCAAGATGTACCAAAGCTAAAAAGTGATGTACCTTTCTGCGCAAACTGCAGTAGCCACTATACTGAAGAGTTGCACCCAAAACTGAATCAATAAGACTACCTAACAACCCTGAAAAATTAGCTAATGGTATCATCAGCATCTGCCTTCGAGCTACACGGCCCTCACAATTGGTTGTAACAAATCCAACACCAACAAATGCAAGTCCACTTATCGTAACTCCTCCATTTGTTCCCTTTTTAACTTTCTGCTCAAGCAACAATAGTGGTGTTTCAGCACTGGCATTATTAATATTCATGGTGCCAGGATTTTAGTATTGCATAGGTGTAGGATTTACATTTGACTGTTTAAAGTTACCCCAGAGAGACCCTACAATATGAAAGTAAATAAAAACATTGGAATATCCTCCAACCTCAACACCCATTGATCCATTATCATAAGTTGTTATATAAGAAGAGAAAAGAGTATGTCACATATCTAATTTATATTCTAGGGGCACACAATTTTTGTCTTGCTTTGCAAAGGTAAACAATATACTAAGGTTCAATAGCACTGTAAATGAAAACTTCTCTTTGAGAGCATCATATCTTGAATGCTTGCCTTGAATGTGCTGATAAGACGGGGCTGAGAATTGCTAAGGATCCCCAATTTTGATGACCATGTGTCCCCATTAGAGCATGCATAATGACCAGCAATACCTCCTACAAGACCAGTTCTTAGTTTTGAACTGCTTGTATCTAAGCACCTATCTTCTCCTCCAGTTATAGATGCAATAATCATCGCTACAACTGTTGCAATGCCACTATTTGCTAATACTTGTTTCCTGTCAGTAAATTTCCGTATCAATGCATTACATTATGTACAATTAATCTATACAAAATGGATTTAACAAATATATCATATTGCTTCTTTTTTTCCCAAGAAATTGCCAAAAAATAGTCCATTACAGAAACATTCTAATTTAAGACCAAAAATTATTCAGTTCACTAACATCTAGTGGCGGAGCTTGACTGCATTTTGTGTGTGTGGGGGGGGGGGGGGGGGGGGCAAACCAAACATATTATGTCGCACATTTTGGGAGGCTACAATACTAAAATCATAGTATAATTACCAAAAAATGTCTTAAATCCTTAATAGATATACTAGTTTTCAAAATTATTGATCCATTCATAAATAAGAAATTTACTTCATTGACCCAGTTTCTTTTGAAAGTATTAAAGTGGTAGAGCCAGAGAAAAAGTTAAATTTGCTGATTAAATGACCCTAAAGAGAAAATTTGCAAGATTGCCTTAGTAAAATATATGAAATGGTAAATCAAAACCTCTGGAATTCAAACCATCTGAAAATAATTTTCCCCTCTGGCACTTACCTTAATTATCAAGGAACACAACAGCTGAAACTTACCAGTTGCGCTGTCCACCTTTCTTAAACTCAGCTTCTATGATCTTCTTCTTCTCCTCTTCTAATCTAGTAACCTCCGATGAGGTGAAGAAAAACACTAGCACCAGAATGGCAAACCTTACATTATACACAAATAACGCACATGAACAAGATAAATCACTAGAAATCCAAATAAAGTAAGAAATATGAGTAAAGGAAAAGAGAAAAAACCTGTATCCAGCGATCACGTGCGCGATAAAAACCGGTATTCCAACAAAACCCGCTGAGAAATCGACTGATTTGCGCTTCACCGACCTGACGGCGATTAGAACGGAGATCACGAGAGAGACGATGAAACGGATCTGAAAACTATCCATCGAGGAGCTCTCCAGTCTCCATCAAGATCGATACTCCGTAGTCCGTACTCGGAATTAAGAAAAGAAAGGTGGGAATTTAAAAATGAAAGGGAATTAATTATTTGCTTAGAGAGAGAGGCAGAGAGCGCTGACTGTAGCTGGTTCATCCTCAAATACCTCTTCAAAATCTCTGTATGAATTACTCCGTAGATTTTGTAGTGAGTCTCTGACAAATTAAGTTGTGATAAAAATTTATCTATATTATAAATCAATTTTGAGAATTTTTTATATGGACTATTGACATAAGAATAAATAGAATCTATATTCTATAAGTAATGGGTGTCAGAGGATCATTCGAACCCTTAACTATTTCTCTAAATTGTTTAGATGGAGTTTTTTTCATGTATGAATGGTGAATTAGAAGGTTCTATCGGAACAATTAGTTATTTCAAGGCACCTCGTTTTTTAGAAAAGAAAAGGAGAAAATGACAAGAAGATATTGGAACATCAATTTGGAAGAGATGATTGAAGCAACAGTTCATTTAGGTAATAATATAGGTAATAATAAAAAGAGATGGAATCCTAGGATAACTCCTTATATCCTTGCAAAAGACAAATACAAACGTAAAACTATACATGTTCGCAGTATAACTAACACATATTCTGGGGGGAAAAAATGATCAGAAAATATTTTGATAAAATAGAAGGAATTTTCCTTCTTTCTTTTAGAAAAGTTTTTTATGAACTTTCTTGCGTGTGTAAATACGATCTCAAATAAAGTAACAAATTTCTACGAACTAAAATTGACACAATTCAAAACGGTACAAATCAAACCTAACCGTAACTAGTGTCTACCCAATAAGATTGGTATTTATAGCGATAAAAATAATTCCATAATTATGATAATTTTGTGCATCGCTGAAGTAATAAAATTAATAAAAAAAATTTACGTATAAATGAAAAATACATTAAATCATCGAAGGTATTTTATCTTATTATAATTTATATAATTGTTAATTTGATTTTTATGATGATAATATTAATTATGGATAAATATCTAAGATTTTGACATTTTCAGAAAGAAATACCTAACTTTCAAATTTAAAGAGGTAAATATCTAATTTAGAATGTATTGAGAGATATATACCCAATTTTGCCTATCTTTAACGCACCTTCGACCTTGCATCCAGAGATGCTGGAAGTTTTACACAAATTCCCATCCTTATTTTCGTTATCATGTTTAACAGAGCTTATCGATTTAGTGCTAAGCAGTTATCTGTGTTACACATATCAAATATTTAGGAAATTAAACTTTATACTTCTTTTAAAGAATATTGTACTACAGAAATAAACACTTTTTATTAGACGATCTTGAATGTTTTTTTAAATGCAATGGATTCTTTTCATATTTTAAAATAATATCTTTTTTCCGAAACAAATTACAAAAGTTATTTAGCACAAATTTAGACTTTTTGATCAATTTGAACCACAGTTGGATTAGTCAGTAGACTCGCGATATCAGAAGAGATGTCTCGCATTCTCTAAAATTGTGATCGCCCCCAAGATCATCATCATTTTATCCAAACCCATAATCAAGCCAAGTCCATACAAGGGAAATCCATTAGCTAAAACATAACCTTGTCTTTCTACTTTTGCATTACAAGCTCAATAGGGAAAAGGATAGCATTACAAGCTCATTAAAAACCAAAAAAAATAAAAAAAATCAAAAGGAAAAAAGCAATTGCGGAATGGATCATGAGCAAAGTCAATATCTCCTGCCTCTGCCGCGACCTCTACCCCTACCCCGACCTCTCCCCCTACCCCGACCTCTGAAATCTTCTCTCCCTTCATAGCTTTCCCCACCTCCATTAAAACTGAACATACTATTTCTTAGTTGATCTGCCTCTGAACTTCCAGCTCCAACTTCCTGTACATTAAATCAATATTTGCACATTCAAGATGTAATATTCATAAAATTATATGTTGTTGCCATGTTGCCAGCAATAAACACCAGTAGCAAAAAAACTATTATTCCACTCATAATTACTATAACACCAGCTTGGTGCATGCCGGTATACATACCCTGATAACTATGGGATGGTTTGTAGGATTGATTTAATTCCCTTTCTTTACTTTGATTAAATGGAACAACATTTATAGCTAACTAGAACCCCCACTACTTTGGTTGGTATTTATTTTCATTTCTTGTCTTTCCTTCCTTTACTTTGGTTGAATGAACTCACTGTTTATAGCTAATCAGAACCCAGCTACAGCTCACTCATAGGAAAAGAGAGACAATTAGAGTAAACAAAATGCGTGATGTTTGAAATTCCATATAGTTCTATCATTCTATGGTAAACTGCAACTATAGAAAAACAAAACACATTATGTGTATCAGACTATCAGTGTGTTATTTATAATAAAAGAAAAACAGAATAGCATATAGACCTCATAGTCTTCTAAATCCATCTGGTGCTGTAGCTGCCTTGCCATCTCCTCATCACGGCTTGTATCAGGGGCATTCCTGAAATTTCTCTTTTCCCACTCTTCTAGTGTGAAAACTGCTTGCTCTTCCTCTCTGTCTCTGCCTCTGCCTCTCCCTCTCCCTCTATACCGACCACCCTTCCCATAGCGTCCTTCATTTATTGGCTCTTGCATTTTCTGTAGCAACTTCTGTGCCGCAGCTTGATTTTGTACAGGGACAGCTTCAATTGCTGAAAAATACAACAATGGTTAGAAGTGTACCAGAATTCCATTAGTTTTGGATTTTGATTATCTTGTTGTGACAAAATAACAATTTCATGAAAAACACTGAAGTCTAGAAACCTCAAAACTAACATTCACCTATGTCTTTCTCAAAATCCTCCTCCAAAATACAGTCTGACCCAGTTGTTTAAGGATGAATAGTAAGAATGTAAGGTACAAATGAGTACCAAAGTAGAGAAAATTCAGGAAGTTCTAATAACACTGTGCTCCAGGAACTCGGAGAAGAAAAGAAGGGGAGTGTAGAGAAAGGGAGGGTAAGGAACAAAAGAGAAAGGAAGAGAAACTTTTACACACAGTTACCTGTTTCAGAAATATATAGAAGAGAGAGAAACAGTAGCAATTTCATTTTTCTCTCTCAACACCCTGATTTTGGGGTTAATTATTTGAAGTGTGTAAGAAAAAATGTTTACTCTCTCTACCACTCCTTCCCTTTACTCCTTTGTTGTAAAACAAGTAAAATACTGTTTCTTTTTTATTCCCTCCACTTGTCTCCCTTCCTTTACCCCCATCCACAGGATAAGAGAACACAGAATCAAGCAAATATTTCATATTAAATAGTTTATACAATTCTTCCTTTTCATTTGCCCGTGTGCTTATATGGAATAATATTTTTTCCATAGGTCTTAAAGTATAAGCTCAATTTTGATGTTTTATGCCCTTTTTGTTTCCATAGGGCATAAACATGATTATGCCATTTCTTAGCAGAAGCATTTCAAGTGTTAGAGCTGTATATGCAAACATTCTTCAGGTCCCTTTTTGTGAAGCAAGTAAAATACTATTTTTTTATTTCCATTCCCTCCTCTTCTCTCCCTTCCTTTACCCCCCTCTGTAGCACAGGGTAAGATAACACAGGATTAAGCAAATATTTCATATTTAATAATTCATACAATTCTTCCTTTACAATTGCTGTACGCTTATATATGGGGTTTAAAGTATTTGCTCCATTTTGATATTTTATATGGGTAAACATGATTATGCCCTTTCTTAGCAGAAGCACTTCAATTATTAGAACTGTATATGCAAACCTTCTTTAGGTCTAGTGCTTGCATCATTATTTCTTCCTTCGCTTTCGCTGGTGAGTGGGCCCTTCTTCGACTCTGTAGGTATATTGTCTGTTTTTACATCTCTAGGATTGTTTCTGCCATCAGCTACGTGCCTCCCACGACTGCTCTCACCTTTTGCAAAACTAGAATCTGAAATTGCAGAAACAGAAATTTGACTGTTAGCTCCATGTATAGTTACATAGATTTCGTTATCTTCTTCAGAAATAAAAGAGGCTATACAAAACCATCTCTATCCTGCACTCCACAAAAGAAGATAAACATGGACAGTGTGGACCCAGAACCCAAACCCAACTTTCTTCATCAGCAAATAATTGATCATTTGGTCTCTTTAAGCTCTCTTAGGTTCAAGATGACTAAAAACACATCCCTTCACTCCAATATCAATCACATCTTTTTTTTCACAAATTTATGTTCGCTTACTTTTGTTGAAAGCAAAAAAAAAAAGAATAACACAGCAGCATCAAGAGAAGACTTGGAATGGATTAGAAAACCAAAAGCTTCAAAGTAATAAAATCACGAAAAATCAAAATACTTGGTCATAGCCCCAAAAATCAAAATACTTAAACACATAACCTACAATATTCCTAAATTGAATTAATTATAAAATGTTATTTACCAAATGAAAAGGAAATTCAACAGTCCAGATACCATCACAACCAGCTGGTATCAGGTTATGGTACAAGTCTCAGAAGAAACCTTGCATTTGGTTTCCTCGAATTGATCCTGTCTTCTTAAATTGGTTATTGTGGAAAACTGTGCCTTCCTGTATGGGGCACTATTGTGGCTCTGGACTACTATGAAAATTTCTTTCTTTATCATTTCTGAAATTGTACTATCATTGAATTAGTTTCAAGATATAAGTATGACTTTGAGCCTCTCAACTTCTAGAAAAGAAAAGGGTGTGATACCATGAGATTTTTGGATCTTATTCAGACGATTTGATTCGGCGTGCAATTTCTCAAAGGTGGAGGGCCTTCCCCATCATCATTTGGAGATAATTTCACAGAATTACGAGACAATCCTGAATATTTTTTACTCATTTGCCACTCTTCGAACAGTGCTTCTACTAAGCCTCCCATAATGGTAAAAGTTTTAGGGCTCAGGCATAAAATTCCATTGTTAATAGGGACTTTATTCTCTAACCGTACCTGAATAAAAAGGTAAAGCTTTACAGATCAGGAAATCAACAAACAATCTCACACAAAGATTTTGAAAATAATTCAATCAATGTTTTACTCCATTTGTACACCCCTCATATTTGACATCCAAACCAACCATATTTTCAAATATTTTGCATACAACCCAAGGATAATATCGGGAAAAAATGACTAATTACACTATGTTCTATTATTTTCATAGAATCAGTATAAATTTTGCAAATTCCTGCAAACTTTGATCCCAGCGAATAAACTTCAGGCTTTCTCTTGCATAATTAGCACATTTGGAATTAGAAAATTCAGTAAAGGTAGGGGCAAAAATGTTATTGATGAAGGGGCATACCTCACTAGTCAATTAGTCATTATGTATTAACATTGAATAAATTTTTGAAATCATGTCAAAGAATTTCAAAACTGAAAAACAAATTTGTTGGTGTATGTGTATCATAGACAAATATGGCCTATCCAGTGATGTGATTTAAGAGACAATGATAATGCACCAGAGATGATTTAAATTAAACGATGGAGATTAAAAATAATCCATGAAATATAAGTTATAATCAAAATATCATCACTTTTCATATGCCTGACTAATATATCATTTTCTGAAGGTAGCATTTTTGTCACACCAATTCCATTACTGAAACCATGCATTAGTTTAAGCATCATATATGAATCTTACAAAGCTAATCAAGTCTATTGCCAATAAACTCTAGTCCATATCTAAAATTCATTATATCACACGAGCTGGTCTTAGTTACTACGCAAGAAATGCAGAAGAAATCGATTTAACTATCAGAAAAAAAAAAGTATGAAACCTTTGTACCAGGAACTACATCTTGTGTTATAGAAGGGATATGAGAATACTCAATTGCAGTGATTTCAGAGTAGCCATCTGTAAGAATAAATCGGAGCAGGCGATGCTTTGAATTTTTAAATGAAGCCTCTATGCTGCTCTGGTATATATCCCTTGTAGAAACAACCTGCAGAAAGTTCAAAACTTTGGGCAATTATACAATTCATATTTTAACAATTCTAGTAATTTAATATTGGAAGTGCATATATGCAAATCAATAAATCTACTGAGATCCCTTGTTAAAAAGGAACTTTTATATATTTCCCATGTTAAACTTATGAAACAACGGTTTCATAAGTCTAATACGCTTTCCCTCTTACTCTCAGTATCTCAATCTCAGCTATAAACAAGAACCAGTGAAAGATATTTTCATCATAAAAACATACTTGTAATGCTAAGGACGAAAAAAGAAACTTAGTTTTCTGTTATAAAATAAAGATAGAAGACAAAAGTTGTGAGAGGCTAAAATCTTATTTCTATATTATCTCATCTAAAGATTTTATATTACCATCAACAACATACAAGCCTCTATTTATAGGCTAGAGAAACATCATGTAATAAAAGAGAAAATTAATACAAAATTAAATCTAGAATTAAGGAGAAGGTGAAGAGAATGAAAAACTTCTATTATTATGAGAGGAGGTGGAGGAGGTGAAACATCTATCATTAATATTATAACACTCCCCCTTAGATGTTTCGCCTTATATTATACACTATTAATATTGTACTACTGGACAAATATTAAATTTTGGTACTCCAGGGACCAACTTGATTTAAGCGATACTTACGGATCGGTTATGTTGCCTCATTAAAAACCTTACTAAGAAAACCCAATGGGACAAAACTTAGTGAAGGAAAAAAGAGTGCAACGTGTATAATACTCCCCCTCATTTTAACGTACATCTTTTAAGTGACGAATGCCAATTTTATGTGAAAATTTGCTCAAAAATATTTCTTGGCAATGATTTTGTGAATAAGTCAGCCAAATTATCGCTTGATCGATTTGACAAATATTTATCAAACCATTCTTACGTAAGTCATGTGTTGAGAAGAACTTCGGCGAGATGTGTTTGGTTCTGTCACCTTTGATATATCCTTCTTTGATTTGAGCAATGCATGCGATATTATCTTCGTATATCACCGTCGGGTTTTCTCTGACATTGTCTCGAGACCACATTCCTCTTGGATGTGTTGGATCATGGATCTTAACCATACACATTCCGTCCGGCATCATAAAGAGCAATTAATTCGGCATGATTTGATGATGTTCTTGTCAATGTTTGCTTTGTTGATCGCCATGAAATTGCGGTCTTATATATGTAAACACATATCCGGATTGTGGCCAGAGCTTTATGCGGATCGATAAATATCCTGCATCTGCATATCCAACTAGTTTGGACTTTGTATTTTTTCGATAAAATAGTCCCATATCACGTGTCCCACAAAGGTAACGTAATACATGTTTGATTAGTTCCAATGTCGGCGTGTTGGATCAGAACTATATCTTGCTAATACATTTACGAAAAAAGCAATATCGGGTCTCGTATTATTAGCAAGATACATCAAAGCCCCAATTGCACTTAAGTATGGTACTTCGGACCAAGAGCTTTTTCATTATTTTCTCGGGGCCGATAAGGATCTTTTTTCACATCAAGTGATCGGACAACCATTGGTGTACTTAGAGGATGAGCTTTGTCCATATTAAAACGTTTCAACATCTTACGGATGTAGTTTGATTGATGGACAAATATACCATTATGCAAATGCTCGATCTGTAGTAGAGACACAACTTTGTTACACCAAGATCTTTCATTTCAAATTCATTCTTTAATAATTTTGCGGTCTTTTCGATCTCTTCGGGAGACCCATGATATTCGGTCATCAACATATCTTTGCAATAATTATAAAACTCGAGATTGATCGTTTAATAAAAACACATGGACTAATTATATTAGATTTATATCCTTCTTTTATGAGATATTCAACGAGTCGATTATACCACATTCGACACGATTGTTTTAGTCCATACAATGATCGTTTTAACTTTATAGAATACATTTCTCGAGATTTTGATGTAAATGCTTGAGACATTTTTAATCCTTCGAGGGACTTTCATATAGATATCATTATCGAGTGATCCATACAAATAAGTTGTGACAACATCCATGAGACGCATTTGAAGGTTCTCGGTGATTGTGAGGCGATTAAAAATCGAAGAGTTATTGCATCCACTACGGGTGAATACGTTTCTTCATAATCAACTCCTGGTATTTGTGTAAAACCTTGTGCCACCGACCTTGCTTTATATCTCACAATCTCATTTTTCTCATTTCTTTTTATTGCAAAAACCCACTTGTAACCTACGGGGTTAACATTTTTAGGGGTTAGAATTACGGGTCCAAAAACATTTCGCTTTTCAAGCGAATCTAATTCGACCTTCATGGCATCTTTCCATTTTGGCCAATCATTTACGTGCATACACTCTTACGGAGTTTTTGGCACATAATCTTCCTCATTTATCACTTCAATTGCTATAGCATATGCAAAAATTTCATCAACACGTGTTTCATTTCGGTTCCATATTATACCATTACGTACATAATTTATTGAGATCTCATAATCATTCGGTGCACGAGTTTCTTACGGAACTTTATCAACGACCTCTTACGGGTTCTACTTCCAATCTCTTACGGGATTTTCTTGACAATCTCTTACGGGATTTTATCGGTAACTTTTCTTTGAGTTACACCAAGCTTGCATTATTCTGCTCTTTCATTTTTCGTGGATTTTTGTCTTTGGAACCGATTGGTCTTCCACGTTTTCTTTGTATAGTAACCTCTGTTTGGGGTTATTTCAATTCGACAGTGCATTTAAAGGCTGGTATATGTGATTTAGTCACTCTTTTTGTATCGTAAATGCATCGGTAACTCATTTGCTATTCTTTGCAAATGTATAATCTTTTGAACTTCAGTTCACATTGACCACTCAGGGAATCAAGATAAGATATTGATGATGCATTCCAAGTTACTTGTTTTTCCGACTTTTCTTTTTCTCCCCCTAAGATTGGGAATATTGTCTCATCAAATTGACAATCGGCAAAACAGTTTGTAAAAACATCTCCGATTAATGGTTCTAAATATTTAATAATTGATGGAGAGTGAAAACCAATATAAATTCCTAATCTCCTCTGTGGTCCCATTTTTGTGCGTTGTGGAGGAGAAATTGGAACATACACAGCACAACCAAAAATTTTAAGATGGGACAAGTTTGGTTCTCTTCCAGAGAGACCAATTGTAATGGAGAAAATTTATGAGATGCGGTTGGTCTTAATCTAATAAGTGCGGCGGCATGTAATATGGTATGTCCCCATGCGAGAAGATGGTAGATTACATTTCATAAGTAACGGTCTAGCAATCGGTTGTAATCTTTTAATTAATGATTCGACTAAACCATTTTGTGTATGTACATGAGCAATTTGGATGTTCTACCTTAATCCCAATTGACATACAATAATCATTAAAAGGCGGGATGTAAATTCTCCTGCATTATCAAGCGGATACTCTTAATTTGGTAATCAGGAAAATTTGCTCTTAATTGGATTATTTGTGCTAATAGCCTAGCAAATACAACATTTCTTGTAGCTAATAGGCAAACATGTGACCATCGAGTTGATGCATCAATTAAAACCATAAAATATCTAAATGGTCCACATGGAGGAGAAATAGGCCCACAAATATCTCCTTGAATTCTCTCTAAAAATAAAGGAGATTTATTTTCAATTTTATTTTTAAATGGCCTAATTATCAATTTTCCAAGAGAGCATCTTTTGCACATGATAAATCTTTTGATAATAGGATCTTCGAGTCCTTTAGAGGATGCTCATTTGCACTTTCAATTATTCTCCTCATCATAATATTACCTGGATGACCTAACTTTGTCATGCCACGAGTAAACATTTTTGTGTCATGTAACTTACTTATTCTTGACCATATTTGATTCTATTGAACTTATGTTCATACAATATAGTCCGATGATAAAGCTTTCATCTTTTCCAATATGATCTTCCGACCATATTTAATCGTTGTAATTTGAAGATATTCAATGTTATTTTCAGTCATGGTTTCGATATGATAACCATTACACCGAATATCTTTAAAACTTAGTAAATTTCTTACGGATTTACTAGAGTATAATGCGTCATTTATAATTAATTTTGTTCCTTTTGATAACAAAATACAAGCTCTTCGAGCCTTCAATTAAGTTACTAATACCGAAAATTGTATTAACATGTGTCTCTACGGAGACAATTGAGAAAAATATTTTTTGCTTTTTAATATTGTGTTTGTTGTTCCACTGTCTACTAGACATTCATCTCTAATACTTGTCATTGCTCTGCTGGAGCCTTCAATCATATTCTTTTTCCTTTGAACAAAAAAAAAATATACAAGATCAAAATTAAAGAAACTAATTTTATTCATGAGAAACATAAACTTACAACATAAAACTGAATTAAAATAAAAAAAAAAAAAAACTTAGCTCATAATATTTATTTCTTTATCAACATTCTCAAAGAAATCAGAAACATCTAGGTGTGTATCCATGAGTAAATCACTTGACTCATTTTCAATAAAATTTGTTTCTACTTCTTTTCCCTTTTTCTTGATGGATGCTTGATAAAGTTCAACTAAATGTTTAGGAGTACGACATGTGCGTGACCAATGGTTTGTCATACCACATCTATAACAACTACTTTCAAACTTTTTAGAAGATGTTGAATTCTTTTCCTTTTCATATCTCCCCACATTGTTGTCATTTGATTTGAAATTATGACCTTCACGTCGCCAAACATTATTGCGACCACGTCCACGACCTCTTACGGGGCGCGACCACGTCCTCGACCACGATTTCCTTTAAATGATGTTGCATTCGCTTCGGGGAATGATGTCGCATTTGCTTCGGGAAATGGACTAGAGCCGATGGGCGTGATTGATGATTTTTCATGAGAAGCTCATTATTTTGTTCCGCAACAAGAAGACATGATATCAATTCGAATATTTTTTAAAACCACGCTCCCGATATTATTCTTTGCGGGAGCAAATTCGAAGCATGAAATGTGGAAAATGTTTTTTCTAACATGTCTTCATCGATAATCTTTTCTCAGCATAATTTTAACTCGAAGTTATGCGAAACATTGCGGAATTATATTCACCCACATTTAAAATCTTACAACCTTAAATGAATCCATTCATAACGAGCTTTTGGGAGGAGCACTTGTTTTTGATGGTCATATCTTTCTTTTAAATTTTTCCATAATTCTAACGGATCTTTCATAGTTAAATATTCGATTTTTAAATCCTCATGGAGATGATGACGGAGGAATATCATTGCTTTGGCTTTCTCTGCTGGGGGGAGGCCTTATTTTCATCTTTTATTGTATCTCCAAGATTATTTGCGGTAAGATGAATCTCAGCATCGAGAGTCCATGGGAGATAGTTCTTGCCCGATATATCAAGGGCAACGAATTCAAGTTTAGTAAGATTTGCCATAAGGACTACAAAATAAAAATACTACTAATATTAATAAATTTAATCGAACATCCATTTATGAAAATTACTAAAGAAAAAGAATATTAATAACTTCAGGTCATTAAAAAAAAAAATTAGAGACATTATATTTATTTATTTATCTATCTAATTGATAACTTAAGTTACCATTTTAGTTGAATAACTTATAACTTCCGGTTATTAAGTATATCGATAACTTCGGGTTATCAATTGTAACTCATTTTGATAAAACTTTTAATTATCAAATACAATGACTTACGGCCATTAAAAGTATCAATAACTTCTGGTTATTGAATAAATAAAAAAAATTTCTGGTATTTACTTATTTTATCATTCTCTTCGGGGAATGAAAATATTAGTCTCATCCAATATAAGAACAATTTCATCAAGAAAATAAATATTATAATTAATGGTAAAATAATAAAATTTAATATAAAGTGTACCTCTTTTTAGAGACAATCTTACGATAATCGATTATGTCGATCTTGTGCTTCTACTATAAAATAAACTTCCGTCACAACTCGATTAGAGCGAAGTCGTGCTGATAACGTGTTATAAAATAAAGATAGAAGACAAAAGTTGTGAGAGGCTAAAATCTTATTTCTATATTATCTCATCTAAAGATTTTATATTACCATCAACAACATACAAGCCTCTATTTATAGGCTAGAGAAACATCATGTAATAAAAGAGAAAATTAATACAAAATTAAATCTAGAGTTAAGGAGAAGGTGAAGAGAATGAAAAACTTCTATTATTATGAGAGGAGGTGGAGGAATGAGAGGAGGTGGAGGAGGTGAAACATCTATCATTAATATTATAACCGACTCGAAACCCGAGATGACCCGAAATTAGATGATTAGAAACCCAACTCGAACCCGAAACAACCTGAAACTCAAGACGACCCGAGATCAGAAAACTCTCGACTCAAACCCAAATGACCAGAAACCCGAGAGGATCCGAAATTAGACAACCTGGAACCCGACCCGACCCAATTTTGAAATATTTAAATATGATTGAACTATAATTAGAATTTAAAATAAGGAAAATACATGTGGATCCTGTTATAGTTTTTATGACACCATTGTGTTATAGATTATTATGCGGGAAAGTTTATTTTGGTATTATGGAAAATCATACTACAGGTTAATGTTAGCGTTAGAGTGATCTACAGTCCAATCATGTAATGATTATACTTAGATTATGTATTAGGGTGACTATTTATGATATATCATTTGTTCCTTGAGTTGTTTATTATTTGTATATTGAGTTGGACTCAACTGTGAAACATATACATTAATTAATAATAACTCTAAAATATCCCTAATCTGTTAATTACCTAGGAACAATAATTAACTAAGATTAGTGTGTAAGTTGAGTGATGATTTTGTTTCACAAATCATACGATAAGTGTTATCGGCTCAATTACACAAATAACGTGTTGGACATGTTATTGGACTTGACATGTAATAAAATACTATAAGGATTGTGTTTGTGTCATTAAATATTTTATTTGCTTGTTAATTCTTAGGTATGAGATGAGTGTTCTTATTATACAAATGATTTGTATTTGTGGATATTATCCAACGTTGTCCGTAACTGGCAACCATACAGATTCTATCTCGATGTACATCTTTTGTTTGAAAAAGAAATGTGAATCAAGAATATCGATGTCTCTCTCATTTATTGCCGTGAGCGATGGTATCCAAATTGAGCGCCCCTAGATAAAGAATGTAGTGCAAGAATGACACATTCCTATTTTGCACCGTTCTAGATATCATATGACATGGAATGAGCTCGGGACGATTGTCGTCGTTCAGGACCAAGAAATTTGTAGCGTGCATTATATTTATATTGCTTAGAGGTCACAATGCACATTGCTAGGTGCCGCTTGTGATTTATGATGAATAAAAATATTTTAATCTCATTGTTAAGTGTATACAGGTCTCAAAGGGTCACACCGTATAAGAACAAAGTCTATAACATTTCTTGATCATTTTGATATTAGTTCTTTGGAATTAACATGAGTTAATTAATCATTAGACATGATTAATTAAGTATATCTATCAAACAGTTTGATAGATAGGTCAAAACGGGTCAAAAGCAGGTCCCGGTGAGTGTTTTCGGGACGCATACGGACCCTATACGGCCCTGGGTACAGTGAATTCTGGGCAGTTTTCTACACAGTGCGGTTCTACGCACGGTTCAGTTTTTGAGTTGGTTCGGGGGGTTATCTTGATCTAAAGATAACCGAATTTGGACAGAACGTGACCAACTATTAGTTGAAGGTTTTCATCTAAAAAAATACCATATCTATAGTCAAGTTGTTAGTTTGTAATAATCTTGAAGTCAATAATACGATAAATTTGTTATATAAAGCTTTGTTCATGAATTGGATATTTAAACGATATTTTATTTCCTTGAGTATTATTGAATTTATGAATCATTCCGAGTTCATGGTATTTGAAATTGTGAAACTTCATAATATAGAATATACTCTTAAAAGTCACTAACCAAGGTAATTAGCGGGAACACTAATTAACCGTTATCGAGTTAGTATGTGGATTAAATGATGGTCAAGTTTTACGGACCATAGACAAAGAGTTGTCATTTTAATCACATAGATAGATGTTCTAGGAACATCGTATTTGAAATAGAACCCGAATGAAACATTAAATGGAATTGTGTTCGTGTCATTAATGTTTTCATTCGGTGTTAAATTCTAAAGTATGAGGTATTCATCTTTCCTACATAGGATATGTATGTGTGTGATTTCTACCAAACGTTATCAAGTAAAAGGTGGCTATAAAGGTAGCTCTTCGGTATACATAACTTATGCGGAGGAAGAGATGGTTTGCCAAAAGTACTATTGTCCCTCGTATTTATATACGAGTTATAGCATCATGGGCCCCTTGATAGAGTAAGATTATCGCTAGCGGTATAATTACAAGAGTAATTATATTTGATAATTTACTTAGGATCAAGAAAAGATTAAGTTTGCAAGGATGACACATACCTACCTTGAAACGATCGATAGCTATGAGACAAAAGAATTAAACACAAGTAAATAGTTCTTGGATCATGATATTGTACAGTACATCATCATCTGTGTAATTGGATGGTCATAGTGCATTACGCGAGATGCCTCACTATGATTATAGAAGTTAAAACGGTTTTAACTCTGTTTACCAACATAACACGGATCTGTCGGGTCACACCTATAGGAGTTAATCGGAGAATCTTATTGATTAATTATGAATTGTTTATAATTAATAATAAGATGGTTATAATTAATTATATATGATATAATTATATTTGTCATAGAGATGACAAGAAGCAAAAATCGATTGAATTTATAACGTGTTGGACACGTCGTATAAATTAATAAAACAACAATAGAAAAATATAATTGTAGATGACAATTATATATATTTGATTTGGATTTTAAATGTTAATTATGGATTTGAATTATGGGCCAAAGCCCATTTATAATTAAAGTCTTAATTAATAATTAAAAGCCCAAAATCGAAAAAGCCCAAAAAAACCCCAAAATTGAAAAAGCAGCAAAAAGCCCAAAAAGGCCCATGAAAAGCCCATGATGACCTCCAAGGGTATTTTGGTAATTTGTCCAAAAGCCCAAGGGTATTTCGGTAATTTGACCAAAAAGCCCGATGGCGTTTTGGTAAATTGGATAAACTTTAAGGGTATTTTGGTCTTTTCGCATTGAAACCTCCTACTATTCATGAGGGCATTTTGGTAATTTGTCAATTCCACTTTTTCTATAAATAGAGGGGTAGGGTGAGAGAAAAAGTTCCACGAATCGGTTCCACTTTCTCTCGGTATACGGTTGTTTCGAAATTCACGGGATCGGTGAATAGTGTTTTTACGAAAGTTGCGGTATTTACGCACATTTGTGAAACGAAATTCTGCGAGTCGTGAATAGTATTATTTCGTCTTTTCTCGGGTGAATAGTGTTTTTGCGAGAAACCGCGGTTTACGGTATTTACGCGAAAGAAATAAACCGCTCTCACAGTCGATCCTGGTGGATAACTACGAGGCATCGGACGTTTGGTGCTCGAGACAAGCGATTTTCATTCCAATTGAAATTTGGAAGCGAGGTATAACATCTTATATTAATCTATTTAATTGTTAAGTAGATTAATATTTTAGAAATCAATCATGGAGTAGATCAATAAAGGTTTAAAGAGGTGTGTATCTCTCGGTAATCATCCGACACATCACTTTAACCCTAAGCTTAAGTTAGAAGTAAAAAATAATATTTTACCGTCTTTTGTAAAGGATTAAATGTCTGTAACTCTCGGTTATTATCCGACATACTTTAATCCCTAACTTAAGTAGAAGTAAAATTTTTGTTCTACGGTCTTTCCGCAACTTGAGCATTAATGGGATTTGGGCATTACGAATCCCTACAAGAATTCATGGAGAATGACCAGAGGATCAAGGATAACACTCTCAATTGCCCTAGCAAGAGGTTGAGAAGGCGTTTGTGGACTGTTCTTGGTAGATACCATTGGAGGAGATCTCGGTTGGTCTCTTGATATCATGCGCGTCTCCCGATCATTTTCTACCCTTCCGGTGACTCAAGCACGCATCAAAAATATATTAATCTTGTTTATAACTTATATTTAGTTCATTTTAAATCACATACAAGATCTTGTTGGTATTTTAGATGAAATTTTTTGAATTTATACACTAGTTACACCGATAAGATCCCAACAGTTAATACTAATGAAAGAATCTTGATAATAGTAGTTCAGTGCACAAACAAGCTCACTTTTATCATGCCTCTTTTTGTTTAGATTTTGAAGGGTTTTGACAATTCTAACCCTTTGAATAAAATACTTTACTCCAACATTAATTAATCAATTTTCTTTAAGTTGGGAGCGCTTTAGGCCGCCCTACACACGAGTTGAGCATGTAGTAAATTAAAATTAGCATAAGAAGAATCCATGTCTATTAATCAAAATTAGCACGTCTTAAGTTTGTTAATAAAATGAATGAAGTGTGACGACCTGAATAGGCTCAAACTAATTAATCATATCCATATTATTTAAAAAGTCAAATTGATCCAAATATAATTGAAAATCTATACTTGATATTGGCTAAAATGCATTATTGAAAAAACTATTTTAAAGTCTGACGATCCGAAATAAAACATGACAAAAAAAGAACCTGATCTGGCTCGACCTAACCCGAGACAACCTGAAACCCGAGATTATTCGATATCAGATGACCTAAAACCCGACTCGAACCCGAATGACTCGAAACCCGAGATGACCTGAGTTAATAAGAACCCAAAACCCGACTCGGCCCGACCCAAATGACCCGAGACCCAAAAAACCGATAATGTTCAACCCGAAACTCGACCCGACCCGTGACTCAAAATTTTTTTTTGTCAAACTTACCCGACTCGACCCGCCCGATTGGCACCTCTAGGTGGATCCATAGTGTTCCAAGGGGGAGCTACCCCTTTTGGATTTTGAAAAATAGTATTTTTCGGTAAATTTTTTGGTAATTTGCCTCTTCGGAATTTTTTTGCCCCCCCTGAATTGTCTGATTAATTTTATTGAGAAAAATATTTAATATCGGGCATAATAAAATAATTATACAAAGATATCAAAATATAAAAATTCCATAGACAAAAATTTTCTTCATCAACTTGATTATCTATTAATTTGAGCTTTATTTTGTTGTTATTTTTAATATATAAAATGTTATTATTTTAATATTTTTTATTAAGTAAGAATATATATTAAATTATTAATTTTTTATTTAGTACCCGATTAGTTAATAGATTTGAACCCGATAGGCTATTACAATCCGATAATTGCCCCGACCAAAATCCTCATCCGCCCCTGGCTGTAAACGAGCCGAGCCGAGTTGGGTCAAGCTCGTGCTCGGCTCATTAGCTTAATAGCCAAAAGTTTTGGCTTGATATCGACTCATTAAATTAACGAGCTAACCGAGCTGGCTCGTTAAGACTCATTAAGGCTAATTTAATAGTTAATAATATTTTTTAAGATATTTTATATTAAAATTAATTAAAATAACTAATGATAAAATATTTCACACAATTTAATATAATAATTTAAGTACATATCATATTATAAACTATTTATTATACTAAAAGTCCATATTAAAAATATATAAATAATAAATATTAATAATTTAACGAGGTAAACGAGCCTAACACGCTTTGTAGGTCTAAACTCAAACTCGGCTCATTAACTTAACGAGTATAACGAGCCGGCTTATTAACAACTCGGTTCATTAATGAGCGAACTAGCCACGAGTTTTTTTTTTTTGACAACGAAGAAGAGAATTTAAAATGCGAGTCATAGGAGAAGAGGTAAAAAATAAAGTAAGTTTAACTTTTTGTTATGAGTCCGGCGATAATCATGTGAAGTTAGCCATTTCTTTCAAACTCCTTTCGCCAAAAGATCATGCCAGATTAATTTATTTTTTTATTTCTTGTTCATACAAAAAAGCTCCGAGAAAACTTAAAGCACAAATTCTTTATACTTAGCTCATGAAGGTCCGACGCGACCAGATGTGGCGCAGGGATTTTTTATATGGAGGTAAATATTTTGAATCTTTATATAATTGTTATTTGTTTGGATAATTTTTTATTATGCATGGAGTAAATAGTGCAGAAGTTTATAAATTTTATGAGGGTCGGTGAATTTATTGATTTTCATTAAGAATATAGTAAAATTATGTATCAATTAATGATTTTGAAATAAAAAAAATGGGGATCAATTGACCTTGTTTGCTCTACTTACATCCGACTCTGGACGTAACCGATTGTGTTGGAATACATTATTTGAAATCAAATTACAAATATTACAATCATCAAAATATTTTTGCTTGGATATTTTATAATCCTCCGAAAATTATCATTATATTTTCTCGCACGCATAATCCATTAATTTACTGAGATACTTTATAAAACAGAAATCATCTCAATTTTCATATATATTCAAATATTAAATTTCAATATCGGAATGACCACTCTACATGTTTTCCATATAAAATTTCTTAGAGACTAACTTTTACATTTTGTAGATGTTTCATTATTCTTGAGATGGATGGAGCTGATATAAAATCAGAACTCACGAGCAAAGCCAACAATGTTATTTCGACAAAAAAAAAATCTAGCTAAGAAATGCAGTAAGAAGAAGAATAATATAAAAAAGATAAGTGGGATAACGGTCTAAAAAATGAAGTGCATGGTTTGTGGAACTTAGCCATCACTTATCTATACACTAATTTTATTCTGAAAATTAATATTCCTTGATAATAATTAAAATTAAAGACAATTCAGAATTATCATTATACATCATTACAGAATTCCACATCCTCAACCAAGAGATCTATAAATAATGATAACTCTAGGAGCAAAATAGATTTTAATTATTCAATTTACGAACATAACTAGTAAAATAATCATCACATAATTGGCTTTTAGATCACAATAGTGATAGTATACATCCAATTTAATGTTACACCAATTTTTTTGGTTATGAAAAAAACTCTTTTGTTAATGTTCTCACAATTTAATATTTGGGAACAATAATATATGCAAGCACAATTGAAAAAAAAATAAACAAAAAATATGATAGTATATGTTTTTTACTTTTGAAGTTCTGCAATGTCGCCGATTAATTTGCTGGAAAAAAACACTTAGAAAGAGAAAGGGAAAGAAAAAGGATAAATACTAAATATTCATGAATGATCCTCGTGGTAGACATGCGTTGGTTGCATTGCATTATCAAGCTCTTTAGTCTTTACTATCTCCCACCTAATTGTGTTCAAACTAACTAGAGTCAACTTTAAAATAAACCACTATTTTAGAACCAAGACCAAACAATTTTTTTCCCTTTAGGAGCAGGAGAAGTTTATGCTCTCTCTCTCTCTTTCTTGGAATTTAGGAACTTCATTTAAATTTTAGTTTCAAATATTAGCCTTTTATATAAAATCAATTTAATCAACCATATTAAAAAGCAATTGTGAAAAATCCTTTTTGAGCCTTATTGAGTTAGGCACAATCTATATATTGACTCAATTAATTTTGTTATTTAAAAATTTAAATAATAATTATTTAATATTTAATTTTATTTAATGATGACTCTAAAATGTGGGTAATCCTTCTCCTATGAAAAGAAGTCCAAGGGGTCACTTTATCCACACGTTGTAATTTGTTTATTTGTTTACTGTTTTTGAGGAAAGACCGTGTGTGTCCGTATGCATCAAATTGCAAATTTGTAGTCCAAGTTGTTGTTACCACCAGATCATTTTAGACTTTCTACCCATTATCTGCATAGACATCCGTACCAAAGATGCTTATATTTTTGTCCGCACGCAAAGAGATAACGACACACAAGACAACACAATCGACTACACTTGAGCTACCACAAAATACAATCGAATCAGCACACTCCCGGATAGAGTCGCCGAGACGCCGAGGGAGACCAAAATGTGGCGTTAAGCACACCGAGAGGAAATGGAAATGGAGGAGAGAGACATAATAATTATTAATTACATAAAGACAGACAGAAAGAAAAACAACACAAAATAAAATAATTATATTTTAGCAAAGAAAGAAGAGCAGCACAACACGCTATTTATTAATTCTAGACTAGATTTCCCAGTGTTTGGTGGGAAGAGTTGTTATTACTTGCTAGTTGCTACATAGAGGCTGCTCTGGCGATCCCCTCTATCGTCCCTCCGTTTGTCAACGAAATTCGTTCCCCTTTTCTCCAAGGACAAAAGATTTCCATTTTATCGATCAATCTCGTTTTGTCGGGCTTGATTCTCTGATCAAGGAGAGATGACGAGCCATCCCCAGCTTTCCAAGAGGGCTATTGAAACCGACACTCCTGTCATGGTGGAGGTAATTTCGATGTTGATTTCTTCGTTTTGGTTTTGATTTTCTTAGATTCTTTGAGGTAGAAGATCTGTTTTCTACCTTTTCTTTTTCTTTTGAAGTTTTAATTTATCAATGCATGCAACGGGTTGCTGGTTGGATGATTCTAGTGATCTACACTGGTACGGTTGATGTAACAAGAAACTAATTAATGTGATCAAATGTTGATGTTTTCAGATACAAAAGTTGATTCGTGGGGCGAAAGATGTAATGTCTCTGGCACAGGTAATTTGCATCAATTCATCTATTGTAATTGAGTTTACAAGTTGAGGTTCCTGCGTTTTCTTGAATCTTGCTGCCATGTACAGTGACTCGAGCTCTAGAGATTGCGTCAGAATGGATATGCACCATTGTTTTAGTATTTGATAAATCTAGTGGATCTTCAATATCACCGGTTTCTAATACCGGTCCTTGAATTTCTTAAAACTCTTATTTTGGTCCATGTTTTCTAAATTGTACCGATTTAGTATGCTTGTCATGTCTGACAGTTGATATCAATTACTTTGTTGGTACATGTCTATATTGAGACCTGACAGTGACATCTGTGAAAATTTATTCTTGTGCATCAGTGCATGTCTAAAATTGGAATGTTATTTTTATGAATTATGTCAAAGGGAGTGGTGTATTGGCAACCTCCGGAGGAAGCACTAAACAAGGTTAAGGAAATGGTGTGGGACCCAATGGTCAGTAAATATGGAGCTGACGAGGGTCTTGCTGAACTTAGAGAGGCCTTGATGGAGAAGGTAACTTGTTAAGTTTACAATATACTACTTCCATTTGTTTTAATTTGTTAAATTGACAGTATTATACTTCAATTTTATTAGCATCTTAAACACAATATTCTATCACACTTACAAGTTAGACCTGGATATTTATTATATATCCAGGACATCCAGTGTTCTGTGGAATGCTGCTTCAAATAAAGTCATTCAATTACAGGTTGTGTGTTGTTTACAAAAGCAATTTGGCTGCAACTTGCAATTAAGTGAAAAGTCAGTGCTTTGATGATTTTTTTTTACAAAAGCCATTTTTCAAAAAGAAAAAAAAAATCATTCTGGCATAAAGACACATGCTCATTTATGTTTCTATTTTCCTCTGCAGTTGCATAGGGAAAACAAGTTGACCAATTCATCAGTTATGGTGACAGCAGGTGCAAATCAGGTAATTTGATAAAATTGTGATAATATTGTTGACCATCCGGACTAGCCTGTAGCAGATGGGTGTGTACTGTGCCCCACCTTTTCTTCATCTGGGGTTGTGTTTTCTGTTGTGTTTGGCATCTATTCTCTTAATTTAGGCATTGGTATAATTGTATGGTAAAAGAAATCCAGGAAAAAAAGTTTTTGTTTCCGACTTCTGAAACAAAAAATAGGTCTGACACCTTTGCATATGTTTCTTATTCTCAGGCTTTTGTGAATCTGGTACTTACACTCTGTGACCCTGGCGATTCTGTTGTCATGTTTGCACCTTACTATTTCAATGCATACATGTCATTTCAAATGACTGGAATTACTGACATCCTTGTGGGCCCCACCGACCGAAATACACTCCATCCTGATTTGGGCAAGTTTCTTAACTTCTGTTTTTGTGCCGATATATTGTCAATTTGTCAAAATCTTTGTTTTAACCAATAGAACAATATTGCAAATAACACCAACATTTCTCATATTTGTGCGCAAAACCCTACATATTTGAGTTGCTTGTAAATGCTGCCCAAACTCCAATGACCCATCTCTTTCTTTTTATTCCATTGCTCTGATCATTAAATTAATGCAAGATAATTTAATATAATTCCATTCCTACGTGAGCCTGCTTTGAAGATGTTTTATTATCAAACTCAAGACATCTATGTTGCTTTTGTAAAATAAATAAATAAAAATGTTCAGGTCTATTGGCACAAAAGAAAACCTTATATTCTAATATTTGTCCTCATGTCAAATTTATCAGAGTGGTTAGAGAAGATACTATCTGAGAAAGACAACAAGCGAGTGCCTAAGCTTGTTACAGTGGTGAATCCAGGGAACCCATCTGGTGCATACATCCCGCTGCATATCCTCCAGGTGCATCCATGATTACTTCTTTGTGTCTCTGTGGGTGGGGTTATGAGAGTGGTGTTTATTTGTCCGTTTGTCCATGAATGTTTAGGTGTTAACAATTGGAAGTGTTTTTCTCATGTACATCTTAATTGCAGAGGATGTCTGACCTATGCAGAGAAGCAGGGTCTTGGTTTGTGGTTGATAACACATATGAGTATGCTTAATATTCTTCTCATATTGCTGTTTTCTTTAATTTTTTTTTTTTGTAATAGAACTTGTGTTATTCAGATCTTTTTTTTTCTAAAAGAAATAAATTATAGGTACTTCATGTATGACGGGTTGAAGCATACATGCATAGAAGGTAGCCATATTGTCAATGTCTTCTCCTTTTCTAAGGCCTATGGAATGATGGGTTGGCGTGTTGGTTATGTAAGTGACCACTTCTGACATTGAACATTTATCATTCTGACTAAAATACAAAGATAATTCTTTTCTTCTCCAGAAATCTTTGTGAAAAAAATAGTTTTCTTTTGTTTTACATCATTTGGGTTTTAGGTAAAGGGGCATTTATGTCTATTCTTTAAATTGCTTATTTCAAACTTAAGGGGTTTAATTTCACAAATGGAAATTCATAGGGGGGTGTGTGCAATTAAGAAAATATAAGTAGGTGAAAAGCCTACTATGATTTTATTAAAAGAAAAAAAAACTTGCGTGTATACTTATTTTATTTAATAACACAAAAATGTCCATAAGTGTAGATAGCGTACCCAAATGCATTCAAAGGATTTGCTGAGCAGCTCCTCAAAGTACAAGACAACATCCCGATATGTGCTTCAATCATCAGCCAGAAACTCGCTCTTTACTCCTTGAAGGTGGGCCCTGGATGGATTCAAGAGCGTGTACAATACCTGGTTAAAAACCGGGAGATTCTAATTAAAGCTCTTTCACCTCTTGGTGAAGGTGCAGTGAAAGGAGGTGAAGGGGCAATTTATCTCTGGGCAAAATTGCCTGATAAATACTCCGATGATTATGAGGTAGTGAGGTGGCTTTTAAATAAGCATGGTGTAGTTGTGATTCCAGGCAGTGCCAGTGGCGGGCCCGGGTATGTGCGCATATCGTTTGGTGGCCTGAAGGAAGGTGATTGTCAGGTGGCAGCTGATAGGTTGAAAAGGGGTTTGGAACAACTTGTTACAGAAGGAATGGTATAGATGGTACAAATAATAGTGTCAGAAGATAGGTCAATTGAACTTTGGGTCTGGTAAAAGGCCCAAGTATTGTTGTCAACTTTGGGTTCTGCCTGTGGGATGTAATAAGCAGGTGGCATTTGGTCTTTTCCATTCAGTGATAATAAGAGTTCAAAGTGTTTCATACATGACATTAGATATCTGCCTGATTGGAAAAAGAAATCTAAATCCATATTATTTCAAAATTTCATGGAAAATTTCTCTGAGATGTTAGAATTAACAGATAAGAAAAAAAAATTGATATTGTAATTGGCTTAATTTCATGCACTACTTTTTGTTCGTGTCATGTGTAATATTCTGTAAGAAATACCATCAGGACTTGTAGAGATCTGAAGCCACACGTGTTAAGAAAAAAAGAAAGAGCGCCAAATTTGAGATCATAATTAACAATTGCAAAATAATTAAATCAGTTTGTACCAGCGCACATGATTAATGTTGATATATAGGGAAGGTCTGAGATCTCTGCTAAGCACATCTCAAAAGTAGGATGAATTGTTTGGATCAGCCAAAGGTAAGCTCTCACGCAGGAAGGAAAACCATTTCCAGGCTCCAGCTTGTACACTCGGTATATTTTGCAGCGAATTAGATACCATCCAAGTAATTATCTCCAACTGTTTTAAACCATTTTGAGCTGCTTATAAGTTATAACATATCTGGGTTCTGATCTGAGACACGGCTGTACTTAGAAAATAATACTACCCCTTTATTCAATGTCAATGACCCCTTTCTGTATCTAGAATCAGTTTCTTTATTTCATTCTTTTCTTGATTTCTTCAGATGTACTTGGCAAATCGCCTTTAGAAAGTAGCTAGTCTCATTTAATTGAGCTTCAATGTATTGTGTCTGGTACTATATACAGTAATGCTCTCTGGTGTCAATGTCCATCATAACTAAAGAATACAGATGCAAATATGTAGCAGTAAATACCAGTCCACGAAATTATTCCCTCCCTTGTTGAAATGTCTGTTGGCCTGCTTGAATCTTTGATTAATATATAATATGATAAGAATGAACCGCAGTACTTAACTCTAGGCTGTAGTCTCAAGCTAATCAGTGATGCACTTGGCACCAAATTTGTACCAGTTCTCTCTTTTCAAACAAGTTAACATTACTGGGAAGTCAAGTAGAGCAAAACTTCATCTTTCGTTATGATATTTTACAAGCCTATTTACTGTGCCAGTTGCCAGTTTACGAAGGTTTCTTGACGATTTGTTAAGCAGTGAAGACTGAAGACTGAAGACTTTCTATTTTTTTTAATAATCTGGTACTGTGGTAGAAGGAAGACAATTTTTTATTTTTAGTAAAATAATAAATAAAACGAACAAAATGGTATGATTGCAGTAAAATTTTGCGTCTATGATCATAGTCAAGTTTAAAACTCGGTACTAACTATAAGAGTTTTTTTTCATTATGTGAGGAGTGATATTTATCTTGGTTTGTTGGCTATATTTCTTGGTTTTCGCGTCAGGTGAGCTGAGATAGAGTGATGTGAGCAAATTGTGGAGTTGAAAAATATATTATTCATTTCATTCATTTAGTAATAATGGTTTGACAATCGATCAAATTCATCTCTTTATATTTGTACCCAATTTGCACATTCAAAAATTGATTTAGTAAGCAACTTTTTTTCATTATAAACTATACGATTATTTATATTAATAAGTCATTGTGTTGTTACTGTGCAACAAATTTATATTAATAAATAATAAATGTTAGCATATGAGATACAAAAATTTATTTCACTTTCTAATAATAAATAATGAATGTTATCAATTATATGATTATTCCCTTTTCTACTTATTTTCAAATTATCATTTATATTACTTAATATATTTTTTATATTAAAAATTCTTGAGATACAAGAAATTTTTATTTTTGAGCTTTTTAAATATTTAATTAAGATTTTTAAAAGATGACTTTAAAATATTTAATATGTTTTAAGATGCATTGCACAATGTTAATTTTCTTCAAAATAAGTTTTAAATGTCATATAGTTTCACCGCACTTAAAGGATGCATATATATACTAAATTTACCCTGAGCTCGAACATATCAACTTTTTATGAGGTTAACTTAAAAACATATCAAATTATTTTATAAATTTTATTTATATTTAAATAAATTCTTTATATTAAAATTTTATGAGAATTTTTTTCTATTTTTGAGCTATTTAAATATTTAAGTAAGATTTTTAAAATGACTTTAAAATATTTGTTGTACTAAACAATTTATTTGATTTGTCGATTTGTAAAACAATCTTGAATTTTATAATTTATCTTGTTTGAGTTTTGTATAGGGATTAAAGTATAAAATGGATTAGTGTACAAGAACCAAGACTAATGATTGGATGTAAGAGCTTAATCAAGACTACATTAGGCCTAGGTTTGCTTAGACTCAAACTGAGTTGAATTGGTTGAGGTTAATTGAGATTAAATAACAAAAAAATATAAGAAAAATTGTTTCTGCGCAGCAGGACACCGTTATAACGGTTTAGGAGTCATTATAACAGCTCATTTTAATAACTAAAAATATTCTAAGCCAGAAAAGCTTCTCAAAGAACAAGAGCAAATCATTGTTTAACAACTCAGTAATTGTTACAACGGTTCAGCGAAATGTCATAACGGTTTATCAAATTGTTATAACAATTTATCTCAAGAATAAAAAATAAGATCCAACAGCTATCATTTCTAAATTGTTATAATGATTTTCAAGCCGTCATAACGGTTCATGCTGGGAATAGTCTCTTCATCTGCTTCAAAAGGTCTATTTAAAGGATCAATTTTCTCACTATTAATTATGAATCAAGGAATTAGTTCTACCTAGTAAAACCATTTATTTCAGAGAACATACCAGCAATATCTTGAGTGAGATAGTTAAGATATTTAAAACACTTAATTAGTCAAATTATTATTTAACCTCAATCTAGCTTCTCTCCATTCTCCCAACTCGATTCTTCGTGATATACTCTTCTTGTAACTATTTTGAGTTGTAGTGCTCACATTTCTTGAGTGTATTGTCACTCACATTTTTGAATGTGTTGTCACTCCCTTTATCTTTGAGTGTGTTGTCATTAGGGGTGTCAATTCTTGATCCGACCTAACGGGTTAACCCAACCCGATATGACCCAAAGATAAATGGGTCGGGTATGGGTTCAATTTTTTTTTATCCAAATCGGGTCGGGTTGGGTTCGAATCAACCCGACCCAACCCGATTAATTATATTTTTAAAGTAATTTTGTGACTTAGTACTAATTAAAACTTAAATATACACTAATTAAGATTAATTATAAATTTATTAATATTTTATTACTTAAAATTATATAAAATAATTAATAAATATTTAATTATTTTACACGGGTAGGGTCGGGTCGACCCATGACCCGTCGGGTCGGGTATGGGTTAAGATTTTTTTGACCTGAATTTAATCGGGTTGGGTTCGAGTCGGATAAAAAATAATAATAAAATAATATGACCCAACCCGACCTGACCCATTGACACCCCTAGTTGTCACTCACTTTTATTTTGAGTGTTTTATCACTCTTATTTTTGATAGGTTTGGCAGCCTATTTTTGTGTAACGGACAAAGTTCTACAAGTGTAAAAACTATTTTTTTTGTGTTTCGACTTAACCTTAATTGTTAGATGTTAGGAGTTATTATACGTAACATTTTCTTTGATTTGTCGATTTGCAAAATAATATTGAATTTTATAATTTACCTTGTTTAAGTTTTGTGCAGGAATTAACTTGTAAATGGATTAGTGCATAAGAATCAAGACTAATGATGAGACATAAGAACTAAATCAAGACTACATTAGGCTTAGGTTTAGTTAGACTTAAAATGGGTTGAATTTGTCAAGATAAATTGAGCTTACACAACAGAGAAAACTACTTATGCCCAGTGAATCGTTATAACGATTCAGAAATCGTTATAACGATTTATCTCAATACTCAAAAATATTCTAAGGCAGAAAAATATGCATAAAAACCAGAGTGTATCGTTATGTAACGATTCTGTAATCGTTACAATGATTCATGAAATGTATAACGATTGGATGAATTATTATAACGTTTCAGCTCAGTTGATCTAACATCTATTCTTTCTAAACCGTTATAACGGTTCAAGCCGAAAAATAGTTTCTTCAGCTGTTTCAGAAGATCTATTTTAAAAGGATCATATCTCTCAATGAATAGAGTTGATCCATCTAGCAATATCATTACTCCAGAGAGCTTACTAGTCATATACAAAGAGGGAAAAATAACTCAAGATATTAATACACTTAATTAGCCAAATCTTTGTTCAAGCTCAATCTAGCTTCTCTCTATTCTCCCAACTTGATCCTTCGTGATCTTATTGAAAATATTTTCTTGAGCTGTTGTGCTCAACTCTTTTTTGGGCTGTAGTGTTCACTTCTTGTTTTGAGTGTGTTGTCACTCATGTTTTTTAGTGTGTTATCATTCGTGTTACCGATAGATTTGGCAACCCATTTTTGTGTAAGGGACCAAGTTCTACAAGTGTAAAAACATTTTTTAATATATCGGCTCAACCTCAATTGTTGGAGGTTGAGGGTCCCGGAGACGTAGGCATTGTTAAATCCAAACTCCGTTACATCTTGTATTCTTGTTTTATCTTTACTTTTTTTTCTCATATTTCTTTGATTGCTATATTCTTGTGAGAATTGAATTGATTTAAATTGTATTTCGCTGCCATTACACTTGAACATTAAGCCCCAAATTGGTTTATACATTTCTACCTTAGGTTCTTTACATTCTTGCACTATTTTGACCTTTCAATACCACCATCCTAGGTTTTCAATGGCTATTAGGAGTTTTTCAAGGGCTATCTTGTATTCTTATTTGTTCTTTTCTTTTCTTTTCTCTATTTGTTAGTTGCTATATTTTTATTGAGAATTGAATTGAATTATCTTCAGCTACTATTACACTTGAATATTAATCCCTAATCGGTTTTTTTTTCTACATTAGGTTGTTTATAATCTTGCATTATCTAATCCTCAAAGGCCATCTCCCCTAGGGACTTCAAAGTGGCTCAGTTTTAATTATTTTATTTATGGTATTTTTGGACCAAGATAACTTTTTTGATGTATGTGAAAGAACCCCAACTTTATGTCTTAATTGTAAAAAATTTAGTTTTTAAAAGAAATGTATGGTGAATTACCTCAACATACTAGATTTTTTGGATGTTATCCAACATGGTTATATATCATATTGTGATCCTAGTAACCTCAAAGTTACACTAAAGGCCAAAAAACTAAAATCTCAAAATGACTATGCCATCAATGCTATTTTAAATTTGATTAGTGAAAAAATTACTATATTATTTAGTACTACCGAAATTGCTAGTAAAATGTGAGAGACCCTATTGAATAGATTTGAGGGTAATTCTCAAATGAAAAGAACAAAACTAATGAGTTTAGAGTCTGAGTTTGAAAATTTTCATATACATGAAGAAGAGTCAATTGAAAATATGTATTCAAGATATGAAATTTTTGAAATGAATTTGATAAACTTGGAGAATCGTTGTCTAATTTTAAAATTATAGGTAAGATTTTTAAGGCAATGATGAGAAGATTATGATTGGAGAGCATGATAAGCACTCTTGAAGTGATGCAAAACACTCTTGGAGAATCACACATGAAGAAGTGTTTACTCATCTTGTATACTTTGAGAAGAATCTACGATAAAATGTAGAGCTCATATCAAAGCTCAAAGCAATCACACTCCAAGCTGAAAAATCTTCATCACGCTACCATTCAAGCAAGACACTATCAAGCTCATCCTTCATGAACGAACAAATCATCACAAAAATATTTGAAAGAATACTCAATCTAGAGAATGAGCACAATAAAGAATGAGCTGAGAAAGATATGGTGTAGGTATGTTTCTCATGCCATAAGGAATGTCACACAATACATGATTGTTCCTTGATCTTCCCACATAAAAAGAAATAAAACTTTGAGAGAATTGATGTTATGATAGCTACAAGCAATCGTGTTGAGAGAAAGGAGAATGAGAGAAATCATCTCAATCTTGCCCTAATTGCGGAAGTGAATGAGAGCTCACCCGTGGTAGATGTTGATAAGATTATAGCAAGAAATAACATCACCGACTTGAGAATATTAGAGATCCTACACGACATTCTCATATCAAAAATATGAAGATGGACTCATTTGGGCACAAAATACAATATTCTCAAGAATTTCAATTGCATAATCAAGTAGTATCTTAGATTATATCCACTTAGGATGATAGTGATGATGATTTTGTTGAGAATGATAAATTTTATGTTGAAAATATAAATGATTTGAATGATTGATAAACCTCATTTATATATTATATTCAATTAGGATTTTATCTCAAAAACAATGTATTTTATGTTAATTGTTAAGAATTTATTCAGTTTTTATGTCGAGTTCGAAATACTGCTACATTTCTTATTATTTTGCAGGTTATGGAATGTAAACAAGGATGTCAACATGAGAAACGATGCTTGAAACGAGATGGATCGAACCTACATGAAGAAATCAAGTGAAAACACTTCTGGATAAAAATTGCGGACCGTAATTATCAAATTACGGACCGCAATAGTGGGGTTTGCTCTCTGGTTCGCTCTGATAAGAAAGTGCAAAAATTATGGACCGTAATTATCGGGACTGGAAGCGCGAACTTGCACTTTAAAATGGTTTTCTCATTGGAATTAAGAGATTTTGACACCCCTTCGTCGAGGACATCTCTCAACTGACTGGAGAATAGATCCTAAACAAGAAAGAAAAGGAAAACACTATTAGAGAGAGATTTGAAAAAGATAAATCAAGAACCGGGCGAGAAATCGTAGATCTTCTTGGTGTATTCTTTTCTTTACTCTTTTCTCATGTTGTACTCCTGTTTAAACATGAATTTTTGTACAATCCCTGACATGATTTGTGGCTAGACACTCTTTTAGGGGTCTAGGTGTAAACTCGATGACTCGAATGGTTTAATTTACTTGTGTGTTGATCTTTTAGTTCTTGTTGTTTTGTCTAAATTGGATGTTTAGTTTTAATCAACTGCATGTTACCCTAGAAGTGAAAGAGAAAACCGAAAGATGGAACTGAATCTTCTAACTCAAAATAGTGATTTAGGTCGTAGGCTAAGTACTTAATCGTGAAACTTATTACCTAAGGGAAAATCGAGGAAACCCTAGAAATTATGTGAGGTACCGAAAGGCGAAGTACAAATTTAGGTTATGCCAAAGTGATTCACTGATCTTAATGGACTTAGACTTGTAAGGTGGGTACTTAATCGTGAAACCCGAATTGTTTAGGTACGGTATCAAGTCACGAAAGTATAAATTTGGTACTAAATCTGATATTGAATCCCCGACAAACACTAGAACATATTAAAAGATCAAATAGAGTGAATTGACCAAACGAGTGAGAGTGAAGCCGAAAACCCCTATAATCCTCTATTTGATAAACTTTTCAATCGTTGTTGTTAGATTTATGCACTCTTAGTTTAATACAAAATTCTCATTCGATTGTCTAGATTAGCGAAACTTATGAGAACCGGTAATTCACCCTTATCCTTGTGGTTCGACACCCCGACTACTACTTGACTAGGTCGTGCGCTTGCAGCTGAAATTGAGTATAAATTAGGATATTTATTATCTTAGCAAAATACACATCAATGATGAGGTTAAAATTAATTTTTTTTAATCTAATTTGGAGAGTTTATTCATGATTCATCTTTTTAAAGAGAGATAATTTAGAGTTTGAGTTAAAAGTTCATTCTTATGAGTCTAAATTATAAAATTTGAAAAAGAATAATCAAATACACTTAGGTGAAGTTACAACATTAAAAGTGAAAGTGTAAACTTTAGAACCTAAAAATATGACACTAAAATTTATATATACTTCAACAAGCATCACTTCAATGGATTTAGACAAACCTGTGGGTCAAATACCTAGTAACAAATCGGGTCTTGGGTATAAAAAATCATCCATAATTTTTATGTATCCTAAGAAAAAGGAAAACAATTTCGATGGTCAAATACACAAATTATGAAACCTAACAATATTAAATCTTTTAAAAAGAATCATAACTATGCATTTCAATACAAGCAATTTGCTAAAAAGACTAACAAAGGAAAAAAATTCAAGGCAATAATGTTATATCTTTTAATCCTAATTGGTCGAACAAAATATATTTTAAAGGACCGATGGATGGTTTACGAGTTTAAAAATCAAAATAATTTTCAAAACAAAGCTCAAAGACATGAGCATAAACATGTTATTTCTCAAAATAATAAGCGTGTTTCTAAAGAAAAACCTAAAATACAAACTCAAGAATTGAAAGAAAACTACCATAAGAGATTTGTCAATGGTAGTGAAAAGTCTTATACATGTATATTTTATAATTATTATTGTCGTATTTGTCATATTTCACTTGATTGCAAACTTTAAAAGATAAATAATATCATAAAATATTATTTGAGTTTCTAAGGTAAAGACTTAGAGACTTTTAGGTCTAATTTTTCCTTTAATTATTATATGTCATATACTTAGGATTGAGTTAGCAAATTTTTGAAATGAATTTTTTCTTTCATGATTTTTTTTTTATTTTTGATAGTATTTTAAAAAAAATTTATCTTATAAATGATGCATACATTAAGGAGGATCAATCATTTTAGGGGAAGCTAAATTGAAATAATTTCTTTTATTCTCACATTTTTGCTCGATTTCCAAAAAAAGGAAGAAATTTTTGGGTGAAATTCACATATCATATGTTATATCTATACACACATGTATATTTTGCAAATAAAAAAAATAGGGAGATTGTTGTACTAAATAATTTTTTTGATTTGTTGATTTACAAAATAAACTTGAATTTTATAATTTTCTTATGTGAGTTTATGCAGGGATTAAAATATAAAATATATTAGTACACAAGAATCAAGACTAATAATGGGATGCAAGAGCTTAATCAAAACTGCATTAGGCCCAGGTTTAGTTAGACTTAAATTGTGTTGAATTGGTTAAGGTTAATTGAGCTTAAATAGTAATGAAATATAAGAAAAATTGCTTCTGCCTAGCAAGTCATTATAACGATTTATCTCAATACTTAAAAATATTCTAAGACATAAAAATTTCTCAAAGAACCATAGTGAATCATTATTTAACGGCTCAGTAACAGTTACAATGGTTTAGTGAAACGTTATAATAGTTTGTCAAATTGTTATAACGTTTCAGCTCAAGAATCAAAAGTAAGATCCAACAACTATCATTTCTAAACTGTTACAACAGTTCTCAAGCCTTCATAACGATTTATGCTAGAAATAGTCTCTTTATCTGTTTTAGAAGGTCTATTTAAAGGATAAATTCTCTCACTGTTAATTATGAATCAAGGAATTAGTTCTACCTATTAAAATCATTTATTCTAGAGAACATATCAGCAATATCTTGAGTGAGAGAGTTAAGAGATTAAAAATGGGTACAAATTTTTATATGCAAATTAGGTGCAAAATGGGTACAAATAATAAATATTAATATAATAATAGACTAAAAAATTCTTAGACGCGGTTGTTGGAGAACTTTGTGAATTCGTGGGCCAGCCTCCATAGCATTAGCTTATTGGTCCAACCTAATAGGATGACTTACAATAACAAATAAATTGGATGTCATTGGATTGATGAAAATAAAAATAAACAGTGAAGATACAATCAAAATCATCCAATAATTTCCTTCAAATTGGAGAGGATCTCATCATCTCTGACATATGTAATGTACTAACTTGAATAAAAGTTATCTCACTGGGTCCAATTCTCTGGGACCGAATTTAAAATACAAATCTGAAAAATTTTACTGCAATCATACCTCTTTATTTACCCTCTTTTCTCGATCATTCTTAAAATTTATTTTAATTTGAAACAGAAATTTTGTGATTTTTAAATGTAAAATAAATTTTTGGAAACTCTATTGCAGACTTTTGATTTCATCATAGTTATTCTACAGAATTTGAAAATTTTTATTCTTTTTATTCCTAAGTTCAATAAGTTCAAACTGTTCTGTTTACTCATTTTATTTATTATATTTATCAAAAATAAAAATAAAAATGGAAGGAAGAATGACAAATCTTCTAAGTTCTAACAGGAACAAATAAGATACTATGAGATGATTGTATATTAGGCTGCTGAAATTGAGTTTGTTGGGCTCTGCTGGGCCAGTTGGTGAAGAATTTTATCAGGCATCTCATGCTGAAAGAACCCAAAATTTCCTTCCAAATCATTTTCCTGTCAAGGTTCCAAAATCCAAATCGATTGGATTTCTTTTATGGATTTCTTTTATATAAATCACAGATGTTGCATTGCGTATATTGCTTTTGGGGATTTGAATGGCAGCATAAATGACAGTATGCTAACCCTATCTAACATGCCATTTCAAGCAGAAGTGCTAATTTTTTTTCTAATTTTTTTCTCCATCACCGAAATCGAATAATGTTATCTTTTTTCACCAAGAAGAAATTGAAATTTACGACGTTAATATAACGTCGTAGATGTTTTATCTGCTAGCTAATAGTTCAAAGCCACTATAATTAATAAACTCATGATATCAAGGTCAAATCAAATATTGCATGGATTTAATGAACATAGATGAGAATCAACATCCTTATTCTTTATAAAATGAGATTGAAAATCCGTTGAAAATATCTATTTATCATTTTAAATGGATATAGATCGTCGATTAAAATAAAAATCAATCACAATCATTCCTTATTGTTAATATATATTGCTTCGAACTCTCCTCGTGTGCACATTATTTTTCTTCTTTCCAAGTCTTGACTCCCCACTTCCGCTCTTCCTTCTTCACTCTTTTTTGGGGACTTTTTTCATTTTTGAGTCCTCGCCCTTTTTTTCAAAAAAAAAAAAAATACTTACTCCCGTCCCCTCCGACCCGTGTTCACATTCTCTGTGGTGAATAACCACTGTAAAATATAAAGTGGGCAATTTTTTTCTATGCTACAGTACCAGACATCATTAAGATCTGTGCAGAGTAGGGGTGTCAATTATTGATCCGATCCGGTCCGACATGATCCGAAAATAAATGAATCGGATATGGATTTGATTTTTTATTATCCGAATCGGGTCGGGTTCAGGTCAACCCGATCCAACCCAATTAATTATGTTTTTTGAAGTAATTTTGTGATTTAGTACTAATTAAAGCTTAAATATACACTAATTATACATTAATTAAGATTAATTATAAATTAATTATTTTTTTATTGCTTAAAATTATATAAAAATAATTAATAATTAATTAATTATTTTACAATGGTCGGGTCGGGTATGGGTTAAGATTTTTTGATCCGAATTTAATTAGGTCAGGTTCGGATCGGGTCAAAAATAATAATAAAATAATATGACCCGATCCGACCCTGACCCGACCCAACCCATTAACACCCCTAGCGCTGAGTGATTTTGAACGATTCATATCACTTCAACTGATCACTGTACAATTTGCAGTACCAAGGATTAGGGGTGTCAATGGGTCGGGTCGGGTCGGATTCGGGGTCATCATTATTTTATTATTTTTCTTGATCCGACCCGTTTATATTCAGGTCAAAAAAATCTTGACTCATACCCGACCCGACCAGGTCACAGAACGACCTAACCCGACTCATATAAAATAATTAAGTATTTATTAATTATTTTTATATAATTTTAAGTAACTAAATATTAATTAATTTATCATTAATTAAAATTAGTGTATAATTAGTATATATTTAAGCTTAATTAATATTAAATTATAAAATTACTTCAAAAAAATATAATTAATCGGGTCGGTTGAGTCTATCATACTCGACCCGATCCGTGACGGATCAAAAAATCTTGATTCATATCCGATCTATTTATTTTCAAGTCATTTTGGATCGGATCGAGTTTTGATCAGGTCGGATTGACCCATTGAGTTGTGCCTAAGTTTTGAAACCTCTACCGAGGATATTTAGAATCTCTATTTTTTATAGTACTATAAATAAGTATAATAAACAGCTAAAGAGGGAATAATATTATGGTCAGATGAATAATAGTACGGACAATATTTAGATTCATGAGATTTAACGTTCAAATTCTGGACAACACTGTATTTTTTACATAGTTATAGAGGATGTGGATTCGAATATTTACTCCTCTGACCCTCCCCCTCTCTCTTTGCCTCTTTTTTCTGTCTCCTACCTCAGCCGTTTTTCCCTCTCTCCGATTCGATTGAGTTCTCCTTCCCTCCTCGGATCCACCTCTAGCACTCATCTTTCTTTCAAATCCTCGATTCGGCCTCTCTTATTTGCTAATAGAATTCTTTATCGACCACTCTGTGCTTCTCTCTCATCGTGTAACCGCAGATGGTAGATGCAACATCTCTGTACACCATGCTTTTCCCCTTTTCGGTCCTCTCGTGGCATGTAGAGACCTCTCAAGCTCGAATGTGGGTGCAAGAGAATGTGTGCCACTACGCAAAAAATTATATGTTCATCTCGCTTCTCTTCTTCACCTGTTGCTTGTTCGTGCCCTCTTGGCATTCTGACCATGAATGCCTGTTATTGTCATTAATAAACTTTAGATTTTTAGTTTATTTAGTTATTTTTGTGTCTTTTATATTTTCTGACAGATATAAAATGTTGATATCTCTTTTGTGATTTCTTGCATGTTTGGGCATTCGGGAAGGTGTGAGGTTATCTATAAGAAGTTTGAAAATGGAGAAACATCCAATTTGCAGCAAGTCGTTGTGCGTGTTGCTATGATTAGTAAAAGAATTTTATGAAGTCTACATGGTCTTTTGTTAGGTCATCATGGTGCATGTATGCTTTATATCATAAAGCATACATACATGCACTAATTTTATGATTAGTAAGTGAATCTCACATTTTCTATTGGTCTGTTTTTCTATTAAATTGTTGATGGTGTAGATTAAACTAGAGAAAATCGGACCTTAATTAGAGATTATTTTGAACTGTCACGTTTTATTGAGCAAATTTGGTAAAAATTGAAACTGCAAAATTATGGGAAGATGGATATGATAATGGTGCGATGCATTGTTGTTGTTTATCAGTCACAATAGTTGGTCAGTAGTAGCTGAATCATGTGTTACTTGAATTGAATATCCTATAGTTTAATGCAAATCTGGTGGTACCATCTATGCAAGACTATTTCTTAGTTGCAAAATCCACCCTTAATTAGCTCTGTATACGACTAACAAGTACTTTCTTTACCTACATTCAATTGTACAGTTACAGAACCTGACGAGGATAGGAATTCTGCTACATGCGAAGCAATAGTGGCAATGCCCGGCAAGCTACAAATCGACATGGAGAAGAGCTACTCAGAGATGGAGTTAAAAAGTGTTTAGATTTCATCCGGCGGAGGAGTTGCTGGATTTCTATTCGAAGCGAGTGGTGCAAGGAAAGAAGCTCCAGTTTGATATAATCTCCACCATACATCTCTATCGCCATGACCCTTGGGAGCTCCCTGGTAATTAAATTTACCTATATTTTACTTTTTGTTTTTCTTTTTGTGTGCCATTTTCTATTTTGTTCTTAATCAATTTATTTTTTGGGAAGACGATTAATTGATCATTTGTTCTCAACCAAATTGCAGCTCTAGGATTTGAGAATTGTGACTGTTATAGGAAACACAGTTCTAAGTCAAAAGCTAGGAGTTGAGTTTTTTTTTATCATGAGCACGACATATGAAATTAATAGATAAATAAATATATGAATGTATTTGTTCAACTTTCTAGCTGGGGCGAACAACTCATCATACACTATTTTGCCATTGAATATATAATTGCATTTGCTTGGGGGTTATATTAATATCTCATATATGAAGTAATATTATTATGCTATAAAAATAATTTAATAGACATCAATACGTATTTAATTTAACATGAAGGGGAACCCTATGCAAATATCAGTAAATTAGGGCGCGGATTGCATTTTTTTCTCATTATAGAACATGAATGAGTGCAATTTTCTAATGTGTCGCTATCTAATGATGAAATTACTTTGATAACATAGATTTGGCAAGGATTGGTGAGAGGGAGTGATACTTCTTTGCATTGAGGGACAGAAAGCAGGGTAATAGTGGCCAGCCGAGCCGTACCACAGAGCATGGATTTTGGAAGGTTACTGGGTTGGACCGACGTGTTAGCTGGTCTTCTTCCATCTCGGTGAGTGCTCGCTTCCTATCTCAAGTTCTCGGAAGACAGGTCAGATCCGTCAACCATAAAATTGATTTCAAATATCTTTTTCGTCAAATCCTTCATGCTGATATGATTTGAAGTCGTCTATAAATACTACACTAGTATTACAAACTCATCTCAGTTCAAAGTCTCTCTTATTTTAACTGCTTCTTAACTGTCACTACAAAAGAAAATATTATAGAATGGCAAACTATATTGAAGCTAATTTTGTATAATTAAATTAATAGGACTTTTCAAACAAATTAGCCACTACCCAATGCGACCCATTTAATACAGACCATCAGTTAAATTATATGAATGCTCCATCTCTTTCAATTTCGAAAGAGAAAGAACAAATAATGTATGTTAATGTTGAGTAAGTATGGAAATAGAGCATAGATAGCTCTCAGTTAATGGACTTAGTCTCCACCTAGCACTGATTGGAAAGGTTAGCAAATCAATTATTGTCCAAATCTTTTCTTTGAACAGATGAGAAATTATTTCATTTTAAGTTGATAAGAACCAATCACGTTACTTCACTTCAAATTCCCTTCGCAAAATATGTTCATATCATGACAATTTTCAGAGATTTGGGACTAATGGCACCACCAGATGATTGTTGTTGCCAAAGCTGAGTACTAAGCAATTTATGCCTAATTAGCTGGATATGGGTTATCGGATGCTTCCCAAGACCTGAAAATTGCTGCATGGGAGCACCTAATTTCATATATACTTGATGCTTTTTCCATTCCAAAGGTACAAATAACACTGTCTTTCTCTTCATAGGATCAGGTTTCATATTTATTCTGAATGTCATATTCAGTGCTTAGATGCATCTCTGCGATCCTGCCCCCATTCCCCAGCTGTCCAATTATTTACCATTTCAGTTTTGATAATTTTTCTCTCGAAGACTTTATATCAAAATCTTACGGGAATTAGGAAATTTTCCTTTTTAGAGTTCTTTAAGTATTTTTTTTTTTAAATTGCTCCAAAATAATAATAAAATAATGAATGTTTATGCATAAACATAAGTCACTTTATAAAATTCAAAACAAATACTTAAAAACTAAAAAAATAGAAATTTTTTATATCCGTAAGATTTTGATATAAAAAAATTATTAAGTATAATAATCAAAATTTAAAGATGATTGAGTATGTTTTTTATTTAAGAGCACAGAGGGCTAGGAGCACCATAGTTTTACTCTGTGAACTATGACATATGAGGAGATTTTCCAAAATTAAATCAGATAGAGATGGATGCGGGGAGATTTTACATCTATCTTTCACATTATAATGCACCTATATAATTATGAGATAGTATTAAAAAAATTCAACAGTCTGCATTAATTTTAAACACTTTTACTGATTTTTAGAGCTTGAAAGTTAAGTGTGCACATAGAAGTTGAAAAGTTTATCATCTTGTTAGTTGATTTTAGATAGTTGATCAGCGATGCCCCCGCATCGCTTAGTAAAAGTGTTTGAAAAGTTTGCATCCTTGTTCTCTCCCGGTGGTTGTTTGAAGAAGATGATGCAGCTCCATGATCTTGGCAGAGGACACAACGAAGTAAATGAGATGTAGAGCAACCCATAGCAAAGTCAAAGTCTGACATTGGACATGTTGGACAAAACAGATCCAGAGATCGTCGAGCGAAGCCATCCAAGAAGCAACAGATCTTGCATGTGCTAGATATGAAAGTCGGGATTAGACACGAGTTGGCCGTCAATGGCAATTAGGTGGGGAGGAACAACAATGGAGGAATCAAGATGCTTGGTAAAACCATAGCCATTAATAATTAGTTCTATTTGGGATCCTCATGTAAGCAAATTTGTACGATCGAGCTTAGTGGATATTGGAATGGAGATGTGAATCATTGGTAGTGAGGGTGTAGAGAGAGTAGGGGTGAAGGTAGAGGTGTTGCAATCAAATAACATAATTTGGGTGAAAGGGAGACGGCTTATCAGGATATCAAAGCTCTGATATCATATCAGAGTATGAGAGAGAGAAGAGAGGAGAGAAGGAGAATTTGAAAAATGATCTTGTATTTCTTTTACTAACAACATTACAAACTATCAGGTTTATAAATTTTCATGTCTAAGCTTAATTATAGTTGTAACTAACTCTCTTGTAGTCAACAGTCAACTCTATTACATTTAACTAATTCTTGTAATCTTGTTACAATAGTTGTTACACCTAACATATGTCATTAATCTTGCACTACCTCTATGCTTTGCAGGATAACTATTAACAATGTTGGTTGGTCTGAAGATTGTAACATTTACCAATTAATATATCTTTTGGCCTCAAAAGTCAAAACATAAGAAAATCAAGAAAATGAGAGCTTAGTCACGGTCTAATAGAATCTATTTTGTGAATTGAAGGATTTCAGGAAGGTAGATCCTGACATATGGGAATTTACAAATGATAATTTTTTATGAGGGCCAATGCCATATGTAGAAAAACATCAAACGCCGGCGTGGGACATCCAACAGTGGCAAGTGCAGTAGTAGTAGTGTGACAAATGGAGCAGCCACATGTGTCGAGTTGGGGAGCTTTGGTATGGAGGCTGAAATGGAGAAGCTAAAGAGAGACCAAAATCTATTGATGATAAAAAATAACTAAACTAAGAAAGCAACAACAAAGTGCCACAAAGAGATGATGGAGATGGAGTAGCGCGTTCACGCACGTACTCGACTGAAATTTGACAAATTGTATAGTTATATTTTGCTCTCGATCTGCTCTTGTGTTGCCGACTGATCTGATAAATTTCTCTCAAACTGTCAAGTCCCTCTCGATCTGCTCCTGTGTTGCCGACTGACCTGGCGAGCATCTTTGGGAGGATAGTGTCCATATATCAATGTAATCGGTCTGTCAATCCCTTCTCCCCTCTCATAATTTTACTGATCGGTGATTTGCTCTGGGATCGGTACGATTCCTCCGTGTAGCAACGCAAATGCAAAGAACTAGAAGATTAGTCATTTTTATCATATTAGTTTTTGACATTGGGCTATTTTTATCGTATTAATTTCTAAATGTGGCAGCATTTTTTGTCTATTTTTTTAAAATATAGATTAGTGGTCAAGGTGGTTGTTGAATGTGACAACAATGATTGTTATTATTTAAAGTGAGCTCTACTGAAGCTCTAGTTATGGGTGTTGGGTGTTGTAGGAATCTCACTAGATTAGCAACGCCTGATCTTCGCCAGACAACAACACTAAGATGGTTGATCTTTTGCTGACTACAACATTCAAAAGTTTATTGTTTCTGTTGCATCTTACAATTAGGCTCTCACTTCTGTTAAATTTCTCTTGAACAGCCTAATGAAATGCAAAATTATAGGGTCAACACTGCACCTGCTGCTGAGCTGCATGGTGGTGGTTATGGCGATTTCTTGTAAGCACTATTTGAGATGTTTTCTTTCAAATTGAGTTATGTTCTTTCATATCATTGTTTCATTCTTAAGATTTGAGATATGTTCTTTCAAATTCTCATTTAATTTAGTTTTGCTTATTGCTTCAGGTGGTCAGAAAAGCAAGGTCGCATTTGCAAAGATTACCTTTATGAAACTAATATTATTATTTTTAAGGTGGTCTAACAATCTTTTAAGTTCATCTCTAGCCTAATAACAAATAAGCTAACATTCTTTCTTTTTCATTTTGCATTTCTTGCATTGGTTAAATACATTCATTTTTTTTAGATTATCCATGATTCAAGTAACTTTATCTTATAACATGGTGGCTTGATGACATCAAATTACACAAAATTATCTCACATCTATTAGAAGTAAATGTCTCAAGGTAATTTCTTCTAATTTACTTTCTCAAGTTTGTTATTTTTGTTTTTTTTAAAGTAAAAAATAGATTGATGTTTTTTTTGTTATTATGATTATCAATTTTTTTCTTATGTTGGACTTAAAAAGAAATGCATTTTGCAATTTCAAACCACTATAGTTGGTGTTTGGTTCTGATTTGTTAGTGGCTAGTTTATGGATGTGTCAATCTTAATTTGGTATCAACAAGCCATCTTATAGTTTGCAAGTTTTATTTATTTTTATTTTGAAAAATAGGATTTGAGATCCTTGCGTTCCCTTGTAACTAATTTGGAAGCCAAGAACCTAGATCCAACTCTGATATTAAGTAGTTTGTTTGTACCAGTTTGAAAGCTGAATTCCTCATCTTTGATAAGGTATATTGGCTTTCAATCCTTATAAATTATTTACCAGTACATTTTATAAATCATTTCTTAAAGCTATTAGAAATGAGGGATTGTTAGGTGTAACAATTATAGTAACAAGATTATAAGAATTAGTTAGTTATAGTAGTGATGACTATTGACTACAAAAAAGTTAGTTACAACTGTAATTAAGCTGAGATAGAAATTTATATATACCTGCCTGTTTGTAATACTCATTATGAAAGAAATACAAACCTGATTCTTCATCTCTCAATCTCTAACATGGTATCAATAGCCTAATCCTGATTATCCCTCTCTTTTTCTTGTTATTAATAAGTACAAACAATCTAGAGTTTCTCCACCAGCCGTCACCCACCACAGCCTCAGGTTTTCCCGTCAGCCACATCTAAGCCAAGCCCTCCCTTATCATCGCTACCAACAATGGCAACACCTTCAACCTGTTTGCCTTCTCATCCAGTCAGCGATGGTCGTCAAGCCCTCAAGGTCGATGCACCCCCTCTTGCTAGTGTCGTTTCACCCCATCTTCCTGTCAAACCCCTTCTCATGCACTGACCACCGACCATAGTCAGGTCGTGATGTCCCACACCCGACCCGCTCCAGCCCCTTTACTGATTCCTCACTTCTCGCTACCCCTTCTCCCCTTTCACCTCCCTACTGGACTGCAAGTCCCTTCCCCACTGGACCGCAACCCCTCCACTGATCCCTTCTCTAACGTACTGACCATCAATTTCTCAAGCTGGATCTATTCTGACTCGCTCGACAATTTCACACCCCATGGGAGGCACCCGAGCTAGCAGGCCCCTATCTTTCTTCATGCTACTGCCTTGAGCTAAAATCGGTGACATTTCTCCTCTTCTTTTTTAGCCATATGGGACGTGTGTCGAGACTAAGTCTCAAACCTTGGTACTCCTTGTTGTTAGTTTTCCTTTATCTTGTACCAGTATTTTTGCTGGCACTAAATTAGTTACCTTCTGTGTTGAGTACTTCTCTAAGAACATACATTACAATTTGTTGTTTTGGATTTGTGGTGTGTGATTTCTTGTTCCTGGTCTTGCTCCTTTGCCTTGCGTTGTTACGCTAGTTATTTTGGTGTTTGATGCACTTGTGTGCGCCACCATCTGGGGTTCACTGCCACCATCAAATATCGGGTCTCATTTCACAAAATAGCACTTGCTCGGGTTTCATCACCGCTCGAATTTTCTGCTCTCTCTCCTACTAATCTAGAGTTTCACCATCATCACCACCCTTAGGTTCACCACCACCATCAGTTCTAGGGCTTCATTTTGAGAGCATCACCATCAACCACGATTCATCGCAGGCTAAAGGCCAAGCCAATGAAGAAGGTCAGTTATGTGCATCAAGACATATTTCTTATTTGTTGAAAATAAAGTCACTAATTGAGATTGTAATGTAAGACAAAATCTTAATTGATGACTCATGGATTTCTACAGGCATCGACCCTTTTAGCACTAGTGGCTGCACACCTTCTGCACTAGTCCCTCGTAGGCGCTAGAACTCCCATGGCGAGCACAAATGGTGCAAGAACGAAATTTATGTTTTTTTTTTTCATTTTACCTTATTTGTATAAGGAGATATGCTTGTACTTTATGGGGTTTTTTTCTTTTTTTTTTCTTTATCTTCCTTCTGATATGTATAACTCTTTTTTATTTTGCTTTAATAAAAATTATTAGTAGGCTTTTCGTCTACTACATCAAAAAAAAAAATATAAGAGTTTATTATGAAATGTATGGTTGAAGAAGATCTATGTCCCAATCTCTTATGCCATAGAGAAGTGGATACACACTCTTCAATCAAAGCAAGAGGTGAAGAGATAAGGTGATAAAGATCATTAGTTTATGGAGCTTGAAGAAGGGGATGCTTCATGTGGCGGTTTTTCATTAAAAAAATAAGGGGTGAAACTCCAAAATAACATCATCGGAGATGCTAATGAGATTCTTGATAATATATGGTACATGTAAAACATCATTCAAATTTAAAGAACCATTTGAAGAAGAAAGTGAACAATGATCTAGATTTTGAATGACAATGTCAGAGTCATTACCAACTAAAAAACGATCTTGACCATCATAGGTATGGAAAGATATGAGGTTGTTCAAGTTGAAGGTGACATAATGAGAGACACAGAAATTAAGAAAACACCCTTCTTGCGGTGTGGAGATGGCAGCGTTGAATGCTTGAGGTGAAGAACGATATGCATCATTATCGAAATGGTGCCAACGATCAATTGCTTCATGACCTCTTTTCTTATACACTTGACACAGAGGTTTATTTACTATGCATTGAAAAGAGAAAATGCCATTGTCTTAACCAGCGCTTGGAGAAAATTTAGCAGCTACTGGGCCTCTGTTAGGAGAAAACGCATATGGTTCCTCAATAATGGGTTGAAATGAGAAAATCTCACGACCTCTTCCTTGAGAGGAATGTACAGGACCTCTTTTATTATAAGAGTAAGGTACTGAGCTGAATGAATGTCCTCTATCTTGAACTGTAGGTAGAGAAGTACAAGGAGAAGTTGTCAGGGCAGGAGAGGGAGAGGAAATCAGAGGAGAGGGAGAGAGAGGGTGAGGAAGGTGAGAAAAGAGGGAGACGGACAACACGACCTCCCTTGTGTAGGGTTTTATCGTGGAGGAAGCGACTTCTTTTATTTCACGATGAGAAGGGAGGAGCCCTATCTCCGAAAAACAATATTCTTTATGTAATAATAAAATCTCATTTTTTTACCTATTACTTTCAATAAATTAGATCTTTATGGTGATTGTTGTAAAGCAAAGACACATATTTTGCCTTTTAATCCTTCTTCTTCTATTGCTACTACTCATCTACATATGGTATATTTAGACTTATGGGGCCATTCCTAATTGTTTCTATGAATGACTTTTGCTATTATGTATATTTTATTGATGATTTTTCTAACTTTTCTTGGATTTATTTTTTTCGCACCAAAATGGACTTGTTGATGTTTTCTCCAAATTTAAATGTTAAGTTGAAAATCTTTTTAGCTATACCATCAAAATCATTCAAACGGATGGAGGTACGAAGTTTAGGCTCATTTCTCGACTTTTTTCTTAAATTCTACATCAAGTCTCATGCACATACCCTCAACAAAATGGGATTGCCGAGCAAAAATATCATCATATTATAGAGCTTAGCCTTGCTATCATTTCTCATTCATCCATATTCTTGAACTAATGGAATCATGTGTTTCAAAGTATGATCTTTATTATTAACTATCTCCCTCTTACCATTTCTCCACATATTTCTCTTTATACTATTCTTTTCATCAAAAATCTTGATTACACCTTCCGCACTATTGGATGCCTTTGCTATCTTTGGATTCATCCTTATAACTCTCACAAACTTTAATTCCATAATTTATCTTATGTTTTCTTAGGGATTGTCAATAATTAAAAGATTAGAAATGCCTTCACATCATGACTAACAAGATTTATATTAGCCATAATGCTCATTTTAATAAGATAATATTTCCTTTTGCTTCTACAACACCCTTCTTACCTTCTTCCAATAATTCCCTAGATATTACTATCCTTCATTTCTTACCTATCTCTTCCCCTCCCTATACTTGAGTCTGCTAATAATAATCCACTTGTTTCAGAACTAGTTTCAGCGTCTAATATGTATACTTGAGTTTGCTAATAATAATCCACTTATTTCAGAACTAGTTTCAGCGTCTAATCTGTACTGTAGTGCTACAACACCTCCCCTGAACATCACTGGTCCAACAGCAACACCTGAGCTGCTACCAGCATCTGCCTAGACTCTACTACAAGTCTACTAGCAACGTTTAAAACTCATTGCATCTCCTCTAACAGCCTCTAAACCAACACTTTTGACAACCCCTCTTATTCCTCCTTCAGTCCATCATGTGACAACACATAGCCGAGCCCGCAACACTCAACCTCATGAGACATTACTCACCATCAAACACACTCTTCCATCTATTTTTTTGAATAATCAACTTCTTTAACAGCTGCCAACAAATTACCCGAATGACATAAAGTTATTTCTCTTGAACTAAATGCTCTTGCCAAAAATAGAACTTGGATACTTATTCCTTCTAGCCCCGACAAAAAGCCATTAGTTGTAAATAAATTTATAAAATCAAATGAAATGTCGATGATCCTATAGAGCGCTATAAAGCCGATCTTGTCATCAAATGATACAATCAAGAAGCCGAAATTGATTAATGATTACCATGAGACCTTTAGTCTCATTGTCAAACCTATCACTATTCATGTTATACTTTCACTTGCAACCTTAAGCAATTGGCTAATTAGATGTCAATAATGTATTTTTTCATGAAGATCTTGAAGAACAAGTCTTTATGTCTCAACCATCGGGGTTTACAGATTTTACATTTTCAAATCATGTGTGCCTTCTCAAAAAAATCCATTTATGATCTTAAACAAGCACCTCGTACGTGATTTCGTAAGTTAACTTCCACTCTCTCAACACTTAGCTTCAAAGCTTCTCAATCAGATTACTTTCTTTTTATACGAAGTGATTATATCTATATTACCATTGTCTTGGTTTATGTTAATGATATCATTATCACAAGATCCGATCTTTTCTTATGACATCTCTCATCTTCTCCATTGACTCACAATTCTCTTTCAAAGTCCTTGTTTTTTTGCACTATTTTTTTTTTAGAATTCAAGTTATTTCTCAAACCAAACCAATGACATTAACCTCTCTCAACTTCACTATCTTCGTGAACTACTTGTTCATGCAAAGATGGATGATGTCAAACTTGACATAACTCCTTTTGCCAAAATGATCCTCTTTTGAAGTTTGATGGTACTCCCATGGCTGATGATCATCTCTATTGTAGCATAGTTAGTGCTCTTCAATATGTCACCATCACTAAATTGGATATTTTCTATGTCGTCAATAAAACCTCCTAATTCATGCACTCTTCTACCGATGAGTATTGAAATAGAGTTAAGCACCTCTCGTGGTATCTTAAAGGCACCTTATCCCTTGGTCTTCATATCCATTCCAATTCCTCCTTTGAGCTTCATACATACTTTGTTGCTGATTGGCCCGACTGCCCTGATGATTGATGCTCAACATCAAGGTTTTATGTGTTTTTTGAATCCAACTTACTCTCTTGGGGATATAAGAAACAAACAACAATTTTAAATCTAGCATTGAGGCTGAATATAGGAGCATAACAGACGCTTGTACTGAGTTAATTTGGCTTCAGCAATTACTTCGTGAACTACATGTTCCTATTACCTCTAATACCATCCTTTGATGTGATAATTTTAGAGCAGCACTTCTTACATCCAATCCATTTTTTCATACACGGACGAAGCACACTAAAATTGACTATCACTTTGTGTGGGAAAAAGTCACTAACAAGTAATTGAATGTTCGGTTCATTTCCTCCAAGGATCAGCTTATCGATCTCTTCACTAAATCACTCACCGCTACTCGGTTGAATTTTCTACGTGCCAAACTGGCCTTATGTGTCCCATCTAGCTCAGTTTAGGAGGGGGGGGGGGGGGTTAAGTGTAACAGTTATATTAACAAAATTATAAGAATTAGTTAGTTGTAGCAGTGATGATTGTTGACTACAAAAAAATTAGTTACTATAATTAAGCTGAGATAGAAAACTATATATACCTATCTGTTTGTAATATTCATTATGAAAGAAATACAATTCTGATTCTTCATCTCTCCTTTCTTCCTCTCTCACTCTCTAACAGGGATGCTAACTGTAGCCTAGAAAAATGCAAGATTACAATTTCAGTGAAATATGTCACACTAACTGGATTCTATGTTAATTTTTCTCAAAACTTTTGTATTGTGCAATTGTCCATCCGTTCCTTTTGTTAATTTTTGTTGTATTATTATTTATATCCTTAAGATTTTTTCATGTCTATCTACGAACTTTGTAAATATTTTTTTATATATTGAATATCAATATATTATCTAAACAATAGTGCTAAATCAATTGACACCTATCTCTATGCACGTACAATCCCGCCGCGTAGCGCGGATGAGAAAAAAAAATAGTTATAATTAAAGCAAGGCACATGTAACATGTTGCCGATTTTCCTTAGGTTTGATGGAGGCAAATAAATATGGATGTATTTTCAATAGAACAAATGTCAGGGGATCTTATTATTAATATCTTCATTGGTCCGAAATTTCTTATCCATACTTGAGTTATTATTTGTCATGATCTTATTATGTAACCATTTTTGTATAATATTTAAATTATTCAACTTAGATATTATTAATATAAATGATAACTATTTAAATTGAATAATAAAATTAGTGTACAAAGTAAGTTGCATAATAAATTTATTAATATAAATAATAATGTTGTTTAATATGAATAATAAATTTGAATAAAACCAAATGTCTAGTATAAGAATTTTAAGTGCTCAAGTTAAAAGTAATCAACGGCGTACTTTAACTGCATCCATATCTACTATCTGTTACCATATTATTAATATAAATAATAATGATTTTTAATATGAATAATAAATTTGAATAAACCAAAATGTCTAGTGTAAAAATTTAAGTGCTCAAGTCAAAAGTAATCAACTGCGTACTTTAATTGCATCCGTATCTACTTTCTGTTACCATATTTAATTTAGTCTAATTTCCCTCTGGGACAAGTTGATGCTTTTAGTTGAAAGAATATTAAGCTCATAAGCTGCCGTTCCATCTTTCTTTTTTTTTTAGGGAAAAAAACTCTTATTCTAGTTAAGTCTTCATGATTAATCCCTGAGAAACGGGGCTTGTGCTTGGATTGGATCCTTCAATGAAGCATACGGGTCATGTTACTCATGTAATTGCAAAGCTACAATTGCCTATATTGAAGGAAACGTTTGTGATGTCTGAAAATAATATTATCGTGATATGTCTCAAAATTACAAATTAAAGGATGTGAAATTTTAATTAATGTAAGCTTGCATATATTAGATTTTTTATGGTATTTTTTTAATCGGCGCTTAGGGTAGCCGGTAGGGGTGTCAATTCTTGACCTGACCCGACGGGTTAACTTGACCCGATCTGATCCGACATGATCCTAAAGATAAATGAGTAGGATATGAGTTTAAATTTTTTGGCCCGAATCGGGTTTAGGTTAACCCAATCCGACCCGATTAATTATATATTTTTGAAGTAATTTTATGATTTAGTACTAATTAAAACTTAATTATACACTAATTAAGATTAATTATAAATTAATCACTATTTTATTGCTTAAATTATATAAAAATAATTAATTATTTTATACGGATCGGGTCGGGTTTACCCGTGACCTGTCGGATTGGTATGGATCAAGATTTTTTTACCCGAATTTAATCTAGTCGGATAAAAAATATTAATATGACCCGACCTGAACCCGATCCGAACCCGACCCGATCCGAGCCATTGACACCCCTAGTAGCTGGTCACTGCATCATAATGCAAATATAATGATTTAATATTTGTTTGGAGGCCATAGGTTGAAAATCAGAATGAAAATATTCTATAAATAATTAAAAGAATTAATCTCGGTTTTTATCTTAAAAACATTGTTTAATGAGTACATATCGGATAACCTAAAACAAACGATTAGAAATATGTCACATTCACACAGTTCTGTCTTGCCATGACCATGAATCCGAGCTATTTTGTTGAAAAAAATATATATTATTTGACCATGCTTGACATAATTGCAATTATGTTTCAAGTTCCAACAACTTATGTGGCTTAATCGAAAGCATAATGGAACACCAACAAGTCAATTCTTTTGGAAGCCCGTAGTGACTAGTGATGATGATGGAGATAAGGTAGGCATTTAATACAAAAAAATGTATGTTATATAATAAATTAATAATTCAAGAAACATGTAATTAATGCTAGCAGTAAAAAGGGGGTGGAGGATGGTGTTGCATTCAATGTCTGTCCAAAGACTCTAAAACAAATCCAGCCTTAGAGGTTAAAAAGTTATATGCCTTGGATATTTTGTGAAAAATCCAAGTAGCTTAGGCCTAGTGAGTCAATAAAATATCTGATTCTTAACATAGTAACAAGTTCATGATTTGAAAAATGTTCGGTGAGGTAAAAAATTTGACGTTCGGGTATAATACAGGTATAATTCGGGAATAGTTTGTTTTATATAATATAAATAAAATATATATTATAATGATAAAATATTAAAAATATATTAAAAATATAAAAATCTATTTAAAATAATATATAATGTGTTTTTTGCCGAATAATTCATGAATAAAAAGTTACTTTTACAAACAAAAAAACGCACTATATATTAAACTAAAGAATTATTCGTGAAACATTCGGTTATGGGTGAAAAATGAATTATTCATGAATTATTCGCAAACAATTCGTGAATCTTGTTACTATGATCCTTAGCATGGTAAAAAATTCGGGACTCGGAATTATTCGGCGAGGTAAAAAATTTGTGATTTGAGTATAATTCGGGAATAGTTCATTTCATATAATATAAATAAAAAATATATTATATTGATAAATTTTTAAAAATATATTAAAGACTATAAAATTTCAATTAGAAGAATATATAGTGTGTTTTTTGCCGAATAGTTAGCGAAAAAAATTTTTTGACCAAAAAATTATTATATATTAAATTGCTGAATTATTCGTGAAACATTCGGCTATGGGTACAAAATAAATTATTCGCGAATAATTCACGCACCCTGTGACTATGATCCTTAGCATAGTAATAAATTCAGAATTCAGGAATTATTCGGCAAGGTCAAAAGTTCGTGATTCGGGTATAATACGGGTATAATTCAGGAATAGTTTGTTTCATATAATATAAATAAAATATATATTAAAATTTTTAAATTTTTTAAAATATATAAAAACTATAAAATTTCATTAAAAATAATATATAATGTGTTTTTTGATAAATTATTAGTGAATAAAATATTTTTTGACCAAAAAATACATTATATATTAAACTGACGAATTGTTCATGAAATATTCGGTTATAGATAAAAAAAAAAATTATTCGCGAATAAAACTTGATCCTTATAGTGTAGTCGTGTAATAAAGACCATCTAATCCGCTATTATCCACCAAATTGCAAACAAATGTAATTTAATGCTTCTCTTTATCAGGAAAAAAATGATTTTTTTTTTGCATATTTTTCACGAGAACAGAGGATTGAAAATCTAAAATTCGCTTTTCAACGCAATAAATGATCCTAATCATCCAATTACGATATTTTCGCGTTAGTAAATGAAGTCTAGAACTCTAGATTGTTTATTTTGATAGTTGATGTAAGGATCATCAGATTATTTTACCTCTTTTTTTTTCCTTAAAGGGTTCATGCTTTCATAAAATTATTGTGAACATGTGTTTCTCAATGTATTTTTTTATTCGAAGAATATTATTTTAGCCGATTATGATGGGTGTGATTCTTCAAATTTAACTCAACTATCAAATAAAATTTATGTCAATATGTATCTTTCAGTATTTGTGACTTTCATTTTTTTAGTAATTTAATTGCAAATTGAAAATTCTGATACGGAATTTCCCGTTAACATCGGTATTTTACATGGTATGAAAGCTCAGTACCAAGATACAGTGTCTCGTAGGTATCATACAAAATCAGTGCAATCGAAAGGCGTCTTCTAAAATTATATATATATATATATATATATATATATATATATATATATATAATTGTAGGCCCCTTTCAATATAGTAATAAACAAAAGTAAAATGATGTCCCAATTTGAAGGGAAACAGAACAAAGGATGGTGGATGGGGCGGGCATTTCCTATTAAATAGCATGTTTTGTTTGGTGGAAGTCTATTCGGACTTGACCCAACAAAGATTTCCAATCAAAATAAAACCATCGCTCTCATCAGTCATTATATTTCCAAGTTTGAGATCTTAGTTACACGTTAAGTCCTTTAACTTCAATTGCATGATTGCATCCTTGGATTTGTAGTAGAAGGTTAGATGCATATCACGTGGGATATTAATTTCCCATAAAATATCTTGAGCTATAAAAGCTAAACATTGTTCCAATGTAGACTTCCATTATCATCTCATACCACAATATTTAATCCTTAAAAAGATAATATTACAAGTGTTATCTGGAAAACCAAGATCTCATGGTACAATTGACGATTGCGATATACTTTTTAGGCGTAATAATAAAAAGAAAAGAAGGAATTTTTATATGAAATTACCAAGTATTTGGTTCTTTTGACGATATCATATTCTCACTTTATACAGAATGCCTATACCTTTGCACCAACAAAAGACATTGTTCTGTACCGGTATCAAACTCCTTTCTTGACCTAACAAATTAGTTGATAATTAATAACTTTTAATTTAAATGAAAATAAAAGGATCTTCAGATTGTTAAGATAAATTCTGTTATTTTATGCACTAAAGTAATATAAAATGGTGTATAAAACATACAGTATGATAGATTTCCCAAAAGTTTTGTATCATTTTTTCCAAATGAATGTAGGACAAGTCTACTTATATTTTATGGTGGCGGAATCACAAGCATTCAGTGTGGAGTGTCCGAATAAAAAGAAAAGGGTGTTCGGATTTTTTTTATTTTTTATTTTTCACTGCGACAAAAAAAAACTTAATTTTTAATAAATTAAGAGGGCACCCAACGTTGCCTTGCTTCCCCGGCTTATATTTAGTATTTCATAAAAATAAACAATATAGATAATTTGAAATAAAAATGTAAACTTCGATCACAAAATTGATAACACGCTTATATTTACCATTTTACATAAACATTTGAGACATACAAAATTTTCAGATGACATCATGACAACTATTTCATTTTCATTTATACTGCCAATCTATACGGTATAATTGTCGCAACATCACATGCACCTATATACTATAATAAATGAAAAATTGTAATTCCATATTAAAGAATTGCAGTGTGGTCATTAATTTTTGTACAACTTTAAACGGTTGCGTGAGATGACGCCCAATTTTGCCTAATGCCCCACACTTGAACAGTTGAATGTGAAGATAGCTCTCAATCCACGTGATGTGAATTCATATACGTTGCTTCTTAACCTCAACTTTTTTGTCGATTGTAAATTAAGAGGGGACAACACAGATTCATTTCTACCCATGACAAAAAATATATTTTTGTTGTATTTTTACCCCCATTTAGTTGTTAGCGCATATGTGTATATAATTCTTTTTTTAATTGTGATTTCTTTAGGTATATTCATGAGCAGGATCAGGATTTATACTTGAAATGTGCTAAAGATTTGAATAATAATCATTTTAATAAATAAATTATTAATTACTTAATAAAATTATGAACGTGTCCGATAGCTAAATATTTACTAATTTAGAAAACTTGCAAATTGAAAAAAAATGCTAAATTAATAAATATTTCTCCTTCTCTGAAAAATCAGAATTGCTAGTGTTACGTTATATTTAGCAGATCATTTGCTGATTTGCAAGGAGGTATATGCTAATTGAGGGACCAAAGGATATTTTGTATATGAACTTTGCTTCTTTCTTTTTTTCCCTGCAATTTTATTGAAAAAGCAAACTAAGTGTTATGTAACATGAAATCCGTATGTTTATAGTCTGGGAATTGATAATTGCAAAATAAGACAGCCTGCTATTTTGTACCGGTCTCTCATATTTTGTTGTTTCACTAGGGTGCTCTTAAATTTATCCCTTTCTAAAATGGAAAAAGAATTATATCCTCCAATTAATTACTTGCCTGAACTGCAAAATAAGAACGGACAGCTAAGATACCTAATGCCCTCTAATATGAGGTCATAAAGTAAACAATATTCATCTATCTTGTGTACTATTAAGAAATAAATGCTTTGCCGCTGAATTTGTTCAAAAAGTAACTAAACATTGGATCTGTTTTGTGGCTTGTTATCTTTATTAAGATGTTAAAATTAACGTCCCCGTGTTACAAACTCGGTGGTCGTAATATCCTCGGCCCATAAAATAAATTAAAATAATAACTTAAATACCTTAAAATGGAAGGAATGCAACGATAGATGAAGAGAGTTTAGTAAATTTCAATAGAGATAAGGTTTCAACCGCCAGAGTTCAAAAATTAATTGAAAATAAATGTAAAGAACAAAAAAAAAATTTGTTTTTCTAATAATTGCAAAATTTTGTTACCGTTAACCCCTGCGACATTCTAAAACAGTTTCGACCTTCTCTTGCTCTAATCGTACTTCAGTACTCCTGGCAAATCATTCTACTCTCATGATGTTGAACTGATACACAAAAGAATTCACGAAAAATTCACAGAATATCTAGTCTCTATTTCTAATCTCCTCATTAAACCCGCGCTTCCTCTTTTTAACCTCCCCTCCTCGCTGTGCTCAGAGCTTGTCCCTCAGACCTACTCTCTGAGAGAGAGAGAGAGGAGAAATAAATGCACTCGCCAACAGTTTTCTCTCCTCCTCCCCACCAGTATTCGAAAGTCGGTAGATCCAGGTCACGCTCTCGCTAAATAACCCTCGTCCCTGGCTAACACAGTAACACTCTACTCCCAGCAGAGCCATTCCTCATGAAATGTGGAGTTCAGGCGAGTTGGCATTCTCTAGGTCGAGTTCGTACCGAGCCGACACTAACGATGAGGAGGAGGCCTTGCGATGGGCCGCAATCGAGCGGCTTCCGACCTTTGTCCGGGCTCGTCGCGGCCTCCTCAGGCGGATAGAAGCTGCCGGGTGTGGCGGGAGCTGCCGAGCTGGTGGTGGTGGCGAAGATGGAGGTGAGGCTTTGTTTGCTGAGGTGGATGTGGAGAGACTGACGAGAGGGGACCGCACTGCTCTCATTGACCGTTTGCTAGGTGATTCAGGCGATGCTGAAAACTTCTTTCAGCGAATTCGTGAGAGATTTGATGCGTGAGTTCTTTTTTCCTTTCAATCTCTGTGGAGTTTATTTGAGTTCTTTTGTTTTAAATTTTGACGTCTACATTGCATTATTGCATAAGTGACTCTTGTTTTTTACGGCTTTTGAGATCTTTTCATAAAAGAATAAAGAGAAGAAGGATTTGGCGGTTTTTCAATTGTTTGAGGAGAATTCTTCCTCATGCACCTTTTAGAATATAAGCTTTGCAAAGAGATACAGATACTACAATTATGTCATACCACTATACCTCTGACCCCCTGAAATTGACGCTATTTGAATTATTATTTCTTCCGATATACTTGTTGTATTTTTAAATATTATCTTTGTAATGACATATGAACCTTTCTGCTTGCCTTCTATATGTTCTTTAGTTTGAATTTTAGCATTAGTTAGCTTACTAATTTGTTTCCTGCTTTTCTTCTCCATTGTATGAGCAGTGTTCAGCTTGAATTTCCAAAGATTGAAGTAAGATTTAAGGGCCTAAAAGTAGATGCATATGTCCATGTCGGCAGCCGGGCATTGCCAACAATTCCCAATTTCATTTTCAACATGGCCGAGGTATTTTCATTAACTCCAATTTTCCTTTCATTATGTAGGTTAGCTCTAATGTTCAGTAAAATTCTGATGGAAAAATTCTGCTTTTTTCAAGGCTTTTTTAAGGCATTTGAGAATATTCCCGGGAGGAAGAACAAAACTACCAATTTTGGATGACATCAGTGGCATAATCCGACCATCTAGGTGTTACTCAATTAACCATTCTTTGTTGAGCTTTGTGTCAACAAACATAGCATGATATGCAGTTAAGTGATACTTAATTTTATGATTATTACAGAATGACACTGCTGCTGGGGCCTCCAAGCTCCGGCAAGACGACCTTGCTTCTGGCTCTTGCTGGAAGGCTTGCTTCTGGTTTGAAGGTACATTTACAGGACAATTTATCTAATTCAATTTTAGGTCTCCAATATACACTAATGCTGTTATACAGTATATTCGGATACAGCTGGTTTATATATATATATATATATATATATATATATATATATATATATCACTCACAAAAACCACATGCTAATGTATCATAAACCAACTACATCCTATTATTGAAAGAAATAACAGGCTTGTTTATACTTACTAGTATAGCAATTTATTAATAAACATATTCTATAACAGATGTCAGGCAGTATAACATATAATGGGCATAAGCTGACAGAATTTGTGCCCCAGAGAACATCAGCATATGTCAGCCAGCAAGACTGGCATGCTGCTGAGATGACCGTCAGAGAAACACTCAATTTTGCTGGAAGGTGTCAAGGTGTTGGGATTAAATATGGTAAGTTGGTTTTTGGCAGGAGTAAATTATTATATTTTCTTGACTAATGGTTAATGGTCTCCTTTTTTTTTTGTTCTTCTGACTTGACATTGTTTTCGACATTTGACAATCGACTGTCAATGTTGGATACTGCTTATTTGTCTTTGATAGTGAAAAAGAAAAGATTAATTTTGATGTTGCCAAAAAATGCTTATAATTCAGTTTTTAAGATGTAATTGAAGTATCTGGTTCCATGTCATTTTTTGGGATTGAATTCTGACATGAGTTGATAAACAGAAATGCTTATGGAGCTTCTTAGGAGAGAGAAGGATGCGGGAATAAAGCCTGACGGGGATCTTGATATATTCATGAAGGTGCATTATCTGATTCTGCAATATTTTCTTTGTTCTTTTTTTTCAGTTAATGATGGCTTAATTATAAACTTGCTTGAATTTTTTTCCTCTTTCTTTTTCTTCAGGCATTAGCTCTTGAGGGAAAGCAAACCAACCTTGTGGCAGAATACATAATGAAGGTATTTGCTCACCAAAATTAGGCTTTCTATTTTTTTCATATGTTTTGCTTTCATTTATACATTCAAGTAGTCTAAATTGCTGAGTTTTCACCTAGCCAAGATTTTAGGGCTGGATATCTGTGCTGACACCCCTGTTGGAGATGAGATGATTAAAGGCATCTCTGGTGGTCAGAAGAAGCGTCTCACAACAGGTTTTCCTACATTTGCATATATATTACTTTCTCAAGTAAAATTATATTGAAGCATGATTGGTCAGTAGAGCAATTGCTTGTGAAACTTAAATTGGGTTAATTTGATTTCACCTGTCTTTTTTACCTGGTCGGATTATTTAAGCAAATAGCTTCCGTGTTCCTCAGTTTTGTTGTTCTTTTTTCTGAGAGTAAATTTTTATACCAACCCTGGACTGTTGGTCTCTTCTTAAAAAAAAATATAAACAGTATAAAACTGGTGAGATCATGTGCTTATCACATTCTGACATGGAACTGACCTACTTGGTCAGTCTAGCTGCTTTGAGTCTGGGCTGGGTTACCCGAAAGTTTAGCTGGTACCCATTAGTACTGATTGTTCCTCACTAGTATTGATACTTCCATAATTCTTTCAGGTGAACTCCTTGTTGGCGCAGCCAGAGTGTTGTTCATGGATGAGATATCAACTGGCCTTGACAGTGCAACCACTTACCAAATAATCCAATATTTACGGCACTCGACACATGCACTTGACGGGACCACCATTGTTTCTCTCTTACAGCCAGCTCCAGAGACTTATGAATTATTCGATGATGTCATTCTCATAGCTGAAGGCAAGATTGTTTATCAGGGGCCCCGTGAGTCAGCTGTTGAGTTCTTCTCCTCCATGGGGTTCAAGTGCCCTGCAAGAAAGAATGTGGCTGATTTTTTGCAAGAGGTATCGTAATTACAAGATAGTTAATAGTAAGCTAGTGTACATATACATAGGGGGAGTTGTTTGCAAATTATCTCGCCGTATTAGTTGATCATGTTTTCTATATCTTTATACATCAGATCATTTTTTTCCTCATAGGTCTTGTCTAAGAAAGACCAGCAGCAGTATTGGTACATGTATGACCTGCCATACAATTTCATACCAGTGTCCAAGTTTTCAGAGGGCTTCAAATTGTTTAGTGTTGGCAAGAGGCTGTCAGAAGAGTTATCAGTCCCCTTCATCAAAGAGAACAGCATCCCATCATCTCTATCGACTTCTGATTATGGAGTTGGTCGGCTTGAGCTTCTCAAATCAAACTTCTCATGGCAGCTTTTACTTATGAAGAGAAACCTGTTTATCTATGTATTCAAATTCATTCAGGTACTAAAGTAGTGAATAATGCAAGTCAATATAACAGCCCATCATCCCTATGCTTTCTAGTTTTTGTGCCAACTAGTGAATAACAGAAAGTACCTCCTGGTATTACTCAAGTACACATTAAAATAACCACTTGATTTTATTTAAAGCCCACATGGTTTTTGCACCAAAACTTACAGTACACAAAGTCTTAAACAGAAAAATGCACATTATAAATAAGCCTACATAACAAACTCAAGAAAGACAACATATAAGCTGTAACTGATATAATGCAATGCAAACTGATTCTAGAAAAGAAAAATAAGGAAATGATATGATTGGTAAAAGGTCTATATTCCATTTATGAATTGACATAATTAATGCGATAATTATTTCATTTCTTATTTCTTCCTTTATTTTCTTTTATTTTTATTGCAGCTTCTGCTTGTGGCACTTATAACCATGACTGTGTTTTTTCGATCAACCATGCATCACAACACTGTAGATGATGGGATTGTTTACCTTGGAGCACTGTACTTTGCCATAGTTATGATATTATTTAATGGCTTTACCGAAGTAGCCTTGCTAGTGACCAAACTCCCTGTGCTTTACAAGCATAGAGATTTACACTTTTACCCCTCCTGGGCTTATACGCTCCCTTCATGGCTGTTGAGCATACCTACTTCTGTAATTGAATCTGCAATGTGGGTTGCAGTCACTTATTATGTTGTTGGTTATGACCCGCAGTTTTCTAGGTATTTGTTTGCATTCTGATATTCATCTTCTTCGCTAAACATACAAGATGCCTTGTCCTTGAATCAGACAAGGCCAAAAACAAGATGACTTCTTTTTCTGTAGAATATTCAAAGGCTATTGAAGTTATCTAGGGCATAAATAGGTTGAAAGAAGTTAATTTCTTCAGTGACATTGTGCCATTTTTCTGAACTTTGACCTGCAGATTTCTTGCACAGTTTCTACTGCTTTTCTTTTTGCACCAAATGTCAACGGCACTTTTCAGAGTGATCGCTTCGTTGGGTCGGAATATGATAGTTGCAAACACCTTTGGATCTTTTGCATTGTTGGTTGTCATGATCTTGGGTGGTTTCATTATTTCTAAAGGTACCTTAATCTTCTCTTGATACAAGTTATTATTTTGCATCTAAATGAAATTTCTGTAAATATGAAGGTTTTCAAATAAAATTTTCCTAGTACAGATTGTAAAAATATCTTGAAAAGTTAGTAATAGATTTATAAAAGTTTAGTGATACTGATACTGATACGCATTTGGTACATTAGGTATGAAGACATCAACTGTGGTTTTTTTTGTACATAATAATTACTTATTTATTGGTTTGTTTTGCCTTTTTGCTTTTGTTAGATAGCATACCCATCTGGTGGCTTTGGGGTTACTGGATTTCTCCTATGATGTATGCACAAAATGCAATTTCTGTTAATGAGTTTCTGGGACATTCTTGGCAGAAGGTAATTTTATTGTTCAGGCAAGCAACTGGAGTTTATATTTCTCGAAGCATACATCTCAATTTTCATTCATTCATTCATTTTCCTGTAGAATGTTACGAGTATTGGTAGTCCACTAGGAGAGGTGATCTTGAAAGGTTTCGGTTTATCAACTGAAGGATATTGGTACTGGATTGGGCTCAGTGCCTTGTTTGGTTACACAGTTATATTCAACCTTCTATTCACCTTGTTCTTGAAATATCTCAACCGTAAGCTCCTGATCATTATTCCATTTCATCATCAATCAAAACAAACAACTATTGCTATCCAACAACTCTTTTGTTTTTTTGAAAAGCTAAAACTTTAAAGAATGCTTATGTAGCTATTGGCACCCAACAAGCTGTTGTGTCGAAAAATGAAGCTCGAGATATGAACAAAAGGAGGAGAGGCGAGAAAATTATTGTGGAACTGAGATCCTATCTTCGCTCTGATTCATATGAAGGTATACTATACCAACATATTACTGGTATGTAGGATGTTACATATGGTGTTGACATTTTTCTTGTTCTCCAGCAACAATTACCAAGGAACAGAGGGGCATGGTGTTACCGTTTCAGCCACTTTGTATGTGCTTCAGTAACATCAACTACTATGTAGACGTGCCTCCTGTAAGTCCACTCCCATGTCTCCCTGGACTTTTCTCGAGCAAAAAATAAAATTTCGTTTTACATGTTTATCCATTCATATCCAGTTTGCTATCAGGAATTGAAGAGCAAAGGAATAACAGAAGACAAGCTCCAATTGTTAGTAAATGTGACAGGAGCATTTAGACCTGGTGTGCTAACAGCCCTTGTCGGGGTTAGTGGTGCGGGTAAAACCACCTTAATGGATGTATTGGCTGGGAGAAAAACTGGAGGAGTTATTGAGGGAAATATAACAATTTCCGGCTACCCAAAGAGCCAAGAGACCTTTATGCGAATTTCAGGCTACTGTGAACAAACTGATGTGCATTCTCCATGCATGACTATTTTTGAATCACTCTTGTACTCGGGTTTTCTCCGATTACCTTGTACTGTAGAAAATCCAACACGAAAGGTACTGGTTAGCCATTTTGAAGAAATTATATGCATTCTTTTTGCCAAACATAATATTTATATTATTATTTATTCACTCGAAATGCCCAGCAACTCAACCACCCAACATTTTCAATAAATTGGAGCACAATATCTGCAATAATGTTATTTTTATGTTTTATTTTTTAAAATAATGTCATTTAGCACTGATTTTTATTGGGGCCCAAGCTGTAATATCATTATATTCTTGGCATATGTTGCTGTTGCTTTTGATGTATTGATGAAGAAAGGATTTCTATCTTGTCATGTACATCGACTACTTTAAAAAAAAAAAAAAATAAAGAAAGAAAAATGATGGTTAAATTGCCTTAGCTTGTACTCCAACTTTTAGACACACTTTGCTTCTTGTCCTCTCTAATTAAAAAAAAAAATACTAGAACAAAACTAATATATAACCATCCAATGAATCCTAAATGATGCAAATGTGACATTTCATTTCATCTCCATCTATTACTCCCTTGCCATCATGTATGCAGTTAACATAAAGTCCTTTTCAAATTTTCTATAGGACTAATGTTCTGTGATACTTGGAACATATGAGCAAATGATTTCGGTTGTGAGAAATAGGATGGACTCTAACATATTTTTATATTTTTAGGCTTTTGTGGAGGAGGTGATGGAGCTAGTGGAGCTAAGTAAGTTAAGTGGTGCCCTTGTGGGCCTACCTGGTGTCAATGGGCTGTCGACTGAGCAGCGCAAGAGACTGACAATAGCAGTTGAACTTGTTGCAAACCCTTCTATTGTTTTCATGGATGAGCCGACTTCTGGCCTAGATGCAAGATCTGCAGCTATTGTCATGAGAACTGTGAGAAATATTGTAAATACAGGTCGTACCATAGTCTGCACCATTCACCAGCCGAGCATTGACATCTTTGAATCATTTGATGAGGTATTATTTGTAGACCTATATAAGCGGCTATCTGTTTTTGCATGTTTTCCTTTTTATAATTCTAATTCTTTTGTACAACTTGAACACTGTCAGCTTTTATTCATGAAGCGTGGGGGACAGCTTATATATGCTGGTGCTTTGGGCCCCAAATCATGTAATCTAGTTGAATTTTTTGAGGTACTATCTGTTCATATTTATAAACATGCAATTTGAACCCTTGAAATCAGGACATTGCTCAAGCATTGTTCACATAAAATTTTGAGATAGTGCAGTACTTGAGACTTGAGAGATTCTCCTTATAGAAATTCTTTTAATCATTATTTGATGAACAGGCAATTCCAGGAGTGCCAAAGATAAAAGAAGGTTATAACCCTGCTGCATGGATGCTGGAGGTGACAAGTCCATTGATGGAACATCAACTTGGCATAGACTTTGCTGATTATTATAGAAAATCCAGATTATTCAAGTAAATTGTTATTTTTGCAGCTAAGCAAATTATTTGCTATCATGTAATCATCATAAATCTAGAGCTTTTGATCATATGGCAAAATTTTCTAATACATGTTTTTTTTCCTCAGAATGAACAAGGAGATGGTTGAGAACTCAAGCAAACCTGCAGGCGATTCAAAAGAACTTGCGTTTCCAACAAAATTTGCACAGTCATTTTTCAACCAATATGTTGCATGTCTATGGAAACAGAATTTATCGTATTGGAGAAACCCAGAGTATACAGCTGTTCGGTTCTTTTATACTGTGGTTATTTCATTGATGTTTGGCACCATCTGTTGGAAATTCGGTTCTAGAAGGTATGCCTCTCAATTAAATCTTTTGAAAAATGTGCACTGGGTTTCTAATTGAAAACACTCTTGTTATCTAAACTTTTTGCATGCATAACCTTTCTCTATTTGTGAATGTTTCTAAATCAAGCTACTGCTTTTGCCTGTATGTTTCATCAGTTTCACAAAGCATTAGTTCTTTATGTAAATTTTCACCGAGAGAAAGCTGAAAGAAATGTAATTTTTTTCAACCTGACAGGGGTACCCAACAAGATATATTGAATGCAATGGGTTCCATGTATGCTGCTGTGTTATTTATTGGAATAACAAATGCAACATCAGTTCAACCTGTCATTTCAATTGAGAGATTTGTCTCGTACCGAGAAAGGGCTGCTGGGATGTACTCTGCACTTCCCTTTGCTTTCTCTTTGGTTTGAATCTGTTTCATCTCATTCCTATTTTGGTCAAAACACCAAGCAACATAGAATTTTATTTATTTGCGTTGAAGAATAGTATAATATATATTGAATTCATAGAAAGGTAATATAACAAATTCCTGCCTGTCGCACAAGATTAGTGTGCTTTTACTAATACCAAAACGTATGGATGGTCCGAAAGGTAATTTTACATGTAAGAAAAGATCCGGAATGTGTTGTTTAACCCAATATGGATCTAAAAGGTTGAAGGGACATCATACACACCATCAGACCTTGCTTTATAGTGTGTATGATACACACTATAAAGCAAGGTCTGATGGCCAGCTTCCATGCTGCTCTTGTCATGCTTGTTTCTAGTGGCAAAAACAGTTGATATGCATTTCATTAAAAGTTCAATAAGGAGCACCATACTGTCACATTTCTTAACAGAAATACATTGGTATATGTAATGTTTTGTTTATTTAACAATTTTCTTTCTCTTTTGAGCAGGTATCAATTGAGTTCCCGTATGTGCTTGTACAGACTCTCATTTATGGTACCATATTCTATAGCCTAGGTTCATTTGAATGGACAGTAACCAAATTTCTTTGGTACCAGTTCTTCATGTATTTCACACTGTTGTATTTCACCTTCTTTGGAATGATGACAACTGCCATCACGCCTAACCATAATGTTGCACCAATAATATCTGCACCGTTCTACACTCTCTGGAATCTCTTTAGCGGATTTATGATCGCCCACAAGGTAAACAGAGAAACCTATGCTCATCGGTGTTAAGTATTTTCTATGGGTGTTTATGTTTAGAATGAGTTGGCCAATACATATATTTGTGATGGGGCAGGTATTGGCTAAAAGTGAGACCGAGACCTGCAGCTGACTCAGTTGTGAAACCCTCTTTGGCCTTGGGCCAGAATTTCAAATTTCCAAATTTTCTCAAAGAATTGAAGTAAAGCCCTCGGTAGAATTTTATTTTATGCACTCACATCTCACAATGCCTAAGTTTATGATATCTATTTCAATGAAATTGCAGTCCATGCCAGGATGGTGGAGGTGGTATTATTGGGCCGATCCAATATCCTGGACCCTATATGGTCTTCTTGCATCCCAATTTGGAGATTTGGATCAATCCTTGTTGCTTTCTGACGGTGTCAGCTCGACAACCATTAAAATCTTCTTGAAGGATCATTTTGGGTTTCGGCATGAATTTTTGGGCGTGGTTGCAATTATGGTGGTTGGATTTTCGGTGCTATTCGCAGTGGTGTTTGCTTATGCTATCAAAAACCTAAACTTCCAAAGGCGATAAGAAACAGGTCAGACTTAGATGAGTGTTTACAGAGTATTTGGATTTGGATTTTAGTAAATAATAGACCTCTGTTATGGAGGAAGCTTTAGATCAAAACATAGAGATGTAATTGTATAGGGTATTATTTAAGTAACTTATACTTTTGGTCTCAGAAAATTTTCTCTTTCTGTGATTTATTTTTCATAAACATATTAATGCAATATAGGAGTTAAACAATAATTTTCTTGTTAAAATGAATAAGCAATACTAGTTTTATGACTGCCCATAGAAAATGTGGAAATTCGACCCAAATTTATGGTCTTACGCGGTGCTACCTGGAGATTTTACGTCATCTTGCATGGATACATATTCTGAGGAAGTAGGTTTTCCAGCGCCAGATAATATTTTAAAAAGTCATATTAAAAATAATTAAAGAAAACAACTTCGGAAGATGAGAAAATTATGTGTAGTTTTTCACTCTGGCAGCTTGACTATATGATATTGCACTATTGCTTGAAAGTATCTGAGGACACAGTGGATGCTCATAACAATATTTTCATTAAAATAAGCTATTCATGATTTGATAGGTACTTGTTGAACTAATCATGATTAGCAAGCCACGTTATAGAGCTTAACAATTGCCTAGGTCTCGTGTCTTTTCCTATGACTATGAGCAAAAAAAAACAAAGCAAAGGGCTAAGAATAGCTTTCTTTATTCTCAAAAGAAGAGAGAAAAATTCTCCACTTACCAAAGAAAAAGACAACGATAAGTACAAAGCAGATAAATCATAATTTTCTCACTTGATGGAGCCAAATAGGTATGGAAATGTGTTAATAAATTCGATCAAATCGTCTTTTTACTTAGGAAATGTTTCTACTTCCAAGTTTTACTTCTATTTACGACCTTACTTCCAGCAACTATCCAGCAATTTAAATCTTGTGTGCAAATATGCAATAATTTATTTGTCCACATTATATATGGTCCTCACATAAGTACATTTTTGTTCTTTCTTTTTCATTCCGTAAAACATTTTTGGTTCTATTATTGGTAGGTACACTTTGGCATACTTGCAAATTGTACCAAGTTACTTTGCATCTCTCTTGACATTGTGACTTGTACATATATATATAAACACTAACAATATATATTTTTTTAATTTTATTTAGAGGATAGCTGTCCGGAGCTATTTGGTCACGACTTAGTTATCTAGTGCTAATTTTTTTTATAGGAAATATGATAGTCCAGTCTTCAAATTCCATAAATGTCTACAAAAAAAAATTATCTGGATTTCAAACATATAATTTCTCACACGAAAAATATTATCTTTTGCTACTAGATCAAAAGTTGATTCTCTATTAGTGCCAATCTTACTAGTGTCAATTTATTTTTGATAAAAAATATGTTCGTCACTTGGATGCAACATATTGCACTTCAGAGAATAATATACAATCCCATTTACTTTATTAAAATTTTCATTCTTTAAAGTCAACATTTATCTAGATCATGGAAGCATATCTGTTGATACGACCACGGTTAAAATATAATTTCAAATGTGATCTTCTCCTTTCTCTCTTTCATGAAGATTGCAAAATATATTTGCAGATCACTTCACTTTTTTATTTAAAGGGGGAATGAATGATCATGGTTAAAATATAATTTTAAAATGTGATCTCCGATCTTCTTTCACCAAGATTGGAAGATGACAAACAAACCCAACCTTTTTCTCTTCCTCAAAAATGGGTCCCTCTCTTTTGGGCATTTCAGAGAACTTTCTCGAAATTTCCATTAAAGGATCCTTGGAGAGGGACAGAGCTAAAATGTAATGGTATTTTCACCCAAAATTAACAGTTTTATTTCTGGGAGGATGAATAATTCCTTTTTGTCATACAGTCTTACCTGATACTTTATAAGTTATAACGATCTGCATGTATAATTCAAATGGGAAGCAACACATAGAGCATGGTCGTTTGTTGGATTGTAATAGGATTATAATAGGTTATTGGATTGAAATTCATTAACTAATCAGGTACTAAATAAAAAAATCAACAATTCAACATATATTCTTACCTAATAAAAACTATCAAAATAATATTCTTTTACGTATTAAATATAATAAAAAATAAATCACAAAATAATAGATATCAAGTCGATTAAGAAAGATTTCATCAATATAACTTTATTTTTTGAAATTTTTGCATAATTTTTACATTATCTACGATATTAAATATTTTTTCTCAATAAAAGTAATTAAATAATCCAGAAAGGATAAAAATTAGATCCAAGAGGAAGTCAAATTAGTAAAAGTTTAGCCCAAAAATACTATTTTTCAAAACTCAAGAGGGTTCAGATGACTCCCCTGAACATACATGCATATGCCCCCGCATAGAAAACCAAAATTATCTAACGATTATAATTACTGAGAGAATGGTTACCGTGATTTTTTTTAAAATTATGAAATAAATCATTTTTAATAATAAATATGACAATACGCAGGTGGACTGCATATTTAAAATACGCCAATTTCACTAACGTCTTTCCACCAAATGTGTCAAGTCTCATTGACGTCTTTCACAAAAATTCAGAATGAATATTCTACTAATGATGGAAAATTGAGAAAAAATCTCCCAATGATCAAGGTGCCAATCACATTGGCGCGTTTAAACGCACACCCCATCTGCGCACTGTCATATCTATTATTAAAATTTTAATTAATTAATACTTATTACTAAATTATAATTTATTTCATAATTATTAAAAAAATTACGGAATGGTTACAGTTAGATATGTCATCTAATGTGATTACCCATTAACCATCGATAGATTCGAATCATTATTTTTTCTATCTGATGGATGAGTAGTTAATTTTTAATGACATCAGACTTGATATATACCATGAAGAAAAGATAGATGTAATTTTATTTTTTGAATGCTGACAGCCATTGAACAAATTGTCATGATTTATGAAATAAGTATGTTATCAACATAATCTATACTAATTAAGTATGCTATATGCAATTGAAACATAATATACTTAGGCGTGTACTTTCCAATCATAATTGATCGACCACATAACTAAAAATTAATTTTCTCGTCCCATTGCAGAAAAATATGATTGTATACAGTATTTGAATTTTAGAAAGATAGTGTATTGGCAATAGTTTTTAACTGCTAGTTCTGACGACATCATCAAAATTTATTGAAATTGAAAATTAATATTATGTTTGTGTGAGAGATTGTAAATTCAAAATCCGGATAATTTTTTTTATAAAAAAATATAAAATTTAAAAACTTAACTCTTATTTTTTCTATTAAAAAATTGATATTATGTTAATGTTTTTTTTATAATTTAAGGATTAGATCAAATTGTCCATAGACGACACGTAGGCTATTCAAATTGTTCGATCGTCTGAGGACCGGTTATGATGTACGGCATAACTGAAATAAAAACAACATCGGCACAATTTATTTGTTTATTTATCTCGATAAGATTTCGTCAATATAATATATAGCTAGTTTGAGATGGGATCGAAACACTGGTCTCTTTTTTATTCATGTTTTGGGATATAAGCTTTCGTCAATATAATTATTTATTTATATACCTCGATAAAGATTTCGTCGATTTTTTCTTTATTTTTTAATTTTTTGAACGAGTAAGGAAACACTGGTCTCTTTCAAAAAGATTGATATAGCTAGTTTGTGATCATTTGCAAATTTCACCTTTTAAAATCGGCTTTCAAAATTTGCATTATATAAGACTAACCAAAATTTGCATTATAGATGCGACAAAGCAGTGGGGTTGGGTAAAAAGAAGGGGAAATTATTCTCCTAACAGAGAAAGCACCCAAACATTATCACTTTGACTGCCTACAATGTTTTGACTAATTAATGCATACATTATAGAGGAATGATTGACACATCTCTTTAAATAATAAAAAAAGAAGATGAGATTAAAGTTTCTAACTTCAAACATTCATTACAAATTTAATTGGTAGGTGATGTAGCGCATTTATATTTATATTTTATCTCTTATTATGTTTAAAATCAAGATCTAATTTTCAAATTCATGATTTATTTCATTGCATTTTATGTCTTTTTTGTTGGATTTAATTCTGCTTTGGTCATATTTTATATTTCAGAAAAATACGCGCTAAGTAGCTAAGAAATTGAGACTAGAACACATCTTTAAACACTTTGGAGCAAAATAGAGCAATTGAACATAATTAATAAGAATTTGAATACGAACGGAGTCAAGACGGATCATTAGCAGTAAATTACGTCCAATTCTAATAAAATACTATCATGAAATGAGTAAGATAATGTGTTAATATTATAGAGTTTGTTCTTAACTTTCCAACGGTTCTTAGATTACTCAAATCTGAGTTCGGACGAAGAAGTTATGGTCAAAATATCAACCATTGCGTAGCGTGAACAGTACTCGTGCGGGCCGTATACAACACCATATGGGCCATATGGTCCTTTTTCAAAAAATATTACAAAGAAAGCAGCGATTTAATAGCGCGATTCCCTTCCATTCCGGCCGAGCCTCCTCCTATATACTTTGCCCAGCAGTCTAGGGTTAGAGAGCTCCTTCTTGACCACCATTTTATCCCATCTTCCATCTTCTTTCACTCCATCTCCATAAACCCTACCCGTCGGCCATCATTTCCAGGGGATTCGTGAGATCGAAGACCCGAAGCACTCAAGAGGAGACGATGACCGAGCAAGAGACTGGCACAGGGCAACATCCAGATTTGAATCATCTCTTTTTATTGTATCTCTATTATTTTTGATAATTTTTGTTACGATGTCTTTCGTTCTTGCTTTTTTATATCGCAACGAGTTGCTAAGTATCTTAGTTCTTAAGTGTTAGGTATGTAAAACTCGGATTATGACTTTTAATTAAGAGGTTTTCTATTCTATGATTATGATTGATGTGTGTGTATTATTATTATGCTTGTTTGATTGCTTGATGAACTGCTAGGATAGGTCTCGAGCCGAGGTTTGACTCCAGATTTGACTATCTAAGATTCGGGTGGTTTTTTTAAGGTTTTTTTTCTAAGTACAATAGGTAGATTTGATATCCGAGAGGATAGATCGGGTTGTGTTCGAGAGCTTGAACCCCGCTCAGATCAAAAGATCGAGCGTGCCTCCAGGAAATCAAAACCCAATCTAATGAATCTTAGCCAACATGCGAGAGTTGAGATTTAGATGAACTTAAAAACCCTATCTGACCATCAACTACACAAACAAACTAACATGCGAGAGTTGAGGTATGTTGTCTAAGTACTGATCAGTTAGGTTCGCGTAACCAGTGAAGAAATCACCCCTTAAGAGTAGTTATGACTAGTCTGAGTCCATACGGATCATATGCAATAGCATACAGGTCATATGGTCCAGATTCGAGTTGATACTGAGATTATAGAGGGACTTTGTGCTCGTAGGAGCACACTAGTAACAAAGAAATTTATCGTTTGAGTATTTAGAAGACGGATGATGATTCATCGACAACTAGGGTTGTACAAAAAGCTCGGACTCGTGGCTTAACTCGGACTCGAGCTAATCTGACTCGAGCTAATTTGGCTCGAGCTAATCTGGCTCGATAGTTAAATGAGCCAAGTTTGAGTTGGGGTTGGCTCGACTCGGCTCGAATAATAATAATATATATATTTTTTGTGTTAAATTCTAATCCGATAATCTATCTCTCATTATCTCTCGTCATTTCACCTTCTCAACAGAACTTAATAACTTCTCATACTCACTCGTGACTCGGCTCATATATCTGTCTTAATAATTTTTTTGCTTGTTCATCTATTCAAATTAGTACAATAAAGATTTTATTGAAAATATAGTTTGTTGATATATTAATTTTGTACTAATTCATATATTATTTTTATAGATATATCAAATTTATAGTTCATAAATATACTAAATATAAATGTCAACAATAGTGAAAAACAACTAATTGTTTTAACGATGTCAAACAATCGTCAAAAGACAATTTGATCTCGAAGCATCGATTCTTTCGTACATTACATTGGTGTACCAAAGCATTACCCTTTCTAAAATATAATTAGTTTATACATATAGGGTGTGTTTGGATGGTGAAAGGATTAGTGAAAGAATAACACTGTTTGGGTTAGTAGTTGAGAATAGTGTGATGTTATGATATCTTAGGAAATATGAGAACAATGTTATTTTTTACTATTTCGGATTAATAAAATGTTATTTGGATGATAATTTGAGAACAATGGAGAGAATAGTTAAAATAATTAATTATTTTTTAGTATTTTATTTAATAATAATTATTATCTAATACTACTCCATACTAATATAAAAGAAAAAAAATATTTTCTTATTATTTTCACTACCCTCATGGACGCTAATCCGCTAACCCAACGTTTTCTATGGGTTAGCGGATTAGCATTGTTCTGCTGATATTTTCGATTTTAATTTTGTATTTGAATAATTGCTAACCCGAGAATAGTACTGTTATTCTTAGAACAATGATATTCTACATCATCCAAACACACTCATATGGAATAAACTGAATCATTCTAAATTAAATATCAAAAGGTGATTAAAATAAGAAATATCAGTAGCCTGATCGAACCACGCGCATTAATTGGTTCATGAAATTAACAGAATTTTTTTTTTTTTGAGAAGAAGATAGGGATAAGCCCCAAATTCATTTGAAAGGATTACTGAACATGATCATGCTGTACATAATTTTTAATCATAAGAAAGTAAAGATATAAAAAGTATATCTACGTGGATTTAACAATGATGGTACTATGTTAACCCGATATTGTTCTGTACCGCTGGAGTTGTGTACCAGTATTTTCTTTCATGTAAAATCTCTCGGTATATAAAACGAAGACAATAGTTGTCTCCAGTTGTTTCTGAACTTTTTCATAATCATGCAGGGAGTCAGGGACGGAACTAAAAAGTGAACCAGCAAGGGCCTGCTCCCTTCTCTCATAAAAATGAAATTTATATAAAAAGTTGAAAATATATAATGTATTTTGAGAGATTTTATATCTAATGTTCAATATAACAATTGGTGTCTTCAAAATTGAAATTCTAATTTCGTCCTGATGTGACACCAAAATATGTTGTGAAGGAGTAGTGGTTGATGCAGATGAATCCGGAGGTGGTGCAGCCTAGACATATGAGCCAACATGTCTAGGGTGATCACATAGATAGGACAGGTGTTGTACTGATTCACTGTCTTTCCAACAAAGCGAACAAATATTTGGTAACTGGAAAGTGGAAATCCTTTTAATCAATTTGTTCACTGCGAGTATACTATTATTAATCATTGGCCACATGAAGACAGTAACATGCGTTGGAGCTTCAATATCTCAAATGTCGCCAATGTCAACGTTTATATGTGAAGTTTTTCTGACAAATTTGTAAGCTCAAACAGTAGGGAAATTAACAGAACTTTAAACAATAGGAGGTTAATTTAACTAATATAAAAATTATGGATCAAAATCATGTTTCTCTCGCCTTTCCGTAGCATATACATTCATATGTAATGAATACAACCATCATTGACACAAATATGATTCATTTGACTTAGTTTTCTAATTGCCTTGAACTCTTTCTTCACTCAAAAAAAAAATGAAACATTTTCTAACTGCACGGATTTTATTACTTTTCCCCTTACCTTGAAAAAAGTCTAGTTTGGTTTTCAAAATTTTGATATGCTAATGGAAGCAGAGGATGAGGCAATCAAGGAAAGGGAATAGGGATAGGGATGGAATTGGATGGATGAAGCCATGAAGGCAAGGATCATGGATGGTTCAGAGATCAAGGACAGGACATGGGCACATGACAATTGGATTCTGTGTGCAGTTGTTCATTTGTGTTCTTCCTCTGGTTAAAAAATGATTGGAGCCTGCGGGTCCCACCTTCAATTTCGTTTTTTTTTATGTAAATGCGTAAATTTAATTGGGTTAAATCCATTTAACTTCTTTGAATTCCTTTTATTTTGAATTTAATTGACTAGATATGAATTGGATTTGATCTGACAATTTGAAGTTCGAATATAAATTTTTTAAAAGATTTAGGTAAAATCTAACAAAATCGTTGTATCTATTTTTTTTAAAATACATTAAAAATATAATAATAATAATAATAATAATAATAATAATAATAATAATATAGTAGTAGTAGTAGTAGTAGTAATAATAATAATAATAATTTTATAGAAATAATATAGTATCATGTTAAATTTCGATTTTTTTAAATAGAAGTTTCTGTCTTATTATTTGAAATACTTTGTAACATATTTATTTGTATTTTTTAACTATAACTTATTATTACTTATAATGAGTTTTTTTAATTGAGTGCACAAAATCCAAATATCTCATATGATATTCGCATTATATTGGTTTATTATTACTTATAATGAGTTTTTTTTTTACATTCTGATCATTTAGTTTAAATTACCTTTGATATCCATGTATCCTTGAATGTTGAATGCGCTCTAGCAATTAAAATTTCTTTCTTGATAAAATTATCTTCGATCAGATAAACGACAAGCACTCAAATCTCGATCAAGTGGATCTGTGGCAAATAGTTCTATGAGCCACAAGATTTTTTAATTTGCTCTATTAATTGAAAACGCTGCCAGCGATCCTCATTTGATCTCTCATTATATCGCGTTGTTTGTTTCTATTAAATTGTCGCCTAGTTGTAATTATTAGCAAAACTGGCACCAACCCCACCATTAGTCGTTTGTCACCATGCAATCTCTTTTGTTTTATTTTGTGTTTCTACTTCGTAATCATTATCCCTCCTCAGAGCCTATTAAATATTTCTTTTGTCTTTGAGCGCAATTATTCTAACCATATGAGATGGCTCTATGAGAGGAGTCCTATCTCTATTGTGTAGTACCGTGCAAAGCAGCACGTGAATCGTTAGATCATTTTGAGATCTGTGTTAACTCGAATCATGAGAAAATTCAACAGTTCATGTACCTGTACGGTACAACGCAGCAGAGGATATGGATTTCCATGAGAGAGGAGTCATTATTTTAGTATGGAGAACTGAGTTATGGATATATCACTATAACATTAAAATTGATAAATTAAATTTGATAAATTAAAAAAACTAATATACCGTATAAAATAAAAATATATAATAAATTTTAAATAGACATATAATTCATATGAAATTGAGGAGAGGGGCGACCACTCAGCGAATCAACTGACGAGCTTTTTTCATATCATAAATTATTATAAGTTGGTCTTCACAAAATATTTAGAATTGGGAACCATTATCAAATTTAATCCTAATTTTATATTTCTTCATGAATGATTAATCTAGATAAAAATTTAGTTTCTTAAATAAAATTAAAACTTCATTATATGAACTGATCAAATTAACTGTGATAGGTTAATTTTAGTTCCTTCAATATATATATATATATATATATATATATATATATATATATATATATAGTAAAGATACCGTGAGCTTAAACTCACGGAGGCCTTTCGTGAGGGTTAACTCAAAAAATATATTAAATCATCTCCAAATTTTAATTTATCATGCTCATTAAATTTTTTATATGAAAATCTTGTGGGATGTAAAAATTCAGAGTGTTTGGAGCTTTTTAAATCATGATTTTTAATTTTTGAAAATCAACTCTAAAAATAAAATAATATATTCAATATTTGAACATCATTTTAAAAAATTAAAAATGTTAACTTAAAAATCTCAAAACACTCCAAATTTTTACATTTCACAAGATTTTCATATAAATTTTTTAATGAGGATTATAAATTAAAATTTGGAGATTATTTGATGTACTTTTTGAGTTAACCTCACGGTATCTTTACTCATATATATATATATATATATATATATATATATATGCAGTTTGATTTTGTCTTAAAGGAACTAAAAACGTTATATAAACTTTTATTGAACACGTCACTAGTGAATAAAAAAACAAGATTAGCATTCGAATTTTCTCATTGAAATATTAACTTCAGAGAAAATAATGGTAATTTGAGTCCCTCCTGACGTGTCCGTTCTTATATTTGCAGTAGAATCCATCAAGTTTTTTAATATACAAATATTAGTGTATTTGGTTCTTTTTATATTTTTATACAAATTTTGAGAAAGCATCCACATCGCACAATATTACAACATAGAAAATCAAGCATTTGTTTCCAAATATTTCTATTTATTTCTTCACTTAAAGTATGTTTACGTTCTAGAATATCCCATTTTGTATTCACCATATGGAGTAAAGATAATGTAAGTTTAACACAAATTAAAAGTATATCAAATTATCTTCAAATTTTGATTTATCATGCTTATTAAATTCTTCATAAAAAACCTTATGGAATAAAAAAATTTAGAGTGTTTTGAGTTTCAAAGTTTCAGTTATGAATTTTTAAAAATGATATCTAAACATTGAATATTTTGTTATTATTTTTAGAGCTAATTTTTCAAATTTGAAGATAAAATTTGTATCTAATCTAATTTTGTTATCGTATGATTTAATAGAATTTTGATTAATTAATTAATTTATCTTCTTCTTGTATCAATAATTCAATATCACAATAAACCCGCACGCTAGAACCCACATTTCACAAACCGGAATATTTTCATCCCCACATCAATCGGTGAAGGATGGAAGTTGTCCAATCATTGAGATCACAACTACTAAATTCTTATTTCTTACTTCTTTTCTCTTTTTGTATGCATGAGATAAAAGATGGAACAACTTGATGCTAAAGCACGTGCAATCAAGATGATAATTCCAATATGTTGGTAGTTTATCTTGTTTGCTTTTTGTTTGGGAGTACCACAGAACTACACAAAATCTCACAAGAAAACTTCTACATTTCCATTTTTAGTTGCTCTAATTTGAAAATTTATAACATTTGGAGTAATTAATTAATTGGGAGTTACTTCCCTTAGGACAATTTGTTTTATTACTTGAGGAAAATGTTCAACACGTATCATGTTCGCTATTATTGTTGCCATGAGGGACCCAACAATTGAAGCTGGTCATTAGAAGTTCATATCTGACAATGCACGATCATTTTTTTACCAGAACAAAAATGTTCTATCAACTAATAAGATTTAATTGAATCTTATAATAAAAAAGATTTATCACGAAACTAAATAAAATAGAAAATAGTGATTTTGACCCCTTATATATTCTGAATCTAAATTCATATATAACATTGACAGTAAATAATCTGTTTTATTTCGTCTAGTCAGAGATAATTTGCGACCTCTCAATTTATTTCCGATCGATTTTTGTCCTCTTGACGTATATTTTCGTTGATGTACGTAGGGTTGATTTACGGATTTTTTTTTTATTATCTTGCATAGAAACAATATTTGGCAACTAACCGGAATCTTAGTTGATTGGCGTACCTTCAATCCTAATACCAAAATCATATAGCTTTAACAGTATAAATTATAATAATATCTAGTCATATTCGGTTGAATTGTATTCTGACTACTTGATTGTTATTTATTTGAGCAAATTACATTATTGATTCTTAAATTAAGCATCAATCATTTATCAATTTGGTCTTTAAAAATTTTAAATTATCAAATTTGATCCTAAAAGTATTTTAAAGTATCATATTGTTATTATTCTGGTCCTTCAAGTTTAAAGTTATTATTCTAGTTCTTAACGTATCACTCATCTAGTTAGGTTCTTATAATTTCAGATTTGTAGCAAATTGTTCGAACCATGATTAAGATATATGAAGAAGTGATAGCTGCATCCAGTATTAAATATAAACCTTTTAAAAAATACACAATCCCTAACGTAAATTCTAAAATATGTATGTTTAAAAATACACAATCCTCGATGCAATTCATATCAATTAGGGCTCTCACAGTTTCCAACAAAGTAAGAAATGATGACTCCAGAGGAGTTTGAGGATCCTCCTATATCTCATCACAATAAAGTCTATTGTACAGGGTGAATTAATATCGCTGAAAACATTAATATCAGATTTTTAAAATGTTTAATACTTATGGTTTACTTTTGATGTTAGACTTAAAAAAATGACACATTAGTGTCAGTTTTTTTTATATAAAAATTAGATACTATAAGTACGAGTATAGTGTCAGATTTTTATAAAAAATCAACACTAATATGTCAAAAGAATTTAGTGTTGTTTTTTTTTATAAAAATTCAACATTAAAGGTGTGAAAAAAATAGTATCCATATTGATTTTATAAATATTAGTGTCAAACTTTATAAAAAACTAAAACTAAAATTTATATAAATATGACACTAATCTATCAGAAATTTTACTATAATTTTTTTTTATAAAAGTTCGACACTAAAAGTGTTAAAATTTAATGGTCTATTTTGATAGTAGAAGTATTAATATTATTTTTTCTGTAAAAAATAACACTATATATTTTCACGTCTTTTCTATTTGAAATTTGAGATTTCAATCACCATCGGATTTTTATAATTATGTTTTTTTAATTTTAACCATACAACTAAATTATGATATTTTGACATATATTATGATATTTGGATGTACTTTTTTAAAACTAAACATTAACTAATAATTTATCGTAGCCCAATAATTTATTCTATTTCATAATTGAAAGAACTTTCATTATAGAATAGTTTCATTCAATCTGTTTGTTGCATAAAATTCAATTAATGAGTACAACTCCTTTTTTTAGGCTCATTTTTTTTTTCTCAGATGATATCTGAGAGTTTTAGTTTTGTTGTAGAAATTCCATTCTTTCTTCGATTTCTATTTTTCTACTAAAAAAATATCAAAATTGCAAAATTTACGATCTATTCATTCAACATTTTCTTTTTTAGAGAACAAATTTTACTATTTAAATAATGTGTTAGACATACTAATACCTTATCCTGTCCATTTTGAAATCTTAGTTCATGAGACTATTCCTATTAGAATAATTGAAGAGAAAGAATCACAATAAATGCAAAGAAGGAATATCTTGGATCCAACATTGAATGATTTGAACTAAGATTTCAAAATGGACAGGATAAGGTATTAGTATGTCTAACATATTATTTAAATAGAAAAAATTATCCTCTAAAAAAGAAAATGTATATAAAAAACTTTTCTACTTGACTACATCATTAGATCAAAACAATAACCCTGACACCCATCCATTATATAATATAGATTTTATTGATCTATAGTATAAATTCTATTGATGTTGGTAATTTTTTTATCTCATTGGATCAACTATCATATCAACTTTAAATTTTATGAAAATTTATCAACATAATTATTTTACCAAATACTAAAATCTTAACGACACAAATGATAGATTTTTAAAAGTACATAAATATCTTCATTCATTCATTCATAAATAATGTTATCTCACATCTCTTCGTTGATTTTAATTATTCTTATGAAATCCAACCGTATCGATGCATTTAAGTTTGCTAACATATCAGTTACGCAAATTTTTATATATTTTTAACATTATATAGGCACTCAATCAAACACCATATACATATACCATGCAATGAAAAATCTATCGATCGATGGTGTTTTGATAATTAATGAGCGAAAATTTTATGAAATAGGTCCTTAGTTGATGAACAATAATATAGACAAAATATATTAATAATGAAAAATTCCTAAGGAACATTACTATGAAATTTAACAATAAATTTGTGCACCTATTATTTTAGTGTTCGATTTCTGCTGAAAAGTTGACACTAGTTGTTAAAAATTCGATATAAATTATATTTTTTTGCCTAATATATTTAAAATCACTTAGTGTCAGATTTCATGAACTCTTATCATATCAATAGGAATTCAAAAACGAGATATCCATGAATTATAAATTTTTGTCATATCTATTGTTCATTTCAACTCCATCTCACGCTCCCGATCGAACGAACCTTTCAATATATAATATTCTCCCATTGCACTTCATGTTATTCTTCTATTCATTTTTAAAACTTAAATTAAGAATAATTCAACTGATAGATAAGAGATAAATAGATAGTAGGGACAAGGTTAGAAGCGAAAATTAAAATCCGAGCACCTCATCACCAAACTGCTATAACTTTTGATAGAAAACTCTGATTAAAGCATTCTATGCGGTCAAAAAAGCTTAAAATGAGATCTATAAAGTGAACTCATAAATGCTATTTCGACAATGTTCAGAGCCAAAAACTCATTTGAAGCCTCAAAAAATATTTGAAGATTTGAGAATTTATTTTTTGCTATTTTTTAAGATTTGTAATTAGATTATATATTCTAGTTTGTGTTCATCATATATAGTTAAACATTTATGATGTATTTTTTTTGAATTAGTTACTTTTAGTTATTTTTTATATTTGTATATGATGATGTTATAATATCAACTAATGTGATATATATTTGATGTTTTTTAGTTTGTGATCGTCTAACTATATATTACTATTGAATATATAATATCATATTTAATAATATTATTATTCTAACTATATAACTCATTCATTTAAATATATATAACAAATAGTATTAGATTTTTATTAAAAATTCGGCACTAATTGCAATATTTACTATCATTTTTGTATTAAAAATTCAGTACTAAATATGATAATTAGTGCCGGATATTTATTAAAAAATCTGTCAATTTTTTTAAAGATGCCTTTAACAACGGTTCTTAGTTAAGAACCGTTGTTAAAAAGTGAAACTCGAATTTTCTCTGACATAAAGGAATCAATCAATAGCAATTCAACTTTTTTGCTCCCACAGATGGTTAGGCTTTTCAATCTCATCATTCGTTTATCTCGATCCAACGATTCAAAAATCAAAATTAAAAAAACAAAATCGTACAGATTGAACCTCTTTTCCTGGTCTATTTTGAAATAAAAGAGAACTGAGAGACTGAGAGAAATAAAGAAGAGAGATAAAAAAAAAAATCCGATCATGTGAACTTCAAATGACTACAATTTTTCATAGAAAATTCCGATTGAGACGTGCTATGTGACTACGGAAAGCTTACAATAATTTTTGGGCAAAAAACCTATGCTTGAAGCTTAAAAATATATTTAAAGTTTATTTAAAGTTTTTAGTTCAGTTTTTTCTTTGTTTTTTTCTTACAATTATGTAGGTTTTCATGTTATTACGTGAGTAAGATGTATGTATTGTTGAGTAAATATTTTTTTATTGGATGAATAATTATATTTCTTTTATATTAATTATTGAATGAATGATATATAACATAATTTGTTCTTATCTAATCAATTTGACTCCATATTCATTATTTACTGTTAAATAATACTTATTTATTTTACTCCATATATCAATATGATTTCATATTTAAATGTTATAGCTAGATCTTTTAAAAAAAATCACCATTAACAATGATTTTTAACTAATAACTACTGTGAAAGGGTTCTTTAGCAACGGTTATTAGTTAAAAATAGTTGCTAAAGGTCCATTTAACACTGATTTTTAACTAATAACTGTTATAAAAGGACCCTTTGACAATGGTTATTAGTTAAAGAACCGTTGCTAAGGACCCTTTAACAATAATTATTAGCTTAGAATCGTTGTTAAATATCTTCAAACAATTATTTTAACAACACAATTTAACAACAGTTGTTTATATTTTTTCTATCACCCCTTCAATAATGATTAGAGAATCATTGTTAAAAGGCTTTAAAAATCGTTATTAAATCCAAAATGTGTTGTAGTGCGTATTGCAAGACCAAACAAAGAAAAACCCTCTCTATAAAATTCTTATAAGGATACCAAACTATTAATCTCCAATTTTATTTTCATAATTAATAAGAAAATAGAAATGTAATTACTTTTTTGAAAGTGAAGAACAGTTCAGTAAATCCTTCTTTTAGATATATAAAAATTAAATATTAAGAAAAATTTAGTGTACATTCAATTTTATGGTACGTCCCATATTTATGGTATATCTTTTAAAAAAAATACTATTGAAATAAAAAATTCAAAACTATAGATGTGTTCATAATATTTTGATAGAATTAATGTGTATTAAATTTGAAATCATTTAGAGACTAATTGATCATTCATCACAATATCATTGAAAGGTCCATCGTTAAAATTTTGAAATTCTATAATGGAAGTTAAAATCTCTTTCGAATTGTCTAAAATTTTATACATATTTATCTAAATAATTAGAAAGACTTTCTATAATTTTAGATGTTTATGTGAGCAATATTTTTCAAAAAGATGTATGATAAGGTTTAATGCGAATTATACAAATATTAATTGCAAATTAATCTATCATGCAATTTTCCTTTTATTTAATAAATATCGAACACGTAATGGAATTTTGTTGCATAGGTTTATTCGTGTCAATTTGTTACATCAAAATATTGTTTCACTCAAAATAATATTGCTTACGCTAATATCTGAAAAAACAATTTAGCAATTAACATTATCCTAGTCGATATCCACTAATTATCTTTAGTAAGAATTGAAGCCTTCATGACAGCCATTAAACTTATCATCTTCCATCCTAAATGCCACATTCCCTCACTTTCGTAAAGTGTTTTGCACTAGTTGTAATTTCCATTTTTAAATATTATTTCTAGTATATTACTGGACTGATTTTTCAATTTTTTTTGTAAAATGACTTAGATATTAAAAAATACAGATATTTGCCCCTTAAATAGGATTCCTTTCCCCCCTCCCCCTAAAAATCCTAAATATACTTACAAAATTAGTACAACATTTAGATTGCAATTGATGGAGCGATTTGAATTGACAGTTTAAATATGATTGATTATAATTTGGAATCCTTATCATATCGTTTGAAGTGTCAGGTCTGTCGTTTAGCAAAATCACATTGGAGAATTGTACCTTTCGGCTATATGGTGACAAATGTCATATCAAAATTATAATGATTCTAGCTAGATCAGAAGGAACGTATATTACTGCAATCTTCCAATAGAAATCGATTATCTGTACTCAAAATCCCAGAAATTGACAACTATTTAAACATGATATATAAAACCTCCTCTTCAAAAAATTGTAAGAATGTTATTACTTATCCATACTCAAAATCCAAGAAATGACAACTAATGATTAAAGAAAGGCAAGTTGGTGTTATCTTTGCATCCTCATGCATGCATGGTATTAAGATATATACAAGATGCGTTATTACTGCCTTCAGTTGTCAGAGTGGCTCTTCAAAGTAGCATCCGGCTTCATTACAAGATGCTCTCCAGTTGGTACTTCTCAACTAATTCCAGCCTGGACAGAGTGTAACTATGGTTACCACATAACATGAGAAAGGAGATAATTTTTTTTCAATGCATTGGGTTTATATCTGTCTCAAATCATGTAGTACTATGTACACATAATTTGTACAAGTCATAAACAAGCTAAACACCAACATATAGCTAGTTAAGATCTTTAAATTTCCTGATCAGTAGTTTTGAGTACAAATTTGTGTACCATGTTAATTGGTTGAAAAGAGGCAGCTGGATTAACTTTGGTTCTAAAAAACAGAGAAACATTGCATGCTCCCAGTGGAGGCAATTTAAGGCCCTGATCAGACCATCCCTTCAATCTATGTTAAAGGTGCTTGGCAGAGGTGATGGTAACCGGCTATGGAATTCAGCTAACGTTGTCTTTATTTCTTTTTTTTTTTAAAAAGTTTGCTGATTGTTCTCTTATCAGATTGTACATTAGTGTTTTGATACTTTGGAAGCATATATAGATGAGTACAGAAATGATATTTTATCCTTTAAATTAATTTTTTTTTATACATAAGAAAAATGTTGATTCCTAACTTATCATCCACATGTTTCGGCAAGATGCGTCCCACAATATTTTTTAAGGTAGTAATTAACAAATTTGCGGTAAGCATTTCTAAATAAGTCCGTATCATACTAAAAAATGTTTATATTATTGACAAATTATTTTTAATGTTTATCATTCATCAAGTAACATAAAATATTAATTTCTTAAACTTGATTGTAAAAATATTGTCAAAAAATCAAAATATTAATTCATTTATCAAAGAATTCAACTTTGTAAATATATGTATACTATGAAAAATACATCTAGATGTTCGAACACATATCAATTACTTCTGTCAAGCCACATGACAATTGTTTCGAGTTGTGTAATATTCGCTAAGTTCGGCTCCGTATCTAAAAATTATCCGAAATAAAGCATATATTATAAAATTTTATTTATAAAATAATATTATTTATTAATATTTTTATTTATATATAATATTATTATTATAAATACTAACAAATATATGCATTACCAAAAATTACCGTTAATATAAGTACTTATTTTTATTATATATACATAACTATTAGTAATATACATTAATTTTTATTTCATATCCATCACAAAAGCTATATCCGTTAAATATCCATTTCGTATCCGTATTCGTTTAAGATAGATTTAATATTTAATTTTGATATCCATTTAATATCCATAATCATATCCGTATCCGTCAATAAAAGTGGATACGAATATGATTTCAATACTATTTGTTCCGAATCCGTTCCATTTACAGTCCTAATCTCATGTCATCTCATGTCATCTATGAAGTGTTGTAGGTTCAAATCTAAAGAGAAATCCTATTTTTTTTTTAAAAAAAATCTAGAAATGCATGTTAAATAAATGTGTATTTTGACCATTTGCATGTATGCTGCCAGGACAACTACAAACATAGTAATAAGTTTGACATTGGGGAAATGTTCAGCGAGGTCAAAAATACACGATTCAGATATAATACGGGTATAATTCGAGAATATTTTATTTTATATAATATAAATAAAAATATATATATTAAAATTTTAAAATTTTAAAAATATTTAAAAAATATAAATTCTATTTAAAGTAATATATGATGTATTTTATTCGCGAAAAACATATTTTTTGACTAAAAACACATTACATATTAAACTGACGAATTATTCATCAAAACATCCGATTATGGGTAAAAAAATAAATTATTCACAAATAATTCATGAATTATATTACTATGGTTACAAGTGCTTTGAAATAGCCGTCAATAATGTTAAAATTATTTCACAAAGTCTTAATATTGTGTGATAGTTTTTGAAATATAATAGATTTTATTATTTTAGGAGTATTTATTCTATACAAAAACATTCGAAATTAATAAATATGCATTTGAAATTTAGAAAAACATTTAACAAATATAACTCTAGTGAAGTCTCGACATATATTATTTTTTGTATACAAGAATTGAGAAAGTTGTATATATTAAGGTATATACGGAAAAGAAAGTAATATCAGGGGTTGATGGGCCGGGAGCATTATCAGGGCTATTTAAAATATTCCCTCTTTTGTAGTTTTGGGTTTACCAAATGCTTAGCGTTCAATAGGCCACGTTTCCCATCTTGGAACGTGACACGTGGAGTTTACCTATTTGCATATACCAGCTTGTACACACTTCTGGTCTAACCGGTTCAGATAAAAATAAATAAGCACGTTAATTAAAATAAGAGTCGTTTCTGCATAAACACACTAGTTGTTGATAGCGACAAAAGTAGATATTCAAAATGATCCTCTATGTTTTTGAGTTTAAATAAATAAAAATATTTCTATAATAAAAATTATGACTATGTTAATTAAGTTCAGTATCTATTAATTATTTAATTGCATATTTATTTTAGTTATATTTTCATTTAATTTGAATAAATCAACTTGTTTTATTAATACATTTTTTTTCTACTTCAACTAGCACCTCTCCGAAGTAAAGAAATCATGATATGAAATAAAAAATCCAAATAAATAGCATATGTTGATTTAGAGATTTGAAAACGGGACGAGGCGGAATGGTCCGGGTGAAGCCCTTCTGGGTTACGGGTGAGTGCGAGTCATGGGTGGAGCGAGATGGGTTTGAGCGGTGCAAAATTAAAAATTTCGACCCGATCCATGTTGGACCCCGCAGATACAACCCTCACGGGTCGGGACGGGTGGGCCATGGGCCGATCCGGGTAGGTCATGGCGGGTCCTTCATAAAAATTGAAAAGTTTCTGCTGTAGTGAACCGTTATAGCGGTTCCTAAACCGTTATAACGTTTTATACACTCCCAAAAATCCTAAGTTCACTGAAGGCAGAAATTGAAAATTTAACAGAACAATCGTTATTTATCATTGCAATAAACGTTATAACATTTCGAGATGTTATAACGTTACACAAAAATGTTATAACATTTCTGTGGTGATAACACTTTGTTAGATAGTAAGTCAATGCAGTCAAACTTGATCAAAACGTTATAATATTTCATTAAGCGTTACAACGTTACACTCAACCATTACAATGGTTCATCCAAGTATTTTCAAACCGTTGTAACGTTATCTGACAAGGGTATGGGGTCTGACCGTCTGGGTCTAACGGGTATCGGGTCCGGATCTCACGGGTCACCCGTTCGGATTTCACGGGTATACCCGGCCGGGTACAGGTAGCGGGTTTGTAGCGGGTGAGAGCGGGTCACGGGTGAGAATGAGACGGATATGACGGTTCCATTTTCAAAATTTTTATACCCGACTCTTGCTAGGACCGGACCATTAACGGATCCGAGTCTACCCCGGAACGGATGAAGGTCGCGAGTTTACACGAAATGGATCTACCCGTTCGGATTTTTTCAAACCTCTATGTTGATTTTATGTTGTTCGGAAACATTAGTGCAGCACTACTTACGGTTATTTCCAGTTAGAAAATCCCTCGAAATACGAATACGGATTTTCACCGATAGCATGCATGTAATTAATACATGCATGATATTGAATTTGCTCGTGGTTTCCAACACGCTTCAGCATGTCATGACATGTAGGGCTGTCAAACGGTTGAAACGGTGATGAAACAATACCGTTTCGTTAACCGTTTCGTTAACCGTTTCGTTTAATAAACGAAACAGAAAACAATTTCGTTAACCGTTTCGTTTAATAAACGAATAGAAAATCATTTCGTTAACCGTTTCGTTTATCACGAAATGGAACGAAACACGAAATTTCATGTATTTTACACTGAAATACTCTTAACGAAATGAAAAATACCGTTTCGTTCTTTGCACGAAATAGAAAACAATTTCGTTAACCGTTTTGTTTAATAAAATGAAACAGAAATTTGTTTCGTTAACCGTTTCGTTAGCACGAAACGAAACGAAACGCGATTAAAACGGAATTTGTTGACAGCCCTAATGACATGGAACATGGCGGGTATGCTACCGCTACAATATATAAATATTCATAAGTCCAAACAAAAAGCATCAAGTGATGTAACAAAATTGAAACCTAATTGGTTTTTTTAGCATGAGATGGAAAGTGAGTTCACGTTATATTTAATACATTATTCGCTTCTACATGATAAGTATAATAGATGTTTTAGCCACTTGTGGTTCTCTTAAACAGGTACCCCATTAAATAGTATCCAGTCACATTTCTGTAACACTATTTAACTATAAGATCGAGACAATATCTTATAATATTTCGAATAATAAAGTTTGAATTTCTCCTTCACTATTCGGATTAGTAATATATATGAGTATGAGTGAGGTTATGGTACTTCACGAAGCACAAAACTTTCCGTGTTTCATGTTTATATTTTGAATTTGAAAGTTCAAACGGCCGATCCAAACCGTTGAATATGATCTTCATATTGAACTATCTTTAGAAATCAAAATATATATATATATTTAAAATTTTTACTATTTTTTAGATAGATATAAAATCGCTAGATTTGGATGTTGCATAAATCATTAGATCAGAAAATTTTGTACTCATTTAAAAAATAGCAAAAAAATTCAAAAAATATAAAATTTGATCTCTAAGGATATTTCAATATGAAGATGATGTTCAACGGTTTAGATCGTCCATTTAAACTTTCAAATTTGAGACACGAACGCGAAGCACTGGAGGTTTTATGCTTCGCGAAGCACCATAGCCTCACTCATATGTAGAGATGGCAATCGGGCGGGTTCGGCGGGTTATGGTTCAGGTCGGGTCGGATCAATTTGATTCAGTAAGATTATCGGGTCACGGTCTCGTCGGGTCGTGTCCGGTCGGGTATCGGGTCTTTTAGTGTCGGGTCATTTCAGGTTTCGGGTTGTATCAGGTCTGGTCGGGTTATCGGGTCATCTAATGTCGGGTCATTTCGGATTTTTGGGTCGTATCAGGTCAAGTCAGGTCGGTTATCGGGTCATCTAGTGTCGGATTATTTTAGGTTTCAGGTGTCTTAGGTCGGGTCGGGTCGGTTCGGTTATCGGGTCATCTAGTGTCAGGTCATTTTGGGTTTCGGATCGTATCGGTCGTAAGGTCGGGTTTGTTATCGGGTCATCTAGTGTTGGATTATTTTGGGTTTTGAATCATATCGGACTAGATTGGAACAAATCAGATTAGATTTCACCATTTATGTGTCTGATCTAGTCAAGTCAAATGAATCAGATCAGATTGAATTTTAAGTGATGCATATTTGAGTCATGCAAGTTTCACCTTAATTTCAATTGAATTAAACTCTTTTGTATTTATCTCCTCAATTCTCAATTCATCGTCATCTATACAATATAAATTTTATTTGAAAAATATGTTGATTATTGATAGAAAAATATTTGATAGATATCATAGTTAATATTATAATTAATATTAATTTTATTATTTAAAATTAAATAAGTTAATATTCATAATAATAATTAAATTATTCAACTTATTTGACATTTGCACGGGACCCATATAGGTCACGTCTGAGTCTCCAAGAGTGTGAGCTGGAGCATGGAGATAATTTTTCATAATTCATTCAAGGTCTAACTATAATTATGAAAATTTTACTGTCGGGTCATATCAGGTCGGTCGAGTCAGGTATCAGGTCATCTAGTGTCGGGTCATTTCGGGTCTCAGGTCGTATCAGGTCGGGTTGGGTCTTGGGTCATCTAGTATTGGGTAATTTTGGGTTTCGGGTCGTATCAGGTCCGGTTGGGTCGGGTATCGGTCATCTAGAGTTGAGTCATTTTGGGTCGTATCAAGTCGGGTCGGGTTGGATATCGGATCATTCGGTATCAGATTATTTCGGGTTTCGGGTCGTATCAAGTCGGGTCAGATATTGGGTTATTCAGGAATCAAATTATTTCAGATTATGGGTCGTATCAAGTCAGTGCGGGTCTGATTTCGCCACCTCTAGTATTACTATTAGTTCTTAGACTACTTCATGCGCGCAATCCAAACACGTACGTACACCCCATATATATATATATATATATATATATATGATAGGCTACGTTGCTTTGCAAAGTATAAGTGCGTTGTGTGCTTTGTGCTTATTATTAATTTTAAGTCAGAAATGATCGATCCAAACTGCTCAATCTAATCTCCATATCAAAATCTTTTAGTAAACTAAATTTTATATTTTTTGGAATTCATTTATTATTTTTTTGGATAGGGGAAAAACCGTCATTTTTGAATGAACCAGAATTCTCAAATCAAGTCATTTTCTCCTCATCAGAAAAAATAGCAAAAAAATTCTAAAAAATATAAAATTTGGTTTACTAATAGATTTTGATATGAAGATCAGATTGAACGGTTCGGTACGATTATTTCTGACTTAAAATTAAAATTAGAGCGCAAAGCACACAACGCCTCTGTGCTTTACAAAGCACCATAGTCGGACTATATATATATATAGTAAAGATACCGTGAGCTTAAACTCACGGAGGCCTTCAGTAAGCTTAACTCAAAAAGTATATCAAATCATCTCGAAATTTTAATTTATCATTCTCATTAATTTTTTTATATGAAAATCTATTAGGATGTAAAAATTTGGAGTGTTTTGAGTTTTTTAAGTCATGGTTTTTAATTTTTGAAAATCAACTCTAAAAAAAATAATAATATATTTAATATTTGAACATCATTTTTAAAAATTAAAAACGATGACTTACAAAACTCAAAACACTTCAAATTTTTGCATCCCACGAGATTTTCATATAAAGAATTTAATGAAGATGATAAATTGAAATTTCGAGATGATTTGTTATACTTTTTGAGTTAAGCTCACGGGAGGCCTTCCGCGAGCTTAAGCTCACGGTATATCCACTCTCTCTCTCTCTCTCTCTCTCTATATATATATATATATATATATATATATATAGTAAAGATACCGTAAGTTTAAGCTCACAGAGACTTTCTCCGAAGTTAACTCAAAAAGTACATCAAATTATTTCTAAATTTTAATTTATCATGCTAATTAAATTCTTTATATGAAAATCTTGTGGGATGCAAAAATTTAAAGCATTTTGAGTTTTTTAAGTCATCATTTTTAATTTTAAAAAATGATATTCAAACATTGAATATCTATTATTATTTTTAGAGCTAATTTTTAAAAATTAAAAACCATGACTTAAAAGGCTCAAAACACTTCAAATTTTTGCATCCCATAATATTTTCATATAAAAAATTTAATGAGCATGATAATTAAAATTTAAAGATGATTTGATATACTTTTTAAGTTAACTTCACGGAAGGCCTCCGTAAGCTTAAATTCATGATATCTTTATTATATATATATATGGCTTGTGGTGCTTTGCAAAGTAAAAAAAATGTTAATACTTTGTGATGAGATTTTATATTCCGAGATCTCAAATGATCAATCTAAAATACTCAATAATTTTTTTTATTTCAAAATCTTGTGGGATATTAAATTTCATATTTTTTTTGATATTTTTAGTTATTTTTTAAATTATTTTAAAAACAGCTCTGAAATAGACTATTTTCTTATGTTAAATAAGACTGATTTTAAAAATAACTAGAGAGCTCAAAAAATTATGAAATTTAATAACTTATATTATTTTGACATAAAATTTTTATTGAAAATCATAGATTGATCATTTGAGACCTCGATAAGAAATCTCAGCCCAAAGTGATAACGGTTTTTTATTTTGTAAAACACCGTAATGCATCTATATATATATATATATATATATATATATATATATATATATATATAGCTAGTTAATATATAATTAATCCATGGATATAATATAAAGGTATAGTGTATGACAAAATCAATGAGTGTGCAGCGGTATCACACCATGAGTCTAACATGCAAATTTGTTCGATCTATGTATTTAATTATACATATAACCACAATTATTTTTTACATAGTAATCTATTAATACAAGTACCAATACAACCACCCAACAAATTTTATCTAGTGTATAGTAGAAATGATAATTTTGAAATTTCCTTCCCAAATAAAACTAAAGTGGAAGTATAAAATTTTTTCTCTCAAAAAAGAAGAAGAAACCAGTGAGTTTGTGGACCAACAAAGCAATTACTTGAAACATGAGAGGCCGTTTGTGCAGTTTCTTATCTCTAATGGAAGAGGCATCCGATGTTAAGCAACCTGGAATATTTTATATTTGCCCTTAAAAATATTCAAATAAAATCAATGTGAGATGTCACATGCAACGCAGGTGCCAAAATAGCAACGCATTAAAGTGCACAAAGGATACGACAAACCCATTCTTTTCTTACCAATGTGGCATTATGTCTCTCAACCCCAATCTCTGACGTCACCATCTTTGTTCTATTCCGGAGTAGCAACAAAAACTCGGTATGCAAAGAATATTCTAAGATTGAATTGACATCACTAAATCATATTTGACAAAAAAAAAAAAAAGTTAAATTATCATGATCTATAGAAATTATAATGGATTGCTTGTCCTTTTTTACTAAAATGCCTAAGGAATTGTTAGACAAAATAGCCTTTTTAGGTTGATGAATAGCAATCGGATATTCTCTGTCTCCCACTTAGCGTCACTAATTAATGTGAATCTTCAATAAGATAAAAAGCTAAAAATCCAATAAAAATAAATAAAAATCATGATTTATTGGGTTTGTTCAAACCCCAGATATACAAACCGTGTCGGTTTATCAGAAAGTTAAAAACCATCAATATCTTATTTGTTTGGTTTTTGTACTGTTATACACTACTATTTGCAAACTCATTGAAAGGTTTGGAAGGTTAAAACAAGTATTAACAATAAAAAATGTTAAACTTAATTTCCAGTTAAGGCGGCCGTTTTGCCAGTTTTATGTATCTTTCGTTCACTCTCATTCATTTTTATTTTATTTCAATTTCAATTTTTTCTTACTATGTTCAATGCTATCATCAGCACCTTAGCCATGAGATAATGAGATTACAGAAAGATACTACAAAGCTAACGACAAACATACATAATAAAATAATTTATACTATTTTTTTCTATAAGAAATGTTATCTGCACATTAAATCAACATTCGAAATATGCCTAAAGGAATGTTGTATTTGATAATAAAGTGTTTACAAGTTATATTAAAATAAAATTTCTGAAAGCTGTAATATTATTTATTCATCAAAATTTCTAGCTTAGATTTTTCGTATGATGAATTGAGATAGAAAAAATGGGGGCAATACTTTGTATATACATTAGATATAAACAATTAATTGTAAATTCATGCATAGACAAACTTCTTTGTTACGGATAAATATTATTTTTTTTGGTAGTGTATCTAAAGGAAAGGATCGATGCAGAGTACGGAAATATTTTTTATTTTCTTTTCTTGTGGACATGCCAACTCATACTACTAAATTTGGCTCTTATGGTAACAGTATGTCAGTATCCATACATCCCCTCTAATAATTCCTCTCCTCATGATAATCCCACTTTGTTTTTGCCTCCGCTCATTAATCCGTGATTATCCCAACATTCTTGAACCTCAACCAATGCATTGAATGTGCACCAAATTAGAAATCAGAGGAATTAATCACCATATCCAACATGCAAAGAATCATTGTATTTTTTGGTTACAAAATGCCAAATTCATGGTAAAACCCCCACATAAATGCAAATAACATGTCGATATCCAGCCAATTATCTAACCGAAAGGAGACAATTTTCCATTTTCTCTTGGTGGCCAACTTTCCCTCCACAAACTCCATTTCAATCCGAACTCCCCCCCCCCCCTCTATATAAACCCTTCCATGCATCCGACATGAAGCATCCTCTTCCCAATATCCATAACAGTACTTAACTAGATCGAAAGAACTCTCTCACTGATGCCATCTCTCTCTGAGAAACCGGTTGCTACCATCCCATTCCAGCTGCACCAGCCCAAGAACTTCCGATTCGACTCGGTCCCAGAATCACATGCCTGGCTGGACCTACATGACCACCCAACGGTTGATCCGATGGGACTCGACATAGTTCCACTTATCGACCTGAGTGATCCAAAGCTAACAACACAAATCAACAAGGCATGTGAAGAATGGGGGGTATTCCAAATTACCGGTCACGGTATATCACAAGATATTCTGACCCAACTCGAGGGTCAAATCCACCGTTTATTTGCACTGCCGGCCGACCGTAAGCTCGAGGCTGCCAAATCACCTGGCGACATGTCGGGTTATGGGCTTGTGCCAATCTCCTCTTTCTTTTCTAAGTTCATGTGGTCAGAGGGGTTCACCATTGCTGGTTCTCCTCTTTACCATGCACAGAAGCTCTGGCCTGATGATTACTTTTCTTTCTGGTAAGAGCATTTTCTGCATGCTATGTAGTAATTAAGCCTGGTACTCACCTCAGGTACGGTATGCTTGTTTGTGCCGAGTTGCCGAGCTGTCTAAGTGGCTTTGAATATTGTGTTCCCGGTGTTCTGTTGTATGGGGATCCCACAAAGAATCCAGAAATTATAAAAAAATTACAACCAGAAGTACTATTGGCCGATTACAGCCATCCGTCACTTTTTTTTTTGGTTTAGTTGCATTCACCAGTGCTTTTTCCCTTGTCACGTAAAGGGGGTAAGAAAACACCCTCAACGAGCAAAGGAAGAAGTGGGAAAATTGATTTAATGGGGGCCCCCTTACCTGGTCGAAACCTATCTAGCTGCTAGATAGCCTTACTTAATTAGTACCGTACGTATTATTCCCTATGCTATATATTTGTGTGTATGTGTGTGGAATGTACATATTTTATTTAATCTTCTTTTCTTGACCTATTATGTACTACGTGCAGTGAAGTAGTGGAGGAATTTGACAAGGTGATGAAACAACTTGGTAGCAAGTTGTTCAATGTGATGCTTCTCTCCTTGGGCCTAAGTGAAGATGAGATAAAACGGGCTAGCCCTGTAAAAGATTGGCATGATATGTCAGCAGCTATCCAGTTAAACTCGTATCCAGCTTGCCCGGATCCTGCTCGGACTATCGGTCTGGCAGCACATACTGACTCAAGCTTCCTCACCTTGCTTTACCAGAATGGCGTCAGCGGTCTCCAAGTCCTACGGCCAGAAGACCATACCGGCCCGAAGAGATGGGTCACAGTACCACCGACACCAAACACGTTCACGGTTAACATTGGTGATCTGATGCATGTGCTCTCAAATGGAAGATTCCGGAGTGTAATGCACCGGGCCATGGTGAACCAGACTCGGCACAGGATATCGGTGGGTTTCTTCTGTGGGCCCGCAATGGATGTGAAGGTGGGGCCAATAAATAAGCTGACGGGGCCAGAGAGGGGTCCAGTATATAGGCCTGTGACATGGCAGGAGTATCAGAGACTGAGAGGGAAAATGTTTGATAAGGCGCTTGAGGCACTAAAGATATGAGAGGAGATGACATGCATGGTGTAATAGGGATTGTGTTAGTTGGGTTTAAGGTTGCATGAAAGGACTTGTAGCAGTTTCTCTTGTTCGTTATCTCTTGCGCCACTTTTAACGGATGAGTGTGTGTGTGAGAGAGAGAGATGTAAATAATTGGAAAAAGTAACCAAATAAGTGTGAGCAGAGGACGCTCAAGAGTCAAGATAATAAATTTACTGTTTCAATTTGTCTGCGTGCTGGATAGTACATACGTACACAATAGGAATACATCTCTGATGGATTATTTCTATACAGATTTGTGGGATCCACACATATATATATGACATATATATACTCAGAGAGCTAGCTAGCTAGAAATCTAACTCAGACAAATAGGCGCGTTAACTAGAAATATCTGCTAAATGACCATTAGATTAGCATCTAATCACCAATCTCGATACAACTGATTTTCAATCCTATATTTTACTTCAATCTCAATGTTGATCCAACCGATAAAACATGCCTTAGAACCAAAAATGATTCCAAAGATTTGGGACTCCCCCGTCTCCATTAGAATATACCAACGTACCAGTACTATATACCTACAAACACCTTTCGAACTGAATAATGCATTATTTCTGTTGCATGAAAAAGTCTAGGCGGGGACAGATTTTTCTTTGTTTGCACGCGGATATATTGTCTTGTTTCCAGAATGAAATCAGACCGTGAGATTTGCAATTAGTAAATTGTACACTGTTTGAAAATTGAGGCATGTGAAATTGTTGTGTATATATAGAAACGGCGATATGGTCCCTTGAAGCTGAACCGTTCTCTTTACCTTAGAGAAGAGACAAAGCGTGTGAAGGACATTGTGGAACAAAAGACTGTAATGCTATTACCTGCTTTAGAGTGTACTACTTTCTACCGAAGCAAGTTCGCTCCTCTCTTACTTGAAATTTGAAAAGAAACAAATGAAAGACGAAGAAAAAAAATGGCAGAAAGTTGAAGTTAAGTTAGATTAACAAAGAAAACACGCATTTGTTAGTAAGAACAACTGGAAGGAATAATTGGGGATCTTGTCAGGTGAGGTGAAAAATGGTACTTCTAAGGAGGCAGAACTGAAAGTGAAACAATGATTGCAAAATATATTTTATATAGTATATATCTTCTCAATTTATTTATTGATTTGCATTGGACTTTCAAACTTTTTGTAAAATTCTATTTAATGATCAATGATTTTTTATCGTCAAGAAATTTCATTCTATTCAGAATCAATTTTGTGTCCATGCAAAATAAAACATATATATTATTTAAAATAATGAATTATATATAATTTGAATTGAAGTGACAAGTGAGGTTAACCTTTTATTAGACGAAATTTCTAGACAATAATTAGCACCGTTATATTGTTATATTTTACTTACCAGTCGCTAAATAATGTTATAAAAAGAATAATAATATGAGAGTCGATTCCGCGTTTCAAAAATTTGGAAAACACATAGTTATAACTTATTTATGAACTAATTTTATCAAGGCTCATTGGGATTAGGAAAACACTAGTTATAACTTATTATTATTATTATTATTATTATTATTATTATTATTAATACATATATATACACATATTTAAACATTTAGATATATATTATATTATGACAAGAATTGTTTCTCTCTGTGATTAGAAGAAAAAAATATTTACGAAAAAAATTAAAATTTTATAATGAGACAATTTCTATAAAATATTTTGTGTAGGCAACAATTTTTTGGCAATTATATATCCTTTGTCAAAGCCCAATTAATGTATATAATGATAAACAACATGATTAGTTGTACGAATCAAAATTTAAAGAAAACAAGAGAAAAGAGCTATATTGTTTTGGAATTGCACGACTTAGCTATATCAAACACTTGTCATTTTTACATTAGGAGAGAATATAAAATTAGTACCCATCCGTGCATATAATTATAATGTCTGACTATTAATTGTAGTAGCACAATAATTAACAGAAGGAAATTAAAATTAAATCTCACGAAGAACTGCATTAAATTTTAAATTTGAGACGTATACGAGTCAAATGTATATGTTTATGAGATCCGATGGGGTGACAAGTGGAAGAGGAAATGTCCATAGAGACCAGCCGTGAAAGCAATTTTCATTGAAACCCAAAAGAAGCCGAAGTAAAGGTCCTTATTTTCTTATTATTGTGTGATCATCACCATCGTAATTGTTTTTCCTAAAAAGTGTTGCTTTCTTGTGCTAGAAAAAGAAAATTGAAGGGACAACTACGAAAAATATAGGAAATATTATATATGTTATTCTTCCAAATCTAATCTAAATGTTGCTTTGGGCTGCCTGTACGTTGTCTAACATGATTGCTTGGCGTAACTTAGCGCTATCAATGGATATCCATAATCCGAAAATTCGATCCGAATCTGCACAAATGGATCCTTAAAATATATTTGTTAGTTTATTGAATCCGCATATGAATTTTAAAAAATGATACATCTAATATAATGGATCCGCATTTGGATCTTATAAGATTCGAATTCGAATCCGCTATGAATTTGATAAATAAATAAAATTATATCATATATCAATTAATAAAATAGATATGTTCAATTTAATTTAAATTGAAGAGCAATATTTATGTTTCACTCTGTGTTGATTCATAAAGTTGAATAGTAGTTATTGTATTAATTAGATATATTTTATTATATTATTTGATATTTATTGTATGTTTTGAAAGTTGGAACAAATAGTTATGATTGTTGCTACGTTTATGATTGGAACAAATAATTTTAAGATTACTATAATAGAAAATATGAATTATGATTGTTGTTACGTTTGAAATAATTTTAAGATAACATGATAATTTTTTATCATATATTAATTATGCTATTTTTAATATTATTATAATATAAGATCTGAAATATGATCCGAATCCGATCCGATATTCATTATAATAGTAAATATGAATTCACATTTGAATTCTTAAAATTTTATTTAATACGAATTTGCACATATGGATCTTATAAATTTTTAATAAATTTACATTTAAATATTTTAGAATCCGATTCGAATCCGATCTATTGACAGCCCTGGCGTAACTGTATTTGAATGACAAAATTAGGTGATGCGTCTGAGGTGTTAATTACCAGAAATTTTGCTATCTAAAACTGTTATCTTCAGAAGTGGGGATGGCTCATGTCTCCAATTGATGGCATGTTTCTGAATAACAGGAGCAGTGTGGGGTTTGCCATTTCGTTCTCTTGTCATGGCCTTTAATATCTTATTCACTTCTTTCTTTTTGTTGCAAGTCATCGATGTATGTAACGAGTTACTGTTATGAACGCATATGAGATGGTGTGTGATTTTGCATTTTTTTTCTTTTTTAAGAAAAATATGAGTATAGTTTCTCCAACTTTAAATGTTTATATATATAATACAATATCATAAAATAAGTTCTGAACTGCGACCTTCCATACGGAAAGTATTATTTTTGAACTATATCAAAAGCTAGTAATTTTTAATTTTCTTAATGGAAGCAATTTATTCATTTCATAAAAGAAAAACAATGGCTCATATACTTAGTTCCATTTTATCAAACGAAGTCTTCGATGCTTATATTTGAAATTGATTTGGTCAAACGGAGTTAGTTTGTTTACTCTATTTATAATGAAGGAAATACATAAATAATTCAAAATAAAAATCAATATTAAGTAATATGTGATGTTCTTCAATAATATGTAGAAATCACCTAAAAAGCTAACCACGCGGAAATCGCACTTGACAACAACAACAAAAAACTCATATATATTAATAATAAATTTCATTCATCGTAATTTCAACATTATTTAAAATTTTGAGAAGCAATGTAAAGCTATTATGTTATCGAATTTTTGATGGCAAATGAAAATTGGTGATGCTATTTGTAATGATGACAACTATCGATAACTACCACAGATAAATTTATATATAAATTAAGATGAGGGTTTCAATGCTGCCAGCGTGCCATAAAAATATCATTATAAAATTATTTTTTAATTTATATTTCAAAATTTAACACTCAAAATTTAAATTAAAATCATTATTTTGTTAATTTTTATGATATACATATGCTTCTAAAATTATATATTTTTTGAAGATCATATTATACTGCTCAAATGGTAACAAAATAAATGCATAAAAAAATAATCAATCATAATTAACTAGATGCATTCATTTTGTTCCCATCTAATCTAGTATAAAATGATCTCAAAAAAATATGAAATTTTAGGAGCATGCATCCGCCATAAATCAAGATCAATGATTTTGATTTAAATTTGAGCGTTAAATTTTAAAATATAAATTAAAAAGTAAGTTGGTGGTGTTTTATGATGAATAAAATTGGTGACATTTGAACCTTCTCATAAATAAAATAATAGATATTCAATTCAAGGGTTGATAAAAAAACGAAGATTTCAAGCCGCTTTCCTTGTATCAAATGAAGATGTAGAAAATTTACAATCAATTTATTGCCTCTGCAATTGTTTTTGCCATTCCTTTAACTATAAATGTTGTTCAAACATATTTTCAGAAGTTTTATGATATAATACTGTAAAGAATTTTCAAATAAAAATACATATTAGGATTGCAAGTTTAATGCATATGGTGATAGATATATCTCTTTCCAATGGTAGAACCAGGTACTGTATCAAAGGGGCACTTAACCCCTCGGAAAATTATTTTGCCAAATATACTCCATAAGATTATATTTTAGAAAGAAGTTATAAAAATATACTTCATTTTTAATATAATTATAAAAATATACCTCAATTCATATAAATTTTGTAGAATATGCCTTTAGTACTATTCTTCTAATATTAAAACAATGAAAATATACTTAACTTCAAAAATAATTTCAGAAATATATATACATTATTCTGAAATTTCACCTCATCCTAACTCCGCGTCTGACTCTGCCCTTACTTTTTTTTTAATATTTAATTCTTTATTAGATTGTCGTTTTATTTAAAAAAATGTGTTATTAATTTATTAATCATCACCTCCCATTTCTTTGTAGGAGGTACATTGTCACTAAAACTAAGTAATGAAGTTAATGATAAAACCATATAAGAAAAGAAATATATAATTGTCGGTCATTTATGTGAACGATGTAATTAAGAAATATTTGCTGCGCGTCTTTACCAGTCTTGCACCATGCCCAAGAAGAGAAGAAAAAAAAAGAAAAGAAAAGAGAAGAGAAGAGAAGAGAAGAGAGAGAAAAAAAGAAAAGATAAGGCTATAAACACATACAGTGTTGCCATGAAGCTGGCTACAGAGAATCAGAAATAAAGCGTCATCCAGTGATCGCTTGGTATTAGGGTTGTCAATAGGTATGGTAAAGTACGGATGAAGATATTTTTATATTCATATCTATTAAAATTTTTTATTTATATTTTATTTATATCCATTAATTTTTTTTTATCCATATCCTATCTTTATCCATTAAAAATTTCGGATAACGAACATGTAACAATAGATAACGGGTAAAAATAAAAATAATTCAATAAAAAAAATATGATTTAGACAAATAAAAAATATTAAATAAATATACTAATAAAGTGCAATAATAATTAACATTTTAGATATAACAAAAATCATATAATTTTTTCATGTCAATTATCATAAAAAACATACACTAATTACTATATATATATTTTATTAAAATTATAAAATAATTATATTTTTATATATATATTTATATAATTTACCTAATGGATAATGGATAATGAATTTTTTTTCTTACTCATATCCATATCCAATAAATTAATAATTTTTTTCTTACCTCTTATTCATATTCATATATGATAAGTTAATGATTTTTTTTCTTATCCATATCCATATCCATACCCATACCCGATGATCTAATAAAAATAAAATCTTACTCATACCCATCTTATCGTATACGATACGAGTTAGATAAACGATCAAAAGATTATCATTGACAACCCTACCTGCTACTGAAATGATACCAATCCAATCCAAAAGGAGACCGACGATATGTCAGCTGGTTTGCATGGCCGACAAATGGGCCACGTCGAAAGGAAGGTGGGCCCAGAACGACCCAGCCTCTGGGCCTTGCTTGCCCCTTCGCCAGCCATTCGTGTCACATTTCATTTCCCCTCGTTTCTTCAGATTTCAATTTCCCTACATGGTTTTTGGAAATTGCAATCGCCAAGTTGCGATCGATTATTGTCCTTGCAGTTGTTGCCTTTTCATATCTTTCCCTTTCAAGTCTCGCGCTTAATTAGTGATGTTGATCCTCCAAGCTTTGTGTAACACATGAGCTCATGCGCATGTAGCAGAAAAGGAGGAAATTGGCTATACATGCATGTATCATATGTGTATTAATCAAATCATATTTCATATATCGGGCTTCAATATATAAATTATTTAAAAAAATCAATACCTTCAAAATTCCTTATTTGACGAGGGTGAATTGGGAATAACAATAATACCTTCTTCATTATTGCTTTTTGAAAGCAATCACTGTGCACAATTTTTTTCTAATTATTTTTTGAGAGTTATAGAGGACAACATCATCATAAGAAAAATTGGACGAAGAAGATGTAGACCAAACAAACAATATTGTGCAGTCCTTATATCAACTCCTAACAAACATATAACTAAACAATAATAGTAATTTGGTTATATGGAGATGGAGTTCAACTGGTATTTTTAGTACACGCTCATGTTATGTTTGATTAGAATATGATGGTATTTTTAAGGAGATATACAAATCAATCTGATCAGCTTTTATACCATTAAAAATTATAAGAATTTTTTTCTTATGATTAATTCAAAATAACATAATTCTTACTAAAATAACCTCAAGGAAAAATTATAGTTAATTTGATACCATTTGATATTAATTCTTTGCCAATGCAATAGTGCTTATTTATAGTTAATGTGAACTTAGACAGTGTTAAAAATTAGGAAAGAATGTATTTGTTCAACTGGAATTGACAGAGAAGAAGTTAAGCGATTAGGTAAGATTGGAATGAAACGAAGACAGGATGAACACAGGAGATGTTGAATTTATAATCAAACAGAAGTAATTATTAGTTTCTAATTAGCTTTAATATTTTGGATAACCTACCCTTACCGGGTTGTGGAGGAATTAATACTTTGTCTAGTTTTATTAGTTTTTATTTTTACTGTTAAATCTAAATATCGAGTTGTGATATAAAAACTATTGCATCGTAATGAAACTGGTGCTTGCATCAACAAAAAGAAAACACACACACATATCTAATTGTGAGTATATTTTATCTCCCAGGTTATCCAATTACCAACAAGGGACTTATCCTATCCATCAGCAGCCCTTCAGTTAATATTATTAAAATTATGGTTGGAATTTGTAACCTTTTGGTGGGAATAAACACAGACAAATTGGGCTGGCAGCTGGCTAAATCGCGCCCAGTGAATAACTTTCTGTTTGGATCTCTCTAAACATGACAAAAGTTCTCCTAAATATCTAATTTTAATTGCCCACCACAAACCCAAAAAATTGTGGGGATAAGTATGAATAGATATTTGTCCATTCATAGAAAATTACTTAGTTCAAAGGAATAAATAAAAATTCATCAAAATATCAAATTGAAGAACAGAATATTATAGGTGAGAGTTGATTTATATAGAGTGTACTGTTATTAAAATTGAAGTGGGATGAGAAAAAAATATGATCCAAATAACAAGCCATGCATTGCTGTTTGCTGACATGTGTAACTCATGAGTTCACTTGTTTATTAGTCAAGATAAGGGTGCTCAATATTTTCTAAATGAAAATAAGAGAACCAATCACAGACTAAGAAAACAAAACCAGACACGTAGTCAAGATAAGGGAAAGTTATCTTGAGAAATTGTAGCAGGTGATTATGATTTCATGAACAGAGAGGAGATAGATGGAGATTGGAATTTAAAAAATGGTGAAACCCATGTATGTGCTTGTTAATCCCCAACTTTTCATTTTCAACTATTTTGCACTGCACCAATAACAAATCTCATCACAAACGGCCAAAAGTGCACAAAAAAGTTGGCTTTAAATCGTTTGAGTGTGCATGCCATTACAAAGAGACAAAAGGCTAGTCACCTATCTATTCACGAGTTTATTTTTGTTTATATATGAATAAATAAAGAGGGACAACGAAATAAGTAGGAAAAAGTTGGATCTCTCCGTACGCATTTAGGATGTGCTAATTGTGGCACAGATTTCTCCAGCAATGCCAAGTCTTAATCAAATAAAATATTAGCTTTTCCTAATAAATGATCCGCTGCTCCTGTTTTCTCTATGCAAAATGTTATGGAGTTATGATTATTGATACCATTTTCTATACGGGTTTAACGTATTATTGTTAAATAATATATCATGTACATTAATATTTTATTATAATTTTATACAATGTTGTAATTATTCAACTTAAATATTATTAATATACATATAATACCGCATTTATGTTGCATAATGGCAATGTCGTAAAAAATGCATAAATTTCGTCAGAATCATAAAGTGTGGATATTGTTTAGAAATACTTGACTAATTAATTAATAATGTTGGTATATACAAAATATGAATATCTTTAGGAAGCAAGGAAGAGAAGTCATAAATACGACAAATGGCTTTGGTATAAATCTCGAATAATAGGTTTGTTTGAAATAAAATTTATAACAATCGTGGATAAGGTGGCATAAATGAATCATTCATGAGTACCTGACATATGTTCATCTGACAATGTAGTGAAAAATAGTGGTACGCATATTATTCTGAATTTTTAATAAACTTCTGCCGTTTTTTAAAATAATAGAAAAATTAAAAAAAAATTGAGTAAGGGGCTGAACCGAAATTTTTTCCAGCCCCTTTCCGTTTTTCCGAGCTGAACGCGTCTGGTCTTCTGTGTGGTCAATCTGACCCAAATTAAAAATTCAAAATAGAGTCTGTTCTGAATTTTTTTAGTTTCAAAGGATCATAAATTTTGATAGAAACATCATGAAAAAACGCACAGCTACATTTGAAAACAATACAATATGAACAAGTATATTTCAGACCAAAAATTACTTCTGAGTCCCTCTAATTTGAAGTCAAAATTTTATAAGTCTACAATGATATTTCAACATAAAAAATATTCATAATTTTTTAAAAATATTATTTGCTTTACCTTAAAAATAAATAAAAAGTAAAAAAAAAACTTATTTTTTTTAATTATTTAAATGAGTTTGTTTATTATGCTTCCAATAACACTTCAATCGAAACATTATCAATCCAAATTTTATTTCTTTATGCTCGAAATTTTAATTTATGTAGCTCAATAAAATCTTTAAATCATAATCTTGTAGAATAATAATTTTTATCATGTTTAAGATTAGTGTACTATACTTAATGATTTTTAGAAAATAATCTTTTTTGACATACAAAGTTTTGTATTTTCTATTATTTTAGGGCTATTTTTGAAAAATTATTAACCATAGTAAAATAATTCTAAACATGATAAAAATTAGTATTTTGTGAGATTATGATATAAATATTTTATTGAGCTACTTAAATTAAAATTTAGACTGGTGCTACAAGCATAATAGACAAACTCTATTTAAATTATAATTATAAGATTAATTAAGTTTATTAAGAAAATTTAAAAATGGAAAAATAGGTGGCTCGAAAAAAGTTCAAACCAGCTCTAGACGGATCCGGATCCACTGTCGCGCGGCACGGTGCGGCGCAGCACGTGGTCCGTTCGATCACTTCGAGATTCGAGTTAATAGTTTAAGATTCGAGTTAGCACAATCTCGAAGTGATCGAACGGACCACGTGCTGCACCGCATGGTGCCGCGCGACAGCAGATCTGGTTCCAGCTCTAGACTGCATCTTTTGTGGTTGTTCCGATGAAAATGGAGGTTGGGGGTTGGTTCGACAAAAAAATTCGAATCAGGTTTGTTAGTATGAAAAAAAAAACTCGGTCCATATTAATAGATGGGAAAGAAATTATAAAACATGCCAAAATTTTTAAATTTTCTGTTTTTTTTTTAAAAGAGTAAATTTCTTTATAAGTTGTGAGGTCCAATGAAAATTGAGAACTAACACCCCAACAAATTTCAACTGTTTTTCCTCCTTTTTTAATACAAAGAAGAAAAGAAATAAAGTGAAAAATAGTAGAAAAAAGTTAAATGATGCTAGCTAAAATCCAAATGCTAATAGTGGACCACATTTACTTGGATATCCCTCTTTAATTGGCTTGCACCAAAATTCATATATCATATCATATAAATCTGCCAGAAGTTATCCGGCATAATCGCAGGTGCATTATAAATATGTTTCCTCCTAATTATTGCTTCAGATCTGGTCCATCACCTACTTATTTCTTTCATCCTGTAAAAAAATTGTACCAGTATTTATTACAAATTCTGCTACTACAGCATTGCCATGAACTATTGTTGTTTCTCGATTTGTTTCTGAGAACTACCGATTGAGGTGTCTAGTCAATGCCAGTGAAAACACCAGCATAAAAAAACACAGTTAATTAAACGAGAGAGAAAAAATAGGTTTAATAATAAATATTATATATGGAATGATAGTATGAAACGTTAAAAATCCATCGACATAAATTGACAATATATTTATCCAGTTGTGATAAACCTTATCAATTTTTCAGTTTCAGAAAAGCCGTAAATTAAAGTCAATCCATAGCAAGTTACCAACTGGTACACTGGTAACATGTGCTACAGAAAACAAAAGCACTAGGCTAAAAAAGAGTACAAATAAACTAGCGTTATAAAACAGGCAGAGCCAATTAATTCAGTAACTAATCTAATAGACTTAAACCCCACATAGAAGCCCACAAAAGGCTGGAAATGTCTAATCAGGCATGCTATACTGCCATGAGCCCATGACATTGTAGTTCATCCCATCTGTCAAACCACACCTGACACCAATCACCATTGCGGCTCATTGCTGAATTATTTTGGACCCCACGCTCTTTTAAGCGAGAGAGAATCTGGTACTATTTTTACAGAAAGAGAATTAGAGAGAGGGAGCTGAATCAAACCTCTCTTCTTTTTTAAACTTTTATCTCTCTGTCTTTTACTTGCATTAGGTTTTTACATGCACGACAAAATGAAAACGTACTAAAGATATGTCAGACGGAGGGGCGGACCCAAGTAGAACCAGGGGAGGGGATAGATGCTTCTGTATTTTGAAAAATAGTATTTTTCGGTAATTTATCCTTTTCTGAAAATTTTTGTGCTCTCTAAATTATCTGATTATTTTTATTGAGAATAAAATATTTAATATCGTGCATAATGAAATAATTATGTAAAGATAACAAAATATAAAGTTCCGTTGAAACGAAAATTTTCTTCATCAACTTAATTATCTATTACTTTGAGCTTTATTTTATTGTTATTTTAATAATTTTTTTATTAGTTAAGTATATATATAAAATTATTAATTTTTTTATTTAGTACCCGATTAGTTAATGAGTTTGAAACCAATAAACTATTACAATCCGATAATTGTCCCTGATCAAAATCCTGGATCCGCCCTGGTCAGACGTTCAAATAATGGACCACATCAGATTGATTTGTAATGTCAAATATTCTACTTCAATCGGCATCTAACACGATGCATATATCGCCAAGGGATACAATTTATACACTGTTGCTATGTTAATTTATGAATAGTGAACTCATGCCTATGCCACCAAATACAACTACCACAATCAGACAAACTAGTTCTATAGAATTAAGCACATGCTGGTACACTATTGTCACAATTATACTGGTACCAGTTGTCATACACTACCTGACTATTGTAAATTTATTATATTATATATTAAATATTGATACATTTCTACACATTTAAGCTAGCAGATCAGTGTACTTTTCATGTTTTCACAAACATGTATTGTTTTTGGGAAGAAGTGGACATATTAGGGAACAAAACGTTAGCATGATTAATTAATGGTGCGTTAATGTGGAAGATTCCATGCGAGAACAAGAAAACATGGAAAAGATGACAAAAGAAATGGATGGCAACAAAAACAACTTGAAGGAAATATCAGAGGAGACAACAGAAACCATGCTCACGATGTGAAAATTTTGTAGGTAATCTAGCTAGACATGCTAGCAACCTTGTCAGCTTGTTCAGACTTCGTTTGAATCAAACGTTAGGTGATGAGACATCTGTGATGCTACAAGTGCGTTATATAATGGCAGACATCTCCTGCAGAAAGCTTCTATCTCATGATAATATATAGCTTTATATATGGAGGTTATTTCAGTTTCACAAGTACCACACACGCACACAAATACATAAATTTCAAGATTACTTTTTGGTACATTCATGCATGAAATTTTCATATCAGAAAAAAAGTCTGAAACCGATAAGTTCTAAACTTGGAGTACTGTCTACAACCCTTTTCTTTTTGTTCTGATTCACACTGTCATCGCATATTCCTGCTAACAGGAGGAGCTTCTACCGTCTTTTCACTTTTTTTTTTTTAAATAAAATAGTTCGGATCGAATTCCCATTTCACTAGTTCCTTTTTTGGTCTACTTAAGGAAGAGAAATGATGAAAATCTTAGATCAATAATGAAAAGTACTTTGATTAAAATGGATTTTTCAAGGGCAAAATAGAGCCCTGAATAAAATTCAGTACTTGATGGGTCATGTAAAGTACTGTGATTTTAGATAGAGATAGAAAGAAGGCAGTCATCATGGAGGTTTGTCCGGCTGTAATTCGGTGTTATGTAGACCATGTGTACATAGGCACTCATACCTAGTATCTAGACCATACCTTTACCTGTACAGTACATAGAATTGGTCTGGACATGTTTTCATTTTGTCATAAACCTATATGTACCTCCTTTATAGGTAAGAATAATTCAGCTGGACTGGCATTTTTCAAGGCCTACTAAATACAATTTTGTAACTTTGCAGATTATTTCCAGTATAGGCTTATTAGGATGTTTGGTCCAACCTGACAATACAATTTGTAGCTTTCCACATGAAATTTTCATGCTCTGATGACTTATTAAACATATATACTCTGACACGAGCCGATTTTTTTTTTTTTTTTTATTTTTTTTTTTGAGGAAGACACGAGCCGAATTTACCTATACTAATCCAGCGCAATCCAGAAAAATGATGAGAGACCCCGCATGGAGATGTATATATAATTTTGCATATCCTTGGAAAACATGGAATTTTCATCAGTTACTTCGAAGTAATGTTAAGATAAACAAAATTCAGTAAAAAAAATGAGATGCAGGTGTTACCGTTTGGTTATTATCAATGTTGAATATAACCATCATGTATGTGTTGAACTTGAGAGCAAAGCCATAATGTGGTGAGCTCATAAACAACCAACAAAACTGCTATCTTTTGTGTTAAAACTTGAAGAAATTTGGTGCAGTTAATAGTTGCTTCGAGGCTTCGAGCCCAGGAAGAAAATATATATCTAAACTTCAACAAAACTGCTCTTCTTTCAGGCAATTTTCCCAAGTAGGTGGATTTGTGTTGTTGGGTTTTACAGAGTATTTAAACCAGGCTGGAAAACCAACCCAGCAAGTTAAAAATAGGCCCAAATGGATATCTGACATTCACCTAAATTCTATTTAGGCTCAAATATATTTTTCAAAGTTCTTCAGTTCTCTCATCCGCTTACAATATTAATTCCAGCTCAGAAAAAGAAACAAAAAGCTGATAATAGCGAAGGCCTTTCCAATTTTCAGTCTCTAAAGGCACCATTGCTAGTGCTGCAAACGAATCAAATTTGATCGAATTTATCGGTGTTTGAGTTTGATTTAAAACTATTTTGAACTAAATCAAATTCTTATATTTTGATTATGGTTATATTATTATTATATTATTATGATGATTATGATTATGATATGATTATTATTATTATTATTATGATTATTATTATTTTATTATTAGTATTATATTATGATTATATTTTTATTATATTATTACTATTATATTATTATGATTATGATTATTTATAATTATTATTACGATTACGATTATAATTATTATTATCATATTTATGATTATGATTATTTTTTAATTATGTTGTATTATATTATTATATTATGATTGTATTATTAAAATTATAATTATTTTATGATATTATGATTATGATTATAATTATAATTTTTATTATTATATTACTATATTATGATTATGTTTATATTTTTATTATATTGCTATGATTATAACTATGAATATTATTAATTATTACGATTATGATTATTAGTTTATTATATTATTATTATTACTATTATTATAATTATTTTACTATTATTTTTATTATCATCATCATTATTAGTATCATAATTATTCATATTTTAACTATTATGATTAACAACTGCTAAATGATATTTTCTCTCTTCCGAATTGTCAAAAATATCATTCTTCTAAAAAATACTATTCTATCACTAATCCAGAATTACCACTCTTTCAAAACTATTCCTTAATTTGACAAACGAACCCTAAAAGAAGTTCTTCTGGAAGAGTTATCTTTCGCTCAATTCCAAAAAAAAAAAAAGTTTATTGCCAAACACAACCTTAGTCAGAATAAAATTTTCTTCTTCTACATAAACTAATGATATCCTCATATATGAACGTTATCTACATTTTATAGAACCCAAACTTAGTTTGGGTCTTTCTTCTCTCGTGAAAAGTGAAAAGGGCAACCAACGAGAAAACCCTTTATCAATAAAATCTTAGGCAGGGAGGTCGCGTCGCCGGTCTCCCCGCCTCCCTCCTCTAGTTTCTTTCTCCCCTACCTCATCTTTCTTACTCTCTTTATCCTCATTTTAAAATATAGACAACCACCAACTCTCTCCTGATGTTGATCCGAGTCAAATCCAAATATCTGATGATTTGCCGTCACGATCCTTTTCCATGGTTTGAGATATGACCACTATCGCCTCTCTCCTACATCACATGATCCATCACCTCACTCCTATAACACCAAATCAGACTTCCATCATCACCTCCCTCCCACAACACCATACCCATTTACCGTTATTGCCTCTCCCCTACAACATTGAATCCTCTTTCTCCCTCTCTTACTGCCTTTTTACCTCTTCTCTCCTTAAAATACAAGCAATCTTCTCCTTTTCTCCATCTGCACTCAGACTTCACTCGGGATGACAACAAAAGTAATACTGACTCCGACCCTCTCAGCAATGGCCTCGACCTCCTGCAAGATACTTAAGGTTTCTCCTCTCAAAGTCATTGTCACTCCTAACAACTATTATCTCTTTGACTCTGATCCACACTGTATCCTCTCTATCTGGTATGATCCACACTGATCCTAACAGCCATCGTCTCTCTGATTATGATCCACATGGCTCATCCCATAACCTTTTTTCTTCTTTGACCCTTGACCCTTGGCTGCTTTACTGATATGATATGCCGTTTTTTTTTCTCATATCTATGAGTTTAGGAGTTGTTTTATTGTTGTTAGCCAAGTACTCTACAGTTTATTGCTTGTGCTATTGTTCTTGTGGGATTAGGGTCCTAAAATTTGAGACTTGTGCTATTGCTATCATTTTCAAACTATGGCAACCTTGTAGATTTATTATCTTCGATGAGGAGTTTATGTCGTGTCTGTTTCATGATTGATGTTCCTTTCCCTTTCTCATTATTTTGGATTTTCAAACTCCTCTCAACATCTTCAGTGTTAAAATATACTAGTTGATACCTGTAATGTAGTGTTGTTGTATTGTGTTGATGAATTTTATCTTAAGGTCATTTGTTACGGTTCCTTACAAGTTGCTCCACTAGTACCAAATCAATACCACTTTGTTAAAAGAGAATGGTGGATATCACACTTTGAGATAAGAGAAGAGATGATAAAATAAGATTTCTTTATATTATAAACTCTTGTAACTTTCTTACATTTTAAATAACAGATTATAACTCTATTTATAGGCTAAGACAATAGAAGCATCTAGAAAATTCGTATTAAAAATAAAATACTAAACAACAGCTATTTTAGCTGACCTCTGTCCACTAAAACAGTCATAACTCTATGTAGGAAACTTCAAACGACTTGAAATTTAAACCATTGAAAACTAGACTTCAAGAGTTTTCCATCCGTAGGTTATACAGCCAAAATGAACATCATTTTTTCTTTCATATCTCTTTATCAATTAACCCAAAAATTTTGTAACTACTGAATTTTAAGAGTCTCTTCTTTATTTTCCACTAGACTTAATATTATTAATGATAACTAAGTTTATATTTTAACAAAACTCCCCCATAAATTTAATTTTAAGAACTTATATTTTTCCTCATTAGTGTCGATTGTGGTGTTTCTTCAATCTCCTCATATGTAATTATTTTCTCTTGTCGATTTTTGTGAAGTCAACACTTATCTTTCTTGTTAACTTATTTTCATATTATCAGTGCACTTCTTCATAACTCATAGCGAATAATGACGCCATCCATTGACGATTTCTTCTCGATTCATTAATCAGCAAATTCAAAAAATCTATCGTGATTTCATCTCATATGTCATCCAATTGCCTGACTTTTCAGGTCATGTATATGTGAGATTCACACCCACATCGCGGCTCCACATGGTATTTTTTCATGTGGCTCCATACCACATCTTCTCATGATCTTCACACACTTTCAACAAAATATCTCATGATTTTACTAGTTTTCTTATCTTTACACTCATTGCACATGCTATCATGAGTCATTACTCATGTCGGCTTCACTCACCGATTCTTCGAAGAACACTGAAAAATTTCACCATGCTTTTGTATCATTCGCTGCTTGATACGTAGTTCTCATCATAGGTTATTTTATTGCTTTTATTTTTTTATTATTTTTTTAATTGGTTAATTTTATGCTAAATAAATTAAACAAATAAAAACTAAAAAAATTATCATGCAAGCGCAATACCTACAAAATATTCTAGTGTTCGTAATTTGGAGTCATCATTTGAAACTTATTCAAATGTTCGTTTATAACTTAGCCATTATATTTAGTCAACTATTAATCGAGTCGTGGGATGGTCCATACTCGTTAAAATGACTAACTTTTTTTCTTGAAGAGATGATTTCATAATCGAACAATCTTGACAGAGTTTGATTATATATCATACTATTAGAGTGAATATTAAATTACAGAATATTAAATTAATATGTCTAGAAAAAATACGGAGGACTAATTATTTTCTATAAAGCAGTTGTCTAATTTTATAAAAAAAAATGTGATTTGCGGTTATTCTATTTCTTATTTTCTTAGTCAAATTATGTTTTATCAATTCATATTCGTAGAAAAATTATACCTTATGGGCTAAATTTTGAAGAAATTATGATTAGGATCAATATTAAGCTCAAATTTAATGTACCCATAGAATTTGGATTAAAATAATGACAGAAAAAAATACAAATTTAAGGAGATTGAAATGAAATATAAAGTAGAGCGAGTTGACGGAACGACATCCTATAGAGCAAAAAAGTTCTTCGGCTGAAGTACTTTTGATTCGTTCAATCAGACATAAACAATTTTAATTTAATAATAATAAATCTTTATACATTTTAGATTTTTTTTCACAGTTAAAAATTCTCCAGAGAAAAATTCTGTGCAGAGATTAGTTACCCGCGAGTTGACTCATATCTTTATTTATATTTGATATCCAAGGAGGAGTCCCCATTCCCATAGATATAAAATGATAACAAGCGTAGATATGATTGGAGTCTTGGACATCATCCGTCTTAGGGCTGCAAACGAGTCGAGTCAAACCGAGTTGGGCTTAACTCAAACTCGGCTCATGAAAATGCGAGTCGAGTCGAGCCGAGTTCGTGAAACAATTCGAAATGAAAAACCTAGCTCAAACTCGGCTCGTTACTTATTCGACAATGCATGTGCCTTGACTCAATTTGATATTTAGATTTAATACATCTACAAACTATAAGGTTGGTATATCTAGAAGATTGGTATGAGAATTAGTACAAAATTGATATATCAACAAACTATTTTTTCAATGACATCTTCGCTGCATTAATTTGAATGGATGAACCAACAAAAAACTATCGAGTCAGATATACGAATCTAATTACGAGCGAGTAAGAGACGTCTTTAAGCCGCTGACATGATGAGATGGTGAGATATGATGAAAGAGGAGTTATCGGATTAGAGTTCGGCAAAAAAAAATATAAACTAGTTTTTATTCGAGCTGAGTCGAGCCACGAGCCGAGCCGACCCCAACTCAAACTCGGCTCATTTAGCTACCGAACCAGATTAACTCGAGCCAAATTAGCTCGAGTCATTTTAGCTCGAGCCCGAGCTGAGCCACGAGCCGAGTTTTTTTATGCAGCCCTGATCCGTCTCCCGAACCCCGATAACTTTACAACTTTACTTTCATGCTTCAATTGAAGGTAAGAGTTTGAATCCGGAATCTCACTTCTCAGTACTGCGCAATGTTAGTCCCACATGGGCGGAGCATAAATCACAGCAGGAAGAGCGGCAGTAGGTCAATGGTTGGGGACGCGACGTTGATTGGATTGAAACTAAGTCGTCGAACCCTTGTCGATTGACGATTGAACATTCGCACTGCCGAGAGCGCGCGCACACATGAGAGATATAATAGAGTGATCGAGCGAGCAAAAGGGGAAAGCGCCATCGACTGAATTTGCATTGCAGCAGCCTCTGCAAAACAGCAGAAGTATTGAAAAGAAAAAGAGAAAACACCATGGCCTCATTGCTAGTAATCGCACTTGTCAGGGTCTTCATCGCCTTCGCTCTCGCTATCCCCGCCGAGCTATGCCGAAGAAAGAGGAACAGACATAGAGGAGAAATTGGGGGAGATATGAGCACCTTGAGTCAGCTCCTGAGAGCACACTCGACTGTTACAATCGCGCGATGGAGATGGAATCACATTTGATTGGAAGTAGATGGAAATGGTGCGATCTTGATTCTTTAATCGCGGAGCAACTGCTCGCCTGAGCTAAAATCATCTAATCAGGAAGCTCGCGATCAGAAGAGAGAAGAAATTACTATGAAGGTTCGCAAAATCAGAAATCGGGAAGTTGACCTTGAAATCATAATCGGAAGAAATTACTATAGTTCGCAAAATCAGAATCCGGAAGTTGACCTTGAAATCATAAATAAATGAAAGAAATAATAGATAATTAAGTAAAATAAATTTGATAATTATATAATATATAAAACTGTTGTCAATATTATAAACATTATATAAGTGAAATTTGTAAATTAATACATCAGCAACCGATTAAGTATCAATTGAATTGAATAATTATTTTTTTATAAATTAAAACTTTTAAGTTTTTCGCTCGTTCACTACAATTATTCCTCAAAACTCTTCCTATAGCAATCCCAGACTTAGAATCGGTTGACTTGGTCTTGACTCGGTTGACTCAGCCTTGACTCGGTCGTGACTCGGCCGATTTTAGCGATTTTCTTTTGAAAAAATGGTCAATCAAAAAATCGGTAAAACTCATCTCGACATAGACCGATTCTGGTCCGACTCGGCCGAATTAACTCAGAATCGGCCGATTTTGCAAACCATGATCACGATCAGAGATGGAGGCGCATGACACTCATGCTGCTGAAAGCAATGAAGCGATCAACAATACTTATGAAGGCGAAGAGCGATCTGAGTGTAATCTTGATCTATGAAGAAGAAACACTGAATTTCCAATTGTGATCTTGACTGTGAGTAGTGAATGAACTCTATGATTGATTCTTGATCTTGACTTACCATGTGAGCTATAGTGAATAGGGATTTATTTTAGAGAAGAAGGTGAAAGGAATAGAGAAGTGGATGTTGTCTCGTTAGAGAGAACAAAGAAGCATAGAGAGAAAAGACAAGAATAGGAATAGAAGATTAAAATAGAGATTTATTTTTGAAATAGTTGAGAAAAATAAAATAAATTCTGAAATAGTCTGAGATAAGGTGTATAGGTTTTGGGATAGACGTTGGCTTAATTTCAATGGTGATTATACTCTAATATCATAATAGAATTAGAGAATGAGAGAAAAAAAATGATAACAATCTTTATTATCTTATTATTATTTGATTATAATAATAAAGTCTCTATTTATAAACTAATTATCTAATTAACTAATTCTAATTACTAAATATCTTCCACGTCACACATCACACAATATCTCCCATTTAATTTTACTCATCTCAACTTATACCCTTAATATCACGGGAGCATTCCCTTTTAGTTGGCACAGTACATAATACGTACCTAACTTGACCATGTTCTTTTCTTCATGAACCCTACTTGCCAGATGGTTAATTAGAAAAGGAGTATTTGCTGCTGGTGCTGCGATTATATTTTCACAGCAATTGTCACTGATCTATACTATATCATCTTTTCTAAGACGCAGTAAATTATGGATCTGCCTTATGGAAGGACGATGTTGGCATGGCTCCAGAGAAGATCATGGTAAGGCAATAAAGAACGGCTTGCTAGTGGAGTACCTTTATTTTAGTTGTCAACCTCTAAACTTAAAAAAAATCCATGCCTCCTAGCTTAGTTTAATGTTGTGGATGGCATTAATTCATTTCTTGGTTATGCTTCATTTACATTAGAACTGTTACCAGACTGCTTGAGTGTCTGTGGTATTTACATTGGAGGGAATATTATTTCCCATAATATGTTGATGTGTGATACAGTTGTTTCTTTGTCTAAATTACGCAAATTTCATAGTAAACCATTAACTCATCTGAGCTACTTAAGTATCAGTACCATTCATTTATTCACTTATTGAACTTTTTGTAGATGCTTATTATATCAGTACTGGGTACAGTGACTATAACTATTTTCACCTATATTATTTTATAATATTTTACTTTGGACGGTTCAATGTACATATGTCATGATATTGGATTTTTTTTTCTTTCATCTTTCTTAGATCTTTATCTTTTACATCAATGATATAATTTGCTTCTTAATTAATTGCATATGGCAGACACTCCAAATCTATTTTGAAGCCTCTGCTTGCTTACTCAGTAAGCAATTTCATGTCTACAGGTGAGCTAACATTGATTTCCTCAGTTTCTTGATGTTATTCTCAAAATATATATGTAACTTTTCATCTGTAATGACTGGTGCATTCATCCTCTTCATGTTTGTCCATTTTTAAACCCTGTAATAATTGGTCTCAGGTTTGATCTTTCCAAAGAAGTATTAGAAAGGAATGTAGTTCCCTATTATGACATGTTATAAAGAACATGGAATGGTTTTCTAGGACAGGATACCTGCATGTGTGGTTTCATACATTGTTCTAATGAGATGTTTCGTAGGATTATGTATATAATATGTATATAAAAAAAAAAAGAGGTTGCTAATAGTCCCAGCTGTTTGTCCCCATCCGAAATCCCCGAAGGTTTAACTGCACTTTCACTTATTCGGTGCGTCAAAGAATATCCAGTGGTTGACTAATTATTCCAGCGAAAGGGCGCCAAGAATTGCCAACGCTTGAGGAAGGGAGCAGTTTTATTTTTTGTGCTCTAGTTACTCAACCAACTATTTATAATGAATGCATTAGTTTATATTTATTTTAGAAAAAATCATACATAGTTTACAATTAATCTAACAGTTATTAATAACTACGTTATCAATCTTTTTTGAAAATTATATACAAATATTTTATTTTAGGCTATTTATAGCTCTTCAAAATTTCATTTATACCGATTTATGTTGTTATGTATATTCAGTATAACATTATTTTTAGTTTTCAGTTTTGTACTATTTGTAGTTCTTCTAAATTTTATTTATACTAATTTACGTTGTAATTTATACTCAATACAAATCTTTTGGTTTCTAATTTGAACTATTGATAATAATTATCAACATTATTTATAATAAATTTCTTAGTTATTAATAACTATTATATCAATATTTTTTAAATTATTCAAATGTCTGATTTTGAGCTATTTATAGTTCTTCAAATTATTATTTATAATAAACACTTAGGATAAAAACTTGGGGATAGTAAGAATTTTTTATATTAATACTCGATCTCTGCTGCACCTATTCCTTTGCACATATTCCTTTGCAGTGTAGCATCTTTTTTGGAGTTTTTTTTATCACCTGCTCTGCTCTAGTTTACCTTCATTCTCTCTTCAAGAAAAAAGAATTTTACCTTCATTCTGACCGGTTTAGTATTATCCTCTGAGACTTCTGTTTACCCTCTGAATCTCCTTCAATACTGAGAAAAGTTCATTCGCTTTTTCTGTTGAAGCCGTAGTTTTTAAATGAAAGGTTATGTTGATTGTTGAGAGGAGGAGACGCAAATGAGTTTTTCAAAAATTTCAAAATATTTTGAATTATTTATTCTCGGTTGTCAAGAAAGGAATACAATGGAAAGTTAGTATAAGTGAAAAAAAAAGTTTCTTTTGGGGACAGCGAACGAGGATAGAACCGTGGGACTGTAATAATATTCCATATAAAAATGTCCGCTTGTTCATAAATAGCTATCTTTTTTCCATTTTCCTTTTGCCTGAAATGCGACTCATCTGTGTCAATGATTATGATGATTTGGTACGAGCAGTGAAATAAAATGCGGCCTCTGTGGCCGTACAGACGTCCGTTTATGCATAGGCGGCAGATTTTTTTTACTTTAGTAAATTAAAAAAATAAATAAATAGAAAAAATAAGATTATTTCGAAAATTAGTCCATATAGCTTGGACCGAGTTTGAAACTCAGTCCCGGTTTTTTTTTTATTTTTTATTTATTTTATTGTTTACCCCTGAAAGGTTGAAAGAAGAAACACAAGAGAAAAGTCAAGATCAAACCCTGAGAGCTGAAGCAGTACAATCCATGTACAACAAGAATTGTGTCAATGTCAAGTCAGTATTTTGATATAGCCAATCATAAAAAATTTCAATGTTATTTTGCTTTCAAGGCTGACCAGGTGCCAATGTTGCAAACACTGATCAATCCAAGATTTGTGTTAACTGTTGACAAGTAATCAACTGTTGGCCAAATTACTTTCATGAACATGGATTGAAAGTCAACTTCACAAGATTGATCAGATGCCAATATTGCAAACAACTGACCAAGTCTAATTTTGTATCAATTGTTGACATGTAATCAACTATTGATCAAATTAAACCCTAATAAACATCAATATAAGGTATTTGCTTCCCTTTTAAAGATCTAGAGGTGCCTCGAGGTTAATAGCCCGGGGTAATTAACGGTGGGGGCTTGTGCCCATCAGAATCTACAAGTACTCACAATCACTAAAAAATCTCTAAATATGCATTGCAACGAGTCTAAACGGTGAAATTAACCAGTGTTAAACAAATGCACGTTCAGGAGGGATCTCCTTGTCCTTCTTTCGCATTCCATCGCCTAGCGGCGGTGCGGCGCGCACGAAAAAGGGTCGCACATTTACGTTTGTGTGTGTTATATTAAAAATAAAATACAACAGTCAGTAGATTGAACTAAAATATTATAACAAAAATTAAACTCAGTCCCAACATTTAAAAATTATAACGTTTGTGTGTATTTGAAAATTGCAGGTGATTGGACTGAGTTTAAAACTCGGTCCAGACATCTGAGACCGAGTTTTAAACTCAGTCCCAGCATTCTGCTATTATATAGCACATCCAGCACATTTCTCCTTCATCTTCCTTCAGCCAACTATTTCTTCAAAATCGTCATTGTTACTGTTGTAAGAGCTTTCAACTGGAAATTTATTTATCAGGTCGGTATGCCGGTAAACTATTTATGGCATGTGGTTATGATGCGGAGCAACAACTACTACCACTTGTATTTGCTGTTGTAGCAAGCGAGAAAAATATGGCAAACTGGGGTTGGTTCATGCAGTGGTTGCGTAAAGAGGTTATCGGTCCTGATAAAATTACCGTGATCTCATATCAATATCTGGGTATAAGGAGAGTATTTGAGAGACCAGATTTTAGATGAAGGAATCAACAGATGAGGCCGTTCACCGTTATTGTACTCAACACATTGCATAAAATATGTATAAGGACTGTCATATAAAAAGAGTAAAGACTCTTTTCAAACAAGCTGCAAAACATAAGAAATCATGAATGTGTGAGGAATATCTAAAAAAAATTAACAACATTAAACTGGCATCCCATAAGTTCAACATTAAACTGACATCTCCCAACAGATCAAGTATCCAACAAAAGGACATAAAATAATAGAAACCGCAATAACTAACCCGCTACAGCCGAGGAAGTGTCAGCCGAGGAATTCCATTACGAGGAGTTAACCCCAGAGCAAGTGGCCACATTGCATCAAGAAAGATGAACACAACATCTAGACGAGAGTCTCAATCGGTGGGGAATAATGACAAGTAACGGTTCAGAATCATTGAACAATGTGTTTAGAATCGCTAGATAACTTCTTATATGTGTTATCGTCGAGAATACATGGCACAAATGTGTTGAGTGGTTCTATAAGCGTTGAGAAATTGCAGCAGCTTGGGAAGCCCAAGGTATGGTGTTCTCCCAAAAGGTCACCAAACTGATAAAATATCGCGGTGATAAGGGGAGAACTTATGATGTCATACCACTGGATTGGGGTATCAACAACTACGATGTTTACAATAGAAATGGACTTATCAAGACGGTAATATTCGATACTTATATAATTTTTTATTCAATTTTAAAATTTAAGCAATAATTTATAATTTATATTTGAAATAATAGGGACGAAGGGGTGAAATGAAATATGAGATTGAATTAGCGATGACGGAAATTAGTAATTGTTGGTGTCAGAAACCGCAATTGACCGGCATCACATGCGACCACTTGTTTGCTGTTTGTTCATTCAGAAGGCTGGATTACACTCAGTACGTTAGTCCATATTATATCATCCAGTACTATATTAACACATGGTCTGATCATTGACGTAGTTATGGTAATAAATAAGATTGGCCATTGTACAATGGTCCGGTTATTAGGCCAGATCCAGTAAAAATCAATAAAGGAAAAAGAAGGAAGATACACATTCCAATGATTATGGATGAAAAGGAGGATCGTATCAACAAACTGTCAACTCGAGGTCGAGCTCGTTCCACCAGAATATGATTTAGATTATCAGTGTGTTTATGTTTTTTGTTGTTATATTTTCAGAATAATTGGATTTTAATTTTTGTTGTAATATTTTTATTTGTTTGATACAATTTTAGAACAATGTATTAATCGTGTTTATATTTGCTTTATAAAACTTTATTTTAATTTTTGTTGTAATATTTTAGATCAATCTACTGACTATTATATTTTATTTTTAATATAACACACACAAACGTAAAAAAAAATGAAATTTGGTCCAAACTATATGTACTAATTTTCAAGATAATCTTACTATTTATATTTATTTATTTTTTTATTTACTAAAAAAAATCTGCATTGGCGGCCTAACCCATGTGCTGAAGTTAATATGCGTCATGCACTATGCGATTGGATACTGGATGAGAAATTTTTGTTAATGCCAACTAGAATAGCCACGCAACCCATAACTCATGAGAAAAAATAATTGATGTTAAAGTTAGAATAAGCCCTGACAACTAGAGGTGGCAGGACCCGACCCGATCCGAGAAATCCGTTCGACTCGTCCGGACTTTTATCTGAACTGAATCTGATTCGACTCAATTTTTAAAAAGTCAAACTGATCCGATCCGATCCGATCTCGACCCGACCCGATCCGACCCGATCCGAAATCAAATGTCCTTTAATCCAATCGAAATCTATCAACGATCTGAAAAAATACAACATATAAATTGACCCGACCCGACCCGACCCAACCTGACTCTGACCCGACCCGGTCCGATCCAATTTCTTCTAAAACGTCAAACTGATCCGACCCGAACCCGAACCCGAACCCGACCCGCCCGATTGCGACCTCTACTGACAACCGATAATACATAGGAATGCAATAATATTCACTGGAAAAAGTTATTGCCCATCAACGAAATTCAAACCCTTTCCCTTGGTACTCAAAGACAGCATACTCAACCACTGCACCATTTAATGCGTTTGTTCAAGAGGAGGTTTTAACCATTATAATACCCACTTAAGAGCTAAAAATAACCGTATGTGTCACTCCACTTAGAAATCTTCATATCATGCCGCATATGCATTATGCAGTAGCCTTCCGCATATATATTAAAATTTTCATTTTAAAATCTTGAATACGAGAGTTGATTGTTCTCTTTATAGTCATTTTACTTTGATTTCTACCGTCTTTTCTAGGTTGGCATTTCATTTCTTTCTTTGTCGGTCGAACTCGTAGCAAGGCCACTCATTACCGCCATGTAAGAAATAACTTGATAAGAGAGATGCATGACACAACAGTAGGAGGACACTGGCATTCTACTCACCTAGAGGTTAAAGAGGTACATGTATTGGCATGGCATGAAGAAAGGTGTGTAGCATAGTGAAAGAAAAAAATGGTAATGTCCTTTGATGGTCATTCTCTTCATTATTATTATTAATATCATTGCCATTATTATCATTGAATATTTTTTTTACATTTGAGATTCTCAATCTCTATAATTTCAAATTGAGTTTCACTTCTAATTTACCCCAATTTATTTGAAATTAAAGACTTTGCTGTCTTTGTTGCCCTTTGATGACCACTGCCTCAAAGTCTTATAAACTGTACCAAGTATAAAAGTGATTTCACTTCACAGTTTGGATTGGAGTTGCTGCTGATTCTAACAAAGTACTGGTAAGGTGGTTCTGTGCTTTTTTTTTTTTCGTGGTTTTGCTACAGAACAAACCAAACATAAGAGCATGCGCTCTCTCAAATTTCCCTTTGTAAACGCATCAACAACATTAAAATATGTAACATTTGACGTTTCTTTTTTTTTAATTGTCATTTGTTCCGTGGTAACCCCGTTACCAAAAGGAATGATAACGAAAAGAAAAGAGAGAATTCAAAGCATCAGTATTACTTCATTTTTTGCGTTTGTGTACACAAATTTTTAATGGACAATTAATTTAAAAGAATCAACAACCATTGATCAAGCTCGTCTAGTCACCGAGTTATTTCCTCAGAAATTATTTTTTTCTGATAACTGATAAGCATAAGGCTAAACGTGATTAGTTACAAATAGACCTGCCATTAAACTATGTAAGCGGTTTTTGGGCCCCTGGCCTTAAATTATCTGAAGACATCTTGTTTTTGAACAATTAAACAATATTTACAATGAACCGTCAAATCAAATGACACATTGACAACCGTTCTTAAACTTTTCTGTTCTAGAGAAAATAAATTGGTATAATTGTCAAAATTATCAATTATACAACATAATAAGGAAATATTGAATTGTGGTCACAGCAGTGCTTGATGAAATATTTACATCCAGTGAACATTAGTGCATCTCTTGAAAATATCACAGACATGGCCATTTATTGGTTTATGCCAGAAATTTAATGAGCACCGACCGTGTCTATTCTTTGGCAAAATTATGTCTCTTGCTAATAATTTATTAGCTGGTTCCTCTATGGCTATAGTTTTGCACGCCTGCCTATTAAAGCAAAATGCTGCTAATGTATGGTGTCTATTTATGGTGTCTATTTATTTATTTATTTATAATTTAAAAATATTAACCATTTAATGTATTTTATCTCATCTCAATTATATGTATATGAAAAATCAAAAAATTTTAATTTGAATAGCCATCAAATAATGAGGCTAAACTGTGAAATTTGATCCGTTTATTTTATTAACGCTTGATGCATATATAAATAATATTGAAATGATATATACATATATAAAATGATATTTATAAAATATTTTTCAATTAATTTTGTTATTTGAGAATTTAAATAATGATTATTTGATATTTAATTTTAAAGATGCCGATGTGACACTAACAATAATGATAATTTGATCTCTTCTCATAATAAAAAGAGAGGTTCAGTTCCAATATAATAATTTTTTTTTCTTCCAGACTTTTTTTTCAAAAACATAAATTTTGGTATCCTAATTTAACACTCTTCGATATTAATAATTAATTAGAAGAGGGAAGTCGTCACAAAAGAACCAAATTGAGACTGTAAGTTCAATCTCTATTTATCTACCAAAAACTGTGCAATCATGTGCGCATATTTAAGAACTGCATCAGTATTCACCATTCAGAAACTCGCCACCAATAAAAACACATCACTTTTTACTAGTTTAATTAGTTCTTCTCCCAAAAGTAGCCTATCTGCTTCGTACGAGGTGAGATGAAATCAGCCATGGCTGCTTCAACCTTCCCTTTTCTACTAGTGACGCTGATCCCACAAATGCTTGCCATGAAACTAGATTTGGATTCTCCCTGCGCACAACTGCCGGAGTATGTAGTCGAGTCGTGTGCGGCAGCTGAGATGGTGTATGAAGCATTTGCTGTATGCCAGGAGTTCTTGAATCATGTTGAGCTGGGATGCCACAGAGAGTATCAAATTGTTGTTACTGATATGCCTTTGTTTAGTGCATAAATGTACCTCTCTATCTAATATATATGGATTAGGACCTTTTATTATAGCTCTTGAAATAAGACAGTGGAGATTTTGATTTAGAATTGTCATATGAGATCTTCACAGTTTTCACCAGTATTTTGAAGGCTATCGTCTCTTCAGTTTTGCAGTTATAATTCATTTTTTTTTTTTGGCTAAAATCCATTCTTTTGTTGTACATGTTTTTTAGATTTGAGGTGATCCTTTTTTTTTTTTACAGATTTTGGCAATTAGGAGAGTGTTGTGATAAACAGTTGGGAAATGAAACATCCATATGAATATTTGGAAAGTTGGGAAAATTGATTTCTTTTGTTAAATAATTTACTTAAAACTTAAAAGCTGCGTTTGGAACTACAATTTACAAATCTGAAATTTAAACCCACCCCATTGCCTGTCCGTTTGAAATTTTGAAACTATGGCTCTGTTCTGAATACATATGTTTGAACACCTAATTCGGGAAGGAATTAAAAAATGAAGTTTAATTTAGAAAGAATCACATTTTATTGTCCATAGTAAGTTTTCAATTCTATGTCGCACATGTGCGGTACGAGTATCATATCTGATATGATGCGGATGCAACGACACAATTTTTTTTAAAAATTCATGATATAATTGCGACTATATATAATAAATTATTATTTAAAATAAAAATATAACAAATAGTATTAAAGAAAAAAGGCCCTTTAGTTCAAAATACATATAATTGAAAATGTACTCTTTAGTTGGATTGCCCCGTCTCGATTTCGAATCCCGCTTTTGAACTCTTATTTTCTTGGAGTTCTACCACATCCGGAAATAAGCATCTTTCTTAAGGGTCGAGTTTAAAGAGCTTGATTTTTGAAGGGTGAGCTCTATCCCTTATTAGGTTCTTTGAGTCTCAAGGGCCGGATAAGGAATAGATAAGGGTCGAATTTAAAAATAGTTCTGTCATTTTTAGTTATTTTTATTTTTTCAGATTTTTAGATATTACTAAATTATAATATAAAATATTAAAAAATAAAGCAAATTTTATAATTAAAAGTATAGAAAAATAATAATAATTTTTGAATATTTTCTAAATTTTAGACTTATAAATACAATTAAAACATAAAGATTTAGAAATTATCGGGTTTGGAAAAAAACTTAAGAATTTGGAAAGAGCTAAGTTTAATAAAGATTGTTTTTTTGGGTCAAACCCGGCTTTATAAAGAGAAAGGAGCAGATCGAGTTGAAGCGCTGAGTAAAGATCGAGTTTTTAACGAATCTGTTAGATTGGATTTAAGAGCTCTAACCCTTATAAACTATCCCTCCGTGGGAATGGGTAATAGACTGGGTGGTAGGTTAATAACTAGGTGCAGGTCAATAGGTCAATGGATAGGTCTGATAGGAGCTTTTGAAAGAATTAGAGATAGCATTTGCACAATGCACTATGTCTAGCCAAATAGATCAAGTGGGTTCTATAAACTTTAGCTAGATATCCCGTCTAAGGGTCTGTTTGACAAATCAAGGAATAGCTCTGGAAGAGTGGTAATTTTGGAAGACTGATAGAATAATATTTTTTTTGGAAGAGTGGTAGAAGAGTGATATTTTTGACTATTCGGAAAAGCAAAAATATCGTTTGGCAGTTGTTACTCAAAATAGTTAAAATATGAATAATTATGATACTAATAATGATGATGATGATGATGATAGTAAAATAATAATAATAATAATAATAAGATAATAATAATAATAATAATAAAGTAATAAAAATAATCATAATAAATAATAATATTATAATAGTAATATAATAAAACTATAAACATAATCATAATATAGTAATATAATAATAAAAAAATATAATTATAATCATAATTATAATAATAATATAATAATAAGTAATTATAATTTTAATAATATAATAATAATAAAATAATTATAATTATAATCATGATAATAATAATTATAGTCATAATCATAATAATATAACCATAATCATAATCATAATAATATAATAATAAAAATATAATCATAATCATAAAAATAATTATAAATAATTATAATTATAATTATAATAATATAATAATAAATTAATCATAAATATAATCAACATATAATAATATAATAATATAATAATATAATAATAATATATTAATATAAAATAATATAATTAAATAATAATTATAATCATAGTCATAATCATAATAATATAATAATAATAAAAATAATAATAATAAATAATTATAATCATATATTAATCATAATAATATAATATAATAATAATATAATTATATTTATAATCATTATATAATACTAAAAAATCATAATTATTATAATATAATAATAATACTAACAAAGATGATAATATAATAATAATCAAGATCATTATAATATCGTTTGACATTGTTAATCTGAATAGTGAAAATATTGATAATTATAATACTAATAATGATGATGATGATGATGATGATGATGATAACGATGATGATAATATAATAATAATAATAAATTATAATTATAATTATAATATAATCAAATAATAATAATCATGGTATAATAATAACAGTGATGATAATAATAATAATCATAATAGAATAATAATAATAACAACATTGATGATAATATAATAATAATAAAACAATAATCACAATGATTGTAATAATAAAATAATAGTAACAATAATCATAATCATAATATAATAATATAATAATAATCATGATATAATAATCATAATAATATAATAATACAATAATAACAGTGATGTTAATAATAATAATTATTATTATAATATAATATAATATAATAATAAAAAAAAGATACAATGAAAGTAAAAAAGAAAATGATTTTGCTAATCCAGTGCTTGATTTTGGAGCTCTTCGCGTATTCCTTCTTATGGGTAGAATACCAGAAGAGTCTCTTCCAAGCTCTATTCCAAAACACAAATTTGTGTTTGGCACAAAATTTTGATATGACTACTAACTATTCTGCTATTCTTTCTGAATTCTTCGATGCCAAACAGACCCTAAAAGAATAGATAACTGTATTTGTAATTAGAATCCCAAACAGGGAAGGGATGTAACTATAATTTTAAAAAAAAAGGAAGGATTACTTCACAATGGTTATCCTCATAATGAATTTTCAAATAAATACATAAAGATCTTAAAAAAACTTTATATAGATGTTTTTCTATGTGATTTAAATTTTATATAATTTTATTATCATTTGATATACCATCAAAACCATCAAAATGTTATACAATTTGTAATGATTTTAATATTAATTTTATGCTCTACTTCTGTTGTTGACCAAGCGAAAATCACAAAATGATACTTTGATAATAATAAGATAATGCTAGGCCCCTATCCACTGAGTAATCAAACAATTCCTGCCTGTTCTCTGGACAAAGGGAGCAGAGTGAAATGAGATTTTATTGGGCCATAGAAGGATTTTATCGTCTCCCTTAAGCTATTAATGTTTGGGAAGGGAACCCTTGACAGTTATTGTCTTAATAATTTTGATAATGGATCTTCAATTAAATATAAAAATATTTTTTAAAATAAAAAATTTTTTTTTCTACTTATAGATTGGAGGTGATTTAAATTTATATAATTTTATTATTGTTTATTAGTTCATCAAAGACCATCAAAATGTTATGTATTTTACAGCGGTTCTAATTTAATGGTCTTTGATGGACTTGATAACCTTTGAAAGTCTTAGGATGATGGTATTGAAAAGTCAAAATAGTGCAAAAATATAAAGAACCTAAGGTAGAAATGTATAAATTGATTTGGGGCTTAATGTTCAAGTGTAATGGAAGCGGAATACAATTTAAATCAATTCAATTCTCACAAGAATATAGCAATGAAAAAAAATATGAGAAAAGAAAAGAAAAGATCAATCAAGAACACAAAATGTAACGGAGTTCGACTTTAATAATGCCTATGTCTCCGGGACCCTCAACCTCCAACAATTGAGGTTGAGCCGATATATTAAAAAGCATTTTTATACTTGTAGAACTTGGTCCCTTACAGAAAAATGGATTGTCAAGCCTATTGGTAACACAAGTGACAACACACTCAAAATGTGAGTGACAACGCACTCAAAATAAGAAGTGAGCACTACAGCTTAAAAATGAGTTGAGCACAACAGCTCAAGAGAATATTTTTAAGAAGATCACAAATGATCAAGTTGAGAGAATAGAGAGAAACTAGATTGAGTTTGAACAAAGATTTGGCTAATTGAGTGTATCAATATCTTGAGTAGATACTCTCTCTTGAATATGACTAGTAAGCTCTCTGGAGTAATGATTTTGCTAGATGGATTAGCTCTCCTTCATATTTTAGTAAGAGAGATGATCCTTTTAAAATAGATCTTCTAAAATTGCTGAAGAAACTATTCATCAAATCATTATACGTTTCATAATTCACGATTACAAAATCGTTACATAATGATACACTCTAGTTCATATGCATATTTTTCTGCCTTAGAATATTTTTGAGTATTGAGATGAATTGTTATAACGATTACTGAATCGTTATAACGATTCATTGGGCAAAAATATTTTACTCTGTTGTTTAAGCTCAATTTATGTTGACCAATTCCACTCAGTTTAAGTCTAACTAAATCTAAGCCTAATGCAGTCTTGATTTAGCTCTTATGTCACATCATTAGACTTAGTTCTTTTATACTAATCCATTTACATGTTAGTTCATGCACAAAACTTAAATAAGGTAAATTATAAAATTCAAGATTGTTTTATAAATCGATAAATCAAAGATGATGTTAAGTATAATAATCTCTCTCTTTTGTCGATTTGCAAAACATACATGGGTGCATAAATATAACATTTGATGTGGATTTCACCCAAAACTTCTTCCCCTTTTTGAAAATCAGGCAAAATGGTGCGAATGAAGAATTTATTTCAATTTAGTCCCCCTAAATTGATTGCTCCCTTGAATGTATGCACCGTGTATAAGATAAAGAATTTAAAATACTTCCAAAACAATAAAAAAATATTTCATTAAAAAAATTAGCTAACTCTCTCTAAATACGTGGCATATATGGTTTGAAGAAAAAATTAAGCATTGATGGTCTCTAATTTTTAATTTTAGGAAGCCAAACAATATTTGCAATGTTGTTTTCTTTTCTAAGTTTACAATCAAGTGAGATATGATCAATATGACAATAATAATTATAAAATACACATATTTGAGATTTTTACTACCTTTAATAAATGTATTTTGGTAGCTTTATTTTAATCCTTTAACTTGAGTCTTGGGTTTTTCTTTAGAAATATTTTTATATTTTTGAGAAACAACTCGTTTATACTCATATCTTTGAGGTTTAGTTTGAAAATTATTTTGATTTTTAAACTTATAAAATCATCCATCGGGTCATTTAAAATATAATTTGTTTGACCAACTAGGATTGAAAAATATAGCACTGTTGCTTTGAAAATTATGTTTTCCTTTGTTAATATTTTTATCAAATTGTTTATATTGAAATGAATAATTGTGTTTCTTATTGAAAGATTTAGTATTAGTAGATTTCATAATTTTTGCATTTGATCCATGACTTTGTTTCTCTTTTGATTTAGGTAATTTGAAGTCTTAGAAGATTTTTTATATCTAAGACACGACTTGTTGCTAGGCCTTTGACCTATAACCTTGTCTAAATCCATTGAAGTGATGCTTGTTGAAATACATGAGAATTTTAGTTTCCTATTTTTAGTTTCTAAAGTTTGTACTTTTCACTTTTAATGTTGCAACTTCACCTAAGTGTATTTGATAATTTTTTCAGATTTTGCAATTTAAACTCATAAGATTGAACATTTAAATCAAACTCTGAAATTTTATTTTTAAGTCTCTCAATTATTTCTTTTTGAGAAGATGAATCATAAATAAGACTCTCTAAATTAGATAAAAAAAGATTCAATTTCAACATCATCATTCAAATTATTTACATTTATAACACAAAATTCATCATTCTCAATAAAATAATCATCACTATCATCTCAAGTAGATGTAGTACAAGGTACTACTTGATTGTGCAATTGAAATTCTTGAGAAAATTATACCTTATGTGCAAATGAGTCCATCTTCATATTTTAGATATGACAATATCGTGTAGGATCTCCAATGTGCACAAGTCGGTGAACTTGTTTCTTGCTACAATTTCATCAACATCTACCATGGGTGAGTTCTCCTCTACTTTCGTAATTAGGACGAGATTGAGTGGATTTCTTTCATCCTTCTTTCTCTTAATATGGTTGCTCGTAACTAGCATAGCACCAATTCTCTCAAAATTTTGCCTCTTCTTATGTGAAAGACCAAGGAACAATCGTGTGTTGTGTGACATTTCTTATGGCATGAGAAGCATATGTACTTCATTCATTTCTCATCTTGATCTTCATTGTGCTCTTTTTCTAGATTTAGCATTCTCAAACATCTTCATAATGACTTGATCATTCATAGAAGATGAATTAGATGATATCTTGCTCAAATAATGGTGCAATAGAGATCTTTGAGTTTGAAGTGCGATTTATTTGAGTTTTGGTGTGAGCTCTCCATTTTGTCGTAGATTCTCCTCAAAGAATAGAAGATGAGTGAATACTTCTTAATATGTGAATTCGTCAAGAGAGCTTTGCATTGCTTCTAAAGTGCTTATCATGCTCTCTCATCTTGGTCTTCTCATCATTGCCCTAAAAATCTTGCCTACAATCTTAGAGTTAGACAAGAATTCTTCAATTTCATCAAATTAATTAAGAATATGCATTAATCTTGAATACATATTCTCAATTGACTATCCTTCTTGTATACATTTTTTTTAAAATTCGGACTCTAGACCCATTAGTTTTGTTCTTTTCATTTGAGTGTTGCCCTCAAATCTATTCAATAGAGTCTCCCACGTTTCACTAGTAATTTCGGTAGTACCAAATAGTATAATATTCTTTTCACTAATCGAATTTAAGATAACATTGACGGCATAATCATTTTGAGATTTCAGTTCTTTGACATTTTGTATCAATATAAGGTTGCTAGAATCATAATGTGGTATATAACCATGTTAAACAATATCCAAAAAGTCTAGTATGTTGAGGTAGTTCACCATAAATTTCTTTCAAAAGCTAAAATTTTTGCAATTAAGAAGTCATCTTGACCCAAAAATATCACAAATAAAGCAATTAAAACTGCTCCGATACCACTTTGATAACCTTTGAAAGCCCTAGTATGATGGTATTGAAAGGTCAAAATGGTACAAGAATATAAAGAACCGAAGGTAAAAATATATAAATCAATTTGGGGCTTAATGTTCAATTATAATGGCAGCGGAATACAATTTAAATCAATTCAATTCTCACAAGAATATAGCAATCAAATGAGAAAAGAAAAGAAAAGATCAATCAAGAACACAAAATGTAACGGAGTTTGGCTTTAATAATGTCTACGTCTCGGGACCCTCTGTAGGGATTCGGTATGCCCAAATCCCGTTAATGCTCAAGCTGCGGAAAGACCGTAGAACAAAAATTTTACTTCTACTTAAGTTAGGGATTAAAGTATGTCGGATAATTACCGAGAGTTATAGACATTTAATCCTTTACAAAAGACGGTAAAATATTATTTTACTTCTAACTTAAGCTTAGGGTTAAAGTGATATGTCGGATGATTACCGAGAGATACACACCTCTTTAAACCTTTATTGATCTACTCCATGATTGATTTCTAAAATATTAATCTACTTAACAATTAAATAGATTAATATAAGATGTTATAACTCGCTTCCAAATTTCAATTGAACATTATTCACCGATCCCGTGAATTACGAAACAACCGTATACAGAGAGAGAAAGTAGAACTGATTTTTGTGTTTGTTTCTCTCTCATCCTACCCCTCTATTTATAGAAAATATGAGATTGATAAATTACCAAAATACCCTCATGAATAGTAGGGAGGTTCCAATGTGAAAAGATCAAAATACCCTTAAAGTTCATCCAATTTACCAAAACGCCATTGGGCTTTTTGGCCAAATTACCGAAATACCCTTGGGCTTTTGGCCAAATTACCAAAATACCCTTGGAGGTCGGCATGGGCTTTTCATGGGCCTTTTTGGGCTTTTCGGATTTTGGGCTTTTTCAATTTTGGGCTTTTTGGGGCTTTTCTGATTTTGGGTTTTTAATTATTAATTAAGACTTTAATTATAAATGGGCTTTGGCCCATAATTCAAATCCATAATTAACATTTAAAATCCAAATCAAATATATATAATTGTCATCTACAATTATATTTTTCTCGGTTGTTGTTTATTAATTTATACGACGTGTCCAACACGTTATAAATTCAATCGATTTTTGCTTCTTGTCATATCTATGACAAATATAATTATATCATATATAATTAATTATAACCATATTATTATTAATTATAAATAATTTATAATTAATCAATAAGATTCTCCGATTAACTCCTATACTGGTGTGACCCGACAGATCCGTGTTATGTTGGTAAATAGAGTTAAAACCGTTTTAACTTCTATAATCATAGGAGACATCTGACAGAATGCACTATGACCAGCCAATTACACAGATGATGCTGTACTGTACAATATCATGATCCGATAAACTATTTACTTGTGTTTAATTCTTTTGTCTCATAGCTATCAGATCAATTTCAAGGTAGGTATGTGTCATCCTTGCAAACTTAATCTTTTCTTGATCCTGAGTAAATTATCAAATATAATTACTCTTGTAATTATACTGCTAGCAGATAATCTTACTCTATCAAGGGGCCCAGTGATGCTATAACTCGTATAAAAATACGAGGGACAATAGTACTTTTGGCAAACCATCTCTTCCTCCGCATAAGTTATGTATACCGAAGAGCTACCTTTATAGCCACCTTTTACGTATAACGTTTGGTAGAAATCACACACATACATATCTTATGTAGGAAAGATGAATACCTCATACTTTAAAATTTAATACTGAACGAAAACATTAATGACACGAACACAATTCCATTTAATATTTCATTCGGGGTCTATCAAATACGATGTTCCTAGAACATCTATCTATGTGATTAAAATGACAACTCTTTATCTATGATCTGTAAAACTTGACTATCATTTAATCCACATACTAACCTGATAACGGTTAATTAGTGTTCCTGCTAATTACCTTGGTTAGTGACTTTTAAGAGTATATTCTATATTATGAAGTTTCACAATTCCAGTCATGAACTCGGAATGATTTATAAATTCAATAATACTCAAGGAAACGAAATATCGTTTAAATATCCAATTCATGAACAAAGCTTTATATAACCAATTTATCGTATTATTGACTTCAAGATTATTACAAACTAACACACTCAACCTCCAACAATTGAGGTTGAGCCGATATATTAAAAAGGGTTTTTACACTTGTAGAACTTGATCCCTTACATAAAAATGGGTTGTCAAGCATATCTATAACACGAATGACAACACACTCAAAATGTGAGTAACAACACACTCAAAACAAAGAAGTGAGCACTAAAGCTCAAAAAGGAGTTGAGCACAACATCTCAAGAGAATATTTTCAAGAAGATCACAAAGGATCAAGTTGGGAGAATAGAGAGAAGTTAGATTGAGTTTGAATAAAAATTTGGCTAATTGAGTGTATCAATATCTTGAGTTATCTCTCTCTCTTGAATATGGCTAGTAAGCTCTCTGGAGTAATGATTTTGCTAGATGGATCAACTATCTTTCATATTTCAGTGAGAGATGTGATCTTTTCAAATAGATCTTATGAAACAGCTGAAGAAACTATTTTTTAGCATGAACCGTTATAACGGTTTAGAAAGAATAGTCGTTGGATCAACTAAGCTGAAATAATATAACGATTTATCAAATCATTATATATTTCATGAATCGTTGTAACGATTATAAAATCGTTACATAATTATGATACACTCTGGCTTATATGCATATTTTTGCCTTAGAATATTTTTGAGTATTGAGATAAACCTTTATAATGATTACTAAATCATTATAATGATTCACTGAGCATAAATATTTTACTCTGTTGTTTAAGCTCAATTTATCTTGACCAATTCAACCCAATTTAAATCTAACTAAACATAAGCCTAATGAAGTCTTGATTTTTGTGCACTAATTCATTTACATGTTAGTTCCTGTACAAAACTTAAACAAGACAAATTGTAAAATTCAAGATTGTTTTGCAATTCGACAAATCAAAGATGATCTTAAGTGTAACAAGACTATCAAGCGATAATAAAATTATATAAAATTTAAATCTCCATCAATTTATAAGTAAAAGAACATATCTATATTTTTTAAAAATATATTAATAAAATTGTTAAGAGAACGGATAAACATTATCAAGTTATCCCTTCCTTATTTGTTTTCACCAAATTTTGGGATTCCATAAGTGGATGGGTTGGAACACATAAATAGCCATGTTCATTGGACTAGTACCAGTGTTCTAATATCGTGTTGTATTGTGTCGTGTTGTGCTATGCTAGACGCGACTTGACACTGCACGGTAAGGCACAACATGAATATTATTTTATTATTTTTATCATGTCGTGACGTACCGTGTCAAAAATTTTGACTAGAACTGTGATAATCACCGTATCTCATAAATTTTTGAGACACAAATGAACAAAAAAATTACATAATTAGTAAGCCAATATGGTGTAATAGTTATCTAATTAATAACTTAACTATTTTTTACTGGTATCTTGGTATCTTATCATAACCGGACCAAATATAAATGGTTGATAATATGTATGATATTGTCTCATATAGTTCTATAGCACAATTTGGTGCTGTTATGATAGAACTTATAGCACAATTGTGTGTGACTATTACTTTTACATGATATGTATTTATTTGGTGAATATGAATTAGTAGACTAGTGAATCTTATTCATATTATGATATTTTACTCCAATTAAATTAATTGAGTGTGATATTATGATATTTTACTCCAATTAAATTAATTGAGTGTGATATTATGATATTTTGCTCCAATTAAATTATCACATGTTCATTGGTTAAGGCACGCCGTGTCTAACTGTGTCGTGTATAATCGTGTTCGTGCCTAACCATACTGTGTTTGTTCGTGTCGTATTGATTCAGCATGACATGTATTTTTCGTGTTAACCGTGTCGAAAATTAAAAAAAAAAATCAGAAAATCTAAAAAAAAAATAAAAATATATGAAAATAATTTCCTAACTTTTATATACTATAGTACTATTTTTTCCCCAAAAATTTGGACAAAGTTAAAAATAAACAAGTAGAAAAATCGAACACGGCACGTTTAGAACATGGTACATATCACATACCGTATCTTAACCGTGTCATGTCCTTATTGTGCCGTGTAGTTCGAGCCGTGTTCGGCTACGGTGACACAGTTTTGAGAACACTAGTCTAGTACACGGATACTAATATCATATACTGAGAAATTAATGAAGTTTCAATTACTATAAAAATATTTAATGAAGTGACTGCTATCAGAAACAAAATTAACGAAGTCAAGTTGCTAAAAACAAAAATAACTATGCTAGACAAAAAATAACCTAGTCTAGAAATGATTTAATTGAAGTCAAGTTGCTAAAAACAAAAATAACTATGCTTGACAAAAAATAACCTAGACTAGAAATGATTTAATTGAATCTCACCTAATCAACAGATCTTGGTCCCTTTGTTTGGAGGTAACAAATATGATCAGAACCAACAAATCCGTCAATTCGATTCCAAATCAAACGACTTACAAACAAACTCAAATCATATTAACATTATTCATGTTAAATATTAAAATCATTATTATAAATTTAAATATAAATTTCAATAATGACCTGAATCCAATTAATATCTTTTACATAAATGAATATAAATTCGTATTTAAATTCTGAAATTTTAAATAAATTTAAATTGATATTTAACTCTTATATTAAATCTGATTTTAGATCATACAAGATCCCATCATAATCTGAACCATCGACACCCTATATACAATATGCACACTATAGAGAGGGGGCAATTATTTTTTGGAGATATATGAAGAGTTTTTAAAAATTAATTACAACAACTCATTTTAATTATAACGGTTGTGAAGAAATTTAAATATAAATTTTAATATAAAAAGAATTTATTATTATTAAATTAAAATTATTGATATTTGATCGAACGGATCAAATTAAAAATAATCATAAGTTTTTTTTTATCTGGAGGGGATGTCGTTTCTTTAGAGATGGACCGCAGGCGCCAGACTCGGTCGAGTCAACCAGAGCCACACTACAGTACTACACTAAGATCTCTGAAATTCCAAATTTACCCGTGTCTCTATCTCTCCAGACAGGGACCAGACTCCAGTTTTACTACGACAAGCTGTCTATCTCTCATCATCTCTCTCTCTCTCATCTCTGATTTCTAAATTCTAACCAAAGGAAATACTGTACATGTTCAACCTATAGCTAGAAAAGAAAATTTAAATTAAAAAAATAGAGAACTGAAAGCGAGATTGAGATTGAGATTGAGATTGAGATTCCTCTTCAATCTTTTGCGTTGATACCAAATGCCTCATCTAAATTAGGTGTGCTTTCTCTTTTCCTTCTCTTTGTTGCTTTAAACTTTCTGTTCCCTTCGACAACAAGAAACCCTAGCTTCCTTTCGGTGTTTTTGTTCATTTTTCGTTTCTATTCGAGCTCAGAACAAGAAGATTTTGAGAATAACTTTGCGCCTTTTAATGATTGGAGGTCTAGGTCGATTACTCAATTAGTTCGCTTCGAATTGGCGGTTCTTGGTTAATGGATGCTTATTTGACGCTCCAGCTTAATTGTAGCTGTTGATTACTTGACCACGTTTAATTTGTATGTATTTTCCAGAGACTGAGGAATATGCTAAAAGTTGGGAAAGCAACCAGTGTTAAGCTGAGACCTCAGAACCATGTGTGGTTTCTAAAATTGCTATTTTTGCAGATTTAAATCCTTTGTATGGTTTTGGTTGTACAAAGCCACCATTTTTTCTTTCTTTTATGACTACATTGAGAGAGCATGAGCTAAAATTTTCATTGTAAAGAAGTCTTACTGCATGAAGAATCTAAAAAAGAAATATCCAAACCAACCATGTGAATTGAGGGGGCACATTTATTTCATTATGAGTTTGTTTTAAATTTGCAATTCTTCTACTTTTCAGGTCTGTTAGGGTTTTTATGCAAATTGATTTGGAATCAACTTTTTTCTTGATCGCAACTTTGAAGAAAACGGTATCAGGATACTGCTATCTGTACCCACCTCCATTTTAACAGTTGATAGCAATACCACCCATTGATCAACGAATCTGAAGCCGAGTTAATTCCATACCCTGGACCTGATTGAAGCGGTGCCTCTACTAAATCTGTACTGATGGAACCCACAATTCCAAATCATATTAACACAATCAATGAGCATATAGTTGACATATCAAGAGATCACAATGTTGCCTCCTCTTCAAATTCAATTTCTCATAACAACAATAACCACGAAGAAGAAGAAGAAGAAGAATTTTTTGATGAGTATGTGGAGCGGGGTCCACCTTCCTCATCCTCTTCCTCATCAGAACCTCCCACCCCGAATTTGCGAAATACCACTGTTCCAAGAAGAGGTGATGGCCTTCAAAGGAGGCATCGCTCTCCCGTGAATTCTGGCCTCTGGATTTCAATTGAATTGGTTGTAAATTTCTGCCAGATTGTGGCAGCAATAGTGGTGCTTTCTCTGTCAAAGCATGAGCACCCTCATGCCCCATTATTCCAATGGGTCATCGGGTACACTGCTGGGTGTGTCGCAACCTTGCCCCATTTATATTGGAGATACGTTCACAGAAATCATCAGGGGTCCAACCAGGAGGCAGGACCTGCTGCACGCCAGAGCATCAGTTCTCAGAATAATAGTCAGGCAGAGGCAAATTCGTACACTGCAGTTTCTACAAGCAATAGAAGGTTGGAAGGTACTTGGAGAAACAATGTTATAACCAGAAATCCTAGGTATGAACAGAATTTAAGAAAATGTTGGTCTTCTTTCAAAAATTTGTAAATAAATTGTTCTTTGTCTTTATTCAAGTAAAACACATCTGTTTCATTTTAAATAAGCATGTGCATTAAATGAAGAGTTATTGATTTTCTCAATAAAAATGAATGTTCAATTGGTAAAAAATGAGTTGTACCCCAAAATTTTCATTGTAATACAAGAGGAATTGCTGGTGACCAGTTCATGTAAACTCAGACCTAATTTTTATATGACCATGTTTGATTTATTTGGCTCTTTGGTAACTAAAGAAAAGGAATGAAGCCTATGGTAAGCCATAATTTCACACATTCCACCTGCATTGGTCTATGGTTTTATCATAATTTGTAGTGTGAACCAAGTTGGTATTAGTTGCAATTTGGAATATAAGCACCTGCTTGTTGGTAAACCAAGTCAAAGTGGATGTACATGGTCTAAAACAGTGGTGCAGAATAGGTGCTATAGCAGACAAACATGCTTGTAATTCACACTATGTACAATTTGTACTACAATTGAAAATATTGTTTGAATTTATAGATACAGTTGACGATCTTCAGAATTTGTTGCAATTCATTCTAATTCAGAAATCGGAATATAAAATTGGCAGGATTCATGCATTAGTAGATAATTTCAAGATGGCTCTTGATTGCTTCTTTGCCGTCTGGTTTGTGGTTGGTAATGTCTGGATTTTTGGTGGTCGCTCTTCTTCTTCTGATGCACCCAACTTGTACAGGTAAATAATTCAGTTACCTTCTTAGATATCATTCATTTTATATTGTGTCATTAAATTAGCTTGAGTTGTTTTATGCTAAATTGTTAATAGTTTGGTCAATATTAATAGATATGTAAACATGACTGATGAGATTGTAAAGATTTGCATACTTCATGTTGGCTAATTGTTTTATGAGTTCTTTCATCTTCTTTTTTTGTTCTTTTAGGTTATGTATAGCCTTTCTTACATTTAGCTGCATCGGGTACGCGATGCCATTCATCCTATGTGCCATGATATGCTGTTGTCTACCATGCATAATATCTCTGATGGGATTTAGAGAAGATCTCAACTACAGAGGTGCCACACAAGAATCGATCAATGCCTTGCCAATATATAAATTCAGATTAAAGAGGACAAGCACCAATAGCAATAGGGAAAATAGTGAGATCCATTTAGACAGCCAAGGTGCTGATGGTGGTGGTATAATTGGTGCTGGTACTGATAAGGAACGCATGATCTCTGCTGATGATGCTGTGAGTGTTTTTTTTTTGTTGTTGTTGAATGTATACATGCCTGCATGCATGCAAAATACACATATGTTAAGGAAGTACCTTTTTCACTTATTTTCTTTAAAATGTGGTATCAGTATCCCTGCAACTTTTTTTTTCCTCCTATGTTATAGGAGGGGTTTGGGTACTCTTTAGAGAGATAAAGGCCATATTGGATATGTTCTAGATGCATGATGTATTCTACGCTCTGCAACCTTATTTAATTTATTGTTCTCCAATGTTAGAGGTGGGGTTGTTTTGGGTCATTTTCAAAGGGTGCAGGGTATGGCCAACTTGTGTATGCCATATGAATGAAGTATTCTAGGGTCAACCTTCTTAAAACAATTGCTATTTGTCGTGTTTCACATTCACCAAGGTCTTTTCAACTCCCAATTCAATTTCTTCACTTTACCCCTTTGTTTTTTTATTTCCATGCTAAAATTTATTTATTTATTTATTGGTTCAGGTTTGTTGCATTTGCTTAGCAAAATATGCTGATAATGATGAGCTGCGTGAACTTACATGTGCTCACAGTTTTCACAAAGAGTGTGTAGACAAATGGCTCAAAATAAATGCACTATGCCCCCTTTGTAAGGCTGAGGTATCTAACTCCTCTACTGGACCATTGGGCCTTAATTTCGGCCGGCGCCACATTGACCGACGGGTCGTCAATGATATTGAGTCTCAATCTTAGGTGCTATGCTTGCTGTTCTTGTAAATAGTAGTTCTATAAGTTAGAGAATATGCTATACACTGCCACCTGTTTTAATGAGTTCTCTCAGGTGCAGTGGCCTTCTTATATGGAGTTTGTATGTATGCATCTATCTATATATAATTAGTACCAGGCTGTAATTTCTGAAATATCTTGTTTTTTTTTTCTTTTGAGCAAGCTAACTGCTGATGCCCTTTAGGTGATTGGCGCATGCCTCAGAATTCCCATGAAAATAAGCTCCAATAGCTAATTAATCAAGAGTTGTTATCCCTTTTGAGTTGTACAGTATGTTTCCGTTAACTAAATTATGACTGGACTGGACTAGCTAGAAAGCCACGAATCCCATCTTTTTGGGTGCATAAACTATCTTTTCTCAAGGCAGTAAGCCAGAAAAAGCTAACACATCATATATGAAATGAATGGCGCCTGATAAGACCTACAAACGGATGAGGTATAAATAGGGGTGCAAATGTATTTGATACGGTTGGATAGTAGTTGAAATCATATTCGTATTTATTTTAATTTTTTAGGTACAAATATCATCAGAGATATGATAATTTCGGATACGAATATAGATAATATGTATAAATTATCAAAGATAAACATAAAATTCGCTTAAATTTATAAAATCTATTGATATATACAATAAAATAAAATTTTCAATACTATTCCTTATTTTAACATATATTTCTAATTTTAAAAACTTTGAAATTCATAATAAATATTCAATTGTAGTGTGAATAATATTTTTTTATAATATCTATTAAATAATATATTATATATCTAATATTCTGATACAGATAATTAAGATTGAAAATTATTTTCATACCATTTTCAATCCGGATATTCAAATATAGATAATCATATTTAATTTTCCGGATACAAAACAAATATGATTAAATATTATCCGCATAAATTTGCAACCCGAATAAGTTACTACCTTCATTTAATGAACTTCAAAAAAAGTGCAACATTATCAAGTTAAGTCTCCATAAATACAGTAAGAGCCTCATCCTCGAATCCACAATACACGTAACAGAAAGAAAACAAACTGCCCTAAAAAAACCCTAAACAGTACAAACAGATTAATATCACTGCCAACCATGTTCATTTCCTCCAAAATACTTGTTCTGGCACTGTGCTTGTTATCTCATCACTGCAATTACCGGTTACAAGATATGCAGTCAATGCAGAATCAGACAGCGATCAAGCAGATGAGAAGGATTGTGTCAGGCATACATATGTGACCGGTGCCGCAAACAAACCAACACCCCAGTGCTGTGCTGATGCAGAGAAGGTGCGTTCGACCAAACCAAAGTGCCTCTGCTTGCTCATAAAGGAAAGCACCGATCCGTCTCTCGGTCTCTCCATCAATACCACTTTGGCATCGTTGTTAGAAATAACGGAAATCAGAAAAATCAGAATTATCAGCGGAAGCATTTCTTTTTTTATCTCGCATCTCTAATCACATCTGGCATATCAAAACCCTTGCATTGTATCTCCTGCACCGTATGCATCTGAGAATCGCTTTGTTGGAGATAGATTACAGCTGAAACTGAATCTATCCCTCTGTACCACAACCTAGATGTCGCAATCTATTTGATTCTCACACCAAGACTACTCATTCTCATCCCGTCATGGAGGAACTGAACTATCTCCCTCTTAGATGATGTTATACCTTTCTCTCTAAGTGTTTTTATTTTATCATGTTGTGTCTTACACACAGATACATAGTATCAATCCATAAAAAAATCACATGCTTGAATAGATGCGAATGTACTTTTTCAGCCAATAGGTTTATTTAGACAGCATAAAGTCTAAATCCAACAATCTCCCTCTTGGAGACTATTGATAAGAATAAAGAATCTTCATACAAGTAAAAGGTCGTGTGACCAGCGATACACCTGCAATTCAGGAGCTCATAGATCAAACTTATTTCAATTCAATCTAAAAACATTCCCTTTAAAATAAAACAATAATAATATATGTATCTCATACCCTAACCTCATGATATTGCAGATATTTTTGACCCCTCGAGAAATATATCTCCTCCCTCTCGACATCACATATATTCTCAATATATGTCCACATGACATAATTGACGGATCCGTGAATACAAGTAAGTCAGGATGTAAATCAATCATCCTTCCCTTTCGCCCTCATGTCACTTGAATCAGAATCAACCGTTTTCCTAGTAATGTCCCAATAGACCGAATCATTCATGGCCATAGGTAGCACACCAAAATAGCAACATTGATCCATTTCCTTATGACATAGTCAAAGGTCCATAAGGGTACGTAATTAGGAACCCACACAATGAGGAGATACGGATCTATGACTCTCAGGACACTCAACTCATTTTTTGTGTCGTATAAGCACATACAGTATGAAATGCATGCTACATTGAATAATTTGCTCTATAGCAAACATATGTTTATAAAATAAATACCATATAAGTCTAGATCTAGTCATAAACTAAGCACCCTTGGTGCATGTCGCTTCCAATGCAACTAATCATGGTGTTATCACATGTTCGCTTCCTAAGCGTCAAGGATAACTCCCACCTCGGCTCCATAGACTTAATGAATTATGGGGTACAATTCATGTTGATCATCAATGACAGTCTCATCTCAGCTCAATCTGAGATGATATTAAATATTAAACTCATCACACTTTCAAAATGCCACTAGTTTAATTAAGTCTCATCTCTTCTCACTTCCAAAGTATCAAAGGTGATTGCTCGTGTGAGCGAGCCAATCTCAGTCTATCGACATACTACCATAAGTGCTAATATTTATTTGAACAAAAATAAACTAAATTTTATTATCAAATTCAAGTACACATATCTATGAGGATCATTATCAAGTATAATTACAAATCGAGTGACTTTTCCACATCTAATCACTCAAGGTCCATCAATTCTTTAATAGAAATATACTTGAACAAAGATCAACTCACTCTGTACTATCATGTCTCTAATCTAATATCTGAATATGCTTGATTCAGTCCATTATCCCCACGGTATGTTTTTCAAGTCAAACTATTACAATGAGTTATTACCGACTCCCTCTAAGCCATAACATCTTCTAATTGTATACAAAAACTATCTTACCAAGTTTTCTATAACATAACCACATATTATGTCATATGTTCAATCTTTCAAATGAGAGAGATAATATAATCTCTTAACATGCTACTTATTTTATCTCCAATCGAGAGAGCTATACTCTATCTTCAACATGAGAGAGTATTCCATTTACTCCATCTTTAAAAAGTAAGAGAGTAAATATTTTATTTAATTCTCAATCAAGAAATAATATTATTATCGAACAAAAATATTTTTACCTTGATAACGTAGCATTTATCTTATTATACCATTCAGATATTATAAACTCAGAATATATACAAAATAGATTTTGGATTGGCTTAAATAAATTATCCAACTCATACTATCTCAATATAATTAAAATGACATTTAATCACATCTACATTAGAGCTTTAAGCTAGAATATGTGTATATATACACAAATCTGCTTAATTTCTAACTCTTTAGAAGTTGGTCTGTCATATCGCACTCCCTTTTACACTACAAATGTCCTTAGAATCTCAGCGCAACAAAATGCACCTCAATTCATAGCATACAGTGAATCCTAATATCAAGCAGGTCTTTATCTTTCTTTTTAGACTTAAAATTGATATCAATAATAGGCATCTCAAATCAAATAAGAATATCTCTAACTTATTTTCTTCAGCCAATAGCGCACCATAAGTGCAAAATACTGATTTGGCAACCTATTCATGAATTAGTTAACTTCATATCCAATGAAATTTTAAATTCTATTAACATGAAATTACTTTAGAATAATTTTAAATTCATAAGCATAACTATTGCTAGAATAAGACATAGCACACATTTGTATTCAGATATTCTATAGCCTATCTGAACTCTCGATGCGACATACAACCAACTAATATGGTACAATCCTCGTTAGAGTCAATTTAACACAATAAATTGATACACAAATTAATTCTTCACTTACTTAAAAATTGATCTAACATTCTTTAAATAAATTCTTTAATATTGAAACACTCTAATGGCTCGATAATAAAATGAGATTTAAATTTTATAGTACATTTCATATCTATTCAACTTCATTTGAACATATCCGAGGAGGTTGAGGATGAACTAATATATATAATTAATCTCCCTCTCTTTCTTAATACTCGAACTAAGTTTAAAATATTAGAAGGAATAGATTAATGAAATCAGACTAATATAAAAATTTTAAAAATCTCAGCTTAGTAAGGAACTTATTCAAATATCATGTGATTCATCTTTATAATATCTTTATTATTTATTCTCTAATAAATTTTTCATTCTCGAAAAATCATATATTTTTAAGAACAATAAATATGAGAATGTACATATCCATATGCTACTGAATCTATGACCACTTAAGCATTCACTATTGAATCTCTAGTAGTCCATAGTTTAAAATATTAGAAATTTATGATCCAAAAAAAATATACTACATAGAACAATGTCCATAATGTCAGCATAACTATAATAAAGTATGCATGTGTAACCCAGTATAGTAACATTTATCTCAATTATTCTAACTCTATATAATTTGGTCTATAGCACCACTAAACAAACTTATGTTTTGCAAAATACATGAAATAGTTTATCAATTAAACTAATTTTATATTCATCACATACATTTTAAATCAATCAAGTAGGTTCATAAAACCATAGTTATTTAAGAAATACCTCATAATTTAAGTCAATACTCAGTACAGTCAATATGATAAAATATAAGACACCGAGTGTAATTTTTTATTAGATCAACTAGCACACTATATTCTGTAGTTGATAAAAAATATGTAGTAATTTGACCTAAAAGTCAACTCAAGCTAATTAATATAATGTCTAACTTAACACAGTCTAGCATATCATAAAATAATCATAACTCAAGATATTAAGTAATGATAAAGAATATCCAAAGAAAGAAATACTTATAATATCACAAATAATAATATTTTTTAGTACTATGCGTGATATCATCTACAAATTTAATTTTAAAATATAAAACATAAAGAAAAACTATAAATACTAGATTTTATCAAAATTTGAAGCATCTAAATTATTATGGAACGATAACATATCTCACTGTTGGAATAATAAGTTGCATATGTCAACCATATAATTGCCCAAATGCATTTATCCTCCGATTTTTATGCAATCTGCAGCTCCCTCTGAGCGCAATCGGTAATAGAAAATCAAACTTAATAATTTTACTTCATATAGTAATTTGACATATACTAACAATCTGAATCCTCGCTAATCATCTGTCACTTCTCAAGCAATAAGATTTACATGCATTTGTGACAATCAGATTCTCTAATATTATTCATATACTTAGAATAACTTAACGCACATGAGTTTAATCATGATATCTTCAGTATTAAATTAAAATACTTGACAGTGTCACTAAATCAAATCAATTAGTAATATTTGTCAAAACGAACTTGTTAAACAATGAATATCATATCCACATGCTCTCAGTACTTAGGAAATAAATAATTGATAAAATTCACTTGTTACTAAATTATCAACTTAAGTCATCCATTTTGTAACTCCAAATCAATTTTAACTTATGTTCAAAATACAACCCATATGATACTTTTTAAACTTATCAAAAACATGAATATTATAACCCATCTCATTGTCAATAATTTATTTAACTGAAATTTGAGATAACTTCTTTTATTGTGGTTAACAACTCATAAATAGTGTAACCCACAATATAATTCATAAACTCATTTTATAATTTATATTACTCAACAACACTATGTGAGTAATATAATTATAATTATATATATTCTAAACAACTTATGAATCTTTTAGGATTATGAAAAAAATTGAATAATGATGTCAACAACTAAATCATGATCTTTTATAAGATACTAAAATATTATGATGCCCGACATCACTTATATCCATTAGTTCATATCTAAATAAGATCAATGATTAACTCAAATTAATCTCAATTTGTCGGCTCATATATAGACAAACACAATTAGCTCTTTCAATAATTTTACTACGTAATTCTAATTAATCCAAATATAACATCATTTCAGTCACAAAATTAAAAGAGTACTATGTCCTCAATCAAATCCCGCAAACCGAATAATATCACACTCAATTAATTTAATTGGGATAAAATATCATAATATGAATAAGACTTACTAGTCTACTAATTCATATTCACCCAATAAATATATATTATGTAAAAGTAATAATCACGCACAATTGTGCTATAAGTTCTATCATAACAACACCAAATTGCGCTATAGAACTACATGAGACAATATCATACATATTATCAACCATTTATATTTGGTCTGGTTATGATAAGATACCAAGATACTAGTAAAAAAAATACTTAAGTTATTAATTAGATAACCATTACACCATATTGACTTACTAATTATATAATTTTTTTTGGTTCATTTGTGTCTCAAAATTTTATGAAATACGGTGATTATGACAGTTCCAGTCAAAATTTCAGAACTTACAGTAGTCAGCCCATCAGCCGACAATCTGATTAGGAAAAATCATATCTCTTTCATCTTTTAACCAAATAATATGATTCAACCCTTTTGGGAAAGCTCTTTTATAGATTTTTCTAACCACGAGAACCATAAAATTTAAAAGGTATCAGAAAGATCAGAAATATTATATGAAATTAGAAGATCAATCACCTTGTTCTGACAATCTATCAGAATTACCTTTCTTGCGACTCTCATAACTTTCTATTCATAAATTAAAATTTTATTTTCTTAGACTTTTGGAGAGATCGCAAAGGTAACTAAAATATATAAAAATTTCACATAATTTTGAATTATCAAATGAGAGAAAATTAGTTCACTGTTTCCAGAACTCTGACAGATTGACACCTTCTACTTGCGACTGCCATAACTTTCACTCTACTTATCCAATCGATGAGTTCATTCACTTTCAAAAAGCTTATTGAGAGATCTATAATAGTTATGAGAATATTAAATCATTTGAGTAACATAAAGATATAAAAATTGCATCACAACAACAGACAATCTAGAAATCTATCTATTCTAAACACCAGCTAAAATTTTCACGAATTCTCTAAAAAAATCATGAAATTAAGACCACAAATCAAATAAAAATAATCAAAAAATATAATCAAGGCTTAGGTATCAATTCCAAATAAAAATGAGCACTCATGGCTTTGATACCACTGTTAGAAATAACGGAGATAAGAAAATTCAGAACTACCAACAAAAGCGTTTTTCTTTTTTGATCTTGCATCTACAATCACATCTGGTATATCAAAGCTCTTGCGCTGCATCTTCTGCACCGTAAGCCTCCGAGAACTGCTTTGTTGGAGATAGACCACGGTTGAGACTGAACCTATCTCTCTGTTCCACAACCTAGATACTATGACCTCTTCAATTATCATGCAGAGACTACTCGTTCTCATCCCGTCATGGAGAAACTGAACTATCTCCTCCTTGAATGATATTTTTTCTTTCTCTCTAAGTGCTTTTATTTTATCATGTTATGTCTTACACACAGATACAGAGTATCAATCCATAAAAAAAAAGATTACAATGTTAAATAGATGCGAATGTATTTTTTCAGCCAATAAACCCATTTAGACAACATAGAACCTAAATCCAACAATTACATATGCCAGTTGTGTGCAACATTGATGCCAAGTTCTCCAACTGTCCCAGTATGTTGCTCTTTTTGTTTCTTTCCCTGATTTTGAGATTTAATTTTTACAACTCTTTAGCAAATGATAAATTAAATCTTAATATCTGCAGCAAAACTTTTACCATCTTATATGAATCCTGACTGCTTGTTAAAATCCATTAGTTAATTTGGGTGTACTTGATATCCCTCTAAAATTATTTAATGTATGAAAGGTCTTCTCAAACTACCACCAAACTCACCCGAAGCTAAGATCTTTGAAGACACGAGCAGAGGTGGTGCGCCAGCAAATTCTTCGACTTCTTCTCCAACTGGCCATGCTTCATTCGATTCAACACCGAAAGGATCTTCAACTAACAGTTGCATGAGATTGGATGGCATCTCAACACTTGGCATTTTCAGCTTCACGGTCATCTGCTTGATGCTTCTTGTGTGAAAGAAATCAGGAACCCTTGTGATAATTTCGTTGCTTCTTGTTTCCACTCCCCGAGCACTTTTTTCAGCCCAGCTCAGATGAATGGGCTTTAGGCATTCCAATTACCAATTAGGCCCAATTTTGTATCAATAGCTTGGATAAATTGATCGTGTGGTAAAAGATGTCCCAATTTGAATGGGCTTTAGGCTCGTGTTGATCTTTAAACGGCTAGTTCTGTAGATAATACAAGGTGCAAATAATTTCGTTTTCCTTTTTTGTGTTCATGTACTATTCACAGTTTCACACAACCTTGTGATCACACTTATCAATGAAATTTGAGGGCTCGATCCCTTGAAAAAAAAATGTCCCAATTTGCAACAACTTCTGAACTGGTACCTCAAAGATTTAGTGGTATATACCAGCAATATTTCGTTTTGATAGAACCCCCCTTGAACGAATATTTTGTTTGTTCTGTGAGATTCTATATCGCTTTTTTATATGAGATCTGTTAAGCTAGAAGTTAATTGTTGCTATGACTCTGTGTCGAGCAAATGGTTTCATTAAGTTTGGATTAAGCTTTCCGTTATGTTCAAGACTAGTTTTTCGAATCAAATGTTCCAGATGTCATATGATTTTTAACTGAAATCTGATTTCAGACGTCATTAATCTGTTGAGCAACGTCATATGTGTAAAAGGCTAGGAACAAAACCCACAAAAGAAAATCATTTTTTGTTGGTTCAAACTGCGCTTAAAAAGCCTAATTCAACATCCACAGCTTAGTTTCTGTTAAGTATTTAAGTTGATCTTGTGCTCTTGTCAGAACAGGAGAGTTATTTTAATGAGGAAATAGAAGACAAATGAGGGGCAAAACAGTGGGTACTGTATCAATGTCCTGTACTGAGAATTCAACAATGCAAAGAATAAAAAGAGAGCTCAATCAGTCAACAGGCAGAGGAATGCATGGTGTTATGGAATTATCTGTGCAATGAAAGATACAAATTGATAAATAGGAGTAATTAATTAGACAAGGAAGTATGCTATCTTTGTCTTGACACGTGCATTTGTCGACCTGTCCGCTATTGACCAATAGCATCCAAATTCAAATAAATCCACTTTACACACACATGCGCAGTGCACGTCATTTGTTACATTGCATTGAACCATCGCAGTTGGTATCACAAACTAGTGGTGGTGTGTGATGGAAAGAAAGAAAGCAATTAATTGAGAAAATGACTATTAGTTTTGCACTTTTGCATAGTGTTGAATTGACAAACATAACAATCTGGGGTCCTATGCTCTCACTAAAAAGAAATTATGTCTGGTGCATTTATTAAAAATGGAATTGTATTTTTGGTATTCAGATTTTTTAAGATGAGGTTTATAGAGCTCCTCATGATTTTAATTTGGGACAAATAGACCCTTAAATTTCTTGTATGGATACATATTCATTCAAACTTCAATTTTAATCCGTGACAATCAACTCTCCGCATACTAATATAATCTAGTACACTATTTTTGACGTTAATTGACCATAGTTTAATAAAAATTTCCTAATTTAAACACTTCTGTTAATTTCTACCCTTTGCAAATATTAATATCAAACTAAAATTAATAACATTTTCTTACGTCATACCACTTGTTATTTTAAATTTTAATTGTTCATGAAATTATATATTTCACAAAAAAATAAAAATAAAAGAATGATCTATATAGATAATATTTAATGTACAGTGAATATGTGATACAGATGACAACATTTCTGATCAGAAGAGAACTTGACTTTCTACAAACTATTATTTTAAATATTATACCATAATCTCATCTGATGATTGAAAAAATTTGGCTAGGTGGTGTCTGTTGTCCAATAGAGTTGTGTTCACCCTTTTAAATATGATGTAGGTAGAGATCTAGTTAAAGTTTGGGTTTTAATTTCTAGATTATCTCAATACTTATGGAAAGATTATGAACTTCATATGGTACCAAAGAAACTTGAGGGGCTTTGTTAGAAGTAGATCCCCAATGTGCTCATCACATCGATTTTAATGTTCTCAGATCAAGTTAGTTATTCCACGTAGGGAATCTAATACTAGGCTAGAGATATTATGTTTTTTGATGAAGAAACACAGGATCTTAGGACCTACTTTCTTACCTCTCCCATTGAAAAAGTATCTCGACTTACTTATCCGTGGGGTCCTAATAAGTCACAGTCTTACTAGCAACACAAGAGACCTAAATCTAGTGAAGTAGGTACATCAAAAGCCTTAATTCTTTCACTTCCTCAGCTTACTTTATCAGAAATTATTACATTCATTCTACCATAATCTTTTAAATATTTCTAAAATTAATTTATTATACAATATAGACCTATTAGTATTATTAATTATAGGTTTAAAATTAAAACAAAATTACTTAATATAAAATTAGCACCATGTATGAATTTTTTTAGTCGCTCCAACACAGACAACGTATATAAAAAGGACAAATATTATAGACAATGCAGTAGTAGCCATTGAAGTTTTGTATAAGTTAGAGTTAAAAAAAATCAAAGAAATTCTTTTTAAAATTAATTTTGAAAAGGAATTCGACAAAGTTCATTGTCAATTTTCTTATTGAAGTGTTAGAGGGAAGAGGATTTAGTCCAATTTGGATTACTTGGATTAGATCCATTTTAGAAGGTAGTAAAATTATTTACTTTAATGACCAACTTAGTGAATATTTCTCTTATAAAAGAAGTGTAAGACAAGATAATCTTTTGTCTTCATGATCCTTTGCCTCCATTTTTTTTTTAATTTGGTAGCTGATGCTTTCCATAGAATCCTTCATAAAGCTCTCGATAATGGAATTATTAGGGGTTTGGGACACTTTGGAACTCTAGGACAAATACTCAATTTATATTTTGCCGATGATACCTTATTATTTTTAGAAGCAACAATGGATAATGTTCATGCTCTAAAATGAATATTTTTAGGATTTGAAGATTTGTTAGGAATAAAAATAAATTTTGCTAAATATGAACTAGTTCCTTTGAATTTGTCAATAACTGAACAACTAGGCTATAAGGTATCTACCTACTTTTAATGTATCTTGACATGCCACTTTATTGAAAAAAACTAACAGGAGATCAATGAATTTTTTTAATAGAAAATAAACTTTAAAGTTGGAAGAAGAAATTACTGTCATTAGAGGGTAGAATAGTTTTATTTAATTTAGTTTTATCTTCTTTACCTTTGTACTGGATGTCTCTGTTCAGATTACCAATACAAGTTAAAAAGTAGGATAAATCAATTAAGAAAGAGATTTTTGTGATAGTGAAACTAATGTTAAAAAATGCATTGATGACTTGGTCTATAGTATGTAAGGGGAAAAAAAGAAGGCTTAGGGGTTTTGAATTTAGATCTTATGAATAAGACCTTACTAGACAAATTGATAATTAGATATAAGGATCCCATAATTCAAAGATGTTGAAAATATATCTTACATTTTAAATATGATAATATCTTCAGTAGATCTAGATTTTTTTACCTTTTGGAAAGATATTGTTTTAGATAGTGAGATCATTGATTTTTGCTTAAATAAGATAGTTAGCACTGACACTAATATTTTTTTTTTTTGGACTAATAGATGGTTATGAGCTACTTTCCTCTCATATGCATACCCACAACTACTTGCTCTTGCTTGCCAACCCTTTATTATAGTTGCATCAGTCTATTCACAAAGGTTTTCTAATATACAGTTCAAATAAACTCTAGTAGGCCCACAAATCACATATTTTTATAATTTACTATTGTCAACCGGTACCTGAGATTAAGAACAAGATAAGTTGGAGATGGAGTAATTCTGATTTATTTACAGTTCATTATTTCTATGTCTAGGTAAATGATGGTGGTACACATAATGATAATATCAAATTTTGTGGCATTCAAAATTATCACTCAAAGTTCAAATTTTCTTGTGGCTAGTTAGAAAAATAGAGATTTAACCAAAGATCATTTAGTTAAATATGACTAGCAAGGTAATACACAATGTGTATTTTGTTTAGAAGAAGAAACCTGTGATCATTTAATTATAACTTGCCCTTATGTGAACTATATTTGGAAAAGGTTAGCTGATCATAATAATTTTATTTTTCAGGGGACACTTTAGAAGATATTTGGTTTCTATATGCTTTCATATCATTTAAACATGCACAATTAGTTAAAATGATTAGAGGGGAAGTTTTATGGATAATCTGGTTAGAAAGAAATAATTTGTATTTTAATATTGTTGAGCCAAAATTTGCTAAAATTATTGATATCATGATACTGAGTTTAGTGCATTTTTGATGTAAAAACTTGGATAACTCACTTTTATATATTATGAATATTATGTTACACAGGGTGTACAAAACTTTCATTTACATGTAAGAAGTCTCATGACAGTTCAGGAAGTGAAGACGGATCAGGAGCTAAATCCTCTGCCTGTTACAGAGAATGAGTTGCTGTTATAATCCTTCAATTTTAGCTAATTACTTTCATAATTGTGCTGCTACATTATTTATTTGTTATCTCTGGTTGTTTTTATTTTGAAACTTTTTATTGTTGTCTCTTGGTGGAGCATGGAGTGCTGTACCAGTTGTTTGGTGTATTGACTCAATTAAGTTATAATCTTGATTTCAATGAAAATTAGTGTATATATATCCACTTTTTTTAAAAAAAAATATTATACCAACAAACCAAGAGTATCCTAGGCATTTCATTTTCATAATCAGTGGATCAATTGCTTGTGAAATCATTTGTCAAAAAGAATTAATTGTCAAAATTATAATTTGGAGAATCAAATGTGATTCAAAATAATATATAATAACTACAATATAATGTTGGCATGTAGAAGCGTTACTTTTTATATAATGAATTAAGGACATAATACTAAAATAAAATAGATCGCTCCAGTATTTTTAAATTTAAAGTTAAAACCGAGTAAACCGGCACATATATATTATATTTTCAGGGTGAAGTCTAAAAAACAACATAATTAGTTAGTTGGTTGATAAAAAAATGTTGATGAGATTTTATATATATGAACCCATCATGTATCAAATGACTTGTAATTTTCAACGTGCTGCATTAACAGGCCTTGATGCATTATAAACAATGCTTAAATCACACATAAAATTTGATTGTTACATTATAAATATGCGTCCTACAATTATTTTTTGAATTTTTTTAAATTCGTTGTGAAGATCTCACAATTATCATCGACAAAGTGAACATATAAATACTATAGCCTTGACCGGTCGCGAATTCTGAATTAATTTTCGGTTAATTCAACTCATTTTTAAATATTATAGCCATCAGAAAATTGGATGGATCCTTAACAATGGATTATTTTGATAATTTTCACAATGGATTTTTTAAATAAATATAAAAAAAATAAAAATAAAAAAATTTATACATATATTTTTTACTTATAAATTGGTATTTTATGTCATTTCATTATCGTTTGATAGTCCATCAAAGATCAACAAAATTTTATACAATTTATAATAGTTTGAATTTAACGGTCTTTGATGGACTATCAAACAATAATAAAATTTGAAATATTATCAAATTATAAGTAAAAATATATTTATATTTTAAAATTTTTAACAATAATTTAGAATTTTATTATTAAATTTGCTAAAATAACTCATTGTCAAGATCCCTCCATCAGAAAATGGGTTTAGATTTGGATTAGTCATACAGGAAAATTCGTGTCAGGTTGGTGCTAGCTCTGGGCCTCTGGTTTTACAAGGACACGGCTGAGTACATTATTTGCTGAAATAAATTAACCTTTCTAGCTAGGTCCCCTCTATCACTTCGAGTTTTCAACATACAAACCACCAACCACATATATACTATAACATTTCATGCACAGGTTAGTATATGCCTTTTTGTAGAATTAGTGAGACAGTACAGCTCATCATGGCTAGGTTATGTTCCTTTGTGTTCCCTCTTCCATGCCGAGCGGATAAATTTCAATTTGACATTCAATTTGGAATCATATATATATATATATATATATATATATATATATAGTGGAGATAGCGTGAGCTTTAAGCTCACGGAGAACTTTCGTGAAACTTAACTCAAAAAATATATTAAATGATCTTAAAATTTTAATTTATCATTCTCATTAAATTCTTTATATGAAAATCTCATGGGATGCAAAAATTTGGAGCGTTTTGAGCTTTTTAAGTCGCCGTTTTTAATTTTTGAAAATCAGCTCTAAAAATAATAATAATATATTCAATACTTGAACATCATTTTCAAAAATTAAAAACGACGACTTAAAAAGCTCAAAACGCTCCAAATTTTTGCATCCCATGAGATTTTCATATAAAGAATTTAATGAGAATGATAAATTAAAATTTTAAGATCATTTAATATGTTTTTTGAGTTAAGCTCACGGAAGCCTCCGTGAGCTTAAGCTCACGCTATCTCCACTCTATATATATATATATATATATATACATATATATATATATAGTAAAGATACCGTGAGTTTAAATCAAAAAGTATATCAAATCGTCTTTAAATTTTAATTTATCATACTCATTAATTTTTTTTATATGAAAATCTCATGGAATGTAAAAATTTGAAGTGTTTTGAGCTTTTAAGTTACCGTTTTTAATTTTTTAAAATGATGTTCAAGTATTGAATATATTATTATTATTTTTAGAGCTGATTTTTAAAAATTTAAAATCATGACCTAAAAAGCTCAAACACTTTCAATTTTTACATCCCATAAGATTTTTATATAAAAAATTTAATGAGCATGATAAATAAAAAAATTGAAGATGATTTGATATATACTTTTTGAGTTAAGCTCACGGAAAACCTCTTTGAACTTGAACTCACGATATCTTTACTCTCTCTTTATATATATATATATATATATCAATCACATGCATCACCAAATATTCTATTTACTCACTCACAATATATAAGATTGGAAATATCAACATGCAGTATTTAAAAAAAAATAGAAAAAGTAAAAGAAATACACATCTATTCGCATGATTGGCCATAAAAATGATCCCATAAAAAAATCGGAAAATGTATTTTTTTTTCTTCTTTTTTTGTCCAATGTCATGGCCCGAATTAAAAATTCAGATCAGCTATCATGATCTGAAATTTTATCTCGGATCATTTTTTATTAATATTAATTATAAGTTATAGACTAATTATACTGATCTGAGATTTTACCTCGGATCATTTTTTTATTAATTTATTTGTGATGCACTAATTATATTTATAAGTGTTTAAACAAAGAGAATCAATTACCATTAAAATTAAACATAAAAAATTCACACAAACACTAAAAATAAAACATAAAAATCATATAAATGTTAAAATTAAATAAAATCAATTGATCAATTATTTAAACATAATTAATAAATGATTTTCTTCTTGATCATCCTCTTTCAAGGTTCAGAAGTCAGCTAATCCGACCATCCATTTTATCCATTACTATTGAAATTCTTATTTTCTCCTTATGCCCTTATTAATTTTTATCAGATCTGATCAAATAGTTGCACCATGATAAATCTGTCAAATATCGTGGGTTATCATAATTGTTGAAGATATCGTACTAGATGTTGATGAATTAGTGTATAATATTGATTAATGTACTCCTTGAATTAAGCTTTTTTGACTAAATATATAACAAGTACATGATCGTAATGAAGATTTAATTTGCCCTTCTCTGATCAAATGAACCTCATACTTAATCTCACCCCTGGGTCCCTTTAATGACAAAAAATGTATAAGCAATTGTAAATTTAAATAATGGTTAAAGTATCTAATAAAATGAATAATTTACCTCCTCAAGTACACAATTTCTGTTATACACATCATAATTATTGACACGCCAAATTAGTGGTATCACATTAAATGTTTTTCCCGTTATTTCCATAATACTTTATTAGTTGCATATTGTTGTTATATATGAAATTCAGCAAGTTTGATTTTCAGTGGTTCTTTCGACTCAAATTGTTATCTCTCACCAAATTGCTCATTGGTCTGAGTTGTTTTACGATAAAATGGCTCATCAACATATGAAAACGGTTTACTGTCAATTAAACTGAATACATGGGTGCTCAATTCTTAATTAACGAATGGAATTGGTGAACTCATTCATGCATCATATTTTTAACATATATATCTTATTCTATTTCCTACATATCTACCATCATCTACATCATCCGCATTATCGATATTCCACCGTTCATCTTCATCATCTTGGTTTTGGGTAGTTGGTGGATATTTTTGGGTTGGCACATCAGCTAAAATTGGGTTGAGACTATCAGGAACACCGTCTGGATATGGGTCGTAACTAGTGGTGTACGAGACTAGTTTAGACCCAACAACTAATTTTATTATGCAAAATCTCATAATTGGAGTTGCGGATATTTTGACCACTCCTCATATATCATCCGAAGAAACACAAAATAAACTATGATAATAAGTACTTGAACCTAGTTGTGTTGTGTTGATTCATGTTTTGATAATAAGCTTGTACTGACTATGGAGCAAACCGAGATTGGTATGAACCTGATTTTTTAAGTATTTGAAGCTGACATTATTAGAGATAAATATTGTGCAAACCACGCCAATAGTGTAATTGAGATCTGTTGGTTTGTCAGAACTCCACCTCCATAATAAATATTGATCGACAGAACATCCATAGTTTTGATCACACAAAATCCTATAAATAATTGCTATTGTGAAAGAGAGAAAAATTCAAAAATAATGGCTGAAAGAGGAAGAAAAGGAGAATGTAAGGTTTTTATCTGATAAAAATCCTAATTTTACTCTAACCAATGAATTAAAAAAATCACGACCCAAGATAAAAAAAAAAATTGGACCAGGATAGCTGAACTGAATTAAAGATTCATCAATAGTGCTGGATAAAAAAATATATATGGTCAAATTTTTTTCTGAGCTATCATATATGACCGAAAAAATTATGTGGACCATAACATACGAATATATGTGATTTTTTTACTTTTTCTATTTTAAAAAAAATTGGTCAACATGACTCAGTAGGTCCCAATGATTGATTACTTCTTTGGTATTTCATAAATTATTGCTTCCTTTGTCTAATAGGTTTGTTGTGACTGGGTTTGCGAGAATAAAATATCTGTTGTCATACTTGATGTTTGCTTCTCAAAACATACAAAGAGAACCGTGACGAGTTATGGACGTGCACCTAAAAACTCTTCCTAGTACTTATTGAGTATTATAATAATAATAATAACAATAATAATAATATAGTTTCTACATACGAGCATTTCCCTATTTTCTAAAATCTGTAAATTTCAAAGAAGAAAAGATGTATTTCTGTAATTAGTTGAGATGATACAAAAAGCGTGTTATGTAAATTATAAACTATTTTGTGATCATATCGCATAAATATTTTGGTTTCTCAACAATTCGAGATTTGTGAATATATCTTTTTTTCTCATGTGAATAATGGAATACATTGTCTAGTTGTTACCGTAATAGAGAATAAATATTTTGTTCCATGCCCTCCCTTGCCCCCCAAAAAAAGAAAGATGATTTAACCTCATTAAGTTGAGAGTTATGATAAATTACGTATACATACTTCTTTGAATGAGGTTATTATGTTTAGTGAAACATGATGGGTTATGTATTTCAGATCTAAATTTCTAATTTCAAATTAGATATAACTTATCTGGATTGTTTAATCAAATCTTCATATAAAAATATACTAGCAAATTCAATTTTATATTTTTTAGAATTTATTTGTTATATTTTTTCAGATGGAGAGAAAATGACTTAATATGTGAATTTTAATTCGTCCAAAAATAATGATTTTCTTATTCTAAAAAGTAGTAAATATAATCTAAAAATATATAAAATTTATTTTGCTAACACATTTTGAAATGAAAATTAGATTGAACAATTCGAATCAATCATTTTATTTAAAGATATAGATTTGAGAATGAAGCATATCAAAAAATGATAGCTCCGTTCAAAACTTGACAGCCTCACCAAATTTCTTGCTGTCAATACTTATATAAACTATTTTATCTATTTATCTCACTACTATTAAATACCGTTGTTTTAAAATGATTTAACTTTTACTTCGTTTGCCAAACGGTGAAGGGATTTACGCAAGAAATTTAAATCGTTTGCCTATAAAATTCACAGATTTTAAATCCTAAGCCGAAAATAGAGGTGAACAGTGTTTTAGTTGTCATCCTGTCCGTTCTATTTTCATCGTGCGTTCCATATTTGTTTTTGCTAAGGATCGCTGTTTGCGTCACATTTCCTCTTTTCTTTCTGTTGTGCGGTGTAACAAAGTGTAAAAGAGAAAATACTTAGACCAAAATTCGAATTAAATTGCTGGAATTCTGTTTTTGAAGATCCAAAGTCTAAATTGATAAAATCCGAAAAAGTACCCCGACCGGAATTCAAACCCGGATCGCTTTTGATCTGGTTTGAAGTTTGAACACACAGCCGGTGTAGCCTCCGCCGCCGCATTGAGAGTTGAAATTGATCACTCTTTATTGATTGTACAAAACCACCTAAACGCGGTGTTCATGAACTCATGCACTCGTATATCAGGAAAAGCTAATTCCGCGTCTAGAGAATAATCAGATTCTCTGGTGAGGTCGGCAGCAAGCAGTCAGCAACAAAAACGTGAGAGACGTTTTCATCGTTCTTCTGTGAGAAAAATCTTTCTCATTCCGTGTAGTGAGTTGATTTGTTCACTGATATTAAAGATCACTACATATTTGGATGTAGGAAAGGATGTGGCTAAAAGGAGGCAGAGTTTGGATAAGAGCGACGCGTGTGTTGCCGGAGAATGTGAGAGCTTCAGCCTTTGGGCGCTGCACGCTTCACTGCATTCCTGAGGTTGAAACTGGGTCCCACTTTTGACTGAGATCACCGTCTCATATGTTCAAAGTTACCAAATTGACCTTGATGCGGTACCTCATGTTTTTTTTTTTTGTGTGTGTGTAGTAATTAATTGAGAGAAGGATATAAATTCTGCATGTTGGAGAATTAATTACTTTGTATTTGATATTCAACAAGGAGAAAATTTTCATGCTGATTAATAAAATTATATGAATATCTTGAATAGTCATCGTTCAAGTAAATTTGTTATGGGGAATGTAAGCACAGAATTCGGGCGTAATATAAAAAATCACTATAGAAATCAATACCTCTTTTTTTAATATTCAAGTCCGTCCTGATTTAGAAAATTGTAACGGTAATAATATATTAAAAAATAAAAAAAAAATTGATGACGAGACGACGTGGCGTTTATAACTAATCTTAAAATTCAATATCTTTGAATAATTTTTTATGAGTCTTAATTTATGATGTTTTTACAACAAAATTGTGTATGCTTACAGTTTTAACTTTAATACTGTTGTATTTAACAAATTTTTTATTTTATTATTTTATAAAATATAATTGAATTTAACAAGTTCCTTTCAGATATATGTAGGATTATATTAATACTTCAAAAAATTCAAGTGTAAATATTTAAGATTGTTGAAGAAGCTTCAATGAAGATATATGATCATATTCATATAAAGCTATAATTTAAAATCTTATATTTTTTATAATTTTTGCAAAAAATAAAAGTCTCTGCCCAAAAACTGAGTATAATATTTGCTAAAATAAACTGAGTCATTTAGTGGTAAGGATAAGGTCCATAAGGAATGCCCAAAAACTGAGTATACTATTTGCTAAAATAAACTGAGTCATACCGTTTGCGTGAAGTTTTATTTAATTAATAATGATTTTTTATATGTGGAATGAAATTGGACGTTGTTTTATTCAACTCAATAATGAGTTAGAAAAGATATCACCAGTTCAATCTTTGATTCCCTGCTACTAATTATAATATCTATATTCTTTATAAATTATAAAATCATCCATCTTATCGATATTATTGAAGCATTCTTTCTAGTAATAATGTTTTGTCAATAATTATAATACTTATAATATTATTCTTTTATTATTATTGTTATCTTAATTATTATTTATTAAATGTACATCACCAAATTGGCTTTTTTTTATCCAAAGTTGTACTGAAATTAGTTACACATAGATTATAAGAAAATTCATTAGATAATTGAGTGTCAAATGAAATTATTGAGAAACATAAATTAGTAAATTACAACTACGCCAATAATAAAGTGGAAAGTACAATTTTGATGCCTCTAAATAGAGGTGGCAGAACCCGTCCCGACCCGAGAAACCCGCCCGAATCCGGACCCGAATCCGACCCGATCTATTTTTTTAAGAAATTCAAACTGATCCGACCCGATTCGAACCCGACCCGACCCGACCCGAGATCAAATGGTCTTTAATCCAATCGAAATCTATCAACGATCTGAAAAAAAACACAACATATAAATTGACCCGACCCGACCCTCCCAATCAATTTCTTTTAAAAAGTCAAACTGACCCGACCCGTCTGATCCGAACCCGAACCCGATCCGACCCGCCCGATTGCCACCTCTACCTCTAAACACTGAATTTTGTAAGCTCCCAATTATCCTTTTTAGTTGGTATATTCATGTAACCACTAGTGTGATAGTTCAAGCGTTTTCTGATTTAGCATCCAATACAACTTTTGATATCACAATTGAGATATTAAATTGCAAATTGGACTCAGGGACACAACATCAGAGACCTCAGAAAGAACTCTTTTTAAACAAAAAGAAAAGTACATTAATTCCAATCTCAACTTCTCAAGTACGCATTTTCCTCTATTGAACTAATTCCCACAAATCATTAATTAAGCTTTCCTAATGCGTGAGTAATGCTTAACTAACTAATCACTGATTCTCTAAACCAATTAAATATTTAATTACCATCTAGGAGAACAGACATCGCAATCTGCACCTCAATCATTAATTATCCCTACGTGTGCATGCTGGCCCAGTAATTATTTAAGTTAAATTGCATTATCATCCTCGGAATTTTCCCTCCTAGCTAATTGTTTATTTTCTCAACTGATTTTGATTTCATTTAAAAAAAAAAAATTGGCACAAGGAGTACTCTTGAAGGAAAAATATGAAAGTACAGTTTGAAACTTTGAATGAATGATAAACCAACGGAAAAAGAAAATTCCGACGATGCGTGAAGAGAATGGTTCATATAACCAATCTTAATCCTCATCTCATTGTCAAATTGATTGTCAAATCTCATTTGACAATTGTCGTAATTGTCTAAATTTGATAATTCATTTGAAATAACAATTTCGTTCTATTCAGGGATGCCACTCTTAAAATAAATTGTCAATTGATGACATGATATAAAAATTTAATTTTAACAATCGACACCAATCCAGATGCTCTTAATCCTCACCAAATGTTGATACTTAAATAACAATTACCCGATTGATTGGATTACTTTTTTCCTTTTTTTCCTTTTACATAAGAAAAATATACTTGTGAATATTATTCAACATTGACCGTAAATAACAACTATATAAATCTTATATCGATATGTATATTTTAAGTGAAGGAATAGTATTTATCAAAAATACTAATATCTCTCATATTTGATTATGTGAGTGATGGTATCTCTGACCTCGGATTAAGAGTTAATCATAATATTATTATTTATTTCAAAAATAAGAAATGAATAAATTGACAAGGATGATTTATTTTGAATATCATGAGACATGAAATTCGGATCAACAAAAATTTTATCCAAGATCATGATTTTAATACATACTTATGTCTATATAGCTTACGAGTCAAAATACACATTGCTACCGAAATTGTTTTGACTTTTCATGTTGAGAACCCCTTTTCACTTAAACTAAGAGTTGGAATTTATTAGGAATGACTAAAAATTAAGGAGAATTATCTCAACTGCCTTAACAAGCTGTGTTTATAGGCTGTTCTTGATGAATATCATTAAAGTGGATCTCAATTTTCTTGAAGTTTTGGTGCCTCAATCGATTTCTATAATTAGTTGACATCAAGCACGCATTAAAGATATTCCAAGTTATATTTGAATTTGATTTTTGGTTCAGATTGTAAATATACACATGTTTTTTTTACATTTTTGTATGAGTTTTTTAAAATTGTATACTAGTTACACTAATAAATTTCGAACAATATTTTTATAATAAATATAAATAAACTTGAAATACATAACAAGATGTGTAGGGATGATAAAATCTAATATGACCTAATTTAAGATAAATTGAAAATCAATATTAACAGAAATCAAACAATTTCAAAATTAACTCAACCCAATCCAACCTAATCCAATCCAATCCAACCCATTAACCTCAAAATAATATGAATACAAGACATTTTGAAGATCCAATTCAACCTGACTCTTTGATAGTTCAAATATTATCTCACCAAAATATGTCAAAAATAATTTGAAAATGAAAAATAATCTAAAAATACTTTGATCCGACCCATCTCAATATCTAACAAAATAATTGAAGTTCAACCCGATCTAAACTTAAATGATCTGAAACTAAATCTGACCTAACCCGATCTATTATCTAACAATCTTCCCTTATCAAACAAATCCGACTCTACCCATTAGACTGACATCTCTATTTTAATCCGTAAAAATAAGTTCTCTATAAAATTTACCCAAGTTGGAATAGAATTATAGAGGGGTAAGAGAAAAAAAATTTCCGTATGTCCGGATCTTGCGTGCCGTTATCTGACATATCACTACCGAATATATGACATGTGTACCTCCTTGATTGAACTGTTTTCTCTCGTATATTTTACCAAAAATAATTATTCATTGAAATGACAGATGCAGAATAATCATACATGAATGCTACCATGATAATTGACGGGTCCCTCTTCTTACCACGTTCACTAGTAATAAATACAATACGAAAGGTTTTCTCAAAAAAAAAAGGGAGAAATACAATACAAAGAAAGTGCGTGTTTAATGTTTATACTACCGTCATGATTAAAAAAATATATCTTGTCCATAATAAATTCGTTGTCTCCTCCTATCGTAATTAGTCAGTTCCTGTAATTTAATAACGGGATAATGCCATCAAATCTTGACAAATGGTCTCAAATCTTTTATTTGCAACAACTATCGTTCTAAATTTTAGTCTTGATAAGACCTCCACCGATGATTCTATTTTGTTTTGATTTGTTCATCATATAACAAATATGTCTTGTTTAATATTGATTTTAAATCGAGTATAAATACTTTAATTTATTCTTATGTACTAAAAATATATTAATTATTCAGGTAATTTTTTTGAAAAGAAAAGCACCTCAAAAAGAGACACCAACTTTCATTATTTTCCGAAAGCAGACATACAAAGTAAAGTAAGATTTCAACTGAGTATCTGAGATAGATACTACAGGTACAACCAAGTTGAAAAGCATAATTAAATGCTAGTTACAAAAAGCGCTCAAATAGAGCAGGAGGCATTATAAATGCATCAAACAAAAATATAACAGTATCTAATCTAACCAAAAAAATGGCTAGCCTATTAAACCTGGTTAGACTAAATCATTCAAGTAAATCCTCATCACAGAGTGCTCAGTTTTTAGTAATAATAAATTTTATTAAATTAATATTATTTAAAATAAGAGTGAAAAACGTAAAATTTCAAATATACGAATGGCAGTGGCGCGTTTCATTATTTGTACGAAACGCGCCACTGGCAGTGGCGCGTTTGCTTCTTAAATATACAAAACGCGCAGCGCCTCTCCATCTCACTTACATGGAGTTTGGACGAAACGCGCAACTATCAGTGACGCGCTATATTTAAAATTTTACATTTCTCACTCTTATTTTTAATCATATTAATTTAATAAAATTTATTATTACTGAAAACTGCAGAGTGCTTCCATAGCAATATCGCCCCTAGCTGGCCCCCAGCAGGCCCACTAGAAGAACCAGGAATACCTGTACCACTAGTACCAGCTGGAGGAGGAAGCACAGAACCAACGCGAGACCCTCCAACCAACTCAAAAACTAAATTTCCTGTCCAGAAAGAATATAAATGCAAAATATAAAACAGTAAAGAGGTGGCGAAATGAGATATTGTGGCTCGAAAAATAACACTAATTTTAATGGTCCAAATGACTCACAAGAAATCTGCCAGTAACCTGCCCCAATGAGATAAGTCCAAGAGACGTAATTTAATGCATGTCTGCCAAAAATCAGATAAAGAATTAGTAGGAAACAATCGCCCTTGTAGGAACAACTGAAGTAATAATTGTCAGATTGAATGAACAAAAGGACATGTGAAGAATAGATGATCAACAGATTCATTACTGGAACAAAAGACAGGAAATCGGCCCCTGCCAGTCTCTGCGCAAGAGATGGTCTCTTGTCAATATACGATTGTGAATAGCAAGCCACAAAAAAAGTATAAATATAAGTGGCATTTGTAGAGACTAGACAGACCGTGATAATTGGGTATGAATCCCATTAGAATTAAGAAATTTGTACATGTAATGTACATTAAAAGAGTTAGATTTATCTAGATGCCAAAAAAATAATGAAACTTTTTTTTTGAAATAAAAATTAATGCATACAAAACTTAGCACGAATTTTAAAAAATAAAAAAAGAAAACATTTTTTTTCGACAACAAAACTCAAATTTGCTCTATTTAAAAAAATGCTTTACTTTAAGTTAGATAAATAATAAAATTAAGTAATCATACATAAACAGCACAATTTGATCGCTTAAAAATTTAATTATCAAAAATAAAAAATGTGAATGATTATTTATTAGAACTTGGTAGTTGAGACTCGAGAGGGATTTTGTAGCAAACTAGCTTTATCTTATCCCTTGAATTCGTTTTAAACCCCCCAAATTATTAATTTTGAGGACATCAATCCAAAACAGAAAGGTCAATATAGTCATTTCTCACAAACAAACCATTTCCCACGTAGGGTCCCTCCAATGGATCTATTTAACCCGGTTCGGAGCAAATCACATCCCTCAACTCCATCTCTGTCAAATCCAATCTTCTCTCCATAACCCAATTTCTCGCAATTTACCTCGTAATAACTAGAGAGAAGGAAAGAGAACTTGATTCCTTACTCATGGCAACCTCCAGTTCTTCTTACTCCTACAATTACTCAAAGAAATGTGTTGGCGCTGGCAGAGGGATTCGCCGGAGATGCTACAAGATGATGAAGCAACAAAAGACGAGATTTTACATCCTTGGCCGGTGCATCGCCATGCTTCTCTGCTGGCATGCTCATGATCTCTCCGATTAGTCACCTCGTCGCTGTTTTTGAAAGAATCAAGCATATTTTGTTTCTTCTGATGAAACAGAGTGGATTGGGTCCGGATTGAGGCTCGTCGAACTCAGATCCGTTGATCTAAATTGGGCTGTGCCAAAAGGTACTCGGAGAGAATAATGGTGAAAGAGGCGAAGAGAAGAAGCAAGAAAGGAATTGAAGAATTTTTCAAGTGAATTAAGGCAAGTAAGAGCCAATGTCTTGGACTGGTGAAAGATGCTTAGTTGCTTAAAGAGCGTAATTTGTGGTGCTTCTGTGTAATAGTGATGCTTACAGAGCATAATTGATGTTTGTTTCTTACCTTTTACTTTTTGGGTTTTGTTTTGTTGCTTGTAAAATTGTTATCCACTTGAAAAATGAGGATAATTTGGATATGAGCTGTTCATCTTTTCAATTGAAGTAAATTATCACTCATCATTATCTATGATTTTTAAGACAGCAATTATAACATCCTAACCGATAAAGAGATGTTGTGCGCTTATCATTTATCAAACCATTTTATTCCCTCATATTATATCAGTTTCTAACACATCCTAACGGATAAAGAAAGAAAGAAACTAATGATACAACAGATATTTATGCGATGACATAATTGAAAGGAATTAGTACGAAAGTACTTGCTAGAAATGATTATTCAAGGCAAATTTGTCAGTCTTTGAATTTAAAAAAAATATATAGTGTCACCATATTTTTGTAGTTTTAATGAGATCTTTGAAGAGCGCACTAGATGGTTAATGGTTCTACTCAAAAGAATTAGCATTAAAATATGTGAATTTCCTTGCACTTCTGTTAACATACTTTTTACTGAAATGTGATTCAGCCATGATGTTCTTTTCTAGTCAAGTGAAATTCCGTTGGTCAAAACAAATTCTTGCATTCATAACTTAATTCATCAATTCGGAAAAAGAAAAAAGAAATAAAAAGAAAGTAAAATCATCAAAATTATGAATTACCACTGGTAGAGTGATGCAAAGTCATGGACCAGAACAGTCTGGTCCCCTTGCTACATGTTGAAATGTGCATCAGTCTTGATTGCATGCTACATCCTGCCACCGAATTCTAGATTGCGCCATTCTTATTTCTTATTCATCTCCATCTGTGCTTGCTGCTTGAATTCGGCGCCGAATTATGTTAGTTCCTGTGAGAACTTGATTTACAGTTCGTGTGTTCAGCATCATGGTTGTACTGATACTATAATTATGGTACGATGACAAGCTGTCCGACTGAAATATGGCCCAAATTCTAAAAATCCTTCGAAAACTTTTAGCTGATTTGATACATTCAATAAAGCGTGTCAGAATGAATTCATAGTTATGGTCAAGCCTAAACTGGATGTCACCAGTTCGGAAAGCACTGGAGCTTAAGTCTACGGTTTAATGTTTAAATTAGATCAAGCTTATCTCCAGGAATATTGGAAGATAATGTCACTGAACCTATTCTGGTTTTGTCTTTTATTACAGCTGTAATTAGGTCAACAGAAAGGAGGATTTAAAAATGAGAAGTTGAGATGTAAATCGTTTAATAAGAAATATACAATCAATAAAAAAGCTTGAATTTCAATTTACTGTTTCAGTTATGAAGCTGTTGCAACTTGCAACCGTGTCAGCATCGATACGTCTACACTGTTCTTCAGGCTTTGGTACATTAGGTACCGTTGTTGATTTCTGCCCAGGAATTACCATCTGTCCAATGCAAATCACATAGGAGCATCTCTTCTCACAATTAATCAAGGAAATAATCAAAGAAGAAATTCCAACAACATGCATAGAAATGTAAGATTAATATAAGACAATAAATGAAATATGATAATCCTTTAATGATTAGATTCAAATGTTAAAAAGAATAAAAAAAAAACAGAGAGAGCCTAGTGAACTCATTATTGCCCTGAGAAGTGTTCATATTTAAGAGAGCGGTATCAGAATCTCCGGTACAATAGGCCCACATTTCACAAACAGAAAGCGTACAGACTACAGAGTCCAGCAGTCTACATTTATCCAATGGGCCTTCAGATATTGATCATGAGGCTTAATTTTTTTTCTATTTTTATGAAAGTAATATTTTTTGCTTCCCTTCAATAAATTTCCTCCTAATTTTCCATGTTAGGCGCTGTTAAAACTTGTCTGTACAATCATTCTTCCTGTGCAAGAAAGGCGGTTAATTGAAAGAAATCATTTTTCTATACAACGACGTTGTATGACGCATACATGGTGTGATTTCTTCATAAGAATTACCATTCATACAATGTAAGCACACGCGAGTATTATCCTCTCAGAATTAACCAAGGAACTAATCTATAGAAGACGTTATGAGTGAACAAAATTTGTTTCTATAGGCATTTATTTTGGACATCGATTGGTCCCCGCTCTCCTGATTAAAAAAAATTACAAATTATTCAATGATTAGGTTCAAATATTAAAGAGCAATAGCTAGGGAAGTGTTTATTGTATGTATTTGAAATGAACAATAAAAAATGATGCTCAGAACATGGAACTGGCGACCAGTCGATCCAGAAACCGGCGAGCTGTCTGAACAGCCTGAAAGGATGGCGCGCCTGAAGAAAATCGGAGAGTTCATTAAAGTTTTCATGCATCTAGAAGAGAACCCATGTTACAACACTAGAGGCAAGAAGCATGCTTTCTTTCAAGATGCCAACTGCTCCATCTCATCGAGCTGGCTCTTGATTACCAGTACTGGATTACTGATAAGAAATGAGTAGATGGAGCCAGCTCAATGATAAGCCTACTTTGCTACATTGGGCTTTGTAGGTTTGTTGGTCGCCCTTTTTCAATTAAATCCGATGTACTCTTACCAAAATTGATAAAACCACTTGTCAGTATGGATGCCCAAAATAATTCTCTGGATTAGTACATTTCCTTGGGCTTGGCCCAATGTTTTCTCATTAAATTCTCAATTTTCAGTGACATACTAAATAGGTAAAAACTATATACAGACATGCGACAGCAATCATCATAAAAGGCCAATGCCAGTCGCCAGATAATACTACTGTGATAATTTGAGCTTAAATTTCAATAAACATCCTTTCTGTACTCATTGACCTGACCCGTTTAATATTGAACAAATAATGGTCTCGGCCTCTGGATTCTATATATATAGCCACAAAAATGCAAAATAAAATATTACTTAAGACGTGGTTAAAAAAAACTCATCCACAGCATGCAGGAATAGTTTAGAGATGGTTAATGTCAGCATAAATTAGGATATATATCAATGACGAATCGACGATAGAGAGATGGATTATGATACTTTACAAAGTAAAAATCTGTTATTATTTTGACATTAAATTTCATATCCCAATGGTTTAAATGATGAATATAATTTGTTCAATAATTTCTTTGTCAAAATCTTATGAGATATTAAATTTCATGATTTTTTAACCTTTCTATCTATTTTTTAAAACATCTCTAAAATACACTATTTTATTATATTAAACAAGATCGTTTTTAAAAATAATTTAAAAAATATCTAGAAAGCTAAAAAAATCATAAAATTTAATATCCCATAAGATTTTGACATAAAAAATTATTGAGCAATTTAGATTTATCATTTGAATAATTGAGATACAAAAAGCAATAATGATTTTTTTTTTTTGCAAAAACTATAATGCATATATATAGAGAGAGAGAGGGGGGGATATATATCAATCGACAATATTCAAATTGTTTGATAAAATAAATGTAATCTCCGTTTCACACGTCATATATATGAATTGAAAATGACTTACTTTCAATTTTATCATTAATCTAATTACATAACTTGCAAAGATTCATATCTAACTATATTTGACAAAAATCAAATGACTATAGAATTACATAAAGGTTGATATAAAACAAATTGATAAAGAAAACGAAACGTCTATAAATTTTCACATTTTTTAAAATATTTTTATTCTAATTTGATATGAAATCATGATTATCAAAATAAAACAATGTCAAAAAATCCGAGCCTAAAAAAGTAGATATTTGGCATGTATCATTTCGCCTCATTTGTCTTACTGTCTGGATGTACAACAGTACTGCAGGTTTTAAGAAGGCGAATATATCCTCAACTATTTATGTTATTAATTTATTTCAATTACCTTGTGCTAAAGAATTCCGAAAAATAGCTTGACTCATAATTCCTTTGTCTTTCTGTGATAAGAAATGATGGTAGAAATTCTATACGACATGATATTGGTCGTCCATTTTGAAAAATAATGCATACAATTATGTAATTATGATTTTTTTAAATAAATTTACTGTAAGAGAATGATTGAAAATAGTCGCAATAGAAAAAGTATTTCCTGAAAGCCTCAATGTTTTTATCGAGTTGAGTATATTATATTTCCAAGCATGAAAATTAATGATCAAACAAGACAAGAAATGCGTAATTGAAGATCTTTTATAGCCGTGAATCGGGTAAAGTAATTAAGACAAACTCGTTTTTCAAAAATAAAAATAAAAATAGCTAGACTAAAACCCTAGAACTCTAGGACAGAGTGGCATTCTATGAGAATCAATGGTTCATGTTATACTTTTGGGTCTAAGCGTGTAAACGGATTGGATATGGACGGACACCAGTCACAATGGATCAGACAAATTAGATATGACATATACAGATTCGGATGTCGATACAGATTAGATATTTAACGGATATTCGAATACGGATTAGATATCAGATAAATATAGATACAAATATAGATATATTTTGGATATTAAATAAAAATAGTATATGTATCATTGAAAAATAATTGCATATTATTTTTTATAGAATAATTATTTATAAAAATTAAATATTAATCATGAAAATAAAATACTAGTTATCATTATATTAGAAGTTCAAATATATCAATAAATTATAAAAAAAATATGTCACATTAGCATAAATTAGATATAAAATTAATTAGATTTATAATGTACACTAAAAATATAATTAAAAATATGTAATAAAGAATTTTGAATATATATTTAGATAAAATCAGATAATATCATACCGGATATCGTTAGATAATGTTGGATATTGATAAATAATACCTAAATGGTCGGATACAGATAGGTAATAGCTAAATTATATTCTGTTAAAAAAATTTAAATACAAATATAAACATCTTCAAATACGGATATAGATCAAATATTTTTTATTATTTTTTGAATAGAATTACGAATAAAAATTAAATAATTTATTATCCCTTTACACCCCTACTTTATGGCATGAAATATGGGTTAACTTGTTCTTTTGCATTTAATGCTTCTCAATCCCTTACTCTTCGACGTCTTCGTCTGCATCTTTTAAATAACAGGTTAGGTGATTGTACTATTTTCATTGACTAAATTTTCAGATCAAGTTGATTAGGCAAATTGATAGCAGGGATTAATTTTAAAATATTTTAAAGAATAAAATTGTTAGGGCGTTGATAATCAATTAATAGCATTACTTGGTTGTTTCTCGGGCGTCGCTTCAATAAGTGGTTACGAACTAAATAATTGGGAATATGAAAATGAAAAATTGTTTTCATTATAAATTCTATATTAATCAACATTCAAATATTTTTTAAATATCAAATATGTGCATAATAATATGCAATACAATTTATGAATAATAATATAAAAAAATTTGGATCGTTCTAAGAGTTAACCTTAATTTTAGGCATATTATACTCATCTAATTTTGTGGAGGAGAGAGAAAAAATATACATAAGTCATTGGATCAAAATAAATGAAAAAAAATTAAACAAAATTAATAATAGATAATGTTGATAATATTGCATAGCTAAAAAACCAAGAAGTTCACCATATTATTCATGTTAATTACTCTTTCATACTTTTTATAGTACTATTCAACTTAAAAATATATTATTCAAAGTAGAAATATAATAAGTTGAGTAAAAAAGTTACTGAATAATTTAAGCTAAATAATAGCAGCGTTACACGTTCAATTTATATCCGTTGGCTAAATAAATAATTATTTTGCTGCTGACCCTGATGCTTACCGGTGCTCTGTTGACGTTCAATTTATATCCGTTATCTCTCATTTATAGAATGGCAAAAAAAAAATGTACAAGACCAGATACATTATTTTATTTGAGTCAATCATTAACTCCAACTATTATTATAGTTATTATCATAATTATTATTGTTTAATTACGTAGTTATCTATTGTGACTGTTTCCACAGCTATCTCCGATTATATTGGCAGCATGGACCAGCTATAATTTTAATTAAAATTAAGATCATTGAAAGCTCAATTTGCTAAAACGAAATTTCGTTTGGATATTGTTTAATTAAACAATTTTAAAATACAGCTGACCTTTCATTTGTTTCAATTTCCTGTCAGAAGAGTCACTGATGCATGTTAGGTATATTTTTTCATAGGCAAGATAAAAATCAAGCACTCAAATTTAATAAATATTTATAAAAAAAATATTTCAGTCAGATTTCAAACTTATGACCTCTCATACGGAGTGCATTTATTTTTTACCACTAAATTAAAGGTTAGTTCTTACCTGTTAGATATATATTTTATATATATAACGAAATTACAAGTTGCATTTTACTAATTCCATTTTAATCTACAGTTCCTAGTGGCGTGATTAATTTTCTGTTAGTCTAGACCATAGGCACTTTTTAATTTCTACAAAACAATAGTTAATTGAATTGATTTAATTTTTATTTCTGCTAAATTGACACGGATTAGTAAAGAGTCCTTGCATTGCATTATATATTGAGTAGAGTTCAAATTTCCTCCACGCCTTCATAGTACCTCCACTTTTTAAATTTTTAATAATTTAAAATTTAAAACTAAAATATCAAAATAAAATTATTAGATTTGTTCAATATTATTTTTTTTCTTAAACATAAAAATATTCTTTTTTTACATTCATTTTATATGAATTAATAAGTTAAAAAAATCAACGTCCATAAATTATTCATAATGTATATTTTTTACAAGCTCTTGATGTCATATTAAAATAATATTCAAATATCATAATTTTTAATCTATATATGAATAAGTAATATAGATCAAATCTAATAATTTTAGTTTAATTTTAAAATATTAACACTTTAAAAAAGAGAGACATAATAGAAGCACAAAAAATAAAAGGCATTGAAACCTCTCTTATATATTTATATTATGTCTTTTGATCTCTGTTTTGACGCAGCTGCTTGATGCTACTTAACATTGTCTTCCTAGGGGATTATTTGCCTTCACAATTCACATGGTAACATTACATAACAAAAAGATGGTTAACATGACACATCAAATAAATACTTAATCGTTACCGGTGTAAATGGGTACAGTGATTGCTCGCGGATCTGATTGGAGACGCTCAATCCGACCCGTTAACTTCAATGTGACAAAGTATCTAGTCATCTAAATCAATTTAGTGTACGGAAATTGAAACTTCAAAAGCAAAAGATAACTATATATATTATTGACGTGTAAATTAAAATCTGACCTGACTTAATTTGATTTCCCTGAGTCTAAGATCGTTAGAAGCTCCTATCATTTTCAGGTTAATAGCCTCTCTTCCATCAATCCGAATCATTTCTTCTAAACTTCTTATAACATCGCCTCACTTTAGTTTGTATCATATTTTTGTAATAAATAAAAACGGAAATTTGAAACACAGTGAACTGTTTTGTGAATTTCACGCGATATTTGCCCCACGTTATTAAAAATTTATATACGAAATACTTTGACAATGCGTTGAAAGGTACATCTAATGAAAAATACCCGACACGAACTGGATGGGAGAACCCCCGAAGGAGAGGAGAACCCCCGACGAAAGGTGAACCTCAGGCAAAAACAAGTAGCAAGGCAAGTCCTTAGATGACAAGAAGTCAACAGGAGTTCACACACACGGACAAGATAGTGCCAACAGAGGCCAAGGGGAATATCCCTGCACCAATATGATAACTCCACAACAGTGTGCACGCCATTAATGCTTACAAACAAGCATTAACGAATAATCCACCAACCCAACCAGGCCAAACTAGGTTCATCAAACCTGGACAGGCCACCTACAGTTGGCAAACGGTACAGCGGAAAAGACGGATGCAACCTCGTAGCCGGCCTATCCGACGCTTCGCCTCCACAACCATAGAGAAGGGACTCTGCTTCAGGTGTCTGCAGTCGGGACACTTCAAAGCGCACTGCAGAAACCCTATTAAATGTAACATATATAGACAATCTGGGCATCACAGTGCCAGTCAAAGCTTAAACCACCCCCGAATAGTGCACCCACCACACTGACCCCTCAAGTGTAGAACCATCTCTCAACCAAATAACCCATGGCTCTTGAAGCTCAGAGACCGGAGGTCCGAGATAATTTCTATTTAGTTAATGATCTGAAATGTTATACTACTTTAAATCTAATTTTATTAGTAGCCCCTAATGAAAAACCACATTCAGTGAACATATTAATAATTTCATCATTTGTAAATTATGAATACGTAAATTCATTTATTAGGGATTGAATACCTGCTCTTAAGAGTGAAATTTTGTTCTGCAAGGGTGCAAGGATAGAGGTGCCAGTGATGAGCTGAATAGGTCTCTTAGTCTTCAGCCCGGTGCTCTATCTTGGGGCTTGAGGTGGTAATTGATTGAGAGGAGGAATAGTTAAGGTTTTTTGTGGGTTTGAGGTTGCCTTTTTCTTGAACTGGCTCTATGTTTGAATTAGCAATAAGGTCTTTGTTGATAATAACAGATTCAATTTGGAAGTAAGAAATAATGACCATGTTTTAGTTAAGAGGAATTTAGGTTGGGGTTGTAGGTCTGGGTGAGGAGAGGTTGGAAGAGAAGTAAGGTATTTCTTCAATCTCAACATTATCAGGTTGAATATTGATGAGATTATTTGAGGTTGTTATTGGTGTCTCTAAGGTGGTGGATGTTAAATATTTACCATTATAATCAAAATTTCCCTTTTTGTATTTGAGGGTTAGGGCCTTGATCTAGTGCCTGGGTTTGAGAGGGGTTTCTTTGGAGAATGTACATTGTTGTTATCCTTAGGTTACCAAAAGGGTTTCTCTTATTTCTATTATTTCCATTATTAGGGCATGATCCTTGTGATTCATCATCTATTTCCATAGTATTATTCTCTACTTCATATTTAAGATGATAGAAAGAAATAGTACCGTTCACCTCTGTGAATTTGAGTTTGCGATATGTTGGAATGATATCTCGATCACAGACTCTATCCTTAGACGGAGGTAGCAGAAGTCCAAGTGATATCCTGACTTTGGATCAATATAAGTAGAATGTCTCCTCCTAAGTCGTCTGAGATGCGTTTCAACTCCTCAATCTTAAAGAATCGATAAGGCAGTCATGTTATTCTAATCCATAATGGTATTGGTGGATGTCCTGTGTGATTGTGTTTGCGAAGGTTATAGGGTTCAAGGAAAAAGCGGCAGCCACCAAGATCAAGTTCTGCAAACTCGATCATGGTAGCTCGCCAAGCTAGGTTTGGAGGATCGATTAGGTAATGATCATTAGGTATTATCCGGGCTACCTAATAAAATCTTTGGATCAGAAATCTTTTTTTCCATATGAGCTTGGATGTATAGAGCCTTCATCTTACGGTCTTCAGGGATAACCACATTCTTAGAGATCATTTCTTGGAAAGTTTGGTTTTGAGCATGACGTATTCATCGGTGTTATCCATTTTACTGGAAGAATGATTCTTAGTTAGGGATAAAGTTTCTGATTGCTTAGGGATAGAGGGATGGGAGGTGTAGTGGTAATCGTCTTGCACTGTGTAGAGCGGTGATCCAACTGTCTACACTCAAAGCAAATAATGGTGTTTCAGTAATCATGAGAGGTGTGATTTCGCTCGCCACACCTAAAGCAGGTAATAATCCCTTTTGGTCTATCTGATCAAATTTGGGATATTTTTTAGAAGGAGCGAGAAGGTGTTTTTGCCCGTGATGAAGGTTTAGGAGGTGGATTGATGATCGTGGGTTTAGGATTTGGATTGGATATTACGGAGGTTGAAGTGATGATGCAGGTATCTGCTTGAGAAGAGTTGTTAGATTTGATGAATGGCACAGTGAGCTTGTCCGCAATAAATCTAACACTTTTACTGAGATTTGTATAGACAAATGGCGTTTCTTGCATATTTCTTGAAAATCCGACCTCATCATGTGCCTTTGCATTCATTACTTTTGTTGACCCATCTTCGTTGCTGGCTGACAAAGATGACGAGTCATATAAGAGAGATATGATGTGGTTGAATGAAGATTCGATTTCAGAGATGAGATCTTGCCCCATCGCAAATCCCTAATTGTTGCACCGTCTCTTAAGACTTAGAGGATTTGATGAAAATTTGACCTTTCAAAGATCAAAATCTCCTCTTAAAAAATTAAGCTCTTTTAATCTGATTCTTTCAAAACTCTTATCAGATCTGACCTTCTCATAAACCTATTAAGATTAGGCTTTGGAAAATCCAATATGTTCCTTAAAGATCTAGTGAAGGTTCGATTCGGACAATTATGAATAAAGTTATTAGCCTACTATATATGTTATCGGCTACTACGAGTCATTTTAGATCTATATAATCCAGCTACAAACTTGTCATTACACTGTTCAAACAAACCAAAGTAACACCCCCGCACTAAACCCCACAAATGTTAAATAAGGAAGACCACACAAGAACTGAAGCTCATTGAAAGTGACCTGTAGTCTGCAATGCATTGATCTAAAAATGCTTGGTGATAGAGTTAACTTACTAGTTCAATTATCAGTTATCAAATACTATGGGGTGTCAATTCTTGACCCGACCCAGTGGGTTAATCCAACCCGATCCAACCTGATATGATTCAAAACTAAATGGATCGGATATTACTTAATTTTTTGACCCAAATCGGATCGGGTCGGATTCGGGTCAACCGACTCGACCCGAACCTAACCTGACCCGACATGATTCCGAAAATAAATGGGTCGGTATGGGTTTAATTTTTTTGACCCAAATCGAATCGGATCAGATTCGGGTCAACCCAACCTGACCCGATTAATTATATTTTTTGAAGTAATTTTATAATTTAGTACTAATTAAAACTTAAATATACACTAATTATATACTATTTAAGATTAATTATAAATTAATTAATATTTTATTACTTAAAATTATATAAAAATAATTAATAAATATTTAATTATTTTACACATGTCGGGTCCGATCGACCCGTGACCCGTCGGATCGGATATGGATCAAGATTTTTTGACCCGAATTTAATCGGATCGGATAAAAAAAATAAGAAAATAATATGACCCGATCCGAACCCGACCCGACCTACCCATTGACAGCACTACCAAATACCAACTTCTTTTGAAAACCGAGATACCACCCGTTAAATTAAAAAAAAAACAAATGGACATAACACACGATATGAGAGCCGTGATCAAAAGAAGTTCCAGTTTCCAACTAGAATAAATATAAGATGCCCATGGATATGTTGACAATAAAGTTTGATTATCATAGAGAAAATATTTTAATTCTTTGCTGTTCATATCTTTACTAGTTTTGTGATAGAAATATTGCCAGATATTTATTTCTTGCAATTATTTATCAATTAATTTTAATTTTATATTCATTAAGTACTCAAATGTTAAAATTATTGTATTATTTTTAGTTATGCTTAACATTATTTTTTATCAATTAAACTTATAATACTTTATTGTGTTACACAAATTGATTTACTTTTTTATTTGAGGTAATGATGATAATAATTTAAGAATTAATTGATTATTGTTGATACAATACTTAATTAAATTAATAATTATTGTTGACTACTGATGTATTAGGGGTGTCAATGGTCGGGTCGGGTCATATTATTTTATTTTACTTTTTTACCCGACCCGATTAAATTCGGGTCAAAAAATCTTGATCCATACCCAACCCGCCTGTGGAAAATAATTAATTATTTATTAATTATTTTTATATAATTTAATCAATAAAATATTAATTAATTTATAATTTATCATAATTAATGTATAATTAGTTTATATTTAAATTTTAATTAGTACTAAAATACAAAATTATTTCAAAAACTATAATTAATCAGGTCGGGTCGGGTTGACCCGAACTCAATCCGATCCATTTATCTCCGGATCATGTCGGGTCGGGTAGGATCTGGTTAACCCCTCGGATCGGGTTAATAATTGACAGCCGATGTATATAATTCATTACATTATAGATTTTATTTTTACTTATTAATTAATGAACACTTGTACTTAAAAAAACTATGCATCTGATAAACAAATATTAGTATGTTGTTAGCCATGGTTATTTTTATTTTATTGATGACTTGTTAAATTTTTAGCAGTATAATTTTTGGTATATGGAAACGTTGATATGTCATGTCATCAATATTTATCAGTATAAATTTTTATTAATCATTTCTTTATTTTACTAATGACTTGCCAAAATTTACTACTACAAATCTTTACTAAATGTAACACATAATTTAAAAATATTATTTTTTTAAAATCCAAACGGTCAGTTGTCCCCCTCCGGCTATAATTGAAATCCGCCCTAAGTCTGTAACGACGAAGCTAGAACATTCCATTTTTAATACCCCTTTATTTTGATTTTTGGTAATGATGTCAACTGTCATTGTTTCTAAAATTCTATTTTTACCGTTTTACAATTCTTATAAATTATTTGTTAATGAATGCTTTAGGACAGATTTGTAAGAGACTGTGGTACTTGGGTCTACATTTCTTATTTAGAATATTTGCCATTGCAAAATTCTACTCGACGATTATTAAAATTGATAGAAACTTGAAAGGGCCAAAAGTCATAACCCAATGTAAATTTTAGATTTTGCACAATCAAAAGGGCATCCCAAAACCTTCCTTGTCTTCATCTCAAGATTTTAAATAGCGATCACGAAAATCTTCATCTCAAGTTATCACTATAGCAAAAGATATTATACTATCACGTTTTCTTTAATTTCAAATTTTATATTCTATATTTCTATTAATTTTCACATTACCTAAATTTTTTATAGAATAACTATGATAACATAAAATTAATTAAGGAGTTATAATATTTATATTGAATCATTACAAAGTCCAAATTGTTATTAAAATATCACTGCTATTATAAAACTAATTATATTTTATTCATAATAATCTAGATAACTATAAATCATATTCTTTTCTTCATAAAAATGTGTATCATATTATAAACTAAGTTTGGGCCATTCAAGTTGTATAAAATAACTTTTTGATCAAAATAATGAATTGGAATGAATATTGTGCTATTTTGCCGCTACACGCTATACGTTATTGCAGTCATTATTATTAGTATATAGATCATATCTTGATTAGCTATCTTATAGATATACAGCTTTTTGTTTCAAAAACGCTATATTCGGAACATTGATTCGTCTCTGAATGATTATCATTTTACGAGTTAATACAAATTCCCTATTGCTAGCCACATTTCGTAATTTGTAAAAATTGGCTGCAAATATTATTGACATGCCACATTCTCGTTAGAGAAATTAATAATATAACTAGCTATATACCCGCGCGTTGCAGCAGAATTTTTTATTTAAACATTAAAATATTATAAGATAAAAAAATTCACATTTATCTAATATTAAATTATAAATTCACCAAATTATAGAGAAAACATATAATAAAGACTATATTTAATCTTGGATGAGATTTTTGCACAATATGAGTTAATGATTCATGATTTTTATGGCAAGAAAAGTAAATTATTCTAACATATATTATCATCATTAATTTCTTACCAAATATGCACAAAGTTGCTAAATAAAAAAAACAAAAATTATGGAAATAATAGTATATAAGGGAAAGAAATGGAGAGAAAGAGGAGATCAATGGACGCGATCACATACGTTCGATCAACCAACAAAAAATATTATCCGTCTAATTGAGGGATAAAATGGGTATAATAAAAATTTACCATGACAAAAAATGGACCCTCCAATTCTTAGATGTTTTATATAATAGTATAGATATTCAACCAACCAGTCGTAGATATTATTCGTACTTGCATTTAACTAGTTGGTTTTCGTTGATGACCGCTTGAATGATATTATGTTGACTAATAGTTGGATTAATCAGTTCTTTTGTCTTTTCTGCGTATATATATAGAGAGAGGGAGAGAGAGTCAAACTAATATAGTCCTATGAGGGAACTGTTTCGTATTTCTAATTTAAAAATATTTAAAATTTTGATTTACGTGTCTCAATAAAAATTTTATATCAAAATTTTATGGGAAATTAAAATTTCTATTTTTAGAGTTTCTTAACTGCTTGTTTTAAAAAAAATTAAATTAGCTTATTTTTACATGCAAAGATTGATTATTTTATTATTATTTTAGGTCCATCTTAAAAAATATGAAATAGATATCTATGAAACTCAAAAAATATTAAATTTTAGTATGCAATAAGATTTTGATGTAAAAAAATTATTGAGAGAGAAAAATCAAAATTTAAAGATAATTAAATATATTTTTGAGTTAAGAACATGAATGGGACTCGTTATTCTTAAGAGCATTCTAATTTTACTCTCTATATATATTTGTATATAGTTATATGGTACTAATAAACTGTTAAGGCTGCTGACATGTTATTATTATAGTTGTCACATTTTGTAGGATATAATTAACATTATTAATAGTACAACATATGCTCAAAGCATGTACATACCATCCCTTGAATTTGAAGAGAGACTAAAAATAGTAGATGGTGGCTTCCCATAAATCATGATCAAATAATATCTAGAACATAGAGACGAGAGGATACATAATACAATGGAATCATTAACAACCATCACAAGACTGCAATAATGCCAACAACTAACTAGCTTACCGGCTCTTGCAAGCTGGCAAACTTCAAAAGATGTACATTTATAATCAATTCCTCCTATAATAACTAGCTAATCGAGGGGGAAATAATACTTGGTCATACTTATTTTTCATTTTATTTTCATTTCTTTATTGAAAGATTTTTTGCTTCCCTTTTACACCCCATTTTTCACCTCCATATATATCGAACACTTCCAAAAAAAAAGAAAAAATAAAGAAATAATTAATTTAATTAATTAGATATGTAATTAACTAGCTGTCCAAGGCCATCAGGCCTTCATGAAAGCCGGTGACGCTCTCGGCAGTCACGCATTGCGTGATCAAGCGGGCCCCTGGCTTGTGGACCCACGGCTTGACAAGTATGCATGTGGCAATATAATCTAAGTTTGTTAGAGGGACCACATGTGCTGGCGGGCCCCAGCCGTAATCCACCTCAGCGAAGCCCAGCCTCGTCCAGTCGGAAACAAGCAACGTGTTATAGTCCGATGTGATTTGATAAGGATCTACCTTGAGCTCCCCCTTGGCCCATTTTGCGAACTCAAGCGGCAGCCTCTTCTTGCCGTCCTTGATCATCTTCACAATCTCCACAATGGAGGCATTTACAACCTTCTTGCTGTCGGACGAAACCTTCATAATGTAGTAACAATTCCCATAAAAACCACCACTGGCTGGTAGTTTCTGGTGTAAGAGGGGCCGTGCATTCATGGCAAACGCAAGGTGCACGACTGATCCTGGAGCAAAGTTAATTGCACGCGTCCTGCTTTGCCATGCTTTGGCAATCAACACCTCAAAAGCAGAGCACCTCTGCCCTGTTTGCTCCATGTACTGGTTCTTGAAATGGTTAATATAGTCGATTGAGATGTCAATTGCTAGGTATTGGAGATGGGTGTTTGTTGGTTTTGGTAAATGACCGATGGGAGCGTTCTTAGGATCAGGTATTGCCTCGCGGTGCCACTCGGCCTTAATAGTTGGTTTGTCTTGGCCTCTGGCAATTTCTCCGACAGCGGTCATAAACTGTGCTGCACCAGGCCCATCCGCTACAGCATGGCAGAACCGGAATCCAACCACGAAACCGCCACAAGTAAATCGTGTTACCTGAACAAACAAAGATATTTACACATTAATATGATTTCTCCATAATTGCTCTGATGGACTCTGCCAAAATGTTCTTATCAAGTCAAATCAATGCAAATCATACACCTATTTTCTTTTGAAATTCATACCCAAGAAGCTCCCAGTTGCAAAGAGAAATGCAAAAAGAAAAAGAAAAACAATTATGCTCTCCAATTCTTTTCTTTCAAAAGAGGGATTAGAATAAGCTTACTCAACACAGAAAGGGAAGACAGAAATGAGAAAGAATCTATTCATTACCTGGACCAAAAGGATCAATTTATCTTCTTCAAAGGGATCCAACTTAGGTTTTGGATTAGGCAGCAGCTCATCCTTTGATATCATCAATGGATACTCCAAATAATCCACATCATCCAAGGCACAACTTGTGTTCGCCTCGATAAACCACACGCCTTGTGCTTCGCATGACACGTGCAATTCCCCATCTAGCGACCTAGCCAGACGACCGGCCAATGGGGAGTAGTGCACCAAGGCCTCGGCTAGGGCGTGCTTTATGGTCTTCACTGGGTCTTGATGCATGCCTTGAACCGGCTTGAACACGTGCAATGATTCAATCAATGCCATTTGAGTCGGGTACCGGTCGAGCCAGGAGAGGTGTAGTGGGCCGGTGGGTGTCGGGCCGGCTGGTGGGACTAGAGTTTGCGACAGCCTTTCCACGGTGGCTTTAGGTGCCATGGTGTCAGGCTTTAGGGGTTGGGTTTGGTTAGTTTGTTAATCAAGGGAGAGGTGTGTTAACAGTTTGTGATGAGAAAGCAAGGGCTGTCAATGGGGCTTATATAGTGTTGATTAGTGTTTGGTGTGTTGAACTCCCTTTCAGGATTTCTAGTCGTCTCTAGTTAGGATCAAGTTGAATTAAATATTAATTTGAAGAATTTAACTCCTTAGTCCACCTAAAGAAATAATGAAAAAGAAAAAGGTCTAAGGAAATTGACAATGTGATTCCTCTGCATCAATATCCGTGCTACGTGTATTGGGTTAGGCAGCATGTTAAGACTTTAAAGATACTTCTCCTCGTCAACTTGTAGTTGTGGAGAACAGCTAGACTAATACAATTACTATTCCTCTGCAGCTCCTTATTAGTGGATTAATACAATTATACAGTGATATAAATACAAAATCACAAAGTATCTTTTCTTGGCAAGGCATAATATACACCATAAATTTTATTATTCCGTAACATAAATTAACACTTGAGGTGTCGATAGTGCTAAATTTCCTGACAGTACTGTTATGCCACGTGTTTTCTCAAAATTTTAAGGCTCCTCCATTATAGAGACTCAGAATTTCTAAAAAACAAATAGGGCCTTTTTTAATTTTGAATTTCTTAATTCAACTAATTTCTCTTTTCCAAACATTATGTGTTTTTCGACATTTTGTGTTAATCACAAAGAGGAGGACTAGGTTCCCCTGCTTTTTGTTATGTGAGGAAGAAAATGATATTGAATCTTTGCTAAATAATAGTTTTAATTTATAGTTGTATAATTCAATTATTGTGGGACAAATATGATGCATCGATTTTTCAACCAACTACACTACCTCATATGCATTAGTTTTGACCTATTCGAACATTTATTGAAAAGTCAGAAATAGGATGATCTTTTAAGAATGTAAATTATATGAAGAAATCAAGTTGCATATTTGAAAATTGTTATTAACACATACAAAGGCACTGGTTCCGCCTCCTACAAATATATGTAACAATTTAATTTGTTCAAATTCTTGTCCGAAATAATTAATGAAGCTTCTTTTTGAACGACAAATTAACAATGTGCCAAATATTCCAGCTAATTCTTTTTTTTTTCTTTTTTTTATACATACAAATTTATCCAAAGAGAATGCGCTCGCTCTTCCCATCTTTTAATATAGAAACGAGCTTTAAGTGGTACGCATTCAACAAGAGCAAGCGTGTTGAAAAGAAAAGGTGGTCAATTATGTGTCATGTATTGCTCCCAAACAAACAAACAAACTCGGAATGAAATTGGGATATATCATACACGGGACCATGGCGAGGGGACAGAAAGAGAGAGAGAGAGAAAGACGCATAACAACACAATACAAGATTGGATTGTGCTTCGAACCAACTTCCTCCCATGATGGAAATGTGAAACTTCTGATATGATATTATATGATAAGATTCAAGCATTTGGATATTTAATTCCATGTACCGGGTGCCGGTTTGTTCTTATTATTATTTTTATTTTTGGTGGTGGCCTATCAGTCATATAGTGCAAGAATTTAAGTGCTGTATGGACGAAATGCCAAGTAGCCAACCAAAACCAACCCATGCCCAATTATTATCTCTTTGATTCTGGTTTTTCAATGAGAAGGGCTCACGGGCATAATTCTTCTCCAGTCTCCATAAATGGAGATCACATAACTATATATATCGTTGCTAATTGCTATATACGTCTTCTTTTTTTTAATTTTTTTTGTTGAGTTACTATATATTTAGCATGATAGTTTGTTGTGTAATTGAGTACTAAAAAAAGTAGTTATTTCTTTGCTTTCTTTGTTTGAACGGATAATATCTTTTTTCTGTTGTGCCAAAGTTTTATCATGGGAATGATCTAAAGAGAGTGGATAAAGAATATAATCATTCCATTCTCCTTAATTTTGATTGTTTGTTGGGGTGTTCAGACATGTGCATACTTGGCAGTCAATTTTCCTTGATCAGAAATACTGATGTGAATGATAGGCTCAATTACATTCAGCCTAATTTCGATTCGGCCAAGTTAGAAATCAGATTCGAATATCTAGTGAAGACAGCAAGTAAAAAGGATTAAATGTTCAGTCGGGCTTCTATTCAGATATATCTGTTTTCAATCCCACGAGAGGTCTATAAATAGAGACTCTATATCTACTGAGAATTCATTCATAACTTACACACACTTACATTAAATAAAGAATTAATCGGCATTCGATATGCTATACTATACTGAATACGTACCGCTATCATGAATGTTTCTGCATGTCGAAATTATCATAACATATCATTTAGTAAATAAACTATGACAGTATAACATGTTATGACAGTTTTTAGTAATAATAATTATTATTAAATTAATATTATTAAAAATAAGAGTGAGAACCGTAAAATATCAAATATACGAATGGCAGTGCGCCACTGCCAGTGGCGTGTTTCGTCCAAACCCCGCGTAAGTGAGATGAAGAGGCGTTGCGTGTTTTGTATATATAAGAAGCAAACGCGCCACTGACAGTGGCACGCTGCCTTCCGTATATTTGAAATTTTACGGTTCTCACTCTTATTTTTAATAATATTAATTTAATAATAATTATTATTACTAAAAACTGATGTTATGATAACACTGCTATAAGAGTCTATAGTATGCTATAAGAGTCTATAGTATCCAATATTCAGTGTTATAGTTAGGCCTTTTAATTCTATCCAAATCGTAAATTTCTTGTGTATAATATTGAATATATTTTGGGATCATTGGAGAATATATTTTGTTTTTCAAGTGGAAACCTTTAAATTTATAATATACATAGCATAATAATTCCGCCTCTTATTTGCACCACTCATTTACACAGTCAATGTCAAGTATAGATTCTTTTCGAAAAACAATCTTCAAAATTAAAGTTAAAAACTGAGTATTTTTAAATATATTTATATTCAAATAAGGAGTATGAAGAATTTAGGGTCAAGAATAATTTTCTATTCACAAAATTTATTTTTTTCGAAACTAATATATGACCATTGACATTAATTTAAATTTGATATATGTACATGACAAAACATACTGTATGAATAACAATAAACGATATCGGTATTTATAGTATATTATAAAGAGCGTATGTATTGGATTTGTCCATTAATATTCAGTTTTTTAGTTTTTTAATGTCAAAATAACCCTAATAGAACGATGTGGATTAATATTTTCAAAAATTAATGGTTTAGATTTTGATCAATGTAATTTTTGTCTCTCCATTTTATTTTTTATTTTTTACTATACGTTAATAGGAGTTCTAGGAAAATAATTTATCCATCAAATAAATTAATAATAAATTATTTTCAATTTTAAAAACTATCTACTATATAATTTTATTTAAAAATATTATATTTTATTAATCATATTTCAGTCCAATTAATTTTTATTCTCCATCTCATTTGTTATTTTTTACCATGCGCTTATAGGAGGTCTAAAAAAATATATTAAATAAATTAAACATCAAGTATTATTAATTTATATTATAAAAAACTACTTATTATACAAATATATACAAAAATATTATTTTTTTATAAAAAATCTTTTATTAAATAATAAATTAATTTTATTTAAAATTTTAAAATATTTATAATTGATTTAGACATAGATTATATTTAAAAATTATATAATTTATTTATAATAAAATTAATGCGGGATATAAATACTTTAAAAATTAAAATTAAGAAGGTCCGTAAAATAACTAGTAATCATAAAATGCAGCCATCAAACGGCTCAATGATGGTATGAAATTCTATATATATTCACACTTCTTAATCACAGCCAATTTTTAATTTATTTGTTGCAATAATAAATAATGATTGAGAACGCATGATGTGACCAGATATTCAGGATTTCAGGTCATCAAAATCTCCCCGTTGTTTGAAACCGGTGAAGAGCAAACCCACACAAAAAAGAGACCTTAAATTAAAAAAATTCAAATGAAGACAGAAAGAAAATCAGGTGAGGTCTTGCTTTGAAAATTGAATAAAGAAGGGACGCACTCGTTTGTGTGAAGGAATTTTCTGTATGACTTCTACATTAGCACCCACGTCACCAACTCTTTACTATTTTTGTCAAAACTTATATTTTTTTTATTTTTTTATTTACTTCTTTTTGGCGAAAATTGATAAGCCTCATTTATATACTATATTCAATTAGGGTTTTATCTCAAAAACTATGTATTTTATGTTAATTGTTAAGAATTTATTTAGTTTTTATGTCGAGTTCGAAATACTGCTGCATTTCTTGTTATTTTGCAGGTCATTGAGTGTAAACAAAGATGTCAACATGAGAAATAATGCTTGGAACGAGATGGGTCGGATTTACATGAAGAAATCAAGTTAAAAGCATTCCCATACCAAAATTGCGCGACCGCAATTATGAATTGCGACCGCAAATGCTCTCAGTTCATTACGGGAAAAATGACAAAAATTGCGGACCGCAATTATGGGAATTAACGGACCGCAAAAATTTTGGGCTGGAAACGCGAATTTTGAGCTTTGAAGCGGTTTTTTTTCATTGGAATTAATAGATTTTGATACCCCTTCGTCCCAGAGATCTCTCAACTGTCTGGAGAGGAGATCCCAAGCAAGAAAGAAGAGGAAGAACACCATTAGAGGGAGAATTTGAAGGAGAACTCAAGAACCGGGCGAGAAATCGTAGATCTTCTTGGTTTATTCTTTTCTTTACTCTTTTCTCATGTTGTATTGTTGTTTAAACATGAATCTTGATACAATCTTTGACATGATTTGTGGCTAGACACCATTCTAGGGGTCTAGGTGTAAACTCGATAACTCGAATGGTTTAATTTACTCGTTTGTTGATCTTTTAGTTCTTGTTGTTTGTGATTGTTATTTTGTCTGAATTGAATGCCTAGTTTAATCAACTGCATGTTATCCTAGAAGTGAAAGCGAAACCGAAAGGTGGAACTCGAATCTTCGACCCAAAATAGTGATCTAGGTTGTAGGCCAAGTACTTAACCGTGAAACTTATTACCTAAGGGAAAACCGAGGAAACCTTAGAAATTGTGTGAGGTACCGAAAGGCGAAGTACAAAATCTAGGTTATGCCAAAGTGACTCACCGATCTTAATGGGCTTAGACTTGTAAGGTGAAGTACTTAATCGTGAAACCCGAATTGTTTAGTACGGTACCAAGCCACGAAAGTGTAAATTTGGTACTAAAATCTGAGATTGAATCCCCGACAAACACTAGAACATATTAAAAGATCAAATTGAGTGAATTGACCAAACGAGTGAGAGTGAAGCCGAAAACCCCTAGAATCCTCAATCTGATAAACTTTCCAGTCATTGTTGTTAGATTTATGCACTTTTAGTTTAATACAAAGCTCACTTTTGATTGTCTAGATTAGTGAAACTTGTTAGAACCGGTAATTCATCCTTGTCCTTGTGGTTCGACACCCCAACTACTACTTGACTAGGCCGTGCGCTTGCGGCTGAAATTAAGTATAAATTAGGGTATTTATTAGCTTAGCAAAATACACATCAAGCTTTTTAGGCGCGTTCTTGGGGACAACGGTGTGAATATTGGTTCAACCTTTAGTAACTGAGACTAGATATTTCTTTTTAATTTTTATTTCTTTTATTTTCTTTTATTTTCTGTGATCTACTTGTTTGATTGCTCTTTCAGGACTCGATCTGGCCGGGCAATCAGGTCTCTTGGTGTACAGACGTAGAACCAAGGAGACAACTTCTCTTTTGAACAACCGCTTATTCATCTCGCCATCGAAGAAGCAACCCAAATGGCGGAGAATGATGAGAACCGTCCTTTGAAGGACTTTGCTGCCCCAAAAGCAATTGGAATTCAACTAGGCTACACGGTGCCTAATGTAGCAGCAAATAACTTCGAGCTGAAACCCGCTCTCTTGAACATGCTCTCTCAACACATGTTCAACGGTTTAGCCCATGAAGACCCAAACCAACATTTGGCCATGTTTGAAGAACTCTGTAACACGGTTAAAATTAATGGTGTTGAACCCGAGGCCATTAAACTTAGAGCATTTCCTTTTTCTTTAGGAGATAAGGCTAGAAATTGGCTAAGGTCATTAGATACCGGTAAATAAGAACATGGGACCAAATGTCTGATGCTTTTCTTTCTAAGTATTTTCCTCCATCTAAAACTTCTGCCCTTCGTGCTCAAATTACAAATTTCAGGCAAAGAGGAGGAGAATCTCTCAGCGAGGCATGGGATAGATACCAAGAACTGTTGCGTCTTTGCCCACACCACGGGCTCGAGAAGTGGTTCATTCTTCAGATTTTCTATGAGGGACTTGAGCAATCCTCTAAACTAACCATTGATGCAGCAATGGAGGTAATTTGATGAACATGAGCGCCGGGATGCCTACAAATTGATTGATGAGATGGCATTAGGGCAAAGAACAATGGAGCTCGGTGAGAGGACCCGTTCGAGGTGCACCGGGTGTGATTGAGATGGACGTCTCAACTAAATTGGCAGCACAATTGGAGGCAATGCAAAAGAGTATAGACCGCTTGACAAACCAAAATGTTTCAGCAGTACATCAATCACCTTCTTGTGCTATTTGTGGTGGAGGCGATCACTTGGCCATAAACTGCAATTGGGGTGGATCTGCTGAAGGGGATGCGGAGCAAGTGAACGTACTCAATAACAATTACCGGCCGCAAAACAACCCCTTTTCAAATTCTTACAATCCAGGTTGGAGAAATCACCCAAATTTCTCCTGGAGAAACAACCAAGACCATCAACCCCAAAATCAGAATCAAAGCCCCAATCAGAACCGATCTAATCAGGGGTACGGGCAGAGACAATTTGACCAAGGCGCTCCGCAGAAATCTAACATGGAACAAATGATGGAAAAGATGATGCAAGAACAGGCGGAGTTCAGACAGGACCAAAAGAGGGTCAACCAACAAGTGGCCGACCAAATTAGAGATCTCGGCATGAAGATTGACCTACTGGCAACTCAAGGGAAACTTCTGGAAACGCAAGTGGCGCAGCAAGCATCGTCGTCTTCACGCCAACACGGTCAGCTCCCGCCTAAACCGGATTGCAACCCCAATGCATCAGTCAAAGCCATCACCTTGAGGAGTGGAACCGCATATGATGGACCTGAGTTACCCCTAGATGCTGGAGTCCAGGCGCACCATAAACAACCTGACTCTCATTCGAAAAATCATGTTGAAACGGAGCAAGAGAGTGACAAGGAAGATACTAATGCGCCAACGCCGAATCAGGTAAAGGGGGACATACCGAGGTATGTACCCCCACACAGGTTTATCCCTTACCCTCAAAGACTTGCTAATACAAAATTGGATAAGCAATATGCTAGGTTCATTGAATTGCTAAAGAAATTGAATGTTAACATCCCATTTACCGATGTTGTCACCCAAATGCCTACCTATGCAAAGTTTTTGAAAGATATCTTGTCCAATAGGAGGAAATTAGACGATGAAACGGTAACCTTGACCGAAAAAGTGAGCGCAATAGTGATGAATAAGTTACCCCCTAAGTTGCAAGACCCGGGTAGTTTTACCATACCTTGTTCTATAGGCAGCACCAAATTCGACCGTGCTTTGTGTGACCTTGGGGCAAGTGTAAGTCTAATGCCAAAATCTGTTTTTGATAGGATTGGGGTTGGTGAGTTAGTGCCAACTAGAATTTCTCTACAATTGGCAGATAGATCAGTGAAATATCCGGTGGGGCAAGTTGAGGACCTACCACTTCAAGTGGGAAAATTTTACATTCCCATAGATTTTGTCGTAATTGAAATGGATGAGGATCCCGACACACCTTTAATTCTTGGCCGGCCATTCTTGAACACGGCCGGCACCCAAATAGATGTTAGAGGGGGAAAACTCACATTTGAGATCGGGAAGGAAAAAGTTGAATTTGATATGTTTAAAGCCTTGAAATACCCCGCTAATGATGGTAACTTTTGCAGGGTAGACATGATAGACGTGATTGTAAAGGAGGAATTCGAAAAATTATCAATCGCGGATTCGATTGATAAATTGGTCTCGCACCCTTCCGATGGTGAATTCGACAGGTTTCTCGAACAATTAGAGTTGGAAATCTCAAAATCCAACGAAAGGAGACATGAAACAGCACATCCAGCAGAAAATCTTCAGAATTGCGGATCGAAGGAGGAATTTGCGGACCGCAAAAAGTGCAAAAACGAGAGCAGGGAATTCCAGAGCCCAAATTGCGGTCCGAAGTCCAAAAATTGCGGACCGCAATTCTGCCCAGCTATCACCTTTTCAACTCCAGAAGGTTCAAACTCGACCCAAACCTCTTCAAGCTCACCCAAAGTCGAGTTAAAACCCCTGCCATCCACTCTAAGGTATGAATATCTTGGCCTAAATGAATCATACCCAGTTATTATTAATGCAGCACTCAACGAAGACCAGACCGATCGACTTCTTTCCGAGCTAAGGACACACCAGGCAGCAATTGGGTACAAGATCGAAGATCTGAAGGGGATTAGTCCATCTATCTGTATGCATCGGATATTGATGGAAGACGATCACAAGCCGATGGCGGAAGCGCAGCGGAGACTAAACCCCAATCTGAAAGAAGTTGTTTGGAAAGAAATTCACAAGCTTTTGGACGCTGGGATTATCTACCCAATCTCGGACAACAAATGGGTGAGCCCGGTGCATGTTGTACCAAAGAAAGGAGGAACAACCGTTGTGAAATCTGCAGATGGCGAGTTACTATCAACAAGGATGGCGACAGGATGGAGAATGTGCATCGACTATAGAAAGTTGAATTCGGCAACCAGGAAGGATCACTTCCCTCTCCCTTTTATTGATCAAATGCTAGAAAGACTTGCTAAGCATTCATTTTTCTGTTATTTAGATGGTTATAGTGGTTTCTTTCAAATACCGATACACCCTGATGACCAAGATAAAACAACATTCACCTGCCCCTACGGTACGTTCGCGTACCGCAGGATGCCGTTTGGGTTGTGTAACGCGCCCGCCACTTTTCAAAGGGCCATGATGGGAATTTTCTCCGATCTAATTGAAAATGCCATGGAAGTGTTCATGGACGACTTTTCTGTGTATGGAACCACATTTGATGAGTGCCTTTCTAACCTAACTAGGGTATTGAAGAGATGCGTAGAAGTGAACCTAGTCCTAAATTGGGAAAAATGTCACTTTATGGTGCAGCAAGGGGTGGTGTTAGGTCATATTATTTCTGAAAAAGGCTTAGAAGTAGACAAAGCAAAAATAGAAATAATAGAGAAATTACCGCCCCCTACCAGTGTCAAAGAGATTCGCAGTTTCCTAGGACATGCAGGATTTTACAGACGTTTCATTAAAGATTTTTCCAAAATTGCAAAACCCTTAACCAATCTGACTATGAAGGACGTAGATTTTAACTTTGATGAACATTGTTTTGAGGCATTTTGCAGGTTAAAGGGGGCACTTGTGTCGGCACCAGTCCTTCAACCGCCGGACTGGAAACTCCCTTTCGAAATCATGTGTGACGCAAGCGACTATGCCGTTGGAGCGGTCCTTGGGCAACGAGTTGACAAGAAATCACATGCAATTTACTATGCCAGCAAGGTGCTTGACGAAGCACAGGTGAACTACACAACCACCGAAAAAGAGCTCCTAGCCGTTGTCTTTGCAATCAACAAATTCCGCTCCTACCTAGTAGGGTCAAAAGTCGTGGTGTACACAGATCATGCTGCAATCCGATACCTGTTAAACAAAAAAGACGCTAAGCCCCGATTAATCCGTTGGATACTCCTCCTTCAAGAGTTCGACATCGAAATCAAAGATAAAAAGGGGACTGAAAATTCTGTAGCGGATCATCTATCTCGCATCCATGTTGAACCAACGAGAGAATGAACAACCGATCGACGACTCCTTCACTGAGGAACAACTGTACCACATCAGCAACCACCGATTGCCATGGTTCGCGGACATAGTCAACTTTCTCGCTTGTGGGATAATGCCGCCCGACATGACCTATCAACAAAGAAGGAAATTTCTGTCAGAAGTAAGACACTACTTTTGGGACGACCCGCTTCTCTTCAAACTTGGTGTCGATGGCATCCACAGAAGATGTATCCCAGAAGATGAAATGTCATCCGTCTTGTTTCATTGTCACTCCTCCCCTTATGGCGGACATTCGGCAACCGACAAAACAGCAGCAAAAATTCTGCAAGCAGGTTTCTTTTGGCCGACCCTCTTCAAGGACGTAAGAAGCTTTGTCCAAGCATGTGACAAATGTCAACGAATGGGTAACATATCTCGGCGCAATGAAATGCCCAAAAAGGTATTTTAGAAATTGAATTGTTTGATGTTTGGGGAGTAGATTTTATGGGACCATTTCCTAGCTCATGTGGAAACCGATTTATCCTTGTGGCGGTAGATTATGTCTCCAAATGGGTTGAAGCGTTGGCATGCCCGAATGCGGACTCGATTGTTGTAAATAGGTTTTTCAAAAAGACTATTTTCCCACGGTTCGGGGTACCGCGGGTTGTGATTAGCGACGGTGGGTCTCACTTCATAAACCGCCAATTCAGAAATCTTCTTGAGAAATATGGAGTGAAACACAAAGTTGCTACTCCTTATCATCCTCAAACGAGCGGACAAGTAGAAGTATCAAACCGAGAAATCAAGAACATATTGCAGAAAACGGTGGGACACACGAGAAAAGATTGGTCGTTAAAATTGGATGAAGCACTGTGGGCATATCGGACTGCATACAAAACACCCATAGGAATGACACCGTTTAAAATGGTATACGGAAAACCTTGTCATTTGCCGGTCGAGCTGGAGCATAAAGCCTATTGGGCAATTCGAGCCTTAAACTTTGATATGAAATCGGCAGGAGAGAAAAGGATTTTGGACATACATGAACTCGAGGAGCTTCGTCTTGCAGCATATGATAGCGCCGCACTTTATAAAGAGAAGACAAGGTTATGGCATGACAAAACGATATTACGGCGGTCCTTCCGAATCGGAGAATGGGTGCTTCTTTTTAACTCACGGCTCAAACTCTTTTCGGGCAAGTTGCGATCAAGATGGACGGGACCATATCGAGTTCAAAAGGTTTTCGATCATGGAGCTGTGGAAATTTGGAGTGAAAAGACTGGAGCATTCACAGTAAATGGACACCGACTCAAACACTACCGTCGTGATGAACCGATTGAGGAGGAAATTGATATTTCCCTCTCAAATGCACCAAACAATTAAACCGGAAGAAGGGTCGAGCTAGCGACAATAAACTAAGCGCTTCTTGGGAGGCAACCCAAGTTTCATGATTCTGTTTTTATATTTTTTTGATCTTTTAAAAAAAAAAAAAAAAAAAAAGTGTATTTGCGGACCGCAAAACCCAAACCTGCGGACCGCAAATTTTGCATTTTTTATCTCCGAATTCCAGAGACCAATTGACGCAAATTTTGCATGCCGAATTTTTAATTTTTCTATATTTGCGGACCGCAAATTTTGCATGCCGAACCAGAGAACTCCAGAGCCTATTTGCGGTCCGCAAATTGCAAAATTGCGGTCCGCAATTATGCCCAGCCGCACCCTTTCAACCTTTCTTCTTCTCCAAACCATCCCTTCACCTCCCACACCCCTCCAACTCCTTCAAAACCGAAAATACATCCTCTCACCCCACTCACACCACTTCCTCTTCCACCCTTTCAACCTCTTCAATCTCCTCTTCTCCTCAACCTCTATTAGATCTATCCAGTCATTTCCTCTCATCAACCCTCACCCTCCTCTTCTCTCAAAACCCTAGGTGCGCCCCTACACCGATTCCACCCTCTCCATACCACCATTCTCACTCACCGGCGTACAAAACTCCAAAATCTCCCGATCTTGCACTAGTTTTTGCGGTCCGCAACCCAAAAATTTCGGTCCGACAATTTTTTTTTACCAAAACCCTAACCGACCACATACCTCACACACCCGCCATGCCTGTCAAGAGAACATCCGCTGGGCCTAAGGGCGCCGCAAAGAAGCGAAAGGGAAGTTCGAGTTCTGCGCCCGACATCGACCATGAAATGGATGAACTCGACTTCTCCAATACACCGCAAGAGCAATGGCCCGAGAACAACCTCCCTTATCGAGGCATTAAATGGGCTGCACGAGCATCCCAATGCAACAAAAACTTTGATCTATTCCAAAAGCGGAAGTTCGTGCCATCCCGCTACCTTGACGATGTCACCATGCGGACTCTCGGCATCTATGACGAGGTAAAACTTTTACTCTCTGGGATTGGGTTATGGGATGTCTTGCACACGGAAGAACTTTGTTACAAAACACTCACTCTTGAATTTCTATCATCTTTTGAGTGGGATGAAACAAAGGATGAAATGAGCATCCAATTTCAACTTGATGGCAAACTTTTCAATCTCAATGAGGACGATGTGTGCACGGCACTCTCGGTTCCATTTGAGGATGACATGTATTTAAAGGTAGATTGGGAATACGGCGTCTCTCAAGCGGAATTTGAGACGCAATTGTGTGGGGCACCACAAATGACTATGATGGCGAGCCAAATCCAACACCCCGCTTTAAAATACATACAACGTGTCTTGGCTCAATCCATCATGGGTAGGGGGAAACATCTTCCAAAATGAGTATGAAAGATTTATTTTTCTTGTATTGCATGCTATACAACTGGAAACACCCATCCCTCCGGCCACATGTAGCATTTTTTGTTATGAACAATTTGGCCAAAATCGCTAAGAATCCCAAAGCTGCGGGTACAATTTCTATAGGGGGGGTAATCACTAGCATTGCATATTTTTGCAAAGTCCTTAAAGAGGGGGAACCAGTTTTCCGAGTTGTCGAACCGGGTCCAACCAAGGTCAACTTAAGTCAATTGGTTATCGGTAAGGTACTTAGGAAAGAGGGCCGCAAGTTCTACCAAATTGGCCCACACTCAAACCGACTTCCGTTACCCCTTCCCATCAAACTTGACCCCAAAGACCTTAGTACATGGGCCGATCCCGCCATGTATCACCAAGCCGCCAATCTAGTTCCTCCGACGTCTCCTCAACCACAAACTCCTCAATCCACACATCAAACACCGCCGCCTTCCCACCAGGGTGACATCACAAACCAAATGCTCTACGAGCAAATGGTTCAAATGAACTCCAATTTCTCCGCCTTCACAACTCAGGCCACCCAACACATGCATCATATGTATGGTTGGATGGGTGACATGGACCGAAGGGTGCAAGACGTGTGGAACCTCACCCAACACCTCAACAATTGGCACATCAACCGTGGCGATTACCCACAGCCCCAATTCCCTGCTTACCAGGCGGATCCACGGTGGTTCCCTCAGGACCCTCCCGCGGGGGATGGACCCCCTCCTAGCGATTGAGGCACCCGCCTCAACCCCGCCCGCCTCCATTGTCTTCTTCCATTGTAAGTTCTTTATACCTTTCTTTTCTTTCACACATTGAGGACAATGCTTGATTTAAGTTTGGGGGGTATTTGGAACTTACTTGTATCTGCATAACATGTAGTTGTTATTGTTGTTAATCGAGATTGTTGCAATTTTTTTTAGAAATTCAAATTTTAGTGGGTAATTTTGCAAAAAGTTTTGAAAAACCCTAAGGGAAATTTTGGCAAAGGAGTAGTCTTGTTGGAAATTTTGGGAAATTGATTCGGGAATATACAAACTTTTCTAAAATAACAGGTGGTGAATGAAAAAGGTTCTTAGATCCGAAAAATCAGAAAAGAATATGCCCTAGGAAGTTTCTAGAATGATGAGTGTTTAAGAATTGACGTCCTCCCAAAAAATTTTATCAAACCTTGGAAATCCAATTTGTTTGTTTATTTTAAATGAAAAACTTAATTAAGAAAGAGTGCTTATGGTAAGTGTCGACCGGTGCTTCTAAAAAAAATCAAAAGGACCTGAAAATCAATATGTAAATCTTTAGAAGGTCCAAATTATCGAGGCACCATGGTTAAGAGTACACATGCCGTGACATTCGCAAACAAATAAAAAGAAAAATTCTGATTCAAATAAGATCAAATTAAGCCTCAAATGTGCTAGGGCGGTATTATGGAACTCCCTAACCCCCAACACGGCACGAGGTAGCCTCATGTGCGCATTTAGGGTTTCTTAATAAAACTTTGAGTTACACAAAAATAACCCGCGCGAGGTTCAGGATTAACATTGTCATTTTTTTTCTTTTATGGATTTTCTTGGTTTCATTTCATAGTTGAGGGGAAGCAAAAACTTAAGTATTTATCATTTTTGGAAAGATTCTAGGGCATTACATTGAAAGTATGAGTCTGAGGTAAAACTCCTCGAGTAAAACACCACATGTGAAGTCGGAAATAACGAACAATTCCCAAGGCATTTTCCCAAAATTCCGATTAATGGCCGAACAAATTTGAAAGGATTTGTCTTAGGGTTAGTCACCTCTTTTTCAAATAACCCACGACCTTTTGCATGTAAGTTAGATTTGCTTGGAACTTTACTTAGTTTAGAGATATACCCTAGGTCTCCGACTGAATCTTGCTTAGGGACAAGCAAGGTTTAAGTTTGGGGGAATTTGATAAGCCTCATTTATATACTATATTCAATTAGGGTTTTATCTCAAAAACTATGCATTTTATGTTAATTGTTAAGAATTTATTTAGTTTTTATGTCGAGTTCGAGATATCTTTCTTTGCATTTCTTGTTATTTTGCAGGTCATTGAGTGTAAATAAAGATGTCAACATGAGAAATAATGCTTGGAACGAGATGGGTCGGATTTACACGAAGAAATCAAGTTGAAAGCATTCCCATACAAAAATTGCGGACCATAATTATACGGACCGCAAATGCTCTCTGGTTCATTCTGGGAAAAATGACAAAAATTGCGGACCGCAATTATGGGAATTGCGGACCGCAAAAATTGGGCTGGAAACGCGAATTTTGAGCTTTGAAGCGGTTTTTTCATTGGAATTAATAGATTTTGATACCCCTTCGTCCCAGAGATCTCTCAACAGTCTGGAGAGGAGATCCCAAGCAAGAAAGAAGAGGAAGAACACCATTAGAGGGAGAATTTGAAGGAGAACTCAAGAACCGGGCGAGAAATCGTAGATCTTCTTGGTTTATTCTTTTCTTTACTCTTTTCTCATGTTGTACTGTTGTTTAAACATGAATCTTGATACAATCTTTGACATGATTTGTGGCTAGACACCCTTCTAGGGGTCTAGGTGTAAACTCGATAACTCGAATGGTTTAATTTACTCGTTTGTTGATCTTTTAGTTCTTGTTGTTTGTGATTGTTATTTTGTCTAAATTGAATGCCTAGTTTAATCAACTGCATGTTATCCTAGAAGTGAAAGCGGAAACCGAAAGGTGGAACTGAATCTTCTGACCCAAAATAGTGATCTAGGTTGTAGGCCAAGTACTTAACCGTGAAACTTATTACCTAAGGGAAAACCGAGGAAACCTTAGAAATTGTGTGAGGTACCGAAAGACGAAGTACAAAATCTAGGTTATGCCAAAGTGACTCACTGATCTTAATGGGCTTAGACTTGTAAGGTGAAGTACTTAATCGTGAAACCCGAATTGTTTAGGTACGGTACCAAGCCACGAAAGTGTAAATTTGGTACTAAAATCTGAGATTAAATCCCCGACAAATACTAGAACATATTAAAAGATCAAATTGAGTGAATTGACCAAACGAGTGAGAGTGAAGCCGAAAACCCCTAGAATCCTCAATCTGATAAACTTTCCAGTCATTGTTGTTAGATTTACGCACTTTTAGTTTAATACAAAGCTCACTTTTGATTGTCTAGATTAGTGAAACTTGTTAGAACCGGTAATTCATCCTTGTCCTTGTGGTTCGACACCCCAACTACTACTTGACTAGGCCGTGCGCTTGCGGCTTAAGAAATTAAGTATAAATTAGGGTATTAGTAATTAGCTTAGCAAAATACACATCAAGTTTTTTTTTTCAAAATACAAAAATTTGGTGTGTTTTAAGTTTTCTAAGTATTTATTTAGGATTTTTGAAAATCAGCAACAACAATTCAATATTTTATTATTATTTTAGTGTTGACTTTCAAAAATCCAAAACAAATACTTAGAAAACTCGAAATATCCCAAATTTTTGTATTCCCTAACATTTTGCTATGAAGAATTTAATGAGAATAATAATTTTGAATTTCGAATGTATTACGATAAAATTTGAGCCGTTTGCACTTGAACTTGAAATGCAAAAGTTTTCACAATAATCTATATATATATATATATATATATATATATATATATATATATATATATATATATATATATATGAGATTCATGAATTCCATTCAATTAATTAGTTCGGTGGTCCTTCAATAACTAAGCATAGAATACATGTGGTTAATATATGAGCAGAGCAGGTGCAGTGTTTGTTTGTCAGTCAACGAATAGGTAAAAGGAACACTTCCCCCTTTTAGTAACCAACCGTGAAGACAATGTGGTAACTAATTAAAGGCATCTCTGGCAAAATGGCAATAATTAAATGACCTCTGCTCGGAATTTGAGTGCCATTTATGATTTATGTTACCTAGCTAGCTAGTAGCTACCACTACTAATTACTAAGTAAACTTTACTTTACGATTGTTAGTTTCACATGTTGAGGGTTCTTTAAAAAAAATGTAGAGGGGCAATTAATTCATGTTATCTAGCTAATTTCTACAAATTATGATTTAAGTTAGGATTTATGAATACCTCTGCTTTCTCGTTATTTCATAGAAAATATTACCCCTCATATTATTATTTTCTTAATTTAGTTACATCTAAATATAATAACAAATATTTTCTCAAAAAAATATATAATAACATATGAGAACAAAACTGCCGAAATGATACAGCTGATATGCGTACTTCTTTAATGAAATTTGACGAGAAGTACTAATTTTTGTCACATTTGTGTTCAGATTATTTAATTTGGTCAGACATTGTTATCCTATCATTAGTGCGATCAATCCGGCTTGAAAATGGTGCAGCCTGGTTAACTTTGTAGTAATTCGAATTAGGTCAATGGTGATGACTAGGATCTACATAGATGTCGTACTAATATGTTTTTGTAATTAATTGAGACCATGATCTACATGTTTCGGTGCATTTCGGCCGCTCCGGTGTTGAAACGGATCCTCCGGCTTGCTGTTCCAGAAAATTTATCAGACATTCGTAAAATTTGTGATCTTTTTGAGGAATATTTAACTCAACTTGTCTTCTATTTTCTTGCAACATTTAGATCTTTTTTTGGCAATATTTAAAATTGCTTTGTTTTTTTCAGTATTAAATCTTGACCACGAATTCCGATTATATCGTACTAGTATCACCGGTATTAAAAAAAAATTGTAGAGACTTAGTACTGGTATTAACAAAATTATACCATACTAGTATCACCGGCACAATAATCATACGGCATTAATTTTATTTTCCAATATAAAATAAATTATTAAAAAATTTAATTTCGTACACCGATTTTGTACAAGAATCATCGAGGTCAGACGCGTCCAAATTTCATATTTGTCCGCCTGCGTTTTGCACTCAAAATTCTATCTCTAGAACAATAGGGATAAACGAAAATCAAAGAATAAAAAATCTCGTACCGTACCAGCAAAAAAAAATATTTTGGCTGAAATGGCTAGAGTGCATTTTTCGCAGTATGCACATACACACAACTAGGGGTGTCAATGGGTCGGATCCGGTCGGGTTCGGATCGGATTATATTATTTTATTTTTTTTATCCGATCCGAAAAAATTCGGTCAAAAAATCTTGACCCATACCCGACCGACTTGTGTATAATTAAATATTTATTAATTATTTTTATATAATTTTAAGCAATAAAATATTAATTAATTTATAATTAATCTTAATTAGTATATAATTAGTGTATATTTAAGCTTTAATTAGTACTAAATCATAAATTACTTCAAAAAATAAAATTAATTGGGTCGGGTCGGATTTGATTCGAATCAAAAAAATTAAATTAATACCCCACCCATTTATCTTCATGTCATGTCTGATCAAATTGAATTCAAATCAGATCGAATTAATCTATCAACGTCGAAAAACGCAACATGTAAATTAACCCAGGCAGGCCGGCCAGGCAGACCCGATTTCTTTCGGACAATAATTGAGACCCCTACACATAACACACTTGTTTATCATTCTCAATCTCTCTCCGAATAATAAATGTTGACTAATTTTTTGGGGTTAGTAACTTTGGGATGAAGTTCTAAATAACTCCATCACGTTTCAGTGTTTCACCATTCTCAAGGTAAACCACGTACCTCTTATTCCACTTGATTATAAAATAAGAACCTTCCAATTAAATAATTTAATTATAAAGGAACTTATATTTTATTCGATTATATATATAAAAAAATACTACAACAAAAATGAACTTAGACAATACTTATTTAACAACGGTTATATATCAAATTCGTTGCTAAATGGTTCAGTGACATCATTGTAATATTGAGAACTTCTTTAATAACGGTTTATAATAAAAAAAATATTGTTATAATAGACTCCCAGAACACCAAAAAGCGGCATAGCCATTTAGCAACGGTTCCTTCAAGGAACCGTTGTTAAACACTGCCTTTAACAACGATTATGTGCCTAGAACCGTTATTAAATGGTGTGTTTAGCAACGGTTCGTTCAAGGAATATCTTACTCAGATTTTGGTGCTCAGATATTTTTATATTTAATTATATAAATAATTTTAATTTTAATAATAAGAGTAATTAAATCAAAATTTTAAAAATATGAATAAGGAATCGTTCCTAAATGGTTCTGCTGTTGCTTTTTTTGGGTCGACATTTACTTTTTTGCTTCTACTAATAACATTTGCTCTCACGGATTGCCTATCTCATTGTTCGTTAATCCCAATCCAATGTTCAAAAAATAAAATTTTAAAAACTGAAATCTCACGGATTACCAACATCTTTTCATCTATTTTCATATATAAAAAGAGAGATGAGAGAGAGACGGAAAGAGAAAGAAGAGAGAAGAGAGACAGAAAGAGAAAGAAGAGAGACAGAAGAAATAAAAATCAAAATCCGACCATATCAACTTCAAACAACCATAACTTTTGATAGGAAACTCTGATTGAGATGAGATCTACAGGGTTAAATGTTTATGCTGTTACCGCCATTTTCGGGGCCAAAAAAGTATTTGAAGTTCTTTTTTTCTGTTTTTTTTTCTATTTTTTCTTAAAAAATTATATAGGTTTTCATATTATTGTATGAGCAGGATGTATATATTTTTGAGTAAATATTTTTTTATAATTGATGAATAATTATATTTCTTTCATATTAATTATTGAATGAATAATATATAATAATATTTATTTTTATCTAATCAATATGACTCTATATTCATTATTTACTATTAATCAATATGACTCAATATCAATCTAATTCGCACTTTTTAAAGAAAGTTAAATTTAAAAATAAATAAAAAATACCTTTAGCAACGGTTATTAGTTAAAAATCGTTGCTAAAAGTTTTTTTACTTTTTTTAAATAACCGTTGCTAAAATACTCTTTAACAACGGTTATTAGTTAAGAATCGTTGCAAATGTCTTTCAAAAACGGTTTTAACAACGCGTTTTTAACAACGGTTATTTATACTTTTTCTAACACCTCATTTAATAACGGTTGGAGAACCGTTGTTAAAGGGCTTTAAAACTGTTATTAAATCCAAGATCTATTGTAGTGAAACTTCTACTACATTCAAATATTTTCATTGTTATTCATGAAATATTCACCGCCGCAGTGCCGTTATGCACATCAGAATGATACATTAATCAGACTATTAAAAGTTCGTATTTAAAAAATTAATGTGTAAACATAATTATTATATTTGACTGGATGACTTAGATGCAATCTACATATGCTCCATCATAACAATAATGAAAACATATGTAAACTCATCAACACAGTGAAAAAAAATTCTTCAAAAATTGTATAATTAGTTTACTTCCCTGAAACAAAAATCCGGGATCAATCATTGAATTCAGTTTACAAAACGAATTGATTATTTTTTTACTATTTATTTTTGTTACAATAATAATAATTATATAATTACCGTGAAGTCTCTACGGCAGAGGAAGTCGAGTGTATATTGTACGTTAATGAACCAGGCATGTAATTGAGGTGGCGCTCTGTACTAGCTGAGTATAAGTGAGAATTTAAACATTTTGTGGTCCATAGTATCTTTTCGTGCACGAAGTTCACCCACAGTTTATATGGAAGTAATGGATGCCTCTTGTTCGGAGCTTAACCAAAATTTACAGAGAGTTACAATGAATTTATGTTGTTTTAAATATTATGTCGGTTATTGGGAGCTCTTTTTAAAAAATATATATATTATGCCACAATTTTTTTTGGAGGGGAGGGGCCCAATACTAAAATCATAGTATTACTATCATAAAACGTCTTAAATCCTTAATAAATATACTAGTTTACACAAATTTTAAGAGACTTCTATTGAGCACTGCTTATGTACTAAATAAAAATAATAATTCAACATACATTGTTACGTAATAAATTCATAAGAGTCAAAAAAATATATTTAAGGAATTAGATTAACAAAAACTTAACTCAAAAATACTATTTTTTTTAAATCCAAAAAAGTTAGCTGACCTTGAATTAGGTACATCCGCCTCTAAATGTGTTGTTACAATAAATACATATAAAAGTATATAAACAAATTTTATAACGACTGAAATTCAATCATCTTTAAGGAAACATCAAATGATATTTAACATGAAATTTCAAATGAATTTGTAAGTTCAAGAATATATCTATACAGTTTTATAATTCTTCAAATTTATTTAAAAAATTTATGGTCGAAATTGTCAAATTCATCAATGTCAATGATTCCCAAGAAAATGTTGATGCAATCAGGTTGTTTTCCCTAGTCATAAGATAATTCTTCATTCATACCATTTCCAAAAAGTAATTAACACGTGACAAAAATCACATTTTGTGACATATTGCGATCCATTTTCACAAGGAAAATCAAATCCACCTTGAAAATGAGCCGTTAACTGTAGCATGTGAATAGAATACGCGCCAAACTAGCTTTTGTTATCCTTTGTATATATCACATTTTGGTAGTTGGCAAACTCTAGTTCTAACTTTTTCTGGTGCGATTCTTGAATGGGGAGGAATCACCTGATCACTAGAAAAAGGATTTTTAAATAAATTAAAAAAATTAAAATAGAAAAAAAAATTATAGTGACATTTTACTTATAAATTGTTAGCGATTCAAATTTTATATAATTTTATTAATGTTTGACAGTTCATCAAATACCGTTAAATTGAAATTGTTGTAAATTATACATTTATTATAATTTTTACCGGACTATCAAAATATAATAAAATTATATAAAATTTAAATCACTATCAATTTATAAGTAGAAAAATACATCTATAATTTTTTTCCTATTTTTAATTTTATTTATATTTATTTAAAAATCTATTATCTAAATAATTCATTGTAAACGGATCCCTTCCTGAATGAGGGGTCAAAGAAATAATACAAAATAGTACTACCTGAATTAGCACCAAATTTTAGAGGGCAAGTCAATTATACTTTTACTATTGTAATGACATTCGATTCATGACTGTGTGAAAAGGTCTTGTCAAATAAAACTTTTTTTGAGAAAAAGTTGTCAAGTAAAACTTATCGCTCCATAATCAAATTTCATGTGGGAATATATTAGAGTGCAAGTCAATTAGTCAAATTGGACAACTCGTTCCTTAATTACGATATTTGCTCTGCACCGTTTATGAAAATCAATCTAAATCATGTAATCAAATCAAGTCGGATTATCCCCATTTAACAAAACCTGCCACCTCCAAGCGAAAAGCCAGCTGAAAACAATATATATTTTTTATAATATAAAAGCCTTATTATATTTATAATGCGAGGAAAATTCTCTGATATTTCATCTATGTCTCGTCATCAATGCATCATCATCATCTGATTTAATTTATGCTCTTTCATTGTTTATTATCATTGAGCACTTATATTTATATACTTTATAATTCTTATTTAAAAGGAGAACATTTGTTCGCTTTTATCTAAAAGAATTTTCATAATCGTGCCATCTTTTACTATACATTTTCAAGATTTTTGAAATTTATTTATTTATTTATTTATTTCATAATCATTATTTTCGATGCCGAATCTAGGGACAGACCTAGTACTTCATAAGAAGATTATGCCATTAAATTTATTCTTGTCATATGCCATCCTTCTGTACTTTCTATAGGAATTTGTTTATGATTCTCCTTTATCTTGATCAAATAACTTATATTTTCCCTCACTTTAAAGTGATATGTGTAATATATTAAATATGCAATATACCTATTAAACTTATTTAACTCTCTTGTATTTATCAACAAGCATATCGTGTGTCTAATTATATTCTATAAAATTATATGTGGATTTTGTGTTTCAAAAAAGATATTTGTTTAAATTTTACATAATATAATTTATTTTTTTATATATATGAATTATAGTGATTTGCAAAGCAAAATCAGTTTTTTTTTACTTTGCAAAGCACCATAAAAAGTTAAAAGATATATAAGTTATCATAAATAATTATAGGTATCTACCAAAATATTTTAATAATTAAATATTTTAATGATGAATAAATATATAAATTTAATGATATATTTGAGTGTTCATGGATAAATATAATAAAGTATTTATAGATATATTAGATATATTAAAGAGTGTATGTGTAAATATGAAATAGAAAAAAGTTGAAGGGTAAGTATGATGTAAGTTCGGAGCAAAAATTAATGTTGTGTTTGAAAAGAAAAGAGTCGAGGATGGAAAGGAAGGGAAGGAGTGGTGGTAGTAGGCTACCTTCTAAATTAGGAGAAATGATCAGAAGAGCAGAGTAGAATTTTTGTGTTTTGTTCATTTCGTCTTCTGTCCCTTTCTATTATCCCTCCTCCAATAATAATGTTTCGAAATTATTGAAGAATACCGATAACATATGCGAAGTAGGTTGTCGATACCATTGGCAAAAAGATCTTCTTAATTCTATTTTTATTGGATTGTACTAGAAAATTCATTGGCGGAGTTACGGAATGTAACAAAGTAAATAATCGAATAATTTGTATAAATATTGTCATGGAATTTAAGAATGGAGTTCAAGAGTAAAGTACAATATACCTTTTTTGGATTATAAATGCTATGATTCATAGCAAAAAAAATTACCTAAATTAAGAAAATGTACATAATAACTTAATTTTTCAAGAAGAAAAATGGGCACATTGACCCCCCCCCCCCAATTCAATCAATAATTGAATATAATCCGGCTTAATTATTCATAATTAATCTAATTAAAAATGACCTTCTAATAGCAACAACATCGAAACTATTAACCACTTGAATTTAACTAATTGAGTTGTTTCAATTATTTGGGCAATTTATATTGTTGGTTTTGCCACTTGGTGGTATGTCATAATTTATCGTTTAAATAAGTAATGACCTTAAATCACTGTCAATAGTTTGTTGGTATTTAATAGATACATGAAATGTACACAAGCTTAGATTTTTAAGAATGGAGTTCAAGAGTAAAGTACAATATAACTTTTTTGGATTATAAATGCTATGTTTCATAGCAAAAAAAAAATTACCTAAATTAAAAAAAATGTACATAATAACTTAATTTTTCAAGCAGAAAAATGGGCACATTGACCCCCCCCCCCCCCCCTTCAATCAATAATTGAATATAATCCGGCTTAATTGTTCATAATTAATTTAATTAAAAATGACCTTCTAATAGCAACAACATCGAAACTATTAACCACTTGAATTTAACTAATTGAGTTGTTTCAATTATTTGGGCAATTTATATTGTTGGTTTTGCCACTTGGCGGAATGTCATAATTTATCGTTTAAATAAGTAATGACCTTAAATCACTGTCAATAGTTTATTGGTATTTAATATAAACATCAAATGTATACAAGCTTAGATTTTTTTTTTTTTGTCAAAGAAAATCACTGGGCTATGTTATTAAAAAAAATAGCTTCAAAAGATTCCCCGTTTATATATATTTTTTTCTTTTATTTTTCTTCATTGGACAAAACACATTAAAATGCACTACAAAGTATTCTTTCCAAACAAGGCACACGACTGTGCTAAAAAATCAAAGACCAAAAGTTTTGTCCTAATAATTTACGGGGCCGCGCTCCAAAACAACGGCTAGACGGTAAGACCCCATGCACCTTGACTATAGCTTCGTAGTGACAACCTTGATCGAATGTATAAGATAGGTGAGAGGTGGTTACACACAACGACCAATTTTATGACCGAATATTAGTACGGACCAATAAATGAAAGTTAAGAAAGAGCAATACTCAACTAAACTTGAATAGATGAAAACATCATTTTCATAAACAGACATAAAAAATTACTTTAATTGAGAAAAGAATAAAAAAAATACTAAGTAACGTACGGGGCGAAGAAATTATTAATGCATGACATCAACCATTTAAAATTCATTAATCGTTATAAATAAACATCCTCAAGAATCAAATAAGTTTTTGTTAAAGAGTTTAAGGACGTTTTTAGTGTAGTTTTAAGGTTTAAGGTTTGAAAACCAACTTTACCAATTTGATTTTTTTTTTTAAATTCAGGATCAACTTGATGTAATTAAAAATTGGGTTAATATCATATTTAACCTTTTTATTTCATATTTACCCATCAACTCTTCAATATATCATATTTACCCATCAAATATTTAGATGCTTTCATATTTATCCATGTACACTTTAATATATCTAATATATCATTAAATACTTTAAATTCTTTCATATTTTCTCAAGAACTTTCAAATATATCATTGAATTTATATATTTATCCATCACTAAAATATATAATTATTTAAATATTTTTTATATAACCAACAATAATATGCATCTTTATCTTTTTATATCTATTCATAAAATTAAATTTATTTAAATAGATTTGGATGTATCTTATTTAATTATTTATTATCTAACCATATGTGACTCTTTCGGTCTGGTTTTGGGTTAGATTGAGAAAATTACATAATACATATTGAATCTGATTGGAAACAAAATTAATTTATGAACAAATATAGAAATATTTAAGGTGTCAAATAATATATAAGACATTCTAAATAATTATTGGGTATACATGAATATATTTTATATGATATATTTGAATTTATGGATAAATACGAAAGAATTTAAAGTATTTAAGGATATATTGGTTATATTAAAGAGTATATGGGTAAAAGAGTTGAAGAGTAAATATGATATTAACTCTTAAAAATTTAATTACCTTTTTGATTATTTTTAATACAAATTTAGAGACCAAAAAATAAATTATGGAAAAAACGAATTACAGCTATCAAAAAGGACTAAACTCTTTTAGGAAAAAAAAACTGAACAAATAAAAAAAAAGGAAACATATCCATTCGGTTTGTATGAAAAAAATCATCTAAACTAATAGATTAGTTTTGATAATCAATCACGTAGCTTAGCTATATGTGAAAATGACTTCCTAAATGTTTCCATCTCGGGTCACCATTGCCACCAGAACCCTTTAGATTTGTTTTCTCCGTCTTTGAAACGGCAAGAAATAGAGGTGACATAACTGACACGATTGACACGATGTGAGAAACCTGTCTGATCCGTTCAGATTCGAATTCAATCTAATTTGATTTTTTTTTAAAAATCAAACTAATCTGATCCTTCTTGAACCCAACCTAATCCGACCCAACCCAAAATCAAATAACTTTCAATATAATCAAAATCTATCAAAGATATGAAAAATTACAATATGTAAATTAATCTGACATGATTCTATTATATTTCTTTCAGAAGATCAAACTGATCCGACCTATCCAACTCGAACCCAAATCCGAACCCGACCCGACCCGTCCGATTGCCATCTCTAGCAAGGAAACAGTCAGTGAGTACTGGTGCCAAACAGTCCAATAAAAATAGACCATTAGTCAACATGTTTGGTCAATTGCTCAATTTATGGCTATAATCGGTCGGCTATTGCCTATTGGTATTTGGTTCGTTTTTGAGTTGAAATGTGGGCCCCACAACTGTGCTTTAGCAAACAAGTTGAGGCAGCATACTTCAAGTGCGCATGACATCCGGATGTATGTTAAGGGGGGCAATGATTGTACCTTCCAAAAATCTAGCCATCCATCGTCCATAATATGTATTCATAATATTTTTGGATGTAATTTTATATTAGATCAAAATAGCAATAAAAATAATTAATTACAGTTAATTAGATTTATTTATTTTATTATCATTTGATCGGTATAAAATGATCTCTAAAAATTATAAAATTTTAGAAACATATACATTTATCATAAAAATGAATAAGTTCAATGGTTTTGAATTTGAAATTTGAGTATTAAATTTTAAAATATAAATTAAAAAATTAGTGGCATGGGATACCACTAACTAGTGGTACCGGATCCTTCCTATGTTTTAGTCCGTATTTATGGACTACAAATACCTATACATTAAAATTATATATATATATATATATATAGGTTGACTAAAATACAACGCGTTGCATGGATGCACCCGTGCAACGCGTTAAAATCTCAAAATTTAAGTTAAAAATGACCGATCCAAACCGTTCAATTTATTTTTCATATCAAATTCTTGTAGAAAATCAAATTTTATATTTTTAAAATTTTTTTGCTATTTTTTTGGGTAAGAAGAAAGTTGCTTGATTTAAGGAATTTGGATCGTCCAATAATGATGATTTTCTTCTTACTAAAAAAAATAGCAAAAAAATTTCAAAAAATATAAAATTTGATTTTCTACAAGAATTTTATATAAAGAATAAATTGAATGGTTTGGATCGGTCATTTTTAACTTAAATTTTGACATTTTAACGCGTTGCACGGATGCATCCGTGCAACGCGTTGTATTTTAGTCAACCTCTATATATATATGAGTAAATATATATACACATTAAAATAGTATTATTCTTGACTATTCGGAATAACGAAAATATCATTTGACAGTTATTAATCAGTTAATCATAATAGTTAAAATATGAATTTATGATACTAACAATGATGATGATAATAAAAATAATAGTACAATAATAATAATAATAATAATAGTAATAATAATAATATAATAATAATAATAAACTAATAATAATCATAATCATAATAAATAATAATATTCATAGTTATAATCATAATAATATAATAAAAATATAAACATAATAATAATAATATAATAACAATAAATAATCATAATTTTAATAATATTATCATAATATAATAATATAATATAACATAATCAAATAATAATCATAATCATAATCATAATAAAAATAATAATAGTCATAATCATAATAATATAATAATATAACCATAATCATAATATAATAATACAATAATAAAAAATTTAATTATAATCATAATAATAATAATAATAAATAATTATAATCATAAAAATATAGTAATATAATCATAACTATAATCATAATATAATATAATATAACATAATAAAATAATAATAAGAATAATAATAAGTAATAAAAATTATAATCATAATAATATAATAATAATATAACTATAATTATAATATAATATTATAATAATAATAATAAAATTATAATCATAATCATAATAATATAATAATAATAAATAATCATAATAATAAAATAATAAAATTATTATATTTATATTCATAATATAAAAATATAATAATAAAATCATATTTATGATAATATAACAATAATAAATAATAATAAAATAATTAATATTATAATACTAACAAAGTGATGATAATGTATAATAATAACAATCATTATAATAACATAACATAATAATATAATAATACTAATAGTGATGATAATATAATAATAATTATAATAATATTAAATAATATAATAATAATAATAAATAATAATCATAATATTAATATAATAATAATTTATAATTATAATATAATATAATAATATAATAATAATAAATCATAATCATAATCATAATATAATAATATAATAATAATAAATCATTATCATTATCATAATATAATAATATAATATAACATAATCAAATAATAATCGCTATTCCGACAAGAGCTAATCTGGTATACCATCTATAACTTGGTATACCGAATTAGCACTTTTCCACACTCTTCTACTTAGTCAAAAATTCGTTTGACAAATTAATTTGTCGGAATAGCAATTCTATTCTTACTTTTTGTTATTTCATACATTGCCAAACAAACCCTATAATGCATTACAATTTCTCCTCGGCTGCAAAAAAAATACATTATTTCTTATTTATATTCATATACTATCCCAACTAAAAAAATTCAGATCTCTTGTCACCACAACTAAAAAAAATCAGAGGTGGCAGTCGGACGGGTTCGGATTTTGATCGAGCGGGTCGGGTCAGTTTGACTTTTTCAAAGAAATCGGGTCGGACAAGGGTCGGGTCGGGTCAATTTATATGTTGTGTTTTTTCAGATCTTTGATAGATTTTGATTGAATTAAAAGTCATTTGATCTCGGGTCGAATCGGATCAGATCAGATCAGTTTGATTTTTTTTTAAATCAGGTCAGGTCCAGTTCAGATCCCGACGAATCGAACAAATTTCTCGGATCGGGTTGGTTTTTGCCACCTCTAATTGTACATGCTGAGACCCGACAGATAATTGATCATTCGTCACATGATTTTATCTCTAGTAATGAAGCTATACACAAAATCATATAAATATTGAAAAGTTTGGTTGTAGACTGACAGTGATCTGAGACTTGGCATGCTTCTAAATTCCAATGCTGCATTCCCCTTATTCCAGCAAACAAACCAACACAGTGCAGCACTACTAGTCTACTACAGCTTATCAATCTTCCCTGAACCATCGGAATTTGAAAAAAAAAATATGAAAACATAAAAGAAACAGGCCCCGTTTGCAACGTGCCTATTTTGATTTTAATGGTTTTTTATCTTAACCATTTGATACATACAAGCGAGCATCAAATGTCGCTCAGTCGCTATACTACCAACTACGCTAGACGGGCAAATATTTATGCTGGCCTAATGCCGTGTAAATGTGAGGTGGGAGAGTACTGCAACAATGATTTTTCTAAAAAATCTAAATTAATAATAGAACTTTTTTTTTTTTTTGACACATATATATGTACTCGTTGATGACATGAACGTGTAATAGCATGACGTAAGAATGAGTTCTGAAAATTTGTCCAACGGTTCTTAATTTTCCAACTTGTGAATGCTGAGTGCCAACAATACTTGAAGACTTCACTTATTGCATGAAGTATATTTATTTGTTTGCATTATGTAATGTCAATGACTTCTCGACCAATGTTATGACTAACTATAGTACTTTCCTATTTTGAAAAAGAGAGGCTACCAAACATCCTGACCCATGCCGAAAATTAATTTGCTAAATAGACTACTTTGAGTCTTTGCTATCACCTTTAGTTGTTTGTTCTAAAATTAAGAGACGGCAAAATAGACTACTTTGAGTCTATTTTGAGTCTTTGCTACTAAAATAGACTACTTTGAGTCTTTGCTATCACCTTGAGTCTTTGCTATCACCTTTAGTTGTTTGTTACTATCAGACTAATGGACGATGTTACATTTAGTTTTAATTTCAAGGATTCTACAAAACAAATATATATACTTGCTGAATTTCTTGTTTTCTTATAAAAACCGCTTTGTATTAATTTCATATTCACCGTCTATTAGTATTTTTTTAATGTTGTGAGATCTAGGAATCATACGGATCTGTTGAAAATAATAATTAAAAATAAAGATGTAATTGTAATTAGGGAATTAGCCTCAAATCCGTTGGGATTATTCTCATCATCGGCTAATTAGAGAAAGAAGAGCTTCTAATCTCCTTATTAATTGATAATTAGGAGATAAAGACACCTCAATCCTTTCTTTTTATTTTTTAGACAACTAACCGTTGGTACAGTGTTTGTACCGTTATAATTCCTTTTTTTCCGTTAAACACAAGGCTATATAAGCCCTGACTTGTAATAAAATGGATCAGTTTTTTCTCAATAAGAAATCATCATCAATTATTTCCAACATGGTATCAGAGCAAGGTTTCAGAACCTAACTCAAAATTCCGCAACAGTAAAAGGCAACAGAGCCACAAGCCTACTGGTAAAAAATCAGAAGCACCAATAATCAAGAGCTGTTAGCCACTCGACTGGTAATAACCAGGAGCACCTACACAGCAAGGGCAACAAACTCAACTGGTAACAGTACTAAAAAAAAAAAAAAAAGCCAACAACCACAAATTGTATCCGGTGTACCGGTGACCACAAACAGAATAATCCAAGAACCACAACAGTATTTCAAGAATCGATACAGACAACATCCCACATAACAGTGAGGAGCCCTGTACCAGTACCAGCACAGTGTCATAAAGCCAACCAATATCTGTTCTTATCAAAGTTCGTAGAGAAAAAGGGCCAAGTAGTATCTCGTTCTTATCAAGATCGAGAAAGCCTCATCAAACACATTCGAAAAATCCAACTCGCCAAAACCAAAAACCAACCATCAAGACTTAAAAACAACTACCAAAACCAAAAATGTCAAATCAAGCGATTGAAAGACTGACCTCAGTGCTCCTTGATGGCAAAAATTACAATATGTGGGCTAGGCAAGCTTCATTTGGGCTAGTTGGCAGAGACAAGTTGGAATATGTAAATGGTGAGATAACCAAACCAGTACCAAGAAGTGCTGGAACTCTCACAGAAGAAGAGAACAAAGCCCTCAAAGACTGGAAGAAGAATGACAACAAGGTTGCAGGCTGGCTTTTAGCAACTATGGAGCCTCATATCGCCAAAATCATGACTTATCAAAATACAGCAGTGCAAATGTGGGAGAAAGCCGAGAAATTATATGGCAAAAGGAAGAATCATTCACATGTGTACCGGCTACAACAAGAGCTTCATCAAATCAAGCAACAACCAAATCAATCTATCTCTGAGATCTTTGCCCTCTTACAAGAAAAGACAGATGAGCTAAAACTGTACCGACCCCCCACTTCAGAACCTGAAGAAATTAGCAAACGAGAAGAACAAGATGAGATATTCCGCTTCTTAGCCGCCTTGACTCAAGCTACGAGTCTGTTCGGTCTCAAATCCTTCTCCTACCGAACTTCCCTCAATAGATGATGTTATGGGTCGTGTAGAAGGAGAAGAGACCAGAGAGTTGTCATGGGCTCACAATCGGTTGGTGACCCGAGGCCAAAGCCATGGCAAGAATAAGGCCGTACCCTAACCCTAGATCGGAGGTTCGAGGAGACCAAGCAAACCCTAACCTGTGAGTTTTGTAAGAAGGAAGGCCATCATAAGGAAGAATGTCGGTGTCTCCACCCAAACCTCCGACCAAAGGGTGGCTATAAGGGTGGTTTCAAGGGCGGAAATCGCCGACGGGGGGAAGTGTGGAGAGTATCGCGAGAATCGCCGGAGAGAAGAGAAAAGGGGATACTCGGCTCAAATGGGCTCTGCAGAGAAAGCAGACGCGAACCAAAGACTTAAACAAGTCGTTGAGCCGAATGGATCAAATGAGGCGTATGATCCAACAAATTTCTGTGATGCTTCAAACAAATACTCAACAATTCAATCGTATTGCCTCTAATTTAGCTACTAATTTTTTAAATACTAATTGGGTGCTAGATTCGGGTGCAACTGATCATATGACGGTGATAAAAATCATGTTGAATAACTATAAATGTCATGAGGGAAAGCAATTTGTGGTTATAGCTAATGGTGATAGAATGGAAATATTAGGAAACGGTTCAATTAATTTCTTTTCAAAAAACATTCAAAATGTCTTGCATGTGAAAAATTGTGCATCCAACTTAATATCCATTAGTAAAATTACTAATGAATTAAATTGTGAAATTCTATTTTCCTCAAGGAATGTGATTTTTCAGGAGCGGATAACCAAGAAAGTGATTGGTGAAGGTTATTTACAAAATGGACTTTATAACGTGGGAGAAAGGAAATACAATTTCAATATTAAAAAGGATGAAGAACTAGGCAAGCTTTGGCACAAAAGAATAGGGCATCCTTCCGATAGAGTTTTGAAATGTCTTTTTGATTTTCCAAAATTAGATTGTAGTAGTTGTGAAATTTGTAATCTAGGAAAACATACTAGGTTACCTTTTAAATTATCAAATTGTACTAGTAATGAACCTTTTGAGCTCGTTCATTCGGATGTATGGGGCCCCGCCCCTATTGATTCATATAATGGATACAAGTACTTTGTTATTTTTATAGATGATTTCACTAAAGTCACATGGTTATATCTAATGAAAAATAAAAGTGAGGTTTTTTCTTTTTTCCAAGAATTTTGTAATTTTATAGAAAATCAATTTGGTTCTAAAATTAAAACATTTAGAACCGATAACGGAACGGAGTTTGTGAATGAAAGATTTTCTATTTTTTTAAAACAAAAGGGAATTTTACATCAAACTACGTGTGTTTATACACCGCAACAAAATGGTGTCTCGGAAAGAAAAAATAGGCATTTACTTGAAGTAACTCGGGTTCTTTTATTTCAAAGCAATATTCCAAAATAATATTGGTCGGATGCCATATTAACCGCTACTTATTTAATTAATAGATTGCCAAGCAAAAATCTCAATTATAAGAGTCCATTGCAAATCCTTTACAAAAGAAAAATTATAATTGATCACTTGAAAATATTTGGATGCACATGCTATGTACATAACAACAAGCGAGACAAATTGGATTGCACTTCAATTAAGGTAATTCTCTTGGGATATTCTGCACACAAAAAAAGGATATAAATATTATGATCTGATAAATCATAAACTTTATATCTCAAGGGATGTAACATTTCAAGAAAATGAACCTTACTTTAAAGAAAGCGAAAAGAAGGTTAATGAACTTGATTTATCAAATATTTTCTTGTATCCTCAAATTAATTATTCGGGAGATAGTGAAACTGAAATGGTAAATGAGGATGAGTGTGAAAATGGGGAGGTAACCCAAACACAAGAGGAGGAAAGTGAAGTCTCTCAAGTGCAAGAGGAGAGCGAAGAAAATATTATAGAGGGACCACTACGAAGAACAACCCGAGTGCCCCGTGCTTCGAGTAGGTTACGAGACTTCGTAACTTATAAGGTATGTTATCCCATATAAAATTTTATTACTTATGACAATGTTGTGCCTCAATATAAAGCTCTTCTAACCTCAATTTCAAATAAAAAAGAACCAAGTATTTTTGAGGAAGCAATTAACCAACCGGTATGGTGTAAAGCTATGAAAGAGGAGCTCGACGCCTTAGAAAGAAATGAAACTTGGGAGATTGTTCAATTACCAAAAGGGAAGAAAGTAGTGGGGTGCAAATGGGTATATAAACTTAAATATAATAGTGATGGAACTATCGAAAGATATAAAGCGAGACTAGTAGCAAAGGGATATACTCAAACTCACGGATAGATTACCAAGAAACATTTGCGCCGTAGCTAAAATGAATACCGTTAGAATTCTTTTTTCAATAGCGGTAAACCAAAACTGGACCCTATATCAATTGGATGTAAAAAATGCATTTTTACAAGGAGATTTAGATGAAGAGGTCTATATGGCACTTCCACCGGGGCACAATAAAGAAGGTGATGCTACTACAGTGTGTAAGTTAAATAAGTCAATTTATGGACTAAAGCAATCGCCTCGGACATGGTATGGAAAATTAAGCTCTTACTTAATTTCTTGTGATTTTAAAGTTAGTAGTGCCAATCACTCATTATTTTCAAAAAGAGATGAGAATTATGTTATTATTATTTTAGTGTATGTTGATGATATAATAATTACGGGAATAGTTTAGAAGAAATTAAGAGGGTAAAAATACAATTAAAGAAAATTTTCGATATCAAGGATCTAGGTATTTTGAAATATTTTTTAGGAATTAAATTGCTCATTCTTCCAAAGGGTTGTTTATTTCGCAAAGAAAATATACACTTGATTTACTAAAGGAAACCGGAAAGTTAGGGTGTAAACTCGCCTCTACACCTATTGATAGTAAATACAAATTAAACACCGAAGAGGGTGAACCTTTAGAAGATATAAATCATTTTCAAAGACTTGTTGGGAGATTAATTTACCTAACGGTAATGAGACCAGATATTTCATTCTCGGTGAGCCAAATTAGCAAGTTTATGCATGCACCTCGAACAACTCATTTAAATGCCATAGATAGAATTTTAAGGTATTTGAAAGACACGCCCGGAAAGGGAATATGGATGAAAAATAATAATTCTAATGAAATATGTGGCTATTCCGATGCAGATTGGGCCGGAAGTTTTGATCGAAAATCAACAACCGGTTTTTGCATATTTGTAGGCGGGAATCTAGCCACATGGAAGAGCAAGAAACAAAATGTTATGGCTCGGTCGAGTGCCGAAGCAGAATACCGAGCCATGGCATCAACCGCGAGTGAGTTAATATGGGTAAAGCAACTCCTCATGGATATTGGGATCGAAACACGAGATCCAATGAAAATGTTTTGCGACAATCAAGCGGCAAGACATATTGCGTTGAATCCCGTCTTTCACGAGCGAACAAAACATATTGAGGTGGATTGCCACTTTATCCGAGAAAAAGTCCAATCAAAAGAAATTGAGACCCCGTATGTCAAGAGCGGAGATCAATTAGCCGATATGTTCACAAAAGGATTGGATCCGGGAGTATTCGAAAGAAATTCTTGCAAGTTGGGGATGATCGACATCTATACTCCATCCCCAACTTGAGGGGGAGTGTTGAAAATAATAATTAAAAATAAAGATGTAATTGTAATTAGGGAATTAGCCTCAAATCCGTTGGGATTATTCTCATCATCGGCTAATTAGAGAAAGAAGAGCTTCTAATCTCCTTATTAATTGATAATTAGGAGATAAAGACACCTCAATCCTTTCTTTTTATTTTTTAGACAACTAACCGTTGGTACAGTGTTTGTACCGTTATAATTCCTTTTTTTCCGTTAAACACAAGGCTATATAAGCCCTGACTTGTAATAAAACGGATCAGTTTTTTCTCAATAAGAAATCATCATCAATTATTTCCAACAGGATCGGACTGTGTTTCTGTCAGATAAAATCATATTTAGATGACTTTCGGGTTCATATAAGTTCTAAAATCTGCATGTCTTCGTTTCATTTTTTTTTTTTTTGGGGGGGGTGAAAAATTATATGGGACAAATCATTTGAATCCAAATTTTTCGTCTTTTTATTCTGTTCCAGACTGATTTGGATGCGGGTTCATTTGTTGTATGTTTATTTTGATTACTTCAATTATAAGTACGGTCAATTGAATCAGTATGTTTTGTCTTTATTATGAAAATTAAAATACAACAATGCCCTCATCTTCTCTCTTTAATTTGCTCCCATTTATTGCTATCAGTTATGTCTGTCTTCTCTCCATTCTTTTTACCAAATTATGTTTCACAATTATCTCTCTAATTACGCTTAATCTCAACTCTAGAAGGAGAAATAAAAAAAGAGAAGGAATTTAGTGCTGCTGATTTTAGTGATATCCGATGTCATTAATATTTTAAATTTTAATATTTAAATTTTGAATTCAAACATTTATCTTGTTTAATTTTATGATAGATGTATACTTATAAAATTTTATGATTTTTTATGATCATTTTATAATGATAACAAAATGAATGTATAAAAAGTTCATTAATCATTGTTAATTAAGTTCATTCATTTTGTTATCATTTGATCTCGCATAAATGATCTGTAAAATCCTAAATTTTACAAGCATATATCTATAATAAAAAAATGAACAAGATTGATGATTTGAATTCAAAATATGAGTATTAAATTTAAATTAAAAAGTAAATCAGTGATAAAAAAATGCCACTAAAAATAAAACTAGTGGCACCGCATATCTTCAAAATAAAAATTGCAAATTAGTTAAGAGTCCATGTGTAAATAAAAAATAAGTTCTTATAAAATTAATTTCGAGTTCAGATGTTATCGGATCTGACATATTTCGGGTTAATACATCGAATTTGAGTGGTATTGATTTGACTATACCTTTGTCTCGGATCCGTCTGGTAGCAATCTTATTAGATTTTCGGCAATGTGCATGTACGTTTTTTGTAAGCTATGACACAAATATATTATTGGTTTTTTTTCTGATATATTATATATTATTATTATTTTATTCTTATTATTATTCGAAGAACGAAGACGGGTAGCGAGAATAACTTGATATGATGAGGCCAATTATAATTGAATTATAAGAATTTATACTTTGAGAAGTATTTCAAAATTTTGTTTTAAAGTTCATTCCAGTTCAATAAAGAAATATCTGATATAATTTTAGTGAGAGCAATACACCTTCCGTTCGTAAAAAAAAAATTTGCATAATTAATCACAAATGACAATTCCCCGACACTTCTCGAGAAAAAAATCATATAATTAATGAAATAGCAAAACGTATCGTTAAAAAGTTGTTCTTTACATGATATTAGTTAGTTTGAAGTTGACTAATATAAAAATATTTACATTTCAGCTAAAAGTGTAAATGGTTAAAATATAAGTTATGATGACCGAAGTTTCGATTTATAATTGTCATTAAATTCTTCATATAAAATTAAAACAAAATAAAATTTCATTTTTGGAGTTTGTTAAGTATTTATTTTAATTTTTTTAATGATTTACAAACATTTAATATTTTATTTTTATCTTTAGGCTGATTTTCAAAAGTCCAAAATAAATATTTAAAAAATCATAAAAATATAAAATTTATTGAAAATCATAAATTAAAATTTTGGACAAGAGAACTTATATTTTAAATTATTTGCACTTTAGAACGAAATGCAAACTTTTTTATATTAATCAACCTCTAATTAGTTAAGAACGATAAGCACCTCTGCTTACTGAAAAAAAAAAGTGTAATCTTGGCACGTCCATGAAAATTTTCAAAGTGTCCAATATATGCATTTAAACATCAAAGTAAGCTACTTCATTAAGATCATGCATTGTTTTCTTTATACCTTTTTTCATTTTATTTATCATAAATCTTCGTAAGAAGTTGACTGGAATAATTTATCCTTATTTTAGAATAAACATATCTCTACAATTTGTATCTTACTAGAACAGAAATACAGAGAAATGTTTAAGCGAACATATAAGTTTCATCTGTTCAAACACTATTATTACTAATAATTTATTAGCAGTTAGCACGTATATATTTTTGATGAAAAAAAGTAATAACAAAAAGAGACACGGAAAGGCTTTGTGATTTTGTTAAGAGAGAAAATTGCTTGCATCCTTTTGTTATTTTTGCTTTATTTTCTTTTTTGTTTATACTCCTTGCGTAAGTTTGCAAATGATAATATACAAATAAATTTGAACCTTACGTTCCAAATTGTGAAATCAGGATTTTGATGTTTTTATGGACATCGACAAAAGAATGTTGTGGTTTGATGAAAAAAATATTTTTTTAAATTTTTTGGTGTAGAACTGTAGGTATTCCACAATTTTAATTTTTTGATGGGTATACCAACAATTAACTCAAAAATTAAAGAAAAGGAAAAAAGAAAAAAAAAAAGCGCACTAGGTCATGCAAGAAACTTGTAACAGCTAGCTGGAGTCAATAAATGTGCCTACGGGTTTTTGAGCTAAAAAAACGCATGGAACTTGGGTAAAAAGGGCATTCCAAGCAGGGCCGACCTAGCTTAATCCAGCTGCCTCTCCTAAATTTTAAAAATATTAAATTATATTTTTAGATAATACTTCTCATAATCTAATTTTTTTTATTTGATTATTTTTATTGAGAAAAAATATTTAATATCGTGCATAATAAAATAATTATGCAAAGATTTTAAAATATGAAATTCTGTAGAGGAAAACTTTCTTAATCGACTTAATTATTTATTACTTTGAACTTTATTTTGTTGTTATTTTTAATATGTAAAAGGATATTATTTTTATAATTTTTATTAACTAAGAATATATATATTAAATTATTTTTTTATTTAGTATTTAATTAATTAATGAGTTTGAACTCGATAAACTATTACAATCCGACAATTACCTCCAATTAAAATCCTACCCTGATTTCAAGGGAGTATGAATAAATTAACCAACATCAAACTTAATAATCACATGAATTATGCATCTTACGACATTATGTAAGAATAAGGTAACCTCTTAAAGGCGAAACGTGCCTCTTTCCATGAATCAAAGCCGTACAGAATGCATATCTCTACATTCTACACGACTACACCTCTGATATCTCCAAAGATTTTTTTTCTCTCTGTTTTGAAGTGGAAGGACATCTAACGGATGTGATTGGTCCACTTTATCATAATTGCTTTTACAAGTAGTACTATATCATGCTTTGGGGAATTGCCAAATTGGGGCCCAGCCCAAAATATCTTAGCCTGGTGATTAATTAACTAATCACCTTCTAATCCATGCTTAATTAGGGGGTAACTTTAACAAATTAAGTTCAGAGTCCACTGTCTCTAAATTAATGCAATGCAAATGTGTTTTTCATCTGAGAAGATATTTGCATTTAAATATTGGTTTTAAGTTTTAAGCCGCTAATCTGTTACTTGGTTAAAGTTGTCTGAAAAGACAAAGTAAAAAAGAGACATTACATTAGCTTGTATGTGTGCTGATAATGCAGCATTCTAATCCAAAACCAGTATGGGAAAGAGATCAGATTCTGAAGTGCGTGATGATGTTATATCTTATATGCATGCTTTTAACTTTCTAGACTGCAACTATTCCCCCCTTTTGAGGCATACAATGTATATTGTATTGTGAAATCTATTTTGAGTGATGCAGGGTTTGCTGTCTCTGTATTTTTTTTTCTTGACTGACAGATGCAGGGTTTGCTGTCTCTGTATTTTTTTTTCTTGACTGACAGAAGCAGGGTTTATTATTTTTTTAACGAAATTTTAACTGGTGCGGGGGATTCCAACATTTTGATCTTCTATATATAGATGGCATGATTAGCTATATTAGACATTTTTTTTTTCATAGACATTCAATGAGATAAAGATCAAATAATCATAAAAAAATAACTAGGAAAGAAGGGTCAAGGAACTATCATTTCGTTGTGAAAATATTGCCCAAAATGCCAAAACCAATATTAATTTGTAGAAAGCCAGTGAAATTCTAAATTTGGTTGAATGTGATCTGGGTAGCATTGTTGATAAATTATTAGTAAGCCATCTTCATAAAACTCAATTAGTGGATTTGTTTGACACTACTTACATGTACACATATTAGTGGATCATTGTGCACTTTTTTTTTACTCTGAGGAGAAACAATCTGCTTTAGATCAAACGATTTCATGGATAACTCTTGACAAATTAACTAAAAGCTACTTTTAGGCGAAGCACTTTACCTAATTTTGGTAGTAACACCTGTTCATAGTTTGTTTTTTTAACACTGTAAAATAATTAGGGAAGAGGCCGTGTTTGACCCCAACTTTACAATTTTTTGCCACTTGGATCACTCAACTCTTAGGACGTGTTCGGATGTAACTCACGTCCAGAAATGGATATGAAATTTGTATTGATTTTCACTGTTTGTGTGGGTGAAAAAAATTTGTTCTGAGCAAAAAAAAATTTCCCACGGGTGTGAATACACTCCGAACGGGTCTTATTGTAGTTGAGCTTTCCAACTTTTCTTTTTTTTTTCTTTCAATTTTTGCCACTTGTACCACAAGACATTTTCATGTTTAGTCCTGCTCAAAATGCAGTACATAATTTAGCTTTACCTTATTTTTCTTTTGTTAAAAGCCCGTAGACAGATATAATTAATTAGTTAGCTTTTGGATCTCATGTGCAACATTTTTGCAATTGTTCTTCTTCTTATCTAAATTTATATTTTGTCTACTCGTTCTCAACTTTGATAGTTTGATATAAAAAAATCAAAAGAAAAAAACAACCAACTACTACACAATTATATGGCGGCTGCTTAGGGATTGAATCAAAGAAGGTGACTTCTTACGCAATGCACACCTTTGCTTACGTCTTTCCTTCACCGGTGGCTAAAACTATCAGCTTTTAGAAGATTTAAATTTTAAAAATAGTGACAATGGGATTTTATTTTATATCATTATGCCACATAAAAAAAAAATTCATCGCAGTAGTTGCACTTCAGATGACCTATTGTCAAGTGCTTCAATAATGTTATCAATAATTGAGAACAGTATTTTTTTTTTTTGTTGGGGGGGGGGGGGGGGGGGGGGGGGCTACATGGGAATTCGTTATGATCAATACTCCTCAATTTCTGTTGTTGCCAATAATTGTACATTTCTTCCTATATATTCAATGTAGCTATTATGATTTTTATCATCATCCTAAAATTTAAACTATTGGAAAAAATATCTAAGTCACTCCAGATGTTTTTATTCCTGAAAAATGTACAGTACCTTTATATGCTCTATGGCATAAGTATTTGGGGCAGCGAGCCTGATCCTAAAAAGACAACATTTTTATCTAAATTGGGCTTTGATCATTTTCTTAAAAAGCAATCTCAGGACTAAGTTTTCATTTGCAATTGCAAATGTTCATCTGGCCTAGTAACATATCCAAATCGGATCTTTTAAGCTTTTTGGGCCTTCATAAAGCCGCTTATAAATTTAATCCACATTAATTCATCCAATAAAGCCTTATTAGATCAGATCAAGATAACCTTCTTTAGTTTTCAAAGTTAATTCAGGATTTCAGGTTCACTCCTCATGAGGTCCTTACAGCTGAAAAGAATAATAACCTTTATTTTCGACAATTTCATACTTAAAAGGTAGGATCTTTAGGACCCTTTATATTTGTTTTCATTATTTATTGATGCTCTTTAGGACCTTCATACTTAAAGGTAGGCTCTTTAGGACTAGAATTCAAACCAGATTCAAGTTACACTAGATTATATGAAACGATGGGGCACGACATCAACAAACTTGTATTTGGATGATGCTTAGCTTGTAGTGAATTGTTATCCCATTGCAGTACTGAGTACTGACATTAATTCTTCTTGATGTTTTTTTATGGGTTATCGAAGGAAAATGTTATATTTTTGTTTAACATTACAATTGGTAGTATTAGCAGTATAGAGTTGTAATATCTTTGTAAGCTCTATGCAATTGTTACTAGACTTCCGTTAGTACTTCGGAGCGGTTGTTAAATTCCTGATCTTAATTTCCCCCTTCTGATTATTATGTCTAATATTTTTTTTTCTTCGGATCTTTCAAAAAGAAAATGAACAATGGTTATCTATATAAAAGGTCTAAATCCATTCACTAAATCATCAAATAGCATATAGGCATCAATATATAATTAGGAATCAGGAGGATGATGCAGAGTTGCCAGATGGCCCAATTGCCAAATTTATCAAACTTCAAGAAACCAGTACCACCAAATTTTGTTAAGGATTATGACAAGAGCTTGGCAAATGATGCCCCTCAATGCCTTGAGGGGTTAACATAACCAAATTGTCCTCGACCTTTTAAATAATTTGAATCGTAAGCAATCACCTTATCAATCCACAAAAGAAATTAGAGTATTTTGGCAATAGCCGGTTCACAGGGATCAATTTGTTTTAACCTGGACTTTAAGTCCAGATTGTTTCTATCATAATTTAAGCTTCAATTTTTTGGCGTCTAACTTGTCCTCTTAGTTCAAATTTAGAAAAGAAAAAAAAAACGAGGATTAGTATTTTTATCACAAGTAAGAAAACAGAGCTACTGTAATTTCTGACCTTCCCATTGAGAGCTGCAATAGCATCATTCATCTCCTCTTTGGACACCATTGCAACAAAGCCGAAGCCGCGGGACCGCCCGTATTCACGGTCATACATGACATATGTGCTAACAACCTTCCCGTACTCACTGAAGACCTGCTCAGCTGTGCCTCATCTACAGACCACGACAAGTTCCCCACATAGACCCGAGGCTGCCTCTCCACCCATGTGCCCCTCGGTGCCGCCCTGTTCTGGTGTCCAAACATTGTCGACACTTCAGGGGTGTAAATGAAAAGGCCTTTTCTTTGTTTTTTTTTTGCTCTCTACTTGCTTGATGAGCTATGTTAAGTGTCTTAACATATATATTGAGAAAAAAAGTAGCCAATATTCTTCTTCCAATAAAAAAAGGGCAAAAAGAAAACATATTACAATATCCAAAACATATGTAAAAAAACACTTGTAACTTCTCAAATCCCATCTTAAATCTCATGAACTGCAACTTGCTACTCGTGTCACGAGAGGAAAGATGAAAAACCTAAGCATAATTTTCATTTCTTATTACTGGTATGGTAGAAAATGAACACACTATGGCCTTGGTTTTGTAAAAACCGATATCAGTATCTACTGCCTAATGACAGAAAAAAGGAGAAAACAAAATGAAGGGAACACTTTGTAAATCACAATTTTCACGATTCCCGAATCGCCAGGTTCAGCCTCGTCGTTCGCGTGAATCGGGTTTCTGACTCAATCGAACTGATTTTTTTTTAGTTTGGCGCACCCATTAACAAACTGACGGATACGTTAACTCTAGCAGATAGATCCGCGACGCGATTCAGATTTTGGGCTGAATTTTTTCATCCAAAGTTTATTCTAGGTCTAGTGTCATACCTAATTTGAGTCCAGAGTCAGGCACAGTCAGCAAATACTATTAAACTTATGAAGAATACTAAAATCCAGGCCCTGGAGTAGTGTAGATCCACCACTGGTGGTACAAGTCTAAACAACACCATAATCTTTACAATTCTTAATATATAAAAAAATAAGTTTTCAAGTTTTTCAAGCATATCACATTATCACTCTTTTCCATCATTAATTTTGTTTAAATATTTTCATCTATTTGAATCCAATAGTTTATATATAGTTTTTTTCTCTCCTCGTTTAAAATAAATGAGTGTGATATACTTGAGGTGAAATTTAACGCTTAACATGATTCAATTTTTTTGGTATTATTCTTTGAAGCTTGTCACATTTAATTATATTATATTATTATATATATTTTTATTATTTAAAAAAATTATGTTCAAATTTTTCTTAATGTGAATTTTTTATTGAATATATTTAATTTTTATATTTTAATTATTTATTTAAGAACTATTTTGTTAGGGAGAAACCCAAGTTACAGTTAGGGGTGTCAATTATTGATCTGATTCGCCAGGTTAACCCGACCTGATCCGAACCTGGCCTGACCCGACATGACCCGAAGATAAATGGGTCGGGTATGAATTTAATTTTTTTATCCTAAAATCAGTCGGGTCGGGTTCGGATCAACCCAACCCGACCCAATTAATTATATTTTTGAAATAATTTTATGATTTAGCATTAATTAAAGCTTAAATATACACTAATTAATATTTAGTTACTTAAAATTATGTAAAAATAATTAATAAATAATAAATTATTTTACACGGATCAGGTATGAATTAAGATTTTTTGAATCAAATTTAAACGAGTTGGGTCAAAAAAATAATAAAATAATATGATCCGACCCAACCCATTGACACCCCTAATTATAGCTCTAGTGAAAACAAAAAAGTGCTTTAAGCTGTGAGATATTTAGAAACTTCAAGAAACATAGATTTTTTTAAAATTAATTTTTCAACCTTTAAAATCTTCTTTTTTATGTTACAATAGATGAAACAACATAGCAAAAAAAAAACTTTGATTATCGTATAGCTAGTTAATTTATGAAACAATTCACGATTAATACTGTCATATTAAAAGACATTTTTATACAATAAATTATCAGTTTGATCATATTCGTTATTAATTAACTTGTAGTGCTTTTAATTTATCTTTCACAAATATTTATTTTAGAGAACAATCTTTAACAAATATTTTTTTAGAGAAAAATCTTTCACAAATAATAAAGTCTATATTTTACCTAATAATAGTTGGCTATATATCCGTTTTGGCATTCAAGAGTGCATTCCAGATTTTTTTAGTAATTAAAATAATTAAAAATAGGGATTTGATATACCCTAGTCTGGACTGGAGTTTCAAACTCGATCTCGATTTTTTTTTATAAATTTTGTATGTTTTGATTAATTATTTATATAGTTATTTTAGTATATTTAATTATTTATTGAATAGTTTAAAAAATAATTAGAAATATGATATTATTATATTTAATAGTATGTTTATATACTATTAAATATATTTATATTTTTTATTATATATTCAATAAGCATGTTTATTATGAACTAAAATATATATACATACATTTACTAAAAAAATGATGAAAAAGTAGAGGTCCAAAACTTCAAACACTCTTTTGAGCTTATAGATCTCATTGTGAGCATTATGTAGACACATAGCACGTCTCGATCGAAGTTTTCTATCAAAAGTTATGAACGTTCAAAGATGTGGTATTTGGATTTCGATTTTATCTTCCGATTTAATCTCCGTTTGTTCGATCGGGAGCGTCGGATAAATTAAATATTATAAAAATTTAACAATCAATTAAAAATAAACTAAATCATTGAATAAATAATTAAATATAATAAATAACTAAATAAATTATTAAAAACTATAAATATGTATATTTGTTCTAATTCATAATAAATATGTATAAACATATCTATTTATTCCAGTTTATTATTTTTATAATTTTTCTTATGATTTTTTAAAATATATATTATTATTGAAATATAATAATATTATATTTAATATACTGTTAAACACAATAATATATTATTTTAATTATTTTCTAAACTATTCAATAAATAATTAAACGTACTAAAATAACTAAACAAACTGTAAAAATAATAAGCAAACAATAAATCAAAATATATAAATTTTAAAAAAAAAATCTGAAATTGAATTTGAAACTCAATCCAAAAATCTAGGAACGAGTTTCAAACTCAGTCCACCCTAATTAATCTAATTTAAAAAATCTTACTAGATCCTGATTTTTAAATATTTTAATTATAAAAAAAATCTGCGTGCATTCAAAGTTCAGCCAGCGTCTTAACTCTTGACCCGAGTCATATTGCATTGCACCAACGAGACGGCCCCGACTGGCCGTGGCCCGTGAAAAATTTCTTCCTTCTGGCCCGAGGGTTTCAACTTTTTCACCATTACCCGCCATGACCATGGCATTAATTCTCCTACCCTTTTTCTCTCCCTAGCTTCTCACAGTTTCATGTTTCTCCATCGAAGATCTCTGCTGTCTAGTCTATTCATCGAAGAAAGGTTACACCTCGAATCAATCCCCGACACGGAGTCCCAAATCCAACCCCCCTTTCTCTCAGATCTCCGCTAACTCTTAACCCAGATCTAGCGCAAATCGATCTAGATCTGGGTGTACCTGTTCCATGATGGCCACTCGAGGGGCGCATTCGTCGTATAGAGATCGCACGAATGAGTTCAGATCAGCAGTAGAGAGCGCCAGAAAGCAGTTCAATTTTGGCGCGAGCAGTAGCAGTGACAGCGGCGGCGGATCCAGACTGGAGAGTTCCAAGGCTGTGGCATCGATTCAGTCTGAGTTTAATAGACGAGCTTCTAAGATCGGGCTTGGGATTCACCAGACATCTGAAAAATTAGCAAGGCTCGCTAAATGTGAGTTTCTGTATTTCTTTTTTCTTTTGGTTCTTGTTGCTTCGCTTAACTAATTTTGAGATAATATAGATGTAAAAGAAACATAATATTTGATTCCCTTGCTTAAATATACTTCCGCGAAGTATAGTATGACGGACCCTCAGACTTTTGAATTGTTGAATGTAAGACAGTCTGATATCTTAATTTTATACTGCACTAATAATTTGCTCTGTCGTTGCAGTGGCCAAGAGAACATCAGTGTTTGATGACCCGACAAAAGACATTCAAGATCTGACGGCTATTATAAAAAAGGACATTGGGGCTCTAAGTGCTGCAGTTGCTGATCTTCAGCATTTATGTGATTCACAAAATGAGAGTGGTAACATTTCGAGAGACACCACCAGCCACTCTACTACTGTCATAGATAATCTCAAGAACCGCCTCATGAGCACGACAAACGAGTTCAAGGATGTACTTACCATGAGGACAGAGGTTGAATTGTGTTATTTTTCCTTTAGAAAATGCATATTCGCAAGTACTCAAATGTTTACCATTAATAAGAATAAGGCACCAATGGTTCTATTGTTTGGGAAGTGATACAGAACATCTTCTCATTCACTACAAATGACTGCAATTGTAGATTAGTTATTTGCATCAATTGATTATAAGTTAGCCCACTTGGGAGAAGTAACTTGGTTGAGTTCTAGTTGCACTTTAGTGACATAATCTGTATGGTAATAGTTGGATTTACCTGTAATAAACTTGAAAATATGTTGATTTCTAGATATGTGCGAATTCTTTGATGATTTTCACATGCACAAGAACTTCTGGTGTAATTTGTGATGAAATAAAGTACTAAGGTTGGTTTCTGTTTAATTTTTTTTTTCAAACTAAAATGATGATGAACTGGTGATGTGCAGAACATGAAAGTGCATGATGATAGGAGAAAGCTATTCTCTGCCACAGCGGGAAAGGAACCGGCGAATCCTTTTATAAGGCAGCGACCTCTTGTCTCCAAAGGCAATTCTTCTGACTCTGCTGCTCCTCCTGCCCCTTGGGCGACAGAATCATCCGCCTCCGCTCCTTTGTTTCCCAGGTCTACATTGACTAATAGGTTTATGCATTATTTTAATATTCATAGGTTCAATATTTGAGTGTGGTATCATTATGTACCATATTTAGGTCCTTTACTATCAGGAACTGTACAGATACCAGAAAATGCTGATACGTTATCCACTTGCTAGACCAACTAATTCTGGTACTTCCAGTTGATTCTTACCTTTGACTGATACAATAAATTGTCCGTCCAGTATTTAGTGGATTCCTTGTCCAGAACATAATAGTCCTGTTTCAAAATAATCCTTATTATCATATTCTGGACAGGTGGTACAAAAGGCACAGTCACCTGTCACCTGAGGAAGAAATGACTGCACTCTGCATATTGTAGAGCTGCTGAGCTGCACTCCGCACTTTTTCCTAGGCTATAGTTAACATTCCTATAGGATAATCATATGGATACCTGTACTACCATTATTTCTTCAGTTCATCTCTGTCAGGACTGGATTTGTGTGTGGTGTATAATTGGATATGGCATGATGTGACCCCATACCTAGCCAGCTTGACCTGTTAGCTCATTTTTGTATTCCATCTTCCTATTAGCTTTTCATGAACAGTCTTAGTCTTCCTGCTTATTACAGGAAAAAGGGGAATGGAGAATCTTCATCATCAGGTCAACCACTTATGATGCAGCAACAGCAACAGCTGGCAGTGCAGCAAGACAGCTACATGCAGAGCAGAGCAGAGGCTCTCCAAAATGTCGAGTCAACCATTCATGAATTGGGCAACATCTTCACCCAGCTTGCCACCATGGTTTCCCAGCAGGGAGAGATTGCCATCAGGTTTTCGAGATATCCTATTGAGCTTTCCTTGATTAATAGTTGTAGAATTTTTGTGTCTATATTATCTGAGTCATGGTTTCCATGTAACTAATCCTGTTGTCTAGTAAGGTGCAACTGCAACTTTTCCTATTGGCAGAAAATAATTTCTGATAGTTTAGAGTTGAAATCCTGCTATCATACAGTTTTCTCTATTTGAGTGAACTTCCTGTGGTAGCACTTACGAAACCCTTCCAAAGTTAACCAGAAAATAGCAATGAGATATTAAAAGTTAGTAAAAAAGAATATTCATGCTAAGCAGGCTGATTCTGTTTGGTGCCATGTAATTGATTCTGCACAGAATTGCTATTACTTTGATTCTTAGCATAAATTAACATGTTTAGACATCACATGTGGTTTTAGGAAAGTGTGTTACCAGTCCCTTTAATCTGATAGTACGCGCATGGTACCTGGGGGAGTGGTATGACACTTAGTGGAAATGGGCTCTATGAAACTCTGTTTGTGTTACTAAGCCACTCTCTAGAGATTTTACTTAGTTTAGGGGTCCTGTTTTGTTTTGTTTATGTAACTCTTAACTCTTTCAGTTTAGTGAAACAGACGTACTATTCTCTGTTTTTTTTTTAAAAAAAAAAGAAATAGTTCTCAAGTGAAAGTAAAAACTTTGAGAAGGGGATGTTTATAATAAAAGCTTCATGGTTCAAGTTATTTCTTAATTCTCCAACTGCTCAATGACTTCATTTCTTCCTCGGCCCTAAAAAGTTCCTTATGAGATGAATAAGATGTTCCATTTTTTTCCGTTTTTCTTTGCTAAAAAAGAGAACATGGTCTTTTCATGAAAATCATCATTAGTTAATATTACAGTACACAATGTCTTAGAATAATGTCGAGAGTTCCAGTAGATTTCATTTTGTCATCTCAATTGGATATTTGAGTGCCTTACAGTCAGATTTATAAATTTTACCTGATATTTTGTCGTTGTTTGGAGAATAAGATGATTAAACACTAGTTTTTAGTTTGTTCGGGACTTAGGGCGTAGGCTATTAAGCGATTAGACTGTTAAAAAGAAAGCATCTTGCTGTTTGAAGTTTCAATCCTTCTGTTTATTTTTGCCCCTTTATATGAATTTTGGTCCAAAATATGAACTTCCCTGTTATCAGCGTAGTACTATGAGCTGGACAATTGCTGTCTGAAATATTAACCATTTATGGTACTACTAACCTTTGCTAAAGGCTTCTGTTATGCACTCAAAACTGTAAATGATGGTGAATTAATTGAGGTGAGCAAATTATAACAGAATTGACGAGAATATGGATGACACATTGGCAAATGTGGAGGGAGCACAAGGCCAACTGCTGAAGTACCTAAATAGCATTTCATCAAACAGGTGGCTCATGATCAAGATTTTCTTTGTCCTAATGGTCTTCCTCATGATTTTCCTCTTCTTTGTTGCATAATTGTACTATTTTTTTCCTATTAGCACAAGTAATTCTTTTTTTTTGTCCCTTTTGATTCTGTTGTGCTGTTATTTTCTCTCCTTTTACAGTAAACGTTTGACCATATTTGGTCTAAAAGCATCGTAGCTCTTAGCCTGGAATTATTTGTTCATAATAGAGCAGTGCTGATATGTTGGACTGTGTGAAACGATTAAATATACATAGACTTTTGTTATATGTTTGATACTTCAATTATGAACATTTTGTCCAGTAGGATTTGCATTGATTATTTTGTTAAAAGCTAGGCAACTCGTAATAATGCGGCCTCCACTCTTATTCTGCATTTATAACCAAATTAGAGCAATACGTTTGGAGGAACATAAATATAGAACGTCTTTATTTCTTATTTTTCCCATTTTATTTTATTATTTTTTCCCTTTTGTTATCATGATTGTTTGCTTGTTTGTTTGGTTATGTTTATTCTGTCAATGCTCTTGACCAAGTTGATATTGCTTTCTTACAATGATAGAACATTAGAAACTCGAGGTCTCATTCATATCATCTGATATAACCATAGAAAATGCAATATTATTCATTACTGTAATCAATTATGTTCGGTGACGCAAGTGAAGCAGGTTCTACTAGTGGTTTGCTTATACCCGCCGGGTACAACCCGTACCCGTCTATCCGTGCCCGTTACCCGGGGTATCCGTACCCTTGTCCGGGTATAGGTGAGTAAACGGGTACGGGCATGAGATGGGCAGGTCAGCGTTTTTTCGAAAAAAGCCCGTCGTACCCGTACCTGCCTATCCGCCGGGTACAACACGTGTACCTTTCGTCCGCCGCTCGTACCCGTCTATCTGTACTCGTTCATTTAAAGTAATTGATTTAATAAATTTTTTATTTATATTTTACTATTTTAAATTAATTGATTTAAGATATTTTTTATTTATAATTTAAATGTTCATTTTAAATTAATTGATTTTTAAACGTTCATTTTAAATTAATTGATTTTTAAACGTTCATTTTAAATTTTTGATCTATTTTTGAATTAATCTATTATTTTATAATAATTTTAAAAAATGAACGTTTAGAAAATATATTATTCTTTTAAAATGAACATTTAGATTTGTACTTAGCCGAAATGATATTATTTAGATTTTATGACATTTCTAAAATAAAAAATATATTTGTAAAACAAAAACAGCAAAAAAAAATCCCGTACCCGTGGTACCCGTGTACTCGCGACGGGCACGGGTATGAAACGGGTAGGGTGCGGTTTTGAAAAAAAAAAACTCGTCTACCCCCGTGCCCGTCATACCCGTTTATCCGCTGTACTCGTACCCACCCTACCCGCCGGCAAAAGTCTAGGTTCTACCTAAAAAAATAAAAAAGGAAATAGTGAAACGGAAGCGATTTTTTTTTTTGTTTGATTCTTGCATGTACTTGTGGATTGGCCAATAAGAAAGAACAGGAACCTGTAGATGATGCACTTCTGATGTGGCACATCAAAATTCTCCACCAAAATAAAAGTGGAAGAACTGATCCAGCTTTTAGCATTAACAGATAGACATACAAGCTATGTCTGTAGTATTATTCTATTAAAATTAAAATCTTGTCATTGGAAGGTACCCATTATCTAGTATACTATCTATGTTACCTATGTTGCATACACTTGGCGAAAGCAGAAAGGTACACAATTATATTATTATTTTTCTGGATACTAAAAACTTTTTGAGGTGGCATTCATTTTTCCTTCTTAATTTTTGGTAAATAGGTGGCCCATTAATTTGTCACTGAAATGAGATCAACCTTTTGGTTCAACTCAAGTAAACACAATTCGGATCTGAACTTTTAATGCACGTGACGAATGTAAGATGCAAAGCCAACGGATAGGCGGTCGCTGTCGTGAAATCGCAGTCCCGTGTTCCAGTGGAATAAGATATCCTAAAATAGCTCCCATTTCATCCAAAGCAACACGCAAATTAACGCTCTCTCAATACACAAACCCTACCCTGGACCTGGAGGCGTAAATGAATGGGTTTTGGTTTTCCATTCATAACTGAAGGGATACTTTAAGGATTTCGTGGCTAATCGTCACGGGCAGACCAGCCCCTGCCTCTTCTTTCTTGTGTTTTCTGAGCTGCGCTTGGTGCATAGCGTACGGATTCCGTAAATCTGTTCGGTCAACTTGCTTTAATCTCAGTCATCCAAGCTGACTTGGTTCTTTCATCAGCATTGATAGGAAAATTTTCTGAAACATGTGGACAGTTTTGATGTATTATTTATTTAGAGAGTTGGATGCTTTTTTAATAAAATTTATTGACTTTTAGCATTATATTTCGGTGATGGCAGAGAAAAAAATATTATCAGTGACGTCAATTAGGAAAAATTTGAATACACTCTCAAAAAGTAGAAGTTCCACATAATTTCAACAATTTTTTTTTCTAAAATTTAGTGGGTTCAACTAACCACAATGAAGTTTTACAAACCCATGCTATATATTTTGTCTATTAGATGTTATGATAGTTATTACTTTATACATTTATATGAGGTGGGATGGATCCATATTATTATTGAAAAATAGATCCAATTATCTAGCAAATGTTCGTTCAGTTATCTCCATCTTTAATTGAAATATATTTGAGAGTAAAAAAATAATAATATTCTTTCTACCACAATAACTATTACTTGTTGATAAGCCAAACAATTGCCATTGTCCCGTGTATTTATCATCGAAAAAGTGCCATATATTGGTTAATTCTTCTTGAAGATTTATTAACACAATTTATGTACTTTATTTTTTGTCAATAAAAAGTTCTTTGGTGTGTAATAATTAATTATATAGGGAACACATCGATCAAAAAGTATGACGATTTTGAAGTCCAGATTCATTAAAATTGAAAATTCATATATTCTCATCATTTATGATTTTATATAGGCCATAAACCAAATTTGGTGAAAATTCTGGTTATTTTTTATCACAGTATTAATTAGTGTAAAAAAGTAAGCCATTAATTAGATCTCCAAATATCACAATCAATGAATATGGATTTCTAAAATTGCACTAATTATAACACACTGTTTATTTAAATAAGAAAGGACAATTTTATTAAATCAAATATATCTTATAACATAAATTGTAGCACGAGAGTCTTCTATATTTAGTCAGATATTTTTAAATAGAACCGGTATATTTTAGTAGCACCCGTAGACCCAATAATGTCAAACATCAATATTCAAAATTATCAAAGTATCTTGACTTTTGTGTAAAGGCAAAAGGCAAAGCATAAGTAACCTCTTAAGAATTTCGACGTCAGGCATGAAAGTAATTTTTTTTTATAAAGATAGTAAGTGTATGGAGATTGCATCAACAGTCAACATCGTGTCAATTAAATCCTACAAATACAATGTGTTCGTATTTGCTATTTTGCTATTTTTAAAACAAACGGAACCGATCAATCATAAAATAAAAAAGTTAGGACATTTTCAATCTGAATATGGTATCTATACTATATGTACGGGATTTGTTTAGTCTTTTCTTAATAATAGAAACGCCTATAATCGAGCAGAGCAGTATAAAGAAACTATCTACTAAAATATACCTATTTATATTTTGATCAATATTATTTTTTCTCTTCATTTCGTTTTCTATTTTTTTACCATACATTAATAATCAACTATTTTTATATTTTTTAAAAAGAAAACTATTTGCTATATAATTTTAATTAAGAAAAAAATCATTATGTTTTATAAATAATATTTAAAAAAATCAGATGAAATTTTTTAGTCACTATATTATAAAGAGCATATCTACTATATCTATTGAATTTATCCATTAATGTTCAGTTTTTTAGCCTTTTTTTAATGATCAAAACACCTCTAATCAAACAGTGTGGATTAATATTTTTAAAAACTAACGGTTTAGATTTTGATCAATGTATTTTTTTTCTCTTCATTTCATTTTCTATTTTTTACCACGCGTTAATAGGAGTTCTAAAAAATAATAAATCCATCAAATAAATTAGTAATCAATTATTTTTATTTTTTAAAAAATCATCTACTATATAATTTTATTTAAAAAAGAGAAATTATTATGTTTTATAAATTATATTTCAATAAAAATTATTTTGTTCTTCATTTCATTTGCTATATTTTACCATACATAAAAAAATGTATATCGAATAAATTAAACATCAACTATTATTATATTTTGTTTAAAAAATGAGAATTACGTATTATACAATCATCAGAAAAAATATTATATTTTGTATATTAATTTTTATTAAATGATAAATTAATTTTATTTAAAATTTAAGAATATTTATAATTGACTTAGACATAAATTATATTTAAATAAAATATATTATTTATTTATAATAAAATTAGTGTTCGATATTTTACTTTTAAAATTAAGAAAATCTGCAACGGATAAATTGTGTGCTAGTATCTAATAATATATTCATTTTCCGAACAAATTAGCCCTGAAAAAGTAAGCTCCTTTAAAAAAAGGAAAAACAGAAACGAGCAAAACAAAATTACACAATAATTCCATCCCATCGGATGACCGTAACTGACTACCTGCCCGCAGCAGAGACGTCAATTCCATCAGATCGGACGGTCGAGATGTTTCACTGTAAACCCGAACATAAATGAACTGTTGTAGACCTACGGAAGTTTCCAGTGATCCTGGTGTATCCGAGATATATATCGCGCTCTTTCTCTCTTCTCCTCTCTGGTGTCTGTTTCTCTTGCCAATTGCCATAAAGAAATCGCCGCTGTCTGTCCGGAGCTCGTCTCTGACGTTCTCTCTCTCTCTCTCTTACCCTAATCCTCTCTCTCCTTCCTCCTTTCTGACTCTCATCTCTTCTCACTTGTTCAGAAATCAGAACACGAGCGCTTCCTTTTCTATCTCGAAATTCCTCTTTATCTCTCCGATTTTGCCCCGATTTTTGCGACCTATCAAACCCTAATTCTATCTCCAGTTACCCTCCCTTTTCGATCCGAATATTATATATAATTTTTTTTTTGAAATCGGCGCATAGAGCTCAGATCGATCTAATTCGATCTCGGCACAGCAGCGACGCTCAATCAGCGCTCGAACGACGCTCAATCCTTTCTCAATTTCCCGAAATATGGTAGGTGGAGGCAACAGGAGAGACGACGGCCCGATCAGGATCAACAGCACTAATGTCTTTGCGGCGCTAGAAACCCTTAAGAAGAAGAAGAAGTCTGACAAGGAATCCTCGAAGAAGGGTTCTTCTAAGCACGGGAGTAGCAAGGGGAGTAGTAATACGGAGCCAGAGCCACAACCTGCCGTATGGGCCCCATCAACTCTGAACGCTACGTCATGGGCCGACGTGGAGGATGATGATGACGACTTCTATGCCAACACGGCCCCACTGCAGACCCCGTGGGCCCAGTCTGACCGAAGGGGGAGCAAGACTGACGATGTAGTTGATGAGGTTCTTTTCTAATCCAGAAACCTTACATTGTTATTTTCTTATATTAAGTCTTTAATTCTAGTGTCATTTCATATGGTTCAATCTATGCATTGAGCTAGTTTGTTGGTGCTAGTTGAAGGTTATTTTGGATTAATCCGCTAAAAATTTGGTAAAAAGTGAAAAACTGACTTTTTGTATAAGATGTTTTAGAATGTATGTTGTTGGAACAACCTTATTGTATGTGCATGTGTATGTCCTCTGTTGCTTGCCACATTAATCACTCTCCTGCATTATTAATGATGAGGTCATCTTTGTATTTGTTTCAGTGAAAAGTATTGTTAGGTCACATGTTTATGTTTAGCCAGTGTCAGAACTACTTTTTTTCCTCTTTGAATATTTAAATAGCATTGCAGTTTCTTCATCTGATCTTTTCTGTTAAATATTTCAACTTATCCAGTTTAATGCTTATTTTCAAAAATATTGTGGAAAAATGTTTATTTGGAGTATGTTCACACCTTTCCTGTGGCAACTATACGTTTTAAATGAGAAACATAATTAATTGTGGAGTATTACATACAATGCAATTTCAATTCCTCAACTGGTAGCAAGTTGATCTACATTATATTTGCAAACTTAATAACACACTAAATTGAAGCAATGTTCACTGTTTGTTTTACGAGTGCTTGCCAAATGTTGGAGTTCTCATATGCACCATTTTGTATGCCAACTTTGGAGGAGCCATATGTTAATGGAGGGTCAATCCGTTTCCATTATCCCGTTGATATCATAATTTCTGGAATCTTGTTATAATAATTCTAAATAAGTCAAAATGCGACACTTCAGTTATCATATCTGTTTGATGGACCTTTACTGTGCCATGGCATATGATATCTTTTATGAAAGTTCATGTTACATTGATGTTTCTTGTTTGATAATGTAGGAGAGTGAAAGTGAGGATGAGGATCTTGGCATTGATGATGGTGACTATGAAGAGGATGCTGATGAAGAGGAGCCACCGGCTATTGCCGAGCCAGTTCCTGTAAAGTCAGCTCCAACACCAGCTCCTCCTGCCAAGGATACTGAGAGACAACTGTCTAAAAAGGAGTTGAAGAAGAAGGAGCTCGCTGAACTTGATGCTGTGTTGGCTGAGCTTGGTCTTTCTGGGAACAACTCCAAGGATGAAGAAGGTAATTGTGTCTTTTGCTTTTCATAATTCTAATGGATCAATAATGTGTTTTCTATTTTATCAAGATCATATTACCCTGATTGACCTAAGTTTATGAATATAATGCTTAGGTTCCCATCTTGCCCTAGTTGTCCTTCTGGGGCCGCTGAATTTTTTGTTTTTCCTTGTTGAGTTGTTGGCCGGCTTATGAAGTGAGGAGTCATGAGAACCATGATGTCAATAATTTAATGTTATCGCACTTCTATCTGTAATTCTGTATATTATTTAGAGAGAAAGAGCTCCTGTTGGGTGCTACTGTGTCCAGACCTGCACTCTAATAGTGTCATGATCTGAAAGTTTAACTGGTATACATATGGGGTCATGTGCCATGTAGACAATAAATGTTGGACCGGTATTGCCTGTTAAACTGGTCTGTGTTCTGTCCTTACTGTGCCAGAGAGACTATTCCTGACCAGGGTACTTGATAATGTGGTCAATCACGTATGACCTGGTAATTGTGGCCTTAATTAGTAACCTTTCTTCTTCTTCTTCTTCCAAGGACTGTTTGATTTAATTGTTTTCTTTGTAATTTATTTGATTTTCTGAAATTACAGATGGTAAGCAAGGTGAGCAAGTTGAAGGTGAGAAGATGGACGGTGCATCAGCGCCCGGGGAAAGCAAGACCTCGAAGAAAAAGAAAGCCAAGAAAGAGAAATCCTTCAAGGAGCCCCAAGACCAGGCTGAGAATTCTGATAACAATGCTAGCCAACCTACGAGTGAGGAGATGGCAGCTGTCAGTGCTGATCCAGATGATGTCAAAGAACGCCTCAAGAAGGTTGCTTCAACCAAGAAGAAGAAATCAGGAAAGGAGTATGACACGGCAGCCAAGAAGGCTGCCAGTGAGGCAGCTGCTAGGAGTGCTCGGCTTGCGGCTGCCAAGAAAAAAGAGAAGAACCACTACAACCAGCAGCCAGTTCGGTAAATAGTGGTAAATCAATTTTGGAATTAGTGTGGTTTTGGAAAAGTTAACGATGGATTATAATGGCCTTGTCTTTGGTGTTGGCTGATCTGAGGAATAAAGTTGAACAGGATGTGTTTTGTTTTTGTATTGTACTTAATAGACTTGTTAAGGTGTCTTACTGTCTATCTATCTGTTTCAGTTGGTTTTAGTTAGGAAAAGGAGTTTGTTTTTTTACCTTTATATTTGTTAAACTTACATGTTTTGGGATAATGTCTCTCTTTTGGTGGCCTCTTTTGTGTGTTATTGCCTCTATTATTTGCCATTGACCTGTCATGTTGTGACGGGTTCCATGGCTCTATTAGACTCGTAGAGGTTTCATCTTCTGCTTGTCATTACTCATCACTGCATTGAATTGATGTTAAGCTCTCTGAAGTGTATATATCTCATGCATGAGTCCGCTAGGTTTCTGTGTTTCAAATGACATTAACGGATGAGAATCTAGTGACGGATTGTGTGTAGGGCTGCAAACAAGTCGAGTTGGATTTAGTTTAAGTTCGGTACATGAAAATTTGAGTCGAGTCGAGCTTGTGAAACGTTTCGAGTTGAAAATTTTAGTTTAAATTCGACTCATTACTATTCGAGTTAACTCGCGAGTTGGTTTATGAGCTAATGCATGTATGTTGACTCGGTTTGACATTTATATTTAATATATTTGTAAACTGTAAAATTAATATATTCACAAAATAGTATATAAATTAGTATAAAATTGATATATCAACAAATTATGTTTTCATTTATATCTTTGTTGTACTAATTTAAATTGATGGACTAGTAAAAAAACTATCGAGTCGGATATATGAGTCGAGTCACGAGCGAGTAATTGTTAAGTCGTTGGGATGGTGAGATGATGAGATGATGAGAGATAATGAGAAATGAATTATTGGATTAGAGTTTAGCAAAAAAAAAAAATATAAATTATTGAGTCACGAGCTAACCCCAATTCAAACTCACCATTTAACTATCGAATCAAATTAGTTCGAGCCAAATTAGTTTGAACCCGATTTAAACCACGAGTCCGAACTTTTTTATGTGTGACAGACCGACTTTTGTAGTGTTTCACTGCAGGACGGACCTTATGTATACTTTTTTTAGGGAACCTTAATTTACACTTTCCATTGTCTCATTGTGAGATATTATCTTAACAACTTTGGTAATGTTCTTTTCGAATTGTTACATAAATTTGAACAAAATATCATATAAATCTTATTTTCCTTGTAGATAGGTCGTCTATTAATTTTTAAGTAAAAAAATATCAGTTAATGTTCCATACGAAATTGTTAAATATAAACCATTATTAAATTTAGGTTATCTGTGAACTGTAAATAGTGTAATTTTCATATATATGATACAGAGACTATATTTTTATCTCAAAAATATAAATTTGTTTTGAAGGTTATCAAGGTTGTAAACTATATCCTTGCTAATATATGCTAACTTTCAATAACCAGAATTAGTCACACTAATAATGTCACGTCAATATATACTTCAAAAAAAAAAGAGTACAACAGCTAATCAGATGTGTGAGATTTTGTAATGATCCTTGTTAATTATAGTATTCAATACCAACCATAGTGTGAAACATGATTTATCATAAAATTATTCTTTTTTTCTTTTTAGAAAAAAATATCTGTTTATGTAATTTTTTTCTCCAAATTGCAGACAAATAAGATAGAAAGAAGATACACATATGGCTGTACTAAAATCAGATAAAGGATGATGGTGCATTCTTGTTAACATCTCAGAACCACATGCTGGCACTTATCTTCCGTACAATTAGCACATACTATCTAATTTTACCAAAAAGAAAATTGTTATCGAGTAAGTGAAGCTAGATGCATCTAGACTAGCACCTATGTTGCATGGGACGGGTGCAAGTATCATATCCGATACAGTGCGGGTGCGGCGATACATGAATTTTCAAAAAGCTAGGATACGGCTAATAGTAATATATAATAAATTTATATATAAAATAAATCTGAAAAATAAAAGTAGTATAATAAAAAAAATTTAAAAGCAAATAATATGCTAGAAGTTAATATATATAAGTCAAAACATGTTATAACAAATATAAGGAGTTAGTGTAGTGGTAAGGAATCTCCTTGGGAGCACCATGGTCATGGGATTGAATCCCACCAGCAGCAACTACATTTTGGGAGCAACATAGACTAGCACAGTATGAATAATTCGTAATTCATTTAGTATTAATTTGATTTTAGCTCAAATTCGATTTGTTCGATAAGACTTTTTTATCAGTTCGATAATTTTTTTAATGAACTAGTTTGAGTTCGATTCGTAATAGTTCGATATATAATTATTTGCATATATTTTTAATTATTTAGTCAATAATATATGTAATAATATAATTATTTTATTATAAAATTAATAAGACATTGTTAATTTATTACTAAATTACTAAATATTAGTTATTTTATAATTTTAATATTAATTATTTTATCTCTAATTATTTATGAAAATATGAAAATAAATGTAAAAGTTAAAATAATTGAGATTCATTTGGAGCTCGAGTTCGATTTAGTTTAAGTCTGATTTAATTTGAATTCAATTTAGTTTGAAATAATTTTAAATCAAAATCAAACACTAACTAGTTCGATTGATTTTGATTCGTTTGCAGCCATAATCTAGACTCACAAAATTGTGTGGTGAGCTGAATTCTTAGGATTTGTCGAATTGGTTTGATAATTCAAAGTCGTCAAAATCAAGCTATTATATGCAACATTTATAATTTTTTACATTAACTTGGTGTAAGTTGAGCGACCGAAGAAGAAAATTTTAAGTATTTCAATGCCAAGGCAAAATATCATATCTAGAACAAGCGAATATATAACAAGTGAAATTAAAAGTGACAAGTGTAGCACGCAAAGGATCAATTTGAATTGATCTACTACTTATGATATTGTTATGAGCTTAATTACCAGCATAAGGCCCAAAATGCTAAATATATTCGGCCCAAAATGATAAATGTAGGGCCCAAAATGTTTTTGCCTTTTCACGTCTTCCTCCTCCCTCCCTCCCTCAGCATCCTAAAAATAAAATCATTTATTTATTAAGCTTGGGGTCCCATCCAGCAGAGTGCGAATTCACCTTCTTTCTCCTTTTCTCAAGTTCCAATTAACGAAACATATTTCACGTCTTCACGCTATCCTCTTTAACGGAGTTTCATCTCTCTTCCGATGACCAATCGATCCCATCGGCTTGGAAGAATCGGTGAAAACATCTGACGAAGCAATCAGTCGCGAAAAGGAAGGTAGAATCGGCGTAACTGGGACGGTGAGTCTCCTTCGATTCAAGCATTTTCTTCTCTCCTGATATACGACCAGCTGATTTGCAAAACTACGGTACAATGTTCTAACTTTAGTGTTGAGGTAATATACTTCTCAAACGAGAGTTTTTTCTCCTGTGTTTTGGTACCACTCGCTCCTTTTCTGGTTGTGTACATTGGTGAGGTCTGTACCAGTATTTGCTGGTATTGAAAGTAAAATTTCCGTGTTCTTTTTGTAATTATTGTATTTTTTTCAGCTCAAATCTAATTTCAATTTACAAGAAAACTTTGGTCATTTTATTATCTTGAATTTACCAGATGCCCCAGACTCTAGGGAGAACCTGAAGCACAGTTTGGGGACTGAGATTCAGTTCTTGGTCCCCATACAGATGGTTTCTTTTACATAGCGGGAATAAATAATGTCTGAACTATTGGCACGACCCTTGTTTCTCTCTCCTCTGCTGGTTCCCTCTAAAAGGACTAAGCACAACCCACTCTTCTTCCCCTCTTCAAAGCGAGGATTGAACATCCCTCGCTCTCCGTTCAAAAAGCTGAGTTCAAATTTTAATTTCAGTTCAAGTTCGAGAGGTGCCTTTAGGGTTCACTCTACGAAGGAGCCTTTTGAGAAGACCCGTGCTTTCATAAACTCCCTACATCCTTTATGGAAGGATGGTCTTTTCATTGTCAGATGCTCTGTGGCAGTTGCTGTAATTTCAGTTGCCGGCCTTCTGGTCTGGTATGCCCGGCTCAAAGCCCAGCGATTTGTTGAAATTAAGCTCCTACCATCTGTCTGTTCAATTCTTAGTGAATACCTACAAAGAGAAATAGATTTTGGCAAAGTGAGAAGCATCTCTCCACTGGGAATTACTCTCCAATCATGCTCAGTTGGTCCCCACAAAGAGGAGTTCTCTTGTGGAGAGGTGGAGGTGGTAAAATTACGCATCCGCCCTTTTGCCAGCCTAAGACAGGGCAGAATTGTAATCAATGCCTTTGTCTCCCAACCATGTCTCCTGGTATCTCAAAAGAAAGATTTTTCATGGCTTGGTATTCCTCCTTCTGAAATAAGCTATAAACGCAACTCAAATGAAGAAGGGATAGATCATCGCACTAAAAGCTGCAGAATTGCAAGAGAAACTGCATCTGCCAAGTGGGTGCTTGATAGGGATCTATTAGCAAAAGAGGCTGCTGCAAATGGGTATGTTTTGCCTAAAAGAGGCTTTGTTGTGGGATCGTCTGAGGGCTTGTTACAAAATTCAAAGACTCAAAATTGGAATGATTTTGAGAAATCTAGTGAGAATTTTTGCATGGATCAAGAGATGCACTCCAAGGATTCAAGAATAGTGGATGGGTCAAGACATGCAGATCTGGAGAATTCTTTTGGATTTAAGGCTCGTGTGCCCGTTTCCAAGTTCTGGGCTGAGTTAATGCCTGATTTTGCCAGGCAAAAATTCAAAAGAAAATCACTTAACAAAGTTTTTTCTGAAAATAGCAGTTTTTCTCAGCAAATGATACTCAGACGAAGTTCTCTTGCAGCTTTGAGGTATTTCAAGAGCATAGAGAAAAAAAATGATTCTTTGCATGGAAGTGATTTAGATACTCGCTTGGCAGAAATGATGGTTGACAAGCCCGAGAAGCCTGGACATGATTCGGCTGATAACTCTGTTCATAAAGTTGAGAAGTTTGGATCCTTAACACAATCTAGCCAACTTTTACCAATTTGGCCATTTACTTATATGGGGAACCATTTTCACGCTGATGGATTGGGAGATAGAATAGAGAAATCGAAGTCAGTGATGGGTTTGAGTCAGGAGGATATATCTGCTGAGCTGGCAGAGGGGTTGACACAGACTCAAGCTGAAGGAATTGAGAGGGCATTGCCTGTCACTGTTGATTCTGTTTATTTTACTGGGGGAACCCTAATGCTTCTTGGCTATGGTGATCAGGAGCCTAGGTTAGTTCCTTATTATTTTTGTTTTCTATTTTTTATTCTTAGTGTGCATGTAGGAGGGGGTAACCTAGTTTTTTTTTTTTGGGGTGGGGGGGGGGGGATGATATCCAGTTTATAGATGTTACCAGTGTGCATTTTTGGCACGGAACAGGCCAGTTAAACAGACCTCAATGTCTGGTTACCAATTGGCGTATATTGCTTATGTACACCTGAGCTGAAGAGTGTCTCAGAATTATGTCATTAATATTTAGTAAACATTGATAGATTAGATATAATAATACATTCTGGTACTGTTCAGTAAACCACTGTTGGTTCAGATTGATTCTGATAAATTTTATTTTAGAAATTTCTATACATGCCTTAGTTTACTTCTTTCTCCTAAGATATGTTGTGTTGACAAATATGAAGGGAAATGAGAAATGCCAATGGATTCGTCAAGTTCCAAAACCACTACAACCGCATCTATGTGCACGTGAGTGGTAACTGCATGGAATGGCGACAGGACCAAACTTCACAAGGTGGGGGTCACCTGTCAACTGATGTCTTTGTTGATATTTCTGAGCAGAAATGGCATGCCAATCTGAACGCTTCCAATATCTTTGCTCCTGTAAGTTTCTTGTTGCTGCCTTCTTTCTAAATCAGGCATGTTCTTTGTGTAAAAACTTACAAATCTGTATTTGTTGCTTTTCTTTGTATTTTGATACAGCTTGTTGAGAGAATTTTAGATATTCCAGCAACCTTGGCAAAAGGGAGAGCTACCGGTGAGGTGCTTATCTAAACTTGATACTCTTTTTTTTTTATTTTATTGATTTTGTTCTTAGAAAAGTGCAAGGATTGGTAATGAAGATGCACATTTTGGATATATAATGACACAGAAAGATGAATGCCATGTACAGGAAATTTTATTTATATGGCTTGCTTCGATATATTTTTTAATTGCAGGTTCATATATGCATGTCAAAGGGGGATGCATTTCCTAGCATTCATGGCCATCTCGATGTAGAAGGTGTTTCTTTTCATGTATTGGATGCTCCATCCTCCTTTTCGGTATGCTTTTTTCTAGTGTGAAGTTATGTTATTTGAAAGAATTTCTATATACAATATCTGTCACTGAATAATCATTTTAATTTCTGGTGTTAAATATGGCTCCTAATTTTTTTTAAGACATAGTGAAATTATATTTCACCACCTCCCATTTCTTTGTTGACGGTATGGCTCCTAAATTAACAAAAACAACATCTCTTTAAGACTACATTACTTTGTCTGTATTCACAATTTCTTGCAGGACTTGACAGGAAACCTAACCTTTCGTGGTCAAAGAGTGTTTTTGCACAACACAAGTGGTTGGTTTGGTGCTGTTCCTTTGGAAGCTTCTGGAGACTTTGGCATAAATCCCATGGATGGAGAGTATCATATTATGTGCCAGGTACAAAATGATCGCATGTTTTTTACTTGTAACTTGTAGATTACTTTCAATTTTTGAACCAGGTTTCTCTTTGTTTTTTGAAAACCATATGGAGGTTAGGTCCACATTTATGTTTTTATTGCTTTGGAGGAGTCAAAATGTTGAACTGATTGACTTCATTATCAGGTACCTTCTGTCGAAATAAATGCCCTTATGAAGACTCTGAGGATGAGGCCTCTTATGTTTCCGGTGAGACCCTTTCTCACTCATAAGACCATGACTTTTTTATTTGATGTCAATTTTTGCCCGATTACAAGGTCGATTTGTTTATACTGTTATCTTCCAGTATACCTGTAGCATTTCCCATTGGTGCAATACACTGGTTCTGCACCCTTGACCTTCATTGGAAGCACTTGAAACAATGTGCAAAAAATTGCTAGTGGTTCAATGTTGCTAGCAGTTTATCATAGATAATCATATAAGAAATAATGTTTAAAAAGATAACTGTTATGCTTTAGGTGGCTGGGTCTGTGACAGCCATACTAAATTGCCAAGGCCCTCTGGATGCACCCATATTTGTGGGAAGTGGGATAATGTCTCGAAAATCACTCTCTGTTTCAACAATGCCCCCCTCTGCTGCATCAGAAGCCGTGCTGCAGAACAAGGAGGCTGGTGCAGTTGCTGCATTTGATCGCATCCCTTTCTCTCATGTTTCGGCCAATTTCACTTACAACCTTGACAATTGTGTAAGATTTTACTTGCTTGCAGTTTTTTCTTTTTTATAATACCCAAGCGACACAATTATGCAATAAGAGCATGCGAGAATGAATGTTGCTGGTGCTGGTATGCTCACCAGTGTACTAGTATAATTATTGTCTATATTAGGCTCATGAACTGTTGGTCTAGCAAAGTAATAATATTCAAGCTTTATTGAAGTTCCATAACCATATACATTGAGTGCTGCCGCTAATTTTTGATGATAAATAGGTGGCTGATCTGTATGGCATCAGAGCAAGTCTTTTAGACGGTGGAGAGATCCGGGGGGCCGGTAATGCATGGGTTTGCCCAGAGGTAATGCTTTATTTGTAAAGAAATTGGTAGCCTATGGTTGGTACATGGTAAATGGTTGGTCTTTATTATACTTCTCTATTTATGAAAATCACAATATTGTTATTACCCTGAGAATCTGGTGGTCATGCATGTGCTCCTATGTCATATCCTACCAATTTTGTTGATGTTTCTTTCTTTCTTCCTTTGCATACAGTACTAACATGTGAAAATATATGGTTTGTATTAGTTCAAGGACTTAATGAGATGTCCCCTTTTGCTTCATCTGGTTTGTGTGTAACTGATGCTTAAATCAGTCTGTAATAGTCCTTGATTTCCCCAAGCTGTGGTGCTCATGTGATGTTCAGTATTTATTGTTTGTAATGTCCTGTAAACCCTTTTGCAGGGGGAAGTCGATGAAGCGGCCATGGATATAAACTTATCTGGTAGCTTCTTACTCAATAATGTTCTACACCGGTACATTCCTGGTGGTATCCCTCTGGTTCCACTCAAAGTAGGGGAGATAAATGGAGACACTAGACTATCTGGATCTCTCCTTAGGCCGTATGTTTTTTTATTTTTTAATGCGTACTGCCTTCATCAATTATTTTATTTATATAATTTGAGTAATCTCAGTTTCATAGACATTGGTTATAAACAGAAACTGGTTATTTGTAGGTTTTCTTTACCACATAACTATGCTCTATCTCTGGTTACCACATGTTTACTTTGGATTTTCATATTGTTCTTTCTAATATGGTACTTCAGAGTCTGCATTGTTGATCTTGTTCACTTCTGTCTGACATAGTTCAGATGTTTGCTGCATTTTATATTCTTCATTTTGTATATGGAACTTCATTTTCTGATCTTTCAAAAGGGAAAGAAAATATTCTACTTCTGAATAATTTCTTTTCACGAACATTTTCAACTACCTTTTTCTTTCAGAAAAAGGAATTTCATAGTCATGCTTTTCCATTTGAAACCAGAAAATTTGACATAAAGTGGGCTGCACCAAATGCTGAGGATTCATTCACTGATGCACGTGGTAACATCATCATTTCATATGACTGCATAACTGTGAATTCTTCATCAGTTGCTTTTGATCTAAACATGCAAGTTCAAACATCATACGTTGAAGACTATCTATCACATCAAGATCCTGATGCCGTAGTAAGAAAGGTGCCTTTAGTCATAGAAGGCCTTGACCTAGATTTGCGCATGCGAGGCTTTGAATTGGCAAGCTTCTTTTCTATGATCCAGTTTGACTCACCGAGGCCCCATCATTTGAAAGCCACTGGACGGGTCAAGTTTTTAGGGAAGGTCGTCAAGTCACTAAATACTGGTTTTAAGCATATTAAGTCAGATGATAATACTGCATCAGATGTGTCAAGACTTGCTGGGGAAATTTCTTTGACTGGCATAAAGCTTAATCAACTTACCTTGGCTCCCCAATCCACTGGTTTCCTTTCTGTTTCACGTGATTCCTTGATGGTATGTTGTACTGACCTCAGGTCCTTTGGTAATTTTACTATAATGTCCACTAGCATGTGCATCCTCAGTAAACTTGAAAGCCTAATTCACATGAAGTATCAAATTCTAACCTTGTGAAGCAGTAATTGTATCCTTTATACTTCTCCTTTCCCTTTTTAAATCAGAAGATTCCTGGAATACCCTTCCTTCAGAAGTGTTAATCCCTACTCAGATAATGAAGAATTGATGGCAATTTTCACTACCTTAAAGAAATGGATGACATATATCTTGTTTTGAATATATGGCATTTATATGTTGTTTAAAAGCATGCATGAAATTATCCCATGGAAGACATTGCAATTCTAAGTACATCCAAGTTTGTTATTGGTTTCATTTCTTGCAAATATATGCTACCTGTAGTGCAAAGAAATTGCTAATAATGGCAATGATTTTGACTTGCTATGGCCATTTATTTTGGCAGCTTAATGTCAGTGGCCGGCCTGATGAGAATATCTTGGTGGAGGTGATGGGACCTTTATCTTTTAGCTCTGAGGATACTGTACAAAAAAGAAAAGTAGTATACCTCAATCTTCACAAGGGGCAGTTAAAAGTTACTGCCAGTTACCATCATGACATTTCAACTAGTCTGGAGGTAAATGGCTCTCTAGTATCTATTGGGTATGGAGTTTTCTTCGTATCCTTAAAATTCAATCTTTATTTTTGTCTTGATCTCTTTTTGGTTAGGTGAGAAACTTACCCCTTGATGAACTGGAGTTGGCATCTCTTCGTGGAATCATTCAGAAGGTTCATCCTTATCTCTTACTTTAGCAGTTTGTCCCCCTACTAATTTGGAAACAATATAAAACCTGAAGAGAGATCAATGGCCGCATATTGGCTGCATATCATGACTGCTATCTTTCTTGCAAATAATTCAAACTTTTGTGTTAAATAATAAATGTTAACTGTTGGCTTTGTTCCCTTTCTGATGTAACATGTTCATGTAAAAAATCAGATGAGTGGAAGAATTAATGGTGGGAACATATCACAAGAAAGCATTGTTTTTTGTACCCTTTGATATTGTAAACAATATAATTATTCCCAGATGAATTGGGGTTGACTTCTCTTTGTGGAATTATTCAAAAGGCGCACCTGATCGCGGATTACTTCAGCTCGTTTTCCTACTATTCTGGGAACTATATAAATATGCGGAGATATTGACCACACCACAAACTTCGGGGTTCAGCATAAGTGCTACCCTTTTTTTAATAAATAATTAAAAACTTAAACTATAAATGTGAGCTGTTCATTTTTTCCTTTTTTATTAAACTAATGCATTCATGTCAAAAATCATCATTAAAAATAATTTCTTTTGTACAAGGTTCATGGTGGAAAATTTAATGGTGCAAATGAATCGCAATAGACCATTGATTTCTATCCTCTCATATTGTAAAAAGAAAAAGAAAAAAAAACTCAAATTTCTTTTTGATGTATTATGTTAGGAATAGTTCATTTGAAGTTTGGAATTTTATATATTAATTGTGGTCAAGATGGTCACCAAAGTTGTGATTTTTGGATCCCGACTCTATAGATACTTACAAACTCTTAGACTGAAAGTAGAAAGGTCACATATTGGCCTGAATTTTTTTTTCTTATGCGTTCAAACTCCGGTGGAAAGCCAAATTGAATTAGATTTCAGCTTTCCACTATGTTGTAGCTTAGGCTGCACTGTTTCAGTTGTATGTGGCAGTGGCGTGTATTGGAATATCAGATTAACTTTTGGACTTCTTCAGGGAGAGCTCCAACTCAATTTTCAGAAGAGAAGAGGTCATGGTCTGTTATCTGTGCTTCGTCCAAAATTTAGTGGTCTACTAGGTGAAGCACTTGATCTATCTGCTCGTTGGAGTGGTGATGTTGTAAGTAGTGTTTTTTTTTTAATAATCTTGAGAATTTCTTTGTCATGGAATTTGATTTTTGGCCAATTCTGCTATGGATCATAATATGCACCACAGATGGAAAGTTTAATCTGAGTTTAATGGTTGTGATTCATTTTAATATAATAACCTCGAACAACTTTGATCTATAATAGCAGCACTTTTTGATTTTTATATTGAAGACCTACCCTTCATTGCAAGCCAAAAGAGTTTTATATCACCAACTCACGAGCCCAAACACAAGTGCATAGCCACAAAAGGAAGGATAGCTACTACAAAAGTAGTCCAAATGTACTTCTGCTTTCCTAATAAGAAGTAAAAAAATGAAAATAAGTGGCTTTATTGCATGACATAAATTTAGCAAACCTCAAACAAGATAATGCTATTTTCAAATAACGAGCAACTTTGAATTATAAGTTCAGATCACACTGGAAAAAACAGTGTTGGAGCAAGCGAACAGTAGGTACGAGCTACAAGGAGAGTATGTCCTGCCCGGGACCCGTGAGAGGGGACCGCAACAGAGGGAGAAAGGAGATGCGTTGATAGAGTTAGCCATGGCTGGCCACCTCAGCAGTGTAATGTCATCTGTAGGCAGGTGGCGTCTGCGGTTGGAGGTGCCATTTGCTGAGGTGGCAGACATGCTACCTTTAGCAAGACTTCTCTCTAGGAGTACTGACCCTGCTGTTCGTTCTAGATCAAAGGTACTTTTATCTGCTCTTACTTTTTGTTAAAATATTATGTGATCTCCTGTTCAATACATATTCTTTGAAGTTTTTGGTTTTAATAAATATACTATCCATGTAATAATGATTCCGGGGTTGGATTTCATTTCTAGCCTACCTCAATTTATTTGGGATTAAAGGCTTTGTTGTTGTACTATCCATGTAATAATCATGCTACCAATTATCAAATTACTTTCAGGAGCTCTTTATGCAAGGTCTGCAGTCTGTTCGATTTTGTGCACAGAGCCTTCATGATCAGCTTAAGGTGCGATAAAACTATTGTTCTGTGACTTTTTAAGGGACAGGATCCCTTGACAGTGGAACTATCTTGATATCTTTCAAATCAACACTTAAAACTTATTCTGCTATGGTGCTTCACGAAGCACAAAACTTCGCGTGTTTCGCATCCGTATCTCAAATTTAAAAGTCCGAATGACCGATCTAAATCATTGAATATGATCTTCATATTGAAATATTTTTGAAGATCAAATTATATATTTTTTTTTTGAAATTTTTTGCTATTTTTTAGATGGATGAAAAATCACTAGTATTGGATGGTGCAAAAATCATTAGATCAGCAAACTTTGTACCCATCTAAAAAATAACAAAAAATTTCAAAAAAATATATAATTTGATCTCCAAAGATATTTCAATATGAAGATCATGCTCAACGTTTGGATCGGTCGTTTGGACTTTTTAATTTGAGATATAGACGCGAAGCACGAAAATTTATATTTCGTGAAGCATAGCTTTACTCTCTCTCTCTATATATAGAGAGATGTGTTATGGTGCTTTGCAAAGTAAAAAACTCATATTGCTTTGGGGTGAGATTTAATATTCTGAGGTCACAAATGGTCAATCTAAGTTGCTTAATAATTTCTTCATGTTAAAATCTTGTGGGATATTAAATTTCATGATTTTTTAAACTTTCTAGCTATTTTTTAAATTATTTTTAAAATCAGCCCTGAAATAGCCTATTTTCTTATGTTAAATAAGACTGATTTTAAAAATAATTTAAAAAATAGCTAGAAATCTCAAAAAATCATAAAATTTAATATCCCACAGGATTTTGACATGAAGAAATTATTGAACAACTTAGATTGACCATTTGTAACCTCCGGATATTAAATCTCACCCCAAAGCAATATGAGTTTTTTGCTTTGCAAAGCACCATAACACATCTCTCTCTCTCTATATATATATATAGAGTCCGATTATGGTGCTTTGCGTTTTATTTTTAATTTTAAGTCAGAAATAATCGATCCGAACCGTTCAATCTAATCTTCACATAAAAATCTATTAGTAAACCAAATTTTATATTTTTTAGAATTTTTTTGCTATTTTTTCTGATGAGGAGAAAAATGACTTGATCTGAGAATTCTGGTTCATCCAAAAATGATGGTTTCCCCCTATTAAAAAAAATAGCAAATAAATTCAAAAAATATAAAATTTGGTTTACTAATAGATTTTGATATAGAGATTAGATTGAGCGGTTTGGATCGATCATTTTTGACTTAAAATTAAAAATAGAGCGCAAAGCACACAACATTTTTGTACTTTGCAAAGCACCATAGCCTAATTTTTATACATATATATATATATATATAGAGAGAGAGAGAGAGAGAGTGACTATTGTGAAAACGTTTGCATTTCGAGCCCAAGTGCATACGGCTCAAATTTTATCGTAATACGTCTGAAATTCAAAATTATCATTCTCATTAAATTCTTCATATCAAAATATTAGAGGATACAAAAATTTGCGGTATTTCGAGTTTTCTAAGTATTTGTTTTGGATTTTTGAAAATCAGCACTAAAATAATAATAAAATATTGAATTGTTGTTGCTGATTTTCAAAAATCCAAAACAAATACTTAGAAAACTCGAAATACCCTAAATTTTTGTATCCCCCAATATTTTGATATGAAGAATTTAATGAGAATGATAATTTTGAATTTCGGACGTGTTACGATAAAATTTGAGCCGTATGCATTTGGGCTCGAAATGCAAACGTTTTCACAATAGTCTAACCCTCTCTCTCTATATATATATATATTGCCTGTAAATCGCTTTTCTTCAATTTGGGTGTTGGATGGTAATACACCAGAGCCATTAAATCAGAATGTTTAAAAATTCAATTTGCTCAATTAATGGTAAACATGCACTATCTCTTCATTTTTTTAGGATGATATAAGTATCATATACGTCTTGAGTATTTCTTATTATTGACAATTGTAAATTCTTTTCTGAAGGTTGTTGGACAGACTACTGTACAACTTTTTCCACTAAAATAATTTTAAATTACAAATGAAAACTAGAGAATAGGTCTAAAGTCTCAAATTTATTAATTGACCCCTTTGGGTATATATAGAGCATACATCATTCACTCAAGTCCCTATGATTACTCTATATTCTCAATTCGCTAATAAGTCTCTAAACTTATAACAAATACCAACACTCCCCCTCAAGATGAGCCTATGGACGAAAGATATCCATTAGACCCATCTTGTCACAAAACCTCGACAAATCTAACGAACTAAGTCCTTTGGTGAGAGACAAATACCTACTTGCTCACTAGTAACTACATATCCCAACTCAAGTAATCCGTTGTCCAATTTCTCTTTGATGAAGAACCCGTCGATCTCCACGCGCTTGGTCCGATCATGCTTTGCGGGGTTATCGGCAATGCTAATGGCCGACTTACTTGCCGCACCACGCCTTCATTTTGCCCCTCGTCCATCTCGAGCTCCACCAAGAAAGCTCTTAGCCACAACAATTCCGCTACACTCGTTGTGCCATGGCCTGCCCGTACTCGCCTCTACGCGGACCTAGCAACCACCGATCGCTTTCGCTTCTTCCAGAAATCAAATTTCCTCCCACAAACATGCATACCCAGACGTGGACTTTCTATCATCGCGCAACAACAACTAGCCCGGGTCAATCACAATAGCCTTCAATGTTCAAATGCCCGTTCTTTCGAAGATCAACCCCTTCCCCGGTGCACTCTTCAGAACCTCAAGATCCGGTACACGACATTCATGCGACCCTCCCTGTGGTCATGCATGTAGCGACTCACCACACTCACCGCAAAACAAATGTCGGGCGCGGTGTGACTCAAATAGATCAAGCGACCCACTAACCTCTCGGTACCGTCCTGTCAATCGGCTCTCCCGCTCAAGACTCGCCTTAGCTTAGCCTTTTGATCAATGGGGCACCCGCAGTGTGCTTGCATCCTAACATACCCGTCTCTCTCGTAAGCAAATCCAAAGACATACTTCCTCCGAGATAAAACTATCCCCTCTCGCACCACGAGCTATTTCAATCCCAAGAAAGTATCTAAGCTGCCCCAAGTCCTTCACCTCAAACTCCTTACCCAATCTCTTCTTTAGCCGAGCAATCTCACTCTCATCGTCCCCGGTGATAATCATGTCGTCCACATATACCGCAAGCATCGTAATGTGAACTTCATGCCGCCTAAAGAACACTGTATGGTCCGCATTGGTCTGCCGATACCCCATGCCTACCATAGCTTCTCCTAAACCTGTCAAACCAGGCTCGAGGAGATTGTTTCAACCCATAAAGAGATTTCACAAGTCTGCACACCTTCCCCTCTGTCTGCTTTGTGCCAAAACCGGGTGGGACCTCCATATATACCTCCTCCAACAAATCACCATGAAGGAAGACATTCTTCACATCGAGCTGGTGCAACTTCCAACCCCCATTCGCTGCCAAGGAAACAAGCGTTCTCACTGTGCTCATCTTCGCCACAGGTGCAAAGGTCTCATCATAGTCGATGCCATAAGTCCGACCGTACCCCTTTTGCCACCAATCCGCCTCAGTAGCGCTCAACCCGACCCTCTGGGTTTTGCTTCACAGTAAAGACCCATTTGCACCCAACCGCCTTCTTGCTTGCTGGTAGTGACACAAGCTCCCAAGTTTTGTTTTTCACCAAGGCCTCAAGTTCCTCAATCATGGCAGCTTTCCATTTTGGGTCCTCCTTAGCAACCTGCCAAGACTTAGGAAAAGAGACAATGTCCAAAGATGCAATGAATGCTCCATGTGCAGGTGATATGTGAGAGTAAGAGACAAACTAAGTAATGTTATGTGGGAAACCATATCGATCAGGGGGAACTCCCGCATTGATGCGAGTGGTCCTCCTTATCGATAGGGGATCTGGAGGAGTAGAGAGAGGAATCATATCACCTGAGTATTCTGAATCTGTGGTGGATGGTGTAGGTGTCTCAAGAGTCGGAGAAGGCAGGGACAAGGGACTTGGCACAAGCGGTGGCATTGTAGGCCCGATTCCCTCATTCTGCTTCCCTCTCCTCGTGTACACTTTCAGCTCCCCCTGAGCCTGAGTTCCACCAATTCCAGAATTATTCCCCTCCCCGTTCCCGTTCTGTTCCGCACAACGCCCGACTTCTCCACATCCACAACCGACACGGGACATCCCCCACACTCACCATCCTCTCACTACCAAGTTACTCTCCCTCTCGCCTCATACCCCCTGTATCGAGCGAGTCTCCAAATGGTGATGTAACCTGAGAGGAGTAATATGGTTCGTGCTCTCGAAATGTGACATCCATACTGGTGAACAACCTCCTCTCCACAGGGCTCCAACACACATAGCCCTTTTGGGTGGCCGAGTATCCCACAAAGATACATTTGACCGCTCTCGATCCAGCTTGCCCACATTTGGTCTATAATCCTGCACGAAGCACACACAACCAAATATCTTCAAAGGAAGAATATCACAATTCTCACCTTTTAACATCTCAAACGGGGATTTCCACTCTAGCACTCGTGAGAGCCTCCTGTTTATCAACATCGCAGCTGTCAGGACCGCTTGCCCCCACAAGTACTTTGGCATATTCATCGAGATCATCATACTCTTTGCCACCTCAAGGAGATGTCTATTCTTCCTTTCTGCAACCCCATTCTGCTCTGGTGTGTATGGACACGTGGTTTGATGCTGGATTCCCTGAGATGACAGGTACTCTCTGAACGCAATATTCGTGTACTCTGTCCCATTATCAGACCTCAAAACCTTCACTACAGCCCCGTATTGAGTCTGAACCCCTTTGTGGAAATCTTTAAAACAAGCAAACACATCATTTTTGTTTTTCATCAAATAAATTCAAGTCACACGAGAGAAGCAATCAATAAAAGTCACAAAATATCTAAATCCATTCACAAAAGTTATAGGATAAGGTCCCCATACATCAGAATGTACCAACTCAAAAATACAGGAGCTCCTACTACCAGAACTAACATATGAACTCCTGGTGTGCTTGCCAAACTCACAAGCATCACAAACAAGTATTTCTTTATTAGCCTTTTCAACCAAAGAGGGATACAATCGACTCAAAAGACTAAAAGAAGGATGGCCCATACGCCCGTGCGAAGCAAACAACAAGTCCTCCACACTACTCCCAACTCCTCCGCATCTCTCGACCATGTATGAAAGTGGCTAAGTCCATCCCCTCTCTATCCAGGTACCATAAGCCGCTATGCCACGTGCCGTCCCAAGCCTCCCGCCCGTCCCCTTCTCTCGAAGATCACCTTGGGAATATCAAAAGACACAACGCATTTTAGTTGGAGAATAATAGCACTTATGGATAAGAGATTCACAGAAAAGAAGGAGCATGCAAAACATCGACAAAGTCGAGAATCGTGGTACATCGCACAATACCCTTACCCACCACGGCCGAGCCGTGCCATCGGCCGTCCGAATACTCTCGTGGACCGCCAGCGAGTAGTATAGGAAGATAACTCCCCAGCAGCACGTCACATGTCTAGAAGCACCGAATCAACGATCCAAGGTGATCTAATGGTGGGTATGAGGCAAGAGCGTGAGTGTCACAAGTACCGTGCGTAACGAGCATAAGAAGCAATGTTACCCGAGGTGGATGCATCCCCACTGCGCCTCCCCGTCTCCTCCTAAGCAACCGGGAGTATTGTCTCAAGAGCTCCCGATCCTCCGCAAAGATCCTCTTCTCGCTCACCCTCTTCTTCCTCTTCCTCTCGCTACCATCGTTCGTTTGCCGTAGCCCCCTCTTCCACCTCCTCTACGACCACGACCGCGACCTCCGGACCGACCACGTCCTCCTAAGTTTTCACCTTCGGGCCTAGTGCAAGCCGACTTCAGCGACCTACCTCTCCACAATCAGTAAGACTCCCGGTCTCACCCTGACTGAGTTGCCGGATTGGAGGCGCCAGTGGCCGACTTCATTCCGGAAGTCCCCCGACCCAACCTCGTAGCCTCAATCGGTCTCCTCCCCGTATCATCGCGACACCGCCTCCTTAAGTGAGGGAATCTTTGGCCGTGCGAGCAACATCGCAGCTCTCGACTCGAAGACCTGAGCCAATCTCCTAAGAAATCCCACGGTCCCGACACGCATGCAAAGCTCACTCTTCTTGCAAGCGTGCTCGGGGCAAGAGAACGACCTCGTGCGGTAATCATGATCCAAACGCATAGCGCGATCTAACTCTATAGTAATACTCCCGCACCGTCCTCTCCCCCCGAACACAAGCCTCGATATCATTCGAATCGGTAGAATCTCGGATTGTCCCCCACTCCATCATACGTCTTCCTCGCCTTCTCCCGCACACACCTCACATCTTCGATGCCATCTACATCGTCGCGATCGGCGGAGTCATCGAGCTCGGAAGCCGATGTATACTAGCATGCGGGTAGACCTCCACTCCTCCCATGCCGGAGTGCCCTCGTCCGGCTCGCAATCGCCCCGCCGTACCCCTCTAGTCTCCTCCCTACCGTAGTATACCTCACCCGACGCGACCACTCGTATACGAAGCCGGACCATCGAGTTTCACATCAATCGGTGGAAGCTCCACCCTCGTGCGGTGCGGCGATCTTTGCCGCTCGGCTTCGCGCATTCACACTGGAGGCTGCGCTGAATGCACGCATAAAAGCTACAATCTCATCACCACTCAGCTTCGCAAAGGCCTCCTTCATGAGATCTGGATCCTTATTCTTGCTTGCATCTCCTTCCATTTTTTTTTTGATCCGACTCTGATCTACACAATCCCGAGTCAAATCATCTTCAAGACCGGATCTTACACCCTCAAGATCAAGTCCTCATCAAGATTCGAGCTCCGATCACCCCGATCAATCCATCCTAACCCCGCTTCTCGGTATCGTGGGGTAACCCGCCCCCACACCGCCAAATCAATCACACTCACAGTGGCTACATAACTTCGCGCGCGCTACGGTGCCGCCGCCTAGAACAAGGAGGTGGAGCCCCTGCAGGGTGGTGGCGATCGGGTGAGGTCCGGCGGGGGCGCGTGGAGCTCGGTGGCTGTGCACGATTTTCGATGCAAGAAACTCTAGGTTTAGATGGCTCTGATACCAACTGGAGAATAGGTCTAAAGTCTCAAATTTATTAATTGACCCCTTTGGGTATATATAGAGCATACATCATTCACTCAAGTCCCTATGATTACTCTATATTCTCAATTCGCTAATAAGTCCCTAAACTTATAACAAATACCAACATGAAAGGAAGTCACAGGGGATAAGCATAGCTTATCAATCCAGTACATGGCATCAAAGCCCAAATAGGAATGCTATGAGTTAACTAAACTCAGTCATACTGGCTCCTTTTGCTGTATGAATGTATTAATTGGCTTTCAGTCATCCAAGAACAGCCTCCTTTTGTGCTCTTTCTAGAGGGTCCAGTAGCCACCATGCATAGCATATCCCAGAGGCCAGTTTTGCCAGTAGGAATTGTGTGTGCCCCCATGAACTTATACAGTATTCATGTAGGCAGCACAAATTCAGTATCATGGGTTGTGGTTAATTGGAAGTTTGTATAAGTGCTGCCCAGATATTATCAAGTTAAAAAATTGTCAATGCCTTGGTGGAATTGAACCTGTATTTGCAGTTAATACAGATTTTCCTTTCTGGTTCCAGTTATGGTAATTAAGATAGCCGGAAATGTCTGTATCAAAACTAGATGCCTCTAGCAATTGCCAAACAATTCTTCTAAAACTATTGCTTTTATTTTATTTTATCTAGATATCTGTATCAAAACTAGATGCCTCTAGTAATTGCCAGACAATTCTTCTAAAACTGTTGCTTTTATTTTGTTTTATCTACTGTTTTTATACAAGAGAACTTGTTATCTGTTGAAATATAGAAAGTTGTTCAGATATAGAAAGTATTGATTAGTATCAATTAGCGATTCTTTAATTATGTAGTTTCCTATTTGGTTTCTTTCGTATTGTATTCCATTGTTCGCCTATATAATAGGCTTGTTAGTGATTGAATAAGAGAGTTCTGTTTTTCTACTTGGTTTCAGAGCCATTAGGATTAACCAGAAAACCTAGCCGTCACAGATCTAAAAAAAATCGCTACAGTAGCTGCGGGCTACAGTACCGTCGTCGCTATGTGAGCTGCTGCTTGAGTTTGTTGTCTCTTTTTTTTTTCATTTTTTTCCTTTCGGGTGTGTGTAATATATCAGGATGAGTATTTAAAAAAATATGAGAATGTTGTAGATTGTCGTGAAAGTATTAAAACAAAGTGAAAGTGTGGGGAGGTTTAAATAAGTAGGGTTGATGGAGAGACAAGCTGGATCAATGGAGAAGCTTCTCGCAAAGCTAGATTCAACAAATGTGAAGACATTGTTCGAGTTAATGTGGATGTTGAAAGGAGCCGAGGTCTCGATACATCCACAACCAGTGAAGTTATATCTCCCACCTGTGGATTTGAAGTTTGATGGATCAACTACATATCTGAATTAGTCGCGACGGGTTAAAGGTGCTTTAGCCGAGAGGAACCTAGAGGGATTTCTGACGGGAGAGGAGGTGTCGAAACAGGACATCGTTGGGTGGAACAAGTGGAAGACCACACACATGTTGCTGTATACCTGGCTTCTCAATTCTATGGTGCCATCGATTGCGATCACGGTAGATGACATTCAAAGCGTGAAGGACATCTGAGCTAAGTTGAAGAGGATCTATGCAGGGGCTGAGAAAAAAATGAGGGTGTTTTAGATCGAACACGAGATAGAAGCGATAGTACAAGGAGATAGGTCAATCCAAGAGTATGTCATAGACCTGAAGCGATTGTGGGCAGATTATGATTACTTCTCGCTAATAGCATGTTGCAAAAATCCTGAGTGTAAGAGAGGGGAGCAAGATGCGCAGAGAAGAATTATACACTTTCTGAGGAGGTTGAATCCGGCTTTCTTGAACAAAGAAGTGCAGTGTTACTGGATTAGACGAGGATCCCGTCACTAGATGAGGCTATTGCGACTATGATGCAGGAAGAGAGTCGCGTGAAGTTGCATTCAGAGGCTAAAGGAGGTGTGGGAATGCGCTCAGCGTTGGTAGTCACAAACTCGGGTATGGCAGGGATCCAAAAGGAGACTCGCAAGTGCTACAATGACGGAGAATTAGGGTACTTGAGCAAGACTTGTCCTAAGCCACCCAAGGAGAGGTGGACGTGGACAGACTGGAGGCCGTGGTCGAGGCCATGGGGGCTGAAGAGGTGGAAGAGGAGGCTACCGAGCAAATATGAAGCCGGGGTGGTCTTTACTGAAGAGGACCAAGCATTTTTGGAGATACTTAGGTGGAAACGGATAACAGCAAGTGATGGGGATAAGAAGAGTGTGACTGAGGAGGTATCCACTTCATACAAGCCCTGGGGTAACACTACTACTTATGCTCATTCGACCAAAGGTACTGGCAACGCACATGCTCTTGCTTTCTATATCCATCACAAGATCACCAGAATGGATTGTAGATTCTGGTGCATCCCGACATGTAACAGGTATTGCTCATGAGTTCTCTTCTTATACTCACCTAGCAATGCTTGAAATCATCTAGACCACTGATGGCACAACACAATCTATGGTTGCTAAGGATACAATAAACTATAGTTTTGTGATTTTGTCCAATGTTTTGCATGCTCCTTCATTTTCAATAAATTTACTATCCATTAGTGTCATCATACTTCAACTAAAATATGTTATTACTTTTGATATTCCCAAGGTGATCTTTCAGGAGAAATGGATAGACCAGAGACTTGAGACTAGCACATGGCGTAGTGGACTGTGGTACTTGGATTGTGAGAGAATGAACTCAGCATTAATATCTATGGTAGAGAGGATAGGAGTAGGAAGGTCTGAGATGAGTGTTGAGAAGGTGTTGATGCTCGATCACCAGTGGACGGGACATCCTTCTTTTAATGTTTTGAATATATTGTATCCTAGTTTGCTTGAAAAAGCTGATAAATCAAAACTTGTATGTGATGTATGTGAGTTTGGCAAACTTACTAGAAGTTCTTATGTTAGTTTTGGTCATATGAGTTCTTGTGCTTTTGATCTGATTCATTTTGATGTTTGGGGACCTTGTTCCATGAATTTTATGAATGGTTATAGATATTTTGTAACCTTTATTGATTGTTTTTCTCATATTACTTGGATATATTTGATGAAAAATAAGAGTGAGGTGTTTGATTACTTCAAAGATTTTCATAGGTCTATTCAGATTTAATATGGGGCAGTAGTGAAGGCGTTGAGGTCTGATAATGAGACATAATATATCAATATAATGTTTGGAGAATACTTATCAGCTCAAGGAATACATCATCAGACTACATGTCCATATACACCGGCTCAAAATGAAGTAGCAAAAAGGAAAAACAGACATCTCCTAAAGGTAACTAGAAGCATGATCTCCATGAATATCCCAAAATTATTTTTGGGGCAGGCTATTTTGATAGCCACTCAATTGATCAATACGGTGCCTTTAAGAGTATTAGAGTGAAAGTCTCCGTGTGAAATGTTGAACGGAGATAATGGTGAGATCCTTCCAATGAAGATGTTTGGTTTTGTGTATTTTGTGAAAGACAACAGACCATCTGTAGGGAAGATTGATCCCAGAGCCGTAAAGTATGTTTGTGGGATATTCGGCTACTCAGAAGGGGTATGTTTATTGGAACCCAGTAGAGAAACGGTTGTTTGTGAGCATGGGTGTACATTTTTGAGAGTTCGAGCCATGTTATACACATGAGGTGTCTTCGCTCTTTGGTGACTCAGCCAATACTGTAGGTATAAGACGAGAGGGGGAGGATGGTGAGATTTTGGTAAATGTGGGATCGATTCCTTTATCAATTTCTTCATCGATTGAGGAGCAAGAAAATGATGAAAAAGAGGAGCCTGTATGTGTTGGGACTTGAACTCAGGGGAGGTGAGATATATGTATGAAAGGAGGAAGAAACAAAATGAGGGACTAGTGCCTACAGTGCCACTAGTGTCGTCAAGTTTTTTGTCTCCGGCTACCTCGACTCCTGAGACACCTTCATCGTCCTCATACTTAGAATACGCAGGTCATATGATTCCTCTTCCTTCTCCTCTCTCTCCCATGACATGAGGACATCTCACAGCAATGCGGGACTTCCTCTTGATCATTATGGTTTTCCACATAATATTGCTCAGTTTATCTCATACTCTAACATATCCCCTACACATGGAGCATTCATTGCATTTTTGGACTCTGTCACTTTACTTAAGTATTGGCAGGATGCTAAGGAGGATCCAAAGTGGAAGGCTCCTATGCTTAAAGAACTTGTGGCCCTTGATAAGAACAAAACATGAGAGTTTGTGTCACTATCACCTGGCAAGAAGATAGATAAATGTAAATGGGTCTTCACAGTGAAGCGGAACCTAGAAGGGAAGATCGAGCGGTAGAAGGCACGATTGGTGGCCAAATGGTATAGCCAGATGTATGACATTAACTTGAGACTTTTGAATCAGTGGCGAAAATGAGCACAGTGACATTGATTTCGATGGCCGTGAATGGTGGGTGGAAGCTACACCAACTCGATGTTAATAATGTCTTTCTTCATAGAGATTTGTTGGAGAAGGTTTACATGGAGATTCCCTCGGGCTTTGGTACGGCCCAAACAGTTGGTAAGGTATGCAGGCTCAAGAAACCACTCTATGGGTTGAAGCAGTCCGTTCGAGCCTGGTTTGATAGATTCAAGAAGGTTATGATAGGCCTGGGTTATTAGCAAATCAGTGCAGATCATTCGGTATTTTCTCTCGACAACACGATGGTCACATCATTATGCTAGCTGTGTATGTCGATGATATGATCATTACTGGGGATGATGAAGGGGAAATTGCACAGTTGAAGGTAAGATTGGGGAAGAAATTTGAGGTAAAGGACTTGGGACAAATTAGATACTTTTTGGGATTGAGGTAGCTTGTGGAGCAGAGGAGATTGTCTTATCCCAGAGAAAGTATGTGCTAGATTTGCTCACAGAGACAAACATGTTAGGTTGCAGGCTTGCAGTCTCTTCAATTTATGTGAAGGCCAAGATAAGTGCATGTGCACGAGAAGTGGAGAACATGTTAATCGTGAGAGGTACTAGAGATTGGTAGGCAGATTGATCTATTTGTGTCACACTCGTTCTGATATCTCAGTTATAGTAAGTGTGGTGAGTCGCTACATGTATGACCCTAGAAAGAGCTATATGGACGCATTATATTACATCCTAAGGTATCTGAAAAGTGCATCAGGGAGGAGTCTTATGTTTATAAAGAATGGATACATGAACATTGAGGGCTATTGTGACTCTGACTAGGTTAGTTGCCAAGATGACAGGAGGTCCACATCTGAATATTGTATGTTCGTATGGGGCAACTTGGTCTCCTGACAGAGCAAGAAGCAATCGGTTGTTGTGAGATCAATGACAGAAGTTGAGTACAAGGCTATGACATTAAGAGTTGTTGAGATGCTCCGGATGAAAAGATTATTAAAAGATCTCAAGGTGAATCACGAAGCAAAGATGAAGGTGTGGTGTGATAGTAAATCAGCGATCAGCATTGTCAGCAATCCTATGCAGCATGACAAAACTATGTATGTGGAGATCGATAGATTCTTCATAAAAGAAAAATTAGAGAGTGAGCTATTGGAGCTTAGTCATGTGGTTATGAAAATCAAGTAGCAGATCGTCTCATCAAATGACTTAGTTCAATAGATCTAGTTAGGATATGTGACAAGATGAGCTTGATAGATATTTTTTGCTCATCTTGATGGGAGTGTTGAAATATAGAAAGTTATTGAGATATAGAAAGTACCGAGATTAGTATCAATTAGCGATTCTCTAATTATATAGTTTTCTATTTGGTTTCTTTCTTATTGTATTTCATTGTACGTCTATATAATATATATAATAGGAGTGTTAGTGATTGAATAAGTGAGTTCCATTTTTCTACTTTATCTCTACATATATTGCTTTTCAAATGTCTTTTGAGGAACTTGAATCTACATCTCTCCAAGGCAAGGCTCATCACCTGCAATTCCTGTTGATTTTGTTTTAATCTGTTTTTGCATTATATCACAGGCATTACAAGCTTTGCAAACCATTCATCATTGGTCAGATGATGTTATATTAGAGGACATGACTCTGCCAGGCTTAGCTGAATTGAAAGGCCGATGGCACGGGAGTCTTGATGCCAGTGGAGGAGGCAATGGTGATACCCTGGTATTTATTGAGGACCTCAACTTTTTTTTTTTTCAATTGTGTTACCCACTTACTCATCAAAAAGAGATCCCTGGGCTTATGGTAGTGATCTAAATATTCAGCTTGCTGTGGGAGGACTGAAATAGATCGATGCTGTCCATGATTGATATTATTCATTTGTATTATGCATAGGCTTATTTTGACTTCCATGGAGAAGATTGGGAATGGGGCACTTACAAGACTCAACGTGTATCATCCTCTAGTGCATATAGTAATAATGAAGGGCTACGCCTTGACAAATTTTTCATTCAAAAAGACAATGCTACCCTCCATGCAGACGGATCATTACTCGGCCCTGTATCTAATCTCCATTTTGCGGTGCTGAACCTTCCAGTAGGTTTGGTTCCAACCGTGGCTCAGATCATCGAATCAAACTCGTCAGAATCAGTCCATAATTTGCGGCAGTGGCTTGCACCCATGAGGGGTATTTTGCACATGGAAGGGGATCTTAAGGGGACTCTTGCCAGGCCTGAGTGTGATGTGCAAATACGGCTTTTGGATGGCACAGTGGGGGGTATTGACCTCGCAAAGGCTGAGTTGCTTGCATCTGTAACTCCAGCTAGTAGGTTTGTCTTCAGTGTGAATTTTGAACCAGTAGTGCAAACTGGGCATGTGCAAATACAGGTGTGAAATGTAACTGTAGGGTTTTTCTTTTTTTAAATACTCATGACATCAGCACCCTGAATGGTTTTGTACTAGCAGTTTACGTACCAAACTACTAGGTTTTCCAGTTGCATGCATCTTCCATAAGTACTATCTACTGCTTTCAGTACTGCTAGGCTTTGGGCCCTTTCTTTTGTGGGTGGCTCTGTGTATGATGAAATGAAGCCAAAATAACAGGAAGGGCTGTAATTTGTCATAACATCAACAGTTTAGAGCATCAATTCTTGTATCCCTTTATGTATTGCAGCTACAATTTTCAGTACGTCTCAGCACTAGGTTTGTGCTGTTTGTGTATTGATGAAAATGAACCAAAATAAAATGGAGGTTCTAGTTTACCCTTTATGCATTGTGTCTAGAATCAACGGAAAGAAGGTTGAAGTTGAATGACAGGAAAAGTAGTAGAATATCAACCTGAAAGTCAGTGATAAACATCTTCCGTTTCCTTAAACCCAGTCTTTGATGCAATGGATTACACCTTTTATGATCTAAGGATCTAACTACCTTTTTTTGGGAAAACAGGGAAGTTTACCGGTTACCTATATTGAAAGTGATTCAATTGAAGGAGACACAGACAAAACCAGAGAGAATACACTGGGTATAATAAAAATTCCAGTCTTGGGTAAGGAGAGTGGAAGAGGTGGGTCCTCAGAGGATATGAGCGAGAAAAGGTTGGTCAGAGATGGTAAGGTTGAAGAGGGATGGGAATTCCAGCTGGCAGAGAGCCTCAAGGGTTTGAACTGGAACACGCTGGACACACGTGAGGTTAGGGTTAATGCAGATATTAAAGATGGGGGCATGATGCTCCTCACTGCTTTAAGCCCTTACGCAAACTGGCTTCATGGTTATGCTGATATTCTCCTGGAGGTTAGTTTCTTTGCACACTATTATTGGAAATTTTTAGATAAGCCCCTCATTATAATTATGAAGTAATTTTTTTCCATACAATAATGAGAAATTTAATTTTCTTAATTTAAATGATTTATACAACAACAAGAATTTGTATCAAATTCCTACCCAAAATTTGGCGTTTGACATCTTCTTGACTCAGATGGTGTGATAATCTTTGAGATATGTCAAGTAAGAGCATCCATATCAGTTCTCTTTAATTTAATTTTGGCTTTGTATAAATTATATATGTTTTTCAATGAAGATATATTTGTTGGCTTGTTAGAGTGAGTCCTTTATAGTATGCTAAGTTTTTTTTTTTAAGGTTAAGCCAAGCCTACCATTTTTTTCCATTGAAATAAAAAAAAAAGTTATTTACGTGGATACTGGGAAGAAACAAGTAGGAGAAGGAAATTGAAAAGAAAAAAAAAATCAAAACAGAAAAACAAAAATATTTTTTTTTTGTAATACAAGCATTGACACATTTGGAGGCGGGGGCTGTCGTCGATGAGTTGGTTATCGTTGTACACCAGATTTGGAGGCGGCGGCGTTGTACGCATTCGCTGTACATAGTCACCGGTGAGGTGCCTATCGTCATCGCTGATCGTCGTGGTAGTCCTTGTACACCAGATCTGGATGCGGGCGGAGGCAGACGGTGTACATCAGAGCCGTTAGGGTTTGCTTGTAGAGGAGGAGAGAGGAGGGAAGGGAGGGAAGGAGAAGAGGGAAGGAGGGGGGAGGCGGGTGGCGCCACCTCCACCGCCTAGGGTTTTGTTTTTTGGCTTTTCTCTATTGCCCTTTTGGTTTTCCTTGTTAATTTGCTTTGCTTTGCTTCTGTGGGGGTCAATAGTCTTATAGTATGCTAAGTTGCTTGCATATGCTATATCAATAGATAGCATTACTTTAATTTTTGAGTTTTCCAAGTAGGAAATATTTGTTATTGGACAAGATAAAGGGCCTCCTTTTTCTTTTCTGATTTCTTTCTTTTAATTTTCTTCTGTGGGGGCGAGGGGTAGATCTTATAATTCTTTTTTGGTAATTTAAAAAAGAAAAATGAGGGAAATGGTACGAGCGTTCTCAACTTTTGCAGCAATTGCCAGGACCGAATTTAAAACTCGGTCTAGTTTTTTTTATAACTAATGCCAATGTCTTCTGATTGATTTTTTTGCCATTTCAAAAGGTAACAGGCACTGTTGACTACCCTGTGGTTGATGGATCAGCATCATTTCACCGAGCATCAATTTCTTCTCCAGTGCTAAGAAAACCTTTGACAAATTTTGGTGGATTAGTCAACATAGTGTCAAACCGCCTGTGCATTAGTTCGATGGAAAGTCGGGTCAGTAGAAAGGGCAAGATCTCATTGAAAGGGAACCTGCCACTTACAAGCAATGAGTCTTCGGCTGGGGATAAGCTTGAGTTGAAATGTGAGGTGCTTGAAGTTCTAGGCAAGAACATTTTAAGGTGTATATCTGGTAACTTAAAGCCCAAGAGTATAATCATATTAATTCAAATACATCATTCTTAGTTCTAATGACCCAATATATTCACATAAATTGCAAGTACATTTATTATCTTGAATATGCAATTAGTCCTGCATGTTTTATTTGGCAATACTGACAAAATATAAACCATGGTTAAGACGAGCAAAAGCTGCATATTGTCAACCCAGTCTCAAAAATCATTAGATTTTTGTTATTTGAGAATCAGCATCAGAAATTGTTTAGCTCGATTGAAGTCAAATACAGGGGGAAGTGCTCATTCAAGGGAAAAAATGGCAGGATACGCCAAATTTCCAGCTGCAGCTCTGTAATTTAACAGCTGGCTATTACCTGCTAGCTTCTGATGTGTGAGAGGTGTCGATTGTTTTTTTTTTTGAAGGTTGAGGTGTTGATTGTTGTAACTTGTAAGCAGTAAAGCTTGTAGTGATATGCAATAAAGTGTTAATGTTCCTTTTGATTTTCTTTGACAATAGTGGACAGGTGGACAGTCAGTTGCAAGTAAGTGGCTCAATATTACAACCGATCATATCAGGAATGGTTCGGTTGAGTCATGGTGAAGCTTATCTGCCTCATGACAAAGGAAACGGGCCTCTTGCTAATCGTCTGGCCTCTACGAAGGCACGGTATGCCTCTCTTGGGTATGATCAGATGATAAGTTCTGGAAATGTATCCGGCTTTCTTCGGACCTTGTCTACTTCTTCAGCTGGTATGTTTTCTATATATGTATAATTATTTATTATTATGATATCATTGCTATCATAATTTATGGTAGTACTAGTGGGAAGTCCCAAACCGCAGGTATAGTACAGATGATAATAGATATCATGTCTTTATGAAGTGGCATAGGTTCATGTCCTGAGAAAAACATATGAAAAGTGATATATGCTGAGATTTATGGGCGCCCTATTTTTTTTAAAAAAAAAAACTAGTGGGGAAGTCCTAAAGTAAATTGAATTTCTATATGGTGTTTGGTGACACGACCATTTTTTTTTTGAATGGATGTTTCATTATTTTTTGATCTCTTAATGAGTTATTTCATCCATAAGTTTCTTCAGACAAGGCTTCAAAGTTTGTCAGGTCTCTCATGGAGAATTAGTTACAAGAAAGCTGAAGTTTTATAAGTTTTAATGTTCTTCTTTAGTCTTCTTGATACATTGGAATTATAGATATGTCAATTGTATAACCTTACATCAATATCATTCTTAGATGTTGCAAACTGAACTAATACCAAAATTTCAGGGGCCTTGTCATGCAGAATAACAAAGATCTGTGTTCTAATTGAACAAACATTGGCATTAACTGCATCTCCTTTATTATGTTGTCAATTTGTACTAAATGTGTAATATACCTACATTATACCCCTGTTAGTTATGGATCAGAGAAGTGCTTTATTGTTTTGTAGGTCAACAATCAGACACAGAAAAGAGTAAGGATCAAGAAAGTGTGAAACCACACATGGATGTAAGGCTTGCTAATTTGAAATTGATAATGGGGCCCGAACTAAGGATTGTTTATCCTTTAATTCTCAACTTTGCTGTTAGCGGTGAGCTTGATCTAGATGGTATGGCCCACCCAAAAGGCATCAAGCCTAAGGGCATTTTAACTTTCGAAAATGGTGAGGTCAACTTAGTTGCCACTCAGGTAAGGCTTGCTTGTTTATTTTTCATCACAAAAAAAAAATGAAAGAAAGCCTAGTTTATTTAGCTTTGTGATAGTGTGATGATTGAAGTTGTAAAAAGGTTACATTCTAAGGCTGTTTATTTGGCTCTGTGTTGATGGACCTCCCCCAAAAGACAAAACTTTAGTTGTTATTGCTAAAACCAGAAGATTCAAGGATGTTTCTTAAAAAGTCTTTAACATCTTAGTTTGTTTAAAAAACTGCAGGTTAGGCTAAAGAGAGACCATTTGAATATAGCGAAGTTTGAGCCCGATCTTGGTCTGGATCCTATTCTGGATCTGGTGCTTGTAGGAACTGAGTGGCAATTTAGGATACAAAGCCGAGCCAGCACATGGCAAGACAATCTGGTTGTGACATCAACTCGTTCTGTAGACCAAGATGTTCTTTCCCCTATTGAGGCAAGTCATTTACTGTCAACCCCTGTGCCAACACTGACAAAAAAAATAATAAAGATTGATCCTTGAGTAAAGTTATAAAATAATAAAAAAAATTATAAATAAGTGTTTAGGTCTAGTGTTGCATGCATGAAGGTAAGCAATGGTAACGCTATTAGTCAATGAATATGGTCCTTATCTCAAACTGCAGTTTTTAACTCTGGAACTTTTATCAAAGTTCTTATCGGTGATGTTAAGAAAAATAGTGGAAATGCTAGCGTTGCAAGATCCGGATATAGAGAATTATGAATGACATCAGCACACAACATCAACAGAGCATCACTGAAGTTGAAAATATGTGAAAAAGGCATAATGTCAAAAGCTATTTTAGCAGCGCACTCAAAAGCCGAAAAATCATACTAATAGTGAGTTTTTTGAATTTTTTTGGTAGGCTGCAAAGGTTTTTGAGACTCAACTGGCTGAGTCATTGCTAGAAGGTGATGGCCAACTCGCATTCAAGAAGCTAGCAACTGCAACACTGGAGACACTGATGCCGAGGATAGAAGGTAAAGGGGAGTTTGGCCAGGCTCGATGGCGGCTGGTTTATGCCCCCCAGATCCCTAGCTTACTGTCCCTTGATCCCACGGTCGATCCACTCAAATCCCTTGCTAATAATATCTCCTTTGCCACTGAAGTTGAGGTCCAGCTTGGCAAACGCCTTCAGGTATTCTGCTTTTGTGAGATCTCGCTTCCAATAAACTAAAATTGAATATATTTGGTGAAAATAAGCCATGAGGTTTCATTGTAGAGTTTCCTTTTCTTCATTCTTGTTCTTTGAGGCTTAGATGTGACTGAAAATAAGTAATATTGCAGAATTGGAAATCTTTTTTGGCAAAGAAAGGTAACGAAAACCAGTGTTGCAGTTTGGGAACTTGTATGTTACTTGAAAAATAAATATTATATAAGTGTATTTTTTTTTAAAAAAAATTATGGTGAAAAGTAATCAAGTCTGGTTTGGTGGATTAGTTCATGTATATTTTATTTAGAAAAATAATAGTTTTATTCCTATTCTCTCCCTGACATCTCTTTTCTTTATGTGCTCCTGTTGTGTTTCAGGCCTCAGTTGTCAGACAGATGAAAGATTCAGAAATGGCAATGCAATGGACCCTGATTTATCAGCTGACAAGCAGGCTCCGGCTTCTTTACCAGTCAACTCCATCTAACCGCTTTCTCTTCGAGTACTCAGCCTCTTCTCAAGACTAAGCACCATCTTTTATAACTGTAAAGTGTTTCAATGCCTTGACCAAAAAAAAAAGAAAAAAAAAAAGAAAAGAAAGGAAAAGTGAAGTTCGGATATCAGCCGTTGTGTACAACTGTACATAGATGGAGAAGTTTTGTAAATTTGTAAATTTATTCTTTTGCTCAGAAATGAGTTTGTAAATACTTCGCGAAACTGGCATACTATATTAGATATGACATATTATTTCTGAAACAGGGTAGTATCTTATATTTGAGCGAATTCAAAATATCATAATTCCGGGATGAAGAAAAAAAAATGGCCCTTATTTCTGGCCCTTCTTGTTGTTCCCTTCATTAAATCATCATATTCCTTATTCTTGTTTAGACCTTCACATTTGCAAATACAATGCTCTCTCATAAAAAGAATTTTTAGGGATGGTTCGCGTGTTGTGTAGGGATGTAGTCATAATTTTATCATAAGGAGAGCTGACAAAATTATTATTAATGTAAATTTTTAACTACAATAAATGATTGAAGAAAATATGTATTTGACAATCAATTAAAGATGCTAGTTTAACACATACATGATAACAAACAAACATGAAATCTGATGTGAAATGCTCCAAAATAAAATAAAAATTTAGAAAAAAATGTAACATTATAATGAAAAAGCTGTCATTAAGAGACCGAGTTTTATCTTTTATTTTCTAAATTTCTAAAATTAAAAACTAATCGTGAAATCAGATATCTAAAATTTAGAAAATATGGTGCTGTCGTACTTTTTATAAGAAAGCGATAAGAATCATTACTTTTTTCTATTTTAAAATTTCTTGTGGTAAACAATTCTAAATTTTATATTTATCGATTTATAAAATAATTATAAATAAATTTAATTTTTTCTTTCAATATGTTAAATACATGAAATTAAGCTTTAAGAGAAAATTAATGTATTTAGATCAGATTGTATGAAAATCTCAAGAATAAAGTTAGGTTAAGTTAGTTTTATAATAAACAAAGGTAATCAAAATAATTTTGAGATCAAAATAAAAAAATGAAGGTATTATACCCTAACCGTTGAACATAATCCATAATCGTTTTTAACGGATGACCTCGTTTAGTGTATTCCAGACAATACCGTTGCAACGTGATAAATTTCAATTATATATCATATCCAATTAGGATTTTATCTCAAAAACTATATTTTTAGGTTAATTATAAGAGAACTTTTTTAGCTTTTTGTCGAGTTTGAGATATTACTGCATTTCATGTTTGATTTTAGGTATTGGAGCCAAAACAAAGATGACAACTTGAGGAATGAAGCTCGGAGCGAGATGAACTGGATTGCACGAAGAAAACAAGTAAAAAACAATTCTGGACAAAATTGCGAACCGTAATTTTGAAAATTACGATAAGTAATTCTAAAACTCATCTTTTTCCAGTTATGTTTTGACTTGTGCCTAGAATTACGGACCGCAATTCTAAAATTGCAGATCATAATTATTGACGCATGAAGCGCAAATTTGAATTTTGAAAGCAGTTTCTCAGGGGAATTAAAAGAAAAACAGACCCCTTCGTCCAAGAGACATCCCTACCCTCTGAAAAACTGATCCTAAGCAAAAAGAAAAGGAGAACACCATTGGAGAAGAGATCGGAGAAGAAGAACTAAAAAATCGGGCAAGAAATTGAAGATCTTCTTAGTGTATTCTTTCTTTTACTCTTTTCTCATGTTATACTGTTGTTTAGACATGGATTGTTTTGTATTTTCTGACATGATCTGTGGCTAGACACCCTTCTAGGGGTCTAAGTGTAAACTCAATAATTCGGATGATTTAATTATACTCGTTGTTGTTCTTTTAAATTATTGTTGTTTGTTGTGGCTGTTTTGATTGAATTGAATGTATTGCTTTAATCAACTGCATGTTATCCTAGAATTAAAAGTGAAAACCGAAAGGTGGAACTAAATTTTTTGATCCAAAATAATAATTTATGTTGTAGGTCAGATACCGAAATATGAAATCTATTACCTAAAGGAATACCGAGGAAACACTATAATTTATATTAGATATCGAAAGGAGAAGTACAAAATCTAAGATATGCCAAAGTGATTCAATGATGTTAATGGATTTAGACTTGTAAGGTAAGGTACCGAGAGAAGAAATCCAAATTATTTAGGTACGGTATCAAATCATGAAAGTGTAAATTTGATACTAAAATCTGAAATTAAATCCCCGACAAATACTAGAACACATTGAAAGATCAAATTGAGTAAATTAACCAAATGAGTGAGAGTGAAACCAAAAACCCCCTAGATTCTTCTATTTGATAAATTTCAGGTATTGATAATCCTTTATTTAAAAAATACAATTCTAGTTTAAATCAAAATCCTCGTTCGATTATCTAGATTAGTGAAACTGAGAAGAAGATAATTCACTCTTGTCCTTGAGGTTCGATATCTCAATTACTACTTGACTAGGTCATACGCATGTGACTGAATTTGAGTATAAATTAGGGCAATTATTAGCTTAGCAGAAACCGATCACAACAATTACCATAACCGTTGTAACAGAATAAACCAAAACCTATTCAAAAGTCACCATACTGTAACTAGTCAATAAGTTGTCATAACCGTTGCAACTATTATAAATTTCATTCTAACTGGTAGTTCAAATTTATTTAGTTTTCATAACTGTTGTAATGGTTATACAACTATTATAATAGTTATACAACCGTTGTAACGCTTAATACAACCATTATAACACTTATACAATTGTTACAACAGATATGACTGATTTATTATTTATTTCATTGTCCGACTATAAAAGACAATATTTTTCTCTCTCAGTTCATGATTTTTCACAGCCATATATTTGAGAAAACCTAGCTGTTAGCTGATATACAGTCTAGACTCTTGTCTAGTTGATTTTGATCTCAATATTACTTTGTAATACCTTTAAAGAGTGAGATTATGAGATTATTGAGAGTTTGATTGTTAGTTTGTTCGTGTTTCTCCTTTTTGAGTTTTTAGATGTGTTGTCCTCATTATTTCTTTGATCGACGACTGTTCAATTATTTGATGTAAGAGATTGAAGGTCCATAGTTGTACAAACATTATGTTTTAGTGATTTAGTGCAATCAATATTGATGATTGTTGGTTCTGAAGAAATGCTCGTTATAGCTTAACTCTGTTACATTGCGTATTTTTTCCTCTTTTTTTTACTTTATTTATTTTATTATTGGTATATGAATTTAATACTAGACCCTTTAGGATAAAGTGGTATCATAGCAAGTTCTTTAAATTAAGGCACACTTAATTAGATTATTTTAGATTTATAATGACATAAATAAATTATATTAAAGAACTTCTAATATTTGGTCAAAGTATCAAAAGTTTTATTTATTGGAAAACATATATGTTCAATTACCTGAACATTTATAATGTTTGCGATATTGTAGAAAATGGGTGTATATAAGATTTGATGATAACATCAAGAAATTAACTGGATAGTCCAAAATAGATAAAAATAATAATAATTTTGCAGTGAATTATTGTGAATTTTTTAAACTAATAAAATTTATCTAATACTCAAACAGTCGGTCAGTCACAAGTGCATGACCTACCGTGTAGTAAATTGGTGTTGATTTCACAAAGACTAATTTAAATCATCAATATTAACAAATTTCTTAAGCTAGATAATAAAAATCTGAAATTTTATCTAAACTAATCAAAATATAAACTAAAAATTATCTGAACAGAATTAATAGTTTAATCAAAGGTAAAAGAATCTAGAGCTTAGGCATCACTATCCACCTGTACATTAATCATACTATTCATAAGTTTATTCTTAATTTAGAGAGGGTTATCATCTATTTTAGTACTAATTTTCTGATTTGGATTTAGTACCGTACTCTAATTAGGATAAATTTCATGATTAAGTACTTCGTTATTCTTAATTAAAGTCCGTTAAGTGCTGATAATTCTAAATAATTTAAAGATTAATTATTCACGATTAGGTTCTTCCAATTAAATACTCTAAAGGTTCAAAAAATTTCATCTAGCCTAGATTTCACAGTTAGGTTCTTTATCTAGGTCTAAAAACTGCTTTTGGGTCCGAGTACCATTAGATTTGGGATAGAAATCTAATCAATTCTCTCAAAGCATGTACCAATCTAAAATTTATTTATAATTTATGAATCTATGCAACTTAGAATTCTAATCCTAAGCAAGTTACTAATACAAATATGGAATTCAATTCAGACACAACTAATTCAATCACAAAAATAATTCACAGAAATTAAAAACAAAACTAACAAAAAAAGTACGATTAAAATGCAATAAATTTCAAGTTTACATGCCTACGCTATTGAATTACTCTCTCATGGAGGAGAAAAAATCACAAAAATAATCGATAAAATCTTAGAAAGAAATCATAAAAAGTACAGAAGTTACACCCAATTTTGTATCTCAATCTCCGCCTTCTTTCTCTTTCCTCAGTAGAAAAATAAAAATCTCTTTCTTTCTCTCTCAAGAAAACCATCTAATAACGTTTGAGAGTGGTCCCTATAGTTTTCTTTAACCCTTCTATATAGAAAAATGCTAAAAATAAAACCAGAAAAACTAAGAAATCACCTAAAATAGAAAAACTGCACACTGCACACAATTTGACCTATTTGATTCGAATAGAGAGTCCATTCAATCCGAATAGGTATAAGTGTTGGTCGGCTGACTGAGTTGGCTTGAAATTTGGCTAAGTACTGAACTCTGCAATTTTCTTTTGTTCAGTCCGATTGAAGGGTGGATTCGGACAGAATGGGCAATGCTTCGATTGGGCTTCAAATTTAGCTCATTGCTATTGTTCGGTCTGAATCATTATTTTAAAATGCGGCCGCATGGCCATATATGCGATCCACTTATGCTTATGCGGTGTGATGCCACATGCATAAGAGTATCATCCATATATTTAACAATATGCATTATTTTTTAAATATTTATCGTATTAAGTCTATAAAATTAATTATATTATATTTTTCATGCAAAATATTCAAAATTTTATTAATATCTTATTATATTTTCTTATTTTACATTAAAATTCTTCAAAAATAAATGATCATTTCAAATATTATAATATTTTTTTAGAATACATATCCACATATGTAAACCGCATACTGAACTGTATATGCGCCCGCATGTCGCATATGCGCTACGTAGTGGTCAACCGCATGTATATTGAAATCCGTATTTTAAAATTTTGGTCTGAATAATGGTGGCATTCTGTCTGAATAAGTGTTGTTGGATTTGATTTTTCTGCTTTGCTTCAATTTCCTCTAATTCGAACTTTCGAACTCCATTTTTCTCTAAATTTCTTTCAGAATTTGCAATATCAATAAGGCTACATCATTGATTTGAACTTGATGCAATTTAAACCCTAATTAAAGCTTATTAAATCCTAAAAAGTTAAGTCCTGAAATTAAAGCATGCATAAAATATATCATTTAAATCCATTTATCATAAATATCATTCTTAATTCAGTTAGCAAGTCAAATACATCTTTTATTTGATGATATAATGAGTTTCTATGACATGTAGTGTGTACTAATCATTGTATATAAAGGCAATGATCAAGTTAAAAGTGAAAAGAAGGATTCCTTCTCGGAGTCGGGAGATGAGCAAGAATAAAGTTTCACTATTATGATAAATGTCAAAGAAGACTCTTCTCCAAACATTATTGATGAGATTATTACTAACAAGAATAAGGAGATTAAATTTAAGCAAAAGCTAGCACATCCACTTCATCAAGCCAAACTAATAAGGTATATCTAAATTTTTTTTATAATGGAGATGAGTCTAAACTGATGAAGGTAGTGAGATAGAAGATTCAAGTATGTTTTTAAGTAATTAAGTGATACATGATAGTAATAATATATTATAAACTATGCTTGATGATACAAATAAAATATTACTCACAAAGGAAAGAATTATCGAAGAATTAAATGTAAAAGTTATTGAGTTCGAGTCTAAGGTCAAAGAAGATGAGACAACAATCAAAGAACTTAAAAGTAGAAATATTTATGATTCACACCTAAGTGAGATGGAATCATTAAAAATTAAAATGTAGAACCTAAAAATTAAGAATCGAGTTTTGAGAATATCTAGTGACTTGAAATGTAGCACTAAAATGAATGTCAAAAAGATTTATGTGGGTCAAAAGACACATGACAAAATAAGACTTAGGTATGTTGAACCCCTACCCTCATCGGTATCTAAGGTCAGCGAAAGCCCCCCAAAAAAGAAAACAATATCAAAAATTAAAAAATAAAAGTGACAATGTGCAAAATAAAAAAATATAACAAAAAAAGCATAATCATGCATATCAATATAAATATTCAAATAGAAAGAATATGAACACCATTAAGGAAATAGGGATATATTTAACAATCATTACTCAAATGAAATTTATTTTAGAGATCCCGATAGTTAGTTTTATGAATTGAAAGATCAATATGTCATAAAATTAGACTCAAAGAAATGAATCACAAAAAAATACTCCAACATCCGCATATCTCAAATTATCTGAGGACACGAGCTCAAGAATTTAAATATCACTACAACTCTCATTTTATGCAAAATAGTGACAAAAGATCCTCAAATGTATTGTGTAATTATTGTTACAAGTTAGATAGGGTGTCAATTATTGACCCGACTTGACGGGTTAACTCGACCCGACCCAAATCCAATCCGACTCGACATGATCCGAAGATAAATGGATCAGATATAGATTTAATTTTTTTGACCCGAATAGAGTCAGGCCGGGTTCGGGTCAACCCGACCCGACCTGATTAATTATGTTTTTTGAAGTAATTTTGTGATTTAGTACTAATTAAATCTTAAATATATACTAATTATACATGATGTGTATTCTGCTAAGCTAATAAATACCCTAATTAATACTAATTTTAGCCGCAAGCATATGGCCTAGTCAAGTAGTAGTCGGGGTGTCGAACCACAAGGACAAGGGTGAATTACCGGTTCTCACAAGTTTCACTAATCTAGACAATCGAATGAGAGTTTTGTATTAAACTAAAAGTGCATAAATCTAACAACAACAACTAAAAAAAGTTTATCAAATAAAGGACTCTAGGAGTTTTCGGCTTCACTCTCACTCGTTTGGTCAATTCACTCTATTTGATCTTTAAATATGTTTTAGTGTTTGTTGGGGATTCAATTTCAGATTTTAGTACCAAATTTACACTTTCGTGGCTTGATATCGTACCTAAACAATTTGAGTTTCACGATTAAATACCTCACCTTACAAGTTTAAGCCCATTAATATCAGTGAATCACTTTGGCATAACCTAGATTTTATACTTCGCCTTTCAGTACCTCACACAAATTCTAGGGTTTTCCTCAATTTTCTCTTAGGTAATAAGTTTCACGATTAAGTACTTGGCTTACGACCTAAATCATTATTTTGGGTCAGAAGATTCAGTTCCACCTTTCGGTTTCCGCTTTCACTTCTAGGGTAACATGCAGTTGATTAAAACTAAGCATTCAATTTAGACAAAACAACAATCACAAATAATAAGAACTAAAAGATCAACATACAAGTACAATTAAACCATTCGAGTTATCGAGTTTACACCTAGACCCCTAGAAGGGTGTCTAGCCACAAATTATGTCAAAGATTGCACAAAGATTCATGTTTAAACAACAACACAACATGAGAAAAGAGTAAAGAAAAGAATACACCAAGAAGATCTACGATTTGTCGCCCGGTTCTTGAGTTCTCCTTCTTCAAATCCTTCTCCAATGGTGTTCTTCCTCTTCTTTCTTGCTTGAGATCAGTTCTCCAGTTAGTTGAGAGATGTCTGGGACAAAGGGGTGTTAAAACCTCTTAATTCCCATGAGAAAACCATTTTAAAACTGCAAGTTCGTGCTTCCAGCTCCAATAATTGTGGTCCGCAATTTTGCACTTTCTTAACAAAGCGAACCAGTGAGAGAATCCCATTATTGCGGTCCGTAATTTTTGTCCAGAAGTGTTTTTCACTTGATTTCTTCGTGTAGGTTCGATCCATCTCGTTCCAAGCCTCATTTCTCATGTTGACATATTTGTTTACATTCCATAACCTCCAAAACAATAAGAAGTGCAGTAGTATCTCGAACTCGACATAAAAACTGAATAAATTTTTAACAATTAACATAAAATGTACAATTTTTGAGATAAAACCCTAATCGCACATGATATATAATTGAGTCTTATCAATACACTAATTAAGATTAATTATAAATTAATTATATTTTTAATTGCTTAAAATTATATAAAATAATTAACAAATATTTAATTATTACACAGGTCAGGTTGGGTCGACCCGTGACCCGATCGGGTCGGATATGGGTCAAGAGTTTTTGACCTAAATTTAAACGGATCAGATAAAAAAATAATAAAATATTATGACCCGACCTGACCCGACCTGACCCATTGACACCCCTAAAGTTAAATCATATCTCAATTGAATGCAAATTTAGAAATGGAGACAACAAGACAAATCAGTAATTTGTGAATGAAAATTTTAAGAATCAATTTAGATTATTTTTAAGAAAAATAATTAGAGAAAAGATTAAATTTGCTTTTTATCAAGACTTGATAGAAGCTCATAGCGAAACAAAAATCCTAATTTGATTATATGTTCATATGTTCGACTTCATGTTTAACTTACCCGTATTAGGGTGTTAAGGTTCCAGATAATATTCGATTTTATTTGTGATTTGATTCGAAAAATATTGATAATTATCTGATTTATATCTATATCTGAAAATATCTGTATCCACCTCCGTATTTGAAGTTATTTTACGGATAATGATACGATTTGACTATTATCTATATGTATCCGATCATTTATCTATTATTCATCAATATCTGACGGCATCCGAATATATTCAATCTAATTTTATCTGAATAAGTAATTGAAATATTTCTATTATATATTTTTTAATTAGATTTTTAGTAGAAACGGCGATCATTAAAATCATAATATGGATTATTTATTTATGACCCGAATCCGATATGAATATAAAAAGAGTAAAAGACACAAGAGGCTGGCGATAAGTCCGAGGTCCCTTCGCCACCTGGTATTCAGCCGGACCCAGGACCTCCACGCGGCTACTTTTGACGAATCGTAACCGTCGTTTTTGTCCTGTTATTACTTTCCAGGCAGCCATGCCCATGAACGAAACCCCCATTAAATCACTTTCTCGTCATCGACTAAATTTATGACCTTCCGATCAACATCTCACGATTCTTATTGTCCGAGTTCTATTAAAGGAGAAACGGAGTTCTTGTTTCTTCTTATGGAAAAATTTCCTGAACATGGAGTATGGGTTTGTCACGGTGGGACCCGTAAAATGTCACAACGAAGCTATGAACATTGATTATTCGGGGTCTAGATACCTTATTATTCCTTTTTCGGTTTCCGACTTTTTTCCCAATCTAAACCCTAGGTACTCCTGCAATTGAAGAAACCCTAATTCGATGTACTATTCTAGGCTGCAAAATATCCGCAATTTGCTTTCTCAAACGGATCAGCTCCTTTCTAAAACCCAGTTTATGCAAGTGTCGGATCTATTCGTGCTGAGAAGATTTCTCAATCGATAGTGGAAGCCGGTTGTTCGTGATTTTGATCTAGGTATGAGTTTTTCTCTAATTTGAATTTTGTTTGATTCGATTTTTTGTGGGATCCGGGTTTTTGAATTTTTTTTAATTAATTATTTTCAAATTTCAGGCCCCGATTTTTCTCTATTTTGAGACCATGCAACTGCAGTCATGTTAATTGATTTGCGATTGGGGTTACGATCATTCCTGCGCTTATAATGGATGGTCATTATACTGATTTTGCATATTTTTTCTTCAAACCGACGGTCTGTAAATGGACAACGGTGTTGGGAAATCGTTTTTGTCAGAAGTTGTTGAAAATAAATCAAGGTCAATAATTTGTGCCAAAAATCACAAGAAACTCACTGGAATACCTTCTTCTCAGAGCGGAAATCTAGGTTTAGGTGTGAAAAGTGAACAGAGATTGCATGCAGAATGTGAGAATAATAAATCCTCCAAGGGGAAAGGAGCACTGAAGGAGGTGCCTCTGAATGCTTTTGGGGCAGGGATTAAGAGAAGGAGAAATGGGTCTAATGCATTGCGGGTCAAGCCTAACGTGCCCGGTTCCAACCCCAATAAGGAGGAGGGTTCAAGGAGCCATAATGATCCTACATGGGCTGATAATTCTGGGAGCACCACTGGAAGTTCACTACTGAAAGAGGAGAAGCGGAGTTGTTTAGGTGACAGTGCAGAGAACAGGACTCCTCAAAAAGGAAATGAGAGAAGTCTCCAAAAGGCAGATTCAACTTCAAGCTCTGGGGCCACTTCCTCTCGTTTATCCGGTCAAAAGAGGAAAAAGAGAACAAAGTACCCTAAAGAAGTAGAAGTAGATCTTGAGGAGAATGCCGCGCGCATGCTTTGTTCCCTTTCAGATCAGAGGTCAGATTTGAATGTCTCAAAGCCAGTAAATGGGGTGCACATGTTATCTGATGTGAAAGAGAGTAGTAAGTTGGTGGGTTCGTGTTGGGTTTTGGGGCCTAGAAGGCATGAAGGTTTTGTTAGGAAAAGGCGCCGTTTCTATGAAGTTAAGTTGAGGGATTTTAATCCATTTTCCATTGTCAAGTGGAGAATAAGTGTTTATTGGCCTCTCGACCGTGAATGGTATGCTGGTTTCGTGCAAGAGTATGACCCGGTAATTCGCAAGCACTCTATCAAGTATGAAGACAATGAGGAAGAATGGCTAGACCTTCACAATGAGCGGTTTAAATTCTTGCTCTTCCCTAGTGATGTACCAAACAAATCTAAATGTAATGAAAACAAAAATCCTAATTTGCTATTGGGAGAAAATCTTGAAGAGAGAGAAGAGGATTCAGACGCTAGCATTGATAAGATTGTGGACACAAAACCAGTAAAATCCTTGCTCACATGCTCCTTGTACCAGCCGAAACCCAATTTATTACCTGTAATCTCCAATTGTGATAACTTTGAAGTAAAGGCAGATAAGAGCCCAGTTAAAAATGACAGGTTCATCAATGTTTATTCTAGGAAACGATTTCGGAACAGGAAGGAGAATCTCAATTCCATATCATTACTTGCATCTGCAGTTCAAACCAACCTAGCTGGTGCAACTAGGATTTTTCTAAGAAATTTTGGAGTTGTACTGAAATTGAACTTACCGCAAGATTTGTTTGCGGGACAGGGTTTGATTGGGATGCATTTCTGGCATTGGCACTCATTATTCCTTCCTTACCATGGAGCTTTAATTACCATGTCTCCACTGGTTAAGTTAGAAATAATGGTCTCGGACAGCTCATCTAGTTCGAGATATGTCTTGTCTGAGGTTTGTTTGAGGTCAGCAGTTTCTCTCTTTTGTTTCCTTGTGCGAATATTCAACAAGGCAAATGAGTGCAATGGTAAAGAGTCCAAAGTGCCGGTTACTTCAATCACGTATACAATTTCAGGCTTGCATGATTATAGGGGTCAGGCTGTCATAGGTTTGTTCAGCTTCTTTCAGATTACTAATTTGAGATGGGCCTATCTGCAGAAGAAAATTATTTGTGAATGCTCATGCTCATGCATGAAACTGGAGGTATTAATATTTATTTAATCTAAAGCTTGTTAAAACCAGTCATTTATACTTTACCTAAAAAGCTCCGAATCTTCCTTTCCTTACTTTCCAAGTAGAAAAGATAAATCTCTTGATTGTTTTCATTAAAAATAAACATTTTATCATTTATACAATTGCAAAATTATTTTTTCAACTGAGCAGGATTCTCCGAGTGGATTGGTCGACCTGCTGTTGGCGTGCCAACCAGTTTTCTCTGGTGTAAATCCAATGATATTTTTCATGAACAAGAAAAGCACCTCGGAACCGTCTTCAATCATACGCGGTCTCCCTGATGAAATGATATCTGGTTCCAGTTCTTCCCAAAACCTAGGACCGACCACCTTAGTGTGTGTTTCTGAGGATGCCAATAATAAAGATGGCTTTGCTACAAGTGGTAACAATATAGATGACAAGGACACAATAGTGCTTTGTCCTCTGACCACCTCTGTTGTTGAAGTTCCAGTTGATGAAATCTCACATGTAATTGCATTGCCAGCACCAGTACAGATGACAAATGCATTGATGCACATCTCCACACCAACTGCTCCAAGATCCACACTTAATCGGGCCCGCCCCACTTCTTTCCCAAAACTGTGGCCCTTGAGTGATACACTTTTATCTAAGAAACCTCGCTCTGATACCTTATCTCAACCATGGCCTGTTGAACCAGGTTCAAAAGGCCAAGTTGACCACCGAAGGATCCAACACAGTAGCAAATGTTCAAAGCCAAACCACTCTGATTACGTGTTGACCTGCTATGCAAATGTGCTGGTCACAGCTGACAGCAGAGGTTGGAGGGAATGTGGGGCTCATGTATTGCTGGACTCTGATGATCATGAGGGTGTGAGACTTTGTGTGCAGTTTTTCAGAGAGACAAAGTACTTTTACTGTGCAAACCAGGTTATGCAGCCAGGGTCCACAAATCGGTACACCCATGCAATGATGTGGCGGGGTGGAAGAGACTGGTCTTTAGAATTTACCGACCGCAATCAGTGGTTTATTTTCAAGGAAATGTATGAAGAATGTTATAATCGAAACATGAGAGCTGCCTCTGTTAGAAATATTCCTACTCCTGGTGTACAAATGGTTGAGGGTGAAAATATGGTCGATTTCAGACGGCCATTTGTGCACGGGCTCGGGTACATCAAACAGATTGGTTCTGATATAGATGTAGCTCTCGACCCATCTAGAGTTATTTATGACATGGATAGTGAAGATGAAGAGTGGATTTTGGGTTTCAATGGAGAGAGAAAGTTGACTGAAGATCTATTTGAGCGGGTTATGGATAAGTGTGAAAAACTTGCCTACATGAATCAGTGCACAGAGTTCACCGCTGAGCAGATTAAAGAGCTAATGGGGGATATGGGTCCGATAGATGTTGTGAATGAAGTTGTGGGATACTGGAGTACCAAGAGGAAGAAGAAGGACATGCCTCTAATCCGTCACTTACAGGTTTAGACTGTTACTCTCAACTTATCTATTATCTTTTTGGAATATTTGTGGAAAGGGCTCTGTTGTGTGATTAGTTTGCAATTTCATGTCACTCATTTCATTTTTTCTTGGCTTGAAACATTTCAGTTTGGGTTCATATTGAGTAAGATTAAAAAGAAAAGAAAAAACAACAAACAAATGACAGCTTTTAACAATGAAAAATGGGCTTGGCTTGTAGGAAAATGAATATGCTTAAATTTATTATAGGATTTGCTGATACAACGGGCTTAATATTTTCCATTCTTGTCATCATCTGTCCATAATCAGAATTTTAGTTTATTTGTGCCAGGCTTTTCTTCAGGTTTGAAATATTCCAGGGTCCTTTTTGCAATTGTGGGATAATTTCTCTCTTCTCTTGCTTTACAGCCTCCACTGTGGATGCATTACCAGAAGCTGCTAGATGAATGGGAGTCCTCAGTCAGAAAAATACTGCAGGCACCCCACAGTGCACTCAGCAAGGCAGCACCCCCAGCTGAGAAGCCGCCCATGTTTGCCTTTTGTCTCAGGCCCCGTGGCCTCCAGCTAAAGCGGCCCCAGAAGAAGCTGCTCCTCTCTTCCCGAAGCAATAGCAGGTCCCACAAATCTGGTAATTTTTTTGTTACTATTTTTGTCTGTATTATATTTTTTGTGGGTCTTTTTGTTTATTTCCTGTGATTCTTTTTCTTACATTCTTGGGCAAATGGCAGCCACTACTAATTTCATGAGAGACATTATGCTTTTTGAAGTTGTTAAATTTTCTGTACAATGAATCAGACATTTATTGCTGTTATTTTACTCTGAGTTGTCTAATAGATCTCTTTTGTATTACATTTCATCTCAGGAAGGAGACTTAGCACACCATCTCGAGAGAGAGTTGCATCTATTTCCAGGCTCAATCATCTAAGTAGAGCAGGGGTATCAGCGTCACATTTCCCTGACAACCACCAGGTGGTTCCATCTCTCTCTCATAATCAGAACGTGTTGATGGGTAAGCGGGTGCGCCCTTCAGGTTCTGACATGCCTGACAGGATGAACCCGATCAGTTTGCCTTCTGACAACCTATGGTTCCTTAAAGAAGATGTGGAGGAGTTCAAACTGAGGGATGCACAGAATGCCGCAATGCATGCGGCAAACATGGCCAGGCTTAAGAGGGAGAAAGCCCAACTGCTTATGCAAAAGGCTGATCTGGCAATGTACAAAGCGCAGTGCGCACTCATGATTGCTGACTCAATAAAATCTTCCAAAGGGTAGTGAAGCTGCTCGAAAGGTTCTCAGGGTATTTTTTTTTTCTCTCTCATTCTAAGAGGGTTTATATAGTCTCCAAAGAAAATATGTTAATTGGTTGCAATTGAGTTTACTGACTGAGTTGGTGGGGTAGGTTCGAGCTATGGTTGATTTGTCAACTCTTTTTTTTTTGCATTAAAAAAAGAGCCCATTTCACCTAGCTCAGACTTATTGTGTCCCTTTTTGGCGATATGTTGTTAACTTGTTTCCATCTTGTGATCTGATGGAGAATATTGCTCCGGTAAATAGGCCCTCTCTTCCATCTCTCTCTGGCAATTTTCATTTTGTACAGAATGTTTAGTTAAAGATAGTGCATTGTGGTGGATGTTGATGTGTTAATCGTTCTTGATCTTTTTTATCTGTCTTATCTAGTATAGAGGTATATGTTGTGTGCCGACCTCATTTAATCTCATATATCCTAGGCGATGGTGTGCACTTTTGTATGGTGAACATTAAAAATTTAAAGACTAGTTTAGGATGCGTTGATCGATAACCTCTTAAAATCACGCTAAACAGAGTTTTATATTTGAAATCAAACACTTCGCATGCAATCTATATCACGCAATCATCTGAAATGTGTGAGGGGGTTTATCGCATGATTTATCTATTTCGTATTTTCTATAAACTTAATTATAAAAAAAAAATCAGTATCACTCTGATAAAATGATATTCAGATTATATTAAATTTGGTCGATTTGATGTAAGAACGTCGTCAATTGAGCCTCTCATTGTTATTTGTTAACGAGTTCCTTGCAAATGGGGAAATCGGTTTAAACAATCTATTTGGGAGCGTTGCGGTCTTGCGGATTTACTTGATAATAATTGCATTTCTTATCAGCACGCATCATGTTTGCACAAATATTTTTTAAAAGTATATAATTTTAATTAAAATTATGAAATATATATATTTTTTAAAAACTGTGTGCAACTATGTTTTGTACGAAACTTAATGCGAAAAATAATTTATCAAAAACTGTTTCACCTTTGATGCTCCAAAATGGATATTGCGAATTTCGTATCAGTCTATTAAATAATTGTTTTTTTTGGAATATAAATTCGTTTTAAGTCTCTATAGTACAGAGTCTAATACAGAAAAGAAAGGAACAATAAACTTGCTACACTGCACAATTTGAAAAAAAAAAGTTTTACACAAGGAAAAAACACAACGTTGAATGTAAACTGTGGGTTCATACATTTAGTAAAGGCTTTCCTAATCAGAAAGCTGCTAAAGTCAATACAGACTTCAATAAAAAGGGGGCAAAAATACAATTAGAATAATCAGTAAGCAACTTCAGTTGCTTGAAGGACAATCCTGCAAAAATGTGAAAAACTAAATAGAAAAATAAATAGAAGGGACAAAATATATAATGATGATTTTTGTAGTTCTGTGTAACCCTCTTATTATGTTCTCATGCATTCAGCGAGTACAAGGGCGAGTTTATATTATGTACTATTCTTGAGGTACTTGTTTATTACAAGTTCCCTCCCCTTTCTCCCATCTTCATTCTCACATCCGGATTTTTAAGTAGAAACAACATATTCTCAGCTAAGGCTTCTGTACCATTCCTTCCAACCGGGTGAAGAAGGCCTGTAATTCCGTGTTCAACAATTTCTTTCGTGCCTCCTGCTGTCCTGCATCCGTTCCCAACACCTGAAAAGAAATAATAACAATAATTTAAAAAAAGGAAGTAACAATGAATTTAGTAAGACTGTGAAACCAATGGAAGGAATGTAACAACAGAGTTTTTCTAGCTCACGAAACATTAGCTCGAGAAAAATAATGTTAAAAAAAATTACAAGTACGCCAAAATTTAATTTACATTGCGTTATTGCGTTATTGACTTTTCCCCTTACCCATAAATCAAAACATCCAATTTTAAAATTTTAGAGCAAAGTTAGTATGAGCTTTCACTCAAGCTCATCAAGCATTTTGATGAACTTTGACTCAAAAAATATAATTTAGCATTTTCAATTTAGATTTATGTTACTTAATAAAAAAAATTATATCAAAATCTTTCAGATTTTTTTTTTTCATTTTAGAACATTTTAGGTACATTTTCAGATTTTTTATTAAAATGGATTCCAAAATATTAACAAAATAATGAATGATTGTAAATGAAGATATGTCATTTTATAAATTTAAAATAAATACTTAAAAAAAAACTAAAAATGAGAAAAAATTGTATATCAAGAGCTTTTGATATGTAAAATTAATTGAGCAACATAAGTCAATTTGGAGATATTAAAATATATTTTTGAGTCAAGCTCATCAAAAGACTTTTGATATAAAATTTATTTAAAAATATGAAGTAAAATATATTTTTAGTCAAAACTCAAAATTTTATTTATCTGGTTTATGGATTTTCTAGCATTAAATAATCTCTAAAGACGCGGCGTTGTTAAATCACACAAAGAAAAGGCTAAAAACTACGCCTAATTTTTAACTCCTCGGCCGAATCCATCAAGTAATATTGCGAGCTCAAATCCGGCCCATAAACTCAAGCCCGTTAGGCCCGCCTAAATGTTCTCTAAATACCGGGAAACCCTAACCCCGCGCCTCCTTTTTTATGTTCACAGCTCAAAACCTCCCTCCCCCCTCTCCCACCAGCGCCGTCAACTTCTCACCTCCAAACCTAGCCCAGTCGCCAGGATGCCTCCCAAGTTCGATCCCAGCCAGGTGGTCGATGTCTTCGTCAGAGTTACTGGCGGTGAAGTAGGTGCCGCATCTTCGCTTGCGCCTAAGATTGGACCGCTCGGTCTCTCCCCGAAGAAAATCGGAGAAGATATCGCCAAGGAGACAGCCAAGGACTGGAAGGGTCTGCGTGTCACCGTCAAGCTAACTGTCCAGAATCGTCAGGCTAAGGTGCTTGATTCGTTCTTTTTAGATCTGTCAGTTTTTGAACATTTTATGTTGATTTTGTTGGATCGATTGCTGCTCGCTGATCGTTGATACGCCTTCCAAGATAGAAATAGACTGTGTAAGTTATAAGTAAGATAAAACAATTGGAGTTAGGTAGCAAAGATCTTAAATAAAATGTCTACGCTGGAATTGGTTTGCATCGTTGTCGCATAACATTTGAACACAGTGCCACTGTCTGTGAAATGGAAACAACTAAAATCAATGTCAGGACTGTCTTAATTAAATTAAAGGTATGATTATTATCTGTAAAAAATGTGTTTCCTTTGAAGTCTGTAATTTCAGTCATACAATACAGAATGTCTCAGCTTAATAGCATTGTATTTGATCTAAATGCATACTGGTATAGGAAATTTCTTGTCATACTATAACATTTTTGTTATCAGCAGCCTAATACTGAATTCTCTGCGAATAGCTTAATTGTTCATCTTTTCAAAGAAAATCACCCAGTTGCTAACAAGTCTGACAATTCAAAAAAACAGGTGACTGTTGTTCCCTCTGCTGCTGCCCTGGTGATCAAGGCCTTGAAGGAGCCAGAGAGAGACAGAAAGAAGACCAAGAACATCAAGCACAACGGCAACATCTCCCTTGATGATGTGATTGAGATTGCACGTATCATGCGGCCTCGCTCAATGGCCAAGGACCTAGCTGGTTCTGTGAAGGAAATTCTCGGCACCTGTGTGTCAGTTGGGTGCACAGTTGATGGGAAGGACCCCAAGGACCTCCAGACTGAGATCACTGATGGCGAAGTTGAAATTCCATCCGCTTAAGCATGGTTATCCTTGTTTTAATGCACAATTTTTCTTGGGTTTTTAGGTTTCGGCTGTTATGTTTTGAAGTTATATGGAACATCTTTGGGATTTTGAATCAATTTTGGTACGAGCAGGCCAATATTTATGTTTCATTTCGTGTTCTTGGCATGATATATCATATATGTGCTTTGCAGCAACACACGTTTCATTTCTGTGCATTTAGGTGATCAGTTGAATATTAATTATCAATGCGCATTATTTCTCAAATATGCTGAGATGACGTCATTAGGTAATAACTAGTCTAATTTATGAATTATTTTTTCCCACGCATTGCGGTGGGAAAATATAATTTATGAATTAATAATAAAAATTCAAACTTTGATGTAAAATTATGTTCTATTGTCATTCTTCCACTTTATTTTAGATTCCAAGAAACTTTTCTTTTAATCGCGTTTATTCATTCGATATTTTATACGATAATGATATATAGTGGCTTAATCATTGTCGGTGCATAACATCATATGTTCATACAAATTGATAAGAGGTGAAAAATAAAATTACAAAATCAAATAGCTTAGGTGGTCGTACAAAACAATAATCAGGAACCAGTATGCATCAGTTCACCAGTTTTTATTAATAATAATTATTATTAAAAATAAGAGTGAGAATCGTAAAATTTCAAATATACAAATGGCAACGCGTCACTGCTAATGGCGCGTTTCAAAAAAATAATGAAACGCGCAACTGGTAGTGGTGCGTTTCGTCCAAATCCCTGCACAAGTGAGATGAAGAGGCGTTGCGCGTTTTGTATATATAAGAAGCAAACGCGCCACTGACAGTGGCGCGTTTCATAAAAATAATAATATATGAATGGCAGTGGCGCGCTGCCATTCATATATTTGAAATTTTACGATTCTCACTCTTATTTTTAATAATATAAATTTAATAATAATTATTATTACTAAAAACTGTCAGTTCACTTGGTTCAGTTGCTTGAAGCGATGATGTTGGTAATAAAGATAGAGTAATGTTTTTTTATATATAAAAGCTGACAAAATACTTGTTGTTTTTTAATATCTTTTTGGAAAATAAAGTAATGATTCTTAAAATAATAAAACCAGCATGAAGAAGAATTTAGCCTTATTATTTTATTGATCATTATTCTTTTTCTTTTTTGAGGAAAATTTAAAGATAGGTAAAAAACTAAAGGAAAAAATGGTGAAAATAAACACAATTCAGAATTCGATGAACAAAAAATATGAAAAAAATAAATTCGGTGAGAATAAACACAATGCAGTGAATAAAAAAATATGAAAAAAATTTGAATCAAACATTATTAAAAGAAAGTGTCATCTCCAAAAGAGAAACAAATCATAATCTTGTTTTTTCTAACATAAGTCGTACTTATAAAAGAGAGAAATAAGAGAGGGCGTTGTACCAAGTGTTATCCTTTAAAATTAAAAATCAATAGAATAAAGGGTAATAGATCTACTAAGTCACACCCCGAAAAATTTTTGTGTTATCCTCTCTGAGTCCGAACTCGGATTGGTCTTTGATTTATTAAAAATGTATGTTGAAATTTTTTTTATACCGATAAATTAATGGGTTTTAACCAGCTAAGATATTCAATCCGATTGGAGCTACACCCTGGAAAAATTCCTGGCTCCGCCCCTGCCTGTGAAGCGAAGTTGTATTTATAACATGTTTTAAAATCAAGCTGTCAATAAAAGATTCGGCAGCCAAGATATCGGCAATCAATTTGCATTTGTCTGTGAAGCGGATCCGATCCATCCGAGGCGTCTTTTAAGAGTCGCTAGTAGGATCGAATTTCTTGCGCTGCACTGTGCAGCGTAATATATCGTGCGTTCGATCTATTTTGAAATTCGCGCTATTTCAATTTAAAAAATCCTCTTTGATAATACAAAGATCGCCTATTCGTGTAGCGCGCTGTAATGCTGTCAGGAGGGAGTTCACATCTTCTATAGTGAACACTTATAAAGTGGACAATTTTTTTTACTACAGTACCAAATAATATCAAAATCTGTACAGAGTGATTTTAAACGGTTCAAATTTTAATTGACCACTATATAAAATACAATACTACAAAAAATATTTGTCCGTCAGGGGAGATACTATGGGGAAACTATAATGCTGAGTAATTTGGGTCTGGGCCTAAATTATAATGGAATCTTTTCTTTTGTAATGAACGGCTCAGATGTATTTTATTAGTTGACATCAACGGTTTATGTTCCTTTTTGTGATAGATATTCATATTTTTTTTAATCTCCTTTTATGGAGGAGTAAGGAGGTTGGAATGTTTTGATTTATATGTTGCTTGGCGTGGTTGAGCAATCGGTCAAATTACAAATCTGATTTGCTTTATACATGCTTGAACTGTTGATAAGCTAATGCAGCTAAACACACAATGCTTTCTGATAAACCATCTCCAGTGACATTGTTTTATAGAACTGAATTTTGTTCGAGAATGATATGTTGCATGATAAATACTCAGGCACTGAATGAATATTTTATTGTACTTAATAAATTAATTTGATCGTGGGTTGTTTGCGTACAAATGTGTCTAGTAATCCGTAGGGACTAGCATCGAACTGCATTACAATTGTCTAAAATAAATCTTGGGGCCCAAAAGAAAAAATACAAATATTTTTTCAGTGCCCTCTTGCTAAAAAAAATAATAATTTCTGATTATTTTACCCCTATGAGTAACTAGCGGTCGCAATAATGTTGAGCACTAAGTCACTAATCTATGAGTAACTGGCAGTGGCGCGCTGCCATTTGTATTTTTAAAATTTTAATTTTATCACTCTTATTATTAATAATATAATTATTATAAATATTATATATAAAAAAACTGCTTCTCCTGCCCCCTTCCAGTCCTCTCTATATGTTACCATATATCTATATGGCTCTCAATTCAGCCAAATCATACAAAATATGCACAATCAGACTTGATCTTGTGTTAAGAAACTTGAGAAACGTAAGGGTGTAGATAATACTGCAGTTGAAGTCCATTTCCGTTGGAAAAAAAATGATGCACTGTTTTAAAATGTTCAATTTTTCTGCATAAGTAAATTTGCTCAAGAAAGGTTCCAAAAGATGTTGATGATAAACAAGAAGATTTTTTTTTTATTAATAAACAAGAATACAAACTCATTCAGATCCTGTGTAAACCAAGATAATGGAAATTAAGGGTAGCTTGAAATTCAAGATGCTAATACAGTACTTGATCATTGAATCAGTATGTATGCTATGTAACTGATAATTAATACATAATTTTCCCTTAAAAAAATCCTTACACAGAATATAATTTTATAATACAGGGCCTATTCCAATTTTCATTAATAGATTGTTGTCCATATAAAAAATTTATCTCAAAATTACATTTACAAAAATAAGTATGCAGAACGCCCTTCTACAAGCCCCCGCTTTGCTATCATACAACCCAAGCACCTTTACAATTGAAAGCCCAGAAACCTTTGTCATAAGCTAGACCAAACAGAGAGAAAAATAATAAAAAAGAAAAATACTACACAAGCTGGACTAAAGAGAGAAAAACACTGCAGCTAGAAACCTGACTTCTCTACAAAAGCAGACTCAGCTAGGTCAATTGCATGAGCGAGAGCCGCTGCCTTATTCTCACATTCCTGTTGCTCATCATCTGGTATGCTATCAGCAACTATACCGGCACCAGCCTGCAAATTTCGAGATGCAAAAATCAGATGATTTTCTGTTCTATAGACTATAGTCCTTTACAGTTTTACCCCTCTCATGACCTGACATAGCTTAACCAATCTTAATATGGCCATTGGTCAAGTTTAAATTTTAGATCCCATTACCTTCCGGAACCAAACATAAAACCCATTCAATTAACTACACTGAGGCTTTATTTCAAGAAAAGAAGAAAATATAAACTTAAAAAGTAACAGCTACCATAACTCAAGGCATTTGACAGGAATTGCAAGATCAACCCGTCTCTAATTAATGTTATTTATGAATGTACCACTCAATATTAAAGTGACCATTTGCTCACACCACAATACGATAATATGATGAACTTAATCAACCAAATGTAAACTTGTTAATAAAACTTACTGAACTTGAACTTGAGAAGTAATTTTAAAAGCATACCTGTATGTGGGCTAACCATTGCTGTCGCTGCTTAGAATCCGTGAAGGAGAGGAGGTTGTTACACCGGGACCCTGTTGGGAAGACAATGGTCCTCAAGGAGATGGCAATGTCCATGTCTCCTAGAAATGACACTGAACCAAAGCCACCACTGTATGGACCCCGCCTGGCAACTTCTAATTGGTCTATTAACTCCATTGCTCGCACCTAACATGACAGAGTACTTGTTTATTAAACTAAATAGGTTAAACTAAAAAGTCGTAAAGACACAAAAAAAACCTTGAGTGAACCAATTTTTATTAGCTAATTTCTGTATCATGTAATTATTCTTAAGAACCACATGGAAGCCAAATTTTGTCCGCTAATTCTCTGATATGGGTCCCATTCAACTCAATATATCACAATTAACTCTGCTGTCTTGCAATTGCAATTAACTGACATGCTGCAATACCCCTCTATACTGGACAAAGCTAAACAGATTGGAGGTAAAGTATCCAGGGTAGTAGTAAAAGAAACAAAACTAGCAACACAATTACCATAGATTGGGCTTATTGGTTAATAACCTGATATGCTGCCTGACAAAAATCTGATATGCAAAAAAAAGTAAACAGGTATAGCAATCATTGTTAATGCTACTTAAATTATGCATTTACTATCATTATTTACCTTTGGGGCCCCACTAACAGTTCCTACAGGAAGAGCAGCCTGCAGTGCATCCCAGCAACTGAGGTTATCCCGGAGCTCCCCTGTTACCTATTAAAGCCCGCAACTGTGACCCACAAAATAAATATATAAATTTGGCAAATTTCGAAATGGATTAAAGGAAGAAATTTTCATACAGTGGAGCTAATGTGCATCACATGGGAGTATCTCTCCACATTCATGAGCTTCTCCACCTTCACGGAGCCCGGCTTTGATACCTATTTCAAACAGAATACTCTGATTGGTAATGAATAAGCAGAGGGGTAAAAATCAAGAAAAGATCGACAAATTCATTTTTCACTGATTTCTGTAGAATACATAACAAAGTTGTTAAAAATATTAATAACGACAAAAAATAAATTAAATAATCTATGAACAGTTAGATTTTTTTTTCTAATTTTACCTCTTTTGCCCTCAGAAAGTAGGACATGGGGTTTGTAGTCTCAAATTTTGGTACCATACTCATAAGATTTAGCACTGGATTGAACCAATCGATACCAGACCCATATTGGTTTGGGTACATAAACCTATTTTCAGATCCCCTGAATTGAGATTTGTTTCGATCTCTCAGTCTTTCCGTTTTTTTCTACTGTGAATTAGAGATCTGTTTCGCTCTTTCCTTCTTTTCTTCTTTCGCCTCGTCACATCCAATTTTCTTGAGATCTCACTTTATCACTCTTGCTCCCTTCTTCACTCCAAACAAACCCTAGCCGCCTAATGTGCAGACCCTAGCCAGACCAGGACGATTTAAATAGAGGGACTCCAACTTAAACTTCTGTGACCAAATTACCCTTAAAAGTAAGTAACCTCCGGGTAACGTTCAGTTATTGTTATAGCGATAAGCATTAATTTGACAGCTCAAAAGGAGGCATTTCCTTCTAGAAGAACAAAACTGCAACTGCAATATCTATGGATTTCGTGTGTGGTATTATCTGTCACCATTAGCTGACAATGGGTGAATCACCATTGTCAATGAACAACTAAATCAAGAAAAACTTGTTTGTTGACCTAACTGAGTTCTTGAGTTGGTGACCAGATGGTAAAAACAGCCAAGTGTGAGGACTTCTCTAATATTTCTAGTAAAATTGGGTCAAATTGAAACAAGCAGAAGACCTGATTTTCTACAGCTTAAATGGCAAGCAATAGTTTTTGCAAACCTTACATAACAGATGGAAGGAAAAAAAAATATAGATGGAAAAGGCCTAAAAAGACAAACCTTGCCGACATCATTTCGCCCCAAATCAACAAGCATGATGTGTTCAGCGCACTGCTTCGCATCATTTAGCAGCTTTTTTTCATTGCACATATCCTGCTCTTTTGTCTTTCCTCTCCTAATCGTACCTGCAAGGGGCCGACTCACAATCTTTCTCTGAAAAACAAAAGTAGTATAGAATATGGATGAAACTACTATCATAGTAATGAAAAGTCATGCATGAACTTGTATTCAACCACGAACAGTCCACGATAATTGATTCAAACAAACTAAATATATCACAGAGAAATACCTTGCAAACATGAGTTAGAATTTCTGGGCTGGATGCAACGAGAATACAACCCCGTGCCTGGATATTTTTCGAAACAAGCAATAATAAATACATTAAGTTTGAAAAATAAACCAATCTCTCTACAACAAAAAAGAAAAATAAAAATAAACCAACTATAGAAAATAGCTATATACAAAAGTTAAGGGACCTGTAAGTAGGCCATGTATGGACTTGGGTTAACTACCCTTAGTGCCCGATACACCTCAAATGGATCTGCAAATGTAGCCCTGTCAAATCGTTGGCTTAAAATGACCTGAAATACATCACCTGCTTGGATGTGCTGCTTTGCTTCTACAACAGCTTGCTTGTATTCTTCATTACTCATTGTCGACTTTGTAAGAACAGATCCAAAATGGCGAGTACCCAGAATAATAGACCCAGCTGAGAGCTTTGGACTGAGAAAATTTCAGAGGTTGGAAGTCAGATAAGAAATCCCAACATAATGACCCCTGTTTCACTTTATGCACTGATTTTTATTTTCTCATTTGAGGTTTTCGATTTAATTACATCAAATCCTATCTTAATTAACCTTAGCTTTGCCTAATCAGAAATTCAAAGAGTTCCAAATGAATATATATCAGACAAGTAATATCAGGTAGTGCAATACTTTAATTGAACATTATAGGAGAAATGTCTTACAGAACTAAAAGTGACAGTCTTTAGTACTCACACATTCAGATTATGCACTTTGGAAAGCAACGTGGCAAGGCGACTTATCCCATCATGATAAGCTGCATGAACTGAATAATATCGGTCTAGCCGTACCCAATGAATGAGATGTACTTTCTGAATCAGATAAATGATGAAGAGTAAGAATTTGATTGAAATCTTTTACATTTAAAGCACACAAATTGCAAAGAGTAAATTAAATTAGAAAATTTCCTTTTTCTCGTGAGAATTGGTAAATTAGGTCATTCAAATTCAGCACTTGATTGCACCAATGCAGTTAATGAATGCAAAATAAGTTTCTGGAAGTAGTTATTTCCAATGCAACATGGCATAGGAAGAATATGTGTAGTTGCTAGCCTGATAGTATAAGTTTGATACAAGCAATAAACAGGGTATAGCGTTTTTACATTGCTTTGCATCTTCAAATTGAGTTATAATGGTTGCAGTAGTTAAAAATGAAAACCTTACCTTCTCGACATGATCAAATACAATTACATCAGTGTATAGACCCAAATGAATGTCAGGGAGCTTCCTGTCATCAAAAGGAGCACCATAAAAAGGAAGTTTTTTCCTTTCAACATATCGTACAGTATCATATGAGAAGTAACCAACCCAACCACCTATGATAAATGCAAAGCCAGTAAATATTCACTAGATTTGAGTGTCAGTTATAGAAGATAAGAGCTTTAATTTTAGCCACTGTATATAGTATGACCCATTTTGAATACAAACTGAATGGACCCAAGAACAATAGTCCATAAAATTAGATAGATATTAAATTTAGTGAATAAGCCAGATGTTCTTCAAAAAAGCCTCCTTGTGTAACATATAAAATTACTTTTACAGATTAAACTGGTAATTTTAAATTTAGGGCTTCTTGTTTCCTTAATAATTGCTATTTATTTGAGATTTGTTTCCTGAAGTTAATTATAGTTGCCCAGCATCATGCTCAAGGAAAACGTATTTCCAATGAAAACCCAATCAGATGAAAAAAAAAAATCAGCTTAGTACAGAGGTATAAACAATTTACACAAGCATGGTTGGCTAACATGACCCAATGAGAACCTTTTGAGCGAGCATAGCTCACTATAAAGTATACTCAAATGACATAAACTGTCCCACAAGACTGCAACTGTGCCATTTTACAGAAATATATAGAAATTATAAATGAAGGATTGTTACCGCAGAAAATGTTGGGAAGGTCTTCTATCAATTGTGGGGACCAATTATCCATAATTTTTTGAGGAGTTGTTATTGGATCAGCGACCAGATGCTCCATAAACTGTCCTTCCTCATGGTCCTGAATAGACACCAAGTTCTCCTTGGCCACAATTTCCATTGCTGGTTGTGCCCCAACAACACTGTACCGACCCTTCAATGAAAAAAATATATAGTAAACACTAGAGAGTCGAGAACCAGTAATGAATAATAACTGTCAGCTTAGATTTGTCAAGTACCACTTGATACCCAGCCAGTACTTACATTATACATACCATTCAAATTTTCACAAATTCAGAACAATTTCATGAATTATCTTTTTATTAAAAACTGTACAATAGCAATTTTAGCGTACCATGCAGGTGCCATTGCAGCCTTGCTCGACAGATTCAAAGAGGAAGCTAGGAGCATCATGTTCATCCTCCTTGACGAGGCACCGATATGCCAACACCGGGGTTAAGTGGTCAGAAAATATGGTGCGCTGCAGGGGCACCAGGTTCCCCCTTTTTGCTGCCTCCATAAACTTGGCAGCCTCCTCTTTCTCAGCTAAAATCAAAACAAAAAAAAGAAAGAAAATTTACAACATCATACCAAGTCCTTGGACTTCTCCAAATATTTTACCTCCAATTAAACCAAATTGTTTCTAATTGAGGACTAAAGTATGTGAATGGTACCAATAACTAAGAGAGAGAGAGAGAGAGAGAGAGAGAGAGAAAGACATCTTAAGAGGTTGTACCAATGGACTCCCGCTGTTGAAGGAGTGTGAAGCATTTCATACTTCGGAGATGATGTTTTCGAAAGAACTGGATTCCAGTTCTTGAGCGAGCGGTGGTGGAGAAATGGCGCGGCGAGGGAAGGAGAGACGAAGCTGACATGCTCTGCATTGTACCGTATATTTGCATCTCCCTCTCCTCTTCCTCAGCGGATATGTACCGTAAGTAGGAGATATCTCTTGATCGTCTCTCTAGCTAGCTTTCTTCTTGCCCGGACAGAGAGAAAGTACAGGTGGCGCTCACACTTTTCGATGCTTCTCTCTCCTCTGCTCCGTTGGAGGCTTGAGGCGTTGAGTGCTTACGCAAGTGACTGTTCAATGAGTATCGAGTTCTGTGCTTTGCTCCCGACTCTGTTGTGGAAACTCGAAAGTTTTAAATAGAAGATGTGTTTTGGGTCGGATTAGAATTTAGAACGAACGAGATCCGAAATCTATCCAAGTGTTTTTTTTTGATAACATCAAACTTCTTCACTGGGTCTTCTGCAGGCGGAATCACGATTTGAATTTGAGGGGCGGAGAGAATTTAATTAAATAGTTTATATATTTAAAATAAAATTATAAAAGTGTTTAATATTTAAATATTATATTAATATAAATAAAATTAATAAATTTTACTAATTTATATAAATTATAAGGGTGTCGATCTCTTCAACATCTTTGTCTCCGCCCCTGATTATCGATCTGACTGGAGAACAAATAAATTGTAAAATTCCACTCCATATTATCGACTTTTTATTGCCTTCTCATATGTGTGATTCCGTCTCAAATATTGTTTTATGTAACAGATAAAAAATCTAAGTTTATTTGATGCACGGCTGAAAAAATAAAAGGCGAAAACAATATTGAACATTTGAATTAGAGAGCTGGCATAGAGATTAATAATTGCATTATTAATTTATTTATGCATTATTTAATTGCTTAATTTGTTTTTAACTAACTATAATTTATGTTAGATATATTTATAATAAATAGTTAAATACTAAAGATTATACAAAATAAATTTACGGGTAAATTTCATCAAAGCCACTAAACTTTATAATTTGTTTTGAATTGATCACTCAATTTTCATTTGTCTCTCAATTACCACTCAATTTTTTATTTGTTCCAATCAAAACACTATGTTAGTTTTTCCATCCAAAACTAACGGAAGAGTCACAAATATTCAGATAATCGACTTAAGTATTTTGATAAATGATTTGAATATTTAAATAAGTAATTTAAGTATTTATATAAGTGATTCAAACATTTAGATACACGATTCACGTATTTATATCCATGAAGTAACTCATATATATAGATATGTGACGGGTGCTTAGATAAATAATTTAGATATTTAAATAAGTGACGTAAGTATTTAAATTAATAAATATGGTTCTTTTAATGATTTTTGGACAAAAACCAACAACGTGCTTTGACTGGAACAAATAAAAAATTCACTAGTCATCGAAGGACAAATGAAAATTAAGAGACCTAACAAATAGAAAAGTTTAATGACCTCCAATAAAAAAAGTATCGACATATATCTCGCTAATTGTTAATGACATATTGCTCAAATTTGAACTAATATTTAACGGTTTTTTTGTTGGCGGTGATCAAGACGTCACAAAAAATAGCAATGTCTTTTGATCCATATCGAATGGCAGCATAGTGATCCCAAAGAAAATACATCCCTCCTGATTAACACCGAGTTATCTGTGATCAAGCATAAACCAGCAACATCAAGCACATATATATTTGAGGTGACAATCAGACGGATTAAGCCAGATCTAAGTTTTGGCGGGCTGTGTCGTGTCAGTTTGATCTTTTAAAAGAAATCGGATCGGATCGGGTTGGACTAGGTTTGATTAATTCATGTGTTGACTTTTTTCATATTTTAAATTAATTTTGATTAGATTGTAGGTTGTTTATGATGGATTTAATCTAATCTCTAAGATCATGTTAGAAAATTACAGATTGAGTGGAAGCGTTACCTTATTCTATGATCATCGTTATTTGAACTTAAAACATAATCGAGTTGCCATTCAAATCTTCTCTTTTTGATCCTTCTTTACTTCTCTCTTTGTTGTGCACACCACAACGGTTACGAGATCTTCTAAAAGAATAGTTCCTTATTGTTAGTTCTCTTAATCCTTTATGCTATATATAATATTGTTTTAAAACCCGATGACAAGATTAGTAATAGACTCTTTCAACTTCGTTCTTTCTCTTTTCTATTTTCTTTTAGTATTTTATGTGAGAGAGAGACTGTACATAACAAACCCTTTGAGGACCATGAACCCTTTCATAAGGTGATAATTTTCTAATTTAGTCCATCATAATTTAGTAATTATTATAACTTTATTTCTATATATTTAAGAGTTGATTCCTATAACAATTTTTTTGACAAACGTGGAGTAATTCTGTTGATTTCATTGAAACCAAGGAAAGTTTACAACATAAATGACCTGTTTTGGTGCCAAATATCTGATATCAATCAAGTCACGAAGTCTAAATAATAAATATTACGTTAGTCTATCACAAAACTATCTTATCAGAGACGCAATATGAAGATAGCAAAACAACAAAATAAACAATATGAAACTAAGCCTTCTTACAACATAAGTCTTCTTGAATTGGAGCCAAAACAAGAGGAGAACTGACTTCCTCTGCTACTAACAATAATAAGTCATCTGCATTTTATGAACACCAAAATGTTGCTAATCTTATGATTTTACATCATATAGCCTTAATATTAGTAGAATGACCATCAGTAAACATAAAAATGATTTCTTTCTAGCCAAACTGAGCACAACACAACACCTCTCACTGTCTCAATTAGGGTAAAGTCTTTTAGAGGCATAGAACAATCTAATAATCATAAATCATGCAAAGTAATCTCTGAAAAGTGAAATTATTATATTTAGCAATTCAGTTCCAAACTGACCACAACACATTTTAAAATGGTGTTATATTTTCAAAAAATTTGAGAATAGTTTTGCATTATACATTTTCGTATATATGTATTCTGAGTTGCCTGTAATTTTTAAAACATCATTTGAAGTTTTTTTATAGTAGAATATTTGGTTTTTTACTGTAGAATATTTGGTGCACATGGTAAGGATCTGATGGGGGGGAGAACAGTTCCCTGATTCGGAGCTCAATTTAAAAGAAGATTATGAGTCAGAGAATGAAGAACCCTTGAGCACAACACCAGAGCTCTTCAAATACCTTTAGTGCACTGAATAGTTAGGTATTGAAGATGGATTGTATGGGAATACTGAAGAAGTCATGCAATTGTTCATTTTGCATCGAAGGTGAGAGATCTTTTCTTTTTGGCTACCACTATTGTATATTTCCTGGTATCAAATTCTGAGTTTGTGTCCAAAGAAAATGCTTATACAGATTCCTTCCTTTGTTGGTGGGACCCTGATTTGTACCTATAGTGAGTAGTAAAATCATCAACATTCCATATTTTCATGCTTGTGTTTTGAAAACTGAAAGTTGTTCTCCGTTCTTTGTAGGTTCTTCATTGAGATGTTGGAGATGATTTATATTTCAAATTTTGATGAATTATAGAGGTTATATATTTTTTTTCTTATATATGTTAATTTTAATTGGAAATTTTAAGTATCTCAAATTTATTTTTTTCTTTGTAAGATGAAGCGTTCTTTAATGCTTCTCTTCTCTCGAACATAATTTCAAGTACTACAGAAAATATTTACTGAAAATTTAGTTGTGGATTTTTTTTGGAGATAACACCATTTTAACAGTGAAGTACTGAATACTGCAGAACAAATCACAATTAAAGTAACCCCCAAACTAGGATTTATTAAGTACTTGCTTATTGATTTTATGCTGTGACGATTGTAGGTTGCTTCTAGTTCACTTGCTCGAGAAGAACAGTTCTTGATGAGAGATTGAAGATCTCAGAAAATTTCATCAATGCGTTAATTGAACCTTACTTCATCAAATTACGATTCTCAGATTTTCTTCTTCGTTCATATATTTTGAGAGATGATTTAGAATTTATTCGTTTGATTTGCTTAACATTATTATCTTCTCACAATTTATTATAAACTACATATGTATTTTTTTTGCTGATTCAAAAAGTTCAGAATTTTGGTTTTATTCACAGGGAAAACTTGATTAAAGGGAGTAAATAAGGAACAAATTCACAAATTCAGCAAAGGTAAATTATTTGTTAAATGTGTACGATTGAAATCAATATTTGTTTACTTTATTAGTCAATTTCATTCTCACATAAGAATTAGACATTTCCAAGTTCATTAAAGAAACAAACATGTATTTCAATTTGATCCTTCATAAGAATAAAATATTTGCACACACCAATGGTATATCATTCATATTTTGGGTATCATGTATTTTTTTTTGTTTTTTTTTTGAAGTTTCTCTAAATTATTCTTCTTGTTCTATGTTCTCAGTGAAAAATTTACAGTTTACCATAATGATGCTTAATTTATCGCTATGCAGCACAACCAGCAATGGTTTAAGCTTCTGCGTAAATTGTTGCTATGTTGTTACAATTATTTCAAGTAGGCCAGTAATAATCACTTGAGCTTAATCGAGTTTTATTGCACACTTATGTGTGAATAAATATATTACATAATTGTCTATGCAACTCATAAACACATGTCATGTCATATACATTAATACATATGACCAACAATAGAATATATTTTTTATGTAGTTTATGTACCATATGAGTTTAAAGAATCATATCTTATCATATCATTTTAAAAGTTAATATTACAGTTGTAGAAAAAATGAAATATAAGATGGGTAGTTTTAGTTTAGTTGCTGAAATTTTCTTTTGACCTAAAACAAATTCCTATTGTATATTTAAATTCCTTTCTTTCATCCAGGAGAATGTTCTTTGTGCACATCACAAAAGAAGTCTACAATTGCACAAATTAAAAGATACATACAAGAGGTATGTTAAGTTATGTTCATCTCATTTATCATACTGTTAACATTTATTATGACAGAATACTACATGGAGTAGCTATAATTGCTTCGAAAAGGCCGTGCCATGTATTTTGAGGAATGAAACTTTAAGCAACCATGGGCTCATGAGCATGAACCTATGGACACTACTTGAAGACTTCTTTCTAACAAGTTTTCAGTTTAGAAATTTTGCACTGTGTTTTGGAAATTACTGAGTCATGCTATTACTGTGCTGATGTCTTCACGAATTCCAAATTTCCAATAAATGTTTGGATTTTTTATTTAGTGGGTGTAAGTGAACTGTGTGCCAACATATTACTTTCAAGTTTCGCATTTAGCTTATTTCCACTATTCTGTCAATTTGTGCAATTAAGGACAATTCTAGAATTAGCACAACTTAAGAAATAGTTAATTTTCTTAACAGAAAAAAGGTATTTGGTGCCTATGTTTTGATATTGATCTAATTATGCTGAACGTCATCTTAATTTTGGCTTGCCAAAAGGAGCTCGAGTGAACCCCGCATTTCATTTTTTTTTCTTTGGGTCTCAGAATAGCGTTGATAAAATTATATCTTTAATATTCATCTAGAGTTTTCAAGCGACAACCATATTTCTCAGTTTATTAAATAATAGAGCCTACATTAATTTCATTTTTTTACGTGTGTAAATGTAATATATATGAATTACATCATAAGTCCTGATTCAAAATCATAAATTATTAATTATTTACAGTTTTCAACATAATTGGCATTCCGTTATCAATAATTTAGGGGAGATAAAATGAAATGTACTGTTATCAAGCTTGATGTAATTTTATTAAAAAAAAAAAGTAATTTCACTATCAAAAGAAAAATAAAATGGCAGTCACAATTATATCTGCGCAACAAAAAAAATTAGAGGATCATGCATAAAAGTGAAATTGAGAAAAATAAAAGAAAAATATATACATCACGTGCACCCCGCGTTGTGCCTAAAAGTCCTTTGATTATTATTATTTTATAATTTTAAGAAGACCCGGCGGGCACCATACTAGTTTTAATAAAAGCTGATCTCTGTCCCTGATAATACAGGCCAATTTTAGTCATATATATACTTCCCCGAATCAAATCATTCGATCTGTAAGGCACCGATCAAAATTTTAGAAGGTTTTTTTTTTTAATTATCAGAGCATTTAAACAGAACTGATCATAATTTGATAGATTTTTCAACTGTTTTCGAAAATCTAATTATTAATTTCTCTTATCCTAGGAACGAACATGGGGCGTAAATGACATGCACCAACTTTGATCTACTAATTCCAGATGCAATTGCTCCTTGTGTGTGTTTTTCTGTGGGTGGGGGAACAATAAATGTTGCAGATACTAGACAGAGAATTAAATGAATCCGGAGAGGTGTGCTGTCGTGCTGCTCCACTTACACTTATATTAACAATTTAACACATTTGGCAACTTTTTTTTTTGTTTCAAGCTTTCAGCAGCCAGCACTTAAATCTCCTCATCTACTCTATTTATGATCGCTAAGGAGAAGAATAATTAATTTTGATGTAATTCAAAAAAAAAAATTAAGAAGATTTTAAAATAATTTAAAATCTATTAAGACAACCAATGTAATATTGAGATCAAAATACAAAAAATAAAATAATTTCATCCTAATCATTGTAATGATTGTCACAACCGTTGTAATAAATAAATTAAATTATGCCAAAAAGTTACCAGGGTGTAATCATCCTTCAACCGTTGTAATAGTTATTAATGCACAACAAGAAGCTGATAATACCCATCACACAATTCAAATCGCAAACATACGACTTAAAAGTATAGTTGAGTATCGAATCCAAAAGACAAAAGAATTTAACTGGACTCGATCTACTTTCAAAATTAAAAAAAAATTTTTGAGGATTTTTATTGTTTGATATTGCAAATAACAATAATAATGAATAAATAAAAGGTCTAGACTGTAATTAAAATAAATATTTTTAAAATTTCAGATAAATTTTCTATTTTGCCCTAACCTTTATGATACACACACTTTTGTTGTGTGATCTGTACATAATACTAGTAAATTTGACAGTGACTAATAGATCTAGTTTTTCTGATTTGTTAAGACTTAGATCAATATTTTTGGCACCTAGTCAGTTTTTAGTAATAATAATTTTTATTAAATTAATATTATTAAAAATAAGAGTGAGAAACATAAAATTTCAAATATACGAATGGCGACACGCCACTTGGCGCGTGCGCGTTTCATTATTTTTACGAAACGCGCCACTTTGCCCGATGGCGCATTTCATTATTTTTTACGAAACGCGCCATTGACGATGGCGCGTTTGCTTCTTATATATATAAAATGCGCGAGCGCCTCTCCATCTCACTTCGCGGGGTTTGGACGAAACGCGCCACCGCGATGGCGCGTTTCCTAAAAATAATGAAACGCGCCACCGATACCAGCGCGGTGGCGCGTTTCATCCGCGCCACCGCGATGTGCGCGCGCCATTCGTATATTTGAAATTTTACATTTCTCACTCTTATTTTTAATAATATTAATTTAATAAAACTTATTATTACTAAAATCTGGCACCTAGTAGATACCAACTTGTCATGCGAAGGTATTTGATTACTAAGTTTATTTTTCCTAAACCTCTAAAGATATTTTAACCATACATTCATGTCTAAGTTATTTTTTATTAATTTTGGTCTTGATTTTCTAAGGCAAACTCGATCTCTCGATCTGAGTAAAACTTTACGTTTTAGCTATTATTTAGTTAATCTATCAGTTCTAACATACCTTGATCAATTGATACAAATGTATTTAACTCAAACAAGATTGACACTAAGTATGTCACTTATCTACAAGTTATCCAAACCATTGCACACATCCAATCAAACCTATGAATAATGCACATTAGATAAAATAACAGATAATGAAGTTAAAAAAATGTCAAGTCATAACAAAAATCAAGTATAAAGTCATCTTAGTCCTAAAAACTAATGGATCTAGCCACATATTGCTAGATCTAAACAAACAAAGAATGATAATATTGAATACATTGTAGCAATAATGTTTAACAACAAATACACAATAAAAGCAATGATAAAATTAAAGATTCATTGCTGGTCCAGAGCATCACTCAAGTACTCGACTTCATTCTTCATCATTTGACCTTGATCTTTTTTGAAAATGCACCGAATGCTCTTGAGAAGGGCCTAGTCTGTCCTCTAGTCTCATCTGAACTTAGAATCAAAGATAAAGAGAGAGACAACTAGGATTGACATCTATAATCAAGAGACGTCATAGAAGGTAATTGTTGATTCTCAGTCGGTTATCAAATTTGCTCGTGTGCGCCTCACAAGCTTAGCTCCACTGCCCAAAATATCACGCCTAACTATTGAGTGCATCCAAGTGCTCTAAAAGCTCAAAAAAAATATGAAAATAATGCCAAAAGAGAGCAATACCAAGAACTAGGAGCAAAACATAAGAAAATAACATAAAATACAAATAAAATAAATAAATTTTAGTGATCAAATCCTATCAAAATATAGATGCAATTGAAGTACATCAGTTATCATCGAGACATGACAGTTATAACTTGACTACAACCATCAAAATGTGTCAATAATTTAACAAGGAGTGATCTATTCACAACCGTTATAATAGATCTAACCATTGTAATAGAATAAATAAAAAAATATTCAAAATTTATAAGAATGTAGCCAGGTCACAACCGTTGTAATAAATCTAACATCAGTTACAAAAGATAATCTCGATCAAACAATTGAAAGATTAGAAATAATCATTACAATAGATAAGATGATTTCTTTCGAGTTGACGACTACATTATCTCAGATCTCTCCTTTGTCAATTTGCGATTTTCAAAACTCCAGACTCTCTCTAACCTAGGTGTCACTATTCCATTGCTAAAAATTTCATATACTTTGATGTGTTTAAAAAATGAACATCATTTAAATCTTGACCGAAGACATACTTAAACTACAAATTTTAAATGATCTAAAAATTCAAGACAGCAAGAGTGCAAGGTGCTGATGGTTTTTTTTATTGGTACCAAAGGTGCTGATGGTTTATCTAATATTTTTAAATGATCTTAATTATTGTAAGATCGTTTTCAGTTTGAATGAAATTTGTTTAGTGTTCCATTTTTTATTTTTTTTAAAATAAAAATCTAAAAGATCGAATTATTAAAAAAAATTACAAACCACCATCAAATTATTCAAATCCGAATGACCTCTTAACTAAAAATAACATAATATAGAAGCAACAAATATGCGAACTTGAATAAATCCGAATCGAAAAGGATTAAAACCTGATATAAAAGTTATTTTATTATGAAAACATCTATTTTATTACCACTAAACCAAAATATAACTGAGTTGGTACCGAAAAATTCATGTCTTGATCCAATTTGTATAATTTTTTAACCATTAACACAAATTAGCAAGAAATGAGAATGAAAAATTTATATAAATTGGATGAAACAAAAAAGATGAGTAAGTATCCTCTCAAGTCTCAAACTCTCAAGAACCAACTCAGATCTATAAATTGGGAATAGAATGTAATAGATCATAAATTGTAAATTTTGGAAGAAATAAAAGTAATTAATATAAGTAGAAGGCTTGTTCAAACAATTAAAGTTGTTGGGATGTAATTGTGAAGATATAATGCTCTATTGCAAAGAAATAATGAATGAAATATAAAATGAGATATTAATTATTTTTTTCATAACTATAGTACACCATTTAATCGTGCTTACAGTGTTGCTGTTGTCAGATGCGTGAAATATTCAACTATCGAAACACATTCACGGCCATACTTGTAGTCGTAGGGGTGTAATATCCGCTCCGTTGGTTTCCGTATTTGAAAATTATTCAAAAATATATCATCCATATTCGAATATTAATTATTCGTATTCATATCTAATTCGTATCCATAAGAAATAATACAGATACATATATGAATTTAATTTCAGACTCTATTATCTGTATCCGAAATAGAATATATATTATAAAATATTATTATTTATCAATATTTTTATTTTTATATAATATTATAATTATAAATACTAACAAATATATGCATTACAAATACTTACCATTAATATAAGTACTTATTTTTATTATATATACATAGCTATTAGTAATATATATTAATCTTTATTTCATATCCATCACAAAATTCATATCCGTTAAATATCTATTTTGTATCCATATTCGTTTAAGGTGGTATTTTGATATTGAATTTTGATATCCGTTTAATATCCGTAACCGTATATGTCAATAAAAAGCTGATACAAATATGATTTCAGCGTTATCCGTTTCGAGTCCATTCCATTTACAACCCTACATAGTTGATTATGTTAGTTAGCTACCATGTGATTGTGAGTGGAGCCCACTCAACATGAAATTCCCTCTAAATTTAATTTGAGCCATTTAAATTCATCCGACAACTGTAAAAATATATTATATTTTATGTACTATAGAAAGTATGGCAGCAAATATGTATCCTTCAACTCTCTATTATCTTCAAGGCCCAATACGTATAAAAAAATAAATAAACTGAAACTAATAAAAGAAGCTTCCGGTCCAGCAAGATAGCTTGCTTCTTCTTCCATTCACTTTCCTCCAATGAACATCATCTCTTTCATGGCTCAGTCACACCAAATTGTACTACGATCTAACACAGAGTAGTGAACATAGATTTAAGAGGACCAAATATTTTTTAAAAGAATTGATAGGGTAGTACAATTTGAGTCTAGTAATAACTTCTACTCATATTTCACCTTATATCACCATATACTGCATAAAATTCAGGGGTACCACCCTGCAAAATGTGCCTCCTACTGCTCGAATTAATGCATCGTCGACCTTTTTTTTAATTAATTAATACAAAAATTCGGATATGTCTTTTAGCTGCCAATGTGCTATTACATACGCACGATTTTTTTTTTTTTACTTCTGCTAGAAAAAAGCAAATAGAAAAATCATACATCAAACGAAAGAGAAAATATTTTTTATATTTATGAGATATGAGATTTATATATGTGGAATGAGTTCTTGCATAATGTAAGCTTCTTTATTTGATATAAGAATAACTCGGTAAATAATTTTTGCAGTGTTCTTACATTGTTTGGGATACACAAAGAACTTAACTCGGTAAAGATGAAGTGACAAAAAAGAGACGTATTTTAACACTTTCATTTCTTCAAAATTTATGTTATATTCAAATACATCTAATATATATATATAGAGAGAGGGGTTGACTAAAATACAACACGTTATACGGATACACCCGTGCAACGCATTAAAATCTCAAAATTTAAGTAAAAAATGACCAATCCAAACCGTTCAATTTATTCTTCATATCAAATTCTTATAGAAAATCAAATTTTATATTTTTTTGAGTAAAAAGAAAATCATCACTATTGGACGATCCAAATTTCTTAAATAAAGCAACTTTCTTCCTACCCAAAAAAATAGCAAAAAAAATTCAAAAAATATAAAATTTGATTTTCTACAAGAATTTGATATGAAGAATAAATTGAACAGTTTGGATCAGTTATTTTTAACTTAAATTTTTAGATTTTAACGCGTTGTACGGGTGCATCTGTGCAACGCGTTGTATTTTAGTCAACCTCTCTCTCTCTCTCTCTCTCTCTATATATATATATATATATATATATATATATATATATATAGTCCGATTATGGTGCTTTGTAAAGCACAAAGGCGTTGTGTGATTTGCGCTCTATTTTTAATTTCAAGTCAGAAATAATCGATCTGAACCATTCAATCCGATCTTCATATCAAAATCTATTAGTAAACCAAATTCTATATTTTTTAGAATTTTGCTATTTTTTTCTTGATGAGGAGAAAATGACTTGATATAAGAATTTTGGTTCATCCAAAAATGATGGTTTTTCCTCCTATCCAAAAAATAGCAAATGAATTCCAAAAAATATAAAATTTAGTTTACTAATAGATTCTGATATGGAGATTAGATTGAGCGGTTTGGATCGATTATTTCTGACTTAAAATTAATAATAGCGCAAAGCACATAATGCTCTTGTCCTTTGCAAAGCACCATAGCCTAATTCTCTCTATATATAGTTTGGCTACGATGCTACGCGTAGCACGGATGGTCCGTGTGCTACGGACCGTTTCTCCGTCTTCAAAGTTTAAATGGTCGATCTGACCGGTCAAAATATTTTTCATATGAAAATCTAATTGGAGACCAAATTTTATATTTTTTAGGATATTTTACTATTTTTTAAGACAGCTAGAAAATTATTTCTTTTGAATGACTCATAATAATTAAATCAAGTGATTTTCTTGCTATCTTAAAAAATAGAAAAAAAAATCTAAAAAATATAAAATTGGGTCCCCAACTAGATTTTCATATGAAAATATTTTGATCGGTCGGATTGACTATTTGAACTTCGAAAACGGAGAAACAGTTCGTAGCATACAGACCATCCGTGCTACGCATAGTACCGTAGCCAAACTCTATATATATATATAGTCCGACTATGGTGCTTTGCAAAGCACAGAGGCATTGTGTGCTTTACGCTCTATTTTTAATTTTAAGTCAAAAATAATCGATCTGAACCATTCAATCTAATATTCATATCAAAATCTATTAGTAAATCAAAATTTATATTTTTATATTATTCTTTTGCTATTTTTTCTGGTGAGAAGAAAATGACTTGATCTGAGAATTCTGATTCATCCAAAAATGATGATTTTTTCACTATCCAAAAAAATAATAAATAAATTCCAAAAAATATAAAATTTAATTTACTAATATATTTTGATATGGAGATTAGATTGAGCAGTTTGAATCAATCATTTCTGACTTAAAATTAATAATAGAGCGCAAAACACACAATACTCTTATGCTTTGCAAAACACCATAGTCTCTCTGTATATATATATAGTCCGACTATGGTGTTTTGCAAAGCACAGAGGCGTTGAATACTTTGTGTTTTATTTTTAATTTCAAGTTATAAATAATCAATCCGAACAGTTCAATCTAATTTTCATATAAAAAATCTATTAGTAAGCTAAATTTTATATTTTTTAGAATTTTTTTGCTATTTTTTCTGATGAGGAGAAAATGACTTGATCTGAGAATTCTGATTCATCCAAAAATGACGATTTTCTCCCTATCCAAAAAAATAACAAATAAATTCCAAAAAAATATAAAATTTGGTTTACTAATAGATTTTGATATGGAGATTAGATTGAGCGGTTTGGATCGATCATTTCTAACTTAAAATTAAAAATAGAGCGCAAATCACACAACGCCTCTGTGCTTTGCAAAACACCATAGTCGGACTCATATATATATATATATATATAATATCCATAATCGTTTGTTAGAAAAGAACCTAGACTACCAAGTGAGAATATTTTATAGTTTATGTACATAAAGAGTAAAATTCGCATCAAAATCAACTCTCCATCTAGAGAATGGGCCCGTTAGATATAAATGAGTCTAATGGTCTAATCAAGAGGGCCTGATATGTTAGGTCCTAGCGGTGTTGGGTCTAATCTAATTAAATGACGGAGGAGGGGGTTCAGATTTCATATTTAGATCCAGCTGAGCTTATCCAGTGGGTGGTAGTGGTACAGTCTGATTGAATTCCAACGCTCAAGAATTGGCCATTTGATTTTTATTTTAATCCAAGAAATTGCCCATTTAATATTAGCAGTATTGTCTATATACTAAGGATTTAATTGAAGCGTGGGACGATTATAATTTTTAACAACTACATTTGAATAAATTCATAAAATTTTAAAAATTCAAAATATATTTTTAAACTTATAAATTAGTTGTGTTTTAAATTTCATTCGTTTTGAGTATTATTTGATATTAAATCAAATCCCATTAGATTTAGAATTTTAAACCGTTGCTAATGTCATATAATTTTGATGATTTTTGACGAACTGTCAATAATACTCAAATTGTATGAAATCAGAAGCACGGTAAATCTATAAATTCAATAATACGTTGGTAACAAATTTATATTTTCGAGAAATCTTAAGCACAATAAATCTATAAATTCACTAATAAGATTGTGACAAATTAATATTTTCAAGAAATCTGAAGTACAACAACTGGAATTACTATTTATGATATACTTTTTCTGTAGGGAAGATTTGATAAAAAGGAAAATTATCCTAGCAGAAGTCAGGTTAAAAAAAATGTTCGGAGGTATGTGTCTCACCATATTTGTATTATAATATAAAATCAATTTTGGATCAACGAAATTAGAGGTGGAGCCAGAAGTTTATGTCAGTGGTGTCATATTTAATATTAATTAAAATAAATTATTAATTTAAATAATAGCTTTTATATTTTCATAGATATAATAATAATTCTTAACATAAAATTCTCTGTATCTAAATTATTGATATAATAATTTATATGAAATCTAATAAATATCATCTTTTACTATTTTTTTCAAAATCATCTAAAGTAACAGAAAAATATTAATGTTACTATTTTAAAAATTTTCACCTTTAAAATATGATTAAAATTATAGAACTTTATACAGATAATAAAAATTAATTTCCTAAAAATATATTATTAAGTTAATATATTAAATATTTGATGCAAGTTGAAAATTTTAAGTGTACGGTATGTAAGCCAAAATATAAATGTATACGTATTAATTTATCTTAATTTAATATATGAAAGAGTTATAATTGCTTTTTATTAGAAAAATATAAAGTTCAAACATTTTATCTTTTCTTTTCATTTAGAAAAGTTGTATCTATCTTTTAATAAATTGCACACATAATTAATTATTATATTACTAATGTTATTTCCTTGTTGATACAAGTGTCTGAAAGAGTCATTCATTCATTAACAATAAAATTTCTTCGCTCCTTACATAAAATAAATTTTCTTCATTATTTTTATGATTTTATCTATGAAAATAGGTGAAAACAACCATTTTTAGATAAAATGTGAATTTAATTTATAAATCATCATAAAATATAAAAATATAATCAAATCATGATATTGAAGCATTGTTTTAAGTTTAAATCGAAATTTGAGAAAGATGAAAAGTGAGCCGATTTTTTTAATAGGTAATTACATTTCATATTATAAGTTAACTTTTCAAGAAGGAAAAAAACTAAATCACTTTTCATCTTTTCTATTATGATAACACTAAATTCGTTATACTGATTTTTTTATGAGATATTAAGAAATCAGGTAATTATAAAACTGGAAATTTCTATTAAGTTATTAAGTTCATGAGAAATAAAAGTTTATATGATCAACAAAAATAAAATTGTAAAGGTGGATGTTAATTCTGCCTCATTACAAACTAAATATTTTATTTTGTTCCTCATTAATTTAAAATTTTAGTGAAGTCAGTGTTAAAGATCTCGAATAATTTCAGTGGGTTTAGATATTTAATAAAATAGTAAATATTATCATAAATATGTTATATTCTTAAAAATTATATATGATAATTATAAATTTAACTGATGTTAATTAACACCATTTTAATATAAAATTTATGTAGATCCGCCCCCGACCGAATGATTAAAAGGTCCATATTCTTTTTTTTTTAAAGTAAATATGAGTCTTAGCAAACAAACCTACAAAACAAACTAACCACGTATAAAAGTTGTGGATCTAAATCTGATCTTATCACAAACTGTGAAAATTTAAATGCTTCAAAATCAATCGTTGTGGAACTGAATCTGAAATATGAACCGCTTCTACTCACCTATCAAAAGATATAACGAAGAAATAACTTAACAATTAGAACTATGTTGATTTGTAATATTTCCAGGTGATGGAATTAATTTTTGGTGAACCATGCATGCCACAAGCAAATGAAAGTTAGGAGTTGAAAAGATTGTTCCATAAATCTTCAATTGAAACCAAATTTCTTCCAGACCCCTTGAGTTAAACATTTCCAAAGATTCAAAATATTATTTTCTACTTTCTAATTATGTTCAATAGCTGCAATTACAATCATATCATGGATGCAGACATGCTCAATCTGACATCAACTACCTGTCCAATGGTAACAATGTACAATATACAAAAATCTGAGATATTGAAGTCTGAATTAAAAAAAAATACATCTTCATTAAAAATTAAATTTATTTCAACAAAGGCGAATTTGCCAAATCACTGCAATATATAGTATTTGACAAAATATCCTTGATTCTGAATCTAAAACCAGAATACTATGCCAGAAATCCTTGATCGATTGTAAATTTACCTGAATACCCTGGAGTTCTCGACCTATTAAACATTAACCAAAACTGAAAAATATCAAGGAAGAATAAGTGATGTTGAAAAATAGAATTTTGACAAAAGATAATTTGTGAATAAGAGGATGAAGGGGACAATTTTGTTGTGTTTTCTACAAGCTAACACATTGAAACTGCTAATCACTTATTTCTTTCTCGTAATGTTTATCGAGTAACTTAAGTACACATTTCGAATACATTTATTGCTTGAGTCGATATATAAAAATATTTGTACGCTAAATATTTATCTCTAGGTGGCAATACCATTACATTTCAGACAAAACTGGTAAAAACAACAGACACAAAATAGACCTCAATTTTACTCTTCTTCGCATCAATTCATCACCTAATAGCCTTCGACGAAAAGAAATTGCATCGTGTGATATCCTCCAATAACACACGTAAGTTCCTCTCCGTCGACCCCCCTTCCGCTACCGCAGCCCTCGCTCGCTCCTTCCAAAATGCAGCCATCTCCCAAATCTTCTCTGCACTTTCGCCATTGCCCATGACTGCCTCAATGCACCGTTTCAGCTCCTCCCCTTCTATCACCCTGTTTTCGCCGGTCTCCCCTCTCACACCAATCCCCCACTCCTGTATCAGCCTTGCATTTGTTGTTTGATCTGTCCATTGTGGCACTGCAACTATTGGCACACCAAATGTCATGGTTTCTAGTGTCGAGTTCCAGCCGCAGTGTGTTACGAAGCAACCGACTGAAGGGTGCCGTAACACCTCTGTTTGGTGGCACCAATCCACCACTAATCCATCAGTTGCTGATGCCAATTCTTCAGAATCAAACCCTTCGGAATCTCTGTTATCCTTTCTTACTATCCATAGATAAGGCCGTCGTATCTCTTTTCAAGCAGTGGGAGATCTCCTCTAGTTGCCGTTTGCTCATCTCTGAGTAGCTGCCGAAGGATATGTATACCACAGATTTCTCTGGTTTTGTGCTGAGCCATTCAAGATAGACTTTATGATTTGTTTGGAACAAATCTTTGAATTTGCCTTCTTCTTCCTTGTCAGAAAGTATCGGCCCGACAGTGATCAGATCCAGTTTGTGCTCCATTGACCTGATGACATCAGGCTCGAGTTCGTCGAATGAGTTAACTAAAACCTTCGGTTTCAGCCCATCAAGCCGATTCACTCTCTAGTGTTTCAATTGTAAGTTCCAGCAAATCAACCACATGGTAGTACGGGTGGTTTTTCTCAGTGATTGCAGCAAGGGATCGAGGTAGTTCTCTGATTTTAAGTGGAGGCAAACCAGGAAGCTCTATTTCGGCCGTTGGATCATTTATGACTGAGGTGATTGCATCTCTATAACTGTGAAAGAGATAATAATATATCGCAAGAACCGTTGCAGGTTGTATCCACAATTGCATATAAGGGATGCCATAAGCCCTTGTTACACCAGGGACCCATGTCATGAAGATACTGTAAATGACATGAGTGACGGGTTTGCCATCCTCTTTAAATCGATCAAGAATTGCTGAGAGGGTTTGTGATCCAAAAGTTCTTGTTCTAGTCATGTAATCCTTTGGGTCATGCAAGTCTTTGTTGAATCCTTCATCATACCCGTCAGAATACGGGAGGTAATGAAATTGACTGTCATGAAATCCTTGTCCGGGGAGGAGAGAAAAGGGAACAATTTACGATGAGCCGATACGGCGGTTGAGATAGTGACCCTAGCCCTGGTGTAATTCATGATCTTTTTAGCTAAGTGGCATGATGGGTTGATGTGGCTCTGCATTGGGAATGATACAATTAGGAAATGCTGCAGTTGGTTTTCACTGAAATCTTGTTCCATGGTTTTGATTGTTTAAGGTTCTCTGTCTTCTCGAGAAAAAAAAATGTTCTCTAGTTAGGTTGAATGAAATATGATGTAGGGAGATGAAATTGAGTACAGGTGGCCAGGCGGGGTTGAATGAGTAAGCGTGAGGTGCTCAATTGTTTGGTGCCACTGGTGACTGGTAATGATTTATAGCATGGAATTGGTACAATTTAAGCTGTCTAGATCATTGCATAATTGAAAACATATATGCAGGTACTATAAATGGGTAACGATCCTTTGTCCAGTTTACATTACAAAGTGGCCCTTTAATTAAGATTGACATATCTTGGTTCTACTTTTTTACGAACTCAACTTAAAGACTTAATTTGACAGAACGAAATATATGATCGCAGAGGTACAAGCTTTTAAATTTTATACGATTCAAGGCAACAAATAGGTATATGCTCTGGTTTGAACATGTATAATCGGTTAAATAAAAATTCATAACATTTAAAATAAATACTAAAATTTAAAATAATACTGTATCAAGAAAAAAAGTGAAAAAGAAGCGTTGAACCCAAAAATATATATAACCGCTGATGCTTTTATCAAAAAAAAAAAAATCTTATTGTATCATGGTCCATGTGCACAAATAGCAAATGGGGCCTTTTAGTCTCTTAAAAGGGCTTCTAAAAATGGCATGGTTCCTGGCCCAAATATTTTAAATATGCTGACGTCATTCATGACTCTTGAATCACAGGTAATAATACAAAATTCGATAATAATCTTTTACGGCAGCTGTCAAATTAAAAATTACATAATAATCAATGTTGTTGTGCTATGTTAATTATTACGAGAGGAGGATTTAATAGGCTTTCAATAAAACATGATACCGAGATGAGATAATTAATCAAGAATCCCATTTTTACTCAAAAAAAAGGTGAGATAATTAATCGCCCTGCACTCTCCCTAAATATTTTTCAATATAGGTACTTATAAATTGCTTATTATTCGGTTATTATTTATATGAGTGTACAATTGTATATTTCAAAATGCACTGCTATTGCGTCAAACAACAAGGATTTACCGTTATCGTGTGTTTAATCGAGTTCAATTAATGCATTTTCTTGAGGACTGCCTCTGCCTCTACTCTTGATTGTGAAAGCTGCAGAAAACATAATATGTTATTATTTAACACTATGTTAGTTAAAAATAACACATAATTAAATATAAAAAATTATGTATTTATTTCAACATTAAATCAACTAGTTTAACAAAAACATTGGTGTTAGTTACTGTTATATAGTTCAATTCTTCATTTAATTGCTACAAGTCATTTGTAAGTAATTTAGGACACATGGTTTTTGAGCGTGTTGATAGGCTAATTAGAGATTTACAGTAGGCGTCATTAGTGAAGTAAGAGTAGAGGTGGCAGAACCCGACCCGACCCGAGAAACCCACCCGGATCTGAACCCGACCCGATCCAATTTTTTAAGAAAGTCAAACTGATCTGACCTGACCCGAACTCGTCCCGACCCGACCCGACCCTGACCCGACCCGGCCCAACCTGATTTCTTCTAAAAAGTCAAACTGACTCGATTCGTCTAACCCGAACCCGACCCGACCCGCCCGATTGCCACCTCTAAGTAAGAGCATACGTACTCCGCTGTCACTGTTTGGCAGCTGAATATATATTGCCTTTTTTTATCTTTTGATGCACATATTAATTGGAGTGCCATAACAGCATTCCTATAATTTATTACATATTACGGAGACAAGTTATATGTGTAGGGATTCGGAATGCCCAAATCCCATTAATGCTCAAGCTGCGGAAAGACCGTAGAACAAAAATTTTACTTCTACTTAAGTTAGGGATTAAAGTATGTCGGATAATAGCAGGGAGTTACTGACATTTAATCCTTTACAAAAAACGGTAAAATATTATTTTACTTAACTTAAGCTTAGGGTTAAAGTGATGTGTCGGATGATTAGAGAGATACACCTCTTTAAACCTTTATTGATCTACTCCATGATTGATTTCTAAAATATTAATCTACTTAACAATTAAATAGATTAATATAAGATGTTATACCTCGCTTCAAATTTTAATTGGAATGAAAATCGGCTTGTCTCGGAGCACCAAACGTCGATGCCTCATGGTTATCCACCAGGACTAACCGAGAGCGGCTTATTTCTTTTGCCGAAATACGTAAACGCGGTTTTTCGCAAAAACACTATTCACCCGAGAAAAAGACGAAATAGTACTATTCACGACTCGCGATAATTCTGTTTCACAAATGTGCGAAATACGCACTTTAAATAAAACACTATTCATAGATCCGTGAATTACGAAACAACAGTATCTGGGAGAGAAAAGTAGAAGCGATTTGGTGTAATTTTCTCTCTCTACCCCCCCTCTATTTATAGCCAAATTTGGGATTGCAAAATTACCAAAATACCCTTGAGGATGATGTCATGGATGATGTCATATATGATGTCATGGATGATGTCATATATGATGTCATGGATGATGTCATATATGATGTCATGGATGATGTCATGGATGATGTCATGCATGATGTCATCTAAGGTCCAAATTTACAAGTTTGCCATTGGGCTTTTGGCCAAATTAGAAATACCCTTGGGCTTTTGGATTTTGGGCTTTTCGATTTTGGGCTTTTAATTATTAATTAAGGCTTTAATTATTAATGGGCTTTTGGCCCATAATTCAAATCCATAATTAACATTTAAAATCAAATCAAATATATATATAATTGTCATCTACAATTATATTTTTTCGATTGTTGTTTGGCGAATTTATACGACGTGTCAATACGTTATAAATTCATCGATTTTTGCTTCTTGTCATCTCTATGACAAATATAATTATATCATATATAATTAATTATAACCATCTTATTATTAATTATAAACAATTTATAATTAATCGATAAGATTCTCAGATTAACTCATATACGGTGTGACCGACGGGATCAAGTGTTATGTTGGTAAATAGAGTTAAAACGTTTTAACTTCTATAATCATAGGAGGCATCGCGAGAATGCACTATGACCATCCAATTACCTGAGATGATGATGTCTTGTACAATATCATGATCCATAAACTATTTACTTGTGTTTAATTCTTTTGTCTCATGCTATCGAGATCGGTTTCAAGGTAGGTATGTGTCATCCTTGCAAACTTAATCTTTTCTTGATCTGAGTAAAATATCAAATATAATTACTCTTGTAATTATCTTCTTAGCAGATAATCTTACTCTATCAAGGGGCCCGATGATCTTATAACTCATATAGAAATATGAGGGACAATAGTACTTTTGGCAAACCATCTCTTCCTCGCATAAGTTATGTATCTTAGAAGAGCTACCTTTATAGTCACCTTTTACGGATAACGTTTGGTAGAAATCACACACATACATATCTTATGTAGGAAAAATGAATACCTCGTACTTTAGAATTTAATCTTGAACGAAAACATTAATGACACGAACACGATTCCATTTAATGTTTCATTCGAGTCTATCAAATACGATGTTCCTAGAACATCTATTTATGTGATTAAAATGACAACTCTTTGTCTATGGTGCATAAAACTTGACCATCATTTAATCCACATACTAACTTTGATAACGGTTAATTAGTGTTCTGCTAATTACCTTGGTTAGTGACTTTTAAGAGTATATTCTATATTATGAAGTTTCACATTCCGAGTCATGAACTCGGAATGATTCATAAATTCAATAATACTCGAAACAAAATATCGTTTAAATATCCAATTCATGAACAAAGCTTTATATAACAAATTTATCGTATTATTGACTTGAAGATTATTACAAACTAACAATCTCCCACTTAAGCTTGGAGTCGATCATATTGAGCCATACCTTATACAAATCTATAAATCTCTCGGATTTAAAAGATAATCTCACGACCATCTCCTATGTTTGGAACTCTTCCATTTCTCTTGTGCCATAGTTGAGTATGAACACGTAACCGGCTGCGATCTTGAATCATCTCGGTCGGTTTGGAAACTTGCATCTGTGTAACCACTCACCACGAGTTCAGAGTCACCAAATGTGACGAGAAACATATCCTTAGTTCTTCTCAAGTACTTAAGGATATTCTTTGCGACATTCCGATGCTCCATGCACGGATTAGCACGATATCTACTCGTCACGCTCAAAGCGTACGAGACATCGAGCGAGTGCACAACATGGCGTACATGATAGAGCCATAGGCTGAAGCATATGGCACTCTACTCATTATGCTTTGCTCATCGATTGTCAAAGGACACGAGTCTTGCTAAGTGTGCACCATGATTCATTAGCGAAATCCTTTCTTAGAATTCGCATCTTGAGCAGATTCGAGCACTTTATCAATGTATGTGCTTTGACTTAATCGATAAGTCTCTTAGATCTATCTCATAGATTTTTATGCCTAGTATATAGGCATTACCTCGCCCAAATCCTTCATTGAGAACACTTTTTTTAATGAAGATTTGGTGATTGTAATAGGGAATATCATTTCCCGTTAAGAGTATATCATCCACATAGAGGATTAGAAAAGCGATGGCACTCCCACTAGTTTTCTGTATACACAAGGTTCTTCTTCGCATTTGATGAAGTCAAACTTTTTGACTTCTTCATGAAATCGAAGATTCCAACTCCGTGATGCTTGCTTGATCCATAAATGGATTTGAGAAGCTTGCATATCTTTCCGACATTTCTTGGATCCTCAAAACCGTGGGCTTGTATCATATACACGTCCTCTTCCAAATTTCCATTTAGGAAGGCGGTTTTCACATCCATCTGCCATATTTCATAATCATGAAATGCGGCTATTGCTAGGAGCATCCGAATTGACTTAAACATAGCTACGGGCGAAAAGTTTCATCATAATCTACGCAGAGAATTTGTTTGAAACCTTTCGCTACTAGCCGTGCTTTGTAAACGATCATATTACCATCCATGTCTATTTTTCTTTTAAAAACCCACTTGTTAGCTATGGGTTTTACCCCAGACGGAGTGGTGCGACCGGGTTCCAAACCGTGTTTTCATACATGGATTGTATTTCGGATCTCATGGCCTCCGACCCATTTATCGAGTCGGGTCATCCATTTGCTTCGCATAGGTCGGAGGATCTTCGACATCAAATCTTTGAGACTTCATGCGATCCCATGTACCTTTCGGTGCACGGGTATCTATGTGACCTTCGTAGCACTTGTTCTTGGTTTGTCGAACTTCATCCATATCGGTATGCGGATTTAGTTCTATTTCAACTTGCGTTGAAGTAGATGAGTTCGGGACTAGAACTTCTTCCACAACTATTTGTGGATTTCGTTCTTCCAAATGCTCGTTAGGCCAGAAGAATCAAGTGGTGGGTTTATCGATCGATATCGAGATATTGTATTGTGTGATGCATCTTGAATTTCTTCAAGTATTACATTACTCCCACTACTTCCTTTTGTGAGAAACTCTTTCTCCAAAAATATACCATGACGACAACAATTATCTTGTTCTCGGGTGATAATAAAGTAATATCCTTTCGTTTCCTTAGGATACCCTACGAAAAAACATTTGTCGACTTTGGGTCCAAGTTTGTCGAAGTCGGACGTTTGACAAATACTTCGCAACCCAAATTTTAAGATAAGACATATTTGGTACATTACCAAACCATAACTCATATGGAGTCTTTTCTACGACTTGGATGGAACCACTATTTATTGTTAGTGCGGCGGTTTCTAGTGCGTGCCCCCAAAACATTTTGGGAGTGTGGTATTACTCATCATGGAACGAACCATGTCTAACGAGTTCGATTCCTCCTCTCGAAACACTGCGTTCCATTGCGGCGTTCCGGAGGTGTGAGTTGTGAGACTATCCCACATTCTTTTAAGTACATTGTAAACTCATAACTTAAGTATTCGCCTCCACGGTCGTAGTAAGGCCTTAATACTTTTATTCGATTGATTTTCTACTTCGAGTCTTGAATTCCTTGAACTTTTCAAAGGATTCGGACTTATGTCTCATCAAGTAGACATAACCATATCTCTTGTAATCATCGATAAACGTGATAAAGTAGCGATCACCATTTCTTGTACAAGTACTCATTGGTCCGCATACATCGTGTGTATAAGGGCTAATAAGTCACTTGTCCTTTCGCCTTCTTGGAGAAAGGTGCTTTGGTCATTTTTCCACGTAAACAAGATTCGCATGTGTTTATTGTTTCAATATTAAAATTACCAAAAGTCCAACTTCATGTAACTTTTTGATGCGTTTCTCATTTATATGACCAAGACGACAATGCCACATGAAAGTCATACTTTCATGAGATGTTTTGAGTCGTTTGTTGATGTTAAATATGGGTTTGTCAATTTCTAGTATATAAAGACCATTCATCATAAAAGAAGATCCATAATATAACTCATCTTTGTATATAGAACAACTATTATCCTTTATAACAAAAGAGAAACCATTCATCTCTAAACATGAGATTGAAATTATGTTTCTAGAAATACTTGGAACAAAATATACATTTTCAAGTTCCATTACAAGCCCGTTAGGCAAATACAACTCTATACTTCCGATTATTACGAGTTTGACTTGTGCTCCGTTTCCAACTCGGAGTTGTACTTCCTTATTACGTAGTTTCCTCCTATTCTTTAGTGCTGTATATTTGAACAAATATGAGCACATGATCCGATATCCAATACCCGATCATAAATAGAGGTAACAACGTTAACTTCAATCATGAAAATACACGAGGTTGAAGCTTTGGGAACTTTTCCGTCCTCACATCCTCCGGATACTTAGGGCGGTTCCTCTTCCAATGACCCTTGCCTTGACAATAAAAGCGATCGAGTAGAAGCTTTTGCCTTGGAAGTGTTCGATTAGGAACCATCTTCCTTTACCTTTGTACTTTGGTGCCACTTTGGGAGTCGCTTTGCGTTTCATCTTTTTGGTTCTCCTCGCACCTTCTAGGACCATGAGGACGGAAGAACTCTTCTTCATGTCCACTTCGGCGATCCTTAACATCCCTTGGAGCTCTGCAAGCTCTTGTCCATTCCCGGCATATGGTAATTCATAATGAAATTAGAATAGCTAGGAGGAGAGAGTTCGGGATAATATCCGTAGCAAACTCTTTGCTCAACGGAATTTGTTAAGCTTCTCCAGTGCTCGACATCGCTCGTCATACGGAGCATGTGAGAGCGAATAGATACCGCCCTCGGTCATCTTATGACTTAACGAGAGATCTAGTCACCTTAAATTTCTCGACACGTGCTTGCTCTTGAAACATGTTCTTGAGCTGTTCACACATGTCATAGGTCTTGGTGTCCATAAATCGCCTTTGCAATTCAGGACCCATAATCCCGACCAAGAGACTTTGTACATCAAGCTCATCTTCTTTGTGCTTGTTATACTTGGTGAGTTCTTCTGCTGTGCAGCCTATTGCAGGCTGCGCAGGGACTGGTGTGTAAAGGGCGTACTCACGTTTCTCTCGCCTTAGTACGATTGTGAGTGCACGAAACCAATCAGTGAAATTAGTTCCATCTGGTTTGAGTTTTTCTTTCTCAAGTAGAGCACGCAGGTGAGAAAGAGTTTTCTTTAGCCATGTGCTTTACAACGTAAAATGTAAAGATTTTTAGCTTTGTTCATGTAATATTTTATTCCAAATAAAACTCCCATTTCTACAAATTTGTTCTATTCCGTTTGTAGTTAGGACCAAGATCCATATTTTCATTGATAATCAAGTTATCGTTGAATAACTCGTTTATTAATTATCTTAGGTAAGCAACTCTTTGCTAATCACATCTCTATGTGATTCTTGGTTTCGCTAAACATCATATGTTTTAACGAAACTTTGCCCCAAGCCCAAAAGCTGTTTTGGAAATCATTGGTAAGTAACCTAACTCTATTTGGTTCGTTATGTCGGACATAACCCTCGACAACCAAAGGTAAAGGTGACGCCTGCTTGAGTAGGTCACGTACGCGATGAACATTGATTTGCGGAGGACAGTAGGTAGGGCATATTACTTAATTTTTCGGGTTTAACATCGTAAGTAGTCGGTTGTTAAGCGACTTTAAAACAGACTTACGAACACGTAAAAGATGTATGCCAGAAAGACCACTGAAAGTTCCTTTTCCAGTCTTTCTTTGACACAACATTCCTTCACGGTTTCTTAAAAATGATAAATCTAATTTACACATTTATAATTAGTTAGTTTATTAAGCTGACTTTAAACAGACTTATGAACACGTGAAAAGACGTCTGCCAGAAAGACCATTGAAAGTTCCTTTTCCAGTCTTTCTTTGACATAACATTCTTTCACGGTTCCCTAAAATGATAAATCTAATTTACTCATTTATTATCAAAGCGGTAAATCAATTTACCGGCTCATACAAACATTTTGTATATATACATGAATCGATCACGTATATAACTACTATCTATCCATCGATAAGTAGCTTTGCATCTATGATAAGATACATTTCATATCAAAGCGATAAATCTAATTTACTTGCTCATACAAACATTTTGTATATATATATGTGAATCGATCACATATATAACTATCGATTCTCAATTCTTTATTTTGCAACTTCATCTTTGTTCTTTATTTATACCGTAAAAAGCATATAAACAGTTTATATGATTTCAAAACATTAATTCCTTACAGTACGATAAAGTAATTTGATAACGTGACAAAGTTCCTTTTCGACGATTATCGGGACACGTAAAAGGGGCTCCCGGGGAAAGATCGGGGTCACGAGGACCACTTTAAATTCAATCTTTCCTAGACGGAACCATCTCTTTCGGGTGTGGAGATCAACACTCTTACTCGGGTACTTTATTGCTTCATCACATTCATAGATATACTTCTCATAACCAAAAGTTTTCGAAAAAGTAAAAGAGTTACATTTGCCATGCTTCGAAAGCGCAAAAGTAATTTGGTAACGTGACAAAGTTCCTTTTGGGCCAGTTATCAAGACACGTAAAAGGGCATGTCGAGAAAGAATACGAAGGTATCCACTTCCATCTTTCTTTGACATCACCTTATCTTTTATGTGTGGAGATCAACGACTCTTACTTAGGTACTTTATTGCTTCATCACATTCTTAGATATACTTTAACACAATCGAAAGTTTTCGAAAAGAAAGCGTAAAGAAAGTATAAAGAAAGCTTAAATCTAATTTAACTTTCTTAGTCGACGAAATAGAACCAAGAAAATCCAATTTTATTTGGTTTGGACTTTAAAGTACAAATCTAAGAATTAAGCCGTACGGGGTATATGCATCTTATTTGCATAAGATATAACCTTATAGAAAATCAATCGGCGGGAGAGCCTTTGCTGCGATACCCTTTGTAGGGATTCGGAATGCCCAAATCCCATTAATGCTCAGTACTGGAAAGACCAGTAGAACAAAAATTTTACTTCTACTTAAGTTAGGGATTAAAGTATGTCGGATAATAGCAGGGAGTTCTGAGACATTTAATCCTTTACAAAAAACGGTAAAATATTATTTTACTTCTAACTTAAGCTTAGGGTTAAAGTGATGTGTCGGATGATTAGAGAGATACACACCTCTTTAAACCTTTATTGATCTACTCCATGATTGATTTCTAAAATATTAATCTACTTAACAATTAAATAGATTAATATAAGATGTTATACCTCGCTTCCAAATTTTAATTGGAATGAAAATCGGCTTGTCTCGGAGCACCAAACGTCGATGCCTCATGGGTTATCCACCAGGACTAACCGAGAGAGCGGCTTATTTCTTTTGCCGAAATACGTAAAGCGCGGTTTTCGCAAAAACACTATTCACCCGAGAAAAAGACGAAATAGTACTATTCACGACTCGCGATAATTACATTTTTCACAAATGTGCGAAATACGCAACTTTCGTAAAAACACTATTCACCGAGATCCGTGAATTACGAAACAACCGTATCTGGGAGAGAGAAAGTAGAAGCGATTTGGTGTAATTTTCTCTCTCACCCCACCCCCTCTATTTATAGCCAAATTTGGGATTGCAAAATTACCAAAATACCCTTGAGGATGATGTCATGGATGATGTCATATATGATGTCATGGATGATGTCATATATGATGTCATGGATGATGTCATATATGATGTCATGGATGATGTCATGGATGATGTCATGCATGATGTCATCTAAGGTCCAAATTTACAAGTTTGCCATTGGGCTTTTGGCCAAATTAGAAATACCCTTGGGCTTTTGGATTTTGGGCTTTTACGATTTTGGGCTTTTAATTATTAATTAAGGCTTTAATTATTAATGGGCTTTTGGCCCATAATTCAAATCCATAATTAACATTTAAAATCCAAATCAAATATATATATAATTGTCATCTACAATTATATTTTTTCGATTGTTGTTTAGTAATTTATACGACGTGTCAACACGTTATAAATTGATCGATTTTTGCTTCTTGTCATCTACTATGACAAATATAATTATATCATATATAATTAATTATAACCATCTTATTATTAATTATAAACAATTTATAATTAATCGATAAGATTCTCCGATTAACTCATACGGTGTGACGACGAGGATCCGTGTTATGTTGGTAAATAGAGTTAAAACCGTTTTAACTTCTATAATCATAGGAGGCATCGGCGAGAATGCACTATGACCATCCAATTACACGAGATGATGATGTCTTGTACAATATCATGATCCGATAAACTATTTACTTGTGTTTAATTCTTTTGTCTCATAGCTTATCGAGATCAGTTTCAAGGTAGGTATGTGTCATCCTTACAAACTTAATCTTTTCTTGATCTGAGTAAAATATCAAATATAATTACTCTTGTAATTATCTTTAACTAGAATAATCTTACTCTATCAAGGGGCCCGGTGATGCTATAACTCATATAGAAATATGAGGGACAATAGTACTTTTGGCAAACCATCTCTTCCTCGCATAAGTTATGTATACAGAAGAGCTACCTTTATAGTCACCTTTTACGGATAACGTTTGGTAGAAATCACACACATACATATCTTATGTAGGAAAAATGAATACCTCATACTTTAGAATTTAATCTTTGAACGAAAACATTAATGACACGAACACAATTCCATTTAATGTTTCATTCGGGTCTATCAAATACGATGTTCCTAGAACATCTATTTATGTGATTAAAATGACAACTCTTTGTCTATGGTCTGTAAAACTTGACCATCATTTAATCCACATACTAACCTTGATAACGGTTAATTAGTGTTCCTGCTAATTACCTTGGTTAGTGACTTTTAAGAGTATATTCTATATTATGAAGTTTCACAATTCCAGTCATGAACTCGGAATGATTCATAAATTCAATAATACTCAAGGAAACAAAATATCGTTTAAATATCCAATTCATGAACAAAGCTTTATATAACAAATTTATCGTATTATTGACTTCAAGATTATTACAAACTAACAATATGTCCTGTGTTTTATGTTATTATTATTAAAAAAATTAAGTTTTCATCGCTGTTCTTCATTTAGAGAGGCCACTATTGAATTCTTGATGGTTGATTTTTATTTCATCTATCAGTTTCCTCTTGTATTCTTAACCTCCCGTTCCTCTGTGAGAGATTGCTGTAACTAAAGTTTTTTTTATGATAAAAAAATACCAATGAATAAAAATTGTACTTCAATTTAGTGATTAAATCAACACATTCATGTGATGGTTGCATGCCTGAGGTTCGAATAGAATAAAAGAGGGAAAACGCAACATCCATTTTTTTGTCCAAAAATTATACAACTTCCATAGACTATCGTGCTACATGTATTTAATAAATTATCTTTAAATTTTGATTTATGAGTCTCAATAAATTATTTATATCAAAATATGATGATATATAAAAATTTTCATTTTTTAGTCCGTAATAAATTTGCTAATTAACTATTCATAGCACCATAGTCTAACTCTTAATAAATAACATATTAATAAATTAATTAATTGGTACCAAACCACAGAATTGAAATCACATGGTGCACGGACTCAACCATATAAAACCATATATTGCTCGTTGATATGTACTGTCCGGCATGGCATGCAATGCAATACCGGACAACTATTTTTTGGAGGGTTTTTTAATTAGAATGGTTGTGGAGAAGTTTAAACATAATGTTAACGCATGAAGATTTATTATTGTTAAATCAAAACCGTTAATCTCATATCGTTAGATGCAATACTTGAGACTCCTGGTTGAAATTGAATGATTGAATCAAGTCGGGAATGACGAAGAGCAATCCTGAGATGCCTATCAAATAAAAAGATGGAAAATTCAACAAATAAATATAAATTCCAGTGACGCCCCATAATTTGGATAATATATAAAAAAAAAAAAGAGATCCAAAGTCCGAAGGCATTCGTGTGAATTCACCCACCTAAATCCTGAAAATTTTATAGGTAATTTATACACATAAGTATCAGCAAATCATTAGAATTTATGTACGCAAACACATTGCTGAAAAGAGCTAACCCAAGTGGTTTTCTTTCCAATATACTGGTGTATTTTGTGTGAAATTAAAGTGAGAATTAATTGAAAAAAATCCTTCCAAATAGTATGAAACATATTCTGGATTAATTAGGCCGGGTTTCAAATCGTTTGGCCCGGGATTATTTTTTTAATTTCAAGTTTTGAATTGTCTGAGATCAAATTATAGATCAGTCATGTGCAGATTCAATTAAATATGACTTCTTTTTCAAATTATTGGGTACACCTTTTATTCACTAACAGAAAAAGCTATTTCTTCCCAAATTACCATAGATCCGTACATTTCCCATGGACTAATGCAGACATGCATATCCTCCCCCGCAGGAACCAGATCCACTGTCGTGCGGCGCAGCACGTGGTCCGTTCGATCACTTCGAGATTCGTGCTAATTCAAATCTTAAAGTATTAACTCGAATCTCGAAGTGATCGAACGGACCACGTGCTGCGCCGCACCGTGCCACGCGACAGTGGATCTGTGTCCCTCCCCACGTATTGTCCCAAAGTTTGAGGGTTTATCTACCTAACTTTCTTCAAAAGTCCTTTGCCACTAAACACAAAATCAAATTAATTTCGTTTACGTACCTAACTTGTTTTTGCAAATTCGAATTTTTATTAATTTGTCTCCAGCACACATCATGCATTTGTGCCATAAATCATCCATAATATTAACAAAAAATTAAGAGATTTTTTTTCATTTTCCTACAAAATAAATTTCTGTGGTTGGGTGACCGGTTATTACTATGAGCAATTAATTATCATTTCTTAAATTTTAGTAGGTTCCAGACCTCTTTGAAGCATAGCTCCAAAACCGAAATTGTCACCTTCCTTTGATATAAGATCACCTTGTTAGAGGCTTCAAACTAAGCTGACATGTCAATTTATTTACAAATTAAATTATTTGAAAGAACGTCCATAATTTAAAATTATTTTCCTGCTAGAAAGTTGGGGCAAGATATCTCCTGAACTTGAAAATCAAATGAATCAACAGATTATATCATAATTAAATTCACATTCTCTGCGGTATTGTAAAATTTACAATATTATCCGAACTTATTTTGTAAATATGTTTTATAAATTCTAAATACTGTCCACTATACTAAATTTACAATATTATCCCAACTTTTTTTTAAATATATTTTATAAATTTGTCCGTTATACTACGTTCTAGCCGTCTCTTCTTCCTCTGTGTTCGCTGATCATGGTAAATTTTACAAAACTAAAGAGGATTCACACATCATAAGTATGACCAAGTTTAGATTGTAATGCATTTTAATGCGTCACCACCGACGTCATCATATATTTGTTTGGATTTGTTTGGTGCTTTCATCCATTACTCAAGGAACCAGATTCAGTGTAGTCCGTACTCTGTAGCCTGGCAATTAATTATTGATTAAATCCCAACTTATTAGCTGGACTTTATGGGCCCCACTAGGCCGCATCTTAAACAGCACACTAGTACGGTTCTACTCGGCGCTGTCACCTAATATAAATGGAGATTAACAATAATTAAAGAGGAAGTTCTTATCGTTTATCCTAACATATATTGGGTGCACATGGAGCATAACTTAGAATATTGAACAAACATCTATTATAACGAATTAGATATTGGAATATATGTTATCAAAATTTTGTATATGTCTGTAAAATACTTTGTATGGAAGATTTATTTGTTGAAATAAAGTAAATATTTGTGATAATAAAGTAGTAAATCAAAGATTGAAAGGTAAAAAAATAAACATGTGACTCGACATGTTAAATAGTATTTTTTTATAATTTTATTATTATTTATTATCTATTTTATATTAACATGAATTGCTATTTGCTATAAATTACACAAACGGGTCAATTTGTTCCGTGAAAATTTGTGACCGTCATCCGTCCTGTTCCAGACCGTGTGAGACCCATGAGTGACCGGACCTAGACAAAATCTGGTCCTAACAAGGGTTTGGTTTGAAATTTCTCACATTGACCCCCTCTAAACCGTTCTATGCCAATCCGTGACTCGCCTAGGCCCATCCCGCGCCTACCTGTACCCGCATGTGCTTACCCGCGCCTCTCCGAACTCGTGCCTATCCGGATGCACCCACTCTCTACTCGTGCTACCCGTGCATGGAAGTGTCGCTGCATGGTGGCACTGCATGGTAGCGACGACGCTCCTGGATGGAGGCGGGGCTACATGGTAGCGGCGGCGCCGCTGCATTGTTGGCGATGTCGCAGCTGGGTTGATGATTTTCTGACTTTTTTTGTGAAATTGCAAAAGAAAACAAGACCCTTGTCCACTCCTCTTCACCCACATGGACCGCCACTTGATCCACCCGTGAGAGTCCTATCCGCAGAGGCTTAATACAGATTGGGTCAAAAAAAATTTAGTTTTGAATCGCTCTAACCCGGACCACCCTCCCCCTGTGTTCATCCTTGACCCGTGACCCATCCATATCCGTGGCCCGAAAGAATTTGAACTGAACCGTCTCGGACCATTCCTTCTTCAAGTCTCTAGCATAACTGTACTAAAAGATTGTTACATTGCATATTGGAAGAATGACTAATAATATGATCTTGCAAACTGTAGTCAATAAATTAACAAAATCTGTACTTAATTCAAACAACGTCGTTAACACATAAGATAAATTTCTTTTTTTTAAATAGGGCTCTCATTTAACTCGACAATATTACTCTATGTTTTTTTTTCTGAACTTCATAAAGAAGTAAGACTCATTATTATTTGTACCATCTCAAATATACTAATAGTCTAGTTTAATTATGTAAATTGAACAAAAACATCTACTTGTCAATGATAAAACAACCTTTGCGTAACATTCAGAAACCAGTTATATTTTTACCCAATTGCTTATTTTAAACCATTAATTACCTTGTATAATTAGGATTCAATAACTATTTTATTTGGTTTTAAAAAAAATAATATGAATATATATATATATATATAGAGAGAGAGAGAGAATTTGGCTACGGTGCTACGCGTAGCACGGATGACCTTTGTGCTACGGACCGTTTCTCCGTCTTCAAAGTTTAAATAGTCGATCCGACCGGTCAAAATATTTTTCATATGAAAATCTAGTTGGGGACCAAATTTTATATTTTTTAGAATTTTTTATTATTTTTTAAGATAGCTAGAAAATCACTTGATTTAATTATTATGAGCCATTCAAAATGAGTCATTTTCTAAGTATCTTAAAAAAAGTAAAAAAATGCTAAAAAATATAAAACTTGGTCTCCAACTAGATTTTCATATGAAAAAAAAATTGACCGGTCAGATCGACCATTTAAACTTTGAAGATGAAGAAATAGTCCGTAACACACGGGTCATCCGTGTCATGCGTAGCACTATAGCCAAATTCTCTCTTTCCCTCTCTTTATATATATATATATATATATATCGTAGTATCAATATAAATGCCACTATGTCAAATTATAGATGATATCTTCAATTACCTTAATCCTTATTTGAAACAAGATAATTCCTTTCGCACATATGTCGACCAATATTTCATTTAAGAAAAAACACCCTAATTAATACGAGATAATAACGCACGATTGATGTTAGTCATTCAATGTTAAAAAAAGTTCTCACATTAAGTTAGAGAATCACTGAATTTGAATAAAACGTCAAACCTTTAAGAAAAAACATACTTTAACATAGAAGGGATCGGTTGACAATGGTTTATTTTGACAATCTTAACAATGGATCTCTAAATAAATACAAAAAAAAATGGAAAATTTTTTATAGATGTGTTCTTCTACTTTTAGATTGATTGTCATTCAAATCTCATGCAATTTCTTTATCGTTTGATAGTCCATCAAAGACCATCAATTTTTCATGCAATTTGTAATGGTTTCAATTTAATGGTATTTGATGGACTATCAAATGATAATTAAATTGCATAAAATTTGAATGACCATCAATCTAAATGTAGAAGAACATATCTATAAAAAAAAATTATTTTTAAATTTATTTTTATATTTATTTAGAAGTCCATTATCAAGATTGTCAAAATAACCCATTATCAATGGATCCCCACTCATTTTAATATTAGATATGTTCTAAAAAGAAAAATGTCAGATATATCCTTCAGAAATTATAAAATTACGTATTTTCCCTTCTAAAATCCATAATAACACATTTTATCCTCAAGTTTACAACTCACACACACATATATATGTATCCGATACAACTTTAATTTATATCAAATGTATCAAAAATTCAAGTTAATCATGTTTAAAATATAAAAAATTATGATTAAACATGTAATTTTCACTTCTCCTAATTAATTGTCAAAATTAAAAAATTGTAATCTAATTTGTCCATCCCTTGGCCAAATTAAATAACTAACCCAGCCCAGTCTAACATGAAACACGACCCCATCCACCTAATTGTAACTTCTAAATTGCAAAATATAAGTCAACTCACCTGTAGTTGAACTCAACTCCACCCAATTTTTTAAAATTCAAACTAACTTGGACCTAATAAACTCGACTCAAATTGACCCCAAAGCTAGAAAAAAAAGATGACACTAAATAATTCCAAATCCAATCCGATTCGAATCAACCTGATCTATGGTCTAATGATATTTTTTAATCAAACTAATTTGATTTAACCTGATCTGATTTGAATCTGACTTGACTTACCTCATTGTCACCTTTAAATTGAAACATTCTATGAATTAGATAAATAAGTGAGTGATTGCAACTTAGGATGATAAATATCTTATTATGGAATTTAGAATGGAAGCACGTAATTTCATAATTTTTGAAGAATTTACCTCAGTTTCAATGGCGGAGCTTTGTTGTAAAAAAAAAAGGCTGTGACCCTCCCTTACAATCCAAAAATTTATATAAAATCTTTTTTTATGTTTAAAAATTGTATTAAAACTAATAATTATAATAGTTGATCCCTTAAAATTCAAAATATGAAGATCAAGCTCAGCTACTGCTTAGCTTGCTATATTTTATTAAAATTTACCATACTTTCGATCGAATATCTGTGATTCAATTCTGTCTTCTTATTCCGAATCGAAACAGAGTTAACGTCCTAGCTACGCCGCTTCTTTTTGTTTAAAAATTTAAAAAGTACTTAATTACGTAAACTAGCAGTTAGTAGATAATACATAACCCTACACCATGTCCATATTATTGATCAATTACCTACCTATGCCGAAAACAAAATTGTTCTTTTTTATGTGCCACCTCTTCCTCGTTCCACGTATAAATCCACTCTCAATCCTACTCAATTGCTCCCACAGCGCACTGAAACAGCACGCTCCTTTCAAATAATTCAATCAAACCATACATACTTCCTTCAAAGTTCAAACGGTTTCTATTTTTCACCATTTAAGACATTTATACCTTGTTCAATTTTGGCAAAAACCAAGTTTTGATCCATGGAACCCCAGTCCCCAAATCAGCAGCATTTCCTTATTGTAACATACCCGGCACAGGGGCACATAAACCCGGCCCGCCACCTAGCACGGAAGCTTGTCAATTCTACTGGCGCACGCGTCACACTCTCCACTGCCATCTCTGGCCACCGCAAAATGTTTACCTCGCTCTCCTCGCTTGATCAAGAATTCGATGATGGTGTCATTTATTACCTCCCCTACTCTGATGGGTATGATGAAGGGTTCAAGAGAAATGTGCATGATCACAACCAGTATATGACTGAGTCAAAGGTAGTCGGATCGAGGACTCTTACGGCTGTGATCGATCGGCTAGCAAGTGATGGTCGACCAGTCACATGTATCATTTATACCCTTCTCATGTCGTGGGTCGCTGATGTGGCAAGAAATCATGGCCTCCCTTGCGCACTCTATTGGATACAACCCGCTACTGTTCTGGCTGTATACTACCACTATTTTCATGGTTACAAGGATGCAATTACTTCTCAAGCAAATGATCCTATGGCAATGGTAAAATTGCCATGCTTGCCACCTCTAAAAATCAGAGATTTACCATCCTTTCTTTCCATTACCAACAAAGAGGATCCCTACTATGTTGTGCTTAATTATTTTAGTGACACATTTACAACACTTGAGAGAGGATTGGTTGCTGGTGAGAAACCGAAAGTTTGGATTAACTCATTTGATGAGCTAGAAACTGATGCAATGAAATCGGTAGAAAAAGAACTAGATCTTATGGGGATTGGGCCGGTTCTCTCTACTCAAGAGGGAGCAGGGAAGAAATCAATAGATTTATTCAATACAGACGACGATGCCTACCTGAAATGGCTCGACACAAAACCCGAGAAATCAGTCATCTATGTCTCCTTCGGCAGCATGTCGGTGATGAAGAAGTTCCAGATGGAGGAAATATCTTGTGCTTTAAAAGAGACAAAACGGCCGTTCCTATGGGTGGTACGAAAAGATAACCGGGAAGAAGTAGGTATCCAGCAGGAGGATTTGGTATCTGAGACAGATGGATTGGTAGTGGAGTGGTGCAACCAACTCGAAGTCTTGCGTCACCCTTCAGTTGGTTGCTTCGTAACTCACTGTGGATGGAACTCGACGCTCGAAACCGTGGCATGTGGTGTACCTGCAGTTGGTGTGCCTCAATGGACCGACCAGGGAACAAATGCAAGGTTGATGGAGGAATGGGGGATCGGAGTGAGAGCCGAGATAGGGGAAGATGGGGTGATGGATGCGAAGGAGTTGATGCGGTGCTTAGAGGCGGTAATGGGAGGTGGGGAACAAGCAGAGAGAATGAGAGAAATAGCGGCATTTTGGAAGGAGAGAGCTCGTGTGGCGGTGGCTGAAGGCGGATCGTCGGAGAGGAATTTGCGTCAATTTGTGGAAGGAAAAAAAAGATGAGAAATAAATGGCTGGAGATTATTATCAAATGGTGCATGGTTTCCTTTTTATTATTCTTTTGTTTAACTTCGTGAATTATGCTGTGTTATTGGTAGGTATTACGTAGTGTGGAGGAGTTCTGTGCTTGAAACAGAGAGCAAATGCAGATTTATTATGAATTTATGCGCAAGTAAAATGTATTTTAAATCTCTTAATTGCAGTTTCGTAATTTATGCGATCCAATGCAATGTGTCACTTTTGTAAATTTGAACCACAGAATCTTCGAAAAGAATATATTCTGAAATAGTACAGAATAAATTCTGGTGCAGTATGAAACTGTAGACTTATCCGAACCTCAATATTCTTCACCGTAAGTGAAAAATAAATCACTAAAAAGCTATAATATGGGATCTGCGTGAAAGTGATAGTAGAGGAAATGAGAGAATATTAGAACTCAGAGGCCAAAACAGACTTTCGAACAATAAAAGTCAAGTATATAAATATACAAATTTTAATACTTCCAATTTATACAGTATTTTCTTTTATTTTGAAATGTATGATAATAACTATATATAAACATCAAAAAATATATATATATAAAAGATCAATTTATGAATATCTAAAACATTTATTGGAAAACACTATAACATTGTACATAGATACTGAAATTTTAAAAGTCAATTGACCTCCATTCATGGACTGTAGATCCGAACTGCTAGGAGTCCCATACTCCATAGCTAGTTTGGTTTCATAAGACGTAGGTTGTAAAAAAAAGTTTATAATTCGTAATTCATTCAGTGTTTAATTTGATTTTAGTCCGATTTGATTTGTTTGATTCGTTTGATTAGACTTTTTTATTAGTTTGGTTTGAGTTCAATTCGATAACTTTTTAATGAACTAGTTCGAGTTCGATTCGTAATAGTTCAATATGTAGTTATTTATATATATTTTTAATTATTTAGTCAATAATGTATATAATAATATAATTATTTATTATAAAATTAATAAGATATTATTATTAATTTATTATCAAATTAATAAATAATAATTATTTTTTAAAATTTTAATATAAAATTAATAAAAATATAAATGATTTTAGCTCTAATTATTTATAATAACATAAAAATAAATGTAAAAATTAAAATAATTGAGTTCATTTAGAATTCAATCTCAGTTTAAATTTGATTTAACTCGATTTCAATTTCGTTAGAGTTCAAATCAAACTCAAACACTAGTGAGTTCGATCAAATTTAATTCATTTACAACCCTAATCAGAGATATGGGACATAAATCTAGCTATATATTGAACTCTTTTGTAATTATTTGAATATTTGTTATTAACATTCGTATTTGATTACCAAATTTAATTTAGATGATAAAAATCTCCATTCTACAAGTTTCTACATAGTGCTACAAGCGAGGTAGGCGCAAGGTAAACGTCAATGCACTTCATTATCACCGTTCGGTTCAAAAATAAAAGTCGTACGATAAATAATAAATTTTTTGACCGGACATTCTATTTATTTGAACTGGACACCACTATTGATCATTTTTCGTTCCGTCCTGACTACAAAAACGATGAATGTCCCAAAAAAAATGCGACCAATTAACGAAAACCTTTTTTTCAAAATCGTCATATTTACTGGCATCCACGTTCCACTTATAAGGTATGAGGAATGAGGTCAACATAATATTATTATTTTTTATTATATCAACATTTAACTCTTTTAACTCCCTTTTTCTTCTTTCTCTCAAGGTATGAATATTCTGAGTTGCTGAAGTTTAAACTTATTATTTTAATGATGACGATGATGTTATTGACAATTCATATTGGACGTTCATGTCGTGAATGTCATATTTAAAATAAGGCATACAAAATTCTTTTTTTTACAATTTATTTTGTTTTACAATTTATCTTGTTTGAATTTTGTACAGAGATTAAAATACATAATGAATTAATGCACAAAAACTAAGACTAATGATGTGATATAAGAGTTTAATTAAGACTACATTAGACTTAGGTTTAGTTAGATTCAAACTGGATTGAATTGGTTAAGATAAATTGAGTTTAAATAACAAAGAAAAATATTTCTGCATAATAAATCATTATAACGGTTAAGTAATCGTTATAATGGTTCATCTCAATACTCAAAAATATTCTAAGGCGGAAAATTCTCAAAGAGTCAGAGTGTATTGTTATGAAACGGTTCAGTAATCGTTGTAACATTTTGGCAAATCGTTAACGATTGATCAAATTATTATAACGATTCAGCTCAATCAAATCCAACGACAATCATTTCTAAGCCGTTATAACGATTCCCAAATCGTTATAACGGTTCATGCCGAAAATAATTTCTTCATCTGTTTTAGAAGATCTATTTTAAAAGAATCATATCTCTCATTGATTTGAAAATAGATCTATCTAGCTAAATCATTTTCCCAGAGCTTACTAGTCATATACAAAGTGAGAGAGATAAGCTCAATAAAAAGATACACTTAATTAGCCAAATCATTATTTAAACTTCAATCTAGTTTCTCTCCATTCTTCCAATTTAATCATTCATAATCTATTCTCCTTGAAAAACTATTTTGAGTTGTAGTGCTTATCTTTTGAGTGTGTTGTCACTCATCTTTTATTTTGAGTGTGTTGTCACTCTTGTTACCGATAGACTTTGCAGCCCATTTTTGTGTAAGGGACCAAGTTCTACAAGTGTGAAACTATTTTTTTAGTATTTCGACTTAACCTTAATTGTTAGAGGTTGAGAGTCCCAAAGACGTAGGCATTGTAAGCCGAACTCCATTACATCTTGTGTTCTTGTTTGATTTTTTTTCTTTTTTTTCTCTCATTTCTTTGATTACTATATTCTTGTGAAAATTGAATTGAATTAAATTACCTTCCATTACCATTACACTTAAACACTAAACCCTAAATCGGTTTATACATTTTACCTTAGATTCTTTACAATCTTGCACTATTCTAGCCTTTAAATGCCACCATCGTAGGTCCAACAAAGTGGCATCAGAGCAGGAGCTCAATTTTAATTACTTTATTTGTGGTATTTTTGGTCCAAAATAACTTATTTGATGTTTGTGAAAGGACCCCCCAACTCTAGGTCTTAATTACAAAAATTTCAGTTTTTAAAAGAAATATATGGTGAACTACCTCAACATACTAGACATTTTGGATGTTGTCCAATATGATTATGTATCATATTATGATCCTAACAACCTCACGTTAACACAAAGGTCAAAGAACTAAAATCTCAAAATGATTATGCCGTAATGTTATTTTAATTTCGATTAGTGAAAGAATTACTATATTATTTGTTACTATCGAAATTACTAGTGAAATATGAGAGACTCTATTGAATAGATTTGAGGGCAACTCTCAAATGAAAAGAACAAAACTAATGGGTCTAGAGTCCGAATTTGAAAATTTTATATACAAAGGAGAGTCAATTGAGAATATGTATTCAAGATTAATGCATATTCTAAATGAATTTGATGAAGTTAGAGAATTTTAATCTAACATTAGATTGTAGGCAAGATTTTTAGGGTAATGATGAGAAGATCAAGATGGAAGAACATAATAAGCACTCTAGAAGTAATACAAGACACTCTTGATGAATTCACACATGAAGAATTATTTACCCATCTTCTATGCTTTGAGGAGAAGCTACGACAAAATAAAAAGCTCACACTAAAACTCAAAGAAATCACACTTCAAGCTCAAAAATCTTCATCGCGCTACTATTCGAGCAAGATATCATCTAACTCATCTTCTATGAATGATCAAATCATCACAAAGATGTTTGAAATAATGCTCAATCTAGAGAAGGAGCACAATAAAGAGCGAGATAAGAAATGAATGATGTGTATATATTTCTCATGATATAAGGAAAGTCACACAATACACGATTATTCCTTGATCTTCCCACATAAGAAGAAGCAAAAACTTTAAGAGAATTTATGCTATGCTAGCCGCAAGTAATCATGTTAAGAGAAAGAATGATGAAATAAATCCATTCAACCTTGACCTAATTGTGGAAGTAGAGGAGAACTCACCCGTAATAGATGTTGATGAGATTGTAGCAAGAAATAACATCACCGACTTGTGCACATTGGAGATCCTACACGATATTATCATATCTAAGAATATGAAGATGGACTCATTTGCACCTAAGGTATAATTTTCTTAAGAAATTTAATTACACAATCAAGTAGTACATTATACTACAATCACTTGGGATGATAGTGATGATGATCTTATTGAAAATGATAAATTGTGTGTTGAAAATACAAATACTTTGAATGATGAGGCTGAAATTAGAACTTTTTTTTTCTAATTTGGAGAGTCTTATTCATGGTTCATCTTCTCAAAAAAAGATAATTGAGAAACTTAAAAATAAAATTTTTAAGTTTGAGTTAAAGGTTCTATCTTATAAGTCTTAATTATAAAATCTAAAAAATAATTGTCAAATACATTTAAGTAAAATTACAACATTAAAAGTGAAAGTGCAAACTTTAAAAACTAAAAACAGGACACTAAAGTCCTCATGTATTTCAACAAACATCACTTCAATGGATTTAGACAAGTTTATAGGTCAAAAGCTTAGCAATAAGTCGGGTCTTGGATATAAATTTTTTTTAAAGACTTCAAATTATCATAAATCTAAAGAGAAATAATGTCAAGGGTCGAATGTAAAAATTATGAAACCTAATATTGCTAAATCTTTTAATAAAAACATAATTAGGCATTTCAATATAAGTAATTTGATAAAAAGATTAACAAAGACATAAAAAATTAAAGCAAAAATGTTATATTTTTCAATCCTAATTGGTCAAATAAATTATATTTTAAAGGACTCGATGGATGATTTTATGAGTTTAAAAATTAAAATGGTTTTCAAACCAAAGCTCAAAGGTATGAGAATAAACGAGTTATTTCTCAAACCCATAAAAATATTTCTAAAGAAAAACTCAAGACTCAAGTTAAAAGATTAAAAGAAAACTATCAAAATATTTTTATTAAAGGTAGTAAGAAGTCTCCATTATGTGTATTTTATAATTATTATTGTCATATTGGTCATATCTCACTTGATTGTAAACTTAGAAAGGAAAACAACATTTCAAATATTGTTTGGATTCCTAAGATTAAAAATTAGATACCTCAATACTTAATTTCTCTCTTCAAACCATATATGTCACATATTTAGGGGAGTTAGCTAATTTTTTTTAAATGAATTATATTTTTTTTATTATTTTATTTTATTTTTGAAAGTATTTTAAATTATTTATCTTATCCACGGTGCATACATTAAGCAAGAGCAATCAATTTAGGATGGAAAAGTTTTTGGGTAAAATCCATATATCATATGTTATATCTATGCACCATGCATGTTTTTTAAAATCGACAAAAGTCGGAGATTGTTATACTAGACACCTTCTTTAATTTGTCGATTTGCAAAATAATCTTAAATTTTACAATTTATATTGTTTGAGATTTATGTAGAGATTAAAATATAAAATGGATTAGTGCAGAAGAACAAAGACTAATGATAGGATATAAGAGCTTAATCAAATTGCATTATGCCTAGGTTTAGTTAGACTCAAATTTGGTTGAATTAGTTAAGATAAATTGAGTTTAAACAACAAAGAAAAATGTTTCTTCCTAGCAAATCATTATAATGGTTCAGTAATCATTATAATGGTTCATCTCAATACTCAAAAATATTCTAAGACATAAAAGTTCTCAAAGAGTCAGAGCATATCGTTGTATAACAGTTAGTAATCGGTGTAACATTTTGGCAAATCATTAACGATTGATCAAATCATTATAACGATTCAGCTCAATCAGATCCAACGGCTATCATTTCTAAATCGTTATAACGATTCTCAAATCATTATAACGGTTCATTATGAAATAGTTTCTTCATCTATTTCAAAAGATATATTTTAAAAGAATCACATCTCTCACTGATTTGAAAACATATCCATCTAACTAAATCATTCTTCCCAGAGAGTTTACTAGTCATATACAAAGTGTGAGAGATAAGTTCAAGAAAAAGATATATTTAATTAGCCAAATTATTGTTTAAACTCAATGTAACTTCTCTTCATTCTTTCAACTTGATCTACTCTCATTGTAAAACTATTTTGAGCTGTAGTGCTCATATTTCTTGAGTGTGTTGTCACTCTTGTTATTGATAGGCTTGGCAACCGATTTTTGTGTAAGGAACTAAGTTCTACAAGTGTAAAAACTATTTTTTTAGTATTTCAACTCAACTTCAATTGTTAGAGGTTGATAGTCCTAGAGACGTAGGCATTGTAAGCCAAATTTCGTTACATCTTGTGTTCTTATTTGATCTTTTCTTTTCTTTTCTCTCATTTCTTTAATTTTATATTTTTATGATAATTAAATTGAATTAAATTATCTTTCGTTACCATTACACTTGAACACTAAACTCCAAATCGGTTTATATATTTTTACCTTAGATTCTTTACAATCTTCTACTATTCTAGACTTTAAATACCACCACCCTAGACCAGAAACTTGCATAGCATAGCATCATGTTGTTAAACTCTCCTTTTTAATATTATCAAAAGTATGAAAGATATCGTATCCGTTAAACGTTAAGCAATTAATTAAATATCGAACTATATATAGATTTATCAATGAATATTTTTTCTTCTTGAAGTTGTACACTAGATTTTGATTCGTGACTTTTGATTTTAAGGCAGTCGGTGAGGTTTAGGCATAATTCATAAGAGCAGAGTTTTTGAATTCGATCTAATCGGTTCTTCGAAAATTTGGTTCTTATTCGGCCCCTTCCAACATAGTGAGATTCTTCTCTTTTATAAGAATCAAGTTTGATAATAGCTAGGTCTAACTCAGAAGAATCGAACCCAGCCCTTTACCGAACTCGATCCTTATCAAATCATATTCTTCTCAAACGATTAATTTTTTTCAAATTCAATCTTTTTTAAACCCTTATTTTCTTTTTAATTGTATTTAATACTTTAAAAAATTAGAAAATATTTTAAAAAATATTATTTTCTACATTTATAATTATAAATTTACTTTATTTTTTAATATTTTATATTATATTTTAGTTATATTTAAAAATAAAAATATAAAATAATAATAATACTAAAATCATTTCTAAATTCGTTCCTTACTCAGTTCTTAAGACCTGAAAGGCCTAATAAAGATTGGGATCATCATAAAAATTAAGTCATATAAACCCGACCCTCTAAAATCTTTATCAAACTCAACCCTCTTGTAAACCTATTAGATTTGACCCTTAAGAAGACTAGTTCGATCCTTAAAGATGATGCCTAGTAAAATTATAAAGGGAGTGAAATTAATTTGGACACAATTGAATATTATATTTTTATTTAATTGATGAACTTGCCCCCTAATTTATTGTCTTATCATTGCTTTTATTTACTTTTCATATATACTTCCCGAAATTTAAAGTCAATTGAAGAAAATATAATATATATATAATAAGAATAACAATAAATTTAATTTTTAAATTTAAATAAATAATGAATCTATAATTAGAATTTAAATAATATTAAAGTTTCTAATGATATAAAAAAAATAATAGTAATTAAAATAAAAAATAAATAAATATTATTATTATAATTAATTAGTTAATTAATTAGCTAAGAAAACTCAATGTATTAAAACCTAAATTTATAACTAAGAAATATAAATGGACTGATCCATTCAATTCGAACACTGATAAGACATAATTGTCTATTCAACATTGGTCAATTTGACGCATTACTTCTAGTAATTTAAAAATTGAGAACCAATGATAATTATTAAATTTATCAACTAATAAGGCTTGAGAATCAGATGGCTACATGGATGACCGTACGATTTAGGCCACAGAAAATCAAGAATGCCTCCAAAGTCAAAAAAATTATCTCTCCTCCTTTCTTTTCCTTCCTTTCTTTCTTTTCTTTCCTTTCTTTCCCTTCCTCTCTCTCTTCTCCCCGTGACCTGCCTCCCTCTTCTCCCTTTTCTTCCCTTTTTCTTCCCCTTACGCCCAACCATTCTTCCCCTTTTCATTTTGGTTACTGCCTCTGACTCATTTCTCCTCCTTGTTTTCCCTCCACTCGCTCTTCCTCTCTCTGACTCGCCATTTTCCCCAAATGAACCTCCCTCTCGCTCGCGCTAGGCTCCCCCTCGCATAAACTTGCTCTTCCCCTCATTCTCCCTCTCGATAACCCTGACAGCAACTACCGAGGCTCAAGCCTTTCAACCCTAGCCACCTCGCAATAAGGCGATGCCCGATCAAGCCTCATCTGGTGCTGTTCGTGCTTAACTCTCCCCCTTCTCGCTACCTCGGGCTTGGCCACTGCCTCGGACTGGGACCAGGGCAGCACCTCACCATAACCCCTCTGGTCAAATCTGGCCAAAGCCCTCTGTTAGTCATAGATCTCTGTGCTGAGCCTGATCAGACCCTTCTTGGACCTTGCTCTTTGTTGATGCCTTGAACTCAAAACTGGTATTATCTTTCCTCTTTGCCTTTTTGGCCGTGTGGGCCTCGTGCCGAGGTTGAGACTAGTGCCGCTTTGAGTTGCTTGATATTCTGTCTGTCATGGTTTATTGCTTGTGTTGAGTATGATGCCCTGATTTTGACCCCTGGTATATTGGTACCGTCTGGTACGGTGAAGCAGGGGTTCTAACATAGCCCTCTTGCTTGTTTTGTGTTATTTTGATATGGTATGGCCTGTGCCGACCTTGAGCTTGGTTGTTTTTAGTAATATCAATTTGTGCTGACTTGTGACATAAGGCACGATCGATAAATTGGTTGATATGTTCCATCGAAAATTTGTTACTTCGATTTCTTTGTTCGACCTTGACTATCGATTATGTCTTGGTTTTAGCGATGTTAGTTGACTCGAAATGCTTGATCTTTGACCGGGTGATTTTTATATTGGATTGTCAACCTTGTGATCTGAGTCAGTTATCGTGTGCTAGTTTTAGTGTGCTGGTATCTATCTCGTATTGCCTGTTTTAGATCATCTGGTTGTTAGTTTGCTCTTGTATCAGTTGTACCAGTAGATATGTTGCTGGTTTGGTTATGATTCCCAGTATTGACCCATTATTGATTCCTTTGCGATTCCTGGTACAACTTGGGTGTGGGTGACTTTGCCTATGCTATTTTCATGTCCCTAGCTGGTACATGTGGCCCCTGTTATCACTAAGTGCCTTGTTGTTCATTTTTGTTTGTATTGTGATTAGCGATTTGGACCATTGAATTTGGACTGAAACTTAGGAATGTTAGAAAAATTAGATTTAAGAATGAATTACGCTAAATACATGTAACAATGATCTATCTTTAACAAAATTTAGCATATTGGGTCAATTAAGTCATTTATGAAATTAACATTAATTAGGATTAGAAATAATGAAATAAGGTCCAATAATTAAAAGTCCTAAAATAAGTAAAAAGGGGAATTAATTAAAAATATGGAAAATTAATTGGAAGCCGTCCCGAAAGGTTCGGCGGTACTCATGGACTAATACGTAAACTTTAAGATCGGGAAATGATTATATTTCATGACTGCCCCCGTTTTGGGTTGCTAGTGCACATGCACAATTGGCTCGGTAGTCAGCGTATGATCCCGTTCATTAAACCACCAACACATTTAAATAAATAAAAATATTTAATTTAAACTTAAGTTTAATTGAATTTAATTTCCTTCATTTAATTGTTATTTTTATTTTTATTTTAACTCTAGTTTTATATAATCTATTTTATATTTTCTAATTAATGAAAATAATATTAAAATATGAAATGAGATATAATTAAAGAATATGATATAAATAATTATGGGTTATAAAATAATAAATAAAGTATAATAATCATTTATGATATAAAATATATATTAATTAATTTCTCTATTTTAATAATTGAATAACATTAATTAATATATATAAATACCTATTAATCAATTTCTCTATTTAATAACGAAATAATATTAATAAATATATAAATATATAAATATACATTAATCAATTTCTCTATTTTTAATAAGAATAATATTAATTATATAATATTATATATTAATCAATTTCTCTAATTCTAGATAATTCATTATCCTAATTATAATTAAATAAATTAAAGGATAACATTAAGCTAACTTAATTAATCTAAATAAATTAAGTTATTTACATTAATTGAAATAAATTTAATCTCAAAACACCAACACACTTAATAAAATAATAATATTTAATTAAATTAAGTTAATCAAGTTTCGTTAATTTCTATCACATCTACTTTATTTTCGTATAACAAACCTATAAATTGTAAAAATAACATTAGTATGTAAAATAAAATATAATTAAAGAATATAATTTAAATAATTAATATTTACAAAACAATAATTAAAATATAATAAAAATATATATATATATTAATCAATTTCTCTATTATTAAGAATGCAAATAGAAACAATAATGATAATAATAAATACTATAAATATATATATTAATTAATTTCTCTAATTCTAAATAATTAAATTTTCTAATTTTAATCAAGATAATTAAGTGATAACATTAACTTCAATTTAATAAATCTAATTAAAATAAAGTTAATCACACTAATCAAAATAGATATAATCTAAATTTCAAACTTTAAATAATAATACTCCCGCCTTCGAGTCCGGTATACCCTGACCTAACCAGACCCAACATTAATAGGATACTCGCAAATTAATTTATTTCGACTTCCTAGGTTCTTGAAATTTATCTTGACGAGCCGACAAACGAGTACACACAGGATGAGACGGCTGACGAGATCGTGAGCCCCACCGGAGACTAAGAAATTTAACGCCACTAACCTTGCCAAACTATTCTCAAGTACGGTTTCCTAGGATTTGATTTCCTTTCTTCAGAATTAGGAACCCGAACTGAAAATAAAATATTTTTTAAAATAAAATCTGAATTGCGGTATTTTCTGACCAAACATGATTAGAGAATTAATCTGACCTGTCATATGCATCCGGTAAATTGACTAGCATATTCGAGATATACCCGCATTCGCATGTCATATCATGTCATATTGCATGTAGACAGGATAGGAGTAGGATTCGGGAAATAGTCTCGATATAAGATTAGATAGAATTAAATAATTTAAGTTGGAAAATATTATTACTATCACTAATTATTAATTAAGTCATGTAGTTAATCATGCATTAAATGCATGGGAGCATTGAGAGGCGGGCCGGGTAATTCTCAGTCTGAGGTTACCTTGCATAACCAGACCATTGTGGTTACGTACGGTGACCCATAGGCCCGTGGGACCCATCGGTCTGTATATGCACTACGCGTCTTTGCCTGCCGGATTATCCACCGACCCGGTCATTTGGCGGGTTCGGCTGTGTCAGAGTGTTTTCTTTTTTATCAATATTATATTTTTACTATTCTTAATATGATTAAGATTTTTATTCCAAATTTGAGCGATTAGGATACCATATCTTTCAGTATTTAGTGTGGGCGGCCATATTCGAGATTGGAATCTACTCCGAGATATTATATTATATTATTTATCCGGCTCATTTAAGATCCTGATATTGTCCGAAGGGCTTTCTCCTTTGGCCCGTAGTTGGTACAGAGAGAGTCGGGATGCGGTCCTCTGGCCCTAGTGGGTACAGTGTAGGCTCTCATTTGTATATACTCTGTTTTGTTATTTTACGGGATGCGGTCCTCTGACCCTTAGTGGGTACAGTGTAGGCTCTTATTTGTTTCTGATTTGTCAATTCACGGGTAGTTATATCCGTTGGCGATATGGCGACTGAAAGCATAGTTTTTAAATCCTCTTTGCTCATATTATTATTATTATTATTATTATTATTATTATTATTATGTGAGGTGGATCATCAGATTCAGAATATCGAGTACGTGCTTTTAGCCGTTACTCTCCTAGGGCATTATCGCCCCGGGAGGACGAATTTTTCCAGGTTATTCAGGGCATTGGCGCCCGCTTACTCGAAAATCTTAAGTTTGTAAGTTGGGCCCGAATACGTGCCCGCTTAGGTAAGTCACAAGTTCAGGGCCCAATTACATGCCCGCTTGTGGATGGACTGATAATCTGCAACTGGGTTACATCTATACGGGTGTTTTAAATTTTCGTACCTTATATCCTATATTATATTAGTATTTCTAAAATTTTTCATTTCGGGTTTATTTGTCATTTCATGTCATCCATATAGGTATTTTTCTCAAGCGTGCATAAAATATTATTATGTTTATACATATTTAATGTAATGCATTTAAAATACAGTATCGATATTTGGGTTCAGTCTGGGAAAGAAGATCAAATCTTAAGGCTGGATCTAAATTCGTACTGAGTATTTTTTAAATTACTCACGTTTCTACGGTGGTTGTGGGATCCAAGTATTTCAGGTGCGGGATTGAGTGTGGATGAGAGTGCTAGGTGCGATCTGCGTGATATCGAGAGGTGCTTCGCCGCATCAATGAAGGACTTATATTGATCAACATTATTCTTATCTTTCGTATGAGTTGAGAATAATATTTTTTGTTTAAGTTATCTTTTTTATTCATTTAGGTGAGTTTGATTTTGTCTTTTTTTTATGAATTAGATCTTTCGTATGAAGAATGAGTTGTTAGATAGAAAAAAAAAATTGATATCAAATATAATTGGAATTAGATAGATAATGATCCCAAAAAAAAAAAAATCCTACCAGAATCGTGGAAGATATTTCCCCGGAAGAATTCCATTATCTCATCCTTTATTCTCTATTTATTTATTATATTATATTTTCCTCACATTTTATCTTTTAAAAGAATTTTCTTCTTCTTTCTAAATATCATTTACAAAAAAAAAAATTAAAATTCTCTTTTGGATCACCACTAAATACATTGCTTGAGACTAAGAAGAAAAATAAAAAATTTGAACCCTAGATGAGGGAGGTCGCGCCCCCTCATCCTCCGCCTTCTCTCTCTTGCTTCCTTCTTCCTTCTCTCCATTTTAAAATATAAGCAAAAATTTTTCTCTTTCTTCCTCATCCTGACTCCAATGACAATTGCACCTACTCCGATTTTCACTTTTTTTTCCTCGGCATCTCTTCCTTAGTGTTTACACTTCTTTTCTTTCCTCTTAGTTATGGTTATGATTGTGTTGAATTTTGACTAAGTTATCATTTGTATATTAGATACATTCTTAGTTGAGTTATGTATGTTGAGTTTTGATTGGGTTCTAGTTCTAACTGGGTTAGTGGGTTGCTATCAATGGTTCTAGTATGGATTTATTCCGTCTCTCGCCTACTCCATTTTTGTCTCTCTTTTGAGTCATCTCTCGATGGATCTAATTTTGGGGTTGTGCCTAATGTTTATGGGCGATTGTGAGTGTGTTATGTTGCTATTGACAAATATAAATTGGTCAATTTGGGCATGACGACTAACCAATTTAGAGACCCAAGATAGAGACATATGGCTTAGCTACTTTCAGTGAAGAGCAGTCTCTTGCTATTAACACTCTTCTCTGCCGTCAACCCCTCCTCCCACTCACCTAACCGTGCTTTATGGATTTGGCTAACTTTTTCTAGGTGATGGATCATCAGTGTGATGCGTCCTATGTAGTGATATGCAACAACAGATCAAGTCCAATTCAGAGGTCTTTACCCTTCTCTTGTCTCCTCCAATGCTCAATGTAATGAACATCACGGGTCATTTTTATTTTCTTTTATTTCGTTTGTGCTTGTATTTCAATTTTTTTCTTTTTTTTTCTTCTACTCAATCTGTATTAACTTTTTTTAATTTGATTTAATAAAATTACATAATAAGTTATTGCCTACTACCTAAAAAAATCATTTCCAATGCCTTTAAAATTAACTTGAAGAAAATTTATTGTCGGAGATCCATCTTATGCTGTATTCCAAAAGAAAAGTTGTTTACCCACAAATCCTTAGTGATGTACACCGGATTTCAAGTTTATATTTCATCTATAAAAAAGATACATCTTAACCAACGGTATTTGAAAGTGGGGGAGATTCAAAGACTTTTGAATCAAAAAATTAATTCAAAGCTTTCTCAAGTAGTTAATTTTACATCGAAATTCATATTTTTAATAAACTCTAATGTTCAATTTTCACACTTTTTGATTATTATGAATCTCATATAAAATTAACGGATCAAGAAATTTTAAACTATTTTTTAAATTCAAAATATTTTGAACCTCCCCACTCCCACGATACTTGCATTGTTTCGTACTATACTTCCGTACAAACATAGAAAAATTATTAAAGAATGGGCATTATTTACTTTTCCATTTACAAATGTCTCCAATATTTCTTTTTACTAGTTCCACGGATTTTGGTATTAATTTCAAAGTAACCAAATTCGATATAAAGAAAGTTAATCTCATCTGACAGATGATTCAATAGATCTCAAATTATAATTAATTAGAATGATTTTCAAATAAATATGATTTCATATCTCATGGCATGAAGAAAAAGATATCTCTATCTTTTAAAAGTAAAATAAATATTTACTCAAAAATAAAATAAAATAAAATAAAATAAAATAGAGCCTACATTAACTTTGATATATGTGTTTTTTTTTTAATATTTTTTTCGGAACCTAAATGTGCGCCATTTTTTAGACATTTGGTATGAATAAAGGAAAAAGAAAAATCTCGTTGGGTGACATGACTCAGATCGCAATAAAAAGAGGCGAGAGGTTTGAATTTGTATCAGCAGCCCAAGTCGTGGAGGTCTGCATAAAGAACTAAAAACCGAGATACCATGTACTGGAAATGTCCAGAATGGCAGAATCAATCAACGAGAGGAAAAGGCGAAAAAAAGGGAAGTTTGCATGATATTGATATGTGCAGATCCGAATATCTGACCCGTGAAGATTTTGCATCTGTCACGCTTGAAACAGAAATACTATCCATAAAATTCTCACCACGATCAGAGCTTGATTTTGAGTCTTGTGTGTCTTTTAGTGCGTAGCGGTGGATAAGACGAAAAAGATAAATAATATTAATTGTGACAATATCCATTTTGGTACCTGTTTGCTGCTTGCCCTATCACTAGAATAATTTCAGTTTATTCGGCGCATCTTTGTTTTATCTTCTACTATTTTTTTTTTTACTCAAGAAACAAAAATATGAAGTCTACATTGATACACGAAGAAATGCTGAAAAATAAACAGAAGAAAAGAAGTAAAAAGAAAATTAAAAAAGATGGAGAATATGGACCCCCGGCTTTAATTTTCGTAATGATGGAAGGTGAATTTTAAATAAAATTTTTAAAAAAAAAATTGAAAGGAAAAAAAATAACTATATTTTAAATTTTAAGAATTGATTATTTTTAGGTTTCATAAATGCCGTTTGATATATACTTCATTGAAGTTCCTTAAATTTAAACTGTTATTATCATATAATTTTGTTGATTTTAATAAAATATTAAATGATACTCAAATTGTATGATACTTGAAGCATCAGCGTCATAGATCTGTAGATATTAAAGTTTCTCCGTAAAAAAAATTATTTTAAAATATTCATATAAATTAATTTAAAATTCGGTATTAAAATTATCAAAATAAGTAGATCCCATTCTGCCATGTCATTTCATATTTATTCTTGAAGAATGCTAGAAGAACAAGATGATAAGATTCTCTTATTTAGCACTGATAGCTTTGATGGAACGGGATAGGTTAAAAGAGATTTTAATAAAAAATTAGTTTAAAGTACTTCTCATTCATTGATTTTGTATTGAGATTTGTAATTTTTATTTGTTCAAAGTTTTTCTCTCATCTTTTTATGAATCTCAATATAAAATCAATAAATGAGGAGAACTTTAAATCAATATTTTACTTCAAATCCCTTTAAACCTACTCCCTTCCAGCTTTGATAGGAATATAGGATATGGATCTGTCCCAGCCACGATGTTTCGTTTGGCGTTTCAATTAGTTACAAGTTCACATTTATTATCATTATTTGACTACCGCATATGGCTATTATTAAAACATGACAAATAGGATCCGCGCAAAAAATGCATAAAAAAAGGAGAGCTCTTTTACCAACTAATTTCGGTCCATTCAAGTAAAATTGGAACCATCCAAAATTAATGATAGTTGGCGCTCAAAAGTTTTAACGCAGCAGATGCAAACCCTTACCGAATTTTTATATTTAAATAAAAATTAAAATTAAAATTAAATTAAATATTCAAATAAATTATAAGTGAAGTATAACATTTATATTTTATGAATTTAATATTCATATATGGAGTACTTCCACTATATGAGATTGTCACCCATATAAAACATTCTCACTCTATAAAATGGTCACCTATACTATATGAGATTGTCACCCATATAAAACATTCTCACTCTATAAAATGGTCACCTATATGAAGTCAATTTTCTTTTCTTTTTTCTTTTTATGTGAGAGACAGGCATTAGATGAAGAAAAAGAAAAGAAAAATTTTGAATTTCAATCACTCCAGTGACAATTTCGTAGAGTGAGACTACTCCATATGAATGATAATCTCGTGCAGTGGAAGTACTTGTTGCAGATATTAAATTTATAGAGTGTAAATTTTAAAATTCAGTTATAATTTATTTAAATATTTTATTTTATTTTATTTTTACTTAAATATAAAAATTTCAGACCCTGATTGAATTTTATCCAGATCCAAGCCGGCTACCCATATAAAGTAGTCCAAGCATAAAAGGGTCGTCTAGTTGTATTTTGTTTTGTTGTTGTTGTCGTCGTCGTCATCTATTAGCTTGTTTCAGAATCTCTTTTTCTTTCACGTTTCTACTGCTAGAGTTTACTATATGCATGATTCATATCTCCACAACTTTTCATCTGATGTGAGTCTATTATTATCTTCAACCCATTTTATCATTTTTTTAAATTAACTGACTACTAGGAATTTTATTACGTTAAAAACCAAAAATTACCTTAGAGTGGAAACAAAATAAGGGAATGCATCTGAATAAGACATTAAATAGTATCGAACATATATAAAAATGCAGTTTTTTATCTCGTATTTTATTGTGTTTAAAGTTGATTTGTGAGTTACTTGGAATTCAGATTCGAGATATAAACTTACTTGTATCAAATACCTTAAATTTTATCTTATAAATTATATTTGTCACCTTAATATTCACCTAATCATTAATACATATTTACTGGGAAGTTAAATTCATCTTTGCGACGTGTACTTCTACATGTTTTGAAAATTGTATTATTCACGATTGTGTGTGAAAATATCCAATTTAAATGATTTCTTATTCGACAATGAATTTTACAGGAGAAAAATTGAAAATACAAAATGTAGATATTTTAATTTTACAGAACACATATATAGCCTAACAATGAAGTTCCATATAATTTAAATATTATTGATAACTAGTATATTACCCATGCTTTACAAACGGATGATTTCTATATTATAATTTTTCTATATCAAAATCTAAGAATGTCATTATATTTCAGTGCAAAGTATGATAATAAATAAAGTAAAAAATAAATATAATTAATTAATTATTTTTATACGGTAATGATATCTTTCCTAAAAAATGTATAATTAAATTTCAAATTTAGTAAATTCTTTAGCAAAATGATATTTTTTAGGAAAGAGATATCATCAATTGTGTAACTTTTGGTGCAGTGAATTCGTTATAAATTAAACAAAGTATATTTTTGTTATAATCCGTCATGCCACAAAAAATCTCTAATATATTTAATGATTCATGTTCACTCCAAAAATTAATCAATAAATTTCACTCAATCCTGACCGTTGTAGAATCAGAACACTTACACACTTAATAAGGAATAGAGATACTTAACGAGATGGATCTTATTGTGAGAATCTTTGCATTTTGGTTTGAAGTACACAGCTCAAATTTTATTTTATTATGTCTGAAATTTCAATTTATAGTGCTTAATAAATTCTTCATATAAAAATATTAGCATATACAATATTTTTTTAATTTAGAGTTTTTAAGTATTTATTTAAAATTTTTAAAATAATGTACAAACATTCAATACATTATTATTATTCTAGGGATGATTTAAAAAATTCAAATTAAAACTTAAAAATTCTAAAAATATTTTTTTTTGTATACCCTAAAATTTTTGTATGAAGAATTTATTGAGCTAGAATTCAGACATGATAAGATAATTTTTGAAAATGTGTGGACTTTGGTCGAAAGGAATAAAACGTTTTCATAATAAATTAATAATACATATCTGCTTTAAGAACTATACATTTGGATTATTGAAAATTTCAAACTATTTACTTAATGGCGAAACATATATAGATGATGTTTGTAATATTATTTTAATTTGATATTTATATTATGAATTATCAATATAAAAAGTTGTTAATTAAATGAAACTTAACGTGCGTGATATTGATCCGATGTTAAAGGCTTGCATCTCCACTTCTCACATCCCAGTTGAGTACAGAATCGGTGGTCGTTTTCGATTGGTACTTGTGTTATCTCTTTCTATCTTTTTTTTTTTTTTTTTTTTTTTGCTGCTTTTTTACTCAATTGTTATCCATATTGAAGCTTTGTGGAATACGGGATAAGATGAAACATATATAGCTTTATCTAAAGGCAGTTCCACTTGCTCCAAACAGGATGCAACTCATGAGTGGTAAGTGGTCACAAAATTGAAGTGAACAAAACGACCACCTTTTCAAGTCTTCCATATATCCACTATTAGGATTTCAAACTTTCGTTTTCCTCTTTTTCAAACTTGTTTTAATGTCTCATGGTCTCAGCTTATTACTTGATTATCATTAATGGCTCTCCACTAGGGGGACATAAGTTCTCATACGCCACATGTGATGCTGCATCAAGGCTGAATTAGAATAATGATAGGTTCATTATTCGAAAATAATTAAAATTTGGTGAACAAATTATCATAGTATAAAATTCAAAAATAAATATTTTTTTATAAATCTCGTATTATTAAGTTCTGAATTTCTGATATTTGTATATGGTAAAACATGTATTTTCACGAATAATATAAAAAAATATCATTGTAGTCGTATAATTTCATCAAATTGAGATAATTCAAAGCGATGTTAAAAAAAAAGAGTAATTTGCATATTACTACAGATATCGTTCATAAATCTTTTTTTTTTGCTTTGATAAAAATCATTGATAAATCTTTTTACTATCTGTACAATCAGCAATTGTGTACGTACAAAAAAAAAATGATGTGTGGTTGGATGCACTATGGAAAATGGAAAATTGAATGATTCGAAATAAATATTGAAAATTATAAAGAATAGAAAGTTGGTTTCAACTTTCAAGGTTTAATTAATCAATCATTGGTAAATACCAATGTCCATAAAGTAGATAGGGGCTCCAACGGTATACGTATGTACAGCAGTACAAGTACCAAGTGTATAAAAAAGAGAGATTGTAAGAGATAAAAAAAATAACATTATTCTACTGTTATTTTCATCATTTTTCATAAAAATTAACAATAACTTGGGCTCAGGGCGGAGCCGGCCTTCATGATAGGGGTAAAAAAAATCATAAGTATAATATTATAATTATTTTGAAAATTAAGTATATTTTTTATAATTTTTTATAATGGAAGTATACTTTTACATGTGTATTTTAAAAAATATTTCTAGGGTATGATATATTTTTATAATTTTTTTGTTAGAATCAAGTATATTTTTGAAAAAAAATTCAAATCACAAACCTTTTTTTTTTCAGGGGGTTAGTGCCCCAGCCAAATGTGGCTCGCCACTGCTTGGGATATTAGTCTCAGCTCAAGTTATCTAAATTCAGGCTCAAACCTGCTCTGCTCCAGCTCAAATCCCAGTATCAGGATGTCAACATCTCCCTCAAAGAATTTTCTTTTTTGTCCATCAAATGTTTAACACTTGTATCTATCCTGAATTTTTTTAATGGTATTGTTCCTACTTTCTGAACGCATGCATTCACAAATTATGCATGAGCACTTGTATCAGACTCAATAAAAATCATAAAAAAAATTGTAAGTCCTGAGACAGATATGTGAATGCACCGATTTTGAATGCATACATTCAGAATGAACTGTGAATGTGTGCGTTACAATTCATTATGAACACATGATTTTAGAATCGACACATTCATAGATTTGTTTCGGTACTAAGAATTTTTTTATCATTTTTATTGAGTCTAAGTACAGGTATTTACACATAATTTGTGAACACATGCGTTCAGAAAGTAAGGAAAGTGTTATAAAAAGTTTTAGAACAAAAATATTATTATTAAAAATTAAAAAAATAAGGATAGACAATAAAATCCTCCCTCAAATGCCCCTCTCTCCATTCAACTGATCTAATTTGATCCACAAGCATCTATTGCTTATAATTTTTCACGCATTGAGAGAGGAGCGATGTAGCAATAAGATTGTTGGTCATTGCTAAGAGGTTCTTTATTTATATGGATAAGCAATACTAAAAAAGGTGTTAGAGAAAGATTTGAAAACGAGAGAGAGGAGCGGATGCATTCTTTCCACAGAGTCAGCAAGAGAGGCGCAAAAGGGATGCGAATTAAGCAAAAGAAGAAGCTGACTTTGACAAAAAAAAAATATTTGCTACGTATCGTACTTGATTGCTTTTCAATATAATAAGATTAACTGTTTTTAATATGATAAGAGAACAAAAAAAATATTAAATTTCACTTCTTACAATTTATACCACATACTCTATCTACTAAAACATAATTAAAAAATGAAAGAGCGGCAAAGATTAACCGACATTAAGGCATTTGATAGCTATTTAATTATATATAATCATTCAAAAATCTTGAAATATCTACTTCAAAAAAATTTCTTGAAATATGCATTCGTTTGTTTTAATTTTCCAACTGAGCAAACAATTCTATTTCTTCTCACTTCATTCGTTTTCTCCCTTCTGACCTGATACATATACGCTTATCATAAGAAATTGTTATATTGATGTGTTATTATTTTAATGATAAATTAACAAAAAGAACAAGAAAAAGAACAAGAGAAAGCTTGAATTATCACGAAGAAAATAGATTTTAGCATGAAATATCTCAATCTCATATGAGTGAGTGGGTTTAATTAGGGTTTACCTCCATTGCAATAATCTATCTAAGTCGGCAGAACTGCATGCTTTTAACAAATACATATTTTTCTATTTATCATCACATCTTCTTTTTCTTCCTTTTTTTTGTTTTTAGTGGTGGGCTTGAGAAAAATACTATTGACTAACATATTTAGTAGCCGCAACATTATTTTATATTTTCATTGATTTTCTCAAATATCTTAACAAATGAATGTTTTAACCTGATCTATCTCAGAAATATTGATTTTAATCAACATACCACTGAGAAATATTGACTATTATTTACAGAATATAATAATTTGATACATGTAATACTTATATAGTAATAAAGGCTGCCGAAAAGTATTCATTTCATGATCACATTATTTTTGTTTCTCACCTAAATATGGAGAAACATGAAGTTTATATGACTATTAAATATTGTTAATTCTATTTCAAAAATATGATGCTCATATCAAGTGACTATTATAATTAATCTCTTATAATTATTTAGGAAAAGAAAAATAAAAAAAAATGTGTTTGTGTTGCGAGCTCTATTTATATTATACTATATTATAAATATCATATGTATTAGAGGCATTCATTTATTCAGCTCCTAACAAATGTAAAATGTCATATATGTCCCTTATAAAAATTAAGAGTGTAATGATCAAAATAGTTTTTTTATTTTTATTTTTAAAATTTTAATTGTGCATCTATGAGAAAGATAAATATCAAATTTTCTTGGACATTGCAAATGTGTTGGATATGAAGTTATTTTTTCATATAACATTAATATTTTATTTTCTGCATCAAAAAGATATGAAGAATGAATAAGGCATAATACAAATATACTAGATAATTATACAATATTCAAAATAGACCCGTAAATGATACAAATTATTTGCTAGTAAATTACACTGTATGCGCTAATGCGAAACATAAAGATATTATCATCCTTCTTCCTGAAATAATAATAGGCTTAGGAGAAGAGCTAGTTACATATCTATCTTTATTGAAGTCTTGTTAAGCTCCTAGGAGAGTGACCATAACGTCACTGAGTTACTTATTTATTTTTTGTAATTAGGAAGCATCAGCTATATTTAACGTGCACAGATACACGTAATGACAAACGTCGGTGGTAAATGATTGTTTGAATTATGGAATGTGATCTGCTTCTTTATAAACTGAGTTTTTATTGCATGCTTTAGACCGTGCAAAAAGTTTGTGAGCATCAACCAACATTAAGAGCTAAATATGTAGTTCATGTTAATAAAATAGGTACTAAAGATATTAATTACATCTTATTTTAAAAAAAAATCACGAAGTTTTCAAATAGGTGATTCAATCCCGCAGTGAAGCAGGGTTCTAGACCTATTTTATTTAAGAGTGGGGATCCATTGACAATGGGTTATTTTGACAATATTGACAATGGACTTCTAAATAAATATAAAAAAAATGAAAATGAAAAAACAATTATAGATGTGTTTTTCTACCTTTAGATTGATGGTCATTCAAATTTCATGTGATTTCATTATCGTTTGATAGTCCATCAAAGACCGTTAAATTAGAAACCGTTGCAAATTACATAAAAATTTGATGGTCATTGATAGACTATCAAATGATAATTTTAATGACCGTCAATCTAAAGATAGAATAACACATCTATAATTTTTTTTTTCATTTTTAAATTTTGTTTTATATTTATTTAGAAACTCATTTTCAAGGTTATCAAAATGACCCATTGTCAACGGATCCCTTCTCTTTATTTAAAACTGGACGTGCTTGTTTTGATGCAAAAATAAACTTTTGGTTTAAATTGGGGGAAATTAATTATAGGTAGGGAGTGTTTTTTGGGGGGAATGATTTCATGTTTAGTTCATTTTTTGTATAATTGGGATCAAAATACGGATTGCTTATGTTATGATTCTTCTTTTTTTGTTGCATTGCAGTAGAGTAACAAAGTTCATTAGCGAAATTAAGAGGTTATTATGAGAAAAATACCGTATTAAAACAACAAGAGCATGATAAAAATATGTCTCTATTCTTCCTTGATTTCCATGACTCTCTTTTTCATTAAATTCTAACAATTTACTTTGGATCTTTTTTAGAATTTGAAATATTCAGTATAGCCCAATGATCACATATAATAAGGGGTGTCAATGGGTCGGGTCGGGTCGGGTTTGGATCGGGTCATATTATTTTATTATTATTTTTGACCCGACTCGAATCCGACCCGATTAAATTCGGGTCAAAAAATATTGATCCATACCCGACCCGTGTAAAATAATTAATTATTTATTAATTATTTTTATATAATTTTAAGCAATAAAATATTAATTAATTTATAATTAATCTTAATTAGTGTATATTTAAGCTTTAATTAGTACTAAATCATAAAATTATTTCAAAAAATATAATTAATCGGGTCGGGTTGATCCGAACCCGATTCGGATCAAAAAAATCAAACTCATATCCGACCCATTTATCTTCGGATCATGTCGGGTTGAGTCAGATTCGGATCGGATCGGATCGGATTAGGTCAAAAATTGACACCCCTACATATAATTAATTTCTACAGGTTCGATTGACATGAGAGGGTGGAAAAAAGAAAGGAAAAGCAGTAGTCAGTAGATAACGAATAAAACAACGTTAGTAATTTAGAAACATACTTTAAAAAAAAATCAAACTTATATCTTGATTAGTTTTTCCTCCGTCTATAATGAGCCTAAAATTAAAAATAAATTTGCATTTTTATATGTCATATGTTGCAAATCTTCTTCACAAAGAAAAACATACAAACGTAATATACTCCATCTTACATACTACCAATGAGCTTTTGCTGCTTGAAATTTCCACTTTTGAAACGCTTTGGTATTTATGTGGAGCCGTGGAAGTGATTATAATAACCTCACCGTGTAATTATTAATCATTTCCTTTCGTTAACATGAAGTTTGAATCCACGTAGCAAGAATAAAGCAACTTTAGTTGTCAATGGCTCAATGCTAAAACCAGGGTTGTAAGTGTATTCAAAGAAGGAATTAGAATTTGAATTTGAGGCCGCCGACCGACCGAGAGATGAAATAGTAACCACAATTTGAAGTTTGAAATAGAATTTAAGGCCGCATGATAAAAATAGGCCTTCTTCCTAGACCTCTATTTTCTTTTTCGTTATATTCTAGCAATTTACTTTGGATCTTTTTTAGAATTTGTAGTATAGCGCAAATTATCATAATATTCTGCAGGTTCGATTGACAAAAAAAAAAAAAGAGAGGAGAAACAGTAGTCAATAGATAATGAATAAAGCAACGCCTTGTAATTTAGTAACATATTTTCAGCAAATTCAAATTATTATCTCTTGATTAGTTTTTCCTCCGTCTATACATGAGCCCTAAAAAAGTTTGCATTTTCATATACCATTTGTTGTAAATCAATTTCTTCACAAAGAAAAACATACAAAAGTAATCCTCCACCTTGCATGCCAGCAAGGAGCTTTTTCTGCATGTAATTTCCACTTTTGACACATTTTTGTTTTTACATACTAACAATTTTGCTACTTCCACCCTCTTCTCTTCCAAACAAGCGGTGCAATCAGCATCCACACTGAAAAAATAAAACAAAATATTGTTGTCAATGTCAAGGGTTTTATGTTTGTCAACCAGTTATTACTTGTAAATTCCATAAATGGAGTACAATACATGTAAGGTAAGATGAAACACAGTGGTGGCGGAGAAGCACTAACCACAATTTAAATTGGTGGCAAATAAGAACTGATCCAAGAACAATTAATCAATTCATTGGATCACAGTCAATGTAAAACAAGTTAACACATACATGTTACATGTTAAGCAACTTCAGTAATTTAAAATCTAACTTGGACACTCAAATTTGCACTTTCCCAAATAGTGCATCACATGTGTATTTAGGATGAAATTTTGGAACATTACTGTAAACAATTGTTGCAAACCATTGGTTGACGATTCTCACCCAAGCACTGGCCCATCCTACATCCATTTCCATCTGCTTGTTGAAGAAATTTTACAAAGTTAAAACACTAAAATATAGGAAACAAAGTAGGCCAGAAAGCAGCAGAGTATATACACTGCTAAAATATGTCATTGACAAATGTTAATAAGCAATACAGAACTCTAATTCAAAATTAAACGACTATATAAAATTTGGTACTCAAAATGCATTAAGATTTTAAATCTATATATTACCATGTAATCTCCATGTCAAATGCTTAAAACAGAGCAAATATATACCAGAAACTTCTTAAACGATGTAACTAAGAAAACTAAACTGATTCACGATAATTGATGATTAACAAAAATAAAAGAACGTGGCAAAGGGACTTTATAGAAGCATATTTTTGCATATTTTGATGGGATTTCCAACCAATAAATAGCATTGCAAAATACATTGCACCCAAGGCAAAAACAAAATGAAAGGAACCAAAACCATATGGTACATCATCCTCTGATTCTGCTTCTGTTTTCTTGAACTGCATATGTTAAGATGTGTCATTCTCTTAATATTCTTAAATGAATAAAATATTGTTTGAAATTGTACACGTATGGCTTATTCTATTTAATTTGTAATTCACCTTGTTCATTTCTCTAGAGTACAAACTAGAGTTAAAAAAATTCCTGGATTAATTGTGGCACAATTATAATAGCAACAGGTAAAATGCGTCACAATCAAGGTGGTAGTGAATAATAATAAGTATAGTGGTTGACTTAGTGCAACTTTTCAGAATCAATCATGCATATTAACAGACATTAATCTTGAAATCAGTACTGTTGAGAAAACTGAGAGGAATCAGTTCAAAGCTCAGTTACCTCCTTATTGTAGACCAGCAAAGAAAACAATGTAAGAGCCCATGAGCCCTGGAGCCAAGTATCCTGCATTGACCTATGCATATATAAATGTAGTATTCAAAGTGCTATACATAATACTTAATGTCTGATTTTAGAAAATAAACAATTATGATTTTTAACAAGATCAGATAAAAAGTAACCTTGGAATGCATAGAGACAAACATCATGATTTGAAGCATCGCCAGAGTAGTGAACAGTATATTGACACTGCATGTTGCTTTTGGGGCATACCATACATATAACCGTATAATTCCCACAATTGATGCCAAATAAGCGAGTATTGAGACTATCATCATTTGGATGTGTCTGTAGTTTCACAAGCTGTCATTTGTTAGGTTAACTTTATATCAGATGTATTTTTTTTTTAAATTCACAATTAAAACCTAAGTTACTGGATAAATAGACAACAACAATGGTACATACCATCTTTTCTCATTTTTCTCAGACCTACAACAGTCATTTAGCCATGTGATGGAGCTGAACACACTAACAAGTTGAATCAGAAGAAAGACCCTGTTTCAAGATACAAAACCAAAATATCTGATATGAACTAATTTTATATAATTCTAACATATAGAAATTTGAAAATTGAATATGATTTACTGTGAAAGTCATTACCCAGCAAAATGAGTGACCTTTCCTTCCAAAATCCAATAATAGGAGTTAGAATAAGCACTGATTGAAATAATACAAAATCAACTACTGAATGTAACTGACAGTAACCATATAACTGAATAAATGCAAACAGTATGAAGAACGGAATAGCCATAAATCCGTACCATAGAATTATCTTAGCTGGCCACCACTCAGAGTGCCATGAATTACGCCAATGTTGTACCTTTTTGTGTTGACCGTGAGAAACATAACAAAGAAGAAAAGCTATCGCAATGTCAAGGATAATATATATATAATGCATTGGAAAGATTTTGTCAGTCAGCAGAGTCCCCTAAGTTTAATGATGATCAAGGAAAAAAAAACTCTGACTGAACATACTTTGTTCAGTTATATGTACCTTGTAATGAAATAATGATGATGCAAGGTATTACATTCATTCTAATGCCTCCCAGTAACTCCTGATTCAAAAAAATTGTTCAAAATTTTATGGATCAGAAAAGTAATACTAGATGTAAAACCCAATTTGAACAGTTAGGGGACATCTAAAGTGTGATATATTAAATCAGAACAGTTAAATTAAGGGGATAATTTGAAAAATGACCAGTGTTGAAGGATACAAAGCAACCAAGACTAGTACACAGAACACCTTCAGCACCCAAACAATAACGAGCACCATAACAGCCTTTCAGCCATGCATTTTGCCATTCCATCTTATACCATATTGTTTTGAAAATGATAATTTATCATACACTGCACATGTCAAATAAATTGGCTGAAAAACAGAACTAATCACCAACAATAAAATGATACATGCTTACTTTGGAGTTCGGAAAGAGCAGAGCGGCCATAATCACGAATAGTCCAGGCTAATAGATTTGTTACAAAAAAAAAACAATTGTATAGACATAACATGCCATGAATGGAGTTGGCCCTAGGAAGAAGTGAGCACACCACAATTCTTCCATGAACTGTGCATCTCTCTCTGCAACTTTTTCTACTGATACTACTACTGCTAGTATGCTCCGCCATGAACTCCTCTCTCATTGCAACACCGAATGATCGTTACTTCAAGTAACTGTGGAGTCTAATAAATGCAATCCTGCAATTTCAGAAGACATGCATAGGATTCAGAACAGCTCTGTTGCCAATTTGTACGGGCGAATGTGCAGCTTCAATTTAAGATCAACACATAAATAAAGGTCCATTAACTTTCTATTATCATGGCAAATATCTCAGACCCAATTGACACACTAACTGGGCTTATTGAGATGCTAGTTTATTCTCGGTTTATTATTCAACTTCCCCCACTCGTGAAAGCTGACAACTAGCAGTCGAGTTTTCTTCCCACAAAAATGTATAATTAATGTTTTTCTGGGTAAGAAGTTATACATTTTTGGGAATATGAGACTAATTAACCCAGCCAGCATTTCGCTTCCAATTTGACTTGGCACCTCTCACTATATTTAGCTATTTATAAACATGTCACATATACTAAGATGTGGTAACTGGGAAACCAGTATCTGTTGTTCGCTAGTTGTAAAATTTTTGCAGATGCAAAGACCATGTTTTTTAAATTACAGGATTACAAACGAAGAGGAAATTGACATAAAATTTCAACAAATAGAGGAACATTTTTTTACCTAATGGGGCTGCAATTTCAAGCAGCACCAATATGGATGCCTCACCATGGGGAACACCAAGTTCTAGACTTCAAAAAGGAACAATTGATCTCCCAACAGGCGAAAACCCTTAACAGAAAATGAACACATATAATTTGGCATTCGAATTCAAGATTTCAGGTATAGACAAATATATCAACTTATTGTGTAGCTGAACTAGAAAAAAGATTTCTCATGAGCCATTGCTATGAGAAAAAATCATTATTAGATCTGGTTGATCTCAATTGCTTAATTTACTCGAGCTAATCATAGAACAGCTACAGATCAATGTGAAAAGAAAATAAAGAACAGCATTGCTTGCACGAGAAGAAAGATACAAAGATAGAAAGTCTGGCGTACTCAGTAACCCTTTTCAGAGGCCAATAAATCAGATAAAACAGTGTGAGATGAAGTAGAGAGAGAAGCGTTTCATCAAAAAAAAAAGTAGAGAGAGAAGCGGTAGCGCTTTCTCTAAAGAAGAAAAGTCCACTATTGTAGATGGATAATATTTCGTATATAGATAAGTCTAAATCTCTTCCCTTGGTTCAGCCCCACTGCTTTATCTGCTGCGCCCTTTGGGCTATCTCCCGGTGTCTGATGTTTGGAGTTCTGGCGAGGAAACGAAATTCTATTAAGCAAAGCAGAGCGTTAGCAAGAGCGGTTTATTGTTTGTTTATGATTGGTTTCATCCACTTATTAGAATAACAATTAAAGATATAATAAGAGAAAAGTAAAATTGGTTCTACTTTTAGTTGCAATAGCACGGATCTCAAAGCAGATCGAACAACTAGCACATTATAACGTACGGTGCAGTTAGAGACGGCATCATATGGTGTCAGTCGACGTCTGAATACCTTCTCCGAACATTTTTTTTCGTGATCTAGAATAAGATTATTCTGATTGTGCATCTATTTGTTTTCCGCCCTTATGCAGCAACCGGTTCTAAATCATTTATTACTGTCATGTCATATTTAATTAGAGAAATTGCTAATTGAAATTAACACTCTCCAATGTAGAAATCATCTGCAGATTTTATTTATGTCAAGTCATTTAGTGAAAATAGAAAAAAAATAGATTTAGTAAAAATGATCTCCAATGCTAAATTAAATGAGTTGCTAATATGATGTGGCAATTAGAAATGAGTTGCTAAGAGCATCTCCAATGCATCAACCGGTTCTAAATTTTTTATTAAAGTCATGTCAGATTTAATTAGAGAAATTGCTAATTAAAATTAACACTCTTCAATGTAGAAATCATCTCTAGATTTTATTTATGCCAAGTCATTTAGTGAAAATAGAAAAAAATAGATTTAGTAAAAATGATCTCCAATGCTAAATTAAATGAGTTGCTAATCTAATGTAACAATTAGAAATGGGTTGCTAAATTAGAAACTATGTTTAAAGTTTCTAAATTAGAAACTACCTCTCCAATGACACATAGGAATAGAAACTCTCATTGACAAATAAAGTAACTGCTTAAATTAGTTTTTTGTCGCGTCCTTATTGGACAATTTAATGGGAAATTTTCTTATCCACATAACCACATCATTATAAGATTAGCTAACATAAACATATTCCATCACTTTTAATTGCTTGATTTCAGTTGTGAAACTTGAGAGTTAAAAGAGTACTGCAGTGCTGATTTTAAAAATAAAAAATAATAATACTTAGAAAAATCTAAATAGACAATCTGTGTGTCTCCCAATATTTTTATGTAAATTAATTGACCACCATAAATCAAAATTTCAACATGACAAGATATATTTTGAGTCATTCGCATTCATATATAATATAACTATCTTTATTATAAAGATAAGATAAAGCATATAAAACCAAAATAAAATTAACGTACTAAAATGAACATGATATGTATATACAGCATGATTAGAATGTTATCTATTATCGTTCTCATTATTAACAAATCCTATGAAATTACTAGTTAAATAAATACTATATTATTGTAAATATTAATTACCTCGTTGGAATTATACAATATGATGTAATCAAATAAAAAGCTCTTATATGTGGTTTTTCTTATAATTCAATAGAACGAGCAGACGATACTTTTTCTTTTATCTTCTCCTTATTGGACAAGTTAATGGAAATTTGTCTTATCCACATGACCACATCCACATACGATGAGCTAACATATTTCATCACCTTTAATTGCTTGATTTGAGTTGATAAATTTGAGGGTTCAAGAGCATTGCTTAGTGCTCAGAATTGCTTTGCTTTGATCTTGTTTAGAGAAAGATGAGAGTTTAGCTTTAAATTTTTGTTTTGTATTTATGAAAGTTTAAATCAATGAACTTTTAGAAGTCAATCTAGTTAATTATCTATCACTTTATCACTTTAGTTACTAGATCATTTGCTCTATTGATAAAAGTTTATTTCAGATGTTAAGTTTTAGAGTTAAAGAGAACTAAGAACTAAGGAAGCTAATATTCCAAAAATAGGAAAAAAAAAAGGAAAAATGATTGACTGGTAATCTTAATTAGAACTAAGAAAAGAAATAAAATTAATTAATTCAATAAATTAAACAACAAAATCAAATTTATAATAATATTAATTTATAAGGTTGCAATTGGGCTACAAACAATCTGCCCAGCAAAATATAAAGTGATAATTAATAAATGATATAACATTCTATCCGGAAATTTTATATTTAGGTAAAAAATAAATTATAATTACAGAGTAAATTGGAGGTGAATTGCAGAATTTATGTTCCACATAAGTACGAACCGTTTGGATTCAATTCACTCCACGTGCATGACACCCGCATAGACTATTTCCACTCCTCGTGATTGTCAACCTCCCGTTATCATTTTTAAAAAAGTAATCAAAGTATTTTTTTCTATCTGAAAGAGCGAAATAACGTTTGACATTTGTTAATTAGAATAGTTAAAATATAAATAATTATGATACTAACAATGATGATGATGATAATAGTAATAGTAAAATAATAATAATATAATCAAAATATAATAATAATAATAATAATAATAATAAAATAATAATAATATAATCAAAATATAATAATAATAAAATAATAATCATCATAATAATAAATAATAAAAATATAATTATAATCATAATAATATAATAATAAAAATATAATCATAATCATAATAATATATAATAAAAAAATATAATAATCATAATCATAATCATAATATAATAATCATAAATAATATATAGTAATATAATCATAATATAATATATAATATAAATCAATAATAGTAAAATAATAATCATAATCATGATAATAATAATAATAATAATAAATAATCATAGTCATAATTATAACAATATAATAATAATGTAACCATAATCATAATATGATAATATAATAAAAAATATATAATCATAGTCATAATCATAATAATATAATAATAATAAATAATTATAATTATAATAATATAAGCAAGGATATAAATACCATGCCATCTCCTGTTCATTCGAGGTGGATGACCCTCGGGAGGTTAAGGAGAGAGATCTCCCCGATGGGTCATCCATTTAAACTATTTTCACTGACAGGTGGGTCCCACACCTCAGTGACAAACATCAAAGGAGTCAAGATTAAACCCTAAGAATTTACCCTCAAAGCAAACCCTAAGAACTGAAGCAGTATAATCTCTATACAGCAAGAACTGTGTCAATGCCAATCCAGAGACTGCTCAAAAAGATTTCTATGTGCAGTATTCTTTTTACTTCGCTATTTGTTTTAATTACTGTCTATTTTCAATCATAAGAAATCTCAAATGTGATTTTGCTTCCAAGGCTGATCAGGTGCCAAAACTGTGAGCAACCACCTGACCATGCCATGATTTGTGCCAATTGTTGACAAGTAATCAACTTTTGACCAAGTTACCCTCATGAACATGAATTGGAAGTTAATTTCACAAGACGATCGATGTCAAAGTGAGAGCAACCATCTGATCAAGTCTAGATTTGCATCAATTGTTGACAAGTAATCAACTGTTGATCAAATCAAACCCTAATAAATATCAATACAAGTCTAGTTGGTGTTTAATTAGGGTGGTTTCTGCAAGGGGGAGATATTTGGCAAAGACACTGAGCTACAATAGAAATCTGGGATTAATTCAGAGGAAGAAACAGGGTTTTCTTGACAAAAGAATTTTTTAATTCAAAGAGGCAGGGGTAAAAATGGAATTAAAAATTACAGGGGTGATCATCATGAAAATTTCATGATTTTTGGATAAGTGGAGCTATTAAAATAAATTCAGGGAAGATAAAACAGATCAAAAAGAAAGATCAAGGGCTCAGATTCAATCAAGGGTTCATTTGGGTGCAACTTGGGGACAGAGACTCATCTGGGTGCAAACTGGGGATCTCAAACATACACACACAGAATCAGAGAAGAGAGAGAGGGTGCCACGTGTCAGCACCTCATTGGGCCACCTCAGCATGTCAGTGCCACGTGTCATCACCTCATTGGGCCACCTCAGCATGTCAGTGCCACATGTCTGACAAGTGGGTCCCACTTTTGCCACGTGTCAGCACCTCATTGGTCCACCTCACCCAGCCCTTGCCACGGCGAACACTCTCTCACCCAGTCAGACCTCCCAGAGACACATGGCAGCATCTCATTGGTCCACATCACAGCCACATCACCATATCTCGCCACATGGCAACTTGTGAATGGTCCACATCGCCTACTTCACCGAGACGAAACACATGGCGGCAAAGATAAAGCGAAGCCACCTCGGCGAACGCAGATGCCACGTGGCACCCTCCCATTGGTCCATGTCGCCAGTGGGCCCCACCTGCCTGCACAAGCCACCCGACAGTGCCCCCACCCCAGGTGCCACGTGGCAGTCAACTAGTGGTCCACATCACCTCAGTATATGCCACATGGCACAATCACAGCAGGCCACTTCAACATGCCTATGCCACATGACACTATACTACAGAGCCACCTCAGCAACTGTTAACTAGATCATTAATGCTAAAAGGGGAGTGTTTAACTTAGCAACCAATCATAACATGCCAACTCAGCTCAATTAACACTAATCTTTGAACTAATCAACTAATAATCACCCCTGTGAGCCTAAGCACAGAGAACTTACAGGTGGGGCCCATTTGTCAGGTTTATGTATGTATAGCTCACATTAACAAGCATACACCAAGTTCATGCACAGATCAAGTCAGCAATTTAAATCAAACAAGGAATGAGGTGTGTACCTGGTCCATGCGTCTCCTCTCTCTGACTGCCCCTTGCTTGATGCATTGGTTCACATACGCCAGGCGCATCCGACCCTCCTTCATCCCAACTTCTTCTCCCTCTCTTCCTCTTACTTCCGCCTGAGATCGATGAAGGCGCCATTGTTGAAAAGGATTTCTACACAACTTTTTGCTTCAATTCTTCTTCAGAGAAGCTTATGAACACTCACACGATACTATTCGAGCAATCAATTGAAAGAATTAGCAAAAGAGGAGAGAGAAATTGACAGAAGTAGTTAATCGACTTGAAAATGGAAATTACCTCTGTGAATGCTTGCAAGTCCAATTGATTATGCAAGAGCACTTCTTTTACCCACACGATGTTAAGGCAAGTGTCAAGGTGACTGTTGGAAGCCTCTAGTTCAATGTTTCACCGATTCACAAACCGGCCATGGGCATAGGTGTTTGAATTTGGTGATAAAGTACTCAATTGATTATGAGAAGATGCTAGATCGATTCCAGACAGTGAAGAGATGTCGACTGAGCTTAGAATTGAAAGAATTGACAAAGAGAAGTGTTAATTGAATGAATAGGCCGAGTATGAGGCTCAAGTGAAGAAATGAACTTTTGATTGATCAATTGAGATTAGAAGCTACTCAGAGCTTATATAGGGAGTGTACTAAGAGTGTTCAAACAATTAGAATGTTCTAGAAGGCCCTAGAAACATGGGAGAACCAATTGGTGCAAGGGAGTGGCAATAGAGTAAATAGAAGAAGAGTTTAACCAACTCTAACAAACTTGAAACTGCCAAGTGTTGACTCAAGTCAGTGAATTAACTGAAAAGAAACACAACTTAATCCTAACCATTGAATAAGAAGCAACCAAGGGATGAGATTAATTGGAAGATTGCAATCCGGCCACTAATCAATCCACCAATCACAATTAAGCTTCTAATCCTATATAAACCCCATCCTGGCCATTGAAGAAGAAAGAAGAACCACAGAAAGAGAGCTTAAGAGAGAAGAAATAGTCCGAAGACAAAATAGAAAGAGAAAAGAGAAATTAATTGTTTCTAATTCAAATTCATTCAATCAAGTCAAGTTTGGATCTTGATTAGCTATTCACTCATCTCAGGAAGCATCAAAGCTAGGTAATTGTTGCTAATTGTGTGTAATTAGTAGAGAGATCAATATAAACAAATCGGTAATTTTCTGAATTCTTTGAATTTTCTTGTTATTTATCAATTTTGTTGCTTTCTTTCTGCTTCTTTTCTTCCTCTTCAGTCTCTTTGCTACTTCTTGATGTTGATCATGATGAGAGAAGGTGAGATAGAATTCGGTTGAAGGGTTTTTGTAACCCTCCCGAGTATTGTTCAAAGGAAATTGATATTAATTGTAATTGAGATCAGTTGAAGGGTTTATGTAACCCTCTTGGCTCTATTACAAGTTTGATCGACTAGTTAGAAGTTCAATTGAGTAAGAATTATAGCCGAATTGGTAACAGTTTGATTTATACGGTTGTGAATTCATCTCTCTCTGCACAGTAACTTGAAATCCACCTCTAATTCATGATTAAAATCATGAAACAATCTAAGTAAAGTCGTGCAGAGGTATGATGGATATATGTTGCTCACCTACAAAGCTCTGGTAATCAAAATCGCGATTAGTCTCGCGACTGGTACCGAACTGTATCAATTACCTTTGAATTTTCACTGTAATTCAAGTTAATTACTTGAAGACGACTAGTAAGCACACTAATTACATCAGGGCGATGAGGTATAATGCAAGAATTGTAAGAATTCGTGTCTAATTTGATTGAGAAACGAGATTAATTTATCTCGGTCCTGAATCGTAAGAACAGTACCAAATCGGTACAAGCATTCTCAATAATCTACCATATAGATCTTTAATCAAAGGATATTACTATATTCCTCCCACTTAGGTGATGCTAAGGTCGTCGGCCGATCATCGATCGGAGTTCTTGATCACCGAAAACACCGTGTTGCACGAATCTTAGAGCATCGAGAAGTCAAAGGCTGAAGAGATCTTCTATGCACGAAAATTGAAACGTTCACTAATCTTGAAGATTCATCAATGGATGAGATCTATCAAAAGTTTAGGAAATTAAATAATAAAAGATCTGGGCCTTAGATTTGTTAAACACTTATCTCAACTAAATCTAACGGCCCAAGTGCGTTTAAACATCTAAATAAAAAACTCTGCACTAATCTCAGCATAATCCAATGGCCCACATTAAACAACAGAGTAAAATAAAAGAGGAAATGAATTCGACCCAATCCATTAAACCCAATTACCAATTAATAACAGAAAATTAAAAATAAATAGTAAATAAATCATTTAAAAATGTTTCTAAACTCCAAATTAACTCAAATTTATTTCTAAAAGTTCTTTGTTTTCCATAGTATTTTTCTGTATAAAATTATTTTAATTTTTACAATATTATTACATTAAAACAATTTAAAAGCAAAGACACTAAATTGTATTTGTATATTTAATTTAGCTTTAATTTATCATTTTAGATATTATAAAAAATTCCAAAAAATCAAATAAAATCTTAAATTATGATTAGATATATTTTACTGATTTTCAAGTAATTTTTCATAAAATAATAATAATAATAGTAATATACAATAAGAAATAATAGAGTAAATTCTATTCTTTAATTATTATGAAAAGAATAAATAAAAATGAAATTCATTAATAATAGTTAAATATTACTTTAATCTTTAATCTTTTTTCATAAAAATAAAATAAATAATAATATTAAATAACAAATATACCTTACTCCATTTTAAAAATCCAAAATAAAATCATATAATAAAGTAAATTATATTCTTTTGGTTATTTCTAAAACTCAAATAAAAAAATATAATAATAATAGAATAAATATTATTATTTTCAGTTTAAAAATACTAATAGAAATATAATAAGAAATTAAATTATTCTAATATTTTTGTGAATAAAATTCAATGAGGAAAATAATGATTGTAATAAAGAATATAATAAATTTCATTCTTTTAGCTATTATAAAAATTCTAAAATTCAAATAATAAAAATAATAATAATAAAAAAAATCTTATTCAAAAAAAAGAGCTAAAATTCAAATAAAAGTCATGAAATTCATTTTCTATTATTTTTACAAATAATAAATAGGATAGGAATAATAAAAGGGTTTAAAATTCAAATAAAATCACAAAATTCATTTTCTATTATTGTTTTACAAATAATAAATAAAATAAAGTAATAAAAAGCTTAAAATTCAAAATAATAAAATTCAATAAATGAAATAAAAATAAAATCCCACTTTTAAAAGTCTAGAATTCAAATAAAATTCATTTTCTATTATTTTTCAACAAGTAATAAATCACTTTTCTTTTATAAGCAATAAATAAAATAAAAGCAATAAAATAAAATCCTATTCTAAAAATCCTAAAATTCAAATAAAAACATAAAATTCATTCCCTATTATTTTTCTATAAATAATAAATAAAATAAAAGCAATAAAAAAATAAAAATCCGACTTTAAAAGGATAAAATTCAAATAAAATTCATTTTCCATTACTTTTCTACAAAATAAATAAAACAAAAAATAATAAAAAATAAAAGCCTAAAAATTCAAAAAAATCAAAATAAAAAAAAACAATATAATTCTTTTAGCTATTATAAATACTAAGAAAATCAAAATAAAAATAGCTAACTCATCTTTTATTTTGTAAATAATTTTCTACAAAAAAATAAATAGAATTTAAAAATAATAAAAATAAAATCCTATTACTTTGGCTATTATAAAAATCCTAAAAATCCAAATAAAATCATAAATAATAGCCAACTTATTCCCTATTATTTTTGTAAGTAACTTTCTACAAAAATAAATAGAATTTAAAAATAATAAAAATAAAATTCTATTACTTTAGCTATTATAAAATCCCAAAATCTAAATAAAAATTCTAATAATAGCTAACTCATTTTCTATTATTTTTGTAAGTAATCTTCTACAGAAATAAATAGAGTTCAAAAATAAAGATAAATCCACCTTTGTAATTGAGATAATAATGAAAGAAATTATCTTAAAAATCAATAAAAATGTAATAATCTTTCTACACTTTAGAGGTGATTAAACATGCTCATAAAGAAGTGAAGAGTAACACAGTGATCTTGCACAAGTAATGCAACATTCAGGACAATTAGTCGGGACAAGAACATCTTGACGCTCGTTGAAGAATAACCAAGACTGCGACATCAACATGAAGAAACATGTCGACTTTAAGAGAAAGAACATTACGATGTCCGAAAGAAGTGATATCTTAATGACTCGGTGTCATGAACAAGTAATTCATGACTAGTTGAGTTAGTAAGACTGAACTCGTCCGTTGATAAGTTTGTCTTCTAATTCATCTCCCGAGATTGTGAGATTGAATCGTTCTGTAGTTGATTCATCCACAAAACAAGTGAATGTGAACCGTTCTGTAGTTGGTTCCTTCACTGACACACGACTCAATGTAAACTTGGCTTAGTGCTTCATGTTTGACTTTGTGTGCAGTTGTGTTCCTAGGTTTATGAATCGGCTTAGTGCTTGGAATTCATGATCTAGAAGATCAGTGAGAAGAAACACGTGGGCCAAATCCACCCTTCTCCTGATTCACCAACCTCAAGATCAACCGAGCTAAGTGCTTCGAGTTGTATTTTGTGTGATTGGTCGTTGACTAGTGAAGTTTAAACCGTTCTGTAGTTGGTTTATCTTCTAAGTCAACTAGGGTCGAGTCGTTCTGTAGTTGACTCCCCTTTCATCCCTCCGCGAAGGTCAATCTCATCCATTGATGAGATTACCTTCTGGAGTGGTAAAGATTGAACTGATCTGTAGTAAGTTCATCTTTTCATCATCCCATCTCACTGGATTGACCTATTGGTAAGTCAGGGATGCTTCAGTGATTCCAATCACCGAAGCACATGACCACTTGACCATCATTTAACTATACTATTTGCTTCTCCCTTTTAAAGATCCAGAGGTGCCTCGAGGTTAACAAATTTCAGGGTAATTAACGGTGGGGGAGGCTTGCGCCACCGGAATCTACAAGAACTCACAATCACTAAAAACCCCCTAAATGTGCATTCAAATTGGTCTAAACGGTAGAATCAACCGATGTTAAACAACTGCACGCTTGGGAGGGATCTTCGTGTCCTTCTTCCGCATCCCATTGCCAACAACCCGTTAAGAGCGCGCGAAAAAGGGTCGCACAAATATAATCATCATATAATCATAATAATATAATAATAATAAATTATAATAATACAATATAATATAATATAATCAAACAATAATCACTATTCTGACGAGAGCTAATCTGTATATCACACATAGCTTGATATACCGGATTAGCACTCTTCTGCACTATTCTACTTAGTCTAAAATTCATTTGGCAAATTAAGTGATTTCTCACTATCTAAAAAAATAGTCATAAAATTCTAAAAAATATAAAATTTGGTCTACAATTAGATATTCATATGAAAAATATTTTGAATAGTTTGGATCAACTATTTAGACTTTCAAAATAAAAAAATTGATCCATAGTACGGAGGCGATCATACTATGCATATCACCATAGTGTAACTCTATATATATATATAGTAAAAATACCGTGAGCTTAAACTCATGGAGGCTTTCCGTGAGCTTAACTCAAAAAGCATATCAAATTGTCTTCAAATTTTAATTTATCATGCTCATTAAATTATTTATATGAACATCTTATGGGATACAAAAAATTAGAGTGTTTTGAGCTTTTTAAGTCATGGTTTTTAATTTTTAAAAATCAACTCTAAAAATAATAATAATATATTCAATACTTGAACATTATTTTCAAAAATTAAAAATGATGATTTAAAAATCTCAAAACATTTTAATTTTTTGCATCCCAGATTTTCATATAAAGAATTTAATGAGGATGATAAATTAAAATTTAAAGATAATTTGATATATTTTTTGAGTTAAACTCACGGTATCTTTACTATATATATATATGAACTTTAAGTCTCAAGTTTGAGACAAAAGGGAAGGAATGAGATGAAAAAGGGAAGAGAATAAATGATGAGGTTAAGTTTTTTTTAACTCTTTAATTTGGAGGTGAATTATTTTGAAGAAATGGATAGAAGATTAATCTCCTATCATCTCCTCTCATCTTTTGTATTTTCTTCAATTGAAATTCGGTACCAAAATTATAAACTATTTTCTCCCATTTTTTCTCATCCGATTTCATCCCCTTGTACTCAATCCGATATGTAGTTTTTAAGTTTAGTGATTTAAAAAGCTGGAATAAATTATGGTGTATGAGGTGGGCCATTATTAAGAAAATAGAAAATTAGTCCTTTATGAATTAGAATTACGAATTGATGCATCTGGCATTGTTTAATCCCTTTTGGCCACTTTCTATTTTTTAATGACCACATATATTCTTTCAACAACTACAAAAATAGAAGGATTGAAAAATGCCCGTGAATGATTCACTTGAAACATATATTATTTGTAAATTATGTGTAATGCGTAATTTATATGAACTAGAGGTGTAACACAAGATTCGCCCTGACAAAATAGTTCTCGAATAAATAATTAGAAATAATAATTTAAATATTCAATAAAAAAAAATTGTATTAGGAAAAAATTGAACATATTTTTTTAAATGCTAATAATAATATTATTATTATTTATTATTATTATTATTAAACATGATAATCTATAAAGAATAGTACTAAAAGATTGGATAATTTTAGGAGTTAAATTTAATTTCATATATATTATACTCATCTATCTTAAAGAGAAGGGACCAGTTGATAATGGTTTATTTTGACAATCTTGATAATGGATCTCTAAATAAATACAAAAAAATCTTAAAAATAAAAAAAAATTTATAGATATATTTTTCTAATTTTAGATTGATGGTCATTCAAATTTCATACAATTTCATTATTGTTTGATAGTCCATCAAAGACCATCAAATTTTCATATAATTTACAATGATTCCAATTTAACGGTCTTTGATGGACTATTAAACGATAATGAAATTACATGAAATTTGAATGACCATCAATCTAAAAGTATAAGAACACATCTATAAACTTTTTTATATTTTTAAGATTTTTTATATTTATTTAGAAGTCCATTGTTAAGGTTGTCAAAATAACCCATTGTCAATGGATCCCCACTCCTATCTTAAATGAGGAGAGAGAAAAATTATATTTAAACTAGTGGATTTAAGTAGATATAAAGGTTTAAACAAAATCAATGGTGTGAAAAAATTATGATGTGATATGCTCGAAAAACTTAAAAACTTAATACTTTTTATATATTAAAAATTATTTACAAAATTTACATACTTTTATTTTGTTTTCTAAATGGAAAGCCATGGTCATTCCTCCAGTGTTCTCGTTTGAACTAAAAATTAGTGAATCAATTTTAAAAGTTTAAAGATTTAAATAATGAATAAAATTATATACATCGAACTTTGATTACATGTATTCTTACATAATCAAATATTCCAATACAAGTGGCCTGAATCAATTTTTATAATTTTAAAAAAATCTTTTTTTTTTGTTGGAATATCTCATGACCACTTTTGGACAGAATTAATATCTCGGCCCTCTAATTATTTTTTCTATAACCAGATAATAATTCGGGCCCTAAGTGATTTTTTTTTCTTTTGTTCTGAGACATTAATTTTTCATTTGATATGAATTCCATTTGAGCCTTAGGTCCGAATTATTATTCCGTGCCTCTATTTTATTTTTTGTTCTGGTTATTAAAATAAAAAAGTTGAAGATAATAATTTGGACTCTAGTTGAAATTTATTCTCATAATTTGTTCAGGTCCTAAAAAAGGTTAGGCTCCGCGATTTTAATTCAGATCCTTCTAGTTAGTAAAAAAAAAAATGAGTACTCATATAATATTTCAATAAAAAAATAAAAAATTATAACAATGTAAAAATTGGATCTAAATAAGAAGAGATAAATTTGTCAATTATCATTTATTCATTGGGTGCATGTCCTCTGTAATACTCTATGCACGTAAAGTAAATGTCTGTAAATCTAAACTGTTGGATTTATATGTCGGATGCCCATGATTAGAATAGTAATAGTTAAGATTGACAGATAGTTAATTTATGGAAGCGTATCAGTTGTTATGGTGACAATGATAAGGTGTTGTCATCGTCTCTATGACAGTGGACCCACTAAATGAAAAATAAAGAATACACTTCTATTAGTTAAATTTGGATCATTTAAATGAAGGGTGAGGATCACTTGACAATAGATTATTTTGACAATTTGACAATAAATTTTCAAATAAATATTAAAAAAATTAAAAATAAAAAAAACCTTATGGATATGTTCTTCTATTTATAGATTGATCTTGATTCAAATTTTATGTAATTTCATTATCATTTGATACTTGATCAAGGACCATCAAAAATTTATACATTTACATCAATCATAATTTGACGGTATTTGATGAAATATCAAATGATAATGAAATATGAAATTTGAATCACAATTCATCTATAAGTAGAAAAATACATTCATAAAAAAATTCTAGTTTAAATATTTGTTCATATTTAATAAAAAAATCTATTGTCAAGATTGTCAAAATAACCATTGATTGTCAAGCAATCCTTCCCTTTAATGAAATCGAGACTTTTAGGCCCCGTTCGGAAGACACCTCATTTCAAGGTATAAATTTCATTGGACATGGGTTCCTTTGAGAGAGATTTTCTTAGTTCCAGTGAAGTGAGAAGAAAAAAATTAAATCAGACTAAATAAATATTTTCCCACTCAATTGTGAAGAAAAAAGTGTATTAGATAGAATTTATAACCCAATCTCATGCTACCCTCATTTAACTACCCAATACACTTGGGAAAAATAATAATTTTAGGCCCGTTCAGAGTTAGCCCAGAAGTGAGAATTGAGATGGATTTTGAGCTAAAATTACTGTGCGCATGGGATATAAAATTCAGTTAAACTGAATTTTTTATTTTCCATGTGAAAGACTGGAAAAAATCCTAACAGGACCTTAAATTGTAATACTCATCAAAACTCACGCGCTAGATTACAAACGATCAGGCCCTTAGATTATATGACAATATCCATAGGCCGTTTATGACAGCGGGTCCGTTACTTTACCCGTAAAATAACTGCGGATGCGGTTTCATATTCATCTTGGAATCTAGCATTGCGTGCTTGACAACCTCTTCAGAAATTCCGTGGCTGGACCCCACATTCCATGGGTTGCTGTGGTCCCTGTGGGTGGTAACTGGTAACTGGTAACTGCTGCTGGCAGCCATGAGGATGAGGATGAGGATGCCGCCCAACGTTTGTTAATTGTTGTGATTGGTCAAATCATTCCATCACAAATCAACCAAATGTATCCAATTTGTAATATATTTCCTCATGTGCAACAGTGCAAGGTTTTGTTTTTTATTGGTAGCTCCTGCCGTTTTCCTCTATGACTCTATCCATCAGAGTAAATATTGGCTGTTGCTGTCATGAGACTTGACAGCATCATAGTTTATGGGTTTCCACGGATGACAACGTTTCTGGATAACATTATGTTTCTAATATTTATATTCAACGTCTTTTAACAAAATAAACTAATTAAATAATTTCCAATATAAATTATTTAATAATGTCCAACTTACATTTGTTATGTTCACAAAATTTTTGACGTCCTTTTTGTCGCCTCCAAAACATATTTCAAAAATATTTTTATAATTATATATATTTTCAGAAAAAAAATTAAAAAAATATGTTTATGAGGAAAATTCAATTTTTAACCCCCTGCGCTAAAGTCTGATTCTGCCCCTACATAGATATTACTTTCAAATTATATCTAATTAATAAATTTCAAAACTTTTTCAATTTTTTAAATTGAAATTTGTAACTAAGAATCTTATCTTTCTTACCATATTTGAAAATGTGAATTCCAAACATTTTTAAATTATTGAGAAATCTATCGCTTCTAGTGAAAAAAAAAATTATAAATAACACCTATCCGTTGGTTTTCTACCATTGGAACGGCTACACACTACCAAAGCCTATTTATGTTGGCAACATTACACAAAAAAAGTCCCATTTATAATTAATGGAATGGAATTAGAAACTATACTACATGAAAAATACTGGCTGTTTTTTTACCAAAAAGGTTGAAAAAAAAGGAGCAAGATTATATGGCACATAAATAATTACAAAAAGTTCTTACAAAAATTTTTTTATCAACGTGAATGAACCAAGAATATGTTTTTTTCCCTCTACAATTAATATGTCCCGTGAATTATAAAAAAATACCGCGATTATGATGTTTAAACATCGTTAACACAATTGCAAAATTTTATGACGCTTATGATCCCCCCATGTTTTACGTCTAGCATTACTACTTTTACTTCAACGATATTGTCCATAGATCAAATTATTTCATAGATTGGATTTCATTTGATTTTCTACAGCTCCAGTCTTTGCCGTGAGTAAATGGATTAGCAAAAATAAGCATGCACGAGGGAGTAAAGTACTAGCAAAAGGATGCATTACAAAATAGAATTCTGAATCGTAAAAAAAAATTCAAGATACTAGAAAATCCTATCAAAGTTTATTTTCAGATTTAATTTGCATGAATAAGAAATATGTGTATATAAATAATACGAAAATTTTATAGCTCCATAACATATTAATTTAAAATAATATAACAAAATATTGTCAAGCGCACGTGAAAAAAATCAGAAACATTGTTTGACCACTTATGCTTCGCAAGCTAGGTCTAATTAGTATGGGAAACGTAAAAGAATTTTTCTAGATAATATATAAATTCATAGATTTCCGAGGTAAAAAAATTCAACGAATTTCATGAACCGGTCGAAGAATTATACTAAGAGATCCAAAGAAGCCCAAATTGTTGTTTCAAAATTTAAAATTTTAATCGCTCTTTTTACTACCTATAGCTAATAATTTAAATTTAGCACTTTTGCAAAATAATACCTACAACTAGAGGTTTGAAATGGACCGGACGATCTAATCTGTCCCGGACCGGATCGGACCGTACCGTGGACCATCTCGTGCCCTACCACGGTCCGGTCCAACCGTGGATCGGTCCTCCCTTCACCCGGAAATGGACCGTGCCGACCCGTGGACCGAACCGTGTGGGACCATGGACCGGACCGCCCCCCGACCGGACCCACTGTTATTAATAAATTTATTTTTCAACTTTTACTATTTTTTATAATTTTCTGAAATATTATTTTTCAACTTTTATTATTTTCTGAAATATTATTTAATAATTATTTTCTGAAATATTATTTTCTGAAATAATATTTATCACTCTAATTCGAATAATTCGTTTGATTTTCTGAAATATTATTATCTAAAATATAATTCGTTTTATAATTATTATAATTTTATTAATACTATTAGATTTTTAAATAATTAAAAATAATAATTCGAATTAGTTAAAAATTATTATTAAAAAATATGATAAATTATTATTTTTCCTAATTTATAAAAAAAAAATTCGGACCGGATCGTGGACCGTCTCGTTCCGTCCCGTGGGGGTCCGGCCCCCGGAGGCCAACGGTGAGACGGGTTCGATTTTTTCGAATTTGGACCGCCTAAAACCGGACCGTGTGGACCGTACGGAACCGTGAATTGTCCGGGTTTAGACCGGACCGACCCGGACCGGACCGTCTTCAAAACTCTACCTACAACCGACAAAATCAGTTTAGAAATTTTGAAGAAACAAATCAGAGCGAGGTTTGTGGTTTGTGGTTTGTGGTTTAAGATATTTGAGTTAATAAGAATCAGATAAACATTCCAACTTGGAGCTTGGAAGCAGAAAATGGCAAAAAAAGAACGAGAACGAGGATAACAGAACACAATTACCTTTTTAATTAATTAATTAATTAATTAATTTACTTTTCTCGTCTCCGCGTATAAATAAAGATAAACTGTCACACACGCATCTCCCACCCAGTCACCATTCAATTATCCAAAATCCTTTTCTCTTACTCTTCCCTCCTCTTAGTTCTTTCATTTCTGATTTCTCTCCTCTCCTCAGCATTGCTAGAATCCTTGAAAATGGAAACAGCGAGATCCGCCTTTCCTGTTCTGCGGTCATCGCCGTGCGGCCGGCTCAGTGTCCATGCGGGTAGGTACGCTTTCTCACCTGTTGACTATTGTTATCAATTCTATCAGGGAATTTTTTATTTTTTATTTTTGCACTTATTCTCTCATGCGAACTAACGTTGATTGTTTGAACCAAATTGATTCTGACGAGGTGTAAATTTGTAGGTACGAGGGACCAGTTGAGTCGTTAAGTGGTGTTAAAGAGCATTTACCTCCTCTCAAAATATCAGAAGACTTAACCAGTATAAGATCGACTAGTCCGATTAATCCAGTTCTCAGTAGTTCATCTTCAATCGATGCGTATGCTAGCAGGTAAATGTTGTTGCATTGCTCCAGACCTATAGGAATGGTATTATTGAAGTTAATTTTGCCTAATTTGAGTCAATTAGGTAAACAGCCAAAAGATGGAAACTCTAGGAGATTTAACAGCACGTCTCAACTATGTAGTACTGTAATTAGGCATTTCCACATGGCAAATATAAACCAACTTTTAGATGCACTAATTACCATAGTTTGGAACTTCTGTGCCAGCCTTTACCTTGAATTGGTTTTAGGCCTTCTCATACTCAAACATGATTTTGTGTTTTTACTACCATTACAGGAATGAGGGAGTTGTGTTCTCCGCTAGTGGCACAAAAGGGTCTATTCATAGACCTATGAGACCACTTATCGACGATCAAACCAAAAGATCTGATCTTCAATTTGATGGATTACAGCCGTCGGATCGAGATCTTAGTCCTGCACTTAGAAGAGATTTTAGCCACTTCACTGCCCGAGTTGCTTTAATAGATTTAGAATTATGGGTAAGCTCACATTTATTCTGATACATATTATGATGTTGTCCAACTGCTACAATATGTGCTGGCTGAAACTTCCGGTTGGTCAACTTCTTGTCTTTCTGATGTCAGTCGATGCTGTTTTATAGCTCATTTGGATCTTAAATCTGGCTATTATTGAATCAACTCGTTGAATCACTGGGAAAAATTTTGATGCTCATGAGATATCTTTAATCATTGTTTTATCATTTATATTTTATATTATGTGATTTTGAATAGGCTGCAGCTTGGTTGAGGGCTGAAACCAACTATGAAAACCAATTAGATCTACGGTTAGTATTTTATAATTGATTTTATTCATCTTAAAAGGCATTACAAACATTAAAATGTTAATTTCCTGTATACCTGAATCTACTATTTTTTGAAAAGTACCATAGAGATGGCCTGCTTGTTAGGTTTGCCTCTCTCTCTGATTTCAGTGGCCATTAGTTCCAATCTGGAATTTTATAGATACCCGTTATTTGTTTTCCTTTTCTCTTTTTTTTTTTCTTTTTTTCAATCGAGGTTGTTGAGTAATTTAGATTGAAATTTGACGTCAATTTTCTGGTCTAGCAAAGAAAACAATTCTAGGGTTCTATGACAGGCCTGGAACTGTGCTAGTCTGGTTGTATTCGTACCATGCATATTGTAATCCATGTTCTATGCTGATTTTGGTTTTTTATTATTCTGTAGCTATGTAGAGCGGTTTAAAATGCAATATGCTCATCAGGTATCAGGAAGCATTTTTTTATTTGAAATGATTCGAAAACAGCATTTGATCTTTATTTTTCTTATGTGAAGTTATTATCATCATTGTAGTTATATAGATACATCTAAGGAGCTTGCACATCATTGCTTTATGCCTTCAATAAGTAAACAAACATTTTTTTCTTCCAGCAATTTAAGGCAATGAAGAAGTGGCTTGGAAGGAAGCATTATGCACGGAAGTGCTTTTCTTTGGTCACGGTATCATCTCAGACTCGCTATTTTGTAACATAAATGTTTCTCTTGGGTGATGATCTATTGGCTATCAATAACTTTGACAATTGTGACAGCGCTTTCTCAAAACATGTTATAAAAAACATAAAAAAATAGAAAAAAGAAATTATAGGCATGTTACTCTCCTTATAGATTGGTTGTGTACAATTTTCATGCAAGTAAAAAAAAATCAGGTGATGCTCCGTTAAATGCTATTACATATGAACCATTGTAAATTTTGTGTCACGTATGAATGGTAAAACTTTCTTAAATTTTTATCATCTTTCATGTACGTGATATGTATAATGTACATATTATATCTTATTTGTCGGATTTTGAAAATATATGTTATTCTTTTTACAGTTGTCTAAGTTATATCCCAAAGGATGCCTACCCTTCTCTTTTGGTTGAGAAGGGGGTTTATGGTGGTGGTTTACATTTGATTAGGGTTTACATTAATAGTAAGATGAATATTTGGATATGGAATTTTCAACCAAAATTAAAAAGTTCCAAATCTGGTAGAACCATGCAATATGGTATTTAGATATGCAAAGAAGTAAAAGAGCCTTGATTTTTGTCGACCTAAACTTGCTAGATTTCAGCATACTATTTAACTTGTTTTATTATTTCAACTTATTGACAATTTTTGTTTTAAATGATAACAGGTAAAAAATGATGACAAAAATGGAAAACGAACTGTTTTACAAAGTGTGGTTGGTACACTTGACGTGCATGTGAGGCACCCTCTTCATGGAGAGCTTTATCCAGGGGTATTTAAATTTGACCTTTATGCTGCATGTACCAGCTTTGTGGCTTTGATATTATTATCATGTTTTTTCCATTTTTTTTCTTGGGAGCCACGACTGTAATGTTAATTCTCATGAAATCCTGATTCAGCAGCAGGACCTGAGTCAAATACAAAGTCCAAATCTTAGATGATATTCTGTATGTTCCTTGTGCAGGAAGGTGTAAATAAACCTGGCATATGTGATATCTACAAGACTGGTCAACCACAGTTTGGGTATATTGCTGATGTCTGTGTATCAAAGCATGCACGTCGCCAAGGAATTGGAAGGAACATGATCTCCTTAGCCATCAACATCTCATTTTCTCATGGTAAGATAAAGAATTAATTTGCACTAATGTTTCTGGAGAATTAGGGTTATTACCCTGTTTTATCCCTTCAGTTTCAAAGTTCAATTTTGTTTCAACACTATTTGAACTCTATCATTTCTGATTTTCGTCCACTTAAGAAAAGTGAGATAGTAATCACCTTTTTCTCACACTTTGGTCCCTGAATTTCCAACTTTCCCTATTTAATTTCCTAAATTTTGAAAATGATTTGTTTAAACATTTTTTTTGACAAAATTGGCCTTGATGAGTAACCGATTCCATTCGATGAAACCATGTAAACTCATAGTCTGATTAAACAGCATAATGCATCTCTCTACCTACTAGCCAATACCACCAGCCTTGGTCCGCATTCACCAGGCAGCAAAATAAAACAGCCATAGTGTGCACCACACAAAATACGAGATGTATGAGAAATGGCAAAATAAAGCAGTATATAGCTAAACATCAGCAGCCACAAAAACAAGCATATCTAGCTGCTGCTCTGCCAGAACGGTCTATCACTCCTCAGAAGAGTGATACTCCAAAATTGTTTTGTTAAAATAATAGATGGAGGTCCATTTTGTAGTACTGTCAGTATATTTACTTGATTATGTGCATTATATCACAGATAATGACAACTCTGTCCAACATTACACAATATGGAAAGTACATGCACGCAAAATTGTACTGGATGCAACGCCATCAATGAAACATTATTCTTCTTAGAAATTCAAACTTAGTCATACGATTTCTGTTTCCACTGAAATCACAAGAAGGATTGCTTATTTTGCCTACCTCGCTATCAAGGCTGGAGCAGATTTTAACAGTATTTACACCGAAATCTCAATGAGTCCCGTCTAATAATCAATTCATGAGATCTTTTGTGGCACAATCATTTAGCTTAGTGTGCATATCAAATATTCCATAGCATGTTTAACCCATATCTCAGCCACGGGCCCTCGTCCAAAAGTTCTAAAGGCACAGTCTTTGTTCTGAGTCCAAGGTGACCATGTGCCAAGTGTGCCGAGGCATGTTGGACACGAGTTTGTGTCTTACGGGGTCGGAAGCATTTGTGGATTGGTTCTGGCTGCATCTGTGCTATTTTAGGTGGCGTGAAGTGTGAAAATAATAAAAATGGATGTGAAACTTTATTGTAAATTGGAGAAGAAATCTTCATCCACTAAATGGTTACCAGGTTTGCTGCTTAAGTTCGCTGCTTTGTTCATATTCAATGGACGTGAACTTCCTGTTTCATTAGTTTTGCAAATTCATGTTCCTGTTCATTTTTTTAGGCATGTCTGTGTCCTTCAACTTTAATTACTAATAATAAAAAGAAAAGGTTTGGTGCTGTAAGTAAACAAAAAAATCAACCAGATAGAGATACCTCATTGTTATTGTTTATTATCGTATATTAGACACTGCATCAGTTATTTATATAAGAGATAATAGCCCTAACAATAATTGCACTACTAATAATCTATTGTTAAGTGACTGTTGTCTTATTCACGGAATGTTAATCCTGCCAACATTCTTACTATACTTGTGAAAGTTGATTACACTGTTCTTAATTTTTCTTTTTTAAATTTCTAAAATAAGCTGGGATAGACTGATTTTTTAAGGGTGATCAATTGTTATCTTCTCTAAAAATAAAATTGAATGTTAAAAGATTTTAGAAATGCTGATGTTTTGATTGAATATATTCCCAACAATGTCTTCTTATGTCTCACCATGAATAGAACTTTGTTTTCTTGTACTAATGTTATTGAATAGATGCTACCAAGAGAAAAATGATAGGAAATGGATTGTTTGCGGACCACATGGGACCTCTGAATTTTAGGGACCAAATAGAAATAGTTCATGCTTGAGGATCATGTGTGTAATGAACTCAAAATTTTGATAGTGCTTATAAGTTTCTATACATATTTATCTTTTCTGGGTTTACTTTGTGTAACAGGGGCGGAGAAGGTTTTTATTCATGTGCACAAAGAAAATCATGCAGCACAGTATTTGTACCAACAGATGGGATTCAAGGTACATTCGTATAGACCCTTCTTTACTTAGTAGAAATTGAGAAATAACACCCACTGCTTTTTCGCAGATAGTAGAGAGAGATTGTTCACTAAAGCCCTCGGATAACATATTGCTTTCATTGTGCTCTCCTGAAGTAGTGTAGAGAATGTTTAACATTGATTTGTGTGCATTTTTTTTTCTTTTTGCTGGTGGTTGTTTGTGTGTGTGTGTATTTTTTGGGGGGTGAGGGGATTGCTTGGATAAGTTTAGCAATGGGAATTGAGAAGTATTAGTGAAACATCTCGTTGTAAAAGCTGTATTCAGACCAAAAAAACAAAATTAATGTAGCTGTGTTCTAATTAGTTGAATATGTCTTATTCATAATTGTTCTTATTGCATAACTGATGAACTGTGACAGGTGGTGATCCCACCTGTCATCTCCAGCAAAAGTACAAAACTCAGGTGATAAGGTGGTCCTTGATTTTCTTAAATGGAAAAAGTAACATGTCATGCAATGACAGCCTTGTTCATTCAAATTTGGGAGCAGTAGTATTAGACTATTATTAGGTGACCTTACTATTGCATGGCACTTGAACTTTTCACTAATTCTAGCATTAGTAAAATTGGAAATTTTAAGGGATTTCAGTTTATCACAATCAAATGTTTGCAATGGAATGCATTTGAGGTTGACTCACCTTGTGAGGTTCTGACAAGGCACCATTTTTTAACTGAACATACAACATGTGAAGTATTAGTGAAACATTTCATTGTAAAAGCTGTATCCAGACCAAAAAAACAAAATTAATGTAGCTGTTTTCTAATTAGTTGAATATGTCTTATTCATAATTGTTCTTATTGCACAACTGATGAACTGTAACAGGTGGTGATCCCACCTGTCATCTCCAGCAAAAGTACAAAACTCAGGTGATAAGGTGGTCCTTGATTTTCTTAAATGGAGAAGGTAACATGTCATGCACTGACAGCCTTGTTCATTCAAATTTGGAAGCAGTAGTATTAGACTATTATTAGGTGACCTTACTATTGCATGGCACTTGAACATTTCACTAATTCTAGCATTAGTAAAATTGGAAATTTTAAGGGGTTTCGTTTATCAGAATCAAATGTTTGAAATGGAATGCATTTGAGGTTGACTCACCTTGTGAGGTTCCGACAAGGCTCCATTTTTTAACTGAACAGACAACATGTGAAGCCAGCCATAGCACCTGGATGATCGATTTGTACCTATCTGGTCATATTTCTACATCAGGCCCCTTACACTGGTACAGTTATCATTGGTCCCAGCCTGACTGTATGAGCAAAAAAACAGCAAACTGTTGCCACTGAGAGGGGACAATAAAATTACCTTGCTCCGTCTGTACATAGTTCTTGCATCATTCAGGTAAACCCTTACTGATTTGAACTGGACCACTCTGATGTGCACCCTGAAAATTTGTATTCTTGTTCCTTCATTCGGCTTTACAAAATTAGGTGGGACTCTCAAGTAAAAAAAAATAATAAATCCATCCCAATCTATGGTGCTGCTGTGTAATAGGACATGGGCACATCAGCACCATAGGTTGAAAGTGTGTGAACTCGGAACAAATATGAACTTATTTGGAATTAACACTTATTTTGTATGCAGTTCACATGCTGTAAAGCTGGGAAAATAATTTTACACTGGCAACAATTAACAGGCCAATTTGATTTTGGCCCAAATAACACCGTGCATCCCCGGCATGGGAAGTCCATCTCAGTTTGATATAGTTACTGGTATGTGCTCTGACAAAAGCAATAAGTAGGGCCACTGAGAAAACAGTTCAAAACTTACTGTCAATTATAATGCTTAAAGCATATCTTAAAGTTTTAAAAAGAAGGATAACACTTGGACAAATCAGAAGATGATTTTTTGGCACATTAAATTATAATTCCACGATTAAAAAGGAAAAAACAAATTGTTGCTTACTTTGTGCCATAAGATATATTCTTCATTTTTCAAAAAACTTCTAATATCAAATGGCACTAATGAAATTGCAGTTTTAAGGCGATTGTCACAGGTCATTAAATTTTGGAGCGAGATATTGTTGCCCTATAAATATTTCTCTACAAAACAAATCTCTTCAGCACAACTGAACAAAGGTACAAATAGACTATATCAAACAGTGATGAAATAAAACTTTTTCTTTGTCACAAATTAATATCTCTGGGCAAGAGTTAATTCAAACGTTCTTGCCAGAGCTACACAAACAGATAAGGCATAAAATTAGCGTAACTCTGACAATGTCAGAGCTCGGTACTAAATTGTATGGACCGTGACAATGCAACATTTTTTAAGTCTTTGCAAGAAATAATGCTAAGAAAATAGTTTGTCACAGCACCTGGCTGCCATCTTAATTGCTCCTCTCACTCTTTTTAAGGCCTCTTTCAAGGTCCATTTTTTACTATGCTTTAGTCTAAATAGACCTGGTGTGATTTAACGTTGAATATATTTTTCCCCCTGTAAAAGTTATGTCATATAGCATGCAGTTTTGTAATATATTCTATGTAAACAATAATCTTGACTTGCGACGAGCTAGAGAAGTCATAGAAAGGCTATTAAATTATAAAGTAAATAACATTACGTTAGGAGAGATTTTGGGTGATTTTTTCACCTACATGCATTGCAAGCCTAGTAGTGGATTTAAGTTTGTTTTACATTATAGACTTCGAATTTTGAACCAATGCGTGTGTAATTTTAATTTAATAACTAATATATATGTTACATCTAGTATTAATCTTCATGTTTTTTGAAAAAAAAAAAAGGAAATGTAAAAGGATTCCAAATAAATGAAGCATTGAAGAATAATAGATCTCATGGGGGGCGCAGTAACTTTTCAAATGATGGCCCCAATTAGCTTAAAAATTTTATATCATCTAAAAAAATCTCTGTAATGGGTCACTAAAAGCTAAAAATATGGACCACTTACACAAAACACACACACACACAAAAAACACACACAAAAATACAGAAGGAAACTCTAGCTTGCCGAATTGCTCAGTTTCGGACCACTGATCAATAAATTCCACAATTAATGTCGATGGTTTAGCTCATCTTAAAAGAACATAATAAAAACGTATATGTAATTTAATAGAAATGAGAAATAGATAGTTGATGTTTGAATGTATTTTTTATATCGCAGTATTTGGTTTTTACATCTGTATTTATAAGAGAACAGCTGATAAAACCCTAGACTAACTCAACTGTAGTTAAATTCAACTATAGTTAATTACATGGTTATAAATGAGAGGTATTCTAGACTAACTTGTGCCAGCTCATGTACTGTTCTGAGGCGACTGTGATTCTTCCGGTAAATTGTCTTCTTTGCTGAGATAGAAGTTCTGTGGTTTGTGTTGAATGGACAGCTCCATTTGCTGTGGTCTAACAGTATATAGATAGATTATCCTCAGTAAGTATATAGATAAATGATCCTCGGTACATTTTTTATGATGTTTGATGATGCAAGTTGCATGAATTTTTTTGTTGGGATTGCTAAGTTATATATTAATTCCTTAAAATTTAGACTGTCCATAAAAAATCATATTCGTGCAATTTAATTGAATTTAGATTATAATTTATGGATGGTGATGATTGCGTACATGACACTTACTAATTCACTAGTGCAAGACATGTTAAGGAAAATCTACCCAAATAATGTAAAAAAAACAAATGTAGCGGTTCACTTTTTTTCAACATCATGCAAACTTGAAAAGAAAGAATTAATAAGATAGTCAGAATTCTACGTTATGTGAACTTGAATTTTATAATATTGGCAGTGAAAGCAATTCTCAAATAGCATTTATTCAATTCGTCATCTTTGTTACATTCATTTGGTTCAATTTCAGTCTTTTGTATTTTAACAATACTTATATAATTGATAAAAAAAAATAAACATTAATATTTAAAGGGATAAAAGATATTTCAATTATTATATGGCATTATATTCAAGAGATTCTACATAAATTCAGAAGAAATATTTTCCACCTAAATTCCACAATATTAACAATTGTCAACAAGCTGCGCAGGATTTCCTCCATATTCCCACAGGTTCCAAATCTGCTTGTTATTCTTGTAGAAGAATATGTCCGTTATTTATTCAAAAAAAATAGAAAAAAAAATCCTAAAAATAGAAAAAATTGTATAGATATGTTTTTTTACTTGTAGATTGATAGTCCGTTAAATTTCATATAATTTCATTAATGTTTGATATTTCATCAAATATTATCAAATATAAATGATTTTTCACTAATGTTTGCAACGATTTCAAATTAACGATCTTTAATGAACTATCAAACGTTAATCAAATTGTATAAAATTTAACAAACTATCAATTTATAAATAAAAAAAAATATTTATAAACCTTTTTCTATTTTTAAAATTTTATTTTTTTTTTTTAAATAAATAATGGATCCTATTCTTCTACAAAAATAACCGCACATTTGGAGCCATTCCCACAAGTCATGGGCAGATGGGTACATAAAATTCATTTCCATCTTCCAATGAGAGACAAAAGAGAGAGGAGCAGCAAGCACAGCGCGTATGGACTTGGTTAACTGCCTAATGGCAATAAATATAGTATAAAAAAATGGTTATCTATATGTCTCCAGTAGAGAAGTTTAATTTAGTAGAATATGTAGCGTAGGAGAGAGATTTTAGATTTATAGGCACGAGAGTCGCGGCATGCCAATATCCAAGATTCAGTCACTCAATAGTAATAGCCATTGGATGAATTAAGTATTGAACCTAAATATATATATATATATATATATGAAAATGTGATCTCACATAGCAAGTGACATGATTTCTCTTATAATATATCTTACACTATCCCGAACATTATGCCGTGAAAGTAGGATTGCTTGGAAGATTAGGGGGATGTGGTTAAATTCTCTAAAATTATTAAATTAATCAGAAGCAAGCCCATTCTCGTAGCAATTGCTCCCAATCAGAAAAATGCGCATCATTAAATCATTTATAATAAACCCATGTTGACAGTCGCTGTCAACTTTTCAAAAACAAAAAATCATTTATAAACCATTGAAAGAAAGATGCTTTTGGTTGTGTCGGTAACCACGAAATCAGTTATTTATCTTCCTTCCTATCGTATCATTACATAAATGCGAATACCAACCAAAATTGTACCTTAATCAAAATAACAACAACAAGTAATGCGGAATAAAAAAAACAGAGGATTGTTTTGTTCTCGTAGAAAACTGTATGATGAAACAAAAATGTATCATGAATTATTAACGATATATTAGATTCTGAGGGGTACAAATGCAAAATTCCTGCAAGAGAATGTTGATACAGGTTTTGTGCCAGGCAGTAAACTCTTTATTATTATTATATTACTATTATTATTATTATTATTATTATTATTATTATTATTATTATTATTATTATTATTTAGGAGAAGAGTAAATTCTACAACTTGCCAATTGCCATGTGCTTCTCACGAAAATGACGCTGGTAAACGGTAAGAAAGGAGTATAAAAAGGAGCTGTGGAGTAGAAGTAGCTGTGCAGATTTAATTAAGCCTGTCAATTTTGACTGATATCATTCTTTCTTCGTTTCTATATTAAGCAAAGCTCAAACATTTACCCTACCCACTACCAGGCATTTCCCTAGTAACGAGATATTGCTTCAAGAGACTAAACTAATATGTCTCCTCTGTGAAAGAAAATATTAGTTTACAGATCTCTTTTCACAGAGGAATATAAGCTGTATAGCAGAGCATCAAACGATTGCAGCTGCTTAAACTATATAGACACGGGTTAATTTAATATACTATTGTACTGAGCTAAAGATCTCATATTTTATACAAGTTTCTTGGAAAAAGATAGTAAATGTATAAAGCAAATTTAGGTTACACATTGCTAAATCTTTTTGTGAAGGCAAAATGTATGAAATATATAGGGGGAAAAACTAGAGAAGAGGCTTTGTAAGAGGAGCCCAATTTTTCATATATTCCAATTGCCTGTTTGTAAACAGAAACCTCACTACGGAAGATGACTATCACAATCAGATAATTCTTTGCTAAATAAAAAATATACGTAAAAGTTGGCATAAATTAGGACTTCATAGTTTAAAAAATGATTGCAACTTCTTTTCTCAACAGAAAGATGGCGTTAAAGGCCCCAAACTAGCAATTAAGCAAAGAGGGAATTATAGCACTTTCATATGATAAAAACAATTTAACCTATCAAATTTAAGGATTGATTGCTTTTTGAGGCACAATTAAACCTTCAAGCCAATAACTGAGTAAACAGCATATACAATGAACAATAGAACATGGAAAAGAAAGCACAAGTCATTCAAGTTGTAAGAGTTCAGTAAAAACAAAATGTGATAACTAGAAAAGAAAAGAGACCAAAGTTTAATCTAAGTTTATGACCTGAAATCACGTACTCTCTATACATACAACTTTTCCCTGAATCTAAAGTTTCTCTCAATTCCCTTAATTTGTCTCTCAAACGTTTATTCACACCACAAACCAAAATATTCATAATCCAATGTTCAAATTTATATCAAAAAGAAAAGAAAAGAAGAACCTCCATCCATTTTCTGCCTCCTGTTCTTTTTCATCACCTTGATGAATCAATACAATATCACATAGCTCCCTTTCAAGCAGCTCATGATGAATCTAATGTCTCTCCTTACGTAGCAGGTGGTTGATAACAGCTAAAAACCATACCAGGTTAAATGTGGATCAGACAAGTGCAAAGAGAACCAACAAATGAACGACTCAGTTTGTTTTTTTATATAGAGGGAAGGAGATGGATGGAGAGGATTAATCTTTGATGAAAAAAAAAAGAATCAATAGGAAGTTGGAGGTGGTGGAGATGCATATGAAACTGCATGTACTGGCGGCATAGGGCCTTTATATCCTGATGCTGGAGGTGGTGGTGAAGTGTAAGAATAGTGAGGCAGAGAAGGTGGTTCTATGCATGGTGGTGGTGACGGTGGTGGTTCGACACATGGAGATGGAGGTGGCGGTGAATTAGGTGGAGGTGGAGGCAATAGTTGAGGCGGTGGGGGTGGGAAGTGGTGAGGTGGTGGGGGTGGTGAATTTGGTGGCGGAGGTGGAGAGTAATGAAGCGGTGGTGGCGGTGATAATGGAAATTGGGGTGGTGGTGGAGGGTAGTGAGAAACTTGACTTGGTGGAGGAGGTGATGGTGGTGGAGGAGACTTTACACAGTAAACTGGTGCAGGTGGTGGTGGTGGCGAAGGTGGGGGTGGAGAGGGTGGAGGCGGCGAAGGTGGGGGTGGAGAGGGTGGAGGGGTGGAGGCGGTGAAGGAGGGGGTGGAGATGGTGGGGGTGGCGAAGGAGGTGGTGGAGATGGTGGAGGTGGAGAAGGAGGTGGTGGTGAAGGAGGTGGTGGTGGTGGGGGGAAGGTGGAGGTGGCGATGGTGGAGGTGGTGACGGTGGAGGTGGTGGAGAAGAATACACTATTGGAGGTAAATAAACTGGCGAAGGAGGCGGCGGCGGTGGTAGAGCCGGCACAAATGGCTTACACCTAAATGCACTACAGTCCACCGGCCGTGAGAGAAACATAGCACATTGTCTTGTCGTCCTCTGCTCTGGCCTATTCAGCAAGCAGTTTCTTCTGTCACTAAACGACTTGATCCTTCGGCACACTGGTGGCTCCTCAGTAAAGAAGTTGTATGAGAAGGTGAAATTCTTCAGCCGCGGTAATCTACAGATTGCCTCAGGAATTCTACCAGAGAGGTAGTTATGCGCCACATCAAGCTGCTCAAGTTTGTCCATGCCAGCAATTTGCTCTGGCAATGGCCCCGCCAGTTTGTTGAAACTCACATCCAAGACCGTTAATTCCTTTAACAGCCCTATCTCGGCCGGGATGCAAGATTGAAGACCATTGTTGAGCAGTATTATCTCATTCAAGGTTTTCGACATGTTACCAATACTCGCTGGAAAGCATCCCGAGAAATGGTTGTTCGCCAAGACTATAACCGAAACAGGCGAATTACCTAAATTATCGGGTATATCAAACACGAACCTGTTATTGTTGATGAAGATCGCATCAAGATCCTTGTCAAACAGTGACCTCGGTACTGATCCCTCGAATTCATTGTACCTCAAATCAAGATACTTCAATTTTCGCAACTGGAGAACCACATCAGGGAATTTACCAGCAAATCGGTTGTTACTGATGTCGAGTTCGTGGAGAAGCTTCAATCGACTGAACTTGTGAGGTAACGTACCACAAAATCGGTTTGAGTTGACATGAAACAAGGCGAGATCAGTTAACAATCCGAGTTCCTCTGGCAAGTAACCAGCGATGTCGCCATGGTTCAGATCGACTCCAGCGACGGTGTATATAGATGGATCGGAAGGGAGATTCGCACAGTAGACGCCGGTGTAGTTACACACGACTGGACCATTCCAGTTGGCTGTGAGGTTGTAGGGATCGGACAGGATAGCCTGCTTCCACGCTTGAAGCGCAATGTAGGCGTCTCGGAGGTGAGAGTTAGCGAAGGAGAATGTCGGCGGTACCTTCACGCGCTCGCCTCGGTCGCCATACTCATCGAGGTAGTACAAGAGCTGGCGGCGGCGGATCTGACCCGCCTGAAAGTCCGTCAGGCCATACGACGAGAAAGCGGCGGAGGAGGAGACGACGAATAGGAAGATAAAGAGGAGGAATAGAGAGGGTTTATTCTCGTTCTTCATCTCATTCTCTCCCCTCTTTCTTTACTTTCTTTGTTCTCTGTGCTTCTTTTTCTTTATTTTCTCGGAGAAAGAGAGCAATGAGAAGGCCAGAAGGGGATAGAAAGAAGGAAATGTGTGCTTGAGAGAGAAGAGAGAGGCAACGCGGTGGTTTTGTTAAGAGGGTTTATGGGAAACTGTGAGATAGATAAGGAGATGATAGAATTAGAGAATACAGCTAAATCACAGCTCAAGAGGGTAACTCTAAATTTGAAAGCAGTACACCCTCTAGATGGGTGCACTCACTGTTCAGTGTGTGTGTGTTTATACTCTAAAACTTCAAGTCACAACTAGTGGCCCCCATGAGAAATTGTTCCACGCAAGTTTCTCCTACCCCTGGACAACCAATTATTAAAACCACCCAACAATAACATTAATTGTACCTGATCTTTTCCAAAAACGCACTAATAACCTAAAATTGTCGCAACAAAATGAACTAAGAATTTATTTGTCACACCATAAAATAGCAAAAAGTAGGAATAGAATTGTTATTCCAATGAAATAATTTGTCAAACGAATTTTAGACTAAGTAGAAGAATGCGGAATAGTGCTAATCCGGTATACTAACTTATAGAAGGAATATCGGATTAGCTCTCGTCGGAATAGTAATTATTATTTGATTATATTATATTATTATATTATTATATTATGATTATGATTATGATTATGATTTAGTATTATTATATTTATGATTATAATTTATTATTATATCAATATTATGATTATTATTTATTATTATTATCATATTATTATTATTATCATTATTGTTATTATATTATTATTACCATTAGTATTATTATATTATTATTATAAATATAATTTTAATATTATATTATTATTTTATGAATATAAATATAATTATTTTATTATTATATTATTATGATCAAGATTATTTATTATTATATTATGATGATTATGATTATGATTATGATTATTATTACTTATTATTATTTTATTATGTTATATTATATTATTATATGTTGTTTATAGTTATGATTAATTTATTATTATATTATTATAATTATAATTATTTTTATGATTATGATTATATTTTTATTATTATATTATTATGATTATGGTTATATTATTATGATTATGACTATAATTATTATTATCATGATTATGATTATGATTATTATATTATTAAAATGATGATTACTTATTATTATTATATTATTATAATTATGATTGTAATTATAATTTTTTATTATTATATTACTATATTATGATTATGTTTATATTTTTATTATAATATTATTATTTATTATGATTATTTTTTATTACTTTATTATTATTATTATTATTATCTTACTATTATGATTATTATTTTTCTATTATTATTATTATCATCATCATCATTAGTATCATAATTATTCATATTTTAACTATTCTGAGTAACAACTATCAAACGATATTTTCGCTCTTCCGAATAGTCAAGAATACCACTTTTCTATCACTCTTCCAAAAAAATAGTATTTTATCACTCTTCTAAAATTATCACTCTTCCAAATCTATTCCTTTATTTGCCAAACGGACCTTAAGTTTTTAGTTCTTACTTTCTTTTGAGTTTTGAGCTACAAGGTGTGTACTGAACTGGTGCGCCGGGCGTATGGAACGGTTTGTGTATCTGACGGACTGACTCAACCGGAACTGAAAATAAATTAAATTAGAAATGGTTTGCCACCTGTCCTTTTTCTTCTGTGTACTCACTGCTCAGCCTTAACTACCGTTGTTAATACAAACGTTTTGTTTTCATGCAATTCAGAGTTCCTGCGCTTGAAACATAAAAAGATCTTGTGTAACGGGTCATTCCAAGAGGATTCTAGAACTCGGTGCATGAATATCAACGCAAGAAGTGGTCTGCTCACTCGCGGTGCTTGGCAGCTAGCTTTTTGTACCGTATATACGCGCGCCCTTTTCGAAATTAAAAAAAAAGCGGGGTTGATTAAAAAATTAAAAAGAAAAGAATACGGAATGTATACTCTGCACATTAGAATCGGAGATTCGGAATGTTGTAGCCGCGAAAATGTTTTGCATTGATAACCTTCAAGTTATTCTTTATCTTTTATGCGATTTTATTTTTAGTACGGTCTTTGTATTACCTCGAGTACTGTAACGAAAATAATTTCGAGATTTGCACCTCAAGTGTACAAATATTAAAATACACTATATTTTACATATTGCTTGTAAAATGGAAAAAGTGCATTATGGAGTAAAAAAAATACTAAAATTAATGTTGCAATAATTAACCATACACCTCAATGCAGCTGTGAACCACATATGCTTAGTACTGTCCAAAGAGAAGCTTAGTATTATTACACTAAAAATAGATTTTATACGTTTTTATCAAAAGGGTTACGATAAAATATATGAATTTTGTTTTTAAAAAATATATATCTTGTGTTTCATTTGATTTCCGGTGTTCAAATTCTACCTAGATCAAGAGTTTTCTGAGGCCAGGATCTGAAAAAAAAATGTAGTAGAACTAAGAAATAAAAAGTACATAGACATCCTTTGGTACTATTATTTTTTGTGTGATCTCAGATGAATTATCAAAATATTATTAGTAGACAACTCCAGCTAATAGAGTGGTCCAAGATGGCGATGCTACGCATGGCAATCAACGTTCTTATTTTCTCATTAATTTATTTTTTCATGCAATTCGGTTTTAAAATATAATCAGGGGCAAAACCCAAGGGTGCAAGAAGCTTTGCCTATCCCAAAGCAGGGGTAATTTGGTATTTTGTGCGGTCAGTCTCCATGCATGGAGAATGACTAATTAGATAATGAGTGCATGATGGTGATATAGATATTAAATACCTGGCATTTGTTTTTTAGGAAAAGGTCATTTTATATACTCCTGTCTTAATGCACAGTCAGAGTTTTAGAGATTTGCACATTTATCCATTATATTTATAATTTATTAGAAGTTTCTTACAAAGTTTATATTCAAGCTATTGACAACATTGCTCAGCAAATGTTGTATAAAAGATTGTTCTTTTTTTTGTACATTTACTAATAATAATATTATTATTACTATTTTTTCAGCAACTATCTCATGTAAAAGTGATCATAAAAAATGGTGTTGGAATTAATTATTATTAATTATAACATGTATGTGTTTATATATAATAAATATAATATATATATATATAATGAACTGTCAAATTATATCCGTTATGAAGTGATCAAATTCTGTATTATTAATCGTATTTAATATGTGTCATGAGAAATTGACTCTTTAATGTGTAGAATGTGTATTAATAACTTTATGATTTAGTGATTGTCTAAATTATATAAAGTTTGATAATAATACAATTATGCTATTTGTCCCTGGAGAACACAACTATAGATAGTTTTCTGATTAAGCAGCGAACTCGTTAAGAGAGAATTTAGATCTGATATGAATCACTAAGAAATAACTGTTGTCTTCGTTATGGGCGTCCATTATATATAGGGAGACTGTTGATTTTCGAAATAGTTCCAATTCTCCATTTTCTGGCACTCTTTTGAATCCAATTATTCTTATTCTCAAGATAGAGTTTCAGAAGAGAAGAAAACTATCTGCGCCGGTCCTCTCAATCGCTCCATCGGATTAGAGAAAAAATTACTAGAAGGTTTAAAGAAATCCGGTGATCAACGAGATTGTATCTCTCTGAAAGATCGACAACATAAATCAACGTAATTTATTTTATGATTAAAGGTTCACTAAAAGATCACGGCTAAAAGATTATCTAATAAATGACACTTCCTTATCCTCACTTCTCATCCTCATAAATACGAGACAGTTCTACAAAATATGATTTAAAAAATAAAATGTGACACAACAATCAATTGATAATGTGGTGTATAAATTTACAAAGAACCAGGATGGAGTTAGACATTCAGTTTGGGGCAAAATTATTTTTTTATAGGAACAAATTTTGAAAATTTTCCTTAATATAAATATATATTTTTATTTCTACTGAAAATACATATAATTATAGAGATAGTTTTGAAAAAAAAAAAATTCTGACCAGAGGAGACGCCCCTCTGCTACAATGTGGCTCCCCCCTAAAATTAATTAAACAATTGCAACGTCTGAGATACTTTTTGTACGATATATAAATTTATCCGACAAACAATACTCTACGTGCACATATTATAGACTACCAAAATGAATAAGCTAACTCGAGTTAATTTCGGATCATATATTTATGGTCGAACCAATCAACGGGTTAACCTTTCTAAAAATTACTTGCGTAAGACTAAGAGCATCTATTGGCTTTGCTTTCAAGTAGCAACGATCAGACATTTAGCCATATGTTATCTTCAAATAGACTACCATACATAAACGTCAAATAATTTATACCACTAGAAAATATATGTTGTCATTCTATATGTAGCTATTTAGATCCTCAAAAGTAATCTTTTTTAAGACCAATACCAAAACATTAAACCCAAGAAAAACGTGTATTAGTGTAAAATTCAGATCATACAATTCATTTTAAGTTAGAAAAAAAAAGATAAGACTAAAAAATGTGTCAATAAAAACTCCAAACTAGGGGTGTCGATCGTACAATTCATTTTAAGATAGAAAAAAAAAGATAAGACTAAAAAATGTGTCAATAAAAACTCATTATTTACCACCCTAACCCGATCCGAACCCGTCCCGACCGATATGACCCAAAAATAAATGGATTGGATATGGGTCTAATTTTTTTGACCCGATTAATTATATTTTTGAAGTAATTTTATGATTTAGTACTAATTAAAACTTAAATATATATATTAATTATATACTAATTAAGATTAATTATAAATTAATTAATATTTAATTATTTTAAATAATTAATTAATATTTAATTAATTTACACGGATCGGGTTGGGTCGACCTGTAAACCGGTCCAGTCAGGTATGAGTCAAGATTTTTTAACTCGAATATAATCGGATCGGATAAAAAATAATAATATGACCCGACCCGACCCGACTCAACCCGACCCATTGACTCCCCTACTCCAAACCCTATGAGGATCATGAATTCCTTGAAAGTTTAGATTAAATTAGGCTGCAAGAAAATTATTTTTTTCTCATTAATCTTACATTGGATTAGGCAATTTTGTACGACCTCGTTTCTGAAAGAGTAATTCGTATTGCATCAAAATAACAAAAAAATAATAATAAATACACAATTACATATTTGTGATAGTAACTATAAGTTATAAGTACATGTAGATGTACAATGGCGGAGCTTAATGAGAACCAAGGAAGACCGCGGCTACCTGAATATAATTGAAAAATCAATATACCTTTTAAAAAATGATATTTTATTATTATAATTTTTCATTTCAATCTCCCAAAAAATTGAGACACGATGCTAAAAATATATATATTTTTTAACCCTCTAATTTTGAGTTTAAACTCTATCGCTGTGTATAATCAAATAATTTGATAGAGTAAGAACAAACCAGGGTGTTTAAATCCCCTCAACAACAAGCGTAACTAAAGTTAAAATAAGAAATAAACAATTAAGGGTGGGATCACTTGACAATGATAATTTTAATAATGAACTCTTAAATAAATATACAAAAGTCTTAAAAATAGAAAAAAAAATTATAGATAGATTTTTTTACTTATAGACTAATAGTGTTTTAAATTAGAACCGTTACAAATTATATCAAAATTTTAATGATCTTTAATGGACTATCAAACAATAATAAAATTACTTAAATTTTAAAATACTATCAATCTAAAAGTAAAAAAATATTTATATATTTTTAATATTTATTTAAAAATTCATTGTCGAGATTGTCAATGATCCCCACCCAACAATTAAACAGCTAAACTTTGAGAAACAAAATATAAAAAAGAAGCAGGGCGCATACAACAAAATTCCCTCAACAGTGTTTCGAGGACCCAAGCATGTGAGCGGGGCCCACGTGTCACGTCTAACGCTACTGGAGCGTAGGTCTTAATCCTGAACTGGCACACACCGAGTAACCCGTGAAGTTTGATCGCGACACGTCATCATTGGTGATGCTTCCATCACCGTTGCTTCTCAATCCAACGGTCAATATTCAACGCTGCTCATGGCCCCGTTGCCATCAATTGCTGTCGCTCCCGCCTGGTTGCAACTTGTAACTCGGAAGAGTGTTGCATAAGCTCCATGTAGTTCAATTTGGATTAATTTTATGTTGGATTTACGTGGTTGTTATAAGTATCGTAAATAATTAAATGCGCTTGATGTACAGATGAGACATTATCAAGCAACTAATCGTTATGCGATAGATTAATTAGATATTCGTCTACGATTTTCCATTCATAATTTAATATATTAAAACATTTTTATTCAAATAATAATAAGTTATATATGTATTTTATTTATGTCTTGTTTTTATTTTAGAAATAACAAATAAAATTAAGTATCTGAATTTATGTTTTCAGTCATTTAAAAAAATATATTATAATTGTACGAACATTGAATTGAGTAAAAAAATGATATATAACTAAAATTGATGATGTCTAGTTTATCTAAAGTCTTTAATTATTAAAAATAAAGTTGGAAGAAAAATATATAACTTAAATATATAATAACATATGATATGAAAAAAATAATTAATCGATCATGATACATAAAGGTTACTTAGCGACCGACTATTCATCCTTTACATTCATTGTTTACAACGCTGATTTTTTTACAATACTGAATCTTTGTAATCAAAATTTCCTGATTCCTTGTTGCAGCTACCGTGTGATAATTCGTGTAATGAACCAGCATTCTTCAATGTTATCAGTTATCACTTATATTGATTTTTTTTTTTTTTTTAAAGAGAGCTAAAAATCAGACCTTCCCACTTTAAAAAATAAAATTTATTTTAAACAAAAGTTATTTTGACCACTTACTCTATTAGGCAGTTTTTTTCCAGTAAGTTTTCCAAACTAATATTGCAATTTAATTTAATGACTTGTAGAACTAGTTTGCAATTTAGGCACAATCAATGAAAAATACAACTAATATCTGCGTAACATCAGTGCGCTCCAGCATCACAAAACACTACTTCTCTTTATGAAAATGTCATTATATCACAATCCATTTGGATTTTATTCACAAGACAAATAAAAGAAAAAGAAAAATGCCATCATTGGCAGTATAGAACGAAAATCACTAAATCATGCACAGTTGGAGGCAACTAGAAAAATAAAATCAAAGTTCAAAAGATGAAGATACGCAACTATATTTGTCAAGGGAAGCTATCGATACTTTAATGCTTTATCCGATCACACGCTTTAATCATCTCTTTATAGTTTATACATAGCAAACAACTGTCAACCGAATCCATCTCAAAAGGGGACAAAGGCGCTTCAAAATGAAGCGAGAAGTGCACAAATCATATAAGCTGAGAATTAATTTGGCACCATTATTATCCGATCCTCCACCACGCTTGCACACAAGAAAAAATAAATAAAGTTTTATGTGATGCTTGAATTTGTAGAGAAATTTGGAAAATGGTATGATCATATAAATTTCTAATTGAGAAAGGATGGAGAAAAAAGAAGCGTGAAATTCCAAAAAAAATAAAAAATACAGTGCCTAGCTAGCTGTACGCTACATTAGCCGCTTTGTACCCATCAATAAGCGTGGATTGGATTGGAAGATTGCATACTTTCCTAAAAAAAATAATAAAAATAGGAAGATTGCATACACGTATCATGTGTGACTGTGCAAGGAAATGACATATACACAACCGCAATATTCGTTACATATGTATATGTTGCTGAAATAACGAGTGAAGCACGGACGCACCTAAGTATCAAAATCTCAAAGTTTAAATGAAAAATGACCGATTTAAACGGCTTATTAGTATCTCTATATTAAATTTTTCTAGCTCATTAAATTTTATATTTTTTAAAATAAAATCCTATTTTTGGATGAAAATAAAATTGCTTCATTAAAGATTATGGATCGTCTAATAATAACGAATTATTTTCATCATTAAAAATAACATTTTTTAAGACAAAATTTGATGAGCTAGAAGAATTTAATATGAAAATAATAATGAGCAATTCATATCGATCATCTTTCATCTGAAAATTAAAATTTTGATGCAATGTATGGATGTATTTATGCTTTGTAATGCATTATAACCTCACTCAATAACAATATTTATTTTTTAAAATTTGGCGAAAAACTTTTACTCTGCTTGATCGACACTAAAATTCTTTATCTATTTTTCTTTGAATTGAACAATTAAATTGCCGGCTTTCTTCTGTCAATTCAACTCTTTATAGTGTACCGAACTTAATTTTTTGGATGAAAAATCCAGCGATCATTCCTATTCATTAAGGCGTCATTATTAATAATAGGGGAGGGATCACTGACAATAGGTTATTTTAATAATTTTGATAATAAATATTTAAATAAATATCAAAATAATCTTAAAAATAGGAAAAAATATAGATATGTTTTATTCATAGATTGATTGTGTTAAAAATTTATGCAATTTTATTATGGTTTGATTGTTCATTAAATATCATTAAAATTTTATATAATTTATAACAATTCTAATTTAATATTTTTTGATGAACTACTATTATTATATAAAATTTAAAACACTACTAATTGAACATATTTATAATTTATTTTATATTTATTTAGTAGTCATTGTCAAAATAACCCATTCCTTGATAATAATCGCTATCAAATTAAGTAATAAAACACCGGGCCCACATATTTTTTGTTGGTTTGTTCTGATTGAACCATATATTGGGACCTGGTTGCTACTTGCTAGATGTTTCTAGTCTTTTTCGGACCAGCTAATATTTTTTTTAAAGAAAGAACAAAATATTAGAAAACATAAAGAGGAAAAGTTTTGTCTCCCCGTCTCCCGCGACCACACGGCACACCATTAAAAAAGTGCTTGTAAAATCAAAATGAAATCACGTAGGCATGGTCTCATAGACCGACCATCAGAACCAGTGGTGACAAAACCGATCCGACCCAAAAAAACTTATCCGATTTGTCTGAATTTGAATACGATCTAGTCAAATTTTTATAAAAATCAAATTGATTTGATCCAATCCGAAATCAAATGATCTACAATCTAATTGAAATCTATTAAAGATCTAAAAAATATAATATGTAAATTGACCCGATTTCTTGACCAATCTGAACCCGACCCCGACCCACACGATTGTCACCTCTAATCAGAACCCTTAGTTCTATAAGAACGGTTATTATCAGAACATTTTTTTCATAGTAAACTTTTTTACAAACCAATTATAATTGAGAATATTTTACTTAATTTGACACTGATAGATTGCATTAGCTTGTTATTTTCCTTTTTGTTGGATTTAATTGCATCGGAATACATTTGTTACTTATGTTATTAATTAATTAATTGTGCATAGCAATTTTTATATATTGGTTGAAGTACAAGCTACTTATATGCTTAAGCAAACGTAGATATCGTGTTAATATGTATAATAATGAGACTGTTCAAGAAAAACAAATATTTTACTAGGAATAAGTCGCAATAATTGGCTTCCAAACAAAAAGAATAATAAAAAAATAAATATAACATACTAGGACAATAGATAAGTTTACTATAATATATTCAATTAAACGAAATTTCGCAATATACTATTTTAATTGAAAAATAGATTAAATAAAAAATAGACTATATTATAAAAAATATATGTATATATATAGCATGAAAAATAAAAATACACGTAAACTACAATCCTGTGAAGCATTTCTCTTTCCTAAATTTCTCATTAACCATAAATAGCAAAAATTACAAAATCATTTTCAATAAAAATTTACTAACGGAACTGACAATTTTTGTATTCCAAATTGTATGACATTTTTTGTCAACGTAAAAATGTCATTGGTTTGTCTATTAAATTAATGAATCACCATATTTTGATGTGCAGAAATAGATATTGATTTCAATTACCTTAGATCAAAATATATCTCAATGATTGACACAATTAGGAGCATTTTCTCTCTCGATTATAAAATAGATAGAAATACATAATTTTATTTTCAGGAGGGATGCAATGACATCAACTTTTAGTGATATCAAATTATACTGAATATTTTTAAAGTCCAAATAGTCGATCCAAATCATTCATGATGGATATATTAAAATATATTTGCCGATCAAACTGAATATTTTTTAATTCTTTATTTTTTACAATTTATCAAGATGAGTATTAAATTTAGTGGGCTACGACACAGCGATTCTGTACCCATCTTAAAAAAATTAAAAAAATATAAAATTTATTCTATAAATTTATTTTAATATATTCATCAAATTGAAATCATGGATCGACTATTTAAACTTCAAAATTTTTGAAAATATCAGATATAACTTATTGTCATCAAAAATTAATGTCATTAAATTCATTCTCTTTTATTCTTTTGAATTGAACAGATCTCTTAAAGTGGCTATATGAAATCTCATATATGTATTATATTTCTTTTTCGAGTAAAAATATATTATGTGAATAATATTATCTCATCAAAATAATTAATAAAATAAAAACAATTTCTTTCTGTCATTAAAAAAAGAATGATAAAAGATGGAAATGTTACTATAATACTATCCTTACAGAAGCCATACCGAGTACAATAGCAAAACCATGTCCAGGTAATAGGCACACGCAAAAAAAGAATTAGGAGAGTGGTCCCACCAACAAAGCACGGCCCAGCTGGGTACCACTATGCACAGAGTGCAGTTGACCATTGCACATGGGAGGAGCGGTTACAAAACGGCTCGAGGCGTAGAAGTTGTTGCTTCACTGACACGTGTCGGTGGCATGCACTCATCAGTCTTCCCCTGTCCATGTGGGCCCTATTCTATACACCCGTTCAAACTCCGCCTTGGACCGCCACGTGTGCGTATGTTGGCTAATCCTTTTTTTTTTAAATATTATCTAGAAGTGGGGTTAGGAGGCGGAGCTGGGATTTTTTACCTGGTTTTGTCACTTTTGTGTGAAGTTGTGAAAAAGAGTTTAACAGAAAGAAGCTAGGAACTGAAAGGCCAAAAAGATCCAACAGTAACTAATGGATATTCAACTTTTTCTCTGGAGATTGCCATAGAATTATTTTCATAAAGAAATGAAAGTGTAAGTATGGGGTTATAATTATAATAATAGCTGATATTAAGGCTCCATGGTCCCTTTAAAGTTCAAAGTCTTGGCGAAATATAATTATTGAACATTTTATTTTACTAATCGGTACTCTTGATATTATCTGAAGTTACAATTGTTTAACTTGTAGAGTTATTGATATTAATTTACACCGAATTTAAAATAGTTGCATGAATCAGGAATCCTTAAATGCTTTGCTAAGTTGCTAGCGTGCCAAGCTTTAATGCTAACTAATAATTCATTGTCATGGCCCATTGCTTAACTGATTAATTATATCCACACCAGCCTTACTTTTGCAAATTTAATAATAAAATGTACAGTACAATGCACCAGTTCTTTATCCTCTGTAAGTAGTACTGTTAATTAAATTTTCTTAATTGATCATATGTTCCTTGTCAAAATGAGATAAAATAAAATATGCCATGTTTATGATTAATAGTTACAATCTCTACAATTGAGAGCAGTGTTGTAAATAACAGAATACTTTTAATGGACGGATGGGATACCATTAAGTGATTAATCGTTATGTGATTGATTAATTAAATTTTTAGGATGATTTGACATTCATAATTTAATATATAAAAATATTATTTATTCAAACAAAAAAAAGTTATTTGCATGCTCTATACTCTATGGTATTTTATGTCTTAATATTATTTTAGAAATGATAAACAGAAACTAAATATATGAATTAATATTTTTAAGTCATTTTGAAAAAAATGTTATAATTTTATGAATGTCTAATTGAGTAAAAAATGATATATAATTACAGTTGGTGAACTCTAATATATAAAGTCTTTAGTATAAAAAATAGAGTTGGATGAAAATGTATGACTTAAATATATAATACTATATAGTCTGAAAAAAATAATTGAGCGATTACGATATGTAATGGTTTATGTACAAATTATAATTAATTGGCTGACTAATCGGTCTTTGGTCATTTTTTATAACATTGATTGAGAGGAATCACAAAAACAAACTGTCGGTGGATCAATTTTAAAAAATAACTTTTAGCACATAAGTCAAACAAAAAAACAAAAATAAAACAGAGTTATATGTTCATTTACCTTTTGAAATTAATTATTTAACTTTGATCAGACGGTGTTCATAGAATTTCAGTAAAAGTTAGGTGTGTCGGTCACACTATTTAGCCCTACAAAAGAAACAAGAGCGTCTCTTATCATAGAATAGAAAGTTGCATGTTCAACACGGTCATATTATCACTTCAACAGTGCTCACTGGGACCCACTTCGGGCATTTTTTTTTATTTTAGTAAATAAAAATAAATAAATAAATGATAAGATTATCTCGAAAATTAGCTCATATAGCATGGACAGATTTTAAAACTCGGTCCCATTTTTTTTTTACGTTTGTGTGTGTTATATTAAAAACAAAATACAACAATCAATAGATTGATCTAAAATATTACAACAAAAATTAAACTCAGTCCCAGAATTTGAAAATTATAACGTTTATGTGTATTTAAAAATTGCAGGTGATTGAACCAAGTTTTAAACTCAGTCACAGCATTCTGCTATTATATAACACACCCAACACATTTCTCCTTCATCTTTCTTTAGCAAATAATTTCTTCAAAATCGTCATTATTCTCAAGTAAGAGTTTCAAACGGAAAATTTATTTTTCGACAGATCCAGAGTCGATCCGTATTCACCACTCTCGTCTCATCAACATTGTAATTTTTTTCTATTTCGACTATTAATTTTTATTGTAAAATTAAAATACACTAACAGTAGGTTTATCGTTCATACTGTAGATACGAAAATATTGCTGATCAATGTGTATCACAAAGGTCAAATCCTGAACACTTCAACCGGCACGGGTTACGATATTCATGCCGCGTGCACATTTTCTGCCGACGAGACAATCAATCTTCGTGATTTGAAGAGACGATTCATGCTGGGTTTGGTTGCTCCCTATCCAATTCAACATTAGTATTAGAGCACGGATCAACACTGCACCAACAGGTTCAGGTGGTTTTTTTATAGCTTATTTGGGATTGTTTCTGATGAAATTTGGGGAATGATTAAAACAACAGCTTCCTACCAATTATCCGGGTATAAACACTGGAGCTAGTAGTTATATCTGAACCAATATCCAGTCCTGGTAACTATGATCCGACCAGTATTCTTGGAAGTAGTAATCCATGAATGGTGAGGAAAAAACCACTCCGAGCTCGGGAGCAATGACCATCTCGTATTCCAGTACAAAATGTGGATGTGATGTGGATGTGGATGTTGATTAGGATGACAAAGAGGAAGAGTGGCACCTGGATGTCGAGGAGGATGACATCCACGATGCAACAAATATAAATATGGATGAAATTGATAATACGGTAGATGTCGAAGAAATAATAAAATAATGGTAAATGTCTGTTCCTTTTATCAATCGGGGAGTGAAACACCCGTGTGCACAATTTGCTGATAATACGCCAATGTTTTATGCAGACGAGCCTTATTTTCGTAAACCACCTAGAATTGATGAACAATTTGGTGTCGATCAGCAGTTCAGTACAAAATCAGAGTTGAAAGTGAAAATCGTTGATTTTCATGTTCAACGAAATATAGAATTGGAGATAACAAATAGCAGCAAATCAAAATTAGTGATGAAATGTAAAGATTTTAATTGTCCTTGGAGGATGTATGTCACACCCAATATAATGGATATTTAGGAGATCAGAACAAATTCGCTCGAGCACTCTTATTTTGGCAGTGCTACTAGGGCGGATCACAGTCAGATGACTTCCAGAATGATAGCAGATATTATTAAGAATCGATTAAGAGATAACTTAGAAATGACGGTTAAAGAAGCATGGGTTTGGTTAAACAAAAGTTTCACACAGTACAACCAAGTTATAATAAATTATGGAGAGGAGGAGAACTGACAATTGCAGATATATTTGGTAGTGGGGAAAGGTCATACGAAATATTTCTGTTTCTGCTAGCAGCCATACAAAATTTCACATATGACACAAAATACATCATAGAGACAACGCCCTTAATAAATTTGGTGTTTAAATTTTCAATCGTGTTGCATGGGCATTTGGTCAATGTATTACAGTATGGTTTTACTTACGACCAGTCTTAACTATCGATGTTGGATTTTTATCGGGTCAGTATGCCGATAAATTATTTATGGTATGTGGTTATAATGCAGAGCAACAACTACTATCACTTGCATTTATCGTTGTAGCATACGTGGAAAGTATGACAAACTGGGGTTGGTTCATGCAGTGGTTGCGTAAAGAGGTTGTCGATCCTAGTAAAATTACTGTGATCTCAGATCAACATCTAGGTATAAGGAGAGTATTTGAGAGACCAGATTTTAGATGGTAGGAATCAACAAGCGAGGTTGTTCATCATTATTGTACTCAACACATTGCACAAAATGTATATAATGACTGTCATATGGAAAGAGTAAAGATTATTTTCAAACAAGCTGCAAGACATAAAAAACCATGAAGGTGTGAGGAATATCTAAAAAAAATAACAACATTAGACCAACATCCCAAAAGTTTATAAGAATAGAAATCATACAAGGAAATCTCCTAACAGATCAAGTATCCAACAGAAGGACATGAAATAACAAAAACCGCAATAACCAACCCGCTGCAACTGAGGAAGTGTCAGTCGAGAATTCCATTATGAGGAGTTAACCCCAGAGCAAGTGGCCGCATTGCATCAAAAAGATGGACACAACATCTAGACGGGGTCTCAATCGGTGAGGAATAATGACAAGCAACGGTTCAAAATCACTAAATAATATGTTCAAGATCGCTAGACAACTTTCGGTATGTGCTATCATCGAGAATACGTGGCATTAATGTGTTGAGTGGTTCTATAAACGTCGAGAAATTACAGCAACTTGGGCAGCCCAAGGTCTGGTGTTCTCCCAAAAGGTCACCGAACTAATAAAACATTACGCGTGATAAGGAGAGAACTTATGATGTCATACCACTGGATTGAGGTATCAACAACTACAATGTTTACAATAGAAATGGACTTATCGAGACGGTAATATTTGATACTTACATAATTTTTTATTCAACTTCAAAATTTAAGCAATAATTTATAATTTTTATTTGAAATAATAGAGACGAATGGGTGAAATGAAATATGAGGTTGAATTAGCGATGATGGGAATTGGTAATTGTTGGTGTCAGAAACCGTAATTGACCGGCATCTCACGCGACCACTTGCTTACTATTTGTTCATTCAGAAGGCTGGAATATTATACCATTCAGTATTACATTAACACATGGTCTGTTCATTGGCGTAGTTATGACAATAAACAAGATTTGTCAATGTACAACGGTCCGGTCATTAGGCCAGATCCAACAAAAATCAATAAATGAAAGAGAAGGAAGATACACATTCCAATGGTTATGGATGAAATGGATGATCGTATCAACAGGCAGTCAACTCGAGGTCGAGCTCATTCCAACAAAGCATGATTTAGATTATCAGTGTGTTTATGTTTTTTTGTTGTTATATTTACTAGAACAATTGGATTTCAATTGTTGTTGTAATATTTCTATTTGTTTGAAACTATTTTAGAATAATGTATTAATTGTATTTATATTTGGCTTTATAAAACTTTATTTTATTTTTTTTGTAATATTTTAGATCAATATACTGACTGTTGTATTTTATTTTAATATAACACACACAAACGTAGAAAAAAAAATTGGGACCGATTTTCAAACTCGGTCCAGACAACTGGGACCGAGTTTGAAACTCGATCTAAGTTATATGAACTAATTTTCGGGATAATCTTATCATTTTTATTTATTTATTTATTTATTTACTAAAATAAAAAAATGGCTTCTGGAATGCAGCCGCCAATTATTTGTGATATTTTATATTTATTTCACGAAATAATATAATTTAAATAAATTAGGATGAAAATTGGTCTCATTGAAAATTGTGTTTATTATAATTTGGAAAGCAGAAATTTACTTTTTAAAAAATTAATTAATTTTCAAATAGAACAAGAAAAAGTGAACGACATGACATTGTCGAGAACTGGCAGATGAGAATTGGGCAGATTTTTATTTAATGATCAATATATGTATTGTCGAGAAGCAGTCAAACTATTCTTTTGTTTGTACTTTGGAATACATAAATTTTATCATTCCGATGTTTTATGATTTTGGCTGAGGTATGTATGTATGGAGATTTGAAAACGGGATGGGGCTAGACGGACGGTCCGGATGAAACTCTTTCGGATCACAAGTGAATGCGGGTTATGGGTGAACATAGATCACGGGTGGGGCATGACATATTTAAGCGGATCAAAATTAAAATTTTTTTATCCGACCCGCGTTGGACCTCCGCGGATACGACCCTCACGGGTCGGGATGGGTGGGCCAAGGGCCCGTCCGGATGGGTCATGGCGGGTGGGGCGGGTCGGTTTTTTTAATTTCGCAAAAAAAATAAATAAACCGCCAAAAATATTACAAGAAAGTCATAAATGTTAACACCTTGTCGGACAATAAGTCAATGTAGTCAAACTAAATAAAAACATTATAATGCTTCATTAAGCTTTACAATGTTATACTCAACCGTTATAACGGTTCATTCAAGTATTTTCAAATCGTTGTAACGTTATCTGACAAGGGTATGGGGTAGCGGGTAGCTGGTACGGGTACGGGTAGCAGGTTTGTAGCGGGGTGAGAGCGGGGTGGGTGAGCGCGGGTCACGGGTGAGAGCGGGGCGGATGAGAGCGATAACGGATGAAAACGGGACGAGTATGATGATTCCGTTTTCAAAAATTTTATACCTGGTCCTTACTATAACCGGACTATTAACGAATCCAGATCTACCCACGAATCTATTCTGAAACGGTCCGAGACAGATGAGAATCATGGGTTTGCATGAGACGAATTTATCCGTTCATGTTTTTTCAAACCTTTATGTATGTAGCATCAATAATATGTTTATGTGAGGCTGTTGTTGTAGACTTCTAGTAAGTTTGCATGATTGCATCTTGTATGACTATAATAATATAACCACTGAGTTCATTACCGACAGATTTTTTTTTCTTAATTTCTTTTTTTTTTCTGACATTTCTTTCAAATAAGTTTTTTTTAATGTTTTTTCTTGTGCACAATATACCTAAAATAAGAGAGCGTGTTAATATTTTGATTTTTTGTCAAATTAATTTGCACTCCGAGTCATTTGAATTAGAACGCCAGTATAACTCTCTCGGCCTAACAACATTTGGACGGATATTATATTTTACTTTTAGAATTAGCATCATTTTAAAAACTATTACAACATTTTACATCACATTTCTTCTCAAAGTTTATCTAAAAAAAGGTTTCTTATTTTTTAGTTTTTAATTAAAAGGTCATATATGGAAAATTATATAAAATAATGAAACTATTGAACTTTTTTCTCCATTTTTTCATACTATTTTCCATATATGTGCGGATTGTCAAAATTAAAATATCATGTCATATCATTAAATTGATAATTTCTTTTAGAATTAAATTAAGAATGACATCTCTGAATAGAATGAAATTATCAAAACAACACTTTCGTGATTAATTTTTTATTCCTCTCGTTGTCGTGATTTGTCAAATTTAAATAATTATTTAATTTTGTCTAGTTTTTACATTCTTAAAATTAAAGTGACAATTATCAAATAATTTTTAACAATCAATTTAACAGTGAAATATAGATGACACTACAAAAATATCCAAATGAAATCAACCCAAAGTGGATGTACTTAGAAAGTTTCCAATTTCATAGATTATCCATTTTAAACCCGGATACTCTGTTATAAAGAAAATTCTATTACAAAATAATAGGCAATTGATTACACTACATATACATTAAAAGAGAGAGCACTAAATATGCTTAGGTAGCCACTACAACACACAAAACACTACAATAAGAGGACCACATAAAATCAAGTTTGGATAATAAGCGGTTAATATAAAACGCATCACGGGATATGGACATATGTGGTGCCACACTGCTCCGTGATTTCTATTACAAATTTACGATCCACGCCATATACACTTGTCAAGTGGTCAAACCTTACGAACCCCGATTTCTCTAATCTCTACAGTTGTTATCAGTGCAATCAGTGTAAAATCACATAAAAAGTTCACGAGATGATGAAGATGTTAAAAAAGCATGCATCAATTCGTAATCCGAGCCAGTAACTATTCCAACAACCTTTGGAATGTCCCTCCCATTAATTGTAGTATACAATATGAAATTCTTTTCGCAATAATCACAAAACTTTTCCTAAAAAAATATATAATCACAAATCACAGTCATTTGTGGCTTATCTTGTATGTGTTCTGTTGTGGATATATAAGTTGTTGGTTGGTTGGTTCTTCTTTTTATGACCAGAATCTATTTTTTTTTATATTTTATTCCATGCTATGTATTTGACTATTTTTTTTTTGTAATTAAAGTAGTGATGAATGTATTATTTTTCCTGGAGCAAACTCACAAAGAAATACATCATCATCATGCATGAACAATTTGTGCATTCTTATATTTTTCCAATTAGATTAACTATGAGAGAACCAGATTTACACTCAAAATACAGTGTGCCGTGGAGGCTATCCACTCACAAAGTGTCAAATTAATATTGCGTACATGGCTTTCAACATCACGTTGGAGAAACAAAGAGTAGGTACTAGGTACACTGCTAATAAAGCATCAAATTATGGAGGCGAGCATATAATAATTGAGTGCTGCTCCAAATAAGTCGGTTGTCTAATTAATATATCCACTGTTGGAATCTTCATAACATGATGGAATTGACATTTGACAACCAAAGATCTGTTAATCTCATGAAGACAACATTTTTATTGGGTCGATGTCATGTGTGCAATTCGACTTTCTCCCCTAAATTTCGCTCCCTCTTTTTCTTGCATTGCAATTTTCCTGTTGCAAACTATTAGTGATGGCACCACCAACAGAAAAATACTGTTTAAGCATCTAAACAGAGTAAGAAAAAAAATCAAACAAAATTTATTTATATCTAAAGTAAGAAATAATTTTACATTAACTCACAACGGATGAGAGGATGATTTTTTACATTCAAGTTTAAATATCATGAAAAATAATTAATTGAACAAAATACAAAGTCATTTGTTACAAGTTGTTTTTTATCTATGTATTCCCGTACTTCATTAACTAGCAATTAATGTACCATGTTTGTATGTACTTTTCACTGCTTGCTGGATTGCGCCTAATTTCTAAGTGTCTAAAGCTTAATATATATATATATATATATATGAGTGGAGATACCGTGAGCTTAAGCTCACGGAGCCCTTCCGTGAGCTTAACTCAAAAAACATATTAAATTATCTTGAAATTTTAATTTATCATTCTCATTAAATTCTTTATATGAAAATCTCATGGGATGCAAAATTTGGAGCGTTTTGATCTTTTTAAGTTGTGGTTTTTAATTTTTAAAAATCAGCTCTAAAAATAATAATAATATATTCAATACTTGAACATCATTTTAAAAAATTAAAAACGATGACTTAAAAATCTCAAAACACTCTAAATTTTTGCATCCCACAAGATTTTTATATAAATAATTTAATGAGAATGATAAATTAAAATTTTGAGATGATTTAGTATGTTTTTTGAGTTAAGCTCACGGAAGGGCTCCGTGAGCTTAAGCTCACGGTATCTCCACTATATATATATATATATAGAATTATGCTATGGTGCTTTGCAAAGCACAAAAACATTGTGTACTTTGCACTTTATTATTAATTTTAAGTCAGAAATGATCTATCCAAACCGCTTAATCTAATTTTCATATCAAAATCTATTAGTAAACCAAATTTTATATTTTTTGAAATCCATTTGCTATTATTTTGGATAGAGAAAAATTCATCATTTTTAAATGAACCAGAATTCTCATATCAAGTCATTTTCTCCTCACCAGAAAAAATAGCAAAAAAAATTCTAAAAAATATAAAATTTGGTTTACTAATAGATTTTGATATGAAGATTAGATTGAATGGTTTGGATCGATTATTTCTAACTTAAAATTAAAAATAGAGCGCAAAACACACAACGACTCTGTGCTTTGCAAAGCATCATAGTTGGACTCTCTCTCTCTCTCTCTCTATATATATATATATATATATAATTAGACTATGATGCTTTGCAAAGCACAAGAGCGTTATGTACTTTGTGCTATATTATTAATTTTAAGTCAGAAATGATCGATCCAAACCGCTCAATCTAATCTCCATATCAAAATCTATTAGTAAATCAAATTTTATATTTTTTAGAATTCATTTGCTATTTTTTTGGATAGTGGGAAAATCATTATTTTCGGATGAACCATAATTCTCAGATCAACTCATTTTCTCCTCATCAGAAAAAATAGCAAAAAAATTCTAAAAAATATAAAATTTAGTTTACTAATAGATTTTGATAACAAGATTAGATTGAACGGTTCAGATCGATTGTTTCTGACTTGAAATTAAAAATAAAGCGCAAAACACACAACACCTTTGTCCTTTGCAAAGCACCATAGTCGGACTCATATATATAGAGTTATACTATTATGAAAATGTTTGCATTTCGAGCTCAAGTTTATATGGCTCAAATTTTATCGTAACACGTCCGAAATTTAAAATTATCATTCTCATTAAATTCTTCATATTAAAATATTGAGGGATACAAAAATTAAGAGTATTTTGAGTTTTCTAAGTATTTATTTTGGATTTTTGAAAATCAGCACTAAAATAATAATAAAATATTGAATTGTTATTGCTGATTTTCAAAAATCTAAAACAAATACTTAGCAAACTCGAAATACCCCAATTTTTTATATACCCTAATATTTTGATATGAAAAATTTAATGAGAATGATAATTTTGAATTTTGGACGTGTTACGATAAAATTTGAGCCGTATGCACTTGGACTCGAAATGCAAACGTTTTCATAATAGTCTAACTATATATATATATATATATATATATATATATATATATAAAAAGTAAAGATATCATGAGCTTAAGCACACGGAGACCTTCCGTGAGCTTAACTCAAAAAGTATATCAAATCATCTCTAAAATTTAATTTATCATACTCATTAAATTATTTATATGAAAATCTTGTGAGATACAAACAATTGGAGTGTTTTGAGCTTTTTAAGTCACCATTTTTAATTTTTAAAAATGATATTCAAACATTAAATATTTTATTATTAATTTTAGAGCTAATTTTCAAAAATTAAAAATGGTGACTTAAAAAGCTCAAAACATTTCAAATTTTTGCATCCCACAAGATTTTCATATAAAAAATTTAATGAGTATGATAAATTAAAATTTAGATGATTTGATATATTTTTTAAGTTAAGCTCACGGAAGACCTTCGTGGGCTTAAGCTCATGGTAACTTTACTCTATATGTATATATAGAGAGATATACGGAGAAAGAGATATATTATTGTGAAAACGTTTGTATTTCAGCCGATATGCAAACACATCAAAAAATATATTTTAAATCTTAAAAAAATTAATTTATGATTTTCATTAAATTCTTCATATAAAAATATTATGGAATACAAAAATTTGGAGCATTTTGAGTTTTTTAATCTACTATTTTAAATTTTTGAAAAAATAGCTCTAAAAATAATAATAAATATTCAATGTTTGTGTTATTTTTCAAAAATTTAAAAGAGTGGCTTAAAAAACTCAAAATACTCCAAATTTTGGTATCCTTCAATTTTTTCATATGAAGAATTTAATAAAAATCATAAATTAAAATTTTTGAGATTTTAAATATATTTTTTGACGTGTTTGCATATCGGCTGAAATGTAAACGTTTTCACAGTAGCCTATCTCCTATATATATATATATATATATATATATAGAGGAATAAACGTTTGAAAGCTGCTTTAGACTTTCTCACGGCTTAAGTGACATAAATTATTTATGTAGTAATTGAATAAAATTATTTGTAGACCAAGTATTGGGCTGTGGACAATACAAAAAAGTTCTGACATTTCTTGATTTGATTAAGAAAAAGGGAGAAATATTCCTCCCTTGTCTATATGATTGTGTAAATATTTTATAAACCGTGTTTGATTTATTTAAAGTGATTTAACTGGAAGCCATTGTGCATGTAGCAAATACGTTTAGCCACGGTCCGATTTTACTTAACTCAAAATCACAGAATTAAGAAACATTAGGTAGAATAATTACATGGTCATCTAGCTACCATAATTTTGTGAATTGTAACTTGTTTCAGAAAATTTGAATCGAGTGAAATCTCAAGTCTTTGAGTACTTAGAAGGCACCAAACCAGCTAATATTATTATTACTTTTTTTTTTTTACAGTAGCTCAGAAGGCATGAAGCCAGATTAGAAAACAGATCATATTATCATGCATGAGAGCATTATTATACCCCAACTTACGGAAGCACTGAGGAATTTATACATTTTGCACTACATTAACTATATTTAAAAGAAACAAATGAAAAGCCAGAAGTTATAGGGTACTAGGCTTTGCACTTAATTAATAGTTTTAAGTACAGTAAGCAGATTAAAGCAGTAAACACTGTTTGGATTCTATCAAGCACCAAATCAATCACTCCTGAGTGGGGGCCTTTTGTTCCAAATTCAATCATTAAAGGAGTGTTTAAAAGCAGGAGAGCGGTGACAAAAGAGATTTAAACAGATAATGTTATTTTACTTTTATGGAGAGATGATTTGATAATGAATTAATGATCCTCTTTATCACTTTAATGATCATATTTTAAATAAATTTAAAATTCTTTAAAATATAAAAGAAATGTATAGATATCTTTTTTGAACTTGTATATATATTATTTATTTTATTATGGATAATGTTGCGATACCGTTTAGTAGCTACCCTTCTATTGACCCTAGGTTGTTTATTTTAGGTGTATTTATTACTGCATACATACATGTACCTAATTTTGGGATCTAAAATTTAGCCATTATATATCTGTTTTTTTTTTTAATTCTTTAGAATTTACTACAATAGATGAAAGAAAAAGTTGTTCCTTCACATTGCATGCAATGCACATGAAAATGCCGTTCCAGAACTCCAATTTTAAATTAATTACATGGGCTGTTATACTATATTAAGTATATTTGAGGGAAGATATGATTATTAGATCATACTTTACCACTTACTGTATTACATAAGAGGACGAGAGAATCCAAGTAAGTCTTGTGCCAGCTAACATATCACAATCAAATAATTCTTTTAAGACCTTCATTAGATTTTATTCGGTTTTTTTGATGAAGCAATTACACAAAAGATAACAACCACCTCATCCAGGACAATAATTGGTTTTGTTTTCTTTTGTAGCACATATATGTGTATATTTCTTTACACTTTAGTAAAACCATTTTTCTGTGAAATCATAATAAGCATCCATACTTAAAAGTCCTTATTAGCTGCGTCAAGTGTGTAATTAAATAGGATATCCAGTCGAATTTAAAACAATATAAGAATCTCTGTCCCTTCTCGTTGAATGTATTGGTTGGTGTGTGTAATAAATAGGCCGATAAATTATCCATCTAATATGGGCCGAACTAGTATGTAATGGATTTCAGGTACAAAGAACAAAACCAGTGTCAAGTTAATATTATTTCACCTGCCTTTTCCTGTAACAAAAGAGAGAGAGGCTGAGGCCGATGGTCTTTTTATTTTATTTCTATAAGTAGGGCTGTCAACGAATTTCGTTTCGACCGCGTTTCGTTTCGTTTCGTGGTAACGAAACGGTTAGCGAAACGAATTTCTGTTTCGTTTTATTAAACGAAACGGTTAACGAAACTGTTTTCAATTTCGCGCAAAGAACGAAACGGTTAACGAAACGATATTTTTCATTTCGTTAAGAGTATTTCAGTGTAAAATACACGAAATTTCGTGTTTCGTTCCATTTCGTGATAAACGAAACGGTTAACGAAATGATTTTCTGTTTCGTTTATTAAACGAAACGGTTGACGAAACGATTTTCTATTTCGTTTATTAAACGAAACGATTAACGAAACGGCTCTGTTTCGTCACCGTTTCAACCGTTTGACAGCCCTATCTATAAGTGCGTGATCAATGATCATTGATCAACATCCATCTATAGCCCCAAAGCTCTGAAACGCAAAACTAGGGTTACTAGCCATGCATACAGTTTGGCCTGTTCAGATGGAATACACAGGGAGATTGACTTCATGTCATCCAAAAGTTCAAAATTAATAAAATGTTGTCCAGACTTTTTTTTTTGACAAATGCCACCGTAAAAACTGATTATTTAGTTAATTATCACTCTCAGTTTATAAATCTCTTTCAGATGCAATATTTTTTATATTGAGCAAACACTTATTGAAAATCTCTCCCATCCGATCTCATTTTGATTCCCTTGCTCTCAGGGGCGGATCCACCGTATACCGGGGGCAGTTGCTCTTTTTGGATTTTGAAAAATAGTATTTTTCGATAATGCTTTCGGTAATTTGCCCCTCTGAATTGTCTGATTAATTTTATTGAGAAAAAAATATTTAATATTATGCATAATGAAATAATTATACAAAGATATCAAAATATAAAGTTTTGTGGACGTAAACTTTCTTCATCAACTTGATTATCTATTACTTTGAACTTTATTTTGTTGTTATTTTTAATATATAAAATGTTATTATTTTAATAATTTTTTATTAGGTAAGAATATATATTAAATTATTATTTTTTATTTAGTACCCGATTAGTTAATGAATTTGAACCCGATAAGCTATTACAATCCGATAATTACCCACTGATCAAAATCCCGCATCCACCCCTGCTTGCTCTGATACTGGTGATTGAACCCTGTTCCTGGTGCTGCTATATGTATGTGTGCTGTAGCCATGAGTTGTTTTTCTCTCTCTCATATTTGTAACTTCAGAATAATTTGTGTTGTGCTGATTGTGATTGCCGAGCCAGCACTGTCTGTATGCTGATTGTGGTTGTGTACCGATTTGAAACAAGGGAAAAGTATCACTAAAACAAGTTACAATCAATCATCAATCATTCAGAATTGTTATTGTGTACCGATTTGAAACAAGGAAAAATTCAGCATGTTCCCTGATGTCACTTGGTACATAATATAAGTTAAGGTTGAGATAAGATGTAAATGAAATGCACAAAGAAATCAGCACTGTTCTAAATCTTTACTCATTGATGCTCACAAATTGGTGAACTAGGGATACACTGAAGAAAAGAGCAGTAAACAGAAACAAGTTTTTTTTTTTTTTTGAATTGGCAGGCAAAGTGCGAACCATTTAATTTTAGTAAACAACCAACAAATGTACATGTATATTTACATGCTGTATGAAATGTGCAGGAAAGATGTGAAAGGTACAGCAAGATTACACATCATATTTAATTTGAACTTGCACAAAAGACAAAGATATAGTTAGAAGCAAAATTACACGGATGACAAATCTCATTGCAACTACTTGCATATCATTACAATCAAAATGCCAACAATTACACCACTATTTTTTTTTTGGAAAAAAGTGGCTGTTATCATCGATTTCTATGAAACCAATAGGAGAAATAAGAGTTTGTGAGGAGAACAAACGACCAAATAAATGGTGAATGTCTCCTCAGAATATCTTACAGTAGTTCATAATCTAACACTATCTATTACAGTTTATCATCATAGAAACCTTGGAACTAAAGTAGATATGAGCAACAACATACACCAATACTAAAGCAAAAGACATTTGTCACTAAACACCACTATTCTTTCAGAGAGTGTTTGACACTCAATGGAATAACAAAAAGTTAGAATAGAATAATTATTCCGACGAATTAATTTGGCAAACGAATTTTAGACTAAGTAGAAGACTTCGGAATAGTGTTAATCCGGTATACCAACTTATAGGTGGAATAGCGATTATTATTTGATTATGATGTATTATATTATTATATTATGATTATGATTAAGATTTAGTATTATTATATTATTATATTATATTTATGATTATAATTTATTATTATATTAATATTATGATTATTATTTATTATTATTATTATCATTATATTATTATTATTAAATTATTATTATCATTATTGTTATTATATTATCGTTACCATCAATATTAGTATATTATTTATTATTATTATAAATATAATTTTAATATTATATTATTATATTATGAATATAAATATAATTATTATATTATTATGATCAAGATTATTTATTATTATATTATTATATTATGATGATTATGATTATATTTTTATTATTATATTATTATGATTATGATTATGGTTATATTATTATGATTATGACTATAATTATTATTATCATGATTATGATTATGATTACTTATTATTATATTATTATAATTATGATTGTAATTATAATTTTTTATTATTATATTACTATATTATGATTATGTTTATATTTTTATTATATTACTATTATAATATTATTATTTATGATGATTATTTTTTATTATTTTATTATTATTTTATTATATTGTATTATATTATTATATGTTGATTATATTTATGATTAATTTATTATTATATTATTATAATTATAATTATTTATAATTATTTTTATGTTTATGATTATTTTTTATGATTATATTATTATGATTATGATTATGGTTATATTATTATGATTATGACTATAATTATTATTATCAAGATTATGATTATGATTATTATATTATGATTATATTATTAAAATTATGATTACTTATTATTATTATATTATTATAATTATGATTGTAATTATAATTTTTTATTATTATATTACTATATTATGATTATGTTTATATTTTTATTATATTATTATTATAATATTATTATTTATTATGATTATTTTTATTACTTTTTTTATTATTATCTTAATATTATGATTATTATTTTACTATTATTATCATCATCATCATTATTAGTATCATAATTAATCATATTTTAACTATTCTGAGTAACAACTGCTAAACGATATTTTCGCTCTTCCGAATAGTCAAGAATACCACTCTTCAAAAAAAAAATACTATTCTATCACTCTTCCAAAATTACCACTCTTCAAAAACTATTCTTTGATTTGCCAAACGGACCCTCAAGGAATAGTTTTGAAAGAGTGATGGAATAGTATATTTTTGGAAGAGTGATAGAAGAGTTGTATCCTTAACTATTCAGAAGAGTGAAAATATCATTTGACAGTTATTAATCAGAATAATTAAAATATGAATAATTATGATACTAACAATGATGATGATAATCATAATAGTAAAATAATATAATAATCATAATAGTAATAATAATAATGATAATATAATAGTAATAATAAAATAATGATCATAATATAATAATAAATTATAATTATAATCATAATAAAAAAATAATCATAAATAATCATAATATATTAATAATATAATATAATATAATAATACATAAACATAATCAAATCATAATATAATCATGATAATACTAATCATAATCGTAATCATAATAATACTAATCATAATCGTAATCATAATAATAATATAATAAGAAAAATTATAATCATAATCATAATATAATAATAATAAATAATAATAATAAATAATTATAATCATAATATAATATAATAATAATAATAATAATAATAATAATAATAATAATAATAAATAATTGTAATCATAATAATAATAATAATAATCATAATATAATCATAATAATATAATAATAATATTATAAAATCATAATCATAATAATAATATTATAATAATAATAAATAATCATATTTATAATCATAGTATAATAATATAATACTAAAATCATAATTATTATTATTATATAATAATAATAAATAATAATAAAATTAATCATATAATAATAATACTAACAATGATTTTAATATAATAATAATAATTATTATAATATAATAATAAATAATTATCATAATATTAATATAATAATAAATCATAATCATAATTATAATCATAATAAAATAATATAATATAAAATAATCAAACAATTATCGCTATTCCGACGAGAGTTAATCCGTTATACCATCTATAACTTGATATACCGAATCATCATTCTTTCTACTTAGTCTAAAATTCCTTTGACAAATTAATTTATCGAAATAGCTATTTTATTCCTACTTTTTACTATTCCACCAAATACTAAATAAACAGTTTTGCTTCTTCTATTCATCAAATGCTTTTTCTTTAACAAGTTTGGTCTTACTCATCAAATCCCCAAATATGTATCTCCTCCCTCTCCAACGAATTGCATCTCCTCTCTCTCCAACGAATTGCATCTCCTCTCTCCAAGGAATCGCATTTCTTTTTCTGGATCTTCCTTGTTTCTTCTCGATTGTGAAAGGAGTCACAATTAGGTTTTTATTCTTTATCTTAATTTTTTGCGTGGACAGATGAATTCTTGTTCCGATGGAAAATTTTTACGGGGAATAGTGAGTGGCCAAACCCAAACAGTCCAGATCTTTTGGGGTGCTTTCCATAAGCCCAGTAAAAATTTAATGATTTAATTATAACCATTCATTCAATGAAATCTTGTTACACTTAATCTAAAATAATAATAATAACAACAACAATAAGTGTTATCATTTGGGTTAAATTGAACGTTCATCCACTGATACTGGTACAGTTCAGTGTTATCAGCTCAAGCAATCCTTACCAGAAGGTAAGAATATGAAAAATAAAATAAGGTTATCAAAGAAATATTTGAGAAGATGATTGATATATCTTTTGGTTGAGTTCACCAAAGAAATACTGAGAAGTACGAACATACACTCATCTAATTTTCAGATGTTCTTGTAAAACTTTCCGTGATGCGATATTCCTCCAGCAAATTGTCTTCAAAGACACGCTTGAGATACAACTTGTATGGAATCCAATCATACCCAACTTATCAGATTTCGGCAACCTCGCTGGAATTATGCTGGCATGCACCAGCAGAGTTCTTAATTTCTTATCCATTGTACACCTCATTTCATTCATTTGGCCTCATTTTTCTTTTACTCATCAATTTATTAACAACTCAGTTGATGAGAATTTTGAACCTTAATGGAAAAGTTCGAAAGAACACATGGAAAAATAGACTGAAATATATTAAAAGAAAACCTATCATTTGATACTGATATTACAATAGTAAAAAATTTCGGTTTGGCCCGTATTTCTTCTGCCACCGAAATTTCTTGTCTCAGGTGATTTATGAAAGCACTCAAGCCCACTTCCAAGGTGGATAATGATTTGATTCTCTAATGGCAATCTACATCACCTTGTAGGCTTGTAGTTATCGTTTAGAAAAGATAAAGAGGAATAAAGTGACAATTTAGGTACCGTCTTTTTTCCTTTACCAGTCTCAATCCAATGTGAAGATTCTCCCTGGAGTAGTTATTAATTCCATTTCTAACATGTTGTTAAAAGAATATTTCTTTTATCATTCAAACAACACGGAACCAGAACGAAAAGTAAAGCAAGCAACCGGGAACCTTGGTTGCTGAGGCCTATAAAAGACCAAACAAGAACAAAGCTCCATTGCAACAAACCACAACAACACCAAGAGAGAACCACCAGAGAACAAAATACATCATGGCAATCAAGCAAATCAGCTCCACATGTGGCGACATGACCATGGAAGAATTCAAGGAGTGGCTACAAAAACTTGATACAAATAAAGATGGCCAGTTAAGCCGAGAGGAGCTACAGAAAGCACTGCGCAAGAGAGGTGTCGGTCGGGTCGCTGCTTTTCGGAGCATCCGCCATGCTGACAAAGACCGAAATGGGTTTATTGATGAGGCAGAGGTTGAGAACCTTATTTCTCTTGCACACAAAAATTTCGGCATACGAGTTTGGTCTTGATTATTAGTTTTTGTGTTTGGCTGGCTACTAAAAGAAGCTGTTGTATCTTGTATATAGTTTAATTGTTTTTCCTATGGAAGATATTGTGCTATTTTTCAAGCGTCGTTCTGAATTTATGGATCATGCTTCGTTCTCAAATAATAAATTAAATTGCAACATCGGTTAGGTGTTCGATGCTTCACGCCAGGTTACAATTAGTTCTTGATTGTGGACCTAATCTTTCGCTGAACTTAATATATACTTTGAGAGGAGAAGATCAGAGAGGCAGAGAGAATAAAGAATAAAGAGATTATGGAAAAGAGAAAACTAAACTTTGAACGTGTGATTTTATTTATTTAACTTTTAAACTTTCATCATGGTTGACACAGTAAGGGAGATTCTAAGAGAATTCAAACAATGGTTTAACCCTTGAAATTTGTTCTGTACGTCCAGATATCCTCGTAATTATCTCATCTGTTTTGTTTTCATCGTTTTACATTTCCTTTTCTGTAAATATACATCACATAACTGTGATCAATGTCAATGAAATTCGACTACTTGAGAGCCTAAAAAATAATCTCATCTCATCAGTGTGTCTGTCTAAGTCGAGGCAAGGCTGGAGGCACATCGGCCCCCTTCCGACCAGGACCCGGGGACGACCCCACCTCCCAAGGCTTGGATCCTGTTATGTACCGTGATAAAATTGACCCAAAATCAGCCACTTACCTCTCCTTGTGAAGCATCTTTGCTCTCATTCTTCGTTCATGTCAGCCTACTTCCTCGGAAGCACCTTCGTGAAAAAAATCAGTTATCATAAAAGTATATAGTGATTAATGTTTCATGAAAACAATACCTTAAATCTAAGTAATTTTGATTTTAATTTAATGTTTCATGCGTAATATTTATCATAAAAACTTGAGTTTAAAAAAATAACAATATAAACAACTAATATACATCATTCTAAACAATATTATGTATTGTCATGATTATGTATATAAATTAGACAAGAACTGATTTTAAACATAAATAGATCAATTGAAAAGTTATTTTAATAGATTTTGCACATTTTTTTACACAATTCTAGTCATAATGATTTGAGGTTGCATAGAAAAATCAATATAAATCAATAAAAGACATAATTTCTAATAAATTTATGTAATTTAATGATATTATATTCATAAATAAAATAATAATTAATATAAAAACTTAAATAGACTAGTTAAGAGTTGTTTTAATTTATTTATGTTCATTTTTGTGGGTAATATTTATCATAAAGATATGATTTTATAGAGATATCAATATAAATCATCAGAACATATCAGTCAAAATAACTTTATATATTTTAGCTATATAATGTGCATAAATGAGAAATGAAAAGATGTAGAACTCTAGTTAACCGACTGAAGTGTTGTTTTAATATATTTGTGTTTAGTTTGTACGTAATACTTGTTATGAACACTAGATGTTGTAAATATAATAATATAAACTATCATAAGATATAATGAGGCGAGAAATGATATAAAAGTTTATGTGCTTTGGTGATATTATAGATATAATGAGGTGAGAAATGATATAAAACTTTAGTAAACTAATTAAATCGATATTTTAGTGCATTTGTGTACAAAATTCTTGTCATAGAACTTGAGGTTGTAATGATAACCATACAAAATCAATAAAAAATATTATTAAAAATAACTCTATATATGTTGATGATATTTTATACATAAATAAGACAATAAATAATATAAAACTCAACTATATTAGCAGAAGTGTTATTTTAATATATTTATATTTATTTTTGTGTGCATTTCGTATAATGAAGACTTGAACTGGCGGAGATAATGATATAAACAAATAAAAGACACTACTCCAAATAACTTTATGTACTTTGATGATATTAGATTTAAAAATGATAACAAACTCAAATAGACTAACTTATAGTCTATTTTAATGTATTTATGTTAATTTTTGCATGATTTTTATTTAATAAGCACTTGAGTTTGCTGAGATACTAATATAAATCAATAAAACACATCATTTCAAAAGACTTTATCTAGTTTGGCGATATTATGAGTATAATATAGGCAAGAATTGTTATAAATTTTAAATTGACCAACTAAAATATTGTTGTAATGCTTTTGTATTCATTTACGTGCGTATTTTGAGTCATAAAAGCATAATCCTATAGAGATAATAATATAAAAAATAGAAGACATCATTCAAAATAATTTTATGTGTTTTGACAATACTATGTATATAAATGTGACATGAAATGACATAAAACTCTAACATAATTACTAAAGTATTATTTTAATCTAATGTTTCGTACATAATACTTATCATAAAAATTTGTGTTTGAAAAGATGATAATATAAACAAGGTTAAAGCATAACTAGGATCTGTAGATCATCCCACATAAGCTGATCCATATACATATTTAGTTGGATCTGAGAAAAAGCAGACATGATTCTAAATAACATTATATATTTTGACGATATTATGTGTATAAATTAGACAATAACTGATTTAAAACAAAAATAAACAAATTAAAGAGATATTTTATGGATTTGTGTGTTTTTTTTGTGCAGAATTCTAAACATGGAGATTTGAGGTTGCATAGAAAATAATATATTTAGAAGATATGAAATTAAGTAGAATTTTAATAGACCAACTGAAAAATATTTTAATACATTTATGTTCAGTTTGTATGCTATACTTGTCATAAACACTAGACTTTGCAAGCATAATAATATAAACCACTAAAATACATCATTGAAAATAATTTCATGTGTTTTGATGATATTATGAACATAAATAAGGTAATAAATGATATTAAACATCAATAGACTAACTAAATATTGTTATAATGTATTTTATATAATTTTTTTGTCATAGAACTTGAGGTTGCAATTATAATCACATGAACCAATGAAAAACATTATTGAAAACAACTCTATATATGTTGATAATATTTTATACATAAATTAATTGAAATATAATAAAGAATTGAACTAGCGGAGATAGTAAGATAATAAATAAGAGACACAATTATAAACAATTATCTATACATTGACGATATTAGATTCAAAAATGAAGCAAGAAATGATGTAAAACTAAAATAGACTAACTTATGAGCTATTTTAATATATATTTGTGTTCATTTTTGCATGAATTGCATTTCATAAAAGTATGAGCCTATAAAGAAAATAATATAAATTAATAGAACACATCATTCAAATTAACTTTATGACTTTTAACGATATTATGTACATAAGTATGGCACAAAATGACATAAAACTCTAATAGAAAAACTAAAGTGTTATTCTAATCTAATGTTTCATACATAATACTTATCATAAAACTTATGTTTGTAAAGATGATAATATAAATAATTATTAGACATTATTGTAAATAATATTATGTATCTTGACGATATTATATGCATAAATTTGAAAATAACTGATGTTAAACAATAATAGACCGATTGAATAGACGTTTTTCCTGACAAATTATGTATTCCGATAATATTATATCGAGATAACAATTGATATAAAACTCAAATAGACTAATTTAAGAGCGTTTTAATACATTTATGTTCATTTTTATGTGTAATACTTGTCAAAAATATGATTTTGTAAGGATATTAATACAAACCATCAGAATTCATCAGTCAAAATAATTTTATATATATTAACAATAAAATGTGCATAAATCAGACATGAAGTTATGTAAAACTTTAATAGACCAATCGAAGTGTTGTTTAATATATTTGTGTTCAATTTGGACACAATGCTTGTCATAAACATTAGATTTTACAAATATAATAATATAATCACTAAAGTACATCATTAAAAATAATTTTGTGTGATTTGATGAAAGTATGTGCTTAAAAGGAGCGATATAAAACTTTAGTAGACTAACTAAATCGTTGTTTTAATGTATTTGTGTATAATTTTTTTGTCACAAGACTTGATATTTTATATATAAGTAAGACAAAAAAATAATATAAAACTCAAATAGATTAACTAAAGTGTTATTTTAATATATTTATATTTATTATTGTGTGCATATCGTGTAACCCGGAGATGGTAATATGAACAAGAACAAGACACTATTTCAAATAAATTTTTATACTTTGGAAATATTAGGTTAAAAAATGAAGTAAAAAATGATATAAAATTCAAATAGACTAATTGATGAGTTGTTTTAATGTTTGTGTTTATTTTCTCATAAAATTTATTTCATAAACACTTGAGCTTGTCGAGATAATAATATAAACCAATAGAAGATATCATTTCAAATGATTTTGTCCAATTTTGTATTATTATGTGCATAACTGAGGTAACAATTATTATAAAACTCAAATTGACAAATTGAAGAATTATTGTAATGTATTTATATTAATTTTTGTGCACATTTTAAGTCATAAAAGCATGTTCTATAGAGATAATAATATAAACTGATAGAAAACATCATTCAATATATCTTTATGTATTTTAAAGATATTATTTACATAAATTTGGCATGAAATAACATAAAACTCTAATAGAAAACTGAAATGTTATTTTAATCTAATATTTCATACGTAATATTATCATAAAAACTTGAGTTTGTAAAGATAATAATATAAACAACTATTAAACATCATTGTAAACAACATTAGATATTCTGAGGGTATTATCTACTTAAATTAGGAAAGAATTGATGTAAAATACATGTCGATCAATTAAAGTTGTTTTGATGGATTTGTGTGTATTTTTGTGCACAATTCTAATCATAAAAATTTGAGGTTGCATAGAAAATACTATAAATCAATGGAAGACGTTTTCCTAACAAAATTTTGTTTTGACAATATTATGTCCATAAACCAGGTAACAACTGGTATAAAACTCAAATAGTTGAATTTCAAAAAAAATTTAATGCATTTATATTAACTATTATAATGCCCGTGCCATACTAAGGGACTCTTTGAAATTATAAAATAATAATAATCAAATAAAATCTTAATATCTTATTCTTTAAAATAGTTCATCATTTAAACTTTGAGCGTCAATCAATAATATTTGGCAAAGAAAAACTTTAATTTAAAATTTACCTACTACGAAGTGATCACTTAAAATAATTTATTTTAGATAAAAAGTTCCAAAGAGAAAAGCTGCAACAGTGATGATTCAGTTTGCATTTTCTAATAATATTACCCATATTTGATGATACAAAATATTATTTTGTTGCTTCAACGCTGAAAAGTACAAGACAACTCTTAAAGAATTTCCATTATGAAAAAAATCATTAAAATGAAACATTTATCTATGTCACTGGTCATTTATATCAATTTCAGAGCTAAATTCTCTCCTCCCTGCAAACTAAGAAAACCCATCCAAATCTCCTCCATTATTTCTTTTGGCCATGAACATGACCATGCTAGCCTCAATCCCATTTTCTTACAAATGACCGTGGGGATAATTCAGTTACATGCAATGAAATTTCCTAATGTGATATACACGGTGACGAAGTCATGCTAGTAATAATGAAACAAGAGAAAGCAAACCTATAAACTAACCAACGCATGTGGAGAAAATTAGAGAAATTAATCTCTTCAATTCCTGATCAAGGCCAGAATTAGGTTCCAGCAAAGAGCAACTGACTGATATACTGGTCCGAGCCTAATTTCTTTCCTAATTCAATTTTCATTACAAATTTGATTAATCCATTTGCAATTGTGACATGATCGACATTTTAAGTATATTCTCAAAGATATTAATCTGGAAATTATGAATAAATATTAGAGAAAAATGAATCGGACCGTTGCAATGGTAATAGAGGTGAGAGCCATTAGAAGGACAACACCTGAAACCATCTTGCCTGGAAGCATCATGCCAGCAATGGCTAGATAACCCAGGTACGAGCCCAACACAAGTTACACAACCACTGAGCTTGGAGAGGGCACTGATTGTTGCCAATATCAAATGGATGAAATTTAATCCTATTGTAAAGACATATTACAGGCAAAATTCATTTTCTAGATCCAAAACAAACTTTCCTGTCTAAATGAACAAAGCCACATGATGGATTAATTAAGTTGCCTTTGCAACCAAGACTGCACAGATATACAGATACCTAAATTTAATGTCATTATAATACTTGAAGAGAGGACCAAGCAATAAAATAATTAACAAGATAAGATGGACAGTTTTTAGTAATAATAAGTTTTATTAAATTAATATTATTAAAAAAAGAGTGAGTAACGTAAAATTTCAAATATACGAATGGCAGCACGTCACTACCAGTGGCGCGTTTCGTCCAAATCTCGCGCAAGTGAGATGAAGAGGCGTTACGCGTTTTGTATATATAAGAAGCAAACGCGCCACTAGCAAATAATGAAACACGCCACTGGCAGTGGCGCGTTTGAAACGCGTCATGCCAGTAGCGCGTTGCCATTTGTTTTATTTGAAATTTTACGTTTCTCACTCTTATTTTTAATAATATTAATTTAATAAAACTTATTATTACTAAAAACTGTAAGATGGACCGTTCATTTCCTTGGTCCAACTGATTTTGCCTGCCTAAATGACCACAATCCACATGAGCGATTAATTAAGTAGCCTTTGCATGCTACGACTTCACAGATATTCATACAGTACCCAAATTTAATGTCATTCATCATAAATATTTACAAGAGGACTAAACAATCAAATAATTAACAATACAAAACACTTTTTTTTTTAAATAGCAGACAAATAACTTCTACGAAATTTTATTAAAATAAATTGAAAAAGAGCTGGTACAAATTAGACAAGAGAGAGAAATGAAAGGCAAAAATAAAAGAAGATAAAATACAAGTGCAGACCTAAATTAAAAAAAAAAATCATAACTTGTTCCATGACATCACGGATAACTCGCTTGTCATCGACTCATCACATAACACCTCTAATGTGCAACATTCGCATTGCACATAATAAGCTATTCACAATTGAATAAGATGAAACTGAAAGGGAATGGAAGAAGTTATCAAGTTAGAAATTTTAAGGTCCCCTACCATATTTACTTCAATTTCAACTGTAGCAAAGATGCGAAAATTATATTGGCATTAACTAAACGGCAATGCCATTTCAAACTAAACATACATATAAACAAAAAGAGTAATATTAAATAAGGAAGTAATATTACAGTTGGGTGTATAGTAGGGGTATCAATGGTTTGGGTCGGGTTATATTCGGATCGGCTCATCATTATTTTATTATTTTTCTTGATCCGATCTGAACCCGACCCGATTATATTCGGGTAAAAATCTTGACTCATACCCGACCCGACCGGTTATGAACCGATCCGAACCCGATTTGTATAGAATAATTAAATATTTTATTATTTTATTATTATTTTAAGTAATTAAATATTAATTAATTGATAATTAATCTTATATTATATATTTAATGTATATTTAAGATTTAATTAGTACTAAATTATAAAATTGCTTCAAAAAATATAATTAATCGGGTTGGGTCGGTTTGATCCAAACCCGACCCGACCCGAATCAAGTAAAAAATTAGACTCATATCTGACCCATTTATCTTCAGATCATGTTGGGTCGGGTTGATTCGGATGGCATATCAAATCTCTGTATTTGAAATGGATAGAGTGAGTTCACATCATAGAAATAAAGGGGGTAGAGTTAACCCGTCGGGTTGGATCAATAATTGACACCCTTAGTGTAGAGTATTGCAAACGGTCTGGGTCGGTTCGGGCCAGTCCAAACCCCTCTCGATCCAAGGTTAATACGGGTTGGGCGATGCGGATTAGTGTGGTCCAAAATGAGAAAACTTAACCCATCTTAGGCACCCATGGATTGGACCCCCACGGATTGAACACCGGTCGGACCGGTTCGGGGAGGGGGGTTGGCACGATTTTTCTCTTTTATAGTTTCACAAAAATGCAAATAAAAGCAAAAAACTCCAAAAATATCAAAAATATCAGAAAATTTCCAAAAAAAAAAATAATAGAGGTTTTATTTTTTTATATAATACTAGTATCTTATCATGTATTGCTATTCTTTTAAAAATATAAAAATTCATATCTTCATATGAAAAGAAAATAAAAATAAAGATAATTTAGTAATTAATATAAATTTCAATCATGAATACATAAATAATGTAAAATAAATGTAGAATTGAGAGAAAAAGTTGACATTCATAATTTAAGAAAAATTAAAATTTATAATTAACGGCGATTTAAGAGAAAAATGAGACAAAGTAGAGCAATTATACTCCTAAATTATGCAGCATTTCGTGTAATAATTAAAATTGAGAAAAAATTATAATTTCAACACAAATGGTCATAGAGATAGTAATATTATTTGACGAATAATTCAATTTGATGAGTGATATTAGCTCTAGAAATTCATTACAGGGTCATAGTACTTACATAGTTAATAAGAAGTAGTGATAGAGATTTTTAACTAATTGAGTTTTATTAATTATAATTGTCTAAAAACATCTATATTTCATAACTCGACAAATAAGACAACAGTCAACAGATATTGATACAAATTCTAGAGTCTTTAGAATAGTTATCCAAATATTAGATGCCAACTAAAGCTGTCAACCTTGTTTACTACATTTTAAGATACATATTATTCAATCTACGGATAATCAATTGAGATGTTAGAACGAGCAACCTGCGTTTGATCCTCGCATACGGTTGCAAAACAACAGAACTCTAGATCTACACGTTGCAAGATTCCATGGCAGCCCATCTAGACCAAACACCGACTACAGAAAGCACACTATGCCAGATCTAGGCGAATCCATCTACAGATGGATCGAAGACAAGCAGAATTGAACGGGTGGGGAGGGTAGAGTAGGGTACGGGTATGAATTTAGACGAGGCGGGTTAAAGAAGGTCGATGTGAGAAATTTAAAACTTAATTTTTGCTAGGGCCGGATTATTCCCAGGTCCGATTACCAACGGATCTCATATGGTCCAAACTGGGACGGATCACGATCATATATTTTCACAGGATGAATTGATCCATTCGGATATTTTTAATACTTTAGTTGGGTGTGGTGAGCTTGAGGGTTTTGAAACAGATGTCATAAAGTTATCAAGAACCATACATTCATAACAAATAAATGATTCGACGAGATTAAAAATTTGCATAGCAAATGAATAATACGCGAACTAATGTATTAAACGTTGATTTATTAGTAAAGTGTTAAAAACGAATTAAACGTGGATTATTGGCAAATAAAATTATGAATTTTGTTACTATACTCATCACTCATCAGTGTTCTCAACCAACTGGTGCATGAAAGTGGCATTGTATGGCTCTACGATAGTATCAGACATCTTGGGCGAAAGGAATATAGGGAGTGTTTGGCACTCAATGGAATAGCAAAAAGTTGGAATAGAATAGCTATTCCGACGAATTAATTTGCCAAACAAATTTTAGACTAAGTAGAAGAGTGCGGAATAGTGCTAATCCGGTATACCAACTTATAGGTGGAATACCGGATTAGCTCTCGTCGAATAGCGATTATTGTTTGATTATATTATATTATATTATTATATTATGATTATGATTAAGATTTAGTATTAATATATTATTATATTATATTTATGATTATAATTTATTATTATATTAATATTATGATTATTATTTATTATTATTATTATTAAATTATCATTATCATTATTGTTATTATATTATCGTTACCATTAGTATTATTATATTATTTATTATTATTATAAATATAATTTTAATATTAAAATATTATATTATGAATATAAATATAATTATTTTATTATTATATTATTATGATCAAGATTATTTATTATTATATTATTATATTATGATGATTATGATTATGATTATTATTACTTATTATTATTTTATAATCCTTTATTATATTATTATATGTTGATTATAGTTATGATTAATTTATTCTTATATTATTATAATTATAATTATTTTTAATAATTTTTGTGATTATGATTATATTTTTATTATTATATTATTATGATTATGATTATGGTTATATTATTATGATTATGACTATAATTATTATTATCATGATTATGATTATATTATTAAAATTATGATTACTTATTATTATATTTTATAATTATGATTGTAATTATATTTTTTTATTATTATATTACTATATTATGATTATGTTTATATTTTTATTATATTACTATTATAATATTCTTATTTATTATGATTATTTTTTATTACTTTATTATTATTTTATTATGTTGTATTATATTATTATATGTTGATTATATTTATGATTAATTTATTATTATATTATTATAATTATAATTATTTATAATTATTTTTATGATTATGATTATATTTTTATGATTATATTATTATATTTATGATTATGGTTATATTATTATGATTATGGTTATATTATTATGATTATGACTATAATTATTATTATCATGATTATGATTATGATTATTATATTATGATTATATTATTTAAATTATGATTACTTATTATTCTTATATTCTTATAATTATGATTGTAATTATAATTTTTTATTATTATATTACTATAATATGATTATGTTTATATTTTTATTATATTATTATTATAATATTATTATTTATTATGATTATTTTTTATTACTTTATTATTATTATTATCTTACTATTATGATTATTATTATTATCATCATCATTATTAGTATCATAATTATTCATATTTTAACTATTCTCGAGTAACAACTGCCAAACGATATTTTCGTTCTTCCGAATAGTCAAGAATACCACTCTTCTACCACTCTTCCAAAAAAAATACTATTCTATCACTCTTCCAAAATTATCACTTTTCCAAAGCTATTCCTTCATTTGCCAAACAGACCCATAGAGAAGGTCAGCATCATCGGATCGAGGTACTCCTCTCTTATCTTTGATATCAGCAACGTACTCATGTCTGACCAGGTCCCACCTCCCAGACAGTTGCACACCTGAAAATCCTGCATTTAGAATGATAACACCATATGTTTGCTAAAATTCCCCAATGAAAAATTGTGACCCACCAATTGTTGGATGAAATGCCTAATCAATAAATCTACCTCGCAAGCAATCACATTTCTCTGCTTGCTAACAAATTTATGTATTACTGATGATATTATGTCTATAAATATAAATAAGGTAACTACTGATATAAAACTGAAATAAATAAATTAAGTACAATTTTAATATATTTCTATTTTTATATTTGTGCATAATAGTTATCTCAAAGACATGATTTTGCAAAGATATAAATATAAAAATATAAAATAATTTTCTGTATTTGATAATTTTATGTGCATAAATGAAACTTAAAATGTTGTACGCAATACTCTAATAGACCAACTGAAGTGTTATTTTAAGCATTTGTATTCAGTGTTGTACGCAATACTTATCATCGGACTTGAGGTTGTTTTCACAATATTAATCACATAAATCAATAGAAGACATTATTAAAAAATAATGTATATATTGATGATATTTATAAATAGGGTAAAAATAATATAAAACTCAAAATAGATTACCTTAAGTATTGTTTTAATATATTTTTGTTCATTTTGTGTGTGTTTTTCTATTAAAAAAATGCTTGACCTGAGGAAAATAGTAATATAGACAAATATAATACACTATCCGAAAACTCAAATAAACTAACTAAAGAGTTATTTTAGGCATTTGTGTTTATTTTTGGTGCTAATTTTATTTTATAAACACTTGAGCTTACAAAGATAGTAATATAAATCAATAAAAGATATAATTTCAAACAATTTTGTCCAGTTTGGCGATATTATATGTATAATTGAAGCAAAAATAATTATAAAACTTAAATTGACTAAATTAAATTATTATCGTAATGCATTTTTTTATTTATATATTTTGATAATATTATGTACATAAATGTGCACATGAAATGACATAAAGACTTGAGTGTGCAAAGACGTCATTGAATCAACTTTGTATATGTTGATGACATTTTATATATGAATGAGCCAAAAAATATACAAAACTCAAGTAGATTAACTGAAGTGTTGTTTTAATAAATTTGTGTTTTTTATGATAAATACTTAATCTACATTTTACAGATGATACATTATTATTTTTATATGTTTCTATTAAAAATATTCAAGCATGTTAAAATGAATATTATTATTCTATGAAGATATTCAAGCATGAAAATAAATTTTAATAAGAGTGAATTATTCCTCTTAATCTATCTGAAGAAAAGGATCCTCTGATGTATTTAGAAACGTCCTTGTATTGAAAAAAAATTAACATTAGATTATTAGAACTTTTTGATAAAAAAAAATAGAGAATAAATTATAATGATGGAAAGGTATGTTACTTTCATTAGGAGGAAGAGTGATTTTACTTAATCCATTTTTGTTAGCCTTATCACGTTACTGGTTGTCAATGTATACATTATCAATTAAAGTTAAAACAAGGATAGATCAATTAAGAAAAAAAATTCTATAGTATAGAGATAATATAGTCAGAAAAAAATATGCTCTTATTGTTTGGTCTATATTATATAAATCTAAAGAACAAGAGGGCTTTGGTGTCTTGGATTTAGATTTAATGTGGATAATTAGATATAAAGAACTAACTGTGACGGGTTATTAAAAGGATATTTTGCATTTTAAATATAATACAACATTAAATAGAGCAAGATATTCTATTTTATGGAAAGATGTAACTTTTGATTTAGATGTTATATAATTTAATCTGAACAAAGTAGTTCATAATGATACCTCTACTCTCTTTTTTAGCAAGGCATGTGATATAGAGATACTCATTTCTCATTTAATTTTTCTCATTTATTTTTCTTAGTTTGTAATCCTCAAATCAGTATAGCCGAGGCATATGCAGTAGGTATTGCTAATTTAGATTTTATACATCCCTTCTAAGGTCAATATTTAATTGATTTTCATTCTAATGTTCATATTACCTCTTATGTCCAATTACACTCTGATCAATCAGATACCATTCAGTTGAGATGGAATAAATCTAGAATTTTTACCGTATACTCATTTTGTACATGATTAAAATGATGGAGGAGTTAATAGTCAAGATTATGAAGTGATTTGGCAATCTAAATTTCCTTTTAAGTATAAATTTTTATATGGTTAGTGAGAAAGAATAGAATTTTGACTAAGATAATTTAGTAAAGAGAGGATGGCAATGATGTACTAAGTGTGTATTTTGTCAGGAAGAGTAGTCTACTTACCATCTTTTAGGAAATTCTTTAGGGGTCTGTTTGGTAAATCAAGAAATAACTTTGGAAGAGTGATAATTTTGAAAGAGTGATAAAATAGTATTTTTTTGGAAGAGCGGTAGAAGAGTGGTATTCTTGACTATTCGGTAGAGCGAAAATATCGTTTGACAGTTGTTACTCAGAATAGTTAAAATATGAATAATTATGATACTAATAATGATGATAATAATAATAATAATAATAGTAAGATAATAATAAAAAAATAAAAAATAATCATAATAAATAATAATATTATAATAGTAATATAATAAAAATATAAACATAATCATAATATAGTAATATAATAATAATAAATTATAATTACAATCATAATTATAATAATATAATAATAATAATAAGTAATCATAATTTTAATAATATAATCATAATATAATCCTAATATAATAATCATGATAATAATAATTATAGTCATAATCATAATCATAATCATAAAAATATAATAATAAAAATATAATCATAATCACAATAATAATTATAAATAATTATAATTATAATAATATAATAATAAATTAATCATAAATATAATAAATATATAATAATATAATAATAAATAATCTTGATCATAATAATATAATAATAAAATTATTATATTTATATTCATAATATAATAATATAATATTAAAATTATATTTATAATAATAATAAATAATATAATAATACTAATAGTAACGATAATATAATAACAATAATGATAATAATAATTTAATAATAATATAATCATAATCATAATAATAAATAATAATCATAATATTAATATAATAATAAATTATAATCATAAATATTATATAATAATATAATAATACTAAATTTTAATCATAATCATAATCATAATAATATAATATAATATAATCAAACAATAATCACTATTCCGACGAGAGCTAATCCGGTATTTCCACCTATAAGTTGGTATACCGGATTAGCACTATTCTGCACTCTTCTACTTAGTTTAAAATTTATTTGGCAAATTATTTCGTTGGAATAGCAATTCTATTCCTATTTTTTGCTATTCCATAGTGTGCCAAACAAACCGATGATTTATGGCTAATTGATGCTACAATACCACTTAAACATCACAATTAGTAGAGATGATAAGAGGGGTTGTCCTATGAACAGTATGGTTAGAAAGAAATTGTATTTGTTTTCAGAATGAAGTTCCAAAATCAGTAAGACAGATAGGGATTACTACTATTAGCGTAAAAAATCTTAATGATGATTTATTGCTCAAGTTGAAATGTATGCTGCATAGTATGTACAAAGTCTTCCCTTTCATGATAGATCAAGTCTCATATCCTTAGCCTGGCTAAGAGAGGATTAAAATACATAATTCTGCTATTTTTTGTGATAGCTTGGGTGTTGAAATATTTTCATCTGTGTTTGTGAACTTGTTGTTTTTTGTGATAGTTGTAATATACTATCTAGTAAGATGTGTGGTTATTTGAATGTAATAGGTCAGTTTGTGAGTTTTCTTTTGTTAGGTGAATAGAGATAGTTCCAGGGGGTGTCTTGCAAAAATTTAATAAAACTATCTCTTAGTGATATGGTTAGGCATTGGTCATATTTTCAATAGGGTTTAATATGTTTTAGTCTATAGTTTTTATAATATATCAGATTTATGTGTCTGTGTACAAATTGTTTGGTACCAAGGCACTTTAGGATTGTAACATTTAATTTTTAGAAAATTGGTGGGGGGGTTTCTCCCACTTTAATCCAAAAAATATAAATTTGTGTTCATTTTTGTACATATTTTGTGTAATAAAGGTTTGAGTTGACAGAGATAATTATAAAAATAAATAAAATATATTATTTTAAATAAATTTATAAATTTTAATGATATTAGGTTCATAAATGAAGTAAAAAATGATACAAAACTCAAATAGACTAATTGATGCTCTATTTTAATACTTTTGTGTGTTTTTTGCGAATTTTATTTCGTAATGACTGGAGCTTGCCGAGATTTTATCATAAGCCGATAGAAAATATCATTTAAAACTTATTTGTCTAGTTTGATGATATTTTATGCATAAATGAGGCTTGATTGATATAAACTGAAATTGATCAACTGATGTATTGTTATAATGTATTTATATTTATTTTTGTGCATATTTTGATTCATAAAGGCATGAGTGTTTTGACAATATCATGTGCATAAATATGGCATGAAATGTCTTAAAACTCTAATAAAATAACTAAAGCGTTATTTTAATTTAATATTTTGTACGTAATACTTGTCAAAAAAATTTGAGTTTGCAAAGATAATAATATAAATAACTATTAGACATTATTCAAAAATAATATTATATATTTTGATAATATTATGTGTATAAATTAGGCAAGAATTATTTTGAGACACAAATAAACTAATTTAAGAACTATTTTGATGGATTTGTGTGCATTTTTGTGCACAATTCTAGTCATAAAGATTTTTGATGGCATACAAAATAATGTAATCAATAGAAAAAGTTTTTCCTGACTAATTTAATTTAATTTGATAATATTATATCTATAAATGAGGCAACAACTGATATAAAACTCAAATATATTAATTAAAATGCGATTTTAATGCATTTTTCTTCATTATTTTTTGCATAGTAGTTATCATAAGACATAATTTTGCAAAGATATTAATGTAAACTAACATAAAACATCAGTGAAATAACTTTTTATTTTTAGTGATATTATGCGTATAAATAAAATATGAAATGATGTAGAACTCTAATAGACTAGCTAAAGTATTATTTCAATTCATTTATGTTCAATTTTGTACGCAATACTTAGCATAAAGTTTAATTTTGCAAATACAATAATATAAACCATTAAAGACATCATTCAAAATATTTATATATTTTTTGGTATAAATTAGGCATGAACTGATGTGAAATATAAATAGACTAATTGAAGAGTTATTTTGATGGATTTATGAGCATAATTCTAGTAATAAAGATTTGAGGTTTTAAAAAAATAATATAAATCTATCGGAGATGTCATTCTTAATATTTTTTATATTTTGATAATATTATATCCATAAATGAGATAACAATTGATATAAAACTCAAATAGATTAACTAAAGTGTTGTCTTAATGTATTTTTATTCATTTTTATGCATAATACATATCATAAAGACATAATTTTGCAACGATATTAATATCAACTATCAGAAGACATCAATGAAAGTATTTTTTATATTTTGACATTATTATGTACATAAATAAGACATAAAATGATATAAAATTCTAATAGACTACTGAAGTGTTGTTTCAATGCATCTGTTTTCAATTTTGTACTTGTCATAAAAAAATGAGTTCACAAATATAATAACAGAAACCATTAAAATATATCATTCAAAATATTTTAGTTTATTTTGATGATATTATGGACTTAAATGAAATAAAAAATAATATAAAATTTTAATAGACTAACTGAACTATTATTTTAATACATTTGTGTACATAATTTTTGTCATAGAATATGAGGTTGTAATGATAATTTGATAAAACAATAGATGACATTATTGATAATAGATTTATATATTTTGATGATATTTTATACATAGATAAAATAAAATATAATATAAAATTTCAATAAATTAACTGAAACATTATTTAATTTAAATAATTTGTGTTAATTTTTGTGGCTTTTTACATTCTCTCCGTTGAACTGAAAATTGGAAGAGACAAAAGGCGTGGAGATTATGAGCAGAGGCGGATTCAGAGGGATGGGGGTAACTGTACTCATTTAGATTTTGAAAAATAGTATTTTTAGATAATATTTTTAATAATCTGTCTCCCTAAAAAAATTTGTCTTCTAAATTGTTTGATTATTTTGATTGAGAAAAAATATTTAATATCATACATAATAAAATAAATATACAAAGATTTCAAAATATAAAGTTCCATAGTAAAAAACTTTCATCATCAAGTTGATTATTTATTACTTTGAATTTTATTTTGTTGTTATTTTTAATATGTAAAAGAATATTATTTTAATAGTTTTTTGTTAGATAATAATATATATTAAATTATTAATTTTTTTAATTTAATATTCGATTAGTAAATAAATTTGATATGATAATTACTCACGGATCAAAATCCTACAATTCGACCTGATTATGAGAGGAGGAAGCAACGGTGACGGGCGTGTGAAACGGATGGATTCGATGTATCTTGCTTACAACAGCTAAATGGGGTGATATCTTGTGAAAATCCTTGACGATTTGGGAGATCAGAAAGTAGGTCAGTGGTGGTATGATATCTCTTGAAAATCTTAAAGAGAGAGATTTAGGAGAATGAACCAGAAATCATATCTATATTTATATTCGTATTCATATTCGATCCATGTCTGCATTCGGTCTCTCCGAACTCCCTTTTGTTCTATCCGGGTATCCGGCGATGGAAAGACAAGAAATTGGGGAGTGCATCGAGATTCGTGCCATACTTGTTTCTTCTGCTGACGTCTATTGCTGTGGAAAATGAAAATGACCCCGTCTTTTTTATCATCCTGCATTTTTTTTTCTCTATTTAACTGACTGGCGCTTATGTCGATTTTAGATACTTTGATGTTTTCGATTGTCATGTATATAATGTAATTCTTTTAATACCAAAGTGTATCCTGCATTACTCAGAAATAAGACGATGCTCATATCAATATTATGAATAAATTAATTTGTACAAAAACGGGTTGGGAATGCAACATGTACCTCACATCCATAACCAAATCCATTAAGCATCACGAATATACTAAAAACCAATAGTTATTTTTTTAATTCTTCTATATTAATTAATTGTCAAAATAAAAAAATATGTTAAGATACTGGAAGAAGTCAAAAATATTATGCTCCTTCGAACTAAAATTCGATAGAAAGAATGAGACCAAGTTAATAATATATTAATGTTATTTATGTAGATCGCTTTATTCACTGGAACGCGTTGTGAGGTGGAAAAGAAATGGAAGACAGATCTAAACAAAATTCTAGTGAAGCCTCCTATAGATTTTTTGCTTTCAAGCCGAATATAATTACTGTGTAGTAGTTTTACTGCCCAAACATATCAACATTTATGAGAGATTCAAATGGAATCTTGGCTGAATTTATTAATAATATCTACTATTGTATAAGGAACAATACGCATAAATTATATCATCACCAATACAATTGAGAAAATGCATTAGTAGCTTTGCCTAAACAAGTTTGTCTCTATAAATCAGCAGCCAACAATAAAATACAACAGTATACAGAGAGAACAACTGGATACAGCAAAGTTCAGAATATAGTAGTGGTTAACAATTAGTGTGATGACCAGGAATTTAATAAAACCTCATGCATTGGGCAGCCAAGCTATTACCTTAATTTTAGCAGAAACTGATTTAGTTATTTATTTGTTTCAAGTTTCTAAACAATCCCTCAATTCTCACTAACGAACATTACTAGGATGTCCTGAAAACAGCATAGCTTCACCACCACCAAACAAATTTACCACATTAACATATCAAGTAATTAAAAAGCCTGAAAAGGAAATATTCAAAAAAAATCTAGTCAGACAATCTTGTCCCAGTTGGGCCCTTCCTCCTACGAGTCGCCTTTTTGCTTGAAAATGGTGTACTCCCGTGAGCGTTCAAACCTTTCTCCGTACCGGGCCTAGCGGCCTCATTCATGCTCATATGCCTCCTCAGCCTCAAAATCTCCCCTTTGGCCGAAGCCAACTCCTCTTCAAGCCTCTTCACTCTCAACTCCAAGTTCTCTCTCTCTCCACCAAGCCGGTCGATCATATTCTGTGCATCCTCTAAATTCTCGTTTGCTTGTTTTGAGGTATCCTTTTGATCATTTAATGCCTTCAGAAGCATTGCCTTTTCAGCCTCGAGGGTGCCATTTCTTGCGTTGGTGTTCTCTAACTCTCTTGAGAGAAGCATTGCACTCTTGTTCATCTCATCTAAAGATCGAGTTGCCTCATCTAAGTCAGATTCTAGAGCCTTTCTCACATCCGAATCCGCATTGATTTTTCTTACTAATGCCTCAATCTCCTTGTTCAAGGTCGAGATGAGCTTCTTCTCTTCCTGTAACTCAAAGTTAGCTGATTCAAGTTTCTTGTAGGTCCCAACCAGCTCCATTTTCAGGTCATCACGATCTTCTTTGACAGCCATCAGTTCATTATTGGTTGCCGCAAGGCTTTCTTGTGATTTGTTGAATGCATCCTGGATTGAAGTGAGGTCAGCGATAAGGGCTTTCATTGATGAGTTTGACTCCTCCAGCTTGTCTGTCAGAATTTTCTTTTCTTCTGAGAATTCATTTGTGATTTGAGAAATATTTGCAAGTAATTCTTCATAGGACTTCTTCATCTCATCAAGACCATTGAATAGTTTGGAAACCTCCAGTTTAGAGGCTTCTAGAGCCTCTTCGGTAGAGTCCAGAGCATTTTGCAAATTTTTCACAATTTCAGTTTCCTTTTCCAGCATTAATTTTGTTTCATCCCTCTCTCCTTCCAATTCAGATATTTTTGCATGGCCGTTGTTGATTTCAGCTAATGCAGCTGAGAGTTTGTCTTCTAGTTCTCTAAGGTTCTCATCTTTCTTCTTAAGGAGATCTGAGTCGGTGCTTGCTCTATTCTCAGAGAAGACCCTCAAGTTCTCATAATCACGTATCAGTTCCTCAATTTTTGTCTCCATTTCACTTTTTTCAACATCTAGCAACAAAATTTTTCATTTAGTGTATTGATCATAGAATCCTTCGTGCTAAGTTCTTCTCTAGTATTAGAAAGCTCGCCTTTCAGTTCTTCTATAGTTGAGATGGCTTGCTGAAGCTTCTCCTTAGTGCCCTCAAGATTCAGCTTCAATCCTTCAAATTCAGCTTCCTTTGCTGAAAGTGCTGAATTAAGTTCTTTAATTCCCTGTTCCTTCTCACTGATATCTACATTAAGTAAACTAATTTTATCCTCCAACCCCTTGATCATCTCCATCTTGTCTCTAATTTTCTCCTCAATTGAACTTTTATCTTCTTTAGATTTTGCAATTACACCCTCGAGTCTAGCAATTTCAGACTTCAGCCCCTCGGCCGACCTTTTCTCATTATTTAATTCCTTACCAAGAGACTCTATAGTCCTTTTCGTTGAGTTTAATTCACTTATTAGGTAGGACTCATCTTGCACAAATTTGTTTAATTGTTTGCTTCGTTCGTCCTTCTCTTTCACAAGGGCTTCTTCATAATTCTTACGAATTTGGAAAGTTTCTTTCTCAGTTTCACCAAATTTAGCCTGCATCTGTATTTCAAATTTCAGAAAACATGGTCTCAGACAATCAATGCAGAAATCAATCTCAGAATTTGGTATTGTTTGAATCCTAATGGTACTACATTAAAATTCTGTGAAATAACAATGAATGTTGGTTTGATTTAAAGTACCTTCATTAAACAAATAAGCTAAACAACTTCAAAGTAAATAACTGAAAACCATCATGTTCTTTCAAATGTGGTATAAGCCAGTAAATTTTCACTTATCCAAACCTATAACCTCGGCGGTAAGTACAGGGAACTGACAAAACTTAGAGAAAAATGAAAAGGTAGTGGCAGACAGTCTAAATTACTTACCAATGCAATAGTTGATTCAATGTCAGCCTTCTCTTTCTGAGACCGGGCATATAGTGCACCCAGAATACCTGATCCATATAAGCCCAGCACATTAAGTAGAGACGGAAATGAGTTTCCAGACAGGCCTTCCGGTTTCTGTGAAAACAAAATTAAATGAATATATAGTGAGGAGCTGTGCTCTCGTGGCACACCATGGTACAGTACAAATAGCATCTCATACTGATGAATATGGTATACTGCTCCGTACACCATAAAAATTTCTAGTTAATCATAAGACCCTTATTTTTTTTTCTTTAAAATCCCATATCTGTTCAGGGATCTCAGAAAAGTAACTAGAAAATTTAATACCAGAATATGGAGAGGTGCATGAAGGACAACTATTATTTTGCAATGTACAAAAGGTGTCTTTTGGTTTTACTAGGTTGCGGAAGAAAATTTTTCTATAAAAGAGAATATAGAACCAGGAAAAGAATGCAACCTCTGATTGGTCCTGCTTTGGCTGTTTATCCGCCTCCTTTTCTGCATTGTCTGAACAAAATAAATAAGATTTATTGGCAAATGTGGTTAACATTTTTCATAAAATATGTCTAATAAATAGGGTAATATATGTTGCCTTTACTATCAAGAAGCTGTGTGGAGTTCACATCCATGACAACTGTCTCTGGATCTTCTCGAGCACTGGCTTGTGTACTTTCAAGTGTGGATGTAGACTCTAAACTTTCTGGAGAGGACCCTTCTTGGTCTGGTGTTGCAGTGAGGTTTGAGCTTTGCACTGGAGGCTCTGTGGTCTCCTGCATAGCAGCTGGTTCTGGGTTTGCTGGTGGAGCTTGCTCTTGCTCCGCCACCTTGCGGTTTATAACTGCTCCTCGACGGCTCCCAAAGAGAACTGGACGTGTCCATGACCGATCAAGCCTACCTGGTCATAAGTTACCAGATACTACGTGAGATTACACTCCTGTTATTCTGTTATTGACGTTGGTAAATTATTCCCTTCCTATAGTTTCTTTTAGCATGGATCTGCAACCAGGTTGAGTACTTATGGTCCAAACTTCCATTTTGATGATCTGAGCTATCAAATTTGATCTAAACATCAAAACCTAATGCCATAGTTTAAAATTTTGGAAAATAACTCCAACAGCATTGCAGAGTTAAAGAGACATCATAATCAACAGCTAGAAGAAAATATTATTGCAATAATGCTATCTTCGAAGGCTGGCACAGGCCCCCAAATTTTAAAACCCCTTTCTCTCCTCTACAGAAAGACATCTCCCAAATTTCATATCCCTAGGCAGTGGATGCTGTCACCTCCTCTGGCAACCCACTGCGCCTCTTTTTCTTCTAAGCCTATTGCCATGCTCGCCTCTCCCTCTCCACCATCTTCAACTAACTACTAGCACAGCACAGCAGCAGGACTGTCCTTTCTTTTACATGCTCCATCTTGACAGGAGCTAAGTTTGGAACACTAAGTGCTTTATCAAAAGAGTATCTCGATGTAGAGATGGTATACATTTATAAAAGAAAGGAATTACTTGTGGCAGTATATGATTTCAAGTTTGTAATATATATCAGTATACCAGTATTACTGATGGCATCAATAGTTATTCTACAAGTGAGCTATGGACAAAGTGGCTAGTACAAATACTAGGAAAAAAACAAACTTAGCCATGTTCTTTACTAACATAAAATTGCAAGTACCTAAAGCCTTCTTAGTTCGAAGAATCAATAAGGGTTTAGCAAAAGTAGTCAATGACTCGATGTTGTTATCTGAAAATAATTACTTCCACGAAATAAAGCAATACACAAAACTGTGATTTGTTTCATAAACCCCAACATTGCAAGACTTGCAGAAAGCGGAGCACATAGGGTTTATCTGAAAGGTTTAGTAGTTACTGATTTTTTTAATTTGTATAATTTATGAAAAGATGCTACAAGCACAAAGGGTGTAATAAAGATTTCCAGTAATTAATTTTCCTTCTATTAATATGAAAAGTACAACATTGAAATATGTATATGTACAGATGAGATGTCATTTGTCTTGATAAATAACTATATATATGCATGAACAAGCCGGTGACCATTTATGAGAAAACCAAGTAGTTCATCTTATTTCAGTAACTTTGATAATCTAGAAACTAAAACTAACCATTCTTGTAAGTAAAAAGGACTTGGCGCTTTGAGCAATAACAACCAATAAGCTAACAAGCGATTATAGAACTAAAACCCAGACCAAGTGTTGAAATAAATAATGAAATCGACCCCCTAAAATCAGACTTTCACTTTTAAGTGCAAAGAAATGTCCGATGATGGATAAAACAGAAAGAAACCAGCCTTTAGATAGATCTCCTTCCAGAGCAATCGCTTTGAGTTGAAAAAGAGGAAGAACTGAGAGTCCCACTAGTAACAGATTCCTCCTCCCATGGTGAACGCCATCAGCACCATCGCCATCGGTTCGGTCAACGTCTCCATGGCCATCCCGACGGCGACACGTGGCGAGCACCTTGCTCTCAGCTGCTCTCCGATTTCGGCGTGCCAGTGGTGAAGAAGGAGACGATCCGCCTATTGACAATGTCGATTGAGCGCAGCTCGAACTGATTCCGATTAGAAAAACCATTCTGATTTATTTCTCTTTTCTTTCTTATTCGAATTACTTACTGAGTACTGACAAGACAAGAGGAGAAATTTATTGAAGAGCTTCCTCTAGTCTCCTCTCATTATCGCATCTCTGAAATTTGGATGTTTTGAGTTGTTGTACGGGGTCGTTAGCTTAGCCACTGGAGAGGAGGTTGAGAGAGAGACCTCAGCGACCAGGGTCCAGGGCCCAGAACAAAACCTCGACAAGTCTGAATTTACTAAATTGCCCTTCAACCACGCCATATCCCATATCATATGGGCCGTATGACCAGTAGAGGAACCAATAACCCGAAAAGCTATAAAAAGTACTGGAACCTTTTCATTTCTTTTTCTCGAACAATTATTTTTCCCAGCACATAGAAGGTGGTTTTATTTATTATTTTTTAAATATTTATAAATTTAAATTTCTACATTCCCGTAAAGTGATAAGACTCATCGCCATATATACAAAACCGGCATTTTCAATATTTCATTAATTATTCTCACAACTTATTAATAGTCTTTGCAGTTCAATATTTCATGAATCATTCTCGCATCATTAATAGTATTTGCTTAATTATGAAAAGACGATGGACATGAATTTATGGCATCATATCCGAAATTAAACCCGACCCGACAACAGACTTCCGCCGATGAAAACAAAGTGCATTAATTTTGCCCCCGTTACCCCGTAACGCAATCGAGTCCCAGTTCGCGTTACGTGACAAGTGACAAATATCGGAAACCGAAAGCGTCAAAAAAGGTAGGTCACGTCGGCATTTGAGTGGACCCACTAGAACAGCGCTTAGCCACAGAAAGTGCGCCACATCAGCAAGAGAAAGGGTGAGTATATCTATCCCCAGCGTGAGACCAGATCGGGGACACGTAATACGGACGAGGACAAGGGGCCGCTTATGGGCCCACATGTCAGGCTTGTCTCATTTGGTCCGGGCTGGATACACCAAATATGGGCCAGATTCGGAACACGTAATACGGACGAAGATAAAGGGCTGGATTCACCAAATTTTGGGTCTAAAATAGGAGAGCGTAAATTATCCAGTAGGCTTTCTTTCTGTTGTTATTAAACAAATTAATTTCAGTTCTGAGTCTTCTGACCACGAGGCCTGTTACCTTCACAATTTGTTTCTCTTGTCATTTTGGTGCTCTGCTGCGATCTATGGTCCCATTTCCATACCTTCAGTGTCTTCGTTGGTTTCCTTCATTTTTGGAGCTTATCTTATGCCACGTTGAGTTCATCTTTGCTACCGTTATTGCTATGCAACATAGTTTCAAGACTAAAAGGAAACTCCTCAGGTTTTGCTTACAGTGAAAATTTCCAAGACCACAAGGTGACTTGTTTCGGATATGGGGAAAAATAACCATCGGTACTTGGTGTGATGTGTGTCATCAATAGCTATGAAAAAAAAGGAAAAGAGATGACACAAGAAGAATTAAGAAACGATTGGGCACCAGATCATCATATTTTTTATAAAAAAAATAATTTAGACTTTTAAAAAAATCAATATCCTAAAATTAAGACAATCGTGTCAAGTGCCTCGGTCTCATACCATTTCTTTCCATTGATTTCAGAGATTAAATGACTTCAATGCAGTCTCCAAACAATCTTATTAAATTATAATATCCGATTGAAATCAACATGAACAGTCCAAAATTTGTGAACTCCAGCATCTCTCAAGGAGAATGGGAGCATGCGAATTTCTTTTAACACAGATACCGATCAAAATTACAGAAATTGACATGCATCTAAAACGTTTGTCTTAATTCCAATAACTCCTACAGAAGGCCATATCAAAATAATAATATAGTTCAAATTCCAACAATATTGACCATCCATGGCTGCTAAAAAGGATAAACATAAACAGCTCTTTCTTTTTCCAAACAGATGGTCAAATTATTTCTAGTTTAAGGCCTTATGGAACTCATTATTGGATATTATGTGGCCACAACCATACCCGCCATAAATATGTCATCCTCTGTATTGTCGGAGGAAGGTGAGTCCGGAGGATGCTTTTCGCTTTCCTCTTCTCTAGAAATCTCTTGGTCGCGGCAAATAGCACTACAAAATGCCTTCTCGCCTCTAAAATAAAGAAACAAAAAGAAAAATGGAAAAAAAAAACAAAGCAATTAGAAATCAGCAGTGAAATTGGGGAACTTGCATACATAAGCTCACAAAATTGAAGAAAATCTTGCATGTATAAGCCTACTAAAGATCAGAAATATTTAAAGTTTGCCTCTTTGTTTATAAAGAATGCATTAAAATTGCCATATTCCCCTCACTTGAAGTAAAAAAAAACTTTGCGAGATGAAAGTTCATTTGGGCATTTAAAAAGGAGATTAGCTGCAAAAGGGAGAGTCCTCTTTTATAAATTTCTGAGGCCAATTACAAATCCAGAAGCAAGTGAAATGCTCAGAAGTCCAGACAATAAAGAAAGAATGTAGAGACAGCATAGAGGCAACAAGTAGATGAATGTCTCTTTATTGAACTGAAGCGAACTTTCAACTCAATTATAAAACAAACCTAACTGAAATTCCAAAAATATACAGAAAAAACTTCCTTCAGAGAAAGCTAAATCAAAGAGGTTACGGACTATAATATCATTATTATTATAATATACCAAAGGACAGTAGTTTAGGACTGTTGAATAAACAATACATTGTTATATTCTAGGCGGAATCTATTAGTCGGCAATAGACATTACGATTGGATTAAGTACACTGACTATTCTATTGCAAATTACTTTAATTCCATACCTAACAAGCACCCAAAATCAATCCTCCCAACAGACTCGCCCAAAGTTTGCAAATTACTCGCAAATTTCAAACAAATGTAGTGTCAAGAAGACGAAAATTGGATGTTTCTTTTATGGTATCTAGAAAAATGAAAGAAGAATTGTGTCACGTCCTAAATTTAAGCAAGCTTTGAGACATTCTCCCAACTCTTGCAGGGTACAAAATTCACAAATTAGAAGATGGTGTGATAAGGCCCGTAGGCGCTTGTTTAATACTTCTGTTGTCAGCAACAAAGCCAATTATAGAAAGAATAATTAAGTATAATTTATCATATGTAGCTTTGCATTGCGAGTTACTTTATATATCTCATTGTCTAGTAGTACTTGATAGCATCGTAAGCAAGAATATCAAAGAATAATATCAGAACTTGCCTGTAAATGTAGACATCTTTTCCATCCAATTTCTTCTCGCAAGCAAAACATGCACTCAAAAAATCTACATCGGGACAATGTGGTGGCTCAATCGGAGCTTCAAGCCCCGATTGAGAAAATCCAAGGATTTTAGTTTCATCCTTATTTAGAAAATCATCAGGTGATTCAATTATATGTGGCTCCAAAATAAAGTCCCCAAAGATGTGTGTGGTCTTTGCATTTGGCCCGTATGATTTGATACAAGTGTAATCCTCTGATTGCTCGATCTCTCTAGCAGAGAGAGAATGTATAGATATCGGCAACGACCGACCCAACAAGCTTTCATTCAAACCTGACTTGAGGTGTTCCAAATCAGGTTTCAAGTCCAAGCCTGACCCTCCCATGTCAGCCGAACAGGACCTCATCTTGCTAAACTCATCATTCACCAAATTAGTTCTGATCCGCATTTCTTGGCTGCCTAAATTGTAATTAGGTGAGCCCTTTGACAACAAGCCATAGTTTTTCGGCAGAGATTTTGTACTGCTAAGCCTAAGAGGTGAAGCCGGTACTTTCTTACCAGGTTTTATTTCTTCAGTGAGATAATTCAGCAGACCAAGTCCAGCTGTGTTATAGTCACAGCACTTGGGTGACTTGGGTGACTTGACGTCTAGAGGAGAAGTGGGGCTACGGGTTGGGTCGAGATCCATTAACCCCTTCGTCGAGAACCCAACAAAGAGACGAGGGATGCTAAAAATGGAGCTGGACCTGGTCCTGCGCACCATAGTCCCATCAGATGAGAGATCTGATGAAGAAGAATCAGACATTTTGTGTTTGCTTAGCATTTGCCTCAGCTCACCTCCTTTTTCTGTTTATACCTACAAAACAAACAAAAATGACAATCAAGCAATGACAGATGATCTGAGAACTAAATTGTTTAAATAGAAAGAATTTTGTGATCTGAGAATAGAGCATCACAGAGCCTTTTATACCTATTGTTTGTGAAGTAACTTAACCTTACCTTTAAAACTAGGACCTTATACTAGAGCCAGCAATAATCCATTGTTGTTACTTGTTACCATAGTCTGGTAAATCTATCTATCAGCGACACACGATCCGACGATCGCGTGATTTCCCAAACAAACTGTCGCATTTTGAGCGAAAGAACGATTGAATTGAATCGGAAATTCGGAAGTGACTCACCTCCGAAGTTATGCCGATTCTCCGTTCCTCCCTCCTAGTTTGTTTGCGACTTACTGATTCCTCCGATTTGATCTCTTCTTTTCAATGATTGTTCAGAGGGTGAATGCGATTTTAAGGTCGGAAGAGAGAGATTTTGGGACAGTGTGAAGTAGGTCTCGCTAATTATGAGGAAGAAGACGGGTCTGTGGGGTGGGTTTATGGCGAGTAGCAGTGAAATTAAGTTGACACAGGTTACGCAATACACAGGCTTCTCTCTCTCCCCTGACCCCCTCCTCTCTCTTTCTCAATCTAGTACTCTACCATCTAGTCTAGGCTTGTAATTGATGCATAAAAATCAGAGAAGCGCAGTGAGGCTTCTGAAGTACTCTTCCCATTCATGACTGTAAAAGTGAGCAGACAATCGGGATACTTCTACATATACCCCTATAAGGTTATCTAATCTGTATGTATCAATTAGAATCAAATGATTGACGCTTTAATTAGTTTTGGAACAGACAAATCCCGAATAATGAGATGCATGTCATTCTATTATTGCATTATACATCATCTTAGTTATATGTGTATCTGACACTATCGGTTTCATTTTTCATTTGTTATGAGCTTAATAAATTATCATATTTTTTTGTTATTTCTGGGGACTTGTGATGCATATCAAAGAAAGTGTAACTTTTATTTAGGAATTGCATGGCCCATAGATCTGTATAGATTGTCGTTAATTGCTTCATATTTGTTATGTTGGATATTGATTTTATTTATAATTAGATTAGATGTCTCGTCTTAGAATTACTACACAAAATATTAATGATACTATATTCTTTGTTTATTATACATAATATATTCGTGAATTTCACATTATGTAATGACAAGAAGGTGGCACAATACTTAAAATATCTTGTTATAACTAATTACAAAGCTTCTTTAAAAAAACTAATTACAAATAATAATAATTGTTGTTGTAGATAAATAATAGAGCTATAAGATTACAATAAGAAAACAAAAAATGTTTTAAATCTCAGATGATGAAATATCTAAAGTACTTTTTTTTTCGTGTTCAATGTTTTCTGTCACAAAAAAGATATATTTATTGCGACATGCAAATGCAGTGAAGTCCTAAGAATGAACTTCATGCCATAAATTCGTAGACACTCATGAAAACATTACTAATAAAAAAGTAAATCAGACTTTGTCACTTTTATCAAGCGTTGAAGGAGACGATCCGCCATCTTCTTCGGCTCGTATTTCTCAATGTTAAGACTTTTCTTAAAAAGCAAAATGATTAATTTGGAAGGTTACTTTTATAAAACATCTCGGTTAAATTAAATAGTTGAATACTTTAATCCGATACCGTCTTGAATGCAAAAGAGTCCGTCCAAAAATGTCCAAATAGACACTGTGGGGACCACTTTCTGGGCCAGACAAATGTCCAGAGAGAGGAATCAGGAACGAGACTAGATTACCACCATACGATGCAGGAGGCAGGAGCTTTCCTTTTCACTTTCTCTGTTCTCTCCCAGTCCCCCGTTCCCGCAAAAATGGAGACGAGTTGAGAACAGAGGTGAGATGAGTCATGATGCAGCCCAATTGATCTGATCTCAGACGTGCTCGTGTCTGTGTGGGTTAACACAGGTGAGTTGTGAATAGGTTCAGTGCGTCTATGTTGCTTTCAGGATAGGAATCTCGGTCAAAATTCTGCCTAGAGTCTAAAGATCAGAATAATGGATCCACACTCTACAACCCAATTATTTGATTAATATTCCGGAGTGAACATTTTCATGACAAGTACGATAGTAATAAATTTGTAATTCGAGAAATATTCGATGAGGTCAAAAATTTAATGTTTAGGTATCATATGGGTATAATTCGAAAATAGTTTATTTTATATAATAAAAATAAAATATATATTATAATGATAAAATATTAAAAATATATTAAAAAATATAAAATTTCATTTAAAATATTATATAATATATTTTTTTGACTGAATAATTCACGAATAAAATATTTCTTTACTAAAAAAACGCATTGTATATTAAACTGACGAATAATTCGTGAAATATCCGGCTATGAATAAAAATGAAGATGATTTCATCTCTATTTATGTTAATATACTATGTATCTTTAATAGATACGAGAAGAGATCTGAAGAGATACTGAAGAGAACAAAAAATAGTGTTTAAAACATCTAAAGAGAAAGAGAGACATGATCGAGAATGAGAATGAGAACGAGTGGTCTCCGTGCGAGAATAAGAAAAGATCATGACATCTAGGTTGTGGAACAAAGGGATAAGCTCGGTCTCGGTTGTGGTCTATCTCTAACAAAGCGATTCTCGAAAGCTTACGGTGTATGAGATACAACACAAGGGCTTAGATACGCTAGATGTGACTCCAAAGGCTTATCTCCAACAATATTATGACTCCAAAGGTTACTTTGAAAACCAATATGGAAATAAATTCCATTTTTTATTTGCGTCATCTCCTTTCAATGGATAGATAATTTTGTATCTCATTCATTATCATAAGTCATATGAAGCATGTATATCGGGTTAAGAATGTCAATTTATCATATGTCAATCTTATTACTCGAATCCTACGGTTGCATTTAAGGGATATACCGCAAAGAGATAGGATTCATCCCACCAATTTGTTTCATGAATTATCAAATCTTGGGTGGGTTAATAATTCAATTGGTGATCCACTGGTATGGACTCTGAACCATAAATACCAAATCAATAGTTAGATAAAGGATCCAAATGCTAAGGTAAACCAATATACCGACCCTAATTCAGATGAACTTTTCTTGGAACCCGAACCAACTCAAGAAACTGGAACTTCTTCTCCACCTTCTTCATATCCAACCATGCCGAATTTTACCTTTGAATCGGATTATCAAACCTCATTTGATCTCTACCTTACTCCACCACAAATCGATTCTATGCAAGACTACTTTGGATATATTGCTCAATCCATGTATTACATGAACTTGAACCAACAAGTTTTTCAAAATCGTGTGAACAATGAATTTTTAAATATCAACAATGAAATTGTCGTACTCAAAGGTAATTTAACCCGTATGGAGGATTGGCAACATAACCTTCAAACAAATTGGGTTAATAAGTACGGGAGTTGGGTGGATGATACGGGTGACATGGATTTTGACTTGGACTCGAGTAATGTTCACATGGAAATGACTGGTGATCCTAATGTATGAGGTCAAGAGGATAAAGAGGAGGAAGAAGAAGAAACTGAGATGATGGATGAACAAGAGGTTACTTCCACCGACCCACCGGATCAAGCATGAAGATCAATTTCAGTTTTTTTAGGATTTCTTTTGATCTCTTATCTTTCATTTTTTAGTTTTACCATTTTATGAGATGAGAGTTATACTTTACTTATTATGATTTTATATGTTATAACTTATTTAATTTTTGCATGTCTATGTAATGCCTTGAATATGTGTGATTGAATATTTGAATTATCTTTGCTATATTTTTTTATTCAAGGCATTATTGATCTTTCTCTTTTTATATGCAAAGAGTGTATGGAGATAGGGGAACAAAGATTAAGGGAGAATCCTCTTATATCAAATATCAATTGTGAAATTCAATCTTTTTGTTTGTTTTACAAAAAAAGAGGAGAAAATTTTGCTCAAATCTTCATATATCTGGTTTTATAAAACAACAAAATGGGAGAGATTGTTATACTTAATAATTTCTTTAATTTTATTGTTTCAAAACATTATTAAGTTTAACAAGTTTTTCTTAAGATTTGATTGCAGGATTATAAGAATCTTCAAGGGAATGAAGAAGAAATGATCAAGATCAATTCAGAGGCTTCTATGAAGATATAGGATCATATTCAATGTATAAGTATAATTCAAAATTCTATATTATTCATAATTATGTAAAGAAAAACTCTCTTCGTAGAGAACCGTTATAACGATTCCTCAATCATTATAACGATTCAATACATATCTCAAAAATATTCTAAGTTCTCTATGCGTAAAAATGAGCCAAAATTAACAGGTGTATCGTTATGTAACGCTTCATAAAATGTTATAACGATTAAATATACCTACTCAAAAATATTTTAAGTTCTTTGTGAGCAGAAATAAATCAAAATTAACAAAGTGTATCATTATGTAACGCTTCACAAAGCGTTCAACGATTCATGAAACGTATAACGATTCACTGAATCGTTATAACATTTCTGAAGATCAGTAGACTTGTCAGAAGGTTGGTCAAACAAGTCAAAGCATTGTAACGATTCTGTAAAACGTTCAACGTTTCTGTGAAGGATTTCATGATGCAAATTAGGGAAAAATTAAAATTTGTTGTCCAATAAATATCTAGGATCGGTTTATTACTACTAATCTTTTCTTATTTGTTTGCATCACAAATCACAATCACACATGTAAGTACAAGAAAGATTGTGATACCATACCTATGGTCTTTAACGTAGCTCTATTCCTCTTCAGTTCACCTTGAATCCGAAACAAAAAAAATGGCGTCGAGTCTGTGCTAGCGTCCTCTTCGTCCACTCCTAGCATTATCACCTGTTACTTGATCGTTTGCTTAATCGTCACTTATTTAGTAAATATTTAGAGGAAGAGAGACAAACTGAGTTGAAAATTATAATCACATAATATATGGCCAGATATGATATTTATAGACTCCAAATATCAGTTCAAAAACTCATCAAATTCGTACAACAATTAAGATTTGAACTGAATACGAAATGTCACATTAACTGCTGACCTTTCAACACTAAAACTGTCATAACCTCCTCTAGAGAACTCCAAACGATCTCAAATCTTCACTCTTGGATTCTACACTCCGACGACTATGATTTTCATAGGTCATTTGTCTAGATTGGTTATCATTTGCCCTTTCAAATTCCAGATCAAAATAGTCTTAAAATCTGATACAAATTTGTGGTCATAATTATGATCTCTTCTCTATCTCTTTATTTGTTTAATAAATTATATTGGGTTTTGGGCTTTAAATAAATTTATATCTCATAATAATATTTTCATATTATTATAATACATAAAATTTATATTATACTCATATATGCACATATTAATAAATTTATTTTCCTCGCTAGGAAGTCATGTTATGTGATATAATATTTTAACAACTCTTATATGTACCTATATTTCATTCAATATGAAATCTTATACATATAGAATATATTAAAATAGGTGTGACCTATGTCGAGGATCTATGTTATGTTGGTAATGAAATAAAATATTTTATTTCATAAACTGTAAGCGATATTCTAACTATACATTACAGTTACCCAAATAACACAGATGTTTGGCAAACACTTACAATACCCGATCCTTTTAGTAATGTTATTATTAACATTACTTGTGTTCATTACTTATCTTATGATATTATAATTATTAACATTACTTGTGTTTATTCCTTGTCTTATGATATTATAATTATTATACAAAGTAGGACTGTGTCATTTTTGTATTATAATTATTTTTTGGTATCCATTAAGTAAATTATAAAATTATAATTGTACTTCAATTATATTGGATCCATTTATAATTCTACTTTACCAAGAGGCCCATAAAATATCATTTCTCATTACTAATGAGTGACAATGATACTATTGACATATATCTTTTCCCAACACAAGTTATATATAAAGAACTATTACTTTTATCACTGCTTGTTGCAAGCAGCTTTTAATAATAATTACGTTATATATTTCTCATGTGAAAAAAAATACATGTCTCAATCTTAGAATCAAAGACACGATAAAACATTAATGACACAAATACAATCCATATAATATTTTATCTATTAGGTATGTTTAATATATGAAATATTTCATATGTTCGTGTTATTAAACGATAATCTTTTATTAATGTTTACAAAACTACAACGTACTTTAATCAATACGACAATCTTATATGGCATATTAGTATTCATGCTAATATCCAAGACCTGTAAACATTATAGAGTTATGTTGTTCAAGACCAAATGCATCTTCTTGAACATATCTAAATAAGAATATTGAACTCATGGAACAAAAATATTAACAACATTTAATTTATAAATATAACATAAAGTAATCATCAAAGATAACTTTTAGAACACAAATCTAACATTCTGTATATCGTTATAATGATTCATCCTATTCATTTTTGAATCGTTATAACGTTTCTATACAATTCTGACAAGGGGTATTTTTGGAAACTCAAGAATCTCAATTTAGAAACGTTATAACGATTTGTGAAATGTGATAACGTTTCTCAGCGTAAGAATATCAGTTCTCTGTTAATGGCTTATAAAAGTGATGTTCTAGGTGTAGAACAAAATCAAGAAAAACAATCAACATCTCTAGTAACCCAGAGCACTCAACTGAAATCAAAAGAACTCATTTCTTTCCTTGCAAATTACAAGAATAAGAGATCTTGAATTAGCCAAATCAAAAAAAATTCATGTGCAATCTTTAGTTTTATACTTCCTTGAGCTTTGTCTCAAATCTTTTCTTTGAACCTTGAGTGTTCTTTTATTGTTCTCTTTTTACAATTTTTAGTCTTCTTGTACTTGTATTATGAAGAAGTTAAAGCTTTAGATTATAATTCAATTTTAAGTAATGAAGCGGCATCCCATTAATGAGGTGAGACCCGGAGACGTTGGCATTTTAAGCCGAACTCCGTTAACATTTTCAGTGTTCTTTATAATTTTTGTACCTTGTCATTGTTGATAATAACCATCAATCATTCTTTTTATTATATCAAGTTGAGTGACCTGAAGGTCAGAGATCCCTATCTCCTCATTGTGTGAGTTCATAATTACGTACCATTATGGACCTTTGACTATGTCATGAGAAAAATGATCAATGTTGCTACTTTAGTGTGCTACATATGGTCATGAATGATTTGGTCTACCGGGACATTATTAGGAAAGCAATTGATTCTGATTCAAGTGACATGAGGACGAAATGGAAGGTTGATTGATTTGCATCCTGACTTACTTGTATTCACGGATCCGCTAATTATGTCATGTGGACATATATTGAGAATATATGTGATGTCGAGAGGGAGAAGACTTGTTTCTCGAGGGATAAAAATGCCTGCAATATCATGAGCATAGGGTATGAGATACATATATTATTATTGTTTTAAAGGGAATGCCTCTTGACTGGATTTAAAAAGTTTGGTCTATGAGCTTCTGAATTGCAAGTGTATCGCTAGTCGAACAACCTATTTGTCGGTATGAAGACTCTTGATTCTCATCAATAGTCTCCAAAATGGAGATGTTGAATTTATACGGTCTGTATGTGGACCAAATGAACTTAGGCTGAAAAGGTGCATTCGCACCTATTTAGATGATCTCATCTCTATTTATGTTAATATACTATGTATCTTTAGTAGATACTAAAGAGAACAAAAAATAGAAAGAGAGACATCATCCAAGAGGGAGACAACCCGGTTCCTCCATGACGGGAGTGAGAACGAGCGATCTCAGTGCGAGAATAAGAAGAGATCGTGACATCTAGGTTGTGGAACATAGGGATAGGCTCGGTCTCGGCTGTGGTCTATCTCCAACAAAGCGATTCTCGAAGGCTTACGGTGTAGGAGATACAGCACAAGGGCTTAGCCGCTTAGGTACGCCAGATGTGATTGGAGACACATGATCAGAAAGGAAAACGCTTCCACTGGCAATTCTGAATTCACTTATCTCTCGTTATTTCTAACAATATGAACTTTGGGCATTGGACCTCCCACACTAAAAATATTGTTTTACACCTAGACCAAGATAATTATTAAAATTAATAAAGCAACAATAATTGTAGAAAATCAAAATGCACCCATATGTGAAGTAACATATTATGGATTTGAGTACGCTGAGGTCTTTGATGAACTCAATTAAAAATATGTTTAATCATTTCAAAAATTTGAATTTTGTTGTTCAATAAAAATTTTATGTCAAAATTTTATATCTTTCGAGCTTCTTAAGTATTTGCTTTAGATTTTTAAAATGGTTAAAGCAATAATAAGATGAGAAATACTTACATATGAAAATATGTAACTTTCAAAAATCTAAAATAAATATTTAAAAAACTCTAAAATAGACATTTTTTGTATCTGTTGAAATTTTGATATATATAATTTATTGAACATTACAAATCAAAAGTTTGAGTTGATTAAATACATATTTTTCGTAATTAAGCTCATCAAAGGTCACTCTGAGTTTAAATTTCCGACAATATTCTTACATGTATGTTATATTTATAAACAGTAGAAAATTAAATTGTTTGAAACGATTAGATCATGGATATTTTGAACATCCGCTAGATTGCATTATAATTTATAAGTTTAGTGCAAAAGTCTATCTTAAAATTATAAAGCCACTTCTGATTTTTTTGCTGCACTGTTTGTATTACACAAATCTTGACGTGATAATAAAGTACTGTGCTAAATAAATTGTGCTGCCTACATACTACAGAGGATACCAATCTAAAGCAACTTATCATGTTTCGTTTGGTTGGAATGTCTTAAAAATAAAACGTGTTAAAACGGTTTTACTTGCTAGATGGCAAATATTCTCTGTAAGATAAAATCACACCTATCAAGAGTTGATGAAGGATGGATCATCCCAGAAGCACTCAATGTCAGTAACTGCCCACGTGAAAAGATATTCCCTTACGGGTCACAGGGGATCCGAGAGGATAGAACTGTTGTCAAATCGATGTGTATTCTGAAGTCCGGACATGGGCACGCTAATCCATCCATCCATCCAATGGATGTGGAGTTGTGGACCATCAGACATGGGGCCTTGACTCTCCAAAAAGCAACAACTGCGTTGCTCTTTCTTTGCGCTCCTGTTCTTCTGTGGTCACTGCTCACTAGTCACTATTATGACAGTAGTGACTACTAACTAGTTAGGACTCAATAAAAAAGTATTGGGCTCATGGCTTATTTCGGAAATCGACTCTGACACGAGCTAACTTAACTCGGTAGTTAAATGAGCTGAATTTGAATTAGTGTTTGACTCAACTCGTGATTTGATTCGGCTCGATTGACAATAATTTATATGCTCTTTTTTCATTGAACTCTAACCTGATAACCTTTTGTCGGTCTCTCTCATCATCTCAACAATAGAGCGATGTTTTTTACTCGTTCGTATCTCAACTTGTATATTTGACTCGATATTTTTTTTATCGGTCCATCTGTTTCAAATTAGTGCGGAAAAAATATCATTAAAAATATAATTTGTTGATACACCAATTTTGTACCAACTTTGGTACTATTTTATAGATGTACTAAATTTATAGTTTATAGATGTATCAAATTTAAATGTCAAACCGAGTCAACATACATGCATTGCCTTGTAAACTAGCTCGAATGACAACAAGTTAAACTTAAGCTAGGTTTCTCAGCTCGAAACATTTCACGAACTCGATTCAACTCGACTTGTATTTTCATAATATGAGTTTGAACTAAATCCAACTTATTCGAACTCGACTCGTTTGCAACCCTATTACTATTTACCAGTGCCTTGCACGCCTTTAATTCAGTTCAATGTACTCAAAACTCTGATTTGTATTTGGATCACGACACTGTTCCAAATAGTAGTGTTATTCTTAGAATAACACAGTTCTATGATCATCCAAACACACATTATTTATAGGATGATATCGGTCAATGATCATTTATTGTATTTCTGCACTTATCAAATTCAATAATTGAGATATTAATTTCTAAAAGTACGAACACCCGACAAGAAGGTAAAATAATTGAGTAATTGATGGTTTTTATTTTAAAAGTACCCATTGCTTGATATAAAAGTTAAAACTCATTACCTGATCAAAATTAATGAACAATAAATTAAGTGTTGAAATGAACTAACAGTCAACATTTCTAGTTCAAAACCGAGACAAATTTTGAATGTCCTATTCATCAATATTTTTACTTAATCACAAGAATTTTGAAGCTTTCATAATACAAAAAGGTCACAAAAATTGTCGTAAAAAACGATCAGAAGACTGAACATGAGCAACGACACTCATCCATGAAATGATCTAAAAAGTTAATTTATATATGACTTATGAGGAATTTCAGAGCAAGATGCCTACGATATTTAGGTACAATTCCAAATATGATGGTGATGTATGATGAAACCATACATGATCCGGTTCCATGTCTTTTGCATGAATCATGATGGGAGAATGGAGATTGCGCTTTCATCTTTCCTTTTTCGCTCGGCCCTTTCTTTCCTCAAAATCTCTATTTTCTTTGCTCTTTTTTTTTCCTAGAAAATCTCTCTTTTCTTTTTATGATAAATTATTCCCTGCACTGAATTTGGGTTTCCTTGAAAGAAAACAGTAAAAATGTAAATATTTTGAAATCCAGATTATAATGCCCCACTGGAAAAAAAAGTGCACTTTAACCGGATTTAACGATTGTTAACTATATCTAGTGAATTTTCATCAATTTGGAAACAATAAAGAAGTAAAATAATCTAAAAACAATACATGTAAGGACGAGATAGATAATTCCATTCCTTACCTATTTCAAGTTATAAGTTGAAATAAAGAGTACATATATGTATTTAAAATCCAACCCACAAATATAAGGATTTGAAAATTCATCCCTTAAAAACAGGAATTTGAAAACCGCCTTGTAAAAATATGGATTTCAAACTTGCACTTACTATTTTTTTTTTAAAAGAAATAAAACTTAGCTTAACGATATTTTTTTTTCTAACATAACATATAGATTAGTCCGTACAAAATGCACCGGAGAATGATTTACAATATACAAGCATAGTGATTGCTGATTAAAGAAGTGAGTTTCTGTGGGACCCATCATTGTTACCATTGACAACACGCAAATACAAACATGGATGGTCCTGATTAAAGAGGGCCCACATCTCGCCATCACAGCGGTGGGGCCTCGGTGTTCACTGGACAAACGGCCGTGATCGATCCAAGATGAACTGTGAATTCTTTTTGTTTCCGCCTTGCTCTGCATTTCTGTCAAACTGGAGATCTCCTTGGTTGTATTGTAACGAGATTAAGAATTTTAAGATAACAAATAAGGTGGGATCTGGAACTTTCCTGATTCCTGAATTATAGTTGGTTTTGGAATTTTATTGGATGGTGACATGGTATTGAGATGACACGTAAGACAAAAATAGTCTGCCTGTTCACAGGGATCAAATCAAGATCATAACTAATTAATATCACAAAAAAGACAGTTATATTGATAAAAAAATAAGCTTTATTTTTTTTTCAAAGAGGTTGCATATTACATTTGACATATTGACAACAGGTTTATTTTTATAATTTAAAGGTTGATTAATAATTTTGTAAGCAATTTGAAAATTTTATGGTTCGCTTTTAAAAAATTCTTGTCCAATAAACAAAAAAAATCTCAAATTGCATTAAATTTGGGTTACGATATACTCAAATACAGAAAACATATTACATATCCACTGCTGCTTCTTTTTTTATTTGGATAACCAATGGTTATTGCGATCAAATAATTATGGATGTCCATTTATTTATTTATTTATTTCCGTATTTGAATCCCTTCTCTGCCTCCATCAACTTCTATCATAAAGTTCTATTCTTATATTTAAAGTGTGAAAAGCAATAAAGATACGTAATCTGAATATTAATTGATGCAAACAACAAAATTATGATGTGCATTTAATAATTGATATTAACATTAGCATCTCCACTAGTTCCAAGTCCCTTTTCATTAGTTACAAATATGCTCAAACAATAAAGAAGATAAGGGGATCCTTCACACAAGGTTTTAAATTTTAAACATTCTTCAAATAAAGAACCACATAAAATCTCTCTTTCTTATAAGAATATATCACATGCATTTATTCATTTAAAATAACTGACAACATAGCAATCTAAAAGGCAAAAAAAAAACATTACTTAGTTCTTGTTGTTTAGTAAAGTACACATATCATTATATTAGGTGGGGTTTCCAAATGTTTATTTTCAGACTTTCTAAAAGAGGTAAAATTCTGTAGTAAAATGTTTTTATTGTTTATAAAACTTTTGAGCATGATGCAAGCTGCTGTTCCATTTCCACGGATAAAAGATTAGGATATCTCAGAAATGGAGAAAGTGAAATGGAGAGACCACCTCAGCAGTTTATGAACCATTAAAGCGCAGCACTGGTCCGTTTAAGATGGCTAACTCGACCACCTCAGCGAACGTGCTTATGCTCTCCGCTTCCGTTTATGCTCTGTTGTGGTGGGGCCCCAATAGCATGAAAGGTTAGTTTCCATGGGCAAGTGGGCTGGGTTTAATTTTTATGGAGAGGGTGATGGCAGGAAAAGGACAAGGCTGACGTGTGGGCCTCTGACTTTTTATAATTTTATATGCTTTTTCTGAAACTTTGACATACGACCCCAACAACTTGTAATTTACTAAACAAACAAAATCTCATGCATGTGGCCTCCAAGATTTAATTCACACGAAATATAGATTAATAATTGAGATGGGATTCCCTGAACTGAGCACACTGGAAGATTAAAATTAAAAAAATTGATGGGAGTTGGACTGTCGTATTTAATCGGATTTAAGTAACATAATTATGACGTCTGATATTTGCAGAGAAACTTTGGTATTCAGCTGTTTTTTTCTTAAAAATAATAAATATATGCTCATATACAAAACAAAAGAATTTGATGATTGACTACGTCTATACAGCAGTTCAAGTTTCCAATTACACTAATTTTTGCATAATAATTAAATGCGATGAACGGGAGCGTGTAAGAGTTAATTAAGATGCGCAAAGGAACACTGATATTATATTTGGGAGATTTAATAACTGATATGTTTCAAATTATTTCAAATGATATTAAAAAATTATATATATTGTTAAATAGTCCGACTATGATGTTTTGCAAAGCACATTGACATTGTGTATTTTTTGTGCTTTATTATTAATTTTAAGTCAGAAATAATTGATTCAAACTCTTCAATTCAATATAATATCCATATGAAAAATTTATTAGTAAATAATTAATTTTATTTTTTAGAAATTTTTATTATTTTTTGGATAAGGAGAAATTGATTTGATCTGAGAATTATGATTCGTTAAAAAAAACGGTTTCCTTCTATTAAAAAATAGTAAATAAATTTAAAAATAATATAAAATTTAGTTTGCTAATAAATTTTGATGTGAAGATTAGATTTAACAGTTTAGATTGATTATTTTTAATTTAAAATTAATAATTAAGCACAAAGTAAACAATGAACGTGTAGTTTGTAAAGAACGGTAATTTCATTTTGTTATTAAATATGTAAACAGTCAAACTTTTACATAATTTAAATATTAAAAAAAAAACTAAAAATGTCCATTTTCAAATAAAAAAAGTTATTAAATCGTCTGAAGAAAAACGAATTATACATCAAGTTCTTAAATTTTATAACACATGACTTCAAGTTCAAACTTCATAAGACCCTGTAAAATCGTCGAGATAATTCAAGGGGAAATGATCCCTAGAAATAGAATTACATGCAAAGGGGTAAAATTGAAAAAGGAACTGATAGATTCCTTGAGAAATCAGTACAGTAGTCAGTAGGCACGCCGTGTGATGTTTTCACTGTTTATTAGATCCAAAAATAGTGCAAAATCGTACCAAGTCCGTGCAAGTATCAAAGAAAAAAAAAGAGAAGTTACTGGCATCAATTCAATCAGCTGTACAGTCCGAATGACTTGCTACATCGAAGGAAAAAATATATATATACATATAATGCAACCGCCACTACGGTATCTGTTGTAAAAGATGAATTAGTTTTGAAATTGAACAGATAGAAGCTATTTCAAAAAAAAAAAAAAACAGATAGAAGTACGTGCCGTGCTAATATGTAACGTATTCAATATGTATTAATATATATTATATTTAGATATATATGCTTTAAGAATACTTATGTAATATATATAAATAAAAAAATAAAAAAATAAAAATAAATTATAAAAAACTGAAAATAATGAAAAAATATGATAAAATTTAAAGAGAACTAGGAAATTTATGAAGTCCTGGAAGTCTCTTTATATGTGCTACATGTGTTTATATATGTGTCTTTCTATGTATTTTTATATTCCCAATTAAATTTAACAAACGTTTGGAAATAAAAGGACAAAATCGTCATTCACTCATGAATCATCTCTCTTATGTTTTGATTATTCTTCGCCTTCTCTTAATCTCTATGCAGCCAGTGACTCTACGAGGAGAGATTGAAAGAAAAAGTGATAACTGCAAGAGCAGCCAGCGACGCGCGCTTTTTCTGATTGAGGTTTCTCTCCGTTGTTCATCGAAGCATACACGTCGGTGCTGACAGTGGAGAGACGAATTCGAGGTATCGTCTTGATTCAGGCCTCAGTGTTGAGGCCATCGACCCGGGCGATTCTGACTTCTGTCTCAGATATCGTCTTGATCTGATTTTGGGTATATGCATTGCACCATGCTGTGAAATTTAATTTCGTGACATATTTAAGTGGCTTTAGTTTGGTGATTAGTTAATACTTTGGCAGTATTAGTACCAAATTGTAATGTCAAATTTATGAGAAACTAAAGGTCAAATACAAGAAACCCACTCGTGATTTCTTGGGGTAAAAAATTTTTGTACAAAGCATTTTGTATAATTTTCTTTTTCTTGCCTCATTATCTGCAATAAGGGATGGCAAATTAGCCGCACTCTAGTGGACATGTCCGGATCCGTTCCGGCCCAACGTTAACCCATCCGGCCCGGTCAATGAATGGTTAGGGCCGGGCTGGGCCATCCTACGGGCCGGGACGGATACAGATTTGAAGTTGGACCAGCCCGTCCGGTCCGGAATAATTGTATATATATATAATTTATTGATATTTATACTTATATTATATAAATTTATATATATTATATATCAATATATTCTAAAAATTATATAGAATTTTAATTTAATACTAATATTATTTAAATTATATTAAGCATTTAGTTATGATATTATTACATGAATAGAAAAACTAATATTTTTGAAATTTATAAATGTGAACAATGTAATTAAATAGATACCTTGGTACCGTTTTAGTCATACCTTTTAACTCGAAAATCCAATCGATACAATTTTTTTAAAACCATAACAAATATATCTATCATTTTTATATTTTGATCTCTTTCAAAAACAGAACATATCAATCTCAAAAATTCATGTTATGAAGATTAGCTGCTGAAAATTTTTAGACCTCTAGATATTTTTTTAATCATAACTTTGTACTGAAAAATCATATTAAGATAAAATAAAATTTTATAGATTTATAATAATAAAATTTACAACTTTCATATTTTAAGTTTTATCAAATTCATAATCTAAGATGCTCAAAAAAATATGTTTCTCAGCCGATTTTAAAAAACTGCGCTGCATAACGGGTCTGAAAATAATAATAATAAAAATGATGATGATGATGAGGATGATGATGATAATATAAATATCTTGAGTAATATTAATAATAATACTACATACATTTATAATAATAATAATAATAATAATAATAATAATAATAAGAATAATAATAATAATAATAATAATAATAATAATAATAATAATAATAATAATAATAATAATAATAATAATAATGGAGTAAAGATACCGTGAGCTTAAACTCACGGAGACCTTCCATGAGCTTAACTCAAAATGTACATCAAATCATCTCCAAAATTTAATTTATCATCCTCAATAAATGTTTTATATGAAAATCTTATGGGATGCATAAATTTGGAGTGTTTTGAGTTTTTTTATGTTATGATTTTTTAGTTTTTTAAAATCAGCTCTAAAAAAAATAATAATATATTCAATACTTGAACATCATTTTAAGAAATTAAAAACGGTGACTTAAAAAACTCAAAACACTCCAAATTTTTGCATCCCACGAGATTTTTATACAAAGAATTTAATGAAGATGATTTGATGTACTTTTTGAGTTAAGCTCACAAAATATCTTCGTGAGGTTAAGCTCACAGTATTTTTACTCATAATAATGATAATGCTAATAATAATTATAATCCTAATCACAAATATCCACTAAATCTATACTATGAAATATATACTTCTAAACCCTAAAAATTCTAAATTCTAACTATAAAACTCTAGAATCTAAGAATCTAAAGTCTAAAAAAAAAATATAAGAATCTAAAAATCTAAGAAACTAAAAATTACTCTCTACTGTTAGATTTGAACTCCTAGATCATGGTTTTGATATGTGGATCGTCGTCTTTGAGGCACTCCTATCCAAAGCAACATCTTAAGATATACTCCATTCTTTCAAATATTTGTTTATTATTTTCTCTCATATTAGTGCTGATGCAGTGCTCCACTAAGGCGGTGACGACCCTCACTCACTCATTTATCATCGTATTCGGATTCTGATATGGCACATCACTAAAACGGTGACGATCCAGACCTTGTTCTCTTATCACCATATCCGAATTCTAACATGGCGCGTCGCTAAGAGAGTGACGCTCCAACAAAGTTTGACTGGATTTCATTTCTATATAAATTGACCGTTTTAACGCATGACTTGCCACGCTCAACACAACTCTTCTTTTTTATTCCGATTTAGGACAGACTATGCAGAAACTAGTCCAGACAGAGTTTTTTTCCCTGAATTCCGAAAAGAAGAATCCCACTTGGTGCATAATTGTATAGTACGGTACTATAACTCCGGTGCACTTCTGTTATCAAATTCAAGTTAAGAACAAATGCCACTTTTGTTTAGTGTTTTGGTGAGACAGTCGCCGATGAAACCAAGTGTATAAATCTAGCAGCGAAACGTATCCGAATCCGTGTCTGTGTTTAAGTGTGAGGACACAATCGGTTCAGACTTTTAGAATATCAAGAGCCTCTTTTTATTATTGAGTTTGTAGATTCTTTCACATATTTAATGCGATGACAAAATGAATTAAAGATTAGGCTTGTATTTCGGAAGCTTACGATAATACAATCCAAGATATCCTTTCGGCCACCTATGTTTTGGTCATTTTTATTTCAGCCCACTATTAAACACGAAAATTAAATTTCAAAAATCCATGTCTTATATAATACATTAATAACAAGAATATTATAAACTATATTGATCATTTTTAATTGTTATAATCCATAATTATTTGTATATAAGCTCAATATTGTATTAATCATCCAACTTGTTGAATAATGTTCCAACATTTTTTTACTAATATTTGATACATTCTTACTCCAATTAAATTTACAATAAGTAACAAGAACTTAATTAATTATAACAATTGGTTGACCATAATAAATAGTAACATTTCGACATAAGCATAACTGCAATAACTCATTTATTTGAGTGGCCCATCTTTGCTAAAGAGATCAGAAACAAAAGATTATTATTATTATTATTATTTTGGTAAACTACGTACTTATCCTAGAAAGCAGAAATAGAGTGGGGCCTAGAGTTTTGAAAAAACCCGCCTGGTTCAATCCATTTCGGATCGATTTGTGCCCGCGGACCGGACCGGACTAAATGGATCCAAATCAGTGTCCGACCTGTCCTCAACCATAGTCTGGTCCAACGGTGGTCCTATTCTCTCTTCACCCAAAACTGTCCCGTGCGGATCCGTTGACTGGACTGGACCGAACCGTGATCCATGCGGACCCGTGGATCGAACCGGACCGTGACCCAAACCAACTTTTTATAATTTTTTGAGTATTATTCGATTTTTAAATAATTAAAAATATAAAATTAATTCGATGAAAATTATTATTTATAAAATATCATAAATTTATTTTTTAAATCACTTAATTTGGCCCATTTAGATCACTTAATTTGGCCCAGGGGGCCAACGGTGGGACAGGTTGAATTTTTTTGAATTTGGCCCATTTAGACTTGTCCCGTATGGACCGTAGACTGTGCCGACCGTGGCCCAGTCGAATTTGGCCCGGAACCGGACCAACCCGTTTGCATAACACTAGTGGTGCCTAATAAGAGCCCATATTATTCGAGGAAAGGGATCACATGACAATGGGTTATTATTTTTCAAATCTCTCTTATGTAATTTCATTATCGTTTGATAGTCTATCAAAAAGTATTATATTATATGCATTGCAAATTGTATAGAATTTTGATGGTCCTTGATGAAGTATCAAACGATAATGAAATTGTATGAAATTTAAATCATCATCAATCTTAAATGGAAAAATATATTCATAAATTTTTTTTTTATTTTTTTTTATTTTTTATATTTATATAAAAAATTATTTTCAAAATTGTCAAAGTCAGGTGATCCCCCACCCATTATTCGGAGGCATGTGGTGTAAAACGAGTAAACAAGCAAATAATTGTCAAAAGAAAAAGAGAAAACGAGAAGAGGAAAAAAACCTGTACCAACGGTTACCAATTACCATCTCCACATGTAGTACTTTTTGTCGCTTTATAGGGGCTCTCCTTTTAATAAATCATAATCTCTCTCACCGAAAAAAAAGCAAAATTTAAAGGACACCCTTTCGATTTTTAATCTCTGATTATCTGTTGCATTTTGGTGAACAAACTTATTATGAAATCTCTGACATGTCAGTGCTCGTTGAATTTGATGATCCATATGACTAGAATATGGGATCGATCTTGACAATGGGTTATTTTAGTAACGTTGAAAATAAATTTTCAAATAAATACGAAATAAAATTTGAAAATAAAAATTATAGATATAGTTATTCAAATTAATATACTTATTGTTTGATAGTCCGTTAAAAATTATTAAAATTTTATTTAATTTATAATGATTTTAATTTAACGATTTTTGATGGACTATCAAATATTAATGAATTACATAAAATTTGAATCACTTAATGTATATTCAAAATTTGAATCACTTAATGTATTCATATTTTTTTATTTTTTTTAAATATTCATTATCAAGATTGTTAAAGTAGCCATTGCCAAGTGACGCCCTTGAATAAGTATGAAGCTGGTTTTTTTTAAGGTCAGAAGAAATTCCTACTAATGATTTTTATTAAACAAAGAAAATATTTACAAATATGAAGCTGCAGTTTTTAGAAACAGGGCAGTTATGAAACCATGTAACCTTGTGAAAAATGGAACCAAAAACTCAGAGACAGCATGGTATTTACAAATATGTGCACATTTCTCACAGTGGGGTTTGGTGCGAATCTCAAACGCCATATGAATCTTGACTTTTGTATAAAAATCTTGTTCTTTTTTTTTTTACTTTATTGTGAACAAGCTATTTATTAAAATCTTAATATAATTGATTATTTTCGTCACCCATGAACATGGAATATGAAAACTCTATGTAAAATCGTGAATTATCTATTTTCATACACTTAAATTCGAGAATGTTGATAGCTCTAGCAACATGGAGCTGCCGGAGCCAGAAAATTTCAGAAAAATTTCCAAATGAGGTTCAATAATAATTTATTTTATCATATTAAATTTAAAAAAATATATTATAAGAAAACACATCAGTGCAGTCATTTATTTAAACAATATACTTTTACTATTCAAATTAGCTTAAAAGTCAAAATATCAACAAAACTATTTTGTTAAATTATCTATAAAGTCTAATTTTTTTTTATTAAATTATCTAAAAAATAAAATTTAATATATATTAAATTATTAATCATTTGACTTACGTCAAAATTATTGCGCCGTAATATAAAAAAATTTCCTAGGTCAAAATTTTAAAAGCAAAAACAAATTTGAATATGAATCTAAATAATAACAGATTTTTTTGAGAAGAAATTTGGACAGAGAAATAATTTTGTAAAGTATTTCTCCTGAAAAGAGATTACAAGGATTGAATTGTCTATTTATTATTTTTTTAATTCTTAAAAGGATATAAATTCAGTTCTCGTTCAATTAATAAGGAATTTAAGAAATTACTAAATTTATAGAACACAATATTTCACAAGAGAATGGGGTCACTAGTGAAATATTATATAAAATTTATAGGTTTAAATGCATATAATTATTAAAAAATTACACAATGTTAGTAATTTTTTTACTATTATAGTAGCTATATTAAAAAATAAATCGGAGATTAAATCCGTCTCTGATGGAGCGGCTGAAATTATGCAATGAATTCAATCATAACCGTGCATGAAATAATAATAACAATCTATTTTGGTATACTAGTGAACGAACCCGATTCCACTTCTGGGTTCAAATTTGACGAAAATTAAAAAAAAAAACTATGTTTCAGCTCTGAAACTCATGTAATTTCCAAAATATGAAGTAACGACAAAACTTCCAAAAATATGGCTGTTGAAATTTTGTTAAAAATCTTCATTTGGATGCTAAAATTTACTGTCGAAGTTTCCATTTCAAGTCCATAAGTTTTGCTCATCTCCAAATTGCCAAATTCGAACGAAGGTGGAAATTCAAAACTTATCGAGTTTGCAATTCGCAAGTTTCAATACGGTGTTATTAATTCGAAAACTTTCTGACACCAAATCCTTTTGTGCAATAGGTATGTAATTTATTCTTACTTGGGTGATTTTAGCTTCTTGTTTGGGAAAAAAAATGATAAATCAATCCTCTGTATGTGTGGTTGCTTAAGTGCTCCACTTAGGGCTCCGCATCTGCTGTTCGTAAAAGCCGCGAGCAACGCCCTCCTCATAAAATCAGAGGGGAAAAAATCACGAAAGAGGAAATCACTGTAACATAAATCACTGTTGATTGTCGGATGCCTTGCGCGCAGGGCGCTGCTCGTCGATTTTACGAGCAGCGGATTTCATTCCTCCACTTGAAAGCTGGAAATGCTATGGAGCTCCAGCAATAGACCTTAAATTAATCCCAGCTGAGTTCTGTACAACAGTTTCTTCTTCTTCTTTTCAATCCATTATTTACTCATTTCTTTGGTATTTCGCAAATGAAAAAAGTCACTGGATTTTTTTAAGCGTTTACATAGAATGGAAATTACTTGTACAAAAATATAATTATCGAAGCATGCGAACATTTTATTGAGTTAACATTTAACAACACTGAATTACTGATCAACCTTCTAATCCGAAATGGCTAAGCAAAATAAGGAGAAGTTTGGGAACGAAAGATTATTGCGACTTGTAACCTAGATTATGTAAATTTTCAGAAACAAATTCGATGCTGGTGGAATGGAATAAGATTCAGGCAGGGATGTACACAAACATTGATGTGATATAACGTCAAACATATGTATTACTCTTACTCGCCGAATCATTCCATTAGGAAATTAGAAATTAAAACTTAATTTCAGAACCAGCATTATCTACAAGACCCCATATGTATTGCAAAAGTGGGTCACAAGAAAGACCCTAGTCAGATGCCTGCCACGCTACATTAATTTCTTCAATCCATTTTGACTCCTAATCTCACGCCACAAGCAAAGGATCCTATCAGCTGCATCCTCATCCCAACATCTGATCTTCCCTCGCTAGAGAAATGTTTCACTCATTAAGTCCTTCATTCTGACTTGCCTCAGAGGAGGCCTCTACAACTTGTTCTGGAATTCCTGCCATTAGAGCCACTTGTAGACCATAGCTCTCGTGGCAGGCCCCATTTGTCAGTCGGTACAGAAATACAAGTTCTTTTTCACTACTGAGGCTGCCTCCTTTTGGTTGGGAAACACAAGCCATGTGCTGTAGGCTACACGAGGGTGCGATGCGAACTCTTTTGTGAGGGGATGGTAGTGAGTCGAAAAGAGAAGCCGGCATCATACCTTTTCAATTAGATGGCGAAATACCTGAGGCATTACAAAATAATAAGATAATTGACAATTTTATTAAAGAGAGTAATTTTGAATTATTTTTGCCTGCAATTAAGACTCGAAACAACACATTCGTTTGGCAATCCTATTAGAGAGAGTCTTATTCACCCACACCCAATTCCTTGTAAATAACAAGTTCAACAACCTAAACCAATCCCAGTATCCAACTAAAATATGAGCAACCCAACCGTAACACAGTATAATACAATTTGAACTTATTGGAACTGTATCCTCTGCGGATAATTACGGTGCGGAGACTGCGGAGTTTTTTTTTCTGATTCATTCGATTTGATCGGATGGACATGGCTTAAATTAGAACAAATAAAGTAAAATCCCCAAAGTCAAATCTGCCCGCTAAATTGGTTCCTCTCCCCGCCTAATCTGAGGATCGCCCAATTCAATTCTCTCTCACTCACTTTGTCTCCCTGCTCTCAAGAAGTTTTCGATACTGACATGGAAGTTAATGATATTTGCATGGAAGTAAGTTATCGATACTGACTATGTTCCAATTGAAGTAAATTATCCATATTGGCATGGAATAATCTCATTAGAAGCTATTTGCCAATTATCAATAACTTTGCATCCTTACAAACTTGCCCTTACAATTATTTGCCTCACTAAATTAATCTAAAAAAAAATGGAAATTGAAGTATTGAAGATTACGTAATCTCAAATAATCTAGTGATTGTGACAAAATATTATGGATGTATCTAGTGATTGTGCAAAATATTCATGTTTCCAACTCAATTTCTCAGTTTGAATCTAAAATTGTCAAAAAGATTGAAAATAAATCTGAAAATCAACTAAAAATGAAAACAGGGCAAAGCTGATCCAAATTGCTTGAAAATTTTACAGCGTTTACAAAACATCAAAATAGATCTCCATGCAAGTTTTTATAATTTTCTGATATTTATTTGGTTTTATTTGGATTTTTTGAAGTTCAGATTTCAAAACTGTGTTGAAACAGCATTTTCTGATTTTTTGAATTTTAATGGATCAATTCTTTAAAATTCTCAAAACTGTGTTGAAACTCGCTTAAACTGAAAACTTGTAAATATAAAATTTGTCCCTGATAATTTCTTTGATTTTGATATGATCTTGACAAAGCATTTAGAGAAATAGAACTGAAAATATATCCCAAAATGTCCCTGACAACTTTCTTTTTCCTGTGCTGATGAAAATTGAATAAAAAGTTATATTATAAGTATGACATATAAATTTTATTTCATAATCTTGATCATCACCGTGAATAAAACTTAACTGCAAATTTTTAGATAAGGATACGAAAATTAGGGTGTCCAAAGTGATTAATTACTCTAACAGTTACTTAATTTCAGATTTTACTCTTGAATTAAGATTACATAAAAACATGATCAAAACGGCCTCAAGTGAAAAAGAATCTAGAACTAGAACTTGCATAAAAACTCAAAATATATTCTCTTATTTGCACTTTTCTTTTGCTGTTACAAAAAAACCTCATTCAAACTGGGCCATTATGCATATATGATATACAAGCATTTTTTAATATGATATACAAATATTTTTTTAGCCCTCTCTTTTGATTCCATTGGATATTGCCATAACATCATGAGAAGTCTGCAACATGGTTAGAAACTTAGAATTAGTGGTTATGTTATATACTCAACTTTGGCTTGTGAAGTTTTAAAATATATTCTATATATGAATATGAGTTTTTGCCCCACCAGTAAGCATGATGAGCTACTTACGTCCTTGTTGGTATAAAGTTGTTTCATTCTAGGACGTAAATTTAAAATTTCACAAAATGCGAGTCTAATTACTACATAAAACTGTCAGCATATAACACTCAATTTTCTCACAATTTAGCATCTTTTTAAGTTGTGCTGACCATACATCGACACCAAGACCATACATCGGTACCAATACCATATTCAGCATCTTTTCAAGTTATGATATGAAGAATAAACAATACTGGTACCAAGACCATACATCGGTAACAAGTGTGATATGAGCACAGAATAAGCTTCAAGACAAAAAGAACTCACAAACATATTTAAAAGTTGAAGATGATGATGAGAGAAACAAAAATCACTTTAATCAACGAAGAATTGAATGAAAACTGAATTAAAATTCATACCGGTACCAAAATGAAAAAGAAAACTGAAGCTGTACTGGCATGGCCGACGATTGACCGTACGGATGCACACAAGAGTACCATCGTTGAGTTATGGGCATCGAGGCGATGCTACTGCCATCGGCCAATCTCCGATCGGAGACCTAGATTACCGGAAGAACCATCTCACGCGAAAGCATATCGAAGATTGAATCAGACTTGTCGTAATCCATGGATGGTGACGCTTTGATGTTGATCGGACTCGTCGTATCAATCGAGGGTTCCATCAAGCGTCGGCTCGTCGCTCCAACAACGATCTATGCGATCTTTTCTTTTTCTTTTTTTGAACTTGAAGGAGAAAAGTGACGAAGAGAGAGAGGGCAACTGGGACCTGGGAGGAAACCTATCCATGTACTGCCTATGTAAAGTTTTTTTTCTTTTTTCTTTTTATGTTTTACCCACATATGATTTGATCCGTTCGATCAAATCGAATGGATCAGAAAAAACCTGCGCAGACTCCGCATCGTAAATTATCCGCAGAGGATACGGTTCCGAACTTATTATACAACTTGTGTGATAACATCAAAGAACCAGAGGAAAAAAATCAAGAAACAGAGATGACATTTAAAAATAGGAAAGAGATTTGACCTACGCGATCCCTTCTCTTCGAGAGCGAAAGACGGGCGAAAAACAAAAAGAAGCTACGCGATTCTGAAAACCTAGGTGAGGGAGGTGCTCTGCCGGCCTCCCCCGCCTCCCCCGCCTCCCCCTCTGTCCCCCCTCTCTCACCTCCCCTACCCTCTCCTTCCTTCTCTCTTCCTCTCCAGTCTCGTCACCTCTGAAGTGCAAGCAAATTTAGGGTTTCATTGTCACCACCCCGGGTTTTCTGCTCTCTCCCACTGCCATCACTGACATCCGATGTAGGATTTCCTGCTCTCTCTCTCACCCTCGTCGATCTAGGGTTTCCCGCTCTTCTCTCACCCTCGCTGATCTAGGGTAGGGTTTCCTGATCGTATATATTTGCAACATTTCATCGGATTTATATTAGGATTAAGATCTATATTCGAAACATTTCTTGCTGTCCTCATACAAAGAATTTCTTTTCATTTGAATACTCATTTTTTCCTAATCATTCTTAGTCTAATATGAAATAGGTTTGAAGATCAAAGTACATATCTTCAAGTTACATGTCGGTTTTATAAATATTGTTTCTTTGAAGTAAACCAAACAAATAAATAAATGATGATGATGTTTATATACATTTTGCTACATTAATTTAAATTTATAAATATTACTGCTCTGAAGTACAAGTAAAAAGAAATATTATGTTCCGAGTTTTTGTAGTGTGCATCCAAAATATGAGGTATATATATCCTATTTCAATGTGCATTTTACAACTAAAATTGAATCATCAAAGTTCAAAGATTTAGATGGTTTCCTTTTTTGTTCCAAAAAGGATATTACAGTCAATTTGTATTAGTAAATAGATGAAAAGAAGTAAAGTACCTCCAGGCATATTTATGCTCCTCTCTTCTTTCCCTTCCGTTACCTCCATTCCCTTCCATTATTTTTGACTCGTTAAATTTTTCTACACAGATCTCCTCTCATCGTTAGTTTGTTATGCTGGTCTTCCCTAACCGCTTAGCATATGCACTCATTTTCGCATCAGTTAACTTAGATTAGTTCAAGCAGATGTAGCCAAAGATAATTTAAAAGGAGAAGGATTGGATTGTCTTGATGTTCATGGCGGCTATTTATTTATTTATGCATAAATTTTAAAATATAAATTGTTGGATGTTTCTATATCATCTCAATTATATGTATATGAAAAATTATAAATTTGTAACATCATTTAAATAGCCATTAAGTAATGAGATTAAACTGTAAAATCTGATATGTTGATTTTATTAACACTTGAGACATATATAAATAACATTAAGATAATATAAATTTTTTATGCATATATAACATGATATTTACAAAATATTCCTTCAATTAATTTTATTATTGAAGAACTTAAATAATAGTTATTTGATATTTAACTTTAAAGATACCAATGTGACACCAACAATGATGATAATTTAATCTTTTCTCATTTGAAAATAGGTGTAAGCACACTTAGCAAAATTCAGTAAGGACGAGTAATTTTATTGATTTGACATAGGTTTGATCAGTATATTGTCATAGGTGAAATGAACCAAACTAATTAAGTCTAATGTTCAAATCCAGATTCCTAGCGAGAGAAGAAAAAAAAAAGTTTGAACAACTCACTGACGAGAGAAGGAAAAGAGAGTCGAAGAGAGAGACATGATTATTGGGTTATGCATTATTTTTTTTATTAAAATTTTCTTAATTTGATATACTTTAAGATATACTTAAATTTGGGATGCGTCTAAAAACTTAGATGCATCCTAGAAATACTCTTACTAGATATACTCTTAATAATGTTTATTGATCTTGCTGTGTTATTTTTAGTCGACGTTGATTTTTGTTTTTATGAAATAGTTATTTCGTTCTTGCCAAATGTCATGTAATCTATTCGGAATATATATCTTGCTATATTTTTTTAAGTAGTATGTGAATGACCTACTAGATTGTACTAATTAAAACCTAATTAAACAATAAAAAGATTTTACACAGAAAGAAGATGACCCTGCAAGGTCAGATATTATACTTACATTATAGCTAGCATGAAACCTACTGCATTCCCCATAATTCTTGAAATCTCGTCCTTTTATGTTGACGGGGCAACCAAGAAATAGTACTACTGCTTGTGCAAAAAAACTCTTCTTTTTTTTTTTTTTAAAAAAAAAAAAAATTCTCTTCAGTAGGAATATTCCACTAAATTCAGACAGAGGCGGATTTACTCTCAGTGAATGGGATCAATTGACCTCATTCATTTTCAAAATTACAGTGTTGATTATAATATTGTAATGTTTTTTTATTTAAATGTTATAGATATTCATAAATTTACCCCATATATTTTTTAAAATTTATAAACAACTGACCCCATATATTTCAAAACAAAAAAAAATAATGTGTATAGATTAGGAGATCATTAGCATTTACCTTTCATTCTCCAAAATTGAACCATCAGTACATTTACTTTTCATTCTCTTGTGTCATTGAGGTGCTTGAAATTGTTGAAAAATATAGCTTAAAGCAAGAGGCAAAGGTCGAAGCGAATCAACTTGTAAAGTTCTTGCAAGACTTTGATTTTGTTTTTCTCTTGCACTTGATGGAAATATGTTAGGAATAACAAATGAGTTTTCTTTAACACTACAAAGGAAAGACCAAGACATTGAAAATGTGATGTCTCTTGTTAAAATTACAAAGGACTGCTTGTAAGTTATGAGAGATGGATGTGATGACCGCGGTTTCTCACAAAAAACACTATTCACCCGAGAAAAGACGAAATAGTATTATTCACGACTCGCAAGAGAATTCGTTTCACAAATGTGCGTAAATACCGTAACTTTCGTAAAAACACTATTCACCGATCTCGTGAATTCGAAACAACCGTATACCGAGAGAGAAAGTAGAATCGATTTGGTGTGTCTTTCTCTCTCACCCTACCCCTCTATTTATAGAAAATGTGAGATTGACAAATTACCAAAATACCCACATGAATAGTAGGCAGGTTCCAATGTGAAAAGACCAAAATACCCTTAAAGTTCATCCAATTTACCAAAACGCCATTGGGCTTTTTGGCCAAATTACCGAAATACCCTTGGGCTTTTGGCCAAATTACCAAAATACCCTTGGAGCTCGGCATGGGCTTTTCATGGGCCTTTTTTGGCTTTTCGGATTTTGGGTCTTTTCAATTTTGGGCTTTTGGGGGCTTTTCTGATTTTGGGCTTTTAATTATTAATTAAGGCTTTAATTATAAATGGGCTTTGGCCCATAATTCAAATCCATAATTAACATTTAAAATCCAAATCAAATATATATAATTGTCATCTACAATTATATTTTTCTCATTGTTGTTTCTATTAATTTATACGACGTGTCCAACACGTTATAAATTCAATCTGATTTTTGCTTCTTGTCATATCTATGAAAAATATAATTATATCATATATAATTAATTATAACCATCTTATTATTAATTATAAATAATTTATAATTAATCAATAAGATTCTCCGATTAACTCCTATACGGTGTGACCCGACAGGATCCGTGTTATGTTGGTAAATAGAGTTAAAACCGTTTTAACTTCTATAATCATAGAGGCATCTGGCGTAATGCACTATGACCATCCAATTACACAGATGATGATGTACTTGTACATATCATGATCCAAGAAACTATTTACTTGTGTTTAATTCTTTTGTTTCATAGCTATCGATCGCTTTCAAGGTAGGTATGTGTCATATGATCATGCTTATTTGAGGATGTGTCTTTATTTTGCATGAAGCATGATATCAACATACCCAACATGGAAGATAGATTTTTTTTTCTTCAAGGAAAATCAGCACGTAAAGCTCCTCACATTACTCATCTTCATCGGTACAAAGTAGACATATTTTGTGCCATCATAGACATGCAACTACAAGAGCTCAATGGTAGATTTGATGAGGTAAATTCAGAGTTTCTTCTTTGCGTGACTTGTTTGAATCCAAAAGATTCATTTCGAGCTTTTGACAAAAAATAGTTAATAAAGTTTGCTTCATTCTATCATAAAGAATTTTCTAATGTTGATCTTCTAGCTCTTTCAAATCAACTAGAGAATTTCATTGGTGATGTGCTTGTAATTGATAAATTTTCCAATTTGAATGGGATAAGTGAACTAGCTAGGGTTATGGTGCAAACTAACAAGCATAGAACACATCCTCAAAATTTTCTTTTACTAAAGTTGGCACTAATTTTATCCATAGCTACAACTTCTGTGGAGAGAGTATTTTCTGCAATGAATTTTATCAAAGATAATTTGCGGAATAAAATGTATGATCAATGGATGAATGATTGTTTAATAATTTATGTTGAGAAAGAGATATTTGAAAGAGTGAGTGATAGTGCAATCTTACGTCGTTTTTAGAAAATGAGAACTCAAAAAATGTAGTTGAGTGAAAATGAATGTGAAATTTGATATGTGATGGAATCATCATCTTTTTATTGTTGTTCAATAGAAATTGTTTTTTTTTGAAATATGACACTTTTGAATTATGCAAACTTATGTAATTGTTGAAATTATGAATATTTACTAGTTTTAAATTTTTTATATTTATATGTTTGACCCCCATTGTTCAAAAATCTGTCTACGCCTCTGAATTCAGACAAGTCATTACACAGGAAATTTTCAAAAAAGATACAAAAAGTAGATGAAAAATAAACTAAAAAGACCACAAACTAGCTTTGCATGATGAAATGTGCTCGGGAGTACCTGCAAGTCCCTATGTACAAGTAGTGGTGTCAAACGACTGAAACGGTGACGAAACAATGCCGTTTCGTTAACCGTTTCATTTAATAAATGAAACATAAAACAGTTTGTTAACCGTTTCGTTTAATAAATGAAACAGAAAATCGTTTCGTTAACCATTTCGTTTATCACGAAATGGAACGAAACACGAAATTTCGTGTATTTTACACCGAAATACTCTTAACGATATGAAAAATACCGTTTCATTAACCGTTTTTCTTTGCGCGAAATAGAAAATAGTTTTATTAACCGTTTCATTTAATAAAAAGAAACAGAAATTTGTTTCGTTAATCGTTTCGTTATCACGAAACGAAACGAAACGCGATCGAAACGGAATTCATTGACAGCCCTATGTACAAGCCTTTTGTATTATGCATGTACTGTGGTCTGTGGATAGAGTAAATACATGGATAAATTGGACTATTATTATATACTTGTTTTTACATTCTCAATTCAATTTTTATTTTTTTATATTAAAAATTTTCAGGAGAGAGACCGAGCCTCATCTCTCCATCCAAAAAAAGAAAAGAAAAAAGAAAGTAGTGTTAATTTTTTTTGTCGAAGTAGGCCAGCCTGCTTAAGATTTTATTAAAGTAGTGTTAATTTTAAGGACCTTAATTTGAGTTCATGTTAACGTGGTTTAGAAAGCGGTCAATTTAGTCAACACTTAGAATGGTCTATTTATTATACACTTCCAACTTCCAAGTTTGTGTCTAGAAAACGTGATGAACTGATGCTAAATTAGTAAAGGTTAAATCAAGTCTTTTTAGCACGACGACTAATTTATGAGATATGATAGTCTTAACCTTTTTTCTTTTTTTCTAAAAAAAAAGTTTTAACTTTTTCAAGCCAGCCACGCGTCACCCAAGTCTTCATTCGCATTAATTGAACTACTGTAATTATTAGTATGTTTGGATGCAAGTAATACTTTATTTTGAGAATTAAATAAAAAGTAATAATTTAAATATAAATTTACTGTTTCAAAATGGTAAAAATAATAATTATTTTATTATTCTGAATGAAGATTTAAATAATTATTATTCTCATTTTTTCACAATTTAAAATAAATACTATTTTGAATATATAATTTAAATAATATTTTTACCATTTCGAATGACATAACTTTTCTACTATCCTCAAGTTTAAAAATCACTATTTTTTTTTACGTTTGGATCGTGCAAAGAATAGAGAAATTGAGAATAAAAATAGTAATTTTTAGGTAACAATGAAATGGCGTTGTTTCAGAATGTTAGGATTGTATGTCCGGAATAGTAGCTATTTCAAATGTTAGAAATATGAGAATAATAATCATTTCATCTCTTACTCAGAATAACAGAATAATAGTTATTCTCACTATTTCAAAACAACAAATTTTAATTTGAATCGTCTATTGCTATTCTTATTCTCAGAATAACTACTATACTCTCTATTTTTATTTTGGGAAAAGATCACTTGACAATAACTATTTTGATAATGGATCTTAAAATAAATATGCAAAAAATCTTAAAAATAAAAAAGCTTACAGATATGTTCTTCTACTTATAAATTAATGGTGATTCAAATTTTATGCAATTTCATTATCATTGGTAGTCCGTTAAATTGAAATAATTATAAATTGTTTAACATTTCGATAGTATGGACTATCAAACGATAATAAAATTATAAAATATATTTATGAACTTTTATTTTTTGCACAAACATGATGAAATAATTATAAATTGTTTAACATTTCGATAAATATAATAAAATTATAAAATATATTTATGAACTTTTATTTTTTGCACAAACATGATGAAATAATTATAAATTGTTTAACATTTCGATAGTATGGACTATCAAACGATAATAAAATTATAAAATATATTTATGAACTTTTATTTTTTTGCACAAACATGATGACGTTTGCATGCTCCGATGCTTCGCGTCACCATCCAGCAAGCTCCCACGGCGTCCTCAACGCATTAATTTGTTCTGATTTTTCAATCTTGTTTCTAGAATCAGATCAAAATTATATGTTCCTAGCCCATAGGTCCGTTCTTTCTACGTTCAAATGCAGAAGAGATATATTCTCACTTGGACTTGGACAGTTGGACGACCATTCTAACTTCTATTTGTTCTGCAATTTCAGTCATCCCACATTCTGTTCATTGTGTTCATGAAACAAAGAAGAGTCATTTATCAGCATACGGTATTCGGTTATTTAGTGGGTACAACTTAGGATTAATGATTTTTTTATCAAAATTTAAATCTAATTTTATGATATCAGGTTAAAAGAATTTTAGCTAATCCTTCATTTCAATCCATATATTTTTGTACATAAAGATTTTTAAATTTGCTAACATTTTAGTTAAATAATTTATTATACAAATTTATGTTAATATTAAGTAATAAATATTTTATTAATGACATCACAACTCAAGAATTAAAAATTAAAAAAGTGAAAAATAACGATAACTTCATATTCAAAAGAATAACAAATAAAAAATATGAAAAATAATGATAATTTCATATTAAATATAAACCTTGTATTATAAATTTAAATATTTATCATAAATTATTAATTATTATTTTAAATTTTTAACTATATTTTCTTTTAGGTGCTAGCTAGTAGTACCTAATTAAGGTCTTGCGTGTCGTAGTTGGAATTCGCCTGTCAACATTAGGATTCGAGAAGTTTCAATAGTTAGAATTGCAGAGGGTTTGGCTAAGTGGTCAAAGGCAGGCGGTCCATGGTCTTCTAGGCTTCCAGCAATTCTAAAATGTGCACATGAATCATGCCGTGCGATGGTTACCAAAAAAAACCCTTACAAATTCCTATAAATAGCTTCCCCTTTCAAATGTCTTCTTCCCAGTCACACAACACAGTTTCTCTCCTAAGTCACACAATACCATCCTCTATCCGACTATCACCCTTTGAAGTTTGAATTCTACAGTGAGCTTTTCTCTCTTAGATTGAAGATTGAGTTCTGTGAGAGCACAAGCCATGCTTTTCTTCACCTTCTTCCTTTCCTGCCTAGCACTGGTAGCCCAAGGTCAGGCGAGCGCTACATCGGGCCGTCAAGTTGACGGAAATGCAATCGATCAAGGAATAGCTTATGTTCTCATGCTTGTAGCACTGCTTGTTACTTATTTTCTTCATTGATTAGCTTTGTTCTTTATTATCATTTTTTTCTAATTGAGAATATAGGAGCTCTTTTGAGTCAACCAATTTATTCATGTATAATGTAGAAACTTTGAGTAAAAGTTTTGATTATTATCTGTGTAATGTAGAAACTTTGAGTTCAAGGAGTTATGTAATGTGCATGTTATTTTTTATTATTTAAGATCCGAATCAGAGGCGTGATCAATTTTTGAACAAATGATTAAATTCAATGCCCCAGCTCCGTCAAGAAAGCAACAAGGAATCGTAGCCAAGTGTAGCCGCGCGTCTAGAAGGCTTCTGTAAATTAGACGTAACTTGAGACCTGATGCGAGGATATATACATTATAATTTATAATGGATATGAATATGAATATGATATGATTTTTTTAATGGGAGCAATCAAAAACATTTTTTTTATTTTTCTCGACAATACATTATAATGGATATGATATGAATTTTAATATAAGAAAATTTAATTGTGTTACTTTTTAATATTCTTAAAATATAAAAGAGTTAGCTTTCAAGCTTTTTAAGTCACATGATCATTTTTCTTCATCATTGATTTTATTTAAATCTTTTTATCTTTTTGAATTTAAAAGTTCATACAAAATAGTTTCTCTTTTCTCATTTAAAATAATGTGTGTAATATATTTAAGGTGAAACTTAGCTTTTAAAACAACCCAACTTTTTTATATAATCATTTATAAATTATTATGTGTTCAATTATATTATTTATTATTATAATTATCATTATTACTTGACATCTAAAAATATTGTGTCTAATTTTTTTAATGTAAAATTTTATTAAGTATATTTAAAATTTTATATTGCTAATATTTATTTGATGATTATATTATTATGGAAAAATCCAAGTTACAGCTCTAGTATTTATAATTTTTGTTATTTACTCTTTTCCAACACTAAAAGAGAATGAAAAGAAAAATAATTCAAACATTCCACTGTCATTAATTACATAAAAGTTAAACTTTCCATCTTTTGTATGTACAATATTAAAATCTTTATTTTCCATTTTATATGCGTTCATGATTTTTTTTCTATAAAACAACAATCTAATATACATTCCAAATGCAATTTTTAGATTTTTTTACTTTTTTATTAAAATTAACAGCAAAGATAGCTGTTTTCTAGAATTTAGAATAACACTATTCTTGTTTGTTATGGAATAGAAACGATTCCAAGGATTACTTTTATAAAATAAATACAATTAAATAATATAAACATACACAAATTAAAATGAAATACACTCAGTTCAATTATCAAATGCTCAAGAGATATGATATGTCACATCTTCTGAGGGTTATAGTTCCGAAATATAACTATTTCACCAGTAAAATTTAATATATAAAATGAGAAAAAAAATAATATATATTATCAAAATTTGTAAATATTATATATAGTAGGAACATAAAAAGCGAGAATTCTGACCTACGTGTGACATATATATCATCATAAAGTAAACCTTTTTCTATCCTTTTTTTTTTTTAAATTATGACAAGTTCTCCGGTCCTATTAGATTCAGATAATAAGAGTTGCAAATATTTAAAATTATTATATGGTTAATAATTTATCTTATACAAAAATATATATACATGAATATTTGAATATGTAAATGAAAAAATAAACGGATTTTTATTGACTATTTTGAAGAGAAGGCAACAAGAAGGGTGGAAGGGAAGAGAAGGGGAGAAAAGAATTTTTATGGATATTTTGCTCAATATTTTAAAGGAAGAAATAATTTATTTTAAATTTTCAAAAGAAGAGATAAAAAAATAAAATTATCCTGTTCTATTGGATTTTTTATCTTTAAGAAAGGAAGAATATAGACGTAGTTATTAATCACGGACAATGACAAATTTTTAAATTGTTCCATGGTATAATTAAAATACTATATATAGCAGCAGGGTGGAGCTATAGGTGGGGCTATAGTAAGGCAAGTCTCAGTCAGTGTCCAGATTTAATTTTCGAAAGTATATATAATATAGTAATGTTTTTTTTTTCTAAAATTAAAATAATATAAATAAAAAATATATAAGTGTCTAGATTTAATTTAAAAAATTAAATTTATCATATCTAAATATTTAAAAATCTAAAACCTACTTATTAATTGTGTCCGGACTTATCAAATATAATGAATCCGTCACTGACAGTAAAGATGGATACAAAAGGGTAAAGAGAACTTGACCCTCATAATTTACGTAAATATATATATATATATATATTATAAAAAATGATTATATTTATATAGAAAGTATCATTTGAGCCTCCTATAACTTATTCCATTCATTTAATATTTTAAATCCCTCCGTATTTAAATCCTTGCTCCGTCGATAGCGGGACTAAAAAAATAGCCTATTAAAGGTGCTTGTGGTATTAAAAAAGTTTTTGACGTGAAAAAGAAGCTCGTCCAATTCCTGTACGTTCTTTTTTTTTTCTAAGAAAAAAGCAGGCCGCATCACAAATACTTGTAATGATAATAATACATTTCGGAAACAAGGCCCGCTAAATAAAGCAAAAACACAAATAATAAAAAAAATACCGGGCCGAGGATTTATGTGGTGCATTGACAAATTCTTGATTTGACGAGCTTAACAATACTTTCTCGAGTAACTTTTTTTTTTTAAAGAAGAGAAAATTTATAGACACGTTATTAAAATTGTAGATTTGTTGTATGTCAAATTTCATAAAATTTGACAAGTATATTCCATCAAAGCCTAAAAGTATCATTAAGGCTCATTCGAATTCTCCGCTTCAGCTTTGCAAGGTATGGTTGTAATTTTTTCGTTTTGAGATGTTCGGCGCTGAAATGGAAAATCAATTTTGCACCTCGCCGACATGAAAATCAATAAAATTACAACCGAAAAAGCATTTAAAATTTATTTTATAAAAATCAAGCCGGATTGGAATTTTCTACTCATGACTTTCTCTATTCAGAACTCATGACCTAAAACTGTAGCTCACGCGGTTCTGAAAGCCTAGTCTGATGATCGCATTTTACGTAGAATTTTAACGGAGACGAAATTAGTAGGAAAAGATATATCGAGACGGGGTACCCTAAATATAAACCTTTAATTAAAAATGACATATTTCAATCAATTTGATAAACAACCGAACAATGAAACATATATCAAATTTTATTATTTTTCGTATACATAATATTATGTGAATAAAACAGAAACCATGTTTCACACTCTTGATAAAAATCATAATATTAGAATTGGAGAATGAGAGTAGTGAGAATAATCTTTAATTATTTGGAAAAAAATGATTACAATGACTAAGTTTTTATTTATAAACTAAATATCTAACAAACTAATCCTAAACACTAAATATCTCCCACACTATACATCACACAATATCTCCTATACAATTCTACTCATCTCAACATATACCTAGGGGCGGATCCAAGAGGTCCAGGGAGGACAACTGCTCCACCTAGATTTTGAAAAATAATAATATTTTTCGGTAATATTTTTGATAATATGCCCCCTTTGAAGTTTCTTTTTGTCCCTGTAGATTGTCTGATTATTTTTATTGAGAAAAAATATTTAATATCGTGCATAATGAAATAATTATACAAAGATATCAAAATTTAAAATTACGTAGACAAAAACTTTTTTCATCAACTTGATTATCTATTACTTTGAGCTTTATTTTGTTATTATTTTTAATATATAAATTATTATTTTAATATTTTCATTAGGTAAGAATATATATTAAATTACTATTTTTTTATTTAGTACCCGATTAGTTAATGAGTTTGAATTCGATAATTGTCCCCCTGACGAAAATTTTGCATACGCCCCTACCTATACCTCTAATATCCCCTCAAACTCACCATGCGGTACGCATAGTGAGTTTGCATCTCACGAGTTCTAACATCTCGATTTATGAATTTGATCTCCAATTACATCACAGGTCTCCTTGAAAAAAGATAGAAGGAAGAAGATTTTTTTTGACTTAAGAAAATTTATTGATTGTTTCATACTCTTTTGAGACATTTCGAAACACCAATAGAAGAATTTTTATCCTTTTTAACAACAATTCGAGACTCGTTTGAGTTCTCTTAAAAAGAAAAAAGAGAATACTAGAGAGAATAGAAGCCCGATGCATGATTGGATCATATAAAATTTAATTGGGAATGAGATTTTGGTTGTGAATTGTAAAAAGGTTTTGGAGAATCGTAGATAAAATTAGGTGAGAATTTAGGGCAGCCTTCATCTTCACTGCACATACACATTGCCTTTGCAATTGAGCTCAATTTGACTGTTTATGCGTTGCTCTAATTCCATGACTAAGGGCTGGTATCGATAATTTGTCAACCTATCATGCACAGATTGATCAGAGACACATGCTAGCCAAAGTAGCTCATTTGTGCCTTTTTTTTTTGAGAGAATATGCGAGCTCAAATAACAAACAGCCAGAAGGCTTACCATGAAAGGTCCCAATTCGGTAGTACTCTTAACAAAACCTCCATGGCAGAAGAAACTGGCAAATCTGGCTCCTCAGTTGAAACAAGTACCACTCTTTCCTGCACACCAGGTGGCGAGTTGAGAACCCTAATCCTGGCCTTCGTCTCTTCTGACATCTTCTTAATAATACCTCCTTTGTGCTCAATCACAACACCTACTTTATGAACTGGTACAAGCATACGAAATGCATTTTCACCTGGCCAACCAGGCCATCTTTTCTCGTCTTCTACCTTTTCTTGTGAATTATCATCATCAACTTCAAGTTGTTCAGCATTATCTCCATTGTTCTCTCCATTTCCAATCTTTATGTCATTCTCTTACTCGGTTTCCCCTTCATCTTGATCTTCTACTTGTTCCTCACCATTTTCTCCTGGGGAACCGTCTTCTTCCTGGAAGTTTTCTTGCCCCTCAAAATTACCCTCGCGCCCCTCGTAGTTTTCTTGCTCCTCATAGTTCTTCCCCCGGGTGATCCATGCTACCTTTGAGAGAGAGATCGTAGGGAATATCGGCGGAGGAGTAGAGTGACCGAAAGCAGCTAGAGAAAGCTAGGGTTTCTGACCGAATCGGTGTTTGACTTATTGAATTTATGAATCATTCCGAGTTCATGACTGAAATTTTGAAAGTTCATAATATAGAATATACTTTTAAAAGTCACTAACCAAGGTAATTAGCAGGAACACTAATTAACCATTATCAGGTTAGTATGTGGATTAAATGATGATCAAGTTTTACAGACCATAGACAAAGAGTTGTCATTTTAATCACATAGATAGATGTTCTAGGAACATCGTATTTGATAGACCCCGAATGAAACATTAAATGGAATTGTGTTAGTGTCATTAATGCTTTCGTTCAGTATTAAATTCTAAAGTATGAGGTATTCATCTTTCCTACATAAGATATGTATGTGTGTGATTTCTACCAAACGTTATCCGTAAAAGGTGGCTATAAAGGTAGCTCTTCGGTATACATAACTTATGCGGAGGAAGAGATGGTTTGCCAAAAGTACTATTGTCCCTCGTATTTCTATACGAGTTATAGCATCACTGGGCCCCTTGATAGAGTAAGATTATCTCGCTAGCGATAATTACAAGAGTAATTATATTTGATAATTTACTCGGGATCAAGAAAAGATTAAGTTTGCAAGGATGACACATACCTACCTTGAAACGATCTCGATAAATATGAGACAAAAAATTAAACACAAGTAAATAGTTTACCTGGATCATGATATTGTATAGTACATCATCATCGTGTAATTGGATGGTCATAGTGCATTCGCGGATGCATCCTATGATTATAGAAGTTAAAACGGTTTTAACTCTATTTACCAACATAACACGGATCCTGTCGGTCACACCGTATATAGGGAGTTAATCGGAGAATCTTATTGATTAATTATGAATTATTTATAATTAATAATAAGATGGTTATAATTAATTATATATGATATAATTATATTTGTCATAGAGATGACAAGAAGCAAAAATCAGATTGAATTTATAACGTGTTGGACACGTCGTATAAATTCGCCGAAACAACAACCGAGAAAAATATAATTGTAGATGACAATTATATATATTTGATTTGGATTTTAAATATTAATTATGGATTTGAATTATGGGCCAAAGCCCATTTATAATTAAAGTCTTAATTAATAATTAAAAGCCCAAAATCAGAAAAGCCCAAAAAAGCCCAAAATTCGAAAAGCCCAAAAAGGCCCATGAAAAGCCCATGACGACCTCCAAGGGTATTTTGGTAATTTGTCCAAAAGCCCAAAGGTATTTCGGTAATTTGGTCAAAAAGCCCAATGACGTTTTGGTAAATTGGATAAGCTTTAAGGGTATTTTGGTCTTTTCACTTTGAAACCTCCCTACTATTCACGAGGGCATTTTGGTAATTTGTTAATTCCACTTTTTCTATAAATAGAGGGGTAGGGTGAGAGAAAAAGTTACACCAAATCAGTTCTACTTTCTCTCTCTCGGTATACGGTTGTTTCAGAATTCACGGGATCGGTGAATAGTATTTTTATGAAAGTTGCGGTATTTCGCACATTTGTGAAACGAAATATCATGAGTCATGAATAGTACTATTTCGTCTTTTCTCGGGTGAATAGTGTTTTTGCGAGAAACCGCGGTTTACGATATTTCGGCAAAAGAAATAAACCGCTCTCAGTCGATCCCGTGGATAACCTACGAGGCATCGATGTTTGGTGCTCCGAGACAAGCCGATTTTCATTCCAATTGAAATTTGGAAGCGAGGTATAACATCTTATATTAATCTATTTAATTGTTAAGTAGATTAATATTTTAGAAATCAATCATGGAGTAGATCAATAAAGGTTTAAAGAGGTGTGTATCTCTCGGTAATCATCCGACACATCACTTTAACCCTAAGCTTAAGTTAGAAGTAAAATAATATTTTACCGTCTTTTGTAAAGGATTAAATGTCTGTAACTCTCGGTTATTATCCGACATACTTTAATCCCTAACTTAAGTAGAAGTAAAATTTTGTTCTACGGTCTTTCCGCAGCTTGAGCATTAATGGGATTTGGGCATTCTGAATCCCTACATGGACGACCCGATCCGTCTGAGAAAGCGGATCCGACGAGGGATCTGTCAGAAATGGCAGCAGCGAGGCGCGATGATGAATCCAGTCCGTTGGATCTCGGCAAGGAGGCCGATAATTAGTGCAGATATGGTCGCATCTTGAGTAATAGGCACGATTATAGAGTTCAGTGGATGATCTGAGTCATCTCTTGCGTTGTCGCGTGTGACTATGTGGCCGGACTCTGACGTAGGAAGACCAATCGGAGAAGATGCGGACGGAGGTGGAGCTGTGCGAGGGAGGAGCACCATTGTTGCGCCGGGAGAGAGGCGATATGTTCTTTGAGACAGAAAAGATGATTTTTTGATTTTGAATCGCAAAGAAACAGAATAGACAAGAATAGAAGTAGAATAGAGAGGAAAAGAGTTTTATTTCTGAATAAATTAGAATAAAAAGTTTATTTATTAGAAATAACTGAGAAAAGAAGCATAAATGCTGAAATAGAGTGAAATAAGGCCTATAATTTTTGAAATAGACGTGAGCCTAATTTCAATGATATTTTTACTCTGATATCATATTAAAATTAGAGAATGAGAGAAGAAGAGAAAAGTGAGAACAATCTTTGATTATTTTAAAATGAATTGATTACAATGACTAATTTTCTATTTATAAACTAATTATCTAACTAATAAATCATAAATATTAAATATCTTCCACACTATACATCACACAATATCTTCTATACAATTCTACTAATCTCAACCTATATCTCTAACACATAATTATTTTTCTACGGAAGCCAACAGCATAAACTGAATTCAGAGTCTTTTCTTTTTTGATAAATTTAATTCACAGTCAGCGTAGCTCCATCCGAACTATAATGCCAGGCAAAAATCAATAAGGGGGAACAAGCCCAAGCCATGATGTGCTCCATAGTAGTTACGATTGTATTTTTTTATTATTTTTTTTTGTGGGGTGGGGGGGTTGGGATTGTTTGTCAAAAAAAACACTATTTTTAGCTCCGTTTAGTTTACCAGTAGATCCTTCTGGAACCGCTTTTAATTACTCTGAACTATTCTGGTTCAGTGACTCAGGGTATCAGTTTTAGTACAATGCTCTAGAAGGTAGCATCTCGCTCACATGATAAATTTGGATTGGCTGTTCGGATGTCAACCAACACCTTGGAAACCTTTCAAAGCTTATCTCAGATGTGCGAGAACTCATTTCCAAACCAGTGTTATTAAAAATCAGATCAAACAGGTTGGTTCAACCTAAAAAAAATCAAAAGCGATAGCTATTACGGTTTGGTTCGTTAACATACATGATCATTCAAACCCAGAAAATTGACCGATTTTCTAACAAAAATCCAATGAACCGTTAATGGAAAAACTCAGTTCTCTGCTAAATTCATTCAGTATACATGCTAATTCTCCGCTCTCTTTCAAATTTATCGTTTTTGATTGTTTTCTTTTGGAGGTGTACAATAGGCGGATCAATAATTTTATATTAAAGTTTAAATTCAATTCGATTATACCGAATTAAAAAAAAAATTAGATAACTCACTTATAAAGTTATAATCCAACCCAACTCAATTCCATTATTCGGGTCACTAATTTTGCTTCTCTCGCTATGGGACGTTTTGACTATTTGGATGGAATTCAATTTTAATTAAGTATCAACAACTTAAATTGCATAACTTGCAATGGTCAGATGAAGCTTAGATTACACAAGGAGGAGGTGTTCACTGTTCAATTATAATTAATGGTTATGCTTAAAAATGGAACTCTTACAACTTTATCTTTCTTTATAATTAGCTTACTAATTGCTATGCATTTCTGTTTACAAAATATGCGTCATTCGATGTGATCAAGTTATACACATATTATTAGATTAAGTATGATTAAGCCTTTGATTTTTGTAATTAGCTTAATATATAGCTGGTTTCCACAACTTCGAGAACTATTGTTCTATTATGTATTCTTAGCTTTCAGAATTAAGAGTATATTTGAACCGTACAAAGAATAATATAAGAATAAAAGAATTGAGAATAGTAAATGAAAATAATGAAAAAAATAGAGATTTTTAAATTAGCACGAGGATAATAAAAGAATAATGTTATTTTAAATAGTATAAATATTATTTGAATTGTATATTTGAAATAGTAACAGAGAGTTGAGAAAAACAATAATTATTTTATTACCTCCATGGAATAACATAATAATAACTATTCTCACTATTTCAGAATAATAAATTTATATTTAGATACATCACTTCTATTTTTATTTCGAGAACAATAACTATTTCATTATTTCTGAGTCATCCAAATATATAATTTTGTTATTGTGTTGTTATGAAAGGGAGAAGGATCTTGTAGATTGAATGCAGAAATTTCCTTTTAAGTTTTGACCTTTGGAATTTTAAATATTCTGCAACTCACTGGCCGCTAAATATATTAGTGGGGAATGCTTCTGAGATAGGTCGTACCACTGTTTTAAAATGCGGTCGCATATGCGTATGCGGTGGTCGGACCGTACTCAGAATAATATGCGGTGTTAATATACGGTTTTGGTCCAATATGCGATATGTGCGGTCAATATGCGGTATGTACAACCCAGTATGTGGTCTGTGCGACCCAGTATGCGGTATATATTATATAAAAGCTAAAAAATCATCTAATATACGGTATATATCATAAAAAAATAAAAATATATCTTAAAAATTTATAAAAATAATATATATTTTATTGAGATTTGAACTTGCACAAATATAAACATTGAAATAACTAGATCATCTTCTTCTTTTCTAATATTCTATACTCCCATTTATTATATTATAGATATAAAATCCGCATATAAGATATGCGATGATTATCCGCACGCATATTGAAATCCGCATTTTAAATCATTGGGTCGTTCACTGATACTGTATTGAAGAGCACCCATCAGTTCTTTTCTTTCCAACTTTTGCTAGTAAAATTTTGTTGAATAATTGTTGGTGATATTTAATTTGTACTTCTCAATTATAAGTGTAAAATATTACATTTGCTGATAAATAATTGTTACTTGTTAGCAAATAATTAACGGAAAGTTCAATAAATACTGTAAAAAGGTAATTCTTATATCTTGAGTACTTATATTTTTTGCTTTCTTGATTTCCAAAAAAACGTCAATGCATACTCAGATGACAAAGACATCCTTGAATTCATTAAAATTGATTATTTTTCATCCCGTATAGCGTACTTAAAAGCACATATTTTTTTATTATAGCACCACTACGAATCAAGCCATAATTAGATGTGGCAGAATTTGATCCAACTCAAAAAAAATTTCTAATTCGTCCGGATTTGAATCCGACCCAACTTAATTTTTTAGAAAAGTCAAATTAATCTGATATGATCATACTTGAGATCAAATAATTTATAATCAAATCAAAATTAATTAAAGATATGAAAATCACAACATATGAATTATTTTAACTTGATCTGATCTAATTTCTTACAAATAATCAAACTGACGTGATTCGTCCGAATCCGCCTTAGTCATAACGCTTTACAAATTATATAATAGAACATCTACTTGAATTGTGAGTTGTGACATTCTATTTATTTATGAAAAAAATTAATGTTGTAGACTTGTACCTGCATGCGGTACCAAATGATGGCGCGTTTTACATTTTTCTGCTCACAGAAAAAAAATATATAATTTTTACGCAGAAGTCATCACCCTGTTTTCCACAAGTTTCTTGCAGGCATCCACGTGTGCATTGCCACATGACGGTGCTCTCCGCTCTCCGCTCTCCAGTATTCTCGGGCTCCCTTTATTTATTCTAAAAAAAAAATAAAAATTAAAAATAAAAATTTATAAATATATTATTTTATTTATATATTGATAGTCTATCAAATTTTATATAATTTCATTAACGTTTGATAGTCCATCAAATACCGTTAATTTAAAATTATTGTAAATATTAATGAAAGACCGTTAAATTTGATATTTTTTGATGAAGTATCAAATATTTATGAAATCATATGAAATTTGACGTATTATCAATCTACAAGTAAAATAATATATTTATAGATATTTTTTATTTAAAATTTTTATTTTTATTTTTTTGAAATAAATAACGGGAACAACATATTTGGTGGCCTATTCTCGAGTCCAACTCCAACCCAGAGTAGCGTCTTGCATCTCAACCGTCCATCGCATGCACCAAGAATTCCATGACCCATCTTCCTCCGATCTCTGCCAGGGCACGGTCTACGGAACTATTTTGTATTCCGACAAAGATGGAACGGAGACCTTTTCGGTCCATATGATCGAAATTTAAATCGGGACCACTCTGTATATATCCGAGGAGGAGGTTGATTCCTGTCTCCTCCAAGGCTCCAATTGTTTCCCTCTTATTATCTACAAAAGGATATTCTCGGTTATCACAATATTAGAATGTTCTTATAACTAGAATTTTTATAAATTGCTCTAAACTTAAAACATATGTTGGGAAGCTTTTTCTCAAAGAAAAAGGGTCTGGAAATTATTATCCGTGGTTGTATATGTCGTATATAGAAAATTGTCACATTTGAGTGTTTTACCCTATTAGGCTATTACATTGAAAATTTATAATAATTTGTATTTCATCGCCAATTTGTTGAGCAGCGTGAAATCGTGGTGTCAAGCTTGTAATAGTAAACAACTTTTTTTTAGCTTTATTATTTTTTGGTTTGTAAACATCATCAAATTCGTTGCCTGACGATACATAAAAGGACCATGACAATTAGTCTATATCAATGTCAATACCACTGTGTGTCCAAACGCTTCATGCATCAAGCTAAAATTCTAAATAAAATTGTGCATGCTTAACACATAAAATATTACTTTGTATACATTGCATGTGTAGACATAATCGAATATATTTATGCTAGTTTTTCACCATTTTTTATCTCTTTGCCCATATTACAATTAAATATGGATGACAATAGCCACTTATATGGACACATGCAAATATGCAATACTTATTAATACGTTTTGACAACAACTTCTTATGCATATATATACTGTTGACCACATATTTTTTTAATAACAAGTGCATTATAATTTCTTTTTATATTAGTAAAAATAATTTGAACCACAATCAATGCTAGCTAATTTAAAATTTGAATGATAAATAAGACTAATAGATGTGATATATATATATATATATATATTTATATTACTTTCTCTACACTAACACGCTCACATAAGGATCACTAACTTGAAATTTTGATATTTGAGTTTAAAATTTTAAAAATGATGAATTCACACATATATATAAAGAGAGACTATTGTGAAAACATTTGCATTTCAGTCGATATGCAAACACGTCAAAAAATATTTTTTAAAATCTAAAAAATTTCAATTTATGATTTTCATTAAATTCTTCATATGAAAAACTTGTAGGATACAAAAATTTGGAGTATTTTGAGTTTTTTATGCCGCTCTTTTGAATTTTTGAAAAAAATATTTTTTCAAAAATTCAAAAGAGTAGAATAAAAAATTCAAAATACTCTAAATTTTTGTATTCCATAAGGTTTTCATATGAAGAATTTCATGAAGACTATATATTATATTTTTTGAGATTTTAAAATATATTTTTTGATGTGTTTGCATATATATTGAAATGCAAACGTTTTTATAATAGTCTATCTCTCTCTCTCTATATATATATAATTTTATACAATTTATAACTATTCTAATTTAATGGTTTTTGATAGACTATCAAACGATAAAAAATTGTATGAAATTTAAAACACTATCAATTTGTAAGTAAAAGAATATATCTATAAATTTTTAATATTTATTTAAAGATATATTGTCAAAATTGTTAAAATAACACATTGTCAAGATATCCCACCCTACATTTTTTCTTAAATTAATTATTAGAATAATTATATTTTTAATAATAAGAGTGATTAAATTAAAATTTTAAAAATATAAATAGCAGCGGGTCACAGTCAGTGACGCTATACAAATGCATCAGTCCGGCTGGCGTGTTAAACGGGGAGGTTCAAAATTTTTTCGAGCCGTCACTTCCACATATTTTCCCCATACATTTTCCTTGTTTTGGGAAGACCAGATCGGACGGTTATTATTATCTCAAATGAAATTCCGAAATCCCCTTACATCAATCTGGTCGGCGGTCGCACCAGGCTGCGCTCCTACGAGGCTGCGACTCAATTAAACCCACTCCCTCTATATTCCCAAATTCCAAGCTCGCTAGATTTTAGAGGGTTCTAGAAAAAGCCACGGCCTTCGCCGTTTTATATCAACCTTTGTCACCTCTCACCTCTCACCTCTCACCTCCTCTTTCATAACCTAATCACCACGTCTCCTCCCTGGAAATTTCGATCCAGAGAGTTCGGGAACAAGCGAGCGCTTCCTCCATTCGATCAGGTTTGAACCCCAAAACTATTAGTGCTTCCTTTTTCTCTTCATCTTACTTCATTTTTCCTAATTTACTCGCCGTTATTCTGCTCTCAGTAGATCTCTCAGCGTTTTCTTACTCGTACCGTCTAGAGCTAGGTATATATGCTTATCCTCCGTTTCACTCTAAATTTTCAATTCAATCCTTTCAAGCAATGGTTGGTCGATCTATTCTCTATTCATAGATTTAGATGATGTTCGCAAAATGAGTTTTCGTTCTCTGCAGGACGAGTTCTTTTTCGACCAAATATTCTGATTATACAGACCTATTTCTCATGGCAATCAGATCTCCCGGTTCAGTCCTTAAAAAAAGCGTCGTAGTTACTATTGCAATCCTCTTATTACTGGATATATCTCAAGTGTTAACTGTTAGAATGAAGTACTCTTATGAAATTTCACTGTAAGCTTCATCTAATCCATCTCTAACTTGTTTTCAGATCCGTTTCTTCCAACAGCTATAAAATGAGCGTGGTGGGTTTTGATCTGGGTAATGAGAGCTGCATTGTGGCTGTAGCTCGTCAGCGTGGCATCGATGTGGTGTTAAATGATGAATCCAAACGTGAAACACCAGCTCTAGTTTTCTTTGGTGACAAACAAAGGTCAATCGGCACAGCAGCAACTTCATCCATCACCACCAATCCTAAAAACGTTGTTTCCCAAATAAAACGCCTTATCGGGCGCAAGTTTGCTGACCCAGGCGTCCAATTGGACCTTCAGTCTCTGCCGTTTAAGGTATCAGAGGGACCTGATGGTTCCCCATTGATCCATGTGCGGTACCTTGGTGAAGAGAAGGTCTTCACACCTACCCAAATTCTTGCCATGGTTCTTTCCAACCTCAAAGCTATTGCCGAGAAAAACCTAAATGCTGCGGTGGTAGATTGTTGCATCGGCATCCCCATATACTTCACAGATTTGCAGAGACGTGCAGTTTTTGATGCAGCTTCCATTGCAGGTCTGCGTCCATTAAGGCTGTTCCATGAGACGACTGCAACAGCATTGGCTTATGGTATTTACAAAACTGATTTGCCAGAGAATGACCAGTTGAATGTGGCCTTTGTTGATGTGGGCCATGCTAGCATGCAAGTCTGTATTGTGGGTTTCAAGAAGGGTCAGCTTAAAATCTTGTCCCACTCTTATGACAGTTCTCTAGGCGGGAGAGACTTTGATGAGGTTTTATTCAAGCACTTTGCTGCCAAGTTCAAGGAGGAGTACAAAATTGATGTGTACCAGAATGCACGTGCATGCATCAGGCTCCGCACGGCATGTGAAAAGCTCAAGAAGGTGCTCAGTGCAAACCCTGAAGCTCCAATGAGCATTGAGTGCTTGATGGATGAGAAGGATGTCAGGGGGTTCATTAAGAGGGATGAGTTTGAGAAATTAGCTGCTCCAATTTTGGAGCGGGTCAAGGAACCTTTGGAAAAGGCTCTTGCAGAGGCAGCATTGACGGTAGACAACGTTCACTTCGTGGAGGTGGTTGGGTCAGGGTCACGTGTCCCTGCAGTTATCAAGATTTTGACCGAGTTCTTTGGGAAAGAGCCGAGAAGAACAATGAATGCTAGTGAATGCGTGGCACGTGGCTGTGCACTGGAGTGTGCCATTCTTAGCCCTACATTCAAAGTCCGGGAATTTCAGGTACTAGTCTGTGTACTGCATTAAGTTGGTTTAGATACCTTGTGACGTGACCACAGTGAGCATTTAAGTTATAATGATGATCTTTTCACTCTATAATCAAGACAATCTAGAATGTGACATGCAATTAAGCCTCTTTACTGTAGACTTGGTTGCTAGCAGTTTTTTTAGTGTAGACTTGGTTACTGTAGACTTAGTTTTTTAAATTTGGCAATTCTTAATTTATGAAATTTATTGTACAATGCAGGTCAATGACAGTTTTCCTTTCTCAATTTCCTTGTCATGGAAGGGTGAAAATGGAGTGGAGAGCAACACCCTTGTATTCCCAAAAGGGAATCCATTGCCTAGTTTGAAGGTGTTGACGTTTTACAGGGCTAGCACATTCTCAGTTGATGCCGTCTATATTGACCATCCAACAAAGATCAGCACATACACGGTCAGTGCTCAAATGTTGGCACGTGCCTCTAAAATGTCATTTCATGCCACTGTCTATTTTTGTGTGGTCTCTTTCCTGTAGAAAATGAGAACATTGCATTTTGCTGTTTAGTCCAACTACCCATCTGATTAATTTGCAAGGGACCTGATGAGTCGCCCTTAAGATGTTTGTGTCTCCAGAGTATAGTGGCTACTTTTTATATAGGTTTAAATCTCTGTAGTTATTGGCTTTTCATGGTTGGCTTTGCACCTGTTTGTCAGGCAAATGAGCTATTATTATAATATTTAATTTCTCTAAACTTGTATCTAAAATGCTGGTTGGATTTTATTGTTTGTAGATTGGTCCATTTCAATCCAGCACAGGGGATAAGGCCAAGCTGAAAGTTAGGGTTCGCCTGAACATCCATGGAATTGTCTCTGTTGATTCAGCAACAGTAAGTACTTGGGCATTTAAACTCTAAAATAATTTCAACTGCCAAAGGTCCCTTTTTGGGTAATTTGAAGGAACTACGTAGGCGATATTAATTCCAGCTTCTTGCTGGACATGTCTCTTCCTTCTTTTGGGAATTCTACCACTTAGATTTCTTGGAGGTACTTGAATACAAGGGTTGTTATAGACTAACAAGCACCTCTTATCCTGGTTGTTTTCTTCAGTTCATGGTTTCTTCTATATGCGACTGAAATATTATTATTGTCACTTAATTGTTGCAGATGATAGAAGAGGAGGAAACGGAAGTTCCTGTCTCCAGCACAAACTTAAACGAACCACCTAAAGAGGCTGCAAAGATGGAAACTGATGAGTCTCAGAACGATGCAGCTGCTGCTGGGGCAGATGTTAACATGCAAGATTCCAAACCTGAAGCAGATGCTGGTAGTGCTGCTCCTGGGAGCGAAAACGGTGTCCCACAGTCTGATGACAAGCCTGCACAGATGGAAACTGAGAACAAGGTAACATTGATATTACTCAGGTTTTTGTATACATTTCTTCTTGTTATAGTTCTTTTTTTAAGCAACTCAAGTTGATGCACCAAAAACATGAAAACCTATAGCTTATGAAGGGGATAAAATTTTCAATTTTGCTGACCTGTTTTCTATTATGAAATTAAAAAGAAATGTCTTGCACATATCCTCTTCTTTGTTTTGCATGATGCTGTACAAATATCTGTCTTTGCAATTTGAGATATCCTTTTGATATCGGAGATTCATTCATCAGTCAGTGAAATAATGTGGCATATTCTGCTGTAATAATTTACCTGCCTAATGCGAGAGAACTATTTTTTTTTTTTTTTTATTTTTAGGTCGAGTCCAAAAAGAAAGTAAAGAAGACGAATGTGCCAGTGCAAGAAGTGATATATGGTGCATTGCCAGCTGAGGAGCTGCAGAAGGCATGCGAAAAAGAATTTGAGATGGCTCTTCAGGATAGAGTTATGGAAGAAACAAAAGACAAGAAGAATGCCCTTGAAGCCTATGTGTATGACATGCGTAATAAGGTAACATAAATCACAATTTAGACAGAGGATCTATAGTGATTATATAACTGCAGGTTTAAGCAATTGTCAGATCATTGCAAAAATGCCTCTTTTAACTTCTTAAAGTTGTATATTGGAACAAAGAACCAGAGGAATGTCTCCTGAGCATCTCTCTTATGCTATCTTTTAACATTTTGTAAGCAAGGGAAGTTGAAAATAAGGACACCCGTTTGATGCAACATCATTGTGCATCTCATATTTCTGAAACTTCAATGAATTATCATTCAATTATTGTAAGATACTGAGTGTTAACGTGGAGAGTAATTGTTTAAAATTGATTTGAACTGAAATGTGTTCATTTTTGTTGTCACTGTAGCTCTATGACAAGTACGGTGAATTTGTAGTAGACATAGAAAAAGAAGCCTTCATAGCAAGATTACAGGAGATTGAGGATTGGATCTATGATGAAGGTGAAGATGAGACTAAGGGAGTCTATGTAGCAAAGCTGGATGAGCTCAAAACTGTAAGTCAATCATTTTAGCACACATTTTGATGGAACTGTTATCAACTTTTTGATTGGCATCCAAGGAGCTTGCATGCCTCTTACAAAAATACACTGCCCTCTTTTTTCTTCATTTATGTTGTATTGGTAATCTTACTTGCCTCTCTTTTTTCTTCTTTTTCTTTATTGCAGCAAGGTGACCCAATTGAGCAGCGTTACAAGGAGTGGACAGAAAGGAAACCAGCTGTTGATCAACTAATGTATTGCATCAATAGTTTTAGAGAGGCAGCTTTGTCCAAAGATCCCAAATTTGAACACATTGACATTGAAGAGAAGCAGAAGGTATCATAGCACGTTTTCTTAAACCATAGCCAATATCAAGTGGGATTGGTAAATGGTTACTTCTAGGAAACTCGGTGTGCAGAAAGTCTTTTGGGGCTTAATTGGGTTTTCTTTTCTGTGCTGTCAAATTCCTCTTTACATTTTGCTATTATCTCTGGATAAGGGATGATGTAATAGTGTGATATATTTTTTTGTAGTAATCTTGTTTATGGCTTTGCTGTTGTGTTTATCTAGGTTCTAAATGAGTGCTCTGAAGCAGAATCATGGTTGGCAGATAAGCTACAGCAGCAAGGTGCCCTGCCCAAGCATGCCTCTCCTGTTGTTCTCACTGCAGACTTAAAGAGGAAGGCTGAAACTCTAGACAGGTAGTTTATTCTAGTAAATTGATTGTCCCTTATGCAGAGGAAACACATACCCCAATAAAAGAAAAGCAACTATCAGCTGCCAGAACTTCAAAGAGCCCCTCTTGCTGACTGGGCGATTGCTTTACCTTATTTATGTAGCTTTCTTGGTAACCCTTTAATTCATCCATCCAATTGGGAAACTCTATTGGTTAAACAACACCCTGAGTTGATGAATAATGTCTGTGAAACTTGATTTTTTGGAGGACCACATCGGGAAGCTGACCCAGTATTCCTAAAAGTAGGGGGCATGAGCTGGGCAGGTGCGAGGGGTTCCCCTAATTTATCAATCTGAGGCGCCCTCACAATTGTAAACCCCGCACTTGGGTCCCCTAGGCTAGAATCCTGGTTCCGCTCTGCCCCTATGGTCGGGTCGTTTGTATCAGGTTCAACTCCATTGAGTAATCCTGGTTCCGCTCTGCCCCTATGGTCGGGTCGTTTGTATCAGGTTCAACTCCATTGAGTATCCATATGGAAATTCATTGGAGAACTCTTGTAAAAGATCAAAAACTATATAAAGGAAAATTAACTAGTATACAGCCTGACTGGCATTATGTTGTTGGTACTAGGTGGTTGGTGCAAGGGGTTTACATAGTTCTTAGATCTAATAACAGACACAGAAAGTAACTTTGTTTTCAACTGTTGACAGGTTTTGCAAGCCGATAATGACCAGGCCGAAGCCACCTCCAGCCAAGCCTCAAACTCCATCTCCACCTTCAACACCGCAACAGGAGGCACAAACTCCACCCCCATCTGATCAGGAACCTCAAAACCACCATGAAGAGGGGGCCCAGCCTTCCGAAGAACCGGAGTCTGCTGATCCAATGGATACAGATAAACCTGAAGGGAACTCCCCTCCCAGTGCATAAGTTGTGATATCTATGCAAATTGCCTTATTGAATATGTTGTCTAATGGATCCAAAGTGTAGGGACATTGTCTTTTTATGGTTTAGTTATTGTGTGTTAGGGGAATTTGACTCCGCCGTGCATGTGGTTCTCTAGTTTTATCATTATTAAGCTATCTCAGTCTGGAAGTAGCTTTTTTGACTTGTTGGTTTATCTTGTTTTTGTATGGTGGGGTAATTCTGGGTTTTATTTTAAGGTGAATTTTTTTTGTCATCTTATGGTATAGTCTCCAAAAATTACATGTTTGAATTGTTCTCTGAAATGGATATATCATTTTTAGACTAGCAAAATGGATTTATGTTTACTACGTTTTGCTTGTACACGTTTGTTGGATGACGTTGGTCAGGTGGCTGTTGGGTTCACTGAGCGTGTGATACAGATGCTGTATGCCAATCATGCAGTGTGGTTTGCATTCAACATGTGTTGCTGGTTGTCGGTGCTATGGCTTTATACTGATCAGGAGTTGCCAGTGCATTGAGGAAATTAAAATTACCAGTGAACAGTGAATTGAGGTTGCCTCTCCCTAAAAACTGGGGTAGAGCTCAAACACTAGTTATCCAGTAGAGATTTGTATTATACAACATACAAATTTCTTTTGTTGAGTCTGTGCTTCTGGGTTTTTAATGATTTGTACTGTTGCACTGTTGATGGGAATCTGAGTCTTATTTTTCTTTGTATTCCTCTTCTTTTTTATGACCCGAGTTGCAGCCAATAACCAGCCATCTGGAGTCACTAGGATGTCGCTGGTAATCTTTTTATTCATTGATGCTGATATCTTTGCACTTTGAAACACATCTGACCTGACTTGCACAATTGAGCAGCTAATTTGTTCTTGGGAGATCGAGCAGCCCCAGCTGTCGAACACCGTCCAAATTGGTTTCTACGACTGGTCATGATAGGTTGATTGGTGGTGCTGCCACTGTTGCTATTGTTTAGATGAGAAAGATTTGGTGCTGTTTAGGCTCTGAAAAATTTCATTGTTTATTTCGTACCATGATACATAATAATGTAATTGTTTACTTTGAACTACATGATGCAAAAGTTGAAAAGACATTTTAAATAAATCACCGTCGAAACATGATCAGATCGAGAAGCGGACACCGTACCGAAACATGCCCAGCCGACCATGATAAGAGCCAGACCGAATCTGTATCGATTTCTGTGGAAAATGGAAACACTTCTGTATATTGTGTTCAATGATCGACCTCAAGTGACACTCAGGTATTTCAATATGCTAAAAGATCTCCAACACATGTGAAGTCCATTTTTCAGGATGTTCTCCCCATAATTTAATTTCAAGCATATTCATTATGTTTACACAAATAAGAATCCGTGATCACTTTATTTGTGGACAACACGAAGTTCCAGCGAGTCTTGCTAATTCATGAATTTATTTGAGCAAAGTAACTGATACAATATATTTTATGCATAAAGTTTAACTAGAATGAATTTGCCACACAATTCAATGTTTCCATGTGTATTTTAAATCTATTTAAGCCAAGTTTGTAACATAAAATCAGTGGAATTCACTAAATGTTATAAAATAGATACAACATATTTTACACAAAAATTCGAATAGAACGAATTTATAACACATCTAATGACTTTGTACACATTTTTAAACAATTCATGCTAATATCGATCAGATATGCGACTAATGCATTTTAGAAGCATTTGAGATGTCCCTCCTTTGTCTTTGGAAAAATCGACTTGCTTGTTGTCTCGAAAAATTGCATGCTGCCAGTTTTTGACCAATGTTCTCTCCAAAATCGCTACTAATATGTATAATGTACTTTTTTCTAAGTATATTCAAATTGCTTCATGTTATGGAGACAATATTTCTCATATGGAGTAAGGTGCAAACAAATCGAATTCGATCAAATTAGCTAGACTTTGAGTTTAATTTAAAATTATTTCAAACTAAATCGAACTTGAATTAAATTGAACTCGAGCTAAATCGAACTCGAACTAAAATCAAACTCTAAACGAACTCAATTATTTTAAATTTTATATTTATTTTCATATTATCATAAATAATTAATATTTTATTAATTTAATATTAAAAGTTAAAAAATGACTAATATTTATTAATTTAATAATAAATTTATAATAAATTATTAGTTTTATAATAAAATAATATATTATTATATATATTATTAATTAAATAGTTAAAAATATATGCAAATAACTACATATTGAACTAGTTCATTAAAAAATTATCGAGCCGGACTCGAATCGAACTGACATCAAAGTCTAATCAAACGAACCGAACTCAAACTAAAATCAAATCAAACACCAAATGAATTATGATTTTTTAGTCGTAAATTTTGAAATTTGGATAAATAATGTTTTGTGAATAATATGATACGTCCTGATCTGAGAGGCCAGAGCATATGTAAGAGAATATAAAAAGAGATGTTTGTGTACAAAAGTTACACTAACCTTTATTGCTCTTGAGTGTATGAATGAGTAAGAATCGTCTTATCTACAGGTCCCAGGGCTAGTCCTTTATAAGGAATGACTCATAATTGCGGATTATTAACGTGTGTTAATGAGTCATTATGTGTCAGATCATGACACTAATCAAGTATAATGATAGCGAGTTACTGGGCATTTATGAGTTAACAACGGTCCTATCTGAGAATGTTTTGAGTGGATTCTTTAATGGATTTATTCAGACTTTATAATGCCTGTTCAAGGAATGTATTGGACTGTAAGGGTTCAACCCCAGTTAATAATTAATTGAGCTTTCAGAAATACAGTCTATCATTAGCTCATGAAGTGGGAATGTGTCAAAATGATATATTTTAAGGTTTTGTATCATGCAATGGTAACCTCGTGATTGTAAAACTATCACAGATATTTTTATAGGGAAGTAGTCATAATTACGGATTATTAACTTACGTTAATGAGCATTTATGTGTCATATCTTGACATTAGTCATGTGTAACGACCAAGTTTTTTAAAATAATTTTTTTAATTGTTTTAACGGTTTTGATAAAATCTGACATTAAATTTTTGAGAAAAAATAGATTTAATAAGTTTTCTATGATTTAACTGTTTTATCTCATGTTAAGTCTGTTAAAACCGTTAAGATATAAAAAAAAACGCATTTAACAATTAAATATTTTTTTGTTTCAAATCTTAATAGTTAGTGACTCCATTTTTTTTAAATGTAAGTTAATGCCTTAATAAAAAAGTCCTCTGAAACTAATAATCTGATTTCTAAGATTCTTTAAAAGAGAAAACAAAAGACTAATTTATATCATTAATATATCAATCCAAATAGTAAAAAATCGGTCTCGGATGCATGGCAATGAATGTTAGGGACCAATTGCCATTTAAGTAGTGCATCCATGAAGCCATATGATCAGGGTTTTTCATAAGCACTTAATTGGTGCCAACTGCCAATTCATGCCAGAAATGATCAACTGATGCAATGTTTGATTAATCCAGAAACTTCTGTTATCTTGCATCAATGGTGCATTGTCTGGTTAGCCAATTAGTTCAGAGTACTATATTTCTGATTATGTTTTGCTTAAAAGTTAGAAAAGCAAAGCTACACTTATTGTGTTACAAAACTAGAAACTGATGCATCATAAATAAGTGTGAAAAAAAATTAAGTAACCATCCATCAAAAATAGTTCCAGGGCATTTCATTTCCACTTTGGAATCATACATTGACAACGAAAAATAGACCACAAGTTCATAACAGAGAACAAGAAAAAGGAAAAAGAAAACAGATGAATTAGAGGATCTCTTTTGTTAGTGGAGAAGGTAAGTAAGAACTAGTGCCAAAATCATGAGAATATAGGCCACCACTTGATCAATCATCTTCCCTTGATCAAGCAGTGATGTCGGAGCTGAGGCGCCTCTGACATGTCCGGAGAAAGAAGGCTTTGAAGTCTCTCTCGGAGAAGTCATTCTAATTTCTTGTGAATTGAGATCCTTAAAGCTGAGATATCTTAGAGAACTAAAAAAAAATTTTTTGGTGAGGTTTCATCTGCTATAGTTAGCTTATATAGCAGTTGCCACTTGCCAGTTGGTAATATACTAATTTTGTTTATTTCAAATCGGTATCTTGCATTTCTAATTTTGTTTATTTTCAATGCGTATCTATTAGGTCTGATAAACCCTATTTAGTATTTAGGTTTTCTGATGTTAATAGTATTTTAAAATATTGCTCACAAAGAATTGACACTTTTGATAAAAGGACATAAAACTGACATTTTTGATAAAAGAAACTTATTTATCCATGTTTCCATCCAAGTAGCACCTTGCAATCATGAATTTATATTCTCAGTAACATTAATAAATGTTTTTTTTTCTTAATGAAAAAGGATGAACTTAAGTTAACGGCTGATTTGTATTATGACGTAAATACAAATAGTACCACCAGCTGCATCCCAGAAGAGTAAATAAAATATAATTAAAAAGAAATCAACTGGTTCTGTCTTCATATCAACAAATTGAATTTAAAGAAATAGCACAGTAGGACAGTACCATTGCATTATCACGAAGGATAAATTATTAATGTATGCTTTTGTCTGTATGCGGATGAACACATGGCTATAGAAAAGGGATGTGATTCCATTTATAATACAAATTAAATTAAAGAACCATTTTTATAATTATGTCATAACTGATGGTGCACTCATAAATTATTTTTTCCCCATTAATTGAAGTCTCTAACAACGTTGAGCCCTCTGTAACAAATAAATAACAATGGACAAATTGGAATGGCTCTGCCAAATCTATCCTCTCTTAAATCAAAAGGCGCATTCATAAATTCTATTTTTTGTAATTGTTCATAATTTCTATAGTCAAATCAAATATCCATTAAGTATGTAATTATTTCATAAATGTCACCAGAAAAAAAATGAACATTTTATTGATGAGAGCCAATTTGTTCTAGTAACTAACAAGTTGTATTAAATTAGACAGCATCGATTTATGTGTGCAGAAACAGCGTATGAATGGAGCCATTTTGTATTTCAGTGAATATGCTGGTACATGTAGTCATTGACGAAAATGGCTGTACCACTCTTGCTAGTTGCTATCGATGACAAATGCACACAAGAATATTCGAATAGTGCAACCAACTTGTATTAAGTTAATACAACATGCATCCAAACTGAGTTGTGACTTGTGATATCATTTTTAGATATTAAATTCTAGTAGAAGAAAGGTTCTCTTTCTTTTGTTGTTTTCCTGTACCCTCATCACATACGTAAATAACACACACAACATGACATAAAATGGAGGTTACTTAAACTTAATTCTTAGCACACTTATGCTCCCCTGGTTCAATTATTAAAGAAAAGAGTGATAAATTGTTGCTTTCTTAAAAAATATGGTTCATTTCTTCATTTTTTTAAAATGATTTGACTAACATTAACAGAATACATTTCTTCTGGAGTGATTTCTCAGTGTTGCATGCTAAATCCTTTTGAGCTTGTAATGAAGTACCAAGCTTCCTAATCTATACCCAGCATGCTGGTACAAGCATATGTCACCATGTCGGAACTGGTACAGCTGATGTACAAATGTGGATTGCCACGCTGGCACAGTACCAAACTAAAACTAAAAAGGACCAGATTACTACAAGCTTCCCATGACTGGTATTCTGCTTTCTGATTACCCACATTAATAAGTATTATTTTTCCCTGCTCCTTTCTTTCTGGCTTTGTGGGGGTTTTTGATACCTTTTATTTTGGTTTCCTTCGTATATGTTCTACTTTCTTCACTTGGTTATTACAAACTTAACATACGCATCTGAAGGAAAGGAGAAAATCAAGTTCTCATACTCATTAAGTACAATTTGTTTGGTAAACCAACCCAATGCAAATAATTCTGATCATGGTTGGTAACAACTAACAAGGCTATATTTTCCATATAGACACAAATCGACAATAGCATATCCATGGGCTTATTGTTACATGATCGTTAAAGTAATTGAACAACAACCTCCTGCTACATGATGCATGCAATAATGTATATATATACATATTTAAGCTGCGCTCAGCGCTCATTTTATACAGGAGGATGGATCACTTGACTGTGGGATTTCGAATATATTAATTTAAAACAAATTAAAAATGGAAAAGTTTTTATACACATTTTGTTAAATATAGAATAATTTTGTTTCATATTTCATGCAATTTAAGTATCAGTTGATAGTTCATAAAATCTATTAAATTTTAATAGTCACAAATTGTACAAAATTTTGTTGATAGTTTTTGAACTATCAAATAATGTTTAAATTGCATAAAATTCGTAACAGAAAATCATAATATATCTATAATATTTTTTTATCTTTAAAATTTTTCGAATTTATCTAAAAGTCTACTATCAGAGTTGTCAAAATTCTCTTCTTGTTTTCGTGCAACTAAATCTACACAAGGGCACGGAAAGGAAACCGGGCAACTTACCTTTTTCATTTTCTGCCTATGACATCAAGGTAATATATATATATATATATATAGTTGATATAATAATTATCATGACAGTACTAATAAAGAGCTGTTAGGATCCATACATGCGAGATGAACTTGTGTATTGAAGGAAACGGTCAGCATCGTATTCTTTTTTTTTTGTGATATCGGTTAGTAACTTAGTATCGTAATCAGGGTGTCAATGGGTCGGGTCAATTTCTAATCGGGTTATATTATTTTATTATTTTTTGATCCGATTATATTCGGATAAAAAATCTTGATTCATACCCTATCCGAACAGGTTACGGGTTGACCCGACTTATGTAAAATAATTAAATATTTATTAATTATTTTAAATAATTAAATATTAATTAATTTATAAATATCTTAGTTAGTGTATAATTAATGTATATTTAAATTTTAATTAGTACTAAATCACAAAATTACTTCAAAAAGCACAATTAGTCGGGTCGGATCAGATTGATCCGAATCCGACCCGATCCGATTCGGATTAAAAAAATTAAACTCATACCTGACCCATTTATGTTTGGTCATGTTGGGTTGGATCAATAATTAACACATGTAAGATTCATAACTAATGATGTAAAATCCTTCACGTTCACGGAATCAATTAATTCTTACCATCGTTACTGGTTTGTTTTCTGTTAATGTAGTTCAAGAATTTTGATCAAGTTGTACGATTGAAGAAAAAAAAATACTTCAAGATGGAAAAAAAATCCTTGAAGTTTATTGAGAATAACTAAAATAAAATTTTGATCAAGCTGTACAATATATATTTAACGTATCATTCAATTTAATTAATATGTTTCTTGCTAAATATAATAATGGACAATACAAAATTAAAAGGATCGAAGTGTTTTGTGACAAGAATCGTTATTTTTGTTCAAAATTAAGACGGGGTTATTTCGGTAAAAATATAAACACTAACATCAGTATATGCTATCAAAATCATGGCTATATATATTCAATATGATTCAAAGGCCTTGATCAGTTTTAAATAGATCTAAGTGGACACGGTCACATAGAGACACCAAGACATCCCAATTAAGCTAGACACGGGGATACCAGGTCTCTTCTATTTATTGGCACAATGAGTGTGAGAGTTCCGTGTCCAGCTCCGACACGGATTAGAACGCCACCTTTTTTTTTTCCGGTTGGTGCTACAAAAACGCCACTCTTGAAAATGAATTCGGCAAGCCTGCATCTCTTTTACCATTCAAATTTGACTGCGAAAATTTCTATATATAAATTGGATTAATTGTGATTGAAATAACAAAATTTTCAGAATGTGCAATTGTTATTATGAGCTCTTTATACATACTTTTAGGATGTCAATTATTGATCCGATCTCATGGGTTAATCCGACCCGATACGAATCCAATCCGACCCGATATGATTCGAAGATAAATGGGTCGGGTATGAGTTTAATTTTTTTATCCGAATCGGGTCGGATGGGGTTCGGGTCAACCCAACCCGGTCTGATTAATTATGTTTTTTGAAGTAATTTTATGATTTAGTACTAATTAAAACTTAAATATACACTAATTAAGATTAATAATAAATTAATTAATATTTTACTGCTTAAAATTATATACAAATAAATAATAAATATTTAATTATTTTATACAAATCATGTCGGGTCAATCCATGACCAATCGGGTCAGATATGGATCAAAAAATTTTGACCTGAATTTAATCGGATTAAATTCGAATCAAATAAAAAATAATAATAAAATAATAATGTGACCCGACCATTGAAAACCCTGCATACTTTGTTGTTCCTATCCACATTTTTTTTTCTTCATTTTCTTTTTCTAAATATTTGTGCTCGTTCCGTTATTGACGGAGTTTGGGCATTAAATCTGATCATTGCTCGAGAAATTTATTGCATCCCTGATTCGTATTCGGTTCTTAAATCAAAAAAATAATTAACATGCATGTAAAATTAAATAACATTGAATTCATCATCCTAATTACATACATAATAATCATAACTTATACATGAATAAATCGGTTGACTCAAAAGAGTTCCTATATTCTCAAATTAGAAAAGAATGATAGAAATTAGAAAGAAAAAATAAGCTAATGACGAAATAAATAGGTAACGAAGAGTAAGAGTGCTATAAGCGCGCATGAGAATATAAGTTATTCCTCAATCACATTTCCGTCAATGCGGCGGCTGTAGCACTCTTATGGCCTTGGGTTACCAATGTTATAGTAACATGATATGTAAATTATTTATCAATAATTTATTTTTTTTATCTTTAAATCAGATATTTTATAAATAATTCATGAGTTTAATAAATCGTGAGGATTGAAAAATGCACGACAAGATGATTTTATCAATCGGTTACATAATAAAGTTCTAACGAAGGATAATTGTGATGATGCTCTTCATAGAATTTCCCTGAGGAGGTTGAAAAAAGAGCAATGTGCAAAGGGGTGTGACATGACCGGATTTTTTGATTTTATATCAAAGCTCATAAAAAAACATAGATCAAGAGATAATATTGAAGTTTGTGTGAGAGGAGAGACCACAAATCAAACATGACTACTATGAAGTATGAAGTACTAAAAGAGGTGGTCGGATTGTCATATAATGGCGTTGATAACAAGATATTATTTTTCAACTCTCATTGGTTTGACATAACTAATAGTTTCAAGATCGATCATGAACATAATTTTATTGAGGTCAAACACACTTTAACTTTTTGCACAAATGAGTCATTCATACTAGCATGTCAAGTGACTCAAGTCTACTATTATTAACCTCTGAAATATTAAAAAAAAATAGAGAGAAAATATGAAAAAAGGGGAGAAATGGAAAAGAGGAGGAGCGAAAAACTCTAGATGATATAATCCCAATAAAATATATATCATGTCAAAAGATTCAGTATATTGATATAACCTAAGCATAACTCCTATGGTACTTTGACTTCATCGTATAATACAGAGTCCTTATGAAAGTCGGATACTAAATGATTAGTTAAATGCTAAATATGAATAGCATTTAGTTAAATTAATATTTAGTTAAAGTGTTAATATACTGAGCTAACATTTAATTAAATATGTTATTAGACTTAATTAAGCATCAAAATGATAAAAAATTCTTAATTAAGAACAACATCAGGATATAATATTTTTGATATAGATATTGAGCTATAATGATAAAACTGAAAAAAAAATGCAAAGAAAAATGTTATATAGCGAAAATAATTTGTGATCTATGCAAATAAGGACAATGAGAATTGAAAATATTCATGATGATTAGCATGTATTGTGGGATTTTTTATGAAAATATCATAATTTTGGATAAGGAGAAATATCAAAATAAATCTGGGAAAATAAAATACAAAGAAAAGGGATTTTCTGATTGGACTAGGGAATTTTTTGGGTGCAATTGAGGAACAAAGCATCATATAGGTACAAGTTGGGAATGACAAGCAATGGAGGAACCAAATTTAGACAATGGAGTAGTAATTTGTCGGCGGGTACCGCGGGTACGGGTTGGGTACACCCGCGGCGGGCGCCAGGTAGGACGGGCACGGGTACGGCGGGCACGAGTAGACGGGTTTTTGTTTCAAAACCGTACCTTACCCGTCTCATACTCGTGCTCGTCACGGGTACCGGGGTACTCGGGCACACGAGTCGGCGGGTCAAACATTATAACGGTTTACTGAACCGTTATAATGATTTATGAAACGTTATAACGTTTCAGCAAACCGTTATAAAGGTTCAGTAAATTGTTGTAACGTTTCAGCAAACCGTTATAACGGTTCAGTAAATCGTTGTAACGTTTCAGCAAACCGTTATAACGATTTATGAAACGTTATAACGTTTCAGCAAACCGTTATAACGGTTTCTGAAATCGTTATAACGATGGGTACGCGGCTACGGGCACGGGCGACGGGTGGCGGGTACACGGGCGTGGGTACGCGGGTAAACGGGTACGGGTACAACGAGTTTTTTCCAAAAAAAAACTGACCAGCTCTTCTCAAACCCGTACCCGTCTACCCGCCTATACCCTGCACGGGTACGGATACGGCACGAGATACACGGGTACGAGTTGTACCCGGCGGGTTTTAGCAAACCTCTACAATGGAGAGTCCAATGAGAAGAGGGATCTTTGTATAAACCTCGTGCATATAGTTTGTTCCTCAATATACATGACATGTGGGGTAGTTTATGTATAGAGGTGGCAATCGGGCGGGTCGGGTCGGGTTCGGGTTCGGGTTTGACGGGTCGGGTCGGTTTGACTTTTTAGAAGAAATCGGGTCGGGTCGGGTCGGGTCGGGTCAAGGTCGGGTCGGGTTGGGTCAATTTATATGTTGTGTTTTTTCATATCGTTGATAGATTTCGATTGGATTAAAGGTCATTTGATCTCGGGTCGGGTCGAGTTCGGGTCGGGTCGGGTCGAGTTCGGGTCGGGTCAGTTTGACTTTCTTCAAAAATTGGATTGGGTCGGGTTCGGGTCGAGTTCAAGTCCGGGCAGGTCGGGCGGGTTTCTCGGGTCGGGTCGGGTTCTGCCACCTCTATTTATGTACACCTAGACCACACATTGTTATGTGCCTTATTATTTCCTTTCTCTCACTGTTATATGGGGTCCGTGTTTCGAAGATAAGAGTGTAAGGTGTACAATGAATATAATGAGCCATGTCTAAATAAATGAAAGGACTAAAATTTTTAGAACCTCCCCGATCTGTTCTTTTCTTTTCCTCTTGATATCTTGACAACCAGATTTTTTAATTAATTATTTAAATAATCATATTTTTAATAATAAAAATGATTAAATTAAAATTTTAAAAATACGAATGACGGTATATCATTGTCAGTGACGTTGTGCAAATACGTCACTCAGACTGACGTATTTAAGCAAAGACGCCACTAAAAATAACATCTTTCATTTTTTTTAAACCAAAAATGGACAATCTTAACAAAATTAAGCCTTTGCAGCAGTCTTAAGGACAAAAGAAGTAGGACCAGGGGAAAAGCAGTATTATAAAGTAGGTAGGACCGGATAAGTGTCTTTTGTTGACTTTGACATGTATCAATGATTTGTCTCTTTAAACTTAATTGATGATTTATTTCTTTAAACTTAATTGAAGATGGAAGGCGTCAGGGAAAGGAAGAAGGCGTCATTTCCACTGGTGCTCTCGGTTCTATTTTTTTTTTTTTTGAAAAAATAACTAAAAATTATAAAAACATCACTACTAGTGATCTATTTGCAAAGCGTAACTGACAATGACGCGCTGCAATTCATATTTTTAAAATTTTAATTTGATCATTCTTATTATTAAAAATATGATTATTTAAATAATTAATTAAAAAAATCTTCTTGACAACAAATGGAAAATGAAAATTCTACAACCATGTCGAATTAGCATCAACATTAGTATCTATATACTAATGGAAAGCTCTCGATAAGCAGAACGCGTTATAGCAATTTGCTTCCAGTTTGGTGCAATGTACAACACTCGCATCGGAAATTAGGACTAGAATGCAATTTGAGAAGCTGGTGGATATTATAGGACTTTTTTTTTTTCAAATTTAGACTCTTAAAATCAGTTTGAATTTTGTTGGGTATTGAATGGAAAAATATTTGGTAAATATTCTCAAATTGATTTATATTCTCAAAAGGAAAGGAAAAGGAATTTTTTTAAGTTTGCGGTTCAATAGAACGAGTGCATTAACTTGACTAAATATACATGGTAACTGTGTGGTGCATGAACTTACCATAATTCTTTATGGCACCTACAGTGCATTGGCTTATCAATTTGTATATGCTCTTTTGGTTACTTTCGAGTTTCCTCCCCAATTCATTTTAAGCTGTCAGAAAATTTGCTGGCATTAGATATATTTATTTCTTTCCATTGAAAATTGAATTGGGAAGGAAGATACTACAAACCTCTTATGTAAGAAATTCTTCTTCAACCGTGACGTCTTCCAATCAAGAAACCAGATTTTAATTCTTCTCTATTTCCTTCTATTCTATTATATTGAATTGAATTCTTCTTGTTTCTCATTCCAATCAAGGGGTAAAATGGTAAACGCAGAAGAGAGAGATCATTTCATTGAAGCAAAGTGGGTAAAAAATTGAAGCAAAGAAAGCAGAAAAGACCTAACTAAATTTTTTAGTAGGGATATGAGCTACGACCATAATCATACCCATAATATGATGATTGTGACCCATAATTAGACCCAGATCCCTTATAGGACCCGTAATCCCCAAATCGCCGTGCACCTGGCCCATTAGGATATGACGGAGGTGGATAAACAGCTGTGGGTCCTGCTCTCTTTCCCTTGGGCGGGCCATTTGATGGTACAAAACCCTTACCATATGGATTTAATGCTGCAAATTTCCTTTTCTCTTCCCTCTCTCTTTCATTTATAGCCACCTTTCTCTTAATGTTCACAATGTTGAATTTGGACTCAATCTTACATGTTTCCACACATTTTATTACCGCCTTGAAGCAGTTGTTTTCTAGATTGTTTGCTGATTCCTGAAACAAAACAAAAATAAAAGGAATATATATGAGAAGTGTTCTTGAAAAGATGTGCGCAAAAAAATACTTTCAAGATTTGGTTTAAATATGAATTTGCTTTGGACTAACAATGATAACAAAAAAAAGTCTGCTTCTGTATTTCTAATTAAAATACAATGACAATGGTCAATATCATGTTTAAGTAACAATGCCATCACCAGAATGGACACTGTAATACCATTACATAAAGAAAGGCATAATCAATCCCTTTATTTATGTCTTTTGCAGCATGCAACATTCACAAAGAAAGATAAGATTGTGTGTGAATTTTACTGCTTTGCATGAAAGAATAAGTGCCATCATATGTAATGATCAGCCTCATTACTCATTGTGGTGGTAAGGGTACAAGCAATTACACAAAAGTAGAAAAGTTCAGATACTAAAAATATTTAAACAATCAAAATTGAAGCTTACTATGGAGGCAGGGGAGCCCTTTCCAGCTTTCAGAAAGGCATTAGCCTTTTCTTTTGCTCTTTGGAGGTATGACTTGAGTAGATCAGCTGGTGAAATCTGATCTAACATGCCAGCCTCATGTGCAACATATATCGCCTCGATCTCTTTTCCAGCATTTGCCATCTTGGCAACTATTTCTGCATTGAAAGAGAAAAGAAGAAAGTGTTAATTTAAGGCAATGTTATCAAGAACCCAATAAAAACAAAAATCACATGCAAATAACATCCAATATATTTAAACCATATCTAACCCCAATCTATTCATTCCCTCCCCCTCCCACTCCCACTCCCCCAACAAGACGCATAGGAAAAAAATGTAATGCAGAAATTACCATGCAGCAGCCTTTTCTTCTTAACTCTGTGCATCAAAACAAGGGCAAGGTAGGGTAGATTGAAACATTCTTAAACAAATGAGGAATTCAGTGGTACATGGGATGGATTTCATGTTTTACCAGGTATATGTGCTGCAGCCCCAACTTAACTCTATTTCCATTTGGGAGCATGCAAGATATTTGGGACATTGCATTATACTTGACTTCTACTTAGGCATATAATTAAATATTCCCAGTAAAAATGCAGACAACATGATTGAATAGTTGACGTAAGTCGTAACCAAAAAAATGATGCCTACAAAAAAAAAATCAATGGCAGAACCTCATGCATTATGAAATTCTTAAATTAAATCGCAATCTCTAGAACATGTAACATGTGCATTCTGTGAACTGCACTATGATTATAACTCTAGCAGGACAAATGATATCCCCAACAAACTCTGAAAGAAAAAAATATTACTGATTGCCATACAATTACCTCCAACTTTATCTGCGACACCAAGCACATGAGCGTACTTTGCAATCTCTCTCCTTTTCCCATGAATCAAGAAAATCTTCTCCAAATATTCATTTTTAAATCTCTCCTGAACTTGAAATACACCAACTATTGTCAGAAACAGCTGTCCCTCTGGGCGGCCTGGTTCTCCCTCCCCATCACCTTCAATCTCCCTCACCATTCTCTCACCGAACCGGGACTCCCATTTGAGCGCTACCTCAGCAGCTCTCTCTCTGACACTAATTGCTGCCTCCTTATCATACAGCAGCCTCAATATCATGGTAAAGATCCAACACTGCTCTGTGTCTCTCTCAACTTCATTCGACACAAAATCATCAATTGAATCAACCACAAGCCTTGCCGGGTCCACTGCCTCCTCCAGTGCACCCACTATATCCTGTCTGATTGCATTTATCTCCCTTCTGTTCTCCGAGCAGTACCTCCACAGAGAAGAGGCGTCCATGCGCCGACAAATCCAACTCAGGTCCGTACGCACGTCCGTACTCGTAGGAGCGCTCTGCGAGTCTATCTCAGCTACGATGGCATCTCGGCGAGACTGGAGATCGACGGTTGAGGCCGCCTCGGCGTTGGGAATGGACGCCTCCCTTTCAACGAGGGAATGGAGGGTTTGCTGAGTCTCCTTCTCAAGGGTTTCCAGGGATACATCGAGCGACTTGGCGCGCGCTGAGAGGGTTTTCTCGACCGAATTGAAATGGTCGGTTAGGGTTCTGGTGATGTTGGAGAGGGTGGTGATGAGGTTCCTGTGGGTTTCGAGGTTCGCGATTAGGGTTTGGATGGACTCTGGAATGGGTACCTCAGTCGCCATTGTTGCTTCTCTCTCGAATTCGTTATCGCCGTTAAGCCCTATCTGGCTATCCTATTCAAAATTTAGCGGGTTGGATTTTAAAGTGGGCTAAATCCGATTCGGGTTGGGCCATATAACGGTCAATTCAAAGCCTGCTAATACATGTGCCGTATTTAAAATAGAGTGATGAACTGATGATCCATTGACAATGGGTTATTTTGACAGACAATGCATCTCTGAATAAATATAAAAAAATATTTATAGATGTGTTTTTCTATTTTTATATTGATGGTTATTCAAATTTCATACAATTTCATTATTGTTTGATAGTCCATCAAATTTCATCAAATTTTCATGTAATTTGCAATGGTTCCAATTTAACGGTTTTTGATGGACTATCAAATGATAATAAAATTATATAAATTTTAAATGACCATCAATCTAAAAGTAGAAGAACACATATATAAACTTTTTTCCATTTTTAAGATTTTTTTGTATTTATTTAGAGGTTCATTGTTAAGGTTGTCAAAATAAATCATTGTCAACCTATCCCTTCTCTTTAAAATATGATAAGACAACTCCAGACCTAGTAATTTAAGGTGACATGGATTTCATTCATTGAAGGCTTGTGTTAATTGAATGGATGAGACTAAGTAGTCACTGCTATAGGAATAAATAATTAAAATTAAAAAGCACGAAAAAAACACAGTTACACGAAAATTATACTTTTGCCCAAACCAGAAGGAAAGTTTAATTTTATCAAACATAATATGTGCGTGCTAGAACTTTTCGGTAAGAATTTAGTCTCTTAAGGGTCCGTTTGGTAAATCAAGGAATAATTTTAAAAGAGTGATAATTTTGAAAGAGTGATAGAATAGTGTTTTTTTGGAAGAGTGGTAGAAGAGTGGTATTTTTTACTATTCGGAAGAGCAAAAATATCGTTTGGTAGTTGTTACTAAGAATAGTTAAAATATGAATAATTATGATACTAATAATGATGATGATAATAATAATAATAATAAAATAATAATCATAATAGTAAGATAATAATAATAATAAAGTAATAAAAAATAAGCATAATAAATAATAATATTATAATAGTAATATAATAAAAATATAAACATAATCATAATATAGTAATATAATAATAAAAATTATAATTACAATCATAATTATAATAATATAATAATAAGTAATCATAATTTTAATAATATAATCATAATATAATAATCATAATCATAATCATGATAATAATAATTATAGTCATAATCATAATAATATAACCATAATCATAATCATAATAATATAATAATAAAAATATAATCATAATCATAAAAATAATTATAAATAATTATAATTATAATAATATAATAATAAATTAATCATAACTATAATCAAAATATAATAATATAATATAATATAATAATAATAAAGTAATAAAAATAATCATAATAAATAATAATATTATAATAGTAATATCATAAAAATATAAACATAATCATAATATAGTAATATAATACTAAAAAATTATAATTACAATCATAATTATAATAATATAATAATAATAAGTAATCATAATTTTAATAATATAATCATAATATAATAATCATAATCATAATCATGATAATAATAATTATAGTCATAATCATAATAATATAACCATAATTATAATCATAATAATATAATAATAAAAATATAATCATAATCATAAAAATAATTATAAATAATTATAATTATAATAATATAATACAACATAATAAAATAATAATAAGTAATAATAATCATAATCATAATCATCATAATATAATAATAAATAATAAATAATCTTGATCATAATAATATAATTATAAAATAATTATATTTATATTCATAATATAATAATATAATATTAAAATTATATTTATAATAATAATAATTAATATAATAATACTAATGGTAATGATAATATAATAACAATAATGATAATAATAATTTAATAATAATAATATAATGATAATAATAATAATAAATAATAATCATAATATTAATATAATAATAAATTATAATCATAAATATAATATAATAATATAATAATACTAAATCTTAATCATAATCATAATATAATAATATAATATAATCAAACAATAATCTCTATTCCAACGAGAGCTAATCCGGTATTCCACCTATATGTTGGTATACCGGATTAGCACTATTCCGCGCTCTTCTACTTAGTCTAAATTTCGTTTGGTAAATTATTTCGTCAGAATAACAATTATATTTCTATTTTTTGCTATTCCATGGTGTGCCAAACAAACCTAGATTTTATTTATTGGTTCAGAATTATTTACATAGAGTAATGTCTCTCTTTTTTTTCAAAGAAATATCATTTTCTTTATGTTCTCGTTTCAGAACCTAACGTAGTAAGGCAAAGACATATCAAACGAAAAATAATGAGTACACATTCAATGTGCAGACTAGAAAAGAGGCAATATGCATGATCGGTCGACCATATTAATTAAATTATTTACTGACTTTGTACATTTAATTGAACCTTAAAGGTAGTTGCTTCACATGTTTCTCGCATCGGCATTGCTTGAACAATACTTGCTTGCTTGCATGTAAATTCGTCATATAATTTCAACCAGATAAGCACAAGAGGTCAGTCTTCAGACTCTGCTTTTATGTAAAATTGCGTGATAGGTTATTGAATTTTGATGTTTATTCATATTTGATTACTGACTTTTTATTTATCTATTTTTAATCACTAAATTTTGATGTTTATTTATATTTGATCACTCCAACTAGTTTTTTCACTCAAAAATAATTAAAATAAAATTATAGTTGTTGCCAAAATTAATTAGAATGAAAAATAGATAAATAAAATAAAATTATATTTATTTTTTCATTACTTTTTCAATTATTTTTTAGTGAAAAAACTAATTGGAGTGACCAAATATGGATAAACATCAAAGTTCAGTCACTATAAATGGATAAATAAAAGTTCAGTGACCAAATATGAATAAGCATCAAAGTTCTGTGACCTACCAGAAAGATTAACCCATATAAAATTTGTCATGTTAATTTATTTTGCACAAATTTGGTAACTGATACTTTGGACTACCTTTTGTAAATTTTGTGCTTCTTAGAAAGTAGTCTACTAATATTAATCTGTCCTTCAAATTATCCAAATTTGAATTCATATTATCAAGGGTGGATGTAGCGTATACCAGGGAGGGTCACTTGACCTCCCTGGATTTTAAAAAATAGTATTTTTAAGTTAAAGTTTTATTAATCTGACCTCTCCGAATTATCTAATTATTTTTCATTGAGAAAAAAATATTTAATATCGTGGATAATGAAAGAATTATGTAAAAAATTTAAAATATGAAGTCTCGTAGAGAAAATTTTCTTTATCGTTATGATTATTTATTATTTTAACTTTTATTTTTTATTATTTCTAATATATAAAAGATATTATTTTAATATTTTTATTTAATACCCGATTAGTGAATGAGTTTAAATATGATAAGTTACTGAATTCAATTACTGATCCAGACCAAAATCTTGCATCCGCCCATGCATATTACCATCACACAGGGTACTTTATTACCTTTTCCCATTGAAATATAGTGGAGAATTATGTAATTATCAACATCAAACAAAATTCACATCCTTTCCAGCAGAATGTATATCCATGACAGCAATTTTCAATGTCAAAGAATTATTCATCTCAACATGTTTACAACACATATTCACATCACCACACTCATAGTTTCTGCGGCTTTGATCTAAGTGAACAAATGTAATGGCTACTAACAAATTAAAAATAAATTCAGTAACTAATTTATCACAACAGAAAGTGCCTTTCAAGAAATTTACCTTAAAATTTTCTGCCATGAATGCCTCTCTGAAGGTTTTTCGGAATAAAAACTTTTTAGGTATATATAGTCTAGTGCTAAGATATTCTCTGTTAAGTTTGCACTTAATATTCATACTGAAAATTTTAACTCTCCTACTTCAAATAAAACATTTAACTCTCACCTTATGCTTAAAAAAAGAAAATTTTCCGAGTTGTGAACAAGACACAAGACAATATGAGGCCTAAAAAAATAAACTTCATTACTTCATAGCCTAAATTGAATTTTTTTTTTTCACAAGAAGTGTAGATTGTGGTCCCTTGTGCGCCAATTCACAAAAAAAAAAAAAAAAGAAAAACGGAGTACTCTTCCCAAAATACTTTTTTCATCCTGAATGGTAAAACCACTTGATTTTCATCAATTCATGAATCATTTTTTAATATTTTAGCTTAGTAAGTGGAATCACATGGTGGGGTCTACCAACTGACTCAACGTATCCTTTTGAATGGGATTGACCGTTCTTCACATTGATTATATTTTTTTTAGAAAAAGATGAGGGTCTAGCCTCAAATTTTATTGATATTAATTATTTGGCTTGTGATTACATTTACATACAGAAACTACATATTATGAAAGAAAAGAGAAATGGAAAAAAATAAAAGTAAAAAACTAAAATAAGAACACATTGATGGTCCCATTCACATTGATTATTCAAAAAGTAAATTTTACATATTGTCACAAACTAACCAAAACATAAAATAAGTTTGTATTCTACAAGGTCCATGTGAAAGATCACCTTTTGTAAATAAAAAAAAAAACTAGGACTCCACTGCAGTAAACTTGGGGACCAATTGTACAATTTCCTGTTATTCAATTAGAAAAACAGGAGACCATGTGAGATCATAGCATGCATGCATGGTTCATGCTAATTGTATCCTTGGATGCTTCTCGTTTTCCATTTGGTACAATTTTTAACAGTGGTGGTATTAATGAGCTCCTTATTTTTTTTAATATTGTTATTAGGTGATTTCTGATCCGATGAAATAAGAGCCCTTCATTTTTAACGATCGAACAATCACGATTAACAATGAAATACTCCCAATATGATTTATAAGAGAATCAACCGATGAAATTACTTCCGACAAAATTTTCATTAAAATGGTTTTAATCCATGACAGAATGACTGTTGTTATTATCATATTATTGTCAAGAAAACAATATATTCTTTCAAGGGGCGTTATGAAAAGTCAAAACAAGACGTATCAACAGTAGAGGCGGCCAGACTTGACGAAAGGGTGAAAAAATGATTTTTTGCGAGGGTCAAAATTTGAAATTTTCTTCTAAGCTCATTTTTCTAATTTATTTTGAATATATATTTAATTATAAGGATATCTGATAAAAAAAATTACTGCCGGAATCAACTGTTAATGACCCCTGACACCACTTGAATTAATCCACCTAAATGCAATTTATTAACCGAAATGTACATTAGAGAAGCGTATCTTTGACATAAATTTTGGAATTTAATGGCTCAAAAGTTATACATTAATTAATTAACAACAAGTCATAAAATCCTTGCAGGGAGAGGAGCACCGTGCCACAGTAGCACTAAGTAAAAAAAGAATGACATAACAGTAGGCGGGGGGGATGCAAATGACAGTAGGGAACAGATGAAAAATTAAGAAAATAATTGTAATTGTTTGCTTCTGAATGCATGACGTGTACGCACCCACCAACCACAAAGAATATCACAAAATAAAATAAATTATCTTTTACAAGAACAACTAAAAGAAAAAATATTTAACTGATTCAGTTCCTACGCTTCGCATTCATACACTCAAAAATTGACAATTGAATGAAAATTTGAAAGTAAAGTTGAAGCATGGACTTCAACTTTCAAGTAGAATAACAATTTGGAATGAACTCAAAAGTCAAAATTTCAAAGCTTAATATTGTGCTTAAAAATTAACTTTTATGCAATGATATATTAAAATGATTTAATAGTTTCAGTGGTAGCTAATTAAAATAATTTTCAAAAAAATCATGAGTTCAAACTTTCATAATCACAAAAATAAAATTTTTAAGTTAGACTTTCATCTTTCTCTCTAAAAAAAATAAATTGAAATGACAACACGTGGTCACTCATTGAATTTCTATTTAGGTGAGACAGGTAAGCATGTGAACTTTTGATGTTTGCCAAATCAGTGATGACTAAAACACCACTTTGGTTTACTAGATTCCTTTATCAAGGATATTAGAAAATTCACTAGAAGTATCAATCATCTCTCCCTCTCTCACTTTTTATTAAATAATGAGGTATATTAGTAACTACAAAAACCCTAAGCGTGAAAGAGAGAACACGAAAGTTTAATTATTTTTATTGGTTACCATAGTACCTTTATTATTATACAATATATTATATATTCTAGCTAGTAGCTTTTGCTATTTTCTTCAATGTAATTGATATAGCTTTGTGCCCTTTGAGGTCATTAAATATTAATTGTCCGCGCTCATTACTCATTAGCCAATTGCTAATTAACTTCTTTTGGTATTAAAAAAAATAAGTCTGAAACCAACGGTTAAAGGGGGCAGTGAGATTCCTCCAACCTTTAAAAGTGCTTTCTAATGAACGATATTAATACCTCCCTTGTCCTTGAAGTATGCTCCCGAGATTTAAAAAAAGAATCCATGTTAAGGTCCTCTCCATTATTTTCTGTTATATATAATGGTTATTTCTCTGTTTTAAGGGGGAAACAAATGGTAGTTATTTTGTTAGAACATCAATATCATGGAACAAAGAAGTATACAATATTTGTTCATATTCGCATATATTTTTAGAACAGCTATTCAGTACATAATAGAATGAGAGAGAGAATTTTAATAGGGAAGGGATCACTTGATAATGATTATTCAGATAATCTTGACAATGAATTTTTAGATAAATATGAAAAAATATTAAAAATAAAAAAAAACTTATGAATATGTTCTTATACTTATAGATTGATGGTGATTCAAATTTCATATAATTTTATTATCGTTGATAGTCCATCAAAGATCATCAAATTATAACAGTTGTAAATTATATAAAATTTTGATGGTCCGTGATGGAATATCAAACGATAATGAAATTACATAAAATTTCAATCATCATCAATCTATAAGTATAATATATTCATAAAAAATTTCTATTTTAAAGATTTTTTTTAGTATTTATTTAAAAATTCATTGTCAAGATTGTCAAAATAACTCATTGTCAAGTTATCCCCACCCATTTTAATAATTAACTTTGCCCAACCGATGAAAAATGACCAACTGGGGGTTTGTTATGCTTTAATTTTAAGACCAGTTCTTAATTTTAGTAAGAAAATAAATAAATATGAATCATAATAAGATTGTTTTATACTCTTACTGTTTGAATTTATTTCAACAAATCTTAAAGCGTAAAATAATTAGCCAGTTAAATGAATGTAAAATTATAAACCATCCAACAAACATTTGATATTGAAAGCAATGTTTTTTATATTCATGGAGGATGTATATTACCTGCCGTGCATATAAATTAATCACATGATTGGATTGGTCTCAAATCATACCAAGTTTTTTTTTTAACTTTTTTAGCAAATTGCTCCGAGTTGTTAGAAAATTTTAGTTATAAGTGTTAATTTAATAAAATCCTTATTATATATTCAATTAAAGATCATATTTTCTGTGTAGAATAAAGGTGATGAAAAATTCTATGTTTATATATTATTCAAGAAAATTAAATTAATATATAAATTAATACCCAAACAAAAGCAATATTCTGTAAATTCTCTAATTGTTGACACTTGATCGGCTACAAAAAAAAAGCCATTCCAAATTATTTTACAAACGGTTAGCTATCCTATTATGATCCCACCTTCCAAAAGTAACAAATGTTTGTTCAATCATTATCAGATGAGCAGTCACAAAATATGCGCTAGACAAATACATATATCCAACTAGCTAGTTGGTAGTTACATCATAAATTCATAATACCCCTTATGACCTTTTTTTTTTCCTAATTTAAATTTTAATGCAACTTGAATTTTGTTGGAGCATGTAACATCGGAACAAACAAAGCACAACAAAGTTTTATGAAATATTAAGTCAAGCAATAAATTACTGGGACAATAAAATTATCATAATTCATATGAATAATAAATAATTCAATCTATTTGGCTTCATACCCAATTTAGGCAAAGTACGTTTTAATCCAAAAGGGGACACACTGTTTAAAAGAAAACATTATTCCCAAATGTTAAAATGGAGAACAACTTTCCAAAAGCAAAAGAAATGGTTAGAAGCAAAAAAGAATAGGACTTCATAGTTCAAAGGCTATATGGCATCTAGAAAACACTCATTATAATATTTGATTATGGCAGCTGACTATTATGTGAGATTGTCAGTGGAATTTACTTAATAATAAATCACTATTAAATCTAATCTGAACTATTTAAATTCATCCTATGAATATTTTTCCATATTTTTTCTGTCATAAAAAATATAACAACGAATACAAATTCTAACATCTAGATTTTTCTTAAGTATACTTTTCATTTCCATGTCCCAACTAATATTAGTTTTTTTTTTTTTTAGGAACCAACTAATATTAGTCAAATATATCTGCAGTCACATGGCTAACAAATCTGAAACATTATTGTAACATGGAGAATCTTTTCATCAAAAAGAAAAACATGGAGAATCTGTTATTTTTATAATTTGAAGAAACATGAAGAGAAAATGGGGTCAAATAAAAGTTGTTATCACGGGCCACCTAAGATGCCTGTTGCTCTAGGATTAGGACTAACTGCTACCAATATTAGTTTTGTTTGTTTTCATAATCTTGCTTTTAGGGTGTTTGTTTTCAAATTCATTTGCTTGATTTATGAAACTACTCTTCAATTATCAGGCAGGTACCCTGGTATTGAGCTAATAACTCATTTTTTTTCTAAATTCAAGTTTATTCAATCAACGACTATTATGTTAGGTTGGAGGAATCCTAGGATTTGACAGCAATTATCAAAATAACAATGTAATTTATGAGAATATGTTGAACAATTAAATATTCATTGAAATTATATCTAGGTTGTGCATGGAAATTATAATTTTCCTTTTTCAGAGACAGTGAAAATGTAACCTCCACACTCCCCCAATTTGATTAACAAAAATGGCCGAAGGATTCTCATCACATTCAAAGTTTCAATTAATGCAGTCATGACCATTTCAAATTTAAAATCAATTGTTGTCTGAAATTTGGCGATAGCATTAAGAAAACAAATTGGAGATAATATAGTTCGAAAATTTAAAGTTAGTATAACTTTGGTGTCTAGTGCCATTAATTTGATCGGACCAAATCTTTTGAAAGAAGAAAAATAACCTTTAAAAAAAAACTAAAAAGGAGGAGGTACGAGATGCAGCATTAATCAATTATCAAAATGATATTTACAGACAATCAACTCAAACTCTTCAGACATTTCATCCCCTTAACCACGGCCAAGATCAATCCCAATATTACCCTAAAAAGAGATTATCAAAATCCCCCACAAGATCAGTTCACTTGAATCTCTTCAAGAACTCTCGACGGCACCGCAAATCTAGCTGAGAACGACCTCGATAAGTTATCGGGCTCCTCCCATGTGGGCCCGTCATCAAAATTTTGTGCATAACTGTATGGATCATACGGCACTAACCCGACATTGCCGGGTTTCCTTTGTGTTCTTCTCCTTTCTCTCATTATTTTTCTCCATAGGCCACACAACTTGCTGCCTCTACCCGATTGGGTCGAGACATCATCAAATTGGTCCAACTCTTCATAGTTGCTTCTCATCCGAAAGCTACCGCACCGGCACGATCCCTGCCGTTGAATTCGGGGGCTGTAATTCATTGGGGAATGGATTGAAGGGGTGAGGTTTTGGTGCTTTTCTGAGGGGAGGGGGGGGGGTATGTTGTTGGATTGGGGGGGCTTTATATAGATTATAGAGAGAAGAGTGAGAGAGGTGGTTTTGGGTTTAGTGCTAAATTTAACAGAAGAAATAAAAATAAATGTAACAGGATAAGAAAGGATTTGCTCCGTAGAGGTCAAAGATGGCTGATTGTGAAAATGCCTTTTTCTTTTTTTTTTTCTTTTTAAAAAAAAAAAAAAAATTGTTTGAACACATTGGACTAACAAATGGGCATTGAAGTTATCTGTCTCCTTATAATCATTGTATTTGATTTGATCTGTCATTTGTTCTCTTGCCCATGAACTGCACTACTCACAACTGGTACTGGTTTGGCTTCTTTCTATTGTTATCAAAATGGAGATATCCGGTTTTGGGATCTTTATTTTACATGAAATTGGAGAGTATTTGAATAGCTCAATTGTTTATGACATAGGATTATTATTTTCTCGACCCAGAAAAATTAAAAATTCTCTTCCATAACAATTGAGCAATTTAATTTTGATTTTGAACGGGATATTTCACGTTTTTCAATCTTTCTTTCATTTAATAGCTACAAAACCAATCACTTAAAGGCAAAAAGGAATTATCTCAGTAGGAGATTGTGGTGATAAATAATGATTTTCTTTCAACCTTCAACAAATCTTTTTGTTTAACAAGTTAATTGTTGGCGTTTCTAAGTTGACTTCCTTTTTTTCCCAGCTTATTCAAATTATGTGGAGAAGTGGGGAAAATCTGGAGCAGTGACACAAGTTGTGTTAAAACAATAAATTTTACAATTAAAGTTCATGCTGACGGCTTGAGTCTCCAAATTTTTTATCCAGTCGGAGATGTATAATAAGTAGTAATTTCCTAAAGTACTGTATCTAGACCATTGATCTCTGAAATGGATGCAACCCCCTGCTCACCTGCTCAAGTGGTACATTCTGGTTTGTTTGGCACTCTATGAAATAGCAAAAAGTAAAAATAAAATTACTATTTTTACGAATTAATTTGTCAAACGAATTTTAGACTAAGTAGAAGAGTGCGAAAGAGTATTAATCTGGTATACCAAATTATAGGTAGTATACGGATTAACTCTCACCGGAATAGCGATTATTATTTTATTATGTTCTATTATATTATTATATTATGATTATAATTTATTATTATATTATGATTATGATTATGATTTATTATTATATTAATATTATGACTATTATTTATTATTATTATTATATCCTAATGATTATATTATTATATTATCATCACAGTTAGTATTATTATTATATTATTAATTTTATTATTATTATATTATAATAATTATGATTTTAGTATTATATTATTATATTATGATTATAAATATGACTATATTATTATTATTATTATTATTTATTATAATATTATTATTGATTATTATTTTAATTTTATTATTATATTATTATATTATGGTTATGGTTATATTATTATAATTATGATTATTTATTATTATATTATGATTATGGCTATAGTGTTGTATTATTATTATGATTGTGACTATGATTATTATTACTTATTATTATTATTTTATTATGTTATATTATATTATTATATTATGATTATAGTTATGATTATATTATTATTATGTTATTATGATTATAATTATTTATTATTATTATATGATTATGATTATAATTATAATTATTATATTATTATATTATTATGATTACGATTATGATTATTATCATGATTATGATTATTTTTATGATTATATTATATTATATTCTTATATTATTATTATATTATTATTATAATTATTTATTATTATATTATTATTATGATTATGATTATAATTATATTTTTATTAGTATTTTATGATTATGTTTATATTTTTATTATATTATTATGATTATAATTATGAATATTATTATTTACTATTATTATTATTTTTTTTTTATTATTATTATCATTATTAACATCATTGTTAGTATCATAATTATTCATATTTTAACTATTTTGATTAACAACTATTAAACGATATTTTCGCTCTTCCAAATAGTCAAAAATATCAGTCTTCTACCACTCTTTTTTTAAAAAGACACTATTCTATCACTTTTCCAAAGTTATTTCTTGATTTGCCAAACAAACCCGATCTCTAGATTTTGAGTTTTTGACCGTTGGATTGGATCGATTCCCGGAATCTGTTATTTACTTCTCAATTATGGGTGCTAACAGTTATATAATACTTTATTATCTTGAAATTGCGGCACAAACAAAATCGCGTTTATAAAAAAAAATTGTAAATGTCTATAATGTTAAAATCTAAAATTTTACATAGTTCACATTCAATAAAAAAATTACATAAACTTCACACCTCAATTTTACATAGTTCATATTCAATAAAAAAGTTACATAAAATTCACACCTCAGCAATTTATCTGTCTAAGATTTTTTTTTTTGTGTTCCACTTTCAATGACATTTCTCTCTCTTCGGTAATATCTATACTATTTATATAAAGCAACTAAGAATTGGAGAGTCCATTTTTTGTCATGGTATTTTTTTATTATACCCATTTTATCCCTCAATTAGACGAATAATATTTATTTTTGATTGATCGAACGTATGTAATCGCGTCCATTGATCCCCTCTTTCTCTCTATTTCTTTCCCATCTATACTATTATTTTCATTTATGCACATGATTTATAAATTAGAATACTCAGTATCTTTCTATTTATGTTATGATATAAAATTTTGATTTAAGGTTTAAGGTATGTGTTATGATTAGTAACCTTGTACATGTTTGGTAAAAAATTAATGGTGATAATATATGCTGGAATAATTCACTTTTCTTACCATAAACACCATGAATCATTAACTCATATTGTGTAGAAAATCTCATCCAAGATTAAATCTGATGTTTATTATAGGTTTTTTCTATAATTTGGTGAATTTATAATTTAATATTAGATCAATGTGAATTTTTTTTATCTTTATAATGTTTTTATGTTTAAATAAAAGAGTCCGCTGCAACGCGCGGGTATATTGCTAGTAAATGTAAAATAAGAAGGTACTGGAAAATACAAAAATTACAAGTATTTGTATAAACCAAATTGAACGAAAATTTGTGCGGTTCAATGATAATAATTCGCAATTATAAACAAACTTTCTAGTGTAAAAATCTCAACTTTTATTTGTGGCGTCATCTTATATTTTAAACAAAGCTATTTTTCATGCGCTCTCTTTTGCAATTAGTCAAGAATTTTGTAGACATTTCTTTTCAAAAAAAAATGTACGAGGAAGCTATATAAATTTACAAAAAAAAGTATGGGAGATAAAATTCAGTGTACATACAACAACATTATCTAAAATAAATAATTAAAAAAAAATCTAATATAAAATGAAAATCAGTTGGTACTCATTTTGTAATATGCATCTGCTCAAAATTCAAATACATATATTAAAGCAAACAAATGCATGTTGCCAAAACAGTGCGGATTAGAAAGACAATCAGTTTTGGTGGTGCGTCTTTCTGGTGACAGCATATAATTCTCATAAGAACAAATTTTGTTCATGTTGATGAAGTTATTTGATTGGATACGGACGAAGTGACACGGTTGGCATTCCGACCTCCACTTAAAATTCAACAATTACGACTGAAATCTATTACCTTTCTGTGTGGCGAGTCTCTGAAACCCAGACCGCGACTGTCTATTTATAATTTGGGGAAATAAGTTATTTGTTACTACAAAGTTTGGAATTTAGAAAATCATCACTATTAAATTTCAATTAAAAAAATTATCATTACAAAACAAATTTAATCTTCTTTATATCAAAAATACCCTTTACATCTATCAGAGAACTCATAAATTCTACTTGCATCTCTTCTTGGTCGAAAAGTTGATTTCATGTTCTTGATCATTCTCTTCAATCTCTGCATTGAAGATCGATCAATAGAGTCCATAATCTATCTCTTTCTCCCTCTTTCGGTTCCACTATTTGTATTTTCACTAATTTCATCGCCATGATTCTATTCACATTTCTTATCAACCTATTCACAACCATAACTCTAGGTTCGTTTTCTCCCTTGCTAGAGAAGTCCTCTAGCATCATCTCCTCTCTTGGCATTGCTCCTCCGACGGCGCTGACATCAAACCTACATTTCTCTAATGAGATATCTCGCCACACCTTGTGGACCATCTTCCCGATGTTGACGTCAACCCAAGATCCACCTCCTATAGCTCTGACCCCACTACCTCCTTTGTCGTCATTGTAGATGTTGCTAAACGAATCTTCAATGTTCATGGATCCAAGCGTTTTACCGAGGGAATCCATAGGGATGGGGCTCTTGATTTTAGAGATAAGAGGGGAGAAGATCGACGGTGGTGACATCACCCTCGACGATGACATGATCGCTATTTTAAGGGTAAGGATTTCTGATTTCTACTAGTAGTTCGAAATTCCCTAGAATTTTTTACTGTGAGAAATGCTTTTTGATGGAAGAGGAGATGCAAGAAGAAATGAGTTATCTGATAAATAAAGTATATTCGGTATTTCTTTTTTTATTTTTTAACTGTGATTAAATAGTGCAATGATAGTTTAAAAATAAATTTATTTTATAATGATAATTTTTTTAATTAAAATTTTATAATAATATTTTTTTAAATTTCAAATTTGATAGTGACAAATAACTAAGGGAGTGTTTGGCACTCAATGGAATAGCAAAAAGTTAGAATAGAATAGCTATTCCGACGAATTAATTTGCCAAATGAATTTTAGACTAAGTAGAAGAGTGTGGAATAGTGCTAATCCGGTATACCAACTTATAGGTGGAATACCGGATTAGCTCGTCGAATAGCGATTATTGTTTGATTATATTATATTATATTATTATATTATGATTATGATTAAGATTTAGTATTATTATATTATTATATTATATTTATGATTATAATTTATTATTATATTAATATTATGATTATTATTTATTATTATATTAATATTATGATTATTATTTATTATTATCATTATCATTATATTATTATTATTAAATTATTATTATCATTATTGTTATTATATTATCGTTACCATTAGTATTATTATATTATTTATTCTTATTATAAATATAATTTTAATATTATATTATTATATTATTATGATCAAGATTATTTATTATTATATTATTATATTATGATGATTATAATTATGATTATTATTACTTTATTATTATTTTATTATGTTGTATTATATTATTATATATTAATTATATTTATGATTAATTTATTATTATATTATTATAATTATAATTATTTTTATGATTTTGATTATATTTTTATTATTATATTATTATAATTATGATTATGGTTATATTATTATGATCATGACTATAATTATTATTATATTATTATAATGATGATTGTAATTATAATTTTTTATTATTATATTATTATATTATGATTATGTTTATATTTTTATTATATTACTATTATAATATTATTATTTATTATGATTATTTTTATTAATTTTTTATTATTTTATTATGTTGTATTATATTATTATATGTTGATTATATTGATGATTAATTTATTATTATATTATTATAATTATAATTATTATAATTATTTTTATTATTATATTATTATGATTATGATTATGGTTATATTATTATGATTATTATCATGATTATGATTATTATATTATGATTAAATTATTAAAATTATGATTAATTATTATTATTATATTATTATAATTATGATTGTAATTATAATTTTTTATTATTATATTACTATATTATGATTATGTTTATATTTTTATTATATTACTATTATAATATTATTATTTATTATGATTATTTTTTATTACTTTATTATTATTATTATCTTACTATTATGATTATTATTTTACTATTATTATTATTATTATTATTATTATTATCATCATTATTAGTATCATAATTATTCATATTTTAACTATTCTGAGTAACAACTGCCAAACGATATTTTCGCTCTTCCGAATAGTCAAGAATACCACTCTTCCAAAAAAAATACTATTCTATCACTCTTCCAAAATTACCACTCTTTCAAAGCTATTCTTTGATTTGCCAAACGGACCCTAAATTTATCTAATAATTTATACAACATTGTCATTATGTGATCTACTCGCCACACAAAATTATATTATAAATGGGCACAGAAAATAATATAAGCTGGCAACGAGGTCGGCACGCTGTACAATGATCATTGAATGCTGAATAGTTTAATGAGGCGAGCGGCGCAAAGGGAAGGGGGTCCGTTAATGGTCCTAATAAAGTAATAAATGCCTTTAATGATGTTTTCATTGTAGCCCAATGGTAAACAAACAATTCACTGCTTTTTGTTTAGGTCCATTTGTTTATCGTCAACTTTGGGGGGGCCCACTTCCCAGATCTGCATTTCCAGTTGGTGGTTGGGAGAATATGAAAAGAAATTCAATTTTCACCTCCCAAGTATTTATTCCAACGATTTGTACTAGTTAATAATTCTCCGCTTTAAAAAGAAAATTGCTCCTTTGGAGGAATGATTAGGGGGTTATTTTAGAGAGATTGGAAGCCAAGCATAGGACAATTGAACTCTAATTGCTTTTGTTCATTGGATTGGCCCCACATTATCATCAGAGGAAAAATTTGGGCAGCATGTATTGGATCTCTAGGTGGTCTATTTGTTGAGCATCTTTTCTTTAATAAAGAGACGGTTCTGAATTTATTAGGCGGTTGATGATTTAGTATGTGCCATTCCATTTGATATGCGATTACATACATCCAAATATGATAACGACAGACGAAATACACAATTTTCTGCACTTTGATACCATTCTCACAGGATTAGATTTTAGTTGATACCATTCTCACAGGATTAGACTTTAGTATCTGATATTGAAAAGGAGTTATTTCAGTTGGCTTTTTCCCAAGTTACTTCTAAAGTTTAGAGAGATGAAAATGAATTTATCTCGCAAAGTGAAGTGGGAAACATGATCTAATTTTGCCATAGTGGCATCAGTACTGATGATTATATGTTACTATCAATAATCTCTGCAAAGTGATAGCTGGATCGACACGTCTGACACTACAATTTGGTACCACTGTACCAAGGATATTCGATGAGAGGGAAAACAAAGAAAGGTATAGATAGTTTAAGATACTAGCAATTGGCTCTACTACTATCTGCTTTTATAATACATGACTTCATACTTCACAAGCTACGTTGCAGGGTTGCGAGTGCGAATATTATATCTGATACGATGAGCTGCTGTGTATAAAATAAATTTTGTAGCTGAATATCCTTTTGCTGCACACTATGTTCAGTTGGAATTAAACAAGCCACTTTTTAAGCAAGAACATATCAACCCTTTTTTTTCTGCCAAACATTTTGTTAAATTAAATATTATAAAAGATATCTGTAACGTGAACAGCCCTTGTCTTTTATTTATATAAATATAGGTGGCAACTGCGCTGAATGAGAAAGCCTCTCTAGCAGCTGAGTTGTCGTGTCGTGTCGTGTCATATTAAAAGCGGTAAAGGCCGCTATACAATACAAAAAGAAAATTCATTAAACCAAAGGAGGCATACCAAGCATTTCTTCACTCAGAAATAGCTATGGTGCTCTGTTACCCAGCTATAATTTGCAATTACAACAGAAGAACTACAGCTTCATTCAATTAAAAAAAAAAATCCATGTATTTTTTTTCCTTGCTCTTTTGTTAGAAAACCGAGTTTTGAAAAGCATCCAAACTACTAGAAAACAATCCACTAAACCCTACGCTGTCGGAACCACCACCTGATGGTCTAGAACAAGGGACCACGTTCTCAAAGGGGCCCACAGGCTCCAGCTGATACATGCAAAAAAAAAAATTTAACAAAAATCATGTTAATACCTCAGAATAACTGAACGTTCTGCACGTATATTAACTTGTACCAGATTAAAGAGCTAAGCAAAATCTTCTATCAAAAACTGTGCACTCTTTTCCTTCGTGAATTAACAAATTGGTGAGATGATTTCAATCTGGGGTTCCAAAGTTATGGTAAAAGTATACTCTAGAATTAATTTCAGTTTGCAGCTTGCACTAAGCATCACAATTCCTTCATTTGGAAATAAATATTTAGTCTACTCAACAGCTTCATTATTGCTTGATCATCAAATTTGGGCAATTTTGAAATTATACCAACCGAAAGTTGCTGCATTCTAGGTTAAAAACTACAAGAACACAATTGGCTTGGTACTGGAGAGATGGCCCCAAAGGTTATGCACATGTCAAATAGTAACTTCCAATGCAAATGTAAATAAGTTCATTAGAGGGTGTGTATATATAAATTTCAACACAATAGAAGTATATAAGACTGGTCAACTACCAAGGAGAGATCAAATTTGGCAAGAAGGTTGCTCTCTTCTTTTGGAGGCATCATCAGATTCTTCCTTTCTGTATTATTATCCGTCTCAATAGTAATTCCAGTTTGCAAATCAGCTGCCTCCTGCATATAATGTTTGCAAATCAGTCCTCTAAAAAGACCTAGTGCAAACAGCCTGCATTTTTTTTTCTTTTTTTGGGTTTAATAACATGAAAGTGACAGTTGAGAGAAGCACAAACAGCAACCAGGAAACTGAAATGTTCATGACCATTGTCTAAGAACCTGGCTTTCAGTTTGCACAATTAAATTCATCCTCTGCAATCCTTTATGATTAGAAAAAAAAAACACCAGCAACCAGGACCATCTTTAAAAAGCATTTTACAGCGTAAAATCATTTAAAGTTGGATACAGATTCAAAAGGTTTAAATTCTTTCCAACAGACGAACAATCCACAAAGTACTTTACAAATATTTCAAAGTTGGATACAGTTTCAAAAGGTTTAAATTCAACGTCCAAGCAATTTCTTGAAAAATAAATTCAAAGGGCAATTTTCAGTTCCACAACAGAATTACTTTGAAGTATTTTTTTGTAGTAGGCGAAGGACCTACTATTTGAAATAAGCATTTTAAAATGGAGAAGTGCTTTTATAATGGTAGTTGAAGAAAGCATGATCAAATTAAATTTAATTTCAATTCAAGAAATAACAAACAGAAAAGAATCATACAAGTAAACAACAGAATTTTACTTGATTAAAATGTTGCTTCCAAAATCGAATTTTGCTTGGTATAAAATATAATAATACCTCACTGCAAAGTACATCTTTAGGTGGGGTGTGTTCAATTTCAGCCAAAGGAGCTGAGTTCTGAGTTTTTTGACCCACAAATGCATGACATGTTTCTTCACCATCCCATATAGAAGAGTGATTTGCAGCCTTAGGTGGTCCCATATGATTATTTAAAGGTTTCTGGCCTGCAATCAGAGCACCAATGGCAGCATCGAACGAGTCACATGTGATGGCAGCCTGGAGTGCTTGAAAGTTCTTGTTTTGGGAGGGGTTTCCTCCCTCTAGATATGGTGATGCCTCGGAGAACAAGGCACCAAAGCTGATGTTAGAAATAGAATCGAGCCATGAAGGAACTGGTGCTTGTTTACACGAAACATTGTTCTGATCCATAAATTTCAAAAATAGCACAAAGATCAGTGAAAACTTCTAAAAGAGCCGCAAAAGAAATGCATCAAATATGCTAATTTCATAAATTCTGTAAATTTATTAAACTGATTGTGAAACAAGAGGCAATTCACAAATGCTAATTTTGGGTAAATCTTGAAATTTTGTCACACTATAACATCTCTATATCATAGAACACATCTCAATATCATATGATTTATTTTCAAACCATGATCAAGATACCTACTCCCTCATTTCTTTCTCCAATAAGGCAATATATTATGGAAAAAGGACGCTAAATTTCAGTACTTGAATAAATAATTGGAAAGGTTACAAGATATACATTAAGAGGTGTTATAAGGTGTTTCAAAAGAAAAAGAGGTATTATAAGGTAACATGAAAAACATGTCGTCCATTTTGGCCTAACATAGATGCTTTTTTTTAACAACATTCAGTAAGAGCTTATAATATACGTACCTGTTGTGAACGCAGAGTGTTGTCAAATGATAGCTCATTCGGACTACCAGAACCCTTTTCCCCATTCAAATCAGGAAGTGAAGTAAGGTTTGTCTCAGTTAACCGCTTTTTCAGATGGAAGTTCTCTTCAAGCTGTGGTAACAGCCTCTTATTGGAAGCAGATTCAGCATTTGAGAAAAAACCATATCTGTCATCAAAAAACACCAAAGTCATGGACACTGTACAGGATGTGAAACGGAAATTTTCCTGGGCACTACACAGAACCTATTATAACCAATACAATACAAGAACATTATTCACAAATCAACGAAATACAGAACCTGCACCTGCACCTGCTTCTATGATGAAGAATATATACATCCTATTACAAAAGTAACCTTTCAAAGCCCTACCTAGTTAGTTTATAACTTAACCAAACTGTTCTAAGTCCTAAATCCCTCGTATATGCCAGAATGTACATTGGGGTCATTTCCAAATTTTACAGGGATCATGAACTAATCAAAATCCCCAATATAAAGAATATTTTGAGGTTTTAAAGAAAAGGGACCAAATAAGGAAGTCTTTTCTAACCTTAGGCGAAAAACAGAAGGGGAACCAATCACATTATGTACATCAACTGCTGTTATATGTGTATCATTTGAAGTCCATCTATGAAATTCCACCAAATTGCCAGGCCTTGCATTATAAGGAAAGAGCATAATCCCCCCAGCTGTAGCACTGAAGCTGTCTATCCATTTCTCTGCCAGGTGCTTTACAACTGAAGAAATTTTCTTATTGGTTGCCAGTGTCAATTCCAGGTAGGGGTTGTGATCATTCTGAGAATAGGAATTAACAAAAAAATGGGAACTTCATGAAACTCGAGTAACACAGTTTAGCTTCACTTGATATTTGTCACAAAGAAACATTTCAAGTAATGTCCATGTATGGAAATGCAATCACAACAAAAAAGAAAAGAAAAGAAAAGAAAAGAAAAAAGAAACAGAAGTTAAAGATTATATTAGGGTTAAGCTTTGATGGAGCGAAGTGCTGCACAAAGCTTCGTGTAAACCCTGAAATGTCACTGATGTCAAAGTAAAAAAAGATGACTGGGGGAGCAATAATGAACAACACTGTAAAGCTCTAGTATGTTACTGGAGCAGGCAAGATAGTGTATAAACCTGTTCTAGTATGTTCTTAGTTTCACAATCGATCGGGAAGAGTTGAAGCTTGAATTTTCCTGCATCTGTCGAAGACTGGACAGGCATACAGCTAGGTTCAGCTGAAGATGATAATAACTTCTTATTGCATCTGATATTGGTTTTTCCTGCAATCAATTTTTTTTAAGTTTTCTACAAATACAGTGAGACAAAGGCAGTCTGCACAAAACAATAAGTAACAAGAAAATCTACCTGGGGATTTAAATTTAAGCTTGCTAGGTTTATGTATATCAGCCTTTGAATGCTTGGCTTTTATGACCACATCTGTTGCAGTTTTACATCCATCAAGTGCAGCTTCCATTTTCTTATCTTTCATCTGATTTTCTGAAAGTTCCTACAATCCAATGGAAATAATAAACAAACTAAGGGGTTTTAAAAAAAAAACAAAATCAAGAACTATCATTACAACAACATGACATTTATCCTTTTTAGAAACTTGTTTCTTGCACTTAGTTGACTGCACTGGTACCTGATACCAGCATGTATTGGGAAGTTTCTCATACTACTAATTATTCCATCAAAGATCATTATTTCTTTTTTCTTTGCCAACACCAATTTTCTTTTAAAGGAACCTCCACCAGAATAATGAAATAACAGAAAGTTTCAGTTGTGAAAATTTCTCTCCTGCAACACTGATCAGCATGAAACTAGAATCACAATAAGAACTGACATTTTGAATAAGTTAACACAACTAGTAGAATAAAAACCATGAAAACAACTCAAACACTGCAATTTTGAAAGGAAAAGGAACGGACAGGAAATAAATCTGGGGTGATTTTTGCGACCACAAGTTGATGGGGGAAATAAAGCTTACAGGAGAAGGTAAGGTAATTCTTTCAAATATCACAACTAACAACAATTTGACTTCTGAAATTACAACTCAAGAGCGAGGAACAAAGCTCTTATTCCCTTTTCCTTAACCTGCCACCCACTCTTCCCGTTTTACAGACTCGGAAGCAGACCACGAAACAATTCGCACAGTATAACATAACTTAGATCTATCCGTTTAAAAAGAAAGCAGCATCCTATACCTTGGTTTCTCCGAGACTGAACACCTAATCCACGCTCAGAAACCCTAGATTCGGATCGACGCACTAAGCCAGCCAGCTTGAGACACGGAGAAGCGGAGCTACAGATCGAGAAGCTCACAGGGAATACAAAGATAGAAAATCGGGTGCTTCCCGGGATCGATCTCCGAGTAGAATACGAGATACGATTTGAGAGAGAGAAATGGGAGATGGAGCCGGAGACGAGTAGAGAGGCGCCAATGGAAATTTCGTGTTCAATTTTTCTGTGAATTCTCGAATTGCCGCCAGTGCTGTTTGCTTATTTTATTTGCACTCGCGAGCCGCGACTTATCGGATGAAGATCCTTTGAAGGGTCGGATTTAATTTGGATAAGGATATAGGATCCTTTAAGGAATGCGAATCTTCATTACTTGGATAAAGTATTAGGGTTAGTTTGGCAAATTAAGAATAGGTTTGGAAGCTAATAATATATAATTCTAATTCTAATAATATAATATGACATAATTAAATAATAATAAAATAATAATCATAATAATATAATATAATAATAATAAATAATCATAATCATAATAATATAATAATAATATAATCATATTTATAATCATAATATAATAATATAATATTAAAATCATAATTATTATAATATAATAATAATAAAATTAATCATATAATAATAATAATAATGATGTTAATATAATAATACTTATTATTATTATTATATAATATAATAATAATAATAATAAATTATCATAGTATTAATATAATAATAAAACATAATCATAATAATAATATAATAATATAATACAACATAATCAAATAATAATCGTTATTCCGACGAGAGCTAATTCAAGATACCATCTATAACTTGGTATACCGGATTAACATTCATTCGCATTCTTCTATTTAGTCTAAAATTTGTTTGGCAAATTAATTCGTCGTAATAGCTATTTTATTCCTACTTTTTGCTATTCCACCAAGTGCCAAATAAACCCTTAGGGCGTGTTAAATCTGCTCAGACAAAATTTTTTTCTCATCCACGCGAACAATATCCTTTTAGTTCAAAATTCTTACCCATCCCATCTCTATTCCCGCGCAAGAGTTACCTCTGAACGGGCCCTTCAGGATCTTTCGAAGGAACGCGAGCGCGTTGTTGCGACTATGAGTCTATAACACAAAGACAAGTGTTGCGTTGTTGTATGATTGAGGTTGAACCGGAAAATTTTGAAATGTATTAAATATCTATTAATATATTGTTCGTGCGTTTACAATGAGTTTTAAATATAAACAATTTTATATTTATAGGATCTAAAAAAATAAACTAAAATAACTCTTAAATCAAAAGATAAACTAACAAGCCAATTAAATAATGCTAGTGATATTTAGCTTTGATCTCTTGGAAATTATCAAAATCTATCAAAATTATTAAGCTTTGATCTCTTGGAAATTATATGCGCTAACATTATTCCATGGGAAAAAAAGACATGAGAAATAGTATTTATAATCGATTTACTTAATGATTTTATTCTCGATGTTTTTATTTCCTAATGTAGTTATTCTTGGTCAAGGAAATTGATAAGCACAAATTATATCTATATTTTTATAGGATTTGTTCTCTAAAATTATATTTTTTTTTATGAATTTTTTTAGTTCATTTAGTTTAGATTTTGCATGAAGTTGTATGTACAATTGTAATTGCTTTGATTTCAGGTCTTTCAGAGCATGTTAGAGCATACGAGTGAAGGACTGAAACTGTGGAGTGCTTATATGTATTTTGCATATCATGTACCCTCAGGACTTATTAGTACTCTTAGCATGCCAGATGCTAGACATGTAGTCCGCGTGAAATTTTATGTGGATCGAACCGTACACAACAAATCGTGACATTAGAGTATAATAGGCTGGCGAGATCTAGGGTTTTTTGAGGCAACCATAGAGGCTATACACGTTCATTCTCGACCAAGGAGGCAATTTGAAGCTAGATCTAAGAGGAGAAGTCTTAGATCAAATTTAGTGAGAAATTGAAGCAACAAGCTGGGGCAACGTTCATTCTTGATTTTTACTATTGTATCACTTGATTGAGTATTGCCTTGTATTATTGCTATGAAGTTTTTACTTTATCTTTATTTGTTTTGTATTGTTTAGTTATGTACGATTAAAACACTTATTTTTAGATCTAGATGTACTTTATACTTGATCTTGACTATAACTTGATGGTTATTTAGCATTTTATGTGATCTGATGTGTCTGCACTATTTTCCTATTTGGATGATATTTTTTTATTGCTTTGGTTGCTCAATAGGTAGTAGTCATACCTAGTGTTAGGTCAATTAAGTCAAATTCAATTGTACTAACATGATCTAAATATCAAGATGTGTTGTAGATCTAAAAGGACAAATCAAGTGACATCCGAAGGGAAACTTCACTTAGATTGAGAAATCAAGTGGATCTTAGCAAGCCAATACTATAATCTAAATGATTGAACCAACAAACGAAAGTTGATATTTATTAGCCTTAGGAGGTTTAGGTCGAGTTCTACCAAACAAACCAATATCCTAGGATAATTGTTGATAAGCCCCAATTGTATCTATCTTCAAGATTTTATCTCTAAAACTTGCATTTTACTTGTATTTTCTTTTATTTAGTTATGTTTTCGCTCCTAGTTCTTGGTATTACTGTACTTTAGCTTTGATTTCAAATATTTAGAGCATTTGAACAGATTTCGGATGAAGAATCGAAGATTTTGTGCAATGGAGCACAAATGTACGCATTCCATTCTCATGCGGCCCACACAAATGCAACGCGCAGAAACAACAAATTCAAACTTATTCGGAGGCCTTATGATAAATTTGAAAGCCGACACATAATCAACAGCTGTCATTTAGAGATATCTTCATCCAGAGGCAACTATGGAACATCCTAGACCCGTCTTGGTGTATTTTATATCCTTTTTTTTAGAAGGAATCGAAGCTAGAACTAAAGATCGGAGTCAAGGATTCCAACAACAAACTGAGACAAAAGTGGAATGTCATTTTTATTGTTGTATCTCTTGCTTGATTGTTGTTTTGTATTGTTGCTAAATATCTTTAATATTTTTTTATTTTTTTGTGTGTAATTTAGTCATGATTGGCTAGATATACAGTTTCTTGATCTACGATGACTTAAAATATAGTGTTTGACTATAATTTGACATTTATTTTTATCATTATCTGTGATTTTATGTGTTTTGCACTATTTAAGTTGTTTTGATTAAGTTGTGTGATTATTTTGGATAATTTGTGGGTAGTGACCACACCTATAGATTGTTTAAGCTAAATTCAATTGTACCAACTTGATTAAAATACAAATGTGGGTTGTAAGATCGAAAAGGATAGATCATGTGGTACACGAAATGTGAAGCTTCTCTTATCAAGAGATCAAGCGCATCTTAGAAAGTCAACCTTAAAACTTGAGGAATTGGAACAATATGAGAAAGTTGTGGTTTATTGACCTTACGAGGATTAAGGAGAGTTAAACCAAGCATCTAAATATCATCTGTCACATTTAATATATGTTAGATATTATAGAACTCAACCAAACCCTTCACGGATGGTAAAAACATAATATATTAAGTCACTATCGATTTATTTAAGAAGTATGTGGACCACACATGCTCTATAGAGTTAGTTGCGAAAGTAGAAGATCTATATAAAGCATGTGAACCGCACATGAATATGTGCAGACTATACAACTCAGACCCAGAAAAAAAGTTGCCTAATACTAAAAACCTTTATTTAATTGAATTAAAACTCCAAAAATATTATTTCTATTGTTTAGTTTAATTGCAAGGTTTACTAATTCTTAATCAACCAATAAAACCTCTCAAAACCCTCTTTTCCGTAGATCGAGTCTGATCACCTTCGTCCACATTATTATATTCTTCGAATCATGCTTTTGTGACGAGACTGAATGTACCAAGAATTTTAAACGACACCACGCTTTATCTGGAGCGAACAATTGTGGAGTACTTTTAAAACTCAATCAAACCCTTTACGAATGACAAACACACTGGACTTTTAGTCACTGTCATTGATCCAAGGAGCACACTGATCGTATACGAGAGTATACGGAGCGTGTATGTCATATCCAGTTTGTGTGAGAACATACAATTTGTATTAATGCATGCGATCTGCGTATGAAAGTACATGAACCGTGTAACTTGGAGCTAGATGGGGATGATGTTAGACTTCTGAAAATTATAGATTTAAATACTTCAAAATATTTCTTTATTTATTGTTTCATTTTATTTTTATCCTTTAGCAATATCAAAACTTCCAAACAAAATTCCAAAACATTTTCTTTTAAAGATTCTTAGAATTACAAATAGGTTGAGTCCGATAATTAGACTGACCTGTGGAATCATATCACCTGCGGAGATGAAAAAGCTCCGTAAGTGTGGTTTTTTTTATTTGTGCGGTCCGATCATTTATTAACGATTCTGATTTAACAATAATAAACAGTCTCGTGCATCAAAATTTATGTTTATACTTCCCCACAACCGTTGTGATTTTCTTGAACCGTTGTGATTTCCCTGCGGAGATCTCCGCACATAAAATATTCGCAGAGAATACCGATCCACTGACCTGTGAATTCGACACCTTCTATACTTGACTAATACGCTTGCGAACGAATTAGGTATTTTATGTAATCTAAAAATGACACACTTCCGAGTGAACAGGAACATTGAGAATGCATAGAAATTATAAATTTGTTATAAAATAAAGATAGAAGACAAAAGTTGTGAGAGGCTAAAATTTTATTTCTATATTATCTCATCTAGAGATCTATATCACCATCAACAACATACAAGCCTCTATTTATAAGCTAGAGAAACATCATGTAATAAAAGAGAAAATTAATATAAAATTAAATCTAGAATTAAGAAGAATGTGAAGAGAATGAAAAACTTCTATCATTATGAGAGGAGGTGGAGGAGGTGAAACATCTATCATTAATTTTATAACACTCCCCCTTAGATGTTTCGCCTTATATTATACACTATTAATATTGTACTACTGGACAAATATTAATTTTTGATACTTCAGGACCAACTTGATTTAACTGATACTTCTGGATCAGTTATGTTGCCTCATTAAAAACCTTACTAAGAAAACCCAATGGGACAAAACTTAGCGAAGAGAAAAATAGTGCAACATGTATAATACTCCCCCCCCATTTTAATGTACATCTTTTAAGTGACGAATGCCAATCTTATGTGAAAGCTGCTCAAAAATATTTCTTGACAATGATTTTGTGAATAAGTCCGCCAAATTATCGCTTGATCTGATTTGACAAATATTTATCAAACCATTCTTCTCTAAATCATGTGTTGAGAAGAACTTCGGCGAGATGTGTTTGGTTCTGTCACCTTTGATATATTCTTCTTTGATTTGAGCAATGCATGTAGTATTATCTTCGTATATCACCGTCGGGTTTTCTCTGACTGACTCGAGACCGCATTCCTCTTGGATGTGTTGGATCATGGATCTTAACCATACACATTCCCGTCCAATATCATAAAGAGCAATTAATTTAGCATGATTTGATGATGTTGCTGTCAATATTTACTTTGTCGATCGCCATGAAATTGCAGTACCGCCATATGTAAACACATATCCGGATTGTGATCAAGCTTTATGCGGATCTGATAAATATCTCGTATCTGCATATCCAACTAGTTTGGACTTTGTATTTTTTCGATAAAATAGTCTCATATCACGCGTCCCATAAAGGTAACGTAATACATGTTTGATTCCGTTCCAATGTCGGCGTGTTGGATCAGAACTATATCTTGCTAATACATTTACAGAAAAAGTAATATCAGGTCTCGTATTATTAGCAAGATACATCAAAGCCCCAATTGCACTTAAGTATGCTACTTCAGGACCAAGAACTTTTTCATTATTTTCTCGGGGCCGATAAGGATCTTTTTTCACATCCAGTGATCGGACAACCATTGGTGTACTTAGAGGATGAGCTTTGTCCATATTAAAATGTTTCAACATCTTCTGGATGTAGTTTGATTGATGGATAAATATACCATTATGCAAATGTTCGATCTGCAGGCCGAGACACAACTTTGTTACACCAAGATCTTTCATTTCAAATTCATTCTTTAATAATTTTGCAGTCTTTTCGATCTCTTCAGGAGACCCAATGATATTCAGGTCATCAACATATACTGCAATAATTATAAAACTCGAGATTGATCGCTTAATAAAAATATATGGACTAATTATATTAGATTTATATTCTTCTTTTATGAGATATTCACTGAGTCGATTATACCACATTCGACCCGATTGTTTTAGTCCATACAATGATCGTTTAAACTTTATAGAATACATTTCTCGAGATTTTGATTTAAATGTTTCAGGCATTTTTAATCCTTCAGGGACTTTCATATAGATATCATTATCGAGTGATCCATACAAATAGGTTGTGACAACATCCATGAGACGCATTTGAAGGTTCTCAGTGATTGTGAGACTGATTAAAAATCGAAGAGTTATTGCATCCACTACAGGTGAATACATTTCTTCATAATCAACTCCTGGTATTTGTGTAAAACATTGTGCCACCAGCCTTGTTTTATATCTCACAATCTCATTTTTCTCATTTCTTTTTATTGTAAAAACTCACTTGTAACCTACAGGGTTAACATTTTTAGGGGTTAGAATTACAGGTCCAAAAACATTTCGTTTTTCAAGCGAATCTAATTCAGCCTTCAGGGCATCTTTCCATTTTGGCCAATCATTTCTGTGCATACACTCTTCTGGAGTTTTTGGCACATAATCTTCCTCATTTATCACTTCAATTGCTATAACATATGCAAAAATTTCATCAACACGTGTTTTATTTCGGTTCCATATTATACCATTCTGTACATAATTTATTGAGATCTCATAATCATTTGGTACCTAAGTTTCTTTTGGAACTTTATCAACGACCTCTTATGGGGTTCTACTTCTAATCTCTTCTGGGATTTTACTGACAATCTCTTCTGGGATTTTATCGGTAACTTTTGCTGGAGTTACACCAACTGCATTATTCTGCTATTTCATTTTTCGTGGATTTTTGTCTTTGGAACCGATTGGTCTTCCACATTTTTTTGTATATTAACCTTTGCTGGGGTTATTTCAATTCGAGCAGGTGCATTTAAAGCTGGTATATGTGATTTAGTCACTCTTTTTGTATTTGTAAATGCATCTGGTAACTCATTTGCTATTCTTTGCAAATGTATAATATTTTGAACTTCTAGTTCACATTGACCACTCCGGGAATCAAGATAAAATATTGATGATGCATTCCAAGTTACTTGTTTTTCCAGCTTTTCTTTTTCTCCCCCTAAGATTGGGAATATTGTCTCATCAAATTGACAATCAGCAAAATGAGCTGTAAAAACATCTCCAGTTAATGTTTCTAAATATTTAATAATTGATGGAGAGTGAAAACCAATATAAATTCCTAATCTTCTCTGTGGTCCCATTTTTGTGCGTTGTGGAGGAGAAATTGGAACATACACAGCACAACCAAAATTTTTAAGATGGGACAAGTTTGGTTCTCTTTCAGAGACCAATTGTAATGGAGAAATTTTATGAGATGCAGTTGGTCTTAATCTAATAAGTGCAGCAACATATAATATGGTATGTCCCCATACAAAAGATGGTAGATTATATTTCATAAGTAACGGTTGAGCAATCAGTTGTAATCTTTTAATTAATGATTTAGCTAAACCATTTTGTGTATGTACATGAGCAACTGAATGTTCTACCTTAATCCCAATTGACATACAATAATCATTAAAAGACTGAGATGTAAATTCTCCTGCATTATCAAGCCAGATACTCTTAATTTGATAATCCGAAAAATTTGCTCTCAATTGGATTATTTGTGCTAATAGCCTAGCAAATGTAACATTTTTTGTAGCTAATAGGCAAACATGTGACCATCGAGTTGATGCATCAATTAAAACCATAAAATATCTAAATGGTCCACATGGAGGAGAAATAGGCCCACAAATATCTCCTTGAGTTCTCTCTAAAAATAAAGTAGATTCATTTTCAATTTTATTTTTAAATGACCTAATTATCAATTTTCCAAGAGAGCATGTTGCACATGATAAATCTTTTGATAATAGGATTTTCAGGTCTTTTAGAGGATGTCCATTTGCACTTTCAATTATTCTCCTCATCATAATATTACCTGGATGACCTAACCTGTCATGCCACAGAGTAAACATTTTCGTGTCATGTAACTTCTGGTTACTGACCATATTTAATTCTATTGAACTTATGTTCATACAATATAGTCCAGATGATAAAACTTTCATCTTTTCTAATATGATCTTCCGACCATATTTAATCGTTGTAATTTGAAGATATTCAATGTTATTTTCAGTCATGGTTTCGATATGATAATCATTAAACCGAATATCTATAAACTTAGTAAATTTTTTCTAGATTTACTAGAGTATAACGCGTCATTTATAATTAATTTTGTTCCTTCTGATAACAAAATACAAGCTCTTCCAGAGCCTTCAATTAAGTTACTAATACCAGAAATTGTATTAACATGTGTCTCTACAGGAGACAATTGAGAAAAATATTTCTTGCTTTTTAATATTGTGTTTGTTGTTCCACTGTCTACTAGACATTCATCTCTAATACTTGTCATTGCTCTGCTGGAGCCTTCAATCATATTCTTTTTCCTTTGAACAAAAAAAAATATACAAGATCAAATTTAAAGAAACTAATTTTATTCATGAGAAACATAAACTTACAACATAAAACTGAACTAAAATTAACCAAAAAAAAAAACTCAGCTCATAATATTTATTTCTTTATCAACATTCTCAAAGAAATCAGAAACATCTAGGTGTGTATCCATGAGTAAACCACTTGACTCATTTTCAATAAAATTTATTTCTACTTTTTTTTTCCTTTTTCTTGATGGATGCTTGATAAAGTTCAACTAAATGTTTAGGAGTACGACATGTGCGTGACCAATGGTTTATCATACCACATCTATAACAACTACTTTCAAACTTTTTAGAAGATGTTGAATTCTTTTTATTTTCATATCTCCCCACATTGTTATCATTTGATTTGAAATTATGACTTTCACGTCGCCAAACATTATTGTGATCACGTCCACGACCTCTTTTGGGGCCTCGACCACGTCCTCGACCATGATTTCCTTTAAATGATGTTGCATTCGCTTCAGGGAATGATGTCGCATTTGCTTCAGGAAATGGACTAGAGCCAGTGGGCCGTGATTGATAATTTTTCATGAGAAGCTCGTTATTTTATTCCGCAACAAGAAGACATGATATCAATTCTGAATATTTTTTAAAATCACGCTCCCGATATTGCTGCTGCAGGAGCAAATTCGAAGCATGAAATGTGGAAAATATTTTTTCTAACATGTCTTCATCAGTAATTTTTTCTCCGCATAATTTTAACTCAGAAGTTATGCGAAACATTGCGGAATTATATTCACCCACAGATTTAAAATCTTGCAACCTTAAATAAATCCATTCATAACGAGCTTTTGGGAGGAGCACTTGTTTTTTATGGTCATATCTTTCTTTTAAAATTTTCCACAATTCTAACGGATCTTTCACCGTTAAATATTCAGTTTTTAAATCCTCATGGAGATGATGACGGAGGAATATCATTGCTTTGGCTTTCTCCTGCGAGGAGGCCTTATTTTCATCTTTTATTGTATCTCCAAGATTATTTACGGTAAGATGAATCTCAGCATCGAGAGTCCATGGGAGATAGTTCTTGTCCGATATATCAAGGGCAACGAATTCAAGTTTAGTAAGATTTGCCATAAGGACTACAAAATAAAAATACTACTAATATTAATAAATTTAATCGAACATCCATTTATGAAAATTACTAAAGAAAAAGAATATTAATAATTTCAGGTCATTAAGAAAAAAAGATTAGAGACATTATATTTATTTATTTATTTATCTAATTGATAACTTCTGGTTATCATTTTAGTTGAATAAAATAATAACTTCCGGTTATTAAGTATATCGATAACTTCGGGTTATCAATTGTAACTCATTTTGATAAAACTTTTAATTATCAAATACAATGACTTCTGGTCATTAAAAGTATCAATAACTTCTGGTTATTGAATAAATAAAAAAATATTTTTGGTATTTACTTATTTTATCATTCTCTTCGGGGAATGAAAATATTAGTCTTATCCAATATAAGAATAATTTCATCAAGAAAATAAATATTATAATTAATGATAAAATGATAAAATATAATATAAAGTGTACCTCTTTTTAGAGACAATCTTACGATAATATGATTATGTCGATCTCGTACTTCTACTATAAAACAAACTTCCGTCACAACTCGATTAGAGCGAAGTCGTGCTGATAACGTATTATAAAATAAAGATAGAAGACAAAAGTTATGAGAGGCTAAAATTTTATTTCTATATTATCTCATCTAGAGATCTATATCACCATCAACAACATACAAATCTCTATTTATAGGCTAGAGAAACATCATGTAATAAAAGAGAAAATTAATACAAAATTAAATATAGAATTAAGGAGAAAGTGAAGAGAATGAAAAACTTCTATCATTATGGGAGGAGGTGGAGGAATGAGAGGAGGTGAAACATCTATCATTAATTTTATAACAAAATTCACATTTTATGATGATATTTTTTAAAAAAATTAAAAGCTGAGCTAGCCATTTCTTATCGAGCCTGAACCACCCCACTACTTGCGCTCCTTGTACAAGAATGTACAGAAACAAAATACAAATATATGCATAAGCCTTTTTTTCCCAAAAAATAAAATAAAATAAAAATAACAACTCTTATTTTCTTAGTGTTGTCATTTCTATAATCTATGATAAACGAGTCATGTTGAGATTACCCAACAAAAAGTAGGCGACTAATGACGAAATATAAGATTCATTGCTAAGTTTTTATTCAATAAGAATGACAAGTTTTACTGCATAATTTGTTATCTACAAAAGGAAAGACCTGGACCTCTGCTTCGCACCTAACTTTGTCCACAAATTAGGTCTAATTCTTACAACAACACTAGAAAGAGTTACACTCTCCGAAATTAACAACTAACAGAACTCTTATAACGAATACCTGATGTTTCTCCAAGATTAGCAGATGGAAGTTTACAACACAACTTTGCATACAGATTGACAGAAAATAATTTAATCTAGAAAAAACCCTAATTCTTTGGCAGCTTCATCGAGGAAAGACAGTGTCAAGCCAGTGGCCCGCCTGCTACGTGCCTCCCACTCAATGCACCTCTCGATATCTGTATGCCAATTGATGACGAGGCACTTGTATGAAGACGTCCCATTTATGCCATCTCCATTGAGTAATTTCCCATTTTTCACTGGACCTTTTTGCATAATGTCGCGGATGATTGACATACTAAGAGCACGAACGTGTGCACTAGGATGTGAAAGGCACCGTATCGTGGCTGACAGACGACACTGCATCATGTAAATGAAATCAAAGTCAGAACTGTTTTTATTTATCAAATTGGATAATTCTGCTTCCCCAGCTTTATTGCTTATTCTGTGCTACCGGAAAAGGTAAGTGGAGGCTTAAATGCCAAATACAACAAAGACAATATAAGCACGAAATTAGAACCTTATTGCATTACTGAAGTTCAGTACCAATAATGTACTGGCCAATGACTTACCTTCAATAGATTGGAGAGGCCATCAGCAACAGAGATACCAGTTTCCCCCCATTCAACCACAAGATGCACTGCTCGAGCTGTTACTTCTAATAACTGTACATAGGGCTCTTAATTAGCACACAAAAGTAATATTAAATTGCATTTCTGCCATTTAAAGTGCAAAATGAAGAAAATGTCACTCTGATCTGCAAAAAGAGTCAAATATATTACAACCCTATGGACGTCATATACCTTTCACTTCCTATGTTTCATCAACAAGGGACTTCTACAATTACCGCACGTTTTGGAAATGGGCATGATTTTAAAAGGTCCATGATTTCAAACCTCCATATTCCATAAGCACAAAAATGGATGTAAGACTCATGAGCCCTCTCCAGTTAACAAAAAAAAAACCTTGTATTTCATCTTATCAATGAACTGTAAGTTGGTTTCTTTCATCAGTATCTCTTCAGAAACTTTACTTTACCTCTAATTGAGGGAGAGTACATGCTTCACCATCTACCAGCATTCCGTCGGTGGCCCGTAGTAGGAGATCTGAAGAGCTTGCCAGAATAATCAATGCCTCTGGACTGTCGTGGTTTCTCATCAGCTCAACAATTAATTTAACTATTCGCTGGTTGACCCGCCACATGCTCTGACCCTGCTCATCATCCCTTGCTATCCATGGCTGTAGATCTTTCTCTGCCTACGCACACATGCAAATCCAGAAAAGTGACTGAAAATATTGGTACTTTTTCTGATGAAGAGAGATCATGATCAAGTTCATAATCATTTGTTGTTCTTTTTTGTTTCAATTCATAAAAATATATCAGCTTAGATGAGATTATAAGGAAACATTATTTAGAGATGTCAACTATCTTATTAGGACAACTGCCACAAAGATATAAAAGAATGCAAGGGTCTTTCAGAATGGTTTTGATTTCCTTCTGACTTGGAAAAAAACATAAGCAACATGTAACACATTTTATTAAAGAGGCTTTAATGTATAACTGTTAACAAGTATATAATTAATGAAGTAACATAATTCCATACAGAAATGTTCAGCTAGCATAAAGAATAGGAACATGACACAAATGTCATGAAAGATCTGCTACAACCTCAGGTGTAATCTGACCCATATATTCTCAGCCTCTCAAGCCTTAGGAATTGTACATGTAATGTAAATGCCTAAATAGAGAGTCAAAGACAAAGTCTTGACCTGTAAAACAATAGCTGTTGATGCTTTTGCTGGTGAAGCTGAAACCACGTCACATATTGCATCTACCACCTAACCAATTCATCATTTTAACTGTTAGTTAATACAACTCGTATTGTTACTGCATAGTAAATATGAAACCAACACAGGTTAGTAACTAAAAGCTACCATATTATAAACAGAAATCAATACTCCATGCATAGGTATGCCATATATGGCTGACTAGACAAACAGCAGTAAACTATATATACAATAAGCAGGATCTTAACAAAAGCACACAATTGTACCAGTTGTCTGGTGCAAAGAAGACTATTTTCCAATTGAGGAACAAAGACAAAAAAAAAATGCTACCTTTCTCCAACCCTGGTGAGCTGATGTACTCTCTGCACACATTTTTGTTTCAGGAGCTGCGATCAATTTATGCCACAACAGGGAAACCACAGAAAAGCATAACTCCTGTTTCTCAGCTAGAACAGATCTCAAGAACGACAGGGATCGACAATTGTAACCCCCATTTCTATCCATTGTAAGGAAGTTAGCTAGGTCTGATGCCTCCATCGGCAGGCTTGATATCGCCTTTCCTGATGTGCTTGCCGCATCATTACATTGCAAAAGTGCCTCTGAGTAATTCCTTTTGGGCTCTGATGAGGTGGCTGTGTTCTCTTTTCCGAGCATATTATCACTTCTATGCCTAGATTCAGTGCATGATGGATCATCTCTTTTCATGGGTGCCAAAAATAAAGTTGCTTCCAGTGGCTCGACCTTATTTACAATGGAGGAAACTGTTTTCCCATGTAGGTCAATTAAATGGTAGAGAGAAGAAGCTCTGGCAAAAATCTCGGGATCCCATTTGCAATGCATTAAGCTCGACAAGGAATTCATGCATGCTTTCGACCTGCGAAACAATTCTGACACATGGGCTGCAACCATGGCCGCGGCTACTATCTCATCAGAACTATAGCTCCACGAGGTACCGACTGATGAGGGTTTCAATGAGAAAAGGGCCTCCAGAATCCCCAGTATTCTGCGTGTATGCTGTATTGCACAACCAATGCTGGTTTGTAACTCTGCTGTAAATCCATTCTTCCCCTTCCCATTTTTTGTTACCTTTACAGATGCTTTGGAATTTGAATGGTTTCCATTTTTGGAAATCAGAGGGAAGAGCTGAAGTTCACAAGAGAGTGCACAAACTGCTGCTAGAACATAGGAATCGAAAGTGGCTACAGGACCATGCCTTTTCTTGTTTCGGCTTCTGGCCAGTGAGGTCCCATTTGTTAAAGTTAACCCATTGGCAGAATCATCAGAGGAATCAAAGTTAACTCCAGTTGGTTTTTTGCTTCCGCCAGGCAACGTCTCATGACTGACAGAGACAGTCAACACAACAAATAGCAATCTAGAAGCAAGATCCATCGAAGCACGTGACTCTAAAAACAGAGAATGGATCATGGTACGAAGCTCAGACGCAGCTAGATTCTTGGTGGTTGACCACGTGCCCCCCTTCGACCTTGTAGAGTGTTCTGTGGAGGTTTCTATTGGGAATGTACGTCTGAGTATGGCTTCAACCGTTGCCACAAAGATTCTTATGAGGCATGCCTCTGATGGACTACCACGTGGAAGGTATTCCAGCACCTTTAAAAGTGGTAAATAAAGGCTCCAGGAAAGAGTGGGAGGTTGAAGTGGAGTTGCTACCACGATTTCTGGCAAGTCAACTGCCGAGGAACTGAGAGGGAGAAGGCCATAAGCAGCTTCCCAAATTGTGCAAATTCGCCATTCAACTTCAGGCCCATGTGCACATAGCAGGGAGGCAATCCCTTGTGCTGTAGCATCAATCGTGGCTTCTGATGCAGGAGCTTCTAGCTGTTCAGTTTAAAGAGTACTAGCTAAGTATATGAATAGTTAGCAAATAATATTCAGTTTCCCAGGTTTTCTTTTTGTTAACCTAAGCCAACATTTCTCATACATGCAGATAAACGATTAGGATGCAGATTGGCATTAACCAGTATCTATCCTCTTGAGTTTCGGTTGAAGAAAACTAAGCAAAGATATGGACTGATTTCAAGTTATTAGTTACTAATTTGTAGGAACCGGTTATTACATCAGAGTTAAGAATTTCAAAGGTCACTTAGTGATATGCCTGCTCAACTTGCCTATTTCTTCTTTCAAAAAACAAATCCAGTAGTTACAAGACATAGATCGAGAAAAGCTGGAGTTTATTACAATCATTGGAAAAAGATCCCCAAAGATCCTTCTGAAGTCATGAGTAATGAGATGAAATTAAATTAAAGTTACAACTTGAAATTTAATAGTTCTCAGTGGACCTTTTACCTGCTTTCTGTAAGATGAAATATAACCACCTAGCGGCTCATGCTGCACTTGAATACCTTCGGCAAGCCTCAGTGGAGGGAAAAGCAATGTCGGCTGAGAAAGAATCCGGAAAAGGAGAGCTGCAGCAGTATCTGCAGCAATGCCAGCTCTCATTGACATTGCAGTCCCAATTGCACGTAGAAAATGCAAATGCATCCAATTTCTCGGCAACTAGATAAATATAACAAGATAAACATTAGTCAAGGATTGATAACCTTTAAGAGTACTAGCTTGTCCAAGACAAGAATATGGTTCCACTAAGGTAATATTGTTAATTAGATTTTTGGAAGAAAAAAAAGAATATATAAATCATGATGGCACACTCACAGAGAAACTTGAGAATTTTCCCTAAATCTGAGAAATATGGTTTATATAACGCAATTCAAACAGTTGAAAAAAACAGACCAAAAACCATATTGTACAAGAGAATAGAACAACTTTAAATTTTGAGAATTATTCCATACTCTCATGCCATTTGCATAATCTTCAGCTGCTCTGAGGAGTTCAACAAGTTGCACAGCTGCGTCCAGAGCATCTGGGGCCCATGAAGGGGGTGCCTCAAGGAGCCCAAGCAGTAGCCTCTGTGTGGCGCTAGGAGTAGCGATAGCATAATATCTGTCAGATTGGAGACAGTATTATGAAAGAATCCTAGTTGAAGGAACAATTGTAATAAATGTCAAGCAACCATATCCTGGAAAACTAAATGTTGTAGATACACTGACCTATGAAATAAGCGAGCATACGGCTCAAGAGGAGGCAGCCCTGCCACAAGATGTTCATCCAAAGGAGTTGTGGGGGGTGGAAGTAGAAGTGCAGGAACAGCAGCTGCTGTCAGATGTGCAGTTTCATATCGAGCCACCTCCTCATCACACACACTTAAAATTACTCCAGCACCATTTGCCACTGCCCATCTTGGAGTTGATGGCATTAACTGGGGATGCTTCCCCGACCCACGGCCACAAGCTGATATTGCAAATAGTTTAGTCTGAAATTTCTAAATTCCAGTTGGTGAAGATTTAAACAGATTCAAGTAAACTGGTATGTAATTGTCAATTGGGGGTTTCAAATGATTTAGTTTAAATCTAGTCTGAAATAGTTATCATTTCATGCCAAGATCACTACATTTATGTCACCTGAAGGTTGGGTTATTTTAAATCTGAAATCATTCAGGTTACACCAAAAAAATCAAATAGAAGCAACTGTCGAGTTTCTCATAGTCATTGGTTATGTTAGAGTCCTGCATATTAGGTTCAGTTCATTATGTATTGCATCTTGGAATGGCAAACTGCAAGGATTCAAACAAATAGATACCCACTTACCCAAACAACTAATTATAATCTTGTCCATTGCAGTAAAAGAAAGAACTAACCTGTAGTTGGAGGCTTCAATTCCCCTCCAGCAGCATACTTCCCCATGACCCCACCGCACCTGATCACACAAAGAAGCTTCTTGTAAAACAGTGCATTATAACATAGAATTTTTAAAAACCAATTTTTTTCATAAAAATAAATGATCTGGAATTCATCAGCAACAGTAATATATCTATTTTATCCCTTTTTTCATAGGTTTAGGTTGATGTACCATCTAAAATAGTCACTTCTGATGCCAAGAGGTGCAGCGAGCAGTATATCTGTGATCCAAGGGGTTAAAGGCCTGAAGGGCTTCCTTTCATTTTCACTGGGAGAAGATTGGTCAGTTTCTTTTCCTTTTGAACTGCTTGTAGAGGAATTGTTAGGACTGCTGCTCTCCCTTTCATCATTATTTTGGCGTTCGGTTTTGTAAATTGGCCGATTATAGTGAGTTAAAACCCGCAATATCTCACCACACGCCAGAGCCCACTGCTCTGAGTACTCTTTCTGAAATGGAAAGGAAGATTTTACCATGAACAATTCTAGTTCCTTTTTGCAAGTTTGCCAAATGTCTAACCATAATGCAAATACATCCCGGAACTTTTCTATTATGTTGACACCACACTAAATTATCAATTACCAATTTACAACTTTGTGTTCTAACTAAATCCTCACCTATAACGTTGCATCATTTTTTTTTTGAGATTTGCAGAAACTGACCAAACTACCCTTGAATCTTTCATAGGGAATTAAACACAAGCTAACCTGACACTGAAATGCAGGTAGGCTTAATGTCAGCTTATTATAGGCTTCGGTATAGAGGGTCATTAGATGTAGGGGCAAAATTAATGCAAATTAACAAAAATGACTATTCAATCTCTGATGTCAAACCACTATGCAAGCTCAAAAAATGACCAAACTCATTTAAGCTGGTTTCAGTTCACTACACATTTCTCAGTTAGGTAAAAGAGAATCCTCGGGGCAAATTTATCAAATTTAAGTAAATGAGGATAAATGATTTAGAATTATGCCATTACAAATAATTACCTCAGTTGTTTGGCTGAAAAGAGCAACGAAAGAATTAAATGGAGGATCATTACAGTCATAAGTTAACGTTCCATCAATTATTCTTGAAAGAATGGGATGTGTGATAGCATGGCCATGCTCTGGATGGTGCAGAACAAATGTAGCTGTTTTTTAAATTAATAAAAACATTAATCCTCAGAAGATCTTTGTAAGAGAGTTTTTTTTTGAAGTAGCTTTTGTAGGATATATCTACAACAATATTGCACAGAAGTCAATGTACCTAGAACTTCATCTATGAGGCGTCTTTCTTTTGATGGATAGTAGCTTTGAATTAGCTGCACAAGAAAATCCACAAAATGTCAAAATTTTCATATCATTCCTTCTATTCTGAATAGAGTAATCACAACTGACAATGAATATACATCTTTTGTGAGATCAATGAGGCTGATAAGTAAAATAATAAATAAGAAAAAAATAATATACTTGATTAACAACTTATACAGGAAAAAAAAACAAAAAAAAAAAAAGTCTGACAAGGTTATCTACCTGAGCTATATCATCTGGGAATTGGTCTGAGGTGAACTGGCCAAGATACTCCACATAAGCCAAAAGTTGTGCCTTCACAAAATTACCAAAAATGAATTTTCAATTTTTTTTTACTCATACTAAGCTTTTTCTCAGATTATAATATAAATTTATGCTAAACCACTTGAAATATAATATGGTTAATGCATATACCACTAGGGCACATCAGCTTCAATCAAGGGCAACCATTTGCAAAGCGCCGTTGAGTACAGTTTGTGCCATGCCAGTACCAGACTCAACCAATACAGTACCAAATCAAACACGGTAATCTACCAAATAAAATAATGCATAATTTTAATGAAAATGTGAAATTAATGAAACCTGTCTCTGAGTGTCATCTTGCGGCGGGGGCCATAAGAGGGAAGAAAACTGGAGCCCATCTATCCAATTCTCGTTTGACTCAGACATAATAAGTCTAAAATTCCACCTGTTTTACCTCAAGACACAGCCCAATTTAGCAATTGCAATCTATTATCTAGATAAAAGTAACTCAATTTCATCCGCCTCATCAATTGTCTGCTCCAAATCACTCATCTAGCTAAAAGTTGAAAACTGGTAGGCGTCCGTTTTAACCATTGGATGCAGATGATAACAATCCCATTGATCCGAGCTTTCCAAATTATTCAATACTGCAATGACAATTGACAAGTAAACAGAAAAGTGAAGATTTAGATTCAAATTTGGCTGAGAACTGTAAGAGAGTTTTCTTGTAGAATTGACGTAAGCATGATACTTTCCGGTAAAGATGGAAACCGAATAATCCTAAAATAATACTCCATAAATTGGAAAGTTGTCGCCAAATTTTATCGAAAAAAAAAAGCACGGCGAGCAATTTAGAAACATACTATTGAACAAGCGGTACTCCCCAAAAAAAAAAAAAAAGTCAAAAATCGAACAATCCTACAAGTTCATTTCGTAACGAAAGCAGAAGACAAATTGAGCAAGCGGTACTTCCAGAAAATAGAATCACCAAACCATAATATAAAAAAATTATATATTAGCCCAAAACAATTTAAAAACTTTTATAGCTTGTTTGCATTCGGCTTGAGCTGAAAAACAGCACGCTACAAAAAATATACCACGAAAATAAAGGAATTTGTTCAAAAGTATATGTATATATAACCCCGAACTGAAAAGAAAAAAATCATCAAAACCACAAATAAATGACATAATTTTAAAAAATAGATCGGATACATAAATCAGGCATTACCTCGATGAGACCTTCCACAAGCAGGTAGGGTGAGAAAGAGAGACGAAGACGGACAAGAGTAAAGAGAGGGAGATTTTTTGCGAAAGAGAGAGGATTTTTATTTTTATTTTTATTTTGTTGTGAAGAAAATATGGGTGAAGAGCGAGAGAGATACTTTGGTCGATCGGGGTTGCTCGATTGGAGGCTAGGCTTCTTGCTTCTGATCTCCCTCTCGCTGATGTGGCGTTGATATTTTTGGCATGCGTATCTCGTTCCCTGCTCCCGGTTCACAACACTGTCCAAAGTCCCACTGTGTGAATTCCATACCAGGCGTTTTTGCAGATTGTACGCCAGAAGCGGTAAGCTTTCTACTTTATGATGCTTTTCCGTGTGTTCCATCATCATCATCAACATCATCCATGCAGTTTTTTTATATAATAATTATATTATTAATAATTAATAATAAGAGTGATAAAAGTAAATTTTGAAATATACGAATGGCGGTATATATTGATGTCGTCTTTTTAAGTAAAAGCGCACAATCATTGACATGTTATCTTTAAGTAAACGCGTCTGTCACGTCTTTGTAAACGCGTCACTATTAGTAACGCCTTTGGTGGTTGATCGGCAATAGTAATATTGTTTTAACGATAATAGATCGTGATCAGGACGAGCAAAAACAACCCGCCTGACAGTTACACATTTACACTATTTTATACAAAAACATCACTATCAGTAGCGCGCTGACTTTCATAGATTTCAAATTTTGCTTTTTATCATTCTTATTATTAATAATATAATTATTATATAAAAAAATTGTCATCCATGCCATAAAACGGAACATAGAAGAGTACAATGACGAATATACCCCTGCATTCACAGACTGCATTGGAATGCGAGATAGGAGAAAATTTACTGGAGGACACGTGCAAGAAGGCACAGTGTATGCCTGGATGGTAGGAGATCAACGGGTGAACGCGATTGGACGGCGTTGTGATGCGCCACTTTGTGGCCCCACGAATTTTTTATTTTGCCAATTGGTGGGACCCACTAGGCACTTATTGAACCACCCCCCAGGAGAAAACGTTAAAACAAAATGGGGACAATTTTTTACGCTTTTCTGGATGGGTTGATTATTGCACCCATATTTGTCCCCTATCGAAATAGGTTCGATGTGGGCTGCAGAATTGCATTTTATCGTTTTAGATTTTGATAACTTTGATTTTATTTTTTAATTAGTGAAAATAAAACTATGGACACGTCATTTGTTCTGCGAATTGATTATTCATATTGTGCAACATTATTAATCCAAATTTCTTGTCATCCAATGATGCATCATATTTCATCATTTTTTGTGTGTAGAACGTGTATTATGCATAATAAATTTAATTTTTAAGTCTTCAAATTATAATTTATTTTCTAACATTTGTGAGATTCTGAAATTATTTTTTTATTAAGTTACTCTGTAGTTGTGTAGTAGTGGAACTTGACCGGAATTTCTACGAGGGGTAAAATAATTTTATACAAATCTAAAGTATTATATTGCAAAATTTGGCGGGTTGTAATACTAAAATTAAAATATAAATTTCATAAATATCTTAAATCCTTAATAAATATACTAATTTTCAAAAAAAAAATTGTTGGGGGAGGGGGGGGGGGGGGGGGCAGACCCTCCAATTTCTTTCATGATGTATAGTTGTTTATGTAACCAAAATTTAATTTAGTACTTCATTAATTTTAACAATAAATTTGAGTATTTTACGCTACAGACTTGATTGATAAATTGATAAAATTTATAAAACATGCAAATTCGTTATTGATGGATGGGCAGTGCAATTTTGATGCATGCTGCACACTGGGTCTAATAGCGATGCAGTGAAGCGGAAGGAAGTATCAACCATGACAACTGAGAAGCCTCAAGCCTGGTCTTAATTTGGTACCCACTGAGGTTTCGCATATTAAATTTAATTCGCCGTGTTTACTTCGCCAAAGATTGATTAACTTATTGATTCGATTATCCTTCTGTGGTTCTAATGGCGGTCATTATAGAACTTTCTAGAGTCGGTTCATGGTGGCATCAGCAACCCAGCTGCTGACGCGTGCCATGGCCCATGGGCTCTTCTTTGTAATTATTATTTTTTTATTTGTACAAGAGCTACATTTATATATAAAAAATAATTTTGGAAAGTTGATGCTAATCTAGACACATATATCTTTCTGACTAGGTGCAGTCAGGTGCTAGCATTGGAATTCAGATCCGCTGTCATACTTTTTTCTATAGTTTTTTTCTATAGCAGTAGTAAGTATCATTGTTCTTCCGCTTCATACTTTTTTCTATAGTTTTTTCTATAATAAATAATAGTTCCCTTCATTTTAAAATATAAACCGTTTAAAATTATAACAATGTGTCATAATTTTTTCTAGCAGCTGATTTTAATCCGCTAGTATTGAACTTTGCTCCTCAGATTCCAGAATGAGAGTTCTATTTTTGGGATTCAATGATTTTTTTATTTAGTGCTACAGTTTTTTATTTATTTTTTTGATGATTTTCAACCGTTAGATCGGTAAGAGCATAGTTTCTGTTCTTGTCCTGATAAACAGCAGATTTTCACTAGTGCAGCCAAAGCTGTCTGGATATTAACGCAAGGAATTACGAATTTTTTTTATGGAAAATGTTATGCTTCTAGATATTCCGTTTTTGTTCCGATACAAATTATTATTTACAATTATTCATTTTTCAATTAAGAATACACATTTGTTAAATACAAAATTTTACGTTTTCCTATAAAAATGTATATAAAATATCGTGATAACTTTTGCAATATCGAGCTATGCTAAAATATAATTATTGTCGATTGTTCTTTGCATTGTCCATAGTTCAGAAATAAAAAATAGAAATCGAAAAGTTTCATGTGCACGTATAATTTTGCCCACTTTTTCAGATAAGTAGGTATATTTTTCTTAAAATAAAGTATGTATTCACTGAGTCTGTCCCACCATTTATTATGGTGCGTTTGAATTGATAAAGGTTAATGCTATTTCAAAAATAGTCTATTATTTTAAATAGTGATATCATTCAAATACTAATTAGAATTATAGAATAGCCTCAAATTTGTGCTATTTACTAAACCATCAATATGTTAGTTTAGTAGAATTGTGAGGATGAGAGTGTAGTGATAATAATAAAAAATAGATCTAAATATTCTTTATTCATTCCTTTAATGATACTAAATAAAATAATAATCATTAGTAATAAATAAATAATATTTAATATTACAAAATATAAGAATTAATATTATTATATGATATAATATTAAATAAGTATACATATTAGCTAAAATAATCATTATATTAAATAAAGTAATAAGTAATAATAGTAGAAACTACAAAGTAATATTAAATTAGTATTAATGTTAAATAAAATAATATTATAATATTATAATAATTCATAAAATATTATAATAAACAAAAAATATCTTTAATATTAAACAAAATAATAATTAACAACGAATAATAATAAATTTTAATATTAAGTAACATAATAATAATAATAATAATAATAATAATAATAATAATCTTTAGTACCAAACAAAATAGTGAAAATAATAAACTAATCTTTAGTACCAAACAAAATAGTGAAAAGCGGCGGTCATTATAGAACTTCCAGAGTCGGTTCATAGAACTTCCAGAGTCGATTCATGGTGGCATCAGCACCCAGCTGTTGACGGCTGATCCGTTTCATGAATCACTCTTCTTTGTAATAATTTTTTTTTTTTGTACAAGAGCTGCATTTTTATATAAAGAATTTTGGAAAGATGATGCTAATCTAGACACGCATATCTTTCTATGTGCAGTTAGGCATAGTAGATAAAGAGCTTAGCTCTTGAATTTGATCCGATTGATCTTTCAAAAAATTTAGTTTTTACTTGACCCTCACAAATCCGATCCGGTCTTTTTTAATGATAAGGATTGAGCTCAATCTTTAGAAAGTAAGTCATTTTAATCCGATCCTCATCAAATCCGATCATTTTCGGCTCTTATCCGGTCATTTTCAGCCCATTTCTTTAATATTTAATATTATATATTAATTACACTTAAAAAATTCAAAAAATAAAATAAAATAGCAAAATAGCAAAATATAATTTAATATTTTATATAAATATAAATTAATATTAAAAAATACATATTCATAAAAAAATATATATCAAGCCTTTATCCGTCGACCCTTATTTAAATCTTAGAGTCCGGAATGATTAATATGGGTTATACTCATCTCTTTAAAAATTAAATCTTTTAAACTTAGCCTTCTAAAAATCCTTATCAAGTCCGGCTTTTACCCTTCTCGTAGGCCCGCTAAGCCCGGTCCTTAAAAACCGGACCCGTCCCTTAAGACGTTACTTTTGGGTATTGAGTGTATTGACGCAAGGATTTATGAATTACTTTTTTTTATGGAAAATGTTATGCGGTCGTATAGTATCAGTTCCATTTTGTTCCTACATGTATTGTTATTTATAATTATTGACTTGTCAATTAATAATATATATCTATTATTTATAATTATTTATTTATCAGTTAAAAATATATATTTAGTAAATGTAAAAGTTAACAGTTTCTTAAAAATATATAGAAAATATCGTGATAACTTTTTCAGTATGGAGGTATGTTAAAAAAATATAATAATTGTGCAATTGTTCTTTATATTGTCCATAGTTAAGAAATGAAAATACAAATTCAAAAGTTACTTGTGCACATACAATTTTGCCAATTTTTTTAGATAGGTTGGCAAGTGTTCATTTTATTTTAATTTTTAAAATAAAGAATTTATTCACTGGGTCTGTTCCCATCATTTTTAGGTGTGTTTGGATTTACAAAGATCAGTACCATTTCAAAAATAAATCTACTATTTTAGAATAACTATATCATTTAAACACTAACTTGAATTTTGGGTTAGCTCCGAATTTGTGCTATTTTACTAAACCATTAATATGTTCGTTTAGTTGAATTATGAAGATGACAGTGTAGTTATAATAATAAAAAATAGATTCTACATGTTTTTTTATTCATTCTTTTAATAATATTAGATAAAATAATAGTCATCAGCAATAAATAAAATAATAATATTATAATATAATAAGTATTAATATTAAATAAAATAATTAGTAATAATAAAAATAATAATAACTAATAATAAAAATAATAATAACTAATAATAAAAAATAATAACATATAACTAGTATATTGTTGATCGGGCGCCCGCATCCTTTAAAATTTATAATCTCTGTACGACATGATGTGATTTGGATGGTGTATGTAACTTTTAAAATCCTAATTATCGAATATAGTCACAAGTATACAACCTATCGGTTATAGTACTTAAGGTATCATTCTTCACAGGAATAATTTGGACTTTTATTTTAAAACCTTGTAATTCAATCTAAATTGATGAAAAGGGATTATTTGTTATTTGAAAAATTAAACTAATTAAACTAAAGATTTAAGATAAATTTCTAAGTTTCAACATGCAAAAAAAATTAGGGCTCCTAGGATGTATTATCCACTGTAGTTGCGTTTAGTTTGTTATTGAAATTATTTTTGTATTGTAAAGGCACAATTTGGTATTGTAGGTACTAAGGGACATCTCTATTTTAATACCAATACTTAAACTAGCATATATGTCACCTCTCGGTACTTAGTTACATCAATTTAAATTCATTAAGTTCTCTATTGTCTCAATTATTCTAAAAATCATACTTCACTTCTTGGTACTTGGTACAGTATTCTTGAACAATTAAGTAAAGCTCGTATAAGATGTGCGTCACCTCTCGATACTTAGCATATCAAATACTCTATTCTTTTGATCACGACTCAATATTTAATTTCTCAATTATAAATATCAAACTCTAAGCTAAACATGTGATTTGTTTTAAGTCCTCGCAATCAATTAAAGCAAAGAACAAATCATAATAACAAAAAATAAGAAAATAAAAGACAAATATCAACTAAAACATATTAGATAATTTCAAGGTACAACCTAGCAAACCCTAGAAAAACTTCAGCCAGAAATGACTAAAGCAACTGAGAACATAATTAAAATAAGAGAGTTCCAAAGCAGATAAAGAATAATATAACCAAAAGATGAAAATCGATCTCTGTCTTATTCTCTCCCGACTTTAACTTGCTTCAAAAGTTTGCACTGCCTCTCTCTAAAACTACCTCAAAATCGGCCTCTGAACACTCTTTTATAGAAAAATTCTATAAAAATAGCAAAAAAATAAGTAACACATAAAACCATCTCAGTATTCTATATTTTTCACCTATATCTAGATCTATTTCGGTTATGAGGCCCTAAGGGTTGTGTTCTTCTCGTTGTCAGGATCTAAATGAGTCCAACAACGATGAAAAACTCCAAACAGTTCTCATAAAAATAACAAATAACTATCAGGACGTTAGGTTGACTTCGGTCCACGGTCAATGACCTACGGTCCGCAGATCTGGCTCTAAAACCGAAAATCCCATGTCTGCAGTCAGAAGATGGTGTCTACGGTCCGCAGACAGAGTTTCTGGCGTCCGGTTTCACTCTTTTACTTGTATTTTCTCATTTATCGTCTGTTTTGCCTCAAATTTGCGTCGTTCTTCTTCATTTTCAATAGGCTTCCATTTAAAACTAAAAATCAATAAATAGTACCATAAAATTGATAATTTAAACCCTAATTAAACTAAACTAAATCTAATTAAATCCTATAAAGCTAAATTGTGAAATTAAATCACATCCAAAATATAGCATTTAAATCCTTTTTATCACGACACTAAGGTTCAATCGTAAGTGTACGAACTACATTCAGTATAGTTAAGGGTGTCGAACCACAAGGACGGAAAAAGATACTAGATTCGGTCTTTAGAGATGTGAAAACAAGTTAAAAGGGGAGGGGTGAGTTTGTTGAACTGGTTGATTTTTGATATTTTGAAAGTAAAATAGAAGGCAAAGTTATTTTTATGGATTTTTAGTATTAATTAAAAAAATATTCCTACATTAGGTTAGTTTTTACTTGGATATAATTCATACAGCTAATGTACTTTCATACACCACCTGTATGAAATACAGACGGGATACGAACACAAATTAGGGTCACTTCTTCACTCGATTGTGTGAATCCTAATAGGTACATTACCTAAACAACAAACCTTAATTCTCACATGTTAGCTTAGATCATCTAATTTGTGTGTTGGTTTTTAGTAGGCACACTTGATCTCTCGATCTGAGCAAAGTTCAACCTCTTGGACACAACTCGATCTATCATCTCGGATCTCAGATCTACCTAAAGTACTTAGATGTTAATAAACTACATAAATCTTAAACGGTCGAACCTAAAGAGTTCATCAATAATCAAGTAAGATTTAATAATACTACTCAACACAATAAATCACAACCTTTGAATGAGATAATCTTTACTAAGTAAGCATAAATCTAAGTTTCAACATTACCACAACCCTAAGAACTGAAGTACTTAGCCACTCGTGACATAATAAAATAAAATAATATAGATACAGAAAGCAAGTTTAAGAAATATAGAAGTAAGAGTTTCAAAGCAACAAAAATGTAATAAATAACTAAAGCAAACTCCAGATGTTGCTCTTGTGCCAATCTCTCACTCAAGTTTATGTCTTCTCTCGGGTGTTTAGGCTCCTCGATCTCTTGATTCGTCTCAAAAAATGATTAAAAATTATAGAGGTCCGAGCCGAAACCCTGGCCCTCATAATTTTAGGATTTACAACGTCCATGAACCTCTCTCAAGACCGTTAGAGGCATCTTATATAGGTCGAGTATCAATCAAATCGAGTGAGCAATCAACCAGATAAGTTGTTGCCCCTTCTATCCTGATTTTTGGATTTAGCACATACGACACGTATAGAGGTGCATATTGATTGTATGCTTTGGTCTTCGATGGCATGTGACTATTTGAGACTTATGATGGATCTATGTAGCTTTTAAATGTGAAAACTTATGTTCTATCCTCAATTTTTCATCTCCTTTGTGCGTATTTTTCAAAAATATAAATTTGACTAAGACATAATTAAATCTAACAAAATAAATATAAAATATAATGTAATTAAATATGAGTTTGTGATAAGCCTCAATTTCATATATTTTTTATCATGATTAATTTCACGAACGTGCCAATTTTAGAGTAATTTATTCATTTTACTTTCATTTATATCTCAATGTTGAGATAATATATATTTATTTATAATTATAAGAATCATACAATTAGAGCGATAAGTGGAGAAAAATGGAGCAATTGAACATGATTGAGAACTACTCAATCATGAATGACATCAAGACAGATCATCAACAACAAATTATATTAAATTATGATTATAAACTATTATCGAATTACTAAGATGATATATTAATCTTATAAAGATTGTTCTTATCTTTCTAATGCAACTTAGATTACCCAAATCATAGTTTGTATGAAGAAGTTATGGTCAAGTATAAACCACTGGCGCAACGAGATTCAACTCCTTACGATCCGTAAGCTCCAGATTTGGAAATTCGAAAAAAGAAGGAAGCAGCTGGCTGATTAATTTTTCTTCTATATAAGACCACTCTAGGAGCCATTCTAGGGCATCTAGGGAACCCTAGCCGCCTAAGGCGGTCTTGGAAACCATCTTGGGAATTTAGAAGCGGTTTTAAAGGAGAAGAAATGATTGGAAGATGTATTCGAAGTCAACACTCAAGATCCGAGTGAGAAATCAAGAGATTATTGGTGTACCCCTTTTCTATTATTTCATCATGTGTGATTAAACACCCGTTCTGAGGGTAATGAGTCATAGTATTTGAATGTTTTTAGTTAATATACTCGATATTTGATATTTTTAGCAAATTCTTGTATGATTTATCCTTTGAATTGATTGTTTACACGCTTAAAATATAACAAATGATTTTTTTGTGTTTTATCTCAGAAATTATAATAAATTATTATTATGATATTTTCAAACTAATAAAATTAACCACACACAAGAGGAAGCCACAAATGCACGACCTACAATGTGGTATTTAGATGTCGATCCCACAGAGACTGATTAAACTACCAATATAGATAATTTCTTTAAGCTAAACTATAAATATGAAAATATTTCTAAACTAATCAATTTTTAAAATAAACAATCAAACTGAACTAAATTTGGGTTACTTCAAGATTAAAAAAGTCTAGGTTTTCAGTATCACCATCCACTTGAGTCTTAATCGTACTGATTATATATTTTAATGCTAATTTATAAGAGTTATCGTCTAATTTAATATCAAGTTTCTGATTAGGATTTGACACTATATTTCAATAAAGGCAAATTTCGTGATTAAGTCCATCGTTCTTCCTAATTAAAACCCGTTAAGTTCTGGTAATTTTAAACATTTTAAAAACTAATTATTTACGATTAAGTCCATCTAATTAATACTCTAAATATTTAGAAAAGTCCTAACTAAGCTAGACTTTACGGTTGACTCCATCATCTAGGGTTAGATATCGCTTTTGGGGGATGAAGAACCGACAAATTTGTTGGGTTTTGGTCCAACTAAATACTGTTAAGACTTAAGCTACAGAAAGACCGTAAAACAAAAAAAAATATTTTTACCTAAGTTAGAGATTAAAATATATCGGATGAATTATCAAGAGTTACATATATTTTAATCCTTTAGAAAAGACCGTAAAATATTATTTTACTTCTAACTTAAGCGAAGGGTTAAAACGGCATGTCAGATGAATTACTAGAGATACATACCTCTTTAATCATTTACAGATCTACTCCATGATTGGTTTCTAAAACTTTAATCTACTTACCAATTAAATAGATTAATATAATATGTATACATTGTTTATAAATTCTAATTGGAATGAAGATCGATTTATCTCGGAGCACAAAACGTCTGATGCCTCTATAGGTTATCCACCGGGACTAACTAGAGAGCGATTTATTTCTCTTGTCAAAAATACTATAAATAGTGGAGTTTTGCAAAAATACTATTTACGAGAAGGCGTGATAATATTATTCATGATTCACAGTTATTCTGTTTCACAAATGTACAGAAATACTGTGAATTTCATAAAAATACTATTCACCATACCCGCAAATACTATTCACCAACATGAAATATTATATGTGGATTACGTATAACTTTATTTTCTAACCGAAACACTATTTCAGAGAGAAACCAAGAAAGAGAGAAAATAAAAACTCGAATCGATCAGACACGATATCTCGGAATTAGTAATTTTCTCTCTACCCCTCCACCCTTATTTATAGGCATATTTGGGATTGTCAAATTATCAAAATACCCTCATGAATAGTAAGGAGGTTCCAAAGTGAAAATACCAAAATACCATTGGTGGATAAGGTTGATGTCATGGATGATGTCATATATGGATAAGGTCCAAATTAATATAATTATTCTGAACAATTATATTTCTTACGGTTCTTGTTTCGATAATTTTTATACAACGCGTCGTACATGCTTATAAATTAATCTTAATTTTGCTTGTCATATTATATGACATTTATAATTTATTTATATCATATATAATTAATTATAACTATTTTATTATTAATTATAATCAATTAATCAATAAAATTATCTGATTACATCCTATACGGTGTGACCCGATAGGATTTGTGTTATGTTGGTAAATAAAATTAAAATTATTTTAACTTCTATAAATCATAAGAGTCACCTGACAAAATACATTATGACCATCCAATTACACAGATAATGTCGTACTATACAATATCACGATCCAATAAATTATTTACTCGTGTTAATTATTTTGCCTCGTAACTATCAGATCAATTTCAAGGTAGTTGTGTGTCATCCTTGTAAACTTAATATTTTCTTGATCTTGAACAAATTTATCAAATATGATTACTCTTATAATCATACCGCATGTAGATAATCTTACTCTATCATGGGGCCAGTGATGCTATTACTCATATAGAAATACAAGAGACAATAGTACTTTTGGTAAATCATTTTTTCCTCAGCACAAGTTATATATACCAAAGTGCTATCGTTATAGCCAATTTTTACGGACATCGTTAGATAACACTCACACATATATATTTTTTATGTAGGAAAGATGAACATCTCATACTTTAAAAGTTAACACTTGAATGAAAACATTAACGACACGAACACAATTCCATTTAATGTTTCATTCGAGGTATGTCAAATATCATGTTCCTAGAACATATATCTATATGATTAAAATGACATCTTTTATCTATGATATGTTAAACTTGATCATCTTTTAATCTATATATGAACCTTATATCGTTTAATTAGTGTTACTTCTAATTATCTCGGTCAGAGACTTTTAAGAGTATATATCATCTATATTATGAAAGTTTCACAATTCAATAATTAACTCAAAATAATTCATAAATGAAATAATACTCAAAGTAACAAAATGATTAATCATTCAATTCATGAACAAAATATATATGATAATTATCGTATTATTGACTTCTAGATTATTACATACTAACAAGATTTTGGTTAGAAACCTAAATAATTCTCTAACATATATGTGTAATTTTAATTTCGTTTGCAAGTTATGAATCTATGTTATCTAAGATTTTTAATCCTAGACAGATTACTAATATAAACGTACAATAGTTCAATTTATGTATAATAATTCTATCACAAAAGCAATTCATAAAATAAAATAATTAAAATAATAATAAGTATAATTAAATTTTAAGTTTCAAGTTATATGTCTATTGCCCTAGAATAAGTTCTACTCTTCCATGGAGGAGAGAAATCACAACAAATATCCATGAAAAATAAAAAAGAAATAATAAGAGAATAAAAGTTATGTCTAATTTTTTATTTATCCCTTTTGTCTTCTTTCTCTTTCCTAGAGAAATTGAAAATCTCTCCCTTGAAAATCATCTCCCAACGTCCATGAATAATCCCACGGTTTTCTTAACCCTTATATATAGAAAAATCCTAAAAATAAAACCTAAAACTAAGAAATCTCCTAAAAATAGTTAAATAACTCACTGCACACAGCTTGACCTATTCGGTCCGAATAGAGAGTCCATTCGGTCCAAATAAGTCAAAGGGTTTGGTCGGCTATGAAAATTTAGCTAAATACTGGTAGTTTGCTTTCCTCTGTTCGGTCCGAATAGGTCATACGGTTGTGTTGTGCCTAGGGGTGTCAATGGATCGGGTCGGGTCATATTATTTTATTATTATTTTTGTCCCGATCCGAACCCGACTCGATTAAATTTGGGTCAAAAAATCTTGACCCATACCCGAACCGACGGGTCACGGGTCGACCCGACCCAACCCCTCTAAAATAATTAAATATTTATTGATTATTTTTATTTAATTTTAAGTAATAAAATATTAATTAATTTATAAATAATCTTAATTAGTATATAATTACTATATATTTAAGTTTTAATTAGTACTAAATCATAAAATTACTTTAAAAAATATAATTAATCGGGTCGGGTCGGGTTGACCCGAACCTGACCCGATTCGACTCGGGTTAAAAAAAGTGAACCCATACCCGACCCATTTATCTTCGGGTCGGGTCAAGAATTGACACCCCAAGTTGTGCCTTAAAATTGGCTAACTTCACTGAGCTTGCTCTTCACTCCTATTTGGTCCGAATGAAGAGGGAATTCGGTCCAAATAGGTCAAGTTGGATCTATTTTTCTATTTTTTCCTAAATCATTCTTGATTCACGCTTCGAACTTCATTTTCTTTAAATTTCTCCCAAAAATCTGCAATATAAATAGAACAATAGTAGTAATTTAAACTTGATAAAATTTTAACCGTAATTAAACCTTAATTAACCCTAATAAAACCTTAAAAGATAAGTTTTAAGATCAAACCATGTATAAAATATATTATTTAAATCCCTTTATCAATTATTAAAATATATTGCTAGAATTTCTCATCTCGAAGGGTAAAACCCATGTTTGGTAAGTTTGCAATTTAGGTGATTATACTTAGAACTAAATCAAATACTGATAAGGTTTTAACACCAAAGAACACAAATGGTTTGACCTCCTTGGGCGAAATATTTAATCGTAAAGTTTGAATAATTCGAACAACGCATTGACATATGAAAACGTCAATCAATGCTAAATTTGAATTGCTAATCTCACTATTGAATTGTCTAAAAAGTGAAGACACCGAGTAGGTTAATTAAGGAGTTAAGAAGAAAAGTCGAGCCCCTAGTATTCATCTTTTAGTTTAAAACATTATTTTATTAGCCGTTATTTTTTTAATTTTAGTTGAGTCAAAATCAACCTTTATTTGTCTATATTAGTGAACTAGTAAGAACATGTACTTCACCCTTGTTCTTTTGGATTCAACACCTCAATTACTACAAGAAAACATCATATATTTATGACTGAAATTAGATATAAATTAGGGTAATTATTAACTATTAAGAAAACCTATCAGTTTGGAAGTTCATTTCTTGATTTTACGCACAAAAAAAAATATCAAAATATAAATATGAATGTATGACATCAATCGTCCATGCTTTGCTACTGATGGTTCTTATATTATAATCTTTCTATATCAAAAATGTAAAAATATCATCCTATTGCAATACAAAATATGATAACAAACAAAGTAAAAAAATAATTATAATTAATCAATTATTTTTATATAGTAATGATAACTTTCCTAGAAAATATATAATTAAATTTCAAATTTGACAAATTCTTCATAAAATAATGTCTTTTAGGAAAGAGATATCATTAATTATATAAATTTTAATATGGCGGATATGTTATGAATTTAACAAATAATTTAATATTTTTGTTGTAATCCATCACATCACAAAAAAATCTCTAATTAATCTAACGACTTATGTTCTCTCAAAAAATTAATCAATAAATTTCAATCAATAATGACTGTTATAGAATCATGACACTCAATACTGACTGTTATAGAATCATGATACTTACACACTTAATAAGAAGTAGAGATAGAGATAATATATAAAATAATAATTATTTATACTAAATAAAAATAATAATTAATAATAATATATTATAATATTAAATAAGTACTAAAAACAACAAATAATAATACTCATTTAATAATAATAGTCATTAGTATGAAACAAAAAAGAAATAATTTATTATTTTATCTATTCCCTTTTCTCAATATTCTGAAGTTATCATCTAAATAATATTTTACCAACCAAAAATAGTGAAAATCAACACTCTTCTCAAAAATTTTTAAATACCACTAATCTCACACTATTCTCAATCACTAAACTAATTTTTTTTTTGTACTTATTCTTCCATGTCCAAACACACCTCTAGAAAACAATCTAAACGTATGACCAATGCTTTGACAACTCGAACATCTTTTTGTTCAAAAGAAATTTGAAAAACTCATATATAGTGTCTATGAAATAAATCAATCAAGATTTTATCTTGCCTTTTTCAAAGCTAGTTTAATAATATTAGAGATCAAGCTCAGAAGCAATCATCACAGTTTTAAACTTATCCTAATTTTACATATTACACATGCAGAAATATTATCATAAAAGTAGCATAGTAAATTACATAAGTGTTACTTGGTTATCATTGTTTCAAATATTATGTTTGTCATAAATAATCTGATAACTCAAGTGATAGTTACTAGAATGACTTTCAAAAAATTATAAATTCAAACCTCGATAGATACAAAATAAAATTTGAGAGTTTAACTCTCATCTTTCTCTCTAAAAAAATACTATGTTTGTCATTTCAAATTGGCACCAAATTAGAAAGAATCCAATAAAATGAACAATTTTCAGTTTTTTTTTTCCAAACAGCGAGTTTAAGGTTACAATAGGATGGATCTTATCATACATATCTTTTTGGAAAACTTGTTTGTGATGAGAATTTAATGAGACAAACTTTGTCAAAAAACTCTCTTTTCTGAAAACTAAAAGTTTTTTTTAGATATTTCTTCTACGAGAAATCCAAAATAAGCCTATTTGAAGTACTCCAACGCATAAAACAAAAAGAAAGAGCATGGAAGACGATAAATATGAAAGCATGTCATGTAATTTAATCTTTCAAACATGTCAGTTCTGTATGGATTGAAAATCTACCACTAAGGCACCTCTTTGTTGACTTTGCAAAGGTAATTAAATCATTTCGAGCATCTTTAATATACTATTAAGCATCTTTAATATACTATTAATCACCAAGTAGTTAAAAAAAAGAAGTAAGAGCACATTCAACCACTGCCCACTGAGCATCTTTTACTTTTGGAGTGGTGTCCAGGTCCAACCACCCAGAAATCGGGGACCACATAAGGTCACGTGGGACAATCTGGGCCGTTGAAACTATATGTTATTTTGATTCTGATATGTTCTTATTACTCTTTAAGAAATTAATCACGCATGGTTCATGCGAGATTAAAATTTAAAAGGACCAATTTTAATATGCCGCTCTAGTAAATTAGGAATATTAATGTTATATAATATATAGGGATATGAGGTTAATATAAGAAAATTAAATAAGAATATATTTAGCCAAATTTAAGAGTAATTTAATTTTCAGAAACATTTAGCCAATTTATTTATTGTTGGATAAACCATAAATTACTGTCAGTAAGTATATGAATGATCAGGAAAAATAATATATGTTAGTTATAGTACAAATTTCAGTTGGCTTTCAATTACAATTCAACTGAATCCAAACAATTAGATGTTTGATTACAACAGGTGGCCTCAAGTCTACCATCGCATAGACCTAAAGAAGAAGGAATAAATATATCGGTATAATTCTTCATATACCATAATATTAATCCGTGTAACGAGCGCATCATTCACTCTATTTATGCTCTGTACTCTGTAGTCTGTTCAGATCAAACGCACAGAAGGTTACATAATTGATAAAACATAAGATCAGAGAAATAAGATTCGGATAGTGGGTGGAGATTTTTTGGTGTCACGTAGCAGAGGAGAGAACCTATTACGAAGGGGTAAAAGATATTTGCGTTTACTAACGTGGCCAACTGGTGAGCGAGCAATATATCTGATATACGATGCCAAGCGCCAATCGGCCACTGTAAGACGTGGGTCCCACCAGCTCATGCCCATGGTGGATGTGGGCTTATTATGGCATGGCATCATAGCATGAATGGAGGATGTGGGCCATGAAGGATGGAGTTTGGTGCTTCACCGGCTGGTGGGGACCCCGTTCCGTAACGGATGGGCGAAACTGTCGGGGATATTTTTTTTGACGAATTTACCCTTTGCGCAATTTGGTAATTAGGCATGACAAGTGGCGGTGTTTTTCTAAATAAATTTGTCTTTCCTTTGTACACAAGTGCGGACATGTTCTTAAAAAATGTAAAATTATATTACAACTCCTGGTTCGAGAATTGAGTGAGCGGTGTCAATTTTTTCTAAAAGACCCTTTCCGGCTCCTGTAACAAATATATTTACGGCTGTCTTTTTTTTTTGAAAGATGGGAGTTTAAAGCTAACTTCATGTCTATAAAAAAAATGGCTACCTTTTTTTTTCTCCTTTTTCAATCTTTATTTTATTTTTCTTTCACAATACCCTTGGGTTGCTTTCATTGGTATTTGTTCTATTTTTAGGGAAAAAAAGTCGTTGGTATGATTTCGGTGTTAATAAAGGATTGCTCGGGAGTAAGCATATAAAAACTTAAAAAAAAAATACATCGTGTATAACATCCAGTTGTGTAGAAATTAAATGACTTACATCTTCTTCTTTTTTTTTTTTTAATTTTAAAAAAATGGCCTCAATACTACAACGGTAAGGGCACTATAGATTGTTTTTGTTCATAAAGTTATTGATATATCGGCTTGTGATGAAATGAATTTATGCAGTCGTAGATAACATATCGTAGATTATTTTTGTTAATTTTGACGATGATATGATGGTGAATTTGGTTCAAATTTATTATTTATCAATCTACTTCATTTTTGCTCTAATAAATTCATGACATCTTAGAGAAACTTACTTTAGAAGTTACCGGTTGGTTTTCATGATTTTAGATTCATAAGTATGTCCCAATTAATTTAAATTTTAAAACATCAACAAGGAAACAGAATGCTCTGCAAATGCATGTTAGATAACTTTTTTTTTGCATAATATTTGATCTATCTACTTCATTTTTCACTAATAAATTATACACTTTTAAACTGAGACGCATTAAGGGTATTTGTCAGTTTTAGTGATCTTTCGATCATGTATGTATCCAAATTGATTAAAAACATAGCTGCACAAATACACTGTAAAATGTATTTTTGACGAATTTTATTTACAATAATTGATAAATATTTTTTGTCATATTGCAAATAAATTACGAATATATCTACTACATATTCTGGAGATCATAAATCAACATTAGTGATTTTTTAGATTTTAAACTAGTCTAAATTTTATAGGTTGCATTTCAGAATCCATTCTCTTCGGCTTTTCAAAATTTTCAAAACTAGAGCTGTAACTCGGGTTTCGATCCGATAATATAGTTCTCAAATAAATAATTAATAATATAAAATTTATATTAAAAAATTTAGATATAATATTTTTAAATGTTAAGTAAGAATGATAATTATAATAATTATTATAATAATAAATAATATAATTAAATACATAATAATTTATAATTGATCATATAAAAAATTGGATCATTTTAAGAATTAAGTTTCACTTTAAATACATTACACACATTATTTTAAATGAGGAGAGAGAAACAATTTTATATAAATCTTTGGATTGAAGAACATGAAAATATTTAAATAAAATTGATAACGTGACATACTTAAAAATGTTAAAAATTTAACCTTTTTATATATTAAGAATTAGCAACAACGAGAATTCTTGATTTCCTAAACTTTTGGCATAAAGACGACGGCATTTGGTTAGAGATGGGAATCATGGGATATTAAATATTGTCGACTTTTTGTTTGCCAATCAAATCCAAATATTTTCCCTTGAAAATTAAATACCAATTCGCACTTGCGCACATCGTCCGGCCTTGAATTTGACACCTAAAATAACAATACCACAGAAATGGAACTGTCCTGTCTAACCTAAATTAGAAAACCAAAATGCAATTCCATGACAATTTATCGGGGCAGCGACTATCAATTTCCAAACCAAAATAAATCTGTAGAAAAAATTTGTATGCGTATAAAAAATATGATACATCCGAATCAATAGAGAAAAAGGCTTTACCAAAATTTGTAACAAAATTGTTTATTAAATGTAACAGTTTCCAAATGTTTTTATTCTAAAAGCATTTTATTCCAGTCAGGAAAGAAATCAAGCAGTAATTTAATTGCACGAAAGAATACGCAACTCATTCGAGAGATACATCATACATGTCAACTATCAAGCGCCATGGTTGCAGGGTTGGAGGCTTGGAGCAAAAAATCAGATCCAATAATTCTACTTGGCAAGTAGCAACTAATCAGCAAAATATCCTACCTAATCTTTTTCGCCAAAAGTTTTTAATCATTCAAAACGTTTAATTTGTTGCTGGTTGCTGGTTGCATGCAGGTGCATGCATCAGAGAATTCTAACCCTCATGGCCCCTTGGGGGACAGGAGGGATCATTATGTAAATATGCCTTGCTTAATGTATAAGATCTAGATTTTCGGAGCACATATTATAGAAGTTGTTTTTTTTTTTAATTTTGGGCGGAATAAAATGATGTGATTCTTTAACAACGGTGTAACAATTTTGACAACCACTCTCAAATAAATTCATAAAATAACATAAAAATAAAAAACTTTTACAAACATATTTTTAAACTTATAAATTGATTATGATTCAAATTTTTATACAATTTGAATGTTATTTCATCAAAAGCTATTAAATTTAAACCGTTATAGTTATCAGAATCAAATTATAATCATAATAATCTATAAATTTAAGCATGTATTTATAATTTTTTTTATTTTGAAATTTATTTAAAAATAATTAGAATCCTCAGCGTTATTTTAGCTGCCTCTCAATTCTCAAAGCACTCGTTTTAAAGAGAGGCCAGATCGGGCTAACTTTTTATTCAGGGGACGTCCTTTTTCTTTTCATCAATTAATGGGTTTATTTTAAGCTATCATGCAGTGGGTTGGTTTCTGTTTATGGGCCTGATTTTATAGACGCAATCGGGCCCGAACACAACGATGATACCGGAAAAAAATAAAAAAGCGTTGTCAAGAATGGGATTCGAACCCATGCCCTTTCGGACCAGTACCTGAAACTGGCGCCTTAGACCAACTCGGCCATCTTGACTTCTTCACTTCTTTCATTAATTCACTAATAATTGTATCAACATGTAATACCAAAAACCATGATTCAACAGTAGAGATGCAGAAGTATGTATAAAACCCTTAACTCCTCTTGATCGATGCAGCCTAGCCGCTAAAAGAGCTATATCATTAATCGCTAAAAGAGCTATATCATTAATAAGTCACTGGATGGACGTAATAATAAAGCAAAATGGAGCATGGCTTGCAATTACTTAGTCCAACAGACAAGAAAGTTCTCCTAAAAAAGGTCCCCATAAAAAAAGGCACACTGGTTTTCAACATGGGAGACAGACGTCACTTTTTTGTAAACAAAGGATAGAGGCCAGTGTGGATCAAGGGACATATATATGGGGCGGGGAACAAAATATTTCCTCATGAAAATTGAAGTATATATTTACTTAAAAGAAAATTGATGTATATAAAAAAGGTTTAAATTTCTAGATCGTTCGCATCATCGTTGTTGTCTGTCATTAATTTTGTCTAAATCTCTTTATCTATCTTTATATCTAGCTATCTTGATCAAATAACTAATATATAATTATTTTCTCTTCTCATTTAAAATAGATAGACCATAACATATCCAAGATACAATTTAATACTTAGAATAATCTAACTTTTTTATTATTATGTATAAATTAGCATATATTTAACTTATATTATTATTATTATTATTATTATTACTAATAATAATAAGAGTGGGGATCCATTTACAACCTTGACAATGGACCTCTAAATAAATATAAAATAAATCTTAAAAATGAAAAAAAAATATAGATGTGTTTTTCTACATTTAGATTGATGGTCATTCAAATTTTATTATCGTTTGATAGTCCATCAAATACATTAAATTAGAACCGTTGTAAATTGCATGAAAATTTGATAATCTTTGATGGACTATCAAACGATAATGAAATTACATGAAATTTGAATTACCATCAATCTAAAAGTAGAAGAACACATCTATAATTTTTTTCATTTTTAAATTTTTTTGTATTTATTTAGAGGTTCATTGTCAAGATTGTCAAAATAATCCATTGTCAACCGATCCCTTCTCTAATAATAATAATAATAATAATAATAATAATAATAATAATAATAATTTTTAGGGTGAAGCCCGTGGGACAGTTCTATATATTTTAAAAAGGGAAAATGATAATAGTTTAATTAAACAAGGCAACCATTATTCATCACCATAATAAATAAAAAATATTTCGATAAACAATTTTGTCTATATGCATGGGTAGACATATATAAAATGGGGCAAAAATTCCAAATGAGACATAATTTTACAATTATTTGAATTTCAACATATTTTGATAATTTTTTTTCTCAAGAAAACACAATAATACGAGCTTAGTTTTTAAAAATTGTTGAGCTAAGGGGCAGCTGCCTACCTTTGCCCCCACCTGGCTCCGCCTGTGCATGTCTACATGTCGATAGAAAAATCCAACTATCACAATCTAAACATTATATTTAATTACTTACCAAAATATTTATAATTGACAAATATGCAACTTATATGTTAGAACAGCAGCCACTAATTGCCTACATCAAACGCACACAACAAAACGACTTCCGTACAACAAAATATCCCGAAATTTCTTTCCAAACTTCACACCTCAGAAAAGAAAAGAAAAAAAATCACGTAAGAACATCTAAAAGATTAAAGATTACACTTGTACATGCAAATTAAGATCCAAGTCATGCACTGCCCTCTAAGATAGAACATGAAATTAAGCTTCTCTAATTGAATGCTTCCACCATAAAAGCGCTAGCATTGTATCATATATCTCAGTGACCGGCAGTTTGGCAGTAATTCATGTGTTGTTGTAAACTTAATTATAATGGCATAATAATGCCACGAGAGGAAGGATCATTTGTCTCATGCCAAGCTTTTATCACCCCCCATACCTGCCCGTATGGTTTCCAATTTATAAGCGGCAAAGAAGGTTTTACCACATGCATGCATGAAAGTTCAGTGGCAGGCTACCACAAGAAGGTCATCTGTGAAGAAGTTTGCGGCTCTTCGTCGTCGTGTGATGGCGAATGTGCATGCCGTCCCTCGTAGGTCGTGATCACCATTCGTGGATCTTCTGCCAATCTTTCGATGCGTTTCTTCACCCTGCAATTGTCTTGCGTGCACCTATAATAGCTCCTGCACAATGCAAGAGTTGCATCATGTTAGTGCCACAAATGTGGTAGCCAGAATCCAGATCAATGGGGAGAGCAATGATTTCGAATAGTAAAATGTATCGTATATCGTAATATTTAGTATCGTATCGTATCGTGTATCATGTATTGTATCAAATTGCTTAAGATACACTAAGTTATTCTAGAAATTAAGTAATATAATTAGTTACAAATAAATTTCATTAAAAAAAGTTTCAATAACAAAATCTATCATACTTCTATGACACAACGTTATATTATATGCTATATGATCATTAAACACTATCAAAATAAACCACTTTATTGTCAATTCTAAAAAATACAGTTAATTTATAAAAGAAAGTCACAAACAAATGTATAAATTAAATATTAACACTGTAACACAGAGAAAACACATTTATACCTTGAAAAAGATAAATTATAAAATGTATAAGTTTTCTAATATATACATACTACACAGAGAAGTCATATTTATAGTTTTATATCTTGTTGATAGATTTTTCTACTCGACATCGCCTAATGGGCTTGAGTAGGCCCACAAACCGAACTCGGGGCTTCTACAAGCCCGTAATTACTCTTATCCGTTACGAGGGCTCGACCTCGAGAGCCCAATCTCGAGGGCCCGACTTCGAAGACCCAATCTCGAAGTAAGATGTCTTCAATGCCCAGTCGTGATATTAAGCATCATAAATGTACACACACGACGTGTCATGAATGCGCATACACGATATTAAGTGCTATGATTACCGTCCCGAAGGCAACGATTGAAACGACCCAACGACTATATGGTGCCAAATGGAGCCAATATAAGGCCTATTCTCGATATGCTGGGGATGACTTTTAAAACATTATTTCTTACACACACATATACAAGACAATCTATAGGGAAGAGTAAAATCCTTTCAAATTTGTCTCTCGGTGATCGAAAATATCCGTATCACTTGGGAATAATTCTACAAATATCATACTAACACACTTACACATAATGTATAATACACTAAATAATAATTAGTCAAATATTAATACCGTAAAATTATACCATATCGTACGATTCATATCGTGAATTGTAAGATACTGAAATCACTGAGGGAGAGCTTAACCTTTTTAATAGGAACAAAACAAATCAGGTGGATTAATTTCAAGGCAAAATTGGATACATGGCTGTATCAAAACTTTGTTTTTTAAATATTAATTTACTCTGTAAACATCAGATTTAAATATTTATCCATTAGTTCTTCATTTTATTAGACATTTACCCAACAAAACAATTTTAGATTAATATAACCATATTTCATTTTGAAGAAAAGATTTAACTATTTGAATGACAAGTTTGTCGTTTACTCTCTTACTGTCAATATGACATAATGATTATTTTTCACCTTCATCATTCACAAGCCATATATCCTACTGACACAGAAATATTTACTGAACATATATGCATGTGCCACCGCATCAGAAATTGAAAGTATGGAGGAAAGAGAAATAAAGAATACTCAATAATAATGTATATGAGGTAACACATATATACATGCGATTTTAATTTTTCAATCTTTCATAATGTTTATTATCTCATGTATATTGTTCTTTGTGTATGTTATTTTTTAATATAGTGGATCTCCATCCGTTTCATTAGAAAACCAAGTATTTTAGTCTTTGATATCACTACCCACATAGGTATTTAAAACTAGAGTTCCAGATTTAAACTAACGAAATGAAAAGTAAACGTTTTACACATCAACAGATAAGTTCGTTTAACAAACTTATAGCTCTCTTCAAATTCAAATAGCATTGCCTCTTCACCGCAAATTATTCAATACCAGCTGTTTCTCTATGTTAATTAATCTCATGTTTTCTCTTTTCCACGCGACTGTGTTTACCGTTTTGATATATTTCTGGATGCAGTTGTGAGATGATTAATTGGTGAATGAAATTCATCGTAAAAAGGACCTATAGGACTAGATGCACTACCCATTCTTTGACATGCTTAATATCAATCAAAAATTAATTCTTGGTTCAGGTAATTAAGGATCCTTAAGCCATTTTACGCAGTACGAACCCAACATATCTCGAAGGAGGTTACAACTTTTCTATTAGTGGGGCCCTTGAGTCAATGCAGGATAGTTTACAAGGAGTTTGTGCTTGGTTCATGATAAATGGAATTAATAACGGAGTCTGGTTCAATCTACAAGCAATAAATTAAAACATGTAATGCAAACCAGTAAGTTGTTTATTCTTAATAGATTTAATTAAATGGAATTAGTCTCTCTGCTTGAGCAAAAGAACGAGTGAACCACCCTGAGACTCAGACCGTTGAGCTTTCAACTATATTATGGAGGCCTTTAGAAAGAGCGAACTAGTCATTTCTAATAGCTAAATCTTTTCTTCAAAATGAAATATGTTTATATCAATCTAAAACTTTTTCATGGGTGTAGGACGAAGATTTAATGGATAAATATCTAAATTTTATGTTTATATGAGTAGATATCTAAAAATTAAAGTTTTGATGGGTATGTACCAATTAATTTTAACCTGATTTGAAACATACATGACTTCTAGCATAGAGAGTGGATAATCTTATTCAAGTGGCTGCACTTTTTTTCTTAAATAATTAAGATATATACAACGCTAAATTAAATTGTAATAATTCATATGCATATATAGAAGTAAATGAATATACCCAAGGGAATATATTAAGAGTGGGGATCCATTGACAATGGGTTATTTTGACAACCTTGAAATCTCTAAATAAATATAAAAAAATCTTAAAAATGGATTTTTTTATAGATATGTTATTCTACCTTTAGATTGATGGTTATTCAAATTTTATGCAATTTTATTATCGTTTGATAGTCCATCAAAGACCGTTAATTTGAAACCGTTGCATGAAATTTGAATGACCATTAGTCTAAATGTAGAAGAACACATTTAAAAACTTTTTTCTATTTTTTTATATTTATTTAAATATTCATTATCAAAGTTGTCAAAATAACCCATTATCAACTGATCCCTTCTCATATATTAATTGCTGGATCACCAAAGTGTCAACTCTGGCTCATATATATATATATATATATATATATACTTACCGCCAGAATTTGATCAATGATCACCATATATATAAACGGCCACAGAATAAACTAGCTAATTCTAATTCAAACAAATTGGATTTTTCCTTATGTAGCAATTTGGCTCCAAGTATAACGGAAATCATGATGCATATCCATGTTAATATATTTCTTTTTTCAAATATTTTATAACATATGCACGGCAGCACGGGTCCCTTCAAAATCTACCGGTGAATCTCATAATCATGATCAACCTAATTTCAAAGTCCTTGTTACAGTAAGATTCTCAAAAAGTTACTGGAACCAAATAATGTTTTCCTCACTCCTTTGCAAAAGTGAAATGCAAAAGGAGTCTCACTCATACTCAAATAACAGTGCATGGGACCTAGGAAGAAGAGAATGCATGATTGCAAGGCCATCAAATCAACTCTTCTTTCATAAGGTTCAATCCTTTCCAACTTTTCAACTATCGCAGGCTTTGCAATTTGAAAGTGGGGTGCATATTCTTTTCAATTATAATTAATATTACACTTTATTCGGAAAAAAATTGAAAACTTTAACTTGCTTAAATTTATTCGAATTTTTTTAAAAACTTTAACTTGCTTACATCACTTTGTTGTTTCTTATCCGGAAGGGATCACTTAACAATGGTTATTTTGAGAATCTTAATAATAGATCTTGAAATAAATAAGATAAAAATCTTATAGATATTTATAAATTGAAGGTGATTCAAATCTCATGCAATTTTATTATCGCTTGATAGTCCATTAAAGACCGTTAAATTAAAACCATTACAAAATGTATATATAATATTTTGATGATCTTTGATGGACTAGCAGACAATAATGAAATTTTATGAAATTTAAATCACTATCCATCTATAAGTAGAAAAAACATAATTATAAAATTTTTTATTTTTAAATTTTTTTTCATATTTATTTAAAGATTAATGTCAAAATTATCAAGATAACCCATTGTCAAGGAATCCCTTCCCTTCTTACCCAACATATCAGATCTATATTCAACATTTGAGCTGTCCTTTTTATATTTGAAAAGTAACAAAATTTTAAAGAATAATCTATATATTTGAAAAGTAATATAATTAGAAGACATATATCTGATGTATAAAATGTTCAAATTTTTATTATTAGGGTTGTAACTTGAGATTCGCCCCGATAATATAGTCATCAAATAAATAATTAATAATATAAATTTTTAAATATATTTTTGATAAAAATTTCACATTAAATTTTTTTTAAACATAATATTTTTAAATACTAAATAATAATGATAATAATAATTATTATTATAATAATAAATAATATAATTAGATACATAATAATCTATAAATGATTATATAAAAAAATTAGATCATTTTAAGAGTTAAGTTTCACCTTAAATATTATTTTAAATGAGAAGAGAAAAACTATTTTATAAAAATTCTTAGATTGAAGAAGATGAAAAGATTTAAACAAAATTAATGGTAAAAAAAATGATGATATGATATGCTTGAAAAATTTGAAAGGTTAATCATTTTTATGTATTAAGAATATGACAACTGGTAGGTTGGTAATTTTTCTAATAACATTAATAGTAACAAAATATTTTAAAACTGTGCTAGATTTCATAGTCTTCATTATTTGATCGTGATCTATAGAAAAATATATTCTTAATAAAAAATAACTTTAAACTCTGGAACAACTTGTGGTGAAGAGTTTCATAGAAACCGATTCTACCAGACAGGACCAAACTAGCTTAAGGAAATAGAGTTATTATGGGTGCTTATACGTGTTTCTGACAGTTCCAGTGTAGTTTTTTTTTTTTTAATTTTTTCCCTACTTTTTGTTTTTTGTACTTTTCTTTATTATTTTTGTTTCTCATGTAATATAATTCCTGTAAATAACTTCTGATTTATTTTAATAAAAATTCAGATGAGCTATCACCCACTGCCGCAAAAAGAAAAAAAATTAACTGATTCTCTGCTTTCCAATTAATTAATTAGAGAATGCGTTATTTTAATCGTGCCTTATACATCTTACAACTATAACTGCAGAAATGTTTCATTCACCCAAATTAATTTCACGCAAATTGTAATTTGTAACACAGAACTCTCTTGTGCATTAATAAATAACAGATGTAAGAAATTGTAAACATCTGAAATTGGTTTAAATTTCAGATGATGCCTGAGTGGTCTCTATAGATCGAAGTAGGTAGTGGAGAGGCAGTGAATGGGGTCAGGGAAATGATGAAGGACTTAACCACAGATAGAGCACTTACACATATGCATCAGATAAGACTGGTTGCTGGGGCACTGTCTCATCTATGGTCCCTTAAGTGTGCCCAGTATGGGGGCCCCAATCATATACCCGTTGAAAATTAGGCCAGACGAGGGCAAATTCTACGGTAGGGGCTCCCCTACCAATAAAAAGTTTTCGCTTGAATAATTAACTTCTTCATATATAACAACGATTAATTGCTGATGGCGACTCATTATTATTTCCTATTCTTTCTCATTAAATGCATTCTTCTTATAGAAGGCATCTAATGTATGATAACAAAAATTTTGTTTCTAGTAGACAAATAATCTTTGTATTATATGCGCATGTAATAAATATTGTCCAAAGCTTAGTACATGTATGTAAATGCATTATAAATTTAAACTGCATATACTTCTAAGTTAAAGCAAGAAATTAAAAATAATTTGTATTTTTGGAAATGAAATAAGTATATGTTCTTATATAATGTTTTATTTTTTTTATTGTTTGTTAATGCTATTTTAAAATGATACGCAAATAATGAATTAACTATATATTGTTCTGTATTCAATATATTAGATCTTTTTGAACTAGCTAATTTTTTTTTTCATAATTTAAACATAAGAAAAGTTTGATATGTCAAATCACATAAATTAATTTCATGAACAAATTTGTTACGGGACTAGGAGTAAACTATAATTTGCTTATTATACAAATGAAAATACTATCATAATCAATAGTTAAAATTTTCCTTTTATGATAAGAACGCATTTAATAAGAATAGCGGGAAATATGATGACTTGACGTTAGTAATTAATTGCTGGTCTATGTGGAAAAGTTAATCCAAATGGAAACATTTTATTGGTTGGCCTTACCACGGCTTCAAATCTGTTGTTATTCTTGGTCCTCTTTTTCTCTCTAAAAACATATAAAAAAAATATAAAAAAGATTGTTTTTATAGATATGTTATTTTATTTGTAGATTGATAGCCCATAAAATTTTATGTAATTTCATTAAAGTTGGATAGTTCATTAAAGATTATTAAATTTAACTGTTTTTCATTGATTTTTGCAACGGTTTCAATTTAACGGTCTTTGATGGACTAGCAAACGTTAATGAAATTAAATAAAATTTGATGGGCTATTAATCTACAAGTAAAAAAACATATATATAAACTTTTTTCTATTTTTATAAATTTATTTTATTTTTTTAGAAAGAAAAGGAGGACCCTCCTTCTCTCCAAAAATAACACCAGATTTGAAACCACGTTGTATTCATACACGGTAGGGCCTTACCATAGAATTTTCCCCAGACGAGCTTTATACTTTATACTAGCTAGTCTAAGATCGATGGTTACTGATATCTAGTATGGATGGTGATACAAATAGTTTAGGTTATTGATTAGTTGAATTTTAGAAAAGAAATAAATTATATTTCATATAATTATTATATTGATAAATTTTAAAATGAGAAAGATTTGCTGTACACAGCTCGGTCAAATAATATTATTACTAATAAAAATTTATATCATTAATTTGTTAGTAAAAATTTATATGATCATCTATTTATTCAAATATTAAACATAGTTAGGTCAGTTTATATTTTCACCAACAACCATCAATAACCCTGAGGACAGAACTGAAGATACCGTATATTTATTTCATCTAGTATATTAGGCCAGAAGAGTTTTTTTTATATATGTTCTATATATCTCGTATATTATTTTACATACTCACGTACATACAACTCTATAGTGTATAGAATGCGTGTGGGCATATATATAGAAAAGAGTTGACTACAATGTTTACAAAGCAAAATGAGTATTTTATTTTGGCATCAAATATCACATATCAACGACTCAAATGGTCAATTTAAATAGTTTAAAATTTATTTATATCAAAATCTTGTGGATATCAATTTTTTTTTGGGGTTTCTAACTATTTTTTTATTTTTTAGAAATGATATTGTTTAATATAAAAATGGTTTATTCTTATTTATTTTTTTAAAAAAATAGCTAAAAAAATAAAAAATAATGATATTTGATACCCATAAAATTTTGATATAAAAAAATTATCGAGCAACTTAGATATATATAGACTGTTTAAACCGTTGATATGTGATATTTAATACCAAAATAAAACACTCATTTTTGCTTTGTAAAGTAACATAATCCATTTCAAAATATAATAATGCCCCAAACATGAATATATATTCTCTTTGACATGAATATGTATGATTGAACTTAATAAATAATCAATAGCTTCTACTTTCTATGTTCCTTTTTCCTCTTTCAGCCGTTAAACTTCTGTTGGTTATTAGTATTTTTTTAGAGCTTGTAATTATTTTATAATTGATATAACGCATGCATTACTAAATAATTAAAACGTGTGCTCATTATTAAGTGGAAGGCGCATCATTTGCTATTGGTGGTGAAAGTGATGTTTTTGTTCTTTTCCTTTCAACTTTTTCTTTTGAGAAAGAAAAGCCAAATCTACGCATTAGATCGAAGGTGTCACCGTCGCTTATTGTGTTTGCTTTTAGATTTGTTACAGATCTAACAAAACAACCGCCTTCCTTTTCCGAGTAACACAGATCTAACTCAAAAGCAAAAGGTTTACTTAATAGAGGGCTAACAAAAGCTGATGATCCTTTTGTTTCTAATTTGCTAAAAGATCACGCACTAATACATAATTAAATAGTACCATGATGCTCTTTTTTATTTCCTAGACAACCTCTCTCTCACACACACGTAATAAGATAGAAGATGCTAACTTCTTGAGTCAGTTAGAGTCTTAGAGACAGTAATACAAAGGGAAATACAATTAGGGGGTACTGCTCTGTCTTGTATCATATAACTTTTTTTTTCTTTTAATAAAATGTTTAAGTAGGCTGGCCCGCTAACTATAAAAAAAAAACTTATTCTTGAATCAATTTAGTATGTATGAGCATCGAGTTTCAAACTTATTATTCTGCATGCCATGTGAAGAGCTTATATTTATATAGTAATATTTATTTTTCTATTTTTCTGCTTTTTCTTGATATATATATATTGATAGCTGCTCTTTATTTAGAGCCACCAGATTTTAATCTTTGATTTAGTATGAATACTATAGCAGCCATAGACACATGACAATACTAACATTGGATAATATTGGAGAATACTAAACGTACGTTTTCCATTGTTACTATTTAGAGCTTACAAATCAGGTATGATGATACATATTACCCATTTAAGAAGAATATTAATAACAAGTATATATATAATAAGTACTAAATGAGTGAACTTTCCTGAACTTTGGAAATCTTTGGAATATTATTATTGTATGAAAAGTCAAATATTGTGTAACAGTTTTGTAAGTCACTTTGCAGAATCACTATAGAAATCATGATAACTATCTCTTGCCTTTTTTTTTGAACTGTAAAAAGGTCTAGAGAGGGTTCTTGTACTGTTTGCATTCTCTAAATTATGATAAAATATGTAGCTTTCTTAACGTACGCTTTCCTCTAGTTATACATTCTTTTTCTGAAAAAAAAAAGAATGTGATTATACATATGGTACAAAAAAAAGTAGAAGTAGAGAAACAACTTTTAGCTAGGCTATGGACCAAAATTAAAACGCACATCGGCGTGTTGAAAAAGGAAATATAATTACTTAATAAACATCAAGTTCCCTTCTTTCGTAGGAGGGAACATCATAGTATACTGAAAAAGGGAAAAACAAAATACTTGATATACTTGTGAATAATCTAATTAATATAGTAAACCAGTATTATTTATGAAATAGGAGAAGTGATAATTTGAATTTATTTAATGTGTGCATATGGTTTATGGCTTCATGATATATATGTTCTGAGCGCTTGCTATTTTCATCTTTTATGTTGTCTATGTTAATTTCTTGTCATTTGATCCTGAAAATTTTGTCGTGTCCAATCAATGTTTTGTATTGACAGCAATTTCACCCTGAGTTTTCCTAGTGACGTTTGAAGAATTGATGGTAAAATTATTATATATCTAGATGACTTATGGTGCTTTGTAAAGCAAAAAAAAAATGTTATTACTTTGAAGTGAGATTTCATACACGGAGATCTCAAATAGTCAATCTAAGTTGCTCAATAATTTTTTTATTTAAAATTTTATGGAATATTAAATTTCATGATTTTTTAAGTTTTTAGCTATTTTTAATTTTTTTTTAAAACAACTTTGAATAGACTATTTTCTTATGTTAAATGAGGCTGATTTTTAAAATAATTTAAAAAATTAGTTAAAAACTCAAAAAATTATAAAATTTAATATCCCATAATTTTTTAAGAAGAAATTATTGAGCAACTTAGATTGACTATTTGAGGTCTCATAATATGAAATCTCACTCCAAAACAATAACAATTTTTTTAATTTACAAATCACGGTAATGCAAAGAGTCTATATATATATATATATATATATTGGGTGAAAACCAGATATTCACGTAAATCTCCTTTGGAGTGTTATTTTTTTTTTCCTTTTTTGTTTTCTCTTCTTGCGTTTTAGACATATGAAGTTTGACTAGAAAAGTAGAAGAAATAAGACCAATTGAGAATTAGCTAGCTACTTAGATATGGAAAATATATTAAATGAAGATGATTTATGGCCACTATATATATTATCGATTCAGGTAAGCATTTTAATTGATTTAACTATATATGGATAGATGCACAAAGATAACATCCTTATCACATTGGTACCTTCTAAAGAGCAAGTGAATGGGCAACTTAGCTCTCTAGCAAGTTCAGGTATTGGAAGATAAATATATAGACTGGCAAAGTGAAAATAATCTCTAGCATACAGAACCTATCTACTAATACAGATCATTTTTCTCTTTATGCTTAGAACATCAGAATAAATATCATTATTTGACTCATATATAGTTAATTCAGGATTCATCCTAAAGAGTTTCAGCGTACCTTGAAATTACTATCAATATATATGCCATGATCACACCTCATCAATATTCTTGTCTTTAAAAACTAGGATGGAAAATTGTGCATAAATCTACTTATCCGCATATAATTTTTAAAATTTCAGAATCTTTATGCTTAGAGAGGTTGTGTTTAAAATGATTAACATATCAATCTTTTCAATGCTTATATATACTAAAATTATTAAACTGAATTTGTCTTTGCACCTATTTCTTAAAATGTTTTATACGATAAAATTAATGAGGCATTATGAAAGAACAATGCCAAACATATATATATGTACTCTGTAACATTTTTTTCTTATTTAATGAAAATCCAGTATGCTTTTCGCATACTATTCAAAAAAAGAAAGAACAATGCCAAACCACACTGAAAACTAAACCAAACAAATACTACATCCTGCAAACGGAACTAAATTTTTTTCTTCTTTATTTTTTGAAAATAAGATAGGGCTCTAAGCTCTAACTTATACTTTATTGAAAGGCAAAGTTGGGACCATTTATCGATGGATGATGATACTTTTGAAATTACATTAAATGTATATGTATAAAGCATACATACCTCGGGTGTTGAGTGTTCTTGACAACCTTCTGACCGTACTTGCGCCATTTATAACCATCATCCAACACATCTACATCGCTTAGAGTCTTGAAGCAAAATCTCGGCTCTCTAACCTTCCTTCTCACTTTTTTCTTCATTCGGACAGCACCCATGGAGAGAGAGGTGCTACCGCAATTGAGCATGCCATTACTATTGTTGCTCATGTGGTGCACTTCTCTCTCTGGAGATAAGCCTCTGGAATTTACTGGGATGCTGTTCTCTTCATGCTTCCTTGACCTAGAAAGATTTTATGGAGATATGAACTCAAATTCTTTAATTTGTTTTAATTCAGAGTAGTATTCTTGGTCACACAATTAATGAAAATGATGTACATGAAATTGAAGTTGCTCCCTTAACTATTTATTGAATTTTGGATAGAGAAGGAGTATATTTTATTAATTATATAGAGATTAGAACCGGTACTAATAATGAGATCAGTTGATCAGGAAATGAAGTCAAGAAAACACATATGCTAAAAATTTGTTCTTGTTTCTTTACCTAGGTTACAAGAAGACAGTGAATCTGGTACTTCCAATTACTGAATCAATTAGAAAGAGCATTATACCAGGGATTACAACTTGATCTGTTCGTTTGAGAAGAATAAGCTCTGAGATCTATGGTAGTGCAGTCTCTCAAGCAAGAGGAGTAATTGAGAGGCGGGAAGGTAGGAACAGAGACAGAGGAGAGAGATGAAGAAGCACGGAAGCCGAGAGAATTCATGTTTAGATTTTGATTTGTATCTTGACTGCCTCCGGCCAAGCTTCCGTGGTTTATCCCATGATCGCCTCTTGAGGTAAATGGATACATCTTTCTCTTTTTTTATGGGATCCGAGGAGTTTGATGAGAGCCATATGATGAGCAGATGTAAAGGCATTTATAATAGAGGAGATAATTCCCGAGAAAACAGCAATAAGTACCAAAAATTGCAAAACTGTCCATAACATGTACTTTTCATTTTCCCCACTTAGATACTGGATACTGAAGTTTTTATGACCAATATACAGTTATACTCTACACTTTATTTTGTTGGCTTGCGACTCTTTTTATTCAAAGCAAGAATTATACTTCCGAATATATTTATTTATTTGTTTAAGGATAATGTAGTGTACATCTAATTTTTATTATGGTATATATAATGTTTATGGTATATTTTTTAAAAATATTACTGAATATAAAATTTAAAATTATAGATATATTTTTAATGACTTAGATAGCATATGTATAAAATTTTAAATAATTTAGAGAGATTTTGATCATTCATCGCAACACCATTGAAGTTCAACGGTTAAAATTTAAAAATTACATGATGAGAGCAATTTTTTCTTCAAATTGATCAAAATTTAATATACATTCCATCTAAGTCATTCAAAATACATTTATAATGTTAAAAAATTATTTGAATAATATTTTTAAAAGATAAATAATAAAAATTGGATGTACACTTTACACTTTATTTTGTTGGCTTGCGACTCTTTTTATTCAAAGGAAGAATTATACTTCCGAATATACTTATTTATTTGTTTGAGGATAATTGTAGTGTAGATTTAATTTTTATTATGGTATATATAATGTTTATGGTGTTTTTTTTAAATGTTGCTGAATTTAAAATTTAAAATTATAGATATATTTTTAATGACTTAGATAGCATATGTATCAAATTTAAAATAATTTAGAGAGTATTCGATCATTCATTAACACCATTGAAGTTCATTAGTTAAAATTTAAAAATTACATGATGAGAGAAAATTTTCTTCAAATTGATCAAAATTTAATATACATTCTATCTAAATCATTCAAAATACATCTATAATGTTAAATATTTTATTTGAATAATATTTCTAAAAACATATATCATAAAGATTAGATGTATCATAAAAATTAGATGTACACTACAATTACTCTTTTTTAATCGTATAATGAAGCTTATCTTAAATAAGTGAAGTGAAACGTATTGAATGTCCATATTTTTATATTTTATTTATTTACTTACCAATATTTTTCAGTTTTTTTTATAATAAATTGAAAAGTTACACTTATATCTAAACCATAAACATTCTTATAAAAAAAGTCTAAGCAATAAACATAGTGTACTACGAGTAAACTTATGGTGCTTCTAAGAGCACCAAGGTCTCCCGTGCTCTTAACTAAAAGCTCAATAATTTTTTCATATTAAAATTTTATGATATATAAAAAAAAATATTTTTAGTTTTTAAAGTATTTATTTTGAAATTTCTAAAGTGACTTATATTTATGTATAACGTTCATTATTTTATTACTATTTTGGAGCAATCTCAAAAAAATCTAAAATAAATACTTTAAAGAACTCAAAAAATATTTTTTTGTATCTCATAGGATTTTGATATAGAAAAATTATTAAGTATGATAAATTAAAATTTAAATATTATTAGATATTATTGTACTAAATAATTTCTTTTCATTTGTTGCTTTGCAAAACATACTTAAATTTTATAAGTTTCCTTGATATTTTTATTGGATCCTGTGAAGGCTTCAAGAGTTGATGCGCTAAACAAGATTGATGCTGCTAAAAACTACTTAATGAAATTTTATGAAGACCTAAGATAAAAAAATGTATAAGGTTTGATTCAATTACACAAGTTTTGTATATCTATATGCAAGGAAAAAAATCTTGTCGTAGTAAAAATATTATAACGGTTTATAAGTCATTATAGCGTTTCACTTGTCTACTAAAAATATTCTAGGGTAGAAAACTTTTTCACAAGTTTATCAATGACTATCATTATATAACGATTGGGAATCATTGATGGCTTGAGCTGTTATAATAGTTTATTGAACCGTTATAACGTCTCTGTAGATAGAAATGCTTGTCAAAGCTCACTCAATAGAGTCAAAATATTATAACATTTCATTCAAATGTTCAATGTTTTTCCTCTATCATTATAATATTTATTTCATTCTTTACAAGTCATTATAACGGCTCATAAAGTCTCTTGAGTTCTGACAAGGGAAATTTTTAACATCTCACAATTAAAATTTAATATTCTAACGTTACAACGGTTCAAAACAGTTGGTAATAACTTACTGGACAAGAAGCCTAACTAACTAACTAACTATCTGATGCTCTATATAAAGGAATTATTTTAGAATTATCTAACTAATCAAACTCACACAATCTTAACTTTTTTCTGTGCAATGCCAAAGAGTCCTCAAAAACACTAAAACATTTTCTTGCAAACATTAACAAGAATCTTTTAAGTTATTAAATCTTGTTAAATTCTTAGTATGATCAAGATTATTTATTATTATATTATTATATTATGATGATTATGATCATGATTATTATTACTTATTATTATTTTATTATGTTGTATTATATTATTATATGTTGATTATAGTGATGATTAATTTATTATTATATTACTATAAATTATAATTATTTATAATTATTTTTATGATTATGATTATATTTTTATTATTATATTATTATTTTTATGATTATGGTTATATTATTATGATTATGACTATAATTATTATTATCATGATTATGATTATGATTATTATATTATGATTACTTATTATTATTATATTATTATAATTATGATTGTAATTATATTTTTTCAATATTATATTACTATATTATGATTATGTTTATATTTTTATTATATTACTATTATAATATTATTATTTATTATGATTATTTTTTATTATTTTATTATGTTATATTATATTATTATATGTTGATTATAGTTATGATTAATTTATTATTATATTATTATAATTAACTTAGAAGATTTTGTAGTAATTTTTTAGCATTTGTGCTTCTATCTTTGTGCTTTTTCTCATTTTCTATTTGGAGCTTATTGCTCATATTTTTTGAGACTTGAGTGCTCAATTGTTCTTTATTTGTTTTGGTAGTTTTTGGTCTTTTTGTATTTATCTTCAAAAAAAGCTAAAAATTTAATTGTAAAAACAATTTTAGTAGTAATAAATTGGTACTTCATTTGTGGAGTGAGTCATGGAGTGATAAATTTCAATTTCATATACATTTTAGTAGGGTTAAACTCATAAATTTATCAATTTTTAGGTATTTAAATTATTTTATTTACATTTATATCTCAAGATCGAGGTGCTGTTATGTTTTATCTTTAATTATAGGAATCATACATTTTGGACGATAATCAGAGCGAAACAAAACACAAATAGGGCAAAGAGTAATCAAACATTCAACTTAGGCAAATACAAGAGGTGCGACCTATAACCAGGAAATTGGTGGTTTCATACTTAGCCAAATTTCTAATATAATTTTTAGGTGATCATGCTAAGTGGGACCCACACTAGAAGTGGTGTGACTCACACAAGCCCCCTGAGAAGCGATTTTGGCCTGATTTCTTGTCATTTCTTGCCCCAAGTATAAAGAAAACCTTCCCCCTCTCCCAACACGCTCTAACCGTCTAGAGTCAAGTTGAGAGCATTATTTGGAGTAGTTTTAGAGATCTAGCACTAAGGAGAAGAAATTAGAAGATCTAGACGCCATATTCAAGGATTTGAGCGAGAAATCGAGCAAGGTTTATTCACGGTTCTTGTGTGTTATGTACTCTATTGTTGTGATGAGTTTCTGTCATTTAAACTTAAATATGAATGGATAATCACCCTTCTATGGTTGATGACTTATAGTATTTTAATCTCTTTAGTTAATTTACTCGGTATTTGATCATTTTAGCAATTATTTTTATGATTTATCATTTGAATTGATGGTTTGCATGCTTGAACTGTACCCTAATGTGATTGAACCTAGAAAATAGAGTAGATTATAGAAATATATTGCTAGAATTCCCGACCTCGAAGGCAAAATCTAGGTTTACACTTAAGGCCTAGCGATAAATTTGTAACTTAGGTGACTATACTTAGAATTGAATGAAAGACCTATGTATAACTCGTAATTGTGTAGCGCCAGTTTTGATAAGGTCTTAATTGCAAAGAATACAAATGGTTTAAATTCTTAAGGCGAAGTGCTTAACCATGAAGTATGAATAGTTTGAACACAACATTGATATGCAAAAGCGCCCATCAATGCTAAATTTGAATTGCTAATCGTACACTATTAAATTATCTAAAAAGTGACGGAACCGAGTAGATAACTAAGGAGTGAAAAATAGGAACCCCTAGTACATCATCTAATTTAAATACTATTTTACGTGTTATTTAGTTTAATTTTAGGTTTAGTAAATACTCTTTTCTAATTGTCAAGATTAACGAATCAATTATCACCAATAATTCATCATTGTTCTTGTGGATTTGACGTTTCAATTACTACCCAACAAGGTCATATGCTTGTGACCAAATTAGGTAATTATTAGTTATTGCATAAAATTCATCATAGAGACATGTAACAATATCAAACTCCATTAAAATATTATTTCCTCTAGTTATTGTATTTGCATTCTTTCGAGTTCTTTACATCTCAATTAGTTTCAAATACTTGCCCATAGATTATTTTACACTAATTATCTCTTAATAGCAATTAGTATTTGATCGATTCTACTCACATTTTTGCTCTCTTGATCTTCTTGTTGAAAGTTTTACTAAGTTGTAGTTCATTCTTTGAATATCTTTATTTTAGTTGTTTCTTTATATTCTTATAGTTAGCATTTACCCTACCACCAACTGGTTTATACTTAACTTGATCATTATCTAGTTTTAGTTAATATCATCGTCTCTTTAATTCTACATTATCTAGTTTTGATATGTAATTGTTAATTGTTTTTGAAAGCTACAACATAGAGAATGATATTGATGCGTTTGACGGTAGGATCGAATCCGATAATGTGCATGATCCATCTATTCTATCGTAATGAATAATAAATAAATAATTAAAAAGCAAGCAAATACATGATAGTAGAGGACCAGATTAATACATTCATGTATTAAGTTGTGGATCAGATCATGTGAGGGGTTTCAGACATTCAGTCAATATATCAGATCATAAGCAATCATGTACCTACAGGGATCATAACTAGTTGAGACCCAAAAAGTTAAATTATTAATCATGTGTACTGTACGGGGCACGGCCTATGTGAGATATACAGGCATGCATCAATCATATTGAATCCTCATGAATGACATTATTCTAGCTATCAGTCAGGTTGAAGCAGGAATAACAATGAATGAAATGCCAAGCGAGCATCTTGACCGGAAGTAAAATGCATGTAGAGTTGTACAGTTAAAAAGTGGAAAATTTACATTTACTGTAGCTAGTAATGGCACGGTTGAATTGTTTTTTTTTAATATTTATATATATAAAAAAACTTGGAGCCATTTTGGAGCTCTTCCCTGGGAGGAATTAAAAATGAGTAAAATGTTTAATTATTTAGAGAAAAAAAATCTTCTGCACGGCTCCTTGGAACAAATAAATTAATTAATGATAGTATGGCATGTGTATGCATGATACGGTTTCATTAATCATGCTACGTGCATGAATTAATCAAGAATCCCGTGTGCTTCCATTAATTATGCTGGCATGTGTTAATATTTTACTAATTAAGTACCAAAAGAGTAAGGACATCATTCCTCCCAAGATTATAACGTAGGCTTGGAACCCAATATCTTTTTATGCCAACCTTACAACTTTTTTTTTGTCAATTAGTTCTATTTTTAACGAGATATATATTACGAATATGACCTAATTGCTCGAGTTCTCACCTTTAATTAAATGATGGGAGAAATCGTCTAAAAATGTTTAGAAACTAAAACCAATAATAATTAATTAAGAACATCAGGTAAATCGATTCAATAAGTCCTCATTTGATAATTTCATTATTACTATGTCAACAGGAGCGACTGTTAACTTTTGTGCTGTGTGATTTTTGTGACAGAGATGATGAATAATTGTATTTTCATTCTACTGAACAGTATTTACAGTGCCTTATTTTATAGACAATTATCTAAACGGTAATAAATATTATCTGTTACAGTCCCAACTAATCTACAACTACTGTACACAGCTCCTATGCCTTGTTGCCTATACAAGGAAATTGCAACCCCTTTTCTAATTAATTAATTAGAAAGGTTGGATGACATATTTCCAAATTAGCCTATAACGAAAATACCCTCGTGGGTCTGAGGCTAATTAATTACTGTAATATTTAACGGATAAAACTAAGTGAGAGAGACCCCTAATCCATTTTATTTCATAACCACTGCACTCTCTCAATACACTTATTCAATGCACCCTCCAAAATGCTAGGATTGTATAAATTGTATAATCTTAGTTTCCCATAATGGACGTATTGTTAATTAAATCCAACAATTCAAATGTCTTTTATTTCTTAATCCCTTTGTAGGATGTCGGCCAATTGATCCTCTAGTTTGCACGAATATTTTCAATGCCTCTTTTCCCTTTGATTGTATTTTTTGATCTCTAACGAATGAACTTTCAATCTCTTTTGATCAACTTGACAATCAACTTCGATGTGTTTGGTGCGCTCGTGAAAGATGAGATTTATTGCAATGTGTCTTGCCGATTGATTATCACATAACATCTTTATTGACTCTTCGACTTTTATGTTCAAATCAGCTAGTACTTGCTTAATCCATGTCAATTCACTCGCGGTGGATGCCATTGCTCGGTACTCCGCTTCCGCGCTCAATCGAGCCATGATATTTTACTTTTTGTTTTTCCATGTGACTAAATTTCCGTCCACAAATGTGCAAAAATTCGGTAGTTGATTTTCTATCAAAGCTTCCCGCCCAATCTGCATCGGAATAGCCACATATAGCATTAGTGTTATTTCTTTTCATCCAAATTCTCTTACCGGGGTTCCCTTTAGATATCTTAATATTCTATTAACGACATCTAAATGTGGTGTTCTTGGTGAATGCATAAATTTATTTATTTGGCTTATGGCGAACGACATATTCGGTCGGGTAACGTATTTCAAGGTCATGCACGATTCTTGAGGTATCTTTGGCCGTTTAGATCAACCCGAACTCGTCAATTCTCAACGGCTGTTTCTAGAGATAGAAGCTTCTCAAAAGGATCTGCATTTAAATTAGACCTTGGTGATTTCTGTCACCATTCCAAATAAATTATGTCATTTTTTTTTCCTATTATCAGAGCCTTTAATTTTCAAAAGTGGTATATATCTTTCAATGGCTCACCATCCTCTTCGAACTCGATTTAATTTAACATTTGAGTCAATTTTGTTAACCATCATGGATCTTTTAATCTTTCCTATGTGAGTTTTTTGCCAACAAAATATCTTAGTTTTTTTCACATCACCCTAACTTTTCGATTTCTTTAAGCAAATCGAGCACATATTTTCTTTGAGATATAAATAGTCCTTTAAGTGAGTGAGCAATTTCTATCCCAAGAAAATATTTCAATTTGCCTAAATCTTTTATATCAAACTTTTATTTTAGGTCATCTTTTACATAATTGATTTTCACTTGATTATCACCGGTTATGATCAAGTCATCGACATAGACTAATACTACGGTGGTACCATTGGAATTGTGCTTGATAAATAAGGACGAATCGGCCCCGCTAATCTTAAAATTATGAGAAATTAAAAAATGACTAAGCTTGTCATACCATGCCCTTAGAGATTGCTTTGGTCCATAAATCAATTTTTTTAACCTACAAACAAGATTAGAAATATTTTCTTTTCTATGATCCGGTGGGAGGTTCATATACACTTCTTCTTCAAGTGTTCCTTGAAGAAAAGTATTTTTACGTCCATTTGGTGAAGGTTCCAACCGTTATTTACCGTAATTGATAATAAAATCTTTACGGTATTCATTTTTGCCACCGATGCAAAGGACTCATGATAATCGATACCATAGATTTGGGTGTACCCTTTGACAACTAACCTAGCTTTGTACCGTTCTATGGTACCATCACTACGATATTTAATTTTATATACCCACTTGCAACCAACCGATTTCTTATTTTTTGGTAGAAAATATATTTCCCAAGTTTGATTTTTTTCTAAAGCATGGAGCTCCTCATCCATGGCTTTACACCATTTTAGATCAAGTTTCGCTATCTCAAAATTCTTTGGTTCATCGGTTTGTGATAGGAAATTCAAGAACACATAGTGATCATTGGTAACGTTATTATAAGAGACATAATCTTGAATTGGATATTGTACCGAATACATGACAAAGTGCTTTAATCTTGTTAAAGGATGAGTTTGCCGACTTGATCTCCTTAGCGATACTTCTTCTTCTTGAGTTTCGTCTACACTTTCATCTTCTTCGGTTTCTTCATGCGATGATTCATGAATTTCATTTCCTTGATCACCTACATAATTTTCTACAAATACCTCTCTTCCTTATTGATTAGTGACACAAGGTAAAATAAACTCATTTAAAGAAGAATTATCACAATATTGTTCTTCAATCGTTTTAAAAAATGGTTCATTCTCAAGAAAAAATATATTTCGTGAAATATGAAGTTTTTTGGTTTTTGGATCATAACACTTGTACCCCTTTTTTTGAGATGAATATCCTAAAAAAATAGTCTTTATTGAAGTGAAATCTAGTTTATCTAATTTATGTGTATAAACGAAACACGTGCATCCAAATACTTTTAAATGACCTAAATCATTTTTCTTCCATAAAAGTTCTCAAAAGGAGTTTTGAAATTTAAAGTGACACTAGATAATCTATTTATCAAATAGATCGCTGTGAGAACGACTTCCGACCAAAAAATTTTGGAACATTATTTTGAAATAGTAACGTTCTCGTCATTTCGAGTAAGTGACGATTTTTCCTTTCGGATACCCCATTTTATTGAGGTGTGTAAACACAAGTGGTTTGATGGATAATACCTTTTGAGTTTGTAAAATTAGAGAAATTTTGGTTAATAAATTCTGTTCCATTATCCGTTCTAAAGATTTTAATTTTTTTTATTGTATTGTGTCTCCACTAAATTTGTGAACGTTTGAAAGTGAGTGAAAATCTCATTTATATTTTTTATGAGATATAGCCATGATTATCCCATCCTTTAATCTTAACTTTATCATTATTTGCAACGGTAAAGTACTCGGTTTCATCAATTATACGATAATTATTCAATAATGTTTGATTTCCCGTCATATGATTGGTGGCTCCGGAATCAAGCACCCATTTAATATCATTTTGACTTTTGTTATTGGTAATCAAACATTTGTGGGTTATACTATTTTGGTTGGTTAACAGAATTTGGTTGATAAATGGGCTGGTTTTACAGTTGTGCATTTCTCTGCCCATTGGGCTAATTATTTTTGTTTTGGAAATTTGAGAAGGGTTAGAGAGCTTGCCTTTACCCTGGCCCACTTGCCGGCCCATCAGCGCCGATAGCATGGATTCCAGTCTATCGAGTCGATCTGTCTCTCTCTGGCTCATGTTATTTGCGCTGTGCTCTTCTTTCGCCAGCAACAACCCTCTTTTCTCCCCCTCTTCCGATTCTAGGATTTCCATGCGCCGCTTAGCTCCCTCTCATGATCGCTTGGGTCCGAGATACTTAGCTCTTACATGCCCGATTAGCTCTGGTATGTCTTTGGAATCTTGTGAGATTTGTGCGATTTCTCTTTTGAGCCGATAAATTTGTGATTATTTTTGTTGCTGGATTGGTTTTTTGTGGCTTGCCATAACTCATTTGTTATTTCACAATAGAATGTTTCTGACAATTGAGGCTCTAAAGAGTTTGAAATTAAGGTCATTACTTGACTATCAATCATATCCCACTCATCTTGAGCTTCTGGCTTCCTTCACTTGGTCTTATTCTACTCCCATTTACGTACCCGAGTAGCCCTTTGCCTTTGAGAGTCACCCCGGCAGCCTTTGCCCATGGAATGTAGTTTTTACCATTGAGAGGAACATTGGTCAGTTTTTGTGAGTTGTTGAAATCAGCATTTGGCCTTAAGAAAGTGGATATTTGAGTTGTTTGGTTTGGAGCTGGGAAGAAAAATATGGGTTCTGTCATTTCTGGTTGTTTCTCAGTGTTTCTGGTACAATTTTACTTTGGTTCCGGATTCTATAATTTTTTGGTATTTTGCAGGTATTTTTCTGAATTTGGACAGAGCGGATACTAGACCCTTGTTTGCCTTTGATTTTCTGATTATGTGTTGGTGCACGGTACATGACTCCTCACTTGTTGTGTGGGTTGTAGCTCTGTATCAGTCACTGCTACAGCTCGACTTGATTGTTGCTGATGATGCTGGTATTGTTGCCAGTAAACTGTTGCTTGAAATTTTACGGAATTCAGGATTTAACAGTGCTATGATACTATATTAACTTTTGTGTTGTGTGATCTTTTGTGACAAAGATGATGAATAATTGTATTTTCATTCTACTGAACAAAATTTACAGTGTCTTATTTTATAGGTAATTATCTAAACGGTAATAAATATTATCGTTATAGCCCAACTAATCTACAGCTACTGTACACAGCTCCTATACCCTATTGCCTATACAAGAAAATTGCAATCCCTTTTCTAATTAATTAATTAAAAAACATTAGATGGCATATTTCCAAATTAGTCTATGACAAAAATAACCTCACGAATCTGAAGTTAATTAATTACATCCTAACCCATTTTATTTCTTAACAGCGACTACTACGTATTCTCAGAAGTCAGAACCTATTTTGGAGTCTTATATCGTAATTATTTCTGTCTGAGTTTTTTCGAGATGCATGTGCCATTAACTTACCGATCGAGTCAAACATCCGGGCGTATGCTTCTATAATAGTACATATTTCTTTAATTATATTTTGTCTGTTGTGTTCGTCTGGAGTGTTATTCGACAGAATTCATAAATTGATAAATTGCTCCATTGAATATTCAAATAGCTATATACATATAGAGAAATTGTGAATAGGAATAACAAAAAGATTTATAAAAGGGAAGGGATCACAGATCACTTCACAATGGTTATTTTGACAATCTTAACAATGGATTTTAAAATAAATACGAAAAAAATTTAAAAATAGAAAAATCTTATGAATATGTTTTTCTATTTATTTATAGATTGATGGTGAATTAAATTTTATGCAATTACATTATCATTTGGTAGTCCATCAAAGACCGTCAAATTATAATCGTTGTAAATTATATAAAATTTTGATGGTCCTTGATGGAGTATCAAACGATAATGAAATTGTATGAAATTTAAATCACCATCAATCTATAAGTAGAAGAATATATTCATAAGATTTTTTTAATCTTTAATTTTTTTTCATATTTATTTGAAAATTTATTGTCAAAATTATTAAAATAACCTATTGTCAAGTCATCCCACCTTAATTTATAAAAAGGAGGACCGCATAACTTATATATATAATTATTTTTTAAGAAGAAGCAGGGTGCTTGCTTGTAAAAAATCAAATAACTTTAAACGATTGCATAAGTCCTATTTCCAATACGGCTAATTTGTGGAAACATATATATTTTAGTCAAGCAAAACAATATAAAAAGGAAGGAATCACTTGACAATGATTATCTTGACAATATATCTTCAAATAAATAGAAAAAAATCTTAAAAATAGAAAAAATATTATAAATATGTTTTTCTACTTATAGATTGATAGTGATTCAAATTGTATGCAATTTTATTATTATTTGATAGTCTATCAAAGATCATTAAATTAAAATCTTTACAATGTGCATAATATTTTGATGATCTTTGATAAACTAACAAATAATAATAAAATTATATAAAATTTTAATCACCATTACCTACAAATAGAAAAAACATATATATCTATAAAGTTTTTTTTTTACTTTTAAGATTTTTTTATATTTAATTGAAGATGCATTATCAAATTGTCAAGACGGCCCATTGTCAAGGATCCCTTCCCAATAAAAAACTGATACAGGCATCATATCAGCTCATGGAACACACGAACCTGGTTTCGCATTGCCCTGACTAGAATAATTAATGTCCGTAAATCTAAATCACACCATATGGCGACTGTCATGTTCGGAATTTATAACTCCTAATTGAAATCACATAAAGAGTTACTTACAGCATATTTTTTTTTGAGAAACATTAATTAAATAAAAAATGAGTGATTCTAGTGTACATCTAACTTTTATGATATATTTTTTAACAAAAAATGCTCAAATAAAAAAGATTAAAATTATATATGTAATTCTAACATCTTAAATAAAATATATATTAAATTAAAGTCATTTTAAAAGAAATTTTATCTTTCATCCTACAATCTTAAAATTTTAACAATGAAATTTCAATAACTTTATGATAAATGACTAATTAAACTCTAAATTATCTCAAATTTGACACATATTCTATTTAAGTTATTAGAAATATATACATTATTTTATTATTTTATTTAAATAATATTTCTAAAAGAAATACAACATGAGAGTTGAATATACCGTAAAAAATAGAATGTATAATATAATTACTCGTAAAAAAATATTATACGGACTCCACGAACCCAGTGCGTGTTTGCTAAAATCCATGGACTTCGGCTGCATTTTCTTTCCCCTTTTACATCAGTCTTCTGCTGGTTTAAATTAATGCCTACGAGTTTCATTATGTGTGTTTGGATGGTGAAAGGATTAGTGTAAGAATAATACTGTTTGGGTTAGTAGTTGAAAATAGTGTGAGGTTGGTGATATCTCGAGAAATATGAAAAGAGTGCTAATTTTTATTATTTCGGATTAGTAAAAAATGTTATTTGAATAGAAACTTGAGAATAGTGAAAATAATAGTTAAAATAAATAATTATTTTTTTAGTATTTTATTTAATAATAATAATTATTTAATACTACTTTATACTAATATAAAAGAAAAAAAAATATTTTTTTATTATTTTCACTACCTTCGTGGATACTAATTCGCTAACTTAATTTTTTTTATGGATTAGCGGATTAACACTGTTCTGTTGCTATTTTTGGATTTTATTTTTATTTTGAATGATTGCTAATCCGAAAACAATACTATTATCTTCATAATAATGCTATTTTACAATATCCAAACACACATACTTGTACTGGCAGAGCCCTACCATCATGAAATCTCAGACTCAGTTCTGCTTCCGCAATTACATCCTGTCAGAAATGGGAAACAGAAACCGAAATATAAGGCTTCTTCCGTTGCTCCTTTGCAAGAATTAATGCATGCAAATAAGACTAAGCAAATTGTCTTCCTTAAATTCATTTGATAACTTTTCAAGAACTCATCGAACAAGTATTCAAAATAAAACTGGGGATAATTAAATCATAATTAAATATAGTATGATTTAATCTAAATATATGATTCACTTGTTATGCTTGTTATTTTTTGTCTAAATATCTGATTCATCTATTTAAATATTTAGTTCAACTATCTAAATACTTAGTTCACTTGTGATGTCAGTCATTTTCTATCTAAATATTTAGTTCACTTATCTAAATATCTGATATATATATCTAAATACCTGATATATATATATATAGTAAATATACCGCGAGCTTAAGCTCACAGAGGCCTTCTGTGAACTTAACTCAAAAAGTAAATCAAATCATCTCTAAATTTTAATTTATCATGCTCATTAAATTTTTTATATTAAAATCTTATGGGATGCAAAAAATTAGAGTGTTTTGAGCTTTTTAACCTACCGTTTTTAATTTTCTAAAATGATGTTCAAATATTAAATATTTTATTATTATTTTTAGAGTTGATTTTCAAAAATTAAAAACCACGACTTAAAAAGCTCAAAACGCTCCAAATTTTTGCATCCCATGAGATTTTCATATAAAAAATTTAATGAGAATGTTAAATTAAAATTTGAAGATGATTTGATATATTTTTTGAGTTAAGCTTACGGAAAGGCCTCCGTGAGCTTAAGCTCACCATAGATTTACTCTCTCTCTCTATATATAACGGAGGTCTTCCGTGAGTTTAACTCAAAAATATATCAAATCATCTCTAAATTTTAATTTTTCACTCTCATTAAATTCTTCATATTGAAATCTTTTGGGGTAGAAAAATTTGGGTTTTTTTTGAGTTTTCTAAGTCACTCTTTTCATTTTTTTAAAATCAGCTCCAAAAATAATAATAAAATATTCAATATTTGTACATTATTTTCAAAATTGTATTGTTTAATATTTTAAGTTCATTTATATGTACATCAAATGTTAATACAACGGTTCATTTTTTTTGATTTACTCACCTCTCTTGATGGTTAATGAAATGAAATTCAAATTCAATAAAAAATTATAGGTTAATTCTTCTATTGATCCAGAAGGAGGTAGTATTGAACAACCACAATAATACTCAAAATTGAACGATATAAAATTATTTTGATCCATAACATTATCTCTCAATTTTATATGTATATAATCGAGATGGTTTACTTTGTATACATGTTTGTCTAGTGAGTTAAAACTTGCTATACCGATCTGACGACATTTTACTCGACTGGAATGAAGTTCAGGGAATGATATAGCTGAATTTCATGCTAACTTAGTTTATCATTTGGTTTCATTGTTGAATTGGTTGCTTTTTATTTTGTGGCTGAAATTAATGTTTTATTATTCTGATTAGAGGTTTAGTTTTTTATTTTTTTTGAGAAAAGTTTAGTTTTTAATATACATTATCATGTTTGTTAGTTTTAAGTATAACATATATTTTGTACGGAGTTTTTGAAAAAAATGAAAACTGACAGATAGTTTTTTATTTTATTTTAAAAAATAATTGAGATGTTTAAAATATTTTTGATAATTCATATTTATTAATTTAAATATATATCAATAAACAAAAACAACGAACATCAAATATCTAGAGACATGAGGTCCCTCTTCTTAAGAAAAAAAACCTCTAATATATTTTTTTCTCGCAGTCCAATTAAATGAAAAAGAAAAATGATTTCTTTTTCTCAGCAGGCTAGTTCTCATCTCATTGAGCATTGGGTCCCACTCAGACTCATCTCTTCTCAATTAACGAAACGCTGCCCCAAATCAATTACATCCAGGATCGATCCACCTCTGCGTTCGAAGAATAAAAAAAACAAAAAAAAAAATCGGAAAAAGGCGAGTCAGTGACAAACTACAACTCGAAGATCCGGCGTAACTCCGACGGAGACGCCGAGTAGGAGGAATCAACCAGGCCGGTGGTTCACCTACGCCCCGCCAGCCCGTTTTGACCGTTGTTTATTTTTCTTTTACGCCAGAAACGGTACCAGTTGGTTTGGGAAATCACCTAATAATCGGATCCTGGGCTATCCGATAGATTTTCCGAACCATGGTAGCAACGACGGACCGCTATTTGTCTTGTATCAGGCCTAAATCTTAATTTAAGGTAAGGTCATGGTACTTCACAAAGTCGTACACCTGTATCTGTTTTTTTTTTTTTTTTGCTTTGATGGACTTTAATTTTATTGTTTCCTTTTTTTTTTTGTAGGTGAACAACTTTGTAAATATGTCTCTTTCTTCTGAGGTGGAAATGGAAGATGGTCCAGTTGTTCTCCAGTTGAGGAGATGGCCGGACTCCACATTTCAGTTGGACCTATCGGAGTTCCATGAGGGGTTTATATCACCCACTAGAAGAATGCTTCTCCTGCTTTCTGATAAAAATGAGGCCACGCTGGTCTCTCTTATGTCTGGTACATACTTTTTGCATTGTTCCTTTACTACCTATTAACCCTACTGAATTCTGTTGGATGGTGTTTGTGTAAATTCAAATAAGTCAAACATGTAAACCACTTACCCTGTTAATTTTGTTTTTTCTTGGGGTTAATTTGAACTGTTTTTGGACCAGTTATGTTACTTGTACTGGTAGTGGCTGTGCTTGAAATGGTACTAAATTTTTTGATGCTTTCCAAACAACAGATCATATGTATCTGTTTGGACCAGTGATTATAGGCTTTTAATGTTATTTTAATCTTGGAACTTCATCAGAGAGCATATCAAGATCAGATTCAACTGATTTATCAGACACCAAATTGAAGTTTGAATTCTTCACTGTTATTTCTGGTGTGAAATCAATATCATGGGGGTGTTTCTGTGAGTCTTCTGGCCAACTGGAGGACTTCAGTTTTGATCAGTTGCTCATCGTGTCTAGCGAGAGGGGCATCTTTGTCCACCTTTTTCAATCCCCTGACAAAGAAAAATCGACTGACTCGACACCTCTGACTGGAGGGTTCATTGGTAAATGGGTTGACTGGGGTCCACCTGAAGAGACAGAGACATGTAGCAAGAATTGGTTTAGAACTTATTTTTCTGAAGTTGAATCTGGTGTTGTAGAAAATGGCAAGTACATGAGCAAGTTTCCTTTGGATATAGCAGTCCCTAGTTCAGCGATGGCGGTCTCTTTTGATCTTTATGGTACCATTGTGGAATATTTGAGCTCACAAGGATTGTCATGTGTCTCCATTTATGGGTGCTCTAGGGTTTTCTGTAGCCCTTCTAATCAGTTGATTGGTCTGATACTTGACTTGGAGAAAAATGGAGTTGTAGACAGTGAAGTTATTTGTGATTCATGCAATTGTTTGGTGGTGGTTGCGAGGATTCACCGATGGGGTCTTGAGTGGGTTCTCTGTGGCAACTTGAACAAATGTTTCTCTGATGAACCCAGGTCAACTATAGAGTGGGTTGATTTCCAATTGTCAGAGGAATTTCTTTTTTGCCTTAGTACGTCAGGTTTAATCGGTCTGTGGGACTTAAATACTGGTAACCTAATAGTCCAGTCGGATATACTATTGAGCAACATCACTGCAAATAGGAGCTTCAAGAGATTTTTGAGAGCCTCAAACTCTGTGCTACTTGGAGCTATTGATGAACTTGGGGTTATTTATTTAGCTTCCCTTGATGAAATCATATCTGACAAGGCATTGATTGCCTCTACTTCAGATCCTTATCTGGACCCATTAATTGCTTGGCGGGTTGCGAGTCAAGAGATAGGTAGCCTGGCCTTTGGCTCTATTAGGTCTAAAGACCAAGAAATGAGCCATTTAGAGGCCATAAGACCGTGGAAAAGTGGAAAACAAGATCACATAGGTAATGAAATTTACCACAGTGGTTTTGACACTTGGTCAAATCTTAGATCCAAATCAGGTAAAGGTTTCAACCCGCTACGTAAGGTATTCCTCCCTCCTTACCAAGCAAGAAATGAAATCTTTGCATGTCTTTCTCCTTTTGGAATTATTAGGCTAGTTATTAGTCAAGAAGTTACCAAGGGAAGAGGTGCAACAATCATTCATTCACATCTGCATGTGGGTCCTTCACAGAGTAAAGAAACATACTTTGACGGGCCTTCTGTTGGCTGTTTCTTCAAGGGTTGTTTGTATTTGATTACTAAGGATGCTGTATCTGTTGTTCTCCCCTCAATTTCGGTTCCTAACCAATTTGAGAATTCATTTAAGTTAGAAGGAAATGCATCTGCATTTAGGGGGAATTGTAATCGGTGGCAGATAGAGGTCTTGGATCGTGTGCTTTTATATGAGGGTCCAGTGGAGGCTGACCATCTTTGCTTAGAGAACGGTGAATTTCTTTATATTATTTATGGTCTCATAATATAGGATTGCCACACCTTTTGTATGACCCTCAATAACACTCAATCACAAAATGATGATCGTCCAACATTAATTATTAAACCATGACCCAAGTAAGGCTCGATATTGTCTTAGTTATAGATTTGTCCTTAAATTATATTAAATCAAGACAGTTTTAAGCCTTCATAAATGAAGAATTAGCAGTGCAAATGGTACAACTGGTATCTTCTTCACTGAAAATGCAGTGATATAATCTATTGAAATGCTGTGTGTAGCAAAAGATGGTTAACATGCTTGTTCTTGCCTATCTTAACCCTCAATAAGAGTAAATTAGCATTAATGTACTCAATAGAAGAATATGCATTGCCTGAAGTTGCATATTCCTTAACTCAGTTAAGCTTCAATCAAAGGGGCAAGTTGGTAATTTGAGACCTCTTTGTCACCTATCTGCAGTAAAAATCCCGGTTACTTGCCTTGTGATTTGCTAACTATTCTATGATATGGATAATGAATGGCAGGATGGGATTTGAGAGTTTCTAGGATGCGACAAATGCAACTTGCGTTGCATTACTCAAAGTTTGATGATATAGAACGGTAAGTTCATTAAGCATATTAATACAAGCTATATACAGGTCTGGTTATAGTATTAACATGTACTGGCCTGTGCCAGACTGATTAGAGCCTCATGTCAATTCCATCTGCATTTCTTTTGTTTGTTTTTCTTGTTTTGCGTTTGCCTTTTTGGTTTTACCTTAGCCTTTTTTATTGAATCGAGGGCTTAAGTGGTCCTTTCTAGTCCTGTAGTCATCACCACTTTCATCTTTCTACTACAATAAGGATTGTTGTTAGTATTACTGTACATTAACAACAATTAGTTAGTTAAAAATATTCTCAAATCAAGCTAAAATATTTATGAATGAAACAAAAGCATTTTGTTGGATGTATAGATCACCTACCTGTTAAATTTTGGGCAATTTAGTTGATAATACATGAAAGAAGTTCAAATTGGACTGTTAAAAGAACTAATTTTGTTCAATGTGGAATTCTTGGAGACACCAAAATTTATCCAATATTCTTTCCTAGAGTGCACCAATATTTTTCACCAAATACTACAACATATTTATGTTTGCATACCTTCCAATGTTATTCATCTTCAACTAGAAACCAACATTTTGTCACTTCTTTGGTAAATGCCACCTAAATAGTGTGATGTAAACATTTCTTCAGATATCAAGAAGTTTTCCCTTCGTAAGTGAACTAAATCAGATGATAACATGAACCAGAGCAAACTTATTTTATGTCAATTTAGAATTTGGGAGAAACAGATTCCTAATATGTATGACTTGCATTCATAATAATACCGAAAGTGTAGAGTGAAAGCTGCAGAACATAAGGAACTCTGCATTTTGTTTGTAAATATTGCAAAATATTTGCTATAGTTTGCAAGTTATCTAGTTATATTTTGTTCCAAACCTCTGGATACCTGGAATGGGTACATTATTCACCTGCCTATTATGACAAACATTATGAGTTGTCATTCTATGTTTTCTTGTGGCATATCCAGATCATTAAATAAGTTGGTGGATGTGAATCTAGCAGAAGAAGGCGTCATGCGACTGCTTTTTGCATCTGTTTATCAGATATTTGTTAGGGTTGGAAGTGAAAATGAGTTTGTCTTGGCATCCAGGTATTGATTTTCTCTAATAACCTTATGTTCTATAAGTACGAAAAAATGTTTTTTTTTGTCCATAAATTACCTCTGGAATCCTTGTCAAAAAAAAAAAATCTTATGGTGAAATTCCTAAAATATATGCAGGTTGATAAGTCTGGCTGCAAACTTCACAACCAAAATGATTCGTAAATATGCACTTCAGGACGGGGGTAAGATTTTATTTCCCTTCACTTGTTCCTCCTGTTTGTTGAAAGCAACATTATAGATTGGTTTCTTTTTATTTTTTCATTTGTTCTGGAATATCCAGATGATAGCTACTCAAGAAGGCTTTGTGAAATGGCATACTTTTTGGAAGTTGTTCGAGATCTTCAGAGCCGGGCATTAGCTAGAAGCAAAAGCTTTATTGAAATGGTTTGTTTCTGTAGCAATATGAATGTGATAATATTTATCAAAAAAGAATATATATAACTTTCACATATAATGTGTTGGCTGGTGGGTCTAGAAATGAATCTGGTGGAATCAATGGTATGTGTAGTTTCAAAATCTGGGCCTAAAAATTAAAATCTTTGTTGTAGAAAACATGAAAAACAAAGTACTATAAATCTGAGTAAATTAAATGTTTGATGCATATATATATAGCCTTGACCTATTTACATGCAATATAAATAGGTCTCTACGGTTTTTATTTTTTCAATCTATGTTATAAGATGACCTATTTACATTCAATATAGCCTTGACAGCCACTGTCAAGTTTTCAAAAAAGAGAGAGAGAGAGGGGGGCTATGGTGCTTTGCACAAAGCCTCCTGTGCTTCGCGTTCATATCTTGAATTTGAAAGTCTAAACGGTCAATTCAAACCGTTGAACATGATCTTCATATTGAAATATCTTTGGAGATCAAATTATATATATATTTTTTGAATTTTTTTGCTATTTTTTGAATGGGTACAAAGTTTGCTGATTTAACTATTTCTGCACTATCCAATATTAGTGATTTTTCTATCCCATAAGATTTTGATATAAATTTTTTTTTGACCGACATGAATCAAAATTTAGAGATGACTAAATCTATTTTTTAATTAAGCTCACCAAAGATTTTTGTGACCTTAAGGTCACAATAACTTTACTCTCAATATGTTGGCAGCTTCTATCAATCTTTTCAAAAGATTTTTTTCTCTCTTTTCACATGCGCGCGCGCACATAGAGTAAGCCTATGGTGCAAAACACAAGAGGGTTGATACTTTGAACTCAAATTTCGAAAATCAAAGTCCAAGCAGTCCGTCAAAGTCACTTAACACAATCTACATAATGAGACTCGTGGAATATGAAATTTTATCATTTTTGGAGTTTCTTACCATTTAAAGATGACCTTAACATAATATTATTAACAACTCAAATATGGTCATCTTGCAAAAAATCCAAATAAATAGTAACAAAACTAAAAAAAGTACCCTCAAAAAAGAAACTTAAAAAATAATGGAATTTCATATTCCATAAGATATCATATGCAGATTGTGTCGAGTGACTTGGACTGACTATTTGGACCTCAGTTTTTGAGATTTTCTAAGTACCGCGCCTACGCGGTTTGCAAACACCATAGCCTCACACTCTCTCTCTCTCTATATATATATAGAGAGAGAGAGAGAGAGAGAAAAATTATTGTACCCAAAAGATTTTAATATAATTAATTATTCAGCAAACACAAATCAAAATTTGTAGATGATAAAATATATTTTAGTCAAGAGCATTGAGGAGCTTGGTGCTCTTACGAGCATCTTAGCTTTATATATATATATATTAATTTCAATTACAAACTATTGTAAATCATAAAGACATCAAAGATGATAATATGGAATCACTTTGTGAGCACTAGTTGGAACTCTCAGCTATGTTCATATATTGTGATCAAGCTTTCTGATGATGCTAATAGCTGGCGCTAATGTGCAATTTAGGAGGTAGATGATACAAATTCGAGGGGTCCTGGAAATGAGATTCTAACAGATGCTTCGCATGATGATGATTTTAATTCGTCCGATAACCTGGCATTGACACTAGCTGAATCTTCAACCGAATTGGTAGAGCAGGCAGAAATAAGACAACTGGTCATTCCAGAGAATGTCAAGGAAATGCTGGCAAGGTGGGAAGTGAGCAACCTTGACCTGAAGAGTGTTGTGAAAGATGCTTTGAAATCCGGTCGGCTTCCTTTGGCAGTGCATCAGCTGAGGCTTCTACATCAGAAGAAGATCGACATGGCTATATCTTCTTCAGATGAGAAATCATGTAATGCATTTAATGAAGTTCGTGAAATTGGGATCTCAATTGCATATGATCTGTTTGTGCAGGTAGAAAATTTTCCTTCTTTGGTTTTCATGTACTTTTTTCCATCCTTGGTTTTTAGTTTTCCTAGGCTTAAAAATGTTTTGTTTTTTTATTGCAGTTATATACATGTATTGAAGTTTGGGATTAAAGGCTTTGTTGTTGTTGTTGTATACATGTATTGAAGGTTAACTAGGGTTAAGGTTCTGTTAAGAGATTTATGGGGGGTCCAAGGGCTAAACATATCACATCCAAGTACTGCTTAGTTCATTGGTCACTCCATGGTTTTAGCTGACCTGGCCAAATGTTAAACATATCGCCTGCTAGTACTGCTACTTCGGCAATCTGTTGGCACATGGTTTTACCTGACCTCATACTTGTTGAGTTTGAAGTGTGGTCATGACACGTGTATGATCTTGCAATAATTATAAAACTGTTGGGCTGGCTTGTTTCGTTTAAACTTGAAACTTGCATGAACCTAATTAAACTAGAATAATAGAAGGGGAAACAAATTAAAACGGAAAATGGAAAGAAGCCATCAAAACAGGTTTAGAGATCCATGCAAGACTCAACTAAACTAGAAAAGCAAGGAAGAGTCAAAACCAACAAAAAAGTAAGGCAGTGATAATAGATAAATATTTGACCGAATATCTTTTTGATCAATTTGTGCATTCATATGAAATGTTTGATAGGGGGAAACTGACTTGGCTGTGGTTACACTTGAGAAGCTGGGAGAAGATATTGAGTTCGTATTGAGACATCTATTGTTCGGTACTGTCCGGAGGTCACTTAGGTTACGTATTATAGACCAAATGAAAAGACGTGGTTTTCTAAAGTTGGACGATATGAGAATTTTGGAGAGGATAATGCTTATTGAGGTTAGTTTCAGTTCTGACATTTCTCGAGTTTTCTTTCCTTTTTCTTCTTCTCTCTTTCTCTCTATATATTATATATATATATAGAGTGAGGCTATGGTGCTTCGCGAAGCACAAAACCTCCCGTGTTTCGCGTCTGTATCTCGAATTTGAAAGTTCAAACGGCCGATCCAAACCGTTGAACATGATCTTCATATTGAAATATACTTAGAGATCAAATTTTATATTTTTTTAAATTTTTTTGCTATTTTTTAAATGGGTACAAAGTTTGCTGATCCAACGATTTCTGCACCATCCAAAACTAGCGATTTTGTACCTATCTAAAAAATAGCAAAAAAATATAAATTTTGATCTCCAAAGGTAGTTCAATATGAAGACCATGTTCAACGGTTTGGATCGGCCGTTTGAACTTTCAAATTCGAGATACGGATGCGAAGCACGGGAGGTTTTGTGCTTTGTGAAGCACCATAGCCTCACTCTATATATATATATATATTTTTTTTTTTTCCTTTTGTGTATATGTTTGCATGTATGTGCATTTGGGTTGGGTAAAGTTATCTCATATAATGCCAACAATTATAAGTTTATAACCATGAAAGAAGAGATATACTAGTAACACTCTATATGCTATGCCACTATGGAGCTTAAAATGAAATGCTTGCCAGAGAGGGTTGTCATCTTATGGACAGTACTTTCATTTTTTTGAGTGCTATAATGTTGTAAAATGAGTATGTGCTTAGTGAACCGGATATTCTATGAGTGATGATATATGCATATAGAGTTGGGCTATGGTGCTATGTATAGCACGGATTGACTCCGTGCTATGGACCGGTTCTTCGTTCTCAAAGTCTAAATGGTCGATCCAAACTGCTCAAAATGTTTTCCATATGAATATTTAGTTGGGAACCAAATTTTATATTTTTTAGAATTTTTTTACTATTTTTTTAGATAGTTAGAAAATTAATCCTTTTGGATGGCTCGTAATAATTAAATCAGGTGATTTTTTAACTATTTAAAAAAATAGTAAAAAAATTCTAAAAAATATAAAATTTGGTCCCCAAATAGAAATTCATATGGAAAATATTTTGAGCGGTTTGGATCGACCATTTAGACTTCGAGAATGAAGAACCGGTCCATAGCACGGAGTCGATCCATGCTATGCATAACACCATAGCCCAACTCTCTCTCTCTCTCTCTATATATATATATATAGAGAGAGAGAGAGAGTTGGGCTATGGTGCTTCCAGGCTATTGGTCCAAATTTTAATTTTTCATGCTCAAAATTTCAATTTAAGTAGCTCAATAAAATCTTTATATCATAATCTTGTAGAATACTAATTTTTATCATGTTTGAAATTATTTTACTATGCTTAATAATTTTTAAAAAATAGCCAAACATGATAATAATGGAAAAATACAAAAAAATGTATGTCAAAAAGGGTCACTTTCTAAAAATCATTAAGCATAGTAAAATAATTCCAATTATGATAAAAATTAGTATTCTACAAGATTATGATATAAAGATTTTGTTGAACTACTTAAATTGAAATTTCAAGCATGAAAAATTAAAATTTGAACTGGTAGTGTTTTGGCTGAAGTGCTATTGAAAGCATAATAAACAAACTCTCTCTATCTCACTCTCTCTCTCTCTATATATATATATATTGTAGTTTATGTCATATCTCTCATTTCTGAATTCAAAATAATGATCCAAACGTTCAAAGTGTAAAATCTCTCTCATTTCCAATAACGATCTTCTATCCTTCAAAAAAATAGAATTATTTTTTCAAAAAAATGTAAAATTTTGGTCTCCAAACATATTTTAATATGGAGATCACTTTGAACTGTTGAATCGGTATTTTGAATTCAGAAATGATATGGCATGAAGTACAAAAGATATTTTTTACTTCATGATTCACTGTAACGTAACTATATATTGCTGTTGTGGCTTTATAGCATAAATGATTTGGCTTTAAAAGTTTTGTAAAATCATCACGAGCTGTTACACTCGTATGTGTTCAATCTTACAAGTATCATTCTTCATGCTAAATACTAGTAATATGATGATTATATTGAAAGACCGACTTGAACAGAGGAAAAGATGTCTACATATATCCACCATATAGTTTTCATCAAGTGCAGATTATACCTAAAAAATGTATTATAGTCAATTAGTCATTAAAAAATGTATGTGCATGATAATCATTAAAACATATAGTTTGTATAATCAATGAAGTTTACTTGATACCTAAAAGTTGTATTACAGTTTGTATAATCATTCAACTCCACCCCAATGCTTCTGATGGTTTTCAAAAATATCATCTCTCATTCAGAGGGCAATGCCTTAGCCACTGGGCCAGACATGGTCTCTAACTAAATAGAAGGTTGAGACTGTTTGGGATTGTTGTTATCATCAATGGCATCTGGAGTTTCTGTTTTCGGTTTAACATACCATACTTAATGGCCTGAGTTTTGAATTTTAGACAAAGTAATCTGGTCAACCGCCTTTAACAGCAGTTAGGACTATGAATGATATATCTTGGTGTATATGGATAACATATATTTTATTAATGTTCTTATTATGAATGTCCTATTTTCACAACAATGCCTGGAGTAACTATTTGAGAATGAAATTTAGTAACCTAACAAACATGATATTCCCAATTCCAAGCATATTACAGAATAATCTGCACAGTAATACCTGTTTCATTTTTATAGTTTTGATTTTGACACTTCAGTAATTCTGACTGATCTCACCTTTTTTTTTTTTTTTTTGATGGTAAAGAGGTTATATCCGAGAAGCAGCTTTTGGTTCACATATCAGAGGAATCAGAGAGAATTGTTAGAAAATACAGCATTGTCTTTTTATGTGAATGATTCCCCAATCACCTGCGGCGAGGTTGATGGAGCCATCCTTGGTGTTTGGGCAGATATATCAACTTGTACAGAACCTCCTGAATCTTCTGACAATATCACTCCTGGTGGTTACTGGGCTTGTGCAGCTGCCTGGTCTGATGCATGGGACCAGAGAACAATTGATCGTGTGGTGCTTGACCAGCATTACCAGATGGCAATTCAAGTTCCATGGGAGTCTCAATTTGAGTACCACACAGCCCATAACAACTTACAAGAGGTACTCAAGCTCTTGGATACAATACCGATCCCTCTACAGTCAAAAGGCATTCTGACAGTGAACCTGGAAAATACATCTGCAGCTCAAAATCATGGATTTTACATATGTGCTGGAGAAGAGATTGAGCCATCTTATGTTGATGTCCCTGGTGTTAGAATTTTAAGGCATCCTTATATCAAGAATGGTACATTATGGCTAAGAACCATAACCGAGAAGGAGCTTGCAAAGAAAAATATTTTTCTAAGAGACCACTGGAATGGTACAGGTGAGATCATAACGGTCTTATCCCGTGCTGGACTGATTTTTAATTTTTCTGTGGCTTCTGATGTGAACAATGCATTGGACGAAAAATCTTTTCTGATACAAGAGGTGGTTGATTCGGCAGACACAAAGCTTTCAGATGAAGGGTTTCATAAGCTTGTTGTTCATTTTTGTGTACAAAATAAGTTTCCTTATCTCCTTGATTTTTATCTTGACCATCATAGTTTGGTCGGAGATCATAATTCCTTTCATTTGCTTTTGGATGCTGCGGTTAGATTTTTTGCTTCTCTTTCTTTACTGATTTTATTTTTAGTTTTGTTTGTATTTATCTATGACCTGCCATGATGCCATCCCAGTAGGTGCCTTATATAGCTGGTTATTCTTGAATGTGCTTCCTGTGGAACTTAGCTAAGCCTTATTTCAAGCACCGAGTTCAACTGAATAGTAAACAATCATAGAAAAAACAGTTAAGTTGATATTGAACAGGTGCAGAGTCAGGGAGTCCTGACACACTAATACCAAATTTGAGTTTTTTAATTCAAAAAATGTTGGCATCAACTGTACCAAACCTATTATTTTTAAACCCATGAGTGTAATCTCTTCTTCAGTAGTGGACCGAAGTTTGAAAATACTTCCCTTGAAAATCCTAATAACTTACCTTGAAAATTCTACAACACCTCCCGTGAATTATATTTATTTTTCTGTTAATGTATCAGGGGGATTGTCATTGGGCAAAATGGTTGCTTTTTTCAAGGCTTAAGGGGTACGAGTATGAGGCATCCTTCTCAAATGCACACTGGAAACTGTTGCGTAATCTGGGCTCTGATGGAAGTGGTAATTTCATGGAAATTGAGGAGAAGATTAATATAATAGATGTTATGATAGCTGAAGGGGTAGGAGAAATGGCTGCCTTGGCAACTCTAATGTATGCTACATTTCCAATCGAGAATTGTCTGTCTCTGGAAACATTGGATAGACCCAGTCTACGAGAATATCCTACTATGCGGAAAGCCCTGATTTCTGCTTGCTCTGATGGCGATCATTCTGGATCTACCAATGCAAGTAGGGGTAAGCACTTTATCATTTTTTTTTGTTCTTTGGTTATTTTGATTTTATATGAGCTCTGATCATTTTATATTTCTGATTGTGCATTTGCTACAGTGTTAGGAAAAAGGGTGTTATCAGAATACTTTAATTGGAGATATGGTGTATTTTACTCTACTGGCGGTGATGCATCATTATTGCAAATTCTTCAAGTGACCTCTCTGAAACCTGTCAGGAGGCTAGTTCAGCTTTTTGTGCAGGTCTGTGTTCTGTGCACGTGTATGTGTTCCAATTTGAAGTACCAAAATGTAATTCTTATCCATTTGAAGTGCAATAGTACTTCAACATGATGACTCCCTCATTTAAACAAAAATGTAACAGTACTTAATTGGTTTATGCATCAAGTGTTAACTTTGTCAAGTACAACCTTGCTTCAATACAAACTATATTTTCTTTCTGATGCATCTATGACATCCTTCAGGGCCCTTTCAGCTTGCAAATCATGGAATTTGAAAAAGAAACATTGAACAAATCTGATAAATTCCTAGTGCGCTGTCTACAAAACTCTATTCTGAAAATGGCTGGGGATAACAAAACCAATCCGATTATCTTGGAAGCATCAGTTCAGAAAATTATCGAGAAGGAATTATTCTCAGTCGAGGTTACTTTCTAATTTCTATAGGACGTGATAGTTTATTATTTTAAGCTTGGGTGCTGTAGATAATTATTTTAACCCGATTGGGTTTCATTTCTAGCCTACCCCAATTTATTCGGGATTAAAGGCTTTGTTGTTGTTGTTGTTGTTGCTGTAGACAAACAGAATAAATGCAAAATAATTCTTAATCAGTCGCGACTTCCTTTTTTTGTAGTCTTGTTCAACAAGTTCTTTGGAACACAGTAAGATTGGTATGTGTTTTCTTACTTCATGACTTGAATTGCCATTATGCCAGGTATTGAATCAGCTCTTTCCAGAAGGATAATGGTTATTCAATCAAGCTTCTTTTGTGGTTTAATAATTAGTGTGTTGTCTCCCTGAAGATTTAACTAAATTTATCCATAGAAAGTTTTAGCTGGAAATAAGCTACTGGTTGTCCAAAAAATCATATTTTTGTTCAGAAAGAAAACTGTCAGACTGCTATATATCTTATGTGTATTCTCTGAATTTCTGTTTATCTGTTTGCTTTTCACTTTCTTCTCAGGAAAAAGGATTTAAGGTGGAGCAAGACTTGAACCGGGGTAGAGTTCTAGCTGTTTTCAGTTCACTCATTGGAAAAAGAGCTCTAGAACTGAGATCAACTGATCCACGCCTAGATCAGTCAGTAAAGCCGAATGTTCTTTTTGACTCACAAAAAATTCTTGGACCTCTGAGCCAGAGTGAGAGATCAGTTTTTCAATGGGTATGTACCAGTTCTGACCTCATGTACTCTTTTTCATTTTCAAAGCTGCGAGTTTCATTTGAGTCCCCACTCTTGAGTACACATGGGCTCGCTTGATTGTTGTGATATTTTGCAAACTAATAATTAAAACCTACACGAGAAAATCACAAGCGTACAACCTACTATGTAGTAAAGAGGTGTTGAACCCAGAAGGACTGATTAAAGTACCGATTTCGACAATATCCTTACTATAAAATTTTGGATTGTGTTTAAACTAATTAATTCTAAGCTAAAGAACGATTTGGACTGATTAGGGTTTTACCAAGGTAAAGAAAACTTAGGGTTTTGGCATCACCGTCAAGTAGCGCATTAGTTTTACTCTATTAATTGCTTGTTATTAATTATGTGAGACTTACCATCTAATTTAGCGTTAAGAGACTTATTAGGGTTTAACACAATGCTCAAACCAGTTCGGACTTCACGATTAAGTAACTCGCCCTAATGATTTGAACCCTTTAACTCCTGGTAATTCTCATGATTAAGTACCTCTAACAAGTTACTTTAACAATTCAATGAAATTCCCATCTAATCTAGACTCCACGACTAAGTACTTCGCCTAAACCTAGATACTTTTTTGGGTCCAAGTATCGTCAAAATTTGATTTGAAACATAAACAATTCTCTCTATTTTGTGCCATCCTATTATTTTTTTGCAGGATATGAATCTAGGCTATTTAGGGTTTTTAATCCTAAGCATATTACTAATATAAACATAAGCAATTAAATCGAGCACAAATAAAAATTCAATCACAAAAGCAATTCATAGACATTAAGAACAGACAAATAAACGAGTACGATTAATTGCAATAAGTTTCAAGTATACATTCCTTTCCCTAGATACTCACAATTCATGGAGAGAAATCCACAAATAAGCTTAATAAACAAAGAAATTAAGAAAAGATCAAAAAGAAAAGTTACTTACAATGTTTGATCTTGATCTTGTCTTTCTTCCTCCTCTCTATCTCCAAGTCTTGATCTTGTTACTTACAATGTTTGATCTTGATCTTGTCTTTCTTCCTCCTCTCTATCTCCAAGACGGTTTCTCTCTAAACTAAATCCTAGCCAAGTTCAGAATCTCCCAAACCTAATTCTGGACCCTATATATGAAGGAAAACCCTAAAAGTGACTAAAAAATACAAAAGAAACCGCTTCAGAACCGACTCAGATGTGCCAGAATTCGGACTGAACTGGGTGAATTCAGACCGAAACTGGGCCCTGAAGACCTGACTTGATGCAATTCTGTCCGTATTGGATAGGATTCTGACCGAAACTGGGTCAAACATCTTGGCAGTGTACAAATTCTCTCCGAATTTAGAGGAATTCTGGTCGAATTTTGACTTTGTCGATCGGAAAAGCTTGATGTTGCTGAAATTCGGCACAAATTTTATGGATTCTGATCGAATTGAAGGTTGCTTCATGCACATTGTTCCTTCTTGCTCCAATCTTCTCCGGTTTGATCTCGACTTGTGTTATTTTCTCGGATTCTCCTTTTCCTAAAATAACAATTAAAGCTAGGCAATATCTCAAACTTAAGCAATTTTAAACCTAAAATTAAATCTAAATTAACCTAAAATGTTACTGTTTTGGGACTAAATGTTCACCAAATTTTATGCTTTTTATTGGTTTTTCATCCATTGACCTGGCTAAACTTGACCCGACATCAATTGCTGAGATCTTTTCTTTTTGATTACTTAGCAAACTTTTACCTATTACTGTCTCCAAAAGCAATGGGAGCAAATATCATTATCTTCAAGAAAAAAAGAGAGAAAAAATATAAGGGTTGCTTCATTTGTAATGCGAATATCTGACAATATTAATAACATCTTCAAAAGCTTTAGAATAAAAAAAGGAGTTCATATGCATGTAGGTCATGGACATAAGTAATTTTATGAAATTTAAATATTATTTATTTGGTCCTCGAATTCAAACTCTTAAGTTCAAATTGTTTGATAAAAGAAACTGAATTCGATTCTATTTTGAAATGCATGGTAGTGACACATACGTCATTCCTATAGTGTTAAATATTGAACTTTTGACGATTAACGAGGCTGCTGAGTTCAGCGGATTCATTCAAAACATGACCATATATCTACAGCTAACCAAAATTGGCCATATGAGAGTGCAACACTGGGCTGACCTTATCAGGCCTGGTTGGTTAACTGAATCAGATCCAAGCTTGATTATGTATTTAAGTGAATATTACTGACTGACCAAACTTGACATGTTTGGATTCATTCCCAGCCAATGAAGAACTATCAGGTAGATTGAAGACTATCAGGTCCTATTTATAATTTTCATCAAAACTTAAAAATTCAATAGTTGATTATACTTTTCTGTTGTATTTCAGGTGGTTCCACTAGCAATTAGAAGCTTTGCTAACACATCAGTAGTTGCCTCCTGCAACTTCTTTTTCGAGCTATGTGGCATCTCTTTTGATTTGCTTCGCCTTGATATCAATGCTCTGAGGCGCATCTCTTCACACTATGGTCAAGCTGAGAAAACCTTAGCCCTAAACCTAGCTAAAGAACTAGCTGATGAATACATCAAGTTTGACTACCTCGAAATTAACAACCAGAACCAAAAGATGCCGCCTTCAAAGACTTTGGTTAAAATTCTCCATTATCTTGAAGAGGCGAGTTTGCCAGTAATTGAGGAAGAGGATAATTGCGGGTCTTGGCTTAAAAGTGGAACTGGTGATGCATCTCAACTAAGGTCAAAACAAAGCGAAGCGAGCAGGTACTGGAGTTTGGTAATAGACTTCTGTCAGGTGCATCGTCTTCCCATTAGCACCAAGTACCTAGCTTTGCTTGCAAGCAACAATGATTGGGTATGTCTTTTCATTTTGTATTTTAATTTCAAAGAATATTTTCTACCAGCACACTGCAATTGTGGGGCTTAGAACAAGCTAATTGGGCCATGGTCCTCTCCATCCGAAACTTTATAGAGAGACAATTTTTTTTTCTAGTTTGTCCACTGATCGGACTTTAAATGCCCCTCAACCCCCTCCCCTCAAGTCCCAACTCAAGAAGTCTCCAATTCCTTGTGTTGTATCTTCAATCCCCTTGTTAATTTGATAGTCTCCAATCACTTTTACTCAAGTCCCAACTCAAGCAGTCTCCAATTCCTTGTGTTGTAATAACTTCCAGTTTTTTTTTTTTTTGATAGAAAGATGAATCTAGCTCCCAAATTTCAACCTTTCATTATTAGGATGACACATCATTAATTTTTGCACCTTATATTTGTACAGGTTGGTTTTCTTATAGAAGCTCAGCTTGGCGGCTTTTCAGCAGATATTGTCAGCGAAGTGGTAATGCCTTGGTTTTGATTGATACCTAGACATTGTAGTATGGCAGAAAATTACCACATGGTTATTTGTATCATCAAAGGAATAGTGCAAAAATAGTATTGTTCTTGTGTGTGTTCCAAATAGTGTTGGAAACAATGCTCATCTCTTGCTGTTCAAAATTTTGAAAATATTTTCTGGGTTATATACTAGGAATGTGTAGGAGCAACACTATCCTACAAGGCTATGAAAGACTGGGTAGAGGAATGACACTATCACAACACTATTATAAGATCTTGCTACAAACCCAGAATGGTGATGCTAGAATATTCATACATACCCTCAGCCTGAAAAGGATTTTCAAAATTATAGGATGAATCCAGCTGGTAGAGCAGGGATGAACAAGTTGTTTGGTGGGTTTGGTCATATACCCTGACTTGGATTACCTTAAGAGTTAGTATTTGGTGTTTTGAAGGGAGGAACTAACTATAGGTGCATAGATGGTATTGTTTCACGTCTACAATACCTAGTACTAACTGGTGAACAGTGTACATTGGTGAATCAACTGTAGAAGTATAGACTTTAGGTACATATTTGTAGGTGCATTTATGTAATCATTTAAAATTTAACATCTAAAATGCCTAATACCTAACCAGTATACAGGGATGAACTAACCGTCTGTACTGTACAGACTGTAGGTAATTGATGTAGTGTATGTCTATTGCTCTATCTAGATTTATCTTCTCTTTTTGTCTTCTCTCTAGTGTTATTTATTTCTATTGCTTTTACTTTAGGCTGCCAAGGAATTAAAAGATGCAAGGCTGAGGTCCCATGTACTAACAGTCCTTCATAGCATGCAATCTGCATCAAAAAAATCAGATGATGAAGGATGTGTTTCTGCTAATGGAGAGAGCAATACAATGGCAGAACTTTTTGTGGTTGTCACACAGTGTGAGAAGCAGAAATTCCCTGGAGAAGCACTGCTAAAAAAGGCCAGGATGATGCACTGGCCATTACTGGCTATTATTGCCTCGTGCTTCAGTGACATTTCCACTCTTTCTTGTGCGGCTTTCTGGCTTGAGATTACTTGTTCTAGGTAAGGATAATAAATAAATAGTAGTATTCATCTCCTTTTGCCCCTGAATGGTAAAACTGTCATGCATACCTCTTAATTGTCTTGTATATCTCATTATAGCATGGATTATTTTGTATGCCTCATTGTAGCATGGAATATATTGCATATACTCTTGTTTCTATCTGAAAGAAATTTTACCTATCAACTACCTTCAGGACAAAAGCCACATGATGCACTTGCTGGTTATTTTTACCCATTTGTCTAAGGGTGCCATCATTTGCTTATTTTTTTTAATACAATCAGATCCAATCCAACCAAATCTGATGTATCACAGGTGACCTAACTCCCTTTTAAAACTGGAGATGCTACAATTATGACAGAATCAAAATCAAAGTAATAGAAAGCATTGGTGTTCTGTCCACTGCTCTCTCCCCACTTGTCCCTAACAAAGTAGACTCATGAAATAGGCAAAACCTGTATGTTTGTTGGTCGTGATCTATTAAAATCAACCTGACATGACCTGTTGTGGGTCAGAGGATGTCAAACCTGTACCCGACCATCAGGCAATTTTACTTATCATTCTCAATTGTCCCTAAGCTCACCTTTTGCCTATATTTTTGTACGTTCAGTTTGCTTGCTAAGTTGTAATCTCTCTATTGCAGGTTATCTCTCATAAAAGCAGACAAGATCATCTTAGAAATGGCAAAAAATGTTGCATTGGCTGTTGAACACACAAATAAACTACCACCTGAAGGCTATTATCCCAAATGTAGCTTTGACAGAGAGAATGCAAAACGGCAGCGGATATCAGGATCACCACAGGATCCAAGCCTCAATTCATATTCAGATAGTTCTAAAGTGCAAAGCTCTATCCTGATGATGGTCAGTCAAGAAACAACTGTTAATGATGAGAGAAACAAAACTGAAGATGCACTCAACTTACTTGCCGAAATGGTGGTGTTGTTTTGTGAGAATCAGATGTTTTTACCATTATTACGGGCCTTTGAGTTGTTTCTTCCCTTGTGCCCCCTTCTCTGTCTCATTCGATGCCTTCAGGTGAAGATATATACTTTTTAGTAATTTACTTGCAAAACCTTTTGTGCCCTCAAAACCGGTATTGTTTTTATTTGCAAAAGGTTCTTGTTGTTGCTATTTGCACATGAAAAGAAAACATTTTTATATGGACAAGAGTATTTTTTTTTCTTTGTGTGGAGATATTTTCTTTTTCCTCATCTTGGGCAAATTCACTAATTTAAGAGCTTCATTCTTTGCAATTAATGGCTCATTTATCCAATATCCTTCTCATTAATAAGATAGTATAATACATCAGACAAAGAAGACGAGAATGAATTTGAAGAATAATTAAATTTGGAGAAGACAAATATATTAGCATCAGAAAAAGATCACCTTTATATTTGTATGCCTCAGGCAGTCTCCCAAATGCGTTTAGCTGAGGCTTCAGCCCACCTATCTGCATTCTCAAATCGGACAAGAGAAGAATCAACTCACACCGAACTGTCCCCGCTACATGATGAGCTACTCAACCAAGCACCATGGCTCAGCAGCACAGCTGTCAAAGCAGCAGAAGCAGTGCTGTCCACATGTCCTACCCTGTATGAGAGGCGCTCTTTGCTACAGTTACTTGCCTCAGCCGATTTTGGAGATGATGGCTCTTCTGCAGCATATTTTAAGAGGCTTTATTGGAAGATCAACTTGGCAGAACCTGATTTGAAAACTGATTGGTTTGATAAACTGGATGATGGAGCACTTTTGACTGAATTGGAAAGGAGAGGGCGATGGGAGGAGGCCCGGAGCTGGGCCCGGCAGTTGGAGGCAAGCAATGCTTCCTGGAAGTCTGCTGTTCACCATGTTACCGAGTCACAGGTACGAATAATGGGCCGGACACTAGACTTTTTGACAGAAGGGAATTGGTTTAATCTGTAATTCATGAATGCCTATTAAGTTGAGTGCTGTAATATTTGCTGATAAGGTGCTTATGCATGCACCAAAAGGAAAAAAAAAAAAGAAAAAAAGAAAAGCTATGAAAGACATTTCAGTTACTGGTAGCAAATACCAACATACTTATCGTACTTGGGACTATTAGTTGCTTATATTATGTATTCCTATTGTAATTAGGCAGAAGCTATGGTCTCAGAGTGGAAGGAATTCCTGTGGGATTTCCCTCAGGAACGTGCTGCTTTGTGGGGCCACTGCCAGGCTCTTTTTGTCAGATACTCCTTTCCTCCTCTTCAGGCAGGCTCATTTTTTCTGAAACATGCAGAGTCCATAGAAAAGGAGATACCTGCAAGGGAACTCCATGAGATGCTCCTCCTATCACTACAATGGCTTAGTGGGACCATTAATCAAATCCCTCCGTATGTTTATCTATCTCATTTAATCATCTTTAGGGGCCTGATTAATGGGTAACTAGATAAGGTAATATGGTCATTTTGTATCGTTATTTCTGCATGCAGGGTTTATCCACTCCATCTATTAAGGGAGATCGAAACTAGAGTTTGGCTTTTGGCAGTTGAATCTGAAATCCTATCCAGCTGTGAACATGAATCGATATCTCCCAGCTCAGTACAGAATCTCTCTGTAAAAAATAGCTTGAGCTTTATTGAACAAACTGCTAGGGTTGTCTCCAAGATGGATTCACACATAAATGCAACACGTGCCCGAGCAGCCGAGCGTAGCGGTGGAATTTACAGAGAGAGCAACACCAGTTTATCTGCTGTTTCAGCTGGTAATAGAACCAAGAGAAAGGGCAAGCCAAACGTTCCTCTCAGACGCACTTTTGCTGAAAATTTGGAGACTTGTGAGTCTGATGAGATTAGTTCTGAAGGAACACACCTTGAGGTGGCTGTTTCAGGATGGGAGGAGAGGGTGGGACATTTGGAAATGGAGCGAGCAGTTCTATCATTACTGGAGTTCGGGCAGATCAGTGCTGCTAAACAACTCCAACAGAAGCTGTCACCAACCCAAGTACCAGAGGAACTGAATCTGATTGATGCTGTTTTAAAACTTGCAAAATTTGCATCTTCCAATGGTGGTGGAGAGATAAGCTTATCAGTGTTGGACGAGGCAGTGTGTTCTGTTTTGCAAAGTCTTGACTTGCCAATTGATAAAAACAGGATTGACCCATCACAGGTATAGCTCATGGAAGTAGTCACTCTGCTTGATTTTGTTGTCTAGATCTAGGACAATCCAGCTGCATGATTTTGCATTTGTATTTTCTGACTTAGTGCTGTACTGAAGATACGAATATGGTCTGACTGCTCGACTAAATTAAAGAACATGCCTTGTGAAATATTAATTACTAGCAGTATCTCATAGCTGCCATTGTTTTTTGTTTTATCGTGCACATTATCTGAGTTTCTAAATAAGCTCAGCCCTGATCACATTTTTGTGTTGATGAACTTCCAAATTGTGTGGGTATTAGCAATTAACTGGTTGTTGTTGTTGTTGTAGTTATCATCATCATCATCATCATCATCATCATTATTATTATTATGATTATTATATTATTATTATTATTATTATTATTATTATTATTTTATTTAAACACACCCTTGCTGTCTGTTGTTTGAGTCAACTGTGAACTTGCTCGTAACATTCTGTGACTATGATATTTGAACCTGTGGACTTGCTGTTGTGAGAATTTACTCAATGACATAAGCTACAAATAGTGGTTTAGTCATTTTATATGTTCTTCTCTTAATTTTCTAGGCTTTGGATGCTCTAGCCCGTAAGTGTGGGGAAGGACGTGGACGTGGCCTCTGCTTGAGAGTTATAGCAATTGTGAGAGCTGCAATGGTGCTGGGACTCACATTTGTGGAGGCATTTGCAAAGCAGCCATTGGAGCTTCTGCAGCTGCTCTCTCTGAAATCGCGAGATTCCTTTCATGAGGCGGCACTTCTCGTGGGAACCCATACAATGCCCCCTCCTAGCGTTGCCCTCATCCTAGCAGAATCTTTTTTGAAGGTATAATTTTGCTGCTTGTTGTAGTTGCACAATTTGCCAGTAATGCAAGGGAAGATGACTTGTACAGTAAGATGATCAAATTGATCCATCTGCCCTTTTACAAATTAAACATAGAAATATCGGGTATAACACAGTTCGCACCCAACATTTCTGGAACATAATTTGTTTTTTTGAAGGGGAGGCAACAACCGTCCCATTTTTTCCATTAAAAAGAAGAAGATTTCTGGAACATAATTTAAATGTCGCTGATTTTGTATAATCTGTGCAGCAGCCCAAATACAGGTTAATCGGCCAAATACAGAATGACAGTAAGCAGCCTGAATTTTCTATGCTTAAAAAAGAAAGGACAATGGAATACTTTACTGTCAGTGGCAAATATGAGGAATGTTGGGAGTTTCTCCCAGATGCTATGTTTTTTATTCTATTGCAAGACAACCAAAGCACATACTAAATACCAACACCTCACAAGAAACAATAAAGTAAAATAAAGAAGCAAGCGCCAGTGTAGATTGAAAATCCTTGCAGGATTGTTGAGACTCCAAAAAAGTTCTCTTATGCTTTGTTTTTGTGAGAACTCTTTTGTGGTTGATGTCATTATAGGGACTACTTGCAGCGCACCGTGGAGGTTGTTTGCAAAATCAAAAAGAGGAGGGCCCGGAACCTCTATTGTGGAGATCAAGTGACTTCTTGAAATGGGCAAAGCTGTGCCCCAGTGAATCCGAAGTTGGTCACGCTTTAATGCGTGTTGTCATGACAGGTCAAGAAGTTCCCCGTGTTTGTGAGGTATACATGATACATTATTTCAGAAGTGAAAATTGATTAGTATCCCCTCACCCACTCCCCCAGTTTCTTTCAGAATTATTTTTTTGTACTTGTGAAACTAGATAGTCCATTTCTTTTTAGAATTTATGAAGCCTCTAACATATGCAATTTGATATTCTAAACTAGCTTCTTACCTGACTGGTAGCCCTTGCACCATGCTACTGTAATGTAAATAAAAATAAAAATAAATAAATAAGAGGGACAGAAGTATGGGTATTTATTAGTTAATATGGTACCAGTATCCCTTGCTGGTAGGTGAGCTAATCTATTCAGATCACAATTTTTGGTGCAAACTGATTGACTAATATATATTTTTAATAACATGTATATCTTAGGTTGAGATGCTAATATTGGCACACCACTTCTACATGAGCTCAGCATGCCTTGATGGCATCGATGTTTTGGTAACTTTTGTGGCTAACCGTGTAGAATCATATGTGCTAGAGGATGATTTCTCTTCTTTGGCGCGTCTTGTAACCGGAGTAACCAATTTCCATTCTTTCTCCTTCATCCTCGATATTCTAATAGAAAATGGGCAATTGGAGTTGTTGCTTGAGAAGTACTCAGCTGCAGCTGAGACTGCCACTGGTTCAGCTGCAGCAGTTAGAGGGTTTCGCATGACTGTGCTCACATCTCTCAAGTGCTATAACCCTCATGACCTTGATGCTTTTGCAATGGTTCGTGCACACATCACCTTCTTGTTTTTCTCTTCTTTACTTGAGCTTTTGGTTCCTACAAATGTAGGAAATTAGCGGGCTTTACCTTGTCATAGAATTTGCAGAAATAAGTTGAACCTATTTTTGCTAAAAGTTTGACACTTGACTCATTCTGTAAGTGATCATCAACACTGGTGTTCCCATATAGTACAAAATGGTTCGGTATTTAGTGATGTGGCAGAAATTACTTCAATTGAAGTAGCCTAACCGTCTTTATTCAGAAATAGTACTTTGAAAGCATTAAATACAGTTTTTTTTGCAAATCTCGAATGAAGTAGTTATATGTCTCCACTTTTTAGTTTTTCACATTACACAAATGAGGAAGCTGTGGGGCTCTAAGTTAAGTGTGGTAAGTGTTATTTCTCAGAAAATTCTAGAATGCTTCTATGCAAGCAACAAATGTGGAGGAATATTCTATTCTTCATAATTGACAGGCTTCTTTGCAACTCTCCTTTTTTCTGACATTCAGAGTGTAACAGATTTTATTCATATCTGATTTTGTACCTCAGGTCTACAACCATTTTGACATGAAGCACGATGCAGCCAATCTTCTTGAGTCCCGATCTACAACCCGCATACAACACTGGCTGTCTTTGCGGGACCGTGACCGCCGGGAACAGTCAGGTGAGCTCCTAGATTCAATGTGCCACCTGATTGAAGCTGGCGAGACACTCTCAACAATTGATGCAGGTCAACGAACTCACCGTGCATGTGCCCGTGCTTCACTGCTCACACTTCAGATCCGAATCCCTGACATTACATGGGTCCAGCTGTCAGAGACCAATGCAAGACGAATCTTGGTCGAACAATCAAGGTTCCAGGAGGCACTGGTTGTGGCTGAGGCATATGGTCTCAACCAGCCTATGGAGTGGGCCCCGGTCTTCTGGGCCCTGATGCTGAAGCCTGATTTGATGGAGCAGTTTGTTGCCGAGTTTGTGGCTGTTTTACCACTGCAGCCATCCATGCTTCAAGAGTTGTCCAGGTTTATTTTATATTAGAAACAATGAATCAGTGTACATTTCAGAAAGGTGGTTTGAATATATTTCATGGAGGTGGTGATTTTTCTGATGATTTGCAGTGTCTCAAAGCATTTGAAGAAACAGGCTAAATGAATCTTTTTATTGCTCCTATATTTTTGTGAATTTTTTTTTTTTGAAACAATGAGAGATTGATGTGATAGGCTTTATAGAGAGGATATTTTGGCCTTTTTTTTTTTGGGGGGGGGGGATCCTTGGTTCTTATTTGGTCCAACCTTTCCAACTTCCTCTTTTAATCTGTTCTGCCAATCTTAAATGCTGACGCCTCACTAAACCTCAATCTAATTTATAATTGGCCTTGATAAAAACAAAGAGTCAGGGCCAACACAAACCCATTCAGGAGCGGTCAAAACTTCTGGTTATATGGGTGCCTTGCTGGACTGAAGTAGGTACCAAAGTCAGAGATCAAGTCTTGTGATCTCTGAGTGTTACAGTGCTTTCATAAGACCTAGAGAATTACTAAAATATCTGTATGCTGTGATGATAGGTTTTATCGGTCAGAGGTAACAGCTAGGGGGGACCAGTCGCATTTCTCAGTGTGGCTTTCTCCTGGAGGTTTGCCGGCTGAATGGGTGAAGCATCTCAACCGGTCTTTCAGGAGTCTTTTGAAAAGAACAAGAGATTTGAGGGTCAGGATGCAACTTGCAGTGCATGCCACTGGATTTGGAGATGTGGTTGAGGTCTGCTTGAAAATGCTGGATAAGGTTCCTGACAATGCAGGCCCACTTGTCCTGCGCAGAGGTCATGGGGGGGCCTATCTTCCTCTTATGTGATTCTCTCTCGCTCTCTCTCAAGCTTGTAGTGGCTCGCCAAGGTTGTAAAATGCTCTCTTTGTTTATTGAAAAACTTGGCAGGGACTGCCAAGGTTGTAAATTATGCCAAGGTTATCTCAAAATGCTCTCCTACTCCACCCTGTCAGGTGATTTTGTATGTGTATGTATAAGAATGTAGGTACAGGTGCCCACTGAGCCGAATTTTGTAGCTTCATTTTGGCTGAGGCATCTTCAATTTCATCTTTATTATATTTTATTTTTGATAATTTTCAATTTCCTTTTTGAATTTCTAGACAATATTGAGGTTCATTTTTGTACAGAGGCTATTTTGTGTAGAGTATGTGCTTTTAAGTTGCATAGAGATTTGTTCTTTTTTATTTTTAAATAAAAACACTTTATATTGTCACAATGAGTATTTGCACTTTTCTGTTTAATTATTTCTTTATTATGCAAGCACTTAAAACTAATAGTTTTTCAGTCTGCATCCGGAGATGATTTGCACTTAAAACCAGTGTTCACATGTGAGCTAACTTTGTAATAAATAGGATATGGATAAGGGGACTCGAACCAGGGACGTGACAGTTTATTACATCATTTTCATTTTATATGCACTAAATTTGTATATCTTAAATTATTTTAATTAATATGATACTTAATTTTTATATTATTTTACTAAATTAAAAATGAGATATTACCGTCTGAGGATTATCACGAGGCCCTTAGAGATTGATGAGAGAGAATCTTGAGAAAATCAAACGACTTCAGTTTGAGCCGCGTCATGCTGTGCGGCAGTGGATAACAATTCTTACTCAAAACCATTGTAGAAATCCAAATCTCTTTCCTGTATTTCCTCTATCCGTTATTTCTTCAACACATTCTTCATTTTTGTTTCTCACTCAATTTGAAAACTAAATTCGAAAGATTAGCGGGGATAAGTTGGTAACAACGAGTTTACTTGTCAGAAACTAATTTGCTGAAGTTTTAGAATTTCAATGTAATTAATTTTTATAATTTTTTTTATTGTGTATGTCAGAAACTAATTTGTCTGATTAAAAACCTAGTGTTTGTTTCAATTAAATGGTTCATACTTAATGCTCGAAAGCTCATTTGGTGAATCGGTATTGGCAACAGATAAACAAATTGAGCCAAAAAATAAGAACCGAGTGCAAACCAAAAGAGCACTAAAAACTTTACATTGTGAGTGCATTAGTTATTCAAATCAAAGCTGTCAAGACCAATTTTGCGTTCATTTGAGCAATTGATGTTAGAATTGAGTGTTCAGACTTTTTGTAAAATTGACAAAATATTACATATTGATTATAGAACTGAAAGGTAAATGAAAGAAAAGACTGTTACACTCTGTATCTTTAATCAAATTTACAAACTTTCAAATTGACGAAAAAAATAACCTCAAATTGTCCAGATTTCAGTAACTAAGAAAAGCATTTAGGATTTGAATTAATAATATAAAACCACTGTTGGTGAAGAGGCATGGCGGCGCAATGTCACTATGTCAGGGAGGAGTGTTTTTTTTTTCAGTGTTTGCGCTTTTGACATTTTTGTCCAAACGAAGAGGAGAAACAAAGGAACATGAAGGGAAATAAACATAAATGAATGTGGCTCGTTGCTAATGTCCTTCATGTAGGAAGTTAGTTTGAAAACTAAATGAAGAATTTTTTTATAGACAATTAAAAGTAAGTAGTTTAAATTTTTTTGAAATTAAATATTTTTTTATAAATTTTGATATATATTATTTTTTATATGTCATTTTTGAGATTTGAATCTGTATCATTTCATAGAGACGAGTTTTATTAGTATCAGTATTAGATAGTTTAGATTTTTTTTTTGATGAAATATATAGTTTAGACTTACTAAAAAAAATATGATTCGTTGCTAATTATCGATAAACAGTTAAGATATAAAGTGTCAGTACGCTGCCTGTGATGAACTTGTATGCACGCATCTTAAGATCCTTAGTGAGAAACTGACAAGCGCAAAAAGGTTAACGAAATAAATATGTGCAATAATATATTAAGCCTATTAATTGCGTTCGTTTGCACTCTGCAGGCCTCCGGTCTTTACGTTGAGACAAGCCCGTAGGATCAGTTTCATCTTTAATAGAAGGTGTGCACAGCACAAAACAATTTCAACTTCGTAAGTCTTCGTGTTGTGGATGAAGGATAATAAATTAATTTATATCTGAATCTCGGACACAGGGGTTTATACAGATATGATCACATCTGATCAACAACAGATGCACGGTTGAAGGGATTTCAAAGATTAATTTTGATGCACAAAGTTTATTACTATTAAATTAAAACCTTTGATAGTTGATCGAATGATCCAGATGCAAAATGCACAACTCTACGAAGAAAAAAAGACAAGAGGATATAGTTCCATTAAATTCTTCATAAAATATATTTTTAACTAATATTAAATGCGTCAAAAAAAATATATTTTAAATCTCAAAATTTTTAATTTTTAATTTTCATTAAATTTTTTATATGAAAATTTTATAGAATATAAAAATTTGAAGTGTTTTGAATTTTTTTATGTTATTCTTTTGAATTAAAAAAAATAACATAAACATTAAATATTTACTATTATTTTTAGAGTTATTTTTTTAAAATTTAAAAAATGGATTAAAAAACATAAAATACGTCAATTTTTTATATCCATAAGGTTTTATGACTTTTTTAAAACTTTAAAATATATTTTTTAACGTGTTTGCATGAGGTGCAAACGCTATATATATATAAAAAAATAAGTTTATAATTTTGAGTGAGATCATTTACACCCAATATAACTATCATTTCATGAGAGGCATGGCTCTGTTCTTTCTGAAGTTTTTGTTGTCCTAATAAAAAAATGCTCATGGTGTAAATTACCAGATTATTGAGTTAAGATTCCAAAAAGATAAAAAAAATCTACTCCAGATTTAACAACGAACCTACTATTTCACGAAAGGCATACTGATTTCATATAAATTTCTCTACTAGGAATACAGGCAGGGCAAAAATATCAGAAAAAGACACATTACAAATGTGACTGCCCAATTACCAGACTCGGGTCTGGATCCACTGAGGTTTTCTGAAAGAACTGGTCGATTCGCTGGGCTCCACGCGGCAGAGGCGTCACCTTCTCCTTCTCTTTCTCCTTCCCCTTTCCCTTCTCCTTCACATTCCCCTCCGCTTCTGTCTGACAAGTGGAACCAGCACTGCGTGTGAAGGATGAACCTGGCAGTTGAGAGAGGCAGTCAAGAAGGAAATCAGCGGTCGGCTGGTGGGCCCGAATGGCAGATCGGACGTGTTCTCCTCTGACGATGCGGCGGCCACGGCGGGATATCTCAGCATGGGCCCCAGCGGCTAGGGACTGGATGAACAACTCGGTGGCGAGAGAGATGGCGAGGGTTGCTTCTGACGTGGCCTTCCTGATATCTCGATCTAGCTTCATGATTCGCTTGATCTTGCCTTGAGGGAAGGATGGGGTGAGAGGCGGAGGCGCCGTCTCTCCTCTGCTTTTCGATTGATCTTCAGGCTCTGCTTCCATGGTAGAGATTAGAGTTCGATCAGATTTGAGGATTTTAGATTCCGAAGAGGGCTGTTGTTTGGGATCGCTTTGTTTCGTGTTTCCTCGCGAGATTTTGGAGGGAAATGTTCCCGCCGGATCTGAAGCCAATATTCATGTAACATACAGCTTGAGCTGGACTCTGGAGAGAGAGTGATTCCAAGTTTCTCACTGACATGTGGGCCCGGATAAATGTTTGTTAATTTGTTTTCCAATCTGATTTCTTTTGTGATAAGCTGAAATCTGAATCTTATTTGTTGCGACCTATGAAACATATACTCAACAGCCCCTGTATTCATTCCGATTAGTGTTTTGCATGTTTAAGATATATTATTAGTTATAAATTAGGTGATTTTACCATATAAATGGCTCTGAATATTATGAAAGGTATGAAAATTACTATATCTAGCTTAATTCAATATGCATGTGAATCCGAATAGGTATCATATACTTTTCTCTTCGAGAAAAAAATATTCTATTGGATGTTTCGAGAACTGGCGCGTATATCTTCTTCCATATCTCATAATGATGTAACTATCCGAATTGCTTTTTGTCACAGTGAACAGAACAAGTCTTCGATATCTATTGTGAGACTACTCTTTGTAATTGTAAGTGTATTAATTATCTACAATTGGATCTCCTGAATCCTGAATAAAAGTGTTTATCCTTGATAAATTTCAAGGATGAAGCAGCTGGATAATTAAGGATAAATATCAATTATCAGCAATAAATTATAAGAAAGAAGAAAGAAAGACAAGAAGAGAGGGTCTACCAGTCAGGAGAAGTCGCTGCTGAGCCCCGAAAAAATTTTATTTGTCCCACAAGGAAATCATGGATAAAGGGTCGAAGGTATAAAAGCTCTGCCACCTCCTATTCATTCGAGGTGGATGACCCTCAGGAGGTTCAGAAGAGAAAATCTCCTGAGGCGTCATCCATTTGATTATTGTTCACTGATAGGTGAGTCACACACCTCAGTGACAGACATTAAGGAAGTAAAGATCAAACCCTATAAATTAATTCTCAAAGCAAAACCTAAGAGCTGAAGCAATACAATCCCTATATAACAAAGAATCGTATCAATGTCAAGCCAGTATTTTGATACAGCCAATCACAAGAAATCTCAATGTGATTTTGCTTTCAAGGCAGACCAGGTGCCAAAGCTTTGAGCAACCACCTGATCAAGCCAAGGTTTATAAAAGCACGGCATGTATATATTTGTTTTTTTTTTTTGAAAAATTCGTACTTGAAATTGAGATAATTCTTCTTATTTCCCTTAAAGAAAAACAATGTCTATATCATCATTACAAGTTTGAAACTATAACGCCAAGTATTAGGTATGTTTTGTCGTCCAATCCTTTAGTTTTTGCAGAGATTCTTTATTTAAAAATTCCGGATGACATACTTAAAGAATTCAAAATCTAGAAATTGGTTATATCCCATTAAATTGTGATGTGAAAATTTTATTGAGCAACAAAGTAGGATATTTGAAAATAGTTTGATATACTTTGAGTTAAAATCATATATGAGTTTAAGACCATTGTTTTTGGACTTTTATATTTTTAGAAAACATAGCAGGCTTTATGTTTTTAGATTATTTTTACTATTTTTTTATACTAGCACAGAACCCATCCGTTAGTGTGGACACACTTAATTTTAAAATCATTTATATCTAGCAATAATTTTATAATAAATAAATAATATATTTTACTTAAATATCATTTATATCTAAATCAATTACAAAGACTCTTATATTTTTAAATAAAATTTATTCATTATTGAATAAAAGATGATGTATAAAAAATAATATTTTTCGGAGTATGGTTGTACAATGCGTATTTTTTTAAATAAAATTTGATAATAGTTGATGTATAATATATTTGATATATAACTTTTTAGACTTATAAATGTATGGTAAAAAATAACAAACGAAATAGAGAAGAAAAATGAGTTTGAGTGGAATCTGAACTGTCATTTTTATAAAATCAATTAATCTCAATCATAAATTAAAATATGAATATTTTGATCATTATACATTATCTGAAAACATTAGTGGACAAATTTAGTTTATACACTCCTAAAACTATTTGTATATTTTTATTATAAATAAATAGTATATTTTACTTAATTAACAAATTTAGTTCACGCTCTCCTAAAATTACTTGTATGTTTTTATTATAAACAATTAATATATTTTACTTAGATATAATTTATGTCTAAATCAATGATAAAAACTCTTAAATTTGAAAATAAAGTTAATTTCTTATTTAATAAAATATGATTTATAAAACATAAAAAATTTCTTCTTTTTCAAATAAAGTTGTATAATAGATTGTTGTTTTAGAAATTAAAAATAGTTGACTATTAATTTATTTGATTGATAAATTCTTTTTTAGAAAATAAAATGGAGAATTTTTTTTGACATTGATTAAAATCTGATCTATCAGGTTTATAAAATATTAATATGCACCATTCAATTAGTAACATTTTGGTTTAAGAAAAGACTGAAAAGTTGAACACTAACCGATAAACCCAGTATATACGCTCTTTATAAAATAATATAGATGGTGATAAAATTCTTATTTTTGGACGAACCAAAATTTTCAAATCAGTCATTTTTTCCTCACTCGAAAAATAACAAATCAATTCTAAAAAAATATGAAATTTTATTTGCTAATATATTTTTATATAGAGATTAAATTGAATGGCTCGAATCAGCTATATCTAGTTCGAAGTTAAAAATTTGAATCTGGTGAATCACACTAATCATTGTGTGTCACAAAACACAATAGTCATAATTTAATTATATTACAATGTATTTTTTTCACTAGTTGTAACATGATATAGGTTACATAAGATCCTGAAAAATAAATAATGATCAGACCAAAATTAAACGATCGGATCCGCAAACAAAATTACATCATTGATTATGAGTAAACTTATTTTTATAAATAATCACGACCAGGGCATAACCGCAGAATTCTAGCTGTCTTTTTCATGACCAACAGTTGATCACGTCAAAGCAGGATTAAATGGTGCAACTCCAACTCATCCCTTTTTAGTTTTAAGTTGAAGGGCGTGATCATAACTTACACCTTCAACTAAGCTAAGAATTTTTATTTTGTGCACATAGATCTTTTTATGAGTTTTTGGATTGTATTTAAACGTCCCGATCGGAGTTTTTTTTCATCAAAAATTATATTCATTTAAAGATCAAATCTTTAGACATGAAAAATACAGTTTGAAAGATATGAGCCGGACTTACGCCATTGCCATAATCTTCTGTGAAAATAAATTTACCCATAATTAGTGATGTAATTATGTTTGTGGGTCTAGTCTTTTAAGAAAAAAGAAATCCAAGAAATAGGCCTGTAGCCAATGAGGAGCAAAAGGGCCCACCACACACAAGAGGAATTGATCAAATGAGTTGTAATTTGTAAATGAGTTGCGCTTTTAGTAGTCCCAATCCAAGCGTAGGGTTAGGATATGTTCTATTGAATAAATATAATATGCCCCTAATTCTACGCCCCCCCCCCCCCCATAGTACAGATATGTTGTTGGTAAAAAAATGTAATAAAAAACTGACCGAAACATGTTTTTGCTAGCTGATTATGCTTTTTTTTTTCAGCAATATTATTGGACTTTTGAAGACTGATGGTAGGAATTAGCACTTTATTAAAAACAATAATTTTATTAAATTTGTCATTTGTTAAGATTTTAGTGTAATTGTTTATCACTTTATTAAAAATGTATTGCTAAAAATGTTATAACGATTTGGTTAAGCATTACAATGGTTTAGTCAAATGTTATAATGATAGACTGAACCGTTATAACGCTTAACTAAATCGTTATAACATTTTGACAAATATATTATGATAATCGAAATGGTAAGATTATGTTTCTTAACAAATAAAAGTCTTAACAAATGACAAATTTAACAAAATTATTTTTTTAATAAAGTGATAAACAATTGCATAAATAAATACAATAAATGCCTTTTTAGTAAAGTGATAAATAATTGCATAAAAATAAATACAATCAATGCATTTTTAATAAAGTGGTAAATAATTTCACTATAGTCTTACTAGTTACTACATGATGGTAAACAATTGCATTAAAAATGCATAAATTTCCAAGTCATGCATTTACATGAAAATTTATAAAATTCTGATTGATTTGGTACAAGATTAAGTGTTAAATAATTGCACTAAAGTGATAAATAATTGCACTAAAATGGTAAGCAATTGCACTAAAGAGAACTTGGTACCCGTATTTGAACAGAAGCATCCACGGGCAGCAACTTGTTATCCATTGAACATTTGTTTGCCATTTCTATGAAAATCTGAAGCTGTAAAATCCACTTTTTAGTACAGATCCAACACATCAATAAGTCCAGAGGCAGAACAGGGGGAATTGTATCAGCGCCCATGTTCTATTTTGGTGCGCCTACCTCTCTATAAAAGAACTCCTCACCAGTCGAACTGCTGTCATCATCCCAATATCACAGTGACCTTCTATTCTTATGAGCAGATGCTCGGATTTAGCAGCGTTAGGTCCATTAATTGTGGACCGTTTCCGACCAAATATAAATATTAAAATATATAACATGCCACGTGTCTTATGCGATATGTACCACACGGTGTGTTGTATGATACACATCCGATACAGATACGATCATACAACGCGTCCTTTTGGCTTTTGGTGAATCAATATATATGCGTTGGAAATTACTATTCGATTTAGTGATAAAGACGATACAATTAATGCCGCAGGTTATAAGAGATCTTTATAAATATTTAAAATTAGATTTCCATTTTATCTAGAAAAGCGTGAATACACTAAATAAAGTATAGAGAGGCGCTGGATTATATATCTTGACCCGAGATAACTTAAAATTGGATGTTTTTTGAAAATTCACAATTCCTTTTTTAGAAAAAAAGAGATGATCAAGCCCTCTTATTTATTGTGATCTTAATTATATAGAAATGCAAATAAAATGACTAAGGAAAAAACAAAAAGGTAGTCCATTAAGTTACAACGATGCTGGTAAGCATATATTGATATCTCCTTTAATTATCACCTGCCGCTACTGCTGAGAGTTGAACCAAAGTTTAAACTCTCAATTTCATGTGTTTTTACTAGTATACATACTGCATGATGAATCTTATATGTAATTAAGTTAAAACTATAGATATTTATATTTCGATTAAAGGTGTTTATATTTCAGTTTTATGTGTTTATACTAATATACATACTCCATGATGAATTTAATTAATATGTAAATAAATTGATGTGAAATGTGTTTATATTTCGATTAAAAATAATTTATATCTTAATTTCAGGTGTTTATGCTATTATATGTTGTATGATGAATCTGATATGTGATTACATTGAAGTAACTAATAGGTGTTCATATTTCAATTAAAGGTAATTATATTTTATTTTCAGGTGTTTATATATACTAGTAATTAATTAATTATTGAAGAGCCTAAAATCTAACTTTTGATAAATATTTATATAATAGATATTTCATTATGCAATAACTTGATATAACATGTGTTTATATTTTAGTTAAAATGATTATATATTAATTTCATGTGATTATTGTAGAAAATTTATTAGCGTAACTAGTGCATAATATTAAAATTTTGTGTATGATTTAAATATGAATAAAAAACTAAATTCAAATAATCTTTAATGCATGCTTAATACTAATGAGTTACAAGAGTCAATTGTTATGTGCAAATTTTCACGGGAGATCAATCTAGATCTCTTCCACCGATATCCACAAAGGCAAGCCTATCACCTGCATATTCATATATTGCTAGGGTAATTAGGACACCTCTACTTAATCTTTGATCTTCAAAAGTAATTACTCTAAGCTTTAGATTTTTATGATTTCTCAACACGTGATATATCAAAACAGAAGATAAAAAGAAGAGAACAATTATCATATGCAACATCATCTTTTCCAATATGTAGAAAATCTTATAAACTTCTCAATATGTGAAAGGTGGTTTCTTTGGAAGGACCCATGTAGGTTTTGGAAAGTCAAAACTTATAGGTTTTAAAAAAACCGATTTTTTTTATAACTAAGAGAAAATTAAGAGAGTGGAGAGGAAGGATCATGCTTCACTTCCACATTCTACTCTCCGAAAGATCAAGAGCAAATTCAGATAATTTACATTTACATTAGAGATTCACTAAAATGATTTTTGAGATTTGGTTCTTAGTGTTTAGATTTTCTCATCCGGTGTTTATAGTTTATAGCTTGCAGAAAATGTCACATGCTTATTTATGTGTTCCCAATGTTTATATTTTTCTATCCAATGTTTATAATTTATAGCTTGTAGAAAATATTATATGTACATCCGTGAGAGGTATGTGTTCATTTATATGTTTGTGATGTTTATATTTTTATGTCGAGTGTTTATAATATGCATAATAATTCAATTATTAATAAGGTTAATTACATTCAAAATATATTATTCAACCCATAAATTTTTATATATATGTCTTAATTTAGAAATTAGAAGTATATAACTCAACTATTTAACCATGAAACACTCAGACAAATAAATACTTAAACTAAGAATTTTCAGTATTCATGTGCATCTCACGACAAAAAGTTTTCAAGTTCAACAAAAATAAAATTAAAAGTTTCTCAATCAGCTGCCCCAGTTGCATTTTTTTTTTTCAAGTGCTCGAAACTTTATTATTAACATGAAAATATAAATTAATAAATGACAATAGAATAAATTTCAAACTAGATTGTTACCGTAGATAAAAGAACATGATAGATCGATAGATAGAACAATAATCTAGCTAAGAATGAAAAACTAAAACCGAATGAATTAGCTAAGAACACCATAGATTGGAGATATCACATAAGCAAGAAGAGATTCGAGTATAGAAGTACAAGAAATAAAACAACTCAGATCGGAATACTGAAGACAATTTTCAGTGGAATGAAGCAAATCGGATCGGAGTACAGGAGAAAACACATCAATTGGAGCTTAAACAACTTGATCACCGTTGAGGGAGTACTAGAAAGGATTCACCGAGGATTGCTGGAGAGAGATCAATGAAAGATCAAAAGGAAATTGCCGAGAGATGCTATACGAAGGAAAGAGGGACGCGCCATTGAAAAGCAAATAAACGAAGCGTTAAATGAACCATGGACACGTTAACCGTCTAAACTTGAGATGCTTCTGGGGATAAGAAAAGGGGAAATAAAAATTTCCTCTTAATTTAATTATTTTTTTTTAAATTGAAGGTTCATGTCCTTTTGGTCCACCTCTCCCTCCGTCCTTGACATCTACTCCATCCCTATTTCCAAAAAAAAAAATAGATAAAATAGGAAAATATCAACTGAGATTGATATACAAAAACAAAACAAAAGTCATAATTGATCACTTATATTTTCTTCCTTGTACGAGTCTAATATCATTTTCCTCGGCTGCACCGAGCTCACTCTAATACTCAAGCTAAATAATAAAATGTCACCAAAATTAACAGTGCAATTAAAATTATTATGAAACACTTATGCCACTTCGAAGTCATATATAATTATTTTGTAATTTAATGTGAACAAAAATTACCAAATAATGTGAACAAAATTTAACAAATAATGTTTGGATAACCCAAAAATAACGGAATAGATGATGTTCTAACCACAAATTTACTATTATGAAACAATAAAAATTGTTGCTATGCTGCTATTTCGAGGAGAGATAAAATAATTATTGTTTTTCTCAACTCTTCAATGCTATTTCAAATAATATTTCTATCATTCAGAATAACATCACATTTTTATCATCCTCATACTAACCTAAAAATCATTATTTTTTCACTATCCTCATTTACTCATTTCAAATTCTCTATTATTATACTATTCTTTGCACGATCCAAACATACAAAATATAATTCGTCGTCTTTCTTCATGTCTTACTTTGTCTCTTTTCCTGAATTTAGATTAAAAAAAAAAAAGCAAGTCAAATATAACATGAGAAAGACAACGAACTATACAAGTAGGCCCAACAGCATTAATTATGGTAGGTTGTCTAGATCAATTACCAGTAGCCTACCACAGTTTAGTCTAGATCAATTACCAGTAGCCTACCACAGTTTGTTTAGTCTAGATCAACTACCAGTAGGCCCAAGAACAGGAATAAAATTAAGTCATTTGGGGGCCCAAATTGAAATAAACCGTAGTCATTACGAGGGCTTAGAGTGAAGTGTGTCAGACTGAGGTAAAAATAAAAAAGAGAGTAAGTCAGAAAAAAAAAGCCTCATGAGTCATGAGTGTAAGACTAACGCTGTAACGCATCATTCGAATTTATCAGACTTTTAAAAAAAAAATATATATAATATTTCTTCTGAAAGTACATGCAGATGTTAAAATTGTAGTTAGTAGATTTAAGCAATTTATATATATTGCAACCGATCCAGAAATTAAAGCTCTAGCAATATTATATAATATATCTATGAAAATTTTTCACAAGAAGTTATCAAGGACTTAAAGAACAAGAATTATACAATATTTATGAACATTTTTTTTTTGGCTTCAGACCTTACACATCAGAACACATAAATACATTCGTGGCTTACATATATAGCCGCTATTAATCGCTCTAGCGTAGTTAAACCTCATGAAGGAATAATACATTGCGACTTGCGAGGACAAATTTGACATGTCAACACACACACATATATTTTCTAACTGAAGAAAATATCGACCAAAAATTGAAACCAATCCCTATCAATAGAATAGACTTATAGCAACCGGATTATATGTGAATGGTATTAAACCAATCAAGAGATGTAGAACTGAACTCAGCAAACAGCATCCGATGCTACCTTGAATCCAGAAAAAAAAAGTTCATTAAGCAACTAGCCATCACGTACACATGCATGACCCATTATTACTAGGGTAGATGTAAGGTCAAAATAATTTAATAAAATTAAAAGGGGAACCTTCACCTAACGCCAACAGTAGCTAGCTATGCCTTTGAATATGACACCATGCATGAGCTCATGACAACTATGGCCATTGCCTTTATAAGATCCCATGGGAGGAGCAACGATATGTCTATTTTTAGGGATAATTTGCAAATATGACATAGACTGACAACTGTACATCCTGTATCCTGATAAGTAGTCTCAACCTACTTAATTATAAATGATATATATTTCGTAAATTTGATCAGATCGGCCATATATTGGAGTGGCACACACAAACTACTTAATTAATTTGAGTTCCTGGATGTTAATTCTTACCCAACTCGACAGCAGTGACAGAGCTGCATTTGCTATATTTGATGCAAATGATCTCAATAAAATTTATAAATTTATTTATATATATATATAGAATTAAGCTATGGGATTTTGAGTGTTTATTGAGCTTTCTACTTGTACAAAAATAAACAGTGACAACAAGATACTGAGCTTGTAGTTTTATTTTTCTTTTATTTTCTACAGTTTGGCAGAATGTCCATGAAGGAATTGTTAGAAACCAAGCATCCAACTGCATGGACTGAATTTGAGGAATGATGTATTGACGAGGTATTATGATATTAGCGTGTGTTATTTCTACCAGCTGTTGAATCTGATTTCTAAATACCAGTAGGCCCCAATAGTAGTGTCATTCCTTTTTTCATGAAAATAGTCCAAATTTGTTCCTACGTGTCAACAATCTAGTTAAGACATCACGGCCTGACTTAAATTTGTGTTGTATCTTGTAATTTTCCAAATCATTAATAAAAAACATTAACTTCTTTGATTATCTTTGTGATTGTGCATTTAACAACAAATAAAAGATGTTAGAGGCTTATATGAGGATTTGTGCATTTGTTTAGACTAGGATTCGATAAAGTATTTTATCCCCTAAAATTACTGCTCTTTATTAGCCATTGTGAATTTGTTCGGCGATCTGTTATTAATATTGGTGTATGCTTTAATTGTAGGATGAGAGGAGCACAAACTGTTTTAGTTTCATCATTTGAACCTGTTTGTGATTTGAACTGTTATTTTATTTTTGATTTTATGAGATTATGGGAAGTTAAAAAATTGTCATTTAATTAGGAGCTGTTTGGGTTTATTTTGGAGAATTTTGGTTATGGGGTGCAATATTTTAGAAAATCTTGGGATATTGCGATGAATTTATGAATGTTGGTACAAATGTTGAATGTTAGTGTGAATATTTTGAGAAATTTTAGTATGAATGATATTAGATATGTTGAGTTTAAATCGTGGTATGAATATTGATAAATTATCATCATATTAATAGATTTTAATATCAATAATTATATCAGCAATTAGGTATCAAACACATTAGATTTAGGAAAGCGAATGCTAATGCACACATTTCCATCAGTAATATACCTGTAAAAAACTAATATTTGCTTCAGGGAACAAATAAAAATGACAGTAATTAAATCCTGCATCTGTTTTATCTGATGTAATAAAACACTGATGTAAATAAAAAATCGGATGCAATTGATTATCATCATCAAGCGTATTTACATATGCGCTTTGCATCAGCTTTCTGATGTGAAACGTTTTTAATATAATCTTACTGATGTAAATAGTATTTATTACATCTGCTCTATCAGATATAAATGCGACACCCTCCTCTAGTGGATATCTATTTTTTGGGATAATTTGCAAATATGACATCCAGTATTGAAGACTGACAACTGTACATCATGTATCCTGATAAGTAGTCTCAACCTATTTAAATATATATTTCGTAAATTTGATCAGATCGGCCATATATTGGAGTGGCACACACAAACTACTTAATTAATTTGAGTTCCTGGATGTTAATTCTTACCCAACTCGACAGCAGTGACAGAGCTACATTTGCTATATTTTATGCAAATGATCTCACTAAAATTTATAAATATATATATATATATATATATAATTAGGTTATGATGCTTTACAAAGCACAAGAACGTTGTGTGCTTTGCGCTTTATTATTAATTTTAAGTCAGAAATAATTGATCCAAACCGTTCAATCTAATATCCATATCAAAATCTATTAGTAAACCAAATTTTATATTTTTTGGAATTTATTTGTTATTTTTTTGGATAGAGGAAAAACGTCATTTTTGGATGAATCAGAATTCTCAGATCAAATCATTTTCTCCTCAACATAAAAAATAGCAAAAAAATTCTAAAAAATATAAAATTTGGTTTACTAATAGATTTTGATATGAAGATTAGATTGAACGGTTCGGATCGATCATTTATGACTTGAAATTAAAAATAGAACGAAAAGCATCATAATCGGACTCATATAGAATTAGATGATTTTCTATTTTTAAGAATTTTTTCTAACTATTTTTTAAAAGTAATAGAATTGAGGCCAGTAAAAAAAAAAATTCCCTCCGCGACTGCTCGATGGGTTAATCAATCCGATATGAACGGGTCAAGTATGTGCATAGAATATTTGACTTGATTCTGATCTCGTTGGTTTAAGTTGATCCATGTAATTATATATACTTTGTTGGATTTTATTTGAAATTTAGCATTTATTAAGATTTATTTACACACTATTAATTGGGATTAATTGACATAAAAAATGTACTGTTAAATATTTAATCAAGTTACTCGATCGGATTGGGTCGGAACGTTTCAAGGCAAAATTATCCGAAAAAAAGAAAAATCAAACGATATCGATCTAGAATTCTAGACCGCAGCGGGTGATGCTGCTCCTTTCTTAATTTAGAAAGTTTCAAGTTCAAACCCGAAGAAAAAAATCTAAAAGGAAATGCAAGCTGGGGTTATACGAGTTCATATATAAAAAAATAATAATAAAAGAGAATGTTGATCTAATTCTTATCCAATCCAGTTCATATATATAGAGATGGGCTATTATAAAAGGGAAGGGATCACTTGACAATGATTATCTTGACAATTTTAACAATAAATTTTTAAATAAATACGAAAAATTTCTTATAAATAGAAAAAAATCTTATGGATATATTCATGGTGATTTAAATTTCATACAATTTCATTATCGTTTGATAGTCCATCAAAGACCATCAAATTATAACCGTTATAAATTGTATAAAATTTTGATGGTTCTTGATAGAGTATTAAACGATAATGAAATTGCATGAAATTTGAACCACCGTCAATCTATAAGTAGAATAATATATCAATAAGATTTTTTTATTTTAATTTTTTTTCGTATTTATTTAAAAATCCATTGTCAAAATAATCCATTATCAAGTGACGCCACCCTTTAAGATAAGATACTATTATTTATTTGTCGAAAATAAGTAACTTAATAATATAAGCTCAAGTTTTTGGATATATGTCACTATACCAGAAAAATATATACAGACAAATGTCGTCATCATGTAATTAGCAAAGAATGTTAAATTTAATATCATATTCTACTATAGCTAGGTTAAACGAAAAAAGAATATTAAATTTTGGCTAATTATGCTATGACTTAGAAGCGATTGAACGTCCATTCATATAAGGTGGATGACAATTGAGAGATCAATAAGTGTCCATGAGTGAGTGGCCGCGATTATTTGGATAAAATTAGTACTGCCAATTTTATAATTCATATAGCATAACGATTCTAATTATATATCTTACCTTTCTAAGCCATTGCTTCCTAAACATTTTAAATAATATCTCTAAGCATCTATCTAAATAATTTTGATGTTTTTTTTTCCAAATAAGTAATTATTATATATATATGCAACAATATTTGTACATCGTACAAAAAAAAGTATACATTGTAGAATAATCAAATGTATTTTATGAGAATTAATCTTTAGTCTAATAATAAAGGCAACGGTCTTTGTGTATAAAATTATAGATTCACAATTCGAATGAAATATCTTTTATGAACATTTAAATTTAAATAACTTAGACTTCTATTTCTATCTAAAGAAAATGTATTTTATAAATGGTTAAGGCAATGAGTGCATAAGGTTTAAAACAACAGTACGTGCTATACATTACAGTTAGAAAGTGTCTATTCAAGATATTTAGGAAAAAAAGAAAACATAGTCAGAAAATTCAGGACTCAAGATGCTGATGGTTCTCAACCACGGATTGGGTAGATTCGCAGCCCTTCGAACTAAAAAATTAGTTTGAAGGGTTCTCAAACCATTGATTTTGTATCAAAATTCATACTTTTAATAGATATCGAGATCTGAGATTCACACTTTTAATGATTCTTATGAATCTCGATGCAAAATTAACAGTCCGATAACCTTTTAAACCAATTTTTTAAATCAAAAGACTGCGAACCTACCCGAGATCTAATCCATGCCCAACACCACATCGTATGCTCCTAGCTCAATGACCTGGATGCTCCTTGCCATTAATTCTTTAAAGAAAAACAGAGAGGATCTCAATTCTTTTGTAGTAATCTAGTAGCTCGTACCGCTCAATATCTCCTCTATCTCTGGAGTGGATGGAAGTAGATCTTATTTTATTCTCTTAAAAATGAGCTGATGAGTCTAGCGATGGTACAATAATTTTGTTATGAAGAGGTTATTTGATTTTCACTCGCCTCTACATTTATCTTTCGCTGCCTCCCAAAAACTGATTCTCTCTCTTTGCACCCCTCTAAATTTGCGCAGATTTTTTTATTTTGGTAAATGAAAAAAAAAACTAGTAAGAGTGGCTGGTTTTTGAGCCTTACTGGCCTGGACTAGAGGTTTGAAATGGACCGGATGGTCCAACCCGTCCCGGACTGGACCGTGGATCGTCCCGTGTCTTGAACCGTGCGGACCCATAAACCGGACCGGACCCCCCACCCGGCCCCCCCTGCCCCATGCCTCCTGCCCCATCCCATCCAAACACTTTTATTTAAATAAAAGATGCTAGCCTCCCCTCCCCAAAGATACCCCCAAGTGCCAAAAATTCAAAAAAATAACACTTTTGTTTTTACCTTTGCAAAAAAATTCAAAAAAAAAAATCTGAAATTCTCAAATTTTCATTTAATCTCAAATTCTCAAATTTAATTTTCTTATTCCAAAAAATAAAAAAATAGTTTAGAATTATTAATTTATTGTTAGTCCGTTGAAAAAATTAAGTAATCGAAGAAGGTAGAAGACTAGAAGGATAATATTCGGTATTCGTCATTTCTCAATTCCATCGTTGCGATAATATTTCTCCTTCAACGTTAGTTTTTAATTTTAATTAGTTATAATTTTTATTTGTAAACATTAGTTATGTTGTTAGATTTTATTTATAATTTTTTATTTGAAATTTATAGAAATTAGTTTATTTATAAAATCTAATTTTTTATTTGTAGAAATTCATTTTTTTCTTAGAATATTATATTTTAGTTTTATATTGTTAGTGTTATACTTAATAATTTCTTTAATTTTATTGTTTTGCAAAACCTTATTGAATTTAACAAGGTGTTCTTGAGATTTAATTGCAGGATTTTAAGAAGCTTCAAAGGAATGAAGAAGAAATGATCAAGATCAATTCAGAGACTTCTATGAAGATATAGGATCATATTCATTGTATAGGTATAATTCAAAATCTTATATTATTCATAATTATGCAAGAAACTGCCGCAGAGAACCGTTATAACGATTCCCCAATCGTTATAACGATTCAATACATATCTCAAAATTTTTTAAGTTCTTTGTGCGTAGAAATTAGCCAAAAGTTAACAGAGTGTATCGTTATGTAACGCTTCATAAAGCGTTGCAACGATTCAATACACTTACTCAAAAATATTATAAGTTCTTTATGAGCAGAAATAAGCTAAAATTAACAGAGTATATCGTTATGTAACGCTTCATAAAGCGTTCAACGATTAATGAAACGTATAATGATTAACTAAATCGTTATAACATTTCTGAAGATCAGTAGACTTGTCAGAATGTTGGTCAAACAAGTCAAAGCGTTGTAACGGTTCTGTAAACCGTTCAACGTTTTTGTATATCGTTATAGCATTGTATATCGTTATAGCGATTCATCTTATTCATTTTTGAATCGTTATAACGTTTCAATATAATTCTGACAAGGGGTGTTCTTAGAAATTCAAGACTTTCATTATGAAACGTTATAACGATTTATGAATAATTATAACATTTCCGAGCGTAAGAATACCAGTTTTCTGTTAATGACTTATAAAAGTAATGTTCTGGGTGTAAAAAGATATCAAGAATAGCTAACATTCTTTTTATAACCCAGAGCACCCTTCTGCAATCAATTGAGCTGATTCCTTCCTTTGTAAATTACAAGAACAAAAGATCTTGACTTAGCCAAATCTATAGATATTCTTGTGTAATCTTCAGTTATTTACTCTCTTGAGTGTTGTCTCAAATTTTCTCTTTGAGCTTTAAGTGCTCATTTGTTGTTCTCTCTTTATTACAGTTTTTAGTCTTCATGCACTTATTTTGTGAAGAAGCTAAAGCTTCTATATTGTACCTGAATTTTTGAGTAATAAAGCGGCATCCCATTTGTGGGTGAGACCCGAAGACGTAGGCATTGTTATAGCCGAATTCTGTTAATATTTTTTGTGTTCCTTATAATTTCTGTGCTTTGTGGGTAATAACCATCAACCATTCCTTAAAATATCAATTAGATTAATAGATTTAGAATATTAAATTTAATGTTAAATTCATTTTTTTGTTAAAATTTATTTTAGAATGTTAAATTTATTTTTTTAAGTACAAATTTATTTATATTGTTGATTTCTTTTGTAAATTTATTTATTATGTTAAATTCATTTTTTTTATTAAAACTTTCTTTAGAATGTTAAATTTATTTTTTAAGTAGAGATTTATTAGAATGTTGAATTTTTTTATAAATTTATTTATTATGCGAGATTCAGTTTTTTTTTGTTAGAATTTTATTTAGAATGTCAAATTTATTTTTTAAGTAGAAATTTATTTAGATTGTTGATTTTTTTTTATAAATTTATTTATTATGTTAAATTATTTTTTTTGTTATAACTTTCTTTAGAATGTTAAATTTATTTTTTAAGTAGAGATTTATTAGAATGCTAAATTTTTTTATAAATTTATTTATTATGTGAGATTTGATTTTTTTTTTAGAATTTTATTTAGAATGTTAAATTTATTTTTTAACTAGATGGTTTTTTTTTTATAGAAATGGCAAATTCTCCTAATCCCGTGGATAATTTTATACACTGGTTGAGTGTGGATATTTTTGATAAAAATATAGTTGATAATACAAACCCCTCACAATATTATCAACAACCACAAGCTGACACTCCATATTATCCACAACATGCGAACCTCCCACTCCACCCTCAATCAAATTATATACCGCGAGATCTTAACTATCAACCTCAAGTTGACCCCCATCACCAATGGAAGCGGGACCATCAGAAAAGAAGAGGCAGATAGCTGGCCCTTCCTACGATGCACCTTGGTGGCATTTTTATGAACAAACAAAGGATGCGAGCGGTGTCATGCTCAGCGGAAGGTGCAAGATAAAAAATTGCAAAGTTTTTTATAGATATTCTAAGGCAAACATTCTAAGTACATTTAAAAAGCATGTTGATAAACATGTGACCAAAAATGAGGAACCACAAGATCAACCAGACCCTCGTTTAGTCCAAAGCGTTATCAACCAGACCCTCGTTTAGTCCAAGTCTCGACTCATCTCTTTCTCCAATCGTAGAAGCAATGAAAGAAAAATTTCTCAAATATTAGGAGGAAGTACCCGCAGTGATAATTATCACAAATTATCTTCATCCATCATTCAAGAAAAAATACACCATAAGACTTCATGCGATTTTCAGCATCAATCCAATCTTTATTGCACATAATTTGGTACGATTATCTATTAGAATCCTGTTTGCCGAACTAAAACATGATTCGGAAGGGACGGTTGACACAAACACTGCAAATACGTCACGCGCCATCATCGCCAATGTTGGATAGACAGTTGCATTCCTCTTCCAGTACTCCAGGATATCAATTTGATCATCTTCCATGCTTTCCAAACAATAACTTAGTAATTCGTTATTGTTTATTTGTTGATCTTCAAAATAATCATCATCTTGCAACTCATTTAACAATCCAGATGAATTATTACTTCTATACGGTTAAAAATGAACACAATATAAGTGAATAAATTATGTAATAGAAAGAATGATGATTAAAATTCATACCTAACGTTGTGACCGGTAGTAGAAGGATTATTAGTATTTTGTCGGGAGTTATAAATGTTGAACATCTCCTCCAATAAGTTATTTACGCGGTTATCTTCCTCATTAGTGCGTAGATGTAGATTTTATTTGTACCTTTGATGTAACATGATACCACAATTGAGGCAGCAACATCCGCCATAGAAACTCAAAAAAGCGGTACCAATATCCCCGATATCCCTCTAGAAGATGATTCCAACGACCCATATGACATTCAAGACAACGATTTATGGTATACGCACAATGACTTCTAGGAGTTTGGTATTTTTTACCATATCAATCTTTTTATCTATTTTTAAATATTTTAATTATTTTTAAATTTTTTTTTAAATAACATTAATAACAAAAAAAAGTTATAACTCCGTCTATGTTCTTTTCACATAGCCGGTCCCAAGCTTGGGTTAAAGGAGGAGGGTAACTTAAAATATTATCCAAATTTTATTTTACAACTTTTTATAATTTTTGGTATTTTTATAAATTTTTTTAGTATTATTTGATTTTTAAATTATTAAAAAATATATAATTAATTCGATGAAAATTATTATTTAAAAATTGATAAATTTATTTTTTAACTTTTATTATTTTTTATAATTTTCTGAAAATTTAATTTTTTGCAAATTTTTTAATTTTTTAGTACTATTAGATTTTTAAACAATTAAAAATAATAATTCGAATTAGTTAAAAATTATTATTAAAAAATTATGATAAATTATTATTTTTCCTAATTCATAAAAAAAAAAATCGGACCAGACCGTGGACCGTCCCGTCCCGTCCCCCGGGGGCCAACGGTGGGACGGGTTCGCTTTTTTTTGAATTTGGACTGCCTAGGACCGGCCCGTGTGGACCATGCGGGACCGTGAATCGTCCGGTTTGGACCGAACCGGTCCGGACCGGATCGGCCCGAACCAGACCATTTTCAAATCACTAGCCTGGACCGAGTTTGAAACTTGATCCCAGTTTTTTTTACACCAAGTAACAGGACAATCGTCAGTCAAAGAGAACAAACAATGTGTGCAGACATGAGTCTCACAAAGAAAAACAAACAAGAACTAATGGATCTCACTCTCTTTGAGGTATTACAAAGTAGCGTTAAGATTAAAACTGTATAGCTGTGAAGGTTTTAGCATAAATAAATGACGGCTAGGATTTTACTTAAGAACATCATTAAATTCTGAGAAGATAAAGGCATATATATAGAGAAACATCAAAATCGACAAGAATTGGGTGTATAGTTAGCTAACCATTGCAACGGTTGGATCAGGGTAACCCTAGCGAGTATAATTGTTACAACGTATGAAAGATCCATTATAATGGATATGAGAGGAATCAGGTCTGGGGCTTTTTGGCCAAATTTTGTGTATATGATTTAATTTGTTATAACGGATATTGAGATCTGTTATAAAGGTTAGATACTGGAATTTTGGTCGAGGCCATCCGTTATCACGGATAGTAGATCCATTGCAACGGTTAGGCTATGGTAACGCTCGGAGCAATTTGGACAAAATTTATATTTGATTAATTTAATCTGTTATAATGGTTATGATAATCGTTACAACGATTAAGTCATAATACCTCTTTTACTCAGTTTAATCTTAAAGCTCTTTTACAACTTTAATCTATCATAGCCGTTTTTTGAGATCTTCATGCATACTTTTATTTATTACAACTTTAAATCTGTATATCAAATAAACTCAAAGAAACAGTTAAATGTATATGTGATTGTTTTATAAATTGACAAATATAAATTTATAAAGTTTTGAGAATTATTTATAACAACAAACCGTTAGTAAATGAGTGTTAGTTAGGCCCTTTCTATTGTAATCTATTTTTAGATTTATTTAAATTTTTTTTAATTTGCTCTAATAATAATACAAAATATTAAATATTTATACATCATTTTAAAAAATTCAAAATAATTATTTAGAAAACTCTAAAAAAAGAACATTTTTGTATCCTAAAAGATATTTATATGAAAATTTTATTAAATATCATAAATCAAAATTTAAAAAAAATAACAAAGTATTTTTTATTGAGGTGATAATATGTCAGTCAAAATATAAATGTTTTCATAATAATTTGTCTATATGTGTGTGTATTAATCAAGGATTATCTAATGTTTGATAATAAAAAAAAAAGTGTCAGTTTTCTGCTGGAACTAACCATATCAGCGAGTGAAATTCTCTATTAAACTTGAAACAACCCAACCGACCAGTACACAAGATTTTCGTCCAAATATCCAATTTGCTCCATTAATTTATTGGACAGTTTGTTTAATTCTGTGGTACATATGCATATTAATTCACTATTTCGGACTTTTACGTGGAACTAATTTGCACTGTTATATTCGATAGGAATGTTGTTTACTTATATCATACGGAATAAAAATTAATGCGAGTTAGAAATCCATCTCTATCCCATTTACCGAATAAAAATTTAATAAAATCAGGGTCGTTCCTCATACTCCCCCCCCCCCCCCCCCAACCCCCCCAAAAAAAGTGGTTATTAAATAATAATTATCCATTTATAATGAAAAAAATATTTCTAATAACAAATTTTGTATTAAACAATTTTTTTTCAAAGTCTTAAAGATATGTAGAATAATAAACAATATCATTAACTACATGGTAGTTTAGTTAGAAAAAAAAAGTTCTAATTTGTATCATAAATATATTACATTCATGTAGGGGTGTCAATGGGTTGGTTCGGATCAAAAAATCTTGATCCATACCCGACCCGTGTAACATAATTAAATATTTATTAATTATTTTTATATTATTTAAATAATTAAATATTAATTAATTTATAATTAATCTTAATTAGTGTATAATTAATATATATTTAAGCTTTAATTAGTATTAAATCATAAAATTACTTCAAAAAATATAATTAATCAGGTCGACCTGACCCGATTCGATAAAAAAATTAGATCCATACCGACTCATTTATTTTCGGATCATGTCAGATCGAATCGGATCGGGTTAACCCGTCGGGTCAGATCAATAATTGTCACTCTTACATTCATCTCTTCTAAATGAGGAAACAAGAGAAGAATACATGAACCATCCAATCAACATAGATAAGGAGAGAAAAATTAAATTAATGGTAGAAAATGTTGAGGACATGTAGTATAACTACAAAACTTAAAAGTCATTAATTTTTTTTGTATTATGAATTATGAATTTTCAACACCAGCCTGTTACAGTGTTACTGATTCCATCACAATTTGACATGTTGCCTAACTCATATAAATTAATTAATGTTAGGCTAACTCCCAACTCTTTGTTTAACCTGTAGTGATCGATTTTGAGGTTTTAATGTCTGTATGGTGGTTATCTTGAATGGTTGTAATATTTTAGGCGGGATTATATTCCCAGCACCGCAATAACAGAGGGAAGGGAAGGAAGTGTTTTGGTATGTTCTTTATGAACCATATATGTTTTATATATTTTTTTTAATAAAAGCGCTGTATATATAGTTCACTATTTGTTTAAAAAAAAAGAGGCTGATAATAGTTCCAATCTTTTATCCCTATAAAAAAAAAATCCAAATTAACTGTGGACGTCAAAACTGTTAATTAACGTCTCAGCGACAAAAGTCATCATGGTTCATGCACCTCTTCATTTCTTATCAAACACTATTTATATCAAATAGGTGGACTATTTACATGTGTTGAAATAGCTATTTATATCAAATAGGTGGACTATTTACATGTGTTGAAATAGCTATTTATATTTATTGTTAAAGGAAATTAATATAACTGCAACATGCTTGCAAAAAAATAGAGAGCAACGTGGTGTGATAACTGCTCAAGCAAATAATTTTTAGCCACCATTCTATTCATATTAATCATGTAATCATATAATTATACACACACATATATATATAAATATGTAAAGTTATTGTAGTTTGTATATTAGACAACACATGATCTTTTGACTAAAATACTATTTTTACTAATGTTTCTGATGACTTACCTTTGTTAACAAAAAGTCAAGAAGTAAATTTCTTTTGGCTCCAACACAATTTATACATGTCAATATTCATAGTTGTTATCTAGATCTATTTATATTGAACTGCATAATTATTCATACATGACTCAAGAAAAAAATTTAATCCAAAACTATTTATATGAATTATTTCAGCTAATAACATGGAAATTAATAGTTATTTATATTAATATTTTTTCAACTTATTATTGCAATCACATATCCCAGACATGAGCTTTTAACTATGATACTATTTATACTAAAGTGCTTGCTGTTTCACTCCAATGCTATTTATACCAACAACTAATGTTATTTATATTTGATAAATCAACTATTTACCTTAAGTATAGAAATATATTATTATAACTGCAACATTTTTTTTACATTTGACATAGAATTTATTTTGTACTACTTATAGTTACACAAAATCTTATTTATATTGATTACGCTAATTATTGAAAGTTTGTGCCACAAACTTTTTAACGGTGTTTGGCAGTGATTCATGACAGTTCATCATTTATGAAGCTAATTATAGATACTAATGATGTCATTTATAGTAATTAAATAAACTATGAGTAAATAAATATTACAATTCCATCTTTGATGCCACTTGTTTAGTAATTATTGAAGTTATGTATAATTAGTCAAAACAAAATTCGAAGGAAATATATTGCCTAGAAGAAAAAAAAACTAAAATTTATAGTATTCAAAGGAAGCAAATATGAAAATCTCAGAGAAAAATAACTGCTCCGTTGTTCTTCAAAAAATCAAAAGAAATAAAAATAGAAGCACATAACATCATATAATCAGATGTTATTGAAGATAATCATTAGGATTAAAAAATAAAGAGTTCACCAAAATAAGAAAGACAATTATGAATTCAAAATTATTATATAAAGTAAAACAAAGACACGAAAATAAAGAAAAACAAAAAATATTTTAAAAAAATATTATATAAAGAAAGTTGTGCAACCCAAGCAAAGAACACTCTAATTTATTTGAAACCATTAAAGACTATAAAGTCCAAGAAGAAACGATGAGCCAGTGAAAAAGTGATCGATAAATAGATATCAAAATACTTTGATTGATGCATTTCATCTTGTGAGGAATCTTGAACCGTTTTCAGTTTAATTGTCTATTCAGCATTATTCATAAAAAAAATAATATATACAACAACAATAAAAAGAAAGAGAGAAATCATAATATTGCATCATGCATATGTGCATACAATAAGATTTTTTTTATTTTTCTTTATTAAAATGAAAATGACAGTGTGATGAACATCACATCAACATCATACATGTGTTTCATCGCTTCTCATGGAACATGCCTAATGATTTTCATCAGGAAAAGAAAAATAGAAATGAGAAATGAGAAGTGAAAAATGTTGGTAGTTGGAAAGGAATAGAGAGCCGAGACAGACAAATGATTTTAAAGAGGGAACAATTTAGTTTTGAAAATAAATTAAATTTGAATAGAAGGACGCCTTTGGGTTGACTGAGTTTTTTTAAAAAATAAACGGATATGGTTGGGGATGGATTATGGGACAGAAGGACGGGGATAATTATATTATTCCTAAAAAAAATCAGCTAACTTAGATCCAGAGCCAAGAAAAATATAATTGTCTTAACTTTTCTTATCTTTAACCCTAATATCAGCTAAAGTTTTGTAAATTTTAAGAGATGCGAGTATTGGAAAAACACACCTGGGTGGTTTTTAACGGCTGATTATATATCTTACGCCTATTTCTTATAACAAATTCTTATAATAAATTATTAGTATTTTATCCGTGCGTTGCTACGGTAATATCTTTTTAAAATATAAAAATTTATATTTTCATATGAAAAGAAAGAAAATAAAAATAAAGATAATTTAGTAATTAATATAAATTTTAATCATGAATACATAATTAATGTAAAATAAATACAGAATTAAGAGTAAAGTTGACATTCATAATTTAAAAAAAAAATTCATAATTTATGGCAATCTAAGAAAAAATGAGACAAAATAAAGCAATTGTATTTCTAAATTATATAGTATTTCATATAACAATAAAAATTGAGAGAAAATTATAATTTCAACACAAATGGTCATAGAGATAGTAACAAAATTTAACTCAATCCGATGACTGATATTAACTCTAAAAATTTAACAAAAAATCTAGATCGTTACAAGATCAAAACACTTACGTGCTCAATAAAGAATAGAAATATTACTTCCTAGCTAATTTCAAATTACAGAAGTGTTTTGCAAGTTAATTAATTGTTTATTTCTGTAAGTTTCTGATTAATTAATCCTAAGAAGTAACTAGTAACACATGTTTTTTTCTCAGTTAATTGATTTATTTTGTTCCCAAACAAAATATATTCAAAGGCGTACCACCTTGTGGCGGGAAGGGGGTGGCGCCAATCCCCTGAACCGATTTTTTTTTTAAAACTATTCCTATGACTATATATATTTTCAAAAAAATTAAAAAATATATGTATACTAAAGAAAATTTTCAAAATTTATCTCCTAAAAAAAATTAATTTTTACTCCAGAGTGAATATCCGGCTCCACCTAGGGGGTGTAAACGGATCGGATATGGACGGATAATATTCTTACCGTATCCGTATCCGTTATAATTTTCCGGATACGGATCAGATATTCGACGGATATCGGATACGGACCGGATATCAGACGGATATAAATACGAATATAGATATATTTCGGATATTAAATAAAAATATTGTATGTATCATTGGAAAAAAATTACATAGTATTTTATGATAAAATCATTAATTATAAAAAATGAATATTAATTATAAATTTTAAATATTAATTATTATTATATTAGTAGTTTAAATGTATCAATAAATTATAAAAAAAATATGATACATTAACATAAATTAAATATAAAATAAATTAGATTTATAATGAATGCTAAAAATATAATTAAAAAATATATAATAGAAATATTTCGGATACATATTCGGATAAAATCGGATAATATCGGATTGGATATCTTCGGATAATGTCGGATATTGATAAATAATAGTTAAACGGTCGGATACGGATAGGTAAGAGTCTTACCGTATCCGCATCCGTAAAAGAATTTCGGATACGGATCCGGATACGGATACGGATCAGATAATTTTTATTATTTTTCGGATCGGATCACAGATAAAATCGGATATTATCCGATCCGTTAACACCCCTAGCTCCACCCCAGAATATATTGTTACTAGTCTGAACGATAAAGGGGACCTTTGATGCTTGATCAATTAATTGACGAATCAAGTGTCACACATCACTTTCCTTACACGAACCAATGGTAGAACTTTCTTACAATACAGAGATATTTAACAAATCTAGAAAATTCTATATAGTTGAAAGGCATTACATATATTTTTATTTTCTGCTATATATTGATTCCCTCTTTTTAGTTCTCACCTCCCCTCCCTTTCGCTCACCTCCTCTTTTCATCTCGGGAGTATACAGCGGTTTTATCATGTGAAAAAATATCATCTTTTTATGCAGCCAAAGTTTTGATCGTTTTCCATTCCCATAAAACTATATTAAAACGCAAAAAAACATTCATTTCTATAACAATAATATTACCAAAGCTAAGGGGCAATATCATGGCCAGAAGAATGTAACTTAGAAGTTGGAGAATAATAAATTAATCAGTTCCTGCGCCAACTCCAGGTACATGATGACATCATTGACACCCACACAAAATAAGGTAAAGAAAAATTCTCCACGTCTATAAATATGAATAACACCTTGATTCTTCTCCGCTCATTCATACCTTACAACAATTTCAAAAACAAAACACATCTTACTCCACATGTACACCTCTAGCTAAGTAATTAACACTGCCAAAAATGGAGATCATTTTATCAGTTTATATCCTTCCCTTAACTATAATAAAAAACCACTACCCGGAGCTCCTCTTGGCTCTCCTTTCCTTCCTCCTCCTCCATCTCTTCTACCATCGGGCCCAGTTACCGCTCAACTTTCCTCTCATGGGTGCAATACCACATCTCATATTCCGCTATGATAATTTACACGAATGGAGCACAAATTTGCTAAGGCAAAAAGGGTACACATGCATCTTGAAAGGCCCGGTGGGTACACCTATGGATTTCCTCTTGACATGCGACCCGGCTAATGTGAGCCATGTGTTCACCTCCCAATTCTCAAATTACCCGAAAGGCAAGGAGTTTGCTGTTATATTCGATGTGTTAGGAGATGGCATATTTAATGCCGACTTTGACTCATGGGCCTTCCAGCGAAGAAAGGCTCACATGCTGATGACAGATGCAAAATTTCGGAACTTTGCATACCAATCCACCAAGGACAAGCTAGAAAATGGCATGTTACCGCTGCTCACACAGCTAGCCAAGTCGGATCGGGTTGTAGACATGCAAGATGTGTTCCTAAGGCTAAGTTTCGACATAACCTCCATTTTCACATTCGGGTTTGACCCTGGTTGCCTTGCACCAGATTTCCCGACTATACCGTTTGCTAAGGCTATGGATGAAGTAGAGGAAATACTCTTCTATCGTCATGTCATGCCTTACCCGTATGTGCTACTCCAGCAGAAGTATAATTTTGGAACTGAAAAAAGGATGCAGATGGCTTGGAATGTCATAGATAAAGTTATAGCCCAATATGTAAATAAAAGAAAAGAGATCTCAAGTTCTCGATCAAGTGAAGAAAGGGATCGGGCCGCTGATTTGCTGAGTTCATATATAGATTGCCAAAAAGAAGTCAATAAAGAAGGAGAAGAATTCAATAAGTTTCTTAGGGACACAACATTTAATCTCATGGTGGCCGGTCGTGACTCGACTAGCTCAGCACTAACATGGTTCTTCTACCTCTTGCACAAAAACCCCCATGTAGAGGAAAAGATTTTGCAAGAACTCAAGGTATGTGCAAAAACAGACCCTACTTTCCCTAGTGTAGTTGAAATCAAGCAGTTGGTATACTTGCATGCAGCTCTATGTGAGTCGCTGAGGCTGTTTCCACCAGTACCTTTCAATCACAAGACAGCTACCAAGCCTGACATACTGCCAAGTGGCACCCCAGTCAACCATAAAAGAAGAATGCTCTTCTCTATTTATGCCATGGGGAGAATGGAGGGTATATGGGGGAAAGATTGCCTTGAATTTAGGCCTGAAAGGTGGTTATCAGAATCTGGTAAGATAAGGCACGAGCCGAGTTACAAGTTCATGGTGTTTAATTCCGGACCAAGAACTTGTTTGGGAAAAGATTTGGCATTTACACAAATGAAGGCAATGATCGCAGCTATTCTGACCCGGTACCACGTCAAGGTGGAACCAGGGTTTGTGGCAAGACCTAAATTTTCTATAATACTTCACATGCAACAGGGTCTCCAGGTGCGAGTGAAACCTAGAATATCACTTTGAGAAAAGCACTGGATAAAAAATAAGCTCGATAATTCCTTAAGTTATGTTGGTTTTTTCTTTGAAGGTTGGTTGTTGTTCTTTAATTCTCATGACAAAAATATATGTTGGGGATTTTTAAGTTCTTAATTTGCTCTAGTTGAAACATACAAAAAGAGAAAAGATGGTTTAGTATTAGTCCAAATGAGTAAGAAATCTGTGTTTGAGGTATGTATAGATAAAGCTATATTTGTAAGAAGAACAAAATAAGTGTGCTGTCAAATGTATTAAAGATATTACAAGATAAAGTGTTCTTTAAATTCTTGTGTCTGGATAGACATTAATGATGAGCACAGATAGCCTGATATGGTTAAAAGGTGGTTGAACTGGAATATACGTGTACATGTATCATTTTCTTCATTTATCTTTTCCCTATCTTGGATATGCCTACCACTTATGTTTGGAAAAACCCAAAAAACCAGGGGATGCATTTGATCTTAATTTTATTGCATCCTACTAAAGACTATAGTGAAAGTAGATTTTTTTTTTTTGAGAGAAAGATGAGGGTTTATCTCACAAATTTTATTTTGCCTATGGGTGTTTGAACCTATGACTTTGAGGCCATCCTAGTTAGATATCATTTTGAGCTAGATTTATTTTTTAATTTTGTTTATACATATACATAACTACTAGAAAAATATATAAAGTTACAAATTGATAATTATTTGTAATCAAGAATTCGTACCTAAATTGATACTCATCCACCTAAAAAGCAGGTGTTTCTCTGAGTTGGTACCTCATCGTATAGGATAATTAACCAACCGTTTGAACGATGCTCCTATACTTGTATTTATTTAAGTATATGCTGGATTATTTGTCCATTCCTTGCTGATCAGGAAATTAAGCGCCTCTCTAAATGCATCAAATATCATTTGTCTGTTCAATGCATCAAGAAAAGAAAATGAAAATTTTGCACAAATTAAATTTTGGTCTTAAATTAAGTTTGAACTAATCAGCCTCCCAACTAAAAGAGCAGTCTTCATTTTAATTAAGCTATCATTCTATCAACAATAATAATTTTGTTTTTATAAAGCCCCTGTTGACTCCTAAATCTTTTGGAAGCTTCTTGAGGAAATAGAACTTAGTAGCCCCTGGTGATGTTACCCCTCACCATGCAATTGGGTCCGTGGTCCAACCAATAATAATGAATTTAGATATTTCTTAATTTTAAGGATGCATTGTCAATAAACCAGCTGATAAGTTTGATTAATGATGGAGATATTCTGAGGGAATTTTCTCACCTGAGCAGTCTGGTTCATAAACTGATCAGTTGGTGTATCAACTGAATACCAACTGATCAGCTTGTTGCACTTAAACTAATCAAGCTGAGTTTATACTGTTTCATATATATCACTAAAATTCCATAAATGCTATCATAAAAAGAAAAAGAAATCGTGAATACAAGTATATGAGTGAGCATCAGTGTAATTTTTTATTGAAACTAGAGTATCAAAAGGCCCCATATCAAATTTGAGCTGTTATATATGTGATAATTAAGGTAATATTAGTATAAATTTCTTACAGCTTACTCCATTAAGGACTAACAAGAAATTTTGCCCAATTATGGTATGCTTTAGAAAATTTAGACTTCTCCCAAATTAATCGCCACCATACACATTGAACTTCACCGTTTAACTCAAATTATTGAGCCGATTGGTTCAAATCAAGCTCAAGCTCTCACTTCGCAATGGCTGAGCCACATTAATCAGTTAATAATTGAACTTGAGAACTCTTTGAAATTAAGTTATGAAAGCTTTAACCTTGCAATACCCCAAGCTGTAAAAGACGATTGCAGTTAACTATTAAGCATACCTTAACCAAGACGCTTGCAGCGCTGGGAATTTTGGAGAGCAAAGCAAGAAAGCTCAAGCCGGTGATGAAAGGTACTGATTGGGCCCAATCCGCAGTCCCGAGCAAAGACGGCGCAGACCCTGCTCCATGCGCCAGCTTTAGGGAAAAGAAAAGCGAGAATAGATGGGCTCCGAAGCCCGAAACATGAAACAGCAACGCACGTCAGCACAAAGTAGGATCTAATCAAATCCTCACCTCTCTTCAAACCGGATAGGAATAAGATTTTTTGCTGGGAAACAGGAATTCCAACAGCAAATTTAAGATATGCATAGCCAACAGGAAATCAAACAAGAAAATTGTTTGTCGCTAATTTATAAAAATATTTTAAAACATTCATTTGCATCAATTGGTTCTTCAACTTTTTTAAAATTTTAATTTCTTCGAGCTTTTTAAAAAAATTAATTTGATCATGAAACTTCTTCAGAGAAATTAAACTGATTCTTAAACTTTAATCTATATCAAATAAGTTTTCGAAAATTTTTAATAAAATAATTTGGAGGAGCGGCTCTTCCTCGTGAAAAGATGAAGCGAAAGCAAAGACGAAAAATGAAAGCAGCATTTTTAAAAACCTAGGCGGGAGATGTCGCTCTTGTCAGCCTCCCCATCTCTCTTCTCATCCGGTCCTTCTCACCTCCATCCTCTCTTCCTTTCCTCTATCTCTCTTCTCATCCGGTCCTTCTCACCTCCCTCCTCTCTTCCTTTCCTCTGATCTCTCTTCCTCTCTAGCATCGACGGGTTTGAAGTACAAGCACTGGATTCAGCAAACCTCCGATCAAACCTACGGGTATGAAAACCTCCGACCACTCGCAGCCTTCGACCTCACCAAACCTGCCCCGTCTCCTCTTTTGCCCAAACCCTAGATCCGACTCCAAGGACGAATCTGCCACCACCCAAACTAAACACTACCTCTACTCCTCTCTCGACCAGATCTCCGACCCTAAATCCGAGCGCCACCTCTACCCCTCCTCTGACCTGACCCGCTTAAGAGCTTGTCAAACAAGTGATCGACCCAGCCCCGCACGGTCAGACCAGTGACCCCTCCTCCAACTTGACCCGCTTAAGAGCTGGTTAGTCGAGTGACAGCCAGCTACGCACGATACACCCCACAAATTTTATGATCGATCGTGCTACATCCTCCTTGCACCATAACTCGCTGCCATCATCTGAGAACTATCGCATCCTTATTTTCACGGGTTCATCACAGATGTTCGGACTCCCATGGAGATCTCAGATGGAGCAAGAATCAATCTGTCTTCTTTTATTTTTCATTTTACTTTATTTATTTAAGGTTTTTAGAGGATGTGTTTGTGCTTGTATTTCTATTTCTATTTTTTTCATCTTCTCTTTATATTTTTTCTAATCTGTATCAACTCTTTTTTATTTTAATTTAATGAAAATTAATAGTAAATTTTTCGCCGACTACATCAAAAAAATAAAATAAAATAATTTCATCCTTAATTTATCATGTACGTTGATATTTTTTTTGATGTTTTTATTTAGACTTAGAAAACAAAAAAGAATCTTGAATAAAAAAAATTAAGGACTAAATAGTATTTTTTTAATTTTCGGGTCCAAATTGGTTTGTGTCAAAAGTTTTCAAAATTTTATTTTGTTCGGTTTAAAGTTAAAAGCATCAGTTTTGTTTTCTGAATCAACTTAAAAGTTTTTTTAAAAATAAAAAATCAACTTGATGCAAGTGAAAATTTATAGACTGACTTTTTTTTTAAGAAAGTTAAGGAATTAAAAAAAATCTTCCAAGAAAAAGGTTAAGTACCACACAGAGGCGGATCCAAGTGGGTCCAGGGGGGCAGCTGTCCCCCATGGATTTTGAAAAATAGTATTTTCGGTAATGATTTCGATAATTTGCCCCCTGGATAAATGTCACACCCCAGAATAATTGAATCGGATTAGGGGTTCTTAATCCCGCCACGTACGCACGACGAGACGTGCGTACAAAAGGCTAAATGAATAAAATAAGATAAATCTCACAATAAATAAAATAATAATAATAATACAAAACAATAGCAGTCAAGAATATACAGATAAATACAACGCCAGACACCGACGGGGCTAACTCCATCGGAATGGGTAGCAAAATCTCTCAAATAAAGCCCAAAGAAAGAAACCAAAACCCAATGCCCGATAAGTCCTAATCATCTACCCGCCTCACTGTGCTGATGCGACGAAGCACCTCTGATATCACGCAGGACTGCACCTAGCACTCTCATCAAATACTCGATCCCGCTCCTATAAATCTGGATCCCACAACCACCGTGGAAACGTGAGTAATTTTTATAATTACTCAGTACGGATTTAGATCCAGCCTTAAGATTTGATCTTCTTTCCTAGACTGGACCCAAATACCGATACCGAATTTTAAATGCAATGAAATATTTTAATATATATTAATGTATTATTATTTTATACATATTGAGAACACACCTACATGAATGACATGAAATGGTAAATAACCCCGAAATAGAAAATCTATGGAAATAGTAATATAATATAAAATATAAGGTACGAGAATCAAACACCCGAAATAAATATCCCGATTTGTAAATCATCAGATCTATCCCAAGCGAGCGCCACCAGCGTCCCAACTTACGAACTTGGGCCTTGCCTAAGCGGGCGCCACGAGCGACCCAACTTATGAACTTAAAACTTTATGTTTATGCGGCGTCAATGCCGCATAAATGACAATTCGGGCTCCCGAGGCGATAACGCCCTAGGAGAGTGAGCGTGCATAAGCACGTACTCTGGTCTGCTAAATCTGGTAATTCACCTTACAAAATAAAAACAAACGGATAAATATGTCTTCAGTTTCCATATCGCCAAAAAGAGATAACTACTTGTGAATTAACAAATCGAAATCAAATGGGAGCCTACACTGTACCAACCAAGGGTCAGAGGACCGCATCCCGTAAAAGTATCAAAATGAAATATAAACAAATGGGAGCCTACACTGTACCCACTAAGGCCAGCGGACCGCATCCTGATTTTCTCTGTACCAACCAGGGGCCAAAAGAGAAAGCCCTTCGGACAATATTAGGATCCTAAATAAGCCGGATAAATATAATAATATAATAACACAAAGTAGATTCTAGTCTCGAATATGGCCGCCCACACTAAACACTGAAGTACATGGTATCCTAATCGCTCAAATTTGGATTAAAAATTTGATCATATTAAGAATAATAATAAAATGTAATAAAGATCAAAAGAAAGCACTCTGACACAGCCGAACCCGCCAAATGATGGGATCGGTGGATAATCCGATAGGCACATATGCGCAGTACATATACAGACCAGTGGGTCCCACGGGCTTATGGGTCACCGTACGTAACCACAACGGTCTGGTTATGCAAGGCAACTAACCAATTACCCTGTCCGCCTCTCAAGTTGCATTTAATGCATGATTAAACTACCTAACTTAATTAATAATTAGTGATATTAATAATATTAACCTACTAATTATAATCTATAACTCTAACCTAATCCTATCTCGGGAATCCTACCCTATCCTGTCTACATGCAATATGACATGCGAATGCGGTATGTCTCGAATATGCTTTGACTCCCATGCATTTAATGCATGATTAAACTACCTAACTTAATTAATAATTAGTGATATTAATAATATTAACCTACTAATTATAATCTATAACTTTATTTATTTAATTCTAACCTAATCCTATCTCGGAACTATTTCCCGAATCCTACTCCTATCCTGTCTACATGCAATATGACATGCGAATGCGGGTATGTCTCGAATATGCTGGTCAATTAACCGGATGTATATGACAGGTCAAATTGGGTCCCTAATCAATTTTGGTCAAAGTACCGCAGTTCGGATTCATTTGAAAAATATTTTTTTTTTATTTTCGGTTTGGGTTCCTAATTCTGAAGAAAGAGAATTAAATCCCAGAAAACCGTACTTGAGAGGGCTGGTGAGGATCACTGAGTCGCTCTACTCCAGAGGTAGAACACCGGCCTCAGGGTCGGTGTCCGCGTACGTCTGGTCGGGAGTGACCTCGTACTCCACAAGTGAATCCGAGTCGACTATATCACCTATTTAATTTAAATTAGATGTTTATTAGTTTTAACTTGATTTACTAATTAATAATTGGATTAGATTGATAATTTAATTAAACATTTGTTCGGGTTTTATCGTCTTTTCTAAAAAAATCCGGCAGCATTTCTGCTGCATATATGCGGTGTCGGAAATTTTAGTTGCTCGCATATCGATCCGTTAAGTTGTGTTTATCGTTCTCGATCGCTTTTATACGTTCATCCTTTGTTTTAAATTTCGAGGTTATGGATTTAATTATTAAATCAATTAATTTAAAATAGAGAAATTAATTAATACATAATATATAATATTCTCTTATTTATTTATTTTTAAAATAGAGAGATTGCTTAACATATATTTATATATTTATATATTTATTAATATTATTCTATTATTAAATAGAGAAATTGATTAATATATATTATACATATAATGTTTTATTTAATTATTCTTTATTTATTTTAAAAATATAGAAATTGATTAATATATATTCTAATATATATTAATTACATTCTAATTATTATTGTTACTATGTTTTTAAATTATGTAGTTTACTTTATTATATATATGTATTATTATTAGGTTTTTATAAGTTAGAGAAAATAGTTTTTTTTAAAAATAAAAGTAAAATAAAAAGAAATAAAATAAAAGCAAAGAAATAAATAAAATAAAATAAATGAAAAATAAATAAAACAAAAATAAAGAAAAAAGTTATTATATTATTAATGTGTTGGTGTTTTAATGTTCGGGATCATACGCTGACTTCCAAATCGTTGGTGCCAATGCACCGATATCCCGAATCGGGGGCAGTCAGGGAATCTAATCATTTCCCGATCTTAAAGTTTACGTTATTAATAATGGGTACCGCCTAACCTTTCGGGGCAGCTTCCAATTTAATTAGTCACTTTTAAATTTTATCACGTTATTATCTTAGAACTTTTATTCATCGGGCCTTAATTATTTTAATACTAACCTTAATTAAATTTTAAATAATTTATTTATCCGATCATCGGCCCGATGAATTTTTGTACGTTCTTAAATCTTGATTATTAGAGATTTGGGCCGATTCTCAATTATCTTTTCATTCTCTAGCCATCTATCCAGCCTTAATTTCATTCCCAACATTCTTTAGGCCCAATTATCTAGCCCATTTTACTAAATTTTAAGCTACAACCAGTACAATCAGAAACCCAACAACAGAACCAGAAAGATAATCAAAGAAATCAACAGAGCCGAAACATGTATCACAGGTTCAACCAACAAGGGTCCAAAATTGGGCAGGGTCAGAGAAAGGGGTTCACTGGTACCAGCTAAACCAGTTCACAATTCAAATTATCGGCCACATGTTTATCAGTAACCAGTATTAGAGTCTATGGTCAAGTAATCAACATTAATCCCAACACCTTCTCCCAGTAAAATCAACAAGTCCATAAACCTACCAGAACCCAAATGTACAATCAGCACACACACTCATTCAACTAACAGCCAACCAAATCAGCAACTAGAAATCAACCAGCAAGGAATGAGTTCACCATTTATAGCGAGTCACACAAGAGAAATTGTCAAGATAAGAGTACCGGTGCAGGACCTCGCTTCACCTCGGTACGGCAACGACGGTACCCGGTGTACCAAGGCAGAGGGGATCAGCAAAAAGTTAGCCGAAACAAAGCAACAATCAGTCAATCAACCAAACAGAAACTAAAACAGACACTGCTACACAGCAACTGAGCAAAAACATTCAGATCGTTACCAGCAACTCAACCAACAAAACAGAAATCAACAAAAATTCAGAGTTCTCTAGGGTTTTTACCAGTAAATCAGGGGACAATAAGGGCGCAAGTCACAAGAGCAAGAAACAAGCACAGGGTCTGATAGGCTGCGACTCCAGGTCCCGGCCAACCCTTTTTCTCCCCACGGAATGGACTCAAGAATAGAAATATGTTCTTATTAGTAAAAATTTTATCTCAACGCATGAGAAGAAAAATAGCATGAAGGGGAAAAAGGGAGCCTGGAGAGGGGGCTTTATAGGCACTCGACAGAGTGGGTTTTCATGGGCGGTCAGGGGTTTGGTAAGAGAGAGCGTGGCCTAGCTGTCGTAGGCAGGGGCTGAGGTGAAAGGGGGTTCGGTGAAGAAAAAAAATCGAGAGAGGGTGAGAGTGACAGGTGAGCTCGAGAGGGCTGACAGGAGAAGGTCAGCGAGAGAGAGGGCGAGAGGGAAAATGAGAGTGACGAGGGTGACCTCTCGTCTGATTGACAGGAGAAAATCGGATAGAGCAACAGAGAAAACAATATACGGGGGGGGGGGGGCATGAAAAAGGGTAGAGGGAGAAGGGATAGTGAATGAGAGGGAGAGGAGGGGTCAAAGTAGAGAGAGAGAGTGAGTGGACGGGGAGAGAGGGAAGAGAGAGATTAGTGGGTAATTAATGGGAGAGAGAGAAAAGAGAGTAGTGGATATTAAATGGGGGAGAGAGAAGGGATATGTAGGATTGTCTGTGACGGAAATTTATGGCCACACGTGTGGCAAGGTTGTATTGCAAATCAATTTCTAAACAAAATCTCATATTTATTGTTATTATTGTGAATTATTATTCCCTTATTAAATCCAAACCGGGTTAAATCCAGAGAGTATTTAGAAAATTTCTGATTATATTAAATTAAATGAGTTAACATTTTTGATTTAATTTATTTTAGGTGATTGTTTATTTTATATCGATTGATTTTCAGTCATCAGTTTATTCGCGCATTGTATCATTTATGCCCCTTTTGGTTTGATTTTTCATTTGATCATTAGATAAGATCGTAATTACGCTTTATCTTTATTTATTTATTAACAGATTTAATTAAATTAATTATCGAATTATTTGTTTTAAATTCAAATTTTATTTTTCTTTATTGTTAACTTTAGCTATTGTTTATTTATAGTTGTATAATTATATTTATATTTCTTTAATTATTATTTTAAGTTATTTACTAATTTATGTTAAATTAATTTATTTGTTATATTAATTTTTATTATTTCTTAATTAAATTTCACGTTTTGACAATAAATTTTTTGCCCTCCCTGAATTATCTGATTATTTTTATTGAGAAAAAATATTTAATATCATGCATAATAAAATAAAATATGCAAAAATATCAAAATATAAAGTTACGTAGACAAAAACTTTCTTCATCAGCTTAATTATCTATTACTTTGAGATATATTTTGTTGTTATTTTTATTATATAAAATATTATTATTTTACTATTTTTTTATTATATAAGAATATATATTAAATTATTAATTTTTTATTTAGTATCCGATTAGTTAATGAGTTTGAACCCGATAAACTATTACAATCCGATAATTGCCCCCTAATCAAAATCCTACATCCGTCTCTGATACCACACAAGTCTCACAACTACAGTCCAGTAAAGCCGACCACTTATGCTCAAATTCAAACTAATGGCCAGATTAGAAAGTCATCCATATATATATATATATATAGAGTGGAGATACCGTGAGCTTAAGCTCACGGAGGCCTTCCGTGAACTTAACTCAAAAAACATATTAAATCATCTCGAAATTTTAATTTATCATTCTCATTAAATTCTTTATATAAAAATCTTGTGGGATGCAAAAATTTGGATTGTTTTGAGCTTTTTAAGTCACCGTTTTTAATTTTTTAAAATGATGTTCAAGTATTGAATATATTATTATTATTTTTAGAGCTGATTTTCAAAAATTAAAAACCACAACTTAAAAAGCTCAAAACGCTCCAAATTTTTGCATCCCATGAGATTTTCATATAAAGAATTTAATGAGAATGATAAATTAAAATTTTAAAACGATTTTATATGTTTTTTGAGTTAAGCTCACGGAATCTCCACTCTATATATATATATATATATAGTTTAGCTACAGTGTTACGCGTAGCACGGATGGTATGTGTGTTACATACCATTTTTCCGTCTGCAAAGTTCAAATAGTCGATCCGACCGGTCAAAATATTTTTCATATGAAAATCTAATAGAGAACCAAATTTTATATTTTTTAAATTTTTTTTATTATTTTTTAACATAGCTAGAAAATAACTCGATTTAATTATTATGAGCCTGTTTACCCTTGAAAAATTCCAAGGATAAGTAGCCGAATGAATGGAAATAAAATCAATTATTAATAATAAATCATAAGAAGGGGAAAGAAGAGAAACAAGGAAGAGAGGGCCCACTGATCGGAAGAAGTCGCTAATGGAACTCCGGAGCAACTTTTATTTGTCCCACAACGGAATTCTGGGCATGAAGTGAAGAGTATAAATACCCCACTATCTTCTATCCACTCAGCATGAGTGATAGCCGAGAGGATCGAGGGAGAGGGGAGATCTCTCGGGTGTCACCATGTGATTATATCTTTTCTGACAAGTGGGACCCACCTGACAGTCCCTTGTAGACGGCTCTAACAACATAGACCTAGCCTATTTTACTAAGAAACCTAGTTAACCCGGAACAAGGGTTAAGCATTAATCCCACAAGGAAATATCAAGGTGGTGAAAGACAGGGATATAAATACTCCACCACCTCCTACTCATTCGAGGTGGCTGACCATCAGGAGATTTCAGAGAGAAAATCTCCCGATGGGTCGGCCATCGATCACATTTTTCGACAAGTGGAACCCACATGACGATCACTGCAAGCGACTTTGACGGCGTGAACCTAGCTTTATCGATGAGTCTAATCAATCCGGAACAAGGGCTAAACATTAATCCCACGAGGAAACCCTAAGTGCGAGCAAGGATATAAATACCACGTCATCTCCTATTCATTCGAGATGGATGACCCTCGGGAGATTCAGGAGAGAGAGATATCTAGAGGGGTCATCCATCTAATCATTTTTCACGACGAGGTGGACCCCACACCTCGGTGACTAGAATATCGGAGGAGTCGAAATTAAACCACGAGAATCTATCATCAAAGCAAACCCTAAGAACGAAGCGGTATAATCCCTATGCAACAAGGAATGATGTCGATGCCAAGCTAGTATTCGATACTGACTAATCATGAGAAATCTCAAATGTGATTTTGCTTTCAAGGTGACTGGTGCCAAAGGCGTGAGCAACCACCTAACCATGCTTTGATTTGTGTCAATTATTGATAAGTAGTCAGTTCTTTGACCAAGTCACCCTCATGTTAAGGGATTGGAAGTCAATTTCACAAGACTGATCAGATGCACGCTTGGGAGGGATCTCCGTGTCCTTCTTCCGCATCCCATCGCCCAGCGGCGGTGCGGAGCGCGCGAAAAAGGGTCGCACAGGATCTGGCACGCCCGGTGGGACCTAGATTCTCCTCTTATCTTTGAAAGAGAGAAGCAAATAGAATAGTTGAAAGATACAAGTGGTCTTCTATGCGCTAAAAATGACTAATGATTTTCAAGTATTTTTGTTTTTGCAGGAAATGGCATACTTTGGAAACTTCAACCTCGCTCCTTACACCGTCACACCTGCACAGAGCCCAGAGGGCAAACTATTCATGTTTTTCGGGACTATCCCGCAATAACTCACCTTCTACGGCTCAGCTCCAGTGGCCACCTTTACTCCCGCAACCGTCCGGATCTCCATCCCGGACGAGGAAGATGACTCAATTACCCTAACTCCTAAGGGTATTTCTAACAATATAATGGCCTCTCCTACTACCTCCCCAAAGAGGAGAAGGCGACCGTCCAAGAGGACGGCCCCCCACGCGCGCCCAAGTTACCGCAACTCTCGAGCGTCCGGGAAGAGGGCCACGGATGCATACCAAAACCACCGGTGGCTAGGCCGGCTATCCCGATCTCCAACAAATTCACGGCTCTCCGTATAGTGGCTAAGAACTCGGCCGCCGCCACCGACTCCGCCGGGCATGGGAGGTGCCTAAGCCCACACCTCGCCCAACTCAAAAGCCTCGGCGCGCGGAGAACAAGTCTCAAGCCCCTGCAGAAGCCATCTACAAGGCTCACAGGGCCCTCAAACAGAGGAAGTGCGTGAGAAACGCTAGGTCGAGACAATACGTCTCCCGCCCCAATCACTCTCAAGATATGGCTCAGCCGCAAGCCATTATCACAACTCCGCACCGAAGGAGGTTTACCTCAAAGGCAACACCTAGCACTCAGCAGGTGTGGGTCCTAAAGGGTTCCCAGCCAACGAAAACCCAGTCTCAAACCCGCCCAAAGAAGGCGGGCAACTCGAACACTCCGTCCGAGAGTGTATTCAGCCGCCTAGGTCAGAAGAGTGTATTCGGTACCGATTAGGCTCGAGAGTACCACTCAACAATTTAAAAATAACTGCCCCTGACCAAACGAAGAAGAAGAGAAGAACCGCTCGCTATGAAGAGCACTTCTCGGTCAACACCATCAGTATAAGCTACGATACTGATCCAGATACTGATACTGAGGTGAATATGGCCCAGGACGACCAGTCCCCGCCTAATCAAGCTCACGTCACCAACACCAACAAAAATAATGGTAGGAAAGAGAGACCTCCCAAGAGAGTCAACCCCGAAGGCAACAGCAGGGAAGAAGAAGATCACAATGAAAACCCTGACTTCTTCGATAATGAAGATGACGTTGAAACACGTCCCGAAGTGCCTATCGATGAAATTGAAATATTAAAAGGCCACATCGAGGCACGGGACGAAGAGCTGATTAGGCAACGGGAGCTAATCGCTACCATGCTGAAACAAAATGAAGAATTGATTAAGGCGGTCAAATCGTTGCAAGAATCACAAGACGCCAATTTTAAAGCTGGTAGCTCCTATCAAGAAGAGGTCCACAGTACCAAAAGCAATCACAAAGGAAAACAACCCGTCAATTCTAAACCTCATCCACATAGAACAATAGAAGTGGAGGCTGAACCAACGGGACTATCCCGGAAAGAGATTCAAGCCATGATTGCTCAGCAAATGCAAATAGCTGGAGGTGGATACGCTATCCCTCCCGTTAAAAGCGTGGACATCCATACCACTGCCATATACGATTTAGAAGAATATCCTAAAGGGTATGTGATCCCCCGCTTCAGGACCTTCTCCGGGGAGGGCAATAAAGATCTAAATCCCGAACAACACCTGGCCCACTTTGTAGCCTCGTGCGGCAACACGGGCGGCAATGATGCACTGTTGTTGAGACAATTCCCTCAAAACTTGGTGGGAACCGCTTTCCAATGGTACTATTCACTGAAAAACAACAGCATCAGGACCTGGGACGAGATGGCGGACTCGTTCAGGGCACGATTTGTCATGGTGTATGACAAGATAAATATAGCCGTCCGGCAAGCACTAAACCCAAGAAAGGGGAGTCAATGACGATTTTATTAACGGATGGCGGAACCTCGACATCAAATGCGACCGCACATTAACCGAAGATGAGGAGTCAACCTAATCATGAAAAACATTGACGGGTGGATGGGCATGTTACTTGGTGTGACAAAGGTCAACACGTTTAAAGACTTGCTCGGATCGGTATCCAATATGGAAAGGATGTCATCGCACACCGTGCCAAACTTCATGAATAATAGGCGCAACGAGGAACCCGAGCCGAGACCAAGGTGGCATTCACCTCATTAAAAGATAAGATGGTCGCTAGCGCGATACTCAAAGTGGCAACGGCGGCACAAATGGCAACAATTATAATAAGGGACCCGGACCCGATCCGGGGAGGGAGTTCACGGAGTTTTGAAACCCTTAGACAAAAGAAGACCAAACCGTACTCCTTCAGGAAAGATAAAGTTGCCCAAATCTTCAGAGGGGCACTAAAGAACGGTCTAACCCTACCGGCCAGTAAACGCCCAGAAGATGCCGATAAGTCGGACGAACCTAACTTCTGCCCATACCACAGAGTACTAGGGCACTCAATTGAAGATTGCTGGGTCTTCAAAGATTGGGTCGAGAAGGCGTACAAAAACGGTGAAATTACTTTACCTAAAGGGTTCTTGCAAAGCCTATCGGCCCATGAACAGGCCAATATGATCTCTCACGAAGAAGAGAAGATCCCGGGCCAGTTAAGTGAAGACCAAGAAGAACAATGGACTACGCACTTATCGAAGAAGTCGATTAAAATGCTTAAACCTCTTAAGAAAGAACCCGACATGAGATGGAAAGACGACATCACGCCAGTGGTCCCACCAAAACCCAGGGTATACTACAAGGTGGACCAGAGCCAAGACCAGGTTCTTAAGAAAAGAAAGAAGCATAGAAGCAACAAGTCCAGAAAGAATAAAATTGAAGAATACGAGCAGGGCAGTCCCGAGGCAATTACCCTTCAACACTTCATCTCCAAAGAAGACTGGGAAAGGCTAACCCTAGGTCAAAAGAAAGAAGATGTAGATGAAGAAGTGAATAAAGAAGAAAGCGAAGAAGTCTGGGGTGCTTCGTGCAACACGGTATATTCTTCTCACGACGAAGATATGCCAACATTAGAGGAGATGTTCTTCCTAAACGACGAAGGGGAAGCAAGCACCTCTGGGACCAAAAATGAAGAATGCAAGGCCGTGCTCCGGTCCGGGACCTACGTACCCGAGAGACAAGCTCCCAAAGAGTCCGATAAGGGAAAGGACAAAGTCCAGAATAAAGGCAAAGAGGCTGAGAACCCAAGCAAGAACCCAGAAAAGACCCGGTCGACGGGTGAAGAATACAATGTGTTGGCACATCTGCGTAAGATCCCAGCATTATTAAGCATATTTGACGCATTGATGATGTCACAAGACCTAAGGGAGGTACTAATCCAGGCCTTGCAAGATCCTGAGAAGTACAAGTCATACTTCATCGAGCAAAATATGCGGAAGCCCTATTCACCGCCAGCGGGCCGCCTGCATAAATTTCACGACGATGACCTCCTAATAGGCACCGTCGACCACAACCGCCCGTTGTACATCACCGGAAACTGCGGTGGACAAAAGATTGGCCGCATCTTGGTCGACGTAGGGTCCTCGATCAATATTATGCCGCTTAAAACTCGAAGACTATCACCTTAGACGTGAAGAACTTATCGATGAAAAGGTGATCATTCACGCTTTAATCAAAACTCCCAAAAGGCCACCGGGAGCTATAACTCGAACCCGCAATGCGGAAGCCTAAAAGCGCCTACTAAATTCTATGTCATTGACGCCGAAACTTCTTATCGGGCGTTCTTGGGTCGCCCGTGGCTTCACAGCAATTAGGTCATACCCTCTACTCGCACCAAAGGTGCTCGAAATACATTGAGAATGGTAAACGAAGAGAATTGACGGAGATGTCAAACCATTCGGAGTGCATGAGATTAAATTCAATGACGCCCAATATTTTCTGCCTAAATCCGCTGTGGCGCCGAGCCGGCCAATAACAAAAGCAGGTCAGAAACCTTTTAATAAAGGCCCTAAATTTGACACCTCATCCGGAGAAGAAGAAGAGGTTAAATTCAATATTAAACCCCGAGGTGTTCGAACTCAAAAACCCGGAGGAAAGTCGGGTGAGGAAACAACCTTCCGTTTCAAACAGGTGGCTACATATAAAGCCCAAATAAAACCGAGCGAAATCAATTCAAGCGATTCTGAGGAGGAGGTCATTTTCAATTTTAAACCTGCCAACACCCCTCAAATTCAGATCACGAGAGCAACTTCGGAGAAGACTCAGAAGATTCCAACGACTCGGGCGATATCACCTCGGGAGAAGAATCTAGCCATGGTCGTCAGCCGTGGGAAGAAGAATCGACGAAGAGATCATCTATCACATCCTCAAAAAGCCATACAAAGGGCACCGAAACAGATAATGAAAGTGAGGAGTCATTTATGATCAACATGGGATCCGGTAGCGGAAGGGATAACCGGTTAGGCGAGGCCTGTAAGCGAAGAACGCTCATGGCGGGAGAATTTTGAAGCTCGCGTTTGGAATGTGGTCGATGAAATGAGGCACCAGGTTGAAAATAATAGAAGGGAGGTGTCTGAACAATGGGAAGTGATGCAGGACATCAAGACGCAACACAATGAAATCATGATAATGATTGAAAACCTGCAAACCGCGATTTATAACTCCGAGCTACTAAAAGAAATGGCGAGCGAACCCAGCGCCGAGACCCCTAAAAGACAAGCACCCGATAGCGGCAAACGGGTAATTGTTATAGTAGATGAATCAAAGGGGGAAGAAACGAAAGCTAAACAATCGGCCGTCATGCAAACCCTCAAGGCCAAGAAGAGTAAACCATACTCTTTCCTGAAAAATAAAACAGCTCGGATATTTGAGCAGGCCCTAAAAAGCGGATTGACACTTCCCGCCTGTAAAAGACCCGCAGACATAGAGAGAGCCGGTGAAGGTGAATTCTGCCCTTATCATCGCATACTGGGTCACACAATTGAAGAATGCTGGGTATTCAAGGACCTTATAGAAGAAGGGCACAGAAACGGGACAATTCAACTCCCGAAGAGCTTTCAACAAGACCCAGCTCCGCACAACTCAAATAACAAGGGCAAAGGGGTTGCCTATACGATCTCACACACTCCCGTGTCTAACAAACCCAAGGTGATGAGACGAAAGCCAATCAAAGAAATCTACCGCTCCAATTCAGTCATGAATATTGAAATAGAAGAGGAGATGGCAACGCTAGAGATCACTGCGGTTCCCGAAAGGCATTTTAAAGACCTTATGCCAAGGGAAGTGAACCACATCCAAACCCTAAAGACCTTTGTTATGCCGGCAAAGGTAGAGCGCATCAAAGGGAAAACTATCATTCACAAGGCTATAATTTTCTATCAGAGCGATTCAACTCAGTCTCTGAAGAACCCTGACCACAACACTTGGAAGAAGTGGGTGATAGAACAAGAGTCGGAGAATGCAATGAGCGGTGACGCTGCATCTCATCCCTTTGGAAAGGAGGCGTATAAACTAGCAAAAGGGCAAAATGTCCGAGAGACATATCCAAGGCCGAGGCCAAGCGCTTCGATGAACTGGAATGGCGGCGAATAAGGTTTTGGGCCTGGATGGTAAAATAAAATACACCCGAGGGTTAGGGTATAAGCTGCGATGACGCAAAGACATGCTTTGAGGGTCCTTCAACGAGCGCGAACGGAAGAAAGTCGTTTGCATGACTTCTGTTGAAGTGTTAGACAATGAAACAGAAGAGGACAATACCCCAGTCCTGAAAAATGCTTTGAAACAGCTAGAAAAGGAACCTAATACGGTCGATGAGTTAACCGAGGTCAACTTGGGCACAGAAAAAGACCCACGACCAACTTTCATAAGCGCGTCATTGCCAGAAGAGGTGGCTGACAGGTTGAAGACATTCCTTAAAAGCTACATGGACTGTTTCGCTTGGAGTTATAAAGAAATGCTTGGATTAGATCCCAACGTAGCGGTTTATTACTTAAAAATTGATCCAACCTTCAAGCCGATTAAACAAGCGCCGAGGCGGATGAGAATAGAACTCGAAGAAAAGGTCGTGGAAGAGACGAAGAAACTCATCGACGCAGGCTTTATACGAGAAGAAGAAACGCCGAATGGGTGGCTAGCATTGTCCGGTTAAAAAGAAAAATGGGCGATTCGCATACGCGTAGATTTTCGGGACTTAAACAAGGCGTGCCACTAAAGATGATTTCCGCTCCCGAACTGGAAATCATAATTGATCACACATCGTCTTATGAAGTCTTCTCCTTCATGGACGGTTATGCGGGTTATAATAAAATCAAAATGGCGCCAGAAGATGAAAGGCACACAGCATTCCGCACGCCGATTGGCATCTATTGTTACAAAGTCATGCCGTTCGGGCTGAAAAATGCAGGTGCCACCTATCAACGGGCGATGACGAAGATATTCGACGATCTGATCCACAAGATAGTTGAGTGCTATGTGGATGATCTGGTCATCAAGGCCATGTCGTATGAAGAACACCTCCAATATCTTGAGGTTGTTTTCAATCGCCTAAGAGAACATGCGCTCAAGTTAAACCCGTTGAAATGCGCATTCATGGTATCATCCGGTAAATTTCTAGGGTTTGTGGTATGCCACAGGGGAATCGAAATAGACCCGGGCAAGATCAAAGCAATAACTGAATTATCCCCGCCAAAGAATTTAAAACAATTGCGATCCTTACAAGGACAATTGACGTATATCAGGCGGTTCATAGCCAACCTATCAGGTAAAATCCAACCCTTCACCCGGCTGACTAAGAAGAATATCCCGTTTAAATGGGATGGCGAGTGCCAGCGAGCCTTTGAAGAGATCAAGGCCTATCTACTCAATCCTCCAGTATTGGCGGCACCCATACCTGGGAAAGAACTCATTTTATATACGACCGCCCTAGATGGATCCTTGGGAGCCCTATTGGCACAAGAAAACCAGGATGGTAACCAAAATGCGCTATATTACTTAAGCCGCATGATGGTGGGAGCAGAACACGGGTATTCGCCAATTGAAAAGCATTGTTTAGCCCTAATCTTCGCGGTGAAGAAATTGAGGCACTACATGCTAACCCATAAAATCATTTTAATATCCAAGGTAGATCCTCTTAAATACTTGATGACTCGGCCAATGTTGACGGGCAGGCTGGCCAAGTGGGCTATCATTCTTACCGAGTTCGACATCACCTAAACACCGCAAAAGGCGATCAAGGGGCAGGCGCTGGCAGATTTCTTGGCTGCACACCCAATTCAAGACAACTCTCCATTAAAATGTGACTTTCCCGATGAGGAAACTTTACATATTGAAGAAGGAAATCCTATATGGGAGTTGTACTTTGATGGTGCTTCGTCAATCAAGCCGATCGCGGGCCCGGGAGTCCCAACTGTACGAGCTGGCGCAGGACTAGTCTTCGTGACCCCAGAAGGTGGGATAATACGACATTCTCTGGATTTAACCGAACCATGCACAAATAATGAAGCAGAGTATGAAGCGCTTATCGCCGGATTAGAGCTATCGCTGGAGCTAGAAATCAAAGCCGTGCGCATCTTTGGGGATTCACAGCTGATAATAAATCAAATAATTGGCGAATATAAGGTTAAGCCGGAACTAATACAATATCACCAGAAGGCCATGGAACTAATAAAGAAAATCCCGTATGTGTCCATTGAGAAGGTCACGAGGGCTGTGAATGGTGAAGCAGATGCGTTGGCCAAACTCGCTAAGGAGCTGGGTGAACCAACGAGAGCGTAAATCCACATCATCGTCTGCAATAGGAGGCCATTATCATTGTGTCAAACAACAGATGATACAAACAATAAAGATATTGGATTAGAAAAGGTAGAATGCTAAGAAGCAATGATAACTGAAGAAGATGATGATTGGAGACAACCGTTCATTGAATATTTCCGGCATGGTACCCTCCCCAAGGATAAAAGGATAGCTGATCAACTAAGAAAGCGGGTACTACGGTATGCGTATGTGGGCAATACGCTATACCGTAGGTCTTATGATCAGTTATGGCTGAGATGTGTATCAGGGCCTGAAGCCGAGCAGGTTATGAAAGAAATTCATTCTGGGCTATGTGGAGCGCATCAGTCTGGGCCAAAAATGAAGTTAAAAATCAAACGAATGGGATATTATTGGCCCACAATGGTGGCTGATTGTGAAGCTCACGCAAGGAAGTGCCGTATGTGCGAGATACACGGCCCTTTCATACACCAAGCGCCGAGCCCGTTGCACCCCACAATAGCATCCTGGCCATTTAATATGTGGGGCACAGACATAGTGGGGCCTATAGACCCTCCTACGTCAAGAGGTCACCGGTTCATTTTGGCGGCAACAGATTACTTTACTAAATGGGCCGAGGCCGTTCCACTCAAGGAAGTTAAAGCAACGGATGTGGTCAAGTTCTTCAAGACGCACATTCTTTACCGATTCGGCTCCCCACAACGGATAATATCCGATAACGGGACGGCTTTCAAGAGCTCTAAAGTCTATGCCCTGGCGGAGCAATTCAATATTGATTGAAGATTCTCGTCCATTTACAACCCAAGAGCCAACGGCCTGGCCGAAGCCTTTAACAAAACCCTAATCAATATCATGAAAAAGACCGTGGACGGTAACCAACGAGACTGGGATAATCGTCTACGGGAGGCATTATGGGCTTATCGGACCACGTACCGAACACCTACGCAAGCTACCCCGTATTCTCTGGCTTTTGGGGTTGAAGCCGTTCTCCCTCTTGAGGTGGAATTACCATCATTGCGAGTGGCTATGCAAAATGATATGATCATGGATGAATGCCAACAACTCAGATTAGACGAATTGGATGCCATGGACGAAAAGAGACTAATAGCCCAGCAGAATCTCGAAATATATCAGGCAAAAATGGCAAGGGCTTATGATAAAATGGCGCGAGTTAGGGCATTTCAACAAGGAGAACTTATTCTTGTCCTTAAGAGGCCGATCATTGGCCGGCACATCGGCCCAAAATTTTCTCCAAATTGGGAGGGGCCATACGTAATTGAGAAGGTATACGGGGGCGGCGCATACCGACTCATAGACCACGAAGGTGAAAGGCCCATGCCACCGATTAATGGGCGATATCTGAAGAAATACTACACATAGCCCAGAGCGGGGCCGATCGAGTAGTATTCGTTGTAAATAAATAAGGAGGAAATAAGTGTTCGCTTACACACACGTGCACGAAACACAAACCCATGTCTAACCTCCACTTTTGCATAAAAATCCCAAAAACCTTACTTGTGCATTTGTAAATAGAATGCATCCAAAAATCCAAAACCACACAAACACATTTAGCCCTACAACAAAATAAAAAATAGAATAAGAGAATTCAATGCCAAAACCACGTGAGAATGTAAGGCGAGAGCTTGGGTGTTTGGGCTCACAATACAAATACCACTGGGTTTGTCCATTTGATACAGAATAAACATAAAAATGGGCAGGGTTTGCAGTTTGTCCCTCAAACTATCTGCCGCCCAATGATGAAAGTTGCTCATATTGGTCGCCCGCGGCGCAAGCCAAGGGATAGGTCGAGCAAATTGGTGGCTAGTAAGTAGTCGCTTCCGAGGGCATAATAAATAACTCTCGTATTATTAGTAACATGTATCACTAATAACAAAAAAAATCTATTCTCCTCCAATAAAATAAAAAGGATATCTAAGTAAAACAATAAAATCTATTTTCCTTATTCATCAATTAAAAATAAAAAAAATAAAATCTTTTCAATAAGGGGTTGCCACCTTTGTCCCCGACACCACGAGTGTTATACAAAGCCAGGTTGGGTGCATTCATCCGTAAAAGCACCACACGCCCGAAGAAATGGTGTGTCATAATCCCACGGCGCATCATGGAGGGGTCAGAACAAGGGTTTATGCTTGTACCCGATATTTTATGTTAAACAAAGCGGCTCGCTTAAAGAAGTGACTCTAGTCATGGAGAGCGGACCTACCCGATGAAAGCCTGTCTCGCAGGGATGCGTGATGGATGTTTGAGGGTAGCCAAAATATATAAAACTAGGTTGGGTACGTTCATCCGTAAAAGTACCACACGCCCAAGGAGGTGATCTATTTCAAATCCCAAAATAGGTCATGGAGGGGTCAGATTAAGGGTTTACGCTTTTGCCCGACATTTAGTGTCAAATAAAGTAATTCGCTTAAAGAAGTGACTCAGGTCATGGAGAGCGAACCTACCCGATGAAAGCCTGTCTCGCAGGGATGCGTGATGGATGTTTGAGGGTAGCTAAAATATAAAAAACTAGGTTGGGTACATTCATCCGTAAAAGTACCACACGCCCAAAGAAGTGATTTATTTCAAATCCCAAAATAAGTCATGGAGGGGTCAGACTAAGGGTTTACGCTTTTGCCCGACATTTAGTGTCAAATAAAGTAATTCGCTTAAAGAAGTGACTCAGGTCATGGAGAGCGAACCTACCCGATGAAAGCCTGTCTCGCAGGGATGCGTGATGGATGTTTGAGGGTAGGACCCCCACAAAACAAATTGAGTGGAGATGAGTGAATGTGAGTTTCCACTTCAGCACGCAACGGTGCACAAACGAGGGGAGAGTGGGTGAGCTTCCACAAATAAACGACAATCAAATATACAAGGAGCATCCACAAAATGGTGTTATCAATTGCATCCACAATCCAATTGATACTGGTTAGTTTATCCATCAGTAATAAAGGGATAAACGGGTTTATTCTGTACCCGGCCTAGAGGTCAATACAGACAGGTTCGGTATCCGTAAAATACCATGGTTACCTAGGTTTTGTATTGCAATAAATAAAGAGAAGTGTGCATAGAATAAATGTAATAGGATGTTGTAAGATTTTCCTTTTATTATGTTTAGACGCTGCAAGAAAATGAAGCAATTATAGTAGGCGCTTTTGCAATTAAGATTGAGAGTGTAAAATATGAAATCAATGAAATACTCCCTCGCGTTGCAGAGGAAGTGACGAAGAGATAACAATAAAAGCAAGCATCATCCACAACAAAGAGATCAAGTATAACAAGCGTCAAAGTATACAATGACAAGTATAGCAAAAGAGAAGAAGAAAAGAAGAAATGAAGAGTACAATCTATGGGCTCAAAAAGCGGGACTCCAACTCTAATAACACAGTGCTAATGGTCTCCAAATAAGCATGGAGGGAGTGCCTATCCTCCTCTGAGGCCGCCTCAAAATCCAAAAACTGAGAGAAGGCTCTATCCCGGGCACTCGAGTGAATCTGCAGCTCCGGGAGACGTCCCGTCGGATGTCGAGAGAAGCCCTCTCGACAATCTATGGTCCTCTAGCTCCTGCACTAGCAGTTGAGCGGGCCCGCCACTGACTCCCATGGAGCGGAGAGTGGCACAAGAAGAAAGCCGCTGAAGATAGCGGAGTCGAGCGACCTCCAAATGCCTGCGTAGCTCATAGATCTCCAACTCATACTGATACACAAGAGAGCTCGCATCCTGGTAAGCCCCGAGTAGCTCCTCGCACCTCCTAGAGATGAAGGTACTCTCAAGGTGAGGCGCAACGAGTAAAGCTGGCGCGATGGTATCCCGCATCAGCCTATACCAATCAAAAAGGAAGTCATCGGGCAAGGAATCCAGAATCTCAAAATCTAGCGGGTAGTCTCCGAAGAAGGTGTCTCGGAGTGCATCCGCCAGCTCAGCCAGGGCAAGCCTCACATCCCTCAGTGTAACATCTGCAACAAAATAAATGGGTCAGACACCTTATCATAATCAAAGAGGAAATAAAAGAAGAGAAGATCCGACCTATCGCCTCGTCGCCTGAGACCGGCGGGACTGAATCAGGGATAGGGATGTCGGTCACCTCAGGAGGACCCGCAGGTGCACCAGACCCGACTACAAAATAAAATGAAAGGCATAAGTACATGGAAAAGTAAAATATGAGCAAATGACAAAGGAAGTATAAGGTACCGGGAGAAGCATGAGCCTCAGCGGGACCCTCGCTAGTCGGAACCTCCGTCTCTGGGCTGTCAAAAAGCTGCTCCACTAGCCAACTCTCATCCAGCTCGGAGTCATAATCGACTGCAGCCTGGTCAGTCGAGTCCTCCATCCGACTATCTGTGAGCTCAGATGAGACTACACCATCTGTAGCCACGAAAGGCTGCCTGTCAGGAGATGAAGAGACGTGGGATGACCCTCCCTCAATCAATAATGGCTCGTCGCCTACGGGCTCGACGGCCAATGGACTCCCCTGCTCAAAAGAAGCCTCCTCTCGATCTCGCAAGAGTGAGCACCGACCCCGAACCACATCGAATGAGTCACCATCCCCGGGGTACTAGCAAAATCGACGGTGAGCGGGGACCGTCATAAAAGAAAGACTCGAGCGGTGTGGAGATGCCATATCATCGGCCTCGAGGCACTGTAAAATCTACATGTAAGGATGAAAATACGGTGCATACGGCAACCGAGTATTAAAAGATGCACACGAACCCGCAACGGCAAGGTCGGTGCAAAATCTGAGAGAACGGTGCTCGCCGTGCGCCGGTGAATCTGCTATGATATCATCTCGGGCTGCCTCAAAGGAGATGTCCCGCGAGCTGGAAAATAAACCTTAATCAGAGCTGTAAATAAAGCGTGCCCGAATAAGGATAGGCAAGTCAGTAAAGAAAATCACCCGAAATGGGAGAAGGGAAAGAAGATGGGGAAGGCGGCTGAGAAGCGCCGTCTCGATCTCTCCCCACGGCAGCTGAAACCGGTGGCTCGACAGGTGGCTGAGAATGAATGTCAACAACTCGTGGGCGAGGGACCGAGAATCCGGGCTCCGCATGATCATACTCATAAGCCAGCTCTGAATCAAAAGAGAATTGATTGAGATGAGACGAGGCTTATCAAAGGGAAATAACCTAAAAGGATGATGAAGTGTACCTGTGAGAATAGTCCTAGCAGAAGCACGAGAAAACCGGCTATCTAAACCCTGAAAATCGACAGGCTCTACGGCAATGGCCGGGAAAAGGCTGCGATCATGTGAGACGATGAGTCGATCCCGATAGGGCCGGCCATCTCGTGGACATGTACTCCGGACGACCACCGGAGGAGTATACGACTGATAAGAGCGAATAGCCTCATAATACCACTGCTGATAACGCCTCGAGAAGGTAGAAGCCCTAGAAGTGGATACCATCTGGTAACAAGTACCCGTGCCTAGTCGGAAGAGGTGAGTGTAACACCATCCGATCCCCTCCAAATCGGCTGCCAAAGATATAGGGCGGAGAAGAGACGTTGGAATGTCCTGATCCAAGCCGAACTGATGTGCGCATCGATGCGGCGAATAGGGCTCAATGAACATATAATCGCCCAATCTGAGGGGAAGGAAGCCCGACGGATGCGATGAGGTACTCCAAGTCGATAGGCCGGATCGGATGCTAGATGGGTCGGAAGAAGGGACCCTACGTCGAATCACCATCCTGTCGAACCCTAGGCGCCCACGGGCCACCGACCTATCTCGAGAGAAGCGCAAATGGTCTCGGCTCTGAAGAATCTATACCGAGCGACCTCCGGAGTCAATGAAGCCGGGCCGCACCCCGACCAAGTCACTCAATAAAGGTAGGCGGTCCGCGCGTAGTAACCGCCATGTTTGGGGTCATATGAGCCGGACCATGCAAATGGAGCCATCCACTAATCAAATGCCATGGAATCAACTCCGGCAGCCTTGTGAAGGACTACGGGATGAAGTCAAACCACGAAGACATCTATAAATGTTGGCGATACGAGCACGGCCAAAGAAATCCTGTCACCACGTGCGATCGGGCTCGCCATGATGAACAAGAAGGCCGAATGGTGTATGCGGGGAGCTAGGCAATAAGAAATAGCGAGATCCACCAAGAGATGAAAGCGATCAAATAAGTCTCCCAATCCACGTCATGTGAACACGGGGTATCCCGAGAAGGGATAGGGCGTCATGATGAATCTCGAGCCGAGGCACATGCCAAATGGATCTCTAGTGGAAGCCAAGCCGTAGGGCGAGTATGGACCGGTCGGTGAAATAGGCGATCCGATGCACGAATGGGACTCCGGATGCCCCCTCCGTAGATGATAATAAGTCTCATAAGTCCTCTGCAAAGAAGGCGGAAATCGAGTGAAGTCTCCCGAGTCGGCGGGTGAGACCATGAACTCGTCATAGAAATGGCCAAAGATCGGCGGCCCAGTCAATCTCGTATCTCCAGGAGGGTCGGAGTCAGCTCCCGGTCATCGATGAACAAAGTATTGGTGGAATAGTTCCACCTCTCACAAAAGGCCCGTAGCCAAGGGGTGTCGATGTGATAATGAAACATCGACAAGAAAACCGAGTCATATATCCCGCTCGCTGAGCGAGTCCCTCCCGCATGAGCACGTATCGGTCCACTCTAACGATAGCCATGACACTCTAAGGGAGTGATGAAGGGAGCGATGGTCCATCTCGTGAGCCTCCCTGTTTACCCTTGAAAAATTCCAAGGATAAGTAGCCAGAATGAATGAAATAAAATCAATTATTAATAATAAATCATAAGAAGGGGAAAGAAGAGAAACAAGGAAGAGAGGGCCCACTGATCGGAAGAAGTCGCTAATGGAACTCCGGAGCAACTTTATTTGTCCCACAACGGAATTCTGGGCATGAAGTGAAGAGTATAAATACCCCACTATCTTCTATCCACTCGGCATGAGTGACAGTAGAGAGGGATCGAGGGAGAGGAGATCTCTCGGGTGTCACCATGTGATTATATCTTTTCGACAAGTGGGACCCACTTTGCGGTCCCTTGTAGACGACTCTAACAACATAGACCTAGCCTATTTTACTAAGAAACCTAGTTAACCGGAACAAGGGTTAAGCATTAATCCCACGAGGAAATATCGAGGTGAGAGACGGGGATATAAATACTCCACCACCTCCTACTCATTCGAGGTGGGCGACCATCGGGAGATTTCGGAGAGAAAATCTCCGATGGGTCGGCCATCGATCACATTTTTCGACAAGTGGGACCCACATGACAAGATCACTCGCAAGCGACTTTGACGGCGTGAACCTAGCTTTATCGATGAGTCTAATCAATCGGAACAAGGGCTAAACATTAATCCCACGAGGAAACCCTAAGTGCGAGCAAGGATATAAATACCACTGTCATCTCCTATTCATTCGAGATGGATGACCCTCGGGAGATTCGGGAGAGAGAGATCTCTAGAGGGGTCATCCATCTAATCATTTTTCAGCGACGGGTGGACCCACACCTCGGTGACTAGAATATCGAGGAGTCGAAATTAAACCACGAGAATCTATCATCAAAGCAAACCCTAAGAAATGAAGCAAGTATAATCCCTATGCAACAAGGAATGATGTCAATGCCAAGCTAGTATTCGATCTGACTAATCATGAGAAATCTCAAATGTGATTTTGCTTTCAAGGTGACACAGTGGTGCCAAAGGCGTGAGCAACCACCTAACCATGCTTTGATTTGTGTCAATTACGATAAGTAGTCGTTCTTTGACCAAGTCACCCTCATGTTAAGGGATTGGAAGTCAATTTCACAAGGCGATCAGGTGCCAAAAGCGGGAGCAACCATCGATCAAGTCTAGATTTGTATCAATTGTTGACATGTAATCAATGTTGATCGATCAAACCCTAATGAATATCAATATAAGTCTAATTGGTATTTAGTTAGGGTGGTTTCTACAAGAGAGAGATAATTGGCGAGACAACAGAGCTACAATTGAAATGCGGGATTAATTCGGAGGAAAAATAGGGTTTTATAGATAAAAGAATTTTTAATTCAAAGAGGCAGGGGTAAAAATGGAATTAAAAATTACAGGGATGATCATCATGAATTTAGGGATTTTTGGTGAAAATTTCATAATTTTTGGATAAGTGGAGCTATCAAAATAAATTCGGGGAAGATAAAGCAGTTAAAAAGGGAAGATCAAGGCGAGATTCAATCGAGGGTTCATCGGGTGCAACTTGGGGACGAGAGACTCATCGGGTGCAAGCGGGGATCCCAAACATATACACACAGAATCGAGAGGGAGAGAGAGTGTGACACGTGTCGGCATCTCACTTGGGCCACTCGGTGCCACGTGTCGGCGCCCCGTTGGTCCACTCGGCCAAAGGCCCCACCACCATGCTTGACGACATGTGGGCCCCACCACATGCCACGTGGCAAGATCGACGGGTCCACCTCACCCTCCCGGTGCCACATGGCGCCTGCTGCAAAGAACACACCTCGCTCTCCCAGTGCCACGCGGCATGGCACCACGACATCACCTCAACACTCCGGTGCCGTATGGCGGTGGCCATTGGTGCCACATCACGGGGGACCAAGCCACATGGCACTACACTACTGAGAGCCACCTCGGCATATATTAACACTAATACGGGTGATTAATGGGGTAATTAAACAAGTGGACCTATCGAATGTGCCAAGTCGGATCAATTAAACCTAAGCGAAGAGATTAACCAATCCATCGCCTAACCCGACTAATGGTAGAGACTCGGATGCTTACACATGGGGCCATTTGTAAGGTTTATGAGTGTATAGCCTATGCGGATGACTATGAGCCAAGCCCATATGCAAGTTCAAGCGAGAGATTTAAATTGAAAAGAAAAGCGATGTGCACACTGCCCATTTGTGTTGCGCGCTCTCGATTTGTGTGGGTCCCACCTAGTTGTGGACTTTGTGCGCCAGGCGCACCTCCTTCCCTCTCTTCTCCTTCTCCCCTCCCTCTCTTCTTTCTTCTTCTCGACGAGGCAGAAGGCGCCATTAGAGGTGATCAAGCTCTCCAAAGCTCACAACTTCAATTCCTTTCGCCTAGAGCTAGCCTATACATGAGAGAAGATGTGTGAATAATCGGAATTGAAAAATAACAAATGAATAGGGTGATTGAAAGAGATGAATACCTCGGGCAATCAATGAAGCACTTCAATTCTTGCTTCAAAATCCCAAATTGATAATGCAAACCTCCTCTACTCACTTAGGCGACACTGTGGATGAAGAAAGGAGCAACAATTATGAGATGAATTGAAGTAATTGAGATGAAGTGATGAAATCGGGCAAATTGATGAAAATTGAAACCTTGTGCTGTAGACTCGAATTGGCAATGCTTATAGCCTCTATGCACTCTCACGATGATGTTGAAGTGATGAAGATTGGTGATTGGATGAAGGAGCTATGGTTTGAATCAAAGCTTAGACTCGGATGAAGTGAATTAGAACTTGAGAGATGAATTACAATGGCAGGGAGCAAAGGGGTGCCTTAGATGCATTGATTTGAGTATATATAGCATGTTTATATGCTCTAGAAGGTTCTAACAACGAATGGAAGATGAGAGGTAAGTCAAACTTAGTCAACAGTCAAGGGATGAAGCTTTGGATTCTTTAAATGGGGCCGACACAATAACAAAAATACTAACATAATTGGAGAACAATGTTCATGAGCCAGGGAAGTCCAATTGTTGGTGTATGGCTGGTGTATAGCTCTAATCCCTTAATACACCCTTTAATTGCTTATATAAACCCCTAATCCATGGAGATACAAAGGACAGAAGACACAAGACAGAGAAAAAAAACACTTTAGAGATAAAACATAGAGCTTAGAGAGAGGAAGATTGAGCTGGAAGCAATAAATAGGAAGAAGAGATTGATATAATCGATTGATCTCAGTTTTAACTTGAGAACTCGATTCATTTCATTCCAATTATCCGATTAGAGGTGAGTTCTAAGCCTTAGTTTACATTAATTCAAGTTTACAAGTTCAATTCTTGAGATAATAGTGATTAGAAGTGTTACTGTGAATAGATTCCTTGAATAATATCATATCAGTATTGCCGTTTTTGAATTTCATCGATTTCCTTTGGTTTTTCACATTTCTTTTATTTTATTTTGAGATTTAGAAGCTTAGATTACACAAACCTATCGATCTCTTTGTTGAATTTCATTTAAAGATCAAGAATTGGGACTGATATATCGATTGATCTCAGTATACACTTGAGAACTCGATACCAGTCGGTTTCTTTCAATCATTCTCTTATTTAAATGCATGAATAACTTTGATTTTAGTTCATACCATATACATTGATGCTACAGCAGAGTTTAAAGTCGATTGATCTCAGCTAAAAGCTTGAGAACTCGACTAATTTGGAATTCATTCACTGTTATCGCGTCTCGTTTATGAAATCGAGTTTCAGATTGAGAATTAAGGAAAATTATAAGCATAATCATGCATATCTTGGCTTGAGTAAGTGTTATAAAGAGTGTTAAGTATGTTAATGTCAATATCGATCAATGAGTAACAAGAATTTGAGATGAATTGTAATCGGTACCGACTGCCTTTATCGCGTTTCAACAATCATCCCAAATAATGAAGTTGTAGATCAATTTAAATCATTCTAATTGTGTTAGAATGCATCTACATATACATACGATGCCAATTGAATATTCAATTGTTGAAAGAAATGATCAATTGACTTGAATTTGTAAAATCTGAGACTCGGTACCGGTTGGTACCAAATCAACTCATCTGGCATTGGTGTACAGCACGATCCACCGCATGGATTATTGATCAGACACTATGGAATAATTTCCCGAGGAGAGACGACATCGGAGGGACTATCTGATCGGAAGGAGACGGCCTCAGTATGCCAGAACGCATACACCGCACAAATCTTGAAGACGCCATTGACCGGAGGGTCAACGAAACACGTCAGCACGAGTATTGGCGCCCGAGCACGAATATTGAAGCGCATATACGAATCTTAGAATGAATCGAACGCTTACAATAAAATATAGCTTAAATAAAAGGATGAATGAATCTGGGCCTCTCATCTCATATGATCTAATCTCAGAAAACAGATCCAACGGCCCAAACAAAAATAAAGTTGAATAAAGTTATGTGTTAATCTTGGTGCAGATCTAAAGGCCCAGATTGGGCCCAATAACTATTTAATAACAGAATATTAAAAATAAAGAGTAAATAAATCATTTGAAGATGTTCCTAAACTCCAAATTAACTCAAATTTGTTTCTAAAATTTCTTTATTTTTCATAGTATTTTTCTATATAATAATATTTCAGTTTTAAAAATATTATTATATTAAAAGAATTTAAAAGCAAAAGATATTACATGTATTGACATATTTGACTTAGCTTTGACTTGTCATTTTAAATATTATAAAAATTCCAAAAATTCAAATAAAATCATAAATAATAATTAGATATATTTTAATGATTTTTATGGTGATTTTTCATAAAATAATAATAACAATAATAATATGCAATAATAAATAATAAGATTAGCTCTATTCTTGATAATAAAAAAAAGAATAAATAATAATATCAAATAAATATTATGTTAATCTTTTCTGTAAAAAAAAAAATAAAAAAAATACATAAATAAATAATCATAATGATAAATAATAAATCCATCTTATTCTAGAATAAAGAATATAATAATAAAATCATATAATAAAATAGATAAATGAAATATAATAAAAATAATAATTGTAATAAAGAATATAATGAATTTCATCCTTTGTAACTATTCTTCAAGTAATAACAATAATAGTAATAAAACAAAAATCTTATATTTTTCTATAAATAATAAATAGAAATAATAAAAATATAATAAAAACTATCATAAATAGAATAGAATAATAATAATGATTTCTTTAGCTATTATAAATTCTAAAAATCAAAATAAAAATAATATAGCTAATTCATCTTTTGTTTTGTAAATAATTTCTACAAAATAAATAGTATTTCAAAATAATAAAAATATAATAATAAAATTCTATCATTTTGGCTATTATAAATATCCTAAAAATTCAAATAAAATCATAGCCAATTTATTTTTTATTATTTTTGTAAGTGATTTTCTACAAAAATAAATAGAGTTTAGAAATAATAATAACAAAATTCTATTACTTTAGCTATTGTAAAATCCAAAAAATATAAATAAAATTCTAGTTAATAGCTAACCCATTTCCTATTATTTTTGTAAATAATTTTCTACAGGAATAAATAGAGTTTAAAAATAAAAAAAATAGATATATAATCACCTTTGTAATAGAGATAATAATGAAAGGCATTATCTTAATAATAAAAAAATTAATAAAATGTAATAATCCTTTTTACATTTTAGAGATGAATGAATACGCTCACACAAGGAGTGTAGAGCAACACAGTGATTTTGCACACATAATGCAACATTTAGAATGATTAGTCGGGACAAGAACATCTTGACGAAGAATAACCAAGGCTGCGACATCAACATGAGGAGATATGTCGAGACAAGAACATCTTGACGCTCGTTGAAGAATAACCAAGGCTGCGACATCAACATGAAGAGATATGTCGACTCCAAGAGATAAGAACATTACGATGTCCGAGAGAAGTGACATCTTAATGATTCGGTGTCATGAACAAGTAATTCATGACCATTTGAGCTAGTAAGGCTGAACTCATCCGTCGATAAGTTTGTCTTCTGGTTCATTTTCCAAGATTGTAAGATTGAATCGTTCTGTAGTAGATTCATTCACAAAACAGTGAATGTGAACCGTTACGTAGTAGGTTCCTTCACTAACACACGCCTCGATGTCAAGCGGGCTTAGTGCTTCGAGTTTGACTTTGTGTGTAGTTGTGTTCCTAGGTTTATGAATCGGCTTAGTGCTTCGAATTCATGATCTAGAAGATCGGTGAGAAGAAACACGTGGACTAAACCCACCCTTCTCCCGATTCACCAACCTCAAGATCAACCGGCTCGGTGCTTCGAGTTGTATTTTGTGTGATTGGTTGTTGACTAGTTAAGATTGAACCGTTACGTAGTAGGTTTATCTTCTAGATCAACCGAGGTTGAGTCGTTACGTAGTAGACTCACCTCAAACCTCTCGAAGAGATTAATCGATCCGTAGTAAGGTTATCTCTCGGGGCGGTATAAAGATTGAACCGATCTGTAGTAGGTTCGTCTTTCATAGGATTAACTTGAATCATTACGAAGTAGGTTTATTTTCTAGATCAACGAGGTTGAGTCGTTACGTAGTAGACTCACCTCGAACCCCTTCAAGAGATTAATCGATCCGTAGTAAGGTTATCTCTCGAAGCGGTAAAGAGCGAACCGATCTGTACGTAGTAGGTTCGTCTTTCACGGGATCGACCTTTTAGTGAATCCGGACGCCACTTGACCATCATTTAACTATATTATTTTCTTCTCCCTTTTAAAGATCCGGAGGTGCCTCGAGGTTAATAGCCCGGGGTAATTAACGGTGGGGGCTTGCGCCCACCGGAATCTACAAGAACTCACAATCACTAAAAACCCCCTAAATGCGCATCCAAATCTTTCTAAATGGCAAGAATCGCCGGCATTAAACAGATGCACGCTTGGGAGGGATCTCCGTGTCCTTCTTCCGCATCCCATCGCCCAGCGGCGGTGCGGAGCGCGCGAAAAAGGGTCGCACAGAGCCATTCAAAAGGAGTTATTTTCTAGCTATCTTAAAAATTAGTAAAAAAATTCTAAAAAATATAAAATTTGGTCTCCAACTAGATTTTCATATGAAAAATATTTTGACCGGTCGGATCGACTATTTAAGCTTTCAAGACGAAGAAAAGTCCGTAGCACACGAGTCATCCGTGCTACGCGTAGCACCGTAGCCAAACTATATATATATATATATATATATATATATATAATTAGGCTATGGTGCTTTGCAAAGCACAAGAACATTATGTGTTTTTCGCTCTATTATTAATTTTAAGTCAGAAATCATCGATCCAAACTGCTCAATCTAATCTCCATATCAAAATCTATTAGTAAATTAAATTATATATATTTTGGAATTCATTTGCTATTTTTTTGGATAGAGGGAAAATTATCATTTTTGGATGAACCAGAATTCTCAGATCAAATCATTTTCTCCTCACCAGAAAAAATAGCAAAAAAATTCTAAAAAATATAAAATTTGATTTACTAATAGATTTTGATATAAAGATTAGATTGAATGGTTCAGATCGATTATTTTTTACTTGCAATTAAAAATAGAGCACAAAACACACAATACCTCTATGCTTGGCTACGGTGCTACGCGTAGCAGGATGACTCGTGTGCTACGGATCGTTTCTCCATTTTCAAAATTTAAATGGTCGATCCGACCGTTTAAAATATTTTTTATATAAAAATCTAGTTGGTGACCAAATGATATATTTTTTAGGATATTTTTACTACTTTTTAAGATAGCTAGAAAATGACTCCTTTTGAATGGCTCATAATAATTAAATCAAGTGATTTTCTAACTATCTTAAAAAATAATAAAAAAATTTTAAAAAATATAAAATTTGGTCCCAACTAGATTTTCATATGAAAAATATTTTAACTGGTCGGATCGACTATTTGAACTTTAAAGATGGAAAACGGTCCTTAGCACACAGTCATCCGTGCTACGCGTAGCACCGTAGCCAAACTATATATATATATAGTAAAACTAATATGTTCCTAGGAGCACGGAGCCCCTCCGTGATCCTATCTCAAAAAAATATAACAAATAATCTTTAAATTTTGATTTATTACTCTCATTAAATTCTTCATATTGAAATCTTATAGGGTACAAAAATTTGGGGTGTTTCGAGTTTTCTAAGTTACTCTTTTCAATTTTTGAAAATCAACTCTAAAAATAATAATGAAATATTCAATGTTTGTATATTATTTTTAAAAATTAAAAAGAGCGACTTAGAAAACTCAAAACACCTCAAATTTTTAAACCCCATAAGATTTCAATATGAAGAATTTAATGAGAGTGATAAATCAAAGTTTGGAGATAATTTATATACTTTTTAAGTTAGAATTACAGAAGAGCTCTGTGCTCGTAGGAGCGCACTAGTCTTACTTATATATATATATATATATATATATATATATGTGAGCTTAAGCTCACGGAGGCCTTCCGTGAGCTTAACTCAAATAACATATGAAATCATTTCGAAATTTTAATTTATCATTCTCATTAAATTCTTTATATGAAAATCTCATGGGATGCAAAAATTTGGAGCGTTTTGAGTTTTTTAAGTCACCGTTTTTAATTTTTGAAAATCAGCTCTAAAAATAATAATAATATATTCAATACTTGAACATCATTTTAAAAAATTAAAAACGGTGACTTAAAAAGCTCAAAACGCTCCAAATTTTTGCATCCCATGAGATTTTCATATAAAGAATTTAATGAGAATGATAAATTAAAATTTCGAGATGATTTAATATATTTTTTGAGTTAAGCTCACGGTATCTCCACTCATATATATATATATATATATATATATATATATATATAGAGAGAGAGAGAGAGAGAGAGAGAGAGTAAAACTAATATGCTCGTAGGAGCACGGAACCCTCCGTGATTCTAGCTCAAAAAAAATATCAAATGATTTTTAATTTTTGATTTATCACTCTCATTAAATTTTTCATATTGAAATCTTATAGGGTACAAAAATTTAGGGTATTTTGAGTTTTCTAAATAACTCTTTTCAATTTTTAAAAATCAACTCTAAATAATAATAAAATATTTAATATTTGTATATTATTTTCAAAAATTAAAAAGAGAGACTTAGAAAACTCAAAAACACCTCAAATTTTTTAACCTCACAAGATTTCAATATGAAGAATTTAATGAGAATGATAAATCAAAGTTTGGAGATCATTTGATATACTTTTTGAGTTAGGATCACGGAGAGTCTTCATGCTCCTAAGAGCACGCTAGTCTTACTATATATATATATATATATATATATATATATATATATATATGTTTATAATTTCATATGCACTGTTTTTGATAAAAAAATATAAGAATTAAGCTCTCAAATTTTATAAAAATTTATAAAATATTTTCATTCAAATTTTGAACATACGACTTCACATATGAATCATATTATTTTTTCACATATGAATCATATTATTTTTTATCACTGGACTATGATACTCAATATCAGTGCTCGAGACTCGAGAGTGCCGATTTACATGCAGCAATTCTGAAGTGCCGATTTTTTACAACTAATTTGACTCCATCAGATACATTCGTATCAAATTGATCGCATGAACTAGCAACTTAGCTGCATTAAAATTATAATTTTTATTTTAGTTAAATTTAAAGTTTATTAAAAAATGGTAAATACTTTATAGGCGAACATCAAAAACTACAAAATAAGGGCAAATTTATGTGTACATATTCAATCGTGACTATTTCTTTTGCCTGCTAGAAACATAAACTAGATAAAATAAAAAAAGTATATAAATTTATTTCTATAATTCATCATGCATAAAAAGGAATAGATATGAAAACTCCAGCCCAATATGATTTTCTAAAAAATAGAAGTATAATGTCAGTGTCAACTCAGCAATGGACTCCACACTCCGGACAGAATTTTGAGAATAAATTCACAAAAGAAAAAAAAAAGGAATAGGTATATAGGGAATGATATTTGCTGTGACGTTAATTTCAAAAAAATTTCAGCCAAGATAAAAATTACAAGACAAAAGAGTTATTGAATGGTGTGCTAAAAAGGGCAGTAGCCGTTGAAGTGTGTGAGAGATGCAAGCTGGCCAGCTGAGTAGACCAGTAGGGTCGTCAAACCCGATCCGACGGGTTAATCTGATCCGACCCGATATGATCGGAAAATAAATGGATCGAGTATGAATTTAATTTTTTTTGACCTGAATCGGATCAGGTCAGGTCAATCCGACCCGACCCAATTAATTATATTTTTTAAAGTAATTTTATGATTTAGTACTAATTAAAACTTAAATATACACTAATTATATATTGATTAAGATTAATTATAAATTAATTAATATTTAATTACTTCAAATTATATAAAAAATAATAAATATTTAATTATTTTACACGGGTCGACCTATGACCCGATCGGGTCGGGTATGGGTTAAGATTTTTTTATCCGAATTTAATCGGGTTGGGTTCGAATCGGATCAAAAATAATAATAAAATAATATGACCCGACCCGAACTCGGCTCAACCCGACCCATTGACACCCCTACCAGAACCTCAAGCAAAAAATTGATCCAATTTTAGCTATGAGCACGGTTTCAATACTATAAATACTAAAATTTATACGCCACAAACATACTTTTTAAATTTATATTTCAAATTTTGTTTTCTCAAATTCTGAATTTAAATGTTGATTTTATTAATTTTATGTAATGAACTTATTTTTTATTTATATTTCAAATTTTGACACTCAATTTCTGAATTCAAATGTTGATTTAATTTTCATGGTTGATGTACCTTGTTAAAATTTTATGATATTTGAATCATATTTTATACTAGATTGATTTGTAACGAAATCAATGAATCTCGTTATTTTTTACTGACTAATTTTAATGCATTCAATTTATCATCATTTCATCTGTCTTCAAAAATATTAAATTTTATAAGCATACATCTATCAGGAAAATTAACAAGATCAACATTTTAGATTTAGAATTTGAGTGTCAAAATTTAAAATATGAATCAAAAATAATTCATGACATCTTTGTAACACACAAGTTAAACTTATGACATTGAAATCTTTTCATTATCTATACTACAGATATCTTCGATTAATCGGATTATCAGAAGAGATAAAACTGTTATTATAAAATTAGTATTTTTTGTCTTTGGAAAATTCGTACGAGGCCCAAGCTCGAGACAAGGAAATTAGAATAATTTTACTAGACTGGCGTTTGTGTTACTTTTGTTGCGCGTCCCTTTCAATAAAATGGCACAAGAAATTTATTCAGAAGCAATTAAATTTGTTTATTTATATTTTACCATGTTGGATATCCAAGATCTGTTTGGATACAATTTATTGGCTGAGATAATAACTTCAAAATTTACTCAATTTCTGTCAAGACAACGGAATTACTGTAAATTATTTTATTATCAAGTGTTGTAGTAGTGATCAAGTATCCCTTGTATATAAAAGGGAAATAATTGCTCATGTTACTCCTCGTTTCGGTCACCTTGATGCATATGTGCTACCGGTAAGTATTTTTTTTTCCCGTTCCTTCTATAACTTTTCATAACCCACTTCACTAATATTGGATATTGAATTACACGCCTTTTTCCATCCGAGAAGATGATTATACTATAGACAGAGGTTGCTAGTTCTCATACGCTTTTGGACACTATAAAAAATAATCATGCATGTTTATTTTGAGCAAGAAGTTATCAACCATTTAGTGGATGATATGTTCTTTCACTTGAAAGTGAGAGCTGAAATGTTTTAGCAAATACAAGTAATATTTGTATTTCTTGTTAAGCGTGTAAATGTTCTAATCTTATAATGGTCATGATTGTCTAAAATTTATTAATTAACTTTTGAAGAGAACATAAATCATTAGATATATTAAAAAAAATTATGGTAGATTGCAACGAAAATATTAAAATATTTATTAAATTCATAACATATATGATACATTAAAAATTATACAGTTGTTGATTTTTTTTTTCTAAAAGAGATCATTCTACTGTAAAATTTATCAAATTTAAAATTTAATTATATATATTTTTAGAAAAATTATGATTACTATATAAAAGTAATTGATTAATAGTATTTACTTTTACTTTATTTGTTATTATATTTTGTATTGAAATAGAATGACATTATTAGATCAAAAAGATTACAATATAAAAACCATCCGTAAAACACGGACAACAAACGAGTACACCAGTAATATATGTTATAAGACCTTTACCTAGGGGTGTCAATTCTTGACCCGACCCGACGGGTTATGTCACACCCCAGAAATAATGAATCGGATTAGGGGTGCTAAAATCCCGCCACGTACGCACGACGAGACGTGCGTACGAAAGACTAAGTGAATAAAAATAAAGAGAATCCCAGAATAAACAAAATAATAATAATAATAATACAAAATAAAACAGTCCAGAGTATACAGATAAATACAACGCCAGTCACCGACGGGGCTAACACCATCGGAATGGGTAGCAAAATCTCTCAAATAAAGCCCAAAAGGAAGAAACCAAAAACCCGAGACCTGATAAGCCCTAATCAACTACCCGCCTCACTCTGCTGATGCGGCGAAGCACCTCTGATATCACGCAGGACTGCTGCACCTAGCACTCTCATCAAAACTCGAGCCCATACCTGTAAACCTGGATCCCACAACCACCGTGGAAACGTGAGTAATTTTAAAAATTACTCGATGCAGTTTAGATCCAAATTAAGATTTAATCTTCTTTCCTAGACGGACCCAAATACCGATACCGATTATACATGCAATGAATTATTTTAATATATGTTACCGTATTATTTTATACATTTCGAGAACACCTCTACATGAATGACATGAAAATGACAAATAACCCTGAAATAGAAAATCTGTGGAAATAGTAATATAATATAGAATATAAGGTACGAGAAGACAAACACCCGAAACAAATATCCCAATTTGCAAATCACCAGATCTATCCCAAGCGGGCGCCACCAGCGTCCCAACTTACGAACTTGGGCCTTGCCTAAGCGGGCGCCACCAGCGACCCAACTTACGAACTTAGGACTTTATGTTTATGCGGCGCCAATGCCGCATAAACGACAATTCGGGCTCCCGAGGCGATAACGCCCTAGGAGAGTGAGCGTGCATAAGCACGTACTCTGGTCTGCTAAATCTGGTAATTCACCTTAAAAAATAAAAACAAACGGATAATTATGTCTTCAGTTGCCATACCGCCAAAGGAGATAACTACTCGTGAATTAACAAATCGAAATCAAATGGGAGCCTACACTGTACCAACCAAGGGTCAGAGGACCGCATCCCGTAAAAGTATCAAAACGAAATATAACAAATGGGAGCCTACACTGTACCCACTAAGGCCAGTGGACCGCATCCCGACTTTCTCTGTACCAACTACGGACCAAAGGAGAAAGCCCTTCGGACAATATTAGGATCCTAAATACGCCGGATAGATATAATAATATAGTATCACGAAATAGATTCCAGTCTCGGATATGGCCGCCCACACTAAATACTGAAGTACACGGTATCCTAAATCGCTCAAATTTGGATTAAAAATTGAATCATATAGAGAATAATAATAAATATAATATTGATCAAAGAAAAACACTCCGACACAGCCGAACCCGCCAAATGACGGGATCGGTGGATAATCCGACAGGCACAGATGCACGATACATATACGAGGCCAGGGTGGGTCCCACGGCCTATGGGTCACCGTACGTAACCACAACGGTCTGATGGTTATGCAAGGCAACTTAGACTGGGAATTATCCGGTCCGCCTCTCGGCACTCCCATGCATTTAATGCATGATTAACTACCTAGCTTAATTAATAATTAGTAATAATAATAATATTTTCCTAATAAATATAATCTACAACTTGAATTATTTAATTCTATCTGATCCTATCTCGGGACTATTTCCCGAATCCTACTCCTATCCTGTCTACGTGCAATATGACATGATATGACATGCGAATGCGGGTATGACTCGAATATGCGGGTCAATTTACCGGATGCAGATGACAAGTCAATTTTGGTCTCTAATCAAAGTTTGGTCGAAAGTACCGCAATTCAGATTTATTTTAAAAACAGTTTTAATTTCGGTTTGGATTCCTAATTCTAAAGAGAGAAAATCAAATCCCAGAAACCGTACACAGGAGTCTTTGGTGAGGATCGCGAGTCGCTCTACTCCGGAGGTAGAACACCGCCTCGGGGTCGGTGTCCGCGTACGTCCGGTCGGGAATGACCTCGTACTCCGCGAGAGGATCCGAGTCGACTGTATCACCTAATTTAATTTGAATTAGATATTTATTAGTTTTAATTTTGATTTTACTTTACAATTAATAATTAAATTTGATTGATAATTAAATTAAGCGTTTGTTCGGGTTTGTCGTCTTTCCTTGAAAATTTCGGCAACATTTCGCCGCATTTACGCGGTGTCGGGAATTTTAGTTGCTCGCGTATCGATCCATTAAGTTATGTTTATCGTTTCTTGATCGCTTTTATACGTTCATCCCTTATTTTACATTTCGAGGTTATGGATTTAATTATTACATCAATTTATTTAAAATAGAGAAATTGATTAATATGTAATATATTTAGTATTATCCTTATTAATTTAAATTAGATAAATTTATTAATATATATATATATATATATTATAAATTAATTAAAATAGAGAAATTGATTAATAGATTTTTATATATATATATATATTAATTAATGTTATTCATTATTAAAATAGAGAAATTGATTAATATATATTCTATATGATAAATTTTTATTATACTTTATTTATTACTTAAATTCCCTAATTACTTATATTATTTTCTTTACTTATATTTTATTTTATAGGTTAATGTTATTTTCATTAATTAGAATATATACTATATAAAACTAGAATTTAAAAGAAAATAAAATTAAAAATAAAAATGGCAATTAAAGGAATAAAAATAATTTAAACTTAAATTTAAGTTACATATTTTTATCTATTTAAATGTGTTGGTGTTTTAATGTTCGGGATCATACGCTGACTACCAAATCATTGGTGCCAATGCACCGATATCCCGAAATCGGGGGCAATCAGGGAATATAATCATTTCCCGATCTTTAAGTTTACGTTGTTAATAATGGGTACCGCCTAACCTTTCGGGGCGGCTTCCAATTTATTTAGTCACATTTTTAATTTACTCACTTTTATTGTCTTGAGACATTTTTAAATTATTGGGCCTTATTGAAGTATTTCTAATTCCTAATTAATGTTTTAAGTTAATTAATTTAAATTAGTCGGCTCAACAAAATCTAGTTATTTTAAATCCTGATTATTATATTTGGGGTCAATTTCTCATTTCTCCTAAGGCCTTCATTTAATCCAAGGGTCCATCTATCTAAATTTTCCTGCTTAATCCAATAGCCCAATTAACATAATACTATCTCGAGGCAATAGACAAATCAGAGCCACAATTAAAAATGAGCAACTGGGCCACAAGTTTACGGTAGACAACAGAGGGCATGCACAACAACCAAATCAAGGAGGCAACAAGTGTAGGATTAGGGCACATACGAGGCCAAGCCGAACCAAAAAGGCACACACGGACACGGCCCGCCTCTCGACCCTCGCATCACGGTACCGGTGTACCAAGGGTCAACTGGGGGATATTTCAGAAACAACTAAACAGTGCACAATCATAACAATAACCATCATCACCTGACTGACCAGCATAACACAAGGGGTGGTTCAAAAATTTGGGTAACTACTACATTCAATCAGGCCAGTACCAGTAAAGTAAGCCAGAGACAGCCTCGAAAAACCGAATCAGACATCAAGCAGTGATTAGGGCAAGATAGGCACACACACAATCAAACAATCAACAGAGTATTAGAGGCCCAAACTCACCCCTAATTTACCAGTAAACCATCATATGAAATAAGGTCAGATAAGCCAAGAAAACCAGAGACAGTATCCGCAGCATAATAAATTAGCAACACAAACAAAACCATCAACCAAACCAGCACCAGTTCAAGAGGTACAACCCACATGGGAGATAAAAAGGGCACAGGGCAAATGCCTCACTTCACTGGTACTGAATGGTACCAGTGTACCAAGGTCATTCAGAGGCAACTTAGCAAGTCTGACAAACAAAAAAAAATCAAGCAATCCCATTACCAGCAACAACACAAGAAAATAGCCCAACCCCGAAATCAGTACCGGTATCAGTCCACAGAGGAGGGGGCAGTTCTACCAGTAGGGTAGATATCAGAAAAGGGCAAGAACAAATCACAGAGACCAACAAGGGCCAGAAAGGACGGTACTCAACAAGCAACAACTCAGATCCCAGCGATAAGCAATAACCAGGCTCAACCCAGCAGGCAAAAGACGGCATAGAGAGTCAGCCCCGCCTCACTGGTACCAAGGGTACCAGTGTACCAGGGTTCACAACAACCTCCCACAAAAATTTCAATCAAGCCAACCGACTTAACTAGCAAAAGAACCAGTAACGGGAATCTAGGGTTTACCAGAATCAGAGGAAAAAATCAGATCAACAAGCAAGGAAGCTAAGTTTACCAGAAAAGGAACGAAGGCAACAAGAGTAGGGTTTTTACCAGTAAAAAGATCCCACAGGCAGTAGAAGGGTAAAGCACAAGGCAAGGGTCGACGCCTCAGTGAACTCCCGGCCACCACCTCTCCCTTCCCTTTCGAACCCCTTTCTTTTTTTGCTTTATCTGTTCTTATCAGTTAAATTTCTAAAATTTCCAAGTTCTCAATGCATGAGATAGACAACAGAAGGGGAGAGAGAGGCGCACGCTCGGGATTTATATACATATATGGGGGGTTAGGTCAAGGCAACCAGTGGCCAAGTGGCTAGCAACGATCATTAGGGATGACAGGTTTCGCGGCTGACGGGACAGCCAGCGCAGGCTTAGCACGGAGCAAAAGGACGGAAAGTCCGGGGTTGCGATAAGCCCCCTCATCCGAGGTCGAGTCGGTAGGGCGACTCAAGAGAGGAAAGAGGGAGAACAAAATGGGAGAGAGAGCTCGACGGAGAAAGCAGCGGGAGATGGAAGTAAATGTGAGGGGAGGACGGGAGAGAGTAAATGTGAGGGGACGGAGAGAGAGGAGAGAAACGATATTAAATGAAGGGTTTAAAGAAGAGAGAGAGCAGTAGGTAGTAGGATCTTCTGTGGCCGAAATATTATGGTCATTCATGTGTGGAAATCAGTTTTCTACTCGTATTTAATTATTTAATTTAGAAAATTTCAATACTTTGTTATGGAAATCATTATCAATGTTTTGATTATATTTATTTAAAAATTTTAAATTCTTTGACTTAATTTAATTTGTTTTAAACGATTATTCATTTGATCCTTGGGTAGTTTCGTAAATAAGATTGATCTTCATTTCTTTATTTATAATTCATACCATAAATTAATTTAATTTAGATTATTAGGTTTTTATTATTTTTTTAACTTAGTGTGTTACGTTATTTCTTGATTGAAATTAAGAATTTGTGATTTTTATTTAATATATATTTTTTTTGTATATATTCCATTTAACATTGAGTTAAGCTATTATTTAAGTTACGTTAAATTATTGCCTTAATTGTCATTATTCCTTAATTAAAATTTCGCGGTTTAACATTTCTCCCCCCTAAAGATAAGTTTCGTCCTCGAAACGAAAACTCACGTCGTGAACAGCTCGGGGTGACTCTCGCGCATCTCGCTCTCGAGCTCCCAAGTAGCCTCTCGTGGCGAATGATGCTCCCACTGCACAAGGACTCGAGGAATAGATCGTCTTCGGAGTTGGGTCACCTGTGTGTCTAGTATGCGTAACGGTCGCTCTCTGTAAGATAAGTCCGGCTCCACATGAAGAGGCTCGACCTCCAAGACGTGGGAAGGGTCGGATACGTAACGTCTCAACTGTGATACATGGAAGACGTTGTGTACGCCAGCGAGCGAAGGCGGCAGAGCAAGTCGATATGCTGCAGGTCCAACTCGCTCGAGAATCAGGAACGGTCCAATATATCGTGGTGCGAGCTTTCCCTTGACTCCGAACCTCATAACGCCCTTGGTGGGCGAGACCCTCAATAGCGCGTGCTCGCCCACGATCATCTGGAAGTCGCGTCTCTTGGGGTCCGCGTATCGTCTCTGTCGGTCCTGTGCCGCGCGTAAACGCTCGTGGATCAACCTGACGGTGGCATGACTCTCGTTGACCATCTCGGATGTCGTAGGCTCGTACGTGCCGGCGGGTCTCCAGCATACGGGGGTACGTACTGGCTGTCCGTAGAGCGCCTCGAAAGGGGACATACCGATCGAAGCGTGATAGCTGCTGTTATACGCGAACTCGACAAGCCGAGGTGCGGCTCCCAATCTCCGCTCATCGTGAGTGCGCAGCGCGTAGCATGTCCTCGAGAGTCCGGATCGTACGCTCGGACCGTCCGTCGGTCTGCGGATGGAAAGCGGCTGAATCGAGCGTCGTCCCGAGGGCCTCCCGGAATCTCCCCAAAACCGAGACGTAAAGCGTGGGTCACGATCGAGACGATCCGCGTCGGCACTCCGTGATGCTCGGTGCGCCATGCTAAGTACAATCTCCCCATGTCCTCGGCCGATGTCCCTAATCGAAAGGGAATGAAGTGTGCGACCTTGGTAAGCGTGTCGACTTTAACCCAAACTGCGTTGTGCCCCAATCGCGTCCTGGGCAACCCGGTCACGAAGTCCATCGTGATGATGTCGAACTTGCGTTATGACTTCGGTAGGGGCTGTATCAGGCCAGCCGGCCTCTTGCGGTCGGCCTTAACCTTCTGACATACGAGACATCTAGCCACGTACTGGGCTATCTCCCGGTGCATCTTCTTCCACCAGAAATGTCTCTTGAGGGTCTGATACATCTTGGTCTCGCCTGGATGGATAGCGTATCCCGAGTCGTGGGCCTCTATCAAGATCTTGTTCTTGAGATCTGGGTCCTTAGGTACGCACAAGCGATCGTCAAATAGAAGAGCTCCATCGTCAGCTATGTGGAAACGCGGTGCGGTGCCCTGAGGTACACTAGCAATGTACTTCGCCAAAAGTGGATCGGAAGGCTGTGCGAGTCGTATCTCGTCTCGTAACGTGGGCCGGATGGACAATGACGCTGCCGTGGCGACATCGATCGGGGTAGAGGTGGATGGTGCGTCCGCGACAGTCATAACGAGATCCAGTCGTCGCATGTCCTCAATCAATCGGTGTCGCTCGGTGATCGAGTCGCAAGGTTTGCGCGCTACTCTTGCGACTCAAGGCGTCGCCCACTACATTGGCCTTGCTTAGGTGATAAAGGATCTCAAGCTCGTAATCCTTCATCAACTCCACCACCGCCTCGCCTCAAGTTGAGCTCCTTCGCGTGAAAACATACTTGAGGCTCTTATGATCTGTGAAGATCTTGCACTTCGCTCCATAGAGGTAATGACGCCAAATCTTCAATGCGAAGATCACGGCGCCAACTCCAAATCATGAGTGGATAATTCCTCTCATGGGTCTTAAGTCGTCGTGATGCGTAGGCAATGACGTGCCCCTCCTGCATCAAGACACACCCAAGTCCAAGCCGGGATGCATCGGTATAGACCGAATACTCCGTGTCGGGCACCGGCATGGCTAGAATGGGCGCAGAGACGAGACGTCTCTTGAGCTCCTCGAAGCTCTGTTGTCGCTCGGAGTCCACTCAAACTTGACTCCCTTCTGCAACAGCTGGGTCAATGGTGCGGCGAGTACGGAGAATCCCTCTACGAATCGCCGGTAGTACCCAAATGAGTCCTAAGAAACTACGCACCTCGCCCGAGTCGTAGGGGTCTCCACTCGTGATCGCCGAAATCTTCATGGTCCACCGCAAGTCCATCCCTAGATATAATGTGTCCAAGGAATCCGACCGCTCGAGCCAAAACTCGCACTTCGAGAGCTTGGCATATAGCTTATGCTCTCTCAACCGCCGCAGTAGTCGGGCCTCGGATGGCGCGCGTGCTCGTCCCGACTACGCGAATAGACGAGTATATCGTCAATAAAGACTACTACGAACTGGTCTAGATAGTCTGAGAACACCCTATGCATAAGGCTCACGAAATACGCGGGGGCGTTCGTCAAACCAAATGACATAACTAAAAACTCGTAGTGACCGTATCGCGCACGGAAAGCGCTTCGGACGTCACCGGCCCTAATGGTCACCGATGGTATCCGATCGTAGATCGATATTGGAAAATACCCGTGAACCCCGTAGCCGATCAAATAGGTCATCGATACGAGGTATTGGATACACGCTAGGCACGCGTGACCTTGTTGAGCTCCCTATAGTCTATGCACGACGTAGGGTGCCGTCCTTCTTGCGGACGAACAAGACCGAGCACCACAAGGGGAGGTACTCGGGCGTATAAATCCCTTCTCCAATAACTCCTCCAATCGAATCTTCAACTCCCGTAGCTCTGCGGGGCCATCCGATGGGGCGCGTGCGACGGCGTCGTGCGTGCCGGCCGAAGCTCGATGCGAACTCTACGTCACGTGGCGGTGGTAAGCCGGTAGCTCGTCCGGAAAGACGTCGGGATACTCTCTCGCAACGGAACGGCCGATATATCCACCTCCTCAAGGCGTCCGTAATCGCAATGTACGCTGTGTAATACTCGCATCCCGCCGACATGAGATGCTTTGCCCGAAGGGCGGATATAATTGCACTCTCGTACCGGCTTCTTCCCTCGGAAATAAAAAGGCTCTGACGTCTCATCACCGAACCTCACACTGCGTCGCTCACAGTCGACTACGGCGCGGTGTCGCGTCAACCAATCGAGTCCTAGAAGTACGTCGAAGTCTCGCATGTCGAGGACGGTAAGGTCTACTACTAGGTCCCTACCCGCAATCCTAACCAAACGTCCGCGACAGATCCGGTCGACGATGGTGGTCCTCCCGAGTGGCGTCTGTACCTCCATGGCTCGCGTCCTAATCTCGGTGGGCCACTCGCGTGACGCGATAAATAGTGATGAAACGAATGAATGACTAGCCCCCGTATCTATAAGTACAAAAGGTGGTCGCGAGAGATGTACACCATACCCGCAATAAGCTCGCATCGACGGGATCCTCATAGCGGTCGCTCCACATCCACCTCGGTGCGGCCTCGTCAAGAACAACGACGCATGAACCCGAGCAATAGGGCGAGCCGTCGGTCCTCGTCCTCCCGCCTCGAGGCGGGTAGATGCTCCACGTCCTCCCGCTGGTCGAGGAGGTGCCGATAGGGCTCCCGGCCGGTCGGGAACCTCTCGAATGGGCGCCGGGTGCCCGGTGTCCCGCCGTCGGCACGAATGACATACTCCGGGCGAGGTCTCGGAGGCACGCTGTCTGGGTCTCGCGGGTGTACCGCGGGGACCTCTCGCGGTACGGCCGGTACCTCTCGTGGGTGCAACGGGGCCTACGGGGTGGTACGGGTGTAGGGGGTCGCGGCGAGGGAGCGAGGTGGAGGCTCCCTCGAAACGGGGTCGGATGTTGCGGGTCGCACCCGCGCTCCAATAAGGCTCTCCCGGTACTCGCCTTATCCATCGAAACTCCACCGAAGTACCGTGGTAGATGTCGAGGACACTAGCCGAGCCGGCAGAAGTCCTCGAATAAATCGGCTCTCGTCGCGCCGGATCCGCGACTCAGCTCGGGTGCGTAACGAAAGAGTCGAATGAATAACTCTCCATACGACGAGCCGTCCGAGAACCCCGTGTCGGCGTCTCGAACCTATATCGGAGCACGTATAACCGGTGCTCTCCCATGAAGCGAGCCCTAAATATGCTCTGGAGAAACGCTCCCACGACATGGCTCGAACTCCACCCTCAAACTGAGGCTCCTGGGAGGTCCACCAGTGGCGAGCGTCGCGATCCAATAGAGTGGTCGCTAGCTCGGCCATGTAGGCCTCGAGAGTACGCGAGAGACGAAAAGTGACCTGCACTGCTGCAAGCCACTCCTCAGCAGCATCGTACCCGCCGCTGCCATCATACCGGGGTGTATGATGGCGCTCAAACTCCCGTAACGCAGAGACAAACGGATCCTGTGTCGTCTGTCCCACAGCGCTCGCCTGAGTGGTAAATCGCGCCGCCCCCGTAAAAGAAAGCTCGCATGAGCCGGGCCGGTCGATCCCCGGGGTGAATACACATAGGTTGCGGCGGGGCCGCAGGCAGTGCCGCGGATCCACAGTGTGACGGGGCATCGCGAGCCGCTCGCGCGTATGGGTCCGGGAGAAGTGATCGGGGAGACAATGGAGACGGGTACCACGCTCATCGAGGCGGCGGACGGCGCGTGGAACCGGCGATCGTGGGCCACATGACCCTCACTCGTACGTGGGCGTGAGGGCCGTGGGTCCAGCGGAGGTAGCCCTAAACGGCCCGAGCACGGCGCGAGGGGGATCGCGTCCCCGCGTGAAGGAACGGTCATGACCGTAGAAAGGAATGTCTCGCACGTAAAATAACACAAGGACGGTAAGTAAATCGCGCTAACACTATCATTCCTTTTATTCTAAATGATGTATAAACTTGGTTTATTATTTAGGTCATGTGTCACGTTCGGGTGAGGGGATCCATGGGACAGCGAAATTTCGCCCCTTAGTGCGTATCGCGTGCCCCATCTTTCCTAGACCTACCCCTCACAAACCTATGTCAAGTACATATTATTATTTGTTTATTTATTCGTCTTCACGGGATTTTTGGATGTTACCATAGCATGATTTATATGAAATCGGAGTATAAATTCACGCTCTGATACCACCGAAGGATGTCACACCCCAGAAATAATGAATCGGATTAGGGGTGCTAAAATCCCGCCACGTACGCACGACGAGACGTGCGTACGAAAGGCTAAGTGAATAAAAATAAAGAGAATCCCAGAATAAACAAAATAATAATAATAATACAAAACAAAACAAATTCAGTAATATACAGATAAATACAACGCCGACACGGGCGGCTAACACCATCTGGAATGGGTAGCAAAATCTCTCAAATAAAGCCCAAAGAAAGAAACCAAAAACCCGAGACCGATAAGCCCTAATCAACTACCCGCCTCATCGTGCCGATGCGCGCGAAGCACCTCGATATCACGCAGATCGCCGCACCTAGCACTCTCATCAAAACTCGAGCCCATACCCGTAAACCCGGATCCCACAACCACCGTGGAAACGTGAGTAATTTTAAAATTACTCAAGACGGATTTAGATCCAAATTTTAAGATTTAATCTTCTTTCCTAGACTGGACCCAAATACCGATACCGATTATACATGCAATGAATTATTTTAATATATGTTACTGTATTATTATTTTATACATTTCGAGAACACCTCTACATGAATGACATGAAAATGACAAATAACCCCGAAATAGAAAATCATGGAAATAGTAATATAATATAGAATATAAGGTACGAGAAGACAAACACCCGAAATAAATATCCCAATTTGCAAATCACCGTATCTATCCCAAGCGGGCGCCACCAGTCGTCCCAACTTACGAACTTGGGCCTTGCCTAAGCGGCGCCACCAACACCCAACTTACGAACTTAGGACTTTATGTTTATGCGGCGCCAATGCCGCATAAACGACAATTCGGCTCCCGAGGCGATAACGCCCTAGGAGAGTGAGCGTGCATAAGCACGTACTGTCCGTCTCAAACTGTAATTCACCTTAAAAATAAAAACAAACGGATAATTATGTCTTCGCTTGCCATACGCCAAAGGAGATAACTACTCGTGAATTAACAAATCGAAATCAAATGGGAGCCTACACTCGTACCAACCAAGGGTCGAGGACCGCATCCCGTAAAAGTATCAAAACGAAATATAACAAATGGGAGCCTACACCGTACCCACTAAGGCCAAATGGACCGCATCCCGACTTTCTCTCGTACCAACTACGGCCAAAGGAGAAAGCCCTTCGACAATATTAGGATCCTAAATACGCCTGATAGATATAATAATATAGTATCACGAAATAGATTCCGCCTCTGATATGGCCGCCCACACTAAATACCGAAGTACACGGTATCCTAAATCGCTCAAATTTGATTAAAAATTTAATCATATAGAGAATAATAATAAATATAATATTGATCAAAGAAAAACACTCCGACACACCCGAACCCGCCAAATGACGGATCGGTGGATAATCCGACAGCACGTATGCGCATAGATATATACAGCACGGTGGGTCCCACGGCCTATGGGTCACCGTACGTAACCACAACTGTCCTGTTATGCAAGGCAACTTAGACTCGGGAATTACCCGGTCCGCCTTCTCAAGACTCCCATGCATTTAATGCATGATTAACTACCTAGCTTAATTAATAATTAGTAATAATAATAATATTTTCCTAATAAATATAATCTACAACTTGAATTATTTAATTCTATCCGATCCTATCTCGGACTATTTCCCGAATCCTACTCCTATCCCGTCTACGTGCAATATGACATGATATGACATGCGAATGCGGGTATGTCTCGAATATGCGTCAATTTACCTGATGCGATGACAAGTCAATTTTGGTCTCTAATCAAAGTTTGGTCGAAAGTACCGCAATTCGATTTATTTTAAAAACAGCTTTTAATTTCGGTTTGGATTCCTAATTCTAAAGAGAGAAAATCAAATCCCAGAAACCGTACCTGGGAGTGCTGGTGAGGATCGCGGAGTCGCTCTACTCCGGAGGTAGAACACCGGCCTCAGGGTCGGTGTCCGCGTACGTCTGGTCGGGAATGACCTCGTACTCCGCGAGAGGATCCGAGTCGACTGTATCACCTAATTTAATTTGAATTAGATATTTATTAGTTTTAATTTTGATTTACTTTACAATTAATAATTAAATTTGATTGATAATTAAATTAAGCGTTTGTTCGGGTTTGTCGTCTTTCCTTGAAAATTTCGGCAACATTTCTGCTGCATTTACGCGGTGTCGGGAATTTTAGTTGCTCGCGTATCGATCCATTAAGTTATGTTTATCGTTTCTTGATCGCTTTTATACGTTCATCCCTTATTTTACATTTCGAGGTTATGGATTTAATTATTACATCAATTTATTTAAAATAGAGAAATTAATTAATATGTAATATATTTAGTATTATCCTTATTAATTTAAATTAGATAAATTTATTAATATATATATATATATATATATATAAATTAATTAAAATAGAGAAATTGATTAATAGATTTTATATATATATATATATTATTATTAATGTTATTCATTATTAAAATAGAGAAATTGATTAATATATATTCTATATGATAAATTTTTATTATACTTTATTTATTACTTAAAATCCCTAATTACTTATATTATTTTCTTTACTTATATTTTATTTTATAGGTTAATGTTATTTTCATTAATTAGAATATATACTATATAAAACTAGAATTTAAAAGAAAATAAAATTAAAAATAAAAATGGCAATTAAAGGAATAAAAATAATTTAAACTTAAATTTAAGTTACATATTTTTATCTATTTAAATGTGTTGGTGTTTTAATGTTCGGGATCATACGCTGACTACCAAATCATTGGTGCCAATGCACCGATATCCCGAAATCGGGGCAATCGTGGAATATAATCATTTCCCGATCTTTAAGTTTACGTTGTTAATAATGGGTACCGCCTAACCTTTCTAAGGCGCTTCCAATTTATTTAGTCACATTTTTAATTTACTCACTTTTATTGTCTTGAGACATTTTTAAATTATTGGGCCTTATTTAAGTATTTCTAATTCCTAATTAATGTTTTAAGTTAATTAATTTAAATTAGTCTTACTAACAAAATCTAGTTATTTTAAATCCTGATTATTATATTTGGGGTCAATTTCTCATTTCTCCTAAGGCCTTCATTTAATCCAAGGGTCCATCTATCTAAATTTTCCTGCTTAATCCAATAGCCCAATTAACATAATACTATCTCGAGGCAATAGACAAATCAGAGCCACAATTAAAAATGAGCAACTGGGCCACAAGTTTACGGTAGACAACAGAGGGCATGCACAACAACCAAATCAAGGAGGCAACAAGTGTAGGATTAGGGCGCATACAGGCCAAGCCGAACCAAAAAGGCACACACAGACACGGCCCACCTCTCTGACCCTCACATCACTGGTACCAGTGTACCAAGGGTCAGCTGGGGGATATTTCAGAAACAACTAAACAGTGCACAATCATAACAATAACCATCATCACCTGACTGACCAGCATAACACAAGGGGTGGTTCAAAAATTTGGGTAACTACTACATTCAATCAAAGCAAGATTATAAGAAAGTAAGCCGAGACAAATTCGTAAAACCGTAATCGACATCAAGCAGTGATTAGGGCAAGATAGGCACACACACAATCAAACAATCAACAGAGTATTAGAGGCCCAAACTCACCCCTAATTTACCAGTAAACCATCATATGAAATAAGGTCAGATAAGCCAAGAAAACCAGAGACAATATCCGCAGCATAATAAATTAGCAACACAAACAAAACCATCAACCAAACCAAAGACCAGTTCAAGAGGTACAACCCACACGGGGAGATAAAAAGGGCACAGGGCAAATGCCTCACTTCATCGGTACAATGGTACCAAAACCAAGGTCATTCGAGGCAACTTAGCAAGTCCGACAAACAAAAAAAAATCAAGCAATCCCATTACCAAGAACAACACAAGAAAATAGCCCAACCCCGAAATCGGTACCGATCGGTCCACGATTGTAGGAGGGGCATCGTTCTACCAAAAGAGGGTAGATATCAGAAAAGGGCAAGAACAAATCACAGAGACCAACAAGGGCCAGAAAGGACAGTACTCAACAAGCAACAACTCAGATCCCAACGATAAGCAATAACTGTGCTCAACCCAAAGTAAAAAGACAAAGATAGAGAGTCGCCCGCCTCACCGGTACCAAGGTACCAAAGTGTACCAGGGTTCACAACAACCTCCCACAAAAATTTCAATCAAGCCAACCGACTTAACTAGCAAAAGAACCAAGAACGGAATCTAGGGTTTACCGAATCGTAGGAAAAAATCGATCAACAAGCAAGGAAGCTAAGTTTACCGAAAAGGAACGAAGGCAACAAGAGTAGGGTTTTTACCAGTAAAAAGATCCCACAGGCAGTAGAAGGGTAAAGCACAAGGCAAGGGTCGACGCCTCAGTGAACTCCCGGCCACCACCTCTCCCTTCCCTTTCGAACCCCTTTCTTTTTTTTTGTTCTATCTGTTCTTATCAGTTAAATTTCTAAAATTTCCAAGTTCTCAACGCATGAGATAGACAAACGAAGGGGGAGAGAGAGGCGCACGCTCGGGATTTATATACATATATAGGGGGTTAGGTCAAGGCAACCAGTGGCCAAGTGGCTAGCAACGATCATTAGGGATGACAGGTTTCGCGGCTGACGGGACAGCCAGCGCAGGCTTAGCACGGAGCAAAAGGACGGAAAGTCCAGGGTTGCAGTAAGCCCCTCATCCGAGGGAGAGAAAATAGGTCAGAGTCGGTAGGGCAAGAACACAAGAGAGGAAAGAGGCGAGAACAAAATGGGAGAGAGAGAGCTCGACGGAGAAAGCAAAGGCAGGAGAAAAGATGGAAGGAAAAGACAGAGAGGCGACTCGACAGAGGGAGCGGGAGAGAGTAAATGTGAGGGGACGGTTTTGCGCTGGGGAGAGAGGAGAGAGAACGATATTAAATGAAGGGTTTAAAGAAGAGAGAGAGCAGTAGGTAGTAGGATCTTCTGTGGCCGAAATATTATGGTCATTCATGTGTGGAAATCAGTTTTCTACTCGTATTTAATTATTTAATTTAGAAAATTTCAATACTTTGTTATGGAAATCATTATCAATGTTTTGATTATATTTATTTAAAAATTTTAAATTCTTTGACTTAATTTAATTTGTTTTAAACGATTATTCATTTGATCCTTGGGTAGTTTCGTAAATAAGATTGATCTTCATTTCTTTATTTATAATTCATACCATAAATTAATTTAATTTAGATTATTAGGTTTTTATTATTTTTTTAACTTAGTGTGTTACGTTATTTCTTGATTGAAATTAAGAATTTGTGATTTTTATTTAATATATTTTTTTTTTTGTATATATTCCATTTAACATTGAGTTAAGCTATTATTTAAGTTACGTTAAATTATTGCCTTAATTGTCATTATTCCTTAATTAAAATTTCGCGGTTTAACATGTTAACCCGAACCCGACCCGACCTGAAACAACCCGAAGATAAATGGGTCGGGTATGGGTTCAATTTTTTTGACCCGAATCGGGTCGGATCGGGTTCAGGTCAACCCAACCCGACCTGATTAATTATATTTTTTGAAGTAATTTTGTGATTTAGTACTAATTAAAGCTTAAAATATACACTAATTAAGATTAATTATAAATTAATCAATATTTTATTACTTAAAATTATATAAAAATAATTAATAAATATTTAATTACTTTACACGGGTTGGGTCGGGTCGGGTATGGATCAAGATTTTTTGACCCGAATTTAATCAGGCCGGGTTCGGGTCGGATCAAAAAAAATAATAAAATAATGTGACCCGTCCCGACCCGACCCATTAACACCCCTACCATCACCTATATGATATCATATCTTAATATCTAACGTTACAAATTGTTTTTTACATTAAAGTATCAAACAATTATCATCAAACTAAATTTTCATATTGAACTAGGGGTGTCAATTCTTGATCCGACCCGATACGATCCGAAAATAAATGGGTCGGGTATGGGTTCAATTTTTTTGACCCGAATTGGGCCAGGTCGGGTTCGGATCAACCCAACCCGATTAATTATATTTCTTGAATTAATTTTGTGATTTAGTACTAATTAAAACTTAAATATACATTAATTATATACTTATTAAGATTAATTATAAATTAATTAATATTTTATTGCTTAAAATTATATAAAAATAATTAATAAATATTTAATTATCTTACACATGTTGGGTCGGATCAACCCGTGACCCGTGACCCGTCGGGTCGGGTATGGATCAAGATTTTTTAACCTAAATTTAATCAGATCGGGTTCGAATCGAATTAAAAATAATAATAAAATAATATGACCCGACCCGAACCCGACCCATTGACACCCCTACCTTTACCACATTGTATACAATTTGAAGACAGCTTACCACTCTGGAACTGCTGATTCAGCAACTTCATAGATAGAGCAAAACTTTGCTACTTATGAAAACACTACCTTATATGGCAATGACTAATGAAACGCGCCGAGCTTACATGGTAATGTGACACGCCGAAGCAACAGCAACCTTGATCTATAAAAATCCAAAGCTATCCCAATTAGCATAAACAGCACTAATGGAGCTTCCATTAGACGGATTAAATAATGATCAATTAATCAATTACCGCGTCACTGGGCACTTGAATCAACCACTCCAATAAGATTATGCCTCAAGTACCAATGTACCATTCAGTTACAAATCCAATTGGAACTCTATAATGCAATGAACAAATATTAATTAATCCAAAGCCGACCGAGTACATGCCATCCCTCCCTCAACATCTACCCTTTAGTACTTGTAGCATCTTATTAACCCCATCTTGGTCCAAGTTTGCACTAATTTGGGACCTTTTAGGGCTACAAAAAGTAACCGACCAAACTCAGTTGACAGTAAAGTTCACAATGTATGCAAGAAGAAACATGATCAATGCTGATATCTCAGACCATACACAGCATACTGCTTTAAGGAAAAAGCAAAGATAACACTTGAAAATTCTAACTTGCACAACCAAGCTGCAACAGCATAATATGCTACAGCTACCACATTTATACTACTAGTAAACTTCTATTGACGCATTTAATAACAACTATATTTAGACAATAGCATATTACCTCAGAAACCACCAGCAACAACAAAGTTGGTGAAACAAGCTGCAGAGAAGATAATAATTTTGGTAGCAATAAGAAAATTGAAGTGCAAAAAGAGAAGTGGATACAACATACTATTAAAAATATAGAAGGTAACATATTTTCAACACCATACTGTAGCTACCCGCTAAACTAACTTAAGACCCGACCGGTGGTTGGTGATTTTTTTTTATGGAGTCGTCACCCGATATTCACCGGGAAAAATACTAAGTTAATCAATTTTGCCCAAAGGATAAGAATTGAATTCGTGCATTGGTTATGAGTGTGGAAGGTGTTAGACACCACACTCACCCGATTTACTTGGTCTCTACTTGTTTGGCCTTAAAAAAAAAGAAAAAAAAAACAAAGACAAATAAATTGAAAAGTAAATTAAGGAAATTACTACTCAAAGATAATAAAAAAAAAGAAATTAAAAGAGATAAAGAGTTCAGAATTATTCGAAAATGTTGGCAAGTCGGGAAAAGCCTTCCTCCACCAGACATTATTTTGGCATTAGGGAAGGATTTGCTTAACGACTTGGATGACTGGGTTTTAGTTTATGAGTGGACACTATCGAAAGGTTAGCGGGATTTCGACGCTAACAAGGAAGCTTTGCTATAACCTAACCTTCTATGGTTCACTCATTTTTTCTCTACTAAACTAATATTGATTGAAACTTGGATTTTTTTTTCCACTCAAATATTTGAAGATGGATGGATATTTGAACTCTTATAAGATTTTTCTACTCCTTCCAGCCATCGAGATGAATGAATGATATGCATGGGTATATATAGGGGAAGGGTGCCATGCTACACCGTGACAAAGAGCCAAGGTTATTTAATATTGGTGGGGTCAATTTGCTTTACTTGTTGAATTAACAAAACATGTTGCCACAAGTTAAGGGTACTTTGTACCATTTTGGTTGAAAATATTTTCTACCGTGAAATGACACAAAACATGTTGTGATGTTTTAAATTTCTTAATATATATATTGCGTTAATGACTATATCCAGGCTCAATACTTGAATTCTGCGACATAATTGATTAACTAACATTATGAGCCGTTATTATATATATATATATTTTAATATCATGTCCAATCAAATGAGGTTACACTGAACGTGTGGATTTGAATACTTCTTACTCCTTCAGTACATACCACATATATATAGAAAAAATGTTAAATTGAGTCTGAGACTTTTCGATTATATTGTCCGTCTGAGACTCTTGATGAATTTTACAATAGTAACTATTATTATTTTTAATTTTTTTTAATGAACTTAATTATTTTAACATTAGAGAGATTTTTCTCATTCTTTCTCTTTAATCGGCATAGCGTTAAATTAGGTCTGAGACTTTTCGATCATAATGTCAGATTTAAATTTAATTTGCATCTAGCTGTTCGAATTTTTTAAGGTTTCATTCTAATACGAAATTTTAATAAGATTTAGACAACAAATTAAGTAATATAATCCTTAAATTCATTTATTATCATATTGATGTATAGATATACGGGACGAGTTTTGAAAATCTTACTATTTATTTATTTTTATTTTTACTACTTTACTTTACTTATCCAAACAGACCTCATTTACTTTTGGTTCTTTCTTTTTCGTGAAGTTTTTATCTTGCTTGCCTGACTTTGATATTTTAATATCATTTTCATTAATGCTTCATCATTATAAATTATTGTTCGAAGAGCAATTTATATTTGTGTTAAAAACTCCATACCTTTCTGTCAATTAGCTTTCTCTCTTAATCAGAAGTGTCAAGTTGAGACCGAGATTTTTCGATCACAATATTCGATTTGATTTCGGATTGCGTCTAGTTGTAAAATTTCATTCTTATTTAAAATTTCAACAAAATTTAAATAGTAACTTGAATTTTTTTTTTCTTGAGATATTTATATCAGATTTGGCAAATACTTAACAATTATTATTATTATTATTATTATTATTTTCATTAACTGTGAATAACTTAAATTTATATATTTTTTATTAGAGAGATTTTATCAAATTGCTCATTTCATTTATGATCAAAGTTCTTTGTAAACTTACTTTTTTTTTTTTCTAGTTTACGTGTATTTTTACAATGAACATATTCTGATACCAATGTGACACTTTGCTTGTTCTTGTATGTAAACGTGCCTCCTTCAATTTGAGGTCCTTTTATCCATTTTTTTTTGTGAGGCTCTATTTTATTTTTATTTTTTAATTTATGAGTACTATTTTAGTTGACGAAAGTATTCTCTCTGCCATGAAATGACAATGCAATGTGCATGTGTTTTACCGACATATTTTAACTGCATTAAAAATGAAATAATATATGTTAAACAAGTTCATGTTGATCGACTTTAAAAATGATGCAAATGTTTTTTTTTTAAATATATCAATTTTATAAAGCTACGCATCATTTTTAAATATATAATTTTTTATGCACGTTACTTAAAATCATATTAATGTGTGTTAAATTGAGTCTGAAATTTTTCGATCATAGTGTCTGATTCAGTTTCAAATCACGTCTTGTTGTTCGGAATTTTCTAAAGTTTTATTTTGAGCTGAAATTTCAACAAAATCCAGACAGTAACTCGAACTTATGGATAGAAATGCATTGTAAAAATTAATTTAGCCAAAGAAACTTGAACCATATTCGGTAGAAAAATTTACAATGCCGTAACTTGGCTACCCTATGTTTCTCATGTTGGAAAAAATGGGTCCTATATGTCATTCTAATTGGTCATGTCTGCCAAAGTCAGGAAACATATCCATGTTTGCGTGGTTGCTTCTCTTTTTTTTTTTTTTCTTGTAGAAGGTTTGTACTATGTAAGTTTCTTGTTCCCTTTCATTTTTCTTTTTAGAGTGGGCATAAGCTAGGACTAGTTTCTTTGCAGTTTTGATAGTAGATATGAATGACTTTGTTCATTTTATTTTATGCGTATTTGTCTAATAATTAAATATTATTATTAGTGGGCTAAAGTATTCTTATCTTATATTCATGTGAAATGGATAATTATTATATATTATTATAAAACAATAATGACACGCACATGATTTTATTAATTATTATGGTGATTATAGGATTTTATCATTATCATTATTATTATCAGTTACATACGATTAAATATCTTGCTAATGCTAGAAAAATACGCATTATTGATAGTATAATTTCTTTCTTATCAGTAAAATTATGCATGATTATTTAAAATGATATATTTATAGTTAAAATGCTAAAATACCAGATTATTATATTTAATTATGCATGACATGATAAAACTAGGGATATTTTAATGACTGGCTTGAGTGAATACTTATCTGAGTGCATGGCTCGAAGTTTTCGGGTGTGTCATCCAAGTCGTTAATTTGGAGTGTCTACACATGGACATCAAGTCATCAACAATAATCCTAAAGCTATGTCTAGAAATAGAACAACCTTTATCTCAATTCGCATAAAAATACAAGAAAAAAATTGAAGCATAGCTTGCTGTCCTTTTGGGAAAAGAGAGGTCCAAATTTATCCAATGAAATAGCACCAAGTTATTATTCCATTCAATGAGGATCCACAAGTTCCAAATATTTTACCAACTAAACAGACCAAAATATACTCTGAAAGATCAGTCATCTAACTGGTTTATCTCAGCTTTAAGCTGTTCCATTTTAAGCCCCATTGACCTCATAACTGCACCTTTTTCTTCATCCGGTAACTTCTGTAGGAGTTTCTGGAACATATCTAAAACCTCTTTTACTGCATCTCTTGCACACTCGGCCTCCTCATTGAAGTATACTGTTTCTTTAGACTCCATTGCTGTCTCTATCTCCTCTCTGGCCTCAGCAAACTTTATGTTTATCTCATCAATCTTCAAAAAAAAAACACAGCTAAATCGCTAACGTCTTTCATAATTTTATGTCCATGCAGCTGCGTTTTGTTGGGTCTTATGACTAGACTAGGCATAACTTACAGTATCAAGTGTAAACTAACTTGAGTTGATAAAACCAGTTAGGCTGGTACATATCGGTCCTGGCCCATTTCTCGACTGCACTGGCATAGTAATTCTCGAAATCATGTGCCTTCTCAATTAAAAAGATTATGTTGAAGCTACTCTTGTACATGTGGATTTAAGTATCAGGTTTTATAATTTTACCGGGCAGGTCAATTTTAATTATACAACCCTTTATCAATACTGAAGTATATGACACAGCTTTTAAGCGAATAACTACTACCAGTGGCGGATCTAGGTTGTGCAAAGGGGTTCAATGTCCCCCCATTTGATTTCCAAATTGCACAATTTATGTGGCATGTTTCATGTTATACAAGCATTTTGTTAAGAAAATTTATATTTGAACCCTATAAAAATGAAAATTATTTCCATTGTGACCCCCATAATTGTAATTTTCTTTTTATTTCATTATCATTATATAAATATAAAAATTTTGATATGATAGTTGACCCCCATTTCAAATTTTTATGGCTCCGCCACTGTCTACTACTACCACTACCAGCCGGTAGAAGTCAGCGATGGCATTTATTTTGCATGAGTACAGGTCCTAGTACATTGCATGTGAGTATGAACATATCCCTTGGTAATAACCATATTAGGCATGAAAAATGAAATATAACTGCGACCATTACTCAGCAAGACAAATCAAATCATACTTATTATTATTAACTAAACCCCAAGAGAAACGGAGGAGAAAACCAACATCCAGCTCACCTCCTTGCTGTATTCAAAGGGAGGCCCGCCATTGGAGCTGAAAGCCCGTCCCTGAATCAGGTCCACGGTGGACCGGGAACGATTTTGCATAGGATGAATTTCGTCGAACAGGTGGTGACCATGGCCGGAAAGTGCGTTAAGTGGACGCTGCAGAACTGCATGTTTCGAACCAGATCTGGAAATGGAGAATCGGAGCAGAGCCAGAGCGCGAGCGTTTCGAATCATGGCAACGCAACCTTCTCTTTTACAAAAAATCAGAAGAAAATTAATTAAACAATTCGCTAGTCCTTTTTTCTCGGAAAAAGGGTGAACCGACAGGGAATCCCGCTAAAAGAGAGAGTAGTAGTGAAATAGAAAAGAGAAAATTTGTTTCTAGTCCTAAATTAATTATTGTGTGTTGATTCAAATGCGTCTCTAAATTAATTTTTGGTTCAAACAAGTCCCTCATATAGTCATATTTATTAAAAGGTCTAATCACACCCCCAACGTTAAATTTGCTGTTTAAAAATGTTTCGTCTGTTTCTTTCTTTCCGTCGCTTCTCTGGGCTCTTATTTTTTTTCCTCGTCTCCTTCCTCCAGTGATCCACAATCCATATTTTTTTCCTTCGCCTTCATTAAATTTTGCTCCACAATCCACAAAGTATTTTTATCTATTTTCCTCCATTCCTCCTACTTGGCCCCTGTCACCTGTGGTTCTCTCTTTATCCACACTGATATATTGTGTATAATGACGAAACATTTGAAGTCGAAGTTCTACACATGTATGAAAATGAAAGAACATAGCTCTCTTTTCATATTTTTGACGTCATTAGTATACAAATTTGTTCTAAATGGTGAGGCGCTAATTTGATATTGTCTCATTTACAATTAGTAAGTTCATTTCAATGGTCAAACCTGAACTCCAAAGACAAAGGAGAAGCACTTTGATAGTGAACACTTGATATCACACATTTATATATATTTTTTGATCCATTTTGTATATAAAATCAAGATCTAATTCTCAAACTCATATTTATTTTATTGTATTATATATTTTTTAAAATTTAATTTTGTTTTGGTCAGTTTTTATATTTTAAAAAAATATTCGTTAAAGACCTGAGAAATCGAGGCTAGAACATAATTTTTCACACTTAGAGCAACATGAAATCCAAAAGAAATCTCAAACGACAGAATGCCATCAAATTTCATGGCATACGACCCATATGCAATTTTATACGATCGTATGCTCCTGATCCTGAAATCGGGACAGAAAGGATAGCAACGATCTGATTGATTTCCTGCCGATCTAATTTATTCCTTGCCTATATAAGACGTCTCCAGCAACATTTTTAGGTCATCCTGGAATTCTCAAAACCCTAGAGGTGTGAGTTGTGACGGCTAGGGTTCGGCTAGGAGCTTCGCACTTTCGACCATTTTCCGAAATGAATCAAGAGATTGAGGAGCCAAAACGCATGAAAAGCGATTGAGACTAGAGCAAGAGATTGGTGTAGCAAACATCAACTAGAGTTTGTTTATTCTTATTGCCGAATATTATTGTATTTTGATACTCTTGTGACTATATTTTTTATATTTATTTTCTTTATTTTTTCTGTTTTATTTTATATAACCATGAGTTGCTAAGTAGATTAGTTCTTAGGGGTTGATTATGTTGAAACCTGGATTTACAATTACTTATTAAGAGTTAGTCATTTATTGGTTGTGTTTTATTATGTTGAGTAGTATATTTATCTTGCTTGATTTATTGATGAACTGCTTAGGTAGATCCGTGAGCCATGTCAAGGTCAGTGTTTGATCGCTTAATACTCGTGCTATTTACCAACATCATTTAAGTATTTTAGGCAGATCTAAGACCCGAGAGGGTAGATCAAGTTATATCTGATAGGTTAAACTTCGCTCAGATCAAGAGATCGATAGAAAATTAACATACCAAACTAAGAGATCTAAGCCAACAAGTGAAAGTTAAGGTTCATGTGAATTTTGAAATCCTGAATTGAACACCAACTAAACAAATAAATCAACAAATTAGAACTAAGGTTTGTTGTTTAGGTACAATCTATTTAGAATTCACACAACCAACGAAAGAATAATCTGATTGCATTTGTGACTCTCTGTGTTCCATACTGGTCGTGTATGAGAGTACACGAGATATGTGAACCAGATCCAAGTAGAAACTGATCTAACCATAGGAATATTTATTTAATTAATACCAAAACCAACAAAAATATTTACTTCTTTACTATTTTAATTTTAATTTATTTTTTTGATCAAACCAATTGAACAAACCCTCATGTTACTTATTTTTATACTATTAAAAATTAGAAGTAAGTTAAGTCTGACAAGCTTCCTCTATCTCTGTGGTTCAACACCTTTTGTTATACTAAATGTAGGTTGTATGTTTGTGACTGGACCTTGTTAGAGATTATAAATTTTATTAGCACAGCACACTCCATGTGTATCAACACTCTAAATTAATTCCAATTAAATAATAATGCTCTTTATGACGTATTTCCACGAGTGCTAATAATTAGCCTAAAAACAACGCTAAAAGACCGATTGTAAGCGTACAACCTATCGTTAAGTATATTATCGGGTGTCGAATCCACAAGGAACGAGATTTAAATACCAAATTTATTTCTTTTAATTAGCTAAGCAGCCAATTTCGGGTTTTTAAATAATAAAAGATTAAATTCTAAAATTAACCTAATTGAAATGATAAAATACGAGAATTCAAATATTTTTAGTATTCCTAGGATTTCAGCATACAAATTACTAGAGGTTATTGGTATTCATTTAATTGATATTACACTTTTATATTTTCTTTGTGGGTTTCTAATCCAATGGTAGTATTTATCCACTTTCGTGGCTTCATACCGTACTCAATTTACTTAAACACCCGCTTTCACGGCGTATTCTCCTAAACTAAGTCCATTAAGTTTCATGATTAGCCTAAATATATTTTAGTAATTTATTTTCTCCTTTCGGTACTTCAATAAATCGTTCAAATAAATTTAGGTGTCCCCATAGGAACGGGTTTCTTCTTTCGGTCCTTCGCCTATTCCTACGTTATCTTATGTTATCAGGTATCAAATTAGTGGGTTTAGAGGAAATGCTCGTGGGTGGGCCGGGCATTCATTTGTATACCCATTCACATCGGTCAGGCAGACGGGACTTAGAATATTGACGGACAGGTCAGGCATGGGTTTAGCAAAATACCCGTGGGTATGGCCCATTGCCATCCCTACTTGAAGGTAACTTTCTATATATTTGACTAAATTTGTGTTGAAAATTGTAAGCTCCAACTCCCGATCTCGAAGAGTCAAGATACAAATCTAACCTCGACCAACTTGAACCTGAAAAAATATAATTTGAGATATATTTTTGAAATAATCTATTTTAGGAAAAAGATAAAAACAACAACTTAATTAGTGGGGGTGAGAGAGAATGGTGGTGGTCATTTTTTTCAGTTGAGCGGAAGAGCGTCCCTGGTGAAGGGAGAAGATTTTTTAAAGTAAAAATATATGGAAATGAAGGAAAGAACATTCAATGTATGCTTGGTGGAAGAAGATGAAACAATTAAACAAAGATATTGAACAGAGAGAGAGAAAAGTTACGGAAGAGAGATTTAAGAAACAGACGGAGCACTTTTTTAAACAGAAAAAGTAACGGAGGGTGTGATACCGTGATTGAATTTTTTGTAGTGTAGGGACTTGTTTGAATCAAAAAATAATTTAGGGATACATTTGAATCAAACACAATAGTCATGGACTAAAAACGGACTTCTTTCAAAAGAGAACTGGAGTTGATGGCGTTCTGATATTTTGGGGCTTTGGAATATGTACCGGGCTTAGTCATAGGTTACATAGGCTTTGGCATTTGGTCTATGGGCCTTTTCAACTGGGATGAAAATCTACTGCTCTCCAAAGCAGAGAGAAGAGTCCTGCTTTTTCAATCAAACGGTTGAAAAGCAGTGAAAAGATAAGTTCACTGTAGCACGAATAAAAAGTCACCATCGGATGAGAAAAGGCAGGACCTGCTCTTCAATTGAAGAGCAGCGGAATTGGTGCCTTTCAACTGGGGTTTAGAAAATTGTGCTGCACATTGGAAATTTGGAACTGTTTGATCCTCAATTCCACATTGCAGTGTTCAGCAATGTGGTGGAGAATTTAAAACTGACGTACCAGGTGCTTTAATTTTGTTTTTCTTCTGGAGCTATTCTTACGAATTCCATGAGGGCAATACTAGTGATCATCGAAATAGGACACTTAAAATGATAAGAGCTACTTATCTTTTCTGTAATTGAGAACTTTCATAAATAGGCGTTGTTGGTAAGGATGTATACAAAGAGCCAAATAATCGCTCCTCAGTTTTATATGAATATTAAGAGGAAAATTCTTTGACAAGCTGGTCTTGAGAACCAGTTTTAGCAGTACGTATGCAATCTTCAAGGAAACCTTTTTGCGGGAATTCATCCGGTACAAGACCCTTGTACATATCAAGCTGCTCAGCTGCTTCTTTCTTTTTATCCAAAAGGCTATATAATATCCCCTGTTGATGGGAAAGCGAAATAAAAATATTAACAGCTAACTTTTCCAATTAACATTCATAGACAATATCTGTGCTATAGTGTGCAAGAGTCAGCTTTAGTACTCCATTTTCAGGTGTTGAAAAATTAATTGTCAAGCTAAAATTAGTAACATTAAACCTGAGATAGGTTCAATCAGTCAAACTTGGACATTATCAATAGATGTACTACATAACAGTTATGGACTGAGTTTTGTGCAATTTCACAGTTCTACCTTTTATATTGTATATAATAATTTGTTAAATAAAAAAATAAATGAGGGAGATGATGGAGTGTTACCTTGCAAAGGTATGGTCTAAAATCTTTTGGGTCCTCATTGGTAATGTCTTCAAATTTCTTCAAGGCATCGTCTAAATCACCCTAGCCAAGTATACAACAAAAGGTAAATGAAAATATTAAAATATGTTTAAAAAAATGATAATAATAACAGTAATAAGGATGACCAAAACAGTATTCATTGATAATACAACAATCATACTCACATGATTGAAACTGTACCTTGATAATGAGCATCGTGGCAATTATTATTTTAATATTGCGTTCTTCAATGACTCTATTTTCACGACATGCCAATTCTAAGGCTTCATTTAGCATTTGCAGAAGGGTTGGGCCTTCATGGTTGTTATGCATTACCAATGCTAGACCCTGAAATGGAACTTTTCAATTTATCTTACGGCATATGTAGAATCTTTCATGCTACAATAGAGAAACCACTTTGAATGCCAGGAGGTAATGTGCTTGGTTTTAATAATTGTTAAGCTCTTGTATGTGATTTCATTACAGGGTATTTTAGATTTGTAGCATCAGTGCAATTATGCTCACAATTAAGCCCAAAACAAGAAGGAAAAAAAAAAACTAAGTTAACCAGTACCAGTCCTGTGGCAGTACCAAAATCAGGAATGAACCTGACCGCACAGTACAGTATTAGTAACACAAACGCAAGACTATTGCCAATAACCCCACAACATCTAACAGTTTCTTTTTAACAAATGACTTCAAAAACATTAACACTCACATGGAGGGCTTTAGTGCAAAGTGGTGTCTCATTCAAGATTTCCCTGTAAACTGTCTTAGCATTATTCAGCTTCCCCATTCTTTCAAATGCTACCGCCTCTAGTAGCCGCCACTCCACATCTCCTGGCTCGAGAATTTCCTACTTACCCACACTGTTAGTCCCAAAATGCATGCCAATATGAAAATAGGAACTTTACCCAATTAGTACAGAATGAAAGTGGAAGCAAAGCAAGAGAAAAATTTACTAAAGAGTAAGATTACTTTTACATACCAGTCATCATGTTCCAGTAATTGACATGAGGTATACTAACTAATTAAGATGATTATCACATATAATACAACAGTAACAGTCTCCAATTTTGAGACCTTGGCTAGAAGTAGCCTTAGAGCTCTGGTACATTTTTCTTCCTGTATCTGGCTGGTACATTACTGATATCCGGTACAGAAGGAGTGGAACGATTACCAGTCTTTTGATGTACTCCAATGCCTCCTCCATCTTCCCCTTTCTCAGTTTGCCATACAAAACAACTTTTAGCGCCTCTCTATCCGTTGGGTTTTTCTCCAGAAACCTCTCATACATCTCCAACACCTCATCATAATTCTTATTTTTCTTTCTATTTTTATTTTCCTTTCTCTTTTTCCCTTTTTCGGTATTTGATTTTTCTTCGACTGGTGAAGAATGGTTGCTACTCCTAGGAGTTACTGTCGCCAATGCGGGTTTGAGATGGAATTGACTCAAAAAGAGGAACGACCCGATAATAAACAAGGCTGAGCCCTTGGCAACGGATTGAATAATAGATTGTGGTTTTTTGGTGCATGCAGTCTTGTGAAGATTGCAGTTGAAAGGTCGGATTGAGATTCTGAGAACAGCAGGTTGGTTGCTTATGCGAGAGTGGAGCGTGAAAAGTTTAGAGGACTTCAACTGAGAGAAATTGTGGACAGCGAAAGAGATTGCAGAAGGAGAGAGGAGGCTCGCCATGGCTGTAGAGCTCAGGCTGCTCAATGATTTCGCGTACAAGTCTAAACATGTATCCAATGCAAATGTAATTGCGAAGAAAATGCAAGTCTTAAAATTTTTATGGCAATCCGACGGGGGTCGAGTCGGATCGGTCGGGGTGGAGTCGAGTTACTCTGAGGATCAGCATATTTTGGATCTCTAACCGATCTGGTCGGATTGAATTGGGTTGGATCAGATAAAATCGATTCAGTTTGATTTTCTCAAGAAATGGGATCAGATCATGTTCAGATTCGGACGGATGGGACTGGTTTGTGGGTCAGTTAATTTTCAAGCTGGAGAAATACCATACCTTCTTAGGTCGAATGTTAAATGATATCTAATGAATAAATATTTCGAGTTTGTTTCATGGATCGTCTCTTTTAATTCTTCTTGGTTGGAAACTAACGAGGTCAGGACTAAATAATTTCGAAACATTGTTCTTACAATTGAAAAAAGTATATACCTTGTTGTTTATATCAACGATTCAAAACTTATTTTCTAATTACTTAAAACAATCTTCATTCAGCATATATTTTAGTATTTGAATATATCTCTCTACTCCTTATTAAGCACGTATGTGTTTTGATTATACAACAGTTTAAATTTTTTATTAAATTTTTAGAACTAATATCACTCATCTGATTAAGTTATTCATCAAATCATCAAATGATGTTACTATAATTATGATCATTTGTGTTGAAGTTAGAATTTTCTCTCAATTTTGTTTGTTATACGAAATGCTACATAATTTAGGAGTACAATTGCTCTATTTTATTTCTTTTATTTTTTAGATTGTCATTAATTATGAATTTTAACTTTCTTTAAACACTGAGGGAGTGTTTGGCACCCAATGGAATAGCAAAAAGTTGGAATAAAATAGCAATTCCGACGAATTAATTTGCCAAACGAATTTTAGACTAAGTAGAAGAGTGCGGAATAGTGCTAATCCGGTATACCAACTTATAGGTGGAATACCTTTGGATTAGCTCTCGTCGAATAATATTATTGTTTGATTATATTATATTATATTATTATATTATGATTATGATTAAGATTTAGTATTATTATATTATTATATTATATTTATGATTATAATTTATTATTATATTAATATTATGATTATTATTTATTATTATTATTATCATTATATTATTATTATTAAATTATTATTATTATTATTGTTATTATATTATCGTTACCATTAGTATTATTATATTATTTATTATTATTATAAATATAATTTTAATATTATATTATTATATTATGAATAAAAATATAATTATTTTATTATTATATTATTATGATCAAGATTATTTATTATTATATTATTATATTATGATGATTATGATGATTATGATTATTTATTATTATTATTATTATTTTATTATGTTGTATTATATTATTATACGTTGATTATAGTGATGATTAATTTATTATTATATTATTATAAATATAATTATTTATAATTATTTTTATGATTATTATTATATTTTTATTATTATATTATTATGATTATGATTATGGTTATATTATTATGATTATGACTATAATTATTATTATCATGATTATGATTATGATTATTATATTATAATTATATTATTAAAATTATGATATTATTATTATATTATTATAATTATGATTGTAATTATAATTTTTTATTATTATATTACTATATTATGATTATGTTTATATTTTTATTATATTACTATTATAATATTATTATTTATTATGATTATTTTATTATGTTGTATTATATTATTATATGTTGATTATAGTTATGATTAATTTATTATTATATAATTATTTATAATTATTATTATGATTATGATTATATTTTTATTATTATATTATTATGATTATGATTATGGTTATATTATTATGATTATGACTATAATTATTATTATCATGATTATGATTATGATTATTATATTATTAAAATTATGATTACTTATTATAATATTATTATAATTATGATTGTAATTATAATTTTTTATTATTATATTACTATATTATGATTATGTTTATATTTTTATTATATTATTATTATAATAGTATTCTTTATTATGATTATTTTTTATTACTTTATTATTATTATTATCTTACTATTATGATTATTATTTTACTATTATTATTATCATCATCATTATTAGTATCATAATTATTCTTATTTTAACTATTCTGAGTAACAACTGCCAAACGATATTTTCGCTCTTCTGAATAGTCAAGAATACCACTCTTTCCAAAAAAAATACTATTCTATCATTCTTCCAAAATTATCACTCTTCCAAAACTATTCCTTGATTTGCCAAACGGACCCTGAATGTTAACTTTCATCTTAATTTATATTTATTTTGCATTAATTATGTATTCATGATTGAAATTTACATTAATTACTAAATTATTTTTATTTTTATTTCCTTATTTTTCACATGAAGATATGAATTTTTATATTTCTGAAAGATATCACCGTAGCAATGTACGGACAAAATACTAGTTTAGAATTAACTACCTTATATCTTGTGCAACAATTGCAACTAATAATATGACACAATTGTTAAACTATAATTTTTCAATTTTTTTTTAATTGTAATTTAAATTATTCCATGAAAATTAATAATTCATTTACATGTACGATGAAATGATTACAAACATGGATAAAAAACAGACGTAATTGTAAACCATGTTTGAATCCCCCAACCCCCCACCCCTCTTTTACATTTCTTCCGTTGATATGCATTTGCAGAGTGTTGACTTGAGATTCAGGATAAATAGTATTCCGCCTTCAATGATGGGTTGCAGCTCCATTTCTAATAAATTAACCCAAAGGAATGAAAGCATATAAACAACAATCTGGGCAGGTGACCGCACTTTTACAACAACAATACAATGAAATAAATCAACAATTAACTCTCAAAATTGAAAGCTTCTCCAGCTTCTCTTAGCTACTCAGTTGCCACCGAGGGATTGTAGCTTATATTATACTTGACTCTCAATATTCGCAGCTTATGATTCAAACTAACACCCAAAATGTAATAAATAGACAACTATGTTGGTACGCGCTTTCCAAAGCTACGACCCTGAAATCAGGGGCGGATGTAAGATTTTGATCAGAGAGTCAGTAATTAAATTGTAATAATTTATCAGATTCAAACTCATTAACTAATCGGCTACTAAATAAAAAAATCAATAATACAACATATATTTTTAGAATATTAAAAAACTATCAAAATAATATCTTTTTATATATTAAAAATAACAAAAAATAAAACTCAAAATAATAAATAATTATATCAATGAAGAAAAATTTTCTCTACAGGACTACAAATTTTAGAATATTTGCATAATTATTTCATTATTCACGGTATTAATTTTTTTTTCTCAATGAAAAATAATCAGACAATTCAGGAGATCAAAAATTAAATCCAAAGAGTGTCAGATTAACAAAATATTAATTTAAAAACACTATTTTTCAAAATCCAGAGGGTGTCAGTTAACCCCTCCTGACTCTTACTGGATCCGCCCCTACCTGAAACCAATTGCATTAAGTTTGCCACCACTTCTCTTACCACCACCATCATGTTTTCGACTGTGGAATCTCGTTCTAAACTTTTCCACCTTCCCGCCAGACTTGAAATCTTTTGGAGACCTAGAATTAGTGGGATTGAAATCTCTTGAAGGTCTAGAACTTGCGAACTTGAAATCTTTTGGAGACCTAAAATTAGTGAGATTGAAATCTCTTGGAGATCTATAACTTACAAAATTAAAATCTATTGGAGACCTTGAATTAATGGGATTGGAATCTCTTGGAGGTCTAGAACTTGTAACCTTTGAATCTTTTGAAGGTCTAGCACTTGCAGATTTAGAATCTTTTTGAGGCTTAAAACTTTAGCTATTAGTAGATTTTGGAGATGCCTTATTAAACATTTTAAACACGACATTCTTTGATTTTTTTTTTGGCCATGGGCCCAGCTCCAAAAGCAGATTTGCCTTTTTGGATAGGGGTATTAATTTTCGTGATTTTTGAGTTTCTCCTTGTATTGTATGGTGATTTTTCTTGTGAAAGGTGATAATGGCACTGCCTTTCTGACGGTATTGACACTTAATGCTTCTAAGCTCTCATTCTTCTTTATGGCCTCCTCAATCTGAGTGGCTAGAGGTACATCTTTCTTCGCTACAAGGCTTGTTGCTTTTCCTGAATTCTAAAACTGGAAAAGCAAAGCATATAAGCACCAAAGAGTCGCATCAATTCATACCAACAAAAAACTAGTAACATTGTTAGGGAAACCCATAAAAAAGTTGTTAGGATATACGCAAATGTAACTGTGGCACCCATACGAGCAGATCTTCCAGTTCTTTCAATTCTTGTGTTAATTTTGTTGCTAATGGTATGAAGGTCAAAATTAATGGTATGAGAGAATTCAACATACTTTCAAATAAAATTAAAAATGTTCAATATGTAGATACTTTTTCTACAAATTTAATTTTAATATCAAAATTAACACAAAATTGAATTGTGATGTAATTTTTTCTAAAAATAATGTAATATTTAAGAATCGAGAAACTAAGGAAATAATTGGTGAAGGGTTTATACAAAATGGATTGTATGTTTTAAATTATAAAAAAACTAATTTTAATATTACAAAAGGATCTAGTAATAAAAATGAGATTTGACATAAAAGACTTGATCACCCTTTCGATAAAATTTTAAACCTTATTTTAAATTACCCCATACTTAATAACATTAATTGTGATATTTGTAAACTTGCTAAACAAATAAAACTTTCTTTTCTCTTATCAACTATAAAAGTAAAAACTTATTTGATTTAGTTCATCCGATGTGTGGGATCCTGCACCCATAATTTCTTATAACGGGTTTAAATACTTTGTTATTTTTATTGATGATTTCTCAAAGACAACTTGATAATATTTGTTAAAAACAAAGGAAGAAGTGTTTAATTATTTCTTTGAATTTGTAAATAGAATAGAGATACAATATAACGATAAAATAAAAAAAATTGATCCGATAATGGAACCGAATATGTAAACAATATATTTGCATTATTTTGAAAAGAAAAAAGAATTATACATCAAATTTCATTCATTCATACACCCGAACAAAACGGAGTGGCGGAGAAAAAAAATAGACATTTATAAGAAATAACTAGCGCACTATTATTTCAAAATAAAGTTCTCAAAATATATTGGTCGGATGCTATCCTTAGTGCAAATTATTTAATTAATCGCCTACCTAGTATTACGATAGAAAATAAATTTCCTTTAGAAATTCTTTTCCAACGAAAAATAAACAAAGATCATTTAAAGGTTTTTGTGTCACACCCCAGAAATAATAAATCGGATTAGGGGTGATTAATCCCGCCACGTACGCACGACGAGACGTGCGTACGAAAGGCTAAATGAATAAAATAAGATAAATCTCATAATAAACAAAATAATAATAATACAAAACAATAACAGTCCAGAATATACAGTAAAATACAACGCCAGACACCGGCGGGGCTAACTCTATCGGAATGGGTAGCAAAATCTCTCAAATAAAGCCCAAAGAAAGAAACAAAAACCTGATACCCGATAAGTCCTAATCATCTACCCGTCTCACTGTGCTGATGCGATGAAGCACCTCTGATATCACGCAGGACTGTCCCTAGCACTCGCTCCAAGAAAATCCTGAACCTGAAATACCTGGATCCCACAACCACCGTGGAAACGTGAGTAATTTAAAAATTACTCAGTACGGATTTAGATCCAGCCTTAAGATTTGATCTTCTTTCCTAGACTGGACCCAAAAATCGATACTTATATTTGACATGCAATAGTTATCTATTTAAATAGTAAAATTATAGTTAATATGTCTCTTTAATAATTCACTATGATGCGATGACATGCAATGACAGATAAACACAAATTATAAAAATCTGTGGATAATAATATAATATATAATAAATATATATATAAGATACGAGATTTAAAGCACCCGTATATATATAACCCAGTTGCAGATCATCAATCCATCCACAAGCGGGCACGTGATCGGGCCCTGGACTTGTGACTTACCTAAGCGGGCACGTATTCGGCCCAACTTACAAACTTAGGATTTTCGAGTAAGCAGGCGCCAATGCCCTGAATACCCTGGGAAAATTCAGCCTCCCGGAGCGATAACGCCCTAGGAGAGTGACGGCTAAAAGCACGTACTCGGTATTCTAAATCTGATGATCCACCTCACAGAATAATAATAATATAATAAAACAAAATGGATTAAGAAGTTATGCTTTCAGTTGCCATATCGTCAAAAGAAGATAACTACCCAGGAAATAACAAATCGGAAACTAATACAAATGGGAGCCTACATTGTACCAACTAAGGGTCAGAGGACCGCATCCCGAAAATAATGACAAAATAAAATATAATACAGATGGGAGCCTACACTATACCAACCTGGGGCCAGAGGACCGCATCCCGAGAAATGATAAAATGACATATGATACAAATGGGAGCCTACATTGTACCAACTAAGGGCCAGAGGACCGCATCCCGAGAAATAACAAAACAGAGTAGAATCCAGACTCGGATATGGACGCCCACACTAAATACTGAAAGACATGGCATCATAATCGCTCAAATTTAGATTAAAAATCTTAATCATATTAAGAATATTAAAAATATAATATTGATCAAAAGAAAAACACTCTGACACGGCCGAACCCGCCAAATGACGGGGTCGGTGGATAACCGACAAGCAAAGGTGCGCAGTGTATATACAGACCAAGGAGAATGTAATACGTTGGTCTGGTTATACAAGACAACCTCAGACTAAGATCACCCGGCCCGCCTCTCAGCACTTTTCCATGCATTTTGCATGATTAATTGCCTAACTTAATTTATAATTAATGATATTAATAATATTAACCTACTAATTATAATCTATAATTTTATTTATTTAATTCTAACCTAGTCTTATCTCGGGACTATTTCCCGAGTCCTACTCCTATCCTGTCTACATACAGTATGACATGATATGACATGCGAATGCGGGTATGTCTCGAATATGCTGGTCAATTTACCGGATGCACATGATAGGTCAGATTAAGTCTCTAATCATTTTTTATCAGAAAACATCGCAATTCAGATTTATTTTAAAAACAATTTTATTTTCGGTTTGGGTTCCTATTTCTGAAGAAAGGAAATCAAATCCCAGAAAACCGTACCTAGGAGTGCTGGTGATGATCGCGGAGTCGCTCTACTCTAGAAGTAGTACGCCGGCCTCGGGGTCGGCGTCTGCGTATGTCGGGCCGTCAAGATAAATTTCAAGAACCTATGAAGTCAAAATAGATTAAATTGACGAGTATCCTAATCACATTGGGTCTGGTTTGGTCAGGGTATACCGGACCCTCAATTGAAATTATCATTATTTAAGTTTGTGTTTTAAGATTATATTTATTTTGATTTAATATAATTGAGTTAAATTTTATTTTGATTAATTAAGCTAACTAATTATTATCACTTAATTAAATTAAATTTATAATTAGGATAATTAATTATTTAGGAATAGATAAATTGATTAATATATAATATTTTATATTTAATATATTTAGTATTATTCTTATTAATTTAAAAATAGAGAAATTAATTAATATATATATATATTAGAATATTATTATTCTTATTAATTAAAAATAGAGAAATTGATTAATATATACTTTAAAATCTAAATTATTATTTTATAACTCTTAATTATTTATAATATATTCTTTAATTATGTTTTATTTTATTTATACTAGTATTATTTTTATAATTTAGAGATTATTAATAGAAGTAAGAGAAATTAAGGAAACTTAATTAAATGAAACTTAATTTAATTTAACGTGTTTGTTTTAATTAAACTGTGTTGGCGTTTTGAGATTATATTTATTTTGATTAATGTAACTAACTTAATTTATTTAGATTAATTAAGTTGGCTTAATGTTATTACTTAATTTATTTAATTATAATTAGGATAATTAATTATTTAAAAATAGAGAAATTGATTAAAATATAATATTATATAATTAATATTGTTCTTATTAAAAAAATAGAGAAATTGATTAATATATATATATATATATATATATACATTTATATATTTATTAATATTATTCCATTATTAAATAGAGAAATTGATTAATAGGTATTTATATATATTAATTAATGTTATTCAATTATTAAAATAGAGAAATTGATTAATATATATTTTATATTATAAATTATTATTATACTTTATATATTATTTTATAACCCTTAATTATTTATATCTTATTCTTTAATTGTATCTCATTTTATATTTTAATATTATTTTCATTAATTAGAAAATATATTATATAAAACTAGAATTAAAAATCAAAATCAAAATGAAAGAAAAGAAATTCAATTAAACTTAAATTTAATTAATGTTTGTATTTAATTTAAAATGTGTTGGTGTTTTAGTGTAACATCTATTTTGATAAATATAACTAGTTTAATATATTTGTATTAATTAGATTTTAAAAGCTTAATCAATAAAATCTTATTTTATGTTATTTAGTATGTTAGTCTTTTAGGCAGAATTGTAAAAGTTAATAAAAGAATAAAAGAAAAAAGAAAATAAATAAATAAAATACGTTGTAGACTAAGTAAAGTGTAAACCAATGATATTTAAGAAAGGTAAACCTAGTTGAACTTTCATCAATGATAGAATAAAATTGAGATTAGCGAAATCTGATATATGAGGTAACCAAAATTGAACAGGTCATATTCAATTTTTTTTTCACGCTAAATGAGAATATGGGAGTTGGACACTGATAACTGTACAGTGAATCGATAGCTTAAGAAATATTCTTGTGATTAATTCAACTTGTCATGTTGTTATTTTGTTCCTTAACAGATCCGTTAACAAGTCAAGTACTTCACAAGTTTGTTCTTATACATTTCTCTTTCATAGAATCTATTTGTTGTTAAAAATCGTGAATGAAACTTTACAAGACCAAACATCTAACAAGGCTGACAACACCACATCTTAGACAATCAATAGCATATTCAAGCAACAGGTCTCAACACTGACACAAGGCTCACACAGCTTGAGAAGTAAGGAAGATGTTACCGCAATTATGATCAAGGCTGCAATGGGTCGAGTCTGCTGCCAAGGGGTGCAGCGGCGAGCTTAGGTTTGTCGTAGCGAGTCAGGTCCGTCTTGGTAGTTTTTAAACAAACTTAGTTATTCTATCTTTTCAGTTTATGCATTTTAGAGCATTCATATTTCATTGTCAAATTGATTATTAAATCTCATTTTACAATTATCATTTGAATTTCAGAGATGCAGAGACTAGCAAAATTAGACAATTATTTAAATTTGACAGTCCATTTAACAAGCTACGTCAACGAAAAAACAGAAAATTAATTATGACAGTGTCATTTTAACAATTTCATTCTGTTTAAAGATGTCATTCTTAAAATAGATTGTCAATTTTATGACGTAGCATAAAATTTTACTTTTGACAATCGTCACCAATATTGATACTCTTAGTATCGCTATAAACTAACCAATTAACTTCAATTCATATGCATAATCTGAAATAATTGCTCTTTTGGATAGAAAATTCCATCGAAGCAAAAATTTATTACTTTAACATTTGAAACTTTTAATTTTTAATTCTTCCTTTGAGTCTCAGATAGTTAAAATTGAAGTGGATGATATTACCAAGCTTCACAGCACTAAATGGAGAAAACAATATTGTTCCACATAATATTTTGATTAGACAAGTTTATTGTGCTATGTTTTCTATTTTTTGAAGACCAAGTATAAGAAAACTAATCTAAGATTAGAATTGATGAATTTCTGGTGGCAACTTAATCCTAATGTGATTTGCCAATAGGTTTTCCTCATCCACTAAATTTCAAGACCTATAAGATTGGTTCGACAACAAGGACTTCCATGGGAGCATCATCATTGTGCAAATGCAGAGACTAAAAACAAAGGCACCTTCGATCTTGCCCCCACCAAAACATGGCAATTGATTTTGTTGCAGAGGCTCTAGATGAAGGTCTCGCAGGTGTTGCTGGCCGAGGTGGGGGTCGAGGCGATGCTCAGGAAAACCATGGCAGCAAGATGGAGAGTGGTTGTGCTCCAATACAAGGTCTGTGCTGATTGGTGAGCAACTCTTACTTAATTCACTCTCATTTCCCAATTTACCCTTTAGTGAAAGGTAGCTTTATTTTGTTTTGGAATGTGCTTTTCTCAAAGCTGTGGCAATGTGAACTTTGTCTTTCAAGGTGTATGCAATTGTTGTGGAGCTGCTCAGCCAGCTGGAGCTGGTGGAGGCAGTGGTGGAAGGGGGAGAGGCTGTGAAAGTGGTGCTAGCATTGGTTGTGACCGTTCTGGTACTGGCCCTACTGGGCTTTTTGGTCCAATGATTGGTCCTGTCTGATGTAATCATCTTTGAATTTTCATCTGACTTTCTTTCTTTATGTTTTAACTAAGGAAATTTTCATGTTGGCTATTTAATTGCATTAATGTAGATAAGTTTTCTGGCAAATTTATAAGTACATGCAAGTGCATTTTATGTTGGGGATTTTCATGTTGTCTTGATACAAAATATTGCAGGTGTGGGAATATAAACTAGGCAAAAGGTACAAAGTGTAATATTAGTAACACCAACAAACCGGGGCACAATGAAGGTGGTGTAAGGCAGTTAAATGATAAGCTTATTCATTTTCGCAATTAAGTTGTTGATTTCAGCCAACGCTACCTTTTGTTTTGCGAAATCACAACCCCAATAGAGATTTTGTAGCCGTCTTTTGTACTCTTTTTCAGAATTTATGTCGGTATCTTAATTTAGTTCTTGTATTGCCCTTGTTCTAGACAATCAATAGAGATTTGGTAGCTTTAGTTTTTTCCATCAAGTGTTATAAAATCTTAAATGTTGTTCTCATTTTTAGTTAATGCTTGAGCAAGGTTCATAGAAAATCTCAATCAACACTATTTTTTTTAACAATTATAATTGACCTTGTATATTAGGTTTGAACGGTCAGTTCGGCTGCTATTTGAGAAAAAAATGTCATGTATATAATATGAAAAATATTACTTGTTTATAGCACTATATATCATTAAGTTTTTAGAACATAGTTATTGATAGTAGTTAAAAATTAAATTATTACATATAAAGATCTATGCGTAAGAGCGAATATATTTACTAGTATAAATGAAAAGGGTATCATGAAATGAAATTCGGGAAGAAAACGAGAGAATGCATTATGAGAAAGAGGAGGGGAATCACCTCTTTCTTTGACTCGGTCATTTCCTTTTCGGTCTCTTTAGCCTGCCCTTGTAGGTGTGCGAAGCTACAATGGATCAATTGGAGGACAAATCAAGTTGATATTTCTTTTTTTTTTTTACTTTCTTTTAGAGGTATACTTATATTTTAATTTCCTTTTTTATATTTTTTTCCTTTCTTTCTTATTATCTGTATCAACTTTTTGTCACTTTGCTTTAATGAAAATTCATAGTAGGTTTCTCGCCCACTATATAAAAAAATAGCCAATTATACGTTAATTAGGAAGCCTGAAGCTAACTAGCATGGTCTATTTGCATAATGTATGTTCATAATAATTGACATACAACGAGATAACTAATTGAAATAAGTACCCCTCAGGCCATCACCAAGAAAAAAGAAGTAGAATAATGTGCGTACGTACATTGAGGGTAAGTTTCAACACTGTTAAATTTGATTTTCCCAATTATGTCCAAAATTTGTCATTCTTCAAGCTATATTTCAAGCAAGCTAGATAGAAATATCCCAAAACCTACTCAAAATGATGTCCTTTTGTGGAAACTTTGTGGAATATGTAATTTTTACGTGGTCATATAAAACTTTTACATTGTCACATTGTATGCTTTTTAATAGTTAATAAATTCAATAAATCATTCAGTCTATTTTTTTAATGTTGCCGAGTTAAGATACTTCTAAATAAAATTCCTAATATATTAAACCTGCAAGATCAGATTATTTGACAAACGTTAATTTGCACTTTGGGCGATATGCAAACACACAAAAAAATACTTTATCACTTCCGAAATTTTGATTTATATTGCTTACTAAATTCTTCATATAAATTTTTGTGAGATATAAAATGTTTCTATCACTAAATGAAAAAAAGCTTCACTCATGGTTGTGCAAGGTATTTAATAACGGTTCTTGAACCATTAATAAAAAAGGGTTAGTAAAAGTTAGAAGAAACCGTTAGTAAAAGGCAGGCGCTGGGAATGGTTCACTAGAATCTTTGGTAACGTTTATATATAGAAAAATTTTAGTATAGCTTTAACTACAGTAATGGTTCTTTTGTTCAAACCGTTAATAAAGATTTTGCGCAAAAATTTTTTTACTATTTTTGTAACGATTTATTGTCAATAACTGTTAGCAAAGCTTAATTTTTTTTTCATTTCATTTTTGGGCGATTCTAGCTTCTTTCTCTTAACAGTTACTAAAGTTTTTTTTATTTCTTCGTAACTTTCAAAGAGAATCAATTTAGAGCGGTTCGCTAACTGAATAGAGAAATAAAAATTATTTTTGGAATTGTTGTTAATCAATTCATATGTCATCAATTGTAAAAGAATAACGATAAAATTAAAGGGTTGGGATCACTTGACAATGGATCATTTTAACAATGAATTTTTAAATAAATAGAAAAAATTTTAAAAATAGAAAAAGCTTATGAATATGTTCTTCTACTTATAGATTGATGGTGATTTAATTTTTATGTAATTTCAATATCATTTGATACTCCATTAAAGACCATCAAATTTTTACAATTTGTAATGATTATAATTTGACAATTTTTGATAGACTATCAAACAATAATGAAATTGCATGAGGTTTAAATTACCATTAATCTATAAGTAGAATAACGTATTCATAAGTTTTACTATTTATAAGATTTTTTTCATATTTATTTGAAAATTCATTGTCAAAATTATCAATAACCATTGTCAAGTGATTCCTTCCCAAAATTATATCAAATTGTACAAAGGATACATAATGTTACAATTCTTCTCAAATTTTGCACCAGATGAACTTGATTATAAAATGAAGAAATGAAAGCACCCTAAATGAAAGAAATGAAATGGACCCGAATTAATTCAAACTATTGCTGAAAGAAACCTGACACCTGAAAGAAAGGAAATGGACTATTGTTGAAAGAAAATGAAATTAATTATTGCTGAAAGAAATGAAATGAACCTGAATTAATTCAAACCTGACACCTGATGTTTTTGCTAAATATAAAAAACAAACCTGACACCTGCTAAAAGAAATAAAAGCATCCTAAACTAATTCAAACTTAGCAAACAAATTTCTATCACATAGCAAAATCATTCCAGTTCACAAACTATTCCTGGTACCAATGCCAATACCATCCGGTACTGGCCAGACATGGAGCAAGGTCCCAAAGGTTCATGTTAACCAATCCAATATATACTAAATTAATCAGTAGCATCACTACATTACACGTATAACCATTGGTGGGGGGGTGAGTAACAGTCAACAAAAAGTTACCTTTTTTGTTAATTTTAAATTCAGCATTCATGAAATAATATTTCAAGCTAAACCAAGCATCTTTTGGATTTGCATGAAATCTCACAACTTGATTCCAAAAATTAATGAAAGTACTTTATTTCAATTCAAAAGAGGATGAATATAAATGAAAAGCAAAGTGCAGTGAAACACACAAGCCCCGGCTGGGTATCCTTAGGAAACCTTTCCCAAGCAAAGTGAAACACACAACTTACATTAAATGCATCTGACATAAATTTTATTGAATATAAATAGAAAACTAAACTGGGATTAAGTGATCAATCTTAGTTCTAAGCCAAGAGATGCTATCTGAGATGAGATCGCTGTCCAATTGAAGCCAGCTTTCAATCTTCCCACTCAATTCCTTTAGCGAAGCCTCCAACCACTACCCCGACGCCATCACTCTCCTCCATAGAGCCGAGTTGACTATTGCGAATGGAGGAGAGGGCAGCTAGATTTTCGACAGTAGAGAGGAGCAGGAGAGGAGCAAGAGAGGAGCGGCGGAGAGGAACGATAGAAAGAGCGGCGGAGAGGTCTAAGAGCGCAGTCGACGGAGAGGAGTGTGCCAAATAAAATTAATAACAGTTTGTTTACTAAAACCGTTATAGAATATTTCAGAGGTAATTTCAAAGCTCCGCCAAAGGTTAAATGCTTCTTTTGGCTATTACTTATCAAATTCTTGAGCTGCACGTAGGGCTGCAAATGAGTCAAGTTTGAGCTAACCGGATTTAGCTTAAATTCGGTTCATAAAAATTCGAGTTGAGTCGAGTCGAGCTCGTGAAACGTTTCGAGCTGAAAAATCTAGCTCAAGCTCGGATCGTTACTATTCAAGCTAGCTCACGAACTGACTCACGAGCCAATACATATACGTCGACTCGGTTTGATATTTACATTTAGTATATTATAAACTATAAATTCAATATATCTACAAAAATGATACATGAGTTAGTACAAAATTGATATATCAAAAATCTATAATTTTAATAAAATCTTTGCTGCACTATTTTGAATGGATGAACCAGTAAAAAAACTATCGAGTCAGATATATGATCCAAGTCATGAATAAGTACGATAAGTCATTAAGCCGCTGAGATGGTGAGATCACGAGAGATAATGAGAGATGAATTATCAAATTAGAGTTTAGCAGGAAAATAGCATATAAACTATTATTATTCGAGCCGAACGAGCTACGAGCCAAGCCAACCCCAACTCAAACTCAGCTCATTTAACTATCGAACAAGATTAACTCAAACAAAATTAGCTCGAACTAGATTGACTCGAGCCAGATTAGTTTGAACTCGAATCAAATTCGAGCTGAACCACGAACCTGAGCTTTTTTTGTATAGCCCTAGCTGCACAGTCCTAGGGTGCCACTTATGCAACTCACAACACGTAGAATCAGTAGATCACCTCATCATGTAATGTCCATTCTTGACAGCTATCTGGACAGCTGGGACAGAGAGACTAAACCTGACACATGCCTCACCCGGTAACATGGTTCGAGCAAGGTTTTAAAATGCGGAATTCAATATATGTGCGGAAGACCGGTGCATACCGCATATACGGTATGCGGGCGCATTTGCGGATTTATATATGCGGTAGAATCTAATTCATATAATGCATTTCACAAAGAGAGCATTTTCAACAGCTTCAACAGCTTCAACCTCATCAAATTCCACATATTCAAATCCCATTGGCTGGTCAGTCCTATCAGTTAGAATGGTAACCCTATTGACAGTTCCACATGATTAGAAGTGTTGTCGCACTTCTTCAGGAGAGCACCCATAGTCGACCTGCATTAGGATTTAGTAACTTAGATTTCAATAATATAGAGAATAAAGAGAGATGAATCTTGTGGCATGGCTTTACATTGGAAGTTTGGGCACTACAGAGCTTGCATCATGCACCAATATACCAAAAGGATGGCTTGACCTAAACCAGCCGGATGCCAAATTAAAAGCTTGAGCATGTCCATTATTTCATCTTTCTTTTGTTTAGTTTTTCTCGTCTTTTTTTTTTTACATTAGATTAAATTAATGCAGGAACCAGGCTTCACTAATAGCCCCATTTCATGGTCTGGCAAATATCGCCAATTATTGCCTACTAGTACCAGAAAGCACACTGCAAAATACCAAAACAGCCAAGTGCATTGCCAGGTTGCACCAGAAAAAAATGCAATGAAGTGCTTATTAATTATTATTACTCCCTATCATCTATTAATGGTGGGATGCTTCTTAATCACTTTACTGGTAAAAAAAATGTCAGTACAGGGCATGAATTCTAATAGAGAAAATGGGTATTAAGTTCCTTGTTGTGCTTGTTAATAGAAATTTACACTCCCACCACTGTAAATATTAATTCAAATAGTTTTTTTAAGCAATGCAAACCAGAAACTACAAATCCACTACAAAATCGGGAAAATGGCTCAGCGGCCTGATTAATAAGAAGCACACGATCAGAAAAAAAAAAAAAGGAAAATGGGCTCAAAGATAGTACCTGTAAATCGTCACTGCCTCACTGGACACGGTCTCCTCCAATATTCCCTTTTTCCTTCGCTTTGCTGAAGCTTTGAGAGAGAGAAAGAGGAGATCAACTAGGTTTCAGTGGCGCTAGGGTAAAAAACTTTGGAGAGGAGAGAGAACGGGAGTAAAGTTTTTTATTTTATAAAACTTTGTATAAATTTTTGAAGCTTGGTATATGAATTAGCATTTTTCCGCACTCTTCTACTTAGTCTCAATTTTGTTTGACAAATTAATTCATCAAAATAATAATTATATTCTTACTTTTTATTATTTCACAGAGTGTCAAACAAACCCTAAGTTTAATAGAGTTCCTTTTCAGCCTATGATATGTATTAGGAACACGCCATTACAATGCACAAAATTTTAGTTTCTTTAATTTCAATTAGCAATCTTTTCGATCACTACCTCAAAATTTTCTAAAATACCATTGATCATTTCTTCTTATGATTTTCATTATAAATTGTGTTTTATCTAGGGGTCTAGTGTTAAATTTCATCATAATAAATAAGTAAATAAAAAAAAAAAAGAACATGCGATATAATAAAATTCGGCTATAATAAGCCTAAGTCTCTGGGACCCACAATCACCAACAGTGGATTGCACCAAGTCACTATAACAAGTAAGTCTTATAACTGCGAACCTCTGATCCCTTACACCAAATAATACGACAAACGTCGGCCAAAGAGAACAAACAAGGTGTGAAGACACGAGTCTCACAAAGAAAAATAAATAAGAACTAATGCATCTCACTCTCTTTGACGTATTATAAAGTAGCCTTGAGATTAAAACTATATATATATATGTGTGAAGGTTTAGCACAGACAAATGATGGTTAGGGTTTTACTTAAGAAAATCATCAAATTCTGAGAAGATAAAGGTGTATATATAGATATACACCAAAACTGATAAGAAACCAGGTGTATCCATTGCAACGGTCAGCTAACTATTGCAACATTAGGTCAGGGTAACTATAGCGAGTATAACCATTGTAATGGATATAAGATCCATTACAACAAATATGAGAGAAATCAGCTTTGGATCTTTTGGCTAAGTTTGTATACAAATGATTTAATTCTTTATAATGGATATTGGGACTCATTATAATAGTTGGATACTATAATTTTGGTTGAGGTCATCCATTACAATAGATAGTAGATCCATTACAACGGTTAGGATATGGTAAATCTCTGAAGTAATTTGGATAAAATTTATAATAAACTGATTTGATCCGTTATAGCGATTATGATAATCGTTGCAACGGTTATGTCATAATATCTCTATTTTACTCACTTTCATTTCAAGAATCTTTTGATAACCTTTATTTATTATAATTTTAAAATATCCTAACCCTTTATTGAGATCTTCACGCATGCTCTTCTGCTTAAGATTTAAACCTGCGTGATAAATAAACTCAAAGAAATAGTTAAATGCATATGTAATTATTTTATAAATTAGTAAATATAATTTTATAAAATTCTTCAGAATTATTTATAGCAACAATCTTCCCTTTTTGATAATTTATAAAATAACCATATAGTTATATATTATAATTTTGAGAATTAATCCCTTTATGGAAATTTAAAATTGATATTATACCAAAATATTTCTCCCCTTTGGTTTGAAAATCAGAGAAAAAAAAAGAAAATTCGGTATGACTCCCACTCAAAAAATATGCATTCTCTCATTCAACTAAATAAAATTGCAATGAAAGAACATAAAATAAAATAAGCACAAGATACATTGTGTTGTTGAGTGTTTAGGGGTTTTATAAAAAAATATATGTTATCTAATTCTTAGTATCAATATGAAGAACTTCTATGTTTTCTTCTTTATTTTCAGCATAGGTGCAAAAATTAATAAAATTTTAAAATATTTTTTCCATGGTTCCAAAAAAATGATCCAAGTAAGACGACTATAATAATCTACAATCATATAAACATATATTTTTCTTGCAAGACTCATAATGCTTATCGATCCAAATAAGTCCATATGAATCAGTTGGAGTGGCATATCAGTTGATACCATATCCTTGGACTTAAAGCTACTTTTTTATTATTTTCCTTGAACACATGCATCACACAAACTATTAATTTGCAATTTATGACCTGATAGTCAACAGACTAACTCTAATTGAACTAATTTTTTAATTGAATCAGTGAATATGTGATATAGCCTTTATGAATCAGATGTTGTAGCATTGAGACATAATTCATCATGTTCAAAATGACAAAATTTGATAATATATGTTTTTATTTCGTTCATCTGTCTATACTGAATCATCATCTATATATCTCATTAAATAATAAGACCTTGCATCAAACTTGATATAATAGCCCGCATCACACAGTCTACTCGCATTTAGTAGGTTATAGTTGAAAAAATCAATAAGATATAAATTTAAAATGATAATATTTTGATTTTCCAAAGTATCTAAGTCTATAATCTTATTCTTTCTTTGATCACTACTAAAAATTACCGTTCCACCATCATATGAATCTAAAAATTTAAAATTTGATTTATCATTGGTCATGTGATGCGAGCAATCACTATCAATGATCTATACATTATCTTTAAAACATGATACTAAACAAACATCATTGTTACATCATGAAGAGGTTGATGTGTTATCTATGCTCCCGTCCATATCTATTTGATAGTTATCTTTCTCGACATTTGTCATGAGAGCTTGACTCAGTTCTTGATCATTTTTTAATTCTAAACGGGAGTTCTTCACTCCAGTATTAACTTGATTATTCTCTTCATATTTACTGATTAGTGAATCCCACGTATCATTAGCACTTGTCATGTTGTCAAATAAGAATTTCTTTGATTCACTAATGACATTAAGAATAATATTAACTGCATAATCATTATTTCTCTTATCTATTTTGGACTCTGTAGTTAATTCTTTGGTGCTCTAATTAAACCGTGGTATACACCCATTTTCTATCATTTCTCAAATGTTAAGAATATTGAGGTAATTTACTATATATATATATATATTTTTCAATAAATGAAGCTATTGGTAGTTAGGCCAAATATCAGGGGTTCTTTCATAAATCTCCATAATGTCATTTGGTGAATTCAATACAACCTGCTCTGAAGAGAAAGAACACGCGATGTAATTGTTGTACTAAACGATTTCTTTGATTTGTCGATTTGTAAAATAATAAACTTGAATTTTATAATTTTTATATTTTAGTTATTTTGTAGGAATTCTTACAAGCAAAATCAAGAACCTGGACAAGAATCAAGTACTTGGATAAGAAAATAAGTCAAGACATAGAATAAGATATTTAGAAGGTTTTTGATTTTATAATTATTTAATTTAAATCAAATTAATTGAGTAAAAACAAGTCGAAAAAAGCTAAAATCAATAAACTATTATCTAGTCATATTCATCGGACTTTAGAATATGATGTGCTAAGAATTTGAAATAGTTAAAAATATAAAATTTGTAGATATATTTCTTACCTTTCCAAAATATCTTTAATTATTTAATTCTGATATCGTATGAAAAAGTTATGAGTAAAATAGTCAGCAATGCGCAATAAACTATTGTGTAACAGTTGCAAACCGTTCTGCAACGGTTTGCTGAACTTCATCTTTATAGTTGCTGGTTCTAAACCGTTGGAAATGGTCCAAATCATTGTATAATAGTTTGTAAAGAAAAAGACAAAAATAACGACTAGTAACGGCTATATTCCTACAAACCGTTATAACGGTTTGCAAGCAGAAAACTTTTCTGTTTTCAATCAGATTTTAGACTATGATAATCTCTGAATTTGAAAATGATAAAAAAATAAAAATTATTTATCTTTTTCTTATCTTTCCAAAATATTTTTGATCATCCATATCTGACATTGTATGAATAATATATGATTAAAATAGTCAGCAGTGCGCAATAAACCATTGTGTAACGGTTGAAAACCGTTCTATAACAGTTTATGCGCAGAATCACTTTTTCAGAGTTACTTTTTCTATATAAAGGTTGCCTCTTTCTTCCCTCAAGAGTAGAAGTTCATTCTAGCAAAATATATTCTCATATTTAAAAGAGCAAAATCATTATAGAGATAGCAACCAACTTTAAGCTAATTGACAAAATTCAAATACTCAATTAAATTGGTTTAACCTCTTTCTCTATTATCAAATTCAAAACTTTAGTCTCTCTTCCTTTCTCTAGTATCTCATCTAGCCTTGAGCTAGCACCTTCGAGGCATTGTGCACTCGCATCTTTGGAGCCTTTGAGCTCGCTCCTTCAAGACGTGATCTCGCTCCGGCCTTTCACCTTTCATTTGCTTTGTGTGAGAAGGGAAATGTTCAACTTTGTAAATTGTTACTTCATTTAGTACATTGGCTCGACCTTGTTACCGTGTCGGGGATCGGGAGTCCCGAAGAGTAGGATCGTCAATATCTGAACTCCGTTAAAACCCTTGTGTTTGTGTTTCTCTCACTCTTCTCTATTTACATTCTATTATAATATTTTTATTCGAAAATTGTGATTGAATTACTTAAATTTCCTTATTTAGTTTAAATGCTTCCGTCATTATTGTGTAATTAAGTCATTAGACCCCGATTATTATTTTTTCCAGCAATAATGAAGTTCGGCTATAACGAGACTACATCTCCGAGACTCACAATCTCCAACAATCGATTGTACGGAATCAGTATAACAAGCAAGTCTTACAACTATGAAGTTTCAATCACTTACACCAAGTAACAGGACAGTCGTCAGTCAAAGAGAACAAACAAGGTGTACAGACATGAGTCTCACAAAGAAAAACAAACAAGAACTAATGGATCTCACTCTCTTTGAGGCATTGCAAAGTAGCGTTAAGATTAAAATTGTATAGCTGTGAAGGTTTTAGCATAAATAAATGACGGCTAGGATTTTACTTAAGAACATCATTAAATTCTGAGAAGATAAAGGCATATATATAGAGAAACATCAAAATCGACAAGAATTGGGTGTATAGTTAGCTAACCATTGCAACGGTTGGATCTCTAGCGAGTATAATCGTTACAACGTATGTAAGATCCATTATAACGGATATGAGAGGAATCGGGTCTGGGGCTTTTTGGCCAAATTTTGTGTATAAATGATTTAATCTGTTATAACGGATATTGAGATCCGTTATAACGGTTAGATACTGGAATTTTGGTCGAGGCCATCCGTTATCAAGGATAGTAGATCCATTGCAACGGTTAGGCTATGGTAAAGCTCTAGAGCAATTTGGACAAAATTTATATTTGATTAATTTAATATGTTATAATGGTTATGATAACCGTTACAACGATTAAGTCATAATACCTCTTTTACTCAGTTTAATCTAAAGGCTCTTTTGGTTACTTTTATTTATTACAACTTTAATCTATCATAGCCGTTTCTTGAGATATTCATGCATACTTTTATTCATTACAACTTTAAATCTATAAATCAAATAAACTCAAAGAAACAGTTAAATGTATATGTGATTGTTTTATAAATTGACAAATATAAATTTATAAATTTTTAAGAATTATTTATAACAATAAACCGTTAGTAAATGAGTGTTAGTTAGGTCCTTTCTATTGTAACAACAAACCGTTAGTAAATGAGTGTTATTTAAATTTTTATTTAAAAATTTTAAAATTTGCTCTAATAATAATACAAAATATTAAATATTTATACATCATTTTAAAAAATTTAAAATAATTATTTAGAAAACTCTAAAAAAAGAACATTTTTGTATCCTAAAAGATATTTATATGAAAATTTTATGAAATATCATAAATCAAAATTAAAAAAATAACAAAGTATTTTTATTGAGGTGATAATATGTCAGTCAAAATATAAATGTTTTCATAATAATTTGTCTATATGTGTGTGTATTAATCAAGGATTATCTAATGTTTGATAATAAAAAAAAAGTGTCAGTTTTCTGCTGGAACTAACCATATCAGCGAGTGAAATTCTCTATTAAACTTGAAACAACCCAACCGACCAGTACACAAGATTTTCGTCCAAATATCCAATTTGCTCCATTAATTTATTGGACAGTTTGTTTAATTCTGTGGTACATATGCATATTAATTCACTATTTCGGACTTTTACGTGGAACTAATTTGCACTGTTATATTCGATAGGAATGTTGTTTACTTATATCATACGGAATAAAAATTATTGCGAGTTAGAAATCCATCTCTATCTCATTTACCGACTAAAAATTTAATAAAATCAGGGTCGTTCTTCATACTCCCCCCCCCCCCCCAAAAAAAAAAAAAAAAAAAAAAAAAAAAAAAAAAGTGGTTATTAAATAAAAATTATCCATTTATAATGAAAAAAATATTTCTAATAACAAATTTTGTATTAAACAATTTTTTTCAAAGTCTTAAAGATATGTAGAATAATAAACAATATCATTAACTACATGGTAGTTTAGTTAGAAAAAAAAGTTCTAATTTGTATCATAAATATATTACATTCATATAGGGGTGTCAATGGGTTGGTTCTATATCAAAAAATCTTGATCCATACCCGATCCGTGTAACATAATTAAATATTTATTAATTATTTTTATATTATTTAAATAATTAAATATTAATTAATTTATAATTAATCTTAATTAGTATATAATTAATATATATTTAAGCTTTAATTAGTATTAAATCATAAAATTATTTCAAAAAATATAATTAATCGGGTCGGGTCTGGCCGGGTTGACCCGAACCCGACTTGACCCGATTCGGATAAAAAAAATTAGATCCATACCGACTCATTTATTTTCGAATCATGTCAGGTCGGATCGGATCGGATCGGGTTAACCCGTCGGGTCAGATCAATAATTGTCACTCTTACATTCATCTCTTCTAAATGAGGAAACAAGAGAAGAATACATGAACCATCCAATCAACATAGATAAGGAGAGAAAAATTAAATTAATGGTAGAAAATGTTGATGATATGTAGTATAACTACAAAACTTAAAAGCCATTAATTTTTTTTGTATTATGAATTATGAATTTTCAACACCAGCCTGTTACAGTGTTGATTCCATCACAATTTGACATATTGCCTAACTCATATAAATTAATTAATGTTAGGCTAACTCCCAACTCTTTGTTTAACCAGTAGTGATCGATTTTGAGGTTTTAATGTCTGTATGGTGGTTATCTTGAATGGTTGTAATATTTTAGGCGGGATTATATTCCCAACACCGCAATAACAGAGGGAAGGGAAGGAAGTGTTTTGGTATGTTCTTTATGAACCATATATGTTTTATATATTTTTTTAATAAAAGCGGTGTATATATGGTTCATTATTTGTTTAAAAAAAAAAAGAGGCTGATAATAGTCCCAATCTTTTATCCCTATAAAAAAATCTCCAAATTAACTGTGGATGTCAAAACTGTTAATGAACGTCTCAGCGACAAAAGTCATCATGGTTCATGCACCTCTTCATTTCTTATCAAACACTATTTATATAAAATAGGTGGACTATTTACATGTGTTGAAATAGCTATTTATATTTATTGTTAAAGGAAATTAATATAACTGCAACATGCTTGCCAAAAATAGAGAGCAACGTGGTGTGATAACTGCTCAAGCAAATAATTTTTAGCCACCATTCTATTCATATTAATCATGTAATCATATAATTATACACACACATATATATAAATATAAATATGTAAAGTTATTGTAGTTTGTATATTAGACAACACATGATCTTTTGACTAAAATACTATTTTTACTAATGTTTCTGATAACTTACCTTTGTTAACAAAAAGTCAACAAGTAAATTTCTTTTGGCTCCAACACAATTTATACATGTCAATATTCATAGTTGTTATCTAGATTTATTTATATTGAACTGCATAATTATTCATACATGACTCAAGAAAAAAATTTAATCCAAAACTATTTATATAAATTATTTCAGCTAATAACATGGAAATTAATTGTTATTTATATTAATATTTTTTCAACTTATTATTGCAATCACATATCCGAGACATGAGCTTTTAACTATGATACTATTTATACTAAAGTGCTTGCTCTTTCACTCCAATGCTATTTATACCAACAACTAATGTTATTTATATTTGATAAATCAACTATTTACCTTAAGTATAGAAATATATTATTGCAACTGCAACATTTTTTTTACATTTGACATAGAATTTATTTTGTACTACTTATAGTTACACATAATCTTATTTATATTGATTACGCTAATTATTGAAAGTTTGTGCCACAAACTTTTTAACGGTGTTTGGCAATGATTCATGACAGTTCATCATTTATGAAGCTAATTATAGATACTAATGATGTCATTTATAGTAATTAAATAAACTATGAGTAAATAAATATTACAATTCCATCTTTGATGCCACTTGTTTAGTAATTATTGAAGTTATGTATAATTAGTCAAAACAAAATTCGAAGGAAATATATTGCCTAGAAGAAAAAAAACTAAAATTTATAGTATTCAAAGGAAGCAAATATGAAAATCTCAGAGAAAAATAACTGCTCCGTTGTTCTTCAAAAAATCAAAAGAAATAAAAATAGAAGCACATAACATCATATAATCAGATGTTATTGAAGATAATCATTAGGATTAAAAAATAAAGAGTTCACCAAAATAAGAAAGACAATTATGAATTCAAAATTATTATATAAAGTAAAACAAAGACACGAAAATAAAGAAAAACAAAAAATATTTTAAAAAAATATTATATAAAGAAAGTTGTGCAACCCAAGCAAAGAACACTCTAATTTCTTTGAAACCATTAAAGACTATAAAGTCCAAGAAGAAACGATGAGCCAGTGAAAAAGTGATCGATATATAGATATCAAAATACTTTGATTGATGCATTTCATCTTGTGAGGAATCTTGAACCGTTTTCAGTTTAATTGTCTATTCAGCATTATTCATAAAAAAATAATATATACAACAACAATAAAAAGAAAGAGAGAAATCATAATATTGCATCATGCATATGTGCATACAATAAGATTTTTTTTATTTTTCTTTATTAAAATGAAAATGACAGTGTGATGAACATCACATCAACATCATACATGTGTTTCATCGCTTCTCATGGAACATGCCTAATGATTTTCATCAGGAAAAGAAAAATAGAAATGAGAAATGAGAAATGAAAAATGTTGGTAGTTGGAAAGGAATAGAGAGCCGAGATAGACAAATGATTTTAAAGAGGGAACAATTTAGTTTTGAAAATAAATTAAATTTGAATAGAAGGACGCCTTTGGGTTGACTGAATTTTTTTTTAAAAATAAACGGATATGGTTGGGGATGGATTATGGGACAGAAGGACGGGGATAATTATATTATTCCTAAAAAAAATCAGCTAACTTAGATCCAGAGCCAAGAAAAATATAATTGTCTTAACTTTTCTTATCTTTAACCCTAATATCAGCTAACGTTTTGTAAATTTTAAGAGATGCGAGTATTGGAAAAACACACCTGGGTGGTTTTTAACGGCTGATTATATATCTTACGCCTATTTCTTATAACAAATTCTTATAATAAATTATTAGTATTTTATCCGTGCGTTGCTACGGTAATATCTTTTTAAAATATAAAAATTTATATTTTCATATGAAAAGAAAGAAAATAAAAATAAAGATAATTTAGTAATTAATATAAATTTTAATCATGAATACATAATTAATGTAAAATAAATACATAATTAAGAGTAAAGTTGACATTCATAATTTTAAAAAAAAAATTATAATTTATGGCAATCTAAGAAAAAATGAGATATTCAAAAAAATTAAAAAATATATTTATACTAAAGAAAATTTTCAAAATTTATCTCCTAAAAAAAATTAATTTTTACTCCAGAGTGAATATCCGGCTCCACCTAGGGGTGTAAACGGATCGGATATGGACGGATAATGTTCTTACCGTATCCGTATCCGTTATAATTTTTCGGATACGGATCAGATATTCGACGGATACCGGATATGGACCGGATATCGGACGGATATAAATACGAATATGGATATATTTCAGATATTAAATAAAAATATTGTATGTATCATTGAAAAAAAAATTACATAGTATTTTATGATAAAATCATTAATTATAAAAAATGAATATTAATTATAAAATTTAAATATTAATTATTATTATATTAGTAGTTTAAATGTATCAATAAATTATAAAAAAAATATGATACATTAACATAAATTAAATATAAAATAAATTAGATTTATAATGAATGCTAAAAATATAATTAAAAAACATATAATAGAAATATTTCGGATACATATTCGGATAAAATCGGATAATATCGGATCGGATATCTTCCGATAATGTCGGATATTGATGAATAATAGTTAAACGATCGGATACGGATAGGTAAGAGTCTTATCATATCCGCATCCGTAAAAGAATTTCGGATACAAATCCGAATACGGATATCTTCGGATACGGATACGGATACGGATCGGATCACGGATAAAATCGGATATTATCCGATCCGTTAGCACCCCTAGCTCCAGCCCTGAATATATTGTTACTAGTCTGAACGATAAAGGGGACCTTTGATGCTTGATCAATTAATTGACGAATCAAGTGTCACACATCACTTTCCTTAGACGAACCAATGGTAGAACTTTCTTACAATACAGAGATATTTAACAAATCTAGAAAATTCTATATAGTTGAAAGGCATTACAAGTAACCAGTCGAGTCTCTGTCTACGAATAATCCGCCTCCATGATAGCTCAACTTTTAATATTATAATAAATCTTCCAAGAATTTAACTTTTTTTTTTAAGAGTTGACATGTACAAACAAAAACATAATGTCCGGATTAAAATTTATCATATATTTTTATTTTCTGCTATATATTGATTCCCTCCTTTTTAGTTCTCACCTCCCCTCCCTTTCGCTCACCTCCTCTTTTCATCTCGGGAGTATACAGCGGTTTTATCATGTGAAAAAATATCATCTTTTTATGCAGCTAAAGTTTTGATCGTTTTCCATTCCCATAAAACTATATTAAAACGCAAAAAAACATTCATTTCTATAACAATAATATTACCAAAGCTAAGGGGCAATATCATGGCCAGAAGAATGTAACTTCGAAGTTGGAGAATAATAAATTAATCAGTTCCTGCGCCAACTCCAGGTACATGATGACATCATTGACACCCACACAAAATAAAATAAAGAAAAATTATCAACGTCTATAAATATGAATAACACCTTGATTCTTCTCCGCTCATTCATACCTTACAACAATTTCAAAAACAAAACACATCTTACTCCACATGTACACCTCTAGCTAAGTAATTAACACTGCCAAAAATGGAGATCATTTTATCAGTTTATATCCTTCCCTTAACTATAATAAAAAACTACTACCCGGAGCTCCTCTTGGCTCTCCTTTCCTTCCTCCTCCTCCATCTCTTCTACCATCGGGCCCAGTTACCGCTCAACTTTCCTCTCATGGGTGTAATACCACATCTCATATTCCGCTATGATAATTTACACGAATGGAGCACAAATTTGCTAAGGCAAAAAGGGTACACATGCATCTTGAAAGGCCCGGTGGGTACACCTATGGATTTCCTCTTGACATGCGACCCGGCTAATGTGAGCCATGTGTTCACCTCCCAATTCTCAAATTACCCGAAAGGCAAGGAGTTTGCTGTTATATTCGAGGTGTTAGGAGATGGCATATTTAATGCCGACTTTGACTCATGGGCCTTCCAGCGAAGAAAGGCTCACATGCTGATGACAGATGCAAAATTTCGGAACTTTGCATACCAATCCACCAAGGACAAGCTAGAAAATGGCATGTTACCGCTGCTCACACAGCTAGCCAAGTCGGATCGGGTTGTAGACATGCAAGATTTGTTCCTAAGGCTAAGTTTCGACATAACCTCCATTTTCACATTCGGGTTTGACCCTGGTTGCCTTGCACCAGATTTCCCGACTATACCGTTTGCTAAGGCTATGGATGAAGTAGAGGAAATACTCTTCTATCGTCATGTCATGCCTTACCCATATGTGCTACTCCAGAAGAAGTATAATTTTGGAACTGAAAAAAGGATGCAGATGGCTTGGAATGTCATAGATAAAGTTATAGCCCAATATGTAAATAAAAGAAAAGAGATCTCAAGTTCTCGATCAAGTGAAGAAAGGGATCGGACCGCTGATTTGCTGAGTTCATATATAGATTGCCAAAAAGAAGTCAATAAAGAAAGAGAAGAATTCAATAAGTTTCTTAGGGACACAACATTTAATCTCATGGTGGCCGGTCGTGACACGACTAGCTCAGCACTTACATGGTTCTTCTACCTCTTGCACAAAAACCCCCATGTAGAGGAAAAGATTTTGCAAGAACTCAAGGTATGTGCAAAAACAGACCCTACTTTCCCTAGTGTAGTTGAAATCAAGCAGTTGGTATACTTGCATGCAGCTCTATGTGAGTCGCTGAGGCTGTTTCCACCAGTACCTTTCAATCACAAGACAGCTACCAAGCCTGACATACTGCCAAGTGGCACCCCAGTCAACCATAAAAGAAGAATGCTCTTCTCTATTTATGCCATGGGGAGAATGGAGGGTATATGGGGGAAAGATTGCCTTGAATTTAGGCCTGAAAGGTGGTTATCAGAATCTGGTAAGATAAGGCACGAGCCGAGTTACAAGTTCATGGCGTTTAATTCCGGACCAAGAACTTGTTTGGGAAAAGATTTGGCATTTACACAAATGAAGGCAGTGATCGCAGCTATTCTGACCCGGTACCACGTCAAGGTGGAACCAGGGTTTGTGGCAAGACCTAAATTTTCTATAATACTTCACATGCAACAGGGTCTCCAGGTGCGAGTGAAACCTAGAATATCACTTTGAGAAAAGCACTGGATAAAAAATAAGCTCGATAATTCCTTAAGTTATGTTGGTTTTTTCTTTGAAGGTTGGTTGTTGTTCTTTAATTCTCATGACAAAAATATATGTTGGGGATTTTAAGTTCTTAATTTGCTCTAGTTGAAACATACAAAAAGAGAAAAGATGGTTTAGTATTAGTCCAAATGTGTAAGAAATCTGTGTTTGAGGTATGTATAGATAAAGCTATATTTGTAAGAAGAACAAAATAAGTGTGCTGTCAAATGTATTAAAGATATTACAAGATAAAGTGTTCTTTAAAATTCGTGTGTCTGGATAGACATTAAAGATGAGCACAGATAGCCTGATATGGTTAAAAGGTGGTTGAACTGGAATATACGTGTACATGTATCATTTTCTTCATTTATCTTTTCCCTATCTTGGATATGCCTACCACTTATGTTTGGAAAAACCCAAAAAACCAGGGGATGCATTTGATCTTAATTTTATTGCATCCTACTAAAGACTATAGTGAAAGTAGATTTTTTTTTTTTGAGAGAAAGATGAGGGTTTATCTCACAAATTTTATTTTGCCTATGGGTGTTTGAACCTATGACTTTGAGGCCATCCTAGTTAGATATCATTTTGAGCTAGATTTATTTTTTAATTTTGTTTATACATATACATAACTACTAGAAAAATATATAAAGTTACAAATTGATAATTATTTGTAATCAAGAATTCGTACCTAAATTGATACTCATCCACCTAAAAAGCAGATGTTTCTCTGATTTGGTACCTCATCGTATAGGATAATTAACCAACCGTTTGAATGATGCTCCTATACTTGTATTTATTTAAGTATATGCTGGATTATTTGTCCATTCCTTGCTGATCAGGAAATTAAGCGCCTCTCTAAATGCATCAAATATCATTTGTCTGTTCAATGCATCAAGAAAAGAAAATGAAAATTTTGCACAAATTAAATTTTGGTCTTAAATAAAGTTTGAACTAATCAGCCTCCCAACTAAAAGACCAGTCTTCATTTTAATTAAGCTATCATTCTATCAACAATAATAATTTTGTTTTTATAAAGCCCCTGTTGACTCCTAAATCTTTTGGAAGCTTCTTGAGGAAATAGAACTTAGTAGCCCCTGGTGATGTCACCCCTCACCATGCAATTGGGTCCGTGGTCCAACCAATAATAATGAATTTAGATATTTCTTAATTCTTTTAAGGATGCATTGTCAATAAACCAGCTGATAAGTTTGATTAATGATGGAGATATTCTGAGGGAATTTTCTCACCTGAGCAGTCTGGTTCATAAACTGATCAGTTGATGTATCAACTGAATACCAACTGATCAGCTTGTTGCACTTAAACTAATCAAGCTGAGTTTATACTGTTTCATATATATCACTAAAATTCCATAAATGCTATCATAAAAAGAAAAAGAAATTCGTGAATACAAGTATATGAGTGAGCATCAGTGTAATTTTTAATTGAAACTAGAGTATCAAAAGGCCCCATATATCAAATTTGAGCTGTTATATATGTGATAATTAAGGTAATATTAGTATAAATTTCTTACAGCTTACTCCATTAAGGACTAACAAGAAATTTTGCCCAATTATGGTATGCTTTAGCAAATTTAGACTTCTCCCAAATTAATCGCCACCATACACATTGAACTTCACCGTTTAACTCAAATTATTGAGCCGATTGGTTCAAATCAAGCTCAAGCTCTCACTTCGCAATGGCTGAGCCACATTAATCAGTTAATAATTGAACTTGAGAACTCTTTGAAATTAAGTTATGAAAGCTTTAACCTTGCAATACCCCAAGCTGTAAAAGACGCTTGCAGTTAACTATTAAGCATACCTTAACCAAGACGCTTGCAGCGCTGGGAATTTTGGAGAGCAAAGCAAGAAAGCTCAAGCCGGTGATGAAAGGTACTGATTGGGCCCAATCCGCAGTCCCGAGCAAAGACGGCGCAGACCCTGCTCCATGCGCCAGCTTTAGGGAAAAGAAAAGCGAGAATAGATGGGCTCAAATCCCCACCTCTCTTCAAACCGGATAGGAATAAGATTTTTTGCTGGGAAACAGGAATTCCAACAGCAAATTTAAGTTATGCATAGCCAACAGGAAATCCAACAAGAAATTTTTTTGTCGCTAATTTATAAAAATATTTTAAAACATTCATTTGCATCAATTGGTTCTTCAACTTTTTTAAAATTTTAATTTCTTCGAGCTTTTTAAAAATTTTAATTTGATCATGAAACTTCTTCGGAGAAATTAAACTGATTCTCAAACTTTAATCTATACCAAATAAGTTTCCGAAGATTTTTAATAAAATAATTTTGAGGAGCGCCTCTTCCTCGTGAAAAGAAGAAGCGGAAGCAAAGACGAAAAATGAAATCAGCGTTTTTAAAAACCTAGACGGAGAGGTCGCTCTTGTCAGCCTCCCCCATCTCTTTTCTCATCTGATCCTTCTCACCTCCCTCCTCTCTTCCTTTCCTCTGATCTCTCTTCTCATTTGGTCCTTCTCACCTCCCTCCTCTCTTCCTTTCCTCTGATCTCTCTTCCTCTCTAGCATCGACGGGTTTGAAGTACAAGCACTGGATTCAGCAAACCTCCTATCATACCTATGGGTATGAAAACCTCTGACCACTCACAGTCTTCGACCTCACCAAACCTGCACCGTCTTCCCTTTTGCCCAAACCCTAGATCCGACTCGAAGGACGAATCTGCCACCACCCAAACTAAACACTATCTCTACTCCTCCCTCGGCCAGACCTCCGACCCTAAATCTGAGCGCCACCTCTACCCCTCCTCGGACCTGACCCGCTTAAGAGCTGGTCAAGCCAGTGATCGACCCGGCCCCGCACGGGTCGATCAAAATTTGAATTTTTCACTCTCATTAAATTCTTGTACATTATTTTCAAAAATTGAAAAGAGCGACTTAGAAAACTCGAAACATCCTAAAATTTTATACCCCACAATATTTCAATATGAAAAAATTAATGAGAGTGAAAAATCAAAATATAGAGATGATTTGATATACTTTTTGAGTTAAGTTCACGGGAGGCTCCGTGAGCTTAAACTCACAGTATCTTTACTATATATATATATATATAGAGAGAGAGAGAGTAAAATTAATATGCTCCTAGAAGCACGGAGCCCCTCCGTGATCCTAACTCAAAAAATATATTAAATTATCATTAAATTTTGATTTATCACTCTCATTAAATTCTTCATATTGAAATCTTATAGGGTACAAAAATTTGGAGTGTTTCGAGTTTTCTAGGTCACTCTTTTCAATTTTTGAAAATCAACTCTAAAAGTAATAATAAAATATTCAATTTTTGTGTATTATTTTCAAAAATTAAAAAGAGCGACTTAGAAAATTCGAAACACTTCAAATTTTTGAACCCCGCATGATTTCAATATGAAAAATTTAATGAGAGTGATAAATCAAAGTTTGGAGATCATTTGATATATTTTTTAAGTTAGGATTACGGAGGGGCTCCGTACTCCTAGGAGCACGCTAGTCTTACTCTAGTGATTTGTCGGCGGGTACCGCGGGTACGGACCGAGTACACCCGCGGATGGCGGATACGGCAGGCACGGGTAGACGGTTTTTTTTTTTCAAAATCGTACACGTCTCATGCATACCCGCGTACACGGGTACACGGGTACCATGGGTACGGGTACGGGGGTACTCGGGCACACGGGTCGGCGGGTCAAATGTTATAACGGTTTCCTGAACCGTTATAACGATTTATGAAACGTTATAACGATTTACTAAATTGTTATAACGATTTATGAAACGTTATAACGTTTCAGCAAACCGTTATAATGATTTATGAAATGTTATAACGTTTCAGCAAATCGTTATAACGGTTCAGACGGGTACGCGGCTACGGGCACGGGCGGTGGGTACGCGGGTGGCGGGTAAACGGGTACAGGTACAACGGGTTTTTTCCAAAAAAAAATGATCGACTTTTTCAAACCCGTACCGTGTACCCGTTTACTCTCCTTTATACCGGGCACGGGTACGGGTACGGGTTGTACCCGGCGGGTTTTAGCAAACCCCTATCTTACTCTATATATATATAGAGAGAGTAAAACTAATATGCTCCTAGGAGCACGAAGCCTCTATGTGATTCTAACTCAAAAAATATATCAAATGATCTTTAAATTTTGATTTATCACTCTCATTAAAATTTTCATATTAAAATCTTATAGGGTACAAAAATTTAGGATATTTCGAGTTTTCTAAGTCACTCTTTTCAATTTTTAAAAATCAACTCTAAAAATAATAATAAAATATTTAATATTTGTATATTATTTTAAAAAATTAGAAAGAGCGACTTAGAAAACTCGAAACGCCTCAAATTTTTTAACCCCACAAGATTTCAGTATGAAAAATTTAATGAGTGTGATAAATCAAAGTTTGGAGATCATTTGATATATATACTTTTTGAGTTAGGAGCACGGAAAGACTATGTGCTCCTAGGAGCACGCTAGTCTTACTATATATATATGGTGCTCCGACTATGGTGTTTTGTGTTCTATTTTTAATTTCAAGTCAGAAATAATCGATCCAAACCGTTCAATCTAATCTTCATATAAAAATATATTAGTAAATCAAATTTTATATTTTTTAAAATTTTTTTACTATTTTTTCTGATGAGGAGAAAATGACTTGATCTGAGAATTCTGGTTCATCCAAAAATGATAGTTTTCCCTCTATCCAAAAAAATAGCAAATAAATTCCAAAAAAAATAAAATTTGGTTTAATAATAGATTTTGATATGGAGATTAGATTGAGCATTTAGATAGATTATTTTTGACTTAAAATTAAAAATAGAGCGCAAAGCACACACGCTTTTATATTTTTACAAAGCACCATAGCCTATATATATATATATATATATATATATTGTTTATAATTTCATATGCACTGTTTTTTATAAGAAATATAAGAATTAAGCTCTTAAATTTTATAAATATTTATAAAATATTTTCATCCAAAATTTGAACATGCGACTTCACATATGAATCATATTATCTTTTATCACTGGACTATGATACTCAATATAAATATTTATAAAATATTTTCATCCAAATTTTGAACATGCGACTTCACATATGAATCATATTATCTTACTATGATACTCAATATCAGTGCTGGAGACTCGAGAGTGCCGATTTACATGCAGCAATTCTGAAGTGCCGATTTTTTATAACTAATTTGACTCCATCAGATACATTCGTATCAAATTGATCGCATGAACTAGCAACTTAGCTGCATTAAAATTATAATTTTTATTTTAGTTAAATTTAAAGTTTATTAAAAAATGGTAAATACTTTATAGGCGAACATCAAAAACTACAAAATAAGGGCAAATTTAGGTGTACATATTCAATCGTGACTATTTCTTTTGCCTGCTAGAAACATAAACTAGATAAAATAAAATAAAAAGTATATAAATTTATTTCTATAATTCATCATGCATAAATGTGTTTATATAACTAAAGTCTTTAACTCAAACACATATATGTAATCATCTCTAAATTTTAATTTATGTTGCTCCATAAACTCTTTATATCAAAATTCAGATATAAAAATTTTCTATTTTTTTAGTTTTCTAGATATTTATTATTATTATTATTATTATTATTATTATGAGAAAGTGATCGTAAATGCTTGCGACTTTAATTGCTTCTTCAAAGTTCAGTCTAGTTCTTAATACATAAAGAACGTTAAATTTTTAAGCTTTTCAAATATGCCATATCATTATTTTTTCATCATTAATTTCGTTTAAATCTTTTCATCTTCTTGAATCCTAGGATTTATATAAAATAGTTTCTCTCTCCTCATTTAAAATAATGTGTATAATATATTTAAAGTGAAACTTAATTCTTAAAATGATCTAACTTTTTTATATGATCATTTATAAATTATTATATATTTAATTATATTATTTATTATAATAATTATTATTATTATTATTATTTAGCATTTAAAAATATTTTGTCTAAATTGTCTTTAATGTGAAATTTTTATTAAATATATTTTAAATTTTATATTATTAATTATTTATTTGAGTACTATATTGTTGAGATGAAGGCTTGAGTTACGGCTCTAGTTAATTTAAATATTGTTTCCCGGTTAGATTAACCAGGATGCAATGGCACATCTAATTTTAAGTCTGACAGGACTTCTCAATTCATTAGTTCATAAGAAATCGCTCTCACAAGTATTAACTTTTCTCTTGGTGAAATGAATAAAAATATATTAGCAAACTTATTTTATTTGAATATCACTTTCAGTGATAATTCGAGACAAAAGTATATTAATTCATATAACCCGTGAGCTGTGCATTTATATATATGAATATTGTCTACTTAACGACTTGACTGATATACATGGAATTAAAGATGAAAGCGTTTTCTAAACAAATTGTGGAATATATAGAATTACATAATCAAATTTCAAATATTTGGAGACTAGCTGTATCCATAATCCAAGCAGCCACCCCCAATTTAATTTTTCAAAATATAGTTTTTGCGAGACTGCGAGTGTATGCGTGTCGTGTCTGCAGTGGATGGGGTTGAACAGAGGACCTAAATATTCATATAAAAAGAATAGAGCCAAAGCATGCACCTAATATAATAACTTCTAGTTTGTACTAATTAATTATAATTAAAGATGGGCAGAATTAAACCAAGTAACTCTTTCTTGGATTTACAACGGACATTATTTTATCTCATAGAAGAACATCCTTCTATAGCTAAAATCCAAATACTAAAGAGAATGGTGCCACACCTACACTTGTGTGGTCCAACTCCTATTTCTATGCATATTCTCCTCGAGTCAGATAGGTATTGTACTTGTTGTATTGGGATACAAAAAAAAACCTATTAATTGAATTGATCAAGGCAATTTGGAATAATTTCATTGGATAAACTATAACAACCTTCAATTTCATCATTTTGGGCGTATGGCATAAATTCCACCCAAAGTATTGAAGTATTAATCCAAAGTTTATTCATGACACCCTTTTAATTGCTTCTTTTGATAAACTACAATCCAAAATTTTGGATTTTTATTGGGGATCTGAACTCTGGAGTCTAATGCTAACTGTTATAAGAATTTAAGTCAGAAAAATAAAACTATAGAAGAATTAATTATGAAAACTCCAGCCCAATATTATTTTCTAAAAAATAGAAGTATAATGTCAGTGTCAACTCAGCAATGGACTCCACACTCCGGACAGAATTTTGAGAATAAATTCACAAAAGAAAAAAAAAAAAGGAATAGATATATATAGGGAATGATATTTGCTGTGACGTTAATTTCAAAAAAAATTCAGCCAAGATAAAAATTACAAGACAAAAGAGTTATTGAATGGTGTGCTAAAAAGGGCAGTAGCCGTTGAAGTGTGTGAGAGATGCAAGCTGGCCAGCTGAGTAGACCTGAACCTAGGGGTGTCAAACCCAATCCAACCCGACATAATTTGAAAATAAATGGGTCGAGTATGAATTTAATTTTTTTAACCCGAATCGGATCGGATCGGATAAACCCGATCCGACCCGACCCAATTAATTATATTTTTGAAGTAATTTTATGATTTAGTACTAATTAAAACTTAAATATACATTAATTATATACTAATTAAGATTAATTATAAATTAATCAATATTTAATTTCTTAAAATTATATAAAAAAATAATAAATATTTAATTATTTTACACGGGTCGGGTCGGGTCGACCCGTAACCCGATCGGGTCGGGTATGGATTAAGATTTTTTGATCCGAATTTTATCGGATTGGGTTCGGATCGGATCAAAAAAAATAATAAAATAATATGATCCGACCCGAACTCAATCCGACCTTACCCATTGACACCCCTACCAGAACCTCAAGCAAATAATTGATCCAATTTTATCTATGAGCACGGTTTCAATACTATAAATACTAAAATTTATACGCCACAAACATATTTTTTTAATTTATATTTCAAATTTTGTTTTCTCAAATTCTGAATTTAAATGTTGATTTTATTAATTTTATGTAATGAACTTATTTTTTTATTTATATTTCAAATTTTGACACTCAATTTCTGAATTCAAATGTTGATTTAATTTTCATGGTTGATGTATCTTGTTAAAATTTTATGATATTTGAATCATATTTTATACTAGATTGATTTGTAACGAAATCAATGAATCTCGTTATTTTTTATTGACTAATTTTAATGCATTCAATTTATCATCATTTCATCTAGTATAAAACGGTCTTCAAAAATCATAAATTTTATAAGCATATATCTATCAGGAAAATTAACAAGATCAACATTTTAGATTTAGAATTTGAGTGTCAAAATTTAAAATATAAATAAAAAATAATTCATGACATCTTTGTAACACACAAGTTAAACTTATGACATTAAAACCTCTTCATTATCTATACTACAGACATCTTCGATTAATCGGATTATCAGAAGAGATAAAACTGTTATTATAAAATTAGTATTTTTTGTCTTTGGAAAATTCGTACGAGGCCCAAGCTCGAGACAAGGAAATTAGAATAATTTTACTAGACTCTGGCGTTTGTGTTACTTTTGTTGCGCGTCCCTTTCAATAAAATGGCACAAGAAATTTATTCAGAAGCAATTAAATTTGTTTATTTATATTTTACCATGTTGGATATCCAAGATCTGTTTGGATACAATTTATTGGCTGAGATAATAACTTCAAAATTTACTCAATTTCTGTCAAGACTACGGAATTACTGTAAATTATTTTTTTATCAAGTGTTGAAGTAGTGATCAAGTATCGCTTGTATATAAAAGAGAAATAATTGCTCATATTACTCCTCGTTTCGGTCACCTTGATGCATATGTGCTACCGGTAAGTATTATTTTTTCCCGTTCCTTCTGTAACTTTTCATAACCTACTTCACTAATATTGGATATTGAATTACACGTCTTTTTCCATCCGAGAAGATGATTATACTATAGACAGAGGTTGCTAGTTCTAATACGCTTTTGGACACTATAAAAAATAATCATGCATGTTTATTTTGAGCAAGTTATCAACCATTTGGTGGATGACATGTTCTTTCACTTGAAAGTGAGAGCTGCAATGTTTTAGCAAATACAAGTAATATTTCTATTTCTTGTTAAGCGTGTAAATGTTTTAATCTTATAATCTTATAATGTTCATGATTGTTTAAAATTTATTAATTAACTTTTGAAGAGAACATAAATCATTAGATATATTAAAAAAAATTGTGATAGATTGCAACGAAAATATTAAAATATTTATTAAATTCATAACATATATGATACATTAAAAATTATACAGTTGTTGATTTTTTTTTCTAAAAGAGATCATTCTACTTTAAAATTTATCAAATTTGAAATTTAATTATATATATTTTTAGAAAAATTATGATTACTACATAAAAGCAATTGATTAATACTATTTACTTTTACTTTATTTGTTATTATATTTTGTATTGAAATAGAATGAAATTATTAGATAAAAAAGATTACAATATAAAAATCATCCGTAAAACACGGACAACATACGAGTACACCAGTAATATATGTTATATGAACTTTATCTAGGGGTGTTAATTCTTGACCCGACCCGACGAGTTAATCCGAACCCGACCCGACCCGACCCGGCACGATCCGAAGATGAATGGGTCGGATATGGGTTCAATTTTTTTGACCCGAATCGGGTCGGATCGGGTTCGGGTCAACCCAACCCGACCCGATTAATTATATTTTTTGAAGTAATTTTACGATTTAGTACTAATTAAAGCTTAAATATACACTAATTAAGATTAATTATAAATTAATCAATATTTTATTAGTTAAAATTATATAAAAATAATTAATAAATATTTAATTACTTTACACGGGTCGGGTTGGGTCGGGTCAACCCGTGACCCGTCAGGTTGGGTATGGATCAAGATTTTTTGACCCAAATTTAATCAGGTCGTTTTCGGATCAGAACAAAAAAAAATAATAAATAATATGATCTGTCCCGACCCGACCCATTAACACCCCTACCATCACCTATATGATATCATATCTTAATATCTAACGTTACAAATTGTTTTTTTACATTAAAGTATCAAACAATTATCATCAAACTAAATTTTCATATTGAACTAGGGTGTCAATTCTTGACCCGACCCGACGGGTTAACCCGACCCGATATGATCCGAAAATAAATGGATCGGGTATGGGTTCAATTTTTTTGATCCAAATTGGGTCGGGTCGGGTTCGGGTCAACCCAACCCGATTAATTATATTTCTTGAAGTAATTTTGTGATTTAGTACTAATTAAAGCTTAAATATACACTAATTATATACTAATTAAGATTAATTATAAATTAATTAATATTTTATTGCTTAAAATTATATAAAAATAATTAATAAATATTTAATTATTTTATACGGGTTGGGTCGGATCGACCCGTGACCCGTCGGGTCGGGTATGGATCAAGATTTTTTGACCTGAATTTAATCAGGTCGGGTTCGGATCGGATCAAAAATAATAATAAAATAATATGACCCGACCCAAACCCGACCCGACCCGACCCGACCTGAACCCGACCCGACCCAACCCGACCCGACCCGACCCATTGACACCCCTACCTTTACCACATTGTATACAATTTGAAGACAGCTTATCACTCTGGAACTGTTCATTCAGCAACTTCATAGATAGAGCAAAACTTTGCTACTTATGAAAACACTACCTTATATGGCAATGACTAATGAAACGCGCCGAGCTTACATGGTAATGTGACACGCCGAAGCAACAGCAACCTTGATCTATAAAAATCCAAAGCTATCCCAATTAGCATAAACAGCACTAATGGAGCTTCCATTAGACGGATTAAATAATGATCAATTAATCAATTACCGCGTCACTGGGCACTTGAATCAACCACTCCAATAAGATTATGCCTCAAGTACCAATGTACCATTCAGTTACAAATCCAATTGGAACTCTATAATGCAATGAACAAATATTAATTAATCCAAAGCCGACCGAGTACATGCCATCCCTCCCTCAACATCTACCCTTTAGTACTTGTAACATCTTATTAACCCCATCTTGGTCCAAGTTTGCACTAATTTGGGACCTTTTAGGGCTTCAAAAAGTAACCGACCAGACTCAGTTGACAGTAAAGTTCACAATGTATGCAAGAAGAAACATTATCAATGCTGATATCTCAGACCATACACAGCATACTGCTTTAAGGAAAAAGCAAAGATAACACTTGAAAATTCTAACTTGCACAACCAAGCTGCAACAGCATAATATGCTACAGCTACCACATTTATACTACTGGTAAACTTCTATTGACGCATTTAATAACAACTATATTTAGACAATAGCATATTACCTCAGAAACCACCAGCAACAACAAAGTTGGTGAAACAAGCTGCAGAGAAGATAATAATTTTGGAAGCAATAAGAAAATTGAAGTGCAAAAAGAGAAGTGGATACAACATACTATTAAAAATATAGAAGGTAACATATTTTCAACACCATGGACATCAAGTCATCAACAATAATCCTAAAGCTATGTCTAGAAATAGAACAACCTTTATCTCAATTCGCATAAAAATACAAGAAAAAAATTGAAGCATAGCTTGCTGTCCTTTTGGGAAAAGAGAGGTCCAAACTTATCCAATGAAATAGCACCAAGTTATTATTTCATTCAATGAGGCCCCACAAGTTCCAAATATTTTACCAACTAAACAGACCAAAATATACTCTGAAAGATCAGTCATCTAACTGGTTTATCTCAGCTTTAAGCTGTTCCATTTTAAGCCCCATTGACCTCATAACTGCACCTTTTTCTTCATCCGGTAACTTTTGTAGGAGTTTCTGGAACATATCTAAAACCTCTTTTACTGCATCTCTTGCACACTCGGCCTCCTCATTGAAGTATACTGTTTCTTTAGACTCCATTGCTGTCTCTATCTCCTCTCTGGCCTCAGCAAACTTTATGTTTATCTCATCAATCTTCAAAAAAAAATAAAACACACAAAGCTAAATCGCTAACGTCTTTCATAATTTTATGTCCATGCAGCTGCGTTTTGTTGGGTCTTATGACTAGACTAGGCATAACTTACAGTATCAAGTGTAAACTAACTTGAGTTGATAAAACCAGTTAGGCTGGTACATATCGGTCCTGGCCCATTTCTCGACTGCACTGGCATAGTAATTCTCGAAATCATGTGCCTTCTCAATTAAAAAGATTATGTTGAAGCTACTCTTGTACATGTGGATTTAAGTATCAGGTTTTATAATTTTACCGGGCAGGTCAATTTTAATTATACAACCCTTTATCAATACTGAAGTATATGACACAGTTTTTAAGCGAATAACTACTAGTGGCGGATCTAGGTTGTGCAAAGGGGTTCAATGTCCCCCCATTTGATTTCCAAATTGCACAATTTATGTGGCATGTTTCATGTTATACAAGCATTTTGTTAAGAAAATTTATATTTGAACCCTATAAAAATGAAAATTATTTCCATTGTGACCCCCATAATTGTAATTTTCTTTTTATTTCATTATCATTATATAAATATAAAAATTTTGATATGATAGTTGACCCCCATTTCAAATTTTTATGGCTCCGCCACTGTCTACTACTACCACTACCAGCCGGTAGAAGTCAGCGATGGCATTTATTTTGCATGAGTACAGGTCCTAGTACATTGCATGTGAGTATGAACATATCCCTTGGTAATAACCATATTAGGCATGAAAAATGAAATATAACTGCGACCATTACTCAGCAAGACAAATCAAATCATACTTATTATTATTAACTAAACCCCAAGAGAAACGGAGGAGAAAACCAACATCCAGCTCACCTCCTTGCTGTATTCAAAGGGAGGCCCGCCATTGGAGCTGAAAGCCCGTCCCTGAATCAGGTCCACGGTGGACCGGGAACGATTTTGCATAGGATGAATTTCGTCGAACAGGTGGTGACCATGGCCGGAAAGTGCGTTAAGTGGACGCTGCAGAACTGCATGTTTCGAACCAGATCTGGAAATGGAGAATCGGAGCAGAGCCAGAGCGCGAGCGTTTCGAATCATGGCAACGCAACCTTCTCTTTTACAAAAAATCAGAAGAAAATTAATTAAACAATTCGCTAGTCCTTTTTTCTCGGAAAAAGGGTGAACCGACAGGGAATCCCGCTAAAAGAGAGAGTAGTAGTGAAATAGAAAAGAGAAAATTTGTTTCTAGTCCTAAATTAATTATTGTGTGTTGATTCAAATGCGTCTCTAAATTAATTTTTGGTTCAAACAAGTCCCTCATATAGTGATATTTATTAAAAGGTCTAATCACACCCCCAACGTTACATTTGCTGTTTAAAAATGTTTCGTCTGTTTCTTTCTTTCCGTCGCTTCTCTGGGCTCTTATTTTTTTTCCTCGTCTCCTTCCTCCAGTGATCCACAATCCATATTTTTTTCCTTCGCCTTCATTAAATTTTGCTCCACAATCCACAAAGTATTTTTATCTATTTTCCTCCATTCCTCCTACTTGGCCCCTGTCACCTGTGGTTCTCTCTTTATCCACACTGATATATTGTGTATAATGACGAAACATTTGAAGTCGAAGTTCTACACATGTATGAAAATGAAAGAACATAGCTCTCTTTTCATATTTTTGACGTCATTAGTATACAAATTTGTTCTAAATGGTGAGGCGCTAATTTGATATTGTCTCATTTACAATTAGTAAGTTCATTTCAATGGTCAAACCTGAACTCCAAAGACAAAGGAGAAGCAATTTGATAGTGAACACTTGATATCACACATTTATATATATATATATAGATTCATTTTGTATCTAAAATTAAGATTTAATTCTCAAACTCATATTTATTTTATTGTATTATATATTTTTTTTAAATTTTGATTTTGTTTTGATCAGTTTTTATATTTTAAAAAAATATTCGTTAAAGACCTAAGAAATCGAGGCTAGAACATAATTTTTCACACTTAGAGCAACATGAAATCCAAAATAAATCTCAAACAACAGAATGCCATCATATTTCATGGCATACGACCCATATGCAATTTTATACGATCGTGTGCTCCTGATCCTGAAATCGGGACAGAAAGGATAGCGGCGATCTGATTGATTTCCTGTCGATCTAATTTATTCCTTGCCTATATAAGACGCCTCCAGCAACATTTTTAGGGCATCCTGAAATTCTTAAAAACCTAGAGGTGTGAGTTGTGACATCTTGGGTTCGGCTAGGAGCTTCGCACTTTCGACCATTTTCCGAAGTGAATCAAGAGATTGAGGAGCCGAAACGCATGAAAAGAGTTTGTTTATTCTTATTGTTGAATATTATTGTATTTTGATACTCTTGTGACTATATTTTTTTTTATTTATTTTCTTATCATTTCTGTTTTATTTTATATAGCCATGAGTTGCTAAGTACACTAGTTCTTAGGGGTTGATTATGTTAAAACCTGAATTTACAATTACTTATTAGGAGTTCCTCATTTATTGGTTGTGTTTTATTATGTTGAGTAGTATAAATTCTTGCTTGATTTATTGATGAACTGCTTAGGTAGATCCGTGAGTCATGTCAAGTTCAGTGTTTGATCGCTTAATACTTGTGCTATTTACCAACGTCATTTAAGTATTTTAGGTATATATAAGACCCGAGAGGGTAGAACAAGTTATATCTGATAGGTTAAACTTTGCTCAGATCGAGAGCTCGATAGAAAACCAACATAACAAACTAAGAGATCTAAGCCAACAACCGAAAGTTAAGGTTCATATGAATTTTAGAATCCTAAATTGAACACCAACTAAATAAATAAATCAACAAATTAGAACTAAGATTTGTTGTTTAAGTACTATCTATTTAGAATTCACACAACCAACGAAGGAATAATCTGATTGCATTTGTGACTCTCTGTGTTCCAAACAGGTCGTGTATGAGAGTACACGGGCTATGTGAACCAGATCCAAGTAGAAACTGATCTAACCATAGGAATATTTATTTAATTAATACCAAAACCAACAACAATATTTACTTCTTTACTATTTTAATTTTAATTTACTTGTTTGACCAAACCAATTGAACAAACCCTCATGTTACTTATTTTTATACTTCTGAAAATTAGAAGTTAAGTCCGACAAGTTTTCTCTATCTCTGTGGTTTGACACCTTTTGCTATACTAAATGTAGGTTGTATGCTTGTGATTGGACCTTGTTAGAGATTATAAATTTTATTAGCACAACACACTCCATGTGTATCAACACTCTAAATTAATTCTAATTAATTAATAATGCTCTTTACCAAACGGATCCCCCACAATGGGTTATTTCAAAAATCTTGACAATGTACTTTTAAATAAATATTTCAAAAAAATATTAAAAAAAGTATAGATATGTTCTTTTATTTATATATTTATAGTGTTTTAAATTTCATATAATTTTATTATCATTTGATAATCCATAAAAAACCGTTAAATTAGAACTATTGTAAATTATATAAGATTTTGATGATCTTTGATAGACTATCAAATGATAATAAAATTATATAAAATTTGAAAAACTATTAATTTATAAATGGAAAAATATATCTATAAATCTTTTCTATTATTAATTTTTTATATTTATTTAAAAATCAATTGGAAAAGGGATTCCTCCCCTACCAAACTATGCTACAAACCTTTAATACCCTTTGTTGATCATATACTCAGATCAACTTTGTTCTTATTGAATTTTCTAATTAATTAGTACTTGAAGGTAACTTTCTATATATTTGACTAAATTTGTGTTGGAAATTGTAAGCTCCAACTCCCGAACTCGAAGAGTCAAGATACAAATCTAACCTCGACGAACTTGAACCTGAAAAAATAAATAGGTAAGTCGAGTTCAAGGAAAGATCGAGATGAAGACTCGAGCATGTTAGCTCTAGATGATGGAGCTCGAGAATGTTGACCTAATATGTAGCATTGAAAATAATCTAATATTTACCGTATATGTCAGAAATAGCTCATAGAAATATAAAATGATTGATGGTGACTGGCATTAAATATCATGTATCTAGAATTAGACTAGTAGATGTAATGATGGCGCAAAACCCTATATAAGAGATAACATCCATGTATAGAAAAAAAAAAGAAAATATTATATCTTTTATTGAAATGAAAGAAATATTTTTTAGGCAAAATTGAGTATATACCCTCTAACACATCTCAATTTGGATATTTATCCATCCAAATTTTAAAATTGAATATTTATCCTTTAAAATATCAAATTCTTGGATATTTACCCCTAACTATTATTATCCTAACAAAAAAATAGATTAACAATTAATTAGAATTATAAATTGACGGAAATGCCCTTCCTACATCCTTCGCTTGGATCTCAACCTTTTGGCCAAAAATCTTATTTTTTTTTCTGCTTTCCCAGACGGGATTCCTAGGTAGCATAGTGAACTCCGAAGTCTGGTTCCTTCGTCCTTTTCACTCAGCACCTCGTATTGGAAGAACCCAAGTTTGGCGAACTTCGCCTGGCTAGTTTTTTCCAATCACTAAATTGGCAAACAAGGATCGATATTTCCCTGTCTTTGTCTTGCAAGGAGATCCGTGGTCTCTTCTCTGTGCCGTGCTGTGGTTGCCTCTTCTCGGGGCTCAGGACAAGGTATTCTTGTACTTGCGTAATACTTCATAATTCAATGCATCTACTCCTGTAGTATTACCCCTTGTGCCGAATTAACATAGATTCACAAATATTCAACAAAAAATCATTGCCAAATTGGTCAAGGGTGTTTAATGGAAGCTTAATTTAACAAACATCTAAGTAAAAAAACAAAGTAAATTAACATCTGATTGAAAAACAATAAGTTCCAAATACATATATTAGAACATATCTGCTACACAAGGAAGCATCAAAAGCACAAGGAAAAATAAAATAACTAGATGTTTTCTTCTTGGAGAAGCTTGAAGATGGTTGATGAGCATGCTTTTTTTTTGGATCGAGTATTGCCTTTATGTGCATCTCTGTGAAAAATTTTTAAGATTAGTTTTATAATTATCAAATAACTAGCAATTGAATTAAAAAAAAATATGACATGGCAAACCTTTTAGCTTTTGACCCTTGTGTCGCTGATGCATGAGGAACTTCATTGTCTTGGTTGCCTTGTAATGAAACAGCATTTTTACATGTGGTCCTGTAATGACCATACAAACCACAACGAGTACATTTATTAGATCTCTTTTTTGGTTCATCAGATGATTTTATTCGATTCTTTCTAGGTCTGCCCGCCGGTCGTTTGAGTGTTGGTGGAAGTATCTTGTAACCCAAATCAACTTCTATCCATTCATTTTTGCTTGGCATCGGAGCTATGCCGATAGCATATGCTGTCTTGAACCGGTCTACAGAGAAATATGAATGAACATAATTTTCCCATTTAGCATTCCTAATTGATGCTATGAATGCTGCTGCATGAATACAAGGTATCCCTTTTACTTGCCATGCTCTACAACTACATTTGTGTTCTTCTAAATTCACTGTCCATCTTAGACCATCTTTTTGTATCTCAGCACATGAATCCATGCCTCTATGCACATTATATCCATCCAGACTCTAAAAATATCATAATGATAACATATCAATTCTTGCAAGAATAATACAAAAAGTATACATTTTTAATTATGTACATTCAATAAAATATGAAAAATAATATTACCCTCGAAATATGCTTTATGTAATCAGCAACCTTCGGCACAAGTGGGCCCTTCCAAGTCCTTGCAATCCTTCTCCTTCTCTCAAACTTCACCATAATTTTTTGTCTTATCGAATCAAGTAAATCTATCACTGGCTTATGCCTCTCTTCAGATATCCAAGAGTTGAATGTTTCTGCAATATTATTGGTGAGATAATCACACTTTTCTATAGTTCCAAATTGACTTCTACTCCAATTATTTCTATGCTCCCTATTAAGGTATTCTATTCCCGCCGGACACTCTTTATTTATCTCATTAATAATAGCGCTAAACCTATTAGGTGAGTATGTTCGTGCAGCACCCCATAGTCCAAACTTGAAGAGATCTCCCTGGAAATGTTTTTTAAAGTTGCTAAAGAGATGCCTCATGCATTCTCTATGCTCAACCATTGGATACACTTTTGAGAGTGCATTTTGTAAGCCTTTTTGCATGTCAGATGATATAACAAGACCTTGTGGCATTTCTATTGCTTTATGCAATAACCTTAGGAACCATTCCCATGAATTCTCATTTTCATTCTCCATGACAACAAAAGCAATTGGAAACATCCAATTATTTCCATCAACAGCAATAGCAGCAGCAACTACTCCCTTTCACTTGCCTTTCATGTGACATGCATCAAGGCCAATGTAAGGTCTACAACCTTTAAGAAATCCAGTTGTGCATGCTCCTAGAGCAATGAAAAATCGTTGAAAATGTTGGTTCTCTTTCAAAGGTTCTATGCCAAAATCCACAACACTTCCGGGATTTCTTTTCATTATCTCTTCCTTTAAAGCCCCTATTTGAACAAAAGAATCTGACCATTGTCCATAAATTTCTTGAATGGCCAATTCCTTTCCCTCCCAAACCCTATCATAAGGCAACAAAATGCCGTATTTTGCTTCAAGATTCTTCTTCAATTCAATTGTCGGTATATCTCCCTTCTTTCTTAAATCACTAATCACACGGTCAGCTATCCATTCTTTTGTTGCATGTTTGTTTCCACGTCTATTAACTCCACAACAACTATGTTTTGGCTGCATGGTTCTCACTATGAAAGTCACCTTATCTTCAGCGGCAGATGCATGTATCCTCCAACTACACTCAAGATCAGCATACTGCCATTACTCGTGCAGGTTCGCTCTTCAACAAATTATACTCAAAATCATTAACAATAGCATAATAATTGAGTGCTCTCCTAAAAGAAATGACATCTGGAAATGTAGTACCTATCTCCATTTTTGGATCATCCTTATCATAAGAATAGAACTCACCACCATACAAAAATTCTTTTTCATTCTCATCTTGATCCTCAAATTCACTATGACGACTATGATAACTAGCTTCACTGTGGCAATAATCCGAGCCTTCTTCATAATTCATATTTTTTGCATTCTCTAAACTTTCTGACATATTTTCATGCTCTCTAAAACCTCCATTCTCTTCGAACATGATTTGCTCCTTGGTAACATAAACCATCACCTCTTTCTTCTCCTCATACATCATAATCATTTGTCCATAAGTACTATCATCTTCAATTTTAATAAAAGATTGATTACAAGCATGCTTGTCTAAGAAAAAATAGCGAGAGCTTGAGGTCTTCATCCCAAGGATACAAACTGCCCACTTCCTCTAACAACTCAATATAACCATAACTTGATCGATCTACATAAATTGTCTTTTGTCTGCCAAAACAATATTTCTTTTTGACCCCATTATTGATCAGCTTGAAGCATCCATCATATTTCAATTTTAATCTAAAGCGACCCACAATTGTGCTGAAAGAAATATCAATTTTAATGTTATTACGAATAACAGATGTAAATGGAACAAATATTTATCAATGTTTACATGAAATGATAGTATTGATACATAGAAATAATATTTATGCATAGTTTGTTTGATTCATTTTCTTTTCAGGTAAAACAACTGTGTTGAAGATTTCTTGGTCAGAGTAATTATCATTTTGAATTTGTTTATATAAATGAAAGTACCTTGAATCATCTAGAACTATCTTCTTAGTACTTCTTCTCACCTTCAACTTCTTACTAGGTAAGATTTCTTGGTCAAAATAATTATCATTTTGAGAACTAGATTGATCAATGTTGAAAGAAGAGAAATAATCATTGTTTGAGTCATCTCCCTCCATGCCTAAGTGAGAGGCAAAAGGAAGAGAAATGGAAGGAGGGAGAGAGAAGATTTTATCAATAGATGGAAGTTGCTATCAGAAGCGGGAGAGAAAATTGTATCAATAGAGCAAATGAAAATTGTAATCAGAAGCGAAGAGTAAGTGAAAACTATATTGATAGATAGAAGTTAAAGAGGCGATAAATGGAAGTTAAAGAGACTCCAGTAGAAATGGCGCCAAGTTCAGAGAAGGATATTTTTGTCAATTTATAATTCTAATTAATTGTTAATCTATTTTTTATGAGGATAATAGTAGTTAGGGGCAAATATCTAAGAATTTGATATTTTAGAGGATAAATACTTAATTTTAAAATTTGAATGGATAAATATCCAAATTGAGATGTGTTGGAGGGTATATACCCGATTTTGCCTTTGGAATATATACCGGGCTTAGTCATAGGTTACATAGGCTTTGGCATTTGGTCTATGGGCCTTTTCAACTGGGATGAAAATCTACTGCTCTCCAAAGCAGAGGGCAGAGTCCTGCTTTTTCAATCAAATGGTTGAAAGCACTGAAAAGATATGTTCACTGTAGCACGAATAAAAAGTCACCATCGGATGATGAAAGGCAGGACCTGCTTTTCAATTGAAGGGCAGCGGAATTGGTGCCTTTCAACTGGGGTTTAGAAAATTGTGCTGCACATTGGAAATTTGGAACTGTTTGATCCTCAATTCCACATTGCAGTGTTCAGCATTGTGGTGGAGAATTTAAAACTGACGTACCAGGTGCTTTAATTTTGTTTTTCTTCTGGGGCTATTCTTACGAATTCCATGAGGGCAATACTAGTGATCATCGAAAATAGGACACTTAAAATGATAAGAGCTACTTATTTTTTATGTAATTGAGAGCTTTCATAAATAGGCGTTGTTGGTAAGGATGTATACAAAGAGCCAAATAATCGCTCCTCATTCAAGTTTTATATGAATATTAAGAGGAAAATTCTTTGACGAGCTGGTCTTGAGAACCAGTTTTTGCAGTACGTATGCAATCTTCAAGGAAACCTTTTTGCGGGAATTCATCCGGTACAAGACCCTTGTACATATCAAGCTGCTCAGCTGCTTCTTTCTTTTTATCCAAAAGGCTATATAATATCCCCTGTTGATGGGAAAGCGAAATAAAAATATTAACAGCTAACTTTTCCAATTAAAATTCATAGACAATATCTGTGCTATAGTATGCAAGAGTCATCTTTAGTACTCCATTTTCAGGTGATGAAAAATTAATTGTCAAGCTAAAATTAGTAACATTAAACCTGAGATAGGTTCAATCAGTCAAACTTGGACATTATCAATAGATGTACTACATAACAGTTATGGACTGAGTTTTGTGCAATTTCACAGTTCTACCTTTTATATTGTATATAATAATTTGTTAAATAAAAAAATAAATGAGGGAGATGATGGAGTGTTACCTTGCAAAGGTATGGTCTAAAATCTTTTGGGTCCTCATTGGTAATGTCTTCAAATTTCTTCAAGGCATCGTCTAAATCACCCTAGCCAAGTATACAACAAAAGGTAAATGAAAATATTAAAATATGTTTAAAAAAATGATAATAATAACAGTAATAAGGATGACCAAAACAGTATTCATTGATAATACAACAATCATACTCACATGATTGAAACTGTACCTTGATAATGAGCATCGTGGCAATTAATATTTTAATATTGCGTTCTTCAATGACTCTATTTTCACGACATGCCAATTCTAAGGCTTCATTTAGCACTTGCAGAAGGGCTGGACCTTCATGGTTGTTATGCATTACCAATGCTAGACCCTGAAATGGAACTTTTCAATTTATCTTACGGCATATGTAGAATCTTTCATGCTACAATAGAGAAACCACTTTGAATGCCAGGAGGTAATGTGCTTGGTTTTAACTTTTAATAATTGTTAAGCTCTTGTATGTGAATTTCATTACAGGGTATTTTAGATTTGCAGCATCAGTGCAATTAAGCCCAAAACAAGAAGGAAAAAAAATAAACTAAGTTAACCAGTACCAGTCCTGTGGCAGTACCAAAATCAGGAATGAACCTGACCGCACCAGTACAGTATTAGTAACACAAACCCAACACTATTGCCAATAACCCCACAACATCTAACAGTTTCTTTTTAACAAATGACTTCAAAAACATTAACACTCACATGGAGGGCTTTAGTGCAAAGTGGCGTCTCATTCAAGATTTCCCTGTAAACTGTCTTAGCATTATTCAGCTTCCCCATTCTTTCAAATGCTACCGCCTCTAGTAGCCGCCACTCCACATCTCCTGGCTCGAGAATTTCCTACTTACCCACACTGTTAGTCCCAAAATGCATGCCAATATGAAAATAGGAACTTTACCCAATTAGTACAGAATGAAAGTGGAAGCAAAGCAAGAGAAAAATTTACTAAAGAGTAAGGTTACTTTTACATACCAGTCATCATGTTCCAGTAATTGACATGAGGTATACTAACTAATTAAGATGATTATCACATATAATACAACAGTAACAGTCTCCAATTTTGAGACCTTGGCTAGAAGTAGCCTTAGAGCTCTGGTACATTTTTCTTCCTGTATCTGGCTGGTACATTACTGATATCCGGTACAGAAGGAGTGGAACGATTACCAGTCTTTTGATGTACTCCAATGCCTCCTCCATCTTCCCCTTTCTCAGTTTGCCATACAAAACAACTTTTAGCGCCTCTCTATCCGTTGGGTTTTTCTCCAAAAACCTCTCATACATCTCCAACACCTCATCATAATTCTCATTTTTCTTTCTATTTTTATTTTCCTTTCTATTTTTCTCTTTTTCGGTATTTGATTTTTCTTCGACTGGTGAAGAATGGTTGCTACTCCTAGGAGTTACTGTCGCCAATGCGGGTTTGAGATGGAATTGACTCAAAAAGAGGAACGACCCGATAATAAACAAGGCTGAGCCCTTGGCAACGGATTGAATAATAGATTGTGGGTTTTTGGTGCATGCAGTCTTGTGAAGATTGCAGTTGAAAGGTCGGATTGAGATTCTGAGAACAACAGGTTGGTTGCTTATGCGAGAGTGGAGCGTGAAAAGTTTAGAGGACTTCAACTGAGAGAAATTGTGGACAGCGAAAGAGATTGCAGAAGGAGAGAGGAGGCTCGCCATGGCTGTAGAGCTCTGGCTGCTCAATGATTTCGCGTACAAGTATAAACATGGACTCCAATGCAAATGTAATTGCGAAAAAAATGTAAGTCTTAAAAAATTTCTAGCAATCCGGCGGGGGTCGAGTCGGATCGGTCGGGGTGGAGTCGAGTTACTCTGAGGATCAGCATATTTTGGATCTCTAACCGATCTGGTCGGATTGAATTGGGTTGGATCAGATAAAATCGATTCAGTTTGATTTTCTCAAGAAATGGGATCAGATCATGTTCAGATTCGGACGGATGGGACTGGTTTGTGGGTCAGTTAATTTTCAAGCTGGAGAAATACCATACCTTCTTAGGTCGAATGTTAAATGATATCTAATGAATAAATATTTCGAGTTTGTTTCATAGATCGTCTCTTTTAATTCTTCTTGGTTGGGAACTAACGAGTAACGAGGTCAGGACTAAATAATTTCGAAGCATTGTTCTTACAATTGAAAAAAGTATATACCTTGTTGTTTATATCAACGATTCAAAACTTATTTTCTAATTACTTAAAACAATCTTCATTCAGCATATATTTTAGTATTTGAATATATCTCTATCTCTACTCTTTATTAAGCACGTATGTATTTTAATCATGCAACAGTCTAAATTGTTTATTAAACTTTTAGAGCTAATATCACTCATCCGATTAAGTTCTTCATCAAATAATGTTACTATATTTATGACCATTTGTGTTGAAGTTAGAATTTTCTCTCAATTTTGTTTATTACACGAAATGCTATATAATTTAGAAGTACAATTGCTCTATTTTTTTCTTAAATTATCATTAATTATGAATTTTAACTTTCCTTAAACACTGAATGTTAATTTTTCTCTTATTTTATATTTATTTTGCATTAATTATGTATTCATGATTGAAATTTATATTAATTACTAAATTATTTTTATTTTTATTTTCTTATTTTTCACATGAAAATATGAATTTTTATATTTCTGAAAGATATCACCGTAGCAATGTACGGACAAGATACTAGTTTAGAATTAATTGTCTTATATTTTGTGCAACAATTGAAACTAATAATATGACACAATTGTTAAATTATAATTTTTCTAATTTTTATAATTGTAATTTTAATTATTCCATGAACATTAATAATTCATTTACATGTACGATGAAATGATTACAAACATGGATCAAAAACAGACGTAATTGTAAAGCATGTTTGAATCCCCCCCTTCTTTTACATTTCTTCCGTTGATATGCATTTGCAGAGTGTTGACTTGAGATTCAGGATAAATAGTATTCCGCCTTCAATGATGGGTTGCAGCTCCATTTCTAAACTTTGATTTCTTTTTATTAACATTAACCCAAAGGAATGAAAGCATATAAAGAACAATCTGGGCAGGTGACCTCACTTTTACAACAACAAATACAATGAAATAAATCAACAATTAACTCTCAAAATTGAAAGCTTCTCCAGCTTCTCTTAGCTACTCAGCTGCCACCGAGGGATTGTAGCTTATATTATACTTGACTCTCAATATTCGCAGCTTATTCAAACTAACACCCAAAATGTAATAAATAGACAACTATGTAGGTACGCGCTTTCCAAAGCTACAACCCTGAAATCAGGGACGGATGTAAGATTTTCTTATTCAAACTAACACCCAAAATGTAATAAATAGACAACTATGTTGGTACGCGCTTTCCAAAGCTACAACCCTGAAATCAGGGACGGGTGTAAGATTTTGATCAGGAGGTCAGTAATCAAATTATAATAACTTATCGGATTCAAACTCATTAACTAATCGGGTACTAAATTAAAAAATCAATAATACAACATACATTTTTAGAATATTAAAAACTATCAAAATAATATCTTTTTATATATTAAAAATAACAAAAAATAAAACTCAAAATAATAAATAATTATATCGATGAACAAAATTTTTCTCTATGGGACTATAAATTTTAGAATATTTGCATAATTATTTCATTATTCACGGTATTAAATTTATTTTTCTCAATGAAAATTAATCAGACGATCCAGGGAATCAAAAATTAGATCCAAAGGAGGTCAGATTAACAAAATATTAATCTAAAAATACTATTTTTCAAAATCCAAAGTGTGTCAATTAACCCCTCCTGACTCTTACTGGATCTGCCCCTACCTGAAACCAACTACATTAAGTTTGCCACCACTTCTCTTACCACCACCGTCATGTTTTCGACTCTAGAATCTCGTTCTAAACTTTTCCACCTTCCCACCGGACTTGGAATCTTTTGGAGACCTAGAATTAGTTGGATTGAAATCTCTTGGAGGTCTAGAACTTGCAAACTTGAAATCTTTTGGAGACCTAGAATTAGTGGGATTGAAATCTCTTGGAGATCTATAACTTGCAAACTTGAAATCTTTTGAAGTCCTAGAATTAATGGGATTGGAATCTCTTAGAGGTCTAGAATTTGTAACCTTTGAATCTTTTGAAGGTTTAGCACTTGCAGATTTAGAATCTTTTTTAGGCTTAAAACTTGAGCTATTAGTAGATTTTGGAGATGCCTTATTAAACATTTTAAACACGACATTCTTTGATTTTTCGGCCATGGGCCCAGCTCCAAAAGCATATTTGTGCCCTTTTGGACAGGGGTATTAACTTTCGTGATCTTTGAGTTTCTTCCTTGTATCGTATGGTGATTTTTCTTGTGGAAGGTGATGATGGCACTGCCTTTCTGACGGTATTGACACTTAATGCTATTAAGCTCTCATTCTTCTCAGTTTTTAGTAATAATAAGTTTTATTAAATTAATATTATTAAAAATAAGAGTGGGAAACGTAAAATTTCAAATATACGAATGACAGCGCGCCACTTTCAGTGGCGTGGACGAAACGCGCCACTGTTAGTGGCGCGTTTCATTATTTTAATGAAACGCGTCACTGGCAGTGGCGCGTTTCGTCCAAACCTCGCGCAAGTGAGATGGAGGCGCTGCGCGTTTCGTAAAAAAAAAAAAAAAATGCGCCACTACCAGTGACGCGCTGCCATTCGTATATTTGAAATTTTACGTTTCTCACTCTTATTTTTAATAATATTAATTTAATAAAACTTATTATTACTAAAAATAGCATTCTTCTTTATGGCCTCCTCAATCTGAGTGGCTAGAGGTACATCTTTCTTCGCTACAAGGCTTGTTGCTTTTCCTGAATTCCGAAACTGGAAAAGCAAAAGCATATAAGCACCAAAGAGTCGCATCAATTCATACCAACAAAAAACTAGTAACATTGTTAGGGAAACCATAAAAAAGTTGTTAGGATATACGGAAATGTAGCTGTGGCACCCATACGAGCAGTTCTTCCAGTTCTTTCAATTCTTGTGTTAATTTTGTTGCTAATGGTATGAAGATCAAAATTAATGGTATGAGAGAATTCAACATACTTTCAAATAAAATTAAAAATATTCTATATGTAGATATTTTTTCTACCAATTTAATTTTAATATCAAAATTAACACAAAAATTGAATTGTGATATAATTTTTTTTAAAAAATAATGTAATATTTAAGAATCGAGAAACTAAGGAAATAATTGGTGAAGGGTTTATACAAAATGAACTGTATGTTTTAAATTATAAAAAAAATAATTTTAATACTACAAAAGGATCTAGTAATAAGAATGAGATTTGACATAAAAGACTTGATCACCTTTTCGATAAAACTTTAAACCTTATTTTAAATTACCTCATACTTAATAACATTAATTGTGATATTTATAAATTTGCTAAACAAATAAAAATTATTTTCTCTTATCAACTAATAAAAGTAAAAACTTATTTGATTTAGTTCATCCGATGTGTGGGATCCTGCACCCATAATTTCTTATAACGGGTTTAAATACTTTATTATTTTTATTGATAATTTCTCAAAGACGACTTGATAATATTTGTTAAAAATAAAGGAAGAAGTGTTTAATTATTTCTTTGAATTTGTAAATAGAATAGAGATATAATATAACGGTAAAATAAAAAAAAATTGATCCGATAATGGAACCGAATTTATGAACAATAAATTTGCATTATTTTGTAAAGAAAAAAATAATTATACATCAAACTTCATGCATTCATACACCCGAACAAAATAGAGTGGCGGAGAGAAAAAAATAGACATTTATAAGAAGTAATTAGCGCACTATTATTTCAAAATAAAGTTCTCAAAATATATTGGTCGGATGCTATCCTTGGTGCAAATTATTTAATTAATCGTCTACCTAGTATTACAATAGAAAATAAAATTCCTTTAGAAATTCTTTTCCAACGAAAAATAAACATAGATCATTTAAAGGTTTTTGGATGTGTGTGTTTTATCAAAATTAAAAGAAAAGATAAAGTCGATGTCAACTCAATTAAAATATTTATATTTCTAGAGATGTAATCTTTATTGAGAATGAATCATATTTTAGTGAGAACAAAATTAGAAATAAAGAAATACAATCAAACTCCCATATCATGGATCAAACCAATACCATCCTACCCCAATTATATGGGCTAGATACTTTAATTTCTAGAGAAGAAAATCTTAATGATGGTAGTGATGAGATGAATAATCATGATAATGATTACATTGAGACAAGCGGTCATGAGTCGAATACTCAAGGAGAAGTGAATGAGAATAATTATGAAATTGAGGGGAGGTTGAATTAAGAAGATTTTTAAGAATACCTCAACAATCTACCTGATTAAATGATTTCATAACGTACAAGGTAAGAATAGTAAGATATCTATACAAAATTTTATCTCATATAAAAATATTTCTCCTCAATATATATCTTTTATTTCCTTCATATCCAAAGAACAAGAGCCAAACAACTATTTGGAGGCCATGAAAAAACTCAAATGGTGCAATGCAATGCACGAATAATTGCATGCCTTAGAAAAAATCAAACTTGGGTAATCGTACAATTACCTAAGAAAAATAAACCGATTGGGTGCAAATGGGTGTATAAAATCAAATATAATAGCGATGACACCATCGAACGATACAAGACTAGATTAGTTGCAAAGAGATATACCGAAACTTATAGAATAGACTACCAAAAAATCTTTGCACCCGTGACAAAAATGAATACCGTTAGAATTTTATTTTCAATTGCGGTAAACTAAGGGTGGAATCTATATCAAATGGATGTTAAAAATATTTTTCTTCAAGGAACACTTGAGAAAGAAGTATACATGACATTGTCACCTGGTTATGGAAAAGACAACAATTCTAACTTAGTTTGTACGTTAAATAAATCTATTTATGGAAACATTGATAATCCATTGATAATCCATAACTTAGTTTATATTATCTTGAAATGGTTTTGAATAATACATGACATTGTCACCTGGTTATGGAAAAGACAACAATTCTAACTTAGTTTTTTATCTGGAGGAGAAAACATTGATAATCCATAACTTGTCTATATTATCTTGAAATGGTTTTGAATCCAATCCTTTTGTGAACATATATATAAGTTGGTCCTCGCTTCTTACGAATGTCATCTCTATTTCTTTTCCTTGTATCTTCTCTCTAATGAAATGACAATCCGCTTCTATATGATTCGTTCATTCATGGAATACCGGATTTGAGGCTATGTGGCATGCCACTTGATTATCATAAAATAATTTTATTGGTGATTGAATTCAAAGAGGATAAAGAATTCTGTAAAGAGGATAAAAAATTGCGCAAAGAGGATAAATAGTCAAATTTGACAGATATATTCACAAAGGGTTTAGAACCAACGTCATTTGATATAAATGCAAGCAAGTTAGGATTGATTGATATTTACAATCCAACTTGAGGGGAGTGTCAGAAATAATAATTAAAAATAGTGTTTTTTTGTTTATTGGGCCTCAGAATATAACATCACGGACCCATTAAAATTATTATCGTTTTTTACCGTTATGGTGCTATTGGTACCAAACTGTATAAATATAAAACAATAGGAACATATAAATCCCTCTAAAAATTATTCAATAAAGATCAGCATTACAATCAATTAATTTTCTCTTCTGTTTTTCAACAGTCCTATTTCAGTTTTAGGAGGAGTTTCTAATTTAATTCTAATAATTCTTTTTCTATCAATACTTCGATAATTTGGTTCAGTTTTGGAAGGAGTTTTTGATAAGTTACCGAAAGTGGATGCTGTAATTGTTGTCCGTGGAGACCTGAGAAACCTTGAGGGCTGGGTTCAAAATCTGAAAGGAGACGCTGTCCACATCACACGGAATATAAAAAGGACTTCCCGTAAGTCTTCATCTTTTTTTTTTTGCATTTACTTTAGATTTTTTCTGGTATAGTGGCATATATCCAAAAACTTGGAGCTTATATTGTTAAGTTACTTATTTTTGACAAATAAATAATAGTATCTTACATAAAGAACATTAGGCGTACTTCCAATTTTTCCTACAGTTTTGATATTCACAGAAAATAGTTAAAAATTTTCGAGCTGTTGTGAGGATCTATTTATTTATGAAGTATTTGTTCTGACTTAAACTTTCATTTCTTCAGGAAACACTTAAATAGGCGTGTTTACTAGTGAGCTAATCCAATTTGGATCCCAATCCAAACACAAAACATAGAATTGAAAATAGCTCATCATGTTAGTGCTATTTTGCTAAACTAAACATTTGATGGTTTAGTCCATTCGTACTCCCATAAGAACAGCAAAAATAATAAAAAATTCTCTCATATCATTTTTATTTCTTTAATAATATTAAATAAAATAATAATAACCAATAATATAAATAATAATACATAATAATAAATAAGATAATAATCATTAATATTAAACAAAATAATAATTAATTTTAGTACAAAGTAATGTTAAACAAATATTAATTTTAAATGAATAAATAATAATAATTAGTATTAACTAAAAGAGTTAGGCTATGGTGCTACGCATAGCACGGGTGGTCCGTGTGCTACGGACCGTTTCTTCATCTTCAAAGTTCAAATGATCGATCCGACCGGTAAAGTGTTCTGCATATGAAAAATCTAGTCGGTGACTAAATTTTATATTTTTTTAAAAAAAATTACTATTTTTTAAGATGGCTAGAAAATCACTTGATTTAATTATTATGAGAAATTTAAAAGGAGTGATTTTTTAACCATCTTAAAAATAGTAAAAAAAGCTAAAAAAATATAAAATTTGATCCCCAACTAGATTTCCATATGCAAAACACTTTTACCGGTCGGATCGATAATTTGAACTTTGAAGACAGAGAAAATATCCATAGCACACTGACCATCCATGCTACACGTTGCACCGTAGCCTAACTCTAACTAAAATAATAATTAATAATAGTAAATAAAATCATATTCATTATTATTAAACAAAATATGATTAACAATAAATAATAATAATACAAAATAATAATTTGTAATAATAAATAAAATAATATGAAATAAAATAAAATAATAATAATAATAATAATAATAAATAATGAACAAAATAGTATCATTATTATTAATGATAAAAAAATAATTCATTACTTTATTTATTTTCTTCAGCACTATTCTCAATTTATCATCTAAACAACATTATACTAACCCGAATAGTAAAAAAAAAATAGCTTTATTCTTATATTTTTCAAAACGTTACTAACCTCATACTATTCTCAACTACTAACTCAAAAGACGTTATTCTTGCGTTAATCCTTCTACCATCCAAACACACGAGGAGGAGCTATGTAAGTTTTTTGAGACGGGAAAAAGTGAAGTCATCTCTTGAGTCCTGAAGGGTGCAAGCGGTACAGTGGAGGATGAGCATGCACCATCTTTTCTGATACTACCAGTGAACACGTACATATACATCTTTCCTTGCAATTTCATACTCACATTTTTCAGTGTCTCGTAAAAGAGAAGAATTCATATTTATATTTCCTTTATGATTTTCCGGATCCATGTCTTTGCAGACCATGTGGTGAAGAGCACGGAGTTAACGAAAACCCTTGCTCATATGGGAGGATATGAGATGTATAATCGTGCTTCTTGTACAGCTCATGTAAGAATCTGTCTTAAATTTTGGTGAAAAACAAAGTACCTTTAGTATATTTTGATTCTCAGAATTTTTTACTTGTGCGGCAACAAGCCATTTGGGTTGATTATCCGATAGGAGAGTGAAGGACTTAAGGTAAGAGCATTAATGACTTAAAATGTCTTTTTTGGATAGTTTTTATTTGGCTCGTGGTTCATTTAAACTAATTTGTCTCCTGATCGGCCTAATGTTAGAGCTGTAAAGTGTAAACCATAGGAAGATCAAAGGCAAAATTTCACGGTGCAATAATGCTAAAGATAGGTCAAATATCATTATTTCAGCCAAGGATGTTGTCAGGGTTATTGAAGGTGAGGTAAACTACTTGATTTTCTTATAAACATGTTAGTGACCTGTAAATACTAGATCAAAATGATGATTCTCCAAAATGATCATTTTGAAGCTAACGCGGGAAAGTGCATTTTCTTAGTCACTAGATCAAAATGATGGTTCTCCAAAAAAATGTAGAATTCCAAATTCAATGGTTAGAGAACCATCCAAAAATGACCGTTAAAAGAAAATTAAATGATGCAAATTTTGATCTTGTACAATATGTATGTGTAAAGCAAATTGAGCAGTCCGGATCAACTAGGTATATTTCAAAACTCAAGATTTGAGTTCACTGTATTGACCGGGTGCTGTGAATGTACCAAAGACACACCCTTTTTTTTTACATATATATTACCAATTGATTTAAATATTCATTACCACGTGAACAAGGGGATCCATCTCCTCTGAGGTACACAAGACTTAAAGAGTGGGCAAAATCTCAATCGTTCCTTCAATTAACACCCTGATCTAAAATTTTCTGCCCGATGGAAGAAAAAGTGTTCAATTTTTTTTTTATATTTTATATAATCCCAAATGTCAAGTCGGTGACATTTCATTTACTTGTCTGTTCTTTTGCAGAAAATAGTTAACAAAAATTCAGATTTGTATATTTAGCCATCAAACAGTACTATTTGTATAAAGTACTCTTGAACCACATTTTTTTTTACTACATTTGCTTCTAGTAGTTAATTGCATATACTACAGAAAGGGCGTCCTCTCATGTTTAATTTTGATAAGAGTATGCAGGAACTGTCTTAAACATTTTAACAAACAACAACAACAAAGCCTTTAATCCCAAATGAATTGGTGTAGACTAGAAATGAAACACAATCAGAGTCATCATCTTAAACATTTTAACCATGTGACAAAAGAGAGACAGAATTAGAAATTATGCAACCAGTTATTAATGTTTTGAATAAAAACATAATTTAGTCATAACCCAACATTGATTGATTCAGTGGGAAATTAAACAAGTATAAAAATAACAATAAACATAAATAAGCAACAGTTTTCTCTGATTTGAGAAGCTAAATACAAACTAGAATTACCTTTATTTGGTGTACATTTCAGGTTTCAGTATACCGATGTAGGGCAAATTTCTATATAACTCTGCATAATCCATGCCATACCCCACAACAAAATAATCTGGGCACTGCAAAGCATGAAAAATGCAATTGACATAAATGAACCTTCTTGAAATACTCATTAAAAAGATAAACATACCTCAAAACCGATATAGAATTTCCCATTTCCCACAAGCTTAACCTCAACTTTTCTTCTGGATGGCTTGTCAATCAAGGAACACACTGACACAGAGCTTGCTCCTTTCTTTTCTAAATAGGAGATTAGACATGAAAGAGTTCTTCCGGTGTCTACAATATCCTCAACCTGGCGTGTAACAAGAGAGTGATTCTTGTTGCTAACTGAAGAATTGAGAGCTGCCACAATATCCATAAATAAAAGTGTCCAATATACATTTCAAAGAATATTTAAAAATATGCTAGGTAAGAGCCCAGCTGGTTATTTTTATCAAAAAAAAAAAAGGAAAAAGAACCCAGGTTATTGCGGTAATTTGCACTAGGCACTTCTTGGTCAGAACCCAAATTTATTGGCACTTTTTATTTTGACGACACACTTCCCATTCAACTAATATTTTGGTAATACCTGTCTACGAACTACTCGTAGGGAAAATCCTTCCCTGATTGCATAAAAGAAAAGGAAAATTTTGAACATATACCTGTAAAACTTCATTGTTGTGGGGTACTCATATATACATACATATATATATATATATATGAGTGTTAATATAGATATTTCATAGTAATTATTGACAATCATTGCTATGAGATATCTATATTAACACTCATATATATACATATTTGTATATATGAATGTTAATATCATTGAAAAAATTATCTAAAAAAACTTTAAATCTGTATAATAGTCACAAACATATATCTTCATATATAGCTCTTGTTTTTCAGTTTTATCGTCTCTCAATACACGTAGCAAAATAAAAAATTTGCAGTGATCTCACTTAATATAATTATTTAAATTAAACCTATCAAATGAACAGTTCGATTTAATTTTTTTAATTTTAATGGAATCATGGAAGCTCCACTCAGACATAAGTCGAGCCTCCTTGTTGCTTTCTACTCTACCTGACAACTCGCTGTTAAAAACATAGCAATCACAACTTCGGGTTAGAATCGCGTAAAAAAGCTCAGACTTGTGGTTTAGTTCGGGATGGGATCGGATTCGAATTCAAGTTAATCTAGCTTGGTTGTTAAATGAATTAAGTTTGAGTTGGACTCAGAGACGATGTAAAGAGGGCTAGGGGGACAGTTGTCTCCCTCTGGATTTTGAAAATTAGTATTTTTAGATAATATTTTTGGTAATCTGTCTTTTCCCTAAAAATTTTTTTGTCCCCTTAAATTGTCTAATTACTTCTGTTGAAAAAAAAAATTAATATCATATATAATAAAATAATTATGTAAAGATTTCAAAATATGAAGTTACATAGAGAAAAATTTTCTTCATCAACTTAATTTTATATCATTTTAAGTTTTATTTTATTATTATTTTTAATATGTAAAAGAATATTATTTTGATAATTTTTATTGGGTAATAATATATATTAACTTATTATTTTTTTATGTAGTAACCGGTTAGTAATGGGTTTGAACCCGATAAGTTATTACAACCCGATAATTATTCCCCCATCAAAATCCTACATCTGTCCCTGGTTGGACTCGACTCGAATAACAACAATTTATATTTTCCACGAACTCGATAATCTATCTCTCATCATCTCAATGACTTAGTGGCGCCTCATACTCTCTCGTGATTCAATTCATATATTTGTTTCGATGGTTTTTTATCAATCCACCGTTCACATTAGTGCAACAAAGATGTCATTGGAAGCATAATATATTGATATATCAATTTTATACCAACTTGTGTATCAACCTTGTAGATATATCAATTTTGTAGTTTGTAGATATACCAAACTTACATGTCAAATTGTATTAACATATATGCATTGAACTCGCGAGCTAGCTCGAATTGTGATAAACTAAGTTTGAACTAGATATTATAGCTTGTAACATTTCACGAACTCAGTTCGATTCAACTCATATTTTCATGAACTGAATTTAAATTAAACTAAACTCGCTCAAACTCGACTCATTTATAGTTCTACCACGTAAACCAAGAAAAAGTATCCGAAAAGACTTTTGACTTTGTGTTGTGTGGAAATTTACAATCAAAGCAACATATATACCTTTGCAATGCTGCAAGCAAGTTTTTTAAGTATGGTATATGAATCTTTTTTTGCTTTAAAAAAAAGGCTCATGTTAACCCACCATATATTCATTTTTATTAAGTTATTCTCATGAATTGAATCCACGTCATTCCGTTAAAAGATACTATAATTATTATCATCAATATTAAGTACATCCCTAAATTTTATTCTTTTGTGAGATGTTTACTTCAAAATGATCCACCGAGCTGCAATATTTTCTCGGAGGCAAAAAACAGTGCTAAATATATATCCCAAATTGGTTTACATTTAAACAAAGTTGCAAAGCGAAATAAATGAATAAATCAGATACGATTAGATAGTAAGGCAATGTGTGTTCTCGTCGACCAATTTACATCACTATCACCAAAATAAAGCAGTGTGTTTAAAAATATCAATATTTTTTTTCATATCAGAATTATACAAGGCATGATAATTTCAACGAGAATTTAACTCTTACTAGATTTACATTTAACAAAGTCGCAAAGCGACTGTCGAAATGATAATACGTTCTCATGTGTTTTTTTATTAGTTCATATGGCTGTCACGAAATAATAGCAGTGTTAAAAGTAAAGATAGTGATGTTGTTCTCAGATTAAAATTATAAGACCTGATAATGTGAATGAGCATTCAACTTTCATCAATTTTCAAAAAATAATGATTTTAATCATCAAGTTCCTTTCCAAAAAAAATCATTTATTTTTGAAGAATAAGCTTTGCATGTTTTTTAGATCGAAAAAAATTGACCTATACTGGATAAAAAAAAAAAACAAGTTGCTAATGTAGTCATAGGGCATAGGCTCATAGCAGGTGTTTCTCAACTTGATTGAGGACCAGTTGGATAATAAGTATCTATCTAGAGGGTCCAATTGTACATTAGGAGCCACAAAGAATAAAGCAAGTTGCGTCTATGCACCACTCTCTCTCATCGAGACTTCGACCTCCCTTCTCCATCGCCTTGCTCGGCGATAAACCAAAAAGGAGGTACGACTTTCTATCTATAATCAGACGTAAACTCTATCCGAGGCTCGTGGAGTCGAACTGTCCTTTATTTTCTCCTTTCATTCACGTGAAATCTTGGATTGTTCAACTTTTAAGCTGGATGAAACCCTAACTATCCTGTTTAACTGAATTATACTCTTTTTCTTTTTCCGTTTCATTTTTGCTGTTACTCACACAAGAGCATGTTTTTCTTGTAAAACTGATTCTAATTATAGGATTTAAGCTGGAGACCTGATGGTGTAGTCTAACTATATTATTTTTTCCTTTCCTTCGCAACTATACTTCTCCAGTGGTATAATTCATGTAAATTGACAAATTTGTGGTTTTTCTTTTCTAATTTCAGTTTTAGTTAGTCCTTTTTGTGATAGGAATAGCCAAAATCTGATCTGTTACTGGTTATTTCTTGATCATGGATATGAAAAATATTAGCCATGGTTGTTGTTCACACCGAGTAAGGTTAATTCCAGTGCTTCTTACATCATTGGAGGATATAAAAGTCGGTCAAGAAAGAAGACAATCCTTTGGTATAGACATGTCTGATGCAGTACCAGTTCCTGGCATTAAGTCACATTCTGTCTTCAGAAAGAACTAATTCCAGAAAGTACTGGATTCCTACTGAATCAAGGTTTAAAATTACTTTTGGGTAATTCATCTTGTCCTCTTCTTGCAACAGGACTTGTCTTAAGAATGAATTAATTGCAGTTCCACAGAAGCTGTATAGGAGCATCAATGTATAACTAAAATTGCTGATTGTTGCATTCACTCAGCATGAGTATATGTCACCGTTACTAATTTGATAAACATTGAAATGTCAGGAAGGGATGTCAACACCAGCAAGGAAACGGTTGATGCGGGATTTCAAGCGGCTGATGCAGGACCCACCAGCAGGCATCAGCGGTGCTCCTCAGGACAACAACATAATGCTGTGGAATGCAGTCATTTTTGGGTAATACCCTTGTTTACTTGTTCTTTTTTCTAATGCCTTTATCCATAGTGTTGGGGACATCTTTTTCATGACAACCAATTTAATTTGTTTATAGCCATTGTACCTGACTTAATTTCAAAAGATTAAAGAAAGTGTTCCAAGTGTACTCCTCCAAGACCTTGAGGTATCATAAATGCCCTGAGAAAGGATATATCCAAAGCATGCTATCTGATCCACTATCCATCCTTCTATTTTCTTCAAAAAAAAAAGGATGGAATTATCGCTGTGCTTTCTCAATCATTTAGTAGAGAGATAACCAAATGGAAGGTTGATCGGATATCTTTCTGATAAAAAAAAAATGCTGCGGAAAAAGGTTGATCTTTGCTAATTATATGTGATGGGTTTTTATGTGACATTTTCTATTATGCATGTTGCGGATGTTCTTGCTATTGTATCTGATGGTGCATGTGATATATCAAGTTATTGTGACTGTACCTATAGTATTATTCTCAAATATTTTACGTTTGATAATGTTTAATCAATGCTATACCAGACTTTCTGCGATGGGCAGTAGTTGTACTCTCCTTTTGTAACATTTTGATGATGCTTAAGATGTTGTAAAACACAGCTTAAATGTAGTTTACATTAGATAAAAAGAAAATAATGGATGCCTCATATATATGCTAATTGAATGGCATTGTTTTAACTGGCATTGCTAATATATTTTTTTCTTTTTTTTTGTATTTTTTTGTATTTTTTTGTTTATCATATTTTCTTAAATTTTTTTATTTGTTTATGTTTCAGACCGGATGACACTCCATGGGATGGAGGTAAGTAAATTTAAAATGACCTTAAGAGACTGGTTGTGTTATATCTTCTTCTTCTTTCATTTTTTTTTCAGCTAGTTTATTCTTCAGGGATGAAAAGAGTGTTACATAACAAAACGACCTTGCACTGATAAAATTGTTACCTTAATGAATATGGTTGTGATTTTCTTCTAAACCTGAGGCCTTGTTGTTGTGCTGTGTATATCTATACTATTATATAAAGCATCTAAGAATTGGAGTGTCCATTTTTTGTCATGGTAAATTTTTATTATACCCATTTTATCCCTCAATTAGACGGATAATATTTATTGTTGGTTGATCGAACGTATGTGATCGCGTCCATTGATCCCCTCTTTCTCTTCATTTCTTTCCCTTATATACTATTATTTCCATAATTTTTGTTTTTTTATTTAGCAACTTTGTGCATATTTGGTAAGAAATTAATGGTGATAATATATGTTAGAATAATTTACTTTTCTTGCCATAAAAATCATGAATCATTAACTCATATTGTGCAAAAATCTCATCCAAGATTAAATATAGTCTTTATTATATATTTTCTCTATAATTTGGTGAATTTATAATTTAATATTAGATAAATGTGAATTTTTTTATCTTATAATATTTTAATGTTTAAATAAAAAATTCTGCTGCAACGCGCGGGTATATAGCTAGTTATTATAATACTACATATTATAACTTGTAGTCGGATACATAAATGTTAAATATGCAGTAAGTTTTATCAAACATCTCTCTTCATTTTTCACATCAATAGAATTTGTGTATAAAATCAGTGTGAAGACTCACTTATTTTTGTTTACATGGCCAGAATGACTGTACCTGGTCCAATTAAGCTAATCTGATGAAATTCTCAGGTACGTTTAAGTTGACACTTCAATTTACCGAAGATTATCCAAACAAGCCACCTACAGTATGCTTTGTCTCCAGGATGTTCCACCCAAACAGTGAGTCGTTATGTCTTAACAATCCTAATTTCTGTTCTTTATTTATTTATTCTTTTCCCCTGCATTATAAATAAGTTTTTTTTCCCTGAAACATAGTATATGCTGATGGGAGCATATGTTTGGACATTCTACAAAACCAGTGGAGCCCTATATATGACGTGGCTGCTATTCTTACCTCTATCCAGGTTAATATTTGTTTCCAGTTATTGTTAAATTTATAACATTACATTCCCTTACATTAAGTTCTGCTTTAATGCTGGTTGGTTTCATCTCTTTTCTTCTAATTTGGGTTTCTTTTGGTAAAAACTTGTGGTATATTTTGGGTGGTTGTGGCTGAGTTGGGGAAGTCAATGTTGCAACATAAAGGATCCTGCCCAAACCACCCTTAATATTTGGAGTACTTGTGGAGCGTTTTAAAACTCAAGGACCTATTAAAGGACCTGAGTTGCTCAATGAAGTCTTGATATTGTTTCTTTACCAAGGAATAGATGAGTCTTTTGCACCTTTGTTCTTGGGTGTGATTTTATTTAGATTGGTAGGATACTCAATAACATTGTGTTACTTCCGCTTGGGAATGACATTAGTTTGATTAGTTTCATTTTGATAAATTAAGCCTAAAACAACACAAATTAATCAGCAGTATGAGTTCTTTAGTAACTTGGTGACCTGTGCTTAGTCCCGGGATGGATGACTTTTTAATCTAGGGAAATTCTTCCATATAACCCTTGAAAAAACTAAGGCTACAAAATTCTAGAAAAATTGAGATTTTTGAATTTTGCATTTGCTTCTCCTTGGTATGCATATCACTCATTAAAGCAACACATAAGTTGGGAAAGCTGCTGATATGTTTTCTGTTGACTTTATTTGGGTGCATTTATACATCGTTCATCAATACGTAGATATGCACAAATTTTCCTGTATTGGAAGGACATTAATTGTATGATTTTGTGCATGTATTTACAAGTATAATATATAATATAATTCACATTAATTGTTGCCTTACATGGATTAATTCTTCATTTGTGGTTACAGTCGTTGCTGTGTGACCCAAACCCTAACTCACCAGCAAACTCAGAGGCTGCACGCATGTTCAGCGAGAATAAGCGTGAATATAACCGCCGGGTTCGCGAGATCGTTGAGCAGAGCTGGACCGCTGACTGAGCTGACATATGCATGTTTCCATGCCATCTTAAAGCATGGTCTTTTGACGGTGCTTGAGTGTGGATCTCATATGAACTAAGTGTGCTGTCTCTATATTCTTGTTGTAATAATGCATTGTTAGCTGAGATGTTAAAAGTAATGTGTTGTAATGCTATATCAAAGGTTGATGAACTGTCAGATTTGGATGCTATATTGTTATGTTGATCATTAACTGTTGTATGTTTGAATCATTTGATGACGTGTATATTAGTTCATTAGATGCAAAATCCAGTAATGTGCTAAAATAGAGGATTTGTGTGTTGGATGCCGCTATTACCTTTGTAATTGTTATCATTGGTTGCAGCCATAGAGTAATCTGAAATCCAACTATATGGTTTATGCATGATCGAAAACGTTGTTGCTATGCTTAATCATCCTTCAGAGATTTGAATTTCACGAAGTCGTCTCAAAAAAGAAAGAAAGAAAGAAAGTTCATGAAGTTACTTCATTAATTGTAACTTGTAAGGGTTAAGTTTGTTCCTGCTCCATAGCTTCGGAGTCACAAAGTCCGACGAGAAAAGGGATAAAATTAGATATTATTAAGCAGTGACCGGTCCTAAAATAAAGTTGGATATTTAATTTCCCATGCAAGTTGCAATACGTTTATTGAGTTGTATCCATTGTGGCATTGTGTTAGATAAGTATTCTTGCTGCTCTGCCACGAAACGCAGAAACAGTGATTGGTCCTGCGCAAGAAACATGTTTTTCATTAAGGAGTATGATGTGTCATGACTCTACAAAATTAGAAAAATTAAGAAGAATGTATTTCCAAGTGTGCGTGCAGTTGATCTTTACATAACCATAAAATAAGAAATTTATACAATGGTTTGTACTTATTAAAATAATTCTTATAAAATTCATCTTAAACTGCCATCACTTGTACGATTGAAATTGAATGGAAAGTTGAGATCATTCGATAAATCAAGAACTGATTTTGATAAGATCGGGCAGCACTTGCTGACTCGGGCTCTGGAAATGCACTTACAGTGAACTCACCTTTCCTTCGATCGAACTTCAGCTCTAACAGCCAAATCGCGCCAACTGAAATCAATTCTTGCTCTTTCTGAAACAAAGAGATTTCTAGAAATAAGAATTCAATTTACTCGTTCGTCGTTTTCCCAATTTGGGATGGGAGAATTCCATCAAAAACGGCGTGTGAAAGCAAAGAAACGGAAACAATCCAACTAAGCGCTAATCCTAGCTCCAGTAATCAAATTAGCGAACAAAAATGGGTGAAAGTGCATCTATACCGCCGGGGGAGAGGTCGGATCACCATAATCCGCCCTGCTCTCGTCGGATCCAGTCTAGACCGGATCAAAGTACGCTCCATCCTGTCGAAACACGGGTTGAGATCTCTCTTCGCTTTCAAGCCTCCATCGGAGAGGGGTTTTCGGATCAGGTTCGATCTCGTTAACAGGCAATCGGTGTACGACAGGAGAAGAAATAGTGACACTGTAATAAGAATGAAGAAAATTTTCAATTCAATTTAATAGAAGAAAAAAAACGAAAAGAGAAGATTTCAGACTGAAAATTTGTGATCGGAATAAAATCTTCTGGAGCGAGAATTGAATTTGAGGTTACAATTAATATTTAATTAAACTTTGTTTATTAGAATAATATCATATTTATTCTTCAACTCTTCATCAATTTTATATTTATTCATCATTTTTTTAATATATCATATTTATTCATCAACTTTTTAGATTTTTTTCATATTTACTCATATATTCTTTAATATATCTAATATATCCTTAACACTTTAAATTCTTTCTTATTTATCCATAAACTCTCAAATATATTACTAGATTTATATATTTGTCCTTTATTTATTAAAATATTTTTATATATGTCCATTAATTATTTATGATAGCTCATACATCTTTAATTTTTTTTATATTTGTTCATAGAATTAAATTTATTTAAATCAATTTATATAGATATTATTTAATTATTTTTCTGATCTAATTTGATGTGACACGTTCGGTCTGCTTTCGAGTCAGATCGAGAAAACTAAATAATATCAATTGAATCATATTTAAACAAATTTAATTTTATGAATAAATATAAAAAAATATAAAGAGTTAACTACTATATAAATAATTATTGGGTATATATGAATATATTTTATATGATATATTTGAACTAATGGATAAATATGAAAAAAATTAAAGTGTTTAAGAATATATTTGATATATTAAATAGTATACGGATAAATATGAAAAAAATTAAAGTGTTTAAGAATATATTTGATATATTAAATAGTATAAGGATAAATATGAAAGAATCTAAAAGGTTGATGGGTAAATATAATATATATAAGAGTTTATGTGTAAATATGAAATTGAAGAAGAGTTAATGGATAAATATGATATTAATCCTTATTTATTTACGTAAAAATCAGATAATAAGGTTTCAGGACGTGACAAAAATAAAACTGAAAAATAGAGAGAAAGAGGTGATACCGATCGCAGTGAGGAGAAGTTATTTCTATCTTCGTTCAAAGATTTAAATTTTAACAAGTTTCACAGACGATAAAACTTCGCAAGCCCAAAATGGGGAAGACTTAGAAGACCAAGAAATTAGATTAGACCCGATAAATGGCAAAGCCGAGTTGTAGAGCGTCGATCATCTCTGGTCTCCACCAATCAAGATCACAATAGGCATGTAATGCCAAATTAGAAGTTGATTTGAATGTAAGACCATGATCTAGGGTCCCTTTGATATACCTCAATATCCTTTTTACCAATTGCCAATGTGTATCACTGGTCATTGAGCCATAAATTGAGCCGCTTTTTTGTTATCGCAAATGACAAATGTATGGTAATTGTAGCATACTTGCGCACCTACAACAGATCTATAAAGAGTAGGATTATCCAAAGAGTGTACCAAAGAATTTTGAAACCCGAAGCCCAAATTGCATAGGTGTATGGCATGGTTTAATATTACCCATTGAAGCTTTCTCAAGAATCAAGTCGATACCTTTTCTCGAGAGAGATGCATTCCATCGAAGTCAAGAAACTTCAATTCCTAGAAAATAATCGAGGTCGCCTAGATCTTTGATGGAGAATTGCCTATCCAATGCCTTCATAAGACTTTGAATAGAAGAATCACAGTTGCCAGTTATAATAATATCATCAACATAAATGAGAACATATGTAATGATGTTGGCATTGTGAAAAATGAATAGAGAATTGTCAGCTCTTGAGCAAATGAAGTGACGGTGCAGAAGAAAAGATTTTAATTTGGAAAACCATGATCTAGGGGCTTGCTTTAGACCATAAATAGCCTTATTAAGCTTACACACAAAATGTGGACAGGATTTTTCAACAAACCCTGGAGGTTGCTCCATATAAACAGTTTCTGACAAGTCTCCATGCAAAAAGGCATTGTTGACGTCCAACTGCTGAATTTTCCAGTTCTGAGAAAGTGCAATAGTTAAAACTATTCTAATAGAAGCAGGTTTGACTACTGGACTAAAAGTCTCATAATAATCTATTCCTTCTTGCTGGTTATAACCTTTTGCAACCAATCTGGCCTTATATCTCTCCACAGATCCATCAGCTTTTAGTTTAAGTTTAAACACCCATTTTGCTCCTATCACATTAGCACCACTTGGTAAAGGCACTAAGTCCCAAGTTTTATTTTCTGCAAGAGCTGTTAGTTCATTGGCCATAGCATTTCTCCATGCCTCATGTTTAACAGCTTGATTGTAGGTAGATGGCTCAAAGAAAATGATCACAAGTTGTAAACCAGATGATCAGGAAAATCCTTAGGTTTTAGTGAATTTGTTTTAGTCCTGGTAATCATACCATGGGTAGATGTAGAAGGTGATGGTTTTGTAGTCGAAACTACCAATTGGCCATGAGAAGAGTTAGAGGTGGCAAATTGACCATTTGAAAATGAATCAGCAGGTTCATCAGTGGAACTATGTGATAACTGCTGAGAATTAAAGTCACCACTTGAGACTGAAGCATCAATATCATCAGAAGGTAAGGGTATAATGGTAATTTGCCCAGAGATAGAAGAGGAAGTAGAAGGTACAGATTCGAAGAAGAAGAATAGTAAAAGGATAGTCGATTCATCAAAATTCACATGTCTTGAAATGTAAATTTCGTTTGTTGGTAAGTGTAAGCGTAATAACCCTTGTAAATAGTTGAATATCCCATGAAAATGCATTTCTCAGATCGAGGTTGCATCTTATGATCTGTGTAAGATCTAAGTAAGGGATAACATGTGCATCCAAGAACATGTAACATGGAATAGTTAGGTTTTTGCTTGAATAAAATCTCAAAAGGTGATGAGGAACCAGTAGGTTGAGATGGTAATCGATTAATAACATAAACAACACTCTCAAATATCATATCCCAAGATTGAGAGGAATTGAGAAATGAAAAAGATTTGCAAGACCCAATTCAACAGTGTCCCTGTGTTTCCTCTCTGCCAATCCGTTTTGCTCAGGAGTATAAGGACACGAAAGTTGAAAAGTTATCTCAGGGAATTGCTTAATAATAGGTTTGAATTCAGTACCTCCATCAGTTTGAACCATTTTAATTTTCAAGGAAAGTAGGTTCTCCACTCTTAGCTTAAACTGAGAAAAGATAAGAGAAACATCTGATTTGGCGGCACATGGATAAATCCAGCTAAAACGAGAAAATTCATCTGTAAATTATACATAATAATGATTTCCTTTTTCAGATACAACTGGGGCTGGTCCCCACAGATCACAATGTATCACTTGCAGAGGAAGAGATGCCTGAGTTTCAGAAGCAACAAAAGGCAATTTATGAGCCTTTGCTTTATTACAACTAGAGCACATGGAAAAAGTAGAAATACATGGCTTAATTGGAATTAAATTCTCTCTGCCTAGCTTTGTAACAAGTGAGGAGGAGCAATGTGCAAGCCTTTGATACCATACATCAGCTGAAGAGTTGGAAGCATGGAAAACTTGATAGGTTGAAGAAGATGGTTGAATTTTATAAAGTCCATTATGCAAAATTCCATGGAGAATGACCTTGTTGGATGCTTGGTCCTTGATAAAACAAGAACTATGTGAGAATTGAACAACCACAGAATTATCCATCACCAATTGAGAGACACTTAACAAATTCTTAGTGATAGATGGCACATGCAATACATTATTCAAGATTAATGAGTTTGCATTAGTTAATAAGATAGCTGAACCTTTATGAGCTATTGACAGACCTGTGCCATTTCCTATATGCACTGCCTCTGGTCCATGATAGGGTTGAGCAGTGTTAAGAGCATTAAAGTCATTTGTAATGTGTGTACTGGCGCCAGAATCAAGCCACCATGCACTAGGCTGAGTTGAAGAATTCTCTGGTTCAGCAACAAGTGCTTGATGCACAGATGGAGATCCAGTGAATCTAATGTCAAAACGGTGATAACAGTTGAGAGCCCCATGACCCCATTTGTTACAAATTTGACATTGAATCTGATCATCAGAAGTATTCTGATTATTCTGAAAATTCTGAGAGGAATTAGCTTGTGGACCTTTTCCACAACCTTGATTGGTATAACCTCTCCCTTTTCCTTTAGTGTTATATCCTCTTCCTTGGTTATTATAGCCTTTACCCTGATTAGACTTATAATTGTTCACATAATAGGCTTGCGGTTCTTGAGCAACAGTACCAAATCTAATTTTGGATCCATCAGCTTGAACTGAAAGATGAACTGCTGTAGTGGAGATAGATTTGAGATTATTGAGAATACGAGCTTCATGAGCAAGCAAAGCAAGGTTGAAAACTCATTCATAGATGGAGGGATTGATCTGGTAGAAAGAGCAGTTACAAAACTTTCAAAATCCGATGTAAGACCCCGAAGAATGTACAAGACAAGTTCTTGATCGCAATATCAATACCAATACTCCTCAATTGATCCGTAATTGATTGCATTTTCTGAATAAAATCAGCACAGTCGATCCCCCTTTCTTTGTTGTCTGCAATTGGAGCTTGAGATCAAGAACCTTCGCCATCGATTGAGAAGAGTAGAGTTGGTTGATCGTTGTCCACACTTCAGCAGCAGTATCACATCGTACAACCTGTGTCAGCAAAGATGGTGAAATCGAGCTCAAGATCCAAGCAAGAATTAGCTGATCTTGCTTGTGCCACACTTCATACTCAGGATTTGGACTAAGATCACCATTAGTAGCTGTGTTGAAACGACTAGGAGAAGGAAGAGTTCCATCAATGAAACCGACTAGGCCATGTCCTCTCAAGACAGGAAGGATGGAGTGTCGCCAGACGAGAAAATTCTCAGAAGTTAGATTCATTGGAATCGAGTGAGAAAAATGAACTGGATTAGCTGATCGAGTAGCAACAGTCATGGTCAAATTGCCTGAATTCGCCATGAAAAAGGATCTGAAGAAAAGCGTTTGCTTTCTCAGTGCTCTGATACCATAAACAGATTTAAAAGGAAAAGATAAAATTGATTTTATTCAACTAATTTCATTCTACAATATAATTACAGAAGACGAGCTTATATAGCTTAACAGACAATACAACATTTACACTTAAGTCCTTGAAACATAAAATATTCTAAACGGAACATCAAAGACGAAGGATAAATTGATCTTCTCTGTCGCTTTGATTCTCGTCCGTACAAATACCTCGCTCTTTGTTATGATTTTCAAACGCGATTTGAGGAGGAAAAAAAATCACACCAACGAAATTACATTCTCCCTCTTCAACCTTTCTGATCATGAACGCAAGAAAGAATTATCTTCTTATTTCTCGAGAGATCATTTTGATCAAGAGGTGAATGTAAAAATTTATTTAAAAAAAAATAAGGTGCCTGAAAAAATTAATTGTTCCGATGTAACTTCCTTCAAGATATCTATACGCTCATTTCACACAAAATATGAGCTGAAAAGTTCTCCATGAAAACATCACTTGCTGCTTACTGTCATATCGTGTGATGATATAAGATGACGTATACTTCGTTTATATTTCTATATCGAAAACAGAAGTTTGACTTTATGATGGAAAGCCTACCCGAGCCTTTTCTTCTGATATCGCTCATTTGCTCAATTAAGACTACGGCAGATATGTACGGGCCACTTGTCTTTTCTGAATTTTGAAAAATAATAGTTTTCAATAATATTTTTAATAATTTATTCTATCTAAATTTTTTTTGTCCTTCCTAAATTATCTGATTATTTTTATTGAGAAAAAAAAATATTTAATATCGTACATAATGAAATAATTATGCAAAGATATCAAAATATAAAGTTACGTAGACGGAAATTTTCTTCATTAACTTGATTATCTATTATTTTGAGCTTTATTTTGTTGTTATTTTTAATATATAAAATGTTATTATTTTAATTTTTTTTAGATAAGAATATATATTAAATTATTATTTTTTTATTTAGTACCCGATTAGTTAATGAGTTTGAACCCGATAAGCTATTACAATCCGATAATTACCCCTGATCAAAATTCAGCATTCGCCCATATATGCACCTCAACCCCTAGCTATGGTCAAGTAAAAGAGGCCAATTACATACTCAGGACATGTGCATAATGCAAAACCAGCACGGTGTGGAGAGCAGATTCAGATAGTATTCTAAATATGTGTCTACTATAGTTGAGTATGGGACGGAACGGTACGGTCCTAGAGCGGTACGATATGATTTTGAATATGTGCTTTAATCATACCGTGTTTGATTTTTTTTAAAAAAATCAGCATGATACGGCACGCAACGGTACAGAATCTAGACACGATACGATACGAAATGAAAGCACGATATGACACAATACATGAAAGTACGACACAAAATAAAAATACCGCACGACACGATATGAGTTCCACATTTTATAATTTTGACATCAAGTCAATGACATGTTCCCAAATTTTAGCATTCATGTGATATTTTTATCGTTTTGGTGTCTATAATAGCTTCTGAATTATGTTATAGCGTAGTTAATAAGGTTCTAACTGACAAAAGAATGAGATTGAATAATAAAATATTTCATGCTCTGATTTTGTTGAAGGATTGGGACGATATAGAAAGTAGGCTTGAAGACAAGTCGTGAATGTATTCAATTGATCGAGAAAAAGTTACATTGCATTGAGTTCTAACTCAAGTGAAAGAAAGCCAGAGATGAACTAGCACTGTGAGGAAAAAAGTTCATTTATGAGATGCTCAAATTCATTTATATACAATTATGAAGAATATGATTATACATTATTAAACATTTATCACGATATATTGCATAAATACGATACGATTATTGATGTGTATTTTGCTAAGCTAATAAATACCCTAATTTATACTCAATTTCAGCCGCAAGCGCACGGCTTAGTCAAGTAGTAGTCGGAGTGTCGAACCACAAGGACAATGATGAATTACCGATTCTTGTAAGTTTCACTAATCTAAACAATCGAATGAGAGTTTTGTATTAAACTAAGAGTGCATAAGTCTAACAACAACGACTGAAAAGTTTATCAAATAGAGGATTCTAGGGGCTTTTGGCTCCACTCTCACTCGTTTGGTTAATTCACTCTATTTGGTCTTTTAATATGTTCTAGTGTTTGTCGGGAATTCAATCTCAGATTTTAGTACTAAATTTACACTTTCGTGGCTTGATATTGTACCTAAATAATTCGGGTTTCATGATTAAGTATCTCACCTTACAAGTCTAAGCTCATTAAAATCAGTGAATCACTTTGGCATAACCTAGATTTTATACTTCGCCTTTCGGTACCTCACACAATTTCTAGGGTTTCCTTGGTTTTACCTCACACAATTTCTACGACCTAAATCACTGTTTTGGATCAGAAGATTCACTTCCACCTTTCGGTTTCCGCTTTCACTTCTAAGATAACATGCAGTTGATTAAAACTAAGCATTCAATTTAGATAAAACAGCAATCGCAAACAACAAGAACTAAAAGATCAACATACGAGTACAATTAAATCATTCGAGTTATCGAGTTTACACCTAGACTCCTAGAAGGGTGTCTAGCCACAAATCATGTCAAAGATTGCACAAAGATTCATGTTTAAACAACAGCAGAACATGAGAAAAGAGTAAAGAAAAGAATACACGAAGAAGATCTACGATTTCTCGTCCGGTTCTTGAGTTCTCCTTTAAATCTCTCTCCAATGGTGTTCTTCTTCTTCTTTCTTGCTTAGGATCTATTCTCCAGTCAGTTGAGAGATGTCCTAGACGAAAGGGTGTCAAAATCTCTTAATTTCAATGAGAAAATCGCTTTAAAACTGCAAGTTCGCGCTTCCAGCCCAAAAATTACGGTCCGACATTTTTGCACTTTCTTAACAGAGCGAACCAGAGAGCAAATCTCATAATTGCGGTCCGCAAATTTTGTCCAGAAGTGTTTTTCACTTGTTTTCTTCATGTAGGTTTGATCCATCTCGTTCCAAGCATCATTTCTCATGTTGACATCCTTGTTTACATTCCATGACCTGCAAAATAATAAGAAATACAGCAGTATCTCGAACTCGACATAAAAACTGAATAAATTCTTAACAATTAACATAAAATATATAGTTTTTGAGATAAAACCCTAATTGAATATAATATATAATTGAGGCTTATCAATTATACATGGCACGATTAGACACGACACGATTAAACACAATACAGTAGACACGACGTGCCTTATTCGTGTCATGTCATAACCATGCCGTGTCACCCCTCTATCAATTTTAAACACGATACAACATGGTACAAAAAAAAATAAAAAGATAAAAATACACGACACAATATGACACGTAATATGACGTACATTAACACGATATAAAATAGCACGAATTTAGAACACTAAATCGAGAGATCTTGAACCTAATATCTAACAGTAGCAGCGAAAGCGCGTACCCACTCGACATCTGGATATTAGTTCAGACAACAAAAGTCTTTTATTATTTTATTAATCAAATATCATAGTAGGGTTATTGCCTGCTACGTAAAAAATATATTTTTATGTGATGAGAAAAATCAAAAAGAACTTTTGCCTTTAACGAAATTCAGTAGGTGTCACTTTCCCGTGAATCTTAAACAACCCAAGAAGATGATCCACAGGTCATAATCAGGTGGGACAAGGCATGCATGCAAGACATAAGCGAGTACAAAAGCCAACGTGTACAATTTTGATCATTTGACTAAACACCGAAAGCAGAATGAGGCCAACAAAACAACTACAGCCATTACTACAGCTATTCTATCTCTTTCACGAATTGACCTCAAGGTAGAACCATCATACATGACATGGAAAAAAAAATAATTACTTCACTATATCATCCAGCAAGAATCTGGACAGAGTAGCAGATCATTCACAAAGTAACACAACATTACAAAGGAGCAAAAACAACACTTGTATCTCACGATGTACACATCCTATGTCAAATCTTGCTCCAATTTTGCGCATATTTATCCATTTGTCCTTTTGCAAATTTCCAAGGATGGGAGATCAAACATTAATATCAGCTCTATTTGTTCTGGCAGTGGCGCTTCCAATATCAGGTAGACCAGATGTAGAAGAATATAGTCTCTGGTAATTGCGGTTATTGGGGATGATGTCAGAAAATACCGAAACAGGTTGCTGTGGGTAGAATGAAGGCGGTGGTGTCAGGTTTCTCTGTGCAGGGAGTGGGGCAGCCAGGTTGTACTTGTAACTCTCCCCACTAAAACTGTATAACATATATATGCAAGTAATATATTTATGTTTAATATAATCAGAAAATAATGAAGTAATGAGATGGTTCACAACTATGTTCAGGTAAACTTATGTTTATCCCTAGAAAAAAAAAAGGCAAATGATATATAAACACTAATTTGAGAACAAATGTTCCCAACCCCTAATGCATTGAAACAAAGGGACTTGATGCCCTCTCTTCTCCCTCTATTGTGCAAAAAGAAGTACTAATTGGTAGTTTGGCACCTTCCAAAACTTATAGAGGTACCATGCAGCATTGTTTATGCTCATATGGATAAAAATTATACATACTGTTTCAAACTTGTGCATATGATTGTCTGTGCATCTTGAAGTTACAGAGAAAGATGAGAGACATTTAATTATAAAATCCACAATACAAATAAATACAAACCTCAGTTTCTTGTGAAATTTATCATCCTCAATGGTAGCCTCAATTGATGGGTTAGAGTTGTGTGGTGGAGTAACCGACCATGCATTTGGGACTGGCAGTTCATCAGAGAAGTACCTTCTTCTAATCAACTGAAAGCAACATTTGGTGTATAACTTAACCACAGTACACATTCTCTGAGGCACACCAATATTTATGATATGGTCTATAAACAATAACAACTAGCGTCTCTCATGCTAGCAATCTAAGAACCTAATGTGCATATACATCCAGACCTAAAACTATAAAAGAAATATTAAGCAAATAATAAGCTAAATTAGTCGTAATGATAAACTGTAGCTTCAGTTTTTCATAAAGCTCAAACGCTCTACTTACAAATCACCACACTGGTGTCCTATTGTTGATATTTGCGGTTAGATAAAACGACATCAACCGTTAGATGCAAATATGAAACAATATTGAGCTAAATGAAAACAAAAGGTCCAAGGAAACAAGTAGAAGAAATTTAACATTGAAAGATTCATGCAAATGCAAAGACGGAAGCACAAGTACCATATGAAAATATTTGTTCAGAGCTTCTTTGTCGTATCTCCCTTCTTTAGCAGCCTATTACAGAATTTTTGAAATTCAGACAATTAGAATTGGTCATTTTAAAAGGTCAGCACAAATCTGAGACACCTATATAGGCGTATTTTTAAAATCACTACCATAAAAAATTGCAGCATGCTAGGACAGGGATAAACCTGTATGTAATTTGACAAATATCACACTAATTAAGTGCATCAAGTTGCAGTTTAATGCTGCTATTACCAGTATATTGAACAAAGTACATGCTAAGTTTTCTTAGTCTTTTTTGCTTTGTCTTCTCCTAACTTTGTTTCTACAACCTATCACCTCAAGAAATTTATGTTCTTCAAAGGGAGAATGCAAAATATATATTGGTTTAAGGAGTTCTAGCAAAAGGAGGACAAAGCACTTATACAAACATTCAAGTCAATCTAAACGGTAGAGCTAATTAGGAACATTTTTTCCTTCTTTATCCTAAGGTTTCACGGACATCTAAGATGATAAAATGACTCTTCATTGTATAAAAGCTGTTTTAGGGAAGACAGACAAATCTGAAAATGCAAGCTCAAAACTTTCTCAAAGATCTAAAGTAATGCATTACAATAGTTACATGGTTACATAACAAAATGACAAATTAATAGATGCAAGCTTACAACTTACTGCTAGTAGACCGGAGCTGCCAGGGAAGCTCTCTGTTAGAGGAAGCTCTTCAGATGAACTGGAAGGAAGCAGTCCTTGTTTCTCAACCCACTGTCGAGCAACATCAACCAGGTTTCCACTGCTAACCCTGGTTCCTTCCCTTGGTACAATATCAGCCTTGTTAGCTATAACCAAATATGGTACTGGTAGTCCCCCGGGCCCACCAGACCCAAGTGGGGCCGAGAATGTACCAGCTGATGCAATCTCAGCTGCCCATTTACTTAGGTTTGATTTTGTTTTTCTTTGTGTCAGGTCATGTATGAATATGACTCCTGTAGATGAAGTCAGGGTAATATCAGAAAAAAGGGACAAAGAAGAAAGAAAGAACAGCTGGTGCCAAATAAAAATTTATGGAAGCAACAGCGAAGCTTGATCCAAATTTGAGGAGGGCCGGTTAATATATATATAAGTAGAATATGTTCTATTTCACAAAATTTAGTACTAAATTTTAGCTAGTTGTACAAATAGAACACACTTATTTCGATATTGTTTTTAATTGTTTCATTCAATCAGAATGTAGGGAATTTGTATTGGATATTTACATAGTATAGTCATATACAATATTCATTTTTTCTTTGCGAAATAGATGAAAATTGAACATTACAAAAACATGAAATATTCTGCAATTAAAATCAAGAAAAAAAATGATTGAAAAGGGGTTTTACTATAAGTACACTTTGATATTTACAAAAAAAAAAAAAAAAAGATGAAAAGGAAAAAGTATTGTCTGCTGTGTACTATAGTAACTACAAGTAATGATTAACAATTGAGTTATCTGTTGTGTAATATTCAGATATAAAGTTATAATTAATCATCAAAATGTAACTATTGTTATCAGCAAATATAATATTTTTGGTGATTAATAAACACTAAGATGCCCAGCCTTTTTAATCCTCATAAATCAACAATTCATAATTTCATTATGAAATAGTATTGTCACTTAAATCTTAAAACAAATAAATTCAATATATTATCATATTTATTGAAGTTTCTTTGAGTATAATAGAATTTATTTAGAAAAGAATAATGCTTGAGGACCTCTCATCATGATTTTACATTAGAGGCGGGCCAACTTAGTATTTAACCAATATTTACATAACAAAATACAAAGCTTAGTTAAGATTTTTCTAATTGGAAGGGGGGACCATGGCCCCTTTTGGGCAAGCGCCATGAGGTACGCGGGCAGTAGGCAGTAAAGCTCTGCCAGTGTATAAAAGCTTTCCCTATTTCCATTTAAAGAGCACCAAGGAACGTACCAAAAAGATATGTGACATTTTTCTTAAAGTTTCAGAGAAATCTGGACAGTTTCCATGCTTTGCAGGTCTGGTTATGGAATTATTAGTTATTACATTGTTTTGTAAGGTAAATGAGATCATACAGTCTTTCAGGATGAAACTATAGAAAAGAAAACATAAAAGAGCACTTACCATTGATATGTCTATAGAACAAAGATCTACACTCTTTATATCTCTCATGTCCTGATATATCCCAAAGTTCAACAAAGAAATCCCTATCTGAATCACCCTTTATGCTATTAGAAGAGCTTCCTCCATTTCCATATGTGATATGCTGATAAGAAATTATTTAGAAGTAAATTATCAGGGTTTAAATTTTTATACCAGAAAAGTTAACATGGTAGATTTGTGAGGGAAAAAAAGCGTATGTACCTTCACAGAGACAGCACAACCAATAGTTTGTGCTGGCCGAGAAATAGAAGAGCCTTTCAAGATTAGATTCACCAATGAAGTTTTTCCAACGCCTATAATCAGATGGTAAAAATATTAAGGGGATTGCTTTTCATTTAGGAAGTTTAGGGACTACAGTGCATTGTTCTCATTTTACAGCCAGTGATGCTATTTCTTCTTGATCTGATACAAATTATTTCTGATTAATCCACTGAAAATTTTGCAGAAAACAGAAAGTGCCTATTGTTATGGGTAAGGACATGTATAAATCAAACCCGATATCTGGGAATGCTGCGAACCTCACTTATAAGAACTATTTTTTCAATTGAAAATGACTCTGATTTCAACTTTGACGGCATTGAATCCCAGAAAACGAAAATCTGAAGGAAGTATTTAAACCTGAATCGCCTACTACAAGAACTCGAACTTGCCCATGAGGGGGCCCTCTATTATGATCTCTACTACTTACGCTACTGCTATCTCTCCAAAATCTCATTTTCAATCCCAAAAATGCACCTACTTAGAGAGAAACCCCGCCAGTATCGTCAAATTGCGTCGCCAAGATCAGGTTTACCCAGATTTCAAAATCGGATCTTACACAGATGCTTCACCAGATCCGCCTCGGATTATCAGTTAGAAGAGCTCTACAGCTGATAAACGATTCCAAGGAAATAGGAGTTGGTACTCCGAATCTGTCGTGGAAAAATTTTATGGGGGAAGAGAAGGAATGAAAGGGGACATCAGCGACAAGTAGGTAATTTACTTCAGAGGTGAAACACGAGTTCGGGAACTTGTTGCAAAGCTTTGGTTTGTTCCAGCTTTTCTTAAAGAGTAATTAACGACGATAGGGAGAGATTAAGAGCGATCAAGATGCGCAGCGTGTGTTAATTTAGTTGGGCTCCAGCTTTCTGGTCGGGGCCCACTGACATCATAGATGGGCTTCTTTTTGGTCATACAAACAAATTGATAGGTGCTTTTGTTCTCTTTGACGAAGTATCGCCCACATATTATTATTTTATTTCGTTTTTTAATGAATAATAATAAAAAGTTGCTGTCTTTAAATTCTTAACAACTTTATAATTATTTTATAAATACAATGGATAACAATTTTATAATTAATTTTCAAACACATGCACTGACCAGTGCATGCATATATACGTGGTCATTATTATACATTAAGGATAAGTAAATTGACTAATTAATTTTGCAATATTAGATTTTGCCAACTTGTCAATACATAGGGCCTGTATTTGAATGAATTTTATTATCCGACTAATTAAAATCATTTATAATCAAATAAAACATGGCATATATGTCCAAATCTTCATGATATTGCTGAATCCGATTTATCAGGTTATTATTATATGATTTGGATGTTTCAAGCATTCATTGGAAACAAACAAACAAACAGTCAAGAATTTACACCTGACTATGACAGAACTATCCGTTTATTGTTATAATTATGTCCAAGTAATTACAAATCCATGTCTAGTTCAGATTCAATGCATTAACGCAAAGAATATTTCATAACACCACTCATGCAACTTTCCTAGTTAACTGATCCTTTGATGTGCTCTCAAATATCACGTCTATGGAATTCCTCTACCTGTTACAAATGAACGCAACATCCCAATTAAGTAGGGTCACCTCCATTGTCAACATTCCAATACAGAGGAGAAAATGTACCTCCTGTTCAGGTAAATCTTTAAACTGAGGCAGTAAAAGGCGTTCAGCAAATTCAATAGAGCAACAGGGGACAGAGTTGGTTTTTCCATCAGAGAAGGTAAAGGAGATCGACTCGGCTACTGTGATGCTTTGTTGAAGAAGCTCATCTGGACTGGCTGTTCATCAAGTCATAAAAATAAAAGCATAAACAATAAAAAAAACTATATAGAAAAGGTTCTTTTACTTATTTTCGCAGTCTGGCAGATGGTTCGGATATTTTCTCACTTCGACATAACAGGCAAAATTTTCAATCTCAAACGTGCTGCTGAGATCAAAGCATATTTTTAGAATATTTCAAATGAAGACCAATTAATTATTAAATTTGCTTCTGAATTCCAGCAAGAAACCAAGAACCACTCTTATGTGTTATATTAACTAGTTGTGACTTGTGAAGATAATAGGTCAACGATCCAGTGTCATAATTTGGTAATCTTTTTATGAAGATACAAAAAAGGTAAAAGGGAACCTTTTAGGATGCCTCCCTCTGAATTTAACTTTAATCCACTATCTTGAATGAACTTGTTGAGAGTTTGAATTTTTCTTATATCAGATTTAAGTCGATGTGTTGAGATTGTGACATGGTTTATGGCATATCCATTAACAAGAGTCCAAGCTGCCTACTCACTTTCCCTGTAGCAATTTAGAGAAGAACAATATTTTCAAATGTCCAATGTTTGTGTCTGCAATTTGCTCTTTACCACTCAACAACAATTTGAGTATATGACACATGCCTTTTCCTTATTCCATATAATGCAAATAGGAAACGAGGGGTAAAATTGAGTACTTAACTGGGCAGGAAAGACATCTGGTAGGTTTTTCCCTATTTACAGACATAGCATACTTGCATTTGTACACATTTTTGGATGTTTTCCAGAACTCTTGAACTTCCAATATAAAAATTTTCCATGACAAAGATAACTGATGGTGAGTACTTTCTTCCAAAAAAAAAAAACAACAACAACTGAGGACGGGTACCTTGACAAAACCTGATAATCAGAAAATGAAGGCTCCTCCCAAGTTAAGCCTCCAGACATGCTTGCAAGGGAAGCAAACTTATTCCCAATACCAGAAGTCTTAATATATTTTCTTATCACCTCCTGTGTAGATAAATTATAAATTACAGCTAAAAATAATGAAATAGAACTTGATAATAAAATATAACTTATTTGGTGTCATTCTTGTCAGGTCAGCAGGACAGGGGTTGATGTTGCTATAATCATTCAACTAATGTCATTCATGTTGTGTATTCCATTTGCAATAATACACAAAATTATACTAATTCTCTCAGAGATAAAAAATACAAATCTGCTGGCTTTCATTTCCAGTGCAAGCCTGAAAACCAACATCTGTTTTTCTTTGGGTTCAGTAAAATTTTGGGCACAGAGACAAAATGGGGATCGGCAAAGTTATAATAGAATTATGGACCATTATTTTTTCTTCTTACAGCTCTAACAGCTCGGTTTTATTTTCCAAATAGCTCAAGATATCTCACTTGTTAGTTAGTCATACTTCCAAGTGAAAGACATTTTTGCAAACACTAGACATTTGTTGGTGTCACATACTCACAGCCCCTCAATCAACCCCTGGCTTCTCTTTCGAACCCCAAAAAATAAATGCAGTACCTGGCTTTCAGAGCTCATCTGATCGACAATTAGCTCGGATATGAACACTCTTGGTAAAGGGCCATCTATGTCAGTTCCATCATTATTAGAATAACTATTACTTGGAGGAGAAAACCATAGTGCCTTAAGCTTTTTTTCCGGAAATCTTAGTTCTTCACGCGGAGTATAACCGAAATCCATGAAAAATTCAGCCAGAGAACTTATACCATAACCATCTATCTTCATGTGAAGAAGAAGAATAAATAGGTGATTTATTATCCATATAAAATAACGTAAATTCATGTGATACGCTGTAAAGTGGTACTTCTTATAAACTACTAAAAGATGTGGAAAAAATCACCTAGGCCAACATGTTCAGCAAAAAGCAATACATGTGGTTGTAACAAATGTCGTTCTTCAGGGCATGCTTTAAACTGGTTGGACTTTTACCTTTCTATTTTTCAAATGTGCCCAAATTCAGGGTACTCAGATCGCGTTGTGTGACTTGTGTCTATCCTTTTAATTTTCCGGATGGGGTCGGTCCATCAACAGTCCAACCCAATGCCCTTAGCAGCACTGCATCACATCTGTTTATCCGTTGATTTTATCATGGCACGCATCTCAAGATGATCAAACAGCTTACGACACTGCACATAAGATGTATGATTGTGGAGGATCCAAGCTTGACTCAGTTGAGTCGGGCGATAAGGACCAAGGCTCAATTTCTATTCTTGTGCTTGTCACGCAGGAATTCGTACATGAAACTAGGTTGCAAACGGATCGGATACGTGTTATGTATGTGGGTCTGATTTTAGTAGTATGCGAGGTGATAGAGGTGGTAGCTCGGAGAAAATTATTTCTGAGAAATCAAATTACATTGAAATTATTTCACCGATGGTTCGGATTAAGGTTTAAGATTTATGAGTTTGTTTATATATATATATATACATAATCTCTAATATAATTCTGTATGTAATCGAACCTTGAGTATTAGTGAAAACTATTTTGACAGCAGCCGTGGGTTTTTCTTCCCCTTGAGAGTTTCCCACGTAAAATCTGTGTGTGTTCTTGTTCTCAATTTTTCTTCTTTCGTGTTATGTGATTGCTCTCTGGTTATTCGCTTCTCAACAATACGGACAGATAATATTTTAGTCTCGAATATGGATACGGATCGGATATTCAACGGATATCGGATACATATACAAATACGGATATATTTTGAATATTAAGTAAAAATATTATATATATCATTAAAAAAATAATTGCATATTATTTTTTGATAGAATTATTAATTATAAAAATTAAATATTAATTATAATATAATAGTTCAAATGTATCAATGAATTATTAAAAAACGTGATATATTAGCACAAATTATATATATAATTAGTTAGATTTGTAATGTATGCAAAAAAAATATAATTAAAAACACATAATGAGATTTCTTTCGGATTTATATTCGGATAAAATCGGATAATATCGGATCGGATACATTCGGATAATGTCAGATATTAACGGATAATAGCTAAACGGACACGGTTACGGATAGATAATAACCAAACTGTATCCATATCCGTTAAAAATTTTCAGATACGGATATGGATATGGATATGGATATGGATTTCTTCGGATACAAATACGGATCGAATAATTTTTATTATTTTTCAGATCATACCACGAATAAAATTGAATATTTTACTATTCGTTTGCAACCCTACATGAAACTATGAAACTATCAGCTGCCATACTTTTTTTTTTTATGGGAGCGATGGCAGCAGCGATTTTTCCCACTAAAATAATACATCCTTCAAATTTAAAGTAAATCGTTCAAATCTCATCTGTACAGCGATGACAGCGTTTTTTTTCTATAACAGCGAATACGCATCCCATCTCTCTGTATACAGGTTGACATTCATTTATCAATTGTACTTTATCTATATTTTTATGTATCTTCCATTTTCATGACCACTCAGTATTCTTTGACAGATAACTTTCAATATCAATATATCTAAATCGGATACTGATCTTCATTTTAAATTCAAGGGGCAATTGGCCTCTCTAATATTTGGTTTGTGACAGATAGACCCCGCAAATCATTACTAATAGCAAACTTTCTAATTTTCTATTAACTTGGTTAGTTCCCCGGTTGGTCCTCAGGATAAAAACAAGATTAATTAAAAATAAATAAAATATTTAAAATATATAATTTTGTAAAATAAATTCATATATAATAGATAGTTATCGAAACATTAAAGGTAGGTATAAAACATAAAAGAGATGTATACCATAATGATAATATAATAATGATATAATATGATGAAGACAAAAAGGTAGGTTTCATTTAAAATTTTACTTGTACGTAAGGTAGAGATAATTAATCTAACACTTTTTTTATTTTTGATGTGAAAATTGAAATGACCATTTTATATTGATAAATTTATCTTTACTCAAATACTTTATTGAATATTAGTGCCTAAAATTTCAAACTACTCATGACATTACTCCTTTATGTCTTTTTTTTAGATGTTGTAAATAAGTATATCAGATTTATTTTTTTACGGAACCACATTCCTATAAATTTGAATAAAACAAACAAAACCAAAACTAATAAAATGCAACGGAAAAATTCATCTAATATGGATATTTAATGCAAGCGCTTACATTGTTTAACAAAAAGCCTAACCTTCTACATATTAAAAAGCCGTAGATCAGAAATATCTTACATATTGTGTATATTCAGGATATCATGAGTCATGACCATTTCACATTCAAAAATCAAGTGTTCAATAGTAAATTAGCTAGTACTAATCGTGTGACAATTGTAGCTTGAGAGATGATCTGTCAAAATTAATAAAAAAAAATTCAGCAACCTTCAATAACATTATCGGTTCAAATTATACACATTAGTAAATATATTTTGCAAATTATTTGTTTCTCAACTTAAATCAACTTAAATGTAACCATGATTCAAATTACACAACTTGGTTCACCATTCTTATTTTAAGAGGAACTCCCCCTCCCCCTAATTTAAACAATACAATTTTGGTCAGACCACGAACTAGAGGTGTCAATGGATCGGTCGGGTTGAGTTCGGATCGGATCACATTATTTTATTATTTTTCTTGTGCTGATCCAAACTCGACCCGTTTAAATTCGGATCAAAAAATTTTGACCCATATCCAATTCAACCGGGTCACGAGTCGACCTGACCCGATCCATGTAAAATATTTAAATATTTATTAATTATTTTTATATAATTTTAAATAATTAAATATTAATTAATTTATAATTAATCTTAATTAGCGTATATTTAAGCGTTAGTACTAAATCACATAATTATTTCAAAAAACATAATTAATCGAGTCGGATCAGGTTGACTCGAACCCGACCTGACCTAACCCGATTCGGATCAAAAAAATTAAATTCATACCTAACTTATTTATTTTCAAATCATATCGGGTCGAGTTCGAATCGGATCGAGTTAACCCATCAAATCGGTTCAATAAATAACACACCAACCACGAACCAAGCAGAGCTAACTTCCGTGAGCTTGAATCTGATATTTCCGATATTATTAATAAAAATGCATTCTGTTAGCCCGTTCACAAGTCAATATCATATATCAGTTACGAGCCCGAGACAAATATCGTTCCTTCGTGATTTAAGAATGATATACAACACCACGAAACAGAAATGAAGTTTGATGATCATCATCATTTTATATTTGATGCTCCCCTTTAGAAATGTTTGCCTATAATACAGTTGTGGTAACTGGCAAGCAGAAACCACATGGCGGTCCTCGCCACCAACAAAATTAATCTGAATGCCAAGGATTACACAGAACTGTTACAACAGAAACAAAGGAACATATGATGTTATGGTTTGAACTTGAACAAAATTATGTGATAATAAATCATTGGACTTCTTGCATGGTTTAAACTAAAATAATTAGACAGTATAGGTTCAACTATTGGTAAGTGGAAATTATCAAAATGGTTAAATACTCCCATTAGACAAACTCAAACAACCATACAAAATGTGTTCCTCTACAGAAGAAACGGGCTTATCAGGTTTAAGAAAAATCACACACAAACGAATGCCTGCATTTCTTCCTGAACACAATTATACCAGATCAGAAGACCAGAAAGGACAAAAACAAAATTCACAGAAACCATACAGCTCAAAACATTCTGTGAGTGATAACTTAACAATAACACTAACAAGAGAGAAACAAAACAAAAAATGTTGCCTTATTAATCACTTGAATATTCCTCTTCATCTTCATGTTGAGTTACTAACTTCTCGATGAACTTTTTGCGAACAACATCTATGACATCATCTGTTGATGCATTGCTGCTGTGGCCGTCATTTAGCACAGGATCTGACTTGCACAGTGCTAATGCAACAGCTGTGATTATAAGAATCATATTAGTACACACCATTCTAACAGATACAATCATACAAATGATAGATACAGACATTTCAGTATACTAGTATGTATGACAGAGATTATAAACCTAAAGTTCGGGTTAGAAAGTTGACAATTGTTGTGACCATTTACAGCCTGCTACGCTGTTTTAGAGTATACTAAATTACTACCACATTGTACTTGCAAGTTTACAGGATAACCAGTATTAATTCTGATAAGTGTGGTAAGTAGATGCCACTGTAACTAAAATACTGGCATCCAAGTACACAGCTCCAATTGTGATACAGGTATTTGAGCACAATATCACATGTTACAATTACTAGGAAAATAACAATCACTGGAGCGCTGCTCTCAAAACCACAACAGGACCTTGGTAAAGTAGTGCCAAGCTGGCAGAATAGCAATAACTCAAAGTTTCTTTATTATTTATACTAAGAAATTATTTATTTTGTACAAGTTAAGTGTCCCATGGTCTTGAACTTGCCTCAATTTATGCACAGAACCAGTAGAAGAAAAACTGAAAAAGGCTATTACATAAGATATAGAGCAGTCTGGACATGTTGAATCATACTGGTAATGCTAAACCAGGCCATTCCAACATTACTTGTAGCTATTTTGGATTTGGGACTAGTTGGCCAAATTGGTAAAAAAGAATGTCATTGCATCTAAAATAACAGACGATTTTAGGTAGTTACTGATTAACAGATACATTATTAGCACAGCAGCAACCAGCCCCATCTTACAAAGAGAAAAAAATTGTAAAAGGAAACTTGCATTCAGGGGCGCATCTTCTTTCACCAAACTGACTCAATCCTACATATGTTCCTTTCACAGCACCATTGCTGTACACAAGTATGGTTGGGAGGTTACGATCAGGATAGTTGGGTATGCAATCTGTGGAGATTATCTTAACAAATTTTGTTGCCGGATAGTGGGTTGCCAGTTCTTCCAAACAGGTGAGGAGTAGCCCACATTCTTGTATTCTAAAATAAATGAGAAATGACCACAAACGCCATATCAGTTATGTCACCTTTGAATTAAAATCAGCTACAAACTGAACATTTTCAACTACATGTATTTACAAGACGATGCTTATGGTACGCACATTAGTCTATAGCACAGACCTTTCCTTTATTGGCTTCAATTAGTCATATTAGTTTGATGCAGGACTGTAAAAGATTTTAAATAGAAAACAATTTATCAAATTAAAAGATTAAATCAATTACCCCTCTTTGTAGAGAAACACGATCACCCAGACATCTTGTCCAGCCTGAGAGACCTCATGAACAAAGTCTGACCCAGAAATTGGCACAACAGACCCATATCGCACCACCTTTGCAGCTTGTTGCATTTCTGCTAGCCTCTTCTTTCTTCATCAGATATTGAACAAAATCAATACTCAAAAGTAGTGAAATAATGACAAAAGAGCAATTGAGTGTATCAATTGGTAAGTGAAATAATAAATTACCTCAACTATAATATGTTAATTAACATTTACTGAAGTCGTTCAAGTTAATTATAACAGTTAGATTATCCACCTCTACTCGAAAAAGATATTTTCAACTCCAAACAACATTCTGAAGATATGAAGAACCAAAAGGACGAGCCCATTGACTGAATTCATCTGCTATTCCAATCAGACAAATCCATCCCAACTGAACTAATCTGGATCATGATCAAATGGAGCTAAACTGGCCATTTGGCCCGGGTACAGAGAGAAAGTGATCTAACCTATAGTCCTGGAGGAAGCGATCGTCATCAAAATCGTCATCCTCTAGCTCCTCAAGTTCCTCCGGTGTCTTCTCGTCAAGCCACGCAGCCGATTTAGGGCGGAGCTCTGGATCGTCGGCGGGGGTAAACGGTGCGGGCTTGAAGGGCTCGGGCTTAGGAGGGAGGTTACCGAACTTGCGCTGGAGGTCGTCCCACTATGTGCTGGCGCCTTCTACATCCTTGTAAACGAAGCGGTAATCCGCCATTTGTTTGGTTGAATTTGATCGAGAGATCTCGACGGAACGGTATCCTCAGATCTCTCTCTGCGAGATGTGCGTTCTTTTTTTTTTCATCTGATACCGTTCTAATTTAATAAAAAGTTTCTACACATTAAAATTTATATTTAGATTTTTTTAATAACCGTTCAGTTAAAAATGAATATGAATAGTTCAAAGATTCAGATACAAAGTGATCTAACGTATCATTCACGCCAAAAAAATCCTTACAAACTGTCCGCCCGGATCTCAACAGAATTCAGATACAAAAATCTAGATGAACTCACAATAATTACAAATAGAAAACGTTATTTAAAAAAATTATTTCTTTTTAAATAAAATAATAAATTAAGTAAAACTCAAATAATCGAACATAAAATATATTATTTTAATTCATTTATATTTATGCACAATTTATATCATAAAGTTTTGAGAGACTAAATGTAAAATAATAGAAGACACATTCAAAATAAAAGAAGACACATTCAAAACATTCAAAAAGGTTTGTACTTGTTATTGTAGATGACTATAGTCGTTTTACTTGGGTTATTTTTCTTACCTCAAAAGATGAAATATTTGAGCAATTTGTCAATTTTTATTATATGGTAGAAAATAAAAAATCCTCTAAAATTAATACTATTCGTAGTGACCATGGAAAAAAGTTTGAAAATACAAAATTTGATGATTTTTGCAATAAAAGAGGGTATAGGCATGAATACTCTACTCCACATACTCCTCAACAAAATGAAGTTGTAGAGAGGAAAAATCGAACATTGTAAGAACTTGCCCAAACCATTCTTCATGAGTATACTATTCCAAAAATTTTGTGGGCCAAGGCTGTTAACACGGCATGTTACGTGGTTAATCGAGTAAGTCTACGTCCAATTATTAAGAAAATATCATGTGAACTATGGATTGAACGCAAGCCTAATTTGTCATATTTTAAAGTGTTCGGTTCTAAATGTTTTGTTTTGAATGAGGCACCAAAAGTTACCAAATTTGATTCAAAATCAATTGAAAGAATATTTGTAGGATATTCCTCCACAAGTAAAACCTATAGAATCTATATACCGACATCACAGATTGTGATAGAATCCGTACATGTCAAATTTGATGAATCTATTGACATTGGGGCCGAGAATGGTTCATCTATTGTAGGTGATGGAGCTGAAGATATCAATGTATTGAATGACAACCAAACCATAATTGTTGAAGATGAACAAGAACTTTCAACATCTCAAAATGCCTCAACAATCTTGAATAAAGAATAAGTTATCGAAATGGATCAACAAGGAGTGCAAAATACTTTAACAACTCAAGAGGAAGAGAGTCAAGTTATGCAAGAGGAGCATAATGCATTAAATGATGATATCGGTGTAGAACATATTTTGCCATCTCAAGACTCAAATTATGAAGTTCCAACCGATCTTAGAGAAGTGTTTTCTCATCCTCTTTCTAGTATAATTGGTGACCCTAGGGAAGGTGTAAGGACAAGGTAAAAAATGAACAAAATGATTGCCCATTGTGCTTTTGTATCTCAACTTGAGCCCAAAAATTTTAAAGATGTCAATAATGATTCATATTGGATTTGTACTATTCAAGAAGAATTAAATCAATTTGAAAGAAATCAAGTATGAGAACTTATTCTAAGGCCAAATAATAGAGTAATTATAAGTAAAAAATGGGTCTTTAGAAATAAACTGGATGAGAATGAGATAATTGTTAGAAATAAAGCTAGGTTTGTTGCCCAAGGATATACCCAACAAGCCGGTATTGACTTTGAAGAAATATTTGCACCGGTTGCACATCTTGAATTCATTAGAATGCTTTTGGCATATGCATCACACAAAGATTTTACATTATATCAAATGGATATTAAAAGTGCATTTCTTAATGGATTCTTAGATGAAGAGGTGTATGTTCAACAACCACCGGGGTTTATTAACCAAACTTATCTCAATCATGTTTATAGACTCACAAAAGTTTTATATGGTCTTAAACAAGCTCCTAGAGCTTGGTATGAAAAACTTAGTTCTTTCCTTCTTTCAAATGATTTTATTAGGGGTCAAAATGACACTATCATCTTTACTAAAAAGAAATGTAATGATCTTTTATTAGTACAAGTTTATGTTGATGATATCATATTTGGCTCTACTAATCCGGTACTTGCCAAGGAGTTTTCTTCTTTAATGGGCAGTGAATTTGATATGTCAATGATGGGAGAACTTACATTTTTCTTGGGACTTCAAATTAAATAAATGAAGGATGACATCGTCATTAGTCAAACCAAATATGCTAAGGAGTTGGTCAAGAAGTTTGGCCTTGATGATTGCAAGACAAGCAAGGCACCTATGCCAGTTGATGCTAACTTAGGTGTAGATGAAGGAGGAAGATCAACCGACATACATCAATATAGGACAATGATCGGTAGTCTTCTTTATCTTATGGCTAGTAGACCAGATATAATATTTTCTATTTGTTTATGTGCAAGGTACCAAGCAAATCCCAAAGAGTCTCATCTAGTTGCACTAAAAAGAATCCTAAGATATGTTAAATGTACTCTTAATCTTGGATTGTGATATGGTAGACAAACCGAACTTAATCTCATTGGATTTACCGATGCGGATTTTGTCGGTGATAAACTTGATAGAAAAAGTACTAGTGTGACATGTCAATTTCTTGGGGGGTCATTAGTGTCATGGTCTAGTCGTAAGCAAACTTCAGTGGCTCTTTCAACCACTGAAGCCGAGTACATTGCTGCGGGAAGTTGTTGCACACAAATATTATGGATGATACAAACTCTACAAGATTATAATTTACGCTTCCGCAAAGTATCAATAATGTGTGACAACATTAGTGCAATAATGATCTCAAAAAACCCTGTTTTACATGCACGTACCAAGCATATTAAAATTCGGCATCATTTTATTCGTGACCATGTTAAAAGGGGTGATATTAAACTCATACATGTTGATACCAAAAATTAAATAGCTGATATATTCACAAAACATCTCAATACACAATAACATTATGAGTTAAGATTTAAATTAGGCATGCTTGAACTTTCTTAGTAATTAAAGCTATAACATGCATTCTTAAGTTTGTTTCAAAGCATAACTGTCATATTTGTGTAAAAAACCAGTAAAAAATCGTGTTTCTGGCCCTGAACCGTTATAACGATTCCCCAATCGTTATAACGCTTCCCTTGAATGTCTGTAGTATTTTCTTTGTTCTTGACTATATTTTCAGAAAATTTTTGGATCCTGATAGGGTGGATTCAGTATCAGATTTAACTCCAAATCGTTATAACGATTGAATGATCGTTATAACGGTTCACAAAAAATGAATCCTGACAGGGTGGGTTCACAAAGAGAAGTTGCAACGATTCAGTGTATCGTTCAATGATTCACCAGACCTTTAAAGTTACATATGACGTTATAACGCTTCCATAAAGGTATTATCTTTATTCATAATCTGACAAAGAAGCTCAAACGTTGCAACGATTCAGAAGATCGTTGAACGATTCAGGAAGCGTTGAACGATTGATAAAGCGTTATAACGATTCAGAAAAGGTATTATATTTTTTATTTCTGACAGAAAAGGCTCCAACTGACAGTGACAGAACAAATTGTTGTAACGGTTTCTATGACCGTTGGACGATTAGTAAAACGTTATAACGCTTGATGAAGCGTTATAACGATTCAGAAAAACTGAACAAATTTTTGACCGTTACAGAATCTTCTTGATATCTGGGTTATTGGAAGAGGCGCCTTTTGGACACCTGCCTTAAAAATCAACAATCACTGGCTCATGGCTATTCATATTAACCTCTCTTCTTACATTATAAAAGGTCTCAATCCTTATTTCTCTTCCACCGTATACATAAGTTCAAAAGTTCCTTCTCAACTTCTCCTTCCAGAGTCTCCATCATACATTCTGTTTTCCACAAAAACTCTGTCAAATGGCTTCCTCAATTTGTGGACTCTCCCAATTCAACATTCTTCTCATCCTTCTTGTGGCAATGGCACTAAAAATACCATTCATCAAGAATAAGAAGCGAAAAACAGAAGAACAACTTCGGCGGGAACGGTCGAGTGCTGGAGCCGATCCAAACCGTATCTCAGGATTAAGCTTCTATCCAACATCATCTGACCCCTCAAGGTAAAATCAAGCAAGTGGTTCTTCTTCACAACCACCATCTCAAGCTCAAGGGCAAGACACTACCGAAGGATCATCTTCTCAAGCAATAATTCATCAAACATCACCACTTGGTCCTCCTGCCACTTTCGAGTTTAAATTCAGTGGGCAGCGATTCGAGATGAATGAGATTACCACACCCGGAGGATGGTTCATGGTTCTACCGGATGATAAACATGTCACTCCCCCGAATGATCGAAGAAACCGATTTCTCTATCGATCAAACAATACAGCAAGCTACTTCTTTGATAATTTCAAAAACAGAAAATTATTGATTGTTATTTTTATCATAAGGGTGAAAATGATAGAATGACTGATTGGGAAGATACCCAAATTGAGACTTATATCAGTTTTTTGCCATGGAAAAACATAATTGAGTATAATGATGCATCCCATAAAATTCTTACTCAATTGTTCTATGCCAATATGGAATTCATAGATGAACCATGGGGTTTTACTACACTTATTTGTGGACGATCAATTATAGTTACAATTCCACAACTTGTAAAGTGGTTTTCAACACTTGAAACCGGTGAACAAGTTTATGCCTATTGGAAATGGCCAGAAATCACTGAGGGTACAATAAAGGAATATAAGAGATGGTTTGTACCTCGGTTGATAAACTTTTGAAAAATTTTTGCAACCTCCTTACCGGTACATCGGTTAGCCTTTCATTTCATTAATAACATTTTAACTCCAAAGGCTACCTTGAAAACCAATATGGAAATAAATTCTATTTTTTATTTGCGTCATCTCCTTTCCATGGATAGACAATCTTATATTTCATTCATCATTATAAGTCATATGAAGCATACATATCGGGTTAAGAATGCAAATTTATCATATGCTTATCTTATTACTAGAATCCTACGGTTGCATTTAAGGGATATACCACAAAAGAGATAGGGTTCATCCCACCAATTTATTTCATGAATTGCCAAATCTTGGGTGGGTTAATAATTCGATTGGTGAACCACCGGTATGGACTCCAAATCATAAGTACCCGATAAATAGTTGGATAAATGATTCAAATGCTAAGGTAAACCAATATACTGATCTTAATTCGGATGAACCTTTCTTGGAAATCGAACCAACTCAAGAAGCCGAAACTTCTTCTCAACCTTCTTCATATACAACCATGCCAACCTTCACTTTTGATTCGGATTATCAAACTTCATTTGATCCGTACCTTGCTCCGCCACAAATCGATTATATTTCTAATTACTTTGGCTATATTGCTCAATCTATGTATCAAATAAACTTGAATTAACAAGTTTTTCAAAACCGTGTGAACAATGAATTTACAAATATCAACAATGAAATTTCTGTACTTAAAGAAATTTAACCCGTATGGAGGATTGATAACATAACCTTCAAACAAATTGGGTTAATAAGTACGAAAGTTGGGTGGATAATATGGGTGACATGGATTTTGATTTAGAACCGGGTAATGTTCATATGGAGATGGCTGATGATTCCAATGTACGAGGTCAAGAGGACAAAGAGGAAGAAGAAGAAGAAGTTGAAGTGATGGATGAACAAGAGGTTACTTCTACCGACCCACCGGATCAAGCATGAAGACCTAATTTCTATTTTTTTAGGATCTCTTTTGATCTCTTATCTTTCATTTTTGGCTTTACCATTTTGTGAGATGAGAGCTTTGCTTATTGTAAGTTTGTATTGTTCATTTATGATTCAAGGCATTATTATTTTTTTTATGCAAAGAGTGTATGGAGATAGGGGAGCAAATATTAAGGGGGAGTTCAATTCTTATATCAAAATATTAATTATGAAATTCAATCTTTTTGTTTCTTTTACAAAAAGGGGGAGAAATATTTTGCTCGCTCAAATCTTCATATATCTAGTTTTGCAAAAAGGGAGAGATTGTTATACTTAACAATTTCTTTAATTTTGTTATTTTGTAAAACCTTATTGAATTTAACAAGGTGTTCTTGAGATTTAATTGCAGGATTCTAAGAAGCTTCAAAGGAATGAAGAAGAAATGATCAAGATCAATTTAGAGGCTTCTATGAAGATATAAGATCATATTCAATGTATAAGTATAATTCAAAATCTTATATTCTTCATAATTATACAAGGAAGAGACTCTATCGCAGAGAACCGTTATAATGATTCCCCAATCGTTATAACGATTCAATACATATCTCAAAATTTTTCTAAGTTCTCTGTGCGTAGAAATGAGCCAAAAGTTAACAGAGTGTATCGTTATGTAATGCTTCATAAAGCATTACAACGATTCAATACACTTACTCAAAAATATTATAAGTTCTTTGTGAGCAGAAATAAGCTAAAATTAACATAGTGTATCGTTATGTAACGCTTCATAAAGCGTTCAACGATTCATGAAACGTATAACGATTCACTGAATCGTTATAACGTTCCTGAAGATCAGTAGACTTGTCAGAAGGTTGGTCAAACAAGTCAAAGCATTGTAACGGTTCTGTAAACCGTTCAACGTCTCTGTATAATGTTATAATGATTCATCCTATTTATTTTTGAATCATTATAACGTTTTAATATAATTCTGACAAGGGGTATTCTTGGAAATTCAAGACTCTCATTATGAAACGTTATAATGATTTGTGAATCGTTATAACGTTTCCGAGCACAAGAATACTAGTTTTCTGTTAATGTCTTATAAAAGTGATGTTCTGGGTGTAGAACAGATTAATCAAGAAAAATAGTCAACATTCTTAGTAATCCAGAGCACTCTACTGCAATCAATAGAGTTGTTTCCTTCCTTTGCAAATTACAAGAACAAAAAATCTTGACTTAACCAAATCTATAGACATTCTTGTGCAATCTTCAGTTCTTTACTCTCTTGAGTGTTGTCTCAAAATTTCTCTTTGAGACTTAAGTGCTCATTTGTTGTTCTCTCTTTATTACAGTTTTTAGTCTTCTTGCACTTATTTTGTGAAGAAGCTAAAGCTTCTATATTGTACATGATTTTTGAGTAATAAAGCAGCATCCCATTTGTGGATGAGACCCGAAGACGTAGGCATTGTTAAAGCCGAACTCCGTTAATTGATATTTAAAAACGCTAAGAAATACATTAATATATCATTAGTACTTAATAATTAATAAATTTAAGTAAAAATAATAATTATAATATTAATTAAGTACTTAAAAGTCAAAAAATTTAAATTATATTACACTATTACATGATGTATTTGCTTTCTGTTTTTATTAGAGCCTTAATTTACATCCAAAAAATAAAAAGAAAATAAATTTTTAGAGTCACGAACTATTAAGATTTAAAACAAAAAAAATCAGTCGTTAAATGCATTTTTTTTAAATTAAAGGTTTTAACGGGTTTAACGTGAGATAATACGGTTAAATCACGGAAAACCCGTTAAATCCATTTTTTCTCAAACACTCAACGCCAGAGTCTGCCAAAATCGTTAAAATGGTTAAAATTTTCTGTTTTTTAAAAGCTTGTTGTATATTGTAATTAAGTCATCAATATAAATATTTTATGATTCTATTTTTGAACAAAAAGCTAAATTCATTAAAGACGACAATTTAAACAAGTTTTTTGAGCTTTTTATTATTTTTAGCCTCATGACTAACTACCCATAAATCCGTAAAAATAAATATCAATACTCATAATTATGTCTATTATGAAATTTTCTAAATAATACTTTGAAAACTATGTTTAAACATGCATGATGTTTTTAACATCATTCAAATGTGTTAAAAACTTACTGTCTAAATTTGTGAAAATCCATATAAATACCCCTACTTATGTCAATTATAAAACTTTACAATTAAGACTTCAATATGAACGTTCTACGACACTAATTTTGCACAAAATATAATTCGGATGCATTAAAAACTGTTGTTTAAACAACTTATTTTAGTTTTTCATCATTTTTTGTCACATAACTATTCATAAATTCGTGTAAATTTGTATAATCACTCCTAATTTATCTATTAATAGATTTTTTTAATTAACACTTTTATATGAACATTCTATGACACTAATTTTGCACAAAATTTAATTTGGATACCTTAAAAACTAATAATTAACTAAGTTGTTTTAGTTTTTAATTATTTTTTACCTCATAATTATACATAGATTAATGCTCATATAAATACTCCTAAGTATATATATTATAAATTTTTGCAATTATGAATATTAATATCCCATGACACTAATTTTGGATACAATTTAATTCAGATGCATTAAAAATTAATGTTTAAACAAGTTGTTTGATTTTTTTTTCATCATTTTTGACCTCATAACTAAACATAAATTGATGAAAATTCATATCAACACTCTAATTTGTCTATTATAAGATTTTCCAAACATTCTATGACACCATGACACTAATTTTGTACATTCTATGACACTAATTTTGCACAAACATAATTTGAATGCTTAAAAAACTGCTGGTTAAACAACTTATTTTAGATTTTCATAATTTTTGACCTCATAACTACTGATAAGTTCGTGTAAATTTGTATAAATACTCCTATTATGTCTATTATATGATTTTTCAGTTAACACTTCAATATGAATATTCTACGATACTAATTTGCACAAAACTGAATTCGGATGTGTTAAAAACTAATGTTTAAACAAGTTGTTTGAAATTTTCATCATTTTTTCCTCATAGTTATACATAAATTCATGCAAAATCATATAAATATTTTTAACTATGTCTATTATGAGATATTATAAGTAAGACATCCATATGAATATTTTGCGACATTATTTTTGTACAAAACTTTATTAAGTTTGCATAAAAAACAGCAGTTTAAACATAGATTCGTGTAATTTCAGAAGAAGATAAACCTACAAACAGACCCAGGTTCAATCTTAACTAGTCAACAACCAATCACACAAAATACAACTCGAAGCACTCGAGCGGTTGATCTTGAGGTTGGTGAATCGGGAGAAGGGTGAATATGGCCCACGTATTTCTTCTCACCGATCTTCTAGATCATGAATTCGTAGCACTAAGCCGATTCATAAACCTAGGAAACACAATTGCACACAATGTCAAACATGAAGCGCCGGGGCCGCTTCAACATTGAGGCATGTGTTAGTGAAGGAACCTACCTACGTAACGGTTCGCATTCACTTGTTTTGTGGATGAATCTACCAACAGACCGATTCAATCTCACATTCTCGGGAAATGAGCCGGAGACAAACTCATCGACGGACAAGTTCGGTCTTGCCGGCTCAAATGGTCATGAATTACTTGTTCACGACACCGAGTCATTAAGATGTTGCTCCGCTCGGACATCTTAATGTTCTTCTTCTTCAAAGTCGACATATCTCTCCATGCTGATGTCGTGGCTCTGGTCATTCTTCGGCGAACGTCAAGATGTTCTTGTCTCGACTAATCATTCTATGGGTTGCATTACTTGTGCAAAATTACTATGTAGCCCTACACCCCTTGTGTGAGCATATTCAATCATGAGTTACTTGCTCATGGCAGCGAGTCATTAAGATGTCACCTATCTAGGACATCATAATGTTCTTCTTCTTCAGAGTCGACATATATCTCTATGTTAGTATCGTACCTCTGGTTATTCTTCATCAAACGTCAAGATGTTCCTGTCTCGACATATTTCTTCATGCTGCTATCAAAGCCCTATTCATCTCACGTCAAGGTGTTCTTGTCTCAACGTATCTTCTCGTGTTGTCATTGCAACCTTATTTATCCTCTGTCAAGATGTTCTCGTCTTGACTAATCGTTCTAAATGTTATATCATGTGTGCAAATATTCATATGTGGCTCTACACTCCTTGTGTGAGCATTTTTTATTCATCTCAAAATACACAAAGCCCATATAATATCTCTTATTATTATTTCTATTATAAAGATACATTTATTTATTATTATTATTATTATTATTATTATTATTATTATTATTTTATTTATTCTATTTATCTATGTAGAAAATTATTTACAAAAATAATAAGAAAAGGGGTAGCTATTAACTTAGATTTTCATTTATATTTTTGGGATTTTTATAATAGCTAAAATAGTAAAATTTTATTTTTATTATTTCTAAACTCTAATTATTTTGTAGAAAATCACTTACAAAAATAATAGAAAGTAAAATGGCTATGATTTTTATTAGTATTTTTAAAATGTTCATAATAGCTAAAGTAATAGAATTTTATTATTATATCCTATTATACTATTCATTATGTAAGAATCATTTGCAAAATTAAAAGATGGTTAGCTATACTATTTTACTATTATTATTCTATTATTATTATATTATTTTTTTTATTATTTTTTTTTTTAATATCTATAATAGCTAAAAGAAATCATTACTAATATTCTATTCTATTTATTATACTATTCATTATATCTATTTTTATTATTTCTATTTATTATCTATAAAAAAGGTATAAGATTTTTATTATTAGTTGAAAATGGTCATAAGAGATGAAATTTATTATACTTTTATTATAACTATTATTTTATTTGCATTTTATTCATCAAAAGTATCTTTATTGTATATTTGCATAGAAATAACAAAAGAAATACAATTCATATCATAAGACTATATTATTACTTTTTTTTATTATAATAGAAAATGTATAGTAGTATATTTTTGTATATATTTTTTTATTATTATTATATTTTTTATTATTATTATTTTTTTATTCTTTTTATAGAAAATATCAATATAATATCTATTATTATTATTATTATTTTTTTTATCAAAGAATATAGCTAATCTCATTTTTTATTATAGTATATTACTATCATCATTATTATTTCATGAAAAATTACTTGGAAAATCACTAAAATATATCCAGTTATTATTTATGATTTTTATTTGTATTTTTGGAATTTTTATAGTATTTAAAATGACAAGTCAAAGCTAGGTCAAATATACCAATATATGTGATGTATTTTGCTTTTAAATTGTTTTACCATGATTATATTTTTAAAACTGGAATATTATTGCACAGAAAAATAGTATGAAAAATAAGAAAATTTTAGAAACAAATTCGAGTCAATTTGGAGTTCAGGAACATTTTCAAATGATTTATTTATTAACTAGATTTGATTTTCTGTTATTAACTTAATGGGTTTTAATTAAAACGGGCCAGCTCTTATTATTTTTTGACTGGGCTTAATGCGTAATGGGCTAAACTTCTGTTATTATCCTTCTTTTATTTTCGTTGGGCCTAATACTACTTTGGTAGAATTCTTCTATTATCATCTCCTTAATAACACGGCCACAGGATCTACTTTGAGATTGGTGTTAACGATGATCGAGGTTTGATTGTTTCATTATACTTCGTTTGCAAGCCCCGTTCGATTACTATTAGATCGGTGTAGATGTGCCAAGATCTGTGCCAAGTGCTTCTAAGTTCGTGCTACTTTGGATCGAACGTTGCGTCTTCTCCAACGTCTGCGCGCGGCGAACCCCTTCTCCTGAAAGATCGAGCATGTAAATAGCGTCGCCTTATCTCATAGAGTGTGATTATCGTCTCGATCGGAGATCGATGCGGTAAAAGAGTGATGATGCTGTACCGTTTTCGGTACTCAATGGTGATCCCGATCGAGTGATTATTTTATCGATTTCTTACCCAATTGATTGATAATTTCCACAATTCTTACATTGAAGCATGTCGCCTTGGTCTAATTAACACGTTCAAAGACTAATTTCACGCCCGGGATTGTTCAATTAGCAACCGAGTTGGCTTATCAAATAGTACTACTTGATACGGTTCTCAAACTACAAAGAATCTTGATCATTCAAGTTTCATAAATGTCAAACACACATCCCCGACCTTTGTGCATTACCCTATGCCCTCGTGTATTGATTCCACATGAATTGAGATAGCTAGCATGAATAATATACATCACTCAATTACTTCTAGCACAGTAGAAATCCCAATTGACATTTACTTGAATTTGGATGATCAGTATTGCAATAGTATTGGGAGGGTTACACAAACCCTTCAACCAATTTCAATTATGCCTCTAATCCAATTGCTTTATCCAAATTGAACCCGGAGGGTTACAAAAACCCTTTCAACCGAGATTTGAATAGCAATTCTACTTGTTGTATAGCTTCAAAGAATGATTAGAGACAATAAAAGATAAGAAAGATAGGGAGGAAGATAGGATTAGAAAAAGAAATGAAATTCCAAGAAATTCAACTCGATTCTTTATTACCTTATCACTTACACTTTACAATGAACAATTACCTCAATTTTAATACTTCTGAGGATGAACTAGAGATGATTAAAGATCTGATCTTGATCAAGGGAATAAGAAATGGTTGATCTGATTTTGGCGCCTTTCTCTCTTTGGTGTTTCAATTGCTCTCTTTCTCTCACAAGGTATGTAGCTATCTCCTTCTAATTTCTAAATGCCCTTTCCTCTCTCTGCTGTTTTCAACTCTCATTAAGGTATATATAGAAGGCTAATTGAAGCTCAACTGCTCAATTGTGTTTCCTGCATACACAATTTGTGTTTTCTTGAATCCATGGATCGATGACATGGCGCAGCCTCATCCTTTGATTAGTCGATTGGACGGTTGAGATGCATCTGAATTGTGTTTCTTTGTAACTGCCTTGAGCACCAGGATTGCCAGCTTGGCTGCCTTCAGTTGATCCTTTGACCGACACTACAATTATTTGACCTTCTGGAACTTTCCTCGGGTATAGGTGAAACTCGTGTATTTACCAACCGTCTTGTGCCAGCAACGGTCTCAACTACATCGTGGGACCCACTAAATGTTATCCCAACCGTCAATTTGTTCAATTATCCCCTAAATTGTTCAATTGGATTATACACCCGACCTCTTTCTTCTTGATTGCGAGTGATGCACAACACATGAAATCGAAAATAAACTGCTCTAAAGCGTTCTCCTCACTGAGAGCTTTCCATCGACATGTTGTTTGCAAAATTTCGTTGCCAATCAAGCTTTCTTCCATTTTCCAATTTTTTTCTGCTTGAAATCGAATCAGCAAAGGGATAACTCATGATGGGGAAGAAGGTTGCGTCTTCTGTCTCTGTGGGGTCCCTTGGCAGTGAGAGAGATTAGAGAGGGAGGTAGCGCATTTCGGGTGGACTCGGCGCACGGATTTGGGCCCCACATGTCACATTTAATGAGGCACAGAAAGGATGAACCGGGTTTGTGTAAATTTTCTTTCTTTCAAACATTCTCCACAGCGCCTAAATTGAGGTTTCTTTGTTTGGCAACCCCAGTTTGCACCCAACTAGGCCTTTAACTCCAAGTTGCACCCATAAAACCCCTTGATCAAATCCTGACCCTTGGATTTATCTGATTTCCTTTCTCCAATTAATTCTAATAGATCCCTTCATCCAAAAATCATGAAATTTTCACCAAAATTCTCTAAAATCATGATGATCATCTCTGTATTTTATATTCCCATTTTTACCCCTGTCTGCTTGTGCTAAAAAAATTCATGATCAATAAAACCCTGTTTTATTCTTATAAATCCCTATTTATCAGTTGTAGCTCAGTGTCTCTGCCAATTATCTCTCTCCTGCAGAAACCACCCCAACTAAATACCAATTAGACTTATATTGATATTCATTAGGGTTTGATTTGATCAAATGCTTGACTACTTATCAAGAATTAATACAAATCTAGACTTGATCAAAGTTGCTCCCAAATTTGGCACTTGATCAGTCTTGTGAAATTGACTTTCAATCCCTTAACATGAGGGTAATTTGGTCAAAGAGCCGACTACTTATCAAAGAATTGACACAAATTAAAGCATGGTTAGGTGGTTGCTCACGACTTTCGGCACCAGAGTCACCTTGAAAGCAAAAATCACATTGGGATTTCTCATGATTGGTTGTATCAAAATACCGGCTTGGCATTGATACTATTCCATGTAGTACAGGGATTGTACTGCTTCAGCTCATAGGGTTTGATCTTGGCTTTCTCTCTTGTACTTCTTCCTTCAACCTTTCAGGGGTAAACACAGATAAATATTTCTAATTATAACTATTATAATATTTTCTAATTAACACTTTGATATGAATATTCTACAATAATAATTTTGAATAAAACATAATTCGAATGCATTATAAACTGCTGTTTAAACAAATTATTTGAGTTTTTTTTTATCATTTTTGCCTCATAAATGCACCTAAATTTGTGAAAATTAATATAAATACTCCTAATTATGTATATTTTCAAGATATTATAAGTAACACTTCAATATGAACATTCTACGATACTAATTTTGCACAAAACTTAATTCGGATGCATTAGCAACTGTTGTTTAAATATATTATTTGAGTTTTTCATCATTTTTTTGCTCATAAGAACACATATATTCAGAAAAAATCATATAAATACTTTTAATTATGTCTATTATATGATTTTTCAATTAATACTTCGATATAAACATTCTACAACGCTAGTTTTGCATAAAACTTAATTTGAATGTATTAAAAATTAATGTCTAAACAAGTACAGATGGTAATAGGCCTCGACTCTCTACGAAATGACGCATGTTCGAATCTCGAGAGCAGCATTTCCATAATAATATATGCTGGGGTTTATGGTAGCCCTATTTATTTAAAAAAAAAAAGAACTACAATCTAAATAAGTTATTTGAGTTTTTTTTATCATTTTGGCCTCATAACTACATATAAATTTATGAAAATTCATATAAATACTCCTAATTATGTCTATTATAATATTTTCAAATTAACCATTTGATATTAATATTCTACGATACTAATTTTGCATAAAACTTAATTCAGATACCATAAAAATTGATGTTTAAACAAGTCATTTTTTGTTTTTCATCATTTTTTGTCTCATAACTATACATAAATTAGTGTAAATTCATATAATACTCCAAATTATGTCTATTATAAGATTTTTCAATTAACACTCCGATATGAACATTCTATGACACTAGTTTTGCACAAAACTTAATTCAGATACATTAAAAACTAATGCTTAAACAAGTTATTATAGTTTTTCAACAACCATAGGTTCGTACAAATTTATATAAATACTGCTAATTATATCTATTATAAAATTTTACAATTAACACTTCAATATGAACATCCCACGACACAATTTTTGGATGAAACATAATAGATGCATTAAAAATTAATGTTTAAATAAGTTATTTGATTTTCTTAACATTTTTGACCTCATAACTTCACATAAATTCGTGTAAATTCATATCAATACTCTTAATTATGACTATTAGAAAAAATTTCAAATAATACTTCGATATGAACATTCTATGACACTAATTTTCCACAAAACTTAATTCAGATGCATTAAAGCTGCTGCTGTGTAAACAAGTTATTTCAGGTTTTCATCAATTCTGGTCATAACTACTCATAAATTTATCCAAATTGTATAAATACTCATAATTATGTCTATTATAAGATTTTCCAATTAATACTTCAATATGAACATTCTATGACACTAATTTTGCAAAAAAACAGATTCGGATACATTAAAAACTAATGTTTCATCAAGTTGTTTAGTTTTTCATCATTTTTTGCCTCATAACTACACATATATTTGTGAAAATTCATATAAATACTTCCAATTATGTCTATTATATAATGTTTCAATTAATACTTCGATATGAACATTCTACGATACTAGTTTTGGATAAAACTTCATTCGAATGTATTGAAATCTACTGTCTAAAAAGTTATTTGTGTTCTTCATCATTTTTAGTTTCATACCGACATATAAATTTGTGAAAATTCATATAAGTACTCCTAATTATGTTTGTTATAAGATTTTCAAATTAATACTTTTACATTGATATTCTACGACACTAATTTTGCATAAAACATAATTCGGACACCTTAAAAACTAATGTTTAAACAAGTTATTTTTGTTTTTCATATTTCTTGCCTCATAACTACACAAAGATTCCTTTAATTTAAATAAATACTTCTAATTATGTCTATTATAAGATTTTTTCAATCAACACTTTAAAATTAACATTCTATGACACTAATTTAGCATAAAACTTAATTCGGATGCCTTAAAAGTAATGTGTAAACAAGTTGTTTAGTCTTTAATCATTTTTTGTCTCATAAATACATATAGATTTGTGCATGTTCATATCAATACTCCTAATTATATCTATTATAAGATTTTCTAAATAACATTTCGATGTGAACATTCTAGGATACTAATTTTGCTCAAAACTTAAATTCAGTTGCATTAAAAACTGCTGTCTAAATAATATTCTTCAGTTCTTCATCATTTTTTGGCCTCATAAATATTTGTAAATTCGTATAAATACTCCCAATTTGTCTATTATAAGATTTTTCAGTTAACACTTTGATATAAAGATTCTACGATAATTATTTAGCACAAAACTTAATTTGGATATATTAAAAACTAATGTTTAAACAAGGTTCTGAGTTTTTCATCATTTTTAGCCTCATAACTACACATAGATTCATGCAAATTCATATAAATATACATAATTATGTCTATTATAAGATTTTATAATTAACAGTTCAAAATGAACATCCTACGACATTAATTTTTGATAAAACTTAATTGGGACACATTAAAAAACTAGTGTTTAAACAAGTTATTTTATTTTTTTTATCATTTTTTGCTTCATAACTATTCATAAATTCGTCAAAAATCAAATAAAAACTTCCAATTATGTTCATTATAAGAGTAACCAATTAACACTTTGATATGAACAATCTAAGATACTAATTTTACACAAAAAATAATTCAGAAGCATTAAAATCTAAGGTTTAAACAAGTTGGTTGAGTTTTTCATGATTTTTGGCCTCATAACTAAACATAGAGTCGTGAAAATTCATATAAATACTCCTAATTATGTTTATTAGAAGATTTAACAATCAATACTTCGATATGAACATTCTGTGATACTAATTCTGTACAAAACATAATTTGGGTGCATTAAAAACTATTGTTTAAACAAGTTTGCGTTTTTCATCATTTTTTGCTTCATAACAACACATAATTTCGTGCAAATTTATATAAATATATTCAGTTATGTCTGTTATAAAATATTGTAATTAAGTCCTCAATATGAATATTACTATTTTTGAACAAAAATTAATTAGCATACATTAAAAACAGCAGTTTAAACAAGTTATTTGAGTTTTTTATTATTTTGGCCTCATAACTACACATAAATCCGTGAAAATTAATAATACTTTGATATGAACATTCTACGATACTAATTTTGAACAAAACTTCATTCCAATGTGTTAAAAATACTGTCTAAACAAGTTATTTGAGTTTTTCATCATTTTTGGTCACATAACGTCTTTATAAATTGGTGCAAAATACATATAAATACCTCTATTTATGTCAATTATAAGATCTTGTAATTAATACTTCAATTTTATCATTCTACACTAATTTTGCACAGAACATAATTCGGATACATTAAAAACTGCTGTTTAAACAACTTATTTTAGTTTTTCATCATTTTCGCCTCATAACTGGTCATATTTTTTTTCCAAATTTGCATAAATACTCCTAATTATGTCTATTATAATATTTTTCAATTAACACATTGCTATGAACATTCAACGACAGTATTTAGCACAAAATTTAATTTGAATTCATCAAAAACTGTTGTATAAATAAGTTTGTGTTTATCATCATTTTTGTCCTAATAACTATACATAAATTACTGAAAATTTATACAAATATTCCTAATTAAGTATATAATAAGATTTTCCTATTAACGCTTCAAAATGAGAATTCTACGACACAAATTTTTGTACAAAAATCAATTGGAATGCATGAAAATTGCTCTTTAAACAAGTTTTTAGAGTTTATCATTATTTTGGCCTCATAAATACACATAAATTCATGAAATTTAATATGAGTACTCCTAATTATAATATATTGCAATGAACATTATAAAATACGAATTTTGCAGAAAATTTAATCCGGATGCATTAAAAAATGATGTCCAAATAAGTTATTTGACTTTTATCAATTTTTTTTATCTCAGAACTACACTTAAATTCGGACAAATTCATATCAATACACATCATTTTGTCTATTGTATGTTTTTTCAATTAACAACTAGATATGAACATTCTACGATACTAATTTTGCACAACAATTAATTTTGATGTATTAAAAACTACTGTTTAAACAAGTTATTTTATTTTTTCATCATTTTTGGCCCATAACGGCACATAAATTCGTGCAAATTAACATAAATAGTTCTAGTTATGTCTATTATAAGATTTTCAAAATTAACAGTTCAATATGAACATCCTACGACACTAATTTTGGACAAATTTAATTCGACTGCATTAAAAACTGCTGTATAAACAAGTTATTTCAGTTTTTCATCATTTTTCACCTCATAACTGCACATAAATTTGGGCAAATTCGTATAAATAGTTCTAATTAGGTCTATTATAAGATTTTCCAATTAACGCTTTAATATTAACATTCTACGACACTAATATTGTACAAAATTTAATTCAAATGCTTTATAAACTGCTGTATAAACAAGTTATTTGTGTTTTTCATCCTTTTGTGCCACATAACTACACATAAATTATTGAAAATTTATATAAATATTCCTAATTATTTCTATTATAAGATTTTCCAATTAATGATTCGATACGAGCTTCTACGATACTAATTTTGCACAAAACATAATCATGATGCATTAAAAACTGGTGTTTAAACAACTTATGTGAGTTTTGCATCAATCTTGGCCTCATAACTGCACATATATTCGTGAAAATTATTATAAACGCTCCTATTTATGTCTATTATAAGATATTATAATTAAGACATCAATATGAATATTTTGCGACATTATTTTTGTACAAAACTTAATTAGGATGCATTAAAAATTTGGCCCCAAACCCGCAAATAAATTCATGCATATTAATATAAATACTCCTAATCATGTATATTATAATATATTCCAATTACCACTTGAATATGAATATTCTACGGTAATAATTTTGCACAAAACGTAATTCAAATGCAATAAAAAGTGATGTTTAAGCAAGATATTTGAGCTTTTTATCATTGCTGGCCTCAAAACTGACATAAATTTATGCAAATTTATAAAAATACTCCGAATTATGTCTATTTCTAAGATATGCAATTAACACTTCAATGTGAACATTATACGACACTAATTTTGCATAAAACTTAATTTGGACGCATTAAAAACTGTGTTTAAACATGTTATTTGAGTTTTTAATTATTTTTGGCTTCATAACAGCACATAAATTAACGAAAATAACATAAAATACTCCTAACTTTGTCTATTATAAGATTTTGCAATAAACACTTCAATACGAATATTTCACAACACTAATTTTACACAAAATTTAATTCGGCTGCATTAAAACTTCTGTTTAAACATGTTTTTTTAGTTTTTCATCATTTCTGGCCTCATTACTATTCATAAATTTATGTAAATTCGTATAAATACTCTTAATTTGTGTATTATAAGATTTTCCAATTAATAATTCAACAACACTAATTTTGCACAAGACTTAATTCGAAAATATTAAAAAAACTAATGTTTATGCAAGTTGTTTTAGTTTTTTTATCATTTTTTTGCCTCAAACTACACATAGATTCGTGAAAATTCATATAAATACTCCAAATTATGTCTATAATAAGAATTTATAAATTAGCACTTTAATACGAACATCCTTCGACACCAATTTTGGACAAAATTTAATTCGGATGCATTGAAATTAATGTTTAAACAAGTTGTTTGATTTTTTTTCAACATTTTTAGCCTCATAACTACACATAAATAAGTGCAAATTCTTATAAATACTCTTATTTATATTTATTATAAGATTTTACAGTTAACACTTTGATGTCAACATTCTACGATAGTAATTTTGCACAAAACATAATTGTCCGCATTAAAAGCTAATGTTTAAACAAGTTGTTTGAGTTTTTCATCATTTTTCTTCCATAGCAACTTATAATTTCGTGCAAATTCATATAAATATTTTCAGTTGTGCCTGTTATTGGATATTATAATTAAGACATCAATATGAATATTTTATGATACTATTTTTGAATAAACTTAATTATGATGCATTAAAAAACGGCACTTTAAACAAGTTATTTCAGTTTTTCATCATTATTTGCCTCATAATTACACAAAGACTCGAGAAAATTCATATAAATATGAAAAATTATGTCTGTTATCAGATTTTACAATTAATGCCTCGATATGAACATTCTATGATACTAATTTTGTACAAAACATAATTCAGATCCATTAAAAATTGTTGTTTAAACAATTTATTTTGGGTTTTCATCGTTTCTGACCTAATAACTACTCATAAATTAGTGAAAATTCGTATAAATACTCTTAATTATGTCTATTATAATATTTTTCAATTAACACTTCGATATAAATATTCTATGATATTAATTTTATACAAAACTTAATTCAGATACATTAAAAACAAATGTTTAAACAAGTTGTAATACTTTTTTCATCATTTTTTGCCTCATAACTACACATAGATTTGTGAAAATTCATATAAATACTCCTAAGTTATGTCTATAATAAAACATTTACAATTAACACTACAAATAAACATCATACGACACTAATTTTGGATAAAACTAAATTCAGATGGATAAAATCTAATGTTTAAACAAGTTTTTTGATTTTTTTTTCATCATTTTTGCCCTCATAACTGCACATGAGTTCATAAAAATTTATATAAATATTTCAAATTATGTACATTATCAGGTTATCCAATTAACACTTCAATATGAACAATCTATACTGATTTGGGGCAAAAATTAATTCAGAAGCATTAACTACACATAAAGTCGTGAGAATTCACATAAATACTCCTAATTATATTTATTATAAGCTTTTCCAAATAACACATCGATATAAATATTCAAAGATACTAATTTTGCACAAAACTGCATTCAAATGCAATAAAAACTGTTTTATAAACAAGAAAGTTTTATTTTCCATCATTTTTTGCCTCATAACTACACATAAATTCATGCATATTTATATAAATATTTCTAATTATGCCTATTGTAAGATATTATAATTAAGACATGAATATGAACATCTTATGATACTATTTTTGTACAAAACATAATTAGGATACATTAAAAATAGCAGTTTAAACAAGTTATTTGAGTTTTTCTTCTTTTTTTGCCTCATAACTACAAATAAATTCAAGAAAATTTATATAAATACTCCTAATTATGTCTACTATAAGATTATCTAATTAACGCTTCAATACGAACATTCTATAACACTAATTTTACACAAAACTTAATTCGCATGCATTAAAAATAACAGTTTAAACAAGTTGTTTGAGTTTTTCATCATTTTTTCCTCATAACTACACATAAATTCATGCAAATTAGTATCAATACTCCTAATTATGTCAATTATAAATTTTCCAATTAACACTTTGATATGAACATTATACGACACTAATTTTGAACAAAAATTAATTCGGATACATTAAAAACAAATTGTTTAAACAAATTGAGTTTTTTTTTATCATTTTTTGCCTCATAACTATACATAAATTCGCACAAATTTAGATAAATATTTTTAGTTATCTCTATTATAATATTTTCCAATTAACACTTCAATATGACTATTCTAGAACACTAATATTGCATAAATCATAATTCGGATGCATTAAAACTAATGTTTAAAGACATTGTTAGAGTTTTTTATCATTGTTCATCTCATAACTACACATAAATTTATGAAAACTGATATAGATAATTTTAATTATATCTATTATAAGATACTATAATTAAGACATCAATATGAATATTTTGCGATGCTAATTTTGTACAAAACATAATTTGTATGCATTAAAAATAGTAATTTAAACAAGTTGTTTGAGTTTTACATCATTGTTCGCATCCTAACTACACATAAATTCATTTAAATTTATATCATTACTTCTAATTATATCTATTATAAGATTTTCCAAATAACACTTCGTTATGAACATTCGACGATACTAATTTTACACAAAACTACATTCGAATTAACAAGTTGTTTTAGTTTTTCGTCTTTTTTTGCCTCAACTACACGTAAATTCATGCAAATTCAAATAAATACTTCTAATTATGTCTGCTATAAGATTTTCAAACTATCACTTCAATATGAATATTCTACGACACTAATTTTGCACAAAAGTTAATTCGGATTCTTTCTCAAATAAATACATCTAATTATTTTTTCTATAAGATTTCGAAATTAACACTTCAATATGAATATTCTACGACACTAATTTTGTACAAAAAGTTAATTTAGATGCTTTCTAAACAAGTTATTTTAGTTTTTCATCATTTCTGGCCCCATAACTACTCATAAATTCGTGTAAATTCGTATAAACACTCTAAATTATGTCTATTATAATATTTTCTAATTAACACTTAATCATGTACGTTCTATTCTACAACACTATTTTTTCATAAAACTTAATTTGAATGCCATAAAATCTAATGTTTAAATAAGTTATTTTAGTTTTTCATCATTTTTTACCTCATAACTTTTTATAAATTCATGTAAATTCGTATAAATACTCCTAACACTTCGGTATGAACATTCTACGATACTAATTTCACGCAAAACTTAATTCGGATATATTAAAAACTAATGACTAAATAAGTTGTTTTAGTTTTTAATAATTTTTTGCCTCATAACTACACATAGATTCATACAAATTCATATAAATGCTCCTAAATATGTCTATTGTAGGATTTTGCAATTAACACTTGAATATGAACATCCTATGACACTAATTTCGGATAAAACATAATTTGGATACATTACAAACTAATGTTTAAACAATTTTGATTTTTTTTCATCATTTTTGGCCTCATAACTAAACATAAATTCGTTCAAATTCATATCAACACTCTAAATTATGTTTATTATAAGATTTTTCTCAAAACACTTTGATATTAACATTCTATGACACTAATTTTGTAGAAAATATAATTCAACTGCTTTAAAAACTGCTGTTTAAACAAGTTATTTCAGTTTTTCATCATTTCTGGCTTCATAACTACTGATAAGTTAATATATTTTTTTATAAATACTCATAATTATGTCTATTATAAGATTTTTCAGTTAACACTTCGATATGAACATTCCACAATACTAATTTTACACAAAACTCAATTCGGATGCATGAAAAACTAATGTTTAAAAGAGATCCTTAATTTTTCATCATTTTTTGCTCTCATAACTACACATATATTCGTTTTAATTCATATAAATACTTCTAATTATGTCTATTATATGATTTTCAACTAATATTTTAATATGAACATTCTACGACACTAGTTTTGTATAAGACTTAATTTGAATGTATTAAAAACTACTATCTAAACAAGTTCTTTGAGTTTTTCATATAAATATTTATAATTATGTCTCATCGTCTATATAAAATTTACAATTGACACTAATTTTGGATAAAACTTGATTCGGATGTACTAAAAACTAATGTTTGAATAAGTTGTTTCATTTTTTTGCCCTAGAACTACACATAAATTCGTAAAAATTCATATAAATATTTTTAATAATGTTCATTATAAGATTAACCAATTAACACTTCAATATGAACAAACTACAATACTAATTTTGCACAAAAAAAAATTCAAAAGCATTAAAAACAAAGGTTTCAACAAGTTGGTTGAGTTTTTCATGATTCTTTTGCCTCATAACTACACATAAAGTCGTACAAATTCATATAAATACTCCTAGTTTTGCTTATTATAAGATTTTATAATTAACACTTCGATACATACTATGATACTAATTTTGTACGAAACATAATTCAGATGTATTAAAAACTAATGTTTGAACAAGATCTTTGTATTTTTCATCATTTTTTGCTTCATAACAAAACATAATTTCATGCAAATTTATATAAATATTTTCAGTTATGTCTGTTATACAAGCTTTTAAAAAATATTTAACGACTCTTAACAGTGAGTTGACTAGTTAACGGTTAATGGTTTTATACGGTCGTTAAATTAAAAAATGGTCAATCATTTTTTACCTATTAATTGATAATTAAAAACGCTAAAAAATACATTAATCTATCATTAGTACTTAATAATTAATAAAATTAAGTAAAAATAACAATTACAATATTCATTAAGTACTTAAAAGTCAAAAAATTTAAATTATATTAAACTATTACATGATGTATTTTGAGCTTTTTATTATATTAAATTTAACCAAGTTTTTTGAGCTTTTTATTATTTTTAGCCTCATGACTAACTACCCATAAATCCGTAAAAATACTCATAATTATGTCTATTATGAGATTTTCTAAATAATACTTTGATATGAACATTCTACGATACTAATTTTGCACAAAAACATCATTCAAATGTGTTAAAAACTTACTGTCTAAATTTGTGAAAATCCATATAAATACCCCTACTTATGTCAATTATAAAACTTTACAATTAAGACTTCAATATGAACGTTCTACGACACTAATTTTGCACAAAATATAATTCGGATGCATTAAAAACTGTTGTTTAAACAACTTATTTTAGTTTTTCATCATTTTTGACTTATAACTACACATATATTCGTGAAAAAAATATATAAATACTCCTAATTATATCTATTATATGATTTTTTAATTAATACTTCGATATGAACATTCTACGACACTAGTTTTGCATTAACTCGAATGTATTAAAACTAGTGTTTTTCATCATTTTTAATTTAATAACTACATATAAATTTTTGAAAATTCATATAAGTATTCTTAATTATGTCTGTTGTAAGATTTTCAAATTAACACTTTGATATTAATATTCTACGACACTAATATTGTACAAAACTTAATTCAGATACATTAAAAACTAATGTTTAAACAAGTAATTTTTGTTTTTAATATTTTTAACTCATAACTACACATAGATTCATGTAAATTCATATAAATACTTCTAATTATATTTATTATAAGATAATTTCAATCAACACTTTGAAATTAACATTCTATAACACTAATTTAACACAAAACTTAATTAGGATACCTAAAAACTAATGTGTAAACAGGTTATTTTATTTTTTCATCATTTTTTATCTCAGAACTACACATAGATTCGTGAAAAATATGAATACTCATAATTATGTCTATTATAAAATTTTACAATAAACTTCAATATGAACATTCTATGGCATTAATTCTGGATAAAACTTAATTTGGATGCATAAAACTAATGTTTAAACAAGTTATTTGATTTTTTTCATCATTGTTTGACCCATAACTGCACATAAATTTGTGAAAATTGATATAAATACTTCCGATTATGTCTATTATAATATTTTTCAATTAACACTCCGATATGAACATTCTACTACACTAAGTTTAAACCAATTGTCTGAATTTTTCACCATATTTTGCCTCATAATGCACATAAAATCGTGCAAATTCAAATAAATATTTCTAATTGTAAATCAATCATGAAAATTCAATTAAATATTTCTAATCATTCAAATACAAAATAAATAGATATAATTATGCAAAAGCTAATGTTTAAAGAAGTTATTTAGTTTTTCATATTTTCTTATCTCATAAATACATATAGATTCGTACAATACTCCTAATTATGTCTATTATGATATTTTCTAAATAACATTTTGATATGAACATTCTACGATACTAATTTGGCACAAAACTTAAATTCAGTTGCATTAAAAACTGCTGTTGAAATAAGTTTTTTTAATTTTTCATCATTTTTGGCCTCATAAATATTCATAAATTTGTATAAATACTCCTAATTTGTCTATTTTAAGATTTTTCAGTTAACACTTTGATATGAAAAATCTACGATACTAATTTTGCATAATACTTAATTAGGATATATTAAAAACTAATGTTTAAACAAGGTTTTGAGTTTTTCATCATTTTTAGCCTCATTACTACACATAAATTCGTGCAAATTCATATAAATATATCTAATTATGTCTATTATAAAACTTTGTAATTGACACTTCAATATGAACATCCTATGACACTCATTTTCGATAAAACTTAATTGGGATGCATTAAAAACTAATGTTTAAACAAGTTATTTCATTTTTTCATCATTTTTGTTTGATAACTGTTCATAAATTTGTTAAAAATTATATAAATACTTCTAATTATGTTCATTATAAGAGTAAGCAATTAACACTTCGATATTAACAGTCTACGATACTAATTTTGCACAAAAATTAATTCAGAAACATTAAAAACTAAGGTTTAAACAAGTTGGTTTAGTTTTTCATGATTTTTTGCCTCATAACTAAACATAAAGTCATGTAAATTTGTATAAACACTTCTAATTATGTTTATTAGAATATTTAATAATTAATATTTTAATATGGATATTCTATGATACTAATTTTGTACAAAATATAATTCGGGTGCGTTAACAACTAATGTTTAAATAAGTTTGCAATTTTTCATCATTTGTTTCCTCATAACAACACATAATTTCGTGCAAATTCAAATAAATATTTTTAGTTATGTTTGTTATAAGATATTATAATTAAGTCATCAATAAGAATATTATACGGTACTATTTTGGACAGAGTTAATTCGGATGCATTAAAATTAGCAGTTTAAACAAGTTATTTGAGTTTTTCATTATTTTTGGCCTCAAAACTACACATAAATCCATGAAAGTAAATATCAATACTCCTGATTATGTCTATTATGAGATTTTCTAAGTAACTCATCGATATGAACATTCTACGATACTAATTTTGCACAAAACTTCATTCAAATGTGTTATAAACTATTGTCTAAAAAAGTTATTTGAGTTTTTCATCATTTTTTGGTCACATAACGTCATATAAATTTGTGAAATTCAAATAAATACCTCTACTTATGTCAAAAAAAATTTGATAGCCCTAGGATGGTGGTATTAAAGGTCAAAAATAGTGCGAAAATGTAAAGAACCTAAGGTAGAAATGTATAAACCAATTTGGGGCTTAATGTTCAACTGTAATGGCAGCGGAATACAATTTAATTCGATTCAATTCTCACAAGAATATAGCAATTAAAGAAATATGAGAAAAGAAAAGAAAAGATCAAACAAGAACACAAGATGTAACGGAGTTCGGCTTTAAAAATGCCTACGTCTCCGGAACTCTCAACCTCCAACAATTGAGGTTGAGCCGAAACACTAAAAATAGTTTTACACTTGTAGAACTTGGTCCCTTACACAAAAATGGGCTGCCAAGCCTATCGGTAACAAGAGTGACAACACACTCAAAAAGGTGAGTGACAACACACTCAAAAACAAGAAGTGAGTGACAACACACTCAAAAAGGTAAGCACTACAGCTCAACAAGGGTTGAGCACTACAGCTCAAGAAAATGTTTACATGAAGATCACGAAGGATCGAGTTGCGAGAATAGAGAGAAACTAGATTGAGCTTGAACAAGAATTTGGCTAATTGAGTGTTTCGATGTCTTGAATTATCTCTCTCACTTTTTATATGGGGCTAGTAAGCTCTCTAGAGTAATGATTTAGCTAGATGGATTTTTTTCATTATCTTTCAGTGAGAGAGGTGATCCTTTTAAAATAGATCTTCTGAAACAGCTGAAAAAACTATTTTTCGGCCTGAACCGTTATAACGGTTTGGGATTCGTTATAACGGTTTAGAAAGAATAGTCGTTGGATCAATTGAGCTGAAACGTTATAACAATTCACTGAATTGTTATACATTTCATAAACAGTTGTAACGATTACTAAATTGTTACATAACGATACACTCTTGTTTCTTTGAGAATTTTTTGCCTTAGAATATTTTTGAGTATTGAGATGAACCGTTATAACGATTCACTAGGCAAAAGTACTTTTATTTGTTGTTTAAGCTCAATTCATCTTGACCGATTCAACCCAGTTTGAGTCTAACTAAACCTAAGCCTAATGCAGTCTTTATGAAGCACATGTTTCCCATCATTAGTCTTGGTTTTTGTGCACTAATCCATTTGCATTTCAATCCCTGCACAAAAACTCAAACAAGACAAATTGTAAAATTCAAGATTGTTTTGCAAATCGACAAATCAAAGAAGATGTTAAGTGTAACAAGAACTTGCAATTAAGATTCAATATGAACGTTCTACGACACTAATTTTGCACAGAACATAAATTCAGATGCATTAAAAGCTGTTGTTTAAACAACTTATTTTACTTTTTCATCATTGTTTGCCTCATAACTGGTCATAATTATGTCTATGACACAAAACTTATTTTGAATGCATTAAAACTGTTGTATAAATAAGTTTGTGTTTATGATCATTTTTGATCTAATAACTACACATAAATTATTGAAAATTTATACAAATATTCCTAATTAAGTATATAATAAGTTTTTTTATTAACACTTCGAAATGAGAATTCTACGACATAAATTTTATACAAAACTTAATTAGAATGCATGAAAAAATGCTCTTTAAATAAGTTTTTTGAGTTTATCATTATTTTTTACCTCATAAATGCACATAAGTTCGTGCAAATTAATATGAATACTTCTAATTATGTCAATTATAATATATTGCACTTAACACTTCAATATGAACATTATAAAGACACAAATTTTACATAAAATTTAATCTGAATGTATTACAAAATAATATTTAAATAAGTTATTCGAGTTTTATCAGTATTTTTTTATCTCAGAACTACACATAAATTATGGAAAATTCATATCAATACACATCATTATATCTATTATAATATTTTTCCAATTAACAACTCGATATAAACATTCTACGACACTAATTTTGCACAAAACTTATTTTCTATGTATTAAAAACTATTGTATAAATAAGTTTTTCATCATTTTTAGCGCCATAACTGCACGTAAATTCGTACAAATTAACATAAATAGTCACAGTTATGTCTATTATAAGATTTTTAAAATTAACAGTTCAATATGAAAATCCTACGATACTAATTTTGGACAAATTTAATTTGAATGCATTAAAACTACTGTATAAACAAATTATTTCGATTTTTCATTATTTTCACCTCATAACTGCACATAAGTTCATGCAAATTAACATAAAATACTCCTAATTATGTGTGTTATAAGATTTTGAAATTAATACTTCAATATGAACATCGTACGATAATAATTTTGGATAAAACTTAATTTGAATGCATTAAAAACTGCTATATATACAAGTTATTTATGTTTTTCATCATTGTTCACCTCATTACTAAGCATAAATTTGGGCAAATTCATATAAATAGTACTAATCAGGTCCATTATAAGATTTTTTCAATTAACACTTTGATATAACATTCTATGACACTAATATTGCACAAAATTTAATTAGAATGCTTTATAAAGTAAACAAATTGTCTGTGTTTTTCATCCTTTTTTGACACATAACTACACATAAATTATTTCAAATTTATATAAATACTCCTAATTATTTATATTATAAGATTTGCTAATTAACGCTCCGATACGTGCTTCTACGATATTAATTTTTCACAAAACATAATCATGATGCATTAAAAAACTACTATTTAAACAACTTATGTGAGTTTTGTATCAATTTTGGCCTCATAAACTGCACATAAATTCGTGTAAATTAATATAAATGCTTCTATTTATGTCTATTATAAGATATTATAATTAAGACATCAATGTGAATATTTTGCGACGCTATTTTTTCACAATTTAATTAGAACGCATTAAAAATTTGGCCCCATAACCGCAAACAAATTTGTGCAAATTAATATAAATACTCTTAATTATCTCTATTATAATATATTCCAATTACCACTTGAATAAATATTCTACGGTAATAATTTTACACAAAACATATTTCAAATGAAATAAAAATTATTGTTTAAACAAATTATTTGAGCTTTTTATCATTGTTGGCCTCATAACTGCACATAAATTCATACAAATTAATATAAATAATCCTAATTATGTCCATTTATAAGATTTTATAATTAACACTTCAATTTGAATATTCTACGATAATAATTTTGCACAAAACTTAATTTTTATGCATTAAAAAATGTGTTTAAACATGTTATTTGAGTTTTTTAATGTTTTTGGCTTCATAACGTCACATAAATTCATGAAAATTAACATAAATACTTCTAACTTTGTCTATTAGAAGATTTTATAATAAACAGTTCAATGCAATATTTCACGACATTAATTTTGCACAAAACTTAATTCAGATAATTAAAACTTCTGATTAAATTTGTTCTTTTAGTTTTTCATCATTTCTGACCTCATAATTATTCATAAATTTACATGAATACACATAATTATGTCTATTATAAGATTTTTTCCAACTAACAACTCGATATGAGCATTCTACGACACTAATTTGCACAAAACTTAATTTCAATGCCTTAAAATTTATTATTTAAACAAGTTATTTAAAATTTCCATCATATTTGGCCCATTACTGTAGGTAAATTCATGCAAATTAACATAAATGGTCCTAGTAATGTCTATTATAAGATTTTTGAAATTAACAGTTCAATATGAACATACTACGACATTAATTTTGGACAAATTTAATTTGAATGCATTAAAAAATGCTGTATAAACAAGTTATTTCAGTTTTTCTTCATTTTCACCTCATAACTGCACATAGAATTATGCTAATTTATATAAATACTACTAATAATGTCTGTTATAAAATTTTGTAGTCAGTACTTGAATATGGACATTCTATGACATAAATTTTTGCACAAATTTTAATTCAGATGCATTAAAAATTACCTTTAAAAGAATTATTTTAGTTTTTCATCATTTTTGACCTAATAACTACACATAAGTCCGTAAAAGTTCATATAAAAACTCCTAATTATATCTATTATAATATTTTTCAATCAACACTTTGATATAAATATCAAAACTAAATTCGGATACATTAAAAATAAATGTTTAAACAAGTTGTTATAGTTTTTTATTATTTTTTACCTTATAACTACACATAGATTTGTGCAAATTTATATAAATACTCTGAATTATATCTATTATAAGATTTTATAATTAACACTTCAATATAAACATCATACGACGCTAACTTTGGATAAAAATTAATTAGGATGCATTCAAAACTAATGTTTAAACAAGTTATTTGATTTTTTTTCATCATTTTTGGCCTCATAACTAAACATAAATTCGTAAAAATGCATATAAGTATTTCAAATTATATCCATTATAAGGTTATCCAATGAACACTTCGATATGAACAATATATGATACTATTTTTTACAAACATTAATTCAGAAGGATTAAACACCAAGGTTTAAACAAGTTAGTTAAGTTTTTCATGATTTTTTGTCTCATAACTACACATAAAGTCATGAAAATTTATATAAATACTCCTAATTATATTTATTATAAGATTTTATAATTAACACTTCGATATCAATATTTTATGATACTAATTTTGCACAAAATATAATTCAGGAGCATAAAAAACTAATGTTTAAGTAAGTTGTTTGAGTTTTTATCATTTTTTGTCTCATAACAACACATAATTTCGTGCAAATTCATATAAATATTTTAATTATTTATGTTATATGATATTATAATTAAGATATCAATATGAACATTTTACGATACTGATGGCCCTAGGGTGGATGGTATTTAAGGCTAGAATAGTGCAAGATTGTAAAGAAACTAAAGTAGAAATGTATAAACCGATTTGGGGCTTAGTGTTCAAGTGTAATGGCAACGGAAGACAATTTAATTCGATTTAATTCTCACAATAATATATCAATCAAATAAACGAGAGAAAAGAAAAGAAAAGATCAAACAAGAACAAAAGATGTAACGGAGTTCGGCTTACAATGCCTACGTCTCCATGACTCTCAACCTTCAACAATTGAGGTTGAACCAAAACACTAAAAAATAGTTTTACACTTGTAGAACTTGGTTCCTTACACAAAAAAATAGGTTGTCAAGCCTATCGGTAACAAGATTGACAACACACTCAAAATAAAAAGGTCAGCGCTATAGCTCAAAATAGTTTACAAGGATAGTTATGCACGAAGGATCAAGTTGGGAGAATGGACAGAAGCTAGATTGAGCTTAAACAAAAATTTGGCTAATTAAGTGTTTCTTGACAACACACTCAAAATAAAAGGTCAGCACTATAGCTCAAAATAGTTTACAAGGATAGTTATGCATGAAGGATCAAGTTGGGATAATGGACATAAGCTAGATTGAGCTTAAATAAGAATTTGGCTAATTAAGTGTTTTTATTTCTTGGCTTATCTCTCTTACTTTATTTTTGGCTAGTAAGCTCTCAAGGAAAAATGATTTAGCTAGATGGATCAGATTTTTAATCAGTAAGAGAGTTGATACTTTTAAAATAAATCTTCTGAAATAAATAAAGAAATTATTTTCGGCATGAACCATTATTACGATTTGGGAATCGTTATAACGACTTAGAAATAATAGTTGTTGGACCTGATTGAGCTGAAACATTATAACGATTTGATCAACCGTTAATGATTTCCAAACCGTAGCAACAATTGCTTAACCATTACACAACGATTAGCTCTGGCTCTTTGAGAACTTTTCCGCCTTAGAATATTTTTTAGTATTGAGATAAACCGTTATAACCGTTATAATGATTTGCTGTGCAGAAGCATTTTTTCTTTATTGTTTAAGCTCAATTATCTTAACCAATTTAACATAGTTTGAGTCTAACTAAACCTAGGCCTAATGCAGTCTTCATTAAGCTCTTGTATCCCATTATTAGTCTTGGTTCTTGTGCACTAATTTATTTTGTATTTTAATCCCTGTACAAAACTCAAACAAGATAAATTGTAAAATTCAAGATTGTTTTGCAAACCGACAAATCAAAGAAGATGTTTAGTATAACAAATACTATTTTTGAACAAAAGTTAATTATGATGCATTTAAAATAGCAGTTTAAACATGTTGTTTGAGTGTTTCATTATTTTTGGCCTCATAACTAAAATAAATTAGTGCAAATTAATATCAATACTCCTAATTATGTCTATTATGAGATTTTCTAAGTAACATTTCCATATGAACATTCTACGATAGTAATTTTGCACAAAACTTCATTCAAATGTGTTAAAAATTACTGTCTAAACAAGTTATTTGAGTTTTTCATCATTTTTTGTCACATAATGTCATATAAATTTGTGAAAATTTATATAAATGCACCTACTTATGTCAGATATAAGATTTTGCAATTAAAATTTTAATATGAACGTTCTACGACACTAATTTTACACATAACATAATTTGGATGCAATAAAACTGCAGTTTAAATAACTTATTTTAGTTTTTTAACATTTTGCCTCATAACTGATCATAATTTCGTGCAAATTCACATAAATACTCCTATTTTTTTCTATTACAATATTTTATAATTCACACATTAATATGAATATTCTATGACACTAATTTTATATAAAATTTAATTAGAATGCATTAAGAACTGATGTTTAAACGAGTTATTTGTGTTTATCATCATTTTTGGCTAATAATTGCACATAAATTATTGATTTTTTTATAAATATTCCTAATTAAGTATATTAAAAAATTTCCGATTAACGCTTTTATATGTGCATTCTACGATACCAATTCTATACAAAACCTAATTTGGATACATGAAAATATGTTGTTTAAACAAGTTATTTGAGTTTTTCATCATTTTTGACTTCATAAATGCACATAAAATCATGGAAATTAATATAAATACTCCTATTTATGTCAATTATAAGATATAATAATTAATACTTCAATATAAATATTTTACAACACTAATTTTGCGTAAAACTTAATTCCGATGAATAAAAAGCTGCTATTTAAACATGTTATCTGAGTTTTTCATCATTTTTAGCCTAATAACTGCACATAAATTCATAAATATTTTCATGAAAACTCCTAACTATGTCTATTATAAGATTTTTGCCATTATCATTTCAATATGAACATCCTACTACACTAATTATGGATAAAACTTAAATCGGATGTATTAAAAACTATTATTTAAACAAGTTATTTGATTTTTTCATCATTTTTTGCCTCATAACTATATTTAAATTCGTACAAATTCATATCAATATTTATAATTATGTCTATTATAGGATTTTTAAAATAACACTTCGATATAAGTATTCTATGACACTAATTTTGCATAAAATTTAATTCAGAAATATTAAAAACTAATGTTTAAATAAGTTGGTTGAGTTTTTAATCCATTAAACTTAATTCATTTAAATCCATATAAAAACTTCTAGTTATATCTAAACAAAAGATTTTTCTAATTAACACTTCGATATGAACATTCTATGACAGTAATTTTGCACAAAACTTAATTTGGTTGCATTAAAAATATATTTAAACAAGTTGTTTGAGTTTTTTTTTATTATTTTTTGCCTCATAACAACCAATAATTTCATGCAAATTCGTATAAGTAATTTTCATTTTTATGTTATAGGATATTATAATTATTACACGATTATAAATATTTTACGATACTATTTTTTTGTACAAAACTCAATTAGGATTAAAAACAACACTTTAGCAGAGTTGTTTGAGTTTTTCATCATTTTTTACCTCATAAGTATACACAAATTCGTGCAAATTAATATAAATGCTCATAATTATGTCCTTATATTATATTACAATTAACACTTCAATAATGTGCACTTGATGAAACTAATTTTTCATAAAAAATAATTCGGATGCATTAAGAACTAATGTTTCATTGAGTTGTTCGAGTTTTTTTTTTTATCATTTTTGGCTTCATAACCATTCTTAAATTTGTGTAAATTCATACAAAATTCTAATTTGTCTATTATAAGACTTTTCAATTAACACTTCGACATGAATATTCTATGATACTAATTTACACAAAACTTAATTCGGATATACTAAAAACTAATGTTTAATTAAGTTGTTTTATTTTTTCATCATTTTTTGCACCATAACTACACATAGATTCATACAAATTAATATAAATACTTCTAATTTTATCTATTATAATATTTTGTAATTAACACTTCAATACGAACATCTCACAATACTAATTTTGGATAAATCTTAATTCAGATGTAGTAAAAACAAATGTTTAAACAAGTTGTTTGATTTTTTTTCATCATTTTTGATTCCATAACTATACATAAGTTCGTAAAAATTCATATAAATATTTTTAATTATGTCAATTATAAGATTATCTAATTAACACTTCGATATGAATAATCTACAATACTAATTTTGCATAAAAATTAATTTAGAATAATTAAGAACTATTGTTTAAAAAAATTGCTTGAGTTTTTCATGATTTCTTTGCCTCATAATAATATATAAAGTAATACAAATTCATATAAAAACCTCCTAATTATGTATATTATAAAAAAATTAATTAATACTTCGATATAAACATTCTATAATAGTAATTTTACATAAAATTCAATTCGGATATATTAAAAACTAATGTTGAAACAAGTTGTTTGAGTTTTTCATCATTTTTTGTCTAATTATAACACATAATTTCATAAAAATTAATATAAATATTTTTAATTATGTCTGTCATAAGATATTATAATTATGACCTCAATATAAATATTTTATATTATTTTTGTACAAAACTTAATTAGGATGAACTAAAAACAGCAGTTTAAACAATATTTTTTGAGTTTTTTTTATTATTTTTGACCTCATAACAAAAGATAAATTCATGCAAATTCATATAAATACTTCTAATTATGTCTACTATAAAAATTTTCGAACAACACCTTAATTTTTTTATCATTTATAACCTTATAACTACACATAAATTCATGACAATTCATATTAATACTCTTAATTATGTCTCTTAGAAAATTTTCCAAATAACATTTCTATATGAACATTTTAGTTATAATTCAAATGTGTTAAAACTACTGTTTAAACATATTATTTAAGTTTTTTATCTTTTTTGGCCTCATACCTGTACATAAATTCATAAAAATTAATATAAATACTCATAATTATGTCTATTATATGATTTTGTAATTAATAATTGATTATGAACAATCAATGATACTATTTTCACACAAAACGAAAATCAGATGCATTAAAAACTGTTGTTTAAATAACTTATTTTAGTTTTTCATCATTTTACCATCATTACTACTCATAAATCCGTGCAAATTCATATAAGTACCTATAATAATGTCTATTATAAGGGTTTCCAATTAGCAATTTCCATATTAACATTCTACAACATAAATTTTGCACGAAATATAATTCAGATATATTAAAAATTATTTTTTTAAAAAGTTATTTTAGTTTTTCATCATTTTTGACCTCATAACTACACATAAATTATTAAAAATTTATATAAATACTCCTAATTTTATGTATTATAAAAAAATTCAATTAACGCTTCGATATGAGCATTCTACGACGCTAATTTTGGATGCATTAAAAACTGTTGCTTAAATAAGTTATTTGAGTTTTTCATCAATTTTGACCTCATAACTACTCATAGATTCGGGCAAATTCATATAAATACTCCTAATTATATCAATTATAATATTTTATAATTAACACTTCGATATTAACTTCCTACGATACTACTTCTGGATAAAATTTAATTCAAATGTATTAAAAATTGATGTTTAAACAAGTTGGTTGAGTTTTTCATTATTTTGGCTCTTTACTACACTAGATTTTTGCAAATTCATAGCAATACTGTTTACCCCTAAAATATTTAGAGAATAATCAAAAGGAAAATCAAAATTTGGGTCAGGTCTGAGAGGCCTAGTATTCCTGAGAAAAGCCAAGAAGGCCCATTAAGATCGAGAGAGACAAAAGAAAATCCAACTCGAGCCCAAGAACCCAAGAATTGAGGATGAAATGGAAAGAAATTAGAAATTCTCAGAAAAGATTAATCGTCAAATCTTGAGAAATTCAAATTGAAAACCTCATCAAAATTCTAGACTTTAAAATTTAAGTTTATGTGAGAATTGGGTTAATGAGAATTTTCATATGGTATTTGATATCTTTGGAGTTATAGACATCAAGGAAATCCAAAAATTATTGCACGATTAATTAAATTAATTGAGATTAAATAATTATTTAGTGCTTAATCATTGGAAAAAAATGATAAAAAAAATTATCATAAAATTTGACACAATTTATAGGATTTTTTTGCAAATTTTGGTGAATTTTGAGCAAAAAAATCTTTCAAGAAAAATCAAAGGGCCTTAATATTTATGAAATTCGAAATTAATGACAACGGAGCTCATTGAACACATGGACCAATGTGAGTGGGGTCCACTTGTCAGGACTTTTCTATTGCGGCTCACATTCGCCCAGCCCATTTGAATGTTCAGAAAGGAAGGAGAGACTTTGTGTCTCACTAATACTTACAAGTGGCCCCACCTTCTATTTGCTCCACTTATATGTGGGTCCCAAAGGTTACTCCCTTATTTCTCCTCAAATCCCCTTCTCTCTCCCCTCAGCCGACAGAGCAAACCCCCAAGAACCCGATTTCCCTCTCTTTCTGCTCCGACGAAGGGGAAGTGCCAAATCCAGCCACCCCGATCGCCCTCAAATTCCGGATGGTCTCAAGACTCTAAACCCAATTCTACAATAAATTTCAGAGAAGACCTAAAATTTTGAGAGAAATTCGAAGCCCTAAAATTGAAAAAATGAGAGAAATCAAGGGAGAGGAGGAAGAGGAGCATGGCCGACGAAAGGCGGCTGAGCCGAGCTGAGCACCATGCCAAAGTAGAAACAGCAAGCCCACCAAGCCTTGAGCCAACGAACTCATGTCAGAAGAGAGGGGGGCGGTGCAAGAGTGCCCGAGCAGCCCAGTAATCGAGGTTGGAGAGGCCCAGAACATGAGACCCGACCAAGTCCGCAAGCCCACCGACTGGTGCTCTCAGCAGGCCAACCTCGATGTCAGTAAACCTGGCACCAAGTAGCACTGCCCCAGGTAAAACTACACCGAGATTTCTCTGTTGTTGCTCTGGTGAGCTGGCAAAGCCGTGTGGCTGCCTATGATTGGGTGAATGAGGATAAATAGGGATTTAATTGATGGATTAGAACACCTCAGCAGAAACCCTAGACCCATTTTAGTAAAACCAGTAAATCTAAACCCTAAACCTAACCCTAATCTCTGTCCATAAAAGCAGCCCCCCTTTCCCCAATTAGATCCCTGGCCAAAATAGCATAAAAAAAAATCCTAATCAGTAGCATCCTCTAATCTGGCCAATTACAGAGAAAAAACCTAGCAAACCCCCCAGATAGAGAAAATACACACAAGCCTCAGCCTCCTCCCCACAACCTTCAATTACAATTCCAATACTAGAACCTCTCAAACCCTAATCTTGTCTCTTACAAGCCATAATTTCCCAATTCCAAAACCAGCCCCCTTTTACAACCTAGGTAGATGTTTTTTTAATAGTTTAAATTTAGTTTAGAAGATGTAATGCTTTATTTGAAGAAATGAAATTAATTTTCCTATGTTAATTCTGTCAGTTTGTTTACTGTTCCATTAGAATCAGAGGAACTCATTCTTTTCTTTCGTTTTGCCCTTTCGATTTTTTTTTCTTTCTGTTTATTTTATTTTACTTACAGTGCATTTCTCATTGTCTGTGAGTATTGAATAATCAAAGCAAACACTAGTGAATCCCTATACTGACATAGCATCAGTTGAAGTAGATCAATAATATAGCCAAAGGAAGGGATGAAACTATGTGTGCTCTTTCTTTGCCTTTTCTAGTATTTACTGCTGAATATAAATGAATAATAAGGGTTCATCTTGACCAGTTCAGATCTGATTTGGGATGATACTTGATCCACATTTTTATGTTTTAGTTCTTTGCTCTATCTTTTAGGCATCTTCATTAGTAATACAACTTTAGTTGCATATATGAATGCGTGAGCCGATGAAACTCTATTTTATATGGTAATCAAATAATCTGAAGAGTGAGGCTCTAAACTTCAAATATTATTTTAAATAAAAGCATGAATACTTACTGCCCTCAAAATATATAAAAAATAATAATAAAGGGATCTATTTTGTTTATATGCCATGTCATCTTTCTATCTTCTTTTCTGATTATTATCCATTCTCTAATGTTTATGGTATACATTATTGCAAAACTTGCATTTTAAAATTATAAAATCTGACTAATATACAACTTGAATCAATTTGTAAAAATAAAAGTTCTTTCCTAATCATGTGCTGGCAGAATTCAGTTGTGAGCCCTTGCTTTCAATAAAAATAACTACAAAATTTTCTATAAAAGATTGATCTCTGTATTTTCATAGATAAACTTTGGACCTTTATGCTAAATTACATTTCAAATTTTAGATAAACAAAGAGGCTTCTGTTACACCATGCATATTATCTATTTTCCTTTCTGTTCTTGCCTATAATAGAATCATTTTTCCAAATATTTGAATCTTCAATGTTCATACTAGCATTCTGCCCCTCATTTCATATAAAAAGAGTGTATTCTTAAATACTATCTAATTTCATAAGTAAGGTAAATGCAGGTATAGTTAATGAGTATTGTTAAGAGTAACTCAGTGAGCTATTGGCCCAAGCGAAAAGTTTGGCAAGCTATTGGCCTGAGTCAAACCAGAATCAAAATATTAATACTATATGACCACCCCCACCCCCCACACCATTAGCCCGAGTGAAGAACTCGACGAGCTATTAGGCTTGAGGCAAAACCATTACCTCTAATGTAGTATCAAGTTCTGCACCTGTACAAATTATACACTGTTTAGATATAATTATAAAGAGGCCTTTTCAAACAACAGATGTACACGTCTATTTATTTTTAGGGGTTAAAATGCAGAAGGGGTAAAAAAGTTAGTATTAAGTGCAAAATCTAATTGCTTATCTGATATTTTTAACATTTATTTTGTGATGTTTATAGATGTAAATATTGCTTTATGAAGTGGATCCTCTTAAGCAACTTGCTGCTGTCTTCTCTTCAAATGATTTGATTTCTCAAAATTTGTATAATAGTAAGGACTTTGTTGTATATAACCTGAATGTACCATAAGCTATATATCTTGACACTACTGGCTGTGATAACTATGGCTGATGTTAATTTGGAAAATTCTAAAAATAATGTGTGTAAATAAACTATCTCATGTTGGGACATTATTTAAATTCGGTACCAATTGGTACCAAATCCTAATTTTTGGACTTGTGAAATCTTGTTTGTGTGATGTTTTGGAATTAATCAGTACTAATTTGTAATTATGGTTCATTTAATTCGGCATAGCTAAACTTGTAAATGATTTGACTGTAAGCATGTGACAAAAGATGTATAATTTGTATATTAGTCTTTGTTGAATACGTCAAATCTGTAAAAAAACAATATTATACCATTCGATACTCAAGGCAAAGCTGTATGGACGTTATAAATTGTCAATTTTATCAAGAACATTTTCTATAGTCAAACGAAGAGGGAGTTAAAATTAGAAATCTGCATAAGCAATGAAATTAAACTAAAAGCATTCACACAAAGCCTGAAAAGAAGACGGTCCAAAAATTAGATTGCAATTTATCAAAAAAAAAAAATAATAATAAACTTCAGCCCAGTCAGAAAAACAAAGGATGAATCCGACCCTGATGCATTTAATGTAAATTCCATAAAACTGAAATATTATCTCAAAAACCCAAATAACATTATCCTAAATTCTTTTTCATGATTAGACTCAACTTCAATTCTTAAATTTTATAGGCTTTTTAAGAACTAAATGCAATTGAAACGTATAACGATTCTATAATTGTTACAACAATTCATGAAACGTATAACGATTTGATGAATCGTTATAACGTTTCAGCTCAGTTGATCCAACGGCTATTCTTTCTAAACCGTTATAATGATTCGTAAACTGTTATAACGGTTCAGGCCGAAAAATAGTTTCTTCAGCTGTTTACGAAGATCTATTTTAAAAAGATTCTCTCTCTCAAAAATATTATATTGAAGCTGATTCATCTAGCTAAATCATTACTCAAAAGAGCTTACTAGCCATATTCAATTAGAGAGAGAAAAATACTCAATTAGCAAAATCCTTATTCAAGCTCAATTTAGCTTCTCTCTATTCTCCCAACTTGATCATTCGCGATCTTCTTGAAAACATTCTCTTTAGCTTTAGTGCTCATCTTTTCTTGAGTGTGTTGTCACTCACTTCTTATTTTGAGTGTGCTGTCACTCACCTTTTTTAGTGTGTTGTCACTTACCTTTTTTATTGTGTTATCACTCTTGTTACCGATAGGTTTGGTAGCCCATTTTTGTAAGGGATCAAGTTCTACAAGTGTAAAAATTATTTTTAATATATCAGCTCAACCTCAATTGTTAGAGGTTGAGGGTCCCGGAGACGTAGACATTGTTAAAATCGAACTTCATTACATCTTGTGTTCTTGTTTTATCTTTACTTTTTTTTCTCACATTTTTTTGATTGCTATATTCTTGTGAGAATTGAATTGATTTATATCACAATTAAATATATACATAAATAAATAAATAAATGATGAACATCACTCTCTTTACAACAAATCTATAAAACGATGAAATTTATTTCATAAACTAAACCTTAAAAGAGTTGATAATATTTATTTTCCAAAAGCATCAAAGGATATGAACAGCCCTCGCAACATAAACATGATAGAATTCCCTTTTTGTAAATAATTATTATAATAAAATAATAGAAAATTAATAAATAATTCTTTTAAATAAAATAAATTTTATATTACTTAATACATATAAAATATATATACTTTTCGTATTTTATTTCAAAATAAATTCCAAAATTCCAAAAGAACACATATATAAAATAAACAACAAAAAATAACGAAATATCTGTGAAAACAATAAAATAAGATGAGTAAAAAAAGTATAAAGCAAAGTAAAATAAAAATAATACGTTCTCACCTATTTAAACTAAAGTAAATAAAAAAAATGCTTCTTCCCTTTTAAGGAATAATAACAACGATGCTAAATAAATAAAATAGATAATAATAAAATATAAGGTATAAATAAAGAAATATATGTATATACTTTCTTCTCAAATTAAATGAATAATATATATTTTGTATTACATACATAAAAAAATAAAATTAAATTAAAATGAAGAACTAAACTAAATAATAATAATAAATAAATACAACTTCTATCCATTAAATTATAATTTCAAAATAAACAAATACAAAAAATAAGTAAATAGAAAAAAATAATAAGATAAAAAGAAAATAGAAAAATACAATCCTTTCAACTTTTCAAATTAAATAAATTCAAGTATCAATAAATAAAACACAAGTAAAAAAATAAATAAATATTTTATTCTTCTTATCAAATAAAAAGAAATTCAATTTCAAAATTAAACCAATCTTAACCTAAAATAAAAATCAAAATAAAAATATAAAATATAAAAAAAAATAACTCCCAAAAATCAAGGCTAAATAAATTTAAATATAAAATAAATAAAATAAAAAACATAAATTAAAAAAAAAGAAATAATGATAAAAAAGACTTTATTATTTGATCAAATAAAAAATAAAATTCAATTTAAAGTAAATCAATCTCAATCCAAAACAAAAAAATCGATTATTAATGTTGATATTTGAGTTGACAATGAGCCTTAACTCAATGTCTCGTATCTCGAAAATCATTCAAGTCTCTATATGGATCATTGAGATTTTGAATTTAGATTTATGAATTGACATAATGATTCAGATTCATAATCTAGAATATCAAGAAACCAAGACCAAAAACCGAATCTTTTTTGAGCCATAAATCCATATCTTTCTAATTTAAACACAAGAATAACTCGGCATTTTTTTCAGTTAATGAAAGCCTAGATTATCCGCAGTCCCTTTAGATTATTAGCATAATGTTTTCGTACATAGTCTATGATCTAATTTGTTAATTCGATCAGGGTTCTTGAATATTAGATGGGTCTAATAATGTTTGAGATGAAAGAGTGTAAAAATATTTTAATTTCAATCAATAACCACTTTCAAACATAAATTCACGCCTGAGCGCCCACTTTTTACATACCACATTTTCATTTTCACAAACCACAAGCTGGGCAAATACATAGAAAACTTAATAGATTTGAATTTGGTCCTAAAGGAACTCTATTTGGACCAAAATGGAGAAATGTTGTCCGCGATTTGTATTTTGTTTTCTGTGGTTTAGTTTTGTTGCGCGGTGATTTATAATTTAGCCATAATTCCTTCATATGAACTCCGATTGTAGTGATTGCAAGTTCATTGAAAAGCTAAGAACGAGACAATATTGATACTTTATCTCAATCATTATATGAGATTTTATGATCATAACTTGATGATAACTTGCTGCCACACGGCGCAGGTTCTTCTCAATCATGTTCAATTACTTCAAAAACCCTATAAATATTATAAAATTCAATAAATCTCAAACTCAGTATAAAATATTAAATAATATCTAAGAAAATAATATAGATGATTTAATTTTAGAGATAAAATCCTAACAAAAAGAGTATATAAATTAAGCTCATCAAATTCTCCAAATTTAAGGTCCCTAAGTAAGCTTAAGTATAACACTTTGTATATTTTTATGACTTTATATGTTGAAATATGATAAAAAATTAATACAAAATCTGAATATATTATTTTAATATATTTATTTTCATCTTTATGCGTAATTGATGTAGTATTTATGGTATATTTAATTATCAAGTTTTAAACCTAAGTAATACCGGATGTGGTTACAAGTGTACAACCTGTCGTTGGGGTATTTTAGGTATCGTATCACATGGACAAGTTGATTCCTAGTCATAACCTAACAATTGAGTTCTAGATAATAAAGAGATCTATTGGTTAAATATTTATTTTGACTAAACTAAAATTAAACTAAATAGCAAATAAAACAGTGTTTTTGTTAGTTTGTAATAATCTTGAAGTCAATAATACGATAAATTTATTATATAAAGCTTTGTTCATGAATTAAATATTTAAATGATATTTTGTTTTCTTGAGTATTAATGAATTTATGAATCATTTCGAGTTCATGACTGGAATTATAAAACTTCATAATATAAAATATACTCTTAAAAGTCACTAACCGAGATAATTAGCAGAAACACTAATTAACCGCTATCAGATTAGTATGTGCATTAAATGATGATCCAGTTTTACAGACTATAGACAAAGAATTGTCATTTTAATCACATAGATAGATGTTCTAGGAACATCATATTTGACAAACCCTGAATGAAACATTAAATGAAATTGTGTTTGTGTCGTTAATGCTTTTGTTCAGTGTTAAATTCTAAAGTATGAGGTATTCATCTTTCCTACATAAGATATATATGTGTGTGATTTCTACCAAACGTTATCCGTAAAAGGTAGCTCTTCGGTATACATAACTTATGTGGAGGAAGATATGGTTTGCCAAAAGTAATATTGTCCCTCGTATCTCTATACGAGTTATAGCATCACTGAGCCCCTTGATAGAGTAAGATTATCTACTAGCAGTATAATTATAAGAGTAATTATATTTGATAATTTACTCAAGATCAAGAAAAGATTAAGTTTGCAAGGATGACACATACCTACCTTAAAAATGATCTGATTGCTACGAGACAAAAGAATTAAACACAAGTAAATAGTTTACTGGATCATGATATTATATAGTACAACATCATTTGTATAATTGGATGATCATAGTGCATTCTGCCAGATGTCTCCTATGATTATAGAGGTTAAAATGGTTTTAACTCTATTTACCAACATAACACGGATCCTGTCGGGTCACACCGTATAGGAGTTGATCGAAGAATCTTATTGATTAATTATAAATTATTTATAATTAATAATAAGATGGTTAACATTAATTATATATTATATAATTAAATTATATTTATCATAGAGATGATAAGAAGCAAAAACTAGATTGAATTTATAACGTGTTGGACACGTCGTATAAATTTACCGAAACAACAACCGAGGCAAATATAATTGTACATGATAATTATATATATATATTTGATTTTGATTTTAAATGTTAATTATGGATTTAAATTTTGGGTTGAAATCCCATTAATAATTAAAGTCTTAATTAATAATTAAAAGCCCAAAATAGCCTAATGACAAACTTATAAATTTGACCAATTTTATATTCTTACAAAACAAGTAATGGCATTTTGGTAATTTTGGAAAATTTTTTGAAAGGCTATAAATAGAAGGGTGGGATGAGAGAGAAAAACACAAAATTCAGTTCTATATTCTCTCTTTCTCGATATACGGTTGTTTCAGAATTTACGAGATTGGTAAATAGTATTTTTGCAAAAGTTGCGGTATTTCTGCATATTTATGAAACAGAATAACTGCGAGTCATGAATAGTACTATTTCTTTTTTTTTCTCGATGAATAGTGTTTTTGTGAGAAACCGCGGTTTATGATATTTCTGGCAAAAGAAATAAACCCCTCTCTGGTCAGTTCTGGTGGATAAGCTACAGAGGTATCACACGTATGATACTTCGAGACAAGCCGATTTTCATTCCAATTAAAATTTGGAAATGAGATATAAAATCTTATATTAATCTATTTAATTGTTAAGTAGATTAATATTTTAGAAATCAATCATGGACTAGATCTATACATGTTTAAAGAGGCGTGTATCTCTCGGTAATCATTCGACATACCACTTTAACCCTTCGCTTATGTTAGAAGTAAAATAATATTTTACTGTCTTTTATAAATGATTAAAATATGTGTATCTCTCGGTAATCATCCGACATAATTTAATCCCTAACTTAAATAGAAGTAAAATTTTGTTTTACGGTCTTCCCACAACTTAAGCCTTAACATGATTTAGTTGGACCAAACCCAACAGTTTTATACTAAATGATGGAATACTAGGGGTTCCGGCTTTTTCTTTTTACTTCTTAATTAACCTACTCGGTCTCTTCACTTTTTAGATAATTTAATAGTGTGAGATTAGCAACTCAGCTTTAGCATTGATAGGCGCTTTCGCGTGTCAGTGCCGTGTTCAAACTATTCAGACTTCACAATTACGTACTTCGCTCTAGGAGTTCAAACCCTTTGTGTCCTTTGCTGTTAAATCCTTATCAAAGTACGACACCACATAGTTATGAGTTAACAATTGGTATTTGGATCAGCTCTAAGTATAATCACGTGAGTTGCAAACTTACCGCTAGGCCTTGAGTGCAAACATGAGTTTTACCCTTCGAGATAGAGAATTCTAGCAATATATTTTCACAATCTACTATAATTCCTAAGATAAATCACACAACAAACACTTATTATAGTTCAAGCATGCAAACAATTAATTCAAAAAATAAATCACACAAGAAATTACTAAAAGATTGAATAACGAGCATTTTAACTAAAAATATTCAAATACTGCAAGCCATCACCCATAGAAGGAAGATTAACCACGCTTATTCAAGGGTAAATAATAGAAATTCAAAGCAATAAAAGAGCACATAGCACTAGAAAAAGAGAGAAGAAAAGATTAAATTCAAACTCTCGCTAGAGGGCTTCAATTTGACGTGTAGATCTTTAAATTCAGCTCCCTGGGGTGCTAGATCTCTCTCAAACTTCGAAGCAACGTTCCCAAACTTGAAAATGGCGGCTAGGGTTTTTCTGATCGTCCATAAAGACACCTGGAAGAGTCTTATATAGTTCCTGTAATTATAAATAGAACATTATAGTATTCTCAATCTTGGGATAAAAATTCAAGTAAAACGACCAAATTACCCTAAAAGTTGGCAGATTCGTGAGATTAACACTAATAAAAAGTGTATGCAATTGAGGCCTATCGGTAACTCATCTCATAAATCTTTGAGATTGTAATGATTATAATGTAAAATAATAGAAGACAAGATTATGAACAATTTGGTTTAATATTATGATTTTGTGTGTTATAAAAAGGCAATAAATGATATAAAATCCAAATAAACTAACATAATAAGTATTATTTTAATATATCTGTGTTCATCTTTTAGTGCAATTCATGTCATAAATGCTCGAGAATATAACAATTATCATATAAACCAATAGAACAAATTATTAAAAAATATTTTATATAATTTGATGATTTTATTTGTTAAAATGAGATAACAAATAATACAAAACTTGTCTAGACTAACAAAAGAAACACGTCTTAATAAATTTGTTCTCTATGCGCAACTCGTGATAAGCCTTGAAATCACAATGATTATCATATAAACTAATAAAAAATATCATTAAAAATATTTTATGTATTTTAAAATTTTATTTGTTGAAATTAAGCAACAATGAGAGAAAGCTCAAATAAACTAACAAAATAAGTATTAATTTATTGTATTTGTGTTAATATTTCCATGTAATTCATGTCATAATTGTTAGAGCACAAGATGACTATAATATAAATTAATAAAAAATAATTTTCAAAATAATTTTATATATTTTGGTGATTTTATATATTTAAATATGATAATAAATGATACAAAATTAGAATAGATTAACAGAAGTAGTATTATTTTAATGCATCATTATTCATTTTTATAAGCAATTCGTGTCATAGCCTTGAGATCGCAGTGATTATATGTCAAATAATTTAAAACTATATTAAGAATAATTTTATATATTTTGATGACTTTATTTATTAAAATAATAATATAAAAAATATAATACATAAATAAACTAATAAAAAAATATCATTTTAATACATTTACATTCATCTTTTAGTGCAATTCATGTCATAAAGATTAAAAAATATAAAAATTATAGTATAAACTAATAAAATATATTACTCAATTTTTTTTATATATTTTGATAATTTTATTTGTTGAAATGTTATAATAAATGATATAAAATTCGTCTAGCCTAACAAAAAAAGTATTGTCTTAAAAAAATTATTCTTTCTGTGCAACTCATCTTATAAAGTCTTGAGATCATAGTGTTAGTAATATAATCAATAGAAAATATTATTTCAAATAACTTTGTGTATTTTAGTAATTTTTTTGTTGAAATAAGACAACAAATAAGATAAAACTTAATTATACTAACAAAAAAATATTATTTTATTACATTTATTTTTATCTTTCCACACAATTCATATTATAAAGCATTAAGCTCATAATGCTTATAATATATACCCATAAAAAAATATCATTCAGAATAATTTTGTATATTTTGATAAATTTATTTGTTAAAATGAAGCAAAAAATGTGATAAAACTTAAATTGACTAACAACAAAATTTTTATTTTATTATATTTGTGGTAATCTTTCAACATAATTCTTATTTGAAAGGCTCGAGCATGTGATAATTATAATATAAATCAATAGAAGATTATATTTAAAATAACTTTATATATTTTGATGATTTTGTGTATTGAAATGTGGTTATAAATGATACAAAACTCGAATATAATAATAAAATAAGTATTATTTTAATACATTTATTTTTATTTTTATACGTAACTCATGTCGCTAAGCCTTTATACTATAATGATTATAATGTAAAATAATAATTTTATCTGTTAAAATGAGGATATAAATAATATAAAACCTAAATAAATTAACAAAAAAATATTATTTTAATACATTTATATTCATATTTTTCTGCAATACTAATCATAAAGGCTAATATATATATTTATAATATAAATCAAAAGAAGATAATGTTCAAAACAAATTTGTATATTATGATGATTTTATTTGTTGAAATCATATCAAACTCGACTAGACTAACGAAAGAAGTACCGTTTTAAAAAATGCGTTCCTTATGCGCAACTCGTGTTATAAAGCCTTGAGCTCACAATGATTATAATATAGACACATATAAAATATCATTCAAAATAAGTTTGTATATTTTTGTGATTTTATTTGTTAAAATGAGATAACAAATGAGATAAAATTTAAATAGACTATTAGAAAAAATATTATTTTATTATATTTGTGTTAATCTTTATACATAATTAATGTTATAAAGACTCAAGCAAACAATAATTATAACATAAACTAATATAAGACTACATTAAAAATAACCTTATATATTTTGGGATTTAATGTGTTGAAGTGAGACAAATAAATGATATAAAACTCAAATAAATTAACATAAAAAATATTATTTTATTTATTTTTTGTTGTGCGCAATTTGTGTCATAAATCTTTGAGATCATAGTAATTATAGTGCAAAATAATAGAAGATTATATTCAAAATAATTTTGTGTATTTTAATAACTTTATATGTTAAAATGAAGATACAAACAATACAAAATTTGAATAAACTAAAAAATAAGTATTATTTTAATGCATTTATATTTATCTTTTAGTGTAATTCATATTATAAAGGTTTGCGAATATAAAAATTATAATTTAAATAAAAAAATATCATTCAAAATAACTTTGTATATTTTTATAATTCTATTTATTGAAAGGATACAAAAATCGATAATACTAATAAAATAATTATTATTTTAATGAACTTGTTGTTTATGTGCAACTCATGTTATAAATCTTAGAGCTCACAATGCTTATAATTTTATATATTTTGATTATTTTATTTATTAAAATGAGATACCAAATGAGATAAAACTCAAATAGAATAACAGAAAAATATTATTTTATTGCGTTTGTGTTATTTTTTCCGCACAATTTATGTTATAAAGGTTCGAGCACATAACTATTATATATAAACAAATAGAAAATTATATTCAAAATAATTTCGTGTATTTTTAGATGTTTTATATGTTGAAATGAGATAAAAAATGATACAAAATTTAAATAGACTAACATAAAAAATATTATTTTGTGCGCAATTCGTGTTATAAAGCCTTGAGATCTGACACATAGACGTGCTATGTTAATAAAATTTATAATTCCTAATAGAACTAAGGTTCAGTCATAAGTGTATAATCTACGTTCAGTATAGCTAAAGGTATTAAACCACAAGGATGAAAAAAACTTGTCGGACTTGGCTTATTTCTAATTTCTAGAAGTATAAAAAAATAAGCAACAAGGAGGTTCATTTTGATTGGTTGGTCAAACAAAGTGATTTAAAATTAAAATAGTAAACAAGTAAATATTTTTGTTGGTTTTGGTATTAATTAAATAAATATTCCCAGGGTTAAATTAGTTTCCACTTGGATCTTGTTCACACGGCTCGTGTACTCTCGTACACGTCCCATATGAAATTCATACGAGTTACAACTACAATCAGGGATCACTCCTTTTGCTGGTTATGTGAATCCTAAAGGAACAATACCTAAACAACAAGCCTCAGTTCTCACTTATTGGTTTGTTTGTTTAGTTGATACTCAACTTAGATCTCTTAGTTTGTGATGTTAATTTTCTGTAGTACGCCCAATCTCTTGATCTCAGTGAAGTTTAATCTTTCAGGCACAACTTGATCTAATCTAAGATATTTAGAATGATGTTGATAAACTGCACAAGTATTAAGCGATCAAATACTAACCTTAGCCCGGCTCATAGATCTACCTAAGCAATTTATCGACAATCAAGTAAGATAAATATACTACTCAACACAACAAAATACAACCATAAATGAGAAAACTCTTAATAAATAATTATAAATCTAAGTTCAACATAGTCTACCCCTAAGAACTAATGTACTTAACTACTCATGATAATTTAAAATAAAATAGAAAATATTGATGGCACGTCTAACCCCATCCTAACCCTAGCCATCACGCCTTTAGGGTTTTAAGGATTCCAGGATGCCCTAGAAAGGCTCTTGGAGGCTCCTTATATAGGCGAGGAATCAAATAGATTCGTGTAGAGATGCACACGAGCTGTGCGCCATGGAGATTGATAGCACGTGGCAGTGTGAGGTTTATGTTGGCTTCCATGTAGCTCATAAGTATGAAAAGTTGTGTTTAGCCTCCATTCTTCAGCTACTTAGTGTGAATTTTTCTGAAATATAAAAATTGGTGAAAGGCAGAAATCCAACAAAAAGAGATATAAAATGCAATAAAAGTAAATATCGGTTTAGGAATTAGGTCTTGATTTTGGGCACAATAAGGATCAAAATATAGATATAAATGCCCGGCATCAAGATCACAGTGATTATAATATAAATAAGAGAAGATAATATTTAAAATAACTTTATGTTTTTGATGACTTTGTGTTAAAATGAGAATACAAATAATAAAAAATATGAATAAACTACACAGAAAAAATATTATTCTAACGGTGTTAATCTTTCATTACAATTCATGTCATAAAGACTCAAAAACACAATAATTATAATATAAAATCATAAAAAGAATTCATTCAAAATAATTTTGCGTATTTTGGTGATTTTATTTGTTGAAATTAGATAATAAATGATAGAAAACTCGACTAAACTAATAGAAGAAATGTTGTTTTAATGTATTTATTCTTTATATGCAACTCATGTTATAAAAAACCTTTAGATTACAAGGATCATAATATAGAATAATAGAAAATATCACTTAAATTTTTTTATATATTTTGATGATTTTATTTATTAAAATAAGATAACAAACAAGATAAAACTTAAATACACTAACATAAATATTATGTTGTTATATTTGTGTTAATTTTTCTACATAATTCATATTATAAAAAATGGAAGACACAACTATTATAATATAAACTAACATAAAATTATTGTTTTACAACTAAAACTTCTTTTGAACATGTTTATAAAATTCGCTCATAATTTTGATATATAAATCAATTCTTAAATCATATTTTATTTTTATGACAGAAAAATAAAAAAATGATAGTGGACGTGAATTCGAGCAAACTCGACAGGAAGAGAAACAACTCGATTACGTGGCGGGCATTGCAGTATTGTCACTTTGTCAGTGACTGACCCTGACTCGCATTATCTTTGAAGGCCGCAGAAAATCCGAATTCTCCTGTAAGTCTCAGCTTGACACGTATCAACAAAAGCGCCAGCTCGCCACCGCTTTAGTCAGCCAAGCAATCAAAACCGTCGAATAAATCAAAATTTGCATTAATCGGACGTCAGTTATGGTCCCACGTGTCTTGACTTTTTTACTTTTTGATGTTTTTTCTTGGTACAGACTACAGAGCGAGGCTGCTCTCTGTTAAAACGAAGACATTTGCGCAATAACGCTCCTCCGTAGATTTCGAGAATCATCTTCGATCTGCTGTCGGAGAGGAAAAGAGAAAAAAATAAAAGAAATTGTTCTCCATCTTCTTTTGTTTAGTTGAGAAATTTTAGTTAGAGGAGAAAATGGAAGGAAAGGTTTGGTCGGGTCCTGGTCTTTACTCCGAAATCGGCAAGAAAGTAAAAGGTATTCTCCCTTTTCTATTTACTTGCCATATATTATTATTATTTTTTCGTTTTTCAAGTACTCACTGGCGGGACTGGGGTGTAGTAGAGCTTGTATCCTTGAAATATGTTATTTGCTTATGAGTTTGCATGCCTCAACGCTTGTACTGTTATACCTTCTTAAAAAAAAATCATCTTCTGGTGTAATATCACTTTTCCGAAGGTTATGTCCCTAAGTTTTCTTTTGACATTGTCACATTGATGTCTCTTATTGTTAAATTCTAATTGCTGCATAGCAACAGTGCCAGGAAAAAAGAAAATTTCACATGGAACCATTGAAAGAAACATTGTTCACTCAAAAACACTTGACTTGATATTGAATTGGTTTCGGCTATTATTAATTTATTCTCAATTTCCCATTGAACCTGACATTATTTTATCAATTTCTCATCTCTATTTATAATTGCAGACCTGTTGTACAAAGATTATCAGACTGATCAGAAGTTTGCAATTACAACCTATACGGCAAATGGAATAGTTAGTGTTTTTTTTATTGATCTGTGTTCTAATTGGTAACGCTGACAGTCACTCAAGGACATAGATTTTGTGTTTTTTTTTTAATGTAAATAGTGCTCATAGAGATTCTTACAATGTTCAACTGTGAAATAAAGGAAAATACAAAAGAAAGAAAAATGGTAAATTTTTTATTTAAGTTACTTGTCGATTGTTGAGTTATCTTAGAATGACAAGTCCCCATTGATCTTTTGCAGAAAACAAAAGTGTCTCTCAGATACTAGATTTTTATGCAAAAAGCATGTCAACTAGAATGTGATGCCATAACAAAGTTCTGATTGTAGAGATATTTTTCATTGTATTTTTTAAAAAATTCCTCATTTTCTCACACATTGAGGGGACCCTACAATCAAAACCTGATCTTTGAAGTTCAAAGAGAAAATTCATTGGCCGTCTTTTATACAAACAAATTTGCAATGAACCAGTAGGTAGGAAGTTGTCATTGATATGCTTCTATAATGTCAAGAAATAAAATTATTTCTGAATTTCAGGCACTGACAACAGCAAGTACCAAGAGAAATGAGCTGATTTTTGGTGAAATCCAGTCTCAGATAACAAGCAACAATATTTCAGTCAACCTCAAAGCTACTTCTGAGTCTAAAGTCAGTCACTTGTACTTTATCAACTGATCTATTAAAAAATTGGTATATTCTTTTTTCTTTTTCTTTTGAACTGAAATTGAGGAACCCACGGTGTGTGAGATAACATAACCTAGTAAAAGTAATGACAAGTACCAAAATTGCAGCAACTGGTAATACTATTAAGTAAATGAATTCTTTATTTTTTCCCTTCAATCACAGGTTTTAACTACTGTTACACTTCATGACCTTGGTGCTCCTGGACTGAAGACAGTTCTTAGCTTCATAGTGCCTAATCAGCGATCTGGAATGGTACTTATTCTTTATTATTCTGTGTTGTATTCACTTCGTTATTCTGCTAGATGCAAAAAAAAAAAAAATCAGGCGAGATGCTTGAATGGAAAATGGGTTTGTAATGTCAAATATTAACATCTATGACCAAAATTGGTAACATATGAGAAATTGGTGCTTCTGATTAGAGTTCAAAGTAATTAGTATGGAATCAATTATAATCATATGGCCCAATGATTTCAATCCCGTGTTAGCAACTTTACAGTAAAAAAATGAATGACATGTTATTTGTTTGATCTGATTGCATTGTCCTAAGTATGGAAAATAGTGTTCATGAAACTATCTGTTATATTCATTAGTTTATCAAAAATTGAGTGCCACCTTTTTCAAAACTTTTAAGAATGGTGAATCCAACAACAATAAAGATTGGTTTGGCTGCTATGATATATTGCTGTCTGAATGTCAATTATTTAATTGTAAATTATTAATCTGTACATATATTATAGCTAAACAGATTCCCTAGGTTGATTTATGTCTGCTTTTATGTGACAGTTAGAACTGCAATACCTGCATGATTATGCGGGTGTAAGTGCTGGAATGAGTTTGACTGCAAATCCTGTGGTCAACCTTGCAACAGTTGTAGGGACAAACACTATTGCTGTTGGTGCTGATGTGGAATTTGACACTGCAACAGGAAATTTCACAAAGTGCAATGCCGGCGTTAATGTGGTGAATGCTGATGTCATCGCTTCTCTGACTTTGTAAGCATTTTCTAAAACTACAATTAAGTACTGCTTTTGGAGCTTTCATTGGTTATAAAACCTTTTAGTTCCTGAAAAAAGAAGAATTTAAATTTGTAGCTGACTTCACAAATAATCTCAGTTCATACTATATTTAACAATATCAAAACGGTGCCAAATCAGGTAGCCAGTTCATCATGTTTGCATTTTGGATTTTTATGTCACAACTGGTGTGAAGGACAAAACATAGATGCCAACTCTTTTACTAGCTAAAGCAGTGCTTGCTTTGTGGTACAAAGCATTTTAGAAACATTTATGATGTTAAAATTGTGAAATATTTTCAATTTATTCCATCTTTTTCTTCACATAAAGAAATGAAAAGGGCGACAGTGTGACTGCCTCGTACTACCATTTGGTAAGTCCACTGACAGCGACAGCAGTTGGTGCAGAGCTGACACACAGCTTCTCAAATGGAGACAACACGCTGACATTTGGAACCCAACATCTTTTAGACCCGTTGACCCTGGTGAAAGCACGGTTCAACAACTATGGCAGGGCAAGTGCCTTGATCCAGCATGAATGGAGACCCAAATCATTCTTCACCATATCTGGAGAAGTCGACACCAAGGCCATTGAGAAAAGCTCCAAGGTTGGGTTGTCCTTGGTGCTAACACCTTGAAATGGTAAAAAAAAATAGTATAAAGTGAAAATTTGTAGGAGCCATGAGTAGTGGTTTATGGTCCCAGATTAGAGACTGTATCTAGGGCATGTTTTAATTCTGAACTCTGATCTTATGCTTAGAAGAAAAGAGCATTTAAACTTTGATGTGAATTATTTCAGTGCTTGTTTGGATCTCATATTCTCCATCATTATTTTCTTTTGGATTATCCTGTGTCAATCAGCACAGGAAACATGCCAAGCAGTTCATGAATCCATGATCTCCTGCGGGTAACAGGCCTGCGGCTGGATACGTGGGTTTCATGTATGTCAGTTGGTAACGCTTTATCTTCGGTGAGAAAGATGCACTATCCTTTCTGCATAACAACAACACAAACATGTCCACGGATTGCAAAACATCAATTCTGTGTTCAGAATTTTTTTTATTTTATATATCAAAAGGATAAACAAAATAGAATGCATATAGTGCATTCGTTTCTTTGTTCAATTTTGACAACATATGTTATATTTAAATTGCTGCCAGCACCTCAAATATGTTTATTATATGTTAACAAATTTATGCAAACCATGTCTAATATATACATGACATATTTTGCATATACTTATACTACAATTGTTCAGCTCTTTTGAGTTGAGTATGAACTAATATGGGGTATATAGAAAATAATCCTTGTTTTTTACATTTTTCTTGAATTTTTCCAAACATTTCCCTTTTAATAAGAATTTTGGTACAAATCCAATATAGGTGATGACTTGTATAAATGTTTTTTGTGTTCTAAATCATTGTTTTTCAATTTCTATATGTATGATTCCTTTAAAACCTCAGGGAGGTAAGACATTTTTTTTTTCTTTGGCTCTTTTTTTTTTTTATAATTTTTCTAAATATCTTATGGTACCAATTTGTAAATCTATTTTTATTATATTCTATATTTTATATTAGAATTTCTTATTTTTTTGATTCTTGTATGCTTATATAATAATTTTTTGGTTCTTCAAAACCAAATAAAAAAATGTTGGCTATGTGTTGTACCAAGTCTGAAATTTGTCTTTTGTAACATTTATGATATTTAAATCATCAAAATTGACTCAGACCATTAACTTATATATGTCCTTTCATGTTAAAGAATTTATTCCATGCTATATCCAACATATGAATCACATGTTACGAAAAATAAATAAATCAGGAAGCATTATATTACATTTGTGCTATTTGTTGAGGTTTTACTCAATTTAGACTATATTAATGATCTTAACGAAAGAACTTACAAAAACACATTTTAAGATGTGTTCTTTGCATATTAACAAATTTATTTACTGTTTACCCAGGGAGAAAAAAAGGAAAAAGAAGAAGAAGAGAGTCAAGAGTCCAAAAAGTGTTGTTTTCTTTTACTCTATCACAAGTCTAGTTTGTACAATTTAAAAAGTAAATAGCTGGAACCGCAAAGCTAGGGACCTAAAAAGAAATAAATATATAATAATGTCAGTAAGACCGGTAAATTTGAAAAGAAATAAATATCGGGCTAATAAGAGCTCTTATATATACTAATACAGTGCCCACACGTTGTAGTGAGTTGATAATATTGTAAAAATAATAATTATATCAAAAAATAAAAATAATAAAAAATTAGAACTCTTCTTACAATAACCTTTTTTATATGCAGATTTATACTGAGTGGAGGTAAAAAACTTAGCTATGCTATAAAATAAAATTAAGATAACACATGCACAACTTTCTATTATCTCGTAATCATATGATTAAATATAATATTTTAATAAAATAATAAGGATACAAAATAATAATATTCAACATATTGTTTAATATTAGTCTTACATCAATGAAATAAATGAAACAAAAGAGTCAAAAGACTAATAAATGATATGATAACAAAAAATATCACATGAGTATGTGACATTTTCATGTGATATTTTCATGCTCCAATATACGTAGCAGAAGAAAGTTCTGCACACGAACATTATGTTAGATAAAAATTAAAATACCATAAGTTATCATGAATACTATATATTTTATACTTAAATTAATAATTTAGTCATTCTAATATAAATATTTACCTCATTCTTGTAGAACTTCTTGATATACAACATTTTTAGTGAAAACTCCTCCTGTTGTATCGCTATCTCCACAAGGTTTTACCAATATTTTTATTGGAATAGTTTAATTATCAATTATATTGACTATTATAATTTTAAATTTAAAGACTTTTGATTAAATAATGAATGATATTCAAATTGCATTAAAACTTCTAATACAATTAATTTATAATTTTAAGAATACATTTATAAAAATAATAATTATATTAAAACAAAAATAATAATGTTAATATGCACCAGAAGATAGTAGTTTTTTGTTATGATAACATTTAACTTTTAATTTCGATTTTGAACTTCCGTGATTAAATTTAATGAGTTCTCTTGACAACTACTTATTTTGATAATTTTAGCAATCAATAAAAAAATCTTAAAAATAGAGTTTTATTCTTATAAATGCATTCTTAAACTTATAAATTGATTGCATTTCAAAATTATTGCAATTTGAATATAATTCATTATTCAACGAAAATTCATTAAATTTAAAATTATTGTTACACTTAACATCTTCTTTGATTTGTCGATTTTCAAAACAATCTTGAATTTTATAATTTATCTTGTTTGAGTTTTATGCAGGGATTAACATGCAAATAGACTAGTGCACAAGAACCAAGACTAGTACTGGGATATAAGAGTTTAATCAAGACTGCATTAGGCTTAAGTTTAGTTAGACTCAAACTGGGTTGAATTGGTCAAGATAAATTGAGCTTAAACAATAAGAAAAGTATTTCTTCTCAGTGAATCGTTATAACAGTTCAGCAATCGTTATAACGGTTCATCTCAATACTAAAAAATATTCTAAGGCAGAAACATTCTCAAAGAAACCAGAGTGTATCGTTATGTAACGATTCAGTAATCGTCACAACGATTTGTGAAACGTATAACGATTCATGAAATGTATAATGACTTGATAAATCATTATAACGTTTCAGCTCAATTGATCCAACGACTATTCTTTCTAAACCGTTATAACGATACGTAAACCGTTATAACGGTTCAGGCCGAAAAATAGTTTCTTCAGTTGTTTCAGAAGATCTATTTAAAAGGATCACATCTCTCACTTATAAATGATGGAAACTGATCTAGCTAAATCATTACTCCAGAGAGCTTACTAGCCATATACAAAGTGAGAGAGATAATTCAAGAGATTGAAACACTCAATTAGTCAAATTCTTGTTCAAGCTCAATCTAACTTCTCTCTATTCTCCCAACTTAATCCTTCATGATCTTCTTGAAAACATTCTCTTGAGCTGTAGTACTTACCTTTCTTGAGTGTGTTGTCACTTACCTTTTAGTGTGTTGTCACTCACATTTTTGAGTGTGTTGTCACTCTTGTTACCGATAGGCTTGGCAGCCCATTTTTGTAAGGGACCAAGTTCTACAAGTGTAAAAACCCTTTTTAATATATCGGCTCAACCTCAATTGTTAGAGGTTGAGGTCCCGGAGACGTAGGCATTGTTAAAGCCGAACTCCATTACATCTTGTGTTCTTATTTATCTTTATTTTTTTCTCATATTTCTTTAATAGCTATATTCTTGTGAGAATTGAATTGATTTAAATTGTATTCCGCTACCATTACACTTGCGTCAAATTGGTTTAACATTAAGCATCAAATTTGACCTTTATACATTTCAAATTGGTTTATACATTTTTACCTTAGGTTCTTTACATTCTTGTACTATCTTGACCTTTCAATACCACCGTCCTAGGACTTTAAAGGTTTATCAATTATAATAATTTTGACTGTCTTTAATCAAATGCCAAATAACACTGAAATTGTATAAAATTTAAAACACAACCAATCCATAAGTTAAAAGAAAATATAAGTTTATTATGACCAATATTAATTAATATAAGTTACATATTATTGAACTAATACTTGCTTGTTCTTTTTTGTAACTTCTTGTTGTACCATGGAGTGAAGATGTGCCTGTGTAGATATATAATGTATATTTTGTTTAAATATTTATAAAATGAATAAATACATATGGCACTGGCATTTTTTAATTGCATGTACATTGATTTTTGTACTTTTTCTTCTTGTCTTTTAGATATCTAGATGAAAATTAATGCTCTGAAACTCTGATTCGTTGGATAGCATTGCTTTATTTCAAAAATAAAATATAAACAACTCTAAAAAAAGTGAATAGTGTGCTTGCTTCATCAGACAATTTGATCTCGGAATGCTTATTGTGATAATTAATCAGGTATCATTTATGAGATCTTAAAGGGGTGTCAGAACTAACTACCCAGTTTGAAAGCTTTAAACATCATATTCTTCTTTGAAATTTAAGTTCAATCAGGAATATTTGGCAAAGAAAAACTTTAATTAAAATAGTTCATGATTCAAATAAGGAGCACTAAGCATCATATTATGTGTCTATTTTTCAGTGGTACTCTCATAAGGTCCTCTATATTACGGAAGGAAGATTAAATTATTTAATTTAGTTTACCAAGCATTACAATTATACTCTTTAACTATATAGTATAATGATTTTAAACTCTTTAACTATACAGTATAATGCCCACATGGGAATGATTATATTATATTATTATAATGTCCATGTTGTAGTGAGCACATGAAACATGGTAGTTGTAATAGCCCTATCAAGAGGTAAAAAATTATTCGACATTTTGTAATATTAAATTTAGCTAACTAAATTAAAATTAATATTTCAATTGAGATTTATCTGTATTAAAAATTAAAAATTTATCTGAACTCGGTATTTCTTCGTTTAATTTTCAAACTTTAAATTTTTGTACGCCATTGATCCATAGATCCGGCTGGTACTATTGAATCTCTATTTGGGCCGGCCCAAGGTAGCACAACCAAGAACCAACCTGATCTCCGTAAATTAAAGAAGGTGCGCGGCTAGGCGCGGCAAGTCGCACACGCTGGGAGGGAGAGCGAACCATTGAAAGAGCTGTAGTCTGTAGAGAAACAAAGAGGCGGGAGGAGACGGGAAAAAAGGGAATCAAAGGAGAGAGGGGTGATCGGGGAAAAGAGAGGAATGACTGACGGACACCTATTCAATGGTATTCTCCTCGGCGGCCGAGGAGGCACGGTTAGAAGAACAACCGCTTTTCGTTTATCTTCATAATCATTTTCTTGTTTTTTACTCTTTTTTTTTTGCGTCTCCATGGAATTTTGGAGTCCTATTGGTGATTTGGGTTCGGTGTTTGCTGTCCCTTTGCTCGGATATCTGAAATTGGATAATACCGAGGGTTTACTTCTCATGTGACTATGTGAGACTTGAATTACTGGTTTGGAATGCATTAGGGTTTCGTTTTCAGAGCTTACATGACGAGTACTTTGGCGAAACTATAATATTAGCTCGTACTTGATCTAAAAGAACTGTCGTATGTTGTCTTATTAACTGTAGAAGGGGACCAATCCGCCAATTTATTATTGGTGGTAGGAACATTTTAGCTCCATTTAGAGTTCCGTCTCTCCTTCTCTTAGAATTTTTTTTTTGTACTGGCATATCAAAATTAACACATTTGTAGACATAAAATGGATTATTTACTACTGGAGCTTTAAGTTCCAGCGTACTACTGATATTAGTTAAAATTTATTTAATAGACAAATAATTGAGTTTGAGTGTATTTCTTCTCTTTCTTTCCCCCAGAACCCTGGCCAGTTTCGCCTCCACCCTGGGGGCCTCCAATGGAAAAAACAAGGTGGTGGAAAGGAAATAATAGTCAACAAATCTGAAATAGTATCTCTCACTTGGATGAAAGTGCCTCGGGCTTATCAACTGGGGGTTAGAAGAAAAGATGGGGTGTTCTACAAGTTCATCGGCTTCAAAGAACAGGTTACTGTTTAACCTAATATATTGATTTCCACTTTATCTTAATATTTCCATTAATATATACTCTAAACTTGAGAATATATAAATTTGTTTGCATAAAGGTTAAAACAATTACCCCCCCCCCCCCCAGTGAAGTTCTATTCGTAAAATATCATATGTACCATACATGAAATACTTCAGCTAGCAGCTAGTGGTTTAAGATGTTGGAAGCATCTTGGTTTTTCAGGTAAACCTTGCAAACTGTGAAGAATAATTCCTTCCATTGATTGCTTCTTACTTTCCTAGTGTTCGTACTATCTCTCCTTCTTCACTGTTTATTCTTTATGTATTTTGTGGTATTTGGGCTTGGGAGAAGGAGCAGTTTACTTTTCTGAAGTTGGTGATCGGGTTTGCATATATTTTGTGATATCTGCAATGTGGTTGATGAGGGGCATATGTTATATATTTAGCTTTTATAGGGTATATCGATTGGATCCTCACCTTTTCTGACTAGATAAACTAACAATTATACTACACTTTTGATATGTAGGATGTTGGCACTTTAAATAGCTTTATTCAAAAGAATATTGGAGCAACACCTGAAGAGAAGCAACTTTCTGTCAGCGGCCATAATTGGGGAGCTGTTGATATAGACGGTATATTTCATTCCCTTCATTATATACCAATTAATGTCAGGCTTGTTCTGGAGATTTTATCTATTTGGTTTGTGTTTAAGCTTGTACTTGGAAATAAGTAGCAAATTTTAGGTCTGGAAATTCTCTGTCAATATATAATGAAATATTCCATTTTCATTACAATCTGTAATAAATTTACTGATGTTGGATAGTATTTTCAAAGAGGTAAAGATGTTTGCATCTTGAGAGAAAAAAATAATGTTATCAGCTTATCATCTATTCTTTGTAGGCCAGTACATCCTACTAACATTTGACTTGTATTGCAGGAAATATGCTGACATTCATGGTAAGCAACAAACAAGCATTTGAGGTCTCTCTAGCTGATGTTTCACAGACACAGCTGCAAGGGAAAACAGATGTGTACTTAGAATTCCATGTGGATGATACAACTGGTGCAAATGAGGTGCTTTGTTCATTCTTAATTAACTTGCATAAGATTTTTCTCTTAAATTTATCTAAATATAATATTCTCATTGACAAATAAAAGAATTTAGTTTTTTCCTTTTATTTGGCTATGACATGCAACCGCTAACATAGTGTTTTGGAAAAGATATTGATAAGCACGAACCTGAAATTCCAACAGCTTTAATCCTAATGAAATAATTGGTTCCAAAATTAAATTGAAGTTGAACATGAAAATACTTTTTATGAAATTTTTGTTATTTAACCAAAATATGGTTGCAAAGATACATGCTGTTGATTGAGTAACATGAAATTTTAAAGGCAATTACATCATCAATTTCCATTTGGATTATTTGGTTGTCTTAATTTTGTTGTAATATATAGAAAGATTCATTGATGGATTTGAGTTTCCATGTCCCCACTTCCAATACACAATTTGTTGGAGATGAGAACCGACCTCCTGCACAGGTGAATTTTTATTGTCAATTTGGTTACTTTCATGAGTAGTCTTTAATTCATATTACCAAACAACAAAGCGATCAGGTGATTTGAGATGTTGACCTATAACCAAAAATTGTATATTTTTGTTTTCAGGTTTTTCTGGATAAGATTAAACATTTGGCAGATGTTGGATCATCAGAGGAGCCTGTTGTTACATTTGAAGGAATTTCAATTCTTACGCCTAGGTAGACCAAAGTGGCATCTCTATGCTCTTTTCAATAGTTCTTTTAACCCAGAGGAGGCTTAACATAATCTTTTGTGTTCTTCAGGGGACGATATAGTATTGAACTTTACATGTCGTTCTTGCGAATCCAAGGGCAGGCAAATGATTTTAAAATTCAATATACCAGTGTTGTTCGCCTCTTCTTGCTGCCGAAGGTTTGTTTTTCTTTTATTTGAATCAATGATTTCGAATCGTACAATGTATTGTGTATTGTATTGCATCGAATTGTTTAAGATACACTAAGTTATTCTAGAAATTAAGTAATATAACTAGTTACAAATGAATTTCATTAAAAAAAGTTTCAATAACAAAATCTACCATACTTCTATGGCGCAACGTTATGTTGCATGTTACATGACCATTAAACACTATCAAAATAAACTACTTCATTGTCAATTCTCAAAAATGTTGTTAATTTGTAAAAAAAAGTCACGGATAAATGTACAAGTTATATATTAACACTGTAACATAGAGAAAACACCTTGAAAAAGATAAATTATAAAATGTACAAGTTTTCTAATATGTACACACTACATAGAGAAGTCACATTTATAGTTTTATATCTTGTGAATAATTTTATGAGTATCATACTAACACACTTACACACTAACACATAATGTACAGTACACTAAATAATAGATACTCAAATATTAATACTGTAAAATCGTACCGTATCGTACGATTCGTATTGTCAACCTATAGAATCGTACCGTATCGTACGATTCGTATCGTGAATCATAAGATACTGAAATCATTGATTTGAATATATTGATTTTGCTTTTAATATATTTGAACATATTAATTTTTAAACTTTGTTGGAGAGGACTTCTGTTGCATGGCATTTTTGGGCCTCAATCTAAATCTTTCCTCAATAGTAGTTTGGTATTTGGAAAGAAGATAAAGCCTGGAGTAAGAGAGTCATTTATTTTCCTCATTTATAAAAACTGTCGAATATTATTGATTATAGTTATTATATACTGTTATTATATATGCAGTCCAACCAGCCTCATACATTTGTTGTGATTACTCTTGATCCGCCAATCCGCAAAGGACAAACTCTGTACCCGCATATTGTTATTCAGGTACATCCTTTTAGGATGCAGCTAGATTAAATTTTAACTTACTGTGGAATTTGATTTTACAGCGCATCACATATTATTTGATTTCATTTTCTTTCTCCTCAGTTTGAGACGGAGACTGTTGTTGAAAGGGATCTGACATTAAGCGAGGAACTGCTTGCTTCAAAATTCAAGGACAGACTGGAGCCGACATACAAGGTGATATACCGTGTATAAGTTTTTTCACACTTATTGTTAATGTCTCTTCGGCTACTCTATATAATTTGTTTGAGGAAGAGTTGTTCTACTGCTCCTCTTGACTTCATCATCTACTCATTTCACGACGCTTGTGAGCACCTTCCTGTAGTCCCTCAACCTTTTCGTTTATTCTCCGTGTTACATCCCACTAGTTGTAACCTATGGCTTTGTACCTTTTTGGTCACATGTTATATAAATTTGTGATTTCCTTTCTTGGTTGTTACATCATATGGCTTTCTAGCTTGGGTTAAGTTGAAGCTGGGGACCACTTCATTACGCACCGAAGAATAATCAAGGCAAAATGGGGTTATAACATGTATAATCTGGGTCTGACCAACTTTGTGATAGCTTAGCTAAGCTGTGCATTATTTTGGACAGTTATAAAATTTGGGGTTCCTTATGCAATTCAAGTTATCAGTTTCAAGGACCAGTATTGGTCATAACCGTCTGGATAATGTTCATAATCTTGCTCAATTATTGTTCAGGGTTTAATACATGAGGTCTTTACCAAAATCTTACGTGGCTTGTCGGGTTCAAAGGTAACAAGACCTAGTTCGTTCCGTAGTGCTCAAGATGGTTATGCAGTTAAATCTTCTCTCAAGGCAGAAGATGGGTTGTTGTACCCACTTGAAAAGGGTTTCTTCTTTCTTCCCAAACCTCCAACTCTTATACTTCATGATGAGGTACAATTTTGTTCTTTGGCTTCACTCTTTGTTATTAGTGGACTTTTTTTTTTCTTTTTTCATTACACAGGAATCTTACCTACCATGTAGTTTGGATAAGTTTGTCTATTACTTGGAGTTGATTGGTGGGTTTTAACTTGTCATGGTGCCATTGTGAGCTTTGTGATGTTTTTTTATCAAATGCATATTTGAAATTGTAGATTTGGTCTCATTTGGGTTGTTTTTCCCAAAGGTTTCTTATTTCTGTAATGCACAGCAGAAAAATCTTCTATTATGATGTTTCATTGTTTACTTCCAAATGTAATAGCTTCTTAGATAGCATAATCTTCTTAAAAAATTAAATGATACAGATTGATTATGTGGAATTTGAAAGGCATGGTGCTGGTGGGTCAAGTGTGTCATCTCACTATTTTGATCTACTAGTCAAACTAAAGAGTGAACAGGAGCATTTGTTCAGAAATATCCAAAGGAATGAGTACCATAACCTCTTTAATTTCATTAGGTACTTACTTTTACTTCCTCTATTTATTACTTTTGGATTTATATTCCTGTTGTTAAAGGTTTCTTAAACTAGCATTACTTGTGCAATTTCTTAAACCAGTTACATTTTGTTATGTTAGAAGTACTACATGCCCTGAAATAATGTAAGAAACACGGCCTATACCTTTTGTACGAAGTTGAAAGTATCGTGTCCTCTTCCTCGCTTCCTTTTTGTATTTGAAAATTAGAAGTGCTCCAAGCACCTAACTATTATTTTCCATCTTCGCTTCCTGTTTTTTGAATGATGCAGAAAAGATGTGCACTTTTCTGGGTTTTCTTTTCTTGTTATTATTTTGTTTTTTTAAGATGTTGGGAGGAAAAATTCTGTTGATAACGATGCCATATTTTGCACACTTCTAGCATTGTTGTGATCATCATTATTGTAGCAGTTCCTCCCTTTGATACAGATTCAATTCTCACTTCAAGCATCAGGAAGGATGCTGAGGTTAAGGGCACACTTATTTTACAAAAAATAACAGGACTAACATTTTAAGAGAATTTCACAATATCATTTTTTTCCTTGAAAGTGGGAAAGGCTTGAAGATACTCAACCTAGGGGAGCTCCAAACAGCAGCTGGTGTGGCTTCCGTTCTACAAAATACAGTTGACATTTCAGTTGACCCATATCTTCAGGGTCTCAAAAGCCAAGCTGGTGATGATGAGAGTGACGAAGAGGTAATTACCTAACTTCACTCAGTGATGCATATTTTCCTTTACATTTCTCACCTCATGTATAGAATCAAAGTATACCTCCCTGGCTTGCTTGCTGGCCAATTTTTGAAAAGTAACTGAAAATAAAGAAAAAAAGAGGACTGGCGCTTTTGCAGAATGCACCAGTGGGAATGGCGCGGTGAAACGTGAAGCCCCACCTGCGCGCTGCCATGCTTGTTATTAAAATTTTGATTAATAATACTTATTATTAAAATTCGGAATTAATTAATGTTTATTAATAAAAACCACGGCAACATGAAGGTGCATTAGAAGTTCCATTGACAAACCCATAAGGTTTAAGTTGTGGAATGGGACTCGATGAATTCTTAATTTAATGATATCATTTTTTCATGCTTCTGCTTGCAAGGACCTAAATAATTTTTTTTGTTGGTTTTTGTAACTGATATTTTCTTGCTTATGACAGGATGAAGATTTTGTTGCTGAGAAGGAAGACAGTGGGTCGCCCACAGATGATTCAGAAGAAGAACAATCTGATGCAAGTGACAGTGGAGGCGAGAAAAAAGAGGTAACTTAGTAGTTGGGTTCTTTAAATACTCAGGCTTTGATGCAAGGAAAACTAGAATGGGGGTTACAAAAAGATTCTACTGTTAGTGGGTAATAAGTCTATTGGCCTTAAATTTGATTTACATGCTAACTGCTACTAAGGGTTCTATGAGGATGCCTTTTCTCCTAGAAATATGATTGGGAACTGTCGTAGTTCCTGCATTTTCAAATTTTAGAATTCTTTATGTAACTGGAATTTTCTTTGACAACAGAAAAAGCCAAAAAAAGAAGCAACTGCTACTAAGCCATCATCATCCAAGAGAAAAGCAAAGGATGGAGACGAAGAGGGATCAAAGAAGAGACCAAAGAAGAAGAAAGATCCAAATGCCCCTAAAAGGGGCATGAGCGCCTTCATGTTTTTCTCCAATGCAGAAAGAGAGGCGAGTTTTTCCTTTGTTAAAAAAAATATTTGTACTTGTGTAGTCATGGAATCACATATGCTGCCATATTTTTTCTATAGCTCATAGGGCCATATTTTTTTTTGCATTTACGTGGGCGGGATCCACAATTAAAAAGCACCCTTCATTGCTAATTTTTCTGTTTAAACAAATCTGACGGGCTGATTTAACTAGGGCAGGATCCTGCCACAGTTATTTATGCCAGCTGATTGGGATCCATGCAGTCATAATATTCGTTAAAATTGTTTAAGGTAGTGTATACTGATGTAGCAAACCTTTAGGCTGTTTTCATGTTATTGTTTTCACTTACCTGGACTGGAATTGTCATATGTTGTACTTGTACTGCAACGGCAACCAACTTGAATTGTAAATAACAGTTGAATACCCATCTACTCTGTAATATAATTGAGAATCTTTACCAAGATTTTGTGTATTAATCCAGGCAACAACAGACATCATAGTAAATTTCAACAGAAACTAGAAGTTGTGTTGCTGCGCTGTTTGTATATGTTGTGGCAAGGAATGCCAAAAAGTTTGATACTTCCTATTTTGTGAACTTTTTTTTTACATAAAAAATGTTTGACATTTTTGTGTCTTGTTAAGCCACAAGAATAATCCTGATGTTGTTATATATTATTTTTACAGAATATAAAGAAAAGCAATCCTGGATTGTCGTTTACTGAAGTGGGGAAGGCGCTCGGTGAGAAGTGGAAGAAAATGTCAGGTAACATTCTAAACTCGTTTCCTTTTTATTTTCTTCCTATTTCTCTTTTGTTTTTGTAACTTTTGTTTGCTTCTGCACAGCTGAGGAGAAAGAGCCCTTTGAATCTATGGCCAAGGCAGACTCAAAGCGATATAAAGAACAAATGGCTGGGTACAAAAGTGCCGCTGCTACCAACGCTGATTCTGGCAATGATTCTGACTAGATTACCCTATGAAATATTACTGTGAAGCTGCGCTGCTGCAGGGTTGGTTTGGATAGGGTTTTGGTCATTTTCCCTGTACTAACCTTGTGCATGAAGCACCATTGTTAATGTGCTGGTGTGGTGAAGATATCTCATATTTAGGGCTTGTTAATTTGTAGCATTAAGACTGTTTATCTGTGTTTTATTTATGTTCTCAAATTAAATGTTATTGCACCTTTTAGCTAGAACTCTGATGTTTACTGTAATTTATTGCCACAACTGTTGTATGTTTGGCTTTCATTTTTATGCCGTAATTTATCATCTTCGTTCTATGTTTGGGTTGAACGGATTTTACGGATTTATTGTACATCCCTAGACTTGTAGTCACATTCGCTCTCTTCAGACTTTTTCTAGTAAATGAAAGAAATAAAAAATCAACTCTAGGTTGATGCTATGGTTCTTTAGATACATTAATCAGACTCGAGACAAATTTTCGGATCCAGCGTTTAAGAATTCGTATCCTCTCGTCTCTTAGAATATTCTAGAGGATAGAGTGCTGCTTAAATAAAAAATTAAAAAGATCTCTTTCTCCTCCTTTTCGGCTGTCCACGGTAGTAGACAATACTTTTTTTTTCCAATTTTATTCTGTTTAATTTCGCTAATTATGGATTAATGAGTTGGCCAGAAGTAATATATCGGATCACCTGACATTGAACTCTGTTTGTAATCACTGGGCAATGCCATCGACTGGTTGCTGGTTGGGCACTTGGGCAACTCCGGAAAGCGTGCCACAATGTCTCGGGGCAGTAGCTTTTAAAATTTCCACCTTCTCATCACGTTCTCATCCATTCTTAAGATATTGTTAACATTTGATAATTATTATGTTGAAATTTGGATGATGGATTCTTAAAAAATAATAAATGAAAGTTAAATTTATAGGTACTGGATAAATAGAGGTATTTAAGAGATCATCTAATTATGAACGTTTTTTAAATTGGAGCGGTTAAAAAAATACTTAATTAAAGTGTTAATGGATATATAATATTTATTTTTCTTATTCAATATCCATTTTTTTCAAAATCCAACATCCATTTTTTTGAAACATTAATCTCTATTATTCAATTTCTAAGTTAATCCCATAAAATGTGAAAGAAAAAGAAATCAAAGATATATTTAGTTAAAGTGTGAATGGATGTATTATATATATTTTTATGAATCAATGTATAATAGTAAAAAATTTAAATTTTAAAATAAGTTATCATAAAAATCTTTTTTCTGTTTAAAAAAAATGGAGGGACCGAGAAGCAAATCCTGTCCCTAAAAAAAACTTAGGGACAGAATTGCTATCTTGGTTCTTTCCATTTGATCGTAAAAAGAGAAATCATGCTAATTTTCGAAAAAAAATAAAAGAATTTGCGTATTTAATGTTTCGATGGATATTCCGCAGCGGGTTTTTATACAATATAACAACTGTAAATTTTTTACAGGAATTGAATTGAAATGAAGTTACGCCTGTTATATCTGCATCATCTAATGTTCACTGAATAAGTGCAGCCAAGCTCAGGCTCCTCTTTGCCATTCTATAGCTAGGTAGTAAAATTATTAGGCTTTCTACACCGCTCCCACCTTTTACCCTTTTCAACAACCCAATACCTTGTGGCACGTTTTCCAGAGTTGCTCAAGTGCCCAACAAGTCGATGGCTTTGACCAGTAACTATAAATATGGGCGGATGCATGATTTTAGTCAGGAGGGTAAATATCGTTTTCCAGAGTTGCTCTAATAAAAAAATTATTATAATAATAACATTTTATATATTAAAAATAACAATAAAATAAAACTCAAAGTAATAGATAATCAAATTGATCGATAGGCTTTTTCAGGGGACCAGTGACTACAAACAGCATATTCAATATCATGGCACTGATCAGTGACTACAAACAGCATTGATGAATATCAGGCGATCCGAGACGTTGCTGCGGGTAGGCACTAGGCATAACTCATAAGAAATGAATCTTTAAATTCGATTTGATCGGTCAGTCAAGAAATTCAGTTTTTATTCTGCTTCTTTCTAATCTCAGAGAAACTAACTATTTCTAATTCGGCATTTATCAAATTCGATCATTTTCAAATCCTTAAGTTCTTATCAAAGTTAAACATTTTCAAATCTTTATATTTAAAAACCAAAAAGTATTTAAAAAATACTATTTTTTTACGTTTATAGTTATAAATTTTGTTTGATGTTTTAATATTTTGTGTTGTATTAGTTATATTTAAAAAAATCTAAAAAATTTAAAAATAATAAAATCTCTTTAATTTAGCTTTTACCTGTCCCTCAAGTCTCAAAGGGTCTGATAAAAGTCAAACCTCTCAAAGATCGGGCTCACTCCTAAAAAAAAGTCCTTTGAACTCAATTATCTAATGATGATTTTCAAAGTCGACTCTTACTCAGCTTTTTTATAAACCTGCTAGATCCGACTCTTAAAGACAATACCTAGCTGTGAGTCCAGTCAATAAGACATATTAACGAAATTAAACAGAATAAAACAAAAAGAAACTGAACCAAAGCATTATTTCGGATCCGCCGTCTGGACCTGAAATTTTGCATCGAGTCTGATTATTGCGTATAAAAAATCATATAATCAGCACAAAACCAACTTTTTGTTTTTCCGTTTACTAAAAAAAAATTGCGCTCTCTTGGGAGAGAGCAGGTGATCGAGCCTCGTACCGAAAGGTATGGGGTGGTTTTGTATAATTAGAACAAACCCACCAAATAAATATTTCATCTAGAATATTAAAACTATATAATAAATTTAAAAATTTAAATTTAATCATCTAGAATATTAAAACTAGAATATTAAAACTATATAATAAATGATTCTTGATAAAATATTAAATGATATTTAAATTATAAAAAAATTTAAAACACAATCAATTCATAAAATTAAAAATATATTTATAAAAAATTGAGAAAAAGTAGGAACACCCCTTTATATTTACATTCAAATGTCAAATACCTCCCTGTATTTTAAAATTGAACAAACACCCCTTATATTTTTACTAATGCAAACTTGGAAAGTATCTCATTCTCTTAAATTTATTCATTAAAACTATAAAAATACAAAAATTTCTCCTTATTTTTATTTAAAAAATAAGGAAAAATATTTTTTATTCGAATAACAATCCATATTATTGATAGTTTAGTATTTAAATAATATACATGGATAATATTATCTTTTATATAAAGAAAAATTTATATTTCATCACATCAAATCATTCTAATATCCGGTTGTCATATTATAATGGGTATATTTCCTGTGAAGTTACTCAATTACATATGAAATTTATATTTGATCATCGATTTTTAAATTATTCCTTTTTAATTATTAAATTTCAACATATATCTAGTTTTAGTCATATTTATCATATTTTTCATCTAATATTTGATACAGACATCACATCCTACATGGACTATACTTTATAGTTATACTATAGTAAAACTTTATTATTCAATACAAATACATAAAATTATACTCCTAATGTAAGAATAAATATTTTTTCTTATCTTATTTAGTCATTTATTAGTGTTGTTAATCTTTATTGGCAATATTACGTAACCCACATAGGATGTTATGTCAGCATTGTTAGAATTTTAATCGAAGAAAAATAAGAGTGTGACTAAAACTGGATACATGTTGAAATTTAGTGACTAAAAATTAATAATTTGAAATTCAATGATCGCTGAATGCTCAATTTGATATATGTTAGATTATGATTTTATTTGAAAACCTAGCTTTTTAGTATAATTTAGGATTTAAAAAGTTCAAGTTCGAGGCACTATATAGTTTCTTTTGAATTTTCAGGATTAGATGAAATCACAATAAAAATAGAGAAAATGACGCAAATCAGGTAAGAAATGACAAGTCACACGAGCATAACAACATGAAGATCCAATTTAGACCGGTCAGGTCCATTACAAAACCCGAAAGCCTCATCTAGATTTTCAGAAGACCGGTCTGGTCCTTTTGGTTTTGATGTTATTTTTTAGGACTTGTGATTTATAAGGGTTAGGTTTTTCTCCAAAAAATATTAATCATTATACTGGATTTTTTGCGTAGTTTTCTAGAGAGAGAAATTCATTCTTGAAAGAGAAGAGATTGAATTTGAGAGTAACTTTTATATTCTTTTATAATTTTTTTCTCGATTTTCATTGCTTTTATCTGTAGTTCTTTCTCCTCCATGAGAGAGTAATTATCTTTTAGGTTAGGTATGTAAAACATAAAACTTGATATTTTAATCGTACTCATTGTTTATTTTAATTGGTTTATTTTATAAATTATTTTTGTGATTGAATTTACTGTGTATAAATTGAATTAATTAATATTTATATTAGTAATTTATTTAGGATTAGAAATCCTAAGTAACATAGATTCGTAAACAACAAATGATATTAGAACTGCATATATATCTTAGAGAATTATTTAGTTTTCTAATAAAAATCTGATAGTTTTTGACCCCAAAAAGTGATATCTAAGCTTAGATGAAGGACCTAATCGTGAAATCTGGATTGAGATTTTTTTAAATATTTAGAGTATTAATTAGATGAACTTAATCATGAATAATTATGCTTTAAATTATTAAGAATTATCAAAACTTATCGAGTTTTAATTAGAAAGAACAATGAACTTAATCATGAAGTTTGCTCTAATTAAAGTATGATATTAAACCCCTAGACATTGACAATAAATTAGACGGTAACCCTTATAAATTAGTAACAAAACACATAATTAATATGATTAAGACTCAAATGGATAGCGATGCTGAAATCCTAACTTTATTTTAATCTTGAAGAAACCTCAATTTTAGTTTAGATTATTGGTTAATTTAGAATCTGCTTAGTTTAGCAACATTTCAAGATTTTATAGTTAACATTTAAAAATTGGCTATATTAGTAATTTAATAAGTATTTTGGGTTTGACACCTAAATAATGCATGATAGCTTGTACACTTGTGACTTTCTTTTGTGTGAATTAGGTTTAAATTTTATTAGTTTGAAAATATCTCAAACGTGATCAAATATGAATTTCACATAAAATTAAAAGACATCTCAAAAAATTATCCTATTATAATGCTTGAAGCTCGAAGTTATTTATTTTGCATTTAATTTGAAAAATAATATCTTAGAGACAATAAAAGGTGCGATCTAAAATTTATCAGTTTCAAATGGAAACCAAATTTTGTTGCTCAATTGATTGATATATATTATTCTTGCAAAAAAAAAAAATAATAAATAAATAAGACAGACAGAATTTTATGAAACTTCAAATAAAAACTCCTTTATTTTGAATTTTTAACGAAAAATGATTATATTTGAAATTTAGAATTTTTTTAATGAAAAAACTAAATATAAGGGGGTATTTGTAACTGTTTAGAAAATATAAGGGGGATGATTGTTCAATTTTAAAATACAGGGTATTTGACACTTGAGTGCAAACATAAGGGATAATTGTACTTTATCTATATATTTTTTCCTTTTTTAAAATTTTCTATAGATTTATATGAATCTGATTGTCAAGATTGTAAAAATAAATGATTATCAATGAATAGTTGAATACCCATCCTTTAAGATACTTGCCCACTTAATTACTATGTACAAATATACATTTACTCATGTAATTTCAAAATTTTATCAATAATCGTGAATCCATTCTGATAGCTTTCAGTAGTTCTCTTGTAATTTTATACTCATTTTGGAACCACCCTATGCATGTTGGACTACTGAATAATCAACACTCAACTGTTACATAATGCATACTTGCCAACTCATTGTCTTTCTTTCTTTCTTTCTTTTTTCTTTTCTTTTTCCGAAGTACTTTATCCTTTTCCCCCGAAATTCCTATTCAATTTCTCTATCGGTTAGTCAAAAATGTTTGGAAGATAATTAGGTGTAAGGACTTCTGTAATGCCGTGTGGTACCGATCAAATATAAACGACAAATCAAAATTTCACTTTAACACAGCCAACTAATATGACCATTTGAAATATTAATATTCTATAATGTAAGAAATTGAGGCACATATAGGTAGAAGATCCCTTCTCCGCAAGTTTTTAAAAAGTTTTAGCAACCGGTTAATTTCCCAATTGTTTGGGACCAAAATTTATTCCAAATCTTATTTTAACCATTGGATCAATCTTTTTTCACCAATCTCGATACAAACTCATTTCCCATTTTATATTTTTTCCAATCTCAATGCTAATCCAATGGTTGAAACAAGGCTTGGGACAAATTTTGGTCCCAAGCCATTGGGAAATTAACCCATTCCAATGTTTTAACCGTTTTAACGGTTTTGACATACTCTGGCATTAAGTTTTTGAAAAAAAAACGGATTTAACGGATTTTCTGTGATTTAACCATTTTATCTCACGTTAAACCCATTATTTTTTTAAAAAAATACATTTAACAACTGTATTTTTTTTGTTTCAAATCTTAATAGTTAGTGACTATAAATTTTTATTTCCTTTTTATTTTTTGAATGTAAATTAATGCCCTAATTAAAATATGAAGCAAATTCATTATATAATAGTTTAGTATAATTTAAGATTTTTAACTTTTAAGTACTTAATTAATATTATGATTATTATTTTTACTTAATTTAGTTAATTATTAAGTACTAATGATATGAGAATGTATTTCTTAGCCTTTTTAAATATGAATTAGTAGGTAAAAAGTGATTGACCATTTTTTGATTTAATGGCCGTGTAAAATCGTTAAAATCATTAATCGTTAACTGATCACCTCATCGTTAAGAGTCGTTAAAAGTTTTTTAAAAGGTTGCTTTTCCGGTATATTTATTTTCAATTTGGAATTAATATTGTAGTCGTTCTTTGTGCTATCCGAGTAAAATAAATAAACAAATAAAACAAGTTGTGGTGTATGTTAATTTTATGAATATTTTTTTGACATTTACTAAAATTGAAGTTGTCCAAATAGAAAATTTTAGTTTAAGATTCAACACAATACAATATATTCAGAATTTGGTCCAATTTAATTCTGAAAAATATTTCGTATTTAAATGATAGAAAACACGTACGCAATTAAATATAGACCGACTAGTTATTATTAAAGAAATTAAATAAAGAGGAGGGTTCAAGGCCTCAATTTTGTGTACCTCAATCATGCCTTCACTTTTTAAATTTTAAATAACTTAAAATTTAATATCAAAATATCAAAAATAAAACCTTAGATTTGATCTATATTATATTTTCTTCTTACAAATAAAAAAAATATTTATTTTTTCACTTTCATTTTATGTAAATCAAGAAATTATACAATCAACATCTAGAAATTAATCATATTAATGCATTTTTTACAAGTTCTTGATGTCATATAAAATAATATTCAAACATCATATTTTTAATCTATACATAAATAAAATGATCTAGATTAACTTTAAATCTTGAGCTAAAAATAAAAAATGGAGGCATGATTGAGGCATAAAAAATTGAGGCATTTGAACCTCCTCTTAAATAAATATAACTTAAATATAAGCGATCGAATATATATCATGCATCAAGAAAGTTAGAAGTAGACTTAATTTGCCTCTCTTCGGATACTCACTTTTTTTTTTCTCAAGAGGCATCCAAAGGAAAAATTCCTAGATGAACAAGAAGCCCTTACTTTAAAAAAGAAAAATATATGGGTGTAGAATTTGCTAAAAAAAAGAACAAAACTGTGTGGTCTATCCAACATAATTTTAATTAACTTTATATATATTGCTTTAATTAACAACTTATATAGAACAGACATTAACATCCATCAGCATGCAGATATTGTATCTATTTATTAATTGATATTCATCACTCGCCATACTACTAGCTAACAGAAGGTTGAATGGACAAGGTCAAAGACTTTGACATTTCAGTATGTCTTTCTAAATAGAGATAATATATACGACTAGACATTTCAATTTTTAACCACATATTATCACTACAAGAATAAAGGATTTAACAACGCATGTTTACAACGGTTTTTTGAGAGAACTATTGCTAAATTAATTTTACAGCGGTTTTAAAATCAAAATCGATATAGAATGCAAAGATTTAATAACCGTTATTACTAAATAACCGCTGCTAAAAACTTAGCAACGGTTATTTAGTAATAACCGCTGTTAAATCTTTGCATTCTACAACGGTTTTTCTGTACAACCGCTGTAAAATATTATTTTGCAGCGGTTTATTTATAATAACCGCTGTTAAATATATATATATAGTAAAGATACTGTGAGCTTAAGCTCACAGAGGTCTTCCGTGAGCTTAACTCAAAAAGAATATCAAATCATCTCCAAATTTTAATTTTTCACTCTCATTAATTTTTTCATATTGAAATCTTATGGGGTATAAAATTTTAGGATATTTTGAGTTTTCTAAGTCTCTCTTTTTAATTTTTGAAAATAATGTACAAACATTAAATATTTTATTATTATTTTTAGAGCCGATTTTTAAAAATTAAAAAGAGTGACTTAGGAAACTCGAAACATCCTAAATTTTTGTATTCCATAAGATTTCAATATGAAGAATTTAATGAAAGTGAAAAATTCAAATTTGGAGATGATTTGATATACTTTTTGAGTTAAGCTCACGGAAGGCCTCCGTGAGCTTAAGCTCACGGTATATTCACACACACTCTCTCTCTCTCTATATATATATATAAGCCTCTCTCCCACTCGTTTCAGAACCCTACAACCGCCAACACCTGCACCATTAACGAGCTCAATTTATTTAGCTCGTCCAACAACATCCCAAACTCAAAAAATTTGGTCTCTCTTTCTTATTTAACTTGTTCTATCTATTTATATCCATATCCGAGAGCAGGATCAAAAACAAGAAGTAGCGGCAAGGACAACGGTACGAAACAACAGTGACAGCGGTTCGGAGTGACAACGACAGCGGTTCGGAGTGGCAATCTGATTTAAGGTCGACACTTGAACTTTAACTAATAAAAATGAACAATTAATTTAGCATTTTTAATTTGTATTATATTATGTGTTAATTAGTGCATTTGCATGATTAGAGTATTGTCATGTAGAAACCGAACATTATACCGTTACTTGAACTATTTTAGGTCGGTACCCGTTCGAAATTAATCCGATAGGGATCAATTTTGAATAGTCCCCTTTTGGGACTGCTCTTTGAATACTTTGTCTCAATTAGGATTAGTGGGTGTACGCTTAACAATCTGATGTTCGAGAAGGATTCGGTCTAGCATTTTCCCTTATGTTTTCACGAGTACGCACATACATATAAGCGTGTGTCGACGTACTCGGGGAGCTAAGGGGAAATGTTGTCGAATTTTTCTCGAGACAACAAATTGACGAGCATACATTCACTATTGAGATAATGTATTCAAAGAGTGGGTTAGGATGGTTGGTCGGCCCAAAATCAATCATTGTTATATGACTATCATGACGTGAGAATATTTTTAACTCGTATAGATGGATTTACGAAGCTGAATGTATGGGAGGTGGGACACATTTGAATATATGGAAGGAGTTGAGAAATTTGTGAAATGTGCTAGGGAAGATATGAGGGTCCGTGCTGCTCGTTCTATCATGTGTCCTTGCATTGATTGCCAAAATATTCTGAGACAACCCTCGATTGAAGTTCTACAAGATCACTTGATTGCTCGTGGGTTTATGTTGGGTTACACTCAATGGGTGAAGAACGGAGAGTCCAAGGAAGACACGTGCAATATTGTAAGGCCTATCAGGATAGTACCAAACACTAATAGTGATGATAATGCAGCAGATTTAGATTCAAAATCTGATGTGCGGGAAGAAGTGGTGGTTGAAAATATTGAAATTAATGTACAAAATTTTGATGATCCGTGTATTAATGATAAACTAGATGAAATGATGACTGATGTTGAGCCTAATATTGTTGATACTCTTGGATTGTTTGAAACTTTGATTATGAAAAAAACATACCCTTATTTCTCGGTTGTATAAAATTTTCAAAAATGACTGCTACTTTTAAATTATATAATTTGAAGGCAAAAAACGGATGGAGTGACAAGAGTTTTGACTCCTTGCTCGATCTTTTATGAGAAATGCTCCCAGAAAAAAAAATGAGTTGCCCGAGTCGACGTATAGGGCAAGAAGAATGTTGTGTCCTTTGAGTATGGAAGTGGAGAAAATTCCCGTGTGTCGAAATAATTGCATCTTATTCCGAGGAGAGCACGCAAACTTGAATAAGTGTCCAAAATGTAATGCTTCACGATACAAACCTAAGGTCGATGAGATTGAGTGTACGAAAGGTGTCCCGATGAAAGTTATTTGGTACCTGCCGATACTTCCCAGATTTTGACGTCTCTTCTCAAATCCTAAAGACGTTGAGTTGATGCAGTGGCATATCAAGTGCATAAAAGACGATGGTATGCTTAGACACCCTGTCGATTCTCCCCAGTGGAGGAACATTGACAGAATCAATAGTAAGTTTGCAAGTGATCCGAGAAATTTGAGATTGGGCTTATGTACCGACGGATGAATCCTTACAGTAACATGAGTAGCCATTACAGTACGTGACCAATTTTGCTGTGTATTTATAATCCTCCTCCTTGGTTGTGCATGAAGAGAAGATACATGCTTATGTCGTTACTTATTTTGGGTCCTAGACAACTAGGTAATGATATAGATGTGTTCTTGGCTCCTTTGCTTCACGAGCTCAAACAATTATGGGAGGAAGGTCGTAGAGTATGGGATGCGTATAAGCGAGATTACTTCACCCTTTTTGTCATGATTTTCTGCACAATTAATGACTTTCCTACTTATGGTAACCTATCAGGTTATAAAGTGAAGGGTGCCAAAGCATGCCCCATATGTTTAGAAGATACGTGCTCCCATTGGATGAAAGAAATAAAAAAAAACTATGTATTTAGGGCACCGTAGATTTCTTCGCCGTCAACATCCGTATCGAAAAAAGACGGTAGAATTCAATGAAAAGGTCGAAAATGGCAATGCACCAATGAAATTAACGAGATTAGAAATTTATGACAAAGTCGAGAACATACAGGTGGAGTTTGATAAATGGAAAAAAAAAGGTAAACGAGGAAAAAAAAAGAAAAGGAAAAATTTGGAAGAAGAAATCGATATTATGGGATCTCTCTTATTGGCGTGAATTGGATATTAGACACTATTTGGATGGGATGCATATCATTAAGAACATATGCGAGAGTTTGCTTGGTCTGTTATTGAATACAAAAGGGATCTCTTTTATTGGCGTGAATTGGATATTAGACACTATTTGTGTGAATTGTTTATTGAATAAAATTGATTGTTGTATCGATTGTATGTGTGTGAATTCGATGAATGAAATTCTATACGGCTAGCATGTGGGCTAGTCACAGAAAATAAAATAAACCTAATTTTTTTTAAGATCAACAACGGTTATTAACAGAAAACCACTGCTAACATTACGCCTCAACAACGGTTATTTACAAATAATCGCTGCTAACATTTATTTAGCAGCGGTTATTTATAAACAATTGCTGTTGTTCTTGACTCAACAACGGTTTTTTTATAAATAACCGCTGTTGAATATATGTTAGCAGCGGTTTTTTTATAAATAACCGCTGTTGAGGCGTAATGTTAGCAACAATTTTCTGCTAATAACCGATGTTGATTTATACACAAATTTAACTCAAAGTACCATTTTCTACCGTGGTTATTTATATAAATTAGCAGCATGACCAATAACAGCGGTTGTAGAACCGCAGATAATGATCTCAAAAAACCGTTGTTAAATATTGATCCGTGTTGTAGTGTATAGTCAACTCATTCAAAATTGGTGCTCTTGAGCAGTAACTAAGATATCTGGATTGAAGCCAGTCGTCAATATATAGATGTTTGACACTCGTTCAGTCGAGCTGTTTGCCTCTTTAGCTAAGTCAAAACCTTAACTAAGACTAATTAAATTGGTTGAAACTGTACGGTGACATGCATCTATATGAAACAGTATGTCACTGGCATTAATTTAAATTTTGAGTTGTTTCGATGACCAACTATAGCACAGGCGAGCGATTAATAGTATAATGATAACACAACAATATCTTTTAAAAACAAAATAGGAACATATTAATATATGCGCATTTAATTTAAAGCAGCATATCTAAATTTCTCTGCAAAGATGCATGTTCAATTTCTTGCATGAAGCATCTAAAAGAAAATTCATTCAAAAATTAACGGATTACTTATCTGAAAATAATATTTATGGACGAAACTAATGTCATTTTCTAACAAATTTGAAGTTTGGCATTTTAATAATTAGATATAATGCTATCACAAATCTATTTAGAGATATATTATTTTTATTAATATATGCTAACGTAAGTTTAAAGAAATTAATACGCCGTTCTAAAAATTTAAGGCGCAACTCATTTTATGTGTGGTACACAAAACAATGTTTATTAATTAATTGATATTCTCATACTAATTAACCATATATATTGATTATACTAAACTGAAGTTGGGACTTAATGAGTCAAAAGTTTTACATTACGTTAGATGACGATGATACAAATAACGCCTTGGACATTTCCTCCATTGCACCGTCTTTGTATGGACCCCACACAAATGAATTTACAAAGGCTATTTGCCAATTCTGGAATGGTGGGGGCGGCTAGACCGCTAGAGGCTGGGTAGGTATATTTTTCCTTTTCCTTACATTTTCAAACAAACTATTCTTTTTTGATGATTAATTTATTATTATATTATTATATTATTATAATTATTTATAATTATTTTTATTTTTATGATTATATTTTTATTATTATATTATTATGATTATGATTATTATATTATAATTATATTATTAAAATTATGATTACTTATTATTATTATATTATTATAATTTTTTTATTATTATATTACTATATTATGATTATGTTTATATTTTTATTATATTTTTATTATAATATTATTATTTATTATGATTATTTTTTATTACTTTATTAATATTTTATTATGTTGTATTATATTATTATATGTTGATTATAGTTATGATTAATTTATTATTATTATTATTATAATTATTTATAATTATTTTTATGATTATGATTATATTTTTATTATTATATTATTATGATTATGATTATGATTATATTATTATTATTATGACTATAATTATTATTATCATGATTATGATTATGATTATTATATTACTATAATTATGATTGTAATTATAATTTTTTGTTAATAAAATAAAGTAAAATTGTATATATACTCCTCAATACATCTTAATTTTGATATTTATCTCTTCAAATTTAAAAATTGAGTATTTATCCTTAAAAATATAAAAAACTTGGTTATTTATCCATAAAAATTAAATTAATAATTAATTAAAATTTAATAGGATAAAAATACCCCTGTGATGAATCTAAGGTATTTTCATTTATATGTAAATTTTATTGCTAATTATATTATTTCAACGATGAACAAAATTATCACAAAATCGTAATTATGTAACTATTTTTTGCTATCAATCTCATTAGTAGGCACTAGTTACGATCAATTCTGATTTATGTTAGTTCTGGTTTTTACTAGTTTTAGTTTGTGCCAGTTAGTCTTTTATTTATACCATTGACTCCCGTCATACTTTTTTCTTGACTGTTCTTGATCAATGAAATGATGCTATTTTACAACTTATATTTATTATATTTATAATATTTTTTTTTTTGGAAAATATCTAAGGTTTTGATATTTTTAAGAATAAATATCTAATTTTTAAATTTGAAGGGGTAAATATCCAAATTAGAATGTGTTGAGGGGTATATACCCTTTAATAATAAAGTAACAACCCGTTATAAAATGATAAATGATGTTTTTGTATGGGTGTAGTTAAGGTATATATATACATTTTAGAGAGAAATGAAAGTCTAACTTATAAATTTTATTTTGTGTCTATGGAGGTTTGAATTTCTGATTTTTTGGAGATCATTTTAGTTAGTTATCACTTGAGCTACTATGTCATTTGTGCTACTAGTTAAGGTACATGTTGATTGAAGCCAATATATTTTAGGCAAAACTGTTAAGAGTTATTTGTCCAATCGAGCTAATTGGACTTTTGACCGAGTCAGAATTAACTCCAATTTATTATTTGCGGATTGAAACTATCTATATTATTATATAAAGCATCTAAGAATTGGAGGGTCCATTTTTTGTCATGGTAAATTTTTATTATACCCATTTTATCCCTCAATTAGACGGATAATATTTATTGTTGGTTGATCGAACGTATGTGATCGCGTCCATTGATCCCCTCTTTCTCTCCATTTCTTTCCCCTATATACTATTATTTCCATAATTTTTATTTTTTTATTTAGCAACCTTGTGCATATTTGGTAAGAAAATAATGGTGATAATATATGTTAGAATAATTTACTTTTCTTGCCATAAAAATCATGAATCATTAACTCATATTGTGCAAAAATCTCATCCAAGATTAAATATAGTCTTTATTATATGTTTTCTCTATAATTTGGTGAATTTATAATTTAATATTAGATAAATGTGAATTTTTTTATCTTATAATATTTTAATGTTTAAATAAAAAATTCTGCTGCAACGCGCGGGTATATAACTAGTACTATGAAATATGGAGTAGGAATTTTTATGTGATGTTCTACGACACTGAGCTGACATTGAACTTTGAACTGCTTCAATAATAGTGTCGCAAATCAAGCGATTAATAGCAATAATTAATGACAAACCAAAATTGATGGATACGTTCTATTTAAAAGAAAAAACTAAAAGAAAATGAATTCCAAAATTAACGTAAGTCTTTTTTCTTTGGAAAAATTCTCGAACAAATGTAAAATTAATTTCCTAAAATTATGCCACAGTAGTCCTATTTAAAAAATAAATATACCAACATAATTTTAAGGAACTTTATTATGTCGTTTTAAAGACTTTTGTGTCAAGTTTTATATGGAACGAATAATAATAATATAGACCATCAAGAAACAATATTTTTTTAGAGAAGGGATCACTTGACAATGGTTATCTTGACAATCTTAACAATGGATTTTCAAATAAATACCAAAAAATCTTAAAAATAGAAAAACTTTATTGATATATTCTTGTACTTATATGTTGATGGTGATTCAAATGTCATGTAATTTCATTATCGTTTGATAGTCCATCAAAAACCATCAAATTATAACCGATGTAAATTATATAAAATTTGATAGTCCTTGATGGAGTATCAAACATAATGAAATTGTATGAAATTTGAATCACCATCAATCTATAAATAGAAGAACATATCCATAATTTTTTTTATTTTGTAAGATTTTTTTTATTTAAAAATTTATTGTCAAAATTATCAAAATAACCCATTATCAAGTGATCCCCACACCCCACCTTTTTTTTAAAATTGATAGTACTAGCGCAATATCATAATACTGACGGAGTAAAAGGCTGAATCGAAGTCAAAGGGTTCGGCATATCGTTCTTTTTCATACATTTTAAACAAGGCAAATGAATAATACTCATGAGTTATAGTCAATGTTGAGAAAAAAAATGTTGGTAGTCAATTGTCCAATCGTGTTATTTGTTTTGGAACGGTATTGTTAGACGCAGATGCAGAAATTTCACAGGAGTAGTGTACAACATTGACGTCAAACGTTGAATTGGTGCCATAATTTGCTGTTACAAAATAAGCAAGCTAAATTGATATTATATTGATACCATGCATAATAATAGTTTTGAAATATATATATAAAACATAATTTATATGTTTTATTTAAAAGAATATTTAAATGCATTCTTAAATTCTTCTGCATAAATCTAACTGGCACAAATTAAGCAAGCGCTGGACAGCATAATTCTGCGAAAATATAGAAATTAATTATCGTTTCATTTAATCACATTGTAGCAAAAATTGTGTATAAAATAATTTGTATTTTTAGAAACCAGACTTTTCAAACAAAGTAAAGGAGTAACGAGTTATGACTTATATATATCATGAAGTGTACCTCGAATGGAAAATAATCAACACTGAATTTCAATGTCTACAGCATCCCACAGAAAGTACACTATTTCAGTCATTGAGCTAGATGTAATTCTCCATAGAACAAACAAGTTTCTACTGGGAAACTCAAATTCATTTTTTTTTAAAATAATTTTACAAAACATTAAGAAGAAGAAATATTATAGTCCCCAATATTCTGTCTCGAAACAAAATCTCCAGCACATTTTTTTTTCTGTTAACGAATTAAATTTTGTTTGTTTTAATTTCTGACAAAAAGTCAATAATACACCTCTTGGCTGTAATATTAAAAATAAATAAATCAAAGTGTCCTTTTTATACCTTTTTCCTCCCCTCCCCTCCCTCCTCTTCCCTTTCTCTTTCCCTCATCCTCTCTGTGCATCCCTATAAAATTTCAAAATTCTCTTCCAACATATGTTTGCTAAATCAAAATTATTCTATTGCACTTCTCTTTATCTCTTATTGCAATAATTTTTAAATGTATATTGGCTGTTAATGATATATCATTTAAATAATTGGCTTTGCTTTAACATAAAGATTGTCTTCGTCAATCAAACAAACGGGGAAAACAACATTGTTTGACCTTTTAAATATTTACTTATTACTTTCTTTATTGTGTTTCTTTCTTAATCCGTATTTACTTTTTATGGCTTATGTTTATCATCTTTATATTAATTGGATAATGCTGTTATTGATGAATTAGAAGCCCGATCAACACAAAGCACTATTTTGATTTTGAATAGTCAACACTTATCTTGGAAAAGACATATTAGTACAAAAAAGCATATAAGAATAACTGATCAGTTAAATATAAATAATCACTACCTTCATTAAAGTACTAACATAATAATTGTAAATAACAAAATTATTAGTATAAATAACATAATTAGGGGTGTCAATGGGTCGGGTCGGGTAATATTATTTTATTATTTTTCTTGACCCGACCCGATTAAACTCGGGTCAAAAAATCTTGACCCATACCTGACCCGACGAGTCACGGGTCGACTCGACCCGTGTAAAATAATTAAATGTTTATTAATTATTTTTATATAATTTTAAGTAATAAAATATTAATTAATTTATAATTAATCTTAATTAGTGTATATTTAAATTTTAATTAGTACTAAATCATAAAATTACTTCAAAAAATATAATTAATCGGGTCGAGTTCAGGTCAAAAAATTAAACCCATATCCAATCAATTTATTTTCAAATCATATCAGATCGGATTAGATCAGATTAACTCGTTTGATTGGGTCAATAATTGACACCCGAGACTCTTTTCAATTTTTATGTGGATGAAGAAGTGCATGAAGAAGCACCTCTTTGACTTTTGTTTCAATGCGCTGCGGACTACTGTCAATTGTTGGGGGACAATCGTTGGGACGGACGCGTGGGACAGTTATCAGCTCCCAAAAAAAAGGAGGTCGCAAGTTTTCAAGCAGCTCTTCTATAAAGCAGTTCAACTCATTACATGTGTCACTAAACTCAAAACAAAAACTAAAGGAGGGAAATGGGCGGCTTGCTCTCACTCGTAAACTTCCAATCTTTTCTTGCTCTCTTTCTTATCACCTCTGTCATCCTCTCACCATCAAAATTTGTGACTGAAGCATCTGAGACTCTGGACACCAACAACGGCGACAGACAAACTCTCCTCCTCATCAAGTCCCAATTATCAGACCCTTCCTGAGCCCTTGCCTCGTGGACGAACAACAACACCAGCTTTTGCCGATGGCATGGAGTGAGTTGCAACAATCAAGCACGTGTAACCGGATTAGATCTCAGTTCATTTACACTTGCAGGTGCATTGTCGCCTTATATAACCAACCTCACTTTCCTTCAACGAATTGACATGTCAAATAACAATATCTTTGGTCCAATCCATCCTGACTTTGCTAGGCTTTCTGGATTGGAGCATCTTAACCTCAGCTTGAATTCTCTAGATGGCAAAATTTCTTCAGGGCTCCTCAACTGTCCATCTCTTGTTTCGGTTGATCTCTCAAAAAACAGCTTACAAGGAAGCATCCCTGATTTTGTAAGTAATCCTTTGCAGTCACTCGTGCATCTGTCTTTGGCACGTAATAATCTTACTGGAACCATCCCCAAATCAATAGGAAATATTTCTTCCCTAATCCATCTTGACCTTTCTGAAAATTTGCTAAAAGGAAGCATTCCACAAAGTCTCCAAAAGCTCCAAAATTTACAACACCTAAATTTATACTACAACTATTTTGAAGAATTCCCAAGTTCTCTATTCAACAGGACAACTCTGACTTATCTTAATTTAGGCTACAATAGCGTATCTGGAGCTCTTCCTTCAACAATTGGTTACACACTTCCCAATATTCAAACATTAGATTTGGGTGTCAACCAATTTGCCGGTCCAATACCGACTTCACTGTCAAATGCTTCACACCTCCAAAATCTTGTTCTCAGTGGCAACTCATTTAATGGTGAAGTCCCAACCCATCTTGGATTGTTGCATGAACTTACTTACTTAGACCTAAGTTGGAACCAATTGGAATCTGGTGATTGGAGTTTTCTTTCTTCCCTAACCAATTGTAAAAACTTACGATTTCTTAATTTAATTGGCAACAACCTCACTGGGATTTTACCAAATACTGTGGGAAACCTCACCAAGGGGACTTGAAATGTTGTTGCTGGGAAAGAATAATATATCAGGTACTATCCCAAATGAGATTGGGAATCTCGTGAACCTCACTGCCCTTTACTTGGATCGTAATCATCTCACTGGGATCCTGCCTCCAATAATTGGCTCGCTTCGCAACCTACAAACACTCCAACTATCGACAAACATGCTTTCTGGTCCAATTCCATCTTCTATAGGAAACCTGACACAACTTAGTGAGCTTTGGTTAATGGAAAACCAGTTCAACGGTACAATACCTACAAGCATCGGTAATTGCAAACATTTGCTTAGGCTAAAATTATGTCGAAATAATCTTGAAGGGAATATTCCAAAAGAAATATTCAGTATCACCAATTTATCACAAGAATTTGACTTATCAAATAATTCACTTGAGGGAACTATACCTTGGGAAGTTAGTAGCTTGATTAACCTCCCTATTCTAGATCTCAGTCTCAATAATTTGCATGGTGAAATTCCTCCAACTCTAGGTGATTGTCAAATCTTGCAACAACTTTTATTGGGTGGAAATCATTTTGAAGGAAGTATCCCTGAATCCTTGATAAATTTGAAAGGAATCAAATACTTGGACCTTTCAAGAAATAACTTGTCAGGGCAAATTCCCAAATATTTTGAATCCTTTGGGTCGTTGGCATATCTTAATTTGTCTTTCAATTCCCTTGAAGGGAATGTGCCAGGAGGAGGCATATTTTCAAATGCAAGTGGAGTGAGTCTGCTTGGAAACCTAGGGTTATGTGGTGGTGATTCATTTCTGGATTTACCTCCTTGTTCTATAGATTCATCTAAGCACAAGCTCAACCGGAAAAAAATATCTATAATCCTAATTGCTGCTAGTGCTGCCTTGATTTCCATTTTAGTACTTTCCATTGGCACAGTAGTTTATCGATTGAATAAGAAGAAGAGAGGCACAAAGCATGGGGTAACTTGTCTTGAAGATGCACTATACAGGAAAGTATCTTACTATGAACTTCTTAGAGCAACAAAGAGTTTTCTCTTGTCAATTTCATTGGCAAGGGAAGTTTCGGTTCTGTATACAGAGGCAACTTGGATGAGGAGGGTTCAGTTGCTGTGAAAGTATTTGACCTTGATCAAACTGGTGGTCAGAGATGTTTCACTGCAGAATGTGAGTCCTTGCGTAATGTTCGTCACAGGAACCTTGTCGATGTGATTACTTCATGTTCGACAGTGGACTCAAAGGGGAACGAGTTCAAAGCTTTGGTGTTCAGGTACATACCTAACGGAACCTTGAAGAATGGATCCATCCAATGATTCAAGGTAAGAAACTGTGCTTAGCACAAAGGATTAATGTCGCCGTCAACATAGCATCAGCTCTGAGCTACTTGCATCACCACTGCGTGCCACCATTGATTCATTGCGACTTGAAGCTGAGTAATGTGCTCATTGATGGTGACATGAATGCACTTGTGAGTGATTTTGGCTTGGCCAGGTTTTTGCCTGATTTTACATCTTCAGTAACTCAGAGCACGACAAGCTTGATCAGGCTAAAAGGCACCATTGGATATATTGCACCTGGTAAATATCTGAATTTACATTTCATTGTAAATGTTTAACATAATTATAATCAAATTGAATCTTGTTTCTTTTTTTTTCTGCATCTAAGAGAAATGACTTAAAAGAGTGAAAAAATTGCAAGGGTGCGCCTTAATTGAATTACTTCTTTGTTTCTTCTGTTGCAGAATATGCTTTAGGAGGACAAATTTCAGTACTTGGAGATGTTTATAGCTATGGTATTATCTTATTGGAGATGCTGACAGGAATGAGACCTACACATGACATGTTTACTGGCAGCCTGAACCTTCACAACTATGTCAATGCGGCCTTTCCAGAGAAAATAGAAGAAATACTGGACCCAGAAATTTCTGAAGAAATCAAAGATAATGTGATGCACAAATGTGCAACTTCATTACTCCACATTGGTATTTCTTGCTCCAAGGAAGCACCAAAAGATCGGATGAGCATGATGGATGTTGCTACTGAAATCTCTTCAATTAAAGAAGCACTTTTGAATAGGGAAAGTCCTGGTGAAGAAACCAATTGATTTTTTTTCTTGTTTTGGAAGGGGAAAGGGGGCTTGGTCGGGTATAAGTTGTTTCACTGTACAGTCATGCTAGTTACTATTGCTCTAATAAATGTACTTTCATGATTTAATTGCCCCCTTAATCGATTTTCACCTCATAAGTAATATTCAGAAGCAGCATGCCTTGTTTAAGATGTGAAATATATTTGAATTCCAATCCAAGACTGAAGTCTAACATGTATCTACTTAAAAAAAGCTTGTTTATTATTTTTTGTATGTTAATCCTTTTCATAGATAAACTAGCTATAGCATGATAATGTTGACCTTTCCGTATTCTCTGCATTTTCTCCTTTTTATGTTTTATTTTAAAAGAATACACTACCAAGTAATCTTCTATAGCTATAGCTTAGTTTGCACTTGTAAATTTGTAACGCTATATTGAAACTAACATGGAATCAGACACAAGAGACTATTTTATCAGCTACATATCAATGGTGCTTAGCTGCAAGAAGATAGTGATTGGAAACATGAAGATCGTAGACGATCAGACTGAACTGGTGTAGATTGGCAGGCCAGAGAGATTCAGGCGGTACGGCTTAGGCATGGTGAGCAGCATTCTGGAACGGAAGCTCTCAACAGCATCTCTGCTGCTCTGAAATGAAGCAAAAGTAAAATCTGGACAAGCATAAAATTTTATTGATTAAAAAATAAATGGAAGTTTAATAATAAAAAACGGGTTTGATGTAAATAAAATTTACTGACCTCTTTATAAACGAAGAAATTATCTCAATTTGATGGTGAGGAACATTCTGGTAATCTGGTCCGGAAGCACTCAATCGTCTCAGCGGTTCCAAAATGAAGTGAAAGGAAGGAAAAAGAAGTATATTGAAAGCCCAGTTAAGTCCGGTCAAAGAAGCTTTATTTTGTGTTGCGATTGAATGGGCCTTTGTATGAATTGGGTCCCAAATTGAAAATAAAATTAATTTTTTGATGTGTCATTGAATTTCAATGTTTATTCATATTTAATTACTGAATTTCATTTATCCATTTTTAGTCACTGAATTTTGATGTTTATCATATTTGATCACTCTCATTAATTTTTTCATTAAAAAATAATTGAAATGAAATTATATTTGTTGTCAAAACTAATTGAAATGAAAAATAGATAAATGAAATGAAATGATATTTATTTTTCCATTAGTTTTTAATTATTTTGAATGAAAAAACTAATGGGAGTGATCAAATATGGATAAACATCAAATTTAAGTGACTAAAAATGGATAAATAAAAGTTCAATGACTAAATATAGATAAACATCAAGGTTCAGTGATTTGTCACAAGATTAACCTTTGAAAATATCTACAAACCCAGAAAAAAAACATAAGGTATATATATATACCTTAATATAAACAACATATGTATTAAAAATACAGATTATTCAGTATCTGATGTATGTGAAGTGCCAGATATATTCTTTATAAAAATAAAGAGTATAATAACCAAAATAGTTTTATTTTGAAGTTCTAATTATGTGCTTATGAGAAACTTTAATATTAAAATTTCTCAAAAACCATAAATGTGTTGGATATGAAGTTAAGTTCCACATAAATGACATTTACATTTCTCTTCTTACATCAAATAAAATTAATTAAGCGTGTTAAGAAGCTTTTATTTAAAAATCCTAAAAAAGGCTCTTTTAAAGAATAGTAGAAACAAAAAAATATATCATATATAAAATGCGGGAGATGCGAGTTTTAAAGAACTATTATCTTGTGGTGTATAAAACAACTGGAAACCAAGCTTAGACAGTAAAAAATTATGGAATTGGTTTCCAAATAGATGGGGTTGATAATATCAAATTGTTAAAACAGACGTAGCAAAAATTCTATGGAATAAATTTCAAATCAGTGTTCAGTATGTTAGAGAAATAAAATAGCGAGATAGTTAATACTCCACAAAAGTTATAGAGAGACCAGGATGATTGCTGCTATGTATAGTTGAAAAAAAATAAATTCAAGGCAATTATTTTTTTCCATTGAGAATGTCAATGTCACATAAATATGTGGTTAATGTGGATGCATATGCGGTCACGTATTAGAATAATATAAGATATTGATATGTAATTTTGGTTTGATATGAGGTTTGTACAATCTAATATACGATTTGTGTGGCTCAATATGTGGTCTATATAATCTAATATATGATATATATCATAGAAAATTTTAAAAAATATCCGATATATGATGTATGTCACGAATATATATTTACTGAGATTTTAACTTACACAAACGTGTTATTATATAACTAACGATTCATATGATATCATCAAATAATATAAATCTTGAATAAAAAAATCTGCAATGCACTAAAATAGCATTGTCGATGATCCATTTGCTCGGCAGCATCTAGGGTCACCGAAATCACTAGATCATCTTCCTCTTTTTTAAATATTTCATATTTCTATTCGTTATATTATACAAACAAAATCCGAGCATATGAGACACATAAAAAATATATATGCTATGATGCATATGCGACGTACAATGATCATCTTCAAGCATATTAAAATCCATGGATGACGTGTGTAACAATTCCCAATAAAATTATTAGGCTAATTTCTGCTGTGGATCAAAATTTTCAAAAAAACTTATTGGAGATGTACAAATCAAATTGCTATCAACGATTATGATTTACTCAAATTTGATAATTACTAAAAATTTTGATCCACAGAAGAATCGCTCAAATTATTATTCTCAATATACAGTATCTCACCGAACATCAAAAGAGAATTTATTCATGGACTGCTTACCCAATAAAATACTAGATTAAAGCATCTCCAATTAGAGTTTCTATTCTTATATGTCATTATTTATTTATAATTTTAACATTGAAGAGATAATTTTTAATTAGCAACTCATTTCTAATTGTCACATCATATTAGCAACTCATTTAATTTAGTATTGGAGATCATTTTTGCTAAATCTATTTATTTTTTTCTATTTTCACTAAATGATTTGGCATAAATAAAATCTACAAATGGTTTCTACATTGGAGAGTGTTAATTTCAATTAGCAATTTCTCTAATTAAATCTGACATGACAGTAATAAAAGATTTAGAACCAATTGCTGTATTAGAGATGCTCTTATTGGAGGATGCTGGATGCCCAACAGGCTTGAGCCTTTTTTCCATCCCCGAAAAGTATGTATATTTCATGTTAAAATAGTTTATGAGAAAAGTTGTGTTCAATGTAGCGGGTCACTAAGATGGATACTTAATCAAATTATAGAACCGCACCACGGATGATTATAAAAAAATAAGTGATTTACCAACTTCTCTTAAGAACAATATTAGAGTTGCGGACTGCTAATGGGCGGGTTTTTGTCCAAATCCAAACCCAACCCATTGACAAAAACTAAAAACTCATATCCAGATCCAACCCATACTAAGGCCGATATTGTCCAGCCCAATCCAACCCAGCTCCAACCCAACTCCTATCCAGCTCCAACCCAACTTCTGTCCAACTCCAACCCGACGGAAACCCATAGTTTTTTTTTTGCCCATGACCTATTGGATTGAGCTTGCTCCAACTCCCGACACCATTTGTTCTTTTATGAAGCGGAGTTACTATCTAGCTGAAAGATAACTTTATTAACTTCTAAATGTAAATAGTCAAAATCTCAAAATATTAAATTGCATCATCAAATTAATATAGGAAAAATAAATATAAATTTAATAATTATTCACCAATACTTCAACTAAATATTTCACTTCCATACAACATCAACCAAAATAATATAATAAAATAAGAGAATACATTCAAACTCAATCTCACACAACCAACAACTAAAGAGCAGAAAAATTATTACAGCACCATTCAACATTATTACAGAACTATTCTAATAATATATAAAAGCTTACAAAATAAAAATTATGAATAAACAAAAAAAGAGTGTTATAATTGGCCAAAAATCACATGCTACAAATCAACAATAACAAATTGGCCCTTGAAATTAAACTCCATCAAGTATCAAACAAAAATAACTCATTCATAATTTTTGCAATAAATTAAATTAACAAAAAAACTCTTCCCCTGATGCACACTCTTATCAGGTAGAAGATTTATTTGAAAAGTGTTAAGCTAATGTTTGTGGCAAAGGAAAGTTATGTACCAGATATGTAGTAAAGCAAACAAAGCAAAGTGCATATCTATAATATCAAAATTATATTATACTACAATAGCTATGATCATGTTAGTTTTCCTCAAGCTTCAAGAAAGAAAAATTAAAACAAACCCATTTCCACATCTCCTACCATAGCATCTCCTGTAATACAAATAAAATAAAAATAAAAATACCTTATTATCTGAAAAATATGCCCACAAATTACTTAAGACATCAATTAATTGATACAAACTATAAATTAATTATCTACCCAATAAAAGAACAAGTTTAACCAAGGACTCATGAAAAGAATCTATTTTGGTAGTTAAGCCACATGATAACATATTCCATATCATCATTTAGTAAAAGAATATTAGTGCAACTGATGACAGGTTAATTAAAAAAACTATAACTCGCATATAAGATTTTCGAACTAATTGCACTGCCGACAATCCAACTTACAACATCCTCCAGGATGAAAAGAACAAAACCTTGTTCAATGGGAAGTCAACAAAGTAATTGGGAACTGAAGAGTTTAAACCATTTAAATTGAGGTGAATGACAACTAAAGAATTAAGTCTTGAAAGTAATGGCTTAACAAGTCTGGTAAGATTACGACTACACACTCATAATAGAGGGACCGACTAAAATAGAACTTCACACAACTTTTTTCCATTCTCAGAGTTATTAACATAATCCAAATGTAGCTCTCTCAAATTGCTAAGACTGAATAATTGTCCGCATACTGGTTTGTCAAGTGTCAAGTCCAAACTATAAGAGAGACAAGTGAGAGCAAATTTGTGTTAAGTCCAAACATAAAAAGGTCACTATGCTTGTTTTTCATAACCACATTCCAAAAAGATTCGAGAAGCTCAATGGAGATTTCATATCCGAGACCTATTACGCCATCACTTTCACAACTTAATTCTTTAGATGTTGTTCACCTTAGTTTAGATGGTTCAAACTCTTTAGTTTCTTATTACTTTGCTGAAACTCGTAAGTGAAGAAATATGATAATATGCATACCGAAAACCCATAAGTGAGGAATTAATATTGAAACTCCTCAATATTGTTCATATGATTTTTCCCAGACTTGTTGTAAGGCGATAAATTCGTGTTACAATCAATGAAATATATTTAATTTAAAATCAAATAGCTGGATATCATTCAGATCGACACCAACAGTAAATCTATCATCTTGATAATCTACATTTATAAAAGTTAAGTCATTTGCCTAAATTGTGGTTCAGTTTTTCCACCTTAGAATGTAGAAAAATAAGAAATAAATTAATTCATTAAAAACAATACCAGTAACTAATTCACTGACAATAACAATATCTAACAATATCGACCGCATAATTTATAACCCTCACATCTTGATAATTTTCTTTTTGCATATTACACTAGTGAATCTCCATTTCTCAGTTACCGAAATAAATGACTTAAATGTAATGCATGTAAGCCCAAAAAATGGAAAAAAATTATGAATTCAATCATTACTGAGATCACTTCAATGGGCAAAATTGTAAATAATAATCTCACCTCTTACAAATGAGAGAGATGGTATACTATGGCAATGAAAGAGTTGATGCACAACAGACCATGAAACTTAAAGAAACTAAAGCTAGATGAAGTGTGATAATGAGGCGGAACTAGACAAAAAATAGAAGGGAGACGTCGGTGAGGCGGGACTCGACAAGTTAGTGGAAGAGAGTTCAACGGAGAGTTTGCGAGAGAGAGAAAGAGAGATCTCGGACTGAGGAGGGTTGATTGGTTTAGAGTAGACGGAGAGGCAAATCTGTCCACGAATTTATTTTGGATTGTCCACGAATTATCCATATTTTACCTATTTCAGTTTTTACGTTTGATTTAAATTTGAGTTTTGAGCTCATAATCGAATATAGCCCAATTCATTATTGTCGAGTTGATGTCAACCCATTTGTCCATTAGCAGGCCTAGAGTTGCCTGCCTTCGAGTAATCGAGTTCAACCAACAGCATGGTTAAAAGATAAAAGAAAGATTTTAGAGGAAAAAAAATCAATAATCAACAATATTGAAAAGAAAGAAAAAGAAAAGAAACAAAAGAAAGGTAGAAGGTGCTCCCTTTCGTCTCTTCCACGCGTCGCCTCCGCTCGCTTCTAGGTTTCCTTTCTCCGTCGCCTCTCTCTCTCTCTCTCTCTTTCTCTCTCTACAAAGGATCTAGGGTTTTCTTGGAGAGCCGGATCCAATATGGCGATGCAAGCGGGCATGGGGCTGGGGAGAATTATTTTGTTCATCTCAGCCGGTACGCGAGTTCGATATCTCCTTCGTTTTGCTTTGTTGTTCTTTAGTAGTTTATTCCTTTTCTCTATTTAATTGCAGTCGGTTTTGTTTGGTTTAAATTTTTAGGAGCTGCTGGTACAGTTGTGCTTAAGAACAATAAATTATCTGATCTCCTTGGTGAACTTCAGGTTCTGATGATTCGTTCGTGTTTAATGATTGTTTTTCTTTCAATCGATATTGTTGCGAACTAAATTCTTCCTTCATAGGATTTGGTGAGAGGATTTGAGAAATCCAGAGAGAAGGGTGGTGCAAATGGTGATTCAGATGTAAATGAAGTTATTGCTTCTCAGGTAATATATATATATATATTCTTTGATATAGATTTCTTGTTGAATAAGTGGTCCTGTTAGTTTTATATTTATGGTTTATATGATTTCCCAGGGTTTACAATTTGCGGTACAAATTTCAAAAACGTAAAAACTCAATGAAATTTTATTCTTTTTGTCAGTTATTGCCTATGAATTGATTGCACAGACCCTTAATTGTCCTTGTTGCATTGGTCTAGCACCTAAGTTCATAAGATACTTCTCTGACAGAGTGCTGTAAGGGAGGAAATGTCTCCAGTGGGGTCAGTGTATTTACTTTGTTGATGTCTGTCATGTCCCAAGAAGGCCGTGACCGAAATTGATTTTATCTCTACTCCTGAATCTTAAATTAACACTAACTCTTGACTAAATCGAAGAGAGATGTAAAGAAAATATAAATGATAAGAGAGAACATTTCATTCATTTCCTTTCTTCATTTGTTTACAAAAATAGAACAACGCATATATTGTTCTGGAAGGAGAAGTAGGCGGTGCTACCTTCTCAATTTCATGCACACTCCTATTCTCCATTAGTCCATTTAATTAACTCTTAAGACTAATGGGCTCAGCCCAATACAGAACAAAATGCAAAGAAAGTAAGAGAAAGAGTCATTTACCCCACAGACTGATTATACAGCCCATAGACAAAATATTTCTCCAGCCATACTGATTCTAAACTTTGTATATTTGAGATCATGACAATGTCCTGTGAAAATAGAAGTGAAGTCTTTGCAATTGTATGGTAACGAAGGCAGTGTGCTCATTTACCCCACAGACTGCCATGTAGTTTTATAACTATTCTTACACGTTTTTTGAGCTATGAAAATTTGCTTTTTGTCAGCTGTAATTCACTGGAAACTTTCTTTGTTCTTCTGCCGACTGTTTCTTTCAATACCATTCATCTTTTTATACGGGTTTAGATTCATTCCCAAAATTTAAGAGGAACCATGAATTAGACAAGTTTAGATTCTTTCAATACGATTTGTCTTTTAATACCATTCATCTTTTCATACGGGTTTAGATCCTGCTGACTATTGCATTCAACAACAACAACAACAACAACAACAACAACAACAACAACAACAAAGCCTTTAATCCCAAATAAATTAGGGAGCCAAGTTATTGCATTCAAGTTACAAAAATACCTGTTACTCATCAAAAGGTTGGCTGAGTCAATAAAAAGCTGGTCCACTAAACTCTCTAAACAGCATTCCCAAGTGACTTCTAGAGATGCCTTCTAGAAACCAAATCAAATAAAGTACGGTTTTTTCTGTATGATTGATAGTTGTCAGCAAATCAAACCTCAAACCCTACCCGCATTTCCTTGGTAGCACATATGAAGTTATTATACTAGAAGGTTGCTACATAACTAAACTATTTGGCAGAGTTCATATAAACTAAAATAAGATGCAATACTGAACATGCTGATGTATGGAAAGTAAGCCATGGTGGTAGAGTCAAATCCTTCGCTGGTGCAGAACAAATAAATTATTATTAAAAGAGATGAAAATTTTTTGTTTTGACCAGGGTTGATACGCTTTCAATTTTTTATAGTTCTTTATCATGCTTTAACGTTCTTCTGTGTTTTATCTAGGTTCGGCGTTTGGCTGAGGAGGTACGCCGAATGGCTTCATCACGCCCTATTACTGTTCTAAATGGAGGTTCAGGTCAATCAGGTACAATTTATCTCATTTTTAACATGAGTTTTCCTATTATTCTACTTGTGATTTTGGTCTGCTATAGGCCGTTGAATTAGTCCATTAGTTTTTTTTAGAGACAGTAAATATCCAGCATTTTGTCCACTGTTGTGATAAATAGAGAAATATTGACTGGATTTATGTGTTATTTGCCACAGGAATTTCAGGGCTTATTGTACCAGCTGCCACTGTGGGTGCTCTTGGATATGGATACATGTGGTGGAAGGTAATTGCCTCTTTTTTTTTTTTTTTTTTTATTATTTCTTTCAGGTACTTCAGTTTACAGAGTGAAGGTGCTGGAACATTTAGTATGTAGTCTGGTACTAATCTAAATGCATCATCTTTTTCATGGAATGTTTTGACCTATACCACTGGTGAATTTCAAAAAGGCAGACATTTCCCCATGACAGACCATAATATGTGTGTTCTTCTAAAACATGTAAATTATCATGTCTATCATGTCTGTCCATGTCTAATTTCTATTAGAAATATTGCAGCAAAAGACGAGGCATTTTCATGCTATATGGGCATTTTCTTTTGAAACATACTGATAATCGGTTTATCAGTATATTGTGAATGTCTATCCTTTTTCTCAAGTAATGTTGACTCTTTCACACAAATGGGGGTGAGGGGGATGTGATGTTTTTTTTTTTTTTTATTTTTTTTTATTTTTTACAGGCGAGTACATTAATTGCCCTTATGTTCTGTAGAGGTATCACAGATTAACTAACTCATTTTTTCGATTGTTTCTGTTTTCTTAATGGATTGTTTAGGGGCTTAAGTTCTCAGATCTGATGTATGTGACCAAGCACAACATGGCCAATGCTGTTTCTGGCATGACCAAGCACCTTGAGCAAGTCTCTGCTGCCCTTGCGGTGAGTATGTTTACTTCTATTAATGTTTCATGTGCACCAATACCATGTCATTTCTGATTTTTTTTCCCATTTTAGTCAGCCAAGCGGCATCTGACACAGAGAATTGAGAGATTGGATGATAAACTTGATGAGCAGAAGGAAATTTCTGGTATCATAAGAAAGGAGGTATGCTTAATTATTTAATGTTTAAGTTCTTAATACTTTTATATTGATTTTGATAATTTGCGACTTCATTCCTCTTTTTGACATGTTATAGGTTACTGATGCTCACCTGAAAATTGTGAACATTGGGACAGAAATAAATAGCATTAAGCAGCTGGTCTGGGGCCTGGTAAGAAAATTGATCTTTTTAACTGGTTGACTTTACATAATGTTCTGACAAAAGAAGTTGAAAATTATGTGCTGTCTCTTTTAATATTATCAGGATGAGAAGATGAATTCAATGGAAGACAAACAGGTACTCCGCTTTTCTAGTTTTAGATTGGTCTCTGAGAATAAATTTTGTTTACTGGTTCCACTTTTAAACCTTCAAGCTGACTGAAGTTCTATTTTTTTTTTTTTGACAGAATTTGTCATGTGCTGGCGTGATGTACCTCTGCCAATTTATTGAAGGGAAAGGTGGCAAAATGCCAGAGTTCCTTCAGGTATTTTTAGAAAAAAGATAAAATTAACTAATATAGTGTTCAGCAGCTGCTTCAGTTTGACATGAAATCATTTTAGGATTATATTGTCTTGCTGTATGCATTGGTTAGATTAGCCTGCATAAGATTCTAGGCTTTCTTAATGTTAACAATAGTTTGTACTATTCATTTTGTGCAGTAGGAATGCACATACTAATCCTTCCTTTCTTTGTCAAATAATTTTTACTCAGAATTCATGTGCTGCATTATATTATTTCAGGATGCCTCCAAATTGACAGGAAAACGTTTTATTGGATGTGGAGAGAAGGGTAGTGTGAAGGTACTGCTTCATTAAATTTATTTGACCTTCTAATGTTCTGTAGGATAGTTGAAGGATCATCCACTGAGTTAATCTCCCTAACTGTACAAAATAGTTGCGTGTTTTGTCCATCTCTTTTTATTCCCGAACATTTTTGGTTGTACATTATAAACTCTTGTAATAAATTGAGAGCTTCTTATGGTTCTTAACATAGGGGAATGATATTTGATAACCATCTACTTTCAGAACCTTGATGACCAAAATAAAATTTCATGAGAGTAAAATTGCATATCTGTTAATATTATTTGATAGTTTGATGATCAAAGTAAAATTGCATATCAAAGTAAAATCATTTGGTTTCTGATCAAAAGTATGGCACAACTGAACTATTAGATTCAATTGTTTCCGAAAATTCCCAGCTTTTCTAAATAACAAAAGATTATTGATATTGATAAACATTTTGTTAAGTTGTGGTTGTGTAATAATTTTAATACTCCATCCTTTAATATGACAGTACAACATATAGCTGAGTAAATTAAGAAAATAAAGTAGCTGGCTTTACGGGAACCAATCCAGTTATATTGACACCAGTTTGATATTGATATTCAGTGAGGATTCGTCCCATTTGTTCTAAGTTTGTTCTTTATATCATTTCTTTTATTGATAAAATAAGAACTTGTGTATTTCTGTTGTGGGTTCATGTTTGTGTGTGTGCTTGTAGTTTATTATATGTTAATTTTCGAGTTCTCATGCAATCCCATATTTGAAAATTCTTTTAAATACTTGAAATTGTCTATTAAAACTTAAAACTTATTAAGTTCTTTTCTCCTTGATTGGATTTGTCCTTGTCATTGATTCTTCTCTTCTCTTTGGTCTACAGGGGCTGCAGCACTTGATCGAAGCTTTTGAATCAGGAAGTATTAGTAATGGCGCTGATGACAAAGTCCCCAGGTATGTCAATTTATAATGAAATAGTTTATCATTGTGTCCAGATCAGGTGAGTTGTGTAGAAGTTGATTAATTATTCTTTTCTTTGCAGGACTGCCACTGTAAAGATGCTATTGTAAATTTCCTTAATTTGCAATACAAGTGTCTAAGCTTCTTTCATCGATCACCTACGTAGCACAGTTTGTTTGGTATTTGTATTAATGCTTTAGTTAGGTTGTGATCCTTGTTCTGGATCCTTTTGATAGTTGTGAAATGATAAAAGGTTTGCTCTTTGTAACATGTGAATAGTTAACAAAAAATGGTTCCTGATGTGGAGGCCTCTGCAGTATGCAGATGAAGCAAATTGAGTTGCTATTGCATTAGTTTTTTTCCTGTCATAATATTGTTGTGGATTGCACTTGGGTTATCATCTTGCCTAATTTTGAAGCTACAAGTTGCTATTAGCCTGCTACAACTTAACAATAAAGAAAAAATAAACAATTTTACAGGTGGTTGAATTGAACTCTTGTTTGGTTAGCTGTTGTGTATTTGAAGAAGTTTCTTTTCTTCATTTCTTATGCTCCAGTGGAACCCTCTTGAAGATCTGTCAGTAATCGACTAATTTTCAACTGTTAATGAGCTACTAGTCTTAGGAGATTTATACTCGAGTACAATTTTATCGGGCCTTGGAAAATTTGAATGTAGCAAATATGTTGGCCTATGTAAAAATTTGATCTAATTTTAGATTAGGGGTATGCATCTTAATTCTTGTTTCAGTTGTAAGGAACAAGGATGTCCTTTGCAGAGAAGCAAGATTATATTTCAGTATAAAAATCTAAAAAATAAAAAAATAAAGCAGAGCTCCCAAATAGATTGCTCGACAACCGGCAGGTATTATGTAGAAAATGCATGCAGTTGACAAAAACCAAGTAGGTTGTGCACTTGTGCTTCCTTGTAGGCGACGGTCTTCAAACGAGATCCAGGTCGACAGCTAGAACAATTTTTCTTTTGTTTTATTGTGTATATCAAAAGTGTAGGATGCTAATTTTGTCATATACCTTGAAAAAATATGATACTAATACCCTGAAAAACAAGATAACAGTGATCTAAAAGAACAATGCTATTTTGAATATAATATTAAGACTTAAACATTGATTAATGAAACAGATGCCAAGAGGTATAAAGAAAATTGATTTTATGTTCCTATTAAAATTTGTCTAAACGTGATTATTTGTTTGTCTTCACAAATTTACTGCAGAAAATCAAGGGATGCTGAAAACGCCGAAAGAAATTTTAAGAGAGGAAGGTTTGCCGGTATCTCTCTATTCATATTTATTTATTTCATGCCATCAATTGCTGGTTTTAAGTGTGTTGTTATGAACTTCATGAAAGTTAATGAGCTTCAGGCATTTCCATCATGGTTGTGTTATGATTTCTTAAAACATGCATGATTAAATGCAATAACGAACATTATTTATTATTTTTCTTATGTAAAACTTTTTGTTATTTTTCTTATGTAAATGTTATTTTCTTTTGTATTTCAGAGGAAGAAAATAAAGAGGACTCAAAGACTCCAAAGTTAATCTTGCAGTATGGGTACGTTGAAAATGCACATATTACATAAGAAGTTAAAAACAAGAGTGCCCTTTCAGACAGGAATAATTTTTTAAAATTTTCAGGATTTTAGGCAATGGAAAAAGTTGATTGGAAAAAGAAGAAATTGAAGAACCTTTTATTAATTATTCTTGATACCATCTCTATTATCTTCTATGAATACATTCTTTTGAATGAGATAACAACGAGACTAATTCTTGTAAGGTCATGTGTACTTAAATAATGCTTATTTCTAAATACATCTTTAAATGATTAGGTCCATTTTTTTTTGTCTTTTTTGGGTCATTGTAATTGAACCTTATTCCTTAATTGACGCGCGGAGTACATAAAATGAATCAGTAACGTGCGTATTATTTCTCAAACATTTAAAGGTAACTTTAATTGTATAATAGGATTATTGATAAGTTTCTCCCGTAATAATCATAATAGTATGTATTGTGAATGTAACTATAATCTTGCTAAGTTTAATGCTGATTGCAAAATTATAAACAACCGGCTCCAACAAAGTGTATCAACCTTCCTTTTTACTAATTTTTAATACATAAAAATGGTTGAACTTTCAAGCTTTTTAAATATACCACTCATCACTTTTTTTTACCATTAATTTTGTTTAAATCTTTTCATCTTCTTGAATCCAAAGGTTCATATAAAATAATTTCTCTCCTAATTTAAAATAATGTGTGTAATATATTTAAAGATGAAACTTAACTCTTAAAATGATCTAACTTTTTTATATGATCATTTATATATTATTATGAGTTTAATTATATTATTTATTATTATTATAATAATAATAATTATCATTATTACTTAGCATTTAAAAACATTGTGTCTATAAATGTAGAAGGACTGAAAGTAATTAATTAATAACTAGTACATATACCCGCTCTTATGCGCGGACTCTTATATATTTTTTATCTCTCATTAATAAATATCGGTTGTTGTTAAAACCTATTAGCATTTTCACTTTCTCCCGGTAAGACAAATACCCATCTTTGTGAGTACAAACAATAAATTATTATGAATATATGAGTCCACCGTAAGAGCGGGTTACCTTTGCTAGAATAGACTCTACTGATTTCATTAAATATATATATTTTTTTATAATTAATTAATTATTTAAAGACTATATCATCGGGGCTTACCAAGTTCGAATTACAGACCTAATTTCTAAAATTTTTGAATGCTCCCTCCTTTACCCAATTGAGGCGCTTCTTTTATATTTTTTTATTTCTCAATGCAATAACCTTTTGGTTATTGTATATGTATATGTAGAGATTAATGTCCTCTAGGGTGAGTAAGAGTTTTTTAGAGATGACAAGTCCTTTTAGTAGCTTCAGATTTGATGGCATTTTCCAAGCCCCACGTGTTGTGCCTCAATTAAACGGTTAGAGACACATCATCTATAGGTATGATATTATGCTACCTTTTTTCATCTTATTTTTTGGTTCTTTTATTCATTTCGGATTCAATTGGAGATATTATATACTAAATACAGCCTTTTTTTTTGTTTCTTCTTGGGTTTTTAGTTGTTTATTTTTCTCAGGCGGATCTTTTGTGTACTTATAACAATGGCGTTTATTTCTGAATTTTATAATGAAGGGTTATTTGAGGACTGCTCATGATAGGCCAGTTGAAGTTTAAGGAACTGACGCTATACCAGTTAATGACTATTGTATGTTGCAGTTGACATAAGTTCAGGTTAAAGCGATATTTAAAAAAACTAAGATTCAAAATATTAATTGTATATTTTATTTGCAGATTGGCGACACACGAATATATAGATGGGTTGACTAATAGTTCACAACACAATACACATCGACTCCAAAAATGAGTATAATCCGGATATAAAAGGTATAAAAAAATTATATATCTCATAAATTAAATATTAATTATTATTAAGTTTTCTTATAAAAAAGAACTACGCATTGTACAATATAATTTGTACATCCTCTTTTATCAAAATAATAAATTATTTTTATTTAAAAATTTAAGAGTTTGTAATTGATTTAGACATAAATTATATTTAAATGAAATTTATCATTTATTTATAATAAAATTAGTGCTCGATATAATTACTTCTAAAATTAAGAGGGTCTATACAATGAGTGGGTTCTGTACTTGTAATTATATCAGCCGTTCAACTTTTACGCTACACGTGAGACGAAAAAGTTGTAATTACTTTTTGTGATGGGTAAATTACAGTTAATAATTATATATTTTCTTTAAAAATATACTATCCCATTTAATAAATATATATCTGTCATTAATAATTATGTCAACTATTTAACTTTTACGAAGTGAAAATTTAAAACTATTTTTGTAGAGTTGAAAAATTGTTATTATTTTTGGATGAACTCCGATCTTTACAAAATGGTTTTTCGCGCACCAAATTCCTTTGGCTTCGTTATGTGATTCGTGAATAGTACAAATGAAATACGTTACCCAACAAAAATTAATTAATATGAATTGTCACATAAAATTAAGCATTATGCGTTATTTCTGAAAGAGAGGGTGCAGTTATTATTTTTTTTTTCTGAAGCAGCTAGCTAGTAGGCAATTACCAACAAATAATTTTATTTGAAGGTATCTTTCTACATGTATTCGAAATTATTAATAATTATTATAACTATAAAAGTGCATGTTGTTTCGGCATAAATTTTTTATTTTATGCTAAAAATTCCGGACTTTGTAATGTTTTATTTTCAAATTTGATATAAAAACATTAGAACTAGTAATGTTATGTTTCTAAATATTATGAACACGGACGGAAAAATTTATTATGGATCGGATCTATTGACAAATGTTGACTTTAATAAATTAGAAGTCTTTCAAATAGGAAAAAGAAACCTTGTCGTTGAACTTATATATGGATTGTATTATTTATACCGATATTCCATTATGGTCCATAAAATTACATAATTTGCAATAATTATATTTAGTAGCTTTGATGAACTATCAAACAAAACTTATTTTGCATGTAATTTGTGACACAATCAACATATACGTTGAAACATATGTATAAAGCTTTTATTCTATTTGAATGATTTTTTTTTTAAAACTTGTTTCAATTTATTTAAGAAAACTGTTATAAAGATTGTCAGGTTAACAGTTGTGATGAAATCATCGTCCTCTTTATAATTATTTATGTTAAAGAAAATGTAGGTAAAGTTTATAGAATATGCTAATGTGGCATCAATTAAAAAATTTAGATGTAATTTAAAGGAGAATGTGTAATATCCAAGCTTATGCGAATGATTTTATCATGATTAACATGTGTATTTCATAAATGTCGCTAGAAATTATTATCAAATACTTGTAATTAATATTTTATGTTGTGAATCTTTTTATGTCATTTTTTTTGTTAAGTCAAAGAAACTTTTTATGTGTCAAATTCTTAATTAACTGACAAATAAATTGTTTTCACCTTTGATATTCTAAAATGCTGGTTTTAATAGTCTTCATAAACATAATAATTTGTTCATGTATCAAAGGAGCACGGAGCTCTCATATTTCTTGGCAAAATGTTCTCGATTATATTATAAAAAATAAAAATAAAAGTAGAGAATATTATTGAAAGCTTTTGAATTTTAAATTATATTAAGATGAAATAAAAAAGTAAAGACTAAATGATAAAAATGGAACCCATTACCATTTGAACATTCTTTTTAATATTTAGTTATTACAATCTTGTTCTTGTTATGTTGTTACTGCACTTCCATAACTTTTTTAATTTTATATATATTTTTTAGTATTTGATTATTATAATCTTGTTGTTGGTATCTTATTAACGCACTTCCATAAATTTTGTCTTAAATTTTTATATCATATGATGATGTGTTTAAATGCATGATGATCCTGCCTCTCTGGCTTGCCCTCTCTCTTCTCTTGTGCTCTGTTTGTTTGTCAAATTAAGGAATATATTTGAAAGAGTGATATAAGAGTGATATTTTTGACTATTCAGAAAAGTAAAAATATAGATAATAGTGATACTAACAACGATGATGATGATAATAATAATAATAGTAGTAATAATAATGATAATATAATAATAATAAAAAAATAATAATAATCATAATCCACAATCATAATTATAATAAATAATAATATTTGTACTTGTAACCATAATAATATAATAAAAATATAAATATTATCATAATATAATAATATAATAAAAAATATAATAATATAATACAACATAATTAAATAATAAAAAAATAATAATCATAATCATGATAATAATAATCGTAATCGTAATCATACTAATATGATAACATAACCATAACCATAATATAATAATAAAAAATATAATCATAATCATAATCATAATATAGTAATAATAAATAATTATAAATAAAATATATTATAATAAAATAATAATAAATAATAATAATCATAGTCATAATCATAATAATATAATCATAATCATAATATAATAATATAATAATATAATAATATATAATCATAATTATAATAATATAACCGTAATCATGATATAATAATATAAAAATAATAAAATTATAATCATAATAGTATAATAATAGTAAATAATCATAATCATAATAATATAATAATAATATAATCATAATAAAATAATATAATATTAAAAATTATAATTATTATAATATAATAATAAAATTAATAATATAATAATACTAATGATAATAATATAATATTAATAGTAATGATAATCATAATATAATAATATAGTACAACATAATAAAACAATAATTACTTTTCCGATAAAAACTAATTCGATATATCATCTATAATTTAGTATACTCTTCTACATAGTCCAAAATTTATTTGATAAATTAATTTATCAAAATAATAATTTTATTCCTATTTTTTTTTTTGCTATTTATGGAGTACCAAACTTGCATGCGATTCTCGGTGGGATTGGAGCTGGAGAGCCCTTTGGAACTGGAGCTGATACCTTGGCTGCGCCTAGGCTTCACACTGCAGGTCTCTCTCTCTCTCTCTCTTTTTTTTTTTAAGCTTGACAGCGGCTGTCAAGAGTGTATTAAGACTAAAATGGAGTAATTACATCAGTTGACGAAAAACTAAACTAAAGGAGTGCAGCAGTGCTGAAGATCTTATGACAACTCTCGCTCCTTAGTTAGAGGTGGTAATGGAAAGGAGAACACTGTTGTGCACGTTGGAATGAGGTTCCCTTTTTCTCCTTCTGACTTTGGTTTTACTTTTTGTATAATTTAATGACTTTTTACCATCCATGATCATCAAATTAGCTCAATTTTATCAATTTCTTCAGGTTGAAAAATTAATTGGACTTACAGTTTTACCAATATCGTTGGTTTCAGTTTTTGCACAAATCAGCTCCTATTGAGTACTGATAGATATAATAAAAGGTGAAATCTCAATTAGATAAAAGCCTGACTTAAGTTGAATATAAATATTTATAATATTAGGATCACGACATTTATAAGGTGAAAAGCATTATCAGAACTATTCTGAAAAATAGAGTCAGGAATTAGGAGCAATCATATATTAGACGTTACATTATTACTAGTTATTATATTGCTGTACAAGCTATATTTCTTTATACAAATCCATCCCTGGTTAAAGAACTTTAGAAAAAGAATCACGAAAGCATAACTGTTCGATTGAATACGAGCTTTTTTGATAGATGAATCAGATCGACAGAAAAGTATCCTGAAATCAAATGAAGAGAGAAATCAGACCAATAAAATTTGACTCAGAAATAGCAGGTTTTGTGGCATTCCCCGTACCAATACACAAAATGATTAAACATGAGCACAAGTATTGAAATAAAATAGTAGAAATTTTACCTAGTCTGTCAAATTGAAATCTGTCCCCTAAGGTCGATCCAGCAAGCAGAGGCACCGTATAGGCATCAGGTATTAGCACCTTTGAGTGTGGATTCAAGTTGCCAAGCCAATCCTCTTGCTCAGATGGATTCTGCTCCACAGAATAACATGATTAATGAATGCATAAAGATCTATTTCCACACAAAACAAAATAACATTGCAAAATACACTTTTAAGTTTGTTGTATTTCTGTCTCTGTCAATTTAAAAATAATAATATATAATATATTATTTCTTATGCAGCTGCTGTATTTTTCTTACCAAGCCGTCTAAAAAATTGCTAACCATGGAATGCAGCAGTGCTGAAGATCTTATGACAACTCTAATGAAAATAATATATAAAGAAGCAAGAAAAAACAGACCTCAGAGAGGAACTTCTCAAATAATCAAACACCAGATGAGCTGTGAGTGCCTTACCTTCTTCTCTAATACAAGAGTTTAATTAGCTGTTATAGAGAAGAAGACTCTTCCACTCTATTCCAAAATTCTGTAATGTTTTTATTAGATTTCTGAAGAAGAAAGCAATTATGAGCAGTTGTAACCAAAAAATTACTTTGGCTTTCCTTTGCAAGATAAGGTCTTCTTCTAAAGAATATGAATAATACCTTCTATGTCTTTGTCGTTCATGTTTCACTCAGATACAATTTTTTTTTGCTTAGGTTTGGTATATTTTGTTCTGAATATCTCTTTAAGCTCATCTCTCAATACATTGCGGGTAACAAATGATTTCTTTCTTTTTTAGCTTCATTCTGTGAACTTCACCAAGCATTTTTTCCGATTTCTGAGATTGCCAGTATTGTACACAGTACATATCATATCATAATTCATCCAACACCATTTTCCTAAATATTGACCATTATAATATATATCTGTAAAATTACTTCAATAAAAAGTTGACAAAATTGCTTATCTTGACTTGATAGTTGCTTTCTGACGGAGTGGTGTCTAAAGGTGCCACTATTTACTATCTTCTGAGTATTAGGTCAAGCGCGGCTCGGCATTGTCCATGTTGATCAAGAACCCTCTATTGTGAAAAGCTCCCCCAATATTACGCATATATGCTTGTTAGGAAAACACAGTTCTCTTAAAATGTCTTGAGCTCTTTTGGTCTGAAGGAATTTTCTTACAAGAAAAAAATTGAGTTATTTTATCTTTTGGATGTAAAATAGAGTCAAATTATTGCCAATTTAGTTTATGCCTTTCACATCTGAAAGTTCCTCAAAAACATTTATGCATCATTCTTAAAGGAGTTGCTAGGATCATATTTGATGCACTTATTGTGTCCCTACTAATAAACCGTGCTCCTTGATACAGGGCAAGTCACAACGTTGCTTTAAAGGTCACAGTGGCCCTGTACTGCCCTTGCTGACAAATTGGTTGGTGAGTTTGGTGACACAAAATTGCTTGCCAGTGGAGGGGAAGATTGTATGGTTAGGGTGTGGTCGATTGGCTCTGGTTATAAGAATCACGCACTAGCGACTTATCATGGACATGACAAGCCTTTGTCATTTCTAGCAGTTGCTTGGTAGGTTGCTTTGCTAATTTTGATTGAAGAAGTGTTCTTTCCTTTTATTTGAGCTTCTTTGTTATAGTTATTTGTCAAGGATTTTCGGTCTAACGACTCTTTGCTATGTTATTTATGGACTTGTCTAGTTACATAATGTAGCGGTGTTGAGTTCATTTACAGTTTTAGTTTCATTTGGGTGTCTCCTATTAACATTATTTAGCTTGTTACCTGTCCTGAATAGATGAATTGCCAAATTGAGTACAATTTAGGTACATAGAATGTGAATGATTAAGTAGAAATTACAATGAGGGAGATTTCTTCACATCTGCGGTTTAATTAAATCAAATTTAAACTTTATTGGACTGATTTAAAAATGGGTTGTTGTGCCAGTTATGAGATGGTGTAGGTTGACTGAATTTGTTTCTTATTAAATGTAATAGTACTTCTATGGTATGTCAGGAACAAACCATCGCTCTTAGTTGGCATCTCCAAAGACTCCAAGGTAATGGCAGTTTCATTTTCATTCCGGAAGAATTAATTTTATTTGCTTAGTAAACTTTACCAGGTATGTTATTTGTAGTTTTGTATGATTAAATAGCTTGTGATGCATTAATATCCTTCATATCTACTCTCACAATTTAAGATCTTGATGTATTAACCGGATCATTTTCATTTTGGGTACAAAATTAATCTAAAGATCTCTGTATGAAGTGTAACCCACACCTATTATCTGAACCTACAATGGATATAGAGCAACTTCTTTTATTTCCTGATGGAATTAAAATTTTGTAACTGGCAACCTATCAATAAGTATGTGGAACAGTTTTGCTGGTGACTCTTTCTACTGGGTGACTCAAAAGTCCAAAACATAATGGTTGGTAATATTAAAAAGTGTAATCCTTATTCCTTATAGTTCTAAAAATCAATTATTTTTTAACCCAATTCGTATGTTGTTTGAAATATTAGTGGAGTGACACAGCTTATTTTCTGAGATCTTTATTTGTTGCTTATTTCAAGGTTCTGTAGGTTATTTAAGAAAACATTTCACCAAGTCATTTCTTATAAATTTCCTCTCTTTGTTTAGCTAAGAGCTTGGAATGCAACCACCTCTGGCTCATCAAAATTTGTGGGGACAGCTGCATTTTCTGGGACCCCTGTTGGGGTAAAATGCCATGGTGCAATCTGTTATGTTGCAACCAGATCCTCTGTGACAGCAGTAGGCCTACGTACCATGCAAAGGGTTTTTACATTGTCAATTAATGGTACTGAATTGCGCTCCATTGAAACTCTCTCATCGAAGTGGATGATGTGTACTGGTGTGCATGACAGGTTCAATTATATGTTTTTATCATTAATTTTTTGAACAACTCTTTAGTGAATTATTTTGTTTGTTTGATTTTAGTGGTGTTTCCCTCCATTGCTTATTTGTGTGAACTGACGTGACGTCTTATTTAAACAGCAACAACAAACCTCTGTGCCTATTGGGAGGCCTGTAACCTCAACTATATTTCAAGCAATTTCTCAACAAAAGAGAGAATATTTAACTTATAGAATTGAGTATAAACATAGGATCATCTGTTCTGTTCCTTCAGCAATGATTTTGGGTTGTTTCTATCGAACACCATGACATTATCCTTTTATTATGCATAAAGTACATTGTTTTGTATCAGAAGACACAGTGAAGTATCAGCCACTAAATTTAACTGTCAATGATCCAGGGCTTTGCTATGGGACGTCCATAAATCATCCCAAGATTCCACCCCAGTTGATGAATTGGATTCAGAGGGAAAGTAACATTTTTACGCATGGATCCTTACGAAATTGCCACTGCAGGCCCATCTAACCACAATGTCAACATCTGTGATACTTCCAATGCTGGAGAACTCAATTTGCTTGATTTCCATATACCTGGCGAAGATATGGTAGTCGCTGGTGTTTCTGCTATGTCAGTAGATGGTTGTAGAATTGTCACCACAACCTGTTGTTCTGAGATGGTGTATTGTATTATAGTGACTTTTCTGTACAAAGCCAGTTTCTGCTGAGAACAGCGAAACTGGCCCAAAATTTTGGGAAATTGAAGATTCAAGTCGATTTGTTCTGTTTAATATTAGTGTAATTTTGTTTTTTGTTTGTGCATTTTGTTTCCCTCTTCATTTCAATTTCAAGATTGCAGTTAACCAGCTTGATGCACCATTAACTTTTTTGTTGGACAGCTTGGTATTTGACAGGAAATGAGAGAGAATATATCTTTTTAAATTCCTATGTGAAAGTTATTTGAATTCTTTTCTAACAACGTAGTTGGGAGTAAAATTTTGTAGGGCCCTACGCCCAAAAAAGAAAAAAAATTATAAAAGAATAAAGAAAGGTACAAAGTTCTCTGTCTGTAAAGTTGATCGATAACGAGCAGAGGTCTATGACAGAGTATCCAAAATTAACACCTGTGAATAAAAACTATGACAATCGAATTTGGGTTCACATGAGCATGGCACGTTGCTAGCTGGCCAGAATAATCGTGTCATGTCAACAAGAAACAAGTACTCAGGCAGGACTTGGATGTCTGGCACAGTGGTACTAGGTTCGGTGCATGAATGCATGATAATTCGCGCATCAATCTCATACTTATCTCATCTGTATTTGTCCCTTTCTTGTGTTGTCTTAATCTAAAACATCATAAATTTGCAAGACTACAGTTCGGAAATACCATGCAGTTGGCTGCTAACTTTTTTTCCCTCCTTTTTTGTAATTTGAAAACAGAATGCCTAAGTGGTGCGTAATGTTTTTTTGTCCCCATTTATCTTTTCTGGATAACTGGTAAACTCCTTTTGATACACATCTATGTTTGTCAGGTCATTACTTATGGATCATGTCTTTTTGTCGGAATATATAGCAGTGGCTGCTCTCAAATAATTATAAGGTACTTCGGTACACCAAATAGAGTAATTATCAACTTTTTATTTAGTTTTTTTAGTTGATATTTTTTTCGAGTAAAATGGATGGCTGATTTTAATTTACTTTCCAGCAGGTACAAGTACTCAAGATTTAAAATACAGATTTTAATTTACATATGATTGATCATTGTATAATATATATGTGATACGGATGTATATGTAGTTTGATATATAAATTATATATATAGAAAAAGAGATAGACTAACGTATTTCATGGAGCACCAATTTTTTTTTGCTTCATAATCTTCACCATCCAATCAAAATAAAATTCAAACGCTGATCGGTAAAAGAAATCGGAGAAAACGTATTGGAGGCCTCCATTTCCGAAAATTTAGAATTCTGTCTCTGTCCGTCGTTTCGTTCCCTTCCTCTCCCGATCGGTATTCGAAAGCAAAGAAATACACTATACGAAAGAAAAAAGAAGAAGAAGAGGTAACACAAATTAGTAAATATATGTAAATATATTCTCAACTATCTTTTCAATTTGCAACACAAATTGGTAAATATATGTGTGATTATTCACCTATAATTTAAAGAAAACATTTATACTCTCACTTCTCGGTGTAGCGAATGTCTCAACAAGAAAAATGTCACGAAAATAGACTGGCACCCATTCTACCTGACTATTAAACATCACATGATATGCTTGGTGTCATGCAATTTGAATCTCTAACATAGCCTTCCAGCCCGCCTCAAAAGTAGAAATTGTGAGGCTTTAATTGATAACAATACCTAGTTATTTATGAAAGTCATCTATCTGATCGTAAAGTTTTCTAAGATGATCACCCGTCTTTCTCATTATATATCATTGAAAACATTTATGAACTGTATTAGAAAAAATAATCTTAATCATCTTTCTCATTGTAGAATTTTGGTTGGTAATAATAGCCTTAGGGTGCTTATCGTACATAGTAACCAATCATGTTTGAAATAACCAATAAAAATTTGGGGCATTCTCGAGCCTAAGAAGTGTCATGCTAAAGAATAATCGCTATTCCGACGAGAGCTAATCCGATACCATCACTATAACTTGATATACCGGATTAACACTCTTTTGCACTCTTCTACTTAGTCTAAAATTCATTTTACAAATTAATTCATCGGAATAGTTATTATATTTTAACTTTTTACTATTCCATCAAGTGCTAAACAAATCCCAGAAGTATTATTAATTGCCCCAATGCATAATGACATTGAATAATATTCTATAATAAAATTATAAACATTTATTAAAAAATAATGACAGATTAAAATTTTGTACAAAATAGAGTTAATATAGAAGTATATAGTGTAAGAAATTGAAAAACTTCAGATTCTGGTTTATGTCAGTATGTCTTAGACATCAAATACACACCGTAATACATGTGGCTGGAAGAGGAGTTCACAAAAGTGAACAAAAAAAGATATCATGTCTCATTGTTTTTATGAACAAAAAAAGATATCATGTCTCATTGTTTTTATGAACACAGCACGGTACAAGTTTTTCAGGGAATTACACACCGCAATTTCATTGTTTTGATGCACTCACCTTTAAAATATGTGTGTAAGTTTTTATTTGAACTTCAAGGTTCTTGTCGTTACTTGAATAAAAAATCACATAAAACAAAGACGCAAATTGATTGCCTTAGTGATCCAGCGTGCGTGAAGGACTAGGTTCTTAAAATATTTAAATCAATCATTTATTTATTTATTATGTTTATCTTATTTTTTTATGAAATATATGATATGATTAATTTTATAGATTTAACATGATAAAAATTAAAAAATATATATTATATATTATTAAATATACGAATGTATATTTTTATATCTGTGACGTTGCACATATAAGCATAACGGATCATATATATGACCGCATTTTAAATCAATGCGACTACTCGTGGGTCTAGAAGCTGGGCCCTCGTTAAATATACATTATATTATAAGCAAAACCACATCAAGTTGGTTTAACAAATTAATAATTGAAATTGTATGGGCATAATGCATGGAAATATACCTGGCAAATTGGGCAGATAGAATTATTTTTTAGTCGAATAAAATTATATACGGTTTACTTTTAAATATAGATTGACATTAGATTCGGTATATTCTGAATTACATATTCAGTACATTTATAGGTCATAACAACTATATTACTCACATTGTCAAAGTTCGATTTCATTGGGTTCCGGGTCAATCTGAATAGTGGTTGATTCATGTGTTAATTTTTTTTTATTTAGATCACAATAAGTTATGGATAATAAGGTTCAGATTTCAGATATAAATAGAGCATTTTAGGTTATATTTAAATTACATTAATTGATTTATTTAGGCTTGCATTATTTTCTACTTTGAGTTATGTTAAAAATAATATCTTATAAAAATTATGTGTTTTTGCATTTGAAATTATGATTTTAAATTTTATCAAATCAAATAATCATATTACACTAATAAAATATAAATTTTAAAAATATCATGCTAATGCATATATGTGTTTAATAAAGAGTTAATAATAAATTTATGAATTGTGATTTAGAAAAAGCACACTATATATAAAATCTTAACTATAAAATATCTTTGTATATTTATTAAGAATGATATGAACTAAATATAAATAAAATATTATATATCGGATATCGGTCTTTCTCGGTTCGAGCTAATTTAGATTCAGATAATTATCAGTTAGGGTATCACATAGTTTTAGATCACTTCGAATTCAATTTTTTTTTTGGTTAATAGGTCACATTGAATTGGATAATTATATTTGGATACTAAATATTTATGAATTTATTTAGATTCAGATTTTTTTAAAATTTGGTCAATTATAAACTCGATCATTTAATTCTTTAATTTTAACAGATCCGAATTGCATTCAGATTATTTAATTATTAGACAGATTATTTTGATCGGATCAACTTTTGTCAGGTCTACATGAATGATATTCCTACTACCTAATGTGTTTTTCTCATGTGACTTGACATATTATAGATAAGCCCTACTGTTGTTCATAGTACCTAGTTGTTACATTGCATGTGAAAACAATAATGAATTATATACTGAGACTAAATCCTTCCAAAAGAAAAATACTGCGGGCTAGTGTCTTTTGCTTTCTTACTGATTACTGTGGGCTAGATCACTAGGTTGAATCCGCTATAGGCCTATAGTTGAAGTTGCAACGAAAACTAAAATTGATCGTGTAATTTGTGAGCTTTTCCTTTCAATCAAAAAAGAAAAGAAAAAAAAAGACAATAAAACGGAGGCAACGCTCACAATGGAGCGACTTTGCTGACTAAGTACCCAGCTTAAGTTGTGTATCCTGTTAGGTGTATCTTTCTTTCTATTTCTTCATATGTTGTCCCCTTTCCATTCTTTGAAAATCTCAGAGAATATTTTGACATTACATACGGACATTGTCAGTTGTATATATCTAAATGCACACTATATGTATATAATGACACTTCATTTATATATAATCACTTGGTCACTTCCATCTTTAGATTAACAATTGCATAAAAGATGGAGGTTAAGAATTTGTAAAGTCTAACATTAATTCATATACATTTAGAGTTTGTCAAATCTAGTGTATATTAATTATTCTCTTTTGATACGATAATGTATATTAAATTAATTATTAAATGCAAAAAAAATGTTGATTAATTTTGATAGACAAAACAACGCTGAAAAATGTAATATATTATACTAAAAAGGTGAACGGTGTATATGAAGGGAAAATTTCAACCTAACACCGGTTCATAAGATGATATAAATTAGCTATGAGACAAGATCCCAAATGGTGACAAAATAAAAAGGAAAAAAACGTGGAGTGCCGTGTCAACATTTACATTTTTTTTGTAAGTGTCAGGGATGTAATGGAACGAATTGTAAATAAATACAAAAATATGTCATAATAAAGAAAAATATAAAATTGAAATTGTAAATAATTGTTGAGAGAGAGGTGTTTTGAAAATAATTGAAATTAGAGTAAACTGTGTCGAAGATTTTTTTTTTAAGTTTATTTTGATGAAAGATTCTCTTTTAAAGTTAAAAATAGGTACAATGAATCGCCCCTTGATACCAGAGCTCCAAACTTCCATATATGCAGAGAATATGAGATGACTATTGTTTGATGATTGATAATAATTTTTTTTATTATCTGAAAAGTTAACTGTACAGAGGCATAGTCCCGAAGTATATACATATGGATATAACGATATGCATAATTATCGTTGGTATTTATAGTATCATTGACTCTTTAATAGACTTGTTGGCATTGTTCCTATTAATAGTCTATTGAATAGTTTCTGAGGCTAATTAAACCACCATAATTACTCTATTTCTCAACACTCTCCCTCAATCTAGGATTATAGAGATCGAATAATCCTAGATTACAAGAAATATTCTCGAACAGTTTAAAACTCAATCCTTTGATAAAAATATCATCCAATTGATCCTCGCTCTTGACATACAGAGTATCATTTTTTATTAGACTTTCTCTCTCACATAGTGGCAATCAAGTTCAATATGCTTCATCCGCTCATGAAACACGGGATTTGCCGTTATGTGTCTTGCCGATTGGTTGTCGCAAAACATCTTCATTGGTCCATTGATTTTGAAATTCAAGTCGGTTAGTACTTAGTTTATCCAAGATAGCTCACTAGTGGTGGATGTCATTACTTGATATTCTGCTTCTGCGCTTGATCGAGCTATAATATTTTACTTCTTATTTTTCCATGTGACTAGATTCTCACCTACAAACATACAAAAACTAGTAGTTGATTTTCTATCAAAGCTTCATGCCCAATCTACATCAGAATAGCCACATATTGCATTAGTATTATTTCTTTTCATCCAAATTCCCTTTCCGGGAGAACCCTTTAAGTATATTAAAATTCTATTAATAGCATCTAAATGCGGGGTTCTTGGTGTTTTAGCCATAAGTCAAATTAGTCAATTTATGCATGCACCAACATAAAATCTTAAAAAGACAAGATCCATAAGTAATGACCTGACAAACATAGGGTTCTTCCTCTTGAATTTCCTCCGAACTATCATCTTCTTCTTGAGTTTGCTCATGATGTTCAATTTCTTGTGTACCTATTTGAGCATGATTTTCTACAGGTACTTCTTTTTTCTCATGGTTAGTGTAGCATGGTAGCACAAATGAATTTGATAATAATATATTATTATTATTCATTTCAATAGTTTTGTAAAAAGAATCTCTTTCAAGAAATGTTACATTTCTAGAAATAGGAGTTTATTTTCTTTTGGATCATAACATTTATAACCCTTTTTTAATTAGAGTATCTTAGAAAAATCTCTTTTGTTGAGGTGTAATCTAATTTATCTATTTTTTTTATGAACATAACATACACATTCAAATACTCATAAATGATCAATATTTATTTTTCGACCATAAAATATTTCTAATGGACTTTTAAAATTTAGATTGACACTAGACAACCTATTTATCAAATAGGCCGTGGTGAATACGGCTTCCGACCCAAAAATTTTTGGAACATTATTTTGAAATAAGAGAGTCCGGGTCATCTCGAGTAAATGATGATTTTTTCTTTCGGAAACACCGTTTTATTGTGGAGTGTAAACACAAGAAGTTTGGTGAATTTATACCCTTTGAATTGATAAATTTTAAAAAACTTTGGTTAATAAATTCCGTACCATTATCCTATGTAGGATTTTAATTTTCTTATTATATTGAGTCTCTATTAAATTTGTAAATGTTAAAAAATGAGAAAAAATATAACCATGTAATTTTTGAAAAAAAATATAACCATGTTATTTACATCAAATATAACCATGCAGTTTTTAAAAAATCATCAATGAAAATAACATAATATCTATAATCATTATACGAAATTACGGGAGCGGGTCCCCAAACGTCAGAATGAACAAGTTCAAACATATCACTACTCTTAAAATTGAAATTACAAAAGGAAAGTTTTATATGTTTTGAAAGGCTACAAACTTCACATATGGTACAATAATCTTTAGAGAAATAAAAAATAAATTTAAAAATCTTATCAGAAGGATGTCTCACATGTTTGTGTCATGGTTCACATAAATCTTTATTTTTTCTAGTATTAAAAATTGACTTGTTCGTGCTCAAAAAATAGATATTATTTTTTAAATAACCTTTACCAATCTTCTCCTTGGTGAGTAGATCCTGAAAAATCACGTTTTCCATTTTAAAAATGACTTCACAATTTAAATCTTTCGAAAGTTTACTAATAGATAAAAGATTTACCAAACAATTATTAACATGAAATACATCTTGAATAAATATCTTTGAAAAAATACTAACCATGTCCCATCCTTCAATTTTATGTTTTTCATTATTGGCAACCGTAAAGAATTGATCACTATTAATTTTACGGTAATTATTTAACATGTTTTGATTTCCCGTCATATGGTCCGTAGCACCCAAATCCAACACCCATTTGGTACAATTTGGTAGTGCATTTGTGGTTGAAGGACCTATAGTCAAGAATTTATTGAAATAACTAGAGTTTTTGGTACAATATGTTGGGTTATGAAACAATTTATCACTTGATTTCTCAATTTTATTGTGAAAATAAATTATACCCCTTTGAGTATTTGCTCTCTGGTTCAGAAGAGTGGCAAGCATGGACTCTAATTTATTTAACCTATCTGAGTCATTTTGACTCGACGAGCTTGAGCCCATTTTGTTGAATCCTTTTCTCTCTCCTTTGCTTGACTCTTCTCTGGTTGCAACAAATTTCTTTCTCTCTTGTAGGGTTTTTGCAAAAACCCTCTTCTTGGCCATCTCCGCTTGGTTTCGATCAGTTCGCTTAGGCCTGAGATGGGGATGAAGTACCCAACATCTCTCTTGGTTGTGCCCTTCCCTCTTGCAGTGCGAGCATCTTTCAGTTTTCGGCTTTGGGTTCAAGTCGGGAGTCCCATTGCAACTCGTCGCAGCGCCTCTTGTCAGATTTGGGTTGTAACCGTCTCAAAAGATAGTTTTTCTGTTAAGAGCAAAATCTATGCTCTGATTGGCTCGTAGCTTGGTTCTAAAGCAGCGAGAAGTGTGTAGATGTGATCCATTTCTTCCCTCTCTTGGAGCACCCTCAGGTCAAATATTTGGTCGATAGAGCTTGAGTTCTTCGTATTTTGCACTAACGTACCCGATTAATGTGGCTACATCTCGAGATTCTTGTGAAATCTTTGTAATTTCTTGCTTGAGATGATATATCTGAGAGTGACTCTTTTGATTGCTATGTTGATTTTCAATTTATTGCCATAGTTATGGTGCTGTCTCACAATAGCAGAAATTCTTGGATAATTGAGGCTTGAGTGAGTTGGTGATTAGTGTCATAGCTTGACTATCCACCATATCCCACTCCTCTTGTTCCTCGGCTCTAGTTTCTGGTCGGATTTTATTTCCATTGATGAAACTAAGTAATCATTTGCCTTTTAATGTGACTCTTGCTGCCTTGGCCCATGGAATGTAATTCCTCCCATTTAGTGGAACATTGGTTAACTTTTGAGATAAATTGAAGTCGGAATTTATTCTCAATCTTGTTGAACTTTGATTTGGGTTTTGGATTGAAATTGAATAATGGGCTCGTTTCTATCATGTTGATAGTGACTTGATTTGCTAGCTTTTTGAGTTACTGTTGTGTTGAATTGCTCTTTCCTGATATGTTATCAGCGTTTCTGATATGGGATCGGACTTACTGGTACGGGATGGTTTTACTGGTATGATTTATGTTAACACTATTGGTTTTGTTGGCTTTTGCTATTGTTGTTGCTATTGCGGAATTGAACTTTTACTGATACCATGTAGAGAATATGAGTTAGCTATTGTTTGATGATTGATAATGATTTTATTATCTGAAAAGTTAACTGTACAGAGGCATAGCCCCAATGCTATATATACATATGGATATATCGGTATGCATAATTACCGTTGATACTAATAGTACCGTTGGCACTAATAGACCTGTTGGCACTGTTCCTATTAATAGCCTATAATAAATAGTTTCTAAATCTAATTAAACCACCCTAATCACTCTATTTCTCAACAATATATACATACACATTTTCATAACAAATAACGTTCAATCATTTCTAGTTTTTTTTTCCTTTCCCCTTCGTATAGGTTTGCTGATTTAAATCCAGTGTAAAATATATTATTCCGTCACCATGTATATTCCAACTCAGCAACATCTATCCACAAATAAAGTCATGCAAGTTTTTTTAATCGTTTGTTAGGTCATCTAATGGAAGATACTTTAAGAGGTAAGGAATTGTCAACCACATGCTTAATTAAGTGCTATGAAAAAACTTGCATATTCTCACAACATGCTGCCTTCCCATATTATTTGTTGGAAAAATATAACATGCCCCACGCTCACTACCTTTGTTTGAGCAGTATTGAAAAGATTAATATATGTACTTTGCGAAGAAAAAGAAATATTTTAATGCTGGAGTTGAAATCTTTATAAAAATAGATATCTCAACCGAAAGTACTATATAGATATAACTTTTTTTTATTAATTTCACACACTTTCATTTGTACCCTTCAAAAAGCTGAAACTTATTTTTGCTTCTCCCTTTTCTCACATTAATAAAGTAGAGTGTGCGTGTAATATAAAAATATAATAAATATTTTGTAGGGTCTTGAAATTAATACGTCGATATTTAATTTATGAAGTACAGATGAAAGTCATCTGTGTTTTATTTTCTAAAATTTGTTTGTTCTACCATACAAAACATTATACTTCATGTGCTACATCCACTTTTCTAATATCATCCGAATTTTCTCTCCCTCTTTGATTTATGAATTACAGATGAAATTTCTCTGTTTCTCTTTACTAACATTTGTTTGGTGTAAAATAGACAACACTGATATTTAATGTATTACGACCACTATTGAATATATCATAACATGCATCGCCCCTTTTAATTTCCTTCGCAGTACGAACCTTTTTATAAAGACCAGCACTGACAACAAAATATCTGTCTTTCGAACTCTATCAGGATATTCCCTCTTTCTCAGAGGCGGAATCAGAGTCGATTGTTTTTCCCCATAGTCCATAGAATTGTAATTTTTGGTGCTTTTGGGAAAACAATTCTATTCCCAAATGGGTGTCGAACAATCTTTTAGTCACCCCCTTCCCAAATGAGTACAAGTCAAAGTTGTTGTCACTTCCAACAACTTTGCCACTAGGCTGCTTGGCCTTCTTCTTTTTTTGTCATATCCGAACTTTTATAATATATATAAATATTCCATGTAACCTTGATAATCCAAGATAAAATTTTAATTTAAAGGGGAGGTTTTGATAATTTTGATAATAAATATAAAAAATTTAAAGTAAAAAATTTATAAATATATTCTTTTATTTATAAATTGATAGGATTTTAAATTACATATAATTTTTTATAGTCCATTAAAGACTATTATAAATTATATAAAATTTTGATAAATAGTTAGAAATTATCTATCAAATTTTAAAAATAGTCACAAAATCGCATTTCAAATTTTCTCCAATAAGCTCCACAAAATATAAAATAGTGACTTAATTACTATCAATTTATTTTTTTCTATATATATAAGAAAGAATTCAATTACCATCATCATTGATGTCCGTTGTGCCTATTTACTTATTCATGCATAATTTAAAAATATGAACCATTAAATGTATTTTATTTCATTTCAATTACATATATGAAAAATCACAAAATTTTAGCTTCATTTTTACAATAGTCATCACGTAATGAGCCTAAATCATGAAATTTGATATGTTAATTTTATTAATGCTTGATGAACATATAAATAATGTTGAAATGATATACTTTTTGTATACATAAATAATATGATATTTATAAAATATACCTTTAATTAGTTTTTTATTTAAAATTTAAACAATAATTATATAATATTTTATAATTTTATAAGCACTGATATAGCACCAAGGATCATGGTAGTTTGATATATATATATATATGATGGCAGGATTCTGCTATTGTGGCTATGGCAGGTGGGGCACACAAAATAGCAAATAAAAATCCACTCTCTATTAGCCAAATCTGAGTCATTTAAACTTTCATGAACCGTCTAGATTAAATCATGATAGGGTTCTGCCATCTCTTCTATGACAACAAAAGCAGATCCATATATATATATATATATAGAGAGAGAGAGAGAGAGAGAGATAGGGTTGGGATATGGTGTTATGCATGGAGTCTCTATACTATGAATTATTTTTCATTCTCAAATTTAAATGATCAATCTGAACCATTCAAAATAATTTATACATAAAAATCTAGTTGGGGCTAAATTCTATATTTAAAAAAAATATTATTTTTTAAGATAGTTTGAAAATCACTTGATTTAATTACTATGTGCCGTTTAAAAGAAGTGATTTTCTAACTATAAAAAATAGTAAAAAAATTTAAAAAATATAAAAATTGATCTCCAGCTAGATTTTCATTTGAAAATCATTTTGAACATATAAAATTGATCTCCAACTAGAATTTCATATGAAATTTATTTTGAACGTTCGGATCAATCATTTAGACTTTGAGAATGAAAAAAATAATCTATAACATGGATAAAATCCATGCTATGTGTAACACAATAGCCCAACTCATATATATATATAGGTGTGCTAATGTGTTTTATAAAGCACAAAATACTTCGTACTTTACGCTTATATCTCATGTTTCAAAATTTAAATGGACGATCCAAACCATTAAATATGATCTTCATATCAAAATCTCCTTGGTGATCAACTTTTATATTTTTTATATTTTTTTACTATTTTTTAAAGGGCTACAAAATTCATTGATCTAACGTCTTCTGAACCATTCAATATCAATGATTTTCTATCCCTTTAAATAAATAGCACAAAATTCTAAAAAAATATAAAATTTGATTACCAAGGAGATTTTGATATGAAGATCATATTTAACGGTTTGGAGAAACATGAGATATAAGCGTGAAGTACGAAATTTTTTGTGCTTTATAAAGCACATTAACACACCTCTCTCTCTCTATATATATATGTAGGGACTGGCTACGATAATTTCATAAGCATTTCGAACCAAAATACTTACGGCTCAAATTTTAATTTAAATATCTCAAAACATTTTTCATATCATAATCTTGTAGATTATCAATTTTCATCAAATTTAGAGTTAGTTTACTATACTTAATATTTTTTGAAAGATGGCTCTAAAAATAATTAAAATTACTCATTTTTATAGGCCAAATTTTATTATCTTTCAAAAATTATTAAGTATAGTAAACTAACTCCAAATGTGATGAAAATTTATAATTTACAAGATTATGATATGAAATTTTTTTGAGCTATTTAAATTAAAATTTTAGATGCGAGATTTTAAAATTCGAGCCATAAACACTTGGCCGAAGTGCTTATGAAATCACCGTAGCCAAACTCTCTCTCTCTCTCTCTCTCTCTCTATATATATATATATATATATATATATATATACTTGAGCTATGGTGCTACGAATAGCCCGGATCGACTCCGTGCTATGGACTGGTTTTTCGTTCTCGGAGTCTTAACAGTCGACCCAAACCGCTCAAAATATTTTTCATATGAATATCTAGTTGGGGACTAACTTTTATATATATTTTTAATATTTTTACTATTTTTTAGATAGTTAGAAAATCAATTTTTTGAATGACTCATAAAAATTAAATCAAGTGATTTTCTAACTATATATAAAAATAATAAAATAATTTATCCATAACTAAATATTTATATGAAAAATATTTTGAGAGATTTAAATTGATCATTTAGATTTCAAAAACGAAGACTTGATTCATAACCGAAGTCGATTTGTACTATGTATATCACAACAAATCAATTCTCTCTCTGTGTATATATATATATATATATATATATATATATATATATATATATATATATGAATCACATATACTATTTCAAATGATATATACGATAAGTAATGATCTTATACATACATAAAAAAATCGCATTTAGAATCACTGATCACAGATAAATATTCAGTACCTGAGCTCACCTCAGATTTCGTACGTAGGCACCAACAGGTCACCTGTTGGTTGCCATTTTGTAGAGCATATCGGAGGAAGAGTCATGAAAATAAATTAATTAAGATATGCCATATCCATTACCCTATTTGAGATATCGGTCTTCTAAAACTTTGCTATCTAGCATGTCTTGCACATATCTTTGTCGGCCTCTAATAAATTCACATTCGTGACCTCTTGACAGGACTTGGTGTCTCCAAGTACAGTCATCTCCAAATTTAAAATTTTTTGAATAACCATGGGATTCCAATGACATTTTCAGAGCACTCAGTTCAATGAATAACATGGGTAATTATAAACAAAAAAAAGCCCAAGCTTAATAGAAAAGGAAGAACCCTCCCAAAAATTTTAAAACTAACTAATATATTTATTATGATTTTAAAAATATATTTATTAAGAGTTAAAGATATCTTATGATAGTATACTATAATTATTTTTTGTACTGCAACTCAAAATTTACGAAATAATACCTCGGATCAACATAAAATTATTTTAGCTCCCAAAAATTCTAGTCAAGCTCCACCGCTAATGAAGAATGTTTTTTTTAGAACTAATTATTAATTATTAATAAGTGTCAATAATATAGTAATAAAAATATATAGTTAATAATTCAATAATATGTATTATAGTATTTGTATAGAGTCGAAATAAAAAAATTAATCACAAAATTTGGGGGGAATAATACAAAAAGTATCTGATTTTTATCTCTGTTCAAAATTATTTTGCCAGCATACTATATGTATGTCTCTAAAAAAATCTTTGTTTATTTTATGCTCATTTTATACGGCTGTTTGAATGGGATGAATAATAGTGTTAACCTGAATTAGCAACTCTTTGTAATTGCTATTCTATGTTTGAATGAATAGATGCTTTTTTTTCAAAAATACTGGATAAGTAACTATTTTATAAAACGAGCTAAAATTTTTAGTTACTATTCAAATCTTTGGATTAATTACTATTTTATTATTATAACCAATAAATTGCTTAATTTCATGTCTCTGATTTCTTAAAAACAAGAGCGCACTTTCGCAACACGACACGTTTTTTTTTTCAGCCAAACATGACATGCCAAATGACATCTCAAAAAGACATGCTCTGTGTACATGATAATTTCGGCAAAAATTAATTAGAATCACGTCATGGTACATGTAATTAACATGTTTATATGACAACTTTAACAATTCATACTGTGCGTCTCGTTTTTATGTAATTGGACAGAAATTTTTTGGATCCTAATTCGTGCTGTGCTGTGTTGTGTAGTACGTGAGTAATTGAATAATTTTGAGATCTGTATCAATTTGAATCAGAAGAATATTCAACAATCCACGTATTACGTTGTAATTCAATTTTGAGATCTGTATTGATTTAAATCAGAAGAATATTCAACAATCCACTTATTACGTTGTATGATGCAGCATAATAGAGAATATGAATTCGGAGGAGGGGGACTTGAAAGAAAAACTATACTATTGATGCGTGGATATAAAAGAGTTCATTCTTACTTTCGACTTTTTTTAGTTGAATTATAAATTTCTTAAAAACTATATATTAGGAAAATTTTGGAAAAAAATATAAATACTTATAGATAATATTTCATATTTTTTGAAATATTTTTTTATCTTTCCTTAATTTTCAATATTCTTATAATAATTAAAAAAGAGTTTGGCACAAATAATCCATGTGTTACAGATCATTTTTTCATTTTCAAAGTTCAAATGATCAATCCGACCGGTCAAAATATTTTTTATATGAAAATAATTAAATATTTATTTATTATTTTATATATTTTATATATTTTAAGAAAATTAAATATTAATTATTTTTTAATTAATCTTAATTAGTACATATGTTAACTTTTATTGGTGTTAAATTATAAAATAAATTTCATAAAATATAATTAAATAGATCAAGTCGACTCATACTCATTCTATCAGTGATAGGTTAAAAATTCTTAATTCATATCTAATCCATTTATTATTGAGTCATTCCACTTCGGATCTAATCAAACTTTGACACCTCTAGGCCCTAGCTTTAGTGATAAAAAATAGTGCTCTCAATTTGAAATGTTTCAAGTTCGAAATTATGAATGAAGATTTTATATGAATATTTAAAAATTAAATAGTTTAGAATTTTCCATCGTTCGTAAAAAAGAAATTAATTTTGCGCTTGTACTTGTACCGAAATTGGTGCCGAACATTTTTACGAAGAACTATTGGATTTAAATATTTCCTGATGTTCTTTTTTTCTATTTTTTTATTATTTTTAGTGATTTACGAACTACGAAATGTTTAGAAAATTAACACGGCACATATTGTACTCCTCATCAATACGCACGCGAGTGTTGTACTTGTAACGTACGTGCTAACCCGTTTGCCAAAGACACGTTAATTAATACATAATATTTAGCAATTAGCATGGAGATGGCGCATTTTTCAATTAGCTGAATAATCCATTATTTAAGATTTGGTCTTTTCAATTTTGATCGAAATAACTTTTTTGGAGAATTAAAACATATTTGATTGATATGATTCAAAAATATTTCTACAAAACTAGCTAATTAATTATTTTAGTGTCGGTCTTAAGGATGTGTTCCACAAAATTATTAAAAGAGAAAGGGATGGAGGAAATGAAAGGAGTGTTAAAAATAAGTTTTATCTCCTCTGCACCTCAAATTAAAAGGGATAAATTTAGTTTATTTGAGGGGGAGAGGAGGTGACATTTTCCCTTTTCCTTCCTCTTTAAAAATACATGAACCAAGTAACATATTAAATTTCACCCCCTCTTTTCTTCCCTCCCCATCATATTTTCCTTTTGTGGAGCACATCCTAAGTGTATATTCGATAATGTAAGTGAATATTCGATTATGTAAAATTCATATATCAATTGTCAATTTAATTTAATTAAGGAAATCGTCCAAAGAATTAATTCTCTGTCTAGAACAATTTTCATTGTGCATTTGTGTGTAAAACTGTAAGTTTGTAATTCAATAGAAATTTTTAGTAGATATTTTAGTTGAAAGGCTTGACCCTAATATTTATTCAAAAAGAAAAAGAAAAGAAAAGAATATAGACATATATTTGGAACAAAAAACGAAGTTGAATCCTTCTGTCTCAACGAGAAATTAGCCATATCCTGAAAATTTTTACATCAAATGAATACCAAACTTTCATAATTATTTTTTTTCCGATGATAACTTAGCAACAAATTTACCTTTTGTATTATTTTTTTTAGAGAGAAACTTTATTATTATCATGATTAAAAATATGAAATGAATGTATATGAGAATCGCTCACAGATCAAAAAGTTATTCTTGTTTATTTTTTAAAAATTTCAATTAAACAAGATTTGTTCATTTACTTTTTTTCCATTTGCAAATGCTCGTAATTGTACTTGATTACGGACATTCTCATACTCTGAAAGTGACTGAGAAAAAAAGTTGATGCTGCCGCCTTATTCATTTTGTGAATGTAATAGGAAGCGAAACATATAAGTTCAAATTTTTGTGTAATTTAAATACTGTCAAGTTCAACAAAAGCATTTAATTAATATTAATAAATGGCCCATTTATTGGAGTTTTTTTAGTTTAAAATTTTATTTTTTTCCAACGAAAAGAAGTACATATTTAAATAATTTTCTGAAACTTTATATTAAATTTTAATAAATATTCTACCTTTTATTATTCTGAAAATAATATTTTTTGAAAAAGTAAATTTAACATATCAAAAACAACATAAAATATAATAGTTATACGTTTTAAAAATAAATAAATAAATAAAAGAAGCAACTTCATGTGGAAGATTTGGAGCTGTCAAGGGAAGCAAAGGAGGGTCGGTGGGCAAAACACCAGTTGGCTAATGATGCTACAAAAACAAAAGTATAATAAGTATGGATTCACCAATAAAGAAACTCAAAATATTAATTAGACGAATGGGATATGATCATTCCTTAATCCTGATCAATAAAGCTCTGTAAAGAGGGACTGAGATGATAGGAACTAGGAGACAAAGTAAAAATAATAAAAATATACTTAGCAATAATGAAAAAAATATAACATTACTGCCAAAAATAATTAAAATTAACTTTATATAAAAATTAACTTTTAGTCCGGTGATAAAAAACATTGCTCTTTCTGTAAAATCAAACCTAAATAATATTTTTTATGAGCATCTAAAATTACATGATTTAGTTTTCATCTCCATAAAAAAAAGTAACCTAAACAAATATGAATGATACTACTTACAATTTAATATAATTTCCAAGGAACATGATTCCATCACACCGAACAAAAAAACACAAAAGATACAACAGGATCAATTACATCTTTGCTTTTAAGCATCTAAGCCACGTGTTCTCCAACACCACTGACAATACTGAGCTAGGCTTGAAGGTGGTGTACTCCTCCACGTTACGAGTACTGGACGTCTGCAGTGCGCAAAAAACCTGCTTGAATCTTGATATTTGTTCTCTCTATAATATATTAATTAATGTCATATATAATATAAGAGTAAAGAAATCAGATACGTTTATAATGTGAGGAAACAATATAATATTAATTATTAGCAATAGTCTAATTATGCAAGTGACAGCAGGATGATATCAGAGATCATGAATCCTTCCATGAGCACAAAAAAAGAAAGGTTTTGACAAACCGTTAAAAATTTAAAATAGAACATAGGATTGGGTTCTTTCTTATTTTATAGCTTTTGTACTCTCTCTCTATATATACATAGAGAGATCTCTTTATATATACACACAGAGAGAAGGTTCATGTTAGTCTCAACATTTATTATTTTTGAAATGATTTTTTCGGCCGGATTTGAACTTCCTTAATTATAGCTTAGATTGTTTTTTTGTTAATTTAATTAATTAAATATTTTGTATCTATTAAATTGCAATAAGATAAAATTATTAATATTCAAATCATTAGATGAAAGACCAATGAAATTTAGAAATATAAATTTTAAACACAAGCAAAAATATGGTGGATTTATGATAAATAAATAAAATCTAGTTATACACCAAATTATATATATATATTTAGAAATTTTGAACTTTTATTTAGATAGTTGGAACATCACTTTTTTTATGACTCATAATAATTAAATCAAGTGATTTTGTAACTATCTAAAAAAATAGTAAAAAATTAAAAAAATATCTAAAATTTCGTCCCCAACTAGATATTCATATGAAAATCATTTTGAGTGATTTGGACCGATCATTTAGACTTTCAAAATGAAAAATCGGTCCATAGCACAAGAGCGATCCATACTATATATAACACTATAGCTCAACTATATATACTTTCTATATTTAGTAGACTAATTATTAAACAAATATATATTTTTTACTGTCGAATTGTAGGCTTAAAACATATATCAAGAGTCTTGTGTCTATATAAAAAAATCCAAATTAATTCTAATTCTGCAAGAAATATCCAAAAAGAAATGTATACTGAAAGCTTGAAAGAATTTGCAGTTCAAAATAATCTAAAGCACTTCAAAAGGTTAAATGCTTGAATTATATTTAGAAGTTCAAAAAAAAAAAAATAACATTATAACTATAGCCGAAAATGGAATTATTACCCACTCAATTAGAAATTTTCAAATTTTCATTAGCAACGCGTTGATTTATAACTTTTTTCTATTAATTGAGTATGATATAAACTGTTGAGTCAATAGCTTCATAATATGCAATCATTCAAAATATCTCCTTTGATACCGTCAAAATTGTGATATAGTTTTGATGGTCTTTGATACAAGATTACTGACAATCAAATTGCATCAATCCTGAAACACTATCAGCCTATAAGTTTAAGAATATATTTTTTAATATTTTTTAATTTTAAGATTTTTTATGAATTTATATAAAGATGATTATCAAGATTGTCAAAATAAATAGTTTTCAATGAATCCCCACCCAAAAAATTAAGGCATAAGGGTCCGAGATTATTCTATCCTGTTTAACTCTCTTTCTCTTGTAACCAATTTACTGATTACGTTGAAATAAATTGTATTAGTGTCAAATTCGTTAAGAAAATGTTCCCAAATAATAACTTTTGGATCTCTCAATTCTTGAACGAACTGGAGAGGAGCAATCTTCTGTATATAAACAAAATAGTGCAAAAGTACAGACTTGGCAACTCAAGTCTGACTCGTACAAATAAAATAGATAAATATGATCAAATAAAAAAAAATACAACAAAAGATAGCAGTATCGACTGAACCTGCCCACAGGAAAGGCAGAATGCATACTTAGAATTGTTCACGGTTTCTGAAACCCCCAACAACATGGTATCTTGACCATTGAATTGGAATCTGAGAATGTATGCGGATCCGGGTATGACGAAGCTGTAATCCTACCCGCCAATTAGATATTTCTTTTGTCGTATCTAAATATCTCAATTCTTTCTATTTTTATGAGATAAATATGGAATTCAAATTATTTCACTTTGAATATTCATAAAATTTATATTTGAATTTTGAACTTGCAAATATGAAAAAATGGTAGTCATTTTTTTTTGTCACATCTCAATATTTTTCATGAAATTGCCTATGTAATTTCAGAAAAAAAAATTGTGAAGTATTACAAAATTTTTGGGGCAATAAATATGTAATCATGTTAGTTCTATGAAAATTTAATTGTCTTTATAGAAAAAAGTCACTATACAATTAAAATAAATGTTTCATTGAGTTAATCTAAACAATAGTATAAAATGTAATTCATAATTTCATCTGTAAGATGTTTTATCTTTTGATACTTGATGGTGTGTCACCATTATACTCCAATATGAACCTTTAACATTACTATCAATTAATTATTTCGTTATTCGCACTTTCTGCAGAAAATTGTCTATGCATTTAAAACAACCAATAACTAACTGTCAATATTTGCTAATACTACTGAATTCTTGATCAAACTTTATCACCTTAGTAATTTATATTGCTATTTCAATTTAAAATTTGAAAAATGTGCGCCCAAACGTTGAAGGTATTTCAAAATCTTGAAGGCGTTTTTGGATCGCAGAATCTTCAATAGATCCGATAATATAATGGATTTGGTGAAGATCCTTAAAAATCCAACCCAATGACATCATTAAACAACTGATGAGAGAACAGAGAAAATAGTCCCCTTTTATACCCGTTTCTCCTCGTAGTATGAACTAAACCCGGAAAAGAAGTCACCTTTGTCGCTTGAAAGGAACCTCAAGAGAGAAATTTTACATATAAAAGCTCTCAGTTGCACGCCCAGATGAGAAACCAAAAAGAAAATTAGCCCCTACTTAAAAATATCCTAATGTCAAGCCTGGTGCTATCTGTTCTTGAAAATTTTGTGTAATTTTGATTATTCTCTGTTTAACTTCACGGGAAATTTGGAATATTGATTTATGTTGGTTGAGGCAAAATTTACTCCTTCGGATAGAGGCAACAGGAAGAACCGAAGACGATCTAAGAAAAACAATACTGGTACGATGCAACCTGTTGTTCAACGGCTGTTTGAGACATGTCAAGTGGTGTTCTCTGGTCCTGGTACCGTACCATCTCCTAGAGATGTCTTGAGGCTAAAGTCTGTTCTAAGTATGATATCTAAACTTTTGACATTTTTAAGAAAAAGTTTTGTTCTCTAATTTTACCATCTCTGCATTTTTTTTTAGCGTTACTGATATTTTTTCGTTGTGACGATCTGAAACAAAATTCCCATGCTATGCCATGCAATCATGACATGGCATGTGCATAAAAGAAGTGTTATTTTTCAAATTAATTATCTCCGTCTGAAAATGTAATGTGTGATTCAATCTTTTTGTGAATAAAAGAAGTGCTTCTCCAACAAATAATATGGTTACTGCAAGTTGCCTATCATTTATTAATATGTCCTGTTTGACAAAGCTTATTGGATCTGAAAGACTAAACTGTAAATGTAAATGTATTCAATTGTTGAACTCAACTCGTGCATATATATACTAATAAGCTAATTAAATACATTTATAAGCAATGATGACAGCATATTATATCTTATATATAACCCAACAATTCGTGTATATATATAAGCTATATAGAAGGTAGAATCTACTATATTTGTGCCAAAGCAGCATTTTACGTCGTGTACTATATTTCATTGGGATCTATATTTTCTATTGTATTGCCATCATTTTTGACCAAATTTCTTATACTTTTGAACTGGTTTCCGGAGAAAATTCTTTTAACCTAAATTGACTGGAGATAAATCACTTTTATTTTTGAAGCTGCATATCGTACTTATCTAAAGTGCATCTAGAGAAGCAGAGAACCTCATGACAAAATGTGAATCAAACAACAGCCAGCAAAAGGGACCGATATTTGCTTTTATATCTTGATTAATAGCTGACAATGTCAATCTCCATGCTCATCAAATGGATGCAGAACACACGCATCGATTTCGCAAACTGTTTTTCTTTCATGTTTAATTTAATATCCCCATTTCCTCATGTTATTTTTTTTAACCAATGAGTTTCTTATGTTGATTTGTATTTTTATACAAGGTTTATCTCTTTTTCTATATTATTTCGAGCAGATGTTGTAACAGCTTCGGATGTAGGTGTAAATCCAAATATGCCGTGCTTCCAATATGAAGACATTCAACAGCCTCCTATCACATACATGCATCTCTATGAGTGTGATAAATTCTCGGTACTGAGTCATGAACTACCTTTTTTTTTTATCTTCCATACCACTAAAACTCTGCATTGCACCATAAGTCGAAAAAGATGTCACAATAACAAGGTTCTCTCAAAGACCTGGTTGGAACACCCCAGCTGTGAGTAATATTTTTGCACCCCAGCTGTGCTAAGTAAGTGGTACCAGTTGTTGAGTACATATATGTGTCAAACTGGTAAGAGTACCAACATTGTCAGGGCATCGCAAGTACTTCAAGAAGGGAAATTAAATATTAACATATGTGTTTGCCAGAACTTAGATTTATCCATTTCTAATTGAATATTTATATTACAGATTGGTATATTCTGTTTGCCTCCTTCAGGTGTAATACCTCTGCACAATCATCCGGGCATGACGGTTTTCAGTAAACTCCTCTTTGGCTCAATGCATGTGAAGTCATATGACTGGATAGACGCATCTCAAGGTGCGCACAACAGTTCATCAATCTCATAAATAATATTAAGCTTTATTGATTAATCTCCTTTTCCTCTACTAAATAAAAGAAAAAAAACTCACCTTTGTAAAATAGCAACTCCTCTCTAATTCCTTTGGAAGGCACCAAACTAGTCCTCCCTAATTCTCACTATAGAAACAGTGCGGAAAGGGGACATTCTTTCAGTGACATCAAGGTGAAATCTTTTTCATAATTCCTTGTTTGTCCCCAATTGTAGATACTAAAAGTTTGTTGCACATACTTGTTTGTCCCCAATTTTAGAGACTTCAAGGAAATAATGAGGAGAGAAATTGTGTCACATTTAAGTGGCTTAAATTTAATAGCCTGGTGCCTGGACCCTTTTTAAAAATTAAAGGAATTTTGTTAGGAAAAGAAAGGTTTTCCAATATAATGGAATTATTTTTTTTGTGTGAATATAGGCAGACAAGTGGGCCCAAGTTTAGCAATGGTCAAGTCTGATAATGTAATCACAGCTCCCTGTGATACTACGGTTCTTTTTCCGAATGAGGGAGGAAATATGCATTGTTTTACAGCACATGCCCCGTGTGCAGTGCTCGATGTGCTGGGCCCGCCTTACTCTGACGAAGAAGGTCGACACTGCACATACTACAATGACTTGCCAATATCATATTTTCCTGGTATCACATTTCTGTTATCAAGATTTTAAGTAATGTAGGACAGCACAAACTAAGTAATGCTTGCCAAAAAATAATACAACCAAGTAATTGCCATTTTATCCAATAATTATTGGGCTTATTTGTTAGGATGAAAGTTATAATTAGTTTTTGTTTTTGTAGGAGATGCAGGAACACAAGGAGACAGCAATGGCTATGCTTGGTTGGAGGAGATATATAAGCCTGATGATTTTGTGGTACATGGTGCACCATATGAGGGTCCGACAATTATCGAATGTTAATTTGTTGGCACAAAAATATGCTTTGGAAAAGATGTTGAAATTCCCCTTGTTTAGATGTAAATATTCACGATGGAGATGAAGGGGTCAGAAAATCTAATTGGCAACAAGCTCCGTTCCGATGGATTTCACCAGGACAAATAATTAATTTAATTTAGAAATTGTTTAACTTGGATGGAAATCAGTAATGTAACTATATGTACTTTTCTCTTTTTGTCTCTCTTATGCGATCTTTGTTTGTGTGTTAATTTCTATAGTTTTAAGCATTGTTTATTTAAACTGGTACATGTGAGCAGAAAGTTACCAAAGAAAAGAAAAGCATATATGAAGACGACTGATCTAGTTAGTTTCCAATAAATTATCAATTGCTTTCTAATTTATATATACATTTGTACTGATTTGTATCTTGAATTTTAATGTTTAATTTAACAAAATAATAACAATAATTAATAATTATTGAAAGTTATTTTGATGTTTTCTAGTATTTTGAGTTTTCTAGGGATCTATCGGTAAATAGATCATTATTAAATAGTCTAAGGCGTTATTTATAAGAGTGTGTTGTAAGATCCATATAACCTAAGTCAACGATCAATAAAGATAAGTTTTTCAAAATCACAATTTACAATTTGCAATTTGATATTAGAACTTGACCTAGGTTGCGATACAAAAGAAAAAAAAAAATTACATCACGCGCGTTGCTCTCATTAGCTAGGATCATCTCGCGCACCGCCAAGAGTCTGTATTACTCCGATACTTCATCAGACTCATCGAACCAGTATCTGAACTTCTCTGATATATATTCGCATCCGATACATTTCAGATGTTTATCCGATATGTCACGTTTGACCAGTGGATTTGGTTTTAGATACGTCATTATTTTATTCAAGTTTGACCAATGGATTTGGTTTTCGATACGTCATGACATGCGTCGATACGTTTGTAGTGCATTTCACATTCTACTACACACATTGCCACAAGCCGAAACCACAACAAATCTCAGAAATGATATCTCTGTTTGTAGGTTTATCTATTTAGATCATACCCATTTTGATATCTCCTTTGCAGTGAGTGTGATGAGTTATTACATACATAATCTCAGAAATGACCATATAGATGTAGTGTATCAGATCTAAAGTATTTAAATAGTGCACATGAAAAAGGGTTGATATTTAGAAAAAATGGTCATGTAAGCATTAGGAGCTATTGTGGCTCTGATTGAGCTAACTGTTCAGATGATAGAAGGTCTACTTCAGGATTATATCTTCACAGGAGACAACTTGGTCTCTTTAAAAAGCAAGAAGCAACATTTGGTGGTAAGATCGACAGCGGAAGCATAGTACAGAGCAATAGCTTTGGGAGTTATTGAGTTATTATGACTTAAAAACACATTGATAGAGTTAGGGGCTAGATCAAGGAGCCATAATGAAGTTATGGCGTGACAATAAATCGGCCAACAACATTGCTAACAATCCAGTGCAACATGATAGGACCAAGTATATTGAGATCATAGATTTTTTATTAAAGAGAAATTGAATAGTGAATTAATAGAGTTAGGTCATGTTCTAACTAAAGAACAAGCAGCAAATTGTCTCACAAGAGAGCTCAGTTCGTTAGACTTAGTTAAATGATGTGATAAAATGAGCTTAATGAATATTTTTCGTCCATTTTAGGGGGAGTGTTAAAAGTTATTTTGATGTTTTCTAGTATTTTTGATTTTTTTTTATAGACTCATTGGTAAATAGATTGTTATGGAATAATCTAAGGTGCTATTTGTAAGAGTGTGTTGTAAGTTCTATATAGTCTAAGACAAAGATCAATAAAGATAATTAGTTTTTCAAAATCATAGTTTACAATTTGCAATTAATTAATTAAATAGGATTATGTTTTAGAAGCGAGGCTACGCATTTTAGTTCTTTTTGCTAATTATGGTTTTAGTGTTTTTGTTGATTTTTAATAATTGCAAACTGTGCTTGCATCTTCTTCTTTTGTTCGATTTTTATATTCCCTCTTCGTGTTGTAAACTCTTTTTGCATGGTTTAATAAAGTTTACAAGGCAAAACCTATTACTTCATAAAAAAGACGGTAAATAGAATTTTCTCTCTTTGACAAAAAATAGTGTCTGGTTGCTGCATGCACAGATCATATTAAAAAAGACGGCACAAAAGTCAAGTTGCTGCATGCACATATCACATAAGTGGCTAAATATATGAAAGTTGTTGGTGAAACAACAAAGATACCAATCAAGAAACAATTGCTTTCTAAATAGCATGTACTATGTACTGTGCCAGTACGATTAAACGATTGAAAAATTAAAATCCTTTTCATTTCCTCAATAAATTTTCACCAAAAAGGACAGTTAATATAGTATGTGTTATGTGAGAAGCTCGTCCTTTCTCAAGAAATATGTGACAGGTGGCATTCCGAACTTTCAACATCTTGTCGCTTTTAAAGCCCAAGCACTAAAGATAAGATCTTTTGTTATAACTTGAGCTAATTTTTTTAATTCTATATGGGCAAGTTGTTGGCAAATAAGATAATCTAATTTTTAACAATTCATAATCTACCTTTTTCAATATGGTGTTGTCTGGTGGTAACATGAGAAATCTATGGTCTACCCACAGTTTGGCAATTATTTGAAGTGTTCTATAGATAATTAAACTTGACTAACTCTTAGTTGAAGACTATCCCAATTCATTCTTAGCACTTGACTACAATTGCAAAAATCCAATTCCTTTTGTTGTACGTTTATATTTGAACTTACAAATGCCTTACCAGGTTTCATCTAGACCGAAACTCAAGTAATGTAAAAAAAAAAAATAGATAATTTAGTAAGTTGAACGGTCTTCACAACTGAACTTGGACACAAATTTATATTAATCACAACAATCTTCAGCAGCAAGTTCAATGAACATAACAGGGATACATAATTTAGTATATAACAACCAATTAATCAATGCTCACTTTTCAAGTACTTATTTTATGTAGTAAGTTGCAATTGTTTTTGCTTGAAATTAGAGACGGTCAATTCATAAATGAACCAAAAGCAGAACTATCCGACAAATACCATAGAGACAGTTGACAGAAAGTTCTGTACTGGTTTTATAGGCGCAAAAATTCAAATACATATGACCCCCCACTAGTGTTATAAAATCGGGATGGATTGGGTCGGGATGAGACGGGTTATAGTAGATCGGTAGATTTTGGCGGGACGGGTCGGAATAGGTCAACGGATTACGACGGGGCGGGTTATCATGATTTCATTTTGGGAGGGGGGTTTGGCCGCGATCCATTCTAGACTCATCGGGTCGGCGGGTCGGGACGGGTCCAAATTTTTTTTTTCTAAAATTTTGAAAAATCCAAATAAATTTTAAAAATTTCCGAAAATTTTAAAAATAATTATTAAAATATTAAAAATACATAAATACTTATATTCTAGATCAAAAAATTAATTTTATTTTTTTGTCATTTTTTTCAAAGTTCAAAAATAATCAACAAAATTCAAAAAAATTATAAAAAACCGAAAATAACTATTTAAAAATTAAATAAAATCTTAAATGATATGACTTAAAATAAATTAAAATAAAAATTTAAATGATATAAAAAAATTATTTTATTTTTTTGTCATTTTTTCAAAGTTAAAAAATAATCAAATAAATTGAAATAAATTGTAAAAAACTGAAAATAATTATTTAAAAATTAAATAAAATCTTAAATGATATGACTTAAAATAAATTGAAATAAAATTTTAAATGTATAAAAAAATTATTTTATTTTATTTTTGTCATATTTTTCAAAGTTCAAAAATAATCAAAAAATTCAAATAAATTCTAGAAAATTGTAAAAAACCTAAAATATTTTAAAAAGATATAACTTAAGTAAAATTTAAATAAAATCTTAAAAAATTCAAATAAAATGATATAACTTTAAAATAATTGAAAAAAATTAAAATAAATGAGTTATAAATAAAGTTAACATCCTCCTTTATTTCGGGCTTGGGACCGGCTATGTAATACATAGGCGGAGTTCTAACTTTTTTTTTTGTTAGTAAAATTTATTAAAAAAATCAAATAAGAGTTGTAAATACTAGAAAAATATTAAAAATGGGAAAAAATAAAGAATATAAGTGTTTAAAAATACCATCTAAAAATTCGAGTTCATATACCACAGCTTATTTTCTAGCATACCATCTGAGTCTTCATCCGTTTCTGTCATAAATTCACCGGATGATTGTTCTACGGGTGCATATTGATTACATTATTCTGCATCAAACCAATCATTCAAGCATATGAGTAGTTCGAATGTTTTTGCACCCAATCTGCTGCGTTTATCTGTTAGTATTCTGTTTGCTGAACTAAAACAGGATTCGGAAGGGACGGTTGACACGGGCACGGCAAATATATCACGTGTCATCATGGCGAGAGTTGACTATGCAGTTTTATTCCTCTTCCATCATGGCGAGAGTTGGTCTCATTCTCCCGTGGAGCATAATAAGAGTAATCTCTCCGGTGAGTTACGTAGGATCTCATTTATAATATGTTTGTATGGAAGGACACGGTGTAGCATTCTATATGTTAAATTCTAACGTGTATCTATGTCCCACGGTACTCTTAACTTGCTCAAATTTAATCGTCCACACAAGGCATAAAAATCTTATTTTTCTTATATTGTTAGAATAAATATGATGAAAAACATCTTTAAATTTGCAAATTAAATTATTGACGGAAGTTGTCTTCAAACCCACCTTAACAGTTAAACTAAGAATATGACATGCACATTTTTGATGAAATATTCTATCATCCATAATAGGGTTTAGTGCACGTGTAAAATAATCAATAGATTTAATATTGTTGCTTGCATTTTCAAAAAAAAATTAAAATATTTTGTTCTCTAAATCTTTTTTCAAATTATTCTCATGTAATCCATTTATAATGGTTTGATAAATAATTTGTGCGGTGTGAGGATAATTCATGGTTCGAAAACTTAATATTTTTTTTGTAAAAACCAATCATGATCAATATAATGGGCAATAATAGAACTATAACTAAGACCATGTTTACCGGCGGTCCATATATCAGATGTAATTGATATTTTATTTGTTGCAACTGCAAATATGGCCAATAATTCACTTATTCGATCAACATATTGTTTTTTTAATTCAGATACCATTTTGTTATGATGAAACTTTTTGTATAATGGTTGACCACAGCCTCTAATTATCAATCGGACAAAATCGGTATAATATGCCATACTTATTGGTTGTTCTTTTTTCGCTATGTATCGAGCAAACTCATTTAACATTATTTTTTCATCATATTTGACAAGAGTTCTAGTACCGTCCGAGTTCAAACAATTTCGCTATGCCATACTTATTGATTAGAACACCGTCGAGGCCTAAAGTTTATTTGTAATAGCGCCACCAAGGTGCATCATAAGTTAGGGGAGCTCTCTTCCTTCTCTTGTCAGCTCCAGATTCGACCGGGGATTCCGAGACGCTTGAGTCAGGTGTTGGTGTGGAACATCCCGCACTCGTTGGATGTAGCGGTGGAAGTCCACCACTAGTTGTTGTATCGATATTATATTGAGAACTTGAAGGATATTGAGAACTTGGTGGATATTGATTAGAACTTGACGGATATTGGGAACCTGACGGAAATGAGGTCGAACCTTGTCTGGCACTAAAAGAAGTGATTTACGGGTTGTAATTAGGATCAACATGCGGTTGTGATGGATAATATTATTGTGATGAAATTTATTGATAATAAGAATGCGAGGGTTAGGATTTTGTTGATAGTATGGGTTCGGAGGGTTAGAACATGACATTTCTTCACCAAAAATTTCAACGCTCAATCGATGTGTCATTTTCTTCGGCATGAGAGGGATTGGGAGATGCCATTTGATATTGCTAAAAATATTAAAAAAATATAATGAACGTTATAAATACAAAAAAAAGGAATTAATTATTGTAAATTAAAAATACAACTAATGAAATAAAGAATGTAACAAAAAATAAAAAAATATAAAAAAAATAATTAAAAGAAACTAATGATAAAAAAATTAAAGAATGTAAATATTTATTTAAAAAATTAATTATTAAAGAATATTCTATAAAAAAAACTAATTATTATAAATTAAAAATATAACTAATTACAAAAAAATAAAGAATCTAATAAAAACTAATTAAAAGAAACGAATGGAAAAAAATGTAAATATATATTTAAAAAATTAATTACTAAAAAATATAAACTAATTATAAAATATAATATATACTAATAACTAACCTTTTTTGTCAGAATCGAAAGATTGTCAAAAGCCAAAAACTTTAAAATGAATTAATGACAGATAATATAACGAATGCTAAATTGACAATAATAATTAAATAACACTAATATAAATATTTTTGATTTTTTCTGGATAATGTAACAAAATTACTATAATAATATAATTAGAGAATTGTTAATATGTAACGATTAATGAATTAACAAGAGAGAGTTTTGTTTGGAGAATTAAGAATAGAGATAGAGTGAAGTTTTTTGTCTGAGGATATGAAATGAAATGGGGTGGTATTTATAGGAAAAAAATTGAATTATGATTTTTATTTTTTTTTGAATTTTTTGAATTTCAACGGGTTTAACGGTAAAGTGGGTCGGGTTAAACGGGTTGGATTTCTAGGTTTCTTGGGTCGGTTCAAGCATGGGTTATCACGGGTTGGACGGGTTGGGTCGGGTCGGGACGGGTCTAAAATGGGTCGGATCTAGCACGGGTTTTTTTTCAATTTTTTTGCCCGCGCCCGTGCTAGACTCGCCGGTTCTAACGGGTCACGGGTTTGAGCACGGGTCGGATCGCGACCACGGATCGAGTCGCGACCACGGTCAGATCTGACCCGGACGGGTTATTTTAACACTCTAAACCCCACTCATAGTGCGAGTTTGCTGGTATGATGTGATGGCATGATAGCCGCCGTATTAAAATTGGCTTTGGATCGAATGAAAATACCACTCTTTAGAAAGTTAGGATGGCTATTATGAAGAGTTAAATTTTCTATAAATGTTACTCTAAACTCAACATATAATTTTTTTTCACTTGTCATATTACACATATAAGCACCTCTCTATATATAGTCCCTAACATAACACTTTATCTACTTAAACATACTTAATACTCATTAATTCTACGATAATTTAGATGCATGACTTATACTATCCAAGACATCCATTGAAAACCTAACAAATTAACTTCATCTAGAAAGTATCAAATACACTTAATAACATACTTTGTCTATTTCACTAATTTAATTAAGTTTAATATCCAACAAAACTTCTTCATAAACTTAATTTTAAGAACTTATATTTTTCCTCATTAGTGTTGATTATGGTGTTTCTTCAATCTCCTCGTCTGTAGTTATTCTCTCTTGTCGATTTTTATAAACTTAACACTTGTCTTTCTTGTTAACTTATCTTCATATCATCATTGCACTTCTTCATAACTCACAGCGAATAGCGACGTCATCCATTGACGGCTTCTTCTCGATTTATTGAGCTAGAAAATCTAAAAAATCAGTCGTGATTTCATCTCACATGTCATCCAATTACATGACTTTTCAGGTCATGTATATGTGAGATTCACACCCACACCGCGACTTCATACCGTATTTTTTCATGTGGCTTCACACCACATATTCTCATGGTTTTCGCACACTTCCAGCAAAATATCTCATGATATTGCTAGTTCTCTTATCCTGACACTCATTGCACAGGCTATCATGAGTCATTGCTCACGTCGGCTTCACTCACCGATTCTTCGAAGACCACTAGCAAAAACTTCACCACGCTTTTGTAACATTTGTTGTTTGGTACATAACTCTCATCATTGATAAGTTTTTCTTTTTTTTCTTACAATATCTCTAAAACTATTTTCACGAAAAAGAATACCACAAAAAAATATTCTTTTTTTAACAAAAAATTAACACATGATATTTTTTCATTATCCCGACACTTTTTTTTTCTCACAAAAAAAATAAAATAAGGGGATTCAATTTTTTTCACTCATTTTTTTTCAATGCTCCTAACAATACAGAAAAACTCATATACTAAATTAAACTCAAAAAACACTCTTAACACTTAACTTCCTTTAAAACAAACATCGAGATTCACCATATTTTTTTTTTTTTTTGTTCGTCATGACAGGTCTCTCTTGATCACTCTGATTCCAAATGAAGAGTATAAAATTTCTATAAAAGTTACTCTAAACTCAACAAATAATTTTCTTTTTACTTGTCATATTACGCACATAAGCACCTCTATATATAGTCTCTTACATAACACTTTGTCTACCTAAACATACTTAATACTCATTAATTCTACAATAATCTAGATGCATGACTTGCACTATCCAAGACATCCATTGAAAACCTAACCAATTAACTTCATCTAGAAAGTATCAAATACACTTAATAACATACTTTGACTATTTCACTAATTTAATTAAGTTTAATACCCAACATATTCTTCAAAAACAAAAAGCTTGTTGATACAGAGCAAACACTATAAATAAATTACAATAATGATATGATTTTGTTTTCTGCAAAACAAAATACTTCTATTCAATAACAGAGAGCTGTTGAGAAGTGAATAATCAGAGAGCAATCACGTAACACGAAAAAGAAAAATTGAGAACAAGAACACATAGATTCTTTTACGTGGGAAACCCTCAAGGGGAAGAAAACCCACGGCCGCTGCCAAAACAGTTTTCACTAATACTCAAGGTTCGGTTACATACAGAATACATTGGAGATTATGTATATATATAAATAGAGTGGAGATAGCGTGAGCTTAAGCTCACGGAGGCCTTCCGTGAGCTTAACTCAAAAAACATATTAAATCATCTCGAAATTTTAATTTATCATTCTCATTAAATTCTTTATATGAAAATCTCATGGGATGCAAAAATTTGGAGCGTTTTGAGGTTTTTAAGTCACCGTTTTTAATTTTTTAAAATGATGTTCAAGTATTGAATATATTATTATTATTTTTAGAGCTGATTTTCAAAAATTAAAAACGATGACTTAAAAAGCTCAAAACGCTCCAAATTTTTGCATCCCATGAGATTTTCATATAAAGAATTTAATGAGAATGATAAATTAAAATTTCGAGATGATTTAATATGTTTTTTGAGTTAAGCTCACGGAAGACTTCCGTGAGCTTAATCTCACGCTATCTCCACTCTATATAAATATATATATATATAAACAAACTCATAAACTCTAAATCTTAATCTGGGCCATCGGTGAAAGAATTTCAATATAATTTGACTCTCAGAAATAATTTTCTCCGGGTTCAATAGACACCGTTCACAGGGAGCCGCCGCCCCCTGTCACCCCCCGCATACTTCTAGAATCAGGCCCACATACATAACAAGAGCATGAATATGAAATGGAACTATTGTTCTAACTTTTCATTTCAGATAATCTGACATGGTGCTGAAATTCATTTTGGCGAATCAATCCTCTACTTGTGGTACTGTTTACTCCATAGATGATCAGGATCCGTAATTAGAACAAGTCATTGACTAGCTATTTTATATCTAATTGTCCAGCACGTAGTTGATTGCACAAAAGTTTTAATCGGTACATACATCTCACTGGTTCTACGATATGTTCGATTAATGTTGAGACCAAGTAAAATAGATGATGGTGCTCGAATTAATGAATATTAGTTGGGTTTAATATGTCACTTGTTTTAACTTGTAGTCAATTGAGATTCCAATGGTCCATCAAAACCAGTGAAATGGTCCTCGATGAAAACATAACAAAATAGTTATAATTTAAATCAATTGGATAATTTTTTGTCAAACAAAATTGAGCCAGACATGGAAGGTAGTGCGGTTTGAAGTTTTCAATCAATCTTAATTGGGAGTCAAACTATTTTATTAATCTCATAGATATTGATATTTATTGTCATCTTAGTTTATACGTATGTGAGATAAATTAATTCCGAAATGCATCACTGGGGTAAACCAGCTGAACCAGAACCTTACTGTCAGAAGTCTCTGATGGAGGTGTCAAAATATGATGGCAACAGGATGTCTTTTGCTGTCAAGGCAAGTAATTAGCCTTGTTCATAATGTATACAAACTGTACATTCTGCAACTAGTATAAAATATTTCACCACCTGCAGTTCTTTTGCCACTTGTTTTCTGTTTCTAATGAAGAAAAGTGGGCTTCACATAAAATAATTTGACTCTCCAGGAACAACTCAATATGCTGAGCATCCGACCAGAAAAGTAACCAAAACAAATGCTTAACTTGGAAAGGACAGATATTATTTAGCTTGCCATATAGTGATTGATGGTGACCTTATTATGAACCAACATTTCGATCAACTTTCACATATTATATAGCAAATGATCCAATAACTCAACAACCTAAGTGTTTGCTATTTTACTAGAATAACGCTCATGACTTCATGAGTTCGACCCTCCATAAACATCAATTAAAATTTGGGCTAAGCTCTCATCTTTCTATCACAAAAAAAATTCACATACTATTCAAACTTGCATATCTTATGGTTCATATATCAAATTTTTTTGATTTACTTCGTGTTTTTCTGTGAGTTTTGACTCTTTACATATACCGTTAGTTATTATTTACTAGCTATATACCCGCGTGTTGCAGCAGACTCTTTTATTTAAACATTAAAATATTATAAGATAAAAAAATTCACATTTATCTAATATTAAATTATAAATTTAACAAATTATAGAGAAAACTTATAATAAAGACTATATTTAATCTTGGATGAGATATTTGCACAATATGAGTTAATGATTCATGATTTTTATGGCAAAAAAAGTAAATTATTCTAACATATATTATCACCATTAATTTCTTATCAAATATGCACAAAGTTGCTAAATAAAAAAATAATAGTATATATGGGAATGAAATGGAGAGAAAGAGGAGATCAATGGACGCGATCACAAACGTTCGATCAACTAAAAATAAATATTATCCATCTAATTGAGAGATAAAATGGGTATAATAAAAAATTACCATAACAAAAAATAGACCCTCCAATTCTTAGATGTTTTATATAATAATATAGATATCATACATAATTTAGATGAATACCATATAATAGTTAAACACAGAAGTAGAGAGTACAAGTAGTTAGCCCAAGTTCAAACCAGGTAAGAGCCCAGATTAGACTTGGGCTAGCATATGGTAATGTTTCTTCGGGCTTTCTGTATTTATAGTGTAGAAGTTACAACAGCAGGAATTGTAGGATGTATGATCTCAATTGGTTTGATTCCAATCCAAGGCGTTCGGAACCCTGTGGTTCTATAGCAAACTATTGTGAGAATCATATAAAATCATAATGGATTAGATCATATCATGATAATGGTAGTGGTAGTGGAAAATTATGACAACAAGTGTGAATTCCTATAGCTAACTCAAAGCTCCTACGAGAAAACATGGTTCTGGGATGAAACCTGACAAAAGTGAAAAGTCTCAGCCTATAATACACAACAAGGGGAAAACATTGGCCAGTCTCTCAGAAAACAGGCAGCAAATTACTGCACCATGTACCCGCTGGCATAGTGGCACATTCCCCATTTTTAGCCCTGCAAACTGACATAATGTCAGAGTGCAGGGGTGACATATGATATACCCCCTTAATAACTGGAAAGCATCAGCAACAGGGTTTCTTACACAGAGACCCATGAACTTATCAGAAATACCTCCTCTGACTATATACTTTTTTCATGCAAGCCCCCAATTTAACTGCCATGCGTTTCTCTAGGTCCTGATTATCATAAATTGCATGATTATCACCGCACCCACCCACAAAAAAAAAAGTCTACCACCGTCCTTTATTTTTTAGTAATAGGACCGTAGGGTTCTCCTTTTGTTTCTTGACTGATGACAAAAAAGTCGAGAAAACCTTAGTTTCTCTGATATTACTCTGGCTTTTGGCTTTTCTGAGGAAATTAGAGGTTGACATCAGTAATTTCATTCAAAGTACCTTGTCATACACATGCACAAATTCATGTCCATCATTAATATTTTATTTTTTATATGAAGTGAAGAAAGAAATAATAAGGACACTGCCTGATTCAGGTAGATAATGGCCACAATCGGGTATAGTATTAGTTTTCTAGTCTATTAGGGCAAGAACCAGAAAGCATAAAAAAAAAATAGAGAAGCCTCAGCGTAAAATCAAAGCAAGCACATCTAATCTAATTGATAAACATTCAAAAAGAATGTGATGTCTGGTCACTCCATGAACTTGAGACTACACAGCCAGAGGAGTTGATGTGGTGAGGGATGTAGTTGTAATTTTCATATAACACAGTCCCAGGAGAGAGATGATTGTGCACTCCTTCATATGTGGTGATAACATAGCATGGGTCATTTTTATCTCTTTCGACCCTTTTCTTCACCTTACATCCCTCCATTGTGCAGCGATAATAGTTTCTGAAATTATTTGTATGTCAAAAGATTGTTAATTAACTTTTCATCTAAATATTCTCACAGAATTGTAAATCCATGATAACTGATCCACCCTAATTTACTATTTAGAGCACTTCAAAGAATTAAACAATTTATTGTATTGATATCTTAGGGATATATTGGGTTATGCATGCTTTCCACCCTGGTTATTTTGGGTTTCTGTTCAGTCAAGGTTCAAGTTATCTATTTCATGCCAGTTCAGACTCGGTCCAGTTTTGGTCAAATATGTAAATAGGGTTCATTTTTATCTCAAATCTTTCGAACACAGTCTTGTTTCAAGAGCAAGGGTTCAGTTTTTTCTAAATATTTTTTATATGATGACCTGACATGTTTCAATACATGCCAGGTTTTGCTGATTCTGATAAAAAAAAATGATACCTTGGGTTTGGACTGTTCTTGACGGCCTTCTTGCCATACTTTCTCCACTTGAAGCCATCATCTAATATGTCTACCTCTGATTTTGTTCTGAATCCTATTCGGCTGCAGTGTGGCTCATTTGTTTTTGTTTTACTGGCCTCATTTCCACTAGGCACTCTGTTACAAGAAATTGTGTTAAAAATTTCAACAATTTGTAACACATTGGCAGACATTGTACAATCTAAATAGTTGCTGTTGTTTCTTGTTTTAGAAATTAACATAATGCAGAAATGTTTGACCTGCAAACTACTAAGACAGGTGTACTGGTATAGGCACAGACAGAAAGTACTGGCTTAGATTCCTTGAAATTGACTACAAGCCGTAAATGGTCCACAAAACCACGGTAGTAAAAAATGACACACTATGTACTGACATACTATAATCCCAAAATTGTATCAGGACAGAAGTACCAGTGTACTGTTGGAAATTCAGCTGGCCATAGCAAATCAATATGAACAGAAATATTCCAAATTTTGCACCGGACTGTGTCAGCACCAGTATACAATTTCATGTTTTGCTAACCATATCGCTTATAAATATGATCCATTCAACCACCATAGATCAGGGATTAACATTTGCACGCTAATTTAGGACTGGTATGGTATATATTGAGATCCAGGATATCAACTATTTAATTTAGGAGTATATGAATATACATCATGCTCTCTGTCTTCTCTTGCATGTCAGCACCTGATAAAATCTGACAGGAGGCTTCACTAGATCCGACGGGTTGGTCTGCACCGTTGGTTGCATATGATTGATCATGATAAGAAAATTCTGAAGCATGATTTATGCTGGAATAGAGAGAAGGATGAGAGTATGACATATTGCTGACACCTAATGTAGCCGCCATGCCTTACTAGTAGCTTCCACTCTATAATTTGGTGGGTTCATAAATGCAACTTATATAGGTACTAGGATTGTCAGTGCCACAGTGGTATTATTAGGCGCCTTAACAGTGATCTTAAAATATGGAAATTTGCTTTTGGACTCGGTCTTTGAATATAATGTGTGTTCCGTTTAGTGATGTTTGTCACTAAGATTAACTGAGACTAACTGACATAAAAGGCACAAATTTTTTTTTCAACTTTATACTAAATATTAAATTATATTTTATATTCGAAATTAATTATATACGAAGAAAATTATTCTTGATTAGCGTAAATAAAAACTATCTTATGTATATTTACTTATATATACATATTTTTTTGGTAAAAGTTTAAAAATACTATGGTATTATTTATGAGAGACTTACAATGATTTTTGCTATTCGATAATAAGAGCATGTAAAAATATTTATTATGGTTTCAGAACTAGTTCGTATTCTGTGCTAAGAAAAATTCTCTTACAATACTAATTATTATAATAAAATTACATTTTAATTTTTAAAAAGATATATTTTGATGTCCATTATTCCATATGAGTGTGTGCATTAATGCAGTGCATACATTTAATGGTGGAATGAGTGTATCCAAATATAACACATAGTAAGGATAATTCCATGGGAAGGTTCTCGGGAGGTACTTGTTAACATCACGTGTCAAAATCCTTTGGCCATGAATATATTATCATGATCATATCCAATAAGAACAACCTATACATAATTTCTACGGCACTTTTGGTGTTGTAAACTATGTATATCATAAAAGATTTTATTGCATCGGTTTTGGATATATGATTTTTTACAAATATTTTTTTCTAGGAGATCAAGGCAATAGAATATCATCTAAAGCACAAGAAAAGATTTGGTTCTCCTCTTTGCTCTTTTAAATCAGCAATAAGGTTTGCCATCTGCTCCCATTTTTTATTTCAGATGCTAAAGAACTTTTCATATTCTCTTTTTTAAACTACATGGATCATAATATATTAATATGTACTCGATACAATTGTTCACTCTTGAAATTGATATATCAAATTGGCTATCTTTTAAAAAGAAAAAGAAAGGAAAATAAAAAAAAATGACCATCTTATAAAATTGATATATCAAATTTTAGCCATCTTTTAAAAAGAAAAAGAAAAAAACAAAAGAAAAATAATTTCTTTAGAAGAAAGACAAATTAACGCTCTATCAGCAGCCTGCCACGCAGATCACCCATGAATTGGAAGCATGCGGAAATGTAGTAACATTTAAAACGATGTATATCTTACCTATAAATCGTCAGGATGATAGGTACTGACTGCTAAACAAAAATTGCTTATTTTGTCCCTTTATTCTAGAGGTGGCAATCGTATGGGTCGGGTCGGGTTTGGGTTCGAACGGGTCGGGTCGGATAAGTTTGATCAAAAAAAATTATCAGGTTATGGGTCGGGTACGGGTCGATTCGGTCCGGGTCGGGTTGGGTTTCAGGTCGAACACTATCGGGTTTTTTTAGGTCTCGGGTCATTTTGGGTCGGGCCGGGTTGGGTTTCGGGTTATTATGAGCTTAGATCATTTCAGGCTTCGAGTCATTCGGTTTCGGATCATCTGATATCGGGTAGTCTTGGATTTCGGGTTGTTTCAGATCGGGTCGGGTTCTTTTTTGTCATGTTTTATTTCAGGTCGGGTCGAATTTCAAGTCAGGTTGGACATCGGGTCATTAGATTTTAAAAAAAATCAATTAATTTAAGTAAAATACACAATAAAAGTAATAAAAATTAAAAAAATTATGCATGAAATAAATATACAATACATAATTATACTTCAATTGTATTTAATTTTTTTTAAATCGGGTCGAGTCGAATTTCGGGTCGATTGATCTTGGGTCATCTCGGGTTTCGGGTCGGGTCAGATTTCGAGTCGTCTAATTTCGGGTTGTCTCGACTTTCAGGTCGTTCGAGTTCGAGTCGGGTCAGATTTCGAGTAGTCTAATCTTGGGTCATCTCGGGTTTCGGGTTGTTCGGGTTTGGATCAGGTCGGGTCGGGTCAGGTCTCGGACACTTTAATTTTGAGTTATCTCGGGTTTCGAATCGTCTCGGGTCGGATCGGGTTGGGTCGGATTCGGGCTCGGACAGGTTTTTCGGGTCGGATTCGAGCCCGAACAGGTTTTTCGGATCGGGTCAGATTTTGAGTATCACGTGTAGGATCATTTATTTAAATAAAATGCTTAAGCTAAGGAACAACGCAACTGTGTCAATAAAATAAATATGGGCCACTACATTTTGGACAATAATAGGGCAGCGTATAGTATATTAAATCATTGATATCAAGGGTCGCAGTCGGATGAATTGATTGAATTTGGACTGGATTATATCAGAATTTCATTTATATTATTTTTATTTTATTTTATTTTTTGGAAAAAAGTGGCTGGCACCACCGATTTAATATGAAATCAATAGAAGAAATAAGAATTTGTGAGAAGAACAAACGACCAAACAACTAATGGATGTCTCCTCAAAGTATTCTACGGTAGATCATAAGCTAACAATATCTATTATAGTTTATCATCCTAGAAAACTTTGAAACTAAAATAGATATGGGCTAAAGTTTGTACTGAAAACAACTTCGTTTATATTATTCTAATTTAGTTTGTACGAAAGTATCTTCATCTCACGGATCCGTATTCACTGCCGTAGTTTATTGTTATATATCTTCGGCCGTAGAGTGTCCCATTTGAACGGTCCAATTTAGTTTGTAGGAAAGTATCTTCATTATGTTGCATATGGAAAAAAAAAATTCTAAAACTAAATCACAAGAATATAAAAAAGTTATAATCCATATGTATATTATTTTTTTACTTTTTGTTTCCTACTAAAGTTAGAGACCAATCTAATGGCAAAACAATCCTCTATATATCATTGTTTAATGGTACTTGGACAAATTAATTAGTAAAATATTATAGTTGTTATCAATTTAAGTATCTTCTCGTAATTTATATGGTTTTAGTAATGGAATGGCGCCCATCCACATTGTTATTTTCAAAAAAAAATCAATTTAAGTATCTAAATGTATGTCAATCGCCTCTAAAAAAAATGAGAGCTCTACAATTCCTTCTCGTCTCATCAACCTCACAGAACTCAAATCTCGATAGAATTTATTTCCAATCAAGATCAATACGTTCTGCCAAATACCGATACCAAAGCGCTAAAAATTACCATTCAAGTTTCTACTGAAAAGAAAAATATAATATTTTAAAGAACTACATATATACTATAACTTATACCTTATATATTATGTTTTTTTTATCATTTTCTTGTAAATAAATCACTATTTTGTGATCATCTTTAATAAAAATTTGGAGGTTTAACCCTCATCTTTTTTTTCAAAAAAAAATGATACGGAATCGTCCATTTTCATATATCATATGGTTGAGATTGAACACGATTGTACTACAACTCCAACTGAATTCATACTTTTTTCTATGACAGACACTTACCACAAAATTTTTGTCTCTAATGAATGAGGTCCGCTCTAAAATAATAGTCTTTATAGCTGTAACTTGAATTTCACTCTGATAATATAATCCTTAAATAATTAATTAATAATATAAAATTTTAAATATATTTAATAAAATTTCACATTAAAGAAAATTTAGACACAATATTTTTAAATACTAAGTAGTAATGATAATTATAATAATAATAGTTATAATAATAAATAATATAACTAAATACATAATAATCTATAAATGATCATATAAAAAAATAAATCATTTTAAAAGTTAAGTTTCACCTTAAGTATATTACATATATTATTTTTAATGAGAAGAGAAATTATTTTATATGCTTAGATTCAAAAAAATAAAAATGTTTAAACAAAATCAATGATAAAAAAACGATGATATGATATACTTGAAAAGTTAAAATTTTAATTCTCTTTCCGTATTAAAAATTTGGGCCATCAGAAATTAATCTGATGCTGACTGTTGTTATTTTACGACAGCCAATACACATCCAACCCTACCCTATTCACGTCCATTTCAAATGGGTTAAAAACCCAAGCTCCATGTAAACCATCTATTATCCAGACCATTTTCTCTCAAAATGAATTGTCAGAATCTATTACTATCAGACTATCAGTCAGGCACCGTCCAATCACTCAAACCCTATAACTATATTATGGGCCCATTTTGTTTCCCTAAACTGAAAAAAGGTCAAGAAGGACAAAATAGGCCCAAAATAGTTTAGTTAACAGTTCGCTTTAATACAGCCCAGAATGCGTAAACGAATCCTACTAACCAAACTTCGAATGCCATCTGAGAAATGGAGGAAAAAGACATTATTTTTTAGGCGATGCATGTGAAATAAAAATAACAATAAATGCTTGCAATTGGTTAAGTTCAATCGGCATGTAGTTAATGTAATAATGTGTCAAAAAAATATCATTTTTTTTCATTTGTATTAAAGATTTTCCTTTATATTTTCCTTTCTTGTTCCACTGAAGATTGCAAACATCGAATTTGAGATCATACACTTTTTCTAGAGTTCAATGGTTTTCTTCTGGTGCGAGTGGCCTTCTAGAATGATTACACAAATGGCTTATATTTTTAGCTGCATTGTATTTACAAGACAAAAAATTAGTTTTAAAAGTTAGTACAAGTTGGTCATAATGTTTGTGAAAGATAAACAGCAGAATGAACTGGAGACTGCAAATTTTTGTCTGAGCAAACTACACAGAATATACCCCTGTGGCTGTCTCTTTACTCATGGATAAAATAATTTGGATGTAAAAGAGTATTTATCTTCTGAACAGCTAAACAGTTATCGCATTAGTTTTATTTTTATATTTTATTGTTTTCTTTCATATTTAAACAGTGGTACAGATAATGTACCAGCTTTTTTAAAAAAAAAAAAAAAATCATAGTTGTCCATCCCAATTTTACCCATCATCATGAAAGAGACCCTTGTTACATCTCATCCATAAGACTGGAAACTTATAACCTATAGTTGCCCATGATGAAAATCAAATTATTCACAATAAACTAAAAACTTTTTTTTTGAAGTAGCAGGTGAATAGCCTACTATATAATTTTATTAAATCAAATTAAAAAGAGTTGAACATATTGAGAGGAAGAGAAAAAAAACAAATGAGATTGAAATACAAGCATTGCCATGAAAAGATACAATAATAAGAAAAAAATAGTGGCTGGATTCCTCATATCAACCAACAATTGCGTCATACTCATTTCTCTTTGCTAGTTAGGACAGTAGTGGATGACCTTTCTCTAATTGGGTGGGGATATGTAGGACTGGAGTTGTTTAGGATTTGGGATAAGAGCTAGGATGATGTGTGGTTGGCTATGATCAGGGAAAAAAAGGGCTGAAGAGGGCATTATCAGTCGGATAAGGAGGAGGAGAGGGTGAAGAAGAGGTAACCAACAGTGGTACCAGTCCATACCAGTTGGTCAATTCACAAAGAATAATAATATCAAGACATCAAGGTAGAACCATCACACAAATCAGAGGTGCACCGCATCATTGGTATCAACTGGTATTGACATATAAGCATACTGGTTTAAAAAGATAGTTCCTGTTAGGATGTTTAAGAAGACCCAGCACAGGATGTTGAGAAAGGAGAAAGGTATTCCAACGAAGCGGCTGTAGAGAGGTAGAGTTTAGCGGGGCTTTACAGGGGATAACAACCAGAGTCGCGGACTCTAAACCCTCATACCATGACAACGACAACAGCACAAACCTTGGAGTGCTTCGCCAACAACAAATCGAAACCTGAAGCTTGTAGATTAGAGGAAAAAGAAGAAGGGGGTAAAATCATACCTGTAAGTCGACCAAGGATAGATGGGAAATATCACCCGAGAAAAGAGCAGTGAGGCGGAGGGACTACGACAGATCGAACAGAGAGGGACTGCAGCAGATGAGAAGGTCAAAGTTGATGCTGTTGTCGTCGTCGGCATCCCGATTGAAGTTGTGACTGTGGACAAAAAGGAAAGGGCCCCTCAAAACAGTGTGAGGAGGGATACTTGGGCCCGACGAGCAAGATGGCGGCTAGGGTTTGGAGCAGTGCTCAGAGGCAGTGCTAGGAGAGGTGGAAGAGAGTTAGGTGAAGACGACAGAGGCGAAACGGATCATCGTCGTCGGATCAGGTTGCAGTCATCGGAGGCACAGGTGGCAGATTTGAAAGACGAAACCCATAATACTTGACCCAGAATACTTGTATTTCAAATCGGAATGGAAAGAAGAGAAAGAGGGGAGAAGGTAGAAGAAAGGAAGAGGCTGAGACTAGGGTGGCGGGGGAGGCCAGTGAGCGACCTCCCCGCCTAGGGTGTTTCGTGAGTGACCTTTGGTTCGCCTTTTCGCTTTCGCGTGTGAAGGGCCAATGTTTCTAAGTCGCTCAAATTTAGGTGCGCTCTCTTTCTTACATTCAAGCTGAGAAGGAAAATTTCAAAAGATCTATAAGAAAGAGAGAGAACACTTGCGGAAAAAAAAAGTTGAGCTGGTTAAGAAACCAAAATGTCAGGCTTAGTGAAAAAAATCTCTTTCAGATCATTAGTATATATATTCATTGAAGATCTGATACATATGTACAAATTGGTGGTACATAACAGAAGTTCTGTTCTAAGATGAAGAAATCCATTCGTTTGAATGGTACATACAATTAACAGTTACAACTTGCAGTGGATAAACTAAAGAGCACCAGAACCAACCCTCTATAGAAATCAAATAATGAGAGGAGATGCGTGTACAAATTCAAGATTGAGAAAAAAGGATATGAGAAACCAGCTAGCTGTCTGGGGGTCCTGTGCATGAGAAAGATAAGCTCCTAACTGCAACCTTAACTGCACCAACAGTCCCAAACTGCCACATTTCAGGACTAATCCCATTTAATTCCCCTTTGGATGCTTCGTCTAGTATTGCTCCTATATAGTATGCAATCTGCCCCTAATAAATATCTTTATTAGAGATTTAAATCTAAGGATATGCTTTGGATTTGTCTAAATTACCATCAGCTTGAGCTCTAACCTTTCCAGTTGCAGTTCGTACAGGTGATATGTGAAATAGATTCCAGAAGGAGCTTCCATCCTTTCTGAGAAAAAAAATAACAAAGTCAAAAATAGAATTTGTTTTTACTATAAAATGAAATTTACACAAATAGACACACCTGTAATTCAATAATCGCACTGTACAAGATTTCTCAGCACCAATACTCTCATTTATCTGCTTTAATAAAAGAAAACGGTGTAAATTTGAATTCTTTAAAAATAAAAAATAAATAAACAATAATCCCACATTTTTTTCCAAGCTTCATTTCCCTAAATTAATATTGCAAAACCATTAGGCAAGCCAGTGAAATTAGAACCATGTGACAATTTAATATCTGGTTCACATAGAATGTACCCGGTGCAAAGCTTTTGGGCAAGTTCCAGGTCCATTCAGAAATTTAGAGTTACGCCCCAAGACTTCACATCTCGAATAGCCTGTGCATGGTAAAAAAATAATAATTAAAGTATAAACTACTGCCATGAGAAATGGCATATAATTACTATTTAGAAAAAAGAAGGAACAGAAGTAATCTCTAAAAAAAATTAAAATCTTTAAATAATTGGAAGTTATCATGGTTTTTCCCTTGTTTTTCTCATTGCAAAAATAAAGACTATAAGGTATATCAAGAAGAACAGTCTAACAACAGATATACACATCCACATTAAATCCAAAAAAAAAAAATCAATAACTGCATAGTAGTATATGGGAATATGTAATAAACTACAAGGATAGTATAAATTTACCCGTTAATCTAAAAAATGCATCACTCGCATAGACAACAGGCATGCCAGGTAAATGTGGGTCAGACCTACAAATTCATATAATGTTTGACAAATCAGTCCCATATGCAAGAACACCTTTTATTAATATACAAATAGAACTCATAAATGGGTTCAAGTATTGAGGCATTTGAGCACTACACTAACTATGAAGCCCATAGAGCCTCCATTGTTTTCATCATTATTTAGCAAAATATTCCCCAATAAGCCTCAAATATTGAAATTCCATTTCAGCAATTACACCAATTTGAAGTAACTTGAGTACAGTAATATGCAATAAGGCACTATTCAATCAGAAACAGACAAGGAAGCACTAAAGCAAGGCACAGACCTCAACTTAGCTAACCTAAAAGAAAGGTGCCAATTTGGGTCAGACGAGTATTGGCAAAACGCTTATTTGTTAGAAGCAAAAGTAGCTTTGAAAGAGAAAGCAGAACTTACAATAAAAAGCTCTTATTGATTCCACCAAGGGAGAGTTTCAAGCATGAGCTAAGTGCAGGGATGGTGCGGGGTCTGCAACATTGCTTGGTACTTACTACCAGGCCAGTAAGCTTACTGTACCGATTAAGAGCCAATATGATATTATTGGCTGAATTTAATGCTTGTTCCTTCTCCCATTCACCAGCTATACATGTTTCACCATCTTCTGACACTGTATCAATCAACTAGCAAGAATACTTCTTTTATGATCTTGTCTTTTTAGTTTGTCCAATCAAACAATATTTTACAAAAGCAAAAGCTTAATATTTGACATCTGTAAAGCTTTGGTCTCAATATGACAAGAATCGAAGTAATTGCATGCCAAGTATTAGCCAATGCTTTTACAAAATGACCTAATATAATTTGACTTCCATAAAAGGATATATAACAAGAATTTAACAGATTTGCCCTGATTAAACAACGAATTGAGTTAAAACTACATAGGACCAATGAGGGGCCTAAAAGTGTCCCAAAATTCATATAGAAAACTAGAACTGTTCAGAACACAAATTAGAAGATAAGTATGGTCCCAGTAAGTTCTGAACATTTCACATATCAGTCCTGACTTGTACAGAATCATGATCCAGGTATCACAGTTCTTGCTTAATTATATAGTTGCTTTAATTATCATGCCAATTGTCACATAACACTCAAGTAAATACATAACAGCTGTAGAACTCGAACAATTTACTAAAAGGGGGTACAAGCCACAAATGGAACTGACCTCTGTTGCACGCTTTATCAAACACCTTCTGGGCATGAGAATCACACTCCATTCTAACCTCATCCTTACAACCCCTCAACAAAGTTTTGCTACACGCCCCATGTCGCATCCTTGGCCGCCTCACAACTGGCACCTGGACCGCAAAGAAGTGTAGCACGCTTCCATCCCCTTCCCCAAACACCGGGCTCATGTGAAACAACACCTGGTGGCGCGTACCATCCTTCTGATAGTTCATCAACGTAACTTGAACTTCTCGTTGAGTTCTGACAGCCTCGCGGATCTGGGAAACGGATCCACGATCCGTTTCGGGACCCTGAAACATGCGCGGGTTCTTGCCAAGGATTTCTGACTTCTCATAGCCTGACATGGAGAGAAACGATTGACTGGCGAACACTATCGGGTGGCCCGAGATTTCCGGGTCCGTTATGAGAAAGCAATCCGATAAGTCGTCGAGAGCTTCGAGTACCCAATCGGAGTAGCGAGAGGTGAGCGATAGCCGGAGTGGCTCTGAGTCGGAACTGGAACTGTCCATTGTTGCAACGGGAAGTGATGAAGGCGGATAGGGAAGAAAAGGAATAGGAATGAAGTGTGCATGGAGAGCGAGAGAGAGAGAGAGAGAGAATATCTATGGAGGATTGGTGGTACCGTAACTGGGAGAAAATAACAAATTGGTGGATATTTGAAGATAGAGAGAAGGAAGCTGGAAGCTGGAACCTGGAAACAGTGGGCAGTGGGCACTGGGAAGTGGGAAGTGGGAAGGAAGTCGAATGATCGAAGAGGCGTGGCACTGGCAGCAAATTACAGATAGCGACGTCCACAGAGAACCTAGAACTGTTCATGTTTCCTCATCATCGAATCAATGAGTTTCTCATTGATTTAACTCATTAAATTCGTTATTATTTTATTTTTTATGAACTGAAGAAGGATTTTTAATTTAGAAATTATGAAGGAGGGTTGCTAAATTATTTACTCGATTTCAAAAATATTAATAATTCAATCATTTAAGCGTTGAAGGAGAAAATCACTAATTTATCAATATTTCTGAAACTCTCAATATAGTGATATTAAATAGATTCACAAATGGTTTCGGTGTTGGAGTGGAATTTTTCTATTCCCAAAAGTTATCTTGTGCACGCCAAAAATGTTTAGAAATAAAATCTGAGATGCTCCAAGAGGATAGAGAAGTAATTGTTAATGTCTTTTTTTTCTTTTTGAGATCCTGTTAGTGTGTTATTATAACGGGATCGAACTGATATACTGAGAAAGTTGTGGATATCATTATTTATATGCATTTCATTATATAAATTATATGAGGTATTATATATATTAATAATTTTAATATGTAATTTTGTGTATTCTGTTATCATTATGTAATTTAGAAATGTTATTATATTTGTATATACTATATGAGTTAAATAATAGAAGTATTGTACGAAATAAGTAATAATAAAAACAATAACAGATACAATAACTTATTTACTAAATAAAGTAAAGTTTGATGATGAGGAGGAGGAGGATATCTCAATTTTTTTTAATTTTATCTAGAAAGGAATTTGCTTGTTGCGCGGGACCATCTTAATTTGCATCGTCTATATAAGATATGTTTCATATATTTAATATTTTTAGTGAAATAAAATGTACAAATTTATTTCTTTCGTATTTTGTTATATAGCATAAATGTGTCTGTTTTGTTGCAAGAAATTAAAATCACATGCTACGGCCAACCGACATGGAGAGAGTTCGGGACATAAATATTACTAGATGAGCCCGGAGCATTAGGAGTAAGTAGGTTAATCCACATCTATTAATATAACTAGTGAAGAATTTGTGTTATTTATGAGTCTATCTAAATTCTTAATATGATAAATATTATATAATTTTTAATATTTTCTGTATTGTGTTTTATTCATTCTTCGCGGTTTTTTATTATTTAATTAATATTATTTTGATGTAGAAAAAAAATATAAATATCATGTGAAAAATAACTTTACATCTAAAACATTTGCAGTGTTAAAAAAATGATATTTATCTTTCTTACGGAGGCACAATTAGAACTTCAAAAATAAAAAAAGTTATACTGGTTATTACACTTTTTAGTTTTATGAAGGGTATATATATCTGATATTTCATTCAAATGAATGGATACCTCCCTCTTTATAATAGTATAGATTATTATATCATAAATTGTGACGTGGGATCTTGACCATACATCATAAATTATATATAAATTATTTAACTCTAAGAATCTTTGTCGTTACAACTTTGTTAACGTGTTCTATTTGGTTTCTGGCTTTTTAATAAATTATTTTTTTCTAATAATAGCATGATATGATTATATAATTTAAAAGATCAATGTCATTTAGAAAATCTAACATTGATGTCATTTTTTAGAATAAAATAATATAAATTGATGAAATGATTAATTAATCATGAATTAGGATAATTAAAAAGTAATGACCAACATAATAATAATATTATATAGTCTCACGGAAGCTATGACCTAGCAATAGTAATAATGGAGATCGGAGGAACAAATTTCAACAAAACTAGCTTGAGATTTAGAATTTAAAAATAACATCTGAGTGAAATCTATGTGCTTATAGCATTATACTAAGAAAAAAATATTAAAAGGTTGATAAAATTGGAGTTAATATATAAATTTTGTTGCCATATCATTATTATTATCAACTATTTTGGCTATTAGCATACTCTATTGACTAGTTAATTTTTTTAATTTCTCACTGCTTGACCTCACATATCCTTCACTAGACTTTTAAATTTAAAGTCCATAAGACAAATACAAAAGTCAGTAAATCGAAACTATGAAATAATAATATAATCTTATTTTTTAGTCCTAGTCTTACAATAAATAAGTAGAGTAGACGACGCTCCAATAAACTTTAGATAAAACTACAAATGAAATATTGAAGTTGAAAATTAATATATGTTAATAATGCTTCAAGAATAATAAAAAAAAAAACTCTGCTCCGCTTTATACTTCTGTTTAAGTCACAAAACTATAAAACTAGAAATGCCACCGTTCTAAAATTTTGAGAACCCACTAAATTTGAGTGCTCGTGGTATGCACACGCCATGCTCCCGGAGCATTCGAAATGCGGTGCTCACAGGTTGATGGTTTAGGCTATGTTTGGCATCAAACCTTTCTTCCGGAAGAAGACGCAAAATAACAATTTCGGAAGAAATTATCTTCTAGTCTATTCCAAATTTTTGTGTCGCCGTTTGGTAACATTATATAAGATGAAGAAATAACAAAACTGGGATTGAAAAATGCGTGCACATGGGGATGGAAGAAAGAAATAATAAACAATAGATTGATATCCTAATATGTGTAGATGATGAGAGAAAGAAATAATAAATAAATCAAAAGATGAGAAGTTCAAGGAAGATTTTTATCTTTCTTCCGGAAGAAATCATCTTCCACCTAGATGCTGGAAGAAATTTTTTTACTTATTTTGGGAGAAGTTCCACCTTATTCCATATCCGTTTGGCAATTTTTCTTTCAGAAGAGACGCTATTCTAGTTAATTCCGGAAGAAAATGTGCTGCCAAACAGCCCCTTAAGAAATTCCGAGTTTAGCAGATAAAACAACCGGAAACCAATCCACTAAAGAATAAAGATCAAGCCCGGTTCTCTTTGGATCAGTTGTTTCTCATTCTATAAACGACAACAATAGCGAGTCATGGAAACCCCATTATTTCAAACCTCTAGTTACAACAAAACGATTTAATGCATAGTAACAAGATTCGCGAATAATTTGTGAATAATTTATTTTTCATCCATAGCCGGATGTTTTATAAATAATTTGTCAGTTTAATATACATTGCGTTTTTAGTAAAAAAACGTTTTATTTATGAATTATTCGACAAAAAAATATATTATATATTATTTTATATGAAATTTTATAGTTTTAATATATTTTTAATATTTTATCATTATAATATATATTATTTATATTATATAAAACGAACTATCGAATTATATCCATATTATATCCGAACATCGAATTTTTGACCTCGCCAAATGTTTCCTGAATCACGAACTTATCAAATCATAATGAATGATGAGTACCCGTTATACGATCGTTTAGTAAGACCTGGTGGCATGTACGAACAAATGAATTGACTACACGTAGCATATAAGTCATTTATTAGCACAAAAAATATCCTTAAGTTTTAGATATTTTTAAGCCACCTGTCAAATTGTTTTGGACCATGTTCGACGAATTTATGCATCTCCGCCTTCTCGCTGGGGAATTCTATTTGATAAATTTATCAAGTGGAAATTTGAAATAATTATTTGACTTTTAAAGAACGTCATATATTTTAATGAATTGAATTTGGGATTAAATTAAATTAGTTAGATGTCTGAAAATAACAGCTTGTGCCAAGTTGAGGATGTGGAGAACCGAACCGGGGAAGGTTGGTACCAAGGGAGGGAACCGCAGGACCACGAGCTAAGAAAGAAGTGAGGAAGAGAGTGAAACATCTGGGTGTATCTGTGACCACTCATTTACAGCCACGTTTGTGGTCATCGTTGTTTGTTAATGTCATAATAATTTTGTGATTCGAGAAATATTTGGTGACATTAAAAATTCGACGTTCGGATATAATACGGGTATAATTCAGAAATAATTTATTTCATATAATATAATAAAATAATATATTATAATGATAAAATATTGAAAATATATTAAAAAGTATAAAATTCCATTTAAAATAATATATAAAAAAAATGACCCAAAAAACCTACTGTATATTAAACTAACGAATTATTCGTGAAACATCTGATTATAGATGAAAAATAATTATTCACTAATCTTGTTACTATAATGTCAAGTGGGTGATGGCTCTCAATAAATCTCGACTTCTCTGCTTCACGTCTTTGGGACTTCCCAATTTTTTGTTTCAAATTCATAAATATATAGGTGGGATACACTGACAACTATCTAGTTTAATAATTTTGACAACCAATTTAATACAAATTAATAGAAAATAAATACCAACATATTTTTTTATATATTATTATATTTTTCTAAAATGGGGCCACTTTTGTATCATGCGTACATTAATACTCAACATGAATTGATTGTGTTTCAAATTTGATACAATTTAAATGTTATTTAATATTTCATCATAAATTATTAAATTAAAATTCTTAAAATCATCATATAATTTTAATGATATTTAATGAAATATCAAATGACACTCAAATTGTATCAAAATTGAAACATAATCAATCCATAAATTTAAAAATATATTTGTAAAGTTTTTTTATTTTTAAGATTTTCTATAAATCTATATTAAGTTGGTTGTCAAGGATGTCAAACTAAATAGTTATCGGGTATCCCTACCCTAGACACACACAAAGAGATCTAAATTTCTAATCCTTCTAATTATGTTGCATTATTAATATTTTTTACTATTAGTTTAATTTAAATCTCTTCATCTATCTTGATTCAAAGACTAATGTATAATTATTCTCTCTTCTTACTTAAAATATATTTACAATTTAATACTTAAAATGATTCATTTTTTATGTTATTGTGTACAAATTATTATATACTTAATTTATATTTTTTATTATTATGAGTTGTGCTATTGTGATATGCGTAGCATAGATATTCTGTATGCTATGCATTATTTCTTTTTTTTTAAAGTTCAAATGTCGATCTAATCGCTCAAAATGATTTTCATATGATAATCTAGTAGTAAATTAAATTTTATATTTTTTTAATTTTTTTACTATTCTTTTAAATAGTTGGACAATTGCTCCCTTTAAATAGTTCATAATAATTAAATCATGTGATTTTCTAATTATATGAAAAATAGTAAAAAAATTTAAAAAGAAAAATAAATTTTAGTTTACAACTAGATTTTTATATGAAAAATATTTTGGACAATCGGATCGACCATTTAAACTTTAAAATGAAGAAATATTATGTAGCATACGGATCATCCGTATTATGCATAGCATTATAGCCTAACTCTATTATTATTATTTATTTTTTCAGGATGAAGTCCTAATATTTAAACTGAGTAATTGATGTATATCGATTAGTATCATTAGTTCATATCCTGTAGCTCGTAGAAACTTTTTGTTTTGAGTGCGGTGTATGAACGTTGTTCCCCTCTAATCCATTGTATAGTCAAATTACTTCAATTAACACATACTTATTTTTTTCGCAAGTAAAAGTTGCTCCGAGTTGATTACAGAGGGTGATGGGAGTGAAGGGGGAAAAAAGGATGGAAATCGAACGGCTGCTCCTGAGCTTTTAAGGGTTAGAACTTAGAGGAAGGAAATAATGAAACTTTTTCTACAGAGTTTTGGTAGAATTGTTCATTCTTGATTCGGGACATAAAAATATTAACCATTTAATATTTCTCTCTTCTATCTCTTCATTTCACTGTTATAATATTTAATATATGACCTAATAATTATAAGCAAAGTTTATTTATAAATAAATAATTAAAAAATATATATGGAGGGTGTTTCTGCCTAGAAAATCGTTATAACAGTTCAGTAATCGTTATAACAGTTCATATCAATATTCAAAAATATTCTAAGACAGAAACATTCTCAAAAAAACCAGAGTGTATCGTTATGTAATGATTCAGTAATCATTACAACGATTAATGAAACGTATAACGATTTGATAAATCATATAACGTTTCAGCTTAGTTGATCCAATGGTTATTCTTTCTAAACCGTTATAATGATTCGTAAACTGTTATAACGGCTCAGGCCGAAAAATAGTTTCTTCAGCTGGTTCATAAGATCTAATTTATAAAAGGATCATAACTCTCAGTAATGAGATAACATAATTTGATCCATCTAGCAAAATCATTACTCTAGAGAGCTTACTAGTCATATACAAAGTGAGAGAGATAATCGAAGAGATTGATACACTCTATTAGCAAAATTCTTGTTCAAGTTCAATCTTACTTTTCTCTATTCTCCCAACTTGATCCTTCGTGATTTTCTTGAAAACATTCTTTTGAGCTATAGTGCTCATCTTTTCTTGAGTATGTTATCACTCACTTAACTCCGTCTGTGTGGACTAGTTTCTACACAGTCTGTCCCAAGCCAGAATAAAGGAGGAGGGTTGCGGTAGGTGTGGCGAGCCCTGCACTAAAACAGTCAATCTTTATGGAAATGAAACCCAATCAATTTTCGTTGGGGCGTCACCCTCTTAGCGATGCGCCATATTGGAACCCGGATATGGTGATAAGAGAACAAAGGTCGGGTCGTCACCGCCTTAGTGGCGCGCCATATTGGAACCCGAATATGGTGATAAGTGAGCGAGGGCCGGATCGTCATCACCTTAGTGACGCGCTGCATCGGCGCCCGGATGTAGTGTCAAATGAACAAGGGTCTTCGTATTTGACTCGACGAGTGCGAGGGGCAAGGAAGCTAGTCGGGGAAAGTAGGATTCATTTAGGTAGTTGGAATGTAGGGTCCTTAACAGGTAAGTTAAGAGAGTTAGTTGATACTGCGATTAAGAGACACGTTAATATCTTATGTGTTCAGGAGACTAAATGGACGGGTCAGAAGGCTAAGGAGGTGGAGAATACAGGCTTTAAATTGTGGTACACGGGAAAAGAACGAAGTAGAAATGGTGTAGGCATCTTAATTGATAAGAGCCTCAAGAATGAAGTTGTCGCAGTTAGGAGACAAGGGGACAGGATCATCATGATCAAATTGATTTTTAGAGATTTGATCTTGAATGTCATCAGTGTGTATGCCCCACAAGTAGGTTTGAGCGATGATGTCAAGAGACGATTATGGGAAAACTTAGAGGACATGGTTAGAGGAGTGCCTAGCAGTGAAAAACTCTTCATTGGAGGTGATCTTAATGGTCATGTTGGCACGGTTAGAAGGGGGTTTGAGAGGGTACATGAGGGTTTTGGATATGGCGAACAAAATCAAGAGGGAGAAGACATCTTGAACTTCGCTATAGTTTATGACCTCATGGTAGCGAATACCTTCTTTAGAAAGAAAAAATCGCATTTACTTACTTTCAGCAGTGGCCAACACTCGAGCCAGATCGATTTTGTCCTGACTAGAAGGGAGGAGAGACCAAACTGCATGGATTGTAAGGTTATACCTGGCGAGTGTGTTGTCACACAACACAAACTTTTGGTGGCTGATTTTTATTTTCAGGTATGTGTTCGGCAAGATAGAGGTACGAAAATAACGAGAATGAGGTGGTGGAAGTTCAAAGGGGACGTTTCTCAGGTGTATAAGAATAGAGTTATTGCAGAAGGATCATGGAACGAAGGTGAGGATGCGGATAATTTGTGGAAGAAGATGGCGACTCACATTCGGAATGTGGCTATAGAAGTGTTTGGAGTAACAAGAGGAAATAAACGTGAACCTAAAGACACTTGGTGGTGGAATGATGAAGTACAAAAGACTATCAATGAGAAGAAAGAATGTTACAAACGTTTACATCACAACAAGAGTGATGAAAACATACAGAAGTACAAAGAAGCTAGAAGAAACGCAAAAAAGCTGTGAGCGAAGCAAGGGGTCAGGCATATACGGAGTTATATCGGAAATTAGATACGAAAGAGGGCGAAAATGATGTCTACAAGATGGCTAAACTTCGAGAAAGGAAGACAAGAGACTTCCACCAAGTTAAATATATTAAGGATGAGGCTGATAGACTTTTGGTGAAAGATGAGAAGATTAAGAACAGATGGAGAGTATACTTCGACAAGCTATTCAACGACGAGAGTGAGAAAACCGCGATCGAGTTGGACGACTCAATTGACACCAATAGGCGATTTGTTCGGAGAATTCAAGAGTCTGAGGTGAAAGAAGCTTTAAAAAAGATGAAAACAGGTAAGGCGTTAGAACCGGATGACATCCCGATTGAGGTATGGAGATGTCTTGGAGATATAGCAATAGTGTGGCTCACTAAACTATTTAATACCATTTTTCGGTCCAATAAGATGCCTGATGAGTGGAGAAGAAGTATATTAGTACCAATCTTCAAGAATAAAGGAGATATTCAAAGTTGTACTAATTACAGAGGAATTAAGCTCATGAGTCATACCATGAAGCTTTGGGAGAGAGTGATCGAGCACCGTTTAAGAAAACTAACAACTGTCTCTAAAAATCAGTTTGGTTTTATGCCTGGGAGATCCACTATGGAGGCGATTTTCTTGATAAGACAACTTATGGAGAGACATCGAGAACAGAAGAAATACCTACATATGATATTTATTGATTTAGAGAAAGCGTATGATAAAATTCCGAGAAATATCATGTGGTGGGCGCTCAAAAGGAAACTAGTCCCAACAAAGTACGTTATCCTTATTAAGGATATGTACACAAATGCTGTGACTTGTGTCAGAGCATGTGACGGCGAGTCCGATACATTTCCTATTAAGATAGGATTACATCAAGGGTAAGCATTGAGTCCATATATTTTCACCTTAGTGATGGATGAGTTCACAAAGGACATACAAGAAGATATTCCTTGGTGTATGCTCTTTGCTGATGATGTGGTGCTGATTGACGAGAGCAGAATTGGAGTCAATCAGAAACTAGAGTTGTGGAGACAAACTTTAGAATCGAAAGGTTTTAGACTTAGTAGGATAAAAGCTGAATATATATGAGGTGTCGGTTCAATGGGAAAACTTAGATGACGGAGATGTTAGTTTGGATGGACGAGTAGTACCCATGAATGACACATTTCGGTATTTGGGATCGATGTTGCAAAGTGAAGGAGAGATCGATGAAGATGTTAGTCATAGAATAAGAGCTGGATGGGTAAAATGGAGACAAGCATCTGGTGTTCTTTGTGACAAGAAGGTCCAAACAAACTAAAAGGTAAGTTCTACAGGACGGTGATTAGACCCGTGATGTTGTATGGCGCAGAATGTTGGGCTACAAAAGGACAACACATCCAGAAGATGAGTGTAGCTAAAATGCGGATGTTGCGTTGGATATGTGGCCACACAAGGAAAGATCGAATCAGAAATGATGATATTAGGGACAAACTTAGGGTAGCACCAATTCAAGAGAAGCTAGTCCAACATCGTTTGCGATGGTTTGGTCATATCCAACGAAGGTCTCCTGAAGCATCAGTACGCAGCGGTATTTTAAGTTGTCCTGAAAATACAAGAAGAGGAAGAGGTCGACCGAGATTGACATGGGAGGAAGCAATAAAAAGAGATTTGAAGGAATGAAATATACCCAAAGAGCTTGCTTTGGATAGGAGTGCGTGAAAGATAGCGATTCATGTACCTGAACCATGATTTAGGAGTTAGAGTCTAATAGTAGAGTTATAGACTTCATATTCTTAGATTTTTTAGGATTTTAGGATTTAGAATTTGGAAATAGATTTCAGAAATAGAGATTTAGATAGGATTTTAGGATTTAGAATTTAGAATTAGGTTTTAAAATAGGATTTTAGGAATTAGAAATAGATTTTATAATAGAGGTTTATTGTACTATTATTATTATTGTTATTATTGCTACTATTATTAGCATATTATCATTATCATTATCAATATCATTTTTATTTATATATTATTATTATTATTTTATTTTTTTTCCATCATATTCATTTTTATCACTGATATTTGAGATCTTTGATCTTATGTTTTCCGATTGGGTTTCATTTCTAGCCTACCCCAATTTATTTGGGATTAAAGGCTTTGTTGTTGTTGTTGTTATCACTCACTTTTTTGAGTGTGTTGTCATTCTTGTTACCGATAGGCTTGACAGCTTATTTTGTGTAAGGGACTAAGTTTTACAAGTGTAAAAACCTTTTTTTTAATATATCGGCTCAACCTCAATTGTTAGAGGTTGAGGGTCCCGAAGATGTAGGCATTGTTAAAGCCGAACTCCGTTATATCTTGTGTTTTTGTTTTATTTTTACTCTTCTTTTCTCACATTTCTTTGATTGCTATATTATTGTGATAATTGAATTGGTTTAAATTGTATTCCGTTGTCATTACACTTAAACATTAAGCTCCAAATTGATTTATGCATTTCTATCTTAGATTCTTTACATTCTTGCACTATTATTTGATCTTTAATACCACCATTCAATGTCTATCACTAATATATTACGCCTGTGTTGTAAAAAAAATATTGATGACAGCATAAGATTTAAAAAAAGTAAAACAATATAACAATAACATTTTGGAATAATAAAAATTATTGATCATACAATAATTAAATAGTACTTTATTTCTACTTGGTGTAATTAATACAAGAACGAAAACACCTGCAAGGATCCAAAAAACAACAATATTTTATGTCAGACTATATTTTACGAATCTTAATGTTGTGCACTTGCGCTGATTATTAAAAAGAGAACAATGAATCAAACATTTCCATTTTTTCCTTCCGCCTTTTTTTAATAACTTTTGGGTACATTTTAATTAATAATATAAAACAATTAATTTGGAGAGGGCTCCTTGACAATGGCCATTTTGTCAATCTTGATAATGGATTTTAAACAAATTAAAAATATATATTGAAATAATAAAAAAATATTATAGGTATAGCTTGATAGTATTTTTAATTTCATGCAATTTCATCATTGTTTGATGGTCTATCAAAAATCGTTAAATTGAAATTGTTGTAAATTACATAAAATTTTGATGATCTTTGATGGACTATCAGAAAATAATAAAATTATATGAAATTTAAAACACTATTAAAGGAAAACAACATACATATAAATTTATTTCTACTTTTAAAAATTTTCATTATTATTTAAAAATTTATTGTTGAAATTATCAAAACTGTAAAAATGACTCTTTGTCAAGAATCCCTCCCCTTTAATTTAGCATTTGAAATATGTCTGTATTTGTATTCTTATTCATTTATTATCCAATCAGTATTTATATTTATTTAATATTCAATTGGTATTTTTATTCTAGACTGTATCCATATTCAATTTAAGGAATAAAAAGGATATGGATATCATTTTTGACCAGTTGCCGACCATCTTCGATCCATTTTCACCCCTATATCTGCAACTCTGCATCCATTGTTTTTATGTCCAATATTTCAACATATCATGGTTATCGATGAATTTTGCGGATGTCTCGATAATAAGGTTCTAATATCAATTATGCGTCATAATGGTGTTGCAAAAAAATCTATCACCCTATAACTGCTGTAGTGAAAGCTAACATACATTATATTTTCTCTACTTAAAAAATTATAATCTATATTTTCTATTATTTTATTATAAATTAGAGTTTCATAGAATAAGCAAACAAACAAAATGATTAAAGATTTATAAATTTATAATTAATCAGTACATATTTAAATTTATTATTCAAAATATTATTGATGCCGTAAAAATTAAATAATTTTATATTAAAAATAATCTAAATAACTGTAAATCATGTTATTTCTACATAAATTAAGTTCTTTCAAGTTGTATAAAATTAATTTTGAATAAAAATAATAAATTATGTCGAATAACGTATTATTTTTGTTGCTGCACATTATGCTCTATTGCAGTCGCTATTATCACTATAACGCTTATAGCTTAATATAGCACAATATTAGACAGTAGCATAGCTTTTTAGGTTGAAAAAAAGATATAGCGCCGCGATTGAACGATCTTAATGACATTTTCAAATCAAAACAAAGTTTTATACATACAGAGAAAATTAAATATAAGCAGTTACGAATTTCAGATTGAACTTTGAAATGAATTTCAAATTTAATTACTTTTCCTCAACATGATATGAATATTTATAGATAACATATTAGATATCGTGCTAATATGAAGTGACGCCAATTCAACATTTGTAACAGGCTACGTTCAACAAATTGTTCAAGCAAGCTAAACATTCTGCCTCCTTTTCTTTTTTCAAAAAGAGATAAGAGTCAAAAGTTACATAAAAAATTAAACGCCCTACAAAAGGAAAAGACAAGCGAAACCAAGTTATAAAATAATTAAGGAATTTTTTTAATAAAACCATTGCAATCCCAAATGTGATTGTTATATTTTTTTTGCAGGGCAGGAAGCATAGGACTAACACTAAGCTCAGATAAATAGCTTAAGTGCTTGTAGAGTATTCAATCCATGCATTTCTTAGCTCCATTTGATGGATAAAACCAGTGTCGGTTATCTTCTGTAAAATATGAATCTTCTGGCAGTCGTCTGAAAAATTGTGGGTGGCTCCAGCATAATTTTCTCTTCCAAAGTTAGTCCAGCAATCAATCAGAGGAGAATTGATTCTATGAAACATTGATCAACTTTCTCGCAAATTCTTGTAAGATATTGTGTGCACCACATTTCTACACATGTAAGGTGACACAAATCCAGGTACCTGTAGATAATATATGTTAAATATGACAGCTCAAAGCAAACATTTCATACCAAACCCATACAGAGAACCAGCAATTAGGCCTCAATAACCTCTATTCAACATTGTGCCAAAATTTAACCAAATTTGCCTCAACTATCACCTGTGCAACGGAGGGTAGTTAAGTCTCATTAGTTAATCCATTTTGAGATAAACTTAGTTCAATATGCAGAAGAAAACAAACAAGAAAAAGAAAACTGAAACCAAAGAAGGCCGGAAAGCAGACCAACATGATACAGATACAGTACTGTTAACAAATCAAAATTGAAAATGCATCTATATGAAGTTCCTGCACCCTATAAGTGTCACCGCACAAGTTAGTAGCTTTGGTACTAAAATGGGTAAAATTACAAAAAGAGAGAGAGAGAGAGAGGCTTACCTGCAAAAGGCTGGTTGGTATTTCAATAAGACCCTGTAGCAAAATATCAACTTTTTGAAGGGACTCAATTGGAACAGGGGTTATCACATACAACAAACCTCTTGACACATCTATTCCTCTGACAATACCTGAAACAGTAGACAGTCACTTAGTAGTACAGGATTACAGGCAATCATACATTAAAATTCAGTATGCTTCCCATGGCACGTAATAACCTAGTTCACATGGAAACACAGGAAAGAGTAAAGATGAGTACCGAGTCCAATGCACAAGGGATATGAATTAGGCCTTTCTGGTATCTCAGAACTGACTGCTAGTCCAACAATTGTAGCATTCAAGCTATACCATATCTCATCAATCGGCACCTCCATAAATTTATAGAAAGAAACGAAAATTAGCAAGAAGATCATCAAAAGTTGCAAGATGGGCCCACAGATATGAGAGTCTGACAAGCATATTGTAATGCCACGATTTACAATTTAACCTCAATTATCCTCAAATGGTGAAATAAACACCATAACCATGAAGAAGCAAGCATAAAGGAATAAATAAAACTAAAAGGGTAGTAAAAGCATGCACCACCATACTTTTAATGGGCCAAATTGTGTGGAACCAATATTAATGACCATAATAAATCGTACAGAAAAAACTTCTTGAAATTGTAACATGGAGCCTTTTGAGTTTTGAGATCTACCTGGTAATGCAGATGCTTGACCTTAAATCTTGAAAGGGAAACTTGATAGGGAGGAATGGAGGCTAGTGCAAGTGCAAGATCCTTGTCTGTTGAAATCGAATCACTTGTAAAGCACTGCCTGAAGTATTCGGAAATGAGACAGCCCCTAAAGCACCGTGCATCCTTTTTCACCAAAACCCTGAGAGGAGCTTAAAGTTGCAAATGTCAATCACAACTACAGAAAATTCAATATATGAGCAACTTATTTTTAACATTGGAGTTGGACCAAGTAAAAGAAAATATAGAAGGTACGGATTAATAGAAAATATTACACACTAAGTAGTAATCCATGACATAGTTTTCATTCCGAAAGATATGATACAAGTACAACCAGATCAGCATGTAACAGTCACAGATGATTCAGGTTTCATGCCAATATAACCCTAATATGTAGACGTCTGGAAACTTACGATTGAGTAAATAAATCCTTTTGGGGAGAATCTATATCAATCAAATCAAGTGAGCCCATCGGTTCTTTACAATCCAACCAAAAAGCACCAGTTGGAAGGTTCTTTCTCTGAAGTGATATTCGTAGTTGAACTACCACAGTTGGAGAAACATACTTTAAGATCTGCACCAAAATATCATAACCAGTACCTGATACAAAAAAAATACAAAATATGAAATGGAGGAATGTTATCTAGAATTTCAACTATTTTCAAGTTATTAAGTACCAATTTGACTAAAACTTAGTCACATATCTTTGGTATGGTAAAATACCAATTTACCTAAAATGCTTCAACTTTACAGAACTTTGCAATATTTATCTCTCAGTTGTGCAACCAGAAAATAAAACCTCAACCTTACATCAATTAGGTCTTACTCAACTTCAATTGTGCATTTAATTACAATTTTGGTGGGGTGGTTTTTTTTTTGTTGTTGTTGGGGGGGCATAGTACGAGTCAAAAACAGAATCAAGCCCGCGGTATTAAAAAAACAAAGAAAACCACTCTCACGCCTTTTGGTATTTCAGTAGCCAAATTCATTTGTACAGTTCTTGCTGACAACACCCACATGCCTAAAGTCAAATTGCAATAATATAGTACATTTAACAAGTAGCGAGTTAAACAACTAAAATTAAAGCAAACAGTAACCAAATTTAGACAATACCTTTGACCCATCCGGGTGTGTTAATAATTAAAGGCAGCACAGATTCAGGACCATCTTCAGTTTTGTTACATTGAAATTGTGTGAAAAGATAATCGTACAGATTATACACACAAGTTAAATAAGCTTCAGGGTCTCTTTTAGAAGAAGTATCTCCAAAGAAGAAGCACCTATATTACAAAACATAATTAATAATCATCTTCCATTCAAGTACAGTAATTTTACTGTTAAAGACTGACATAAGTGTATAAACTAACCTCTCAGGAGTTCTTAGAGAAGAATTACCCAAATCTACATGATAAAATACAGAAAAGAGCTTAGTTCGCAAGTTTTCACATGCTATATTGCGTAGGTGTAAGTGAAAACAGAAGAAAAGACAGGGATACCTTCAAACAGTTCATCAACCATATGTAACGAAATACAACCAGGAGGAGAGAATTCCGGCTGCCCCACATCTGTATCCAAATATGCCACTCTCCTATGCCTACAGACAAACAAAGTCCAAGAAAAATAAAATAAACTTGAAGCTGTAAATGCTATCAATAAAAATTCGATGAAAAGAGAAAAGAAGATGGAATCACCTCTGAAGTAGAGTGTTGAGGAGAAAACGTGAGAAAGTCGATTTGCCACTATTTTTTGGACCGCAGATCGCCACCACTAGACCCGGCGAAGAAGACGCGGTGCGAGAGATGGTTTTCACCGCCTCCGACCAGCATGGAGGTATCGTCACTCCACCGTTTTGAGGAGAAGGGGACGCCCCGCCTCCTTTCTGCGCCTCCATTGTTTATTTTTGCTGGAAACAAAGCCGCCGCGAGTTTGAAAAGAGGAGATACTTCGTAGACGGGGTTTTCATTTCTCGCAAAATTTTTAGCTGGGGTTTCTCCAATCTGGGCTAAAATTTAACAAAAGAGAATTGCTTTTGTGGGCTCGAGAGGTGAAAGTTGAGAAGAAAAGAAGAAACCAACAAGGGCCTGTTCGTTGGTCAGAGGGGAATGAAATTAAAATAAAAAATTAAACTAATTAGATACTGTGCGCGTGAGAAATAAAACATTCACTCTAAGTAACGTGTAAATAGTATTCGGCCGAACAGGGCCCAAAGAAGAAGAACGCAATCAGCCTGCCTTTGCGGGCTCTTATAGGTTTTTCTGTACGAATTCAAATATGAATATGATTGACTACGAGCAAGTTAGTAACCATAGTAACAAACTTAGTACTCGGAAAATGTTCCGCGAGCACTAAAATTCATAATTAGTGTGGAAAATGAAAACATATGCACTCTGTCACGCCAGAAAAAAACATCAAGAAGTAATTTATAAAAAAAAACTAATGATAATATATATTTTATTTTCTTCAAGAATACTGCATATGCGTATGCGGTAAGTAAATTATTATCAGAATGTCATGTAGTTTAAGATATATAATTTTTATTCATATGCGGGTCTAAGTGGTCTATATGTGGTTCATGCGATATATAATGCAATCAGAATTTTTTTTTGAAAAATAAATAATTTAAGCGACTCTCAATTGAATTCGAACCTAGAAGCTATGTTCAATGTTTTTTCATCTTACAGTTAAGCTACAACTCATTTATGTTATAGTTAGATATTTCTTTTATTATCTATTTAAAAATAAAAAAATTCATATATATATATATATATATATATACTTGAAAATCTGCATATACGATCATAAACCACATATATAAAATGCAATGATTTTTCACATGCATAAAAAATCCACATTTAAAAACGTTGGCAAATCCTTTGTAACCCTTTGAGATTAATTAATGGCAGCCTGCGGGCATACTTGTCATAAAAATAATAATCTTCAAATTATATTAATACAGCTGTGGAATCTCAGTGCACCACTTCTATTCTAGTTTGTACTTTTTTAAGAAAAAGAAAATTTATTGTAGGTACTAGTTATATATATTTTTTTAACTAGAATAGGCAACTTTATTAAAAATAAAAAGTTTGGAGCAACATTCAGAAAAAATGATAAGCTTAAAAGTGACCCCATTAACCTTAGTTATGTTTTCAGCTTTGAATAAGAAATCACATGTAATCTTTTGAGATTAATTAATTGATGACTATGGGCATAGTTTTGAAAACCAAGAAAACTAATCTGAACATTTAATAGAACGGTGATTGCTAAGAATATCACTTTCATTCTTGGTTTTAGCTTGTTTTTCTTTTTTTTTCTTTTTTTTTTTTTGAATTTTACTGAAGGTGCTAATTATGTTTTTAGCAATGGATGGCAAATCCCTTTTACTCTTTTGTGATTAATAAATGAAAGCTTATGAATTTTTCCAAAAAAAAACTTCAAAATATTTCTCGGTTAAAAGAACACCTAAATCCTGTACATCAAAAAATTGTCCTTTGAAAACTTTAATCCACAACCAAATTTCTTATTAAATAAGATCTATTTTTTGTTGCGTTCTTTTAAAAAAATATTTCTTTTCTAAATAAAATGAATAATTAGTGATCATTAATGTAAAGAATATGGCGCCCCGGAACAAATTCGGACCATTTTTTTACAGCCAAACTGCTTGGTCCGAAAAAAAAAACAGACCAAATAGCTGGTCCGAACTTTTTTTGGGCTAGGGTCAAACTACAATTCTACATATCAACAATTATCATTAATTATAAATATTTATATATAATATACTAATTAATAATTATATTAATTACAAATATTTATATGTGATACACTAAGTAAAAATACTTATTTGGGATTCACTAATTACATTTAAATAAAGAGAATCAATTATCATTAAAAATTAAACATAAAAAATCATACAAACATAAAAATTAAAAAAAAGTCTATTGATCAATTATTTAAACATTAATATGCCATCTATGAATCAATTTTCATGCAATGTAATGCCAATGTATATTTGATTAATGCCTCCAACTGTGAACATTTATAAATTTTAAGTTTCTTGATTAAAAGTATAACTTTCATCATATTTCATTTTTTTATTATGGGTTTATAGATTAAGTTTTCAGTAAATATTACTTAATCAGTAAATGTTAAAATAATATCTTATTTTTTATTGTAAACTATTGTAGCTGCAATTTCTCTTCATCATTTTCTTCTATTCGCATAAATGTGTTCACCAAATTGGAATGCACTACGCAGCTATTTAAAATAAAGTATTAATTGTCCCTCGCTTCTTTCTAAGATAATTGATCTAAAAAAAAAGATATACAAAATAAATTTTATATTTGAAACAATATTTTTAAATAAGATATCAAAAAAGTCTATATTGACAAAATGGAAAAAGATTGTACGATTTTGTAGATTCAAGGTTCATTGTTCTTTCTCTCTATCTTAGCAATTAAGTTACTTCCATATTCAAAAGGTCTGTAAGAAAATTCTTAACTTTTTTTTCCATTTTATATACCTTTTCAAATTTCAACTAGTTGTGTACTACCTGAGCAGTATTTGCTGGAACTTGGTAAAAAAAAAGTCCTATGATGATTAATTATTTACTTGCTTATATTATTCATATTTTTATATTATTTACTGTATGTTGTTAACTGGGATCTGAAATTCAATAGGGTCTTGTGAATGAATTCAACCTACTGCTGGCGTTGAAAGAACGTGATTCAGGCTTTCTGGCTGAAGTCCTCTCTTTCTTCCTTGATATTGCTCAGGGGATTCTCCAGTTTTTATTATTTATAATTATTATTAAATTAATATTATTAAAAATAAAAGTGAGAACTGTAAAATTTCAAATATACGAATGGCAGCGCGCACACTGTTAGTGGCGCGGACGAACCCCGCGCAGCGCCTCCATCTCACTTGTGCGTTTTGTATATATAAGAAGTAAACGCGCCACTGCCAGTGGCGCGTTTCGTAAAAATCTATGTGAACACGGTATATCCGTTATATATATAAGGATATAGCTTGGACGGCAAGCGGAATCCGTCGTATGCTTGGAAGGGAAGATAAATATCTCAGATATATATGACACACATCGATCGTTCCGCGTGGTAAAGACTAAAGAGAAAGAGATATGTATATAAATCCCATATAGAATGGGACGATAACTAATTAATCAAATCAATAGATGGACCGAGATAGTACCAGCTGGCTTACATGCATCGGGTTCACCTTGTTAACGTGCAACTCAGCGTTGGCCGTTTACCGATCAAAGGGCGATGGATGGTCGATTGCTTTCGTCCTATCAGCATATGTTTCGCTGCTTCTTCTCTTCTGGTTCCTCCGATTGCACGAGCGCACCGCACCAAATGCACCTCGGAGGAGGGAACTGAAAGCACTGATTTGGTCGCTATCAGCATTTTTAACCATCATGTTTTCCTACAGAGTAGCGGCCCTCATGCCGTCGCTCGTTGCTCTGCTTGTCTGGGCTATGGCAGCAGCGGTGATTTTCTCTGGCTTCTACACTTTTTTCGTCCATCATGATTAAGTACAATGGTTTTGAACCTCTGCGTTCGCTTTTATTATTATACATGTGCATGTATATATGTGTGTGTAGGAATTTCTTAATTTGTACTTTAATTAATGTGGTTTGTTGATCACTGCCACGTATCTGTGTTGGTTAATGCTTGAAGTTGGATGCTATCATACTTAAATTCAGTATATATTGGGAAATATTTGTATTATCGTTTTGAGTAAATATAGCTGTCACTTCTTTCTTCTCTGTCAATTAATTGCAATGTTATTTCACGTTAGTTTAATTTCCTTCAATAACCTATAAGTAAATGCGTGCAGGTTCGTCAAAACGTCCCCAGCATGAATCTCTATTCTGCATGAACAATTTAAGAAAAAAATTAAACAAATTATAATGAGGGCTATGAAGGTGAGAAAAATGATATTTTGCAAAAAATGTTGGATCCAATTAGGATTGTCAATTATTGATCCTACTCGATCTAATCCGATATGATCCGAAAATAAATGGATTGGATATGAATTTAATTTTTTTTATCTAAATCGGATCGGGTTGAGTTTGGATCAACTCGACCCGACCCAATTAATTATATTTTTTGAAATAATTTTATGATTTAGTAGTAATTAAATCTTAAATATATACTAATTATACACTAATTAAGATTAATTATAAATTAACTAATACTTAATTGCTTAAAATTATATTAAAATTAATTAATAAATATTTAATTATTTTATATGGGTTGGATCAGATATGGATTAAAAAAATTTTATTTGAATTTAAATGGATTAGATTCGGATTAGTCAAGAAAATAATAAAATAATATGATATGATCCAAATCCCATTGACACCCCTAGATTCAACATATCGAGGGTGTTTTTTGTTCTCCTCTTCAAATGATGAAGTTCGATGCAATCAGAATTGAAGGAATCAGAATGGAGTCTAATTAAAAAAAAAAGCTCCAATGATGGAGATTTCTGGTAGAAAAAAAAATGAAGAAGGAAAATGAAAGAAAGAAGAAGAAAAAGGGCAGGGTTTTAATTCATTTCATAAACTGGTCCGAGTATTTTTCGGTTCAGGATCTCTGGTTCGAAAGAATTTCGATCTTCTGAGGTCAGGTATTACAAGAGCAAATGATAATGTCTAAACAACAAAATTCGAACCAGAATATTTGGACTAATTTTTTTTTCGAACCATACTAAATCCTCGAAAAAAAAAGTTCAATCATTCTAAAACCCGCAAAATTAATGTTTTTTTCCATTATTAAAAAAATTATCACCATAGATGTACAATTTCTCAAGTTATTCCTTTTATTCAATCTATCTACTTCGATTATGATTAGCATCGTTGTTCGCATACATCGGGCACTCGTCAATAAGATCCTTGCAAAATGAGGTATGTAACGTAGGGACATACATAATTTTTGAAAGAGTGATGATACAATATCTCTCCATTTCATTCACCATCATCTATATGTTGGCCTCACGATTTTGCTTTTGAAAGATCCTTTTATCATAAGTGATAGAGGCACATAGAGCACCATATTTTTATCATAAGTGATGGAGGCACATAGAGCATCATATTGAAGCATTCAAGTATTTTCACAAAAAAGTTTGCCTAATTAATCCAAAAATGTTAAATGCCAAAAAGGGCAAAAAGAAAGAAATATGTCGGCCCACTCCAATTGGGCCCGAGAATCTGCCAGCCACATATCATACAGCTAGAAACATATAAAAGTTAAATCTTTTCCTAATACATGATCATATTCATATATCTATCATATTTCCTATTGTGGAAAGAGTGCATGAATTTATTTATTTTCATTGGACTTATGGGACGTTTCAGATCACAAAAATTTAATTCATCGGATTTTATGAATTTTATTGATTACCAATAAATTGTATGTATAATATTTAAAATATATATAGAGAGAGAGAGTGGAGCAAGGTCGCACTATCTATTCGGATATATATCATATATAATTATACAGCAGGATTCGTTATATCATATATGATTAACGAATTTGTTGTACGCTTCAATCCTCATACATATCACATAAGTTCCTCCTTACTATACCCTATTGCGTATTGTGCCAATCTCCACGATCAGTCAATCACACCGAAATATTGAGAATCGGGCATCAAATTAGTGACAAACGGGTGGGTGCACCCACCCGGAGTGCAACAATTGGTTGGTCACTCTCGTCTACATCTGTTAGATTAAAAAATTATCGAGATTCGACTTAGCTAGAGATCTCCATCCGCAATTTTATGAAATTTAATAAAGCAAGATATTTTAGAAACGATTTGACTTCTTATATTATATACACACAAGTGACAAGACTTCATTCACAGAAATCGCTGGACCGTAACCTGACTCAGCCGGCCCATCAAAATAACTCCTTTTCAAACCTGATCGGTTCGGTTTTTTTGGAAGAATCGGGTCCAACTCAAAGAAAAATAAATTCTTTTCCATCCAGTTCGTTCAAATCCGTCCCTTTTAAATTAGGCTCAATAATTATCAAATTGATCATCATTTAAACTTTTTTTCAAAATTTATATTTTAACTGTATTTAAAATTTAAAAAATCAATAAATATTAAAAAGTAATAAATGGAAAAAAAAACTCTGAATTTGAAAGGGACTTTATTACTATGAATTATTTTTAATTGAAGAACCGGCCTCTCTAAGACCAAACCCTTCCCAAAAAGCCCTTTAGCCTCTCTCTCTCTCTCTCTCAATTTGATAAGGTAAGAACTAGATAAGCGTACTCACAATCACTACTTTCCCAAAATGGAAACTAGTCATCTGCCTTGGATTGGCCTTTCCATCCTCACATACAATTCTGCCATGGCTATCTACAAATCCAAAGACGACTCCTACGCCATTTCTTTTGTTCTAACCGCATACTTGAGTTTGCTGCTGCTCTTCTGGTGCCTTCGATCGATGGAAAGCGCTGGTCCAAACGCGCCTCAGAGGACCCAGCTCAAGACGTATGTTTGGTTTCTCTGTACTTTGCTCACTGGTATGTTCTCTTATAAAGTCGCGGCTGTTATGCCGTGGCCGGTTGATTTAGTCGTGTGGGGATTGGCCTCATCTGTTGTATTTGGTGGGTTTTATGTTTTCTTCATCCACCGGGAAGGTAATTAGGAGCATCTTCTTCTAAATGAAAGGTTTTGTATATACTGTATGTACAGGACTAAAGTAAATCAGTGATCAGTAATTCAATATGCTTGCAATTTTCTCTGTGTGTGTATGGTTTGTATTTGGTATGCTAAACGGAGAGACCAGTGAACTGAAAAGCTTGTAAAATTATTTTTATATAATTTCTGGGCATGTTGTTCAACTTACTAAAAGAACTATATAAAATCGTAATTGAAGGTTGGTATGAGATGAAACATAGATTTGTGAAGTTCTCTATTTTAAAATTATTTTAATATTTATTTAAAAGTTCATTATTAAGATTGTCAAAATAACTCATTGTCAAGTGATTCCTCCTCTGTAATTTTTATAGACCAAGTTTTTCAAAATAAGTTCTTATAAACATAGGATTATTCAGTTCTGTTAATTTTTCTTGTAGAAATTCAATCAAGTGAAACTTAGTCTGCCTCATGTAGAGACCTGATAATGGTAACTGGAGCTACTTTTCAGCGAGAATAGTCAGCACTCAGCAGCAAGGAAGCAGTCCTTGCTCCGATGTATAAAAAAAAAGTAAGAATGAAATCAAAGAAACTTCTCTGCCAGGTACACTTTATGATTATTTCAAAGCTTGTAACTTTAAATATAAATATAAATAAACAGAACTTAATTTGCTGCTACCTGGTGCATGCAACTACCTTCTTCATTCATCATCATTTCCTGATTCCTCCCTAATTGAGAGACTTACCTTCCATCCCGCTAGTAATTCCTTTAATTTGTTAGAGAACAATGCAGCAGCCAATGCTGAATCAACATCCCAGCAACCCACCGGCCGCAGGTTTTGCGGGGCATTTGACAAGCGTTCTATAATCACCTTGCCATATCTATCATCAGTATTTGCATTTGCAGCATATCAATTTCGGAGCAACCTGTGGGGTTCAAAGTTCCTGTTCCCGTGGTACGTCCAGATGGCGCCGGTGATTTGTTGTCTGGTGGATCAAAGAACCCAGCAGAAGGGCATCATGTGGAAATATAGTGCTATTTAAATCATTATAGAAACCGCTATCAACACCATATAAAGAAATATATTGTTATTTAAGTCTTTAATTAGTTGGTGTAAGAAATCAACAAACATTATCCCCAGGTGCCTGCATTTTCTGAGCACATTTTCTCGTATAAAAACAACACATGAGTCATTGAGACTTAATATTTTACTAGTATATACTGGAATTAAGCGTCCCAGCGTGAAACATCCTGATCTTTCCAAAAATATTGGAGTTGATGTGCTCCACAAGTCAATCTAACCGCTTTGAATTCCATTTGGTGAGGGGACATTGAGATTATTCTACTTGGGCCTTGGGTCATTGAGATTATTCTATTCCCTTTTGTTAGAGGTTGCTGGATCCGATCTGATCCGAAAAAATCTGCTTGATCTGTCCGATTCAATCTGAAATAATCCGACACTGAAAGATTCAATATCCGACCGATCCGATATGATACGACCCGAAATCCGAAATAACCCAACAGTAGATGACCTGATACCCGACCGACCCGACCAGATACGATTCGAAACCCGAAATTACCCGATACTAGATAACCCCATACCCAACCTGACCGGACCTAATACAACCCGAGTTTCGAAATAACCCGACATTAGATGACTCGATATCCGACCCGACCCGACCTGATACGACTCAAAACTCGAAATGAACCGACACTAGATGACCTGATACCCAAACTGACCCGACCTGATACGACCCAACAGTAAAATTTTTAAAATTGTGATTAGAGCTTGGATGAATTATAAAAACATTATCCCCATACTCCAACTCACACTATTGGAGACTTAGATGTGACCTCCGTGGTCCCTCTCAAATGTCAAATAAGTGAAATAATTTAATTATTATTGTGAATAATAACTTATTTAATCTATACTATTATATAAAGCATCTAAGAATTAGAGGGTCTATTTTTTGTCATGGTAATTTTTTGTTATACCAATTTTATCCCTCAATTAGACGGATATTATTTATTTTTGGTTGATCGAACGTATGTAATCGCGTCCATTTATCCCTTTTTTCTCTCCATTTCTTTCTCATCTATATTGTTATTTCCATAATATAGTTTTTTTATTTAGCAACCTTATGCATGTTTGATAAGAAATTAATGGTGATAATATATATTGAAATAATTCACTTTTGTTATCATAAATCCATGAATCATTAACTCATACTGTATAGAAAATCTCATCAATGTGAATTTTTTTATCTTATAATGTTTTAATATTTAAATAAAAGAGTCTACTGCAACACGCGGGTATATAGCTAGTTTAAATAATAAAGTTAATATTAGTTATAGTATTAACTATGATATTTGTTAAATATTTTCTATTAATAATTCAACATATATTTTCAATTAAATTTATATTGTATGGATGACGAGTAGTTGAGGATTGAGGAGATAAATATAAAAAAGTTTAATTCAATTGAAATTAAGGTAAAACTTGCATGACTCAAATATGTATTACTTAAAAATTCAATCTGATCTGATTCATCCGAAGTGACTAGATCAAACTCATATATGGTGAAATTTGATCTGATCCGATATGATTCAGAACCCAAAATGATCCGACACTAGATGATCTGATATAACTCGAAATCCGAAATGATCCGACACTAGATGATTCAATAACCTATCATATCCAACTCGACCTGATATGAGCCAAAATCTGATATAATCCAACACTAGATGACCCGATAACCGACCCGATCCGACCTAGTACGACTCACTATCCGAAATGACCTGACATTAGATGACCCGATAACCAACCCGATCCGATTTGATATGATGTGAAATCCGAAATAACCCGAGGTTAGATGATCCGATACCCGATCCGACCGAATCAGACACGTGACCCGATAATTTTACTGAGTCAAATTGACCCAATCCAATATGACTTGACCCGACCCGACCCGACCCCAAACCCGCCGGACCTGTTTCATTGTAACCTCTAGCTTTTGTATACACAAAAATCGTCTGCGGGCTGCCGCGTACACGCATTTACCCACCATGCTGTGAAAAGTAGGGAGTTGAGTTCCGTGTCACCACAATTTTTTCATCAAAAAAAAAATGATGGTGACCCTCAATTTCTGGGATAAGTATTCTCTGTGAAAAAATTTCGCGGAAATCTTCATAGAGAAATTATAATGGCTGTGAAAATTTTAAATATGAATTTTGATGTACAAAATTATTTATTATTGTTAAATCAAAACTGTTAATATATAATCTGATTGTATAAAATAAAAAAATTATACCTACGGAGCTTTTTTAGCTCCACAGATAATGTGAGTTTCAATTCCAGCTTCAAGCACCTCACAGAACATAAGTTATATATGGTATTTTTCTTGAAATATGACAGAAATGTCCTTTTGCTTTTATTGTTTTAAAGGTTTGATTTCTAATCTAGAGACCCTTCAAAATAAGAAAATTAAGTTTAGCTAGCTGTCATGACGTTAGGAGTGACTTTAGTTCTTGCTTAAATATTTCATGACAAAGACACTGAATAATGTCATTGAAGACATGAAACAAACCAAGTGCAGTTTTCATGAATTGAACAGAAGAATTAAGTTTAGCTGCTGTCAGGGCGGATATACACTCATTAGGGGTCAGTTCATCCCGTTAGATTTTTAAAAAATAGTACTTTTAAATTAAATTTTTATTAATTTGATACTTGATTTAATTAATTTCTGATCTCTAAATTATTAAATAAAAATATTTGTTGAATTGTTAATTTTCTTATTTAGTAGTTAATAAATTTGAACTCGATAAATTATTATAATTCAATTATTGACCTTGACAAAAATTCTACATCCAATTATTATAGCAGTTGTGACATACAATTTTTTTTATGATGTATATTAGAAACATGAGAATTCAATATTCTTTTTTAACAATCCAAAGTGAAAATTTTCGAAACGGAAACGTTAAATGAAGTATTGATCAATATTTTGATTGCATCTTCGTTATTTTATTAAAAATAAAACATCGTTTCTCAAGGGCCGTATCGCGGAAATTCCAATTTTGAAGACCATCATGATCAGAGTACTTCGTGACATCAATCAGATTGACTACTTGGTCATGGTCAAGAAATATTGATAATGCAAATGTGCTCTCTCCATCTCCATAGCTTTCCTTGTAACTTAATGTGAATTTCCAACTTGTGACTTTATAATACAAAATATTATCTTAATTACTAAATTAAGGAAATAATCAATTCTCTGGACAACTTTATTTATTAAGAATACGAAAGTACAGAGTTGCTAAGACTAAGAAGCCAATTCTTTTTCTTCAGAGGGAGTTGATTTGAGTTAATTAGTTAAGAAACCGCGTTTAATGTAACTATGTTGATTTTGCTGAAGCTATAAATTGACAGGCTAAAACTAAATTAAGCAATCGCAAGTTCTCAACTAAAATTAAAAATCTTTTTCACTATAATTATTTTCTTCCAGTTCTTGAGATACTTGATGAACCACATGAGCATTATGGAACTAAAGAGCACTGCTGGAGGGAGCAACAGTAAGCCACTTCAATCAGAACCAGAATCTCAGCAACCTAACAACAGCAATGGCTTTTGGGTAACAATCGAGATCCTCCCGATAACTGCCTTCGTCTTTCTGACATATAATTTTTGCATTGCAACATATCGGTCGAGGAACAAGCCCTGGGATCTGTCATTTCTGATCTCCTGCTACGTTGAGCTAGTTATGTTCTTCTGTTGTCTTAAAAAGCATGAGAATCTCCCTGCTGATGCCTCAACTGAGCTCAGAGACAGGGTGAAAGGTGCAGTGTGGGTCCTCTCTACTCTCCTTACATGCACTTTCATATGGCGAATTTCGCAAATCATGCCTTGCTACTTGAATGTGATCATGTGGAGCATGAGTGCCTCTGTTATTGCAGTTGGCTTCTACTTTTTCTTCTTATTCAAAGGTGAGGATCCACAGTTATGGAGCAAGTACAGCAAATTGGATAGTGAATTGGCTCCTGAAGGGAAAGTTTAGAACGTACAAGTGGAATCTTCATTCGATGAAATATCATTAACGAACAATTGAAAAATGTTTTCCATTATATATATAGAATTAGTCTATGATGCTTTGCAAAGTACAAAGTGTTATATGCTTTGTGCTTTATTTTTAATTTTCTAACTATTTAAATTTTGAAGACGAAGAAACGGTCCGTAGCACATGGACTATCCGTTCATTTTTTTTAACAATAGAACAAATTAAACATTAGTTTTTTCACGTTACAGAAATTAAGCATTTAATAGGGAGTTAGAGACTTTCTCTGTAAACTAAAACCGTACATGTTTTCTCTGAATTAGCCTGATGACGCCAGACCTTATAAATTTCCTCTGCAAGACGATGAAATATCATTAACGAACAATTGAAAAAAGTTTTTCATTCTATATATAGAATTAGCCTGTGGTGCTTTGCAAAGTACAAAGTGTTCTATGTTTTGTGTTCTATTTTTAATTTTAAGTCAAAATGATTGATTCAAACCGCTCAATCTAATCTCCATATCAAAATCTATTAATAAACTAAATTTTATATTTTTTGAAATTTATTTGCTATTTTTTTGGATAGAGAAAAAACCATCATTTTTTGATGAATTAGAATTCTCAGATCAAATCATTTTCTTCTTATAAAAAAATAGCAAACAAATTTCTAAAAATATAAAATTTGATTTACTAATAAATTTTTATATGAAGATTAGATTGAACGGTTCGGATCGATTATTTCTGACTTGAAATTAGAAATAGAATACAAAGCACACAACATATTTGTACTCTACAAAGCACCATAGTCGATTATATATATATATAAAAGAGACTACGTACTACCAAGAAAAAAAAAAGGCTAAGTAACGCGATAAGAAATTCCATTCAGATTTTCTAGAAGATGAAATTTACATTCAAATAAATGATCGTACTTAAATCTAATATATTTTTTCAAAAAATATTATATTAGTTCTTGTTGTTTAGTATTCACTATTCAGTGAATGGTTTTGCTAGTTACTTATACGAAAGCAAGCATTTCCAGTTCTGAGCTCATTAAGCTATCATAGTAGCATCTGAACAAACAGAGCAAAGACAGAGAGCAATGAAAACAGAGTGAGGCGGAGAAATGGAAACAGAGCTAGATGGAGAAATGAAGCAGAGCAAGGTGGCATAGGAGAAAGACGAAGCGCCGAGTCAGCGGTTGCCCATCCGTCATTGATTGAGTTCATAAAGACGAGTCACCTGAGAAGAAAACTTGGTTGCGTTGAGCCGCTTGCCTGGGAGGACAACGGACAAAGCTTGGAATCGGTTCTCACATCTCAGATGGAGAGACGAGTCAGTGGTCGGTCGATTTGGTTGAAGACTTCAAGTAACACAGAAGTCTAAGGCTATGCTCCTGAGTTTTTCTATAATGGAAAGGGAAGGAAGAAGAGGTGAAGAAATGGCTTAATGGCATGAAAGAGAAGGAAAGCTCATTTACTTTCTTTATACTTTAAAATTGAAGGTGAACAAATTGAACTAAAAATTAAATCGAAGGAACGTCCTTTTCTATCTATTCACCTCCTTAAAAACTCTGAAGCAAGAGAATCTAGCAATCTTCTCTTTCCCTCCCACCTATTCATCTCTTCTGGAGCACAACCTAAATGGCCTCAAATTTTATATTGCAAATGAAAAGGATTTATTTGGGTCGTCCGTTACAATGCAAGATATCTTATTTACTTTAAATACATCATTTAATTTTAATAATCATGTCACAATAATATAATAATTTATGACTGAATTCAAAATATCCAAAATAATAACAACATAGTTTTCATGCTATTAAACATATTTTAACCAACATGCAGCAGAAGTCTTAAATTTTATTCAACCTACGAAATATGATTCCTTACAATGGTATATCTACTTAAATCAACATAATATTTTTAAAAAATAATATTTCAAAAGCAAATTCTAACATAATAATAAATAAAGTCTTTAAACATATGAAATTAATGATTTAAGTTCTTTCCGGTGGCTAATCAGCTATTTCTTCCTCACCTATGATAAAACGAAGATAAAAAAATATGGATGAGAAACTTAATATTTTCTAGTGCATAGAAAGCAACAAACAAAATCTCAAACGGAGATCAAATTTCAAATTCATAGTTAATCGTTTAGACATAAATTTTAATTTCATTAAGTCTGATAGTTTGATCTTACCATATCCTATAGTGGTCTTTAGTGCTACTAATCAATCGAATATATCATATCAAAGCATGATAACGAAACAAAATATCAAATCAAATCATACTACATATCCACGAGTCAGCTTCCAAAACTGATCATAGCACAACATACAATCAAATGTTCGTTGAACCATTCCCTCATTTAGCGTCCCAGATCGAGAGGGGAATAAGCGATACAGACATATTTCTCACCATGATGGACCCTGCCCGAAATTAGATGCGAACGAAGCGAATCAAATTCCATAGCTTCATATCACACGAATGAATACCATATATGGATAGTAATATAACGCAAAGGAAAAATAGAATAGAGAAATGAGACTTTGAATTGAAAGGACAGGACTGAGGAGTTTATGTACAACTTATAAAATCTGGTGCTTAAAAGGTCTAAGAATTACCAAGAGTTGTTTCATCCAAACATGCATGACTCTCCAATTAATTCATATATTTCATATATTTTAATATTTTATTCTTAATAACTATAGAATTGAATTATCTATTAGATTTCGTTCATAATTATATATAAAATGTGCACATAAGATACATTGAGTTCATAACCAACTCTTCTGGTTGAAATCACATATACTAGCCGGAGCCGATCCCGTACAAGTCGGTGTCGTTCTCATACCGGTCAATGTCACCCTTTTACTGACCGAAATAGTCCCGTACTGGCCGACGCCACCCTTCTTTTGACCGAAATAGCCACGTATTGGCCGGTGTTGTACTTCTTCTAGTCAAAATAATCTCGTACCATCCGGTGCCGACCTTACACCAGCCGGTGCCCACTCCAATTTGGCCAAATAACCTCCATATCGGCCGGTGCTAATCCCATACCGGCCGATGCACTCAGAATTTTAGCCAAAACTCGATATGTACCGCATCTATGGCATCCCACTGCCTAGTAAAACTAAGATACTGCCCAGTAGACCTAAAATTTCATTAAAATTTAGTTTATATGATATTATTTTAAATGGATAATATATATGAGTATTAATCTGTAAATAAATTTAATTGATATTACTAAATAATTATTAGTGGAAACGATATGGGTATTTATTTAATTCAAATATTATTAAATAATTGATATTACTAAATAATTCACATACTACCCTTAAAAAGAAGTTTAGTCTCCGTTAGAAAGATGTGGATATTTATTTAATTGATATTACTAAATAAATATTAATGAAAAATTTACGGATGTCATAGATTCATATCTAAAATTAATCCTATAAATTCATCTCAAATTCTTAACCCCACACAAAAGGGCCCAATGGAGAACACTCTACAAATCAAAACCAAAGAACTTACAGCATAATCGGCGGATGAAGAATTTTAGTTGGGTTTAGAGATAAATAATAAAATAATAATATTTATCAGGTTAAAATTTATTAGTTAATGGAATATTAAATAAAAAATTAATAATTTACATATATTTTATCAAATAAATTCATAAAATCAAAATTTTGATTCAAAAATATTATTTTTTAAAATCCAAATTCCTGGATGTATGTACATCCGCCCTTGAATCCAAGTCAGATTATCAGTGGAAGTAATTCATGCAAATAATATATAGAACATCTGAAGGCAGAAAAAAATTAGTCGACTTGAACATTCTCTCGTCGCTCACTCGAACAACATCCTGGAGAGCAAAAAAGAAAACTCTCTACTTGGATTCTGACATATCTGACGAATTGAAGAAAACAAAATTGGACAGATGGACCGTCTTAAAATGGCTGTTTGATTCTGATAATTTTAGCTTTGGTGATTCCTACATTGGCTATGCAAACTGTTTGAAGCCTCCATCTGAGTTGGTTTGTTTGTTCATATGGCTGTGTTTCTCATTGAACGGAGTTTGAACTTTAGCTTGGCCTTGTTCTTATTTCTTGAAACTATTCGTTTGATCAGAGAACCTCCCACAGCCCAGTCTTATGATGTAATTTACTTAAATACCTTTTTAGATACCAAGGTACCCGAATAATTTTATCTCATCACAGAGAGTGTAGTTTGGTCAATTGTTCTCATGCTCTGTGCATATGGTGCTTCTGAATATATACCAGCATACCACCTTTTAAATCCGACCATAAGTCCATCAGCCACTTGTTAGTTAAATCGTAGTTAGCAAAAACAAATTTCAAATCTTGTATGATAATTCTAACAACTGGTTGTTTTGTAATTGCCAGTAGGTTACCAGTAGTTCACGGCCTGCTTACCTAGATTTGATCTAATTGATTTGCAGTCGGATCAAGCCTGATAAGAAGTGACTCTGGACCCAATTCAGGCCCAATTAAAACTTGTAGAACTTCAAAAACAAAACTTAGATCCGATGAAAACTAAAATACGGCCATAAACTCATAGGATTGACATTGACTACATGAAAAATTCCTCTGCCTTCTATTGGAGATTGACCGAACTGTCGCAACATCCACGCGGTGAAAGTCTGAATTTACTGGTAGAAGAAGGTTAAAATCAGGCAATTAGTTGAGCAAATCATTCCATCTAATGTCTAATCAGACAATCTTAGTGTGTGTATTTCTTCTCCAGTAGTACAAGGTTAGTCCCATCCGATATCTGGATCGTTTATTTCAGATCGGATGTTCGCATTGATTTATATTTTTTATTTTATAATATAAAATTGGACTTTATTTGGGTATGTTGATTTGAAACGAATGGTCCAAATTCCAGGAAACCGCAGCACGAGACAGTCTGACTTTTTTTTTCTTTTTTTTTTTTTTTGAAACAGGGGCGATTGCGCGTCTGATATTTCATTGAAATTGAAGACATAGTCTGACTTGATTTATATACAATACATTGTAGATTCAAAGAAGTACACAAGAAAGGCCATGGCATCTTCCAGCCTCGTGAATACTTTTTTTCGTATAAAAACCTTCGCAACTTTGGAGACTAACAAACCCTGCTTAATTACCCTCTGCTCTTGTCAGCTGAAGTTCAAATCCTGGTGCCAGCACTCCAATTAGGCAAAATTAGCATTCTTTCTTCCCGTTTAGCCATCCTTGATGGATAAATGCATCAACGCAACTACAACTGCCGAGAACCTGCAGCATGCCAAGCTTCCCTGCCATGCACAGAATGACGTCCATGGAGCGAACCGATTCTGCAAGCATTTCGACTTGTTTCCTTTCATCGCATTTGGTTTTCTCACTTACAATGCAATCATGTCCATATATAGATCAAGAGGAAACCCCTGGGACTTAGCTTTTGTGATTTCGTGCTATGTTGAGTTGACACTGCTGTTTTTCTGTATGAAAATGCGTGAAAATCTCGGTGCAGATGCTACCGCCGAGCACGTACATTGGCTGAAGATTGTCGTCTTTATTCTAACCACTCTTCTCACTGTAACATTTGCATACAGAGTTTCTCTAATCATGCCATTCTTGTTGAAGCTTGTAGTTTGGGGCATGAGTGGATCCGTAGTAGTAGCGGGGTTCTACGCATTCTTTATTTTCGATAGGGATGTTAAAGGAGCTAATGGTTATTGCAAATTAGATGATAGATCCCCTGAGGAGCGGGTGTAGCACAATGTTGGCATATTGAATTAAAAGTTTTCAATATTTTTCACATCATCACTTCTCTTTATCATTGATTTTGTTTACATCTTTTAATCTATTTGAATTTAATAATCAATATTTTTTTCTTTCATCGTTTGAAATAATATGTTTATATGTTTAAGGTAAATTTAACTTTTAAAATAATTTAATTTTTTATATGATCTTTTCTAGATTATGATATTTTTAATTATATTATTTATTATTATAATAATAGTAATATACATTTTTAGCTTTTAAAAAATCATATCTAAAAATTTTTAATGTCAAAATTTATTAAATATATTTCTAATTAGTTATTTTATGATCATTTTGCTAGAGACTTAGAAGCGAAATCTGAGTTACAGCTCAAGTTTATGAAATTATGGATTGAAAATGAAAGTTATATGTTAGTTTTAAGGGTTCAAGAAAAAATTATAATTTGTTTGGTGTTCGATACAATTTTAGCTCGAGTTCAATTAGTTTGATTAGATTTTTATGTCAGTTTTGTTTGAATTCGGTTCAATCATTTTTAATGAACTAATTTGAGTTTGATTCGTAATAATATCATATTTAGTTATTTACATATATTTTAAATGATTTAGTCAATAATATAATTATTTCATTATAAAATTAATAACTATTATTAATTTATTATTAAAATAATATAATATTGTTTTTTTTAATTTATTATCAAATTAATATAATATTAATTATTTCATCTCTAATTATTTATGACAATATGAAATAAATATAAAAATTAAAATAAGGGAGTTCATCTAGAGTTCTATTACATTTCAAGTTCGATTTAATTTCAGTTCGATATAGATTGAAATAATTTGTTCGATTTAATTTCGATTTAATTTCAATTCAGTGTAGCTTGACTTTAATTTAATTCAAGTTTGATTTATATTCAGTTCGATTTAGTTCAATTCGTTAGCCGCCTCAATTTAATTTTAGCTCGAATTCAATAATTATATTGAAGTAGTCCGTTCTTCACAGGAACCCGTTTGTTTTCTCTTCGTCATCTGTGGGCCCGCTCGTTTCCTTCAAACTTCTTTAGCAAATGCATATCATCGTTATCCGCGCAAAAATGCCAATTGTTTTGTTTATTTGCGGCTTGAAAATACGGCCCACTAGCACTCATTTGAAGAAATGCAAGCAACAGGCACCTCAGTTAAAGTTTTTTTTTTTAAGTTAATATACAGTTGGGACTTGTCCCATTTTTTCCAGTAAAATTATTACTAGTTTTGCACCAAAAAGTGAAATTGAAAATGCTAGCTAGTGTTTTTGTTAAATCACGAAATTTAATTAAGTAATAATGAAAATTAAAATGAATTAAAATAAATTAACTAATAATTCAATTTAACAATAAAGGGAATACAGAAATGTTAAACCACGAAATTTAATTAAGTAATAATGAAAATTAAAATGAATTAAAATAAATTAACTAATAATTCAATTTAACAATAAAGGGAATACACTTAATTAATGAAATAGATAAATAAATGATAAATAAAGATAACGGAGACTAGATATCGAATAACAAAATCCAATGATCAAATTAAAAATCTATAAAAATATAAAATTCAGTAATATCAAATTTAATAACTAACATAAAATATTTTGATCTAATTAAAAGAATAATATTTATTACGAAATCTAAAATATTAGAGTCAAACACGTATCTTAAAATAGAATAATAATAAAATAATAATTAATTAAAAGAAGAATTATGGATTAATGAAATCTAAATTAACGATTAAATTTAAAGAATATAGATTGGTTAGTTTCGATAGGTTCTGATAATCGAATCATCAATAAAACGAGAAATGGATAAATTAAATTAAGACTTAAGACTGTCACGCAAACAACCGTACAAATCCGTCACAGAAAATCCCAGTCTCATCTCTCTCTCCTCATTAATACCCATCAAATCACTCACATCTCTCTCTCTCTCTCCCTCTATCTCCCTTTCTCTCCCCGTGACAGCCCCACTTCCCCTTTTCTTTTTCTTTTCCCCGGATTTCCCTGGCGAAAACGCTTTTCTTTTCCCCCTTCGCCTCTCTCCTCTGGCGATAGCCTCTCCCCCATTTCCATTTTTTCCGCTTCACTCTCCCTTACCCTTTTCCCCTCCTCTCTGCCCTCTCTTTTCCGCGTCGGTGCCAACACCAGGCAAGATCCCCTCTCTTAACCAACGATCAAGGTTCGCTATGCTCACATTTCTCGGATCCGAGCTCGGCTGCCGTGCCCTCTAGCCGTCCATCGATCCCTCACCTCTGCCCTAAACTCGAGGGTATTGTCACGAGAAGGCCCACCCTCGCTGCCGCAGTCGACAACTGAGAAGTGCGGGAACCCCGACTGCTCAGCACACTCCCCGTTGCCCCCGCTTCACCCCTCTTTTCTTGCTTTGTCTCTCGTTGAGTCGGTAACCTCTTTCCTCTTACTCCTTCGGCCGTGTGGGCCGTGTACCGAGCGGAGCTCGTGCTTTGTCGTTCTTGTGCGATCTTGTCTATTTGCTACCTTTTGCTTAAGGGATTGAGTACTGGTACCAACTGTTGTTGTGGTTGCTATTTTGATTCTGGTACATGAGGTTGGGCTGGTTCGGTTAGTACCGTTTGGCAAGTAAATTTATGCACCTTGGTACGCTGGCACCAATTGGTACCAGTGAAGCAAGGAGATTTAGGGTGGCACCTTTCGGTTTTGCCTTACAGATCAGATTCATGTTGCTGATTTCTGGCTTATTATTAGCTTTGCGGGTTACATAAGCCACTTAGGCTGATTTGGGTTGATTTTGTTGAATTATCCTTCTTGGGTTCTTGTTGCCAGTTGCTATCCTTACTGATACAGGCCTTGCTGGTGCTGCCTTGGGTGTTCACTCGGTTGTGGGTGCTCTCCTCTATTCAGAACAAATATGCTTACTTTGTTCTGGCTTTGTTGTGCTTGTTATGTGCACTTGTCTGGTTCTGGTACGCATACTGGTTGTTGTGTTGTTGGGTTGCACTTCTGGTATGGTGCATTCCCCTTTCAGGGACAATATTGTGAGAATTATAAAGTTTAAGGGTTAAAATGATATTTTGTGGTAATAACACCTTTTATAGGGTTATATGCACAAAATAAATCTTGGCGAGTAATTATATCTAAACAGATTCGAGAATTTATTTGATCTCAACTAAGTGGTAGAAAGGTTAAATTGGATAATAATTTAATTAATTTATTAGCAAGTGCCGTAAGTTTAAAAACGTGCGCAACTAATAATTAATTAATACTTAAAGCTGAATATGGGAGATGATTACATGATCTGCCTCAAAATGAAAATCCGAACAGATACAGTGGTTTCGGAGGCAGCCTATGATCCCAAACACATTAAAACACCAACACGTTTAATTAAATAAAAACATTAATTAAATTTAAGTTTAATTAAATTTCTTTTCTTCTAATTTAATTTTTATTATTTTTAATTCTAGTTGTATATAATATATTTTAATAATATTAAAATATAAAATGAGATATAATTAAAGAATATGATAGAAATAATTAGGGGTTATAAAATAATAACTAAAGGATAATAATAATGTATAATATAATATACATATTAATTAATTTCTCTATTTTAATAATTGAATAACATTAATTAATATATATAAATACTTAGTAATCAATTCATCTAAATAATGAAATAATATTAATGAATATATAAAAATATATATATATTAATCAATTTCTCTATTTTTAATAATAATAATATCAATTATATAGTATTATATATTAATCAATTTCTCTAATTCTAGATAATTAATTATCCTAATTATAATTAAATTAATTAAGTGATAACATATAAGCCAACTTAATTAATCTAAGTAAATTAAGTTAGTTACGTTAATCGAAATAAATATAATCTCTAAATTATAAGAATAATACTAGTATAAATAAAATGAAACATAATTAAAGAATATATTATGAATAATTAAGAGCTATAAAATAATAATTTAAAATATAATAATAATTTAGGTTTTAAAGTATATATTAATCAATTTCCCTATTTTTTTATTGATAAGAATAATAATATTATAATATATATATATATAGTAAATAAATTTCTCTATTTTAAATTAATAAGAGTAATACTAAATATACAAACATTATATATTAATCAATTTCTCTATTCCTAATTAACTAATTATTCTAATTATAAATTTAATTTAAATAAGTGATAATAATTAGTTAGCTAATTAATCAAATAGAATTTAAATCAATTATATTAAATCAAAATAAATGTAATCTTAAAATACAAAATTAAATAGGATAATTTCAATTGAGGGTCCCAGATACCTTGACCAAACCGGACCCTAATGTGAATAGGGTACTCGCCAATTTAATCTATTTCGACTTCATAGGTTTTCGAAATATTATCTTGACGAGCCGACCAACGACTACACTCATATGAGACGGCTGACGAGATCGTGATGCGCCACCAAAGACTTAGCAATGTGACGTTACCGAGCTAACCAGATTATTCTCAGGTACGGTTTCCTGGGATTTAATCTTCTTTCTTCAGAATTAGGAACCCAAACCGAAAATAAAATATTTTTAAAATAAATCTGATATGCGGTACTTTTGACCAAACTTTGATTAGAGACCAAAATTGACTTCATCATCGCATCCTAAATTGACCAAAGATATTCGAGACATACCCGCATTCGCATGTCATATCATATCATATTTCATGTAGATAGGGTAGGAGTAGGATTCGGGAAATAGTCCCGAGATAGGATCAGATAGAATTAAGCAAATTAAAGTTGTAGATTATATTTATTAGGAAAATATTATTACTATTACTAATTATTAATTAAGCTAGGTAGTTAATCATGCATTAAATGCATGGGAGTGCTGAGAGGCGGACCGGGTAATTTCCAGTCTGAATTGCCTTGCATAACCATACCGTTGTGGTTACGTACGGTGACCCATAGGCCCGTGGGACCCACCGGTCTGTATATGTACTGCGCATCTGTGCCTGTCGGATTATCCACCGATCCCGTCATTTGGCGGGTTCGGCTGTGTCAGAGTGTTTTCTTTTGATCTTATTATATTTCTTATTATTATTCTTTATATGATTAAATTGTTAATCCAAATTTGAGCGATTAGGATACCGTGTACTTCAGTGTTTAGTGTGGGCGGCCATATCCGAGACTGGAATTTATTTCGTGATATTATATTATTATATTTATCCGGCGTATTTAGGATCCTAATATTGTCCGAAGGGCTTTCTCCTTTGGCCCGTAGTTGGTACAGAGAAAGTCGGGATGCGGTCCACTGGCCTTAGTGGGTACAGTGTAGGCTCCCCTTTGTTATATTTCGTTTTGATACATTTACGGGATGCGGTCCTCTGACCCTTGGTTGGTACAGTGTAGGCTCCCATTTGATTTCGATTTGTTTAATTCACGAGTAGTTATCCCCTTTTGGCGATATGGCAACTGAAGACATATTTATCCGTTTGTTTTTATTTTGTAAGGTGAATTACAGATTTAGCAGACCAGAGTACGTGCTTATGCACGCTCACTCTCCTAGGGCGTTATCGCCTCGGGAGCCCGAATTGACGTTTATGCGGCATTGGCGCCGCATAAACATTAAGTCCTAAGTTCGTAAGTTGGGTCGCTGGTGGCGCCCGCTTAGGCAAGGCCCAAGTTCGTAAGTTGGGACGCTGGTGGCGCCCGCTTAGGATAGATCTGGTGATTTGCAAAATGGGATATTTATTTCGGGTGTTTGTTTTCTCGTACCTTATATTTTATATTATATTACTATTTCCACAAATTTTCTATTTCAGGGTTATTTATCATTTCATGTCATTCATGTAGAGGTGTTCTCAAAATGTATAAATAATAATACATTAACATATATTAAAATAATTCATTACATTTAAATTCGGTATCGGTATTTGGGTCCAGTCTAGGAAAGAAGATCAAATCTTAAGGCTGGATCTAAATCCGTACTGAGTAATTTTTAAATTACTCACGTTTCCACGGTGGTTGTGGGATCCAGGTTTACAGGGTATGGGCTCGAGTTTTGATGAGAGTGCTAGGTGCAACAGTCCTGTGTGATATTAGAGGTGCTTCGCCGCATCAGCACAGTGAGGCGGGTAGTTGATTAGGGCTTATCGGGCATCGGGTTTTTGTTTTCTTTCTTTGGGCTTTATTTGAGAGATTTTGCTACCCATTCCGATGGAGTTAGCCCCGCCGGTGTCTGGCGTTGTATTTATCTGTATATTCTGGACTGTTTTGTTTTGTATTATTATTATTGTTTTGTTTATTCTGGGATTTTCTTTATTTTTATTCACTTAGCCTTTCGTACGCACGTCTCGTCGTGCGTACGTGGCGGGATTTTAGCACCCCTAATCCGATTCATTATTTCTGGGGTGTGACAGTTTTTATCTCCTCTCTGCCGGTCTGAAATTTATATTATTGAATATAACATTTCCTATCAAGATTTCCATGCCTCTGTCGCATTATTATCGTCTCTTTTTGTGGTAGTATGGAATTTTATTTTATCTTTTTTTTTGTTTCTTTCACGTTTTAGTCTATGAGAGGAATTCATTGACAATGAGTTATTTTGACAATCTTCACAATGAATTTTTAAATAAAAAATTATGGATATATTTTTTTACTCATAGATTGATATTGTTTCAAAATTTATATAATTTGATTATCGTTTGATAGTCCACAAAGATCATCAAAATTTTATATAATTTATAATTATTTTAATTTAACAGTCCTTAATGGACTATCAAATGATAATAAAATTACATGAAAATGAAAACACAATAGAACATATTCAAACTTTTTTTATTTTTGAGATTCTTTTTATATTTATTTAAAAGTTCATTGTCAATAACAATTATAACTGATGTATGAAGATCAACAGCAATTACAACAGATGAGGCGGATTTTGACTGGTATTATATTTGATCCATAAACAGATGATAATATAATGGATAAGAGGAAAACAATCATTTATAGTTAAGTCACATTATAAATTCATGCAACAAAGCCCATACATAAAATCAGAATTGTGTGAATTATGGGATATAAAGCACCACTAAGAATTGTCATATTCAGCAGGTTAATGATAAGAAATGTCGTTTTATCAGTGGACAATTTGAAAAAGAGAGGATGACAGTTAGCAAACATTTGTTGTATGTGTTTTTAGGATGAAGAATCGATACAACATCTTTTTTCACAATGCGTAGTAAACAAATAATTTAGGCAATACATACATGATGAGGTGAAACCACATAGTACATCTTCAACAAGGTACAAGCATGGACAATTCAATCTCATTGTGGACAGAAATGAAGATATGAGAATGAGATGGAGAAGAATGAAGATAGTTACATGTTTAGTTATATTAGAGAGATGTATACGAATATTTAGAGATGAGAATAAGTCTCCATTGACATTAGTAAGAGAAATGTTACTAGAGTATAAAAATTAGTTTAGCAGGTGATTGAAATTGGATAGACTTTGCTTTGCTTTATTTTATTTTGTTTTGTTTCTTTTATTTTGTTTGAAAACAATCTGTAATACAGCTCACCGTCGTGATCATGTGAACTTACAAATTAGTGAAATTTGAAAACTCTGACCTCCATCTTTTTTATAAAAAAAAAAGTCATGTCAAGATTTTCAAAATAACGCATTGTCAACGCAAGTCTTAACTAATAATCGTCTCGTCTGTTGAAAGATAGGACAAAAAAAGGGCCCAGATTCTTGCAAGATTAGTAAAAACTGAATAATATCATATTTGCATTTTTAAGGTTTAATATTTTTCTTTTTTTGTGGGACATTGTTTGACGATGGCAATGATTTTGGAATATGGCACAATTGGAAAGAAAGACATCTCAGTTTAAAGTGCGCCATAAATTGTCCCCACCCAATGACCCAAGTCGCTTTCTTCGTTTTGTCCAAGTCATATTCATACATATAAAAAAATTAATTAAGCATGCCATTAAGCAATATCTTGTACACAACGACAAACTAAGTATGTTTTAGAGTCATATCATCCCACTTGAATCGGTCAATGACGTACCAAAGCTGACTGTTTTCCTCACATTCCTTACCTTGGGTCCTTGCCCAATATGGCAGTCCCTTTGATTCCCAATTGCACGTCGTTATCATTATCACGAGCCGAACCTCATTCAAAAATATTAATTTAGATCATTTTTAGAAGTCGAGTTCAAACTATCTAAAATCTAAATCAAATAATAGGAACATTTTCTTTTTAGAAGGGTTGTCGTTAGTTCCTTCATCATTCTTTTAAGATGCCCTTTTACATAATTTGAATTTACGTATCTCAGTAATCCAATAAGATATGTCACTATTTATGTAAGATTTTCTATTGTATATAATTGAAACTTAATCTAATTAAGATGGAGTAAAACTAATATACTCTTAGAAGTACAAAGACTTTTTGTGTTCCTAACTCAAAAAATTCATCAAATTATTTTCATTTTTGATTTATCATACTTATTAAATTCTTCATATAAAAATCATGCGGGATATAAAAAATTTAGAATATTTTAAAATTTCTAACTCATTGTTTTTATTTTTTTTAAATGATGAACAAATATTAAATATTTATTATTATTTTTAGAGTTGATTTCTCAAAAATTAAAAACAGTGATTTAGAAAACTCAAAACACCTCATATGAAGAATTTAATGAGTATGATAAATCAAAATTTGAAAATAATTTGATATATTTTTTGAGTTAGAAGCACGAAAGAGTTTTGAACTCCTAAGAGTATATTAGTTTTACTCAATTAAAATGTTCTTTTTACCTTTTCTATTTTTTGTACCTTTTGTACATAATTTTTCTTATAAATGAAAATCAAGTAGGCAATTTGCGTGCTTCATAAAAAAATTCAAACACAACGCATCTTAACCAGCAACGCTAATTAAGCCTAGTTTATAATTAACACGTACAAGTAGACACGCAAAGAGTAAGCGCCAAAAAAAATAATAGTAAATAAATAAATGCCCCAGCCAGTTAGTAATATATTTAGTCCAACTCGAAACAAACTCTGATTTAGCTAGTAAACAAATTCTGACTTAGCTAGTTTGAATTTAATGTAAATAAATTCAAACGTCGCTACCAGGATAAGCTCACTATATTAATTCTTTATTATAAGATTAACAACAGCACTTGTTTTGCATTGCACCACGGTCCTTTTCTTTGAAGAAGAGGAACAAAAACAAAGAAATTAAATAGTCTTCATTTTGACATGCGATAAACTTCTTCTGCGCCACATAGAATAAGCAACAGCAAGGTTTTTTTATTTATAATCAAATCCTATCAAGGTAATTGAGAGCTGTAAATCTAGTTACACAAATGTTCAAATTAAAAGACAAGGTAATGAGTCCTTATCTGATGTTTTCATAAACTTTATATGCGCTGTCATAATTTACAAATTATTTGATTAATATAAAACCTGTATATATATCATTTTTAACGTCTTTTTTTTTTGTATGATATATACAAAGTATGAGAAGAATTCAGAATGCCTTTACTATTAATTCTGTACTGCATCTACTTTTAAAATTTTATAATTTAAATATCAAAAATTAAAGCATCAACATAAAATTTTTAGCTAGGTCGGATTTATATCACTTTTTTGTACAGATAAAAAATTATAACATTTCGGTATTAATTTATTTGATATCAAAAACCTAAAAAAATATTCTGATATAAATTGCGTTGAGAATTCATTGCCAATTGCTGTAATTAAGTTTTCGAAAACAATACAGAGAGAACGAGAGTTAATAGTCTTCTAGAAGAGAAAGAGGGAATCTTGGAAACATTCCTTTTAATTTCTAGGACACGATTGATCCCTTTCTCCCCAATAAGGACAGAGTTAGTCCCGTTCCATATCGTGATTGTTCATTTCAGATCGGACGTTCTACAATAAGTTCGATTATAAATGTATATCTATCCATTTTTGTCTGCTCTATTTTTTTTAAATTAAATAGAGCTTTTATAATCCCTGATATATATTTTTTTTGGAATTTTTTTTCTTGAAATTTGACCCTGTACTACTCCGTAAAGAGACGAGATGGTAGTCTTGGTTAATTACTTTTCTGAAGACTAAATCCCGTACCATCCCGTATGATTACTGTTCACGAACTGGTACCGTATGGTTTCTTTAATTTGTATATAAAACCACGAACGAACAATCTCTTCTTAATTCTGATTCACCCTCTTGCTCCCCTAAATCGCATAGCTTTCCCAACTTCCACTTCAATAATTGTTCATGGATTTGAAAAGCAACGCTGCAACTGTCGCGAACAAGCAGCACCCAGAACTTCCCTTTCAAAACCAGAATAACCCAAAAGGGAACCAATTTCACAAGCACTCCGGCATGTTTCCCTTCATCGCATTTGTTTTCCTTACTTACAATGCAGCCATATCGGTATACGGTTCAAGAGGCAACCTCTGGTATTTAGCATTTGTTCTTTCATGCTACGCCAAACTGGCGATGCATTTTTGGTGCCTGAAAATGCGCCAGAATCTCGGTGCAGATGCTCCACTACAGCACATGCTTCGACTGAAGATTGCGGTTTGGATTCTGACCACTCTAGTCACTGTAACTTTTGCATATAAAGTTTCACCACTCATGCCGTTGTGCTTGAAGATTGTTGTCTGGGCCATGAGCGGATCTGTAATACTGGCAGGGTTCTACGCATTCTTCATCTTAGACAAGGATGTCAAAGGAGCCAATGGTTATTGCAAACTTGATTGTGTGCATGGAGAAGAGAGAAAAATGAATTTCATAACCTGTACGCAACCTCTGAGGAAAAAGTTTTAGCAGAGTGAATATATATGAAGGTCTAGATCCATTTTGGCCACCAGTTGAGTATTATTGTAATAATGAACTTAATAACTGCATGATTTGTGATAATTGTAAATCCCTAGGGTATGAGGGTTGTGATCCCAATCAGCATATTTCAAAAGAAACAGATGGGTATTCCCTCTATTTTTCATTCTAAAAAAAGTACATGAATTAATGATGCATTTTGTAAATTACGTTAATCTATGAAATGCTTCTTTCCTTTTCTTAGCCTGTAAACAAAGATTCATGGATATGTTTTGGGAAATAGTTACAAAAAGAAACACAAAATCTCACACGACTAATTCAACTGCTGACGGCATGGCTGCCGTGACATTATATGAGAACGTAGCAGTAAGAAGAGTACAGAGAAACCAAAGTTACCAAACACAAGCCCTGAGATGGCATCTGTGAGGCGCGTTTGGACCTGCTCTTTGGATCGATCGGAGTCACTAGAAGAGCAGTAGCAAACTCAAGTAGGCGCGCGGTTAGAACAAAAGAAACAGCGTAGGATATCAGAATCATCTCTGGATTTGTTACATTTGTAGATGACTTGTTTCCATCTTGCTCCTGCAATTCAATTGAATTTAAGATCTGAAAAAAATAATTAATCTGATCAAATCCAATCCAATCCAATCTAATCCGATATTCATATTGTCATATTGCAGACACTTGTACGCAAACAAAAAAGAAAAATATATGACGCTTTATGTACTAAAAGTCTAAAACTGAACTCTTTTCAGATGAGCATGCAATGCCTACCTTCCTTTTAGGGGTTTAATAACTTTTGTTAACTTTGCTGTACCATGCCAATTTTGAATTTCCAATACCAAAATTTTTCACAACCAGGTGATTGAATATGATAGGGGTTTAAGTGTTTTCACTCTTTGTATCTCTATTATGTCTTCATAATTAAAGTGCTAACAATTTAGATTTCAAAATAAAATTACTAGATGTGATTTATATCACTTTTTATGCACAAGTAAAAATAAATACAACAGTAAGTGACGTCATGACGTCAAAAACTTGACAAAGAAATTCTCGGATCGAAATAATTTGTGGATGTTGAGACTAAGTATGAAAGATATTCCCAGCTAAGAGTGTTTAGCAGAGATTCTGGTGTGATTGAATATGTAGTTAATTTTATAGTTTACAAGTAATCTTGTTTGGTTAAATTAAGTTAATTAGTGAATTATTCTTGTCTTTTTTCTGGCCTGTACAAACAAGATTTCAGAAATATCATGTAAGATATTTTCTACTAGCATACATGCATGCACATGCAATTGATATTATATTGTCCACATGCATATCTGATATCTATGGCTCTCAGCTCAGTACTGTCGAATGTTATGTTTCTTCTCCAAATTCGTCTGACAGGACGACCTTCAAGTGCCAGAGCAGCCAGATCAACAAAATTCAGCAACAGTACCATTCATCAGATCTTTTCCAACTCTAAATTCTGTAATCGAAGTGCTCTCTCTCTCTCTCTCTCTCAAAATAAACCAAAAAAATTTGACTTGATTTGTGGAATAATCGAAGTCTAAGAAAATAAGTCGATGATATCCCCCATGACATATATGTAATGTCAAATGATGGACATAATAGAACTGCATGAAATTGATTTGTTTGAAGTTTGAAAAATAACAAATCAATACATTCAGAATTTGGGAATCTATCTAATTACAAAACATTTATGTCTAAAAAGAAAAGAAAAAAAAAACTGGCAAGAGCCATATTCAAATGCATTCAACCAAACTCAAATAGAAGAAAAACATTATCTGCTGTGGTATGCATGAATAGCTTCAACCAGTCATGCCATGATTGCATGAATAGCTCGTCAATTCAGGACTATCCAATCTAAAGGTGACTGGAAAGACTCGACGACCGGTTTCTAATTTTAAGGGGCGATACTGTAAAACTGTTTACAGATTTAAACAGCAGGTCCTGCTTCATAGGCAAGAAATTGGCAGAAAATAATCTAACAATTTCCAGCTACAGTATTCCGCAGTATCTAGTAACTAATAACTAGTTGGAATGTTGGTTTGTGTGAATTTGTCAGAAAAACAATCAAGGATATAGGTACCTTGACCATATATCAAGCTTTACCAGAAATCACCATAGTTTTCTTATATTTCTATATGGTTTGAATGAGGAAAATTCACCTTTTACTGAAAAGGGAAGAAATATAAATCTTCAACAAAACACATATAGAAGAAAAACATTTTGACATCAGAACTCCAGAAGAAGAATCACTGAAAGATATTCTATCAATAATAATCCTTGGGCCAAAAATTAACCATTTCGGTTTATGAAGTAGCATATGTGACCAGTTTATAAGAATAAAAAAAGTTTTCTCCATTAGATGGTGGAACATAGTGATTTTCTATTTTCCATCATCACTACCTCAGATTTCTATTCAAAGAACACACCTCAAATTTTACCCTTGATTATCATTGGCAACCTGGGCAACCACCATTTAAATTCACCAATACAAAATTGCAAGTTCTATTATAAAACTACAAAGTTCACAGCTCATACTCAGCAAAAAAGATCACAAAATTCCAACATGAAAACAAAATACAAAGAAAAGACCTTTTCGGTGGCGGACCTAGTCTCAGATTTTTATATTCTCCATCATTGGTACTCTCTGATTTTCTCTATTTACAGAGAGCCCTCAGATTTTACCCTTGACCATCATTGACATCCGGGTAACCACCACCTGCTTAAAACTATAAAAAAGTCTGTATTAACAGGTACCTAACAATCAACCAGCAGTAAACAGGTTTTACCAACACTCAGTCTATTTTAAAACATACTGGTGAAATTGGTACCTGACAATCAACCGCTACCTAGAAATTAACTTATTTTTGAAATCACAGATTTTTTTTTTCCTTTAGTAATTGTGGTTTAATGAAATTTTAATCCCATAAACTCATTCTTTGCTCAATTTTATAATTACACCCTCGGAAGAGCAGGTTAAACATAAATTGGACGAAATTAAAGAGAGCTTCATGAGACATGATTGCAAAATTGAAGGCTGATGGTGGCTAAATTGGGGTTTGATTCAAAAAGGAAGGTTAATAAAGACTTAATTTGGATAAATTGACCGTAAGAACAAAGTAACAACCCAAAATCGAAATCAGTGAATTCTACCAAACATGCCAAAATTAAATAAAAATACTATAGGACACAAAAATTGACAGTTAGAAGTGCAGGCGCGATGGATCAGTAGCAGAGATCCCTTACATGCAAAGAGCGAAAATTGAGGAGGAAGAGAGCGAGCGAGAGAGAGAGAGAGAGAGCACCACACAGTTGAGAGAGGATCAGAGGCACAGTCTAAGAACAGTAATATATCAATAGTGCCATATCGATTTCTCCTGTTGTTATTCCGATATAACTAAACAGGTAGCGGGTCGATTTACAACAATTGCAAGTGAATTTTTCGAATGGAAATGTAACACGAAATTCTGCAGTCACATTGAAGCAATGGATTACAGATGTTCATATAAAATGCATTTCTGCGTGACGTGGTCACTCAAGGACAGCCACGTAGAAGGGTATTTTTTTGTCATTAAAAAAATGTAGAAGCTTTTAGTTTTCGAAAACGTAGAAGACTTTGGTTTTTAGAATTGTGTATGACTTTATTTAGAATCCAATTTTCTATGATATCCGGAGACTCATCCTTGGCGTCAATTTCTTAGACACAAGCAAAAGCAAAATAGTAACAATTGCAAACATCGAAAATGGAAGTCCCACAAATTATAAGTTTTTTTAATATCCGTCACTTTTGCATTTTATGGGTTCCAAATATATTTTTGCAAATTAGTTACGGATCTCCACAGATTAACAGGATTAATGAAGCTTTGACATCCATTACTATGTATTACTAAACCCCACAAACCATAAGCACTCCACATGATCAATCTTCTCTGGATTAGATCCAATAATTTCTCACAAATCTCCAATGTCGGGGCATTCAACAGTCTTGTACGTAGCTGGAGTAGGAAGGTGAGACAGCCAACTAGGCGAAGGAAGGCGAGAGAGGTAAAACGATTGTCCTCGACCAGGCGTTTAGGATCCATTCATTTTGCTGATGAAATTTTAAGACGAGTTGAGTTTGGACCAGGCGTTTAGGATCCATTCATTTTGCTGATGAAATTTTAAGACGAGTTGAGTTTGAAGCCTATTTCGTATATTGACTCGTCTGATTCGAGTTTATCAGCTGCTAGGCCTGTTATGCATGAGCCACTATGTTCAATTAGCAGGCCTTGCAAATAGACATCCATAAGATCTCTGACATTACTAATATGTTAAGCTTGTGCAAATAGAGTGACACAAACTACATGTTTAAACGACTATTATGCTTCCCAGTCACATTGTTCTCATTTCAAAAGCTAAACAAGACGCGAAATGTCATAAGGTGTGTTTGGATGGTGCAGAATAGCATTGTTTTGAGAATAGTAATATTATTCTCGGGTTAGCAACTATTCAAATACAAAATTAAAATCAAGAATAGTAATAAAACAATGCTAATCCGCTAATCCATAGAAAACGTTGGATTAGCGGATTAGCGTCCATGAGGGTAGTGAAAATAATAAAAAAATTCTTTTATATTAATATGGAGTAGTATTAAATAAATATTATTATCAAATAAAATACTAAAAAATAATTAATTACTTTAACTATTCTCTTCACTGTTCTCAAGTTTTTATCCAAACAATATTTTACTAACCCGAAATAATAAAAAATAACAATTTTCTTACATTTCCTAAGATATCATTAATCTCACATTATTCTCAACTACTAACACAAACAGTGTTATTCTTACACTAATCATTTCACCATCCAAACACACCCATAGAGAATAGAGTAGAGGGACAAACAAAATCTTGATTTGGTACATAACTTTTCAATTTTCAATACCATAGCAAACAATGCCATATTGGAGGATCACCAAAACTTATTAGAAATATCTTTCAATGTTTTAAATTATTAGTGAAGGAAAATTTTGAAATGTCAAATGTTACTCTTAATATAATTGTTTCCATTGTTTCATTAATGAATATAAGACATTATTGTTGTGTATGTTAAATCAATTATGAGTATGTTGTGAAAAATGTTACTCTCATTCATTTGTTTGTCACTGTATACATTAAGTAACAAAGAAGTTTGATCAAAATCATCAAATTATTCTTTTTTTATTATCCCTAAAAAAATTTTGCAAAATCAATGCAGAAATTTTACATATTCTTTTTTTTAGAAAAAAAATCCCCAAAATATCTTTAGTTGAGGAAATACATCCTCAACTGTTCTAATAACCAAAAGTTCACATTTTCTAATCTAAATTTAACCGGAACAAATAAGAGAGGAATTTTACATCAGATGAGGGGAAAAGAAGCCACATAAATTTGAATCTCTTCTTTGTTAGTCTCCTAATGAATCAAGTGAAAATGAATTAAAAGAACATAAAATTGTCAAAGTAGAGAGGAAACAGAATAATAATAACAGCTACCTTCATCCCATGATTGGCAGTCAAGATGTGATTCAACGGATCTATCGATAAACAAATAAACAATAAATTATATAATATAATATGATTTTTTTTAACTTATGGGCTCAATCAAGAATAACGCTTGATTAGACATAAGCTTTTATGATAGCTTAGATAACTCTTTTAGACAACTTAATTAGTAGGATGGATTTTTACCAAAATCGCAAGACAAATCATACTCAATAGTTAAACATGGAAGAAGTAAAAAGTACCTCAAAAGACATCGGGATTTAAATAGGGGCTGGATTGATGGGGCGAACAGTCTCTGCGGATATTTTCTGTACGAGATCACTGCAGGGAAATCACAACGGCTCAAGAAAATCACAACGACTGTGGAGAAGTCTAAACGCGAATTTTGATGCACGAAGCTGTTTATTACTGTTAAATCATAACCGTTGATAAATTATCGGACCGCTCAAATCAAAAGAACTGCATCTGCGGAGTTTTTTCAGCTCCGCAGGTGATATGGTTCCGGATTGATGGGATCCAAAAAATAATCAGAAAAGTGATACTGCGATTGACATGGAAAAATAAAAAAGAAAATGAATCGTCTCCCTCAAAAAAGAGACGAAAGGGAATCATCACTCGTCAGTATCAAATTCACGAGAGAGATTAAAAAAACGAAACAAATACACTAGTATTAGCTAGTGGGTTTAAAAGAAGAAAACATACAATATTAACTAGTGGACTTTCATAATTAGACCAAAAATATTTTACATCATAAATTCTTAATAATCCAAAATATTAAATAATTAATACAGATTAAAGGAGACATTGATAATTCATATACAAATATAATTGATTTTCATAATCTCTCTCAACACAAATCATGGAAAGCAGAACCTCCCCCGCGCCCAAATCCACCTCTGTATATAGAACTATCTCAATAAAATAAGCATAATTTTGAATTTCAGATTTCATCAAAACCACAAAAAGAGTTTCACGTATTGTCTATCACAGAATCTAATAGAATCTGTGTAAGAGGGTTCTCATAAAATTTGCAGTCCAAGCTAAGAAAATATTGAAATAGACTTTTCTTTTTTTGGATAAAGAAAATATTGAAATAGCTTAATATCGGACATCAAGCAAATTGTTTAGTACCTTGGTAATTAGTCATGCACCATTTTTAGACTTAGATCCGACAATTAAATAAAATATGTCTCAATTATTTTTGTCTTAATAATGTCTTTACTTTTTAAATTTTTAATAATTCAAAATGAGTGAGACTATGATGCATTGTAATGCATGGATGTACTTAACCATTCAATATAATCTTCATATAAACTCTACTAATTAGCTAAATTTTATATTTTTTTTAAAAAAATTGCTATTTTTTGCATGAGGAGAAAATCATCACATCAAACGATTCAGAATTTTTTAATCCAGTAATTTTCTCCTCATACAAAAATAGTAAAAAAATATAAAAATATAAAATTTGGCTAACTAGTAGAGTTTGATATAAAGATTATATTGAACAGTTCAAATTGATCATATTTTACATAAAATTTAAAATTTTAAACTAATGTACAGGTACATCTGTGCATTACAATGCACCATAGCCTCACACATTCAAAATTTAAAATTAAAATATTAAAATAAAACCATTATATTTAATCTAGATGATTTTATATATGTATAAATTTAAAATTATGATATTTTAATATTATTTAATTGACATCAAGAGCTTATAAAAAATACACTTATATGATTAATTGTAGACGTTAATTTTATAACTTATTGATTTACATAATAATAAAAGTGATATTTTCATATGTTAGAAGATAATATAATATAAATCAAATTAAACAATTTTATTTTGATATTTCAGTTTTAAATTTTTAATTATTAAAAATTTAAAAAACTGAGACATGATTGAGGCACAAAAAAAATAAGATATTCGAACCCTCTTCTAAATAAATTGCTATTTATTGTGATAGATCATTAGAGCATCTTCAACGCTGCAGCTACCACATAATTTCATTTACTACCCACATCAATTGTTAACCAAAATTCGTTGAACAATTTTAATTGCATTACAACACAATACTATTTTTTAATTTCTAAACTAAGCCTCATCACTCAATATATTGAGTAAATTTATGAGTGATTTTTCTATGAAAAAATGAAAATTTGGAACAACCATTAATTTAAATAAATTACAATCATTAATTTGAATTTAGTCTCTTCATCTTCAAGTTTTGATCCTCAATTATAATTAGCCCATAGGGAGCTGGGTAGGTTCAAATGGCTTTGAACAAAAAAAAATTGGTTCAAAACCTCTTTTATCCATTGATTTTGTATTGAGATTCGTACTTTTTATTTGTTCAAAATTTCTCTCACCTCTTTACGAATGTCGATGCAAAATCAATGGGTGAAAGAGGCTTTGAATCTAAAAATGTACTTTATAGATTGAAAACTCCTTGACAAATGACATGGCTATTATATATCCATGCGCTGATGCGCGTCTCTTCGTTGTACCCACTCTCTCACGGGGACGAAACAGTCTAAATTCATCCCTCCGACGCTAAATCTCTCTTGCAGCGACCCGTCCCAATAAAGTCTAAATCGGTTTAGGACTATAAACGAGAAGTCAAATTCAGATCAAGTTTGAGATCGATTTATTAAATTAAAGAAATGAAAAATATTAATTTAAAATTAAATTATTAAATTAACGTGTGAGCTGTTCTAATAACTCGTTTAATAATAAATAATATTTTACATAAATATTTTATATTAAAATTTAAAAAATAATAAAATTAATGAGAACAAAATTTTATATATAATATATTTCATACAATAATTTCATATAAATTAGATTATAACTTATATTAAAAGTTCATAATAAAATAATAATTAATAATAATTTAATAAACCTAACCAACTTAATGAAGCGAATCAAATTTATTTCAAACTCGAATGGTCAAATTCAAATGCAAGTCCAGAGAACACAAGCGATCCACGTGTTTTTTCCGACAGCACTAAACCCGTCTCCCAGTCGCAGGCTCGCAGCGACTCCTTTATACCTCTCTCGCGCCGACCCCATCCCAGTAACTCTTTTCCTCCACTCCTCCCGGCCTCTCCGTCCAATGGAATTATCACCAGATTGGAATCTCTTCTCCAGTCTTCACTTCCAATTCCGCTTCATTTTCCCCTTTCTTCGATCTGGACCTTCTTTCTTGTAAGTGCACTTCATCTTGTTAAGTCTAAGTGTAACATATGCATCAGCATCACGAACTATCGAAAATTCGAAATAATATCACATTCATTTCACCGATGTAGAATGTCGGCTAGTAAAACCGCTCTCGCCAGGTTGAACCTCGAAACTCTGAAGCTCCAGCCAAGTCTGGACCGGAGACCTGGCCTTTGAACTGGCATGAGCCTAAATTAGGCCCAACCGATACATTGAATTAGTATGCAACAACATAAATGCATGATTGATTTCCTGTCGTCTGTGATCTGTTGCTTTCTGAAAAACTAAAACTGTGGGATCCGATGAACCAGTGAAATATGCGTATATAGTCATAGCAACATAGCAGGTCAGACTTGTGCATTATCTTTATTTTTTGTACTTAAGATTTTTCATGACCAACCGAATAAATGTCTAAATATCTTCTTTCAAAATTATGCTGAGTTGCAGACGGGTCCGAACATGTTGATATACACAATACACTCCTTATTGTTTTTTTTGGATAAGCTCGATTTTACATCTTTTCTTACATTTTTCACGAGAAATGCATAATTAAACATAACATAAATCTTCAATGCTTGTCAGAAATAACACAAACATATATAGTACAATTGATCAAACAGTATGCATAAGATAGAAATAGTTGCAGTAATATTTAGAGATAAACATAGATCCTGAACAAGATACCAGAATCTAACTGAAGCACTGGAGAAAATTAGATCCACTGGCTGATAAAGCACTTTTAACTTGAAGCTAAAGCCAAAACAGAGCTCACAATTAATGTTGTTGCACTCCCCTGGAGAGCTGCAATTATCGCACCTATCGCAATCCTTGCATATTTAACAAAGGTCTTAAACTTTTTTTCGCATTTCATCCTGGCATTTCTTAATGCTAAATTCATATTCATCTTTCCGACACCATTTTCACAGGACATGTTGCAAGATATCAAGCAACCCATTGAATCCCGTTTCAGTTCTGTCAACATTTTGATCAGGCACGCTATATGCAGGTGAAAGTTCTCACTTTCTCCAACATAAGACCATATATGATCAGTTGATCTATTATCCACCTCCATGCTCCTTTCATGACAGTGGTCGCACTTAAACATGGTCTTTTGTTGCAGCACCATTTCCACACCGGTTTCTTTGCATATGGTTCTCATTGGCAGGTTTATACAACATGGATGCAAATTAATCCTTCCATCGAGGCTATGATAGAAGTAACCGTTTACTTCCAGTCCACATGCATTACAGAAATTATGGGTATGTGCCTTCTTACTATGTTTACTACTGGAAGTACTTTGCAAACAAGAGAAAACAAAGGTAAATCCGGGAAAGAACCAGTGGATTGCGGTTTTACGTGGAGACATGCATTCTCCATGTAGACGAAAGGAGCAGGAAGGATTCTCACATTCATAGTGCAATCCAAAGCCTTCAATTTTGCATCCAGAGCAGTTGTAGTTGGTTGAGTTATTTTTTGGCTTGAGCCGATGACCAGGAATATTCTTGTGCATCATCCAAATTTTTTCACCCTCTACGAGCTTGTGTGCAGGTCCCATGCCCGATTCAAGAAAACTGCAATGTTAATGTACGTGAGTCGATATAGTTATTTCAGATGCTCAAACAATCTATTAAAAAATAATGCATCAACTAAATAAGAGGATTCAATTTTGTCCCTCGGGACCTGGATCAAGAATATTTTCATTTGAGAGACCTGATCTTCATTTTAATCTCAGAAAAGAAAAAAGAAAAAAGGAAAACGACTTGTCCTCAGGGAACAGCTGGTATATTGGCTAATAAAAGCTGGAGAGACAAGACAGAAGTGATATGTATATTTCATGTCTTGTATTTACAGTATTTGGATTGCATACAATACTTTTTTTTGATAAATGGAAACAATAACATAAGCTGATTTCTAGAGTTGTTTCCAGGATGATATTGCTCTCAGGACTGAGCACCGAGGATATTGCTGAAACATTATGCAAATACAGTGCTTGTCATATATCATCTCACCGGATGTGTAAGGCTTTGTGGTATTATCTTTCGGATTGATTTCAAGATAGAGACTTTGATGGGGTGTCAATTTGGGCAAAACAGGGATTTGCAATGTTCTGCGCAACTATTGCCATTCCATGAGAATCTGAACTGTTACTTTTAGATGAAGATGAGGTAACCTCCCAACTCTAAATATCTACAAAAGATCCCTCAATTATGTTTCTAACGTGTGACCTACTGCATGAAAAGTATTGTTTAATTTGTCACTAAATCACTCAAAATCTTTATTGCTTCAAGACTTATGGCATTATATGGTCTCAATCTTACAAATTTCTCTACAAATTCACCCATCCATGCCCACGAGATGAGCGTGTTTCATGCCAGAAGATACAGAGTCAAAACTCTGATTGGCTCCGCATTAATTTTGTTTCATATTTATCCTTTTTGAATGTTTCTTTCTGATTTTAGTTGCTTTTTAATTAAAGAAATGGGACTTGCTATATTCTTTTAAGAAATCAAACCTGGTTATGCTGCTACTAGAAGGGGATACCAGGAAACTTCTCTGCTGAACACATAATTGGTTTATCATCATAAATCCATCCGACCCATTCAAACAATCTCGACAACTCTTTGGTAGCTTCTCTGATGGAGGAAGCACAGCTTGTTTATTTCCATCTGTGCTATATACAGTGCCTGTCTCCACTCCTGCGCAACTAGGATGCAGGTGCTGCTTGCATCTGTTGCACAAACAAACGAGATCCTCTCCTGGCTCTTTGCATATATTGCATTTGAAAGTCAACCCTTTAGTAAACGCGATGAAGAGATTGCTCTGTGGATTGCCAATCCTATTTGATGCAAGCTTGGAGATAGACATTGATCTGTATAGTTAAAAAAATTTAATTGTCAATTAGCTTTGTACAGTGTTCGTACAAAATTCAGTAAAGCTTAATATTCAATAAAAAATAATTTTCATAATAATTTTTGTTTGATAGGTGATATTTTCAACTGATTTGTTTGTCTTTTTCCGTAGTCAAGTACATGACTCTAATGATGGCATATTCATTTAGGGAGTGTTTGGCAATCAATGGAATAGCAAAAAGTTGGAATAGAATAATTATTCCGACGAATTAATTTGCCAAACGAATTTTAGACAAAGTAGAATAGTACGGAATAGTGTTAATCCGGTATATCAACTTATAGGTGGAATACCGGATTAGCTCTCGTCGGAATAACGATTATTATTTGATTATGATGTATTATATTATTATATTATAATTATGATTAAGATTTAGTATTATTCTATTATATTTATGATTATAATTTATTATTATATTAATATTATGATTACTATTTATTATTATTATTATTATTATCATTATATTATTATTATTATTATCATTATATTATTATTATTATTAAATTATTATTATTATTGTTATTATATTATCGTTACCATTAGTATTATTATATTACTTATTATTATTATAAATATAATTTTAATATTATATTATTATATTATGAATATAAATATAATTATTTTATTATTATATTATTATATTATGATGATTATGATTATGATTGTAATTACTTATTATTATTTTATTATGTATTATATTATTATATGTTGATTATAGTGATGATTAATTTATTATTATATTATTATAATTATAATTATTTATAATTATTTTTATGATTATGATTATATTTTTATTATTATATTATTATGATTATGATTATGGTTATATTATTATGATTATGACTATAATTATTATTATCATGATTATGATTATGATTATATTATTAAAATTATGATTAATTATGATTATTATATTATTATAATTATGAATATAATTATAATTTTTTATTATAATATTATAATATTATGATTATGTTTATATTTTTATTATATTACTATTATAATATTATTATTTATTATAATTATTTTTATTATTTTATTATGTTGTATTATATTATTATATGTTGATTATATTTTTGATTAATTTATTATTATAATTATTTTTATGATTATGATTATATTTTTATTATTATATTATTATGATTATGATTATGGTTATATTATTATGATTATGACTATAATTATTATTATCATGATTATGATTATGATTATTATATTATGATTATATTATTAAAATTATGATTACTTATTATTATATTATTATTATAATTATGATTGTAATTATATTTTTTTATTATTATGTTACTATATTATGATTATGTTTATATTTTTATTATATTACTATTATAATATTATTATTTATTATGATTATTTTTTATTACTTTATTATTACTATTATCTTACTATTATGATTATTATTTTACTATTATTATTATCATCATCATCATTATTAGTATCATAATTATTCATATTTTAACTATTCCGAGTAACAACTGTCAAATGATATTTTCGCTCTTCCGAATAGTCAAGAATACCACTTTTCCAAAAAAAAATATTATTCTATCACTCTTCCAAAATTATCACTCTTCCAAAGCTATTCTTTGATTTGTCAAACGGACCCTTAATGCCAACCGACTATTTTTTTTATCAATTAGGCCATATTAAAAACTTGGCCATTATTGAATGTTAATTTTTAAGAACTTAAAAATATAATACGAAATGTAGGGATAGGCTTCTCCTCTTAAAAAAACGAATTTACGATCCAGTTCTAAAGTATGGTTTCAGGTTACATATATAATTTATTTTAGAGTATTCAACGAAAAACATCCAAAAAAAAAAGGAAAACGTCCGGGAGATATCATCATTGAAAACCAACTTAATTAGTTAAGTTAATTGATTTATTATTCATAATAAAGACTTAAATATTATGCAACTTCTCTTGTACAGTATTTTCATTATTCAATTGAAATACTGCAATTTTGAGCAGTAACTTATTTAAATTAAATAATAAAATATTATACAAAATTAGTTATTTTTTTTTAAAGTAAAGATGGAAGTCTAAATTATACATTGTTTAATTGTTCATAAAGAATCTCATCTGAATTTCAAACTTGCAACTTCTTGTACGAGAGCATCACCAAAATAAGTTATATGTTAAGTCATTATTATGAATAATACCTCATTTAACTCAAATAACAAATTTGGTATCGAGTTTAGTATCCTTATATCCTCTCCATAAAAAAAATCTTGAGCTCATAGAGTCTATCACTCTGATAAACCGAGCAGTGAAAAAGATTTCAAAAAAGAAAATTCTGTCCAAATTCTACGTCTTATATGACCAAAATACCATCGACAGTTAAAAAAATAAGAGAGAAATGTGAAATTGTAAGTGTGAAATACTCGAAAGGACTTTCATACGGCGAACTTCATAAATTAGGATTCCAAATATATATAACCACATAAACAAAGAAGTGAAGAAGTCACCTTATCAAGCTATTTGCACAGTTGTGTAGAGATCGATTGCCAGCAGGAACTTGATATTTTGGCTTATGACTTGTGAGAGAGGGAAGAAATTAAGACGATATATTTATAGGTTTAGTTCGGGATCAACTTAGGACATAATTAAATGATGGAATAAATGAACAATTCATAAGTGAAAACGTAGGGAACAAGGCAAGAAGCCATACATGATATATGTATTGATTAGGTCTTGGTTCCTTGTACATAAAAAACCTAAGTAGTTTAGTAATTTTTTTCCTACATTAAATGTGTTGTTATCTACTTACATTCCATACCATTTTCTAAATGTCAAATTGAAATATTTTTAACAAAATTTCCATGTAATCGATACGAAAAATCAGTCCTAGTATTCAGAAACTACTAATTAGTGGGCCGTACCGCCGAAACAATATTAAAGATGTGTGTTATCAAATCTCATCCTGTCAAAAGGATTGTTACGTATATGAATATTTAATGTACAAATAATTAAAAAATAAATCCAAAGCAATACGAGGAAACCTCGCACTACAATGTTTTCGTGGTAATTTCTCCCTTTTTTCCCAGCTCAAGTAAAAAAGGATAAGGTCCAACTTTGATACTTCATACTTCCCTTTCAAAGACTATATCAAGCCTTAGGTGCCTTCATAACAAAAAATATATATATATTTCAATGGATCACATCGATCGAATTGCGCAGACGAATAAAATAGCACATTGTTTCGGATTTATTTAGCTTTGCACTTTGATTGATTCTCTCAGCGTATTCTCTCTCTCTCTCTCTCTCTCTCTTGTTTTTTTTTTTTTTTTGCGGAATAGTAAGCAAGAGAAAAATTCATTAAAACTATGTTATTGTTTGAGCTCTTCAAATTTCGAACTAATGTTCCGAAATGATTAAACTATCATCAATTGAAAGAGAGAAGCAACATAATATTTTTTTATGTTAGAAAATGTCATATATTCTTTTTTATTTGAGGAGGGGGTCAAATGCTTTAATTTTTTGATTCAATCATGTCTTCACATTTTAAATTTCTAATATTTTAAAATTTAAATTGAAATATCAAAATAAATCCATTATATTTGATCTAGGGCATATTCTCTATGTATAGATTAAAAATTACGACGTTTAAATATTTCAAATCTCATGGCATTATTTTAATATTTAAATTTTAAATTTTGAGTTATTATAAATTTAAAAACTAGATGTATGATTGAGGCACACAAAAATTAGGACATTTGTGTCCTCCTCTCTCTCTCTATATATATATAGGAATGTTAAAATATAACGCGTTGCACGGATGCACCCGTGCACCACGTCAAAATCTCAAATTATAAGTTAAAAATGACCGATCTGAACCGTTCAATATATTCTTCATATCAAACTCTTATGGAAAATCATATTTTATATTTTTTAAAACTTTTTTGGATAGAAAGAAAATCATTATTATTGGACGATCCAAAATCCTTAAATCAAGCAACTTTCTCTTGACCCAAAAAATAGCAAAAAAAATTCAGAAAATATAAAATTTAATTTTCTACAAAAGTTTGATATGGAGAATAAATTGACAGATTTGGATCGGTTATTTTTAACTTGAATTTTGAGATTTTTAACGTGATACACAGACACATCCGTACAACATCTTATATTTTAGACTTCCTATATAGTTAGACTACGGTGCTATGCATAGCACGAATAAACCGTGTGTTATGGATCGTTTCAAAATTTTAATGTTTAAATGATCGATCCGACTACTCATAATGATTCCATATAAAAATCTAGTTGGAGACTAAATTTTAGATGACTAGAAAATCAGTTAATTTAATTATTATTAGTCATTCAAACAAAGTGATTTTTTAACAATCTAAAAAATAATATTTTTTTTAAAATATAAATTTTGATCTATAACTAAATTTTCATATGAAAATGATTTTAAGTAGTCAGATTGATCATTTGAACTTTAAAAAAAATATATTACGTAGCATACGAATTATCCGTGTTGCATGCATCATAGCCCAACTCTTTCTCTCGCTCTCTATATATAAAGAAAAAAATGAAATCCAATTCCAAATCACAATCTTGTTTATTTTAACAAGAGAGGTATTTATGAGTAATTTATGATTTTTGAGATGAATGTGTGCTATACAAGATATTAGTAAATGAATGATCTGAAATCAATTGATCCATCACGATTTACTGATAAGACTTGTTCATTTTCTGACCTCTTACTCTGGAAATAAATAAGCTAAAATAATGAAGTCTTAGAGCATTTGAAATTTAGATTTTCAAATATAAAAATTGAAAAGAGTAATGATATTTTTTAGCATGATCATGTACGAATTAATTGTGATTTATTAGATTTAAAATATCTACAAGAATTCTGAACTTCTGACATCTTACGTGATTGAATAATTCATAATTCATAATAATACATAAGAAAGTTTAAGCTTTTCAAGTAACTTTCTCTATCATTGATTTCTATTTAACTTTTTCATCTACTTAAATCTAATAATTTATATATAATTATTCTCTATCCTCATTTAAATTATCAGTGAAATATACTTAAAGCGAAACTTAACTCTAAAAATGATTCAATTTTTTTGTACGATCCTTTATAGATGATCATATATTTAATTATATTATTTATAATAATTATTATTAATATTATTTTATGCATCTTTAGCATTTAAAAAATATGTTTAATTTTTTTTATTTTAAATTTTATTAATTTAAAATTTTATTGAATATATTTAAAAATATAAATTATTTATTTAAAAATTATATTATCAGGTTAAAACCCAATTATAACTCTAATATAATAAATTTTATAAAAATGGTGACGCTCAGGCGAAAGATAGGTAATCAGTAATTCACTTTCAAGACGATTTATAAACCTCACGAAGCAATTAGCAAAGTAGTTATAAAATGGATCAATGAAACGTAATAGGAAGGAGGATTAATTTATATATTAAAGAATATAAAAGAGAAAATAAATATCACAACATGGACTAGTACTAACATCACATCCATGATGCAAAATTTGTCTCCAACATCATTTCATCGAGGTCGGAACTATGAAGCTTACCGGAGGCAGCAAAATAATGACTAAATATATCTGCTCAATTTTATTTTATTTTTCCATGCACAACATGGACTAGTTCATCAGGATCTGATTAAAAAGGTTTCAATAATTAAAAAAAAAAAGAAAATCAGAGAAAATATCACACCCACGAACAGAAAATTTGTGTGCCTAGCTAGAAGAAGATAAATTAATCACACATTTACAAATTTGAATGAAAATTAGACAATTTCAACAAGCAAAAAGATTGAACATTAGAAATCTGGATGTGGAGCTGTTTGATCAAATATTTTCCCCTCAAAAATGCATTTTTTTAGTTAGCAAAAATTGAATCACGTGCACTTAATTATAATAATTTGAAAACTTCTATTTAAGTAATTACAAAGTTAAGATGGGAACACAAATAGATGGACAATACGTGCAATGAATTACACTGCAAGTCTACAAGAAAATTTCTTTCCAAATGATATAATGTTCCTTTTAGAAATTAGAACTTCCAAATATAAGTATAGGCAAGTCCCGACAGTACATGTAAAATAATAAGTTTTTTTTTCTTTTAAATAAGAAAAATATAGTTCAAATTACATGAGAGTTTAGATTTAATTAAAAATTATGTCTTTTACATCTAATTTTTTGATAATTTTATATCGGTCAATATAATATATCCAGACTTGCTAAGGAGTCTGAATCTGTCGCTGTGTGTAGAGTGTAAATGCAAACGCTAATTCCCTTTTGGGTCAAGGCTTTTCTCCATTAATGGACCAAGGTCTAGTTGGTATTGCCATTAGGTCCTCACTAATGCAAGCCCAAACTTTGATCTAAGCATTCTATTTTGATCAAGTCCGAAATATTAAATCCATTTCAATGACCAGGCTCGAAAACGGAAAGGAAAATTAAAACAAGAGAACCCCTAATCAGGTGCTGCTCACGTGCTCGCTGCAGCCGCTTCAAGACAAGATACGACCCGATAGATTTGAGCAGCAGCAGCGATGAAGCGCTGTTATTCAATTTTCTAAATCCAGTTGAATGTTCCCGCGCGAGATTTTTCACGAAATTGAAAATTGTTTACCCGCCATGGCGCCATCCCAAATTTCTTCCTGATTTGAACAGAAACCTCAAAACCGATCCAAATTTTATCTTTCTTTCCAGATTGAAATTTTGGAAACCTATATCAAATTCGAAATTTTCCTCTCCCTCTCTATTTCATGCCCCCTCTTTCTCCCTTCCCATTCGGTCTCCATTTTCACAGCCGCCTCCCCAGTTCATCTCTTAAGTATTAACCCTCTATCTCTTCCTCCATCTCTCTTTCTCTCGCCACCCCACACAAACCCCCTCCTCCAATGGCGCAAAGTCCCCATGAATTACCACCATCGAAAAGATTCAAGATTCTCAATTCAGAACAGATGTCTTGGCTGCTAACCACAGCAAATGATGGCAATCAGAAGTCTCTCCCAGCGAAGAAACGCTCTGTGTTTCTTGACAGCTCTTCTACCTCCACTTGTCTCCCTACCAAGAAAGGTACTGAAATTCTCAACACTTCTTATTCCTCTGCTTGCCTCCCGGCCAACAAATGCACTGAAATTCCTAATTGCCTAAATCTTTTTTTTTTTTTCTCAGCCCCTTTGGCCTCCGCTTGTCTCCCGGACAAGAAGCGTGCTGAGATTCTCAACAGCCCTTCTACCTCTGCTTGTCTTCCTGTCAAAAAACGTGCAGAAAATTTCCAAAACTCGTCTACCTCAGTTTGCCTCCCTGCCAAGAAGCGGGTTTGGGTACCGCACCTGTTATCTCCAACCAAATGCAAAACTCAAGCACAAGATGCAGATTCACCCTCTGAAGCAAAAGTGCAAATCAATGATGGACACGTAAGCAACAGTGTTCCAGTGAAGAAACGGATATTGGCTCCAAACCCGTTATTAGCAATCCAAGATGTCACAGCAAAGAACCGGGTATGGATGGATTACCAGTTAACTCCAGCCTTACTTGAAATAAAAGAGGAAAACACAAAGTTGAAGCCTCCCCAAGAGAAACATGAAGTCAAAACAAACGAAGTGAAGGAAAGCCATGAAATCCCTATCAAGAAACAGATTTCAGCTTCAAATCTGTCATCAGCACCCTTTCAAATCACATCAAAGAAGCGGGTATTGATGGAGAAACCATTAGCTCCAGCCTTACTTGGAAACGGAGGGGAGGTTACAAATCTGAAGTCTGTTCAAGAGAAAGATCAAACCAGAATTCGGGCACAAGGTAAAGAGAACTGTTGCCCCGCACTGAAGAAGCAGGTCTGGGATCTAAACCTGTTACCTTTGGCCAATATGCAAAACCAGGTCAAATGCACAGACTTGAAGAACATAAAGGGGAAAGACCATGTCATAGTTGGAAAAGCAATCCAAGAAGCCACAACAAAGAAGAGGGCACGTGGTGTGCATTTGTTATCTCCGATAGCAGAAGAGAAAGCTCAAACCGAATACCTAACCAATAGAGCGAAGGAAATTAGTTCCTTCCTTGCAAAGAGGCGGATCTGGGCCCCAGAACCATTGGATCCCATCACAACCCAAATTAAACAACATACAGATCTGAAATCTGGTAAACTTGGAGCTGAGAACGAATTCCAAATCAAGGATGAAGATAAAATCAAAGGAGTCCTGCCTATGCAGGTATGTGCAGTGCAACCATCATCTCCTACAAAGATTGAAACCCAAAATGAAGAGAAAAGTCCAGAATCTACTGAAGAAGAGATTGATGATGGGGTACTTTGTGCAGTCTGTCAGAGCACAGATGGTGACCCGTCTGACCCAATTGTATTCTGTGACGGTTGTGATTTGATGGTACATGCATCATGCTATGGAAACCCTCTGATCAAATCGATACCAGAGGGAGATTGGTTTTGTTCGGTTTGTTCCTCAAAAAGCCCCCAAAAGAAAAAAAGGTGCTGTCTTTGCCCATCAAGAGGAGGAGCTTTGAAGCCAACAGTTGATGGCAAATGGGCTCATGTCATGTGTGCATTGCTAGTACCAGAAGTGTTCTTTCGGGACCCTGAGGGAAGAGATGGGATTGACTGCTCGAGTGTCCCATGTAAACGATGGCAGAAGGATTGCTTTATCTGTGGGAGAAATCATGGTTGTGCCATTGATTGTGCTGAGAGTAAATGCAAATTGGGATTTCATGTCTCATGTGGACTTGAAGAGGGCTTGTGCATTGAGTATAGAGAAGGAAAAGGAGCAGACATTGTGGCTGGATTTTGTACTGAACACACGAAGCTTTGGCAGAAGGTAATTTAAATTTGATTTTTTTTATTATCTGTTTTGGAAATAGTTCTTACTCTGCTGATTTGATTTAAATTTTGAATTTTTTTTATTTGCAGCAACAATTGACAGGGAAATTCAGGATTGTCTCAAGTGATCAGGATACCCAAAGGTAAACATATTAATGGGGTGTTGATCTCTTTTCCCTTGGTTGAAATTTGTTTACTTACATTCTGGTACCACCATATGTTGATGTCACAAGTTAATCACAAACTTTTTGGCATTATTATTTCAAAAATTTAAATTGAATCAACAAATTAGAATTGTGAATCTAGATGCTTTTTTAGAATATAAGGGCTCGAGTCAAAATATGTTCAAAGCCTCTTCAGTTTACACATAAGATCATTATTAAGAAATGAATTATCAAGTTCTGCGTGCATTTGTTTTTCTTTCTATTATCTTCTAAATGCAAACTGAAAGTTCCATTAAATTTCTTATCCATAGAACTTGTTTCTTAAAAGATTATGATCAAGGAAAAAAAAAATGTTGATTGAAATTTAGATTTTGAAATATTAATGATAGAAAAGATGTTGCAACTTTTGGCATCAAAAGTTGGGGTATTGGAATGTGAACTTTTTTCTTCCTTCAATCTATGTTAGGGCTGGGGTATAACTTATTTAGGGGTCATGTTTTCTTGTGTTTAAAGGGGTTGTCTTATTATTTTAATGTATGAGTTATCTAGCTGTATTTATTGAACCGATATTTGTGTTGTTATTCATCTATGTGAAAGTTCTGACTTTGTTTGTGGATGTTATGTGATCAATCTAATATTTTGTTGTGCATATATTTGTTATGTGTTTCAAACCTCTGGTAGTTATTGTGTGGAAATTTGATGGTTTCTCATGTATAGGTTGTACCTGAAGTAAAAATTGGTACCAGGATAGTGGTACTGGAATAGGGATTTGAGGGTAAGTTTAGTCACCGGAAGCAGCATGGATGATTGCTATTTGCTATTTCAAATTTGATTTCTTTTATAAGAACTGGTACCATTTCATCAAAAAACAAAATCCATGTGCCTGGTAGATAAATTCTTTCTCATCCAGATTAGCCAAGCTTCGGAGTAGATTGGTGTCTTATCAGTGAGCAAAAGACTTGGCAATTGATTGATACCGAATTAGTTAATAAATTTGTTTCGTCAGATCATTCTTTAAAGGGGTATTGCTGGACTAGTCCTCAGCTTTCAAATTTAGCATCTAATTTCGATAGATACTCTCCCAAATTATGATACTAACAAGGGATAATTAGTTATATGTCACTTTAAAATTTGAGATTTTGAAAAATGCCATTCCAAAATTTGAGTTTAGATAAATGCCACTCTAAATCTATTTGGCTTTTAATTTTGCCACTCTATCTATTTAATTGTATAATTTTATTACTAAAAATATGATAATTTTAATAATATCAAAAATATCCTCAATAATCTCTCAGCATAGAAGAAAATTCAAAATCAGAACCATCAATAATTAAGACTTTTGGCTCTGACAAGCTGATTATTAGAACCTCTTTGAGTGAGTGCGGGCAGCAAGGCGCCCGGCTCACCAGGGGGTGTGCGGTGGTTGGGTGGGTTCGGGTAGCGAGGCGCTCGGTCTCGTCTGGGGGTGTGCGGTGTGTGTCGGTGGGTGGGTTCGGGCAATGAGGCGCCGGTCTCGTTTGGGGGTGTGCGGTGTGTGTCGGTGGGTGGGTTCGGGCAATGAGGCGCCCGGTCTCGTTTGGGGGTGTGCGGTGTGCGTCGGTGGGTGGGTTCGGGCAGCGAGGCGCTTGACCTCGCCTGGGGGGGTGCGGTGTGCGTCGCCTGGGGGGTGTGGGGTGCGGTGTGCGCGTTGAGGGTATTTTTGGTATTATTAAAATTATCATATTTTTAGTAATAAAATTATACAATTAAATAGGTAGAGTGGCAAAATTAAAAGCCAAATAGGTTTGGAGTGGTATTTATCTAAACTCAAATTTTGAAGTGGTATTTTTCAAAATCTCAAACTTTGGAGTGGCATATAACTAATTATCCCGAGTTTGAAAATGAAAATAATATCACTTTAAACTTCAAAATTAGTTTAATTTCACTACAAACCTAAGTAAATTAGTTTTTTGCCACTATAATTATATAAAAGTATAATAATATATTTAATAGCTAAAATACTCTCCCAACTCTTCTTCTCTTCCTCCACCTCTCTCCTTCTCTCTAAAAATATGTTGTAAAAAATGATATGTGCTTGGTAGACTGGATAGGATATCACTATGAGATTAATTGTTATGTAGTCGATTAAACAAATTTTTGTAGATGATTTAATAATAATAATATTATTATTATTACATATATATATTTATGTCTAACATATATTATCCATTCATAATATTATATTATATTAATAACTATATTCATTGAACATTATAGTAAATGATTTAAAAGTCATAATATTAATATGATATTTCATAGTTCATTACTTTAATACTCCTATACACTTAATACAAAAATTACTTACAATCGGATCAAAATACTATATATATGATGCACTCTCCATTTTTTATATATTTTATTATATTAATAATTAATTATACAAAATAATTAAAAAATTATACATAATTCAACAATAATTAAAAAAAATTATACATAATTCAACAATTACTTACAATCGGACAATATTTTTGTTATGATTAGAGAAATAAAATTAAATAATTTAGATCTTTTAGTTTTTTGAGACTTGAATTCTAATTATCTATTTATTTTTTAGTTTGATTTTGAAAAGTAAAATTATGAAGGAGGAGACCATAAGTTTTAGAATATATATATATATAATAAAGATAAGAGAGATTGATTTGGAAAAGAAAAAATTACAATACTAATTATGTGATTTATTCGAGAAAAATGAGTTTAATGAGTTATATAGTTACTTTAACATAACACTCATTAAATTTAATAATAAGATGTTGATTTTTTTAAAAAGTAACTATAGTATAATGATTAAACGGGAAAAACAGATGATTAGTCGTTCGAGATCGTAAAATACCCACTTGTTCTATTGTTCGTGATGGTTTACCCTCCGATTTGATTATTCGGTCGAATAATTGGCCGATTATTTCATTTTTCACTATACTGCTTTGAGATGACTACTACTTGTAACAGAAGATAATACCTTGGATCAAAGGTGGATGCAGGATTTTGGTCGGGGGCAATTATCGGATTGTAATAGTTTATCGGGTTCAAATCCATTAACTAATTGGATACTAAATAAAAAAAAATTTAATATATATTATGACCTAATAAAAAATTATTAAAATAATAATATTTTATATATTAAAAATAACAACAAAATAAATCTCAAAGTAATAGATAATCAAGTTAATGAAAAAAGTTATCGTCTACGGAACTTTATATTTTGATATCTTTGTATAGTTATTTCATTATGCACGATATTAAATATTTTTTTCTCAACAAAATTAATTAGACAATTCAGAGGGGACAAAAAAAATTCCGGAGGGGGAGAAAATTATCGAAAACATTACTGAAAAGCATTATTTTTCAAAATACAAGGGGAGGACATCCCCCCCCCCCCCCCGTTCCATTGTGGATCCGTCCCTGCCTTGGATGATCTTGCTCTACACAAAATTGTAACAGACAATCAATCCTGGATGATCCTGCTTTTGAGAAACCAATCTACTCTGAAGCTTGGCTAATCTGGATGAGATTTCTTCTTGTATTTTTGTTTCAATTTTTGGGTTTGTGGAGAGAAGCCAGAAAAACCAAGTGAGACCTGTTGAGGTTGAGTCTTTTTCAGCCAACAAAACTCACAGTCATATCCCCTTAGAGCGGTAGCCATTTCAGAGAGAGGAGGAAGAGGGAAAGAGAATGGGAAGGGTGGGTATTTTAGTTATTAAATATATTATTATATTTTTATTATAAAATTTATACTTTTATATAATTATAGTGATAAAAGAAATTAATTTATTTGAGTTCGTAGTGACGTTAAATTAATTTTAAAAGTTTCAAATGATAATTTTTTTATTTTTAAACTTTATAGTGACATTCAATTATTATTTTTCTTTAAAATTTTGGATAGATGTGGCCTAAATATCATGTTTGGGCCGAATATAACTTCAAAACCTGGCCTTAAAATTGAATTCGAGATTTCTTCTAAATGCTTAAGCACCTAATTTGTGCTGAGTATTTTTTTTTTCTGGGAGTTATTTCTTGTGTTCTCTTTTAAACTCTGAAGTCACCATGTTTTATTAAACCTCGTAAATTTGCAGCACAAAATTAACATATTAGTCTCGACGCAAAAATTCCAATCACAATCCTTTGCAAATCAATTCTGTGGATTAAACAAACAAAAAAAATCAAATGGTAGTTGCCACCCACTATGTGTCCAAGTTCTCAATTTGGCACTTGTGTCTATAAAATCCAGGACATGTTCACCTTGCTGCTATGCTTAAACAGCGCATCCAACATTGCTGCTCTGGCAATTTCATTTGACACATGGCCGCATGCACTCTCCCGGGCCCACTTCCCCTTATCTCAATAAATGGACCCACTTCTTCCTCTTATCTAGTATTACTTTTTTTTTAATGATTAATCATCTCCATTATCTAAAGATTTTTGTCAAGCTGGAGACTCTGCAACTCCAATATCCTTCTTTTTATTGTGTTTCATATTTTTTTTCTTCCTTTTTGTTTCTTAGCTTTCAGGTAAAAAAAAAAGCAATCAATTTGTTTATATTCCAAGATTTATTGTCTGTCGCTGTCATTTTATCCTGTTGATTAGATCAAAAGTTTTCAAACTTTTGCTTTTTAAAATTAGTGTGGAGGGTTAGACTTCAACTCTTCAAACTGTCTAAAAGAAATTATACGACTGGAAAAATAATAAATTGGAGTAGTTGATTTTTCAACTATAATCGATCGATACACTATGTACAGTACTCCCGTGCCAAAATTATTCTACGAGACATGACAGCGACATCATATTACATGTGACACATAGAATTATACAAATGACAGAATTATATTGTTAAAATAAAAGAAGTGTATCAAATAAATAGAAAAGAAAAAAAAAGTGGGTGAGTTTACAATGTTCACCAAGGCTTATAGTCTTCGATTTTTAAAATTTGAGATTTAATGGGTCAACTTATAGTATTCAATTCGATTTTTACATCAAAATCATCTAAAGTATTGAACTTTTAAAATTTAATATTTTTATCCTTTTGTATATGAATAAAAAGACTATTGATTTTAAAAATTCTAGACAAGTCAGAATATTAAAAAAATTCTTTAAAATTTTGTTAAATCAAATTTAGTGCTCCGAATCAATTATATGAATCTCATAATTGAATTTAGAACCGCAATACCAGCAAACCATGATGCTTTCAGATAGGCATTAGATTATAACAAATCACTGGTGCGTCTATTTATTTTTTTAATCGAGTTTTAGAAATTTTATTAATTATAACATTAGAAAAGAAAAAATCGTGACGCCACACACAATCATCATATGCTACCATTGGCATAGTTAGATTTTTCACCAAGCATGAAGCACATTAATTATAATATGTACGGGTGCGGATATATATGGTGGCGGGACAGTTGACCTTGATCAGAAATATTTTTTAAAATAATATTATAATTATATGTATTTTTAGAAAAAAATATTTATATTGAAGAAAAATTTTAATTTTTTATCCTAAAAAAAATTTAATTTTTGACCTACGTCAATATCTGACTCCGCCCCTAAATATAAATATAATAAATATGTAGATTTCTCATATTTCTGATATACCAACCCATCGTTTTAACCTAAATTTACTCTTACTACCTAAGTTGGCAGTCCAATGAATTTGTTCGCTGTTTCGTCCTTGTTTTAATATTTCCATTGATCCATGTAGACTTATCACTCACGCTTAGCACTATAAAATTTACCTCTGAAATAGTTTCACAAATTCGGCATATTTTCGTTTTTTTCGGTCATATCCTTGTATCTATTTTTTGAACAAAAATGGCGCATCACCTTGCAAAGAAAACAATTTTACATATTTTTTTTTCATCTAACTCGTCACTAAAATGAAAAACAAGCTCCCACGGTCCCACCCCAAAAAATTATAAAAAAATGAAGATACCTTGACATTGAGTTATTTGACAATCTTGATAACGAACTTTTAAAAAAATGAACAAAATTTTGAAGATAGAAAAAAAATATATAAATATGTTCTTATACTTATAAATTGAGAGTGTTTTAAATTTTATTCAATTTCATTATTGTTTTGATAGTCCATTAAAGACTATCAAAATTTATGTAATTCAAGATTTTTAATTTAATGGTTTTTGATGGACTATCAAATGATATTAAAATTACATGAATTTTGAAAACACTATCAATCTATAAACAAAATAATATATCTATAATTTATTAAGTTTTTTATATTAATTTAAAAAAATATTGTCAAAATTGTCAAAATAACCGATTATTAAAATACCACCCCCCAAAAAAATATAGCCCCTAAAATGTGACTATTTGAAATGGTGAAATTATTATTTTAAATTATATTTTGAGAATAACAATTATTGTGAAGGTTAGAAATATGAGAAAAATAACTATTCCAACTCATCTGAACTCAAATCCGAAATCAATAAGATTCGATTTGATCTTTTCTGGAAAATCAAACTGACCGATTCGACTCACCCGATTGTCACCTCTAATCAGAACGGTGTCTGATTCCAGTTTAATCTGGCTGAACGTCCCATCCGGTCCGATTTTTATCACTGCTCAGTGCTCATAATAGATAATATTATATGTAATCGGGTGCATTCAAACACACTCGTACACAACTCTACCTAATTCACTTTATAGCATCTATAATTACCTCTAATCACATTTTCAGATTAACTGCAAGTAAGATTTACTCGTATTTAACATTAATTTTACCTGCCCTGCCCATGATAAATTGATAACTCCAGCTGTATTATATTATATCCATATCCAAATATCCAATCGTACATGAAACCCGGTAATTAATTAAAAAAAAATAGGCCCACCACCGGCCTGGCCAGCTGGACCGCTGGGGCCTACATTTTTCTGTTCTTGCCCCAGATTTGAGAATTCCAATTGACAGTAATTTTCTGAAGTCTATTAGTTCCTTTTAGGAGGACTAATATGTAAATATTTTATACTCAAATGAATCACCGCTTTATGACTTGCGGCGTATATCTACGGAACTTACGTGACTGAAACTTTATTATAAACGTATAGTTTCATCATTTATAGCATATCTTCCATTCGTTTCATTACACAGAAGATGAAATAGGCGGCTGAAGATCGGAACTGAGAAAACATAACCAAAACCAAGAGCTCAGAAGTAAAGAATTGTTGGTTGGATGAATTAGCGCACGGTTAGTACAGAGAAAACGACATTAGAGGTTTCATCTCTCTCGCTCTTGCTCTCTCCTCAAGGCACCCCTCTAAGCCAAGCGACCACACACACACTCTTTCTCTCTCTCTTCTCAACTCTCCGTCTCTCTCGCTTATGCGATACAGCACAGTAGTAAGTCATTTTGATTCGAATTTTAGGATTTTTGCAATCACTAGCTGCTAGGAGCTCAAATCCTTCAGTTTCCTTGTTCAATTCGGTTTTTATTTCTTGTCGATCGTGCTCTTCACAAATTCGCAAGTCCGACATGAGTGGAGATCTGTTTTTTAATCGTCTGTGCTAATTTGCAAATAGACCTTGTATCTTCTAATAATCACATAAAGCATCCTGCACTTACATTTAGTACTTCTATGAATATTTGTTTACTGGTACTTTATTTAGAAGATTTAAGTTCACACACATAATCTCCGTACTATCTGAATTGCATTTACTAGGAATCTCGAAAATTATGCCTCTTCAATTAAAGGTTGATTATTGTATGTTCTTTCAGCTTTCTCATGTGTCTGGCAAGAAATATTTATCAGGACAGAAATTGGTAAAATTGAATACTCACTACAACACTTCTCTGAATCTGCATGTTTCTCTTTTACGTTTGTTGTTTCTTGTTTTAGTTTCTGCTTATTTAGTTAACTCAATGCTTAATGCAGGAGCGAACTAAATCAAGTGTAGAAGCCAGTACTAGACATTTGGAGTAATAGCTCTCGCATCAATGGTGCAAGGTATGGTATTCCCTCTTATTTCTCATGCCTGCTTCATGGAAGTTTATTAGCTCTATATGTGTACTGCAATGCAGTAGGTCATTTAATTTTATCCTTTTGTTTCAATTTGTTTTGATTACTATTTTATTCGATCATTTTTCATGCTAACATATGTCCACGTTGGTATAAAAGAGGTTATGGTTGATTAAATTGTTACGATTTGGTACATTGTACTGTTTCTGTGGGAAGAAAAAGCCCTTTTATTTTCTCTATAGGATAATGTGGCTGCAACTTATAACTGGATTTTTTTGTTTGCTGTCTTTGGAAAATAAAATAAATTGTGCAATTAGTTGCATTAATATCTAGAATCGTGCAATGCCCAGTGAAAAAAATAAAAATATATCTTTTCTATTATGCAATTTGTTAATTTGGGAGTTCATTTGGATATAGGGAGCATTTGTCACTGTAAGGATTGTGGAGATTATGCTCTAATCAAAGATGTGGAGGACCCACGCTTGACCATGTTTGACCGGCCTCTCCCCTGTTTTGGCTGTGGTATTGGCTGGTGCTCGTGAGTATAACATTTTTTATTAATGTTTTGCTGTACTGGTACAGTTTCAAGGCCATTATCCAGTAATGATGTTGTTTATGAGTTCATAACATCTGGCTCAATCGTCCTTCCATTGCATCTGGTATCAGAAATTCATTTTAAAAGCTGAAAAAGTTCCATACAGGTACCAGTGTTGGCTCCAGTCTAGTCATTGAGCTACCTTAAATTGAGGATTGCAAATATGGATTGAGGCATTATTAGTGATCACTGTACCTATTAACTCTTCCATGTACCACAGTACTTGTTTGGTTTGACATTGTAGTCATGACCTGGTCTCTGGTACATGTTTGATCCGCATTTATACCCATTGTAGCTATCATAATTGTTTTTACTATTTTTAATATGCTTGCAGTTCTGATAGAATAGTCCCCAAAGGACAACTTTTTTTTTTTTTTATCATATAAATGGGAGTTCACCATTAACAGTCCATACTTATATTTGGCCACATTGTTAGCCTTGAGGTACTATAAACTTAGTTCAAATTGGATAACTAATAGATCAATTTGTTCTTCTATGGTAATGCAGTTTTCTGCTAGGATTCTTGTGCCCACTAGTATGGTATGCTGCTGCAGCAATGCATCTGTTCAAGTATTATAACCGGGATCCACGTGAGCGTCCTGGTCTTACTGCTTGTTCAATCATGGTAAATGTAATTTGTAACAGAAAAATGATAAAAAGAAGAGGAAATTTTACTTATGCATATTGGGTTCTACCAATACAGATTGCATTATGCACTTACTAAGTTATATCCGGATTACTTTACTACTACTTGTACAGTTGTACCACAAATACCAGATTTTGGACACCCCTAATGGCACAAAAAGACAATTGTGTGAATAAAATTTGAAGTCCTAGAGGACTATGCTGCATGACATTTCAGAAATCCAGTGGGCCTTAGAAGCTAATTTCCTCTCTATGAGTAGCATTTGTAATTCTCTTGTTGTAAAAGAAAAAAATTTAAAAAGGAATTTTAGTAATATTGTTTTATAAAGAAGACGATTTAATACATCGCGTATACGTTTGAAGAATGTTGATTGATATTTTAATTCCATGGCCAGCAAATTAAAAATGATAAAAACGTTTCCATTATTTTATGTCAACTTGCATCTTGATTGTGATATCTTGGTCCTGCAAATCATGAGGTCCCTTGAGATCAGTCGGAATTTTTTGTGAGTATACTATTGGATATTTGCAACGGAAATAATTGCACCCTTAGATTCATAACACAAAACAATTAGTTTCTAATTCTCTTTTATTTTTAAAAATATCGCAGGCAATGATATGTACAGTGGTGGTGCTAATTGTATTGGCTGTAGTTTTCATCTAAATAATGAGCTGGCTGTTAGATATCCCCAAATTGACCGAGAATATTTTGAAGTACCTTGGAAGCACCAAATTGGCCCCAGCATTATTCAAAGCACCTTTTTTTTTAATTAGTTTTGCCACTGTAATATTCTATTGTCTACAATTAACATTTCTTGGCTTATTTGGTCAATCTCATTTTTGATTCTGTAAAATGGAACTTAGAAGAAGAAGAAGAAATCCGTACGGAGCTAACAGTTTTGATCAACATGATTTAAATCTGTGCTGTATACTAATTTTCAAGTTTCAACTACTTTCAAAAATTCCGAATACATTAATATATAAAGAAGATTAAGGTTTTAAGCTTTTTAAACATATCACGTTATCATTTTTCTTTATCATTAATTTTTTTTTATCTACTCGAATTCAATGATTTATAAATGTTTTTTTTTCCTCATTGAAAGTAATGTGTATAATATACTTAATAAAATTTAACTCTTATAAAATGATCCTTTATAAATTATTATAATTATATTATTTATTATAATAATTATTATTATAAATATTTACTATTAAAAAATTTAATATAAAATTTTAAATATATTTAAAATATAAATTGTTGATTTAAAAACTATATTGCTGGGCAAAACTCGAGTTATAGTTTTAGCTCTAATTCTTAATACATAAAGAGGATTAAGCTTCTAAGATTTTCAAACATGCCACGTCATTAATTTTCTTCACCGTTGATTTTATTTAAATTTGTTCATCTTCTTGAATCCAATGGTCCAAATAAAATAGTTTCTCTCTCCTCATTTAAAATAATGTGTGTAATAGACTTAAGTTGAAACTTAGCTCTTAAAATGATCTTTTTTTTTAATTTTCAAGTATACCATATCATTAATTTTCTCCACTATTGATTTTATTTAAATTTGTTCATCTTCTTGAATCAAACGGTTCATATAAAATAGTTTCTTTCTCCTTATTTAAAATAATGTGTAATGAACTTAAAGTGAAACTTAACTCTTAAAATGATCCAATTTTTTTAATAATCATTTATAGATTATTATGTATTTAATTATATTATTTATTATTATAATCATCATTATTACTTAGCATTTAAAAATATTATATCTAAATTTTTTTAATGTAAAATTTTATTAAATATATTTAAAATTTTATATTATTAATTATTTATTTGAAAACTATATTATCGGAGCGAAACCCGTTTAGTAAAGATCTAAAGAAATTATTAGGACCTAGTCTGTCATGCAGTTTTGCAGGCTTCAAAAACTTTAGCAAAGAAAGAATGAAACAGAGGAAATCATGATTATGAAAATCTAGGAAAAATTATTGGTATACCATTACACTTTTTTTGGTAAGGTATTTGCTGTTGAAACTCAGAGAACTACTGAAAATTTTCATTTATTTCCTTTTTTAAGTAGCATTTATTTCCTTTTGAATGTGCATTTTTTTAAGTAGCTAGCGATTGCCAGCTAGATATGATTAATTAAAAAAATTGTTACAATTTATATTCCAGGTCTGTTTATTGAATGTGCATTTTGGGGAACTAATTGATCCCTGCCCCATTAATTAATACAATTTTAGTTCCAAATGAGTTAATTATTTATGATAGGGCTATGTTTTCAGAGACTCATTTATCGACTAGTCCGAATACTTAGCTCATAAAACTTATAAAAGGTCTTAGGCGGCCTTTTTCGCTCATTATATATCTCAAATGGACAGATCTCGAGATGAATGTCCACAAGCTTGAGATCGGCCACCACTATAAATAGCAGTTATAACTGGCCATAACCTAAAATAACGCAGCCAAATAAGACAAGAGCATATGGTAAAGCACACCGACTTGCCATTATGTGCAGCTGCTACTTTTCGAGTTGGTTTTTACTGAGATCTTGCAATGAACTAGCCACGATTTTCATGCCATCATTCCCCTATATAAGGCCTCACCTATGACAGAGAAAATAATTCAATTTTTACACACGCACAGAGCTTATAGGTTAAAGTAATTCTCGTGTCCGCTTTACACACATCTTTACACTTACACATCATCAGTTTTACCTTGACACGGCCTAGCCTGCCAGCCTAACCCATGACGTATCAATTTGTTTTTCATCAAATTTCATGTAAAATTATTAGATGTGTTGTCAGTCTTTTCAGATCCATTGTCAGTTTTTCATCGAGTTTATGATTTCAGCTTGGTTCATAGCAGCTTAGCACAACATGCTACGAGTGGCAATCTTGCATGATATTACCGAACAGTTCGTGGCCTTTAAAAACAAACTTTCATATAAAATACATCCATAGTGAGATAGCCTTAACAATTTATATAACGAGGGCTTAGAGTTTAGGATTAAATGAAATCATTTGAAATTTCTAAGACTCTTTTCGATAAATAAAAAGCACAGATCTCACTCATTCGTTGTTAAATTGGGTCTGGTGTTTTGAACCATTGGAAGATGGATTGGATGAAGGGTGGCACCGTACCCTTGCTCTTCCTACGATATTTTAGAAAAAATTTCGCAGGTGAATTTAGCCTCAATCATCATGATTTATTCCACCACCTAAATCCTCATGATCATTTAATTTCTTTCCGAACCAACCTGGTACATTAACATATTCTCTCTATAACCCCAATTTCGCAAGTAAAACATTTTGTGGCAACAATTGTTTAAATTGTAACGTGTCAAAATCTTATGATTATTGGCTTTATATGGTGGCTCCTTGAAATATCATTTGCAGCTTTAAATTGTTGTTTGTCATAGAACACACCAGTAGAGCTTTTAATGACAGGACAAGAAAACTGTACATATCCAAAATCATTTCCTAATAAGCAAAACGATTATATAAAGACTGTCAAATATGATTTTGGGTTAAGCCTCCTATTTGGAGAAGCTTAGACAGTAATATATCATAACCAAACAATTAATCAAGCTAGCTATGTTTCTGAGAAAATTCAGCTAAGTACAAACCTAACAAATCAAAAGATACAACACCCTAATCAATGCTTAAATGCCCCAATAAATAATAGGCCAAACATAAACAAAATTTTTATAATTCAGTACCAAAGAGCACAAAAAATAGCAGGGATAAACACATCTCATAGATGCAGATTTAACCCATCTTATTGTAATCAGGAAAACAGAAAAGGGGAAAAATGAGGAAATACAAGTACCAATCAAACAAGACCACAACCTGCCACAAGAGAAGGCACATTTTGCAGCACCAACCTGGGCAGCCAGTGCAATTTTACCTTTTTTAACCCCACCCCACCCCCAACACCCCCCTGACAAGCTTCTTTCCATCAAAGACTCTCTTCAATAGGGGCCTTTGTTGAAGAATGTCTATATTACATAATTTTACATAACTAAAAGCTCTTTTACAGCTATAATTGAAGGGGCTTAGTTCTTAATTTCTTTTCTTAGGCAAGGTGGAGAAAGAGGGGCAAGGAACCTGACTAGAAAAAAAAGACCAGGTGCATTCAACACAGACAGTCACACCAAAGGGTGTGCATGCATTGAGAAAAAGAGGAACAAATAATACAGAAGGTTGAGAAAGCAACTGAGACAGCAAGCTAAATTAAGGTGACATTCTTTCATACTTCTCGGCAGACCCTCCATTTGATGAGACCTCCATCTCTGTTGGCCCTGGTGTTTTAAAACAAAGTAAAGAAAAATTAATTGAAAGAACAAATTGAATACTTAAATTAAACAGAAATATGCACATGACTGAGGTTTAAATGATGACAAGTTCACATTTACATTGCCAGTCGGGATACTTGGCATGTACCAGGAGTTCAATATCTGGCATTGTATCCTTAAAAGTTGCCCAAATTTAATTAGTAATTAATAAAAGGAAAATGCACAAATGTAAACCTACCAAATATTGAACCAATTGAAGGCCGAGTCAATGAAGAGCTCCTCTGCATGTCTGAATTTTCAGTTAATTAAGAAAATGTACTTATCAGTTAAACTAAATATGTGAGGTAAAAGTAAATTGATTAAAATAATTGTATGTGATGGACTTCCTTTTTTTTTGTCTTTTTTGACAATATACCCACCTTCTTCATTGAAATATAAGTTCATTACAAAGCAGTACAAATTGGCTGGTTGAAAATCTGCTACCTAAAACTAACCTAAAAGGAAGATACATTGTCACAAGTCACAACACCACATCTCATGGACTTTATGCAAGGACTCTACACCTCATCTAGACAAAGAACTGGCCATTTACATAGTCTGCTTCCCATATATTTTCAGTATCAATGGCTCATATTACACAAGAACCAAGTATCATTATTATTATTATTATTTGTTTCTAATGTTTTAGTATGTTGTTCAAATGTTGAAATCAAGGAAACAACATTACATTTTAAATACCTTGTGATATAAACGAAAAAGGCATGTGTACCAGTCAGATACTGAACAACTTACTTCCTGTGCAACTAGCATTAGGTACTAAAAGATAAAAGAATTACCAGATTGGTGCAATCCTTTGATGGCATCAAAGTTCTTGTATGTATATCCAACAAAACTTAGATCCTTTGAGGTCAGTAGATTCTGTCAAAAAGTAATAAGCACATACATATTAGCCCCTAAATTAGGCTAAGTCATGTTAATCAACTTCGCAATGGAAAGATGACCTCATTCAACGGTACCAGGACAAACAAAAGAACAAATCAGATGGCACATGCCCATATCAATACTCTTATCTAGGCATGGGTGTTATTGATTTCCAATCTTGCATGGTTTCTTTTAAGTACCCTAATGTCTGGCTAGACCATCTTGTATTAGACTGTTATCATTCAATTGAAGGGATTCAATAATACAAAGGCTACCTTTCGTGAGGGCCCAGAGCCGGTTCGCATTGGGGTAGGTGGGTCCACCTACAGTACAGAATCAAAATCAAACCAAAATTAAGAAAGAGTATTTAATTAAGCAACAATGAAAATTGGGAGATATAATAAATACCTCTTCAAACTTTTGGAAATTGCGAGTGTCAAGTTCACTAGTGACTTGAGGTTTAAATGCAGCATCCATTGCATACAGCTTGTCCCATGGAACATTTCTAAACCAGGGATGCGCCTTTCAGAAGAGAAAAAAAAATGAAGAAAACAAGATGAGAGTATTGAAGAAGAGACGATAAATGTTAAAGAACTTCATGATTATTAGAAAGATACCTTGATTTGTTCAACCCCAGCTCGGTGTTCAGCATCACAAAGCAATCTAGTCATGAGATCAATTGCATCTACAGATAGTTGGGTGTCTTCTGGGAACTTCAAATGATTTCTCCAGTGAACAATCTGATTCATATAATTGAGAAGGAAAAATGTAAGGAATCATAGCAAAGTGGTTTGTACGAAACATAATATTAATGAAATCAATTGTTGAATACATTCACTTGATTGTCTATGCATAACAAGATCTAGATAATTTCTTCACAATTAACCAAGGGCTTATGTACCACTCACTAATGGCTGGTGTCATGTAATTTTGGTGATTAATCGAGGATGCTGGAACTCCAATTAGAAGCCTATATAACTCTAGCCCAGGCTCAAGTTCAATACAACTGATAAACCTAAGACCACCTGCCAAAAACCATACATATACTAACCTTACGACATGCAGTTATGGGATCATCAGAATAGAATGGTGGATAGCCAATAAGCATCTCATACATTATTGCACCCAAAGACCACCTGCCAAATGTTAATAAATAAATAAATAATGTGCAGAAATCTAACTACTTTGAGATGTGCTATGATCAACTAGCCACCATAGCTCGAGCGGAAGGAGAAAAAAGCGAAAACACAGGCGACACGAAAAATAAAACCCTAGACAGGGAGGTCACCGCCGCCGACCTCCACGTCACCCCTGACTTCCATCCCTCCTCTCTCTAGTTTCTCCTCTCCTCCTCTAGCTCTCTCTTCTTGCAATTGAAATACAAGCAACCTAGAGTTATCTCCGCGACTAACCACTCCCAGCGCCCCGACCCGACTTCGCCATCTCTGACCCAACCCCTCTTTTCCTCTCCATAGCACAAACCGCTGCCCTCACTGTCTCCTTCGCCTCTCCCTTGGCCTACCCACTCCTCCATCTCCCTTCAAATTTGTCCTCTTTGCTCTGTGACGATAACCACCTTGGTGGCAGCGATCTCCTCACCCCACTCACATTCCACCCCAACAGACCCCTTGTGCCCCGATTGACCGGCCTTCGAGTCACCCGACGACACACAGACCTAGCCTGCCCTCCCTTGTCGTCTCCTTGACCCACAGTTGTGCCTCCTCCGTGCAAGATTCGCAGAACACAGCCACCTCATCTCCATCGTTCTCTCTTCTTCCCTAGTCACCTTCTCTCCTCCACACTGCCACCTCGGTTGCCTCTACTGCACACCCTTCCTCCTCTGTGTAACCCCAAATTTGACCTTATTAAAGCCCTATCTGACTCAGTTGATGGCAGATCCAACTCTCCTCTGTCGAGTGCCTCCCTACCAAGGGTCGTTTCCTTTGGATGAACTCATGGATTGTCTCGCCCGGAGTCGTCTTACCTCGTTGTTGATGCCACCACGATGAAGCCAGAGTCAAGTTAACAATTATTTCTTTTTGCTTTAATGAAAATCCACTGAACCAAGAACCTAAACCCCTCCTTCTCAAACCGATAACCTAAACCCCTCCTCAAACCGATAACCTAAACCTCTCCTCAAACCGATAACCTAAACCCAAACCACACCGAACTCCCCTCCGATCCGATCTATATTAACTTCCAAGAGTGTATGGCTACAACGAGCTGATCGGCGGACAGACGAAGCTTTTTTCATTTCATTTTATTTTACTTTTCGATTTAGAGTTAGGCTTGTATTTCATGTTTCTTATTTCTTTCTATCTGCGTTTTTCTTTTTCTTTCTAATCCGTACCAACTCTTCTTCAATTTGCTTTAATGAAAATTTATAGTAGGTTTTTCGCCTGCTACTTCAAAAAAAAAATAATGTGCAGAAATCTATGGTTACAAATCATGAGTGCTGAGAAACAGGATCTCAAACCAAAAGACAAAAAAATTAATAAGATCTATCTCACTAACCAATCACATTCCATGCCATATCCTTTCTTCAATAACACTTCGGGGGCAATATAATCAGGTGTACCAACAGTTGAAAAAGCCTACATAAACCAAACAAATTCTTAAAAAGTAGATTCAACAATCCACCACATAATGTGAGACAAAAATAATAGAAGTTAATAGCGTGATTTCCCAGTATTGTCTAGTAGAATGTTTGGTGTTTTAGAAACAAAATACATGCATAGAAAATACTCATACCCAAATTTCTTGGCAATCTCAAAACCCAACATAAAAGCAATTCAAAACCAAACAAGAATAAAATTGTAGTTTGGGTTAATTTCCTTCATAAGAGGTTGCTAACATGTCCGGTGGAAGCTCAGTATGATTGATCAACTTGTAGAAATTAAAAAGGATAAAACGAATACCAATTTTCGACGGTTCATCTGCCAGTGCTGAAGCTGCTCATGTGCACTACTCCACCTTCTGCCACTGTTGGCCGAGTGTGGAGCATCAATATCCATGGACTCTCTCAAATTCTCATCAGGCATTGGCTCATCTTCATTCAGTGTCGACAGCTTTGAACAGTCAATTGGCTTGCACAGCCCAAAATCTGACAGCTTCATGTGCCCCTCCTTATCTAGTAGGAGGTTGTCTGGCTTAATATCCCTATCAAATAATTCAACAAATTTAATTCATCTAACATAAAGAAACAGAACCAGTCTCAAACAACTTTTTCCAGATGCAAAGCCAGACAGGCAATCACCAAGGGATTAGATACAATCAGCTAAAATTAGGTATGTAAATTTAACTTGACCCTCAAACATGCCTTAAACAGGCTGCTTGGAAAGTACCTATGGATGTAATTGTGTTTGTGGATGGATTCTATGGCAAGAACAGTCTCAGCAATATAGAACCGGGCCACTTTCTCAGTGAGAGTATCTTCACGCATGAGGAGGGTCATCATGTCACCACCTGGCAGATATTCCATTACTAGGTACAGGTACTCATCGTCTTGGAATGAATAGTACAGCTTCACTATGCAGTGGCTCCCCACCTCAGCAAGCAGGTTTCTCTCTGCTCTCACATGATCAACCTATTTTATTCATGGAGAAATTGGTTTTATAATAGAGGTTTATTGTACTATTATTATTATTGTTATTATTGCTATTATTATTAGCATATTATCATCATCATCATCATTATCATCTTTATTTATATATCATTATTATTTTATTTATTTATTTTCTTTTTCTTTCATCATATTCATTATTATCACTGATATTTGAGATCTTTGATCTTATGCTTTCCGATTGGGTTTCATTTCTAGCCTACCCCAATTTATTTGGGATTAAAGGCTTTGTTGTTGTTGTTGTTGTTGTTGTTGTAGAAATTGGTTCAGTACATGATCAGAACAATTGTTTGCAAAACAAAAATGCAGTAGTCACAATTGCTGTATGAGTAGACAACAGAACTGATTGCATTGTTTTCACTACAAGTTGAACTCAGCTCTGAAATAATTTCTTGTTTAATCATACAGGCTTTATTAAATGCCTTTCCTTGGGAATGTTTGGGTAGGCTCTCATATAGGGGTTGGCAGACAAATTATCTCACCGCATGACAACTAATTAGGTTGAAAACCTGTCCTTGTACTTTGTTTGTTTCCTTGGGCTTTAACTTAGATGAGAATTGTAAGTTGGCGATTGATTCTACTCAGCTCGACTTGTATTTTATGCTAGAAAAATAGTCCTAATAGTCACTCAACAATAAAGTATGGGAAAAACAACAAACATTACCCCATCATTATAGTCAAACCAAGTCAGTTTTATACTATATTAGTGGGTCCAGCACCAATACAGTGTTATCTAGAGGTGGTAGAATCTGACCTGATCTGACAAACCCATCCGATCCATCCGGACCTGATACGATCTGAAACCCGAAATGACCCGACACTAAATAATTTGATATGCAACCTGACCTGATACGACCCGAAACCCGAAATGATCCGACACTGGATGACCTGATACCCGACCTGATATGACTTGAAACCCGAAATGACCCGACGCTGGATGACCCGATACCCGACCCAACCTGAAACCCGAATTGACCCGACACCAAATGGCCCAATACCTGAACCGACTAAAACATAAAATTTTAGGTTATTTGTATATTTTTTATGATTTGAAATCACTTGAATAAACCTCTCATCGCTTTAAACTTAAAAGTGATGTTTAACCGTAGATAAATTTTCTCGACATGAAATATGAATTTGAGTTTTGCTTATGATAGTAATCGTCTCATTAATAAAAAAAATTTGACTATTATCTTTATATATTTTCTCAATTTGAGTTTTTGATCTTTTAAATATACCATTACACATTAAAATACAACTTAGCAATTAGATGTGATGCGGTTTTAAAAAAAAAAATATGATACCCGACCCGACTCGACCCGATCAGACCCGTGACTCGACAATCTTGCTAAGTAATATTGACCCGACCCCGACCTGACTTGATACGACCCGAAACTCAAAATGACCCAATACCAAACCCGACCCGATCGCCCCGATCAGACCCGTGACACGACAATCTTGCTGAGTAATATTGACCCAACCCGACCTAACCCGACCCTGAACCCACCCGACCCGCCCGATTGTCACCTCTATTGTTATCATGGTAATCATTGAAATTTGGAAAAAGGAACAAAAACGTTATGAAATAAGAGATATATTCAAATGTGGCATGCCTGGCCTCTTGAAACCATCTCAGATTTCTTCAGTTTTTTCATTGCATATATATTGCCTGATGACTTCTCTCGACACAACCTAACCTGTTAATAGCCATAAAGCAAATTCCAATTACATGACAGACAATAATCAACATGTGGTATTAGAACCGGTACAAATGAAGTACACTTGGATAGTTATTGGTATAAGACCTAGCTGATACCCAACAAATCACCAACTTGCATATAATTTAATCAAACACCTAAACTTGATCCAAATACACACACCGTCAACTGAACATTTTGATACTAACCTCTCCAAAAGCACCTCTCCCGATAATTGTTAGAAGGTCAAAGTCATCAACGCAAATTTTGTGCCTCTTAAGTCGCATGTATTCAGTCTCCTTCCTCTCCAAATCCTTTATCAAGTTGACTTGCTCCTCTTTTGGCACTTGTGAAGATGCTAGTTGCTTTTCCAAAATCAAACGCCTGCACCACATACAAAGGTTTTACAAAGCAATAAGACCATCACTGCCCATATTACTTAGAGGTTAAGTTCAGTTTCTAAGAAATAACATGAAATTTTTGGCAATGAATGCAAAAGTTATAGACATGCTAATTGAGGTATATTATATATCTTTGCTTTTAACGAGCAGTGCGAGCAAATTGGCAGAACTGGTACCAGAGTACCAACTCTAGTTTCATACATGTGAAATAATAGGAGAACAACTCATAAATAACCAGCACTTCATAGAACCATATATGGCCACCACCCAACCACTTTCCCGGGATCATGGTCAAACAATCAAAATATCTTCCTAATCAAAAACTAGTCATCTCTCCTTGCACTGGCAACTCTGTGATCAAAGAGATTTCACATGAAATTTATTTTCTTGTAGTTTACCGAGATACCCCAACCCATATGATCCCACTTTGAATCTATTAATCCAATGAATTGATCTCAACATTTTTGGTAAGAAATATCACTTGTTGAATAACTCAACCAGTTACTCCAGCCAAATATAAAAAGAAAAAGACGAAGCAATCTCCTTCTTCGCCTCAAAGCATCTATTCAATTTTAATCCTCATCTCTCCTTCTGAGCACAGGTCAAGACCTCCTAGCTAAAAAACAGCTAAGATCTGATCCGGCGACAAGATCTCAGATTAAATAGACCAAATCAAGGGTTAGTACCTCTCTCTCCTCTCTTGAAAGGTCTTCATGTGAGACTTGTAATGGTTCTCGATGAATTTCTTCGCGGCTGCTACTCTCTCCATGGTGGCTGAGGAACCTGGCTGCTTCTCCTCCACCTCCTCAGCCAATGCCGAGAGCCCTCCTCCGCGGTTCTCCTCTCCGTCCACCTCCATCTCTCTCTCCCTCTCCTCGCTCGCTCTCTCTCTCTCTCTCTCTCTCTCTCTCTCTCTCTCTCTCTCTCTCTCTGTATCTCTCGCGCTGTATCAAAAGTGCTGTGCTTTGTTGTCTTTTTCTGATTTTCTCGACGATATGAGTTGTATTTTTCGATTTGGGGTTATAAAAGTGATTGGCGTTAAAATAAAATTAAAAATATATGATTGAAATAAATATAATATGAATGACAGAAGAGCCGGGTTGTGTTGGTGTAAAATTGAACAAGCACAGCTGCTTGGAGCTGTCCTTTTCCTCTCTCCTCCCTTCTCTCTCTTAATTGTTTCGTCTTTTCGAAAGCTTGACAGTTGACATCGACTGTCAACAGTCTTCTCTTCTTGTTTCGTGTTGTTTAATGATGTATGATAATGATACTACTCACTGTTCACTATTTACTTTCTATAGAAAAAAAGAGAGAAGGAATTCAATTGTCAATTGTATATCGTGTTATTAAAATTAAAAATTAAATAATTATTATTTAAATTTTTAAATAATAAAACTAATTAAAGAAATATTTTATAAATATCATCTTATATATGTATATAAAAATTATATCATTTCGATATTATTTATATAGGCATCAAGTGTTAATGAAATCAACGGATCAAATTTTACAATTTAGACACGTTACTTAATGGCTATTCAAATAAAGTTAAAAAATTTATGATTTTTCATATACATAAAATTGAGATGACATAGAATATATCTAATGGTTCACATTTTTAAATTTATACATAAATAAATAAATAGACACCATGGACATCAAAATGATGATAATTGAATCTCAGAAAAAAATCAGTTTCTCTCATAGTTATTCCATTTACGATGAGCCTAATATTTTCATATCATATTTGCACTAAGGTCCTATAAAGTATTTAAATTTATGGAAGTAAAATATTAGTGAAAAACTTCATTAATTCGACAATCATGACTATGATTATAGGTGATATATATATATATCACCTATAATTTTTTGCATTTTAGATGAACAATATGTGGAATCTTTGCTTAAACAAACTTATTATTAAATAAATCTACGCTATAGTCTAACAACCAACTTATTTACACAGATGGTTAACTAAGGACGTGAGTTCAACTCACGCCCTTTAAACCTCAATTTTCCTACCAACTAACTAATTGCACTATATCGAATTTAAAAAATATGAGTTCAACTCACGCCATTCAGTTTAGACTTAATTAACATGAGTTAAACTCACGTCTTTTAACTTAACTATATATAATTTTGTGTTATACAAGTAGATCTTTTCACGAGCTTTCTAGATTGTATTTAAACTTTCGAATCAGATTTTTCTATCAAAAATTATGCCTGTTTGGAGTTTAAATTATTATCTAATATTTTTTTGTAGAAATTTTATTACATTATTTTATTTTTGCTGCATGATTTAAAATTTTTTCGATGCCCATTCATTATATATATAAATTATTAATTTAAAAAAATAATTATTATGATTATTTATTGACATATATATAATTAATATAAATTTATATCATTATAATATTTTAAAATTTAAATTTAAAATATAATCTAAATAATTTCAAAATCAAATAAATAAATACTAAAATATTTTTTAAATTATGTAAAAATGATAAAAATTAAATAATTTGAGAAATTCAATAAATTTACTAATGAATAATTTAAACTTCAAATGAGTATAAATTTTGAAAAGAAATACGATTTTAACGTTTAGATAGAATTAGAATGCTCGTGAAAATATCTAGTCATGGACTTAAAATTTAAATTGAAGGGCATGAGTTGAACTCACGCCCTTTAAATTTGATATAGTGTGGTCAGTTAGCGGGCAGAAAAATTGAGATTTAAAGGGCGTGAGTTCAATTATATATAATTAAGTTAAACGACGTGGATTTAACTCATGCCCTTTAAATTTAAATTGAAGGGCATGAGTTGAACTCACACCCTTTAAATTCGATATATTATGGTCAGTTAGCGGGCAGAAAAATTGAGGTTTAAAGGGCGTGACTTCAATTCATACTCTTAGTTAAGCTATATGTATAAATAAATTGGCTCTTGATTTATTAGTGTAGATTTATTTAATAGTAAAATTATTTAAGTAAAAATTTCCAAAATGTTATCAATCAAATTTGATGATTTTGAAAATTGCATAATTGTCAATCGAGTGTTGATTTTTTTTTTAAAATTGCTTCAAATTAATTGGTTATTGAATTGTACCACATATCATACACAATCTATCTTTTGCTTCATGGTATATGCAATCTATCTAAATTTCATGACACATATCCGATTCATTTATATCTCTGACCGCGAAAGTATCAAAAATATGATGTAAAGTTAAAATTCTTTCATATATGGAGCAAAATTAAACCATTAACTATTAATTACTTCACTATTATAAATGCATATGACCATTAATTATATGAAGCAATTAGCAAAATTAAACCCTTTTATTTAACATCATTTAAGCTATTAATTACTTCACTATTATAAATCACCGACTTTAAAGTGTTAAGCTTAACTTCACTTTAACTTGTTTTACTTTATAAATGCATAGAGCAAGAAACTACATGAGTTTATCAATCTATTATAGAACGGTGGGATTAGATTTTCACCGTTTTCTTTAAGTATTTTTTTACTGGTATATTACCTGAAGATTCTAGTCAGCCGTCCCACATTTGATCTGTCTCCCTGGACAAAATCTTATTTAGCATCTGCAATTTGATGATAGTTATTTTTTTATGGTCGCACATACATCTCCAACTTGGAGCACCTTCAACATTTTATAATTAATAATTATTGATAACATTCTTTTTTTTTTTTTTTTGATTTTTAACTCTGCCCGGTTTATCTTTTATAATCTCCAAAATTGTAAAGGTCTCAGGTTTTAACAATTTATTATACATTAAAATAATAAACTTTTTTTCTGTTTTAGAAAGCACAAAAACCAACAGCAAATTAGCGTAAAAACTTCAAAATAAATTATTAAAAAAATTAAATTTATGCCGAACTTTATTCATTTTAAGTTGCTTGCTAGAAGGGTGAGACAATATTGACTATATTGTATTATGAGAAGGGATTGAGTTAGATCGAACTTTTAGTAACATCAAATTATATCGGATATTTTCATGTTCTAAACAACGATATAAACTGTTCAACATGAAGAATGTATTAAACTTATATTTTCTTAATTTTTTTACTATTTATTAAGATATGTACAAAATTTAATGTTTTGAAAACAATGATTTTGTAAAATATTTAATAAAGAGTAAAAAATATATAAAAATGATCTACAAATTTATATTATTGTGTCAATCATGTTAAACTATTTGGATAGATTATTTGGAATTTTAAAAACTTTAAAGATATCAGATATAATTTGATGTAATTAAAAGTTTGTATAATTGAATCCCTCCTCTTGTATTGTAGATTATCAATTTATAAAACTCTTCTAAGGCTAAAGAATTTTTTTGCTATCAATACTATAGTAAGATATGATCTACGTTTATATCTTATAAATTTTACTTTACACAAAATATATTACGGATATATTGATTCCACGTCATTTTTTTTAAAATAGAACATTATAATTTCACGATGCTCATAAATTCTGATAGGTAGTATTTTGCTTTTAAAAATGGATCACTCCATCAAAGTCTCAAGTGCGGTGTACTTAACATAAAAAAGATTAAATATCTATGTTAGTTAATTCTTATTTACCCAGTAATATTTACGTTTAAATAAGTTCGGAATTAAATCATAAACAACCTACACGTAACACTATTCGCCTTGTGTGGTACGATTTCGGAGCTACGAAACAATTCTTTGGCCCCCACTGAAAAGTTCATGTGATGTGGACAGATGGACTAAGAGATTTAGACCGTCGGATGCTGATCCAAACGTACATCGGATGAAGAGCCGCACCGACTCAAACGGGCCTGGTCCGGGACCACTGCATATTCTCAGCAAGTCGTGGTTCATGAAGTAGACTTTTCCTAGTCTTTTTTGCTGATTGCAAAATTGTGATTAGAGATGGTTCATATGGAAAATTCATAGATAAGCATTAAAGCAGGGTCCGCAAGATGTTTTATGAAAAGGGAAGGATCACTTGATGATGGTTATCTTGATAATCTTTATAAGGATTTTTAAATAAATATAAAAAATATTTTATAAAATTTATAAATATGTTTTTCTACTGATTTAAATTTTATATAATTTCATTATCATTTGATAGTCCATTAAAGACCGTCAAATTATAACCGTTATAAATTATATAAAATTATAATGATTCTTAATGAAGTATCAAAAAATAATAAAATTATGTGAAATTTGAATCGTCATCAATCTATAAGTAGAAAAATATATTCATAAGATTTTTTTAGTATTTATTTAAAAATTCATTGTCAAAATTATCAAAATAACCCATTATCAAGGGATCCCCACTCTTTTGAAAAACCATTTTGAATCAATTAGGTGAAACATATTATTAGTCGTAAATTATTTCTCTAGCTTCTTGGGTCAACATCAACTGAAATTTATTTCTGATTTGATATTCTCATATTGTTAGATTTCACTTTCTTTTACTTATTTGATGATAGTTGTTAAATTGCACTTTGTCTGTACTCCCCCCAAGGCTGATAGCGATCCCTTCACCTCATTTCTTATACTTTTTTATATATAATGTACTCTTTTAAGATAAAAAAAAAAACAGTTATTAAACATATGGGTAAACTTTTTTTAATTTTGTTTCTATAAGACATTTTTCTACACCGATTGCATTAGGGTTTTCAGCTGTGCTGGCTTTTGAGCGAGTGGAGATGTGCAATTGAGCTTGCTTGTGTCGTTGTTTGTAACAACTAGACTTTCTCCTGAATAAAAATCATTTAGTAAAAATTGAAAACATTCTTTATACATAATAATATTTATTTCTACAAAATTTAGTAAACTTTTGAATAGTTTAAATCATCTGATTTTTTTTTTTTTTTTTTTCTTTTTTTAATAAAAGTCACTCATTTCACTTTTGAATAGCTTTTGAAATCTATGTATGCATTACTTGATTGAGATATAATAGTCACTTGATTCAATATGATAATCACTAATTTGAAATATAATTATCACTTATTTGGAGTAAAGCTCAAATTCTTCCAATCTCTTGATGGATTTGCAATTTTAAGCCTAACCATGGTGTTAAATAGTAATTACCTCATCTCCAAGTAATAATCACATCATTTCTAAAATACTAATTACATCGTCTCTAAGTAATAATCACCTCAGTGTTATTTGGAAATCTCATTTAGTTTTATTAAGCATCCTTTAGTCTCTTTATTTAATGAATTATTCCGAACACATGCTCCATAGAGCAGATTAAGAACCTATCATTAGCCTCCCTTTGTCCGGTTCTTAATACATATGATAAGGATAGACACTTCTACTATTGGAAGTTTTCTTATAATTTTATAATGAATCGAGACAACTTAATATGAATTGAAATTTAATCTCACTTATGTTGTTGAACGGACAATCCATGAACAATAATCATTATGAATAAAAAAGGACAATAAAAAGCTAATGGAATTATTCCTTCCTTCTTACTTCCCCTTTGTTTTTTTCTTTGTTTTTTTTTACCGAAAGTAAGATAATGAGATTGAATTTGTCGACGAGAGAAGACAAAAAGAGCAAGTGAAATTGAAAGAAAATGATGGAGAATAGAACTAAGAGAGAAACCTAAAGAGTGAGCAGAAGTGAAGATGCGAGAAAAATAGTGGTTTAACAAAAAAAGATAATTAGTAAAATTCACATTCTTTAAATTACTTTATATTTTAGATACTGCTCAGATTTTAACATTAAAAGATATTTATAAATTTAAACACCGTCCATAATATTATTCACATGACTATTTTATTTTCTCCACTATGAGCTACAAACTATAAATTTTACGGTACAATACAGAATAATTATGTAATTCAAAATTATAATATCCTACAATATATAATAATTATTATATGCACCCCAATTAATGGGACTCATATTGCGGAGTTCTTATATGGATCTCTTGTATTGATATCATTTTATATAAGATAATGATATTTATAATTGTCAAATCTGTTAAGGATGTCATTTCAGTGAGGTTTCGGCCTGTACTCTGTAGACCAGGTTCAGGCGAGAACTTCGTGGGTCACACTAGCGAGGGTACCGTCTGAGGCTAGCTAGTCTATATTTATGTTTTCATTATCCCTTGCCACGTCATGTAGATTCTCTCCGTAATGCTGTTTGCTGTTTCACTCTGTATAGCTTCACATCTTCGGATGCCAACCACGCGACAAACCGCATTTGATACGGATTATTTAACAATACTTAACATTAATCTGTGTTTTAAGATTCGTCTAATGACTTGTATTATATGAAGCACATATTAACTTGCAAAAGCAGGGAAAATAATAAAAATAAAAGTATGTTTCCATAACAAGCTCCCAAAAGTGAACACCGACGGAAGAGAACCGGAAAATGTTAATCCTCGGTAGAATAATTCAAATAAAACATGCATTGAGATGATGACAAAAATAATTAAAACAAATTATATAGTTCTTGAAATAGGCAAACAGAGGAAAAAAACATAGTTAACGAATCAATGCACGAGATGTGTCTTCTTTTTTATTCTGTAATAAGACTTTTTTTCTCAACATGAATAATCAAGGAGTTGACAATAATTGAAATGATGAAAAATAGAAAAAATAATTGCTTTTTTTATGTCATATTCTTGATAGGATAATTATTAGGTCCATGACTTTATAGTTGGTGAAAAACTTGTACAATTAGTTTAGGTCCTGTTTTTAAGTGATATTTATCTTTTAGTTTTTTAGATACTCTTAAATTCGGATGGTTTTTTAAATCCCATGAAAAATATGATTTCTTTGATAAAACTTAGAATGGTATTTAAATTAAATTTTAGATCACAATCATTATATAAGTTCATAAATATGCTTATACATTATTTTTCCTATTTCTAAAATTTTCTGAATGTATTAAAAAAATATTGTCAAGACTTCAATTAACCATTGTCATTTGTCAATAAATCCTTCACCCACAATTACAAACAACAACAATATCAAGTCATAACAAATGCTAACGATAATACAAAGGTGACCCAATGCAATACAGAGACTTTAAATCAAAGGGATATCTCAAACAAAGATGGTTAGATTTTTAGTAAATTCAATATGTACAATTAAAATAAGGAATATATATTATAAAAAAGTTTTAGTGGAATGCTTTTAATGTTGGCTTTTGCGATGCGAACCGTTTCAACTAAATAAATTGCGTTGGTGGGATGGTGATATTTAGGCTAAATACAGCTGTTAATTGCAGACTTGTAACCCAAATTGGGAGATTAATGAGGTGGAATTTGCAATGAACCAGCTAAAGTCCCCTGATAGACGACAGTACAAAACTACAAATCTGACACCTTACAAAATAAATATCATTTTTTATTTCATCTCCAACCATGTCAAGCCTGGTAGAACAAGAAAATGTTGGCGTTACATTACTGGCCCCTGACAAATTAATGCCAGTTATTTATTTAATTTTTTTCCAGCTTGTATGCGAGATGAATGAGAAAGGTTCAGACAACTGCATGGGACAATTATTATAATATTAAAAGAAACAGAGTTTTATTTTTTTTTTAAAAAAAACAAATTATCAAAATTAGAACGAGTCGCCTCTAGCAAGATTGTTTTGTTGGTTTATTTTTTTCGTCTGGAATTTGAACTGCGGAGCCTCATCCAATTCCCATATATTTACAGAGAAGGGATCCAATTATCATTTTTTTTTTGGTGCCTATGGTGTTTATTTATGTATAAATTTTAAAAATGTGAACCGTTAGATGTATTCTATATCATCTCAATTATATATATATGAAAAATCAAAATTTTTTAACTTTATTTGAATAGCCATCAAATAACATGTCTAAATTGTAAAATTTGGTTCGTTGATTTTATTAACGCTTGATGCTTATATAAATAATATCGAAATGATATAATTTTTTGTATACATATATAACATGATATTTACAAAATATTTCTTCAATTAGTTTTGTTATTTAAGAATTTAAATAATAATTATTTGATATTTAATTTTAATGGCACCGATATGGCACCAAAATTATGGTAATTGAATCCCTTCTCATATTTACATAAAGAACTTAAAATTATAACATTTTGTATTATGTGATAGAAACCAACCTAAGTACAGGTCAAAGAGGAGGATAATTTTTTTAATGGAAGGCACCAGCCATGCTTGATGCCTAGAAAGATTCAATCACTCACTACAAGTTAAATATGATATAATATTGCAAAGAGAAATTATTGTCAAATCATAGTTATCCGAGACCTAGTTCTCAATCTAATGCTACATAACTAGTTAACTACACAAGTGGATTGTATAATTGTATTGGTAATAATTTTGGGGATCACCAAAGTGCATTTATGTGGGGTCCAAGCTTCAAAGGCTGAACTCTCGTCTTATCACTTATCAGTGATGAAATAATGATCCCAGTATACTACAGAACTTAAACAAAGGATGAATCCAGTTACAAAAGAAATGGAGAGAATGCTTGTTGTTCACAAGGACAAGCACCGATACATTTTTATTATGGGCCTACATTTATCATAGGTTTAGTGGGCCCATCTAGGTTCAACCTCGCTACCATTCCAGTACCCACACAGAATTTTGACCCAAAATTGAAGTTTAATTTAGTAAAGTTGCCTAATAACAAATTTTGTTTTATTACATATTTAACGCCACCGATGCATGAAATTTAAACAAACAAAAAGCAGATGCATAAGAAAATTCTCTTAGATTTAACCAGACATATGTTTTATTGTATATGTCTCCAAGGAAATAAAATTGATAAATGCTGGTTTTCTTTTCCGCCCTTATATTATTTTCATATTATAAGCAATAGATGAAGCGTTCAATATCCGTAATTAATGTAATGTTGAATGGAATGGGTTTGAGTCTCTATCACTATTTATTTTTGTCAAGAATAACAAGCTGGCACAGTCTAAAATTAGAAGGGCTAAACATGGAAGAATCTGGCAGGAAATAATCTCGCATATTTTTTCAATTCTTGATAGGGCTGTAGATTTGTAATTGATCCATAAATAAATGTTGTATCTATTTACTAAATTTAGATTGATAGTCAAAGTTAAGAAGAGCATAGTACCGTGTATAGGATTATTGGAAAAAAAAAGAGAAAAACTACCAACAGATTGTAATTCGTTTTTTTATGAAATAAAATTAAGGGAGGGAGAGAGTTTTCTTGGGAGTCTTGTGTTATTATTTGAGAGATGGTATCTGAGCTTGTTGAGATCTAGTTAACCCTTTCTTCCTGACAAAACTGCTGCCAGAAACGACTCTGGTTGCATCATCATGGCCGATACTAATGATCTGATTGAGAAACTAACCCAATTAATTACCCTACAACAAAATCAGTTAATAGCTATGCAATAGCCCCATAACGCACCACCTCAAACCCCTGTATTGACCCATGAACCAACCTTACATATGAATCTAATACCCATAAAACTCGATGGAAAGAATTATCCATTGTGGTCCCAATCAATTCTCATGTGCCTAAAGGCTCGTGAGAAACTAAAGCACATCATGGAGCCACCTCTGGCTGCTAATGACCCGCTGTTCAAACGGTGGGACATTGAAGACACCGTGGTTAAAGGATGGATCTGTAACTCACTCGACAAGAATTTATACGGCAAATTCTTGAGGTATCCAACGGCTAAGGAGGTGTGGGATGCAATAGCCACAACCTTCTATGATGGAAGTGATGCGGCTCAAGTGTATGATCTGAACAAGAAAGTGAACAATGTCAAACAAGGTGGTAGATCAGTAGAGGCATACTACAACGAACTTCAGGACCTTTGGCTAGAAATTGATTTTCGGCGACCAAACCCTATGGTGTGTGCTGCCGACATAGAACGGTTTGACAAGTTTGTGCAAGAGTCAAGGGTGTATTCTTTTCTGGATGGGCTTGATGACAAGTTTGACAACGAGCGTGCGAATGTTTTGCAAATGACTCCGTTTCCAACCCTTGAACAAGCTTTGCTCGGGTGAGAAAGGAGGCTACACGACAAGGTGTGATGAACTCAGAAGGTGAAACAGCACAACTTATTCCTGCTGCCATGTACTCTAAAGGGTACAAAGGCATTGATAAATCCCACTTAAAATGTACTCATTGCGGTATGACAAAGCACACCAAAGATCAGTGCTTCAAGTTGGTGGGCTATCCCGATTGGTTCAAGGAATGACGCAAGGAGAAAAGCAGTGGGTCGGGAAGAGGATATGCTGCAGTAGCAAGGGCAGAAATGGCATCAAGCAACAACCAACCAGTACCAGGAAGCAATAATCTTGGTACTGGTATGTTCCCTGTTGGCGCTACCTCCTCAATAAAATTTCCTGGCGCTACTTCCTTCCATGGCGCTACTTCCTCTGTTGGAGCTGCTTCCTCTGTTGGCGCTGGAACTGGTCCCCACTCTTCACAAATCGATGGACCAGCAGTATGCCTTCTTAATGCAGGTACATGGTACCAAGAACCAGGCAGACACGCAGGTGCAAGTAGCAGCCGAAACCAAACTGAAGTTGATCACGACAAGAGCACAACCAATGCTCATGTAGCATTCCAGGAAGGTATAGGTAATGGTTCAGGTAAAATTAATACTCAATCTAAAAATCAAAATGAATGGATATTAGATACAGGGGCTTCGGATCACATGACATTTGATGAAAATGATCTCATAAATTTTAAAACACCTAGGAAAAATGGTATTATAAATGCAAATGGTATATGTTATCCTGTTAATATGGCAGGAGATGTAAGAATCTATCCAAATTTAACTCTCCAGAACACCTTACTTGTGCCATCTCTATCTTCAAAATTACTATCAATTGAACAATTAACAAAGGATTTACATTGCACGGTTCACATATTTCCTGACTATTGTCTATTCCAGGACATTCAAACCAAGAAAATTTTGGGCCGTGGTACTAGGCGAGGTGGGTTGTATTATCTTGACGGCTTGAAGACGGGAGAAGTACTACTCAGTAGAGACTCGGAGGAAGAAAAAATGAAATTTTATTATGGCACAAGAGATTAGGTCATCCATCCATTGGGTATATGAAAAAACTTTGTCCCCAATTATTTAATAATTATACTTATGAGACAATTTTGTGTGAAACTTGTATTAAAGCCAAAAGCCATCGGTCAACATATTTGCCTAGTAATAATAAAGCACTTGCTCCATTTGATTTAATTCATACAGACGTTTGGGGACCGTCTCCAATAAATTCTAAGGCTGGCTATAAATGGTATATAATATTTGTTGATGATTTTTCACGTATGACATGGTTATATTTGATAAAAACTAAAGAAGAAGTAAAAGAAATTTTCAAGATATTTATAAATATGATTAGAACACAATTTGAGAAAAATATTAAAATAATTAGAAGTGATAATGGAACTGAATATATAAACCATGACGTACGCGAAATATTTCTAAATAATGGCATTTTGCATGAAACATCTTGTGTAGGAACGCCCAACAAAATGGTATCGTAGCGAACGAAAAAATAGGCATATCCTTGAAATTACAAGAGCACTTTTAATTGAAACTAACGTACCAAATATTTTTTGGGATAATGCAATTACATTTGCCATATATCTTATGAATAGAACTCCAACTCAAGTCAACAATTTTGAAACACCGTTACAATATTTTTCCTCTCACCTCAAGGTTAACTCAATACTAAATTTATCCCCTAAAATCTTCGGTTGTACAGTATATGTTCATCTTCAAAAACAATACCGAACCAAACTTGAGCCTAGAGCTGAAAAATGTGTATTTTTAGGCATGGGCCATAATCGAAAGGATACAAATGCTATAGTACAAATTTACGAAAAATTTTCACCACCATGGATGTCACTTTTATAGAAAATGAACCCTATTTTAAGAACCCACAAAATTTAATTCAGGGGGGAATTAGCATAGAGGATGACGAATTGAACTTTGATTTTCTAAACTATGAAACAATACTTGTACATACACCTACACATGCGCAAATGCCACCTGTACAAACCACACCACTATTTGAAAATATGTGTCCGAACCAAAATCAAATACAGGACACTTCAAGAGAAGAAATAAGTCACCACGTCAACATTGAGCATGTGACAGATACAATTGAAGAAATCACAACTGCTAACAGAGAAGAGATAATACAACCTTCTAATGACCCAACACCACAGGCCGACTCTCAGCTCCATGAGGTAAGATTATCTGAACATAGATTTACATTACCACCAAGAACAAATAGAGGAAAACCACCAAAAGTATATGTACCCGAAGATGGATCAAGCAAGGAAAGATACCCAATTGCAAAATATACAACAACATGTCACCTAACAGAACCATTAAAGGGGTTTGTAAATCAAATATCATCAACAATTGTCCCAACAAAATTAGAAGAAGCCATAACAGATCCAAATTGGAGAAATGCAATGAATATAGAAATGAACGCACTACAAAAAAATAATACATGGGAAATTACTAATTTGCCTAATGGGAAAAAGGTTGTGGGGTGTAAATGGGTATACACAATAAAATATAATGCACAAGGAAAAATAGAAAGATATAAAGCAAGATTAGTCGCAAAAGGTTATACACAAACATATGGGATTGATTTTCAGGAAACCTTTTCTCCTGTTGCTAAATTTTGTTCTGTTAGAGTTCTTCTCTCGATTGCAGCAAATCTAGATTGGCCATTGCACCAATTCGATGTGAAAAATGCATTTTTACACGGCGAATTAGAGGAGGAAATATACATGGAGATGCCTCCTGGTTATCAGACACCAAGTACAACAGGGAAAGTGTGTAAACTAAGAAAGGCTTTGTATGGATTGAAACAGTCACCACGAGCATGGTTTGGACGGTTCAGCCAAGCAATGAAAAGGTATGGATATACCCGGAGTGACTCAGATCACACAATGTTCTACAAGAAAAGGTTTGACAAAATTTCCGTTCTCATAATTTATGTTGACGACATGATCATCACTGGTAATGATAGAGAAGGAATAAAAGAATTAGAGGAAGAACTATTTAAAGAATTTGAAATGAAAAATTTAGGTAGGTTAAAATACTTTCTTGGAATAGAGATAACTCGAAATAAGGAGGGAATATACTTGTCACAAAGAAAATATATACTTGATCTTTTGGGTGAAACAGGAATGCTAGAATGCAAGCCAGTTGATACGCCGATGATGCCAAATGTGAAGTTAGAAGCCTACAATGATCACACACCCATCAATATAGAAAGATATTAGAGACTCGTGGGTAAATTGATTTACTTGGCTCACACAAGACCTGACATTGCATATGCGGTAAGTGTAGTGAGTCAATTTATTCACTCTCCGAAAGAAGAACATCTAGAAGCCGTAATGAGAATTCTCAGATACTTGAAGGGCACACCCAGAAAAGGTATAGTATTTAGAAAAAACTCACATCTGAATGTGTTTGCATATAGTGATGCAGATTGGACAGGATGTCCTATGGACAGAAGGTCAACAGCAGGCTATTTTACATTTGTGGGAGGTAACTTGGTTACTTGGAAATCAAAGAAGCAAAATGTCGTATCACTATCAAGTGCAGAATCAGAATTTCGAGGCATGGCCAAAGCGATTTGCGAGCTTCTCTGGCTAAAAAAATTGTTAACGGAATTGGGCTTTGAGCCAAAATCCGAAATGCAATTATTCTGTGACAACAAGGCATCTATAAATATGGCTCATAACCCGGTGCAACATGAGCGGACAAAGCATGTTGAAATTGATAGGCATTTCATTAAAGAAAAACTTGAGACTAAAATTATATCTATGCCTTTCATGAGATCAACTGAACAGCTTGCAGATATACTAACTAAACCAAATTAAAGTGAGTAAAATATTTATTGAAATAGTTAACCAAACCTAGGCATGAAGGATATATATGCGCCATTTTTCATTTATATCTAATTCAATTCATAGAAGTGTGCATCCACATAATTAATATTCATAATAAAATTCCTAGATTCCTAAGAGGATTTGTTAGATAGCAACAGATTCGGACTGGATTTTGAATGATAACCTGTACAAAAAGTGATGCAATGTGTAACAAAGATGTTTGAAAGAATAAAAGTATTGGATTTAGATTTGAAGTCAGTACAAACAAAATAATGTTTGTTTTCACAATCTTTTTTTTTTTTTTAAATATTTTGCATATTCTAGCATTTTCAGGCCCGGGGGTGGCCCGAAAAAGATTTGGACCAGTTGTTTTTTTTTATTTAACATAAATTATGTGAATTTCGGTGAAAAAATAATAAGTGGCCCAAGTTTTTGTTGGACCACCCCTCTAGCTCGAAAAAAATTCAAACCATTCTACATCATGAAAAAAACAGTGCAATTATGTTTTTTTTTTCAAAAAAAAAAAAAATGTTGTTTTCGCCGCTGTATTAGTTTTTTCAACTCCTTGCTTCCCATTCTACAACAAAAACAGTTTAGCAGGGAAGGGGAGTGCATTTGTATTTTACCGTAAACTGTCCGAATTTATCACGGGCTGTAGGATTTAGACCGCATGTGCGATAAAAATAACAATGATGGTTGGATTCACGGGGCCCACATCAAAAGCGGGCACTTCACGTGTAAAGTACCGTAGACGATGTGAATTCAAAGGGAGATGCTTGTCATGTATGGCTAAGAAATTAATAACATTGTTTTGCGAATGTTCAGCAAAGAATGGAAGTAGATTAAGACTAATATAACGTAAATAAAATTAGAAAAAATATATTTATTCGATGTAATTGGAGAATTCCTACTAGCATAGTTGATGAAGTTGGAACATCCATTTACTATCAGTTTTTAACTAAGTTCATATGTTTTCACTGCTTCCCAATAGAGCTATAAACGAGTCGGGTCAAGTTCGTCTTCGGTTCATAAACTTAACGAGTCGAGCCGAACTACTCGCTAATTATTTTTGAGTCAAAAGCTTTGGGTTGAGATCGACTCATTAAGTTAACGAGCTAACCAATCTGGCTTGTTAAGACTCATTAAGACTAATTTAATAATTAATAATATTTTTATGATATTTTATATTAAAAATGATTAAAATAACTAATGATAAAATATTTCATATAATATAATATAATAATTTAAGTACATATCATATTATAAAATATTTACTATACTAAAAGTCCATAATAAAAATATAAAAAAATAATAAATATTAATAGTTAAATGAGTCTAACGAGCCGAGTCAGTCTAAATTCAAGTTTGGCTCAATAAAATAAAGAGCTTAACGAGCCGGCTTGTTAATGGCTCGGTCTATTAACGAGCGAGCCAATAACGAACCGGTCCCAAACGAGTCACGAGCCACGAGTTTTTTTACCGGCCATACTTCCCAAAAAGAAATTTCACATATTCACATAAGAGACACTAAGATCTTTTCTCAAGAGTGTTTTTCTTTTTCCAAATTTTAAACAGTACGTGTGTTTTTCAAGCTTTCACTTTTCAACAGTATCCTCTAAACAAATATATTGACCACTGAATTCAAAATGTATATATGTAATATATATTGACCCTGTATGGGATTGGGAAGCAAAAGTATTATTCGTAAGGTGTCGGCCCGTAAGTAGCAAGTTTTGTTTGTTCAAACTGTTATCTCACAATTCATTTTTTTTTTCAAACATATGTATAACGTTTATAGTACTTTCTGAAAGTTGAATTCGACATGAACCATGCATTATTAAGTCCAAATAAAAGTGTATTTCCACTGAGACTATGAGAGGCGCTTCAGAAATTCCATAAAGTTTTTTTCCATTGAATTCGCTTGAACCGCCTGTGTCGCTTCATCTTATTTTTCAGCGAAATGTCAGTTTCACGCCTGACCTACGTTTTATTATAGGAAAAAAAAAGATAATATGAGAAATGTCCAAGCACATTTTGTACGATTAGGATTAATTTCTAAAAAGACCATGATTTATGTTGAAACTTTTATATAAATTTTGTTGACAAGGACGTCTTCTCTTCTTTCCCCCCCCTCGAATTCATACTTTGGAATACGAATATCCCCTCAAATTCAAGCAACAATATTGCGTACAATAAAACAAAAACAATTCTTTGTCTTAGCGTCCATGCAGTGCTCTATTCAGGAAGCAATGAACCGGCCAAGATTGACCATTCTAAAAATTAAAAACTAAAGTTAATAAAACTTAAAAACTAACTTTGATTTAGTGATAAAAATCAATGCCTTTTGAAAAGTCACATGTTCGAGATCTGAATAGAATTTTTTTATGAGTATTTATAAAATTTAAGAATTTTAACTCTCATCTTTCTTATTAGATCTTATCCGGACCGCATTCAATATTTTTAGAAAGTTAAATCAATGCTTATTGTTCTGATTCAATCTAATCTGTTTTAAGATCAAATTATTTGTATTTAATTGAAATCAACATAAAATCTAAAAATAAAAACAACACTCAAATTAACCTGATCTGTTACAATTTATTTTTAAAAAAAAATCAAATTGAACTGATTGAACTCAATCAAAATCTAATCCTACCAAACCACTGCTTGCCACCTCATGTAAAACGGTCTAAAATTGAATATGAAAAAATAGATTTGTCCGCGGTATCTAGAAACTATTTTTCACGACAATTTATGTACACAAAAATTTGTAATTACTAGCCAAAACAAGTGCAATTCGAACTTCATATATGTTACAAGCAAATCAATAGAAAATGATGCACCACAAATAAGTTTACATCTAAGAGGAAACACAAAATTAATCTTACAAATTTACATCTAAGAGGAAATGAGAGCTAGATAGCTTCAGCTGTAATAAGAAAGGAGCATCTACTGTCATTAATTAATGAAGAAAGAGAGTGCATCGAGTCATAGGAAGAAAGGAACCCACACTTCCCCTCTTTTTATTTTTCTTTTCGTTTCTTTTTATCTTTTATGTTTCGTTTTTTTTTCTTGCTTTTTATTACCTTTTTGTTTTTATTTTTCACATATAAGTCCTTGAATTCTTTTAATTTGTGAAACAATTCAAATTAAATGAACTCTTATTCTAAGATATTACGTAAATATTCTTTACCTAAATCGAGTTGGCCGGTTTCATGAAGAATACCTCTAAAACACAAGTTGCTCCTTTGGTTATCAATACACAATATAATTTTTACAAAAAATAATCTATTTAAAAGGGGATGAAACGGAAATTGTAGTTGTGATGTTTTGTGGTGCAACAGAAACAGGTTAATGACGTACTTCTCTTATGATAAAGGTATTTTGGGAAAAAGTTGGTAGGAAATTATCTCAGGGGAGGAAGTTACAGTTTTCTTCTTTAATTATTTTTTGTTGGCAATCCTGTTTATCATTTCCTATTCTGGATAGAAAATTTAGCGGCGTCGTTAACAATAGTTGTGTGAATGGTTTGGATTAAAAGAAATAAAATAATTTTTGAAGGAACTGAGAACTCTCCTCCCTCAACAAAGTTTATAACTATACTTAATTTTGTTTATGTTATATTTTTAAGGGGTGTTTAATATTTTTTTTTTCTTTTAAGAAGAATGGAGAAGATGGAGTAATTGCGAAAGTAAAATGTCAAACATAATGAGAATAAGGTGGAAGGAAAATATAATTTCTTCTTCAATTAAAATAGTAGAAGATCTCTTTTTCTGGAAAATACTTTTTTGCTTTCTCTCTTCTTCCAATATATATATATATTTTTCTAATTTTACTATATTTTTCTCTCATCGATGACAAATACCCATGTCAAATTTTAGAATAAGATAAAAGAAGATTCTTTCAAAATTATTATTTTTCATTCTTTTCCGGAAGAAAATGTGTTGCCAATGTCATATATTTTTCTTCAGATATTAAGTGAAAGGTGACTACTTCATGAGAAACCTTTCACTTAATTCAAATATTTTGTATTGATGTTTGGTAACAGTGTTTAAAAAAAAATAGAAGAAGATGAGAGAAAATAATAAAAATGTGGAAAATGAGAAGAAGAATGAGTTCATCCAGAAGAGTAGGTCTTTCGTCAAATTGGTAGAATAATATGCTCCATTTTTTTTTGAGCTTTTCCACCTAATTTTCATAATGTTTGGCACTTTCTTTTTCTAAAATAACCTTTTTTTTTTATCTAATTCCAAAGGATAAAAGAATACCAAACAACACCTAAGAAAATTAATAAAGGGTAAAAAGAAAGAAAAAAACAGTGCACAAATATATGCAACATAATAAAAAGGAAAGAGAACGCAAACTGCAATCGAGTTTAATTACTATGTAAAATAGTTTAAGAGCTCACAAAGATCAATATTGCTGTGGATCATAATCAATTTAAATTTTACTATTATTGATAAAAATGAACGGCTGACGCAACTATTTTTTTTTCCAAAAATTTAGTCCCTAGCCGAATGACTCATAAATTAATCCTTACATTTTTTTATAAAAAAATAGTCAAAATATTGTTTGAATTCGTAGAATATAGAATACTAATTTGTCACTTCGTACAAAATACCACCCTGAAGAGAGTGACGTGTGAATAATATTAACAACGTCATTTATCGGATTAGAATTATTGATGCAGCGATCACATCTTAAATCTGCTGAGAGTATCATTACTGCTTGAGGATGTAGGATGTATGATTCTTCTCTTCCCATCCAATAAATCTGCGATAAAGATGGTTCCTACTTCCTAGTCATCGGTCACAGCTCGAGGTGGTCACTCGTCCGATTTGATATTTTCAGAAAGTTGAATAAACGCTAACTGTTCTGAATTCGATATTCAATCCGACTGAAATAACTATAATTTAATCAAAATCAATACTCAAATTAACACGGATCAATTCTGATATAACTAATTCAATCAAAATCAAAACTAATATGATCCGAATCACTTGATTCTCACCTCATTTAAAACGGTCTAAAATTAAATATGAAAAATATAGTTTTGTCCACGGTATCTAGAAACTTTTTTTCGAGACAATTTATGTACGCAGAGTTGTAATTACTAGCCAAAACAAGTGCAATGTTCGAACATCGCATACGTTACAAGAAAATCAATAGAAAATGATGCACCACAAATAAGTCTTGTAAAAGTAAGTTGTTTAGGCTGATTAATCATTAGAAAGAAGATCGGTTGATAACGGATTATTTTGACAACTTTGATAATGGATATTTAAATAAATAAAAAATAGATTTTTTTTTTATAAATGTGTTATTCTATTTATATATTGATGGTCATTCAAATTTCAAATAATTTTATTATCGTTTGATAGTCCATCAAAGACCTTCAAATTTTCATACAATTTACAATGGTTCCAATTTAACGGTCTTTAATGGACTATCAAACGATAATGAAATTGAATGAACATCAATCCATAGGTAGAAGAACACATCTATAAAAAAATTTCATATTTAATTTTTTTTTTCTATTTTTTTAGAAGTCCATTGTCAAAGTTGACAAAATAACCCATTGTCAACTAATCCCCTCTCTAATCATTAATAGCCCGAAAGTTGTATTTGGCGGGAGTATATTAATTTGGAGGGTATTTTGTGATTATAAATGAGTAATCGTTCGACAAAACTGATTAGTAGGCCACCAAATTCGATTAATTTTCAAGAATTTATAACGTTACTTGTTGAAGTGATATATTTTAATTTCATACCATCTCCAATTTTAATATTAAAAACTGAACATAAATCATGTTAATAAAATTTAATTCATATTACTTTTACTCAGTGGGATATTTATAAAAATTATAATATTTAAATTATATTTCTTAATTTGCATTGTATTCACCTCATAAAATAAAAGAAGAAATTATTCCATTTTTAATAAAAAATATTAGATTTTTTTAATGTCTTAAATTTTGGGAATATTTAGTCTTAATGAAATTCAAAGGTATAATATTTTTACTCCCGTCATAAGTATATTATTCCTCTTAAAATTAGATATCAAGAAAATTCTTAATTTTTTTAAATTGACTATGTTTAACAAGATATATATTTCACTAATACATACACAAAATAAATATCTTTCTTTATAATTTCTTATTCAATAATGATTTTTGAAACCTTTCAAATGGTTAAAAAGAATAATAAGCATGTGCTTATTATATTTTATTTTTTTGTCATTTCGACAATTCGACTAAAGATCATGAATTTATAGATTTAAATTTGTTTTATCATTAATAAAATAAATAATAAGTAAATCTATTATCAGAAAATATAATATAATATTTTTGTTTGAATTATCTAATATTATGTATATTAAAATACAAACATCAAATTATCTACAAAAATCGGGCCGATGATGATTAAGAACTTGACGGTAACCCTTCTGTCAGTCGAGCACATTTGAATATTGGGCCGAAACAATCTAGCTAGAGTGGTAAGTCGTGCAATGAGGATTGCAATTTGAAAAGAATCAAATTATACACATTTTATATTCTATTCGGTTCTCTATCGACAGAGATTCTGCTATTTGGCAACAGAATGCCTCTGGTATATATAATTATATAATTTTTTTTATTTTGTTGGTATTAAATTTCTTTACCTAAATTAATATGACGATTTGGCCGGTTTGAAGAATGGAGGTGGGGGAGGCTCAAAGTCTTTTATAATCGTTGATTTTGCATTGAGATTCGTACTTTTAATAAAAATCTAAGTTTAAAATTTGTACTTTCAATAATCATTACGAATATCGATGCAAAATCAACGATTATAAAAGATTTTAAACCAATTTTTTAATTCAAAGTGTTTTGAACCTCCCCACCTCTTTGAAGAATACCTCTAAAACACAAGTTGGTCCTTTGGTTATCAATACACAATAGAATTTTTATAAAGAAAAAATTATACTATATTATAAAGAGGAGCATATGAACTGAATTTATTCATTAGTGTTACCAAATAATGTATAATGACCAAAATACATATATTTAAATTCACGATTGATTGATTGATTTTATAAAATTGATAGTTCAGATTTTAGTCGAACTCATTTTTCCTCTTCATTTTATATGTTATTTTTATCATGCATTTATAGAAAGTCTAAAAAAAATTGTATATCAAATAAATTAAATATCAATTATTATTATGTTTTACTGTAAAAAAATAAACTACGCATTGTGTAACTATAATTAGATAAAAAATATTATATTTTGTGTATCATTTTTTATTAAATAATAATGAATATTTTTTAAAACTTAAGAATCTTTATAATTGATTTAGAAATAAATTAGATTTAGGTAAAATATATCATTTATTTATAATAAAATTAGTGTTGGATACAATACTTTTAAAAATAAGAGGGTCTGCATAACTGACGGGTTACGTGCTAGTCTATTTAAAAGGGGATGAAATGGAAAATTTTCTTGCGGTGTTTTGTGGTGCAACAAAAACAGATTAATGACTTTTTTTTTATGATAATGGTATTTTGGGACAAAGTTGGTTGGGAATCATCTCAAGGGAGGAGGTTACAGTTATCTTCTTTAATTAATTTTGTTGGCAAATTCTGTTTATCATTTTCTATCCTGGATAAGAAAATTTGAGGGCGTCGTTAACAACAGTTGTTTGAATGGTTTTGGGTTGAAAGAAATAAAGTATTTTTTCAAGGAATTGAGAGTTCTCCTTTCTCAACCTTGTTTATAACTATACTTAATTTGTTTATTTTATATTGTTATGGACAAGTGTTCCATCTCATTTAGAACATTTTTTTAAGAAACGATGCGTATCATCTTGAATGTGGGTAGGCCGGGTAGGGTTGTGGATGGATATTCATTATCTGAAAAATCTTAGCCCGAATTCATACTAATGGATTCATATAGGTCCTTAAAATATATCCAATAGTTTATTTAATTTGCATATGAATTCTAAAAAATGACCCTTCTAAAATAAATTCACTACTAAATCTCATAGGATCTGAATCCATTATGAATCGATATATAAAATAAAATTATGTGTCAATTAATGAAATTGACACCTCAAGTTTCAAATTTAATTTAAATTGAAGAGCAAGATTCATCTTTCACAAAAGCAACAAACCAACTAATCATAATAGAAATAATTCAATCTCCATTATTTCTTTCTATCTTCTGTATATTCATTTTTTTTACAATTGTATCGGTTGCTATTTTACAATATTGTTAACTTGTTATACTGTTTTCCGGAAAAAAAAAAGGAGAAGAAGAAGCAATTTTAAAAGTATGATGTCAAATAGAATGAGAATAAGATGAAACAAAGATGAGATTTCTTTTTCCACCAAAATGGTGAAAAATCTCTTCCGTGGTACAAACTCATTTGTTTTTTCCTCTTTTTCTAATAATTTTATCTCTCATCGCTGACAAGTACTCATTTAAAATTTTAAAATAAAGTAAAATAATTTTTTTCTGAATTATTATTTTCTACTCTCTTTCGGAAGAAAATGTGTTGTCAATGTCATATATTTTCTTTCGAAATAAAGTGAAAGGTGACTATTTCACTAGAAATCTTTCCCTAATTCAAATATTTTGTATTAATGTTTGTTAACATTTTTTTGAAAGTAAAATAGAAGAAGATGAGAGAAATAATAAAAATGTGAAAAATAATGAGTTCTGAAAGAGTAGATCTTTCATCAAATTGGTGGAAGAAGATACTCCACTATTTTTGAGCTCTTCCACCTAATTTCCATTATGTTTGAAACTTTTTTTTCTAAAATAATCTTTTTTCTAGCTACTTCCAAAATATAAAAGAATACCAAACCGCCTGTAAGAAAATTAGTAAAAAGGGTAAAAAGGAAAGAAAATACAGTTAAAAAATATATGTGTTATTATTAATTACAACATATATGAGTTTATATATAATAAATATATATATTATATAATGGACTGTCAAATTATACCCGTAATTAAGTGATTAAATTTTATATCGGATTTAATATGTGTCATAAGAAGTGAGTCATTTAATGTGTAGAATGTATTAATGACTTTATGATTTAGTGATGATCTGAATTATATAAAATCTGAAAATAATATAATTATGTTATTGGTCCTTGGAGAACACAATTATAGATATTTTTCTAATTAAGCAGCGAACTCATTAAGAGAGTTTTGGATCCGATATGGACTCACTAAGATATAACTGCTCTCAGTTATATGGGCGTCCATTATATATAAGGATATTGTTGGTTTTCAAAACTATTCTCATTCCTCCATTTTCTGCCACTCTTTCGTTTCTCAACAGAGATCCATCTCTCTCTAAACAAAATCCAGAAGAGAAGAAACTATATGCGTCGGTCCTCTCAATTGCTCCATCGGATTAGAGGAAGATCGCTGGAAAGCTAAAGGACTTTGATGATCAATGTGGTTATATCTTTCTGAAAGATCAATAACATAGATCAATATAATCTAATTTATGATTAAAGATTCATTAAAGGATCACGGTCATATAAAATTCCTAAGAATATGTTATCATAATAAAAAAGAAAGAGAATGGAAACTGCAATATAGTTTAATTCCTATGTAAACATTATTTAAGAACTCATAAAAATCAATTCTGCTATGGATCATAATCAATTTAAATTTCACTATTATTGATGAAAAGGAGCGGTCACATATTTCTGACGCAACTCTTTTTTTTTTCAAAAATTTTAGTCCATAGCCGAATGACTCATAAATTAATCCTTACAATTTTTTCTTAAAATAGCCAAATATTGTTTGAATTCGTATATTTGAAATGACACCAGCTTGGAATGAAGAATACTAATTTGTTACTTCATACAAAATACCACCCCCTGAGAGAACGATGTGTGAATGATACCAATAACGTCCATTTATCGGTTTAAAATTATTGATGCAGCAATCACATCTTGTCTGCTCAGACTGAGAGAATCTTTGCTTAAAGATATTCTTCTCTCTTCCCATCCAATAAAGCTGCGATATGGATGGTTCGTAGTCAATACTCAATAGCCATCGGTCACAGCTTCACGCTGCACGCCTTCATGAAATCGGAAACGAATTCAGTAGCAAGCGGGCGAAATAAGGGGACCCGTAAACCAAAACCCGCAGACGACCAAATATGGACCCGCATGCACACAACGCAGTTACACAGCCAGCCGCCTTGCGAAAGGTCAAAAGCGCACAAAGGGCACGAGGATCACGAAATGACCAAACGTTCGCTTCTTTTTCCGTACTCGGTCTCTCTGACTTCACCCATGGTCCCTACCCTCCTGGTCCCTGGTTTCACCTAGAGTAGTGAATTGCTAACAGGTACGGCGGGTACGACGGCTACGGCGGGTACGGCGGGTACGGCCGGATACAACCGCGGCGGGCGGCGGATATGACGGGTACGAGCACAGCGGGTTTTTTTTAAAGTCGTACCCTACTTGTTTCATACCCGTGCCTGTCTCGGGTACTCGGGTATGGGTACTGGTTTTTTTTTCTGTTTTTATTTGTTGTTTCTGTTTTATTTTTGCTGTTTTTGTTTTACAAATATATTTTTCCTTTTGCAATATCGTAAAATCCGAATAATATATTTTCGGCTAAGTACAAATCTAAACGTTCATTTTAAAAGAATAATATATTTTCTAAACGTTCATTTATTTTAAGTGGTTAAATAAAATATAAATAAAAATATCTTAAATCAATTAATTTAAAATAGTAAAATATAAATAAAAAATATATTAAATCAATTACTTTAAAAATAATAGATTAAAAAATAAAAGTTACCCTCCTCCTTTATTCCGGGCTTGGGACCGGCTATGTAAAATAACATAGGCGGAGTTCTAACTTTTTTGTTAGTAGTTTTCTTTAAAATGAATAATTTAAAAACTAATTGAAATGTTTAGAAATTTATAATTTAAAAAATAACCTTAAAGATTAAAGAATGTAAGAGATTAATATTGACACTGCCTTTCTACCTATTTAGTAGTTCGCATTCATGTACCATTGCTCGCTCTCTTCCGCACCGTCTGAATCCGAATTATCACTCGGTCGCGGCTCGGTACCGCTTTCTTTAGTCTCGACTCCGGATGATTGTGGTTGATCTCGATATTGATTGCGCTCCTCAGCATCAATCCAATATTTCAAGCACACAAGTCTCTAAAAAACATGTGCACCCGAATTACTACGTTTATCAGAGAGAATCCCGTTCGCCGAACTAAAGCAACTTTCAGAAGGGACGGTTGACACGGGTACGACAAATACGTTGCTTGCCATCATCGCCAGCGTTGGATAGCCCCTTGCATTTCTCTTCCACCACATCATGATGTCAACATTTTCATTTTCGTTGAGCATCGACATATAACTCAATAACTCATTTGTGGATGTGTACGGTGTGCTTTCCGATTGGAAATCTGCTAACAATTCACCACTGCTAGTGCTCCTGGAAGTAAAACTATTAAAGAAAATAATTAGTAGACAAATAATGTAGATATTATAAATAATGAAGATTAAAAATACATGTAATTTATATTTTTACCTAGGGGCGCGGCGGGACGAAGACAAGTTTTGATTGTCAACCATTCTTGAGTTCTATATGTTAAACATCTCATCGAACTTCGAATTCACGTATGGCTCCACCTCTGTGTTGGATAAATATAGATTCTCTTTGTACGCTTGAACCATTCTGATTGTGTAATACTTCTTGTATGCCGGATTGAGGCAGCTTGCGATGATGGCCAAGAGGGGTATATCTTCCCAATATTTTAGAAATTTTTGCTTCATGGCATCTACGATCGGCGTGAGAGATTTATCATGGGTTTCGATTTGTTCCAATTCACGATACACCTTGGAGATGCTATAGAGATGTTTCAGCAACTCAAATGAAGTCGGTGAGTACGAGTAGGATAGTTGGACGGTTTCTAGAAATTTTTGAAGTCTTTCTAGCCGCTCCCATTTCTCGACGCTGGGTTCCAATGCCATTCTCTTTGGGGTGGAGCTTCTCAAAAACTCCCAATAACAACATGGTAAGGAAGGCATCCGTGCAAAAATCTATAGGTAGAGTTCCAACTAGTATCTATATCCCAAGGAACTCTCAACTTGTTCAATCCATAGTTGACGCACATCAATGCAAACCGTTATTTTCTTTCTTAGTTTGAAACAATGTGGTTGAGAGCATCCTTAAATTTAATTATCAATAGTTTTACGGCTTCTGTTTTAAGGCCCGCCTTCACAACGAGGTTAAGTATGTGGCAAACACACTTTTGATGAAACATTGCACCATTCATAATTGGGTTTAGTGACCGTTTAAAAATATCAATGAAAGCTATATTGTTGGTGACATTATCGAAAGATATAGAAAAAAACATTATTATCCATATCCCTCTTCAGATTATATTCTTGTAAAACCTCAATAATGGATTTAAAAATTACATTTGCAGTGTGTGAGGATTCCAACACTCTAAAACTTAATATCATTTTTTGTAATACCCACTGATCATCGATCCAATGCCCGGTAACACAAGAGTACCCAAGACCATATTTACCGACAGTCTATATATCAGAGGTAATTGAGACCTTATTGTTTTGATATACAAATATAGCTCGGAGTTTATTTTTTATGGTGGTAAACTGGTTTTTTATTTCACCTACTAATTTTCTATGATGGATCCTCTTGTACATTGGTTGAACGCACCCCTGAATGACCAACCGGGCAAAACTCATGCAACCACCCATACTTATGGGTTGTTCTTTATGGGTAATGTACCGGGTGTAGGGATTCGGAATGCCCAAATCCCGTTAATGCTCAAGCTGCGGAAAGACCGTAGAACAAAAATTTTACTTCTACTTAAGTTAGGGATTAAAGTATGTCGGATAATAACCGAGAGTTACAGACATTTAATCCTTTACAAAAGACGGTAAAATATTATTTTACTTCTAACTTAAGCTTAGGGTTAAAGTGATGTGTCGGATAATTACCGAGAGATACACACCTCTTTAAACCTTTATTGATCTACTCCATGATTGATTTCTAAAATATTAATCTACTTAACAATTAAATAGATTAATATAAGATGTTATACCTCACTTCCAAATTTTAATTGGAATGAAAATCGGCTTATCTCGGAGCACCAAACGTCGATGCCTCTCAGGTTATCCACCAGGACTAACCGTAGAGCGCTTATTTCTTTTGCCGTAAATATCAGTAAACCGCGGTTTTTCGCAAAAACACTATTCACCCGAGAAAAAGACGAAATAGTACTATTCACGACTCGCATAGAATTTCGTTTCACAAATGTGCAGAAATACCGCAACTTTCGTAAAAACACTATTCACCGATCCCGTGAATTCTGAAACAACCGTATACCGGGAGAGAGAAAGTAGAACTGATTTGGTGGAAGTTTCTCTCTCACCCTACCCCTCTATTTATAGAAAATGTGAGATTGACAAATTACCAAAATACCCTCATGAATAGTAGGGAGGTTCCAATGTGAAAAGACCAAAATACCCTTAAAGTTCATCCAATTTACCAAAACGCCATTGGGCTTTTTGGCCAAATTACCGAAATACCCTTGGGCTTTTGGACAAATTACCAAAATACCCTTGGAGGTCATCATGGGCTTTTCATGGGCCTTTTCGGATTTTGGGCTTTTTTGGGCTTTTCGGATTTTGGGCTTTTAATTATAAATGGGCTTTGGCCCATAATTCAAATCCATAATTAACATTTAAAATCCAAATCAAATATATATAATTGTCATCTACAATTATATTTTTCTCGGTTGTTGTTTCGGCGAATTTATACGACGTGTCCAACACGTTATAAATTCAATCTGATTTTTTGCTTCTTGTCATATCTATGACAAATATAATTATATCATATATAATTAATTATAACCATCTTATTATTAATTATAAATAATTTATAATTAATCAATAAGATTCTCCGATTAACTCCTATACTACGGTGTGACCCGACAGATCCGTGTTATGTTGGTAAATAGAGTTAAAACCGTTTTAACTTCTATAATCATAGGAGGCATCCGCGAATGCACTATGACCATCCAATTACACAGATGATGATGTCTTGTACAATATCATGATCCAAAACTATTTACTTGTGTTTAATTCTTTTGTCTCATAGTATTATCGGATCGCTTTCAAGGTAGGTATGTGTCATCCTTGCAAACTTAATCTTTTCTTGATCCCGAGTAAATTATCAAATATAATTACTCTTGTAATTATACTTGCTAGCGAGATAATCTTACTCTATCAAGGGCCCAAATGATGCTATAACTCGTATAGAAATACGAGGGACAATAGTACTTTTGGCAAACCATCTCTTCCTCCGCATAAGTTATGTATACCGAAAAGCTACCTTTATAGCCACCTTTTACGGATAACGTTTGGTAGAAATCACACACATACATATCTTATGTAGGAAAGATGAATACCTCATACTTTAGAATTTAATACTGAACGAAAACATTAATGACACGAACACAATTCCATTTAATGTTTCATTCGGTCTATCAAATACGATGTTCCGTGAACATCTATCTATGTGATTAAAATGACAACTTCTTTGTCTATGGTCTGTAAAACTTGACCATCATTTAATCCATATACTAACCTGATAACGGTTAATTAGTGTTCCTGCTAATTATCTTGGTTAGTGACTTTTAAGAGTATATTCTATATTATGAAGTTTCACAATTCCAGTCATGAACTCGGAATGATTCATAAATTCAATAATACTCAAGGAAACAAAATATCGTTTAAATATCCAATTCATGAACAAAGCTTTATATAACAAATTTATCGTATTATTGACTTCAAGATTATTACAAACTAACACCGGGTCATTTCACTAAGCATTCTTGCTTCATCGATTTTTGGGTGAGTTCTGGTACCATCCGGTTGCATAAGTGTTTGGATTTATCTCGGTTCAACATTTTCATTTGGAACATCACTCTTTTTTGGTGCATTTCAACATGTCTTTTAAAGTTGGTCATACCACTAGATTGTTTATACACAAAATAAGGTTTCTTACAATTTGATACCTTATAATCAAGAATTTTTAAAATGCCATCCTGGTCTTTGGTCTCCTTATGCCAGGCCAACCACGACTGATTGTATTCGGGAGCTCTTTTAGTCTTCTTTACCGCTAGTTGTTGTGTGAGGGGGGGGGGGGGCACTTCTCGAAGGAGAGACATTTGCTTCTTGAATTTCAGGGACACCACTCTAAGGAGTAGATGAAATAAGGGCAGTGAATTGACTCGATGATACAGAAGAAGTGCCTCCATATGCATACAATATTTTCGGTTGAAGTGCACCATATGGAATGAATACGTTCGGATCGGTTGAAGTATAATAAGGTGCACTCATTTGGGGGGTTGTTGATAATTTAAATCTAACATTTGGTCTCTTCTTTGATAATTTTGTGGATAATTTTATGGTGGCATTTGGGAGGAACTAGCAAGATAATTTTGTTCATAGTTAGATGATATGCTTGTGCAAAAAATGTCTGCAGAAAATCTCACGACTCTTCTTGCACTTCTTCGTTATAACTTGACATTCAAAACAAATATAATTACTTCACATATAACAAATCTAACATAAACTAAATAAATCTAACATATTCAATAACTCTAACAAATCTAACATAAAATAAATCTAACAAATCTAATTACTTAACATTCAATAAATCTACTATAAACTAAATTTACTCTATAAACAAATTAATATAACATGAAATAAATATAACCTTTAAATCTCGCGGAAAAATCTTGCGGGAGACGCCGAACTTCGTAATTTTGATACTTTCATAATTCCGTTTGCGTATTTTTATAACTATATTTTTGAAACAATAAATTTAAAAATTAAGAATAATATTATATCGAGAGAATAAAAGATTGAGAGATTGAGAGAAGGTGAAAATATTGAGAGGGAGTGGGTTGTATTTATAGAGTTTTGATTGGAGGGAATAAAATTTGAAATTTATAAAAAAAAAACGTTCCAGTGGGTACGGGTTTGACGGGTTCACGAGTCTGATAGTGATTTCATGTGAACCGGGGGGATTTTTTTAATTTTGAATTTAACGAGTTCATGAGTACGGGTATGGGTGGCGGGTAGACGGGTACGGGTGGTGGGTACACGGGTACGGGCGCGCGGGTACACGGGTGCACGGGCGGTGGGTAAACGGGTACGGGTAAAACGAGTTTTTTCCAAAAAAATGATGACCGCCCTTCTCAAACCCGTACCCGTATGCCCGTTTTCCCGCCTATATCCGGGCACGGGTTGTACCCGCCGGGTTTTAGCAAATCACTAACCTAGGGCTAAATAAATTTCATAATTCGTTCGTTTTCGATTCGAGTTTGTTTGATTAGATTTTTTTATTAATTCTATTCGAGTTAAAGTTGATATTTTTTAATGAATTATTTCAAATTTAATTCGTAATGGTTCGATACATAATTGTTTATATATATTTTAACTATTTAGTCAATTATATATACAATAATATAATTATTTTATTATAAAATTAATAAGATATTATTAATTTTTAAAAAATTTAATATAAAATTTATAAAATATTAATTATTTTATCTCTAATTATTTATGATATTATAAAAATAAATAAAAATTAAATAATTAATTTTGTTTAGAGTTCAATTTAATTTGAATTTGATTTAGTTCAAAATAGTTTCAAATTAAACTCAAACACCAGTGAGTCGTTTACAATGCTAGTGCTCCCACCTAGTAGCAACCAAGCGTTGCTTTTATAGGCTTACTTTACAGTAGCACATACCGCACACCACATCAGACCGCCACAAGTTTCTTCGCTATTTGATCCTCTGCATCCTTAATTATATGGCATCTCGTCCTCCTCAGTCTTAAAACAGAGAAGAAATTCAATTATCATCATTTTAGTGCCACATCGGTGCCATTAAAATTAAACATTAAATAACTATTATTTAAATTCTTAAATAATAAAACTAATTGAACAAATATTTTATAAATACCATCTTATATATGTACATAAAAATTATATCATTTAGATATTATTTATATAAGCATCAAGCGTTAATAAAATCAACGAACCAAATTTTATAATTTAGACACGTTACTTGATGACTATTCAAATGAAGTTGAAATTTTATGATTTTTCTTATACATATAATTGAGATGATATAAAATACATCTAACGGTTCACATTTTTAATTTTATACATAAATAAATAAATAAACATCATATATAACGATAATTAGATCCCTACTCCTTAAAACATGTAATGAAGTAATGAACTATGCACTTATGCAGCGACACTCTGAACACGGGATTGAAGAATGGAGAACCTGTTTTATATCGTTTCAATTTTATCATGTAGAATAGAGAAACACTCTGAACACGGAAACTTGGAAAAGAAGTACCAAGTACCAATCACGTCACAACTTTGAGCTGACTGAATAGATAATGACTCTTGTTGGACTTATATTAGTCCAGCTGTCATACTTAAACATCTGCAGCCAATTTGTAACGATCCAACGTAAATAATTATAGAGCGGGGATTCATTGGTAATGGGTTATTTTGACAACTTTGACAATGGATCTCTAAATAAATATAAAAAAAATTTATAGATGTGTTCTTTTAGGTTTAGATTGATGATCATTTAAATTTTATATAATTTCATTATCGTTTGATAGTCCATCAAAGACCGTTAAATTGGAACCGTTGTAAATTATATAAAAATTTAATGATCTTTGATGGACTATCAAATGATAATGAAATTACATGAAATTTAAATGACCATCAATCTAAAGGTGAAGAATACATCTACACACTTTTTTTTTTCTATTTTTAAGATTTTTTTTGTATTTATTTAAAGAACCATTGTCAAGGTTGTCAAAATAACCCATTGTCAACTTATCCCTTTTCATAAATATATATATATATATATATATATATATATATATATATATATATATATATCTTTTATGACATCCCTCACACCCCCTTAAGCTTATTATTATTTGCAAAACTGACCGTCCAACGTCTCGCATAGATTTTTTTTATAGAGGGGTGTGCACATAGATAGTCGAAGAGGAAGTCCAAATGCATCTCGTGTGTAAGAAGAATTCTGAAGATGAATGTTGAACCTTTCTTTTTATATGAACAATATTTTTTAGTTTTGAGGCTGACAAGAAGCAAAACTTTTTGGAAATGGCAAAAAAAATTCTTGTAGATTGTATTCAATAAAACTATATTATTCTTGAGTTATGATAAAAACCTTATTTTTAGTATAAAATTGTTCTTTGCTAGGGAGCAATTAATTCTAATTGTACCACAGGTTTAACACATAAAGTGCAATATCGACCTAGTCTCCAGAGAAAGACGCACAATAATTTTTTGTAATAATCGACTAAAAAGAAACAAGTGTGAGGTTAATAAACCTTAACTCGGAAAAAAAAATTTAATCTATTTCTTTCCTCAAGCGTCCAATCTCTCATCCCTTTGAATTCTTTCTAAACAATCCTTCACTGCAATCTTTTAAAGAATATAACATAATATAGATATTGAAAGACATGTAAATATAATTTGAGAAGTAATCAAAATTGATATGTATAAATAAAGATTTTGTACGTTTGAGCAATACAAATTTTTTATACGTGCATCTTTGCGCATTCATAACAACAAAAAATGATATGCATGAATCAAGACTTTGTATATTTGAGCAATACAAAAGTTCTATAAATGAAACTTCGCGAATTCAGAACAACAAATGACCTAAACTCTAGTTATTTTTATCACACTCAATTGCAGAAAACAATTCACGAAACTAATAGTTTTACAGCTTATTTTCTGTCAATTTGCTAATTAACAAGGATGCGATGAGATAAATGCTACTGAAAAACTTTCCATTTGTTCCGAAAGAAAAATGAAAAATGAAAAATGAAAAAAAAAAAAAGAAGAGATTTAAGAGAATGAAAGGAAACCTGAAAGACAAAAATAAAATTCTGCAAGGGCGAATCCATAAAATTTCCAACAAACAAAAAGAAAGAAATTCAAAAGAATCAAAAAGCGATGAGTTAGTGAGTTACTCGTTTTTCGCTCATTCTCCCAGCCCGCGTATAGGTATACCGCGGTTCTCCTCTCTTTCCTTTTCCGGTCCGAACCGCGTCCTCCTCTTAGTCTATTCTCCCCACAAAGTATATAAAACCTTTTCTCTCTCTTTCCTTCCTCTCAGTCCACACGACCACACCTATACATACATCTTCCTTCAATCTCTTACCAAATTCAAACACAAAAGCCCACTCCTTAAAAACGAACGTAGTTGCAATTAATTAGCCACACTGGATCTCTTCATGAACACTTACCCCTCCCCTCTCCTCCCGTTCTTCGACGAACCGGAGGAAAACTATTGCAATCTATTGGAAGAACCCAAACCGGCCTTTATACCAATGATGCCTGTATCCGATAACAACAAGCGGAAGCGGGTAATTGAGGAAGAACCCGAAGAACACTCGCTGAAGAGACGATCCTCAAGTTCGATCAACTCAGAAGACCGCAATGGACCGGTTGCTGAGCATGGAGCCACGTCGGCAGCGTCTGGTAGTTCTCCTTCAAGGCAACACCAGAGGAGGTTGTGGGTCAAGGACAGATCAACAGACTGGTGGGACCGGTACAACAGCCCCGACATGTCAGAAGCTGAGTTCAAGGGTGCCTTTCGCATGAGCCGGGCCACTTTCGAATTCCTTTGTGAGGAGTTGGGGTCTGCTGTAGCAAAAGAGGATACAATGCTTCGAGCGGCAATACCTGTGCGCCAACGTGTGGCAGTGTGCATCTGGCGTCTAGCAACTGGCAAGCCTTTGAGAGTTGTGTCGAAACGGTTTGGCCTTGGAATCTCAACATGTCACAAGCTTGTTTTGGAGGTTTGCAAAGCTATTAGAACCCTTCTTATGCCTAAAACGGTACAATGGCCTGACCAAACCACCTCTCAGGCTGTTGCGCAAAACTTTGAGTACATCTCAGGGATTCCTAATATAATTGGTTCAATGCACACAACTCACATCCCCATTATTGCGCCAAAAGTGGAGGTCGTGGCATATTATAACAAGAGACAAACTGAGAAGAATCAGAAAACAAGTTACTCGGTTACAATTCAAGGTGTGGTTAACCCCAATGGGGTCTTCACTGATGTCTGCATTGGTTGGCCCGGATCAATGCCAGATGACCAAGTTTTAGAAAAATCGACGTTGTTTCAGCGAGGTACTGGTGGCCTGATACAGAATCATTGGATTGTCGGTGGTGCTGGGTTCCCCCTGATGGATTGGCTTCTCGTGCCATACACACACCAAAACTTAACATGGACCCAACATGCATTTAATGAGAAAGTGGGGGAAGTTACAAAAGTGGCAAGGGATGCATTTGCAAGGCTCAAAGGGAGGTGGACATGCTTGCAAAGGAGAACTGAAGGGAAGCTTATGGATTTGCCGGTGGTTCTCGGTGCGTGCATTGTACTCCATAACATTTGTGAGATGAGAGGGGAGACAATGGATCCAGAGCTGCATTTCGAATCATCGGATGATGATATGGTGGCAGAGAATGCAATTCGATCGATGGCCGCTATGCAAGCTAGAGACAGCCTTGCGCATGATCTGTTGCACAGTGGACGTGCAGGGATGAGGTTCTTTTAACTAGAGTTCATTTTTTTTACAAAGGAATTTACTTCAGAAAATTGAATTTACAGATACTGTTAGATTTTCTCCTTTTTCTTCTGTCACGGGCAGGTGATTACCTAATGAGGGATAGGTAAACTATAGGTGAGGTGTTGTTTGATTGGTTGTAAGTAATACTTGTAGTTGTAGCTGCGAGAATTCTTTTTTTTTTTTTTTTTTTTTTTTTTTTTTTTTTACCATTTACTTGTAAAAAATGTTCTAGGTAATTCGCGGGATTATTGATTGTTCATTATTGTTGCCTCATACAAGTGAGGTTCAGTATTTTTTTTAGATAGATTGCTTTGTTAATTTATTCAATATTTCTTCCCGCTACTTTCTGAATTATCCCATTCTCCTCTTATTTGGGAACAAAACATTGCTTTGAACCTCACTTAACAGTTCGCACTTGAACCCAATTGTAGCTCACATTTATAATAAATTGTTTTCTCAAATGACACATAATGCACAGTAAAAAAAAAATTGGGCTGGCTATAAATACCAAGATATAAAATAATATAGAATAAAAAAATAATACGTGATGTAACGAAATTCGACTATAACGAACTTACGTCTTCAGAAAAGAGAAACAAATAAGTAACCACTCAAAGGATCTCACTTTATAAAGGTATTACAAAGTATCATTGAAATCAAAATCACTTAGACATGAATCTAAACTATATGAAAGTTGATAGTTATGGTTTCTCAAAAGCATGACTATAAAAATGCTACTAGAAGAGACTAAATATTATCTTTTATAGTTGAACAACAAAATATACAACAAATCAATGTTATCCGTTGCAATGGTTATATAATCGTTACAACAGTTGTGAAAAAATGAAAAAATTTAAACTATCAGTTGCAATGGAAAGTTATATGTTGCAACAATTATGATAATAGTTACAATGATTGTTGATTAGTTATATTCTCGTGATTTTTGGATAAGTTTCTAATAGATTTTTATTCATTCTGTTATAATTGTTATGATAACCGTTGCAACTGTTATTGCTTGAAAAACAATAAAAATAATTTGAGATCATCCATTGCAACGGTTAAGGTATAATATCTTTTTTTTTTATCTCAAAATTACTTTGATTACTTTTATTTATTACAAATCTAACTTAACCTGAATTCATTCTTGATATCTTCATGCAATCTGATTCAAATCCATTATTTTTCTCTTAATACATCTTGCATTTAACATACTTAAAAAAAATCATATATAATTATTTTGTAAATCGACAAATATAAAAATGAAAATTATTTACATAAATGATAAATGAACAAGCAGGCGTATGAAAAGTTCCAGTGTCAGATTATAGTCGAACCATGTACTACAACTTGTACTGGTATATACCAGAACCTGTTCATGACAGCAAACTGAACCAATAATGTATTCTCTCCGGATCAAATTTATTTTCTACGGAGTTAGTTTAAGCCTGAATTGTGTCGCCAAGGCAGTGTGTGAAAATTTCAAGTCTGTTGACTGAATTCAGTGAATTGTATTACTATCTCACTCAAAAGCTAACTCATGTTAAGGAACATAATTTAAGCACTAGAGCAAATGAGCAATATCTAAACCTACTAAAATTTGCTGCCTGAATAATCATCATATGTATACAATATAAACCTAATATTAGTGTCGGCATTTTTTTGTTCTTTCAAAACTATATATAGATCATACATGAGAATATAATGTGGACTGGAAGATTAGTCAACTTGAGTAAATTCCAGTGCATTGCCATCTGGGTCTCGTGCAAATATCGCTGGCCTCCCAGACAGGCTTAAGGTATAGCTTATTCCTGCATATGAGAAAGAATCGAAGGAACAATGAATTTTTTTCCTTCTCACAAATAAAGAAAACAGATATTCCACCTTTTACTATAAAAGCCCTATAATTATTATGTCTACAAAACAGATAGAAGTAACTTTCTTCTTGTCTCGTCCTCTCAAATAAGGAAAAAATATGGCCCTCCTTTTGTTGTCAAAAATAGAGATGAGCATTTTGGGTATGACCTTCCTGTCAGTGACAAAAATAGAGACACATGGGTATTTTTGGTAGTGCTGGATAATGGGGAATAGTTTTTCTTTTGCTTTAGAAGGGTATACAATATATTTGCAGAAGCATGCAACATTTGATCTTACAAGTATTGTCAAACTATCCCTTAAATCCAACTGCATATCCACTTCCTCAAGATTGAGTTTATCTTCATAAATCCCAAAATTACAGAAAAACCGTACAGTACCAACAAATTGACAAAAACAAAGACCTGACCTGTATGGCTGGCCTCATAAATAAAAATCTTGAGTTTGCTGCAGTTGTGTGTGCCATTTTTTTTTTAACCATACACAACAAAGGCAACCCCTTGAGACTCAAGAGGTTGAGAAAATTCATTAAATTGAACTAGTTCTCCCATCTCCCCTTCAATTTGGAAATAAGTGCCATAATTAGTAGAGACATGCAAAGAATCCATACCAGCATCATCAAAGATGGCTTTAAGTTTGGAGACATCACGAATGGCCATACATGTGTGGCGGTCTCTTCCTCCGTGATCAGGGTTGGGCAGTTCCATCAAGTGGATCATCTCCGACCCGACCCACAACCATGCCCCTCTATATGGCAACTTATCATTTGGTCTTGCCAGATTAACCTCAAGACCTTTTCATATTAACAATCATTAACAAATAGTAAATGATAACTATCCACAGTATTCTGGTGACACATGCTTTTGTTGGCATCCAAATTTATATATTTTTTTCCAAAAGAGTCCTTAAACTGTAGACGACATTGAAAAAAAAGAATTTTAGGGGCCAACTTTTGACTTTTGAGCATAGCCTAAAACTTCTCAAACCAAAAACACTTTGCCTAGCTGCAATAACCTTAATATTTTGGACCTAATTGTAATTGTCCTTGCACTATTTGCACAACTGAACACATAGGATGCCAAATTTTGTGAATACCAAAATGCACTTCTTTTGTCAATAAGTTGTGGGATTTCGGCAAATTGTTTCTAGTTTCTTATTTTTGTTAAGAATGACATTTAAACTTCCGCCCAAAGTTGTAAGATGAAGAGGTTAGAGGCTTAGGAAATGCTGTAGAAATGGTTTTTTTCTCATTAGAGTAGCTAAGGAACACACTAGAATTAGGTTTAGACAATTAATTTAATTAAAGGAAGTATGCTGCCATTGTAGGTTCTAGACAATTAAGATGAAGTTACCAGCCTTCTGGTATAAAGCTGCTTTTTACAGAGAGTTTTCAACCTTTCTGAATAATATTAGAGTAACACAATACAAGTTCCTGCTGAAATTACCATTACTCCAAAACACTGCTTGCATCTTATCACCCAACACACTGCATGAGGCACTAGGCCATATGCATGTGATTTGAAACTAAAAATATTACAAATATGAAAGAACTTACCAAGTAGATCTTTGTAGAAAGCAAGTGACCTTTCTCGCACAAAATTCCAACATGATGTACACTTACAACCCCACAATCTTTCCCTAATTGAGGTTAAGGAAAAATAAGTAAACATATCCAAGGATTCCTTTGGACTGGTATTCTTGCAGCAAAACAATTAAATAAAGGGTGAATCACCAGCTAAAACCTTTACTAGCTATTTGATTAACTGTCATACTAGTATCAGGTACCTGCCATCCCGGTACCAGCAACAAATTCTTTGTATTTTTCTTCTTTTCCATTATGTTCGTGTTGCCGGTATTCATTCCAATTAAGAACTAACCTCTGCACTGGCCAGTACTGGTAACAGCTAAACCTAACCTCCTCTTGAGCTGAAATTGAAGTATATGCCAATGAAAATTTGAATATTACCCTGGGATTTCAAGACAGATTGAAGGTGCTCGCTCTCAATTGACACGTTGAGCTTCCCCAACCGACCGTTTCCGTTGACCTCTCTTCTTCGAGTAACTGAACAATGGTGGTTAATTGAGATCCGAGAGCTATGATGCTTTGAGATCGGCGAGAGAAGCGAGAGTGTAGAGAAGTAGAGGCTCTGAGTCGCCATTACAATTACCAGTGTTTCTTCCTCGCTTCTCTCACGTCCAAGCCCAACTGTGCAGACGTGCAATGCTCTTCCTTTTGTTCCTCAAATTTTTTATTCATTATTCTTGTTTGGCGGTTTTCTGATGCACATAACATAACACATTTTTTGTGGACCAGAATAAAAAGGTCTTCGTTTTTTTACTCTTCCCTCGGTTTTATTATATGAGTGGGATTGACATCTAAATAAATATAAATAAAATCTTAAAAATAAATATATATATATATATGTTCTAATACTTTTAGATTGATGGTCATTTAAATTTCATATAATTTTATTACCGTTTGATAGTCCATCAAAAATCGTTAAATTATAACCATTGTAAATTATATGAAAATTTAATGGTATTTGATGAACTATCAAACGATAATGAAATTACATAATATTTGAATGACCATCAATCTAAATATAGTAAAACACATTTATAAATTTTTTTCTATTTTTTTTCTTTTTGTATTTATTTAGAAATTCATTATCAAAATTATCAAAATAATTCATTGTCAACTGATCCATTCTCTTATTATATTTAGCGGCGTTCAATCAATGGACAATTGAGCATACATCTTGGGCCCAGTCTCTATGGGCTCAGTAGTACCTTAATGGTCTGTGCCACAAAAATTGATGCTGTTCCCAAGCATAGAGTTTATAATAAAGAGAGCCCATCTCATAGAGTAGAATCATGAAAAATTACAACGGGCTTCGTTTCTACGAATAATAATAAAAATTGGAATAAAACTAGCGTATTTTTAAGTGTACTGAGTCTTTTTATGTCTCTAATTAAAAAAAATATATAAATAATTTTTAAATTTTGATTTATTATGTTCATTAAATTTTTCATATAAAAATCTTATGAAATATAAAAATTTGAAGTGTTTTGAGTTTTTAAATCATTATTTTTAATTTTTAAAAAATCAGATCTAAAAAATAATAAATTATTTTTAAAATTAAAAATAGTGACTTAGAAAACTTGAAACACCCTAAACTTTTGTATCCCATGAGATTTTCATATGAAAAATTTAATGAGCATGATAAATCAAAATTTAGAAATAATTAGATGTGATTTTTAAGTTCCGTGCTCTTAGGAGTACACTAGTTTTACTCTAATTATTATTATTATTATTAATGCATATATACATTAGACATTTTATTGCTGTCTTCAAAATAAGAAATATTTTGAAAAGTCTACTAATTCCACTGATCTTCAAATTGTATAAAACATGAATGATAAAAATGACATCTCAGACACTAACATTAAATAATGTCGTCACTTGGGACCTTGCATCTGGACTCTGTCAATAATTACTTGTTAACCAGACTAATTTCTATAATATTGGCCTTCAAGCATAAAAATTTCAACGCATCAAAAAGGAATAATTAAAGTTGTTTAGAAATTAAAAGGAATAGATCTTTTGTATATTTATTTTTTAATTTACATAGTGCTTCTTCTTTTTATCTAGTAAGTTGTTTATACCGTTGTTCCTTGGGCACTAGTACATTCTATCAAAAGTCACACTTTATCATAAAAATTGACAAGTTCGTAATGTAAGTATAACATTCGCTAACTAGGGTTACCAGCGCGTTCATTGGACTATAGTTAGCATACTATAGGTTATTAAATTATTAAAATCAAATAACAAATGACACTAACAGAATTTCAAATTTGACCTTCTGTGAGCTTAACTCAAAAAGTACATCAAATGATCTTAAAATTTTAATTTATCATCCTCATTAATTTTTTTATATTAAAATCTTGTGGGATGTAAAAATTTAGAGTGTTTTGAGCTTTTTAAGTCATAATTTTTAATTTTTAAAAATCAGCTCTAAAAATAATAATAAAATATTCAATACTTGAACATCATTTTAAAAAATTAAAAACGATAACTTAAAAATCTCAAAACACTTCAAATTTTTGCATCCCATAAGATTTTCATATAAAGAATTTAATGAGGATGATAAATTAAAATTTAAAAATAATTTGATGTACTTTTTGAGTTAAACTCATGGTATCTTTACTATATATATATATAAAGTACGTAACTCTTACTACTCTATTTAAAAAGCACGGGGAAAAAAATAAAACTAAATATATATATATATATAAAGTACGTAACTGCACTGAAGTTAATTCATTACGTACTCTCAATTTAAAAAGGTAGGGGAAAAAAATAAAACTAAAGCTTGCAACCTTTATCTGTACATTCTTTGCCTTCAATTTTCATACAATTAAGTGGATATATATAGTTTAATCACATAGACTTGACCAAGGTGGTGATAGTAATTAACAAGCATCAGGAAAGGGATATTTTTAAACGAAAAAGTAGTTCTTGTGGAAAAGGTTAATCCCTTTCGGCTGTGCAAATCTGTTGGCATGCACTGCAATTCTTTTTTGGTGTCTTCTTCATCAATGAAACTTTTTCTAGAAGATCTAATGCATCAATTAAACTCAGCTGATATATTAATAGATTTACCAACTACTCTCTCCAATCAATTGATTGCCCTGTATATAACTAAATATTTCTCTACCTCATGCAATTTCCAACAGATCAGCTCTTGCGAAATTAAGCCCACAGGCTGAACACTATTTTTTTTTTGTCTAAACAGTAAAACACATGCATCAATTAATAGTTCAAGCACTATACATCAAGTGGAGCACTGAGTTCGCCGTTGAATTGAAAGATTTAGACAAAAAAAAAAATACAACTAAAATACTGGGATTTCTACTGTCAGTAGTCCGTTGAAGCATGGTGTAACATAGTTGGCTAGACTGCTCTTAAGTTAGCAAAAATATAGCAGACATGCATGCAAGATTAATTCAATTGTCATATTCAAGGTTCGTAAAATCAAAATCAGCAAGTTGACCGTGGAATCACAAAAGAATTGGCTAAATCGGATCGCAAAACATATAAAAATTGAAATTAAATATTTAGATACATATTTTCTTAATGATAAATCAAACTACATATCAATATTCAAATGTAGATTATATAGAATTACAATTGAAATACATTCATTTACTGTCAGAAACTGTGTCAAATGTAGATTATATAGAATTACAATTGAAATACATTCATTTACTGTCAGAAACTGTGTCGAACTAGTTGGATCATTTCATCATTTATTTATGCATGTGATTTTGTGTCAACAAAAATTACAAGGCGCTCCCAATTATTTGTCAGTTTCTATTGAGTGATTTTTGAATCAAAATCTATAGATGCTCTATAGATGATAAAGTGATGAAAATTTACCTAAGTTTTCAATTCTGATTTTTCTACGCGTAGATAAATAAAAGAAACAACTATCAATTAAGCTAAATAAATTTATCAATTATGTAACATATAAAATTATTACCAATATTATAAACATTATATTGGTGACATTTGTAAATTAATAAAACAACAACTAATTAAGTATCAATTAAATTGAACCATTATTTTTTTTATAAATTAAACCTTTAAGTTTTCACTCAATCACTATAACTATTCCTCGGTTTTAGAGTTTATTCCTACAACAGTCTCGGGCTTAAAATTGGGTGAGTCGGTTGTGACTCGGCTGACTCGACCCTGACACTATCGTGACTCGGCCAACTCAGACGATTCTAGCTATTTTCTTTCAAAAAGACAACTAGTTGCAAAAATCAATAAAAACTCATCTCGGCGCCGACCGATTCTAGTCCGACTCGGCCGAGTCAACTCAAAATCAAACGATTTTACGAACCATAGTTGTATTCCACTACCACACAAAAATATTCAACAATTATTTTGAAATCCTTTTAATAATGGTTCTTCAACCACTATTAGAGTATTAGAAAAATTATAAACAATCATTATTAAATCGCATTGTTCAAATTATTCTTAAAAGATCTTTAATAATAAATTTTAACTAAAAATCATTATTAAAGAAGTCTTTAATAATGATTTTAACTAAGAATTATTATTAAAAAGTCATTTAATAATAATTTTTAATTAAAAACTATTATTAAATGAACCTTTACCAATAATTTTTAACTAAGAACTATTGTTAAAGAGACATTTAACAATAATTCTTAGTTAAAAACTATTACTAAAAGTCATTTTTTTAACTCTAACTTTTTTAAGAACAAAAAATATACAACATAGTACATCTTTAAAGAACAACAAGTACACAATATAAGAACACATATCTGTTACACTTAACATCTTTTTGATTTGTCGATTTGCAAAACAATCTTGAATTTTACAATTTGTCTTGTTTGAGTTTTGTGCAGGGATTAACATGCAAATGGACTAGTGCACAAGAACCAAGACTAGTACTGGGATACAAGAGCTTAATCAAGACTGTATTAGGCTTAGGTTTAGTAAAACTCAAACTGGGTTGAATTGGTCAAGAGAAATTGAGCTTAAACAACAAGAAAAGTGCTTCTCGCTTGAGCTGAATCGTTATAACGGTTCAAGAATCGTTATAACGGTTCATCTCGATACTCAAAAATATTCTAAGGCGAAACATTCTCAAAGAAACGGAGTGAATCGTTATGTAACGATTCAGTAATCGTTACAACGATTTATGGAACATATAACGATTCTGTAATCGTTACAACGATTCATGAAACGTATAACGATTTGATAAATCGTTATAACGTTTCAGCTTAGTTGATCCAACGGCTATACGACAGAACAACGGGCAAATTTCTCTGACAATCTACCATTTGAATCTTAATCCATTATAACGATTTGTAAACCGTTATAACGGTTCAAGCCGAAAAAGTGAGTTATGCTTGGTTTTCAGCTCTTTATAAAAGGGGGATCATCTCCCTTCTCCTCTAGTTGTTGAATACACTTGAAAAATACATTCTTACAGCCACCATTAAAGAGCTTTGATAAAACCTTGCTATACCTAGCTAAAGCTCAAGATCTTTGATCTAAACTTGTTCTAAACACTTGTGAGATTTGAGTGATTTGCTCCATTGCTAAATCTACTCCTAACTTTTGCTACTCCATTTAACTTTAGGCTTTGTCTCTCATCCTTTGTGTGTAAGAGGACAAAGTTCGACCTTGTACAAGACTCGTATTTGGTTGAATAGATCGGACCGATTTTGTTACCGTTGGCTTTGTTACCGTTAGACGGAAAGCCGGGGACCCAAGGAATAGGCGCATAACGCCGAACCTCGTTACATCGTGTGTCAACTCAATCCTTTGATTGAGCATTTCTAAACTCTTTCTCTTTACTTTATTTCATATCTTTGGTTTAGAAATTGCTTGTGCTTGATTGTTGTAGAACTTGTTAAAATTGCAAATTTAACCCTTGTACTTTTTACTAATTGACCAAATTAGTATTATTAGTGGTAATCAAGGGTTACAATATCATTATATATTATTAATTCAATAATCAATATGAAAAAAAATATAATTATTCATTCAATTAAAATTCAAATTTATTCAACAATATGTCTTATTCATTCAATCATATAAAAAAATTACACAATTTTTCAGAAAAATAAGGGGGGGGATTTTTGAAACTTTAAACCCATTTTTGAGGTCTCGAACAAGTGTTTTTAGCCCTAGAAACTGTCAAATGGTAATATTCATTAACCACATAGATCTTATCATAAACTTTTTGTGACTGTGTAGAATGCCTCGATCATATTTTTCTATCAAAAGTTATGACCGTTTGAATTTGAGATGGTTGGATTTTTAATTTTAATTTCTTCATTATTTCATTTTTCTCTTTCTTAATCTCTCAAGAGCTCTTTTATATCAAAACATATGAGGTAGAGGAGAAATAAAATACTTAATTGGATTGGAATAAATGAACGGTGAGATTAAAAAGTCTAGCAATCCATGAGAGTAAAAAGCTGAAATGTCATTGGTGGATTCTTTTTTGATAGAGCAAAATTGTTCTTAAATATCATCTTTTAACAATGATTCTTTACCAAAATTGTTCTTAAATATCATCTTTAATAATGATTCTTTATAAGAAACTGTTGTTACTTTAGCAATAGTTTCTACAAGAAACTATTGTTAAAGGGTGGGGATCACTTGACAATGGGTTATTTTGACAATCTTAACTATAAGTTTTCAAATAAATATTAATTTTTTTTATGGATATATTTTTTCTACTTATAGATTGGTGGTGATTTAAATTTCATACAATTTTATTATCGTTTGATATTCCATCAAGGTCCATCAAAATTTTAAATAATTTACAACAGTTATAATTTGACGGTCTTTGATAAACTATCAAACGATAATGAAATTGCATGAAATTTGAATCACCATCAATCTATAAGTAGAAGAACATATACATAAATAAAATTCTATTTTTAAGATTTTTTTTCATATTTATTTGAAAATTCATTGTTAAGACGGTCAAGATAACCATTGTCAAGTGATCCCTTCCTATTGTTAAAAGAGTATTTAACAATGATTTTATCTAAAAATCGTTGGTAAAGATGTATCTAACTTTTTGAGTGTCTAAATTCTATTTTAATAATATTTTTTATTAAATCATTGTAAAAGAATATCTTAAAATTTTAATAATATCACTGATCCCTTTAATAGTAAAATTAGTCTATAGCTGTTATTAAATGAGTGTTGAGTGTTGTTTAAGCCACATTCCGTTGTAGTGTTCATACAACAACCAAAAGTCTAAATCTTTCAATTCCAATTGAACGAGTCACATTATTGTGACTTTTTAAGGAAAAAAATCTTGTAACATACTTTTAACGATAGCAGGAAATAAATTCAATAATATTCCAGCTATTGGAAGGAATAAAGATCGAGTCCATCATGTCAGCGCTTTTGAAGCATTAAGTTTATTGCTTTATGACATAATATTTAATTGCTTCTATACATAGCTATTATTTAATAAAGAAAATCAATATTCAAAAATTTGTTAGTTCATGATTAGACAAAATGTTTTGTGTAAATTAAAGTGAGTGCTGAGAATAATTCTGGATAAGGAAATTCCTTTTGTATTAATTATAAAATGAATGATCGATTACAAGTTTAGTGTTAAACGTTATTCAATTAACCAAAGTGTACAAAATTTAATCAGCAGACCGTCTTCTCTTGCGCGCAGTACAAATACTCGTAAATTTATTTTTCCTAATGAACTGATTTTGAAAATATCACCAAAGCTTTTTTAAATATTACCAGGGTTCCTCTTTCCTATTTATTTTTCTCAGCTAATTAGTTCCGTATTTTTTTTGAAGGGGATAATTAGTTCCATATTACACAATTATTTGCAGAAATTAAAGATGATTGGGTGAGACAAAAAAGAAGTCAGAAGCAGATGTGATCAAAAGGGGCAAAATTAAGTCAACTCTGTGTAAGAGTTGCTTAGGGGTATTAATTATTTAGTTATATATGAAAAATAGAACAAATTAATGGCATGGGACAGAATACGGAATAAAGGCATGCATCTGTCAGGTTCAATTCAATTAAACCAAGAATCAAATCCGAAAGGCATCTCTCTATTCATCCCTCGCTCTAGCAATTGCCAACTCATGCATTAAAAAAGATGAGAGAACAAGATTCAAACTTTTTTTTTTCGGAATAAAAACTATTTTAAGCACTGATCATAATTAATAAGCTAAGGGAAATGTCACCACTTTAATGCTTTTTGTCATACCTATATATTAATCGATCATCGATCGTGCCACCTGACATTAACATATCTCTGCTTGCCATATCATTCGGAAATATTGTGGGCTTTGATAATATAAATATATAGCACGTTTGTGCATTTAATTAAGCTTGTCCTGCACTTCCATACTAGTTCAATATTTATTATTCTTAGTTCTATAACTCCAGCATACGTACTCCCGTTAACAAGATCCTTATAGAAAAATAATTCTTCAAATTAGTGAGATACAGAATGGTACTCAAAATGCTTATTTTTCGAAAAGCCTTTTATTTTCAAAAAGAACAATATTATATAGTTTTCCGTCGTACAGGAGTTACTTCACTAATTCCGTTATGTAAATTAAGTTAATTTTCTACAATGAACATTTTTTTGTAATCTACAAATTTGGAAAGCAAATGAATATTTTTTTGAATATTAAAAGTGAAAATTGAGCATAGTAGTAAATATATAAAGATCGATTTTAGATTGCATCCTTGGACATCAGCGCAATCTTTTTTCAAAATAGAAAGAAGCAGCAGCATGAGTGCATGATATATAATGTACGGCCTGTGATTAAAAATTCCAAATGGCGAATCCAAACCATTCAACATGATCTTTATGTTGAAATATCTTTGGGGATAAAATTATATATATATTTTTAAATTTTTTGTTATTTTTAGATGGTACAAAATTTATTGATCTAATGATTTTTGCACCGTCCAATACTAATGATTTTTCACCCATCTAAAAAAGTAAGAATTTAAAAAAAAAGTATAAATTTTGATCTCCAAAGATATTTCAATATAGAGATCATGTTCAACGGTTTAGATCGGTCATTTGGACTTTCAAATTCGAGATACAGACGCGAAGTACGGGATATTTTGTACTTCGCGAAGTACCATAGCATCTAAATTTCTTATTAATTTTTTTATGTCAAAATATATTAAATTTTATGATTTTTAAATTTTTTAGCTACTTTTTAGAATTATTTTTAAAAAATAATATAAGAAATTTGTCTATTTCAAAGCTTTTTTTAAAAAAATAGAAGAACGCTAAAAAAATTATGAAGTTAATATCCCACAAGATTATGACATAAAGAAATTATCGACCAACTTAGATTGACCGTTTGAGCCGTCGGGATATGAAATCTCTTGTCAAAGCAAAATTAGTTTTATGCTCTGTAAAGCATCATAAGCCATTTCTCTATCTCTATCTATGTGTGTGTGTATAGTTGGGATGGTGCTATGCATAGTACGAATCGTTCATGTGTTATGGATCATTTTTTAGTTCTTAAAGTCTAAATAATCGATCCAAACTGCTCAAAATAATTTACATATGAAAAAACTACTTGGGAACCAAATTTTATATCTTTCATAAAAATTACTATTTTTTTAAGATAGTTTGAATATCATCTTTTTTGAACGGCTCATAATAATTAAATCAAGTAATTTTTAAACTATCTTAAAAAATAGTATTTTTTTTTAAAATATAAAATTTGGTCCCGAGTTGGTTTCTCATATGTAAATCATTTTGAACGGTCAGAATTGATAATTTAAACTTTGAAAATGAAAAAAATATCCATAACACGGGAGCGGCTCGTGTTATGCATAGCACACAACTCTCTCTCTATATATAATTTATATAATTTGAACGAATGAAAATACAAGTCCATGACATCAGCAGCATACTCCAATAAAGTTCAGATATTGTTAACAAAATAATACGTAGGATTTCATTGGTACTATTGCTATCCATAATTAATTACGAATTTGGTTCTTGACAGTACTGCTAAAACTCTTAAAGCATCTTTAATGAGGGTTTTATTTGTGTTTCTAATCAGATGTGTCACTATATATTTTGAGATGTGTCACTATATATTTTGAGTTTTAACGTTAGAGAAAGAGTTTCTAATTTAGAAATCAGAACCGCAGTTTCTAATTACAAACTCGATTCTAATTCGACTCAGATTTAGAATTACGCGGACTAGTGACGGAGTGAAAGAGAATGTATAATTCTAGAATAGTTGAAGTTTGGTGCTGGCGCGAGATCCTATCTGGCGCACATGAGTTTAGAAATCACGTCTCAGCGATGAAAAAGTCTAATTAATTTCAGAAAGCACTCACTTTTAAAACCTGTGTGGTGTAAATAAGAGTTTAGTAACGGATTTTGCATTGGAGACGCTATTATAAATAAATATATAAAGATAGACTCTTATAAGCGAAAAAATTCAGAATATTTTGATACATCAAGATTATCAAAAATATATTTAGTTAGTTGAATAGTTAAGAATTAATTGATGTTTTTATTATAATAATATTTTTAATATAATTATCTGAAAAATTAACACATAAATCTTGACAGGACTTTGGCTTATATAAAAAGTAACATTTAATAAAAATGCATCGCGAGAATAACCATGGAATTATTAAAATAAGAATTTTTAATTTAAAAGTCGAGACGCGCCCTCTTTTTACTTTCTATCGTGTCTAGTTTTTTTTTCACTTTAGATATTCGGCAACACCGTTTTTAATACAGAGAGAACATAATATACATCAGTGATTAGACAATATAAATAGAAATATTCACTCATAAGCTTTCATGACATGATACTTATGCCACCTATAGCTAGTTCTTTGCATGCAAATCGGATGCTAGCGGAAGCACGAAAAGTGGGTATTAATAAAAAAAAATTGAATCGAAAACTGGTATTTCCTTTTAAAAGATTAACTAATTAACACCATATCTATGGGACCTATCTAACGCGCATGCATATAACTTTTCTCCTCTAAAAGCAATCAATTCTTTTTTATCTAATTAACAAACAAATCATTTATATTTCTCTTTGGAAAGTGGCACATTCTACAGCCATTTATTGATGCACATATATTTTAATTCACCTTGTAGGAATATGCACGCTCCATCATTAATGGTCTAATGAACTTTACAATTCTTTTGTCGTCCACTTTCTATATTTGGATTATTTTGTGATTGGTCACGTTCAAATTGATCCTCCAATGTTTGATTATCTTCCGTTTTTGTATTTGTTTGAATTAATTCATTTTGGTACGTGTTCTGCTTTCATTCAAAAGTCAAACAAGCACAGAGCACAACTAGATTATATGATTAATTATATATATATGTAAGTGATTAATTAGTCCTAGTCAACTTATCGCACAGAAAAAGTAATTCACAGTCCCACACACATGGTATTGACTATTGAGCTTGTCAGACATGCATGCATGTTATCAAGACAGCTGTGGTTTATTTGGGATTGGACTTGGACTTGAGCTCTGGTAAATCCGTTCTCTGAATCTAAATTAATGTTCACAATTAATCACTAAACATCAATCAAGTATATATAATGGAGGTGAAATCAAATATATATACAAGTTTAGTGAAAGTCTCCGTGAAGTTCAAGTTGATTAATCTTTTGTTCGACAAGTGGAAGTAAAATTAAAACAAAATTGTATTGCTTTTGTTATGGCACAGTGACCAATGTTGAATCTATATATATCAAGTGAAGTATTATAGCTAATAAAATATGCCAGATAATTTGTCATATATACTTAAAAACATTATTTCACTATATTTTGTCAAAAGAATTATATTGTTATTAATCGAATTTGGTACACGTGATGCCATTTTGTCACTTGATCAGTAATTAATATATATAGCAGTCATATAAAATTGTATGCCAAGATATGCTAACCTTGCTTTATGTGATATTATGTACTATATTTTGTGCCGTACGTCATCCAGGATTGGTCTGTAGTACAGGTTGGAGCACTAAACTAAAGGATAAACATTTGACTATCACTAGCTTTTAAAAGGACAATTAAACTGTATACCACATATCGGGTTATTAAGCAAATTAATAAAATCAGTGTGTTTAGAAGTACTCTCAAGGTTACTTCTATTTTAGAGTTATAAGTCGCAAAGTACAAAATATTTTTGTATTTCGTGCTATATCTCTCATTTTCAAATCTAAAAAATCGATCGAATCATTCAATATGATCTCCACATTAACATATGCTTTAAAAATTTTGGAATTTTTTTTCAGCGATGAAAAATACATTTAGCTAATAATTTTTAATAATAACGATTTTCTATCTCTCAAGAAAATAGAAAAGAATTTAAAAAATATAAATTTAATTTTTATGTATATTTTAATATGAAGATGACTTTGAACAGTGAAATAGTATTTTAAATTAAAAAAAATAAGAGTTACGACATCAAATATATTTTATACTTCGATTCATCATAGTATAATTCTTCTATTTTATGTCAGATATTCTTTTGTGCAGGTCTAATATAGGTGCGAGACAAATTTTACACAGATTTTTTTATTTTAGTAAATAAAATAAATAAATATAGCAAATTGGCCATCTCTCTCCTCACTTTTGCGTTTATAGCCAGATCCGAGTTTGAAACTCGGGTTCGGGTTTTTTTTTCGTAAAAAAAAAAAAAAAAATTACCCGAACCCGAGTTTCAAATTCGGGTCCAGCTATCCCATTTGAATTTCAGCGCCTCCCATATGGGATAGCTGGATCCGAGTTTGAAACTCGGGTCCGGGTAATTTTTTTTTTTTTTATGTATAAAAAAAAACTGTACCCGAGTTTCAAATTCGAGTCTGACTATTTATGCAAAAGTGAGGAGAGAGATGACCAGTTTGCTATATTTATTTGTTTTATTTACTAAAATAAAAAAAATCTGAATTTTACAGCCGTTGCTAGAATTTTCAAATAATCAAATAAAATATAAAAAAGATGTAGAGAGATCTAGCTAAAGAGAGAGGGGATAGAGAAATGTTGTGATTGGACAAACAATGCGGTGGACAGCACGCTACAAAGTGCATTGGGACAGATGTTCTTATATTTAATTTGTACATATTTGCATTGTCTATAGTTAGTTGAGCGATAGAGAACAGGGATATAAAGCACATAGGAAAGGAACAACCTGGAAATGTAGTTAATTCAATAGTGTAATATTGTTATTATATACCCAAGCTCTTAGCTACCAATCACGCGCAGTCACCTCCTTATTCCATTCATACCTCTCTTGTTCCTTGTCCCTCTATAAATAGCCTTCTACCGTCTCTCTTCTTCTCCATCCAAATAATTCAACAGTAATATACAGTCCTAGCTTCTTCATCTAGCTACTTCCACATTTCAGTGATGTAATCGTTCTTAACAGTTGTACCTTATAGTATTAGGGTTTTTTTTTTCTTGCTTGAATCTTGATTGGTCAGAGGTGGGGTCTTGTGGGGCTGACAGAAGAGAGTGAGCACTCATGGTTCCTTCTTGCACGAAGGAGCTAGAGAGGCGGAGAGAGACAGGGAAACGAATGGAGAGAGACAAAGCGTGCTTGAAGCTATGTGTGCTCACTGCTCTATCTGTCAGCCGTTAACCATGGATCCAAACTTCTGCAATCCTTAAGGTACTTGATATCATTTCATTTTTTGAAATACGCCCTTTTGTAAGTGTTTTGTCTGTGGAAACATGTTTCCAAAAACTGAAAATTATGTTGTAGGGTTTTCTTAGAGGTAGGGTTTAATGGAGGTTGACAGAAGAGAGTGAGCACACATGGTGCTTTCTTGCATGAAATATTGGAAGAGAACTACGAGATTAACCATGCTTGAGTTATGTGTGCTCACTACTCTTACTGTCAGCCATTATCCAATCCTACTTCTTCTTTTTGTTAAAAAAAAAAGAAAATTTTGTTTCCTTCTTATTCTGTCAATTCTTTGAAAATTAGGGTTTCGTCTCTTGTGTGGTTAAGGAAAGGAGGTAGGGGTGTGTGGAGGTTGACAGAAGAGAGTGAGCACAGATGGTATTTTCTTGCATGCAGGAGAATTCAATCATGCTTGAAGCTATTTGTGCTCACTTCTCTTGCTGTCAGCCGTTAGCCATTCTTTCTTTCTTTTTCTTGATTTCTTGATTTAATTAGCACTAATAATTAATTCTAAGGAGGGATTTAGTGGAGTCTGACAGAAGAGAGTGAACACAGATTTTCTTAAATGAATAACAAACAGACTGAAGAGACATGTACATGCCTGTAGTTATTTGAGCTCACCTCTCTATCTGTTAGTCATTCAAAACCTCTTAATTCTGTATTTCTGTGCCAGTGTTTAGGAGAGTATGTGTGTGTTTAAGAAGGTTGGTACTTTCTCAATTTTGATTTTCCTTTTCTGTATACAAATCTCCGTGATTTTATTGATTGCACGGAAATTTTATGTGCAATTTTCTGATTTAATTGGTCGGTGTGAATTCATTTTACCAGATTATTAATTAGCTCACACTTGACAGTACAAATTTAATATATGTTGTATATATAAGTTTCTTCCTAAAAATTTATATACAGTAAAATTTTCCAATTTGTTTTATTCGTGTATAGTATACCAATACTTTCCCCTTGTTATTTTATTGAAAATGGAATTTTCTGAAAATAGTCCTTCAATCGAACAAATCTAATGCAGTTTTCAAATTAAGGGACCATTTCCTTTTAATATAAATGATAAACTACCTTCAGTTTTAATCCGAAAATAGAGTAATTTCATTGCAATTAAGGTTGTGCTTCCCAGTTTAAAAGAGAGCGTTAGTGGGTGGAATGAAAAGAAAGAGCGGAGAAAAAAATTGTTTAGAGCTCATGAGCTGAGCTTATTTTTCCGAGGTGAAAGGAGGTGTAAAAGTGTTAGAGAGAGACCCTTTGCATTTGCTTTTTTGTGGATTCGTTCACCACCAATTCGGGGGATAGAAAATATAACCTATCATAGCTTTCTTGAGGAGCTTATTCCATTACATTTTATGAAGCCTGATAGACAAGTTAGGTTAAAGCTCATAACTTGAGGAGCGATCATGATTTTGTTTATGCACGTTGAAGTACTGAAGATCCAAGCATATCCCAGCTGATTGTTGTTAATTTGTTGTTCTTTCTTTATTGTAATTTTTATAAATCCTATGCTGTGCATCTCTTATAATATGAATTCTGTTATGGTTTAAACGAGAGGTTCTACAAACTATTGTAACCTTAGCACCATGTAATGAATATTTGTATCCGGAGTCTCTTTATATATCTGTTACGCCCTAGCTCCGGCTTCCTGATGCATAGAAGATTTCTTCAAATTGTGTTTGTCAAAAAGTGAAAGAACGCAAATTACTGTACGACAAAGATACAGTACTGCATGCTTTAGGTTTTAGAATATTATATATATATATATATATATATATTATTTTAAATGAGGAGAGAGAAATAAATATAGGATTTAATTAGAAGATGAAAAGATATGAACAAAATTAATGATTGAAAAAAATGATGAAGTGACATGTTTGAAATTTGAAATGTTAAAAGTTTAATCATCTTTACTTATAACAATTGAACAAGATGTCAAATGGCTGATGGCCCATGCATGGGAACTTCTAATTAATTAGGTTTGATGTGAAGACGCTAAGGACTGATGTGAAGACGCCAATTAATCCCAATATATCAGCCAACAATTAATGTCTTCTAATCTCGATGTAATACATAAGTCCTAATAGAGCCAATTAATTAATTTCTTCACAGAAACTAATTAATTATTAGATGCAGCTCTATCTATTTCCTGCATTTTTTTTTCAAAATAATTTGACCTATCAACGTTTGTTATAACATCTCGTTGACAGATACTTGAATGTGACTCAATCTTGAGTGAGCCTCTTTTAGACGAGTTCATGATCATGGACAGCAATGATCATTCTATCTTCTGAAATTTCTGTGTTGAGTTGAGCAATATGCAAAAAATGTATTTCAACATATGATCTTATTCAACGTGATTTGACCAAAGATAGTAATTAATAATTAAGGCTCTTCTGATATACAGTTCTTTAGTAGCTCATCTCACAAATCTATCTCCCTCTGATCCAATCTAATGCGGGGCTTCAGGAGAGTATTTCATATCAGGCCAAACATGCCGACGTACATTCTATCTTTTCATACTTTGTACAAGTATCTCTTTTTATTTTTTAATAAAATACCAAGATAACTTATTGGCCCGCCCTCTTCAAAAGAAAATAGACATATTTGAGTTAGAAATAAGTGGGAAATCTCTTGAAGGTAGGAACAAGATTAGACTATATTTCAATTTAGAACCTTAGAGAGAGGTCTTTCAGTGTCTTTCTCTAAGTTCATAATTTATACATGAAGTCCATTTTAAAATTATTTGTATAGGGAAAAGTACACTACATTGACCCACAAAGGCAACTATTAAATACTAATTCAATTTTTTATATATTTTTTTGAGATTTAAATTTGTGTTATTTCGTAGAGAAGCCATATTTATTATCATTTGTACTAGATTTGTGGTTCATGTCTAGCGGATATTTAAAATGGAACATATATATCTAGGGTAAATAGATATGATATCTATGAACAATATTTGAATCACATTTTTATGCTTTTATGATGTTTGGAAACGAGTTCTAATAAGGACAGTCTGCATACGGTTAAAAACAATGGTTGTAAACGAGTCAAACAGATCACCCACCATGTATTAAAAAATTAATATGGATATAAATAGGAATATAGTTTGGATACTAAAATAAAAGACAACACAAATTTTCATAAGAAATAACGACATAATATTTCATAGTATATATTTACTGATTACAAGAGGCAAATATTATTAATTATAAAAGTCACTAATCATCTTCAGTTAAAATACAAAAAAATAAAAAATGAAATGAAAATGGATTCTAATTAAATGTGAAGATTAATTTGATTCATTATAAAAAAATGGTATCATTCTCTAAATCTCAAATAAAAGTGATGTATGAATCTCGAAATTGGATATCCAAATTTAAAAAGAAAATTTGGATCCAAATATATAACTTTATCGATATATTCATATTCATATCTATATTGACAAAAATAAAATTTTCAGATCCGTATTTATCAAATACTCATATTCAAACATATAAAAAGAAAATATGATCTATTTAGCCGAGTCGATCTGAGCCAGATTAAATATGTGATCAGCTCATTAACTTAACGAGTCAGCCAAATTAGGAGTCTAACAAGTTTTGCGAGCCAAGTCAAAAATCTAACGAGTTTTAAAATCTTTGCGAGCAATTCACGAGCTATGAGTTTTTCTGACACCTCTAAATGAAAGGCCTAACCCATCTTTACTAAATAGAAAAAAGTACATAGTGTACTGGCATGGAGGTATATATACTACTATGCTAGACATTGCTGTATCTATGTATATACCTGCAAATATATTTTATGTTCAAAGCTTGCAGAGTGATAATTTACCAATTTATTTATGCTTTGTCGGCAGCATCCGAAAACAACAGGTTTACCGTTTACATCTGATACAAATACAAACTCGAGTACTTATTGAGATAGAGTCCCCAAAAAACATCAAAAATGGACCAGCATAGGAAAATGATCCGGGGCACACTTAACTAGAACACATTGAATGCTCTTTTACTTTCTTCCTTTTTATCTTTTGTCATGGGAAATAAAGTCGCATTTCTTCGATTGGGATCAAGTACAGTTGCCTTCCACCAGTCGTGGTAGAACCCTAGCCACTTCTTTCTTTGCCGCCGAAAAAGGAAATTAATGCACCTTGCACCAACTTTTTTTCCAGAAAAGATTATTCCAAAAAGTGAGGAGATAAGATAGAAAGCATGAAATAATGCGCCAATGTCTGTCGATTTCGGTTCCTGCACGTGGAACGACAGTCGAGATACAGCGTGTCATCTCCCCATATATGCCATAGCCCATAGACATGCATATGTACCATCATCAACAATTCATCATGCATGGCATCCATTCCCTTGTGTCTTCTAGTGGTGTGTCTTATGAAGGCATTGTTGTTTTTGCCTGTGGAGCGCCATGCTGTTAATAATGTCAGTATAGTTCCTGCCACGTAGTGGATCGATATGTGCTCGTGACATTTGTTCTTTTTGTTCCTTATAATTGTAATTATTGCCCAATAATTGCATTAGTTGGTTTCTCAGCTAGCTTTCAGTTATATATCACAAGTTGTAAAAATCCCCGCACCTCTACATCTCTGCATCCTGGGAATCTCATTTTAAAAAAAATCTATAAGTCGACGTATCAAATATATAAATTACATTTAAATCATGAAAACATAAATTACATAAAAATAAGGATACTTAAAAATCAAATATAAATATAATTTTAATTTAACTAATTCCTATTTATGCCTTCCATTTGAAAGGATTTTTTGTTTATTACGACGGAAAAGAGTGTAAACTAATTCTCAAATATTCCAACAATAAATTATCAGTTCCATTGTGCAGGAGTACAAGGAGATTATGAAAATTGGTTATATTTGTATAGGAGTTATCAATTCAATTTATTTCAATCATTCAATATTTTAGATCTCATCAGCCCCCCCTCCTCCATATTCACCAAGCTTTTTGATGAGTTCAACTCAAAAAATATATTTTACTATATATTTCTAAGTCAAAAATATTGCTCAAATAAATTTTTTATTTCAAAATTTCGTAGGATAATAAAATAATATATTTTCAGAGTTTTTAGGGATTTTTATTTTTTTTGAAAAATAACTCTAAAAATAATAATAAAATAATAAATATTTTATAAGGATATATGTTATTTTAAAAAATACGAAGTAAATACTTTAAAGAATTCTTAAAGTACAAAAATTTGGTGTATCTCATGATATTTTGATATAAAAGAATTAAACAATATATACTGAAATTTGAAAACTATTAGTACGTTGTTTTAGTTAAATTTACCAAACTGTTTGGTGAGCTTAGGTTTCGTACTGAACATGATATGATGATGGTTCGTATCATTGATCCTTATTCAAAATTAAACTTGATTACATTCGCCCCCAGTACGACTAATAGTTCCTTTGAGTATCTGATAATTTAAGTGGGCTTGGACTAGCAGGAACATATTGGACTGTGGGGGTTCAGGATTAGATTGCAATTTCTTTTTCTTTCTCTCTCTTGTATCTGAGACTTCAAATGGGCTATATTGTTGCACCTAGTACCTTGAAGGCTTAAAGCCCATCTGGTACGAAGATCGAGTTGCATTTGGAATATAAATTTCCTGTTCATACATTTTTCATTTCTAAAAATCTCTCTCCATAATTCGTAAATCTCCCAATGGGTTTTGAGCTAGCCCAACCCAACACTACAACAGAACATAGTATCTGCGACGGTCAATATATTCATGAAAAACAAACCAAAACCGAATTAATTCGGTTTTGGTTTGGTTTTCTTGTTCTACTATATTCATGAATCTCTGAGGTAGTGGGCTCGTCAATATAAGATAGTTAATTTTGATAAATTAGGCCCGTTAAGTAATGCATGGCTGTAGATATATTGGGCCTACAATGGCAGCATGGCTGTAGATATAAATTTATTGGGCCTACAATAGCATGTGTTACAAAACAGTGAATTTTTGGTATTTTTCAATGATGTCAACTTCATGAAATCAATCGTCTGATTAATTCTTTAGGGAAAAAAAGATTATACACTGAAGTTTTTTAATTGATTGAGTAAATGATAATCAATTGACATATTGTCTTGATGAGATGTGCCAACAACTGCACAGCAGAGCTTTATCAGATCTCCTTGCTTAATTATTGCACTAAAAAGAATAGTGGTAAAGCAAACAAAAAGCATACGTTACTTCATTACACGTCTCTTTTTTCTATTTCTAAGCCTTGATAAGCAAAAGGACAACTTTTCTCATATCTCCACTGTGCTTGAGCTAAGAAAATGCAACAGGATAATATGTGCATGCTTTGTTGAACAGAGAAATTTTTAGATATATATGCTTATCTCCTAGCTATCTATGTCCATGACATGTCTTTTTTTTCAGTACTGCTGCTTTCCAGGTCATTACTGATGCTAAGTAATGATCTAGGTCCATGACATGTGATAGTGTTCTTTCTTCTCCAGCGGAGTGACCATAGTTTCTGGATCATGATCCTCTGTTACGCACCACTGTACAATATAACACGTAATCCATTGAATCACTTTGAAATGCACATAGCACGTAATCCATTATGTCACACTGTTGCACAGCTTTATGATTTCTGGGGGAGAAGTCTGCGTACGAAAGAGACCCGCTCCTAGGATTGAGGTGCCTTTGCTTGACAGGAGAATAGACGGAGAATAGAAGGGACCATTGGATTTTGCCACTTAATCTGCTTCAGAACAAATCCACAAATGATATTGTTTCAGTCTCCGAATGGTACTCTCAAGTAAACCACCAAACAGAAAGGGTTGACACTAGTTGGTATTAGGTTAGCAATATGATTATACGAACAATCCAATCTAATTGGAAATTTAGATGGAGGATATACGCTGCCATGAAGGTGCATCTTACAACATTTCACGCTGAGCCAATCTTAAATGCATAGTCAACACAGAAATCCTAAAGGGGATTTATACAGAAGAAGAAAGAGAGAAAGAAAGAAAGAAAGAAAAATCAATATATCAATACACGAAAAGTATCTCAAGCTTCAAAACTCATCAAAGATCAAACTACGACATGATACAATCAAATAAACAAGGAACTCATGATGAGGGTGGTGGGGCATCATTTTTTCAATACACTGCAAAATGAAATCAGAAAGAATATCAGAGCAAGCACTATTTTCACCGATTGCACAATGGAAATATGTTATTGCACTTGACAGAGACAAAAAAACAAGGAAACATTACTTATAGAGGTATGCAGCAATGCCCAGAATGATACATAACAAGACAATATCAATACAAAAGTTGCGACTTGATCTCAGCTGCACAAAATTAAGAAAAAATAGAGGATAAAGAGAACTAAGACTGTATAAATAACTTGTTAAACTTAACCATGATAGAAAACACTAAGGTTACCTGATTAACAGTCTCCTTCAGTCTGACATTTGTATTTTTCAAGTCAGAGGTTGCTTTGTCCACCTATGTCCAATGAAAAATAAGTGAATAAACAGGTAATATACATACCACAAAATTATCAGGTTGCTTTCAAAATAAGTAAGCTAGGGTAGGAATATTATACCTTTGTGTCAATCTCATCCATCAAGGGGACTTGTCTATCCATTTCCTGGTTATCACACACTGTGTGTCAGTGTTGAACTCCTTAAAATGTAATACCCAAAATAAAATAAAAGATAATATCGAATACCTCATTCATATCATGAGCCATATTTTTTAGAGTATCAAGGCCTTCAGAAATAATGTCTAGTCCTTGGTCCTGGGAGAAAAAAAGATATCAATTATTTAAGGAGATAATATAATAAATGGTAACTGTTAAAGTCATTTAAAGATACATACAGTGCATGCATTACAAAATGGTACAAATTCGGAAATTTCGTATCTCCATCGTACTGGGATTGTTTCAGTACTCATATACAAGGATACTGAGCCTATCTAGTACGAAATCAGCATTTGAGTACTATAATGCTCAGGGTCCTACTCAGTCTTATATTGAAATAAGTGTTCAGGTCAATGTTTTCTATGACGTATCGGTTGTCTCAACCAAAAAACAGGCCAGAAAAGGAAATACTTGCCTGTTTCATCTTACGCATCTCATACTCTTGTCGGAACTGATTTGACTCGTCTGTTTGCTGAAAGTAATCACTCTCGAATCTTCCATCTATAAACAATCAGATGTAGTAATAACAATAAGGTCTATAAATAAGGTCTATAATTTCTTGCTAAAAATAAATAAATAATTGCTACATGGATCGTAAATTCTGTGCTGAATCACGAATACTGTCAGGGACTATGTTGTAGTAATATTATAATTTACTACATTAAATAGAAACAAAATTAAATTAATTTATCAGACATGTTGACCTAGTTCTAATTATTACTATTATTAGTATATTATTTATCATATCAGACATGTTGACCTAGTTCTCATCATCATTACTATCAATATCATTTCACTATTACTATTATTGATTTTTTATATTTGAGATCTCTGATCTCTATGATTTTGGAGTGGGTTTCACTTATAGCCTACCCCAATTTATATGGGATTAGAGGCTTTGTTGTTGTTGTTGTTGTTGTTGACCTAGTTCTGGTTGCAGGAGAATCAGAGGATTCTAGAAACTTTGGAATATTACTGATGTCAAGTATTGAGTTTACATGTCTCATTGTGCATATGCTAGCACAGTAGCTTTGTATCTTACAAACTAAGATAGTTAAACACATTGCAACTAAGAAGCAAAGTGGAATCCTCATCTGCATTGAATATGTAGAAATTACACAAAACTCTATCCAAAAAATAAATAGACCATTATGAAGTTTATCGTGTTGTCCTAACATGTTTGCAAGCATACCTGAGTTTCATATACCTATTACCCTACAGTCCCATTTCAAAATGACGAAGAAGTAGAACCAAAAGAAATAGTTCAAAGTCTACATGGAAAGTATAAGAACCTGAGTCAAATTTAATCTCGTTGGTTGGGCGGGAACCAGAACCAAACCAGCTTCCTGATTGTTTTGGCTGGGTTGTACCATCCGGTATTGACTGGATCCTCTCTGGCAGTGCTGCAACCAGGTCATTTCTTGTTGCCAGCTCTTCTTTTGTCAAGCCTTTAACCTATCATAACTCCAAAGTGTATGAAGCATTAGCTGATAAAAATACATTGGAGTTATAGGGTCAAATAACCTAGTTTTATGTGAACATTTGTACCAACACACTCAAACCATTGGGGTTGCAAAAGGCAGATAGCTAGAAAGTGATCCACAAATTCTGATGAAAAGTACATCTTCAAAAGAACATTCAAAAACACTCAAATTAAGCAAAAATGCATCAACTTCACATTATACAAATATGTTCTATGAGAGAAATAATCTTCATCAAATGTACAATGTTTCATAAATTAGTCAATTTCCAACTGCTGCTGCATGGTTAATAATCAGTGTGTTCCTCAGGAGGTTCAATTTTGCAGTGAAAGTAAAACTGAATCAAATTAAGTTCTTCAGCCTCACCGGAGAAGACACCTCACTCAATCTCCATTTCAGAATATAGAAAGAAGCTGAATAAAAATGAAGCACATCTAACAAAGAAAAATAGCACAACGGTACCTTCTTAAGTGCCAATCTCTGAAGCTTGGGCACCTCATCCATGAGACACGCCTTGATGCGGCGGATCTCCGCATTTAGTGCGACAGTAGTCGCTCTATTCTTCTCGTTAGCCGCCATTTCCGATTTCTACACCGAAACAAAATCCCAAAAAATCAACCAACAGTTAACAAACCCTACAACAGATCTGACGACATGTATCAAGACCTACCTCGAGAGCGGTCTCAATGTCAGCCTCAACGGAGGCGAAAAGGCGCGCGAATTGGTCGTCGCCGGAGACATTGTTGGCGTTGAGCTTCTCGACATCATACTTGTCGTACTTCTTGCATATCGCATCGACACGTGTCAGTAGGTCGATCACGCTCATTGTTTCTCTCGTTCCCTGTCACCTTCCCCTTCCTCCTCTGATCTCGCCACTCTGATTTTTCGCTTGGGATCTCGGTGAACCCACCGGCCTACGATCGGTTGGTAGAGAGAGAATGAGAGAGAGAGAGAGAGAGAGAGAGACAGCCTGTAAATTTGTTTGAACAGGCTGGATTAGGTACGATTGGGCTGGGCTGGGCTGGGATAGGCTGAAATTTGCTTTGCTTTTTTCTCTCTGCGACTCTACCTCTTTATGTGGTTTATGTTCTCTCATTTTCCTCTTAATATTAATCTGTGTTTCTCTGTGACTGTTAACATTTGGAGTTGGTCACATCGCATCGCATCGCATGTAATATGAATCGGTGTCCTGTGTCACCGTTGCCGCGCAGGCGAAGCACTCCAGCTACTTATTTATTTTGAGATTGGTGCCAAATTAATCGCAAAGGCAAAACGTCTCTGAATGGCCTCTGTGCTACAACTCTGACGCGCGTCAGAGAATGTGCACTCACGTAATGTGGATGATTTAGTCGGTTTTGAGATTGTTCAAGTAATATTGTCCTAATGATAGTATGAATTTCACCTTTAGAGTACTAGGGCTGTAAACGATCCGAGCCGAGCTGAGCTGGGCCTAGTTCGTGCTCGGCTCATTAGCTTAACGAGCCGAGCCGAACTGGCTCGCTAATTACTTCCGAGCCAAAATCTTTGGCTTGAGATCGGCTCGTTAAGTTAACGAGCTAATCGAGCTTGCTCGTTAAGACTCATTAAGGTTAATTTAATAGTTAATAATTTTTTTTATGATATTTTATATTCAAATTTATATAAAAATTATTAAAATAACTAATAATAAAATATTTCACATAATTTAATATAATAATTTAAGTACATATCATATTATAAACTATTTATTATACTAAAAATCCATAATAAAAATATATAAATAATAAATATTAATAATTTAACAAGCTAAACGAGCCTAACGAGCCGAGCTGGCCTAAGCTCAAGCTCAGCTCATTAACTTAACGAGCTTAACGAGCCGGCTTGTTAACGGCTCGGTTCATTAACGAGCGAGCCAATAATGAGCCGATCCCGAGCGAGACACGAGCCACGAGTTTTTTTGACAACCCTACTTTAGACCAACAAAGACGAGTACGATGAATCTTACAGGTTTCTGTTTATTATCATTTTTTTACGAATGGGTATGTTGGAAGTTGGATTACCAGATGACCAGATGTAACAAAGTTTAAAGCAAGACATGTAGCCAACAATTTCATTTTTTTAATGCATTTGAGCTTGTTAGTATTGCAATTATTATGATCCACTTTCTAACAAATTATGAAAAATTACATATATAGAAATTTTCTACATCGTAATCCTCACAAACGAATAGCTGAGAAAAGGAAAATTTAGATAATTTTAACAAGTACACATGGGTAATTTGACCTTTGTATTTTTATGAATAATAGATGCATAGTAGTTAATCAAATGCTAGCTTTCGAATAGATAAAATTGACCTTTGTATTAACAAATGCTGATTTTCACATAAAACCGTTTCTTTTCTTCTTCTTTTTTTTTTGCTATTTAATTAGTATATTTAGCTTATTGTAGCAACTTGATTTTTACATTGTTGTTGTGTTAATATATGCCAAAACTTTTAAGGGTAGGGAGAGTGGGGACCCCTCACAACCATTGATTTTGATTCTTGATGACTAACTTCATATAAAATCTTAAAAATAAAAAAACTTTATAAAAATATTCTTGAGCTTATGACTTAATTGTATTTTAAATTTCATACAATTTAGATGTCATTTGTTATTCCATCATTTGACTATTTTTAAATTTTTCTATGAACATATATTACGTTTTGTCAAAATTGTCAAATAAATGATTTTCAAAGAATCCCACAGTAACTTGCATGTTAACTCAGCCATACAAGTGAAATCCACCCCATCTAAGTAAAATTTCATAATTGCCTCTGCTCCAAATTATACAAACGTTCAGATGATATATAAATAATTGTAAATGGACTTCATGTATAAATTATGAACTTGGAAAGAGACAAATAAAGACTTCTCTCTAAGGTTCTAAATTGAAATATAGTCCAGTCTCCCACCTTCAAGATATTTCCCGTCTAATTCTAACTCAACATTCGTCCATTTTCTTTTGAAGAAGATAGGCCAATAGCTTATCTTGGTATTTTATTATTAAAAAAAATAGAGATACTTGGACGGAGTATGAAAAGACAAAACGTACATCGCCATGTGTGGCCTCATACTAACCCTCCAATTGTTAAAATCCCTATGGATGACCCCTCAATTCATGTATTTTCTCCTCCTTCCGTGAAAAATACACATGTTACGCTCCTTCCAAATATTCCAGGCGATTGCAAAGAAGTCAGCGTCCGATTTTCCAACAATTCTAACTTTTAATTATATAACTTATGTTTCATATATAGATAAGATTATTGTCATAACGGCTCCAACACGTAAAAATTATAAAATAAGAATAAAATTATCGTCATAGCGTAATTATTGTCATAACGGCTCGAACACGTAAAAATTATAATATAAATTTATAGAATACATTATTTTAAATAACTTTGTGTATTTTAATAATTTTATATATTGAAATGAAACTTCAAATAATACAAAACTCGAGTAAACTAAAATATAATTTTAATGTATTTGTATTAATCTTTCAACGTTATTCATATCATAAAGATTCAAAAATATAATGATTATAATATAAGTGAACATGAAACATCATTCAATATAATTTTGTGTATTCTGATGATTTTATGTGTTCAAATGAGGATACAAATGACATAAAACTCAAATAAACTAAAATATTTTTTATGTATTTGTATTAATCTTTTAAGGTCATTTGTGTCCGTGCGACCCTTTTTCGCATACCTCACCACTCGGACGATGGACTGCGGAAGAAGGACACAGAGATCCCTCTAAACTTGCATTTAAAGTGTATTATGATTATGGAATGCACATTTAGAGGGGTTTAGAGATTGTGAGTTCTTACATATTCCGATGGGCGCAAACCCTCACCGTTAATTACCCTGAGTTATTAACCTCGATGCACATCTGGATCAAAAAAGGGAAAGCAAATACAATATCTAAATAGATATAAGTGGTCAATTAATCGTGAAGTGTTAGGGTGTGGGATATGGTGTGATGAGTGAAATAGTGGGTCAGGTTAAGGACTTATGGGTTCGACAGTCCAAAACCTGTAGCGTGGGTCTTTATAGGGTAGCTGACACCTAACCAATTATATAAAATCAGACTAATCGCGTTAGTCGATCTTGGAATTAGTATATCGGTGGATTAGCGAACTTAACTCGCTTGCACATCTCACTGATCTTCTAGTTCATGAATCTGAGGCATTGGACTGACTCATAAACCTAGGTGTGTCCTTTTGATACATGGCGATATTACCCATCCAATCACACAAAATCAAGCTTGAAGCGATATGCCAGATGGTATTGAGGTTGGTAAATCAGAATATTAACGAACTTAACTCACATGCACATGTTACTGATCTTCTAGATTATGAATCTGAAGCACTAAGCCAATTCATGAACTTAGGTGTGCCCTTTTGATACAGGATGACATTACCCATCCAATCACACAAAGCTAAACTTGAAGCGATATGCCAACTAGCCTTGACGTTGGTAAATCAGAAGACTAGCGAACTTAACTCGCATGCACGACTTACTCATGTTATAGATTATGAATCTAAAGCATTGTGCCAATTCATGAACCTAGGTGTGTTTTTTTGATACAGAGCGACATTACCCATCCAATCACACAAAATCAAGCTTGAAGCGATGTGCCAGCTGATATTGAGGGTTAGTAAAATCAAAAATTAGCGAACTTAACTCACATACACGTCTTACTAATCTTCTAAATTATGAATCTGAAGCATTGGGTCAATTCATGAACCTAGAATTATCACACATACAAAGTTAAATTCAAAGCACTTGGATGACTTAACAATGAGGTAAGTATACTGAAGTATGAACTCGTGAATTCGGCAAACTCGAAGCCAAAGTTGCACATTTTATGAGGTGACTGACATCTGGATGGTCGTGTGATCATCATCCCAAAAAAAGTTGAAAACGAGTTCGGGAGTACAAAAAGTGAAAATTGGACCCAACATCTTAAGGACCGTCGAAAACTAGTTTGAGAGTGCAAAATATGAAAATCAGACTCATCGACATCGGGTCCGCCGAACACAATTTCAGAAGCGCAAAACATAAAAATTAGACGCAACACCCTCGGAACCATTAAAAATGAGTATGTGAGCGTAATAATTAAAAACAAGACGCAACTCATCTGACAACCGAAAATGTGTTTGGGATTGCAAAATGTGAAATTGGACACAGCGTCTCCGGGACCGTCGATAATGAGTCGGGGAGAACAAAATGTTAAAGTTGGACACATCGAACGGAATCGCCGAATAGAATTCTAGGAGTGCAAAATGTGAAAACTGAATGAAACATCCCTCGAACAGCTGAATACGAGTTCGAGAACGTAATACGTTAAAATTAGATGCACCAAAACCAAATTCAGAACTGCCGAACAAGATTTCGGGAGCGCTAAAGGTAAAAAGTAGAAGCAACACCTCAAGAACAACCGAAAAAAAATTAGTACGAAAACATAAAATGTAAAAACTTGACGCAGCGCCACAATTAATGTATACTTTTACGGTAAAACGCAACCAATTAATGTGTCGCCTAATTTGTTAATGACAATGATGACATTGATCCTAAAAATCAAGGGTTCAAATCCCAGCTGTGAGCTGAAGCAGCCTATTGGTTGGTCTAAGTGCGTGGCCTATGGGTATATATGTTAAATCTTTTTTTATGGCACATCTGGTCCTTATGTTACGTTTTCTGAAAAGTATTACCCCAAATGAAAAAAATTAAAATTATAGAAATAATTTTAATGACTTCGATAGAATATATATCATATTTTAGTCAATTTGAAAGTGACATTATAACTTTTTCTTTTCTTTTTATGTCCATAACTACAAATCGACAATTAAATCCGAGACGAAAAAATGAAATCAAATGGTCTAAAAATTATCCAGTGAATGTACCAAAATTTTCATGACAATGGACGCTGATTACTATCATAATAAATAGGATACGAGATTGTATATTAGCACGTCTGCTCATTGATCTTTGTATCTGATAATTAAGCAAATGATTTAACTTCCAATTGTTACTTAATTTTGGATAGTTGTTTCAATAGCCATAACATTTCGTTTATATTTGAGTCAATATAATGCTAATTATTTTTTGTTGGAAAAAAAATTATTATGCACGTTTGAACATGGTTAGCACTCTTTAATTTTTCCTTTTCTGGGAATAACAATGAAGTTTATGTATCTCTTTTACATGCTTGCTTGAACATTAGTAAGCATAGTTACATAAAGGAGGGTTTCGATGCCTCTATCTTGTCTCCACTTTTGATTATCATTTCATATGGTATCAAGAGCTTGCAAAAAATATGTCAATATTAAAAAAAATGTTAATTTTTCAATTATTGATATATATAAAATAATTTTATTTTGATATTTGAGTTTTAGATTTTAAGCTATTAAAAAAATGAAGATATGGCGGAGGCACATAAAATGAAGGTATTTGGACCCTCATCAATTACATAACACTTCAACATTAGATGCCCATTAGAAATATTACCATTTTGACTGTTATAGTACTATTGGTACCAGAATGTATAAATATATAGAATAATAGAAACATGCAAATCTCTCTAGAAAAATATTCAATAAATATCAAGAATACAATTAATTAATGTTTTCTTCTATTTTTCAACATGATATCAGAGTAGGTTTGATCATATAAATGAATATGAGACATCATTCAAAATAATATTATATATTTTGATGATTTTATGTGTAGTAAGGTTATAAATGATAAAAAACTCGAATAAACTGAAATATTATTTAAAAATATAATGATTATAATATAAGCAAATATTATTCGAGAACACAATATTATTATTAAAATTCATAAACTCAACATATTTTTCACCCCTCAAAAAATATATAAATTTTCAAAAAATATAAAATTTGATCTCCAAGAAAATATGTAAGATCACTTTGAATTTGGAATTAAGTAATACGGCACGAAGTACAAAAGCATTTTGTACTTCGTAACTAACGGTAGCATAACTATATATATAGAGAGAGAGAGTACAACTAGCGTGCTCCTAGGAGCACAGAGCTCTTCCGTGATTCTAGCTCAAAAAATATATCAAATCATCTTTAAATTTTGATCTATCACTTTCACTAAATTATTCATAATCTTGAGTTTTCTAAGTCGTTATTTTTATTTTTTTAAAATAATGTACAAATATTGAATATATTATTATTATTTTTAGAGTTGATTTTCAAAAAAAAAAAGTGACTTAAAAAATTTGAAACACCCCAAATTTTTGTATCCCATAAAATTTTCATATGAAGAATTTAATGATAGTGATAAATTAAAATTTAGAGATCATTCGATGTACTTTCTAAATTAGGATTATGGAAGGACTTTGTGCTCCTAGGAGAACGCTAACTTTACTCTCTTTCTATATATATAACTGAGTTACGATCCTATGCGTAGCACAAATCATTCTCTTGCTATGGATAATTTTTTAATTTCAAAGTCTAAATGATCGATTTGAACTGCTCAAAATGATTTTCATACGAAAATCTAGTAGTATACTAAATTTGACATTTTTTTAGAAATTTATTTACTATTTATTTAGATAGTTGAAAAATATCTTGATTTAATTAATATGGGCCATCCAAAAGAATGATTTTCTAATTATCTAAAAAAATAATAAAAAAATATAAAAAATATAAAATTTGATTTATTATGAGATTTTCATATGAAAATCATTTTGAGTGGTTCGTACCAACTATTTAGATTTAAAAAATGAAAAAAATGAGTAGTTCCATAGCACCATAACTCAACTCTCTTTCTCTCTCTATATATATATAAGTGAACTTAATTAAAAAAACTATATCAAATCATCTTTAAATTTCTATGTAGTTCCATAATTTTTTTTTATATCAAAATCTTATGGGATCATAATTTTCGTATTTTTTTAAACTTCTAAGTATTTATTTTAAAACTAAATTTCATTTTCATAAAATTTTGATATAATTAATTAATTGAGAAATATAAATCAAAATTTAAAAATAATTTAATATATTTTTGAGTTAAACTCACGAAAGATTTCTGTGAGCTTTTAAGCTCATGCTATATTTACTCTTTCTATATAATTTTTTTTATATGTACACTGCAAGCCAAGTCAAAGTCATAACATGTTTCCTTTTTTTATTCTTTTTTAGCACTTTTCCGTCTTCTTTTAATTTTTATAGAAAAAAGAATAAAGTTTGATAAAGAACTACAAAACTATATTTTATTTAAAAATACCGAAAATAAATCTTTAGTTTAGTAATAAAGACAATATGAAAGATTAATACTCTCATCTTTAATCTTAAAATAACACTTAAAAGACATCCATCCATTTTACAAAAGAAGGTATGAAATTTTCAGCAAAATATATTCAGTACCTAACCAAAGTATGAGGATGCAGTTTATTATTATTTCGCTTTCAAAATATATTTTATGAGATAACGATATCATTAATTAATTCGACATTACAAGTTTAGTTAGATATCTCTTGAAAAATAAAATTCATGTCTCTCCTACAAAAGATAATATCTTTCATCATCTGTGTTACATTAATACTGCCATTATCGTATTATATATTTTCATTCTCTTCATTGTTAATAAAAGTACGCACCTGTAATTCCCTCAAATAGGGGGAACAAAACATGACTAGCAAATTTCCTAACAGTTAACACACCAATTAATTTAATTTACTTGTTTATAATTGATCAATAATCTTAGTTTAATATGAAAAAGTGCCACTAAACAAATTTTAGTCACTCAGACTCGATGAATTAATTAAATTATTTTTTACCTTGAATCAAAACCTTCCCTAAAGAGGGAAATTGCCACTTCATTAATTTTTAGCTTTATATTATTTTTTTCTGCAAGAATGTCTACTTGATCGAGTTTAAAATTCGCGTGGCATGATTAGCACAATGATATTACCAGTTTGTTAATCAAAGCAAATAACTATGTTTCAGAGTGAGAAACATAATACTAACAGGATATTTTTCCGACAAATAGAAGTTAATTATAACGTTCTTATGTAAAAGTTATTATAACATTCTTATGTAAAAGTTCGTAAATAATGGATGCGGGATTACTCTCAAATCCTTGATATATAATAAAAATGTAGTAAATACTTTAAGATATTTTAAAATGATTTAAGATAGACTAAAATAAAAATAAAAATAAAAATATTATTATTTTTTAATATTTTTTACACAAATTATTTTATCTATTTATTTTATAACTACTAAATATTAAATGTTCTAAAATGATTTAAATTTTACCCCATTTTGGCGTTACTCCTTACGAGCATAGTGATAAGATTCGCGAATATTTCATTTTTCCCCCATAACTGAATGTTTCACGAATAATTCGTCAATTTAATATACAGTGCGTTTTTGGGGTCAAAAAAATATTTTATTCACGAATTATTTGGCAAAAATATATTATATATTATTTTAAATGAAATTTTATATTTTTTTAATATTTTATCATTATAATATATATTTTATTAATATTATATAAAACAAACTATTCCCGAATTATAGCCATATCATACCCGAATATTGAATTTTTTACTTTGCCGAACGTTAATCACGAACTTATCACTATAAGAAGTTAGTACTGTATCTATGGAAACATAATCGGTGCCATAGCAAGTGCCATTGTGAGGCTGATCAAAATTATGTACCATAATTTTGAATTTTATGTGGCGATTTCTGAGATCAACTCTCATAGTTGAAACTATGATAACGTATTATTTGAGATTGATAATGAAGCTCATTTAATAATAAATTCTCTTTCAAATCTAATTTAAACTATTTAAATCAATTCAATAGTCATAGTCGAATGTCATATTTTCTCTTCTACCATATAAAGTAGAGTGGGATCTATTGACAATGGGTTATTTTGACAACTTTGACAATGAACTTTTAAATAAATATAAAAAATTTAAAAATGGGAAAAGTTTATAGATGTGTTTTTCTATCTTTAGATTGACGATCATTTAAATTTCATTATTGTTTGATAGTCCATCAAATTTTCATGCAATTTGTAACTGTTATAATTTAACGGTCTTTGATGAACTATTAAATGATAATGACATTACATAAAATTTGAATGATCATCAATCTAAACGTAGAAAAATATATCTATAATTTTTTTTTATTTTTTTTATAATTATTTAAAAGTTCATTATCAAGGTTATCAAAATAAACCATTGTCAACCGATCCCTACTCTGTAAAGTATGGCAGCCAATCCAAATCCCGTTATATATCTATCATTTTCTATCCACGGTTGGTTTCTCCACAGGCCACACCCTACAGCCCACAGCCCGAAGGCCCCGAACTCGGTAGAAAATCTCGACGTGGCCTCGGATCAGAGAATGAAAAACAAGGTGCCCCCGGATCACAGTCACAGAACTGGAAATTCCCCTCATCATAATTTATAATTAAAGTGACACGTGGAACCCGCCAGCTACAGATTTCGCTAACGTGGTGATCCAGGAGCGTGGAAATTCCCTCCAGATATCTTGCGATTCTCAGCCCTCACTTACTCATCTAAAAATCTTCAGATCAGAGCCGTCCATGTCTCCTTCTCTCAGCACTTTAACGCCTGATCAGCGGTTGAAGCCCTTCCAGCTCATCGTCACCTCGCCTCCTGTCTCTCAGTTTTCCTCCGCTTTCCCTTTCTCTCTCTGTTTTTTTTTCTTTGAAGTTGCTTTTCCCTTTTCTCTCGCAGCCATTAAAATTACTCTTTCAGTCTTTCCTATTGTTTCCTATTAAGCCTTTGCGTGGAGAGGGAGGGAGAGAGAAAGAGGTGAGAAAGCTCTAGTGAGAGGTAAAAGAGTCCAAATTACATCTCACCCCCTGCTAAATTTCAAATACGCTAATCAACCCCAATCTGAGTAGGGTTTCTGATGAGTGTCTCCCCTCAACTCCAATGGCCATCTCTCTCCTCGCCTTTCTCCTCCTACTCTCTCTCCGAAACTCTAACCCTAGCTTCGCCTTTTCACCCGACCCGGACTCTGACTTCTCTATATTGACGTGGCATGACTACTCGCCGCCATCTCCGCCGCCTCCGCCACCTTCCCCGTCTCCGCCCTATGCCTCATGCGAGGCCGACCTAGGCGGCTCTGGTGACTTCGACACCCTATGCGAGATCCTCTCTAGTAAAGAACTCTCTTCCCACATCTACATTAAAGGAAAAGGTAGCCTGGTACTTCTTGCAGGGGTCTCCTTAACCTGCCCCTTGCCAGGTTGTGAAATTGTAGCCAACCTGTCGGGATACATCAAGATCGGTGCGAACTCCAAAATCATAGCTGGTCGCCTGGTTCTTGCTTCCACCAACATTTCATTGTCTGAAGGTGCTTTGGTCGACACAACAGGGTTGGCTGGTGATCCTCCAGCAAGAACCAGTGGTGTCCCTACTGGGACCCATGGTGATGGAGGTGGCTATGGTGGCAGAGGTGCAAGTTGCTATATCAATGATGGGCAGACACAAGAGGATTCATGGGGAGGGGACCCGTATGACTGGACCAGTCTTGAAAAGCCAGACAGCTATGGCAGCCAAGGTGGGTCAACAAGTGTGGAGCACGATTATGGAGGTGGTGGTGGAGGTAGGGTTTGGTTGGTGGCTGAAGAACTGCTGGAACTGGAGGGAACGGTAATTGCTGATGGTGAAGATGGAGGTGATAAAGGCGGGGGCGGGTCTGGCGGCAGTATTTATGTCGTGGCTGACAAAATGTGAGTTTTTCTATTAGTTAATTCTTTTTGATTTGTTTGGATTGTGGATTTGCAAAAATAGTGAAGAATTATCAATTACGTGGCATCTGAGGGGGCATCAGGGGAGTTTCTTTATGAGGAGGGATCACTCTTGATAATGGTTTTTCAAGAAACTTCAAATAAAACTTAATTAAAGAGTAAATTTGTAGTTTATTTTTCCTGATGTAAATTAAAGAGCGTAACTGCGTAATACTTAAATTCCATGCAATTTTAGCATTGTTATGGTACATCATCACTGCTTAATTTCAGGTTGTTGACAATTCAAGACATTTCATGTACGGTAAAATATGCACCGACTCTCATCATTTCTTATAGACATGATATACGGGATAACACAGATCAAGTCTATAATATTGCATCTCATTTTTTTTGAAGATTGTCAAAATATACCATTGTCAAGTGGTCCTCCCACTTAATATATATGATTTGTAACCTTTTTTTTCAAGAATCTTCTGTGTGAACTGGATGTGCAACTATTTTACTTTTGACTGAATGTGATGGAAGATTATATATTTCAGTCGCACTTCAGTAAAATTGTTTCTATTGGAACTTAAAGATAGTACGTCATTCCTTCCAACTCTTCTCTATGAATGTGGGATTGTGGCATGACAGAGATTGAGGTTTGCCATAAGTATCGACCAAGTACACTGTTCAGGCAACACTTATCAGTGTATGTTTTGTTGAATATAGATTAGAATAATTGCGTGACAGAAGAATTTATGAAATTTTCTTTTTAATGTTAAAGAGCAGTCCGCTGCTTAGAAGCACCTAAAAATCTTGGTTTATGCTTGTCTTTATGGATGAGATACAAATCTCTTATGTCATCTCTTTCTCATGTGTTTTACAGGAAAGGAAGTGGTAACATAAGTGCATCAGGAGGCAATGGTCTGGCTGGGGGAGGTGGCGGTCGTACTTCAATTGATGTTTTTAGTAGGCATGATGATATAGTGGTCTCTGTTCATGGTATATGATTTTTAATTCAGTGGCTTAAATTCAAAAGGGATCCCCTTTCTGTAGTCAACTTCTATTCTACTACTAAAAGCTCGACTTGAGAATTTCTGTGATCAGCACTTGTTCGTGTCTTAACTAGTGTGATGATGGTCCTGACAGCTGAGTTTTGCTCCATTGCCTCGCATATGACAAGAACTGAGTAGTATACAAATATGCACTTTTCGAACTAACTATATGTGTAGTCATGTCCCTTCATTTTGCATTGGTTTATTATTTGTTCTTTTTTACATTTGCTTTCAATTTTGGTAACATGATCCTTGACAATAGGTGGGCGGAGCTCGGGCTGCCCAGACAATGCTGGTGCTGCTGGTACACTCTATGATGCAGTACCAAAAAGTCTCTTTGTGGACAACAATAACTATACTACACAGACAGACACGCTTCTCATGGAATTCCCGTACCAACCTATCTGGACAAATGTTATTGTCAGAAACCGTGCCAAAGCTGCTGTGCCATTACGTTGGAGCCGTGTCCAGGTCAGTCCATTAACCGAAGCAGAAGACACCTTCCCTTATTATTATTATTTTTTTTTTTTAAAAAATGATTTTATCCACCAACTCTCAATTCTTTTTAGTAGTTACTAAGATTACATAAAACCTAAAACAACAAAGTACTGAAATATTTTGAAACTCTTAAGCCTAAAGAACAAGTGAATACAGAGGTTTAATATTTCCACAAATCAACAGCTCCATCCATATGCCATATCTATGAAATCTCTAACCATCACTACACCTAATGATTTCAACCAAGTCTTAGTAGCAGAAAGCTACAAAACAAACTAAACAAATATAACAGTTTACGAACTAAAGCTGATCCTATTACAAATTTTAAAACTGAACTCTGTATATCAGTCTTCCACTTTACAATCTTGAATATTAAGCACATCATTAGTAATGTAATGAAAAGCTGCTCAAGCTCACTCCTCTCACCTGTCCAATGATATCACAAAGAAAAAACCTGACAATGAGAACTATGTTGATTGAAATATTCCAGGTGAGGAAACTAACTTATTTGTAGTAGCCATGTGTAGCAAAGAAACAACAGCAAACAAATTAGCAAAAAAATAACATCGTCCTTCTTAATTTAAGATTATATTTATACATATAGGGGTGTTCCTGGGATGAGATCATGCAAGCTTAATTGTTTGGTCTTGTTGTGTTATTAAATTATCATTTTATCCTTTTCCTCGGATGAGGTCTGGCATAAGGGAGGGATGAGGTAAAAAACACCATAAAAGAAGCAACTAATGAGGTCTGTTGCTGCTATACCACGAGTAAAGTTGTCTGGTGGTGGTTTCTTTGTGGATACTCTTAGCCCTGAATTAGTCATTGAGAATTGTATTAGTGCAGTAGGTTCCTTAATATGCCTCCAGAACCAGAACAGCGTTTCTAAAAATTTTCCTCATAGTTTTAATAGAACAGGCAAATGTCATCTCCAATGAGGTATGAATTGGTGAACTCTGCATCTTTCATGATCTGTTGCCTGCTTTTGTTCCAAGGCCTCCTACATTGATCTTGTATAGGGTGCAGTTGGGATTGTAACGAACATAAATGACTAATGGACAATTATTTCTACTACTTTTTTGTTGCAATGAGCTGATCATTTTAAAGAAAGTGGTCTTTTATTTTGATGTTTGAATTTTTTATGAAGTCTTAAATGACGCTCTTTGCTTGTATGCTGCTGTTAAATTGAACTCTGATTGCCTTTTTTTTTTTTTTCGTTTTTTTTTTCTTTTTGCACAACTTCTGCCAACTAACCATCTGATTTTTTGTTACTAAGTGGCACTTAAATGCTCATTTGTCCAGGTTCAAGGGCAATTAAGTATATTGTCAGGATCCATCCTGACCTTTGGACTCGCCCGGTACCCTTACTCTGAGTTTGAGCTCCTTGCAGAAGAACTTCTCATGAGTGACTCCACTGTCAAGGTATGCACATTCTTGTGTTTGATTTGTTCTGTGTTACATGACCGATGCAAGCTAGGAATGCGGCAAGTATATGAAAAATAGAAGTAGAAACTAGGGATCTTGTACCAACCAGCAAAAGAACATATGAGAAATAATAAATTACCGCTGGATGAGGTGAGTTATTTTATTTGATCCAAAGTTAAATTAGATTTTGGTTTAAAAAATGGCGGATACATAGGTTTTTGGTGGATTGCGGATGTCGGTAAAGATGCTATTAATGTGGAATGCTAAAATGATGATTGACGGTGGTGATGAATCTATACTTGCAACGTCTTTGCTCGAAGCAAGTAATTTGATGGTTTTGAAGGTAAATGGTGTTGGTCTTCTTATTTCTAATAGTTAGTTCAAAGTTTTGATTTTCTTCTTCTGAATCAAGTCACTGGGAATTAATCTTGTTTGAGCATATACCCTATTTCTATGTCTGGTAGGAGGATAAGTAGTGGAGATAAGGGGATAACTCTCATCACCGATTTCACAAGGGATAAATAATTGTCCTATTCCAAATATATCTGCAGGAATGCTGCATTATTTCACCTATCATGTGTCAATTATGCTATGGAAGGTTTTGATATATATGCAATTATGCATATACCAGTTCTTTGCTGGTGAGGATATTTGAAGTCACTTTTAGATTGGGTTTCATTTCTACCCTACCCCAATTTATTTGGGATTGAAAGGCTTTGTTGTTGTTGTTGTATATAATGTTTTAGTTGTCTGAGCATAATGAGGGACCTTTTACTTCTGTGAGTGTGCTTTTGATCTGGGATAAAAAAAATTATGCATACAGGAGGGATTCTACGTTTAAGATGAGTAGCGCGCTGATGTAAAGTTATTTTATTGTTCATCTACAAGATTGCATTTGATAGTGAACTCTTTAATTATACAGGAAGCATCAGTTATACATTCTAATGCAAATCTAGGCGTTCATGGTCAAGGCCTTCTCAATTTATCAGGGAGTGGAGATACAATTGAGGCGCAACACTTGATCTTATCTCTTTTCTATAGTATACAGGTAAGAAAGATTATGCTTACAACTTATTCAATCACTTTGGTGTTGCATCAAGTTATGTACATTCTTACAACTGCTGTTCATATTTACTGCTTAATATTGGGCTTAAATTAATCTGTATGGCTTAATAAGATCTCGCCACCACCACGATTACAGCTGCGTGCACCATGAGTTTTGGTGCACTGGAACCTAAAATGGTGTTTGTCCATGGTATTAAATTGCTCGATTCATGCTCTTGGGTATCTAATATTGGTAAATAGTCTGAATAATCTAAACCGAGGTTAATTTACTGCAGTTTGACATATTTTGTGCTTTGTATTTTAGGTTGGGCCTGGATCTATCTTACGTGGACCTATTATAAGTGGGACGAAAGATCGTATGTAAGTTTATTGGACTGATCTGTCGTATAATTATAGTTGGTAAATTCATCTTTGTTAATTCAATTTGATATTTGTTTAGGGCCCCAAAGTTGAATTGTGAATCTGATATTTGCCCTGCTGAATTGATTCATCCTCCAGAAGATTGTAATGTGAACACGTCACTGTCTTTCACTCTTCAGGCACGATCTCTTTTCCATTCAAAATTGCAATAGTTAGGAGTTGATATTAGACTCATGAACCAAAAATTCTTAATTTTTTAGGATTGAAATTATAAGGTTCATAAAATTTGTAGGGAGAATGGTATGCATTCTGTAAATTGAATCAGAATCAGAGAAGTTAAATTGAATTGTAGGGTTCTGACTTCTGACAGAATTTTGTTACTGAAGTTGGTAGTATATTTTTTTTGGAAATAGAAGTCTTAACAAATTTGAACTAATGCAGATCTGTCGGGTTGAAGATATAGATGTATCAGGGTTAATAGAGGGGACTGTTGTCCATTTCCACCGTGCACGAAGCATCACTGTTTATCCTTCGGGAATAATTAGTGCCACTGGATGCGGTACTTAATTACCAATTTATCCATCTTTCTTCTTTCCATTTGTACATCAGTACAGACAACATACATCCAAAATGAAGTTCAAATAACAATTGAACACCGAAATAGAGTACTAGATAGTGTTATACACATGTATATTGCTGGTGGTACCCTTGACCTTATTGGCAAACTGTTTGAGTCTGGGTATAGTACTATAGTTGATATAATACTGGATGGTTTCATGACAATTGCTGTCAGACAGTAATACTGTCCTGTCATGTTGGGATCCTTTCTGCCTTTAGCTTATTTTTTCGCGTTACCCAACAGTTGGCACTTTTTCTTATTACTAGCTTCTTATTATTGAACTACATAATGAAATCCTTTTTTTTGGGGTACTTGAGCAGCCGTCTTAGGTCTGTTATTATTATTTAAAGTTGATTTCAGATTCTTAATTACATCTCTTCTTGAAATTTAGGTTGCAGGGGTGGAATTGGAAGAGGCAAAGTTGTAAGCAATGGCCTTGGTGGAGGTGGGGGCCATGGTGGCAAAGGTGGGGATGGCTTCTACAATGGGGTCAAGGTTGATGGTGGGATCTCTTATGGTAGTTCTGACTTACCTTGTGAGCTTGGCAGTGGCAGTGGTGATGACACAGTGGCTACTACTACAGCTGGTGGTGGCATTATTGGTATGCATCACCTTTACTCTTAACTAGATCATTTAAACAATTAAGACTTGCACCATATTTAGTACTGGGAACTTAATCTTCTGGAGGAACCTTTTAGGCATAGCAATGACCGCTTTAAAGTCTCTATTTGTACCTCCCCACAATTATGTTTATGGTTCTCTAAAGCATTTGATATATTATACTTATATATATATTGCTTGAAACTATTCCATTGAGATCTCTTTTGCTTATATGGAGATACTTCTTTACCTTGCTCATTGTCCATCCATATGTTTAAGGGAGGGTTTCATATGACATTTTGGAAACATTGGAGAGGAGATAAGGTGTTTCTCATGCTGTATAATGGATTATTTCTTTCTTTTTGGTGGTATGCATGATGTTCGGTTGTGATAGGGTTTGCTGACTTGCTGTACTTCTACTGATTAGACAATTAGGATCTGGAATTAAACACAAATAAACCATACACCGTAAAAGTCCAGCCATTTGTCTTCTTTTTTCCTGCATTCATAAGCCTTCTTTTTAAACATCTTCTAACTCTGTTTCAGTGATGGGGTCATGGGAGCATTCTCTGATGAGCCTGTCCATCTATGGTTCGGTTGAATCTGATGGGGAAAGCTTTAAAGGGGTCATCACTAATGCCTCCTCAACTGGTGGTCCCGGAGGTGGATCAGGTGGCACAATCCTTCTGTTTCTTAGAACCCTTACTCTAGGTGAAGCATCTGTGCTTTCAACTGCGGGTGGCATTGGCAGCCGTGATGGTGGTGGGGGTGGCGGCGGGGGCAGAATTCATTTTCACTGGTCTGACATCCTAACTGGGGATGAATATGTACCCGTGGCAAGTATTAAAGGATTAATTAGCAGCAGGTTTGTCGTTACCTTACTTTTAGATTGTTCGTGATGTTGTGAGTAGTAATATTTGGTAAACCTTTTTGTTTTGAATTTAAGAGAACACATATATTACATGCTTATTGTCCATTCAAAGTTATGAATCTGCTACCTAGATTGAGAGTTGGTTTGGGTAACCACCTGTTGTAGTCAAAACCCCTCTCCCATGTTCTGTTTGTGTATTTAAAGGTGCTTCTGTGGATCTTGAGAGGGTCAATTTATTCTAATAACTTTTAACATTTTTGATTGTTAATGTTTTTTCTTCTAATTGATATACTCTTATGCAGTGGAGGTATAAGCAAAGGACCAGGGTATCCTGGGGATAATGGAACGGTTACTGGTAAAGCTTGCCCACAAGGACTTTATGGAACATTCTGCAAGGTATTTGTTTTCTCTCATTACAAATAAGCTGGTGTTCTGTGTGCCACCCTCTGGTCTATTTTGCAAGACCCAACTGGCTTTCCCCATCCCCTACTCTATTCTTGAAAGATCTTATTACCAAACCAAAATGATGCAAGATCCAAAGGTGACCCAATTTGAACTGATCGAATCCAAAATGATACGACCCTCAAATTGTCACATCTACATACCTAAGTGTATTCTTTTTCATGTTTCTAAAAAAAAAATTACAGGAATGTCCTCTGGGGACATACAAGAATGAGACAGGCTCAGATAAGTCACTTTGTTACCTTTGCCCTTCAAATGAGCTCCCGCAACGTGCCATTTTTGTTGGCGTTCGAGGTATCTTTTTTCTTCCACCCACTTTGTTCTACATGGCTTATTCATTGAGCATGGTGTTTGCTGAATGATATAGACTATAGAGTATCTAGTGTGTGTATAACACTATTGCTGGACAAGTGATGGAAGAACAAAAGTGAAATTGGTGCTATCGATATTATAGTCCAACTGGTGGAAGTTGGTTACAGAAATCACTGTTCAGGCATTACCAACAAACCCACCCAATGACCATTCATCTGAGGTTCTTAACATGAAATTATCGCTTATGGATTTTTGTTACATTTTTGCAGGAGGTGTGGCTGAAAAGCCATGCCCTTTTAAGTGTATTTCAGATAGGTATCACATGCCGCACTGCTACACTGCCTTGGAGGAGCTGATTTATACTTTTGGAGGACCATGGCTTTTTGGGCTTTTTCTCATGACTCTCCTTGTCCTCCTAGCACTTGTCTTAAGTGTTGCGAGGGTGAAGTTTGTGGGCAATGATGAACTGCCAGGACCTGCTCCAACCCAGCATGGATCTCAGATTGACCACTCTTTTCCCTTCTTAGAGTCCCTTAATGAGGTCTTTCTTGTTGACTGTTTCCTGTTTCTGTTGTTAAATTCGTGAAAGTTGACTCAATTAAAGGTCCATTCAACTCTTCAATTAGACAAGAAAATAGACTTAAAGGTGAACATAATTGAAATAGGCATACAACTCTTCAAGCTGCAATGTATGCTTAGCAAAATTTAAGATTATTGTTCTTGCTTTTATTCTATATGCCACACTTTCTGAACACAAAACTAGGGAAATATAAAATAAATCAACATAATGTTGTCTCCAAGTAATAGGAATTATTTTGTTGACGCTACCTAAAATTGCGATAATTAGGTCTTGGAAACAAACAGACAAGAGGAGTCACAGAGCCATGTGCATAGGGTATACTTTATGGGGCCAAACACTTTCAGTGAGCCGTGGCATCTACCGCACTGCCCACCTGATCAGATTGCTGAGATTGTTTATGAGGATGTTTACAATCGCTTTGTGGATGAGATCAATGCACTGACAGCATATCAGTGGTGGGAAGGGGCTGTGCATAGCATTGTTTGTGTGGCTGCATACCCGCTTGCTTGGTCTTGGCAGCAGTGGCGCCGTAGGAAAAAGCTCCAGCGCTTGCGTGAGTTTGTCAGGTCTGAGTATGATCACTCCTGCCTCCGCTCATGCAGGTCCCGGGCCCTCTATGAAGGTCTAAAGGTGCGTGATGTGGTTTTACTATTCTATTGGCTATTGGTGACCAACCGATGATTGAAATCAAGCTACTACCATATCCAGTGTTGGCTCACTGGTCTGTTTGTATTTATACACTGTTGGAAGACACCTGCTGGCTAGTTTGATGATGTCTGAGATGGGTCCACATCCACTGCCATAAAGAACACTGACACACCTGCACCATAGTTTCCAAACCGTCCGACCTCCAGATTTGGCTATTGTTTTGCTGGGTTTCACTATCCACATAAAAAAAAATTAAATAAATAAAAAAAACTATGGCCTGGAAGTGCCATAGAAAAGCATGGCAGCAGGGTGTGAATTATGTGTGAGGTGATATAGGTGAGCAGTGGTTTAGTATGTTTCTCTATTGTTCCAGTTAGTATGCAATACTGCACAAGCTCAAATGTCATATTTCTTTGCTGAAGATTTATTTTTTTATTTATTTTGAAGTAGCACGCAAAATCTTTGCTGAAGATTAATTCTTGTTACTTGGCAAATTGAAAGTAGGTAGCAGCGAATCCGGACTACATGCTTGGGTATGTGGATTTCTTTCTGGGCGGGGATGAGAAAAGAGCTGATCTGCCTCCTCGCCTATGCCAGAGATTTCCGATTAGCATTCTTTTTGGCGGTGATGGAAGCTATATGGCTCCTTTTAACCTGCACAGTGACAATGTTCTTACCAGTCTCATGGGCCAGGTCCTACACTTCTTGTTGTTTTTGAGTTGACAGAAATCTAAATAGAACTTGTAATAAAATTCATGTTAGATTTTCCCGGCTTTTAGAAACTTAGTTAGTAAAATCAGTCTAAACTACTTTAGATATAATAGCTAAAGAAGCCTTAGTAGACATGATCACGATTCATCATCTGTGCTATCAAATTTGTGCACTTGAAGAAGTTCAAGTAAAAAGCACTTGATTTTTTTGCCCAATGATCATTTAGCTATCTCATAGCCCATATGCAACTATAATCAATGGTGAACCTGCATGATTGGAACTTGAATACTGTTATTGGCAATAAAAAAAACAAATAGTAGTTGTCTTGTAGTATTTTATTCAGTCCTTATTCTTCGTTTTTTGCTGATTTTTTCTTAGGCTGTTCAGCCAACAATATGGTATCGGCTGGTGGCAGGGTTGAATGCTCAACTGAGACTGGTGAGGCGAGGCTGCCTAAGGTCGAGCTTGATGCCAGTGCTGGACTGGCTGGAGAGTCATGCTAACCCAGCGCTGATCCATCATGGAGTGCGGCTCAACCTTGCATGGTTTCAGGCCACTGCATTGGGATACTGCCAGCTTGGGCTTGTCATTTATGCTGTTGAAGGTGGAACCCCACTATCGATTCAACCTGATGGGACCGCCTCTCGACCCCCTAGAAATGACCGATATGATGGGTAAGGCTGTATTTTCTTCTTTTATTCATTTAATCGTTTTTTGCATCAATTCAACTAGTTTAACCATTAGGGGAAAATATTCTTAAATTACTAATGCAATTTTTTTGCTTCCATAATTTTTTGTTCGAACTTTATCAATTGCTATTAAGCACCAGAACTTGATAGTGTCAATTAGCTGTATAAGTTCACTGTTACTACTAAATTACTGATTATTTTAGATACTTTGGCAGGCTTGTGCTCCTCTTTTGCTAAATCAATTATTAATTGCTGCTATTTTTTCTTGTATGTATTGTTTGTAGAGATCATGTACAGGGTGATGCATTGTTAAGTAGGAATCGAGATTCTATTATCCGAAAGAAGATAACAGGTGGTGTTATTGACTCGGGCAGCTTGAGAACTTTGAAGGAGAAGAGGGACTTCTTTTACCCTTTTTCCCTCATCTTGCATAATACCAAACCAGTTGGCCATCAGGTTGTGTTTTTCGTCTTCTCATTTGTAACATAAAAACTTCTCTTTTTAGTGGTTTATTACAATTTGGTCATGAATAAAGTGCAAATATTTCCCATCCAGACAGACTTTGTGTATAGATATCAAATGCAATCTAATTATCCTTGTAATTTCTTTACTTCTGATTATCTGATACCTATTCGTTTGTATAACTGTTAACAATACTGCTTGAATGGACATCAATCTTGCCAATTTAACAGTTGTTCTGCCATGGTTTAATTATGTGTGTCAAATTGAAAAGGCAGTTATTGTGTATTATTACACTATTAAGCTGGTACCTGGTGGTGCTTTTTGATACCTCATGTTTTACTTGGTTCTAAATATGGTCCATACTAAGAATATTTTTTTAATGAATTTGGTAGTATCATAGTCTGATCTGAGAACAGAAATAAGTTTGTAAAGCTTTGAATTTTTGGATTTGCAGGATTTGGTAGGATTGGTGATATCAATGCTGCTACTGGCTGATTTCAGTCTTGTGTTGTTAACATTCCTCCAGCTTTACTCTTTCTCCATAGTTGACATATTGCTTGTTCTCTTTATCCTTCCTCTGGGCATCCTGTCCCCTTTCCCAGCTGGGATTAATGCTCTCTTCAGCCATGGGCCCCGCCGGTCAGCCGGTCTGGCCCGTGTCTATGCCTTGTGGAACATAACCTCCTTGGTCAATGTTGTAAGTTCCTTCCCTCAACTTTCTGTGCACATTATAATTATGTGTTATTTTATTCAATTATTTTGTGACAAGCTTCATGTATATCTGTAGAAATATAGCAAATATTTATTAAGGATATCGAATATCTGTTAGAGATATCGAGTATTAATTAGAGATTTTCAATTATGTCTTTCTTATTGTATTCTGTTGTAGTAATATATAAAGGCATTGTAGTAATTGAATAAGTTTTTCTCAGAAACTATTTTCACTTTTCTACTGTATCCTCTGTATGGTAATAAATGACATGTTACTCCAAAAACATGCAAGACATGACCCAGATTCTTACTCTTCTTGTTTCTTTGCAAATGTGAAAAGTTTCTTGGTGTCCTGCAATTCTTTTGGCAGAAAACTTTGCTTCTGATATGTGCAATTTTGTGTTCCTATACTATACGTTTCAGGTTTAGTTACAGGGGACAAGATATTTTGAGATTTTTATGGGGTGGAACTGTAGTTGCATGTTATCATTTTTTTATTTGTCATGTTATTTCAATTTGTCTTTATCTTCCTCAGGTGGTGGCATTTCTTTGTGGATTGGTGCATTACAAGTCATCAACCAAAAAGCAACCCAGCCTACAACCCTGGGGTTTGGGCACGTAAGTTTATTTTCCATTTTCTCTAATACTGATTCAAATTTGGTACTGGTATCTGTACCAGCAGTGGTCAGGATGCCTCTCTTAATTTAAGTATCAGCTGGTTCCCATAATCCCATACCACAACTAGTATATATTGGCCTATCAGCAGGGGTTCAGGATGCCTCTCTTAATTTAGTATCAGTTAGTTCCCATGCCACAGCCAGTATGTATTGGCCTATGGCCTTTAGAAACTATCACTACCAAACTTCTCCCGGTTTGACCTTACATGGTTATCCTGACATATGACTGCTGCTTTATTCTTTTTCATCTTTTATTTTTTAACATAATGTTGATAAGCATTGTAGGGATGAGAGCGGGTGGTGGCTATTCCCAGCAGGACTAGTGCTGTGCAAATGCATCCAAGCGAGGCTCGTTGATTGGCATGTCGCCAATTTGGAAATACAAGATCGATCATTGTATAGTGCTGATCCTAACCTTTTCTGGCAAACTTGAGCGAATCAGCTACTCTTTCATTAACCACTAGTGCTAGAGAATTTTAGAAGGTTTATTAAAATGTTAGGCATAACTCTGAACTCAGAAAGGTTTTTTTCTTTCTGAGTCGTAAAGGAAAAAAGCTGGTAACGGGAGGTCTGGCCTTCATTTATTGCACTAGGCAGGCCTGACTAACAGACGTAGAGAGGAAAAAAAAAGAATTGACCCCTCTTTCGAGCTTTAATTTATTTATGTGCAGTATTTGTTTTGGTGTAAATATAGAAATGGTGTGCTTGAGAGGAGCATCAATTCTTTTGTAGTCAGGGGCATCGTACGGACATAACCATTATAGATATATTCCTTCTGTTTTTCATTTTGCTAATGTTTGAAAGGGATTTACAATTTTTGATATATGTAGCAATTTTGTTTTTCGGAGGTATGAATCGTGGGGTCCTTATTCTGATATCAATAATAAAGATAATGAAAAGAATTGAGCACTTTTTATGCTATACTCTCAGCGTTGCATATTCTTTTCTCATTTTTGATAAAGTCACTAAGAACCTCAAACCTTCTATTGTTCTGTAGCTGTTGGCGTGTCACATAACCACTGTAGAGAAGTTACAGTAGGATAATTAACACAACGATTGACCAACAGGAGAGTATTCCAAACACGGTAAAATCAATGTAGGTGAACTAAAAGACAAAATAAACAGTGTATTATTAACGGACCATATTCCCTACTCTCCAAATTAAAATAAAATAACAGCATTGCCTGAATGGATAATTCATTTCAACAAATATTGAACCAAATAAACAATATTTTCTTTTATCATGGAAGCACGGCCTTTAGGGACTTGGTAAATATCTCTAGCTCTTTTAATCCCTCTTCAGGAGAGGCGGATTCACCTAACAACCTCACCATTGCACTGCCAACAATCACCCCATCAGCACCCCATCCAGCTATCTGTTATAGTTGCCACTTTTAATGTGCATGTATACAGAACAAATTATACACTGTAAGAACTATTCTATACCAAACTAGATATTTTTATAAGAGTGGGATCCATTGACAATGGGTTATTTTGACAACATTGACAATGAACTTTTAAATAAATACAAAAAATCTTAAAAATAAAAAAAAGTTTATAGATGTGTTCTTTTATCTATGTTCATTCAAATTTCATTCAATTTCATTTGATAGTCCATCAAAGACCATTAAATTAGAATCATTGCAAATTGTATGAAAATTTGATGGCCTTTGATAGACTATCAAACAATGATGAAATTGAATGAAATTTGAATGACCATCAATCTAAAAGTAGAAGAACACATCTATAATTTTTTTTATATTTAATTAGAGATCCATTGTCAAGGTTGTCAAAATAACCCATTGTCAACCGATCCCTTCTCTTTTTATAAAGATGCCATATGGTATTGCATATTCAAAGGTGGATGTTTTATACAGAAAAGCAAACAAAGAGGGACGGACATTAAAATTGCACTTCACTGCTACTGGTTCAATACTATACAGATTAACTAAAGAATACAGTGTGGTGCTACCTGCTGAACATGCTCTTGCTTTGATATGCCAAATCCAACTGCAACAGGTTTGCTTGTTACCTATCAAAACATTATAACCATTGAAATTAGAGATTATAGAAAAATAGAAAAGTAAAGGAATCAAGAAAACAAAATTTGAGAAGATAAAAATACGACCATAGATCCACAAAAGATTTGCACTTGCAATCTTTTGTTGGAACAATTAACCACATTACTATCCGTGTCTGAGCAACAAAAAGTAATAGAAAAAGGCTCTTTTAAGAACAATAGACTGCAAATACATTTGGCACTTCTTGAAGAAATTAGGGCATAAAAACCTACAGGTGCAAGTTTATTTTGGAGGGCAAGATGTACTGTTCCAATTCTATAAATGTGTAATGACAACTTGAACATTAGTTAGGTCAAGCATAAACTTTTCTTTTTTAGCAACAACAACAAAGGATAGAAAAAGGTGAAACCTGTTTAATCTCCTGAAGAAGTGATTGAACACGTGAACTAACGGATGTACGTGCACCTGTAACCCCAATCGAACTGACCTACATGGTAAATTAAGCTTTTGATCTGAAGTAACACGGCAAACTAATTTAATCTTTCAAGTTGCACCATAACTATATCATTGTTCTCTTAGCTCGTTTAAAAGATAGGGGAGATGAAAATATTATCATATCGGCTATCTGATTATAATTACACCAGATATTCGTTGTGTGTACAGGTAAGTGTCACCTACTTACACCAGATCCACAAAAGTAGAGATCAGTACAGGTGGCATACATGGCACTATGGTGTTAAATGATTTCACTATGGTGGCACACATGGCACTATGGTGTTAATTGCAAAGATAGTGAAGTTTCTTGATCATAAACATTATGGTAAAATTAGTAAGTACAACATTAGACAAGTAGGATAATTTACAAGGTAGATAAAGCCTTCAGCAGCCTCTGCAATGACCTTCATTCTCTCTGTTGGTGTAGTTGGTGTAGTAAGTAAAACCTAATAAGATAAATGAAAATTCACAAAAACAAAGACTAGAAAAAAAAATAGCTATTTACAATAGTTTACAAGCTGACAGGCATACATGTAATATTGGATGTTCAGGTTTCTCTTTTCAATCTCAACTTGGAGTAGGTAAAATTTGTATGAACAAATCAAATTTAGCTGAAATGTCATCATCACTGTGACAGTGCCACAATAGACAGTTTGGCAGGTACCACTCTGGCGTGGTGAGAAAATGAAGCAGACAGAAAAATCATACCAGCTCAATGCCATGTTTAGCAGCTTCACTCCTTAGAATTTCAGTCTCCTCCAAAGGCACATCTGGTACAACAAGACCTGAACCAACACAACATAAAACCATTTCATCATCACGGTCTGGAGGCTCAAAATTTCCCTCGTACCATTTGGAATTTTGGACAAAGATAGCAAAGCAAACCAAATCCGAACAACAGCTACAGTACTGGTGCTGTTTCCATACTGAAGAGAGTTCCTTTGCTCTCTATACTATGAGAAACTTCTAAAAAATAAACCCCTTTACTTTTAATATTTGCTTCAGTTAGGAAAATGGCCTGCCATTGTTATTGTTGAACAATATTGGTACTAAGAATATTAAATATAATTGTTGACAATAATATAACTACAAAATTAGTCATTAACTCAGGTGTTCACCAGTGCATAAATTAGAGGGTTCAAATCTAATTATCACTTAAGGTTAGTTTCATCTTTCCAATGTCATGTCTTTGTTACTATAAGCTAACAGTATTCTAGTGCCAACTGCCAACAACATGAAATATGTTTGAATATCTCAGAACAATGCAACAACAGAAGGGCAATACTTGCAAATACCATATATGAATAAATTTCATTTTTGAATTGAAATTAAAAAAAATGAAAACAAAAAATAGTAGTATTTCTAGGCATCATAAGAAGAGGCTAGAGACTACCATGAATGCCAACACCTCTAACAATGGTCATGAATGTTTCAACACCACGCTTCAAAATCATATTGTAGTATGTGAAAAGGGCTATTGGACATGACAATTCTGGTACAACCTATTAACAGATGGTTTTATCAAACAATTACAGAAGAAATAAGAAAAGAAAATAGTATGCCACATTGAAAATATCTCCAACTTCAATATAGTATAATTTCAGCAAAGGTGCATGCAGCAGTTTGCTACTTCAAACCAGTTTCATACAGATTAAAAAGTACAACACTCTTGCTTATTAGTCTCCAATATGTATTCATAATCATCCAAACGAAATCGAATGAAATATCAATAGATAACTGAAACAATAGTATCTTTATTTTCAGTTCCCTTCGACATATGGAGGCGATTTTCTTGATAAGACAACTTATGGAGAGACATCGAGAACGTAAGAAAGACTTACATATGATATTTATTGATTTAGAGAAAGCGTATGATAAAATTCCGAGAAATATCATGCGCGTGGCGCTCAAAAGGAAACTAGTCCCAACAAAGTACGTTACCCTTATTAAGGATATGTACACAAATGCGTGACTTGTGTCGAGCATGTGACGGCGAGTCCGATACATTTCCTATTAAGATAGGATTACATCAAGTGGTCGCATTGAGTCCATATATTTTCACCTTAGTGATGGATGAGATCACAAAGGACATACAAGAAGATATTCCTCGGTGTATGCTCTTTCTTGATGATGTGGTGCTGATTGACGAGAGCGAGACTGGAGTCAATCGAAACTAGAGTCAGTGGAGACAAACTTTAGAATCGAAAGGTTTTAGACTTAGTAGGACAAAAATCGAATATATGAGGTGTCGGTTCAATGGGGAAAACTTAGATGACGGAGATGTTAGTTTGGATGGACGAGTAGTACCCATGAATGACACATTTCGGTATTTGGGATCGATGTTGCGAGTGAAGGAGAGATCGATGAAGATGTTAGTCATAGAATAAGGGCCGATGGGTAAAATGGAGACAAACATCCGGTGTTCTTTGTGACAAAAGGTCCCAAACAAACTAAAAGACAAGTTCTACAGGACGGTGATTAGACCCGCGATGTTGTATGGCGCGCGTAATGTTGGGCTACAAAAGGACAACACATCCGGAAGATGAGTGTAAACGCGAAATGCGGATGTCATGCGTTGGATATGTGGCCACACAAGGAAAGATCGAATCGAAATGATGATATTAGGGACAAACTTGGGGTAAAGCACCAATTCAAGAAGCTAGTCCAACATCGTTTGCGATGGTTTGGTCGCATCCAACGAATGCCTCCCGAAGCATCGACGCAATGCGGTATTTTAAGTCGTCCCGAAAATACAAGAAGAGGAAGAGGTCGACCGAAATCGACACTGGGATTTGTTGTTGTTGTTGTTTCAATTTAATTTTCAATTTGGGCTGAAATAATTACTTATATAAAGCAACGATGCCAAGTTGCCAATCCATATCAAACTAAATCTGAAAATAAAAAATGGGACACATATATTCATATCACAACAGAAAAAAATTAACCAAACTGGAAGAATTACCTCTCTTAGCATGGAAATGACTGAATCAAAGTTCGTTCCTTTTGAAAGGGCACGTGTGGCAGCTGCCTAAGAAATACATAAAACAAAAGACAATAAACATTAACTTAGAATTGCAATTTGATAATGGCACCATTTTATTTGTGTGTATACTGATAATGGAAGGGATATAGAACCTGGATAACAGGACCGTCAGCTAATGGGTCTGAATATGGTATGCCCAGTTCAATCAAGTCCGACCCACAGGAGTCTAGAACCTTCAATGCTTTTGAAGTGGTCATCAAATCAGGATCACCAGCAGTTATAAAAGGGATAAGTGCAACCTGCACAATTACTCATTTTTTTTAATAATTTCTTAAGGCTATTATCTTTCTTTTAAGATTACTGCAAAAAACCAATCATTTTAGCATAATGTGAAGTCTCTTAAAAAATTAAGGTATCATTTTAATTCGTGAAATAAATCTGAAACTGCTACAACATCTACTGAATTATATACTTCAGTGTTACCACTAAAAAGTTTCACTCTCTGGAACAGAACCAAAGCTTCCTAGTTAGCAAATATTATCAATAAATAGATTGCTAGCAGTTAAATAAAAGTGCGTATGAATCACCATTTTTAATTCGGGATACCGCATAATTTCTCTTAGCACCCTCTTCTCAGACTGAAAGGGTAGGAAGACATATAGGACCAAAGTACATGCACAATAACGGAGACACGTACCCTCAAGTTTGACATACACGGAGAAAACGAGAGAGATTTACCTTGGCTTGCTCTCTGAGCTTGGTGAAGGTCTCAGTGATGCTCCTTGTCTGAGCGACCTCGAGAGAAACCATTGCACTAGTTGACTTGGGCCTTACTGAGAAGAGAGGATTCGAAGATGGATTGCGACAAGAAATGGTGGAAATGGATACTCTTTTAGAACGGAGCACGCAGAAGACGGGTTTAAGCGCGAGATACATCTGTTTGATGAAATGCCTCGCCCGAAATTCCTAAATACTGAAGTTCGGAAAATGTCTTATTAATTGTTGGTATAATCAATTAGGGCGGTAAGAAAAATATAATTCATAATTTAATTTTAATTTGAATTCAGTTCATTTAATTACTTTTCCGTCAGTTCGATTCTATTTTGATTCAATAACTTTTTAATGAATTAGTTTGTATTCGATTTGTAATAATTTGATATGCAGTTTATGTATATGTTTTAATTATTTAGTCAATAATATAATTATTTTATAATAAACCAATATGATATTGTTAATTTATTATTAAATTAAAAAATATTTATTTTTTAAATTTAAATTTAAAATTAATAAAATATTTATTATTTTATTTCTAATTATTTATGATAATATGAAAATAAATATAAAATTAAAATAATTGAGTTCATCTAGAATTGGATTTCAATTCGAGTTCATTTAGCTCAAGTTTAATTTAATTTAAATTTAATTTAATTCAAATTAATTTTAAATCAAATTAGCACAGAGTCTAGTTCAATTGCATTCGATTCATTTGCATCCTATAATAAAAAATATTATAAAGAAAAATATTCGGGTGATAGCATCGTTGATACTACAGTGATATCCAATTTTCTTATTTATATTAAGTGATTACAATAATATTTTTATTGTGTAATTTATATTGTACAATATTTTTACTATTCTACTTGAATACATTAATCTCAACTATAACTCATTTAATTTAAACAATATAATAATATAAAAAAAATAATTATATAATAAAGTCGTTGGTGTGAATAGTAACTCATATTTAATGATAAAATTAATATCGAAGATAATATCGATGATATTTATATATCAAACTATCATCTCTCTATTATAAAATATAATATCTTTTCTCAATTACAAAAAATATTTATTTCCAATTTTAAATTCACATAAGATCTTTCTTATCTCCCGGTTCTTTATTTAATCCAAAAATTATGAATTTAAAAAAAAATGCCATGTACTTATTATTAAAGGTTAAATGTCTCATTTGCCCCTTCAAATGATGACACGTTTATTATTTCTTTTGCTTTAACCCTGTCGTGCTTCAAGCAGCACATCATCTGAGCCGCTCTAATGTGATGTTGTAAATAATAGACACACACACAAAAAAAAAAAAGAAGTCTAAATCATGGATGTAGAAGTAAATTCATAAAGATTGGTCCTTTTCCAACCTCCTAAAATCAGGAGGCTCGCATCGATAACCTATAAAAGCAAGAGATCCATCATTTACAAAATATTTCTCCCCGCAATTCAATTTCCAACATCTTCTCAAAATTGATCTTGGGAATTCGACCACTAATTCTCGAGCGGTGGTACTTGATCAATTCCTGTTTCAATATCGCTGAGCGCCTTTATATGACTCACGAAAAGGTCCTAAAAAATACGAATGAATATAGTCGTCGGTTCCCTTGATTGAATGAACGACTATAGAAAAAGATAAATCATGTATAGAGATGTCAATTATTAATTCGATCCGATATTAATCTTTTGATCCGAATTGAATCGAGTCAACCCGATCCGATCCGATTAATTATATTTTTTGATTTAATACTGACTAAACCTTAAATATATATTAATTAATAATTATAAATTAATTAATATTTAATTATTTAAAAGAATATAAAAATAACTAATAAATATTTAATTATTTAAAAAAATATAAAAATAACTAATAAATATTTAATTATTTTACATGAGTCGGATATGGATCAAGTTTTTTTGACCCGGATATAATCGGATCGGGTTTGAATAAAATAAAATAAAATAAAATAAAATAATATGATCCGACCCATTAACACCTCTAATCATGCCTATTTTTACTTACCCAAGCCTGCCCTACTTTGTTTAATAGAATTTCATCTCCTCTCTTAGAAAACATTAATTTATTGTAAGTCGACCTATTCATATTGCATGTAGGGTGCAGATCAATTGACAATGGGTTATTCTGACAATTTTGACAATGAATTTTTATATAAATACAAAAAATAAAAAAATCTTATAGATATGTTCTTCTATTTATAGATTGATGGTGATTTAAATTTCATGCAATTTCATTATAGTTTGGTATTCCATCAAGGACTATCAAAATTTTATACAATTTGCAACGATTATAATTTGACAGTCTTTGATGGACTATCAAACGATAATAAAATTGTATGAAATTTGAATCACCATCAATATATAAATAGAAGAACATATTCATAAGTTTTTTTTTTCTATTTTTTTCTATTTTTTTCGTATTTATTTGAAAATTCATTGTCAAAATTGTCAATATAACCATTGTCAAGTGATCCCTTCTCTTTCATGTATGGCGTGCAACAATGTGATGAACGAATAATATGGTTAGTCCTTGTCGACGTATAGAGCAATGCTAAGCGATTAATCATTATGCGGTAGATTAATCGGATTTTTGTAAATAGTTTGACATTTATATTTTAATATATAAAATTATTAATATTAATAACTCCAATAAAAGCTAGTTATTTACACACTTGTAATATTTTTATTTATTAGTTTTATTTTAGAAATTATAAATAGAAACTAAATCTATAGTCTTTTCAGTTATTTAAAAAAAAATTCATGAATGTCCGATTGAGTAAAAAAATTAAAAAATAATTTTAAAATTAATGAAGTTTAGTTTATATAAAGTCTTTAAGTATCAAAATTAGAGTTCAGATAATATTTATATGATCTAAATGTATAACAACATGTAGTGCGAAGAAAATAATCGGCCGACTAATTAGTTTTGGGGATCAATTTTTACAACACTGCTTATATGCTCCAAGTAATAGGAATTAATATGCTTACACCAGGTCTTATTAGCTAACCTAAGTGTTGAACACACGGTCCGTTTTTTGCCCAACCATGTAGGATTTAGCTCTGTTTAAATTGTATAACTGTTTCTTATACTTTTTGTCTATTAAGTACATTTGGGAAAAAAAAACATTTTTTTGTCAATGAAATGATTGTAACAGGAACACAATTATTAAAATTTGTATTATTCAAAACAATTAAATTTCACGAGGATTTGAATATGAAAGTTATTTGTCATGACATATGAGCAATTTTAAATATCTAAAACAATAAATGAACTGGAAACGTTTTTAATTCAAAAAAATTAAATATTAATATTAAATTTATCATGTTCAATTCTAAAACGTTCTTTGTTTATTCTATTTTGATGTGATAATGTTGAAGTACTTAAGTAATGTGATAATGATATAATTATTATTTTTACTTATTTTTAATTACTAAGTATGCAAATGCATCATTTATGAAATTTAATGGCAGTTTATTTCTGGGTTAAATCGTTAGATGATCATCTCACCGTTAGAAGAGCTAAATATTTCAAAAACTTGATTAGAATTTATTTAATAATAGATTGAAATGTCCAAAAATCAATAATGATGAATAATAACAGACTGAAGTACAATTTGAGTTCAGTAATATTGATTGGTCTGATGATATGACATTTTTCTAACATCTTTTTTCGGAAAAACCTATATATTTTTTTTATTACTTGACAGTATTCATATTAATCCAACCAAATACCTCTATTCGTCAGAACTCAACTACTAACTGAGGCGGGGTGGGGAAGTGCGATAGCAGAAGCTTTTTCTTAATTAATAAAAGATTAATTAAGCACGGCCTATCCAACATCAGGAAAGTTGTGGCGTTGATGTGAAGTGAATAGAAGCAAACAGGTTGCAAAATGCCAATACAAGTCCTAGAGAAAACTTTAAACAGCAAGAATTATTAATAACTGGAGCCATAACTCGAGTCGCACCGACAACATACTTCTCTAATAAATAATTAATAATATAAAATTTTACATTAAAATTTTTAGTTACAATATTTTTAAATAATAAGTAATAATGATAATTATAATAATAATTATTATAATCAATGGGTCGGGTCGGGTTCAGGTCAGGTCATATTATTTTGACCCGACCCGAACCCGATCCGATTAAATTCGGGTCAAAAAATCTTAATCCATACCTGATCCGATTGGGTTACGGGTCGACCCGATCCGACCCGTGTAAAATAATTAAATATTTATTAATTATTTTTATATAATTTTAAGCAATTAAATATTGATTAATTTATAATTAATTTTAATTAGTATATAATTAGTGTAGATTTAAGTTTTAATTAGTACTAAATCATAAAATTACTTCAAAAATCATAATTAATCAGGTCGGGTCGGGTTGACCCGAACCCGACCCAATCCGATTTGAGTCAAAAAAATTAAACCCACACCCGACCCATTTATGTTCGGGTCATATCGAGTCGGGTCAGGTTCGGATCGGGTCGAATTAACCCGTCGGATCAGATCGATAATTGACACCCCTAATTACACCTTTGTTTTATTTGGATGAGGAGCAGAGAAATGTGGGGGAGTTTTCATTATTATTTTATTTAGTTGAATATTTAATAAAAGGTTAAATTAATAAAAAACATTTATTTAATTTCCCATAACCTCTTATAAAATTTATATTTTATTACTCCGAAATTAAAGTAACGAAAGTTACAAAATGAATTAAAATATAATATCTCTCTTCTTTTTTAAATTTTAGAGATGACAAAATCTGATTTGATCCGAAAAAAAATCAAATATATTCAATCCGATATAAAATTAAATGAACTATAATCAATCAAAATTAATTTAAAATTTTTAAAAAATAATATATAAATTGATTCAATCTCATCTAACTCTCATACAATCTAATTTAAAAAAAAAATCAAATCAATCCCGTCTAAACTCGAACTCGAACCCAATATGGCCCGCCGATGGCCACCTCAACTTTTATTTCATCTCGTGTAGTCGTGTGATCCAACATCCAAGCAGGATATTAGTGATATTAATTCCATCCCAACCGGTGCCCGATAGACCGATAGACGATGGTGACTCCAGCTAAGATTTGACGGAGAGATCATTGACTAATGACTATACTACAGAGAAGTTCACTCGACCATAATAACAGCTGAGATGCTACGTCAGATCCACCAATTAAAAGCACGAACAAGTCAAGTATTAGATGCACACAACTTGGCCAAGTTTTCGTTATCACAATTAATATATGGGATTGGGAATTTGGGATGTCACAAGAAGAAAACACGAAAAAAACGAAAAAAACGAAAAACAAGAATAAAGTGAAGACATGATGAGTATGACAATTTCCAAAGCCTCCCCCCCCCTCTCTCTTATGAAAATTCAATTCTAAGGTTTAAAAGAGGAAAGAGGCGCTTGACAAAAGTGAAATAACCTTCTCCTCCAATTACAAAGGCAGTTTCGTACGAACTCGTCTTACAAGTGCGTTGATTCCAGAAACTGATTCCCCAAATGGGCAAAGAAATGATCGCGCGCAGTTATGGTGGAATACACACGAATTGCTCGTTTTATGAGTTCATGTAAATTGTGCTTTGGGAGAAACTTTCGTGAGAAATGGGTCTTTCAGGAAATAGAAAACTGGAGGGAGAGAAAGAAGCGGTGGAGAGGGGAGGAAGAAGAACAACACAACCAATTTTAATCAATATCGGTGTTGCGATTGCTTGCTCCGTTGCTGGATATGTACTTTCTCAAATGGGAACAAGCACTCAGCCCAATTCGAGCCCGCCTTCTTCAGGTACGCTGATCAATTTCGTGGGCTTTAGCTCGTTGAGGTGATCATTTTTGTGCTTTTAGTTTGTTTATGCTAATTTGTTTATCATTACTGGGAGCAGTGATTCAGGAAGAAGAAGAGGGGAGTAGTTGCAATCTGGTACAAGAGAAATACAATTTTATGAATGTAAGTTTGGAATTTAAAACTTCTAACAATTTTGGTGCTGAAATACTCCTGCTATAGAATTTCAGGTCGTTGATATCGTTTTTGAAAAAAAAAAAAATCAAATTTTAGGGCTGAAGTAAAACGTTTGATAGGTTTTTGAAAATAAATAGCCTGATCAGGGTGTGTTGAATTTGCTTGAACTGAAAAAAGTTTGAGCCTAATTTAATGTTGTTAGTATCCCAAGCTTTATTCCAGAGAATAATTAGTCACTCATCCTAGAATCTCATGCCTAATTTTCTGATCATGTTTCATTTTTTGAAAGGAAACAACTCGTTCTGAAACTGAAATTGGTTCAACTGCTACTCATACTGCCATATCAGTCACATCTACTCTGTCTCCAACAAGTAGTAGCTTAGGAGATGAGGAAGGTTTCCTGTTACCAGAATTCAATGACCTTCTGCTAGAAGAATTTGGATCAAACATGCCAGATCCGTACCCAGACCCAAGCCAGAATCTGACCCAAATACAGTCTACTGTTGAAATAGATAATGAGATCTCCTTCCTGAGAAACATGGTTTCTTCCCTTCAACAGAGAGAGAAATCTCTTGTATTGCAAATACAAGAATTTTCCAATTTAAAAGCACAGGAAAACTCCATTTTCCAGCTTGAGAATCAATTAAAGGTTAAGGATGTCGAGACAAAACTGTACACATTAAAGATGGAGTCATTGTTATCTGAGAACCATAGTTTACGGGCCCAGCTGTTAGAAAATTCTAGAACTATGGTTGAGCTGGAGGAAGCGAGAAAGCAAATTAGGGTTTTGACAAACAGAGTGCAACTTCTGAGAGAGGAAGTGGAACTGATGCATAATGGAGAGGAGGAGAGGTCAAAGAGAATTAAGGAATTAGAAGAGGAATTGAAGCAGCTGAGATTGGTTAAAGCACAATTGGAGGATGAAAAATTGGAATTAAATCGGCAACTTGAATTGCAGAAAGTGGACTTACGGTTTGACCCAACTTTCCACACAAGTAAAGAGGTATGCTGATCTTAACTGAACCCAATTTGGTGTTGTAGAGAAGCTATATTTTTGAACTGACCATAACCAGTGATTATATACCCTCTTTAGTTGTTGACTGAGTACCATTGTACCCAAGTAAATGTAATATTCAGCCAAGATTTTTTTTTTTGGGGGAAGAGTGAATTCAAGATTCACCGATTCCATTTTAACATGAAATCATATAAGTAAAATATTCAGCCAAGAGTTATAATACATGTTCTTTACCAGTAAAGTGGGTCAAGTGGTGCTTTGTGGGTAGGTTGCCATCAGTTATTCAGTTGTCAATAAAAGGTTGAAATGGTATCCAGCACATAACTCTCCAGTCATTAATACATTTTATCCTCTGCAATTTCAGATTGAGGCAATAGATGAAGCTAAAAACCTCAGAGAAGAAATTGAGAAATTGACCAAGGAAATTGAACAGCTGAAAAACAGCCGGTGTGCGGATCTTGAAGAACTGGTGTACCTGAAATGGATAAATGCATGTCTGCGGTATGAACTTCGAGATCACCATCCTGATCATGGCAAAACCCTGGCGCGTGACCTTAGCATGACAATCAGCCCCAGTTCAAGACAGAAAGCCAAACAGTTAATACAGGATTATGCGTGTGACTCAGGACCAACCTTCTTGGATGATTCTAACTGGGAACATTCCTCAGACTCTTCTGGAGATTCCTCCAAACTTAGCAACTCCAACAAAGTGAAACTGTTGGGGAAGCTAAAAAATTTGGTCTTCGGAAAAGATCAGAAAAGATTCAGAGAGTGGAGGATAGCCCTAGGTTCAGTTTTTGGGGAAGTTCCTCGTCTGGCATGACTGAGGAATTAGCATTACCATTTCATTTACAGAGGCCGTTGGATGAGCAGGATAAATTGGCACGGTCTAAATCAGATGCTGGTTTAGGTTACAGAAGGAAAGATATAGTGCCAATAAAAGAGGGATTTGCTGGAAATAGTTATGATGGAACTGAGATTCCAGAAAAGACACATCTGAAAAAGCTTGCTGCTGCTCTTGAGGAGGATCCAAGAAAAAATATAAATAGACGAGCAGCTTCCTTTTCTTATACTACTTTCAATTCTTTTGCTGTTGAATAGAAAATAAAAATGAAACTAGACGGAGAAATAGATATGATGGTTGTGAGAGGAAAAAATTCTAACTCTGTAGATTCTGTTTCTTGGTGGGGCTGTATATAATTCTAACACAGCCATACATAATTTTGTAGGGATCAGAGATTCAATGCAAATTACTGTGAATAACTAGGTATCATCTTAGTGTTTGATGCTACACACTAATATATTAATATAATTGGTTCATAGGTTACTAATTATTTCATTACTACTCTGCAGCAAGGTCTTTACTATTTTTCTTAATCTCTCTCTGCAATGAGTTGATAACCACCTCGACCAATTATAGGAAAATAGTCGAAAAGCTTTCTATAATTTTGAACTGCTCAACGTCCTGAAATAGGTTTCCAGACTTAATCTTGAGCATTTATTCTGAATCAGATGGAGTCCAGATATGCTTGGAAAGTTACAATCTCCTTTTAGTATTTCTGTTTTTGCCCTTAAATTACATATACATCTGTAACATCTCCCCTTCCCCATCCCTCCCCTTCTGCGATCCCAGATCTCTTCCAGCGCCATGCGTCCCCTAGCCAAGCACTGCCACCCCATGAGACATTCACCCTTCTACGATGGTGGCCTTTGAGACATTCACCCTCTCTCGACGTTGCAAGAGAAAGGGACGGACTCCAAAAAAGGTCTTTGGCCCCAGGAAAGATAAGACCACGTTATGCAACTCGAACCTGCTAATTGCTCAGTAAAAGAAAGGCAGACAAGCCAAGACTGAGCAAGACTCTAACCTCTTTTTCCATGTCGGAGGTCAAATTCAAGTGGGGATTTTACTCTGCTTTAATGAAGATTCCAGTTCCATATTTCCTTATTTCTTCCAAGTGAAACGGACATGTAAAATAGAAAAGTGAGTGCCTGTTCATACTGTTGCTAAGCGCCTGTATCAGAGGAATTTTGTATTTTGAAGAGGAGAGATTTTTAATAAGCACAGTTTTGTCAATATAAAAAATATTATATTTTGAAAAGGTTTATACACTGAGGATGATAATTAACTAAATAAATAGATGTTACAATGACATTAGACAAAAGAGAAATTTTCGGATGATATTTTATTAATTTTGAATTTTTAGAGTGGTATGAAATCAATCTCCCCTGATATCAAACCAATCGGACGGTCTAAATGTTTAAAATCGATAGAATTTAGGTAAGAGATCTCATAGAAGACGATTTCTGAAAATCAAATTGGTCTGGTAGGTTGAATTTTATTGAGAAGATAAAGCCAGGCCGAATTAACAACAGATTCAGTAATCTAAAAGAAAAGCCTAAGGTTACTATACAGGCTTTCCTTTTAAAAGGCCCAAAATGGTTTTCATCTGTTATGAGATCCATTTCACAAGATCCATGTATATATGTTGAATCATAAGAAAGCCTCAATGGAGTGGTCACAGTCACAGATGGAAACGGCTGAAACAGTAAAAATATGTAAATAGAAGAAGTGCTAATTATATTTGAAAAATAAAATGGAAGGGGTTTCTGCAGTAATGATATTTTGTTAGTTGGCGTTTTTTCAAGGGACTCAGACCCAAATAAAATTTGTATTGGACTAAACAGAGTTCTTTTGTTCTCAAGAAAAATAATCTTTTTTCTTTGCTTTATACATCGTCCAGGATTTATTATTTAAATGTATATAATTTATCCTTTTTTCCTGTAAAAAAGAAAAAGAAGGGAGATTAATTAACTCCGTGTTGGTCAAAAGCAAGACAAAATTTTCTAAACCGCATGTCAACATCAGTCTTTTGAAAGATGTTATTCAAATTTCAAAATTAGAATTGTGAACATGTATTCTGATCATTTAGATAAAATATGTTATGTATATGTATTAAATTTGGATAAATTTGTATGTAATACATTTATCAATCCATAAAATAATACAAAAAATTTAACAGTGAGGGTTCAATTTAAATATAAATTATGTGAAATTTTAAACACATCTTATCTAAAAAAAGTCTGGAACACAGGATGATGCCACTATATATGTAATTGAAGAAAATTATTTATTTTGTATGTAATAATTGGATGTATACAATTTAGATACAGCTTGAAAGTTTCTTTTAAAAGAGAAAAATGATTGGATGCCCCAACCGCCCCTACTATCTTTGAAAAATGACCCCTAAAAAATTAAATCATGTGAGCCCTTATGCAAGAGATGGTGGGTTTATTTGGGGGGGGGGGGGGGGGGCATTAGGCATATAGCAGCATAGCGTCCTTTGAAATATAAACGTAATGCATGTGATCCTAGAAAGTGAAAATCACCCAGACAGGTCTTCAAGATATTGCACTTCGACTGTGCAAATAACCAAACAGTAGTCGTGTCATTATCTACTGGATTTTGACACAGAAATGTTGGATTTTTGCTGAACCGGATCACAGCTAGAGTATTTTCTATGGGAAGAGAGATATGCTTGTAGCATCAGCAGAGATGGGTACCAACTAAAAATAGGAAGAAATCTACTAACGCTGAGTATGAAATCGTCTTTTTTCTCATAAAAATCTCACGAACGGTCCTTGCACGGAAACCATCATGCCAAAATCGGTGTGCTGCGTCATGAGAAAATTTGAAATCCTTTTCCCACCGTGACCTTCCCAAATCATTCATCACAGATTAATGTGCACCTTTTTAAAGAGGGAGCATGAAAGATACTACGCCCTAGTTTGTTCTGTCCTTCCTACAAACTTGTTTAACCTTTTTTGTAAAAAAATAAAGATGCCTGACCAACTTGGAATTATAGACATATGAATTGGACATAATTTTCAAGATTTTAGTCATTTAAATTCCTTTATGTTTTCATCTATCCTATATTTTTAATCTCTTCTGTCATAATTTTGATCGGACATTTTCTGTATTTTCACACTTCTCTTTTGGTTTAAACAAAACGTGTTTGATAGGTCTAGGATAAAAAACAACACAAAAATTAAATATTTATTATTATTTTTAGAGCTATTTTTTTTTTTAAAAATTCAAAAGAGTGCCTTAAAAAACTCAAAATGCTCTAAATTTTTGTATCCCACAAGATTTTCATATGAAGAATTTAATGAAAAATCATAAATTAGAATTTTTGAGACATTAAAATATATTTTTTTGACGCGTTTGCATGTCGACTAAAATGCAAATATTTTCACAATAGTCTCTCTCTCTATATATATATAGTGATGCTATGGTGCTTCGCGAAGTACAAAATCTTTTGTGCTTCGTGTCCGTATCTCGAATTTAAATGTTCAAACGGCCGATCCAAACCGTTGAACACCATCTTCATATTGAATTATCTTTGGAGATCAAATTTTATATTTTTTTGAATTTTTTGCTATTTTTTAGATGAGTATAAAATCACTAGTTTTGGATGGTGCAAAAATCGTTAGATCAACAAATTTTGTACCCATTTAAAAAATAGCAATTTTTTTTAAAAAAATATATAATTTAATCTCCAAGGATATTTCAATATGAAGATGATGTTCAACGGTTTGTATTGGTCATTTGAATTTTTAAACTCAAGATACGGACGCGAAGCACAAAAAATTTTGTGCTTCGCGAAGTACCATAACATCACTCTCTCTCTCTCTCTCTCTATATATATATATATATATATATATATATGCTAGGGTGCTCCATGGAGCACCAAACCTCTTGTACTTCATGTTCGTATCTCGAATTTAAAAGTTTAAATGACCGATCTAAACCATTGAACATGATCTTCATATTGAATAATTTTATATTTTTTTAATTTTTTTTGCTATTTTTTAGATAGGTACAAAGTTTGTTGATCTAATGATTTCTGCACTATTCAAAACTAGTGATTTTGTACCCATCTAAAAAATATAAAATTTGATCTCAAAAAGATATTTCAATATGAAGATCACGTTCAACGGTTTGGATCGACCATTTGAACTTTTAAATTTGAAATACGAACGTGAAGTACAAGAGATTTGGTGCTCCATGGAGCACCCTAGCCTATATATCTCTCTCTCTATATATATAGTCTATGATGCTATGGATCAGTTCTTCAGTCTTAAAGTCTAAATGGTCGATCCAAACCGTTCAAAATAATTTTTGTATGAATATCTAGATATAGACCAAAATTTATAATTTTTATAATTTTTTAACTATTTTTTAAATGATTAAAAAATTACTTCCTTTAGATGGTTCAAAATAATTAAATCAAGTGATTTTTCAACCATATCAAAAATAGTTAAAAATTCTAAAAATTATAAAATTTTGTGTTCAAAATTTTTGTCGGATGTGGAATTTTTGTAGAAGTTTTATTAAATATTTTGCTTATTTAAAAGGCAAGTATATTAAAACAAATACAATAATATTTGAAGTTACTGGGGTAATTGAGTAGGTCGGGTCGGGTTCATTTAACTTTTTGATAAAGATTGGATCGGGTCGAATTAGGTCAGGATTGATCGGGTTGAGTCAATTTGAGTATTGACTTTTTCACATTTTTAGTTGATTTTAATTAAATTACATACCATTTAATCTCAGATTGGATCTAAAACAAACCGGGTTAGTTTGACTTTCTAACAAATTGGAATGGTTCGAGTCATAAAAAGATCTGATTGAGCAGATTTGTCGGATAAGATCAAATTTTATCAGCCCCTACTTGCAGGTATATACCTTATTTATAAGAAATGCTTTACTCCAAAAAAAATATATTGTTTGGTACTCTAAAAATTAAGAAAATTAAATCAATGTATTGTGAAAACTGATTAAATCCTTGACTTCAAATTAACATTATGTACTAACAAATTAATTAATCTTGTTTGCAAATTGATATTTAATACCAATGATTAGACCTCAATTAGTAGGGAAAATAAGTGTTCGTCTCTCCCTTTATCTTTCTTTTGACATATGATGTCGCCTAATTAACAACATTATGATTAAATTATCTTTGTGTGGAGACGATATGCATGTAAGGAGTACCTCCAGTTTATAGAGATACATTGAATTAATTAAATCAAATTCCATAGTAAACTGTGAACATTAATCTGGTTGCCCTTCATTCTTTTTTTTGGTAAAAGACTAAAAGTGAATAAAAATGCCCAGATTTTGTTAAAAATAATGGTGGATATTAAATTTTGAGATAACAGAAAAGATGGATGGAACTAATTTTTTTTATTGTAAACTCTTATGTATTTCTCTCACCTACAAAACAAATTATAAGCCTTTATATAGGTCTAAACAAAAAAAAAATCTAGAAAGTCGTATTAAAAATAGAATACTAAACAGCTGTTGTTTCAGCTGATACATATTTACTAAAATAACTATAACTTTCTATTGAGAACTCCAAAAAAACTTGAGACTTGAACCATTGGAAACTAAACTTCAAGAGCTTTCAGATCATATGTCATTTACTCAAATTCACTTTCATTTGCCCCTTCAAATTTGCTCATTAATTATCCATAAAAATCTACTAACTACTGAATTCTAAGAGTTCAATTTATTTTTCCACTAGACTTAACATTATTAATGATAATTAAGTTTATATTTCAACACCCCCTCTTAAACTTAATTTCTTTCCCATACTTCATGCCGAGAAGATTCTTAAATTTTTTAAACTTTATGGTTGGCAGTGACTTTGTGAAAATATCCCTAACTTGATCTTCACTATTCACATGTATCATCTCGTCTTTCTTCTCCTTCACTTGCTCTCGAATGAAATGAAATTTCACATCGATATGCTTGCTTCTTTTATTATGGTCTGAATTCTTTGCTAAATCAATTACGGACTTGCTATCCAAATAGATTTGCGTAGCTTCATCTTACGAGAAATTAATCTCCTTAAGTAGCCTTCTCAACCAAATTGCATGACACACACATGTCGCTGCCGCGACATATTCCACTTCACAAGTCGAAAGTGTCACGATTGGTTATTTCTTTGAAAGCCATGTGAAAGCCATATCACCCATGTAAAATACAAATCCGGATGTGCTCTTTCTATCATCTGTGTCTCCACCCCAATCACTATCTGAATAGACAACAATTTTAAACTTGTTATCGAATGAATTATAAAACAAACAAAGGGATAAAGTACCTCGAATGTAACAAAGAATTCATTTGATAGTCTTCCAATGTGTTGATCTCGGCTCCTCCATGTACCGACTTATCAAACTGACTGCATACAAAATATCCAGTCTAGTGCATGTCAAGTATCTCAAACTATCAACTAGACTCTTGTATAAGGTTGTATCAATCACCTTTCCTTTATCATGCCGAGATAACTTAACGCCACAATCAATCGACGTCTTAACCGGTTTGCAATCCTTCATTTTGAACCTTTTTAAAATTTCCTTAGCATAAACCTCTTGTGAAACAAAAATGCCTTCATCTCCTTGCTTTATCTCAAGAACAAGAAAATAGGACATAAGCCCTAAACCCGTCATTTCAAATTCACTCTTCATAACCCTTTTAAACTCATCAACCATTTCATAATTACTATTTTTAAAAATTAAGTCATAAACGTACAAAACCACAACCAACATATCTCCATTTTCATCCTTCACATATAATGTATGTTCATAATGGCATTGCATAAACCCGTACAATTTAAAGTTGATCAATCAGAGTATTCCAAGCTCTAAGAGCTTGCTTTAAACCATACAAGACCTCCTTTAATTTTAATACTTTACATTTATGACCCTCTTTCACATATTCGGGGGTTGCTCAATGTACACTTCTTCCTCCAAAATATCATTAATGAAGGCTGACTTGACATCCACTTTGATTGAGTCGAAAGAGAAATTAAAAGTCGAATTATCTTCATTCGAGCCACTGGTGCAAATACCTCATCATAATCGATACTAGCTTGTTGCTTGTAGCCTTTCGCCATCAATCTCGCTTTGTGTTTCTCAATTTCACCTTGAGGGTTCATCTTTTTCTTGTATACCCATTTGACACCAATGACCTTATGATCTTTGGGAAGAGAAGTAAGCTCTCATGTGTCATTTCTCTCGATTGCACGCATCTCATCATACATAGCAGCTCGTCATTTATCATCTACAATCGCCTCTTCAAAAGAAATATTATCACCTTGAGCCATAAGACACACCAAATGCAACTCATTTGTCGCCTCGTACAAGTCACGTATGCTTCTTGTTTTTAGTATTGATGTCTCGTTATTCGATGAAGACGCTTTATGTGTTGTAATTATTGGTGCCTCCTCATAATTGTTGAATGTCAACTTTGACATGTTCATCGGTATGTGCAATTCATCACTTGTCTTCTCATGATAAATTTTCATCATAGTATTTCAATCTCACATTGCTTCTTTATTTACCTGTACATCATGACTAATATGCATCTTTTTGTTAGTAGGATAAAAAATCTTATATGCTTTAGATCTCTCATCATATCCAATAAAGATCAATTTCAAACTTTTATCATCCAATTTCACACGTCTTTGATCCAGAATGTGTGCATATGTCCAAATATCTTTAAATGAGACAACGTCGGTTTGACACCACTCTAAGCCTCTTGCGGTGCTGTATACTCCAAACTTGTTGTCTTGCACCAATTTAGCAAGTAAGCTGCACAATCCACTGCTTCTACCCAAAACTCCTTTGACAAGTTCTTACTCTTGAGCATACTTTGGACCATGTCGAGAATAGTCTGATTCTTGCATTTCGTGACTCCATTTTGTTATGGTAAGTATGGCACCGTCAAGTGACGTCGAATACCATGTTCTTCACAAAAAGAGTTAAATACGACTGAAATAAATTCACCGTCTCTATCTGATCTCAAAACTTTAATATAGAAGCCACTTTGTTTCTCGACAAAAGCTTTAAACTTCTTAAAAACTCTAAAAGCTTCTGATTTTTCTTTCAAGAAATAAATCTAAGTTTTTCGAGAGAAATCATCAATAAAAGTTATAAAATACCGATTCTCACCAATTGAGCTTGGCTTGATCGGCCCGTAAATATCAGTATGCACCAATTCAAGAGGCTTATTTGCTTGATATTTCGCCACTTTTGGAAAACTACTCGTTGGATGCTTGCCAATCACACATCCTTCATAAAACTTATCAAGAGAATCAATTATTGGTAATCCATGCACCATCTTCTTCCTGGTCATTTCTTTTAACCCTCCAAAATTCACGTGTCAAAACCTTAAATGCCATAACCAATTTTTATCTTCCACACAAGCCTTTAAATATGTTACTTCAATATTCACCAAATTCAACTTAAACATTCTATTCTTGGCCATTTCAACTTGGGCAATTAACCAATTACTTTGGTCTCATAAATGAAGAACTCGGTCTTTCATGAACACTGTGTAACCATGTTCTAATAATTATCCCAAACTCAAAATGTTACTCTTCATTTTTGGGATATAATACACATTTGAAATAAACTTTTGTGTTTCATCTTTCAACTTAATTAAAATATTACATTCACCTTCTACACACACTTTGAAAATATTACTAAAAGAAACATGACCATTTGCTATCTCCTTCAACTCGGTAAACATATGCTTGTATCCGCATATATGGTTGCTTGCACCTGTATCGAGATACCACACATCCTCTTTTTCGAGATAATTCTCCTTATTCGCTAATAACACCACATCATTATTCTCTATCTCCTCCTTTGCTACAAAATTAGCATTTTCTTCCATCTTCTTCTCATAATAACACTTGCTTGCATAATGACCATATTTAGTATAATTATAACAATCAATATTGTACCTATTTGAGCGACCGCCTCTATCACGACCGCATCCTCTACCAAGTGTATTATTATTATTATTATTATTATTTTTATTATTATTATTATTGTTGTTGTTGTTGTTGTTGTTGTTTTGTTGTTGTTGTTGTTGTTGTTGTTGTTGTTCCTTTCTTCATTTTTATCTTATCCACGACCGCGACCACGACCTCTATAGCCTCCACGACCTCGACCACGTCCTCTACCTCTATCACCATGGCTTGTTTTCTCTTCCTTAATTGTAGCCTTCACTTGCAACACTTCTTCAAGTAATTTTTATTTTTTCTTCTTCTTTCTTTGTTCATGAACCTCCAAAGAACTTGTGAGATCATCAATGATCATTTGCGCTAAGTCTTTCGACTCTTCAATAGCACACACCATATTTTCAAAGTCATTAGTCAAAGACCGCAATATCTTCTCCATCACTCTTGCATCGGTTAGAGTCTCACCATTTCATTTTAGTTGATTGACAATATTTTACACCCTTGTTATGTAATCAGATACATCTTTGGACTCTTTCATTTTCATCGCCTCAAGCTCGCCGCGAAGAGTTTATAGCCGAACTTACTTTACTCAGTCAGCACCTTTGTAGGACTTCTCCAAAACATCCCATGCCTCCTTTGATCTTGTCGCACTGGTAATCTTCTCAAAACCAGATTCATCAACCGCTTGAAAGAGGAGATATAGTGCAGTTTTATCTCTCGTGCGGGTCTCTTTGAGCACCTTCATTTGATTCACTATCATGGCGACAAGAGCAGCGGCGTTCGGCTCATTATAGCCCTTTTCAACTAGATTCGATGCATCTTGTGCATCGAGCAAGATCTTCATTTGTATACTCCAATTTTCATAGTTGTTCTTTGTAAGACGTGGCATCGAAATTTGCTCAATCGATGTCACGGCGGAGTTTGCCATGGCTCTGATACCACTTTGTTAAAGATAATTGTGGATATTAAACTTTGATATAAGAGAAGAGATGGATGAAATTAGCCTTCTTTTTATTGCAAACTCTTATGTATTTTTCTCACCTACAAACAACAGATTATACGCTTTTATATAGGTCTAAACAAAAGATTTTTTTTTTAAATTTGTATTAAAAACAGAATACTAAACAGCTACTGTTTTAGCTGACACATATTTACTAAAACAACTATAACTTTCTATTGAAAACTCTAAAAGACTTGAGACTTAAATCATTAGAAATTAGACTTCACGATCTTTCAGATCATATATTATTTACTCAAATCCACTTTCATTTTCCCTTCAAATTTGCTCATTAATTAACCATAAAAATCTGCCAATTGCTGAATTCTAATGATAATTAAATTTTTATTTCAACATATTTCATTGAAATCCTAAAAAAAGCCCTATTGTGGGCCAACCCACTTTGATTCGTTTTTAGCATATGTTGATACCAAACCACTGGTATTCAATTAAACACAAGTACAATAAGACTATTTTGCAGTGACTAGAAAATCTACCACAACAGACATATCAGTGTCAAAAAGAGTACAATAACTTGCATAAAAAAACACAGAGATTAGAATCTTGTTGCCTTCTCATTTGTGAAAACTAGATCAGCTGAAAATTTACTCAACCTGATCATATCTTACTGGATTAATCTAAATTTTACATCCAATATGCTCTACTTATAAACTAGTCATCACGATTAACTAATCAGTCATACTCTTCTCTCCAATTAAAATATAGTCATATATCCTCCAACAAAGATGTATATATATTCAGCCCTGGAGCTAGAAATCCTTTGGGGTCGTATTTCATCTTCAATTCCACAAATTTACCCCATTTGGGACCGTAGTGCTTCATCCAACCTTCTTTGGTCGTATAATGTGGCATGTACTGCTTGAAAGCAATGCCTTCCATGGTGCAGAAGTCTAGTATCTTTTTGTTTTGGTCCAACATTTTTTCTAATTTTTTGCCTGTTGCCGAACGCAATATGCCGATGGTATAGAAAATTTCTTCATCTGGAATCATGACTGACATCTCATCATCCCACCTATTGAACACACCAGAAAATTAATATATCTACTACTGCTCTACTTAATTGGTGTTTTTGATTTCAAGAAAAAACGTTCTTTCATTGGGCAATGCTGAGATATATAAAAATTGACAAATAATGGTAATATTTAAGCTATATATGTAATTGAAAAGCATCTTTTAAGCTATATGTAATTGGTGGAGACTGGAGAGCGTTATTTTATTAGCCAGCTGGCTCCCTCTTTGCTTGGGCTCAGTTGCGCGTTTGTTGTAAGCTATGCATCTGTACTGCTCTGACTAATTTGCTTAATAGAAGTAGCCTAAGCCTAAGGGCATTTGAAGTTGAAAAAAAAGGAAAAGCATCTTTATCTCTGAAAAAAAATGCAACTGAAAGAACAAATGAAGATAAGTGCAATCCTGAAGCTAGTTGCCAAACTACATCCTTAATTGCAGGACCTGTGTAATTAAAACGAGAAAATTCATTTTCAAAAAAACAATCTTACTTCTTTTTGTTCATTGGGTAGATTAGAATGGGACCCATGACCTTGTCCTTGCTAAGTATCCCTTTAAAGACCCCAGCATCAAAGTCCAGAATTCTTGATTTAGGTACAAACAAATTCAACCATGGATGAGGCACTTGCCATTGGCCAGCCTGGCGCAACTTCAGCTCTCCATCATGTACCCGGTCAAGGAATTCGACGTAGGTTGCTTCTCGTGCAAACACAAACCCCGGCACAAAATTTAAATCGTCAAGTAGAAGCTTAAGTTCCTAATACAAGAAAAGAATAATGTCAGCAATAAATAAAATTATTCATAATTATTTCTTTTTTCTTTTTAATTTTTTAATTACTATGAAAAGAATATCCTATATCTTCTTCAAAGACAAAAACTACTCTATTTACGCAACCCCACATTGGTTCAGTTTACTAGTTTATTGAATTTATAGAATGTTTTGTGTTTTGTTGTTAAGAATGATGTCAGTTGAGCAAGTACGCCGTAGACGTCATGGAAAAAATACATACCAAAATCTTAATTAGTACTCTGTTCTAACATCTAATTAACTGTTCTTAAAAAGGGAAGGAAATTGCGGAATTTCCTTGTTATACATATTATTTGAGTTATTAAATTTAGAAAATTAATATTATATCAACTATCAAGTTTGACAACTCTGCTCTGATATCTCTTAGCAGTTCCAATTTTCTATTAGGTTAAATAACATAATCAACAATCAGTGTTTTATGGTAAATTATGACCGGCTGAGCCAACACTAAAATAGATTGTTCCTATTGAATAGACGGCTAAGTAATGCTGGTGTTCCAAACTTTACATGTGCATGCTTCTGTGGAACTTCACGTTCATACATGAAAATTTGAAAAATAAAACTACAAAGGAGTATCACAAGTGTCGGTTCTCCGATGTAAGTTTGTTTGTATACATATATGTAGGCTGAGAAAATGCCAGCTTGAAGTACTAGGTCGCTATCCTCTCAGATTTTGTGTTTTGGATTTATTCTGTACAGTCTCTCTAGGCCAATGAGGCCTACATGTACTGGAGTCTGGAGATACTGTTAATACCTGTTTGTTTCTGTTCTAAAAATGTTAACCAGACTGTATATATATATGCCTAAAATTTTTGTTTGTCTGCAGCTACTGCTAATAAAAGCTGTAACGCAGTATGCATCAGTGTGTGCAGCAGCAACAGCATCGACAGAAAATTTGACCGATGCATCCAATCAAATTTTGTTAGTTTTGACAAATGGACGGTACTATCTTACTCGAGTGATACCTTTGAAAAAGAAAAGATTTGGCAGTGGCGCAGTGCCACGTGTAGCTTATAGTCTGATCGAAGCAGGTATCTTTAGGTGCCATATATGAAAAAGAGAGATTAAATAAAATGGGAAAAAAAAAAGCACGTGCCTCGTATCTTACCCATTGTGGGATCGAATCCTGTGTGCTAGTCTTATGCATTAGGTCTTATTGTACGACATCGTACTTGGTTTAACTGACCTACTTAATCAGTAAGTAATTAATTAATGTTGGAAAGAATTGATGTTCTCAAGTTCATTGTATTTTTTAACTACAAAAAATATTGAACTTTTTCTTGGAAAGAAAATAAGGAATACTATAGTTTATATCGAATTTTCTTACGTAAAAATGGACCTCAAGTATATAAGTTGATATTGATTATATCACTATCTGATCGAATTTATTTTCCGAAGAATTTCTGAAACCATATCCGTATTTGTATACATTTTTTTGAGAAATGTATATGCATACAGTAAAATGAGTAAGAAATTAATATGGCCCCTGCCATGGACAAGCTTTACAAATGTGCTACAGAGAGTATACCACTTTAGAAAGTACATATATGTTATTCTTACTACAGTTAAGATCTTCATATATTAACTAGAAAAATGATATTCACTTTACTTTCTTCACTCGAAAAAACATATTCACTCCACTTCTGGAGCAGAGTTTTTGTTCCAATATTTTCAGAACTTCAAATTTAAATAAATTCCTTTTGTTAAATTTGAATTAAAAAAAAACACAGCTGGTAAACTACTTTCTAAAATTCTAAACAATAAATAATTCTTTGCAGTTACCTGATCTGCTTTACCAGCTATTTCTCCATCGTAACCAATGACCAATTCGATGCTGTACAGAGCTGTGAGCCCCTGCTTGGTCATCAGCTGTGCTATTTTTTCAATATCATCCTTTGAGAAAAAGGAAGAAGACCTCCAACTGTCAATCAGACCCTGCTCCATCAAAAGAGAACCCTCCAAGTATTTCAGAAACTCAGCGAGTTCGCTATCTTCAACTGAAATAAGGTGCTCCTGATCTCTTGTAAAGGCCACTATGTCGATGTACATGAGTCGAATCCATTTTACCTTCTCCGGTGCAGGTGATAGCGGTATACGTGCCCGTGTTATGATCCCAAATTGGCCAAGGCCACCTAGCACTGCATTGAATAGATCCTGGTTGTGCGTCTTGGAGCAGGTCACTTGCTCCCCTGTACCTGTTATTGAAATACAGCATGTAGAGATGAATTTTTCAAATAATTTTATTGCAAAAACATTAACAAATATTTTCTTGTGCATAAATTCTGTAGAATTTTGTCAAATTCAGTTGCTGCACGTAAAATTTGAGATCAAGGAATTTACAGTTAATGAAGTGAAATTGAGAAAATTATTTGCTTTTGTGAGCCAAATTACTTCATAGAAAATTAGCAGAATATATGTTATCAGACAAATTTTCCTTATTTTTGTCTCTGAAAATAACACAACAATACTTAATTGTATTAAGCTGTCAGCACATTGTGAAAACGTGGGAAACACTCCTGTTCAAATTTATTTAGTAGTATTATGCATAATTACCTGATCTTTTATGTATATGCATCTTCTTAACTATATATGTATGCCATGAAAAGCATCATTCCAGTTCATGGGTGATGTGACCGTGTACGTATATAGTTCAAATTCTCTACATCTTTTGTGTACCACTAAAACTAAAATTAACTTTAAGTGTTTTCATGAAACGTGAGTAAGGACAACAAATAAATCATGCAAGACACATAGAACTAGAAAATCTAGCTAGCGTTGGTAACTTATGATATGCTTATACAAGTATATAAAGATAGTGGAAATAGACTAGAAATATAGTACTAAATAAACACGAAAAAAACAGGGTGGAAGTTAATTGTTAATGAATGATTTAGTGTAAAAATATAAAATTAAAATGAGCATCAGAATCAATTTTTGTGGTTACTAGATATGCATGCAACACATATTTTAACCAAACAGAAATAAAAATATGCACACTTTAGAGAAATTTGTAACATATTACCAGTAATGACATCCAATTCGAGTACATTTGATATCTGAGGGCCATTTTGGAATGTCTGGCCACTGATTCCTCCGACAGACAGGGTCCCACCGACAGTCAGATATAGATAGTCAGTCCATGAGTTTGCTCCTAGACCATGTCTGTGTGCCACATTCAACAAATCGATCCACAGCTGCTCTCCTCCCACATCTACATACTGGTTAGCAACTGATATGTTTATTCGGTTCATGCAACCTTGACCTAGTGATTCCATTTGTATGACAACTCCATCTGGGCATGATGTTTGGCCACTGATAGAGTGGCCATGACCACGAGGTGAAACAAAGAAAGGGGCAGAATGAGTATATGAAAAATGAATAAGAGCCGCAATATCACAAGTGGATGAAGGGTAAAATACCGCGGCCGGGATTGATTTTGTCATGTTGCCAAAATCAGATGCGACTGACATGACTGATTGCTTGTCTGTAAGTATTTTTGATCCAATTTCAAGAGAAAATAGTTCTTCGGGCAGAGACAAGTTGGAGATGAATAGAGTGAAGAAAAGAGAGATGAAACTCATGATGGCGTTTGATCTTAGCATAGGCAGAGAGTCCATTCTTTGGTGGGAAATGAAACTAGGGTTTGCAATCATTTAGTTTGGTATACCTATGTAAGATGCATGTTGTATGGTGGGGGTTAAATATATGACGAGAAAAAATATTTATTATTTTATTTGTTCCTTTTGGTCAGGATTAATGTAGGTCTCTGATATATAGAGATGAGGAGATACTAGATTCTATCTGATGTGCGACTGATGAATTTGAATTAGGTTACAAAGAGTTGACAAAACATATTATATACCTTCCTATTTATTATTACTTAATTAAACAAACAACTCATTCATTTTATAAAAGATTTGTATTGTTTTGTTAATTAAAAGTTAAAATGATGTCAAGCGTATGAAGTCAGCATAACTTCCTTAATGATTTTAGAATCATGTCATGATAAGATGTTTGAAAAATGAGGGTAATAAGAAAAGACATGAAGCCCACGACGACTAAACAAATTAAACCCATAATTAATTTTTGTGTGATTGTTTATTAAGTCTTTTTTTTCCAGCTTTAAGCTTTAAAATTTTGCTGATATATTAACCAATCTATATAAGTGCATAGGTGGGCTTAGGTGGTTTATGACCCACTCGGAGAGTTACTGCGTACCTGCCATTTACTTGGTACTGGTATGTTGGTATATATCCACTCTGAAGGTTTCTGGTATAAGGGTAAGGATCTATGAATTATGGTTTTGTTTATACTTGGTTTTCATATATATCTTTGCTGACACAGAGAGAGCTCCTATATCAGCATCCGGAGTGTTGCTGCTTGTTTGGATTTTTTTTTTTTTGCCTTTCTTGTTTTTTAAGAGACCCCTGAGCTGTAAAACTGTGTGTTCTTTTTTTTTTTAATAATAGAATAATAGATAAGCAGGCAGATATGCCTATGCTGTTCATGGAAATAGAAAAAATTCTGTGGTTCTAAATAATTTCTCTTACAGCCTATGCCACGTACGTCATCCGGGGGGCAGATCCACTGTATTGGCTCAGCAGATTCCTGAATTTAAAAAAAAATAGCATTTGTGAACTAAAATTTTATTAATCTGATCTTTTTGGATTTCATTTATGTCTCCTTGTTGAATTATTTTCATTAAAAAAATATTTAATACTGTGGATAATAAAAAAATTATGTAAAAAAATTTAAATATAAAGTTTAGTAGAGAAAATTTTTCTTCATCGATTTAATTATAAATTATTTTAAATTTTAGTTTTTTTTATTTTGTTTATATAAAAAAATATTATTTTGATAATTTTTTATTAGATAAAAATATACGTTGAATTGATGAAACTTATATTTGGTATATCCAATTAGTTAATAAATTTAAACTCAATAAGTTATTACAATAAATTACTGATTTTCTGACCAAAATCCTATGACCCTGATCAAAATTCTGCATCTGCTCCTGATGTCATCAATTGATCGTCCTTGCGGTCCAATTGAGCCTTATCTTGAAATGCATGCATATATCATTATATATTAGTATCTTGTCCGTGCGTTGCTACGGTGATATCTTTCAGAAATATAAAAATTCATATCTTCATGTGAAAAATAAGGAAATAAAAATAATTTAATAATTAATATAAATTTTAATCATGAATACATAATTAATGCAAAATAAATATAAATTGAGAGGAAAGTTAACATTCAGCGTTTAAGGAAAGTTGAAATTCATAATTGATGACAATCTAAGAAAAAAAAAGAAAATAAAATAGAACAATTATACTTCTAAATAATGTAGCATTTCGTGTAACAAACAAAATTGAGAGAAAATTTTAACTTCAACACGAATGGTCATAGAGATAGTAACATTATTTGATGAATAACTCAATCCGATAAGTGATATTAGCTCTAAAAATTCAAAAAAAAATCTGGACCGTTGCAAAATCAGAACACATACGTACTTAATAAGGAATAGAGATAGAGATATCTTATTAATTAGGAAAATTTCTATTTTCAATTACATTCTGTTTATTAACAAAACCAGGGAAAGCGACTACTATGAAGTATTTCAGCAGTAAGAATTAATAGTGTAGGCCATATGAAAATTCATGACAAGTTGTTGTCGAGCCGGAACTAGTCACATTGGTTGAAAGTGCAAATGGACCTCTCTAGTCCGATTTAGGTAACTGGTAACTGGTAAGGGCCTTGTGGCTTTGTAGTTACTGTTATATATTAATAAGACCGAAATTTATGAGATATTGCTTTTGATTTAAGGTACAATAATAAAAAAAAGTCTTGCAAAAGGGCGCAGCAATGGAATTCTGTTTAAACACTGCGGGAGAAAAATTAATAGCAGAACTTTTAAACAAAGATATATATATTCTTTTTCATAATGATACTACCCCCCAAAAAAATCGCAATAATACCATTGTGTCGAGTTTTTTCCTATCTTTCGCTCATTTTCGCTATGGATTCCATATGTCAAATTTTGCAAGAGGATTTTTCTTGTTGGAAATATTTGTAGGCCTATTGGTGACCTTTGGGTACGTGTAGAAAATCAGAAGATTATATTGAAAGTTCCTGTTATTGAATATTAATTATATATTTCTTAAAAAAATATAACTGCACATTTGTTACTTATAGGTTTGTGTACCAATGGTACATTATAATGGTACACTACAGTGATACAAATGTTAATATTACTGTTGAATGACTAAATCTGTTCTACATCTATTTATGGGCCTATGATGGTGCTGAGACTCAAAATATTTAATTATATTTACATTTCTATATATTTTAACACTCTTTTTTAAGTTCAGATTGTAAATATCGGTCAATTCTAACTTGTTAACATTGTCTTCCAATGTAGCGGGTTCAAAACATTTCGTAAGAATATCTGCTAATTGTTTTTTGCTTCTAACATATGGAGTTTCTATTTTTTTTCCTTGTAACTTTTTTCATATGAAGTGACAATCTATTTCAATATGCTCCGTTCTTTCGTGAAATATCAAGTTTAAAGCTATGTGGTATGTCGCTTGATTATCATAAAATATTTTCATTAGTGAATGAGTTATGATATTCAAGTTGGCTAATAGTTGCTTTAGCCAAATCATTTTACTTATAGTTGATGTCATAGCTAGGTACTCAGCCTCGACACTTGACCTTGCTACAACGTTTTATTTCTTGCTCTTTCATGTGATTATATTCCCGTCTACAAATGTACAATAGCATGTTTGTAGATTTTCTAACAAAATTTCCGACCCAATCTGTATTGGTATAGTCACATATCTTATTATGATGATTATTTTTCATAAGTATTCCCTTTTCGGACATCCTCTTTAAATATCTTAGAATTTTATGAATTGCTTCCAAATAACATGATCAGAGAGAATGCATAAATTAGTTTGCTTGATTAATAGAAAATGTAAGATCCGATTAGGTCACGATAAAGCAAATTATTTTTTTAATAATCTTTTATATTGATTTATATTTTCTAAAGGTTATCCCTTTTCGGTGTTCAATTTCTTTCTGCAATCCATAGGAGTTGATGAGAGTCCTTATCATTGTCGCGCGGTAAACTTACAGTGCGGTATCCGATCCGTCCAATTTGTTTTGTGATTCATCCTCACTAATCTCAAAGCAGCCCCCTAAAAATTCAAAGGTTATAAATTTTGCTGCAAGTTTGCAGTGCATTAGAGGAATAGTACCCGAGTTGACGATGACTTACAATCTAACTTTTGATTTCTCTAAGCAAGTCAAATATATATTTTCATTGTGAAAGGAATAAATTACCTTGTGAGTGAGTTATTTCAATGCCTAAAAAAGTCTTTCAAGTGACAAAGATCTTTAATGTAAAACCTATATTTTAGTTATTTTTGATATGTTGTATGCTTTGAGTCTCACTAGTTGACAAAGGAAAAATGAGTCTACTTTGTTTAGCTAATTTGTAAACATCACAATTAATACAAGTTGTCAATAAATAATAAAAAAAGGAATTTAAAACTTTATCGGATGGATGTCCTAATCTTTTTTGCCAATGTTTATGATCATTATTTTTTCTAAAACACATTTCTTCTTTTGATATTTTAAAACATACAAGTCATTTTCAAGTACTCTTTCACCAATCATTGTCTCAGTCAATATGTCTTGAAATTTAACGCTTTTAGAAGAAAACATAACGCTATAATTTAATTCTCAGGTTAATATTGATATTGAAATTAAGGGAGAAAGAGAGAATTGGAGAGATAAAGGATTCGCTCAATCAAAGAAAGAAGAAGTAAGAAGCTTCTCAACCGTGAAAGAAGACTCTCCCCCTGCCTCTTTTGATGTGGTGTGGAGTGCCGCATTTGATCCAGTGCGGAGACAAACAGAAGAGCTCAACAAAGTGAGTCGTCCCAGTCAGATAGAGGGGATCAAATGCAACCAAATGTTCTGACAATTTTTTATGTGGTACTCTAAGTAAAACAATGATTGTATATATCTAAACTCGTTTAAAACTAATTTATATCATAAAATTATTCTTGATAGTGGCGCAACGGATCATATATTTTATAATATAAAATTGTTAACAAAATTAGAGACTGATAAGAATATATATTATATTTTATCTCGATCTTTTCTAGTATTCTATTGTTCTAGTATATAGCTAATGGGAACAAATATTATAGCTGATATGATGAAATATGTTGCTGAGATGGTATTGATATGATGGTATAGATATTATACTGGTAACTGGTATACGTCTCCTCACAACATGGTATAAGAACATATACTACAAATCACCTTTTATAAGTTGTAGATATGTGTCAGGTACTGATATAATATGAGTACGCTCTGATACAATGCAAAAAATCAGAAAATTATATTTAGAGTTGTTGTTGTTGAATATTTATTGTATATTTCTAAAAAAACGTAATTGTACATTTGTTACATTTGTTAGTTGTAGGTTTGTATACCAACGGTACACTATAGTGATATAAATGTTAAATTGTCATTGAATGAGCAGAATCTGTTTTAAACTTATTTATGGGCATATGATGTTGAGGCCCAAAATAATAAATTCTATTTATATTACTATATTTTAACAGTACGTTATATATATTTTTTTTGATGATATCATGAAAAAATAATATGCCTGTTACGATCGAGACACCAAAGTTATTGTGAAGTGTTTGTGATTATATATACTTTTTTGGTAATTATTGAAGAAAAAACAATCCTCATTATTCATTACCAAGTCGATTTTATGTTTTTTAGTTTTCACAATTAAAAACTAACAATTTGACCCCTTATTTTTCATCAAATTTTTTTTGGAAAGCTAAATAAGTAGATTGAAATAATTGAAATGTTATATACTGAACAGTATGTTGTTATTATTACAATTTAAAGAGTGAGCTTAATTAAAAAAATACAATATCCAATTTTCAAATTGAGTTGTTCAACAAATTTTATATTGAAATCTGATGGGATGCAATTTTTTATTTTACTTTTAGGGTCTTTAAGTATTTATTTCAAATTTTTTTAATGACCTATTCTCATATATTCAAATGTTCATTAGGTTATTATTATTATACAGTCAACTTAAAATCTGAAAGAAATCAAAGAATAATTTAAAAAACTCTAAGAAGAGAAACTTTTTGATATCCCTTAAAAACTTTTTGAGCAACATAAATCAAAATTTACAAATGATAACTACCATAATTCTTGAGTTAAACTCAATAAAGAGTTTGGTAAATTTAAACTTATCCAAGTTTACTCTAAATTTAAAAATTAATGTGCAAACTTTCAAGGTTGATGCTTGTATTATTAATTATACGTATTAATTTGTTACATTAATTTAGTTAAAAAAGAATTAAAGTTCAGTATATTTCAAGGTTCGATTTGTAAAAAGAGTTTGGTAAGTTCAGTATATTAATTAATAAAATTTGGCTTGAGTTTAAATCAAACATAATATTAAAGGGTCTTTTTTTTTTTAATTTTCGTTTTTGGGTTCCACGTGCAGTTGGCATCATGACAGCAAACTGTGATAGTCAAATTCAGAAAAAAAAAGAACTCTTTTTCAATTATAACAACAGACCCGAATTCAGAAAATGACGCTCATACAGTGCCTGCTATGACACCTCTTACACATGGACCAATGCAATATAGTTTTTAGGGGGCCTAATTTTCAAAAATGGTATGGACAAATGAGAGCACGGTGTTAGAAAGCATCCAATCATTTTTCTTCAGAAAAAGGGGGCTCTTCCATCCAAAAAAAAAACGGATCTTTTGACTATATTCTTTCTTCATTATTGTCAGAGATTGAAATTACAAAAGAATTAAAAAAATTAAATCAAATATGGCACCAATAATTTGAGTGAAAGAAAAAGAAGTAATACATGGGAACCGTTTTAATTTCCTGGAACATATTTTTAATTAAACTAATTCTTGACGTGTTATACTATAATTATTAGTTAATTATATCGTGCATTGACCAAACAATGATTACAAAATTTATATGGCTGTGGTAAATTATTATGCTTCTTAACTTAAGTGAACATTGCATGGACTGAACGTGAAAAAAAATTGTATGGTTTTACACCCATTAATTTGATGATAGTATATGTATCCTGCCGTCCAAATAATTTTTTTTTTACCCTTTTTAATGTTGTTTCCCTGGCCATTCGTATAATATCTGTACCCAAGTATACATCCTTACGAATCATGCGGCTAGCTAATTAATTTACTGCAAATCATGATCTTGCAACTGTTTTGTTTATACTTTTTTAATTATTTAAAATTTATAAAAGTACGATCTATTCTCGTAATCACGATCAAGTAGTGTTATGCATGATATTTAGCTGACTAGATAGCCGAGTTTCTGAATTTTCCAACATGTTCCCCAACGGTCAGCAGCCAATACTTGTAATTGATTTATTTTAAAATAATCATACGTGTAATTAATTAATGGGGAGATCTTAATTATAGACCCTTTTATTAATTAATTTTTCTTTAGTACGTACGAATTATATTATAGCTGAATAGGTTAAATTTACTCTGCATTGTTTCTTAATACTATTTCATGTGTAGCGAATTTCTCCTGAACTTTAGAGTTTTGACAAATTTACCCTTGAACTCTTAATTTGGACAAATTGGTTAAATTTACCCCTTAGCTGCTAATTTGTTACATAATGCTCAATTTCAAATAATGAAATACTCGAATACCCTTACGTATCTATAGTATAATACTTGAAATATTTATGTTTAAATATTTTTATCAATATATGCGCTTAACCAAATATTCATATTACATAATTGTTTATTATTTCTTTATTTATTTATTTATATGCTTTTATTATACTTTTATAAGAAATATATCCTTATGAAAAAAATAAAATTGAAATAGCAAATAACTATGTATTATGAATACTTAATTAAGTGCTTATATTTTTGAATTGGTACTCATTTCTGTAAATTAATAAAAATCGTGAAGCATAACTATTTCAAGTATCATATATATCATAACAAATTAGGGTATTTGAGTAATTTCATATTTTGAAATATAAGTACTATATAATATCATATATATTATACCGTATATGAGGATTAATATGAAATATATGGTGGATTCAGGGGACACTATTTTATTTTGATTTGATGTTTGATATGATGAAGTTCCTTTTTACATATTATTTCCGAACTTTTTGCCAAAACTAAATCTCCTCATACATTAACGGTTGCACAAGTCTGGAATAATGGAAATGTTAAAATTTCACTTACCATGGGGGCTAATCTCCTTCTATGTTCTGAAAAGGCTGAGGATATTTTCGTTCTTAAGGCATTCTGATAATTTTGTTGGATGGGATAGCTCAGTTTGATCCTTAGATTCTAAAAGATTTTTTACTGTTAAATCCATGTATTTATTCTTTATGGATGGGGATCCATAGTACTTCAATGACTAACTTATCAGATTTAAATCTACCACTTAAAGTTCGTTGCTTTATTGGGTTGTTGTTACAAATAAGTTTTAACAACATATAACTTTAGTAAAAAGGGTTGGGTGGGTTCTTTATCTTGTGCTTTCTATACTGATATTGAGTCTATTACTCATTTATTCCTTAATTTCCCCTTGATGAAGGAGTTTTGGAGATTATTTAACGCATTTAATCCTAAAATGATTAAGTTAAATTTGAGTTCTATATCAGAGTTGTGGGTCTCTGCTTTGCAATTAGTGGATCAAGATAGAACTTTTGCTTTATCCATCTTTCCAGTTGCATGCTGGGTTCATTGGAAAGGTAAGAATAGAATAATTTTTTTCTCAACTCAGTACTCCATCTCTAAATGCCTTTATTCTTAAGGTTGCACCTCTTTTATACTTGAACAAGTACCACAAGTTATTTGGAACGTCTATGCCAGGATGATCATGTGCTGCAATTTCATGCTCTCTCACACATCTTTTTCGTATATTTTCCCTCTTTTCATCGCCCTCGAAGCATTATATTACATTTTCGAAACCCTATCCTCTCTTTAAATAAATTTCACCTTATATTTGTCTCGATTTTTTTAAATAAAAAATTAAAAAAACTATGAAAAAAGGTTCTTGAAGATTAGGGATACCATATATGGTAAGAATACTTGTATTATTTTGGGTATTATATGCTATGGTTGTTTGGGTCTGGTTTAATGGCTCTTTTGGTGGTTGTAAAAATTGGATAGATCAATTTATTTTTTGCACTTGAATAATTTTATTTTGTATGATTTTTCGAAAAGTTATAATGAAAAATGATAGATATTTTGCTTGCTTTTATAAAAAAAAATAGCTAGGGGTCTGTCACAATTAGCGTAGTACGAGAGAATGTTTGTCAAGATTAATAGTTTGAGGACCAACTTATCACAATCTCAAAACACCATAGGAAATTATTACATTCGCATTGATCAATATTCATTGACATCAATTTTTTTCATTAATATCGATCATGAAATTCATTAGCATCGATCTGTATAGAAAATCGATACGGTAACTTATGTGCATCGCCTTGCTTGATGTTAATAGTGACTATCTAAAATGACCTGGCTGAAATAACTATTTTCATGCATCAATTTATCATTTGCATCGTCCTTATCGATGTGAATATTTTCTATTAGAATCGACCTAAACTGATGTTAAAGTTTTTTGTGAAGTATAAGCATGCACTTTTTTGTTGATCGCGTAATTTCTCTCTCAGTTATCTTCTTCTCAAACATTTTGTCCCCATTCTCCAATAAAGAGTTGATGACTTGATGTCAATCCATACAAGTAAAAGTAGAAATTTATTAGAGAACACACGATTTTCATTAAATATTTTGTGAAATGATGTTCTACGTTTTATTTTTAAATTTATAATGGAGCCCCCTAATTTCATTTCAAATTTTAAAATTGAGTTTTTTTTATCAAAATGCTGTCAGTTTTTAGTTAATCATTATGAAATATAGAAGTTATCGCAAATAGTTTGTTTTGGGATGTTTATTTTTATACTTTTTGTCATTAATTTCTTTTAGACAGTTGGGAATAGTTATAAAAAAATGTACAAATTAAATACATACTAATAATTTTAAACATAAAAAATAAGCGCACCTTTAAAAAAAAATCTAAAAAAAAATTACATACTAAATTTGAACAATAAAGTAATATATATATATATATATATATATATATATATAGGGAGACCTTATGGTACTTCGCAAAGTAAAGAAGCGTTTTGCTTCAGTTTTAAATCTCATATACTAAAAGCTCAAAATATCAATCTAATTAGTCCATAATAATCGAGATATTAAAAAATTATTGAAACCAAATTTTATTATTTTTTGAGTTTTATAACTATTTTTTGAATTTTTAAAAGATGATAATTTTAGGTGTATCTATCATTATTTTATTATTATTTTTGGGGTATTTTTTAAAAATTCGAAAAAAATAGTTAAAACTCTAAATATAATTAATTTTGGTATTTCATAAGATTTAAATATGTAGTTTATGCTGGGTGAATTAGATTGACACTTTGAACTTTAATTTTGTGAGATTTTTTAGGCCGAAGCAAAAGCTGCAAAACGCCTCTTTGTTTCACGAAGCACCATAATATATATCTCTCTCTCTCTATATATATATATAGAGAGAGAGAGAGAGAATTAGGCTACGGTGCTTTGCAAAGCACAAGAGCGTTGTGTGCTTTGCGCTCTATTATTAATTTTAAGTAAAAAATAATCGATCCAAACCGCTCAATTTAATCTCTATATCAAAATCTATTAGTAAACCAAATTTTATATTTTTTGAAATTTAGTTGCTATTTTTTTGGATAGGGGGAAACCGTCATTTTTGGATGAACCAGAATTTTCAGATCGAGTCATTTTCTCCTCACCAGAAAAATAGCAAAAAAATTTTAAAAAAAATATAAAATTTTGTTTCCTAATAGATTTTGATATGAAAATTAAATTGAATGGTTCAGATCGATCATTTCTGACTTGAAATGGAGAATAGAGCGCAAAACACACAATGCTCTTGTGCTTTGCAAAGCACCATAGTCGGACTCTCTCTCTCTCTCTCTCTCTCTCTATATATATATATATATATATATATATATATATATATATATATAATATATAAATATAAAGTTAGGTTATGGTGCTATGCGTAGTTAATGATCAAATATGCTACGGACTTAAAAATATAGTTAAATCATCTTAAAATCTTGATTTATGGGTCTCAATAAATTGTTTATATCAAAATATGATGGGATATAAAAAAAAATTATTTTTCAATTTTTCTAAGTATTAGTTTTGAATTTTTAGAAATGATCTTGAAGATATGTATTATTTTATTATTATTATTGAAACATCTTAAAAAAAAATCTAAAACTAATACTTAGAAAATTCAAAAATAAAATTTTTTATATCTCATCATATTTTAATATAAAAAATTTATTAAGATTCATAAATCAAAATTTTAAGATGATTTACCAATATTTTTGAATCTGTAGCAAATTTGATTATTAAATATAAGTATGACCATAGTGTAACTCATATATATAATATTTTTTTCACTAAATATATTTTTTTATTGGAATTCATGTCCGCTGACCGCTGTCATAGAAATTTGTGTTATATTTTTTCTGTTTTTATGGAAATGGGACCCACTACAAGTATATTACCAGTTGCTAAATTTTGGGTGTGCCTGTGCTTCCTTGCTGGTCTGGATCCGCCATTACTAGCATAGAAAACACGTACTTCATTATTTATGTTTCCATACCATTATTCATATATATAATTAGTATCTCTTGAGATAAATTGTGCAGGTTGACTTAATTTGTTTTTTTCACAAAACAGGCTATCCTGTACAAGCTGCAAGAGGTAATGAACTTAATTAGAGGCGACAGTTAATCATTTCATTTTCTTAACAATAGAAGAGTGAAAACTGAAAACATAGAAACTATTAACTATATATATGTATATATGCTAAAAAATGGATTCATATATAACTTAAAAATCCAACCTTTTTCCTGCACCTGTTAACACATTGTTTCTACTTTTTAATGGAAATTAAAATTAATATCTATATTATTATATAAAGTAGCTAAGAATTGGACGGGTCCATTTTTTATCATTTTTTTCAAAATTTTTATATCTCAAATATCACTCATCTAATGATTTATATTAATTTTGAATAATCATACGAACAAAATAGTGTCCATTATTTTGTATTCCTCTCCATTTCGTTGATATATAGAAGGAAAGAAATTAAAGGTTGAGAGAAATCATGCGAGATTATATCTGATATAGCATATGTAATTGATCTCGCAGTTATTGATATTTTCCATATTAGAATGACATATATATTATCATGGGCGGACGCAGGATTTTAGTCGGGGGGGGGGGGGGCAAATATCGGATTGTAATAGCTTATCGGGTTTAAATCCATTAACTAATCGGGTACTAAATAAAAAAATAATAATTTAATATATATTCTTACCTAATAAAAAATTTATTAGAATAATAACATTTTATATATTAAAAATAACAATAAAATAAAGCTCAAAGTAATAGATAATGAAGTTGATGAAGAAAATTTTCGTCTATAAAATTTTATATTTTGATATCTTTGCATAATTATTTCATTATATATGATATTAAATATTTTTTTCTCAATAAAATTAATCGGACAATCCAATCCAGGGGGCCAAGGGGGGGCAAACTACCGAAAATATTACCGAAAAACACTGTTTTTCAAAATCCAGGGGGGGCCGCTGCCCCCCCTGGGGAACTGTGGATCCGCCCCTGTATATTATCATGTGATATTTTTTTATATCTAAATAAAAAAATTCACTGCACCGTGCTAGTAAGAAGAAAAAACATAGACTCTAAGCTTTATATGAAAACAATCAATCCGGCGCAAGCTGAGCCGACCATGTGGTCTAAAGACTTATAAGGTCAGGGCGTTAGGCATTGGAGGTAGCTAGCTAGCGTAGGGGTCTGTATAAGCTCACGAGATCACACTCTAGTCACTGGGAAGGAACGAATAAAGCGTAGCATGTACTGTTAGACTAGCTAGCAGCACTGTACTGGTACTAGGTACAGTCGCTGAAACGCACTACATGCCATGATGGGTCATGAATCCTTATGCAATCTTGTTGCACGGCTGCCATGCTAAAATTGGCTGCTATGACCACGACCATCCTCGCGCCACCTCATCGAATCCTCTATCGTGTCACATCATATCTTCTAGCAAACGTTGTAACCTGGATAGTGGATTCTCTCCCCTTCTCAGGCCCCCACTTTACAAGGTTTCTCTTAGGATGCATGCACATGCATGTGACATATATGATATGCCCTCTTTTTGTACTTCTTACTTCTTAGGATGCATCCATGCACTCTGCTCTCTGCATATCACCGCATGTGCTCGGAGGTTGGAACTATTTTAATCTATGCAGAAGTCGTGTTACTTTCTGAGTTTCATTAAATTACACCCGCACACTCGCACATGTCACTTTAAATTTGAGAAAATTGGCAAAATTTTGATTAGCTCATTGAAAAAATGGAATATGTTTGGCCATACCACATGACTGTCACTGTAAGTTTCAATTATTGATGACAATTTTATAGTATTGCCATTAAAAAATTGAAATATATGACAATTTATTTTTTAATTCATCATTAGAAAAATGAAATATGTGGCAACTTTGCGCAAGTCGCTACTCCATAAAAGAAATATATGATTGCATTTATTTTTAGTCACCATTTGATGATATAATTAGGAGACGACATGATTCTTGTCACCAAAACATCTCTATCAATTGGAGTTTTTCTTATATTGTTAACATTCTATATGATTAATATTTCTTCAAATTTATAGTTTTTAACAAAATGTCTTTCAAACTTTTTATTTGGGTGGAATTTGGGTCTGATTGGAACAAAATTTTGTAATAGAATCCAAAATAAAGTTGGTTATCTTTTGAAATGATGCCCAATCCAATTCATGATAGTCTTCTGAAGACTATGCATTTATGCCCAATATGACATTCTTTCTGTACTTTTTTTAGAGAAATTATTGTTACATATCAAATTTTGGCCACCATGTTTGCACACAAGTGTTAAGTATAAGTATTAAAAATATATATATTTCTAAACTTGAGTTATAGAGGCTATCTATTTTTTGAAAATATTTACACTTAACGTTATATGCAAAATGATCATTGTGCAAATAAATGGTATAATTATCACTCCTTTTTTTTTCTAGATGGACTTCTGAAAAATCAGTTCATGTGAAAAACATCACTCTAACATGGGTGTGTAGTGTTATGCACTTCTACCACTTTTTTTTGTCGCGTAGTATTCTTATTTCTTTACTTTAGAAATATTAAATTTGCATTTTAGTGCGGACATATACGCAGAAGATATAGAAGAGCTAGATAGCACTGAACGATGAAGATGCGTTTTGATCCCAATTATATGCACGGATAGGAAAATAGTGACAAATTGAACAATGTTCATTTTTATCCCTTTGTACGACAACACCATTTTATTAGTAAAAGCACTATTTAGAATCTCAAGCAAACTGTCGGACTCGGACTCCAGCTATATAGCATAAACGATTCTCAGTAAATATTCTGAAATACACTTTTGCATATTAAAATATATAAAATGATTAGCAAAAAGAATAACATATAGGTGAAACCAAAAAAGAACACTAAGAAAAGGAAAAATATAATACTGCCCGCAAGAAGTTGTTAATTTACTCGATCTAATTAATACAATGTCAGACACAACCTAACAAGATGTCAGTATGTATTCAAAGGCACCATTATAAACCATACACCATGCAAATAAAAAAAAAACTAGGTTAAGCATATATATGGTTGGCATGATCAAGCGCTTGGGTCGATCTTTTTTAAGGAACGGAAGTTCAAGCCCCCGTAAATATTTTCTGTTTCAAAAAAGATTAAAGTGGGTGTTTGCCCACACTTACCTCAAAAAAAAGTAGGTTCGAAAATTAATATTCACAATGAAGATGAATTAAGGACTTCGTTCTTAATTTCATTATAAAATAATTAATGAAAAATTAAACTTTTCTAATTTGATACCATCTACTTTCAGTTTTAAACTTCTGGAAATTGAAACCATCTATCATTTGAGCAGATTGTTCCAGTAAACACAACCCTGCTAGGCTGGGTTTTAAGTTAGCATGTTCAACTTGAATGCACTGCTTATTTTGTTGAGGCTTTGGATCGTAAACGAAGGCCCACAAGTGACCTAATAATATTAGCCCATTTCAAGCGAGGAAAAGGTTGCTAGCGATTCTTAAATTATTAATTGGGTGGAAGTACAATGCACAAAGAAACATACAATGCATGCACTTCCTTTTCCGTTGTTAAGTGAGGTCAATGCACATAAGATACAATTTGTTTATTGTTCTTAATGAAGTGGAGTTTGGTTTTTTTTTTTTTTGATGTCAATAGTTAACGAAGTCTGTCAACCTCCATACAAGAAAACAAATTAGACATTGAGTGAAAATCCATCCAACTAGATTCTGATAGTATATTTTCTGAATATCTTCTTTCAATTGTCAAAACTAATTAATATCATAGTTGTTGCATCTGTATCATATCTTTAAAAGAGAACATAGATGATAAGAACAACTTAGCCTAAACCACAATATCTTAAAATTTTGAATGTTGACTGTGGAATGCAAATCTTCTAAACGAGATCATATATTTGAAACTTTCTTTTTTTTTAAAAAAGTTCAAAAATAATATCCTTGTTCAGGGACAGATGTAGTAAGGGTCTGGGGTTAGCTGACTTTTTTTGAATTTTAAAAAGTAGTATTTTTTGGTTAAGGTTCTACTAATCTGATCTTTCTAGATTGTTTTATTAAATTCATTCAGAAAAAAATTATTAAATATCATGAATAATCAAAAAATTATGTAAATATTTCAAAATTAAAAGTCAAGTACTCAATTAGTTAATACGTTTGAATCAAATAAATTATTATAATTCAATCACTGAACACATGACCAAAATCGTGCATCCGCTGTATATTTTTATAAGATGTTTAGCATCATTATTCTATTTTTTTTGAGCGCATATGTTCAACAAATCAATTTGAACCAACACATGAGAAAACTAAAATATTGATTTTTTTTCCCATGTACCAAAGTAACTGTTTGCAGAATACTGAACTTTGATGAGTTTGAATATATGAACACATGTTGCATTTATAATCCAACATGAACTCGAGAACTCAAAATTGAATTGATCTTATCAGTTTCAAATAATCGAGCACATCTATGGCTTTAAATTGAATTGAGTCTGTTAATTTTGATGCTTAATTTTTATGGTGTTTTCAATTGTGCAAACTCATGAGCCCAAAATTAACAAAAGCATGCATTCAGAAAATAGACAGATTTTTTATTTAATAAGTATAAAAATAATATTATTAAAAATAAGAGTGATAAAAGTGTATTTATAAATCTACGAATGGCAGTGCGCCACTGGTACTGGCGCGGAGTAAACGCGCCACTGGCAGTGGCGCTTTTGCTGGGTTTTTAAATTTTTTTATTATTCTATATTATTGATTTTATTATATAAATTATATTACTGATTTTTGTGTAGTATTTTTATTATTTAAATTGAGAATAATAAATTATTTAAATTGTGGTAATATATAAATTTGAGACTTTATCAAAATTAGATTTTTTTTTCTTTCGTTTTCATTTCTTTAAAGGAGATTACGTTTTATTGATATACAAAATAATTATTTATAAAATTATAAAATTATTATTTATCATATGAAAATAGAGTACCAAATAAAGTCATAATAGAGAAATAAATAATATCATAAAAAATATAACAATACAGTCTCATACAAGAGATAATAAAGTATTAAATAAGATACAACAATCAAGTCATAATAAAATACTAAAAAATAAAAATAAAATCTCCATAATAAAGTCCTAATAAAATAATAAAGATAAAAAAAATAAAAGACTACTCTTGACGACGCCTGACAAATTGACGGGATCTCGGTCGTCCCTGCAAAAAAGCAAGCATAATACATCAATGAGTCGATTAAATTTTTTTATCATTTGCATTTACTAAGTTATAAAAGAAATAACTAACCACGCTGCCAGGAGTATATCGACGTGGTTGAACAACGTCACCAAGAGCAAGTGGGGTGAAATCTTCTATCAGTGCAGGATCTGCAGCATCCTCCCGAATGTGCAATGACTCTACAGGTCTTGATGGAAAATCATACTGGTGAGGATCGTACTCGTTCTGCCGTAATGCGGATGGTACTTTGTTCGTATCGTGGATCGTCTCGCTGAGGTGGTCGTACGATCCATCGGTATGTGCTGGGTCTGCGAGAAATGCTGAGTCCTGAATGGATCTGAGAACTACGTACCCGACGGATCGGAAATATCAGCAGACAACCTAGCAATAATGTCATTTCAATCGTAATTTTCTGACAGCTGTTAAAATTGTTCAAGTTGTTAGAATTATATTGTTCATATTTTAAAATTTTAAATTAAGTTATAATACTTACGCTGCCGAGGATAGTTGTGAAATCGACATTTTCATAGGGGAAGGGTGTGGGGTGTGAGAGATGTGGAGTCGGTGGAGCCTCTGAATCATCCGTTGAATCCGGGATAACATCAATATCCGCAGGTAATTTTGCCGCCTGTAGAAGCTCGTCCATCTTGTGATGCATGTCTGCATCCTTAAAGTCCCCCTTGCACTCTAAGAGTATAATCTTGCCAAACTGTCTCAATCCCCTAGTGACCACCCATCGCACCGCCTTTAGCGCTCTCTTGGTAACCCTAACAATCTATTTATTACACATTGATTACACATATATTACTTATTAGCGATTAATATATATAGATATGTAAATTTTATAAGTTTGCAATATATCACGCGTTGTCTGTGAGGTATGTGAGAAATATAGCCCACGTCAGGGATCTCCGCTGTCGATAGACATGAGGTATCATATCAGTCGACTCAAATGGTCTGCTAGCAGCTCCATAGATGTCGAACCACCGTCGATACCTCTTATAGTCCTCCGCATTCCACTCTTCTTCATCCGGGTCTCGTGGAGGCAGCTCATCCCATCTGGCCATATACGCATGATGAAATTATCTCCAGTTGGTATTCTTTTTTTGAACCCAAACGCGGACAACCTCTGATGTTCCTCCACAAATGACTGTAAAAAATAGTTAGTAATAAGAAATAATAATCAGAAAATTTATATTTTTTTAGTGTATATGATAGAATACCTCGGGAAGTGGAGGCGGTACAGACTGAAGTAGGACGAGAAATCTCCGTAAGTGTACCCAGTCACCGGCTCACCGATCGTGGATACACCCCACAGACATGCGACGTCCTAAAAAATATTTTCATTACTATAAACCCTTTTTAATACTATAATAAAATTAATAATATTTGACTATTTACCTCCAGAGTCACAGTCATCTCGTCAAAATTGAAGTGAAACATTTGAGTTTCTATCCTCAAAAACTCTATCAACGCGCTCAATAAACCCATATCAATCTTCAAGTTACGGGCCTCCGCTTCTTGAACATATATCTCACGTAGTCTGTCGAGATGTAGAAATCCCCTTGATAAGCCTCTGTTAAGAATTTATTTAGTTTTTATGTCGAGTTCGAGATACTGCTGTATTTCTTGTTATTTTGCAGGTCATTGAGTGTAAACAAAGATGTTAACATGAGAAATAATGTTTGGAACGAGATGGGTCGGATTTACACGAAGAAATCAAGTTAAAAGCATTCCCATACCAAAATTGCGGACCACAATTATCAATTGCGGACCGCAAATGCTCTCTGGTTCATTCTGGAAAAAATGACAAAAATTGCGGACCGCAATTATGGGAATTGCGGACCGCAAAAATTGGGCTGGAAACGCGAATTTTGAGCTTTGAAGCGGTTTTTTTCATTGGAATTAATAGATTTTGATACCCCTTCGTCCCAAACATCTCTAAACTGTCTGGAGAGAAGATCCCAAGCAAGAAAGAAGAGGAAGAACATTGGAGAGAGATTTGAAGGAGAACTCAAGAACCGGGCGAGAAATCGTAGATCTTCTTGGTTTATTCTTTTCTTTACTCTTTTCTCATGTTGTACTGTTGTTTAAACATGAATCTTGATACAATCTTTGATATGATTTATGGCTAGACATCCTTCTAGGGGTCTAGGTGTAAACTCGATAACTCGAATGGTTTAATTTACTCGTTTGTTGATCTTTTAGTTCTTGTTGTTTGTGATTGTTGTTTTGTCTAAATTGAATGCCTAGTTTAATCAACTGCATGTTATCCTAGAAGTGAAAGCGGAAACCGAAAGGTGGAACTGAATCTTCTGACCCAAAATAGTGATCTAGGTTGTAGGCCAAGTACTTAACCGTGAAACTTATTACCTAAGGGAAAACCGAGAAAACTTTAGAAATTGTGTGAGGTACCGAAAGGCGAAGTACAAAATCTAGGTTATGCCAAAGTGACTCACTGATCTTAATGGGCTTAGACTTGTAAGGTGAAGTACTTAATCGTGAAACCCGAATTGTTTAGGTACGGTACCAAACCACGAAAGTGTAAATTTGGTACTAAAATCTGAGATTGAATCCTTTGTTGTTAGATTAATGCACTTTTAGTTTGAAACAAAAACTCTCGATCGATTGTCTAGATTAGTGAGACTTGTTAGAACCGGTAATTCATCCTTGTCCTTGTGGTTCGACACCCCAACTACTACTTGACTAGGCCGTGCGCTTGCGGCTGAAATTAAGTATAAATTAGGGTATTTATTAGCTTAGCAAAATACACATCACCCCTACCTCACAATCTATTCTGAATGTGCGAGATGTATGGTATATCGTTGGACGGTGAGTGCGGAAACGAATGACATTGCTATCTCTTTTTAATTTTAATTTCATAATTAGATTCCCATATATATGTATTTTATTTATAATTTTTTTAAATATAAAGCATCTCTTCCTGATTATAGTGTGTCTGATGTTTGTCGTCAGAGAGATAAATGATGAAATTTTCATTTCTTTGGTCGCCTACCATTATCTATTATAAAAATAATTTTATTTCAATTAATATTACGGAATTAATTTTAAATATATAATAATCTATAATTAATTTATAATTTAATTAGTCTACATAATTAATTTATATTTAAATTAATATAATATTATGATCTAATTAATATAATTTATAATTAAATTATAATTACTATCTAATTAATCTATAAAAATAATATACAATTAAAAACTATAATTATTCTATTCCATAATTAAATAATAAATTAAATCTATAATTATTCTCCATAATTAATCTATAATTAAACTATAATTAAAAACTAATTAATCTATTTTATAATTACACAATAAATAAAATCTATAATTATTCCACACAACTAATCAACAATTAATACCTATTTAATCTATTAAATAATTAATAAATAAAATTAAACTACAATTAATCTATACAATTAATTATCAATTAATCCATAATTCATTCACAATTAATCTATAATAATTTATATAATGTACAATTCATTCACCAATTAATCTACAATTCTATAATTTATATTTCAATTCTATAATTTATAATTAATGTATAATTTATAATTAATCTACAATTCTATAATTTATATTTCAGTTCTAATTATCTATATAAATAAAAATTACCTTCGATAGCAAAATCCAATAAATTTTCCGCACTTGATCTCATCCCGCTCGTTCTCTCTCTTCTTTCTATTTCCTTCTCTCTCTTCTCTTTCTCTTCTCTTTTTCTTCTCTTTCTCTTCTCTTCTCTTCTCTTTTTTTCTGTTTTTTCTCTCTCTTCAATCAAATGTGCAGATGAGAGAGCCAAACGCGCAGCTGGGTATATAAAGGAGCATCCACGGCACTTTCGGTAGTTCCTAGAAAACGCCACTGACAGTGGCGCGCTACCATTCGTAATTATAAAATTAGCCGTTACTCGCTCTTATTTTTAATAATATTAATTTAATAATAATTATATAAAAAAACTGGAAAATAGATATGGTGTTGTCAAATATTTCGTAACAAGAATTTGTGTCAAACTTATATAAAAACGGGACAGAAAAATTCACCCGATTTTTTAAATGAACAATAAATATCTTCAATATTAAGTGTTAGTTAATTAACTTTATGTTTATTTCCTAAACTTCGATGTATACAATAAGATCAAATATTCAAATATATAAATATTCACATTATATTGCACATCGATCCAATATCATTAAGTTCAAAGTTGAAGTATTCCTGACGCATAAAGTAACAAAAAATGTACAAAATATAAAATTTGATATTTTATGGCACTATTTGAACATTGAAGATATGAGTCACAATTAATGTACAAAAGCAAAAAAATGTATATATTTATGTGTATTTGTGAAAAGATGATTTTAATTTTTTTAGATAAATATTAAACTCAGATAAAAATTTAAGATAAATATTTGTTTTGATGAAAATTCATATAAAAGCATACATTTAGATAATATTGTGAATCTTTATGTTAAAAAAGTTTCAAACATTAAAATATAATAAATATTGTTATTCATTTAAACAAACCAAATAGGCGTAAGCTTGACGGCTATGTATATCTTGTACGTACTAATTAACGACTTGGTCGTTCAACATGTGTTAATAACGATGCTGAACATAACTTGGGTTTATGTTAATGTCAAATCAAAGTATCTTCATTGATCACATTGTCATGAGATTTCCCATACAAAGAATCTTGCTTTGATCTTTTCGATCGACACTAGCATAGATTTAGTCAAGTGCATAATTTTCACATTTAATTCAATCGCGTATTTGTACAATATGCTTGACCAGCTGCAGTCTCTTTAATTTGTACAATAATAAAAGGGTATGCGACATGTCAGATCAATAGATTATTTTTCTGCTAGTTGATCTTGGGACAGTCTGATGTGTATGAACCCGATATGGGGTCAATTAGAATTGGTGTTTTTGGTATTATTCTCTTCGCTGTTTATTTTTTTTTTGTCTACTTGTCATTTAATTATTCTCTTTACTCGTTCCTCAATCATTATTTTATTTAATATTTTTTTGATAATATTTATATTATTGCAGAATTATTCTAATTTAACCCAACTTCATTTTTTTAATTTGAAAATTTTTACATAAAAAAGATAATCTTTTTCCTCGTTACTTTTGACAATTATCAGTTTTTTTAGAAATAACAATATTTTTAATTGTTTTTTGCATTGTAAATTGACTATCTATTTCTAAACTATATGATATTTTATTATATTCGTTAACGAATTTTATACCCGTCGAATTATTTTAATAATCTTAAATTTGTTCATATATACGATCATTATCACCACAATTGTACAAATTGTTTTATCCTTCCATATATTCACATTATCTCCTTATTAGATTAATAATTTTGCTTTTTCACCTATGGCATCACGATTGACACTTAGTTAAATCCTTTCCATTGATCATGCGGGGAATATTTAAATAATATAAAATAAATTGGCCAAAATAGAAAAAACAAGAAAAACTATTTTCTACACAAATGACATTCCACGAAGGCTGAATTCTAAAATAAAAGTTGAATTCTGAGAAACCGGCGAAAAGTTCAAATTCATAAAATCAGTAAGAAAGGCTGAACTCTAAGAAAACGGCCTTTAAAACCAAATTACCAGCAACCGAGCAACAAGGAAATGTTGATATTTTGATTAGCAATTCAAATTGTAGTAATATGTTCCAATCAGAGTTTCTTGCCAAAAAAATTATGCTCGTTTTAATTAAGCCAAAAAAAATAATTTGCTTTTCTATTGAATTTCTTAGGATTATTGTGTTCCCTTTTATCTGCACGACTCCCAAATCTTCAAACAGTCTGTTCATCACATGCAAAATCATTGAGATGAATAATAACTGTAATATTTAACGGATAAAACTTACAAGTTGCTCCATTAATCTTCGTGCGGAAGCGGTTCTGACCAATACAACACTATCACTGGTTCTACAAGAAATCACGAGCCGAAACCGGAAGCCTTGCGTTTTCCACAACCTAAATTCTTCAAGTCTTAACAGAATATCTTTTCTCTTTCTCTCTCTCTTTGATAATAGTGACAGATTCGTTTTCTGATGATCTCTGAGAGAGAGTATACTAGTGTATATTTATAAGCCAATGCATCTGCTCAATACACTTGTTCAATGCACCTCTCCAGTGCACCTGTTCAATGCACCTCTCCAGTGCATCTATTCAATCTTATAACGGGTTGGGTTTGGATTCGGGTTTCCCATAATGGGCGTACTGATAATTAAATCCAACATCTCCCACTCGCACAAAATGGAAGACCCGATATAAACTAAGAGAATATATAATTTCTTATCTCTGTTAAAATTCATACATGAAAATAGGTCGTGACCAAAGATATTTGAATTTGAGAGCATATGTTGTTATCCAACTCGTTAGGTATGTATAACAACATCTAAGTAGAGTAAATATGAGACCCCGATCATCTAATCATATTTTAAGTATAATATGATCTCTTTTATTTATTGATACATCCATACTTATATATTCACAATCATGTCACATAAACATAATTGGTGCACCAAAGAATATAAATAAATATGATACTATAATGATCTTTTTCTTTTATATAAAATCTCTTCATTCCAAAACAATTGTTATCCGATATGTTTCATTAGACCGTATCAATCATGATCATTGATAACATTCCAAAATAACTAATTGAAATGAAACTTCAAGTATTTAGTAAAAAATCAAAGAGTACTATGAGATTCTTTTTATCTCACGGGTCTCACACAACAAAGAAGCAGAGATCATATCTTCTCGTTACCCTATTGGTCAATTGCACATATGGTATGAAACATATGCTATGGTATTATTCTCCATTTTCTTATGGAGCGTATGTCTAAACTAAAATTTAATACCATACAAGTGATAGTTCAGATATATATAAAATATCTAACTCGAGTCCACAACTCTACTTACTTTTAAATACAATAACAAGACTCCCACTTGGCATAAGACAGTTAAGGTAAATAGTGGGTATTTCACCTTCGGTCATAATTGTAATTCATATGACCTCATCTTGATTCTTTATCAAGGCGATATTATTTTAAGCACTTTGCTCTCACGTTTTGTATCATATTTAGCTTAAAACTAATCTCATTTTTATGTTCTACAAAGACATAGAAGCGATTGCCTGTGTGAGAAGGCCAATCAATTGTCTGACATACCTTTTATTTTATATCTCATCTCATGTGTTATGCTAAATATATTGATATTAAATAATTTATAACAATCATCACATAAATGAATTAAGAAAATAGCATCCATTGCATTTATCCCATAAATATAAATATACATGATATATTATTCAATAAAATATAAAATCATAATCTACGTAACCCTAGAGATTTGACATGACCAACAAACATATCTCTAGGTATTGCCTTTGTAAAAAGGATCGCCACCATTTTGTGTGTAGATATATACTGCATGCAAACTTGCTTTTTCGCCACCATGTCTCTAACGAAGTTATACTTAGTATCAATGTGTTTGGTTTTTGAATGATACTTGGAATCTTTTGTATAAGCGATCATTCGACTATCACTATGTACTAACACCGGGTCGGTTTCATTCTCACGAAACCCAAGTGATTTAAAAATCTTTTAAACCAAATCGCTTCTTGTACTCTTCTGAAAATGCCACAAATTCAGCTTTCCATTGTGGATAAGGATATACAACTCGTTTCTTACTACTCCAAGAGATGACTCCATTATTAAGTAAGAAAACATAACCGTAGGTAGATTTTCTTTCATCTAAATCTCCTCCCAGTCAAAGATCTCGCATAACCCATGAGTTGTAGATTTTCTCCTTGAAAACATAATGAATAATCTGCAGTACCTTTCAGATACCTAAGTATTCTTTTCACTGCTTTCCAATGGGACTGTCCTGGATTAGCTTGATATCTACTCACCATTCCAACGGCGAAACTGATATCCGGTCTAGTACACATCATAGCATACATGAGACTGCCTACAGCACTTGAGTAAGGAATTTTTTTCATTTGTGCTTTTTCATCTGGAGTCTTTGGACACATTCTTAAGCTAAGACCTTCGCCTTTTGCTATAGGAGTATCAATGGATTTACAGTCTTGCATACGAAACTTTTCAAGTACTTTTCTGATGTAATGCTCTTGTGATAGAGCTAACATCTTCTTGGAACGATCTCTTTCAATCTTCACTCCAAGAATATATGCTGCTTCACCCATATCTTTCATATCAAAATTGGAGGATAACCATTCTTTGATAGTTTGCACATACTCCTTATTATTACTAGCCAACAGTATGTCATCCATATAAAGTGATAGTATCACAAATTTATTTTTGGATCTCTTAACATACACGCAGTGATCTTCATCAATCATTTTAAAATCGAATGATATGATAGCTTGATGAAACCGAATGTACCATTGTCTGGAAGATTGTTTGAGACCATAAATAGATCTCAATAATTTGCACACTTTGTGCTCTTGACCTTCAACAACAAAACTTGCAGGTTGTTCCATATATATCTCTTCTTCCAGATTGCCATTTAGAAATGCGGTTTTGACATCCATTTGATGCAACTCCAAATCTAAACCGGCAACAATAGTTAGTATCAATCGTATAGAAGTAAATCTCACAACAGGAGAGAAAGTTTCTTCATAGTCTATCCCTTTTTGTTGTGTATACCCCTTAGCAACAAGGCGTGCCTTATACCTGTCAATTGAGCCGTCAACTAGATGTTTAATCTTGAGAACCCATTTGTTCCCAATTGCCTTACGTCCTTCTGGGAGATCAACTAATTCCCAAACATTATTTGATCTCATTGACTCCATTTCTTCTTCCATCACTTTCATCCATTTCTCTTTAGCGGGACAAGTAAGAGCCTCTCGAATATTTGTTGGCTCTTCTTCATCTTGCATGACAATCATGTAAGATTCATTCTCAATTGGAAAATGACGTTTAGGAACTCTAGCACGGTTGCTCTGTCTAATTTGTGATTGTGCTGAGCTTGGCTCGACATCATCTGCTAATTTTCTCCCACTTGGATGAGATACTATTGGAGGTTCGAATATATACTAAACGATTTGCAACAATCAAATCATTTTGTTCATCTACCTCATATAGAGAAAAATCCTAAACTATCTCACCATTTCTTAGAAATTCATTTTCTAAGAAAATGACATCTCGTGACTCAAATTCTGTTACACTCTCACTTGATTGTTCACCAATGAACACATAACCTTTGGAATGTTCAGAGTATCGTATAAATATACTATTTTTACCTTGTGGACCTAATTTACCATGCTGATGAGACATATCATGAACAAAAGCAAAGACATCCTCCATGGTCTCGGATTACTAAGATCCGGTTTTCTATTATTCAAAGTTCGTAAGGAGTAGAAGAAACAGATTTAGAGAGTACACGGTTTAGAATATAAACAATGCGATCAACAATGCATCACCCCAAAAAGTGATTGGCAGATTTGCTTGAACCATCATTGACCTAACCATTTCTAAAAGAGTTCGATTTCTCCTTTCAGCTACTCCATTTTGTTGTGGAGTATATAGTATGGTCAATTGCCTAAGTATTCCTTTTTCTTCGCACATTTGTTTGAATTCATCAGATAAATATTCGCGACCATGATCCGTTCTTAAGGCCTTAACTTTTCTGTCTAATTGATTTTCAACAAAAATAATAAACTTCTTAAAGCATGCAAGAGCTTCAGATTTATGAGATATCAAATAGACATAACCGTATCGCGTATAATCATCAATAAAGGTGATAAAATATCTACCTCCATGTCGTGCCCTCACATTCATTGGTCCACAAATGTCTGAATGAATTAATTGCAATGGAAATTTAGATCTAGTTCCTGTTCCGAATGGTTTTCTTGCCATTTTTCCTTTTAAACAATTTTCACATGTTGGTAGACTAACCCGTTCAAGATGGCCTAGTAAGCCTTCTTTGGCTAATCTATCCATCCTTTATTATCCAATATGACCTAATCTCATATGCCATACATTCACATCAGTATTATCATTAGCATATGTAATTAAAGAAAAATGAGTATTATAAAAAGTCATTATATTAACAACATCTAAAATAATAAAACCATTCGATACATATCCATAACCATAACATACATCATCCGATACAACTTAATACTAGTACTTGCGCACATGTTCAAAGTAAATCCAAATCTAAGAAGAACAACAACAGATACAAGATTTCGTCGAATTTCGGTGCAAAAGAGAACATCATGTAAGATAAGGGTTCGACCATCACGCATATCCAACTTGCATGTGCCTATACCCTTGACCGGTACACGAGAATTATTTCCTACATAAAACCATTTTGATCCTTGAGGAATTCGACGAAAATCCACAAACAAGTCACGATCTTTGGCTACATGGTTTGTTGCCCCTGAGTCTACAGTCCACAAAGGATAAGAATCAGCCATAAAAATAGAACTGAAAATATATGAAAAATATGAAATATTTTTTATTATCTGTACCTTACGGGGCTCATTGCATTCACGAGCATAGTGACATTTCTTACCATAATTGAAACATTTGATCTTGGCCTTGTTATGCTTCTTAGAACTGTTCTGAGAAGCTTTTCCCTTGCCATGATACTACCCCTTATATTTTTTCTCTTACTTTCCCTTTCCCTTGCCATAATTTGACTTACGTTTCTGGCCTTGTCCTCCATGAGAACTTGAACCGGCCAAATGCACAGTAGTTTCAGTTTCCTAAGGTTTTGATGCCTCAATACGATCTTCCTCAAGTTCTAAATGCCTGACAGCATCGTTGAGAGTTTTAATACCCTCATTATGAGTTAAATTCACTTTCATGTGTTCCCATGTATAAGGAAGTGAACAAATCACTGCTTGAACCTGCTGTTCATCAGTCAAAATATGGTCAGCATCCTTCAACTCACTAATCATATTCGACATCTCCCTGAGATGTTGACGCATGCTGTGATTAGGACGCTTCTTGTAAGTGTCAAATTTGATGGTGAGTTGTCTCGGTTGGTAACGTGTTCCACCAAACTTCGCTTCAAAGCAAGCCACATCTCTTTGGCAACTTCATATTGCCTGAACTCACGCATCACATCATTTTCCATACTGCTCAACAACGTAATGCGAGCAATGGAGTTCTTCTTTTTCCATGATTCAAATGCAGCACTGTCACTAATGTGCTTGGGAGTTGTACCTTTCTCTGGTTCAGTTAGAATATGATCCAGGACCGTAAGAACCTCTTGTTCTTCCAGGACATACTGAATTTTCATGGCCCAAATTTCATAATTTTTACCATTCAGTTTTTCACCCTTATTAAGTTCTGCCACAATATTTCTAGATGCAGATGTCATTTTGCTAAGAAATTAAAAAAAAAATTAAACTAAGTCAGGACATCACACAATTCTGATGACTTAATATAAATTATTTAATACTTAGCATAACACATATAGTTTTGTAACAAACTCAAAATAATTTAATAATAATAATATTTATAGATTAAAATCGAAAGATCATCAAATTTCGCAATCATCTTTTAATTCTATAAATTTTATTAATATTAATTATTTTAAAGTACAAAACTCTCACAAAAAATTGATAAACAACAAATATATAAATAATATTAAAAAAAAATCGAACAATAAAAAAATTCGAACTTAAAATAATTATTCAGAAAAAAATAGAACAATAAAAAAAATTCGAACTTAAAATAATTATTCAGAAAAAAATAGAACAATAAAAAAAATTCGAACTTAAAATAATTATTCAGAAAAAAATAGAACAATAAAAAAAATTCGAACTTAAAATAATTATTCAGAAAAAAATAGAACAATAAAAAAAATTCGAACTTAAAATAATTATTCAGAAAAAATTCTGAATTTAACAGATGTATATATATAAAGGGATCACTATTCTAACACAAGTTGTAGTATGGTGTAGTGGTAAGACCATTCTTACTTTCGAGGTCATGGGTTCAAGCCCCAGTGAAAGCAATATTTCTTTTATTTTGCCAAGATATTTGGAGCAAAAGTTTTTTCTTTGTATAACTGTGATTTATTTCGAAATAAAAGTGTATGTTGATTTCTTTTCACTATTTTGCTATGCATCTCCAAGAAATGCACTTATAAAATCTCCAAAACAATGAATTTTATAAATATCTTAAAATAACTAAGATTTCACTGAAAATTTTTCAGATTTTAAAAAAAATTGCGATTCAAATCTGAAATTTATATTTATTTAATTCTGGAATTAAAAAAAAAAAATAATTAGTTTTATCAAAAATTATCTTATGTAAAATTATCTTGTATAATTTTACATATACAAAAAAAACTCACTAAAAATAGTGATTTAATAAACCAAAATATATGCTATAAAAGCTCTGATACCAATGTAATATTTAACGGATAAAACTTACAAGTTGCTCCGTTAATCTTCGTGCGAAAGCGGTTCTGATCAATACAGCACTATCACTGGTTCTACAAGAAATCACGAGCCGAAGCCTGAAGCCTTGCGTTTTCCACAACCTAAATTCTTCAAGTCTTAACAGAGTATCTTTTCTCTTTCTCTCTCTCTTTGATAATAGTGACATATTCGTTTTCTGATGATCTGTGAGAGAGAGTATACTAGTGTATATTTATAAGCCAATGCATCTGCTCAATACACTTGTTCAATGCACCTCTCCAGTGCACCTGTTCAATGCACCTCTCCAGTGCATCTATTCAATCTTATAATGGGTTGGGTTTGGATTCGGATTTCCCATAATAGGCGTACTGATAATTAAATCCAACAATAACTAATAATATGCATAATGAATCGTATTGATGACAGTATCAACTAGCATATTAGTATATCTGTTCACTAAAAGAAACAGTTACATTCACATCGACCAAAATAGACTTATTGCATCGGCTTTCATATACTGAAAGCTATTCACATCGATTAGCCGACGCCAATAGACTGTGGCAGGTTAATAGTCGTTTGCATTGGCTTCCTACATTAATATCAGTCAAGACAATAGCATCAACTAAACCCACCTAAAATGATAACATCGATTTGTGAAATTTACATTACTTACATCGAAAAAGTTTATACCATTGATTTTATATATCGGTCTTGTCGATGTCAATATTCATCATCTATATTAAAGCAGCAGATAAGCAATACAAAAAATGTTTGATATAAGGAATCACTATTTGAACTCATGGTATCACAAAAAATAAATAACAAGCCACATACATCTATTCACAATCTCTTCAACTTGTATAGTTTTTTTCGAGGGGCTATGATATCCTATCATCTTTGCTTGTAGCAGTGACGAAACCCCATTATAACTCAAACTAATTTTGTGCAATTTGGGTGAATTTATTGAATATTCAACAAAAACAATGAAATTGGGATAAATTGTCCAAATTCGCAACATGCTCTACAAAATTTATGTTTTTAACTCAACAAACAAAATTAATTAGAAGACAAATTGCCGTTGAAAAATGGTAATTGTATTGAAATCTGACAACTGGGTCCCCTCCTCAGAGACTGGAGTCTTACTTTTTTTTACTCGCCTGCTCTCAAGAGAAAGGAGAGCTACGTACCAAAAGGAGGAAACAAAAGATCACTGCAAGAGATATATGGTGGCAACTGGCAAGTCCAAAAGTACTGGCACGTCCAGCCTGGGTGATAAATATTTCTTCAAACGAAATATCTCATATACTGCCAAACTTAGAAGTATATATATACGTTTCGCCTTTTGATTCTAAATGGAAATTTAATTGGTATATATCATATACGTTAGAAGGAACGGACAAATTATCTTTCTTTTTTCAGTAATATTTAAAGAAGTCAATGCACATAAGAAAGACCAATTGAAAGTTTGGTTATTTGATCTATCTTTGTTTAAATTAAATATAATTTCCTTTTATATGAGAACATACTTTTATGTTCAAAATCGGTCAATTCCTTGAAAGGAAACAAACTAGCTAGACAAATTTACATAACAAAAGGGTGCGAATTTGTGGTCAGGAAATTTCTGCCCATTGGCCTATGGTAAGATGACACGTGTTTTCTAGGAAGAAATTATATCAAACCATTAATGATTTTGTCTTCTCCTTTTAATTGAAGTTTATTAGAAAACTTGCAGCGCTTCCCCAGGACAAAAAACAAAAATCTTAATTTCTAGAATCATGATTTTTTTTTTCAATTCTGCTTCAAACCTATGTTGATTTAATGCCTAACCTACTAATTAATTTTTTATACGGGACACAATTACATATACACATATTTTTTATTATTAATATTATTATTAGAGATAAACATATTTTTTTATCAACTCAACGTTTTAATTCTATATATATACGCGAAAAATACTTTTAAATGAATTTCTAAAAAAAAAATCTGAAGCATATATCAGTGGAAATTCTTTTTTGCTTGATTTTAGTTTCTTCGAGGAAAAAAAAATATTACTTGCTGGATTTCCTTTTCTTATAGAGTGGAGAAAATTCAAGTCCCCAAAAAATGAATAAAAGATAATATATGCCGAGTGTTATAGGCGGTAAGATCTTCTTATCTAGGCAGCATTCTCAAAGGTTAGGCCGGCCTTTTCGAGGGTCGGACCTACCGGGTCTAGTGCCAGAGTTGATAAGGGCTTTTAGAGGATTAAGTTTAAGAGACTTTATTTTTAAGGGATTAACTCGGTTCTTATCAAGCCTTTCGGACTCTAAGGGTCGGGTGAGGGCAGTGTAAGGATCTACGGGTAAGAGCCTTATATATATATTTGTTGATTAAATATTTTTAATATTAATTTATATTTATATAAAAATATTTAATTATATTTTTCTATTTGGGTATTTTGTTTTAATTTTTTTTGTTATTTTTTAATTTTTAAGTGTAATTAATATATAATATAAAATATTAAAGAAATAATTTGGGAAGGGCCGGATAATAGCCGAGTTTGAAAAAGACCGGATTAGAAGGGCTTGCTTATTAAAGACTGAGTCTGATCTTTGAAAAATTCGGCCTTTATTATTAGAAATGACCGAGCTAAATTTATGAGAGCCACATAAAGATTAAATTTTTTGAAAGATTAGACAGACTGATTTTTTAAAAATCAATCGAACCTAGTTCAAAAACTAAGTAATTATGAGTTATGCCTGTTCCCACCCAACGGAGAACAGGTGATTCCCTTCCTAAAGAACTAAAGATCCCATCAAAGTTGATTATAATAATAAAACTACTTAAATGTAGCAGTAGTTAGGATCCCTATCATCATATCTTCAAAGGAGAATATTTGTGACAGGAACAGAAAAACCATATATATCCTTCGGATAAGTTTTCAATTTTTGAATCTTGACTAGTTAAGATCATAAACCTGACTAGCTAATTAATTATTATTAATGTAAATTGCTACTTGATTGCTCGTGCATTTGTACTATATATATAACCATAATGGATAATTAGAAAACTAAGTTTATTTTATGTTTATGATTATGCATGTCAAATCCAAAAATCTTCGTTCATAAAATTGTTCGAGATTGGACGTACATCAAATCTTGCCTTGGTCTTTGAGGTACTATTATTATTATATAATCTTTTGTAGTACATGAGCACTATGCACGAAGCCCATATATATATTATATATTGTCTGATCTGGTGCAGTTGCTTGTACAAAATAACGGGATATGTGTTCGCATGTCAAATCGGTAGATTTCGATAGATTATGCTCGTGTTAATAATTCTATTTTAAAAAAAATACAATCAAGGTTGTATTGAAAATCATTTAGCGAATTTAACAACTTTATGGTTTTAAAATAGAGTCAGGCTAATGTGATAAGCGTAATTAATAATTAAATTTATTATGGACTAGAAAATATAATTAAATTATCTCTAAATTTTGATTTATGGATCTCAATAAATTCTTTATATTAAAATATGATGGGATATAAAATTTTTCTATTTTTTGAATTTTGTAAATATTAGTTTTAAATTTTTAAAAATGATTTAGAAAATATGTATTATTGAATCAACTTAAAAAATCCAAATTAATAATTTAAAAATTCAAAAAATAGAAATTTTTTATATCCCATCATATTTTGATATAAATAATTTATTAAGATCCATAAATCAAGATTTAGAGATGATTTACCTATATTTTTTAGTCCATAAAAAATTTGATTCATTAACTACGCATAGCACTATAGCTTAACTCTTTAAAATGATGTATTTTTACAATAAATATTTATCGTTCTATTATATTTTAATGTAATCTTAAAATTTTTGAAAAAAATAGCTAAAATATCCAATGTCCTATCACAACTCAAATTTCTATTCTCATTTTCTTCATTTAGTCTGTATTTAATCTTTATGAAGCTTTAGATTTACAATTTTAACCTTCCATTCAAATCGACATCTCTTCGTCCCTCATCGTCAACTCTCTTGTTTATAGAAAGCTATTTTATTAAGTGGTTTTAATTCTTTAGATTGTACAAACTTTATTTACTCGATGATATACGCTTTCAAAACAAACTCTCATCCTTTACCCAAAAATATGCACTCAAATCTTTCTGTGCCATTTCTTCTTACTAATCCAGAATTTTTTTTTGTTTTTTTAATTTTCATCTCGCAAGACACGTCTTTCTGAATTCATTCTCATCAATGGTAAAAAAAGGCGTCATGCTCTCAAGTAATGGTTGCAGGTCTCCCACAAAAGGCGATGAAGCAAATTCAAAAGTCATAGTAGTTCTTTTATGATAGCACATTTCATTTCTATTACAGAACTGGAAAATAGCACAGCAAGCTTTAATTGCATATTTTTGAGTAAGAAGTAGAGTAGTTTTGAATGCGTATTTTATTGAGCCTCAATTAAATTAAATCTTTTCAGGCTTAGCAATCTATCCTTTCCTAATTTGACTCATCAAACTGGAACCAGATGAATCAGATGGAGCTGGAGACAGGGTATCAAGGATTCAAGTATCAACCTCCAAGTATTTTTTTTTTCACTGAAGTGGAAAACTTCATTATAACAGAAGAAAATAAATGTCAATTCAGTATTTCATAATATATTAATTATGGATTAAATAAAGAAAGGGGGGAAAATATAATGATGTTTTGTGACCGGGTATATTGACACTTTGAGAAGTTTTGATGGATACACCAGAAATTAACTGAATTTTTGTTACTAAAATATCATGGGTTACAAAAAATTTCAAATTCGGATTTAAAAAAAAAGTAACATGCTTTCATATACAAGTATTGATTACTTTATTAGTATTTAGAACATCTAAAAAAACTAAAGCAAATATTAAGAGTTAAAAAATAGAATTTTTTTGAGATAAAAAACTATTGAGCAACATAAATTGAAATTGTTTTTTTGTTTATGTATTTTGTTATTTAAATATTTTTTTATCTATTTGGTGTATATGTTTAATTTAGAATTGATAGATTTTTTTAGAGTTTTCAAATATTTATTTTGGATTTTTGAAAATTATCTATTTCTATAAACAAATACTCATTATTTTGTTATTATTATGGGGACATCTTAAAAAGTCTAAAAAGTAAAAAAAATGGAAATTTTTTTAACTGGTAAAATGTAAGCATTAATTAACACTTGACTCTTAAATACATTCTGGTTTTCCTATATGCATAATACTTGGTGTATATGTTTGATTTTGAACTGATAAATTAGTATACATTTAAAGTATATAATTGGATATTATCTTTTTATTTTATGCTTTAAAGATTTTAAATATGATAATTCTAAATTGTTTAAAATATTTAACAGATATACAAATATGTTGTAAATTCATTATACTAGAATGTATGTTTATAATATTCAATTTATCTCTCGAAATCATTTTAGGCATAAGTAAATATAGCTAGTAGGTTTCGGTTAAATTAGAATCATTTTCTGAATGAGATTTGGTGATATATATGTAGGTTAGTCAATCAAAATAATATTCTCCGGCAAACATATATTTAATGTCGATTCATGTGAGATCTTGTTTGACCAATGATAAATTTGGGATCATGTTAGATCTTGGTATCTTGCTGAAAACTAGAAAACAAAAATTGAGATCGACTCGTCAAAGGACAAATCTCATCCCAGATTACACCACAGCTCAGCTTCTATGTGAGATCCTTTTTTCACCAATGAAATCTTTCCTTTCTAATGTTAATACCTATCCGTTTGGTACAATTTGTCTCGGATGCTGCTTCTGTAACACGGCGTGGAGAAAAAGGAATAGCATTCTGACAAGAAATTAATTTACGTGTCATATTTTGCATGTGGTTGTAATAAGGATCTTCCAAGTGGATTCATATCCTGTATATTAATTCAGAAATATTGAAACCAAAACCTGAGATATATCCTCAGCATTTATACTCACCTTATTCATGCCATAGACTGCATAACTTATCAGCTATCACTGACCTATACATCCACCATTACAATCTTACATGTTGTTTAAAAATTAATGTATCATATAAGTATAGTCATTGCATAGAAGTTTAAAATAATTAGTCTTAATTAATTGAAATGAACACAAAATAATCGATGTTTATTAAGCAAATGTCAACTAAACCGATTACTTATTATTACAAAAAAGAGTTAAAAAAATAAAAGTAAAATTGTCCACTGCAACTAAAGAGTAATAATATTAACTCGATAGTATGCAACTAAAGAGTAATAATATCAATTAATTAGATAGTACGCACACATGTGGTTGCAAGGATTGTATTTTAGGTACTAGCCAGATCTTTCTTAAAATCACCTCCCTCTTAATACGGGGAGACGCTATTCCATAAAAAAAAAATGCTCCGCACATCAAATATATTTTTTAAAAATATTATAATTTTTAATACAGACTTTAAACACAAGTATTTTAAAAGTTATCACTTCAATTTCATTGGAAACTTAATGTTGTGATTATTTCACATTTAATTAGAAGGATATAATAATTAAAAAAAATACTTGATGTGCGGAACAATTTTTTTGATATAACTAACGTCTTCCTTTATACGGGCAAAAACATGGACTCTATTAGAACATTCACATTAAACCGAGTTCAATGCCGTTGATTAAATTTCATATATGCATTATTAATATTTTATTTTAATTTGTCAATTTCCGAAATAGTTCTGATCCTCTATATCTGCGTTAAATCATAATTCCAACCATAAAAGATTTTGCGTATATTATTTGACAAAGACCACTTATTTAGAACCGCAAACGAACCAAATTTGATCGAACTAGTTAGTGTTTGAGTTTGATTTGAAATTAATTCAAATTAAATCAAACTCATACTAGATTGAATTCGAGCTAAATCAAACTCGAACTAAAATCAAACTTTAGAAGAACTCAATTATTTTTTTTTACCATTATTTTCATATTATAATAAATAATTAGATCTAAAAGTAATTAATATTTTATTAATTTATATTGAAATTTAAAAAAGAACTAAAATTTATTAATTTAATAATAAATTAACAATATCTTATTAATTTATTATAAATTAATTATATTATTATATATATTATTGACTAAATAGTTAAAATATATGTAAATAACTACATATCAAACTATTATGAATCAAACTCGAACTAGTTCATTAAAAAAATTATTAAACCGAACTCAAATCAAACTAACAAAAAAATCTAATCGAACAAACCGAGATTGAGCTAAAATCGAATCAAACACTAAACGAATTACGAATTATAATTTTTTCTTGTACTCTTACACCTATTTGATTACTTCCATTATAAAATAATATTATTTTGCATATTGCTTATCAATCAATTCCAAATTTCACAGGCCATAAATAATATGTAAAGAAATTAATAGTCCAACACTTCAATAATTATGGACATTTCCAAAATGCTATTATTAGAAGTAGATGTACCTCATGCATGTATACTAATACAGCAATGATACTCCTTACCAGCCGAAACTTGGGTGATGATTCTTGTGGGCCAAGTCGGTGAACTTTCCTACTACTGGCCACTAGTCACAGCTAAAGTCAAGTCAAGCCAATATTCTGAGTTGGATCTTTTGTACATCAAAGCTAGGGCTGTCAATGTGTAAGATAGGGTACCGATGGAGAAATTTTTATATACATATCCATTATAATTTTCTTTATCTATATTCTATCCATATCCATTAAATTTTTTTTATCCATACCCTACAGTTACTCATTAAAAATTTCAAGTAATGAACGGGTAACAAACGGATAACGGTAAATAACGGGTAAAAATAAAAATAATTCAATGAAAAAATTGTATGATTTAGACAAATAAATAATATTAAATAAATATACTAATAAAGTGTAATAATAATTAACATTTTAGATATTACATAAATCATATAATTTTTCATGTCAATTGTTATAAAAAATATATACTAATTACTACATATATATATTTATATAATTTAACTATATATATTTATTAAAAATATAAAATAATTATACTTATATATATATATATATTTATATAATTTACCCAATGGATAACGGGTAACGAAAACCCCTTACCCATATCCATACCCGATAAGTTAACAAAAAAAATTCTTACCTATACCCATACCCGATAACCTAATGAAAATAAAACCTTACCCATACCCGTCTTATCGGGTACAATACGGGTCGGGTAAACGGCCAAAATGGTGCCATTGACAACCCTAATCAAAACCGGCCAGGTTATCAACAGATAGAGCGCAACTTATACATATGAAAATAAACAATTTTGTTAATATCCATTTCACAGTATTAAATAAAAAATATAAATAATTAATTATATGAATAAACATTTTTATATAACTCATGGGACAAAATTTTATATCAAACTCCCATGGATAAAAAATGACATGTTCATCTTCATATGCAATATTATTATTTGTTATTATTTTGGAACCATCTTTAAAATCTGAAATAAATATTTAGGTGAATACAAAATTACAAAAAAAAAATTTAAACTCTCATTGTCAAAATTATCAAGATAAACCATTGTCAAGAGATCCGAATCCCTTATTATATATGCATACATAAACACATAGTTAGGTTAACATGCACATGCTTTACAATTCCTTTTTATAAAAATTATCCGATTGGAATTATTTTTAGCTTTAAAACTAAGTTCAATCTGACCTATATTGAATTTTACACAAAAGTTATTGCATTGGCTATGTCAAAATAAACCTTTTTCTTATAAAAATGAAATATCTAATTAACAAAAAATATTATTCATGTCGACAGTTGAAATTTTAAAAATTTAAAAATTTTAGATCGATGCTTTTATAATTTCCCAAATTTTTATCACCTTAAACTTATTTGCACTAACTTAATTTTATTGAGGGAAAAAACAAGATAGTACTAAGATTATTGAAAAGGACAAAATTGCCTTCTTAATATATACTTGTAGATCCGTTCAGATCTGTCGTGATCCGATCCGATCCGATCTGATACTTATAGACAATAATTTCTAGTAGAAAATGTCACTTAGTTGACTATTTGAGAATCAATGTAGAGGTGGTAGAACCTGATCCGATCAGATAAATCCGTCTGACTAGTTTAGATTTAAACTTATCTGATTTGATTTTTTTTAGAAAAGTCAAACTGATTTGATCCAATCCGAACTCGATCTGACCCAACCCAAGATCAAATGACCTGTAATTCAATCAAAATCAATTAAAAATCTGAAAAAACATAACATATAAATTGACCCGACTTGACTTGATCCGACCCTAACCCGTCTTGATTTCTTTCAAAAAATTAAACTGACCTGACTGCTCGAACCGAACCCAACACGACCCGTCGATTACCGCGTAAACTAGTGTTAGAAATATTAATGAATCGGATAATATCAGGCTATTATTATTATAATATATATTTTATCCTATCTGAATAGAATCGGTCAAAATGTCTATGACTCTGTTCCGACACAACCAAAATAAAATAATTAATCTTGCTTACTATTTATAAGTTTTTGATAATGTTAAACCACCAAATAAATTAAAAAAAAACAAGTAAATGAGTCAGATCAGGTAACAGATTAAAAAATCTTAATTAATATTCAATTCATTTATTTTCAAGTTATTTCGAATCGTATCAGATTCAGTTAGGAAAAATATTTGACACTCCTAATTAATGGAATATAGAATAACCTAATTAGTACTTCTAGAAATTTTCAAAATAGAAATAAAATGTCAAAGGACATACATCTTTCTCTAAAAAAAATTATAAATTACAGTCAAAGTCAACCAAGATTACACAGTTGACATTCCATATAAAGATTATTTTGGGATCAAATAATTTGTCTCATTTCATGCCAATGAAATTATAATGATTTATTTAAATTTTTCAGAAAAAAAAGGTTTGAGGAAATATATTTGATGCGAATTAATGAGTAATTAGGTTAATTTGATGTTCTTAAAATTATTCTGATATTCTAAAACCAGATCTAAAATTGCAATCGAAGTATAAAAATATCGTTATAGACGCACATAGTCTAGAGCTTTTCATGCTGACATTATCGGAGATCGATGTAAACTTGTCTAAATTTATCTGATTCCCGGTTCAGTGACGTTATCGTATCGAATTGCATCTTCAAGTGCTTTTTGGCATCGTTGAATTGATCATTTTTTTTATTGAGTCACGATGTGTACACACTCCCAGTGTTTAACGATGTTTATCTCAATTCTTTATCAAAAAACAATTAAATGTATATAAATATTTATGTCTGATAAATTTATAATAATATGAAAATACGTAATAATGAAAAATACTTTTGCGAATAAGAACTTCATTTTAATATGAACAAGTCAATTATAATTAAAAAAATAAGAACTAATTATGAAACCACATGACTAATTATATCATATATTTTTTAATATTTTATTCCTAATTTATTGTCACAAATATTTTCTTCATTTCAATAAATAAACATTTTTTTATGAAAAATATTTTAATTAGCTTTATTTATATTTATTTATGCATATATTCTAATATATAATTTATTATAATATATGATTATTTAAAATTAACATAGATTTACAAATATTTTTCATGGTGTATTGTCTTATATATTTTCTTCATTTCAATAAATAAATATTTTGTTTATGAAAAATATTTTAATTATTTACTTATATTATATTTATATATGTAATTTTGGTAACATATATTCTAATACATAATTTATTATAATATACAGTTATTTAAAACTAACATAAATTTACAAATATTTTTTATGGTATAACATATAATATTAGGAGCCTTTTTTTAAAAAAAAAGTATTGTATATTTTTCATTTTTGTAAATTTGTGTTTCATTTCGAACTTGTGATCTATTATGCAGAAAACATTAATGATCATAAACAATAATTCTTATCAATTTTAAAATGATGCACGAAAAAAATGTTTCTGCCCTTCGTACAAATTATATATTGACCAGAATTCTAGTAGATATATTTTTTTGTTTTCATTATGTTTTGAATGCAGTAGTGATTTTTATATATCTGATCTGACTTACCTATAATAATGGAAAAAATATTCGGGTAACAGGGGCAGGTCTCTACTATGACGGACATATTATATCGCTACCCTTCCCACAAGGCACATCTATGATCTACGTACCTCTGATGAGAGAGATTCGGATAGCACGGGCAGGTCTCTTTAACTATTGAATAACTGGCACCGCTAGGTGCCTAGGCACCAGATGTGAACTCGTCAAGATTCTTTCTCCTTTTAACACGATCTGAACTTCTGATCAGTACATTGTTGTTTGGCTAAATTTTCACATGAATCGTTCATCTCCATGTGAGAGGATGGATGAAGTTACCAAAGTTTCTTGTATATTTACAAAAACTGATCTAATTATTTGATCTCAGTGATATCTTATATATATTTTTCACATTTTCTCTTGTCAGTTTGGTCCCACCCCCTCATAAACAGCGTAATCGCCAACTCTAATTAATAAAAGTACTAGAAAACATTCAAAATCTAAAGTGAGAAAGTAGCATCAAATATTTTTGCATTTTCGTTATAACTAATAAGCTAGCAGTTGGATTTAATTATGTAGATAGCTAGCATTTTCGCGCGTGCACATTACTCCAACCGCGTAGCTTCGTTGCGATCGATTCCATGATTCCTGTCTGTTGGTACTTGGTACTACACGATGTGCAGTGGGCAATCCAATTTTTCTCAACCGCTGGATTTGAATCACATGCCGGATTTTGAGGGAGGGGGCAGAACTTTGGAAATGTAGTTAGTAGTACAAAGTGAAACCGCTTTGCTACCCACTGCAGACTGTGCAGTATGCCTGTATCCTCTGTTAAACCGGTTTGCTGGCCTCCAATTCCAGTAGTCGGTCCTGGACTCCTGGCACCGCTATAAATAAGAGGGAGGAGCATTGAAGTCTCATATTATACAATAGCTAGCAACAACACAGAGGAAAGAAAAGTAAATAAGAGAGAACAAAGAAAGGAAAGAAATAATCCTACCATTCATGGCTTTCAAAACCGCTCTATTATGTTTTCTGCTGTGCACACAATTACTGGTACTCCTTCAAAACCAAACCATCTCTGCATCCTCGCTTCCTTCAGATCTCTTCTCTCTCAAAATCGCCTCCAAAATACGAACCGATGAACAGTCTCTCCTATCAGTGTCAACTGATTATGGCAACCTCACAACATCAATTTCGGCTGCTGTGCTGTACCCTTCATCTCCTCATGATATCTCCTGCCTCATAAATTTCTCGTACACTTCCGCCAACCCTTTTCCTATTTCACCACGTGGCAATGGCCATTCCATAAATGGTCAGGCATCTGCTCCAGGTGGAGTTGTTATAAGCATGAAGTCACTGGGTTATGGATATAGCAACCGCATAAATGTGTCGGTTGTAAACCGGTATGTGGATGTCGGAGGAGAGCAGCTATGGATCGATCTCCTGCACGAAACACTGAAGTATGGGCTTGCACCAAGATCATGGACAGACTATATTCATCTGACAGTTGGTGGGACCCTCTCGGTTGGAGGTATCAGCGGACAGACTTTCCGATATGGGCCACAGATTTCCAATGTCCTTGAGTTGGATGTCATTACTGGTACTGTGTAACTTCTCTCCTAACATTGTTATTTCATCAACTTCAGAAACTATAGGGAAGAAGGATATTTTGGTCATTTTACTCAACTTTTAAACAAAAATCATGCAATTTTGAAGAAGCTGGCGGTGGAGACCATTAAAAAATTATACTCAATTAAAACCATTGGATAAAACATGTGCACGAAGTGTTGGTATCGCATTAACTGACAGTTTGAAAAAATAAAATCATGCAGGCACAGGGCAGACCATAACATGCTCCAAAGACCAAAACTCAGACCTATTCCTTGCCGTGCTTGGAGGAATGGGACAATTCGGTGCTATTACTCGTGCACGCATAATTCTTTCACCAGCACCAGAAAAGGTGCACTGGATCCGACTCATCTACACAGATGTGATCACGTTCACTCGGGACCAAAAGCGCCTCATTTCGGCCGAGAAAAGTGAAGGTTCACCACTAGGATTGTTTGATTATGTCGAGGGTTCATTCCTGGTGCAACAGGGGCTGATTGGGAGCTGGCGGTCGGCTGAGTTCTTCACTGATGCAGATTATGATAGAATGAATCAGCTTGCCACCGAGCATGGACTTCGTGGTGTTTACTATATTGAGGGTACCGTGCACTACACTGACGATATTGCAGCTAAGGTTAATAAGGTATGCTTAATTGCTTACGATATCATTCTGCTTGCGCAATACTGGTAAATGATATCAAAATCAATGCTTTACTGGCAATTTGTTTTCATAGAAAAAATATGTAGGAGATTTGAATATTAAAGCATAATAATACTTGATATTTCCTCATCTTATCGACCAATAAAACTGAATTCAATGTCATTTATATATGTGAAGTTAAGAACTCAAGATTCTTCCTGCGCAATGAGCACTGTACCAGTATCTGCATAATTAATGTCATCGGACATCTAAACTCCGGCTGCCAAATAGAATGTATTTTTTAAATATGCATGTAATTTATGATATCCAGGTAGTATGGTACCTCAATGAATTATTTAACACGACACTCAGCCGAAAACAGAAAATTGTGGACAAGCTTTGTGTTGTCATGTGTGTGAAAATTAAGTATCCATCATTGTCCAGGCTTCCAATATACATGGACAGGGAGGGAAGAATTTAATGGATCCCCCCACCCCCCCCACCCCCCAAAAAAAAAATGTCCCACTTCCTTGAAAAAGCCGGCCCGTAAAAAATCACGTGTGGGACCCATCTGGAGGGGTGGGTGCGGGGGTGCAAAACTCGAGACACTGTATCAGCGTCCGTAAGTAATTACTAATTAGTATAGAGATCAGTTAATTAAATACCAAATATATACATATGTCTATCCTATATGATTGAAGTAGTAACCGACCATTTTGAAGAATTATTGTTGCATTTATCCAGGTGGTTGAATCTTGACCTATCAACATTACTTGTGGTTGTGGGTCCAAAATGCATGCATGCAAACAGTTAATGCATGGATGTAGCTTGTTCACGCAATTTGCCTAATTGTGTTTATTGCTTCTCCGTCTTTCCTTCATAGTGGTCCAGTAATAGTGACGCAAAACAAACTTTATATTTTAAGTAACTATAAGTATCATTCCTGAAAAAGAAAATGAAAGATAAGAACAATATATATTACATTCAATTTCAGAAATTCAGTCTCTCCTTTTTTTTGTTGTTTCTGATTTCTTGATATTACTTATGATATGCTATATTTGTTCAAAAGTTTCTGCCCTTTTAGCATTGAGCTTATCCATATTATGAATTTATAATTACATCCTTAATATACTGTTACTGAGTAACAAATAAATAAATATGTCCAGTACTGTAATTAGTTACTGAAACCTTCCTGTCCTATGTGGTCCTGCGAAGAAAATGCAATCTGAGATGAAAAATTGCATGTGATGTGCAGAATTATCTTACCGTTCATGCTACTATCATCTAGCTTATCTTTTTCCACGTGACAACATTTCAGACATGCTTCTTTAGTTCACATATGGAAAAACTAAAAAGCGTAAAATTCCTTCACGACAACAGGCAAGCACAACATCAATAATCTTATTACTATTATTATTACTGTTATTATTATTAGGGTTTTGGACCATTAATTACACATGATTCATGAATTGAAGCCAATTTTTGGTTACCTTTCTTATGGTTTGCTTTTAACTTATAGTTACTTTAGTATGATATCATGGGACCATTAGTTACTATTTAATTTGTACTTTGTAACTGTGGTTTTGTACACAAACGAAAGTTGAAGAACTATCTAAAATTAGACTGAGAACATTTATATCTCATAAAACAGATATGTAGGAGACTACAACATTAATAAATCTTCCTTTTGTATGTTGAGGAAAAGGTCAAGGACTTTTATTTTCCGTATATATAGGCGTTCTAAATTTTCACCTATATGCTGAATCAGGTTTTATGCTTTATCAAGAAACAGAGAAACAATTATTAAATTATTCTCTAATATATCCAAAATTTATATTATTATCTTTTGTTTCCTCTCTGTTCTCTGATTGAATTGCTTAACTTTTCGATATGATATCACACGTCCCGTGCTAATCAACTCTTCACTATTATGAAAAAGAATTTACATGACAATTGTGTCGTCAATAGGTAAGTTTAAATTCTCCAGATAACTCATATGTTGTCCATGAACATTTTAATTCACTGCCAAATTTGTGTTGTATTTGGACCAGACTGGAAAACCAACTGAAGCTAACTATCCCCCTGACAGAACAGAAAAAGACTATTAGGATGCACCAATCAATCTACCATCAAGGCATTAATTAGATCTCTATGCTGAAATTATGGCTATGCTCATGTCTGACAGGAACTTGAATTGTTGCTTGAGGAGTTGAGCTATGTACCAGGATATGTATTCATGCAAAATATATCTTATGTGGGATTTCTCAATCGGGTGCATGATGGAGAACAGAAGTTACGAGAAACCGGCGGATGGGAGGTGCCTCATCCCTGGCTGAACATGTTTGTGCCTGAATCGAGGATACTCGATTTCGATGCCGGAGTCATTAAGGGTATTCTTAACAACAACTCGGTTTCTGGAATCATTCTTTTGTACCCAATGAACAGAAACAAGTATGCATTCCAGTCTTCATTTTTTTCCCAGTTTTAGCATTGTTAGTTTTTTTTTTTCAAAACAAATCTAAATAAGACCTTATTCGCACATAAATTTTAAAAGCAATAAAAGATAAATAAACGTTCCCATCTGGAGGATGCTTAACCTACTCTAACAATGTCGCTTATTTATCCTTTCATTTGACATATAAGTATAGGCAGTTACATATTTTTAGATCATTCAATTTCCTTAAACAAAATGTGCCACTATGCCTTATTAAAGTATATTAGTGACTTTCATGTTTGGAAAGCTAATAACCACACGTAACCAATCAAACCACCTATATGTATGTAGGCTTATCCAAGGACAGTATCATAGGTTCCTAAAAGTTATTATAATATTGAACCACAGTGATGGTCTTTCTTTGAAAGTTATTTTGTCATCTAGATTTTCTTTTGTGGTCCCTACTCCTTACTATTTAAAAGAAAAGATTTTGTTAGGTTAATTACTGTATTGACCATATCTATAATACTAGTCTTAAAATGGCTACTGTTGCGCTACAATGCTTAGTTCATGATCTGGTGCTATGTATAAATCAGTAAAAAGCTCCCTCCACAAGGAAAAACATTATTGGACTTCAGGTCAGAAAAAGAGGTTTGGTCAAGTGTCTAAAAAAATATTAAACACATGGTATACATAAGTCAACAAAAACATAGATATCAATCAACAGGGCAGAATCTTGTTGGTTCTTTGTATCTCAAATTTCTCACTGTCATATATATATATATATATATATATATATATATATATATGAGTGGAGATAGCGTGAGCTTCACGGAGGCCTTCCGTGAGCTTAACTCAAAAAACATATTAAATCATCTCGAAATTTTAATTTATCATTCTCATTAAATTCTTTATATGAAAATCTCATGGAATGCAAAAATTTAGAGCGTTTTGAGCTTTTTAAGTCATCGTTTTTAATTTTTGAAAATCAGCTCTAAAAATAATAATAATATATTCAATACTTGAACATCATTTTAAAAAATTAAAAACGATGACTTAAAAAGCTCAAAACGCTCCAAATTTTTGCATCCCATAAGATTTTCATATAAAGAATTTAATGAGAATGATAAATTAAAATTTCGAGATGATTTAACATGTTTTTTGAGTTAAGCTCACGGAAGGCCTCCGTGAGCTTAAGCTCACGCTATCTCCACTCATATATATATATATATATATATATATATATATATATATATATATTACAATTTGAGAATTTAATTTAATTTAAATAAACATGGGACCAAATCATTCAATTAAAATATCTATAAAAGATCCGCGTCTAATTAAGTTTTGAATTTGCAACCATCTCTGCGGAGCATAATCTTTACGCGTCCAAGTAATTGTTTCCCAAATATACTATCGAAATACTTGAGAAACTATATATATTTAAGATTTGTCATGTACAGAGCAGAGTCAGTATAACACTCCTAAGTCTAAAACAAAAATGTATGTTAAATTCTATTCCAAATTAGAAGTCAGGTTTTATCTAACATGCTTATTTTATTTTTTTTAATTTTTGCATATTTTCTTTGTGTGCTTATGTTTTAGGTGGGATGATAATATGTCGACAATGATTCCTGATGAAGAAATTTTCTACACTTTTGGGTTGTTGCGTTCGGCCACTGGAGATAATCTGCAACTATTGGAAGACCAAAATGAAGAAATCTTACAATTTTGTGTCACGGCTGGAATTAATTATAAACAATATTTACCACACTATACAACTACAAATGGGTGGAAGAAGCATTTTGGTACCAAGTGGGAAAACTTCTTGGAGATGAAATTGAAGTACGATCCGAAATTAATATTGTCCCCGGGCAGTTGCATATTAAGTTCATGTAGTTAATTGTACCTTTTGTAGTCTAAATAATGTAGTTTCTGTTATTTAAATTCTCTTTGAAGCTAGGGCATGTACACTTGATTTAAAATCACTATATATGTAAATCCCTTTGAATCTACTATTTGAAGTGATAGACCAGACTATCTATAGTAATAACTTTATAAGGTATGAATGAGATAATAATGGAGTCCCTTTGTTAAAAAATATAGCAATATAATTTAATAGAAACTAGTGGATAATAGAATCACTATTTCAAAAAGCAAAAAAAAAAAAAAGGTACTGCATGGAAGGAGTGGCCTTTGCTTTTGACCAAGGACAAATCAGACACATGATGTTGCACGCTCCACGTAATTAGATACTAATTAACCAATCTAAGATTGGAATTACTTGTCTATATATTGCAATGAAGAACCCTGGTTAGAATTAATTAATTGGGTAATCATAGTTGTTGTCACAACAACAGTACTATTTTTTTATTGTAAAGATGAGAGTCAAACTCTTAAATTTCATAATTATTTATAAAATCATTTTATTCAGATTTCAAACCCACAATCTTCTACGCACAGTATTGTTTTTTTGCTACTAGACAAAAAGCGGGCTCTCAACAGTACCATTAAACCAAACGCTTCTCTTTCACTGTTTCACATCCATCTAAGCTAGCACTGTGGCACTGACACTTGTTTGAGTGGCAAGCTGATGATGTGATGTCACCGTTATAAAAGCACACATGGCACATGGCACATGGCACATGGCACATGGCACTTAGCACATAGCTAGCTGCTAAAAAGGAGATCAAAGGGATGGAGCCCTGGGAATCCTGGATATTGAAGCAAGGTTTAGGGAGCAATGCACCGGCTAAGTTCGGGTTTATGTTAAATTTGGGTCCGGTTTATTTTTTTTTTTTTTTTTTGATCCAGTCTACCTGGTTCGTATCTTCAGATCTAAAATTGGTGATCTGGTCTGCTTTAGAGGATGATTATTGTAGTTAATTAAAATGTTATTAATATTAGTTAATTTGATGATTTTTGTAGTTATGATAATTAAAATATATCGATTTTTTTGTAGCATAAATGTATTAGTATGACAATTAAAATATATCATTTTTTCATAGCACAAGTATAGATATTCATTGTCCTTCTAATAATTATTTTAAAAAATATATATATTTATTCATATAATCATATTATAACTAAATACTTAATATAATTTAAATGACATTAGTGTTATATTAAGATTGTATATAATTTTTAGAATATATTAATATATAATATGTATAAATATGAATAAATTATATATGTATACTATCTCGGGCCGGACGGACGGGCCTAACTCCAAATCTGTATACGACCCGATCCGTAGGATAATCCGACCTGACCTTATATGTTCACTATTCGGGTCTGACAGATATACCGAATCGTGGGCTATATTGTTAGGACGTGACTAACAGTACCCCAATGTTAATCCCAAAAAAAATCCCCCCGCAAATGATTTTTTATTTTTGAAAAGTTTCACTCAACTGCACTTAACAAACTTTTTTTTTTGCATGCACGTGATTATTCCTCAGTCAAGTAAAAATCATCTACGCAAAGCTCACGTGATAATTTCCGAAACGCCAAATCTATGTTGTATGTAATCATATTATTCATATATATATATATATATATATATATGAATAGTATTTAAAAAATTATAAGCATTTAGATTTTTATTTTTATATAATGTGATTTACTTATGTTAGTTATTGAGATATGTGTCATACATATTTAATTATCTATTATAAAAATTTAGATACAATATCTAAGTATTTAGATTTCTTACTTAGGTATTTAGATATGTATTTTAGATATTAAGATATGTGTTATGGGTATTTAAGTATAATATCTAGGTATTTAGATTTCTTATTTAGGTATTTAGAGATGTGTTCTGGGTATTTAGATATTTATTCTAGGTATTTAGATATGTATTCTGAGTATTTAAGTATAGTATCTAGGTATTTAGATTTCTTATTTAGACATTTAGATATGCGTTCTGGGTATTTATATATGTATTTTGGGTATTTAAGTATAATATCTAGGTATTTAGATTTTTATTTAGGTATTTAGAGATGTATTATGGGTATTTAGATATTTGTTATGGGTATTTAAATATGTATTCTGAGTATTTAAGTATAATATCTAGGTATTTAAATTTCTTATTTAGGTATTTAGATATGCGTTATGGATATTTAGATATGTGTTATGAGTATTTAAGTATAATATCTAGAAATTTAGATTTCTTATTTAGGTATTTTGATGTGTTCTGGGTATTTAGATATGTGTTATGAGTATTTAAGTATAATATCTAAGTGTTTAAAATTTTCTTATTTAGGTATTTAGATATGCCTTATGAATATTTAAATATCATTTATATGTGATTATATGAAGTATGCGATTTTTTTTTCAATTATTTACCGAATAACACGGAAAATAAAATTAAACTTCACAAAATAATATTTTTTCATAAAGCAGCAAATACATTTTAATATCTTTATACAATTTTATCAGCCTAATAATATATTCAATATCACAACATTCTAATCATATGTTCAACAACAAAGTTATAATATCTGAAACACATTTCAACATCATAAGTTCTAAGAAGAAAAAAAGCGTTAGACGTCAAATCTAATTGAGGAAAAAATATACTATATTGAAGAAATTTATATATATGAGATGTCGGATTCAATTAGTATGTGCTTAATTAAATAAATGAACGTTGATAATGTGAAAATGATCTTAGGATGAAGAATCCGGAGAACAAAAAAATTTATCATATTGTTATCCGTTGTATGTAGGGGTGTCAATGGGTCGGGTCGGGTTCGGGTCGGATCACATTATTTTATTATTATTTTTGACTCGACCCGAACCCGATTAAATTTGGGTCAAAAAATCTTGACCCATACCCGACCCGACGGGTCACGGGTCGACCCGACCCGACCCGTGTAAAATAATTAAATATTTATTAATTATTTTTATTTAATTTTAAATAATAAAATATTGATTACTTTATAATTGAACTTAATTAGTATATAATTCGTGTATATTTAAGCTTCAATTAGTACTAAATCATAAAATTACTTCAAAAAATATAATTAATCGGGTCGGGTCGGGTTGACCCGAATCCGATCAGATCCGATTCGGATCAAAAAAATTGAACTCTTATCCGATCCATTTATTTTTGAGTCGGATCGAGTCGGTTAACTCGTCGGATCGGTCAAAATTGTCACCCCTAGTTGCATGGTACCGCTGAGGTGTTGGCGTCTTGATGAAGACTTGTGCGGAGTTTCAAGCACCACCCGATCTTTTCATGGACCACACTTGGTCACTTTCTCTGTCTCCGTACCGTATCTTGTTTGGTCCTTTTCATATCTTATTTCTACAGTGAATTTTACACTTCTAGAACATTGATTTTGACTCCACATTTTTTTATGATGTGCCGCAAATGTAATTTTTCAAAGTTATGATGGAGGTTAGTTGGAAGTTGCAACTCACTAGCTAATGAGATATTTAATGGGAACATGATACATATATACAAATAAAAATATTCTCAAATAGATTACAATTTGTGTTCATGAAAAATATGATTTGGAATTAATTTCAAATCAATTCACATTTTCTGATATTTGGCCAATTGAAAGATGGATACGAAGTAGTATTCGTATAAATTGATTAACATACAGTCTAGCTTACATTTATCAAACCAGATAAATAATTATCAGCCTAAGTGATTTAATTACATTATGATAGAATACAAAATCACAACATTTTGACATATATATTAAAGACATGCATGTCACTTGACAATGAATTTTTAAATAAATTAAAAAATTCTTAAACATAGAAATAATTTAGAGATGACTTTGAATTCATAGGTTAATAGTGTTTCAAATTTTATATAATATAAATATTTTTTAATAGTCCATAAAGGACCAACAAAAATTTATAGAAAATAGTATTTAAATTGAATGAAATTTGAAACATAATCAGTCATCAAGTTCAACAATTTTGAGTGTAAACTTTTCCAGTTTAGAAATTTATAAAGATCTTTTTGAATTTATTTAAAATCTCATTGTCAAGATTGTTCTTTTCTTTTTTTGAGAAAAAAAAATGAAATGGGGGCCTCATAGCACAAATCATTCTTAAGATTGTCAAGATTGTTAAGATACCATTTTCAAGTGATACCCCCTAATCTTTACATCAGTATGCTAATAGAAATAAATTTCAGCTGATTTCTTTATATGAGCATACTAATAGAAACAAATTTCAGCTTTGTAAGAGCAAGATGTTAGTGCTTAAACAGGAAATTTTTGTGCCATTTTAAAATTTGAGACTTTGAAAAATACCACTTCAAAATTTTAAATTAAAAGAAATCATTATAAATTCAATTAGCTTTTAATTTACACTATAATAAATTTTAATTAAAAAATATAATTTGTATTTCCATCTATGCATCTAACTCAGGCACCATAAACCTCAATTGAATTTCACTTCCACATCAATGACTCGATCAGAAGGCATGAATGATCGATCAATTTCTCCCTTCTCTTCCCAAAATTAAAACCGAACCGGTCAAAGATGTCGATTCACCGGAGGAGGAGGAGGAGACATCCGGCAGTGATGTCGAAGGATGTTTGAATCCCACATCAGAGGAGCACCACATCAAGCCTCTGACGGAGTGCCCCCGACACTGAAGAGGAAGAAAGTCGACAAGTTTCCAAATTAATATGCGCTCATCTCTTCCTCCAAAAGAAGAGACTTTGTGCAGGGTCACATCTGCTATGGTTAGTCTCTTTTGATTATAATCCGATAATTGCTCCTCTTGACTGAAATTCTACATCCGCCTCTGATTATATCATTTCTTTTTTGTTCCATTTTTGTGATTTTCCACGATGAAAGCAACAACATAGTGTATTTTTTTTACTATTTGTTAGTATTCTTTCTAGGATCTTTCATGAGATACTTTGTAAAAATTAAAAAGCTAGCAAAAATAAATCCAAGATAAATAAAGTTAAGAGTTGAAATGTATACGTGTCTTTGTAATAATGGTGTTGGTTCAAATAAAACATGAATGTTAGATCTGAGCAAGCAAAGAGGAGCAAGTGAGGGTAGAGCGATAGAGAGAGACAAGGATCAAATTTATAGGTGGCAGAAGTCGATCTCACTCGAGAAATTTATCTGATTCGTTCGAATTAGATACGATTCAAAATCTGAAATGATTTGATATTGAATGATTTGATATTCGACCTAACTTGATATGATCCAAATTCGAAATGACCCGACACAAGATGATCTGATACCTAACCCGACCAACCCGATATGACTCAAAATTCAAAATCTGAAATGATCTGACACTAGATGTTTCGATACCCAACCCGAATCAACCTGTTACAACCCAAAATCCGAAATGATTCGACACTAGATGATCTGATACCCGACTCGATCTGATACGAACCGAAACTCAAAATGACCCGACATCAAATGACTTGATACCCGACCCGAACTGATACAACCCGAAACTCGAAATGACCCGATATCCGACCCGACCCGACCCGACCGAACATTACCTAAATTCTAAAATGATCCGACAACATAAAACCAAAACCTGACCCGACATGACCTTAACCACTCTCTTATTTTAGCAATGGATTTGATATATGATCGTTAAATTAATGTTGTCTAAGGTTATTTTTATTGTAGTGTGGTAATAGATGGCGCGCTGACATGATTGTGAAAGAGATTGTCAAAATTTAACAATTATCTAATTTTACATACCCCATTCAAATCCTCAAAGTAAATTGACAATTGCCAAATAAAATTTGACAATCAATTTAGTAATACAATGCATATGCTTTTATGTTTATATTCATATATCTACATTATACTTAAAAGAATGGGACCTAAAGTTAAACCTCATCAATATTTAATTATGGGTGGGGATCACTTGACAATGGTTATTTTGACAATCTTGATAATGGACATTTAAATAAATATCAAAAAAGTTCTTAAAAAAAAAATTATAGATGTGTTTTTCTATCTATAGATTGATGGTCACTCAAATATTGTATGAAATTTGAATGATCATAAATTTATAGGTAGAATAACATATCTATAAATTTTTTTCTATTTTTAAAAATTTGTTTGATATTTATTTAAGAGTCCATTCTCAAAGTTGTCAAAATCACCATTATCAAGTTACCCACATCTTTTAATTATTAAGTCAATTTTATTTTCCAAATGATTGAGCCGAAATTGATTCTATAATTAGCCAAATTTGTTCAACATATATACCCTATACTCCGATTTATTTACTCTACACTACTTTAGTTATCTATATTTTATTCAGGTTTATAATATTTAAATTGAATAACAAAATATTATAAAAATATATATATAAAGTAAGTTGAATAATTTTATTATTATTATGAATATTAACTTATTTAATTTGAATAATAAAGTTAATAGTAACTATAATATCTATTAAATATTTTTCTATCAACAATTCAACATAATTTTTAAATGAAACTTATATTGAATGAATGATGAGAATTGATGAGATAAATATAAAAAAATTAATTTAATTAGAATTAAGGTGAAATCTGCATGACTCAAACATACATCACTTAAAAATTCAATCCGATCTAATTCATCTGACCTGACTAGATCAGACATATAGAGATGGTGAGATCTGATCCGATTCGATCTAGTCTAATATGACTCAAAACTCAAAATGACCTGATAACTGACTCGACCCAACCCGACCTGATACGACTTGAAACCCAAAATAACCTGACATTAGATGATCCCATAATCGACCCGACCCGACCTGATACGATACAAAATCCAAAATAACCCGATATTGGATGGCCCGATAGTCGACCTGATCCAATCTGATATGACCCAAAATTGAAAATGATCCGATACCCGACCCACCAGACCCGATTAGACCCGTAACCTGATAATTTTGCTAAGTTAAATTAACCCGACCCGACCAAACCCGCCCAACTCAGTCGATTGCTACCACTAGAATCAATAGAGACCGGAGTCAGATACGAAGATAGAAGATGGGATATACGGTTAGGGGGTATAGATGTAAATATAAATTGTATTATTAATTATATGTGTATTTACAATTATTCTTCATACGGTTCAATATGGATCTAATTCGGGCTCAGATCTGTTAGGAGTTGCACTTTGGATATTTAAGAGAGACAACAAGTATAAAAAGTTAATCACTCAATCGGACGTTGGTCACGACATGTTGCTCCTACCCTAGGCCGATTTTTTTATTAATGACAAAATAAAAATAACAAGTCACGAATCTGATAGTGCTGAACTGATTTTTACGAATCTAACAAAGACGAAAATCGTAAATCCGTCCCCCGACCTCCTTTTTCATTTTCGTCCCTGGCCCACACGCTTGCACTTTTATCATGCACAATTAATTATATTCGATCAAAGATGAAACATGATGTACCTAAACATCCATTATCATAATTAATTTATGTATATTTTTTCTTCTTCTTATTTAATAATTAAGTTTGTGATTAATTAAATTCTTTTAGCACCTTAAGTAGTGAAATCACCAATTACCCAAAATTAATTAAAATATATGTTTTTACTTCAAAATGTAAAAAAAAAAGACACCTATGAGCCACTAAAAAAAATGTGTGTATCCATTTTATAGAAATTAAAGCATTTAAATTTGTTATGGTAAAATGGCTTAAAGTGAGCAAAGTAACAAAATTAATATGATTGGCGTTGAAATTTATGACAACGAGTTTCATATTTAAAAAAAAATCATTAATATGTTTAGTTATGAATGAATGGTTGTATATGAATCATATATATTTTTTTAAAAATCACGCAAGCATCAAATAATATTTGATTTAATTAGACTTGATTATCATATATCAAATAAATAAAAATAGATGCATGATTAAAATTCGTATGATTTTTAGATATCTAGCATGTTTGAAGTTTAATTTTGATATTGTATGTATGATTTTCCCTTTTTATATATAAATTGTATGTTTTTCATATAGTTAGTATGTTTGGAATATGATTTTAATATATTTGTATGATTTGCCTATATTTAGCATGTTTGAGTTTGTTTTTGTTATACAAATTAATTGTATGGCCTGATATATTTAGCATATCTAGAGAAGATTGATGCATTAAATTCGTTAATTTACTTTATTAAAGTACATGCGTATCCATGTATTTGTTTTTTTATTGATATATTGGATTGATGCACTATTTTATCATTTTGTTAATTCATACTGAACTCATTAAAGTTTACATGTGTCACGATGATAATTTTTTTTACTGATTTACAAGATTTTTGTTAAGTCATTTTTAGTTTTATCAAAATGTATATTATTTACTTTTAAATTTATCTATATATGGAGTAATGCGTGATAAATTCGTAATATATATTTTAATTGTTGAGAATAAAATATTGGTTGGAGTATTGTTTGTCAAAATATGTTTCCTTTGTTGGAGAGTATGTTCAAAAATATTGTTGAGTTTGTCTTGTTAGAGAGGAGGGAGGAGAGGGGATGACAATTAATAGCGGGGAAAGTTCATTCACCAATTCACACATTGAATGGAGGAAAGAGAGGAGAGAGTGGGTAAAAGTGTTGGGATTTTATCGGTGTAAGTAGTGTATAAATTCAAAATATTTTATCTAAACCACCAAAAGGATCTTGTATGTGACTTAACTGAACTAAATACAAGATATAAACTAGATTAATATACCTTTGATGCATGCTTGAGTCACTGAAAGGGCAAGAAATGATCGGGAGACGCGCACGACACCGAGAGACCAACCGAGATCTCCTCCAACGGTATCCACCAAGAACAACCCACAAATGCCTTCTCAACCTCTTACTATGGCAATTAAGAGTGCTCCCATTGATCCTCTTGTCCTTCTCCATGAATTCTAACTCTTAGAAGTGGTGAAAAATATTCATAACACATGAGATAGTTAAAACGGGTGCGGCAGAAATTCAGCAGAACTTTCGCGTTTAGGAAAAAAACAAACTTGTTAGGTTTCTACCATGAGAGAGACCTTTATATAACCTTCCCAATAGGTGGAAGGATATTTTTCACGTTTTGGAAGAGCTCCCACTAATTTTGGACAGCCTAAACTTGTCGGTTTCCAAAAATGGACTGAATTTTTCTTAATTAACTAAGAAAAAGTGAAGATAGTGGAAAGTGGATAATGCTCCACTTTTCATATCATACCCTCTTAAAATAGCTAACGAAAGTGCAGTAGTGGAGAATGAGTGTCTAATTTTAGTCACACAACATATGGCTAAATTCAAACTTTTTCCAAAATAATATAATTCTCATCTAATTATGCCATGTCAATATATTATTAAAAAACAACATATGAACTTTCTTAAAACTCTTCCATTTGAACATTATTAAACACTTTAATAAGTTTAATAATTATTTATTTTATGTTATTTGATATGTCCAACACATCAACAGATCAAGAAATATTTATAGGTTATGTTTCTATACGGTGTGACATATGGGACATGTATACACTTAGCAATGAGCTTAAAACACTTTCAATCATCATAGATCATAAGAGACACCTATCAATGTGCTCCCTAAGCAATACGAGATATAATGTACGCTATAAATATTTTAGTCCTAGACGACGACAATCATCCCGAGCTCATTTTATGTCACATGATATCCAGAAAAGTGCAAAATAGGAATGTGTCATTCTTGATTCGTACTTCTTTTTCATATAAAAGACGTACATCGAGATAAAATCTATATGATTGTCAGTTACATACAATGTTGGATAATATTCATAAATATAAATAATTTATATAAGAAGAACACTCATCTCATACCTAAGAATTAACAAGCAAATAAAATACTAATGACACAAACACAATTCTTATAGTATTTTATTACATGTCAAGTCCAATAATATGTCCAACACGTTATTTGTGTAATTGAGTCAATAACACTTATCATATGATTTGTGAAACATAATCATCACTCAACTTACACATCAATCTTAGTTAATTATTGTTCCTAGTTAATTAACAAATTAGGGACATTTTAGAGTTATTATTAATTAATGCATATATTTCACAATTGAGTCAAACTCAATATACAAATAATAAACAACTCAAGGAACAAATGATATATCATATATAGTTATCATAATACATAAGCTAAGTATAATCATCATATGAAGTCGTATATCACTCTAACACTAACAAAAAGTGCAAGCGTGTGGGCCAGAAATGGAAAACCGTGTTTCCGTCCAGAGGATGGAAATGAAAAAGGAGGTCGGGGGACGGATTTATGATTTCTATTTTTGTTAGATTCGTAAAAATCAATTCAGCACTGTCAAATTCGTGACTTGTTATTTTTATTTTGTCATTAATAAAAAAAATCGGCCTCTAGGGTATGCCTATAAATAAAAGGTGGGGATGACTTGACATTGAGTTATTTTCAATCTTGACAATAAATTTTTAAATAAAAACTAAAAAATCTTAAAATTAAAAAAATCTTATGAATATGTTCTTCCATTTATAGATTGATGGTGATTCAAATTTCATGTAATTTCATATCATTTGATACTCCATCAAGAACTATCAAAATTTTATATAATTTACAACGGTTATAATTTGATAGTCTTTGATGGATTATTAAATGACAATAAAATTATATGAAATTTGAATCACCATCAACCTATAGTAGAAGAACATATCTATAAGATTTTTTCATATTTTTTTCATATTTATTTAAAAATTCATTATCAAAATAACCATTGTCAAGTGATCCCTTCCCATAAATAAAGACCAAAATTCTACGAAGAGGGTTCATAATTAATTTATACACACTTACATTAGACTAAAAAACTTAGTAGTCCTCATTATACTATATCTATACCAAGCACCACACATCAATACTGAATTTATATAAAAGTAGCAAAATTAAAAACTAATTGAGTTTACAATGATATTTTTCTAAATCAAAATTTATAAGTGGTATTTTTAAAATTCTAAATTTTATAGTGCTATTTAATCAAATTTTCCTTAAAAAATGGCGGTTTGCAAAGAAATTTAGAAAGGTGGAACCATTTTCATTTCTCAACTTAGATGTAATGCTTGGTGCTCAGAATTGGACTTCCCCTACTTTCCGGTCATGCATTTTTTAGGTAAGAAAAAGTAAAAATAAAAAATAAAATAAACGAACATTGTAAATTATTTTCTTTTGAGTTTGATGGCTATGATAATGCTTTTTACGTCAAAAGTCGTAGTTTAGAACTCCGCTGAATGATTTCTTACGGATATTTAATGTTAAAAATCGTCACTAAAATATTATAAAAGGGATAGTAAAATATATTTAGATTTTTTTTATCTCGCGATCAGTTCATATATGTTCCATATTGATAAATTTATTCCTTTTATTTTGTGAACAGTCGATAAGTCAAAATTGTGGAAAAATGATTGCATAAAGCAGTGACGGAGCCACTTATTAGCAAAGAGAATCACTTGACCCCTGAATTTTTTTTTCATATTATATCTCATGTTTATATTTCTAGTAAAAAGTTGTAAAAATATGCTTCATCTCAATTATATATATATGAAAAATCATAAAATTTTAACCGTTAGATGTATTCTATATCATCTCAATTATATATATATATGAAAAATCATAAAATTTTAACTTCATTTGAATAACCATCAAGTAACGTGTCTAAATTGTAAAATTTGGTCCGTTGATTTTATTAACGCTTGATGTCTATATAAATAATATTGAAATGATATATTTTTTTGTATACATATATAAGATTATATTTACAAAATATTCTTTCAATTAGTTTTATTATTTAAGAAGTTAAATAATAGTCATTTGATATTTAATTTTAATGGCACCAAAATGGTGGTAATTGAATCTCTTCTGATAGAAGAATATGTAAAACATTAAAATTCTGAGATAATAGATGGGTTCAATTGACTTTTACATTGTACCATATTGTCCATATATTCACATCATTACCATATAATTTTTATTTACTTGTAAGTTATATGGTTGGATTTACAATAAATTAAAAAATTTAATTGAAGACGAATCAATGTTTGATGATTAATTTATTACAACAAGCAAAATTTGGCGGCCTCTCTCTCTATACATTTGATATATTTTTTACCAGCCTAGTTGTCATCAATTGCAAAGTGCGATCAAAATGAATATTTATTGAAATAAATTACGAGAGCCGTCACAACCTTTAGTAATGAAACAACCAGAAAAATTAAGCATTAACCCTTGAGTAAAATTAAAATACTCTCTCCAAAATTTCTTTTCCACAACCTTCCTTAGCTAAGGCAATTTGTCAACGAACGGGTCATGCCAGCTCACAGTCTCACACCTTGCTCAAAACCTCTCCTCGCCAAATCGCAAAATTGGAGAGACATTGTTAATTGTTTTAATTTTTTTCAATATGTTACATTGTTTAAATGATTGCTTTAATTATGCTTCGCAAGTAATATTAATTTTTCTACTACTACAAATTTTAATAATTGTTTTTCTTTGTTAAGTCTGAAAATCAATTCGTTTTACTTGTTAGCAAAATTGAAAATTGTAAGAAAAATATTTTAAAATTTCAATGAAAATAATTAATAAATTACTGATAATAAAATTAAATCCTATTAAAGAAATCGAAGATGCATTATTAGCAACACTGTTCAAGTTCATAAGTGTGAAATGTAGTACACAGTACACAATCACAGATAAGATAATGAAGATTAACTTTCCGAAAACAGCCCCCAAACATGTAAAAAATGTGATAAACGGATAATGAAAAGAGATTACTCAAAAATAACACAAAAAAGACGCCAAATAAATAAATAAATAACAGTAAAGTAACTAGACGAGTATCGATTATCGAATGAGATGCGAGCATTGTCGCAGCGGAAAGCAATGTTCCTCTCGTCGGAGCTCCACCACATCCGCCACCTCCTCCGCCGCGAGAATCGCCTGCGCCTCGCTCTCTACGCTGGTTTACTCTTTTTCGTTCTACTTCTCGTCACCCCTCGTGTCCCCAACTCCCCTTCTCTCCACCTCTTCGCCGACAAGCGCACCCTCTGGCCGGTCCGTGATCGATAAATGCACGAATTGAAAATTTCCCTTTTTTCTATTCATTTCCTCTTAGTTTAATTGACTACTGATTTTGTTTGTTTTTGTAAAGGTGTGCCTAATACTTTGAATGTGCTCACTACGTATCCTCTATTGCTCTTTGGGGTTCCTGGTCTTGTGCTATGCCTCTCTGGTGGCTGGTTTGGAATCAGGTTTACTACTTTTGTGCTTCTGTATCATATCCTATTATCATTTTTTTTTATTTTTGTCCAAATATAACTTTGAGATTTGAGTTGTTGGCATTTTTTGCCCTGGTTATAAGTGGAATTTTTTTATTTACTGGAAGTTTAACTATGTTGTAGTTTTGATGCTTAGTGTGTAACTATGAGTTACTGCAGTAATACATGTATGATAATGGGGGCGATACAGGATAACTGAGTATACCTTCATTGTGCATCTGGAAGTTGTTTGATGAATTGTCTCAGAGTTTGGTCCTGCAATTTGCTTTCTGTATTGCATGACCCTTTCATATGAATGATGTAAAAGTACTGTGCTTACGCTTTCTGCAGTTTGGTGTAATTCTTTAGACATCCAAAATCATAGGTTTGCTTACCATCTCTCCATTCATCACCAGGTTGCACATAGCACCAAAATTCTGTTACCTGAATGAAAAAATATATGTGGGGAGCAAAAATAACTACTATAAGTGTGTAGTGTTAATTGTAGTCATACCTGGCTTATTGGGTGACATCATGAGTTCATTGAAGTGCTTCATTGAGAGGATATATATTCACTATTTATTTTTTCTTTTGTCGTAGCTTGAGGGGAGAGATGGTAGCATGGGCATTTTATTTTGCGGGAAATGCAGCAGCTGGATTTGGATCTGCCTATTATCATTTGAAGCCTGATGATGAGCGGATCATCTGGGACAGGTTACCGGTATTTGTAAATTCTGTTTGCACAATAATTTTCTTTTACTTTTATTATTTTCTAATATTGATATGCTGCCTAATGGAGTATCACATACTGGAACACTTTTACCAATGCAATTAAGTTGTAGATAAAATCTTAAAAATGTAAATCCAACACAAAGAATCATACATTGGCCCCATCTCCAAACACAACAACAACAACAAAGCCTTTAATCTCCAAACACTGTTATGAAAAAAATCATCTTGATCCAAATTACATCTTGTAAAGTTATGAGCAATTGTTGAAGTTTCTTCCACTAAAATTTTCACCACATGAATATATCAGAAGATATTGACTTTTGTTTCTATATTTTTTTGAGGAACATATAGTATTCCTTTCTTTACCACCCGAATCTAAGCGTACTCATGTTTTTATTAATACAGATGATGATCTCGTCATTTTCACTTCTATCTCTACTAGTGATAGAGAGAGTCAATGAGCGGCTTGGACTGTCGTGCTTATTTTCCCTTGTAGCTCTTGCATTTGTTAGTTTTGGATGTGAGAGGTGATTGACTTTGTTCCTCTTATCTAGAATTTCATAATTTATAATGTGCATATCAGCCCGGCATTTTGTCATGTTAAAATTTACAACATTGGTCTATACACAAATTGTAGTGTTAACTCCTTTTTTTAGGAAGAAAAAAAGATTACCTGTTTACCCTACATCAATAGAAGAAAATTCAAGGTCAAAACCTGGTTCAATTTTGTATATACTGGATATTATGCTATATGGTGCTTCATGTGAAAAAAGGGTCATTTGAGGACTCGTCTTTTCATCTCCCTCCATTTGCACTTACTATTAATTGCCAACTGTTATTGTCAATGCCTCAAAGGGTCCTATAAAGGTAATACATATTGGCAGGTTATGCTGCTGCTTTCAAGATGTCCATAAAAATTAATTGTTGGGACAGTGAAGGGCTTAAACTAGATTGGTTGCAGGGTTTTTGACGATCTGCGGTTATTCATGTTGCTTCATTTAACGCCATGCATCGCAATTCCCATAATGGTTTACATGCTGCCGCCCAAGTACACTTTTTCTAGATTTTGGTTCTTAGTTGCAGGTTAGTCAATTTATATGCTGCTGGTAATCTAAACTAACCTGCAGGCATAACTACCTTTTATATCACCCAATTTGGCCTCAGTTAGCTTTGGGTTCTACAATCAACCCACTCTGACCCGATTTTTGCAATTAACTCTTACTGTAATTCTAATTTTCCTCCATTAGTCCCTCATTGCATCTGCGTGTGTAAGAAAGAGAATGATCAGTTATACCTAGCCTCAGCTTATACGCCTAGACCCTCAGTCAAGTTCTATCTTTCCCCTGATGCTCCTAGCCCGCCAAGAACTCTTTCTTTATGGTATGTTATGTGGGCAGCCCCAAACTCTTAGGCCCTAATTCTTTACTGAGAAAGGCAATCCATGGTCCTCCTATCTTAGCACCAATCTCTTTATCGGATGACCTTTAATTTGACACAGTTTACATTTTGGTCTTGGTTGTAATGCCAAAGGGATTAGAAGAAACATAATGTTGCTAAAGCTGACCCACCATAAGCAGTTACTTAACAGCATATTTATGCTCCTAAATCCTAATCTTCTCAAATCTCAAAAGTAAAGAACTAAATTTATTTATTTATATAGTTTAATTCTTAGATGCTGTTTTTTTTTCCTAGGTTTCTATCTTCTTGCGAGATTTGAGGGTTTTGCTGATAGAAAAGTATACAATGCAAATGGGTACTTTATAAGTGGCCACTCGTTGGAGCACCTATGCCTATCTATGGTGTCCTTTATTCTAACATTAATGTTATCTTTTCGAAGTATAAGAATTGCCAGGTATTAGATTGAAATATCTACTATTATTCATGTGTAAATACTCTTTTTTTTTATATAATATTTTTTTTTTCCAACTATCTGGAATGTTTCCCATGTAGTGACGGAGCCACATGAAGTTAGGGATGGGCATTTGGCTGCCCCTGGCTCAATAAATTTTTAAAAATATGCTTTTATTTGTATGTTTTTCTAAAAAATATATAAAAATATGCTTATAGGTTAAAATTATTGTTAAATTATGCCCCACCCTATTTGATATTCTGGTTCCGCACCTGTTCCCATGCATTATTTCTGATAATTATGTTGTCTATTTTATTAAGTTAGGTAAAACAACAATGATGATATAAAACTCAAGAACATGCATTGTACATGTAAGGTATTATCATGCCTTACATGTAAAACATTGATATCCAAACTTGATACTATGCCACCATGATATGGCATCCACTGTAAATGTGACAGTAGGGATTCTAGTGTCTTTTACAAATTTTGTTATGAAAGATATTGTTTTCTTATTTTCTACTTTTCTTATATATCAGGCCAAACATGTAAGTTTCCTTTATTTCTTTCTCATGTATTTTATCTGCTGTTTTCTTACAGAGATTCTTAACAATTGTATACATCTCGGGTACCTCATGGATACTTTGGTGTTAAAGATTGAGCTTCTAACCATTTAAAAGTGATATTATTTTGACAATAGAGAAAGGAGTTCAGGCTGATAGCGAATTGTAATCTATCATTTTTGCAGAGATTTTGGCATTAAACAACGAGCTGTCTTCTGTATTATTGATTTAACCACAAGTGTAGCTGTACAGTTGGGTCATTTAATGCAAGGCCTTTTTGTATGTCCGTAATGTTTTTCTGCTCAAGCAACTTTGCATTATATTCACCACGTCCATCCATTTGCATTTGCACCAAGTTCATGAGTTCATCATAATGAGTGAATGCTTGTTTACAAGTTTTAACATTTTATCTCAACTGAACCTACTTTCTGGAGGAGAAAAAGAGAAGATTACATTAATTAACCCCTTCCAAAAAGTAAAAGATGTTCAAATAAAATATGTCGTGTTCAAAAGAATGTATAATACTGAAATGGCGCTGCTGTGAGATATTGAGATGGCTCGAAAAAGTGTGAATTGTGAAATCAAAATTCTGAACTGGTCTGGGAATAATTTCAGCGATAGCATAGACCTGTCTGAGTCGAATCAGACGGGCAGAGATAAGAGGGGCTTGGTCCCCTCCCTCCAATCTCATAGAACTTTAATGTCAGAAGTTACATATTAGAATTAAAATTTATCATATATTTTATTTTATGAGATGTATTACTCTCTTTCTTTTCTAATTTATCAATTTTAATACTTTAACAACGTACTATATTTTGACCTCTCATACTAAAATCCTGAATTTGTCTCTAAAATCAACTTCCGCTCTTTAACTAGATAGCGCATTAGCAGCAATATTTTCAGACCCCTATCTTATAAATTTAATTCTAGCAGTTTGCATACGCTTTTTGTGTTCAGGTGTATGATTCAATGTCTGTTCAAAAAAAATTTCAAATTAATATGATCAATTTATTATCATAAAATGGATACTTCGGAGATAATCTCCATTTCTTTACAGCTGACACCACAGGTAGAGCTCCTTTTCATCATCATATACATCAATGTATGTGTCTAATTTTTTTTTTTAATATTTTTACACTCCGATTCATTCCGTATATCAATTTTCACATTGGGTACAATCCTACTCGTTCCGATATTGAAAGATTATTCATGACACTCTTCATGTCGTATCCATTCGATATATTTCTCCATAAATTCACGACAAATCAAATGATACCTTATTTCAAAATTCTCATCAGTTCTAATAATTCCGACAAAGATAAAGAAATGTTCATACATTCGTTAGCCTCATATCTTCCTTAGCAAATCTCATAAATTCATCAATTCTTCTTACGTATTTAATTGTATTCCGCTTGTTCATACATCCAGCTGCTATTCATCTAAAGAGATATAAAGTATTCTCATGTCATAGTTGGTATAAGAGTTAAGGGTTTAGCTATGGTTGAGGATTTATGATTTAGAGTAGCAAGTTCCACATAAGGTTTGGGCTAACCACACATTCTAACTATTTAAATATTTTGTCTCGTTAGTGAATTTATGCTAGCCAATTTGATATTTGAGAAAAGACTAATAGTATTTCCCCTAAGTTTTCCGAATACGCAAACACATATTTGTGTATGCGTACTCACCTGTGAGAATAATAGGAGAAGATACATATTGTACAAAGTTTTTCTCAAACACCATATTACAACTAGCATATGTTTACTAATTGTAAGTGAAACAAAATATTTAAAGAGCGGTTCCAAACGAATGCTCTGCAAGATTTATTCCTATTGTATTAATCTCGAACGAGAATTGATCTAAACTATTTAAATTTCGACGAATTGACCATTTATGATAATATTATTAATAACATGTATATATATTTTCAAATAATATGTAATTAATTTATACAATTAATGCTAATGAGTATTTTTGCACGAACAAATAATACATAGAACCATTGTAGAAGACATTACGATGTAATGGTTCTTCCATAGAACCATTACTAAATTACAACCTTTAGTAACAACAGTTCTCTAGAAGAATCGGTACCAAAATGTCTCTGACAATTTTTTTCTCACTCTCTGAATTTATATGATTTATTGTTATAATTGTCAAACAAAATTATTTTCAAAGGATGTAGATAGGGTTGTAAACAAATCAAATTCGATTAAATTAGACTCTTTACTAATTTAATTTAAAATTAATTCGAACTAAATCGAACTCGAACTAAAGCAAACTTGAGCTAAATCGAACTCTGGACGAACTCAATTATTTTAATATTTATATATTTTATTATCATAAATAATTAGAGCTAAAATATTTAATATTTTTATTAATTTTATATTAAAATTAAAAAAACATTAACTAATATTTATTAATTTAATAAGAAATTAGTAATATCTTATTATATAATAAAATAATTATATTATTACATATATTATTGACTAAATAGTTAAATAAATATGAATAACTACATATCAAACTATTATAAATCAAACTCGAACTGGTTCATTAAAATTTGTCGAATCGAACTCGGGTCGAACTGGCAAAAAAAATCTAATTGAATGAACCGAATTCAAGCTAAAGCCGAATTGAACATCGAACAAATTATGAATTATGAATTCTTTTTACACATCAACTACTTTACAATTGTTTGTGGTTTCTTAAATCAGCTCATAGTCTTATTTATGAGCACACAATTTTGTATTGACGAGTTATCTGGGTGTAAGATATCGGGTATTAATTTTTAATACATAAAAAAAAAGTTAAATTCTAAATTTTTCAAGCACGTTACATCATCATTTTTTTCACCATTGGATTTGTTTAAATCTTTTTATCTTCTTGAATCCAATAATTTATATAAAATAGTTTCTCTCTCCCCATTTAAAATAATATATGTTGTACTTAAGGTAAAACTTAGCTCTTAAAATAATCTATTTTTTTATATGATCATTATGGATTATTATGTATTTAATTATTTATTTATTATAATAATAATTATTATAATTATCATTATTACTTAGCATTTAAAAATATTATGTCTAAATTTTCTTTAATGTAAATTTTTTATTAAATATATTTAAAATTTTATATTATTAATTATTTATTTAAAGACTATATTATGGGAATGAAAATCAAGTTACAATCCTAATTATTATAAATAGTACAAGGAAAGCGTGACTAAGACAACCTTCCTATTATTATATTCTGTGCTTGATTTGCTTTATAAAAGCAACTCCAAAAATTTTCAAGAACTATAGCCCACAAAGCAATGGATCCATGAATGATGACAGTTTCTGATGTAACAACAACGTAGAACACGTGCATTTGTACATCTTGCGGCTCCATTAAGTGGGAATTCATATGCAAAAAAATATTGATACCGTTATTCTATAAAATTCTAATTTATATAAAAATTAATTGAAAATATATATATTATAATTTTTAAATTAGAGAAAATATTATGTATAATAACTTCCGCTATAGCATATTATAGCGCAATAATTTTTTTTACAGTACCGTTTAGATGGCGCGATAATTACTATTTACAAACTTGATCATTATGAATAGTATTACATTACGCATATTTTTTGTATGAATTATTATGAATAGTATTATAATTATGATTATTATGAATAGTATTGCAGTACCGTTCAGATGGCGCGATAATTTTTTTATTATTATATCACTCATTTTATATAGTATTACATTACGCACATTAAATAAATTATTATGAATAGTATCAACTAAGTACCATACAAGTTAAATGTATAACAAAATCGGTATTCCAAGCACTAAAATAGTTTCATGTTTTTATTATTCTTGTTTCCAGTTAATATAAACTATGAACTGAAAATTTATTTTGTATCAGTTGTTTTTCGAAATTATAATTATCAATTTATTCATATCACTGAGGCTTTTATATAGGCGTACAACCAATATAATAGATAAGTAATCATTTCTAAATTTCTAATTAATACAGAATATTATCTAGAATAATTATCATATTTAATAGATCTCAACAATCTCTAATTAATGCAGAATATTATCTAGAAAAATTATAACGGATATTTTAAAAAAAAATTGAAGTCCAAATAATCGATCCAAACTGTTCAACATGATAAATAAATTAAGATGTACACATAGATCAAATTGGATATTTTTTTGATTTTTTTACTATTTATTAAGATGAGTACAAAATTTAGTGGTCTAAAAACAATAAATAGCAAAAAAATTGAAATTTTTTCTAATTTGATTTGCAAGCACATTTTAATATATCCATCATATTTAATGGTTTGGGACAAATATTTGGACTTTAAAAATATATGTTGTAACTAGTGTCATGAAAAGTTGATGTAACTTGATTCCTCCTCATATATATATAGCAAATCTATGGCGTTCTTAAGCTCACGGAATGCCTCCATGAACTTAGCTCAAAAAATATATCAAATGATCTCTAAATTTTTATTTTTCACTCTCATTAAATTCTTCATATTAAAATCTCGTGGGATATAAAAATTTGGAATATTTTGAGTTTTCTAAGTCACTCTTTTTAATTTTTTAAAGTCAGCTCTAAAAATAATAATAATATATTCAATGTTTGTATATTATTTTCAAAAATTAAAAAGAGTGACTTAGAAAACTCAAAATATCCCAAATTTTGGTACCCCACAAGATTTTAATATGAGAATTTAATGATAGTGAAAAATCAAAATTTGGAGATCATTTAATATAATTTTTGACCTAAATTCACGGGGGCCTTCCGTGAGTTTAAAAACACCGTAGATTTGCTATATATATATATTATAAAGTCATGAATTAAAATAGCTAGAAAGTTCAAAAAATCATGAAATTTAATATCCTATAAGATTTTAACATAAAAAATATTGAGCAACTTAATTTGATAATTTGAGCCGTCGAGATATAAAATTAGATGTCAAAAAAATAACGAATTTTTACTTTGTAAAACATCATAATCCATCTCTATATATATTATGCATTTGTTCTTCAGTGAACTTTTTTCAAAATAATTAATTTGCCGGAATGATATTGTGAACATGTGTTTTACTTAATTAAGTCATAGGCAGTGCAGATTTAAAGCAATCACCTATTTGCAAATTATTAACGAAATTTTGCATCTGAGATTTCTATCAGAGGAGACAACGGATGGTTTTGGGACAGGAGTGAAGAATTTGACAAAGCACTTTCCCTTCAGTCCTAAGAGCTGTGATTCCTTTTGCACCACTACTTGCTGTATTGACCTCCTCATTATTAGCAAGCAGATTAAAGATCCTGAGTCATGACGATGCGTCCGTACAATGCATTAAAACCTCAAATTTTAAATTAGAAATGACCAGTTCGAACTTCTCAATTTATTTTTTATATTAAATTATTATAGAAAATTAAATTTTATATTTTTTAAAATTTTTTTGGGTCAAGAAAAAATTACTTGATTTAAGAATTTTGTATCGTCCAAGAGTAACGATTTTCTTCCTATCCAAATAAATAGCAATATATATATATATATATATATATATATAATTTAATTTTTTATAAGAGTTTGATATAGAGAATATATTGAATGATTTTGATCAATAATTTTTAATTTGAAGTTTGATATTTTGATGCGGCGTACAAACATATCCGTGCAACATGTTGCATTTTAATCTCTTTATATATATAATAAAGGGGATGAATCTCTTGAATTATTTTGTTAATTTTGATAATGAATTTTTAAATAAGTAAGAAATTCTAAAACTAGAAAAAAAATTATAAATATGTTCTTTTACTTATAGATTGATAGTGTTTTCAAATATCATACAATTTCATTATCATTTAATAATACATCAAATATCATCAAAATTTTATATAATTTATAATAATTCAAACTTAACGATCTTTTGATGAAATATCAAACATGTTGAAATTGTACGGGTGAATTGGCACATATTTCCGTAACAAATTCTGATTCAGTGATTAATATTGACCGTAGTCAACTGGAACCCATGCTTGTCCCAGGTGATTTAGATATTTTACTTCATCAATTTGTTAATTTTAGGTTTAATTCAAGTAAAACTGCGTACTTTGTCATACGTTTTATTAAGAAAAATATTACAAGAATCTACAAGGCCCACGCTCTCATCTCCAAGATGAATAGCCTGAATAACCCCTCTGAGTGGGAGCTCGTGGGTTCGAAATCTAAATGGAGGTTCTTATAGATAATTATGAAATTTGAGAGCTTGACTCTCATCTTTCCGATAAAAAAAAAAGATGAATAGCCTGAATACTGTTGACAATTAGATCTAAATTACAAGAGACGCTAACAATGCATTGCCAGACGACTGTTGACAATTAGGATTTAAATTTCATGGGGTCAACATGCCAACATCCTTATCCCAGACAAAGGTGGGAACATGGGAATAAATATGGTGCCTGGGGCGAACATGACTCGTGAAATAATTCTCACGAAAAGAAAATAAAGCAATAAAAAAGAGATGGAGCAGAAGTGGAATGCTAGCTAGCTCTCTATCTGCCACTTGGTAATTATTTGTCAGGGGTTTTCTTTCCGAGGCCCCATTTCTTCCTTTGGAAAATCAACAGTATCTGTTGGTTCAATCATTTAATGCAACACCTGTTGCAGAACCCTCTGGGACCTGCTGCTGGTTGTTTTTCCTGTAAATAGTTTCGACCAGTTGATTAGATCAAAATATCATTATAGAACAAGTTAGAAAATCACATAAAGTGGCATTCATGTTTTTAGAAATTCTAGCCAATTTTTGGACCTAAGTGGTATCATGTTTAATCTTTCAATATTAATTACTACAAATATTTTGAACTTCTTTATAAATTCTGATAACCGTGCAATTCAGAAAGTATTACTTATGATTTTAAAAGACTGATGAAGACCAAATGTTTCTTTCATTAAGCTTAATCTTTAATGACAACTAATATTTACACTTTTTTTTCAAAAATTAACAGTAAACAATCTTAAAACCCAAATGTTAAGATAGAAAATATAGGATGTATGTTAACAACTCCCTTTACATATGAGGATTTGAGCTCCTAGATTTATACTAAAATTATGTTAACAACTCCCATTACATATTAGGATTTGAGTTCCTAGGTCTACACTAAGATTAATTAAAAGTGGAGTGGAGACATAATGAAAGCATTTGATCCCTTTCTCCAGCCCTATCTCTTTCATTTTAGATGTTTTAAAAAGCAAATTTCACACAACAACAGATGAATAGTTTACAAATTTTAAGCTTAAGAAGAAGAAGAAGAAGAGAGGAGGGATGATAAATTGGGAGGATATGATACGTCGTACAATATACCTAAATACAAACCTCAAGGAAGTTAAAAGAAAAAGAACAAAAAACACAGAAGACTCACTGGAAGCTTAAGCGAAGCTCGTCAGAGATACTCTGAGAAGAAGTGCCAACAGAGAAACCTAATCTAAACATCAGCTCTTCCAATCTCTCCACATTCGTCAAGTATAAATACCCAATCTAACCAACAAAAATATAGGAATTAGTTATATTGAGCTTTTTTTTCTTCTTTCTTAATTTTAGCTTCTTGTTTTCTTATTCTTGGGTCAGGCTTCGGTTTTGTGTATGCGTTGCAGAGGTCTGTGCATATGCAGGCGTGAGTGTTAGATGGGGATTCACTGAACTACATGTATAAAATACCAGAACTATTTGTTTCTTTGTAAAAAAATGATAAATTTCAAGAAATTACTTGAGTTCTACTATTGTTCAAACTAACCAATGTCTCAAGTGAAGAAGCTCGGCTATAAACAGCTGCACCAGCTCTCTTCCTTGTTTTTGATTTGTTTGTCATGATGTTCTTACCCCACCGTAACACATCCCTTCAAGAACAAAAATCAGAACACATTTAGAAAAGAAGGGGCCTCTACATTAATAATTAGTAAAAGATCTTAGCATACCTTTCTTCTTCTGTTAAGTAATCCTCCTTTAGAAGTTTCTTTAGTAAGATATCCTGAAAGAATATTGAAATAAAACAAAAGAACTTCTTAATTGAACAAACTATTTGATGCCCAATAGCTTGTTTGGAGACATATCATTAAAGCATATAGAATTTACACAGCAACTCATTCATCCATGTTGCACATAAAACTTTTTTATGCACATCACATCCAGGTAATCATCAACTTATACAAACAAAACCTTACACCTCGTAGGGTACAAATTGAAAGCTCAATTAACAAAAAATAAATTGTAGGAAACATCCTAAAAGAAATTAGTTACAATAGAGCCAAAGGTCTACCTGGGACTCACATCTTACTACTTTCATAACTCTCTCATTGTACTCGTTGATACTTAGAGGTGGATACAAAAAGTGCCTCCTTGCATACAACTACACATTCAGAATAAAATACATATAAAAAATACAATAATTCGACCTTATGAAAAGCTAAACCTCAGTGCTTGGATGGAGATGTTTGACTACTAACCTAAAAGTGGCAGCCAAGTAACAGGTTCAACTGAAACTATTATAAGTGTTTGAATCAACCACTGAACAATGAAACTTCAAAAGGCCAAGACGTTTAAAACAAAATATAAACAGTAGAAAAGGATTTTTAAAACAAGTCTAATTTCAATTTCCTTCTTTCAGGAAATGCTTGTGACTTTTTAAGAATTAAAGTCAGCCCATGCAGCTCCACTATTGTCAATACTAAACTGATACAAGATTCACTCCCATAATTAGAAAAAGCCCCCAGCTTTTTTGATAATATCCCAGGGCATATAGATAGCCGAATGTAGTTACATGAAACTTGTTCAATCGGACAAAATTGACCTCAACCATAGGAAAAATGCAACGCATAAATGACCAAACTATGATGGATAGGTTTCATCATTGAAGGACAAATTTGCCCTCTTATCAGCTTTTCCAACTGCTTAATGACACCAATTAGAATAACTATGTGTACTTTTTCAACATACCCCAATAAAAGCAAATAAATTGAAGGCAGTAATGAAACCTCATAGATGCAATCTCCAAGATAAGCTAGTGAAACGGCATTGTAGGTTGAACGGGGCTTTTTCACCTTAGGTGCTGCTGGAAGCCACCACCTTTCAAATCCCATGTATTTATCCTCTACTTTTCCTGCTAAAACTAGATGTCATGACTTGGCACAGATACAGCTATTCTATTCAATCATGCTACTACTAATTAAATAAGTTTAATACCGGTACACTGTCAATGCATGTTGTACCAGTGAAATCTAAATCGTTTATTGTAGTAATGTTGCTAATGAAGAAAATACATATCGATTGAACTGAATAATTAGGATCCAACCCGAACTTAATAGATAGTTTCCAAAAATTAGCAATGACAAATAGAATAAAAGCGAATTTAGCATAGTTATCCTACCGGATGGAAGGGAAAGAGGCTTGGCATCTCTTTCTAGGAGAGCTGCACTGGATCGTGCTGGGGATGTCACGGGGGACGCAATCGAGGGAAGCTTCGGAGGGGGAGGAGGTTTTGGTGAAGGCTTGGAGGGAATTCGAAGCGGCTTTGGGGTGGGACACGTGTCCCATGAGGCGCGAACTTGGAAGAGAGAGTAGGCGGTGGTGGCCATGGCAATGGCTGGGTTTAAGCTAGTTGGATACTATATGCAGTCTGGATTGTGTTGAAAAGATTGGAGAGATGGATATTTATGTGCTAAGTTACAGAATCATCCTTTACATTTATGATTTTTTTCTTTTGTAGGTATGCGTACCACACCTATTTAATGGAAAATAAATAAATTTTATGTGCACAATATAACAAAAGTTTTTCTCAACATAAAACTTTGTTATTTCATTACATGTTATACGTCTTGTGTTGAATGTAATTTTTAAAATATAAATTTTATTTGTTATAAATATTTTGAAATATATGTTGGATGATATATGTTCAAATTTTAGCTTACATAAAAAATATTTTTAAAAGATTTGAGGATAGAGTCTTAAAATAGTTTTTCTTTTTCTAAAAAGGAGTGTTCTTGTAAGTGGATAACAAATTGTTATTAAAATTTTAGATTTAAAAACATTTTATATAAAATAATCCTCAAAAACAAATTAAACTATAAAGTCAATCACAAAACATTAATTTAATATTTTAATTTATTTAATAATATAGATAATTAAATTATTATTAATATAAATTAAAAAATATAATTTTAATATTAAGAATGCCAGTGCATCAGTGATAGTGACACTTTGAAAACGCGTCAGGAAAACTGACACATTTGTACAAACACGTCACTGATTATTTTTTACATCGATATTCAAATTTGAATATAAAAGATGACACTCTTAATGACGTCTTTGTAGGGTTTCACATTCACTGATGCACTGTCATTTTTAATATTTAAATTATATTTTTCTAATTTTTATTATTAATAATTTGATTATTTATATTATTAAATAAAACTCTGCATTAATTTTATATTTTTAAAAGAAGAATACTTGCACTGTTGCACAAGAAAGACATTTATCTCTTCATCCTGACTACAGATACAGATATCGAGAATTTCGAGGTTTAATATACAAATTGAGTCCACAATCAATCCGACTAGGCGACTGCCTCCTTCGGTCCTTCTTTTTTTTTGTGTGTCGGCTCGATCAGTCGACTGTCTGTTCGACACTAATCCCCTTTCTTCCGTGTAAGTTGTAACCTAGAGTCCTTAGCAAAAACCTCTCCAGTAAAATTCGCCATTTCTGATCCAATTGCTTCCATCTCTGGCCTGTCTTCACTTTATCCCGCGCATAAGACATAGAAGAAGAAGAAGAAAATAGAGCTGAACCTTGGCGCAAACCATGAGCCGCTACGACAGCCGCGCAGCTGACCCCGGTTCCTACCGTGACCGACGAAGGTGCTTCTTTTCTCTTATTCGTTTTTGAATTAATCATTTGACAGTTCTTAAAGACCTAATGAAACCAGTGGTATCTTCTCACTGGAAGGACAATTTTCAACTAGAAATGAGGGATAGGAGTAGCTACTACAGAAGTGTATGTAATGGAATCCATCCCACCCCACAAAAAAATAATGATATATATAAATGTACGGTGTGCTGAAGTTCACGGAAAGCCTCCGTTAACTTAATTCAAAAAGTATATCAAATAATTTCTAAATTTTGATTTTTCCTATCATTAAATTCTTCATTTTAAAATCATTTGGAGTTAAAAAATTTGAGATGTTTCAAGTTTTCTAATTCACTCTAATTCAATTTTTGAAAATAATGTACAATCATTGAATATTTTATTATTATTTTTAGAACTGATTTTCAAAAATTGAAAATAGTGACTTATAAAATTCATCCCAAATTTTTGTACCCTACAAGATTTCAATATGAAAAATTTAATGAGAGTGAAAAATCAAAATTTAGAGATCATTTGATATACTTTTTGAGTTAAGCTCATTGAGGCTTTCCGTTAGCTTAAGCATACCGTAGATTTACTATATATATATAGAGTGACGTTGTGGTGCTTCGCGAAACACAAAATCTCCTGTATTTCGTGTCTGTATCTCGAATTTTAAAGTCCAAACGGCTGATCCAAACCGTGGAACATGACATTTATATTGAAATATGTTTGGAAATCAAATTTTATATTTTTTTTGGTACAAAGTTCGTTGATCTAAAGATATCTGCACCATCCAAAGCTAGAGATTTTGTACCCATCTAAAAAATAGCAAAAATATTCAGAAAAATATAAAATTTGATCTCCAAATATATTTCAATATGAAGATCATGTTCAACAGTTTGGATTGGCCATTTGGACTTTCAAATTCGAGATACGAACACGAAGTACCGGAGGTTTTGTGCTTCATGAAGTACCATAGCCTCACTATATATATATATATATATATAATTTATTGTGCTTCCAGTAGCATTTCGGTCGAAACGCTATCAGTCCAAATTTTAATTTTTCATGCTCGAAATTTTAATTTAAATAGCTCAATAAAATCTTTATATCATGATCTTATATAATACTAAATTTTTATCGTGTTTGAAATTAATTTACTATGCTTAATGATTTTTGAAAGATAGCCCTAAAATAATAGAAAAATAATAAAATTTGTATGTAAAAAATTCTTACTTTCTACAAATCATTAAGTATAGTAAACTAACTTCAAATATGATAAAAATTAGTATTCTACTGGAAGCACAATAGACAAATTCTATATATATATATAGTAAAAATACCGTGAGCTTAAGCTCATGGAGGCCTTTCGTGAGCTTAACTCAAAAAATACATCAAATCATCTCCAAATTTTAATTTATCATTTTCGTTAAATTCTTTATATGAAAATCTCGTGGGATGCAAAAATTTGGAGTGTTTTTTCAAGTCACCGTTTTTAATTTTTTAAAATGATGTTCAAGTATTGAATATATTATTATTATTTTTAGAGCTAATTTTCAAAAATTAAAAAACCATGACTTAAAAAGCTCAAAACACTCCAAATTTTTGCATCCCACAAGATTTTCATATAAAAAATTTAATGAGCATGATAAATTAATATTTAAAGATGATTTGATATACTTTTTGAGTTAAGCTTATGGAAGGTCTCCGTGAGTTTAAGCTCACGGTATCTTTACTCTCTCTCTCTATATATATATGGAGTTTGTCTATTGTGCTTCCAGTAGCACTTCGGCCGAAACGCTATCAGTTCAAATTTTAATTTTTCATGCTTGAAATTTCAATTTAAGTAGCTCAATAAAATCTTTATATCATAATCTTGAAGAATACTAATTTTTGTCGTGTTTGAAATTAGTTTACTATACTTAATGATTTTTAGAAAGTAAGCATTTTTGACATACAAATTTTATTATTTTTCTATTATTTTAGGGTTATCTTTCAAAAATCATTAAGCATAGTAAACTAATTCCAAACACGATAAAAATTAGTATTCTATAAGATTATGATATAAAGATTATATTGAGCTATTTAAATTAAAATTTTGAGCATGAAAAATTAAAATTTGAACTGATAGCGTTTCGGCCGAAGTGTTACCGGAAGTACAATAGACAAACTCTATATATATATAGACAAACTCTATATATATATATATATATGTTACCCAGACCACTAGAAATACAATACATGTAGCATACTCCTGATTTCTTTACCCTGTTTACTCTACTATAATACACATGCATCGTGCTCCTTCGACCCAACAGATACATATGCCTAGAATTGAATTGTAAAAACCAACCAAAGAAATACATGAATCAAATAAAACCAAACTAGCTGTTCACTCTGCATTTCTTCTCTGTGGTAGGACAAAGCAATCTCCATACCTTCTTCTGTGTAGCTAATGATGTGCCATTATGCATTCATCCCTCCTGTTATCACTCTTACCAATATCTCTTCATAACAGCCAAACAATGAATCTCAAACATACAGTTATATCTAAAAATTAACTACCACACTACATAGTATTACTGTCAATCACCATTGCATAGGACATTCAAAAGTTTATAACATCACAAGTATAGCATCGATCATAAACCCTGCCACTAAACCATATCCCTCAGGCCAGAGTTATTAGACTATCCTTACAAGCAAGAAAGCAATAAAAGCACATATCCATCAGTCTATAAAAGATATCTATTTTTTACTATCCTGACAAAAAATAGAAGGGAATATTTGACTTACCAATCCCTTCCCACTTCTATTCCCCTATTTTTAGCTACATTGAAACCACAATTTGGCACTGAATATTAGTATGCTCAGTTAGCCCTTCTGTCTGTCTGGGCAGCTGGGCCAATATCTGGGAAATCACTCAGCACCTGTTCTTTCTCAGCTATCTTCATTAAATCTGTCCAGTAAACAATTAGAGCCTTAATCTCAGTAGCTAAAGCAATCACTGAGAATAAACCCAGAAGCATACTCTTCGAAACTCTCTTTAACTGTTCATTAATGTTTCTGCTACTTTCAGTGAAGGGGGCTTAGGTGGTAGCGGTGCAGAGACATATTCTTCTAGCAAGAGAGAGGAACAGGCAGCAGCAGCAGCTGAGCTGGATGGCTTGCCAAGATTTGAGAAGAATTTCTATGTTGAGTCGCCTTCAGTGGCAGCAATGACAGAACAGGAGGTGGAGGCATACAGGAGGAAGCGTGAGATCACTGTTGAGGGAAAGGATGTGCCTAAACCAGTTAGAGAGTTTAAAGATGTCGGATTTCCTGGTATCAATGCTGGCTTAACTTGCGGATTCTTTTGTAAATTATAGAACATGAAAGATGATTTGATGTTGTGGTTTTTTTTTGGGAAATGCTAAGGAGCACAGTCACCTGTTTGGGGCAAAAAATGCACACTCACAGAAACAAATAACTGTTTCTTTCAAAAAAGGAATGCCGAGTAGTCAATTGTACCCAAAATTGCTTCAATTAGAGTTTATGATTTCATTTCTTTTTAACTGTTTTATCTTACTATGTCATTTCACTAAAAACCTTTCCACCGCATGTAATGTACCTTTTGTCAGATTATGTTATGCAAGAAATTGAGAAGGCTGGGTTTGTGGAGCCGACCCCTATCCAGTCGCAAGGGTGGCCAATGGCATTGAAGGGTCGAGATCTAATTGGCATTGCTGAAACAGGCTCCGGAAAGACCATAGCGTATCTTTTACCTGCCATTGTACATGTCAATGCCCAGCCAATTTTGTGTAAGTTGTCGTCTTTTATTCACCTTTGAAGTATATTTGGCTTTTATATAACATTGGAAAACTAATATAGTATTGTCTGAAATGGCTTTATAAAAATATATTGAGCTTCTCAGTGGTATGAACATAATACCAGTTTATTTGTTGTTTAAGCAGTGTGAGAATTCCATTGGTTAACTGGTTGTTGGTGAACCGATAACCCCTGCTTCAGTACATTGTTTTAGAAGACACTTGCAATAACTGTCTTCTCAACTTTTATACCCATTTATAATGAAACTATGTTTGATTATTTAAGCTCCTGGAGATGGCCCAATTGTTCTTGTATTGGCTCCTACGCGTGAACTTGCGGTGCAGATACAACAAGAGGCAACTAAATTTGGTTCTTCTTCTAAGATTAAGAATACATGCATTTATGGTGGTGTTCCAAAGGGCCCACAAGTCCGTGATCTCCAAAAGGGTAACTTCCTGATTTTATGTCCTTGCTTGTTCTCTTGTGTATAATATATTATTTTTCTCAATATCAGTATATTCACTTTCTGAACTTGCTTGTGAAGCACACAGAAAGATATAGTCTAATATATGCACGCATCTAATGTGCATCAAAATTTTATTTAAAATTTTGACTCTGTGGCTTTTCTTTTATAGCCTGCAGCCCATTGACTGTTTGGTTTTGTGCCTCTGTCCATGAAAATGAAGTTAAGGTTTTAAAATAATTGTACTAAGCAGGACATGATGGCATTGAAAAGCATAAGAAGCTTCTCAATTATGTTATCACATCTGTTTTTGACCTTTTGTGGGTTTTATGTAGGTGTTGAAATTGTAATAGCAACCCCTGGTCGATTGATTGACATGTTAGAGACAAACCACACAAACTTGAGACGTGTTACATATCTTGTTTTGGATGAAGCTGACCGAATGCTTGATATGGGCTTCGAGCCTCAAATAAGAAAAATAGTTTCTCAGGTGACATTTTTAATTCACTACTGGCCCTCATTTGCACAAATTTTTTTCTTGCTGTGATGTCAAATTAAAATTTACAGTCCTCTTTTGTTACATGAAGATCCGTCCTGATCGTCAGACACTATATTGGAGTGCTACTTGGCCGAAGGAAGTTGAACAACTTGCTAGAACGTTCCTCTATAATCCATACAAGGTACATGAAGAAAAGTAAATATAATTTCCATCTTTAATTATTTAAACTCAATATCTTCAAGCGACTGTAGATTTGTCATTACTGGTAGAATACTTTATGAATTATGTTTTTAACCAATATGCACAATGCAGTATGAAATCCTTTTGTTTTCATTTATTAAGTCTATTTGCTACGTAAATGTTTTGAGGCCTAGTAGAGTTCTATACAAATGATGTTTGTACCAGTATTCAGATACCAATAGAAAGATCATTCTGGTTGGGTTGGTTGATTTATGATATTTTTCCTGTTTACTTCCTTGATGAAGTTTAGATTTCTGCATCTGACATTTAACTTTTTTTGGTAAATATACAGGTTTTTATAGGTTCAGAAGAATTAAAAGCTAATCACTCAATTCGCCAGATTGTTGAGATTATGTCAGAGAGTCAGAAATATAACAAGTATGGTGAACTAGTCTCTGTTTTATTTTGTATGTTAAAATAGCATTTTTTAATACAACACATCAACCGTCGCTTAGATTATGTAAGCAAACACTAGATGGTAGAACTAGAATTTATTACAGTGAGATGAGCCAAATTTGTAAAGTTTGATTTGAGATGATTATATATCTGAGATATCATAATAGACAACAATGGATTTGCACTTTTGGAATGTCCCAACAGAGAACCCAAGGAAGTTAATAATATTTGTCTGTACAGATTGGTGAATTTGTTGGAGGATATAATGGACGGGAGCAGAATATTAATATTTCTGGATACCAAGAAGGGATGTGACTTGGTGACACGTCAGCTCAGGACTGATGGGTGGCCCGCACTCTGCATCCATGGTGACAAGAGCCAAGCAGAGCGCGACTGGGTCCTTTCTGAGTTCAAGTCTGGAAAAAGCCCCATTATGATGGCAACCGATGTTGCTGCCAGAGGACTGGGTATGTGCTTTACAATTTATAGATGACCTTCCATGTTATTTTTGGTTATTTGGAAAGGATGGCTCTGTTCTATGTTATTTGCAAGAAATTTATGTTCTATTTGAGAATTGTCTCTTTTTAAGTTCGATTGAATCTGAGGCATTATCTGTTCATCTTAATGGTGAGATTAACCATCAGGGAAATGATAAGAGAGCCTATAAAAAAGATAACTCTATTCATGTTTTGATAGAGAAATTGCAGTACTAATGTCCATTAATTGACTTATTGGGTTGCTCAATAATTGGATTAAACGAAGGCTTTATTGAAAAGTGATTGTTTACTTGCCAACAATTGGCTTAAATTTGCTTAATTGCACAATGGTGGATAGACAGGCAGCCATGGGTTGAACTGAGGTTGAACTCCAGGCAAGCTTTTTACTTGCTCGTTGCTCGATAGAGCGTAGACAAGTTGATTTGTAATTTAGAGCATAAATACCACACTTGAACTGGCATTTCATTTCCATCTTTCCATCATAGTTTGATAACCAACTTTTAGGACAAAATAAAATACTACTACCTTATTTATTTTTTTCCATCCACATCATTCTACAACAGATGTGAAGGATGTGAAGTATGTAGTGAACTATGATTTCCCTGGCTCCATGGAAGATTATGTTCACCGAATTGGACGGACAGGCCGAGCTGGTGCAAAAGGCACTGCATACACCTTTTTTACAGCTGCCAATGCCCGATTCACAAAGGAGCTGGTTGCTATTTTGGAAGAGGCTGGCCAGAAGGTTAGCCCCGAGCTGGCTAGGATAGCCCGTGGGGCCCCACCCTCCTCAGGTTAGTTAATTTCTGTTCTTGCCTTAATAAAATATGTTTTCCTTCTCCTACTTGGATAATTTTTGTCAGAACCTGCAATAAGAGGAATTTTTGTGTCTGTCGGTTTCTTTTCTGCTAGAAGCCTGGAATGGATGTCAGTCCCATTATCGAGTATTTGCTTTCTTTTCACCCTGAACAACTACGAATATTAACTCATGATAATACCTAAAAAGGAAGGGGGAGGGGATGGTAGTGGTTCTTTTTTGTAGTTGGTATTATAACTGGGTTCATCGCTTTAGCTAGATTTCATATTCAAATCAAGGGTTATTATCATGACATCTTGAGAGTGTTTGCCAAACAATTAATTGGATGAAACAGTAGCGGTATGGTCTTGAATTAGTACAATGATAACATAGTTTTAAGGGTTCGAGTCATCCTTGCCTGAGTATCAGTATACATGTGATGTGGCTTAACTTTGTATTCGCTCACCAGGAGGCCGAGATCGGTACAGGAGCTATGGAAGTGGCCGCCCATGGAGTTGACCGACTCCGATCTTGTTTTATTTTTAGCTTAGAAGTCAGATAGAGCCATGTAATGTTTTTGTTCAAATATTACACTGAACGGATTGAAGCAATCTATTTTTCTATGAGGGAAATTGATATTTGCAATTTAGATCCTGAACTTGAAACATTACCACACATCTAACAGAAACGATTTTGGTAGTGTGATCTACTAATTTATATTGAAACAGCAACAATGTTGTCACATGAATTGGTTGAAAAGGATATTCTGGTTAGCCTTCTCTTGACGGAGGAAGTGATGAAGAAATTAACACTTCTGTTTATCAAATGCACCTACAAATCTCACGTGGATGTCATTTTTAGTTTGTTTTTAAAAGGTCTTCGAAACAATCAAGTAGATAAGGTTGTTAGATAAATCGTAGCTCGTGTGTGTTTCGTTTGTGATTCGTTTAGGATCAATTATAATTTGATTTGTTCGTGTTAATGAGTTGAGTTTGAGTTATGTTTGACTCGGCTCATTAAGTTTGTTGGACTCATTAGATTATTAATATTATTTTTATTATGAAATTTTAATGTATTATATAAGTTCTATTTCAATATGTATAAAAATTTGTTTTCATTTATTCTTTTTTTTTTTTTTTAAATTTTGGTATCAAGTATTTGTGTAAAATATTATTAATTATTAAACAAACTGCAAGCCAGATCTGCTCACTTTTTAATTTAACGAGTCAATTTCAAATTAGTATTTTTGACTCGTTAAATTAATAAATTAATATCAGACTTAACCCGATTCGGCTCGTTTACGGCCCCACAAGCACTGTAATGAGTTTTTTTGAATTGAACTATGTTAAGAATCTTTTACAGATCGATCGTACAATCTATCATGGTTGCTATAACCAGGAAGTTCGCATCACTGGTCTACCCATATACATACTTGGAGGAAAACTCGTCTACCCATTACTTAGTTGTGGTGGGTATTTCTCTATTCATAACTTAGTTGTGGTGGTATTTCGCTATTCATGATTGGGTTGTTTAAACTGTGTAAAGCGATTACAACAAAAGATAACTAAATTGTAAACCTTATTTATCCGTGTTTGTTTGAGACCTTTGCTAATAGTGGCCTTACCCTTTAGCTGTGTTGTGTTCCAACGCCACTAAAAAGTAAATAAATAAAACAAGTCGTTGTCATTTGCCAGGTGGTACTTCAATCAGTGAATATGAGTACCGTGTGTCAATATCTTTTCTCGCATCTTTATCCCAGTTACACTTTGATCTACTATAAGGTGAGATCATAAATTCTGAGATTATCCAAAGACTGCACATTCTGCACTGTCGTACATCACCACACTCCAGAGCTGTAGAAAATCCGAACTCACAAAAAAGCAATGATAAGGCAACACTGTTTATAGTGGGGGCAATTAACAACAGTTCAATCACTCTTTACTTTTGGACCAATCTATTGAATTCAATGATTTATCTTAAATATGATTAGTTTTCAGGCACTGTAATCTCATCTTCCCCTATCCTCCAATTGCAAAGTGGCTACAATTGAAACTTGCCTATCACCGCGGTTCTGGTTTAATAACTCACCAGCTTTTCCTACAAGTTTGTTCCCACAAAAACTCTCTTCCTTTTTGATCTGATCTCATCAAATATCTTCTTAGATCTTACAATTAAACCACCCTATGTCAGATCATGCCTCTGTTGTCACATCTTTAGAACTAACTTGTCTCAGAAAAGAGATCAGTCCCATTATTTTGTCTCAATATAGAAAAAAGTTTAGTATCCAATTTATGTTATACTGATGCTTCATACACCAAGTCACACCAGTATTTGGTACCAGTATGGGTCTTTGTGCAATAAAACATAATTCCTCATACTAAGAAAAGTTCAGTACATAAATTTTAACTTAAAACATTAGCTGATATGGGTTAATATCATGGAACATTCATTAAACAAAATTAACATTTTGTCGTAAAATATAGAAAGCATTCTGTACGGGTTCTCTAGCTACTCTTGTATCACTGTTTTTTCATGAATGCAGAGCTGATTAATAATTATTAAAGGTACAAGCTAGTCTGTTTACTGACACAATATCATGGATTGTAGGGACAATCAAGCTACTATTTGAAATTTCAAATGAAATTTAGGATGACTTATCTAAATCAAACCAATCAAACACAAATGAAGAATCTCAAACACACTGACAATGTCAGAAAGCCAAGGACCCATGAACAGTCACTTGATTTTGATGTTCCAACTAGTTTCTTTAGGAATAGGTCCCCCTCTCTCTATCTTCGCTTCTTTCCTCTCCCTCAGACTTTAAAGACGACTTACTCCAAGTATTTGGGATATTGAAAGCTACAACCTTATAAATAAGAGCCTCCCATCCACTATTATCAGGCAAAAAAAAATAGGCTTTAAGACCTACTACTGATTCTTTATGAAAACATTTGCAAAGTGCCTTTCCTTCTGGTGCTAGGATACCAGAAATATACTTGCTTTTTATTGAAGGGGGACCACCATTGATCATAAACACATTGTAGTTTAGATTAGTTTCACACCAATTATTTTTGCTAAATCAAAATTCTACTCAACCTTTTATCTTTTAAAATGACATAATTAATAAGATATTTTTCATTTAGAAGAAAATGAATAACTGAATATTTGCAATTTAGATACCTGGAGAGGGTGCCAAAACATCAACATGTTCCAGATGTGGTATATTTAAATGATCATGTGGTATTGTTTCCTAGCAAGGTTTCCCAAGTAGCAAGTGCCTTAGAATGAGGGGCTTTTAACAAGCACCACACAAACATAGATCCAATGGGCCACCTTATGGGGATCTCAAATGGGGCTAAAAAGAGAGAGAGAGAGAGCACTTGGACCAATGTGCCCACCAAAGAATTCAGGCCACTAGTAGTAGAGCAGGAAATGGGGGCAAATAGCTATCCCCATCCCCTTTCCTTTTCAGAGATTTTGAGAAATGTCGCACTAAAAAAGGGTTCAACAAGTATCTTTTGTTTCTTCCTTTTTCGTTTTACACGTTTAAAGTATTCTTGTTTTATTAAAAAAAATAAAATAAAAGTGAACCGTTGATTACAAAATAGCTAGATAGATAATGAACAAATCTGAGCCGTTGATTACATCATAACTAGATGGATAATGAACAAATATGTATCAATTGTACAATATTTGTATATAGCAGCTCCATGCAAATAATGAAGATTACGTTTACAAACGAAATTATAATAGATGTCAATTTGGCGTCGGTAAAGATATAACTTGTTTATTTCTTTATTAATTTATCGACCAAATTAAGTAGATCGTCTGTGATCCACTATGTTGGTCCATTTTATCCTGACTTCTTTTGTATAATAATAGGAAGGGGGGGGGGGGCTAAAAATTTCCCTTCATTGCTTTAATAAACGTGTGAATTATCAGAATTGAAGATTCAACTATGTATGCAACCATCAAACCAAATTTGATTCAATGGACATCGGATCACCCCTCTCCTTAACAACACTGTCAGTGGATTATTTCTTTTAGAAAAAAGATGAGAATCAAGATCTCAAATTTTATTGATTTGATCACAAACAGTGATCTAAATTACATTTTGAAGCTTTAAAAAAGAAAACAGAAAGGGAGAGTAAGATGCCAGTGGAATTGTTATAAATAAAGAAACAGCATCCTCGGTCACAAGATTTATTCTGTATCATCTGTTTATTATTGTTTGTTTAATGGCCATCAAGGATAGCTACACCATCTCTACCTGCATTAGAGGAGCAATAACTAAATTGGAAGGAACTAACTAAAATGAGGAATGGAAGTTTTGTACAAACTTTTTTTAAAAGTGCAAGTATTATAAAAACTTTTATATGCATTGAAATAAAATTGTGAAGAGAGGTGTATAGACGTGTAGTTCAAAAAAGAAGGCTATTGGCTCTACCTTCTTTCAAAAGAAAAAAAAGAGGTGTGGAGTAGTTTTTCCCCCTTAGTCAATTATATAAAAATTATCAAGAGAGCATAAAGCTCGCGGAATTGACTCTTGTACATTAGATTTCAAGTATAGATTGTAAAATTGTATTAATGATCAATTATACAAAATTTATCAAGATCATAAGCTCGCAATATTCGAGTACGCTTATTAAATTTCTTTATTAAAATAAAAAACATATCAATGAATTTATTCAAATTACTCGATTAATGGTTAATTAGTTTTTATCCCACTGAACTTAATATAAAGTACGTCTCAATTAAGAAGAACAACGTTTGTAATTTTAACTATCTTGGAATTTATTTTGTCATATTCTGAAACATTTTTTTTATACATATAATCTTACTAATTCAAACTACCACATAGAAAAGCCAACACACAAGTACGCAACAAGAAACGCATGGAAAATTAGGATCAAAATATTCTTGATCTTGTTATTCTATCTAAAAAAATAAAGAAAATCTTAAAATCTTAAAATAGAAAAAATATATAGATATATTCTTTTATTTGTAGATTCTGTTAAATTTCATATAATTTCATTAACATTTGATAGTTCATCAAAAACTATTAATTTAAAATCGTTACAAACATTAGTGAAAGACCGTTAAATTTGTTAATCTTTGATGAACTATCAAACATTAATGAAATTTCATAGGCTATCAATATGCAAATAAAAAATATATCTATAAACTTTTTTTAAATAGAATAAGAGAACTCTCTTCTTCTACAAAAATAACAATAGATTTTTATCCGAAAATTAAATGATCAAATTCCTTTCTTTGATTGCTTGGAAGTTGGACAGCACAAAAGTAAATTTTTTTGGTAAATAAAATAATCAAAAATATGAAAATGGTATGAGTATGGCTGGGTTTTGCGTTACAGGTCTGGCCCGAATTTGAAACTCAGGTTCAGAACCCTGGCCCGAGTTTAAAACTCAGGTTCAGATTTGTTTTTTTATTTCAGTTTAATATTCTGTTAATTTAACTGATGTTATTTATTTTAAATAAAATAAAGTAGTTTATTTATTGTATATTAAAATAAAATGAAATAGTTTAGTTATGTTGTTTCATTGTATATCTTTATTTATTTGATGATTTAAAAATACGATATGCTAAAATTAATTATAAAATATATTTTTTTCACGTTATACGATTAAAAAATACTTATATCAGTTTTGGCCTTCTGTGACCTTTGTTTATTTTGTGGTACGACAAGCAGTTGCGGATACTCCATTTTTCACTATAATTATTAATAAAATTTGCTAAAATTAAAATTAAGTTATAATTGGGTACAATTAAACTAATTATAAATTTGATACAATTTGGTATAATTTGGTGTAATTTGATATAATGTGGTACAATTTGTTGCCATTTGATGCAATTTGGTATAATTTAATATAATTTGGTACAATTTAGTACAATTTGATACAATTCAATAATTTATATAATTAACCTATTTATATTATAATTAACATTATTTCACCTAATTTAAACTAATAATTAATGATAATTAACCTAATTAGTACTAATCTAAAATTAAGCTAATTATAACTATATAATTCAAAATTAACACTATAAATCAATCAAACCAAACTAAATTAACTATATTTCAATTATTACTATAATTATACTAACTAAATCTAACAAAACTAATAATTTTTTAAATTCGGATTAAAAATAAAAAAATAAAATTTACCTTTGAAATTATGACCAAATCGACGGATCTATGATTTTTTTCAATTTTTCTCCGAAAATTAAAAAGTTTGATGCAATCGATTTTGAAAATAGAGAATAAATGAGATAGATCAATTGAAATTGAAAAGAAAAAAAATGTGTTATTTGACACAAAAGCATACTACGGCACTGCTATAAATTTAGGTAGTTCCGTAGTTGGTAGTTGTGGGCCCACGCACCAGCACTCCTTTGTGTGGCTTGAAGTTGAAGGCAACCAACCCCTATGGAATCTCTACATATATTTATTACTGTATCTATATACAGTCTACAAAAGGGTACAGATAGTAGGGTTGGGGCTACATATATTGACCTTGCACTTATGCTATACATCACCAACATATATATACATGAAGGTCCCAAAATCAGTTTGATACCTTTAAGCATTAAAATTGTTTTGAGTTTTGTGGACCTAAATTTTACACACTGCTAATTAAACCATCTGTCTTGCATCAACTTTCACTATTGATTCTGACCAATTGAATTCCATCGTCGCTATTTCTCTTCAGAAGTTGAAGATCTCATTTTCTTCCAATTTTAGTACATACATAGGTTATGGACATATGGAATTTGCGGTTGAGTTTAATCCACAATTCTGAGGAATTGAGGAATTGAGCTTCCATTAATCTTCGACATGAATCTGCCCCCTTTTGTACTTGTTACGTGCTGCATTTTCTCGTTACATGTATCGGCATCCCGCGTTTGAGCCTCACAGTTGGGAAGTTGATAACTTTATCTGATTCAGCCACCCACCTGTTACAAACAGTTGAAAAGAAAATTAAGAAAAAATAAATTGTGAGTCATTTGCTTGCAATGTCTATCATCATGTATGATAAAGAAACATCAAGAGTGACTTGTGAAATTGCAAGCACATGCGGAGGGGCTCCTTCACGTGTAAGCTTATGGTGCTTGTTTCCCAATTTGCTTGTCAGTTGTAGTAATGTAGCAAAAACTATATATATATATACATATATATATATATATATTAATTAAACACAAGTTATTTATTGGTTAGTGAATATCTGCAACAGGAGATTGAGCACACATGTGTGACGTCTAATGTGAAATATTGGCACCTTGTCACACATTGATTCTTTTTTTAAGATGGAATTCATGTAAAATTTATAATTAAATATGATTGGCAGATATGATGATATAAAATAGACCACTCAGAACTCAGAAGGTATGTTGCATCTATCCAAATCAAATTTTAATTTTGTTTATGACCTTCGTGATAAAAAAGAATCCGATTTTTTCTCGGACAAATCAAATAAAAAACTTTTCACTAAGATCTGATTTTTTTGGACGGATATAGTGGCCCGGAAAAAATAATTAGGCATAAACCTAGCCAATTGTCCGAATTTAGTTCACCCAGTTTTTTCCTAAACTCCTCCAAAGTAATGAATTTTAAATAAATACCGAACAAAATTTTAAAATGAAAAGTAATAAATTTTCTATATTTTTTATACAAATCAGAAGGGACCAAGATAATTTTTTGATTTTTTATATCTTTCTCATTTTGTTCATTATTTTGTACTTATATAATATGATAAAATATAAAGAAATCGAGATAAAATTTTGATTTTAGAAACCTAAAATTTTATCCTTTAAATTGAAATTTTATTTCGTATGGTGCTAAATTCAATAAAAAAATTATTTCAAACAATATGAATTAATTTTCTAAAACCCTGATTTGAGATAAAATTTGGACCAACATATCTAGGGGCGTTAAAAAATATACATAAGTTATTATTTTTCATTTTAAAATTTTATTTGATATTTATTTAAAATTTATTACTTTGAAGACGTTTTAGTAAAAAAAAAATTGATCCGAACTAAAAGAAATGGTTTTATTTTTTTACCCGGATCATCATATCTGACACGAAAAACTCAGACGTTACTAGTTTGTAGAAAACCAGCTACTCACGCTATTTTTTTTCTATTTTTAAAAAATGTTGATGCTGTCTAATCCAGTGCCTCCTTCCAGAAAATAATAGTATCTTTTTTTATTTAAGAAAATAATATTATCTAGAGTCCACATTTCTGGCGTCAAATCAAACCTAAAATTGGACCATGACCATTGAGGCATTGACCAACATCATCTCCATGACCATGAATTTATGACACCAATTTATCTACTAAAAATATTGATTTTTGTGCTAACAAGGAATCTGTGTCATATTACAATTAACCTTTTATTCCAGCTTCTGATCAGTTTCCAATTTAAGATTTATTTGGGTCGGATTTCCGACTGTCCCAATTGAGTTGTTTTGGAATAAGTTCAATTTTTTTTTCCTTGAAATTAAAGTGACAAAAAAGCCACCCGTTTTCATGTCATTCCAAAAACGAATACATATAACATTCGAAAAAAGAAGAAATATATTATGAATTTCTTTTAAGTCGAGTTTAATTCAATCGATTTTTTATCATTATTGGATCAGAACGAGTTTGGTTCAAATCACATCGAGTGAATTTCTTTTATAATTAATGTTGATTTCTTTTTTATTGTAGACCCTCTAGGCATCGAATTTATTTCTATATTTATTTTTATTTACCGCTACCGCTAAGGTCCGACATTCAATTCATTTAAGATATCAATATTTCTTGTTAGTATTTGTTGTAGTTTGAATCTACGACCTTAGCGGTAGTGGAAATATCATTGAACATTCATACCAGACACTACATTCTTAATTTGAGTACGGAAATTATGAATTTCTTTTATTGAATTTCTGGTGAGTAGCGAAGGGTTAATTGTTTTTCTGAAAATCCAATTTTAGGCCAATCATGGCACTCTTTGTGTACGGTCACCTTATCTACAATGCGTTGTTCTTGTATCTAATGCAAAAAAAAATTTATATATATACATCTTATTGAGAAATAGATCAGAGAATGGAATTCATTTTCTATAATAGAAATGTGCCGTAATTTTTTTTATTTCTATAATGAGTTGGACCCAAAAAAGAACAGTCTCTATAGCAAAAATCTCAAACGTATAAACATAATCGGACAACTTAAAGTTTATAACAGCAAATGTGTCATAAATCTTTTTTGGCAACAAATAGGGACTAAAGAAAATGGGGTTGAAAATAAAATTCGAACAGTCCCTCGAGACCAATATGTTTTTCGCAATAGTGGTTTTCTTGTATAAAAATAAAATCAACGCGTCAATATCTACTTACAATCTGTGTTCTATCATTCATATCACATCTCCTACCTATACTCTATATCCTCTAGATTATTCCACGTATGTTGAAGTTACTTCCAGCACTTCACGACTGGTAGATTAATATGATTGTTGTCCGTGATCACGACAGTGATTAAAGATGTGCAAATATATTAGTTTAATCGAATTTCATATAAATTATTAATTTTTGAATTATTTGATTCAGTTTTTCAGTTTAAAAATTTTGATTTGGTTAAAAAAATTAGTTAATTCAGTTTTCATTCTTTGATTTAGTTTATGTTTTTCTAAATTGAATAAATCGAATAAATTAAATAGTCCAAAATATATGAAATAATTTAATTTTACTTGATATAAATAAAAATCATATTAAGAATAATCGGAATATACTAATTTTTGTTAGATTTTATTCAGTTATTTATTTATTGATTTTAAAATTATTTAATTTTCTATCATTATTTTGGAACTATTAATATTTTTCATCACTCTTTAACTAATATAAATTCAGTTTAACCTTATTCAGTTTATTCAGTTGATATTTTTATAAGTTTGGTTCACTTCGTAATTTAACGAAATGAACTAAACTTCAGTTGTATATATTTATTTCAGTTTGGATCAAACCGATCATTTGCACACCCCTAATTATGACAATCTTAGATTCATGAGGCGATTTATAACAGTTATTTTACACATGAATTACTTCAAATGATGTGAATGCACCTATAGTTAGGTGTTCATTTTATTTACATTGTTAGATTAATTAGGTGTTTATGTATTTTATTTTATAAAGAAAAAGGAGAGATTACAACATACTGTTATACAAAACTGACCGTTTGCACATCCTTAACGGCGACAGTTTTAGATACATGAGGTGATTTATAATGGTTATTTTACGTGTGAATTATTTCAGATGATTTGAATTCACCTATAGTTAGGCTTTCATTTTATTTGCATTTTTAGATTAATTATTTCAGATGTGCAAACTGAACGTTTGCACATCCTATAGTTAGGTGTTCATTTTATTTGCATTATTAGATTAATTAGGCGTTTAGGCATTTTACTTTATAAAGGAAGAGGAGAGATTAGTAGATTACAAGATATTATCAAAAAAAAAATTAAAGAAGCATATGGAATAACACATTAGATATTCTGCTAGAATAAAAAAAAAGAACAAGAACAGTGAAAGGACGTTTGCTGGAATGAAAAGATGGAAAAATACAGTGGCAAAGACTAAAATAGTACAATGAACGGCATGGGGACAAAATGATTGGTATCACCTGTCTTTTCAAATGAAAAAGAAAAGCATTTTTCTTTTATTCAGACCATTGGACTAGAAACAAATAGATTAGGTTAATCTAAAATTTGGAATGATTTGATCCGTTTGTTTTAATTTAACAATTCGAATTGGAAATATAGATATAGACTATTTTGAAAACATTTGCATTTCAGTCGATTTGCAAACGCGTTAAAAAATATATTTTAAAATTTCAAAAATTTTAATTTATGATTTTCATTAAATTCTTCATATGAAAACCTTATGGGATACAAAAATTTGGAACATTTTGAGTTTTTTAAGCTATTCTTTTGTATTTTTGAAAAAAATAACACAAACATTGAAATTTTTCAGATTTTAAAATATATGTTTTGACGCTTTTGCATATAAGCTAAAATGCAAACGTTTTCACAATAGTCTCTCTCTCTCTCTATATATATATATATATCGAGAGAGAAAGAGAGAGAAAGTCTAAAATATAAAACACATCAAAATGTCAAACTTCAAATTAAAAATGATTGATCCGAACCGTTTAATTTATTCTTCATATCAAACTCTCGTAGAAAATTAAATTTTATAGTTTATTTAATTTTGTTTTTGCTATGGAAGAAAAATATTGCTATTGAACGATACAAAATCCTCAAATCAAGCAACTTTCTTTTAGCCCAATTTTTTTTTAAAAAAATATATAAAATTTGATTTTCTACGAGAGAGATTGATTTAGAGAATAAATTGAACGGTTCACATTAGTCTTTTTTAATTTAAAGTTTAAAATTTTAACACGTTACACGATACATGTATAAAGATTCCGACTCATGTCAAAACAAAGGAACAAGTATCATGAAAATGGGCGAACAGTGTCTGCGGATATTTTCTGTGCGGAGATCACCGCAGGGAAATCACAACGGCTGTGGGGAAGTATAAACACGAATTTTGATGCACGGAGCTGTTTATTACTGTTAAATCATAATCGTTGATAAATTATTGGACCGCTCAGATCAAAAGAACCGCACATGTGGAGCTTTTTCAGCTCCGCAGGTGATATGGTTCCCATGAAAATGGAGAAAAATAAAAACTATAATTTCTCTCTTGAGGAATTGGACAGGATGTACTTCTAAACAGAGTTATCAGTTATGTGATGGAGTCGGTGCTAATTTCTCTTCAGTCCAATTGAGTAATTTCTTGGTATACTTTCGACAAAATTACACACAAAACTTGAGGCACACATCTAGGTGGCACGTTAGCCGAGAACAGACACGCTCAACCCCAGTAATATTCCATTGCAACGCGGCAGAGTTCACCTGATGTAGTATGTAGGTAGAGGTGCAAAAGCATTGAAAACGATGGGATGGGTAGTAATTAAAATTATATTTATATTTATTTTAATTTACGGATATTTTTAAATATAAATATAAAAATGGATAATTTTAAATATAAATATGAATAATATATATAAATTATTAAAGACAAACATTTTTTTTTCAAAATTTATAAATATAAAAAAGTTTTCAATATTATTTTTTATTTGAAAAACTACTACTAAATTTTAAAAATATTAAAATTCATAATATATATTGGACTTTATGATTTTTTTTAAAACTCTAAAAAGGCCGAGCAAAAGAAAAAACATGACCATCCTCCTGGAGTAGATCTGTAGTACCCGTACACACGCAGGTTCTGTGTTTTTTTTTTTTTTGATGAAAGGTTCTGTGTTATTTTTATTTTATTTTTGCCTACTTGCTACCAGCTACATGGGAGTGGGACGCAGCCGTGATCATGTACATGTAGGGGTGGTAATAAAGTTTATGGCTGATCAGGTCTGTCCGAACTAGTCTGACTCGATAGCTCATTCATGTCCGGAGGTCAAATAAATAGGGCTGGATTAGGTCAAAGTATGAACCGAATGGGTAGAATAGAATGAGGTAGATCCTTCCGAATCGTAGTATCGATAATATATAATTTGTATGTATTTATATGTGTTGTGTATAATAATATTTTATACTGAATCAATTACTTATTTTGTTTATTCATAAAACAAAACATAATATTATCCTATCGTATTAGTTTCGTAATATAACATTTAGACTTAAAAAATGATTTATATTTTTCTTCTCCCTTTTTATATAACTAACTAACTCGTCAAATTAACTAATATTGATAACATTTTTTGGCTCCTTTCCCTACTCTATATCAAGAGGGCTTTCGAAGAAAGAAGGCGTAAAACGGCACAAGAAAGCATAAGAAAAATACTTCAATTAAATACAATAATCAACCTCTAAAAATATAATTTAAGAATAGAGAAATCGTTAACTAAAGAAAATATTAATTAATTATGCAATAACTTAAAAAATCTAACGATAAAATATCATTGACAAAAACGGGCCGGGTGGGTACGAGCGGGTAGGCCCGTGAAATATCATGGATGGATCAGGTCATCAACTTTAGACCGGAGGTAAGGGCCGGATAGGCCGGGCCAAAAATTTTGCAGATGGGCCGGGCCTCGGGTTTAGCATAAACCCGGCCCGTTGTCATCCCTATGCACATGTGCGTTCTCCCGCTCTCCCCCACAACGAATTCACATCGGCTATTATCCATCTCCGGATAACTTAACCCTATTATTTTGAAATGAATCATCATATCGAAAACAAACGATTCAGATTGATTGCTTTTTCTCTCTCCTCTTTTTATTTTTCTCTCTTTGCGGAATTGATCAGATCTGTTTGTTTTTATTCAGACGGTCCAGCTCAAAATAACAGTCTTGTTATCCCGAATTGGATAATAGCAGATTCAGACTCTCCAACCATAGTCACATGACTCGCGTTTTATTCGTGAATAATTCGTTTTTTTATCTATAGCTGGATGTTTCACAAATAATTCGTCAGTTTATTATATAATATGTTTTTTTGGACAAAAAAACATTTTATTCGTAAATTAGTTGTGAATAAAACACATAATATATTATTTTAATTGAAATTTTTCTATTTTTTTCTATTTTTTATTTTTTTAACATTTTAATATATATTTTATTTATATTATATAAATAAATTATTTCTAAATTATATTTATATTATATCTGAATCGCGTATTTTTTATCTCGCCGAATAATTTTCAAATCCCATATTTATTACTATGCTTTCAACCACCACCTATCTCACTACGTATACTATGTATGTGGTTAACTCTGTGTTGTTATCTACAGTACGTATGTGCTGGTATTCTGATATTTGGCCCCACCCGGATAACGATGAGAGTTACTGGACAAGGAGTGGGAACTAAGTGATCTGGACCAATTTTAATAAATAATAATAATAATAATTTATTTTGCTACTGCATATTGAGTTAAATCCAACTCAATCGATCAATTCTACTAGAGTCTAAATTATTCCACAATTTAAATATTCATAAAGAACCCATATGAATGACCTCCCTACTATTATCAATGTTACTCCTCCTTATTCTCTTTTTGAAGAAGTTATTTTCTCAGTAATATTTTTTTTTCTTCCACTGCAGCAAAGTAGAGATTAAAACCAACTCAATTCTATTAATTATCAAAGGTGTTTTCTTCTTAGTTTTTATCTATTTTCTCAAATTTCTTTTCATATATATAATTAAGTACCCTTAAAATTATTCTTGTACAAATATTTTTGTTTTATTAAAACAAACAATAAAAAATTTATTTTGTTTCGATCAACCAATAATTTACTTCCATTACACAGACAGTTGGTGGCACTATGTTCTTCTTGTATCTTAACATTTTGTACTGTTGTGCATGTTCTTTGCTTGGAAATCTTACTATGGAGAAAGAGATAACTTGCTAAACCTGGTCACCTGAACTTTTGGCAGTACGCAGAATAGCACAAAGAAAGAAAACAAAACAAGCTCCACTACCAATCTTTTTATAACAGGGAGAGGCATCTATGACTATGAACCTTTTTCTAAGGCAAAAAAAAAAAAAAAAAGAGAGAGAGAGAGAGAGAAGGTATGTACGGTGCGATTTTCATTTCTTTTCAAATTACATCGTTTAAAATTATATATCATTACGCACTAGTAAATAATAAAAATAAGAGATCACTTGAAAATCATCTATGTTGACGATTTCATAATCTTCAAACATAAAGTTTAGATTTGAAGTAAGAATATAGGCATAATCTAGTGGTGTGCATTATGTATCATGTCTGTAAAAAAATGTCAAGATTTGCGGCACGTTTTACTGCTCATCAGATAATTTGAATTTTAAATGGTATGATATATATTAACAAGCATTGGTGTATGAAGTATTGTTGTTAGATTACTTATTTGTCCGATTTATATTAATAATTTTTTCAATTCTCAACAGTAACAAGTAAAAGAAGAAGAAAAAAGTTATGTACTTGACCTGAAAACTTGAGAAAATAAGTACTTACGAGAAGGTGGTGACCAAGTGATGGAGAAAAATGGCAGCCTCCAGCCTTGCAAGATCAAGCCCGGGACAGAGCCTTTGGCCGCCTCCAAATGGCATAAACGTGCTTGTACTGGTTTCCCTCTCCTGTAAATATTTACACAGATATTTCATAGAACATTACATGCAGAGGAAACAAAGTGCTCAGCATAAAAGTTATTGAGATACCATCATTTTCTTCATAGATAATGCGTTCAAACTTGAAACCCCCACATGACGCAGGGGACGTTGAAAATTAAAAAAAAAAAAAAAAAAAAATAGTTGGTAGATAAGTAGAGTACGCAAATAAGCAGGTAAATGCGAGCTTTGGAATATAAGTAAATAAAAATATGAAAATTTCAGAGAAAGTCTTGGTTAAAAAAAAAAAAAAAGAGGAGAAGAAAGTAACAAGGATAACACTGTTATAACTTATGAAAGGTAATAGTGAAACGTAGTACAGCTGTATAGTATTAGAAATGATAATGTCCTTTGGTGACAGCGATTAAACTACTCAATTTGTCAGGACAGAGTTACAGGGAACAAAAGAAATGGAAAGAACAAGATCTTCCATTTTCAATTTTTGTACCTTCAAGAACTGAATTTCGAACAATGTCTTTCAGTTTTATTGGCTTGTACAATTTGATTATCTGACATCAATGATCATTCAAACAATATAAAGAGGAAGATGAATGTTGTTAAATAGTTCCATTTTTCAATTCAGCAGCTTTGTTTCATTCAAGTAATATTTTTTGTGGGTATAATAATTTCAAAATGATTTTTGACGTTGTGCTGAGAGCAAATTTCGAAAAATGCTCTGCTTCTGTAATTGCTCCTCTTTTTTATTAAAACAGAGCACCTTTTTTTTATTTTCTCTATGACTCTTTGATCAAATTGCCCTCAAAATAAAATGCTTAGCAAGCTTATATCCTGACATATTTAATAATATTCTAAAAACAGAGGAATGATCAATTATATATTATCTTACCTTCCATCTCCATGGATTGAACTTGTAGGGATCATCATAAATTTCATTGTCAAGATGAATTGATCGGAAGTACACAAACATACACCAGTCTTTTGGGATAAAATGCCCCTTGATCTCGATGTCTCTCACTGCCTTTCGCATGATCCCGGTAATGATATTTCCTAGGCGCAACGTCTCAGTAATTATGTGTTGTGTGAATGACAATGTCATGTAGTCTGTCCACTCCAGAGGTTTGCCGCTGTCTTCCTTTTGCTTCTTAAGCAGTAAGTTTTCTTCCTGATATTTTTACATTGTATAGATTTTCATTAGTTCAAGTCTAATCCTTTGATTATAAAGGGAAATGTTTACTCGAGGAAGGAATGTTCACTTGATTGAATTGTTTACGGACTAGACATATCAGACATTCTTTTTGTAAAAATGTAATCTTAACTAAATATATAAATCTGTACATGTAATTTGAAACAAACATAAACTACACATTTTAAGCGAATCAAATTTTGAACTCAGTTTATAACTAATAATATGGCTATTAACTAGCTAACTATCCATGCCTTGTCATGAGAATCTGGCTTGACATGATTATAGATTATCATTAATTTGGTATGTTACATTGTTGTTTGATTTCCATTAATTGAATTGAACTAAACCCAAAAAACTAAAAAAAAAAATTTCTAAGCCGGCTAGAACGAAGTGTGATAACCAAATTAAATGCTTTTCAGTTAGAACTAAAATAAATAACTGAATTAATCGGACATCCCTGGCCAGAGAAAAATGGGCATCTGTATCTAGTCAAGAAAGTTAGTTTAATTGATTATGTTGTTTAAAATAATAATAATAATAATAATAATAATAATAAGGCTTAGCTAGGAATTCAGTTTCCAAATTGCCAAGTGGGATTTTGGGCAATAAACTGACAAGTGGCAAGAGATTAAAAAAATATATCTAATATCAAATCAAATAATTTATAGCCCAATTTAATATCTGGTTCAGTTAAAGCTGCCACTAAGGCAAGGTATGGGCCACTTCTGGCATGATCTGTTTCCTTCTCTACATTTTCTACCAATTCGTGTCCCTTCCTATACAATATCTGAGTCTTTCAGGGGTCTAGGTATAACAAGATCATAACTACAGTATCAGGATTAACCACTTAATAGAAAAAGAAAGCATCAAATAAATTATTGATTACATAACACTACCTCTAGTTGCTTAAGTGCTAGGGGGCACTCGGACAGATACTTTGTGGCTAAGGTCACTAGGACTGGTACAGAGTCCTCAGCCGGTATCATCAAATCGATCATGTTATCGGATATCAGATCATCCGTTAATTCATCGTCACTGTGTTCCAACAAAACATCAATTGCGTCCCGTGCAATGTAAGATGTTTTGCCAAGATTTGATCTCTTTTCTTGTATTATTTTTTGTATTAGAGATGCCATCTTTTTCTTTGCCTATAACAAATAATGTAATCAATACAAAAACAGTATTTGATATCAGAGTAAGTACTGTAAACTGGAAAAAAAACATTAGAATTAGGATAACCAAAGGGGCAATAACAGTTACCAATACCTTTAAAGATCTATATAGCCTGCTTCCAGGAAGCTTTATTGGTAATGACATGAGCCCCGCAATGAATTCATGAAATTGTGATTTCAAGAATTGCATTTCTTTGCCTGGTTCCAGTCCGATTAGTCCCCTCACCAGTATTTGGAATATAATCTGCATAGTCGAATTTTCATAAAGGTATGTACCAATCATATTTTGAATCAGTATTTATTTATTTGATGTTCAATTATGGTCACTAATTGGTGGAGCATGATCCTTTTATTATTCCGTGATGTAATTGGTGTACATCTGTTTAAAAAGGCATCATATGTACTTATCTTTAGCTTTTTTTGGCATAATGAAAGTAGATGCCAGTGATGAATGCATAATTAGGCATAAAAGAAAATGCAACATCTTAACTAAAAGAATGAGGAAGGTATACTGTCAATACTGGTGAAGTACATAAAACTGTATACAGTAGACAATGAAGATGTTTTTTTTTGCTTTTCAAAAGATAGTAGTATTAGTGACCTTGTTTTCAAATAATGCCTATATTATTCTTTTTTAACAATCCAATTAAATAGATGCTCACAAATTAATTTGTCCGACAAATGAATCGTTTTTAAATTATACACGAACCAAAAATTTCAAATCTCGTCATAAATTAAATTTGATCATATTTTTTAGTTAAGATCTTTAAAGGATAAGGCCCAAAACCATGAGATATCATAATTCCTTTTTATTCTACATTCCAATGATTCCTAATTCCTAACTACTATCTGGTCTCTTTAGTCAATTTAAACTGATAGTGTCATAACCACCTATGTTGGATATACTATTTATTTATTAATATATTTGTTTTTTTTTTGACGAGGTTATCAATATATTTGTTAAATGTATATAATGCTTAGTAGAAAATAGAATGTGTGAAAACCAATATTCATGGAGGGAGCAAATAATTCGGATGTTTATTTAATGAAACTACCCATGGGCCATGGTAGACCAAAATTCCAATTTGTCCAAGTATACAATAAATGGCCTTAATTTTATGCATTTGTGGGGAGCATAGCATCTTATTATGGAAATGGTACATATCCCCCACAAAAAAATTAAATGAATGAAAGGGAAGCAATGGGGTAGGCAAAAGCAGCGCCCCAAGCCAAGCTCATTAAATCCAACCACTGTACCTCTACATCTTACCACCCCTCTTTCTGATCTCTCCTCAATTTAATAGCTACCCCTAGACCTACCCTATGCCGACACGAGTGCACGCACGTGTGCAAGCGCCATGATCTCCGTGCCAATTCCTCTCTCTCTCTCTCTCTCTCTCTCTGAATCGTCGTAACACCAAAAGTAGCCGCTCTGTCTTTTCTCACGTACTTACTCTACTCACGTCTACTGAATAGAGGCGTGGAGTACATGCATCCATAATTCCATATACATCGTTCTTAATTCAATTAAACCGTGATGGATTGCATATTTTTGTATGAACACAACTTGTACGTTTGATAATAAATATATTCCTATGCAACAAATAGTAACTATGGAGTAATTACTATATAGAAATCAATTGGATATACAAATAGTAACTATATATAGCAGTGCTGAAACATGCGAACCAGGCCGAGCCCCCATTAAATAGTTCTCTTCCTTCCCCAAAGTAATAATAGCAGTGGGATAGTAACATCAGTAATAATACTAACAATTATAAGATGATATTGATATGAGAAAAACAACGACAGACGACAGTACTAATAATGATTATATACTAATTTTCATTGCGTCGCGTTGCACCTCTAACACCAATAGAATATATAGATAAAAGTAATTAATTACTAACCGACTTAGCCTCCTTTTGGATGAACACAAGCTCGCCATCTCTCCAGTTATTCATGGTGGTTTCAACATAGCTCTGCATGTCTCTGGTGATCTGAGCCTTGAGCTGGGGAGACTTGAAAAACGACCCGACGAGGCCGTGCAACCGTCGTTGCAAACTCCCGTTGATCAGCAAAATCGACGACTTCCCCATGAGCTCAGTTAGCGATTTCGGATACCACGGCACAAAAGTTCTTGCATCGCTTTGCAACACCACTCGGCTCACCTCCGCATCGGTCGAGACGATTGCAGGCCCGCCAAAGAGGTGTGACTTGAACACCTTGCCATACCTAAGAAATACAACTGATGCACAGGTTCAGTACAGGTAGAATTAATATAAACAGATAGTAATAATTGGAAAAACAATTAATTATTAATTAATTAATAATACAAGGTATGTATAGACTACCTTAATCATGGGATCTAGAGTGAAAAACAGAACGTATGGATGTATGCATTTCAGTTAATTATGCACATACTTTTATTAAGAAAATAAAACAAGTACTATGTGTTTGTTTTATGAACTCGATTAGGTACACATCAAAAGATTAATTGTGGTCAGATTACCAAAGATAAAAATCCCATGAGAGAGAGAGAGAGAGAGAGAGAGAGAGAGAGAGAGAGAGAGAGAGAGAGACTGACAAGAGGCGACGCTTCTCCATGAAGCTCTCCGGTCGCGGCGAATAAGCGCAAGAGATGAAATCGAGAGTTTCACCCATGACCGGCCAACCGAAGGTCCCACTTGGCAGTGTAGCCTTAGTCTGTCCTTTCCCTCTTGTCTCTGTTCTCCATCTCCTATAATGCACCACTAATGAACTCGTGATAACAATAATCAGTGTTACTATGTTGATAAACCACGCTGCTTTCTGAAAGCAAAACTTCTCCATTGTTTCTCTTTTAGAGAGAGAGAGTTTGGGTTCGAGAAGGCAAAGTACAAAGGTCCATTTGAAAGCAGGGGACTGGGGGAGGGGGTTGGGCCCACAATTGAATGGGTCCAGTTAGATTTAGACAACTATTATGAATTCTAATTGAATTGAAATACTTCTCCTTTTTAATTCCCACTAAAAAGAAACAAAAAAAGAAACAGAGAAATTTTAGGATTGAAATCGCACGGCTCAGATCCAGTTCCAATTTATGTTGGGACTAAAATCATGAAATAAGACTTGTAGCAGTAAACAATAGTACTACTGTGCCTTTGATTCCAGGGATCCTCTATATTGTAAGAATCATGTAACATGCTGTACTTTGAAGTATGAACTCTAGGGGTGTGAATGGGTCGGATCGGGTCGGGTTTGGGTCGGATCATATTATTTTATTTTTTTATCCGATCCGAATCCAACTTGATTAAATTCGGATCAAAAAATCTTGATCTATACCCGACCCGACGGGTCACGGTCGACCCGAACCGGTAAAATAATTAAATATTTATTAATTATTTTTATATAATTTTAAGTAATAAAATATTAATTAATTTATAATTAATCTTAATTAGTATATATTTAAACTTTAATTAGTACTAAATCATAAAATCACTTCAAAAAACATAATTAATCGGGTCAGGTCGGGTCGACCCGAACCCGACCCGATTCGGATAAAAAAAAATAAATTCATACCCGATCCATTTATCTTCGGATCATGTCCCATCGGATCGGGTCAGATTAACCCATCGGATCGGGTCAGATTAACCCATCGGATCGGGTCAATAATTGACACCTCTAAATTGAACCCATTCTCAAGCCTTCGCTGTTTAAAAAACACATGTAATCTCAGCCGTTGATTTTGGCAGGGATTATCTGAGTACAGGGTATGGCAGATTGGCAGTTGATGCGCTTCTTCCCGAGAAATTAAATTGTATACTGGTCAAGTTCTGAACTGTCCTTGTTTGGGATGTACTAAAATAGACAAGAAGGCTCGGTACTTTGAACAATCATGTGCATGAGTGCATGACTGGTATAATTTAGTTTAGCGAATTTTTAATATATAAAAGGGAGTTAATTTTTAAATTTTTTTTAAATATGTCATATCATTATTTTTTTATCTTTAATTTTATAAAAAAAATATATTTTTGAATCTAAAAATTCATATAAAATAGTTTTTCTCTCCTCATTTAATAATGTGTGTAATATAGTGAAATTTAATTTTTAAAATGATCTATTTTTTTATATAATCATTTATAGATTATTATGTGATAAATTATTTATTATTATTATTATTATTATTATTATTTATTATTATTACAACTACTTATCATTTATCAATATTGTGTTTAAATTTTCTTTAATGTGAAATTTTATTAAATATATTTTATATTTTATATTATGATTTATTTATTTGAGAACTATAATGTGAAGTTATAGCTCTAGTTTCATAAATACGGATGGTTGAATTAGAAAATGGCTGGCCTGCTGGATTAAGATTTCAGAACCATAGTAAGCTATAACTCTTTTTCCATGACTTTTACATTTTCTCATAAATTATGAATTCGACAATAATTTGACAAGTTTAATTAACATTATTGATTCAGATATTACAGAATAATCTGGAGGCATTTCATTCTTCGATATTGTAAATACGATATCAAAAAATAATTAATCCGAAGATTATAATGATTCGGGTATAAATTGAAAACCCTTCCTGCTATTCCTAAATTTTATGGATTTTTTGGGTATAATATATTTATATTGTTAGTCAAATTCATCACCGCCCGTTTAATTATATTATTGGTGATATATTAACATTTTAAAGTTTAACATTCTTGAATCTATTTATAATATATCACAAAAATAAGGATTATAAGTTATTTAAAACATTTACTTTTTTCCCATTTTTACCACATCACTTTACTCAATTTAAATTGAAAAATAACAAACTTAACATATAAATCATCACTCATGAAGTAAATCGATTTCAAATTTTGAATTAGTCATTTAAATTTAGATTCAATAAATTGTTTTAGTTAAGCTCATCAATTATTTTAATAAATTTAAATTTAAACTAGTAATATGTTTAATTAATATTATGTTACATTATTCGAATTTATACTAGTAGTATTTTTTTTAATATCCAGACAAATCTTGAGGAGAGCTGATATCTATATAAACAATTCGATTGGAGAGTCAATGCACACTAATGTTGACCATAACAATGGTTTTTGGGCAACACATGTAATATCAAACTGTTTCACGTGAAATCTTTTTACGTTGAAACACTTAATTTATATAATAATATATAATTTAATATGAAAAAATGACATAACTATTAACTTCCATAAAGAAAGCCAACAAGTTACTTAATAAACCAAATAATTTGTATCATAACTTATAAGTTGAAAACAAAAGCAACAAATTAAATTGATTTTTAGAAGAAAGAACCAATTGATTTTTATAAGGAACTAGTACCGAACTTTCAATGACTAAACTTTTATTTTAATTGATCTATGGTACCTTTTTGAGAGTTTGTTATCAAATAAAATATTAGAACTATTTTGACAAAACAAGAAACAAAAGAAATTTCCATAGAAATATAAGAAAGAAGAAAAAAAACTGATTGGAAATAAAGACAAAACAAGAAACAAAAGAGAAGAAAGAAGAATGCGAAAAGATATACATAAGAGCAAAATTGAATAATGAAACAAAACTTATGTCGTTAAACTAAATAGCATAAATATATAACTAATTTGAACAATAACGTGAATTACTTGAAACTGTTGGGAAATGATTTTAATTTTTTTCTAAAGTTCAATCATTAGATCTATTGTCAAGAGTGTTTCCACGAGTTTGTTTAAGCGCCTAATTAATAAGAAAGATGATTAACCTTTGAGTTGATCTCTAAATCAACTTAGAAGGGAAATAGCTTGATCTACTACCCTCTTTCTTGTCTTGCTCTTCCAATGGTGGTGGTGGTAAGTTTCTCACTTGTGAAACCTCTAAGGTATCCACCAAAAATTAAATAGATACTAATCAACATCGGCTAGAATGTTTACTATTAGAAAAGTTTTAATCCTAGCTTAACCCTCTTGCAAAATCTGAAATTTTTGAGAATGATTTGTTCTCAACACATGAGAGTAGAGGAAGAGATAAAGAAGGAGAGGAAGAGACAAAATCACTTTCAATTTTCGTCCATAATGGAGGAAGAGAGAGAAAGTCACACATAGAGCAATAAAATATTTCTTTAAATAGTTTAGAACTTAGGGCATCCAATATCATCCATCCCTAGACAGTCATGGACCATCAAATGATCTAATTTTAGGCTCCAATGCTATTTAAATGATACTTACTTTTTTTTCTCTTATTTCATAGAACTCAATATCCAATTTATATCACATATAAATATATGAGCTTCATTTCTCTTCTTATGTGTTGATTTAATTCATAATCATGTCACACATATTATAAATTATACTAGAATTAATTTATATTATCTAATAGTATAAAATTGCTCATATATTAATATCATATGACGTACTAAAGTTAATTATAACATTTATAATTAATTTAGACTATATCATATGCATATCTGATATGCTATATTAATATATTCTCTTTCAATCTTTTATGGTGTGACCCTTTGGGATTCCATCATGTTGGCAATAAAATTAAATCATTTAATTTATCAATAGTACAACTAGCCAATATACATTGATTATTCAAATGATGTGGATAAATATGTCAACTAATTCGTGATCCCTGAAACATAAGAATATGTTTTGTGTCAAATTCTTTGTCACATGATATCTTAATAATTGTAAAGTAGGAATGTGTCATTCTTTGTCAATTATTCTTTCTTGATTTCCTGAAGATTAAATATGATATGATTAACCGTTAATCATATTGCATGCTCATAATTTATCTTCATCAAGGGGCTTAGAGATATCATCATCTATATCATATATAGAGAGCAATGGTATCTTAATGTGTATTGTTCCTCCGCACAAGTCATATATACTACAATAACTGTCTGTATAACTCCTGATTAAAATAAGTGTTGGATAGTACTAATAATGTACGTGTCTTATGTAGGAATAATAAACATTTCAACCTTAGAATTCAAAACACAATGAAATATCAATGACACGTAACACAATCCATATGATATTTCATTTTGGGTCTGTCTAGTGCTATACAACTACTTGCATACACTTGTGTGATTAGATCGATAACTCCTTATCGAGTGACCTGTAGAACTTGATTAGCATCTACCTCACACACTGATCTTATAATGGTCAATTAGTGTTCCTTGCTAATTACCAAGATCAGAGACGTTTAGAGTAGTCATATTTATTTCATTAGTGGAGTTCTATAATTTAAGTCATCAACACAAATGTTCCATATAAATATATTAACTGAAGGAACAAATGATATAATCATCCACTAATAAACTAAATAAGTCATCTAATGATTGAGTCTATAATACATATCACTAACATAAACTTTAAATCAATTAATTTAAATATAGAAAACAACTTGAATAATAAAGTTTTGACATAAATAAACATTAAATAATGTAATTTTCATACTAAAACAATTTATGTGAAAGGTAGAAATTAAATGGACTGGAAAATGAAAATAGAGCAATTATGTTTAAAATTTAGGGTTTGATGAGATTCAGCCCGTTATAGATAAAAAATAGAGACAAGAGAAAGAAAAGATGAAGGTATCGAAACATAAAAGAATATATATATATAAAGAGAAGAGAGAGAATATGATACGAGAGAAATTGGAATAAACATTATAAAGCGGGAGGGTAAGAGCGACTTTTAAAAAATAAAAAAAGAAAAACATTTCACGTATATTTGCATGAATTTTTTTTTATCATCCAGTAATATAGTCCAGATAATCTTTTCGGACCATATATGATAGCTTGGAAAAAAATTAGGACCATGTATTTTTTTCTTTTTTTTTTTGCCCAGCATCATGTTTTGAATTTTTAATTCGGACTAGCTATCTTGGTCCAAAATTTTATCTCGGGCCATGATTTTTTTTTTTCAATTTTATTCATTGGTTTTAATTTAAAATTTGGATTTTCACCATATAAAAACCAACATTCTTCGTGAAACCAGTTATATGGTTTCGCATAATGGAATTAGTTACATGTATCGTAAAATTTGGTTACGATACATGTCCAGATAGTGTTTTAGGTAATGGCAATTCAATCTCGGCTGATGTTCTAACCCAGAAATACCTACAAATTGCCCAAAACCAAGATAATGAAAATGAATAGTGTCATCTGAATCAGATGACACTGTTCATCTTCATTATCGAGGATAATGTAGATGAGGTAGATTTGCAAGAAATAGAGTAAGATATAGATGTTGAAAATGTGATGCATGAATGGCGTCATTCAATTTCATTCATCAATCGGGAAATAAGACATCCATGTATCCAGTTCAATGATCGTCAACCTTTTTCATACACGGATGAGTCATTTTATTATAAATCAGCTTGAATCAATGAGCAATTTGGTAAGAGACAATAGAAATAGAGTTTTTGAGGAAATAAATTATTTATTTTATTAGATATTTTAATTATTTTTCAATTTATAATTTTTACACATTTATTTAATTTGAGATTAAGTACAGGACTTATTTAATTAGAGAATGGCGAGTCATATATAGCATCAAAAACCATAACTAATCGGTCTTCCTTGCGGATGTATTTGTTGTATGTTCATTAAAAATGCTTGATTCAAGGGAGTACATCAATCCATATTATACGCTGAAATCATTCATCAAAACCTGATATGGCATCATCAATAGTTATGAAAACTCATGAGATTGGTAGATGTATCATAGTGCAATTATTCGACCATATTCAATAAAAAAATCAATAAGTACTAGAGGATGAAATAAGAATTTCAATGGTAATGGATGAAATGGAGGATCAAATTAGGAAATTTTTGAGTCATGGAAGAGGGATTGTTGTACTTAATAATTTCTTTGATTTTGTTGTTTGCAAAACATTATTGAATTTAACAAATTTCTTTAAGACTTGTGTGTAGGATCCTAAGAAGCTTCAAGGAATTCAATAGTAGATGATCAAGATTAGTTCAGAACCTTTTATGAAGATATATGATCATATTTTATGTACAAATATAATTTAAAATCTTATATTCTTCATAATTTTGTAAGGTAAATATTTCTGCTGCAGAGAAACGTTATAACGATTCATCAATCATTATAACAATTTCATTCACATACTAAAAAAATATTCTAAGTTTTCTGTAAGCAGAGATGAACCAAATTTAACAGAGTGTATTGTTATATACCGCTTGATAAAGCGTTTAGCGCTTCATGAAATGTATAATGAATCAGTGAATCGTTATAATATTTCTGAAGAGTAGTAAAACTTGTCATAGGCTGGTCAAATAGTCAGAACGATGCTAACATTTATAAAGTGTTTAACGTTTCCCTCTATCGTTATAATGGTTCATCCTATTCATTTATGAACTGTTATAATATTATTTAAAATTCTGACAATGAGTATTCTTAAAAACTCAAGATTCACTATACATAAATGTTATAACATTTTAGGAATAATTATAATATTTCTCTGCGCAAGAATATCACTGATTTCAGTTAAAGTGCTTATTTAAGATGATGCTATGATTATGATAATTATTCAAAACCTTTTAAATCTCAAGCAAACAAAGAGCCCATACAACCTTTCTTGCAAATTACAAGAAACAAAGATTTTGAATTAGCCAAACTTAGTGAATCCCTTGTACAACTTTTGAATAACGCATTGCACATCTTTGAGTTTTGGCTCAATTTTCTTTTTAGCTTTTTAGCTGTGTTTTTTAGCCTTTAATGCTCTTGATTCATTCATCTTTTCTAGTTTTTAGTCTTCTTATACTTATTTTATACTTATTTTGTGAAGAATGTAAACCTCCTAAATTGTAAGATATTTTTAAGTAATGAAGCGGCATCTCATTAGTGGGGTGAGACCCAGATATGTAGGTTTCTATAATCGAACTCCGTTAACATCTTGAGTCTTCTTTAAAATTCAACACTTGCATATTGCGCATCTCATAAACAAAATCTTTACAAAGTTATATTTCTTGTATAACATAATTTTACATCAATTGCTTTTTTTTGGCAATTAATATTTAGCTGAATTCTTAGAGCATGTTTTCATTAAATTTGCATATAGCATTCAACTTGGTTTGTGCATTTTGATCTTTCTCAAGTTGATTCTTATGCATTTTTATAGTAAAATTAGCTACTTACCAAACTGGTCTTTTACTAACTTGTCCAAACTAGTATATGTTAGTTTGTAATAATTTTGAAGTCAATAATACGATAAATTTGTTATATAAAGCTTTGTTCATGAATTGGATATTTAAAATGATATTTTGTTTCCTTGAGTGTTATTGAATTTATGAATCATTCCGAGTTCATGACTGGAATTGTGAAACTTCATAATATAGAATATACTCTTAAAAGTCACTAACCAAGGTAATTAGCAGGAACACTAATTAACCGTTATCAGATTAGTATGTGGATTAAATGATGGTTAAGTTTTACAGACCATAGATAAAAAATTGTCATTTTAATCACATAGATAGATGTTCTAGGAACATCGTATTTGATAGACCCCGAATGAAACATTAAATGGAATTGTGTTCGTGTCATTAATGTTTTCGTTCAGTGTTAAATTCTAAAGAATGAGGTATTCATCTTTCCTACATAAGATATGTATGTGTGTGATTTCTACCAAACGCTATCCGTAAAAGGTGGCTATAAAGATAGCTCTTCGGTATACATAACTTATGAGGAGGAAGAAATGGTTTGTCAAAAGTACTATTGTCCCTCGTATTTCTATACGAGTTATAGCATCATTGTTCTCCTTGATAGAGTAAGATTATCTGCTAGCAGTATAATTACAAGAGTAATTATATTTGATAATTTACTCAGGATCAAGAAAAGATTAAGTTTACAAGGATGACACATACCTACCTTGAAACTGATCGATAGCTATGAGACAACAAAAGAATTAAACACAAGTAAATAGTTTATTGGATCATGATATTGTACAATACATCATCATCTCGTGTAATTGGATGGTCATAGTGCATTCTGCCAGATGCCTCCTATGATTATAGAAGTTAAAACAGTTTTAACTCTATTTACCAACATAACACGGATCCTGTCGTGTCACACCGTATAGGAGTTAATCGGAGAATCTTATTGATTAATTATAAATTATTTATAATTAATAATAAGATGGTTATAATTAATTATATATGATATAATTATATTTGTCATAGAGATGACAAGAAGAAAAATCGATTGAATTTATAACGTGTTGGACACGTCGTATAAATTAATAAACAACAACCGAGAAAAATATAATTGTACATGACAATTATATATATTTTATTTGGATTTAAAATGTTAATTATGGATTTGAATTATGGGCCAAAGCCCATTTATAATTAAAGCCTTAATTAATAATTAAAAGCCCAAAAGAGCCCAAAATTGAAAAAGCCCAAAATCCGAAAAGCCCAAAAAGGCCCATGAAAGGCCCATGCCGAGGCTCCAAGGTATTTTGTCCAAAAGCCTCAAGGGTATTTCGGTAATTTGGCCAAAAGCCCAATGGTATTTTGGTAAATTGAATGAACTTTAAGGGTATTTTGGTCTTTTCACTTTGAAACCTCCCTACTATTCACGAGGGCATTTTGGTAATTTGGCAATTCCACTTTTTCTATAAATAGAGGGGTAGGGTGAGAGAGAAAGTTACACCAAAATAGTTCTACTTTCTCTCTCTCGGTATACGGTTGTTTCAGAATTCACGGGATCGGTGAATAGTATTTTTACGAAAGTTGCGGTATTTCTACACATTTGTAAAACAAAATTACTGTGAGTCGTGAATAGTACTATTTTGTCTTTTTCTCGGGTGAATAGTGTTTTTGCGAGAAACCGCGGTTTACGGTATTTCTGGCAAAAGAAATAAGCCGCTTCTCGTCGATCCCGGTGGATAACCTACGAGGGCATCGACGTTTGGTGCTCCGAGACAAGCCGATTTTCATTCCAATTGAAATTTGGAAGCGAGGTATAACATCTTATATTAATCTATTTAATTGTTAAGTAGATTAATATTTTAGAAATCAATCATGGAGTAGATCAATAAAGGTTTAAAGAGGTGTGTATCTCTCGGTAATCATCCGACATATCACTTTAACCCTAAGCTTAAGTTAGAAGTAAAATAATATTTTATCGTCTTTTATAAAGGATTAAATGTCTGTATCTCTCGGTTATTATCCAACATACTTTAATCCCTAACTTAAGTAGAAGTAAATTTTTTGTTCTACGGTATTTCCGCAGCTTGAGCATTAATGAGATTTGGGCATTCCAAAACCCAACAGTATAATCATATCATTTCGATAAATATCATCTATCATTATCTTAAAATATTAGTGGTATCAGAGATTTAGGTCCAAAATTATGATTTTACCAATTTAAATGACACCAAGTAGGCATATCAAGGAACCCCCGGGTTTTTTATTCATCATGCAAGAACTTTTCCTATTGGAAGAAATGCATGAATAATTACCTCAACATTCTTGATGTATAGTTTATTGTTGAACATAGATATGAACCAAAATTCAATACCACAACCCATAGTTTGATTATCGAATCTCAAATAGACAAAGGTCTAAATGATTGTGTAGTAAATGCTATACTCAACTCGGTTAGTGAACCAATAACACTAGTTTTGATAACATGACTAGTGCTTGGGATATATGGTTGCCCTTACTAAATAGGTTTGAAGGTAATACTCAAATCAAAAGGACCAAAATCATGGGTCTTGAAACCAAATTTGAGAATTTAAAAATGGAAGATCATGAGTCGATTGAAGAAATGTATAATAGATTGTTATCTATTCAAAATGAGTTTTCAGATTTAGGTGAACCTCTAACGAATAATAAATTTATAGGTAAAATCCTAAGGGTGATACTTCGAAGGCCAAAGTGGGAAGCACTTGTCTCCGCTCTAGAAGCAATGCAAGGGACAAACGATGCCTTTACACCGGATGAGTTGTATACTCATCTAAGATGTTGTGAAGAAAAACTGAAACAAGCGGGAGATTATCATGTAGAGCCAAAATAAGTTATTTTCCCACTCAAAGCAATGTCAAACACTTCCATCCATCAACCTCATGCGAAAACTTTATTCAATCACTTGATCATGAGGTTTCCAAAGATGTCATACTCCTCTCAAAGATGTTCCAAGACATACTTAATTTCGGAAAGAAATTCAACAAGGAAAGAGAGAAACATGACAAGAAGGTAATATACTTCGAATGTCACAAGCAAGAACATACTATACATTCTTGCTTCCTTCTTTTCTCCCACCTCAAGGGTACCGATGGCACAAGTCGCCAAGATCAAAAGGATAAATCTTCCAAGAATTGGTTCAAAAGAAAAAGAAAGGCCAAAATCATGAATGCAATATGGGATGTTGATTCGGATAATGATAACAATGACTCTGACAACAAAGCCTCACATTCTCAAGAAGTCAATTTCGTACTCATAACTATGGTAGAGGACATCTCAAGTGGCGTGGATGTGGAGACTATCATCATCTCTAAAAACTTCACTGATCCCATCACCATTGAGCTATTGTGTAAGATTGCCGAATCAAAGAATTTCAAGACTCAATTATCCACCATGATGTGTGCTCAACCTACCGTTTTGACTTCTCTCAAGCAACCCTCTCTAAGTTCACATGAAGAAGTGATCAAGGTTGCATCTCCAACACCAACATTGGAGGTTGTCAAGGATCCTATGGCGCATTCCTTTATGACGCCATCTTCAATTGAGCCAATGATGTTGAGGTGCAATCTTCATTCAAGGTAAATTATTTTGCAAACCTACCTAGTGATAGTGATGAGTCGGATGATGAGTTTGACCCATACACTATTTCTTGTCCAAGCAATTATATTGATGATTCTTTACCATATTCTAGGAACCTTGTATATTTTGATTCCTCTACCAACATTCTTAAAGTAAGGTTTCTTGAGATTGAGAAAATGATAAGTATTTATCAATCTAACATGGGTGAGCTTGAAAGAACAAAAAGTGAATTGTCAAAATATAAGGGTGAAAATGTTATTCTAAATGTTCAAATTCAAACACTCAAAACTGAAAATATGGCTCTCAAGACAAGTAGTGATTTAAGAGATGTCACTATCTTGGACCTTAGGTTTCTATATGTGACTAGACATCCTCATGATAAGTCAGGTGTAGGATTTGTTAAAAAATCATATTTATCAAATTTTAAACCTAAAAAGAGCCCCACATTGAAAGGAAAACAACCTAAAAATATTTTTGTTAAAAATATCAAATTTATGATAGATAGGAATGATAAATCAAATAATCATACATAATAATATAGGTATACTAATAAAAAAAATACCAAGACTATCTATAGGCCAAAGGGTGATAATAAGGTATACCATATGGGTCATAATGGTTGGTCTTATGAGATTGAAAATAAAAATGTTTTTCATAAAATTGAGAAATCAAAGATTGTATCCCAACATGTTAAAAATGTTCAAACAACCATGGTTTTCAAAGGAAAAATAAGTTCATCTAAGTTAGCCAAGTCTCAAGAGCTAACATCATATTTCAAGTCTCATTTTATGTAAGGGAAATATGTTCCAACAAAAATATTTTATAACTATTATTGTCAAATAGGTCACATTTCGTTAGATTGTGACTTTAGGAAGGAAAACAATAAGAGTGTCATTTGGGTTCCTAAGGTCATTACCTAAGATGTGTGTAATAAATTTCTCCCCAATAATCCTTATTGTGAAAATTTTAGGGGGAAAAGGTGTCAATATATATATTAGTTAATTGAAATTCTTATTTTTCTTCTATTGACTAATATATATTCTTGTAGGTATGTTAGATAATAGATAGTGGATGTACCCACCATATGACTAGTAATAAAATAAATTTCAAAACTTTACAATCAAGGTAAAATAATTGATATAGAATCGGTACAAAACCAATATATAACCATTACCAATGTGTATCTTGTTGAAGATCTTAATTTTAACTTGCTAAGTGTAAGCAAATTTTGTGATAATGGATATCATATCACTTTTAATTCACATGCTTGTCATCTTATCGATAGTTCTACTAACAAATTACTATATCAAGGAAAAAAGGGATAAAAGTAAGTATTATTTGTATCTAAGTCATTTTGAGTTTGGTGAAATATGTTTGAGTGTCATAGTATCATACTATTGGCTATGGCACCGAAGATTGGGTCATGTCTCAATGGACTCGATAAAAAAATTGTAAATCTTGATTTGGTTAGAGGATTGCTAACAAGAAGGTATTAAATCTATTGGCTATGTGATGCATGCATGCAAGGTAAGTATAAAAGATCAAGTTTCAAAGTAAAAAAAATGGTATCCACTAACTCTCCATTGTAATTGCTTCATTTAGATTTATTTGATCCAATAAATATTCCAACAACAGCAACAACAACAATGCCTTTAATCCCAAATAAATTGGGGTATGCTAGAAATGAAACCCAATCGGAAAACATTACATCCCAATAAATATTCCAAGTATCTCAAAAAAAATATTTGTTTTTTTTATTGTAGATGATTATAGTCGCTTTATTTGGGTAATTTTTTTATCTCAAAAGATAAAATATTTGAGCAATTAAATAGTTTAATATTTAAAATAAATAAGTATTAATATCTACCATAACACATCTTAATGTATCATTCAAAATATAATTTATAGTTTAGTCTTAATTTTCACTATTACAAACAAATCTAAATATATATTACATACACGCTTCAATATGTAGTGTACATTTACTGACTAAAATTTATATTAATATATCATTCAAAATATAATTTATAGTTTAGTCTTAATTTTAATTAGTACAAATAATATAATCTCTGTTAGTTTTGTGTTGAAATTTCTTTAATCTCAATTCTCAATATTACGATCAAGTCTTTATAGTTTGTATAATAATACTTTATACCTAGTACAATTAAGTCTTCGTATCTATTATACTAAATCTGATGCACATATATTTAGTGTAAAAAAATATTTTTATGTTTTCTCCTATCTCTCAATCAATTTATTTGAATGAATAATCAAAATTTATTTTCTCACTCCCAAAAATTGATCTAGCTTCACTTCTTAATCAACCAAGATTTAAAATATGAGTTTCAACACATTCTCTTTGTGCATGAGAAGTGAAATGGTGATCCAAACAATTAGAATATTAGAGCACTTGCTTAAAGCATCATATATCATCTCCTTGGTCTAGAGAAAATATTTGACCAATCGATTGAGATTCATCCGCACTAAATCGCTCCAATCGAATTTCTAACAGAGATACTTTCTCCCTTGATTTCTCCCAAATCGTTGATCCATTTAATGTATAATTTAGTTCATCGTGTTCTCCTTGTCGTTAGTTTTCCAACGATATATAGCATGAAGGGAGATACCATTAGAGTTTTGGTTCAAACGGGTCAAGTACGTGATCTGTGTTTTTTTTTTCATTTTTCTTTCAAATCTATATTGAATAATAGTTAGAAAGTAATTAAATTAGTTAAGATAGTTGAAATATAGAATGAAATATAGAAATTGAGGTATAGAAAAAAAGTTTCATTGAATGAAAGTTCATCACACTGTCAATTTTTGTCAGAAAATCACAGATCAGTAAAAGATTTTTGCAGTTGTAGAGAAGTATTGTCACTTTGGCAGGGAAAAAACGAGATAAAATTGGGCCCACTTGAAGGGTACGGCCAGAAATCGTTGGGACCATAATAGGAAATTAAAGATCTATCATTATAAAAGCAACCTGGCATGATGGTTTTAAATTTTGAGTTGTACTAAGTGAGACTCCCACATACATTACAGGCTGTGAAATGATACATGAATTGCACCACTTCAACTCCCTTGAAAAAATTGCTTCTTTCAAAAATCCACCTGGGTCTTTTTGCTGTTTGGACCAATGGAACATTATACATAGTAATTTCTTGACACATAGAATTTAATTAATGAGTAATGTCTATTCACTATAATTTAGTCCACCTGGTGCTCACTTCTTTTTTTAAACAAGATATGTTGTATGCTGCTTTTATATGTAGTTATATACTTATATTACACCAGAAGCATACTTGGTTAAAATAAATATAGAAAGGGAAGAAGGAAAAGGTCTCAAGTAAAAAAAAAACGCATTACTCACATGTAGGTTCTGTGGGGCCCGAACCCACCTTTTCCAGGCCCCACGTGCGGGACCCAAGGTAGTTAGAACTTAGAAACATATGCACCCCGTGGGAAATTCAAATGTACTGGTATGTTAGAATTCAAAATTCTCATTACCAACCCAATGTCTATACTCCAGAAAGATTAACTAGAAGACTGTACTCATGTACATGTTTTCTGTACAACAAAACTTAAATGAGAATGGCAAATGCAATTTATCAACATTTAAAAAAAAAAATGCGCTTAAGGGGCCAAGATGCCTCTTCTCCATTCAGAGCATCAGTTCATCACCGACCTTGGTTAAACCAGAGCAATACAACGCATCTTCTGGTGCCCCTGAGAGGAATGCATCCTCTGCAAAGAAAGGAGCATTGGTTCGAAGTTAGCCTCTACCTATGGAGCCGACAAGCCATTGACATGGCATCAGTTGGCAAAAGGCAATTCATTGGTCGAGCCTACCGAGCCCGCCATGCGGTCCATATCGAGGAGCAGTTCATCGTAATTTGGAAATTCCAGCAAGTCATCAATTTGATCAAACAACTCGACTCCGATTTCCTCTCCATAACCTTCTGTATCAGCTGAGGCTTGCATCCTAGTTCAAGCATGATTGTTTGGTTGTGTGATGATTGCACTTACTGATCAAAGCAACTCTTTGTCTTATCAAATTAAAAGATCAACCAATGCAATTGAAGGAATAAAACCATGCTCGTCCTAGTATAAACTTCTCTTCTTATGGTCCTCCCATTTTTTTTATTCTTCTCTTAATTAAGAAAGATATGACATGTACTTCCCAGTTTTTCTTATCCGAATTCTTTAATCCAGCTTTGTTGTATTTTGATTTTTGAACTCATCATTCTTTTTTTCTTCCTTTTAAAATACAATGGTTGACATTTATTAATATTTGAAAAAAAAATTAATATAAGCGATTTTGGTAGGTCCAATTCGGCAGTTCTTAATATAGGCCCATGGATTGCAGAGAATCTGTTCAGTACTAATTCTGAGCCAAGATTTTTTTTTTCAGATTTCTTCTAACAAAAGCTGATTCTTTGCGCCCAAATAAATGAAAAAAAAAATCTTGCCTTTTAGCTCTAATTTGTTACTCATCTGGGAATCAATTCTCCTGTTATTTCGATCTCAGAAAAAACATTCTGTGACTTTTACTTTTTGTGGGAAAATTTTCAAATCTTAGTGCCGGATGAAGAACGTACGCTTCATATTTAACGCCCACAACTAATTGGTTTCAAAGCAGCATGAAAAATATGAAATTCTACAATTTAATCAGTCGGCTCAATGTTTTGAAAATATTGGTGACGTTATAAATTGTGGTAGAGAAAAGATCAAAATTAAAAAGGACCATATAAGTGCATAAATAAATTATCAACAAAAAAGTATATAATTAAATAAACACATAACTGTCCGCAAATTGAATTATACCCCCATTGGCAAAATCTCAATAAATAAAAAATAGATCCAAATACAAGAATTAGTAAATAATGTATTTAATGTGAGAGATGCAATTTCAAAATCTAACTCTCGCCGTTGAATACGATTTGAAAGCTTGAACACCTTCTCGACCTTGAAAAGAAAGCAAAAAAAGAAAGAAAAAAGAAATAGAGAGCCCGATTGGTCTAACTGAAACACATTGAAGTTCAAATTATTCAACAAAATGGCTTTGTGAGACTTTTCCTCTCCTGTTCTCCTTCATTTATAAACTCAAATTGCTTTTATCTAAAATGAACTACTTTTATGCTGAAAAGTTCCTGAATTTCATATAAGAAAACTTGTTTCAAAATTTTCAAAAGAAAGACAATGTAAAATTACCTGTAATTTTCCAAGGAAATCTCTTTTACAAAAAAGAAGAAGAAAAAAACACACTAAACCACCTTTTATGTAGGCTGTAGAACTCAGGATAGTTCAAAAAAACATTAACATTACTTGGATTAAATTAAAAAATTCTGAGAGACAAATCAAATTAAAATTATCATAAATGATCTAATAACTCAAATAATAACTAATTAGGACGACTTTCAATAAATTATGGGTTCAAAATTTTATGAACACAAAATAAAACTTAAAAGCTAGATTCTCATTTTTCTCTATAAAAGAAATCAAACTAAAATGACCGGCTAAATTATACTTCATAAAGAATGTTAAGTCTTCTAACTTCTCAAACATGTCACATCATCACTCTTTTTAATTATTAGTTTTATTTAATTTTTTTCATCTACTTGAATTTAATAGCTTATATGTAGTTTTTCTCTCTCCTCATTTAAAATAGATGAGTATGATATACTTAAAGTGAAATTTAACTCTTAAGATGATCTATTTTTTTAATATTAAACTATATAGATTTTTATAATTAATTATATTATTATGTACATATTTAGTATTTAAAAAAATATATTCAAAATTTTTTTTTATGTGAAATTTTTATTGAACATATTTATTTTTTATATTATTAATTATTTAAATTAGAATTATTTTGTCGGAATGAAACCGAGTTATAGCTCTAGTTTATTTAAAAGTGAAACAAAATAACCTCCCGTGAAGCTAGCTCAACAAGATTATCATCACATGTTAATCGTTCTTCACTATCAAATTGTTCAAAGTTTCTAGAACTTTGAACGATCAACAACTAAGAAAATCTTCAATCAATGTGAAGAGCAAGCAATGTTATATATTTCTTCTTTGCTGGTATTAATGCTTTTCCTCACATTCATATTCAGTGGCGAATCAGAAACGATCAATAGAGAATATTCAATTCAAATAGATAAAATGTTGGGGTCAAAAAAAATTATTTTTTTATAGTACAATATTTATTTTTCGGTAAATCGAGACTGTCGGGCGCCTACCTTATTCTGCCCTGTCCGTGTCAGCTTTCAACGTCATTTAGTTACGGAGAGATCGGATAACAACAGCATTGTTTGGTGGGATATTGACATTTCCATGTGACCTAATTAATCCATTTCTACCCATAATTTTGATAACGTCTTATCATAACAGCACATACATTTATGAGTTCGGATTTATTAACAATTTTGGCAATCATAAAAAATTCCTTAATTTAATATCTGATTTTAAATTATGTTTAATGGGGATAGAAAATCATTTCTAAATTATGCTCAAAGCAATATTTTTTAAATATTTTTCAAGTTTTAAAAAAGTTTCATTTTGTTTGCTTGTATTTAACTCTCTTTTCTTTTTCTTTTTAACAATAAAGGCCAGTAGGCAACTAACTTCTTTCAAAAGATGTGACTATATCCTTAAAAAACAAAAAAAAAGTCCGATTTAAAATCAAATAATACAAAATATCAAATTAATTTTAAATTAAATCTTGTAATTTAATAATTTAAATTGCTTTGTCTTTACATGATGAATCCGTTATATTTGATTTTTATTAGATTATATAATTTGTTGAGCATTTTACAAAACTTCAATTTTTGTATCCTTTTGATTTTATTGAATCAAATCAAAACTCCTCTTTTAAGGAAAAAAAAATGGATAAAAAGAATAACAGAAAATGAAAAATTGAATGAAGAGATAAATTACTTCAAATCAAAGCAGACAGTTAATTTTGTACTTCAAAAAGAAAAAAAATTCCAAACGTGTAAACTCCCAAGTCCCAATTTCCAAGATATTAATGTAGAGCCACATTTTTGGCTACAATTATTGGCGCCACATGAGAACGAGATTATTGAAGATAACTTTCTAAAAATGAAAGCTTATCATTCATCCCATATGCGTTGATATTAAATTATTTATTTCTCTAGTAACAAATCGGAATGATTTGATCTCTACCAGACAATCCGCATGGATCCATAATTAGATTGGTTCATGCCAAAATAATTTACTGAAAATTTTAATTTGTCAAAGGAGTATGTGACTTTTTAGCATCTTTTTTGGGCACTGATATATGTAGTGATTAGTTGGTGCATAAACTAGAAAGCCCTTAATGGAATACTTAATTAACGGGTGACAAAGATTTGGTTCATTGGGACCTCTTTTCAACTCTTTTCAATGATTCAACTGTCGCATTCCTTGGGTTAGGTACTGATTATATATACCAGGGGCACCAATTGACTGGTTTACATTTATAATGGTGGAATATAACAACAAATCGTCTAATATTTAATATTCTCATATCAAAAGACAAGTGTGACGAAATAGCCTTCATAATTTGGCGTGTTTTCAAGTTGTAAAGAGATTAATGTACACAAAATCCACAATTAGAATAGAAACCGCGCATAAAAAGATAATTCTAAAATATTAATTCAACGAAGACTCTCTCATTGGGTTTCATTTTTAACCTACCCCAATTTATTTGGAATTAAAATTTTTGTTGTTGTGTATTAATTCAACGAAGAGATATATTAATATACTCTTATGTTTAAAATATTTATTCTATTGTATAGTTTGTATAAACATTTTATGACAGAATATGCGCAGTACAATCAAAACTCGTTCAATCTTAATTAGTACATTTCTACTAAAAAAATGTTTATATTGATTACACACACCCCTATCGTTTGATACAACTAATATCATTTTGTATTGAAACTTAGATTTAATTTTTATTCAAGCAACTAAACAAGTATATATACGTACAACTAACACGTCCTAAACATTTATAACTTGCTTGCCGTATAAGCATCAACTTAATCTATACTATTATATAAAGCATCTAAGAATTGGAGAGTCCATTTTTTGTCATGGTAATTTTTTATTATACCCATTTTATCCCTCAATTAGACGGATAATATTTATTTTTGGTTGATCGAACGTTTGTGATCGCGTCCATTGATCTCCTCTTTCTCTCCATTTCTTTCTCATATATACTATTATTTCCATATTATTATTATTTTTATTTAGCAACCTTGTGCATATTTGGTAAGAAATTAATAGTGATAATATATGTTATAATAATTTACTTTTCTTGCCATAAAAATTATGAATCATTAACTCATATTGTGCAAAAATCTCATCCAAGATTAAATATAGTCTTTACTATAAGTTTTCTCTATAATTTGGTGAATTTATAATTTAATATTAGATAAATGTGAATTTTTTTATCTTATAATATTTTAATATTTAAATAAAAGATTCTGCTGCAACGCGCAGGTATATAGCTAGTCTTATCATATATAGAGACTAATAAGTTGATTTTTTTTCTGATATCGATCACCAGCTAATTTTTGTCACATATTAACAGATACCAAAAAGGAACAAATTAGGAGTATTTTTTAATATAATATAAGGTGTACTTGTTGAATTCTAATATAAAGTTTACTTGTGTATTTATTGTAGGGGTATCAATGGGTCGGGTCGGATCGGGTTCAGGTCGGATCATATTATTTTATTATTATTTTTTATCCGATCCATTTATTTTCGGGTCATGTCGGATCGAGTCGGATTCGGATCGAGTCGGATTCGGATCGGGTCGGGTTGATAATTGACACTCCTAATTTATTGTGTCATAAAAGTTCAATTAGTGGGAAGCACGGCCGTGGTGCTATCTTGTAAAACTGACCTCACACCTTCGTACAATAGAGCTGTTACTCAGACTTTGTCTCGACAATATAGTCCTTAAATAAATAATTAATAATATAAAATTTTAAATATATTTAATAAAATTTCACAATAGACACAATGTTATTAAATGCTAAATAATAATGATAGTAATAATTAATATTATAATAATAAATATAACAACCTATAAATGATCGTATATAAAAATTGAATTATTTTAAGAGTTAAATTTCACGTTAAGTATATTACACATATTACTTTAAATGAGGAGAGAGAAACTATTTTATATGAATCATTGGATTTAAGTAGACGAAAAGACTTAAACAAAATCAATGGTAAAAAAAGTGATGATATGACATGCTTAAAAAGTTCAAAAATTTAATTTTCTTTATGTATTAATAATTATAGAAGAAAATTTAGACATAATATTTTTAAATGCTAAATAATAATGATATATTATAATAATTATTATATTAATAAATAATATAACTAACATATAATAATCTATCAAAAATATATCATTTTAAAAGTTAAGTTTCACCTTAAATATAATACACCTTATTTTAAATTAGGAGAGAGAAACTATTTTATATGAAGCTTTAGATTTAAGAAGATAAAAAGATATAAACAAAATCAATGGTGAAAAAAATGATGATGTGACATGTTTTAAAAACTTAGAAAGTTCACATATTTTAGGTATTATAAATTCTATCCTTATATTTAATTAATTATTCTTTTTATTTTAATAAAATGATTAAAGTAGGCTGGCCTACTTCAAAAAAAAAGGTTCAAATAGTGAATGCCCCTTTGCCGAAGCTGTTCATGCAACAATTTAAAACGAAGGATGAATTATACATAGACAAGTGTTATCTTTACCGCTATATAGATGCATGAATTCATTTATTTTATTGAGATAAAATGCAATCAAATTATTTGATTTTATATTAAATATATATAAATCATCTGTCATTGTTTTGGAATTTGCAATTTAGGAACATTAACTCTACTATCGGATTTCGCTATGATGTTATGCATAGAATACATTGTTCAATAATATGAATAAATTCTTTTTTAAATTTTGGATAGTTGATCCAAACACCTCAATATAGTCTTTTTAATTTTTTTACTATTTTTGAAATAGTTAGAAAACTCATTTCTTTAAATGGTTCATTATAATTAAATCAAGTGATTTTCTAATCATCTAAAAAATAATTTTTTTTGATTTAGAAGTAAATTTGCTTATAAAAATTATGCTGTGATCGACTACTTAATATCTAATTTGATCTTCAACTATAACTTACTATCTATTTTGATATTTTGGTTGACTTTGATTGGGTTTCACCTTTATTTATTTGAGACTAAAGGTGTTGTTGTTGTTATTGTTGAATTTATGAATGGTCTCCTCCAATTGTATGATTTTAGTCCATAAAAGATATGAATTTTTATTTTTGAGGGCTTAACTAACCAAATCTAACTACTAATTCTTCATTGCGTTTCCTTTTATAAAAGATAAGGATTACTTGACAATGATTTATTTTGACAAGTTTGACAATGAACCTCTAAATAAATACAAAAAAATCTTAAAAATAGAAAAAAAAAGTTTATAGATGTGTTCTTCTACCTTTAGATTGATGGTCATTCAAAATTCATGAAAATTTGATTGACTATCAAATGATAATGAAATTGCATGAAATTTAAATGGTCATCAATCTAAAGGTAGAAGAACACATCTATAAACTTTTTTCCATTTTTGAATTTTTTTTTTTGTATTTATTTAGATATCCTTTGTCAAAATTGTCAAAATAACCCATTGTCAATGGATCCCCACTTTTTATAAAATGTCACTCAAGATGAAACTCTCCTGTTTCAAATGAATAATCCAGTTTGTTGTGTAAGGATGTTTCAACTTTTTGTACTTTTGAGCATGATAATAACATTCGCGAATTGGTGAGCGGTGATTTATCAGATTTGAGCACTGGACAAACAACAGAACAACGAATAAAAAGAAAGTTCGCCACTAACATGTTTAATACGCAAACTATTCGTAAATTATACGTATTTTACGAATAAAACTCGTTTTATTCGGGTTTGTTTAAAAAATCTGATTGGATTTTATTGGTTAATGTGTGGCTTCAATGTTTAGAAAAACAGCCAAGGCAAGCTGTCTATTTCATAAAAATACCAAACAAAGAGACAGCCATAATAGATAATTTAACTATTTTGTCCCATGATGAGGCTATGACAGTGTGGCGGCTTTAAAATTTTTGCAACCCTTGATCTCCAAATCCGTGAAATATCGTATGAAGAAAAATAAAATAATAAGCGAAGGCGCGCATTAATACTTAATAGTGAGTCGGTGACAAACCCTTTCAGATTTTTTTTTGGCAGTTTTAGAATTATGCGGCCTCTTGTGCACATAGAGGTTGCTATCTGACCAATCGTGTTTGGGTTTAATTTTCTAAAAAAATTAGGTCCGTCCAAAATCCCCTCATTTTTTTATCCATTTATACAAGAAGAGAACAAATAAAATATATAAAGCAAAGCAAGGCACTCTATAAATTATGAAAATTAAAATGTGCCGTCGTGCCGACATATAGAACAAAATAGCACCCCATGACCGAAAGTTTCAAAATTTAATTAGTTAAAATTTCTGACGAACCAAAAAAAAAATTATGGAAGAGATGTATGAGGCAGGTACCAGTACAAGTATAGTGCGATCACATGGACTTGAAAATACAAAACAAAATATGTACTGTAGAGATCTTTATAACCAGCCACATCAGATAGATTTGAAAATTTTGTCATGTTTATACGAGCAAGCAACAGTGCACGCTTTGAAAGTATTTAATAAATTAATTGATATATATTTTGTCATCTTTGCTTTTTGGAGATTGGTATATATACATGGTCTGAACAAAATCTCAACTGTCTGCTCACATCCACTGGCATTAATTGGTTTTGACTGAAGGTCATGAATTAGCTCAGATGATTTTAAACTAAAAAGTTGAATATTTTTTATTTATGAGCCTGGTTACTATTAGGAGCAATTTATTTCCTTTTATTTTGATATGTAGCATCTGGGGTGTCTATTGATCTGACCCGACTGGTTAATCCGACCCGACCCGAATCCGAACCCGACCGGACCCGATTAATTATATTTTTTAAAGTAATTTTATGATTTAGTACTAATTAAATCTTAAATATACACTAATTATATACTAATTAAGATTAATTATAAATAAATTAATATTGTATTGCTTAAAATTATATAAAAATAATTAATAAATATTTAATTATTTTACACGGGTCGGATCGGGTCAACCCATGACCCGTCGGGTCGGATATGGATTAAGATTTTTTGACCCAATTTAATCGGGTCGGGTTCAAATCAAATAAAAAAATAATAAAATATTATGACCCGACCCGAACCCGACCCATTGACACCCCTAGTAACACCAAAGAAGCAACATGTTTCCACCCTTTATTGCATGTCTGTTTTCAATTTCCCCCTTTATTCTTAAGTTTTTAAATTTACTATTGGTCCCAAATAGTACAATCTGAAAAACTAATTTGACCCGTTTCAATTTTAATTCTTATCCGACTTGATTCGAACCGACTCGATATCAAATAATTTATTATTTAATTAAAATAAATCTAAATTAAAAAATCAATGTATAAATTTAACATGATAAATATATTAAAATATACTTACAAATAAAATTATATATTTTTATTATTTATTAAAATAGATGCAAAATTTAGTGGTTTGAAAACAATAATTTTATAAAATACTTAATAAAGAGTAAAAAATTCAAAAAATATATAACTTGGATTGACTATTTAGATATTAAAAACGTTAAAAATGTGAGGTTTAATTTAGTGTCATCAAAGTTGATGTAATTGAATCTCTCCTCTAAAAAAAATAGAAGAATATTGACCATTTTCTGTCTATTTTTTTAAGTGACGATCATTACATATCATGTCCGTTAATTGGATTATAGAAATGAATCACAAGAAAATCCGTCCGGAACACCTGCATTTAATTAACTAATAAATATATCTGGAAGTGGAGCGGTGTACTTTTAGTTCTTCAATTCAAAAAATGCCGACACTTGTAAACAGCATGCAAAAAGAAAAACAAACATGGTTTTCCAGTTTCCACTTAGGTTCCTAAGAATTAAATTGGTGCATGAAAAGTTTGAAAGCTATCAACGTATCATGGGCCATAACACAAAATAGTCCGGATCTTCTATCCTCACAACCCATTACCACACCAATTCTACTAAAGTTGAAAGCCCAAAAACCTTCTCTCCATCCTATAAAGCAGCTCCTTTTCTCCCAATTTCCCCTCTTTTTTTTTCATAAGCGCAGAAAAAATCCCTCGGTTTTTTATTTCCAGTTATGGCACCTTTCAATCTCCTGGAAATTTTATTACAGATTATCCTTTTATTGGTTCTAACAAGTAAGGAATTATTCAGTGTTGTTTATAAAGTTCACAATTAAATAATCAAAAATTTGTTAAGGAAATTTATATTCAATGATATTTTATACTTATTGTACCATTTAAATAAATAGATGGTGAAATGACAGAAGGATCATGAATTCAGAATAAAACAAAATCTACCAAAAACTTAAATATATTTTAGCAAGTCGTACTAAGATTTATTTTTTAAAATTTAATTTCCAATTCCATATAGACTACCTGTTCTAGCATGAGATACAGATAATATTATAAGAGCATATAACACGAAGAAAAATGAAACGGGATCAACGCTCTAATAAACACAAACCATTTGTCGAGCAGGAAGAATTTTCTTCTGTACCAGGTTTTTCACTGTACCGATTCAGATTGTCCAAAAACATAAAAAACCTAATATCGGTAGCAAATGGTAAGAATACAAAAGTACCTTATCTAGAAACACCTTGAAAAGTTCTAACTCCAAAATAGTTTAAATTAATTTTCAGTGAATTAGTAAATTGTACTTTCAGGATATACTTTGAGAGATTAAAACCTACTGTGCATTTTGCACACAACCTCATTTTTGGATAAGATTCAATGCCTCCTCAAATCCATAAAAAATGAATCAAAATAATAATAAACTTCATCAAAAAGAGAGAATTATAGTAATTTAAATCATATTCACAGACAGATGGATAAAGGCAAATAATCAATTAGAAGCTCAGATGTAGTTCATACTTAAATAAAGGAAAGTTACACATCAAATGGATTACGTGCACTAAACAAACACATGAAACTAATTTACTCCAGTTGCGTGGAACCAGCTGATCATCAAGCACTGGAGAGAAGAATGTTATCAACAAATGAATCAGACCCGTTATTTGGTGCACCTTTTAGTTTCAAGATTGAAGCAATCACATTGTAAATTTGCACATTTTCGAAAGACGACACCTTCCTCCCCTTCCCAAACTGTGGACCGTGTGCAATAAAAATAGTTCGCATCGAAAAATTTGAGTTGTCATACCCATGGGCTCCACCACATTCTTTATTGTCCGACCTCTTCAGTTCTACCTTGTATCCTTCCTGTAACAATCCGACTATGGGAGGGATACGATAACTAGCTCCATAATGGAGCCGTGCAGGCAAATCCTCTTTCAAGAACATCTTCAAGTAGTTACCATGTTCGATTTTTCCCGAACTCAAACCCTCATTCATCTTTGAAACAACCTCAGCCAATGGTACACTGTTGGGTGGGGTTATAGCCAAAACAGGTGTGGTTGATTGTACCCAATCAGACTCAATTTCAATCCAAGGAGACAAATCTTCTAGATATATCATTTTTTTGTCGCATGTACCGACCATACCATGATCGCCTAATAGAATTACAGTAACATCCTCAAAAACACCCCTTTCCTCTAATCCAGATATCAATCTACCAATCAAGGAATCAATGTGGGCCACAGCATTGGTAATTTCAGGGTCATCGGGCCCCACCTGGTGGCCTTGGTGATCAGGGTCCTCGAAATAAAGGGTTATAAACACTGGCATTTCATCAACTGGTAAGTCAAAGTAGCTCAAAACTGTATCAACCCGTTCCTCAAATGGTACTGACCCATTATAGTGCTGACAGTACTTATCAGGGCAGTCCCAGTTACCTTTCTTCACCTCTGATCCAGGCCAGAAGAAAGTAGCTGCCTTTTTACCTTGGTTAACGACGGTTTCCCACAACGGCTCACCGAGCCACCACTTGGACTCATGACTCTGCATTGTAAAAATCTCTCCTGTCAACGGATCAGTAAACCAGTTGTTGATTATCCCATGGTAAGACGGGTACAACCCAGTAACAATGGAGTAGTGGTTGGGGAAGGTGAGAGTGGGGAAAACAGGTACGAGACCAGTTTCAGCCTCAGTCCCATTTTGGATCAGCCGGTGGATGTTAGGAGTAGAGGTCTTGAATTGGTACCCGAACCGAAAACCATCAGATGAGATCAAGATCACCACTGGATGAGGAAGCTTGGATAACGGGCGCGCCACTTCTTTAACGGGTGCGCAGTCTGAGGTGAGGAGGAGAGCGTAGGCAAAAGAGAAGACGAGGGAGATGCAAGTGGTGAAGAGGAGCAAGGGGAAAAGATATGAACGAGAATAGGAAGAAGTACGGGAAGGGAGGGGAGGGGTTAGAAGTGCAGTTCTAGGGTTAGATGATGGATCTTCATCGGAGGAGAACTTGGGGAGGGGAGAAGCCATGGATGGATAAGAAAAAGCTTGACTTTTCTTTCCTTTTTTTTTTTGTTTTATTCGGCCTTTTGACACATGGACATGGTAGATCTGAGATTCTGATGAGTGATGAGGAAACGGACAGTGTAGATTTCTTCACTTGCTAGAGAATCGAGATCCTCAACTTGCTGTTTTATTTATAGGTGCAGCCGTTTAGGCGTAGCCCTGATTCTTTGAGGGTAGGGGTCGAACCTCAGCTTTGAGCTGGTGAAGTCAATAGACTGTTAGGGCAGTGTTTTAAAAACGGAACGAGTCGGAGACGGGTTAGAATGAGTTAGGTCGGGACGGATTAGGACGGGTCGACGGATTAGGTCAGGATGGGTCGGATTTGAGAGGGTGCGGTCGCAATCCGTTTTAGGACCATAAGTCGGATGGGTCGATGGAGCGGGTCAGGTCGGGACCAACAACCGGGACGAGTAGAGTCAGACGGATCATTTTTTTAATTCAAAAGTAATTCAAAAAATTCAAATAAATTCTTAAAAATTCTGAAAATAAAAAAATAATTATTAAAAATATATAATCATTATTATTCTTGATAAATTTTTTTCGATCTTTTTACAACTCAAAAAAATTAAGTACAAATTTAAATAAAATAATATAACGAATTATCACGGATCAAGTTTGTACACGACCAATTTTCTACGTACGTAACTTTAGGCACAACCACTACCTAAATTCACCATCTCAGAAATCATGCACAAATAGATGATTAAAATACAAATCAAAACACAACATCACTGAAAAACAAATTAACTACATCTCTTTTAATAAAAATGTTAAGTTGACTTGGATTTATAAAAAATAATAATAAGGTTCATTTTTTCTACGATAGTAAAATATAATATAGTAGTGAATAAACATTAATGTTTGTGGTAATACAGTCCAGTCGTGAAAGCGCATTATATCTTTATATATTAGTTGTTGTAAAGCTCTTTATAGACTTAGTTTTGGCAATAACATAAAAAAATCATAATAAACTTTATTTATGCTTCTTTGATCAATTGATATATATATTGCTTTTGTTCATAATTGTATTGAAGGGTAATGAGTTTTTTTCTGATTAAAAAGACTGAAATACCCATAAAAAATAAATTATCACATCCATTTAGGTCTTGGTCAAGTGAGATAACTTGCACAAATATATTTTACGAAGTGTTTGGTATATATGATATATATGGAGTAAAATTTGAACCTAAGTTGTAATGGTTGGAATTAGTATTTTTGCAATGCGAATTTGATATCGGTGGAAACTTGTAAAATAACTATTTTGCGAGCTAATTAATTTTTTTATATATATTTTTTAATATTTACCTTATTATTATTATTATTAAGATAGAGCTCCCACAAATCTAGCATATATTAATTTTCATACGTCACTCTCGGAAATTAAATTAACATCACTCTAAAAAGAGATGAAAATTATTATCTTTTGTATCAAGTCTTTAGTTCTGCAAGCCAGTTAAATTAAATGACTAATTAGCATATACAAAATGATATAACTAATTCTCTTAATTAAAAAGAAAGATTGGTTGTGATAACATTGGTCATGATTACATTTTGTATATAGATACACGGTAGGGAATCAGAAGAAGGAACCACATTGAACCTCTCAGTATTTACTAGGGCTGCAAACGAGTCGAGTCGAGTCGAGCTGAGCTTAACTCAAGCTCGGCTCATGAAAATTCAAGTCGAGTCGAGCCGAGCTTGTGAAACGCTTCGAACTGAAAAACCTAGCTCAAACTCGGCTCGTTACTATTCGAGCTGGCTCACGAGCCAATGCATGTGCGTTGACTCAATTTGATATTTAGATTTAATACATCTACAAACTATAAGGTTGGTACATCTAGAAAATTGGTATGAGAATTGGTACAAATTGGTATATCAATGACATTTTTGCTGCATTAATTTTGAATGGATGGACCAACAAAAAACTATCGAATCAGATATACGAATCTAATTACGAGCGAGCAAGAGACGTCTTTAAACCGCTGACATGGTGAGATAGTGAGAGATGATGAGAGAGGAGTTATCGGATTAGAGTTCGGCAAAATAAAATATAAACTATTTTTTATTCGAGCTGAGTCGAGCCACGAGCCGAGCCGACCCCAACTCAAACTCGGCTCATTTAACTACCGAACCGGATTAGTTCGAGTCCGAGCCGAACACGAGCTTTTTTTTGTGCAGCCCTAGTATTTACTCCTTTTCAACCAAGTCTCTGACCTGTGTTTTGCAATGTATCATCAAGAAAATTCTTATTTTGTTATCTAACATAAAAATATTCCACCAATCAAGAGCGGATGCAAAAGCTTTTCGAGAGTCAACCCTTCTAAATTTTAAGAAATAGTGATTTTAGACTAAAATTTTGTTAATCTGACCTTCTTTAGATTAAATTTTTGACTCTCTTGAATTGCTTAATTATATTTAGTTGAGAAAAAATATTTAATATTGTGGATAATGAAAAAAATATAAAAAAGTTTCAAAATATAAAAACTCATAGTAAAAAATTTTCTTTATTACTATAATTATTTATTATTTTGAGTTTTATTTTTATTATTTTAATATATAAAAAAAATATTATTTTAATAATTTTATTTTAAAATCTGATTACTGATCAGTGATCATGTTCAAAATCCTTCATCCACCACCGGCCACAGCCACCCGTAGATAGCCATCATCCCAGCTTAGTTATGCACTGTTACCTCCATTAACTAATCAACAAACCACAAAGTCCGATCTAAAATTAAAATTTTAATTGTCACATCATTATTTACTATTACTTCAATAAAATATTTGGTCCAACACTTATACGGTGGAGTATACCTTAGACTCCTATTCTTTAGGGTTTGTTTGACAAAGTATGAAATAGAAAAAGTAAGAATAGAATTGTTATTCCGATAAATTGATTTGTCAAATAAATTTTAGACTAAGTAGAAAAGTACTAATCCGGTATATCAAGTTATAGGTGGTATATCGGATTAGCTCTCGTCAGAATAACGATTATTGTTTGATTATGTTGTATTATTATGATTATGATTATGATTTATTATTATTATATTATTATATTATATTATGATTATTATTTATTGTTATTATATTATTTAATATTATTATATTATTAAAATTATGTTATCATTATTATTATAATATTATCATCACTATTAATATTATTATATTATGTTATTATAATGATTGTTATTATTATACATTATCATCACTATTAGTATTATAATATTATTTATTTTATTATTATTATTATTATATTATAATAAATATGATTTTAGTATTATATAATTATATTATGAATATAAATATGATTATTTTATTGTTATATTATTATGATTATGATTATTTTTTTATTATTATATTATTATTATGATTATGATTATGATTATAATTTTATTATTATGATTATGGTTATATTATTATTATATTATTATAATTATTATTACTTCTTCTTATTATTATTTTATTATTTTATTATGTTATATTATATTATTATATTATTATATTATGATTATAGTTATGATTATATTATTATGATTATAATTATTTACTATTATTATGATTATGATTATGATTATAACATTTATTATTATATTATTATGATTACGACTATGATTATTATTATCATAATTATGATTATGTTATATTATATTATTATATTATGATTATATTATTAAAATTAAAATTATTTATTATTATTATATTATTATGATTATAACTATGAATATAATTATTTATTATTATTATTATTATGATTATTATTATTATTATGATGATTATTATTATTATTATACTATTATTTTTATTATCATCATCATTGTTAGTATCATTGTGCCAAACGATATTTTTGCTCTTCCGAATAGTTAAGAATACCACTCTTCCAAAAAGACACTATTCTATCATTCTTCCAAAACTATTCTTTGATTTGTCAAACTTCTCAAATGTAACAAAAAAACAGTAAAAAATAAAATAAATCAGATTCGAATTTTCAGAAAGATCACATGATAACTGCTTATTTTGATCATCTTGATAACTTTTTAAAATTGAACTTAAATTTAAATCAAATATTTTATATTTATAGATATGATTTATGTTATTCACATATCAAGTTTATAAAATATGATGACATTTTCTATATATTTCATCGTAAATCAAGAAATTTCATTTTAACAGTTTCTGACACATCTGGTTCGTTCATTTGTTAATTCGTTTCAACTTCTAAAGAAGTTTTCCTCAATAAAAAGAAAAGAACTTTTAAAGAGGTATGCAATAAAACCCGCTGAGATGTATTAACGGTTTTAGTTGATGCTTGGAAAACTTCATGCCGTTCGATTAGGATCCAACGCTTATGCTTTCGTCGACACTTCCACTAGGCTTCGGAGTGTCCAGTCGCGACTTTAGTTTCAGGTGTGAAGAAATTGGGAAAAGGGAAAACCCTAGCTCGTACTTCACTCCGGTTCTATAATTACTGCGCAATCTCTCGATAAATCGATCAATTGACCCTCGCTAGATGTCAGATTTGGGGTCCCCCAACACTTCGTTGATTTTGGTTGAGAATTGAGTGGCAATTGTTTGTTCTCATCCAGGTAAATTTTTTTATCGCCATTGTTGCAAGTTAGCTTTTTCCGCTCCTGCAGAATTGGATTCGTCTCGAAGTTTTAATTGTTGAAATTGTTTCAATTAGGTTTTCGTTATATGAGGCATGCTTTGCGGAATACGAGTATTTGAACCTTCCTTTTATGTGTTATGTGGTACAATTTGAGAGTTGCAGATGAAATTAGCATTTCATAGTCCCGCTAAATTGCCTCTACCTGAAAAAACAAGATCCTCGCGGCTCAAAAAACCATGTTTTGATAAATGGAGGGACTATGATCTGAAGTTCACCACTGACACAAAGGGGTCCAAGAGAAAGCAGCCCACAGTTATCAGAGATGAAGGGCATCTTGTTGAACATGGGAGAAAAAGATGCAAAAAGGTGGTTTCCTTAAAAGAGTTTAACCAGAATACTTCTCGTGTAAATGGAAAGTTGGAGAAACCGTTAACTCTCAACGATGATCTTTTTATTCCTAAACAGCCCCGATGCATCTCCCAGAGGAAGAAAGTTAATAGCTCTGCTGGGAATTTACTAAACAGTAACAAGAGAGAGCTAAAGGAGGTAACCAGCTTTGACAGTGGCAATACTATAGGTTCGAGCAGAAAGGGTCTTAACAATGGAAGGAATTTGCGGCCTAAGAATCAGTACAGAGTTACTTTTGTCAAAAGAAGAAGACGCTTTTATGAGGTTTTTTCTGGAGATATAGATCCTTACTGGGTTGTTAAACAGAGGATACAAATCTTCTGGCCTCTTGATGAGAAATGGTATTTTGGAGTCGTTAAAGCATATGACCTGAAATCAAAGCGACATCATATAGAATATGATGACCAAGATGAGGAATGGGTCGATTTGCAAAAAGAGAGGTTCAAACTTCTTTTGTACCCCACTGAGATAAAGAACAGAATATCCACAGAAAATCCTGAATTGAAGATGGATATAGAGGATGAGCCCATTGGTTCTTGGGATTGTTGCAAGCCAGCAGAGGCCTCCAACAGATTACCTCAAACAATTGTTTCAAAGAAAAAGGAGGTTTCTTTAGTTTACATCCGAAGGCGACTGCACAAGGGTAAGGTTGACAATTTACCAAAACTGGTGTGGCACACATCATTCAAAAGATCGCTACTCTCTTGGCTGCTAAGGCTGCCTCTCTTTTCAGTTCATGGTAAATTAGTTCCTGTTTGGCAAACAGTTTGTTTGGAGATAGCAGTAATAGACAACTTTATTGGGTTGAGAATTTTCTCATTTGAGGGGCATTTAAAGGGGGCGGTTGAGTTATTATGCTTTGTTATTTCAAGATTTTGTCTAAAGAAAGTAGTAAGAAGAAATTCAGAAATGGAATCCGAAAAGAAACAACCTTGTACGTCAATCGGGATTAAGATTTCAGGTTTATATGTGCAAACAGCAGAGCTCTATTTGTTAGCATATAAATTCCATGAATTTGGGGTCTTGGAATGGGGGTTAGTAGAGAGTAGAATGAGAAAGAGAAATTGTTTTCGAGTGAAAAAACTGGCTGTTGCCAATTGTACACCTGCCAAGTTACAGAAGGTCTCAAGTGGTAATGATCTGTTGCTTCCATCCTTCTATGATGGTTCTTCCGAGGTATAATTTCAACTGCTATTTCTATTACTCGAACTACTATCTTCCAAGTTGGCCAATCTTCTTTTATATGTACCATATCGACTGAGACTTTTGTTCCTAGGAATCATGCCATCACTGCTTTTGCTCAGCATGTTACTGCCTTGATTATTTTACAACTTTGTTCAAAATTTAAATTACAATCAAAGGTAGTAAGCAATAGTACATTTATATCCAAAAGCTGATAGATGCAAGACAAGATGATTGTTTTTTTTTTTTTTTTTACGGGGGGATGAGATCAACTCGAATAGCAAAATTTTAACACAATTTGATACAAAATTAATCAGATAATTTAAATTGTCTGTTAAGAAGTAAGGAGTATTAAGTTCTTTTCTTAAAAATGATGCTATTCTCTCTTTGAAATTGATTGATGCTGGGTATATACCCTGGTTTAATACTTGAGTTACTTCAGTGAAAGATGGCACTGGATGGATTTTTACTTCATTAAGGGGGTCAATTAATGTTCAAGCAAATGATACAACCAGAAAACCCTATCCACCTTAAACAAATTTATATTAATGGGGCTCGGGGCCCTGTTTGGGGGCATGAGAAGCTCCACCTCTGGTAGAATGGTAAGTGTACTAGCAGTGGTAATCAGGTAGTGAGTGTCTACCTGGTTCCATTTTGTCTTTGCTATTTTTTTAACTCAAATACTAATTGTGCTCCACACTATATGCAGAGATTACATGAAGACGTTGGTTCCCAAAGCATGTTCACTCATAAAATGGACTCTCCAATTGTGTTGTTCTACCACCGAACTGGCCGGTCTCTCCACCCTTCGTTGTTTCTAAGCGCTCATCTTAAGATGTTGACAGACAAAAAAACCCCTGCATCAACGGTCTTGTCATCACTTGCATGGGATACTAAAAGCCAACTGAGCTCAGTCTCTCCGACATCTGTACTTTCCGTAAATGGTTTTACTCCTCATTCAAAGAAGCGCCGCACTGCAGTTTCATACTCTCCACTAGCTATATATGATAATGGTAATTCAAGTAACAAACCCCATATTAGGAAACGACATTCTTGGACACATTCAAATACTGTTGATATCCCACAGTTCTATGCTCGAGCTGCACCTATTAAAACCATCCCTACGCCTGGTGCACATTTAATTGATGAACCGGATGATATTTGCTCTGAGGTGCAATATGTTCGTGACTCAGCCAAATACCATAGAGAGGTGAGGACGGAAGTTGAAAGAGCCTTGGAATCAGCCCATGTGCTGTATGACATGGACAGTTCTGATGAAGAGTGGTTCAAAAGCTGCAATAGTGATGCATTTAGTGAAGATACTTTTGAGAAGATGGTGGATTCATTTGAGAAACTTGCATACACAAAGAAGTCTGATGTATTAACTGCACTTGAATTAGAGGAGGTTGCATGTAAACATGAAGGCAGTGATTTCATCAATGATATTTATGAATACTGGTGTCGGAAGAGGCATAAGATTGGATTACCTTTAATTCGGCAATTTCAGGTTATCTTTTCAATCATACATAAATTTGTTTTTACCGGCTGGTAATATAGGTGCCTGACTGGTGTTCTAATTTACAATGATTACCAAAATACTGGTTACTGAGTAATTTATGTCCATGCAATAGCTACTACATTCTGGTGTGACATTGATATACATGAAATGAACCTTTGGTTTTCCATTTTTGGCTAATAGTTTGACTCTTACAAGTTCCTTTTGTACTTTCCATTCAGCCCCCATTATGGGAGGTGTATCAAAAGCAGGTGCATGAATGGGAGTTGTCTACTAGCAGAGTCCGTGCGAGTTTACCACATGATTTATCTGACAAAGCATATCTTGAACGAAAAGAGAAGCCTGTTCCATTTGCTTTTTGCTTGAAACCTCGTGGCCTTGATATTCTCAACAAGGGTGCTAAAGCTCGGCCTGATAAGAAGTTACTTACAAGTGTATCCCACTGCTGCTCTTCGCCTAGAGAGCTCGATGCTGTATTATGTGACTTTGGTACGCTTTTCTTTGCTCATTCAGCATATTGTTAACATTTTTTGGTAGAACCTGAGCCAATTTTGTCTGTTTGTTACATATCGATATGGCCGTTTTTGATATTTTGCAATTTGTTTGCATTGCATGAAGAAATGCACCTTTAGTTTTTAGTCCTTTACATGTACTTTTGCAATTTGTTTGCATTGCATGAAGAAATGCACCTTTAGTTTTTAGTCTTTTACATGTACTTTTGTTTCGATCTGATGTATATATTTTTAATATCATCAGGAAAAAAATCATGTGAATCTTTCTCCCCTCACGCATGCGCACGTAGTCCCTCATATATCTCATCTCCGAGAGATATGCTAAGGACAGGTGTCACAGCAGAAATTATCAATACTAGAAGGCATCATGGCCTCAGTCAGTCTCTGAGGGGCTGTCCGGTACAATCTAATATGTCGGAGTTCAAGATGAATGATGCTTCAGCAGCAGCCGTTCATGCAGCAAAAATTGCAAAATTGAAGCGAGAGAAGGCACAACTATTGCTCCAGAAAGCTGACCTAGCACTTTACAAGGCTGCATGTGCTTGTTTAATCGCGGATGTGATAGAAAATTCTAGAAAGGATGTTACTTAGATGTACTAGTGTCGTCTTCTTTTTGTATAGAAGCAGTGCAAGATACAGTTTTTGAAATATGTTATGAAACGATGGTGTATAGTATAGATGAGCATTTGATGTAATTTATTGTAATAGTGTGAATTAGCAGAAGAAATATTTTGTTCATTTTTGTCTAAATTTGGAGAGTTATTATCAAAATGGACAAATACTTCGTAAAATGATATAGTCTGTTAAGGTTTTGTAGTTGTTTATTCAATTTTATTGTTTTAAATAATCTGATTTGCAAAATTTCACTTTTATTTTCCTTCGTTCCTTGTGATGGAAAGCATCGTTTATCTCAATTGTACTATATTTGGGCCAAGCTGCGGCGTTCGCTCCGCTATCAGCCTTAAAAAAAAAGATCTCCGTTTGAGATTGATTGGGCTTTATCTAAGGGAGGATCCCTTGAGGACTCTTCAATGAATATAAGAAAATAAAAATAAAAACATTTATAGATTGATGGTGTTTTAAGTTTCATATAATTTCATTATCATTTTATAATCTACAAAAGCCATTAAATTAAAATTAATTCATTAAAAAACGTCTCTTATATATTATATAAAGTTTTTGATGAACTATCAAATGGTAATGAAATTATATGAAACTTAAAATATTATCAATCTTTAAAACATTATCAATCTATAAGTAAAAGAATATATCTATAATTTTATTTATTTTTAAGATTTCTTAATATTTGTGTAAGAGTTCATTGTGTCAACATAACTCATTGTCAAGAGATATCTCCCCTCTATCTGAGATAGAACGATATATGTCAATGCAGAAAGTAATTTATCATCTTGGCACTGTATAACCATTGCATTAAGCATGATATATATTTTACTAAAAAGTTACTGTACAATTATTTTTCTGTTCCCACTTGTTAGAGAAACCAACGCTTAAGAAAGAAATATAGTTTCCAAAAAGAAAATGTCTCTAACTAATTAAAAGAAATCAGATCGGATCGTCTCAATATCAAATTGGATCAGATCAATTCATATATTATTTTTTTAAATGTTAAATTAATTTCAATTGAATTAAACATCATTTAATTTCATATTATATCAAATTAAGTCAAATTTAAATCTAAACAAATCGGACATATTTATCAAATTAGATAAGATTGTATGACCTCTATGAATTTTCGGTAAATGAGTTGCCGACAAAATAACAACGACAAAACACTGATTAGACAATTCAAAATGACATCCGCAGCTCACAGCAATCAGAGACAATTAATTACTTGTATTAGTAAACAAAAGCCGACCAATCCTATCCATTTGGAAGCATATGGTCAAATAGCGACGAAGCAATTTTTTTTTCTATATTTCATGTTTATATTTAATAATGAAACTAGTGTCTGATTTAGTAAGCACAAAAAAGTAGTCTTTATATGAAAGATTAATGATTAATTTTCTGTCGATACATTTTGTATATAATTGAAGTACTAAGACTTAATTAATTAAATCCATCTTTTTATCTTAAAATAATGGAACTTTTGATGCTAAATAAATATATTCTTTTGTTTGTATGGAATTTTCCTACAAAAGTAACTAGAGATCAAACTTCATGGATTGTAAAGTTATACTTGACGAGTGTGTCGTTACACAACACAAATTTTTGATAGTTGTCTTTTATTTTTTAGGTACGCGTTCGGCGAGATAGGGTCAGGAAAATCACGAGAACGAAGTGGTGGAAACTCAAAGGGGACGTTTCTCAAGTGTTTAAGGATATATTTATTGCAGAAGGGTCGTGGAACGCAGATGAGAATGCGGATAGTATATGAAAGGAGATGACGATTCACATTCGAAATGTGACTATAGAGGTGTTTAGAGTAATAAGAGAAAATAAATGTGAACCTAAAGACACTTGATGGTGGAATGATGATATATAAAAGACAATCAGTGAGAAGAAAGAATGTTACAAGTGTTTACTTCACAATAGGAGTGATGAAAATATACAAAAGTACAAAGAAGCCAGAAGAAACACAAAAAAATCTATGAGCGAAGCAAGAGGTCAGGCATACGCGGAGCTGTATCGAAAATTAGATACGAAAGATGACGAAAATGATGTCTACAAGATGACTAAACTTTGAGAAAGGAAGACAAGATACTTCAACAAAATTGAATGTATTAAGGATGAGGCTGATAAGGTTTTGGTGAAATATGATGAGATTAAGAACAGATGGAGAAAATACTTTGACAAACTGTTCAACGATAAGAGTGAGAAAATCATGATCGAGTTGGACGACTCAGTTGATGACACCAACAGGCGATTTGTTCGGAGAATTCAAGAGTCTGAGGTGAAAAAAAAACTTTAAAAAATATGAAAATAGGTAAGACGTTAGAAACTGATGACATCTTGATTGAGGTATGGAGATGTCTTGGAGATATAACAATAGTGTGGCTCACTAAGCTATTTAATACAATTTTTTCGGGCCAATAAGACGCCTGATGAGTGGAGAAGAAGTATATTAGTACCAATCTTCAAGAATAAAGAATATATTCAAAGTTGTACTAATTATAGAGGAATTAAGCTCATGAGTCATATCATGAAGTTTTAAGAGAGAGAGAGAGTGATCGAGTATCGTTTAAAAAAATGATAATCGTCTCTAAAAATAAGTTTGATTTTATTAATGGGAGGTTCACAATGAAGGCAATTTTCTTGATAAGATAACTTATGGAGAGATATCGGGAACAAAAGAAGGACCTACATATGATATTTATTGATTTGGAGAAAGCGTATGATAAAATACCAAGAAATATCATGTGGGCGCTTGAAAAGAAACAAGTCCCAGCAATTTTCAACTTAATGTTATATGAGATCACAAATAACATACAAAAAGACATTCTTTGGTGTATGCTCTTTGCTGATGATGTTGGTGTTGATTGACGAAAACATAATTAGAGTCGATTAGAAACTAGAGTTATGGAGATAAACTTTAGAATTGAAAGGTTTTAGACTTAGTAGGACCAAAACTGAATATATGAGGTGTCAGTTCAACGAAGAAAACTCAGATGATAGAAATGTTAGTTTGGACTGACGAGTAGTACCCACAAATGATATATTTCGATATTTAAGATTGATGTTGCAGAGTGACGGAGGGATTGATGAAGATGTTAGTCATAGAATAAGAACCAGATGAGTGAAATAAAGATAAACATTTGGTATTCTCTATGACAAGAAGATCTCAAATAAACTAAAAGGTAAGTTCTACAAGATAATGAATAGACCCGCGATGATGTATGACGCAGAATATTGGGCTACAAAAGGACAACACATCCAAAAGATTAGTGTAGCTGAAATGCAGATGTTGCGTTGGATATGTGACCACACAAAGATAGATCAAATCAGAAATGATGATATACGAGATAAACTTGGGGTAGCACCAATTCAAGAGAAGCTGGTCTAATACCGTTTGCAATAGTTTGGTCATATCTAACGAAGGCCTCCTGAGGCACCAATACGTAGTGATATTCTAAGTCATCCTGAAAACACAAGAAGAGAAAGATGTTGACTGAGACTGACATGGGAGAAAACAATAAAAAAAAATTTGAAGGAATGAAATATATCAAAAAAACTTATTTTGGATATGAGTACTTAAAAGATGACGATTCATATACCTGAACCAAGATTTAAGAGTTCGAGTATAGTAGTAGAGTTATAGACTTCATATTCTTAGATTTTCAGTTCTTAGATTTTTTGTATTTTAGAATTTAAAATTTAGGATTTAGAAATATATTTTATAATATAGGTTTATTGTACTATTATTATTATTATTAGCATATCATCAGTATCATTATCATCATTATTATTATCATATTGTCATCACCATTATCATTCTTATTTTTATTTATTTATTTATTTATTATTATTATTTCATCATCATCATTATTATCATTGATATTTGAGATCTTTGATCTTATGTTTTTTGATTGAGTTTCATCTCTAGCCTACCCCAATTTATTTGATATTAAAGTATTTGATGTTGTTGTTGTATGCATTTTTTATAATGTTATTACAAAAAGCGTATGCAACTTACAAGGTTTGTTATTGACTGTTTAATTTTATTATTAGAAAAAAATAACCTTGAAATTGTAATTTCACCTGAGATTTTATTTGGGAAGAATTGGAAGCTCAGTTTATCTCAATTGTCTTGTGTTGCTACAACCAATCAAAGTTGGAGTTATATATATTACAAAATTCTTTTGGCAATTAATGTCAACAAGGAAACATGGCGCAGGACAAAATTGACTTGATGTACTGAGTCGAGGATTTCATTTTTCTTTTTTGACCAAGAAAACGCGGTCTCGTCTCAGCCATCAAACTGGACTAAAAAGGTTATTATCTGATAATATCACATCGGCTTTAAATATAAAAAACTACATACATTGCACAGGGGGCAACTTTTCACTCAAAACAAAACCATTATAAAGACAAGCTTGCATACATCACACAACATGATTAGACGGGATGCAATTAACCAGCAAATACATGTTTTTAGTTGACCAAGAAAACATGTTTTTGTATTGTTAATGTTATTTGGATTGTGCTATTAATATAGGGACAAAAGGAATGAATAACTCAATATTTTATTAAGCATCATATTTCGAATATTGGACTATTGGTCTAGTACAGTTTTTTATTTTCGTAATTTCAAAAAACGTTCTGTTAGATAAAACTAAAAACTAAAACAAAATAATTCCAAACTGATTAGTAATCAGTTTTTTAAATTTCGTATGAAATATGAAGGAAAAAAAATAAAACTTCTTGTTCATCGATTGTAGAGCAATTAAATATTGGTTTTGTAAATTTGCAACATATATGTACATCACATTTCCACTTTCTAAATTCCATTGATTGCGCTCTCCTTCGCCATTAGGACTTCACATCTAGAGAAGTACTTCACGCGCGTGAAGTGATCAGCTCTCAAAATATTACTCGTTCATTGAAGCTGTCTGTAATCAGATTTGAATGGTTCACATTTTTTATTAGTACATCAGCAGATCATATATATATTTTTTTAAAATTATTACTCAATAAAATTTTCAGAATCATAGATGTGTTTGTAATAACTTAGATACAATGTATATCCAATTTGAGAGAATTTAAAGATTAATAAGTCATTCATTATAATGTCAATAAACCCCACAGTTAAAATTCTAAAATTATATGATGATAGGCAAAATTATATTCAAATTGACTACAATTTGATACACAGTCTATCTAAGTGATTAGAAATACATATATAATTTTAAAATTTATATTTAAGCAATATTTTTAAAAAGATATACCGTAAGCATTGAATGTACATTAGAGATGCTTTGTTTATTAAGTAGATATATAGTAGATTGATGTGTGTAATGGCAGGGGTTTTTTTAGGAGGAGATTTTAGCTTGGATTTTTTTCAAGGCTGTATTAATCATTAATTAATATATATTATTAATTTAATAACAAAATCAATTAATATTTTATTAACTGAATATTTCAAAATATATGGAGATAATTACATATTAAGCTATTACAAACTAAGACCGAGCCGATCCATTGGAAAAATAATCGGATCGAGCCTGAACTAAGCTGACAAAAAAATCGAGTGAAACAAGTTTGAACTAAATCGAACCAAACATGAACGAGCTTGAGCTTTTTTTTACGATCCTACTATAAAATGCATAAATCTCTTTGAGAAACTCTTTTGTACCTCATTGGATCGAAGAATAAGTTCTCAAGACAAAATTTTGTTTGAATACAAAAGGATTTTTGTTTGAATGAGAAAGAAATGTTTCTTTTAGTAAGAGGGCAAGTACTGGAACAAATTTTATGTCATTTTTTTTTCGCGTATTCCTCACTCAGAAAAGAATTAAAGTGAAAACTATAGAAAAAGAATAAAAGTGAAAACTATAGAAAAATTTGGAGTGTTTTGAGATTTTTAAGTCACCGTTTTTAATTTTTTAAAATGATGTTCAAGTATTGAATATATTATTATTATTTTTAGAGCTGATTTTCAAAAATTAAAAACCACAACTTAAAAAACTCAAAACGCTCCAAATTTTTGCATCCCATGAGATTTTCATATAAAGAATTTAATGAGAATGATAAATTAAAATTTCAAAATGATTTGATATGTTTTTTGAGTTAAGCTCACGGAAGGCCTTCGTGAGCTTAAGCTCACGGTATCTCCACTCTCTCTCTCTCTCTCTCTATATATATATATATATTCCGACTATGGTGTTTTGCAAAGCACAGAGGCGTTGTGTGCTTTGCGCTCTATTTTTAATTTTATGTTAGAAATAATCGATCTGAACCGTTCAATCTAATCTTCATATCAAAATATATTAGTAAATCAAATTATATATATATATTTTTAAATTTTTTTGCTATTTTTTCTGACGAGGAGAATTCTGATTCATAAAAAAATGACGGTTTTCCCCTATACAAAAAATAGCAAATGAATTTCATAAAATATAAAATTTGGTTTACTAATAGATTTTGATATGAAAATTAGATTGAGTGGTTTGGATCGATCATTTCTCACTTTAAATTAATAATAGAGCGTAAAATACACAACGCTCTTGTGATTTGCAAAGCACCATAGCTTAATTATATATATATATATATATATATATATATATATATATATATATATATATATATCATTAATATATATAGTTAATCAATTTATACATGCAATGCAAACTTTTTTTAGGCAGTAATTTTATAAATTAAGAAATTCAGCTTCATAATTAACCTTAATATTTATTTTTGTAGAAGACTAGTTTAATGATGAAGATATATTGATGTTGCTGATGTGCGTTAGCTAGTGCTGCTACTTGGTATGTGCTGCTGATCGGTCGAGAGGAAGAGGCACAATTAAGCTTCTCTAGTTGATCAAATTAAATGAGAGGGAGAGGAGAAGATGAAAGAACTTGGTTTAAAAAAAATTATTGACTTTTAGCACCGATTTTCACTAGAATACTGATTCTAAAAGATCTTCAAAATAATTTTTTAATGTAAAATCAATGCTAAAGGCTAAGTTTTAGAACCAATTATTAATAAAAACCAGTGATAAAGGCTGGTTCCCAATAATCAATTCTAAAGCTCAGCATTTAGCACCGGTTTTCCCCATAACCGGTTCTAAAAGCTTGTGGCTGCTTTCCAGAGCCGCACGTGACTTCAATAGTCCCAGTATTTTTATTAATAATATAAAAAATTCAAAAATATGAGAATAATATTCGAAAGTCAGAAGTCATAAAAATAACAAATTCATATTTGTTAAATGCGAACTCAGATCCACACTTGTTAAAAATAGACTTAGGTCTACACTTGTTAAATGTGGACCTGAAATTTTGTTTTACAAAGTTAAGAGTTGAATTGTATTAATTTTAATCAATGTATATAACTCAAATCCTCTTATAATAAATTAATAAATTTAGGTTTAATTTTCAAAAATATGGATTCAGATTCGCTTGTAAGAAATATGGATTCATATTCACTTTTAAGGAAGGTGAATTTAGACCCATTATAAATCGGAAGCTCTTTGAAATTCATATTTTTGACTCTCTCCGAACATAGTAAAGACCAGTGAATTATTTAAATTTAAATTTAATTTATATTAATAAAATTAAAAATATATTTAAGATATTAATTAATAATACTTTAATAATTTAACAAGATGATTCCGATTGTAGTGTATATGCGTAGTAGTATCATCACAGGGTCGATGCATATTGATTATGATAATCATCTTAGATTTTTTTTTCTAAAAATAAAGATACATGTTTTGATAAGGACAAATCTATGATATACAGACAACTCAAATTACTAGAGAATCAATATTTTTGAGTATCATGCTCGGTATAATATAGACGGTACTAATGTTTATCATTTATAATTTCTATTCGAGATGAGGTTGAGTGACAAATGATATTTCAAATAGAAACAACATAAATGAATTGGAGTTGAGTTATATATGAAAATATCGTCAATTGATAATGCATGAAATTCATTGAATAACCTAAAAGAATCAAAAATACTATACCTTTCATAATAAATCTAGCACATCAAATACACGAACCAGATCCTTAAAGACCCCTATATCTAACACTTGTTTGTCCAAATGCAACAAGTGAAAATCCCGTAAGACATTCACCAATGATTGTCGATGATATAGAAATCGAGTATACTCGTAATGAAGATAATAATGTATTAGAGGAATAGAAAAATTATGATGATGATGGTGATGATGATTTTGTACCCATTTCAATATATGGATGGGAGATTGGAGAAAATTATTGGGACTCGACTGATGAAGATGATGACTCAGATTATGATCCTCATCAAGATATAGAGCATCGATTGATCGTGAAAAATAGGTCAGAAAGATATCATCCGGTATGTGACTTTAGTGATATTTTAAGATAAATAAAATAAATACAACATCACAAATACTATACAATAATCCATTTTCAGAAAATTAAACATTTAATTTTAAAGAGTAATTATAATGAGCAATTAATGAATATTATATAAGAGAAAATATTGAGGTGAAAACAGAAAGAAGTAATAAATCTATATTGTTGATGATATGCAAATAATTTTGGAGATTATATGTTGTGTATCGTAAGTATAGTCCTTTTGGGTTATCAAGACTAATCCCTATGATCGTACATATATTCAAAAGATTACTCGTTCATATCATACATAATTAATTATGAAAATGATAGTCGGTGCAATAAAAATAGAGTTTATTGATGATATGACATTAGAATTAAAATAATCAGTGTATTACTAAGAGCAAACTTTTGGATGTTAATCTTTCATACTCTAAAGTTTGGGGGTCGGTTGCATCACAAAGTGACTGGACCTGGACAAATTTGTGTAATTTCTAATCAATAAAAAGCAATCAAAGCCGTTTTTGAGTGTCCACAATATGGTTGGTTAGAAAAAAAAATAAGGATGTTGTGCATTGGTATTGTATGCAATATGTTTCGAAGAACTTATACAAAATAAATTATTGTTTCAATCTGAACTTATACAAAATATTGTATGCTATATATTTGAATGTACATCATAACACTAATGAATCAAGTAAATATGAGTTAACTTTTTATATAACCACATATGAAAATAAATCTAACTTTTTTCTATCACAAGTGCATCATCAAGTCAACGCGAACTGCATGGAAGTCATTTGCTGAAAGAATCAAATCATGATTTAGAGGCTCCTCTAGTCGCTAAAATTGAACTATTGTATTATATTTTATAGTATTGTATTATAATGTAACTTTTTGTATTTTTTAATGAATTATTATGTAGTTAATTATAATATTTTTATCATCAAAGAAGTCTAACTGAATATATATTTTTTAATGTTATTAGAAGATTAACTGAATACAAAGAGTTTATTATAAGATGAAATATTCATAAAAACTTAGTTAATAGTTTAAATAAAATATTCATAAATTTAGTTATTAACTTAAATCTTACTTAGGTCCATCTATTAATAAACTTAGTTATAAGATGATTGGGAGGGTTTGAGTTATATACATTGATTAAAATTAATACAATTCCACTTTAATATTCTAAAAAAATTCCTCACATTTAACAAGTGCGGACCTGTGTCCGCTTTTAACAAGTGCGGATCTAGGTACGCGTTTAACAAATGTGAATTTATTACTTTTGTGATTTCTGTTCATCAAGTGTTATTTTCATGTATTTAAATTTTCTATGTCATTAATAAAAACATCGGTCAATAGTCTGATATTTAGCACCGATTATTTGATAAATCCGGTGGTAAATATTATTTTGCTTTTTCTCCTTTGTTTTAGAATCGGTTTTCATGTTAAAATATTTTTTTATTATTTCACAATAATTACTATCAGGCCACCATCAATTTTCAGTAATTGTTATTTTTTTACTGATGCTAAAATGGGAGTCTCCAATGCCCTTTTTTTTTGCTGATAATGGTTGGAGATATAACAACAGATTAGTGACATCCACATAGATACATCTCCCAGTAATCAGAGACAATTTGGTCAAGCAAGCAAAAACCAATCATTTTTAATCTAATAATTTGGAAGCATTGGGCGAAGCTTGACTGAAATTTCTGAAAAGCTAAAATTATAATATAATTATCATAAAATGTCTTCAATTTAAAATGGATATACTATTTTTAAAAGTTTTGGAGGACCGAAACCCCATTCGAACTCCACTAAGCATATAGCCAAATAATGAAAAAAAAATCACTTCTATATTTCCCAGTTCGATCATATTCTAACAAGGAGAGACTAGCTTTTTTTAATCTTAATCATGCAATTAACTGAACGGTTTAATATAATAACTTATATATAAATGTAAGTACTACAATTTAATATTTTTACATACACAGAAGATACAAGCTAAATTCATGCTGATAATTATCTCAAGGAAAGCTACACAATATTTATTATTAATGCAAGAAACTTTACTAATTTCGGGTGTGCCGATCCCTCTAGAAGCACCCTGCTAACTAGCCATGATATTGACACCACCACTAACTTCCATTGCTTCAGGTTTGGTATCTTTCATTGTCATTTTTGGCAAAAGAACCCTCTCAAAAACTTCAATGAATTTCTGGTGTGCAGTCATGGGAGGACAATGCCCCTCAGCATCTATAATTTCCAATGTGCTCTCTCCTTTTATCTTGCTCTGCATGTAGCTGCCAACTTCGATGGGCGCCACAAAATCTTTCGATGTCGTGATAATTGTGCAGGGAACCTCAACTTTTTCAAGCACATCTCTTCGGTCCTTCAGAAAAATGTGCGATGCAAGTGAGTACGCTATCTCTGGCCTCATTGTAAGATAGCTTCTCATTAGTTTTTCTATGGAGACTGGATCATCTCTGCCTATGATTAGAGAAACCAAGTTCTTTGCCCACACATGATAATCAGAGGTGATTTGCGACAGGGTTTTTTCTATATCAGCTTTTTCAAGGCCTCCTACATAATCGTCAGCGTTTATGTACCTAGCACACAAGTGTTTGTTAGTTCATAAAATTGTTATGTGTCACATGTGTTAGTTCATAAAATTTTTATGTGCTTTTTAATTATTGTTCAGGTTTAAAAAAAAAAAAAAACGAAGTATTATGTTTAGGTTGCTGCAACAGTCCACACAGGCAAAAATCTTTTATTTAAAAAAAACTGGGAAACCCGATTGTTCAAACATAAAAGTGATATATATGCTTGAAACTTAATATGATAATTTTCCTTTTATACACGTCATTGAACAGATTCATTTGGTTTTGTAGAGAAAAAATATCAAAGAAAAACGACACGGTCAGTGGAACTTTGGTTTTGTCAAAGAAGAATCATGCATTTATTTAACCAAATCTTTTTTTGGACGCTACATAAAGCTATAATTTGTCTTATTCGATTTAGGTTCTTCTGTGGACAATATGGTGTATTCACTATTAGATTTTAATTTGTGGACAATTGGAGGGCATGCACAGTACTGAATTCGACATTCAAAGATAATTCTTTTTGTTATAATGCATATAAATACATTAAAATCATGATTTCTCGAACAGAAAAAAACTAGTTAAATAACTTTCAGTAAAAAAATTAAAATATTTTCGAAAATTAGAAATCCGTTTAATTCATCGCAAAATGCAATAAAACATAAGAAAGACGAATTATTCGCAAACTTTATTATTTTTATTGCGTTGTCATCATCCTTCGTTTGTACTTGAATCTAGTCTAATCAAGCATAAGCGTGGGGTATAGCTTTTTCTTGATTGTGTGGTGGCGAACAGCAGACAAATGCGACCATTCGACCATTTAATTTGCAAGTTGCAAGTACGTGGACCTTATTAGCCCAGGGGCAACTTTACGTATACACCAAAATGAAAAAAAAAATGTAGAAATTGTTTTTTTTTTGTGTGTGTGTGTGTGTGTAAGCTGACGCCAGCTCAGACCTCAGTATCTCACTCAAGATGGCATGGTGATGGTGTTACTAGTAGTACCTGACATGAACATGGTCGTTTGTCAGACAACAAACTAACTAACAAAAGACAAGCCGTTTATATAGCTGATAATTAAATTCAGAAATTTTGAGGCCAAGAAGGGGAATATGTAGGATGCAATTTTGGCTTTTTTATGTTCTCTTTAAATTTATTCCAACTTCAATTAGTTTTCATGATATATTCATTTTGTATACATTTAATTAAGAAATATCAATTATGTTATAGAAAATGAATTAAATGCATGCGTCCTTAATTATTTAGATAGATATCATGATAGTAAAATTTTAGGTAATTTAGGATACATCTTTTGACGGGTTGGAACCTACAGTTAAAATTAGAAATATGAAATTAACTCTAGATATGCTCTTTATGTCAATATACAGTATGTTTGGATGGATCGATTTATATATAGAATGTTTCCTGTAAAGTAATTTGAAATACTTATTAGTGGAGTTTAAATCTGTCTAAAATTTTATGCATGCCCTATCTATATAATTAAAAACACATCTACAGTTTAGTATCTTCTAATTTACAGTATTTTTCAATACAACATCACTTGTGAGGTGAATATAAAGTCTCATATTTCTTTATAATAGATTCACAAATGACATGCATATGGATCGAGCAAATTAAATTAATGCACGATTAATGACCCCATAGGAGCAAATGAAAATATTAATAGATGGAAATATATATTTTTCATTATTTTCTTGAAGAAAGTAAAAAACAATACAAATAAGTTATTAATAATAGATGCAAAAAAATACATGTAACCGAAAGATAAAAAATGCCGGTGTCAATCAAGCGAAATTTACCGAAAACTTTTGAAACATTTTGAAGTCATTAATTTGTGAGGATTTTGTGAAAAGTATGTGGGATCAATTGACCCTTATAAAGTTATATTAATTCAACACATGTAGCGTCGGATGCCAGATTTTAGATTAATTATATATGGGTCAAATGTATACAAAATTGCTATAGAATTTTGAAGAAGGAAAATTATTTGATCCCTAATCTTTTTATTACTAGATTAGTCTTTGACTATATTTAAGTGTCACTAGTACTGCATCAATATATATATGAAAAACCTCACCTAGGAGATGCACCAACCAGCACAAGATGTGCGAACAAATCAGGCCGTTGGATCGAAGCAATGGAACTAATCATGCCGGCCATGGAGTGCCCAACAAATATGACCTTGTTCACCTTCAAGTCATCGAGTAGAGAGATGAGAACATCGGCGAGATTCTCATAGGTGTAGTATGAGGGCTCTATAGCCTCGTTAGAGAACTCCCAATCAAATAGCACTACTCGGTACCTCTTTTGGAGGAAACAGAGTATGTTGTCCCACATAACTTGGCTAGCTCCAAATCCATGGGATAATACTATGGTTTGCTCTCCTTCGCCTATGATTCTTATGTTCTTGTATAAGGCCATAATTTTGAGTTTTTTTTTTCTTTTTCTTTGAGAGTGAAAGAGGTGTGTATTGGTTTTCTGAGCTGTGGCTTTAGGTTGTAGGGGACACAAGGACACACTTATAAGGCCGGCTTCTCATAATTAAAATATTTTTATCTTAATTTTTTCAAGCCGGCCAGTAGTAATCATAGTGGCAAGTTGGTAATTAATTTCTTGGAATATATATATATATGGTCAATTTTTTTATTTTGACATATTTATGGTCAAATTCAAGGTTAACTGGCCTTTTTGTATAAGGCAATTAATGTTAAAGTATCCTTTTGGACTTATATGTAGTATGGATCGATCTTCTCTGCAACAACAGTGTGCATCTACTGTATCTGACTCTCTGAGTCTCTCCTTAACCTTTGTAATCCTCTGGCATCAAGAACTTGATATAACAGCAGCTTTGAGACAGTTGATATTATTGCTAGGTCCCAAGAACATGATTAGCACATGAGGTATTAAATTACTTATCTTTCACATTCAGATTTCATTATTATCACCATCACTAAGATGAAGCCAAAAATATAACTTGCTCTTAGTTTGAGAACCAAACATATATACCTTACACATGCTGTTAAAGGGTAGCATTATATCACAATCCCATATAAATTTTGACAACAACCAATCTAATGAGGAAAAAATTACAACACAGTGCCCTAAAATATTTCATGATAATTGCATTAAAACAATATTCTAAAATTGAGTCGTGGATAACAAATAGTTGCACATTAATCCTTATTATATGTGTGTATTTTCATGTTTGTAATAAATTCATGTATTACTGATTTTTAATGTTATTTTTATGTCATCATTTTTTTGCTTAATTCTATAACAAACGTTCGTTTAGTACTTCACAGTTTATTCTACATTCTTTCAAAATATTCGAATTTAAACTTTTTTTTTGAGAACCAGCTTTGATCTAGTGGCAAAAGGCAACACACTCTATATAGGAGATCGTGAATTCAAAATTCAAATTAAAAATATTTATGGATAATTATGAAATTTATGAACTTGACTCTCATCTTTCCAATCAAAAAAACTTCCTATTTTTTCGGCAATTTACAAATCAGTAAATTCCTTTCACATACTTCTGAAATAAAATTACCACTAGAATTGCAATAGCTAGGTACAATTAATTTGGACATGGTTCTGAAGTTAAAAATGCCAAAAAAAGGACATGGATGCCACTCAGCATTGGACTAAATCAAGGCCACATAAAAGAGATGAGGCTTGTATTTTTCGCTTACAAAAAAGTCGCTGGTTGGCTCTGAGTGGTTGCAATTAAATACTCAACATTATTCTCATCCTAATGTGGCCAAAACTCACCTTTTTCTCCCCTAATAAAGTGGCTCTGAGTGGTTGCAAATTGCAATTTCTACATTATTATCATCCTAATGCGTCCAAACCTCACCTTTTTCACGCCCTAATAAATTGTCCTTTTCGTTCCAACCACTTGACTTCGATTGTCAATTATTTACTCGCTAATATGCCCTTTGTATATATGAACATATTGAGGAGAGCAATAATTGCACACTTGTTATTTGCATCCAATTTAGATATAAATACTTCTAAAAATATGAAACGTATATTTTTTTAAAATGTCTACATTTAATATTGTGTTCAAATAATTTGTATAGAAGTTGATGTGCATGCAATAATATTTCTCCTATATTAAGTCAATATTTATTTGCGACAATAATTGCTTGTATAAAATCAACCTTTATTTGCAGAATTTGGGTTAGCTAGGCTATGCGGGCTATAATTATTAATAATTACAGACTATAGTAATGAGATTCATGAATAATTCGTGAAATATTCAGATTTTATCTCATGACGAACAAAATAGCAAATCATTCGGCTGTTATTTTATTGATATACAAATAACTATATATCGAATTATTATGAATCGAACTCTAATTTATTCATTAAAAAAATTATGGAATCGAATTCAATCAATATGATAGAAAAATATAATTGAACTAATTAAATTTGAATTAAAATCGAATCAAACAACAATGAAATATAAATTATGAAATTTTTTTCCTTGCACCCCTAGTTCGGGATGGTACCGTAGTTAAAAATAAATAGCAGGCTTTGTTTTGGGCGAACCTGCCAGGAATGGGGACATATAAATAGCCTGTAGCCTGTAGCCGGTTGAATGTTAAAATTCGTGCAGCTACCAGCTGATCACTTTTTGCATAAAAAATGTATCCCCTCGCTGTAAAATGCGTTTCGTTTCTTCCTCCAGCGGTTATTCATATTCTTTAGAGAAAATCTTTTTCTGTCCGGATCTTTCATTTCTTAAATAATCTTCGCGCTATCATTGTTCATCTCTTTTAATTAAGCACGTGCTAATTGAGCCCGATATTTCATATATATAATTTCTTCAATATTTTTATCAATTAGATCTGACGTGTAGCGTTTTCTTTTTGAATTCTCTCTTCCTTATAACTTATATTGTTGAAATGTGTTTCATGTATTATAACTTTGATGTTGAACATAAATTAGAATTTTATGATACTAAATATATTATTAGACTAATAAAATTATATAAAGATATATTTTAATTATATTTGCTGATTTATGAGAAAATATTATTTTATGAAGTTTAATTTTTTCGTATTATTCAGTAAATAATTGAAAGAAATCACATACTCCAGATAATCACATATAAATGATATTTAAATATTCAGAACACATATCTAAATACTTAAATAAGAAATCTAAATACCTTGATATTATACTTAAATATTCATAAGACATATCTAAATACCTCTAAATACCCGAACACATCTATAAGTACCTAAAAAGAAATCTAAATACCTAAATATTATACTTAAATACTCAGAACACATATCTAATTACCCAGAACAAATATATAAAAATACCCTGAACACATCTATAAATACCTAAATAAGAAATCTAAATACCTAAATACATAAGAACAGATATCTAAATACCCAAAACACATATCTAAATACATAAGTAAAAAAATCTAAATACATAGATAATATATATAACTGCCATGACATATATCTAAATACCTAGAACACATGTCTAAATATATAAGGAAGAAATCTAAATACATAGAATATATATCTAAATACCTAGAATAAATATCTAAACACCCGAAATAAAATATCTAAATACCCAAAATACATATCTAAATACTCAAAACACATATCTAAATTCCTAAGTACGAAATCTAAATATATAGATATTATATCTAATTATATATAATATATTATTATGCATACATGACACATATCTTTGATGTTGAACATAAATTAGAATGTTGTGATATTGAATTTATTATTAGGTTAATAAAATTATATAAACATATTTTAAAGTATACTTGCTACTTTATGAGAAAATATTATTTTATGAAGTTAAATTTTTCGTGTTATTCAGTAAATAATTGAAAGAAATTACGTGCGTGCTTAAATAGAAAGTTCGTTAAGTACAGTTGAGCAAAACTTTCTAAAAATAGAAAGTCATTTGCGGAGAATTTTTTAGGGATTATCGCTGAATGCTGTTAGTCCGTACATCCATAGTCTCAAACTGGGTTGTAAAAAATAGCCGCAATGCCATTAGTCATCTGATTAATCATAATCTGTATATATACCATTATGTAATCGATCCATTATTTTTTAAAGCTATATATATATATATATAAGCATATATTTTTCGTTCAACCCTGTTTTCAATAATTAAAGATTTTATATAAATTAGACTTTATCAACTTTAATTAGATATTAATTTTTTACTCAGTTGAGCATTTATAAAATTATATTACTATTTCTAATTATTGAAAGTAATATGAATTCAGATATTTAATTTTTATTTATCATTTCTAAAATAAAATTAAGACACAAAATACAATAAAGCATGTAAACAACTTATTTTATTTGAATAAATAATATTTTCAAATATTGAATTATGAATGTCAAATCATTAGCAAAAATCCAATTAGTCAGTCACATATCGATTAATCACTTTACGGTGTCTCATCCGTTTGTCAAGCGCATTCCATTATTTACAAAAGCTGGTCTCAAATGATGATGTTTCTCATTAATTATTATGTCCTAATTTTATGTCTGATATGGACATATGTTATATATTTTTATGATAATATATTATTGAGAATATTTTTTTAATTATATCCGAATCATGAATTGTATACATCGGCGAACATTTTTTGAATCATTTATTTATTACTATGTTGCAGTCATATTTGAGAAGTGATACATAGAGAAGAGAACATTATTTTTTTTTGAGAGCCTTATTTATATATATCTTTGTTAACGGGATCATTAACAAGTTTCAAGTATAATTTCGTCCTAAACTTGTCGTGTAATTATATATTGAAATGTTGTTAGGTAGAAAAAATCTACGTGATACATCAGGTAACGCTTTAGAAATTAGGATAAAGGGAAAAAAAGACTGAGGAACACTTAATTGTAAAATAATATAAAGTCAAATTAATGAGAAATAAAGACAGTGGAGATACTGATGTGACGCACAATTATGGCTATTTTTTTTTCCATATTGAACCATTTATACTTGAAACTATATTTTGTTAATACTCGAAGTAAAACACAAAAAGAATAACATATATAGTGCTAATGTAATGTTCTCTAGGTGCCAAAATGAAGACCATTAAAAAGAAGACAAATTTATACAAGACTTAATATTTGATATTTGAATAAAATATATAAGCTTGTAAATGATTCATATTCATTATAAGTTCAAAAAAGTTCACACTTAACATAGGAAAAATCATTCATGATTTATATTTGTACAGCCAAGTATGAGTTATTTAGTACACATTTGCACACTACTAGAAAAATAAATTTCGGAGACGCCTCTTTAATAACAATTGTTCAAGACAACAATTACTAAAAGAGGGCGTGACGGCATATTTCTGAAATATTGATGAAAGTTTCTAGAAGCAACCATCACTAAAAGGAGCCCTAAGAAATAAAAAATAGAATGACTTAATGGTTCTTTAAATAATATCGCTTATGATAATGATGTTTGCATAATACATATCATTTTTGTGTTATAAATTAGTTTTTTATTTTGGAAGCTTAACTAATCGATTTAAACCATTCAAAATTATTTTCATATGAATATATAATATTAGACCAAATTATATATATTTTAATTTTTTACTATTTTTCTAGATAGTTATAGAAAATCACCTAATTCAAAGTGGTGATGTTCTAACTACTTAAAAAATATATATATATAAAAATATAAAATTCAATCTATAACTATTTATTTATATAAAAAATATTGTGAACTATTCGAATCAATCATTTTGACTTTTACGATGAAAAATCATTTCATAGCACGCAGACGATTTGTACTATGTATAGCAGTATAGTCAAACTCAAGAACTATTATAAAGTCACCTTTAGTAATAGTAATCTTTACAAAGAACCATCATTAAAAGGTCCCCAAAAAAATAAAAAATAAAAAAACTTTACGTATGGTTCCTGAACCGTAATATCCTCTACAAATAAAAAAGAATAGAAATACTTGCTAAAGGATCCCAAAAAAAAATTAGTACTTTCAGTGAAGGTCTTTTCTATTTCTATTTTTTTTATTCTTACTATTAGTAAACTCACGGTCGCTAATTGAAAATTATCAACCAACAATATTTCACTTTTATGTCTTCATGGATCAATATCATCCTCAATCCCACTGTTTCTTCATCCAATAACGCTTTAGAAAGGAAGAAACCATCAATTCCCCACTATTCTTTTACTCTTCTTCTTGAACTTCTTCTCATACTCTTAATCAAGTTTGGAGTCATTGTTATTGCGTCTTCCTCTTCTTCTACTTGCTATTAATTTTTTTTTGAGCAAAATGAGAGTCTAATCTATCTAATTTTCAATCTGCATCTGATTTTTGAACCGTCTTCATGTTCATTTTGTTTCTTTTTATTTCTTTCTCAATAACTTATGTGATTGTATATTTTAGTGGATCCGTTCAAAAGTTGTGGAAGAGCTAATTGCTATTGTTTTTTTTAGTTTCTTTTCTATGTCCACTTTGTCAAATTCCCCAGCATATTTTAGTGCTACTTCTCATTCTATTTCTTCTCTTCCTTTTAATGTTTTCTTCTTGTTTTAATTTTCTTTATTTTTTGAAAGGATCGTCTTCTTAATTTATTTTTATTCTTCATCATTAATTATTTGTAATTTGTACGAGCTATTACTTTAGTAAGAAAATTATGTAAAATGAACAATCAAGAGGGTTGCTACTTTTTACCCAACAAGAGGGTTGTAGTCACACAATATTACTTTAGTTAAGAAAAACGTAAGAAAGAAATCTAGATTTTCAGTAAAAGATAGTGTAAGGAAGAAACAAATTTTAGTAAAATTACTAATAAAAATGAGCAATCCATATTTAATGTAAGAAAAATAAATAAATTTAGTAACGGTTCTTAATAAATTACTGAAGATGATATTCAGTGACAGTTTTTTTATAACCTTAAGTAATGGTTCTTATCAAACAACTGTTACAAAAACTATATACAACTGTTAATATTTTCAGTGACTACGTTAAACCATCACCAAAGGCATTTTAATTAGAACCACTACTTAAAAGTTTTTTTTCGTGATAGTGTTGCAATATTAAGTGTGAACAGTGTACAAAATTTTCTGTCAAACTACACTGATTTATTTGCTTTTCTAAAGCGTGATTCATGTACAATGATTTTTACGAAGTTCTACAACAAAGTTATAAATATATAATTTCAGCACAGTAAATAAAAATTAATATATAAATACAAACATTGAAACATATGGCATAAAGTGGACTCTCCTACATGATTGACGTGTTCTTTTCTCACTTGAAAATGAAAAATTCATATAATCTAAAGAAATTCACAAAATAATTTTATCTCCTTGCACTAGAGAGTAGAGAGTGAAAATTTTCCAGTCGGCATCACTAAATGTATGATTGATGACTTGTAGGTATTTATCATCAAATAACTAATGATTTATATAGAACTATTGTTTGAATAAAAATGTAGGCTTAATTTTTCCTATATCCTTCAACTCTTTTCCAATTTCTTATTTCTCCCTATACTCTTATTTCTTTCTCAACTCTTACTCTTAATTTCTTATTTGTCCATCACACTAGTCTTACATAATTAACTATAATTTTTTTCTAAACCTTCATAATTAATTTGAATAACACCAATTAGTTTGGCATCGACTCATGCAACACCTATCAGATCTGCTCATGGCGCTTTCTGAGCTGCTTGATGAAATGTGCCAGGCCATGGACGCGCCATCACATCTAGTTTCAAAGTTGTGACTGCCAACATGGTTGCCTCTATCTATGCGGCATTTGCGCAGTTCGATGCACAACATCACATAGAGGAGGAAGCACTCAGGTGGATGTGCAGTGACTAAATAACTATACCTCACCTTCTTCTCCGCTCGTGGATCACTCACCACACTCACCACAGGAGCCAATGCATCAAATCAATTCCAGTTACAAGGCTAGATATGTTGGTTCTCATTTGGATTCATTTGTGAAAACTCCAGATATAGTGGACAATGTTACTCAAGGTAAGCTTGATTTAGTCCCAGTTTTCACACCAATTCGAGTTCCTCAAATTAGTTGCCTTGAATTTAATGAAAATTATCCAATGCAATGGTTCAACGATTGTCAAAACTTTTTTGCAATGCATGACACACTAAATATTGGAAAATAATCTTGGCAACAATCCATTTAAACTGGTGTTTGGAGCTTAAGTCTGCCTTATAGGATCTGGACAAGGGTCTGATCCACACACCCGATACCGATTTCATACCAGTAACTGCTTCAATAACATCGTAGGACCCACGAATCACTCCCTAGATCGTCAATTCATTCTATTATGGTCAAATCAGCAAATTCACTTTTGTAACCGAGTCCCTTCTTCTCATATGCGAGTGTTGCATAGTGCACTAAACTGAAAACTAATTGCTCTACCACATTCTCCTCATCGAGAGCTTTCCAGTGATATATAGATTGGATTTAATTCGGCTTTGTTGCAAGGTTTCTATTTTTGATCTGTTGTCAGAGAAGAAATCGAGAGGAGAAGAGGCGCTGGGAAGAAACTCAAACTTAATCCTTTTGATTGCCTAGACTTGGAGTACATACATCATTCATTCAGTTATTCATTTTTCAAATTAATTGGTTGGGTTGAGAGAAGGAGAGAGGAACCAAATTGATTGTCTGGGCTAAGAGAAGAAACTCATGTTACATGCGCCAATACCAAACTAATTGATGTTATTCAAATTAATTATGAAGATTTAGAAGAAAAATTATAGTTAATTATGTAAGACTAGTTTGATGGGTAAATAAAAAATCAAGAATAAGAGTTGAGAGAGAAATAAAAAATAAGTAAAAGTAGAGAGAGAAATAAAAAAATTGAGAAAGAGTTGAAGGGTATAGGAAAAATTAAGCAAAAAATATAAGAGGTAATGCCATGAGTGTTTTTCAACTTTTATGCCGAACGTGCCCCTAAAAGCAAAGGCAGTTGGAAGGGAGTCAGCTAACCTCTATGAATTTTAAAAAATAATATTTTTGAGTTAAGTTTTTACAAATATGATCCCTTCTAGGTCTAAATGATTTGGATTTATTAGGTCAAAATATATATTAAATTATTAATTTTTTAATTATTATTCAATTAAAAAATTAGTTCGAACCCGATAAACTATTACAATTAGATTACTGTCTTTTTACAAAAATTCTACATCTGTCTCGATTAAAAACACTAATATTTAACAAAATTCATCGATTTGAATATTGAACAAAAAAATATGTATATTAAAACTTAGGCCCATACTTATTGGGCACTCCGAATTCCTCAGTAGAACTATTGTTCAGCTTTCATTATTTTCCTTCACTCGGAAACCCACATTAGAGAAATTTCCTAATACACACAAGCCGGAGCTAACTTAATATATACAAATCCTTTAAATAAATTGAGTCAGTCTTGAACTCATTTTGTTGATTGCTTCTGTGTTCTTCATATATAAAAATCATGAGTACCAGCCATGAAATTGATGAAATATTCAATGTACAAGTGAGGTGACTAGGTAAGGCAGAAGTGGCCCAGTTGACATGAAGATGATGAAATATTCACATGTAATTCATGCTTTAATTTAATCAAATGCCTACAGGCCTTTCCTTAAAAAAAAAAAGATATTGAAATATTCAATAGTACAATTTGTTGAGGTGAGGCAGAGGTAGCGACATGCGTCACCCAAAACTTGTTGAAACATCCCAGATTGTGACAATGATGGATATTATGTGTGAAACTAACATAACGTGCATTTAGTCCAAGTTTGTCCTTATCATGTTTAATTTGTGCATCTAATAACGGGGAAACATTCCACTACAATTCTTTATTGTAAAGTACAAATTTTAGACAATTAAAAGAAAATATATGTTGCATGTCAATGGGTCGGGTCGGATCGGGTTCGGGTCGGATAACATTATTTTATTATTATTTTGATCTAATCTGAACCCGATTCGATTAAATTCAAGTAAAAAAATCTTGATCCATCCCGACCCGATCGGGTCATGGGTCAATCCGACCCGATCCGTGAAAAATAATTAAATATTTATTAATTATTTTTATATAATTTTAAGCAATTAAATATTAATTAGTATATAATTAATCTTAATTAGTATGTAATTTTAGACACAATATTTTTAAATGCTAAATAATAATGATAACTATAATAATAATTATTATAATAATAAATAATATAATTAGACATATAATAATTTATAAATGATCATCTAAAAATGTTAGATTATTTAAGCGTTAAGTTTCACCTTAAATGTTATAAGTAAAAATAAAAAATTTAAACAGAATCAATGGTGAAAAAAATGATGATGTAACATGCTTAAAAAATGTAAAAGTTTAACTCTCGTATTAAGAATAGAATTGTTGGATAGGAATAAAATCAAGTTCAATTCTAATCTACTTTTACTTGAGCGATGATTCGTCACAATAATGAAAATTTGATAATTTTGAAAGTGAAATGAATTAGGTCTGATAACGGTGTTCCGCTGCGGAATTATTATTTTTTTTATGAGAAACCATATGCAGAAAGATTTGATGAAATATGTTTAACATACTGGTACTTAGTGGGGGATTATCAAAAGAAAAAAATATTAATACTGGTATATTACTTACATAACAGCCTTCTCAATTAAATTATTTAAGTTAATTTAAGAAAACAAAGCGGAAGGATTGTATAGAGAATAATTTTGGACTGTTGGAGACTTGAGCGGTGTCAATTAGTTCCACAGTTTCGGTTGGGAAAAAAAATGAGAGACGTGATAAAATAATTAGTGAGGTAAGATCCGTAAGTATTTTATTTAGGTTGTCAAGAAGCAATTAATTTGCGCAAGTACTTTTCCTATTTCCTTTTCTTCCTCTTCTTACATGACAACTATATAAAACAATACACAAACAAAGCACAACTAATTTAGCCCGGAACTCGCAAATTTATTTTAGTAAATAAAAGAAAATTAGGGAATTGATATGATTATAGTGGTTTTTTGCGAGTGTAGTCTAGCCCGAGCTTGAAACTCGGTACCAAAGGTCTCGAATTGAATTTCAAACTCGATCTCAGAGGCATGGACCGAATTTCAAACTCGGTCCCAAATGTATTTTTGTTGTTGTTTAGTTGTTTAGTTAGTTTGTTTATTTAAAATAGATTGAAATAGTTTATTTAGTTATTTAATTATGTATTTTTATTTATTTGATGATTTAATCAATTATTACGTTCTATTATTTTATAATTATATTGTACTAGCTAACTTTGTAACGTATGTTTCATGATTAAAATTTTTAAAGGTTTGTAGCAAGTCAATTTCAAACCACAAAATAATAGAAACTCAATTTGAAACCATAAATAAAAAAAATAAAGTACAATCCCTCGAATAAACTAAAATACAAACTATAGTCCCTGAAATAAGAAAAATACATCAATGCTGATGAAACATTCTCCTAATGAGAGACGGATTGTATGTGTCTCTTGGTCGAATTTCAGGGCGAGGACATTCATACCTTGCGTCTATAGATGCTTGCATCTCTGACACTCGGGTGGAGAGGTCGGGATGCATTCAAACGAAGAATGTTATGCGGCTGCACTAAATAATTTATTACATAAAATATGCTAAAATAAAATATAAAATATATTATTTTTCACGTTATAGAATTAAAAAATACTTATATCGGTTATGGCTCTCTGTGACCTATATTCATTTTGTGATACAACAAACAGTTATAAATACTCCATTTATAACTATAATTTATTTATAAAGTTTGCTAAAATTAAACACAACTATTCTCAAAATAATAAAATTTGTTCAAATTTTAAATTATATTATTGTATTCTAAAATACCTAAAATTAAGTACTACTATAATTGAACTAATTATAAATTAAACTGATTATAACTAATTATGACTAAAAAATATACTATAATTAAACTAATTATAACTAATTAAAACTATAACTAACCTAATTAAACTATAATTATCTAATTAAAGGTTAAATAATATAATTAAAACTAAACTATATTAACTACTATAATTAACCTAATTGAAACAAATCTATAATTAAATAAATTTAAACTATAATTTAATGATAATTAACCTAATTAAAACTAAACTATAATTAAACTAATTACAAATATATCATTGAAAATTTATACTACAAATCAACCAAATTAAACTACATTAACTATATTTCATTTATCACTATACAAAAATTCGAATTAAAAATGAAAAAGAAAATTTACCTTTGAAAATTCGACCAAATCAACGGATCGACGGGTTTTTTCAACTCTCCTCTGAAAATTATAAAGATTGGCACAATTAGTTTTGAAAATGGTGTTGAATTGAGGGAGAACAATTAATTTTTTTTTTCGATTGGAGGAATAGGAAAGCAAAGGGGAATGAAAAGGAAGATGAGAGGGGGAGCCTTCACACATGACAACTCAAGAAATTTGGAATCGAATTTTATTTTCAATTCATATAACTGAAATCAAATTTGAAACTCGATCTAGACTATATCATACAATTTTAAGATAATCATTTCAATATTTTATTTTTTAATTTTATTTAGTAAAAAAAATCTGCAACTCGTACAAAGTTGTACGTTATGCTTCAGTGGGGCAAGCTATCCGATGAACTATATTTACTTTATCCAAAGGGTGGAGGAATTCCCAGCTATAGCATCTAGAATCTTAGCTCGATAGATTATGAAACTTGGAGTGGGAGCTATTATTTGATGATTTCACTGAGCTGGGGTCTTGTACTCGTTTCTGATGACTAAAAAGAAGATGCATGACCGGATGTCAATTATTGATCCAGCTAGCCGGGTTAATCTCATCCTATTCGAATCCAATTTGATCTGATCTAATCCAATTTGATATAATCTAAAAATAAATAGATTAGGTATGAAATCAATTTTTTTTTACCCGAACGGATCGGGTCGGATCCGGATCAACCCGAATAATTATATTTTTTAAGTAATTTTATGATTAGTACTAACTAAATATTAAATATACATTAATTATACACCAATTGAAGTTAAATATAAATTAATTAATATTTAGTTATTTAAAATAATATGAAAATAATGAATAAAATATTTAATTATTTTATATAGATAAAGTCAGATTGATCCGTAGTCCAATCAGATTGAACAGATTTTTTTTTATTTTAGTAAATAAAATAAATAAATATAGCAAACTGGTCATCTCTCTCCTCACTTTTGCATAAATAGTCAGACCCGATTTTGAAACTCGGGTCCGATTTTTTTTTTTTTACATTTGTGTGTTATATTAAAAATAAAACACAACAGTAAGTAGATTGATCTAAAATATTACAACAAAAATTAAAATAAGCACACCCAGTACATTTGAAAATTGTAGGTGTCTGGACCGAGTTTTAAACTCAAGTACACCTGGAACCGAGTTTTAAACTCGGTCCCAGCATCATGCTATTATATAGCACACCAAGTACATTTCTTCTTCATATTCCTTCAGCTAACCATTTCTTCAAAATCGCCATTGTTACTGTTGCAAGAGCTTCAAATTGAAAATTTATTTTTCGATAGATCCAGGTCGATTCGTATTCACCACTCTCGTGTCATCAACGTTGTATGTTTTTTTTTTCTATTTGGACTATTATTTTTTGCTGTAAAATTAAAATACACTAACAATAGGGTTTATCGTTCATACTGTAGAGACGAAAATGTTGCTAATCAAAGTGTATCACGGAGGTCAAATCTTGAAAACTTCTCATGGAACGGATTACGATATTCAAGCTGCGTGCACATTTTCTGCCGACAAGGCAATCAATTTTCGTGACTTGAAGAAGCAGATTCATGCTGGTTTGGAGCTGGTCCCTGGGCAATTCAATATCAGCATTAGTGCACGGATCAACACTGCCCCAGCAGGTTCGAGTGGTTTTTTTATATCTTATTTGGGGTTATTTCTGATGAAATTTGGGGAATGATTAAAACAACAGCTCCGTACCACTTACCCGGGTATAAAACACTGGAGCTAGTAGTTGAATCCGAACCAATATCCAGTTCTGATAACTATGATCCAACTAGTATTCCTGGAAGTAGTAATCTAGTAATGACTGAGGAAAGAATCCACTCCCGAGCTAGAGAGCAGCGATCATCCCGTGTTCCACATATGGCACAAAATACATCATAGAGACAGTGCCATCAACAAAATTCGGTGTTGAAATTTTCAATCGTGTTGCATGGACATTTGGACCGTGTATTGTAGCATGGCCTTACTTATGACCAGTCTTAACTATCGATGCTGGATTTTTATCGGGTCGGTATGTCGGTAAACTATTTATGGCATGTGGTTATGATACGGAACAACAACTACTACCACTTGCATTTGCTGTTGTAGCAGGCGAGGAAAGTGTGGCAAACTGAGGTTGGTTCATGCAGTGGTTGCGTAAAGAGGTTGTCGGTCCTGATAAAATTATTGTTATCTCAAATCAACATCTAGGTATAAGGGCAATATTTGAGAGGCCGGATTTTGGATGGCAGGAATCAGCAGGCGAGGCTGTTCACCGTTATTGTACTCAACACATTGCGCAAAATGGGTATAAGAACTGCCATATAAAAAGAATAAAGGCTCTTTTTAAACAAGCTGCTAGACATAATAAGCCATGGAGATGCGAGGAATATACAAAAAAAATTAACAGTATTAGACCGGCATCTTATAAATTCGTCAGAAAAGCATGAATCATGCAAGAAAATCTCCCAACGGAATAAGTGTCCAACAGAAGGACACGAAATAACAGAAACCGCAATAATCAACCCGCCGCAACTGAGAAAGTGTCAGCCGAGGAATTCCATTATGAGGAGTTAACCCCAGAGCAAGTGGCCACATTGCATCAAGAAAGATGGGCACAACATCTAGACGGGAGTCTTAATCGGTGGGGAATAATGACAAGCAACAGTTCAGAATCACTGAACGTTCAGGATCGCCAGACAACTTCCGATATGTGCTATCGTCGAAAACACGTGGCACAAATGTGTTGAGTGGTTCTATCAGCGTCGACAAATTACAGCAGCTTGGGAAGCCCAAGGTCTGATATTCTCCCAAAAGGTCACCGAAATGATAAAATATCACGGTGATAAGGGGAGAACTTACGATGTCATACCACTGGATTGGGGCATCAACAACTACGATATTTTCAACAGAAATGGCCTTATCGGGACGGTAATATTCTATGCTTATATAATTTTTTATTTAATTTTAAAATTTAAGCAATAATTTATAATTTCTATTTGAAATAATAGAGACAAAGGGATGTAATAAAATATGAGGTTGAATTAGCCATGACGGGAATTGGTAATTGTTGGTGTCAGAAACCGCAATTGACCGGCATCCCATGCGATCACTTGCTTGTTGTTTGTTCATTCAGAAGGCTGGATTACACTCGGTACGTTAGTCCATATTATACTATACAGTACTACATTAACACATGGTCTGGTCATTGGCGTAGTTATGACAATAAACGAGATTGACCAATTTACAATGGTCCGGTCATCAGGGCCAGATCCAGCAAAAATCAACAAAAGAAGGAGAAGAAAGATACGTATTCCAATGGTTATGGATGAAATGGAGGGTCGTATTAACAGGCTGCCAACTCGAGACGTCGACAAAATCTGAATCCGCACACAATACATTGAACATGAATCCACTTTGAAGTTGCTGCTACACGAAAGAGACTACTTAAAATATTTAGAAACTATAACAGTTTTTATGATATAACTAGAAAGATGTCGACGAATTTTCATGGAAGAACACAAAGACATACTTCATACAACACGTGAGATAATGAAAGAGTACAAGGCAATGAAACCTGAATAGATATTAGATGAAAATATAGGTTATTAGATAATTGAAGCAGTATATCTTTCTCTCTTCATGGCTTGTTTAGCATAGTTATTTTTTCTTACTCCTTCTGTACATTATAGATCACCAATTGTGATCAATTAATTTAACAAAATTTAAGAGATAGAACCTCTTCTTTTACTCAATAAAAAAGAGAGTTAGAATTATCAGCCGAAGCACTCTCTTTATTCTTGTTATTTCAATTACGACTTGTATATCTATGTCCTTTGTGCAACATCTCTTGTAACGTAAGCATTTATCTACTTGCTTTATGGACATAAACTAGAAGGTTAATCGATCATTGTCCCGCGACCCAAGAGTCTCAGTTTTAAGCATTTTGTGTGAAAACTAACAACTCACTTTCTTCGTGGAAGAATAAGGCTATGATGTTATTTCTCTTCTTTCAAAATATATTTTTTTATAATATCATATAAAATGGTTCATCCAAATGATGCATTTAGGCATGACATCTTGTCTCCACATCAATATTAACAATTTCTTTTTTGGAGACTATTTGTGAGGCAAACTTAAGCCTTTAACAGGCAAAAGGGTCTTGCGAATAGTAATACACTTGGACGTAGTCTCCTAGAGGCATCAACTGTCAAATATATATATATATATATATATATATATATATATATATAGCATACCTTACATTTTTGCACAATTAGTGGACAAAACATCTCCGACTCCTTAAAAAGCACATCCCCTCCCTCTCATCGTCACATATATTTATAATTTATATTCACATAATATAATATAATTGAGTAAAATTAGAGTATTCTTAAGAATATAGAGTCACTTCGTGCTCTTAAATAAAAAAACATATATATTTTGATTTCATTCTCAATAAATTATTTATATCAAAATCATATGAGATACACAAATTATTATTTTTTATTTTTCATAAGTATTAGTTTCATATATTAAAGAAGAAACTAAAATAATAACAAAATAATCAATCTTTGTATATAAAGTAAGACATTTAAAAAAATACAAAATAAGTAATTAAAAAACTTTAAAAATAAAAATCTATATACCATATGATTTTGATATAAAGAATTTATTAAGACATGTAAATTGAAATTCAGAGATGATTAGATATAATTGAAAATACTAAATATACCCCAGTGGACAGAAATGAATTCACAAATAGCAAGTGAACTAAACTCACTGACTAGTCATAAAGGATAATAGTCAAACATAGTTGTACAATTAGTTTGAAAAACTCTCCGCTCAAAAAAAAATCTAAAAGTTTTAATCAGAATATATATTTGTTCTGCAATAAATCTTTTTTCATCTTTTTCGATTTAAGTGGCCAAGTCACCATCTGCCAAGTCATGTGGTCCGGATATGAGGAGATTGCCTTTTCGTATTAAATGGTGTCATAACAATATCTCACTATCTTTTCTTATTAGTCATGCTTGCCAACCAGGCACTTTAAAACTAGATTCTGAATTTATGTTTCACGGTCAGTATAATTACTAATTAAATGAAAAGTTAGTGAAATGAATCTTCCATTGTTCGCATCATATCATTTTTTTAGATTTTCCTTTATTTTATTATGTTACGTACGTTACTTTTTTTTTCGTTTTACTATTGCGCAAAAAAGAAACGAATTAAATTGAACATGAACTAAATGGGGCTCGAATTTAGTTCAAGTCAAGTTAAATCAAGCTCAAGCTAAACCCGAGCGAGTGCTAAACTCAGGTTAAGGTGAAGGCGAGCTCAATTATTATATTTTTTATATTAATTAATGATTATATTATCTCCGCTTTTGGATTATTTTAATTATTTTATCTATATTTTATTAATTTATAATAAAGTTAGGAAAAATGCATATATTTTAAAAATAAGTACATATTACTATATTAGTAACTAAGTAGTCTAAAATACATAAAATTAACTTAATATCGAACTATTATGGCCTGATCTGAACTATTGAAAAAAAAATATCCAACTCGATATTGGCTGAGAAAAAAGTCTAACCGAGCAAGTCGAACTCAAATGAACCATGAGTCTCAAGCTTTTCTTACCACCATAGTTGTAAGATTTTCCCATTCTAATTAGATTTGACAAGAGAAATAATTACAAGTTAATTGATTTTTTTATTGTTAAAACTTTTTCAGAAAATTGATGATATTTAAACTTTAAATATGTAAATTATCAAAACTAAAAACTAAAAGAATGTTTTGTTTTATTTTCCTCAAGCGCGCTTAATATTATTTATCATTTACGCAGATTATTGAGTATATCTAACAATTAGCAAGGTCAAGAGCTTATGAGCACACAAAAGAAAATACAAGTTTATAATGAAATATATATTTATGATCCGGCCCATCATAACCAGCACAATAGAGAACAGATTGTAAAAACTAAAAAGGCTTTTGGAGAACAATTATGTTCTCAATTTGAAAGTAACACATAAATTCCTGCAAAATCTCATGATTTTAAAATGTATAATAAAGAAATAAATCTCTACCGTCAAATAAATCAGTTTTGTGTATCTTAGGTGAACCACACATTAGCGCCCACAAAAAGAAAATATTCTTTCCTAAATTCACAACAAACAAACAAAAAATTATAAATCTTTTACGGGAAAGATTTACGCGTATATGTACAATAAAAACTTTAATTGATCAGAACCAACAACAGAAAACAACAAATATGCAAATCACAACTAGGGAACGTGTACAATTTTATTTATAACGTGATCTACGGACAAGTACTCATGCCGCCAAATTAATTCAATACGGTTAATAAATTAAAAATTATAAAATTTTATTTATAATGTTATACAAATATTATTCAACACGGCAAAGATGCAAGTCACGTAATATATGCCTTCCTCATCTATATTCACATAATATATATTATTGAAGAAACTATAAATACAAATTAGTACCCAAGTATAACTTTATTTACGTCATCAAGTTAATGGAATTATAATCAACTGTTTTCTAACGATACCCCAGTGGACAGAAATGAATTCACAAATAGCAATTCAACTGAACTCATTGATAAGTCATAAGGATAATAGTCAAACATAATTGTACAATTCGTTTGAAATAATCTCGGTTCATAAAAAACCTAAAAATTGTAATCAGAATATTTGTTCTGCAATAAATTAATTCAATATGGTTATAACGTGATCTACGGACAAGTACTCATGCCGCCAAATTAATTCAACGTGGTTAATAAATTAAAAAGTATAAATTTTATTTATAATGTGATACAATATTATTCAAAACGGCAAAATATGCAAGTCATAAGAAATGTATACAATTTTCTTTATATAAACGACAAGTATTAAATTAGCTAGGCCGCCAAAAAAAAATTTCCTAAAAGTGCATCCTCCTTACATGTAACGAAGCAAACACCGGAATTACACAAAAGCAACGCATCAAATTAACAAATATCAATTCTTGTTGAACCACCATTTACACAAATGCAGGACAGCTAACGATGCCCTTCGACTGGAGATATTTTTTATTTATTTAAATCGATATACTTTCATGGATGTTTGTACATATCGAAACAGTCATAAATGATTTGAGCATCGATCAGGTTTCCGATATAAGTTCAACAAAATTAATTGTACTGGAAACAGGGATTTTTCTATAATTTTTTTTTATAACTAAACAAGCTGTGCGGTACCTTATCTGAGAATTTTTCAGTACAAGTTTGCTGCATTCTTACGAAAAATTACGATATTTCAAAACATTTACAATCAGTTTTCATTAACAAACATGCATTGACAGAAAAAAGTATTGCTAATCAGATAATTCAATTTTTCAAAATTACGGTTACTGAAAATGTTTCTATTTACTTTATAAATTCACGGGTACGATTTTTTTTACATCGCTAGAACTCTTAGATAAAAGTATTGATTACACAAACTTCTCTACATGCACTACTTGAAAAAACTGATTCTCAATTTTTCTTTCTATAAGTATTGTTTCTATATCATCAATTTTGTGTGCCATAATATGCCATCAATTTATTTTTTAATTTATAATTCAAAATTTAACACTCAAATTTAAAATTCAAATCATTGATTTTGTTAACTTTATGGTAGATGTATGATAGTAAAAATTCATTGATTTTGTTTAAATCTTTTCATCGAGTTAAATCTATTCATATATAATTTTTCTCTCTACTCATTTAAAAAATGGTTATAATATACTTGAGGTGAAATTTAATCTTAAAATAATCTAATCTTTTAGTATTATTCTTTATAAATTCTCATGTTTAATAATAATAATAAATATTATTATTATTTATATTTTTTTAGCATTCCAAAAATTGTGTTTAAATTTTCTTTAATGTAAAATTTTTATTGAATATATTTAATTTTTTTATAGTTCTAATTATTTATCTTGAACTTTTTTATAGTTCTAATTTTCATTAGGTCAAAGTTTGAGTTATAGCTCTAGTTTATACAATTAGTTAGAAATCAAGTTCACAGAAGAGTGCGTAGAAAAAAAGAATTCATAAACATCAACATAGAAATTAAAATTTGTTCACAAGCTGATTAACCCATAATTAGCATTAGTGACTTCATTTATGGTTGGTTTAGGAGCCACCAACAGCTCAGCGAACTTCATCACTTTTGAGATGCTCTCCAGTACCTCTCCTGGAGTTATGTCTCCAGTAACCACCACCTTCTTGTTTTTCAAGTCCACTTGAAAGGAAGTTACTCCTATATATGTCAATGGAAAACAATTTAGAACTTTATATACATGCATATGAATTTATGTGTTTGTATATGAAATAATATTTCGTTGAAAATTTGGACGTTTCCTTTTTTTTTCAATCTAGAGACCTATTTACATGCCTGATCTAGGAGTTTATTTATACAATCATAATTACTCCGATTTAATAAAATAATAATTGAGTATTTAACATTGAGCTCGCCTTAATTAAGTTCTGAAAAACCTTAAAAAAACAAAGAAAAACAACAACAAAAGATCCAATCATATACGGGTGTCATTAATTATTTGCAAAATTGTCTGAGAACTAACAAAAATTTAATCAAAAACATATAGGTATACCTTCCATTTTTGAAATGTGCTTCTCAACTTTTCTCGCACAACCATTGCAATGCATTGAAACCCTCAATTCTACAGTCTGTAAGTGCAAAACAATAATTAACAACCAGCAAAAAGAAAATGCACAATTATTCATTTGCAAAAGTTAAATTGAAAGAAAAGGTGGAAAAACCCCTTCAATTTTGCTTTTTCTTTAGTTTCATCCGATAACTTATTTGCTGCCTGACTGCAATTGCTAATTCATGCACATCATTAATCAGGGAAAACAAAGATATGATTTTAAATTTTTGATCTTTTTACCTGAGGCTCTAGGTGGAGAGAGAGCGCCTTGTCCCCACCAAAGGCGTCTTTATGCTCCAACATTTGGTCCCAATGGCTCTTAAGCAATGACTTTCTCATAGACTTTTCTTCTTCATCATTTATACGACCCATACATGAGTTGCATGAATTTGAAGAAACTAATGACAATGAAAGACCCTCAAAAACCTTAATAATTAAACCTATTTTTTTCATTTTTGCGATCGAGTTATAGTTGAAAGTTGATACTATTTTTGGAGACAATTTATGATACTATCATAAATGAAACTTAGGAGGGGTTTGACAACCTATGAAGAGCTTAGTGAGAGTATACATGAATGAATTTAAAAGAGATGAAGTTTGGAGAACTAGTAGACCTACTTTGACAAATGCTTATAAAGAAAAAGTACTATCGCTCCTGTGAAATGATAGTTTCCATGTGACCAACCGCAAGATTAAAAAAAAGGATAGTTGGGATTTAATCGTTAAATTCTCTACATCAACGGTTTTGTGATAATTCTTGGAGCGGGTCATTCTTATTTAATAATCAAAGCAAAACGAATAATAATAAATGGTACAAAACAAAACTGCTATAGGATTAGCAAAGTGTACCGCTACCAATTTTGTATGGTTGAAAAATAGTAATATGATTTGTGAATTTCTTATCACCCTGCTACAGTACTGACAGTTGAAAAAAAATGCTGATGCTGTTATGCAATAAATGTCTCAGTGGGATGACAACAGTCAAGTTTCTGGTTGATAAAAAAAATACCTAAATATCAGCGAAGGTACCAAAAAGTAAAACCAACTATCAAAATTGATCATCAACTATATATTATATCGCTTAGTAGTTAAAGTCGTTAAACAAGTTTGTTCTTTTTGGTGTATCTTTTCAACACCAATTCTGTAAACTTGGCAACAGAGCTTTTATGTTCATGAAAGGGAAAACTAGCAGTTTTAATTATACTGTACAAGCGTTGGAAAGTAATTGCTTTTCTTGACTGCGTGCTATGAAAGTATGAATCACACTATTCACCAACAAGGTGTGGAGGCACAGGTAGATTGGGGCATTTGCATTCCTATAAAAAATATTTGAAAATTATGATTTTATTTGGAATAACTATAAATTACTAGCACATTCCGAGTTCTTGACACATCTACCCTATTTCCTAGCTCAATCCTTCTATAAGTGAATTGCTGATTAGAAGTATAGATTGATGACAGAAAGGAAATGGAGGCTATAGTCTTTCGACAGAATTCTAATACAAAAAGTCCAAAAGAATTCATATTTATAATACTGGTAATATCCTGATATTTGTTTGGTAAGACGTTGAAAAAACATAATTATGAAATAAATAAAACGACATATCATAAAAAATCTTATAAGCATTGTTGCAGAGCATGCAAAGTTGAACTTTTATTCCAACAACAAAGTTTCCCCTTAGAACTAGAATAATGTTTGACAAATTGATGGAGGAAAAGTGAAAATGAAGTAAGAAAAACAAAAAACACATGATTTATTAATTAACTGTACTAATTAAAGGTTATGATATTTGGCCTCTTGCCGTATTTTTTTGCGCAACATTTCCACACCCATCTTCTCATCCACAGCCAGATTGATCGCTCTATCAGCTGGTCGATCCTTGACTGGGTTTCACAAATCTGACAAATAAGGATATGCAAGTGCCTCAACCACCCCAATCGCTTGCGTGGGTCAAAAGCAAGCATCTGTAGAAGCAGATTAACAGCAAGAGGATTGACCGATGGATAGAGCATGTGTGGAGGGATGCTAGGTGTGTATGGCAGTGATTTGATGTACTTGAGAGCCCTGATCTATAAACCCCAAGTCTTCCTCTGAAGGTGTACCAAGCACACTAAATATCATTTCCAATTGATTTAAGGAGTCTTTGCCAGGAAACATTGCCCTGCGGCTGAGTAGCTCAGCAAATATGCATCCGACAGACCAGGCATCAATGGACGTGTTGTATGCATTACAGAACAGGATGACCTCTGGTGCATGGTACGGATTAAAAATTTAATGTTAGTTTTGTAACTCATTGAATTTGATTACATGTAACATTGTTCTCAGAATAGTGCTGTTATTTTAATTCCCCTGGAAAGTCAGTCCTCACACTTGAATATAAAACCATTTTTGTATTATTAATTCAGCAACCTATACTACTTAAAGACATGCACTTCACCGAAAGAAAAATTAAATGTAGTGGATTAAGATCAAATGAAAGGAAATAATTTAGATGTAAACTTACCATCTATTGACCATATATTCAGTCATAAATTCATTGATTTTGGTGGAGTTTGTCCACGCAAGACCAAAGTCACATATTTTTAAATGACAATTTGCATGCACCAGTTTCTTAGCTTGAGATCTCGGTGCAAAATGCTAGCTGAATGGAGGTACTTCAGACCCTGAAGTAGCTGCATTTAAAAAAATTATGACTTTGTTGTGTTTTCCATTTTTGTTTTGTTTCTTTTAGAGAAGGATGACACATTAAAGGTGTCATGTCTCAATCGCCTATATTCTTTACCACCTATCTCAAAAAGAAGAGGTGAACTAATAAAACAAGGTACTGCAGTTAACAACAAGTCGTACCAGTACTCTACCAGAAAGTACCACAGACCTGACCTCGTATCATATTGCTCACTCTAATTAGTTAATATATATCTTCATAATAACATATCAAACATGATTCGAAGCTAATATTGCTGCATTAACTAAAAATTGATATCTTAGTTAACGGCAACAGCACAAAATGATGTTGGGCTACATCTGACCATTAACTGGGTTCAACCAGTCTGCATTAACAATTTCCATTTTACACGTGTTTCCTTTATCTGTCAAAAGCATACTGTAATACGATTTTAGTTTTGATATTTAATAAGTGTTATGTTTCATGTAATATAAATTAATATGAAGAAAATGAACTATGTTTATTCACTGATAGTATCCAGTACCAGTATTTATACAAACATTTACATGGTAAAGGAAAAAACTGTATGTGAAAATCTGACAGAGGCAGCGTGGGAGTGTATGATCTTCTGCAGATCAGTTGGCATCAGTTGAACACAAAATATATGGCGGCATCATGATGTCTTTGAGCGCTATGATATTTTCATGGCTCAGCTGCCTGATTATAAAAATTAATTTACTGTTAATTTGTCATTTAGCTTATGATCAGCTCTTATTGCTTTTTTTCATAATTTTTTTAGTATGACGTCTGTGTGCTGGGGGAGATGTTAATTAGAGGCAAAAAAACCAATTTAATTATGTTTTTAAAGAGAAAAGACCACAACGCTAAATTAACAAAAACTGACCTTTTTCCCATAATACATGATATCCCTTTCCAACTAGTAGAACCGAAATGTCAAGACATGATTAATAATCTTATACCTATCTATTAGTACCAACAGTTAATGGTAAGTCATCCATCGTCATATTTATTTATCTTGACAATTAACAATTCATTTCTTTTCAAGAAAGAAAAGGTACAAAAAAAAGAAGCAAAACACTGTATTGATTTTTAGTTATTCTGACACATAAAAGCAGGCCAGGAAGTATGAACTTTTGCATGAAATTACATTCGTAACCACAAAAAACAGAAGTTTTCTTCAATAAAAGCAGAAAAAGTTTAAACTAAATTCTGGCAAACATAAACCACAAAACAATAATTTTACTGTTGACTTGATACAAAAAACAACAGTGGTAACAAAGAGTATACCTGAGAATCATCATTTGGCGTAGTGTCCTGAGTGCGATAGCACTGTCATCGAAGACATTAGTCATCTTCTTTATTGCTACATTTTTCTTCTGTTTCTTGATCGATAGCAGAACAAACAACACCATATGCCCCACTACCTATCGCCTTCATAGGAACATATTTTTCATCGATATGAAATAAGGTCCTAGACATTGTAAAAAAGTGTTCCCCTGGTAGTTCATGCCTGGCGGTGGTTTTACCTTTGTTGACAAGTCTTGTACCCAAATTTGTGTTGTTGCTTGTTGAAGATGTTGGAAGGATCAGAGGTTGTATTATAGTTGTAGTGGAATTGAGTTTTCAAGTTGCAAACTGTTAATTTGTAAATTGAAGATGCAGAGTCAATGTTTTGGAATGTCAACTTATATAGGAAAATGTTAGAAATCTTACTGCTATGGCCATGATCCTCTAGTGAACACTAAACATAAATTAAGTTATCTTGATCCATGTTATCAGTCTTCCAGAGAGACACAACCCCGTTGATCACCAGACTCTTTTAGTCTTTCAGCGATCTTCCTCTAATCCGATGGAGTGATTGAGAGAACCGGCGTCAAACAGTTTTTTCTCTTCTGGAACAATATTAAGAGAGAGAGAGATCTGGATCTGTTGGAAATGAAAGGGTGCTAGAAAGTGAGAAACTGAGAGATGTCCAAAAGCAACTGTATCCCTGCATATATATGGACGTCCATATAACAGGGTGCAGTTATACCTTAACGGGTCCATATCGATCCAGATTCTCTCTTAACGGTTCGCTTAATCGTAAAGTCGTCTATGGTTGTGTTCTCTAGGGACCAATAGCATAATTGTATTATTATCGACTTTATATAATTCGAGACCATCACTAAATCATAAAGTCATTAATACGCATTCTACACATTAAAGGGTCCACTTCTCATGACATATAATAAACCCGATACGAGAATTTGATCACTTCATTATGGGTATAATTTGACAATTCATTATATAATATATTTATTACATATAAGCCTATACATATTATAATTAATAATAATTAATTCCAACAATCTCCCACTTGGCTATATGTATCTCGAAATATATATATATATATATACCGAATTGAGTACTCTTAACTGTGTTGTCATAACTTTTGATGTCATCATCCAATTCTGTCCATTAATCATATTTATAAGGACTTTATGCAGTATTTGTCTCATAAAGCGAAACTAAACTAACACAAATCACGATATAAACATAACTGAATGACATGAATCATGAAGGGGATGTGTAGTTTGAAAATTACATGTAATGTGATCCACATGTCTATTTTCAATTTGGTCACCTTAATCAATCTGAATTAGAGGCCGATTATAAGCTCGGAGTGTATATAAAACTGAATAATTGAATAACTGAATAACTGCATGATACATACGAAATCACATAATATCATATAAGAACTACTGCATGATATCTGGAAAAGTATATCATATAAAACATAAAAAGAAATACAAGTACAAACTCCCACTCAACCTAATAATCCTCTGTAACATATATACCTATGTGAGCGACATGCTCATGAAACTGTTTGGGTATCAATCCCTTAGTCAGTGGATCTGCTAGCATGGAAGCTGTACCAATATGCTCAATACTTATAAGTCCACTCTGAACTCTTTCCTTCACGGCAAGGAACTTAATGTCGATATGTTTGGATTTCGACGAGCTCCTGTTGTTGTTAGAATACAACACTGCTGAACTATTATCACAATATAACTTAAGTGGTAACTTAATAGTATCCACAATGCGCAACCCTGTGACAAAGTTCCTTAGCCATATTTCATGGTTCGATGCCTCGAAACACGTAATGAATTCGGCTGCCATGGTGGAGGAGGCAATCATGGATTGCTTTGCACTCCTCCAAGAAATAGCTCCTTCAACCAACATAAAAATATAATCGGATGTTGACTTTAAGCTATCTACACAACCCGCAAAGTCGGAATCAGTATACCCAATGACTTCAAGCTTGTCTGATCGCCGATATGTTAACATATGATTCTTCGTTCTTTGCAAGTACCTTAGTACCCTTTTGGCTGCTTTCCAGTGATTCATACCAGGATTACTAAGATAGCGACCAAGCATTCCTGTGATATACGCAATATCCGGACGCGTACACACTTGAGCATACATAAAACTTCCTATCAAGGAAGCATATGGAATCTGATGCATTTTTAATTTCTCGAGTTCTATTTTTGGGCACTGATCAAGACTAAACTTGTCTCCTTTAGCAACAGGGGTATTTCCTGGTTTATAATTTTTCATATCATATCGCTTGAGAACTTTATCGATATATGCTTGTTGTGAAAGTCCTAAAATACCCTTATTTCGATCTCTGTGTATTTTAAGACCTAACACATACGATGCTTCGCCAAGATCATTCATGTCAAAATGTTTAAAAAGAAATTTCTTGGTTTCATGCATCATATTTTTATCGTTATTGGCAAGCAATATGTCATCGACATATAAAACCAGAAATACAAACTTACTCCCACTGAACTTGTGATATATACATTCATCCACCAAGTTAGGCTCAAATCCGAATGAGATAATTACTTGATGAAATTTGAAATACCACTGACGAGACGCTTGTTTGAGTCCATAGATAGACTTCTTTAATTTACAAACCATCTGTTTCGAGTCATCAGACTCATAATTCGATGGTTGCGACATATAAATGCATTCATCAATATCGCCATTGAGAAATGCGGTCTTAACGTCCATCTGATGTAACTCAAGGTCAAAGTGTGTCACTAAAGCCATGATAATTCTAAAAGAATCTTTCGTTGACACAGGTGAGAAATTTTCCGTAAAGTCAATACCTTCTTTCTGTGTAAATCTCTTAGCAACTAGACGTGCTTTATATCTTTCCACATTACCTTCTGAATCTTTTTTGGTCTTAAATATCCATTTGCAACCAATAGGTTTCACACCTTCAGGTAAAGGGACGATATCCCAGACGTTGTTGTCATACATTGACTTTATTTCTTCATCCATGGCTTTGGTCCATTTATGAGAATTCACACTTTCTAAAGTCTGACGGAGAGTGACAGGATCATCCTCCATCATGCCAACGTTGAATTCATTTTCTTAAAGGAACACAATATAATCATTAGATATTGCGCTTCTTCTCTCTCTGGTGGACCGTCTTAAAGGTACAGCTTCTTGAGGTTCTTGAGGTGGTATAGGTTCCTCATCAACATCAACATTGTCTTGTTCCGGATTCTCTTCTATTTCTGAAGGTTCATTGACTATAGATTCATTCACCACAGATGTGGGTTCGGGAACCAATGAGTCTTCGATATCCTTATTACAATTGTAGTACCGATGTGGGTGCCTCTCGTATAGGAGAATTCTGTGATTCTTCAAAGACAATTTGATTTGTATTTCCCCTCTAAACCATAACATTCTCAAAGAACTTAACTGTATTTGTCTAAAAAATTATTCTATTAGTGGGATCATAAAATTTATACCCACGGGACGTTTCTGCATATCCGATAAAATAGCAGCTAACAGTCCTTTCATCCAACTTCTTCTCTTGTGGCCTATAAGGCCGAGCTTCAGCTGGACAACCCCAAATTCTAAAATATTGGAGACTAGGCTTTCGTCCAGTTCACAACTCATATGGAGTTTTGTTTGTTGCCTTAGTCGGTACCCGATTTAAAATGTATGCTGCTGTCTTAAGTGCTTCTCCCCAAAGGTTCAATGGAAGCGAGGTATAAGAAATCATGCTTCGCACCATCTCCATTAATGTTCGATTGCATCTTTCAGCTACACCATTCATTATCGGTGAACCCGGCATTGTATACTGTGGCACAATCCCATTATCCTCCAAGAATTTAGCAAAAGGCCTTGGACGTTGCTCTCCCGAACCGTCAGAGCGACCGTAATATTCACCACCACGATCTGATCTGACACCTTTAATCCTTTTTTTGAGTTGTAACTCGACTTCACACTTGAAGGATTTGAATGTGTCCAAAGCTTGAGCCTTTTCTTTAATTAAATATATATAGCCATATCTAGAATAATCGTCAATGAAACTGATAAAATATACATAACCATTCCTAGTTGCTGTAGGGAATGGTCCGCATATATCCGTATGTATCAGCTCAAGAACATCCGTCATACGATTGGCTGTATATTTACGCATGCTTGTTTATTTTCCCTTAGCACATTCAATGCACGGACCAAGGTCCGACATGTTCAAGGGCCGCAGGATTTCACTTTGAACAAAACGTGTAATTCTCTGTTGAGAAATATGACATAAACGCTTGTGCCAAAGTGCAGCTGAATCCTGATATGTTAATTTTTGTCTGACATTTCGAGTTTCATTATTCAAGGTCTCATTATAGGAAGCAATAGTATCTAAAGCATAAAGATTATCCATAACGGACAGAAAACCAGAAGTAACCATATTGGAGTGTCGATACAAACTAAATTTTTCATCTCCAAATGAACAAGAAAAACCTAATTTGTCCAATGCGGAAATAAAAATTAAGTTCCGTCTAAAAGACGGCACAACAAAAGTATCATACAAATTCAAATATAAATCAGTTTTCATAAGTAATCTAAAATGCCCTATGGCTTCAACTTCTGCCTTATTGCCATCGCCTACATAGATGTATCTTTCACCATCTCTTGGCCTACGATAATTTCGGCAACCCTGCATAGACACAGATATGTGAGTTGTTGCACCCGAATATATCCACCATGTGTCTATTGAAACTGAAACTGAATTAATTTCTTCACAAATAAGAGAAAAATTACCTTTCTTTGCACGCCATGCGTGATAATTGGTACAATTTTTCTTCATGTGCCCTTCAGATCCACAAAAGAAACACCCTTTCTTTTTCTTATCCGGCTCTGTCTTGATAACCGATTTTTTGTCCTTGGTGGGTTTCTTCTGCGAACTTGTAGTCGCGGCATCTGAATTGATTTTACGTTTCTGTTTTCTTTTTCCTTTAGATGTGGAAGCAATGTTTGCACTATCGCTCTTGTCCGTCTTCAAATGCTCTTCCTCCTGAACACAGTGCGAGATGAGCTCATTGACTGTCCATGATTCCTTCGACGAGCTTGTAGCTCACCTTGAACGCCCAAAAGAAGTGGGAAGAGAGTTGAGAGACAAATAGACCAACATATCTTCCGATATGTCCGAGTTTATGAGCCTTCAATTTTGAAGCGGTATTCATCATTTCAAGAATGTGCTCCCCGACATTACTTCGTCATTGTACTTCATTGTGCGAGTTTGTTTAACGAATGCCTATTTCACCTTCTCATTCCTAACAAACCTCTCGCTCAAGTTCCTTAAGATAGTCCAAGACCGAGTGGAATCGAAACAGTCCCCTAAAACTTTCAGGAATGGTCATTTACATGACCTTAAGACACAAGCTATTTGACCTCATCCACCGTGCATGCGCATTCTGAACATTGTCAGGACTATCTCACAGCAGTACAATTGGTTTAGCCTGCTGTAACGCTATATCTAGATCAAGACACCCAAGAATAATCTCTAAGGTATCTTTCCATTCCTTGTAATTAGAACCCGTCGCATTGGAATGCTATTGATGCGTGATAAGATCGGTAATCTTTGCTGAAAAATACATGCAATATAACGAATCAAATGTCTGAATTATAATATTAAATCAAAATAAGGCATATTCCATCAACTAAGTATTCTCAAATAATAAGTGTTCTTTAGAATCAATTATTATTCTAAGATAATTAGACGTAATAATGATATATAACGGTCCATTTGATGTTAATTAGTCAACCTTCCTTTGGGTCAATCAACTAATCACACCTAAAACTTATTAACCATTACCTATATATTACTACAATTTGTTTACATATAATAAGCGATTGTTGTCTTTCCTTTGGGATAGTCCAAAAATCAAATATTATATGTATATCCTCCGTATACAAGTCTTGAAAAATAATTAACGCCAATATAAGAGCTTACTTTGATAAGATAATAATTTTGTTAATTATTTCAAAAAATATATTTTATCTGAAGCCTTCATAATGATTTAATATTATCTAAATAAATTTCTCAAATATGTTGGCTTAACCTAAATATCAATTCATGGGTTCATGCAATCAATTCATAGGTTCATGCAATCAATACCGAATAAACAACAACCAACATAATCAATTCATAAGCGAGATAGTATGACCCAAGGCATGATGATCTCCTTCGTAAGAATCCTCTTCACAAGCCATCATCCTATGCTTAATGTAAATCTCTCATTCTTACCAAATTATTATCCTAATAATAAATGAAAATTATGTGACATGCAAGCCACCAAAATAAAAATAATTAATGGCACCTTAGGCCGCTTACACACATCAATCATTCATGCATTACAAGTTTCACACAAGGCAACAGGGTCATACTATCTCATAATCCTTCTACAAAAAAAAGTTAGGCATAAAAATACTGAACGGGCTTCCTGGGGAAATTTTTTTAAAAACCGCCAATTTACATAACCGCCCGTTCAGATAACCAATAATATTTGATCTGATATGATTCAAAAATAACCGCAGCGGAATACAGATCAGAAATTCGTATTTTCTTAACAGAATCATGTAATAGAATAATTAATCATATACAATTCGAAAACTACTGTGTTGACCAATCAATTTCTGAAATATTTCTGGATTCTGATAAACTGATACACTTAATTTTCGAAACTGATTGTCAATCTTGATAAAAATTTATGAAAATTTCATATTTAACAAACAGATCTTTAAGTTTCCGAACTATTTATAAACTATTTGATTAAAAGAACATATCCTATTATAGAAATACGAATTTCTGAGAAATTTTTGAATCAGTCATTAGATCTTAACAGTTCAACTAGAGTAGGCTCTGATACCAATTGTTAGAAATCTTACTACTATGGCCATGATCTTCTAGTGAACACTAAACATAAATTAAGTTGCCTTGATCCATGCTGTCAGTCTTCCAGAGAGACACAACCCCGTTGATCACCAGACTCCTTTAGCCTTCCAACGATCTTCCTCTAATCCGATGGAGTGATTGAGAGGACCAGCGTCAGACATTTTCTTCTCTTCTGGAACAATGTTAAGAGAGAGAGATCTGGATCTGTTGGAAATGAAAGGGTGCCAGAAAGTGGGAAAATGAGATATGTCCAAAACCAACTGTATCCCTGCATATATATGGACGTCCATATAACGGGGTGCGATTATACCTTAACGGTCCATATCGGATCCGATTCTCTCTTAACGGGTTCGTTTGCTTAATCGAAAGTTGTCTATAGTTGTGTTCTCCAGGGGACCAATAGCATAATTGTATTATTATCGGACTTTATATAATTCAGACCATCACTAAATCATAAAGTCATTAATACGCATTCTACACATTAAAGGGCCCACTTCTCATAGCATATAATAAACCCGATACAGAATTTGATCACTTCATTATGGGTATAATTTGACAGTCCATTATATAATATATTTATTACATATAAGCTCATACATATTGTAATTAATAATAATTAATTCCAACAGAAAATACTTTCCTTATTAAAGCATGATCAAATTAAGCTTTTGTTTAGAATTTGGAAATAGATTTTAATTATATCAGGAGAGTAATTTCTTTAACTATCTACAACTTGAAGTTACTAGAGTGCTCGGAAGCTATATTTAGTAACCGAGATGAACTTATTTATTATCACACTTAATTAGATTGAGAAGGAAACATATTTTTTTACATTTTCACTGTAAAATATCACTGGAGTTGTATATTTGGAAACTCGCCGCCTTCTAATGTGCTACAAAATGGAACTTTCAAAATATGGAAACAAGTCAATTGGGAAAAAAGACTTGGTCGAGATGCTCAGAAGCCATTTTTAGTTGAGAACGAACAGAAATAGAACCCAAGTCTTTGGGATTGCATCATCCGTCAAATTAAGGACTCACTTATATAGGATGAAAGAACTTTCACCAGTGCTTAATTAAAAAGAAATTAGGAACTTTTTTTTAGTATAATTCTCCCTTTTTCGGTTGAAGGAAAAAGAATCAAGATAATAAATTTTTTGTTCTCTATGGGCATACAAAAAGAAAAGAAAATATCTACAGCACCATAAAACGAATTGTCAAAATATTGGACTCAAATGATTCTTCCCTTTTACATTGGAATAAATTCTGAAGGTTTATATCATTCCTTAAATATCCTCTTTATTTAAGTAGAATTAATTATTTTATCATAATCTGCAAGTTCTAAAATGTTACACTATCGGATTAAGATAATGAATCGACCATTTTCTTCTGTTTAACTAATAAAAAGTTGGAAAATTGGAAAAAGTTGCTATTCTTGATTTAAAAATAGTTTACAGATATATAACCATCTGATTTGATCATTATTCAAGAAATGGTACATATTTACGACCCAAGAATCACTTGGGTGAGACGATGATGGTACCGATTGCGCTTCCTTTTTAGTTAAGTAATATGTCAGCTCCCCAGCATTTGTTCGTTATCTGTCATCAGTCGGATCAGAATCTGTTGTCATAACAGCAGAATGACAGGATCGTGTCATAACTTTTGAACGACCTTATTTAATTTATACAGTTCAGATTCAGCTAATAAAGAGAATGTTTTTATTTTTATTTAGTGAGTCCCACTGTCATAGACCCGATGGCAGAGACCTACCATCATAAACAATGGCAGCGGATAAAAATTCGTCACCGTTATAGTATGTCATGTGGACATTTCTTTAAGAACTTTATTAAATGCTAAAGCTATAACTCGAATTTTGCTCCGACAATATAGTTCTCAAATAAATAATGAATAATATAAAATTTAAAATATATTTAATAAAATTTCACATTAAAGAAAATTTAGACACAATATTTTTAAATGCTAAGTAATAATGATAATTATATTAATAATTAATATAATTAAACACATAATAATTTATAAATGATCATATAAAAAGTTGGATCATTTTAAAGTTTAAGTTTCGCATATTACACACATTATTTTAAATGAGGAGAGAGAAACTATTTTATATGAACTTTTAAATTCAAGATGATAAAAAGATTTTAATAAAATTAATAGTAAAAAAATAATAATGTGATATACTGAAAAAAAACTTAAAAGTTTAATTTTTTTATCTTTTTTATATATTAAGAATTATTATCAGACTGCTCTAAAATATCTCAAACTTTGTGCAAGGCTTGCATTCAATCATCTTAAAAGGGTGGAAAAAGTTATAAGCTAACACAGAGTTCTGCATTTGTTGGGCCGGTCTGAAACTCTGAATAGGTGATTATGGGCCTATTTCAGATGCTGATTATACTGGAAGCGAAATTAATGTTATGCTTTGCTATCCAAACTATGCTATCAAAGTTTTCTCAGACCAGAATATTACATTGTTCAAGCAGGGCGCATACAGCGTACATACTATAATGATGCATGAGAAACTATTATTTTCAAGCTTTTGAAACTGAAGTCATTTAATATACGGTTTAAGTATGTATAAAACCCCATTATTATATGTTATAAACATACATAATACATATATGGATAATATTGATCATAATTGAACTATATTTCTGTAAGACGATATATTTGGAAATGGTCAAAATTATTAAAACAAAAAGTAATCTCCAAGCGATAATATCTTCCTCTTCTTCCTTTGACCAAACTGTTGTAGAATTTTCAAAAATTGCATGATATCATCAACTTAGACGAAAAATTGTCTGCTACGATGAGTATAGAAAGGACCAGCAATAAAGAGTTGAATACCAACTTTTGCACTAGTGTGGTTGCCTTCTAGACTTATAGTTGAAATTTTTTTCTGCAAAATCAGTTAGTATCTTATTTAATTTACTATATTTATTTTTTGTTTATTTGTGTTCTATTGATTTTCCAGCTATTTTTCATAGTGGTGTGTTAGCTATCCTTGTCTGCTTAATTAGGCAGGTGATCGTCACAGCGTGGAAGTATAATCAGATAACCACACAAGCATAATTCAAATGTATACATCTCTATTTTGCAAATGCAATTTCAAAATAATTAACATGGGAAAAGAGGGGACTAATAAAGCACAGAAAAAAGTGCACCCAAAGGGGGGGAGAAAAGTAGAGGGGGTCATGTGCTTTTGACTTATTGCCTTCGTTGAGTCCAATTTAACAACTAAAGATTGTTATTCGTGACAGCAAGTCTTTATTTCAAAATTTGTAATTGGATTCTTTTCAACTCATTTTGAGCTGAAAACATGCAAGGGTGTTATTAGTCCAGACTTCAGACATGATTCCAGAAGGGCAGAGCACATGCATCTCTACCAACTACACGTAATTGGAACAAAAAGAAGCGTATAAAATTGTATAGACCAAACAATAAAAAAGGACATGATTGATTTGGATGATTTGTGCCTTATTTAATCATCTCTCATAGACCATATTAGGTCAGATGTTTAAAATTTTGAGCCAATTACCTCATTGATATCTGAACTCTTAAAGGACTTTGAGAGCCAATTACCTCATTGACTGGGAATCCATATCAGTATAAAAATTGATACATTGGGGTTTGCGTTTGTAATAACTCAAAAAGTTTGTTCATTGCGTGTACGCTGGTAATTCATTGATATATAAAAGAACACTTTGTTTTAATTAATTAGGTTGTAAAGTAAATTGGGCTATTATAGGATACCTTCTAAAGATGATGTATCTATTCTATTTCAAATAGGACGGAACTAAGATAGGCGTTAGCCGGTGTCCTGGAATCGCCTCAGTTCACTTAAAAATAAATATCATATGATAAAAAATAATTTTTTTTGACCGAAACATTCTATTTATTTGAATCAGATATCCCCTATCGATCGTTTCTGGTCCTTGATTTCAAATGACCAACATTTATGGACAACTAATAACAGTACAGAAACAACTAAGGTAGCTGAAAGCGAACATACCATGTTTCTTGTTTTCTATTGAGTGCTGGTTTGCCTTAGCAACGAAATTCGGAAAATACTTGTATGATGCTCTTGGATTGTTGAAACTTTTATATATTCTGACATCAATCTGCTAGGAAAATATTACTATATCGAATCATTCAACGTGAGAGAAACTAGGATACTTTTCATACAGGAAATTTGATAAATTTATAGTTGTGTTCTCAAAATTTTAGCGTTCCAACTGATTTTATATATGTCCATCATTTCAATTGTATGCGTGTGATGCTTCTAAATTCCAATCTCGTAAGAATCAAACTAAATTAAAAGTTAATGTTACAATATCAAAATTAACTACACCAGTGTTTATAAAGACAAAAATTCACGACAAAGTTAATGCACAGTTTAATTCAGCAAGAAATGAAGAAATATATATAAAACAAGTAAGAAAAAGAAGGAGAAATCAAAAATTACAATCCACATCAGAGTCTCTACCTGTATCACAAACCCCTATACAATCTCTGTAGCTTTAACTGATTCTATCATACTTTGATATTTCATATCTTTTAGCATCCATTTATTCACAAATGAAGTATTTAGTAACACAAATGGGGGAAAAAAGGTAATCTGAATTTAATTTCCCTCGTACTTCCTTCCTGAAAGCAGAAAGGGAGGTATTAACGTGACAGGCACAGCCAAATGGAATGATAAGAGAATCATGTCTTGATAATAGCCGAGGTAAATTTAAAATGGAAAATGTCTCAAAGAATTAATTAAGGTGAAGGTTCTTTTCCTGTTGGTGGCGGCGGAGATCCATAATGCCATACAGGAATAACAAGTTGAGGAGGCGGAGGCGGGGAAAGATACCGATCTTCTGGAGATACCTCTGAGTATGGTGGTGGAGGCGGAGATAAGTACCGGTCTTCTGGTGACACTTCTGAGTAAGGCGGTGGCGGTGGTGCTGACTCACTACATGGAGTTGGTGATGGGGGAGGTGGTGATGGTGGGGGTGGTGAAGGTGGAGGAGGGGATGGTGGTGGTGGTGACGGTGGCGGAGGTGAAGGTGGAGGTGGGGAAGGTGGAGGAGGTGAAGGTGGAGGTGGTGATGGTGGAGGAGGTGATGGGGGTGGAGGTGATGGTGGAGGAGGTGAAGGTGGAGGAGGTGATGGTGGAGGTGGGGAAGGTGGAGGAGGTGATGGTGGAGGTGGGGAAGGAGGAGGAGGTGATGGTGGAGGTGGGGAAGGAGGAGGAGGTGATGGTGGAGGCGGGGATGGTGGGGGAGGAGATGGTGGCGGTGGAGGTGGTGAAGGAAGCACAAACTTCTTACAGTTAAAGGAGTCACAATTAACATGTTGGATGCTGTTATAGTACTGGCACTGTTTCTCAGTCCGTTGTTTTGGCTGCCACGGGATGCAATTCCTTTGATCTGAGTATGATTGGAGATGATGACATATCGCAGGCTCTTCGGTGAAGAAGTTGTACGATGCTGTGAAATTCTTCAGGTTTGGCAGATGGCAGATAGACTCTGGTATGGATCCTGAGAGCATGTTGTGTGCAACGTCGAGCTGCTCGATTTTCTGTAAACCACCGAAATACTCCGGTAAATTGCCCATCAACTTGTTGAACGAGACATCGAGCACAGTGAGCTCTTTGAGCAAACCGAACTCAGGAGGAATGCAAGAGCTGAGGCCGCAATTCATGAGAATTATCTCGTTCAATGTCTTCGACATGTTTGCTATGCCAGCTGGCAGACACCCACTGAATTTGTTGTTGGCCAGCACAAGCACTGACACTGGCGAATTGCCAATGTTGTCTGGTATCTGGAACTGGAACCTGTTGCTGTTTATGAACAATGCATCGAGGGGCAGGTCAAACAACTCCTTTGGCACGGCTCCCTCGAACTCGTTGAATCTTAAGTCGAGGTACTTGAGCGAAGGGAGACGAAGAAGCAGCTCAGGGAATTTGCCTACGAACCGGTTGTTGCTGAGGTCAAGCTCGTGAAGTAACTTCAACTGCTCGAACTTGTGCGGCAATGTGCCACAAAACCGGTTTGAGTTGACATGGAGCAGGGTTAAGTCAACCAAGAGGCCGAGTTCCTCTGGAAGGTAACCGGCAATGTCACCATGGTTGAGGTCTATGCCGGCAACCACGGTGAAGTATGAGTCATAGGGAGCTGGTGCACAATAGACCCTCGAGTAGTTGCACACATCGGGACCCACCCAATTGGCGGTCAGATTGTATGGGTCGGAAAGGATAGCATGCTTCCATGCTTGTAAGGCAATGTAGGCATCTTTTAGGTGTGGATTGGCAAACTGATAGCTGGGGTCCACATATACATACTCGCCACGGTCACCATGTTCATCAAGGTAGTAAAGAAGCTGCCGGCGACGAATATGGCCGACCTCAGCATTGGTCAGTCCATGACTAACGAATGCTGAGGCAGAAGGAAGGAGGATACCAAGAAGAAGAACAAGAACAGGAGGCCAGAACAAGGCCTGCTTTTTGTTCTTCCTCATTGTCTCATTGTCAGAACTCAGAAGTGGGATGGTTTGGAAACAAAGAGGGAGGTGCTCAGGTTTGTTCTTGGAATGAGAAGAGAAGAACAGCTCTGAGTTTGAAAAGGAGCCAATGAGGGAAAATAAACGAGAGGGGACAACTATATCACAGCTCAAGCGAGAATAAATTAATCCGTGATGGACGGCTTGGATGTTAGTTAGAACTTAGAAGAGGAAAAAAGAAGATGGAATGATGATTCTCAATTTCTCATTCAAACATTATTTATCAGTGAGTTGCGCTCCATAACTTGGCATTTAGAATTATTTATTGGAATTAAAGGTAAGAAGTCTTTGTTGGGCCGCTTGGGATCCTATTCGGACGTTCAAAGTTTGGAAGGTACAAAGATTGGAATATCATATCAGGAATAAAATTTTGGAATAGGCTTAGAATAGAGAGGGGGCCCCGTAGAACGTGTATACATCTAACGCGCTTGGTGGGAAACCACTCTAATCAAGCAATTATATTATTTTTCGGTTCTGTTTTTTATACTTGCATTCAATTATTTGATTTTTTTTTGGCGCCGACCTATTGTATAATATTTTTTCTTATTTGTTTAATACTTTTTCTAAGTCTCCCACCGCTTTGTTGCTTTTGTTACTTGCTTTTATTTTCAAAATTTCATGAATGCTAAAGATTTTCGTCGTGTGAATATTACATTAATTGAGAACTTTTTTACGAATTTAATATAACTTGTGTGTGCATAGTACGTATTAATTAAGAATTGTCTCTTACGAATATTTTGTGAGAAAAATTAGGGTCATTCCCCTATTTTATGTTAACTGAAAGACTGTTCAAATGTAAAATAAATGAAAATGGAATAAAATAACTATCTGACGGGATATGAGATTGAAAGGCATAAAGGTTGAATGATGGTAAAAAAGTTGTTCTTACGAATATAATTTGTTTTTTTTTTAAGTAGGTTTTGCCTGCTCTAGTTTGTTTTTAAAAAATAAACGGAGTTACCTACTAAAAGAGAGGAAGTTGATATATATATAGAGAGATAGTTTGGCTACGGTGTTACGCGTAGTACGGATGACTCGTGTGCTATAGATTGTTTCTCCGTCCTTAAAGTTTAAACAGTCGATCCGACCAGTTAACATAATCTAGTTTGGCCGGTTGGATCGACCATTTAAAATTTGAAGACAGAGAAACGGTCCGTAGCACACGGATCATTTGTGATACGCGTAGTACCGTAGCCAATATATATATATATATATATATATATATATATATATATATATATATATAGAGAGAGAGAGAGAGAGAGAGAGAGAGTCCGACTATGGTGCTTTGCAAAGCACATAGGCGCTGTGTGCTTTGCGCTCTATTCTTAATTTTAAGTCAGAAATGACCGATCTGAACCGTTCAATCTAATCTTCATATTAAAATATATTAGTAAACCAAATTTTATATATTTTTTAAAATTTTTGCTATTTTTTCTGGTGAGGAGAAAAATGACTTTATTTGAGAATTCTGGTACATCCAAAAATGATGATTTTCCCCCTTTCCAAAAAATATAAAATTTGGTTTACTAATAGATTTGGATATGGAGATTAGATTGAGCCGTTTGGATCAATCATTTCTGACTTAAAATTAATAATAGAACGCAAAGCACACAACGCTCTTGTACTTTGCAAAGCACCATAGCCTAATTATATATATATATATATATATATATATATATATAGAGAGAGAGAGAGAGAGAGAGAGTTTAGCTACGGTGATTCCATAAATATTTCGGCCAAGTGCTTATGGCTCGAATTTTAAAATTTTGCTCTCGAAATTTTAAATTAAATAACTCAAAAAAAATTATATCATAATCTTATAGATTATCAATTTTCATCATGTTTGGAGTTAGTTTACTATACTTAATGATTTTTAAAAGATAGCAATATTTGACCTATAAAAATGGATATTTTTAATTATTTTTAGAGTCATTTTTCAAAAATTATTATGCATAGTAAACTAACTCTAAATTTCATGAAAATTGATAATCTATAAGATTATGATATGAAGAATATTTTGAGATATTTAAATTAAAATTTCGAGCACAGAATTTTGAAATTCGAGCCATTAGTATTTTCAGCTCGAAATACTTATGGAATCACCGTAGTCAATCCCTATATATATATAAAGTTAGCACGGATGGTCAGTGTGTTATAGACTGTTTCTCCATCTTCAAAGTTCAAATGATCGATCCGACCGGTTGTAATATTTTGCATATGAAAAATCTAATTGGGGACTAAATTTTATATTTTTTAGAATTTTTTTACTATTTTTTAAGATGGCTAGAAAATCACTTGATTTAATTATTATGAGCCATTCAAAAGGTGTGATTTTCTAGTCATCTTAAAAAAATTCTAAAAAATATAAAATTTAGTTCCCAACTAGATTTTCATATATAAAATATTTTTATCAGTCGAATCGATCATTTAAATTTTAAAGGCGGAGAAACGATCCGTAGCAAATAGACCATCCGTACTACGCGTAGCATCATAACCTAACTCTCATATTCCAAACTCGTAATATGCTCATATTCTTATGTTTAACTCCTGTTAATTAATGTTGTAAGTGACATTATTTTTTACTATGCAAAATTTCTCTCCTTTCATGTGTTTTATGTCGCCGCCCTAAATATTTGGTCCATTAATTTGATTCCTCGTCACCTATCTTTATCCTCTATGAAAGCTTAACCGAAGATTAATTAAGCGTTAACGACTGCAAAATTAGTCAAAAGGAGATCGAGTTTTAGACGTACATTTCATACGTATATTTTAGGAAGAGATGTATATATGCTAGCTGTCATTTTATATATATATAGAGAGAGAGAAAATCTATGGTGAGATTAAGCTCACGAAAGATCTCCGTGAGCTTAGCTCAAAAAATATAACCAATTATCTTCAATTTTTTATTTTTCACTCTCATTAAATTCTTCATATTAAAATCTTTTGGGATACAAAAATTTGGGATGTTTCGAGTTTTCTAAGTCACTTTTTTAATTTTTGAAAATCAGCTCCAAAAATAATAATAAAATATTTAATATTTGTACATTATTTTCAAAAATTGAAAAGAATGACTTAAAAAACTCAAAATATCTCAAATTTTTGTACTCCATAATATTTCAATATGAAGAATTTAATGAGATTGAAAAATCAAAATTTAAAGATCATTTGATATATTTTTTGAGTTAAGCTCACGGAGATCTTCTGTGAGGTTAAACTCACCGTAGATTTACTCATATATATATATATAGTAAAGATACCGTGAGTTTAACTAAAAAGTACATTAAATCATCTCTAAATTTTAATTTATCATGGTCATTAAATTCTTTATATGAAAATCTTGTGGGATGCAAAAATTGGAATGTTTTGAGTTTTTTAAGTTACCGTTTTTAATTTTTAAAAATGATGTTCTAACATTAAATATCTTATTATTATTTTTAGAGTTAATTTTCAAAAATTAAAAACCATGACCTAAAAATCTCAAAACACTTCAAATTTTTGTGTCCCACAAAATTTCCATGTAAAAAATTTAATGAACATGATAAATTAAAATTTGAAGATATTTTGATTTATTTTTTGTGTTAATCTCACAGTATCTCTATTATATATATAACTTGATATTTTGTGAATGCATTTACACGTTACCGTAGTCCGTAGCATTGAATTAATTTATTGATACAGTGATGGGATAACACCAGCAATCATACAAGTTTTTCGAGACCAGGAAAATATGTGAGCTTTCAAACATTCTCCCATTTGATAATTTTTTTGTTTGAAGACATGGATTGGCTAAGGTGGTTATCACCGAACTTGTTTAAATGGCCATTTTGTCCCTGAATGACAACAACAATGAACAGATAATAAGGGCAAAGTATGTAAAATTTACCAACATATATATTACAAATTTACAATCACCTTCTTCAATTAGCCCAGTCGCTCCCGTCAAGCCCTTATATATATAATATATTAAATTAAATAAGTTACTCAATAAAAAAAAGGAACGCCGGACATTTGCGTAACGGTAGCGTGGGAATAATCAATTAATCATTCATTCTTCATCAATCATTATCCGTTGGTTGCTGCTTTCATTTGAACTTTAATATTTACTCCCGAGTCTGTGTCCCCCAAATAATGATATGGGTACTTCCATTTTTTTTAGATAAGTCTTTTTATTTCTCAAGTCTTCATCTTCTAAAAATAATTTTCACCCATTTTTTTATATAGCACGACTTCCCATATATATCATGTGATATTATTGTTTTACTATCAAAATACTTATTTCACTTATTTAAATACCTAATTTACTTATATATATACATAATTTATCTATCTAAATATCTAAAACACATATATAAATACCCAAATCATTTTTATTTTCTGAAACTTTTCTCTCTCTCATTTGTCACATGTGTTTCCCCTACAACTTATATGATGTTTGTCTTTTTCTATCTAAGTATCTGATTCATTTATCTAAATACTACCTCATTTATCTAAATACTCAATTTACTTATCTAAATATCTAGTTCATATATCTAAATACTTTATTCATTTTGTGATGCTTGATATTTTCTATCTAAGTATCTTATTCTTCTATATAAATACTTAGTTTATCTATCTAAGTACTTAGTTCATCTATCTATATAACCTGAATTACCTATCTAAAATATCTGATTCGCCTATCTAAATACCTAACTCACTCTAAATACCCACTTCACTTATCTAAATACACAGTTCATCTATCTAAATATTCAGTTCACCTATCTAAATCTAAATTCCTAATATACATATATATAGAGAGAGTGTGTGTGTGTGAGGCTATGGTGCTATGCGTAGTTAATGAATCAAATTTGCTACGGACTAAAAAATAAAGGTAAATAATATCTAAATCTTGATTTATGAATCTCAATAAAATAATCTCAAAATATGATCCAATATAAAAAAATCTATTTTTTGAATTTTTTAAGTATTAATTTTAGATTTTTTTAGATGATTCAATAATAGCAATAAAATAATATATATTTTTTAGGTCATTTTTAAAAATCCAAAACTAATACTTACAAAATTCAAAAAATAGAAATTTTTTATATTCCATCATATTTTGATATAAAGAATTTATTGAGACCCGTAAATTAAGATTTGAAGATGATTTAACTATATTTTTGAGTCCGTAGTAAATTTGATCATTAACTATACGTAGCATCAGAGTCTCTCTCTCTCTCTCTCTCTCTCTCTATCTATCTATCTATCTATCTATCTATATATATAGAGAGAGAGAGTAAAGCTAGCTTGCTTCTAAGAGCATAGAGCTCCTTTGTGATCCTAACTCAAAAAATACATCAAATGATATCCAAATTTTGATTTATCACTCTCATTAAATCATTCATATGAAAATCTTGTGTTATACAAAAATTTAGGTGTTTTAAGTTTTCTAAGTCACTCTTTTCAATTTTTAAAAATCAGTTCTAAAAATAATAAAATATTTAATATTTGTATATTATTTTAAAAATTAAAAACAGTAACTTAGAAAACTCAAAAAATCTTAAATTTTTATACCACATAAGATTTTAATATGAAAAATTTAACGACAATGAGAAATTAAAATTTGAATAAGATTTGATATATTTTTTTAGCTAGAATTACAGAGGGTATTCATGCTCCTAGGAGCATGCTAGTTTTTACTTAATATGAGTAAAGCCAACATACTCATAGGAGCACGAAACTCCTCTGTGATTCTAATTTAAAAGTATAATAAATGATTTCCAAATTTTAATTTATCACTTTCATTAAATTTTTTATATGAAAAAATTTTGGGATATAAAAATTTGGGAAGTTTTAAATTTTCTATGTCATTCTTTTTAAATTTTGAAAATCAGTTCTAAAAATAATAATTATTTATATATTATTTTTAAAAATTAAAAATAATGACTTAGAAAACTCGAAACATGCTAAATTTTTGTATCACATAATATTTTAATATGAAAAATTTAATGAGAGTGATAAATTTAAATTTGGAAATAATTTAATATAGTTTGCACTTTATAGTTCTTGTTACGTGGTTATCGCATGGAATCACTAGTCATAAAATAGCTATTTGAAATGTCAAAAGCCATGACATGGCAAGTCTTGCAGACAAGGTGTAAATTACCATTTTCTCAAAAAATAAAAAATATAAAAGGGTTACAGTCTAAACTAAATTAGCTCTAAATGTAAGTTGGCATTTTCTTCATTTTTTGAGATAAATATGAAAGTCTATTTTTTTTATCAAATTTGGGAATTAAAATAAGTTCGTATGAAATAATTTAGGAAATATTTGAGAGACATTTCTGTTACCGATTTTTTATTAAAGACAAAATAAAAAAAATTCACGAGTGTGATAAATAATTCTACAGATTTGACGAAACTAACAAGGACGGAAACCCGATTTCCGTCCCTCGACGGAAACACGGTTTTTGTCCCGGTCCCACCAAATTATTTTTTCTACGCTCTCTCTCCTCTCACTCTCCTCTTTCTTCTTCCTTTTTCTTTTTCCATCCCGCCTCAAACCGTGCACCATCTTCTATTTCGTTCACCAGACGCAAATTATGGGAACTCAACTTCCATCTTCCCATGGTTATGGAGAAAAACTTTGCAAATTTTCATAGAGAAAAGCTCGTGTTTGATTCTGGTGTTGCAAAATCTGACTCTTATTCATTAATTTTCTTTTTGTAATATTTTCAGAATGATGGATAGTTGTCGTGTAAAACTTGGAGGAATAACAAAGTAATTACTATGCTAGTCTTGAAAGCAATAAAAAACATTTTTTGAATTGAAAAAATCAAGGCAAAACATTCTTCTAAACACGAGCAAAAAACTAAAAAAATTACTAGTATCCAAAAACTGAAAAACTTACTAAATAAGACAAATTTAGCACTTCAAACCAAAAATTATTAATTAATCTATACTATTATATAAAGCATCTAAGAATTGGAGGATCCATTTTTTGTCATGATAATTTTTTATTATATCCATTTTATCATTCAATTAGACGGATAATATTTATTTTTGGTTGATCGAACGTATGTGATCGCGTCCATTGGTCTCCTCTTTCTCTCCATTTCTTTCCCATATATACTATTATTTCCATAATATTATTTTTTTATTTAGCAACCTTGTGCATATTTGGTAAGAAATTAATGGTGATAATATATGTTAGAATAATTTACTTTTCTTGCCATAAAAATCATGAATCATTAACTCATATTGTGAAAAATCTCATTCAAGATTAAATATAGTCTTTATTATAAGTTTTCTCTATAATTTGGTGAATTTATAATTTAATATTAGATAAATGTGAATTTTTTTATTTTATAATATTATAATATTTAAATAAAAGAGTTTGCTACAACGCGCGGGTATATAGCTAGTATCCAATAATATGCTCTACTTTCATGATTGAGAAACTTATGGGTATTAATACCTTAACTATATCAGTATCGAATAATTAAGCACCACTTGTATCATTAAGAATCTCTTTAAAAATATTGTTTTAGAGCATGTCAAATAAATACTCTTAGAGTAAATTTTTACTAACACACTCTTAATTTTTAGTGACTTGTTTCAAATTTTTATTGACCTCTTTTAAATTTTTGGAAAAAGAAAAAGGAAGGAGAAAGGTATGGCTGTTAATGGCATCTTTTTGATCATTTACCCGATTTGTATCATACCTAATAAGATGGATATGAATAATATTTTATTTTCATTAAATTATTTAATATGAATATAAATATGAAAATACCTCCACTTGTACTTTACCCTATTTATTGATAGCCCTAGAGAAAAGGGAGAGTGAGATGAGAGAGAGCGGGGAAAATAATTTGGTGGGGCCGGAATGAAAACTGTGTTTTCATCCGGGGGACGGAAATCAAAAAGTAGATCGGAATGAAAATCGGATTTTCATCCTTGTTAGTTTTGTCAAATCTACAGGATTGTTATCACACTTGTGAATTTATGTTTTCATTTTGTCATTAATAAAAAAATCGGTTCCTGTTATCACTTATCAAGACAATTCTTTTTTTTTTTTTTTTTCTCATATTATATATTTCTGAAAAAGAGAGAACTCATTGGGTGGGTTCAGGTTGGACAAAAGAGTTCCGTGTGCTGAAGGTCTATCTGAGGCAGAGTAAGAGGGCCCGCCATGTGACTGGGACCCACATCTTTGGCTCTTGTCAAGTCGAATTCGCTGCACCGCTCTAAAATATGAACGAATTTTGGAACTCTTTGGGACAGCTGTATCCATACATGTACTTGTGAGTTTATGAGGAGAATTGGCGTCTTTGAACCTGCCACTGCCAACAAAGAAAGCTAACTTTGTCGTTTTATTTTATTTTATTTTTTTCTTTCCCTTTCAAGCATGTGTTCACTGCTCGATTGTGAGAAAATTGAAATTGAAAATCTTCAATACTTGCTTGCCCCAATTTAAGGAAATAATAATGTTTCTATACTTCGATTTTTTTTTAATTTTTAGAAATAATAAAATGTATTTTGCATTTTCTAATATGATTGATAATTTTTCCCAGATGAAATAGAAGGACCTGAATAAAAAAACTCCGGTCCTTTGGGCAAAACCAAAGGACTTGAATGTTTTTCGGATCCATTGTTTTTCTCTTAATGATGTTAGTTTTTAAATTAATGATATCTTATTTGATGGTAACTAATCCAAAACCAAAGGACCTGAAATTTTTATCCGGATCCTTTGGAGAATTTTTTTAAGATTTTAAAATTTGTGTTTTTTAATGGAATGCTATGATAATTATGTGGGTAATTATTTAGATTTTTTTGCTACTTTAATTTTACATTTTATTTGATTTTTGCAAAATTCTGAATTTGGATATTTTACTTATTTTCTTATATTATTTATAACTCAAGTAATTAGAGAATTTAATAAAATGATGCGAAAATTTTAATTGAGATATATTTTCAATATATATGTCATCTGCAGTCTGCAAAAGATTTTTGGGGTCAAAAGGACGAAAAGACGACATACAACATTAACGATAAATGTAAAAAAAAAAAAGAGGTTAAAACGGACATAATTTTCGTTAGAAAATTTCGATCGAGATATATGACTGTACACGGAAAGCTTGCAAAAACATGGAAAGTATTATACTCAAACAGTCAAACTAGTCTGGATGGGTCTCGGTCTCTTGGACAGTTGGACCCCAAAAGCTCTGTAAGACATCCGATTTGAGGATTTAAGTTTTTCGGTTTCTGAATATTTATTTCTAAGTGGTTAAATTTTTATTTACGACTTTTTATTTGCTTATTTTTTTTTTTTAATTTTTTTGCTAATCTAAAAATAATAAATTATATTCAAAATATTTTTTAATACCTAGCTTTTGTGCTCACGCACAGATCTGGCGATCTCTTTGCAAAATAAAATCAATGTCTTATAATTTTGCAATTAAAAAGGAAAAAAGAAAAATATCCAAATTAAAAAATTACAATAATAAAAACAGATGTAAAATTAAAGTACCAAAAACTGTCAAATTAATTAATCAAATAATTATCATAATATTTTATCTAAACGAAATACAAATTTTAAACTTTAAAAAAATTGATCCAAAGGACCCGAATAGAAATTTCAGGTCCTTTGATTTTGGAATAATTATCATCTTCTAATATCATTAATTTAAAAACTAAATATCATTAATTAGAAAACTAAAGGACCTGGAAGAAAAATTCGGGACCTTTGGTTTTGTGACTAAAGGAAATCATATACGTTATGAGTTCGAATATAGAAATCCAATTAGAAGAATTAGACATACATATGTTTTAAGCTAACATTTAAAATAATTATTCAAATGATTCAAAAGTAGGTATAGTCTATAAAGGGCTCGGCTCTTGAATTTGGTCCAGTCAGTCCTTCAAAAAATCCAACCCTCATAATTATGGTCCCACCCTTTCTAATAATAAGAGCCGAGCGTCTTAAGAATCGAACTCAATTTTTAAAAAATAAATCCTTCTAATTTGACTCTTGTCTAATTTATTTTTAATGATGTGGCAGAATTACAAAATAAATTGATTGTCAGTGATATTAATGCTTTAAATAGAATATAAAAATGCCACTTTTTTAAACTTTATACCAGACTATGGATTGTGATTAGATTATGGGTGTTAATTATTGATCTGACCCCATCCGAACCCGACCTGACATGTCCCGAACCCGATCCGATCTGAACCCGACATGACCCGAAAATAAATGGATCATTGTGATCTTGTACTAATTAAAACTTAAATATATACTAATTAAGATTAATTATAAATTAATTAATATTTAATTATTTAAAATTATATAAAAATAACTATAAATATTTAACTATTTTAGTCAGGTCGGGTTGACCCGTGGCCCAGACGGATCAGGTATGAGTCAATATTTTTTGACTCAAATTTAAACAAGTCAGGTCAAGAAAATTAATAAAGTAATGTGACCCGACCCGACCCATTGACACCCCTAATTATGATTAAAATATGATGCTTATTCTTAAAATTTTATACTAGATTATGATGAGAAAAATAAAATGTTAAAATTATTCCGTACAACAAGTGAAGAAGAAATAGAGAAAATAATAAATAGAAAGTACTTACTTTGATGATGCCAAAAAAAAATAGTTCACACTTCACAACAGATTATTTTGTGTTCATATATTATTTTTTGAAGTTTGATAAAAATATCATATTATTTATTTTAATATACAAATATTTCAGAATTTCTACAAATTTAACAAGTGAATATTAAAATGGTAGGAAGTAAAGAGAAGGGGGAGAAAAAAGAGTTAAAAGGGATCATAAGGACATTTTGTTAATAAATTTGAAGGAAGGATATTTTGTTGGATAATTTTATAAGGGTCCTTTTATAAAATTATCCATCTTAAAAGAGAGAACGAAACACAAAAAATAAAGAAACAAATAATTCCTGTACAATAATCGGATGTGGGGTGTTCGATTTTAATGAAATATGAGCAGACTATGCCTGTTTATGTCCCAAAAAAAATATGAAATAGAGCAGTCTCTCTTTTCCAAATCTGTATATGTGTATATATAAAAACTGACACAAATATATATGTCCAAAAACTATATAAAGAATTGATAGGTTTCGCATTTTCACTCTTCTTCAGTACTGATGTAATCGCTCTGCTTCTACATCAGGAATTCAGAATCTATTCTTTTAGCATAAAGTTTGGGCCACTGCGAATTTGATCGGGCTGGATATTTCTTTTAGGGCCTGCTAGGCAGGATTTTTTTTTTCAGAAGAATTCAATGGATATGTGTTATCCATGACCATGAGTTATTTATGGGGCTGTAAACGAGTTAGATCGTTAATTATTTTTGAATCAAAAGTTTTCATTTGAGATTGACTTGTTAAGTTAAATGAGCTAACTGAGTTATCTCGTTAATTCTCATTTAATAGTTAATAATATTTTTTATGATATTTTATATTAAAATTTATATAAATTTTAATAAAATAACCAATAACAATATATTCACATGAGTAAAGATACCGTGAGGTTAAACTTACGGAGAACTTCCGTGAGTTTAACTCAAAAAGTATATCAAATTATTTCTAAATTTTAATTTATCATGCTCATTAATTTTTTTATATGAAAATTTTATGAGATACAAAAATTTGGAGTATTTTGAGTTTTTTAAGTCATCATTTTTTATTTTTAAAAATGATGTTCAAATATTAAATATTTTTTAATTATTTTTAGAGATAATTTTTAAAAGTTAAAAACTATGACTTAAATAACTCAAAACACTCCAAATTTTTACATTCCACAAGATTTTCATATAAAAAAATTTAATGAGTATGGTAAATTAAAATTTGGAGATGATTTGATATATTTTTTGAGTTAAGCTCATGGAAAGCCTCCGTGAGCTTAAACTCACAGTATATTTACTCTATTTCACATATATAATAATTTAGTATATATCATATTATAAATTACTTATTATACTAAAAATTCATAATAAAATAATATAAGTAATAATTATTAATAATTGATTCAGCCGAATCCATCCAAACTCAAACTTAACTAATTAATTTAACGAGTTTAATGAACTGACTCAATAACGATCCGATCCATTAAAGAGCAAGTCGATCCTGAGGAGTCATGAACGAGTCTCAAGCCATGGCTTCTTTACCGGCTCTAATTATTTGCTAGATTTCCACCGTTTTGACAACACAGTTGGGGTAAAAGTTTTCGAGTCAAAATCAATTAAATTTTTCCAAAGATTTCAGCATCGGATATCACCAATTTGTTGAAGTGCTTTCTGTATTGAATTAGTACTATTTCAGTAATTCTATATTGAATACTTCATCATGTTCTTTAACGAACTTGACTTAAAAAATCTAGATTGATTTTAAACGTCAAATTCAAATGGTTGAAATAAATCTACTTAATATATAGGCGATAGGTTTAGATAAAAAATTAAATTATGATGCAAAAATCAAGCTGTTAGAAAACGACCAAAAAATAAATGCATGAAATAATTTGACAAATTGACTTCATACTAATTGAATTCGAAATTTTATAAATTCACTGAAAGTGAGTAGTTGTGATGTAGATTGGTCTCAATGATTTGATTTATCATTTCAAGTCAACTTAATTAATTGATATTTTATTCAAGACCACAAGAAACTTCATTGACCTGAAGACGTGTATATTTTAACTGTAAAAATAAATTAAAAATAAATATATATCTTTAAAATATCTGACACATCTAACACAATGTGCAATATATATATTTGTCATGTACTAACATTTATGTAGTACATATAGGGGTGTCAATTGTTGGCCCGACTCGACGGGTTAACCTGATTCTATCTGAATCCGATCTAATCCGACATAACTCAAAGATAAATGCGTTGGGTACGAGTCTAATTTTTTTTAACCTGAATTGGTCAGGTCGAGTTCGAGTCAACCTGACCTGACACGATTAATTGTGTTTCTTGAAGTAATTTCACAATTTAGTACTAAATAAAATTTAAATATACATTAATTATACACTAATTAAGATTAATTATAAATTAATTAATATTTAATTACTTAAAATAATATAAGAATAATTAATAAATATTTAATTATTTTATACGGGTCGAGTACGGATTAAGATTTTCTGATCCGGATGTAATTGGATCGGATCAAAAAAATAATAAAATAATGATGACCCGATCTGACCATTGACACCCCTATGTACATATAAATTTAAAAAAGTTAAAATTATTAAAAAAAACTCAAAACAATAAGAAAAATATAATAAAATTTGAAAAGATTTTGAAAAATCATGAAGTACTAAACATATCTTTATACGTACTATATATGCTATATGTATGTATTTCTGTTCGATGTGCGTGTTTAACTATGTCATAAAAGTGAACACGCATATTTAAGAGCCCAATACATTTTAATATTTAAAAATATGATATATTGATACATGTAAATTTATAATGCATATTCATTCAAGTAACTATTAGTTACGTACATGCTCATGTATCAAATATATCAGTCAATTCACTACATCTCACCTTTTATAAGGATCAAATGGAAGCCAGCAAAATTAAACACTTATATGATAGTGTGTCAAATACGTTAGTCAATTTCACTAGAGCTCAGTGTAAGGGGCAGAGAAGCTAGCGAAATTTACAAAACTTGTGGGACTATCGAGCCGCTTTCAAACTTTGAACCGGACATACATTTTTTTAAATTTGTCTCTAGCCAATGGAGCCGAGAGAAGCTTATTTACTGAGGCATTTGGACGGTTGTTAAAATTCATCAAGAGTGAAAGATTTATAGAGCATGCATGGATTTAAGTGTAGAAGAATTTTTGTTTTGACAATAATGTATATCTTATTTGTCTTCTTCCTTGAAGCTTTTCTGCATTTTTGTGACATTTAAAATTTTAAATCATGTACTTTGGATTATTTTTATGTGCACCAAACAATGTGAGTAGTTTATAACAGTTCATTTCTGCTTTCCTTTCCATCATGTTAGTGATTCAACAAAATTGTATATACTGGTAAGATTGTTGTGTTTGTGATTGTGACAAATGTGGAAAATTCTAAATACTTTGGTGCCTGAGGTTGCTAATTTTAACAAAGCAAAAAGATCATCCGATATGCTGGTCCGATTTAATTCTAAACCAGACCTGATCTGGTAATTGAAAAATCAATTGAATATGGCCTCGAAATATTTCGATTTCAAAGATTTAAAGCTCATATGCCCCTCAATCTACAGATGATTTTTGTACCCAATATTTATTCATACCTGATCTTTACTCAAACATAATCCAGTTTAAATAATTTTATAATTCGACTGAATAGCAACCATAACTGAAATAAATTTAGTTAAGACCAATCTATAAATCATAACTTCAACAAGGATCGATGTACTTGTATTCCTAAAAATAACAGAAACCCACAGCAATTAATTCTTCAGCAACATTACAATCTGGAAGTGGGGCCATAAGTCAGAGAACCAAACATATCTCTGAGAGCAATTTGAATGAGATATATCTATCCTTTCTCTGAAAAACCACGCACCTACACAAATGGCTGGTACATACAGAGGAACAATTCTGTGTATTTCTTGCTCTTTCTTCTTAAAACCAGAGAAAGATGCATCAAACTAGATTACTTTTTTCGGATTGGAATAATGTAGCTACGAATTGTCCTAGCACGAAGAATCGGATTGTGCTAACATTTTTTTTTTCTTGGTTTAGATAAGTAATAGGTGCTAGTTGCCACGTTCAGGATTTGGTTCTTAACATGTTTGATGTTTAGTAGTCAAAACTACTTTTTAATTTATGTTAAAACATATAGTTTATATCGTTTCTAATTCATCTTGGTTCAGGCAAATTTAGACTTGTATTTGTTTTAGATTTAAACCTTTTATTGTTTTTCCAGCTTAAATTACATTCAAATCGAATTTGGATCATAGATGATGAGATGAAATCGAATCTTGCTTTTAACATTACATTCACAGATGACTATTACATTACATTCAAATCGAATCTTGTTTTTAACATCGACCTTGTTATCCTCCTCTATCTCTAACCCGATGCATACCTGCCTTGCATTTTATTTTGTGAATGAAATAATTTGCATACTTTAAATAGTTTCTAGTTAACTGTGTGAAGAGTACTTTTCAGTTTATTTTTGTTTCTTTCAATTAATTCATTGTAAATTTCAATTAATGCAATGTGCCTTGTTATTGCTGCCTGTCCATAAAGTAACCAAAATACTGGTCTGACAAAACAAAATGTAATTTCAAATTTCCAAAATTTCACAAGAAAACTCGAGAAAAAAATACGTATACATAATTAACTAAGAAAATTTTAAAAAGAAAGAAAAATCTAAACCTTCATTTTCTGACAGATAAATACAGAACATATAAATGAGCAAAGAGGTAACCTAAAATGGCCAAGCCAACAAGTGATCAAGTGATATTTATCAAGAGGATTCTCATAATCTTTCGCAATACTTTAATCATCTCTAATGTGATTAGTCCTGGCAAGAATAGCACCACCATCAAATCAGGAAAAGCACAGTAAGTATAAACACCATTGACTGGAGTATCAAATTGAAACATCCTAATGATTGTGAAAAAAGAATGAGGCAGAGATGTTCATGTCTTCAATCTAATTGCATATCAAACACCTACATTAATATAACACAAGAATCAAAACAAGTAATTTATCTCAAATAGAAAGAGAGAGATATATGTCCAGTTTAAACAAGTAAAGATCAGCATGACAAATGGTAATTGAAGCCGATGCAGTAAGATCACTCAAAACTCAAAACTCAAAACTCAAAACTTCTCTCAAGAACAAGATAAGTGTTAATCTTAATTGTTGGGTCAATACCAACAAAAATTACAATATTCCACTAACAGAGAAAAAATTAAATTGGGTCACACCTAGCAATCTATATCCTCACTAATGCCAGAGAAAGTTCAGGTCAAGAATTCCTATACCTGAACCCAAACCAGAAATAATATTGACGATACTACAATAGAATTTTGCAAAATACTTTAAATCAAAAGAACAGTATGATAGTCCCTAAAGTAGGATAAATTTAGTAAACCTTCAAGCAGAAATCATGGTTTTTCCCAACAGGTATTAATTCACAAATAAACGATGTTGCACGGGTGCGGGTACGGGAATCATATCCGATACGGTGAGGGTACGGCGATACGGAAATTTTTAAAAAACCAGGATATGGGTGCGGCTATATATACATATAAGAAATTATTATATAAAAATAATAACAAATAAAATTAAGAGTCAAACAGCTATTTTATTCATGATGTATAGAACCAGAAAAGCAATATAGTACAAAGCTCACGTTGGCCTAGTGTTAGGCGCTAGAGCAATAGAATTCTCTACCCCCCTTGCCAGGGTTCCCTACCCCTCACTAGCGCTTTTTGTGATGAAATTGAAAGAATTTCCAAGTTAACTAAGGATAGGGTGCGGCACTATCCGTGCTACTATGTGTGTGGTAGGCTCTATCCTAAGCAAATTACGAGATCAATTGTGGCTCAATCATGTGGTCATGTGTGCAGCTTCTCCTGTCCTATTTAAAACGTATCAGAAACGCACCCAAAATGCCATGTGGAGTATCGGAACGTATTGGGGCGTATCGGAGACTGAATCCGCTAGTCAAACTAAATAAAATAATCCGATACGCACCTGCACCGTATCGGGAGCGAATCTGTATTGGTCCCGTATCCAATACTCATTCGGTAGGGTGAGAGGAGTATCCGAGTAACACAACAAATAAACCAATCTAGTTAAATAGGGCATTTATTACCAAAGGATAACATGAGAAAAACACAACCAAGAAACGAAATGAAACAAAGACTTACTCGAACGAAGCCGGGTCAGAGGTATTTCTTGACTTTCACGTGTGATGCATAACCATTCACCAAGTAAAGACATAATTGCTAATCCACTAAGGTTCACAACCCACCATGTCAGAGAAACAGGCCAACCACCATATAATATGCATATGAAGAGGTGTATTATATATAATGTCGCGGAGAAATCTAGACACTTCTTTGCCCTCTCTATCACATATAACAGATAACCAGCTCTGTTGGAAACAACAGCATAAGAAAAAAAGAAGAAGAAAAGTTTACCATTTGTTTCAATTCATTGCTTGACTTCTGTTGAAGTACGGATTTGACTAGGATTAAGGTATATAAATGTTGATTTCCTGCAGTCTACTTTACCTGATTCCATGTATATGTTATAAAATGTTCTGGTACAAATGGTAGAATGATCTTTTAGCTCGAGTAAATCATTTTCTTATACCATGAGTTACAAACAACAAGGTCAGTAGTCAATGAGGTTTTCCTAAATTGGATACAAGAAGAATTACTGCAATACAGTCTCTCTAACTACCATTACAAAAGTCGAACTACCGCCAAATCATGTAAGAAATAACCAAGATTGAAATAAGTTCTACATTGTTAATAGAAAACAACAGAAAAGTAAACTAAAAACCATATGCTTCATATTAAATTGCAATAAAAATGGATATTAGAGTTACCCCGCAAGAGAGCTAAGCAAGAAAGAGGCAATCACTAAGCAGCCCGTCACGGTAGAAACAGTAAGAGTAGAAAAATCAAAGAAATACACAAGGGTCATGCGCTCGACGCGTGTAGCGACCAAAACGGTCATGAATAGCCCGACCGTCAGGTAGTACATAGACTGGAGGCAGACGATCTGAGCCAAGATTAGCCAAGGATCCCATACTAGAGCTCCGTAAAACATACCTAATCTATTCAATAATGTAAATCACCGATTTTGTGCTTTTCGTTCCGGTTCTTGGTCCCCAGCCGCAAACCCTAGCGGACAGAAATCCGCATACAAGCGGATCTCCCCTCCATTGCAATTCAATCAATCGGTTAAATCGGAATTGGAATCCCAGAAGAAAAGAGAAATTGTCGTGAGTTAGATTTTGGATCAGGAGAGATGGTTTGGTAAAGAGCAGATGGTGATTTTCCAGCAGAGAAGGAGAGAGAAAGAGAAAGTATGCTTCGCCTCGCCCCCCGCTGCCCGCTGGCGATGTAGTTCTTTCATTTAGGTAGATGAAGAGAGTTTTAGTTTGTGAACCGTCAGATCTTAATCGTACGTACATACGTTGACAACTTGGTAAAATAATAAAATAATATTGAATCGGACGGTGATAAATAATCTATTAATACCTTTGTTAACTCTATTATGGGGCCGATACATACGAAAGCCCAAATTTTGCAATAGCACTGTCAGAATTAATTAGCTATTAATTGGAGGACCAAGTTACAACCTTCTCCAGTGAGGCAGCACCGCAGCAACCTAGCAATTCTAAAACCCTTCTCCGTTCTTCTCCTTCCTCTCCTTCGTGCCACTAGCCCACTACACTCTCTCTCCACCACCAGATGTCGATTTTAAGGCGCACATATCAACCTCTCATCTCTCTTCGCCACCACCTCCGCCCCTTTTCAGCTGCCGCCGCAGTGGCGCCTGCCCCGTCCGACCCGCCTTCACCCTTCTTCGATCCGCTAGTACCTCTCGATTACTTACCGGGTTTCCCCCGACCCGATCCGAAGTACAATGAGAAGATCTTTTCCATACCCCGGGCCATCTCAGGAAAGAACATTTCGGGTAAGTTGAGAAAGGTGGGTCGTGTACCCGCTATAGTTTTTGAACAAGCGAATGGGCAGGAGGGAGGTAACAAGAAGCTTATATCTGTTGAGGGGAAGCAGATTCGCAAGCTGGTGGATCACTTGGGAAGATCTTTCTTTCTCTCTAGGCTTTTCGAATTGGAGGTTTGGTCGGAGTCTGGTGGGTCTGGTGAATTAATGGAGAAGGTTCGAGTCTTACCTCGATTGGTGAGTTTGATTGATCACAAGAGTTTATTTATCTAGTGTAATTTACATTGTATTTCCCATAGACGCATTACCAATTTTACCCAACTCACATTCAAGACATATAGCTGTTACAATTCCAGTGCTTAGTGTGTTACCAAAAATTTCCAGACCTGGAACAGAATTCCTGCCTAATTATTTATGAGAAAATCATATTATATTGCTTTACTTGGATCAATTTGCTTCGACAGTAGTATTATTAAAGTTAATATTGTTTGTCATATGTCAGATACACCTCCATGCAGGAAATGATGCACCACTAAATGTAACATTTCTGAGAGCTCCTTCATCAGCATTGCTGAAGGTAGATGTACCTCTTATTTACAGAGGAGAAGATTCTTCCCCTGGTCTTAAGAAAGGTCTCTCCCCCCACCCCCTTCTCTCTCTTTCGTTGAGTGAAGATAGGGATCAGGCCCTCCTTTTTTGTGCCCATGGGAATTTGAACCATTGTCTCTTTGAGGACATCCTGATTACCGACCACTAAGCTACTAGGCCATCTCTCTCTCTCTCTCTCTCTCTCTCCTCGCCAAGTTTAACTATCTTTTAGGTTGTTTTGACTCTTCCAAGTTCTCCCAAAAAAAGAAAAGAAAAAATCCCCAACTATTGTAAATCAGTTTTGACTGGTTGGGTAGGCGGTATGTCTTAACCTTAAAACATCACCAACAAAGTACCAGGAACCCCTGGTTTGATACCGAGATCTTAGATTTATCCTTAATCCTAAATGATGTTTTAGCGTGTAGAACCTGAAATGTTAAATTGTGTCTGCATTCACCACTAGTTGTAATAGGAAGTATAATGTAGGCAGATAAACAAAGTAAAATAAAATATTGGGGTCTGGGGTAAATTCAAAGGGTTTTGAACCCAAAAATTGGTTCAAAGCCCCTCTCATCCGTTGATTTTGCATCGAGATTCATACTTTTTATTTGTTCAAAGTTTTCTCTCACCTCTTTACAAATCTCGATGCAAAATAAACGGATGAGAGGGGCTTTGAACCAATTTTTGGGTTCAAAACCCTTTGAACCTACCCCAAACCCAAAATATTGCTGATGCATTCTTTAACATAGTGTATAAACAAAAGAAAAATAAAATATTGCAGGTGCATTCTTGAATGTAATAAAAAGGACGGTGAAATACCTCTGCCCAGCTGATATCATACCGCCATATATAGATGTGGATATAAGTGAATTGGATGCAGGTCAGAAAATAGTCATGGGTGACCTAAAAGTGCATCCCGCGCTTCAATTGCTCAAATCACCTCAGCAACCAGTTTGTACCCTTATGGGTGCTCGGGCATCTGACCAGAAGAGATCCAAATAGTATTTGTAACTTCATTTTACCTTTATTTGTTAGAAAAGGAATTTTGTTTTTCAACTTTGAGAGAGGTGGTTTGTTTTCTCTAAAATTAGAGGAGGGGTTTGTTATTCCTCTTTCTTGAATAAGAGCAAGACTATAAAAAAAAGGAATGGTCTAGATCTCGCTTATTATTATTATTATTATTATTTTATTTTTTATGCAATTAGGTCACTACACTGTGATATGCAATGGTTTTTTCTATCCATTCTTCAGACATGAACATTGGTGGTAAACTGATAGAGCTCTCAGTATGCTTCCGCATTAACCGACTGTGTTGAGTTTTTTTTTTTTTTAAAAAAAAAAACATACAAATAGCAAAACGAAATGTCTGTAATATAGTAGCAATCTCCTGCTTTTGTAAAATTCATAAATACAATGCTTAAATGGTACATAACGAGCTGTTAAAATATTAGACAAAACTTAACAGCTCTAAAAATTACCTGCTGAACAAATATTTCATTGTAAATGGGGACAATTTATGTCCCAAAAGAGAAAAATAATTATTTAGTAAATACTACTATAAAGCTCCAAAACTGTTATGATACTTGCTGGCAATTGGATCGCTCTCAGCAAGAAATGGCTTTCTACTTCATCTTGCACAAGTGTATGAATTATTCATTGATAGGTAGGAAAATGGGACCATCATGTTTGCGTAACTTCGGAACTGGAACTTCTTCTTCATCGATCATCGTCTCGTACCCGCTCTCTCCTTCGATGAAAATATCCCGACATTCCTCACTGCAAAATGGTTTATCCCTGAAAGCAAACACACAAGGAAGATGTTTGGTTACTCTATAAAAGAAGGTATTGAACCTTACCTTTGGTTTTCTCATCTAATTCCTTGTCCTTTTTTTTTTTGCCTTGCTGAGAGGGGTTGAGTTAAATTGGTATTCAATAGGGAGTTGGGGACCAAACAAATGAACATTCTGTTCAGTAACATAACTATATAGCAGTACATGAAAGTACATAAACGTATGAGAAATCCAAGATATATAAATACAATGATGACTGTTACATGCTTGAAATGAACTTTGCACATAGATTCTCCAACCAATTAAAAGGACGATGAAATGTAGACTTACATGTATATGTAAAGGTCTATGTCTTCCGCTAGTTCCACATTGCAGAGACCACAAGCACCCAATGAACTACTGCTTCTAGAAAGCTCCAGTAAATCTGAAATATTGCTGCTGCCAAAATGAGAAAGATCACTGCACATATCCAGATTCTGGTCTCCAAAGATATAGGCTGTTAATGGTTCTAACTTCTCAATATGAGGAATGCAAATTGAACCAGCCAAAGTTTCGCTTGAACTCGTCTCTTCTCCATTTGAGAAAGGAGATACCCAATCTTCATAAAACTGGTGACATTCATTTTCAGTCTGTGGTACAACATTCGGGATGTCAATTCGAAATTCAGCCTGTGATTGCACGCTTTTGCAATCAGAGTTTCCTTGTTCAAGACCTGATTCTGAATCATGTTTCTCAACAAAGCAACGTGTTTTAGGGGAGCTAATGTGTAGGTTTGAAAAATCAAGCTCAGTGGACCCAAGCTCTGTTTTCCATTTTTGTTCATCTTGGGAATAAGGTGATTTCGGGGAATTGACAAGATATGAAAAATCAAGTTCAAAAGGCGTTGTTGGGCTCCAAGTATCCTTATCTGCAAGCTTGCCATTCGAATTATACAAAGCATTATCACTAAGCTTGACAGAGAGAGATTTCTCAGTTTTTGGCACAACATGATTCGATGTGGTAGCCGATACAACTTGCTCCATGACGACCCTGATGAATGAACAAAAAAGATATCATTATGGGGCTTTATTGGTGTGAGAAACACATAAGAATTATAGAGTGCAATTAACCATAAACCACCTCATAATTGTTCTGCTAAGAACTTTCAATGTAATATAAAATAAACATTTCATCTTTCATAGCAAATTAATAGGGAATGAAATATGTTCCATGTTTTTGCATTAGCAATCGAACTTTTTTTTCATCAAAGAAGAAAATTAACATCTGTTTTAGGGAAATAGAGAAAGGAGCACTAAAAAGATGAGCGTAAACAAGATTAATACCTTTTTTTTTCAAATGTTCCTCCTTCCTCTTTTCTTCTACAAATGGTGAACTCTTGGGAAAAAAAAAATGCTAGAATAGGAGTTTGAAACCTCTTCTCTCACTATAAAATGGAAGTCCTAGAAAACTATATATATGTTGAATGGCGCCTCTATTATTGAAAAACTGAGTACTTTTTCCTATTTAGTCCTTCAACTTATAATTATCTCATTATAACCCTCATCTTTTTATACCGCTATGTCTATTATTCTTCCCATGGCTCAGTTTGGAAATAAATTATGCATCAACTATCACATAACACATGCTTTCCAAAATTTGGATGCCAATAATTCAATATGACATTTTATGGACGTTTGAAAATTATTTTGCTAAAGATAGCTATGTAAGCTTGTACTTGTGGAGAGGGAGATGCCATTTAAGGCCCCCATTGGTAACCGTACAATGCTAATGGGGATACTTGTACTTTTTTTCTTTCAATAGGATTGTCCAGGTAGTAAAACCAAATTGAAGCGAGAATTGAAGTTTCACAAAAGGAAAACCAAATTATTTAAGCTAAAATTTCTGTGCTGGCACAAGAAAGGGGAATGCTTAATATTTTGCTTATGATTTCTTAATAATAATGTTATATTACATAAATGAGATGCAATGCTGCTAATAGTTAAAGGAGTTTGTGAATTTCAATAATACAATTAAATGCATGACCTTTTTGTATTAATCAATAATATATATCAAAGAACCGTAAATTATGTTTTCTACTTTTCTGTTCAAAAAAACTGTAAAAAGGAAAAAGAAATAAAAAAAATGTATTGTTCTTTATTATTTTCTGTCATGCATTGGATGATTGGACATTATTTATCTAAAAATATATTTTATTGCACTTTAGAATAAAAAATAGAAAATAAATACTCAAGAAATTCTATAGATAGTATATATGTTTTATAAATACACTACATTTCATTTCAAACCTTCTGATCAGCATCGAGTGGCACATTATGTTTTGCGTCTTAAAATCTCTGAATTTATTAAAATTTGAAGACCTGACAAAAGATTTTTCTTGTGCCACTTATCACAATCAAATAAACCATAATAAATTTCACTTAAATATTTCCAGATATTTTATTTCGTTTGAATTAAGGAACTAATTTCATGATCCGCGCATCCGAACAGATGCTTTCCACATACACCGATTAGTCTTATATATCAGGCAACAAAAATATAGTTTTTTTCCATTATAAAAACAAGGTCGTTCATAAAAGACATGAGTAAAATGTTTTTCTATAACATAAATAGAGCTGTATTTTCTTGTACATTTTCTTATATAAATTAACGTATATGGAATGACTTTATCTCAATAAAATATTAATTGAATAACCAAAAAAAACATCATAAATAGGAACATTTTTATGAGGTCACTTAAATAATATTAACAAGGAAAGTATATTTTCTTGTTTATAATCAAATGGAAAAAAAAATTAAACCTAACAACTTTAGTTAGAACAATGAAATTCACGAAATTCAGACTCAGTCAACCTAATTTCCTCTAGAACCCAAAAAAAAAAACACATACAATGTCCTAATTTTATTTTTCTTTGTTTTTGAATTAACACTCTTTCAACACGAGCTCACCAAAAAGGTAGACGCTTTATACTAATTTTCATGATTAATAAAATGGGAATACGTCGTATTAATGACGCGACAAACCGGGAGCAATTATAATAAAGTTTGCATAATTATCATCCTACAGTAAATTCAACATCCCTATTACCTTCGATTAGGACAATTTATACTAGCATGTGAAAAAAAAAACCAAAGCAGAGAAGAGAGGCAGATAATGGCTTGTGACGTTCTGCGAAAGGCAAGGCAGCAAGGAAAAAGAAATCCATAGCAACAATAAAAGATAATGTACTTCTATATTTTGGTTCAAATTTTTATCAATAAGAGACCATTATAATTTTGAAGTTAACATATTAATTATTGCGCATAACATGCAAACTACATACTGAAAAATGTGAATAAAATGAACCATATATATTCAAAATTAGTGTGAAAGTGAGAATAAAATAAAATGCAAACTAATCTAATAAATTTATACAAAATTCATACTTACTATATCATGTATGAGCTCGACGTGTACATTTGGTAATACACTGCTGTTGATGTGTATATTTTTTTCGCTAATGAATCTATTTTTTTATAAAAATAGGTAATGTGTGAATTGAGAATACTGGCAAGCAATTTTTAGTGATTTTTTTATTGCAACTGTTAGCACTATCTTTGTTTTTTCCTGCTCTTATGTTGAATCTAAGTTTTAAATAGATCTCTAATTATGGATTTATAAAGTCATATGATCAATCCTACCCAATTATGGATTAAGTTGGGTTGTTCATTTCTAAATTATGGATTTCGTGATTATCAATTGTTGAAGACCCTTTTGTCACATTTTATAATTGCTGCCTTTTCATTTCTATTTCAAATCTAATGTGTTTGCTCGTGCAAGCTAGGCAATGATAATATCAAGGGTGAACTTATGCCAATATTGAGAACTAAAATCACAGTTGGTTGAAAGTATTAAAAAAACGAAAAAAATGGATTATATCTAAGACAATAGTTATGCAATGTTTACAGAACTGAAAAACCACCCTGCCAAAGCAAAAAAACACCAAACTTTCGGAAAAGAGTTACTGACTAATCTTTCTAGAAATTGCTGGCTAGGTAAATCAGGGATCTATGATTTCGCCGTCTTCTTCCACCTTCATGTCGGTCTTCTGCTCGTAGCTAAAACTACTCTGGCACATTTCCATCGAGATGTCATTACATGCTCTAAGAATATGCTTATGCATGCGCTTTTCATTCTCAGCAAAGTAACATAACGCCAACTCTAACAAGAATTCCTGATCTGACGGATGAGAGTTGCATGCTCGATAAGCCTCTAGCATCGTCATCATTGACCTTTTGAACTCATTGTAAGGGTCTGTGGAGAAAGTCACCACTGGCACCCCTGCCTCCTCCTCTTTAATATCATCGGCCGCTGATGGTGTTGCCACCAATGAATTTGGTGTTGAAGTTGGCAAATCTTCATGATTTGTTGGAGAAAGTTGTGTTGATGTTTCGGTTGAAGAACATTCAGTGTCACTGCTGAAGTCGAGGGAAGGGAAGTACATCCAGACATAGCGGTCTATGTCGGTGAGATTCGACTCATGGTCAGTTACGTAGTGGACATCTGGGATCCGTCTATCCATGGATTGTGCTCTAGGATAATTGCATGATGATGTCAATTGCTTGGTGTTAATGAAGTTGTTCAGTTTCAGCCCAGGCAACTCTTTAGTTGTTTGAACAAGTATAGTTTCATGGATTTCGGAATTTTAATTTTTATTTTCATTACTGCTTCTTGGCTGTAGGAAGGATAGAAGGAAGTGGATTTGATTTATTAAAGATGGAGATAAAGAGGAGGCCAGTTGGCACCAAAAATTTATAGATCAAGGATTTCTGAAAATAGCATCATTACATAGATTATCTATATATATCTGACTCCTTATTTAATTTATTTATATATAAAAACAATAAAATATATTCTATAAATATAATTTGCTCTCGCACATTTTACTCTCGCACATCTGGATCTGCAATGAATTATCTCGTGCAATACTCTCTATAGTTCTAATACAATAATTATTTTCAGGCTAAAAATGCTACATTTAGGGCTAAGGATATATCTTTTTCATTCATCCCAGTTTATGGTTTCTTATTTTGGCATCAGTATGGCATTTTGTAATGCAAATTAATTAAGTTTTATAAATTCAATAAAGTGGATCTCATAGGTTACAATTTATGCAAATGAAAACAAATTACTAAATGTCATAGGTTGCTTGTAATTAGTGAAAAAATAGATGTTATTTTGTTATAGTCGTTCGCATGCATGTCTGTAATCATGATCAAGTGCAAAATCATAATTTGGTATATTAAGCAAAAAATAAACTAAGGACTTGTTAGGGCTTGTACGATATCTAGAAACTAAATGAGATCTCCACTGCCAACTGGTATTTATCAAAGACTGCCTATAAACACCACCTTGGCTCTACTGCCCGCTGGTATTCACCAAAGACTTGCCTACAAAAGTCTTTGATAGAGTAATTGAGAATATTCCCCTCGATCTATTAGTCATTCTTCATAAATTCTAACTCTTATTTCAAGTGAAAAGTTCCCAACACATGAAAATGAAAAGGTGCAAAATCATTGTCAGAAGATCTCGATAAAGTTTTGACATGATAAAAAAAACTGTACATTATTTCTCTAGAGAGGGGATCTCTATTTATAAACCTCTAACCCTAAAGATAAGTTCTCCAACCTCTCAGGAGATTTTTTCAAGTTTTTGACCAAAAGACGTGAATGCTGGAAAGAAAATAGCAAAAATGCATCAATAGTTCAACTGATCTTCCTATTACACAATGCCTTTGAGGCATTATAACGGTTCCATTTAGTAATGATTTCTACTAGTACAGGTACTAAAATATCGTAGTGGCATTTTGAAAATGTTAATGTTAGATTCGATAATAATTTTTAATAACCGACCTTTACTAAAAAGAAGCCCAAAATAACAAAAAAGTGCAAAAATATTTAATAACAATTTTAGAGGAAAATAGTTATTGAATGCTAAGCTATAGTAACAATTCATTTATCCAACCGTTACCAATGGGCACCATGAAAAAATAAATAAATAAATGAAAAGCCCTTTAGTAATGATTTTCACATAAAAAATTTACTAAAGGTTAGCACATTGCTAGATAGCGCTTGTGGTTTATGAGATTAAAAAGAGTTTTAATTTTATTGTTGAGCAATACTGGTCTTTAGGGGTCACATCACAAAAGGATTTAGTCTATAAATATTCTTTGTTTTTAGGGATGTGTTGGACACATCCAAAATTTTGGTTCTTGATAAATATGACTCATTTGTCAAAATATTTGACGAATAAGCATGAAATGAATATAGAAATCCTCAGAATTTTTCTAAGACGTTATAATGGCTTGGACCTTCTATATGTTCAGTGATGGTCTAAGCCATTATAAGTCCTCAGAGACATTGTGTATCAGCTAGATCAGTTTCTAGCAGTTTTGCTAAATTTTTACGTTTCTCCTTATCAAATTCATAGAAAAATTCTTGAGAGATTCGGGAACCTGTCTTTAGGTTAAGAGGCATATAAATAGGGATCCCTCTATAGAGAAAATATACACAACTCAAAACTATGTCAAAATTTTCTAACGATAATTTTATATTCTATTATATGTTAAGAATCATTTTCCACTTAAATTAATTGTTAGAATTTATGGAGAATGATCAGTAAGTCAAGGAAAATCTTTTCAACTGCCTTAGCAAATGTGATAGAAGGTGTTTGTATGCTTTTTTTGGTGGATACCGGTGAAGGAGATCTAGGTTGGTCTTTTGAGTTGTGAGCAACTTAAACGATTTCTACAATTCATTAATATCAAGCATGCATCAAAGGTACTCCAAGTTATATTTGGATTTAATTTTTAGTTAAGATTTTAATCATTCGCGACATCTTTTTAGTGCTTTATTGTTAGAAATTTTAAATGATATCCTACAAATCCCAATAAAAACCCCTTGAGTAATTCAAATATAACTATGCTACTAATATCAAGGTCATAAACAATAATAAGAGAAGAACATATCATTCTTTGTAATTCATTTTTTTATTTGGGACATCTAATTTGAATATAATCACTCAAGTCAACGAACAAGAGAGATATTGACATTCTTGATTCATGCTTTTTTTATACAAAAGACGTGCACTTGGATAGAATTTGTATGATTGTTAGTTATGTACAATGTGGGATAATATAACAAGTACAAATCATTTGTATAAGAAGAACGTTCATCTTATACATAAAAATAGCAACTAAATGAAATATTATGACATAAACACAATCCTCATATTATTTTATTATAGGTCATATTCAATAACATGTCTAATACGTTATTTATATAATTAAGCCAATAACACTCATCACATAATATATGAAACAATATCATAAGTTAACTTGCACATTGATCTATCATGATAATTATTTTTCCTAAGTAATTAATTATTTTTCCCGAATTAATGCTTCGTACTACATCTATATTTATACTATATACTATATTATAAAAAAGTACAGACCATATAAATATATATGATGAGTTTGTCTATTGTGCTTCCATAAGCACTTCGGACTAAATACTTATGGTCTAAATTTTAATTTTTAAAGTTTAAAATTTTAACTTAAGTAGCTCAATAAAAATTTTATATTATAATATTATAGAATACTAATTTTTATTATGTTTGAAGTTATATTACTATACTTAATGATTTTTAAAAAATGATCATATTTTACACGAATAATTTGGTAAAAAAACACATTATATATTATTTTATATAGAATTTTATAGTTTTGTATATATTTTTAATATTTTATCATTATAATATATATTTTATTTATATTATATGAAATGAACTATTCCCGAATTATACACGTATTATACCCAAACGTCAAATTTTTAACCTCGCCGAACGTTTTTCGAATCACAAACTTGTTATTTTTCTATATACTATATTATAAAAAAGAGTATAGACCATATAAATATATATATGACGATCTTGCTTATTGCGCTTCCATAAGCACTTCGACCGAAATACTTATGGTCTAAATTTTAATTTTTCATGTTCAAATTTTAACCTAAGTAACTCAATAAAACCTTTATATTATAATATTATAGAATACTAATTTTATTATGTTTGAAATTATATTACTATACTTAATGATTTTTGAAAAATGATCATTTTACACATAAATTTCAGTATTTTTCTATTATTTCAGGGTTATCTTTCAGAAATCATTAAGTATAATAAAATAATTTTAAATATGATAAAATTAGTATTCTACACGATTATGATATAAAAATTTTATTAAGCTACTTAAGTTGAAACTTCAAACATAAAAAAATTAAAACTTGTATCATAAATATTTGACCGAAGTGCTTTATAAAAACGCAATAAACAACTGAATTCATCCAATAATTGATAATATTGAAAATATCCCTACTTCAACCATAATGCGGATTAAACATGTAGAGAGATCTTATCACCTACCATTTTTCTCCTCTCCGGTTCAAACTTATTTTTCCGCACCTTCTCTTTTGGTTGGGTTGGGTAACCTTTGCGGAGCATTGGGAGATATAGATGGCTCATTTTATTTGAACGGTTATGGAAAAATCTAAACATGAATTTAGATGCACAAAAATTAAGATTGTTGATAGATAATTGGAGAGGTGATGTGAGTTCCCTCTCTCAATCGACATCAGTCTCATTTTTGTCCTTAGGCCTTAATGTGTGTGTGTGTGGCGGGGGACCTCTTCATAGAAATTCAGTGCGGAGAAAAAATCTAATTTTTTATTGAGAAATCTAAATATAAATTTTAAAAATAATATATTAATCCCGTCGCTTTGTCCTCAGTCTTTGTCCCCATACAGTTTTTCCATTTCCGTCAACGCCTCCAATTATTTAGTTTCATTTTTTTTGGAATAGCCATAGTTTAAAAATATTTAAAAAAATATATCGTGTCCTTTAATTAACCTCTCTTCATTATTTAAACACCTTTAAATTTATTTGTCCCCTATACATCATTGCTTCCCTCTATTATGTTTGTCTCTCCCTCTGAAACCCTTCACTACACAATTTGGACATGAGATAATAAAAAGAGAATGGTAATCTAAGTTAGTTTCAAACTCACCACTCAAAGAATGAAAAAAAACATTTGGATTTTACTCTCATTCATTTGTTATTTTATCTTCAATGTGATTTCTTTAGTTATGTAAGTTTGCACCATTTCTGCGTTAATCATTGATATTTACATAAATTTCATTCTCATCTCTAGTGGATATGCACTATATGCTCTTGCTTTTTAAAATTTATAAAATTATGATATTTTTTTACATGTTTCTCATTTGACTTGTGTCTTCAATGTTATGCTTAAATGATAGATTTTCTTCTAATTTTGAAAGAAAATAAAAGTTTTGGTGTGATAATTTAGAATTTGATTGTAATATACATGATATCTTATTTGTTTGTATAAATAGTTCTTTCAACTATGGTAAATAAATGTTAAGATAATAATAAATAACATAGTGATAAATCACAAATTGATAAATTATTAAGTGTTGATATGTTATGCTGAAATATTATTATGTTTGTATAAATAGTTTCAACTGTTGTAAATAAATATTAAAATAATAACAAATAACACAGTGATAAATCTTAATTTTGATAAATTGCTACCTTTAATATGTATGTATAAATAAGAAAATTGATAAATATAAATAGCAAATCTTACGATGTTAGTTGGTTATGTTTAAAAAATTTATGAATATTTATAAAAGTTATAGAAGTAATTATTTATAACCATTTCAGTCAATGTAAATAACTTTTTTTAACAAGTATAAATAGTTTCAATCAAATATTATATATGTTTGACACCTTTTTAATGAAGCTTATTTAAAAGTTGAACAACGTTGAAGAGTAAAAACTAATAGTTATTTAAGTCAATATAAATAGCTCCTACAGTAACTGTAAGTGGTTAATACGATAACTCTAAATAGTCTGAAATGATGCATTATGTTCGTGAATATACATTAAATGATAAATTTTTGTAATTTTTTACTGAATGACGATAATGATTTCGTTGGAGAGCTCGTGTAGTCAAATTTTGAAATTTTTTATCATGACAGATAATGATTTCTTCATTATATATTAATAGCATTAATATTTAATATAAATAGTATAAACATTATTACTTTGACTCTTAATAATCAACTCTTGGGAATTAAATATGAGAACAAATGGTTGATGATTATTATCAGACTCAATATAACTACTTTTCCAACACAGGGCACAAGTCAAACTCTGCCTTGGGCTCTTTAGACATAAACCTAAATATATTGGACACTATAAGAGAAATAGATTTTTTTCAGGAGAGTGAAGGTATTTGTTTTTGTCGGTAATTACTGTACTGATTTCGAAATATTAATAGTGCAACAATCTCATATCCAAATATGAAAATGATGTTTATGATTTGTTATTTCCAATCTGCACAGAGCCTGAACAATTCGCTTCATGTTCACTTACACAACAAATGTTGAGATCTGTATGTACTCATACATTGTAATGTAAAATAATTTGGGAATGTGAAATAGTATGTATTAATCCATGTGTTGGAAGTTAGTTTTTTTCCCCTTAAATTAACAGCCATACTTTATTCACAGATTGGTGGTGTATGTGCTGTGTTATAACAGTGACGAAAAAACTATTGTCTTTTGTGGATTGCTTGAGAGCATGATTGTATTTTTTTTGTAGAAGATTTGTTTTCTTTCAATATCATTGGACAACAGTCTAGGGGGGAATATTTCATCGGACAAATTTTCATTTTACATATCTTTATTGACGTTATTGAAATTTTTTCATCCAATAGCATGCATGTCTTTTTTTCATAATGTAAGTTATATCTTAGTACTTTCAGCAGTGGTCAGCACTCGAGCGAGATCGATTTTGTCCTGACTAGAAGAGGAGGGGAAAACCAAACTGTATGGATTGTAAGGTTATACCTGACGAGTGTGTTGTCATACAATACAAATTTTTGGTAGTTGATTTTTATTTTCAGGTATACGTTCGGCAAGATAGATGTATGAAAATAACGAGAACGATGTGGTGGAAGCTCAAATGGAATGTTTCTTAGGTGTTTAAGAATAAAGTTATTGTAGAAGAATTGTAAAACGAAGGTGAGGATGCGGATAATATGTGGAAGGAGATAGCGACTTACATTCGGAATGTGACTATAGAGGTGTTTGAAATAACTAAAAGAAATAAATGTGAACTTAAAAACACCATTTGCGGTGGAATGATAATATACAAAAGGCTGACAATGAGAAAAAAAAATGTTACAAATGTTTACAGGAGTGATGACAGAAACACACGCAATGTTGAGTAAAATATATCAATTAACCATTTTTAACGTAAAAGGATCCTATAGTGGGTTTCCTTATAGTATAGTAAAATAACAGAAACACACGCACACAAATCTCATTCTGTTCGTTCGTTGTGACAATCTTCTGGAAAATCTGCTGGGTAATATTGACCAGGCGAATCAGACATCTCTTCTCTCTCTATTGCATTTTGCCTGCTTGTACTCATCAGTACTGTTCTCCTGCTCGCTACAGGAACCCTGCTCCGGCGAAATCCAGTTGTTATGTCGCTAAACGCTGTAAGAACATGCTTGTGCATGCTTTTGTCATTCAGCTTTAGATAACAGACCAGCAATTCCTCAATGAAATCCCAATCCAATGGCTGAGATGCATCGATGTGGTGTGCCTCCATCATTCTCTTCATTGAACTTCTCAAATCCTCATCCGGGTCGGTGGAGAAGGTCACTATTCCCACACCCACTGCTCTTTTGCTGGTTTCATCTGTCATTGATGATGACGATGAAGTCGAGGTTGAATTGCCTGAGATGTCTGCAAACATCCTTGTGTGTGGTTGCATAAATGTGCTAATCGACGATGAGTCGTTGTCGTTGATATAGAGGGAATGAAATTCTCGAAAAGGAAATGGTCTATGTCAGAGAGTGTAGCGGCATGGTTGATTATGTTGTGAATAGTATATGGGTCCCGCTTTTCAAATGATGGTGTTTTTGGGTACTTGCATGCTGATCTCAGCCTGCTCGGATTGATGGAGCTGTTTAGGTTCAGGCTTGGTACCTTCTTCAGCTTCTTGGACAAGTACAGTCTGATTGGCTTTGGAATCTTGGTTTTCTTCTCCATTAATTGTTGTTTTCTTGGACTGGTACAATCAGAGAATTTTATTTCTTTATTTTAAGAAAAGAAAAAAGCACCTAGAGAAGGATTCCTATTGCTCTGGAGTTCTGAGTTTTATAAGTTATCCGTAGGGTTTTTTCTTCATATTTAAGGAGGGAGGAGGTTCTTTTGCTTTTAATAAGGAAATAAATTCGGCTCTGCAGTTCTAATTAAAACAGCAGGTACTTGAACGAGAATAAATAAACAAAGAAAACCAACTTTCTTTTAACTTTAATGTCACAGAATGATACAACAGTTAAGTCTTAATAGAAATACATAAAATAATTTTACAACAATTTCTTTCTTAATAATGATGATGAACATTATGATTTTCCCATCTGTACAAACCACTAATAAAATGCATACAATATTGGATGCTGCCAAAGAGAACTGCAATGGGTTTTGCATTGTTCACTGGTTGATGGCTGTGCTAACAGAGCAAGACAATTTACATGAATCAAACTGCAAGCATCATAAATGGATCACAGCCAAGGAGAATTGTAGATTGGTGTAATAACAGATTTCACTTGTAGGTATTTCTCAATTGCATTCATTCCTTGATCCCTTCCAAAGCCGCTCATTTTGTATCCACCGAATGGTGCATCTGCTTCAAAGGCAAAATAACAGTTGACCCATACGGTACCAGCACGTACCGATCTAGAGACACGGTTCACTGTGTTGATGTCGTTAGATATGATACCAGCTGCTAGACCATACTTTGTGCAGTTCGCCCTTTCAATAGCCTCCTCTACTGTCCTAGAAATGAGAATTTGCAAAAATTATAGGTCTTAAAGTGTAAATTGTAAAAAATTATATGCCTATATGGTGCTGATTGTATATACTATATCTAAGGCTTACTTGAATTTCATTAGGGACATAACTGGACCAAAAATCTCATCCTGCGCAATTTTCATATCCTCCTGAAAAAATTGAACAATGATTATAGAATTTAAACGGTATAAAATTTCAATTTTATACTTTATATATATTTTGAAAAATACCTTAACATCAGCAAAGATTGTGGGTTCAATGTAGTAGCCTTTATCACCGCATGGTTTGCCTCCTGTTAGCAAGGAAGCCCCTTCTCTTTTCCCATATTCAATGTACTTGAGTACTCTTTCAAATTGCACCTTATCAACCTTAATATACAAAATTAACACAAACCATAACAGAACAGTTCACCATTTTGAGCTTCAGTCCGTTACTGGTAATTAATAATATTAAAGATATAAATTGTGATCATTTATAATACCTGAGGGCCCATGTTCACTTTAGGATCAAATGGGTCACCTACGACCCAATTCTTGGCCACCTCAATCAATTTCTTCACAAACTCATCATAAATACCCTCTTGAACATATACTCGAGATCCTGCCACGCAAATCTCTCCCTGCATGCAGCATTAGTTGCACATCTATGAATTAGAAAGTAAATTTCATTTCACATAAAACTCTAATCAGTAAAGCTTACAGGACATGTCCAGTCTCTATTGCCTACATTGCTATCCTTTACTAAGATATAACTTCACTATTAAACTCCTACCCAGTTTTCATTGTTATATAACACAAGGATTATTTGGGACAACTACATGAAGTGGGTGCATGACCTTTTTTATTTCATTATACCAAATTTTACATATAATGTACAATTCTTGCATTTTGGTAAATTATACCTTGTTGAAGAAAACAGCTGCACTTGCCAGCCCTGCTGCCATATCCAAATTGGCATCATCAAAGATAATCAGTGGTGATTTACCTCCTAATTCTAACGAGACTGTCTTTAGGTTGCTCTTAGCTGCCGCTTCCATAATTACACGGCCAATCTCAGGTGAACCAGTAAAACTTATCTGCATTCAATTAGTTCAGAAAATCAAATAGGATAGGAGGGTTACTTGAATTTTCCAGAAAATGCAGAATTAGTTCTACTATAAGATTAGTCTGGTAGGCTTACATTGTCTACATCCATGTGAGATGTAAGTGCAGCTCCGGCTGTTGGCCCAAATCCTGGTACAACATTGAGTGCCCCGTCTGGAATTCCAGCCTACATTTTGAACAGTTAAATTAAAATTAATGCAATATCAGTAACTAAAACTTGAGAACATTGCATCAGCAATACAATATTATTCTGAAGAAGCTGATGTAGAATTAAACAAAGAAATTCAAAATTTTCCATTATTATTGGCCATCAACATTCATTTTCACCAAATGCTAACTTATCATTTATCAATTCAATTTAGATAATCAATTAAGAACTGTTTAAATTCTAATAAATATTTAAAATAATTACCATCCATTATCCACATCAATATAGAAGTAGAATTTGCATAGACAGATGACCAAGGGAAAAAAAGAGCCAGAATTTACCTCCTTAGCCAGGCTGGCATAGAACAGAGCTGAAAGCGGGGTCTGCTCGGCCGGCTTAACAACCACAGTACAACCGGCAGCAAGTGCAGGGCTCACTTTCAAGAAGAACATCATGCTGGGGAAATTCCAAGGTATAACAACACCTACGACTCCAATGGGTTCCTTCAGAGTGTATGCCTGGTATTCTCCGGTCATCTTTAGTGTTTCACCATGAATTTTGTCGGCTGCGGAGGCGTAATACCTCAACATACGGATGGCACCAGGTATGTCAACTGCTTTTCCGAATTCGAAGAGCTTTCCAGCATCGACACAGTCCAGTGCAGCAAGTTCTTCAATGTGTTGCTCGATGAGATCGGCAAACTTGTAGAGGATTCTGCCCCTATCCTATTAAGTGACAACCAGTTGCAATCTTAGATTTAATAGCTCCGTGCAAAGTAGAATTAGAACAATCAAAGTTAGTGAAAATAATCAAAGTAAGTGTCCCTGTCAAAGAAAATGATGTTTACATGTATAAGTATAACATTGAATTAAATTGGATAACCCGTTATAAACAAGAGAGGAGAACAAATTGATTAATTGAAGCTAGAGGCCAGACTCGTTTTGAAAAGGATTACAGTTTGAATTTGGCCTGGAACCATCTCTCTCTCCTTCTCTTCAAAACCTTTTGCATTGGAAACATGACTGTATAGAGACCATAAATGCAACAAAAACTATATTATTGGAGGGCTCTTACGTAGCCTGACACGCGGGGCCAGGGACCGTGGTCAAACGCCTCTCTGGCAGCCTTGACCGCCAGGTCTACATCCTCCTTGTCCGCCTCCGCAATATGTGCGATCACATCTCCCGTTCTCGGATCCCTCGTCTCAAATTGTTTACCTGCAATTGTTTTACAATTTTAATAATGAGAAAGGTTCTGGATATCTTTACTTGTCAAAATAAAATTAATTACCGCTTTGAAATGTTTTCGATACATCTGGACTATCCCTTGTGCAACTTCCAGTCGTATATAGCTTAATTAATTAATGAATAAATTTCCGTTCTCAAGGATTTCTTAGCATGCCTCTTTATTTTAAAATAGCTATATACCCGCGCGTTGCAGCAGAATTTTTTATTTAAACATTAAAATATTATAAGATAAAAAAATTCACATTTATCTAATATTAAATTATAAATTCACCAAATTATAGAGAAAACATATAATAAAGATTATATTTAATCTTGGATGAGATTTTTGCACAATATGAGTTAATGATTCATGATTTTTATGACAAGAAAAGTAAATTATTCTAACATATATTATCACCATTAATTTCTTACCAAATATGCACAAAGTTGCTAAATAAAAAAAATAAAAATTATGAAAATAATAGTATATAAGGGAAAGAAATGGAGAGAAAGAGGGGATCAATGAACGCGATCACATACGTTCGATCAACCAACAATAAATATTATCCGTCTAATTAAGGGATAAAATGGGTATAATAAAAATTTACCATGACAAAAAATGGACCCTCCAATTCTTAGATGTTTTATATAATAGTATAGATATTAGTCCTACATTAATTAATTACGCGACGCAATGTCTATTAATTAATTAACTAACTTTTCCTACGGATATTTAATTTGGACAACATTGTGAGGTGTCTAATCTTCTTCGTGTAACAATTTGTGCGGTCGCCAGAAAGTTCCTTTTCTTAATTTTTTTTTCTTATCTGATTTTTTTTTTAATTTATTGATGATGGCAGCAAAACATTCATAAAAGTCTCAGCTCAAACGATAATGATGGAGAAGATTGTCCAAATCAAATTAATTCGACACATACCACTATTCTAGGCCAAATTATGACCCAATTCATCAACATTTAAATTCAACTTGACATCGTCACCCATTTAATTAGATGAGCACTTCAACCAAAACTAATTAATGATATTATGCCGCTAAAGTACATCGGATATGACAAATTTGTAACGTTTAAGTCTAATCAAATGTTTTACCCAAAGTTTTTCTCAAAAAAAATACTGTAATGTCAAAGTATGTATAACCTTTTCTCTGTTTTTTAGATAAAAAATGAATTTTAAATCTCTTAATTTTAAATATTCAAAAAGAATTTCCTATTTGAAATCATCACAAATAAACACTAAATGTTATACCTTATCATAAATAATGTCTGTATTAGGGGTGTTAACGGATCGATATCCGATTTTATCTGTGATCCGATCCGAGAAATAGTGAAAATTATCCGATCTGTATCCATATCCGGAAATATCCGTATCCAAATTTTTTTTACGGATAAGGATACGATTTGACTATTACCTATCTATATCCGACCGTTTAGCTATTATTCATCAATATCCGATACTATTCAAAGGTATCTGATCCGATATTATCCGAATAAGTATCCGAAATATTTCTATTATATATTTTTAATTAGATTTTTAGTGTAGTATAAATCTAATTTATTTTATATCCAATTTATGTTAATCTATCATGTTATTTTTATAATTCATTGATACATTTGAATATCCGAAATTTATTGATACATTTTAATATTAATATAATAATTAATATTTATTTTTTATAATTAATGATTCTATCAAAAATATATTGCAATTATTTTCCAATAATGCATATAATATTTTTATTTAATATCCGATATATATTCATATTCGTATTTGTATCTGTCCGATATGTAATATGTATCCAGATATCAGTCGAATATTTGATCTGTATTTGTATCCGGACTATCCATATCTGAATCTATATCTGAAAAATTATAACTGGTACGGATATGATAAAACTATTATCCGTCCATATCCGATTCATTTACACCCTTCCCCTAGTATGTATGCCTATAGCACATCATTTCACCTGCCCATTCGAAATTTTACATAACATGGAAATTGCTTCCCATAAAGAGTACGTTTGATCTTAATCAGACCGACGAGATGCGTTCCATATCATCAATATCATGCAGGCTTGATATATTGTAGATATATAATAATATAAACGTTGTCCCCGTTTAATAAGTATAGTAGAAGTGATTTAACTAATTTAAGGGGCTTTAATGCACGAAACGGAAGTAATTTTAAATGAAGTACTTCATTTTTAATATTTAATTCGCTTTAATTTTACTCTGTTTATCAAAGGAGAGGGGTTATTATCAAGATTCAACGCAATTTTGTGATAAAATCAATTGGTATGTTGAGAGTTGATACCCCGTCGGTACGACTCCTAAATCAAAATTCAATGCAACCTTCGATTTCTTTATCCTGTAGGCTATGCGAGGTCCGCAAAGAAGAAACCATTGACGATGGTGATGGTGATGGTGATGGTGATGGTGATGATTTGATATATAGTTACTAACATATTGTTTTCATACTATAAATATACTAACAGAAACAAAGCTTGAGATACAAGTAAACAATGGCTACGGCCTTATGTCGTACAGCAATATATATATGTATACAGAGGAGTTTACTAATATGAAAATATTTTCATTTTAATTCGAAATGCAAATGATTCAAAATTTTAATTTATAGTTATCATTAAATTCTTATATAACAATGTTAGTGATACAAAAAAAAATATTTTTTAAGTTTTCTATGTATTATTTTAGATTTCTAAAAATGATATAAAAATATTAAATATTTTATTATTATTTTAGAGCTAATTTTCAAAATAAAAAATACATACGTAGAAAACACTAAAATCCAACTTTTTTTATCCCTTAATGTGTTTATACAAAGAATTTAATGAGAATTATAAATCAAAATTTTGGACATGATAAATTATATTTTTGAGCTGTTTGCACTTTCGACCGAAAGAAAAACATTTTCATATTAGTCAAACTCTAAAGAGAGGGGTTGACTAATATGAAAATATTTTTATTTTGATCTAAGTGTAAATGATTCAACATATAATTTATCATGTTCAAATTTTTTACTTCCAGTTACCTTTAAATTCTTTATATAAAAATACTAATAAAATTCCATTTTTTTTAGTTTTCTAAATATTTATTTTTTATTTTTGAAAATATTTAATTTTTAAGGGATAATTTTTTAAATTAAAAAAATATATATTTAGAAAACTCTAAAATTTTAAAAAAACTTATCTCTTAATATATTTATGCAAAGAATTTAATGGGAAACATAAATCAAAATTTTGAACATGATAAATTATATTTTGAATAATTTGCACTTGAAATCGAAATACAAATATTTTCATATTAATCAATATCTCTATATGTGTCTATATTTTTTGAGTAAGCCCATAAACATTCACTTAAAATATATTAGAGTTACCTGTTAATTCCTGTCATCAAAAATATCAATTGAGTTTTGTTATTATCAAATTTCGTCTCTCTCGCAACGTTAGTTAATTTAAATAAACCATACATAAAGTAGACTTCAGAAATTAGCAGCAATTATTAGCTAGTGGATTAGTTAATATAATCTTGCATTGAATACATTTGTCTTCAAGCCAGCCAGTTGACATATGGCAATCAATCTTGGATTGACTTGATGCCTCGTTTACTTTGATTAAAAAAAATGTAAACTATGCACCCAGCCAAACAACATTTTTTTAGTTATGAGTTATGATAAGATGCATGTGATAATTAACTAATAGGATCCAAAGTGCCACATAAGAGTTGTAACTTCAACTTTGAAATAAGAATGTGTCATTTTCTTCAGTGGCAATTAATGGCGAAAATAATCAATGTGCGGAGGAGAACTTTTTTTTAACTAATTATTTTCAACAATTGGCTGAAAAATAAGTTATGCGGTTGAGTTATTCAAATGGCTTAAAAAATGATAAAAGGATACGAAATGTTTTGTGATTATATGATTTTAGATGTAAACTAAATTTATTTGCCTTTTAGGCAGTTAATTAGTAGCTTAATTTTAAGGGTATATATAGTTAATTCTGAGACGCCATACAATTTTGGCATCTGAAATTTATCTAGTTAAGGTGACCATGAATAATTTACTATGTTCATTAAACAATAAAAATATATAGAACTTATGTATCACATCAAAATCGGTAGATCTAAAATCAAAATTAATTTTATTATGCACGTGAACCTCCAAGTAAAGTGTCAATCAAGTAACCATAAAAGACGAAAATGAAAATGAAAATAATATTATTTCCCGTGTTTCAACCAACATCTATAATTATTTTTTCAAGACGAAAACCAATGTATTTCTTCATATATAAAAAAACAAAATATTTCTTGATTCAAGCAGATATACATAGAAGAGACAACTATATATTTCGACGAAGACAAAAGAGATTATACATGCATTTCAGACTGGTACATAAAATCCGATTCTTTTAAGAGCATCATGACTTGAGGAGAAAAAAAAATAAGGAGGGACCTATTTATAAATTATAATTCATCAAGTACCTGAGACTGAATCAACAAATTCGCCATTGATGAAGAGCTTGGTGTGCTTGATCTCCGGTATCTTAAAACCCTGCTTTAAGCTCCCGTTGCCAGTCTCTGCCATGGAAAAGGGTTTGGAGAATAGAAGAGAAGAGCAAGAAGCAGTTGGGTTTATTACTTTATTGTAAGAAAAAGAGCTTGGATTGTTTCCTTTGGAATTTGTGCTTTCGTGTTATATAAGGAGAAAATTGCAACAATGAATGCTGTGTGTGGGCCCAGCATCCTTGCTTTGGTGCCATTTAGATCTAGTACTGGTTGATTAAAAACAGATTTAATATTCTTAATTAGTCCACTGAAAAGAAAAGTCAATGTTTGAATTGAAAAGTCCCAGGAATTTTACTTGGATCGATGTCACATTTTACATTTCACTTCAACAGTTCAACTTCTATTTGCATACTGTAAGATAATTGTTAAAAATATATGATATATAAAGGGAGTGCATAGAGAAAAATAAATAAATAAATAAATAAATAAAATAGAGAATCTGGCCTTTGTAATTGCAACATCGAACCAGAAAATCGGAATGGACTGGGGAGTGAGCCAAAATACGACTAAAAGATATGTATAGATTTAATTCTATAGAAGAGAGTAAAATATTAATTATTTGTATTTGAGAAATATATAAAATCTAAAGGGAAAAAAATACAAATTTCCAATCTATAGGGGGGAAAGGGCTGGTTCCCTTTGCTTACCCTTTGGTTCAGCCCTAATGGATGGTTAAAATTTAATTTATATTTCAAATAAAAGAGAAAATATCCCCTCTGACGTATTCCAGATTTGTCTCTAGCATAATAGCATGTAAAAATCTTTTTTTGGTCTCTGCTGGTGTTTATTATTTTCTTTCTCGTAGATTTTTCTATTTTCTTCCATCCCATTCTTTCGGATAAAATTTGAAATTTTCAACTTTTTTTTTCTTTTTCTGCCAATATGCTTGAACTGTGTCCGTCACTTTCGGATACAATTATTGTGTAGATTGTTGCAAAAAAAATATGAAAGTTTAATTGAATATATGACTATCAAAATTTAAATATTCCATATAGTTCGAATATAAACACAAAATGTTCCAGCATCTTTTATGAAATATAAATAACATTTCAGTATTCTGCTTTAAACACATTATAGTTCAAGTACATATATAAACATCAAATTATATAACTTTAAAGCAAATGACCTAATAACACAAGTGGTAACTAGTTAGAATTCCCTTAAAAAATCATGATATGATCACACACACACACACAAAAGAGAGCTTTGAACTCCATCTCTACTAAAAAAATAATCTTAAATTCAAATTCAAGATAAACGCCCAACTATATATATATATATATATGTGTGTGTGTGTGTGTGTGTGTGTGTGTGTGTGTTTCTTACAACTAAGTGTTTGGGTATAATTATAACGTGTATAAACATCCATTGATAATTAAGGTGTTAACAATATGCATGTATCGAATTTGCCTTTGTTTTTGCTAAATGTCTGTTTTCCTATTGGCAATTTTTTATTTTTTTTTTTCTAAAACAAAATCATGAAATCACAAATTTGCGATGAGTTTACTTTTTTCTTTTTGTTAAACTTTACTATTCTAAAATAAGAAGTATTACTTTTTAATTTGACAAACGCTCTCTTTTCTAAAAGAAAATAAGTGAATCACTATTTTCGTATTAATTTGCTGTTTGCCTTAAATTAAACATTCAGAGACTTGTATGCATGCATTATGCAGCTCGGTCTCATGAATCTAAATGTCGAGTGTGATTGTAGGATTATTAAAATACTTTCAGTTTTAAGGTCTGAAAAAAATGATTTTTTGTTACTATTTTTTATGATAAATAGTTAAATAATAATAATATTAAAATTTAAAATTTAAAATGAAGCATTGGTAGTTGTTGTTTCCAAGTAATGAAATGTCAGGGTAGACGCTCATTTATTACCTATTACATTTTGTAGGCCATCTTGACGATGATCCACCGGACTAAAATTCAAAAGCTTAAAAAAATGTAAAAGTAATTAAAAGATCAAACAATGAAAATATTGAAATTGAAGTCTTGGATGAATCATAGATTTAATACAGATAGTAATAGATTTTATTTCTTTACAGAATGATATAGGTTCAAGTTTCAGAAAATATGAAAAAAAAATATGAGGAGGTTTCAAATGTCTCATTTTTTTAATCAATTATGTCTCAATTTTTTAAATTTAGAATACCACCAAATTTAACTGAAATATCACAATAAATTCGTTAAATTTAATCTAGTCGTTTAATTTATTACCAACTCTAACCGGCCCAATAAAATGCCCTTAAAGAAATGTTTTTTCGGGCCACCTCTTTTTTTAATTTTTAAATATTTTCTTGAAGAAACTTACTAATCTTATAATTATGATTTAAATTATTATAAGAAGATAAGTATAATTATTTTTTATTTTTTAACGTAAAGAAATATCTTTAAGAAAATATGTAAAAAGTTATGATTATTTATTTATGTCGAAATATCATTGTTTGATTCATTGAAGACTTACAAAAATTTTGACCTTAAATTAGTGAGACTCGGAAGTATCCTTTTTTGCTTGAAAAATGCTCGTTATGATTTACTCATATTTTGTCATTTTCGAAAAGTATTCGTACATTTCTCACTTTCGTATAAGAATTTATGGCTATTTGAAAAAATTCAGGTCAGATCAACCACATAAAGTTCATGAAAGAAATGGAAAGGTGTTGGCCGAAAAAAATTCATACCATGATAGATGATCCGGAAAGAAAATTCAAAATTGGCTATTAAATCATGCTTATATATATGTAAAATTATTTCTAATTTTTCTATTCTGAAAAAAAAAATCCAACTATTACAGATTGTTCGTGAAATATATTTCACCCAAGGAATCACAATCTGCTGTCACAAAAAATTATATAGGATTGTGCCATAGTTCTTTTTGGCCCATTGAATTTTTTGAATGGTCATTTTCGATTGGGTTTTATTTTCTAATTTACCTTAATTTATTTGAGATTAAAAACTTTATTGTTGTTGTTGAACTTTTTGAATGGTCCAGATATAATAACAAGGATACTTTTCTTAATTGAGAGTCTACTAACATAAATATAAAAAGTATGATAAAATTATGCAATACAAATAAGCATGGCAGCGGATGTGAATCCTTCATCCAACTACTGTGGCCACCGTGACCGTGGAAAGGTAAAACCGCACTTGATTTTTCATTTTCGACCTTTCTTATAGCACTTCAAGCACCTCCTGTTATTCATGACAAAAAAATAAAAATAAATAAATTGATGTACACATGTACTTTAGATATTATATATTTGTCTCTTGCCATTGTAGTTATCAGGAAAAGTCAACTAAGGAAAAATATATATATATATATATATATATCATAGATGGCAATGTTCAACCCACCAAGATTTCCGCTTTAATTGTGCAACTTGTCTTTCAAGCATATATTCTTACTCGTCAAAATTGAATGTTTTTATTGATGAAATCAAATTAACAGTATGTAACAAAAAGATGATTTGTGCTACATAAAGAGAGGCGCGTAGCTGCGTAATCCAACTCATATAGAGAGACGGCCACAGCAGTATATCTACTCATAAAGAGAGGCGTGTCTGCTCTATATATTTGCTGTTGTAGTTTAGAGAGAGACGGCCAACAAATTTGACTGGTAGCTGAAATATCCACTGTCCACACTTTAACTGTTGACACTGAAAGATGGCAAAAATTGAATATATTTATATTAAAAAAAGACAATAGATTATTTTGACAACTAAATATATTTATATTAGAAAAAATAAAAATTATTTGCCTCTATCTTTTAATATATTTTGATGGAAGACATAATTAATATTTCTAAGAGAAAAAAGATTGAAATTTATTTTTGATTCTCTTCTCTATTTTTATACAACTATGATAGTTAATTTGTTATGTTTTTTTTTCTTTTTCATCTTTTTAGTATACAAATGATGTACGTTGTATCATTAATAAAAAATACTTATCAATGAGCAAATTATTCTTTTCATCAAAAACACGTAAGATGATTGTCATTTTCATTTTTAATATTTATAGGTACTTTTAAATCTGAAATTATGAGATATACCATCAGAGAGAACTTCTATAAAAGATAAAACAAAAAGGGAATAATTAAAAGAAAATAATTATTATAGAAGATCACTCAATAAGAGAAATCAATTTAGAAATAATTACTATAAAAATTAAGATGATCAGAAAATTTTTGTCAATTATCAGCAAAGATATAATATCATATTGTTTCAGTTGATTGACATCAAATTTTTAATAAAATCTTTGCCTTTTCAAAAAATATCATTTCTGAATAGAGAGGAAATTGAAAAATTGGAAATGATATATGCTGCCAAAGTTAATCAAATTGAATCTCAACCGTTGCATGAAGGATAAAATGGGTATTATAAAAGTTTGAATACCATGATAAAAAATGGACGCCTCAATTGTTTAGTTGCTTTATATAATAGTATAGATTTAAAGTGTATTGACTCCATCTTGATCTCGATAAAAAATGAATTGTTTTTATCAATAAAATAAGATAGATTTCCACTTTAAATATATGTAAATAAATTACCTTAAATTTTGAACATGTGTTTTTTCCAGACATTGAAGATCATTGCCAGTAAGATTGGTTATCGAATAATAATAATCATTAATGTTGTTAACATGAATAAAGAATAATTATGTATTTTGTATATATCTTATCGCAATCATAGTGTCAAGGTCCCCGTTAGTAATTACTTAAAGCATGTGAATATAAGACTGAGAACTCATCTTGTTTTGTTCGTTTACCCATTTTTCTCTTTGTTTGTTTTTATTCTTGTATCCATCTTCGTTTTCAATTAAATAAGCCTGATCAAATGAAGTTACCTTCTCTAGTTTCTTATGTTAATATTAATTATTAGTTGATTAGCGTCTCTCCAATAGATGTGGACGCGTATTAATAATTTATGGTTGGAGGCACGACCAAATTAATTCTTTCATAACAATAGAATATGACACCTGGATCGATTAGGAAGAGTTGACAATAGTGGATTATCATGAATAAATAAAGGAAAATAGCCAATGAAAAGGTAATATTTTTGTAATTTCATTAAATTAAGCATCTAAATCCTAATTATGAATGTTAATCTTGTAATCGTGACACTAATTATAAAGACGAGATTTGCAACTTTTGGGCAGTTTGCTTATTAACAATCTTACTAATTACAACACTGTAAACTACAAGGGAGTGTTTGGCACTTAATTAAAATAGCAAAAAGTTGAAATATAATAGCTATTCCGACGAATTAATTTGTCAAACGAATTTTAGACTAAGTAGAAGAGTGTAGAATAGTGCTAATCCGGTATACTAACTTATAGGTGGAATACGGATTAGCTCTCGCCGGAATAGCGATTATTGTTTGATTATATTATATTATATTATATTATTATATTATGATTATGATTTAGTATTATTATATTATTATATTATATTTATGATTATAATTTATTATTATATTAATATTATGATTATTTATTATTATTATTATTATCATTATATTATTATTATTAAATTATTATTATCATTATTGTTATTATATTATCGTTACCATTAGTATTATTATATTATTTATTATAATTATAAATATTATTTTAATATTATATTATTATATTATGAATATAAATATAATTATTTTATTATTCTATTATTATGATCAAGATTATTTATTATTATATTATTATATTATGATGATTATGATTATGATTATTATTACTTATTATTATTTTATTATGTTGTATTATATTATTATATGTTGATTATAGTGATGATTAATTTATTATTATATTATTATAATTATAATTATTTTTAATTATTTTTATGATTATGATTATATTTTTATTATTATATTATTATTATTATGATTATGGTTATATTATTATGATTATGACTATAATTATTATTATCATGATTATGATTATGATTATTATATTATGATTATATTGTTAAAATTATGATTACTTATTATTATATTATTATTATAATTATGATTGTAATTATATTTTTTTATTATTATATTATTGTATTATGATTATGTTTATATTTTTATTATATTACTGTTATAATATTATTATTTATTATGATTATTTTTTTATTACTTTATTATTATTTTATTATGTTGTATTATATTATTATATGTTGATTATAGTTATGATTAATTTATTATTATATTATTATATTATTATAATTATAATTATTTATAATTATTTTTATGATTATGATTATATTTTTATTATTATATTATTATGATTATGATTATGGTTATATTATTATGATCATGACTATAATTATTATTATCATGATTATGATTATGATTATTATATTATGATTATATTATTTAAATTATGATTACTTGTTATTATTATATTATTATAATTATGATTATAATTATATTTTTTTATTATTATATTACTATATTATGATTATGTTTATATTATTATTATATTACTATTATAATATTATAATTTATTATGATTATTTTTTATTACTTTATTATTATTATTATTATTATCTTACTATTATGATTATTATTTTACTATTATTATTATCATCATCATTATTAGTATCATAATTATTCATATTTTAACTATTCTGAGTAACAACAGTCAAACGATATTTTCGCTCTTCTGAATAGTCAAGAATACTACTCTTCCAAAAAAAATATTATTCTATCAGTCTTCCAAAATTACCACTCTTCTAAATTTATTCCTTGATTTGCCAAACGGACCCCAAATGAATGTAAAAGGAATAGCATGCATGGATGAAAATAAAATATATTCAAATTGATTTTAACGAAAATAGATAAAAATAAAACTTTCTATAAATAAATTATGAATGAATATGCTACTTTGTGTCTCAATGAAGTCCTATGACGCGCTGCACTTATACCTTAATACCCTATCTTATCTGAGTTATTTATTATTTTTTTAATATTAACTACTTTATATTAGTCTGCATTGCTACTTAAAAGGCAGAATATATAGGAGCAGAGGGCCTGATAATTTCTCAGGAAGAATTCACGAAAGTCCAAATAAACAGTTATTATGAGCTAAATAATTTATTAAGAAAAATATTACGAAATACGCTTATTGATACCATCATCAATACAGAGTTATTATGCATATTGACGACTTCTTTATATCATTCATTTTGTAATATTTAGTTGATACCGTTAATATACATAATAACTAATTTAATGTGCATAATAACAGTACTATATGAAATTAATGATATGATAAAACCATTAAGATGCATACTAATTTATATAATATGCATAATTATGACTGCATCGATAACAGTACCAAGAAACGTATCGGTATATCAGCTCCTATTTATTAATGCTTCAAACAACGTGTCCTAATCAGAGGCCGTAAGAAATTATGGTAGATTTATAAGTTCACAAATAGAAAATTTTGTTCACAATGTCTTATGTATGATTCTTTTTTATTGGCTGAAAACGGTTCATATATATATATGTCCTGAAATAGCCTTTGAAACGTTAACGTGTTCTTTGCCGAGAATGGGCGTTTCATTCAATTGTTTAAAAGACCTTTCTAATTGCTCATCCTTTGTTGACGTTTCACAAAAATACCCTTCTTTTCAACTAAAAAATGATTTAATGTAAAACTAGGAAAGTATGAACCTACCTGAGTTCAAGTTCGAAATTTATTTTGTCAGTTTATCAGGGATGTGTACAAAAAAAGAGCTAACTTACAACAAATTAAGCTGTCACAAAGAAAAAACGCGAATGAAGACATTTGCTCACGAACATTACATGTGTTTGCCTACAGAAAATAGGTATATATCAAATTGTTTGGTCAATAATTAATAACGCTTATGTTTTCCAAATTCCAACTTATTGGAAAAAAATTTATACCGACTGACCGGCATCAATTTTATATAGGATGTTTGTTAATCATTGTCACAAAGTCAGAGATTTTATACAGCCATTATTTAATAAAAAAAATGAAAGTTAATGTCTTCAAATTTTCATTAATTTATAAATTTATATGATCACAATTATGAGTTGTATTACAGATTTAATTGTAACCTAGCTAACAACAAAAACAAAACAAAACTCAAAAAAATGTTGAACTAAAGATTGCATAAGAACTTTTTTTGATTTGACTAATTTAATATCTCTTATTCTTGTAATTTGCAAGGAAAGAAAATGAATTCTTTTGGTTGCAGTTGAGTGTTCGGGTTCCTAGAGATGTTAATTATTTTTCTTAATTAATTAGTTTACACTTAAAACATCACTATTTATAAACCATTAACAAAGAACTGGTGTTCTTACGCTGAAAATGTTATAACATTTCATCAATCGTTATAACATTTATGTATTGAGAATCTTGAGTTTTCAAGAATAACCCTTGTCATAATTATATATAACGTTATAACGGTTCAAAAATGAATAGGATAAATCGTTATAACGATATAGAGAAACGTTGAACACTTTACAGAAACGTTATCAACGCTTTGACTGTTTGACCAACCTTCTGACATGTCTACTTATTTTTAGAAACGTTATAACGATTCACTGAATCGTTATACGTTTCATAAAACGTTGAATGTTGGTTCACTCTATTAATTTTGGTTCATTTTTGCTCACAAAGAACTTAGAATATTTTTGAGTAGGGTGTATTGAGTCGTTATAATGTTTGATGAAGAGTTACGTAACGATACACTCTGTTAATTTTGGCTCATTTCTACTCACAGAGAACTTAAAATATTTTTAAGGTGTATTGAATCGTTATAACGATTGGGAAACGTTATAACGGTTCTCTACGATAGAGAAAGCTCATCCTTACATAATTATAAAGAATATAGGATTTTGAATTATATATGTACATTGAATATGATCATATATCTTCTTCATTCCCTTGAAACTTCTTAGAATCCTGCATTCAAATTTTAAGAAAAACTTGTTAAATTCAAAATATTTTGCAAAACAACAAAATTAAAGAAATTATTAAGTGTAACATAATCAATTTCACTATTTTTAAATAATTAATTTTTCTAATTATAATTAAAATAACTTAATAAATCTAAATAAAATTAAGTTAATTATATTTATCAAAATAGATATAAGTTAATTATAAACTTTAAACAATAACGCTCCCGCCTTCGAGTCCGGTATACTCTAGCCCAACCAAACCTAACGTGAATATGATACTCGCCAATTTAATTTATTTTCACTCTATATGTTCTCGAAAATATATTGATGAGCCGACAATTAAATATACACAAGATGATATGGCTGACGAGATCGTGGGCCTCACTACTAAGCAAATAAACACTTTTTTGCCGAAATATTCTAGTACGGGTTCCTGGATTTGCTTTTCTTTCTTTAGAATTAGGAACTCAAACCAAAAATAAAAAAAAATCAAAAATTATTTGAATTGTAGTATTTTGAACCAAACACTATTTAGAGACCCACTCTGATCTGTCATATGCATCCATGGTAAATTGACCAGCATATTCGAGACCTACTTGTATTTTTATGTCATTTCATGTCATGCTGCATGTAGATAGGATAGGAGTAGAACTCGAAAATTAGTCCCGAGATAGGATTAAGTTAGAATTAAATAAATAAAGTTGTAGATTATAAATGTTGGGATAATATTATTATTGTAATTAATTATTAATTAAACTAGGCAATTAATCATGCATTCAATATATGAAAGAGTGTTAAGAGGCGGGCCGGGTGATCTCAATCTGAGGTTATCTTATATAACCAAACCAATAGGTTACATTCCCCTTGGTCTACAGCGCACATTTGCTTGTTGGTTATCCACTGACCCCCGTCATTTGGAGGGTTCGGCCGTGCTAGAGTGTTTTTCTTTTAATCAATATTATATTTTTACTATTCTTAATATGATTAAGATTTTTAATCCAAATTTGAGCGATTATGATACCATATATTTCAGTGTTTAGTGTGGGCAACCATATCCGAGTTTGGATTCTACTTTATTTTATCATTTCTCGGGATGCGATCCTCTGGCCCCTGGTTGGTACAGTGTAGGCTGTCATTTGTTTCATATTTTATTTTGTTACTTCTCGGAATGTGGTCCTCTGACCCCTAGTTGGTACAATGTAGATTCTCATTCGGGATGCGGTCCTCTGACCCCTTGTTGGTATAGTGTAGGCTCTCATATGTGTTATATTTTATTTTATCATTTTTTGGGATGTGATCTTCTGACACATGGTTGATACAGTGTAGGCTATCATTTATATTACATTATATTTTATCATTTCACGGATAGTTATCTCTTTTTGAATGATATAGCAACTGAAAGTATAATTTTTAATCACTTTTGTCTTATTATATTATTATTATTTTGTGAGGTGGGTTTTGAGTTTTATTTCTTTCTTTTGAGTTTTTATTTGAGAGGTTTTGTTGTTCATTCCGATGGAGCTATCCCCGCCGATATAAGCGTTGTATTCTATTTTGTTAATCTGGATTGTATATTATTTTGTATTATTATTATTATCTTATTTATTCAGTATTTAATTTATTTTATTCAGTTTGTTTTCATACGCACATCTCATCGTGCGTACGTGGTGGGATTAATCACTCCTAATCTGTTTTAATTATTCTTGGGTGTGACAATATATTTTAAATTCAAATCACAAAAAAAAATAATGCAAGGTGCCCAATCAACAGTGCACTGGTCGTAGATATTATGGGTGGGCTACTTATTTTCGTAATCTTCACAATTAATTTCATATAATTAATACAATCTCTTAAAAAAATAAAATATATATATATAAACTTATGGACTGATTGTATAATTTAAATTTTATTTGATATTTCATCAAAATCACCAAATTTAAATAGTTAAAATTATCATATAATTTTAATATTTTTTATGGAACATAAATGACACCCAAATTGCACTAAATTTAAAATACAATCAATTTATAACTTTAATATATGTTCGTGTTTTTTTCATTTTAATATAATTTATATTTATTGATAAAATTGTCAAAATAAATAATTGGATAGAGATTCTCTGACAACTACTTATTTTGTTACCCAAGCAAAATATTATTAGGAAATGTCAATACGTAACATTCTGTCATAAAACATATTATTATAAGATATAAACAAAATTATGTTTCATGTGTAACTCCCGTCTATTTTAAAGGGGCGGCTAAAATTAAATTAAAGGAAGATAAGGAGCACTCTATAGTTTATACAACGATGAACGACCGTGAGTTCTCATATCTTCTATTTTCTTATGTGTGTTAATAATTAGTATTGTTTGCAAAAATATGATTTTTAATCTAAAATGGTGTTTTTAGAAGAAATTTTTGCCATAATGTTTCATCAAATTAACGTCATGCTACGTTCACATTCAATTTAAAATTGTTATCATATTCTCCGTCTGGATTCTAGATTAACAAACAAGACAGATATTGACGTCAATTATGGTAAAATCTGAATCGATCCGAAAAATTCATCCGACCCACTCAAACTCAAATCATATTCAATTTTTTTAAAAAAAATGAGTCAAACCAAATCTCTACGATCCGACATTAAATAACTCACAAACCTATCAAAATCAAGTTAAAATCTGAAAAAAATCAACATATAAATTAAATCGATCCAGCCTTGGCTCAATTATGATCAAACCCAACTTATTTGAATCTAAACGCTGACCCGACCTGACCCGTAGGATTATCATCTCTAATTGACATGATAGGTAATACTTAATTAATTGTCTAGGTTTTCAATAAGATAAATGTCAGTCATTTCATGTTTCTTAATGAAGAAAAAAATTGTTCACAATCAGGATGATGTTGTGTTTTCTATTTTCTCTGTATTAAAAACAAATACCTTGATATATTTATATCAAAGAATTCAAAAGAGTTCAAATTTTTTCACTAGTAATTATGAAAACAATATCATTACATTTGATCCTATACAATTTTCTTATATATATACAAATAAATATAACGCGTTCTCTTTTTATAAATAACTAGTCATTTCTAAATATTTAGAATCCTAATTTTTTGGACGATAAATATATTTCCTTGTTCTTATAGAACTAGAACTAGTATTCATTTTTTTTCTTTTTCAGCCCTCATATTGAAGAATTGAAAAAGATTGGATACAATAATTGTCCTTAATAATGCACCATTGTTGTGTGTCATTTATGGGAACTAACAACTATTTGACATTACTAAATTATTCACTTGAAAATGCTACACCGTGCTTGGCATTCATTGCTCTAAAGTTTGTCAAAACAAACCAATCAAGGGAGGTCGACTTTCTTTATTACTAAAAGTGAAAGTTCGGACAGTACATGATTAATTGTTGTTTAATTTGAAACTGTGATTAAGGATTAACACATAAAGCCAACATGGGTTCCCTATTAAATTGAAATTAAACCATGCTATGGGCTTATCGGTTGGCAATTGGCGTGTTGCACCTCCTAGGCATAAAAGTTCCTTTCAAGAATTAATGTCCATTTGACTCGATAAATTGTGCCGTTAGGCTTTCTTTTTTTTTGGAACAGGTATTGATGAAGGCACAATACCTATTGTTGTTCTCAGTCATTTGTGCATCTCATAATTTTCAATTCTACGGAAAGAAAAGAAGACGCTCAACTAGTTGCAATAATAGACAAATGCATTATTCGAAATCAGAATACGGGTTTCTTCATGTATATTTCAAAATTTAATTTGGACTTACATCTTTATCTAAATAACCTGTTATAATAATAGAATTGTTCTATGTGACCTTTTTTTACCAGTTCAAAAAAATTAATTTTAAGTCTAATACTCTGCGTTTATGTGCCTAAATTTCATTTAAAAATTTGCCATGCTATGAATCGTGCCAGTTGCTAAAATCTTTTTTTATAGAACATAGAAGGTCCAAAATACTTTTTTTGGACAAATGAAAAATCTAACTCATTCAAATTAAATGTTTATAAATAATTTTTATTCAGATTTTGTTTCTGCGATCTTCAACGTAGTCCAAATTATTTCTTCTAGCAAATTAATTCAAAAATTAAAACATATAAAATATTGTTTGATAATGATCACTTATAAACAAGAAAGGCCACCAATAAACAAAAGAAAAAGAAATCATCCAGCAAGCTTTCTTTCGGTCCTTTACTTGTGTTGAATATATATGTTGCAATGTACTTCTTGATTCTTTGTATACAAACAAAGCATAATTAGTTCAACTTACAAAAAAAAAAAATAATAACTCTACGCCGTGGCTTGACGTATTCAGCAATCACTTAATCTTGCCCATGGATTAAGAAAAACTACTTGAAAAAATGCTAGTGAATTATGTAGACAATGACTTGACAGTTGTCAATATCACTTTCAGAATTATATTTGGTAGTTAATTATATAGGAAAAACGAATCGCGGATGTCAAGACTAAGTTAACAATTGCTTGTTCAGAGCAGCAACACATGCATCAATTAAAAGTTTGTTAATTGTTTAATAGCGGGTGACAAACTGTTATTTAATTCGTACGGTTAATTTTGTTAATTGTTTAATAGCAGATGTCAAAAGAGGACCGCTAGAACTTGTACTGTTATATATATATATATATATATATATATATATATATATATATATATATATATATATATATATATATATATATAATGAGGCTATGGTGCTTTGCAAAGTACAAGAGCGTTGTGTGTTTTGCGCTCTATTATTAATTTTAAGTCAGAAATTATCGATTCAAACCGCTCAATCTAATCTCCATATTAAAATCTATGAGTAAACCAAATTTTATATTATTTGGAATTTATTTGCTATTTTTTTGGATAGGGGGAAACCGTCATTTTTTGATGAACCAGAATTCTCAGATCAAGTCATTTTCTCCTCATCAGAAAAAATAGCAAAAAAACTTTAAAAAAATATAAAATTTGATTTAGTAATAGATTTTTATATGACGATTAGATTGAACGGTTCAGATTGATTATTTCTAACTTAAAATTAAAAATAGAGCGCAAAACATACAACGACTCTGTACTTTGTAAAGCACCATAGTCTAATTCTATATATACAGATAGAGTTAATTTTGCTAATTGTTTAATAGAGGATGTGAAAAGACGACCCCTAGAACTTGTAATATTATATGACCCACTAAATATATATATATATATATATATATAGAACTTGTAATAAAAAATTATAAATGACAGTCTCATGGGATGCAAAATTTTGGATCACTAAAAAATATATATAATATATTATTATTATTTTTAGAGCTGATTTTCAAAAATTAAAAACCATAACTTAAAAAGCTCAAAATGCTTCACAATGATATATTTATCGGCCCTCTACTAAGAAATCATGTTCCGTCTTGAACGTCGCTAATTCTCTTAATATATAAAATTGTTCCAATATTCTTCTTCTTTATTTAATATCAAGTTTCCTTTAGACCGCTGGTTAACAAGTTATCAGTGTTTTAAAAATATGGGTTTGAATATGTATACGAAAAAGTACTATATACCGCATATGCGAATTTATATGCGGGATAATATATATGATTTTTTTTAAGATTTTAACTTAGCATTGTATATTTACATATAATAGTTATAAATTGCATCATATTTTATCACAAAATAGAGTGTGGCTCAGTGGATTTCCACATTGAATCTCATTAGTATGGCATGGCACCGCGAAGGAATTTTGGAAAAAAACTTCTTTGAAAAGTAGTTTTTCAGATTTAAATTTTTTTATATGGGTTGTATATAGGACCGCATAACTCTCTAATATAGTACAATCTGCATGTTGAAGCCCGTATGACATTTTGAGCGCGATCTATGGGCCGCATCGCATATGTGGCATCATTTGAAATCTTCAAATTTGTTGCGGGAGCGTGTGTGATTCTTTATGTGGGTTCTATAATGGGCCATATAACTCTATAATATAGTGCAATTCACATAGTGAAGCTCGCATAACATTTTGAGCGCAGTCCATGGGCCGCATTCCCATATACGATTGCATTTAAAATACTGATCATTCCCATTTTTAGAAAGGTTGCTGGTTTTAATGGTAGTCGTCACTAGAACCGTCAATGGACAGGGTAAGGTAAGGTACGGATAAAGGTATTTTCAGATTTTTTTATATATAATAATTATAATAATTATATTATTAATAATATGAGTGATAAATATAAAATTTTAAATCTACGAACGAACGCGCGCCACTAACAGTGGCGTGGAGCAAACGCGCCACTATCTGCTTGTGGCGTCTTTATGTAAACGCGCCACTGTATGTCAGTGGCGTCTTTATGTAAATGCGCCACAGTCAGTGTCGTCTTTGTGTAAACGCGCCACCGGTAGTGGTGCGTTTCCTAAAAATGGATTTTTGATCACTATAAATACACGTGCATGTATCTACTAGCTTTGTACCTACGCGTTGTAGCGAACTTTTTTATTTAGATATAGAAAAATATCACATGATAATATATACGTCATTCTAACATGGAAAAAATCAATAATATTGAAAACCACAGAAAGAAAAAAATGAGAAAGATTTTACCAAATTCATTATCTGTATCGACTAAATAGATATATGAAATTCTATGCAAGTACCAAATTAACATAAACATGTTGAACCTGTATTTGAGATACAACAGATTGTTAATCCAAGTCAAGTACCCCAAAAAGAGTAATAAATTGCCCTCGTGTGTTTCTTATCAATTCAATAAATTTGCTTCATAACCAATTTATCTTAAATCAAGGGAGAATCAATATTTCAATGTCTGGCATTATTTCGATCGTCCATTCCTGCGGGAAGCTTAGTTTGCATGACCAATGATCTAAATTGCCAGTGTCTAATTTCAAAATAGAACCACCTGTTAGTATGGTTGTAGCATAAGAAAAAAGCCTGAGAAGCAGCACAAACAAGTGACAAATAAGATGGAAGTAATATCTATAGTGTAGTGAACTGACCTCACACAAAATTGTTAGTATGCAATAATCTTGAAGTCAATAATACGATAAATTGGTTATATAAAGTTTTGTTCATGAATTGGATATTTAAACGATATTTTGTTTCCTTGAGTATTATTGAATTTATGAATCATTCTGAGTTCATGACTGGAATTGTGAAACTTCATAATATAGAATATACTCTTAAAAGTCACTAACCAAGGTAATTAGCAGAACACTAATTAACCGTTATCGTTAGTATGTGGATTAAATGATGGTCAAGTTTTACATACCATAGACAAAGAGTTGTCATTTTAATCACATAGATAGATGTTCAGGAACATCGTATTTGATAGACCCCGAATGAAACATTAAATGGAATTGTGTTCGTGTCATTAATGTTTTCGTTCAAGATTAAATTCTAAAGTATGAGGTATTCATCTTTCCTACATAAGATATGTATGTGTGTGATTTCTACCAAACGTTATCCGTAAAAGGTGGCTATAAAGGTAGCTCTTCTAAGATACATAACTTATGCGAGGAAAGATGGTTTGCCAAAAGTACTATTGTCCCTCGTATTTCTATACGAGTTATAGATCATCGGGCCCCTTGATAGAGTAAGATTATCTCGCTAGCAAGATAATTACAAGAGTAATTATATTTGATAATTTACTCAGATCAAGAAAAGATTAAGTTTGCAAGGATGACACATACCTACCTTGAAACTGATCGATAAATATGAGACAAAAGAATTAAACACAAGTAAATAGTTTATCGGATCATGATATTGTACAAGACATCATCATCTCGTGTAATTGGATGGTCATAGTGCATTCTCGCCGTATGCCTCCTATGATTATAGAAGTTAAAACGCTTTAACTCTATTTACCAACATAACACGATCCCGTCGGTCACACCGTATAGAGTTAATCTGAGAATCTTATTGATTAATTATGAATTGTTTATAATTAATAATAAGATGGTTATAATTAATTATATATGATATAATTATATTTGTCATAGAGATGACAAGAAGCAAAAATCGATTGAATTTATAACGTGTCGGACACGTCGTATAAATTCGCCGAAACAACAACCGAGAAAAATATAATTGTAGATGACAATTATATATATTTGATTTGATTTTAAATGTTAATTATGGATTTGAATTATGGGCCAAAGCCCATTTATAATTAAAGTCTTAATTAATAATTAAAAGCCCAAAATCGAAAAGCCCAAAAAAGCCCAAAATCAAAAAGCCCAAAATCCGAAAAGCCCAAAAAGGCCCATGAAAAGCCCATGACGACCTCCAAGGGTATTTTGGTAATTTGTCCAAAAGCCCAAGGGTATTTCTAATTTGGCCAAAAAGCCCAATGGCGTTTTGGTAAATCGATGAACTTTAAGTGGTATTTTGTCTTTTCACTTTGAAACCTCCCTACTATTCACGAGGGCATTTTGGTAATTTGTCAATTCCACTTTTTCTATAAATAGAGGGGTAGGGTGAGAGAAAAAGTTCCACCAAATCGCTCTACTTTCTCTCTCCCAGATACTATTGTTTCAGATTCACGGATCGGCGAATAAGGTTTTTACGAAAGTTGCGTATTTCGCACATTTGTGAAACAGAAATTATCGCGAGTCGTGAATAGTACTATTTCGTCTTTTTCTGGTGAATAGTGTTTTTGCGAAAACCGCGCTTTACGTATTTCGGCAAAAGAAATAAGCCGCTCTCTCGGTTAGTCCCGGTGGATAACCCACAGAGGCATCGACGTTTGTGCTCCGAGACAAGCCGATTTTCATTCCAATTAAAATTTGGAAGCGAGGTATAACATCTTATATTAATCTATTTAATTGTTAAGTAGATTAATATTTTAGAAATCAATCATGGAGTAGATCAATAAAGGTTTAAAGAGGTGTGTATCTCTCGTAATCATCCGACACATCACTTTAACCCTAAGCTTAAGTTAGAAGTAAAATAATATTTTACCGTTTTTTGTAAAGGATTAAATGTCCGTAACTCTGCTATTATCCGACATACTTTAATCCCTAACTTAAGTAGAAGTAAAATTTTTGTTCTACTATCTTTTCCAGCTTTTTTGAGCATTAATGGGATTTGGGCATTCCGAATCCCTACAATGGTATCGTAGCAAAGGCTCTCCCGCCGATTGATTTTCTAAAAGGTTATATCTTATGCAAATAAGATGTATATACCCCGTATCGGCTTAATTCTTAGATTTGCAGCTTAAAGTCCAAACCAAATAAAATTGATTTTCTTGTTCTATTCATTGACTAAGAAAGTTAAATTAGATTTAAGCTTTCTTTATACTTTCTTTACGCTTTCTTTTCGAAAACTTTCGATTGTGTTAAAGTATATCTAAGAATGTGATGAAGCAATAAAGTACCCGAGTAAGAGTCGTTGATCTCCACACATAAAAGATAAGGTGATGTCAAAGAAAGATGGGAAGTGGATACCTTCTATTCTTTCCGACAAGCCCTTTTACGTGTCCTGATAACTGGCCCAAAAGGAACTTTGTCACGTTACCAAATTACTTTTGCGCTTTCGAAGCATGGCAAATGTAACTCTTTTGCTTTTTCGGAAATATTTGGTTATGAAAAGTATATCTAAGAATGTGATGAAGCAATAAAGTACCCGAGTAAGAGTCGTTGATCTCCACACATAAAAGATAAGGTGATGTCAAAGAAAGATGGGAAGTGGATACCTTCGTATTCTTTCCGACAAGCCCTTTTACGTGTCCCGATAACCGGCCCAAAAGGAACTTTGTCACGTTACCAAATTACTTTTTGCGCTTTCGAAGCATGACAAATGTAACTCTTTTGCTTTTTCGAAAACCTTGGTTATGAAAAGTATATCTATGAATGTGATGAAGCAATAAAGTACCTGAGTAAGAGCTGTTGATCTCCACACCTGAAAGAGATGGTTCTGTCTAGGAAAGATTGAATTTAAAGTGGTCCTCGTGACCCCAATCTTTCCTGGGAGCCCCTTTTACGTGTCCTGATAACTGGCCCAAAAGGAACTTTGTCACGTTATCAAATTGCTTTCTCGTACCAAAAAGAATTAACTATTTTGAAACCATATAAAATGTTTATATGCTTTTTACGGTATAAGTAAAGAAGAAAGATATAGCTGCAAAATAAAGAATTGAGAACTGATAGAAATATACGTGACTGATTCATGTATAAATATATACAAAATATTTGTATATGAACCGGTAAATTAGATTTACTACTTTGATTTGTAAATGTATCTTATCATAAACGCAAAGCTACTCCTATTGGATAGATAGTAGCTATATACGTGACTCGATTCATGTATAAATATATAAAAATATTTGTATACAAATTGGATTTACTAGTTTGATAATAAATGAGTAAATTTGATTTATCATTTTTTAGGAACCGTGAAAGAATGTTATGTCAAAGAAAGACTGGAAAAGGAACTTTCAATGGTCTTTCTCGACGTACGTCTTTCACGTGTTCATAAGTTTGTTTAAAGTCAGCTTAACAAACTGACTAATTATAAATGTATAAATTAGATTTATCATTTTAAGAATCCGTGAATGAAGATTGTGTCAAAGAAAGACTGGAAAAGGAACTTTCAGTGGTCTTTCTCGCGTATATCTTTACGTGTTCATAAGTCCGTTTAAAGCCACCTTAACAAACCGATCGCTTACGATGTTAAGCATATTCACAAACCCGAAAAATTAAGTAATATGCCCTACCTACTCGTCCTCCGCAAATCAATGTTCATCGCGTACGTGACCTACTCGCAGGCGTCACCTTTTACCTTTGGTTGTCGAGGGTTATGTCCGACATAACGAACCAAATAGAGTTAGGTTACTTACCAATGATTTCCAAAACAAGCTTTGGGCTTGGGGCAAAGTTTCGTTAAAACATGTGATGTTTAATGAAACCAAGAATCACATAGAGATGTGATTAGCAAAGAGTTGCTTACCTAAGATAATTAATAAATGAGTTATTCAACGATAACTTGATTATCAAAGTGAAAATAGGGATCTTGGTCCTAACTACAAACGGAATAGAACAACAAATTTGTAGTGGGAGTTTTATTTGAAATAAGACATTACATGAACAAAGCTAAAAATCTTTACATTTTAAACGTTGTAGCACATGGCTAAAGAAACTCTTACTAATATGTTCGTACATTCATAATCGTACTAAGACGTGAGAAACTCGAGTACGTCCTTAACACACCAATCCCTCGCGCAAATGACTCGTAATAGTCGCACAAGAAAGAAGTCACCATGTACAACAAGCACAAAGAAGATGAGTTTGATGTACAAAGTTTCTTGGTTAAGAAATTTAAGGTGACTAAATCTCTCCTCGACATAAGATGACCGAGGGCGCTCTTTGACACTCACATGGTCCGTATGACGAGCGATGTTGAGCAATTGGAGAAGCTTAACAAATCCGTTGAGCAAAGAGTTTGTTACGGATGTTATCCCGAACTCTCTCCCTCCTAGCTATTCTAATTTCATCAGAATTATCATATGCTAGGAATGGACAAGAGCTTGCAGAGCTCCAAGGGATGTCGAGGATCACCGATGGGGAGATGAAGAAGAGTTCTTCTATCCTCGTGATCCAAGAAGGTACGAGGAAAATTAAAAAGATGAAACGCAAAATGACTCCCAAAGTGGCACCTAAGTACAAGGATAAAGGGAAGATGGTTCCTAATCGAACACTCCCAAAGCAAAAGCCTCTTCTACCTCCTCGATCGCTTTTACTCACAAAGTAAGGGTCATCGAAGAGGAACTGCCCTAAGTATCTGAGATGTAAGGATGGGAAAGGTTCCCAAGACTTCAACTTCGTGTATTTTTATTGTTGAAGTTAACGTTGTTACCTCTATTCATGATCGGGTATTGATACTCGGATCATGTGCTCATATTTGTTCAAATATAGAGGCACTAAAGAATAGGAGAAAACTACGTAATAAGGAAATACAACTCCGAGTTGGAAACGGTGCACAAGTTGCAAAAATAATAAAAGTATATAGTTGTGTTTGTCTAGCGGGCTTGTAATGGAACTTAAAAATGTATATTTTGTTCCAAGTATTTCCAGAAACATTATTTCAATCTCATGTCAAGAGATGAATGGTTTCTCTTTTGTTATAAAGGATAATGGTTGTTCTATATACAAAGATGAGTTATATTATGGATCTTCTTTTATGATTAATGATCTTTATATACTGGAAATAGACAAATCTATATTTAACATCAATAAACGGCTCAAAACATCTCATGAAAGTATGACTTTCATATGGCATTATCGCCTTGGTCATATAAACGAGAAACACATCAAAAGTTACATGAAGTTGGATTTCTTAATAATTTTAATATTGTGAATCTTGTTTACGTAAAAAATGACCAAATTACCTTTCTCCAAGAAGGGCGAAAGGACAAGTGACTTATTAGCCCTTATACACATAGATGTATGCGGACCAATGAGTACTTGTACAAGAAACGGTGATCGCTACTTCATCACATTTATTGATGATTACAGTAGATATGGTTATGTCTACTTGATGAGACATAAGTCTGAATCTTTTGAAAAGTTCAAGGAATTCAAGACTGAAGTAGAAAATCAACTGAATAAAAGTATTAAGGCCTTACGGTCAGACCGTGGAGGCGAATACTTAAGTTATGAGTTTATAATGTACTTAAAAGAATGTGGGATAGTCTCACAACTCACACCTCCGGGAACGCCACAATGGAATGGTGTTTATGAGAGGAGGAATCGAACTCTGTTGGACATGGTTCGTTCCATGATGAGTAATACCACACTCCCAAAAATGTTTTGGGGGCACGCACTAGAAACTGCTGCACTAATAATAAATAGGGTTTCATCCAAGTCAGTAGAAAAGACTCCATATGAGTTATGGTTTGGTAAGGTACCAAATATGTCTTATCTTAAAATTTGGGGTTGCAAGGTATTTGTCAAACGTTCGACTTCTGACAAACTTGGACCCAAAGCTGATAAATGTTTTTTCGTAGGGTATCCTAAGGAAACGAAAGGATATTACTTCTATTAACAGTCCGAGAACAAGATAATTGTTGCTCGTTATGGTATATTTTTGGAGAAAGAGTTTCTCGCAAAAGGAAGTAGTGGGAGTAATGTAATACTTGAAGAAATTCAAGATACATCACACAATATAATATCTGATACGATCGATAAACCCACCACTTGATTCTTCTACTAATGAGCATTTGGAAGAACCAAATCTACAAATAGTTGTGGAAGAAGTTCTAGTCCCGAGTTCATCTACTTCAACGCAAGTTGAAATAGAACTAAATCCGCATACCGATGTGGATGAAGTTCGACACCAAAGAACAAGTGCTACGAAGGTCACATAGACGTCCGTGTACCCGAAAGGTACATGGACCGCATGAAGTCTCGCATTTGATGTCAAGATCCTCTAACCTATGCGGAAGCAAAGGATGACCCCACTCGATAAATGGTCGGAGGCCATGAGATCCGAAATATAGTCCATGTATGACAACAAGGTTTGGAACCTGGTTGCACCACTTGTCAGGTAAAACCCATAGCTAACAAGTGGGTTTTTTAAAAAGAAAAACAGCATGGATGATAATATGACTATTTACAAAAGTACGGCTAGTAGCGAAAGGTTTCAAGCAAATTCTCGACGTAGATTATGATGAAACTTTTTCACCCGTAGCTTATGTTTAAGTCAATTCGGATGCTCCTAGCAATTGTCGTATTTCATGATTATGAAATATGGCGATGGATGTCAAAACCGCATTCCTAAATGGAAATTTGGAAGAGGACGTGTATATGATACAAACCATAAGTTTTGAGGATCCAAAGAATGCTCAAGGTATGCAAGCTTCTCAAATCCATTATGAATCAAGCAAGCATTACGGAGTTGGAATCTTTGATTTGGCGAAGAAGTCAAACAGCTTGACTTCGTCGATGCGAAGAAGAACCTTGTGTATACATAAAAACTAGTGGGAGTGTCATCGCTTTTTTAATCCTCTATATGGACAATATACTCTAAATGGGAAATGATATTCCCTTATTGTAATTAGTCAAATCTTCATTAAAGAAAGTGTTCTCAATGGAAGATTTGGGCGAGAGACGTTATATACTAGGCATAGAGATCTATAGAGATAGATCTAAAAGACTTATTGATTAAGTCAAAGCACATACATTGATAAAGTGTTGAATCTGTTCAAAGATGTAGAATTTCAAGAAAGAATTTCTATCAATGAATCATGATGCACAAACTTTAGTAAGACTCGGTGTCCTTTGACAATCGATGAGCAAAGCATAATGAGTAGAGAATCATATGCTTCGCTATTGGCTCTATCATGTACGTCATATTGTGCACTCGCCCGATGTCTCGTACGCTTGGAGTGTGACGAGTAGATATCGTGCTAATCCAGTGCTAGAGCACCGGAATGCCGCAAAGAATATCCTTAAGTACTTAAGAAGAACTAAGGATATGTTTCTCATCTACTTGTTGACTCGAGCTCGTGGTAAGTGGTTACACGACGTTATCACCTCATATGAAAAATCATAAATAGAGGCGACGTAAAGATTTGTAAAATTGACACAATCGGCAACACAGCTGATCCACTTACAAGATCTCTACCTCAAACCAAGCACTAGTTGCACATATCTTCTATGGGTTTGAGACACATAGGAGATTGGTCATGAGATTTTTCTTTAAATCTTAGAGATTTATAGAATAAAGAGATTTGTATAAGGCAGAGCTCAATATGATTGACTCCAAGCTTAAGTGGGAGATTGTTAGTTTGTAATAATCTTGAAGTCAATAATACGATAAATTGGTTATATAAAGCTTTGTTCATGAATTGGATATTTAAACGATATTTTGTTTCCTTGAGTATTATTGAATTTATGAATCATTCCGAGTTCATGACTGAATTGAGAAACTTCATAATATAGAATATACTCTTAAAAGTCACTAACCAAGGTAATTAGCAGAACACTAATTAACCGTTATCGTTAGTATGTGGATTAAATGATGGTCAAGTTTTACGACCATAACAAAGAGTTGTCATTTTAATCACATAGATAGATGTTCAAGGAACATCGTATTTGATAGATCCCGAATGAAACATTAAATGGAATTGTGTTCGTGTCATTAATGTTTTCGTTCAAAGATTAAATTCTAAAGTATGAGGTATTCATCTTTCCTACATAAGATATGTATGTGTGTGATTTCTACCAAACGTTATCCGTAAAATATGGCTATAAAGGTAGCTCTTCGGATACATAACTTATGCGAGGAAGAGATGGTTTGCCAAAAGTACTATTGTCCCTCGTATTTCTATATGAGTTATAGCATCACTAGGCCCCTTGATAGAGTAAGATTATCTCATAGCAAGATAATTACAAGAGTAATTATATTTGATAATTTATTCAGATCAAGAAAAGATTAAGTTTGCAAGGATGACACATACCTACCTTGAAACTTCTCTCGATAATATGAGACAAAAGAATTAAACACAAGTAAATAGTTTACCGGATCATAATATTGTACAAGACATCATCATCTCGTGTAATTGGATGGTCATAGTGCATTCTCGCCGATGCCTCCTATGATTATAGAAGTTAAAACGCTTTTAACTCTATTTACTAACATAACACGGATCCCGTCGGTCACACCGTATAGAGTTAATCTGAGAATCTTATTGATTAATTATGAATTGTTTATAATTAATAATAAGATGGTTATAATTAATTATATATGATATAATTATATTTGTCATAGAGATGACAAGAAGCAAAAATCGATTGAATTTATAACGTGTTGACACGTCGTATAAATTCGCCAAACAACAATCGAGAAAAATATAATTGTAGATGACAATTATATATATTTGATTTGAATTTTAAATGTTAATTATGGATTTGAATTATGGGCCAAAGCCCATTTATAATTAAAGTCTTAATTAATAATTAAAAGCCCAAAATAAAAAAGCCCAAAAAAAAGCCCAAAATTGAAAAAGCCCAAAAAGGCCCATGAAAAGCCCATGACGACCTCCAAGGGTATTTTGGTAATTTGTCCAAAAGCCCAAGGGTATTTCGATAATTTGGCCAAAAAGCCCAATGGTGTTTTGGTAAATTGATGAACTTTAAGGGTATTTTGTCTTTTCACTTTGAAACCTCCCTACTATTCACGAGGGCATTTTGGTAATTTATCAATTCCACTTTTTCTATAAATAGAGGGGTAGGGTGAGAGAAAAAGTTCCACCAAATCGCTTCTACTTTCTCTCTCTCAGATATACGGTTGTTTCGTAATTCACGGATCTATGAATAGTGTTTTTACGAAAGTTGCGCGTATTTCGCACATTTGTGAAACAGAATTACATCGCGAGTCATGAATAGTACTATTTCATCTTTTCTCGGGTGAATAGTGTTTTTGCGAGAAACCGCGTTTACGATATTTCGCAAAAGAAATAAACCGCTCTCTCGGTCGGTCCCGTGGATAACCTACAGAGGCATCGACGTTTGGTGCTCCGAGACAAGCCGATTTTCATTCCAATTGAAATTTGGAAGCGAGGTATAACATCTTATATTAATCTATTTAATTGTTAAGTAGATTAATGTTTTAGAAATTAATCATGGAGTAGATCAATAAAGGTTTAAAGAGGTGTGTATCTCTCAATCATCCGACACATCACTTTAACCCTAAGCTTAAGTTAGAAGTAAAATAATATTTTACCGTCTTTTGTAAAGGATTAAATGTCTCGTAACTCTCGGTTATTATCCGACATACTTTAATCCCTAACTTAAGTAGAAGTAAAATTTTTGTTCTACGGTCTTTCCGCAGCTTGAGCATTAATGGGATTTGGGCATTCCGAATCCCAACAAAAATATTCTCAAACTATCATAATTTCCTGTTTGTAGCACCAGTGTGATTCCCCATGACAAACTTCAGATCATCCATGGGACCCTCCATGTGGTGGGTCCGGCTCTCCAGCTTTGACAACCGTGCACTCACCCCTTCTAATGTATGCAACAGGTTGTCAGCATACTTCATTTACCGTATGGTCGATTTCATCCACCGTAATAACACTATGAGAAGGTGTCATTGTCCTTTCTTTTTTATGTGTAACTTCCATCAACACTTGAGGCGCCAGGATACTGGCACTCTGTACAAAATACCCGAGATAGAAGGGTCAGAACATATCAAATCAAATTAAAGTAATAGATAATATTATGAAGGGTCAGAACATATCATATCAAATCAAATCAAATTAAAGAACATATCATATCAAATCAAATTAAAGAACATATCAAATCAAATTAAAGCAAGAGGGATAGAGGGGCTGGTACGAAGGAGGCTGGCGCGGAGAGGACGGGCAGAGGAGAGGAAACTCTGGAGTGGAGGGATGACAGAGAGAGAAGGCTCGGTCACCATGTGGAGGGCATCTGAGCTTGGAGGCGGAGGCGCGATGCGCGAAGTGTGGAGAGGCCCATGCGAGAAAGAGAGCGAAAGAGGCGCAATTTAGGTTTTAGTGAGCGAAATTGAATTGTGCGCTGAGAATGAATAGAGTCATAGAGCGAAATCGAAAGCGGCGGCCAAGATGTTGAGCAATGGAGAGAAATCACCGAACAGGGAACAATCCTGATCATTAAAATTGATCAAATTTAATCACAGCCGTTCAACAAAGGATAAAATAGATATTATGAAAAATTATCATGACAAAAAATGGATACCTCTAGTTGTTAACTGCTTTATATAATAGTATAGATTTGCGCGGTTACTATTTGTAGAAGACAAACGCGCCATTTCGATGGCGTGTTTGCTCTTCGCATCACAATCATGGTCTATTGCCATTCGTAGATTTAAATTTTTTCTTTTATCACTCTTATTATTAATAATATGATTATTATAATTATTATATATAAAAAATCTGAGATATTTATTTTCATACTTATATCCATTAAAAAAATTATTCATATCCATTAAAAAAAATTATCCATATCCTACTCTTACCCATTAAAAATTTCAGGTAACAAACGAGTAACGGATATATATATAATTTACCCAATGGATAACGTGTAACGAAAACCCCTTACCCATATTCATATCCTATAAGTTAACGAAATTTTTTTTACTCATACCCATGCCCGATAACCTAACGAAAATAAAACCTTATCTATATCCGTCTTATCGGGTACGATACGGGTCGGGTAAACGACTAAAAGAGTGTCATTGACAACCCTAGTCGTCACCTGTCAACTTTGAATTTTTAATGAGTTTACTCTACTATGTTGTTATTCTAACTTCGAGGGTTGACGCTTGACATCCTCACGTTGCTTTAGGATGTTTTTTTTTGTTTTAAGCTGTATTTTATATGAGATGGGTTCAAATGCCTCAATTTTGTACCTCAAAAACCTTAACTTTTTTATTTTTAATAATCCAATTTTAAAATTTACATATCAAAATAAAACCATGAAATTTGATCTAGGTCATTTTATTTATGTATATATTAAAAATTATGATATTTAAATATTATTTTATGTGACATCCAGAACTTATAAAAATACACTAACATGATTAATTTTTAGACATTGATTTATATAAAATAAAAGTAAAAAACTGAATATTTTTATAAATAAGAAGAAAATATAATATAGATCAAATTTAATGATTTTCTTTCGGTAGTTCAGTTCTACATTTTGACTTATTAAAAATTTAAAAAGTGTATTGAGGTAAAACAAAACTGAGTCATTTGAACTAGAGCTATAAGAAAAGTCATAATTCATAGTTCGATTCATGTTCAATTTGAAAAATTTCGTAATAAGTTTATTTGATTTGAGTTTGAAACTATTTCGAATCGAGTCAGTTCGATTCTGATCGATATAAATCAAACTCAAACTCTGAATAGTTTGATCGAAACTGGTTCGCAAACTAATGAAATTCTAATTTTGATGATATTTAGACCATCTGATATCTAAGAAAATATTTGATTCTAGATCCCTGTTGATGACTTCTAGTTATCCAATAACACAAACCTTCAGTTAGTTGTCGCAAAGTTTACGGGCCTATAGAGAAATTCTAACATGTACATGATTTGAAATATCGAAGAAATCAAGCTCATAAATTGAAAGTCACTCCTAGATTGCAAAATAGACGATCCAATCAGGGCGGATGTAGGATTTTGGTCAGGTGAGGGGGACAATATCGGATTATAATAGCTTATCAGGTTCAAATTCATTAACTAATCGGATATTAAATAAAATAATAATTTAATATATATTCTTACCTAATAAAAATTATTACAATAATAAAATTTTATATATTAAAATAACAACAAAATAAAGCTCAAAATAATAGATAATCAAGTTGATGAATAAAATTTTCTTCTACGGAAATTTATATTTTGACATCTTTGCATAATTATTTCATTATTCACAATATTAAATATTTTTTTCTCAATAAAAATAATCAGACAATTCAAGGGGACAAAAAAAATTTTAGGAGGAACAGATTACCAAAAATACTACCTAAAAGCACTATTTTTCAAAATTCAGGGGGACCGCTGCCCCCCCAGCCTTACCTGGGTCCGCCCCTGGATCCAACATTAGTGAAAAGGAACACATTCTAATATCAAGTTTAACACATTTAATTTCAAAATGTTACAAATCAAATCAACTAGCTCGAATTTAAACAAATTAAAATTTGAACTATCATCTTATTTTGAAACTTTTTATTTATTTTGAATCAAACTAGTTTAAATAAATTTAAAATCATACTCAAGCGCTAACTAATTCGATCGAATTTAATTCATTTTCAGCTCTAATTTCAACTCTCCTCTTTTTACATTTACATTTGTTAATGAGATTGTTTTAAATGTAGAGTGCTGCATATTTGCTTGCGATGACCTCATTGAGATTTGAGGCCAAAATTATAAGTCGATGTACGGGACAACACGAAGCAATAAATAAACGATAACTAACATTTTCAATAACCTCCCTGATTCTGATTGTCGTGAAGGTTTTGAGATGCCAAAAACTAAAATATATAAAATATTATTTGATAATGATCATTTTTCTATACTATATTATAAAGAGCGTATGTACTGAATCACTCCGTTGATATTGTGATATTTTCATAATGACTAAAATATTCATATCACAATTTATGATTGAGATTGATTAATTTTACAAAATCGATGGTTCAGATTTTGGCCAAAGTCATTTTTCTCTCCATAAATTTTGTTTGCTACTTTTATCATGCATTCATAGAAGGTCTAAAAATAGAAGTTGTACATAAACATCAATTATTATTAATTTTTAGGATAATTATTATTATCCCCAACCAATCATCCCCAATTTTTGTCCCCGCGATTAATTATCCATTTTAGTAACTGTTTTCTTTCCTTATCTGACAATAGTCAAATATGTCTTTTGATCAATCGGTCCCCCCTATATAGTTCAAAATTTTCATGTCTATTCATTTCAAATTTTCTCTCCACCGCGCTCTCTCTATACACGATTATCTCCCCTCTCTATCCATTGATTAATACTTTGGAAGACATTCTCGTGATCCATCTTCTTTGGTGTTGTTTCATCCTGAATGACGCTTTCATGATTTCATTATATGAATCGTAATTTTATTTTGAAAACTTATTCAATTATTCAAATATGTAAAGCTATTGCGTATAATTTATAATTTATAATTGTCTCTATTTTGTCTATAGTCTTTATCATTATTCTCATGTAAGCATCAAGAGAGAAGCGTGCCAAAATAATTAACTAATTAATTTCTTTCATATTATTTTAAAATTTTATATTCATAAAGGTTTTTTGTTGTCATTTATAGTTTTTTTTTACCGTCCATGCTCTTAAATTTTCTTCTTCTTTTTGTTTCGTGTTTTTTTTTTATTTTTTTAGTGGAATCTTTTTGTGATGTTTCCTTTAATTTAATTTTTGTATCCTCGATTTGTATAAAAAAGAGTATTATGTCTTTTTTCAATCTGAATAATTTTAATGATGTTATATGTTTTGGATTATATTGTGGTCAGATAATAATGTGGTTAGAAAAAAATTTCAAAGAAAACATGGTTAAATATAATCTCATTGACATATTTTCTTCTTTTTTTCAATAATTAGTTCCGTATTTTTCGAGTCCATTTGATTATGGATTTATTTTTCCAAGTAGTTGGTATAAATTTCATTGATATTTTTTCTTCTTTTTTTCATGATTAGTTTTGTATCTTTTGCGTCCATTTAATTTTTGAAGAAATTGATATAAATAGAGTTTTTAATAATGATAAATTCGTCAAAAGGTGTCATTTTATAAATTGGCATAGTATATTTCAATATATGGTTAAATTTGTATAAATAACACCTTCAACATGTATGAATAAATCAAAGCCATAGTTTATATTATTTTTTTAGTTTCAATAAAGATGTTAATATCTTATATTGATTATAGACAATAACTCAAATTATTATAAGTAAAAATTTAAAGAACTATAAATAGCACAAAAATCAGACATTTGTAAATATTGTTGATAATTACTGTAAATAGTTCAATTTACAAACTAAAAAGATTCATATTGAGTATAGATTACAACGTAAATTAGTATAAATAAAATTTAAAAGGATTATAAATAGTTAAAAACTAAAAACTATAAGAATGTTGCACTGAATATAGATAACAACATAAATTAATATAGATAAAACTTTGAAGAGATATAAATAGCTCAAAATAAAATATTTGTATATAATTTAAAAAAGATTGATATCGTAGTTATTAATAATTATTATATTAATTGTAAATAATATTTATAATTATTATAAATAGTTCAAAACTATAAACTAAGAAGTTGTACCCACTGTTCAAGATCAAGTTTTGGAAGCACTTCATAATCATACATTTCGACCAATAACGCGTAGTCAACAATTTTGGAACATTTAAGCTTTGAAACTCGTAGAATTGTCGGAGACAGAATAAAAATAATATATCTTTTACGAATGACTACAATTAATGATGGACTATTTCAAAATAATTATAAATGATAAATTTTATTGTTATAAATAGTGAGTCTGGTTGTTATAAGCGACAACAGAGTACTAAATAGTTTGAATTTTGGACCGGAATTTAATGTGGTCAGAAGATGCTTCGCTATTTATTATATTTGCGTCTTTTCGCTGAGCTTGACTTTAAAATAATTTGGAGACCCCATATTTGACGTCGCGGTCAACTTGGGATAATTTATGGGGACAAAATTTTGGGGACCATTATCAGCCTCCTAATTTTTATTGTAAAAAAGAAAATAACTCATTGTACATCCTTACTCGCAGAAGAAAAATATTATATTTTATACATCATTTTTATGATCTTATTTAAAAATTTAAGAATTTTTATTTGACATAAATTATATTTAAGTAAAATATATTATTTATTTATAACAAAGTCAGTGCTATGTATAATTTTTTAATTTAAAAAGATTCCGCACAAAGCAGAATTTTTTCAAGTAAACAAGAAAGACCATCAATAAAAAAAAAAAAAAAAATCATCCAGCGAGCTTTCTTGCGGTCTTTTAACTTATGTTGAATATATATGTTACGATGTGGTTCTTGATTCTTTTTATACAAACAAAAGATTTAGTTGTCAGTTGCTTGTTCAGAGCACCAACACATAAATTTTAACTTTGTTAATTGTTTAGTAGCGGGTGCAATTGTATAAAATTTGTACAGTTAGTTTCGTTAATTGTTTAATAGCGGGTGTTAAAATACGACATCGTTAGAAGAAGATCACTAAAATATATATCAATAAAGAACCCTATAACATATAACATCGTGTTAATTAAATTTACGTTCATAAATACGAAGTAAAGATAAATTTCACACTCGATTGAACATTTGTACATGGTTTGAATTTGAATCCTTTACTATTAATATTTATGTCCATAAGTATTAACTATTTCCCTCCTATCTAGTTTTGGTTACAAACAGCTGTAACACCTTTAAATAGTTAAATACATACCCACCTGTGCAATTAAATGTCTACAAATTTTATTTCTCAGTTTATATTGTGATTATGAGCTGAAAGAGATAAACGGATTGAGTTAATTATTTTTTTTCAATTCATATCCAAATACGCTTGTCCTTCTTCTTTTTTTTAAAAAAAAGGCATTTGGTATTTTCTTCAACCTAATATAACATAACACCAACGAAAGGCTGCCAACTAATAAAAGCTATAAGAAACTAAATTCCCATCTTAAGCTCCTTAAATACAACTCTGAAATCACTCCATGAATTCAAATATAGCATCTCTTATTATATTTTTACCATGATGCTGGTGTAAATACATGAATTTACAACCAAGGGGAGTTGTAAATGGGGGTGACAACAGACTTGGAATGCAGGTACTTGTCAAGGGCATCTAGCCCCATATCCTTCCCAAACCCACTCATTTTGAATCCACCAAAGGGGCAATCAGCATCAAATCCAAAGTAGCAATTGACCCAAATAACGCCTGCCCGGATCGATCTAGAGACTCGATTTGCTATGTTCAGGTCCTTAGTCACAATCCCTGCCGCAAGTCCATATCTTGTATTGTTTGCTTTTTCTATTGCCTCTTCAATTGTCCTATTCGAAAATACAGGAAGAAACCAAAGAAATGTGGTAAGGTGAATTAATATCATGTTGTATGTATCTTATGTTAGATCAGTCTATCTATACTCAGTAGCAGTACTGTGTGGGTACCATGTCAGTAGGGGCTATTTCACTTTTCTCTTTTTCTTCTTTTTCCAAATTTCAATTTACATAGAATATAATATGGTGCTCTAAAACGAAATTGATGCAAAGTGTATATACATCCATGCAGGGTACAGAGATCTCATACTGCTCTTGATCAATACTGGATTGTACCTATGAGCATTTAGTGGTACTGAATAACAAAATATGTTCAATAAAAGTACAAAAATCAAATAATAATGACATACTTGAATTTCATAAGTGACATGACAGGTCCAAATATCTCTTCTTGCGCAATTCTCATGTCATCCTGAAAAGAAAATCAGAAATCTAATAAATGTAATACCAATAGTTTACATTTTACTTATCTTCAAATCAAGTCGAGGAGAGGAAATGACATACTAACCTTGACATCTGTAAAAATTGTAGGTTCAATATAGTAACCTTTATCTCCACAAGCCTTTCCTCCGGTAAGTACTGTGGCCCCCTCTTCCTTACCAATGTCAATGTACTTCAGTACCTTCTCAAACTGTGCCTTGTCAATCTTCGTTCAACAAATACGAGCCCAAAAGTCAATAAGAATTGAAAAGAATGTTGAGATATTGTACCATTAGTGCGAAATATGATAAACCTGAGGGCCTTGATGAATATTTGGATTAAATGGATCCCCAACAGTCCAATTCTTTGCTTCCACAGCTGCCTTTCTGACAAATTGATCATATATTCCTTCTTGCACATAGACACGGGATCCAGCTACACAGATCTCCCCCTGAGTCATGAGAAGATGAAGTTACAAATCTTTCATATTTTTCATGAATAACATTTCATGCATTTGATCCATAAATGTTGTTTCTAGTTTCTGCAATACATGGTACTTTGATCTGTGTATAGTTTTTTCTCTTTACAATTAAATCATGGCTTACTTTAAGTCATTGAGAAATGAGGACCCTTCTTACACTCGTCACAGATTAAACAGAAAATGTAGGGCAAAAAGAACCTTATTTGTGAAAATGGCAAATTGGGCAAGATTAACAGCCATGTCCACATCAGCATCATCGAAGATAATCAGAGGTGATTTACCGCCTAATTCAAGAGAAACTGATTTCAAGTTGCTTTTTGCAGCTGCCTCCATGATAAGCCGACCAACCTCTGTAGACCCAGTGAAGCTCACCTATCATCATAAAAGGCAAGTGTTTCACTTTATTTATACAATAAAGGATGTTTTTCTTCATTCTTGTATCCCCAGTATCAGTATAACATAAACACTCTAAACAAATAGAAAAGATAAGAGAAACCTTGTCAATATCCATATGGGAGGCAATGGCTGCACCAGCTGTTGGACCAAATCCTGTGACAACATTGAGCACTCCATCTGGTATTCCTGCCTATTTTCTTTTCAAAATTAAAAGAATACTAAAATCATAGAAAAATATATTCTTTTACGTAATAAAATAGACAATTGTACATACTGGACCAGAATTTGTTTTAGTTAATAGAGTGGGGTCTTGGAGGTATTACATAGTAGAATAACCAAAGTATCTAACTGATCATAAAAATCTAAAGCTGAAAAAAAATCATCAATTGCGAATTAATGTTTGTGTGCAGAAACGAAAAATTAATAAAAGCAAAACTAAGCATGCAGAAGTTCCACTGAAAAAGATAGATGAAATTGTACAACAAATATAACATCAATATTAAACAATTATACAAACAAAAAGCACATACCTTCTTAGCCAAGTGAGCATAGTACAGGGCTGAAAGGGGGCTTTGTTCAGCAGGCTTGACTACCATGGTGCAACCGGCAGCTAAGGCCGGGCTAACCTTGAAAAAGAACATGGTGGTAGGATAATTCCATGGTATGATGTGCCCCACTACACCAACAGGTTCCTTTAAAGTGTACCCTTGCAATTCCCTTGAAAGTTTTAAGGTTTCCCCATGAATCTTGTCAGCAGCTCCTGCATAGTACCTGTCAGACAATAACATAACAAAGGAAATTATTATATGGATATTTTATTGATGAATCGGAGAGATAACTTACTTTATAAAAAAGGATATTCTTTTTCTCAGAATTTATAAGAGAAGTTTTGACCTGACGAGGTGGGAGGCACTGGGGATGTCTACCAGTTTACCCAACTTAAACAGTTTTCCTGCATTTATGGTGTCAAGTATTGCTACATCTTCTGTATGCTGATCTACAAGGTCGGCAAATTTCATCATTATCCTCCCTCTCTCCTGTTAAGAAAATATACATATCACATAAGGCCAGTTTTAGCGTTGCTGAAGGGGGAATTTTTTTTCAAAAGAAGAGAGGAAACAGAAGCAATCCTTATATCTACTGATACAAAGTCACAATAAACTCAGAAGGTAATTTGAGCAAGCCCATTTATTCAATTGAATATCATTTGGATGAACTTCTGTTGTGGGAATTGTGTTGACTTCTTTATCAGGCCGTAGATAATGGGCTACAAACAAGACCGAATACAGTCCTATTTTCCATTTTTTGTTAACTCAGCTTTGGGAGTTGTCCATGTAGAAACATTCTCTCTTAAAGCTAGTGAAATTTGGAATATTAATATAAATCTAGACAAATAAAATAAAGAATGCCAATGTGTATATCAAAGTAGATAATAAGCAATAGGCATACATAGCCTGACATGCGGGGCCACGGGCCATGATCGAACGCCTCCCGAGCTGCCTTCACTGCCAGGTCCACATCATCCTTGCCTCCCTCGGCCACTCTGGCAATCACCTCCCCAGTACGTGGGTCCCTTGCCTCAAATGTCTTCCCTGTCAGTGACATAGGACAAGTTGACAACAAATTATTTGCTAGTTAGATTTCTGATATAGCAAAAATTGGAATGACAGGAGTCCGTACTAGAAGTGGAAGTTTGTAAATATAGCTAAATTGGCGGTTGTTTTTCTAAAATTTATGACCGGACAAAAGACATCTTTGCTCTACATAGTAGGACAAGGAATAGCCAGTTTTTAGTAATAATAAGTTTTATTAAATTAATATTATTCAAAATAAGAGTGAGAAATGTAAAATTTCAAATATATGAATGGCTGTACATCAATGTTTGAAAAGCGCTCTCTTGGGACGAATCAGCTTTTTCATAAAAATAATGAAATGCGTCACTGCCGGTATAAAATTTGAATAACTTATTCGTATATTTGAAATTTTACATACTCTAATTTTTAATAATATTAATTTAATAATAATTATTAATAATAAAAACTGAATAGCTTTAACTCATAAAATTTGAATAACTTAATTGCATAAAGTATAATATATAGAGCAATCATGCATCCACCCTACCCAATTTCATGGAACTGGAGTGACAAAAAGCCAAAAACCATTTCGGCCCCTCAAATTCTTTTATAACATTGCAACCGTACAAACTTAGAAAGTTGCATTTGACTGGTGTGTGTAGAATTTTTATTCTATGCGACGCACCATCGTGTAGTTAGTACATGAATTGTTGAATTTTTTCATAATTTAATTCAACATAAATTTTAAATTTTAAAGTGATCTAACCGTCTATGTATTATGTTGTACGGTGCTAAACAGAGGGTCAAAAACATTAGATAAATATACACTACACGCAAATTACATTAGATAAATATAAAATTTGTGAACCACACAACATTTAAAATCATCGTGGCCTCGTCACCTTTTTGTCCATGCTAGGTTAATGATACGAGTCACAAGACCTATCAAACAGGAATCAGGGGAGTTCCCAAATTTTTGGATCAATTTTGGTTTCAAATGTGGTTTCAACCGTCCGATCAGCAAACAAAAATTTTCAATATTCAGATAAATTTCAAATTGCCAGATTATTATATGCTGAAATTTCCAATGAAAGGGGTAACGTACCGACTCACATGTATTATAGTAAATAAGGACAAAAAGAGTAGCTGAATGAAAGACAGTTTTTTTTCTTATTCAAACTATATCCCAGACAGGCTCTATATGATAGGGTGGGATCCTACTACCCAAATATACAAAAATAAAATTACTTATGCAATCGCTCCTAAAAAGTCTGATTTTTGAAGTAATCTAATTTGAATCCTGGCTGGAACTGAAAGAAACTTTTGTTGAAGGGTGTGGATTCTCTTGACAACTGTTTTATTTATTTTATTTTTTACAACTTTGACAACAGATTTGAAATAAATTCAAAAAAAGAATCTTAAAAATAAAAAATCTTTTACAACATATTTTAGACTTATGGACTAGTTGTTTTTCAAAATAGTTATTTATATTCCATCAAAACTCATTAATTTTTCTGTTGTGAATGTTATACAATTTTGATGTTACTTGATGACATATAAAATATCACTTAAATATATGAAATTTGAAACACAACCAATTTATAAATAAAAATACGTCTATAACTAAATTTTTATTTATTTTAATTTATTAAAAATCAATTATCAAGGTTGTCAACAAAAATTGTGATAAAAGATACTCTCCCTTTTGATGGAAACAAGTAAAAGCAAACAAATGAGATGTCCTTGTATATGTCCAAATGAACAAGCATCAATTCAGAAAAAAAAATCGCCAAAAGGAAACCAATAAAAGATTATCAAATTAGATTTCCCAATTATTTTTGGGTAGTCTTAAGATGCATAAAAGTTTCTTTCTGCTTTGAATTTTGCTTTTCAAAGATTACTATGCCAAGAATAAAGGTACTAATTAAGTTATTTGGAAAGGGCATAAGAATCTGGAGATTACTGTAATTTGATAAGAGCAAGAGGAGAGCATTAAAATTTATTCCTTGAACAACAAGCCAAATATTTTTTTTTCTCTCTTGGAGGTATAAAAAAACATTAGCATTTAACTGAAATTTCATGAAATGCAGTTCCTAATTAATTGGTATTTGCAACAAGGGACCCAAGCGCAAAAAATAAATAAATAAAGAGCTTAAATACAAAAAAAAAAGGGCAAAGTAACGCGAATATTAGTCTAGTAATTGTGCAGTCAAAAATCTATTTAAAAAAATTAAGATTTGCAAAATACAAATTGTCTCACCACAGTTCAAGTGAAATCTCCAATTAATTTATTCCAGTAAAAGAACTGAGCAAAACTGCTGCTATGATGCAACTCATAGCAACTTCTACTAAACAGAGAACCGAAGGAAAAAGGTTTAGAGAGACAAAAGTAGAGAGAATCGAACCAGATAGTGCGTCGACGAAGCGGCCATTGATGAACAGCTGGGTGAACTTGATGTTAATCTCTGGTATCTCGAATCCCTCCTCGATTTTCCCGTTCGTCTCGCTTCCCATGTCAAACGAGAGAGAGAGAGAGAGAGAGAGAGAGAGAGAGAGGTGGAAGGGTAGCGTCTATGGCGACAGTTATAGACCCACGTCTCTGGTACCTGGAAGCCACATTGGAGTACATGAACTGGATTGGACTGCACGATTGACGTGAGATTTCAATTTGAGGCTTTGGGAGCAAATATATTTACAAACAACCTTATGTTATCTCCAAATTATTAACATAGTTGCAAAAACACCCCTACAAACCTGTAGCCTTGTAGGCAGGGGCGGAGGGAGAGCAAGCGTGGGTCAGCATAGACCTGGCTCTCCAATTTTTCAAAATAATAATTATTAAATAAATTTCATAATAAATTTTAAATTTTCAATACTTCGATCCTCTCAATTCTATTAATTATTTTTAGCCCTCTGTTCTTCAATTCTGATTTTGTCTCTGTTTATAAGCTATATGTAATATGATGCTATTGATGTTGTTAATCATTAATTAACTATTGAATAAAAATTACCTCTTATTTGTCTTAACTTTGGAAGTCCCATTTACAGATTTAATGATTTTTTATGTATTATATATAATACGGAACTAATAGAAATCGAAACCCAAATGCTATAATATCATTTTAATATTTGGAAAGATCACTTGGTAACAAATTTTATTAGTCTTTATTATTGATAAACATGACCAACGCAGCAACGCTACTACAAATTACACATATTTTGTAATTTAATAATTATTTAACTCGTTTCATTAAAAATATTAACAAAAAAAATAATTTTAATACTAAAAATGGCGGTGCGACATTATCATTGACGCCGAAAAAAATGTGTCACTCCCAGTGACGTCTTTCCATGAGTGCGCCACTGGGACTGACGTATTTAGAAAAGACGCACTGGGAGTGGTGTCTTTTTTTTTACGCTTTGCAGTGTTTAAAGCATAGGACTAGAAAAAAAATATTCATTTTCTCGGTTACTATAGCATCCAGTGGGAGTGTGTCACCCCATTGACGCATATGTTTTTTTTTTTGTAAATAAAAAAAAAGATGCTATTGCGAGTGACGTGTTTTTAGACGTCACTCTCAGTGGCATACTGTCATTTCTAGTATTAAAATTGAAATTTTTTCGTTATTATTTTTAATAAAATAATTTAACTAATTATTAAATTATAAAATCTGTGTAGAAACTAATTACCAACTGGCATCATGCTCAATGCTTGTCTTTATGGATATTTCTTCCTCCACATACACTTACAAATGCATGAGGATATTTCATGTTTGAATAATAAATAATAAAATAAAATCTAAGGTTCAAGACTGCATGTTATGGTCTATTGTGTACATGATCTATATTTTGGGAAATTATTATATCCTTTTAACATTTTTTTCTTAATTATCCCTCTGCTCTCTCGTGATCTCACACTCTCGTATTTTTTTCTCTTACATTCTCGTATTTCTCTTTCTCTTGCACTTTTGAATCTCTCTCCATCTCTCTCTATCTTGCATCTTTTATTATTTTTTCTCTCTCATCTCTCGCTCCCTCTTTCTCTCTCTTTGTTTTGCATTTCTTTCGCATGTCTCTTTCTCTTGCATCTCTGTCTTGCTCGTGTCTTTCTCATAAATTCACTTATAGTAAAAAATTATTTTATATAAACACTTTTTAATCTGATATACTCAGTGTAAATATTTAATACAACTACTTTTTAACTTGATATAATTAGTGTAAATATTTAGTCTAAATCTTTTATCTGATATGATCAGTGTGAATATTTAATATAAATATTTTTCTGATATGGTTAGTGCAAATATTTAGTATAAATAATTTTAAATATAATATAAACGGTGCAAAAGTTTAGCATAAATATTTTTATCTGATGTAATTAGTGTCAATATTTAGTATAAATAATTTTTAATCTGATATAGTCAATGAAAAAATTTAGTATAAATAATTTTTAATCTGTTATAATCAGTGCTAAGTTTAGTATAAAAACTTTTAAATCTGATATTAAGAGTCTAAATATAATTGATATAAATATTTCTGAATTATATATAACCATTAAAACATTTAGTGTGCTCATTTTTTAGATTTTGAAGTGCTTGAAGAGCGTCTCGCGCAGACAACGTGGGGGACAAAATGAATGAAGACGAGAAGGGAATTTTTTTAAGGAGGCTATTATCAGTACCGTTATATTTAATTGAGCTGTTTTCCATTTACAAAATTCACTTTCTTTTTTTTCGTTTAAGTTGCACGCAAACTGCGTGTTGATTGCGAATGTAACAATATCGCAGTTCTTTTTTTAATCATAAAACATTAAACTAGTACCCAAAACAAAGCAAGCTCTATTGAGAAAGATTAGTTTGGTGGTGCATGCCATTTGTATGCTCCGGATCATAAATTCATAGGTACCGGAAATATATGGAAAGCAAAAACAATGACACTATGTCAGCGTGATAAATATGTTTGTTTTGAAGAATGGAAATAATACCTTCAAAAAACTTATTATTAATATATAAAAAAATTAACTACTATGATATTTTGAAGAATATATTTTCAAATTAGAAAATTAGAATTGTATATTTATGTTTATTTCTTAAATAACAAGTATACAAAACTTGATGTGATTTGAAAGTTTTAGCCTTTAATTGAATAATTTCATGATGGAGTACCAATGGAACTACAAATTATCTCAAATTTGGTCAACGTCCTATAAATTTAATTAAGAACATCGAACTTGTTTTTTTTTTAATTTGAGCAATGTTTTTCTTAGGCGTGAGTTTTCAATATAAATGGAATATATATATATATATATATATATATATATATATATATATGCGAAAGATGTAATAATTGTATGGTATAGAAAAAAAAAGTGTCATTCTGATACATTCTAATACATTTTGACTTCAGAAATTGATGATAGGACTATGTTTGATTAAATTAATTTACTAATTATGATTGAACACTTATTGCTCTAACACACTACTTAACTAAGTCATGTAAGATCTATACTTATCCAAATTTTATTTTGAATAGTTCTCAAGCTGGATAATTTTGAGCTCGAAAATTTTTCAACGCTCATCTGAAATATAATTGTTACTGTCATTAATTTCTCGTATCTCATAATTATTACATGTGGTTGAAGACACGATCTAGCACAATTAATATCATGATTTCATTCTTAAAAACTCAACTTATGTTAATGAACCATTTTTATGACACCTCCCCTATACAAGACCCTACTAAGATTTAGAAAGGGATCTTCATTCCTACATGCACACAGAATATATAGATCAAAATAGTTTTTGCGCACAATCAACACATACTTGTGCACTTTTTCGCACACATTTTGTACGGTCTAAGCTATTAGATCATGATGTACTTTTTCGAATACTTATTTGATTCACTAAAAATTAAAGATCATATGATAAAAAAAAAAAAAAAATTGACCTAAGTAGTTTATTTTATTTTTAACCGAACATCCTACCGATCGTTGTTTGTTCTGTCTCTGATGGGAGGGGTGTAATGTTTTACATGTCCTTTTGTTGGCGATTAATTATGCGCTGCTTCAATGCTTCTAGAAGCAATAGCAAACTCTTAATTAGTTGTTCAATAGTCAATACATGCCATCCAATTTAAGTTATAAATGCAATTGATCGGTGACTTCCTTAACATTTTTCAACCCTTGTGATTAAATTACTTCGTTATCGGTGATGTATGCTCTGTTTTCTAATTGATGAGCATGGCAGAGAGCATGGTGGGTTCTATCACTGCAGTCTGGCTTTGGTTTATAGATTCACTTCTTTCTTGTAAACAATTAATTATTTTCTAACAAAAGGTTATATGCTCATAGATAATGCATGTATCATTGTGTTTTTTTCTTTTCAATATTAATTCAGTTATTTGTAATATGAATATAAGAGGGATCCTATTAATATTGAGGTTCATTAGTTATCAATGTCTCGGCTTTATCCGTGGTTAATATAATAAAATGCAAATGATTAAGCATTCTAAATTTTTAACTGCATCATAAAATAAGTTATGTTACTTATCTTTATTTTTATTGCCATCAAGAGAGGTGGTTAACTTGTTGAATGACTGTGTGTTGACTTCTTTGGCTCTTTCAAAATAGAATGCAATTAGTTGATATAATCCTTTGTACATAAATAAACCATGATATATAAAATTTATCTTTCAATTAGTTTTGTTATTAAAAAATAAAAAAAATTATTTGAAACAATTATATTGAGTGTGATGTGGCATCAACAAATACATGCCACAGCTGGATCCGTCCAATAAATTAATATTATTCTTGTAAAAATTTAACTTCGCTCCATTTAATTAACATTTACATTTCTCAGGGTGTGCCCCATGACGATCTGGATAACCATAGAAATTAAGTTATTGCCAAAAGTATATAATAAAGAATTTACATGAATTATAACAGAGGTTATGGTGTTTTGCAAAGTAAAGAATCGATTTTGTTTTGGCATGAGATTTCATATCCCGACGGTTTAAATGGTTTATCTAAGTTGCTCAATAATTTTTTTACATTAAAATCTTGTGGGATATTAAATTTTATGATTTTTTGAGTTTCCTAGTTAAAAATAGCTTTGTTTAATGTAAGAAAATGGTCCATTTCAAAATTATTTTTAAATAATTTAAAAAATAATTAAAAAGCTCAAAAGATTTTAACATAAAGATATTATTGAGCAACTTAGATAGGTAATTTAAACTATTAGGATATAAAATCTTATGTCAAAAAAATCGATTCTTTACTTTACAAACCACCGTAACCTCACCAAATTATAACATATCTATTACAGGGGTTACTAGTTAAATTTCAGGGAAGATGGTAAATTCTTACGAAATGGACCAAACACATTTTTCTCTTTCTTAATTTAACGCTGGATTTCTAGGATACACCCAAAATTCTTCTAAATTTCTTATACATATATTTCGGGGGGCTCGAGTTAAACCTGAGAGATTTAATGATTTTTATAACTATAACTAATAAAAAAAAGCAAGTCCATCCATGTACTTAGTAGGAAATCAATAAAATTAAAGAACAAAGATCTTAAGATTTTTTTTGTTAATGAATGAATTAATTTGATATTGCCATTGAAAATTATTTGTCTTTATTTTAGGAATCAATAAATATTATTCTGAATACACACCAAATCTAAGAGTAATGTGTTCAAAACTTTTAAATGCACTCTAGAATTATCCTAATTTTATATGTAATATTTGCAGGGGCTTACAAAAAAAGTAATGATTATCATGTATTATAGGTTCTTTAAATCATTTCTTAATTTCCTGTCGTTTTGGATCTGTATATTTGATTTATTCATAGGGGATGGATGATAGGATGTTGTTATGGAATTGGCCAATTGGGATTGTGATGTCTGGTTTCTTTCTCTCCTTTTTGTTGTTGGCTTGTTCTGGTACCAGATGGGACCGTGCGACACTGGTACAGGATAACAACAAATGGGTAGAGATCTTTTTTTAATGTCTTGTATCTGACATGGTTGAGTTCTATTATTTGTACAACGCCCAAAATTTGTTCCAAAGAAAAAAAAAAGAATAATTGAACCCCTTTTTTCCCATAAATAACACTTCTAGATTTCCTCATTTCACTTTCCCATCTATCAAAAAATCTGGAAGATGTACTATGAAAAAGTTCAAAATAAAACAGTGACAAACTAGCAATGTAAAAATGTAATTGAAGACAAATTCTTAAATCTTAACTTTCTTATTTAGTGATGCAATAATAATTCCCAAAAATCATAGCATGTAGACATTTTTTATTAAGCACAAAACTGGAAAAAATATTCTCTCAGTGCTCAATATGACAATATGATAAATTATGCTCTCGGAATAATTTCCTCCGAAAATTAAAGTTGCGCTTTCACCCATAAATTCCCACACAAGTAGCACAACATGGGATAATGGAATCTTACATGGCATCTCGAGTGCTCTTAATTTCTTGCTTACCAGTAACCTGCCAACCTTTCAGGTTTCACCATCAAGAAAACAGTTTTCCTGAAAGCTGTCTTCAAGAAAACGCTAGAATTTGTTAACTGAAACCTCCGCATCTAAACGTTGGACGGTTGTGGAGAACTCTAAACATCAATTTTGATGTACGAGGGAGTTTATTATTATTAAATTATAACCGTTAATCACTGATTGGACGATTCACAATGAAAGAACCGTATAGCTCCGCAGAGAAATATCCGCAGAGGATATCATTTCTAGAACTTGAACTTGTCTAGTTGTATCTTTCTCGGATGACTTTAATTCTTGATCAGTGAGAAATAAAATATGCTTAAATCAAATGAGTCCTGAAAATACCATTATACCACTAGAGGCTTCAATTATTTCACTAATTAATTTCTGGATGGATGGCTTCATGCTTGGGTTGATTGGATGCAGCTCATGCTCATCCATTAATCAAACCAATAATTAATCCATGTGGAGGATTTCTCTCCCATAAGAGGTGCATTTTGTCATAACCATTTGAAGGCATAGTTTTATAAAGCTGACATTGACAGTTTTTGTATCGACATTAATTAGTTGCATGCGCAAAAATGTTCTAGTGCGTTTAATTAGCAAACAGCGAGGATGCGCGTGTCATTTTTATATGTACTAATTGAAATTGATATATTTGTTAGGGAATCAGCTGAGTACACTTGGCTAAAATAATTTGACGTCCATTATCCATTCAAAAATAATAAAAAATGTTAAGTGGGTTTTTTCTTACATGTTAAAAAAGCAATTGGTACAAGTGTAATTGAGTGAAAGTTAAAAACTAATTTTTTTTGAAAGTTTAAGAATATATAAATATCAACTTTTTGTTCTTTAAATTACTTGCAAATACGAAATCACATGAAAACGCACAAACAAGATTATCTCGAAATGCATGGTAGCAAAGGAAAATGACGGTTAAGACAATCAGTTTTTGGTTTAGTGACATAAAATGCGGAACATCAAAGGTTCTAAATTTGGATAAAGATTCTTTATAAATATTTATGAAATTTGAAAACTTCAATCTCATTTTCTTATTAAAAAAATGACGGTTAAAACAATATTTTCAATGTGCGAAATGTCATAGATTGAATATTAGAGATTTTTCATGAATATTAATTAGAGTTAACACAACGTTGCCCTCTAAAATAAAAAGACGTGAATATTTATTTTGCCGAATGAAAAATGAACCAAATTTAATTATAAGCTTCCATTTTTTTTTCCAAACTATTTTTTTAATTTAAAAAGGAACATAAAATTTAGGTCATGATTTATCTATAGCATCATATTTTTATATGAAAGGTCGCTATTCTAGTTTAAACGAAAGTAATTTTTGAATATTTTAATATAAAAACTTTACTTCATTTTTATCTGAAATGAGATAAAGAAAAAAGAAAGAACAGAGTTGGTAATTCCGTCCATTGACTTGCATGTTGCCAAATGTGACCTTCCAGCCTCACCCTCACAGCATCAACATGTCACAACAAACTCACTTCCTCTGTAAACTAACAATTTTTTTTTCTCATCATACTAAATTATCTTTGCAACTCGATTGGACCCAACAACTTTACTCATCACATCTTTTTGACGGGGGTGATTTGTCATTGCTGACTCATACGGAGAATTAGCAAAAGTTTACTATGTTTAATAATTGATGAACTGATAACATGACACAACATAGTTTTTTTTTTTTGTGAAAGTCCAAGAACAACGGTGAAAAAAGAAAAGTTACTTGACAAATATATCTTTTTTCAAATGACCAGCTAATTTTTTTTGTGTGAAGGTTCATCATGGACTAATTCAGAAAGAGGATAAAATTAAATGACCGGTTTTATTTTTTTTTAATGACCGAGTAATTTATTTGTGTATTACATGAAATAAATTTGTTGAAAAGAATGGAGTTAGGTGACAAATGTATATATAGAGTTTGTCTACTATGTTTTCATAAATACTTTAACTGAAATGTTTACAATCCAAATTTTAAAACTTGATATTCAAAATATTAATCTAGATAGCTCAAAAATCTTTGTATAAAAAACTTAAAAGTATACCAATTTTATCATTTTTAGAATTTTATTACTAATATCTTTATGTGAAAATGAGTCATCTTCATAAAATCATTAAAAATAGTAATAAATTCTAAAATTGGTAAAGTTTGGTATGCTATAGGTTTCTGATACAAAGAGTTTTTGAGCTATCTAAATCAACATTTCGGACACAGAATTTAAAATTTTGGACCATAATCATTTCGACCAAAGTGTTTATGGAACCACGATAGACAAACTATATGTGTGTGTGTGTGTAATGTGTTTATAAAATACAAAATATCGTATGCTTCACGCTAATAACTCACGTTTTGAAATTTATATTGACAATTGAAATTGTTAAAGTTGATCTCTATATTAAAATCTCCTTCGTAACTAAGTCTTTTTTATTTTATTTTTTTTTTTTTGCTATTTTTTTAAAGAGGTAGAAAATCATTAGTTTTGAATGATTTAGAAAATGTTAGATCAATTTTTTTTGCACGCCTCCAAAAAAGCAAAAAAAATTAGAAATATATAAAATATGATCATCAATGAGAATTTAATATAGAGATCATATTTAATAATTTGGATCATCCGTCTGAATTTTGAAACGTAAAATATTAGCGTGAAGTACGAAAAATTGAGTTGTGTTACACTAAACATCTTCTTTGATTTGTCGATTTGTAAAACAACCTTGAATTTTATAATTTTGTCTTGTTTGAGTTTTGTGCAGGGATTAAAATATAAATGGATTAGTGCACAAGAACCAAGACTAATGATGGGATACAAGAGCTTAATCAAGACTGAATTAGGCTTAGGTTTAGTTAGACTTAAACTGAGTTGAATTGATTAAGATAAATTGAGCTTAAACAACAAAGAAAAATATTTCTGCCTAGTGAATCGTTATAACGGTTCAGTAATCGTTATAACGGTTCATCTCAATACTCAAAAATATTCTAAGGCATAAAAGTTCTCATAGAAACCAGAGCGTATCGTTATGTAATGATTCAGTAATTGTGCAATGATTTATGAAACGTATAACGATCCACTGAATCATTATAACGTTTCAGCTCCATCAGATACAACGGCTATTCTTTCTAAGCCGTTATAACGATTTCCAAATCGTTATAACGGTTCGAGCCAAAAATAGTTTCTTCGGCTATTTCAGAAGATCTATTTTAAAAAGATCACCTCTCTCACTTTATAATCATCTGATCCATCTAGCTAAATCATTACTCCAGAGAGCTTACTAGTCATATACAAAGTGAGAGAGATAATTCAAGAGAGAGAAACACTCAATTAGCCAAATTCTTATTTAAGCTCAATCTAGTTTCTCTTCATTCTCCCAACTTGATCCTTCGTGATCTTCTTGTAAACGGTTTCTTGAGCTGTAGTGCTCACTTTTTTTTGAGTGTGTTGTCACTCACTTCTTGTTTTGAGTGTGTTGTCACTCATATTTTTTAGTGTGTCATCACTCTTGTTACTGATAGGCTTGGCAGCTCATTTTTATGTAAAGGACCAAGTTCTAAAACTATTTTTTAGTATTTCGGCTCAACCTCAATTGTTGGAGGTTGAGAGTCCCAAAAATGTTGGCATTTTTAAGCCGAACTCTGTTACATTTTGTGTTCTTGTTTGATCTTTTCTTTTATTTTCTCACATTTCTTTGATTGATATATTCTTGTGAGAATTGAATCGAATTGAATTATATTCTGCTGCCATTGCACTTGAACACTAAGCTCCAAATATATCACACCCCAAAATAATTAAATCGGATTAGGGGTGCTTAATCCCATCACGTACGCATGACGAGACGTGCGTACGGAAGGATAAATGAATAAAATAAATCAATCACAGAATAAACAAAATAATAATAAATATAAATACATGACCATACAATCCAGAATGAACAAATGAGTATACAACGCCTGCATCGGCGGGGCTAGCTCCATCAGAATGGGCAGAAAAATCTCTCAAATAAAAACCCAAAAGAAGGAAATAAAACTCAAAACCCGATGGATCCTAACCAACTACTCGGCTCACATGCAAATGCAGCGAAGTATCTCTGTCATCGCGTAGGACTGTCCCTAGCACTCGCTCTAAGAAAATCCCGAACCTAAAATACCTAGATCCCACAATCACCGTGGAAATGTGAGTAATTTTAAAAAATTACTCTGTACGGATTTAGATTCAGCCTTAAGATTTTATCTTCTTTCCTAGATTGGACCCAAATCCGATATTGGTGTTTAAAATGCAATATCATATTCATGTGAAAATAAAATAATATTTTGATGCACATTTTGAGAAACTTGTCTAAATGCTATGACATGAAATGTCAAAGAACCCAAAATAGAAAATCTGTGAAAATAATAATATAATATAAAATATAAGGTACGAAAATCAAACACCCGTAATAAATACCCAGATTTGTAAATTTACCAGATCCATTCCGAGCGGGCACTACCAGGGCCCAACTTACTAACTCAGGCCTTGCCTAAGGGGGCACTACTAGGGCCCAACTTACTAACTTAGGACTTTATGTTTGTGCAGCGACAACACCACACAAACGATAATTCAGGCTCTCGGGGCGATATCGCCCTAGGAGAGTGAACAGTTATAGAGCACGTACTCTGGTCTGCTGAATCTGATAATTCACCTTACAAAATAAAAATAAGCGGATAAGTATGTCTTCAGTTGCCATATCGCCAAAAGGAGATAACTACCCGTGAATTAACAAATCGGGAACAAATGGGAGCCTATACTGTACCAACCAAGGGTCAGAGGATCGCATCCCATAAAAGTATCAAAATGAAATATAATCAAATGGGAGCCTACATTGTACCCACTAAGGTCAGCGGACCGCATCCCGACTTTCTTTGTACCAACCAGGGGCCAAAGGAGAAAGCCCTTCGGACAATACTAGGATTCTAAATAAGCCGGATAAATATAATAATATAATATCACGAAGTAGATTTCAGTCTCGAATATGGTCATCCACACTAAACACTGAAGGACATGGTATCCTAACCGCTCAAATTTGGATTTAAAATTAAATCATATTAAGAATAATAAAAATATAGTATTAATCAAAAGAAAACACTCTGACACAGCCAAACCCGCCAAATGACGGGATCGGTGGATAATCCGACAGGCAAAGATGCGCAGTACATATACAGACCGGTGGGTCCCACAGTGGTCTGGTTATGCAAGGCAACCTCAGACTCAGAATTACCTGACCCGCCTCTCAGCACTCCCATGCATTTAATGCATGATTAACTACCTGACTAAATTAATAATTAGTGATAGTAATAATATTTTCCTAATAATTATAATCTACAACTTGAATTATTTAATTCTATCTAATCTTATCTCGGGACTATTTCCCGAGTCATACTCCTATCTTGTCTACATGCAATATGACATGATATGACATGCGAATGCGGGTAGGCCCCAAAAATGCTGGTCAATTTACCGGATGCAATGACAGTTCAATTCGGATCTCTAATCAATATTTGGTCAGAAAATATCGCAGTTCAAATTTATTTTAAAAATAGTTTTATTTTCGGTTTGGGTTCCTATTGTTAGTTTGTAATAATCTTGAAGTCAATAATACGATAAATTGGTTATATAAAGTTGTTCATGAATTGGATATTTAAACGATATTTTGTTTCCTTGAGTATTATTGAATTTATGAATCATTAGAGTTCATGATTTGGAATTGTGAAACTTCATAATATAGAATATACTCTTAAAAGTCACTAACCAAGGTAATTAGCAGGAACACTAATTAACCATTATCAGGTTAGTATGTGGATTAAATGATGGTCAAGTTTTACAGACCATAGACAAAGAGTTGTCATTTTAATCACATAGATAGATGTTCTAGGAACATCGTATTTGATAGACCCCGAATGAAACATTAAATGGAATTGTGTTCGTGTCATTAATGTTTTCGTTCAGTATTAAATTCTAAAGTATGAGGTATTCATCTTTCCTACATAAGATATGTATGTGTGTGATTTCTACCAAACGTTATCCGTAGTAAAGGTGGCTATAAAGGTAGCTCTTCGGTATACATAACTTATGCGGAGGAAGAGATGGTTTGCCAAAAGTACTATTGTCCCTCGTATTTCTATACGAGTTATAGCATCAACTGGGCCCTTGATAGAGTAAGATTATCTGCTAGCGATATAATTACAAGAGTAATTATATTTGATAATTTACTCGGGATCAAGAAAAGATTAAGTTTGCAAGGATGACACATACCTACCTTGAAAGCGATCGATAAACATGAGACAAAAGAATTAAACACAAGTAAATAGTTTATTTGGATCATGATATTGTACAAGTACATCATCATCTGTGTAATTGGATGGTCATAGTGCATTACGCGGATGCCTCCTATGATTATAGAAGTTAAAACGGTTTTAACTCTATTTACCACATAACACGGATCTGTCGATCGGGTCACACCGTATAGGAGTTAATCGGAGAATCTTATTGATTAATTATGAATTGTTTATAATTAATAATAAGATGGTTATAATTAATTATATATGATATAATTATATTTGTCATAGAGATGACAAGAAGCAAAAATCGATTGAATTTATAACGTGTTGGACACGTCGTATAAATTAATAAACAACAATAGAGAAAAATATAATTGTAGATGACAATTATATATATTTGATTTGGATTTTAAATGTTAATTATGGATTTGAATTATGGGCCAAAGCCCATTTATAATTAAAGTCTTAATTAATAATTAAAAGCCCAAAATCGAAAAAAGCCCAAAAAAACCCAAAATTGAAAAAGCCCAAAAATCAGAAAAGCCCAAAAAGGCCCATGAAAAGCCCATGACGACCTCCAAGGGTATTTTGGTAATTTGTCCAAAAGCCCAAGGGTATTTCGGTAATTTGGCCAAAAAGCCCAATGGCGTTTTGGTAAATTGGATGAACTTTAAGGGTATTTTGGTCTTTTCACTTTGAAACCTCCTACTATTCACGAGGGCATTTTGGTAATTTGTCAATTCCACTTTTTCTATAAATAGAGGGGTAGGGTGAGAGAAAAAGTTCCACCAAATCGATTCTACTTTCTCTCTCGGTATACGGTTGTTTCGAATTCACGGGATCGGTGAATAGTGTTTTTACGAAAGTTGCGGTATTTACGCACATTTGTGAAACGAATTCTTTGCGAGTCGTGAATAGTACTATTTCGTCTTTTCTCGGGTGAATAGTGTTTTTGCGAAAAACCAGCGGTTTACGATATTTACGCGAAAAGAAATAAGCCGCTCTACAGTTAGTCCTGGTGGATAACCTACGAGAGGCATCGGACGTTTGGTGCTCAGAGACAAGCCGATTTTCATTCCAATTAAAATTTGGAAGCGAGGTATAACATCTTATGTTAATCTATTTAATTGTTAAGTAGATTAATATTTTAGAAATCAATCATGGAGTAGATCAATAAAGGTTTAAAGAGGTGTGTATCTCTCGGTAATCATCAGACACATCACTTTAACCCTAAGCTTAAGTTAAAGTAAAATAATATTTTACCGTCTTTTGTAAAGGATTAAATGTACGTAACTCTCGGTTATTATCAGACATACTTTAATCCCTAACTTAAGTAGAAGTAAAATTTTTGTTCTACGGTCTTTCATGACTTGAGCATTAATGGGATTTGGGCATTAGAATCCCTACGATGTATCGAGCAAAGGCTCTCCCGTGATTGATTTTCTAAAAGGTTATATCTTATGCAAATAAGATATATATACCCCGTATCGGTTTAATTCTTAGATTTGCGGGTTAAAGTCCAAACCAAATAAAATTAGATTTTCTTGGTTCGAACACTCATCGACTAAGAAAGTTAAATTAGATTTAAGCTTTCTTTATACTTTCTTTACGCTTTCTTTTCGAAAACTTTCGATTGTGAAAAGTATATCTAAGAATGTGATGAAGCAATAAAGTACACGAGTAAGAGTTTTGTGATCTCCACACATAAAAGATAAGGTGATGTCAAAGAAAGATGGGAAGTGGATACCTTCGGTATTCTTTACGACAAGCCCTTTTATGTGTCGATAAGCGGCCCAAAAGGAACTTTGTCACGTTACCAAATTACTTTTGCGCTTTCGAAGCATGGCAAATGTAACTCTTTTGCTTTTTCGAAAATATTTTGTTATGAAAAGTATATCTAAGAATGTGATGAAGCAATAAAGTACCTGAGTAAGAGCTGTTGATCTCCACACATAAAAGATAAGGTGATGTCAAAGAAAGATGGGAAGTGGATACCTTCGGTATTCTTTCTGACAAGCCCTTTTACGTGTCCTGATAACTGTCCCAAAAGGAACTTTGTCACGTTACCAAATTACTTTTGCGCTTTCGAAGCATGACAAATGTAACTCTTTTGTTTTTTCGAAAACCTTGGTTATGAAAAGTATATCTATGAATGTGATGAAGCAATAAAGTACACGAGTAAGAGCCGTTGATCTCCACAAAAAGAGATGGTTAAATGTCAGGAAAGATTGAATTTAAAGTGGTCCTCGTGACCCCGATCTTTCTGGGAGCCCCTTTTACGTGTCACGATAAGCGGCCCAAAAGGAACTTTGTCACGTTATCAAATTGCTTTCGTACCAAAAGAATTAAGCTGTTTTGAAACCATATAAAACGTTTATATGTTTTTTACGGTATAAGTAAAGAAGAAAGATATAGCTGCAAAATAAAGAATTGAGAACTGATAGAAATATACGTGACTGATTCATGTATATATATACAAAATGTTTGTATGAGCAGGTAAATTAGATTTACTGCTTTAATATGAAATGTATCTTATCATAGATGCAAAGCTACTTCTATTGGATAGATAGTAGTTATATACGTGGCTGATTCATATATATATATATAAAATGTTTGTATGAGCGGGTAAATTAGATTCTTGCTTTGATATGAAATGTATCTTATCATAGATGCAAAGCTACTTCTATTGGATAGATAGTAGTTATATACGTGATTGATTCATGTATATATACAAAATGTTTGTATGGTTTGGTATATTGGATTTACCGCTTTGATAATAAATGAGTAAATTAGATTTATCATTTTAAGGAACCGTGAAAGAATGTTATGTCAAAGAAAACTTGGAAAAGGAACTTTCAATGGTCTTTACGGCGGACGTCTTTTCACGTGTTCATAAATACATTTAAAGTCGGCTTAATAAAGCGACTAATTATAAATGTGTAAATTAGATTTATCATTTTTAAGAAACCGTGAAGAAAGGTTGTGTCAAAGAAAATGGAAAAGGAACTTTCGGTGGTCTTTACGCGGACATCTTTTACGTGTTCGTAAGTACTGTTTAAAGTCGGTTTAACAAGTTTGGCGCTTACGATGTTAAATCCAAAAAATTAAGTAATATTCCCTACCTACTCTGTCCTCGCATATCATTGTTCATTGGCAGACGTGACCTACTCAGTAGGCGTCACCTTTTACCTTTGGTTTTCGAGGGTTATGTCCGACATAACGAACCAAATAGAGTGAGGTTACTTACCAATGATTTCCAAAATAGTTTTGGGCTTGGGGCAAAGTTTCGTTAAAACATATGATGTTTAGCGAAACCAAGAATCACGTAGAGATGTGATTAGCAAAGAGTTGCTTACCTAAGATAATTAATAAATGAGTTATTCAACGATAACTTGATTATCAATGAAAATAGGGATCTTGGTCCTAACTACAAACGGGAATAGAACAAATTTGTAGTGGGAGTTTTATTTAAAATAAGACATTACATGAACAAAGCTAAAAATCTTTACATTTTAAACGTTGTAGCACATGGTTAAAGAAACTCTTACTAATATGTTCGTGTGCTCATAATTATACTAAGACATGAGAAACTCGAGTACGTCCTTAACACACTAATCCTGCGCGACTGCGGTAGGCACATGACAAAATGAAGTCACCATGTACAACAAGCACAAAGAAGATGAGCTTGATGTACAAAGTTTCTTGGTCAAGAAATTTAAGGTGACTAAATCTCTCGTTGAGTCATAAGATGAGCGAGGGCGGCTCTCTTGACACTCACATGCTCCGTATGACGAGCGATGTTGAGTAGTTGGAGAAGCTTAACGATCCATTGAGCAAAGAGTTTGCTACGGATGTTATCTAAACTCTTTCCTCCTAGCTATTCTAATTTCATCAGGAATTATCATATGCTAGGAATGGACAAGAGCTTGCAGGAGCTCCAAGGGATGTTGAGGATCATTGATGGGGAGATGAAGAAGAGTTCTTCTATCCTCGTGATCCAAGAAGGTACGAGGAAGATTAAAAAGATGAAACGCAAAGTGACTCCTAAAGTGGCTACTAAGTACAAGGATAAAGGGAAGATGGTTCCTAATCAGAACACTCCCAAAGCAAAAGCCTCTTCTATCTCTGGTTTGCTTTTCTTGTCAAAGTAAGGGTCATTGGAAGAGGAGCGCCTACTAAGTATCTGGAGATGTAAGGATGGGAAAGGTTCCCAAGACTTCAACTTAAGATATTTTTATTGTTGAAGTTAACGTTGTTACCTCTATTCATGATTGAGTATTGGATACTGGATCATTTGCTCATATTTGTTCAAATATAGAGGCACTAAATAATAGGAGAAAACTACGTAATAAGGAAATACAACTCCGAGTTGGAAATGATGCACAAGTTGCAGCCGTAACAGTCGGAAGTATAGAGTTGTGTTTGCCTAGTGGGTTTATAATGGAACTTGAAAATGTATATTTTGTTCCAAGTATTTTCAAACATCATTTCAATATCATGTTTAGAAATGAATGGTTTCTCTTTTGTTATAAAGGACAATGGTTGTTCTATATACAAAGATGAGTTATATTATGGATCTTCTTTTATGATGAATGATCTTTATATACTGGAAATAGACAAACCTATATTTAACATCAATAAACGACTCAAAACATCTCATGAAAGTATGACTTTCATATGGCATTATCGCCTTGGTCATATAAACGAGAAACACATCAAAAGTTACATGAAGTTGGACTTCTTGGTAATTTTAATATTGTGAATCTTGTTTACGTAAAAAATGACCAAATTGTCTTTCTCCAAAAGGCGAAAGGACAAGTGACTTATTAGCCCTTATACACACGGATGTATGCGGACCAATGAGTACTTGTACAAGAAACGTGATCGCTACTTTATCACGTTCTTGATGATTACGGATAGATATGATTATGTCTACTTGATGAGACATAAGTCTGAATCATTTGAAAAGTTCAAAGAATTCAGGACTGAAGTAGAAAATCAACTGAATAAAAGTATTAAGGCCTTACGGTTAGACCGTGAAGGCGAATACTTAAGTTATGAGTTTATAATGTACTTAAAAGAATGTGGGATAGTCTCACAACTCACACCTCCGAACGCCACAATGGAATGGTGTTTCGAGAGGAGGAATCGAACTACGTTAGACATGGTTCGTTCCATGATGAGTAATACCACACTCCCAAAAATATTTTGGGGGGCACGCACTAGAAACTGCTACACTAATAATAAATAGGGTTTCATCCAAGTCAGTAGAAAAGACTCCATATGAGTTATGGTTTGGTAAGGTACCAAATATGTCTTATCTTAAAATTTGGGGTTGCAAGGTATTTGTCAAACGTTCGACTTCTGACAAACTTGGACCCAAAGCTGACAAATGCTTTTTCGTAGGGTATCCTAAGGAAACGAAAGGATATTACTTCTATTATCAGTCCGAGAACAAGATAATTGTTGCTCGTCATGGTATATTTTTGGAGAAAAAGTTTCTCGCAAAAGGAAGTAGTGGGAGTAATGTAATACTTGAAGAAATTCAAGATACATCACACAATACAATATACGATCTTGATCGATAAACCCACCACTTGATTCTTCGGCTAATGAGCATTTGGAAGAACCAAATCTACAAATAGTTGTGGAATAAGTTCTAGTCCCGAGCTCATCTACTTCAACGCAAGTTGAAATAGAACTAAATCCGCATCTTGATGTGGATGAAGTTCGACGACACGAAGAACAAGTGCTACGAAGGTCACATAGGACGATCCGTGCACCCGAAAGGTACATGGGACTTGCATGAAGTCTCGGTATTTGATCTTGAAGATCCTCGACCTATGCGGAAGCGATGGATAGACCCGACTCGATAAATGGTGGAGGCCATGAGATCCGAAATACGATCCATGTATGACAACAAGGTTTGGAACCCGGTTGCACCACTTGTTGGGGTAAAACCCATAGCTAACAAGTGGGTTTTTTAAAAGAAAAACAGGCATGGATGATAATATGATTTGTTTACAAAGTACGGCTAGTAGCGAAAGGTTTCAAGCAAATTCTCGACGTAGATTATGATGAAACTTTTTCGTCCGTAGCTATGTTTAAGTCAATTCGGATGTTCCTAGAAATTATCGTATTTCATGATTATGAAATATGGCGGATGGATGTCAAAACCGCCTTAAATGGAAATTTGGAAGATGACGTGTATATGATACAGCCCATAAGTTTTGAGGATCCAAAGAATGCTGGGAAGTTATGCAAACTTCTCAGATCCATTATGGATTGAAGCAAGCATCACGGAGTTGGAATCTTTGATTTGACGAAGAAGTCAAACAGTTTGACTTCGTCAGATGCGAAGAAGAACATTGTGTATACAGGAAAACTAGTGGGAGTGTCATCGCTATTTTAATCCTCTATGTGGACGATATACTCTTAATGGGAAATAATATTCCCCTTTTGCAATCGACCAAATCTTCATTAAAGAAAGTGTTCTCGATGAAAGATTTGGGCGAGAACTAATCTATATACTAGGCATAAAGATCTATAGAGATAGATCTAAGAGACTTATTGGATTAAGTCAAAGTACATACATTGATAAAGTCTTGAATCGGTTCGGCACGCAAAGATTCTAAGAAAAGATTTACGCGATGAATCATGGTGCACACTTAGCAAGACTCGGTGTCCTTTGACAATGGCGATGAGCAAAGCATAATGAGTAGAGTACCATATGCTTCGGCTATTGGCTCTATCATGTACGCCATGTTGTGCACTCGCCCGATGTCTCGTACGCTTGGAGTGTGACGAGTAGATATCGAGCTAATCCGAGCTAGGAGCACTGGAATGCTGCAAAGAATATCCTTAAGTACTTAAGAAGAACTAAGGATATGTTTCTCATCTACGGTGTTGACTCGGAGCTCGTGGTAAGTGGTTACACAAACGTTATCACCTCATATGAAAAATCATAAATAGAGGCGACGTAAAGATTTATAAAATTGACACGATTGGCAACACAAATGGTGATCCACTTACAAAACCTCTACCTCAAGCCAAGCACCGATTGCACACATCTTCTATGGGTTTGAGACACATAGAAGATTGGCTGTGAGATTATCTTTTAAATCTGAGAGATTTATAGATTTGTATAAGGCATGACTCAATATTATTGACTCCAAGCTTAAGTGGGAGATTGTTAGTTTGTAATAATCTTGAAGTCAATAATACGATAAATTGGTTATATAAAGCTTTGTTCATGAATTGGATATTTAAACGATATTTTATTTCCTTGAGTATTATTGAATTTATGAATCATTCCGAGTTCATGACTGGAATTGTGAAACTTCATAATATAGAATATACTCTTAAAAGTCACTAACCAAGGTAATTAGCAGGAACACTAATTAACCGTTATCGGAGTTAGTATGTGGATTAAATGATGGTCAAGTTTTACGGACCATAGACAAAGAGTTGTCATTTTAATCACATAGATAGATGTTCTAGGAACATCGTATTTGATAGACCCAATGAAACATTAAATGGAATTGTGTTCGTGTCATTAATGTTTTCGTTCGATTAAATTCTAAAGTATGAGGTATTCATCTTTCCTACATAAGATATGTATGTGTGTGATTTCTACCAAACGTTATCCGTAAAGGTGGCTATAAAGGTAGCTCTTCGTATACATAACTTATGCGGAGGAAGAGATGGTTTGCCAAAAGTACTATTGTCCCTCGTATTTCTATACGAGTTATAGCATCAGTGGGCCCTTGATAGAGTAAGATTATCTGCTAGCGATATAATTACAAGAGTAATTATATTTGATAATTTACTCGGGATCAAGAAAAGATTAAGTTTGCAAGGATGACACATACCTACCTTGAAACCGATCTGATAAATGCTATGAGACAAAAGAATTAAACACAAGTAAATAGTTTATGGATCATGATATTGTACAAGACATCATCATCTGTGTAATTGGATGGTCATAGTGCATTACGCCGGATGCCTCCTATGATTATAGAAGTTAAAACGGTTTTAACTCTATTTACCAACATAACACGGATCTGTCGGTCACACCGTATATATAGGAGTTAATCGGAGAATCTTATTGATTAATTATGAATTGTTTATAATTAATAATAATATAGTTATAATTAATTATATATGATATAATTATATTTGTCATAGAGATGACAAGAAGCAAAAATCAGATTGAATTTATAACGTGTTGGACACGTCGTATAAATTCGCCGAAACAACAACCGAGAAAAAATATAATTGTAGATGACAATTATATATATTTGATTTGGATTTTAAATGTTAATTATGGATTTGAATTATGGGCCAAAGCCCATTTATAATTAAAGTCTTAATTAATAATTAAAAATTAAAAGCCCAAAAAGGCCCAAAATTGAAAAAGCCCAAAAAGGCCCATGAAAAGCCCATGACGACCTCCAAGGGTATTTTGGTAATTTGTCCAAAAGCCCAAGGGTATTTCGGTAATTTGGCCAAAAAGCCCAATGGCGTTTTGGTAAATTGGATGAACTTTAAGGGTATTTTGGTCTTTTCACTTTGAAACCTCCCTACTATTCACGAGGGCATTTTGGTAATTTGTCAATTCCACTTTTTCTATAAATAGAGGGGTAGGGTGAGAGAAAAAGTTCCACCAAATCAGTTCTACTTTCTCTCTCCCGGTATACGGTTGTTTCAGAATTCACGGGATCGGTGAATAGTGTTTTTACGAAAGTTGCGGTATTTCGCACATTTGTGAAACGAGAATTATCACGAGTCGTGAATAGTACTATTTCGTCTTTTTCTCGGGTGAATAGTGTTTTTGCGAAAAACCGCGGTTTACGATATTTACGGCAAAAGAAATAAGCCGCTCTACTCTCAGTTAGTCCTGGTGGATAACCTACAGAGGCATCAGACGTTTGGTGCTCCGAGACAAGCCGATTTCATTCCAATTAAAATTTGGAAGCGAGGTATAACATCTTATGTTAATCTATTTAATTGTTAAGTAGATTAATATTTTAGAAATCAATCATGGAGTAGATCAATAAAGGTTTAAAGAGGTGTGTATCTCTCGGTAATCATCCGACACATCACTTTAACCCTAAGCTTAAGTTAGAAGTAAAATAATATTTTACCGTCTTTTGTAAAGGATTAAATGTCTGTAACTCTCGGTTATTATCCGACATACTTTAATCCCTAACTTAAGTAGAAGTAAAATTTTTGTTCTACGGCCTTTCCGCAGCTTGAGCATTAATGGGATTTGGGCATTCCGAATCCCTACACCTATTTTTGAAGAAAGAAAAGCAAATCCTAGGAAACCGTACCTGGGAGTGCTGGTGAGGATCGCGGAGTCGCTCTACTCCAGAGCCAGCGCGTCCGTCTCGAGATCAGCGCCTGCGTATGTGAGGTCATGATCGGCCTCGATCTCCGCGAGTGGATCCGAGTTGACTATATCACCTATTATTAATTTAAATTGAGTGTTCGTTAGTTTTTTACGTGATTTAGTTTAAAATTATCAATTAATTAAAGCGTGTTTTATTTAACCTCCGTTCGGTTATTATTGCCCTTTTTCATTAAAAATTTTGACAGCATTTCTGTTGTATTTAGGGGTGTCAAAAATTTACTTAACGCATTTTATTTATTTTTACGGTGTTTGTTGCGTTAATCACTTTTATGCGTGTCTTATAAATTCTTCGGGACTTCGTTGATTTATTTACTTAATTGTGTTAATGTTGTGTGGTTGATCCCGTTTTTATTTAATTGAGTCATGTCTACAGGTACTGTCATTTTTTTACTTGTTTATTAATTGTACTATATTTTCTCATTTAGATTATATTATTTGATAATTTGAAATTAGAAATGACAGATAAGTATAAATCCTCAATTCATTTTATTTACACAAGTTCGATTACATTTACGATTACATGAGGAATCAAATAAACAATGAACAATTACAAACAAATAAAGAAAAATTGAGAAATTGATTTTTATATATTATATCTTATATATAATACTAAATTCTAATATTCTTTTATTTATTTAAAAATACAAAAATTAATTAATATATATTATTTTATATATATTCTTTATTTCTAATATTCTTTTAGTCTAAAAATAGAGAAATTGATTAATATATATATGTATATATATATATATATATATATATATATACTAACATATATTCATTATATCCTAATTATTATTATTATTAATTTGTTTTTATTATTATGTATATATATATATTTAACATTATATTTTCATAAATTAGAAAAACAGTTTAAAATAAATTAAAAAGGAAAAAGAAAAAGAAAAAATAAAAGTAAAAAAGAAAGTAAATTAATTTAAAAAAAAATATTATTATTTTATTAATGTGTTGGTGTTTTAATGAACGGGATCATACGCTGACTACCAAACCAATTGTGCTGCTAACAAGACAACAACCAACCCGAAACGGGGACAGTCAGGGAATATAATCATTTCCCGAATATTCAAATTTACGTTATTATCCATGACGCCACCAACCTTTCGGGGCGGCGTCAATTAATTAATCCTATTTTAATTAATTCCATTTTAATTTCTTAAGACTTTTAATTTATTGAGCCTTTATTAATTTACTAAACCTAATTATATTATCATTGTTAAGGTAGCTTTTATTGGCCCACTAAAACTTATTAGTCTTGTAGGTCCATAATATTGGATATGGGCCAATTCCACAAATTTCCTTTTTATTAAGCATCCCGGTTTTTTTCTAATTTCTATTTAAGGCTCAAATCCTTAAATCCACAGTCCAATGCAATCACAGAAGGCCACAATACAAGCACATGAATAACAAAATCGACAAAGTACAGTCAGGGTTAGCACAACATGGCAATATTCAGCAGGCAAAGGTACATACAACAAGCACAAATAACTAGATCAAGCCACAAACCGAGAAAGAGTATCAGAACAACAGCAACAGCCAAGCAAAAATAGGGGGTAGAGGGGTCAAGATCAGTGCAATATTAGTTCAAATCACAGGGCAATTAGGATAGAGATCAGGTGTAAAACCAGAAATTTACCAGCAACAAATGGGACGACGGGGACCGAACGGAAGGGTACCGAACGATCGAAAAAAGGGTCAGTACACAGGGACATTAACCATAGGTCTTGCCAGCAACATGAGCCGTTTCCAAAGCCCCCACTTCACTGGTACCAATGTACCAGCAACAAAAGAACATATACAAAGATACCATTAACAGTAACAGAGGAACCATCCCAACCTATCGCAGTATCAGAAACCAATAATCCAAGATACAAAACCAACCCACATATCACATGCAACCAAACAAACAAGCAGGCACAGCATCAAACAACAGAGGCGAGCAACCAAATCGACAAACAATTTACATCATACAATTCAATCGATCAACAAGAACAAAAGAACAAAGGCCAGAGCTAGGGTTTTTACCAGAAATAGATCAAAGAGGGCAGTAAGCAACAAGGGGTCCGGCAAGGGTAGTCACGACACCAACTAGGACTGAGTGTCTCCCCTCCTCTAAGCAATGCTGGCCTTCCCTCTTTCTTTTCAACCGAGAAACCCGAAATTTGAATAGTATTGTTCTTATCAGAAATTTGAATCTAAATCTCAACTCATGAGCAACCAAGTAAACCGGAGAAAGAGGGTGGCCTGCGATCTCTTTTAAAGGGGGAAGGTTTAATATTTCCGATGCAACAATCGGGTACGGACTGACAAGGGATGAGACAAGTAGGTAAACAGATCATACAAGGAACAGGGGGAAGGGGGAGTGGCGCTGCCAATGCCGAGCGACAAAGTCAAGCCTCAGTGAGGCGAGGGACGTGATGGCACAGGTGAGACAGAGAGAGCAGTTGATTCGGCGAGAGCGGTAGTGAGAGTGAGGGAGCGACAGAAAAAGGGACAAGAGCAAAAGAGAGCGAGGCTCTCTCCTGAGGAAAGTCAAGAGCGGAGAAGGAGAGAGAGGTGAAAGGATTGGTATTAAATGCTGCATTTAATGAGAGAGAGAGAGACAGCCGTGATTTTCTGTGGCAACAAGCAGGGCGTATGGTAAGTGCGCCCTCTTAGATTAATTAGAGCTTTTAGATTTAGTTTGTTTTGATTACGATAAGTTCGTATATTTATCCGAATTTTTCTGACTTTTAATTAGTATAGAAGATTTTATTTAGTTCCTAGATTTATGTGCATATATATTTGGTTATTCATTAATCGCATATACCTATGCATAGACGTATATATGTATATTCTTTAATTATTAATTATATCATTCATTAACTTGCTGTTTAAATGTTCTTATTATTAAATTAATTATTATTAATACTTAATTAATAATAATAATAATAATTCTCGATTTGACAAAATCAGTTTATACATTTTTACCTTAGATTCTTTATATTATTGTATTTTTTTATCTTTAATACCATCATCCTAGAACTATTAAGTTGGATCACCTATTGAATTATTTGGAATGACCGAATACTTGTGAAGATCGATTAACTGATTCGGTGAAGTATAAAGTTAAATGACCAATTCAATTTTTTTCATAGACCAACTTATTATTATTTTTATTATTTTGGTGAAGATTCAAATTCAAGAGCGCAAGTTCTAGCATCCAAGTTAAATGACCAATTCAATTTTTGACACTAATATTTTTCTTCAACATTTTTATCTCTTCTGTTCAATTAATATATATATATATATCCACTTTAATTTGCTCGTGCCTGATTTATATATTTTCATTTTTTTAATTCCCCAGTCATTATACTTGTTTCGTGTACGACAAGTTGACAAGTGCAGCATTCCTGATTCGTGAAGTTGACTTTAGAAAGATTTTGAATAAAGTCACTGAGTTTGATGTCATCCGGTTACAATATATGGAAAATAAACAAAATATGAAGGAAACCCGTCCCAATTCCAATCTGAACAAATCAATTCTGATGATTGTTTAGATCAGTAGAGTCGTCGAATGATGGAATAAGTCGGCAATGGCACGCTAACGAAGTGTCAGTAGTGCATGTATCAGTACGTAAGGTACTAAATATAGATAGCAGCCAGTAGGTATACGATATTACATTTTTTTTTCTTTTTCAACTGAAGACTTCTTAGAGCTGAACTCAATATATATTTCTTTTGAGACACTTCTCGCAGAAATCATATTACGTCTTCCAAAAGATATAAAACTCGTTTTTACATGCACATATGTTGAACCTGTAATTCTAATATGGGAGCGGGGTTAGCGGAGATAAGAGATATCATAGTTCATTATTACAAATTAATAGCATCTTATTATTCAAGTTAAATGAATTATTATCCACAATAACAACACTGTGATGTTAAATTCAATAACAAAATACTCTACAAATAAATTGAACAAATTTAGTCATTATTATGATTAATAATATATTTAACTTGAATAATAATATGATATCCTTTAGATATTAACTGGGATCTCTTCCAACATTTTCCTTCCAATATTAACAACGCAAGGGATCAAACTATCATCATTGTTGATGTCACATTACTCTTAAAATTAAATGTCAAATAATTATTATTTAAATTCTTAAATAACAAAACTAATTGAAGAAATATTTTATAAATATTATTTTATATATGTATATAAAATTTTATATCATTTCAATACTATTTATAAATGCATCAAGCGTTAATAAAATCAATAGACTAAATTTTTACAGTTTAAATGATTATTCAAATGAAGTTAAAATTTTATGGTTTTTCAAATATATATAATTAAGACGATATAGAATATGTCAATCTTATTTTTTTAATTTATACATAAATAAATAAATAAACATCATTGATTATAATTGAATCAAAATGATTATAATTGAATCCCTTTGTGTTTGCCATGTGAATTCTGCCGTACAACTTCAATTCGTTTATTCAGTTTTATTGTATAAATGTACAACTGATTTGCAATTACCGGGGTAGATATGGAGGCCCAGAAAGACTCTTAGGGCATGTTCGGAAGTAAACCACACCCAGAAATGGGTATGAAATTTATATTGATTTTCACTGTAAAATTGGTCTGAGTAAAAAAAAAAAAAAAAATCCCGCGGATGTAGGTAAACTCCGAACGGGGCCTTAATTACTGAAACAATGTTTAAGTAGGAAATTGCCTCCTATTTTGTGCAGAAGAAAAACATAGCAGTATGATTTGCTAATATTATACTAAACTCTTGGGGGAGGGGGGGGGCACAAAATTAACCACCCTGCAACAGTCTTTTCCTGGGAAAAAGGTCAACATGACAAAATCTAATGCTCCAACATTACACAACTACGGAGCACATTACGTAACTCCATAATTAATAGCTAATTACAATAAAAAGAAAAACAAAAATAACAATTGACTAGTTTACACTAATTATGGCACATTCTAGAAACTAAGGTTGTGTCTCTGATCCTACTGAGTCTCTTCATGATCCTAGGAAATTGGATACATGTTTGCAAAAGATTAAAAGGAAGGAATGGAAAGAGTGAGCGACACTTGGCAGTTTTCTACCAATGGTTACACACAGAGAGAAGCAATCTTTGTAGAATTAATGGTCTCAGCAACGGACTCATGAGATGTGAACGTGGCATGCTGTCCTGTGGCCTAAAAATTTGCTGATCACTGGTCATGAAAAAAAGGTTGGTTGAGAGCTTCTTTTGCCGTAAGCCGTTTAGATGGCTCGTATGCTAACAGCCCGCTTAGTAAATCAGTTAGAGCCCCCCTTGATTGGTCTACATATCTTGTAACCATATCCTGTCAATTTATTTTGTCAAAATGAACAAAGTTAGAAGAATTATAATTTGTTATGCAGATCAGAGTTCAGTTCAACAGCATGTCATACAAGAGAGACTATCCTATACTACTGTGAAATGTCAGAAAAAAAATTGAGTTTTCTTATGACCTACAAAATAAGACAAAAAGAAAACAGAAGTACATAACCTAGAAACCAAAATGCATCCCCCCCCCCCCCAATCTACCTATTTCCTAGACACCAAACCACCCTTCCACATTACATTTCTTCGAGGAAAAAGAATAGTATAATGATTTCCCATTTTTCACAAAAATAATGTTCGGGTACTCTTTGGTTCTGGATGATTTTTATTTTATATATAGCCAACATGAATGACATATGAGAAAGTACGGAAACCTTGAGCTGATCCAGTTTCTTGACAGCTTTGATACTCTCCCTTGACTCAGCACCTTCAGGCCAGTTCAACCTATGGCCTCTTTTAAAGTACTTTGATACTGATTGACTATCACATACCAAATTGTGTACGGTAAGAAACTAGGCTATGGAAAAGTAAACCATGAAAGAATAAATAAAAAAGAGTTTCACCTAGCATTACGAATCATGCGTTCAGGTATTGGCCCAAGAACTCGCTCCATCATTGCAAGATGCTCTAAATTCTCGTGTGTTTGAAACAGTGCCTCCCCCTAATAAAATACTACACAATTAGAAATACAATAAAAAATAAAGCTCTCTATTATTTGAAGAGGTCAAGAAGACTAACTGAGCACAACTCAATAAGGATGCAACCAACACTCCATATATCACATGGATAGCTCCATCCAAGTCCTGTCCAAATATATTTTCAAATTATAATTCATGAAAAGCATATCACAAATAATGATTACATTATTATCACAAAGCAAGAATAAATATCAATGTATGAAAAATTATATTCTGCCCATAATAATCGTATAATGTCGTTGTATAGCACTACAACCATATTAGGCAGTGATTGCAATTAATAAATAACACCAGCAGACCAAGAACTAATATTACATAAGAGTTTCAAATGTTTGGAGGTCCAATTGTTAGACAAGGGAAAAAGTACTATTATCTCAAACATACAGAAATTTACCCCTAAATTAGCAAGCATTTCTTTCCCAGTTCAAGAACAAACTAGACTCAAAGCAAGAGCAAGATGTCTATGTGCAAGTGAAAATTTAAGAACTAACGAAGCAAATTGAATAAGATGAACCAAGAAAGAGATATCAATTAGTGTGTGTTTGAGGGGAGAAGAAGGCAAGAATCCACTTGTCAGCTGCTCCCAAAACTTCCAACAGATGTAGAAAAAAAAAATATGGTAGCACACAGGAGAAACTGGCTAGAGGTGGAGGTGAGGGGGCTTGAAGAGCTTAGTATAGAGATAAGGTGGTCAAGGAGTAGAGGGAGGAGAGATGGATGATTGAGAGGGGATAGGGGTGGGGGGTGGGGGCAAGGGCCAGTGGTAACATCTCTAGACAGATACAACAACAAACTTTAATCCCAAATAAATTGTGTAGGCTAGAAATGAAACCCAATCTGAAATCAAAATTGTTTAGGTCCATCGAGATATCATAAAAACACATATCTGCTTCCATCAAGGGGGTTTAACAAGAGAATCATAGTTTGGTAAATTGGTGAACATAAACAAACAGCACTCCATTAGTATTTAAAACCTAGCAGAATCTTGGATATATAAATGATAAACCACACAAATTCAGAAATACCATTCAATGTACTTACAGTTTAAAATGAACCATGTTTAATATAGGGAATCAAAAGCAATTGGATACCTAAAATGATTTCAGGAGCCCTATAATGCCTAGTAGAAACAATAGAGCTGTGTTTGCTGTTCTCAAAAGCGGTACTCCCAAAATCTATCAACTTAATCGCACTTGACTTTGGCAAAATTTTGAATTTTGTCTCTTCCAGACTGTTCTTCTTTAAAAAAAAATAAGGATTTTCATTTTAGATCACAGAAAAATCAATTTGTAGAGAAATCCTAATAAATTCTTTTAAATTATGATACCTTTCTAGTAGGAACCTGTATATGGTCAGATGATACAAGAAGAATGTTCTCTGGCTTCAAATCAGTGTGAATCAGGTGCATGTCATGCATATCTATTGGATCAAAGGAGCAGAAGTATAAGGTCAATGACCTTTATTTTCTTGATACAAGAAGAAAAGAAAGTTAAGGAAAATTCAAAATAAACCTAAAGTCTGTGAAGATGGTTTAATCAATAATAAGAAATTAAAAAGAACAACTGTATTTATTAATACATTCTACTGATTCCAAAAGTTGGCGCCCAAACTCCCGCACAAGTTCCAGAGGAAAAGGTTGGTACTTATTTCTCTTTAGAAAGTCAAACAAGCTCGGCCCCAGCTTCTCAAAAACCTGAGATTAGCATCCAATACCATCCAAACAAAAATAAATTTCAAACTTTATTTATCTCTAAGAACAATAATTCCAACCATATGTCCCTCCACTAACACACCATGTCAGTGAACCATCTAACACGTAGAGAGAGATGTATGAGTAAAACTTACAATGCAAATGTGGTCATGATAATCAAACCACCTTCTGATCTGAACACAACTGCAAAGGAGTAGAATATGACAAGTGAGCATACAACCAAAAAAAATCTAAGTGAGTGAAATATTCAAAAAAAAAAAGCAAAGAAGAACAAACACACTGTGATCGACAGTCTTTGTTTGATGATAATCGATCTAATACATCAATTTCTATCATGGCTGCCTCTCTGTATTTGGACTTGCTTCTTATCACCTTTATGGCAACATATTCCTCCCTCTCACGATCCCAACATTCCAAAACTCGGCCAAAAGTTCCTACAGTTTGTTGGTTATTGTACATGAAAAGTTGAAAAGTAGGATAAGCCAAAAATAAACAAGAAGTTATGATCAGAATTTAGATGTACCTTCACCCATTTTGCTAAGGATCTTATCTGCGTGAATAGAGTAGTTTTTGAAGGGAAAAAAAACAAGAAATAGTTAGAACTAAATAATGAGCAAAAGAACCTGTTTTTGGCGTTATAATGAAAATGAATTTCAAATAATATGCTATTCCATAAACTTAGGTTTCTAAAGATATTTCAGCTGAGTAATGCATGAACAAAAAAAAAATAATCATAAAAAAAATCTTACATCTCTGAGTGAGATTCTCTCCCAGCTCAAAGACAAAATGACCATCAGTATCGTCTTTTCTGCGTGGAGGCGACGCCCCTCCTCGATCCGCCTAATTTCACCAAAATATTTAAGGTCAAAATCCAAACAAGAAAAAAGAAAAAGTTGGGGCAAAATAACTGGAAACCAAACCCTAGTTGCAAAGAAAAGATCCTGTCGATCAGTAGGCGGTGCGTATCTCGGCCTCTTCCTAACTCGATATTCAGCCATGAGAGATTTCCACAGCCTGAGAAGGGGAGAGACGAACTCAAAACCTAGAAATTAGCTTGGTTTGTTGGAGACAGAGAGCGGGTGATGTGTCAGCGGCTGACGCTCGAAAGAGGAGAGAGGATTGGAGCCCTCTCCAATGGCGCTGCTATTTGGGCTGAACTATCGATCGGTCTGGCCCAACCAAATCAGGCCTCTTTATGCGGTTTATCATCAACTGATTTTATTTTCTAATAAAAAAAATACGAAGTGTGTTTGTTTTATCCTACATTTTTTAAATAAAGAGAGAGTATTCACAACTCATGAGAAAAATATTTTCTTTACTTGATGCATATAATCATGTATAAAGAAGAAGTTCGAAAAAATTAAAATATAATATTGATCATTCGATACCCATATGCAAATTCTAACTGTTTATATAAAATAAATGAATTTATTTCATAGATAAACTTCAAAGAAAAATCAAGTGACAGCATTTTGAGTCTCTTTACAACTGATCAAATTTTGGACATCGAAAAATAGATAGGACTAAAACATCAAATTGATCTACCATTCATTAAATTAGACAATATTGATGAAGGAAAATTAAGATTTTCTTTTCTTTTCAGAATGACAACATATATGAATGTCGTTGCGGGGCAACCCACAATTATGTGCTCTTCTTCTTTGCTCTATTTCGATATTAGGTGATCAGATTATTTTTAACCCTCATCCCCCCCCCCCCCCCCCCCCAAAACCAACCAACCAATAGGCTCCTGTCTGACATTATCTTGTCGGGCTTTCATGGTACTTTAATGGTGTTAATAATAATTTGGTGGTGCTGTTTATAAAAATAATGAAGAATATGCAGTATTTTTGGGGGATGGATCCTGAAAATGGGCTATTATAACAATCTTAACATGAATTTTTAAATATATATAAAAAATTTAAAAAATAGAAAAAGTTTATAGATATCATAGATTGATAGTGTTTCAAATTTTATGAAATTTCATTATCATTTTGATAGTCCATCAAAGATAATTAAAATTTTATACAATTTACAACGATTTTAATTTAACGATTTTTAATATACTATGAAACGATAATGAAATTACTTTATTTCCGATATATTCTATTTCAAACTTGGTTGTTTCAGACAGAACTAAAAACACATATGCGTTATTTTTCCAACATAAGAATTATTATTAATAAAATAATACTAGTATTAAAAAATTTCCTTCCATCTGGAAAGAGGTGAACAAAGAAAGGGATATCTTTAATACTAGTATTAATAAAATTATAAGAAATGGAGTAACTACACTATTTTAAAAAGATAGATGGTTAAATGTTTGCTCATTACACACACATTACTCTTTACTTTATGAATTAGCTTTGATCAAAACATCAGTAGCTCAAGTGATAGATTATAATAGATATTACTTAAGTTTTAATAAATCACTCAATGATAAATGATATATTAAGACAACAACTTCACACACTTTACACAAGTATATTAACAATTACATTAAACACACATGAAGAAATTTGTTTGGAGATGGAAAAATTAAAAAAATATTCAGCACTGATTCTTGTTACTCATGTCTAGATTTTGGAGGAATAAAAAATTTCACTATCAATCAATAAGATCTGCACATATTCCACTGAAAATAAAAGTATTCTTATGGTTGGTTAGACAAAATAAAATACTTACTAAAGATAATTTAATTAAAAGGGACTAGCATGAGGACCATCATTGTATTTTCTTTAATGCTACTTGATAGTCCTAGGATGGTGGTTTTAAAAGGTCAAAATAGTGCAAGAATGTAAAGAACCTAAGGTAAAAATGTATATATCGATTTGGAACTTAATGTTCAAGTGTAATGGCAGCGGAATAAAATTTAATTCAATTCAATTCTCACAAGAATATAGCAATCAAAGAAATATGAGAATAGAAAAGAAAAGAACAAACAAGAACACAAGATGTAACGGAGTTCGACTTTAAAAATACCTACGTCTCCGGGACTCTCAACCTTCAACAATTGAGGTTGAGCCGAAACACTAAAAATAGTTTTACACTTCTAGAACTTGATCCCTTACACAAAAATGGATTGTCAAGCCTATCGGTAACTAGAGTGACAACACACTCAAAAATAAGAAGTGAATGACAACACACTTAAAAAGGTGAGCACTACATATTAAAAAAGGGTGAGCACTACAGTTCAAGAAAATATTTTCAAAAAGATCACAAAGGATCAAGTTGGGAGAATAAAGAGAACCTAGATTGAGCTTAAACAAGAATTTGACTAATTGAGTATTTTTTTTCTTGAATTATCTCTCACTTTGTATATGGCTAGTAAGCTCTATGGAGTAATGATTTAGCTAGATAGATCAGATTTCTTTTCAGTGAGAGAGGTGATCCTTTTAAAATAGATCTTCTGAAACAACTGAAGAAACTATTTTTCGGCTTGAACCGTTATAACGGTTTGGGAATCGTTATAACGGTTTAGAAAGAATAGTCGTTGGATCAATTGAGCTAAAACGTTATAACGATTTACTGAATCGTTATACGTTTCATGAATCGTTGTAACGATTATTGAATCGTTACATAACGATACGCTCTGGTTTCTATGAATATTTTTTGCCTTAGAATATTTTTGAGTATTGAGATGAACCGTTATAACGATTAATCTATAACGATTCATTAGTAAGTATTTTTCTCTGTTATTTAAGCTCAATTTATCTTGACTAATTCAACCCAAATTTAGTATAACTAAACCTAAACCTAATGCAGTCTTGATCAAACTCTTGTATCATATTAGTTTTGGTTCTTGTGCACTAATTTATTTGCATGTTAATCCCTACACAAAACTCAAACAAGGCAAATTATAAAATTCAAGATTGTTTTGCAAATCGATAAATCAAAGAAAAAGTTAAGTGTAACACTACTGAAATAGTAGATCATTTATTTATACACTGCTCATTTATCACTTGTATATGATCATGGATAACAAGTTATAATAATTTAATATTCACAAGACAAACAATTGAAGATTTATGATAAATTAATGCATACATACCTTATAAGGATAATAATATATGTGAAATATTGAGGGACGTAATATTATGGATTATATGGAGATAAAAAATAATAGAATATTTTTTTCAAGGGGTAATCGTAAAAGCATAAGATCATTGGGAGGAAATACAATAGCTTTGATTAAATATTAGAGACAAATTAAAGAGAATAATTGTACTAAAAATTTATACTTTATAATTTTTCCTTATGTAACATCATTACCATTGCAGATTATAGAATAATCATTAAGAATATAAATGTCAGAGGCAGGATCAAAGGACTTGTCTGGAACGGGACTTGAACTGTCAAGTGCTCTAACTCAATAGAATAATATTAGTTAGTATCATTAATAGTTTTAATATCCTTACTGGTAGTTCTTAAAAAACATAGTAAGCTAAGAGATATGAAAATGTTATTTGCTAGTATTACTATAAAGATCACAGCATGAATTGAGAGATTTGCAGCAAAGAGATTGTGTGCAATAAGTCTGAAGAGGAGAATAAAAAATCTCAGAAAATGAAGTGCTTTTGTTCTATTTTTGTAATGTACTTGCACGTGATGTAATCCAGTAAGTACATGTTTCCTTTTGTGAGGTATTAGCTTGTGATATTAAAACTTTACTTTTAAAACTATAGGACAATTATAATTATCCACGATACCGAATTGTGATATCAACGAATATTTCATATATCGTAATAAAATTGGTGGATCTCCACTATTTTGAAAAAAAAAAATAAGAATTATTATTAATTCTCTGTAGATTTTACTTTTAAAAAACAATTGTGAAAAATTCTTAATACATAAAAAAATTAATTTTTTAAACTTTTCAAACATATCACATCATTACTTTTCTCCACCATTGATTTTGTTTAAATCTTTTCATCTTCTTGAATTTAAGGATTCATATAAAATAGTTTTTTTCTCCTCATTTAAAATAATATGTGTAAGGTGAAACTAAATTCTTAAAATGATTCAATTTTTTTATATGATCATTTATAGATTATTATATATTTATTTATATTATTTATTATTATAATAATTATTATTATCATTATTACTTCTCATTTGAAAATATTAGGTCTACATTTTCTTTAATGTGAAATTTTATTAAATATATTTAAAAATATTATATTATCAATTATTTATTTAAAAACTGAGTTACCGAGAAACGTGACTATAATTATTTGATAGCAAAATCAAACCCAATTAATTACCGAGAATGCGTGCCTCCCAAAATCAAACCCAATTAAAAAAACAAAATGTAGAACGTTAATTTTACGCGAACTGGAAAAGTCAAATATGAGCCTATAATTATTTGATAGCAAGCCCAAAATATCCGGACATAGAACTCCAATTTTAAAATGAAGCCCAATTGGTTATGAAGCCTACGAGTGTGTAATAACCCTATAATTGTTCCGAGGCATGTTTTTGTTCTGATCGAATCAAAAGTTTGAAACCAGGACATCAATTTTGCCAAAACCGATGGCTAATCCAATGCACCACATTTGAAAATCACGAATTCAAAATTCAGTTGAGAATCTTTTATGAATTTTAAAGTTGAGATGGTTAAACTCATTTTTATCTCAAAATCATTTTATGAAACCAATTACACAAACATTTTTTAAAGCAATCTATTAGTTACATTAAATGCTATTTTTTTTATTACTTTTAGTAATCTAGTGTTGTGAGCATGACCAATATTAATTAGCGAATACGAAAGCACAATCATAAGAAGCCCAATATTAGTTACTTGCAATTATCAAACCAATTATCAGCGCACAATTATAATTCATAGCAAGACCAGTAATAAATATTTCCAGTTTGTATGATATACCTTTCGAAATGTAGGTTTTTACATATATATTTTGAAAAAGTATAAAAAAAAATACAAGAAAAGCATCTTCCTACATCGAACGATCTGTTACACTTGTCGTAACTTATTTAATTTTCTCAGTCCAATGTATACTATAAAGAGCAAAAAAAAAAGGTCATTTGCTAGCACGTCGTAAAGAAAGCTGTAGGTTTTCATGGAGTTATTAATTTAATGCACGATATATGTAATCAGGAGAGCAACAAGCATCAACACGTAAGCAATCCCTTGATCAATGGCCTTAGCTGCATGACACAATAAAACACAGTTTTAGTTTTATTTAAAAAACAACAAAATAAAACGCAGTATACATACTACTTATGTGAATAAATTAAGTACTTGAAACAAAACAAGGTTGCTGAAAAAAAAATCTACTCAAATTATAGTGTCCATCCACACATATTTATTGATTAAAATTTTAAAATAGCTCATCTGAATGTTAACTGTCCTTTTGCAGACCCATAATGAACCATCATGAAATGAATTATTGTTTTAGTCTAGTAACCAAAAGAGGATTATTTGAAAAAATATATATATTATAATGATACTGACCGTCAAATTTGCCGGTGCTCGAAACGCCAGAGACTGATGTAGATTGACAGAGACAGGGATGGAGAAGAAGAGCGAGCAAAGTGTAGGCAAACAAGAGAGCATGTGCCTTCATGGAAGCCATTTTGTTATATTCCCTTCTCTCTCTTTTTCTTTGAGAGAATTTGAGTTGATCAATGTATTGTTGGTGTGAGTGAGTCAGCTTGATGAGGAGCAAAGATGAGTTGACACAAGGGGAGATGAAAGGCGGGTATTTATAGCTTGTAGGCAGCAAAGAAGGTATTAATGTGTTTGTTTGAAAATACAAGTCCAGTTGTTTTCAGCAGTACCGACCTGTTGAATAAAGGGTGTGTTTGTTCCTTGTTCGCACAAAGGAATTTAATAAGTCAAATATTGTAGGAGCTGTAATACAATGAACTTAATCACTTTTTTTTTCATATTTATGTTGTTGCAGTATGACTGGTTGTATTTACACGGCGGGATTTGTATAACAAGCGACATTTAATGTTTCTGTCTATAATGGAAAGCACAAGGGTGGGATCGCTTGATAATGGATTATTTTGATAACTAATTATGAATTTGCTCTAAATTTTTAAATAAAATTAATTTATTATTTAATGAAAGATAATGTACAAAAATATAAAAAAATATTTCTGACAAAGATTGTAAATCGTAGTTTTTTTATAATAGAATTTATTAATAGTTGATATTTAATTTATTTGATATATAATTTTTTTTTAGACCACTTATAAATGTACGGTAAAAAATAGCAAATGAAATGAAGAGAAAAAAATGACTTGACTGAAATCTAAACCATCATTTTTTATAAAATCAATCAATCCCAATCATAAATTGAGATATGAGTATGTCAGTTATTTCACATTAATGTAGTATATATATATAGTGAGAGAGATAATATATACAAATATAGCAAATTTCTATTTAAATAAAGTTATATAGTAGATAATTTTTCTTAACTTAAAATTTTAATTTATTTGATGGATAAATTTTTTTTATAGGCCTCCTATTAATGTGTCGTAAAAAAATAAAAAAATAATAAAATGGAGAGAAAAAATGGTAACCAAAATCTGAACAATTAGTTTTTAAAATATGATTTGTATTATTTGATTAGAAGCATTTCAGTCATTAAAAAAAACTAGAATAATGAACAAATTTAGTACATTTGTTTTTTATAATATAGTATAGATTTCAACAGTGGAGTTCTAAATAAATACAAAAAGAATCTTAAAAATATTAAAAAAAACTTATGAATATATTCTTTTACTTATAGATAGATAGTGCTTCAAATTTCATACAATTAAATTATCATCTGATAGTCCATAAGAGACCGTTAAATTAAAATCATTATAAATTATATAAAATTTTGATGGTCTTTGATGGACTATCAAATAATAATAAAATTATATAAAATTTAAAACACTATCAATATGTAAGTAAATAACATATCTATAAATTTTTATCTATTTTTAAGATTTTTTTATATTTATTTAAAAATTCATTGTCAAAATTAACAAAACAACTCACTGTTCAAGTGATCTCCACCCTAATGGCGAATAGTCAGATTTGGGTCTCACATAGTATTCCACCTTAAGGCAAAGAAATGTTCGTCAAGAGAAGAGGTCTGAGCTCCCCTTTCACGGTTCAGATCTGTCTTCACCAAGGGTTTGTTTGACACTTGATGAAATAGTAAAAAGTTAAAATAAAATAGCTATTTCGATAAATTAATTTGCCAAACGAATTTTAGATGAAGTAGAAGAGTGCTAATCCGGTATACCAAATTATAAGTGGTATACCGGATTAGCTCTCGTCATAATAGCAATTATTATTTGATTATATTATATTATATTATTATATTATGATTATAATTATAATTTATTATTATTATTATTATATTATGATTATGATTTATTATTATTATTAATATTATATTTATTATTATTTTATTAACATCACTATTAGTATTATTATTATATAATTAATTTTATTATTATATTATAATTATAATAATTATGATTTTAGTATTATATTATTATATTATGATTATAAATATGATTATATTATTATATTATGATTATTTATTATTATTATAACATATTATTATGTTTATGATGATAATTTTATTATTATTATATTATTATATTATGATTATGGTTATATTATTAAGATTATGACTATGATTATTATTACTTATTATTATTTTATTTTATTATATTATATATTATATGAGTCCGACTATGATGTTTTGCAAAGCACATAGGCGTTGTGTGCTTTATCTATTTTCAATTTCAAGTCAGAAATAATTGATCTGAATCATTCAATCTAATATTCATATAAAAATATATTAGTACATTAAATTTTATATTTTTTAGAATTTTTTTTGCTATTTTTCTGATGAGGAGAAAATGACTTAATCTGAGAATTTGAGTTCATTCAAAAATGACGGTTTCCCCCATCCAAAAAAATAGCAAATAAATTCCAAAAAATATAAAATTTTATTTACTAATAGATTTTGATATGGATATTAGATTGAGTAGTTTGAATCGATCATTTCTGACTTAAAATTAATAATATAGTGCAAATCACACAACGCTCTTGTGCTTTGCAAAGCACCATAGCCTAATTCTTATTATATTATGATTATAGCTATGATTATATTATAATTATATTATTATGATTATAAATATTTATTATTATGATTTTAATTATTTATTATTATATTATGATTATGATTATAATTATATTATTATTTTTATAATTATTTATTATTATTATTATATTATGATTATAATTATAATTTTTTATTTATATTATTATATATTATGATTACGATTATGATTATTATTATCATGATTATGATTATTATTTGATTATATTATATTGTATTATTATATTATGATTATATTATTATTATATTATTATAATTATGATTATTTATTATGTTTATATTTCTATTATATTATTATGATTATAACTATGAATATTATTCTTCATTATGATTATGATTATGGATTATGATCATTATTTTATTGTTATTATAATATTATCATTATTATTATCATCATCATTATTATTAGTATAATAATTATCCATATTTTAACTATTATAATTAACAACTACCAAATGATATTTTTCACTCTTCCGAATAATCAAAAATATTATTCTTTTAAAAATATATTATTCTATCACTCTTCCAAAATTATCATTATTCCAAAATTATTCCTTAATATGAACCCAAATGTACTGACTGAGTCTATAATATTGTGCCCACGTGACGTGTATGTAGAGGTGCGCAATATCATCTACAGTGAAGTTACAACATCAAGCCCCATCGCCCCCATCACTCGAGGGGATCGAAAAACTCAAAAGACAAAATACATGTACACATACGATTTGCTCGGCTTTCACTTATGAGCATGTCGTAGATTGTCCATACACACATGCACATCCACTCCGACACCGAGTGTGTCTATAATATAATACTAAGGTTTTAAAATGCGAATTTGAATATGTGTGGAGGGATATTGCATACCGTATATGCATCATGCGGATGTATATGCGGATTTTATACGGTTTAATTTTATGAGTTTTAGATTTTTACTATGTATTTTAAACATGTGATATATAATATATCTCATAATTTAGTAATAAAGAAAGGTGATGTATACTGGTATAGCTATTGGGCTTCTATGCTAGGGGGAATGAGATCAAATCCCATTTGTACATATGTTTTTTTTCAAAAAATTTGGGTCTGCTTCAGCAAAGGGATTTTCTGTGATCACTTTTAAACACTAGAATCATTTATGGCATGTCTAAAATCCGCATAAGTGATTGTGTGGTGGATCAAATGAGTCAGTTCTGAGATTTTATGTGGCTGAGAATCCACATATGTTATATGCGGTCCGCATATTAAGTTGGTCGCGTCCTATGATCCGCACACGCATATACGGCCACATGGACCATATGTTATTACACTGTATAATACATAACTCGTATCATTTCGACGCCCATCGTAGAGCCCACGATGCATAGGATGTATCGGGGTCTAATCAAATTAATGAGAATTCTTATTAATTGGGTTCAACGTAGACTTTCAGAGTGGCTTAATTTAAAACAAATCTATTTTTTTTTGTACATTCCAATTATGTCCTTTTTACTCTCCAATACTCCTTGACATCTTAGATAGGTAAACTTGAATAGTTCAATGATATCCAAATAAATAAGAGTCCCAATTGTTGTCATAGTTGTGATGATAGTAAAAATATGGCAGGTGAATGGTCATCCGGTTTGAATCCAACGCGTGCAATTTGTTGTTGCTTTTAGGAGATTTTTCTAGATCACATGTCATAATTTCGTTGTCATTATACAACGAATGTAAATATTTAAATTCTCAGAATGAAATATTAAGAAATACTGCCTATATATAATTTAAGTTCTTATAATGTTTATCAACCATTATATGTGAGTTATGACCCATTAAAATGTTATCTGGCGAGGGATGCAATGAAATAGTTGAATCATCTTCAGAGACACATGCTGTGTCAAAAAATAGATGATTTTTTAAATAGTTTTCTGTATAATAAGAACGAATTACCTAACTATATAATGAACAAAAATATTCCTGAATAATAAAATTATTCAATCATAAGTATGAATGCTGCTTAATTTCATACATGATTGCAATTTCACGACATTCATTAAAATTATAGCAAAATACAAAAAAAAAGATCTAGAATATTTATTGAATATAAAATTTTGAGCCACTAAAGATATTTTTGAGCCGTAAATCTATAAAAAAAAAAAGTTAATTTGCACGAATTTTGACGTAATCAAAAGGAATTAATGACAACCGAACTTTGATAAGATCAAAATAAAAATTATGAGAACAATATGTCAACGCCACCCCATAATTAATCGGAGGCGTTTCAATCGACATTTGGATGTTGCAAATTTTCTCATGGAAAGACAAGGTGGCAGGTGGCTTCGTCAGATCAAATCATCAAAATTATTTTGAACAAATTTCAACCAGGGTGCAACCCTAATAAATTCTTCTGTGTCCATGGTCTCACTACTAAGATCACGATGTTTGATTTAATTTCATGTCAGATGCTGAAATGAAATGAAATGATTGTGCCCAAAAATAACAATAACAATAACAAAGATCAAAAGGTTAATAATGGGCTGGAGCTGAATTAATTCATGTAAGATCATGTCAGATTTTATGGGCTCAAAGTAACATTAATTAATATTATATTTTTGTTATTTTCTCGATTTTTTTTCTCCTCTCAATTTGACGTGCTTAATCTGTTTAACGTACCATGTACGGTCACAAAGTTGGTAGGAAAAAAAAAAGGAGCCTTGACTTGAATCTGGTTTAATTGAGGCTACAATCAATACAATCCATGTTATCAACTTATCATATGGTCAAATATTCATGCATGTCTCAATTAATGAAGTGGCTGAAATCTGACTGATTACGTGTTTACAACGTACAGTCAAATTATGAAATTGAAGAAGGATTTGATGTCATGTGTATAGCGTATGTCATGGTGTCCGTGTTTTACTTTGCTAAGTTCAAGCATGTGTGTTAGACTTAGATGTTCATGTAAGTGTCTACATATATTGAATAAGCACAGCCGTAGTTGACATTTTGGGCGATTTAATTTTATTTATTAATAGGCATGATATACATGATCGGTGCATGTGTTGTGTTATTGTTGTTTTTTTTTTTTTTTATAATTTTTCGCTTGTGTGTTTTTTTTTGCTATACTGAATTTTTGTTTTGCAATTTAAATTTATTAATTAATATACCCTTTTGTTGCTCCACTGTATGTTGGAAATTTCCTTATTCATAAATTGTTGTCACAACAATTAATGTTGTCAGTAAACTCAGTCTACTTGCGAGAACTTTTTTCATCATTATTAACTTTTTTGAACTTTGAAATAGATTTCACATGCCTTCTATTTTTTCACATTGAAAAAACAATCCCACGTTTGTCATGCTCATGCGAACCAGAATCAACTGCCATATAGCAACTTACTATCATTAAATCACAACAGTGCATTTTAATTTTAATCATAACAGTCAAAAATTTAGCAACAAAGTGGATTTTTTAATATTTAATTTGTGGGTCCTATCCGTCATTGACAAGTATAGCAGCTGATGCATGTGAATTCCTGCCACGGCGCATTAAAAGAAGGAAAGACAATTTGGTCGAAATTAATCCAAATTATTTGAAAAAGAAGGTACTTTTATTTTTTATTGTTTTAGGATTTTTCTTTAAAAAGCTCGGAAAATATGAAAATAGTTAAAAATGATAATTTAATATTTGAGAAACTTTTTCATATATAATATCACAAGTATATTTCTATTTTTTTTTTTATAATGAAAGTGGAATTTTAGATGTGTATTTTTGAAACTCAGGATAGAACATATTTTAACAATTTTTAAGAATATTCTTTTAAATCACAGATCTATTTAAAAAAAATCCTACCATAACTTGACTCCGTGACTGAATTAGATTGATTGTTCATATGTAAAAAAGATTTGAAAAAATAATATTCTATAAGCGTATCGTATCATATGCACAACTCAAAGAATTAAAAGCCATTGTTTTCCCATATAAAAAAATCCAAAAAAAAAATGTAAAGCTCAACTGTTAATATTTTCAACCATAAAATAAATTTATTACATGATTTCTATGTACTTTCATCATTGAAGAACCGCTATGGTGCATTGGAGACGCCCCCCCCCCCCCCCGCAATCCAAATTATTTGACCAAGTTGAAATATTTTATATTTTTATTAGTTAGGAATTTATTTAAAAATATCAAAGATACATTGAAAGAGTTAAAAGAAAAAGATAATTTTGTTATTCTACAAAACTCAAATAATAAAAAACTATTTTTCTCATATAAAACATTCTAAGGCTCATTTTTAAACATTTAGATTATATTTGATGGCAAAGATCACACAATGGAGAGTCACCAAAATCGAAATTAAAACTCGAACATAATTTGCCTTTGGCTTTATATCAGCAAATTCCCCTAACCCATCTCATAAGTCATATCATTTGCTGAACTTTTTCTATTAAAAAGACAATCAATTTATTGAGACTTATTATTCACTAATTGCGAATTTAAATTACCATGAAATATCTGTCATGTTTCAATTTTTTTTCCCTTGTAAAATCCCAATAGTCATGGGGGCCCAAAATCCCAAAATTTATATAGCAGCACATAACTGGCCCTCAAATGTCATTTTTTGAAATTTAAAATTTTTCCATGAAGCATATGTGGGCTAGTGGTAATAAATCCAGGTTTCAAGCTTGAAAGACACAAATTTATTAAATGAGAGGTTATATATGTACCATGCATGCAGATTGTCTATACAGGTCCAAATATCCATTTAGAGGTGGAGATAATGAGATATTATGTGGCAGAGATAAAATGGGCCAAATGGGCCTTAACATAACGTAGCTACGAGATAATTTCATTGAAATCTGTTTATAACTTTATATGGAAAAAAAAGGAAACTGGAAATGGATACTCCATTACTTCTTGAAATAATAATGGTTGGTGAAATACAGTGAAATTAGTTGGAAATTATATGATTAAAGCACCTCAGAAATTAATACATTAAGTTAAGATGTGCAAATTTTTCTGAAGGATCATATCTCTGTAATATGATCTCCATCATTGAATTAAATTCATCCACACAAGATACACAGTCAGCAGCGCCCACACAAGAGAAAAAAGTTGTAGAGAATTAGCACTTGATTTTTTTTGTACATCACGATGCAATTAATTAATTAAATGGGATTAAACAACATTCAAGGTACTGCCTTCTCATGAGATTGTGCAGCTTTTCATCAAATTCTTTCTCCCACAAGGTATGTGTTTGAATTCCTCAAACAACATCATGTTATTGATTCGGTGTGATAATTAAGATATTGCTTGTTTGATTTATTTTTTTAATACTTATAATATGATAGGCTATTGTGAAAATATGTGCATTTCGATTGATATAAAAACACGTCAAAAAATATATTATAAAGTCTCAATTTTTTTATTTTTGCAGTTTTTAAGTATTTATTTTGAGTTTTTCAAAAATAATGTATAAATATTCAATACTTTATTATTATTTTAGCTGGTTTTTTAAAAAATAAAAAACAATTAAATAAATACTTAGAAAACTTCAAAAATAGAAAATTTTGTATTTCGTGAGATTTTTATATTGAAATTTTAATGAGAACTATAAATTAAAATTTTGAATAGTTTAAAGTATTTTTTATGTGTTTTCATATTAACTGAAATTAGAGCTGCAAACGAATCAAATTTGATCAAACTAGCTAGAGTTTGAGTTTGATATGAAGTCATTACAAACTAAATCAAATTCAAACTAAATCGAACTTTGCTAAATCAAACTCAAACTGAAATCGAACTCTAAACGAACTCAATTATTTTAATTTTTATATTTATTTTCATATTGTCATAAATAATTAGAGCTAAAATAATTAATATTTTATTAATTTATATTAAATTTTTAAAAATAACTAATATTTATTAATTTAATAATTATTTTATAATATCTTATTAATTTTATCATAAAATAATTATTATTACATATATTATTGACTAAATAGTTAAAATATATACAAATAAGTACATATCGAACTATAACGAATCAAACTCGAACTGGTTCACTAAAAAGTTATCGAACCAAACTCAAGTCGAACTGACAAAAAAAGTATAATCGAACGAACCGAACTCGAGCTAAAATCAAATAGAACACCGAACGAATTACGAATTACGAATTACTGATTTTTCTTACAACTCGAGCTGAAATGTAAACATTTTCACTTATATAATTTATTTATATATAATAATTATTTATCACAACATACATACAGAGCATTTTTAAATACAAATTTGAGTACAGACAGCCTCATGAGTAACTAAATGCTTTACAAAAAAAAATGTTCCCTCAGTAGCATCCAACGTGTTTAAATGAACAAAATACAGTTACATGAAAGTAATGCTGAAGAGAACAGGCATGATGCATAAATCACATGTATTTATGTGCCTTTCAACCTCAACCTAGAATAGCCAATTTAAAATTTGAACGGCTTGTTTAACACCCTAACAATCCATATCCAAATACAAAGAAGCAAAACCGTTTTACAAAGTGAACAATAACAATTACATGGCTACCGTTTGTTTTACAATTTGCACAAACTAATATGATTTTGCAAGCAATCCAAATGAGAGAGCCAAGGTGGCATTCTACAAAATCTAAACATCCTGTCAAAAATACTTTTTGTGCATTCCTAGACCTCATAATATCTTTTTTTCTTACAAAAGGAGAAAAAAAAGAGAGCCATACACAGTCAAACAAGATATCAAGGGTTCTAACATTTTTGCATTTTGCCCCCCAAAAAAAATCACACATGTAATGTACCTAAACTTTTGCCTTTTGTTATCAGCATGAAGCAAAACCAATTACATTTGAGGACAAACCTTCCCATTCTTCATCCAGAAAGATCTCTGCTCTTATTATATAATTGTAGTCACAAGAACGAACAAAAAAATTGTGATGTCAAATCAAAACTGTAACTTGTAGCCTGGTACAAGGAACTTAAAAAATGTTTTGGAGCTCAAAAATACTGTACAACAGTAACATTGACACCTGCAAGTCAGGATAAGCAATATAGCAACTGGTAGAGTTGGCTCAAATTTTAGCCATGGTAGTTTTGCTTTTCCATGCCTAAAATTTATCTCCAAGTTGCTCAATAAATTCTACATATCAAATCTTTTAGAATATCGAAATTTACCATTTTTTTAATTTTTAAGACTTTTTTTACGTATTTCTATATTTTTTCAATGTTGGGCAAAATTAAAGAGAAAATAAATTATTTGTATGTCAAATGGGCTCATCTTTGAAAAATCAGAAAAAGAATGTTAAAAAATAAATTTTGGTATTCTACGAGATTTTGATGTTTAGAATTTATTGAGTAATTTGGATTTAAAGTTTGGAATGGTAAAGCAAAATTTCAACCATTTGTATCTCGGGAGATATACAAATATTTATATGCTAGCACAACTTCTTTTGGTATTTTTTTTTTCTGAAATACATATTAATATTTTTTTTCTCTTAGTTTGATTGGGATAAGATGGATGATTATGTATTAATGATCCTCCACATTTTGTTTTAGAACTAAGCTAGATTTAATGCTCTAGACACCGGTAATGACACAAAGCACTTGAGAAGAATCAGATGGCACAATAATCCTGGGTTTGATAGAATAGTACTTGAAAAGGATATTGAAGAATCCATCCCAATACTGGTATTTGACAAAGGAACACTTATGGAGGGGGCAAAACCACTATTTAAAAGGGAAATCAGTAAAGAGGTTAAAAATAGAATTTACCTAACGAAATTATTTTCCAGTGTTAAACAGAAACAGAAGTACTGAAATAATAACATGAATTGAACAAAGGAGCCATAGATCTCTATGATAATTAATATGAGGGACAGATTCAGACTTTGATTCAAAAGGAGGCAAAAAAATATTTTTTTTTTTCAAGGAGCAAAATAAATATATTTTTTATTTTTTTTTAAATATATATAATTACAAAAATATTCGTCGAAATAAAAATTTCCGAGGAACAGCTACCCCTCTGGATAGAGGGGGATCCGCCCCTGAATAATACCGCATATAGATATAGGCCAACACATGAGTATAAGAAATATCCCAAGGGCCTGTTCGGTAAACAAAGGAATTGCAAAGGAATTTAGGAATTATGAAATTAAGAATTGATCACTCTTTTTATCTATTTCAATCGTGTTCGGTAAGAAGGGAATAGTCAAAGAGAGGAATTGAGACTTCCGATCCATCTATTTCATCACCTCCTTGGAATTGAGAAAACTTTGTTCTATGAAATAGAGAGGGACCAAAATGCAAAAAGAAAGAATTTAACTGTATATTTTCGTTGTTATTCTTATTTTCCTCTATTCTATTTAATTCTTTTTTCATTCAGCTACTATTTCAGCACAATTCCATATTTTTCCTCTGTTCCACCGAACAGGCCCCAAGAAAAAAAGCATTGAACCATGCATTGCACAAGGCTGTATGTAGACCGAATCGTGTGAATTAAAGCAGAAACAATAAGAGTACTTCTCTTATAATTTACCTTAAGATTTTGTGTGCTCGTAAAGAGCTGAAACATACTTTGGAACCCAAGAAGAAGGCCCACACCTGAGAGGAAGAACAGCTGATAAAACAATTCAATAGTAAGTACCTCAATGCTACATATAACAGTATTTTTTTTCTGGGCGAAAAGAAATACTGAAAAGATTTTCAATGATGAAAATAGTAAGGGATAAAATCATAATTACAGAGAGTCAGTAAACCCCAAAAAATAGAATAACACCAAGGAAGGAGAAGAAGATCCCAAACCCTATTAGACCGATCCCGACCTCTGCATTCAAGGAAAAAGTTGCATCAATGTTGTTTCTAAAATAAAGTCCATTTCTGTTGTTTGTTTCTGATACGGACTAAAATAAGTAATCTGAAATAAAAAGAAATAACTTTACTTTGTTGTCTCATTGATCTCATATGCCATTAGTAGTGGTTTCCAAAATCGACCGATTCCGAACTTCGCTCTTGGGGGAGCTGATTATCACCCGATTTACGCGCCTGCCGATTTGAGTGCAGGAAATCGGATCTAAATCGTGAAACCGACTGAGTTTTGTACAAAAAATTGTTGAATCGCTGCAAATTGGCTGATCCTGAGTAGAAGCGAGGTAAGGTTTAGTAGAGGAGGGGCGCGAATCAGCGATTCAGCGTCGCAAGAGAAATAGCATAATAAAAAGACGACTCTGATTGGTGGGCCACAGATTCCATGCCCGGTTCCATATGAACTAAATGGAACACCCCGATTCGGTGATTCCATAACCTATGAATGCACAACCGCATGATTTAGATCCAACAGCTAATAGCCCAAATACGGACTCAGTTTGACCTAAGATTCCATACAAATTGGTGCCACATGGGCACATGGCATTGTAGTTGTATTTTCCACGTTCATGAGATGTTTCAACATCACAAGATAGAAGTAATTTTGGAGCTAGATTAATTGCTTCTAGGTTTCAACCAAGATTATTTAATAAATCAAGAGTGTAAGGGAAGAAAAAGAACTGTCAGAAGGAAAAAATTTAGCATATCTTGAAGCAGTAGCGGTGCTTGATTTTAAGAGAGGATTAATTAAATCTCATTACTTATATTAAATGATTAGAGGGGTCAATTTCATTCCTCAAACTTAATTTTTCTTGAAAACATGAATATTACTTTTTACATCTTGAGATTCATAGATGGTGTCATGGCCCAAATAACCATAATGAAGCTCCACCACTGTCTTGAAGTTTGAAAGTTATGATCATGGCGTTGGAAAAAGTCTAAAATATTTGGAACTGATATTATCAAACAAAAGGCAAATTTGGTCAATGAATTTCAAGTGAAATTTTCTAAAATATATATATAGAGAGAGAGAGAGGTGGCTTATGATGCTTTGTAAAGCAAAAAACCGTTATTGATTTGAGATGATATTTCACATTTTGAGGTCCTAAATTTTTAATCTAAGTTGTTCACTTCATGTAAAAATCTTATGCGATATTAAATTTAATATTTTTTTGAGATTTTTAGTTATTTTTTAAAAATAACTCTGAAATAGACTATTTTTTTGTGTTAAACAAGACTGATTTTAAAAATAATTTAAAATATATATAAAAAACTTAAAAAATCATGAAATTTAAAATCCCACAAGATTTTTGATGTGAAGAAATTATTGAGCAACTTAGATTGACAATTTGAGTCCTTGATATATGAAATTTTACCTCAAAATAATAATATGTATAGAGTGAGGCTTATAGTGCTTCGCGAAGCACAAAACCTCTTGTGTTTTGCGTCTGTATCTCAAATTTAAAAATTTAAATGACCGATCCAAACCATTGAACATGATCTTCATATTGAACTATCTCTGGACATCAAATTTTATATTTTTTTTGAATTTTTTTGCTATTTTTTAGATGAATACAAAATCGCTAGTTTTGGATGGTGCAGAAATCATTAGATCAGCAAACTTTATACCAATTTAAAAAATAGCAAAAATTTCAAAAAAATATATAATTTGATCTTCAAGGATATTTCAATATGAAGATAATGTTCAACAGTTTGGATCGGCCGTTTGAACTTTCAAATTTGAGATACGGACGTGAAGCACGGGAGGTTTTGTGTTTCGCGAAGCACCATATATAATCATTATATAATATAATTGATCTGTCAAAAATTATAATTAAAGTATTATCTTCAAATTATTGCTCCGTTTGGATAGAATAATATGGTTTAGTGAATATGTACTTGCATAGAATACGATCGTATATATATTTTTTAGTAAATATGAGAGTCTAAAGTATTCATTTTTTTGAATGTTTATGAAGAATTTTTATCTAGGTTTTGAACATGTGACATCCACACAGAGAGCGCCTTATTTCACAGATATTATTGTTTATAAGTTATATTCATTTACGTCATTTTGTTTCGTTATGTTTTATTTATACTCTTAGTTATTAAAAACCTTGTACTTTTATATAATGATTTTTTATCAATAAAATATATAAAAGTACCATAAAGTTAATGTGGTTGGATATGGATTGAAAGTATCATGTATAGGTTGATATTTTGGGTTAGTTTTAATACAAATTCAATCCTGATTACCTCGCATATGAATGCAAATTATATACTAAGGATCTGTTCGATCTGAGTGGAAAAGTGGAATTGAATGAATAGAGATTCAATTTCAAATGAAAATGGATGATGTAGATTGGAATTATTTGATGGGATAAAAAGACTTTCACTTTTCTCAAATCCATGAGAGGTCTGGAATTACGAAACTGAGACGGAGTTAGAAGGAGAGAGAATTATTTTTATATTTATTTTGCTGATGTGTCAATCCCAGTCCATTTTTTTAATTTTTTTATCTTTTCTTTCTCATGCTTCCCCCATAAAAAGACAATTTTTTTCCTCTTCCATCCCTGCCGAACACAAATGAAATGCTCAAGAAGAGTGACATTTTCTCAATTCCTCAATTCTACAAATTTGTGGCCAGTCCATCGTTTGCCCAACATACCATAAATAAATTAAAATAGAATATTAAAAGAAAAAGGCGAAAATATCTTTATGCCACTTTAAAACTTTAAAATTATCAAAATATCATCCCAAAATTTATTATTGCTCCAATGTCACTCCAAAATTATTTTAATTATCAAAATATCATCAATAATAAATATTTTCAATTATACCCATTACATACCCATCCATTCTCCACTCCATCTATTCTCAAACCCCACCAATAATTAATACTATATTCAATTGACAAAAAAAATGTGTAATTTTTTGTCCTGTGTCCACATTACGGGAAACAACACACAAAAGCAAATAAACTATTGCATCACGAAACTAAAAATATTAAATGGCTCCCTCCCAAAACAAAAATAAAGGGAAAACAAAATGAAAACAAACACAAAATACCGTGTAAAATTTCTGAGATGATTCATATCAAATGCAAAATAAAACCTATGAGTGTGAAGGTATACATGACAATTCATCATCTTTTTACCACACATCTTATACTACTTTTACTGGGGATGAAATTTGTTGCTCGTAAAATCGACGAGCAGCGCTCTGCTCGTAAGACATCCGACAATTAACGATGGTTTCGTGCTACAATGATATTCTCTTCCGTATTTTTTTCCCCTCTAATTTTACGACGAGAATGCTGCTCGTCGCTTTTACGAGCAATAAATTCGGAGCCCTTTTGCTGGTGACTTTGCCTTGAGCATATCTCCTCGTACTCTTCGAGCTTGGATAGTGCCACTATGCCCCCACCTGACCTCACTGGGACCCATCCATCAAACCACGCAAGAGTTCGTACACTATTTAAATCAAACGTGCCATTGCAAAGAATAGGTTGGGTGGAGACTGGAGAATAGGTGGAGATGAAGAATAAGCGGGGATAGCTGAAAATATTAATTATTGATGATATTTTGATAATTAATATAATTTTAAAGTGATATTAAATCAACGGTAAATTTTGAGATGATATTTTAATATTTTTTAAGTTTTGAAGTGATGCAAAGAGAAAATATCACTCACTCAAATAAAAATAATTACATAATATTTTCATGAATATTTAAAAATATTTTTTCAGTATGCATGTGTTTTGGCCACATGCATAATTTATATATGGTAGGTGGGATGTGTTGTTCAATATACATGTGTTTTACGTGAATATGTATTATGTAAAAAACTTAAAATGTTGAACTAAATATAATTCTTTAAGAAATATCAATAAAAAATTAAAAATATATTTAGATACTAATATAACTTCAGAATTTTTAAATAAGAGATGCCATATTAGTTATAAGCATGATATGTTGAAACTTTTAAAACTTATAACGCATTTTTTCCAATGATTACGTTAAATCTTAATTTGGAAATTAAAAACAACCTAATATCTAATTTGCTCGACTTGTGCAAGCGATTATTAAGATCATTATGATATGTTATAATAACTTCAATTTTTACATTTTTACATTTGAAATTAATCATCTCTACATTGAGATTTCTGCAAAAAAATCAAACTAATATAATAAATAGAGTAAACCTAAAATATTCTTCAGCTCATCACAACCATTGATGAACTTGACTAAAAAAATAAACCTTATTATCTCCGCATATAATGGGATAAGAAAATTTCTATTTGTTTATGCTTTATATGTATTTGTTTTAGTGTCACAAGAGATTTTTGTATATATAATTTGTTGAACAATTTTAATTGAAAATTTTGTGAGCAAAAGAAAACATTAAATTGACTATACATAAATATTTTAACACTATTATAATTATTATATAATTTTGCTTTAAAACTTATTACTTTTTGTAAATCTTTTAATCATAAAAAAATGTTGTTGTTTTTTATTGTCTTAAATATTTTTAATCATAATTATTTTTAATTATATAATTATAAATATTTGATGATTATTATCATTATAATAATTTTATTTATTTAATAATATGTATACACAAAAGAATAAGCCTATTAGAACAATAAAGGATTTTGATATCTGGCAAGATTTTAACAGAATCTAATTTACGACCACTACAAATATATAATGTCTTTTAATAAATTTATATGCATGGTGTTTATTTGATTATTTTAATATCAGGCGTACTATTATGATTATTAACTTGAAATTAATATAAGTTAACCTGTAAAGTATAATTGCTTTATATAAAACTTCTAATGGATATATACATTTTTTTTGTAATTTAACAATCATAAATTTATCAATTGCATACTATTAGTTACAATAAACTAATATTGGAAATGCGCTAAAATTGGAAACGTATTAAGTTAATGGGAGAGATTTGAGAAATTGGAAGATATTGAATATAGGAAAATCTGCTAATCAGGAGATAATTGAATCTCCAAATTCTGTATATTCATGGTGAAAAGCTCAACAACTTTGGCTTCAGCTCGTTGAAAATATTGTTAATTTGTCACATTTTTTTTATTTAAAAGCACAAGGTACCAAAATTGACTAACGTTGTCTGTTGAATATGCATCAAAATATCAAATCACTCTAAAAAAATTACAGTCAAAATAAAATCCAAATGAACAATTAGTCTAACATACAGTATAAACTTAAGGAAATTTAATGTCTAAGATAATAATCACGATCCGAGATGAATGGTTATTAAAGATTTTGATCTGAAAAGAGTACAAATTTAAAGCAAGAGGCGAGTACTATTGAGGAGGACAATACTCTTCCCTCATATTTTTTTCCTAGACAACTAGAGGTAAAGTCTATTAATGGTACTGGAGAGAGAATGATGTGGAGACCTTGTAATTAATATTATTAATGGTACTGGAGAGAGAAGATAATCAATTTTTGCACTTTTTTTTCTTTCTTCCCTTTTCAAACAATGACAGCTAGAGAGAACAGAAAGAATAGATATAGTGAAAACTGGAGAGCAATGCCTACGGGTTTATCATCAAAAAAAAAATGGAGAGCAATTTACAAATAATAGTATTATTATTCGTTATTATTGCGAGCAGATGCGGTAAGTGTTCACATGTGCACTAAAATATTTCACAAATCATTTTTTTTTTATTATTATTGTATTCAAACTTAAAATTTACTTTTACAGTGTCACGCAATAAGCCCTTTGTCTCCAAATTCCTTTTCTCTGTTTTTGCGGAGAAATCAAAGTGCGAGCACACAGCAAAGAAAAAATGCTCTCGCCACCCGCCAAACAATAAATGGAAACTCAGTTCGTGCGCTCGAGAGAAGCGACTTCACACAGCGCGAGCGTGGTGAAATTCCAGTGAGGAAGGAAGGTTCTTGCCGCAATCAGCAGGCGGAGAGGTAAGTGCAACCTCGTGCCCCTCATCTTCTTCCTCCTCTCGGCGTAGGCAGAGGCGGCTTGGCTCGATTGAGGCGTCGTGGCGACGAGCTGAGCTCCGACTAAGCTAGGTTTGAGTTCGTACTCTATCAAATTCAGTTGGATTTTGTTCCGATCAAAGTGAGGCCCACAGAAAAATTTAGTTTGCCAATTAAATTGTTTACAAACAAAATCAGACAGGTTCAATTACTTCTTTCTCTTTCTCTCGACTCTATTAGTTATCTGTCTCTCTCTACTCATGCTTTCATTTTTCCAATATTAAATCCATGTAGATCTGAAAACAACAATCCCAATCTCCCTTGTGCTACTGTTCAAGCATCTGGACTTTTTGAGCTTCTCCTCTGAGCAGAGATGGCAAATGCTATAGCTGGGACTGTTCCGCCGCATCTGACTAGCATGCGCGCAGGAACTCGACACATGGTTCGGTTGGGGGTTGTTCGATCTAGAGATTGTTGTTATCCTAGGAAGAGGTGGGACATGCTGATGTGTGCTGCCCTTTCTGGCAGTGGCACCAAGGATGTTGTGGTTGGAGATGTTGTTTCTAAGCCTCGTCGCTTTCCTAGGTAAGGGGAAATACATGCAGTGTTGTTTTCTCAACATATCTGTGCAATAGCTGCCTTTGCATGTACCTTTTAATAGCCCAAATTGGTGTATTAATTGTGGTGCTTGGAGTATCAATGGCTTGATTTACCAATGCACCATTACATTGTACTTTGAAATTTGATATGTAAGGATTCAGCTTTTCACCTGACATGTTTATATATGCAGAGTAGCTGGGATGGGATCTAAGTTGATAGGATGTGGATCTGCTGTGCCGAAATTTGAGATAACTAATGATGATTTGGCAAAAATTGTTGAAACGTCTGATGAATGGATATCTGTTCGCACTGGGATTCGTAAAAGACGAGTTCTAACAGGTACATTATTTCTGCAGTTTTAAATTCAATGATCTAGTCATGGTCCTTCAATTAGCTCTTTTTACAAACTGTACCAATCAGTTGTACTAGAAATTCATGGATATTTTAGTGGCCTGAATTTAAACAACACCAGTCACTTAATACTGGTATTAATCTGGACCAGATTAATACTGAGTTCCATGACAGCAAATTTTGTCATAGCCTTAACAATGTTTTAAATGCTTGTCTCCATGCATCAGCTCTCTATTTTATTTTTTTAACTTTTATCTGTTTAAATTAGGCGAGGAATCTGTGAAAGGACTTGCTATTGAGGCAGGAAAGAAGGCCCTTGAAATGGCACAAGTAGAGCCTGAGGAGGTTGATCTTGTGGTCTTATGTACTTCTACTCCTGATGACCTTTTTGGTTCTGGGCCTCAGGTAATAACACCAAATCATATATTGTGATGTTATGAACCAACCACCCAGGTTAGAAAAATAGCGGCTCTTTATTGAGCTTGTATGGGTCAGCATTGTATGATTTCAGCTTACAACAACAACAAAGCTTTTAATACCAAATAAATTGGGGTAGGCCAGGCCAGTATGGTACCAGCATTGATCTTAACTGATACAAACTGCACATGAAAACTATAACAAACCACAAAGAGGCATTTTGCGATCATAAAGGCAGTACCCATTAAGTTTAGTTTATTTAAAAGATTTTTATCATATAAAAAGAAAGATGTGTTAAAGTCTTTTGAATGAAATTGTAAATTAAAATTTTTATGACTATTTTATTTCATTTACTCAATTATTATGTGCTTGTGAGTACTTCACAGATGACCAAAATAAAGTTGTGTTTGGGCTGAACATGAATAGGTGCACACAGCCATAGGTTGCAAAAATGCTTGGGCTTTTGATGCAACAGCTGCATGCAGTGGATTTCTTGTTGGTCTAATCACCGCCACTCGTTTCATTAAAGGTAATTTGAGTAAAGAATTATATCGATCAGCTAGTTCTGGGGAAGTACATTTTCTGTGCGGTAATAACACTTGATTAATGTAGGCGGTGGCTATCAGAATGTTCTAGTTATAGGTGCAGATTGTCTCTCAAAGTATGTTGATTGGACTGATAGAGGCACGTGCATCCTATTTGGTGATGGTGCTGGTGCTGTATTAGTTCAGGTGACTATTGTTTGTTAGAAGATTTTATTTTTTTTCTCTGATATAGAGGAGTTTTAGTCAGAACTAGTCAAAATTTAATTTGAGTTGAGGCGTTTTTTTATACATGTAGCTGCTTCTATTTGTACTGATGGGCTACTTGTTGATAGCATGATATGCCAGTACATAAACATGACAAACTAGTGAATTCTAATTTAAATGTAAGCTACTGCTCAATGTATTTCCCATAATTGTTTTAATATAATTTTTATTATTTAAAAAAATAAAGGCCACAGCTGCGGAGGAGGATGGCTTTTTGGGATTTGACATTCATAGTGATGGCCAAGGTTATAGGTAACATCTTTCATTCATTCTAAGTATGTATGCTTTCTCAAAGATGCTGCTATTGTCACTAGTTCCAAATTCAATGTTGCTCCTTTTAATGGCATATATAGCCCAAACTCAACAGAACGCAAAAATGATTTGTGAATGGCAAAAGTACTTGACAGGCATAGATGGTCAATATTATAGTATTGACTAGAGACACATCTTTGTTTACTTATAGGCACCTAAATGCAAAGACCAGCGAAGATGGAATGAATGAGGAGGTGCTTTCAAGCACCAATGGCTCAACAAATTTCCCTCCAAAGAAGCCGGCCTTCTCTTATATTCAGATGAATGGGAAAGAGGTGTTTCGATTTGCAGTGAGATGTGTGCCTCAATCTATAGAGGCCTCGCTTGAAGAGGCTGGGCTTACTAGCTCTAACATTGATTGGTTGCTCCTTCACCAAGTATGCTAACTTTTGTTTCCAAATTTGGTCCTTTTCCCTTTCTGGATGTGTTTGTTTGTCTTTTCTTTCCTTCTTTTGCCGGGGTGGAGGGGAGGGGAGGAGATAGGCAGTGTGTTGGAAAAATTTTAAGCCACAAGCTGTCAGCACATATTTTGTCAAATAGTCAGCAAGTAAGCCAATATAAGTGACCTAAAAAACCAGTAGTGTCCCAATTGAAAAGAGCTTTAGCAAGAATAAGTTCAGCTGCAAAAAGCCAGCATACCATTTTGTGGTACCATTTTGGATGTTTGTGATGAAAGAGTGCTATTTTTTTGCTTCTAGTTTACATTGGCTTTCAATTTCCCTAGGCCAATTTGCGAATAATAGATGCAGTTGCAACAAGGTTGCATGTCCCATCAGAGAAGATCATATCAAATCTAGCAAACTATGGCAACACAAGTGCTGCGTCTATCCCTCTGGCTTTGGATGAGGCAGTACGAAGTGGTAAAGTGAAAGGCGGTGACATAATTGCAGCATCCGGATTTGGAGCTGGGCTCACTTGGGGTTCCGCAATAGTTCGGTGGCAATAAGAAAACGTAGATGGATGTGCTCAGTTTTGAGTATTTTTTGCTTATTGTTGCATTGCTTCTTGGTTTTTGTTGTTTCATTTGTGAAGTTTGCAGCACCTGTAATAATCCTCGTTTGTCTTTCTCCTCCTGCATTTCTGAACAGTTGCTGAGAAATTCTAGCGTAAAATTTATGGAATTAATTACTTTGGTACTTGGGAAAAAGTTCTGCATTTGCTTTCAATAATATTTTTTTTCCTCCCTTCCATTATTTCATCATTGATTAATTCCAGCGTAAGCTACAAGTGGTAACGTGTACATCTCACAACATAAAGGCTGCCAATTGCAGTTGCTTCCACTGATTAGTTACTTGTGATATGCATTATTTTTAGGAAGGTATCCATGTATTACGACGGACAATTCACAATTTAATACATTTCTTTTATCATTTATTCACAATTTGAGTCTTGCATTGATTTTTTTCCGCCTCACTTGGATGAGCATCTTTTATGCGGTATTCAATTTATGAAACGCAAACACTTGTTCCCGTAATGCAAGAAGCAGAGCACTTGTCTGGGATCATACCAGTACCGGCACTGCACAACATTCGGGTATTGAAAGCATTGATTCCAGCATTCAGCGCTTATATGTGCTCCACAAAATCAATTAACTGAAATTGATTGAAACTTTCTGCACTATGTTACTGTTACCTTTGGGAATTTTTCTGGTAACACTCAGGAGAACTGAGCATTTACATCACAACAACAACAACAACAAAGCCTTAAATTGAGCATTTACATATCCTCAGAAATCTTTTAAACTATAATTTGAAGGGATAGCAGACCCAAGGAAAACAGATTGATTTGGTACATACACCACACAATTATAAACGTGGAACGGTCATATTCCAATTCATATATCATTCAATAGAGGAACTTCATTTAACTTGCAACATCTGCATAAATCTGCCGTAGAACAATAAAGACACCAAGAAGTATCTGATTATAGCTTCAACCACACAAGACAACATAATTCAAATGAGTAAACTGTTCCTTATATTCAGAAAAAGAAAATGTAGTTAAAAAAAGCCGATGCAACTTTACATTTATAAGCAAGCAATAAATCTGTATTATATGCCAAAGGAATAGCAACCATCTTTTTCTATCACTCAAATCAGTGGTACATTACATAGAAATGTCGAGCTAGGTACCAATTAATCTAAATCGACAATTCCAAAATTGGAGAGCAAAATCTTTACTTGCTGCACAAAATCTGAACCGGTGGCATACTCTGTTAGCATCCCCACAGCAAATCCAAACATTGCCCATCTGCATAATTAAATACATCCAAATATCCAATTACTATTGTTGTACAGAAACTCCTGATAACCAGTGTAGACTTTACAAAGCCACCTTTTTCTTTTGGAACTTTACAAGAGAATTCTATTTCTATGTCACAAGGGATTCAAATGCAACTTATTTTGAAGGGCTGGGCTGGTAATTATGTCACAACTCCTAAAGTTAAGTATTCTGACTAAAGTCTGGAATCCCATAAATATAACAATGCAAAATAATAATTTTGCCAAAAGAATTCAAAGACTTGGGGTTCAGTTACCTTCCATTAGCGATCTCATTCTTCCCCACGAAACCAAAAAAGGGGCCTTGAGCAGCCTCCTGCAATTTTTTCTGCTTAAAATACTCTTGCAATTCCTTGGCAACTTTTCTCTGATACTCCAATGTAACTGCCCCCTTCAAATCCCTCTCAGCCACCGCCACCTTCACCGGAGCAGGCGTCGGAAGAGCTGGATCCGCCGGAGCCGCGGGTTTCACAGGCGCAGTCGGAGAAGGAGGCGGGGACAATGAAGGCGGGGTAGAGAGAGAAGGGGGAGGAGAAAGAGAAGGAGGAGTGGAGAGAGAGGGAGCAGAGGGTCTCCTCAAGGGACCATCGGCTTTGGAGTTTCTGACAATCGCGAGTTGCCTGGGAGTGGACTTGCAGGGATGTGAAGGTGGCAAGAGCTTGAGCTTGATAGAAGGGAAGGGGGATGCAAGAGACATTGATTCAAGTAGATTTGATAGTTATCTCAGGCTCAGCGTTTGTAGTCTCTTCTTCCAGAAAAAGAGAAAAGAGAGGAGAGGGGATGATGAGTTTGAGGAAGAGTGTGTGGTAAGTGAGTGGCCAAGTAACCCGGCTGTGTGTTTCCTTCAAGAGCGCCAGGCGCACACGTGGAGAAGTCGCCAGCGGACGTTCTAAGTTCGCTTCTAAACGGGTTACGATTTTTCTCGAATCGGATCTGGTAGGTTTGAATGGATCCTTCATGTCTGATTTAGATCCAATTTTAAGTGTAGGCAATTAGGGCTTAGGCATTGGTTATCCGGATTTGAAGTGGCCCTCGGATGCATCATGAAGCCCAGACCGGCCCAGTTCATGTGAGATTTTAGTTTGGTGCTTGCTGGGCTTAATTTTGCTTTTCTTATTTTTCTATAGAAAGGTAGAATTATATTATTTTAAAAAGGATTGTAAATTAAAAATGAACGAGGTGTAATTCACAGAATCATAGTTACATTCGGAAATCGGAACAGTAAAATTCATGTTGAGACTTAAATTCCTTCGTAGTTCAATTTTTTTTGCAGCATAAATAAACAGCGTTCCGAACCATACGCAGCGCAGCACACATGCAGCGCGCACAACAGCCTTTAAATTCATAGGATCTTTTGAAATTAATAAAACACGTTCTACGTTCCACGATGTTGCGCAACAGAAAATAAAAGACAAAACATGCTAACACGGTAACATCACCAAAGTAATCAGCGCAAACCAGTAAGACCTTTAATTTACCATATTCATGTAACTCACTGTTAACTCATTTTACATAAATCACTGTTTCCCTTTTCTTTTTGAGTATAACTCATTTTACATAAATCCTTGCTTCTGTCATTCAAAGTTCAAAAGTCACAAGCAAATAACCGATCCCTTGACAATGGGTTATCTTAATAATTTTCATAATAAATTTTTAAATAAATACAAAAAGACTTATAAATATGTTCCTCCACTTATAAATGTGATTCAAATTTCATACAATTTCATTTTTATTTAATAATCCATCAAAGTCTATCAAAATATTATACAATTTATAATGATTTTTGATGGACTATCAAACGATAATAAAATTGCATGAAATTTGAATCAATTCAATCTAGAGATGGACTATCAATAAGTTTTTTTTTTCTTTTTTTTGTATTTAATGAAAACTCATTGTCAAGATAATCATTGTCAAGTGATCCCTTCCCAATAACAATATGCATCTTTTTACTTTGAAGTATAACTTTGCAATGATTATCCTATCTTTTCGCTGGTCACAGCTCAGAAAGTGACAAGCAAATAAAAAATCTTCAAGGAAAAAAGGTTCAGTAGAGATTACAATTAATCAACACAGATTAAGCAGAGCACTGAAGAGAATAAGCACTAATCAACATGATTTATAGTACAAAGAAAAACAAAACAACCAGTATAACAGCAAAATATTTGAAAAAAAGATGAAGAAGAAATACAAGAGACTAAAAAGCAAATTAAGTCAGAGGAGACAAAATTCCAAACCCGGGATGAACATAAGAAATCAAGATACGAAGGAATTGAACAAAGCCATGTTTAGTTCCACATTTTTTTTTCACTTCTAGCATTTTACACAAGAGCAACAAGGTGTTCGTCTCCCCGATTTCGTGTAGTGCACAACATGTTCAAACTCGGTTATAAACAGACAAAATTTACATGATGCTACACTCACATTTCTTGAAGCTTTCATTTTCAAATTCATCATCTGATGCCCCTCTCTCACTGCATACAACATAAATTTATTTGGGTCAGAGTTGCTGTGGATCATTTTGCAAATATTTTGAAACTTAAAAAGATAAAAAAGTATACTCTCTAGTTATTGCTATTGCCAGGGATTTTATCAGAAATATAGCTTACACCTACAGGAAATGCTCTAATTATGCTATTTTCCAGGAAGAATTTGGTTATAAGTCTCTTTCGGTATTTACTATTATTCTCTGATATTATCAGTTTTGTCATAATAGTCAGGTTATGTACCCTAGCAATGACCGTACCAATATACTCAACTCCTACAAACTGAAAATCACTTCATTATGGCCACTTTCACAATAGAATGAGATTGCAGGAGGATTGAAGTAATTTATTGAGGGATCAACTGCTCTTTTAACTTTTAGTGCCACATCCTAACCAAATTGTATTTGGCATTAATAATTCAAATCGAAATTCCAAAACAACATATGTGGATGATTGACCTTGTTCTAAATAGAGAACAGGAATTGAGTGTCAAGACTCATTTAATTTACAGATCATTTTGTGGTAGATCAAAAAGTCAAAAAGAATACCACCGGACTAATTAGTTATATAATACTACTAATTTTAGACCTCTTGACCTTGTAAAAAATGAGCTTAAGAAACTTCTGTAACTTTTGGCATGAATCCAATACTAATGGGTTTTCACTAAAGAGACTCCAGGAAATTCCAGCTGTTTCTGAATCTGGTCCCCTCCAGAAAATTGCACAAGGCAAGATAAAAAAGAAGTAAACACTTAATTTTTTATTCTAATATATTTAATCTAAAAAAAAAGCTAAATGAAAAAATGGCAGATTTAAGAACCTTAGTAGCCTTCGTTCACAGTGCTTAAAAGAAGGGGAAAAAAAGGACCCACACATTGCACTATCACAATTCAATAACCAGTAGCAAATAATGCATTTTATGAAATATTAGCATTTTTAAGGAAGATAAGAGATTTTACCTGGCTTCAAATTCTCTGATCTCTACAAGCTCCTTCCCACATGTATCTGTCCACTGCACCTTCCTCCTCTCAACCTCTGAATTTCCATTTTGCCCCTCGTCAACTGATTCCCTTGCATCAACAGCACTACCATTGAACACCAAACACTGATCCGATGAATCTCTTTTCAGATTGCTCTTCAAGCATCCCCTCTTGTCACAAGCACCATTACTCCTGTACACTGCCTTTGTGCCTCTTGAACTTTTCTCAGACCGACATGAAGGACCCTGTCTTGTATTTACCGGGCCATCAAGTGTAGCAGGCACACAACCAAAACAGCCAAAGGCAGTGCATTTACAAGATACCTGTTCTTTAGTAGAAGCCAGCTGGCGAGTTTCGCTCTCCTCCTCTCTCTCTACCAAACGGTACTGATTCCAGGGTGAAACTTTAACAGGCTTCTCTTCATTTTTACGCCCAAGGAGCAAAAGTGCAAGACCGTGACTATAACCGGAGGCTGATGAAGAGAAAAAGCCTCCTCCTTCTACTGCCAATAGCATCTCCTCTAATCACCCATTCAAATCTAAACTCAATACCAGTCTTTTGATTTTATCTTTTGAATCAGAAGACTAATAACCTTCATCTGTAACATAGCATGGCATAGGAAGAAGCTGTGGATGTGAATGAGAGGATAAAGAAAAGAAATTAATTTGAAGAACTTTTATGCTAATTAATTTGGACCAAAACAACAAGATAACTGAGACAGTATTGGTATCCATTTTTCTATTAAATCAAAACAATTGGAAATCATATGATCCGCATTATTATTTCTGAATCCATCAAATAAGGTAAATTCCAATTTTTTCAATTAAAATAATGGAGACTAATTCTATAATTTCCTGTTAGGCCAGTGCAGGCTGACTAACTAAAAGTAGTAGTTGAGAACGGACTAAAAAGAAACACAAACTATCTCTCTTTTGGAACAACTATTTCCACTTCAAATCAACCGGATTCTCTCCTGGCCAAATTACACCGCTAGATCGAAGCAAAATAAATGAGCATTTTTTAGAATAGGCTATTAAAACCACACAGTGCTTTTCAACAACCAACAGAAGCCAACCCGATCGTGTAAGAAACCCTAAATCTCCTAACCAAAGTACGAGTTAATTCGTTTAAAAAGCAAGACACTTACAGATCGAGATCAATCGAATACGAACGAGGAATAACCACCAGAGCTTCTATCTAGTCTCAACCAATCGGGGGCGTATACTGAATCTTCGAGTGTGTTGTGTGGTAGATCCGCCCAAATAGAGCGCGCTTAGCAATGGCACAAAATAAAGCGAAAAGCGAGGCCCCTACTACGTGTTCTAAAAAAAATAAAAAAAAAAGGCCCCTACTACGAGACACGAAGGGGAGAGAGAGAGTCAGCGAGGAATTGGCGTTGTTTCAACTCGCATTTACTACATGGACCCTATTTCCAGAAAAGGATATGAGGGTCCCACTAGTCATCGGCCAAAGAGATTGTATTAGTTGTGCTTGGCGACCAGCGAACAGTATCCACGCGCGAGAGACACACAGCTTAGTTGCTTTCGGATCGGAGACGAAATAGAATTTCTTAATTAGTCATTATGGTATGAACCAAGAGCTCGTAGATCACACATCACAGTTCCTGGGACCCGCATTCTATTTTCAACATACCGCTTCCAAGGTCTATGCTCCAGGAGCAGGCAAGATTTTTCTAAAGATGGTGTTACCCATGTGGTGCTTGGGTGATGTAGAGGAACTTGAACCGTTGGATGGAAAGTGATATCCGACATAGACGGTGAGGATGGAACTGAATTAATTTAAGAGATTCCAGCTAAGACCGGACCCCGTTCCCGATTTGGTTGGATAATTAGGTCTGCACAAAAAAGCTCGGGCTCGTGAACTTATTCGAACTCGAAACTGAACTTGTCACTTAATTGGTGGTTCAAATAATCTCATTTCGGTAGTTAAATGAGCCGAGAGTTTGAGTTGGGGTCAAATTTCAAATGGTCGTGGCTCGACTCAAATTTCGAATAAAAAATAGTTTATATTTTTTTTTTTGCCGAACTAATCCGATAACTCCTCTCTCATCATCTCTCACCATCTCACCATGCCAGCGGCTTAAAGACGTTTCTTACTCGCTCGTAATTAGATTCTTATATCTGACTCGATAGTTTTTTGTTGGTCCATCCATTCAAATTAATGCAACAAAAATATCATTAAAAATATAGTTTATTGATATACCAATTTGTACCAATTCTCATACCAATTTTCTAGATGTACCAACCTTATAGTTTGTAGATGTATTAGATCTAAATATCAAATTGAGTCAACGCACATGCATTGGCTCGTGAGCCAGCTCGTGATCGAATAGTAACGAGCCGAGTTTGAGCTAGGTTTTTCAGCTCGAAGCATTTTACGAGCTCGGCTCAACTCGACTCGAATTTTCATGAGCCGAACTTGAGTTAAGCTCAGCCCGACTCGACTCGACTCGTTTGCAGCCCTGTGGATAACCGCTTGTGCCTTGTGGAAAGTTTGTCGTCAACAGACAACAGCCAACAGGTGCTTTATTACAATTCTTCTGTTCTTCTGTGGCCATACTGGAGAAGCAAAGATGTTTCTATTACACATATGAGTTGAGTTCCATACTAACAAATAAATGATTCGGAAACGTTGGGGCTTGGGGGTTAAAAATTCATGATTCCGAATAATTTGAAAATTATTTATTTTACAAAAATTATATTAAATATAAAAATATTATTAATATATTTTATTCATGAATAATTCTCAAATGAAATATTTTGTTCATGTAATTCATGATCGTTCATTGAGAAATTAAAAATTAATTCATGAATAATTTGTAAGTCTTGTTCTTATCAATTATTCTTACCATAGTAACAAGATTCGCGAGTTATTCATAAAAAATTCATTTTGCACTCATAGCCGGATGTTTCACGAATAATTCGTCAGTTTAATATACAATACGTTTTTTTGTTCAAAAAAACGTTTTATTCGTGAATTATTCGGCAAAAAAACACATTATATATTATTTTATATAAAATTTTATAGTTTTAAATTTATTTTTAATGTTTATCATTATAATATATATTTTATTTATATCATATGTAACTAATTATTCCTGAATTATACCCGAACGTCGAATTTTTGACCTCGCCGAATATTTCCCAAATCACGAAATTGTTACTGTGCTTCTTACCTTTCAGGTGAATTTCAACACGGATGCTCATAAGAAGTGTTTAACGTTGGATCAAAAGTATGTGGCTTTTTGAGTTGTTAGCGTGCACCGCTGAGCATAGTAACAAAATTTTATGAATTCTTCGTAAATAATTTATTTTTTATTTTTAACCGAATATTTCATAAATTATATATTTATTAATATATAATATATTATATTTACTGTTAAAATATTTTATTCATGAATAAAATACACTATATATATTTTATAATGGTGTTATATAATTTCTATATGATTTATAAAATTTTAATATTTTAATATATATTATATTATATTATATTAAATGAACTATTTTCCAAATCCTGAATCACAAATATTTGACCTTATCGATTATTTCAAAATCCAGCCGGACACACTTCAACGGTATTTCTAAAGTGGCATTTTTCTTTTTCCAACTCTCAGACAAATATAACGTCGACAGAAGCAACAAAGGCATAGGCGGATGTAAAATTTTGGTCAGGGTAATTATCAGATTATAATAGATTATCGGGTTCAAACTCATTAACTGATCGGATACTAAATAAAAAAATAATAATTTAATATATATATTCTTATCTTATAAAAACTATTAAAATAATAAGAAATTAAAGCTCAAAGTAATAAATAATTACGTTGATGAAGAATATTTTCCTCTATGGAACTTCATATTTTGACATCTTTGCATAATTATTTTATTATGTATGATATTAAATATTTTTTTCTCAATAAAAATAATTAGACAATTCAGGAGGACAAAATAAATTTTTCAGAGGGACAAATTACCGAAAGTATTATCTAAAAATATTATTTTTCAAAATCCGAGGGGCAACTGCCCCGGCCTCTATTGGATCCGTCTCTAAACAAAGGAGAAAATTAATAAAGAAAAAATATAACGACCGCTAAAATAATTGCAAACATCAGCAGCTAAGCTTGATTACTTATAAAAGGTTGGCTTCTTGTTTATAGATTTCTTGTAGTTTGGTCAATTTATCACTGCCAGGCAATTGACCCAATTGTTTTCATGGAATAAAATAAATTCACCTGCGTGACCTAACTTCTGAATCGTTGTTCAATGACGATAAAAAAAAATTCAAATTGATCCCCAAATAAGTTGTACAAAAATAAATCGTTTACTAAATAGCATAAATAACAGAACAATCGTCCTACCATTTTCCACACAATCTGAAATTTAAAACATAACAAAAATTAAATCTCAACTTCAAAATTTAAAAGAAAACATTGATCAAGGAGGATGGCCAGGGCCCAGGGGTAAAGAAAATACATATAATGAATGAAAATTAATCACAATTAACAACAAGGAAGAGTGTTGAGTTGCTGATCTAATCAGCCATGTGCTAGTTCTATAATTGTACTGCTACCGCACATCATGCTTTTTACCGAAATAGCCAAAATAAGATGAAAATTTTGTTGGAAGTTACAGTAAAAAAAATCATATTAAAGATAGTTTAGCATATTACTTTATACTAGTCAATGAACACAGTGCCTAATTAAACTGGGGTTTGGGGTAAATTTAAAGGGCTTTGAAACCAAAAAATGGTTCAAAGCCCCTCTCATCCGTTGATTTTGCATCAGATTTGTACTCTTTATTTGTTCAAAGTTTTTCTCTCATCTCTTTACGAATCTCGATACGAAATTAATGGATGAGAAGGATTTTGAATCAATTTTTTGGTTCAAAAAGCTACCCCAGACCCATTAAACTGACACCGTACAGTTGTACTGTACCAAGTTCTGTAATTGGTACCAAACCGATACCATACACCATAACACCAAGTTGTACAACATACACAAATTCGGAAATTGAAAAAAATAGTCTATTAAACTTAAAATAAGAAATATTAGTTGACATCCTATTCAAATGATGTCGAATAATCTCTAGTAAATTTATTTTTCACAACTACAATTTCATTTATACAAATGAGAAAAAAAAATTCTGAGATAAAGATAAGAGTTTAAACTATTCAAATTTAAATATTTAAATATGTATAAAAAAACACCCACCCCACTGGGAAACATTGTCTTTGGACAGATGCTCCATGAAATTTGGAAAAAAAAAAACGAGGTTGAGGAGAGATGAGATATTAATAGAGGAAACATTATTTTTTTTCTCTCTCTTAAGTATCATGTCAGTTGTCAATGGAATAAGGAAATTCAAAAATTGAGAGTTGTATTCTTTAACAATTTCTCTCATCCTATTTCGCTAACAGAGCTCCGATATGAACCAATTGAGTTAGTAGCAAATCAAATATATTTCAAAAATACAAGCTATTTCGACGGTATTCAAATACTGCCTATGTTTTTTTTAAAAGAAATTTCAATATATATATATATATATATATATATATATATATATATATATATCATTTGAATAATTTTCCGCTTAAATTTGAAAATTAAACATTTATTTTTAAAATAATCCTTGATGTTTGACGATAAGATAATTTTTAGTACATTAATTTCCTTAATTCACAAACTATAATGATTTTTTGGCTTGGAATAATAAGAACAAACTGTATTATATGAATCCATTTTTTTTTACTTATGCCGGTAAAATCTATATTTTACGAGTTTTATACTGGAAAGAAATAATTGATTGTATTATACGGTTCTCTGGTTCTTTCCGTATCAACTGCCAATTATATTTTTTTATCATTGGGATTGATGAATAATTCATGCTATTAATATATAACCAATGCTATTCAGTTATTGATGGAAGGAGCATGAAGCGTCTATGAAGGATTTAACGGCTTAAATGAATTTTAAGCTTGCATTGCTCCGAGTTTATCTCTGTAAATTTCAACAGAAGAGAAGTTTGGAAAAAAATATTTTCCCTAACGACACTGATAATGCGGAATAGAAGATTGGGCTGATTTTACTGTTTAATACCGCAAACTAAAATAATACTGTTTTATTTTACCTAAAAGTCTAGTATTAAGTTCAAACCACGTAAAATAAAGAGAAAAGAAGAGAACACAGTATTTAACGAAATTCAGCTATAAAAAGTCTACGTTTTTAGGACCCGTAATCACAATAGTCGATTGTGCTGATTCACTAAAACACAATTGTTCTTGTAACTATGAATCTTCGGTTCCTTACACCAAGTAAATGGACAGTCGTCGGTCAAAGAAACAATGAGGACAACACATCTAAATAGAATAAGTCTCATGGAGGAGAAAACACGCAACAATCACTCTAATCTAATCTATTAAAGGTTTAGAGATGTAATTTTGAGATTAGAATAAAGTATTTCAAGGTTTAACAATGACTGCTAGGGGTTAGAATAATGTTTGACTATGAAAAATTATGAATTGGGAGAGAAAAATATTATCTTTTATAGTCGAGAAGCAAAGCAGGCAATAATCGATCATATCTGTTGCAATGGTTGTATAACTGATTAACTGTTACAACGGTTGTGAAAATCTGAAGAAATTTGAACTATCAATTATAACGGAACTTTAACAGTTGCAACGAAAGGCTATTGGTTTACAATAGATTGACAACACTTACATCAGATAGTGTATTTTTTTTTGTTCTAAAGCAATTTGAAAAAATATTATACAGGATTAATTATTTTGTTATAACAGCTATGATAACAGTTGCAATGGTTGTTGTCCGAAATACACTAAAAAATGTTTTGAGATCGTCCGTTGCAATGGTTATGGGTTCCGTTGCAACGACTAGGGTAAGGTATCTTCATTTTGTTTGTTTGATCTCAATATTACTTTGATTATCTTTATTTATTATAAATCTAACTTAACTTTATTTTTGAGATCTTCATATAATTTGGTCCAAATCCATTATTCTTCATGTAAAGCTTAATATCCAAGAAAAAATTAAATTCATATATAATTACTTTTGTAAATTGACAAATACAAAAATAAAAATAAATGATAAACGCTAGTTGATCAGTAGCATATTCGTTCTTTAGATATATAGATTGTAACCTTGTCTCTATTTGCTTGAATTGAAATTATTTTTTTGGATTAAAATTTTTAGATTGATCTTTAAAATTTCACCCCTCCTCTGAGTGGAGATATGTAAAATATCTGGTTACAATAATTTAATTAAAATCATATAGTTCTACGGCGGACCAGTGCGTGTCTTTGATTTTTTTTTTAATAAAAGCATATAAACCATTTTTTTCTCTTAATTGGTTTTGTTCGAGTGGAAAAAAATCATCCCAATAATTAAGACCGTTACTGTTGTAAAAAATATATTTATAATTTTTTCTATTTAATTATTTTTACTTATTTGAAAATCATCTAGATTATCAAAATAACCCATTATCAAGCATCCCTCCCCTTATTATTCACGTGAAGAAGGAATCCTGACCGTCGATTTCATTGATCGAATCAAACGGTTGATCCGGCCGCGTACGGCAGTGTGGCGTGGGGACCACCAACGAGATTACTCATTACTCATTAATCACTACTCAGATTCTCAGAATCCACATGCTTAAATTAACTGGATTGCATGCACCCAGTGCATATATTATCTTTTCTCTCCCGCTGGACCGGGATCTACAGCCCTGACTTTTCCTTCTTTTTTTGGGTTGGTGTTTACTTTCTCTAGGGACTAAAAAGTTGCTTATATAATCCCAAGTGGATAACATGGTAACTGGGTAAGTACATAAATTGACAATCCAACCATTCAAATAAATTTGCGGCGTTTAGGTCGTTGGATTGAACAAAAATTGAGAATAATTTTAAATGTAAATTAATTAACTTGCTTTTCCAAAATTATTTTGATATACTGGCTAAAATTATATACAAACAATTATATTGGTTGTCCATGTCGTCTCTATTAGCACTGTACCATTTCAACGATACGGTGAAAATAGATAACTATAATATATTCATTTATATGATGCATCATGCACAGATTTTTTTTTTAGTAAATAAAAGAAATAAATCAATGAAACTGATAAAAATTGTCTCGATTTTTGCCCAACTAGCCTGAAAACTCAATCTCAACTTCCTTTGATCGAGTTTTTAAACTCGGTCCCAGCTTCCTGCTAATATATAGCAACACACAACCATTTTCTTCTTCATGATTTAGATTACCAATATGTTTATGTTTTTTATCGTTATATTTGTCAGAACAATTGAATTTTAATTCTTGTTGTAATATTTTAATTTGTTTGACATTATTTTAGAATAATGTATTAATCGTGCTTATATTTGACTTTGTAAACCTTCATTTTAATTCTTATTGTAATATTTTAGATCATTCTACTAATTATTGTGCTTTATTTTTAATATAATACACAAACGTAAAAAAAAACTGGATCGAATTTCAAACTCGATCTCGGCACCTGAAACCGAGTTTCAAACTCGGTCCCTGCACTTGAAACCGAGTTTGAAACTCGGTCTAGGTTAGTTGGGCTAAAATTGGGGCAAATTTTACTAGTTTCATTGAATTATTTTTTATTTACTAAAAAATAAAATCTGCATCATGCACGCACACAATTTCGTACCATCAAATCAAGGCGGAACCAAGAAGTGTCACAAGGTCTGACACCTTATAATTTACATAAATTAATAAAAGGTTATGACTTTTTATTCGTATTTATAAAATATTTAACTATAAGATATCTTTATATTTTTATTAAATACTTTGTTTTTATTGAAATAATTATTATTCAATTAAATTCTCAACGCTATTGTTCAAATCATGATTCCGCTACCATCGATTTAAACTCAGTTTACACTTTGTGAGGACTGAGGATGCAACGTGATATAATGAAATTATCCGACATACCTGACAACCTCCACCGAATAGTATTGTTTCTCGCCTTAAAAAAAAAATATTGCTTCTCACAGAAAAAATGCATGGTATTTTTCCCTTCAACTCTTTTATTTTCAAATGCGTAAAACATGTCATTGTCCTTCTCAAATTGTAGGAAAAAACATTACATAAAAGGTTTTTTTTTTTTTTACTAAATATGACTTCTCAAATAACTTTGGAAATCTCTATGGCGAATGACACGTACAATTTCAGACAAGGCCTTTAGTTATATATTAAAAAAAGAGAGTAAAAAACCAATGCAGGCACAACACGAATCGTCCAAATCATATTTTTGGCCATTTGGGCATTGAACAGACGAGATGAGAAAATTTTGAATCCGGTTAAAGATAGCTTATTTTTAGCGGAGCATGAACTAAAATTACGGAGCTAAAAAGTTTTTACACGTCAAAAAATTTAATTTTAAGTTAAAAATGATCGATCTGATCCGTTCAATTTATTCTCCATATCAAATTCTTGTAAAAAATTAAAATTTATATATTTTTTAAATTTTTTTGGTAGGAAGAAAATCAGGACTATTGGACGATCCAAAATCATAAAATCAAATAACTTTTTCTTAGCCCAAAAAAATTGTAAAAAAATTCAAAAAATATAAAATTTAATTTTCTACAAGAGTTTGATATGGAGAATAAATTGAACGAATCGGATCGGTCATTTTTAACTTGAATTTTATGATTTTGACGTGGTGTACGAACACATCCGTACAATGCGTTGCATTTTAGACTTTATATATATATATTTAAATATTGCATCTTAAATTATAGAGGAGCTGAAATAAAAAAAAATTATAATTATAATATAAAATATCATAATTTTTTTAACATTATATTAATTTTCTATTTTTTTACGGGCTACGGCATCCGGTCTTCATTAAGCGTCCGTTTGGCACTCAATGGAATAGAAAAAAGTTGGAATAGAATAGCTATTCAGACGAATTAATTTGCCAAACAAATTTTAGACTAAGTAGAAGAGTGCAGAATAGTGCTAATCCGGTATACCAACTTATAGGTGGAATACCGGATTAGCTCTCGTCGAATAGCGATTATTGTTTGATTATATTATATTATATTATTATATTATGATTATGATTAAGATTTAGTATTATTATATTATTATATTATATTTATGAATATAATTTATTATTATATTAATATTATGATTATTATTTATTATTATTATTATCATTATTATTATCATTATATTATTATTATTAAATTATTATTATCATTATTGTTATTATATTATCGTTACCATTAGCATTATTATATTATTTATTATTATTATAAATATAATTTTAATATTATATAATTATGTTATGAATATGAATATAATTATTTTATTATTATTTTATTATGATCAAGATTATTTATTATTATATTATTATATTATGATGATTATGATTATGATTATTAATACTTATTATTATTTTATTATGTTGTATTATATTATTATATGTTGATTATAGTGATGATTAATTTATTATTATATTATTATAATTATAATTATTTATAAATATTTTTATGATTATGATTATATTTTTATTATTATATTATTATGATTATGATTATGGTTATATTATTATGATTATGACTATAATTATTATTATCATGATTATGATTATGATTATTATATTATTAAAATTATGATTACTTATTATTATTATATAATTATAATTATGATTGTAATTATAATTTATTATTATTATATTACTATATTATGATTATGTTTATATTTTTATTATATTACTATTATAATATTATTATTTATTATGATTATTTTTTATTACTTTATTATTATTTTATTATGTTGTATTATATAATTATATATTGATTATAGTTATGATTAATTTATTATTATATTATTATAATTATAATTATTTATAATTATTTTTATGATTATGATTATATTTTTATTATTATATTATTATGATTATGGTTATGGTTATATAATTATGATTGTAATCATAATTTTTTATTATTATATTACTATATTATGATAATATTTATATTTTTATTATATTACTATTATAATATTATTATTTATTATGATTATTTTTTATTACTTTATTATTATTATTATTATCTTACTATTATGATAATTATTTTACTATTATTATTATTATTATCATAATCATTATTAGTATCATAATTATTCATATTTTAACTATTACGAGTAACAAGCGCTTAAGCGATATTTTCACTCTTCCGAATAGTCAAGAATACCACTCTTCCAAAAAAACACTATTCTATCACTCTTCCAAAATTACCACTCTTCCAAAGCTATTCCTTGATTTGCCAAACGGACCAGCTAATTATATTATTTTTCTGAATTACTTGATTTGTTGAATTAAATTCAGCCCGTAAGAAGAATAATCATTGTGCCCTTTTTCGTTCAACTTATGTATTTCAAAATACTTAAGAAACATCGTCATTTTTTCTTTTGAAAATAGCAGCAAAAATTGATCATACTAAAGCTACTACTATTATCAATTGTTTTTTAAAAAAAAATTGATTTAACGATATGCATATTTTTAATATTTTAAAATATTTTACTGCTATGATTAGAGTGCCAATAGGCCGGGTCGGGTTATCATTATTTTATTATTTTTCCTATCCCGATCCAACTTATTTAAAATTGGTTAATATTTCTTTGATCGACCCGACCAAAATCGGTCAATATTTATTAATTATATATATATATATATTTTAATATTAATTATTATATAATTAGTCCCATTTAGTATATACTCAAGCTAGATTAGCATTAAATCATAAAATAAATTCAAAAAGTACAATTAGACGGTTGAGTCGATCTGACCCATGACAAGTCAAAAAATTTTAACTCATATTTGAGTAATTTATTCTCGGGTCACTTAGGATCGGACAAATTCAAGTCGGATCGGATCAAATTTTGACTTCGCTAGCTAGGATTGTGTTTCTCTAAAGCTTGATACCTAAATTGAAAAAAAGAGGCATTGCTTCTATAAAATAATGTTCATAATATAATTTTGAAATATATAAGACATATTTGTAAAATTGCAATCCAAGAATACAAAGAGAGGAGGGATGAAATGGCCATGGTTATTGATTTCACTCCGTGCCAACATTAACTAAATATGAAATTACTATTATTTAGATTATAAATAATAAAATTAATTGATAGAATATTTTACATATATCAAACTACATGCGTACACAAAAATTTATATTATCAATATTATCAAAATATGAATGAAGTGTTATTAAAATTGACTGGATCAAATTTTATGATTTAGTCTCCACATTTGATGGTTATTTAAATGAAATTAAAATTTCATAATTTAATAATTTCATCCATACAATTGAGATGACGATAAAATACATTCAAATATTTAAATTGTATATTTATGTGCGCAGAATAAATAGATATGAGTGACATCATTAATCATATGCATGGATCCCTCCTTTATTATAAAAAATATTTTTAAACAATCACTGCTTGATTTAAAATATTTCCATTATAGCTGAGTTTTACTATTGGAACTATTATTTTTCTTTATATGGTTTTGTCAGGCTATGAATGACCCAAATGGTACACCAGCAGGCTCTCTCTTTTGATTTTGACAAAATAAATATAAAATTAAGAATGGTAAAGAAAGGCAAAATATATAAGAGATTGACTGATATAAAAATATTTGTATTTTGACTCAAAATGTACATGATTTAAATTTTATTGGCATATATAAAGTTCAAATTAATTTTTTCATATAAAAAATACTAGGGGATACTTAAATAATTCCATATTTAGAGATTTGTAATTATTTTATTTTGAATTTTTGAATATGAGCTCTAAAATAATAATAAAGTATTGAATTTTTATACATCATTTTTAAAAATTCAAAATGAATACCTAAGAAAACTCCAAACATGGAAATTATTTGCATCATGTAATATTTTTATATGAAGATTTTTAGACATGTTAGATGAAATTTAAGCCACGTACATTTCGGATTGAAATATAAATATTTTCATATTATTCAATCTCAATGTATAAATAGTAATAATGAGGTTCTTGCATGCATTGCATATGCAAAGAACAAATATACCGTAGGGGGAGGGATCCTTTGACAATTTTAACAATAAGATATTTAAGTAAATATAAAAAAATAAGAAAAAGCTCATATATATTTATACACATAGATATAGATATATACATAACGTTTAATTGATAGTTTTTGAGATTTTGTACAATTTCATTATCATTTGATAGTCCGTCAAAGACTGTTAAATTAGAACCATCGTAAATTATATAAAATTTTAATGATCTTTGAAAAACTATCATATAATAATGAAATAACATGAAAATTATAATATTATCAATCTATAAGTAAAAAAATATATCTATTTTTTATTTAATTTTTTTTATATTTATTTAGAAATTCATTATGAAAATAACACATTGTCAAAATCCTTCCTATACTATATCACCCGTGTCCGGATGAAATCTATCCACGACCATGCAAAGTATGCAATATGCATCCATCCTGATTTCATAAACGAAAACCCGGTGCAAACGCATTCACTGGCGCACCTGATTCAGTCTCTCACCCGCTTTTCTTTCTCTGGCGGTCTACCCCCTTCTCTTTCCTTCTTCCTCTTTTAATCCTCTTCGTTCGCGTCTCCTAGAGACCTAGACGGATTACAATAAAAAATAAAATCAGGCTTCGACAAACTCTCTCTCCTCTCACCTCCTCCCTCTTTCTCTTGCCCTTTCGATTTAGGGTTTTCTTCTCCGATCGGGGCTTGATTGCTCGGTTGCTCGCATCGATCGATTCGCGCTATAGCATGGGGAGGAAGAGGAAGAACGAGGCGGTGACTCGCCTTGATGAGGCCGACCGTACGCTCTACACCGCCTTTAGGGGAGCTGCCAACTCTCTCTCCCAGCTCTACACCCAATCCATGACCCAACAGAAGCTCTCTTTCCAGGCCGGCGAGCGCCATGCCATGGTTAGCCCTTTATCTCTCTTTTTTATTTTATTTAATCTTGAATTTTGTCAATGTTTTTCCCTAAATTGATTTCGTACTATTTAGTCGTTTGAAACCTGTTTGGTTACTTGACATTGGCATGAGTTATTGATAAAGTTTGGTTTAGGGATGCATTAGCCATTCATCTTTGCATTTTTGGCTTTCAGTGTCGCTGTATTATATTTTTCTTATGTTTTGTTTTCGGTAGTCTTACGTGTTTATAAATGTTTCAAGAATCGAAGTTATCTCTCTAGAACTTTTGAAAGTTATTACTGCTTTATAGTTTAACAATTTAGTGTAGCAAGTGATTATTAAGTTCCTTTGATGTTTCTGATGAGGAGTTCTTAGATCTTATGTCAATTACAGAATTAAAAATGCCATGCACGTGTAATTATTTCGAGAGACTCCTATCCGTACCTGCTTTAATGGAAAATTGTAATTTGAAAAGGAAATTTTGCAAGGAAGCAAAATAGTTTTGAAATGCCACTGACAAATTAAATTTAAGTCTGTACTTTGTACTACTTAGTATTAGCATCTGAGAACCCCAGGTTGACTCTTAAGAGGTTTCCAAATTTCTAAGCAGACAAAAGAATTTATTAACAGAAACTGACTGTTTCTTCTTAATTAGGTTGTGTCATGCTAAGTTATTGCTCTTGTTACTTCCCTTGTAAGGGAAATACTCCAGCTTAACCTGGATTAGAAGTTTCCTCTAGGAAGGGGAGCCGGGGAGGGAAGGGTAAATGGTCCAATAGAATTGCTCTTACTCTTTGTTTATGCTATATTCTCACCTGCTTCTAATTCAGTTAGATTGTGATGTGGCTGTAGGACAAGCTATACCACTGGATAGTGAGACAACATGAAGAAGGTTCAAGGGTCACTGTTTCTGATATATTATCTCATATTCAGGTTGGACTTCTTATTTTTCTTTTGAATTGCATGATATGAGCTCCTTTAAGCTTATATGTTTTTGACACTATGGTCCAAGAGTTTGTTTGTACATCCCTGAAGGTGTTGCATGCATGACATATATAAGATTATTGTTACAAGTACCAGTACTGATCAATTAGTTCCAGTTCTGACCAGTAAATCAGGTCTTGCACTAGACATTATTTCTATGGTAAATCTTGTTATTTTCAAACTCAATACATTTATCAAATTGAACGTTCTATATCTTGCTTTTGTTCTGGTTTCCTTTTTCAGCATGAGATGGAATATGGTAGCAATGAAGGCCCAGTGTCCCCTAGGCTGCACCCACAAGCGGCCATGCAGTTCATGAACCCGAGCTCCAACAGCCCACAAGCTAATCTCTTCAGTCAACCGCGGCTGAACTTCTCCGAGCAATCAAGAAATGCGGTCTTCTCCAGCGCGCTCTCCAGTCCAGTGCGCAGGAGCCTCCAGTCGTACCAGATCTCTCAAGGTGATGGTTACTGCTCAAACAGTGACAGCCAACCTACTACTGGAGGCCAGAACAATTCTTCAAGCTGCAACGACTCATCTATGGACATGATCTCTGACAGTCCCTTCCGTTAGGAAGACCGGAAGGGACTTGTCCCTTGTCAATTATAGAGGCGTGGATACTGCCATAGAAAAATATCTGTTGTTTAAGGAAGCTGGTGTCTTTTCTCAGGTGGTGGGTGGGTTTGTCAGTGGGTTAGTGAAGAGGGTGGATTGATGAATGGTAAAGAGATTGAATCGAGTAGTAAAGCAGTCAAAACCTATATCAGTTTGGTTGGTTGATTAAAACCGAACCAGTGGTGTTGTGTGAGGTCTTGGGTTCTGTTATGTGGTCTCTTGTTAAGCAGTCTGTGACCTAATTAGTTTACGCTCCTTTTTATTGTTTGCCTTTTGTTTAATCATGAACGGGTTGCTAGTCTATGTATTCATTTAACATATATATGAAGGGAAGGAATCACTTGACAATGGTTATCTTGACAATCTTAACAATTTTAACAATGGATCTTTAAATAAATACAATTTTTTTTATAAATATGTTCTTCTACTTATAAATTTTATTATTGTTTGATATTCATCAAAGACCGTTAAGTTGAAATTATTGTAAAGTGTATAATATTTTGATGATCTTTAATAAACTAGCAAATAATAATAAAATTATATAAAATTTGAATCATCATTAATTTATAAGTAGAAGAAAGATTTTATTTATTTTTAAATTATTTTCATATTTATTTAAAAATTTATTGTCAAAATTATCAAGATAACTCATTGTCAAGAGATCCCTTCCTATATGAATCAGTACCTATCCTACATGATTATATGGCTTTTTGCACAATTTGGTCAATTGTTCTTTTATCAGTTAATAATTTTCTTGTTGAAGTACAAAAGCAATTTTTGTTAGTGCCGGAACTATCTTTGTTATATTGGGTGTAAATAACCTCATTTAAATTTATAAATTTACTATATAAATATATAACCAATTAGATAATTTTTAACTAATTCTTTCAAAAGTAATACCATTAACATTAGTAAAAATTTTTTTTTTTCTCCGCCACTCATTTTTGTACAACCTTTGTAAATTGTATAAACCTTGTTATAATTTCCACGAATATAGTTGATATATCTGCTGACATTTGTATTAATATAAGTTCATAATTTTCGGAAAAATCATCCATAAATTTCGTTATTATACGTCTTTTCATATATGCCTTATTTAAAGCAAGTTGGCTGATTCCTTCTGTGTATCGATTGTAGCGAAAAGAGTTGAGTTTCATAAAAATGTTTACGTTTTAATTTCAAACAAACAAAAAATTCGTCCCTCATAAACTCTGCTATTTTTCTTGTACATATAAGTTTTATTATTTTAATTAATATACTTGTACATATAAATTTTAATTATTTACGAAATGTACATTGTGAAAAAATATTAAAAAAGAATAAAATTTACCAAAAAAAATCTTCCTGCTTTTAGGCATGAAAGACTGGTGACAATGATCAGTAAAGCTTAGGACTGTCAATGACATCATTTTGGCATTTATCTAAGTCATATCATATCCAATAAGATGGACATAAATAATATTTTATTTTCGTTAAGTCATCGAATATGGATATGAGTAAGAAAAAAAAATTCGTTAACTTATCGATATGAATATGAATAAGGGAATTTGGTTACCTATTATCCATTGGATAAATTATATAAATATATATAAAGTTAAATATATAAAAATATAATTATCTTATATTTTTACTAAATATATATAGTTAGATTATATAAATATATATAGTAATTCGTATATATTTTTTAGGACAATTGACATGAAAAAATTATATGATTTTTGTTATATCTAAAATGTTAATTATTTTTATATTTTATTAGTATATTTATCTAATGCTATTTATTTATCTAAATCATATAATTTTTTTTATTGAATTTTTTTATCTGTTATCTAATGTTACCCGTTCATTATCCAAAATTTTAACCGATAAGAATAAAATATGACTATATTTTTTAATAAATATGAATATAAAAATACATCTATTGACAGCACTAGTAAAACTCTGGGATCTCCATTTTCTATACACAAATCAATAACCCGTTGTTGATAGGTTTATTTTGACAAGGTTTTCTGGTCCCTTCCTCAGTCCCTTGGGCTTGGTCATCGAGTTAAGGAGAAGAAACTAGAGTCTCAAAATAACCCGTCCAGGGATCCGACCACGGATACTCAAATTCGTCAGGTCCGTGACCCGTTAGAACCGGCGAGTCTAGCACCGGCGCGGACAAAAAAATTTGAAAAAAAAAATCGTGCTAGACCCGACACGTTTTGGACCCGCCCAACCCGTAATAACCCGCTCCCGACCCGTCGCGACCCGACCCGGGAAACCCGTGCAAACCCGACCCAATACCCGGTAACCCGAGAAGTTCAAAAAAATACGGAAAAATACGGGAATTTTTTTTTGTCAAAATATATTATAGTTATATATTTTTAATATTCTTAATAATTATTTTTAAATTTTTTGAATTTTTTTAGAAGTTATTTTAATTTTTTTGGGTTATTTTGAATTAAAAAAAAAAAACCGCCGACCCGACGGGTCGCACCAAACCCCCCAAAATAGAACTCGTCCTAACCCGTTTCGTGGAAATCCGTTGACCTGTTCCGCCCCGACCCGCCGACCCGTGCAAATCCGTCCCGCACCGACCCGTCCCGTTTTTAATACACTAGAAGAAACCCAGTCGAATGATAATCGATCCGTGCGTCAATTCATTCATTCATTGTGAAAGAAAAATAAAGCGGGTATCTTTTGAAGAAGGGTATACTCGCTACGGAATTATTATCCTGAAATTGCAACTGAGAACGCAAGCTTCTGTTGCTCGATATCGTACACTAGAAAGATTCAGCGAGGTTAGTGTACGGATTACGGCGCTCTTCAATTTGAAAAAATAGAACCGTGCACGTTACCGCCAGTTATTCTCAAAATATTCTATGGCGGTTCAAGGTTGTCTTTGATGTAGCGAGTAGGAAAAACTATTAACCTCCATAGTAACAACTAACAAGTTCGTAATTGGGAAACTTTCAGTAAGGTAAAAAAATTGACGTTCGAGTATAATATGGGTATAATTCAAAAATAGTTTGTTTCATATAATATAAATAAAATATATATTACAATGATAAAATATTAAAAATATAAAATTTTATTTAAAATAATATAGAATGTGTTTTCTGCCGAATAATTCACGAACAAAATATTTTTTTGACCAAAAAAATACACTGCATAATAATAAACTGATAAATTATTCGTGAAACATCCGGATATGGTTGAAAAAGAATTATTCACAAATAATTCGCGAATCTTGTGACTATATTACCCACTTGGCAATTCTTTCCGGGAGGGATTGATTATGTTATTTGTATTAGTTAGAACATGAATGTTGAATAAAGTCCTTATCTCTCATTTTATAGAGTCAGGATGAATAATTAAGGAAGAAATAAAGAGAAAAAAATTGATTTTATGGCTTTTTAAATTAAAGAGTCTTTCAAAACATTTTAAGTTATTTCTCAATAAAACCAAAAATTCATAATAATAATGATGAAATTACTAGTATTATATAATATTAGTATAAGAGTTGAGTTATGATGCTACGTACAGTTAATGATCAAATTTGCTACGCATTAAACAATATAGCTAATTTATTTTTAAATTTTAATTTATGGGTCTCAATAAATTCTTTATATTAAAATATGACGGGATATAAATTTTTTTATATTTTAAATTTTATAGATATTAGTTTTGAATTTTTCAAAAAATGACCTAAAATTAAAAATATTATTTTATTATTGTTATTGAGCCATCTTAAAAAATTAAAAACAAACACTTCAAAATTTTCAAACATTGAATTTTTTTGTATCCTACAAAATTTTGATATGAAGAATTTATGAGACTCATAAATCAAAATTTGAAAATGATTTAGCCATATTTTTTAGTCCGTAGCAAATATTATCATTAAATACGCGTAGCACCATAGCCTAACTCATTTCATTATTATTTTATTTTTTATTCAATAATATAATTTTGTGGTTATGACATATGTTTTACATTATTAGTATTAACAAAATTAATATTACAATTACTATTGATAATATTTATAAATATTATTATAATCATTATCATTATCATTATCATTATTATTGTTTTTATTATTATTATTATATATAATAACTAATTATACATTAATAAGTTATCATTATTGTTCTTAATTTTAATTTGTCAATATTATTTTCTGGTTATCACATATATTTTCATATTTTACTATTTTTATATAGTTAATTAATTATTTATGTATTATCATTATATTTAATACTTTTATATTTTTTTTAATATGAATTTTATTAAATATATTTAAAATTTTATATTATTAATTATTTATTTAAAGACTATATTATTGGAGCAAAATCTGAATTATAGCCCGGACTGATATTGTCACTCTATATATACATTAATGTAATGATATTATTATATATGTTCATCTATTCCTTTCATTTGCTCATTTAAATAAAATTATAATTTATTATAAAAATTTGTGCCTCCTTCACTCTGCTCAAACCAAACCAAACATGAATCTAACTGTTTCCAGGGCAGTTGCTATCATCATTGTCAGTTGGATACTAGCATTCGCGTTGAGGAATTGCTACACGTGTGCAGTTTTTCCTCGGGCCGCACGAAATCCTACCTGGTCTATGATTCCTATAGATTTCATATAGGTTTCATAAAAAAAAAAAAAAAACAATTAAGGATCGTGATGTTTCGTTCTACGACTAGCGTGAAGCTCCATGTTATTTAAATGATAACATTAATGTCAATGGCTCAATGCTTTGGACCTTTGATACTAAAAGGCCAAATATATTTTTTTGCCTCTTTGTTCCACGTAGGATGTTACTATTTCAAAAATTAAAATGATTTAAAAAGTAAAATGACAAAAAAAGTCTAAGTGGATTGTGGAATATACGTTCAACGAGAATCGCTTCACTTGATCTACCCAATTTAAAAAAAAATAAAAAAATTTCGCATATGTTAGAATGATTGATTTTTTTTACATACACTAGTAAAGTTCAGTTTTTTTTCCGGCTAGGTGTAGTGGTCTCAGAAATTAATTCGGACTAACTCTATTTTTTAAGTAAATGCACCACAACTAGCTTAGTCTCAATTTTTAATTCGGATCAAGTAGGCTGGTCTGAATTTTTATTTCGGGATAACATTTTCTGATAATTTTATTCATTTATTTGAATCAAAAATTAGAGTTTAACCGAATAAAACCCCATATTTTCCTCTTCTTCCTCCTCTAACCATCATTTTTGAATTTTTCTCTCTCATTATAGTACTAATTTTTAGGGTTGTGAGGTTCTGAACACACCAATGAGTGTCAATTACATTATTGATGTGACTTGCACAATATATGTCTCTAATAACATTAGTTTTGAAAACTTAAGGAAGAAGGTTCATACTGGTATTGATTTGCTCTCTAGCCATTACATTCTTACTATTAAAGTACGAATCAACATAGCACAATCAATACATTCTTACTGAGCGCTCATTGTAAGGATTCAGGGGTGAGATTAAATATGAGATCCATTTGATCGGAGAAGAGCAAATTAGATGTCAGTGTTAAAACCACAACTAACCGATCTTCTTTGTGATCATATGCTTGTTGTATGTTCATTTAGAAGACTTGAGCTAAGAAAGTACATCAATCCATATTATACGTTGGAATCATTCATCAATAGCTATTTTTGTTTATTGAACAGTTATGAAAACCCACGAGATCAACATATGCATCACAATATAACTATCCAACTAGACTCAACAAAAATCAACAAAGACAGGAGAAGGAAGATAAGAATGCCAATAGTAGTCCATAAAATGGAGGGTCAAATAATAGACTTTCAAACTGATGAAGAAGACGATAAAGGAGAAGATAATTTATTAATTATGTTTAAGTAATTGATCAACAAATTTTGTTTAATTTTCATATTTAAATGATTTTTATGTTTAATTTTTAATTGTAATAGTTAATTTTTTTAATTTTTAATGATAATGACGCTATTTTTTCATACAGTATGGATTATATATATAATTAAAAAAATAGGACCAATGAATAAAATTATCAAAAAACTCTACTCCGAAATAAAAATTCAGACTAGCATATCTGATTGGAATTTTTATTGGTGCAAATTAATCTCCTAGGCCACCATACCTAGCTCGAGAAAATCCAGGCCGTGTATGTTAAAAAAAAGTAAATTATGTTACATCTTGACTAGAGCAATAGAGTTGGTCAATACATGCGAAATCTTTTTAAAATTTTCAATGTGTAAAAAAGTTGTGATCTACCAAAGACCATTTTGCACAAACTCTTCGTGCATATTCAAGCAAATATATTCTAAAGAGTGTATGAATTTGAGTAGTTCATTAATATTATCAGATAATGTATAATGACCGAAATATTCATATTCATTTTTCGACTGAGATTAATTAATTTTATAAAAGCGACGATCAGTCAAATTTATTTCTCTTCAATTCACTAGATATTTTTTACCATGCATTTATAATATATATAAAGAGAGAGAGAGAGAGTAAAGATACCATGAGTTTAACCTCAAGGAGGTTTTCCGTGAGCTTAACTAAAAAATATATTAAATCATCTCTAAATTTTAATTTACCATACTCATTAAATTTCTTATATGAAAATCTTATGGGATGCAAAAATTTGAAGTGTTTTGAGCTTTTTAAGTCACCGTTTTTTATTTTTGAAAATTAGCTCTAAAAATAATAATAAAATATTCAATGTTTGAACATCATTTATAAAAAATAAAAACGGTGAATTAAAAAGCTCAAAACACTCCAAATTTTTGCATCTCACAAGATTTTCATATAAAAATTTAATGAGTATGATAAATTAAAATTTAGAGATGATTTGATCTACTTTTTGAGTTAAACTCACAGTATTTTTACTCATATATATATATATATATATATATTAAATAAATTAAAGCTCATCTACTATTAAATTTTTGGAGGTTGATAATAATTTTAATAATTTTATCCCCAAGCAAAATCCCCATATTTTGACTGTACGGATCAGTGGGTCAATGAGCGACTTAGTGCTACGCTGGAACAACAAGCTATTTAGATAAAAATTACAATTATCGTTGTTTACATTGAATCGAATAGTTGCACATTTTTCTATTATGGATTGACATCTTTGCAAACTAGTGTTGGTCTTAATTATTAATCGTTGACCTCGTAGTGATAATATTTGATCCCATAATTTATAATTATTAATTATTGATTCTATTTACATCAAGGAAACATGTCATTGTTATATACTAAATAACAACGCGCGGTATGAAGTTTTTTACACTGATACCTTCTTACTTATATATACTAATTATAATAGTTTATTTATAGTTAATATAATAATTTATTTTTAAATGGCTCAAATATTTGATGTCTAAGCATCTATTCTTTTTCGCTCTATGCTATTTATATCAATCATCATTTGAGTTATTTGTATTAAATATAAACACGTTATTTTAACTGCTTTGACTTAAAATATACTTTCAAAAAGACAAGAATATGAAAAGACAAAGTGCATAATTTTGACTATTTATAGTTATTGCATAAACTATTAATATCAATTAAATTAATTAATAATACATATCATATAATATAACCAAATTTAAATGTTGTTGGCTTGAAGAAACTATTTATATTATCTCATTTAGATATTAATAGTTAATATAAAAGCCTTACTTTGAAAAATATATGGTCTCTGATTTATATTCATTTAAGTTGACAATTGTATTATTTATATCAATTAAAATTGTCATCAATATTTATTATAATATATTATTATAGTTAATACTTTTTAAAGTATTACTTCAGGTAGGAAGCTATTTGTAATTTTAAGTGGTCTTATTTATATTTTTTACTTTTTTTTTTGAAAATCCTCATCATTTCGCCATACCAGAAATTTTGAATCAGGAAAACCAAAACGAAATAATATAAACAAAATAATGATCTTAGTCTATTTAAAAATATGTCAATTTTTAGGAATGTACTCAATTTGCATACAATCAATCATGGTTTTAAAATAAAGAATTGTTATTCATTTGTCCAATAAATCTACATTAATAAACAATACCAAAGCAAATCTAGAATCAAATTAAACTACATAATCTTGATGTATACGTCTTTATCACTAGGACAAATCTTGTAGCGAACTATCAACAAACTCATCCACTTGAAAAAAAAATCAATTATTTTCATATTTATCGCTGACACATGAGGTGTCACAAAATTAGAAAAAAAAAAGAAAGGAAATGATGGATCAAGATTCTTATGAAGTGTCGAAAAGATTCAAATATGATGACTCTCTTGATTTCCATCACCATAAGAAAGCAAACAACGTGTTCTTAAATAAATAAAAAAGGTACCACAAAAGCACCACTCGGCCCTCTCGCATGCACATGAAAGAGAAGTTACACAGAATCGAATTGCAAAGTAATAAAAAATATTATATTTTGATTCTTAAAAACTCATTGAAAGAAAGCAAAAATTAGTTATCTTGGACAACACACCTCACAGAAACTCTATTGAGAGAAGAATATTTCGAGCGATGCACTGTTGAGAGAAGAACTGAGATAAAATTGGGAACACTGAACACTATTATATAGAGACACATATTGGTTTTTAAAATTTTCAAAGTATTTTAAATTATGGGTGATGTCGTTGCTATCTGTCAAAAAAAAAAAAAAACTGGATGAACGAGCGAAACAAAAATGAAAAGTTTTGATTTGGGGATGCGATTTGGGGATGAACTCTTGGGGACAGTAATATTATTGCTAAATTTTATTATAATAAAAAACCTACGCATTGTATAATTTTACTCAGAAAAATATTATCTTTTATAAAATAATAAATTAATTTTATTTAAAAATTTTAAGAACTTTGTAATTGATTTAGATATAAATTATATCTAAGTAAAATATATTATTTTTATAATAAAATTATTATTAAATATAATTATTTTATAAAAAAAATTAAATAAAATAAATATCAACTATTATATTTTGTATATTATTTTTGTATATTATTTTTTATTAAATAATAAATTAAATTTATTGAAAATTTTAAAAGTCTATGTAGTTGATTTAGACATTAATTATATTAAAGTAGGATGAATCATTTAATTATTTTAAAATTAGTGTTAAATATAAATATTTTTAAAATTAAGAGAGTTCGCGTAGCAGGCGAGTATTATATTAGTTCGAGCAAAAGTCTTTTGGATGTACAAAATCATAAAGAGATAAATTACTTGAATCCCATCTTCAGAAGTAAACCATAACTTTTTAAATCCCCAACTTATTTTATCTATACAAATTATAGAACTTTTAATTTTCAAAAGCCGCACACTAGAAGTATAATCTTTAAGCTGAAGCTGCATAGGAAGAGTCAAATGTGTGCAAGCCAACCTATAATCAAGCCTGGATCATCTGTAAAATTAAAACAAATAGCGACAAATTAATATTTGAGTAAAATTTGAGATCCTAGAGAGTAGAGAGAGAATCATATATCAGTTTAGTTATGAACCCTGCAATGTCGAGACCTCTTGGGTAATTAGGAATATATACAACGACGATGACAAGCCTTTAATCCCAAATAAAAGACATCTAGCGCTGTATTCCGGCACCCGACCAGCAGCGCTCGAGCTCGTGCCCGAGCGCCAAGGGCTGGCGGGGCCGACAAGGATAGCTCCTCCCCGACAGCTTTACATTACACATTCACAATCATGTTTTCTGAAGGCAACGACAATGATCCTTCCACATATTCACCTATGGAAAAATAAGAAGGCAACTTGCATCTGCTCTAAAACATGAGGAAACCTCCCTCTATAATCCCCAATCCTGTCCACCCAACTTAGTATAAATTATCCAGATCACACTAAACACAAGAAACTTTCTGACATGATTAATATTCCCCATCTAATTTCAAGTTTTCAGGTTTCCCAGAACACCCCTGGTGCTCATTCTTACCCCACTAATAAATGAAAAGGTTTGAAATTGCATTTTGGGAAGAGCTTAGGGTATTACATGCATCCAGCTTTGAAGAGAAAGGGTATCACTCTGAAAAGAATTTGAAAAAAAAAAATACAATATTTATAAGGTCTTGAGGGGATATACACGAAATAGAATTGCCATCCCAGTGGAGCCTTCTTTGACAACTGAAACATTGGCTTCAGTTCCTACTGAAGGAAAATTTCCCAATGTACCCCAATTATCCAATTCTAGTAATAGATGAGGCAGAGAGAGAGAGAGGAGTGGCACAAAGTAATTCTATGAAAAGAATGGAGGGGAAGGATAGAGAGGTTATTTCATTTGTAGCAGGCATATGCAAATAATTTTCCCATTTCAGATCGTACAGGGGCACACTTGAAATTTTCCCAAGTAGGCTAGTTACAAACATCAGCTGCAGAAATACATTAATCAGATGACCTCAATTGCTAATTTCACAGAAGCAAAACAACTTTATTTTGTCAAAAGATCCCCTCCTGACCACTTCCCTTAAAAAGTTCCCAAATTCCATACATATTCTCTTGCCATAATAATGTGAAGCATATTGCAAATTTGAGCTGAATAGATCATGGGTTTTCAGGAGCACATTCTAAATTTTAGCTTCAAGTTAACAAAAATGACTTACCAGAGGAGCTGGATTCCTATTCTTCAGATGCAAAATCACAGTCTCAACAAAGGCCTGAGTCACCTGGGCATCTGACTCGATCTTCTCCGCTAGTCTTATTGCCTCTTCAGCCTCTGCCTTTGCTATCTCTGCCTCAGCCACAGCTCTAGCGGCAGAAGCTGCAGCCTCCTTTATAATCACTTTCCGGTCACCTTCTGCTGGTACTGTCATTTGTTTTCTACCGTCATCATTCTCTGTCCTTGGAGTAGGTAGCCTTGGCATTTGCACTTGCAATTCTGAGCTGCTTGGTGCCAGTTTGTAGTTTTTGTTGACCTATAACATGAAAGGAGTAGGTAGCCCCTGGTAAACGGTTATATTTGCTACTCTAGCCTAGTTTAATGTGAAATCATATGAATTAATATTGTTACCTTGATGAGTTTTCCAGAGTCGACTAAAGTCTTGAGTTTAGCAGATAATAGTTTCTTAAAATCTGGGGGGACCCGGTATATTTCCTAAGAAGAGTAGATATATAAGAACCAATTGTGTTTCAGACAACTAATTCTCCACGGATAGAATGCAAAAGGTATAGTAATAAGGAAAAAAATGGAACTTTATTTAATTTTGGTTCACTTGGTGTTTAGTAAGCAAAAGTTCAGTAAGAGCTGTAAATCTTTTAAATCAGATGAGTTTATACTATAGCAACAGGCTAATAGATACCTGATCACTGAAAATAACCCAGAAGTGCCATATATAATTTTATATATATATTTGCAACAGAGGAAAAAATTGATAATCTTTGGGATACCTCAATGTACATGGCAATAGATGTGTTGTCAGACACCTCTTGCTCTTGGAGTTGAGTTATGGCCTCCATTATCAGATTATTCAATCTGCGCGAGAAACAAAAGGATTATTCAGACATATTATTGACTATACAAATTTATAATAAAGAGAAAATCATGGACGTGAACACAAGCATTAAACAGCCCAGGCTTGAGGATTCAAAAAAAAAATTGAAAATAATAAACAAGGAAGGCAAAAAAGAAATACTTGACAAAACAATACTAACTATTGGGTCTATTAAATACTAGAAATTATGTAAAATTGATAATATCAGAAAACTTTAAGCAATGACTTCGAACCAGTCAAATAATATAATCTTTGGGCAGGACTAAATAATTTAAGGGGAATTGAGTTGCCAAATATGAAATGAAAAAACAAAAAACAATGAGAAAGAAGAACAAAATGTCATCTAGTACAGAAATAGCTATGAGTTTTTCTATGACAGAATTATAGACCTTTTTAGTGGTTTATTAGCTCCTTTTGACTCAATCTCAAGTGGCATAAAACTAGAGGCAATAGGGGTCACATTGACCACCATATCATCTTCTAGTTTTGAGCTAATAACCATTGGATTGTATTCTTCTTCTTCTCCATCTTTTATCATTTTACTCCTAGAAAGACGCCTGTTTTTTTTATTTGTCGACTTTGCCCTTTCTCTTGGTACAGACCAACCACTCCCTGTCAAAGTCATATTACGCCATTTATCCTGGCAATATGTTTAGGATACAAGTTATGAGAAATCTCATAATTGAAAATTTACTGGTTTGAATGTGTACTTTTTTTCTCTAATACATTAAGATGATTCTGACATCTGCTTGACTCCACTTGTGCAAAGTAATATCTTTTTCTTATCCATAATTGATTTGTCTCTAATCTCTATACTTAATGGTACTATAGGGAAATGATTGATTGAACCTTAAAAGTCCGCTCTGGTACAGAATTAAAATGTGTCTAATGAAATGTAGATCGTATTATGGACTGAAGGCACAAACCAAACTAATAATCCTGATTTGTTATGCCCCCTCCCTGCCCCAAACAATAATAATAAAAAAAAGAATCCCAAGCTCCATAAAAAAAGATGCTGTCCGCAAAATTGCAAACCTACAACTTATTGACGGATTGATTATGTTCATAAGAATCTGCTCATTGAAATAATAGCTTAAATTCAAGCTTACAAATCAACTCTGAACATAAAAGAGGTGTTACCTTGAGATCGATATTTGATCTTAATCGAAGGTCCATGCTAAACTCTGGATCTCTTAATATGTTCCGCCATTTTCCGATTCCATGCTTCCTAACTCCAGCTTTTAATGCAGATTCTTCTTCAGCAGTCCATTTTTGCTTTGGGGCCCCCATTTCAACATAAGCTTGATATCTGCAAAGCCATTCACTATTAGTAATCCGGATATCAAAAAACCATTCACTATTAGTAATCCCGATATCAGATAAATACAAAAACAAGAATGAGCTGTGTGAAATAAATCAATTCCAAGGTAGTTGAAAAATGCACTTTTTACATATTGATACAGTGAAGGAGGAATTATGCAGGAAAGAACGGAATTAACCTCTATACGAAAATTACTAGGTTAAAGCTGTAATTACGCGTGTTATTTTCCAAAAGAGACTCGATATTTTATTCAAACCAAGGAAATTCCACGCGCTGCTTTAAGCAAGAAAGGCCTAAATGTAAAATTAGGAAATATTCCAAAAAATAACTGATTTCATTTATAGGTATGTCCCGAATTGAAAAAAAAATAAGGCGATTATGCGAAATAGACGTTTTAAAAGAAAGCAATTCAGGAAGCAAATTGTGAAAAACCAATCGAAACTACTTCAATTGACATAACGCATGCAAGCATCGACTGAAATCGATCCGGTAAGACTGTTAATCAGACTAAATTCACGAGGAAAAGAAGATCAATCGAGTTAAACCTTCAGAAATCGATCCAGTGACTGAGAGAGATGAGATCGATAGAGAGTGCCGATTCATTCACACAACGAAAGGGGTCTGGAAATTTCGGATCAGGAGTATATATAGCAATCGCATCTGGCGAATCGTTTTGCCCGAGAAAAAAGAAAATAATTTTACTGGATTACATATTTATACGAGTATTTGTGTAGAGAGTCGCTTAATGAAACTGTATCCATTCGTTACAACATGATAAACAGTGAAAATAGAATAGGGAGATGAGAAAGTGACGTGCTATCTATTTGCATGTGCTAAGCGCGTGGTGCGGTTAGGGTTGAAGTCTAGAGAATTTTAAGATGGGGCTCTCTTCTCTGCTCTCCAGTTAGTGCACTGCGTATCCTCTTTAGTGTTCCACAAGTGTTCTACCGTAGAATAACTGTTTCAAATTATTATAATTTTTAATTTATATAATAAGCTATTTAAATTTAATTTTCTTCTTTAAATTTATGAAAAATCATTTAATTAGAGCATTTATGATAAAAAATATATTTATTATAACATATTTTATCACTAAATTATAGTTTAAAAATATATAATTTATATAAAATAATAAAATATAAATTAGAACTCAAAGTTATGATGATGACTTAATTAGACGTTTTTTCTTCAACTTTTTATAGTTTTTTTAGTGGATGAAATTGTTGTGAGTGTCTAAAATTTTCAGAATATGACTTTTTTATAGAATCTGAGGCAACATCTGGGATCAAATACAACAAATTTAAATTTTTAAATTTTTCATCAAAATTCAGATGTATTTAGACACACCCTCCGGATGCACTCTTTAATTAATTATTTATAAATGAATTTGATTTATAATTATTAGGCCATACATTAAATATTATAATATTAATATTCTAATATTCTTCCACTTGGCTTAAACTTTAAACATTATAATGAAACACACGTTCAAACTTAGCCAATACAATTATATTAACTTAAACCCTGATCAGTTAGAAACACTAAACCAAACTAATACGTAAAAAATAACTATTATCGTTATTTGATTCCCATTAATTATTACGGTGGTATTCTTTCCAATAAATGGTTAACTAAATTGATTTGATCCATATAAGTTAGATTTGCTTAATTTAATAAATAAAGATAATAATGCACAACATAAATAATAAGCAAATATTATAAATTTAAAGTCAATTTACACAAATGAAGTTTCAATAAATAAACTAAATAATATCTATTACAATAATATCACATTTTTTTACCAAATTCGTGCCGACAATATGCTCTTTGTAAAGAGTTGACAACACATTTGTTAGAGAATCATCTAACATATCTTTTGTATTAATATGTTTTATAATAATAGTACAATCTTTGACTTTATTTCTAACAACAAAATATTTGATGTCAATTCATTTAGAAACACCGCTTGATTTATTATTTTTAGATAAGAAAAATAACAGCCTCATCATCACAAAATAAAATAAGTGACCTCGTGATACTATTTATTCACAAATTCTATTTGCATAGTGAAAGATGTTGTTATAGACTACTTAGCACTCTTCCATGAAATTGAACCACCTGCAAACATGAATATGTAACATAATGTGAATTTTTTTGTCAACGCAACCAAAAAATCATAATAGGAATAACCAATAACCTTAAGACTATCCGACTTTCTAAAAGTAAGCATATAATCTTTAACTCCTTGACAATAGGAGCAACACTTGGGGAATAATTTCGCATGTTATAATGCTTAAGTATTTTTTCAATATATGCTTTCTATGATAAATCTAGGATCCCACGAGACCGATCTTGATGAATTTTAATATCTATAACATATGAGATTTCATCAAAATCCTTCATTTTAAATTTCTTTAAAATAATATTTTATCTCGAACAATATATCGAAATCACTACTTGCTAATAAAATATCATCCATATATATATATAGAGAGAGAGAGTTTGTCTATTGTGCTTCCAGTAGTACTTCGACCGAAACACTATCAGATCAAATTTTATTTTTGCATGCTCAAAATTTTAATTTAAATAGCTCAATAAAATCTTGATATCATAATCTTATAGAATACTAATTTTTATCATTTTTGGAATTAATTTACTATGCTTAATGATTTTTGAAAGATAACACTAAAATAATAAAAAATTAATAAAATGTGTATGTCAAAAATATTTACTTTTTAAAAATCATTAAGCATAGTAAACTAACTCCAAACACGATAAAAAATAGTATTCTACAAGATTATGATATAAAAATTTTATTGAGCTACTTAAATTAAAATTTTGAGCATGAAAAATTAAAATTTGAACTGATAACGTTTCGGCCAAAATGCTACTGGAAGCACAATAAACAAACTCTCTATATATGTATAATAAAATATCAGAAATGGTGTTGCAACTTGTCTGTCTAATATACAGTAAGTTATTTTTAACACTCTGGTAAGACTTAAATACACTTCTTAATGCTACAAATTTATGCTACTTGCAGTTTACCATGAAAATTCCCATATTCACGCAATGATGGAGAAATCAAACAGTCTAAACTAACAACTAGGAACTTGAATTAGGCACATAAAATCAAATCATATTCATAGATAATATCACTGAAAAGCTCCACTAAGCATCTTACTGAGCATAATGCTTGAATGTTTCACAAAAAATGCAATGAACCCATGTATGTTCCTAAGTTGATGTTTAATTCAACACTGCTTAATGATTTTTTATTATTTTAAAAATGTGAATTTTCAAATTGATTCAGGCAATAGTGCATCTGACAAATTCCCAACAATGTGATGCCTGTCCATTTCCAAATCTCCTTCTCCCAATCTGATGATAACTTGAGGTTAAACGTGATACTGTATATTGGGATTAAATGCATATGCTTACAGTTGTGTAAAATGGCCGAATAATCCCAAATCATTAATTCGTCACTGCGCTTACAGTTGAAACGGAAAATATTTATGCCACAAATTTTGGCAGAAAGCATAAATAAGCTCAGATAACATTACAGAGAGAAAGAGAGACCTGAGAGGAGATAGAGTCGTGAACGATTACGTAATCCCTGTAGAAAAGGCATAACCCTATTACGGAGGCGGTGGCAACGCCGACGAGGAAGACGAGAGGCGCACTCTCCACATGTACCCCACCATCACATCCTTCGGTTCCACCAAAACACCGGTCCTCTTTCCTTTCGGCTTCCCCTTCTTTCTTCCCCTGTAGTCGTCTCTGCTCGGTGGTTACCCCCGATCTAAGCTGGAGCCTGCCTGGAGTTATCCTCTTATTCTCTCGATCGTAAGTAACCGTTGATTCCATTATTGACGGGTGAGATATCCACACGTCATTATCTGATAAGTCAAATTGGGTTCTTTTAACAGTAGGGATCCATTGACAATGAGTTATTTTGATAACCTTGACAATCAATCTCTAAATAACTATAAAAAAATCTTAAAAATAAAAAAATTATAAATGTGTTTTCTAACTTTTAGATTGATGGTTATTCAAATTTCATACAATTTCATTATCATTTGATAGTCCATCAAAGACCGTTAAATTGGAACCATTGCAAATTACATGAAAATTTGATGGTCATTGATGAATCATCAAACGATAATGAAATTTTAATGACCATCAATCTAAAAGTAGAAGAATACATCTATAAATTTTTTTCTATTTTTTATTTTTTTTGTATTTATTTAGAGGTCCATTATCAAGGTTATCAAAATAACCCATTGTCAACCGATCCCTTCTCTTCTTTTAAACTTCTAAGTAGAGCCGGGCTTCGTAACATGCCTCAATTGGTCGGTGGCTTCCGCACGGCTGGGTTAATGGGCTCTGAAAGTTGAGCTCGGAGCATCCGAACTCCGTTCTCATACAATTCTAAATTTAGTTTTTAAAATTACCTATCCGTATCAGATCTGACATGCCAAACTCGCCTCGCCTTGACTCGGAGGCAAAACCCATCTAACCCGAGAATCGGCCTACCCATGAGCTAACCACAGTCGCGGTCGTATTTTTTCAAAAAAACTCGGGATAAACCCAGTATATCTAAAACCCGAACCCCTCTACCCGCCCCACCAACCTCTCCAAACCCGAAGGATGTGCGGGCGGACCCACCAATCGTGTTTTTTTAGAGTTTTTTTTAATGCAACTATCAAACTATCATGCTCATACACATCATCCACATATGAGTTGCTTTAACATATCTACTTGATCTCTAAGGTTATTTTCTTTTTCATCTTTATATTTATTTTGTTATAAATTTTAACTTATTTTTATTACTAATTGATTTTATTATTTTGAAGGTGTATCATGAGTTGGAGGATATAAAAATTCATCAAATCACGGAGAATGTACACATAGACTCCCTTTTTAGGATTTACTTGAATATATCGATTTACCACGGGATAGATCGAGTCCAGGTCCTTTGCACTCTCGTACATTCTAGAAATCGAACATCGATAACCGTGGCGATGGCTCCGATTCACCACCCTCATCACCAACGAGACTCATATACATCCTCCTCACTTACACACACAATGACATCATCGTCATCACCAATCGATAGATCGAGTCCAGATCCTTTGCACTCTCAGAAATCAGTGGCGATGGCTCCGATTCAAAATCTAACTTCCTTTTTAGGATTTACTTGAATATACCAACAAGCACACAAGAGCGCACATAAGAAGAGACATAAGAGTTTAAAATAGTTTGGACGAGCCTACTTCATCAGAAGGCAAATGACCAACAAACTTATTATAAAACAAAAATATTGCAAGAGATTATAAAAGTGTTTCAATTACTAGAATAAACAATCACTTTATCTCTATCTTCTTCAATCTCTCTTTTCTATTCTCTCCTTTTATTCTCTTTTGTTCAAGGCATATACAAATATGAACCTATGAATTTACTTTAGCACCTAACTTTTCAGCGACCTCTTATTAAGAGAAAAATGTAGGTCAAGAGTCCAAAAATAAAAGATGAGCTAAAACTAGATTTGAATCTTAAAACCCAACAATATATACATTTCTAAGATATTATAGCAAATTGTTCTTGTCAGACAATTGCAAAAACTTTCTTTTGTAATCTATCTAAGCAGTTCATATTCAGTTGTCTTTATCTGTTAATAGAAATGAAGGAAGCATAATTCTGGAATAGAGGTGATAATTCTGAATTTTGTTCTCACTCGGCGCAACATTGATTGCCATCTAACGGCCCCATAAATTGGTACATGTTTTTATCTTACGGCGTCTCATATTTTCACGACTCGATTGGGTTTCATTTCTAGCCTACTCTAATTTATTTGGGATTAAAGGCTTTGTTGTTCTCTCCTCTCCAGTTATTTTACCCGAGGAGAACAACATCATTATGAGTCATGGGAGGAATTGTTTTAAAATATAAAATGCTTCAAACTCATTATGAGTCATGGGAGGAATTGTTTTAAAATATAAAATGCTTCAGTAAATGTTTGCGTTTATCAAATCACTATATAAATGATTTGAATAAAGAGAAGGGATCCCATGACAATGATTATCTTAACAATTTTGACAACGGATGCTTAAATAAATATGAAAAAATTCTTTAAAAATGGGAAAAAAATTTATAGATGTGTTTTTTTGATGGTCCTTCAAATTTTATATAATTTTATTATTATTTGATAGTCCATCAAATATCAATAAATTTTCATATAATTTGTAACGGTTTCAATTTAACGGTATTTGATGGACTACTAAACAATATTGAAATTGCATAAAATTTAAATGACTATCAATCTATATATAGAAGAACATATTAATAATTTTTTTAAAGATTTTTTTTTGTATTTATAACAAAGACCAATCAAGGTTGTCAAAATAATCCATTGTCAACTGATCCCCACCTTGAATAAATCCAGAACAAATTGAACAAAATCCTACTACAAACGGGGAGGTTTTGGTAAACTTTTCCTGATAATTATGCAAAGAGTACAAAGCTGTGTTTGGAAATTTTACAAAAAGACTATTTTTTTATGCACACCATCCTTGGTTGATGATATCTCAAACACAAAACTCCTGGATCCGTTTCATTCACCTAATCTGACAGCACAAGGAAAAACTGGTCTGATTAATTATGGAAAAAGGGAAAAGAAGGAACTGCACAATAATATTTGAATCAGCCATCATCTGCTCTGATACCTTTCAGAAAAAAATGACTGAAATTCAGTTTCTTGATGATATGGTGCTACATAGGATGTGGGTACCCATAAATCTAAGGCTGTGAAAAAAGAATGAACATGAAGTCAGGAACAAGGGCTTTGATTCTAGTACCTATGGACTATGGTTATGTGCATAAAACATATTATGTGTTGCTGCCGCCAACTCTGTCCATTGTCAACGTTTGACCATCAAGTTTTTATTTGTACTTGAGAGTGGATGTGAGCTCAGATAACTTGATAAATTAGAAATTGAATTTGAATATTTTTCTGTTTAATTTTCGTGGTGTGCTGTATTGTTGTGCCATTCTTTGTCATGCATTTATCTCAGAGTTAAGCTTGGTTCTTCCTTTTTAAATAACTGCAAATGAGATAATTCACTTTGTTTGGTAAATAAACAGACAATTATAGTACTGAAAATTGATTTTGTGGTAACTTATAAAAAGTTAGTCAGTCCATTATAGAAGAAATATTACTAAATAGAGAATTTGAATTAATTGATTATTCATTTATTACATGACTCTGACGACTGTATCAATGGATCGTCTACATTTAAATTTTATTGATATATTTACCAGTTATCTCTATAAAATATCGTAATCCTTGGCTCCTTTTCAGAAAATAGAAATTTATAAATACATTACACATAATCTTTCTCAAAATGAGCCCAAATAGTAAACCTTACTGCGTTAAATTAATGGGCTGAAATTGTACACGAAACAGGATGGAAGTATCCAGCCCAAACCATCTCTCAGACAATCGAAACCGGTGCATCCAATCATAAGTTGCCACGTGCCCACGTCTAGCTGTCATCTCTTGATCTTTTCTTGCAAACTTTCGACCCAACTGTGCTACTGTTGTCAGCCAGATATCAAATTGAAAATACCAAATCATTTTGGTCATAACTGTAGCTGAGACTGAGAGAGATGCTTCGAAAATTGTTTGTTTGCTTGCCTTGGAACCTGAAATAGCCACGAGCAATTAATTGCCTACCTCTACATGCAACTGGGCCCCACGGTCAGTTCCATAAAAGAATTGGCTCTCCTCCAGGCTCCATTTCTTTTATGTGAAGGGATCATCAGTTCACAACCTTTTATTTTAAAAACCTTCACAATGATTCTCTAAATAAATATAATAAATATATTAAAAAAATGGGATCAGCTGACAATCTTTTATTTTGACAACCTTCACAATGATTCTCTAAATAAATATAATAAAAATATTAAAAATGAAAAAAATTTATAGATATATTTTTTTACCTTTAAATTGATGTTCATTCAAATTTTATGCAGTTTAATTATCGTTTGATAGTACATCAAAGATCATCAAATTTTTATGTAATTTGCAACGGTTCCAATTTAACGATCTTTAATTGACTATCAAACGATAATAAAATTGCATAAAATTTGAATGACCATCTATATATTTTTTTTCATTTTTAAGATTTTTTTTGTATTTTTTTAGAGGTTCATTATCAAGGTTGTCAAAATAACTCATTGTCAATGGATCCCCACTCTTCTTTTATATATCTATATATCTATTATGATTAATCTACTTTCACAACTATTTTTAAGGGGTGTGTTTGGATCGTACAAAGAATATCGTAAGAATAGAGGAATTGAGAATAACAAATGAGAATAGTGAAAAATAATGATTTTTTGTTTAGCGTGAGGATAGTAAAAAAATGATATTATTTCGATAGAAATATTGTTTGGATTGTTTGTTGGAATTAGTAATGGAGAGTTGAGAGGAACAATAATTATTTAATCATCACCACAGAATATTAGAATAACAATTATTATCACTATTTCAAAACAGTAAATTCACGTTTGGACTTTGAATACATAATTACTATTTCTATTCCGAAAACAGCAGTCATTCTGTTATTCCCGACCCATCCAAACATGGACCCGATCCACTGTCGCGCGGCACGGTACGGCGCAACACGTGGTCCGTTCGATCACTTCGAGATTCGAGTTAATACTTTAAGATTCGAATTAGCACGAATATCGAAGTGATCGAACGGACCACGTACTGCGCCGCACCGTGCACGCGACAGCAGATCTGATTCCATCCAAACATACCCAACAACGCTTAAGCCTCAACCACTCGAAAGAATTGCACACATAAAATAGAGAGTATAATGGTAAACTCTTGATGACGTGAGATCCTTTCAATGTTGTCTTTTGTGTTGCTGTTAGTGGATGGAACCGGATCCGCTGCCGCTTAGTGGATAGATGCCTCTGTCTCTGAGGAAGCCTGTACCTCATGAGGTGTAACATCAATCAATCACAATGTTAGTGTCATCCTCATCTCCATATGAAAGTAAAAAGAAATAAACCACATCTTTTTAACTTATTTATCTAGTTACGTAACTTTACCCTTCCAAATAGGTCATGTAACAACATCCCAAGTGCTATAGCAAATTAAAGCAATCCGCATTGTAACTCACCACACTGTGAGCACACAATCAACGCCACATCCCATGTGCTATAGAGAATTAAAGCAATCCGCATTGTAACTCACCACACCGTGAGCACACAATCAACGCCGCAGATAAAAAAATACGACAAGCTCGAACGCAAGTATAATATACGGCGATTCAACCCATGCGCGCGCGCATTAAATGCGAAGTTCGACGAATCATTCCTTTTTCCTCTCTAATCTCTATTGCTGTCATGCTGTGTGTCGTACTATCACGGCCTCGCTTCCCTTTCAATGGACGAGATGTTTTCCCCGGCGCTCCTACTGCGCCGCAATGATTTCAATCTAACGGGCTATGATTTGACACGTGCTTTCATCCCATCTCGTTTCGCCAGGATATGACACTCGCTCTCTTCCCCTCTCCAGTTCTGGTAACTGGAGAGGAGTTGTGGTGGTATTAATTTTCAATTAGCACTGGATTATGATAGATTGCTTTTGATAATTTTAGTGATTTCTCTTCAAGATCCAACTTCCATCTGGCGTATGACAATTGAAGACCAGTCTAAGTCAGATGCTATTTGAAAACAGCAAGTGCTTATTATACACGCAACCCCAATTTTTATGGCATCTCTATCCATTCCATTTTCTTGGCATATCATATAATGAGTACTTGGCTACTTGCAATAGCATCTAGGTAGCGTCTGATTAAATTTGATGTCTAAGATTAAGATTAATTAGCTGGGAGGCTCGCATGAAAAATGGCCATGTTTACATAAATTATATATTTTATTTTCAAGGCTATTATGTTAGAGTGGGGATTCATTGAAAATGAGTTATTTTGACAACATTGATAATGAATTTCTAAATAAATATAAAAAAATATTAAAAATGAAAAAAAAATATAGATGTGTTCTTCCACCTTTAGATTGATGGTCATTTAAATTTCATGTAATTTCATTCTAGTTTGATAGTCCATTAAAGACCATCAAATTTTCATATAATTTGCAACGGTTCCAATTTAAAAGTCTTTGATGGACTATCAAATGATAATCAAATTACATGAAATTTGAATGACCATCAATTTAAAGGTAGAAAAACACATCTATAAACTATTTTTTATTTTTAAGATTTTTTTGTATTTATTTACAGGTCCATTATCAAGATTGTCAACATAAATCATTGTCAACCGAATCCCTTCTCATGAAGTTATGGATCAAACATTTCAAAATCTGTCTTGGAGATGTAGAGATAAAATTGATACCAACCATTGTGATTTGCTTAAATTTCATAATTGCTAAAATTTTAATCCGTAGAAGAATCACTCTTCCCAGTAGTCTTATTTTTCAAAAATCATGTACCTGTTAGAACAACACAAAAATCTTATTTATTTCCCTAAAATTCAATGTCCTTTCTGATATTATTTTTACTCTATTTTATATGTTATAGGCGAAATTTACAAGTAACAACATACTGTTGAGAACATGAGCGTCTCCAATTCAGAGATAGATGTCATGTAGATCAATGTCATTTTTAATAAATTTCCACAACACATTAATGGAAAAAAGGATGATGAACTACTTTCATGTTTTTATTGAAAAGGTTTACAATTTTTAAAGTTAGAACATCATTTAGATATATCAATAATTCACCGTTTCCAAAAAAAAAAAAAAATCTGAAATCGTTAATTACAAGTGCCATCATCTTCTTGGTTCTTACGTAACATGGCCTTATAGCGCTTAAAAAAAGATGTAAGACATCTTCTCACAAATATACCTTCACATTTGAATGTTGAATCAAAGATCTTATTCTTTAATCTTTCTTTTCAAGATCTTTTCATGAACAATAATAAATGCCATTGAACCAATAAAAAGGCAATACGAGTTGCACGAGGTGATGATAGTAGCAAAAGAGATCTCTAATTCTTCAATGGAGACTAGAAAGATACGTTCAAAATACCTTCAAATAATTAGAGAGATCATATTTCTATTTTTTAAGAGCAGGGATAGGTTATTTTGACAACCTTAATAATGGACCTCTAAATAAATATAATAAAAAATATATATATATGTGTTCATCTATCTTTAAATTGATGGTCATTTAAATTTCATGTAATTTGATTATCGTATGATAGTCCATCAAAGACCGTTAAATTGAACCGTTTACAAATTACATGAAAATTTGATGGTTTTTTATGGACTATCAAAAAATAATGAAATTGTATGAAATTTGAATAACCATCAATCAAAGGATATAAGAACACATTTATAAATTTTTTTTTATTTTTATTTTTTTTGTATTTATTTAGATGTCCATTATCAAAGTTGTCAAAATAAGCCATTATGAACCAATCCCTTCTCATTTTTTAATAGAGCAAAAGAGCATAGCTGTCAGCTTATTGGTTCAAATTATATCCGGATAATGTGGGACCATGTTGCAAATTAGTAAACACTCTTCCTGTTTACATCTAACGAATCCCCAACTTGGACAAATTTTTTCTACTACAATTTGATGCAAGTCATCAGAAAAAATTATAAAAAACCACACCATGAGTATGTTTCTTCACAAGCGGAATATAATTTGAACAAACTTAATTCTATATAAATAGTGAGTTGCACGATGTTGGTTTATTACTATTATTGTAGATATATTCTATTTCAGAGATGACAGATTTAGCCAACTAATTGCAGAGATTATTTATTGTGCATGAACAAATAATAAAGTTTGAGCTAACAATAAAGACAAATTATACGGAATCAGTTTTTTAAACACAACTTAGAATAAGTCTTCCTTAATTTTGTAAAATTACGCGTCAAAATCATTGATCACAATTCACAACCTAACGAAAAATATATTATCAGAAAAAAATGCCACACTCCGGAAACATGGCAAATAAAAAATATGACCGTGATATCATTCCAGGAAGGATATATCTACATTTTTTTTTCTTGACCAAGATAATGGTGCCAAAAGTAGGGGTCTGCAAACATTCGGTTTGGTTCAAATCGAAATAATTATATGCATCCGAAATTTTATTTTCAGTTTGTCAAATTATGAACCGAACCGAACTTCTAAAAATATGAACCGAATAAACCGAAAACTAAATAAACCAAAATTATATTATTTAAAGGGAAATAAAAATATCAAAAATTATAAAAATTGATAGAAGAAACAAATAATTTAAAAGATAAAAAAATAACTAAATAAAACTTATAGAGAATAAATATATTTGGATTAACTTTTATATAATCCTTTTTTATATAAAGTAAAATAAAATTATTTGATAAATTTTGAACTATTTGGTTTATTCGGTTTATCTGATTTAGAAAAAACAAAACCGAACCAAAGAATAAAAACCGAATTAGCTAAAATTTTCAACCAAACTGAAATTTTTAAACCAAAAAATTGAACGAAATAGTCTAAAATTTGACGGTTCGGTTCAAAACCAATTAAACCGATCCGTTGCACACCTCTAGTCAAAATTTTGTGTATTTTAGGATATAATAATTAATTAAAAAATATAAAATAAAATAAAATTTACCATAGGGACTCAATTTTTAGCATGATTGTCAATTTTTATTATCCATACAATTTAGCATGATTGACAATTTTTAGCTTGTTTGTCAATTATCATGATTTCAATTTAGTAATTTAGTAAATAGCATGATTGCCAATTATCCATAGCAGGAATTAATTATCCATATACCAAATTATTAAAACAAAACTAAATATGACTAGTAAACTACATACTCTAACTCAAATTTAACTAAACAAAGTATAATGAGAAAAAAATGATTCTCGTATCTTACAAAATTCATCAGATTTCATACATCAGGGGTGTTTGTATTTTCCTCTTCGAATGATAAAGATTGGCGCAATTAAAATTGAAAATAGAGACAAAATGTGGGAGTACTTTTTAAAAAAACTAAGATTTTTTTTTCGGTTCAGTTTGGACCAGAAGGAATAAAAGAGGAAAGAGGGAGGTTGAAGGAATAAAAGGGGGACGATTTGATGTGGAAATTTACCTAATTAAATTGAAAAAAAAAATAGGATCACATCCACAGTCCGAAACTGAAAAAAATAATTTGGACCAACTTGAAATCAGATATTTTATGACTGAAACGAATTGAGGGGATTTGGTGACTGGCTGGGAGCAAAAACTCAATTCAAGATGGCTGGCCGAATTTTTAACTCAATCATATGAAAAAAAAATGAAAATCATATTAAAAAGCACATTTTTTAATATTTTTATTTTTAAAAAAATAATCTAAAGTCATAAAGAAGCACCGTATAACAGCACATATTTCGGCTTGTAAGTTCATTGTACAAAACCCAAGTACCAAAGTCGTCATGAAGACCTCTTTAACAAGGAGAAAAAAAATCATGACATAGATAAGAAAACGTTGCACAAAGTACTAGAAACTGATATGACAAATCCACAAACGATACACAAATCTTTGATTTAATTTGTTTCCTAAAGCGACTGATAACATCAAGTTATCAACCATATTGGAAAAGGCACTGTTCAGTCGTGAAGTTAGACAAAAAAAAAAGGGTACAGAAAACAGTGTATACATAATATTTAGAAGAAAAAGGAAATAAAATCTACACCGTATCTGCTAGATTTTTTTTTATTAATTACGGTAACTTACTGTTTTGCTGTCAGAGATATATATTCTTACAATTATCGAGATAATAAATTGACACGCAGGATGCATGTTTGGAGAGTTCTAGACGAATTTGTAGACTATTATTTTTACAACAATTTATAGTAATATCAAGTCTACCTCCACCATCAATAGATATAATTTTATAATTTTATTATGTTTCAGTTACACCTATTAAACTATCAATATTTTCTAGAGGTGGCAATCGGACGGGTCGGGTCAGTTTGATCTTCTAGAAGAAATCGGGTCGGGTCAGGTCGGGTCAATTTATATGTTGTGTTTTTTCAGATCGTTGATAGATTTCGATTGGATTGAAGGCCTTTTGATCTCGGGTCGAGTCGGGTCGGGTCAGGTTCGGATCGGGTCGGATCAGTTTGACTTTCTTAAAAAATCGGGTCGGGTCAGGTTCGGATCCGGACGGGTCGGGTTCGGGTTCGGACGGGTTGGACGGGTTTCTCGGGTCGGATCAGGTTCTGCCACCTCTAATATTTTCTGTTATGGGAATTAGATTCCACGTGGATAGTCCGTTTCAAATTACAATTTACATATACTAAGAGAATCCGCATTGGTGTTGTTTCAAAATAAAATTTTATATCACGTCATTAAATTGATAATTTTTTAAGAGTAATATCACTGAATATAATGAAATTATCAAAATGACGTTTTCGAAATTAATTTTTTTACTTTTTCACTGACGTAGTTTGTCAAATGAACTATCAAATTTAGGCAATTATCTAATTTTATCTAGTATCTACATCTCTAATATTAAAATAATAATTATCAATAAATTTGATGATCAATTTGATAATGAAATACTGATACTCTAATAAGTTTAGTAAGAGTAAAGAGGAATCAAACTGATAATATATAGGATCCCATCTGCTGTCATAAACAAGTTATGGCAGAAGAAATTTAAAAATATCCAAACGGATCAATTCACCCCATGAAAATTCGTGACCATGACCCTCTCCGACTCGGACCATGTCTAATCCGTGGATGATTTGAATCCGTTAAAAATCCAGTCTCAATAAAAATTGAGTTCCAAAATTTTCATATTGAACCTTTCTAATCCGTCTCATCCATATTCGTGACCCGTTTCAACCCGCCCCATTTAGACCTGCTAAACTTCTAAACCCATACCTATCTAAAACCCACCTAGACCTGTCCACAGATATCTCGCTCCTCTAATAAGAGCTCAGAAAGTCCTGAAAAATCACCTTCGAAAGTGAGAAACAAACTCGAGCATGATCAATCCAAGCATAGCGCTCTTACCACTGCGCTTTAGCACAGTTTGTGTCTATCTACATTTTCAATTATATGTATTATGAATCAAAGAACCTCTTTCTTTAAAAAAAAAAAACTGTGTCAACCCTTCTTCTCCGGATGAAAAAAAAACTGTGCCAACCCTGTTTCCCTTTGCTTTTGAATGGGTTATTTAATAGCTTACCAGATCTTTGAACGAGAGAATAATAAATGAAAATTATTCTGATGAGCACATGGAGCACTTGCACATGACATAACCACACTAGACAGGTTGACCGCTGAAACAAACCACTCATCTACAACCAAAAAGCTAAGTAAATAGTTAATGGGATAAAAGGCAGTAATGTTATCAATAAATGCCAAAGGAGAGAATCTACTCTGTAATCTACCATTAAACCAACACCAGACATAAAAAGAAGCAACCGTCTAAATTCTAATGGAATCTAATTAACTCGGATCTTTACGGCCGAAGGAAATTTGACATGGTGTGGCTTACCTCTGACATTCATGAATCTTGTAAATAATATGCGATGAATATCATGTCCATATATCAAACTATCAACATGAGTTTATTGAGAAAGGATGATTGCATAAATTCAAATTTATTTACTCTTAATAGTTATAAAAATTCCTGAAAGCAACTTTGAGTGGTTCGCACACGGGCCATACTAATTTGCGCCGCAAGGAATCCGGGTTAAATATCATGGGATGCCCATTTGGATTGGAAGTTTAGAACCGTTGATGGAATCATGGAAATCAGGCGAGTGATATTCCACACCGTTGGATTTCGCTCCCGAATAGTGCCCTCATGAATATTGAATCATGATTCTATTTCTATTGGTCGATGGTCCAATAGAGCTTAAACTAGGAAAACATTTTGCACCCGCACGCCAAGATTCTTCATATATGCTGGAATATTGCTGCTATTTTTAGAAAAGTAACATTTATCTCAACACTAATATTAATCAAATATAAAAGAGAAACTTTGAGTTTGTTAAATAATTCTAATATGCTAAATCAATTATTTGATGGTTTAGTAGATTAACACTATGTGCTGTGTTTGGATTAAGTGGTGGGTTAATGAGAATAATCAATAACTCAAGATTTGAAGTAGTAGCTAATTTGACTTTTGGTTGGGTTAGTAAAATAGTATAGCATCTAATGTTTTTGAAAACTTATTTTCTCATCCAAACATAGAAACAACAAATAAAAATAGTGACTAACTCAAAAAGGTGATATTTTTCATCCATCCATCCAAACATATATGAGAATAACAAAAATAATAAAAAAATATCTCATTTTTTATTCACTTATTCAATAATATTAAATAAAATAATAATTAATAATTATTCAAAATGATATTAAAAAGCACTAAAATGATTATAAATAATACAAAAAAATAATATTAAATAATAAATAAAATAATAATCATTAGTATTCAAAAAATAATAATTAATAATAGTACAAATTAATATTAAATAATCATTAATATGAAAAAAATAATAAAAATAATCATTAATATTAAATAAAATATTGATCAATAAATAATTAAGAATATAAAATAATATTTTTAATATTAATAAAAATAATGATCATTAATATCAAATAAAAAAAAAAAATATTACTTTATTTATTATTTCTATCACTATTCTCAAATTATCATTTAAATAATATTTTACTAACTTTAACAGTAAAAAAATCAGCACTATTCTCATATTTTCTGAATCGCTATTAAATTCACATTATTTTCAATCACCAATCCAAAAAATACTATCTTTACACTAATTCTTTCATCATACTAGCACACCCTAAAATATTCTCTCAAAAAATAACACCAACACAATAATAACATAACAAAAATTTCGTAGTGGAAATTGTCAGTCTGGTAAGTGAACTGCCACAGGAGTAGTAACAAAGGAAAGCTCAATAGAGAATTTGAGAGCTTATTCTCCAATGATTTCATACTTTCCAATAAGAAAAGGGGCCGGATAGTCGGATAGACTCTCTCTCTCTATATAAAGGCCCAAAAGGGATCCCTTACTAGGTAACTAGTGCTCTCCTCCGACATAGCTGATAGCCCCGATTCGATTCGAATCAACACAACATCACAAAAGGAGAGAGAACAGTAAAAGGGTGAAGAAGAGAGCAAATGGAGCAGGCAAGAAACGAGAGCTGCATCGAGGAGAAGAGGTCGAGGTTTCGCAGGATTTGCGTTTATTGTGGAAGTGCAAAAGGTCGTAAGTCGAGTTACCAAGAAGCTGCTATCGAGCTAGGCGAAGAACTGGTAATGCTTCAACGATGATCCTTATGATCCTTTCTTTTGATTGTTTCTTGTGTAATTTCCCTTATGTTTCTGTATTTATCTGATTATACGGCTGCTGAAATTGGTTATGTTTTCATATTGTTACCGTTCTTTTCTTCCCTCGAAAAACTTGACTGTAATCGTTTGGCGAATTGCTTTTTCGAGGGGTTTTAGTGTTTTTTATTCGAAGGCGAGATCAAATGGATATTTTCTCAACTTAAATTTATGCATCATTTTGTGTGCTAGCTATTCTAATGACAATGCAAAAACTACCGTTTGTTTTTAAAGAAATTCATAAGTATTTTCTCTTCTATGTGTATTATATTTTCTAAGTCCAACTGGGCGATTTTGTTTCTAATTGGATGTTAACTGTATTTTTTGGTATTATTTCCGTTATTTTTGTCCTTCAGCATGGAAACTGAAATTTGAAGGGATTTTGGGGATTTTCTTTGGTAACGGTGTGAATTGCTTAGCTGTACTCCGACCTACTTGGCAATGAAGCCTTCTTGCATGACCACAGCCAAGTATTTTAAAATCAACTAACAAACGCCAAAAATCTGTTTCTTGGTGCAAACTGCAAACTATGCAAAATAGCACTGGAATTCATTTATTTATGTCTGAAACCCCAAAAGTAGTCTTCTTTGCATTCCTTTCTTGATGGAAACCGTGCTATATTGGTATCATGACACCTTGACACGCCTCCCTTCCTCTGGACTCAACCTACTCACATCAAATAAAAATAATGTGTAACAACTTTTTTCCCCACTCATTTCCTCTCTAGAAATGTTAATCTCATGCTGGAGTTATAGTCCATGTGGTTATTTTGGTGCAATTTAATCGCATTTGAATACTAACAGGCAGTTTATGACTTCTTTTAATGGGTTTCAAACTTTAAATGCAGACCTTTCACCAAATATTGTCTACTAGCAGTGTACTTTCTAAAATTAGCTATCAAAATGAGAAACTGACATACTACAATATACTTTCAATCCATGACAATAACCCCCCATCCTATTTGTGAAATCAATTGTCAATATATATAGGTTAAAACATTTTCTATCCCTGGAATCCACCAAAAAGTTGTTTTCAGGAGAAATCGGGAAACTGGAAACCAAGATGTTTATCTAACATAAATTATATTTCTTTTTGGATGTAGGTGGAGAGAGGAATAGACCTTGTGTATGGAGGGGGTAGCATTGGTTTAATGGGCCTTGTTTCTCATGCAGTGCACGATGGTGGTCGCCATGTCATTGGGTAGCTCCCATTTGCTTCTCTTTCTCTCTGTATCTTTTTTTCCCTCTAAACTGTTTTGTTCAAGTTTTAGTTTTTATGTGATGCATGCTTCTTGTGCCAAAATGGCAACTTCTTTTTGTCTGCTTTTCTGACTGAGAGGGGAACTTTTTCTTGAATGGGGCATTGATTTGATAATTAATGCACCTGTAATATCTTCCTTTTGTGTCAAGGGGATTGCACCAAAGTAGAGGGACCTAATTGAAAACTTTAGTGAAAGTGTGACTAAACTGAAGTAGTAACCAAGCTGGACTCAAGTCCCCTGCCAACTTCTCAAAAAAAAAAAAAGAACTGTTGCCTTATAAAATTGGACTCTTTGGATAGGTCTTAAGTCTGAATAGAATTTATGGCCTCTTGTTCCCTACCTTTCTCTTTGCCTACCCATCTCTTTCAATGTGCACACAAATATGTTATCTGAATATATGCAGGTATATGTTCACTAAGGAGGTTAGGTGAAAGTATTTCTTTTGGATAATAGTTAGGTGAATGTTTGAATATTCATCTGAGATGTTTATTTTTAAAGTCCTAAATAGTTTATGGTTTCTCTTTTATCCTAGTGATCCGATATATATTTTTTCCCACAAATAACAAATATATACCTTGTAGATACTAACATCCTCGTGTCCTTCTTGGTAATTTTCTCTTTACTATTTTCAGGGTAATTCCTAAATCATTGATGCCTAGAGAGGTCAGTTTACTTTCTTGCATGTGTACCTTTAGCATGCATATCTTTTTTCATGAAATTACATTCCTTGTATTTCAGCATAACAACAATGATTGGATCCTGTAATTGACCTATCATTGACTCAGCAGTTAAAAAATGAAATCTGCACTGCATTATTTAGCCAAAGGTCCTAAGCTAACCTGATCATTTGCACCATCAAAATTTGAACTTCTATATTGTTTGAAATCTATTTTAATTAAATGGATTCCTACAGTGAGATACCTATAGAAAGAAGTGTACAAATTCTAATCCATCCGCACTTCAACCTTTTATGGATACAGGTCATTTTGTTTTCTTCTTTTGATTGATATATGTGACATCGGTTTTTAGGTAACTGGAGAACCTGTAGGTGAGGTGAAAGCAGTTTCTGGAATGCATGAGAGAAAGGCTGAAATGGCACGCTATGCTGATGCTTTCATAGCCCTACCTGGTACTATAATTTTCTGAAAGGGTTCATAAGATATTAGTTTTGTAATTCTTACAAATTAATAATTCCTCGTCTGCAACTAAGGTGGATATGGAACTCTGGAGGAGTTGCTTGAAGTTATAACCTGGGCCCAGCTTGGTATACACAAGAAACCTGTAAGTCTCTTCCTTTTCTTGGTAGCAATTGAATGCTGCATCTTATCTGACTTCTTCAATTTATATTTCTTGCATTTCTTATGACAAAATGCATTACGTGTTGACAAATTGCTTGTATTAAAGACTAACCTGGAAATAGTAATTGGAGGGCCCCAAGAATGTGAAATAAATGTAATCCATGCATTGCATGCTATGGCTTATTTATTACCTTATTTTATATATATATTCCATCATCCAAATTCAGTGTATATATTATGACAAGCCCAGTCCAATCATGGAGATTCTATAGGATCTTCGGTTCACATTAATCTTAGTCAATGATTCTCTCTATTTTTTTAGTTTGGTTTTAGATAAAGTTCAGGTGAACCATTGTAAAACTTCATATTGGATCTTTAAATTCTAGAGAGTATTTTTTTATCTTTGCACTAAGGTAAATTTAAATTCATACCATTTGCTATGATAAGGTGGAGCACTATATTTGTTTTTCCATCCTTTCTTAAAGCTATTCACAATGGATAGTGGTCAATGCTTGATAACTTTGGTTGGATATTTCTTTTTGAAAGGCTTTATATGACTTCTGATTTCTGTAGTGCCCACTCAAAAACTTTCTTTCCATTTTGCTTGGCACTATAAGGAACTTTTTATGCAGTTTTGGACTTTGATAAGAGAAAAGATGACACATCAGTCAACCTTCAGATTTATTTTATCATACCTTTGCTTTCATTATGATATCAATAATAAAGAAAACATCTTTATATGACCCCGCACTTGTGTTTTTATCAATGGACAAGCCTAACAATACTGTTTTGGACTATTTATCTCCTATATACCCAAACTGTCTGCAATTTTCCATAGTATATTGGTATCTAATTAGCATTTGAGTGCAATAATGCAATAACTGTATACCATTTCTTTTATACCACTAAAGTTGTGTGATAACGTTTTTGAAGTTGTGCAACTTTTACGGGCAGATCTGTTGATGTTGACTTCCACCCCCCCCCCCCCTTTTGTAATTCAGGTTTAATTTCGAGTTTGTTTTAATACTGTGAAATTTTGATTTAAAATGAGACAGGTGGGGCTATTGAATGTGGATGGTTACTACAATTCCTTATTGTCATTTATTGACTTGGCAGTGGATGAAGGGTTCATTTCTGAAGAAGCTCGCCGAATCATTATTTCTGCCTCAAGTGCCAAAGAGCTAGTTAAAAAACTTGAGGTACTTGTATATAATTAATACTTTGTTTTCTCTCTTCTTCATCAACACTTCAGCAGTTGAGCGTTACAATTGTGTCATAAAAATATGTTGTGCAGTTTTGAAACATCCTGATCCCCTTTATTGGCAGCTCCTTCCTACAGGAAAAAATAATGCAACACCCCCTCCTTGAATGATTGCCATTGAATAGCTTCCAAAATTTCCTGTTGAAAATGAGCCAACATTATCTCAGCTAGATAAGGTCTTGAACATTGAAAGTTGACTGGGGCCCTTTTTAACTTTCTGGATTGCCAGGAACAACCCTTTTCTTTTCATAGCAAAACAATCATCTGAGCTATAATTTTATGTAATAAAGTGAGGTGTCCTTTTTGTTGTAATTGTTGCAGGAGTATGAACCTGAGTATAAGATAAACTTGGTCTGGGATGCAGAACCGAAAACACTTGCTGTTGCACATGAGATTAACTCGGTTTGGGAAGCAGAACAGAAGCTGCCTACCATAGCATCAGAAACAAACTCAATCTGGGAGACAGAAGTGGAGTTGTGTAGCGATGTAACAGAGGCAAACTTAGTTTGGGATGCAGAATTGAAGCCCCTTGGCATTTTACCAGAGAGGAAGAGGGGCATTGCTTCCTAACCCCCATCCGATCCAGACCTAATGTTGTCTAACTTATTAATTAATGTTATAACTTTTGACAAAGCTCTTGGACTCCTAGCAAGAAATCTAGAAAAATTCCAGGGGTATAGTTGTTGGGGAATTTTGTTATTAGAAAAGGGAAGTTTGCTTTATATGTGGTGCTTAAAGTATAAAATTATCTAGATATTATTTTGGTTGTACTCAAGGGGAACGCTTTAATATAGATATGTTCTCTTAAAAGTATTTGCTTATAGAGTCCTAATATTTTTGGTCTTTACGTTTTTACTAAAAGAAAGTTACCGTTCAATTGTATTGACAAAACCTGCTTAATTGTTATTTTGTTGGTATTGAATTCTGAAAAGAACTGGCTTTCCCAGTATGTAAAGTGATCAGAGCTGCACTGAGAAAAAAACTGCTCTTGTTGTGTTTTGTTGGTTTTAAACTTCTGAAAAAGGCTGATTTTTCCAGTATGGTAAGGGCGTGATAGCGTTTGTGAAATACGAAGGCCCAAAATACAGATTAATATTTACCACGTGTTTTCTAAAAAAGGACACATTTTATACAAATTGATATTTTGAATAAATATTATTTTTGTTTTCTGCAAATGGGCAAGTGGTACCCTCTCTTTCTGTTGAAATGCAAGTGGTGCCCTTTTTTTGTTTTTGTTGTTGGTGGTATAAGGATAACAGTCGGCAAGTCGAAAGAAGTTTCATTTTTCAAAGACAAATACATATTTCTGGTGTAAATTGGTTGCGCTGCGCCAGTGCACAGTAATACTACTATAAAGTGTTTAATTTCAAATAAATTGAATTATGTTAGAAATGAAATCCAATCTAAAATTATAGAGATTAGAGATCTTAAATGTCAATACCGCTTTAAAATATATAGCGCGTCAGGAAAATGGAACAATACTGCTTTAAAATTTCATATCAATTTGAGAAAGTTAAAAAAATATATATAGCGCGTCAGGAAAATGGAAAATGAAAAAAAATATATGAAGACATTTCAATGACAGACCAAGCCTAGGAAAATACAAAAAAAGTATATAAAAGGGGAAAAACTCTACATTTGTACCAAAAATAAAATCTACGAAAAAGAATAACTTTTACATGCAATCAAGTTGGAAGACTTTGCACAGAAAGGCATCCAAAGGGAGCTTTCATTGATTTTCTTTGTCTCACTGAAGTAAAACACTAAAAACCATTATTCTGTAATCTTTATATCGAAGTTAGGCATATCTTTTGTCGGCAAGGGACAACGAGAAACCAGTGGGTCCCGCTTACCGGTGACAAGAGAGAAAAAGGTGGGCCCCAAACCCAACAAGCTTTGTGACAATAAAATACAAATAGGTCCCATGCATGGCCCCCATTGTGTGCCAATTCAACCTTTTTTTGGTTGATGCATGGGTTTCATTCGTGTGTTGTTCCCTCGTCTTAGGAGAAAGCTAGAAAAAATGCAAGTCTATATGACTATAAGCAAGGAACTTGGACTTTTTCTCCAACAAAAAGGTGTTTCTATTTTGGCATTTTGTTAGAGTAGTAGAAAGTTGGAGAATTTATTAATGGGAATAGCTAGGTGGGTTGGACTGTGGTTGCTTTCATATAGCATTGCTTAGTAAAAGAAATAGACTAGCTGTTTGTGTTTTGTCAAGATATCAAAATCTCTCTTAGCAAGTCCTTTGTTGCATTATTATTTTGTTGGGTGTGTCTTGGTGCATCTATTTCAATTTCTGTGATGTATTAGCAAAGACTGATCATGCAGCTTGTCTAAGAGTCTAAAAACATATTAGGGACCTATGTCCAGTTTGTCGAGTTAATAAATGATGTGACAATAATTGTTTGGTGACCAGATAAGATATGGATAAACTTTGAAAATTTTGACTTCCTTATTTATAATGAATTCTTAATATAATATTTTTAGAACCATCACTTCATAAGAATGATATCATGTAAATTAAAAATTATCGTGATTAACAAATAATATATAAAATTCTGAAAAAATAAATAAAGAACTGCACTTATCTCTTTAGAATAGTGTATGTCCAAATTCTGAAAAAAAATATAAAAAAAATTATATATCGTGATTTACAAGCGCCTATCTTAAAAAAGTCATGAAAATAAAATTAGATGGGATCAAGTGTTTTATATGGTTGGTGGAAAGACTCAAATTGCAGCGTTCTATATTTATGAACTAAAAAGCAATGAATTATGATATTCAAAATTTCACAGTTGTTTCAAATCTCTCTTATTTCTTCTTTTCTTATTATCATTCTTTTTCAAAGTATCTTTTTTCTTCTCTGCAGACCATTTCGTCTATTTTATTCATGTCTTATCAACCGCTCAAAGATCGATTAAATTTATTGTTAGCAAATAATTTGTATATTTTCTCTTTTTAAGTTTCTTCTCCATCGTTCTTCAAACGTGATGGTTTGCCTCTCATTTCTTTGGCCCAAACATAGTGCTTGGAATATCCAACTAACTTTTATTTAATTTTATATTGTATATTTTCACGCATGTGAGCTTAAATATACGGTAGATTTACTTGAGCTCACATACTCTATAGGTGAGCGCAACTCACATGATGTCTGATTGTCTTTTAGATCCATGTGAGACCTGATTGTTGATGAGTGAATAGATAAAAATAACTCTGTTGTTTTCTTTTCCTCTTCATCCCTTCATTTGAGTTGTGTTTTTCTTTCTAGTTGCGTTTTTCGTATGTCTCCTCCACCATCTTGCCATGCTCAACTTATCACATTCTCCTTCTCTTCGAAAGACCTCCTTTGAATTCAATCCCTGGTCGTGAAGATGTAAACAAACAAGTAACACTCATTGATTTTGGTGGAGCTCCATCCTAGATTTTGGAAGCAAAACGCAGCATGAAGTCTGTCTCCAAAATATAGAGTAAAGATAGTATATCAAATCAAATCAAAATTTTAATTTGTATAATTCAACAAATTATTCATGTCATAAGAGATACAAAAAAAATTAAACGAAAGAGTGGTATTTCAGGATTGGCCGTTGTGTATAACCACCTCCCACCTATCCTACATATTCGATCAAGGTTGTCACTACGAAGCTATAATCAAGGTGCACGGAGTCTTACCGTCTAGCCATTGGTACTTTGCATCTTCACGGAGAATTCAATTTCACCGGGTCCATGTCGGAGACAGCGGGTAGTCATTACGCCATTCGTGCAGGTCGCTATTTATGCGACAAGGAATTTCGTTATCTTAGGACAGTTGGAGTTACTGTCGCCGTTTATTAGAGCTTCCATTAAAAGCTTAGAACACTTCTTCTTCCGACTTTCCAGCACCAGGCATGTGTCAAACTCTATATATCGTGTTATCACTTAGCAGAGTCATGTGTTTTTAATAAACAGCTGCTACCCCTAGTATGTGCCGCTTTCCTAATCAAAAGAAGATAGGAGAGCAGCCCTTCTCCCAAAGTTGCAGGGTTATTTTGCCGTGTTCCTTCGACATGGTTCTCTCGACGCTCTAGTATACTCCATTTATGAACCTGTGTCAGTTTGGGATATAGTTAGTTCACCGGGATCGGTTTTTATATATGAAAGTGACCACCTTTGAAAAAAATAAAAGTAAATACTTAGAACATAAATATCAAGCTACTAACTAGAACATAAATTAATGTGCAAAGATGGGGAAAGATGGAAAAAGTAGCAAATATTCCAACCTTTAAATGCAACATAAATACCAAGCTACTAACTAGAACATAAATTAATGTGCAAAGATGGAAAAAGTAGCATGTAGCTGACAATTCCAAATCTAGGCCAACTTGTCCAACGAGGGATGGTATCTTAGTAAAAACATTTCACAACCTTAAAACCGAAATCTAAAACTCAAATGTCAAAATAAATTCATTAAAAAAAATCTGTTTTTTATATACATAGTAAACTTACAACTATATTTTGATTGCCATTGAAGAGCTATATAAACTAACGTGAACAGGTGCATTATATTGAAATTTAAATATCGTGGTTCTCAAAAAAAAAAAATCGAAACATCATAATTTCTTATGGATTTATACATACATGCATGAATCAATAAAGATCGTGTCCATCTAATAATCTTATTTTGTTATTTTGAATTTTACATTTTTTTTTACTAAAAGTTAAAAAATGAAGTGGACAACAAACATTTTTTTAATTCTAGTAGAAAACATTGCACGAATAATTTTAAAAAAAAAATTCATGCATTTTTATAACATCGGCCCCCAATCAATTTCAAACACAAAATATGGCCCAGAATTTTACCAGATCCAGGGTCTCTTTATTGGGCCATATTAACATCTAATACAGGCCTTCTCTCAAAATAAGGCCATCTTAAATCACACAGGAATAACAACATTTATTTATCATACAAACCTCAACACTTTCTTTCTCACCTTTATCCATCTTGTGATAGAAAAGAGCCCATTTAAGATTGAAATTGAATACAAAGAAGGGGCTTCTGTTCTTATATGTTGTACATCTGGGGATACCAAATGAGACAAGGTGTTATCATTTTTAATGCTCGCAATTATCGCGTGAAAAGTTTTTTTTTAAAAAAAAAAGTAATAGTAGTTATTGCTTTTAATTCTTCTTAAAAGCAACAGACATAGTGTTAAACAAAATCATAATGATGGAGTATTAGACCAAATATGGCATGACAAGTATTTGCTAACCAACCGAGACCACTTGAGTTTGCTCTTGTTTTCTTTTGAGATGGTTGGAGGTCGTATAAAAATAATTCCATGTGAGACAAGACAAGGACTTTAGGGGGTTTTTTCGGCTGTCATATAATTGGTGGGATTGGGAAAAAATAGAAGTGTGTTCCAAAAGTTGTCAAATGGTGGTTCCCAGTGAGTGTTGGTACAAAAAAAAAAATTAGGTTAGATCAAAGAGCAAAATTTCCTTATACGTATTTTGTAATCTCATCACTATTTAATTTGGATGGGAATCGTTTGACAATGAGTTATTTTGAAAATCTTAACAATGAATTTTAAATAAATACTAAAAAAAATCTTAAAAATAGAAAAAAATTCTTCTAGATATGTTATTCTACTTATATATTGATAGTGATTCAAATTTTATTATCGTTTAACTCTATCAATGACTTTCAAAATTTTATATAATTTATAATTGACAATATTTGATGAAATATCAAACGATAATGAAATTGTATGAAATTTGAATCATCATCAATCTATAAGTAGAAGAACATATTCATAAAAAATATTTTATTTTTTTTCGTATTTTTTAAAATTCTATTATCAAGATTATCAAGATAACCATTGTAAAGTGATCCCTTCCCATTTAATTTTACAAACACTCTTTGGAAATTTTATCCCGAAGGACAAAGATACCCATTCATTCCCGTGAGTTTTGTGCCAAAAGAACAGGCCCTAAGGCCCTGTTCGTTTCCTCCCATGCGTGGGAAAATCTCAGGGAATTGAACTGATTTTTACTGTGCGCGCGGAAAAAAAATTTCACTCAGACTCATTTTTTTTCTTCCCACGCGCACAGTAACAACGCCGAACAGGGCCTAAAGGAGAAAATTTTGAAAGTGTACTAGAAGATTATCCATGATTACAAAAAGTCCCTTTTATTTGATTACAAAGTTTAAAAGTTCTTATGGCCAGTTCCTCTATCAATAAACTAAAACACATTGTCAAAAACTTTTAAACGAATGGTAAAGCATTATGCTAATTTTACCATCAGTCAGCGTACCTGAGAAATTGTGTTAGTAGGTACTTTTTCTAAAAAAAATTTAGCAACTACTTAAATAAATATTTGAATATATTTGTGTTTTCGAAGTCCATTTACATTATGAGAGCAATAAGCTGATTTACTGAAGAGAATTCTATAGAAAAGGCTCTTATTCTTTCACAAACTCTAGTTGGGACTAAAATTTAAAATATTACAGACAATTATTTTTTTTTTATAAATTTTTGGGTAGAGTGGTTAATTTTCTTCAAAACTACATAATATAAAAAATAAAAATCTTTTAAAAACAAAGGAGAATAAATAATGAAGAACTCTCACTAGTTTCTGAAGAAAAATAGTATTGTTTGTAATTTCTTGAAATGGAGGGACCGTTCGGCATATTTATGTACAATTTCGAATGAAATAGTAGCTGAAGTGTCAAACTCACGCCCATCCCGCTTTCAATTTCCTTCAATCAATGAATTTAGTTAAACGGTCGACATCACTGCTCTTTTTTATTGCCATCCTCATTAATTGTAATTACCATCATATCCTCCGAAACCTCCAATTAAATTAAATTGTTGATAGCGAACGTTTTAATTAGTTGTATATTGGTCCATTGGAGGGTATATTTGGAATTCTTCGTGAGTTTTGAACTCTGGCTAACCTCGGTATCCGAAATGGGACCCAATATTTTACGCGCATCCAAATTTTAAAAAGCAACGAATTAATATTTACAAGACCCGGTCTGCAATAATACGGTGGAACCGTGGAATGAAACTAAGAACCTCTGCCTGATATTATTGTGTATATTAAATTAAAACGAAGTATAATTGAAGAAGTGAATAGATTATTATATTCATCGACAAAAGGGATTGCAAGATATAAAAATGAAAACGAAATTTCAACTACAACCTCCATTATATCATAAAAATAGCCAATTAGATATAAAATCAGGGAATATGGACATACAATTTTGTTGAATAACAATCTAAGAAAGTTGTGAACATTTCGGTTATTTGTTTATAAAATATTTCATTATTGAATAAGTAAGAAGATATCATAGATATTACTGGTGTTATGATTTTATAAAATTAAATATTATTTTATATAATCTTTATACTTTAACATGTCATGTAATATTATATATCTATGAATCATGATAATTATTTTCGATTGGTAACATATACAGTCATGCAATGATATATATTCCTGAATTATATATAACGTACTATTATTTATTTAATTAGAAGCATATACTTCAAAAAGCATAATGAAAGGACAGCATGATTCAAAGTGACGGCGTAGCTTGCACGGGATGATCTGGGAGCAAATAAAATACACGCCACTCTAAAAAAATTCAAATATCTCAGTTACTAAAAGTGGGGGCCACACTGCCCCTCTCTGCCGTCTGCATTCTTTCCGAGCTTCCAAAGCATCCTCTCTCTTTGCGCCAGCCCCTTCTCTTCTTATTTATATTTATTATTTTCTCTGATTTTGTGCATTCGATGGAGAAGCGACAAGAGAAACTGCTAGGGTTTTAGAAGCTCTTAAGATATATCAATGTAAGTTAAACCCACGAGATCTTTTCGGCGCTTTGGAGTCTTTTGTGATTCGTGAACTCTTTGTTCGCCTTTTGAGTGATATATGTAAATTTCTTTTCCTCAAAAAAAAAAAATGTAAATTTCTCATCTTCTCATTTTGCGATCGGAATGCACAAAAGGTTAGATATCTAATTCCACTTTTTTGTGCTTTGAAATCGCCCGTCTCCATCTCCGATCTTTCATTCACTTTTTCAATTGAGCTCTCTTTCATTCATTTTTTCAATTGACAACACTGTTAGAAATAAACAATTTCGAGAAATTAATTATTTCAGTAATGTTTACTGTTTGATGAATTGAGTGGCTTGTTTTGTTTTATTACATTTTATACGATGTGATCGATTCGGGTGCTATTGCATCACTCACAGTACGACGAATTAAATTACGGTTGTCATCTAGTGGCATTTTCTTTTGGAAATTTCGTAATTATTCTTTATCTGCTTTCGTGATCTGAAATTCTGAATAATAGATGCATTTTTTGGTATTCAAATGCTCATTTTTTGGCATCAATTGGTTGCAACCTAGTTTTATTATATCCCAGGCTATTGCAACCCTTGGTTCTACCAGGTGTTTGGGTCCAAATAAGGAGCATCATTATTGCTATTAATTTATTCACAGTGAAATTCATCTTCTAAATTCATTTTTTTTTTCATCTGTAACTTTTGTTTCATGTGGGGCTCTAATGTTTTAATGTTATTAATCAATTAATTGGTTCATTTTAGAGACAACTTCATCCAATAGTGTCTGGGAGACCTGATTGGTTGTCAAAATGGGGAAGTCACCAGCAAAATGGTTAAAGACATTCTTATTTCGGAAAAAATCCATTCGATCTTCATCCACAAAATCGGTATTGATCTTTTTTATATGCAAAAGTAAAACAACAATCAACAATTTTTATTATTTTAATGCTGAAATTGAATAAATTTTCAAACATTTAATTTCCTTTTTATTGTTGTTGTATGAGAAACTGCTAATTTTGTACTCAAAGCAAGAACAATTCTATTTCAGGAATTTAGAAAAATGAGGGGTCACCAAAAATTAAACGTGCAGTACAAAGAAGTTACTTTCCTGACCCATTTTGTTTTTGCTCAAAAAAAGGTAATGCCAGATCCATAAAACTTCCACTAGTATCCCTAAGAGTTTCCTGTTTGTCTTAATACAGAAAAATTCAAGTGGTAAAGGCTTAACCAAAGGATATGAAGCTCCTCTGGGCGATAATTCTCCAATAATCTCTGAACCAATACTTGTCAGCACATATAGCAACACAGCTTTACCAATAGTAGAAGAAACCCATTTTTCTGATTTGCAAGGATGTGAAACAACGCTACCTGTTGTAAGTCAACCTAAGGTAGATCAAGTGGCCATCAAAATAGATGAATCACACAGTTGCAACAAATTGTGTGAAGAGAAGGCAGCAACAAAGGCACAAGCAGCCATCAGGGGCTTTTTGGTACTGTTGCCCCATGAAATCTTCATTGTTTTCTATCTGCTTTTAGATTACACTTTCATTCTTCATAAAACTTATTTTTCTATAGGCACGGAGGGCATATCGGGCATTGAAAGGTATTGTAAGGTTGCAAGCACTGATACGGGGTCATCTGGTCCGGAGGCAAGCTGTTGCGACACTTTATGCTATGCATGCTATTGTAAGACTACAAGCTACTGTTCGTGGGAGAAATGCTAGGCACCCTGATATTGATCTCCAAATGAATCATGCAAAAAAGCAGCAAGATGATTTCTTGGTACACCATATTTGATGGACTTTCTCGTTCTCTAGTTGTTCTTTAAGTTTGGACATGGATCTTAGTATTCTCATGAATAACACCTAAAATGGAATGTGCAAAGTACACTTCCATCAGTTATTTGTACACACACAATGAATGATATGACAGGTTTTCTGGAACTTCCATAAATGCAGGAGACTATTGTTGTAAAGATTTTGACACCACATATATTTGACAGAGATGTCTGTTTTTATTACATAGGGTTCATGTGTGTATATAAGGAGTGCTAGGATCAAATCATAGGGTTCATTTGTCATTTTCTTACTTCTTAGTCAATTGGATGTAATAGGGTCTTTCACTTATTTTATTACATTCACAGACCTAATTACTGTTTTGATCTTCTTCAGAGCCGTATATCTGGAGATGCATGGAAGAAGAATTTTCAAGATCATTCACTTGGTCACCAGGTATAAAATATTAATTTGGACTGTTCGTGCTATAGATAGGTTCATTTTTAATCCTTTCTTATCTTTCCAGATCCTTTCCTCCCGGGTGATCTTTAAACCTCTCCTAATCCAATTCAACAAAGAAGACCCCAATTCTGCTTCAAGCTGGTTACAGAGATGGCACCTGACATATTTCTGGAAACCTGTTGCCAAAGCAAATCACACTGCACATTCAAAACCTCAACAAAGGAAAAGTAAGAACTTCACAGCAAGTCAACCTCTTAAGACAAGTCCCAAGTTAACAAAACACCAAGCCTCTAATTCTGAACCTCAGAAAAGAAACGACAACCAGCAAAGCCAAACTCCAGAAGTTCCTAAAACTGAGATTGAAAAGCCCAAACGGGGTCTGAGAAAGGTCTCTACCTTCAAGTCAGATGCAGAAATTGGCAAATCATCATCTGGTGCAAAGAAATCTCATAGTAAGATTGTGCAAGAGATCTCAAAGAATTCTGAGACTGTATCTGAAACTGTAGATGCCAAGCCTTCTGAAGCAAGCCTCTCTCTGTCAGGTGATGAAGAGTCTAAAAAGGCGATCCACAAAAAATCTTCAGAAGTTGCAGAAAAAGAGTTGCATGCAGAAGCGATCACTTCTGAAGGGAAGTCGTTGTCTGGTAATAGAGAATCTGGTAGTAAATCAAACAATAGAAGATCTTCTCTCTCAACTACTAGACTAGAAATCCCAGAAAAGGAGGTGAATATAAGTGTAAGCTCTAGTGCAGTAAAAACCGTGACACATGGGGATGCTTCTGAAGAGAAGTCACTATCTAATAGCAGAGACTCTGGTAATAAATTGAACAATAGAAGGAGATCTTCTCTCTCAATTGCATCGAAAACTATGCCAGAAGGAAAGCCTTCTGAAGAGAAGCCATTTTCTAGTAGCGGAGACTCCGGTCATAAATCAAACAACAGAAGGAGATCTTCTCCCTCAACTACTAGATTAGAAATTTCAGAAAACGAGTTGTGTGTTAGTGTATACAACTCTGCATCAAAAATCATGCCAGATGTGAACTCTTCTGAGGAGAAGTCTTTGTCAAGCAATGGAGAAGCAGCTGACAGGTCCAACAATAGAAGATCTTCTTTCTCAGCTGGAGTAGGAATTCCTGAAACCGAGTTGCGTTCTAGTGCATCAAAGTCTGTGCCCAGCTATATGGCCACAACTGAATCAGCAAAGGCACGGCTAAGAGGCCAGAGTTCACCTAGGGTTGTTACTACACCTGATTCTACTGATACAAATGGTCTCATGAGGCGTCTCTCTCTGCCATCTGGCTCTGCAAACGGGAGATTGAAGTCAATTTCTCCTAGGACACAAAAGCCAGTACATAGTGGTGGCTTCAAAGGAGTAATCAAGGGTGAAAGGTCCCTAAACTTATCCAGAGATGGAAGTGGTATGTATTAGAAGCTTTAATTAATACATCTCTCATTTCTTTTTCAATATTAAAAGTCATTTAGTGAATATGCACCAACCGTTAATGAACATATACAATACCATTTGTATTCTTGTTTTTGATGAAATGTGCCTCAAGTGAACCAACTGTAACAGTAGATGACTGAGAGTAACTGAGGCATTCTTGTAGAAAATGGTAGAAGGGTAAATTGGGCATTGATGCATTTATACAATTATTTATCATTCTTATGATTTTAGGAGATAATTTAACTCGTAGAAGGGTATTTAATTGGTGTTTTGAGATTACATTAGGTTAAACTGCAACTGTTCCATGTATAAATAAACCACTAAAACATGTGTATTTGTTTGCAACAGAAAAATCCGTTCATGCAGAATGGAGAAGGTGGTGATGATTGGAGAGAAACTGGGTTTGCATATCAACTGATCTCTCTTTTTGTGAATTTACTTCTATTGTTCTCTCTTTTTGTAAGAATGACTTTAGCTATGGTTATATCGTGGAATCATTACATGTAATGCATACCTTCGGTTCTTTACTATTTACCTTTGCATATCAACAGGAAAATCAGTTCTGCTTTGTATTTGTGTTGAATACAAAATTTATCTACTTGATCCTAATTTTGAAAATTTATGTTAGCTAATTGCTGAACGTTTGCAAAACTGGGAGCAATGTCAATAACATGAAGATATTTTAACCATAAAACCAGCCTGTCCGTCTGAATTGCGAAATTTCAGTGCCTCATTTATCAAAGGGGAGTGAACCTTGATAATGAATTATTTTGACGATTTTTAACAATAGATTTTTAAATAAATAGAAAATTTTTTAAAAATAGTAACAATAAATATATTTTTTTATTTATAGATTGATAATGTTATAAATTTCATACAATTTTATTATCGTTTAATAGTCTATTAAAGATCATCAAAATTTTATGTAATTTATAGATTTTGATAGACTATCAAATAATGATGAAATTTGGAATATTATCGATCTATAAGTAAAAGAATATACTTGTAATTTTTTTATTTTTAAATCTATTTTAATTTATTTAAAAATTTATTATTAAGATTATCAAAATAGCCATTATCAAAGATCCTCCCATTTATCAAAATATTGCATCGTTTGTCGTTTCATTCATTAAATAGTACTTGCGAACCCAATTGATGCGAAAAATAAAAAATAAAAAGCCCGCCTGAATACACGAAAAAAGGGATTAGCAATCTGAATATTTTTAAGTTATAAAAATTTGAATCTTTTTCATAAACCAAAATTCGGAGCCATATATTCCGAATTCTGGCGCAGAGAGATTATCGATTTGACATCCATCATTTAGTATGCAAGTCCTGTGGATAATAATGTTGAAATATAAACTTAATTTTAGTATTAAAGTTAAATAAATTAGGAAATAAAGGGAGACTTTTTGGCTTCAGCAATTTGGTAGAATTTTAAGGCTGATTAATGACAGCATTTGAAGGGGCAAATGGACGTGGAATTTAGTGTATGACCTATGGATGGAAAGATCTTGAAGTCTAGTTTCCAATGGTTCAAATTCTAAGTCGTTTGAAGTTCCCTACAGAGAGTTATGACGCTTTTAGTGGATAGTGGTCAGCTGAAAGGGTGCTGTTTAGAATTCTGTTTTTATTATATGTTTTATTACGAATTTTAAGAGTCATATCTAAGGCTATAAATAGACTTGTATTCTGTTGTAAGCAAGTAAGAGAGAAGAGAAAAAATGTAAGAGAAATATAAGATATAGTTTGAATAGAAAGAAATTTTATGAATTATTCTCCCTTCCTTCCACCGAGATATATCATATTAGAACAAATTGGTATTAGAGCTAGATTCAGTTGATCAAGAGAGATCTACCATGGCGAAGAAAAAGAAAAAGAAAAAGAAGAAGAAAAAAAAAAGAAGAAAAAGAAGAAAAAAAAAGAAAAAAAAAAGAAAAAAGAGAGATGTCAGAAAAATATGAAGAGAAAAAAAGAAACCCGAAAAGGAGGAGACACTCAACTCAAGCAAGCACTTCAAACCAATGCGTCAATCAAAGACGAAAATGTACTCTATTCTCAAAATTTTCGAGGTAGAGGGTGTTGTCGTGGAAGTCGAGGAAATTGTCACAGTGGTAGAGGTTGTGGTCAAGAAGGGTATTATGAGGAGAATGGGCAATCAAACCAACAAAATAAAGCGTTGAAAGAGGCGCGATCGAAGGATAAGGCGGCACTATACATGTTGTTCCGTGCCGTTGACGAGTCGGGTTTTGAGAAGATTGCTGGTGCAACTACTTCAAAAGAAGCGTGAGACATTTTAGAAACAGTGTTCAAAGGAACTGACCGAGTCAAGCAACTGCGTCTCCAAACTCTTCATGGCGAGTTGGAGAGTATGAAGATGAAGGAGTCAGAAAGTGTATCTGACTACATCATGCGTGTACAAGCCGTGGTGAACCAACTCATTCGTAATGGCGAAGCGTTAACCGATGAGCGAGTTGTGGAGAAGATTTTGAGATCATTAACCGGCAATTTTGAGAATGTTGTGTGCGTCATAGAAGAGTCAAAGGACCTTGCGAAGCTCACAGTCGACGAGCTTGCTGGTTCTCTCGAGGCACACGAACAATGTAAGAGAAAAAAAGAAGGAAAATTTGTCAATCATGAGAGCTATGTATCAAGCAACGAATGTTACAAAAGCGTGGTGAAGTTTTTGCCAGTGGTTTTCGAAGAATCGGTGAGTGAAGCCGACATGAGCAATGACTCATGATAGCCTGTGCAATGAGTGTCAGGATAAGAAAACTAGCAACATTATGAGATGTTTTGCTGGAAGTATGCGAAGACCATGAAAAGATGTGGTGTGGAGCCACATGAAAAAATGCGGTGTGGATCCGCGGTGTGGGTGTGAATCTCACATATACATGACCTGAAGAGTCAGGCAAATTGGATGGCATATGAGATGAAACCACGATTGATTTTTTGAATTTCCTAGATCAATGAATCGAGAAGAAGCCTTCAATGAGTGACGTCGCTATTCGCTGCGAGTTATGAAGAAGTTCAATGATGATTGACATGAAGGATGAAAAAGAAATTAAGTTTAAGAGGGGGTGTTGAAATATAAACTTAATTTTAGTATTAAAGTTCAATAAATTAGGAAATAAAGGGAGACTTTTTGGCTTCAGCACTTTGGCAGAATTTTAAGGCTGATTAATGACAGCATTTGAAGGGGCAAATGGACGTGTAATTTAGTGTATGATCTATGGATGGAAAGCTCTTGAAGTCTAGTTTCCAATGGTTCAAATTCCAAGTCGTTTGGAGTTCGCTACAGAGAGTTATGACGCTTTTAGTGGACAGTGGTCAGCTGAAAGAGTGCTGTTTAGAATTCTGTTTTTATTATATGTTTTTATTACGAATTTTAAGAGTCATATCTAAGGCTATAAATAGACTTGTATTCTGTTGTAAGCAAGTAAGAGAGGAGAAAAAGTGTAAGAGAAATATAAGATATAGTTTGAATAGAAAGAAATTTTATGAATTATTCTCTCTTCCTTCCACCGAGATATATCATATTATAACAAATAAAACCTCGTGGAACCTGCCAAACTCTACTTGTAGGTTGATACTAGGATTAATATGCAACTTGGAGCCATCATTAATGCTTCACTTTGCTTCTGAAGTTTAGTTTAGTGAGTGCAACATGATTATAGTTATAGTAGCAAATATTGAAACAAACATCCAACTGACCATATACTCCCTTCATATGCACCTATAGCATAGAATAGCTAATGACCTGTTATGTCTTCCAGTTGAATTAGAACCCATTGTATCAATAGCAAAAAACAATAATCTGACCATACAAGTGTTTCAATGCCAGAAAGACCCACAACCTTTAATTATCCTCACAGAAACACAGAGCCAGTCGGAGCTGGCATCTTATGGTATATTGGTATGGTGGTACAGTGGTACCATATCGTACCAGTCACGTGACATCTGCCTTCCTTTATTACAATATTTACAATAACTGAGTCTCAAATCTCAATTGCATTGGAGCACAACTCAGCCTTGATCATGAAGCATGAAAACGCTTGTGGTGTATGAGAAAATCACAGAAAAAAGATGTTGGCCAAATGTACAAATTGGGCAGATATAGTCTTCGTTTAACATTAATGGTCAATTCATAAAGTTTAGTATTTTTTTAACTCTTGTTTTTCATAATAAGTTAGTAGTTTTTATTCAGATTGCGTAAGTTATTATGATCAACTTAAATGAAAATTGAAAGTTTAAAAGTTTGAGGAAACTAAATTATAATTAGTATTTGTGCACTGATATCTATAAGGCGGATTTAGTTCGGCTCATTCAAGCTCTACGAGAGTTTAAGTTCGACTATGGTATAGCTTTTATTCATTTTTCTTAATGGTCAGTGGTGAAGCATTTGCTAAGAAAGCTTGACATCGAGAACTCTATGAACAAACTCGATCTGCAAGAATATTTGGTATACCCTTTCATTGCATAATAAAAATTCACCTAATCTAGTTAATTAAGATAAAATTCAGAATTTTGACAATTTCTTTGCAATACTGTGCATAGAGAATATTACTTGTGCTTAATGTGTTTTATGTATCATGATTATTTATGAGGGGTCATTTTCAATATTGCCTGAAATAAGTGATTGTGCGTTAGGTGCAATTGGAAAAAAAAATCTTGAACGTATTTGCAAAAGCTTCCTATGTGTTATGTTAGTACTGATGAATTTTCTTTGCATAACAATGCATAGAGGAATATAAAGGGGGCTGCAATACTGCTGGTAGAGTAGTTATGTTGAAATTTGGTGCATTTTTTAGGGTTTTATTTTGTAATTGTTGAATTGTCTAAATATTGAAATCTGATATCTTTTTAAGGTTTATTTTATCATTGTCATTGACAATACCTTAAGATTTCGTTATTAAGATAATATAGGGACCAACTTAAAGAACTACGGGTGATACACTGACTCTAGGTTTCATTTCAGGAAAGAGAAGTTCGAATGAGCGTTTCTATTTGTTCCTCGAGCACGATCTAATCATAATTTAATTCGAGTACAAATGGATATTAAACTAATTTGATGTCATTCGAAATGTTAGATATAATGTGACAAAATAGGACAAATTGACTCCCTCAATTCATCAAAATCACATCAAGTTCTAAACAACTTTTCAGCTGAAAAAAAAATCTTAAAACGATTTACACAACTAGAACCATTTGACCATTTACTTCAGACCTAAATAGATCATCATTTTCTAACATGTTTTTTATTAGCATGTACTGTCCAGTTTATATACAGATACCATATCTTAAGAAAATATTTTAATCTATTTTTATGAAAAAACAATTGTTTAAAGCGTTTGAAACAGGAGCCCGTTATTTTCCTTTTTTTTAACACAAAAATGGAAGCTTATTAAACACGATAGAACCAGATACCTTGTTCAGTTGTTCTCCATTACATCATCAAGTCATGTTGGATCATAATTATGTTCATATCTTTAAATTCAAAGCTTCCCTTTTTTTTTGCTTCGAAATATCCTTTCTAACTTGAATAAGATATACAATATGAGCAATGTACGAGCAGCATGCATATTATAACAAGTTATTATCTTAGATTAATCATGTTATGAAATTTAGAGTGAGCGGTCTTGGAGAGGGATAGGAGAAAAAGAAGAATATTCTATGGATTAAGCATGTTATAAGCTTTCTGGCTATCATTTAGTGTGTTAAGTAGAGACTAACAACGCGAGTATCTACAATTTGATCCACAATCATATTTTCCTGGTTGTATATACAATACGAAAATAGACCATTTGATAAACATTGAGCTATGGTAGCCTCCCAACCAAATGGAGACCACGATTTGACTAAAAATTACCCCTGAACCTTACCCAATAACAAGGCTCAGAGGCCCAACAACGCTTGCAACTGAGGATTACACCAAAGCGCGACAAAATAAAAATTAAATAACCAACCAATTAAATTCAAAAAAAGGGAAAAAAACTACCAAACTACCTCCCTGGTGATTTGGTAGAAAATGGGGGAGTGCTATGTACATGCAGCGTTTTCCTTTTGTGTTTATGCACAGCTCGAAGTCAAATGAACAGGAATTAGTTATTCCTTTCTTTGGTGCAAGAATGCAAATCCTGAATTTTCTCGAATCAATGGTGGTAAATCAAGATCGGATGTCTCTATCTCACTTAATGATTTGGATATATCATCAACTGTAAATGGTATGCTGCAATCACATAACCAATATTATATATTATCACTGTGGACCAAGCAAACATATGTTGATTACATAGTATAGAGAGATCATTTACTTCAAAACCCAAAAATAGAAGTGTATTTTTATATATATTTTACCTGGAGTCATCATCCAATAAGAACGAGTTTCCAGTTTGGGTATTTGCTTCTTCTGACATCTTTACCCTCATGCTTCCAATAACCTATATAAATGTGCATGTAAAGTATAGTTTCATGAATATACTTGCAGCTGTTGACATAATAAATTAAGAACAGAAAATTAAAATTAAAACTTTGGGCAAAACATACCTCTGAAGAGACACTATGCGTACCATACTTATCATCCCAATACATTGTGCTTATCCTATATACTTGCTGAATGCTAAGTTCCTGCCGAAACAGGAAACAAAAGGATCCCTTTCAGTTCAATTGAGGTAAAAGTTTTCTTAATATTGCATTAGAATAAAAACAAATGTGACTTACAGGGCAAAGATCTCTAGTGATCTCCTCGAGAGTCTTTTTCGGCTTTTGGTGAATAACCTTATTAGGCAAAAAAAATCATATTAATTTTCACAATATCCCAAGAAGTATTTAGTCATGCGTTATGTACTAATATAATTTTCAAAGGTCCGTACCAAGAATCCAACGGCTTGCCGAATGTGTTTCAGCTCATCCCAGGCAGAGCCAGCATACTGTCACTCGCACAAATATTTAATGAATTAAATTAAGAATAACACCAATTTGAATTCAAGGGTTCTAAAAAAAAGGAGTGAGAAGGACACCTCATCGGTAGCATCAAAGCACCACTGCTCTAACTCGGCCAGACCTGCTTTAACATACTCCCCGTTGCTAAATGAACAACACTCCCGTCGGAGAAGAAGACTGCAATGTTAAATGAATAAGTACGGTAGCTTAGTTTTTAATATGTATATCAAATTATTAAATGTAGGAAATACAATAGACATTACAAATACAAATATCTGATGATAAATTGAATAAATAAAAATGTACCTGTTAAATAACTGAACATTAATAAAGGAAAATACTTGGACAAACACCTTCCGAACAAGCAATGGAGGTACCTACAAGAGGTCAAAGCAAACTGACAGAGTCAATGTACGTTCATGTCTGGCCTTCAAAACAGATTTTAATTCTGAGACAACAAAATTCAAATTTGTAGGTTGTTTAGTTGAAACTTACAAAATTGGCCTTCATGATGTTCAAATAGGTGGTGAGACTCTTGACAATGCTCTGCCAGTGCGCCATGAGATTCTGGTGCGCTTGTGGATTTGCATGTGAACGGGTTCCTTTTATAAGGCTTGCACGTGATGTCCTTGGTACCTACAATTTATTTTTCATTAGTTCAAATATTATTATTCCTTTTAGCTCCAACCCAAACAGGCAGCAAGATATATTCTATATTCTTATCAGTACCTGAATGCATAGACCAAGAAGAGGGGATATCTCTTTCTTCAAGTTGTCTCGGATCATACCATATATTTTCTCTAGAAAAGCAGTCAATTGCTGCTTAAAAAGTAGTGCTGGATACTTGGCCTCCACTTGACGTCCTCCAAGTAAAGCACGACCAATGGTTTGTGGAGTGCCACGAACCTTCAATCATAGAGATTTGTGGAGTTTCTATTAGCATGTTTAAACAACGCGAGAAAGGTAATTTTTATATTTCATTCTAGATTTTATACCGAAGGTAACTTGGAGAACAAAGCAGTTGATGGGGTTCTACGTCTATGTGGGGTAGAATGCACAGCACTGCTCGTCTTGAGTGTCTTTTGCAATAGTAACAGCAGAGTCGATGAATTAGAGAGCCAGTATGCCAGCTTGTCATTATTGTCTTGTGTCTATAAAAGAAAAATGGTATAAGGTAAGCTGCTTCCTTAATAAGAAATACAGTTGTTAAGAATTGTTTCTATAAGTACCTCAATGGAAGTGCCGATCGTTTGGATAATACGGTCGAAAATACTGGTCCTCTCAACCTCAAATGACCTCCAATGCAAGAGGCATTTGTATATCATGCAAGCTGCTATTGGTCTTCTCCTAGAGAACCCTAGGTCTTGGGAAATACACTTGATGAGCAATTCTTGATTTTCCTGAAAAAAAATCATAAATCAACGTTTGTTAGAATATTTAACAACAGCAGAGTAAAAACGTTTATAAGAAATAAGAAAATTTCATACTTGTTGCTTCTCATTTAGTGATTTCTGTGGTCTCTCCTCTGGTTCAATATCCTTTCTGTCAGCTAATTTGGGAGTCATAGCCTATATCATTCAAGATAAGTTAGTCGAAGTCCACCAGAATTCACATTCAGAGTTTGATCTAAAAGAAAATATTTAATCAAGTTCTATTGTGCGCTTACAAATGGAATGGGAGTTCTCTCGCCATTTGGAATAGGGCTAACACTCTCTGGTGTTTCTGTCTGAAAAATAGAGAAGCGAATTTGCAGTATAAATGTTCAGAGATCTAGCAAACAATAATATCTAGTAGTACTAATGAGAACGAGTGTAGAAAATTATACATGTACCTGGAAAAGATTTCGATTAGGATACATAGCAATTTGTTTTGCAGTGGGAGACATAACAACAGTCTGTTGCCGTAGAACTTTGATTTCTTCTTCCAGATTTGAGTTCTTTTCTTCCAGCCTGCAACAGTAAAATCATACAACAAAATTAATTAGTCTATTTCTTGGAGTTACAGTGTTTTAAAATCATCAACAACCTAATTGTACAGCTGAGAAAAGTTCACTCTGGTTAGACTGTGATGTCAATATATTTTTTCTGATAAAAAGGGAACCTTTGTGCAGTATCTTGAAGTTGTTCAATTTTCTTTTCAGCATCTTCAACCTTCTTGACTAAATCTTCATTTTTCTTCTCAGATTCTGCTTGTGCTTTCCTAGCTGCCTCACTTGCTTCTCTCTCTGCTTGTAACATAGCCTAAGGGACAAAAGGGGGCATGTTAATATTTGCTAACTCCTATAGTTGAAATTTTTTCACGGAATTCACTGACAAATTAATTATATCTAATAGTAGCCAATCACTTCGATAGTGCCCCAGCGGAACAAGCAATGACTGTCACATACACTCTTCATAGTATTGTTTCCCACTCTTTCCCAGAAACACAATTTTCATTCAGTGTATCAAGTAATATATTGAAAGTGAACCGAGATAAAGGCCAGGTATGAAGTGGCTTGTTGAATATGCTAGGTCAGCCTCTCACTTATTATTTGTCTTGGTTTCTATTTGTCTCATCTCACCCATGTGATATTGTGCAGAAAAAGTGTACCCACTCTCTTTATTACACTATACTTGGTTGTGATTTTGCCATCGTTGATATTAGGCTATAATTGAGCAACACGTTGCTACCATAGACAAAATTATAAGAGGTGAACTCCAACATTAACTAATTAGTTCCTCCAATAGATTTCCTTCTCACTGCAGAACCTTATTATAATCAGACGTGGGTATCCAAATAGTAAAATGGACAAAGTTTTGTGCTCTTCCATTCTTCCTAAACAAATATATACCTTGAGTTGCTCGACCTCTGCGGTTAAAGAGTTAACCTTGGCAGTATCCTCAACATGAATAAGAGTCTCTTTAACCACTGGAGGTGCCTCTTCAATAGCCTTTCTAGCTGCTTCTCTTTCTTTCTGTACAGCTGCCTTTGCCTCTTCCGCTTGCATCTGCATTTGCCGCAATTGCTCGTGCAGCTTCGCCAATTCCTTCTCTTTTGCTTCCTCAAAGTCTGCCTAAAAAATGAAGATACAAAAAGATATTTATTCCAATTCCAAAAAAGTTAACAAAACCTGAAAAAGACAATATTTACTCAACGACAACGACCAAAAAAAAAGCCTTTCGTCCCAAATAAATTGGGGTAGGCTAGAAATGAAACCCAACCAGAGTCAAAGACAATATTTACTCAAAGATAAAAAAAGATATAAGAGATAGTAAAAACTAACTAAACTAAAAAGAAAAATCAATTATTACTCTGCTGCGTTTTTCCAACCCAAGCCGCAATGTAAGGTCTTCCACACGCTTTTCTAGTTGATCCTTTGCCGCTTTGAGGGCTCCAGTTTCTCTTGCAGCCTTTAAGTAAATAATACATTAAGGATAGTATGAGACAAGGCAGATCAAAGGCAATTTAAAAGAGAAAAAAATATAGAAAAAGTAAACAATGGACCATTTTGAGTTGTCTGAGGACTCTTCTTGCGAGCCTTTGTCTCCAAGCACATTGGTACATGAGCGTTGCGTGCTTGAGGCTCTTATAGTATGCATATTCTCTATGACCGCGCCATTTAGCCTAAAACCAAAATATATATATATATAGAATTATATTCTTAACATCTTAAAGCAATATATCAAAAATAGGTTCCAAAAAAGATAGAAAGGAGGAGACCTGGATAAGGATGGCTGCTTTAGTTTCCTTCCTGAACCTGAATTCCTTGCGACCAGACATTGCACGTAAGCCGGCTTGCAACGTAAGTGCAGATCCCTGCAGCTGCAAGTATGACTTCCTTGCAAAGTACTTGCGCAAATTCTTCTGTACTTTGAGTGCGGCTGCCTTTCGACGCATCATCTCATATATCTTACGAGCCAGCATTCCTGCATTAAGACAAGATAAGGATATAACAGTTGAAACTTGAACCTAATAATACTCTACAACCTTGAGTGGAGCAGATGTTGCTTCGGATATGTCCATCCTATGCTACTCCAATACTCCATGTAACCCATCAACTCAATATTTGATACATTTATGTTACAGATTCGCATCCGATACTGTTCGAGTGCATATTGGATACACTGCGTGGTATGTCCATTATTTTATTCAAGTTTGATTGACTGGTTTGGTGGGCTATATATGCACCAATACATGCGGATTCAACTTCTATGCGATCCTCTGGAAGCCCGAAACACTCTACTAGCCAACCTCAAATTCGCGACACTACTGCATGGTTTGTTGATAACTTGGCTATTCAATTTATTATATTTCATACATGTGCCACATAATTGCATCCAGGGAAGAGAGCAATTAGTTTATTATGATGTTCTTCAAACAAGTAGTCCGTTATATTTTTTATTTTTTTAATTAATATAACACTTCATTTGTATAGCATATTCATGAATATTATATTTATAGCCGCATCCATATCCTATATTTTTTAACAGAGTGATAATTGCACCCGTTGTTAGGTATAAACACTTTTTGATAATATAAACTCTCTAACTTAAATTTTGAAACATGTAAATTTGAAAAGTAAACTACTTGAGCATTGGGTGCAGAACTTGGGGTGCAAGAATAATTTCTCTTTTGAAAATTACCGTATCACCACACCCACACCTTATCAGATACAATACCCAAACCTGCACCTATGCAACATAGTGTCCATCTCACAAAAACAAATTAGGGGTTTACCTCTGCAGAGAGATTGGATATCAATAGCAGACTTCTTTAGCAAGAAGAACTGCTTGCGTGCTATGTGTGTGCGTATCTGCCTCTGAATTGTTCTCGCAGCCCTTCCTAGCACCTCTGTTCTACGAGCATCCAGATCAGCCATCTGTCCTGCTCTCAGAAAAACCTTTGTTTTTCCAATCTGACATGGTGTACCATTAACAAGACGAGATAATTAGCATGTCAGTACAAAAAGATAATAACTGGTCACAGGAATCTTATTTCGCTTCATCCCAAGGTATAATTGTCCTTTCCGATATTTTTTTAAAAACAAAGCTTAAAGCTATAGTTCATCACAATATTGAAGATTACCTGATAATTAGTCAGTCCTAGCTTATCCAGAATTTTTTGGCACACGATCTTGTCATCGTTGCTATCCAGAGAAAATAATTAGAAAATGATGAAAATGAAGTAGAATAACAAAAGAAATGGCAATCTCTTCTTACCTTCCATCCAACAATTCTGGTGCAAGAACACCAAAACGATGGAGAAACTCATAGAATGTTTTTCTTGTTGGGTATCCAGCACAACTGATCCTGATTGCTTCAAGAACACCCTAAAATAATTCAAACAAAAAAAAATCAACATACAGTCACCCATAAAGTGTTGGAATAGCAAAAACAAGAAAAATGATTTGGATTAACTTACACCACATCTCAGTTGTTGGAGGACATTTTGATTTTCAAAAATTGCAGGTTTGAGGAGATTATTTGGCTTGACACATCTGATGTAATGCGGCTCTGTAGAGCTTAGTGTTTCCATCAGTGCTTGGAGTTGTAGCTGAAATTTATTTAAACAAAATATCATTGCATGTCTTCAAATTTGGGTTCTCAAAAGGAGCATTCATAATCATTCATTTGCATGGGTATAGCATGATACCTTTAGGCACAGATCAGCATCAGTAATGCTCCCTTTTTCAGAAATATATATTTTACTTCATACACCTTTCTTTTTTTAATGTATTAGTTTTGTGTCTATGTTGTTCTTTAGTTGAACAAGGAACAAAAGACAAATTAAGCTATAAACTGCAAATTTATTTGTGCATCTGTTTTAGTATGCTCATATCATTCAATCAACTCCTATAAATCTTACTTCCAAATTCTTCCAAAGAAAGTGCCAGATTGAATTTCTAATTAAAAAGTAAACCTTAAAACGGGCGCCAATTGATGAAAACTTCGAAGATTTAGATGTCTCCTCAGGAAGTGGGGGAAACAAACCCACTATGAATGGACATGCTGAGGCATTAAGCAAATCTTGATACTCTGCCACCACATAATCTTTGTTCTTGTCTAGAAATTGATCAGCCTGATAAGTCACCTGCACAAAAATATGTAAATAAATAAACATAAATGATAATAATAACAACAATATAATAACAATAACAATAGATAACATATGACAACAAATAAATTAGTTGAAACTAACTAACAGGGGATTATAAATAATTAGACAAGGAGTAAATGGGTAAACATACATCTCCAGCATAATGGACGATAGTAAAAGCAGTGCGGGACAGCTTTGGCTTGACAAATCGCTTGTTCTTCTGGAATGTTGTGTACAACTTTTGAGCAAATGTCTCATGTGTTGATCTAGGAAACATACTGAAAGTAGGTACATACAGTCAAGGCAACAAATTATGTTAGCTCTCTTCGAATTAAGGTAGAAACAGCAACAGATTAGATCAATTTAAAAAATAAATAGCTTACCAGGCCTCATCAAGCAGAGAGATAACTCCACCAGGTTTCTAAGGAAAATTAAAGTTCAGTTTTAGAAGCCAGTGTGGAAAATAGATTATATTTACTTGCATCAAAATAAATAGAAACAAATTGGCCAGAATAAAATGTTTAATGCCTTAAGAACTCCAAACAATTGATAGACCAATAAGACGGAATACAAAATATATTAGTTGAACAATAAACAAATTCACAAATTCATTTGGTACCAGCAATGATTGGTGCAAATAATGGTCTTGTCTAGAATCTGGCTCATTTAATAATGTGGTCAATTCATTTAATAAGGAAGAAAATTGCAAACCTTCTCTATTAAGTCCAAGACGTCTTGATTATCAACAAAATCAATGTAACTCCAGTTTATCTCCTCCTTGGTATATTCTTCCTGCTCCATTTTAAAGACATGCTGCGATGAAATATATGTACATTTCAGAACTCAGAAACACAAATTAGTGCTGCATATCTTAGGTTCTTCATCCTCCTTTTTTCAAAGATTAAAACATGGGATTAACTATATTCAGAACCTGGTTAAAATGTTGTTGCAGCTTTTCATTTGTATAGTTGATGCAGAGCTGCTCAAAACTATCAAATGGAGAAACAAATAACAAAATTGTCAAAGATTATGTTATACCAATAATCTTTCTCTTTTGAGTTCCGACTATCAGGGACTTCAATTTGCTATATAAATATTTTACCTGTTAACTTTGAAACTTTCAAAACCATAAATGTCAAGAACTCCGATCAATTGTTTTGAGTTTGCATCCTGCCCAATTGAGACATTAATTTTCTCCACAATCCTGCATATAGGAGAATACAAAGGTAAATAATAAAAACATTAACTCCATTTAAGTATATACCACCAAAAGGAAAAAAACATATCATTTTGGAGAATCGGTATCTAAATGTTCAACCATGCATTTCTTTTAAATGTACTCCAAAAAGAAAAAAATTCACAAACTACATATATCTCATGCCAGCCATGATTTAATAAATAATAGGCGGAGAATATATTGAAGGAGAAGAACTGAAATTTCGAATTAACCATCAACTTTAGTTGAAAAGAAGTGCAATACCAGTCAAACAATCGAGAGTAGATAGTTTTTGCCAACCCGTCTCTACTGACAATAGCTGATTCTGGATCAAGAGTTCTAGTAATGATTTCTTCTGGCGTGACAATTATTCGAGTAATTAGTGCTTGCTCCAATTTGTCACGGTCACACCTGAAAACAATGTAAAACAAAATACAACCCGATTAGTTGACACACCTAGCAACAGTAACTACTTTTTACAGATGAAGCAAATATGTGCGCAACTTATATACTTACATTAAAAGCTCAGATGCTGTTTTTAGATGGAATCTTGACTGCTCATCCTTAATAACCGATGAATCAATCTCCTTTCCTTTTGCAAAATCAATATTTCCAATGTGAAGGACAGCTGCTACCACCTGAAATATCGCCTCCTATAAACGACCAAAGCAAAATACATCTGTAATTTTAATACTACAAGATATAGAGTGACATAAAAATACAAAAGAGCAGTTCAAAATACATCTTTAATTTTAATACTACAAGATATAGAGTGGCATAAAAAAATACAAAACAGCAGTTCATACTTGTTCTTCCTCACTTATTCCAACTATATCCATAGCCCTTCTAGTAGCCAGATACTCCTGTGCATCATAAATCCCATCCGCCTCAATGCAACTTGATTGGTTAAGGTAGTGAAATGACTTAGGGTCACCCAATTTATATCTCTCTTTGTCCTGAATAAATAAACAACATTCATTTTGTTAGTGCTATACAAACTTCAAAGACATGGAATTATAAGACAAGGTACCTCTTTCGGAGCAGCACAGAGGAAATAAAAGCAATGATAGTTTCTCTCAGGAGTGTTGATCTGGCAAACTCTAGATCTCTCAAGCAAGTAGGTTCTAATAGCAGCACCTGAGATCCGACCCGTCTTGTCAAATTGGATCTCCACAAATTTGCCAAAACGACTTAGCCACAAAATAGTATAGCAAACAGTTAACTTCCTAATTGAGAAAAAAATAAGTAGAGTAAAAATCCAAATGAAATAAGAAATAATAGTAAGTTACCTTGAGTTATTATTCCTGACAGTTTTTGCATTGCCAAAGGCTTCAAGGACAGGATTTGACTATAAATTAGAAAAACATAAACCAATCAAACGAAGGTCAGTCAAACAAAATTACAAATCTTATTTACATTGTTGGAAGTAAAATTAGCATTTTGTGCTGTTACCATATAGCCCAGGTCTACAATTAACCACAGTAATATATGGAAGAATAACCAGATATGCAGCGTTTATGACTTGATGCTAGGTATATAATTGAACCAGGCATTAGTAATGCTTGATGCTAGCCAACAAATACCAAAAAACTAACACAGTAAACTTACTTCTAGAACTTGTTGCTCTACAGTTCTCCCTTCTGTACCAGATCTCCCCCCCAAGCAAGCCAGATATCTCATAAGCATCTTAGTAGTTTCAGTTTTACCAGCACCACTTTCACCGCTAACCAAAATGGAGTTGCTTTTCCCTTCATTTATCATTTCCCTGAATAATTTATCAATTCACTTACATTAATTAATTACCGTCGGTACTGACGTGCTGTAATGATATAAAGCAAAATTATTTCTGCTAAAAAATTGCACTTAAAGGTTGTTACTTGAAATAAAAACTAAGGTAACTTATCATATGCCACTCAGTATCACATTCCAAGTATATACTAGATATACCAGTACAGTATCGAACATTACCAGGGGTTTTCAGTTGTTATTATTGGTGTAGAAACATTTAAAATGGCAACTAACTGGAATTGATTGGCATAATATGGTACCTATAGTATTAAAATAGCACTAGATTGACAACTTCAGTATTGAACTCAACAGAAGTTTGACTTGTTATTATTAGTTTAGAAAAATGGAAATTTAACTAGAATCAATTGGCATAATCTGCAAACGGCAGTATTAAAAAACGTAACCTGTAAGCAACATCAGCAATTGCAAAAACATGAGGACTAAGCTCCCCTAAATCGGCACCCTTGTACTGTTCCATCATGTGAGTATCATACAGGTGTGGCAACCGTTGAAACGGGTTCACCGCTATGAGAATATTACCTGTATATGTCTGAAAAAAAGAACAGCACCAAAAGTTCAGTGAACCTCCTTTCCTAACTTCGAAACTTTTTCATGGAGATGAGGGGAATAATGAAAGAGCGTACATAGATTTCATTGAGCTCATAGCGTGTCTTGAGGTTTTCTAGTACACCTGGTTCATGTAGGTAGGATAGTCGCGTCATGTCCTCCACCCCACCAGCTGGTGCTTCAGTATCCTTAGGATACACTTTTGATATATCTGCCACAACCTGCTTGCAAAACATAATTTTGAAGAAAAAGAAACTATAACATACATACAAATTAATGTCTGGTTTCAGGTTAGACCCGAAACATGTATCATTACATGAAGGTGTGTTCTTCAATGAAGTTGACCAATGCAATATGTAAAATGAAAAAACAAAAGGTAATTGTGATAGAACTTTGATTACTTACGTTTTTTCCAGTTGTTGCGCTGACATGAACTTGACTGCCACTAATTTTAGAAACCTCTCCATCAACCCAAGCTAGTTTTGGATCTTCAACCCATACATGTGATCCCACTACTATATTTATTGGTGTAGCCGCCTAAACAAGATACAAGACAAAAGGTTATCAAGATTGTAACCATGCTTATATAGAGAAGGCAGCATGATGTGAGTACTCAGGACATAATAATATAGTAAGATATATTGTGATATATTAGGAATTGCTAGGCTCAAACTATTCTATCATTAGATTGAAAGCATCACATTTTCAGTATAATTTAATGACTTCTATCTGCTAGGGATTTTAGTTAAATGTCAGCATACACATTGCATACTGCATGAGTAGGACTCATCAGTATGCACAGTGCATACTGTGCATAGATAGAACTTTAGTTTTAATAGATAAAATAGCTAATTCCAAACATAGTACCTGGAGAAACATATCGAGGACCTATAAATAGAATTGCCTAAAGTCTAAAGACTTTGTACTTGCTGCTTGTCAACAACAACAACAAAGCCTTTAATCCCAAATAAATTTGGGTAGGCTAGAAATAAAATCCAATCCAAAATCATAGAGATCAGAGATCTCAAATATCAAAATTCAATGATAGTAATAGTGATAATGATACTGATAGTAATGATGATGAGAATAATGACAATGATAAATGATGATGATGATATGATAATATGATAATAATATACTAATAATAGTAATAATAGTAATAGTAATAATAATAATACTAGTAGTAATAGTAACGGTAATGGTAATGGTAATGGTAATATAATAGTACTAATAATAATAAGAACATCCATATAATAGTTCTGCTAATAATAATAATAATAATACTTGCTGTTTGTCACTTGGACTATTTTAAAAAGTAAGGAAATACTAGTCTTATATAGGTAGCAACAATTATGGGAAATTGCCACATCATCATCAATAACTTGCAAGAAATCAGATTCCTTGGTACATAAGTTTTCCATTTCAATAACATTCAAGTTCATGTAAGAAAACTTCAAATTAAACAAATACACTTATCCGCGATGAGGTTATTCCCAAGTATCAATCTAGATTGACTATTTGATATGACACCCAAAAAACAGTAGCCTCCCCTAGATTTCTAAAAACTCCCTTGAAATGGTCAGACATCTTGCTTCCCCGAAATAGGATCCTATTTGTAAGGAGCACTGATGCTAGCAAAGTATTGCAAAGCTAGCTCACAATTTCAACTCAAATCCCAAAACAACTAAACCAATAACCTAGAGTACAGTAATAACCTAGTTCATTTACTTCTTAGATGACAGCAATGGGAGAAACCACCTCGAGGTCCAACTTTTTTCAACGAATGCAACATTTCCATTAAAATTTTAAAGGTACTGACTGTGAGTACGACATAGATCAACCAATGAAACTCCAGATACACGCAAACAAATTAAGAAAACAAAATTTCACTAACCATCGATCATATGCCTGATCCACCGATTCCGACCAGATTCCAGCTCAATTCGATGGGCAAAGGAACTCTATTTGAAGAGATCAGAACGAGCAAATCGGGCGAGAAAGAGGGGCTATATGCTGCTTCGGTATTACACCTCTCTTCTTTCTTCGTTATTACACTGCTATGTTCTCCTCTCTCTCTCTGTGCTGCCTACTCGGACTAGCTTGCAGTGAGACGGAGTCTCTCTCTCTAGGTTTCTCTCTCTTCCCTCTTCTTTGGGTTTCGTGGAATGAGCGGCTCCAGGTCTGGGTTGGAAGGGTAGATCTGGTAAATCAAGGCGTCAATTTGGCGAATGATATTTCAAATGAGCTGATACGGAATTAACCATCAAATCCTGGACGGCGCTGCCCCTTGCGTATGCAGTTGCTGTAGTTGCGACTACGGTTTCTTTTCCGGTGTGACGGTTTTACCCTTTGGGAATTTTCTGTTTTATTCATATCTCTGTCCTCGGATAAGAGCTCACTATGAGTCCGGTCTTTGGTATTGAATTTGTTGCACCATCAGGGGGTCCTCTGTTTATATGGACCGTATACTAAATCAACAAACTTATATTATGAAAACTTTTTTCTTATGAATTATATATGGTTTGGCTCATGAGAAAAATTATATTACGAAAACTTTTGCTTATGAATTACATATATGGTTTTCTACCTAGGACTCATGGGATAATATTTTCTTTTAAAAAATGTTATCGCTTATCTCTTCAAGGAGAAAGGCTCTAGCAATTATTTATTTAGATAAATTTTCAAAAAAAAGTAATTATAGTGTATCATTTTTTAATTTTTAATAAGATTCTATTGCAAAACTTTTGCATGGATTATATTGTATGATTATTATGAACGCTAAAATGAACGCATGCATCAAAAGCTGGTACATTTTTATTCTTAAATTGGTAACATTATTAGGCGACAGTATTGTTTGTTAAAATGAAGTTTCCCAATAAATTATATTTATCTACCAAGAAAAATAAACGATTCTTGATAAATATTATAATATTTATTTAGAGAAAATTATAAATTCAAAAAAAGATGGCTAAAGTTTGAGAATAAGTTTAGTTCTGATAGTAGAAATATGTATGCAAGAACAGTACCATTTCACTATAAGTCGAGCAGCTTCATAATATTTTTTAAAATAAAATTAAGTAGGTAATTTTTATTAATATTCAATCATTATATGTTTTTTAGTTTTTTTTTTCAATTGGTATACAATCAATCATGGACATCAATTTTATATCGCCTTTATATATTTTATTTTCATATATTTTTAGTGCCGGAGGATTGTTTGTCAGCTCTTGTAATCAAAATTGTCTCAAAAATTCTGATTAAATATATGATTTTTTTCTTGAGCATATGGTGGGGACATTAAATATGCATGGTTCATACTGGCGTTATGGAACAAGTCTTGATAGATTGTTTCCCAGTTGATTTGGAGCTTTCTCACTCGCTGTATCACCGGCTTTCTAGGCTGGACTGGGGACCGTGGAATCCTTGGGCCATGACTCAATTGGGTCATTATTTAAACGAACTCAGAGAATTATTATTCTCTAATAATTTTGAATATGTACTGGCTAAACTGCTAAAGAATGGCGAAATTATAAACGATGTCACTAATGAAAGGACTTATAATTTGGTGGCATCACATATAATTTAATCAGCGTGTTAGTTATACCTCCTAGTTGAGTTTTGGTGGCTTGCTAATTTACGTGGCATTTTTAAAACAATAAGAGGAATTTTAAATGTGGAAGATTCTGTCTCAAGTGACAATAGCTCTAAATTCCTAACATCAAACGGCAAGGCGTCGGATGCAATATATATTTTTTTATTATGTTAAGAATCATTTCTCACAGAAGTCTCATCTCGAGGAATTTTGATAATAAGAAGCAAAGCTCATTTTTATATATTGATTTTATTATTATGCGATGAGAATTAAAGCTCATCAACTACGCTTTACAATGAATTGAATTTTAAATTTGTAATCTTCCATGCAAAAGTAATATCTTAGTCATAGGCTAGATTAAAATTTAGGAATTTTTTTTGTGATTTCCTGGTGCACGTAAAACAGGATTGAAAATTTATGAATAAAACAACACTAAAATTTGAAAATGTTTTGTCCTTTTTTTATGGAATCCATGGACAATGATGTACTTCATAATCTTGATAATAATTTTTCAAATAAAATGAAAAATGAAAAATTACAATGTATTTTTTAGAATTTTAATTTCATTCAAATTTAATTTAATTTGGGTATAATTTAGTATTTTATCAAAACTTATTAACACCATGAAAAATTTACATTAGACTTGAACGGCCAAATATATTAACTATTTTATTTCATAAATAAATATTTAACTTTTTTGTATTTTATATTTCTATTCATTTGAATTATTAATAAGATTATCAGGTTCATCGTTACGAAGTGAGTGGACGGAGGAAAATGTCTTCTTGTGACCCAATCTTATTTCAAAAAATATATTATTTTTTTATGTTGTTTCGTGTGGCTATTTGGCGGCACGTGATGAGGATTTACAATTGACAAGAGGAATTTCCCATTTTCATATATATTCTTTTTTTTTCACTTTTAGACTTCATTAAATGGTCCATGTGCTTGCATCTTTTATTCAATTCTCAATTCATAATGAACTCTCTTATCGTTGTAAACGAGCTATTAGTTGGCAAATTGGTTAGCTATTCACTAACCACATCGTGCTTCTCGCACGCTGTTGTAACTTGTAAGTTGTAAGTTGTGACTTATAAGTATGAGGCTATGAGCAGACGTAGGGTTTTAGTTAGGAGGATTATTAATCGGATTATAAAAGCTTATAAAATTTAAGTTTATTAACAAATAAAATATTAAATAAAAAATTAATAATTCAACATATATTTTTATTTAATAAAAATATTAAAATAATATCATTTTTTATATTAAAAATAATAATAAAATAAAACTCAAAATAATAGATAATTAAATCGATAAAGAAAATTTTCTCTACATAATTTTATATTTTATAATTTTTATATAATTATTTTATTATTCATGGCATTATATTAAATAAATTTTCACAATAAAAATAAATTAAACATTAAAAAAATTATTATTTTTTAAAATCCAGAAAGTAAGCCGACCCCTTACCTCTTCTAAGTCCGCCCTTAGGTTATAAACATGCTATATCAGGTCAGAAACATGATTTTAGATTTTTTTTAAGGAAAAATAGTATGATTTTATAACTTTAGTGATTAATATTCATGAAGAGTTGTTGATTTTGGTTTTCGAAAATATATTAATGTCAAGCTTAAAAAGAAAATAATAAGTTCAGTTGTAATATTCTTTTATCAGAACTGCAGCATATTTAAGACGGCAGTTTTAAAAAATAAAAATAAATCAACTGCCCGTTGCGCAGATAGGCACGCCATCATTCACATTTCTTTGTTTCCATTTTTTCAGGCCACGCATGTGATGTACTGATGTGTCAGTAATCTATGTTTATATTTTTCAGTTTAATTTGTTTGTTTTCTTTTTTCTATGGACGTAATATTATTTTCTTTACAATTAAATATTTTGAAAATTGGAGAAATAAAAAAAATTAATGATATTTTTGGAAGTTAAAAAATGAAAAATAAGCATAAAATTTGTAACTTGTTAATAATTAGCCTTTGATAGTTTCACGATTTTCTTTTCCGTTTGAATGAACAAAAATCTTCCAATTTCTTTTATTTCTTCTTTTTCTTTTCTTTGTTTTGTCTAGGGCTGTCGATATATCGATCCTTGTACGATTCAAAGGTGAATCCATTAAAAGTTTATCCGATTCATGTGTGGACTCATGTTCAATTAAACTTTAAAGACCCAAATGCGTGTTCATATATATATTTTTCCTCAACGAATATTGGTTCTGATTTGGATCATATTTTGGTTTTTAAATTTTATTTTTTAATAATAAAATACATATTTAACATGAATAAATCATATGTGTATATTTTTGCATCTATAAAAGCATAAATTAAAATTATAACACTATTTAACCAATATGACATAAATGATTTTTTGTAACAAAACTAAATATCATCTTAAAAATTAATATAGCATTTAACTTTGAATAAATTATATTTATTATAAAAAATATAATAAAATTGAAGATCCGAATATGAATTTAGAAACAAAGTAGATTTTTTTTTTAAATTCACATGATCCAATAATTATTTGATGTATTTTTTAAAGTTTATATGTAAATCCATTTATACAGATTCAAGTCAGATTATAAGGTCATAAATATTCAATTGAAAACCTAATTTTGACCGAATCGCAACGTACATATGTCATGCCACGAGGATATGCCGAGATGCGCAAACAAGACGTCCTATATATTCATATTAGTATATTACAGCTAGTAACATATATCTCTATTGCATTCATTGACTATATTCTAGTATGATATCTCTATAAATTATGTTGAATTATATTCAGATCGCAGAAACTATTTTCAAACCTCGAACTTGTCAGTGTGCATGCCTGCAGTTGACGGTAACAACAAGTAACAGTAGCCCTAGAATTTATGTCGGCTGGAACGGCAATTAATCTAATAATAATCTATTAATTCCTTATGCTCGCATCGCAAAGTTAAAACTTAATTAAATTAATGGATGAAATAAGAGTCCTAGTTTTTAAGACTGCCACACCACATAGTAAAGAAGCACGGGTTAACACGCTAATTCAACATGAAGTTGCTTTTTTTAAGTATACCACGTCAAAAGATAAATAATTTATTTGTGCATTTTGAGCATTTCTGTGAGCGGAATATGCTGGCAGCATTTTTTTCATTACCATTGAATCTAGCCAATTTGAAATTGATATACAATATTTTAGCGTTTCTGCCAGCAGGACGGATTCAAACTTTGGTTCAGGAGGTAAAAATTATTTTTTTTCTCCGGAGGGGAGGTAAAATAATCATATATTTTTTTATTTTTCCTAAAATATATATAATTATAAGGGCATTCGTCAAAAAAAATATTTCCAGGAGTGAATGGACAGTTATCCCCTGGACACTGTTGGATCCACCTCTATCTATGAGCACAATAGAATAAACAATGAGTTTGTGCATTTCACGACTTCTATGAGCAGAACAGAATCTGCCCTGTAATATCCTAATTATAAGAAATGTTATCTTATTTTGATTATTTCAAAAATATAAAAACTTTAGGGTTTCATTTTTAAATTGTTAAGCTTATATATAGAGAGAGAGTTGGGCGAATAGTGATATGCATAGCATGAATAGTATAAATATCTAGACGTAGAGAATATTTTATATTTTAAAAAAAAAATTAACGATAGTTCGAAAATTATTTTTTTGAATGACTCATAATAATTAAATCAAGTGATTTTCTAACTATCTTAAAACATAGTAAAAAATCCAAAAAAAAATAAAAAATTTGGTCTACATCTAGATGTTCATATGAAAATCATTTTGTATGATTTGATTGACCAATTGAATTTTCAAAATAAAAAACCGATCCATAGTACGGGAGGCGATCCATACTATACATAGTACCATAACCCAACTCTCTCTCTCTCTCTCTCTCTCTATATATATATATATATATATAGTGAGACTATGATATTTTACGAAGCACAAAATCTCTCGTGTTTCACTTCCGTATCTTAAATTTAAAAATAAAAATGACGATCCAAACCATTGAACATGATTTTCATATTGAAATATCTTTGGAGATCAATTTTTTTATTTTTTTTTTAATTTTGCTATTTTTTAGATGGGTGCAAGATTTATTGATCTAATAATTTCTGAATCATCCAATACTAATAATTTTCCACACATCTTAAAAATAGTAAAACATTTCAAAAAAATATATATAAAAATTGACCTCCAAAAATATTTCAATATGAAGATCATATTAAATGGTTTAAATCGACCATTTAAATTTTTAAATTTGAGATACGGACGCGAAGCACAAAAGACTTTGTGCTTGGCGAAATACTATAACTTTGTACGTTACGGTACTTTGTAAAGTAAAGACTCATTTTTACTTTGCATTGAGATTTTATATCTCGATAGCTCAAATGGTCAATCTAAATTGCTCAATAATTTATTTATCTTAAAATCTTATGGGATATTAAATTTTATAATTTTTTGAGCTTTCTAGATATTTTTAAATTATTTTTAAAAATAGCCCTGAAATAGATCATTTTATTATGTTAAACAAGGCTGTTTTTAAAAATAATTTAAAAAATAGTTAGAAAACTCAAAAAATCATGAAATTTAATATCCCATAAGATTTTAACATAAAAAAATTATTGAGTAATTTAGATTGACCAATTGAACCGTCAGAATATAAAATCTCAATACAAAGTAAAGACTCATTTTTACTTTGCGAAGCACAATACCTAAAATAGTAAATCTATGATGCTTTGCGAAGCACAAAATCTCTCGTGCTTTACATTTCTATCTCAAATTTGAAAGTCTAAATGATTAATTCAAACTGTTGAATATGATCTTCATGTTGAAATATTTTTGGAGGATAAATTTTACATTTTTTTGAATTTTTTTGCTATTTTTGAGATGAGTCAAAAATCACTAATATTGGATAGTACAAAAATCGTTAGATCAGCAAACTTTGTATTCATCTAAAAATTAGTAAAAAATTGAAAAAAATATAAAATTTGATCTCCAAAGATATTTCAATATGAAGATCATGTTCAACGGTTTGGATCGACCGTTTGGACTTTTAAATTTGAGATACGGATGCAAAACATAAAATATTTTATATTTTATGAAGCACCATAGCCTCATTATATATATATATATAGAGAGAGAGAGAGAGAGAGAGGGGACTATGGTGCTTCGCGTCCGTATCTCGAATTTGAAAGTTCAAACGGCCAATCCAAACCATTGAACATGATCTTAATATTGAACTATATTTGGAGATCAAATTTTATATTTTTTTTTGAATTTTTTGCTATTTTTTAGATGTGTATAAAATCGCTAGTTTTGGATGGTACAGAAATCGTTAGATCAGTAAATTTTATATTCATTTAAAAAATAGCAATTTTTTTCTAAAAATATATTTAATTTAATCTCCAAGAATATTTTAATATGAAAATAATGTTCAACAATCTGGATCGGTCATTCAAACTTTCAAATTCGAGATACGGACGCGAAGCATCATAGCCTCGCTATGTATATATAAGACACATTGCTATCTCTGTTGACAGCGCGTGACGCTGAGTCACCCATCCAGGAATCGCAATCTTAAATGGGTTCTTCTTCTCTTTCGATTTCGATAAGATGAGGGAGAAATAAAAATGTAAAACACAAAATGAAAAAGAGAGAGGCTCGGAGAAGAAAGAAGTAAACAGAAAGAAGAAATAAAAAAAAATGAAGAGCCAATAGAAAGAACAGGGAAATGAAAAGAGTAAATCGGAACAAGAGATCGTCTTTAGAGTTTTGTAATCCAGGTAAGGTGTTGATATTAATATTAATAATTTCTAGTTAGAATTTTGGATTTTATAATTAAGAAATACATTTTGGACTAAAATAATTAGGAAATATACATGGAGAACTTGAGAAGTGGTAGTATGATTGAGCCGTATACAGTACATAAACAAACTGCAAACTAAATGAAATAACTTAAATGCATCGGACAAAAATCGGACTAAAATTAAAGAAAAGGAATGAACTTCAATGCAATAATTTATCATTTGATTTAAAATACAATAATCAAACAAGTTAACGACTTTGCTAATACTGTAGGATTGAGAATTTACCATAATATAATTAAGAAATACTATATTAATAAATATCACTATGATTCAAATAGATATCGCAACGTGTATCAAGTCGAAAATCTGAATCATATTTATATCAGGTAATTAGACTTCTTTATAATTTGTATTTGATTATTATATATTATCGTGGATTAATTGACTTTTGACTTATGATATGAGTCGATAATCTAAATTGTGTGGATTGTTTATATTGATCTTTAACTTGTGATACAGATCGATGACCCGAATTGTCTAAATTGAATATATTAACGAATGTTGATAAATAAAACTGATTAAATTATGCATAGTTGTACATATCGTAAGTGACCCTTTTGTTAATCTAAAAGGGGTTTTCACACAACTTGTATATGATTTGAGCGAAAATAAGATCTACGGAGACCTATTTATCAATGGATAAATGAGATATATCTCTCTCGTATCACCGAGTCTGGTTTGTGGTCTTCATGTATATACATAATTATTGAGTATGTACTTAATAATTTTAATTACATATTAAGAATAAATTATTCTAATTAAAATACTTTGAATTGAATTATTTATAATCATGTTATAGAGAACCTACATCGTTGACTAATCGGTTGCTACTTAATAAACTTTATTACTGACTCCGTTATGTTTTTCTCTGTCTCTTTTGATTTTCTCTCTGTTGGCGATGTAGGTTCCTGACCGTTGAATGGATGCAAAATATATTGTCTTCATAGTGTCTCGACTCAGGGAGCTACTGTTAGTTTGTAATAATCTTGAAGTCAATAATACGATAAATTGGTTATATAAAGCTTTGTTCATGAATTAGATATTTAAACGATATTTTGTTTCCTTGAGTATTATTGAATTTATGAATCATTCCGAGTTCATGACTGAAATTGTGAAACTTCATAATATAGAATATACTCTTAAAAGTCACTAACCAAGGTAATTAGCAGGAACACTAATTAACCGTTATCAGGTTAGTATGTGGATTAAATGATGGTCAAGTTTTACAAATCATAGACAAATAGTTATCATTTTAATCACATAGATAGATGTTCTAGGAACATCGTATTTGATAGACCCCGAATGAAACATTAAATGGAATTGTGTTTGTGTCATTAATGTTTTCGTTCAGTATTAAATTCTAAAGTATGATGTATTCATCTTTCCTACATAAGATATGTATGTGTGTGATTTCTACCAAACGTTATCCATAAAAGGTAGCTATAAAGGTAGCTCTTCGGTATACATAACTTACGCGGAGGAAGAGATGGTTTGCCAAAAGTACTATTATCTCTCGTATTTATATACAAGTTATAGTATCACTGGGCCCCTTGATAAAGTAAGATTATCTGCTAGCAGTATAATTACAAGAGTAATTATATTTGACAATTTACTCAGGATCAAGAAAAGATTAAGTTTGCAAGGATGACACATACCTACCTTGAAACTGATTTGATAGTTATGAGACAAAAGAATTAAACACAAGTAAATAGTTTACTGGATCATGATATTGTACAGTACATCATCATCTGTGTAATTAGATGGTCATAGTGCCTCTTATGATTATAGAAGTTAAAACGGTTTTAACTCTATTTACCAACATAACACGGATCCTGTCGGGTCACACCATATAGGAGTTAATCAGAGAATCTTATTGATTAATTATAAATTATTTATAATTAATAATAAGATGATTATAATTAATTATATATGATATAATTATATTTGTCATAGAGATGACAAGAAGCAAAAATCAGATTGAATTTATAACGTGTTGAACACGTCGTATAAATTATTTGAAATAACAACCGAGAAAAATATAATTGTACATGACAATTATATATATTTGATTTGGATTTTAAATATTAATTATGGATTTGAATTATGGGCCAAAAGTCCATTTATAACTAAAGCCTTAATTAATAATTAAAAGCCCAAAATCAAAAAGCCTAAAAAAACCCAAAATCCAAAAAGCCCAAAATCCGAAAAGCCCAAAAAGGCCCAAGAAAAGCCCATGCGACCTCAAAAAGGGTATTTTGGTAATTTGGCCAAAAGCCCAAGGGTATTTCGGTAATTTGGCCAAAAACCCAATGGTATTTTGGTAAATTGAATGAATTTTAAGGGTATTTTGGTCTTTTCACTTTGGAACCTCCTTACTATTCATGAGGGCATTTTGGTAATTTGGCAATTCCACATTTTCTATAAATAGAGGGGTGGGGTGAGAGAGAAAGCTACACAAAATCAGTTCTACTTTCTCTCTCTCGGTATACGGTTGTTTCGAATTCACGGGATCGGTGAATAGTGTTTTTACGAAAGTTGCGGTATTTCTGCACATTTGTGAAACAGAATGATTGCGAGTCGTGAATAGTACTATTTCGTCTTTTTCTTGGTGAATAGTGTTTTTATGAGAAACCACGGTTTACGATATTTCTGGCAAAAGAAATAAGCCGCTATCTGGTCAGTTCTTGTGGATAACCTACAGAGGCATCAGACATTTGGTGCTCCGAGACAAGCTGATTTTCATTCCAATTGAAATTTGGAAGCGAGGTATAACATCTTATATTAATCTTTTTAATTGTTAAGTAGATTAATATTTTAGAAATCAATCATGGAGTAGATCAATAAAGGTTTAAAGAGGTGTGTATCTCTCGGTAATCATTCGACATACCACTTTAACCCTAAGCTTAAGTTAGAAGTAAAATAATATTTTACCGTCTTTTGTAAAGGATTAAATGTATGTATCTCTCGGTAATTATCATGACATACTTTAATCCCTAACTTAAGTAGAAGTAATTTTTTTGTTCTACGGTCTTTCCGTAGGTTGAGCATTAATGAGATTTGGACATTCCAAAACCCAACAGCTACACCACCTATGGATGATATTTTTCTACCAACTATTGAGTCTACCCAATCTAAAATTACATATGGCATTTCAACACTTTGATGTGTATTCTGCTAATCTAATAAATACCCTAACTTATACTCAATGCAAGCGTACGACCTAATCAAGTAGTAGTCGGGGTGTCGAACCATAAGAACAAGGTTAATTACCAATTCTCGCAAGTTTCACTAATCTAGACAATCAAATGAGAATTTTATATTAAACTAAAAGTGTAGAAATCTATCAACAATCATTGAAAAATTTATTAAATAAAGGATTCTAGGGTTTTCGGCTCCACTCTCACTCGTTTGGTCAATTCACTATATTTGATCTTTTAATATATTATAGTGTTTGTCGGAGATTCAATTACAGATTTTAGTATCAGATTTACACTTTCGTGGTTTGGTACCGTACCTAAACAATTTGGGTTTCACGATTAAGTACCTCACCTTACAAGTCTAAGCCCATTAAGATCATTGAATCACTTTAACATAACCTAGATTTTATACTTCGCCTTTCGGTACCTCACATAATTTCTAGGGTTTTACTCGGTTCTCCCTTAGGCAATAGGTTTCACGATTAAGTACTTGACCTACGACCTAAATTACTATTTTAGGTCAGAAGATTCACTTTCACCTTTCGGTTTTCACTTTCACTTCTAGGGTACATGCAATTGATTAAAGCTAAGCATTCAATTAAGACAAAATAGCAATCACAAACAACAAGAACTAAAAGATCAACATACGAGTACAATTAAATCATTCGAGTTATCGAGTTTACATCTAGACCCCTAGAAGGGTGTCTAGCCATAAATTATGTCAAATATTGCATAAAGATTCACGTTTAAACAACAACACAACATGAGAAAAGAGAAAAATAAAGAATACACCAAGAAGATCTACGATTTCTCACTCAGTTATTGAGTTCTCCTTCTTAAAATTCTTCTCCAATGATGTTCTTCCTCTTATTTCTTGCTTGAGATATCTTCTCCAATCAGTTGAGAGATCTCTAGGACGAAGGGATGTAATAATCTTTTAATTCCAATGAGAAACTGCTTTCAAACTGCAAGTTCGCGCTTTCACCCCAATAATTACGGTCCATAATTTTTAGAATTGCGGTCCGTAATTTCTGCACTTTCTTAACAACGCGAACTAGTGAGCCAATCTCATTATTGCGGTCCACAATTTTGATAATTACGGTCCGCAATTCTTGTCCAGAAGTTCTTTTCACTTGATTTTTTCGTGTAGGTTCAATCCATCTCGCTCCAAGCCTCATTTCTCACGTTGATATCCTTATTTACACTCCATAACCTACAAAACAATAAGAAATGCAGCAGTATCTCGAACTCGACACAAAAACTAAATAAACTCTTCACAATTATCATGAAATACATAGTTTTTGAGATAAAAACTTAGTTGCACATTATATAATTGAGGCTTATCACACTTCAGTGAGCATAATATAATAAATGAGTAAGCATTTCAGATTTTTATGAGTGGAACAAAATCTGCTGCCCATATATGATAATATTTTCCTGCCAACTATTGAGTCTGGTCAATCTACTATCCATCTATGGGCACAGATTTAGTTTTCATGTGAGCAATAAAGAAGGAACTGAATTTGTTGCACATATGTGGACAATAAATTTCTATCAACAAAAAATTGAACCAATTATTGTTCAACAAATATTTACTCTAGACTCAAATATTTTGAAATATGTAGAATTGGAAACACACAAAAAAAATATACTTAAGATGATTGCCTCAGAATTGTAAATATTTATTAAACAATGATTGAAACTCATCTGTTGACAAAAAAATATTGCTCATATGTAGACAACAAATTGGGCTCCAATAAAAATAAATGGAGTTAACACATCATGCAATTACAATTTAAAAGAATTCTCTCTTCTAACATAATATTAGCATCTTTAACAATAACTAGCTATATACCCGCGCGTTGCAGCAGAATTTTTTATTTAAATATTAAAATATTATAAGATAAAAAAATTTATATTTATCTAATATTAAATTAAAAATTCACCAAATTATAGAGAAAACATATAATAAAGACTATATTGAATCTTGGATGAGATTTTTGCACAATATGAGTTAATGATTCATGATTTTTATGGCAAGAAAAGTAAATTATTCTAACATATATTATCACCATTAATTTCTTACCAAATATGCACAAAGTTTCTAAATAAAAAACAAAAATTATGGAAATAATAGTATATAAGGGAAAGAAATGGAGAGAAAGAGGGGATCAATGGACGCGATCACATACGTTCGATCAACCAACAATAAATATTATCCGTCTAATTGAGGGATAAAATGGGTATAATAAAAATTTACAATGACAAAAAATGGACCCTCCAATTCTTAGATGCTTTATATAATAGTATAGATTCCTCAAAAAACATCAAACTATTTTTACTCCCTTAATACGTTGTAATTTAATTTATTGGACTCACTTACAATTTTAATATAACACTATTTTACATTCTTCCAGTAAGATTTGCAAATTATTTACGATCACTGATGTAATAATTTTTAAAGAACTACAAATTAGTAAATTATCAATTTATTTATATCCCTTCGATGAAAAATACGACTATCAAATTATTTCTTTCAATAAAATTGTAACTAGAATGCAGGTGCTCTTACTGCCAAGATCAACATATTGAACTGTTTATTCATATACCCTATGAAAGTATGAAGACCGTCCAATTCAATCAAACACAACTTGTATATACATGTCATCATCCAATGAAAATTTCCGTAAAATTGGGAACAATTGATCTACCATAATTAATTCCGGATTCTTAATATAGGCCTATAGGGCACATTAAATAATAAATACGGAGCCGCAGCATGATAAGAAAAAGTTGGAGACACGAAAGCCCAAGTCTGCGCTTCCTTTATTTCGGGTCCCACAACTTCGTACCCATTTTGTTTTTTATTTTTACGAGCCGGTTTAAAGTTTAGACTTGGGCCGAAAGTTCGCTTCGCTTATTTCTGTTACCTCTTCTCCAAAAATAATAATGTAAAGGATCATTTATTTGGGACCTATGACCCGCTCGATATCATCTTTGAAAAAGGAAGGATCTGAAATGTCAAATTACATACGATTGGCGGTTGCGTTACGCTCTCTCTCCTCGCCTCGGGTCTTAGAAAAGCGCTTCTTCGTTAGCCGTGTTGAATTGTCTCATCGGAGCATCGGATGAAGAGTTTCTAGAAACATTTGTGGACGCAAATGCCCTTGGCCTTGGGTGGTCCAATTTGTAGTGCTGACGGCTGATGACAGGCTGAGAAATTAATTGAAGTAGGCTTCCTAAAAAAATAATGATAATAATAATTGAGGTACGAATCGTATGATCGTCCTTTGTGAAAAATTGGACGGCTGTGATTGGTCATGGACGGCTGATTACTTATGACTGATAGACTCGTTGACGGCGACCGTATCCCACGTGGAAATTAATGTAACGTTAAAGTATTCAAATACCATGCGTATTTTCTTTGGCAATTAACCACAAGTATTCAAATGCCATGTGATTGGGCCATGCTTTTTTTTAAAACACCTCAAAATAATAAATTCCCAATAAATGAACATACTTTTAAAGTGAAAACTAATAAATTATTTCTTTGAGATATTTTTTAAATAAACACTGAACAAAATTCTAAAGTAAAAAGTAATAAATCATATATATATGTATATATATATATAGCAAAATCCATATTGTATGAAATTAATCCATAACATATAAATAAAAAATAAAAATTAAACAAAGAGAATCATTACCATTAAAAATTAAACCTGAAAAAGTTTCGTGATATAAAAAATATAAAAACTGAAATTATTACAAAATGAAAAAAGTTTGGTGTTACTAGGGGTGTCAATGGGTCGGGTCGGGTCATATTATTTTAGTATTTTTTTGACCCGAGATTAAATTTGGGTCAAAAAAATATTGACCCATATCTGACCTGACCCGAGTAAAATAATTAAATATTTATTAATTATTTTTATATAAATTTAAGTAGTAAAATATTAATTAATTTATAATTAATCTTAATTAGTATATATTTAAACTTTAATTAGTAATAAATCATATAATAAATTTAAAAAACATAATTAATCGGGTCGGGTTGACCCCAAACCCGACTCAATTCGGATAAAAAAAATTAAACTCATACCCGACCCATTTATCTTCGGGTCATGTCAGATCAGGTCGGGTCAATAATTGACACCCCTAGATGTTACGAAGGAATGATTTGGTGTACATAATGAAAAATATAAAAAATAAACATAAAAAAATTTGGTGTACAAAAAGAAAAATATATAAAAAACTAAAATTTTATCTCGGTCCTTTCTGATTCGAATAAAAATATACAAAATTTATTATTTTTTAATTTAAAATTTGTTCAGCATGTATTTAGAATTTTTTACTTTTGAGTGTTTAGAAGGAATAATTTTCATATTATAAAGAGTGAAATTAAAAATGAACAATTATAGAAGAATAACTAATTCAACAATAAAAGAACTAAAAAAAAAGAAAAACTTTGTTTCTAAATGCCTCAAAAAATAAAATCATTTATTACTTTTCACTTTAAAATTTTATTTAGTACTTATTTAAAATTAAATACTTTGAAGAATTTTTTTTAAAAATGGCCCAAATTAAAAATTCAGACCATGTAGTAATTGTAAATTAATTAAAATTAAATTCTTAGAATGCATCAATTAAATTACAGGATTTTCATTTTGGCTCCACCGGAAAAGGTGGAATCTACCGATTTTTTTTTGACAAAAAAAATAAAGAACGAGATTTCTAGGCATGTTTTACTATTCGGAAAAAAAAAACTAACTTCTGTGCTTTTCAATTTTTTAAAATTTGAGAATCAATTTTTGATCTAGTGATCAAATACCATGCTTTTCATGTTGGATATCGCATGTTCGAAACTCAGAGATGAATTTTTTTTATGGACATTTAGAAAATTTAAGGGTCTGAATTCATTTTTCTCTCTCTATATATTTTTACAAAAAAAATGCGCTAGAGAAAACCCATTGTTATTGAGAAACAATTTAACGGAATGGAAAAATCTAAATACTCTCCTCTCGAATCCTGGTGTGATATTTTACAGTATCAAATTTAATTACCTACAAACCAATGGCAATTGATGGAACATAAAAATATGATGGTGCTTTTCAAGACTCAAGAGGTTAGCTAAGTTTTTTTTTTTTCCTTTTTGGGACAACAAGTGCATGGAAATTGGACGGTATTTGTTTTTGGGATAAATTTTTAGTGTTTTGCTGACGGATCTAAACCTCTAACATAGCTCCGTCTAAGATATGCCATAACTGACAATCTCAATAACTGATAAAAATGATTCATATTTCTCATGTTTAAATTTAAAGACCGATTCAACAGATTAATTTGATCTCCATATTAAAATATATTTATAGTTTAAATTATATTTATATTAAAAAAAATTATCTTTTTGAAGGTAAAAAATATAAACTGATGATTTCGAATAATCATGATTTTCTATCCTTAAAAAAATAGTTTTAATATATATATATATATATATATATATATTAAAATAGCCTAATTCCAAAGCACAAAGCGTTGTGTGGTTTGCGCTCTATTTTTAATTTTAAGTCAGAAATGATCGATTCAAACCGCTCAATCTAATCTCCATATCAAAATCTATTAGTAAAACTAAATTTTATATTTTTTAGAATTTATTTGCTATTTTTTAGGATAGGGGGGAAACCATCATTTTTGGATGAACCAGAATTCTCAGATCAAGTCATTTTCTCCTCATCAGAAAAAATAGCAAAAAAAATTCTAAAAAATATAAAATTTGGTTTACTAATAGATTTTTATATGAAGATTAGATTGAACAGTTCGGATCGATTATTTCTGACTTGAAATGAAAAATAGAACACAAAGCACACAACGCCTCTGTACTTTGCAAAGCACCAAAGTCGGACTATATATATATATATATATATATATATATATATATATATATATATATATATATATATATATATATATATATATATATATATATGGAGATAAACTATTGTGAAAACATTTGTATTTCAGCCGATATGCAAACAGATCAAAAACTATATTTAAAATCTTAAAAATTTTAATTTCTATTTTTGATTAAATTATTCATATGAAAACCTTATGTGATACAAAAATTTGGAGTGTTTTGAGCTTTTTAAGTCATTCTTTTGAATTTTTTAAAAAATAACACAAATATTGAATATTTATTATTATTTTTAGAGCTGTTATTTCAAAAATTGAAAATAGTGGTTTAAAAAACTCAAAACACTCCAAATTTTTGTATCCCTCAAGGTTTTTATATGAAGAATTTAATGGAAATCATAAATTAAAATTTCTGAGATTTTAAAATATAGTTTTTGATCCGTTTGCATATCGGCTGAAATGCAAATGTTTTCACAATAGTCAACCTCTATATATATGTGTATGTATATATAATCTTGTATCCAATCATCTCTACTCCTTATTTAGCATCTAAGTGTCGTGATCCCGCAGATGTCTAGATTTCTTGTTGAATTTTTAAAGCTAATATCAACCATTAGATTGAGCTATTTTTTAAATAATATTGCTATTTTTTAATCCCGTCACGTACGCACGACGAGACGTGCGTACGAAAGGCTAAATGAATAAAATAAGATAAATCTTAAAATAAACAAAACAATAATAACAGTACAAAACAATAATAGTCCAGAATATACAGTAAAGTACAACGCCAGACACCCGCGGGGCTAACTCCATCGGAATGGGTAGTAAAATCTCTCAAATAAAACCCAAAGAAAGAAACAAAGACCCGATACCCGATAAGTCCTAATCATCTACCCGTCTCACTATGCTGATGTAGCAAAGCACTTCTGATATCACGCAGGACTGCACCTAGCACTCTCATCAAAACTCGATCCCGCACCTGTAAACCTGGATCCCACAACCACCGTGGAAACGTGAGTAATTTTTAAATTACTCAGTACGGATTTAGATCCAGCCTTAAGATTTGATCTTCTTTCCTAGACTGGACCCAAATACCGCTACCGAAATTTAAATACAATGAAATAATTTAATATATATTAATGTATTATTATTTTATACATGTTTGAGAAAACACCTACATGGATGACATGAGATGACAATTAAACCCGAAACAGAAAATCTGAGGAAATAATAATATGATATAAAATATAAGGTACGAGAATCAAACACCCGAAATAAATATCCCGATTTGCAAATCACCAGATCTATCCCAAACGGGCGCCACCAACGTCCCAACTTACGAACTTGGGCCTTGCCTAAGCGGGCGCCACCAGCGACCCAACTTACGAACTTTGGACTTTATGTTTATACGGCGCCAATGCCGCATAAACGGCAATTCGGGCTCCCGAGGCGATAACGCCCTAGGAGAGTGAGCGTGCATAGGCGCGTACTCTGGTCTGCTAAAACTGGTAACTCACCTTACAAAATAAAAGCAAGCGGATAAGTATGTCTTTAGTTGCCATATCGCCAAAAGGAGATAACTACCCGTGAATTAACAACTCAAAATCAAATGGGAGCCTACACTGTACCACTTGGTCAGAGGACCGCATCCCGTAAAAGTATGAAAATGAAACATAAACAAATGAGAGCCTACACTGTACCCACTAAGACCAGCGGACCGCATCCCGACTTTCTCTGTACCAACTACGGGCCAAAGGAGAAAGCCCTTCGGACAATATTAGAATCCTAAATAAGCCGGATAAATTCAAAAAAATAGCAAAAAAATTCAAAAAAATATAAAATTTGATCTCCAAATATAGTTCAATATGAAGATCATGTTCAACGGTTTGGATCGGCCATTTGAACTTTTAAATTTGAAATACGAACGCGAAGAACAAGAGCTTTTGTGCTTCGCGAAGCACCATACCCTCACTATATATATATATAGAGAGAGAGAGAGAGAGAGTTGGATTATGGTGCTATGCATAGCACGGATCAACCATGAGCTATGGATCAATTCATTATTCCAAGTCAAAATGGTCAATCCGAATAATTAAGAGTATTTTGCGTATGAATATCTAGCTGGATATCAAATTTTATAGTTTTTAGGTTTTAAAAAAAATCCACTTATTTTGGATGACTCATAATAATTAAATTAAGTAATTTTCTAATCACCTTAAAAATAGTAATTTTTTTTAAAAATATATAATTTGGTATAAAGTTAGATATTCATATAGAAAATAATTTGAGCGGTTTAGATCGACCATTTAGACTTAAAAAATAAAGATTTGATCCATAGCACAGAGGTGATTTGTGCTATGCATAGCACCATAACCCAATTCTCTCTCTATATATATAGGATTGGCTTTCTTGCTTCAATTTGCATCCAACCTGTTCCAATTCTTCATTCTTTGCATAAAACATCAAATTTGAGCAATAACATGATGTTAAATCCTAATTGATCAAAATCAAAGTATAATAGCCTAGTTTTCAAAGTTCAACCCTATAAAATCCTAAATAAATATATAACAATTTTACACTTATCACTAGTAAAAGAAAGAACATTAAACTTCATCGAAGAGAAAAAAAAACTAAATGCTGAGTGTATCAAAATAGGACTTCACAAAATTTGAGATAATAATTTTCAACAGTGTAAATCCAAATAAAATTGAATGAGGTTCATTTATATAAACACATAGAAATCAACTATGTATAATAAAAGTTTCTATTAGTAATTTGTAAATTAATGGATGACATTGAACCCCATTTGAAGTAAATAAATCCGTCTCTGCGTGTAGTTGTAAATTTCCAACATGTGAATAACAATTAGTATGAATATGAAGTAAAATTTAAACAATAACAATACAAAATTTATAATGTTTTAAAAACTATATCAATATAAAATTTACAAAACGTTATAAATATTAAACAACATTTGATACACAACCAGTTTGGTACACCATTTGGTGGTTCGGTGTGTTAGCGCAATGTCTTCTAAGGGAACATTTCTATCGATTTTTGAATATAATTATTCAAATAATTCTATTTTTCATAATGAGAGTGATTAAATTAAAATTTTAATAATATGAATGACAACGCGTCACTGTCAACGACGTTGTGTAAACTCACCTATCCGACTGGTGCATTTGTGTAAAAACGCTACTCCCAGTAACATATTTCATTTTTTTTAGCTTTGCAATACTTTTATGGGAAATTAACTTTGTGCTGATGTGTTTTACAAAACCGTCAGTAGGGGAACATCACTTTCATTGGCGTTAATATATTTTTTTGAAAATTAACTGAAAAGTAAAAAAAACGTCACTGTCAGTGACGTACTTCAATCGTATTATTAAAAATTTAATTTAATCATTTTTATTATTAAAATTAAGATTATTTAGATAATTATTTCCAAAAATCGCTGGAACATCTCTATTCAAGCTCAAAGTTACTGGTTTGAAAGTCCGGAGGGGATCTCGGATCTCATGGCCACTAGTTACTTTAACAATTTTGACAATACATTTTAAACAAAATAAAAAAAAAGTTTACTAGCATATTGTTAAACTTTTTTTTATTATTTAAAAATAGAGGCCGCTCTATCTTTTCAGTCAAAATTTAAAGTTCAAAACTAGTACATAATACTTTAAATGAAAGTAAAAAAAAAATGTTTAGATATAGTTCAGTAAATTCTAGCAGAACTTGTGGAACGTCTTCAAATTGACATGTCCAAATCATTTACTATTTACTTCTATTCATTTTCAAAAGAGAAAATGCTTTGCGTCCATTCATAAAACAGTTACAGTTTTTTTTTACCCCACGTGCAAAATAAATTTTAAATGGTTGACATAATTGTTAATGGGGTTATATATTTGTTACGAACACACAGATATTTATTAAACTCAATACATAATTATTAACTATAATTTGTCCACACTAAAAATAGTTATAACTTCATCGCTCCACCTGTAACATAAATGTTGAACGATTGACATAATTATTAATCATAATTATATATTTATTAAATAGAACACATAATTATTAACTGTTAAAATTAAGATATTTTTTAACAAATATAGGTTATATTTAATCTTTTAACAATTATAAATTTAATTTAACATATATACTAACTTTTATTAATGTCCCATTTAATAAATATGTGTTCTATTTAACAAATATGTATTCCGTCCAACAATCTTTTATGCCAGCTATTTAATTTTTACAATGTACATGGGGGTAAAAGTTATAATTACTTTTGGGATGAATAAATTATAGTTAATAATTATGTATTATATTTAATAAATATATATATATTTGATTAATAAATATATAATTATTGTTAATAATTATATTAATCGTTCAAATTTTATACTATATACTGAAAAAATTATAAATGATTTTTGGTGAACGTCTCTCAGCTCTCTTTTTCAAAACTATCCGAACTTGCAGTTTAATTGTCAAAAGAAAATACAACTGTCATTTCTTTTTAAAAAAAATTACAACATGACACAATATAATATGCTCACTGTTACCTACATAGCACCACACATTCAGTGACATATAGTCATATATAATTACATTTAGGAATATTTATTTTACTTAGAAATTAATATTTTTTAATTTTATGCAATTTCATTATTGTTTGATAGTTCATCAAAGGTCATTAAAATTTTATATGATTTGTAACGGTTTTAATTTATTCAACGGTCTTTAATAAATTATCAAATGATAATAAAATTTAAAACACCATCGATCCCTAAGTAAAAAATATATCTATAATTTTTTTTTTAATTTTTTAATTTTTTAATATTATTTAATAATCGATTGTCAAAATTATCAAAATTACCCATTGTCAAGATCCATCGCCTTACATTATACCATGTATATTTTGATAATTTTGATAATCGATTATTAAATAAATATTAAAAAATATTAAATAAACATTATACCATGCCTTAGTGTGTGACTATGTGGGACAGTGGGAGATGACCATAGTTGTAGGGCTGTCAATGGGTAGGATAGGATATGGATGGAGGTATTTTCATATCTATACTCATATCCATTAAATTTTTCTTTATTCATACTCTACCCATACCCATTCAATTTTTTTTACTCATACCCTACCCTTACCCATTAAAAATTTCGGGTAACGAACGGGTAACGGTGGATAACGGGTAAAAATAAAAATAATTCAATAAAAAATTATATGATTTAAATAAATAAATAGTATTAAATAAATATACTAATAAAGTACAATAATAATTAATATTTTAAATATAACAAAAATCATATAATTTTTTCATGTTAATTATCATAAAAAATATATACTACTTACTATATATTTATATAATTTAACTATATATATTTATATAATTTATCCAATGGATAACGGGTAACGAAAACCCCTTATCCATATCCATACCCGATAAGTTAACAATTTTTTTTTCTTACTCATATTCATATCTAATGACCTAACGGAAATAAAATTTTACCAATACCCGTCTTATCGGATACGATACGGATCAGATAAACGGTCAAAAGGATGTAATTGACAGCCCTACATAGTTGAGGTGTGCAATGAATTCTTCGCACGTGGTGAATATTATTGAAAGCTAAATTCAAATTCAAAGTCACGTGACATACTCATCATGCATGAATTAACACCAAAACATTAGTTGATCTTGTCAATAACACTCTCTCTTGCCCTTCCCCAACTAACGCGGCAGTGAACTCAAACCAAAAAAAAAGAAAACTGTTGCTCATCTACAAGTCCACAAGCTCTCTTTTTGACTCGTCAGTCGTGACAGCGGTCAAGGCGTGCCTCTTACGGGGTCATATAATTCTCTAGCTAGATAGTAGAGAATATTCTGCTTTTAAATGGTAGATAAATAATAGAGCGAATCTGAGTCCGGATCACTCTAATTTGTTGCCTTGTAAATTTCGTTTGGAGGATTGAGTAATCTGTCATATGTAAGCATGTGTGTTTGTATATATATATATATATTACTTAGAAAATAAAGAAATGAAAATATCCTTGAATAATTTTTAAGGACTAATTTAGTTATTCGTTTTAAAGTTTAAGAATCAGATTACTTTTTATGTTAAAAGTTTAAGAACTTATTTCGCATAGTTCAAAGTCAAAAGGATCAGTTTTATTTTTCTAAAAAAGTTTCAAGGAGTCTAGGGACCAAATTGATTGTTTCATGAAAAATTTAAGGACCAAAAGATGAATTCTCCCTTATTGTTTGTTGTTGTTGGACAATTGGAGCGAACAAATATATTTTTAGTTATATATATATAGAAACAGATCCTTGACAATGGATTTTTAAATAAATATAAAAAAGTTAAACATATAATTTTTTTATAAATATGTTCTTTTACTTATATATTGATAGGGATTTAAATTTCATGCAATTTCATTATCGTTTGATAGTCCATCAAAGATCATCAAAATATTATGTAATTTATAATGGTTTAATTTAATAATTTTTAATGTACTATCTAACAATAATGAAATCACATAAAATTTAAATCACCATCAATCTATAAGTAGAAAATAATATATCTATAAGCCTTTTTCCATTTTTTTTTTTTTCATATTTATTTGAAGATCTATTGTCAAAATTGTCAAGATAGCCATTGTCAAAGTGATCCCTTCCCATATATAGTAATATTAATAAAGCTCATAGAATACATAAAATTTATATTTTATATATGCGCGATCGTGTTTTTTTACATTTTTCAATGATTTTACGGACATTCGTTATTTAAATATTTAATATTACAATTAAAATTTTTATAGGCTCTTATTTATTTGTTGTATCTAGTGATCTGAAAATTCTAACGATCGAGCAAGACTCGCTCTTTATTTTTGTTCATTTCACAATCGTTACATTCATGAATGCATATTCTGTATTTTAATCAAAACGGATAAATTTTGACACAACTCTTCCCATTTAGATTAACAGAATCATACAAATATAGAGAAATATAGAGAATAAAGTACTTCAAGGTGGTGTATTCTACATTTTTGGTAGCCTCTTTCTTCATTTTATTTTATTTTTAAGAGGTCACATGAAATGAAACTGATTTCATTGATAAGTAAGAATGTAGTAGATACCACACCCGGTTACTCGGTGGAATATAACAAGTCATGAAATTTGTCACTAGCATATCAGTCTCAACTCTCAAATCGAGTACTAGTTATCAAAGCGGATGTAGAATTTTAATTAAGGGGTCAATAACCAAATTATAATAGTTTATCTGATTCAAACTCATTAACTAATCGGGTACTAAATAAAAAAAATTAACAATTTAACATACATTTTTACCTAATAAAAATTATCAAAATAATATTTTTTTATATATTAAAAATAATAAAAAACAAAACTCAAAATAATATGTCGATGTAAAAAAAATTTCTTTACAGACTTTATATTTTACAACTTTTGCATAATTTTTTTCATTGTTTATATTAACTATTTTTTTCTCAATAAAAAATAATCAGACAATTCAGAGAAGAAAATTATTTCAAATTATATTTATATTGATTCAAAATTAAATTAATCGTAAATTCATGAGGATTAATTATCAACCGTATTTCTGTTGTCCTTTAATTTTTGTTTTTGCTTAACTGTAAAATGCAATTAATTAATCTGTAGTCCGTTCTTGAATGCATTTTTTTTCTGATTTCCTACAAATGTCGTGTTACATCAAAATTATCTACGGTATCAGCTTATTTTTATGTGCCACTACGTACACGCTCGCATCAGCTCGGAAAGAGAGATTGAGTGTAAGTACAAAATAAAAATAACAATTAGTCAAGGAATCCTTGATTGGTTCTAGTTGGTGACATTGACATACTGCATGATGCCATGATGTAAATACAAATCATTGACTTTGAATTTGAAATTTCAAATTTACCAGTTAGCAGTTACCACTTGGAAGGGTCCATTTTACCGTAAACGGTAGACCTCATTTTTGTGCAAAAGTGACTACTTTTCTTCTTCGTTTTTTTTTTTGAAGAAAAAATAACCGAGACTTTTTCTTTTTATATCTCTTATTGTTCACTATCTATTCATCTAAACAAAAATCATCATTCAACTTTCGACACAAGAAATGATCCTGAAAGTACAATCTCTTAAATTAAAAAAAAAAGTAACTCATATATGAAGATGTCGATTCATGTATTAGAATCATGATTTAGATGTTAAAGTCTAATAGTAAAGTAATAGATTTTATTTTTAGATTTTAGAATTTTAGAGTTTAGAATTTTAAAATTTAAAAGTATATTTCACAATATAAATTTAGTGTGATCATTGTTATTAAAATTATTATTATTAACATTACTATTATTACTATTATGAATGTCTGCATTATTATTAGTATTAATATTATTTTTATTATTACTAATATTATTATGGATATCTATATTATTATTATTATTATCATATCATCATCATTGTCATTGTCATTATTCTTGTCATCATTATTATCAGTATCGTTGCCATTATTACTATCATTTTTTTAACATCTGAGATCTTTATGCTTTCGGATTGAGTTTTATTTCTAATCTATCTCAATTTATTTGAGATTAAAGACGGTTGTTATCGTTGTATAACTCGAATTAGAGTATTTGATAGACTCCCCTCGACCTTTACCTTTACAAATATGTCCTAAATATTTTTTTGGCCAACTTTATTTAAAATAATATTCAAAGTGCTTATATGAAATGAACAAGCGTACATTTCAGAAATTAATGATTTGGATAATTAATGAATGTGGCAATTGTGAAGAGTGGGTGCAAGTTTTGTAACGGATAGGTGTTTATCATGTCATTGTCAATTTTGGGAAAATGCAGTTGAAAATTCAAAATAGTTGCAACGAAATGTATTTTTTCTTGATCGAAACATGTACCAACTGTCATTAGATCAAGGCCTATTTAAATTACACAAGCTCTCAAGTCATTTAATGAATAATAAGCCTCATAAATAACACCATTAATCTGGATTTTATAGTAAAAGCATAAGGTGTTTGATCTCTCTCTCTCTCTCTCTCCTTGTGGTGATCAGTTGCCAGATCTCAAGTGAATTGAATAGAATTTTCAAATATTCAACTTAAAGTCTTTGCCTGATGGTTACATGTCTTCCTTTTGATAATTCAAACTATCAAACAGGACTCTGGTAACATTCGTTGTCCCCTTCTTCTAAAGGTTTATACTATTAAGAATACAGACTCCCCATAAGAACCTCTCACCCCCTTCCAAGCTCAATTTCCCACTATATATATGCGCCACATTCTTAATACTATTTAGTTTTAATAAGCTCTGATAGGCGGTTGTAAATTTGTACCTTCTGTATGTAGAGAAGTTGGGTTTTTCTTGGACATGTCTTCCTATCCCTCCTTTTTGTATCTACATTCTGATGATACCTCAGCTAACATTACTGGTACCGCCAGCCTTTTTGAACTGGATTTGTTACAGAAGTATGATAGCTCACCTCAGAGTCCCTTTTCCTTGCCAAATAACAGTAATCAAGTGAGTGCGACTGCTGCAAGTTCATCAACAGAATGTCATACGATGTAAGAGCAATTTTATTTCAGATGTTTAATGAATGATATGAGTTGCAGCATCAATGGTCTTTTCACTGTCGCTGAGTTGCTGTAAATTGAATTGCAGGAATCTGAGTTCCAAGAAAACCTGCATGAGGCGGTTGACTTCCAGGATTGCTTTCAGGACAAAGTCGGATGTGGAAGTTTTAGATGATGGATACAGATGGAGAAAATATGGGAAGAAGATGGTGAAGACTAATTCTAATCCAAGGTAATAATCATTTCATGCAAATTAAATTATTAGCCTGTCAAATTCTCTGCACTCCGATGAGAAATCATTAGCAGCTTGGATAGATCTAATACAAGTGAAGGGAGAGTATTGGTCTAAAATGACCACAACAACAATGAAATATGTATTTATCAGACTCAGAAGCAAACACAGGCAACAGAATGTACATGCACAGTCGTAGAGAAACACTTCATACTGAAAGCAACATGTTGAAAAATGCATGCAGTTAATTGGACTGAAATTTATATTCAATTGAGAAAAGGTGCATACTTGTATGCTGTGCCAACTCTCAGGAGTGCGTACCAATACTGATGCAACCCCCACCATGCTCCTTGCTCTGTGCGCGCGCATACAGAAAAATAACCAAAAAAGAAAAAATAGTTCCTTTTAGTTTACAACATTCAAAGGTGAAATGTAAAAGAATCTAATGTCACCTGTAGGAGACGTTGTCAGCTAATGACACTGTCTGTTTTACCGTCCATTTTCCATAAATATTCGAAGGCGCCAATTTTTCCATTTATTTTCTCCCAAAAGTCAACCTGATTAGAAACAGAATGACTGACTACATCCAACATTTTTTTACCAGTAACAGTATTGACTCTATTCCATTATTCAAACAAGACAGCACCATTTATTTACTCTTCAAAATCACTGCTTTTCATAATCTATACTATTATATAAAGCATCTAAGAATTAGAGGGTTCATTTTTTGTCATGATAATTTTTTATTATACCCATTTTATCCCTCAATTAGACGGCTAATATTTATTTTTGATTAATCGAACGTATGTGATCGTGTCCATTGATCCCCTCTTTCTCTCAATTTTTTCCCTTAAATACTATTATTTTCATACTATTATTTTTTTATTTAGAAACCTTGTGCATATTTGATAAGAAATTAATGGTGATAATATATGTTAGAATAATTTACTTTTCTTTCCATAAATCTATATCTATACTATTATATAAAACATCTAAGAATTAGAGGGTCCATTTTTTGTCATGGTAATTTTTTATTATACCCATTTTATCTCTCAATTAGACGACTAATATTTATTTTTGGTTGATCGAACGTATGTGATCGCGTCCATTGATCCCTTCTTTCTCTCCATTTCTTTCCCTTAAATACAATTATTTTCATAATATTATTTTTTATTTAGAAACCTTGTGCATATTTGATAAGAAATTAATGGTGATAATATATGTTAGAATAATTTACTTTTCTTGCCATAAAAATCATGAATCATTAACTCATATTGTGTAAAAATCTCATCCAAGATTAAATATAGTATTTATTATAGGTTTTTTCTATAATTTGGTGAATTTATAATTTAATATTAGATAAATGTGAATTTTTTAATTTTATAATGTTTTAATGTTTAAATAAAAGAGTCTGCTGCAACGGACGAGTATATAGCTAGTTTGTAGAAAGGTATATCCAAGCAACAACAGTATAAACCTAATTCCTTGGTTTTGTGCGACCTGTGCAGGAATTACTACCGCTGCTCAAATGCAGGATGCAGAGTGAAGAAGATAGTTGAGAGGGCCCGAGATGACTGGGGCTACATCATAACAACTTATGAGGGCGTGCATAACCATCATGCACCTATTACTCCTTCCTCTCATCATCATTATTATAATCAAGCACCTATATAACCGAAATTAGTTTATAATACTAGTTCATGTGACTGCACAAGTTGTTGGTAGTTGAGGTATTTGATGGAATTAATAGAACGTCAGTATGTGTTATCAATTAGCACGAGTAATCTACTTCTTAGAGAGTATGATACATTTCATATTTTGTTAATATATGTAACTTTTTTTTATTATTGTAAAAGGTAATCATTCAATAAAATTAATTGAAAGAAGTCAGACGCAAACATCAGCAAGATTACGCAAAACCTTGCGACTCACATTTTGCCATATTTAGACCAGAATGCAAAATACAAGGGAGAAAATGACGTAAAATAAATATCAGATATTGTCATAATAACTTCAAGAATTGGGTGTACAAATTATAAAAACCAACAAGGCAACAACCAATGAAGTACATTGTTTCTTAGTGTGTGCGCTGATTTACAAAATTTTTAGTTGCCATATATATGACAGATGGCATTGTTTCTTTGAGTTTTCAATCCAGCTTGGCAGTAAGGTGGAGCACCGAGAAACATCTCCAAAGAAGAAAGATGGGTTCGTAAGAATGCATACACAGTCTCTGTGTTTGTTGCTGACACACGGGTCACTAAACCCGTTCCGGCCCTACACATAGCACACAGAAAGTGTCTAACTTACCTGGCTGCCTCTGAGATGATGATATGCAGATGTTTCAATAAAAAGATGCTCATGCAGTGTTTGAGCCACACTAATCTTTTTCTCTAATTGTGAAAATATAAATTGAACCAACAAGATGAAGCTGTGTCAAACAAGCAACAAACAACGACAAATTTATAGAACACCAAGAAACATCAAATATTTATAAGTTTTGCAATGCCTTTATTTTTTCTTTTTATTTGAAAATAAAACCCATCACAGTAGATAATTGTTTATAAAGAAAAATTCAGGTGTTGCTCTAACTTATATTTTTGAGAAAAAGTCCAAAACCTACTTAGTTCTTGTTCTAGTGTATGAACGATTTGGTGCAAAATAAAAGTTCAGGCATCAATAGGATTTTTTGCTTGCAGTTCTAGAACCAACATGGTCTTTTTTAAAGCTTAAGGATTAATTTTGAAACAAATGAGAGTTTAAGGGCCACTGAACAAAGATCACTGAATTGTCTATAATTTGGCAGATTAAGCTATGAATCATAAGAAGTACCGTTAATTTATTCATCAATGGTTATTATTTTTACTAATCAACCTCTCTTCTATAGTCACACCAAAAGAATTCTATCTTGATCACCCGATACTTAAAATTGAACGGTCTAAAATTATTTCAATCCATAGCATAATATCCCTTATAAATTTTCTCATCACAACTCCAAAGAGTCTGAACAGAATAGCATGGAACTAAAATAACTGAATGATCTTGACTTGATTTTGGCTTGTTTTGCACTATTGTAAACTATGGATAGAGATATACCGTGGTATCCTTTTAGAATGCAACAGGGCCTTAAAAACCAAAAACTATCCAGCACCTGCAGAACTCTTAGTTATGCATGGCTAATAAATTATTTCAACAAGATTTCTACCAGAGGGCCAAATGCACTACATGAAGCTAAGAGATCTGGTACAGTATGGTCTTGCTGACTTTCAGATTTTGCATATCGACTAAAAGAATTAGTAGGGGGCGTGGTTGTGCAGACATCATTTTCTTTACTTCTTCCTTTATTTGATTTTTGCAAGTGCTTCAGCTTTGGCCTACACAGCATGAAAAAGGAACTAAGTTCTGCAAATCCTTACTTGGAGTGCTGTCATGTACCAATTACAGTTCATCTGAGATTTGAGCTGCTTAGAAACTTTACTAAGCAAAGGTGTTAGATATACTCTATATCACGAAACAAATTCTTACCTAATTACAACAGAATATCCACTGTAGTTGGGAGATAAAGCCAACTGTTCTATAGTAAGACGGCTTAGGTCAATATGAGAAAAAGCCAACTGTTGACCACTTTTACCATTTTTCCCCCTTTTTGTTGTTGAGGACAATATGAGATAATTGGACTAATTGTAACTATCATGTCCTGAAGAAAACTAGCAAGATATAGTTTCAATGCAACTATACTCCAAACAAAATGCATATAAAAATAAAGTAATACTCAAAGAGCATTGATTATTATGTGACAAATCAGGTGCATCCCATTATCGTGATTTGAGAGCACTAATACATTTTCGTTGTCAAAATTACTATATAATATGATTTATCTGATAAGGTTGTTTCAGGCCTAAACATTAACTAATACAGCTAATGTGCTTTTTAAATACAGCAGCGGAATTGTGAGTTATCCAGTGAATATTTAGTCTAAGTTGGACCTCAATTAAATATAAAAGAAAAGTACATACAAAAAAGAAGAAGATATAGGATGATTACATTTATCGAATCAATGAAGATATGCCGATCATTGTCTAAATAAATGTTATTTGTACTTTTGTAGGAAGTAAAGTTCCACCTCTCCTCACTTTGGTATCAGCCACTTGTGATCCAATCCACAACAACCAAATTTGAACATGAAACAATTCTGAAATTTTCTTTTGGTCATACCTGGCAGTCGAGAAACAGGTGATAGGATCTGGAATCAGTGCCAGAAATGCTTCACTTCCAATTCTGGCCTACTGAACAAGACAAAGACTATCTCTTAGTAGATATTTTTTTTTTTTGAAATGTAACATTATTTTTATCATGACTGCAAATAACACACCCTACACAAATACAATATTAGCAAGTAGCAACTGGCAACCCACCATTTTGGCTTAGTTTAAGAAAGACAAAAATTCATAAGTAACCTTGAGAACACTTTCATATAAACTGTATGGATCTGGTATGGTAGGGTCCATGGTAAAAAATATAATTTGCTAAAGCATGATCAATTTATGGTTCCCGTTAGATTGGACTGTTAATAATCATAAGTGAACTAACCACACAAAACTATTCAAAAACCTTCAAAAAACATACAAGTACAATTACCTCCAGTACTTGCTCTGAGAACTTTGAACCAACAGACTTGTATACCTACTAATTTTGTATTATGTTAGAAAAAGACTAAACTTAGATCTGCGGAAATAGTGAAATAAAAACATAGCGACAAAGAGACAAAAATAAACTATTATATTTTGAGAATTTTTTTATTACTAATAACAATTACTCTCTGTAAGGTTCGAGTTCATTTTCTGAGTCTGTATGAGACTAGAGTAAATAAATGAATAATAGAATGTAATTCACTAACTATTATGTTCTTACTTTTTATCAAAAAAAATATATTCCTTAATAAATAAAAGTGTGACGCAACCTTTGTTGAAGCCTGGGTAGTAATAGAAGCAGTGCATCGATCCTCTATAGATATCTTACAGGAAATTTGATCACCCTGCAAGGCAATTCAGATCGAAAACTGAGGTTCTACAGTCAATTAGCACTAAAACAGGCTTGAAATGATATCTGACATTCAATTCACAATTCCAAACATGATGATACTGAAATAGTTTGACCATAGAAGTTAGTATCTTACAATTTATAACACGAATCTTATAATTCGATACGATACAAATGGATACATATACGAATCTATACTTTATATCTCTAAATAGAAAAATCTAAGAATCATATCTGTATCTTTTTGTATCTCGATACGATACGTATCTCAACGATACAATAATTTTAATATACATATAATTTTTCGACTCTACTTCTTCTCCTCGACTTCACACATCCTATTTGGTGATCAGAAAACCCTAGTGTGAGAGAAAAAAGGAGAAAAAAAGATAAAAAGCGACAAAAAAAAAGAAAAATATGCTAGCGATTGAGAGAGAAGAGTCAAAAACTCCAAGCACGAGACAATATGAGTGAGTAACTCTTATTTATTTTATTTATTTTATTCTCCCATGCAGGGATAGATGTATGATTGAGAATGACATGGGAGGAAGCAATAAAAGGGGATTTGAAGGAATAAATATATTCAAAAAGTTTACTTTAGATAGGAATGCTTAGAAGATGACGATTCATGTATCAGAACCATGATTTATGAGTTAAGAGTATAGTAGTAGAGTTATAAACTTTAGGTTTTTAGTTTTTCAGTTCTTAGATTTTAGAATTTTAAAATTTAGAATTAAGGATTTAAAAATATGTTTTATAATGTAAGTTTATTATACTATTTTTTTATATTATTATTAACATTACTATTATTATTAGCATCATTATCATTATTATCATATTCTCATCATCATAATCATTTTTATTTATTTATATTTTATTTATTATTCTTATTATTATTATTATTCTTTTTCATCATCATCATCATTATTATTATTATCATTGATATTTGAGATCTCTGACCTTATGTTTTCAGATTGAGTTTTATTTCTAACTTACCCCAATTTATTTAGGATTAAAGGCTTTGTTGTTGTTGTTGTTGTTGTTGTTATGCAGGGACAAATGTAGTAAGGTCCAAGGGGGATCAGTTGACCCCCTGGATTTTAATAAATATTGTTTTGGATTAAGTTATTATTCAATTAGTTAATGAGTTTGAATCTGATAAGTTATTGCAAACCGATTACCAACCCTCTTTAACTAAAATCTTACATTCGCCCATACTCCCATGTATCTCTCTCTCACAAACATGTGTAGTGTTTCTGTGAGGCAATTATATTAATTAAATTTTGAAGACTCAAATAATATAGTCAGTGCCACTAAATTATATTAATTGATTTTATTCTTGATAACAATAACATATAAGAGTATGTGTGACTAAACAAGAAGAAGACACACAATAGGCCGCATAGTGTTGTGTTATAGAAATTGTAAACAACTGTAACATAATTCAGATATTCATTATTCTTGTAGCTAACTATAATTGAGTAGTTAAGAGACTAGGAGTTGGATCTATAAATATATCCTGTACTACAAACATTAAGAGAATGAGAATTCAAATTCATTGTTTGCAATTCTCTAACAATTCTCCTTAGATATTTCTTTCACACATGTTTATTATAATTTATTTTGTAGTGATTTTATTAGCTGAAATATAATTATTTTATTTTATTCTCCTTAGATGAGTTATAATAAAACTCTGTGCTCATATATATGTGTGTGTGTATATATAGCTCACATAGTATTATACTAGTATACAACATAAATACAATAAAATGCTAAATAATTATGTTTTCAAGTGAAAAATTCATTATATATTAAATTTAATTAATATTGATTCATTTTAAGACAAGTTCAGCGTAGCTTAACGATACAATACACAATACACCGATATGATACAAAATACTACGATTCACGATATAAAATGCGATTCAACTTCTGAGTCTGACAACAATGCTGCACTATATCTAGGTTTTTTTTTAGGGTGGCACTATATCTAGCTTTGAATCAATTTCAAAATACAAGGTGCTTATCTGATGCTGAATTACACTATTTTTTAAAAGGAATTCAATTTTCTTTCAAATGGCACAACAGCTACATAATGACCCAATTTTGCTATCGAAAAATTGTACAATATAGTTTTAAATGATCTCACCGAAACAATGCCACCATTATAGGAGATAACATAGATCCATACTGCATCAAACTGGGAGAATACCACCTACGTCCTTGTTCAGCTGCACAGTGGGAATGGATATAAATGTGGTTTTTAAAATGATTTTAAACGGTGAGACAAAAATTAATTCAGAGATGAATCTTTATTTCCCAGGATGAACGGTAAATGCCGAACAGGGCCTACATGAAAAATTCAAAACTCAGGCTTCGTGTGGAAATAAAAATGCAAGATAGCGTTCTGGGTGGCATTTCAGAAATTACAGGGACCAATTCGAGAAATAAACGCTGAACCTTTTTAGGAAGGATAAGCTTGAGGGGGTATCTGAAAAAGCAGCAAGTGATGATTGATTTGGCCCGCACCTTTTCTACTATAACTTCACAGGAGCCTCTGCCATCTCTAGACTATGTGCAGCTGTGTTTTTGTGTTGTTTCGCCTCTGGGGTAGTGTATTAAAAACGAGACGGGTCGGGGCGGGACGGGTTTGTATGGGTCGGCGGATTTTGACGGGACGGGTCAACGGATTTTCACGGGACGGATTAGGACGGATCATTTTGAGGGGGTTTGACCGCGATCCGTTTTAGATATGTTGGGTCGGACGGGTCGGCGGGTCGGGACGGGTCGGGTCCAAGGATGGGACGGATCGGTGGGTTTTTTTTTTCAAAATTCAAAAATAACCCAATAAAATTCAAATAAATTCTAAAAAAATCCGAAAATTCAAAAATAATTATTAAGAATATTAAAAATATATAACTATAATATATTTTAACAAAAAAAATTTAATTTTCCCGTATTTTTTTGAATTTCCTGGGTTACCGGGTATTGGGTCGGGTTTGCACGGGTTTCCCGGGTCGGGTCGGGGAGGGTCAGGGGCGGATCGGGACAGGTCCAAAACGGATCGGGTCTAGCACGAGTTTTTTTCAAAAAATTTTGCCGTGCCCGTGCTAGACCCACCGGTTCTAACGGGTCACGGATCTGACGAGTTTGAGCACGGGTCGGGTCGGGACGGGTCACGGTCACGGTTTGAGATGCCATTTGATAACAGGCATTAGGTAACATGTTGGTTTTTTATTGAGAGATGTCATTTGATATTGCTAAAAAATATTAAAATAATATAATGAACGTTATAAATATAAAAAAAATTAATTATTACAAATTAAAAATACAACTAATTAAATAAATAATGTAACAAAAAATAAAGAATATAATAAAAAAACTAATGATAAAAAAATTATTAGATATTCATAATTACCATATGCCAATCGAAATTACCATTTTGCATCCAAATTACCATATGCCAAGGCCCATACACAACCCCACCGCTGTCCCCTCCCCTCCTTGCTAAGTATCAAGACCAATCCCTATACAACTTTTCCTTTGTAGTTTGGGTTAGCAAAAGCTCCGACTTTAGTGTATTAATAGTATGATTTTTATAATTAGGCCCCTTTGTCTCCTTGTTACTAAAATATAAACAAATTGCCGACTCACTTGATGAGAGCATCAATAGAAGCATGGGCGGATCCATGCATAATAGGGCAGCTGCCCTACGGGAAAAAGACGAATACTCTTATAATTATAAATAATTTTATGAAAAAAATAAAAAATATATTATTTTTTAAAAAAATAATTTTTATTTCTCTAAATTAAAATCTGAATCCACCCTTGAATAGAAGACGACTTACTTAGAACTATAGTAACAAATCAATGGTTCGAAAAATATTTGATGAGGTAAAAATTATGATCTAGATATAATTCGGATATAATTTAAAAAATATATTTTTTTGCAATATATATCTAATATAACAAAATGATAAAATATTTAGAAAAATAAACCTGAAATGTAAATAAATTGAGTAATATATTATTTTTCAAGCATATTTTTTGACGGATCTATTCAAAATTGATTATGAAAATATCAAAAAATTATTTGTTGTGGAGGTTAATTATTTTTTAATCAAATATACAAATATTAGAAGGTTTAAAATCATAAAAAATAAAGTTAATTTTAAATTTCAACTTCAAAGTTGAGTCTAGAGTATTGAAATGGACCGACGGTCCCGTCCGTCCGACCGACCGTGATCGTGGCCCTTGACCGAGACAGATGTGGCCGGACCGGACTGGACCGGATCAGGTGCCTACCACGGTCCGGTCCAACGGTGGGTCGGTCCTCCTTTCACCCGAAAATGGACCGTGCCGATCCGTGGACCGGACCGTGCGGGACCGTGGACCGGACCGGACCGTGTTTTCTTAATAATTTTATTTGATTTTAGTGTTCTTCAACAAAGACTAAAAAATGAAAAATAAATAACCGCTGTAAATTTTCAATTATCAATTAGTGTTTTATGTGTAGTTTTAAATAAAATAAAAATAACAATAATTATTGTAGTAAAAAAATATGTTCTAGATAACATCAAAATATAATAACTCGCCTCATTTTTAATTAAGCATGTTCATAAAAAAATTTCATTGTATTTCCAAAATTATAATTTTCTGAAATTTTATTTTTTTACAAATTTTTTTAGTACCATTAGATTTTTAAACAATTAAAAATAATAATTCAAATTAGTTAAAAATTATTATTTTTTCCAATTTATATAAAAAAAATTTGGACCGAACCGGACCGTGGACCGTCCCGTGGGGTCCGGCCCCGGAGACCAACGGTGGGACGAGTTCGGGTTTTTCAAATTTAGACCGCTTTGGACCAGATCGTGCGGACCGTGCGGGACCGTAGACCGTCCGAATTTGAACCGAACCGACCCAGACCGGACCGTCTTTAATACTCTAGTTGAGTAAGAGAAAATTCAAGCACATAGGCTGCAGCCTACTCCCCATTTCCTCATTTTTAATAAAAAAAATAAAATATGCGTGCAAATACATTCACAACTTTTGATGCAGAGAAATCTTGTTTTATCAATTTCTCCTCTGACAATCCAACGTGTATTCCAAGCAGAGAGCTGCGACGCATGTTCCAAGGAATGTTTGAAAATACAAACCACCGTATGATTTTAAATCAATCCGAATAAAACATGATTTATTTGTATTATTCGTACTATGCGCATATAATTCGTGTATTAAGTGAGTAATTCGTGAATGTTTATGATATTCATTATTTTATTCGCTAGAGATAGAAATTCGAATAATTCACGAACTACTCGTAAATTTTGTTATTATGTTTGAAACTTAGAACTATCAAATTGCTAAAGAAGAATAATTTTTTTTATTCGTCTCTTTATTGAAAAATCTCCGGTGAAGAGTTTGATTGATTTGTCTCGTCATGTATCTTCTTCTTCACTTTTATTTTAATAATGATCTATTAGTTTTTGTCATTTTTTCAATTTTTTTTTCTTCGTCAATCTTTTCGTCGTTCTTTTTTAATGAAAATGGGTTTTTGTTCGTTGATTGAGCTGTTGTGCTTTGAAATATTCAAAAATAATTTCGCATCAATTTCAATAAATTTAAATATTGATTCAAAATATAAAGTTTTATAACGTACTTAACAACTCATTATGGTTCAGTAAAAATCAAACACAATGATATTCATTACGGCTAGTTTGAATTTTTTTTCAAAAATTATCTATCTATCTATATATATATATATATATATTGGAGACAAAATCATTTAAATTATTTTAGTAGATGATTTTATTTAGAATTAATTTAATGTCGTGTTGTTTGATTTTAGATTATTTTTTTATTTTATAAATATAATCACCTCTTTTGAATGAGATTAGTCGCCTAACATTATCGAAAAAAAAGTTGCTGAAGAAGAAAGTCAATGGCGGAATGCTTTTCTGATCACTGATCGGTGCTCATTCAAGAATTGAAGGAGATCAGTGATCAAAGATCATACTAGCGTTTCTAACTTTCTAAGTCTTTTCTTTTTATTTATTCTCTTTCTATCGTTTTTTTTTTCCTTTTTTTTTCTGGGATAAATATTGATGAACTAGCAGTTCTGTGCGATCTAATAATACCGGATGTAAAGAGACCCTTTTCTTCTTTGCACTCCTGTTTTCCTTGTAACTAGTTATATATCCGCGCGTTGTAGCAATTTTTTTATTTAAACATTAAAATATTATAAAATAAAAAAAATCACATTTATCTAATATTAAATTATAAATTCACCAAATTATAGATAAAATATATAATAAAGATTATATTTAATCTTAGATGAGATTTTTGCACAATATGAGTTAATAATTCATGATTTTTATGACAAGAAAAGTAAATTATTCTAACATATATTATCACCATTAATTTCTTACCAAATATGCATAAAGTTGCTAAATAAAAAAATAAAGATTATGGAAATAATAGTATATAAGGGAAAGAAATTGAGAGAAAGAGGGGATCAATGGACGCGATCACATACGTTCGATCAAACAAAAATAAATAATCTCCATCTAATTGAGGGATAGAATGAGTATAATAAAAATTTACCATAACAAAAAATGAATCTTTCAATTTTTAGATGCTTTATATAATAGTATAGATATAGATAGGAACGGTATTCACTGACATTGAATGACAACAAAAAAATGTCTTTACCAAATCATAAATAATTTTCAGGTCATTTATCTGTGTTTTTGTTGACGAACTTCAGCAAGTAATTGTATGCAATTTCATGCTATCATATATAGGAAAGTAAGTTTTATAATGTCATATATCGGTAAATTTTGGGCGTAAACCATGAGATTCTCATTTCATAAAATATAACTTCACTCATTGCATGTGTTTGTTAGAAAATATTGGCACAAACTAAATCCAGTTAACACCTTTTACAACGCAGTGAAATAATTACATTTTATGGAAAAAATAAATTCAGAACTTCACATCGTCTTAGAGAACAGATTATTCTACAAAATGCTTCCGTTTCTTTTGTTTTTCCTATTTTTCCCCTTTTCCCTCCATCAAAAAATAAAAAATGAGGCGCTTAAGTGCACAGCACTTCAACACGATTCCAACAAACAACAAACATATGGAGTCTATGGAGAAATAAATAAAAAAATCTGAAGATTCAAAGTCCAGGTACAATTCTACGAATTACGTTCTTCAGATTCATTGATGTCAATTTGCGGGACCGGCTCCTGTTGTATGGGCTTCATATCCAGTTTTTTCTTCTCCATTTTTACTGCCTGCTTTGGCATAACATCTAAAATGAAGGTTCCGCCATTCCATATTGTGGCGGCCACCTTCAAAATTTGGAAAACTATGTGCAACCAGTATGAGAGGAAAATTGGTACTGTGAGTGCCATGGTGGCAACAGTGAAGAGGCCCTGGAATAAAATGTACATAAAAGGGCGGTTTTGATCACCTAATAACCCACTTAATCTCCACCATATGTTGTTTGCCTTTTGCGCCTTCTTAGATAGTTCCCTGATATAGAGTAAGTAAAACTTTAATATATTATTTGAAAAAATATTTAAATATGTATCAAACTTTATTCATTAAATTCTGTCCATCTCAAAACCTGGAACTTTTCCTATCAAATGTTTCATAGGAAAAAAGGAAGATTCTTGTCTAACTAGGCAATTACTGAATTACACAACCCAAACAAAATAATCCGACACAGACCTTGAAAAAGATAGAGAACTCAAACCAGAAGGCATCCAACACTCAAACTGGTTGGCAATCTGCAGTCGACCAGTACCAACTGGCTAGAGCCCAAGGGTGTCAAGTGGTAAAATTATCGGGTCACATGTTAGATTTGGTAACTGGGCATGCAGCTCTAGTCAAACCCAAGGGTACCAACTGGGCATGCAGCTCTAATGAAAAAGAAAAGGCTCAAGAAAGTAATATACAGAGATCGACCAAGTAGGTTTATCAGTGCAACTGCTATCAACCCCAATACTAGAAATCATCTTATGATATTGGATCCCGATTCCTATTCTTTTTGTAACATCCAGTAAGATAATTTACCGATAAGAAGTCATGACTTCTGGGTCCCGCAACAGCCTCTGATGGCGCAGCACATTGACAATTAGGAAGTAGAGTAATTGCCAGAGTGTATATGCAAAAAGCGGTACAAAGAAAAGCCAGGTCCATAGGTATGACCTATCTTCTATGTATGGCCAGTAAATCTTGGCTGCAGTACCTTCTGGATGCATGGCTGCAAATGTTTGTGGGTCCCACCACCGGATTGTGAAGAATACAATACCTGTGCATTTGAGTTTTTATAGATTATCAGTGCAAAATGTGGATTTGTAAAAGCACAAATCAACAACAAAAGGCACTGTGTACTGCAGCAAGTTGGCCAGGTTCTACTGCACCCACAAGTTAATAGCATTCTAGCACTATAATTAGGCATAGCCCATAAGAACTCGGTCCTTGAATCCGACCCGGCCGGTCTTTCAAAAAACCCAGCCCTCATAAGTTCGGCCCGGCCCTTTCTAATGTTGAGGGGCGGGCTTCTCAAGGGCCGGACTCAATCTTTAAAAAGCAAATCCTTCTGACCCGGCCCTTATCAAAACTTGCCCTTTCTGGCCCTTCCCAAGCCCTTTCTTTAATATCTTTGTATATTAATTACACTTAAAAATCCGAAAAAACAGAAAAAATTAAAACAAATTGCCCCAATAGAAAACCATAAATTAATACTTTTATAAAAATACAAATTAATATTAAAAAAATACTTAATCAACAAAAAGATATATATATATATATATAGAGTAGAGATACCGTGAGCTTAAGCTCACGGAGGCCTTCCGTGAGCTTAACTCAAAAAACATATTAAATCATCTCGAAATTTTAATTTATCATTCTCATTAAATTCTTTATATGAAAATCTCATGGGATGCAAAAATTTGGAGCGTTTTGAGCTTTTTAAGTTATGGTTTTTAATTTTTGAAAATCAGCTCTAAAAATAATAATAATATATTCAATACTTGAACATCATTTTAAAAAATTAAAAACGGTGACTTAAAAAGCTCAAAACATTCTAAATTTTTGCATCCCACAAGATTTTTATATAAAGAATTTAATGAGAATGATAAATTAAAATTTCGAGCTGATTTAATAAGTTTTTTGAGTTAAGCTCACGGAAGGCCTCCATGAGCTTAAGCTCACGGTATCTCCACTCTATATATATATATACCCATCGACCTTTATCCGGCCCTTACCCTGCCCTCACTCAGTCCTCTAAAAGCCCTTATCAAATCTAACCCTCTCGTAGGCTTGCAAGGCCCAACCCTCGAGAAACCCGGCCTGGCCCGGCCTTGAGGACGATGCCTAACTATAATACGCGTCTGAAGAACAAAAGATTATTACTTCTAGGCAGTGTTTTTAAATGCGACCGCATGACCCGCATATGCGTATGCAGTAACCAATCTGCATGAAAATCACTATGCAGTCCCTGCCACGCGGTCCTTCATATATATACCTTCTCTAAAGGTGCCAAGAGAAGGTGCCACAGAAGATCTGAAGACTTACTATTTCTATTGGGCTGTGTAAAACTCCAAGAAAATATTTGCTTTGGAGGAGAATCGAACCCATCTTCTTTTTATGTACAATATGCATTTATGTTTCTATATATTCTCTATGAATATATATAAAAATCCGCATACACATCTCCGCATTAAAATCCACATATACGGCCGCATCCCGCATATGCGGTATGCAGTGGCTCTCCGCATACATGGAAAATACTGAATTTTAAAACATTGCTTCTAGGTATGGATCTTATGTAAACATCACCCGACTAAATTTGGATGTTTAAAACATGGAAAAAGGCAACCACATAAGATTTTACTGGGACAAATTCACATAATAATTGAAAAACATAAAAGATTAGTGCAATCAAGTTTACCAGGCAAAAGATGGATGAGAACACTCACAAGCTTGTCAAAAGAACTAAATACAAGACTGCATCTCCAAACAATTAATGCCCATGCCAGTGGTCCCTGATCAAATTGAAATCTACCGGTCTATAAATGTTAATAGGAGAGGAAATAGAAATACAAAGAGAATAAAATTAGGTTCTTACCTCAGCAAAGGAGAAGCACACCATGAATAGTTTCTCATTCTTTGGGTAGAAGAGAAGTGTTATTAGGAAGATTGTATTTGCATAATAACAGAAGTCCTGCATAAAGTAAATATAAATAAATAAATATAAAGAAGAACACAAAAGTCAGTAATGCACGCATATGATTCATGCATGGCATATACAATGTTATGAAATGATATAGAATAACAACACCGAAACTGATTAAATCTCCATCAAAGTTTATCCATCATGATTGATTTCTAGCTGCATAATGCTCAAAAAGATAGAAGTTTAATCTCTTGCTAAATAACAGTCATATGTGAATAAATTGTCCTTTTCTTTAAAACTAGCAAAAGGACACATACAAATGACTCGTTAGCTTAGGATTGATATATGACAAACAAAATTCTCAATTAAATTTCAATTTTAATCAGGAAATGTATTATGCAGCAGACCATATATTTAAAATAAAATAGCTTACCAGAAGGTAGTAGTGCCACTTTTTGTAACGATAATATATCCATCTGAGAGGTACAAATATTACATAGAAGAAGCAATACCAATATGGAATATCCTGTGGTCCTAGGTATTAAATGAAACAAATCATTTTCAGTTTAGGAAGTAGCAAGAAATGTCATTTTTATTTAAGAGGATTGCGAAATGACATCATACTGGCTCCCAGGACGAAACAAAATGCACCAAATCCCACAACACCCAAAAAATGGGTCACCTGAAAAGGAGAAAATTTGGAAACCAACCATTCAGAATTACAGATTGAATGCAAATTCAGCAAAATTTAAAATAGGATTGAAGTCTTAAGCAGCACACAAACCTCCAGTATCATTTTTATTTTAAGAAAAAGAAGAGAAAAAGTTCTTATAAATCAACCTTAAGCTGGAAATTTTGTAAGTCACTAAAACATAACATATACGAAAAAAAATTGGAGAAATCTCCAGGTATTCCTTCAGAATTCAGACACGCACAAACACACACAGCGTGCCTAATTGGAACTACACTATACAACCTGAACCAAACTCAGGAACCTTTAGGTACTTAACATGCAGCGAAGGAGCAGGACCTTATCACACTTTAACAAAAGCACTTAAAGTGTGACTATGATAGGACACAGTACGATACTACGATAAAGAGAGAGAAATAAACAACTGCACAAAAAAAACCTTGAAAATTGTCCTTTCATGCTTCTCTGCCTCAGAAGCGATCTTCGAAGCTTGTTTCGACAATATCTCCTTAGCTTGAACCCTCTAATCGATCCCAAAAACGGAAAGAGGAGCAAAATTAGTCGAATCTAAACCAAACTTGTAGAAAACTAAAAAGAAAATCCCCCCAAATCCTCTCCTCACCTTCGACCGATCCGACATCCTTTGCCTGACTCCGTTTCCCTCTGCGTTCAAAGCTGCCTCGGCCTCAGCCTCCGCCATTTCTCTCCCCTTTTGCTTTATGATACTAAAAATTTCACCGAATTTGTAATTGTTAAATTATTCTATCTTTCCCTCTCTTTTGCTTTCCGGACGACGCGTCCGCCGAGCGTGAATAGAGAAGTTAAGAGGGAAGGGTCGAGAGGTGTAGCGGTTTTATCCTTATAAGCCCTTCAATTATTTGGTAATTTGATTGATTCGAGAAAACATTCCGTGAAAATGGTGTACAAACTGACCTTGAAAAACCGGCCGAAGCACCAGTCCTGTTAGTTGCAAGGCGTAGGGAATGCCTGGTGCATCCAATAACCACCTTCTTTGTCCGCAGGATTGTGTACACGGTTCCAGAAAAATGAAAAAAATAAAATAAAAAAGAGCCCACACTTTTTTTTTATGAAAGGCCCTTAGGCTAAAAGAGCCCACACTAAGTACACAACATATTTAATTTAGTTGCATCTTAAAGCTACTTCTTGTTTTTTTCTTTTTGAGAAACAGTTCCACGTGACATATGTTAAAGCAACTGATTTCAGAAAAAAAAACGACAAGTTAAAGCAACTGATTTCAGAAAAAACGACAAGTTAAAGCAACTGATTTCAGAAAAAAAAAGACAAGTTAAAGCAACTGATTTCAGAAAAACGGATCGCCCACAGAGTAATTAACGTTTACCTACGGGTTCCTCATAAAAAATATAAATTAACGTTGTATAATACTATAACATAATTTGTTAACTATTCAACCATTATTTCAAGGTTCCTTCCATTTCTGTGTGGATGCGTCAATGTGGGGTCCTGTTGAACTCAATGATTGCAAGGGTAGATATAAGATTTTAAAATAATAAATTTTTATATTAAAAATAATAAATAATCATATTGATAAAGAAAAATTTTCTTTATAAGACTTTATATTTTATTTTTTTTTACATAATTCTTTCATTATTCATAATATTAAATATTATTTTTTCAATAAAAAATAATCAGACAATCCAAAAGATCAGAAATTTGATTCAGGAGGTTAAATTAACAAAATATTAATCAAAAAATATTATTTTTTAAAATTCAGAAGAGTCAACTATAGTAAGCTTTAGATCAGCCCTTAGTCCCTATGATTAAACTATTGATTCACAGATTTTTTTCATTTTTAATAAAATGAAATAGATAAATGATCTGATTGGCGGGATCGAGTTTCACATTCCGCCCCGTCTTCTTTTTTTTTTTCTTTCAAACTCGTTTCTTTCATCTTTATTTGTAGGCCAAAAAATCTGGTCGCTTTAGGTGTGTTAAGATAGGAAAAAATAATAAAAATTATTCAATTCATATCTGTAGGATATTTGTATTCAAAAAATTTTAACGGATAAGAATATAATTTGACTATTACATATTCGTATTCGTCCGTTTAGCTTTTATCCATCAATATCCGACCTTACTCAAAGATATCTGATCCGATATTATTTGAATACATATTCAAAAAAATCACATTATATATGTTTTAGTTAGATTTTTAGCACACATTATAAATTTAATTAATTTTATATCTAATTTATGCTAATGTATCATATTTTTTATAATTAATATTTAATTTTTATAATTACTAATTTTATGAAAAAATAATATATAATTATTTTTTAATAATATATATAATATTTTTATTTAATATTCAAAATATATTCGTATCCGCATCTCAATTCATACTATCATATTTAGATATCTATCGAACATCTAGTTTATATCCGTATCCGAAAAATCGTAACATCTAGTTTATACCCCTGAATCACACTCTCACTCGAGCTTGAACACGTTAGCAGCAGAACTGCACGTGCATGGGACCCACTACAAATTACTGCCATATCTAGTTTGATTTATTTTTTTAATCAGTTTCACACTAAACAATGCACAATTCAATGGTTTACATGTGATAGCAACCCTTTGCTTTATAAACTTGAAAGACACAAATGTAGAAAATCAAAAGTAACAAAGTCCATTAAAATTTATAATGCGTTATCCTTGTACATCATGATGATGTATATACAACGACCATAAACTAAAGACTTTGGGTCCGTTTGGCAAATCAAGGAATAGCTTTGAAAGAATGGTAATTTTGGAAGAGTGATAGAATAGTACTTTTTTTGGAAGAGTGGTAGAAGAGTTGTATTCTTGACTATTCGGAAGAGCGAAAATATCGTTTAGCAGTTGTTACTCAGAATAGTTAAAATATGAATAATTATGATACTAATAATGATGATGATAATAATAATAGTAAAATAATAATCATAATAGTAAGATAATAATAATAAAGTAATAAAAAATAATCATAATAAATAATAATATTATAATAGTAATATAATAAAAATATAAACATATAATATAGTAATATAATAATAAAAAATTATAATTACCATCATAATTATAATAATATAATAATAAATAATCATAATTTTAATAATATAATAATCATAATCATAATCATGATAATAATAATTATAGTCATAATCATAATCATAATAATATAATCATAAAAATATAATCATAATCATAAAAATAATTATAAATAATAATAATAATAATAATATTAATCATAACTATAATCAACATATAATAATATAATACAACATAATAAAATAATAATAAAGTATTAAAAAATAATCATAATAAATAATAATATTATAATAGTAATATAATAAAAATATAAACATAATCATAATATAGTAATATAATAATAATAAAATATAATTACAATCATAATTATAATAATATAATAATAATAATAATAATAATAAGTAATCATAATTTTAATAATATAATTATAATATAATAATCATAATCATAATAATATAATAATAAAAATATAATCATAAAAATAATAATAATAATTAAAAATAATTATAATTATAATAATATAATAATAAATTAATCATCACTATAATAAACATATAATAATATAATACAACATAATAAAATAATAATAAATAATCATAATATAATAATATAATAATATAATAATAAATAATCTTGATCATAATAATATAATAATAAAATAATTATATTTATATTTATAATATAATAATATAATATTAAAATTATATTTATAATAATAATAAATAATATAATATTAAAATTATATTTATAATAATAATAAATAATATAATAATACTAATGGTAACGATAATATAATAACAATAATGATAATAATAATTTAATAATAATAATAATATAATGATAATAATAATAAATCATAATCATAATATTAATATAATAATAAATTATAATCACAAATATAATATAATAATATAATAATACTAAATCTTAATTATAATCATAATATAATAATATAATATAATATAATCAAACAATAATCGCTATTCCGACGAGAGCTAATCCGGTATTCCACCTATAAGTTGGTATACCGGATTAACACTATTCCGCACTTTTCTACTTAGTCTAAAATTCGTTTGGCAAATTAATTCATCGGAATAGCTATTCTATTCCAACTTTTTGCTATTCCATTGGGTCCAAACGGACCCTTTGAGTATATTAGTACCACAAAAGATTACACACAGAAAATCAAATTGCTACGGATTCATTGAGTTTCAAACTTGAGTCTGATTCTACAAAAATGCACTGATTATTTTATATATTTTTTATTCTATTTACTAAAAATATAAAAAAATCGAATTGATTCGTGTTAAAAAGAAAGCGGTGCTCTAATCTATTTAAAGTCCAAACAAATAAGGGATAATATTATCGTCCCCATTCTTTCATCTTTACAAATTATCTCCAACAGAGATTTTTTTTTCATTTTGACCACTAATCCACTGTACCTTTTCTTTTTTTATTCATTTTAAAAGTCAACTTTTTATTTTCAAAAAACAGATTGGATTAAAAAACTAAATAGTGTTTTATATTATCCCTCCTCCCTCGCCCATCAATCATCACTCCATCAATATGGTCCCTTGTATAGTTTAGAAATTCATTAAAAAAAAATGGAAGTTCACTGGAGATACTAATCAAATCAGATGAACAATCTTTGTTTTTTCTCTCTGTTTAATTCTTTTCTAATGATTTTAATCCAAACAGGTATGGCTTGAAGCAATTTCTTTCTTCCATTAATTTTTAATTCTTTTCTAATGATTGATTACACTACTTTTTATCATTTTTATTTGCTACTTTTCAAAATCCGCGATCAACATTTTCTATGTTGATTTTCTATTTGCTACTCATGGTTTTCTAGTCTAAACAATTTCTATCTTCTTTTTCTATTTCTAATTTTTTACTTATTGAAAATTTAAACATTTTAAAGATCAGAATTTTATTTTCTTTTTTTCCTTGGAAATAAAGAGAAAGATAAGATGAAATTGTTTAATCATTTTTTTTTCTAGGTTCATTCTATATTTTGATTTAAGATTGCAAGTTTGTAAAATCATGGTTGTTTAACAAAAGATTTTTACAGTTTTTAATAATTAATTTGAAGTAATAATATATTTGTTTTCTCCTATTGAGACTATGATTAGAAATTAGTTTACTAACATATTTAGATCTCTAATTTCATTCTTTTCTTATTTGATTTCAGTTTTAATCAATTTTGAAAATTTTATTTATAGATATATTGAATAATTTATTGCAAATTTGAAAATACAGACTTGATTCTATCAATTTTTTTTTTTTTACTGATCTTATTCATGTACACGTAAGATTCTAAATGTCAAGTGTTTCCACTCTAAACTATTAATAATAATTAAAATTAGTATAATTAGGAGGGATGACAATTATAAATAATTTTAGTAAAATTCAATTGATTTAGTTGCAGATAGCTAACTTGTCTATTGTAAATAGAAAAAGGTATCAATATAAATAACTGGCAGAACCACATACTGTACATTGGACGGTCAGCTGTCTCGGGGACTGTTATCGTAATAATTATTATAGAAAGTGTAAATAGTTATGCTCATAGTTAATAATAACTTATTGAGATGAATAATGCAATAAGCAAAATAATCTTTTATTACCTTTTATATTAACAACACATGTAAAATATAAATAGCTTCTCTAGTTAGAAAGTTTCCATTGATTAATCGTCAAACATATTATTTTGGAACATATATTATTAACTGATATCTTAAATATAAATAATAATAATATTTACTATAAATAGCGATAATACTAGAATACTTTACAATAAATCTAAATGAGTATTTATTTAGTTATAAATAATTAAGTCCACTTGTATAAATAGAATTGAAATTTTGACCAAAACAGTTATGATCAACTCTTGGGGATAATTTTGAGGACAAAAATTTGGGACAATTATCAGTCTCTAACAAATAAATAAAAGAAAAATGGTCTCTCATGTTTCTATAATTCTATTAGCACGATAACGTCAAAATTTAAAGCATCTATAATTCTATCATAAGAATATTACAAATTGTCAAATATGAAAAAAGCACAATAAAACAACATAAAATAAAATAGTTCAAGCGACACAAGAAAAAAGGCCATAAATAAAACATTACAGTGTGCATTTACAAATACAAATACAAATACAAAGTCCATATTAATAGAAACAACAAAAACTAACTCATAGTCGAAAGGTTCACAATACAAAAGCAGAACAAGTGCATTGCGCACGCATGTTTTATAAGTCTGACCATAATTAATAGGTAAATCTTAAATTTTCATATATATATATATATAATATTTAATTTTTTTAATTAAGTTTGAATACTTATAAATTTTTTATTTACATTATTTTAATCTCAGAATTTTTTTATTACTTTACATATACTTTTGAAAATTAAACTTGAACATCGGTTTGGATTTACCTTACTGTAGCTCCGTCTCAGTGTCCCATCAATCATCATGCTCACCTATGTTCATGTGGTGTGGTATGGTATGATCAGAGGCGGCGGATTCACCTTAGACGAATGGGGGTCAATTGACCCCATTAATTCCAAAAGAGTCTTTAATAATTCATTAAATTGTTATGTATTTAGATGAAACTATTAAATTATATGAAAATTGACCCCATACTTTTATAAAAAAAGTTTATTGACCCCATATAATTTATAAAAAGTATATATGAAATAACTACGATTTTACGTACAATTGAGTATTCAAATAAAATTTTCAATCGCATCACTTTTTTTTTTGAGATTTTGGACTCTTCTTTTTTCTTTTTTAGAGCTCATTTTCTATTATTTATCTTTCTCAGACATAGGGTGACAATTCTTGACCCGACCCGACACGATTCGAAAATAAATGGATCGGGTATGGGTTCAATTTTTTGACCCGAATCGGATCGGGTCGGGTTTGGGTCAACCCGATCTGAACCGGTTAATTATATTTTTTGAAGTAATTTTGTGATTTAGTACTAATTAAATCTTAAATATACACTCATTAATATTAATTATAAATTAATTAATATTTTATTGCTTAAAATTATATAAAAATAATTAATAAATATTTAATTATTTTACACGGATTGGGTCGGGTCATCCCGTGACCCATCGGGTCGGGTATGGAACACAAATTTTTGACCCGAATTTAATCGGGTTGGGTTCGGATCGAATTAATTATAATAATAAAATAATATGACCCGATCCGAACCCGACCCGACCATTAACACCCCTAGTCAAACATCACATCGTTCTATGTATTTATGTATGATTCTATTATATTTTCTATTCTTCACTTCACTTATTTCTTATGAAATCAGATACTTTCTCAAATTAACTTATAAACATATTTAAAGGCAACCTGTACCAAATGCATGCAATTACCATTGGACACATCGGCGACAGAGAATTCTGTTAGTAGATAACACCACAAACATAAGATCTTATAATGTGAGTCATTTCTTCTACTGACATATAAAATGTATGAGTTTTCGATGTGTTCAGTAGACAGTGCACGGAACCTTATATTGACGGACCACCGTCTTCTTGGTCAGAAGTTTTTTAAAAGTACTTTGTAATTATATTAATTAAAAAAATAAAAATATATATTTGTATTATTTTTTTTTAATTTTGCCTCTAAATTTTTTTTAATTTTTATCCTCCTAGACTCCGCCTCCGAATGTGTCCCATGTGAGAAATATGATATAACCCGTCTTTTCAGATTAGACTTAAAGGAATCTTCACCCGACCCGACTTGGCGTTGAATATAAAATTTCCCTAAATTAAGATTTAAACACAGGTAAATCAAGGATAATTGACAATAAGATCATTATATGAAAAAAAAGACATGTTAGTTGGCGGAGCTTACTTCAAGGAAATTATTTATTTTTTAAGTAAAATTATAGTTGAGACATATAATTGACATTCTCTAATCACCTGAGACAAATGATGAAATCTTATTAGCCCCTCCTTAATGGTGGAGACTACGCTGAGAAAGATGCATTTGTAATAAGAGGAGTAAATGCATGCTCATCTGGATTAAGCAGCTGACTGGCTGTGGAGCTTGTTGTACCGATTCCGGCTCAGATGTATTAATTAAGATAACTTTGATCAACATGTCCATTACTACGTCCTTGTCTTCTTCTCAGTCTCGCCATTATTAAATTCTGCATATTTTTAATTTTGAGTCAATATTAAAAAATAGATAATTACTATTTTTTCAATTTATTATCATTTATCTAAAATAATTATAACAAAACTATATTTAAAACTCCATCATTAAATATACATGATTTCTTCAAACTTTTAAATACAAAGAAAGAGTTAGGCTATGGTGTTACGCGTAGTTAATGATCAAATTTACTACGGACTAAAAAAATATAGATAAATCATCTTCAAATCTTAATTTGTGGGTCTCACTATTTTCTTTATATCAAAATATGATGAGATATAATTTTTTTTTTTTTCAAATTTTATAAGTATTAGTTTTGAATTTTTAAAAATGACCTAAAAAATATGTATTATTTTATTGCTATTATTGAATCATCTTAAAAAAATATCCAAAACTAATATTTAAAAAATTTGAAAAATATTTTTTTTATATCCCATCATATTTTGATATAAAGAATTTATTGAGACTCATAAATCAAGATTTAGAGATAATTTACCTATACTTTTTAGTCCGTAGCAAATTTAATTCATTAACTACGCATAACACCATAGTCTAACTCACAAAGAAAGAGTTAGGTTATGGTGCTACACGTAGTTAATGATCAAATTTGCTACGGATTAAAAAATATAGTTAAATCATTTTCAAATCTTAATTTATGGGTCTTAATAAATTCTTTATATCAAAATATGATGAGATATCTATTTTTCAAATTTTGTAAGTATTAATTTTTCGAACAATTTCTTTCTGCCCGTATGCTGCCCGTAACATCTTTTACTAGCTCAACGAGGCAATTTTTTTTTAATATATAGGAGTTAACATACACACATAATTTACAAATAAACATAATCAACTTTATTTGTAATTATGCATTAGAAATTATACATCATCGGACCAAATATTATGTTGAACTGTTGAAAATATTTCATTTTTTAACACACATCACTACAAAAAAAAAAGTTTCTGAATTAATAGTAACCTAAATCCCTTTATGTCTTCCGAATGCGCGGTGAATGAGTATCTTCTAGAGTACTTTACGGTAAAATAACTGTCTTAAGTCATTATGACCGGTCCGAACTCAATTTCCACCTTTAAATTTACAAGGTCCACTTAAATTCAGACATTTTATCTAGTAAAGTGATGTGAATTCACACACGATTCGCTACAACTCAAAATTGACGTCGTTAAATTTGCATTAAGATACATGCTTCGTTAATCTCAAAAATCCCCATAAATGATATTAGCACGCGATCACGCTGCAAGCGTAAAGTGTATTAGAGGATGAGTTTCCCACAAATATGTTACAATTTCATACTACAAAAATAATATTTTTAAGGTAAAATTGGGTATATACCTCTCAACATATTTCAATTTAGATATTTACCTCTCCAAACTTGAAAATTTGATATTTATCCTTTAAAATATCAAAATCTTATATATTTACCTAAAATTACTATTATCCTCATAAAAATCAAATTAACAATTAATTAAATTTATAAAATGATAAAATATTCCTCAATCAGTAAACATTTCATTGAGAGCTAGCAAACTTTAATTTATCTTTACCATTTAATCAAGTAAATAGTACGAATTTCAAATTTTAATTTCCTCAAACTCTCAAATCAGAAACTCTCAACAAACACATATATTTTTCTTCACAGTCAAGATCTAGAAGATCCAGTCACATATGTCTTCGGAAGGTTGCTGGAGCTTGATTAGTTTTTTTAGGGAGGCTAATGATTGTGTCGAAGGTTGCTAATTATCCTTTTCGAGTTCGTGAAATTCATGAGAAAGTAAATGATAAGATTATTTAAAGAGACTGTTGTAGATTTAAGTAAATAGCGGGAATAAAAAGAAAGATATTTTTATTCTATTATAAATTAATTTCTATGAGAACAATAATAATTATGGGTAAATATCCAAGATTTTAATATTTTAGGAGATAAATATCCAATTTTTAAGTTTGAAGGGATAAATATTCAAATTGAAATATATTGAGAGATATATACTCAATTCTGTTTATTTTTAAATTAAGATGAATAGTAAACCCTAAATATATACTATACAAAAATCACTACGGATCTAAACATACGTTTGCTTACACAATGAACGAAAATTTTCACAGTGATATTTTATATTAACATAAATTCAAATATTACAACAACAGTCTCTTTTCAATTTTACAAATCAAAATACTCAAAATTGAATAAAGAGTACCGTGATAGAAGAAGAGGAAGAGGTGGACAAGATCAAATCCATTGATTTTGGACAACGGAGGATGCTATTGCTAGCGCCGGATTTGTCTACAGCTTCGCAAAAAAGTAGGGAGAGAAACAGAGCAAAGCGGCGAAGAGGAGAGGAGGGGAGAGGAAACCCTAGTGCGATATTTGATGTACAAGGTCCCCTAGATAAACGGGCGTACCATGGATGTATGCTAGAAAACCAGGCTTAACTCACGCAGCAAATAAACGGCTGTAGCGAGCTCTACATCAGATCTAGCGGCTGACAGTGTGCAAGTACAGAAGCATCTCTCTTACTCTATTCACCTTTTCTGCTGCTGGTGTATACCAGACTCTTAGTTGTTCATACCAGTAAAGTGACCTCTTGTGCTGTATGAAATTCTAGAGATTTAAACAAGAACTTATCTAGTACAGCAGTGCCAAAAGTAACTTGTGCGGTGTAAATCTCTATTACTATAATGCTTGGAATGACCTGAGCAAAACTTAGTTCCGTCTACAACAATTTAACCGTGTGCAAATGAACACCGACTGACCAAATTTGTGGATAAAAATAAGTTCTTGGCATTTAGTACACCGATTTACTGGTACCAGTGTTGTAATGTGGTACAGAACTTGTAATTGAGGAGGACATGTCATACAAACAAGACCTTTGACCAATTGTATTTTCACAAATAGATCTTAAATACTTCTGGCCCAAGTAGAAGTAATTTACTGTTACTATAAATTAATATTTGGTAAATATAATGTAATGGGTATTTAGATATTTAGTCCATGAAGCAGGTAGTGCTGAAAGATGAATCATTTATATTAGAGGCGAAATCCAGAAATACCGATGGAGATTAGCTTTTCGGTTCAAGTTGTCAGCCATCTTGTTCATACAAAGAGAATCAAGCAGTGTAAGGATTTACCAATTACAATACTTTATTTAGCTTGTCTTGTATTTGTCATAGGGTATTGTGAATTGTAATGTGATCAAATTTTTTGTTCCACTAATTGTGCCTGTGTAGCAATAATGATTTTCATACAAAGAGAATCTAGCAATTATAATGTTCTGAAATTCAATAGTCCTGACTTCTTGCAAGTAGGAGTGACACCTCTGAGACATGTCAGTTACCTTGTGGGACTTGTTAACTATTAATAGACATATACAAGCACCAACTCGTTATAGTGTGTCAACTTGTGATGCTTGGCAGCCGGCCTGGCGACATGATGTGTCAGTATGAAGGTGATAGGATCAATTTGTGACAAAAATCTGTGCCATTTGCTTAAACAGCTAAACATCAGTGTTGACCTGTGAATATTCAATTGTCAATTTGCAACCTTGAATATTTTTAAATCCTTAACTGAGCAAACAAGGTTTTCACTTCATTGCTGATTGAGGCTGTCCAGTTTGTAACATATGGGCCAAATCTAGTAGTGGAGATCCACTGATTTCCGTGCAACTACAGAGGAACCCAAATCTTATTTTCTTTTAGCAAAAAAAGTGAGTTAATAAGAAACTAGCGATTTTCTTATTTCTTTTAGTAAAAAAAAACAATTAATAAGAAAATAATTCTTTTCTTGTTTTCTTTTCTTTTAGCAAAAAAAAAAAAAAATTAATAAAAAATAGTGATTTTTTTATTGTATTTTAGCCAAAAAAGCAAATTCATAGAAAAATAGTGATTTTTTTGTCTCGTACCGGTTGTTTCTAGTGTACACGTTGAAGTGGTTAAACAACTCTTTAATACTCGATGGTTAATTTGATTTTAATTCCTAATAAATTATTAGACATGACTTGTATGATGATGGATGTTCCTGGAATGTTCTTTCTTTGTTTGTGTGTGGACATGTTGCATATGACGGCAAAAGATATTGTTGTTTCAATATTATCCTCAAATGAGTTTGAAATATCATATGAACATAATTCTTTTTTGTGTATGTTTGAAAAGCTACGCCGACGGGCGACGGCTGACCTGAGAGCCTTTCGAGTCTAAACACCTCATATTATAGATTTATAGACTTAGTCCCAAAGCACTAGCTGTGTATTGTATTTTTTAACGATAAAATCGACCAACTTGTGCAAGCAATGCAAAATTATAATTATCGACATTTTCAAAGAAAAAAATAAATCGTTTAAAACGCATAATCCTCATCAAGAATAAACAAATATATATCCTCTGAAGAATAACAAAATTCCTGATGCTCGTATCGCTTAATTGGAAACTTCCAGGTAATTACATACAGAAAATATTCTAAGCAACTTCATTTATATTCATACGTGCAAGTCTTGCATCAATGTTTTTTTCTTTTTGATCTCCTTCTTCTTTGCAATTTTCAAATCATGGAAGACTCAAGATTAGCATCTGATGTGAGACCCGGTGTTCTCAAGGCCGATTGCTCGTTCGCATGGCTGCCTTATCTCGGCCTCGCATTTCTCCTATTCAATTCTTGCGTTGTCATTTATCGATCCCGGGATGATCCTTGGTCCATTGCATACATTCTTGTGTCATTAATTGATCTCGTTGTTCTGTTTTGCATCCTCCGAGTGTTCGAACAGACCCCGTGGGATTCTTCTCTAAGAGGTAAATTGAAAGCTGCAGTCTGGTTTTTGACAACTCTGCTTACCATCATGTTTTCTTACCGGATCGGTGATGTTTTCCCTCCCAGAATTGCTATACTGACTTGGACCTTGGCTGTAGCTACTATACTAGGCGGCTATTATGCATTCTTCGTGTACAAGCAATCCGGTGATCATCGGATTGTTGGTACCGGAGATGAGGAGAGTCGATGAAGGACAAGAGGACTATACATGTATTAAGCTTGTCCATGTTGGCTTAATTTGTTTGGTGATTGAAATTAATTAAGACTATACACCCGGGAAAGAAGCAGTATCAACTCTTTCTATTATGCGTGTATTCTCTGAGTATAATTTTGGACCTTTTGTACCCGATCACATTACTTAGCTCGGGAAAGGGTGGAGAGATTCGTTTTGTGACTTTGTCCATTTACACTTTTGTCATGTGTTATGTAATGTTATTTTATGATTAAAATACTTTATTGGATTTTGATTGTTATATTTTTGTTTTTCAATTTTTCAATTTTTTTTTCCAATGTGGATTTGTTTTATCAATTACAACTTGAATAGTTCATGAAAGCCAGTACCACTTTTGTCTTTTTAGATATAGCCTCGAACCAAAAAAAAATAAGAATTTCAGTCGGGAGTTGAGACATATAGTAAAAATCTAAACTAAAAAATAATGACGTAATTAATGAATTTTGAGTACAAAATAAAACAGCTAAGCAGGATGAGCTTATAGCGTACAACAAAAACAAGAGCAAAAGATAATTAAGTAATTCCGAAAAAATATTTAAAGAAAAAATTAATTCACAATTAATTATTTAAAGAGTGAAGCTATAGTAACAGATAGCTCAGTGCTATAGATCAATTCCTCCATTAATTTTCGAAGTCTAGATGGATCAATCGAATCACTAAAAATGATCCCCATATGTCAATGTTTTCCTAAAACAAATTTTATATATTTTAAAAAATATTTGTACTATATTTTCAGATAGGTATTTTTTTTTAATTTTGACGATTCGTAACACTACTAGAATTTGCCGTATTAGCATCCGTATGAATTTTAGTAGTGTATATAAATAGTGATTTACATGAGTACACTAATACACGTTAGTGAACTTAATTTTGAATTATATTTGTGTGTAGACTCATATATTACGACAGTAATATTGAAGACAATGACGTGCATACACACTACTGTCATGACGTATGAGTCTATACAAATATAGTTCAAAATGAAATTCACTAGCATGCATATTAATATACTCACACTACTAAAATTCATACGCAAATTAATTATTTTTTTAACTATTTAAAAATAATAATAAACGATTTTGAAAATTATAAAATTTGGTTAATAAGAACATTTGATATAGAGTATTAAAATTTGGATTTTGTCGACTACTCATCCCTGACGTGTCCGATATATGATCCAGCTCATCTAAACTTTATATGTACGACGCTGACCTACATATTGACATGTATTGACTCATTTCGAATAGACAATTGACCTACATCTTGTGTGTACCTCTAAATAATGGTTTCCTTTGGACAGATTGTTTTGTTTGTGCCTTTTTTTGCTTTCGAGCTGGTCCCGTCTACTATAGTTTACTTTCCATGCAAGATAACTATCCCAAAAGCCAACACTAACAAAGTAATTTCCGCGCAGTTTCTCAAAAATCTTAGAATAAATGTAGAAATTTTTGATGTTGGAAATTTTCGATGGTTGTTTTTTCACAGATTCTGAATTTAATAATGACTTTTAAATCCCTTTAACAACGGTTTTTCAACTGTTATTAAAAGGGAATTAAAAAAAATATAAACAATCATTGTTAAAAATGCGTTGTTAAAATTATTTTTGGAAGATATTTAATAACGGTTCTTAACTAATAACCGTTGTTAAAGGGTCATTTAACGACGGTTATTAAATGAAAATCATGATTAAAGAGTCCTTTAACAACGGTTCTTAAATAAAAACCGTTGTTAAAGGTTCCTTTAATAACGATTCTTAAATAAAAACCATAGTTAAAGGGTACCTTAGCAATAGTTATTTATTAAATTAAAAAACCTTTAGTAACGGTTTTTAACTAATAATTATTGCTAAATGACCCTTTAGCAACGGTTATTTTAAAAACCGTTGCTAAAGGTATTTTTTTTTAAATTTAACTTTCTTTAAAAGTTATGAGTCAGATTGATATTGAGTCATATTGATTAACAGTAAACAATAAATATGAAGTCATATTAATTAGATAAGAATAAATATTGTTATATATTATTCATTCAATAATTAATATGAAAGAAACATAATTATTCATCAAATGAAAAAATATTTACTCAAAAAATGCATACATCTTACTCATACAAAATATGAAAACTTATACAATTTCTAAGAAAAAACAGAAAAAAAAAAACAGAAAAGAACGGAAAAAAACTCCAAATGGTTTTTTTATCCCGAAAATGACAGTAACGACATAAGTATTAACCTTGTAGATCTTATCATTAGCTTTCTGTGGCCGCATAGAACTCCTCAATCGGAGTTTTCTATCAAAAATTATGACCGTTTGAAGTTGAGATGGTCAGATTTCGATTTTTATTTCTTCTATGTCTCTTCTCTCTTCTTTCTTTCTTTCTTATTTCTCTCTCTCATCTCTCTTTTTATATATGAAAACAGATGAAAAATGGTTGATAATCCGTGAGATTTCAGTTTTTAAATTTTTAATTTTGGAATGTTGGATTATAATTAACGAACGGTGAGATGAGCAATCTGTGGGAGCAAATGTTATTGGTTGGAGCAAAAAAATAAATATCAGAGCAAATGTCAGATCCAAAAAAGCAACATAATCATTTAGCAAATGTTCTAAGTCAGAACCGTTGTTAAAGGTATGTTTAACAACGGTTCCTTCAAGAAAACGTTGCTAAATGATTTTGCTGTTTTTTTGGGTTATGGGAGTCTATTTTAACAATATTTTTTTATTATAAACTATTGTTAAAAAAGTTCTCAATATTACAATGATGCCGCCGAGTCATTTAGCAATGGATTTTATATATAACTGTTGTTAAATGAGTGTTGTCAACTGTGTTTTATCAATATTGAAAGTCAAATAAGTTAGATTTTTATTTCTATCTAGAAATTTAAATGTGGACAATCTTTTGTCAATGATAAAAGTCAGGTAGCTTAGATTTTTCATCTTTTATCTAATATATATATATATATATATATGCCCACTTTTTTATGCCAATTAAATAATTGATTATGGATAATCTATTATGAGTTTTGACGGAAATCACTATGTATCAATTTTGACAGATGTCTTAAATTTTAAGAATTATCTAGTGTACAGTCCTCTGAACATAAAATTAAATTATCATTTGCTTGAATATAATGACCGCTATTTTGTACCGAAATAAATATGCATTTATTTTCTTAATTAAACTTCTAAACTAACTATTTAAACAACTCTAAAATATAAGAGAAGGGCATCAAGTGTGATTAGTGTTAGTAGTATCCGACGCCATCAACTTATTTTCTAATTTATATTTGAAAATTTAATACTTAAATTTTAGATCAAAACTATTAATCTTGTTCATTTCTATGATATATGTATGTTTGTTAAATCAAATGATAATAAAATGAATATAGCTAGTTAACTATGACTGATTAATTTTTATATATTTATTTTGTATCATTTGATCTAGTATTAAATAATCTTCAGAAATTATGAAATTTAATAAATATACATCTATCATAAAATGAGCAAAAATCATTTGTCTAGATTCAAAATTTGAATACTAAAATTAAAAAATAAATTAAAACATAAGTTTATAACATCAGATATCACTAAAAACTAGTGGCACACATGATCTGTTCTTAAAATATAAATACATGCGCGCAGATCTGTCTGAAACAAAATGAATAATCAAAATTAAGATACTTTCATTATTTGTAGTTTACTAGAGTACATTCCAGGATACTGCACAATTGGACATATCAAGGAAATTTCCCTGCCAGCTGTTTTCTTCTCGATTTTTTTTTCCTTTTGCTAAAGTTATACAATATTATTAATATATAAAAGCAAAAAAAGAGCATTTATTGGCTATAGCAGATGTTAACCTGATAAGCACGCTGATAGGATTATGATCCTGACTCCCTTTATTGGAGGGCGGAACCAAAAATTTGACAAAGAGGGAGGTAAATAATAAATTTTATTTTTTTAAGGGAGGCCAAAGAGTATTTATATTTAAAAATATATAAAATATAATTTTTCATTTCTTAGGGGGTCTGCCCCTTTTGCTTACCTTTAGTTCCGCCCCTGCTTTATTGTACGGTATAAAATTCAAAAGTATAGAATGTGAAAGTGTCGTTCTGATATATTTTAATTTTGAAAGTTAATGATAGAGTTATATTTTTAAAATTTTAATTAAATACTAAAGGAAGCCGAACATTTACAGCTCTGAGATATTTCTTGTGCAAGACTCACAAAACTTGTATAAACTCATTGAGGAATCATCTTGAATCACTCTTGAGCTGTATATCTCGAGCACGCAAACACTTACTATCATAAATGTATTGTAACTCACAGCTGTTACACATGGTTGAAGCCACGAACTGACTTAATTACTTCATGATTTCACTCATAATGTCTCATTAACTCACGTTAATAAGCTCAATTTATATTTTTTCTTCTATATAAAACTCTGTTAAAAATAGTGAAAGAAAATTTTCATTCTCACATACATACAAAGTATATAACTATATAGATCATAATAGATTTCACGCATAAATATACATACTTAAACCCTTGCTCTTTGCATCCTACATACGATCTGAACTTCTAGCACATGACGTACGCGCAAACGAAATACCTATTCCACCATGCTTGTGCTATTTTTCCAGGTTAAGGAAGTTTCGGTGCTCCCTTTCCTACTTTTAGGGTTAGTTTGGAAAATCAAAGAATAAGCTTGGAAAAGTAGTAATTTTGGAAGAGTGATAGAATAGTGTATTTTTAGAAAAGTGGTAGAAGAATGATATTCTTAACTATTCGAAAGAGTAAAAATATCGTTTGGCAGTTGTGTTAATCAGAATAGTTAAAATATGAATAATTATGATATTAACAATGATGATGATGATAATAATAACAAAATAATAATAATAATAATAATAATAATAATAGTAATAATAATAATGATAATATAATAACAATAATAATGATCATAATTCATAATCTTAATCATAATAAATAATAATATTCATAATTATAATCATAATAATATAATAGAAATATAAACATAATCATAATATAATAATATAATAATAAAAAATATAATTTTAATCATAATCATAATAATATAATAATAAATAATCATAATTCTAATAATATAATAATAATTTTAATAATATAATAATAATATAATAATAATATAATAATAATATAATAATACAATACAACACAATCAAATAATAATAAAATAATAATCATAATCATGACAATAATAATCATAATAATATAATAAGAAAAAATATAATTATAATCATAATATAATAATAATTAATTATAATCATAATCATAATATAATAATAATAATAATAATAATAATAATAATAATAATAATAATAAATAATTGTAATCATATTAATATAATTATAATATAATCATAGCTATAATGATAATATAATAATAAGTAATAATAATTATAGTCATAATCATAATAATATAATAATAACAATAATTATTGTAATAATATAATATAATATAATAATAATAATAATAATAATAATAATAATAATAATAATAATAATAATAATATAATCATCATAATATTATTAATTTAATAATAAATCATAATCATAATAATAATATAAAAATAAATCATAATTATAATTATAATCATAATATAATAATATAATATAACATAATCAAATAATAATAGCTATTTCAACGAGAGCTAATCCGGTATACCACCTATAACTCTATATACCGGATTAGCACTCTTCTACTTAGTTTAAAATTTGTTTGACAAATTAATTCTTCGAAATAACTATTTTTATTTTAACTTTTACTATTTGTTCAAGTGCAAAACAAACCCTTAACGAATTGGAATTTGAAAAATCTCTACAAAAATTAAATAAAATGTCAGATCAGACTACAACATCAAAAAATGTTGGAGGGGACTTGACTAAATGAGATTTTGACAGAGCGAAATACCTCACTTGTCACATCTTTCCAAAATTGGTGAATGAATGGAGGAGTCAGGAATCATCTAAACTTCAATATGTGGGGGATATCCATGTATATTCCATCGCATATTACATGAGTAACATGCCCATTTGTTTATGTCAATTACAATAATTGATTATGGATAATCTGTCATGAGTTTTGACAGAAATCATCATGTAGTAATTTTAACAGATGTCTTAAATTTTCAGAATTATCTAGCTAGACAGTCCTATGAACATAAAATTAAATTATCATTTGCTTGAATACAATGATCGCTATTTTGTACCGAAATAAATATACATTTATTGTCTTAATTAAACTTCTAAATTCACTATTTAAACAACCCTAATATATAAGAGAATGGCATTAAATGCCACTAATTTTAGTAGTATCCGATGTCACCAACTTATTTTTTAATTTATATTTTAAAATTTAATATTTAAATTTCAGATCCAAAATTTAATACTTAAATTTCTAGATGTATGTTTGTAAAATTTCATCATTTTTGAAGATCATTTATGCTAGATAAAGACTGGTGCGGCTGGACGGGACATTTACTTTCTCTCTCGAGTTAACCAAACAAAGAGTTTGGAAGGCCCACAAGTTAAACTCACAGTAAGAACTATTCTAGTAAAGGTGGGGATCAGTTGACAATGGATTAACTTGAGGATCTTAACAATGATCTTTTTAAAAATAGATTTTTTTTTAAATAGAAAAACATTGATAGATGTGTTTTTTTTTTATCTATAGATTGAAAGTCATTCAAATTTTATGTAATTTTATTATTGTTTGATAGTCCATCAAAGACTGTTAAATTGAAACTATTACAAATAACATAAAAAATTGATAGTTTTGATATACTATCAAATGATAATGAAATTTAAATGATCATCAATCTATAGGTAGAAGAACACAGTTATAAACTTTGTTTTTCATTTTTAATTTTTTTTCATATTCATTAAGAAAATCATTATCAAAATTATCAAGTTAACACATTGTCAACCAATCCCCACCCTTCTAGTAATCCTCTGCGGCCTCTATTTCCTCTAGTAGAGGGTGGATTACTTGCTTTACTTGGTCATATATTCTTACTTGCAGAGTGGTAGAAAAAATACATTTCTTTGAGTAGTACATCCTTGTACCTACTGATGGAGTAAAAAATGAATTCTAGAAGAAAAAAACTCATACAGAAACAGTAGTTTAGATTAGATAAAATGGTAATAAAATGAATGAATTTAGTTAATTATGACTTATTAATTTTATTATTATTTGATCTAATATAAAATGATCTTCAGAAATCATGAAATTTAATGGCATTACATCTATCATAAAAATGAGCAAAGATCAACTGTTTAATTCAAAATTTAAATATTAAATTGTGAAACATAAATTAAAATATAAATTTATGACATCAGATGTCACTAAAAACTAATCAAACTTGATCCCTTCTTAAAGTATACATACACACGGATCTGCCTGAAACAAAATGAATAATCAAAATTAAGATACCTTCACTATTTGTAGTTTACTGAGTACATAGTTCCTTTCCATGACACTGCACAATTGAAAATATCAAGGAAATTTTCCTGCATGCTGTTTTCTTCTTGATTTTTTTCTTTTGCTAAAGTTATACTATATATAAACAAAAAAAATGCATTGTATAACCTGACAAACACGCTGATAGTATTATGATCCCGAGTTCTCTAATTGCACGATATAGAATCTAAAAATGTCATTTCGATATATTTTGATTTTGAGGGGTAATAATAAAACTGTATTTATAAAGGCCCAATTAACTACTAATGGAGACCGAACACTTACAGCTCTTAGACATTCTTGGGCAAACATCACGAAGCCTGTGAATCATCTTGAATTACTCTCAAGTGTATATTCCATAGCATATTACATGAGTAACATGACAAAGTGGGGAGGTTCAAAGCACTCTGAACCAAAAAAATTGTTCAAAGTTTCTAAAATCATTGATTTATTTTTAATAAAATTTAAGTTCAAAATTCATACTTTTAATAATCATTACGAATCTCGATATAAAATTAACAATTCTAAAAGGCTTTGAATAAATTTTTTGATTCAAAATGCTTTGAACCTCCCCACTTCCGACTCGAGATGTCATGCATACTAGTAGTTACGCTCTTTCTTTGTACATTAGAAAACTTTACTGGTATTGTCAAGCGTACCTCAGATATTTCTTATGACAATCTTTATTTCAATTTTTTTTTTCAAATATTACTTGATATGCACTTCCAAAACTGAATAACAGTATAATCATGAAAGCTCTCTATTCACACCATACAACTACGAGATACCAAGTTACTTTAGAACTGGGAACTGCTAAAAAAAAATGAAATGCATGTAGTAGGCACATCAAGCCATATATTCAAACTAGAAACCTGTTCAAATACTGTTAATATATCTAAACTACGAACTTGCATATCAGCAAAGCAACCTAAACAACTACATCTCAATACAGTCCCTACCACCCACCCACCCACCCCAAAAAAAAAATATAAATAAAAATTCAATTACCATTCCCACCCAAATGCTCCTCTACAAAATCCTTCATCCAAGCCACCTTCTCACTTCTATTGTATGAAATAAAACAAGCTCCATCCAGACTGTTTCCAACCAAAAATCGTTGAGCCTTTCTCAGAGCTCGAGATGAGAATTCGCTTTGAATTGTTCTGAGTTCAGCCATAATGTCTTTTGCAAACCTAATTGTTTTATCAGTTGATAGTTCTTTTAACGCCACAGCCATGTGACCAACAAAATTTGTCAGATTTTGTTGTGTTTGATTGGGTTGCTTTCTCTTCCTTGACCCGCTTGAAGTTCCTGATTGCTGCTCGGCTTCATCATTTACAGCTAAATTAGCTTCAACTAAGTTGATAGAAATTGGAGTTATAGGTTGGGGTTCATCCTGATCTTCTTTATCTTCATTTGTGTACAAATTAACACCAGATAATTTGTTTGCAGCTACATCAAGTTCACCTGAGTTAACCACTTTACAATCGTTGGCGTAAATAATTTCCAGTTGAGAGAACATTTTGATGGGCTTGTTGATAAAAAGGTCGTCACCTGGATGAGTCTACAAGCAGTAAATCATAACTCAAATTCTGGTATTATCAAACAGGATGTGAAATCTAAACTAAAAGCACCTTCATGATCCAACCCAACAAATCAAAACCAAGGATGACAAAAAGAACCAAAAAGAAGAAAGAATAACATAGAAGGAACATGTACAAATGTGTGGTAGGTAGCTTTAATATTATCTGGACAAAGATGCCCTGATTCCAATGTACAAGTTCTGATTCGCTTCTTGTGCAAGAGCTGCCAAATTGTATTATGGTAATTAAGGCTTGAAAAGACAACCCCGGGGCTATACTGTTACTATTCTTTCAAGAATTTTACTCATACTTCTTGTAAGGTTCTGTTAACAGTATACATACCTGAACATGCCTCTGGTACTCCTCCTCCCCCATCTCAAGTGTATTGGTGTCTGGATGTAATGTAACTCCACTCAAACTCTTAATAAACTGAATCCTCTTCCACCATCTTCTGACTGTTTTGAGGTGGTTTTGTACATTAGAGAACATCATCTTTTTACCAAAATTTTCATTTAAGGCATGCACTGCTCTATTGAGAACACTTGCCTTAAACCCAGTCGACCCCTTGTTACCTCTTCGAGCTTCCTCCGCCAAATAGTTCAATAAAAATTCTGTCAGCTCAGAATTCCATCTCATATTATGACTTATCTTAGAATTCACATAGCTTGCTGTCCTCTCAACCTTCATTGTGATAAACAAGTTGGATCAATAATTGAGTTAACATGTAACAATTTAATACCTTCGTTTTTGTTTTTTTTTCACCCTGGGGAAATCTAGTTGATCATTTCACAAGATTTTCAAATAACATCAAGGTTCTAAAGTGCCCCCAATACATATACATTAATAGGGATTTTATCAAACCCCAAAATTGTTTGAACAATATTTGCACAAGTATGATTGGTTGTTAATAACTTCAAAATATCTAGACCGGATTCCGAAAATTTTAAAAGCAGGTGCTTTAGCAATTAATATTACAAAAAAAAATAATCTTACATGATTTACAATATTTTCCTCTGTTTGTCCCAATTTCTTTTTGTTTCTTGATCTCCTAGATGTTATTTCATTATCACCATTACAATTACCATCACCAACGGCATCACTATCATCATCACAATCACAATCAAAGTTGGTCAACAGTGGTGCATCATCCTCATCAACCCCTATATCATCACCATCTAAGTTAGCATCCGGGGAGGAAGCCTCACATGGATCATAGGTAGCCTTACTAGTTTCTAATTCAACTATATGGTCATTGCCACAAACAATCTCCATCTCTGTGTAATGTTTTATTGGCCTGTTAATGAATTTATCATCTCCTGGGTGTTCCTGCAATTAATTTTGAAGCATAATTTTGAATTGGTAAATTAGACCAAAAAAGGAAGAAGTATGATTCTAAACTTTTTAGTCTGTTATGTATGAACATATGTTTTGCACTTATTAGTATTTTAGCCAACTTTGGCATTTCATCCTGGGGCAGCAACCATTGCTTGCTCCTTGAAAATTCATAATTAAGATCTTTGTCAGCAAAATTCTTGTTTATAGAAAATTTTCCCAAGCTAATGAAATATATTTTAAATCGAGCATATTTTGAACAGAATAATAGTATTTGAGACCAAGATGTTACAAACCAGGATGGTCACAACCAAACCAAAAAAAAAAAAAAAAAAAAAAAAAAAAAAGTTGAAACTTCAAATGAGCAAAACAGGAGACTGACAATGCTTAAAAGATAGTTTTTTAATAAATAAACAAAGAATGTTAACAAAATGTCTGAGTAATTTACCAGAGCAGTACCTCAATGTACTTCATATACTCCTCAAGTCCCATCTGAAGTGTATTTGTATCTGAATTGAAAACGACCCCACTATTTTTCTTGATTCTTTCAATAGCACTCCAATACTTCTTAAGAGTTTTAAGATGATTTTGCACATGACATGACGTCATCGTCTTGCCAAACTTTTTACTAACAGCCTCAGCTGCATTATTCAGAGCTATTGCTTTAAACCCGTTTGAGCCCTTGTGACCTGCTTTAATCTCTCCTACCAGATGAGTCAATAGGAAATTACTCATTACAGAGCTCCACCTTTCTTGATGTAGCTTTCTTCTTCTTGGCATGTCTTCTAACTCCTGCAATTATACATAGTTGCAATATATAATGGTTTGTTTTTGCAAATTATACCAAATATTTTGTCCTGAAACTGCAAATAACATCCCACATTTCCCGCAATATATAACATCTACCATTACTATGCATCTGTTTGATATTTCTGAAGTTAAAAAACTGAACACTGAAACATTATTATATTATATTTATTAGCTTCTGGGTTGGCAGGAACCAACCTACAAAGTAATTTGGTGCTAATGATCCATAAAGTATAATGGACCATTAAGTCATGTCTTGTTACTTAATTCTCATAGTTCAAATCAACTTCTTTTCATTTGCATCTAACATTAAATGTTGAATGTTACTTGAAAAAGAAAAAAAATCATTAAGTGATATGTGATCATAAAATATTTGGACAGGGATCCCTTGACAATTATTTATTTTGACAACATTGACAATGAATTTTAGATAAATTCATAAAAAATCTTAAAAAAATGAAAAACTTTTACAAAACATATTCTTTAACTTATAGATTGATTGTGTTTCAAGTTTCATGTAATTTAAGTATCATTTGATATTCCATCAAAGTTCATTAAATTTAAACCATTATAATTGTCATATAATTTTGATGATCTTTGATGGTATATCACATGACACTCAAATTGTATGAAAATTGAAACACAATCAATCTATAAGTTCAAGAATATGATTGTAAAAGTTTTTCCGTTTTTAAGATTTTTTATAAGTTTATTTCAATTTTTTTGTCAAGGTTGTCAAAATAAGTAGTTGTCAAAGAATCCTTCCCAAAATACTTAGGATCCAAAAACTTTACCTCAGCTTGGCTGGTTTTATTCCTTTTCTTTGACCTACTATGTGCGGAGTCAGGACTAAGCTGAAACTTATCATCATCATCATCATCTCCGAACGTCTGATCAACTAAGTCAATGTTGTCGGAAGAATTCAGAGGTTCCTTGCTACTCCTGGTGTTTACTTCAGTTGCATTATCATTGCCACAAACAAGCCTTATTTCCTCATAATTTTTAATGGGCTTGTTGACAAACTGCTCGTCTCCTGGATGTGCCTACAAGCAAAATTCAGAACCTATGTATTCATCCAATAGATGATTGGCATTTTGGTGCAGATGACCATTGTTAATCTGAAAACTAGGAAATTGACTCTCTTTTTATTCTCTAAACCAATGACAGCTAGTTGCTAATAGAAAAATCTCATAACAGGTTCTATGAGTTCACTTGAAAGCAACATTTTTGCGCAAAACAGCTTCTCAAGTTCCCACTCATGATTATGGCAGCAAAGCCATTTTTCTGATGAACATATTAAAAAGCATCATTATTTTCATCAAAATAATAGAAATATATTCCATTCAAATTCTGTAACAAAATGACAGACAAAAGTTAAGACATCTAGGATGCAATCTCCGTAACAGTACACTAGATATTACAAGAAAGCTGTCATTGCAATGTGAAGTACCTCGACATGTTTATGGTACACCTCGTACTGCATCTCAATGGTACTGGTATCAGGATTGAATGTCACACCATCCATACTCTTAATGTACTCAATTCTTCGCCACCTCTTTTTGACGGTTTTCAGATGGTTTTGCACATGACAATACATCATCTTCTTGCCAAACTTCTTATTTGCAGCCTCAGCTGCATCAGAGAGGATACAAGCTTTGAACCCCTTTTGATTCTTCTTACCTTCTCTAACCTCCTCAGCTAAATATTTCAATATAAACTCTGTCATTGCTGGGGTCCATGTCAGGTTTCGAGAAGCACTTCTCATTCTCTCCTCCTCCATCTTCTTTAAATATGAAATTAATCAGTAGATTTCAAAACCATACTAGCAATCAGTCCAGCAGTATATGTATACACAAGAAAACTGTAAAATAAAGTTTATTACAGAGTTTCCACCAGGTTTATTTACATTTGCTAACCGGAAAGTCCTGAAATAATGATTATTAGTTATTTGTCATAATTAATATAATTTCACCCACATTTTTTCACAGATCAATCTTTTTTTTTTTACCAACGAATGCGTTAGTTTCTCTTTTTTACTATTGGGAATTCAGCACGATTATTTTTTACCAATTAGAAATTAACAAACGGTACTAAGTACAACACTGTGAGGGTTTATTTCTCCTGATAAGGAGGCATTTTAAAACAGATATAGAGGAAAGTCTTTTAGAGAGAGAGAGAGAGAGAGAGAGAGAGCAGCGTTTACCAGAAGAGAGTGTAAGATATTTCACCGAGGATTGGAATGCCACACCCGATACGGAGAAAAAGGGATGATGGAAAGTGAGGATCCCTCCAAATCAAAATCGCCGGAGCAGAGAGAGGAGGGAGCAAAGCGGCAAAAGAGCGGGACAGATTTTGACCGGAATTCCTGCTCCGGGAATTCTCCGTCGGGAAATCACTTTCCCACAGGTTGGACGAAAAGTAGAAAGTAGGTTATATCACCTTCAGGCTTCAGCCTTGGTTTAATTTGTTTACACTTTTCACTTTACGGAGGCGGAGAATCCGATTTCGCTCGATTTTGGAAACCCCATTTCGTTGGACAAGATATTAATCCCCCTTTGAAGGAATTTACTTTTCTCCGTAATTGGGCCTAGAGCACTAGACCGATGGGCCCAAAGGCTGAAGCAGCGCAACCACTGCGGCATCAGAAAAATGATTGTTTGGAAAATTTGAGAAAATGGAAGTCTTGCTGAAATGGTAGAAAAATAGCAAATTGTGCCATACTGCTAACGTTTTTTTTTTCTTCAATTTTTCTCTTGTAGTAGCTCTTATTTATTTCTTTAATTTAACTACTTGAAAGTTGAAACTAGTGTGTTATCATGTTTCTCTATCTAATTAGAGTTGCTGACTAAGGTTTCTTAGACACATTTGAGGAAACTTTTCTTCTATAATGGTCTCAAAAATATGGGACCACTTGACATGATAGAAAACGAAATGAATGAAGTATTGAAGCGGTAATGAAAATTTTGATTAATATTATTTGGTTTCGTCTAATAATGAATAAAATTGAGGAAGTCAACTTTTCTACATTGTTTCTGAAAAATTGTAGATAAACGGGAGAAATATTCATCTGAGAAAATCTTTTGCATTTTTCACTTTTTCAAATTCCTTGTTTTTAACCACACATCAAAGGGACCCCGCACGCCCGATTTTTTTTATTAATAACAAAAAAAAAAAAATAAAAATCACAACACTGACAGTCGAGTCATAAAATTTACTAAAGGACGGAAATATCATATCCGTCCCCCAGGACAGATATCGTATTTTCGTGTGGGGACGAATATCGTATTTCCGTCTGATGGACGGATATGATATCTCCGTTTTTGTTAGATTCATAAAAATCAGTTGAGTATAGTTAAATCAGTGAATTATTATTTTTAATTTGTTATTAATAAAAAAATTGCCCCACACGCCCATATGTACATAATTTATTATTATTATTATTATTATTATTATTATCACTATTATAATATTCAGAAATCATATAGTTGGAAAGTTTCAAGTATATGTTTCGTAAATAAGCATGTCCGAGAATATACCAAAGTAAATTATTCAATTATAAGATATTATTATTTAAAAGGGAATGGATCCTTGATAATTTTGACAATGATTTTTTAAATAAATACGAAAAAAAACCTTTAAAATAGAAAAAAATATAAATATGTTTTTCTATTTATAGATTGATGGTGATTTAAATTTCATATAATTTCATTATCGTTTGATAGCCCATTAAAGATCATCAAAATGTTATGTAATTTATAATGGTTTTAATTTAACGGTCATTGACGAACTATCAAATGATAATGAAATTATATGAAATTTAAATCACAATCAATCTATAAGTAGAAAAACATATTTATAAGTTTCTTTTTACATTTTTAAAATTTTTTCCATATTCATTTGAAGATTTATTGTTAAAATTGTCAAGATAGCCATCGTCATTTGATCTCTTACCTGTTTAGAATTGCAGATCAGCTATTTTGAAGTTGATTTTCTTTTGCTTTATCATTCTGGTATCATATCTTTTCCAAATTTAACCTAGCAGATAGGGTATCAAGTATCTGTATCTCTCAAAGGATGATAGAAACGGGAAAAAGCAAGAAAGAAAAAAAAAAATAATAATAATAATAATAATAATAAAATAAATAAATAAATAAAAGACTGCATTTCTGCACATGTTGCTCTGAGACAATCATATATGATAACCACACTATGAGACATCATGTTTGGCCCTTTAATCTCCTCCATTGTGCTTATAAGTACAAGAAATACTATTTATCATCCTACAACAAGAACAGAATTAAAAGAAAAAAAGAAGCAACAAAAGTTAGGTCTCATAGCTGGTCACTCAGACTCCTGTAACCCACCAAGAACAACCGATCCGACCAACAACCCGGCAGCCCCGATCCCAAATACTGCCGCAAGAACAGTTTGCGCCACAACAAGCACAGTTGAGTCGTCCGGCACAATGACAATAGTTGCAATGGCAGCAACTACAAGCGGCAGTGAGATGGATGCCAACACTGATGGCGACACAGTTGCGACCGACTCAAGCAGACTGAGAAGCCCGAGCTCCTCAGCTTTTGAAAATAGACCCAATTTCTCCACTGATGAGAGTGTCAACCCCAATTCCTCTGCCTTTGGTTTCAGACAAAAAGGAAAAATGAGTTGTTTATCAATTCAATTTCACATTCAATGAAACCAACAGAGCCCATTTAGTTGTTTATTCTTTCAAAATTTTGCCTAATGGAATAGCAGGTAATGAGAGTGTAAACTATGTTAGAAAAAAAATTGAAGAATATTTCTGCATTGGAACAATGGTGATCCCTAATTAGTCCCAATACACATACAAATTCAAATAAGTACACCAAAGTTTAGTTGTCAAATTAAGTTTTAAGAACAATTTTCAAGGTGAGTTCTTACCTTAGAAAGCAAGCCAGCTTTTTCCACACCACTCAAAACCTTGCGCTTCTCAATTTTCTTGATGACATCAACGGTGACATCCTCGCCTGACTCAAAGAAGATGCCGGCGCCGTACCACTGCTTCTTCCACTTCTCGTCGTACCGGTTGACCTTTTTCCTCGGTGCCATGGCCATGGTCTTAAATCTTCTGAGAGGAATAGAAGCATGAGAGATGGGGGAGAGGTGCCTTGTCACTGTCTCCATTCTTGGTGGAGAATTGTGTAATTGAAATGAGAGGTGTTACGTGCATCTACATAGACTCCATTGGTCTCGGTTTCATTGGCGTTGTATTTATTCTTTAATTACTTTAGAAGAAGTTTTATTTTTATATAGTGGGTATTTTGTTCTTTACAGTTATGATGTATATATAATCACTAATCAGCTCAGCCAATGGAAATAGAAGAAGCTTATCGCTTGAATTGCTTGCAGCCACAAAGGTGAGACTTGTGACTGTGAGACTAAGGTAGCTCAGATCGGTTGCAGAAATATCCGTGTGGCGATTGTTGCCGTGTCAACTCTCAAATTCTACGAGAGTGACATGAATAATGTCAGTATAATAAAGTACTTAACATCATAATCTAGAAATAAAGAAATTTAATTTCTTCAAAACAAATGCTTTACGCATAGAAACACTGGTGTTTTCTTTGTGAATAAATATGTCCAATAAATCGTGCGGTCCCAAGTCCCAACCTCATTTAAATCCCCACTTGGACGATTTTAATTCTCAAATTTATTATGTGTCAGTTCTTCCAAGATAAAATTTCTGTTCAATTATACTAGTGGACTCGTATTTGCGTCAGTTAACCTCAATCACACTCTGAACATATTGTTTCAAAAAAAAAGTCAATTATTTTAGTTCTATCGTTGGTTTAAAAAATAATTATTTAGTTAGTTTTATTAGCAAGTGAACGTGATCAATGCCAACTGATATTGATACACAACATATACAATATATAAGTAAAAAAATATCTATAATGTTATTTTTTTGTTCTATTTTGATGATTACTATTAGCTGTCAAAATTATTAATTAAATAAATATGATCAGCTAGATCCATTTATATCTTTATATTATTATATATGTGGGGCTCTCCAACAGTAACTTAATTGGGTCCGGCTCACTGACCACCTTGGATCTCTGTAAGTATCATATTTGAAAATAAATTGTAAGATGTATCCATGTAATTTATATGTAAGAAATATAAATTGCATTTTGTGGCTTAATATATTCATTTTTACTCACACATTTCAGATATAAAAGCTTATTTTAATAGTTATACTTTTATAAGAGCAAATGTAGTGTATATTTATGCTCATTAAAGTTTTTGGTGTGCTTAACTAAAAAAACAAATTTTAATTTGTTGCTTAACAACGTATTTGCTTCAGATTTTTTAAAATGACCGATATTTATTATTTTATTATTATCTTACAATCACTTTTAAAAAAACTGAAATAAATGTTTAGAAAACTCTAAAAAAAATTTTACACCCCAAAATATTTTAATATACAAAATTATTGAACAACGCAAATCCAAATTTAAAGATGTGACAAAATTATTTTTTAGTTAAATCCACTGAGAACTTAGATGAGCTTAAATTATTTCTTCTTTTATAATATATTGACTAGTATTATTAAATTAATTGCTCTATAATCGGGTAAGGGAAAAGACTGGTGGTAGACCAGATTCAGTGCCTATTGTCGGATGGAAAATTTTGGTTTTGTGACTTCCTGTATGTCACTTGGATTTTGGGTCCAGACATTCAGATTTTTTTTAATTATTTGACAACTTTATTCACAAAACATGTCCTTCAGTTAATCAAACTTATACTTTCCAAAAACGCAGACAATCAAATAAAGAAGAAAACGAAATGATGAAATACATAAATCATCACATATTAAGATGTCCAAGTCAGCTACCTTCTAAATTGGCCAAAATTGATCAAGTTTTGGCGATTCAGTCTTCATAGAAATGCATGCTTTGAATCTTTAAATTAGATTCCGAAATATTCACATTGTTTTAGACATCCTCTGCAATAATACACACAAGTTAATGGACAGTACTAAGTTTTTAACAAATATTGTGGGAATAACGAAAGATAAACAAACAAATAGATTTGGGAAATGATAAAGAAATTTGCTTTACAAATCCTTGTCATCATCACTATGCTTGTCGTAATTGTCATCTAGTTCCCCATCTTGTTCCTCATATTCTTCCTCTTCCTACAAATAAGAAGCAATCGGTATAGGTAACAGAGAATTAATAAAACATATATACCTTGTAAATGATAGAATTAGAGGTTGGTAGATAAATGAGAAAAGATAAAAGAAAGGTGGATAAAAATAAGCAAATATTTTCTATTGACTCTTATAACTTTCTTGCTTACAAAATAACAGAATACAACTCTTTATATAGACTAAACATCTAAGAAGACTCTAGAAATTCGTAATAAAAACATATAATAAAAACAGAATTCTAAACAGCACCCTTTCAGCTGACCTCTGTCCACTAAAATCACCATAACTTTCTGTAGGGAACTCCAAACGACTTGAAATTTGAACCATTGGAAATTAGACTTCAATAGCTTTCTATCCATAGGTCATACACTAAATTCCACATCATTTGCCCCTTCAAATACTATCATTAATCAGCCTTAAAATTCTGTCAAAGTGCTGAAGCCAAAGAGTCTCCCTTTATTTTCTAATTTATTTAACTTTAATAGGTCATACACTAAATTCCACATCCATTTGCCCCTTCAAATACTGTCATTAATCAGCCTTAAAATTCTGTCAAAGTGCTGAAGCCAAAGAGTCTCCCTTTATTTTCTAATTTATTTAACTTTAATACTAAAATTAAGTTTATCTTTTAACACCCCCTCTTAAACTTAATTTTTTTTCATCCTTCATGCCTAGAAGCTTCTTGAATTTTTCAAACTTCATGGTAGGCAATGGTTTTATGAAAATATCCGCCACTTGGTCTTCACTAGTTACATGTATCAACTCGACATTCTTCTTCTTCACTTCCTCTCGCATAAAATGAAATTTCACATCTATATGTTTGCTTCTTTCATGATGGACTGGATTTTTCGCCAACTCGATTGCCGACTTGCTATCCAAATAGATTGGTGTAGCCACATCTTGAGTGAGATTGATCTCCTTGAGTAATCTTCTTAGCCAAATTGCATGACACACGCATGTCGCCGCCGCAACATATTCCGCCTCACATGTCGAAAGTGTCACAATCGGTTGCTTCTTTGATAGCCAAGTGAATGTTGTATCTCCCATGTAAAATGCAAAACCGGAGGTGCTCTTTCTATCATCGGTATCTCCGCCCCAATCACTATCCGAATAGTCAAAAATTGTAAACTTATTAGTGGAATAACCATAAAACAAACCAAGTGATAGAGTACCTCGGATGTAACAAAGAATTCGTTTGATAGTCTTCCAATGCGTCGATCTCGGCTCCTCCATATACCGGCTTACTAAGCCGACCGCATATAAAATATCCGGTCTAGTGCATGTCAAATACCTCAAGCTACCAACTAGACTTTTGTATAAAGTCACATCAACTACCTTCCCTTTGTCATGTCGAGATAACTTCACACCACAATCAACCGGTGTGCTAACCGGCTTGCAATCCTCCATCTTGAATCTTTTCAAAATTTCTTTTGCATAACCCTCTTGAGAAATAAAAATTCCTTCATCTTCTTGCTTTATCTTAAGACCAAGAAAATAGACATAAGTCCCAAATCGGTCATTTCAAACTCTTTCTTCATGGCCCTTTTGAACTCATCAATCATTGCACCGCTACTATCCATAAAAATTAAGTCATCAACATACAAAGATACAATCAACATATCTCCATTTTCAATCTTCACATATAACGCATGTTCATAAGGGCATTGCACAAAACCGTGTGATTTAAAGTATTGATCAATCCGGTATTCCAAGCTCTAGGAGCTTGCTTCAAACCATACAAAGCCTTCTTTAACTTTAAAACTTTACCTTCACCGCCTTCTTTCAAATACCCGAGAGGCTGCTCAATGTATACTTCTTCTTCCAACACACCATTAAGAAAGGCTGACTTCACATCCATTTGATAAATATGCCATTTTGATTGAGCCGCAAGAGCAATTAAAAGTCGAATGGTCTCCATTCGAGCCACTGGTGCAAAAACCTCCTCATAGTCGACACCGGCTTGTTGCTTGTAGCCCTTCGCCACTAATCTTGCTTTGTACTTCTCAACTTCACCTTGAGGGCTCATCTTCTTCTTATACACCCACTTGACACCGATTGCCTTATGACCTCTAGGAAGAGAGATGAGCTCCCAAGTGTCGTTCTTCTCGATTGCACGTATCTCATCATCCATGGCGGCTCGCCATTTATCATCTTTAATCGCCTCTTCAAAGGATATGTTATCGCCTTGAGCCAAGAGACACACCAAATGTAACTCACTTGTCGCCTCGTACAAGTCATGGATGCTTCTTATTTTGGGAGTTCTCATCTCATCATCCGATGAAGATGCTTCATATGGTGTAATTGGTGGCATATCTTCATCATTGTTGCATGGAATGCTCATCGGTGTGTGTATCTCATCTCTTGTCTTCTCATGACAAATCTCCATCATTGTGCTCCAATCCAACATCGCTTCTTCGTTCACCTGTACATCACGACTAATATGCATCTTTTTGTTAGTGGGATCAAAAAGTTTATATGCTTTAGACCTCTCATCATACCCAACAAAGATCAACTTAAAACTTTTATCATCTAATTTCACACGCTTTTGGTCCGGTATGTGCGCATATGCTACGCTACCGAATACTTTCAAATGTGATACCGAAGGCTTAAAACCACTCCATGCCTCTTGTGGTGTTATGTTCTCCAAACTTGATGTCTTGCACCGATTTAACAAATAAACGGCACAATCTACCGCCTCCGCTCAAAACTCTTTTGGCATGTTCTTACTCTTAAGCATACTTCGAACCATGTCGAGAATGGTCCGATTCTTGCGCTCCGCGACTCCATTTTGTTGTGGCGAGTATGGCGCTGTCAAGTGACGCCAAATACCATGTTCTTCACAAAAAGAGTTAAATGCGGCCGAAATAAATTCACCGCCTCGATCCGATCTCAAAACCTTGATATAAAAACCACTTTGCTTCTCAACAAAAACTTTAAATTTTTTAAAAATTGCAAAAGCCTCCGATTTTTCTTTCAAGAAATAAACCTAAGTTTTACGAGAAAAATCATCAATAAATGTTATGAAATATCGGTTTTCACCAATTGAGTTTGGCTTGATCGGTCCACAAATGTCGGTATGCACCAACTCGAGAGGTTTCTTTGCTCGACATTCCGACATCTTTGGAAAACTATTTCTTGAGTGCTTGCCAATTACACACCCTTCACAAAACTTATCATGAGAATCAATTGATGGCAATCCCCGAACCATCTTCTTACTAGCCATTTCTTTTAGTCCTCCAAAATTCTTGTGACCAAAAATTAAATGTCACAACCAATTTTTATCTTCTACACAAGCCTTTAAACATGTTGCCTCAATATTCATCAAATTCAATTTAAACATTATATTATTGGTCATCTCAACTTGGATTATTAGCCGATTACTATTATCTCGTAAATAAAGAGATCGGTCTTTCATAAACACCGTGTAACCACGTTCCAATAATTGTCCCAAACTCAAAATATTACTCTTCATTTTCGGACATAATAAACACTTGAGATAAACTTTTGTGTCCCATCTTTCAACTTAATCAAAATGTTACCTTCACCTTCTACACGCACTTTGGAGGCATCACCAAAAGAAACATGGCCATTTGCTACTTCCTTCAATTCGGTGAACATATGCTTGTAGCCGCACATGTGGTTGCTTGCACCCGTGTCAAGGTACCAAACATTCTCCTTCTCGGGACCGTTCTCCTTGTTAGCCAATAACACCACATCATTATTCTCGACTTCCTCCTTGGCTACAAAATTAGCATTCTCCTCCACCTTCTTCTCGGAATAACATTCACTTGCATAATAACCATATTTACCATAATTATAACAATCAACATTGTACCTATTTGATCGGCCGCCTCTTCCACGACCGCGTCCTCTACCGCGTGTATAGTTGTTCTTGTTGTTACTTCTTTCATCATTTTCACCTTGTCCACGACCTTCTCCTCGTCCTTGGCCGCGCCCACGGCCTCGACCTCGTCCTTGACCTCGGCCTCCTTTGTCGTTTCCCTTTTGATTAAAGGAAAATCTTGCTTGCAATGCTTGATCCACCGGCTCTTGTTGGCTTCTCTTCATTCTTTCCTCATGTGCTAACAAAGACCCATTCAACTCATCAACAGTCATGGACTCAAGGTCCTTCGATTCTTCAATTGCCACCACAATATGGTTGAATTTCGGATTGAGAGATCGCAAAATCTTCTCTACTACTCTCACATCTTCTATTTTTTCACCAAACCTTTTCATTTGATTGACCACCGCTAATACTCGCGTGAAGTAGTCTCCTATCGACTCACTCTCCTTCATCACAATCGACTCAAACTCGGCTCTTAAAGTTTGAAGCCTTCTTCACTTTTTCAGCTCCAACCACTGAATTTCTTAGAATCTCCCATGCATCTTTTGCTCGCGTCTCATTGACAATTTTCTCGAACATGTCGTCATCCACACCTTGATGAATGATACTTAGAGCGCGTTGATCGTCTTTTCTCTTCTTTTGCAACGCCGCTATTTGAGCCACCGTAAGAATGGTCTCGTCTTCGGAGGTTTCGTATCCCTTCTCAACAATGTCCCACAAGCCATGAGCGCCAATGATAGCCTTCATTCACAGCGACCATTTATCATAATTGGTTTTGGTTAGAACTGGATATTGGAAGGAAATATTTGAGATTTTTGTGGTCATTTGAACCTTGCTCTGATACCAATTTGATAGAATTAGAGGTTGGTAGATAAATGAGAAAAGATAAGAGAAAGGTGGATAAAAATAAGTAAATATTTTCTATTGACTCTTATAACTTTCTTGCTTACAAAACAACAGAATACAACTCTTTATATAGACTAAACATCTAAGAAGACTCTAGAAATTCATAATAAAAACATATAATAAAAACAGAATTCTAAATAACACCCTTTCAGCTGACATCTGTCCACTAAAATCACCATAACGTTCTGTAGGGAACTCAAAACGACTTAAAATTTGAACCATTAGAAACTAGACTTCAATAGCTTTCCATCCATAGGTCATACACTAAATTCCACATTTATTTGCCCCTTCAAATACTATCATTAATCAACCTTAAAATTCTATCAAAGTGCTGAAGCCAAAGAGTCTCCCTTTATTTTCTAATTTATTTAACTTTAATACTAAAATTAAATTTATCTTTTAACAGTAAAATGTTCACTATATATACCTCCAATAACTATAGACACACAGGTTGTAAAGTAATTAGCTGTTTGGACAAAAGAGGCTACACAGTTTCACATTTGGGTAACTTCAATATCTTCAAAGTGGAAGAAAAGACACTTTTCATAAATATATATACCTCATCAATATCCATATCATTTTCGACTTCATGAAACGGGACTCCTGGAGCATGCTCGAGCCTTGAAAGGTTTCCAAGTCTTTTATTTTTATACCCTCCAAAAAAAATTGTGTTCAAATTCTCCATGTTACTCGCTGGTGCAAAAAGCGAAAACTCTGGACCATAGCAACAGGAATAGTCATCTTCTGGTAATCTCTCATCTACTTGTACGTCAAGGGCCACAGAAGTCTATGAAGCAGAAAATATTTTTTTGGAAAAGGAATATCAGAGAAAGACAATACTATACACAAATAAATATGTAATTCTTACGCAAATAGTAATCAACAAACACAGCTGAAAAGGGGATTCAGGATGAGAATTATCGACCATGTCGCTCAATCACCTGATCTGGCTTAAGCTATGAAGGATCTAATTGTGCTAGAAGAGCCCAACTTGATTCTGTCAATTAGCTGACAATTTATGTTCATTAAACTGATCTCTTCTAATAACTGCTGACTCAATAATCCTAACCGTTTAATTATTACAAACAGAGCCTCACCTGAAAAAAAAAAAACAGTCACAGGGAACTTATATGAGAACTTACAGAGCCAAAATAAAAATAAGGAAAAATTCATGAAACTCGCAGCAAGTCAATAACAAATTACAACAAATTCATAACAGTTTGAAGTTCTTTCACTGTATCAATACCATTAGAGTGACAGCTTCGTCTTTTTTTTTTTTTTCTGTTTTGGCTGTTGAAATCAGAGACATCAATCGTTACAACCTTTTTTTTGTTGATGCATCACTTTCTTTTTTTAGAGAACAGTGATGTAACTATGATGATGCAATTTTCTTTCTTTAGTTAGTGTTAGTTACCTTTCTTCATAACCGAGAAAACATAAATAATTCCCCTCCACTGTCTTTCCAGAAACCGCATAGTAAAAAGAAATATATAATTCTTAAATGTTGCAAACCAGATAGCAAGCAAACACGTCAACTCATCTTCATTGTTGTTCCCCCAATTAATTCTTTCACACATAACTGTAGCACTTAGCTAATTTTGATAAAAGTGCCACGTGATCTAAGTGCTTCAGGGTTTAAGTCACAGAGCCACTGATTCTTAGGCCTAATTTGATTGGGCCATGCATCACACGAGGGACCTTCTTCCTCTCAGAATGCTCTTTAAAATTTCTCCATTAAAATGTGTTAAAACAGAGATTAGAATATCTCAGTTCGCATTTTTAGCCTGGTCTTTGGATGGCATAATTAAGTTGGTTAAGGGGGCGGTGAGAGTGCACCATTTGATCATAGAAAACTGGACCAATAAATATCAAAAGCAAAAGAAAACGTAACTTAACTGATCATTATCAAACATAATCTTACATTTACAAGATCACTAGATCACACATTACAAAAACAGTTAATATCTCTATACTCATCATTATCAAACATAATCTTAACTGATCAAGACAGCACAAAATGGAGATGAAATCATACAGGCAAATTTACAACCAACTAATGTTATCAATGGTTAGAATTTAGGGGAATAGTGGACCCACCATATAAAGAAACATGGACAGCACATATTCCTTTAAAAATTAAAATATTTTTTTGGTTGGTTCAGAAAAATAAAATTTTAACTAATGATAATCTCATTATTAGAGGTTGGATTGGAGATGACAAATGCATATTTATAATGCATTAGAAACTGTTAGCCATTTGTTCATTCACTGTCCATTAGCATCATGCATTTGGAATTGGATAAGTCATTATAATAACTTTAATTTTCATATGTTTTGCAATTCCATTGAAGAATTATGGATAATTGATAATTATATCCTCTTTAAGGATACTAATTTGTGTGAAATCCTTAGAGCTGCCATATTATGGGTTATTTGGAAAGAAAGAAACAGACTGATATTTCATAGAGGTAATCATAAAAGTATTAGAACTTTAGGTGATACATAATTAGTCTAATTAAATACTGGTGTCAACTCAAAAAGAATAATTACGTTGATACATTACACCATGTAATCCCATTCAACACTAATGAATTACCTCTACAGTGTATCACAGGAAATCTAAGTCTTTTGCATATAGAGGAAGATGAATGGTCTGGCGCCGTAATTGAACTAAACTGAATTTATCTACTTTACCAACTACTTTATTTTAAGTATCATTTTTCTTCCTATTAGTTCATTTCTTTGCAGGCTATTTCCTTTCATTTCTATTGTGTGACAGCCGGATGGGACAAGCTAGAAACAAAAAGGAATTGTTGGTTAAGTATAAAAAGAAGATTAGCTAATTTTAGATTTATTAAGTGAAAATCTTGTAGCTGAATGATGATTGTGATGGTTCTTTTGTCATTAATGATTATTAATTATGAGTACTTTCAAAACTTAGTGTTTTACTATTTTGTACCTACGGTACCGGGGTATGATATCATGAATAATATGTTTTTTTAATGAAACTGATGGTATATACCACTTTTTTTTAAAAAAAACGTAACTTAAGGATATAGTTGGTGTTTATCCAAATTAAATATTATGGATGAAAATTTCGTGAGGCACGTAATAAAAGGACCGTTTATGCCATTAGGCCCATTACTACTAGAGGGCATGCTAAATAATAGGCCTTTTTTTTCTCTTTGAGGACCTTATTAATTTGGGGATAGTTGCCAAGTGATGTGTCTTTTGTATGTCTATCCTTGCTGTCTTTTCTAGGCCTTGCATAATATATAATCGCCAATGGGCCTTCTTCATCTCAGCTTTAATTCTTTCACATTTAAACTGTTGAATATCTTGTTCCACGTACTACGGTAACGTAGTAGGCACGGGAGAGAAAAGATAGAAAAAAATATTGCTCTCTTTATGCGACATGACTTAGAATATTTTATATTTTTTCGATCGAGCAACCTGCATCAAGATTTCAAACGCGAAACTTGTATTAGAACTGAAAAGGTATATAAAAGAGGATTGCAAAACGTAGCCGGGTTTCAAATCATGCATATATCTGGGGTAAACGTGTCTCACACGTATACACGTATGTATAAATACGGACACATATAAATATTTTTATCCGAACATATTTACACATGATGTATTTATGTGTCACACGTGTTGTGTTGTTAAATTGAGTGATCATGAATTTAACACGTTTAAGCATGCACATCAAACACGTTGAACACGAATACACACGTCTAGCATGTGCAACACATATAAAATTCTTCAGCATATCAGACTTTTAAAATACTTGTGTGCTTAAAAAATTAGCTTGATACTGAAGTTAGAGACCAAAATTATTTTAACTTATATGATATTTCTGAATATGACACGTTAATTTTATTTTTCTTGACCAGAATCACTTTATTTTTCTGATTTTTTTTCTTATATATTTCACCAATTTTGTTTGAAATTTGTTGAATTTGTACATACTACAAGTGTTGACATGTGTTAAACACGTATAAGCATGAACACGTTTAACACGACGTGCTAGATGTGTCACGTATCTTAGACGTGCGTGTTTGGATTTTTAAATTTTTGACATGTTAAAATACGCACGTCCAAACACATAAATAAGTGTTGACACGACACGTTCTTTGTCGAACATGTCACATGCTCGCACGTGACATACATAATACGGATATTTATCAATATCCTACATATATCTTAAGGAATATACATATATATATATATATATATACAATCTCTACTCAAAACTCCCCAGCAGTTGTATTGACTTTTCCTTGAAAATTTTTTCATAATTGATAAGAAGAAAGGTAGATATAAAGGATAAGCCATACAAAAACTTTCACATATCGCTTTAATATATGGAAGCATCCAAATAATGACGGTCTAATTGTTTTAAAATGTGTTCGCATGATAATATATGTGGTCCGCTTATATTTATATGATGTAATACTACATACATATATAAGAGTATGCATCCACATGATAAATAGTGCGTGATATTTTTTTAAACTCTTTATCATATTAAGCCTATAAAATTAACCATATAATATATTTCATACAGATATTTTAAAATTATATTAATATATTATTGTATTTTTAATATTTTTATTATTTTTAAAACATAAATGGCCGATTCAAATATTTTAAGAACTTTTTAAAATATATATCCATATATGCAATTCGTATATTGAACCACAATATACACTTGTATGTCGTATATGCGTTAATACAATGATCAATTGTACGCATATTGAAATTCATATTTTAAAACTTTGATATAAAATATGTACATGCTCAAACAATATTTTCTTCTAGTCTTCGATTAATATATTTTTACAGCAATATAACTAATATAAATCAAGATAAAGATATACAACAACCAAAAATGTTCTATCAACAATTAACAATTGGGACACTGTCCTATATATTACAATGACAATATTGAGCTTCCTCGCATTTTCCTAATAACTGTATCAGTTATTTAATAATATTAAAAATCTTCACTTGTAGCACCCATCATATATATCTTGTAATGCACATCTAAAATATCCAATTGATTTGTATACGCTTGAGAAAGAAAACGAAGAACTCAACTTCCTTTTCATCTCAAGTACTTGGATTTATCCGTTAGTGCATTTGGATCCGACAATAAAGAAACTGATCGAGTCACAAAATCTTGTGGAACTCCGGTCACATTTGCATCATTGCTGTTTTTAGTGCCCAAAGCCAAATGCTCTCCCCATTTTAATCCATGATCCAAACTCAAATTATTTCTTGGCGCCTGACATTTTGCTTCCTCGCCTCCCACATAACTTGTAAGCGCAGCAGCCAACACTGACTGAAAATTTGGATTTGTTGCAATTACCTTAGCTAATGTGTCAGTTAACACACTTTGTTCCGGTCGAAAACTTGGAGCACAAATAGAACCACTTGGCAAGTAAGATTGGGGAACTAACCCTACATTGTGGTTAAGAGTGTTCAGATTATATGGGTTGAATGATGGTAGTGTTGCTGCATGAGACGACGGTGTCGGTTTGGTTAGGTCTAGGGTTATGGTAGGGAATGAAGGAGATGTATATAGAGTTTGTGATGGGTACACATTTGTTGTGTGGTTGGATAAGTTGTTTGTGTAGGATAGATGGTTGTTCAAGTAGGGGTTGGTGAAAGAAGGTGTAGAGGAGGTGGATCCAGAGAGGAGCATTGAGGCTGCGGCAGCAGTTGTGGACGCCATGGCAGTGGCAGTTGCCGGCAAAGGATGGTTGTGGGTTCCTTCATACGTCGTTATTAGAATAGCTGGATCTTCTGAACATCTTTGCACCTGACATGGAAGAAAATTAAATCATCTGGTAATTAACTTAAAATTATTTTAAGAAACATTTCATGATGATTAATTTCTAGCTAATTAATTAATTAGGAGTTTGAAAAAAGTTATGGAACATGTGAGGTTTTAATTTTATGCATGGCAATTATCAGGGGTTGATCCTGGGTTTCTCATTCAACTGCTGTAAATGCGATGTATAGTCAATAAAAAGAGCTCAATTGAAGCGGAACTGAAATTCTAGAACTATGATGCTTTTTCATTTTGAAGTCAAAAAAAAAAATAGCTCATGTTGACATCTGAAGCACTTAAGTAGGACCTCCAGTAGTCAAAACTCAAAAGCATCAATTGTCACAAGAAAATACGTAGACCTTGAATTAATACGTGCTTTTCTCAAATATATGTTTGGACAATAAGTGTGATTCTATATTCTAATTATCAACCCTAATAATTAACCAAATTATAGAAATATGTCAGCATGCGTCCCTACATCGCTGCATGCATGCATGCGCATGTACCTGCTTCCTTACTGGACATCCGGGGACCACTGTGCAGCGGTAGTAACCTCGTGGGCATGGATTTCCTTTTGCAATCTTCTGGCCATACTTCCTCCACTGGCAGCCATCATTCATCTAAATTACAAGATTAAGCAACGAAGGTTAATTAACATATACTACAGTTATTAATTATATGTATATATGTGCAATGATATATAAGAATTTATGATAAACATATCTAATGATGCATGCTTAAAAATTTGCTTGTGGTTCACGAGTCTGTAGACTGTATCTCTCTCTCTATATATATTGGTCCTGCTGGGGGGCCTCAGTTTCTGGAATCCTATCTTAAAATGGCAACTGCTATAGAAAGTAAATGCAACTTGAAAGTTACAAATTTGGGACCTCAGTTTTTGAAACCCTAGGCCAAAATGGCAACTTGAAAGTGAATATGCAAGCTCACCTCTTAACTTTTGGACTTTCCATGTACACATAGCGGAATCACTTACCAATTGTATGTGGGCACGCATTTTATCTATATACAAATTAAGCATGCACCCATAAAGAAGTGGATTACTACATTACGAAACTATATTTAAATTGTAGTTAAGAGCACATGGACCAACCGTTGGTGCGTCACATCTTGCCCTTACAGAAACCCTAGCTCTCTTAACAGTTGGTTGTATTGGTGTCTCTTGATCATCCCCATCTCCATCATTCGATTTCGTCGGCGTTTTACTTGGCGACTGAGTTTCTTTCTCTTTATCATTGGGCTCCTCAAAACTATCTTCTAATTTATGATTTCTTATATTATCACTGAATATTGAATTGTTAGAACCATTGTACTTGCAATCCAACCTAAGAACCAGATCCTCATGATCTTTTGTGCACTTCTCTTTTGATTTAGAAAATAACTCTGTGATGTTTTCATGCTTTGTGCCGCTTGAATCCTCTCCCATGCTTAGAGATGTGAACTTGGAATGCTTCTGAGATTCTTGATGATCATTAAATTTTGAAGCCTCCAAATTCTTGTTTGTTTCTTTTTGCTGCATAATGCTATGATAATGCACTTCGAGCGACTTGTATTCATTTATTAATTGTCCCAGAGTAGCTTTCAGTTTTTCATTTTCCTGTCTGATTTTCAACATTTCTACTTTCATGGATTGAAGAAGACCCTCCTGCATCAGAAAGGAGGGGTGGTATTATTGAGATATGTAACATGAAATTAAGATTTTGTAATGCTAGAGTTGTACTGCCATTATTTTAAAGGAGCAACTTCTCCACAAGAAAGGTTTGTGTACACACTAAACTTGGTGAAGGTTCTGCTAGCCATGCACCAAACTGAGGCGGAAGAGAAATGATGAATTCCGAAAGAGAGACAAATATTCACTTGGATATTAAAATTACCACAATTCTTCAAAATACAAAAGAAAAAAAAATCAAATTAGAGATCCTCTCCAATTGCAAGAGCTAGCTCAGCTTAATTAATTTCTTCTTCTTTCTTATAGGAAAAACGATCCTTTTACTTCCCAATGCATGGAATTGATTTTATTTTCCACATCATAATCTAGGACATGTCAATTCTAATTTTCTAATAAAGAAAAGTCAACAACATAATTAATTGATTTATATATTAGAAATAAGCAACAAGAAACTAATAATTTTCTTAAAATAAAGAACATAAAAGGTTTCTCAAATATTTTTCATTTTTCAGTTCAGATTATTTGCAGACTTCCCTAGTCTGATAATCTCCATTGGAAAAAAGTTTTCAAATCAAAACAAATTTTCTAGATCTGCATAGATCTAGAGAAATTAAAAAGAAGCAGACCCGTCTCAAAAACCTAATTAATTGAATTTCTTCATAAAATAGAACAAAACATTAAAGCTAAAACAATAAAAATCTTAGTTTAGTTCTTCATAAGAAAGTACTCCAAAAGAAATTAATTGCAAAAGTTTCTTTTTTCCAAGTAATAAAATGATAAAAGATTGAGAACTTACAAAAAAAGCTTGTTCTTTTTGTCAAATTGACGAGAAGTATAGAAAAATTAATGCAAAAGATCAAACTAACTTAAACATACCTTTTTGATACTTGCGTCCTCTTCAATACAAGCTTCCTTCGTCTCCATGAGATCAATCAGCAAAATCAGAATCCCCTTTGTAGTCTTTTTCTTCCCTCTTTATCCCTTCAAATAAGAAGCACAGCTATATATTTTCTTGGCTTCGATCTCTTTCTCTTATGTCATTTATGTGTAGTTAGAACCTCTCTTTCCCCCTTCCATATCTAAATAGGAAGCCTCCTGTTTGGGACTTGGATGTGTGTTGAATTCAACTCTAGACGTGTATTTTTCTTCAAAGCCGCAAACATGCATTAATGTCAACTATTGACGCTTGACCCCTTCTACAGTTCTACCCCTGCATCTTCGTAAGACTAGTAGTCTGTGTGAAAAATTGGAGTTTCTTTGGTAAGACTAGTAGTCTGTGTGAAAAATATCGCAGTACACGGCCAAGAGTTGAGGTTAATAAATATGGGAAGGGATCACTTGACAATGGTTATCTTGAAAATAATTTTGTCAATAAATTTTCAAATATATATATAGATAATTATTAAGAGATCTGATATGATGGTTAATTTGTTTTTGTAAAAATGACCTTCAGTAAATAATCTGGGTATTTTTGTGCTTCCAAGAGTTAAAAGTAAATTACTATAAAGAAAAATTTGGGGATGGTATCCCACAGAGAAATTGTTAATCCTTCAATTAAAAAATAAAAACCGTGTCAAAGTTCCAAAAAAAAAAGTGTAGTACATTCGATAAATATAAATTATTATAGTTGGAAGATGAGCGCAATTGGTGAATTATTTTAGTAAATATAAATTACAAAAGAAATAGAAAGTATATACAGTAAGGGCAATTCGAAAATACTTTTTCCTAGCCATGCATATATATATCGGCGCATATTAAGTAATTAATTAGTCTTGGAAAGAGACTCTGGTTCCACCAAATTCCAGTTTCAATCTCCACATATATATTTAATTTGTACATTAAGTGGGTTCAATTGCACCTGCATATATGGCATCTTTCTCCTATGATTTTGTCACACACTCACATCTAGGGCTGTCAACGCAACGAAATTTTGCGTTTCAACGTTTCGTTTCGCTCGAACGAAACGTGAAATGAAATGAATTTTAGTTTCGTTGGCTCAGCGAAATGAAACACGAAACTGAGTCAGGATTTCGCTAGAAAAACGAAACGAAACACGAAACAAACCCATTTCGTTTCGTATAATTTCGTTCTTTCGTCCAGTATTCTACTTGTATAGAATACTTTGAATTACAGGGGAGTCATGCCTTGGTAATGTAAAAAGAAAGGTGAAAAACCCTAGGCGCCGCGCCGCTGTGGTTCTTCGTCTCCCCTCTCTCTCTCTCTGTGATCCGATCGTATCTTCGTCTCGTCTCCCCCCGCCCTGACCCCTCTCTCTCTCTCTCTGTGATCTGATCGTATCTTCGTCTCCCCTGAGGCCCTGACCCCTCTCTCTCTCTCTGTATGATCTGATCGTATCTTCGTCTCCCCTCATCATTTCGATTGTCTCTTTTTCACAAAACCCTAGCTTGAATGCTTGATTGCTTGTTGTGGCCTTGTGGTCGATGATCTGTTTTCTTGTTTCTAGCATTTTAGTGTAAGTTACACGTTTCGTTCGATCAGGGACTCTCATACAATCTTGAAGAATCGTTGGTTTTGGACTTTTGGGTATATTTGTCTCTAAAGGGGAAGAAAAATGACAGAAAGAAAGGAAGAAAAGAGAGAGAGAGAGTTAGAAAAAACAAAGGCAGAGAGAGAGAAAGAACACGCAAGAAAGTAATTTTCAGGTATTTCTTATACTTTATTTTGCTTTTTCTTTGAATTTTTTTATTTATTTTGATTAATCATTTGTTACTCATTTGCATGCAGGTTTCTTAGCTATGGTCGACTCAGATGAATATGTTATAAAGGTTGAGCCTGATTTGTCTTCCGATGAGTATGTTTTTCTTTACCCTTTCTTTGCTTGCTTGCTTGAACTTTCTTTGCTTGCTTGGTACTGGCACTTACCGGCGCTTGGTACTGGCACTTACTTTGCTTGCTACTGGCGCTTGGTACTGGCACTTACTTTGCTTGGTACTGGCGCTTGGTACTGGCACTTACTTTGCTCAACTCAGTGAGCAACACAAAACCAAACTCAGAGGGCACACTCAAGGGCAACACAAAACCAAACTGGCAGCTCAACTCAGAGGTACAACACATAGTGTCAGTGACTTATATTTTAAAATACTTCAATACTTATATTTTAAAATTGATGCTTGCTTTCTTGTATGATGTTGTGATAATTAGGGCTGGATCTGGTGCAACACATAGTGTCAGTGACACAAGGGCAGGTTTGAAAGACTTTTTGAGTGGTAAGAGGACCACTGAGACAACAAAATCAGAGCTAGATCAATATCTAGATGACCCACTTGATGAAACTAGGTTAGATGATGACTTTGACATCCTTACATGGTGGAAACTGAAAAGCCAAACATATCATGTTATGACTAAGCTAACAAGGGACATCTTGGCTGTCCCAATTTCAACAGTGGCGTCAGAGTCCACTTTCAGTACTTCTGGTAGGATTCTGAGCCCTGTTAGATCGTCTGTAAAATTGGTTACGTGTTAGCGTTACTGGTATTTAATTTACTCTTTAATAAACTCTTTCTAATACTAATGTAATTTGTTTGACCTGATGTGTGTTAATGCAGATAATGGTGGCATGTTTGGTAATATCATATGGTCCACTGATGAAGGAGTACTAGATGATACCATTTATGGCAGTGGAAGCTAAAAATGTGCCAGTCTGGTTTATCAGTTCAATTACTGGTATTTTTAAATGTTTTGAGAGTGTTGTATGTTGCCTTAAAGTCTGTTGTTGCATATTGTCTGTTGCTTGTTGTCTGTTACCTGTTGCCGTAAAGCCTGTTGCTTGTTGCCTGTTGCCTATTGTTTGTTGCTTGTTGTTTGTTGCATGTTGCCTTGAAGTCTGGAGACTGTTAGTTAGTCTCTTTGGCTCCTCAAATCTCTTTGCCTATTGTTTGTTGCTTGTTGTTTGTTGCTTGTTGCCATTGTGGCTGAGATTGGTATATTGTGGCTGAGATTGGTATATCTGAGAAAATAGCTGGGATTTGGGTTGGCTTTAGAGTAGCTGACAAATGGCAAATGGTAACTTTAGAGTAGCTGGCAACTGGTAAATGGTAAATGGTAAATGACAACTTTATTATATGTTGGATACTCTATTACTTAGTACATTTTGAATGTATGATATGTAGTGTAGCTGGCAAATGACAACTTGGCAGTTTTTTTTAATATAAAGGTTGTTATTTTGTTATATGTCAACTTGGCAGTTTTTTTTCATCTGCTATTTTGTTTATGTTTGTCAATATTAACTTGTCATTGTAAAATTTTTTTGGCAATTTTTTACTTCAAATTTGACAAAAAAAATAGCTAGTTGACACTTGGCATTATATTTCAGACGTTCAAAATTCTGAACGTTACAAACGTTTTGAACGTTTCAGTAAACGAAACGTTCAACGAAAAAATTTCTCCTTACGTTCAGCGAAAAAAAAAATTCATCGTTTAAACGAAACGTTAAACGTAACCAATCTATTTCGTGGTCGTTTAGTACGTTTGACACCCCTACTCACATCTAACATGTAACCCACCCCCCCCCCCCACCCCCGCTTTCTAGTCAAACCTGTCGAAGTCACCAGGTCTGAGCGACTTGGTTGTACTATAACTTGAAAAGGAACTTAATTTGTAAGGATTATTGAATTTCTTCGCGCCTCATTTTCTCAGTTTGGCACGCACCACTTGTTTTATTACTTATGTAGGATTAAACTTTTCTATATTTAAGGATACGATAATAACGGTTTTGAGAACGCTGACTTACAAGATCCATTGAGATTGACTTTCCTCATATATATGCAGCTTAATTATATCTTAGATATGAAAAAAGTTGGATTAATTATGAAAAAGAAAAAGAAAAATATTATATTGATTTTTAGTTTGTAATAATCGTTCTTACTAAATTATTAATAGTATCTCTCATATGTCTTTTTGTTCATCTTTTGTGAATTGCAATACATATAAATTCCTAAAACAAAGTAACAACCATTCATCCAAAACAAGAAATTATCAAAGTATCAACTAATGATCAAGCGATGAAGTCTATACCGCTGAACCTCAGCCAAATTCACAAGAACTTCATCAGAATTAAGTGCATATTTGTACGTACTAGTCAAGATTGTATTTTTGAGGTTCGCATAATGGTACGTATAATAATTCAAGTGTGTATTGTCAACGGTTATGTACGTTGAAACTGAAAGAGATAAGTATGCATTCTAATTAAGTTATACAAAAAAATTATCGATATTAATTTGGGTGGCTTATCATATATATATAGAGAGAGTAAAATTAGTGTACTCTTAGGAGTATGCATTCTAATTAAGTTATACAAAAAAATTATCGATATTAATTTGGGTGGCTTATCATATATATATATAGAGAGAGTAAAATTAGTGTACTCTTAGGAATATGAAGTCCTTTCGGGCTCTTAACTCAAAAAATATATTAAAATATTTTTAATTTAAAGTTTTTTAATTTATCATGCTCATTAAATTTTTCATATGAAAATTTTATGGAATATAAAAATTTGGGTGATTCGAGTTTCCTAAATCACTGTTTTTAATTTTTCAAAATGATGCACAATATGAATATTTTGTTATTATTTTTAGTGTTGATTTTTTTAAAATTAAAAATAATAACTTAGAAAACTCAAAATATCCCAAATTTTTATATCATATATTAATTTGAGTGCCTTATCATATATATATATATATATAGAGAGAGAGAGAGAGAGAGAGAGAAAGAATTAGGCTATGGTACTTTACAAAGCACAAGAGCGTTGTGTGTTTTGCGCTCTATTATTAATTTTAAGTCAGAAATGATTGATCCAAACTGCTCAATCTAATCTCCATATCAAAATCTATTAGTAAACTAAATTTTATATTTTTTGGAATTCATTTGCTTTTTTTTATAGGGGGGAAATCATTATTTTTGGATGAATCGGAATTCTCAGATCAAGTCATTTTCTCCTCATCTGAAAAAATAGCAAAAAATTCTAAAAAATATAAAATTTGGTTTACTAATAGATTTTGATATGAAGATTAGATTGAACGGTTCAGATCGATTATTTTCTGACTTAAAATTAAAAATAGAGCGTAAAACACACAACGTCTTTGTGCTTTACAAAGCACCATAGTCGGACTATATATATATATATATAATTAGGCTATGGTGCTTTGCAAAGCACAAAAGCGTTGTGTGCTTTGCGCTCTATTTTTAATTTTTAGCAAGAAATGATTGATCCAAACCACTCAATCTAATCTCGATATCAAAATCTATTAGTAAACTAAATTTTATATTTTTTAGAATTTATTTGCTATTTTTTTGGATAGGGGGGAAACCGTCATTTTTTGGATGAACCAGAATTCTCAGATCAAGTCATTTTCTCCTCATCAGAAAAAATAGCAAACAAATTCTAAAAAATATAAATTTTGGTTTACTAATATATTTTTATATGAAGATTAGATTGAACGGTTCGGATCGATTATTTCTGACTTGAAATTAAAAATAGAGTACAAAGCACACAACGCTTTTGTGCTTTGCAAAGCACCATAGTTGGACTCTATATATATATATATATATATATATATATATATATATATATGAATTAGGCTATGGTGCTTTGTAAAGCACAAAAACGTTGTGTGTTTTGCGCTCTATTATTAATTTAAGTCAGAAATGATCGATCCAAACCGCTCAATCTAATCTCCATATAAAAATCTATTAGTAAACCAAAATTTATATTTTTTGGAATTTATTTGCTATTTTTTTTTGGATAGGAGGAAAACCGTCATTTTTGGATAAACCAGAATTCTCAGATCAAGTCATTTTCTCCTCATCAGAAAAAATAGCAAAAAAATTCTAAAAAATATAAAATTTGATTTAGTAATAGATTTTGATATGAAAATTAGATTGAACGGTTCAGATCGATTATTTCTGACTTGAAATTGAAAATAGAGCGCAAAACACACAACGCCTCTGTGCTTTGCAAAGCACCATAGTAATTATTTAATTTTGATTTACTAAATGCGGAACCTTAATAATTTCTGTTCGTTCTTAATATATCAAAGGAAATAGTATTTTAAATTGGCAACGTAATGTTCTGAAGCAAATTAAAAATTAATATGCTATTACGATATATATACATCTCAATCAGTCGACGACATATGGCTAAAGATTTTGTCTTTAAAAAATCTGTTAACCAAGTCAGAGCTTAATTATAATGTCAGCCATATATAGCTAGGTTTATTTTCTCAAAATAGTACATATTGGAGGTATGTGCAATTCACAATCCACCGGTTTGACAAAATTAGTTTCTCCAACAATTTATCCAAATGTCACATCTTTGCATGGGACTTATATATAATGCTTCCATTAATTGCACCACTTACTTGACTTTTGGTATACATTGTTTTTCGTTTATTAACGCTGACTCAAGAATTATAAGATCCAAGTTATGCGGCTTCATAATTTACATTTATTGTCATGTTTGGTAAACAGTACAAGCTCAAGAGTAAATGAAGTGCGAAACATTAATAAAGAATACTCGTAGTTGCTTTCACTTTGTATATGTGTCAATCCACCGTTATAAAAAAATAATGAGATCACGGGATATTTCACCACAAACAAACCGACCAAGTCTTTTCTTCAGAAGATATATTTTGATTTTGCAATTAGATTTTTTTTTTTTTTTTTTACTTTCAACTACCGCGTACTATAACTTGTAGAAAAATTCTCCTTGTTCATCATGCAGCACAACACAAAAATGATTAAAAATGAAAATAAAAAGTAAGTCGATGGATTGATCAATGGATTTTTTTTTTCCGGTCTTCTACTTGAAGCTGGATGCAAGGATAAAGATTTGAATTTATCTTTAAAGTTCAAGGGAAGGGCTCAAACTAATTAAAGAGTACTTGAAAGTTGGCCCACTTTTTTCTTTTTCTTTTATATGGAAATTCAATGATTACTAGTTCATTGCATGTGGCGTTGCGCTGTCCCATGAAAATTTCTTTTTTACAAAAATAATTATTAAATGCATAGTCAAAACTTGAGGATATGACAACCATCATGACGTTTCTTGTGTCAATATAGCATCATGGAATTTGAAATGCATAATAAAAACAAAATAATTAGAAAATTTTCTTTACTGATGATCAAGCTTTGAACAGGAACGAGTGTTTGGCTTACTAAAAACTAAAAATAGTAAGAAAAATACAAATAAACACGTCAATATATAGAAAAAAAATGTTGCAGAACCGGTGTTGGACATTTTTTTTGTAGAAATTAAATATCTTGAAGGAATCATGAATTGTAATTTGTAAAGTATTTCTTATATATTGAAACGAAATAATATGGATTCTGAATTTTCTAATATGATCAGAACGTGCTGTTGATGGAATAGACAACTAAACGTATGAAATTGATGTAATTTTTCAATTTCAAGGGTTGAAACTTGAAACTAATTCAAGTTTTTTAATGGGATACACGAGGTGGGCCTCAATAACATGTGCTTTATTCAGTAAGTCAACGGCTTGTGGGTTTCAATCAATACTTATATCATTAATTTATAAGACTTTTATGCACAAATACTCTTTTATCCTCTAATGCCCCAAAATTGAGTTGTCATTCGGAACATTTGGAATGCATATAATTAAGAAAAAATGTTGAATTCACAGTATTCCTTATTGACAACGATGACAAAAAAAACGAAGCAATAATTACAACAAAAAATGGCAGTTTGACAAATAACATCTGTATAGTTGTATTTTTTTTTTGCATCAGATTCCCTCTGGTATCTATATTATATTATAAATAGTGTGCATTGGATCTTTCATTGATGTTATTATATTTTCATAATGATCTAAATATTTATATGTCAATTTATAATTAAAATTAATTAATTTCATAAAAGTGACGGTTCCTATTTTAGCTAAAGTCAATTTGACTCTACATTATGTTTGTTTTTTTACCATTAGTTAATGAGAGGCCTAAAAAATTATACATCAATTATTATAAATTTTGTTGCAACAAAGTAAAATACCCATTATGTAGCCTTACTAAAAAAATATTTTTTGTAAAATTATTTTTATTAAATAATGAATTAATTTTATTTAAAAATCTAAGAGTCTTTAATTGATTTAGATATATAAATAATATCTAAGTAAAATATATCATTTATTTATAATAAAATTAGCATTGTATACAATTATTTTCAAATTTAAGAGGATTCTGAATAATGGACGGATTTTTTTTCTAGTATATGAAAGATTGAAAACCAAACAATCTCATTAATTTGAATGATGTATACCATACGCATATTTTTTTCTAATAATATAAGAAATAGAAAATTAATGCTAGCTCGTTTGGATGCTGATAAAAAAATGAAGGATTAATTTATTATTTTATAGATCGCATATATATGTGCGAAAAGCTGCTCATAACACAGATATATGGCGCCAATCTTCTGATAAAAACAGTTCAACGAAATTGGCTTTCCGCTAAGATCAGAGGTCCGAGAGCCGCCTACTTCTTGGACTATGGTCGCGTGCCTCATTGTTTTTTGTACACGTTAAGTTATAAAATAGGGGAGGATCACGTGAGGATTGCTATTTTATCAATCGGATTTTGAAATAAATTATAAAAATTAAAAAAAAAAATAAAAAATAGAAAAAAATTATAAATAAGTTTATTTATTTATTTATTGATATAAAAACTTTATAAATAAGTTCTTTTATTTATAAAATTATATAAAATCTTTATTATAAGTTCTTTTATATATAAATTGATATAAAAACTTTACAAATAAGTTCTTTTATTTATCGATTGATAGTGTGTTTATTTTTCATGCAATTTATTAATGTTTGATAGTCCATTAAGCATTGTTAAATTGAAATGGTTGCAAATTGTATAAAATTCTAATGATATTTGATGGACTATCAAATGATAATAAAATTACATAAAATTTAAAACACTATCAATTTACAAGAAAAAAAAATATATCCATAGAAAAATTTCATTTCTAAGATTTTTTTTACTATTTATTTAAAAATTCATTGTCGAAATTGTCCAACAAACCCATTGCCAAGATCCCTCCCCCATAAAATAACACTTATTAAGTATTTTTTTTATATTCTCAATTCACATTTTTGTAGAGATTTCTTTATGATGGACTTTTCATCTTTTATTATAAGAGATTAAACAGTCTTTAATAAAAGTACTTCCCTCAGCTTGTCTTTATGTTCCTGAACAATTCAAAGTTAAATCTTTTCGCCTATTTGTAAAAGAAGAGAAAATTACCATTGATAATTTTTAATACATAAAGAGAATTATTTTTTTAAATTTTTAAGTATGTCACATCATTATTTTTTTTTTACCGTTGGTTTTGTCTAAGTCCTTTCGTCTACTTAGATCAAATGATGAAATAACTTCTCTCCTCATTTAAAATAATGCATAAAATATTTTTGATGAAATTTAACTCTTAAAGTCATTCAATTTTTTTATACCATCCTTTTATATATTATTATATATTTAATCATATTTATTATTATAATATTAATTATTATCATTATTATTTAATATTTAAAAATATTGTGTCTAATGTAAAATTTTATATTGTTAATTATTTATTTGAGGAACGAAACTCGAATAACAACTTTAATAATACATAACATACACATAATAGAATAATCAATAAGAGTATTCAGAATGATGATTTGAAATGTTCAACCCCAATAGCTTCATTAATCTATACAATGAAAATCGAATAAATTGAGTATTAATTTGGAAATCGTTGGCCAATCAAATAAGATTTTATGAAGATAAAATGGAAGCATGAAATAACATCAGTTTAAAATCTATGAAGAAAACAAAGAAGAAAGAAAAAGAATGTTCTAACAGGGGGAAAATTTTGCTGTCAACACCTTTTTGCCAGTCCCCACTACACATCCCCATACAAAAGAAATACCCATTTCCTAAATTACCCTCCATAGCCTTTTTTTTTAATGTTTCTTTCACTGGTATATATCTACATTGACAAAACCAGGAATTAGCATAAGAGTTCAATGGCGATGTTATGATTTATTGGAATCACCTCTCAGTTATTCTGGGACCCTCATATTCGCACACCTCAAGCCTGAAGTTGCTTGGTATCTCACTCCTCGCTCTTAGCCATGCATACTCTCCATCCTCACTAGGTGCAATCACACCACCTTAAATAAAAAAGAAAGTAAATTCAGCAAAAATATGATTGCAACTATTTTGATGCAAATTTGTTAATTTACCACAAATGGGGCTCACCCATGCCAATTTGTAGTGTTAGTACCTTTGGATTTACCTGTTTTGTGCTTTTTTTAGTTCTCCTACCTGTAATCTTGAACTTGAGTAATTTATAAAAGGGAAATATACTGTTTTTATCATAAGAAAGAAGAAAGAACAGAGCAGTGAAATCAAGGCTTGGTAGCACATACTTTAGAAGTTATTTTTTTCCATCAAAATGTAACTGGACTTAATCAGTTCAATTGTCGCTTTGCCTGATTGCCTATTTGGTAAAAGTAATTGTCTATACCAATCAATCTTATGCAACAGTGCCAGAGAGAGAGAGAGAGATTACCAGAAAATTCAGAGAAAGGAAATGCATCATAGTAGGTGCAATCCCGGTCATCTTCAGTGGAGTACGGAGGGCCCAGCACATCCAAAACAGCACAATCAGTAACTGCGGTAAAACAATGCATGTTGCCACCTGTCTCCGGATATAATATCGAGTTTGCACATGGTGCATTAAACACTGTATCAGCATGTAACTTGGCCAATCTATCCGCTGTTCAGAGCACAAGGTGAAAGAAAGGCACAATGAGCAGTTTGCAATACAAGAGTTTCATACAATACCCGAGAAACCTAAAGTCGCATCACCAATATATCCTTGCAAGATGCTAAAAACTATAAGGGGAAAAAAATCATAAACCATTAGGGAAAACTATGTAAACCTCCAGAAAATAATACCTCCAGGGACATACTGATAATGCTATCACTGGTGTTGACAAACATACCATAGTAGTGGTTTTTGATTCACATATAATCAGTCCAATATTCTTAGAAAGAAATCCATAAAATTTCTTCTTAGATTTCCATCAAAATGCTAAACGACTCTTCCCTGAGTATTAAAGCACTAATAGTATTAAAGCATTGGCTCTCATCAACTGTCTGAGGGTTTACATCAAGAGAAGACGAGGGTTTGGATTTATAGAGACCTAATTGGTAGCAGCGGTGGAGGTAAAATCTTTGACGCAAAATAGAAGAATATTGGGGGATCAAGTTGTTTTTGGGAAAAAGTTAATCTCATTGATTCACCCCCTAAGGCTTATCTAACAAATAGGTCCCTAGTCTATTACATAATCTGCCTTTTACATAACTTCCCTCATTAAACTTAATTCTCAACAGAACACAACCAAATTGCCCTTTTGGATAGATGTGAGTAGCGAACCTAAGCAAATAAGCAAGGCCAAAGAACTCAAAGCTGGAAATTACATCAGCTTCTGAACTAACTCCGAGACAGGAGAAGCTTCCGGAAACACATTACCATGGGCTTTTCTCAATTGCTTGAAACCCTAACTAAGATGAGGCCTGAGGGAAATATGATGCTAGACTACATATCCATTTCATCAAATCTGTACTAGGACAATGAAATGGGGCAATTTTTCTAACTAGTACTAACTATTTGACCAAAACCCTGAACGAGGTACTATTGCACAAATGGAACCGACAACACAAACATTAATTTCAGCAGATTCCTAAACCGCAGAGAAGAAAAAACACCCACAATTCTTTGCCTCCATTATACAACTAAAGGATGTAAATGAAAAAATGACATACTTTTTCCATACCATTAATGAATGTCACGCCACCAATTTTTGCGAGACAGCTAAGAAAATCTGGGACTGTATCAAAAGGAAATGGGCCAATGGATACAGCACCAAAATAATTAAGGACTACAGGAACACTTGTTAAAACCTAGAAAGGTCAATGCATTTTATGAAGAATGGGAATGTGTGCAGCATTCTGGTTTTTGCAGAGAAGAGACAAATAAGCCAATCAAAGGCCTAACATCACTTGTTCTCTTTCTTTTCAAGGCAGGTATCAGTAACCACAACACTGATGGCGTAGAGAAGGTAACTGCATTGGAGGACAGTCAAACTGAAGATCCTGACGATATGGAGAGACAACCTGAAGCTTCACCCTCTTTGTATTTTTGTTTCATGCAAGTGTTGCCACTTTGAATCAGAAGTAGTTTAATTTGGACTAAAACTTATTTCTATTTACTTACTATGTATTTTAATATTGATTTATTCTTTATTCATAAAAATGGTGATAGAAACAACAGCTTTCTCATAAAATTAAAGATAGACGGTGAGATATTAACCAATGTTTCCCAAAAAGGATATATCAACCACAAAAGTTCCCAGGTCCCCCTCAACAAAAAAGGAGCAGAGTATTGTTTCTCTATTAAGCAGAAAAGAGCAGATTGGCACTTCTTCAATATAGAAACAGACAACTTTGCCTTTTGCAGGGACAAACCTAAAATCCCCCCCCCCCCCCCCAAAAAAAAAAAAAAAAAAAAAAAAAAAGCACGCAACACACACACAAAGACAATCCCTGCTTCTCAATTTCACTGCTGTTGAGTTTTATGTTTGGTCCAGTAGAAACTGTTTAAAAAGCAGGAAATGAAACAATACAGTACCACCATTCATAACAGTAGCACACCCATCAAAGAGCAGAGAGGACTGGACCCAATCGTAAGACTTGATGTGCATGGAACCGAAGAGTATCTTGCTGAAGACAGTCATGCCAGGGTGGTTATGCAATGGTATAACAGCCGACCTAGGAAGACAGAATATTCCAATCTGCATAAAACTATTATATTAATTTCCAATAATGTCATTATACATGGCAGTATACAATTGAATTTGAGTAAATAGCTACTAGTTTTCTACAGTTCTTGATAAACAAGAGTTAGGTAGTGACTGTCTAATTGATACCAGCAATTGGCAGGAGTTGTTTAATAGTAGAATTCACCAGGTCAACTGTATCAGTAGTAGTACAGAGATAATTATGATATTTCTCTAATGGTCTGTTATGGTAATTACGCAAAAAGAAAAAAAAAATAGCAGGCTTCAGCCAAAATTTCAGATTAGTTATCCATAATACCTGCTTACCATAGTCCAAATTGGAGGCAAGTAGAATTATCTTCTGTCTTTCTCACGGTTAGTAAATAATATCAATAACATCCCAATTTTCAATGTACGAGTTCACCAAACACTTAAGAAAAGATGTGTTAAGAGTGAGCCCTTGTTATTATTTTTGTGAAAAGCAGTATAGACAAGAAATAATTCCAGCAAGTAAGGCATCTGACCCATCTTACTTTCAGTGGGTACAATTCACATTGCAGTTAATAGAAAAAGATAAATAATGTGATAGTATCTACCGAAAAATTGGGGCACTGATAGATGTGCAAATAGGTGACAGGTGAAGGCGAAGAATCAGAGCTGTCATGCTTGAAATATGACATGCTTGAGTTCAAACCCAGTTCCTCTGCTCTCATTTTCTCTACACCAGAAATAAGGTTAGCAAAAATCAGATAACAGTAGTTGAAAATTATCAGAAATCAAATTCCTATCTAGACATGTTATCCGAAAAGCATTCAAATATCTTCTCAAGTGTTCAGTTTGTAAGATAGCTATGCAAGCTTGCAATAAAGTAAGTTAATGCAAGTAAATGAACAAACCAATATTTTGTGGATCAACATTCCATATTTGGAAATTAAATTCCGTTCTACTCAGCATAAACAAGCTGGATTAAAAACACAAAATGAGCCCTGACAGCTTGACCTTCAAATCCAAGAGAAGCAATTATCATTTAATGACAAGCTGTAGCAAAGAACCCACTCCCCCCCCCCCCCCCCCCCCCAAACGAGCCAACACACACAAAACCGCTAAAAAATGACTAATATTCTATTTCTGTACAAAAATATTTAACTCCACAGTACATCTATTCTATGATATTGATTTCACTGCCCCCAACTTTTTGGTGCTACAGGTTGCCACAACCTCCCCATGAAAAATGAATGTGAAAGAGGAGTTGTGGCAACTCATGGCACTGGAACTCTGCATCTCAATATAATACATTATACGAACAACTTTCAAATATGTTAAATTATGATGGTACATTATATTTATTGTAAGAAAGCACATGACAGAAGCTTCATCACTGACAATTGGAATCTATAAAAATACTTGAACTACCAACCTGAATATATATAGCCCTGTGTGACTACGTCACTGATCAAAATCAAAATCTCAAACATGATGCACATGAAAACCCAAAGTTTTGTGCATCTCCCAGTAAATATTATTGCATTAAAGATATTTAACCAAAGAAGCAAAGACATGAATAGACAAAATAATCAAAATATTCCTTGATAACAACTAATACATAATTAATTATGTTATAAAGGCCGCTATGGTCCATACAGACTTGGAAAACACCACACAGGAATTAACACCAGTGTTCAAACCCGAAGCTAGTACATGATAATAATATAAATTTCAACATAAACAATCCCGATCTTAACTTAAACCCTTAAGACCTTGTTAAGCTATGAAAAATGAGAGGAAAAAAACAGCACGTGCATGTTCAGCTAGAATGATATTATAATCCAAAGTGAGAATTGAGCCAGAAGTACATGAAAAGTTGAAATACTAGAAAAGAGAATATATACTGATTGAAACTGAGAAAGTCACGATGTCAAAATATTGCCAAACAAGAAACAATTGCTGATACAGAGACACAGACATTGTACGATCCAATACGAGACATAGATATATTCATCTTGCACATAATTCCACGCGACCAAACGATCAGAGCTGCAGGTAAACAGATAGCATCTATGACACGAACACATACACAGCTACATGATCGTTGATCACATATCAAAAACGAGTTGAAACCAAAATACCAGTGGCTGTAAATTCAAACTTCTGAGATAAATTTAGAATTACCGAGGTAAGAAGAGAGACGCCTGACATTCTCCGGGCTCGGCACGATGCCGGGTCCGCACTCCGCAAAGACATCCTTGCACACATCATACAAGCCTTGCACTGTAAAGGAAGCCTTCTTGCTCCTCCTCCTATTCCTCCTGTTGCTGCTCATCGAAGAACCTTCAAAACTCATAAGTGGAGGAGGAGAAGCAGTGGATTTAGTCATTTAGGGAAGAATCCTCAAACCCAGGAGGCGGCGGTACGGAAACAGAGCAATAGTGTAGGTTTGAGGCTGTCAGGTTCAAACAGAGGTCTCTATTTGTGGTTTTGTTGCACGAGCCATAGAATTGGAGGAATAAATATCAGAGGGATAGGAAACTAGATTTAGATTGCGATGGAGATCGGGGATTAAATAGGGAGCGATTAATGAGAAAAAGAAAGGAAATAAAAGAGAAGGGGGGAATGCGAGAGGGTTTCTCTGGTGATTTATGAGGCGGTATACCATCTTTCTGGGTGGAAGTGCAAAACCAGGGGCCATTAGAGAGACAGAGATGAGGATTGAGGAGGAACAAAAACAGAAAAACTAGCTTTCCTGTGGGCTGCCTATTCCATTTTTCAAATACTGCCTCTGGGTTTCTGGTATCTATACACCCCCTCCCTCCGAATCCTTTCGCTATGCAGTACCGTAACATTTGGACCGTTGGATCACTACATAATTCGATCCGGTACGGATCTCGAAGTAATTTAACTGATCATATGCTCTACTGTACACTACTGCATATCAGAGGATCAGGAAGTTTTTTTACCGTTTCGTATGTCTTCCTGCAATTAAATTAAAAAATTGATTTCTTCATCTAATATTATCAACGTCATATGACATCATAACATCACGTTTATTATTACGTTTTTAATGTTAACGATAAAGATGATTTATTATTTAAAAATTAGTAGTTATATTTATTACATTGAGACGTGGTATATTGGTTATAAACATATAATAATAATCAGTAAAATTACATTAAGAAAATGTTATTTCCAGTTCATTGCAACATTTTCTCTGTTGTGGTTTGGAGCTAAGTATACGTTGTTTATTTGAATAATAAAATTATCATGTCGTCCGCGAATAATATTTTATTAAGTTAAAAATGTATGGCAAAGTAGAAGGACAGAGAAACATGTATCTGACCCATCAGTGAAATTGTTGTTCTTTCTGAGGTTTTATTAAGTTAAAAATGTATAATGCAAGTTGGGGGGACAAAGAGGTATCTGAGCCCGTCAGTGGGCTTCTTGTTCTTTCTGAGGAAAGATATTCTGTCAAGATTTTAAAAAAGAAGAAGAGAGACGCTATTAAACTTTTTTTATTTAATGAATTAAGAAATAAGTTTAGAAGATGATATTTTTTATTATTGGGGAGAATGAAAATATAATTTGACGGTTATTAATTAGAATAGTTAAAATATAATAATTATGATACTATGATGATAATGATAATAATAATAATATAATAATCATAATAAATAATAATAATCATGTCGTAACCATAATAATATAATAAAAATATAATCATAATCTAATAATATAATAATAAAAAGTATAATCTTAATCATCAAAATAATAAAATAAAATAAAATAATAATCATAATAAAATAACAATGATAATAATAATAATCATAGTCATAATCATAATAATAAAATAATATAACCATAATCATAACATAATAATATAATAAAAAATTATAATTATAATCATAATAATATAATAAATAAATAACTATATTAATAATAATATAATCATAATATAATACAACATAATATAATAATAATAAAATAATAATCATAATCGCGATAATAATAATAATAATAATAAATAATAATCATAGTCATAATCATAATCATAATAATATAATAATACATAATCATAATCATAATATATATAATAGTATAATGAGTCCGACTATGGTGCTTTACAAAGCACAGAGGCGTTGTGTATTTTGCGCTCTATTTTTAATTTCAAGTCAGAAATAATCGATAAAAACCGTTCAATCTAATCTTCATATAAAAATCTATTAGTAAACCACATTTTATATTTTTTTAGAATTTTTTTGCTATTTTTTTTGATGAGGAGAAAATGACTAGATCTGAGAATTCTAGTTCATCCAAAAATGATGGTTTTCCCCCTATCCAAAAAAATAGCAAATAAATTCCAAAAAATATAAATTTTGGTTTACTAATAGATTTTGATATATAGATTAGATTGAGTAGTTTGGATTGATCATTTCTGATTTAAAATTAAAAATAGAGCGCAAAGCACACAACGCTTTTATGCTTTGCAAAGTACCATAGCCTAATTCATAGTATAATAATAATATAATCATAATAATAATAATATATAATAGTACTAAATGATATAATAATTATGATAATAATAATAATAAATCATAATCATAATATAATAATGTAATACAATATAATAAAATAATAATCGCTATTTGATGAGAGTTAATTCGGTATACTAGCTATAATTTAGTATTCCGGATTAACATTCTTCCACACTCTTCTACTTAGTTTAAAATTTATTTGATAAATTAATTTATCGAAATAATAATGTTATTCTTAGTTTTTACTATTCCACGGAGGGTCAAACAAACCCGTTGACTCTACTTTACGGAATGTGAAATTCGTTTGACAAATTAATTTATCGAAATAACAATTATATTTTTAGTTTTTTCTATTCCATGGAGTGTCAAACAACGTACATGAAATGTCGTGGAGCAATATTTGAAAGAAAACAGATCTTATATTAATCGCTGGGACCAAGTATTGTACCGTATCTGTGATGTTTTTGTCATTTCATCTTTAATGTCACAACTTCTTTTTGCGTGGTGAAAGGATTAATGTAATAATAACACCGTTTGGTTAGTGATATCTCAGAAAATATGAGAACAGTGTTATTTTTACTATTTTTGGTTAGTAAAATATTATTTGGATAGAAATTTAAGAATAGTGGAGATAATAGTTAAAATAATTAATTATTTATTAGTATTTTATTTAATAATATTATTTATTTAATACTACTCCATACTAATATAAAAGAAAAAAATAATTTCTTATTATTTTCACTATCCTCATTGACGCTAATCTGTTAACCCAACATTTTCTATGGGTTAGTGGATTAGCACTGTTCTGCTTCTATTCTCGATTTTAATTTAGTATTTAAATAATTGTTAACCTGATAACAATACTTTTTTTCAAAACAGTGCTATTCTACACCATCCAAATACGCCCGCTAACAATTTAATAGCAAAACTTTTGAAATGAAAGGATCAGATGACCAGGTCTATAGTGTATTATAAACTCCGAACATTTTCTTGATTTAAGATATAACTTACTATTTTAGTATTTTGAAAAATATCAATAAATATTCCTTCTTGCTTTAGAATAGAAATCTCATATTTGTCTTTTTATGTGCTTAAACGACAAGTATATTCTTGTTTATATCTGGATATTGATACATAACAAATGCACATAATAATCGAAAATAAACATTTTTTAAAGAAAATGTGATAGAAAATATATTTTTTTAATTGTTCTAACCATGCCCAATTCGCCAATTTTTTGTAGAGTTCATTTTTTTATTTTTTGTATATTTAATTATGTTTTAAGAATAACAAATATTTGTTAGTTATTAAAGTTTTTTACATAAATTGACATAATGTATATGAAATAATTGAATTTTGATAACTAATAATTGTATTTTTTTAATTAAAAGATACATAATTATAAGGTTAATTTAAAATTTGTGTGAAGTGATCAAATTGAGAGTAACAATTATGATTCATCAAAATATAATAACACTCAAAAAGTTTTGGTCCGTTCAAGAATCCCTTTATTGTAATTAATTGATTAACAAATAAGCTGAAAGCAATTGAGTAGACAACAAGTGAGGAAATAACTCATATTATTTTATGGAATAATAATTACACCTCTTATTTGAACTTTTATTTGCATCCAATATGAAATATAAGCACTTTTCAAAAACACAATCTCAAACTTAAATTTTGAGAGAGATATATATTTTTGAAGTGTTTACATCTAATACTTTAATGCAATATGATATGTAGAACTTGAATGCATGAATAATTTCTCTATTATTTTTAAATTACTTATTGGAGCAAGTTACGAAAACTAAATATGAAACTTTTAACTCCACGTGAATCACTTTCGGAATGCAATCGTTTTTCAGTTGTCAAGTAAAATGTTTCTGTCAGGGACCAATCAATGGGGTTAAGTATCAAATCCCTTTTACGTCGGTTATGCGCAAGTCGTAACATGATTACGTTCCTGTATGTCTAATTGTGACTGGGAATTAAAATTCCTCCAGAAAATTAGGGCTCATCATTTTACTCATTTATTTTATCTTATCGTATTTGATGAGACATGAATAAAAATTATTTAGTTAAATTATTAAATATGAGTATGGATAAAATTAAGGGTATTAATTATTGATCCGACTCGATCCGAATCGATCCTGATCCGACATGATCCGAAAATAAATAGGTCGGATATGAGTTTAATTTTTTTGACCCGACCCGATTAATTAATTTTTTTGAAATAATTTTATGATTTAGTACTAATTAAAGCTTAAATATACACTAATTAAGATTAATTATAAATTAATTAATATTTTATTATTTAAATTATATAAAAAATAATAAATATTTAATTATTTTACATGGGTCGGGTCAGATATGGATCAAGATTTTTTGACCCGAATTTAATTGGATCGGGTTTGGGTCGGATCAAGAAAAATAATAAAATAATATCATACTGTAGAGATTAAAATGTTGCTGATCAATGTGTATCACAGAGGTCAAATCCTGAACACTTCAACCGGCACGAGTTACGATATTCATGCCGCATGCACATTTTCTGCCGACAAGACAATCAATCTTCGTGACTTGAACAAACAGATTCATGTTGGTTTGGAGTTGTTTCCTAACCAATTCAACATTAGTATTAGAGCACGGATCAACACTTGCACCAGCAGGTTCAAGTGGTTTTTTTATAGCTTATTTGGGATTGTTTCTGATAAAATTTGGGAAATGATTAAAACAACAGCTCCGTACCAATTACCCGGGTATAAAACACTGGAGTTAGTAGTTATATCTGAATCAATATTCAGTTATGATAACTATGATCCGATCAGTATTTCTGAAAGTAGTAATCTAGTAATGGCTAAGAAAAAAACCCACTCCCGAGCTCGGGAGCAGCGACCATCTCGTATTCCAGTACAAAATATGGATGTGGATGTGGTTGTGGATGAGGATGACGAAGAGGAAGAGTGGCACCTGGATGTCGAGGAGGATGACATCCAGGATGCAACAAATATAAATATGGATGAAATTGATGATGCGGCAGATGTCGAAGAAATAGTAAAAGAGTGACAAATGTCTATTCATTTTATCAATCGGGGGAATGAAGCACTCATGTGCATAATTTGCTGATAATATGTCAATATCGTATGCAGACGAGCCTTATTTTCGCAAATCACCTAGAATTAATGAACAATTTGGTTAAACAAAAGTTCCCCACAGTACAACCGAGCTATAATAAATAATGGAGAGGAAGAGAACTGACAATTGCAGACATATTTGGTAGTTGAGGAGAGGTCATACGAAATACTTCCGTCTCTGTTAGCAGCCATACAAAATTCCACATATGGCACAAAATTCATCATAGAGACAACGCTCTCAACAAAATTCGGTGTTGAAATTTTCGATCGTGTTGCATGGGCATTTGGTCCGTGTATTACAATATGACCTTACTTACGACCAGTCTTAACTATCGATACTGGATTTTTATCGGGTCGGTATGCCGGTAAACTATTTATGGCATGTGGTTATGATGTGGAGCAACAACTACTATCACTTGCATTTGTTGTTGTAGTAGGCGAGGAAAGTGTGACAAATTGGGGTTGGTTCATGCAGTGGTTGCGTAAAGAGGTTGTCGGTCCTGGTAAAATTACCGTGATCTCAAATCAACATCTGGGTATAAGAGAAGTATTTGAGAGGCCGGATTTTGGATGGCAGGAATCAACAAGTGAACATGTTCACCGTTATTGTAATCAACACATTGCACAAAATGTGTATAAGGACTGTCATATGAAAAAAGTAAAGACTTTTTTCAAACAAGCTGCAAGACATAAGAAAACATGGAGGTGTGAGTAATATCTAAAAAAATTAACAACATTAGACCGCTATCCCATAAGTTCATAAGAAAAGCAGAAATCATGCAAGAAAATCTCTCAACAGAACAAGTATCCAACAGAAGGACACGAAATAACAGAAATCGCAATAACTAATCATGCAAGAAAATTTCATTATGAGGAGTTAACCCCAGAGCAAGTGGCCGCATTGCATCAAGAAAAATAGGCATAACATCTAGACGAGGGTCTCAATTAGTGGGGAATAATGACAAGCAACGATTCGAATCACTGAACAATGTGTTCAGGATCGCTAGACAACTTTCGGTATGTGCTATCTTCGAGAATATATGGCACAAATGTGTTGAGTGGTTCTATAAGTGTCGAGAAATTACAGCAGCTTGGGAAACCCAAGGTCTGGTGTTCTCCCAAAAGGTCACCGAACTGATAAAACATCACGGTGATAAGGGGATAACTTATGATGTCATACCACTGGATTGAGATATCAACAACTACGATGTTTACAACAAAAATGGACTTATCGAGACGGTAATATTCGATACTTATATAATTTTTTATTCAACTTTAAAATTTAAGCAATATTTTGTAATTTTTATTTGAAATAATAGGGACAAAAGGTTGAAATGAAATATGAGGTTGAATTAATGATGATGGGAATTGGTGATTGTTGGTGTCAGAAACCGCAATTGACTGACATCTCATACGACCACTTGCTTGCTTGTTGTTTGTTCATTCAAAAGGCTAGATTACTGATGTGTATTCTACTAAGCTAATAAATACCCTAATTTGTACTTCAATTTTAGCCGCAAGCGTACGGCCTAGTCAAGTAGTAGTCGGGGTGTCGAACTACAAGGACAAGGGTGAATTACAGGTTCTCACAAGTTTCACTAATCTAGGCAATCGAACGAGAGTTTTGTATTAAACTAAAAATGCACAAATCTAACAACAACAACTGAAAATTTATCAAATAAATGACTCTAGGGGTTTTCGGCTTCACTCTCACTCATTTGGTCAATTCACTCTATTTGATCTTTAAATATGTTATAGTGTTTGTCGGGGATTCAATTTCAGATTTTAGCACTAAATTTACACTTTTGTGACTTGGTACCGTACCTAAACAATTTGGGTTTCATGATTAAGTATCTCACCTTACAAGTCTAAGCCCATTAAGATCAGTGAATCACTTTGGCATAACCTAGATTTTGTACTTCGCTTTCGGTACCTCACACAATTTCTAGGGTTTTCCTCATTTTTCTCTTAGGTAATAAGTTTCATGATTAAGTACTTAGCCTACGACCTAAATCACTATTTTTTATCAAAAGATTCAGTTCCACATTTTGATTTTCGCTTTCACTTCTAGGGTAACATGTAGTTGATTAAAACTAAGCATTCAATTTAAATAAAACAACAATCACAAACAACAAGAACTAAAAGATCAATACACGAGTACAATTAAGCCATCAGAGTTATCGAGTTTGCACCTAGACCCCTAGAAGGGTGTCTAACCACAAATCATGTCAAAGATTGCACAAAGATTTATGTTTAAACAACAGTACAACATGAGAAAAGAATAAAAAAAGAATACACCAATAAGATCTACGATTTCTCACCCAGTTCTTGAGTTTTTCTTCTTCAAATTCTTCTCCAATGGTGTTTTTCTCTTCTTTCTTGTTTGGGATCAGTTCTCCAGTCAGTTGAGAGAGATCTCGGACGAAGGGGATGCAAAAATCTCTCATTTCCCATGAGAAAACCGTTTTCAAACTGCAAGTTCGTGCTTCCAGTCTCAATAATTACGGTCCGTAATTTAAAAAGTGCGGATCATAATTTTGGTCACAAGTTGAAACAGAACTGACAAAAGATGAGTTTAAGAATTGCGGACCACAATTTTTAAATTGCGGACCACACTTTTAGAATGCCGTTGCGCACTGATTGTATTTTGGCCATAATTTTTTCATCCGAACTCTGATTGGGTTGATTTTAAGTTCGTTGGAAAGCTAAGAACGATATCTACAACATCAATACTTAATCCCAATAATTCTATGAGATTTTATGATCACCATGTAATGTGACTTGTTGTCCATGTGCAATCTTGCTCTCGTTTGCATTCGGGTTCTTCACTATCATGCTATTTTGCTCCAAAAATCCTAAAACACATAAAATGCAACAGTATCTCGAACTCGACATAAAAATTAATAAATTCTTAACAATTAACATAAAATGCATAGTTTTTGAGATAAAACCCTAATTGAATATAATATATAATTGAGGCTTATCAATTACACTCAGTACATTAGTCCATATTATACCATCCAGTACTACATTAACACATGGTATGGTCATCGGCGTAGTTATGGTAATAAACAAGATTGACCAATGTACAACGGTCCGGTCATTAGGCCAGATCCAGTAAAAATCAACAAAGGAAGGAGAAGGAAGATACGCATTCTAATGGTTATGGATGAAATAGATGATCGTATCAACAGGCTGCCAACTCGAGGTCGAGCTCGTTCCAACAGAGCATGATTTAAATTATCAGTATGTTTATGTTTTTTGTTGTTATATTTACCAGAACAATTGGATTTTAATTGTTGTTGTAATATTTCTATTTGTTTGATACTATTTTAGAATAATGTATTAATCGTGCTTATATTTGACTTTATAAAATTTTATTTTATTTTTTATTGTAATATTTTAGATCAATCTACTGACTGTTGTATTTTATTTTTAATATAACACACATACAAACGTAAAAAAAAAAACTGAGACAGTTTAAAACTCGGTCCAAGCTATATGAATTAATTTTCGGGATAATTTTATCATTTCTATTTTTTATTTTTATTTACTAAAATAAAAAAATCTGGTCAAAAGGACTCTGACTAGCATGCATTTAATATTCTAAATATAGGTTTTCGTTCGTGACGACTGAGTGGTTGGTAAGTGTTGACAGCTCTACAAAAGATGGATAATTTATCAGTACTAGATCTTCTGTGACCGAAGACATATTTAACTATTTGGAGCGGGTCATCTTTTTATTGGTTAAGAAGCCAACTGCATACCACTCGGTGCGTAGATTTACTTAAATCAGGGAATCCTGACCCTATATGTAATAATATCTCTTCCAAGCTCCAAGGAACACACAATTATTTCTCTTCCCAAAATATTTTATCAGGAAAAATATTTAGAATGTTATAAAATCAAGTTGGAAAGAAATTGAAGTTGTGCATGTTCTTTTGTTATAAAGATTGATGTCGCTGTCAACTCAAAGCTCGAGAAGAAAAGTTGAAACCATTTTTGGAGAAGGTTCCTTTTTTGTGGATGGTTTGATCCCACAAAGCAGCGTTTGGTTCTTTCATTTCATATTATTAGTGGGATTTTTGTTTACCACAAGTCAAAGAGTATGAGACAAGCAATCTATAATAAAATTAAGCGGATTCCTTGTTTCTTGAAATTAATGCCCTCGACGTACATCTATTTTCAAAAAAAAAATCATTTTATAGTAAACAATTAATCAAGGATTAAAGTCTAAATTACAAAGTAAAGATTACAAGATGTGATTTTCTTTTGGTTTAATTTGCACGTGTATGTGAAGTTGTGCGACTTTTGACTTTAATTTGATTGAACAATGAACACTGAGATGTCCAACAATCATTGGGAAACAAAAATGATATAGAAAAAAAGAAACAATTTTTACTCTTTTTTTTCCATTTCTAAAATAGAGCACCCAATCTTATCAAGCTTTGAAGGCAGTCCAACTAAGCATATGACATTTTTTATATATGATGTGTTATGACACCACTTTCAATTATATTAATAATTTTATTTTTCAAAAGTTAAAATAAAATCTTGTACCATTCATATGTTTTATATTGTTACAAAAAAGTAAATAATTTTTTTGAGATATGACGATGAGATGAAAAAGTACAAAGATCATTCCACAAAAATAATTCGAATCAGTTTTTCAAAATGGTGTCTCTCCGGTTCTTGAATTATTTTGTCAGAACCAAGGATTACATCTATTTAATAATTCTATAGTAATAATTACTTCACTTTTAACAGGTCAGCTGGTCTTTGGTGACTGCAGAAACAAGAGTTCGATTTATATTTTTTCTGATAAAACATATGTGCGAAATTTTTTATATAGTTCTTATTTGTGATGTTTTTATTGATTTACATTCAATAATATTTTTGGGAGCTATCTCCTTTGGTTAAGATTTGTTGGATTTGGAATAATATGACTCAAGATTTAGAAATACATAATTTAATTTCGAGAAATAAATTGTAACAGAGGAATATTTGGACCGGTTACAGGAATAATATAGCAAATAAATCAGAATTATTTTGGACCGTTTTCGGAATTTAAGCATGATATCTTTTATTAAGGTGTGCTTCAGAGACCGATGAAAAGAGGGGGGGGGGACTACGTATAATTTTTTTTTGTCTTACTTTATCCGTTTCGCCAGCGAGGGGCTTCAATGATCAAATTCAGATCGGACTAATTACATTCATATTTAATTTATATTTGAGGATGAATCCATATCCACTTATATGCACTTACATAATAGATATCGGATCGGATTTGAATTTTATTTTAAATTTGGTGTTCAAATATTTAAAATATTGAAATACACATTTAATATGAATATAATATATACAATCTAAATTACAAAATACAACTTATATTAAAAAACTTTACCTAATTTGTATGAGAATCTTTTTTAAAATCAATGCGATCTGAAAAAAATATTATTATCATATATATTTCTATTGAAGACATAAACATTTTATAACGGATTTATAATGGATTCGGATCATGTAATATTCAAATGTGAATTTAAAAAGTAAATTGAATCTTTTTTTCAAGATCCATATACGAATTCATTCATACAAATTCGAATTATATTTTTCAATTTTAGATATCCAATCACACTCGTACTTCTATCAATCTCCCTCTCCATCCCCTTCTGTTGGCTCCCTTACGAAAGTTCAATTTGTAGAGTAAGTTTATGCAAAATGGTCACCTCCCCACCCACTCCTCTCCCCTTCTCCATTGATTTCTGTAGGAATCCTAAACTTATTTTCAATACATAAAAAAAATAAATTTTTAAACTTTTCAAACATATCATATCATCACTTTTTTTCATCATTTATTTTGTTTAAGTCTTTTCATCTTTTTGAATCTAAAGGTTCATATAAAATAGTTTATCTTTTCTCATTTAAAATAATGTGTATAATATACTTAGGTGAAACTTAACTTTTAAAATGATCTATTTTTTATATGATCATTTAAAGATTATTATGTATTTAATTATATTATTTATTATTATAATAATAATAATTATTATTATTACTTAGCATTTAAAATATTGTGTCTAAATTTTCTTTAATGTGAAATTTTATTAAATATATTTAAAATTTTATACTGTTAGTTATTTATTTGAGGACTATTTTATGGGATGAAACCCGAGTTACAATCCAAATACTCCATAAAGAGGGTTAAGTTTTCTGGCCTCTCATCCATGACATATCATCAAGACTTCTCATCATTAATTTTATTTAAATTTTTTTCCTACTCAAGAGTATAGATTCTAGAGTATAGATTCTAAAATATAGATTATATTAATCTAAAGATAGATCATTTTAGAAATTCTCAAATTCACCATACATATATGAAAAAAAAACTCAATCTAAACAATTTAGAGAAATAGTTAAGAGTTCAAATGATCCTAAATAATTTAAATAAATAATTAAGTGTTCGAATAATCCTCTTTAATGACACACATCACTTATATAATATAGATTTTATTGATCTAGAGTATAGATTTTATTTTTATTTAGTATATGATTAACTAATGAGTTTGAGCACGATAAATTATTATAATATGATGACCACGTCTGATCAAATTTCTGAATCTATCCTAACGCTAGACAATTATTGATATTTTATTTATATATTTCGTTGACACTAGTCAAAGTAAATCGATGCCGACAGCTAACGGTGTTCTCCAACGAAGATCAAATGACAACTATCCTTCACTTGTCAGTTGTCATCAACTTAGTTTCTTTAGATGATCTCAAAAGTCGCAAGTCACCACCGTCAAGGCCTCAAAAGTAAGTTCGCTGATTCAGTGCACATTTGCAGCTCTGTTTTACACGCCATTCAATTTTTCAAAAGAAGTTTCATCAGATTATCATCAATCTTTTGCACAAATCTGAAAGCAAGATTCCTTCAATTGAAGCGAAATTGATCAATGATCTGCCTGATTTAACGCAGCAATATGGGCTCCTCAACCTTTTTGGTTGACACTTCATTCACACAAGCACACACCCACTGTATATAGACTTTAGACAAATTTGCACACATCAACGTCATTTGAATTCTTTACCATCTCTAAATCTTTTTTTTTTCAGGACAAAGTGTTGTAGGCAAATTGCTGAGGTCCAAATATTTTGATGGACACATCCAAATATGAGTTTGGATGGATAATATCCGTATTAAAAAAAATTGGAAATGCATTCAATGTTCCCTAGATTTTATATGCTCAATCCGGCCAATGAAGTTAGAATCTACCATATAATACATTGCTCGAGGAAAGCTGAAATTTGACTTGAATTTAAGACCCAAAAAAAATAATAAATCTCCCTATTTACACGAACATCAAGATTTTGGTGGCAAGCTCCTGTAGGGTTCACAATAAATCTGCATGACCTGACAACCAGTTAACGTTCCAAAATCACAATCAAGTCTAAATTAACCAATAACAGGTAAACAGGAAACTTAAGTTTTGCGAATTAACCCCTTGAACGGCCTTAACTGCATGAAAGAAAGTACTCAAGACAAAGAACGCCAGATAGACTCATAGACACCCAATACTTCAGTAAATGTCACGTTATAATCGAATTACCAGTTACTAAGTAAATTGGACTGCATAAGCAATTTCTTGGACTTGGGAGGTACTCGATTCAAGGACCATCTTTCCAGTTTTTAATAATATTAATTATTATTAAATTGATATTATTAAAAATAAGAGTGAGAAACGAGAAATTTCAAATATACGAATGGCAGCGCGCCACTGCCAGTGACGTCTTTCACAAACGTCCGCCAGTGGCGTCTTTCACAAACGTCTGCCAAAGTGGGACCGTAACTCTCGAAGGGAAATAGAACGTCTGTCAAATTTTATATTTAGCTTAATCACAATTTGTGAACAAAAAAAACTGAAGTTCATATATAGTATAATCAATTACCTCCCATTTTTGCAGAATGCTGATATATCATCATGTCTAAATAACTAACGGATGTATGCTGAAAAATCTCCGTCAGTATATCTAGTCACCGGCTCACCAATGGTGGATAAACCCCAAAGACATGCGACGTCCTAAAAAAAATTGTATTACTATGCCATCTTTTTAATATTATAATTAAATTAATAATATTTAAGTATTTACCTTTAGAGTTACAGTCATCTCGCCAAAATTTAAGTGAAACGTGTGAGTTTCTGGCCTCCAAAACTCTATTAACGCGCTCAATAAACCCGTATCAATCTTCAAGTTACGGGCCTCCGCTTCTTGCACATAAATCTCACGCAGACTGGTGAGATGAAGAAATCCCATAACTCACAACCTATTCTGAATATATGAGATGTATGGTATCGTCGGACGGTGAGTGCGGAAACGAATGACATTGTTATCTCTCTATAATTTTCATTTCATAATTAGCTTCACATATATATGTATTTTATTATTATTTTTTTAAATATAATGTACCTCTGTCTGACTATAATGTGTCCGATGTTTGTCTTCAGGGAGATAAATTATGACATTTTAATTTCGTTGCTCGCCTGTCATTATCTAGTACAAAAATTATTTCATAATTAATTTATAATTAATTTATAATTATTTCCTAAATATTTTATAATTATTTCATATTTAATTCAAAATTAATTTATAGTTAATTTATACTTCATTTTTAATCTATCTATTCTATAATTAAATAATAAATGAATTCTACAATTAAAAGCCTAATTAAATATATATTATTCTATAATTATTCTATAATTAAAACCTAATTAAAAGATTTTATTCTACAATTAAAGCCTAATTAAATCTATATTATTCTACAATTAAATCAATAATTAATCTACAATTAAATAATAAATTAATTCTTTATTATTCTACATAAATAATTAATAAATAATCTAACATTATAATTACACAATTCTACAATTCAATCTACAATTAAATAATTTTATAATTAAATAGACAATTAAATCAATAATTAATGATAATTAAATCTAAAATTAAATAATTTCACATTTAAACCTATAATTAATCTGCAATTAAATTATAATTAATAAATTTTACAATTAAATTATAATTATAATTTAATGTACACAATTAATTTTTTTATAATTAATATATAATTTATGTTTCAATACTTCATTTTTAATCTATCTATTCTATAATTAAATAATAAATGATTTCTACAATTAAAAACTAATCTATAATTAAAAGCCTAATTAAATATATATTATTCTATAATTATTCTATAATTAAAACCTAATTAAAAGCTTTTATTCTACAATTAAAGCCTAATTAAATATATATTATTCTATAATTAAATCAATAATTAATCTATAATTAAATAATAAATTAAATCTTTATTATTCTACACAAATAATTAATAAATAATCTAACATTATAATTACACAATTCTACAATTGTACATTTAATCTACAATTAAATAATTTTATAATTAAATAGACAATTAAATCTACAATTAATGATAATTAAATCTACAATTGAATAATTTCACATTTAAACTACAATTAATCTACAATTAAATTATAATTAATAAATTTTACAATTAAATTATAATTATAATTTAATATACACAATTAATTTTTCTATAATTAATATATAATTTATATTTTAATACTAATTATTTAGATAAATAAAATTTACCTTTAATTACAATATCCAATATTATACCGCACTCGTACGTTTCTTTTTCTCCTATTTTCGTCCTCTCTCTTCTCTTCCTCTTTTTTTCAGATGCATCAGTGGCGCGTTTGCCTATTTTAATGAAACGCGCCACTGACAGTGGCATGTTTGGAATGCGTCATTGGCAATGACGCGTTTCGATTCGTATATTTACAATTTTACCGTTATCACTATTATTTTTAATAACATTAATTTAATAATAATTATTATTATTAAAAACTGTCACCTTTCCTAACTAGAAAGTAGAAACAGCAAGTAAATAGTAGTCCATTACACAGCCACCGGAATATAATAAAAGCTTAAATTCATAAGTGTATTATCAGAAGGGAAGGCATCCTTCAGAATGAGTTATCTTGATAATGAATTTTCAAATAAATGTGAAAAAAAAATTTAAAAAAATTATAAATATGTTCTTCTATTTGTTGATTAAAATTTCATACAATTTCATTATTGTTTGTTAGTCCATTAAAGACCTTCAAAACATCAAAGACCCTCAAAATATTATACACTTTACAACAATTTCAATTTAACGACCTTTAATGAACTATCAAATGATAATAAAATTATACAAAATTTAAATCATAAATAAAATCCATAAATAAAAGAACATATTTTTTCTATTTTTAAGATTTTTTTATATTTATTTAAAAATTCATTGTCAAAATAACCATTATCAAGTGATCCCTTTCCTTATCAAAAACTAAAGAAAAAATAAGCACAGCAGAAAATGAATAGGCCTTGTTAGTTGGCTCGCAACGTGTTCTCTTAATAAGTAGTATCTGTCTGTTTATTCAAAAAAAGTGACAAAATGTGTAAAAACCATCGCCCCCACAAGAAGGATAAATTGAATACACGCAGGATTCGAGTTTGGAAAAGAAACCTATAATACAAATAAAAGAATTAGAAATAATTTAAAAGATGAAGACCACACTATCGTGAACACGGGTTTTCTGGTTTTGTGCAACACACTCAGAGATCCACATCAGATTTCTAATCTCCTGCTCCCTCAGTCTCATGTATGCAAAGAACACCCCATAGTGGAACTGCAGGTTTAGTTTTCAAAAAGTGCAAGTCAAATAAAGAGATACACTTCATAAGTGCAAATGTGATTATAAATTTTGAAAAAATTACCTGCTGTTCAAAGGAAAGGCAGAGCCTTTTAACTTCTTCCTCATAGAAGGCCTTGTCCAGCATCTGGCTTTCTCCATATGAGAGCTTTGCAAAGATAGACTGGTATGGTGGGTACTTCTCCATCACACCACGGACCTGTACAATAATAAAGAAAAACATCTTAAGCAAACTATACAATTGTGAAAATTAGACAGAACAAAAAGGATTTGCAATCAATACTATAAATAAACAAGATGAGAGACAAACTCTTGCATGCATATCAAATAGTTCTGATCATATTTGCAAAAAAGGAAGAACAGTACAAAAAAATCTGTCTTAAGAGTTAAGGACTGAAGAACAAAAAAGAAAAAGGATAATGTTGACCAAGTCAACCACTCTAGCAGCCACTGGTGCAGAAGAGCAGCCAAAACAAAGGCCATCAAAAGATTATTGTATGCCCATCACACACAGTGTGCCACAATACCCTCTCTCTGTGGAATACCACGCCACCCCATCTCTTACAGGGTAAGCGCTCGGCCTAGGGCATGTACATTTTATTACTTTCAAAAGAAATGGTAAATAAAAGGTATACTGACTGTTCAAAAAAAAAAAACAGTTGAAAGGGTAAACACTCAAAAAATATGTACCTGGTCAATGTCCTCACAGACAGCAAGCTCTTCGTGACCATATGGATACCTATCCGCAAAAGGAGAACGTTACTCCATGATGAACCGAAATAACGCACAGATCATTAAATTATACACAAGGGTCAGCAAGGACTTACAATAAGCCAAAATTGGAATAAAGCTTCTTTCGGTCGTCTCTTGTCAGTTCCGTTCCAATACTAAAAGGGCAAGAAGAAAATAAATAAATTAGCAAGAAAAATTCAAAATTGGGAGAGCAGACAAAACAGCATTATCACAGCCTTCCTATTGGCCTCAAATGCAAGGAGATCAAAGAAATTGAAAGAAAACCTCTCAGGGCCCACCTGTTTATCGTTATATTCACAGCCCTCCTGTCAGCCTCAAATGCAAGGAGATCACACATTATCTCCGATGTTGCTCCGCCGAGTTTCTGATTCAGAAATTTCATAAGCAAAGCAAGAAAAACTCTGTTACCAGGTAGAGAAAATTCTCAGCCAACCAACAAAATTACCTCACAAAACTTGTAGAAATCCTCAAGGTATGCTTTGTACAGTGTATTCCTCATTATCTCTATGTTCATGTCATCCAAATCCTGTTATCACACAGAAAAAAAGTAAATCAGAAATCTTGTAACATAACCAAGTGAAGGACCTATCTGAAAGATTCTCAGAAAGTACCTCAGAAGTTATGCACTCTGAGAAGTATGGTGCTAAGGGAGTGTCTACAAGGACCAGTCTGTAAAGTTCACGCATGTTCTGAGCAACTGCTAGTGATGCAATGCTGTAAAAAAGGATGAACGAGAAATACAATCATTGTGACTACAATGTAACTATTATTAAGGCTGAACTGGAGGAAACACAAGAAATACCTGTCAAACATGCCCAAAGGATGACATTTCTCTAGAAGCTCGTGCACATCTCTCTCATGTAAAGTTCCAGTTACAATAAGCACAACATTATCAATCATGTGCCCATAACTAAAAAGCATACAAGAAAATCATTGAACTTCTAAAAATACAAACTACATATCCAATACAGAGATAATTAAATATTTTTTTGAAGTAGCAGGCGAAAGGCCTACTAGTTTGATTTATTAATGAAAAATAAGAAGAGTTACAGACAAATAGACGGAAAGAGAGATAGACTATTTACATACCCATTGAAAAAAGAAATAGAGATATAGGGGGGAGCAATTTTTACAAGGAAGTACTAATCTATTCCAAAAATGTTGATAGCCTTACGTAATGTATTCCAAAAATGTTGATAATGGCTCAGTAGCCTGGCACATCATATGCTTGTACTCTTCCACCAATTTAAGAGTGCATTTCTCCACAATAGTAGTAGTGTGCAAAGGAGAAGGCTCTACAAAAGTTAACACAAGTTCTCAAAAACCAACATAAATATTTGTAGATGTATTGTAAACGATATTTTCTTTCATTTGAGAAAAGAAACATCCTAAAACAACAAAAACCATACTCCTGCTGACCTCAATTAACAATAAAGCAATCTAAGATTATTCAGACAAAAAATAAGACAACAAAATACAGATCTGTACCAAAATCAGTGTTCTTCCCCAATAGCCGTAATAACATCATTTCATAAACTAAACCAGACTGACACAGCTAAGTTTCAACACTGGAAATAAATATTGCACAGAGGTTAATTATAGTTGGATCTAGTATGTATCATATACAATTAACTAAAGTGAACTCCAGTAGCATTAAGCTTCTTATACTTTTGAATGAAGTGAAAACCTGACCCATTCTGCTCAATTCCTGTATTATACACAACAGTTAGCCTGGTAAATATAACCGGAAATATCTAGTTGGATCACATTTCAAAGTCATTTTTTTTCTTGATCCTTTGTAACTAGTTCAGACGCAACTAGAGGTGATGCTCCTTTAACATATGAACTCCACTTATAAGAGAACAATCAACATAGACTGCATCAAAAATCAAATCTAAAATGTGCCAATTAATCCTACACGCCCGAATTAAGCATTTTTTTCTCAAATTGCGCAAAAAAACATACCGTTCTGTAAGTAAGGACCGTACTCGGTGGCAGAGAGGTGCATCTTGATATCATCTAGGCTTTCGCACTGGCACAAGTTGTTGTAATCCGCCGCGGTGAGGAGACCGGAGCGGTAACCCCTCACGATCGCCTCCAGGTAGCCATCGTGTATGTTGAAGGTCATGGCCTCGAATCCGTACATCTTTGCGAGAAATCAAGTTCCAATCCGGTCACCGCCCGTTGAATCTCAATAGAATTAGCTAGATCGAGAGGGGAGAAAATAGACGGACAGCCCTAGAGACCAATGAAATTGGAACTTCGGAAGGGGAGAGGCCGATGATGACCAATGTTTGTGTAATTTTTACTTAAATAACCTCATTATTAGATTAAATTTACATCAATGATTTGAGAATCAAATTAATTACACACATAATATATTTAAGGGCATGACTTTAAATTTTCAACTCACATACTTTAAATCTCAAATTTTCTGTTCGCGTCATACTAAAATTGAAAGGTGTGACTTTAATTCACAACGTACTTATGTTTTATGAAATTTTAGTTTATAAATGACTATCTATAACAATATTAAATCTTAATAATATATAATAGATTTTTGAGTTAGGTTGTGGTTCAATGCGTAGTTAATAATTAAATTTACTATAAACTCAAAAATATTGCTAAATTATTTTCAATTTTTCATTTATAAGTCTCAATAAGTTTTTTTTATATCAAAATATGATGAGACATAAAAAAATTCTATGTTTTAAAATTTTATGTATTAGTTTTGGATTTTTGAAAATGTCCTAGAAAAAATATATTATTATTATTGAGTCATTTTCAAAAATCTAAAACTAATACTTAAAAAATTCTAACAATTTTTTTTTATATCCCGTTATATTTTGATATAAGAAATTCATTGAAACTCACACATAGCATCACATCCTAACTCTAGATTTTTATGACATTTCTAATCATATTTTTTATTTTAAACATTATAAAAAATAGTTATAGAAGTAATGAAAATAAATAAAAATTTGTTTATGTAAGAAGCAGAAGGTGTGAAGAAAATAGCTGGTAATTTTATATCTAAGTCAAAAATCATTTGTTGAACCATTAAAAATGTGAAATATTATTAGGTTCAAGATAGTTTATTATTCTTAAAATTAATTTTTATGACATTGCTAGAGTCTTTGTCATATGTTAGTTAGTTCAAAAAATATTTGTCACAATTAGAAGTTCGAGGCAACTTATCGAAAGCTGAAATTTTAAAAGGTGTATACCATTATCATAGTAACAAGATTTGCTAATGTATTTTTTTATCCTTAGCAGATTCAAGAATTATACATCAATTTAACAAAACACATTATACAATATTTTAAATGATATTTTATATTTTTTAAAATTTGAGCATTTTAATATATTTTTTATTTATATTATATAAAACAAAATATTCTAGAATTATACTGAATCTTGAATTTTTTACTTCGCCGAATATTTTTCGAATCATTCATTTGTTACTATGGTCATTAACCGTAGGGGCGGATTTAAGATAGGCTCGAGGGGCCGTCTCCCTCCCCTAATTGTATGGAAGTTACACGTTGAGGTTAAAATTTATGATATATTTTTATATCTGAAGTGTATTATTTTTTTTAATTTATAAATTTTAATATTTTAGTGATGTAAACCCGCATTTAAGTCCTGTACTAAAATTCTGATTCCGATGTAGTCTGTGATAACCTGGTAACCCGAAAAGAAAACTTAAAGCCCGTGCAGTGAGACCCCAACATCTTTTAGGGGCTTTTATGAAAACCTTATCCATAATCCATGAGAGAATGAACACTTGAACAGTGAACTGATAAACCCCTAACATCTGAGTTTTGACAATTCTCTATAGCCTACTCATCTGCGTGTGAGAGGAAGCCGCCTCATTATGGCTCTCGCCTCTTCTCCGCCTCCCGTAACCTCCCAAACTGCAATTAAAACAATTAAAAAAATTGCTTCCTCTCACCGCCCGGTAGCCGCATCGCCAATTTCGCCTCGTTTTTCTCGCCTGCACACGAGGCCTGCCTTGATATGTCATTGCTCCTCCCAAGCCCGAAAGAACTTCGATCACATACCCAAGCAATTTCGCGAGGAAAATCTCTTAGATGGATGTAAGTTCTGTGCTGATTTGTTATGCAGGTTTAGTTCACACAACATCCATTTGTAAGATTGAATGTTGCATAATGATGCATTTGTTTTGTTAAGTTGCGGCCTCATTTACTCCTGAGTTATGAAGGTTTAATACAGGTTGAACTGGATATTGAATTGGATTGAAATGCACTGGTCAATTGATCCCAAATCTAGTCCGCTGAATCCATTTAAACCTAGTGAGAGCAAATCGATAGAGATAGCTTGGAGTACTGTTTATTTATTATTTTTTTATGTTGGCAGCACTGTCTAATTATGTTTTTACAGTGATGGATAATTACAAAAATGTCCCAAAGTTTTTGTATGGTCTTACACATGAGCAGATGAACATGTTCATGGCAGAAGACAATATCCTGACTAATCAAGCAGATCAAGTCACTCCAGTAAGTAACAGTAATATTGTTTGGACACTTCACTTGCATAGTATTACAATTGCAACAAAAAGAAAATATAGAAGTCTTCTCCTTATCTGCTCCTCTTATCACTAAATGCAACCCAATAAATCTTAAATTAGTCCAATAAGCATATATGACAAAGGCCAGTGAGTAAGAATGACAAAAGGACAAATAAAAAATAGAAATAAACTGATATCTATTGCCCAAAAATAATGGCATCTACTTTGTACCTACTGGTTTTGTTCAATACCACCTGTATGTACCAATACCATCCTGGCGTGTACTGCCACCTTTGCCTGACACTTCCAAAGATTTGGATAGGGTGTATTAGATATGTACCAGTCAGATTTAGTTTCTTCAGTACTTACCATTGGATCTATTACCAGCATTGGTGATGGATCTCTTAATTTCTGCAGAAGCACCTTAAGTAGAAGAAATCCTATTTATAAATGTTATCCTGCAACAGGAGAGTACAACTTCTGCTGGATCTTTTGAAAGAAATGTGAGTCTAGAGGAGATTGGAAAGAACAACAAGGCTCGTGTCAGCATGTTCCGAGGACTTGGCTCTCTCATGGAGCCGCCACCTGACTTGCCATCTCATTTCTTAGATTTACGTGTTATCTTCCTTACAATGCCGGTTTGTACCAGCCCATTCTTCACTTCTCTGTACTGGACAAGCACTGGTCTGTGAGTGACCAATTTTGATGTACCAATAAGGAACCTGTACCAGGTTCAGACGGAATGAATCAAACCTTTATTTTCGTCTAAATTGTACTGTTAGAAGCTAGTGATACCAAACCAGGTTATGACCCGGTGCTATGGAAAAGGAAAAGACGGGACGCACAGGATGAGTGCTTGGAAAAATAAAATTTCAAGGAAACAACTGGAAAATCTTCAGTACCTGTACTGTTTAGTAGTATGCTTTACTTGCGTTAAGCTGAAAAGTCTTATTATCCATGCTGTTGATGGCCTCTTAGAAAAGTTTGTCTCATATTTGACAGATCAATTTTTGTCCCTTATGACAGTTGTATGAAGCTGTAACAGAGCTTGTAATGTCTCAAATGTTATATTTGAAGTATGAAGACTCCTCTAAACCTATTTACTTCATGATAAATTCTACAGGAACACAGGTACATTACATTTTGCATTCTTAACAGATTAAGTACTATCCTTTTTTATTGAATAAATTACATAATTGGTCATTAAGTATCACTCATTTACCATTTTGATCAATGAAATTTCAAAAGTATCATTTCAGTTGTAGTATCACAAATTTACCATTTTGGTCTTTCAACATTTTAAATTATCATCATTATTTTCCTCAAAAAAAATCAAAATTTTTGTTTTGGGCTTCCAAGCTTAACATCCTATGGAGAACTGGAATTTTCTTCTGTTGTAGCATATTTCTTTATAGCATTGAAAAGTGCAATTGGAGTTACTAACTTATGCAACTAATGTGAAATATAATAATTATTCATGAGAACAAATATCAATTACATTGATACTTGTTATGGACGTCAAGGTGGAAGTGGATTACGCTGATAATATGTCTGCATGATATCATAACATTAATGGGTTTCTTTTTTGATGAAAGGCATTATATTGCCCGTTTCATTGATATGAAACTGTTAACATTACAACCGTGACCAAACTGCAGCTAAAGCAACATCTGAACAGCATAACATTAATGGTACAACATATGTAAATACCATTTTAATTTATTTAATTGATTCTTGAACAAATATCAATTAGTTGATACTTGACATCGTAATAATAATATTTGCATATATCTTGCCATAAATATTATTATATCATGCATGTTGAGGTGGATTTTAATCTCAGAATTTTAATTGCTGATGATGGCAAGGCTGATTATTTACAGATTGAAAACTTGAAAGCCAGAATGGTTTAGTACTTTAAGTACCATTTGTGTAATTTTTCTCTTTCTTTTCTGCTTAAACCTTTATCTATTCTCGTTTGAATGTTATGCTGATATTTCTTTATTTACCATATCAACCAGAATGACAAGATGGAAGTAATTGGAGGTGAAAATGATGGATTTGCCATTGCTGATGCTATTGATGTAAGTTCAACCCCATTCTGGAACTTGCCTTGTTTCATTTTGTTTCTATATTTATCCTTTTAGCATTATGTTGTTGGTCGTACACTGGTCATGCAGATATCTTATCAGTATAATCAGCATGACATTTTTCTTTCAACTTTATTTTTTTTATAAGAAATTTTGTTTTGATCTCTTGAATACTAGGATTCTGATGCCAAGGTTTATACAATTAACATTGGGATGGCATATGGAGCGGCAGCCTTGATTCTTTCAAGGGGTGATAAAGGAAAACGCCTTTTGACACCTCATTCATTGAGTATGTCAACAAAACTTATTTTACTATAAGAATGTTCCTTTCTCCTATTGAATAATGTATAGCTGAAAATATACAATTATTGGATGGTATATGGTGTGGCAGCCTTCATTCTTTCGAAGGGTGGTAAAGGAAATTGCCTTTTGTTACCTTATTCATTGAGCATGTCAACCCAAATTATTTTACTATAAGAATGTTCCTTTTTCCTATTGAACAATGTGTAACTATATTTTCAGCGAAGTTGCACCTACCGAAGACATTCAAAATTAATGGGCCCACCACAGACATGTGGCGTCAGGTAATTTTCTCAGCTTATTATATACATTAACTAGCGTGCACAGCTGTATTAATATTGTTTTCATTAGGTTGAGTGTTAATTTCATCTGTTACTTACTGGTAGAGGTTTGTTGGCAACCATCGAGTCTGTACCACTTGTATGGTATGGTATTGGTATCTTTAAGATTGCTTATTTAACCAAACTTGACATATTCAAATCTCAATCGGGCTCCAACTGACCTTGACTTATGTGATCAGACCTAAACTTGATTCAGTTTACTGATAGGTGCCGTCTATTGGGCATGTCGAAATTATTAGGGTTCATTTCTGTCTTCAATTGTATCCAACTTTGGCTCAATCAACTGTTATCTGGTTGACATCATTGTTTTTCAAATAGATAATCAGAACAAACTTCTCATTTTTCTTACTACACAAATTAACAGGCGAAAGATCTCGAGGCACATGCAGATTCTTATTTGAATATGTTATCAGATAGTGTCAGCAAACCAAAGGAAGATATAGCAAAAGATATTAGGCATGGGAGATACTTCAATGCAAAGGAAGCTATAGAATATGGCATTGCAGATCGAATTATCCAGTCGTATAGTGATCCATCTGTGTTTCCTGTAAGATTCTTGACCACCTTTGGTTCTGTGTCATGCTTGTTCACTGATACTCTTTGTACAGGAGTATTATGCCAATATGAATGTGATGATTAGGATAGCCACTGTTAGCATACTTCTTTTTTCTGGAAATTCAACCAGAGATCATACTAGAGTCTGCTTCAATCCTGATTACAAATGTAGTTATAATGCACAACTTACTAAACCAGGTGAGTGTTGGAATAATGGAAGAACAAACAAACTCACGAACAAATAATTTCTGCTGAAACTCTCTTCTTAATTCATTGCATATTGGAGACATACAATTGCATAATGTTCTATGATTTATATAGCATAGAACTTTCTTAAATTAACTCTACTACATTCCTAAAATATCATCCACTACTTCCTATAAATTACCCCACTAACTCCATTACTTCCTAAATATAATTGCCTACTAATTTTGACTATTGTCTTTTCTAAAATAACTCTATAATCATTCTATGTCTTTGCTGAAATTAGCTCTACCAAAATAATTTCCTAAATAAAAAAATATTTAAAAAATATTTTTGAATCAATTCTCAACAGTGAGAAGGTAGAAGTTACTTTATGAATGAAATTATGCATTTTCATTCATACCACTTTTATCTAAATCATGCTACTTTGTGGGAACAGGATTGGGTTGAGAGGCAAACAAGAAACTCAATGATACAGGCAGCGTTGGCAATGGAATCGGAACCCGGCCTTAAAGGTGGTCCCCCATCTGGGCTTGGACTCGGCTAAATGAGTTATTATTATTATGTTGTAATGGTGATGTAAAAACTGTGCTGGGATTAGACAACATCACAAGTATTTTTTTTATGGGGAAGTAAATTGTACTGGGATTGTTATGGCTTTAGGATGTTTCTGACGATAGTTCTTTTCTTAGTTGAAATAAAATGATTTTTGTTTTTTTTCTGGAATTCATAATTTTTTTAGCTCCTTTTTTTTTCATGTTTCTGTATTTTATGCGTAAAAGCAGCTTTCTATTGGTTATCAATTTATCACATTTCCTATTTCAACCTTGCTTCCTTTTCTGGTACTTCCGATTTGCAGTGAGTGTGAGAGCTTGGAAATTTGATTCACTGGTCAACATTTAAATGTCAATTTAGGCCATCTACAAGTTTATATAACTGTCTGGTATCATTAGGGCTTGATCTAAACCTAAATAATGCTCCTATTTAAATTAGATTTTGCTTCTACAGTGTGGCGCACAAGTGCTTCTCTAATCACTTAATCAAGAATTAACTGAAGAATTTTTAAACTGTCAAAGACGCGACAGAATGATGGATGAAATGGAGAAGTATTTTCCGGTGAATAATCTCATGGTTTTGTTTATTTTGATTCATTGTTTCTTAAGTGCAATAGTAATTATCAACCAAAGAAATTTTATATCAAGAGAACTGATTGACTAGTTAGGACTGGGTTTGTTATGTCTAAATACTCATGTAATGCTCCGTAGTGCAAATGAAAGAAAATGGAAAAGAAAATATTCATCTCTCCTTTTCCAGCTGTTGTTTCTCTATGGAAAGCAAAAGTTAAAATTTGCAGACACAAAACAATTTTATGTATAAAAACAACAGAGAATTTTATGTACATTTCAATTGGTATTTACAACCTTCAATTTACAGCACACTATGAACTATCTATCATTACATTGTACACAATCACCACATAGACATAGTACAGTACAAATTTTTCTTTGGTTTATTTACCAGAAAACAACTTACGAGAAACTATAAACCCTACGGAAAATGCTGCTACTGCAACTGCAATTTCCTTCCTGTTCTTGTTTATTACATCCAGCATGTTATCAAAAGAAGCATAGTCAGACCATTCTTTTGCTTCTTGGCTCATTCTCTCTTTCCAACAAACAGTATTTTTCTTTTCACTCCTTTTCATTATGTTCTCTTTGTTTTCACCTGAAATGTTGTTCTGTTTCCACTTGTTTATTGCATCACTGATTCTAGAGGCAGCTTCTTTTATGTCAGGCATGCCTGTTTCTTCCTTTGTCTTTGTTAGTTCCTCTGTCTTCTCACCGTTGGTTTTTGGTTCCTCCTGAAACATTATAAGATGCCAATTGCCATTTTTTTGTAATCAAATAAAAATATAAACTTTTTAATATGATGCCAATTGCCATTTTTTTCCCCTTTGAAATAAATGCTGATTGACAATTAGGGACACTGCACGTCCTAGATTTTATTGTCAGTCGATTGGTTCAGTTAGGAGAAAAAAAATAATAACCATAAGATAATAAATCTTATTTCATTTCACTGATAACTGTGGGTATATGTAACTTGTAAATTGATAGCTTAGGTTCTATTTTTTATGAATTCAGCACTCAAGTCTCCAACCTTTATTCCCAGAATCATATCCCCTACTGCATGCAAAGACCAATACTATCAGAACCTTGCCTCAAATATTAACAAATAAATCCATATTTCTTTCCAAATTAAGTGAATTTGTTTCTAGGATAATATTCTTTACTACCTCAACTTTGGTGTCAGTCTTGACATCCTTTTGCTTAGCCTCTTCCTCTTTTTGATCACTAGTTTGCTTAGGTTCTTCCTTGGGTTTACTTTCTTCCTCCTTTTCCTCACTTGCTTTTGCCTTCTCTCCTGGTTTAGTCCCGGCCTTCTCTGTGCTACTCTTTACCTCTTGGTTTGGAGGTAATATCTGCTAATCAATTACAGAGAACAAATTTGACAAATTAGCTATCCAGTTCAAGCATATACGTTGTAAGATTTGTAATATTTCAAGGGTTTATTGAGGTTGCAAATTACACAAACATTTTTAATTGCCTCAATAAAAGTTAATTGTTCTCTGTTTATATTATTTTTTGTAAATTGCAAGAGAGCTAGCCTCCTCTCTGATCACTAACCTTCCCTATTCTGCTCACTGTTAGAGTGAGAAACCCTTCAAATTTGCCTCTTATATTTTCAATATCAGAGTCTGGTGGAAGCTGAAAGACCTTGTTGAATCGTTTGTATTCGTTATCAGCAAATTGTTTTTGGCCTTTAACTGATAGTTTGCCTGAGGAATCAACTTGCACTTTGAAATGATCCTTTGTGAACCCTGCATTTAGCACAGATATATAAGAGACAAAAATTAGCAGTAACATTTTGTATTAGAGAAAACAAAAAAAGAACCGTGCGAAATTCACATATGCTGCGTGTCATGTGAAATTTGAAATAATATATATAATATTTTCTTAAGGTCAGTTGACAATTGCCATTATACAGTACTATTTCATTCTACAAAAAGAAGTCTTCAGTTATGCATAATGTTACACATAAATCTATCGAGTACATTTCAGAAATTAAAAAAAATGTGAGGGTCCCATCAAGAAATTTCACTTAGAGAACTGTACTAAAGGTCCATCGATATAACAAAGTAAGAACTATGGACCGCATTGTATAAACAAATTACAATTGAGACTATCAAATGAACGCATTATAATTACACAAAATTAGTGGACCGTATTGTAAAGAAACATACATACATGACCATACTCGATAAACATGCAATTACAAATAAGTGTTTACCTGGAAGATTAACAGTAAGGATATATTTTTCAGGTAATTCCTGCATCTCAGATACTGGCTCAAAATCCTCAAATTTGAGCTCATTTTTCTTCAATAGCTTTGATGCCATAATTAAAACCGAATTTGGTTTCATTTGAGCTTAATTCTGATCGTGGGTTATTAATTAAAAAATTACTTGGTGGTGGGTGATATGAAATAGTCGATTGAATTTCTCCATTTATAATCTTGCATATAGAGGAGATATATATTCCAAAACTTTTCTTCAATGTGCTTTAAACTCTTCTCTTGGTACAAAGGAAATCTGTTATTCCTTGCTTTTTCCCTCTTGGAAAGGTGTAGCAACTAACATGTTTATTTATTTTTGTACGGTGCTAAGAACTCAGGTTTCTCTATCTAGGTTTCTTTCCTCTTTTTGCCTTCTTTGTTTTTTATTACTTTCCCCCCTCTTTTTTTTTTTTTTTTTTTTGCAACGAAGGCAACCAAATATCACATCAAAAATTTTAAGGGAATATGATGAAACGCTCAAAACCAAAAGTAAGCTAGGATAGGGAAGGAATCTGGGGTAAAATAGATATGACAACATCTATTACTTTATTCGTTTAAATATATAATTAGGTCTATTATTTTAATATGCATCTTTCAATAAAGGGATGAACTTCATTACTAATGCTAAATTTTACATTTTTAAGGAAAAAAAGAGAGATTTTGTGCTCTTTACTAATTTGTCTTATTAAATTTAGTATTTATTATTTAAATTTTATTATTATAAAAAATTTAGGATATGATATAATTTATAGATTGTCACAACCAAAACATCAATCGGATTGACAACAGGCCAAGGATCAAGAACATGCCTATGTGGCTATGTCCATCTAACTCACAAGAAAAATAAAAAGGAAACAATAAATGTAAAGTAACACCTCCAATTAATTTGTATCCGCTGCTATGCTATGCTCTGGTCGTCACAACAATTTTGTGATCCGCAATCTCACCAGTCCAATTTAAAAGAAGAATTTTACTAATACATAATTTATGATAAATGGTTTAAACCGTGAGCTATAATTTTGAAGGGACCACTCAACTCCAACAGGCTCAAAGAAGAAAATGTTGAGGACAGAGGCTGATGTTGGCTTTAGTGCTTTATTATTTGTAATAAGTAAATTATATTTTCTTAAATCAGTTTTTCTCAGCAAATGTATTAAACGATCCATTCTATGATGTCGGCCATTTGTTCTATTTTTTAATAAACTTATCTTTTATTCAGTGATGATTGTCATTGTCAGTTGTCCAATCACCAACAAATTTTGAGACGCTACTTTATTTTATTTTTTTGCCCTCCAACTTTGTGAACTTCTTATTTTGACCTCAAAGTGTGATGAATTTATGAAGTACCTCTTTCCGATATAATTTTTTTTTTGGAAAATATTATGATAATATGAATATCAAAATCGATACTATAATTAATATTGTTTTAGTATTCACATTAAATAAGTACAAATCAATTATTTTATTATTCAATTTATTTTGTATAACATTATCATTATTCAAGTTAAATAAATTAGTGTTTAAATTAATAATATTTATTAAAGAATAAAAGTACATTATAAAATAAAATAAGTTAAATAATAAAGCCATTAAAATTATTGACTTAAATATTAACTCATTTAACGTGAATACTAAAATTAATATAAACTATACTATCAATTTGGATATCTTATTTTTATTCGTGATTTGGGTTATCCGAGCACGAAAGATGAACTCGGTCGTTATCAAACTCAATACGCAGTATAGTTCTGAGATTTGCCATGGAAGATTTGACTCGAGCATTAATAGGTGGATAGTAATAATAGTATTATAGAATAAAAACTATAGAAGACTACGAGTCTACGACTTACTCCACGCTGGCGCCGCTGCCTCGCTGGGAACTTCGAATTCATTTGTCGTAGAAGTCAATGAGTGATATTTCTGTGGGCGCGGTAATGGTATTGCGCTCCGATTGCGCCCCTGTAGGAGCAGCTGTGATGGTGATATTTCTTAAAGAAACTGGTTTACATATTTGAGATTAAGACCAGGTGTTTGATGAAATGTCTCAAACGTAATAATAATATATTTTAGTATCAGAAGTAATTTGATGATATGATAAAAAAACAGTGTATTTGGTATAATGTACGTTTAATTCTATACTAATGCGTGAAGTCGATAAATTTTCAAGAACATTTGACTAAAATATTGTTAAAAATATACAATATGTTATATAGTATTGTTATAATTAATTTGTTAATTTTTAATTCTAGCAGGTTGTCTAGAATGGTTTGAATAGATATTTTTAACTTTAGAATATTCATTGCCAAAATTTTAAAATGAAATGAAAAACTATTATTTGCATTAGTATCACATAAAATCTAATTATTTATTTTATTTTAGTTCTGAGTATTATAAAAATTTAAATAATAAAATAGATCTAAGGTAACTCAAACTTTTTTATTATTACCAGCTCTACTTTTCTTTTTCAAACTTTATGTTTATAATTATAAATGTCAAACTCTATGACTACATTCTAAAGATATTTTATTAGAACATAGATATAATCTACATTTAAAATCTTTTTAAAAGGTGAAAAGGTGATGCAATATTGTAAGAATCAATTATCATAATCGTGCTCACCATCATGAAAAACTAAGATAACATGATATCCAAATGCTTTTTCTTATTTCACGTGATAATTTTACAAATAAAAAGTTAGAATGTAGAGATTTTGTACTCAAGAAAAAGAGATATAATTAAATTTTTAAAAAATCCTTCCCTGAGTAATAAAAATATTATGTAAATAAACATTTAGTAAATGAATAACTCATAAATAACTAAATATCTAAGGAATTATTTGCGAATAATATTACTGCGCTTTCTACAACATGATTCCTAGAAGTAAATGCTGGACCAGGTCCATTTATCCATAAAGCATCTCCGATATTTTGTTCCCTAGGTACGGTTTACATTTCTTTGACAAACATGAAATAAATCTTCCCCTTCTTTGAGCTCTTTCACACTACTTTCCATCACTCCAAGCTTCGGAAATAACTTCAAATTTTCTTTTCGGTACTCTAATTCACTACTTTGTGAGAGTTTATTTATTTTTCGCACAATGTGCATTTTCTCTTGCTTGATATTTGGGCCTTTGAATCGTGATCGAATTGTTGCTCTTAGTTCCTGAAATTTCGACTCAAATCCCAGGTCTTTGCTGTAGCGTACCTTCTATTTGATTCTTGCGTCCTCTTCTAATTCCAGTTCACAGTTTAAAATTTTTTAAAATTGAGCTTTTATTTCTTTCCTAATTATTCTCTTCTTCTGAGGTCATTTGATTTCGTCAACGCGTATGGAATTATCGTAGTACATATAACTAATGTTAGTCGTTTGGTGTTATCCGAATGTTGATTATCCTTGGCGTATACGCTGTGATAACTTAGCAATTTGTTGGTTGTTGCTGAATTTGACTATCGTGGGAATTGTTGGTTTCACATCTACCGGAAAATCTCTTCGTTCTTTTCTTTTGTAATTTTTTATATTCATATGGAAAAGATATTTTCAAAAAAGAAATCTAAGTTCGTTGACTTCAGTTTTAGATATCTGCCCTTGAGGTTCTTATCTGGAAATTGCAACCATATTTATTCTGATTCCCTGCTGAACTTTTCTTCAAGAGTATCTTTTGCTTGTATACCCTTGACTAAGTTTAAATTTTAAATCCCTTTAGAAAGTCTTAATTTACTTGCGTACATTTGGATTTAAGTTTTAGATGCCCAACCAAATGCCGCATATGCAAGATAAAATATTCTTTTGTTGGTACAGGAGCCAATAGTAAGTGTTCAATTCTAAGCACACAAGCACACACACAGAGAAAAGTACTTAATTATGAGTCAAATTGTAGGTTTCATGCTTATCTGTATGACTATTTGGATTTATTTTATATTGCCAACTACCGCAATTTTTCGTTTGAAAGGATTGCAGATCTAAAAAATAGCTGAGGTACTCATTTAGTCATCTATCTGCTTACCAGCTCCAAATGCTGAATTATCAGCTATTTCAAAAAATAATTGTGTAAAATTTTAAATTTCTGCCATCAGTATTTGCGTTTGCACTTAGATGCTTTTGTTAGTTATACTTTCATCTGAGCTGCATAGCCACTCTAATCTCCTGCTTTTTAAATGCACAGTTTCTGCCAGTCATGTTAGCTTTAATTCACAGAGAAGTTACTTTGGTCAATTTCTATAATTTCAAAGTTTATATGGTTTGTTCTACATTAATAAATTTGGACAGATAAAATAGGAAAAAAATTCTGAATCTTTATTTACCTGGTCTGGAGCACTAGAGGTTTCAGCTGATATATTCAATGTAGTGCTTGCCCGGGCAAGGTTCCCTAACATTATAAATTTCTAACAGTTATGATAGTAGTTGGCTTACTTTTCTTGATTAAAGATATGGTCAGGTGGGTGCCACATAGATGTGATATTTGCATATATAATGTACACCTCATCTGTTCCCAATGGCTGTTCCTGTGTACTCTTTTATTCTTCATCTTGGAGTTAGTTTAAGGTTTTGTTTCTTTTAAGTGTTTCTTTCTTTCTTTCTTTCTTTCATCTGTTCCCGATACTGGTCCTGTGTACTCTATTTTTCTTCATCTTGGAGTAAATTTAAAGGGTCTTTCTTCAACATTTTCTCTTTTTCCCATTTTGTATTTCTTTCTGATCAGAATAATAAGATTAATCTCATAAACTTTTTATCTTCAACTTAGAAACACATCCTGATAATTGTCATTTTTATCTAAACCTTATTCTGCAACAAAGAAAAAGTTTAGTTCTATGATAGACATGCAAATATACCCATTAACCCATACAGCCATATTTTGGACAACGAATCATTGCAATTGGTACTATTATGACTAACAGAAGGACGCATGGGGAACTTGTTTTGCTGCATTCAAGTTGACCAGTCGACAGTGGCCATAAGGGAGAGGTTTGGCAAATTTGATCATGTGCTTGAGCCCGGATGTCATTGTTTGCCATGGTTTCTTGGTACTCAAATTGCTGGTCACCTCTCCCTTCGTTTACAACAACTGGATGTGCGCTGTGAGACCAAGACTAAGGTTTATTTCTTCTTTTCCTTTCTCCATTCTTGCAATAGAAAATGGCAAAAATATCACTCTCAATTTGATTTTTGTTCATGTGACAGGATAATGTGTTTGTAAATGTTGTGGCATCGATCCAGTACCGAGCTTTGGCTAACAAGGCGGGTGATGCTTTTTATAAGCTAAGCAACACACAATCCCAGATTAAAGCCTATGTGTTTGATGGTACATATTCTTTTCCATCTACATTAAAATAACTTATATTCAAAATTATCCTTTCTCTTTTGCATTAGTAATAAATACTAAGTCTGATTTTGCCTTTTGTTCCTTTATATTTGCATCTATTTATGTGAAGTAATAAGAGCCAGCGTGCCAAAGTTGAATTTGGATGATGTATTTGAACAGAAGAATGAAATAGCACGGGCAGTAGAAGAGGAATTGGAGAAGGCCATGTCAGCTTACGGATATGAAATTGTTCAGACTCTTATTGTTGATATTGAACCTGATGAGCATGTAAAGCGTGCCATGAATGAAATCAATGCTGGTATTCTTTTTTTCTCAACTAAATATCAATATCAATCTTGTCTAATATTTCAAACTTTAAAATAAATGGCTTCATTTAGTTTTTACACTTTGTAGAACTCAGAATACTGTGTACCTATTGATACTATTGCGGAAGCAATGAAATATCATAAGCCTTCAAAACCTCATTGTCCATAGATTAAATATTCCCTCTCAAGTATGGTATTACTAGTTTTGTTTCTCCTCCCCCCCCCCTCCACTTCCGCATAATGTTGTAATTTATAAGTCATGTTTTTTTTTCTTTTGGTTCCCTTCAAGGATTGAACTTTCAAACTAAATTGATGTTTACCCATTCAGTTCAAGTTGTACTCACAAGGGTTACATAACATAGTCTGACAATTGAATGATGGAAGGTTTTACTTAATCAATTTCATGACAGTTTAAGAATTGAATGATGAAAGTTTTTTTTTTGAGGTAGGAATGATGGAGGGTTTTACTTAATCAATTTCATAACATTTTTGATAATTGAGTGGTGGCAAGTTCTACTTGTTAAGTTTTTCTAATTTTATACATGAAATTCTGCAATAGATTCAAATGTGAGGTAAATATGTAATTTATTCACTGAGCATGTATTTTTAATTTTGATTATCAGCTGCAAGGTTGAGGGCAGCAGCCAATGAGAAAGCAGAAGCCGAGAAAATAGTGCAGATCAAAAGAGCAGAAGGAGAAGCCGAAGCTAAGTACCTCTCAGGCCTTGGTATTGCCAGGCAGAGGCAAGCTATAGTAGACGGTCTCCGTGACAGCGTCATCGGTTTCTCAGAAAATGTACCCGGTACAAGTGCAAAGGATGTCATGGACATGGTGTTAATCACTCAATATTTCGATACCATGAAGGAAATTGGTGCCAGCTCCAAGTCTTCATCAGTTTTCATCCCACATGGGCCTGGTGCGGTGCGTGACATTGCAACTCAAATTAGGGACGGCCTGCTTCAAGCATCTCAGCACAATTAGGCTTTAATTCCTACTGTTTCGAGCTTTCCAGTGTGGTAAACTGTGTGAGAACGTTTTGTTATTAAAATTCTGTATATAAGCTATGTTGTTTTGTTCGGTCCTTTATGCATGATGTATATTTATATCTGAAGTGTTTGTATGGTTTATTGACATGAATAAGCAGACAGCTCTTGGTATTCGTAATGGTCAATATCTTTCTTTCTCCAGTTAATTTGTAATTTGTTATCTTGCAATTCCAATTATATTCCTAATTGTTACCCACTTGAGAATGTATGAAATGATCAGCTTCTTCAATTAATTTAATTAGCACAGGGAAGATGCAAACTCTCAGGTACAGAATTGGTTAAGGATTTCTTTCTTCTTTTCCTACTTGAAGTGCGATCCCGATATATTGACCTGTGAACATTGGATGGGCTGATAATTGTACTGAAGCCCAATTTCTTTTGGCCCAGTTGAATTTTCTCTTAATCTTGTGGGCTGCTTTCTATCTCTCACTTGGTTTTGGTTGCAAGTTTTAACCTAAAGCTAGAAATCTAGAAATTTCGCACGCTCCGGTGTGCTACAAAACGCTTTAAGTGATCTAAAACTCAAAACAACACAATGAATTGGGCTTCAGTACAATTATCTCAGCGCAGATGCAGTATGTTAGTCAGAGAGATTTCTTTATCGGATTATAATATTTTATTGAATTTAAATTCATTAACTAATTAGGTACTAAATAAAAAACTAATAATTTAATAATAAAAAATTTTAAAATAATATTATTTTACATATTAAAAATAATAAAAAAATAAAACTTAAAATAATAAATAATCTAGTTAATGAAGAAAATGTTTCTTTATGAACTTCATATTTTGAAATAGTTATATAATTTTTCATTATCTCTGATATTAATTATTTTTTCTCAATGAAAAAAACTAGACAAAACAGAGGGGACATAAATTAATTTCAGAGAGATCAGATTAATAAAAACTTAGTCTAAAAATATAATTATTCAAAATCCCGTGCCCCTGGCTCTGCATGCATCTGCCATAGATTATACTTTAGTTCAGATGACATATTTTAAGAATTCATTTACTACTAACTACTGATTCAAAATATTTGATTAATTTTGTAGAAGTAAAACGATTGCATATCAGAAACGCATTTAGGACATCATTTCTCGGTTCTCATCAAAACCATTAAACTTAAATCCTCAAAATGAATGCAAGAATTCTTTTCAAGAGATGAAAACTAGATAACTCACTGGGATTCGTTGTAATCCTGGTACTGGCACATAGGTGTATGCTTAGCCAAACTTACATTCATGACAACTAATTCTAACAAAATTTCCATCGTAAAGAACAGCTCCACTGAATTAAATAATTAAAGACAAAACACAATAAGATAGTCTCTAGATAGCAAGAGAAGTGAGGGTATTCTTTGTGACTTGAGAGTTAAGCATGTCACAGCATGCAAACACTACAACAGAATAGGTTTTACTAATGATTTTTAAAATAATTTACTAACGATTTTGTAACCGTTAGTAATGGAGGCATTAGAAAAAGTATAAGCAACCATTAGAAAAATATGAGCACTGGACAAACATTTACTAATGATTTTTAGCCAAAAACCGTTAGCAAAGGGTGCTGTGATTTTTTTTTTTAAGTTTTGCTAACATTTTTTTTAGCAAAAACCGTTAGCAAAGGGTGTTGCGAATTTTTTTTTTATTTTTGCTAACGGTTTTTGCTAATAAACCATTAGCAAAGGGTTTTGAATTTTTTTTTTTAATTTTTGCTAATGGTTTTTTCTAACAAACCGTTAGCAAAGGGTTTTTTTGCAAATTTTATTTTCTATACAGATGAAAAAAAAACTAAGAATAGTAAATCATATAAGAACATATGACAAATGATAAGCATTGTGACATACATCATATTATTCATTCAATAATTAATATTAAAAATATATAATTATTCATACAATGAAAAAAATATTTACAAATAATACATCTTCATTACTCAATAATATGAAAACCTATACAATTTCTAAGAAAAAAAACTGAACTAAAAACTTCAAATAAACTTCAAATACGTTTTTAGGGTAAAGATGATATTTTTGGCCTAAAAATGGCGGGGACGACAATAACCAACCCTTTAGATCTCATCGTAAACTTTTGTGGCAACGTAGCACGCCTCAATCGGAGTTTCCTATAAAAAAATATGGCCGTTTGAAGTTGAGATGGTCGGATTTTAATTTTTATTTCTTTTATCTGATCTCTTTTCTTTTTCTTTTTTCTCTCTCTATCTCTCATCTCTCTTTTTATATATGAAAAAAAATAAAAAAGGGTTGCTAATCCGTGAGATTTCTATTTTTAAATTTTAATTTTTGGATCGTTAGATTGAGATGAACGAACGGTGAGATGGGCAATATGTGGAAACAAATGTTATTGATGAGATGAGATATATTAGATTTTTTTGCGCATGAACCTTTGCTAACGTTATATATTAAAAACCGTTAGCAAAGGTTTTGCGTTGGGTTTTTACTAACGATTTTTAATAAATAATCGTTAGCAAAGCTTTCTGAAAAAAAATTTATACTTTTTGACACGTTTTTCTAGCGGTTTCTTCTTCAAAACCATTATAGAATAGTTAAACTTATTTTCCAAAATGCCACCACCCAATATTACTAACGGTTTTTACGAAAAATCATTAGTAAATGAGTGTTAGTAAATATCCTTTCTGAAACCAAGCTGCACCTATTTATGCATGTAGTGCAAATCAGATAACGGCTGCACCTGGGGCAAAGAGGATAGTGGAGAGTTGATAAAAAAAAATTATTGTAATTTCATGTAGTGAGATTAACTTTTTCTGTTTGGTCCTTATTTATGCATGATGTATATATATTATATTTGGGGTGTTCGTATGATTTACTGACATGAATAAGTAGCTATTGGTACCGTAGCCCATGACTTGCTGCTTTCTCTCTTATTTTTGGAGCAAATTTGTAATCGGTTATCTCGCAATTCCCATTATAGCCCTACAGTTTTGTTCATTTAATTAAATGAACTTTAATTCATTTAATTTGCATCAGAAAAATGTGAAGAATTTGAAAGGACTGACGGTAGTTTGATGAGAATGTTGATGAAGAGAAGGAAAAATGAAGAGTGAGAATGGTTATTTTTATTATTGTATCATCGGTACATTGGTATATTTATATGGTACCATTAATTGGTACACAACGGTAACTTGAGAAAATAAAAGTAGAAATGATATTTACATATTGTTCCTTTGATTTTTTTAAAATTAGCCAATGATAAAATAGCTACAAACTTTTAGGCCAATTTCCTAAACTCTTTTCTTAATTTCTAATCCAAATTATCAATTTAACACTCCCCTCAAGTTAGAGATGAGAAGACATTTATCCTCCCTAACTTAAAAAGTTAGCTTAAAATTTTCATATTCAACTCCTCTTTTTTGCTTCTTTCTGACAAAGTTGATTATTTATCTTCTTTGCACACTTTTTTGTCCTCTTTTCTTCATTTTTTATCTTGGGGAGAAAACATTAATCATCTCTAACTTGTCTATGTTCTCTTGAAATGGTTTTGAATTGAGTTCTTTTGTGAAGATATCCGCCAATTGATCTTCACTCTTCACGTATGGAGTTTTAATTTCTTTCGATTGATTTTTTTCTCGAATGAAGTGGCAATCTAGCTCGATGTATTTTTGTTCGCTCATGAAAGATGAAATTCGATGTGATATATCTTACGGCTTGATTGTCGCAAAACATTCTCATTGAAGCTTGATGATTGATTCTCAAGTCTTTTAGTAATTGTTTAATTTAAATTAGTTCGCTTGCGATCGATGCCATGGCTCGATATTTCACTTCGGCACTAGAATAAGCCATGATATTTTATTTTTTGCTTCTCCATGTGACTATATTTCCTCATACACAAATGTGCAAAAATCGGTAGTGGACTTCCAGTCAAAGCCTCCGACCCAATATGCATCGGAATAGCTACATATTTCGTTAGAGTTATTATTTTTAAAACAAATTCCCAATCTGGGTGAACCCTTCAAATACCTTAGAATTTTATTGATGGCATCTAAATGAGATGTCCTAGGTGAATGGATAAATTTACTAACTTGACAAATCAAATATGAGATATCGGGTCTAGTTACGGTGAGATAAATTATTTTTCTACTAATCGTTGAAAAAGATTAATATCTTCTAAAGGCTTACCATCCTCGATATTTAATTTACATTTACTATCCATAGAGGTTATTGCCGGTTTACATCCTAATTTATCTGGGTTAGCACATATTATAGTGATATTATGTTCACCTAAATTGATAAACAAAGAGGAATCAGCTTTATTAGCCATAAATCCACAAGAAATCAAATGAGAACTTAATTTTTCATACCAAGCTCTTGGGGATTGCTTTAAACCGTAAATTAATTTTTTCAACCTACAAATCAAATTAGTATTTTCTTCTTCGTTGTGACCGGGTGGTATAGTCATATATACTTCTTCTTCAAAAATTCCTTGAAGAAAAATATTTTACATCTAATTGGTATAGAGTCCAATTTTGATTTATCGATATTGAAAAAAGAATTCTAACGGTATTCATTTTGGCAACGGGTGCAAAGATCTCTTAGTAGTCTATATCATATATTTGTGTATAATATTTTGCAACTAATTGAGCTTTGTACCTCTCTATGATTTCATCACTATTGTATTTTATTTTGAAAACCTATTTACACCCAACCGGTTTTTTGTTCTTTGGTAATTGAGTAATTACCCAAGTGTTATTTCTTTCTAGTGCATTTAGTTCTTCCTTTATTGTCTTTTACCATTTTGCATTTTTAATAGCATCAAAATATTATATGGGTTATTGTTCTTTTGAGTTTGAGATTAAAAATGGTGCTTTAATATATTATCATAAGAGATAAAATTTTGAAGAGAGTATTATACCTTGTAGGTCATGAAGTCTCTTAACCTTGTGGATGGTTGTATTTCTCGAGTTGATCTTCTTAGAGGTATTTCCTCAATATTTTCTTCTAATTGTTCATTATCTTGGGAAATTTCCTCTAGTGGTTCATTTTCACTTTCTTGTTCCATGTGTGCAATCTCTTCATTAATCTCAGGTTCTTGAAAGAATGAAATTGTATTTAATGATTCTAAGCCCTTGCACTCATTTATTTTTTCCTTGAAGTAGGGCTCATTCTCTTGAAATTTTATATTTCTAGAAATATAAAATCTTTTAGTGGTTGGATCATAACATTTGTATCCTTTTTTAATGGAATAACCCAAAAATAGCCTTAATTACCCTAACATCCAATTTATCTTGCTTATTATTGTTGTATACATAGCATGTGCATCCAAACACTTTTAAATGATCAATAATGATTTTTCTTTGGTAAAGAATTTCTAATTGACTCTTATAATTCAACTTAGCACTTGGCAATCGATTAATTAATATGCGGAAATGAGAATGACATCCGACCAATAAATCCTTGGAATATTATTTTGGTATAATAAGACTCGTGTCATTTCTAATAAATGTTTATTTATTTTTTTCAGAATCCCGGTGTATAAACACATGATATTTGATGCAAAAAAAAATTTCTTGACAAAACTTGATAAAATTTAGATTTATAAATTTGGTTCCATTGTCTGATCTAAAGATTTTAATTTTTGCATTATATTGATTTTCTACAAAATTATAAAACTCTTGGAATTTCAAAAAAACTTCACTTTTATTTTTTAACAAATATAACCAAGTAATTTTAGAAAAATTATCTATAAATATAACAAAATACTTATGTCCATTGAATGACACAATTGGAGTCAGGCTCCATACATACGAATGAATTAAATCAAAAGGATTTTCACTCTTACCTATAGATAAATTAAAAGATTTTAATTTTTGCATTATATTGATTTTCTACAAAATTATAAAACTCTTGGAATTTCAAAAAAAACTTCACTTTTATTTTTTTAACAAATATAACTAAGTAATTTTAGAAAAATTATCTATAAATATAACAAAATACTTATGTCCATTGAATGACACAATTGGAGTCGGACTCCATACATACGAATGAATTAAATCAAAAGGGTTTTCACTCTTACTTATAGATAAATTAAAAGATAACTTAGTAAAAATTTCTAATTTATAAATTTCACAACTACTATTGTCTAAATTAGGAAAAATAAATATATATTTTTTAATTTTATCGGAAGGATGCCCAATTCTTCTATGCCATAGAGTGCTTAATTGGTCTTCTCATCTAATGTTGTGATTGAATTTTTCTTGATCCAAAAAGTAAAGTTCATTTTTCATAAACCCTTCACCGATCACTTTCTTGAATATCAATTCCTGAAAAATCATATTTTTTGATGAAAAAATGAGTTTACAATTTAATTCATTTGTGAGTTTTCGAATTGATAATAAATTTGATACATAATTTTTAACAAGCAACACATTTGAAATTATTGTCTCGAATTCTAATTGAACCATCACCTATAATTTCCATTCTTTCATTATTTACAACCTTCACATATTGTTTAGTATCATATTTCCTAAATTTCAATAGCAAGTTTTTATTTCTGGTCATATGATGGTTACCCCTGAATCTAATATCAATATATCATTTTTAGATAAAATAAATGAGTTTAAATTTGTACCATATGATTTTTTTTCTTCTCTGTTTTGTTTCAGCATCGCTGATAGCTGTTGCATCAGCTGTTATTAGATCCGGGGTGGTTTTGGCCGAATTTGTTTTAATAACCCAGTTGCCTTCGACTCGGGTGACTGTTTTGTTTTGATATTGATGGGCTTTGGTTTTTGATGTGCAGTTGTTGGTTGCCTTTGAGATTTCGATCTTTGCTAGTTGTGGGTTGCTAGTCAGTTTTTTTTGACTTGTTGGTTGCCTTTGAGTTTTCGATCTTTGGTTACTCCACAGTTGGTAAGTTGATTTTTTACTGGTTTTTTGAAGTTCTAATAGAATTGGTACAATCTGATACTGATAAAACTGATATGGCTTGATCATTTTTTGATGTTTCTCTAGTTTTGTTACTTTACCAGTATTGATTTTTGGCTTTGATGAAGCTGTACTTGTTCCCTAGTGTTGAGTTGTTAGGCCGGTCTTGTGTTGGTCTCCTCACACCGGTGACTGATATTGTCTCATGCTCTCTAGCTCTAGACCGATGTTGTTTCTTTCTCTCTGGCTTTCTGGCTCTGGACCATTGTTGTTTTATTAAGTCAGATTCATGACATGCTCTGATACCATGAAGAATTTGAAAGGACTGACAGTAGTTTGAGAATGTTGATGAAGAGAAGGAAAAATGAATAGTGAGAATGGTTATTCTTATTATTGTATCATCAGTACATTAGTATATTTATATGATACCACTAGTTGGTACACAACGATAACAACGTTAACTTGAGAACATGAAAGTAGAAGTGATATATACATATTGCTCCTTTGATTTTTTAAAATTGGCCAATGATGAAATAACTACAAGTTTTGAGACCAATTCCCTAAACTCTTTCCTTAATTTCTAATCCTAATTACCAACTTAACAAAATGCTTGCTGAAAACAAGTAACGTATCATAAAAGATTTCATAAATATACGTTGGTAACCAAAAAGCATGATTGTACAAGAGTTATTTGCAGGTACTGAAATGAAAGAATCATCAGGATAAAAACTTGAATTAGAAACTTTCAGTATCCTTATATTCAATTAAGGTTCTTACAATAAAAAGAAAAAGAATGAATCATGTCGAAAGCAATTTCTATCTTCATTTACTCACCTAAACCATTCCCAAAGGAACGCATCAAAACCCAGAAAATTTCAATTGTTACATTCTTTGTGTAAAAAATAACTATATTGTTCACCCACTAAACAAAAAAACTGAAAAAAGTTAACCAGAAAAAAATCATTTTTTCCTTACAATGTACTCTGTCCTAGAAACCAATATAAAACCAAAGCCCATTCTAACCCAAAATCCAAAGAAGTATCTCTCAACGTACTCAAGGCCTGAGAAGCAGAGACAGCCCGAACCTGCAGCTACCATCACGACCCATGAGATCTGTCTCAGCTGACAAAGAAATAATTGAGTTGGGGAAACAAACATGCTGAATCAGTGCACTTGCTTTGCCATAACTGTTAACACGCGCTTTTACCAAGGTACGTCGGTCAAATGAATGCTGGGCCCCAAAAGCAATGGATGTTGCATTGCTTGAGAAGTGATGCAGAACTTCAGCTCCGACAGTAGTAAAACGGTCAACCAAGTGAAAGTAAGAGGCGTTCAAGGTCTCTCCTTGGTTATTCCTACAGTGATATATAAGAAAGTTATTAAAATTATTCAATTACAAACGATTGACGATCAAGCAACATCCATATTAGTAACTGCCAGAGGAGAAGTAATTGGGTTAATACAAGATTTGAATACTCCAGCATAACATTTGGTAACGAACAGATCTTTCTTTTCCTCAAATGTATCCCATAATTGTTTCTTTTTTTGTGATTTTATGCAAATTATACATTAAGTTCATGTAGAGAACAATCCCACGCCAATCAATGAAGATAGAACTGCCCACACCCCACTCAATATTCTCACACTAATTATATGCTTCAGATAAACTGGCACTTACAGAGACAATGAAGCAACAAGCTCAGCAGTTGTGAGACTCATGCCAGCATTGTATTTTGTGAGATTACTGGTTGCAGTGTCAAATGCCACGTCAGCACCAAAGGATATTGCAGGGGTTCCAAACACAGCAGACATACCCACCACTGGATTTGTTGTCAGCCCAGCAGTCGCCGTCACGCCAGCATACTCATGCAAATACTGTAACTCAACCTAAGTTCACAATTGGATAGAAAATCAAACTCGAGAAAAAAGCTTAGTGTGTAACTGTATAACTTAATTAGTAGTATTCCAGAAATGCAGAACTACTACGATTTCTTGTGTAGTCCTAAACTACTTTTCTTAAAAAAAAAACTAAAAAGAAAAAAAAAACATAAACTGTTCTTCCTCACATATCTTCTCTGCAAATTCACATGTTTTAATGGAAATAAAAGGTAACACTGCTATTGTATGACAATATAAATGGTAGAGCTAACTCCTACCTTTCCAAGTCTCTTGTCTGGAAATACCAATTTGAACTTACCCTTTAATCCAGGCTTCATGAGCTCATTTATTGTAAAAGTTGTTACAATCTGCCAATTTTATCAAATGAGAGATGTTAGGAAAGTTTCAATATGCTTATTATCTTATAATATCAGCAACACAAAAACTATACTAGAAGTTCCTTGGGAGTAATATCATGTACAAGTATAACCATGCAAAACAACAAAAAATCATTTACACCATTAAAGAATTAAAAAAAAAACTCACGTACCTATCTAAAACAAGGAAAATGTCATAAATATCAGGATTGCTAAATTTTCTCTGAAGCTGTCAAGTTTACCCTAATTTTGTCATTTGCACAAATATTCTGGTGACTTATTTATTGAATATTGTACAGAAGACAGCATGGAGTGCCTTTTGGCATCATTTTAAGTATTCAGGAAAGGAATAGCTGGATAGCTGTCATTCATTAATATATATAGGGCTGTTTCCTATGATTTCACTATTTCAGGTGTGAGTACATTGTATTTCTACTTTTGGAATGGGCATAGATTAATTTGTACCAATTTATCTTCACTCCAATGAGCAAATTTATAATTTTGGCATATGGTTAGAGAGGGGGTGAGAGAGAGAGAGTACATTTGAAACAGAGTTCATTCTGATTAATTTGATATCAACATTGCAGATCTTGCTCTTAATCTGAGAAAATACTTCTCCAACAACCAGCTCATTTCTCTTTGTACCACAAAATACAATCACCTGATGTACAGCAAGAAAAGAGCATATGGAATTTTAATCAGTGGTCATCAATTTGCAAGAGGACAGTTGAGTTCAATTAACTCTTTTTTTTTCAGATCAGGAAATGCTAAATCATTATATGTAATCAAACCTTCAAATTTCATTCATTTATTATGGAAACAGAAACCAAGGATGATGATTTGTATAATAATTCAGGAATTGAGTTTATTGAAATCTAGCTAAAATATTGATCATGCCGTCTGAGTTTCTACTGAAAAATAGCAAACAAAAAAATTATCATTAAGCATTTACAAGTAAAAAAGCAATAACAATCAGGAGCGGGTGCATGATTTTTTTAGGGGAATTAAATTATCGAAAACATTAATGAAAAACACTGTTTTTCAAAATTCAGAAACAAACACAACGAGGAAAAAAAAGACCATTAAGTCATGAGTCCATACTGTATCACTCAAAATAAAATTTAAATCGAATATCATACATACAAGAACAATTGAAATAAAAGCTTCATTTTGTTTCCAATTACTCATGATTTACTTTATAACTTCACATTTTCAATTTATGCGTTTCCCTAATCGCTAAATAAAAAAACTAATCTCTTAAGGTCTTACCACATTGTCAGAAGTGTAGTTAGATACTATGAGTCTCTGATCGGTGTTGTGATCCTTGTACAACAGATCTAAGAAGAAAAAGAAAATAAACACGAAAACAAAAAGCAGATCAAAATTAAAACACTCTATAAGACAGTAAATGGCATTAGAGGATCAAACGAATATCACAGAGGCCATTACTAATGGTGCTCACCTCTCGCTAGTTTGCCAATGTCAGAGAAGAAACCTGGCCCCATCCTTAATTGCAGCGCTTTCGATCAGGTCGGGAGCGAATATGCCGAGAAACAAGTAATGGAGAATGAGTGTATGGCTTTTCTTTCTCGAAAAGAGAAAATATTTGAACTGTGATTCTTTTTGTTTTCCTATGTTTTCTCCGAGAGTCTTTTCTTTCTTGAAAAGAGAGAAGGTCGAGGTGAGCTGTTGCGGGGCGCCCCACATCCATTGTTTCAGTGGACTGCGTGAACCGTACGATCAAATATCTCAAATTAAATCAGACGGACCACGCTATACTATCAGACGTTTAGAATGGACAACATTGCGTAGACGTATGGACCGTCTGATTGAGATGGTTTGCTCTGATGTTCGGCGAGAAAATGAGAAGACGACAAAAAGTTTGTTTTGAGAGGAGACGTGGCACCTCAGCAGCTTTTCCTGGAGACTCTCCAGTTCCAGACGGTTACAACAAAACACCGTACAAAGCTATGCCTGGTGTATAGCCGTACAAGAAATGCCATAACCTTGTAGAGTGTAAGGAGCTAGTGGTGGACTGGTGGAACGAGAAAGTGAGCTATCAGAACAGGAGCCTGCCAGTGGAACAGATGTGGAATGTAAGTGAAATAAGGGAAGTCAATAATCGGATTAAATTATTAGCTAAATAAATATTAAATAAAAATTAATGATTCAATATAAATTTTATCTAATAAAAATAATATTATTTTATATATTAAAAATAATAAATAATTAAGTCAATAAAGAAAACTTTTCTACATGAAATTTTATATTTCGAAACTGTGCGACCCTTTTTCGCGCGCTCCGCACCGCCTCTGGGCGATGGGATGCGGAAGAAGGACACGGAGATCCCTCCTCCCAAGCGTGCATCTGTTTAATGCGGGTTGATTCTACCGTTTAGACCAATTTGGATGCACATTTAGGGGTTTTTTAGTGATTGTGAGTTCTTGTAGATTCGGTGGCGCAAGCCCCACCGTTAATTACTACGGGGCATTTGTTAACCTCGAGGCACCTCGGATCTTTAAAAGGAGAGAAGCAAATAGTATAGTTAAATGATGGTCGAGTGGTCGTCTTTACCGAAGGTTAATCCGTTGAAAGACGAACCTACTACGGATCGGTTCGGTCTTTACGCCTTGAGAGATAACCTTACTACGGTTCGATTAATCTCTTCGAGAGGGGTTCGAGGTGAGTCTACTACGAACGACTCAACCTCAATTGATCTAGAAGATAAACCTACTCCAGAACGGTTCAATCTTAACTAGTCAACAACCAATCACACAAAATACAACTCGAAGCACTAAGCCGGTTGATCTTGAGGTTGGTGAATTAGGAGAAGGGTGGATTTGGCCCACGTGTTTCTTCTCACCGATCTTCTAGATCATGAATTCCAAGCACTAAGCCGATTCATAAACCTAGGAACACAACTGCACACAAAGTCAAACCTGAAGCAATGAGCCAGCTTGACATTGAGGCGTGTGTCAGTGAAGGAACCTACTACAGAACGGTTCATATTCACTATTTTGTGGATGAATCTACTACAGAACGATTCAATCTCACAGTTTCGGTTCAATCTACAGAACGATTCAATCTACAGAACGATTCAATCTCCAGAACGGTTCAATCTTATCGACGGATGAGTTTAGTCTTACTAGCTCAACTAGTCATGAATTACTTGTTCATGACACCGAGTCATTAAGATGTCACTCCTCTCGGACATCGTAATGCTCTTCTCTCTTAAAGTCAACATATCTCTTCATGTTGATGTCGCAGCGAGCGTCAAGATGTTCTTGTCTCGACTAATTGTTCTAAATGTTGCATTACTTGTGCAAGATCACTGTGTTACTCTACACCCCTTGTGTGAGCGTATTTATTCACCTCTAAAATGTAAAAGGATTATTACCTTTTTATTGATTTTTTTATTAGGATAATGCCTTTCATTATTATCTATTATAAATGTGGGTTTATCTTTTATTTTTTAACTCTATTTATTTCTGTAGAAGACTACTTACAAAAATAATAGAAAGATGGATTAGCTATTATTTGGAATTTTATTTAGATTTTTGGGATTTTATAATAGCTAAAGTAATAGAATTTTGTTTTTTATTATTTCTAAATTCTATTTATTTTTGTAGAAAATCACTTACAAAAATAATAGGAAATAAATTGGCTATGATTTTATTTGAATTTTTAGGATTTTTATGATAGCCAAAGTAATAGGATTTCATTATTATAGTTTTTATTATTTTTAAATTCTATTTATTTTGTAGAAAATTATTTACAAAATAAAAGACGAATTAGCTATTTTATTTTGATTTTTAGAATTTATAATAGCTAAAAGAATTATTATTATTTTTTATTCTATTTATGATAGTTTATATTTCTTATTACTTTTATTTATTATTTGTAGAAAAATAGTAGAGAATGAATTTTATATTTTTATTTAAATTCTAGAATTTTTAGAATAAGATTTTTATTTTATTATTATTATTATTGTTATTTGATTTTTTAGAATTCTTACAATAGCTAAAAGAATAAAATTTATTATGTTCTTTTATTATAGTTATTATTTTATTCACAAAATATTAGAAATTATTTATTCTTTATTATTTTTTATTTATATTATTTTTTACTAAAATGATGAGATTTATTCTATTATTATTATTATTATTATAATTTTTTTAGTTTTAGAAATAACCAAAAGAATATAATTTATTTTATTATATAAGTGTATTTATTATTTATTATTATGATTATTTATTTTTTATTATTATAGAAAAGACTAAAATAATGCTTATTTAATATTATTATTTATTATCTTTTATCTTATTACTCCTTATTGAATATCATTATTATCATTATTATTTTATGAAAATCACTTGAAAAGTCAGTAAAATATATTTAATTATAATTTAATATTTTATTTGAATTTTTGGAATTTTTATAATATTTAAAATGACAAGTCAAATCTAAGTCAAATAGGAAAATGTAATATAGAATCTTTTGCTTTTAAATTATTTTTATACAATAATACTTCTGTAATTATAATATTTTTATATAGAAAAATACTATGGAAAACAAAGAATCTTTAGGAATAAATTTGAGTTAATTTGGAGTTTAGGAACATTTTCAAATGATTTATTTACTATTTATTTTTGATTTTCTGTTATTAATTGATAGTTGGGTTTAATGAATTGGGCCAAATCTTATTTTCTTTCATTTACTGCTGTTGGGCCCAATTTAATTCTCTTTTTATTTTTTCTGAATTGGGCCGGCCATAATCAGATGCAACATTTAATATAGCCCGTTGGATCATGCTGAGATTAGTGCAGAGTTCTTATTCGAATATCCAAATGTATTTGGGCCACTGGATTTAACTAAGATATGTGTTTAATAGATCTAAGGCCCAGATCTATTCTTATATTAATTTCCTGAACTCTTGATGGATCTCATCCACTGATGGATCTTTAAGATTGGTGAACGCTTCAATAATCGTGCAAAAGAGATCCTCTCAGCCTCCGACCTTCCGATGCTTTAGGATTAGTGCAACATGGTGTTCCCGGCGACCGGAGCTCTCCTTCTCCGATCAGACTAGTGTATTAGCGTCGCCTCAGTATGTAGAATCTTTCTAAAGTATCTGTGTGCGACCCTTTTTCGCGCCTCTCCTCACTCCTGAAAAGAATCTAGTGAGAACGGCGAAAGAAGGACACGGTACCACCCTCAGATGTATATTTATGTATTTATGCTTAGGATTATACATCCAAAGGTTTTTTTAGTGATTGTGGGAACTTTATTGCTCCAGTGAGCGCAAGCCCTTACTGTTAATTACCCTGGGCTATGAACCCTAGGAACCTTCGATGCTAAGAAGAAAGAATTAGAATATAAATAAAATCAATTAAATAGGTCATTTTGAGTAACGAGAACTAATCAACAACGATTATCCTTGGTTTTGTTGTTTTAATGAACTGTGTGGTAGCTCAAACCATAATACGAGAGGCTCGGTGAATACGGGTGTTCTTATACCTTATAGATTCAATCATCGAAAGATGGTGAATTTGGTCCACTTAATTATCTTATCGATCTTCTAAATCATGAAACTCTATGAGTTTATAATTTAGCATGTTTAAACTGCGTTTTGGGCTTTGTTAGGTTTGATTTATCGGGGACATGTGAGATTTGGGTCACTTAACTGTCTTACCAATCTTCCAGATTATGAAACTATGCTAGCTCATAATCCGGGCAATGTAAACCTGAGCGTTTTGGGCTTTATTAGGTTTAATTATCAGAAAAATGGGTGAGATTTGGATCACTTAGTCATTTAATTGATCTTCTAAATTGTAAAGTTTGAAGCGCTATGCCAACCTACAACCTAGGTATTTAAAATCTAAGCGTTTTGGGCTTTATTAGATTTTCTTATCAGGAAACCGATGAGATTTTGGTCACTTAATGTTTTTTTACTGATCTTCCAAATTATGAAATTTGACGCATTTGTCAACTTATAACCTGGTCAATAAACTTGAGTTTATGTGTTTTACTACGTTTATTTATCATAAGAGCGGATGAGATTTAAATCACTTTATTGTCTTAAATGGATTTTTTTTTTGAATTATGAAATCTAGAATATTTTGTGAGTTCATAACTTAAAAATTGAATTTAATATTTAATTAATTTAAATTTTTACTATATTTTTTTTAGAAGATATTTATAATTTATTTTATTTATTTCATTTATTTAAAAGGAGAATTTTATTTTTTTTGAATTACTTCATTTATTTGAGAATAATTTTGTTTTCGTTTATATTTATGAGAAAAGAATTTTAAGGTCATTTATTATTTTTCCTGTTTTTAGTAAAAGGTTTTAAATTTTTTTATATATATATTTTATTTAAAATCATTTGCGAATTAAAAGAATCATTATGTATTTATGAATTTATTTAATCAAAGATGAACTTCACTCTCTTTTTTTTATTCATATATGTTTACTTCTGTTTATTATTTAAAAGAAATTATCATTATTATGAAGATAAATATTTATGATTGTGAATATCTAAAGTAATTAATATATATATTTTTTTTAGGAATTATTTATTAATTAAGAATCTATTTATTATTTTATATTTTATTTTTATGAAAACTAAATATTTTGTTTGTATAAAGTTCTATATAAGGTATGAATAATTTAAAAATAAATTTCGTTTAATTTGGAGTTTGGGAAGGTTTTGAAATAATTCATCTTATTTATATTTTGATTATTTGCAGATTTTTATTTTGGATTTTTAATTATTTTGGGGCCTTTTATTTGTCTATGGTTAATGGGCTGACTCATTACTTTCTTTATTTACGGGTTTGAGCCTCTTTTATTATATTTATTTTTTTATGGGCTGATTCCATCTATATAGGCCGAATCTAATATTTAATTTGCAAACTTAATTTCAAAGAGCTGACTTAGCTTACTTATTTAATCCGTTTTTTTTTACTTTGGCCGATGATATTGTTTTATAAAACTTCTAGGAGAATTATTTACATTAATGATTTTTATTGTAATTTAAATTTTTATGGGTGTGATTAATAGAGTAAAGATTGAACTAAAAGTAGGGATTACTTTATAACTTTACTGTAGAAATTTCATAAATATCGAATTCATATGAAATGGTATTTAAATAGCAGAAGGAAATTTTATTTTAAGCACCTTTAAACAAGTTTGAATGAACTAATTTGTATATGAGTCAAAATTGGAAAGAAGTGGTCAATAAAACCCTTTATCATTTCGGATATTTAAAATTTAATATTCTACCTCAAAATTTGTAGCTAGACATTATTTATAACTTATTTTCAGAATATAAAATAAAATATATATGTCACATTTGCAGAAAAGTCCAACTTAAATGTAGTTTTTTTTGTAACTTTTAAGAGAAGGGTACAAAATTAGTGAAATTTTGGGTTTTTATGAAAATGTTTCCGAATAACATACTGGGACAAAGTGACAGTAAGACACATTGGATAATTTAAAATAACTTTTATTTTTGAAATTGTTTGATTTGACGCCATTTTGGTTAAGTTTCAAGTGATTTTGACTAAAGTGTTAAAAACTGTAATTAATGGACAGTTAAGAGTAATTAGGGTATTTAGGTACCTAAATCTTCATATTTTTATCTCAAAATTTACAGTTAGGTTCTAATCTTTATGGGGAATAAGAATATAAAATAAAATATATATGTCAAATTTATAGATTGCTACAGTTTATTAAAAAAAATTTACTGTTGCCAGTAAAAGAGAAAATCAGAGGGTATTTTTGGGATTTTTGAAGATCTGTTCACAAGGAGATTTAAACAAGATTAAAGGCTTATTAAAGAAAATACTTATAGCAAATTTATGTATGTTGATAAATTTTACTTAAGACAATATTAAATAGATTCTAAAATAGTTTTTTGATGGAAAAAACAGTAAAATAATCAACTTTTGGTTATCTTTATACTAGTAAAAGAGTTTATGCGTTTTTTTATTATAAAATATTATTAAAACTGTAATATTACTCCATTTATACTAAGTATGGGTTTAAAGATGGTTTTTTTTTTACAAATAGCTCCAAAATTTTATAATATTTACAAAAAACTTGTAATATTCATGAATGCATACTTGTAATCTTCAAACTAGTTTATAAATCTGATTGTTGAGTTTTTAAATGTTAAAACCAGTATCATGTTGCTCTAAAAATCCGACACACACAGTCCTTTCGAACCGGCACCAAGATTTTAAAGAGTTCCATGATTTATTCTAAAAAAAAAAAACCTTAATTAAACTCTTTAGATAAAGTATTTCATTTTTATTTTAGAAAGGCTAACACACACAGCTTTTTCAAGCCGGCACTAGCATTATAGAACTTTGTAACCCGACACTCGCAGCTCGGTCAAGCCGACACCAAGGTTTCAAAGAGCTTTTATATTATCCTATTATTAATAATAACTACTATTATATTTCTAATAACTATATTGATTATAACTCTTAATACAAGACCCTAACCTGAATATATAGCAAGAAAATAGAGATTAAAGGGGTTAAAATCGGAAAAGAAGCAAGAAACAGAAAAGAAACAGAAAAGCAGAAAACAGAGAAGCAGAAAGTCAAACTAGCTTTGACTCCGAATTTATTTTAAATTTTCGAATATAACATACAAATATTTTTGAATAGATTCAAAGAAATAGGAGTTAAGAACATGTCCTAATTTTCTAAGAATTTTTAAGGTATTTTTGATATTTTATTTTGAAGTTTTCTCTCTGTCAGGGACAGAACTGTAAATAGTTTTGTTATTTCTAACTGCAAAATAGCATAACTTTTCATAGGAGCATCAAAAAAATACAAAATCAACTTCTATGAGTTTATGTAAATGATTCCTATAAGATCTAAAAGTTTGGAGAGTTTTAAAATAGATCTCATCCTTTTTCCTTATTTTATTTCATTTCAGCTCTTGAAGAAAAAGCTGATTTTTATTATGCAAAGGATTCATTGATCTCAAGATGCTCAAAAATATTATCTGAGCTCCATCCAACACACAATCAACTTTGTAGTGTGAATATGAGCCAGTAAGAAGGAAATAAAAAAAATTCGACTAGAAAAGATGTTAATGACAAGATGAACAGAAAGAATCGATATGCATTAAAATTCATTCCATTAAACAAGCAAAGCTCCACATATACAAATTAAACTCCAATATAACTAGAAATCCTGGATTATACAATAAAATCTACCTAGACTAGTTTCTATATGGAAGAACTTCAGTATATGTAGAGACCTCAAGTTTCTTTCTGGTTTATCTCAAGATCTCTTTTTTTTAGAATTGGTGACAGAGCAGAATTTCAGTAGTGTATTCTTCCTTTCTTTTTTTGCTGAATGTATGGGTTTATATAGTCTCTGATTAGGGCATCCAAGGGTATAATTGGGCTTTCAAATTTTCATATTCTTTCATTTATTTTGAGTTGAGTATTAACGCAAAAGTCCTCTCAGCTGATTGGCTCATCCTTTGACCCCTCGGATTGATGATGTGGCAGCATCTCATTCATTCCATCATTTGCATCATTGGTGCAGATCATCTTTCATTGTGCTTGTTATGAAAACTTCAGTGTATAGTAATAATTAAACATTTCACACCTATTTGCATTGCGTGTTGTTTACGGTATAGAGCATACTTGACTCTAAGTACCTTGTGACAGCCCCATTTCTTACTTTTACCACATATTTTATTTACCCAGTTGTATTGCTTCCTTATTGATATAAAGTCTTCTCCAACTTTTATTTTCTCTTTTCTCAATAATCACCATCGGGGTTTACCCGTCGGTCAATTTGCATAGATTTACCCAAGTTGATGACACTTTCAAGGTTCATTTAGGATAAAGACAAAAAAAATGACTCCTGAGGAAGCATTTCACGTGATAGCACTAGCTTACACCAGCTCATACACCATATTAATAATTCAAGCTTCCTTTGTGCCAAACTTTGGACCGAGTGCACCTAGATATATAGAGATTCTCCTGTTATTCAGGAATGAATAGATAGGTGACAGGTGTCTACAGTGGGACCATTCCGTTACTGAGAAAAAAAAAACGTCTCATAGGATATCAGCTACACTAGCTTGTCTACTCTCCTTTACTCTACCGTATATTTATCCTGCCATCTTTTATCTTTTTTTTTGTATCAGACTTCACTCCTTTTTCACTACTTTTTACTTATTTAATTTGAAGTACATTGAAAGAGCTGCACTCACACCTATCCCTTCTTTTAAATTCACGATTTCCCTCTTTGCTTCATTTCTTTGACCATCTTGACTCTTTCCTAATTAAACCATTTACATCATAACAGCTCTTTCGTAGAGGGGCCTCCCATTTGTGCAATCCTCAATTATTTGGGTAATTTTTTCTTCTGCATCTTCAATTTCTTTGCTTTGCTCAGATCAGTATCTGGTAAATCTCCTTGAATGATAGCATAATTATTCGAACAGTTATACCAGTAAACCTTTTCATGCCAGGGAAGCTCATTTTTACCAATATGAAATCCTATCATGCTAATTTACAGATTTCTAACAACCATTTTTATTCGCAAAGCAATTATAGCTTGTGAAGCTGAGTCCACATCCTGCTCTTTCCATTTGACTCAGGGTATTTGAATTTATAACTCTTCATTGTCCCGAAAAGCTCTCAATTCGGCTACCTCCACTTCTTAAGTGAGCATTCTCATTCTTATTTGCTTCGTTCAAATTGTCATTGTTTAAAATATTATATCAGTAAACATCTGTGTACATCAGGAAATCTCATTCCCTCATTAATTTAAGGTTCTGTAATGCTGTCCTATAAATCCCATCGGTCGATTTCTTCACTCATGTATCAATATTTGACTTTGTGGTAAATAATAGCATATTACTTTGTTTTAGGCCTTCAATCATCATCGCCCTTCTCTTAATAGCACTTCAGAAATTTCAATTGAATCATCAGAACCCAGTTTCCATAGAAACAAGCCCCGTTACAATTGCTCTTCTTGTAGTTTTTGTTTGAATGTTATTTAGATTTATCAAACAATATCCTCTATAACCCTTCTGATTTTCTGTTCATTTCTCCTTTTCAGGACTATGCGTCATCGGCGGCCCAAAAGGGGCGGAATGACTCCTCTAACATCGTCGTCGCAGGAGGGAATAAGCGGGAAGAAGAGGGGACGAAAGAGAAGAGTTTCGAAGCCACCTATTTTCTTGACTGAACTCGGCATGTCATAATTCACCACCTCTTTTTCAGAATGACATGTAGACTCTCTTATCATTCATTTTTTCTTTTTTTTCTTGTACCTTAAAATATTATCTTATGGGGTAAACAAAGAGCCACCCGCTAAAGCAAGTCATGAATTACTTTAGGGTTTTGAAGGACTTGCTTTAGCGTTATACTTCCATGTCTCTCTTATCATTCGTTTCATCCCCTTTTACATTCATGCAGAGGCTTTACTCCCCTCTTATGGATCTATTCCATCTTTCTCTCGTGGTGAGTTCTCTTCCTTTTATGATGACCCTGAGAATTGGACTCCTGTTTTATCAGTGAAGAAGGCTACATGTCGTTCCACTAGTAGCGGTCCTCTTTTCCATGACTCTCATTCCCATGATGCCACTGTATTGATACTTCGAGATCTTTCTCGCTTCAGTTCCTCCTCTTCATCTCCTAGGTGATGCGATGATGTCGGGGAGATCATCTACCTGGGATAAGTCACACCTTAGGACTTGCTTGAGAAGGTTTGATCGCCAGGTGGAGTGGACTAGGTATATTTTGATGAGAGAGAGAGAGGTCCTTCAGTGTGCTAGGATCTATGATCTGGTATATTTATCTCTGTTTGACTACTCCATGGATGATTCCCTCCTTCATGCTTTTAGTGAGCGTTGGGGCTGGCTCTCGATGTCAGATGGCCTCTCTTTCTCGCACTTATATGTTTTCTCGAGTTATCAGCAGTGGTATTGGGCCTTGATTACCGCTTACCAGTCTATTACTCCGGCTACCCTAGTGAGAGATGTTTGTGTTGGTTATAATGGCAAAAGGAAGAATATTGTTTCTCAGAGTAGCATTCCTGAGTCTGTCATCCGGGACACAGACCTTTTTCCCGCTGTTAGAGGAGAGCCATTGGATTTTCAGGGCTTGGATAGCCGCTTCTCTTTCACACCGTTTAGATCATTTATCACAGGTATATTCCCTTTTTTTATCTCCTTACGACTTTATTCTTTTTTTTATGATGCCTTTGATGACTATTGATCGCATCTCTCCATTTAAAGGTTCTTCTAGGAGTGCAGGACCTTCTCATCCATCCCAGTTTGTAAGGAGAGAGGATATTCCTGTCCAGCCTTCCAGTGAGCGTTTCTCTTCTCCTGCCAGACCAGTGCCTATGACAGGTATTCTTTATTCTTTCAGTATCTTTCTTCTCGTTATCATTTCTCAATTTCTTAGATTTTTAGAGATCTTATTTGATTTTTTTCTTCCTTTTAGGAGATATCCCTGTTGATCACAGAGATTCTCCCGTCAGGATTCCATCTCCTCTTACAGCTATAGGTATTCTATATCATCCAATTTTTAATCTCATTCTGGATTCCATCTTTATTTTACCCCACTTGTTCATCGAGAGATAGGTATTGAGAGTGACACGCCTAAGTGGAGCCCGTGCTTAGGAGGAGCCTCTTTTTGAGTCTGCACCATCCCCTCCTTTTGTAGTTACAGGTTCATAATATTCTCCCTATTTCTCTTCTTTTTTCCTTCTTTACTAGGTTTTCATATCACCTTACTTGTTTGTCGAACATAGGTACTGAGAATGATACACCAGTGGAGTTTATTCCGAGAGAGCACTCATTTGAGCCAAGACACTTGCCTTCTCCTATTGGTAGCACTATCTTCTTTTATCATTTATTCATTATATCCTATTTTTGTCAAAAACTCTTATCATTGTATCTTTCCAGTGATACCTGATGATTCCCCAACTCGTGAGCCCGTTATAGATATCGTTGAGTCGGATGCAGATATTGATGAGCCGGACGTCAGCCCTGTCGAGGGTCTAGTCGAGCCCTCCTCTTTGATTGGGCTGACCCCTCTTTCTCCTTCAGGTATATCAAAACCTTTGCTTGTTAATAAATCATCTCTTATCACTTGTTCACCACACTTGACTTTAATAGCAGCTGGTCAGATTTCTGAGCCACAGCCTCTCAGCCCTATCATCCGAGAGAGATTTTTTGCGGAGTCGCCTCCCTCAGCCACCTTGCTCTTTACAGGTATGATTCATTCACTTTCCTTACTCTTTTCCTTTATTATGTATTTTATTTCTTCCAAATCTGATCTACTTTCTTAGATCATGACACTCGAGAGTTTGAGGATGCTAGAGAGCACATCATTGAGGAGCCCGAGGAGGGGTTTGCTGATGATTCTCGGGAGGATCCTTTCGAGGAGCCTGAGGAGGTCATTGAGGACTCTATCATTCAGGGTACATTTCATCCCTTTATGTTATTTTATTATAATCTCATTTATTGTGTCCTCACATAGTCTCTTTTTTTATTTCAGAGTTGCGCACCCATCTTGACAGGCTGAGAGTGCTGATGTCTCGCACTCACTTGGAGCCTATCGATTTAGACTGGCATCTCCCAGAGCTTCTTCATGCGCACTACTCTTCTGATGCTCTTCGGGAGTTTTTAGATGCACTAGTGCTTCCCTGCATTGATAGCATGCATTTGATCTCTTCCGATTACATCACTCGGGAGTATACCAGGCGTCGGGAGGCTGCTTCAGCCATTGTTGATGATATGTCTTTGTTAGAGTCACGTCTTACCCTCTCTCGTAGGGAGGCTCTGCGTGCTCAGGACCATGTCACACATGGTTTGATGATCCATGCTCAGCTTTTTGCAGCGAGGGCAGCACCGGAGACCCTCGGGTACAAGGGACAGGAGATAGAGTCTCTCAAACTCATCAAAGTTCAGTATTCTGCAAACAGTTACTTTGGTACATGGGGAAAAAATCAATATTTTAGTTTTCTCATGTGTTGGTTCAAATTGATTTGTTGAACATATGCGCTCAAAAAAAATAGAATAATGATGCTAAACATCTTATAAAAATACACAGCGGATGCACGATTTTGGTCATATGTTCAGTAATTGAATTATAATAATTTATTTGATTCAAACGTATTAACTAATTGAGTACTTGACTTTTAATTTTGAAATATTTACATAATTCTTTGATTATTCATGATATTTAATAATTATTTTCTGAATGAATTTAATAAAACAATCTAGAAAGATCAGATTAGTAGAACCTTAACCAAAAAATACTACTTTTTAAAATTCAAAAAAAGTCAGCTAACCCCAGACCCTTACTACATCTGTCCCTGAACAAGGATATTATTTTTGAACTTTTTTTTAAAAAAAAAAGAAAGTTTCAAATATATGATCTCGTTTAGAAGATTTGCATTCCACAGTCAACATTCAAAATTTTAAGATATTGTGGTTTAGGCTAAGTTGTTCTTATCATCTATGTTCTCTTTTAAAGATATGATACAGATGCAACAACTATGATATTAATTAGTTTTGACAATTGAAAGAAGATATTCAGAAAATATACTATCAGAATCTAGTTGGATGGATTTTCACTCAATGTCTAATTTGTTTTCTTGTATGGAGGTTGACGGACTTCGTTAACTATTGACATCAAAAAAACAAAAACCAAACTCCACTTCATTAAGTACAATAAACAAATTGTATCTTATGTGCATTGACCTCACTTAACAACGGAAAAGGAAGTGCATGCATTGTATGTTTCTTTGTGCATTGTACTTCCACCCAATTAATAATTTAAGAATCGCTAGCAACCTTTTCCTCGCTTGAAATGGGCTAATATTATTAGGTCACTTGTGGGCCTTCGTTTACGATCCAAAGCCTCAACAAAATAAGTAGTGCATTCAAGTTGAACATGCTAACTTAAAACCCAGCCTAGCAGGGTTGTGTTTACTGGAACAATCTGCTCAAATGATAGATGGTTTCAATTTCCAGAAGTTTAAAACTGAAAGTAGATGGTATCAAATTAGAAAAGTTTAATTTTTCATTAATTATTTTATAATGAAATTAAGAACGAAGTCCTTAATTCATCTTCATTGTGAATATTAATTTTCGAACCTACTTTTTTTTGAGGTAAGTGTGGGCAAACACCCACTTTAATCTTTTTTGAAACAGAAAATATTTACGGGGGCTTGAACTTCCGTTCCTTAAAAAAGATCGACCCAAGCGCTTGATCATGCCAACCATATATATGCTTAACCTAGTTTTTTTTTTATTTGCATGGTGTATGGTTTATAATGGTGCCTTTGAATACATACTGACATCTTGTTAGGTTGTGTCTGACATTGTATTAATTAGATCGAGTAAATTAACAACTTCTTGCGGGCAGTATTATATTTTTCCTTTTCTTAGTGTTCTTTTTGCTAATCATTTTATATATTTTAATATGCAAAAGTGTATTTCAGAATATTTACTGAGAATCGTTTATGCTATATAGCTGGAGTCCGAGTCCGACAGTTTGCTTGAGATTCTAAATAGTGCTTTTACTAATAAAATGGTGTTGTCGTACAAAGGGATAAAAATGAACATTGTTCAATTTGTCACTATTTTCCTATCCGTGCATATAATTGGGATCAAAACGCATCTTCATCGTTCAGTGCTATCTAGCTCTTCTATATCTTCTGCGTATATGTCCGCACTAAAATGCAAATTTAATATTTCTAAAGTAAAGAAATAAGAATACTACGCGACAAAAAAAAGTGGTAGAAGTGCATAACACTACACACCCATGTTAGAGTGATGTTTTTCACATGAACTGATTTTTCAGAAGTCCATCTAGAAAAAAAAAGGAGTGATAATTATACCATTTATTTGCACAATGATCATTTTGCATATAACGTTAAGTGTAAATATTTTCAAAAAATAGATAGCCTCTATAACTCAAGTTTAGAAATATATATATTTTTAATACTTATACTTAACACTTGTGTGCAAACATGGTGGCCAAAATTTGATATGTAACAATAATTTCTCTAAAAAAAGTACAGAAATCGTACTCGGGTCGGTGTCCTTACCTCCAAGGTTCGAGAGATCCAGGAGGCTCTTGATGCTCGTCTTCGGGATTATATGGGCGCTCAGCACAGCATTGAGAGCGTAGTTGATGAGAGGAGGGCCCATACCGCAGAGGCGAGATCCTTATTGGATAGGATTAGGGCATTTTTAGCTTCTTTGCCTAGTTCTCCTTAGGATTTATCCTTGTTTATCTGCACCTGGATGTTTTATGCATTGTATTTTTTATTCACTGGACTTATGAGTACTTGTTTGCTTGCCTTGGTATTATGTAGGAGGTACTTGTATGTTTGCACTGATGTTATGACTCACTTTGCTTTTGTTGTTATTCATGTCAGTTTGTTGCTATTTTCTTTCTCTTTTCTCTTTTTTTTTTATGTCTTTCACTTGCTGCGTTTACATGTTGTCTTTTCTTTTTTGTTGTTGTTATTTTATGATGGGACCATGATATTTTAAGGATATCAAACCTATCTGTATCGACCTCTAGGTCGGGTACAGAGTAAACCCGTTTATCCTTTTATTATTGACGGATAAACTTGCCAGCGTCAATTGGATTATGGATTTAATTGACAACACCATTTTGTGAACTTTTTTTTTTGCATATATATTGTTTATAAGTGGAAGCTCACACACTCTCCCCTCATTTATGTATTTTCTATGTAAAAGTGAAAACTCACCGTCACTCATCTTCACTCAATTTGTTTGGTGGAAGTTCTACCCTCAAACATCCATCACACATCCCTGTGAGACAGGCTTTCATCGGGTAGATTCGTTCTCCATGGAAAGAACCACTTCTTTGAACGAATTACTTTATTTAACACAAAGTGTCGAGTAAAAGTATAAACCCTTGATCTGACCCCTCAGTGATCCATTTTGGATAATAATGGAACCTTCCTCGGGCGTGTGGTGCTTTTACGGATAAATGCACCCAACCTGCTTTGTATAACATTTTGGTGTCGGGGACAAAGGTGACAACCCCATTTCTAAAAAAGAAATTTTTTATTTTATAGTAAAATACTATTTTATTACTACTATTACTATATTTTATTTATATACAAATATTATTTATAAAAATAGTTGCCCTCAGAAGCGACTATTCAGCCACCAATTTACTCGACCTATCCTTTGATTTTCACCGTAGGCGATCATTATTGAGCAACATTCTTCATTGGGCGATACAGATAGTTTAAGGGACAAACTGCAAACCCTGTCTATTTTTATATTTATTCTGGATCAAATAAACAAACCCAGTGGTGTTCGTATTATGGGCCCAAACACCCTAGCCACCTTCTCGGCTTTCCATTGTATGGTTTCGCCTTGGATTCCAACTGAGTTTAACTTGGTCTTCGCGGCTTTCCGATTTGGGGTTTTAGCCTTGAATTTTGACTGACCTCAGTTTGATTATGGAGGTTTTCCATTTTCTTGGTTTTAACCTTGTACCCATATTGGGTTTGTTTTACTTTTTGACAGCTTTCTTATTTGGGGTTTTAGCTGTGCACCTTTGTTAGGTTATGACCTTGATACTCATGCCCTTTTATTTTGTTTGACTTGTCGTCCATCTACTTAGTCTTGCTTTGAGTCACTTCTCAGACTTATCAAAGTCTTTATTCAACTTTATTGTGGGCTTCTTAAAGTCTCTTATTCGGGTTTTGTAATCTCCTTGAAACCCTCTAATATAATTCTTTATTAGCAACCCGCTTATTAAATCTTTATTTCATTTTTTATTTTTATCTCTAAGCTTCACAAGCCTTCTTATTTTATGTACATAATACATAATCTTTATTACATAATCTTCACCCCGGCTTCTTTAAAGCCTCTTATTTTATGCACACGATGGGCTTTTTTTTTTTAAAGCCTTTATTTTATTTTATGTTCTTGGATTTGGAAGGCTTAAGCATAGTACTTCTTGAGGTATCTCCCACTAATTGGTGGTAAAAGCCTGTTCCCTTTGTGATCGATGAGTTGATATGCACCCGCCTCATACACTTTCTCAATGACATATGGTCCTTCCCACTTTGGGAGAACTTAGACCCACATGTCTACCGATGATCGGTCTCTTTCAGTACTAATACCAATTCTCCTTCCTGGAATGTTCTTAGGCGGGCCATCTTATCATATGTTTTCGCCATTTTTGCCTGGTAAAGCTCCAGATTTTGTTGAGCTATTAATCTTTTCTCGTCCATCGCATCTAACTCATCCAAATTGAGTTTACGATGTTCTTCCAAAGTCATTTCGTTTGCATAGCCACCCTTAAAGATGGTAACTCTACTTCCAATGGTAAAATTGCCTCGACTCCAAATACCGAGAATACGGCGTTGCTTGCGTTGGGGTTCGTATGTGGTTCTATAAGCCCAAAGCGCCTCTAAGAGTTTATTATCCCAATCGCGTTGATTTCCTTCGACCGTTTTTTTTCATAATCTTGATCGTGGTTTTGTTGAACGCTTCCGCCAACCCATTGGCTCTTGGGTTATAAATTGAGGAGTATCTCCAAATCGATTTTAAAACGTTCCGCCAAAGCATATATTTTAGCGTTCTTAAATGCTGTCCCATTATCGATATAATCCTTCTTGAGTACCGAATCGGATAGCACATAGGTTTTGAAAAACCTGACCACATCCGAAGCCTTGACCTCTTTAAGCGAAATTGCCTCCGCCCATTTTGTGAAATAATCCGTCGTGGCGAGAATATACTTGTGTCCTTTCGAGGTGGGCGGATCAATTGGCCCTACTATATCTGTGCCCCAAATGCTGAACGGCCATGACGACACTGTAGGATGTAGTGGGCTTGGTGACTGATGTATGAACGGGCCATGAATTTGGCACATGTGGCATCTCTTAGCGTGATCTTCACAATCGCCCACCATCGTTGTCGCAGTACCCCATTCTCTTGATCTTGAGGCGCATCTTTGGTCCAGACTGGTGGGCACCACATAAGCCAGAATGAACTTCCTTCATTACTTGCTCGGCTTCCTGGTAGGAGATGCATCGTAACCATAGTTGGTCAAATGATCTCCTATAAAGAGTGTCATTTAGATACACAAATCGAAGAACCCGCTTCTTTATCTGGTCTCCTGCTGCTTTCTCTTTCGGAAGGATACCTTGCTTGAGGTAATCGATGAAAGACCGTCTCCAATCATCCTTCTCAGAATTAGCCACCAACGTGTTTATTTGGTCTGAGCTTTTATCCAAATAACATTCATCTTCCACTTCAGCAAAATAGTCATCATCTTCTTTAGTGAAGCACGAGATAATGGTCGTCGGCTTCTAATGGTTAGATGAATCTCATGCTCATCGGTTCGCTTAACTCCTTAGCTACCTTTGCGAGGGCATCCGCTTCCCATTTGCGGCTCTTGTGATTTTATTGAAGATGACTTCAGTATTTGCTTCACTAAATCTATCGTTTTTTGGTAGTATTGTACCAATTCCTGGTTTCAACACTTTGTATTTCCCCGTAACTTGATTTATAATCAATTGTGAATCACCGAAAACATGTAAGCATTTGATTTCTAAATCGATAGCCATCTCAAGGCCGCTTATCAAGGCTTCATATTCACCTCATTATTGGTGCATGGTTCCATTAATGCTAGCGCATGTCTTGCAATGCCACCTTCTCGGGGTGACAAACACTAGACCTATCCCCGCCCGAATTGTAGGAATACCAGGGTCCCGGAGTGGCCTTATTGATGACGCTCCATCAAAATACATTTCCCATACGGGATTATCTTGCTTGGATATTCATGACTTCTTCATCCGGGAAATCACACGATAAGGGCGAATCGTCTGGAATTGGATGTGCTGCCAAGAAGTCCGCCAATGCTTGCCCCTTGATTGCCTTTTGTGGTACACATGTGATGTCGAATTCTATCAATATAATTGCCCACTTGGCCAGTCTCCCCGTGAGCATAGGCCTCGTCATTAGGTATTTAAGCGGATCCACCTTTGATATAAGGATCACCCGATGAGAAATCATATAATGTCTCAACTTCTTGGCAGCGAAAATTAGGGCTAGACAATGCTTCTCAATGGGTGTGTACCCGTGCTCGGCTCCTACCATCATTCGACTAAGGTAATACAAGGCATTTTCTTTCCCTTGCTCATTCTCTTGGGCTAGAAGAGCACCCAAAGACCCTTCTAAGGCAGTTGTATACAAGATTAACTCTTTCCCGGGGATTGGCGCTGCCAAGACAGGAGGGTTAAGCAGGTATTCTTTAATGCTGTTAAGCGCCTTTTGGCAGTTTAAGTCCCATTTGAACGGGACATCTTTTTTCGTAAGTCTAGTGAAAGGTTGAATTTTTCCAGATAAGTTCGCTATGAAGCGTCGAATATACGCTAACTGTCCCTGTAATGAGCGTAAACCCTTAAGGTTTTTGGGAGGAGGTAGTTCCAAGATTGCTTTGATTTTACCTGGGTCGATTTTAATGCCTCGGTGGCGCACAATGAAGCCCAGAAACTTCCCTGATGATACCATAAAGGCACACTTCAGAGGATTCAATTTGAGCGAATGCAACCTCAACCTATCAAATACCACTTTCAAATGGCTAAGGTGCTCTTCTATTGACATGGCTTTCACAACCAAATCATCCACATAACACTCGACAATCTTATGTATGAGATCATCGAATATTTTAGTCATAGCCCGCTGGTATGTGGCACCTGCATTCTTGAGTCCAAAAGGCATAACTGTATAACAATAGATACCAATTGGGGTACGAAAGGCCGTGTGTTTCTCATCTTCGGCCGCCATCTTGATTTGGTTGTATCCCGCATATCCATCCATAAATGAGAACACTTCATATGATGAAGTATGGTCATGATGATTTCGTGACTGGTAACGGAAAATCATCTTTCGGACATGCCTTATTAAGATCTCGAAAATCAACACATATGCGTATTTGTCCATTTTCTTTTTAACGGGAACTATGCTAGCCACCCATTCTGGAGTTTCTTCTTCCCGGATAAAGCCAGCTTTAATCAACTTCTTTGTTTCTTCAACCACTTTCTCTTCAAGCTCTATTCTCATTCGTCGAGGCGCTTGCTTTATGGGTTTAGCCTCAGAGTCAATTTTCAATTGGTGAACCGCAACTTGCGGGTCTAAGCCGGCATCTCTTCATAGCTCCATGCGAAACAATCGACATATTCTAGGAGCAGCCTTTTTAGCTTTTCACTTTCTTCCTAAGTGCGAGAGATGCACCGATGAAAGTGGGTTTAGGATTCTCTTCACTTCCCAGGTTAATTTCTACTAAGTCATCGATAGTATTTGGGGTCTTTTCCATTTCTTTCTTTGCATTCTCGGATTATTGGTGAGACTTCATCATCTTCCTTTTCTTCTACAGGTGTTTCATCGCATGACACCATGTGGCACTCAAAGAATTGTTTGCATGCTTCTTCAGGGCTTAAAAGATTTTTGTCGGATTCATATTCTAAACCTCTTGAACTCTTCATTTTCCCATCCAAACCCATCACTTGTTTGAAAGAGCCTCTCCAAAGCTTTTCAAAATTCTCCATTTGTGATCTCGGAATTGACTTTGGGAGTTTAGCCTTCCTGGCCAACTTTCGCACCTTTCTCCCATAATATTGGGAGGTTTCAATCTGCACTTCTTCTTTATTAAGAATGTTATCTTTATCATCCCATTCTTTCCATTCATCTTTCTGATGGTCATCGTTGGTCAACTCACTTCTGTAAAATATGATAGGCTTATGCCTAATTATTTTACCTTGGGATTTTTCTTCTTTTGGGGTACTATGAAAGTACGTAAGACTTGTACTTGATTGACTTCCCGAGGTGTAAGGTATTTGTAGCGATTTTCCGGACCTTTTCAATTGCCGCCGATGTCTCGCCTTCTTCATCACTACCGATTTTAATGGTGTTTATTCTGTGAATCACCTCATCTTCTGAGTTGCCAGTTCCTTCACATGTCTCTGATTCACTGTGATCTTCCTCATCAGTTGAGGCTCCCAATATCGGGATATCACGAGAGGTTGACCTCAGATTGAAGATGATTTCTTCATTACCGTCTACTGATACCTTACTAGATAAGCTCGGGATTGATTTTGTTCCAAGATTATCCATTGAATCTTCTTCGTCAGAGCTGCAAGAAACTGTAAAAACAGTGAATTCTCCGCATTTTTGTCCTCTAAAAGTTTCCCAATGAAGTCTTTTCCTTTCTGGAAAACGATGCACAAGTATATCCTTTTCTATGTCTTCTTCTGTTGGCACCAATTCACACGGGAGTCTGATAAAGTGCTCAGGTATATCAAATTCTCCTGCTTCATATTTAGTTTGGACTAGGTTTTTAAAAATTACACAGTCCCTAGTATTATGGCAAGCAATTTGGTGATACCAACAATAATCAGGCCTCATAGCTAAGTCAATATTTTGTCTTTTAGCTTTGCCAACTTTAGGGATCTCAAATCCCCGAGCACACCAAAGCTCAAATATCTTAACTATTTTGCCTTCATAGAATGAATAACACAATGCAGGCGGTGCGAATCTTGATCCACTTACTCTACCACTCGTCCGCATCAATTATCTCTCGTAATTTGTATAGAAGCATCTTCATCTTCACTGTCACCTATCTCTATAACTTCTTTCGGATAATCAGTATTGGAATATCGTCTTTTTTCAAATTTTAACCTCCTTTCAACATCTCTTTCACAGGAGCATTCTTCATGTGTGCAAGTACAAAAGATTGCAAGGCATGTAACATTATCGCCTTCTGCCTTTCTAACGACTGAGCTATTCTTAGGTCTCATTTCTACACTTTTTCTCGATCCCTTGAGATAAGCGTACATATTTTGTACCAGATTCATAGTTCGTTGTTGTTGTTGGATGAGACATTTTATACTATTCTGACATCTGCCCACTTGATATCTTAGATCGGATAAAGATCTCGGCTGGTGTTTTCTGTCTTCTTCTTTACACGGATTGCAGGAGACCATATTACATATAGGTGTAAATTCACCAAAATTCCCTCGCTCATCATCCCAATGGACTCTTCCATTTGCGAGTTTATACATGGCTACCCCTTCGCATTCTTCCGGAGGAAATTCTTCCACTATACTTGATATCTTGATGAAACGCGATGGCAATTCAAGCACACCTAATTCGTATTTATTTTGGACTAACCCCTTAAAGGCTTTGCAATCCCTGATGTCATGGTCCGTCATTCCATGATAATCACAGTAGGGTTATCCTGGCACCCAGCCGGTGTAATCCAAATATCTCTTATTTGGCACTCTAAACCCTTGTTCACACCAGAGTTCAAATATTTCGTTTGCTTTTCCCTCATAAAATGAGTAAACTCGATGCCTTGATCTTACAGGGGCAGGCACCGCTCGCCTTTGTGGTCTTGCACTTGGCTCACCAGCACTTATTTCTATCATCTCCCTTGATTCATCAATCTCGATTACCTTTCGACTTGGCTCACCAACTTTTAATATTTGTAGCCCTCCGCTCGAGGAGTTAGTACTATATGAGTTTGTAAAAGGTCTCTTGCTCAATGGGGTCGGTGTTACGATAATCACGGGATTTCTTTCCTTCGTAAAATCACTACTACAGATGATTGTGGAGCACCTTCTATCTACGAGAATCGTCTTTGCGCAGTAATTACGGTACTCTTCCCTCGCTAAATCATTCTTTGCGGCGATGACAGAAATTCTTCATCGGTAGAATCGATCGCAAGTAATTACAATACACTCTTTGCTTGAGGACCGGAGACTCTCTTCGGTGGAGAAATCATCGCTTTCTTCATCCGCGAGTCGATATTTTGGGTGACCACGGGCATTCTATGTCTGTGGAATCTGTCTCGGTGTTTCTCTTGGTTAGAGAGTCTGTATTTTCCCCACTTGTAGAACTAGAGTGATAGGGGATTGCAGGGTAGTCTTCATCTGTGGAATCGGTCTTTTAAGAAATCACATTTACAAGTGAATTCATTTCTTGAATTCTAGTTTCATCGAAGGCGGGTTGGCAAGCCGAATGTACCCATCTCATATCTATTCTGCACAAGGCCTTTGAAAATTCGACAATTAAAGATATCATGACCGTGGTCCCATGATATATGCGAGTAGGATGGCCTAGGCGGTTTGAATCATCTCTTCCCGAAATCTACTATTTGGAACCCCGATTCCACATCTCGCACCATATTGCAAATATTTCATCCATTTTGTCTTCACGAAATGAAAAAATAAGGGTTCTATTTCGTCTTGCACGACCTCGTCGTCTTGAAAGTTCTGGCTCATCGTCATCACTTATTTCTATCATTTCCCGAGCTAAGGGTCCGCGACTAAACACACCAATTTCTCTATTTTGTAACCTTTTACATATCTTATCCATTACTATTATTGGTGGTCGGAGAACCGGTTCATCATCTGTTCCTTGATTTTCTCCCCCTGTTGATGTCATGCAACTGTTAGCTGGCTGAATGATTGGCTGATTATTTGATTTAACCATTTGTTGTCCTTCTTTGACTTTCTTCTTCCCATCTTTGGACAAGTTTTCTAAATACTCGACTTGTCCTGGGTTTCTTATGCATGCATAAATTTTATGCAAAAGGCCTGCAGTCTGTGTCTGTTGTTCTTGAATAAATTCTATGTTTCTTTGACACTCTTTCAGTTGACATTTTACATCAGTTAGAAGTTCAAGACAATATTCTTCCTTTATTTTTTCATTTATGGCAACAGAATCTTGATTTTTGAACAAATCACTCATCATATTACAGTTAAATCCCTCCTTTTTAACTTTGCTAGCGTTCTTAGCTACCATGATGACTCCCTTTTTGTCCTGATTAACTTGTAATGATTCTTCACTTTCATCGCTTGTGTCATTCCTCATTCTAGGACGGTATACCACTTCTTCCTCTGATTCTTCATATTCTGATTCTCGAGAATCTTCAGAAGTGGTTCTGCTGCTTTTCTGATTGTCACTTTCTGATTCTTCATTTGCTTCCGAGCTTTCATCGGTTGATGCTCCTAAAATGGGAATGTGACTCAGAGCTTTCGCTGGATAGAACATTACTTCTTCCTTAGCTGAATCGTCACTCGATGATGCTCCCAATACGGGTGCATTGTTAGACATAGCCACCGATTTACGGTAGAACATTATCCTCTCATCTTCGTCTGATGACGTATCATAAACTGGCTCAACAAGAGGCTTGACTATTTCTCGCTCTTTTCCTTTACCCTTTGGGATAATTGACATGGATTTTGCTGAGGTAGGTACTGCTTTCTGCACCTGTTTTGTCCGGGTTTCAAGCTTCCTCCTATTTGGCTCGCTCAACCTTGCCTTTTCTGGTGAGTTAAAATATCTTGCCTCTTCGTACTTGACTTCATGTACGCCAAAGGGCCTAATATCACCATTTATTCTTCTTTGTTTTCCATCCTTCACGTATTTTATACACTGGTGAAGGGTCGAAGCCACCATGCGGTGTTCATGTAGCCATGGACGACCTAATAGAGCCTTGTATGATGTATCAGCATCTATTATGTAGAATTTTGCCTCAGTTTTTAACGCCCCAAAATTCAAGGCGAGGTTCACAGCGCCCAACGCTCTTTGAGAATTCTGATTAAACCCGTGGATGGTCACCTTTTTATTTGACAATAATTTAATATCTAACGCAAGGGTTTTCAATGTTTTGAGGGGCATGATGTTGATAGATGATCCCGCATCTATCAGTATGCGATTGAGTCTTTGCCCTTCGCATTCTCCAGTGATAAACAGAGGCCGGTTATGGTCAGCCGTTCCTATCAGTAAATCTTCATCAGTGAAGTTGATACCGGCCATACGGCCGCTGATGTAGAGGGCTTCTTGTAGGCTTTTGTCTGCGAAGTATGATTTATACTGTTCGGGATTCTGTAATGCACAAATCAGCACATCTCGTAACTCTTGCGACATCATTAATGCGTCAAAGACACTGAGAAGCGCAGGTATCTTTCGCAAATGAGCCATAATATTGTATTCTTCTGCTACCAACCTCATTTTATCACTTGACTTATCAATAGGATTAATATCCTTGTTCTTTTTCAAAGCCTTATCTTTCCCTTTGCTTATTTCTTTCGAGCTTGTCTTTCGGGAATTTGAGCGCTGATCGCAATACAACTTTGCGGTTTGCGGTTTTAGGCTTGCTTGTTTCTCCCTCTTCTTTAGGACAAAAGAGTTTCCTTAGAGACAGAAGTTTTCCCCTTCGGATTCAGGCGCCATGAACTACCACATCACATGCTTCATAATCGCAGAAATCTAGGTGACTCATCATTAGACATGCCTCACCCCATATGTTTTCATCATCATCTTCATAATTGAGTCTATCGTCTCAACTTCTACTTTTTCGATGTCTTCTTCTTCTTCGACTATTTTCTCTTTCCCTTTCTTTGGTTGCTTTGACATGCTTTTCTTCTTCATCGGAATTCCCATCAACTTATCCCAGACTTTCTTCGGGATATAATCTCGTAGGATGGCTGGTATCGGGTTACTAGGGTTATACTCTTCGAGAGCGTCTACATACTTTTGTATGTCTGTTTGCTTGGCTCGTTTTCTATTCTTCTTCTTTTTACTACCCTCGTTCTTTTTACAAAATACCTTTGTTTCTTTAGGCTGAGACGGTACGACGGGTGTAACCTCATTTCTCCATTTTATGCTAGGTTCCTTTTGAAGGGATTTGAGCAACTTTCTTCGCTTTTTTGATAAGTGCACTACCCAAGGTTTTTCATCATTATCCACCTTCTCTTCTTGCGAAGACATGATTAGACTGCTCATGGGGCGCCGGGTCCCGAGAATGCTTTTTGGTAGAGCGATTTCTCCTCTCGGTATTTTCTTTCCACCCAATCCTTAAACACCCAACAATCTTCGATGGTGTGTCCCAATATTCTATGGTATGGACAGTAGTTTGGATCATCAGATTTCCCCATATCTGCCGGACGCTTGCACTCAGGCAATTGAAGTCCGTTCTTCAATGAATCACTGAAAATTTTAGCCACTCGATCTCTGCGAAAGGAGTAAGGTTTACTCTTCTTTTCTTTCAAAGTTGTGATGATTCTAGAACCTCCTTCCATCATCGGCTTGTCAATCATTTGCTTGTTTCCACCGTTGTTGTTCATGCCGGTGTTGTTTGTTGTGTTTGTGTTGGCCACCCTTTTATTTTTGTTGGGGATATAAGCTACTCGGGTGTTGACTTTCCCACTTCTTTGGGGTCGGGACGCCAAGGCACCATCTTTCATTTTTGGATGTAATGTCTCCTCGAGTCTGGCCACACTTTTGATCAAATCATGATAAGTGCGGATCGACGCAACACTTAAATAAGGTTTCATTTCTTTGGAGATGTTTCTGAGTATAAACTCAACGGCCTCTTCTTGTGTTAGTTTGTGATCACACTTAACACTCAGATTTCTCCACCTGGCGATATATTCTGACATCTTCTCGCCGGGATTGGGCTTCACATTTGCTAAATCCACCAGGTTTGTCGTATCAATCATAACAGCAAATTTGGCTCTGAAGGCATCGGCCATTTCATCCCATGTACCGATACTATCATTTTCTAATGAGTAGTACCATTGAAATGCAGTCCCAGTTAAACTTTGAGGGAATTGTCGTAGTAGAAGGGCATCAATACCCCCCGTATTTCCACATGAGGCAACAAAATGCGCCAAGTGTTGATCTGGGTTTACATCCCTTGTACCTTCGCCAGAGAAGGATTTAAATTTTGGGATAACGTACCCTTTTGGGTAATCAACCTGATCGTAAAATGCAGGATAGGGTCTTCCATATCTCCTTGCGGGTGCAGGTATGTATCCTCCCCCAATCATTTGTATCTGTTGTCTGACCAATTCTTGCACCTCTTTCTTGGTTATACTTTGATGATCAGGCATTCGAGAAGTATTCTCATTGGAGCGGTTTACCTCTCTATATGGTCTTCTAGTACTTGTACTCGGTCTTTCTTCTATTTCATTATCATCTTTCACCTCTTCGGGTTTTCCTTTTGGGTTCTCATTTGACGCAACCTTACCTCCCATCATGAAGGCCTCATGGATCGCATCATCTTAAATATTTCATCATTTTGTTTCTTGAGTTCTTTTATTTCTTTTTGTTGCACCGCAATTTGTTGTTCTTGTAGCTTTAAATGAACTTTTAGCAATTCATCGGGATTAACGTCCCTCGAATCGCTAACCTCATCATCTTCTTTGTTAGGGTCTTCTTGACGACCTCTTTCATTTTCTTTGACAATTGTGTGTTCCATCTCTCGGGTTAGTATTTCTACTATTACCTCTTGTTACTATCACATGAGCCCTCGCGAGATCCGCTCAAAGAACACATTCGTGATATCTTCTCGGAACATCATCTTCTTCATAATCATCAACTCCTACGTGGGCCATGTATACCGAGAAGTCTTTGCTCGGCTTGTTCTACCACTCGTCGTTTTTTGTGACTTGGGTTTGACGTAGTTATAACTAGATTTTTATTCACAGGTGGTGGTCCAGATTTGACCCTATGTCCCAACCTGTTGAACACACTCTCTTGAAAGTCCTCGTATGCCTGTTGAGAAGAACTTTCCTTTGGAACCCACACTTATTTTATCTTATGAGGCCTAGGTTTAAACTGCCTCCCTGATTCCCGAGGAACATAGGCAGTTCGCTCTCTATGGTTGGGGAATGTTAGTCGGGTCTTCACAGACTCCCGAGCTGGGACAGGGGCTTGTTGGATATGTCCATCCGTCTTTCGTTGCCACCTTCGTTGTTTTCTTTCCTTCATGGCTTTGTGCGCCTGGTAGATGGCATTGGTAGAGGCAGGAGGCTTTGGTCTACCTCCATGCACTTGAGCTTGCTGGGGTCGTGGTTGTGTAATCTCCCAAACACGGCGTATTCGACCCGTGTGAGAGTTGTTCCTTACTACCCTCAGTGGTGAGAATGAGTTGGCCACCGGGACAGCTGGCCTAGCCACCAATTGATCCTGATATTGTTCCAAAGCTCTTTTCTTATTGAGCCTTGGGGCATGTTGTGGTGCTGACGCTGGCACAGGGCGGGAGGATGATGCCGCAGCCATCTTTCTCCGATATGACCTGCTTTTCTTTTGAGGTTGAGGAGGAGTTCCCATTATGTTGTTACGAATGCCTTCTCGGTGAGGTAGAAACAACATTCATCATCCTCTTCCACGGCTTGAAGTGGTTGCGGAATTGGAGTGACCATAATAGGAGCCATTGGAGCAGGCTGTGGTATCGTCGGGATTTGAGGAATCGTCCCAACGAAGAAGTAGTTCCTTCCTAGAGCATCCTGAGCAAAGCTCATCGGAAGAGGAACCATGCTGTTGTTGACGTTGGAGTTCAAGTTGTTGCTGAAGAACGCCATTTCCTGCAAACACAAACAAACTCCAATTTCAATTAGTTACTCATGATTATTTAATAATGACTTATTTTATTTTATTTATGTTCTATTCCTTTTCTTCTTAGTGAACGGAAGGAAAACAATGGTCCCACCGGGCGTGCCAGATCCTGTGCGACCCTTTTTCGCGCCTCTCCTCACTCCGGAAAAGAATCTAGTGAGAACGACGAAAGAAGGACACGGTACCACCCTCAGATGTATATTTATATATTTATGCTTAGGATTATACATCCAAAGGTTTTTTTAGTGATTGTGGGAACTTTATTGCTCCAGTGAGCGCAAGCCCTCACTGTTAATTACCCTGGGCTATGAACCCTAGGAACCTTCGATGCTAAGAAGAAAGAATTAGAATATAAATAAAATCAATTAAATAGGTCATTTTGAGTAACGAGAACTAATCAACAACGATTATCCTTGGTTTTGTTGTTTTAATGAACCTGTGTGGTAGCTCAAACCATAATACGAGACTGGTGAATCTGGGTGTTCTTATACCTTATAGATTCAATCATCAGAAGATGGTGAATTTGGTCCACTTAATTATCTTACTGATCTTCTAAATCATGAAACTCTATGAGTTTATAATTTAGCATGTTTAAACCTGAGCGTTTTGGGCTTTGTTAGGTTTGATTTATCGGGGACATGTGAGATTTGGGTCACTTAACTGTCTTACCAATCTTCCAGATTATGAAACTATGCTAGCTCATAATCCAGGCAATGTAAACCTGAGCGTTTTGGGCTTTATTAGGTTTAATTATCAGAAAAATGGGTGAGATTTGGATCACTTAGTCATTTAATTGATCTTCTAAATTATAAAATTTGAAGCGCTATGCCAACCTACAACCTAGGTATTTAAAATCTAAGCGTTTTGGGCTTTATTAGATTTTCTTATCAGGAAACCGATGAGATTTTGGTCACTTAATGTTTTTTTACTGATCTTCCAAATTATGAAATTTGACGCATTTGTCAACTTATAACCTGGTCAATAAACTTGAGTTTATGTGTTTTACTACGTTTATTTATCATAAGAGCGGATGAGATTTAAATCACTTTATTGTCTTAAATGGATTTTTTTTTTGAATTATGAAATCTAGAATATTTTGTGAGTTCATAACTTAAAAATTGAATTTAATATTTAATTAATTTAAATTTTTACTATATTTTTTTTAGAAGATATTTATAATTTATTTTATTTATTTCATTTATTTAAAAGGAGAATTTTATTTTTTCGAATTACTTCATTTATTTGAGAATAATTTTATTTTCGTTTATATTTATGAGAAAAGAATTTTAAGGTCATTTATTATTTTTCCTGTTTTTAGTAAAAAGGTTTTTTAAATTTTTTTATATATATTTTCTTTAAAATCATTTGCGAATTAAAAGAATCATTATGTATTTATGAATTTATTTAATCAAAGATGAACTTCACTCTCTTTTTTTTATTCATATATGTTTACTTCTGTTTATTATTTAAAAGAAATTATCATTATTATGAAGATAAATATTTATGATTGTGAATATCTAAAGTAATTAATATATATATTTTTTTTAGGAATTATTTATTAATTAAGAATCTATTTATTATTTAAGGTATGAATAATTTAAGGTATGAATAATTTAAAAATAAATTTCGTTTAATTTGGAGTTTGGGAAGGTTTTGAAATAATTCATCTTATTTATATTTTGATTATTTGCAGATTTTTATTTTGGATTTTTAATTATTTTGGGGCCTTTTATTTGTCTATGGTTAATGGGCTGACTCATTACTTTCTTTATTTACGGATTTGAGCCTCTTTTATTATATTTATTTTTTTATGGGCTGATTCCATCTATATAGGCCGAATCTAATATTTAATTTGCAAACTTAATTTCAAAGAGCTGACTTAGCTTACTTATTTAATCCGTTTTTTTTTACTTTGGCCGATGATATTGTTTTATAAAACTTCTAGGAGAATTATTTACATTAATGATTTTTATTGTAATTTAAATTTTTATGGGTGTGATTAATAGAGTAAAGATTGAACTAAAAGTAGGGATTACTTTATAACTTTACTGTAGAAATTTCATAAATATCGAATTCATATGAAATGGTATTTAAATAGCAGAAGGAAATTTTATTTTAAGCACCTTTAAACAAGTTTGAATGAACTAATTTGTATATGAGTCAAAATTGGAAAGAAGTGGTCAATAAAACCCTTTATCATTTCGGATATTTAAAATTTAATATTCTACCTCAAAATTTGTAGCTAGACATTATTTATAACTTATTTTCAGAATATAAAATAAAATATATATGTCACATTTGCAGAAAAGTCCAACTTAAATGTAGTTTTTTTTGTAACTTTTAAGAGAAGGGTACAAAATTAGTGAAATTTTGGGTTTTTATGAAAATGTTTCCGAATAACATACTGGGACAAAGTGACAGTAAGACACATTGGATAATTTAAAATAACTTTTATTTTTGAAATTGTTTGATTTGACGCCATTTTGGTTAAGTTTCAAGTGATTTTGACTAAAGTGTTAAAAACTGTAATTAATGGACAGTTAAGAGTAATTAGGGTATTTAGGTACCTAAATCTTCATATTTTTATCTCAAAATTTACAGTTAGGTTCTAATCTTTATGGGGAATAAGAATATAAAATAAAATATATATGTCAAATTTATAGATTGCTACAGTTTATTAAAAAAAATTTACTGTTGCCAGTAAAAGAGAAAATCAGAGGGTATTTTTGGGATTTTTGAAGATCTGTTCACAAGGAGATTTAAACAAGATTAAAGGCTTATTAAAGAAAATACTTATAGCAAATTTATGTATGTTGATAAATTTTACTTAAGACAATATTAAATAGATTCTAAAATAGTTTTTTGATGGAAAAAACAGTAAAATAATCAACTTTTGGTTATCTTTATACTAGTAAAAGAGTTTATGCGTTTTTTTATTATAAAATATTATTAAAACTGTAATATTACTCCATTTATACTAAGTATGGGTTTAAAGATGGTTTTTTTTTTACAAATAGCTCCAAAATTTTATAATATTTACAAAAAACTTGTAATATTCATGAATGCATACTTGTAATCTTCAAACTAGTTTATAAATCTGATTGTTGAGTTTTTAAATGTTAAAACCAGTATCATGTTGCTCTAAAAATCCGACACACACAGTCCTTTCGAACCGGCACCAAGATTTTAAAGAGTTCCATGATTTATTCTAAAAAAAAAACCTTAATTAAACTCTTTAGATAAAGTATTTCATTTTTATTTTAGAAAGGCTAACACACACAGCTTTTTCAAGCCGGCACTAGCATTATAGAACTTTGTAACCCGACACTCGCAGCTCGGTCAAGCCGACACCAAGGTTTCAAAGAGCTTTTATATTATCCTATTATTAATAATAACTACTATTATATTTCTAATAACTATATTGATTATAACTCTTAATACAAGACCCTAACCTGAATATATAGCAAGAAAATAGAGATTAAAGGGGTTAAAATCGGAAAAGAAGCAAGAAACAGAAAAGAAACAGAAAAGCAGAAAACAGAGAAGCAGAAAGTCAAACTAGCTTTGACTCCGAATTTATTTTAAATTTTCGAATATAACATACAAATATTTTTGAATAGATTCAAAGAAATAGGAGTTAAGAACATGTCCTAATTTTCTAAGAATTTTTAAGGTATTTTTGATATTTTATTTTGAAGTTTTCTCTCTGTCAGGGACAGAACTGTAAATAGTTTTGTTATTTCTAACTGCAAAATAGCATAACTTTTCATAGGAGCATCAAAAAAATACAAAATCAACTTCTATGAGTTTATGTAAATGATTCCTATAAGATCTAAAAGTTTGGAGAGTTTTAAAATAGATCTCATCCTTTTTCCTTATTTTATTTCATTTCAGCTCTTGAGGAAAAAGCTGATTTTTATTATGCAAAGGATTCATTGATCTCAAGATGCTCAAAAATATTATCTGAGCTCCATCCAACACACAATCAACTTTGTAGTGTGAATATGAGCCAGTAAGAAGGAAATAATAAAAAAAAATTCGAATAGAAAAGATGTTAATGACAAGATGAACAGAAAGAATCGATATGCATTAAAATTCATTCCATTAAACAAGCAAAGCTCCACATATACAAATTAAACTCCAATATAACTAGAAATCCTGGATTATACAATAAAATCTACCTAGACTAGTTTCTATATGGAAGAACTTCAGTATATGTAGAGACCTCAAGTTTCTTTCTCGGTTTATCTCAAGATCTCTTTTTTTTAGAATTGGTGACAGAGCAGAATTTCGTAGTGTATTCTTCCTTTCTTTTTGCCGCTGAATGTATGGGTTTATATAGTCTCGATTAGGGCATCCAAGGGTATAATTGGGCTTTCAAATTTTCATATTCTTTCATTTATTTTGAGTTGAGTATTAACGCAAAAGTCCTCTCACCGATTGGCTCATCCTTTGACCCCTCGGATTGATGATGTGGCAAGATCTCATTCATTCCATCATTTGCATCATTGGTGCAGATCATCTTTCATTGTGCTTGTTATGAAAACTTCAGTGTATAGTAATAATTAAACATTTCACACCCTATTTGCATTGCGTGTTGTTTCGGTATAGAGCATACCGACTCTAAGTACCTTGTGATGCCCCCCATTTCTTACTTTTACCACATATTTTATTTACCGAGTTGTATTGCTTCCTTATTGATATAAAGTCTTCTCCAACTTTTATTTTCTCTTTTCTCAATAATCACCATCGTGGTTTTACCCGTCACCAATGTGCATAGATTTACCCAAGTTGATGACACTTTCAAGGTTCATTTAGGATAAAGACAAAAAAAATGACTCCCGAGGAAGCATTTCACGTGATAGCACTAGCTTACACCACCATACACCATATTAATAATTCAAGCTTCCTTTGTGTCAAACTTTGGACCGAGTGCACCTAGATATATAGAGATTCTCCCGTTATTCAGAATGAATAGATAGGTGACAGTGTCTACAAAGGGACCATTCCGTTACTCGAGAAAAAAAAAACGTCTCATAGGATATCGCCTACACTAGCTTGTCTACTCTCCTTTACTCTACCGTATATTTATCCCGCCATCTTTTATCTTTTTTTGTATCGACTTCACTCCTTTTTCACTACTTTTTACTTATTTAATTTGAAGTACATTGAAAGAGCCGCACTCACACCTATCCCTTCTTTTAAATTCACGATTTCCCTCTTTGCTCCATTTCTTTGACCATCTTGACTCTTTCCTAATTAAACCATTTACATCATAACAACTCTTTCGTAGAGGGCCTCCCATTTGTGCAATCCTCAATTATTTGGGTAATTTTTTCTTCGCATCTTCAATTTCTTTGCTTTGCTCGGATCGCATTCGGTAAATCTCCTTGAATGATAGCATAATTATTCGAACAGCTTATACCAAAACCTTTTCATGCCAGGGAAGCTCATTTTTACCAATATGAAATCCTATCATGCTAATTTACGATTTCTAACAACCATTTTTATTCGCAAAGCAATTATAGCTTGTGAAGCCGAGTCCACATCCCGCTTCTTTCCATTTGACTCGGGGTATTTGAATTTATAACTCTTCATTGTCCCGAAAAGCTCTCAATTCGGCTACCTCCACTTCTTAAGTGAGCATTCTCATTCTTATTTGCTTCGTTCAAATTGTCATTGTTTAAAATATTATATCAGAAAACATCTGTACATCGTGAAATCTCATTCCCTCATTAATTTAAGGTTCTGTAATGCTGTCCTATAAATCCCATCGGTCGATTTCTTCACTCATGTATCAATATTTGACTTTGTGGTAAATAATAGCATATTACTTTGTTTTAGGCCTTCAATCATCATCGCCCTTCTCTTAATAGCACTTCGAAATTTCAATTGAATCATCGAACCCGCCTATAGAAACAAGCCCCGTTACAATTGCTCTTCTTGTAGTTTTTGTTTGAATGTTATTTAGATTTATCAAACAATATCCTCTATAACCCTTCTGATTTTCTGTTCATTTCTCCTTTTCAGGACTATGCGTCATCGGCGGCCCAAAAGGGGCGGAATGACTCCTCTAACATCGTCGTCGCAGGAGGGAATAAGCGGGAAGAAGAGGGGACGAAAGAGAAGAGTTTCGAAGCCACCTATTTTCTTGACCGAACTCGGCATGTCATAATTCACCACCTCTTTTTCAGAATGACATGTAGACTCTCTTATCATTCATTTTTTCTTTTTTTTCTTGTACCTTAAAATATTATCTTCTTCTCCTTCGCCATAAAAAAGAAAAATATATCTTATGGGGTAAACAATCTGATCGAAGATCCATACGGTAGTAGAAGCTGCGTGATGGTACCGACTGAGGTGTACTAATCGGAATTGGTACCGAGTTGAATTTCTATCAAATTCGATGAATTCAGGCAATACCATTGATAATTGCAAGTTCATTAAGCATCGTCTTGGCATGTAGGTGTAATTTGAGATGAATGTGAGCGATCTCACTCACTGATAGTTGTGCTGAAGCATTGTCAGTTGAGAAGTACGCGATACCGATCGGTACCGCCTCAGTTTCTTTGAATTTGAGATGCTTATTGAACTTACACCCTCAATTAATGCTTCCCAGGCCGAAAGGCTCACCCAGCTCTAGCTAGGGCCAGTGGCCTAATGGGTTATGAGGTGTTAAGGCACGATACCAACTGATCGCGCATGGAATCAATTAATACCAGTTTTGGATTTATTACAATTCATGACAATTACTGTGTTATTGCACTCAAATTGTATTTCTCAGGCCTAAAGGCTCACCCAAGCACTGCTGGGGCCAGTGGCTCGATGAGATGATGATTAATTGGAACTAATTCACCTCTGAAATCCTAGCGATATACTGATTTGTGCCAGAATTAGTGCATTCATTCGAAATTGTAAGAATTAGCTAATCTACTCAATTAAAGTCATGCAATTGAGATGATTAGAAGATAGAAAGTCATCACCTTTTAGCTATTATACAGATACAAGCAAGGAAATCGATTGAGAAATGAAAATCATAAAAGGAACCGATGTAATAATAGTTGAATCATAAGTTCTTGATGCTTGTGACTGATCCAGGCCTAAAGGCTCACCAATCATCTCGTGATTGGGCCAGTGGCTCGCTGGATTCAGTCAATTACCATTAATTAAGATTATTTGAAGGAAGAACAATAGAAAAAAATAAAAGAATATAGCAAATTCTCAAAGAGGAGTAGCAAGAACGAGAAAGAAATCAATTGATCATCTAACTAACATATGTTAGATGTTCTAAACTCGGTTACATAGAATAAAATGCAAAGAAAAATGCTAATTGAACTAATGAACATATTGACAATCACTTCTAGTTTGAATAGTAGTCTGAATTGATTGACTTCCTTGTTTAATCTCGTAATCTCTCTTTCTCTCTACAATAGATGATCACTGGTGAGCGTGTGTAAGTGTGTGTTTCTCTCTCAATTGCTTCCTTCCTTCTTTTGATCATTGGCCACCGGGTTTATATAGTTCTCAACCGGCCATTCTCTTGATTGTGATTGGTGGATCACTCTTGACTCGGATTGCCAACTAGAACAGATCTCAAGCCTTCATTTCAACTGCTTAAACGGTCGTGATTGAATTGTGTTTGTTCTTTAACCGTTTTCTGTTAGTGCTTTGACCGTGCCGCGATTTCATTGACTCCAACTCTCAATTGTTTGTGTGTTACGACTGGTGAGTGGGCCCTGAGTTGCCAACACCTATTTAAACCCTTCACGGCTAGTTTGAATACTGTTTCATTCATTTGTTAGTTCTAATTTCTCCGATCTCGTTTTCGCCCCAGTTTCGATCCTTGAACAATTAGCACCTCATACACCCAATTGCTTCACTAATTCATGTTAACTAGCATCGCCTTGGCCTAGATAATCTCCCTGATCCTACAATTTCACCTTTGAATCGCCTGTTAGGTTTGCCTCTTTATCACTGTCTTCGGCGACTCTCAGCTTCCAGCCCTTTTCTCACTCAATTGCTGCATCAATTCATCTTCACTGGCATCGCCTTGCCTCAAAGAAGCTGCTTTGCAACTCAATTTCACCTCTAGAGCATCAATTGGATTTCCCTCCTTAATTCAACCTCGGGTAATAGCGCAATTTCATCTCCTTTTCATCTCACTTCCTCAATTAATCTAGTAACATCTCTCATCCTACCCCCTGATCATCGTTGTTCTCTTAGATTACCTTCAATCATGGTGAGGCGCCAGGGAAAGAAGAAAATGCGAGCTGCATTGGATTCGAGCAATGGCGAGAAGAAGGAGGAGGGAGAGAGCTCTCTCTCGCACGTGGATGCACCTGGCATGCGTGAGCCGAAACGTAGAAGAGAGGAAGAGCAGAGATTCAATGCATATAGACCAGGTTCACCTTCCTTTCATCTCTTGTTTAAATCAAATTGCGCCGAACTAAATAGGTAGATTGAATAGACTTAGCTTACAGCTTTCATTTCATGCGCCTACTCTCATTAACCTGACTATTGGGTCTCATATGTCAGATCTGATAGTTTAGGTATCTCAGTTAGCAATTGATCTGTATTAATATGCTGAGGTGGCAGAGTTTGATTGGTTATTTACTTGATGAACAATCACTTAACACTAATGATCTGTTAATTATTGGATGATGTGGGCCTGCTTAGTAGTGCCATGTGTACCCCCTTATGCTGACTTGTACCAATAAAATGAAGCCACATGTAACACCTGTGTATACTATGTGATGACATGGCACCAGTGAATACATGCCACGTGGCACCAAGTGGGGCCCACTTGTCAGTCATCTTGTGGTATGGTGGGGCCCACAGTGGTGAGGTGGACCAATAAGGAAGTGCCATGTGGCACTCAGTTGTTGAGGTGGCTTCATGGCATGCTGCCACATGTCCAGTTGTTGTATCTCAAATAGTGAGACGACTGGCGATGTGGACCAGTAGATAAATGCCACATGGCTTATCCTTGTTGACATGGCTTAACCAGGTGCTGCCACTTGTCTCTGTTTGGTGGAGTGGTTGCCGATGTGGACCAGTGAAAATAAGCCACATGGCTCTGATAGTGTGACATGGCGAACTGGTAGCCTGCCACGTGGCATGCTAGTGGGGCCCACTTGTCAGGTCAGCCCAGTGGTGGGGCCCACCCATATGAGGTGGACCAATAGGAGAGTGCCACGTGGCTTCTTCACGGCTGAGCTGGCCCAATAGAGAGCTGCCACGTGGCATTAGTATGGTTACTGGATTTCTGAATCTGCACTCTTTCTTGTCCCCAAGTTGCACCCAACAGTGTATCTATCTCCAAGTTGCACCCAGATGAACCCTTGATTGAATCTCAGCCCTTGATCTTTCCTTTTAATCTGTTTTATCTTCCCTGAATTTATTTTGATAGCTCCACTTATCCAAAAATTATGAAATTTTCACCAAAAATCCCTAAATTCATGATGATCATCCCTGTAATTTTTAATTCCATTTTTACCCCTGTCTCTTTGAATTAAAAATTCTTTTATCAAGGAAACCCTGTTCTTTCCTCTGAATTAATCCTGGATTTCAGTTGTAGCTCAGTGTCTCTGCCAATTATCTCTCTCTTACAAAAACCACCCTAACTAAATACCAATTAGACTTGTATTGATATCTATTAGGGTTTGATTTGATCAACAGCTGATTACTTGTCAACAATTGATACAAATCTAGACTTGATCGAGATGGTTGCTCCACTTTTCTGGCACTGATCGGTCTTGTGAAATTGACTTTCAATCCCTTAACATGAGGGTGATTTGGTCAAAGAGCCGACTACTTATCAGTCATTGACACAAATCAAAGCATGGTTAGGTGGTTGCTCGCAGCTTTGGCACCAGGTCAGCCTTGAAAGCAAAATCACATTTGAAATTTCCCATGATTAGTTGTATCAGAATACTAGCTTGGCATTGACACAATTCTAGTTGTATAGAGATTATACTGCTTCAGTCCTTAGGGTTTACTCTGAGGGTAAATCCTTAGGGTTTAATCTTGGCTCCTTTGATGTCTGTCACTGAGGTGTGGGGCCCACCTGTCAGTGAAAAATGATTACATGGATGACCCATCAGGAGATCTCTTCCTCTCTCCTGAATCTCCTGAGCGTCATCCACATCAAATGAATAGGAGATGACAGGGTATTTATATCCTTGCTCTGCACTTAGGATTTCCTTGTGGGATTAATGCTTAACCCTTGTTCCGGGTTGATTAGATTTCTAAACTTTTATATAATTTTTTCATTATCTATAATATTAAATAAAAAAATTTAATAAAAATGATTAAATAATTCAAACGATCAGAAATTAAAATTAGAGATTAAATTAGTAAAAAAAAATCTAAAATCATCAATTTTCAAAATCTAAAAGAGTTCTGACCTGAATTACATGCATCCGGCACTGCGTAAGCAGTTCAACAAGGTATTACTCTCGTGGGTCTTAGACTCATAATAGTTTCTATGCACCGTGGGGATAATATTTGCTTGCTTGAACGAATAACTGGCCGAGCTTAGATTCTACAGTTTACCAACAAATCGGCAATGAATCATAGTCATCAAGACTGTACGACATTGGCGGAGTTTCAATGATTAGTTTTGGGTTGTGGCTGCCCCTTAAAATTAAAATTTACTAATAATTAATACAAATCACTATAGAGTATAAAGGCTGGCCCCTTTAAATATGATATATGGTGTTTGAAGCTCCACTACTGCTGTACGATCGTAATTTAACGGAGAAGGTCAATGAAAAATGAAAAGGATAAACGGCAATAGATTATAGATATAGATGTTAGCAAGTCCAAACAAAGATGTCGTCAACTATGTTGCACGGGTGCGGGTGTGAGTATCGTTTCTGATATGATGCGGGTGCAGCGATATGTAAATTTTCAAAAAACTAGAATACGACTAATAGTAATATATAATAAATTTATATATAAAATAAAAGTAGTATAATAAAAAAAATAAAAGCAAATAGTATCCTAGAAATTAATATATAAATCAAAACATATTATAACAAATGTAAAGAGTTGGATCGATTCCCATTAGTTTTGGGACTTTTCAAATAGTATTTATTGATTTGTGGGATCTTCTATGGTTCATCTTGTACGGTTTCGTGTGTGGTGACTCTATACCAGTTAAAATTGTGCTGAAATGACATTGAAACGGGTCCGAAACGTATCCAGCAAGTATCGGGATGTATCCGACAAGTATCAGGATGTATCGATCAAGTATCCTTGACCGAATTCAGTAGTCAAACGTATAAATATGTTAGGATATGCTAGCTAGAGTATCTGATGTGAATCGCACGCGTATCCGATTAGAGTATTGAAATGGACCGGACGGTCCAATCTGTCTCGGACCAACCCGTGACCGTGGACCGAACCAAACCGTGGCCGAACCCATGCCTTGCCTTGGTCCGGTCCAATGGTGGGTCGGTTCTCCCTTCACCCGAAAATGGACCGTGGCGACCCGTCCCGTGCGGACCCATGGACGGACCGTGGACCGTGCGGGACCGTGGACCGGACCGTCTTGGTTACTCTTGTGTTACTGCCCATTATATTGATGAAAATTAGATTTTACAAAAAAAAAAGTTTTAAGTTTTCATATCATGGAATTTCCGCATACTGCACATATTATTTATCAATCTATTATTAGTGTTTTACAAGAATTTAATTAAAAAGATATTTAAAAAATAAATAAAAATTAATTTCATTCGATAATTCTAGTAATAATATAAAGTCAATTGATTATTTTACTTGATCACTAAACTCTATCATGGACGGCAAGATGTTTCATCAAAAATGTGTTTGTCATATTCTTCACCTTACCGTTAAGGCGGGTATTAAAACACAAGGTGTTAATGCATTAATTGTGAAATTTAAAAATAGTCTTCACCATATTTTTTCAAATAATATAAGAAAACAAAATTTCGCACCTTATGTGCTTGGTTGGGTTTGAGCAAGTTAAGAGTACCATGGATGTAGATATCCATTGAAACTCGACCCATAGGATGTTTCATCGTTGTTTTCCTTACAAGCACGCTATAACCGAAACCTTGAATAATTCAACTGAGGTGATTCATTTGCTTATCTCCGAGGGAGAATGGGACCAACTTGAGATGTTAAAATCCTTCCTCGGTGTCTTCTTCACGGCCATTGTCAAACTATTGTGCTCGTATACACCGTCTACATATGAGTTACTTCATCATCTTTATCGCATATCCAAGGTGAATTATCTTTTTTTTAATTTGATTCATTTTAATATTCATTTTTTTTCTATCTCATCTTTTTATATATTATTTTTTCTATCTCATCTTTTTTCTATATTATTTTTTCTATCTCATCTTTTTCCATATTCTTTTTTATATCTCATTTTTTTCTATATTCTTTTTTCTATCTTATATTTTTCTATATTTTTTTCTCAAAAGTTTTATCATGAGATGAAAAATATAGAAAGTCTCGACTCCTCTCTTTCTCCAATCATAGAAGCAATGAAAGAAAAATTTCTCAAATATTAGGAGGAAGTACCTGTCGTGATAATTATTCAAGAAAAAATACACCGTAAGGCTTCTTCAAAGGTACAAATAAAATCTACGTCTACGCACTAATGAGGAAGAAAACCGCGTAAATAGCTTATTGGAGGAGATGTTCAACATTTATAACTCCCGACGAAACACTAATAATCCTTCTACTACCGGTCGCAACATTAGGTATGAATTTTAATCATCATTCTTCTTATTACATAATTTATTCACTTATATTGTGTTTATTTTTAATTGTATAGAAGTAATAGTTTTTCTGGATTGCTAAATGAGTTGCGAGATGATGAATGTTTTGAAGATCAACAAATAAACAATAACGAATTACTGAGTTATTTTTTAGGAAGCATGGAAGATGATCAAATTGATATCCTGGAGTACTGAAAGATGAATGCAATTGCCTATCCAACATTGACGATGATGACGCGTGACGTATTTACAGTGCCTATGTCAACCATCCCTTCTGAATCATGTTTTAGTTCAGCAAACGGGATTCTAACAGATAAGCGTACCAAATTGGGTTCAAAACTTTTCGAGCAACTTGTGTGCAATAAATATTGGATTAATGCTGAAAATCACATGCAATATGATACCACATTTGAGGCAGCAACATCCACCATAGAAACTCAAGAAAGCGGTACCGATATCTCTCCAGAAAATGATTCTGACGGCCCATGCAACATTCAAGACAACAACTTATGGTATATGCACAACGACTTCTAGGAGTTTGGCATTTTTTACCATTTCAATCTTTTTATCTATTTTTAAATTTTTTTTTTTTAAGAACATTACTAAAAAAAAAGTTATAACTCCGACTATGTTCTTTTTACATAGCAGGTCCCAAACCCGAGTTAAAGGAGGAGGGTAACTCAAAATATTATACAAATTTTATTTTATAACTTTTTATATTTTTTGGTATTTGATAAGAAGATTTAAATGCTATATTTTGGATGCGGTTTAATTTCATAATTTAACTTTTTAGGGTTTAATTAGGTTTAATTAGGTTTAATCTAGTTTAATTAGGATTTAAAACATCAAGTTCAAGTTACTATCTATATTTTATTATTTTTCAAGATTAAATGGAAGTCCACAGAAAATGAAGAAGAACGACGCAAATTTGAGTCAAAACGACATCGAACGAGAAAGTTACAAGCAAAACAATGAAACGGGAACTAGAGCCAGTATCTACGGACTGCAGATCGTGCAACGCTGGACCAGAGCACCATAATGATTTTCTGCGGACCGAAGTCAGACAGGCGGTTTCAGTCTGACCTTCTGACGGCTATTTTCAGTTTCTGGGAGATCCACTTGAAATTTTTGGACGTTTTTGGGCTCATTTTGCTCCTGATAACGAGGAGAATAGGATCCACTAAGTCTCAACTTTTATTATTTTTTACAATTTTCTGAAATTTTATTTTTTTGAATTTTTTTATTTTTTTAGTATTATTAGATTTTTAAACAATTGAAAATAGAATACAAATTAGTTAAAAATTATTATTGTTTTTCAATACATAAAAAAATAGACTATGCCCGTCCCGTCCCGTTCCGTGGGGGTTAGGCTCCCAGGGGCCAACGGTAGGACGGGTTCGATTTTTTTGAATTTGGACTGCCTAAGACCGACCCATGTGGGACTGGACCGGCCCGGATCATTTACAAATCTCTATATCCGATACATCCGATACGAAATACGGCTGAATTTTGAAGAATCTGTACAACATAGGTCGTCAATGATTCGTTGAAAATTGAAAAGTCTAAACTAGATCTAATGATGTATGAATTGAAAGTGTTCTAAAAAGATGCAAAATTGGGGCGTGCGCTTTTTTTGGGCTTTGTTTGTGGAAGGCCCAATGAAACAATGAATTCGGATTGGGCTTTTATCTTTTGAGAATTAGATATGAGGTTGTGGTATATTCAATTTGAGTGAGTATCATTTAAAGTATTTTACGGTACAATAACTGTCTGAATTCATTACCACCATCGAACTTATACTATGAGTTATCCGAATTCAATTTCTATCTTTAGATTCACGGAGCCCACTCAAATCCGGATACTTTATCCAATAAAGTACTCTAGGCGATGTGAATTCATCTAATTTGGGGATACTTATTGTCTGTTTGTATGACATTGCACATTATGTTGATTTTTAGATTTTATGAAGTGTTTTGAAATTATAACTTCACACATTTCAAAGTAAATTAAAGGGAATCCCCACTACGGTGCTGCACCGTCAGCGCAGCAGAGAATAACAATTCCCAATTTGATGCATTGGTATATCAATAAGACGAATTGAGTTTTCATTTCCTTTTAGATGTTTACAAACTATTAGCAAGATTGAAAATACAATAATTGTCATAAAGAAACATAATTAATGATTGCCTTTTGAGGGTAATATTGTGTGCCAAAAAGATGCAGAACAAAATTAAAAGCATTTTAATGTGAGAAGTGTTTTTGTCGGTTCACTAATAAGAGTAGACTTGAAGAATATCAGCATAGAGTAAACAAAAACCATAGCATACTGGAGATCACTGACTATAGATGTTGATGTAGAGATGATAGAAGATGGAGAGTGGGGTTGCAACCGTGAAAAAATTTTGTTCCTCAACTTGAGAGAGTAGTGTTTAATATCATGAAACTAATGGCGGAGGTGAAAATAAAATTCAGCGATGTCATTATATATATTTTGTATTAATTTTAAAGAATATTAATCAAATTATATATATTTATAAGATAAATTTATAAAATTTAGTTGTGTCATTTACATTTATAGTTGTAATATTAATCAAATTATATATATTTATAAGATAAATTTATAAAATTTAATTATGTCATTTACATTTATAGTTGTGTATGTGGCTCCGCCACTACATGAAACAACGATTATTTGACTTCTTGAAGAAGTTATTTCTGTACATTGGCATTAATTTATTTATTATAGTAAACTGCTGAAATGTTATGTAGCTAACACATGGGCAAATCTTGAATATCAACATGTTACTGTCAGGTTATGCATACGAGCACAAGTATCCATTCTCTTTAAACATAAACTGATTCTTGTTTGGGTTTAAATGTCTGTGGTTTGTATTAGTGGGCGCTTTAACACTTTTTTGGTTTATGTGTTTTAGGATTTTTTTTCTTTTATTGGGTCTAAAGTTTAAGCTGTTGTGGTTTGTGTTTGCGGGCATCCGTTATTTTTTTATTCAAATCTCCGTATAAATTACTTCAAAAAAATCTCGTATATAGTTTGTATTAGAGTTGTTTATGGCTATCTGTTTAATTTGAGGAGGTATTTTGTCTAGTATGTTGATTAGAGTATTTTGTTTGATTGTCAATCATTTGATGTTTATATTTTGATTTTCCACTTATAGAATTAATGGATATAATTAAGTGATTCAGTTTAGAGATGGTCCATAATATATGTTGGCAGCCTCTGTCATTTTTCAAAAAAGAAAAAAAGTGTTTAGCAGTCAACAGTTTCCCTGTTCAATTTTCCCAGAAAATTTAGGCTGTGAATATTCTCTCTTTTTCCTTCTTTTTTTGGGTTTAAACCTCTGCGATCATTTTAATCAAAGAGGCACACAAATTGACTCTTATCCCTTTGTACCTGTTACTGAATACAGGACAAACAATCCATAAAAGAATTTGATTGATATCTTGAGAGTTGCAGTCTTGCAGATAATGTCTGAAAAAACTCTTAAATGATTTTTTTTTGCATTAATTCGTCCCTTCTATATTTATTTTTTTCTTCTTTTTCAGCATGCTCAATTAAACGACTGGTGATGTGTCTACACCGTGATGAAAGCTTACTAAAAAGATGTTTGTTCAATCTTCTGATGTATATTGTGTCAACCGAGAGATCTAATAAATTATTTTTTTTTCTCCGCATCTTCAACTTGTGCAAATGTTCAATGTTGTTTGATGATGTGTTTGTTGTTGTTGTTGTTGTGAAATGGTTGATGTAATTTACATTTTATTCAATGTACTGTTTGCTGCAAAATGGAAGTTCAGGTGTGAACTGCATGATTCCAAATTGAACCAACTCCTTGGCTTAGAAACTAATATGGTTTAAATGAAATTAAACTCCAGGATCAAACTCGGTTATTCTATGACTCAGCAAATTGTCAACGGACCGAAAGGAAAACAAAAGGCCATCAAAGAAAGAGAGTTTTAGGAAAATATCATGTCATCCCAATTAAGCTTCATAGAAAACCGAAATCAACTTTAGCATAACTTGAATCATGCCAATATTCAAGGATAAAATGGCCCTGATCCAAGCATAGCAACTATCGAACAGAACCAACAAAAACACCAAACAACAAAACCAAGAGGTATACACGCCCATTTACTATAACTAGCTTATTAGAACAAAACCTATAGTTAGTCTCATACTCATGAAGAACTAGAGTAAACCAAACTATCACTAATTCACTATCATGCCTTTGACTGTCAAAAGAGGCTCCTCAAAGAAGAGACGGAGAAGCAGTTGGTGCACCCTGGGCCTGGAGCAGTCCATCTCTGATTTGTGATGCTATGTCCTTGACTGCACCCGGTCCATGGGGAATAAACACTGAAGATGACTTCGACTGTGCACCGATCTCCTTCATGGTGTCAAAGTACTGTGTGACAAGCACCATGTCCATGACATCCCTGGCAGAGGTGCCAGGCACGCCTTCCGAGAAGGCCAGCACGCTGTCACGCAAACCGTCCACGATGGCCTGACGCTGGCGTGCAATTCCGAGCCCAGCCAGGTACTTTGACTCGGCATCTCCCTCAGCACGCTTGATCTGGATGATCTTGTCAGCCTCGGCCTTTTCATTTGCTGCCACCCTCTGCCTTGCAGCTGTTAAAGGGAGCTTTTGGTTATTAAACTTAATTTTCTGAAAAACCATCAAAGAATGTGTAAAATGTACAACCACACACTAGAAACATTTAACTGTTGGTCTTTCTACAACACATACTCTCAACTAATCATGATGGAAAAAAACAGACTACAATATACATTAGTTTAATTGTGGTGGTTGATATTACTTGAGGATTCAAGTTCAAAAGACTGGGAAATAACACTTCATAATGTTTAGAAACTTGCCTGCATTGATCTCATTCATGGCCCGTTTGACATGTGCATCAGGCTCAATATCCACAATGAGAGTCTGGACTATCTCGTATCCATACATAGACATTGCCTAAACCAGGAAGAAAAGATAATTCATCAATCATGTTTCAATAGTGGGAAAGAAACAAGAAGGAAAAGAGTCTGAATGGTTGCCTTCTCAAGTTCTTCTTCCACAGCCTTTGCAATTTCATTCTTCTGCTCAAATGCATCATCCAGCATCAGCTTTGGGATACTAGCACGAATCACTAAATAATTGTATAAATTGAATGTATTATCATAATCCCGGAGTGTATAGATGTGACAATTATAAAATATTGCATCAATTAAATACATCATTTTAGTCTCTAACTAATTGATATGGCATAATGCAAAACCGTACCATCAAAGACATAAGACTGAATCTGCTGTTTGGTGTTTGTGAGCTTGTAGAAGGCATCAGAAGCCTTGTCAGCCAGAGCTCGGTACTGGATAGATGCCACCACAGTCACAAACACATTATCCTGAAACACACAACAACATCAACAAAATGCAAAAAAAAGTTTGACTTTACTGTTTTAGAGTAAATTCCATAATCAGTAGAAACTAAAGCAACTACCATAAATGCAAAAATATCATGTGCCTCAAACTCAACAATTCTTTAAGATGCACCTCGCAGCATACAAGGGTGGATTTAAGGGGAGGCTGGGGGCGACCCCCCGCAAAAAAAAAGAAAAAAATTTAACAGAAATTACACGTCAGGGTTGAAATTTATCATGTATTTTTTGTTTCATGTGGTGTATCGTTTCGTTCTAATTTATCAATATCAATGCTTTAGTGATGTAAATCCACCTCCCCCCCCCCTCCTCTAATACTAAAATTCTAGTTCCGCCCCTGATAGCATACCCTTATAGAAACTTAAAATACGATGTATTAACATTTAGACTGGAACATCTTACATTTTGCTGAATTGACATTACAGTAAAGTGTCATAAAAAATAAAAGAACAGTGAAAGCTATTTTCAATATTTTACATGCTTAAAATATTCAAAAAGTATCTTGTCAAAACAGATTGTGATTGAACTCCAGTTTATATATTTTAACAACTGATGTTCATTTACATAAGAACACTTGAAGATTATCTGCATTCATGACCTACTTACTGTATATAATTTAGTCTATTAACTAACAGTAATAAACATCTGCTAATTTCACATGTAACCCTTCAATATCAGGAAATTACATGAAGTCCTGCAAAAACACAGATATGTCAACTTGTAAGACATCAAAACTATCCCCTGAGCCAAGCCATTCCTTTCCAGGTTATCCAACTCTGCTTTCATCTGTTGTTAAACTCGGGAGAGAATAGATGGCTAATAAAGCTCACAGAGGCCTACCAATTAGTCCCCTTTTTCGAGAGGTGTATATGAAAAGGTTCCAAAACTAAAATGGGCATAGAATTGAAACCTTGGTCTTGGTCTCACAACGAACATCAAGCTGTTGTAGACGGAGAGTGAGGTAGCCAGAAATGCTTTTTCCGACACACCATGGCACAAAGTGGCATCCTGGTTCAAGGATACTGTCAAACTTCCCAAAAGTCTCCCTGATCGCCACTGTCGATTGCGACACCATAACGCATCCAAGTGCTTGTCCCATTTTCCACACTACAAAAGAAAATGTCGCTTTGATAATATCAGGTAGATGTAGCAACAGATACAAAGGATGGACAGATCGTTTGATCTCAAAGAAGAAATTTATAGAAATGTCTGTCTCAAGAAGTGGTAACATAATAAGCTGTGAATATTGAGCATTTAAACTTCAATTTCAACTAGGGAACTGTTACAAATCTGAAAATGATCTGAATAGGCAAGAGTTGCATATTACTATCTTTAAATGCAAAAACGAATTCACTGAACTAGCCCAAATCCATGCTATGAAAATGCATCTAGAGTAGGAACCAATGATTCCAAAAGATAAAATAAGACGGGATAAAGAATTCGTATCAGTTCACATTCGTGATTTCAAATCATGAATAGTTCAGATGCACGATGAAATATCAAATATATTTCAAAGGGAACTATAGACAACAAAAACAAAACATCCCGAACAAAACAACAAAATATAGCCATTAATGAATAAAAACAGAAAAGGAGAACACCAAATGGACCAGAAGATCAAAAGTGAAACCAAGAATGGGATCTCTGACGAGATAAACTGAAACAATTTGCTATGAAAAATATGAAAAGACTAAAATTGACTGAATTCGCTGAAATTTACCTTTCGAAAAGACGCGCAGCACAAAAGAGGTTTGTCAAGGATTGCGGAGCAAGAAAAAGAAACTAGGGTTTTATAAAGATGATGGAAGCAAGGGGTAAAGTTCTGCGAAATTATCTGCTGTTATTTTTAGTATACAGATGACATCAGAAGATTTTACTCTAAATAGCGTTAATCCTTCCTATTAATCAGAAGTACTAATCAGTTAATCTTTAATTATTTGTCCAGTAAAACCTAAATGATAGTACTGTAAGCTACTAAGCATACCTGATACAGTGATACTTCTCTGATGGCGGGATGAGTACCGCTCAGAACGCGAAGCAGACTCGAATCACGAGAAAATCCAGGGCGCTGCAGAGAGAGAGGATATGGATTCAGGACGAAATGTGAAGGACGAAATGTGTGGGGTCCAGATTTGAGTTATCTTTATCGTGTTTTATTAGAGAAACGATACGCACCACCGAGAAAACGTCTTAATTTTCCGGATAGCAATGTAATTTTGGCGGTTTCAGAAATAAAATAAACCATATTAATAAAAAGCTTCTTCATCTAAAATTGCATGAGAACATTTGAATCGTGAACTTTTTTCTCTTGCATGTCATTTCATAATTTTCATTATACGTCCTTCATAATTGGAGTCAGAGGATGAGCACTTCTATTTGAAGGGAGACATTGTTGTAATGGCAAAGTCGTGATAATATGATCAAATGATATCTTTTTTTTATTATTATTCTTTGATCTCTCCACGTCCAAGTTGTAGAGACTAATGGCAGAAAATAAGGACTCATTGAAAGCGCACAATTTTCTTTGTTGGGCCCAGGCAAGAAGCTGATACAGCTTTTTTGAGAAGAAGGGCAAGTTGGTAATTACAACTCTAAATAAGAGATTCGTGATTAATTGTAGTAATAATTTTCAGATTATATAGAAGAAAGGGGAAATAAGCAAGATCTTCTACTTCTGATGGGCAAATAAGACATTTTAATGTTTTGATGGTAAATACAAAATTTTAGAAGTTTTGATGGGTATACCATCATTTTTTTAATTTTAAAAATAGTTAAATTTAATACCTCACGAAACTTTATTATGTAGATTTTTTGGAAGCAATCTTAATCGGCATTTCAAGACTAATAAATAATTGCATAGCTTAATCTATTTAACAAAACTAGCAACTTATACAACAGTAATCAAACAAAAACAAAAATTGTTATTGCATATATGTTACGTGATTGCATGAATTTAATATAAAATTTTAAAGGATGAAATGGATGCCATTACTTCATTGACGTCTCGAAGTTAATTTTCAACTAGAAAGTTTAGAGTTGTCCTACAAAAATTACTTATTTGTACTTTGTATAACCCTCGTTATCACTATACTATGATTTCTCTAATCTTGAGGACCATTAGGGGAAAAAGTATAGTAAAGGAAATTTCTTTTATGGAAAATTAATACTCCACAAAAACGGCTCCGTAGTTTTAAGTTTTAACTTGTAAAGGTCTTAAAGCTCCAAAGTAATTCCAGATATAGGAAGCATGACAATAATAGGCCGCATTCATTCCATGGGCTTTGATATCACCTCAGAGGTAATCAAAGCAGAGAATAAGTCTATTCCTTAAGGGTCCGTTTGCCAAATCAAGGAATAAGTTTGGAAGAGTGATAATTTTGGAAGAGTGATAGAATAGTATTTTTTTGGAAGAGTGGTAGAAGAGTGATATTTTTGACTATTCGGAAGAGCGAAAATATCGTTTGACAGTTGTTACTCAGAATAGTTAAAATATGAATAATTATGATGCTAATAATGATGATGATAATAATAATAATAGTAAAATAATAATCATAATAGTAAGATAATAATAATAATAAAGTAATAAAAAATAATCATAATAAATAATAATATTATAATAGTAATATAATAAAAATATAAACATAATCATAATATAGTAATATAATAATAATAAATTATAATTACAATCATAATTATAATAATATAATAATAATAATTAATCATAATTTTAATAATATAATCATAATATAATAATCATAATCATAATCATGATAATAATAATTATAGTCATAATCATAATAATATAACCATAATCATAATCATAATAATATAATAATAAAAATATAATCATAATCATAAAAATAATTAAAAATAATTATAATTATAATAAATAATATAATAATAATAAATAATCATAATTTTAATAATATAATCATAATATAATAATCATAATCATAATCATGATAATAATAATTATAGTCATAATCATAATAATATAACCATAATCATAATCATAATAATATAATAATAAAAATATAATCATAATCATAAAAATAATTATAAATAATTATAATTATAATAATATAATAATAAATTAATCATCACTATAATCAACATATAATAATATAATACATAATAAAATAATAATAAGTAATAATAATCATAATCATAATCATAATCATCATAATATAATAATAAATAATCTTGATCATAATAATATAATAATAAAATAATTATATTTATATACATAATATAATAATATAATATTAAAATTATATTTATAATAATAATAAATATAATAATAATACTAATGCTAACGATAATATAATAACAATAATGATAATAATAATTTAATAATAATAATATAATGATAATAATAATAATAAATAATAATCATAATATTAATATAATAATAAATTATAATCATAAATATAATATAATAATATAATAATACTAAATCTTAATCATAATCATAATATAATAATATAATACATCATAATCAAATAATAATCGCTTATTCCGACGAGAGCTAATCCGGTATTCCATCTATAAGTTGGTATACCGGATTAGCACTATTCCGCACTCTTCTACTTAGTCTAAAATTCGTTTGGCAAATTAATTCGTCGGAATAGCTATTATATTTCAACTTTTTGCTATTCCATTGATTGCCAAATACTCCTTAAATAATTATATGATTGAAACTTTAGGCTAGACATTAAATATAGCCTACAAAAAGGTGTCTTGCTACATCAGGTCATTTTCCTCACTCCCTCTGTAAGCTTTGTTTCTCATTATGGAATGACAAAAGAGGAATTGCGTTTCCAGTTTAGTATTTCGTTTCAATTTTAGACCACTCAAGTTCTTGGTCTAATAGATTGTGACATCATTCTCTCTCCAACAACTATCAAGCGTTAGTGAATAGTGATTACGAGTAATGGGTTTACAGAATTGCGCATCTTGCCACCTCAGATACTATCTCGGAGGACTGCTTTATGACTGCAAACAGTAATTCTCCAAGGCGTTACACAAAACAGAAATAACAAAGAACCAAACAAGTAAGAAGGGAATAGAGAATGCAAAAAGCCCATGATTCTAAAGCAAGAACCATTCACAACAGCAGAAGAGTCAATTACACCAGGTCAAATCAGGTTTCTACTATAACTTTTAACACTAAAAATTTACCTTTCTTACCAACAGGAAAAAGATTAAAATGAAAAAGGGCAGGGAGGGGAAAGGAGGGCTGAGGGGAACTGGTACCCAAACCCAACCAACAATCAGCAGTATTCTTTTCAACAGTTACATTTTGACAGACAACGGCTTTCCTCATAGAAGGTACATCAAGGTGCAGATTTCACATTAGGTTTTGGTGAGTGGCGGTATGGTGAAGCATGGGGTCCATTAGACAAGCTCCGCATGGGAAGATGGTGTCCATTTCTGGTGAGAGAATTCTGGCTCTTCAGCCCATTGAAGCTCGCTGCACGCTCAGCTTGCATGGACTGAAAGAAATACGAACTGGATGCCATGTCTTTCAAGTTCAGTAAAGGTTTTAGAGCCTCTACTACCTGGCTCATAAGAGGTCTGGTTTTTGGGTCCCGGCTAAGACAGGCATGTGCCAGCTGAGCAGCCTTCTGAGCACCTTTGATTGAGAAGTTGCCTTCCAGACGGGGATCAATCAGGCGGTAGAACCTACGTCGCTCCCCTAGGTGGGGGCGGGCCCACTCAACCAGATTGTGCTCTCCATTCGGACGGTTCTTGTCCATTGATCGCCGTCCAGACATCATCTCCAGTAGTACCACGCCAAAGCTGTACACATCACTCTTTGATGTGAGATGACCTAAATAGGAGCATCAGAATGTAGTTAAAAACATGTATATATCAAGTACTATCACGGGAGTACTGCACAAAACCCCATGAGAAGGAAAAACATGATCAATATACACACCAATTACCCACCCCCAAGCACATGCACACAAATTAACACTTGGCATTCACCTCTTAATGAATAGTGAGCAAAAAGGGGTAGGTTGAGCATATTTAGTAGGAATCATGTGGGTGGATGATGGGGGTATAGGAGGCATGCACTGCTAGGGATATTGGTATTGTTTAATTTGCAGAGAAGGTCAATGACAAATTGAAGCAACTGGACAAACGTAGTGGGTTCAAACAATGACCAGAGACAAAGGTAACAAAACCTGCACTCTCTAACATTTTTAATATAAATTATGATGAATGAGGGATATATTAAAATCTAATATAGTTGTCATCTGCAGCCAATGAAGTTCAAACTCATCCAAATCAAAAACCTAAACATATATAAAACAGATGGGTTCCACCGGCATCATTTAGATAGGCTCTGCACCGTATATACGTCAAGTTAAAATAGCTTCCTCATATATCATTATTTGAATATCCAATGACAACTTCACTGTTTAACACAAATTATCCTCGAATTGTACCAAATTTTATACCCTTCCTATGTAGAAGGTGGAGAACTCTTATGACTTTGATATCCATTTTGACAAATTGGACAACAGATGAAAAGTTGTGTCAGTGCCTATCTTTATAATAAAAAATTGTTGAAGACATACCAGTCATGACATATTCAGGAGCAGCATATCCATAAGTGCCCATGACACGGGTTGAGACATGAGTTTTATCCCCCTCAGGACCATCTTTAGCAAGACCAAAGTCTGACAACTTGGCATTATAATCCTTCAAAAGTAACATGAACAAAAGTTCATGTATGGCAGCATATTAAAATAAAATAAAATGCTCATTAAATTGTAACAATTTTATACCGTATCCAGGAGAATATTAGAAGTCTTGAAGTCACGGTATATAACTGGCCTCTCAGCTTCTTCATGGAGGAATGCTAAACCTTTGGCTGCACCTAGTGCAATTTTCATACGAATCACCCAAGGCAGAGGCAGTGACCCTGTTTTATACAAAATAATGCAACCCGCTTTCAGATTATTATACAAATTAATGCAAGTGAAGGATTAATATAAACTTCCATAAGAAGTTAAGAACTTTTTTGTATATTTTTCTATAAAGAAGAACAAACAAATGTGCTATAGCTGCACAAGAGTTGCATAAATTATGAATGTTGCCAAGCATAAGTTATGTCACTTCCTAGTTCAACTTCAAAATTTTCTTTAATCTATTTCATTCTTATTATATATATACTAAGGAAGGAATTAGGAAGTCTTAACTGTTTTGAAGAAACCAATAGAGATGTAGATTTGAAATTTACACTAGGAGGTGCAAAAAACATATTTCACATTTCGCAAAGATATATTTCGACTCTTCATTGTGCAGAACACATAGAGCTACTATTTTAAGTTCTTAGTAAAAATAGCTTATAACTAGCAGGACTTTTCATGGCTTAATTCAAGCCCGCAAGTGTATATAAGATGGAGAAAAGTGTAAATATCAAATAGAAGCCTTAAAATAGTTTCGAAGGTATCAATGAAGTTGTAAGTATAAAATTTACACTTGGGAAGATGCGTACAACAAATTTCACTTTTCGCAAAGACATATTTCGACATTTCCTCATAGGGCACAGATAAAATACTCCAAGTTTTAAAGTAGAAGAGCTTCCACAAAGAAATATTTCAAAGCTATGTGAACCACTCATGAAACCAGTCCAAGTTCTGAGATAAAAACAGTTTTCTATTAGAAGATTTTAAATGCTAGAGAGAAAGAGAGGCTGGCATACTTCTGAAAAGGTGATTTTCTAAGCTGCCACGAGGCATGAACTCATACACCAACAACCTCTGGTCATCCTCAATGCAATATCCAATCAGCTTCACCAAATTTGGATGCTGCAAGTCCCCCAGGAAATTCACTTCCGCCTACATACAAATTGAAAACAAATTTGATTAGTACATCTATGGTAACTTAAAAAAAATGCATCTCCTATGTGCCCTGAAAGTATGACAAATATGTATTTTTTTAATATTCACAAAAAAATATTACTCAGGGAACTTCCCATAACACACCTAGTGGAAAAGAAAGATTCCCTACCCTATGCACCCCAAAACCTGTGTTTAAATCTCCTCATAAAAAAGAAGCGATAATGAAAGAAACACTTGATGTAGAATCCTTCCTCTTTCAGCAGGTGTCTCAGTTGTTTACATAAAATTATAAAAGAACATACCACCCACTCCTTGTGGCCTTGAAGCCCATCATGATTGAGGGTTTTGACTGCGACAGTCAGACCCGTTCCTGGTTTGACTGGAGCAGTCCCATTCTCTTCAATCCAACCCTTGAACACACAACCGAAGCCACCTTCTCCAAGCAGACTCTCAGGTCTGAAGTTCCGGGTTGCTGACTTGAGTTCCTGGAAAGTGAACTTACGCAGCTGAGAGGCGACCTTGAGTTCATCACCGACTTTGCATGAAGAGGCTATGCTGTCAGTGTTGCTGGTGGTGGTGGTCGAGCCTGAAACCACTGTTAGGCCTGTACCCTTTTTGGCTGCAGAGTCCCGAACCTCATGGCTGCTTGCTTCGTTTGTTGATTTGCTTTCTGGCAAACAGCAATAAATATGCTATTGTCAAGTATAGAAGTGTTTGTTAGTAAATCAACAGTCACTGGAGATGTGTACAAGCTAATTTGTGCTACTAAAGTACCAGTACAATAGATTGATCTAAATCTCGGAGGACACCAAATTAGATTAGTTATAGCAATTGTGTGATCACAAATCAGTGGAAAGTCTCAATTTGACTTCAATATGTATCAATGTATCAATATATCATCAGAAATCCAATCCTGGATTCCCAGCCAAAAAAATATAAATATTCAGAATCAAATGATTAAACAGTTGCCAAATAAAGATTCAATTATGAAGTTCTTTTCACTATTAGGTAGTCAAATTTTATGAAGATGATAGCATTAGATTAAAGAACGCTTTCATCCTAAATAAACCTGGAAATCCTGGTCAGTAAAATCTGGTTGCTAAGAAAAAATATACTATTTCAATAACCCTCTCCCTAAATCCTGCCCCCCCCCCCCAAAGAACCTACACACGGATATAATAAATTTAAGGGAGAAAATGATATTTAAATTAAGTGGCAATACTTTTAGGCTAATAAAAACTCATATCGAATCAAATTCTATAATCCTCATGCATACACGAAAAAAAAATGCAAAATACTGAAATATGTTGTAGGTGTGCTTCAATACATATTTCTAGCAGCCAAGGTTGGGTCCCACCATACAAATCCATGTTCAATTCAGCATGAGGTAATTTCTAAACTATCATATAAAGTACAAAATATCAAATGTAATAAATTCTGCACCAGATAAGAACAGGGGAACAGGGAGAATAGACATCATAACCTTTAAAAAAACTACTTTTGAAATAAATACATCACATGGTGAGGCATGGTTTGCAATTACTGACAATAATCCCATCCAGCCATCCTTGTCCCAATCAGTCACCATCTTTCATCCTCTGTATAACTTTTCCAGAATTCCTACCAAACTACTGACCAAACATAACTAATTCTGAATGAAATTTGAGATGGAAATGAACCTACCAATTAAAAATTAATTGGTTGAACAAAGTTCTAGAAACATTCAGCTCTCAGAAATTAACGTATGAAATCTAGAAATTACCAACAACAGCCTGACTCTCCAGAATTTAACAGACATAATTCACTTTTAAATTAAAAATCTAGTTCATTCGCAACAAATACAAAAGTTGTACTCACCGCATCGAGTGCTTGCACTGCTGATCGATGTATCAACCTTGGATCTAGATGACATGCAACTTCCCATCAACGGAAACTTAATCCAGCAGCCAGGCTGTTCATCCTCTACTCTTTTAACAGTTTTCTTCTTCTTTCCTGCGCTTTCTTTCGTCTTCTTTCCCGTCTTCTTTCCCCCATCCCACGCCCCAATTTGCAACTCTCCTTGACCTAATCCCATCTCTTAGCAAAAGGAGCTCACGAAAATTCCACCCCCAAATGACTACACAAAGCGAGAGCTACTCGGGATAATCGCCACGCCAGATTCAAATTTAAAGCACATAATTTCGCAAATCTACCACTGAATTTAAACTCAAAACTTTACACGGGAATTCGAAAGCCTCAACCTTTGCGTTGCACAGGCAGTGAAAAATCTGACTAAATCGAGTGGAGCTTGCGACTGCGGAGAGCGATCGGGATTTCTCGATTTGTCTCTCAAGGCTCAAAATCTCCAGATTAGCGACCTCAAAAAAAAGGGCTATCTTTTTTCCCTCTTGAGGGGCGTAATTGGAGGTGGGCCCGGACGTACGGACTAGGGCTGAGGTAAAGAGAGGTGATTCCCTCGGGCCCAGCTGGCGGTGATAGAGGAAGCGCCGCCGAGCATTGCTAGTGGGTTTAAGGGGGAAAGTGGCGTGAGAATAATACGGAGAGAGGAAAAGCGAAGCAGACGAAGAGTGTGGGGGGATGGAGAAGAGGAAGAGAAAAGGCGCGGGCAGTTTGGGCAGGTCGGATTTATCTCCAGTGAGGAGTTTTTATTCCCACTGAATTCCTCCTACAAAACAGTTGACGTGGCGGTTTCGGTAAATGCTTTTGGAGAGGATTGATTGGGCGATTGAGGAAAGGAGTTACTAAGAAAAAACAATTTGCTGGAGGCCCTTGAACTTTTGAAATTTATTGAATAAGTCCTGTTACATCAAAGTTTGTATTTCATCAAAGTTTTTGCTGGAGGCCCTTGAGTTTTTTTCTCTTGAAACTATTAAGTTTGTATTTCATCAAAGTTGATTCGCCGTTAATATGGAACTTACTTATTAGTAACAAATGTGGAATTTTATAACTATCCACCGAGGTCAGAATTTATTGCCAAATTGAAAAAATTTCAAAGCAGCATTTGAGAAAATTCTGGTATAGGATCATCAGTCATGGCATCGTAAAAGGCTGCATGAATTTTTATCACAATAGATCCTGTAGTTTTTCTATTCAAAGCCATCATTGTCATTGTGTAAAATAAACATACAAAGGTACTAGTTTTTCCAAAATTACTGAAATATGAATTTGTGTGGACAGTGGCCATAGAGATGTTAAAAGCTCGGCAGCTTTAATTGACTCATTCATTTCATTAACACAACGTGCTAGCTAATATAATTCCTGAAATATATTTATAGTTATTTTATAACTTATAAGTATCTCCAAAACTAGTTCTATTGTTTGAACTTCATAAATTATTTTATTTGATCTTATTAAGTTTCTATTGGCTTAGTATCATTAATTGACCGGCACTATTTCATTAAATTGTAATATTGTATTAAATAGTGGAAATTCTAAATGAATTTTACAGAGATTGTATAAGTATCTCCAAATTTGATTTATTAAAAAAATAGCTACGTCATATCACTCTTTAAATTATTTCACTTTTTATTGAGTTTTTATTAATTAATAGCTCCATAGGATTAATTGACTCGCTTGCTTATTAAAATTGTGATTAAATGACATGGATTCTGGTATATTTTATAGAGATTTTATACGTCTCTAAAAAAAGCACTAGTCATATGACTTCTTTTTCATTTTATTTGATTTCATTAAATTTCTAGTTACTAATAGCTCGATAGTTTTAATTGACCCTTTCGATTCATTAAGACTGTTATTTTATATAGAATTTATAAGCCTCTCCAAATTTGGTTACACTAAATAATTTCTGCTCTATTTTATGGTATTTATATTTTTTCATTTGATTTTTTAAGTTTCTATTATTTTAGTCCAGAAGAGTTGATCGAGTCAATCATTTTATTAAAACCTTATTAAATAACTTGAATTCTAGATATATTTTATGGAGATTTTATTAGTCTCTAATTGATTCCATCAAAAATACTTGCTATACTGCAGGATCTTTTCAAATTTTCTGATTTGATTTGATTTTCTAGTTCCATGAAAATTATCAAGTTTATATGATTCTTGCATATTAGTGGCAAATATGAACTTCAAAATTATCCAACATGATCAAAATTTATTTATTCATAAAAAATTAAATTATCAAGGCAATGTTTGAGAGTGGTCTAATATAAATTTGCAGGTTTATAGAAGTCTGCGTAAACATTATCACAGTTCACAGTTGAAGTCTTTACAAATTGTTTATCTTGAATTTACTCCTACTCTTTAATTAATATTTTAAAAATATATATTTATGTGAAGTATCTTCAAAAATAATTAGCTAAAATAATAATTTGCAGTCACTGTTTGAAAATCTATGTGAATACCCCGCTAGATATTCACTTCTAAATCGTCTATTCTTTAAAATCAATAATGTCAAACAATTAATTCACCATAGATGCAATAAACATCATCGGTTCATTTCAGTTTGACACAACATTTTCACATTGATTTAAGATTCTTAATTTTATTATAAATTTCAAAGATCGTTGATGCGCCCCTTGGAATGATGCAAACGTTGCACTTATTTGGTCATTACGATGATGATGTGACACTTAAATAATTGATAATTGGTACACATTATTTTCTATAGTGGATGGGAAGTGTTTGATTCAAACAAGTGCAACAATTTCAATTTTTATTTAATAAAAAAAAGATGAAAAATCCTACTGAATTGAGTGTAATAAGTCGTAAAATAAATATTGGTTTTTTATTATAATAACTTCCGGTCTCACGGTAAAACCAATAGAAGATTGACACGTATTAGTTTTTTTGTAAATACCCGATAGAATCAAAGAAATGACAAGTGGCGAAGCATTGCCAGAAAAAGAGAGTGGGAAAGTTGCGGGCAGTTGGAACGGGCAGTGGGAACTTTTTAGCAAGGAGCCAAGGACCGAGGGAGCTTGCAACGCCCCACTAGCCAGTAGGTCACTAGACACTAGTACGACTACACGCATAACTTTTACTGTGCGTTTGGAATCTCGGCCGTTTATTTGAAAAAGGACGGTGTTTTTGATTGGAGCAGCGTACGAGAGCCTGTAAAAGGCCATGGTTCAGATCCTCTAGAATGCTGTGTCGAGTATCCCGTACAATTTAAAAGTATTTTCTTATGAATTTCAATCGTATATAATTTATTTTTAATTTATTTTCTCAGTCAAATTCATAACAAGTTTGTTTTATAATGTTATGAGATTCAAACCCTTTTTAAAATTTTGAAATGAATCGAGTTGTTTTGAAAGGATTTTTAAGTTGGTAAATTTTCAAATAGTACCAAGTAACCAAACTAGAGACAACTATTTTCACTTAAATAATTTAAAAGTACAAACAAATTTGTTTTCATATGATAAACTGAACAGAAAAATAATAAATATATAAATTTTAAACTTAAATAATTTTTTGATAATAAATATGAATATGTTTATAAAATTAGAAATAAATCTATATACTTTATATATTTTAGAGGAATTTCTCGATTGCAGGAGTAAGTTATCGTTCATCTTAAAATGTCTGTAGAAATTAAGACTAATATAATAATAAAATACAAGCATTTTAGACGCTGATATATTTAAAATCTTAAAAAGTTGGAATACAAGACTACCAATAACAGTTACCATGATCCTTTTTAAATTTGTTGTTGTCATTCTCACTTACAAAATTAAATTATCAAATACAAAAAAATTGTAGAGGACAATTTTATATTTTGCTCTTCTTTTGAAAAATTACAAAATTCCCTCTTCTCTATATTGTTCAACAAAATGCTCTTGTAGGTTCATTTTTACCATATTTTCCCCCTAAACCTCTATTACCTCTCTCTTACTTTCTATCAACAATAATTAATAAAATGTTTTATTTATTTTTTCATTTATACACTCAAATTTTCATAAAATCTTCATTTATAAAATTTCTAATTATACTATAAATTTATTAAAATATATATATAATTTGAGTCATTTGAGCTTAATGCGATATGATATATCATAAAATAAAAATAAAATTTATTTATTATGTAATGATATTATATATAATATGTAGGTCATTATTCTTACTTCCTTATTAAATTCAAGGGGAAATTCTTTATTGTAATAGTTTTTAAATATTTATATCATATGTAAATTTATATTAATGAAATTTTTAAAGAGATAAAAAATGCATTTGGAATATATATATATATATATATATATATCACAAAACCAAAGTTCAAATTGCAAATCTAATTCACCCAACATAAACTACATATTTAAATATTATTGAATACCAATTTTGATTACATTTGGAGCTTTCTAACTATTTTTTTTAGATTTTTAAAAAATATACCAAAAAATAATAATAAAATAATGATAGATGCACCTACAAAATTATCATCTTTCAAAAATCCAAAAAAATAGTTATAAAACTTTAAAATAGTAAAATTTGATATTCAACAAGTTTTTAATATCTAGATTATTATGGATTAATTAGATTGATATTTTTGAGCTTTCAGTATATGAGATTTGAAATTGAAGCAAAACTCCTTTTTGTTTCGTGAAGCACCGTAAGGTCTATATATATATATATATATATATATATATATATTAAATCATTAATTTAATAAAAAATATCATGATCATATGTAGAAAAGAAATTATTTCAATATACACAAAAGATTGAAAGGTTGATTTTTTAATTCTTCTTCAGTATTAAAAACTAAATAATATAAATATAAATATTTTAAAAATATTATGATAAAAAATTTATCCCCTGAATTTATAAAGGAAGTGGGAATAATGATCTATATATTACATACAATATCATTACATATTAAAAAAAATTGTTAAATAAAATTTATTTTTTAGTTTATGATGCGTCATATTACATTAAGCTCAGCTGATTCAAACTATATATTTTAATAAATTTATAATATCATTAAAAATTTCATAAATGAAGATTTTATGAAAATTTGAGTGTATAAATGAAGGAAACTAAATTAAAAATAAATAAAGAATTTTGTTAATTATTATTGATGGAAAGTAAAAGAAAGATAATAGAGATTTAGGGGGGGGGATATGATAATATGAATCTACAAAAATATTTTGTTAAATAATTTAGAGAGAAAGATATTTTGTTTTGAACTTTTCAAAAGAAAGGCAAAATGTAAAATTTCTCGATTGTAGATGCGCTGAGCCGCTGACAGAGATGGAAAAGTCGTCCATTATACTTGTACGGTCGGAGACTCGGAGTATGCGGTGTATGGTGTACGGAGTATCCGAATTCTGTACATAAATGCTGTACTGTTTTAAGTTCTAACCGGGGTCACTGGATAGCACTATCCGCTGTCTTTAATTAATAATTATTCGTTACATTGACAAGACTGCCCTTATAACTCTGAGAAATCGAATTAACAATAGTGGGATTTTTTATTATTTTTGTACCAAAAATCCTTCCCAAAATCTTTTACTAAATCTTTAGCATTTTTTCATGGTTTATACTACATAAGATGCAGTGGCCTATTATTGGTGCGGATAATTTGGCAAGCATGTTTTTGTTTTGCAGTATATCAATTCTCAATGAATTGTTTTATTGCATATCGTCCTTTTATTGTTTAGGGTGCTAGAAGGCGACCAATTCAATGAAATCGTATAACAAAAATATTTGTTCAATTAAAAATATCAGGATTTTTACTGGTCATATTATTAATAATGCTAATTACAAGCTTAAATACGAACTCTGTCAATTTAATCTATCTTTCAATGTTGAACGTGCATTACTCTATAGTGAGATAATGTTTCATCATATGCTCCTATAATTACCTTAGAGATGGGATCGGTTGGCAATGACTTATTTTGACAACCTTGATAATAAACCTCTAAATAAATACAAAAAATCTTAAAAATAAAAAAAACTTTATAGATGTGTTCTTATATCTATGGATTGATGATTATTCAAATTTCATACAATTTCATTATTGTTTGATAGTCCATCAAAGACCGTTAAATTGGAACCATTGTAAATTATATGAAAATTTGATGGTCTTTGATGGACTATCAAACGATGATGAAATTATATGAAATTTGAATGATCATCAATCCATAGGTAAAACAACACATCTATAAAGTTTTTTTATTTTTAAGATTTTTTTTGTATTTATTTAGAAACCATTGTCAAGATTGTCAAAATAAGTCATTATCAACCAATCCCCTCTCATTATCTTAATATTAAAATATATGTTGCTTTAAATTATCTAAATGGAGATGTTATGTTCTTTTTCTAAGAAATCATTGATTAACTTATATATGTTTTTAATGGATTGGATTTGATTCAGATTATTCATGACTGTATTCGAGTCCCTTCAAATTTTGTATGATCCATATAAGAATTCATAACTGATAAAAAAATCAAGTGCGATGTGTATACATTTTCTTAACTGAATTAAAATTAGATTTCAATCAAAATATCAAATGTATTGGCCAATGTTAATATAGCATGTACATGAATAATTAATTAATATGACTAATTACTTTCATATAAAATGATGCAATTCGAGAACAATTAATGATTTGAACAAAAATAAATTACATTAGTAACTTCTATTAAATTTCTTTGCACATACAAAAACGGGAAGGATCCCTTAATAATGGGTTATTTTGACAAACTTGATAATGAACTTTAAAAAAATACGAAAAGAAAAAAGGATATATGAATCCGATAAGTGCATCAAATTCTCTCTGAATTGTATCAACTAGTGGATTCACTAAGCTAAGTGACTATCTAATGGATGTAAAATATAATATGGGATTTGTCCAACTTTTTAATAGACATGAAATTTCTTTGACTATAATATTGTGATGGGTTGTTAAAAAAATAGTCTTGAATTATTATGAATTTAAAAAATATGTATTTAGGGGTAAAACTGGGGTGTTTCTAAGTCCTAAAAACACTAAGCCTCTTGATGCTTGTAACTAAAAAATATACTTTAAAATCTGCAAATTCTAATTTATTGCTCAATAATTTTATATATACGATGGACATATTGTGAGTACTTAAAAAATTCTAATATTATATTTTTAAAGTCATCTTAAAAGAAAAACTGAAGCAAATACTTAGCTATAAAAGGAGAAAATGTTTGTATCACAAGATTTTGATATAAAAAAATTACTGAGCAATATAAATTGAAATTTGAAAATGATAGAATATTGTTTAGGAGCATCAAGAAACATGGTGCTCTTAAGAGGTGAAATCTTCGGAATTTAGTTCAGAATATCACTTTTTCACATTATAATTATTATTTGAAACTGTTTTGCAATCCTAGATTGCAGAGATGTGAAATAAATACATTACCATTTTTTCATAAATTAAAATTGGGAATGAAATGCTGGGATATTTAAGGATCGGCATCGTTTTGAAAGCTATAGTAGTGATCCAGAAGAGATTTTATTCTGTAATTACAAAAAATAAAATATAAACATTCCTATGATCAAGATGGGGGTGAACGAATCTTCAATATTTAAATACTTTAGGGGCTGAGACAAAAATAAGACTGTTTAATCATTAAACAGTGCTAAAACATGCATCTGTAGTTTGGTGATGAGGCTCATTAAAGGTGGTTGTTGTATTATTTATTCATAGTTTGGTGGGTTCAGCCACGCTTTATATTTTGTTTGCTCTTAACTGTCAGAAGGGTATAAGACATTAATGTGCAATTATCTTTTCCATTTGATGTCCATCTAACATTCATGCCTTCCTAAATTAAGAATTGCAATCGTCAATAGTCCCATTTGATCCCTGTTTCACATACATAACAGGAAAAAAAAAAGATTTTGATTTAAAAAAATAATAAGAAGAAGAAGAATTCAATCGTCAATAGTCTCATCGATCCCTATTTCGCATACATAGAGAGAAATGCACGAGGATTAATTCATTTTATCTATTCATTGTTTGTGTTTGCACATTTAGAGACATCACATCTTTCATGTTAGTATTGTAGGGTTTGCTCAGGGATCTTATTTTTCTTGAAATTTTATTTAAAAAATTCATTCAAATAGAAGTTTATCTTTTTTTTCCATAATATCATTCAACTATTTTTTCTTTTCAGTTGGGATCTATATTCTTATCCAATTTGTCATAATATTTCATAAGAATAATTGTTACACTGATTTTTTTTTCCTCCGCGATACATTTCTCTAATAAATCATTTTCGTTCGTATGTACTGTGGAATAGACTTCCCGTGTTATAAATTTATTCATTCTTATTTGCCTGCAAGTAATTATTAAGACTAAAAATTGTTCTCATAATTTTCCCGATCTTTTAAAAAACAGAAATATTGATCGAAATGTAAATCAACGGAGGAGTGAATTTTAAAATCTTAGTATTTTCTATGAAATTCTTAAATTAAATAAAATTTTCACATAAAATAAATATCATTTTCAGAATTTAAAACTATCTATAAAAAAATAACACAATGAGTCACAAAATATCTCTAGCAAAAAAAAAGTAAAAAGAGGATTTATACTATTTTAAAAATAATATAATTAATGTGACACCTACAAAATTTAACTGTCTGTTGAGTATATCCTAATTCCATGATAATTATATAGGTTGGTACATTAGTAGAACACTGTATTAGTTAAAAACCTCCATAATGTTTTATTAATTAATAATTGTCAGGTGCAATTGTCAATGTGGTTAAGTGGATGCATTGAAGACTGTAGCAGTTCAAACGCACATTCCCCCCTTCAAGCGGTGGAATTGACAATTGTCAATGATCGGTTGGCAGAGCTTATAGCATCACAGATTCATTAAATTAATTTGGCTTTTCAACACGGAGCTTGAGTTCATAGTTATAAGTTATAATTTGTATCCGTAATTTCTTCCGAGTTTCAGGATGAGGATTCTAATTTAATGACTAAGAGACGCTTAGGGGCGGATTCAGCTTTGATTCAGCAAGGCAAAAATTAAATATTTTTTTCTCAGGGGATCAAAATTTAAAATTTTTCTTTAATATAAATATTTTTTTTAGAATATATATATATATATATATATATAACTATAAAAGTATTTATAAAAAAATTTCAAAGGAGTAGCTCGGGGCCTTCTTGGATCTGCCTTCGGAGGCCATTTTATGTAAGAGATTGTATGTATGAAAAGATGAAGAAAAAAATGTATTTTATTGCATTTATTATTTTTTTTATGGCAAATGATTCAATATGAGCTAGATGAATTCACATCCGATGCCATACTTTTTCTTGATGACAGCAAAGTGTTATATTCTTTGTGAGTCATGGTGAATGAGACTCATAAAATAATATCCCCTATAATCTAAAATTTTGTGCCGTTCAAACGTATGAAAGGATTTTTTAATACTGTATTTTACTATCTCAGCTCTGAAGAAATATAAAACATAATACCTCAAATTTATACCAAATTATTTTAGCCCCCTCATGATTTTGGTTCTTTCTTGGGCACTTATTAGAACATTTAGTAAAAGATTTGTTCTGTGCTGTTCAGAAAAAAGAAAAATAATAATAATAGTTTTGAGCTTCTGTCAACGCTCTAATGTATAACATTGTTAATTCATGAAAACATTTAAAAAAAAATAACGTGCCGGACTAATAATTGATTAAAAAAGTAAAACCTCTTTCTGGACCAATAATTGATCAGAAAAGTAAAACCTCTTTAAGCAGGAGACTTTTGTTAATAATTCACAATTGCAAAAATAAGTAAAATAGTTTGTTGACAGTGACAACAGAGAATTTTGCCACTAGACCATGTCAAATATGTCATTAATTTAGTGTCTTGACTGCTTGAGAAGAGAAAAAAAAGGGCACATCTTGTATTGTATGTACCGGACCGGACAAATACTTTATTTTCTCTGTTAAATAACTAAAATTTTGCTATCAACGAAAGTAAATTAAATAACTAATTGTTTGTAGTGCAATAATTAATTAAATCAAACCTCCCTCAATGGAGACAGCAGTGAGCAGCCCCTTCTTTTTATATAAATAGAATAAGTAAATATTGCTTAATTTTAAATAGATTAATGTTTCAAAGATATTTTTTTAGAAAACGAAGCAGGTGGCAATTTTATTAATTTGAATCTTAAGTAAATTAATTAATTTTTGTTAGGTTGTAAACGCGTTTCTCCATGCTGGGACACATGCTGGTTCTGAGTTCTGGACCGTTGGATTACTCTATGATCACTTGATCAGATGCACATAATTATTTTCTTTCAAGAATTGTCCTCTTATTGGAGGAAATGATGTAACAAATGAATCACCCCATCTCTATATTTCTTTTGCTTCATTTCTTTTAAGCATGTGCTCGACAAATTAAATGGAAGGAGAAATAAAAGAAAAGAAAGAATGAGAAGTAAATATATTCATCAAATTATAATAAGATAACAATTGGAGGGGGAAATAGTAAAATTTGTACTTTTCTTCTTCTTTACCCTTTTTGCTCGATTCTCCTTGTTTTCGTTTCAAAATTTGAATTTGTACTATCCATCCTTGAACAGACTCTAATTAAGGGTTTTGTAGCAAAAGACAACAAAAAAGAAAAGAAAACAACACCGTCATTAATGTAGTCAAATTATAATTCCTTTTTGCCCCTGGATATGAAATTCTGAGTGTTTGCCTTTGTCGTTATTAGTGCTGTGAGTCTGTGACCTTGATAGGATACGAGGTGGCATTTTTGCATCATTTTACTTAGATACGGATAAAATTTATGACCGAACAATGAAGAGAAAGAACTGTATTTCGATATTTATTATATTATATATATTTATTTAGTGGATATACTCGTGTTTTACAAAAAGATCGTACTATTATATATATTTATTATATTATTATATGTACTTTGTGATATTTTGATCAATTCGATTATCAAAAATAATATTATATATTTCTTTATTATACAATTTTCTTATAGAAAAGATGAGAGTCAATCTCTCAAATTTTATAAATATTTATAAAAAATCTTATTGAGTTTCAAACATAAATAGGACGATTTTCATTTGATAATGTTTAAAAATGTATTGCTGCAGAATAAAATATATTGAAGAACTTTTATACTGAAATACATCTAACACACGACATTTTTACTATTTTTGGAACTTATCGGATTGCAAGAAAAATGTCTCAAGTATTTAGTTGTTTTAGGAATTTGGAAAAAATAGAAAAATACCAACATTAAGATTTATCTACAGTCGGTTTAAAACTCGAATAATATATTTTTATAAACATTTAAAATTGAGTGATTTGAACTTATTTTTATTTTGAAAAGAATTTATTCACGACTACTTTAATTTCTTATCAATATTATTTTGAGAAACATTAGGTGATATCATAAATAGTATTATAAGTTATTTTCTAATTTACTCTCGCTCTCTCCATTTTTGATCGCTCTTGTTTCTCTCTTTCCTCCTCCTCCTCCTCTTCCTCCGCTCCCCCTCTCTTCTCTCCCTCATGCTCTTATTTTTTATTCAACTTATTAACATTGTTATTCAATTTATTGTGATTATTATTTAACGTTCAACTTTATTATTCATATTCAGTAATACAAATTTATTTTTTCTTTCTAAATTATTTCATACTTAATACATTATAAATGCTCAATAAAATAGGTCTATAGTCTATTTAGATCTTGAATAACAAAAATTTCAATGTGCTCAATGTCTACAAGTATTATTTTGTATTTTGATTATTTTGAACGAATTAAAGATATATATTTGAATAAACTCTCATAAATCAACAAAAAAATAAGTATATATGTCACTAGAGGAAGAAGGAGAGATAGATAGAGAGGGACTGTGTTAAATTTTCAAAATAGTACTTATATTAAATTGTTTGTTATTCGCTTTATCTCATTTGTTATTCTGTGTTATAACTGAAAACACAAGAAGGCCCGTACAAAAAATGTGAAAGTTCTAAAAACTTAAATTCCGGGCCTTCCGGTTGATACTTAAAGAAAAAAAAAATCAGGCATTAGCATGTTAATATTTATTAGTATCTTATTCGTGCGTTGCTACGGTGATATCTTTCAAAAATATAAAAATTCATATCTTCATATAAAAAATAAGGAAATAAAAATAAATATATAATTAATATAAATTTCAATCATGAATATATAATTAATATAAAATAAATATAAATTGATAGAAAAGTTAACATTCAGCATTGAAGGAAAATTAAAATTTATAATTGATGGCAATAAAAAAATAAAACAAAATAAAACAATTGTATTCCTAAATTATGTAGTATTTCGTGTAACAAACAAAATTGAGAGAAAATTCTAACTTCAATACAAATGGTCATAGAGATAGTAACATTATTTTATGAATAATTCAATCCGATGAGTGTTATTAGCTCTAAAAATTTGACAAAAAATCTAAATCGTTACAAAATCAGAAGACATATGTACTTAATAAAGAGTAGAGAAAAAATATTCCTGACAGATTGACCCCACATACAAGCTGCAGGTCCCAATTGTCGGTGACCTTCCGGGCCGCCAAAGATTCAGACTCGGAGTTTCGGACCTTCTTCCTCCGCTTTTCTCATCGCTAGGGTTTTATTCTCAGATCTAATTTCTCGAACGACTCGGAGTGAGAGAGGAAGAGCGGAGAAGAGAGAAAGCTTATAGCGCGAAAATTAGCTTGAGGAAGAAGGAAGGAACCAGAAAAGATGGGAGAGAGAAAGGTGTTGAACAAATACTACCCGCCGGATTTCGATCCGGCGAAGATCCCACGGCGGAGACAGCCGAAGAACCAGCAGATGAAGGTGCGCATGATGCTTCCCATGAGCATTCGCTGTGGCACCTGTGGAAACTACATCTACAAAGGCACCAAGTTCAATTCCCGCAAGGAAGACGTCATAGGCGAGGTTGGTTGCTTTGCTTCTTGTTTCATCCCTCTCTTCTTTCCTTTTCTGATCGTGGTTCTGTATTCTTTGTTAGTTGGTGTAAAGAGAGACAATGTGTACTTGATTTTTACTTATGCAAACCCAATTATTTAAAATTTTGCCTCCTCTGATTTAGAGTATACCTCTTTCCTTAGTAGTTTAGGTCAAAATTTAAACATGATGCCAACTCTCAAAATGTAGTTTGGTAAGTGTATGTGCATGTTGATTTTATTCTTGATAAAAAGAAGAACTAAATTTGGCAACTGAGCTATTTTTGCTCTTTGTAATTACTTGTTAATAGCTCTTTGTAATTACTTGTTTCATTGGAATATTGCTCAATTCTGAAGAGTTGAGGCACATGTCTTTAATTTTCTGCTATTGTTGCTTAGCATTGAGGTTCCTTTTTCAATGTTCTGTGCAAATTCTTCTGTTGTTAACTGACTCACCATCATATGGAACTTTTTTTCTGACATTGCAGACGTACCTCGGAATTCAAATATTCCGGTTCTATTTCAAATGCACAAAGTGCTCAGCTGAGATAACATTCAAGACAGATCCGCAAAACTCAGATTACACTGTGGAATCAGGCGCCTCTAGAAATTTTGAACCTTGGCGTGACAAAGATGAGGAAGCTGAAAGAGAGAAAAGGAAGAGAGATGCAGAAGAAATGGGAGATGCAATGAAATCATTGGAGAACAAAGCTCTCGATTCGAAAAAGGATATGGATATACTTGCTGCTTTAGAAGAAATGAGGTCTATGAAGGTTGGTTAAGGTTACTGATTTAAGGAATTCCGTTGCCTCTGCTTAATGATTTGATCAATTTAGAGCTCTTCTTCGCAGTTTTGATACTGGATTTGTCCATATTGAATTCATTAACCATGTTTTTCTAAAAGTTAAATAACTATAGTTATGCTTAGTATTTTTTTTCGTCTTTTGCTCTGTGTGTGATGTACAGTCAAGACATGCAACTGTGAGCTTTGAGGATATGTTGGAGACTTTGAAGCGTTCTGGCCAGCAAAAGGTTTGTTTAAATAGTTGTTTTCCTTGTTTTGAGATCTTAGTTTCTTTTGAGCAGAAGTTTCAATATTAATAATAATCTCATTTTGAATAATAATCCTCTCCTTGACAGGAGGAAAATGCAATTGAAGAGTTGGATGAACAAGACGAAGCCTTAATTAAATCCATTGTTTTCCATGTAAGGGTTTCTTCTAGCATTCTTTTTGGTCTACTTTCCATATTTTCTATTTCGTTGGTATTAGTTATTTTATGTTTCTAATATAAAGTTCTTTTGATGCAGAACTCAAAGGACTATGTCAAACGGATAGAGGATGATGATGAAGAAGAAGATTTTGACACTGAAGCAGGACCCTCATCTTCAACTTCAACTATGAAGGTAGACATTATTTTCTAGTTGTTTCCATACATGTTCATATCAGTAAAGTCATTTCAGTACAACATGAGTTTGATCATTGTATGGCACAAAATTTCTAAATCATAGCCGTTGCACTAGTTCTCTTTTTCTTGTTATTTACCTTTTATAATTATGTGTAGTTGAAGAGCTCCTCTATTGGGAAGCCAACTGATGCTTTAACAAAAGCAAGTACTTCTGACAGCTCAAAGAGTACAGGTAAGTTCATATTTTATGTTATTTGCTACAACTTTCAAGCAACACAAGGGCCTCTTTCAATGAGGTACCTGTTGTTAATTTTGGTATTTGCAACAAGTGCTACTACATTAAATGGACAACCAAATATTTTAATGGTAAGAATTGTTTTTCTGGGCTTGAGGTAATTGAGTTTAGAGTAATAGATAGGACTTGGGGCTGTGCTCCAGAAATAGAGACGGGAGGGGAGGGGATGGTTTTGAAGGGAAGGGCTACCCTTCAAATTGGGGTGTAGTGGTTGGTGGGTAACTCCATTCATTTTTGTGTCTTGGCTCCCCTTCCCTTATCTCCCCTTTTCTGAATAGCATCTTGATACCAGTACCAGTTAGTCCGTTATCTTCTCAACAGCGGTTTATAGTTTGTACATGCACCAGGCAGTTCTGACGTATATTCCTGATAGCTGACATTTCTTATGATTAATCTCTATTAATATAGGAACTCAAGCTGGCTCTACTGTGATTATGCCGAAATTTGTACTAAAGCCAAAGGCAACAACTGAGGACTCTTCAAAAAAAATGTGTTTGGATTCCACACAATATGACAAATCAGATCCCAAGCTTGAGAGTGAAAACAAGAAGCCTGTAGAAGAAAGTAGCAAGGTTGCACCAAATGGCCTCGAGACGCTTTGTGCCGCTTATGATTCTGACGAGAGTGAATAAATCAAGCAACTGTATATTTATGAGATTTTGATGTAACAGCATAATTTAATTGTATTTTAGTGGGGGGATGAGATAAGGCCAGCTTAATATTTTCTTATTAGTTGAATTTCTCGTCAAATGAAAAATCATTTGCGAGTGAGTATCGCACTAGGAATTTACAAGTTTTTTTTTTTTTTTTCATTTATGCATAGGCTGTAGGTTGTTGGCTACTTCTACTATACTGCTCTGCAATCATGAATATGTGGATTGAATTGAAACGCAACTAGAGTTTACACTTAAAATGGGTAAAAACTAAATGAACAAAATAGTATAATAGATATATAGGAATGAGGACTATAAAACATAAAGGCGATACATTAAGTCTGGTTATAATTATTTGAAGGGCAAATTAGTGATTTAATTAAGTATTATCATGTTTTCAGCATAGTAGTGAGTTTTTTTTTTGTGTGATTTCTCAGATCGGTAGCGTTTTGACTTTTGAGAAGGGGGAGAAGCTCGCTGACTGTAAGTTTCTGCGTTCTTGTTACTACTGTTCTCATAAGAAGTAGTGGTTTGAAATAGGTGAAATGATCGCTGATCATTTTGAGAAAGGGGAACTGTCAAAACATAGAGGAGGAAGAACTGAGGAAATGAATTGAAGCGGAGGGCAAAATAGGGTCTTCACCATGGGTAGATCAATTCTAGCCAAATACCTCAGTTTTTCTCTAGAATTGGACGTGAATTTCGCCCATTGAACTATTGCCAAATCAGATTCTCGTCCGCTTCTTTTTGTCGTACGAGTTTTGAGTGAAATCTAATTCTGATTCGCGTTTGAAATTCTGCGATTTCATTCCGATCAGAGTATAAATTAACACAAGTATCATTTCCCAGCATCTCTCTAGAAAGTCCCTTGAATCCATTCACACCGAAATAGAGTGAAAATAGAGCGTAATTAGCACTAGCGGAAAATTGACATTATCAAAATATCTAGAGAAATTCTAATATGACTTGCGAGCATGAACTACGAATACGCCTCAAAGTGATGCATCTTTCCATTAGCAGTTTCACTCGAGTTTCTTATTCAAACTTAAAACTAGGCAATGCTCTTCATTCACAGCGACATGGGTGAGGAAACTGACTTTATTTTTAAGATAAAATTAGAAGTCAGATCCTTTAACAAACGTGTACACCACTGTGTACAATCTATACAAATCTACAACTAAATAATCCTTAAAATAAATCAAATAAAAAACAACCATAAACAAACGATCTGACAGAAGAGAGAAGGGCAAAAAAATACTAGCCATTCTGGCTATCTCAGGACGGATGGTCATCATAACAAACTGGAGCCGCACCAACGAGCATACACAACTTGAAGTACCCCGTTGGAAGTGAAACTGGTAGAAGTGCACTTCTATATTCTGTATGCTGCCTCACAAATGCTTGATACTACAACAGAGAGGAATGCATATCATACTAGCCCTTCCTTTTTAAAACAGTTGGAACACCGTAACATACTGGAGCAGCCCCAGTTAGCATATTCAACTTGCACGCATCCCTCGCCTTGCCAATGCTTGATGATATCCGCCTGATCGCACACACCTTACACAACTTCCGATTGTTACCATGACCCCTCACTACCGTCTTCTTTCCCCTTCCTCTTGTTGGCAACTCGAGTAGAGCACAGGCTGAGCAACTTACAGGTGGTGTCTCTCCTTTGTCTTGCAGCCAAGAATTGACAACTGCCATGCTGAATCTGTCAATGTCTCTGTCAGTGATGTCCCACAAATTGGCAATCACTGCAGGAGACCCTGCAAAGAGGTATGAGAGAGGTGCACCTTGGGGTGCGTAACTCCCTTTACATGTGAGGACACCACTGCTACATCCCATCAGGAGAGCTGCAGCACAGATCTCTAGCTTTTCGATCTCATGTCTAGAGATGTATTGTGTCCCTGTGATGAGCATTCAAAGGGTAAAATTTTGTTAATTATGTTCAATTTTATGGAATTACAATTTCCTATATAATTGCATAAGTTAAGAGAATAGATCAGTGACTAACCACTTCCGTGACCAAAGTAAAAGAAAATATCATGATTCCTCAAGACCAAACCCAACTCTTCACTCGTTTGAGCGATTCTGGTTTTCCCCTGTTTAAAATTTGACAAAGGGTATCACGTCAAAAAGATGGAAATAACATAGCAAAAGTAGCTGACATAGCGGAAGTTATAACAATGGTGAAAGGTGCTGACAAAAGAAGGTTTTAGCTACCTCAAAGTTGAGACCTTCTAACCATGGCTTCAAGTCATCCTCAGTGTCCTTGAGATCTCCACTGGGGTTTAGTAAGTAATACGCATCAAAGGGATCGACCTTGGGAAAGTAGCAATTACCAAATAAGAGTTCTTCCTTTTCTTTCTCTTTGCACCTCTGGTAATTTCTATCCAGGGTCAGAAGGATGCTGCCTATTGATGGCATTCGGTATACCTCTTGCCTCCGCAAGCTAGGTAAACTCTCCCATGGCAACATCTGAATATTATTAACAGAAATGTTGTAAATGAAGTTAGAATAAACAAAAGCTGACTAAAGAATAGCTATTCAATGGGAAATAAGATTATATTACTGATTCAATTCCTGACCTGCACATAGGTATCCAGCACAAAAATCACTGGCTCTCTATTAACTGGCATGGGCCCACAGAATACATCTTCCAAAACTTTGATAATGGGCGCAGGTATTTCAGAACCTAAATCACGAGAAGTTGAGAAAGCCCTAAATCTATCTTTCCCATGAAGTCCTCCATAGCCAAAGGAGCCTCCATGTGAGATCAGTTGTGAAATGCATGCTTTGGCATCCACCAATGATTCGCTGCCACCCAGGATAGCTTTTACCAAACTAGGGTTTACCTGTAAGTTGGTCAGTAACTCTAGATGATCTACCATGGTAGGGATTACTGATTCTTTATTTTGATTGTTTGTTGGATATCCCCTCAGCAAGCAGCTCCAGGGACCAAACCATGATGCATCAATATTTCTGCCAAAGACAAAATACAGAAGTTAGTTCTAGGGATAAGAAATAAGAAAATAAATATCAAGAAAAAAAAGGAACATTGACAATCCTACCTAAGCAAGAAGCCAAGACGATTATTGATCTCAGTTCTCCATTCCCAATATTTTTGCTTGATAGTCTCATGGGATGACAAGAGATTTTCATTCATGAGCAACTTAAAAGATGGCGCGACATGGTCTAGCACAGTGTGGCCCCATGGGCATTGCCATTCTTTGGTTTGTTGTATGGTGCTCGTCTTTTTGCAAGTTTTTAGATCATGTTGCGCTGACAAAATGAATGCCATGGTAAAGTAAGCAGAAGACAACAGATCAACTATAAAGCAAGAAATGGGAAATGCTTGATTACCTTCTCTGATTTCATCAGCAGGTAGAAGCATGGTAATTGGTTGGTTTGTTGAGTCAATTTTTGAGAGCATAACCCATGCAGGACAGAAGGAGGGAAGAATCAGAGTTTCTTCAAGTAGAGCTGCCAGATCACCACCGATCATACTGATGCATATGATAGGAACATCAGGTAGGTTTTTGAAGAAGCATACCACATGCTCTTCAAGCTGGCTGATATTCTCAAAAGAAAATCTGAAAGGGAGGGACAAACGTTCACTAAGCATCCCCATTATCTTACTGACTCATTATATAGCTTGTGGCACCAATTTGTTTACAGGGATTGTTCAATTACTTTTTGATGATCAACATATTAGTACTCGCCAAATATTTTTTTTTCTAGCATGCAGCACATGCATGCGTAATCATACATAATTTCTCTCTATAAGCAAGCATAATTATAGCAGCTTTAAAATATAATAAGATAAAAGGACATAAGTTCATTATCCATTCCATTATCTTATTGAATCATCATATCAGTCTCAGAACCAGTTTGTTACAGGGTCTATTATTTATATTTTCATGATTACATATTATTACTTGTTCAAATCTCATCTTCTGGCATGTAACACATGCATATAATAATTATACCGGCTTAAGTGCACAATTATGAGTATTCAAGAAAGTTTTGTCCTTACAGTGTACGGTGCACTTCATATTGGCATGCACCCATTGAATGATAAAAGTTATTGATTGTAATCATAGGATTTGCAAGAAATAAGTTCCTGTTTAATTCTACTTTGTCACAAACAAGTACCTTAACAACTTGGAGTTATTGCTGCATGCCTCAACCATGGCTCCACCCTTGACCTGATAGCATGAAAATGGATAGTTTACTGAACAGAAATATTTTGGAAAAGAAACAACTGAAGAAGCAAAGAAACAGTGAGAATCTAACCTGTGGAGTAATTTTGTTCAATGCACATTGGTAAAGGGTGTCCAACGAAGTGCTGATAGAGGCTTGATGAAAATAAGAAGCCCAATGATTGAGTGAAAGATTTTTGTCCAGATGTAAAGGTAAAGGATCCGAGTGATCCACAGTTGAAAGTATCAAGGTAAGTGCAAGGAGCCTGCTCACCTGTAATGGGCCAGTCAAAATATTTAGTGCAGGATATATGAAAAAATTGGCAGACAAATAAATGCAAAAAGGCAAGCTAGTTGGACCTTTTGCAGAAGCAAGGGAAACTCTCGAGAAAATATAAAGGATTTCAACAACCAAGTCACCACATCTCGCATTTGAAAATTTCCAAGGGTACAACATGGATCCCTGCCCATTACAAATAAATTACCAATAAGTACAAACAAACCAACCCAGAAATAATGAAATACAAATTCAGGTTCCCAGATCAACTAACCCGTATTGATCAGAAAGACCTCTCTTTAACAAAAAGAGGCTCATGTTGTACAAAATCAGTGCACGATCAATAGAAAAAGCCCTCCATTGTTCATTTGCTATCAATTCCATAAGCTGATGCACAGGAGCTTCTGAGAAGCCAACTCCAGGAGATCTAGAAAACAGAAGAAATATGCACTTCCAATGTAGGCTATGTATCTCATGCACATTAGACTTCGCACACTGAGCCCCGAAGATTCTTGCTGTTCAAGAAACCAAATATGTCAATAATATAATATGTTAAATAAAAGAAAAAAATAGATATAAAATAGCCAGAGATAATCAAAAAGAAAAAATAATTTCAACTTATGAAATGGAAACAAACTAATGTGCCTGCATATATTCAAGAAAGGATGGTACATATGAAGTTTTCACGAACCCTTGATTATTTCTCTTTATGTCTGAAGTCGACATAAAGTAGAATAGTGTGCCAACTAAGTTATTTCATAATTCACACAAGAGTAGAAGAACATACTGATTTTAAGTCCCAACGAAAGAAGAAAACTACTGCGCCGAAACTCAACCCCAATAAGTAACAAATTTGTCAGATATCCGGAATCAAGAGCCCTATTCGTTAGACAGGCCCAACACATTCTTGTATAAGGTGCACTCTCTCCATTACATTTCGAGCTAGGTTTCTTTCGCATCTTTTTTAAATTATTGAATTCCATTGCAGGATCTTCTGTTTCAGTAATAGTGGATGTCTTGCATGACTTAGCCCTGGTTGTTCTTGTCAGCTTTTTGGCATCTAAATTAATCTTTTTCAAAATGCCGTTGCAATTTCTAGAAGCTTTCTTATAAACAGTTGATTGTGCTGGCTGCTCCAGAAACAGACAGAATTTGCACGTCGAATTCAGCTGGACTTTTGTTTCAGCTTCTTCCATTTTGATTAGTTCTAATTCATGATGATCAAGATTATCAAAAGCTGATTGATACTTGCACAAAGCATCTTCTAGGGTATGTAGAGACCTTTCTTGGGAGCCATTTTTGAAACGGCTATAATATAGGTCTCCCAACTGAAGATTAACTGTGGTTTCCAGAAATATCTTGCAGTTTTTACAAGAAAGTGTGAGTTTACTCTCCATAAGAAGCTTTTGGGCACTTTGGATTTCATTTTCAGCCATATCCCATAGTTGCCATTTGCGATATAGTTGACCTGAAACACAATTAAATTATTCTTTTTTGCAATAAAAAAGTAGATCTAGTGGAACTTGACTGCAATGACCTGTGGCAGTGATCATATAGTACTCACCTAATGACGATGCAAAAGTTATTTCAAAAGAATCCAACAGTTGGAGATGGGAGATAATTTTTCCTGTTCGGAACATAAATTCAGCTTCAGCACCATTGCCAATCAACCCATAGATACTTCCCACCTGAGAATAACAAAAATAAGACAACCATTCAAGTACAACTAGATGAATGGAACAACGAAGTACAAAGTAGCTTACCTGAAAAGTGCTTTCAAGGTAGCATCTGAGAATAATCCAAGGAGAGAGAAACGAATCTATGGTTGCGTCTGCTCTAGACAAATCAGGCCAAATCTCAATTGCTACCGAACCATGTGCTTCAACGTGTACATCACATGTTTTTTTATGAAAATATGTGAACTTCTTATGTAGGAACTTTGTGCGCAGATGGAAGGCCTCTTTTGCATAAGACAAAGCCTGAGAGAAAGGTCAAACAAAGAATTCAAGTGTTTTCTCATACAAACAAATATATATTGAGTAAATACAGGAAAACAATGTATGATTTACCTCAAAGAGTTTTCCTTCCGACAGAAACCTCTGGGATAAATCGTAGTACAAGTAACCAGCAATGTAAGACGAGCGGCTTGCTGATTTAGGCTGCAGACCCCATTAACGGAAGATCAGATTAACCAAAGCTAGAAAAAAATGTGAAATTAAAGAATAAATTCAGTTTGGCACTGTGTTTACATCAGAAATAAGAGAAGATGCTATTTGTTTAATTTCCATGGTTCCAATTTTGCACTGCAATGATTCTTCAAAGCCTTCTTCATTCACTTCTGGGAAAACTAGGCAATTCACCAGCAAGCTCTGAGCGAACATGCTTAGGGATGGCTTATGGCCCTCTAAACAATTGGCCCAAAACTCCGTAAGATGAGCACTGGCATCACAGTTTTGTAGTGCATCAGAAATAAGCTCCACATCCATCTGGACACCACAGTTGGTATGTCCAAGTCGTCTGTCACTAAATAGCAAGGCAAATAATTTCTCAATTGGGATGCTTTCACGTTTGAATGTCTTTGCCATCAACTTGCATATGCAAGAGTGATGCTTGTAATAACCCTGACAAAAACATAATAAACAAAGAAAATGTTGTGAACCATGATATTGTATGCTTGAACAGGGAAATTTTCCACCTTAGTGGATGAAAAAGAGATTTTTTTTGAAAAAAAGGAGTAAAATGTTCCACCTTAATGGATAATAGATCAATCAAAGAACAAAGCATTGGAAGCATGTCTGTCACCACCAGACCAAAACCATCACCACAAGTGTAGTGCTCAATATCTATGCTTTGCCACAAATCAAGAGCAGAATCGATATCTCTCATGATCTCCTATATCACATAAAAGTTTTCCATTATGTCTCTAATTGAAAAAAGGATCAAAAGCCCATAAAGTGTGGAACATATCAGTTGTCATAGTTGTAACAATGGCAACGGTGCCATTGGTCGCTGATAGTGGGATGCACTCAATAATAAAATCACCCTGAATCTAATCACAGCCATTTAATTCAATCCGATGGCCGAAATTCTGTACCATAGTTTCCTTGCCATACATTTTATGGCAGCGGATACAGATCCCATAAAGTATGATCGAGCTTTAGATGATCAAGTTTGCAGGCTGCAAAATGAGCAATTCTTTCTTACCTTATAGTCAAGTTTACATTCTTGGGCACACTGTGCATGCAAACAATGGGCGATTGCCAGTTGATGGTCTAACAAAGCTTTACCTCTACAAGAATCTGATTTTGCATCTCCCTATTGTATACAAATAATTCCACAGGTCAGGATAATATTTTAAAAAAAGGACAGGAAACAAGTAAAAATGGGATCTTTCTGGCTTCATTCCTTCACTGTCTCAAAAGAAATATTCTAATTGTAAGGGAAAGAAACAAGTAACTCACGAGTAAAGAAATCACTTGAGAGAGGCAATTTAGAGAACCTTTCAAGCCATCACCTCCACTAGCTCGTAGGGCTCTTGCTTTTGCAATCAGAACTCTTGATCTTTCCAGAAAAGAATCCTTTTTACTGTATATCTCCTCTAAAAGAACTTTAATGATCTTTTCTTGCATAATTTTGCATAAATCCGGGTATCGATTTTCCAATTGTTGATATGCCAGGAGCTCCTACAATAGTAGTAAGATATATAGTTACTCTGTCATAACAAGTTTTTAGGTTAAAAGTAACGAGGCATTAAATTTGAAAGAAAAACAGCAGTAACCTTTTCTATAATTCTTCCCAGAGACATTGAATATTTTTTTGGGTCCATTTTCTTCTTAAGCAATTGGTACAGTAAAGGAACATTATATTTCTTGTCAGCGTCATTGCATTCTTTGCACAACACCTACAAGTTTAAAGAGAGATCAGTAATCACTACTATCTAGAAAAACAGAAATGGGTTCTTTCTACAAGCATGTTAGATATGAACCTTAACCCATTCTTTGACCAAGGGAAAAGAATTGCATTGGACCCTGTGCAAATTATCAACAAGGGCAATCTCAAACAAGGTGCAAACAGTGATATCAGCAATACTGGTGATGTCGTGCGGATGGCAGTCATGGAAAAGAAAGATGATACACCCAACTCTTTTATACACATCTGATATTGTTTCCTCGATAATGTTCAGCCTATCATTTGATATATCCTTTGACTTCGCAGATTGGTTATGGCAAATTCGCCTCATGTTTTCCAACACAGCTTTACAATACAGATCCAGCACTACTGCCACTGGCGCCTATAAAAGGAAGTAAAAGAGAAATCATCACTCAAAATATCATGTCTAATATAAGTGACAAAAGAAATGTCACATTATCGTTCAAGATATTGTTCACCTTGTCATTGAGTTTTTTAACCTTACAAATAGTACTACAGAAACTTAGATTTCAGACGCTCAAGCAAAACATAAAAGAGTATTTTTAATGCCTGTGTTACACAGCTTCGAATCTGGTACAATGCTTGCCCTGTATTAGAAAGCGAGTGAACAAAATACTTGAGCTCTGCAGGTGAGACCCACTTGCTTGACAGGACTATGCTGATGAAGTCACAACACTTCTGAATTAGAAAAAGGAAAGACTTTAGCAATAGATAAAACAGACAATTTCACAACTGACAGTTCATCAAAGCAAAGTTGCATTCATCACAAGCTGATTGCAAAAGTGACAGTTAGTTGACATTACAGATTTGCGGGAACCAATACACAAATTTCTGGCTCTATGATGCGGAACCTGTATGATGACCTCTGATTTGACTTTGAACTGATATGGAATATGGGATAAGAAATCATAATTATAATCACCTCATATGGCATGTCAGAGAAGAAGCAAATTCTGAACCCAGATACTAATGACTCCAGCAGCAGTTTACGTTTTCTGTCTGTTCTTTCTTCATCAACTTCATTGTTCCTGGTAATAGCACTGTCGGATACAAGGAACAGCATTAGTAATAAAGATTAAAAAAATCAGATATTGCTCTAAAGATGTCTATTACATCTAATATAAGGTAGGTTTAATACATCTATTGTTGATTAGTATAATGATGCCAAATCAGACAATTGCACTACTTAGCAGTATACAACCTGCACTGGTCCCGACATACTCTTGACCAAGGAAAGCAATTACAACATCCAGGGTTCAACACGACTCGAATGGTGATTTATCTTAACAGTATTGACTATTGAGTGGTACACAACTGAGATAGACATTTGGTGAAACTCAAGTGAAAAAAAAAAGACAAAGGAAATGCCAAACTGACAAATTAAACATGCAAAATATAATAATAAAAATCGAACGGGCATCATACACCATGCAATGGGAACTGCATTTGGGGATTAGATGTAAATCTAGGAATAGGGCAACTTTGTATAGTATCTAAAAACTAATTTTTACACCAGTTTCATCCCCCCCCCCCTTATTTTTTCTCCTTCTTCTTCTTCTTCTTCTTGTAACATACCTATGTAACTCTTCTTAATTTTCATTAATAAAATACAATAGTAGGTTGTTGCCTGCCACTTCAAACAAATAATAATAAAAAGGCAAATTGAGAGAGGAAAAAGTATGACTGAGAACTTGGCTCCTAAAAACTACAGTTAATACATATAGAAAAGTAAAACAGTACCCATGATCTTACCTAAATGCATCGATAACACAACTGCAGAAAACCTGTAGCACTGTAGAAATGTTGCTCCAATTAGAAGAACCAGAGAAACCTTTTCCCTCATAACAAAAGTGCTTCCATCCAGCCTTTGCACAAGGTAATAGCACCTTACACAAAAACTCGAGCGCATCCAAATATGGGAAGAATAAGCCTGAAATATTTCTGTCTCCCTGTTTCTCTGAAAAATAACCTGATAGTGTTTCTATTGATGCTATTAAGCTTTGAAGTTCTTTTTGGCTGTCAAGGATTGTAGCATAGAAAGAAATAGGAGTATTGTCGCCACTTTGGCTGAATGGAATGGTAGATTTTAAGTACAAAGCAGCAGAGTAGAGAGAGAGAATCAAGCCAACAGGAGAACAAAGCTGAAAAGAAGCAAAAGTTTGTTTTTCTGTTCAACAAAAATGTAATATAGCATACACTTACAAATGCTATCTATCTCAGAAAATAGCAATACCTTGTCAAACTTCTCTACATGAGGACTAAGATCGTCAAAAGCAAGTTTACAGATGTTTGGTTGTGCATCAAATAAAATATCAGAAGCAGATGATACAAAGTCAAGAAACTCTTTCGCGCCCTTTGCAAATTGATCCTGACAAAGTGGACATTAAAGCAATAAAAAGAAAAATTATGATCAAGATAGAAGCATGGACGTAACAAGAATACAATGATTCAATACAATCGAAGAGGCCTTTAACAGAATTTCAATATAAAAATTACAATCCATTCATCTACAAATAGGCAAATAGGGAAATACCAATTTAGTGTTGATGCTATGCTGTATTAGGAAAACATCTTAAAATTTTTATAGGCTGCTGCAAGTATTTTCTTTGGGTTGTATCATAATTACTCTCCCTCTCTCCTATGACTGTAATCTCTCTTCTTATTTTTATTAATAAAAATCATAGTATGCCCTTCACCTGCTACTTCAAAAAAAAATTACAATCCATTCATCTACAGAAGATGTTCCTTTTGCACTGAATTTTTAAGCAATTAAAAGAAGCACAGTGTACCTTGCATTCGCGTAGTGATAGCTCTAGGGTTATTCTCAGCACATCAAGGACGACTGAAGGACCATCATCACAATTTAGGTCAATGCGAGAGATCTTGGTAGCACTCTGAAACCAGTATTAAATGATGGAGTTCATCAAACCACAAATACCAGAGACAGGGCCAAAGAATGCCAGGCTATAGTAACATCTCATACTATTTAACAATGATGTAATGGTACCAACCCAGATTTGCACGTGTTCTTTTCAGGACCACCAAAATTGCCATATCAGAAATTTAAAATCCGGAGAAGTTGAATTCAATTTACAAATTGGTACAGATTCTACTTAGGCCAATATCTCCTAGCATCATCAAACTGGTATAGTATCATGATGAATGCAAATATTTCAAGAAAGTGGCCATGACAAAAGTTAACTTATATACTTACAACTGTCAACCGATTAAAAGAGCAGCTTGCACACTCCTCTAAAACAGTTGCACAAAATCTACTGACAAGATCACGGCCAAATAATCTGCACTCGCTGGTGACAAAAGCTGCGCATGTGTACAAAGGTCTCAAAAACCTTAAGCGGTTCCTTTTAGAAGCCTCATGATCCAATAAGCTACATGAGATACCATTTCTGAGTTAAAAATAGAAATAGGAAAGTAATTCAATTTTTATGTGATACACATATGCAAGATTCAGTTTGGCACATAAATCAAAAATATACCAAAGCAGGGATAATTGGCATAGATCATGGCATCTGTTTTTTTCTAATATATTAAGACAGTCAGTACAAGCAAAGAACTCTATTACTATCTATGAAGTTTAAGAAATATCATCCAGTAACCAAGAACAAGAAGGTCCAAAAGGTCAAAAATGACTTAATGACCTTAAATAAGATGAAAATAGAAAAGGAAAAAAAAATTGTTTGCTCAGTTCAGTAATCTCAGTTACCAACACCAGACCAGATCAGGCCAGGCCAGAATGTTTTATTGCTATTTTCAAAACGATAAAGAGCAGTAATTTTTGGGGATAAACTACTTTACCGAATCCAAGGCTGAACTTGTTCAACAAGCGCCAAAATCCTCATATAAGCCTCTGGCCTCTTTGATTTGCTGTTAAATGCGCAATCACAGAGAGAAGCAATTATATCTATTACCAATGTAGTAATCCCTGTATGATCACCATCAACAACTTGTGGATCAGGCAACAAAGTCTGTGGTTCAGCAACTGTGCCTTTCCCTTTCCTGGATCCAGAAACCTTTCCATCTGGAACAAGAGCAGACACGAGGTCTTCTAGAAGCACAACCGCCTCAAACTCAGCTTTTTCGTACTTCCCAGTAGCCACCAAGCGCCGCAGAAAGACGCCTCTATGCAAATGCAGCATGTAGGGTTCTCCATCAAGAACAGGCAGCAGGCAACCCAAGCAATCGAGTATGAGCGCGTAGATTCCCAGGAGCTCATTATCTCGCTCCTCAATTCGATCTCCATTAGAAGTTTCACGGACGAGAGTGGGGAGGAGGCTAAGTGCCTTACAGATGAAAGATAGAAACCTTTTAGCAAGGGGTCGGACAATTGCCGAGGATTGTGAAGTCTTCCTTCTAGGAGTGGGTTTTTTCTTAATGGAAGGATCACGGAAATCTAGAGCGACTAGATCGGAAAACGGCTGGAGGTAAGAAGAGAATCGAGAGTAGAGGCCACGGTAGTCGGCGCCTTGCTGAAGGCTCGCGAGAAGAGAAGAGGCAGTGGCATCCATTTTGGCATGCGAAGATCAGAGGAAGATCGAGGTTTTAGAGGTAGGGTTAGAGAGAGAGAAGGCCGAAGCCAAGCCCAAGGGAGATGGGATTGGAAGCTCGACACACGACAGAGGAGGAGGGTTTTAAAATTTGAAATGAAGGGATGAGATCCAGTTTCGTCGAGTATGTTTCAACGGGTCGGCCACAGGTTTCCTTAACAGATTTTTTTTATTTTAGTAAATAAAACAAATAAATATAGCAAACTAGCCATCTCTCCAGAAATAGCCAGACCCGAGTTTGAAACTCGGGTCCGGGTTTTTTTTTTTTTTTTTTTTTACACAGAAACGAAAAAAAAAAAATCCCTGGACCCGAGTTTCAAACTCGGGTCAGGGTAAATTCTTTTTTTTTTTTTTTCGTTTGTGTGTTATATTAAAAATAAAACACAACAGTCAGTAGATTGATCTAAAATATCACAACAAAAATTAAAATAAAAATTTATAAAGCCAAATATAAGCACGATTAATACATTGTTCTAAAATAGCGTCAAACAAATTGAAATATTACAACAATAATTAAAATTCAATTGTTCTGGTAAATATAACAACAAAAAACATAAACACACTGGTAATCTAAATCATGCTCTGTTGGAATGAGCTCGACCTCGAGTTGGCAGCCTGTTAATACGACCCTCCATTTCATCCATAACCATTGGAATGCGTATCTTCCTTCTCCTTCCTTTGTTGATTTTTGCTGGATCTGGCCTTGATGATCGGACCATTGTAAATTGGCCAATCTCGTTTATTGCAGACCATGTGTTAATGTAGTACTGTATGGTATAATATGGACTAACGTACTGAGTGTAATCCAACCTTCTGAATGAACAAACAGCAAGCAAGTGATCGCATGGGATGCCGGTCAATTGCGGTTTCTGACACCAACAATTACCAATTCCCGTCATGGCTAATTCAACCTCATATTTCATTTCACCCATTTGTCCCTATTATTTCAAATAGAAATAATAAATTATTGCTTAAATTTTAAAATTAAATAAAAATTATATAAGCATAGAATATTACCGTCTCGATAAGGCCATTTCTGTTGTAAACATTGTAGTTGTTGATACCCCAATCCAGTGGTATGACATCGTAAGTTCTCCCCTTATCACCGCGATGTTTTATCATTTCGGTGACCTTTTGGGAGAATACCAGACCTTGGGTTTCCCAAGCTGCTGCAATTTGTCGACGCTGATAAAACCACTCAACACATTTGTGCCACGTGTTCTCGACGATAGCACATATCGGAAGTTGTCTGGCGATCCTGAATACATTGTTCAGTGATTCTGAACCGTTGCTTGTCATTATTCCCCACCGATTGAGACCCCCGTCTAGATGTTGTGCCCATCTTTCTTGATGCAATGCGGCCACTTGATCTGGGGTTAACTCCTCATAATGGAATTCCTCCGCTGACACTTCCTCACCGGTCTAATACTGTTATTTTTTTTTGTATATTCCAGTTTGAAGCTCTTGCAACAGTAACAATGACGATTTTGAAGAAATAGTTAGCTGAAAGAAGATGAAAAAGAAATGTACTGGGTGTGCTATATAATAGCATGATGCTGGGACCATTCTAATTGATGGGCAAAAAAATAGTTAGCTCTTGTTGTGATATTTTAGATCAATCTACTGACTGTTGTGTTTTATTTTTAATATAACACACAAACGTAAAAAAAAAATAAAAAAATAATTTACCCGGACCCGAGTTTGAAACTCGGGTCCAAGGAATTTTTTTTTTTTCGTTTCTGTGTAAAAAAAAAAAAAAAAAAACCGGACCCGAGTTTCAAACTCGGATCTGGCTATTTCTGCAAAACCGAGGAGAGAGATGGCTAGTTTGCTATATTTATTTGTTTTATTTACTAAAATAAAAAAAATTTGTTTCCTTAATGCGGTCCGTAGTCTGAAATGAACGGACGGATTTGAATCAGATTTCATTTCACTAGTTAATCCGATCCCTCTGATTTGTTACTAAATCGAACTGAGAGAAATAGAATACACAGTCCGATTAGATAAAAATTGTCCATAGCCATACGTAGAGGTGGTAATCGGACGGGTCGGGTCGGGGTCGGATTTGGATCGGACGGGTCGGGTCAGCTTGATTTTCTGAAAGAAATTAGATCGGGTCGGGTCAGGTCAGGTCAATTTACATATTGTGTTTTTTCAGATTTTTTATGGATTTCGATTGAATTGTAGGTCCTTTCATCTTAGATCAGGTTGGATTCAGATCAATTTAATTTTTTTTTTTAAATCAGATTAGAACAAATTCAAATTCAGATGAGTATCGAATAGATTTCTTGGATCGAATCGGATTTTACCACCTCTACCCATGGACAATGTTATTAGCAGTTTAACTTTACAAGTTTTTAAGAAGTTTTTGTTAATTGTAATTGCATATCACAATTCAATTTAAACCCCAACTTATATAAACGTCAGTGTAAAATTTATATAGTTGTTGAAAATAAATGTATTATGTAGCTGATTATCGGACAAATAAATATGGACTCATATTTCTAAATTAAAAAAATAACTATAATAATGAGACATAACAATATAAAACAAATATTATTGAAAGAAAATCAAACTGTGCAGATATTCAAGCTCGAAGCTGAGTGAATATTGAACGGGCCTTATTTCAGGTTGCGCCGGACTATACTTGAAGAGGGACCTGATTGCGATTGGAGCCAGCTCATCAACCATCTTGCACAAGTTCAAAACAGAATAGCAGAGCTTTATCATCTCTAAAAGTATCTATGTATATATATATATATATATATATATATATATAGTGTTAAACTATTATGAAAACATTTGCATTTCGAGTTCAAGTACATACGGCTTAAATTTTATTGTAACACCTTTGAAATTTAAAATTATCATTCTCATTAAATTCTTGATATCAAAATACCGGGATACAAAAATTTGTAACTCATGTAATTGATAAGTAAATAGTATAAGTTACATTGAGAATTATGGCAACATATAGTTCTAAAATACGATAATTTAAACGTTTGTATAAATTATAATAAAATCACATTTTATTTTATTTCCAATTAGTTTGCTATAAAAATATTGTCAAATAATATTAAACAAAATCAATATAATTTCCCACAACACAAAACATGTATTGTTATTGCTAACTAGTGTTATTTTATGCGTCATCTTTATTTATTATGTAAGTCAATTCTACTTCACCTAATTATCATACCTTGTTTTATCATATTATGACTTATGAAGAGCTTGTATGTGTTTTCATAAGCATTTTGGCCGAAAATTTTTATGGGTTAATTTTTTTAGTAATAATAGGAGTCTAGCTATTCAATTTTTAATTGCATGAGATTTTGAAATTTGACCGATAAAGCACTTAAAAATATAAAAAAATGCTTGCACAAGTACATTAATCAAACTTCATTTATGTAGTAATGCTTAAAAGTTGTACTGAGTGAATTAACTTTGATTTCGTTTTAATTTTGCTGAGACTTGTTAAAACGAAAGATAAAGTTTAAGATATGAATCAAAAGGGTTCTAATTTTTCTGCTGGTGTCGCGCAGCTTAAAAATGAGCGAATTTATATTTTAACATGCAGTTCATTAATAAATTCCAAATTCTTTAGTAGGTAATTAATATTTCAACTTTACAAAAGAACATGCTTCAATTATGCAAAAGGTGTCTCTCTCAAGTAAAATTTTTAAATGTGAATTTCGTACATACGAAAGATCACTGCATACTACATGAGAGTGTGGTGGCTACATATACAGATTTTTATATGAATGTATATACGTGATTTTTTTATTTTAAGTAAAGAATATAATAAAAAAAACAATCAACTATAACACAAATATGTTATTTGTCTAGCGGTAAAATGAACAAACATTAAACATAACTTTCGGTTTTGAATTCAATTGAAAGTCAATTAAATATTTTATTTTTTAAATTTGTGTCCGTATACATATAGAAACGCATGGAATCGCATGGAATATATGTACGTTGATGCCTGATACCTCTTGTCCATAGAACAATCCAATTAAATCATTGCTTCTTTACTAACATGGATGCGAGCCAACAGGCAAATTACCCCAAAAAGAAAAATAATACATGAATTATCAACATTTGGAAATCGCATATATGAAGTATAAGTATTTGGTCCCAATTGTGATGCAAGCACGCGGTGGCCAGTGACGGAGAAAAAAAGATTAGCAGAAGTGTCAACTTCAAAGAAAAAATATTTGTTTGTCTTTTGTAACTTTTTAAATAGCGTTTCGGTATATATTATTTTTGTAGTAGTATCTTGTTTGTGCGTTGTTATGATGATATCTTTAAAAAAATATAAAAAATAAGGAAATAAAAATAATTTAGTAATTAATGTAAATTTCAATCATGAATACATAATTAATGTAAAATAAATATAAATTGAGAGAAAAGTTAATATTCAGCATTTAAAAAAAGTTAAAATTCATAATTAATAATAATCTAAGAAAAAAAGAAAACAAAATAGAATAATTATACTCTTAAATTATGTAGCATTTCGTGTAACAAACAAAATTGAGAGAAAATTCTAACTTAAACACAAATGGTCATAGAGATAGTAACATTATTTGATGAATGACTCAATCCGATGAGTGATATTAGCTTTAAAAATTCAACAAAAAATCTGAACTGTTACAGAATTAGAACACATATGTATTTAATAAGGAGTAGAGATAGATATATTTTTTTTTAAATTTATGTGATTCGGTTGAAAAATATGAGATCAAATATCGTTTGTACTAAACAAGTATTTTTTTTTACTTAATCTACAAAAGCGATGAAAGTGGAGCACAAGGTTTGTACTTTATTACAGTGCCAGTATAAAAATCTAATCACATGAGGGGTTAATTAACATTTAATCTATCTTTTATTTTCAATGTACAATGTATAAAGCAACAAGCAGAGCCGGAGTGGAATGCGTGCACTACAAAACCGAGGTCTAACGCCTACAGTGGAGGACATTTGTTTCATCAAGCCCAATATTTTCAAAATAAAATGAATTCCAATTAGTCCATTAGTTAGCTCCTCTCTCTGTCCAATTATTTATATATATATACGTTTAGTGCACATAACCACCAAATTTTATACTTTTCCCTTTTTTGGGTAACCACGTCCCTCTCACAACACATCACATAGGCCAAATCCACTTTTCAATTTTTCATTATCAAATTATACTAGGTATTTTGTAAATTTTTCACAACACAACACATCACATAGTAAACATTTGTTGGAGGTGTTTTCTAAATTGTATTAGGTATTTAGATAATGCGTTATCTCTTTTTACAGCTTTTCCTAAACGCAGCATGAGGAGCGAAGCAAATTGGAAAGTCACGTGCACATCGAGATTCGTGCAGGGCATCCATCAAACAATCATTACTGATCCGACGGTCTAGATTGGTGGAGAGAAGTGCGCTTGGCGCTCTCAGCCTTGCAGAGGTTAAGTGGTCCACTGGTCCCCCATTTAATTAAAGAAAGATGGGAAAAAGACAGAAAAAGGTTGTTAAGAGTACCAACTGCTGCTGAAACCCTTGGATTCCACATTTCCACTATGACTATTCTTACATTACAAAAATAATACATTAATGTGAAGTTCTTCCTAAAGGGGAAACTTCCAAATTATCAATGGAGGGATTTACTTTTCCCTGAATAAAGAAAAACAAATTTTGCTTTTTGTGTATACATAAATGCAAAATGCATGCGTCTGGATGGATTCCCAAATTTATATTGCATGAATAAAAAATTTAAATGCTGCCTCAACACTCAAAAGCACACACAAAGCTCTTCAAATGTGAAGAAGAAAAAAAAAATAGAAAAGAAGAAGGGAGCTAAATTAAATCTAAATAAGCAAAAACCAAATTCAATCAAACTCAGCTCCATTACTTATTTCCTGTGCAATAACATCTGCATCTGCATCTCTATATTCCGTATCATCAATTCATCATCATCATCATCATCATCTATATTTATAAATTCAAAATCTCGGGCAGCAAACAAAAATATCAAAATGAAGGAACTGATCAAAGACCAACGTTTAATGTAGAAATTAAAAGACCAACATCAAAATATTAAATCAAGTATGTATCTCATCATCTACATTCCCAAATTTCTCTTCCATTTCTTGCCTTCCCTTTCTCTTCCCTTTCTCCTTGATGGAATTAATTTTTTCAAGTTTGAGGCCATCTCTAAACCGCTTGATAAACAAATCAGCTTTATCATTTACATCTGGGCTTGCGCAAAAGACCGCCGGGCTGCTATTTTTCGGCTCTTCATCTCCTCTACAATCAGAGTCATTTTTACGAATAGGTGGCGGGGATGGTGGAGGCGGTGGCAATGGAGACCGAGGCGGCAAGGGGTAGTTCACATAAGGTGAAAGGTTTGATCTTTCCCTTCTCTTGTACTCAAAAAGCTCTGTATGTTCAATTCTTTGATAACCCGATGGAGCAATTTGATCCATCCTCAACCGATGTGACCCTTGATGTGGAGGTGGTGGCGGTGGTGCTGGTGGGTTAGAAATGGTATTAACAGTAGAACGAGAGCTAGAATATGTAGATGTTGATAGGGAATGTATTCTTCGACTCTTACTTCCCCCTTTCTTGTTAGAAAAAAGTTGGTGAAAGATCGATGCCGGTGGAGGCGGTGGTGGTGGCGGCGGTGCTGATGGTGGTGCTGTACTAGGATTACTACTATTACTCTCAGTTACTGAGTTGGCATTGGGATTAGACTCAATGGAGGGCTCATGTTTCTCTTTTCTCTTTGATTTGTTTCCTTTCTTTTTCTTCTGATAGAATAGAGCAATTGCTGAGGCGAGATCCTTCGTTCCACCTCCACTACCACTCCTCTTGTGCTTCCTACACTCCTCAGCTGCCTTAGTCTCCGTCGGCGGAGGCGGAGGAGGAGGTGGCGGCGGTGGAGGTGCCACTTCCACCGGCAATGGAGTCTTCTCAACCACATTTTCTTCCAAGTTTGTATCATTCTCAAACCCTTCGATTTTGGGAAGAGCCTCTGAGCTCTTTGCTCTCCTCGCCACTGCCTCTGGAGCTTTCTCAACTTCTTCAGCTTTTGCTTCTTCTTCAATCTCGTTCATTTTTGGAAAGTCCTCCAAGCTCTTTCTTCTCCTTCTCTCAACCATTGGCCGCTTCTCGACATTCTCTTCTACTGCTTCTACTTCTACTTCTACTTTTTGGAAATTCGTATCTTTCTCCACCCCTTCTATAGAAGGGAACCTCTCAAGACTTCTCCTTCGTCGCCTTCCCGCCACAACCTTGGGTTCATTCTCCACTTCCTCCCATTTTGGCAGTGCCTCTAAGCTCCTCCTCCGCCTCCTCACCATCTTTGCTTCTCTTCCTTCCCTTTCCTCCTCATAAATTGTACCACTTTCCATCTTTCCTTCTTTAAAATTGGTTTCATTCTCCACCTGTTCCATTTGAGGAAACCTCTCGGTATCTACTGATATAGTCCTGCATTCCCTCTCATCCTCACTTAAACCAGGGACCTGATATGGCTGTACCGGACGCCTAGTCCGGTACAATTCCCCATCATCAAAGAACCGCCAACTGTCCGGCACTCTGTTCTGGCCCCACATACCAGTCTCCATTCTCAGATCTGGGTAAGAAATGCTGTTCCTCATCCGCCTCATCCCAGCCATCTGATTTGCCTCTCCCATTGGATTCGAGTATCCAGTCCATTCATTCCTGGGCTGCTTATAGGATCTCGATTCCTGTCCCGATCCCTCGCCTAATCGACCGAGAACACCACATGCAATCGCAAATACAACAAGGCAGAGGTTTAACATATCCCATCCGCTCTTGATAGAGAGGTTAAAGCGACCACTTTTGAAGGGGGAGAGAGAACAGAGGGGAGGAATAACAAAACGACGATGGAGAGCACGAGCACGATAATCCATGGTCTTATTCCAGATTGCACCGAACTGGAACTGGAATAAGGGGAGGAAGGAGTAGAAGGGTTTGAGGCATTGCTAGAACTACTAGCCCAGAAAGGGGGAGAATGCCCTGGTTCCCTCACTTCCATTTTTTTCTGATTTTCTGACAAAAAAATAACAAGAGAGAGAGCTGGAGAGATGGAGAGGAGAGATAAAGCTGTAGAGGCGTGGGGCGTGGCTAGCTTTGAACTTTCAATACTGTGTTTGTTTCTCTCTCTCTCTCTCTCTCTCACTCTCTTGTATAAAAAGAGTCGCTTGGGTAGGTTGGTTGGGTGGGGTTATGATTTAATTAACTCGGATCCCCTGCAATCATACCTCGTAGCGAAATAATGTGTCCTGTATCTGACATGTATTCTATCCTGGAAGGCCACAGCTACGTCTTGTGTTCTGTGGGGCCCCTTCTCAGTGGAAGTGTTACACAGATTACTACTCTGTTACCGGCTTTCGCTGATTTGGTCATAGGCATGTAGGGTTTTGTAGGGGGTTTAAATAAAGTGACAGTATAATAATTGACGGGTCAATTAAAAAGTGAAACAATAGGAAGTAGTTGTAAAGAATTCTTAAGTGAAAGTAATTGTTGAATAATTATAGACACGGTTTTAGCTCATTCTTGCTGTTTAATGCACCATAATAATTGTTGTGTTCATGTGATTTGATTATCGTGTACTATGAATTGATGATAGGTGGCACCAATTTTGCGCTTCTCGGTTGGTGGAAATTTGTATAATTAAACTACAACTAATTAAGGCTTATTTTGTATTTTTTAAGAAAATATTTGTTGAAAGTGCAGAAGGGATGAAAAAAACAAAAACCTAAGTGAGAGTTAAACGTTTTAAATCAGGATTCGTGAACTGAAAACTGATATCAGTGTAAATAATCGTGTTAAAATTCATATATAAGGAAAATGAATTACATTTTAGGGTTCTGTTATTTCGATTGAGGTTGTTGTATTGGTTTCGAATGGTTCGGATGATTTTTTTTTCTCTCTTCATTTTTTTTTCTTTCGCTCTCTTTTCAAGATAACAGAAATCGTTCATCTCAAATTTAATAATTTCGACTAAAATAACAGAGTCTTGTTATCCGAAATTCGGATAAATTTCAATCCTATTTTTCAACTTGTGGAGCGTTGCCGAGAATAAAAAAAAATCTTAGATCGCAAAAAGAAAATTTTTTTTGCATATAATCTTTCTATAAGTTATATGATAAATTTTCAGCTCTGCATTTCTGAAAACAACATTAATTATTATGTTCACAATCCGTCTATTTACTAATTACTTGCAACAAACCTATACAGAGAGTAAATTGGAGAATGTGACACATTTCACGTGACATCCCTTTCAAGGAGAAATCAAACAGCTATTGGTTTCTGTTTTCTTCCTATTATTTATTTTTTATTAGAAAAGGAAAAATGGATCTGGGTATATGGCAGTTTTTTCGCTTACTTCATCACACAAGTCATTTTGCTCACACATTTTGTGAACAGCTAAGAACTTTACCTCTAAGAAACAAAATGGGCCCCACAATGGGAGAAAATGCTACTCCATGTCAAAGCATTTCACCTGTTCCATTTTAGATGTCTTTTATTTTTGGTTTTCCTCATATGTATGTCCTAAAATCATGAACTTGAATTGATTCTTAGTGATCAAAATTATCTGTTAATGGTGATTTTGTCATTCCATTGCTTGATAAACCAATATTTGCGCCATGTTTTGGCATTATTATAATTTGTTATTTTTTTAAAAGACTCACCTCCATATTTATTTCTCAAGTCAAGGCATTTATTGTTTGAAAGCACTGTTTTATCCATTGGTTGACATGATACATTCCAACTTGATGTTAATATTATACCCAGAGAAGAAGCCTGTCTATTCGGAAACAGCGCATAATATACTCGTTTCAAACGTGATTTATCCTGAAAATATGATCATGTGGTACCTCTGGTTGTAGCAAACCACTTGTAGTTCACTTAATTAATTATAATATAAATTTGAATTATATTAAATTCAACGCCTACAAGTTGTAATATTGTAATATAATCACCTGCTAACTAATATCATTGCATGGTCGTAAACTCATGATGATGGCCTGAAGGCCCAACTCAGCAGCGGATACAATTGGGGACAGCTGTTACATCAAATTTTAGATATTTTCAACAGTTTTAATCTTTGACTAGTAAATTAAATGGCAGTTCATATTTTGCGTATGAATGCATCATGTGTTGCGTTGAAGAGAATAAGAACCTGAGAACTTAGTTGTTCAGCTTCATGAAAAATATGTCTCGATTAGACGCTCATGTAACACTCGTGACATACTTTGGGTACTTTTAGGATTTTGTATCGATTAGTCCTTTTTTTTTAATTTTGTTTGAGATAAAATAATAATAATAATAATCAAGTCTCTGAACTTTAAGGGTGTGTTTGGATGGTGTAGAATAGCACTTTTCTGGAAATAGTAATACTGTTTTCGGGTTAGCAATCATCCAAACACAAAATTGAAATCGAAAATAGTAGCAGAACAGTGCTAATCCGCTAACACATAAAAAACATTGGGTTAGCGGATTAGCGTCCATGAGGGTAGTGAAAATAATAAGAATTTTTTTTATATTAGTATGAAGTAGTATTAGATAATAATTATTATTAAATAAAATACTAAAAAATAATTAATTATTTTAACTATTCTCTTCACTGTTCTCAAATTACCATTCAAACAATATTTTACTAACCCAAAATAGTAAAAAATAACATTGTTCTCATATTTCTCGAGATATCACTAACCTCACACTATTCTCAATTACTAACCCAAACAGTGCTATTCTTTCGCTAATCCTTTCACCATCCAAACATGTTCAATATTATTTCTTTTTCAATTTCCAATCATTAACAATAGCTGTATTTCCAAAACATCACCGGCGCACGAAATTGTCAAAATTTTCAGTCATACAATGATGAGGAAATAGACTGTTGTGAGGTGGCTAATGATTGAAGTACACGCTTCCACACGATGGAGGTTTTTCTTGAATAAATGAAAACGAAATAATCTATATAATCAAGAAAAAAGGGTTATATTATATAATTGTTGTCAGGTGGCATACTGGAAATCTGGAATCCAACTGGCACAACACTTGGGTTTGGAGTACAAAGAAATTTCGGGAAAGTGTTCGGTGCAAGAAATCTCTATTTTTGATTCATTGTTTTCTACTTGGTCCAGCATTCCATGATTTCCATCATAGCCCCAAAAGCAACTACAAGACAAGACCCTCGAAATAGTACATTACCTATTAATAGTTAAATAATTGATCGTAGTCACCTCTAGAGGCTCTACTAATAAAAGAAAATGATTTCTCCATTCCTCAATTGTAAATCGTAGAATATTTATATTTTAAAAAATAAATGTCATCACGGATCCATAACAATTTAGTTGTGAATATGTTCATCCAACTAATATTTTATGCAGAAACTTTATTTTCGTCTTTATAGACATGGTGCACCAGAAATGACAATCCAACAAAAGAAAGGATTTCATTGCTGGATAACGTGGTGATCTAGAACCATTCCATGAGATTAAAACTTTGGTTTGAGAAGCGACTTTGATCAATCCGATTAGCATTTGTTATCTTGTACTCTTTTACAAAGGGTAGTGGTAATATAAATCTAGAACTTAGTTTACTTGAACGCAACACATCAAAATTTATTTATGTGATTTGTCCTTCACAAAATTGTGACATCAACTCTTACCTCCAGATGAGAAAAACCAAAATTACGTAATTTGTGTAACAAAATCGAACTCTCCTGTTAGCTCATAGAAAACAAGCAAACATCAAACCTCCAGAAAACTGAATAATCCAGAACCAGCCCACTTGTAAGGGTGGAAGCACAGCACTTTTGCTTTCAGACCCTTCAGCTTTTGTCAATCTTGAAGAGAAGCTCCACCACATCAAGATGCAAATTAAACTAAAATACGTGCCTCAAGGGATCTTAAAGATAGTCTTCAATTTCACAACAAGCCTCCACTCCTCCATTGATAGATCATCCTGGAAACATAAATTAGAAAATTCAGATAAGGTAAAGGAAGTTCCTTTTTCTTTAAAAAAGAAAAAAAAGCTATTCTTGCCTGATCAACAGGAGAACAATTGATCTTAACTAATAAAAATATTTAGTCAATAACATTCAGAAAACTAAAGGCCAGCTATTAACTGCAGTCTGTCCTTGACAGATCATTGGTACATTATAAATCAAACTTACTGATTGCAGAGATAAATTCAGAAAGGCTAGGAATCAATTGATATGTATAATGTCAAAACTAACAATTGCTAGAAGTTCTAATTTCAAATACAACAGTCAAAATGTTACTTCTACTTGTTCAATACACAGAATGGACTATATTTAAACACCTTTGATGGCATATTGACTTGGTGAATTAAAATTCAACACACAAACAATTTATCTTTAAAAATATTTTTTATATGATGATTAAAAACTTTGTCAAGATTGTCAACTTAGTCCATAGTTAATGGATTCCAAGTCAATTTAACCCCACTTTCATTGAGGTACAAACTAACCAATAAACAAAAGATGCAAGTTATTTCTTACCCTATAGTTGGTTTTAAGAACATCAATGGATTTCCTGGTGATATGACTGACAAGCTCATCCTCCATATCAAAATGACGACCAAACATCTTCTGTTGTTCCTCAGCATTTGTGCTTACAATCTACTTTGACAAAAAAAAAAGTATATAGTTGCAGGTCAAAATATTGTTATTTAATACAGGTTAAATAGTGGACAATGAATGAAAAATCCAAGTACCTTTATAGCCACCTTTTGTCCTTTAGTCGCCACATCAACTTGCTTGTGGTTGATTTCAACAGAGGTGATCTTCCCTATATCAATGAACTCTCTTGAAGGGATACAAATTGGTGTTCCAACCTAAAACAAATTTCAATACATTAAGACAGCTGAAATATCACTAACCTAACACATATTGCGCCACCCAAATTTGTACCCCAACATATTACTTAAAATACTTCATAGAAAGCAGAGAAACACAATGGGAAATGAAAGATTACCTTCAGAACACCTTCAAGCACATCCACACCCAATACAATGGGATCTTCTTGTTAAAAACACAATTCGGCATAATTTTGAGCACACAAGGAAACACTGCCTCCTCTGCACTCTCCCTCTTCTTCTCCTCTCTCAAATTATCAATATAAGCCTTGAATTGATCAAACAGATGATAAATGATGTCTGCCACAAAGATACGCACACCAGTCTCCTCAGCCAGCTCACGAGCATCTGGCATCACCTTCACATCAAATGCAAGAATAGTTGCATACTCCTTTTTCCTTTCCAGCATGACACTAGCCTTCATAACATCCTTTTTGTGAACCGGGCCTATAGAGAAGTCACTGAAGGGTATGTTAACCGCAGGTGATTTTAAGAACTCAGTTAGGGCTTCTAATGAGCCAAGAGTTGAGGCTTGGACGTAAACACCCTCGCCACTCCTGTCGATTCGGCCCATGACCCTCTTCATGTCTTGCATTACAGCATCTTTTAGAGCTTCAATGTTGTCCTCAGGTTTGACCACATACAATGCTGTGCCAGCTATCGCATGCTCCAGACCTTGGGCTGAGATCTTAACTCCCTGTGCAGCTTTTAATTCTTTGTGGTGTTGGTATGTGCCCTGGTAAAGTTCAGCTTATGTTAGAGCTAAAAGACAGTTTAGGTTTAAATAATTTACTAGAAAATGATATATCGTGCTTTTACAGGTACCTTTACTCTGAGCTCCTTCATAGGGTGAGGTGTCAACAGAGCTCTTATGGTGGTAATAATAGGTCCCTGTATATAAAAAAAAAATTAAAACATATAAAAGAGAAATGCCAAAGATAATAGATAGGAGTTGAAATAGAGATGCTACCTGCATTCCGCACACAACGATTTGATCACCTTCATGAAGGATACCATTAACCAAAACAACATCCACGGTTGTGCCAAGGCCTTCTATAACCTTGACCTCCAGTACAGTGCACTAAAACAAAAACATTTAATGAAAAAAAATAGTCAATTCCATGATAAGTTCAGCCAAGATTTTTATTAACTTTACATCATCTTCACTTTCCTAGTTAATGGGATATTACAAGGTAAGTATACTGAATTTTTGTCAAAAATAATTAATACTGACTTGAACTTCGTCAACATAGGTCAGTTTATCTTCCATTGTCTTTTGAGCCCATTGCACCAAGAGAAGCAACAGATCTGGTATCCCTTCACCACTGGAATAACAATTTCAAAGTCATAATACATTAAAATAAAACACAATATAGAAGTTATTTAACTATAGATGTAGCAACATACGTAATAGCACTGGTGGGGACAATGTTAAATACTTCTCCCATCTCTTTGTTTTTATAATATAGTTGTGTATTCAACCCCTGCTCCTTGAACTCTGTAATAATCTGTCCAAAAAAATTTATCACGCATTTTAGTTTAACAGATCAAAAGAGAGAACTTCTGAAAGGAAGAAAGTAACATGCTGCACATCAACCTGAGTAAGCCTCATATTAAATTCTCTCTTTACATCCTCAGACTGTTGCTTCAGAGCCTTAATTATAGGTGCATTTGGGTGCTTCTTCCATCCATAAAGACGATCAACCTACACCACAAACATAGGATAGAGAACACATGAGGAAAATTACCTTTGCACCAGCAAAGTACAAACCATAACCATCTACCCCTAACAGGAAAAATTTCCTCTGCCATAGCAAAATTTGGAAAAGATTAACCCCCCCCCCCCCCCCCCCCACACACACACACACACAAAAGCTTTTCAGTTAATGATATTCTGTTCACATCATGTGAAAGTTACCCCTTTTCTTCACTTAATCATCATCATAGGCCAAAGCATGATGCTTTACAACAAATACATTGAAGGTACTCAGATTTTACAAAGGTCATTTAAATAATCTAGCCCTCAGGAAAATGATATTAAAATAAGTACCTTATTTAAAGCAACAATAAACTCAGTACCACGGCTCTTCAACATATTCAGTGATTCAATTGTCTGTGGCTCCAGCCCATGCATTATATCCACGACCAATATTGCAATATCACACAAGCTAGAACCCCTTAACCTCAAATTCGAAAATGACTCGTGACCTGGTGTGTCAATGACAAGTAATCCTGGCACCTTTAGAGTTGCATCAGCTTTGAGCTCCTTCGTTCTCTCTCTTATGTTCTCGGTTGGGAAATAAGTTGCACCAATTTGTTGCGTTATTCCACCTGCCTCTCCCTCTTGCACATTGGTACGCCTAATGCAATCCAAAAGCTTTGTTTTGCCCGTATCGACGTGACCTAAGATGCAACATATAGGGGACCGGAGGTTGCTTTCTGCCTTACTTTTAGTGTCTCCACTTTTGCCAGCTTTATTGGCAGCAACAAATGTGTCTCCCTCTTCTTTTGGAGGGGGTGTGACCACCTTTTTAACTGCTGGTTTAGAAACTTCTTTAGGGACTGCTTTAGTAGTTTCAACCTGAGATACCACAGGCTTGGTTGCAGGTTTCAGTTCAGGCTTAGCCACAACATCCCCCTCCTCTTCCTTTTCCAAAGACTTTCCAGGTTTTAAGTTTACATCCACATCATCCCAGCTTTTTGCATCCCAATCATCATCATCATCCTCTTCCTCCTGCATGGGTTTCACCTCTTCTGTCGGCTCCTTAGCCTCCTCAATGTCAGCTACCTGAGATTGTGACTCAGCTGAATCATCATCCACAATGGATTCTTCCACATTATTATCAGCCTCCATGACCTCTTCTACAACCTCCTTTTCAACCACCTTGGGCTTTTGCTTCTTGGTCTCATATTTTGGCCTCTTCTTAACCTCAGTTGTGCCAGAACCAGCAGTGAGATCCGTACTGCCCGAACTCTCACCACTTTGTGCAAGGAACTGCCGTCTCATAGCTTCCAACCTTCTCTGCTCCTCCCTTTGTCTCCCAGTTAAAAGCTTGCCCTCTTGTTTCTTCTTCAATAGCTTCTCCTTTTCTCTTTCCTTTTTTCTTCTCTTCGCCTCCTCAGCCAACCTCTCTTCCTCCTCCTTTCGCAACCTCTCTTCTTCTTCCTTTCTCAACCTCTCCTCCTCCTCTCTCTTCTTTCTTTCCTCCAACTCTCTCCTCTTAGCAAGAGCCTCTTGTAACCCTTTTACTCCCTTTGACTGTTTCTTATTTCCTTTTGCCTTTGATTCATCAGCCTCATCTGCAGCCTCAGCTGTTGCTGACGAAGAAGTAGCTGCAGCTGCAGCCTTCTTCTCTTTCTCTTTTTCCTTTTTCTTCTTTTTCTTTTTGGCTGCAGCTGATTCAGCTGTTTCAGTTTTCTCAGTTGCCTCCTCTTCTCCTTTTTTCTCTTCCTCAGCCAGTTCGTCAGGTTGGGGGGCTGGTACAGCAGCACTAGTAGAAGGTGCAGATGAGGATGAGACTGTGGGAGCAGGCCCCTCTCCGAGCTCTGCCAATATCTTATCCAAATCGTCGTCCTCTTGAACAGTCCGCCCTCCTTTCTTTTTCTTTTTCTTTTGTGCCTTCTTCGACTCTCCTTCCTTCTCCTTTGCTTCATCATCATCAGCCTCAGGCCCCTCTGTAACAGCTGGTGGGGCCAATTCAGTGGCCATTGGGCCCTCACCAAGCTCACTTAGTAGCTTATCCAAATCCTCTTCTTCTTGTGCAGTTCTACCGCCACCTTTTTTCTTTTTCTTTTTGTCCTGTTTTTTGAGAACAAACTCTTCTACCACAGCTGACTGTGCCTCTGTCTCAGGCTCAGGTTCAGCTGCAGCTGGAGGTGCGCCCTCACCAAGTTCTAACAGCAATCTATCTAAATCTTCATCATCCTGAGCAGTTTTCCCTCCTTTCTTCTTCTTTTTCTTCTTTGTTCGGCCAAAATCCAACTCAAGATCCCTACTACCTTCACCGTCTTCATCCAAATTGTTATTTTCATCTGATGTGTGTTCTAGTTTCTGTTTCAATTCTTGTTCTGGTTCCAGCTCATTATCCACTTCATCCTCTCCAAGAGCATTGAAGGTACTAAATGCACTAAAACCAGTGTCACCTTTCTTTTTGCTAGATTTCTTCTTACCAGTAAACGCCATGGGGATCGGCTCCTCTTCTTCTGGTTCAGCAATCACGTCCAATTTATCCAGATCATCAGATTCGTCGGCGACAGTGTTGCGTTGTGCTTTTCCACCTTTCTTCTTTTTAGAACCGCCAGTGGCGGCGCGAGTTTCCTTCTCCGGTGGAGGCGCCGCCGCCGCCGCATCATTGTCCTCTTGGGGAAAGGAGTACTCGTCGTCGGCGATCGCGACGTTCTTCTTACGCCCCATCGATCAAAAACCCTAGATATCTAAGATGGTGGGAGAGGAAAAAAAAAACTAGAGAGATCAGATACAGGTAGGAGAGGCGAGAAAAAATATAGATTGGGTTGGATTGTAAAAACATAGAAAAGTGTAGGGATGAAATATTGAGAAAAGATGCAATTTCCCTATATTTATATTTTTATACTTTTAAAAATATTATCACTTTAGTCCCTATAATACGGGAAAATAACCGATTATCTGCTATTATGTAGTCGATAAGGGCTGAACTTTTGAACCTGGCCCTCCTTCAATTCAGCCCGACTCGTTCATCTTGTAAGAGCAGATAAGGACCTAGCTTAAACACAAAAAATTAAGTCATTTCCAATCCGACATTTATCAAACCGATTTTTCTCAAATCCTTAAGTTTTTTTTTTAAATCCGATCATTTCAAATTTTTGTGTTCTAATTATATTTAAAAATCTAAAATTTTAAAAAATATTTAAAAATATATTATTTTTTTATATTTATAGTTATAAATTCTGCTTTATTTTTTTTAATATTTTGTGTTGTATTTTAGTTATATTTAAAAATTTTGAAAAAAATAATAATAAATGATAAAAATATTTTTCAAATCCGACCTTTATCAGTCTCTTACCTTACCCTTAAGGCCCGAAGGACTTGATAATGGCCGTGCTCACTCCTCTAATATTAAGTCCTTCAAACCTGACCTTCTAATGATCATTTTCAAACCCGACCCTAACTCGGCCCTCTTGTAATCCCGTTAGGTCCGGTTTTTAAGAAATCTGAACCGACACTTAAGGATGATGTCAAATTAGGGGTAAAAAGAAATCATGGCCCGTGGATCATTGTGACTCCTCGTGATCGACTCAAATATTGCTCGCTCATTAATGAATTGTGCTACTAAAAAAACATCTCATTAAGTTAATGATCCAAACTCTAGCTTGGCCCAGCTCGGCTCACTAATCTCATTTAGCTTGTTAATAATTATTATTTATTTATATTACTCTATTATGAATTTTTAGTAGTATTATATAAGTTATAGTATGATTTGTATGAAATTATTATATGAAATGTATGTAAAAATATATTGTTATTTGTTCTCATTAACTTTTATATAAATTTTCGTATGAAAATTCAAGGACCAACTTGATACAATTAAAAATTTAGGGACTAACTTGATTTTTTGTTGAAAGTTGAAGTATCAAATAGTGAATTCCCTCAAATATGATTGTACTGATATGCTCTTTGTTACAATGTTGGTCAGTGCCTTTGAAGGAGGACGTGAAGAGGCAGATGCAACGTTGGCTCCCTTATTAATTGTAATATTGGCAGATGTTTGACCAGCCTTGTCTGTGATGGTTTAAACTATTTGTGACTGATTTAGATATGCTGTAGTATGACATGTTTGGGTAGGATTTTGTTGTTTTGGCGATGATATATTTAGAGGCTGAGAAGCCACCAAATTGAAAATTCCTTGTGGTACTACACTCCTTGTTGCCTGGGGGGAATTATATTTTCAACTTTGACGGTATCTATGAACTCGTTGTGACGCCAACCCAGATTGGGGTCTGTGTTTTTTATAGTTTTCAGTAGTAGAAAACAGTATTTTGGTGTTTGTAATGTTAAGGTTTCATTTTTAATGAAACAGATATATTGATAAGTGTTTTAAAATTAAAGAATCAATTTTTTCAGTACTTTTATACATAATATTTTGTCTATTTATTTCACTACTATCAAATTTTGAAATTTTGAGATGATTTAAATTTTGCTACGTTTACCAAACGAGATTAGTGGTACCATCTGTGTAAGCGGGGGAAAATCGATATAGAAGTAAACAATGAAAAAGTCTAAATAGAAATTAAAAAAAAAAAGCCATTTCCTTTTCGCCACGCATTTGACTTGCTGGCTCTTCAACTATATTTAAAAAGTAGCCTTAAAAAACTATATCTAAGAAGTAACACCATAACCTATGATGAGAACAATGCATGTTGGAAAATAATTTAATTCGTTAGAATTGTGATTTTTAGTTTAGTATGGAAACTATGATTATATGGTGAGACACTTAGATCCGTTTCAAGAAGTTTGGATCAGTATCAACTGAGGTAAATTGACATGGGATGAATTCGACGAAGAATAGTTGCTCCACGGTATGTAAAAATAATTCATATCATAATATCACATGCCGCACGACATGCGTGCAGTACCGAGTAAATATCATCTGATCTGCTTTGAGACAACCTCAAAACCCCATGTACATTTTTTTTTTACTCATTGATTATTAAGCCTAGGCAGATATAACATTATGGTATATAATTTACTGAATATGTTCGAGCAAAAGGTATAAAAATACTATCGAAATTGAAAATTAGAGATAACAATGCACCTCTATGGTATATGATAAATTTGATAGGTGCATTTGCACCTCTGCGACGAATTTGGGAGACCAAAATATGAGCAGCCCACATACTAGAGTAGAGTGTAATCCACCATCCGCTCAGACATATTTACTTATCATCCACATCTAACAGAATAAAAACGAGAAAACAGGCATGCATGTCTTCATGTGCCTACGCGTGTTCAGGTAATTAATGAGCAGACTTTCTTCTTCTTTTTTAAAAAAAAAAGTAACAAAAATTGAGTATCAAGTTTGGTTCTACCAAGTTCAGACTAGCATTGGCTACTGTAGCTATCAAAAAGTTTCATTTATCAATAATTTCAACAATCAGTAGAAAAATCAAATGCAACAAATATTTATGCTATCTTTCTTTTTCCGCCAGCCTGACATACTTGTCTTCAACCAAAAACCGAGAACTAGAATTTATCTGAAAGGATAAAAAAAAAAAATCTAATTATAAGCAAATCAAAATATGGCAAAATTCATGGAAACCAGCATCTACCAGGCATCAAATGCTTGTTCTGATGAGGTCCGCATTTTTAAAAATAAAAAATAAAAGCAAACACGTGACAACCAGTGTACACAGGAATTACATGCCTGTTTTGATTAGGTACTGACCTATCTTCATTCTATCTTATTTGTCCTTTACACATTCATACCAGTTAAATATTTAAGAGTACACATTTATACCAGTTACATATTTAGAGTAGAAGTACCAGACAAGCTTGAATGAATAAGAGCAAAATCTAGTCAATTTTTAGGGGGTACCATACCTTGCTCATTAACTCATCATGGAGTTGATCTTTATCTTTTGCAATGCCACACACTTTGAGTGCCTTACCCACTTCTTTTCTCAATTTCTTGACCTTCATAACTCCATTGGAATTCTGCTTCACGAAGAACCAGAGATCCAAATATAAGAACATTAAAAAAAACAGACTGTTAGAGGGAGCTGATATATAAATTCTATTTCTATTGTCAGCTTTTCCTTTTATCCTCCAATGGTAAATTAATGTTTAATTGTTTATTGTGCTCATTTGGTTAAATGAAAAACTGATAACTTTGTTTTTTCCCCTTGTATAGGGGATGGGGGTGGGGGGTTTACCGATTTTAAAATTGAAGTAACAATCTTCTTCCATTTGATTTCACTATCACCATCCTCTTTTGCACCTTTGACTTTCTTTTTCTTCTCAATTGTAGGTTCCACATTTTTTACCTCAGCAACCTGCCCATTCTGCTCATCAGTTTTCCGGTCTTCTCTTTTTCTCTTAACACTTTTCTCTTTTCCCTGTAAATCTCCATTGGAATGGTTCTGGCCATTCACAGTATTTGATTCACCAGTCCGTGATACAGGCGCATCAGTGGGTGGTACAGGGACACCACTTGTTTCTTGTGTTACACCAGTCGGTTGATTTTTTGCATGAAAAGCACGTGCTTTAACACGATGCTTCTTCCCTTCTGCATGCAGAAGCAAAGTTTGTTTGCTAGTTGTTGTTGTGTTGCATAAACTGTCAAGGTTTTAAATATATCAAAAATTACTTTCAGAAAAAAAAAACAGTTCGATAAAAGAGACAAATGGAAACACATGACTCAGCATTACCATACCAATTAGATTATGGAACAGTATGTTCCCAACATAACATATTCCTCCTTTTGGGATATTTTGATATTTATAAATGGTTTCAGGCAAAAACTACAGGCCAATTTAGATCAAGGCTGAAAATTTTAGTTATATTTAAAATGTAATTTGTCTACCTTAATATCTGTAACAAACAACATAACTCCAGACCAGGTAGCCTAGAAGTCCTAGCAGTACTTATTCTATCAGAGAAAGGTTAATACTGGCCACACAAAACCTTATACAAGTGTCATTTATGTACGATGAAAAATACGTAACCATGCAAGAAGGAAACTATCAGTTACTTCCCCTTAGAGGTTTGTAGAGGTAAAAAATCATTTCACCCAGAATATCCAAAATGTGATAGAATAACCTGAATTTAGAATAAGTGAAGAGAAAAAGAAAGAGAGTGCTACCTACAAACCCATGGAGGTCGAGTTGACAGACCAACATTTATATCAACATCTGAATTCGGTTTCGGTTTATCAGGTTTTCCTTGTGGTGCATTCACTTGCTTCCCTTGATTTTTTGGCCCATACTTTTCCTAAAAACACATAATAATCTTAGATCTGTTTTATGATTTCATTCATAAAAAGGCTAAAGAATTTTATCATCTTTATAAGGTCCAATCAAGATTTACTGATCAATTATCTAAAAGCGGCAAAACAATAAATTCTGTAATTTATAAGATACAGCAAAATAAAAATCCAGAAATGTTACCGCTTCAGAGATGCATTGATTGTGCCCTTTTACGGTCTCCTGATCGAAAGTCACGCCGCAGTCAATGCACGATAACTACAAATTCTCCAAACACAAAAGTGAAGCAAAACACAGATCACGATCAAATTTGGCCAATGGAATCCTAATTCGAACTCGCATCAAAGAGGCTTTGGTAAAAGCATACCTTGTAAGCGGAGCATCTGTTGAAATGCGCAGCGAGCTTGGGCTTCTTCAACTCCTCTCCACAGTCCTCGCACTGAAACCAGACCATTCTCTCTCCCTCCCTGATTCTGACTTGTGAGCTCGTTCAAGAGATTTGGCGAAGCGGCGTGTTTTCACTAGGGTTCTGGGTTTTGGACCTTTTCGGAGGAAAGACGAAAGAGATTAATCTCGTCAGTTTCGAGTAGTGGTAATGGTCTCGTATTATTCTGTGTAGCGGGTCATTCATTTTGACGTGACAAAACCTGCCACGCGGGTTATGATAAACAAATAGTAACAAGTGAAAGTAAACTTCTTCGTGGGTTTGATTAAAGAGTGTGTAATGAAATAAGAACACATCCGAAAGTTCCAGGATCCGAATATATTTTTCACGAGTCGATTTCGGGTGTAAAAATACCCGGCCCATTATTCCATTAATATCCAACATACCAGCGCCAAAAAAAAAAAAAAAAAGAAGCGGGAATCAAAGCCTCTTTTTTATTTTATTTTTTCGCTTTCAATAATATCTAATGATATTCACAATAAAACGTACCAGTACAGATATATCCAAGTAATATATAGAGGAGGAAAAGTGGAAAAATACTGGGAATGTGTGATCAACATATTAATGGAAACTACATTCCCTGCTCAAATTTGGCAACGTGTGAGCTTTGATCATTTTCCTCCATCAGAATGTAAACAAATTTAAATCATGTATATTGTTGAGCTGATAAACAAATATATACAATGTCAGGGGGCAGATTCAGATTGTGTGTTCTAACACTCAAGAGGGGATGTAAACCAGTAAACCACGTGCATCTTGATAGACTGTGCATTCAAACGTCACATGCTTTCTATTCTCTTCATAATGCCCATGCATTGAACATTAGACACCAGGAAACCACTTCCTATATAATATGCCAGTACAGCTACAACTTTACAACATTGTGCAACATTTTTCAGAAAAATAGTGTTACTCCCCTTAGCTGCTTTGGAAATATGATTTTCAATTAAGAACAAATTATTTGGAGATGAATTTTTAAAATTCGGATATACTTTTGATCCCATATACAGTTTTGACGTGAGTTATGTAGTATAAAATAATTACAAACCCCAATAATTTAAATTTAATTTGAAAACATGAAAGAATAAAGTTAAATATAATTTTCAATTCGAAAACATATGTGCATACATATTCCGAAAATATTTGAATCCGGATATAGATCCAAGAATTATTTGAAATTCGAGTGCCCGTTGTAGAATCTCACCTAAGCTTAAGGTTCGGACCATATATATAGATACTATTGTATTACAAATCTAATTAAATTTATATTTAATTCGTGTCTTTATGTTTCATCTTGTATGATAAAATCATAATTTCTCAGTACATTTTGACTAATTATATATCGATAATTAATGATTTTTATTAATTATAACATAATCTCATGTAACTAAAAATTTAGCTATACAAATATTATGTAATATCCATTCATACTGTTAGCCAGTCTGCAAGCGGATTGAATATATATGAAAGGATGATGTTCAAATCGTATCTTGGTGGATATAGATTGGATATAAAACAGATACTAGTTACGGAACAAATACCGATGAATATGAATATGAATCTGAATATATTTTGGATATTAAATAGAAAATATATGTATCACTGAAATATAATTATGTACTTTTTATAATTATTATTTTAAAATTATAAAATTGAATTATTAATTATCATCATATTAGTAATTAATGCATAATTAATAAACATAAATTAGATCTAAATTAATTATCTTTATAATCTACGTCAAAATTTAAGTTGAAAATACATAATGGACTTTTTCGGATACAGATCCAAATAAAATAGGATAATATCCGGTCCATTTATACCTCTAATCCTGACAAAGGTATAAACGGATCAGACATGGTTATATGATAATTAAATCATATTCTTAACCATTATGATTTTTTTGGATATAGATACAAATATAAACTAATCGCATGCTTATAAACTCTCTGATTTTCTATTGAAAAAGGTTGTGACATTTCTTCGTAAATAATATGTTTTTTTCTTTCGAAAATGCTGATTGTCAGATGTACTTTGTAGGATAAAACCTAGAAGCTCTTCTTCACACTTGTCGTGTTGACACCAAATCACATTATTATTGATTAATGATTATTAACATTTATTGTGGACAAAACCAAATGGATAAACAGTCACCGAGGGAATTCTAAGACCTAAAGATAGAAAATAGAAAGACATAATATACAAATAATGCAACACACAAAACGTCATAATTGCACAATACATTTTATACGAATTATTTTTTATAACCAAGTATATCCACTCTACTTGAATGAATCAATTATTTTATCATCACTGGACTTTTACTTTTGTCAAATGTTAAGTGCATTTGGTGGGACCATTATGCAATGCCATTAAGCCACACAGATTAGAAAAGGGCAATTAGCAGATGCAATCAATTCCTACAATGACGTCATTGCTAATGCGTGTGCCTAATAAAAAAATTGATATTGAAATAGGAGAGGGTTGTATCTACGACTAATTAAAATGTGTCATTAGCTAGCGATATGATGACCTACTAGTAATGTAGAAGATTTGAAATTTACTAATCATAACTCTTGACATATAGTGTCACATCTCACAGGAGGTGAATATTTCAAGTTTGCACAAAATAACAAATGGTTAGTCTTTCCGTAGAAGACAAACAGCGTATTTTGTTTCCATTTAGTTAAATTTTATATGAGATTAACTCTTCAAGCTTTTTAGTTATATCAAAACATTCATATTTTTCATTATTGAATTTCTCTTTTTTTTTCTCTTCTTTTATATTAATCAAATGAGTTATATTATTTTTCTCTTTCTTCATTTGAAGAGATACTATGATGTCTTTAAAGTATAATTTAAATATTAAAATAATATAACTCTTTATATTTTTAATATAAAATATATTTATGTTAAAAAATTTCTAACATCAATTATTTTATATACAAAATTTAATTTAAATATCTAATTATTCATATATGCTATATTTTTTTTGGAGCGAATCCGAAAACAGCTCTATCTTATTATGTGCATTATTTCTACAGAAGAGCTTGATTTCATAAATGCGCTGTCCAGTCAATTTATAACGAGAAATATAATTCAGTCTTTCGATATCAAAGCCGTGGCATGGTTCTTCACCAAAGATAGTCTATCTATTCAGTGGTGGTGTAAAACTGTAATTTGATGTCTATTTATAATTGTACATAGTTGCATGACTTGGGAATGATTCTCAAAATATCAATTCCGGCCTCTTGATAACGGAACTCAAATGATGTAACTTAGAAATTAAAATCTCTCCCTATTCTATTATACAAGTAATTAATTATGATGTGATTTTAAGTATGTGATATATTTGTAGGATTAGATGAAGTATAAAACACCGACTTCATAACGTGTTGCCTAATTCAAAATAATTGTGTACTTTGAAAATGAAGATTTTATGTTGAGGTCCTAAATTTTTTATTTACTTCAGTTGCTTTGAACTTCTTTAGAAATCAAATAAGTTTCCAAATAATTTTTTTCAGAAAAAATAAGTTGATTCTTAAAAAAAAATTTGAGGAAAAGCCCGTAGGCATTTAAATTAAATTTTAATTAAATTGCACCAAATAAGTCATTGAATTTTTGAAAAAGAAAATAAACCGGTCCCCAAACCTTTAACTAAAAAAAGTTGGCTCATCAGCTGAGAGTACGACATGAAATCTCCCTAAAATATGTCGAAGTCATCAGCTCCAGCATCGGGTCAGGTGGGTCATCAGTCAGAGGGATATCGACAGAAATGTTAATATCCTCAGGATCCGTCGGAAGACCTGTGTAAATAAATTACATATATTTATATGAATTAAACTAACTAAAATCAATTTAATAAGAAATAACTATAAATTGAAATAGATAAATTTTAAATTGACCCGAGATACAAGCATCATCGTGAAAATATGAGGATGCCACTAAATCGGTCATCAAACTCTTAATTTGCCTCAATTCATGCTTGCCGGACCATATATGTCTGGACATTGTAAGTCAACAAATAGCGGTAGCTGTATTTCCGACGAAATGAAATATCTGCATATATATATTTTTAATTCTATATCATAAGTTAGGTAAAGAGATTAAGTAAGAAAAAATCGGACATTCTGATGTATGTGTGGTACGTATACCAATTCATCCACAAGCTCATTGGGATGCAGAACTGGCTGACTCAATTGTTAGGTATAGTTGTATTGTCGCGCCTCCGTGATAGGCAGCTCAGGCTCGTCTTGTGCCCACCAATAATATTGTGTCCAATCCACATTCTGGCCTTCACCATTCCTCGATGTGTGCTTATTCTTACGATACGTGAGCACTTACTGGTAATCAATCGAAGCCAGTGGAGGGATCTGTTGGTACAGATTGAACTACCGCACGACTCTATTTGGATAATGATTCTCAACATTCAGAAGTGAATCATCCACACATGACGCTTCGACCTGCGGTACGTTAGAATTAACAAATTATTAATATACCAATTGAAGTAAATAAATTTTAATTGATTTTAAAAACTTATAAATTATAGTACAAGTGGTACACCCAAGGCATATCAACATGATAAGCAGCGTACAACATCCATTGATACTTTGATCACGTAAATTTTAAAAATGGTCCCAAAAATATCCGGGTCCTCCTTGCCATGGGGGTGTACTTGAATAAATATTTTGTTATCCATTTGACACCGAATAGAGGTCGCAATCGAGGATTAGGACCTATACCGATAATAAAATATGAAAAATGAATAAAATAATCTCAATTGAGATGAGTGATAATGATTTACCTTGGTCTCCCGATTGAGAATCATGTCCAGGACTACATCTGAAGTAGAAACAAAAAATTGAGTATACAATATGATGGCTTGAGACATGAACGAGAGATGTTAAAGTACAAGCAAGATAGTACTGCACAGTCGTATCCGTCCTCTGGTACGTTGATCATATCATCAAGAAAGGTCAAGTACATCGCCGACACCGAGTCTGCATTATTATTCGGGAACATCATGAACCCAAATAAATTCAAGTAAAACATTTATGTGTACCTATAAAAAATAAAATTTAGAGATAAGTTATAATAATTGCAGTTAATTATACTAATTGAACTTAATTATAGTAAAAATTATACCGTCGGACGGTCTCATCATCAGAATAGGTAGACGATTCTCGAAAATATTTTCGCAAACATGAGAGTCGAATACTATACATCGAGAACTGAATGTACTTGTTCTCTTTTCCCCCATTCCTTGTATTAAACGATCATGGATTATCAATGATATCATCATAGCTGTATGGATCGCCGTCCAACCCAAAGAGTATCTCCAGTGTCCCCTCCATTCATCATTAGTCACCTCTGTTATTGGTTTTTCTATAGTTTTTATATTTCAAAATCAGATTAGTAAACTTTAAAAATAATAAAATACCCTTAATAGGCAATCTCCATAGGTAGCATACATCCTTCAGTGTCATCGTCATCTCGCGCGACGTCTCCGATCGTCACCTCTCGATAAACATTGTTAGTAGTGATTTATCTAATTGACAATCTCTCATGATCTCCATCTAGTAGAGACCGATTTGGTGCAGATATGAATCCTTTTGCTCATTGTATGGTATTTTCGGATGATGTGCATTCAAATAGAGAGTGTTATGCGGCTGCACAAAATAATTTATTAGATAAGATATGCTAAAATTAATTATAAAATATATTATTTTTCATGTTATAGGATTAAAAATACTTACATCGGGTCTGACCCTCTATGACCTATGTTCATTTTATGATACGATAAATTGTTACAGATACTCCATCTATGACCATAATTATTTCAAAATTTTACTAAAATTAAACACAATTATTCTCAAAATAATAAAATTTATCTGAATTTTTAATTATATTATTTTATTCTATTCTAATTTAATGATAATTAACTTATTAAAGCTAATATATAATTAAACTAATTATTATTATATAATTCAAAATTAATACTATAAATCAACCAAATTAAACTACATTAATTATATTTTAATTGCCATTATAATTATACTAACTAAATCTAATAAAACTAATAAATTTCTTAAATTCAGATTAAAAATGGAAAATAAAAATTACATTTGAAAAATTGACTAAATCAACGGATCGACGAATTTTTTTCAACTCTCCTCTGAAAATTATGAAGTTTGGCGCAATTGATTTTGAAAATGGAGTTGAATTGAGAGAGAATAATGGGAAAAATTGATTTTTTTTTTCAATTTGGACGAAGAGGGAGGCAGAGGGGAGGAGAGAAGAGTGTGAGAGGGGGAAAAATGGAGAGTTTTATGTGATGGGTAACATTTCGACTGGGACCGAGTTTGATTTTCAGTCCAAGATGCTAGGACTGAGTTTCAAATTCGGTTCAGACCATGGGACGCAAAAATAGAGAGTACTGATACCAATTTGTTATTTTTTATTATTTTATTTACTAAAAAAATCTATCATAAATATATTACTCCTTTATAGTTTTACTTTAAAGGATCTCTAGCTTGAGAATTAACTTTTTATCTAGTCACAAGTGCCAATATTTTTTTATTTAAGAGGTCGCACAAAATTGAATGCTTACACTAGCATCCAGTGGCGCCACCAAAGTAGGTGCTATTCGACACTCAAGCATCCTCTTGGTTCACCGAAAAATAAAATTTGTATAATAAAAAATAAAGTTTTTTTATCTAAATATTTTATTTCTTTGATCGTGCACTCCCTACCGATCGTTTTTTGATTTTGTCTCTACTCACATCTTTATTTTAATTCTGCATTACTTGACTATATTATATCGTTTATATGATTAATTGAATAGAAAAGTTTGTTAGCTGATAACATGCTAATAAAGCTGAATAAATCATAAGAGAAAATGTGACACCGTGTGACTAATCAGACCAAATAATACAATTTTTTGGTATGTCCACGTACTTTTTCTTATTACTAGAATTGAAAATTTTATATTTAAATATTATATCCAGTCATTGATTTTTTTTTGTTTTTACAAGAAATGCATCCAATATAAAAATATTAATTTTGGAACACATTTCATATTAGATGAAGCGATAAAAAATGGTGACATCATTTTTTGACCGCTCAGTCTAGATAATTTTTTTTTCGAAGTTACAAAATGTGACGTGGATACATTTCTCATTAAAATAAATAAGATGCATAGATTCAATTCATCACATGAATATCACAACTAAATATATAAATATAAAATAGTGATAAGCTTCAATTATACATCATATTCAATTAGCTTTTTATCTTAAAAACTATGTATTTTATGTTAAATGTTATCAATTCCTTTAGTTTTTATGTCGAGTTCGAGATACTGCTGCGTTTTGTGTTGAATTTCAAGTAATGGAGCTTGAACGAGGATATCAACATGAGGAATGAAACTTGGAGCGAGATGGATCGAACTTGTACGAAGAAATTAAGTGAAAAACTCTTTCTGGATAGAATTGTGGACCGTAATTATTAAAATTGCGAATCGCAATCCAGGGGACTTCTCACTGTCGACTTTGTTAAGAAATGGTCAGAATTACGGACCGCGATTCTGAAAATTACGGACCACAATTATTAGAGCTGGAAGCGCGAATTTATGTTTTAAAAGTGATTTTTCACAGGGATCAAAAGAAGATTGAACCCTTTCGGCTCAGACATCTTTCAACACTCTGAAAAAATGATCCCAAGCAAAAAGAAGATGAGAACACCATTGGAGAAAAGATTGGAGAATAACAACTTAAGAACTGGACGAAAAATCAAAGATTTTCTTGGTGCATTCTTTCTTTTACTTTTTTTCTCATGTCATGTTATTGTTTAAACATGAATCTTTGACATAATTTATGGTTAGGCATCCTTCTAGGGGTCTAGGTGTAAACTTGATAATTCATATGGTTTAATTGTACTCGAATGTTGATCTTTTAGTTCTTATTGTTTGTGATTGCTCTTTTGTCTAAATTGAATGTTTAGTTTTAATCAACATATATTACCCTAGAAGTGAAAGCGAAAACCGAAAGGTGAAACTGAATCTTTTGATCTAAAATAGTAATTTAGGTTGTAGTCTAAGTACTAAATCGTGAAACCTATTGTCCGAGGAAAAATCGAGGAAACCCTAAAAATTGCATGAAGTATCGAAAGACAAAGTACAAAATTTAGGTTATGTCGAAGTGATTTATTAATCTTAATGAGCTTAGACTTGTAAGGTGAAACACCTAACCGTGAAACCCAAATTATTTAGGTACGGTACCAAGGCACAAAAGTGTAAATTTGATACTAAAATCTGAAATTGAATCTTCAACAAATACTAGAGCGTATTGAAAGATCAAATAAAGTGAATTGACAAAACGAGTGAGAATGAAGTCGAAAACACATAGAACTTTCTATTTGATAACTTTTCAGTTGTTGTTATTAGATTTATGTTTTTAATGTACTTTGATTTTAATTCAAAATATCCGTTCGATTGTCTAAATTAATGAATCTTGAGAGAACCGGTAGTTCACCCTTGTCCTTGTGGTTCGACACCCAAATTACTACTTAACTAATCCGTACGCTTGCGGCTAAAATTGAATATAAATTAAAGTATTTATTAGATTAGCAAAATACACATCAAATAGAGAATATGATAATTCAATTATGAGAAGCTTGTGATATTAGAATACTCTTCATCAAACAATACATTAACTTCAGAGTTCAGATTGAATTGGAAATTATAAAACAACATTCTCATGACAAGGAATATCACAGTCTTATAAATAAATAAAAAGTACAAACCTGCAAGTAATTTCAAGCTCCTTTTACTTATTTAATGGACTCAGTACTCACTAGGCTACAAAGCTCTCGCTTACCGTGAAACTTTATGCTTTGTTAATTTCAGTCAATAGGGCAATTTTTTTATTTTTATTTTTCCTATTTTTTTTGTCACGAGAAAAACGAACGGTCACTCCCGAATTTTTTAATTTTTTACATTTAAGTAAAAATAAAAATATTAAAATAATTATAAGTGAAATTTGAGCCTTACACTTCAGTATCTTACGAATTTAAAATACGGAGTACTTTCACTATAACCGTCTATTTAGAGTTATTTTTTTTTCTTATGGAGAGGTGAAAGAAAAAAAAAAGAAAATTTGAATTTAGATGATTTTACGTGAGTGATAATTCTGTGATGTGACAGTATTCTATATAGATGAAAATCTTATAAAGTAAAAGTATTTCAAATGGATATTAATTTCATAAAGTATAGATTCTAAAGATTATTTATAATTTATTCGTATATTTAATTTTAATTTTATTTTTATTTAAATATAAAAATTTCAGTGGCCACTATGACAGAAAGTCGTAGAAACTAGAAAACAAAATTAAGCTTTTTCATTGGCCGGGTTTTACACATAACCGGACACTGACACAGAGGCGCTGTAAATCCAATCCACAAGAAATCAACAATCTTACAACCGCGTGGGCCGCGGTCTACAAGGCTCCTCAGTCAGCGTCCCCACTCGTATGGCGGTGGCACCACCCTGCCTGTCCACAACCACGAAACAGACCTCCGTACAGCGGGTCACTGTCACCGATAATACTTCAAATCATCAGACTGATAGATTCTTCGACTCCACAGTCGGTCAGTTGACGCATATTCGGAAACCTCATCAGTCGCTGCAGAAAACCTACTTAAGCGGTCGCCGTCTCCTTCCTTGCCCTTTCTCCACAAAGCTTTTCTCAATGTAGCCCGTTCACGCGCAAATACGCAATTGAACTTCTCTTCATATAAATATCCCTTCACTTGTTTCCCCGTTCACATTAGTCTCACCTTCACTGTTCTCTCTCGTTCCCTCGTTGTTCAACCTTTCACCATCCATTCCCACCTCCCCCTCATCAAAACTGAACTAACCTTTCCAAATTTCCAATCAATCGACAAAACAAAACCTTTTTCAACTTTTATATGAGAACCCCTTCCGGGAATAACCACACACCCGCTTCCTTTACTGAAGACGATTTCTCCTATTACCACTCCTTATTCCACGATAGTAATACCACTGACCTTCCCCCTTTCTCCGACTCCATGCCGAGGCGAAAACGCCGAATTTCGGGTGAGGATAGCAACGCCGATCTCAATCCGAGCACCAAAGCCGATTCCGACGCGGTTTCTGACAATCAAGGCAAGAAGAAGAATAAGAAGCGATCAATTGCGAGGTTATTGACCTCTCTGGCCGCCTTGGATGCACAAGAGGAGTCTGACAGGCGCTCCAGTGACGAGTCTGAAAGGCACAACCTTTCTCTTCTCGAATCGAACCATCAGCAGAAAACAGAGGCGATGTTGGATTATTATTCCAGTATGCAGGAGCACTATGACGGATTGGATGAATCCGACTCGATACGTGTGAAAAGGGGCCGACTTGCCGCAACTGCAGCTGCCTCAACTGTAGCTGCTGCTGCTGCATCAGTTGCAGAAAATTCAGCTGAGCCGGCTTCTGGCGGAACCCACCATAGGAGGCTCTGGGTGAAAGACCGGTCAAAGGCTTGGTGGGACCGGTGTAACAGTCCTGACTTCCCAGAGAATGAGTTCCGAGCTGCATTTCGCATGGGCCGTGCCACTTTTGATATGATTTGTGATGAGTTGAGATCTGCTGTTGCAAGGGAGGATACCATGCTTCGTGCTGCCATTCCCGTGGAACAACGAGTCGCGGTTTGCATCTGGCGACTGGCCACCGGTGAGCCACTCCGACTAGTATCCAAACGGTTTGGCCTTGGCATCTCGACTTGTCACAAATTGGTACTGGAGGTTTGCTCTGCTATAAAAACTGTATTGATGCCTAAATTTCTCCAATGGCCAAATGATGCAGATGCCATTTCATCAATTAAGTCCAAATTTGAGTCAATTTCAGGTATTCCTAATGTGATTGGGTCAATGTATACCACTCATGTCCCCATAATTGCACCAAAGATAAGCGTGGCTGCTTATTTCAATCGGCGTCATACAGAAAGGAATCAAAAGACTTCATATTCAATAACCTTGCAAGGGGTTGTCGACCCCAATGGAGCATTCACTGATGTGTGCATTGGGTGGCCTGGGTCAATGCCTGATGATCAGGTATTGGAGAAATCAGCACTGTTCCAGCGCGCTGCAGCTGGTATGTTGACCGACACCTGGGTTGTGGGTGGGAACAGCTATCCTTTAATGGATTGGGTTCTTGTACCATACGACCACCAAAATCTGACGTGGACCCAACATGCATTTAATGAGAAAATGGGGGATCTTAGGAGGATTGCGAAGGAGGCATTTACACGGTTGAAAAGCAGGTGGAGCTGTTTGCAGAAGCGGACAGAAGTGAAGTTGCAGGATTTGCCAGTGGTGCTTGGGGCATGTTGTGTGTTGCACAATATTTGTGAGATGAGAGGTGAGGAGATTGAACCAGAGATACGGTTTGAATTGATTGATGATGCAACAGTGCCAGAGAATCCAGTAAGATCAGTGACCGTGAAACAGGAGAGGGACAGCATTGCGCATAATCTGTTGCACCGGGGGTATGCAGGAACTGGGTTCTTTCAATAGATACACTTATATTGAGCCAAAAATTTTAGAATTCTTTTGTTTGTTGTTGTCGACTTAGTCATTTGATAATTGATATACTTAAAAACTGAATTATACTTCTGATGTAATGATTAATTTGTTTAGGATTAGGAGATTTTGAAAGAATCTTAGATGCTCTTCTTGTATTCATACAGTTTTTTAGACTGCTTATATTTGAACTAGCTATATAACCGCTCGCGTTGTCAGACTTTTTTTATTTAAACATTAAAATATTATAAGATAAAAAAATTTATATTTATCTAATATTAAATTATAAATTCATCAATTTATAAAGAAAATCTATATAAAGAGTATATTTAATCTTGGATGAGATTTTTGCACAATATGAGTTAATGATTCATGATTTTTATGGCAAGAAAAGTAAATTATTCTAACATATATTATTACCATTAATTTCTTACCAAATATGTATAAGATTGCTAAATAAAAAAATAATATTATGAAAATAATAGTATATAAGGGAAAGAAATGGAGAGAAAGAGGGAATCAATGGACGCGATCACATTCGTTCGATCAACAAAAAATAAATATTATTCATCTAATTGAAGGATAAAATAGGTATAATAAAAAATTACCATGATAAAAAATAGACTCTCCAATTTTTAGATGCTTTATATAATAGTATAGATTATAATTTTTATTCAAAGTGCTTATCAGATTATAGATTCAAATTCCGTGCTTATCTGCTGATACTCCTTTTGTCTTTGCTATAAATGGTATGTAAATTTTTTGTTTTGGAAATAAAGCTTATGGAACAAAATGAACTTTTGGAAAGACGTGTGATAGGAATTATGTGAATTGAATCAATTGATACCGATTCCACCCGTAATTCCCTCTTTTGATGGTGGTCGTTCAAATATAGACCACAGCAGGAGCAGCAAGTCTTTGCAATGTTGACAGAAGGTTCTGTTCTATATTATAGTTTATAATGCAAAAGGCGCATGTGATTTTGATTTTTTCTGATTTATATCATAGTTTATAATGCAAAAGGGGCATGTGATTTTGATTTTTGCTCAACTTTTTTGAAATTTTGACCGGACAAATGCGACATGTGCTCAAAGAATAATTCAAATGGGGAAGCTCAACCAAATGATGAGTTCAAATGGAAGAAGTCAAAAGACCCTTGATAAAGGTTACTAAAGGGTTAGGTAATTATTGATGTTTTATATTTGAGGAAGCAAAAGAAGATTAATCTATATGTGTAGGGTTGGTTGCTCACAAAAAGAATTGAGAGGTTGTGTTTAAGATAGTGATGGTACACTACCTATAATCATGAAGGATGCCAAGATCAGATCATAATAGGTTCAAGCACAAGCTTGTCATTTGTTTGAAACTTTGAACAAGTGGAATCTTCTTCCCTTGCCAATTGGATTGGGCTTGAATGTACTGGGCTTTTTGAACATTACATGGACTTCAAATTGAATTTTCAAATGCGTGTCACCGAATTGCTTGTGGCACTGTACTAGTTTAATCATAGTGCTTAGCTTATCTCACAATTAGCATAATTTCAATAATGCACTTCTCATGTTATAATTAAGCAGTTAACATTTCTTAATTCTTAAATTTTATTTTGAAGAATCAAATTGCTCCCCCAACATCCATTTACATCGATCACATTGGTCCTTATAGTTTTTTAGAAGTGTCAGGCTAGTTCTTGAGTATTTAGTTCCACCAAATCAACCTGTAAAGCATTGTAAACAAACGTTATTAATCCTTCAATCCTCTAAAACAACTGAGGTTAAATGAGTAACCTGATTTTCTTTCTAAATGTTCTATAAGTAGTTTGATTGAAATGAAAATACGGGGTCTTATTCTTTTTGTCTTTTTTCGCGAAGTCTAATGATTATTTTTTTCAAGAAAAAAAATTAAACATCAATAAATTTACTGCCCATAAAGTTGCCCTTTGCAAAGGGACAAGGAGCATCTGCATCGATGAACTTTTGTCCAATAGGTGCATAATTCACATTTTTAGGGTTTGTAGGGGCTCCGATGATATTCTTACTATACATCGTCCTTAAAGATCGGGTCATATTTTTTAAGGATCAGATTTAGCGGGCCTACGAGAGAGTCAGATAAAGGCTGAGTTTGATAAAAGCTTTTAAAAGGTTAGATTTGAACGTCTTGATTTTGAAGGGATGAACCCGGCTCTTATCAAGTCCTCCGAACTTTAAGGGCCGGATAAGAGCCGACAGATAAAGATTTGATATAACTTTTTTGATGATTATGTATTTTTTTTAAGTTAATTTGTATATGTATAAAAATATTAAATTATATTTTCTATTTTGACAATTTATTTTAATTTTTTCTATTTTTTAAGTTAATTTGTATTTGTATAAAAATATTAAATTATATTTTTTTATTATGACATTTTATTTTAATTTTTTCCGTTGTATTTTAATTTTTTAAGTATAATTAATATATAATATTAAATATTAAAGAAAGAGTTTGAAAAGGATCAGGTAAAGATCAGAAATGACTAAATTTAATAAAGATTGTGTTTTTTTAATATTTTGTGCTAGTAAAAAAATGAAGGTTTAAGGTTACTTGATCTAGAATTATTAAATAAGACTTTGTTAGCTAAATGATTAGTAAGATTTAATGATCATACAATAGTAGGTAGATGGAAAATATTCTACAAGCCAAATATTCTATTTCCTCAACTAATTTGTCATCTTTTTGGGTTACTGTTTTAAAACATAAGGATTTAGGGAATTTAGGTTTTAATAAAAATATAGGTTTAGGGGAAATAATTTTGTTTTGGCTTGATAGATGGATTAGAGAATGTGCTTTGTATAGTGTTTTTCTTTTGTTATATTCTATTACTCTTTATCCTCAAATTATAGTGGATAATATTTTTGTGCAAAATAGTATTAATATAGAATTTAAAAGGCAACTTGTGGGGATTTATCTAAATGAATGGAATAGCTTGTTGTCTGTTATAGATAGAGTTACAATTAACCCCTCCCTACCTGATATATATACTTAGAGATGGTGTGTATCGAGTAAATTCTTAGTCCATTCATTTTATGAATGGTTAAGTTTTGGTGGAGTTATATATGATGAATATGACATTGTTTGGAAGTCCAACATATATTTTAAAATTAAAATCTTTATGTGGTTGGTTAGGAAAAAAAATACTAATCAAGGATAATTTAGTGAAAAAAGGTTGGTTGGTGACACTTTTTGTGTCTTCTGTGGTGCTTATGAAGATATATAGATCATTTGTTTGTTCGATGTTCAGTGGCATATACTCTATGAGATTGGATTGCAAAATATAATTCTTTTATCTTCCAGGTTAATTGTTTAGATGATTTGTGGTGTATAGACTCTTGTATACCGTTAAAAGATAAGCTTTTAATTGAATTGATAAGAAGTGCGGTTTTTGGATACTCTGGTTGGAGAGAAATGCTATAATTTTTCAAAAATCGTCTCCTACCAACTTGAGATCTTTAGGAATGCAAATTATTTCTTTAGCAAATTTTTGGTGCATAGCTCGTAATGCTTCACAATTGCTTAAACTTACTATTGTGTTACCCTAGAGGGTAGAGAAGCTTCCTTTGCAGGTAAGGGGAACACTCTTCGAGGAGGTCGTGTTGTCATGGGACAAGAGCATTCTAAGGACGCACAATCACATGTTTGGATGAGATAAAATTCTGGTTTTTAAAAGCTTCTTAAAGGAATACGATAAAAACTTTAGTGAATGGTGAAATGAGTTTAGGATTTGGCCTATTTTGATGGATTGCTTTTTGTATGTGATGTGCTGTGTTCTCTTGCTATTTTTAGTTGCTCTAGCTATAAGATCTAATTTCGTCTGGTCTTAGGTTTAGTTTTGTTAGACTTCGATTTGTAATATTTGATTCTCTATGAAGTGGCAAGTACTAGAGACTTGGTACTTATTTACTTCCCAAACTATGTTACTGTGCTTTAGTTTCATTGAAAATTGATGGTCATATAATCACTTTTCTCTAAAAAAAAGGACATGTTTTTTTTAAAATTGAATCCAATTCTTGAAAAATTTAGTTCTTATCATTAAAAAAATTCAGATCAAATTTATAAGAGTCAGATAAAAATCAGGTTTTTTTTAAAAACTAGCCAAAATGTGTTCAAATAACGAGCTCTTATACTATATCTAATTCTTCTGACATAATCACACAAAATAAAACATAAGATTTGGGTCACAGTTGGTCGAGTCAGGTCAAAGAACCAGCCAAATCCCGGACCTGATTTCCTGATTCGCCTCTCGCTCGATTCGACTCGACTCTCGAGTCTCGACAGTCGAGTTTCGACAGTCGAGAGAGAGAGAGAGGAAACCTTCGACCTTCGAACAGAGAGAGAGAGAGAGAGAGATGTCGACGGTTTATGTGTTGGAGCCGCCGACGAAGGGGAAGGTGGTGGTGAAGACAACTATGGGCCCAATCGACATAGAGCTGTGGCCCAAGGAGGCGCCTAAGGCTGTGCGAAATTTCGTGCAGCTCTGCTTGGAGGGGTACTACGACCGCTCGATTTTTCATCGCGTAATCAAGTCATTTCTCGTCCAAGGCGGAGACCCTACTGGCTCCGGAACTGGTATTGTTGAATTTGTGCAGATTTGGTAGAAAATTGAGAAGTAGAAGTAGAAAGATTTGCTTATTTCTGGTAAGTAAAGGTTTGCACATTTTTTTAGGTGGTGAGAGCATATATGGAGCACCATTTTCTGATGAGTTTCATTCTCGGCTTCGATTTAACCATAGAGGTTTGGTTGCTTGTGCAAATGCTGGTACACCCCATTCAAATGGGAGCCAATTTTTCTTTACACTTGATCGATGTGAATGGATTGATAAGAAGAGTACCATCTTTGGAAAGGTGACTGGTGATTCAATTTATAATCTATTGAGATTGGGAGAAGTTGACACAGATAAAGATGATAGGCCTTTACAGCCACCTAAAATCCTTTCTGTTGAGGTAATTCTTCTTATATGAGTCAAAGCGTAATGCTGCTCCTTTTATCTGTTGATGTTTATTTGTATCGTTTATTTTTATGTACTTGTTATAAGGTTTTGTGGAATCCATTTGATGACATAGTACCTCGACAAAAGCCTGAGCTACCAACCAAAGCTGATACTGTGGTAAAGCAAGAAAAGAAAAAGGCAGTCAAGTACGTATCTGTTTCTTCCTCTACTGTTATGTATTTCAAAAGTATTAAATTTTGGTTTTAAATTTGCATTTAAAATGATAATTTTAATTTCATAATCTTCCATGTTCTTATAGACAGCTAAATGTGCTATCCTTCGGCGAAGAAGTAGAGGAGGAAGAAAAAGAGGCCGAAATCGTGAAAGATAAAATTAAAAGCATACATGACGTTCTAGATGACCCTCGATTTCTCAAAGAGGACCAACAGAAGGAACAATTGGTATACTTAATTGTATCCTTGATATTTCTTTTTCTATGTTATAATATTGATCATACATTCTTAGCCTTATTTAGTATATCTGAGTATCTAATCTTCTGCCTCTGCAGACTGATGAACAGGTTAAGAAGAAAAAGGAATCGGTTTTGTCAGTTAGAGAGGCTCTAAGCACAAAGAAGAATGACGTTCGTGATACAAAAAGAGATGATGATGATTTACATGATGATAACGAAGACGACGATGATGATGATGACGATGATGGACTTATGTTTGATTTGAAGATGCGCTCTCGAATTCTCAAGAAGCGCGAAGAGCTAGGAGATGCTGCTGTTAGAGACAAGCGATCTAAAGGTATTATATTATGCTACCTTTTTCTTGTCATCTTATTCTGTCAGTTTTATTCATTTCTGCCTTTTTTTAATTAATGTATATAACTCTTTTCTTATTTACAGATAAATTCAAACATAAAGCCCATCAGAAGTCACCATCTCCAAGAAAGTATGAGAAACTTCATTTTATTTTCTATTTATAACAACAACAACAACAACAACAACAAAGTCTTTAATCTCAAATAAATTGGGGTAGGTTAGAAATGAATTCCAATTTGAAAGCATAAAATAAAAAACCTCAAATATCAATGATAATAATAATGATGATGATGAAAAAAATAAAAAAAAAATGAAAAATAAAAATGAAAATGATAATGATGATGACAATATGATAATAATAATGATGATGACGACACTGATAATATGCTAATAATACAATAAACTTATCTAAATTCTAAATTCTAAACCTTAAAATCTAAGAACCTGAAATCTATAACTCAATTATTAGATTCTAACTCTTAAATCATGGTTCTGATACATTAAAAGTCATTTTTCAAGCACTCATATCCAAAGCAAGCTCTTTAAATATATTTCATTCTTTCAAATCTCTTTTTATTGTTTCCTTCCATGTCAGTCTTGGTCGATCTCCTTTTCTTCTTGTGTTTTCAAGACAACTTAGAATATCACTACGTGCTAGTGTCTCAGGAGACTTTCGTTGGATATGACCAAACCATCGCGAATCGTGTTGGACTAGCTTATCTTGAATTGGTGCTACCCCAAGTTTGTCCCTATATCATCATTTCTGATTTGATTTCTCCTTGTGCGGCCACATATTCAACGCAATATTCACATTTCAGCTACACCCATATTCTAGATGTGTTGTCCTTTTGTAGCTCAGAATTTTGTGCCATACATCATCGCGTGTCTAATCGTCGTCTTGTAGAACTTGTCTTTTAGTTTATTTGGGACCTTCTTGTCATAGAGAATACCAGATGCTTGTCTCCATTTCACCCATCCGGTTCTTATTCTATGACTAACATCTTCATCGATCCCTCCGTCACTCTGTACCATTCATAGGTATTACTTGTCCGTCCAAACTAACATCTTCATCATCTGAATTGTCCCTGTTGAACTGACACCTCATATATTCAGTTTTAGTTCTATTAAGTCTAAAACCTTCCGATTCTAAAGTTTGTCTCCACAACTCTAGTTTCTGATTGACTTCAATCCCATTCTTGTCAATTAGCACCACATCATCAGGAAAGAGCATGCACTATAGAATGTCTCCTTGTATGTTGTGATCTCATCCATCACTAAGGTAAAAATATATGGACTCAATGCTGATCCTTGATGTAATTCTATCTTAATAGAAATGCATCAGACTCGCCATCATATGCTCTGACACAAGTCACAACATTTGTATACATATTTTTAATAAGGATAACGTACTTTGTTGAGACTCGTTACTTTTCAAGCGCCCATCACATGATATTTTATTCTATTATACGCTTTCTCCAAATCAATAAATATCATGTGTAGGTCATTTTTTTGTTCCCAATATCTCTTCATAAGCTATCTTATCAAGAAAATCGCTCTATGGTGGATCTCTCAGGTATAAAACAAAACTGATTTTTAGAGACGGTTGTCAATTTTCTTAAACGATGCTCGATCACTCTCCTAAAGTTTCATGATATGACTCATGAGCATAGTTGTTGAATCGTAAAATGTATCGTGTATCGTTGTATTTTGTATCGTATCGTGTATCGTATCGTATCGTTAAGATACGCTAAGCTATTTTTGAAATTAAAAAAAGTTATAGTAAGTTAGTAACTAATAAAAACAACATATTAACTAAAAAAAGAAACTACCACTATGTTCTAGTAACTAACAAAAGAACATATTATAACTATAACTATGTATTTATGTATTTATAAACTAATAAACTATGTAATTATAAACAACTAAATATTTATGTATTTATAAACCAATAAACTATATAATTATAAACAAATAAATTATGTAATTATGATTTACAAATAAATAAATTACATACTTAAATATTTAAATATTTGCAATCTGTTCTCTTCAAAAAATAAATTATGTAATTAAGTACATAAATGCATAATTAAAATCAGAAAATATAATAAAAATATAAAAATAAATAAAATTTTAAATATTTTTTTTACCAAATTTTAAATGAAAATAAATATTTATGCAGGTTTAATTAAATTAATTAACTAGAGTAAAGCCATGTCACAATAAAAGTATTACAGCGCACTTTTAACCCATCTATTACAGACAATAAAAGTAAAGCCATGTCGCAACTCAAGATCAGTGTGTGAAAAGGTTTCGTAAACGATGGAACAGGCGACTTTCGAGGGCAAATGCAACTTTCAAGGAAAATCGCGACTCCGATGGCTCATATTAAGAATCGAAAATACTTACGATTCGATACGATACCGTATCGCTCTTCCGTATCGCTACGATTCCTGCGATTCACTGAGCAAACGATACACAGGTACGATCTGTATCGTCGCTCTTCTGACTCATACCGAATCGTGCGATACATATCTCGTATCGTACGATATTAACTTCTATGCTCATGAGCTTATTCATTTGTAATTAGTACAAGTTTGAATATCTCCTTTATTCTTGAAGATTGGTACTAATATACTTCTTCTCCACTCATCAGGTATCTTATTGGACCGAAAAATGATATTAAATAGCTTAGTGAGTCACACTATTGCTACATTTTCAAGACATCTCCATACCTCAATTGGGATGTCATCAGATCCTAATGCCTTATCTATTTTCACCATTTTTAAAGTTTTTTTCACCTCAGACTGTTGACAAATCGCCAGTTTGTATCATCAAATGAGTCTCCAACTTGATCGTGATTTTCTCACTCTCTTCATTGAACAACTTGTCGAAGTATTATCTCCATTTGTTCTTAATCTTATCATTCTTCATCAAAAACCTATCAGCTTCATTCTTAATACATTTAACTTGGTTGAAGTCTCTTGTCTTTCTTTCTTTCTCAAAATTTAGTCATTTTGTAGATATCATTATTTTATTTCCTATTTGTCAAAAGTAATTTTAGTTGCTTTGAACTCTTTTGATTTGTTTATACCAAATGCTCTCAGGAAAGACCTTGACAACTCTGATGAGTCTGATGATGATGGACAAAAGGCTGGGAAACTCTCACTTAAGAAGAAGGGCATCGGGTCAGAGGCAAGAGTTGAAAGATTAGCCAATGCTGATTCTGACCTGCAATTGTTAAATAAAGCAGAGCAGGAGAGGCAGTTGCAAAAGCAGAGGAAGCGCCGCCACCAAGGACGTGAGGATAGTGTATGATGCTATTTCATTATTTATTTACATTTACCCTTTTTAAAAACCCAATTCTGATCAAGTTGTCTTTTTTTTTAAAGACCCTAGCAAGACTGGAGAGGTTCAAGGTCTCTTTGTCCAATAAAGTGGGAGATACCAGTGGGAGTAATAACAAAGATTCTGGTGAAAATAAAAATGATGAAGATCTTTCAGGATGGAGATCCGCTAAATTAAAATTTGTTCCTGATCCTTCTGGAAAGGTAAGCAGTGGCATGAATCACATCATGCTTAATATCAGTTGAATACTAGGATGTATTTGAGTTTTTTCTTTTCTTTTAATCTATTGTTGTTATTATGGTTGTAGAACAATATGGCTAGGAAGGATGATCCTAATGACTATGTGGTGTTTGATCCACTCTTGGAGAAAGGGAAAGAGAAATTCAACAAGTTGCAAGCCAAGATGAAGAGGCGGGGCCGTGAGTGGGCTGGTCAATCTCTCACCTGATTACCTGAATCACGAGTAAGTACCCTTGTTTGTAACTGCAGGATGCAACTGTGGTGTCTGAGCTCCTCCTTGGTTGTGCTTATTATTTGTTAATCAGGGGATATGGTTTCGGGGGTTGCTGGGTGTTGGCAGGTTGGTTCAAGATGCTCCTGTCAGTTACTTTTATCTTTCCTCTAATTCATGAGTTTGCTGCCCTTGGTGTTCATGATTAGCGGATTTTGGAGCAAATATTGAACTGTACATATAAGATTTGGGTTTCAGTTGGTCTTAGGATTTTGTATGATTAGCCTATGAAGTATGAGTAGCTTTTATTTAAAATGTCATAGTTGGACAAAAGACACATTATGTGCTGTTGTTGTGTTTTGAAATATGATGTCCAGACAAAGTGGTTCACCCAGATGAATTAGAAAAGTCAAGGCGTAACACAATAATGGCAAACGAGGAAAATGCAGTTGCAGTGTTAATGCAAGATGCCATCGACACCAATTTACTCATTTCAACTTTGTTCACTGTCATAAAAATCTGATATCATAGTATCTTTTTCACATCATTATGCAACAAGGAAAAAAACAGTAGGCTCTGCTAATGAAAAATGCCGTTGTAACCAGTTAGCTCATTTGAACTTAGTCCACCGTCGTTCAAATCTGACACAAGAATGCGTTCTTCGGTTGGATTGTAATTTAGTACTGAATCCATCAGTGATTGAGAGTTCATATCCATCATGTTGTTCCTTTTCGCACATACGACTCCAAAATTTTAATGTCTATCAAATTTCTGTGAGTTTCAAATAAATACATTTTCATACAGGAGATATATTAAACCTCACATGGGTATATCTCAAAACATTTGCTCATATGCCCATCGTTCAAAATGGCACAAGACTTGAAAAAAATATTTACATGATGATATCAGGCAGTATTTAGACAACACGCCTCTTCTCTGACTTAATCCTTTCATATCAGTTCTCTACTCTGTCGCGACGCCTTCTGATTTCTAAATTTAGAATTATACAACGGAAGAAGATATGTTAACGCAAAAATAATATGAAGGCTGAGATGGATACTTATCATTTCTATCTTTAAAAAAAAAGATCAAGTATGTTTGGATCACTCAAGAATAGACAATAGCAGCTATTCTGAGAACAATAATAGCAATATCGATCCAAACAATAATTTGCTATTTTGGAGTGGTGATAATAATTGCTATTTTACTGTTCTAAATGAGGGATAAAATAGTTATTGTTATTACATTTCTACTATTTGAAATTGCTACTATTAAGAACATGCAATCCAAACAACATTTTTAACATTCCGAATAACATCGTTTTTTCATTATTCTCACGCTTACCTAAAATTTATTATTTTTTTTACTAATTTCATTTGCTATTTCCAATTCAACTATTCTTTAACTATTCTTCACACGATCCAAACATATGATTGGAATCATGATCCTGCATCCTCTCAGTTATCTAACAAATGTTTTTATTGGTTTAACTACAATTTGTACTATCAAGCTTGTATTAAAGAATGTACCTGATCGACAGAAGAGGAACCAGTACCACTGAACATGGGTGAGCAATTTTCAATGCAGACACTTTGCCCAGCGTCATGTGCAATACCGAGATTCCGGAGCCGGTTTAACTCTGGCAGGATGACAGTAGCAAGGTTGGGTCGGTCCTTCTTCTTTAGTTCAGCACATTTGAGCGCCAGCCTGGCAAAACCTGAAACCTCCTCGATGGGCCAATCTGGTACCGTGGTGTCCAGTAACTCTACAAAAGTTCCTCTTTCAAGGGCTCTTTCGACATGGTGGGTCAGACCCATTGGTTGTTTTGCAGTTATTAATTGCAGGAGCAGCACACCTAAGGAGTATATGTCTGACTTTGTACCTAATTATGGATCAGAGTTTAGTTAACCAAATAGAAAGGGCAAAAATCTGGTAGCGCATAAATTAAGTACATATTGTTACCAGAATCAATGGCCAGTGAAATTCAATATATGTTTACCTAGCATGCCAGATTGTTGGTACTCTGGGTCAATGTAACAAAAGGTCCCGGCAGTTGAGGTCATTCTATATTGAGTCACGCTGTCAGCAACTGATTGTGGTACTAGCCTTGATAGACCCACGTCGGATATCTTGCTTGTGTAGTTATGATCAAGCAAAATATTGGCAGGCTTCAAATCTCGATGAACCAATGGCTCTGGTTTTGTCTGGTGGAGAAAAAGAAGACCAGTGGCGATTTCAGCTGCAATCTTGAACCGGACGCTCCATGGGATCGATGGGGTGTTGCCACGCCAGAATAAACGATCATCTAGACTCCCGTTGTCCATATATTCATATACTAAGCATCCATACTCGGGGCATGCACCTAGTAGTAGAACCATGTTCGGATGCCTTATGCAACTCAGCACCTCAACCTGAATTTTGATAAAGCATGTATATAAAATTCTGCTGAGATTATCAGACATACAATTTCAAAATTAAATAGATATTTGCAAGACATCAGTGAATACTAATACTTAGCAGTCTTCATATCATTAATATTTGGTACCTCTTGATGAAATTGTTTCCTTCCTTGTGCTGCATCTGGCCTCAGGACCTTGATGGCAACTGGAGTGTGATCCAACGAGCCTTGATAAACAGGCCCATAGCCGCCCTCGCCAATCTTCATCTTCTCTGAGAAATTATTGGTGGCAAACTCAATTTCATCAATACTATACTTTCTGTATCGGACATCATTGTGGGCCAGTGCATCCAGTGCTCTTATCTTCTCTTCAGCCTCACGCCTTGCCTTCATTTCTGCATGGTGCCGTCTCTGTGCTTCCAGTTCAGCTATCCGTCTTGCCTTATCTGCTGACTCGATTGCTGCCACTGCCCTCATTTTTTCCATCTCAGCCAACATTTTTGCTGCCTCTTCAGCATGTTTGGCCTCCTCAATTATCTTAGCCTCCTCCAACTTTGATTGTGCTAGCTCTTGCACCTGAGAGTATTAGTACTGGCTTTCTTAATATATTTTATTTAACACACTTCTTATTCTTGATTATTTTTCCTTAAATTTCCTTTAAATTAATTATATCAGCAACTAATATTTGTAGAAATCTGACCTTCTGCTTGGCAGTCATTGCTTCCCTGCAAGCAGCACTATACATGTCCATAGTTTGCTTCAGCTCGAGTCTCAGCCTTCTCATTTCTGCCTCCACGTCTCGTTGCGACTTCACAGAAAGGAAATGAATATGTATATAAATGGCTGATGAAAACAATATGGACTTACAAAGATTGAGGTATTTTCTATAAATGCTTACACTGGTAGGAGAGTTTGTTCCATGAGAGGTCTCTGCCAAGCAGGATGTGAACTCTAAATGATCGTTCAAATCCAAGGATTGAAATCCATGGGAACTTCCCAGGAAATCAAGGTCCTCTGAAGCAGAGTCATGGCCAGATGGATGTCTTTGTGTGCGGTAATGGTCAGTTGCTTCATGTAAAGTAATTGGAGGCATGGTACGGGTAGCATGGAGTGATCGGTCTCGCGCAAGCCTTGTTGGATCAATGCTTCTTTCATAAGACTTCCTATCAGATGAAAATACAGCTTCTAGGTGTGGTGGCAGCTGGTCTCTCTGCCCATTTTGACTGCAGGGTGTTCTGGAGTTAGTATTGGATGTGCGGAATTTGCAGGAACTACTATTTGACATAAAGATACAACTCAAATTCTGTATCCAAGCCAGAGCTTATTGGTTCACTTTTTCTCACTTAATATTTCTTATAGTTTGTACTGTGAAATCCTGTATCCTTTTAAAATGGTTGATGCCAACCAGAATCTTACAAGATTAATACTGTGTAGTTGGGGGGGGGGGGGGGGGGGGGGGGGGGCTTTGAAACTTGCCTAACTGGATCCTCATGCTCAACATGATGATGTGCTGCATGGCGAGGAGGGACACTGCTGGTGGGCACGGGGTAGCTTTTGACCTGGTGATTCATTAAAATTTTAGTTTTTGCAACAACATACACTGTGCAGAAATCAGGTGCCTGATGTAAGACCCTTGTTGGCACATCAGCAGCTCGGAATTTCCTGGCAGCACAATGAAATTACACTTAAACCATAAACATTTCAAAATGGCTTTTTGTGTTTCTAGAGAGAGAGAGTGAGAGATAGACTTTAAGAAGGGCAGCCGATGGGAGGCGCCGAGCACAATGTTTTGGATGCTCCTCGAATTGATGAATTCAATGAGGGCTTTTGCTACATCAGTATCCTCTAAAACCACTTCCATGACTTGTACCTGTTTGATCACAAAATTGGAAGTTACTCTTATTTGAAGTCGTACAAAGTCTATTTGCTTATAAAGAAGAACTGAAATTGCTGCGTTACACAATGTTGTAAATTATACTGGTTTCAGAAATAATATCAATTTATTTCTGTAGCTTGATGGAAGGCACTCTGAATTGTAGTTTATTAATAGTCTCTTTAGCTTAACATGAGCAATTGAAAATTGCACATCAAATTAAAGAGAAAATTTTCTAATTGGAGGGGAGTTTTTTACATACTCTTTTTCGCGCACACACGCCCCTGAAAGGAAGGAATAACTGTGACATTTCCATGTCTAGCATCTCTCTAGTGAAGGCCTCACTCACATTTGTAGTTGAGAACCCATCTGCATATTCATAAATTACATTGTTAGTATGAAAGAACTAAAACTTATGGATTTAGAATTTATAGACCATTGAAAAAAAGACGCAAAACGTAATGATTAAATTAGTAGGCATATTGCCTACTACAAGAAAGAAAGATAAAAACTAATGATCAAAATGAACAACTGCTAAAAGGGAGAGGTACCTACGGTTGAGATGAGCACGGTTAATGACATGAACTAGTATAAGATTGTGAATGTGATTGGCACAGAGGAGGTTCTCGATCGCCCACTTCACTGCAAAATTACTATTCTTGTCTTTTTCTACTGCAACAGCTGTTGTCACCCTCGTGGGGTCCCTGATAGCAGGCTCGGCCGGTGGGTGCTGCCATGCGCCGGAGCCTGACGTCCTTGCCGGGCTCATAGTAGGAAGGTGGTGCGGATGATGCATCCCTGGTAGCTGCATCTCCTTTTCCTTTTCTTTTAACCTTCTCTTTTTTGTTTTACTTTTTTTTTGCAGCAAAACTATTAGCTAGAAAAGGGAAAATTTACATCAAGAAACTAAACTGATTGTGTTAGCACCGTAGATAATTCAAACTTTTTGTTTTAAGTTGCAGTCAAATGGTCAAACACCCAACTAAAACTGAACACGTCGGTGCCAGTCTCGTGAAATGAAAAACTGAACTCTTTTTTTTTTTTTTTTCACATCCTTTCTACTAGGGTCTTCTTACATGCTCTTTTTGGTGAATTTCTATGCCTACTTTCAGATTTACTATCCAATTAGAGGTTTCCACGTTGTCTGGAAGCAAGATATATCAAAATCACTTGGTGTAAAAATAGGGATTTAAGAAAACAGAGTTGGGTAGAAGTGCATTACTAGCTATTTGCTAATATAAGATGGCAAAACCTAGGAAGGGTTCAGCTACTCTCCAATTTATGGAAATTCAGTTCAGGAAATTCACTGGATGGTTTAAGTCTGAACTGCTCACTTCAGATTGAATATCAGATCAGACCAGCATAGTAATTAGAGCTTAACACTTGCGAGCATTTATTGTCTTATTCGGACAGATTCATTTTTGACTGTTTAATCTGAAATGAACAATTCAAAATAATGTCTGAAACCATCCACAAGTTCCATTTCAGGAACAGACAAACAACTGAGAGTGTTTCTATCAAAAGATAAAATCTTCCGTCATTTCTAGAATTGCTTTCGTGATACCTTGAAACTTCAATAGCAACATTGATTCTGTCAAGACTTATTCTTTAAATAGCATTATCCATTCTTTGCAGTGCTAGCTGCTAACATGCTTAGTTTAGTTTGATCTATGATCACTCATGGAAATATAGGAGTCAAAATAAATGATCTGAGTCTTTTTATGTACGCTACATACATATCCTTTTTTCCAACATTGAAAAGATTATGTCTTCACATCAATTTTGTCCGAGCAAACAATTAATTCCATTTACAAGCCGGAGAGAAAAGACGAGAAAAATCTCCAACATTAATGCAGAGCCTGAATCTTATTTTGTTAATAGAACTCATGCTATTTTTAGAAAAAATCACTTGGAAGTCGGATGAAGGAATTTAAACAAACAAGTGTTAGATATGAAACCATGTGTTACTCAGATTCAGAAATAATTAATACGGAGACAGCATAATCTTAAAGGAGAACCGTTTTGGGTCAGCTACAAAAATAATAAGAGCAATTAATCAAAATTGATTTAGGCCAGATATTGCTCTCGGTACCATGACCGTTTCTTAGCATGGGTCCTTAAAGCAAAATGAAAAAAAAAAAAAGACTATTCATAATTCATTAATTCCTAAATGGCTGACCCATTTGCTTAGTGTCTCTCTCAGAATATAATCCAAAAGGAAGATATATGTTTTTCTTATCTAATTTCTCTAATTTTCATATAGTTATGTTACATGCTTGAAAGTGAATGATGGTTCAAAATATCCTTCTTGAAGCCATGACCGACGAGAAGGAATAAGTAATCGTAGTATCTCTAGAATTTCATATGCCGGAAAGTCTCATACGCGGGAAAGTCTTGTATGTGGAGGGATGCTAGCATTCTTAATTCAATGCTAAATGCATTATCAATCACAAGCTATTTCCAAACTCAGTTCTTCAATTTACATTTTATTTCTGTCTATTTTTAATGTTTAGACACATTAATTTGAGTAATTTAGACATGATAAATTTTATCATGCATTTCCCCTTTATTTAAAATAATTTCCAACAATAAGTACCAGTTAAATCCAATATTGGTACGAGCTGACCATCATTTTTTCTATAATAATCTGCCAAATTTGCACTAGGAAATCATATTTGCAATGATTTTTTACATAGAATGCACGGGGATACACCGACAAGGCTAAAATATTATGATATATGTACACAAATTGTCAAAAATCTATACTCCGAAATAATCTATAGATAAAAAAGATTCTGAAATCCAAAACCTAAAAAGTGAGGTACGTCTTGATCATGGTGGCACCAGTTGGGTCAGAAAGGAGGTGTTTGACCAGGCGTATCCTCATACTGTTAGGTGCAATAGCAAACATGTAGAATGCAAATAATACCAGGTCTACTGATGAGAGCGAAGAACCAAGAAATCCCCACCACATCCTGGATTTCACACAAAATGAATGAAATGAACAATAAGATAAAAAGGAGGTAGACTTCTTCCTATTCAAGTAAGCTCCATGTTACAACTCATGAATAAACCACTAAGCTTTCAATTTTCCCCTGAAATATTGCCGAGTTTGTTCTGTTTGCTTGCATTAGGTCAAAATTAGGTTGGAGTTTTGGTCGGTGGTATTAATTTTGGTCTTTGTAATCCAAAATTGGTACTTCCTGGTCAGTGCAACAATCATATAAAATAAACACGAGCATAACATTTTGCATGTATGGTGTTTATGTATACAAAAATGGTGGCCTATAATTTGAATAAAGTAATTTGTCATACCATGTAGGCAACCGGAAAAAGATAAGAAAGAAGTTTCTGATTCCTTCAATATCGAGCTGTGTGATCAATGCTAATCCAAATAAGAAAAAGGCTCTTTGTCTCTTCCTCTCCTGGGGCCATAGTGCTTGCCAAGCTAATCAGAATAATTACATTAATTCCCTAGAGCAAAATTGTATTGATATTATAGAATTAAAATTTGGAGGGTTTTTTTCACCTAGCATAGAAGGGGTGTTAGTATTCTGAAGTGCCAAATTATTTCTATAGTTGGAACTTTTTTTCAAAATGCTAGCTATCACCGATGCATATTTTGGAGCTTCTGAAAGAGATCGAACCACTGAGTACCCTGTTATGAACAACAACATTAGTGCTCTGCACAGTGAAATTTAGAGATTGATAATTACTAAAAGAGGATGCAACTATGTTTAATTATAAGTTCAATTTTTCTAAATTATATCTCTGATTAATTAATTGGATGTTGGAAGAAATAAATATTTTAAAAGAGGGTTCGAAAGTCAATCCTTTCAATTTTACCTGTGGCAGGATGCACCATACTGGCTGCAGCACCGAATGCTAGGTTTTTCTGTTCTGTGTTTGGTAACGATCCACCGACAGGTATATATGACCACTCCTATAAAATATAACAATATCAATATAGAAGAATAATAAAATGAGGATTCAAAATGGATGACAGCACCAGCAACTATGCCACTAACCTCTTCATATACTTTAAGTACACGAATGCCCATGGAATCCAACCGAGACATCAGTTTTTTCTTCAGTAGATCAAAGGGCAAGGCATCTTTAGAGGCAAGGCATGTTTCCTACAAAAAAATTATATCAACTAAGTAAGTGTATATCAATAATATAATAAAGAGTACTAAACAAGTTTAATTGACAAAATACCTCAAAGAAGACTCGAGTGGACGACATTGGCATAGCATAGAGAAAAGTAGGGTTCCCGATTTCATTAAACGAAGACTGCTTTTTCTTCTTTTCATGATCTCTGTAATCCATGAAAACCATTAAGCTGGGGTCATATGGATTGTTCTCCACCTGAAAATGTGCTAAAAAAATTAAATAAAAGAACTTAAAAAGCAGGAGTCAGAAGACCAGAAAGGAGGAAGAAAAATAGAGAAATGGAAACCTCTACTTCCACACCATAGGCAGTCTGCACAGACACACGGGGCCCACCAACCTCATACTCTAGGAGTCTTCCAGAAGCAGCTCCGGATGCAACAGTGGCAAGCCTGAATAATTTCTGATATAAATTTTGAAAATGACAATCTTTGGTCCAATTTTTCAAAAATTCTATTTCTGTTAGCACATGTATGTTACCTGCATGGAATCATACTCTCTTTCTCGCACACCACCAGGCTACATCCGTTGTTTGATTCAATTATTTTCTCGACTCTTGAATTAAGGTACTTGACGCCTGACTCATAACATCTAATACAAAAAGATGTAATAAATGAAGAATGATTCTCTTGAGTAGTTGCTATTTTTTTTAAGCTAAATTTGATTCATAGCATCAAACAAAATATACCTTTTTAGTAGCTCTTCATGCAAGAGATCACGGTGAACTCTACCATAAGCCCGGCCAATCATAATCGGCTTATCACTGTCTAAATACACAATGCTATCCTTCCACACATGTTCAATGCACCTTTCTAGTCCCAGATCTAGCAACAACAATTAAAGAAAAGCACATAAAGCACGGATCTTACTCTAACATATGGTGATTACTTATTATAGTGTATAGGATTTCTTCTTAGATTAGAGATTTGTAAGTTACCTTTAAATTCTTCTTCCCATACGCCATAATTATTTGTGAAGGGAAGGTCGGGTCCTATTAAGCCAACACTAAGACCATTTTTGGCTGATTCTGCAGCTAATGAAAGACCGGCTGGACCACAGCCGATCACCACCAAATCCAGCACTTCTTCCATACTCGATATAGGAGCTAACTAAAAGTGAATTTAGAGAATATGAGCATCACTGAATATATTCACTGCCTTCTTGAATTCTCAATTTCAGATCTAGGTGGGGAGACCGACTTATCTTGGTTAGTTATTATATTATCCAAATCCTTTACCCAAAATAGAAATTTTCCAAAAATGGTTTTATGAAATGTGAAACCAACTCAGACAGGGATCAGCATGCTCATATTTAAAGACAATTAAATATTGAAATACACCAAACATTCAATGTATCACTGACATGTGAGTCCCACCACCAACCACACTAATTCTTTCTTTCAATTTTTTTTCTATAAAAATACATTGGGACTATTTCCATGGTATGGAAGTCCAATCCTGTGCATTGAGTAGCTGTAATTTGGACACATGTCACTGTAGGCTCTGTTGTTTTCTTCATCTTTGACATCCAAAGGGTAAAACCAAAAAAAAAAAAAAAAAAAATTCAAAGGGTGACATCCTTCCTGCTGTTCCCTTGGCTGTTTATTTTGTTGTTGAAAAATTTAACCCATAACGTTTGTTCACAAAGCCAAGGCTAGATGATGCATGTTTATGACATCAAACCACATTTGAAATTTTTAATATTTCTATAAATTATTAACTATTATTTACAAACTACATCCTAGTTATACAGACAATTTGCTTATCTCTAATAATTTCCATATCTGAATGCTGGTCCCATGCATTTTTATTTTACAATAATTATCCTTCTATTAGAGCGCATGGTTCAGTGAACTTATTTTTACAAACGACTCACAATAATTGATTAATGAAGGAATTGGTAACCTTATCAGCTAGCTTGCTCTGTCTCTCCATTTGTTTCATCTCTTGCATTTTGACATACAAAACCTCACTTCCACCTCCCTTTATAAAATCTTCTTCATCCGCAAACTCTTTCTTTGTGCGTACCACCTCGCCACTTGTAGTCGCTCTCACTGGTACGCTTCCACGTACCATCCGTACGACACCTAAAGTTCGCGTTTTTCTCTCCACCGCCGCAGCACGTTGCTCCATTTGCGACCACGCCCTTCTCTTCCTAAACCGCCACGCCTGAAGAGAAACAGAGAGGCTCCTCTGACCGAGACAATCCATAGGTTTGCACTAGCTTGAAGAGCAATTTCCTGGTTTAGGGTTTGGCGGTGCCAACCAAAAGGGGATTAGGGTTTTTGATGAATTGATCAGGAGTGAAGTGGGGAGTGGGAAGCGTGAAGAAAAAAAGAGAGCAAACACAGAGGAGGCGAGTGTCATCTCATTTGAGCTACAAACGAGAGGCTGGTGTGACTTCCAAATGTAATTACATATTTCTGTGCCTGTATATCTGTGGTGAATTGTGTTGCAATTAACTGTACGTTGGACCAGTTTTGATTTTCACAAATTTTTGCGATTTTGAACCGTCAGAAGGCTGCCTGGTGAATCACAACATGGAGGCGGTGACGTAAATACGTGGCCAAATGCCAATACTCATAAAATTAGCATGCTGAGACGACATCAAATTTAGCGACACGTGGAGTCGTTCATTGGTTGTGATCTTAAGGAAGGCCCACCGAGCGGATATGGTTTGCTTTATTCGCAACTGCTCTCAGAAAAGAGCGTCTTTCAGTTTCTACCTTTTAGCAAGGGCTGGGTGCTTTGATTTTAAATTTCTAACATTTTTCTGTCTTAATAAGTACAATTCTACTACTTTAAATGAAAAATTGATTTCCTTTCGAATACTAAATCGGATTGATTCAGTCCATTCATTTGGAAGCAGTCAGTTCATTTTAAATCAATCGGTCTGAATTAAGACGATATATATTTTTTTTTGCTTTGGAGAAAGTAGGAAATATTAATTGGATCGACGAATATCATACATTTATAATCATACTGTTTTGACGCATGAACCTTCAAAACGTTGATCTTTAAATGTTTACTGTTTTCATACTTGACAAATGTTATAGCTAGAAGCTTACAGAAACAAATAAGAATTCCATTTTTCTGTATGTACCTTCAAATAATTCTTTTTATACTTTAATGCTTGATGGATATCATAGATGTAAGCCTAGGAATTTTTTTTTTTTTTTTTTGCTTTTTTGGGCATGTAACTTGAAAAGTTGGTTTCTAACCGGTGACGTTGCACTCCAAGGGCCTATAAGGAAATATTAATATGCATGATAATGATTAAACCCATCAATGTATAATATATGTTCATCTGAAAATCGTCTAATATATTTCTAAAATCAACTATGAGTTTATTGATCTGAAAGAAAAAACAATAATATAAAAATCTTATTTCATAAATACAACTATGAATATTTTTGCAATTATTCATTGAAATAAAAAATCCCCTATTAAGCCGCATCTCTTATCAATTTTATTCTGGTACAAATACAAATATATTAAAAGGATAAGAAGAACCTAGAGGAATTTTGCTCCAGTAGAAAAATTCAAAATAGACAATAAGTAGAATTTTTAAAACAAAAGGAAACAAAATTTTGATCTTGAAAAGTGTTTAAAATTAGCCAATAAGTGAAAATTTTACAAAGAAATGGAATGTGATTTATACAGATATAAAATGAGCATTCCAGATACCTTTTTTTCTGAATAGATCGGTAGAACATGTTATCTCAGTTTTGAATAAACCAAGAACATAAGAAGTAATTAAAGAGAAAATAAAATTTATGCTTTGGGGAGGAAAATCATCAAGATCCCCTCTTAATTGAGAATAAATATAAACACACTTCGATATGTTTTTCTCCCAATCAAGTGAAAATATGAGTTATGAGAGAATCGAATGGCACAAATAATTGCAAAATTACGCTGGAAGATCATGGTGGAATTTGAGAAGAGACAAATATGATAAATTTCAATGGCAAATGGAAAATTACTGTCTAGAGATTAAAAAAATTGACATTAAGGTTTTAAAGAGAGAAACACTGGAATGATGTCAAATAAATTGAATTTTGGTTTACGCATCTTTTTGTTAATTGAAGAGTCTCTTAGTCGTTTGGACCTCTAATTCTTAATACATAATGAGGATTAAACTTTGAACCTTTTTAAGCATATCATATCATCATTTTTTTTCCACCATTGTTTTTGTTTAATTTTTTCATCTTCTTGAATTCAAGAGCTCATATAAAATAGTTTTTCCCCTCATTTAAAATAAAGTATGTAATATATTTAAGATGAAACTTAACTCTTAAAATGATTCAACTTTTTATATGATCATTTATAAATTATTATATATTTATTTATATTATTTATTATTATAATTATCATTATTACTTAGATTTGAAAATAGTGTGTCTTAATTTTCTTCAATGTGAAATTTTATTAAATATATTTAAAAATTTTATATTATTAATTATTTATTTGAGAACAATATTATCGGGGTGAAACCCGAGTTATAGCGCTAGTTACTAAATTTTTCCCCAAAAGATGACAGTAACCTCAAATTGAAAAAATTCTACGGGGGACAAATTTTGGGATTGGGTATAATAATATTTATCCTTCCATTTTTATTTTTTTATTTCTTAAAATAAATATCATATCATGTAATCTACTTCTAAAAATTCACATTTCACAAGACTTAATATTTACAAGAGATTTTCTATCCAATATTCCGAGTTTACGATTTTCTTTTGTATTATGTACAACTAAAAGTATAATTATTTTTTCTGAATTTTTTATTGTGTATTTTTTGAAACTAATAATTTATTATAATACTAAAACAGATGGTTAACCGCAAGCGCTCGACCTATCGCGTAGTACTTAGTTATCGATCCCACAGAGACTGATTTAAATCATCAACATAAACAAGTTCCTTAAGCTAAATAATATAATATGAAGTTTCATCTAAAATAATTAAAATTCAACTAAAGATGATTTGTACATAAATTATAATTTTAATCAAGATAAAAAGATTTAGGGTTTCGACATTGCTCTCCATCTGTGCAATAATCATACGATTCATAAGTTTATTCTTACTTTAGTGAGAGTTACAATCTGTTTTAGTGTCAAGATCCTAGTTAGGGGGTTAACACCGTATGCTAATTAGGGAAAAATGTACAATTTAGTACTTTATTATTCCTAATTAAAGCGCATTATATTCTGATAATTGTAAACTATTCAAAAACTAATTGGTCACAGTTAGGTTCTTCCAATTAATTACTCTAAAAGTTCAGAAATTCTCATTTAGCCTAGACTTCATAGTTATATTCTTCACTAAGTCTAAATATTGCTTTTGGGACCGAGTATCGATAGATTTGGGTTAAAAATCAAATCATTTCTCTCAAAATATGTACCAATCTAAGATTTATTTGCACTTTATGAATTTATACTATCTAGAATTTTTAATTCTAGACGGATTACTAACACAAATATAAAAATTCAACCCAAGCACAAACAATTCAATCACAAAAATAATTCATAGATATTAAGAACAAACGAAAAAAATAAGTACGATTAATTGAACAAGTTTTAAGTTTACATGTCTACTGCCACTAAAAAAACGTCTATTCTTCCATCGAAGAGAGAAAATCATAAATAAAATCGATGAAATTCATAAAAGAAATCATAAAAAGGATAGAAGTTACGCTCAGTTTTTTATTTATCTTCCTTCTGCTTTCTTCTCTATCCTCCTCCAAGAACAAATTTTTTCCTTTCTCTCTCTAGAAAACTCCTCAAGAACGTCTAGCAATTTCTATCTAACTTTGGACCCTTTTTTTATAGGAAAATTCTATAAAATAGAAAAAAAACTACTAAATAAAACAAGTAACATGAAAATCTGTCTAAGTATTCTATATTTTTTTTTGCCTCCATCATGATCTATTTCAGTTGTAAGAGCCTAAGGGTTGTATTCTTCTCGTTGTTAGGAGCGATGAGTCTAAGAACGATGAAAAACTCCAAGTGAATCTCTCAGAAACTGTAAATAACCATTATTAGGTCAAGCTAAAATCATCTGACTGGGCTTCAGCCTGCAGCTGGCTTTTTCTGTATGCAGAAAATGGTTCTAGTGCTCGGTTTGCATTTATGCAGTCTGCAAAGGTCTGGTGCTCGGTTTGCTTGTAACTTGCTCGTTTATCATCCGTTTTGCCTCAAATTTGCGTCATTATTCTTCATTTTCAATGGATTTCCATCTAAACCTGAAAACTCAATAAAATCTAGATAGTATTTCTTAAACTTGATAATTTAAAGCTTAATTAAACTAAATTAAATATAATTAAACCTTAAAAAAATAAATTATGAAATTAAAGCACATTCAAAATATAACATTTAAATTCGTTTATCATTCTTTCATCTTATAACCTCGCTAATTGCTACTTACCTATAATGCCTTATTAAACATTCATTTGATATACTCTATTGAATCTTGTTTTGAACAGTTATAACAATTTATATTTGAATAAATTATAAAATTTTGATATCAATTTTTGTTGAAATATAAAGAAAATATAGGGTCTATTATGTAAGATAGACTAATAAGATTTCTAAATAATTAGACAGTTAGTTAGATGTCACATCCCAAAATAATTAAATCAGATTAGGAGTGATTAATCCCGCCACGTACGCACGACAAGACGTGCATACAGAAGACTAAATCAAAAAAGTGCAATGATAACAGAATAAATATAATAATAATAATAATAATAATAATATAAGACAATACACATTCCATAATTATAGTAAAAATACAACGCCTGACATCGGCGGAGCCGACTCTATCAAAATAGACAACAAAATCGCTTAAATAAAGACCCAAAAGAAAGAAATAAAACTCAACAACCCGAGAAGTCCTAATCAAAACTACCTAACTCACTGACGCACGCGGAGGGCGCGCGTTTTGGGCTTTTAAAATTTATAAACCCTTACGTTACTTGGTTCGGCCATAAGCGTACGACCTACGTTGTTATAGTAATTTGTCTATTGTGCTTTCAGTAGCACTTCAGTCGAAACGCTACCAATCCAAATTTTAATTTTTTATACTCAAAATTTTAATTTAAATACCTCAATAAAATGTTTATATCATAATCTTATAGAATACTAATTTTTATCATGTTTGAAATTAATTTACTATGCTTAATGATTTTTGAAATATAGCCCTAAAATAATAGAAAAATAATAAAATTTGTATGTAAAAAATGCTTACTTTCTAAAAATCATTAAGCATAGTAAACTAACTCCAAACACGATAAAAATTAGTATTCTATAAGATTATGATATAAAAATTTTATTGAGCTACTTAAATTAAAATTTTGAGCATGAAAAATTAAAATTAGGACTGATAGCATTTCGACTGAAGTGCTATTGGATGTACAATAGACAAACTCTCTCTATCTATATATAATATAAGAAGAAAACACCCATAGTAAAATCCTCATTTGTAAATTATCAGATTCATTTGAAGCAGGCACTATCAGGGTCCAACTTACTAACTTGAGTTTTGCCTAAGCGGACACTACTAGAGCCTAATTTTTTTAACTTAGAAGTTTATGTTTAAAAACACGTAGTGATAACGCCCTAGGAGAGTGAACGGCTAAAAACACGTACTCTGGTCATCTGAACCTGGTAATCTACCTCACAATATAAAATAAATGGATTAAAGTATGACCTTAGTTTCCATATCTATGTGTTTACCCTCAAAATATTGCGAGAAGTTGAGCATGAAGGTTAAATATATACGAAGAAAAAGAAAAGAAGGAAGAATGAAATTAAAGAGAGAGAGAGAGAGCATACATAAGGGTGTAAATGGGGCCACCGGCCAGGAAAAGTCGCTGTCGAAATCACTAAACTCCGGGTCAAAATCTAATTAGTCCCACATAAAAATTTGAGCAAAGGGTTGAGGGTATAAATACCCTTATGTTACCGTCTCAGTCAAGCGAATGATTCCCCAAAAATCCAGTATAAAGAAATGGAGAAGAATGAAAAAAAAAGATCTCCTGGGGTGTCATCAGTGTAACCATTTTCATCTGATATATGGAGTCCACATGATAGTTGTATAGAAAAGAGAAAATTAGATAAACCAGGCTCAAACACTAAATATAATCGGACCAGAACACAAATTGAGCAATAATCCCATAAAGAAAACCTGACATCAAAAACAATGGTATATAAGTAGAAGTGAATTTGTCTTCCCCAAGGTCGACATGTCCATTAGATGTTAGAGGCAAGCATGTCTGCAAGGGAGATAGGCACCTAATGGATCATTATCAACCTCTTACTTTTAGATGCTGGCAGGTGGGATCCATATGTCAATTACAGACATAAAAAAGATAAGAAGTCAGAAGCCAGAAATAGACTAAAAGTGCTGAAATAATGAAGTTCCAATGCAATAATAGACATGCTATGCCAAAAGCCAGTATTTTGATACAAATGAAAAAAAATATGGAAATTTTAATATGATCTTACTTTCATAATGACATGATGAAAGTTAAGTTCACAGAGTTAGTCAGATGCTAATATGAACAATATTTGATTTAAGTATTGACATGTAATTAATTCTTGATCAAATAAAAATTAAACCTGATAAAGCATTAGTATGATCTGATAGATGCTTAATTAGGGATAATATAGGGAAAATATAGGGAAATAATACTTTTGACATAAACATTGAGCTTTGATCTTGAGATGTTGGAATTAATATGAAGAAAAAGAGGGGATCTTATTGAAAAAGAATTTTTGTACTATGAAGATAGGGGAAAAATGAGAATTAAAAATATCAAGGATAATCATCATGAATTTATAGATTTTTGATGAAAATTTTATGAATTTCGGACAAATGGAGCTATCACAATAAAATCAAACGAGAAAATCAGATAAAAAAAAGTTGTAATTGGTCTAGGGAACACTTTGGGTGCAAATTGAGGATAAAAACACACATGGGTACAATCTAGGGACATAAAAGGAAGAAAATTTGAATTCTAAACGGTTGATAGAGATGCCACATGGCAGCACCAGATTGGGTCATGTCATAGTATCGGTGCCACATGGCACATGTTTATTGATCCATGTTAACAAAGTGGACCCCACCACTACCGAGGACAGTCAAAAGTGGGTCCCGCCAAAGTGCCACATGGCAGTCCATCAATGGGACATGTCACACAATCAGCGCCGCGTGGCACATACCCATCGGTCCACATCAACAAGATGAACCCTATTATTACCAAAGGCAGCCAAAAAGTGGGTCACATTACGGTGCCACATGGTAATTCTTTATTGGCTGCACCAACACACGAGGCCAACATCAAATCTGCTGACACCTCAACCTTAGATGACATATAGCATATCTCCATTGGTGCCATGTCAGCTAAGTACCATTTCAATGGTTGAGGTGGATACTTTTAATAAACGAGTTGATAAACTGACATGTGAGGCCAGATTAACAACTAAACCAGAACAATTCACGTAGATTGAATTGATATGTTTGTAAGTTCATCTTTCACTATCTAATATAAGCATCAAACTACCCCATAAACCATCTCACTTGTATCGTAAAACTATGTTCTCCAATATTTCCTGACCACTTGACCACATAACCATTGCTTAGCTATTATATTTATTTTTCCCTTGCAAGATCCAGAGGTGTCTCGAGGTTAAGAGCCTAGGATAATTAACGGTGAGGGATTGCATCCATTGGAATCTACAAAAACTCACAATCTCTAAAACCCATAAATGTGCATTCTATGTTCATGATATATCCTAAATGCACGTTTAGAGGGATTCTATGTCCTTCTTTCGCAACTCATCGCCGAGTCCCCTTTTTGAGGCGTTGAAGCGCATGAAAAAGGGTCTCACACTATATAAGAAAATAACTATTCATAAATGAAAAAAATAATGTAATAACAAATATGAGACTCTTTGTACCAACTAGGGGCCAAATGAGAGCTCTCAATTTTCTCTGTGCCAACCAGAGATCAAAGGAGAAAACCCTTCGGACATACTGAGATCTCAAATAAGCTGGCTAAATAATAATATAATAAACCAGAATAGAATTCATAACTCGAATATGGCAAGCACACACTAAATACTGAAAGTCATATCCTAATCACTCAATTAAATCTGAGATAGATTATATAATGAATAATAATAATAATAATGATCAAATAGAAACTCTTGTGGCACTGCCAAACTCGTCAAGTGACGAGATCGGTGAATGAACGATAAACGAAGGTACTCAGATATACACAGACCAAGGGGTCCCATAAACGAATCTGACACCGTACGTAACCCATTGGTCTGGTTATACAAGACAACCCAGACTGAGATCACCCGGCCCGCCTATCAACATTCTCATACATTATTATGCATGTTTAACTATCTATCTTATTTAATTATTTAATAATGATAATAATAATATTTTAATCCTAATAATTATAATCTATTAATTTATTTATATCTTAATTAAACCTAACTCAGGACTAATTTTCAAATTCTAATTCTATTCCTATCTACATGCAAATGACATGAAATGATATGCGAATGCGGGTAGGCCCCAAAGATGTTGGTCAAATTATCGTATGTAAATGATAGGTCAAATTCGGTCTCTAAACTGATGTTCGGTCTGAAAATACAGTAATTCAATTTATTTTTGAAAACAAAATAGTTTTGGGTTTGGGTTTCTATTTCTGAAGAAAAAAAATAAATCTCAGGCATCTGTACCTGAGAGTGCTGGTGAGAATTGCGAGCCGCTCTACTCCGGAGGCAGCACGCCTATCTCAGGGTCGGCGCTTGCGTATACGGGGTCAGGTTCAGGCTCGTACTTCTCGAGTGGATCCGAATCAGCTATACCACCTATTATTAATTTATTTAATTATTTATTAATTTAACATGAATTAATTTATAATTTGTACTTAATTATATAAATAAAATCTCGATTAACGTTCATTAGAGTTTAGTGTCTTTTTTCATAAAACTTCGACAACATCTCTACTGTATTTATAAGGTGTAGGAATATTAATTTTTGTTCGGGATTCATTATTTTGATTATTTATTATTTCTTATCCATTCTTGTTGAGTTTTTATCGTTTATTACTTTTATAATGCATTCCCTGAATGTTTATAATTTTGTTATGATTTATGATTTATTATTTTCAATGTGTATTTAGCGTTGACATTTTTGTTCGGTAAGCGATCAATAAGTAAAAATCAACAGACACATAATTACAAGCAACAAATCAAAAATTAATTTTATTCATTTAACTCGATTATATTTATAATTATAAAGGAAAATAAATAAAATCAAAATTAAATAAATAGAAAATTTGATTAATATATATTATAATATTTATTATTATTATTCTTATTATTTAAAAAATAGAGAAATAAATTAATATATATTTTATAATATTAACTATTACAATTATTATTATTAAAAATAGAGAAATTAATTAATATATATTAATTATATTCTAATTATTATTTTTAATAAATCTTAATTATATATATTTTATTTATTAGTTATGTTTTATTTCATTTATTACTATTATTTTATTTATTAGAAATTATGTTATATAAAGATAAAAATAAAAATAAAAATAAAAAATAAAAAGAAACTCAATTTAATTAATTTCAAATTGCTTAAATATTTTTATTTTATTAACTATGTTGGTGTTTTAATCCATAGATTCATAGGCTGTCTCGATACTATTATATCTGTTCGGTAATTTAATTTGAGACATATAATATATTTTTTTCTCATTATCTTTAAGTTTACATATTAGTCCATGGATATCGCCAAATCTTTCGTGGTCACTTCCAATTAATGAGTCATATTTTTAATTATCTTAGGACCTTTAATTATTGCCTTATTTAATTATCTCAAATTCCTAAATAAATATTTATTTTATTAATTTCTTGATTGGCCCAATATACTTTGATTTGCTGAAAATCCTATTATGTAGGGTCCATTTCACTTGGGTTCTTTTCCAAATCCAATTCCTATGTCCTAATTTAGCTTAATAGTTTCTAATTCAAATTAGCCACATAAAAACCAGTACCAAATCAAATGCACAAGACTAACAAGCAGTAATTCAAGGGGTCAGGGGAGCCACTCAACCAAGGTAGGGAACCACAACTCAATAGGAACCAATCAAAAAACCAAACCAACAAACTAGTACATACAAGAATTAAGTCAGTATGACAAATCAAGCAAGCAAACACATAGAGTCAGGCCCCATATCAGCTTAACAAGCACAATATCAGTAAAGCAAAATTTACTACCATCAGGATCAGTTCAGACCAGCTTCAGTACCAAAAATAGACAACATGGTACCATCATACCAGCACACATTGAGCACAAAGTATTTTAGACAACCAAGTGGAATCAACAACATGACCCAAACAACAATAAATCAAGGAGTATGCATCATAATTCTAACCAACCAGAAATTTAAGGGTGTATCAGCAATTTAGAGGGCCAAAATAATATGGCACCGATCAAAGTCAAGAACCAGCACAAAGGCAACAACCCAAAACAACAGTATAAAAAGTGCAAGACCAATATAGGTTCAGAATTCCATGGACAACCAAAACCAAACAAGGGGGTATAGTTATCTAAAGCAACATACCAACCCAACCAATACAAAGCAACAACTACAGTCAAGCTAATGTAGCTAGCAAAATAGTAGCTACCAGTAACAAGGCAACATTTACCAGTAACAGACCATAGGGCCATACAAGGTAATATTTACCAATAATAGTATAGATCAGCAAGCTAGACAGGTACAAACTCATCCCGAGACCACACCATAGAATCGATGGATCTCAAGGGTAGAGGGTACCCCATAGAAAAGAGCCAACAAACTAAACCCAAAATCAACCAGTAAAAGAGAATCAGGCAAATAAAAAAATCTAGGGTTTACAAGTGAGTGAGATAGATACAACGAGGGCAACCGACAAGGATTGTCAAGGTACCAAATAAGGATGAGCGCCTCCCCTTCTTAGAACAACACCAGCCTCCCCTCTTTCCTTTCAACCAAATCATAAATTTTGATATAACACTATTCTTACCAGATTTTTGAACCTAAGTCTTAGCTCATGAGAAACCAAAAAAACCAAAGAAAGGAGGGGGGCTGGCAGTTTCTTTTAAGGAGGGAGGTTGATAATTTTTGAGACAACAAATCAGTATAAGATGACAAGGGATGGGACAAGTGGGGTGGTTCGTGCAAGGGTAAGGGGGAGTGGCACTGCCCATGGGCTAAACAACAAAGTCAAACCTCAACGACGAGGGATGTGACTGCATAAGTGAGAGAGTGAGAAAAAAGTTGATCGGTGAGAGAGAGAGAGAGTAAGAAGGGGAGAGAGATCCCATCACTAGGTGAGGTCTTGAGTGAGATAAAAGAGGAGAGCATGAGAGAGAGAGAGTCACATGGGTTCTCTCATTAGGGAGAGAGGTAGAGAGTGAAATAGTTAGGTTAGATATCGATAATAAATGAAGGGACAAAAGAGAGGGGGTTTGAGTGAGGGTCGGTGAGAGATATAAATGAAGAGAGAGGGGGAGAGAGGGAAAGAGAGATAGAGTGAGGATTATTGGGATCTTATGTGGCAAATAATTGGGAGAAAAAAGAATTAAGTAAAAGTTATGTGTTTGGGTGTAATTCGGTTAATCACTTGTTATAAATTTTTGGGTCTCTTTCTAATCGCATTTAGGGTTATTTGATTAATTATAAGTTAACATCATCAATTAATTACATAGCTAATTTATGGAATTTTAGATTATGGGTCATGATTATCGCTTTACTTATAAATTTCAATTTATTGATTCGTTGGTTTGTTTATGATGTGGTTATGTCATTATTATTATTATTATTATTATTATTATTATTATTATTATTATTATTATTATTATTATTATTATTATTATTTAATTTATAATTAGTCATTAGTCATTTTGATTAAGACTCTTAGGTTGTTAACTTGGTCTTTTCGATTATTATTATTGATTTTATTTATTGATCATAATTATACCTTTAAATTAATTATCGATTTATTTATTTATTTATTTCTATAATTATTTATATTAGGTTATTTGTTTAATTAGTATTAAGTTAGTTTAATTATTTATATCAATTATTATTATTTAATTAAATTTTTCGGTTTAATATTAGAACTATTAGAGATTATTAAGTTGTTAGACAATTAGTTATGTAGTTAACTGACTGGATTAGTTAGTAATCTGAGACTATAAATTGAGATCTATAAATAATGTAAAGAATAAGATTCATTATGTCAATTTGATCTCTCTTTCTCTCTTTAATATCTTAATTCTCCACTTATACAACTTTTCTTGGTATTAGAGCCACCAACACCTCCCTTCACCGGTTGGAGCCCGCCATACTGCCCGGAGCCATCTCCACTTGTTGGAGTCGCACTTCTCTACCCCGACACTACCAGGTGTTGATCTAATTGGTCGGACTTCGCCACACCGATCAGAGACACACCACTCGAAGCTCTCCACACCGGCCAGAGCAGCTTTTTATTTGATCGATGCTGCTTCGATTTGCATAAAGAGGTTGATATGAAGGTCTAATCAGTGCCAGATCAAACTAGAAGCTCAGATATGCTTCAATTCAGTGAATGAGAACATGGTGAATCATTACTGACGAATTGGATGACAAGGACGGATTCACATCTAATGGATGAGATCGTCAATAAGCTTGATGTTGATGACCTGACAACTCTGATGCGCTGGATGAGGTTGTCGGTGAAGAATGAGAGCTCTATGAGACCACCGACAACACGAGTGGATTTTCCCATCGTAGATCTGAAGCTGGATGGCCCAGGGATCGAGTGAGTGCTAGATGTCTAGGTCAAGCTCAAAAGGACCTATGACGGTTGGTAACAATTTAAGGGTATATTCTCTAGTGATCAATTCATGTCATTGTCCCGTCTGATCGAACAATAAATGAGTATGCCACTGACTTGGAGCAGTTATGACAAGACTATGATTACTTCTCTCCTCACACTAGCTGTCGGGACTCAGAGTGTAAGCTGTAAAAGGCATTTTTGCAGGGAAGAACGATGTAGTTTCTTCAAAGCCTGGCGCCAACGTATGAGCAGCAAATGACACTATTGCTGACATAGTTAAAAATCTCATCCCTAGAAGAGGTGATATCTACCATGATGTAGGAAGATAACCATATCGGATTGCAGGGGGAGTTGGGAGGCATTACTATGGTTCGAATCGGTATTGGTGGCATCGAAAAATGCACCGGTGTAGGGTGAGACCAGATAGTCTTACAATTATGGCGAGTGAGGCCATATGAAGCAAGCTTGCCCTAAACCATCAAAAGCAAAAGCCTCAGGTGGACACGATCAGATTGGTGCTCATGGGCGAGGCCGTGAGGGCAGGAGATCAAGCAATAATGCATATCTAGTGATCGCAGATGAGACATCAGATACTAATCCAGTGGATGCTGATATGGTACTTTCGGGGGATCAAAAATGTTTCAAGTGATGATGTGGAATATGATGAAGTCGATGACAACCGAGAGAGGGTACCGGACCAATGATGTGCCCTCCTCTGGTATGACAACTCTCGTACTATCATCTGGGGGTAAAGGTAAATCACATGCACTAGTAGTCTCAAGTACTTGTACATCAGAGTGGATCATTGATTCGAGTGCTTCAGGCCATGTGACTGGTGATCATGGTGAATTTTGACCTATACCTGACTCATCGTACCAAAAACTATCCAAATAATTGATGGTACGGAATAGCTAGTAGTTCGTAAATGCAGTGTTAATTGTTAACTATATCGGTATGGTAACCCTAGCAGATGTATTACATGATCCAAATTTTCTAACTAAAATGTATTATTTACTTTGATATTTCAAAGGTGACCTTTCAGAAGAAGGGCACGAGCCGGGTGCTTGAGACTAGGACATGACATGATGGGCTGTGGTATCTAGACCATGAGGGGTCTGATACAACACTAGTCACACTGGTAGGAGGAAATACATAAAAAATATTACTGTTGTATCATAATAGGTCAAGATATTTATCTTTTAATGTGCTGAATAAAATATATCTTGCGTTATACAATGGATAAATAATAATATATTGGTCTGTGATGGATGCGAGTTTGGAAAAATAAACAGACTCTCTTATATTAGCTCAGGAAATAGGAACTCAAGCATAATTGGTTTGGTACACTCAGATGTATGGAGTTCTTATCCTATGTAACTGTATTTGAATGAATGCAGATATTTTATTATATTCATTGATTATTATTCTCAGACCACTACTATGTGTTTAATAAAAAAATAGTCTGATGTCTTTAAACTATTTCAAAAACTTTCATAAATCTGTTCAAACTCAGATGGGACAATGATGAATATATTAAGATCAGATAATGGAACAAAATATATCAATCAGGAGTTTGAACAATATATGTCCGAAACAGAATACAACATTAGATGTTCTATCCATACACACCGACCCAGAATAGGAACACTACGAGGAAAAATCGACATATGCTAGAAATAGCCTACAATATGATGATTTTGATGAATGTTCCTAAACAGCTATGGGGACAAGCTGTATTGACAACAATACAACTCATCAATTGAATGCCGACCAGAATTATATATTGGAGCAGCCCATTTGAAGTGTTAACAGGGAAGAAAGGGGGACTGCTGCCAGCTAGGGTGTTGGCTGTGTGTGTTTTGCAAAAGATAATAGACTGATCATAGGGAAGCTTGATCCAAGAGTCTTAAAGTGTATATTTGTTGGCTATGAAATGAATTATAAAGGATATGTCTGGTGGAGTCTGACCGAGCGGAGGTTGATAGTGAGCATGGATGTCCACTTCCGCGAAATGAAACCATATTAGATGTAAAAGATATCATCTCCCTTTTGGTGACTCAGTAGATCAGGATAACGTATGGTTAGCAGAGATATGGTGATAATCAGTCTGAATAGGGTGCAATCGGTGCTTTTTTGGACCATATTTCAACTATATTGCCCAGTGTAGGGCCCTTATCGCCCAGTGTGGGCATATACCGCCTAGTATGGGCCCATACTGCTTAGTGTAGGTTCGTGTACCACCCAATAAAGATCTTATACCGCCCAGTATTAGCACATTACCATCTAGTGAAGACCCAAAATCATCTATACTGGCCAAAATGAGTCTGGAATGTTCTCAATTTGACCCGAATTCAATGATACAAAACATAGAGATTGAGGTATGGAAGAAGGGAGCTTGGAACTCAGGCTTAGAGGGAATTAAGTTCTAAGGGAAGCCATGTTGATGATGACCTGAGAATGTTTAATAGTCCTCACAGTCCTGAGTCCCGATCTACCTAAACTTTTGATTTACCTTTCACACCCTCAGGTATTATCTCTCCACCTTCCACTCCTACAGGACCGAGGAAGACCTCCCATCCGAATAAGGGGAGTCCCACCAAATAGGTTTGGATATGAGTACATATGGATAAATTTTGTTCTTATTTCCAAGGTCATAATCAATTATGAGCATTTACTGCATCTCTAGATTCTATTACTACACCTAACAGTTAGGAGAAAGCATCAAAAGATCATAAGTAGGTGCCTGCCATGCATGAGAAACTTACAGCACTTGAAAAGAACAAGATTTAGGATCTCAAACCGTTACCACAAGACAAGAAGACTATAGGATACAAGTAGGTGTTCTCGACCAAGCATACACCAGAAGAGAAGGTGGAGCGGTGTAAAGCCCGATTAGTGATAAAAAAGTACAGCCAGACCTAGGGCATCGATTACGATGAACAAAAAAGTACAATCGGTCGTCAAGATGAGTACGGTTCAAACGCTGATCTCCGTGGCTATGAACAAAGATTAAGAGTTACACCAGCTGGATGTGAAGAATGTGTTTCTTCATCGAGATCTATGAAAGGAAGTGTATATACAACTTTCACTAGGTTTTTCTTATAGCGAGTCAGCAGACAAAGTGATCAGGTTAAAGAAGTGTTGTATGGGCTAAAAAAGTCACCATGGGCCTAGTTTTATAGCTGAGGCAAACGATGTTAGATATGAGTTACTACCAGATCAATGTTGACCACAAATGTTCTACGAGCGGTAGGGGGTACAAACCACAATGCTAGCTGTGTATGTAGATGATATGATCATTATCGATGATGACATAAGCTAAATTGCTCACCTAAAAAATGTAGTTGGGCAAAGAGTTTGAAATTAAAGATTTTGGAAGACTGCGTTATTTTTTGGGGATTGAAGCATCCCAGGGACCAGGAGGAATTCTTCTAAGTCAAAGAAAATATGTGTTGGATCTGCTCAAGTAGACGAAGATGCTGGGGTGTAAACTAGTTATCTCGCTGATTGATCAGAGGTTCAATATGAGTGTTGAGGTAGGAGAACCGATTAATCGAGAGTAATATCAGAAATTAATCGGTTGTTTGATTTATCTGAGCCATATTCATTCAGATATTGTATTTGCCGTGAGCATGATTAGTCGATACATGCATGGTCCATAAAAGGGACATCTAGACACAGTATATTGTACTTGAAGAATGAATTCGAAAAGATATTATTTTTCTGAGAAAATGAACACTTAAATATTGAAAGCTATATCGGATGCTGACCGGGCAAGCTATGTTGACGATAAAAAAATCAACCACTGGGTATTGCATATACATTAGGGGCAATACGATCTCATAAAAAAGTAAAAAAAGGCGGTGGTTGCTGGGTTAACAGCGGAAGCAGAATATAGGGTGATAGCATTAGGGGTAGTAGAAATGATTGGGTTGAAGGCTCTACTAATTGAGTTTAGACTTGATGGGGAAGCTGCAATGAAATTATGATACGACAGTCAGTCAACGATTAACACTGCCAATAAAGTATGTGGAGATAGATCGATTCTTTATTAAGGACTAGGTTGATAGCAGATTGCTGGAGTTAAAACATGTGGGAATATGACAACAGATGACTGATTATCTTACAAAAGGGTTGAGCTCGATGGATATGACTAAGTTCAGTGATAAGATGGGCATGTTAAATATTTTTCCTAGACAAAAAAATGACTTATGGCTTATTAGGAAATTTTGAGACTGTTTAGGACAATACGAGGGCAATGTCAGCCGGTGTCAAGGCCATACTGCCAGTTGCCGAGTCCATACTGGTCAAGTTTCTCACATTCAAGTATAATGACTCTACGGTCCCTCTTAAGAGATGTGCTGAAATATACAAAAAATATAGAATCTATTATATAAGATAGACTAATAAGATTTATAAATAATTAGATAGTTAGTTAAAACGATTAAAAACTATTAAGCTGTTAGCTAGTTAATTATGTAGTTAACTAACTAAATTAACTAGTAATATTAGATTATAAATAGAAATCTTTAATCAGTATAGAGAACAAAATTCATTCTATCAATTTGTTCTTCGTCTCTTTGAAATACACCTTATTCAAGCATTTTTTTATTTTAGTAAATAAAAAAATAGAGAACTGGTAAGATTACCCGATTTTTGAGCCATACTGGCCTGGACCGAGTTTCAAACTCGGTTTAAGGTGCTGGGACCGAGTTTGAAACTTGATCCCAATTTTATTTAACGTTTGAGTATATTTGAAAAAGAAAGCTGGGACCGAGTTTAAATGTCAAACCATGAAATTTAAATTAAGAATAATAATAATTAAGATAATAATTAAAAAGATCCAACACAAATTAACTAATAAATCAAATCAATGATCAGGGAAAAGTTTATAAATTGATAAATGGAGCTAATAAATTTTAAATAAATTTTACCGATTAGAATGTCGTATGAAAATATGTAGACAGAAGTCCGATTCTAAACAAAAATTAAAAGAATTTAATTAATAATCATATGAAAATAAGGTTGACATGGAAACAGATAATAAATCAGACAAATTAGAATCTAACAGACAACCAAATTTAAAATCTGGAGTTAATGATTTGGATATAATTGAAATTTAAAATTCTATTTAAGCTAGTTTGGTTAAATCCATTAAGTGTATAACTAACGATAAATTATATAACAGATTACGGAATTTATCAAACTTGTCAACCATACCAATTGTCATCATTTTCCTGCCATATTTGATCCCAACCAAAACTCTCTCTCTTCCTTTCTTTTCTGTCACATCTTTCTTTTCCTCTCTCTCTCTTCCGCGACCTGTCCCCTCATTTTTCTCTCCCCTGGCGACACACCCACAGGACCACTCTCCTTCCCTTTCCGCTCTCGCACTCGCTAATCCCCTCTCCCTCATTTCCCTTTGTCCTCCCTCTCGGCGACAGAGAACCCCACTCATCCCTCTCACTCTCACAAAATTCGTCTCTTAGCTCCTCCCTCTTCTTCCTTAATCTACAAGGGCGCTCTCCCCCCCCCCCCCCGTCGGCCTCACCTCACCTATGCGCCACCCGGCCGTCGCCACGAGGATGCTTCCTTATTTCCGTGCCCCCCAACTCGATCTCCTCTCTCCCCGAAGCCTTATTCCCCTCGCGCAAGCGCCCGGTCGACACCGTGGCCTCGTACCATCCTTGTGCTGCCTCAGCAGAGGCAAATGTTGTTATTGCCAGAACTGGCCGAGCTCCCTCCGTTGTCTCGTGACCAAATCGGTAACATCCTCTTTTTTTTATGGCCGTGTAGGCCTTGTGTCGGCTGAGCCGCGCTTGTCTTTGAGAATCCTTGGGTTGTGCATGGGGGGTTTTTGGTTATTGTGTAAGAATGTCATTGTAGGGTTGCTTGCTTGTTTGGTTGGGCTCGATCGCTCGTACGTGCCGGTGGTACCGACACCCCTTTTTTTGATTTTTGCCATCTGGACCCTCTTATTTCCTTACTGGTACCTGATTGTTGTGCATTGATTCATCGTGTGCCTTGGTACACTGGTACCAGTTGGTACCAGTGAGGCGGGGCCTTAAGCTTGTCGCGGGTATATGCTTGGGTTTTTGCTGGATCTGTGTTGACTGTCTGATATTGTTGCGTCTGCCCTGATTGTTGTGATGCTTAATTTCTTGTCTTGTCTGTCTTGTGTTATGATGCATGGTTGTTTTAGTTTTGGGTGATCTGTTGTTTGGGTACTGTTGCTTGCTATGATTGTTCTTGCCTTGTTAGTGTTGTGCTTTGGTACAATGGTACCGATTGGTACCATTGATGCAGAGCCTGTGCCATTCGGCTGGTTGTGACTGTTGTTGCCTGACCCTTGTGCCTTTGCTAGTGTAGTGCCTCGTCTTGTCTGAATTACCCTTACTGTCCTTGATTTACACTTGTTGATTTCGATGTATCTTGCCCGCCTTGTGTTCTTTACCTTTGTCGCCGCATCCGACTTGTACTATATTATACATTGCCTCTTGCCCAATTTCAATCTCAGTTTGGACTGACCTAGAAGTTGCCAATATGAATATAAGAGCTTAAATGAAAGAAATGTGGTAATAACTCTAATTATAGGGTTATATGCGCATAAATGGTTCGATGGATCTTATGACGGTTCAGTTTTGATAAGTTTTTATTGAATGGGCTAAAGTGAATAACATGTGGGATGAAATTTTTAATCGATTTTAGTTTTATGGGCCGAAAGGTATAAGCGGGCTAAAAGTATAATTAATAAATTAGCGAGTGTTGTAAACTAAAACGTGCGCAACTAATAATTAATTAATACTTAAAGATGAATTCGGGAGATGATTAAATGATCTGCCTCAATAATAAAAAATCTGAACAGATACGGTGGTTTCGGAGGCAGCCTATGATCCCAAACACATTAAAACACCAACACGTTTAATTAAATAAAAACATTAAATAAATTTAAGTTTAATTAAATTTCTTTTCTTTTAATTTGATTTTTATTATTTTTAATTCTAGTTGTATATAATATATTTTAATAATATTAAAATATAAAATGAGATATAATTAAAGAATATGATATAAATAATTAGGGGTTATAAAATAATAACTAAAGGATAATAATAATGTATAATATAATATACATATTAATTAATTTCTCTATTTTAATAATTGAATAATATTAATTAATATATATAAATATATATTAATCAATTTCTCTATTTAATAATGAAATAGTACTTATAAATATATAAATATTTATATATTAATCAATTTCTCTATTTTTAATAAGAATAATATTAATTATACAATATTATATATTAGTCAATTTCTCTATTTCTAAATAATTAATTATCCCGATTATAATTAAATTAATTAAGGGATAACCTTTAAGCTAACTTAATTAATTTAAATAAATTAAGTTAGTTACGTTAATCGAAATAAATATAATCTCTAAATTATAAAAATAATACTTTGGTATAATTAAAATAAAACATAATTAAATAATATATTATAATTAATTAAGAGTTATAAAATAATAAATTAAATTATAATAATAATTTAGATTTTTAAATTATATATTAATCAATTCTCTATTTTAAATTAATAAGAAGAATACTAAATATATTAAATATAAAATATTATATGTTAATCAATTTCTCTATTCCTAAATAATTAATCATCCTTATTATAAATCTAATTTAATTAAGTGATAATAAGTAGTTAGCTTAATTAATCAAAATAAAATTTAAATCAATTATATTAAATCAAATAAATATAATCTTATAACACGAACATAAATAATAATGCTCCCGCTTTTGAAGTCCGGTATACCCTGACCTAACCAGACCCAATGTGAATAGGATACTCGCCAATTTAATCTATTTCTGACTTCGTAGGTTTTCGAAAAATATCTTGACGAGCCGACAAACGAATACACTCAAGATGAGACGCTCATCCGACAAGATCGTGATGCGCCACCCGAGACTTAGCAATTTGACGTTTCTGACCTAACCAAATTATTCTCAGGTACGGTTTCCTGGGATTTGATTTTCTTTCTTCAGAATTAGGAAACCCAAACCGAAAATAAATGTTTTTAAAATAAATCAACTGCGTATTTTCGACCAAACATTATTTAGAGACCGAATTGAATCATCATATGCATTCGAAGATTTGACCAAAGATATTCGAGACATACCAAGATTTGCATGCCATATCATATCATACTTGCATGTAGACAAGATAGGAATAGACTCGGAAATAGTCCCGAGATAGGACTAGGTTAGAATTAAATAAATAAAGTTATAGATTATAATTAGTAGATTAATATTATTAATATCATTAGTTATTAATTAAGTTAGACAATTAATCATGCAAATGCATGGGAAAGTCTTGAGAGGCGGTAGGGTGATCTCGATCTGAGGTTGCCTTGTATAACCGGACCAACGGGTTATATTCCTTTGTCCGTATATACACTGCGCACCTTTGCTTGTCGGTTATCCACCGACCCCGTCATTTGGCGGGTTCGGCGTGTCGAGTGTTTTTTTTTGATCAATATTATATTTTTAATATTCTTAATATGATTAAGATTTTTAATCCAAATTTGAGCGATTAGGATACCATGTCTTTCGGTGTTTAGTGTGGGCGTCCATATCCGAGTCCGGATTCTACCCTATTTTGTTATTTTCTCGGGATGCGGTCCTCCGCCCTTAGTGGTACAGTGTAGGCTCCCATTTGTATCATCTATCATTTTGTCATTTCTCGGGATGCGGTCCTCGGCCCCTGGTTGGTACGGTGTAGGCTCCCTTTGGGATGCGGTCCTGCGGCCCCCTGAGGTTGGTACATGTAGGCTCCCATCCGTATTATATTTCATTTTGTCATTATTTTCGGGATGCGGTCCTCGACCCTTAGTTGGTACGAACGTAGGCTCCCATTTGTATTAGTTTCCATTTTGTTATTTTCTCGGGTAGTTATCTCATTTTGACGATATGGCAACCGAAGACATATTTATCCGTTTGTTTTTATTTTGTAAGGTAAATTATCGATTTAGCGGACTGCAGTACGTGCTTATGCACGCTCACTCTCTAAGGCGTTATCGCCTCGGGAGCCCGACTGCCGTTTATGCGGCATTGGCGTCGCATAAACATAAAGTCCTAAGTTCGTAAGTTGGGTCGTTGGTGGCGCCCGCTTAAAGCGCAAGGCCCAAGTTCGTAAGTTGGGACGCCGGTGCGCCCGTCAGGGATAGATCCGTGATTTGCAAATTGGGATATTTATTTAGGGTGTTTGTTTTCTCGTACCTTATATTATATATTATATTACTATTTCCACAGATTTTCTACTTCGGGGTTAATTGTCATTTCATGTCATTCATGTAGAGGTGTTCTCTAAATGTATAAAATAATAATACATTAACATATATTAAAATAATTCATTGCATTTAAAATTCGATCGGTATTTGGGTCCGGTCTAGGAAAGAAGATCAAATTTTAAGGGATCTAAATCCGTACTTGAGTAATTTTTAAAATTACTCACGTTTCCACGGTGGTTGTGGGATCCAGGTTTACGGTATGGGCTCGAGTTTTGATTTTTAACCCCTAATCCGATTCATTATTTCTGGGGTGTGACATTAAAAATCAGTCCAGACATCTGAGACCGAGTTTTAAACTTAGTCCCAGCTTCCTGCTATTATATAGCACACTCAACACCTTTCTTCTTCATCTTCCTTCAGCCAACCATTTCTTCAAAATCGCCATTGTTACTGTTGTAAGAGCTTCCAACTGAAAATTTATTTTTCGACAGATCCAGAGCTGATCCGTATTCACCACTCTCGTCTCATCAACATTGTAAATTTTTTTCTTTTTGGACTATTAATTTTTGCTGTAAAATTAAATACACTAATATTAGGATTTATTGTTCATACTGTATAGACGAAAATATTACTGATCAATGTATATCACAGAGATCAAATCCTGAATACTTCAACCGGTATGGGTTACGATATTCGTGCCACGTGCACATTTTCTGCCGATGAGACAATCAATCTTCGTGACTTGAAGAGATCGATTCATGCTGGTTTGGAGCTGCTCCCTAGCCAATTCAACATCAATATTAGTGCACGGATCAATACTATCCCAGCAGGTTCAGGTGGTTTTTTATAGTTTATTTGGGTTGTTTCTGATGAAATTTGGGGAATGATTAAAATAACAGCTCCGTACCAATTACCCGGATATAAAACACTGAAGCTAGTAGTTAAATTTGAATTAATATCTAGTTATGATTATTATGATCCGACTAGGGGTGAAATAAAATATGAGGTTGAATGAAATAATAGGGACAAAGGGGTGAAATGAAATATAAGGTTGAATTAGCGATGACGGGAATTAGTAATTGTTGGTGTCAGAAATCATAATTGACCGGTATCCCATGCGACCACTTGCTTGTCGTTTGTTCATTCAGAAGACTGAATTACACTCAGTATGTTAGTCCATATTATACGATCCAGTACTACATTAACACATGATCTGGTCATTGACGTAATTATGATAATAAACGAGATTGACCAATGTACAACGGTCCGATCATTAGGCCAGATCCAGCAAAAATCAACAAAGGGAGGAGAAGAAAGATACGCATTCCAATGGTTATGGATGAAATAAATGGTCGTATCAACAAACTACCAACTCGAGGTCGAGCTCGTTCCAGCAGAACATGATTTAGATTAACAGCGTGCTTACGTTTTATTATTATATTTATCAGAATAATTGGATTTTAATTGTTGCTGTAATATTTCAATTTGTTTGACACTATTTTAGAACAATGTATTAATCATGCTTATATTTGGCTTTGTAAAATTTTATTTTAATTCTTGTTATAATATTTAGACCAATTTGCTGACTATCGTATTTTATTTTTAATATACACACAAACGTAAAAAAAAAAACTGGGACCGAGTTTCAAACTCGATCCTAGCACCTAGAACCGAGTTTGAAACTCGATTTAGACCAGCAAAGCAAAAAAACCGAATAATCGTACCAGTTTTCTATTTTTTTATTTACTAAAATAAAAAAATCTGTTATTCAAGATAAGTCGGAATAAACTGTGCAAACATGATTTGTACGTCATTATTCTTCTCTTCTATGATTGAGCTAGAAAATAATTGGTGTACAGAACTCATTTTGTTGTCGAATACTGACAAGAGTACCTTCAATATTTTAAAACTTGGAAATGTGATTAAAATAATCGTCAGTGACTTTGCATGATTGCATCCCAGTATCCCACCATCCATGGAAATTAATATCGAGATGTGTCTTTTACGAATATCAGATCTAGCTACTATTTCAAAATCATCACATGTGTAATCGGACAATCCGGATACTGTTTAATTATTCCTTCAGAGATGTGTAGCTCTTTAGTGGAAGCATTTTTTCCACGTTCTTTAATCTTTATGTTGAAAGATTATTTCAGAGTTATTAAATATATAATATAATTTTGTAAATTCAAATTCTGAAAATAGAATCCGACTAATTTCTATATTTATTGAAAACTTAATTAAATAAATTAGGTTCAAAGCAAGCCTGAATTGTCTTGCTTTTTCCCCCTTTTTTTAGAATGATGAAGATCGAGCCCCTAAATTCCATTTATATATGAGAAGAGAGAAATATATATATAAACCATTAAATTTAAGTAGATGAAAAATTTAAATAAAATTAATGGTATAGAAGAGTGATGATTTGATATACCTAAAAAATTTAAAAATTGAAACTGTTGTAAATTGTATGAAAATTTGATGGTCTTTGATGGACTATCAAACGGTAATGAAATTGTATGAAATTTGAATGACCATCAATCCATAGGTAGAAGAACAGATCTATAAACTTTTTTTCATTTTTTATTTTTTTTATATTTATTTAAAAATCTATTATCAAATTTGTCATAAATAACTCATTGTCAATCGATCCCTTCTCTTATATATTTTAGCTCTCTGAAAAATAAAATCTTTCAAGAAAGTAACATGAGAAACTACCTGTGATGTGATATAACATACAAAGAGTCTATAATGACATAAACTGTTCAAGACTCATCTATCAATAATTAATGAAGACCTTTCACGGGTCTACGTCATACACAACTATAAATATTTTGTATTAAATTCAGAAACTATTACGGGACCTGTCAATAATTGAATAATGCTGTTCCCTAAGTTCAATAAAGTGATTAATGAGTTTAATCTCAAAATATATCGGACTGACAAAAAATACAAATGATTAATTGAAATGGCTGAAACTGACAAAAAATACAAATGATTAATTGAAATGGCTGAAACTGATTTATGTCACGAGTTGTGTGATTACGCGATAAATTTATAAAATTATAATTTCATTTAGTTTACATTCAAGTAGACAGAAAAATGAATATAAGTGAACACAGTAAATAACTTGTGGACCTTCATTAATTTTGACTACTTGATCTAACAGCTTACAATAAATTAATTAAAATAATATATATATATTTTTGCATCTAAGAGCATCTGCATTGGTATTGATTGTTAAAATTAAATTTTTTTGTCACATCATCAAATTGACAATTCATTTTAAGAGTAACATCTCTGAATATAATAAAATTGTTAAAATGACACTTTCGTAATTAATTTTCTGCATATTCGCTGATGTAGCTTGTCAAATAGACTGTCAAATTTAAATAATTGTCTAATTTTGTTTAGTCTCTGCATCCCTCAAATTCAAATGACAATTGTCAAATGAGATTTGACAATTAATTTGACAATTGGATGCGGATGCACTAAGCGCATCACTTGTGAAATAATTCAGTTTAAGCGATTTGGATTTGTCTTTTTCTTTATGAACATTACAACATTGCACATTATGCCTAGTACTTTTTTTTTTCTATTTCTATTTCAAGGGGTATGTAAGAAAATGGGCCGGATATTACAATGATACATATTTGGTTGGGTCTAAAGACCTTACTAATAATGGCCCACTATGAAAACATTTTCCTAATTATTGCATTGGAGATCAATACATATTCGTAAGGATTTCAAATAACAAAATAGGCCCAACTTTTAGCTAATCCCATTTTGGAGTTCTTTCCTATTAGGCTGTTACTTCCAACATGACAAACTATTTTGACAATTTTTAAATTTAAATTTTAAATTTGAGATCCAACAAACCTGTATTAGCTACATATATAGGATCTGTATTAAAGTGATGAGATTTGTTGTGTTGTAGTTGTATTAATTGGTTGCATTACCCTCTTATTTTATCTTCTCTTTTCTTTTATCCGAAAAAAAGAAAGAAAAGAGAAAAGAAGAGGGTATTATCCTCTCTCCAAGAGAGACGAAGAAGATGATTCCTTTCCTAGGAAAAGAAGACATGAAATTTTTAAATAGACCTTTTTTTTCCTTATAATTCTAAGGTAGTTACAGGATAGTTCTCATGAAGAGATTTGATTCTAGATTCAAATAGATTTGAAATCAAGTAAAAATGAGCCCAAAATGCAAAATTTGTCAAACCGTGTTGTGGGTCTGAGCCAGATCCATGGTGCACCTTACTCGGGTACGAACCCGCTATTAATCGAATTTCGGATGACATAAGCCATATCATCCCAATCAAAATTGTTGGATCCAAAATAAAAGGTTCTGATTGGTTCGAAGAGAGAGATAAATCAATCTCAACCGTTTGGTATCATTCACCAGGTCCTGTTTGGTTCTATTTTTTTTTCTATACAATCGAGCACACGGTATTGTGAGATATTTTTAAAATAAATTAATATAAAATAAATGGATTTTAGCCTAATGTACTAAAATATCTATATAAAATATGCCCATCAATTTAAAATAATGCTGACAAAGTGCCAAATAAAATTCATTCCTTATTTTAATATTAACAACACATTCTATATTGAAATAGTAATTTGTTGTAGTACAGGATAATTGAAAGAGTTAAGAGTGAAAAACGTTTTAATTCTCTTTGATCATCTTGTTAATTACTTGTATGTGTTAATAGCTAAATCCAGCACAAAATATATTTATTCAGAGAGATATTAGACCTTGGCACAATCTATGCATTTTCTATGTTTAGAGCTCTTACCTTTGCATACAACACTTGACCAAGTCAAATATTTTACTATTCTATTAATAAAAGGAGACCTTTTAACAATAGTCATCATTTTTGACAGTTGCATCAATGCAGTAGCATGCGTAGTTATTTTGAACATGAATACTAAACCTTAGGTTACCAGAATCTTCTATAATCAATTGCCAAACTGTAATGTTTAGTGGATAAAAAGGGTGCTACATAAGATTTAAATTCCACCACATATCCAAAGGTGTGGTTAGCAAGAAAAACAAACAGAGCATTAAATTAAATGATCTGGCAAATTCCAAACTGAATTTATTAGTAACACTATATTTTTTGGCACCTCCGTGACACGCTTTTGTTTCATTTCCCAAGTGAGAATTCTGGAATGAAGGAAAAAGTTATTTTTTTTAAGTTATGTTTTAAGATGTAAATAACCTTACACGAATTTTAATGTGCCTTCTTAATTATATCAACAATTTAAGAAAAAAAAAACAAGGAGGAGCTAGGTTATAAGATGGATGCAACAATCCAAAATTACAAAATACCAAGGTAATGTCCAAATGCTCCCAATTAGTCGTATACTCAAATCATTAATAAGAATATGAAATATTTTATATTGTATCTAACTAGGTATCGTTCAATTATACAAAATGGATGGCCATGAATTATGACAATCGGCATATGATGATATATTGTGAATTTTCTTTTGTGCAACTACACGCTTAAATCAAGAAAAGCCTTGATCTCACAATCTCACATTAATTGGGACCTACAAATCTGTGTTTAAAAGGGGAGGTCTTTGTCATATCTTTTTCCTTTCGTCATATCTACCTACAAACTAAAACAGGTGAGAAATAAGAACACGTTGGAACTCAGAATCCTTCCCTTTCATCAGAAAAATAAAGAAATAAAACGATAATATATAAAATTATAAATAACAAAAGATCATTTTCTCGTGAGGGGATTGAGAAGTGTCACACGTATCAAGTCATGACAGCGTTCATGGGTTCATCATTGGGGAAAGGGACAGTTTCATTCAAGATATTATTAAAAATTTAATGAATAATTTGTAAGAAATTAACAATGCGTACTGTATTAATCGTGGTATCATCTCAGAGACTTGCGTTTAAGTTTTTCTTTCTTGCTTAAGATCATTTTTTTTAATTAGTGACTTAAGCGCCATCCACTTTCATTATTTTTCAAAATGTCATGTTAAAACTACGGTCTCTAAGCATTACAAAGCAAAATAAAACCTATTAATAAAGCTGTACTTGGACAACACAATCTAAATTAAAGTAAAAAAAAAAAGAGTTTAGAAAAAATTAAGCAACATAGCAGTCATAACCATCAGTAACTAAAAATAAGACCCAACCATTCTAAATATCAGAGCTAATTATCTAACAAATTCTCATCATCAGAACTGATAAAGATGATCTATACATTTGAAGAACCCATATAAAATTATAGGAACTTAATCCTTTGCGAAACAAATTCATACCCTAATTAAGATCAGTATATCCATTAACTCGATGGATTTTTTTTAAGGGGGCGTGGGGGATAAAAGGCCAATGTACTTATATTTTTTATGGCTTTCTTTTTCAAGTAGATAGAGTTCAAGACACTTCGTTTTGTTTGTTGGTTGAATCTTTTATTGCCGTTGAATATTGTGTTCTGAATCTTTTTAAAATAATTTTAATTAGCTATCACTTGCTTTCATTTGTGTGGTTAATTCTTTTAAAAATATGACAGTAGCACAACGATGAAATGGGTCGGTTCTCTTGCATAAATATCTACATAATATTTGGCAATATATTTCGAATATTAAATCTATTCTTTTACAAAGCATAATAATTAGCACTTATTTTTATAATAAAAATATCTTGTATACATGTATTTAGATTTTCTAGAAAGACTTGTTTGGATATGTATTGAGATGTTAGAATTAAATCCGTGTAAAAAACTAAAACCTGAGAGTTTACTCTATTTTGACAGTTTGGACCTGTATTTGCTGTTATTTTTCAAAAAAACAGGTCCTGTTTTTTCTATATCTCTACCGTTCATTTATTTTGAATATCTTAGATCGCACGTGTCTTATTTAGTTATATTTGAATGATGCTCTTTCTTAATTTTTTTTATTAAATAAAATATATTAATAATTTAATACCTAAATTATTTACACATATGGTCTAAGTGAGTGAGCGTGAGTTCAACTCACATCCCTAATTAGATCATATGTATAAAAAAATTAGCTCTTAAATTATTAATGTAAATTAGTTCAATAATAAAATTGTTCAAGCAAAAATTCCTTTTCTTGCCCGCATTTCTATTGCTTCTCTCCCATTCTCAACAGTTTATTGTCGATAAGAAAACATCTACTTTTTTTCTTCTTTTTTCACAACTCATCTAACATTTGAGAACATTAACAACTATGCTAAAATCAGATCACACATTTGCTTCATGGATTCAAAAGTATTTTACATTCTCTAGAGCTTGTTTGAAAAACATGAATGCTTACTGGTTGATGGCTCTTGTTCATTTAATCTCCTTGGCTGCTGTCTGCCTGCCTCATATGTGATATGTCTTCAAAATTGAGGAAAATGTTAGGGTTGATGCATCTCTGATAATTCCTCCGGTCAAGCATAATGTCGATTGAGAAATTCACCACGCGACTTCATCAATTAGTGAACTGGTGATCTCCAGGGACAAATTTGGCAAAAAAATGAATAGGCCTTTCTCCAATTTTGTCAAAGTCAGTGAAAAAAAAATCACGTGATAGCGGAGATGTGACAATTGAATGGGTAGGCTAGGGTTAGTTTGATTTTTTATAAGAAATTAGATCGGTTTAAGTTGGATTATGGTCCGAATCGGTCAGATTAATTTATATGTTAATTTTTTTTAATTTTAGATTGAGTTCTATTAGATTGTAGAACATTTGATTTCGGATTAAATCAAATTAGATCGAGTCATCAGATTAATTTAACTTTATAAAAAAAATTAGATTTAGTTAAAATTGAAACAAATTAAATAAAATTTTCATATCAAATCGAATTTGGCCACTCTAGTAATAGTAGACGCGTGAATTTCATTTTAACAGACTAAACAGATTCAGGCAGCAAGAGCAGATGCAAATACAGTCTTAAATGATCTCATCCGTTAATCTTCATAGATTAATGAAGGATCTAATGGTTCTTCAGTTTAATGGGGGGCAAGTTGCAAATGATCAGGGTACATATACCAGTTTTTATTATTAATAATAATTATTAAATTAATATTATTAAAAATAAGAGTACATATACTATATGAAGATTAACAGGGGCTGAAAGGAAAATGGACTATACTCATTTTATGAAAGACAAAATTGAGTATATACTCTCTTAATATATTTTAATTTGGATATTTACCCTTTCAAACTTGAAAATTGGATATTTATCTCTTAAAATGTTAAAATCTTGAATATTTACCCATAACTATTATTGTCCTCATAAAAATTAAATTATAATTAATTAAAATTATAATCGAATAAAATATCTTTCCTTTTATTCCCGCTATTTACTTAAATCTACAATAATCTCTTTCCTTTATTTTCTCATGAATTCCACGAGCTCGAAAATGGGTAATTAGCAACCTTCAACACAATTATTAGCCTCCCTGAAAGACTGATCAAACTTAGCAACCTTCCGAAGACATGTGACTAGAATCTTTTAGATCTTGTATGTGAAAAAAATGTATATATTTGTTGATAGTTTCAGATTTGAGAGTCGAAGAAATTAAAGTTTGAAATTTATACTATTCACTTGATCATATGGTAAAAATAAATTAATGCTTCTCAATTTGCTTGCTCTTAGCGAAATGTTGACTGATTGATGAATATTTTGTCCTTTTATAAATTTAATTAATTATTAATTTAAGTTTTACGAGGATAATAATAATTTTAGGTAAATATATAAGATTTTGATATTTTGAAAGATAAATATTTAATTTTTAAGTTTAAAAAAGTAAATATTCAAATTAAATATATTCACAGGTATATATCTAAATTTTATCTTTATGAAACGTGGTGTAAGTCAACAAGTACTAATTTTACATGTTCTCATTACATGCTTTTTGTTTTACCAATTATCCTTTCCAAAACACTGGCATAGCACTAAGCATCACCAATTTCTGCACACACTTCCGTTGAAATATCTCTCAAATTTTGCAAAAATAGTCATTTTTTTAATTTTAATATTTTAGAAACATTAAACTATAAAATCTAAATCATAAATAATTAATTAAAGAAAAAGTAATGTCAATAATAAGTACCTCAAAATCACCTTAAGGTAAAGAGATCGAAACAAAATAATTTTCTGAAAGCTTTTATCTGTGAAGGGTGCATGTGCTCACTAGCTTTTTCTTCTGTTTGAAAATGCAATATACTGTTTGTAGAAGTTTATTTGAAAAAAAATTCTACAAATTTATGAAGTTATTTTATTACTTTTATTTAGTTTATTTAATTAATCTACACATTGTTGTTATCTTCCTCTTTGTGTTTCAAAATTTAACAAGCTAACGTTTTAAATCAAAAGTTAAAATCCATGAAGTTGAAAAACCATTATTTTATTCTTAATATCTGTCTTAAAAGTGAGTACAAAGCAGATAAATAAGAAGATAATTCTTACCATCTTATCTCTTGTAAGAGTGATGATAAAGAAGTTATGTCTTTTATCTTTCTATAACTAATACAAAACAATTGGCCAAAATTGGAGCTGGCCATCATTTCTCTGTCAAGGGCGTCGTACGACATTCTCCTTTTCTTTTCTTTTTTTTTTTTAAGTTTTAATTCAACGAGTCTGGACCACCCTTTTAATTATTCTAGAGACCCCACCTAAATATAAAAATATTTCCCACTAATAAAATTTTAGATTGATCCAGCCTCAGTTGTTAATACAACTATCGTATGTTCACTTCCCAAATCAACTATGGCGCACCATGGAACAAATTTACGCAGTCTTTGTTCCTTTTCCATTCTTTTTTGAATTAGTATAACAACACTAAATTTTAATTTCGAGCAAATTTTTATGACTTAAAACTAATTTTCGAGATTAACAGAATATACAATGTAATTCATACTTAAACACATCTTTCATTGATTTTAGTACACTAAAAGTTGATATACGTAATCAATACCATTCTATAAATTCAAGTTTTATAGAGCGCAATTATAATTGTAATAACAATACAATAAAGTCTTTAATCCCAAATAAATTGGGATATTCTAGAAATGAAATCCAATTGGAAAGTATAAGATAAAAAATCTTAAATATCGGTGATAATAATGAATATGATGAAAGAAAAATAAAATAATAATAATAATAATAATAATAATAATAAATAAAGATGATAATGATAATATGCTAATAGTAATAATAGTACAATAAACCTCTATTATAAAATCTATTTCTAAATTCTAAAATTTTATTTTAAAATCTAATTCTAAATTATAAATCCTAAAATCCTATTTCTAAAACCTATTTCTAAATTCTAAATCCTAAAATCCTAAAAATCTAAGAAAATGAAGTCTATAACTCTACTATTAGACTCTAACTCCTAAATCATGGTTCAGATACATGAATTGTCATCTTCCAAGCACTCCTATCCAAAACAAACTCTTTGGATATATTTCATTCATTCAAATCTCTTTTTATTGCTTCCTCCCATGTCAGTCTCGGTCGACCTCTTCCTCTTCTTGTATTTTCAGGACGACTTAGAATACCGCTGCGTACTGGTGCTTCAGGAGGCCTTCGTTGGATATGACCAAACCATCACAAACGATGTTGTACTAGTTTCTCTTGAATTGGTGCTACCCCAAGTTTGTCCCTAATATCATCATTTTTGATTTGATCTTTCCTTGTGTGGCCACATATCCAACGCAACATTCGCATTTTAACTACACTCATCTTCTGGACGTGTTGTCCTTTTATAGCCCAACATTCTGTGTCATACATCATCGCGGGTCTAATCGCCGTCCTGTAGAACTTGCCTTTTAGTTTGTTAGGGATCTTCTTGTCACAAAGAACATCAGATGCTTGTCTCCATTTTACTCATCCAGCTCTTATTCTATGACTAACATCTTCATCGATCTCTCATTCACTTTGCAACATCAATCCTAAATACCGAAATGTGTCATTCATGGGTACTACTCGTCCATCCAAACTAACATCTCTGTCATCTGAGTTTTCCCCGCTAAACTGACACCTCATATATTCAGTTTTGGTCCTACTAAGTCTAAAATTTTTCGATTCTAAAGTTTATCTCCACAACTCTAGTTTCTGATTCTCCAATTCTGCTCTCGTCAATCAGCACCACATCATCAGCAAAGAGCATACATCAAGGAATATCTCCTTGTATGTCCTTTGTGATCTCGTCCATCACTAAAGTGAAAATATATGGACTCAATGCTGACTCTTGATGTAATCCTATCTTAATAGGAAATGTATCAGACTCGTTGTCACATGCTCTGACACAAGTCACAATATTTGTGTACATATCCTTAATAAGGGTAATGTACTTTGTTGGGACTAGTTTCCTTTTGAGCGCCCACCACATGATATTTCTCAGTATTTTATCATATGCTTTCTCTAAATCAATAAATATCATATGTAGGTCTTTCTTCTGTTTCCGATGTCTCTCCATAAGTTGTCTTATTAAGAAAATTGCCTCCATAGTGGACCTCTCAGGCATTAAACCAAACAGATTTTTAGAGACAGTTGTCAGTTTTCTTAAACGATGCTCAATCACTATCTCCCAAAATTTCATGGTATGACTCATGAGCTTAATTCCTCTGTAATTAGTACAATTTTGAATATCTTCTTTATTCTTGAAGATTGATACTAATATACTTCTTCTCCACTCATCAGGCATCTTATTGGACCAGAAAATGATATTAAATAGTTTAGTGAGTCACACTATTGCTATATCTCCAAGACATTTCCATACCTTAATCGGGATGTCATCTAGTCCTAACGACTTACTTATTTTTATCTTTTTTAAAGCTTCTTTCATCTCAGACTCTTGAATTCTCCGAACAAATCGCCTGTTAGTGTCAATTGAGTCGTCCAACTCGATTACAGTTTTTTCACTCTTATCGTTGAATAACTTGTCGAAGTATTCTGTTCATCTGTTCTTAATCTCCTTATCCTTCACCAAAAGTCTATCAGCCTCATCCTTAATACATTTAACTTGGTTGAAGTTTTTTGTCTTCCTTTCTCGAAGTTTAGCCATCTTATAGACACCATTTTCGTCCTCTTTCGTATTTAATTTCCGATACAGCTCCGTGTATGCCTGACCCCTTGCTTCGCTCACAGATTTCTTTACGTTTCTTCTAGTTTTTTTGTACTTCTGTATGTTTTCATCACTCATGTTGTGATATAAACGTTTGTAACATTCTTTCTTCTCATTGATAGCTTTTTGTACATTATCATTCCACCACCAAGTGTTTTTAGAGTCACGTTTATTTTCTCTAGTTACTCCAATTACCTCTATAGCCACATTCTAAATGTGAGTCGCCATCTCCTTCCACATATTATCCGCATCCTCACATTCGTTTCACGATCCTTCTGCAATAACTCTATTCTTAAATATACCTGAGAAACGTCCCCTTTGAGCTTCCACCACCTCGTTCTCGTTGTTTTCATGCGTCTATCTCGCCGAACGTATACCTGAAAATAAAAATCAGCCACCAAAAGTTTGTGTTGTGTGACAACACACTCGCCAAGTATAACCTTATAATCCATGCAGTTTGGTCTCTCCTTCCTTCTAGTCAGGACAAGATCGATCTGATTTGAGTGTTGACCACTTCTGAAAGTAATTAAATGCAATTTTTTCTTTCTAAAGAAAGTGTTCGCTACCATGAGGTCGTAAGTTATAGCGAAGTTCAAGATGTCTTCTCCCTCTTGATTCTGTTCGTCATATCCAAAATCTCCATGTACCATCTCAAACCCCCCTCTAATTGTGCCAACATGACCATTAAGATCTCCTCCAATGAAGAGTTTTTCACTGCTAGGCACTCCTCTAACCATGTTCTCTAAGTCTTCTCAGAATTGTCTCTTGACATCATTGCTCAAACCTACTTGTGGGGCATACGCACTGATGACGTTCAAGACTAAATCTCCAAAAATCAATTTGATCATGATAATCCTGTCCCCTTGTCTCCTAACTGTGATAACTCCATTATTGAGATTCTTATCAATTAAGATGCCTACATCATTTTTACTTCTTTCTTTTCCTGTGTACCACAATTTGAAGTCAGTATTCTCCACCTCCTTAGCCTTATGACCCGTCCATTTAGTCTCCTGAACACATAAGATATTAACGCGTCTCATAATCGTAGTATCAACTAACTCTCTTAGCTTATCTGTTAAGGACCCTACATTCCAACTACCTAAACGAATCCTACTTTCCCCGACTAGCTTCCTCGCCCCTCGCACTCATCGAGTCAAGTGCGAAGACCCTTGTTCATATGACACTACATCCGGGCGCTGATGTAGCGCGTCACTAAGGTGATGACGATCCGGCCCTCGCTCACTTGTCACCATATCCGGGTTCCAATATGGTGCGCCACTAAGGTGGTGACGACCCGGGCCTTATTCTCTTATCGTCATATCCGGGTTCCAATATGGCGTGTCGCTAAGAGGGTGATGCCTCAACAAAAATTGACTGAGTTTCATTTCCATAATGATCGGTTATTTTAGTGCAAGGCTCGCCACACCCACCGCAACCCTCCTCCTTTATCCTGACTTGGGACAAGCTGTGCAGAAACTAGTTCACACAGACGGAGTTATAATTGTAATAACAATATAACACTAAAATGCATAATACAATTATCAACTAGTTTAACATGAAAAAAAACTTAAATAAAATATTTCACAAATTAAATAAATTTAACATAATGAACAACTAAATGGTGGAATAATATATATATATATATATATATATATATATATATATATATAGAGTGGAGATAGCGTGAGCTTAAGCTCACGGAGGCTTTCGTGAGCTTAACTCAAAAAAACATATTAAATGATCTTAAAATTTTAATTTATCATTCTCATTAAATTCTTTATATGAAAATCTCATGGGATGCAAAAATTTGGAGCGTTTGAGCTTTTTAAGTCGCCGTTTTTAATTTTTGAAAATGATGTTCAAGTATTGAATATATTATTATTATTTTTAGAGCTGATTTTCAAAAATTAAAAACGGCGACTTAAAAAGCTCAAAACGCTCCAAATTTTTGCATCCCATGAGATTTTCATATAAAGAATTTAATGAGAATGATAAATTAAAATTTTAAGATCATTTAATATGTTTTTTGAGTTAAGCTCACGGAAGCCTCCGTGAGCTTAAGCTCACGCTATCTCCACTCTCTATATATATATATATATATATATATATAGAGTGGAGATACCGTGAGGTTAAGCTCACGGAGGCCTTCCGTGAACTTAACTCAAAAAACATATTAAATCATCTCAAAATTTTAATTTATCATTCTCATTAAATTCTTTATATAAAAATCTTGTGGGATGCAAAAATTTGGAGTGTTTTGAGTTTTTTAAGTTACCGTTTTTTAATTTTTTAAAATGATGTTCAAGTATTAAATATATTATTATTATTTTTAGAGCTAATTTTCAAAAATTAAAAACCATAACTTAAAAAGCTCAAAACGCTCCAAATTTTTGCATCCCATGAGATTTTCATATAAAGAATTTTATGAGAATGATAAATTAAAATTTCGAAATGATTTGATATGTTTTTTGAGTTAAGCTCACGAAAGGCCTCTGTGAGTTTAAGCTCACGGTATCTCCACTCTGTATATATATGTATATATATAGAATAAATCTACGGTGAGCTTAAGCTCACGGAAGATCTCCGTGAGCTTAGCTCAAAAAAATATATCAAATGATCTCCAAATTTTGATTTTTCAATCTCATTAAATTCTTCATATTGAAATCTTATGGGGTATAAAAATTTAGGATGTATCGCTCTTTTTAATTTTTTAAAATAATGTACAAATATTGAATATTTTATTATTATTTTTGGAGCTGATTTTCAAAAATTGAAAAGAATGACTTAGAAAACTCGAAACATTTTAAATTTTTGTATCCCACAAGATTTAATATGAAGAATTTAATGAGATTGAAAAATTAAAATTTGAAGATCATTTGATATATTTTTTGAGTTTCACGGAAGTCTTCCGTAAGCTTAAACTCACCGTAGATTTACCATCTCTCTCTCTCTCTCTCTCTCTCTATATATATATATATATATATATATATATATATATATATATATTTTCTTCATTATTTATTTATTTAATTTTCTAGTATAAGCTCGTAAACACACACTCCTTGTACATTTTTTTAAAATTGAAATTTTAATATAATACATAGTGAAATCTGATTCTAAGTCTTGGTGAAAATTTATGCCGCAATTAATGCCCGGCAAATTTTTCTTGACAAGCATCATAAATTATAGACCAGGTCCACCTAACTTGTTTCCACTCAACTTTTGACATGATTTTCACGCAAGCCTAAGACCAGCAAACACAAAAACAAGTGAAAAAGGGGGAAAGCATCATAAATTCATAAATCATAATCTGCTGTAACCCACAGAAATTAAATGCTCCAGTTGAAACCACATTGCAGTGTAGTCAGGAAAGAAGATTATTATAGAACCTTATTTATTCTGTTCTACAGAACAAAATAGAGAATAATAGAGGCAACAGAAGCGAAGAGCAGAGAGAGAGAGAGAGAGAGAGAGACGAAAGAGTTTTTCTTCGAGAGAAGAAACCAAGAAATATAGGGAGAAAAAGGTGGACTTTTCGTTCTCGCTTTCCATGATTGAAGCTTTTACAAAGATCAATGGAGGAGGAAGAAGACGAGAAAGAGAAACCTGATGGAAAGGAGAGTTCTTCAGTTAGTGCTAGAGCAGGATATTACATAGAAACACCCGATCAATAACCCCAACGCTCGTTTTTCGCCTTCTGATCCTCTTTCAATTCTTCCATCCTTTTTCCTCTTTTCGATTTTCACTTTGTTAGTGTTTTACACTTCACAAAACCGTTGCCATGGAATTGGAACAATTTATCACTGCCGGGGCGGCCGTTGCTTTCTCAGTTGCTGGATATTTGATGTCGAATCAACGATCAAGGCCAAAAACTACTCTTCGCACAACTCGATCAGGTAATTTATTTATTTTTTAGGAATCATAATAACAAGGTTTTAGATAATAACTAAAAGTTATTCTGTTTCAGTACCTCTCTAGAACAATAGATGGATTAAATAAATGTTAAAAAATGATTTGTCTATTGTCCGTATTTATTTGTAATTTTTGCCAATTTTACGAATACTACATAATTTGTTTATATATCACTATGTGCGGAATTCATGAATATTTTGGTTTAATTTAAAAAAAATAGTATTATTAATATATTATTTTCAATATAAAAAAATCATTATAAAAAATATTTTCAACATAAAAATTTATCTACAATATTTATTTATTTATTCATATTGCTCGAATTATGAAATTCAGGTCTCATCAATTACCAAATTCTGAAATTCTTTCAGGATGCTCATATTCCAAATTTGGTACAATATTGGAAGTGCATATATTTGTTATATTTATATATATTACTTCTCCAGCTTATCTGATTACTCTAATAATTTTGATTCTGGTATTTGTTGGCATCCTTGCGAATTCCTTGAATGATCCCAACCTGATTAATGTGATTCGAAGTTGCTTGAGCCTCTAAAACATGAACTGGAAACAAACAGAGGTCATGAACTTTCATTGGTGTAACTGCCAGTTCAACTCCTTGAGGCTTTTTTATTTTTTTATATGTTTTTGATATAACATTATGACTTACAGCCCTGCAAAATAGGGGAAAAAATGATATGAAGATAAGAGGGGGAATAATCAAAAGGACCATGCTGATTAGATTATACCAAATAGATGGATTCAATTTTGTATTTTGTTCCTGATATGATGATGGGTAATGTACCAATGGAGTATTGGAGTGTAAAAGCATCACAACTGCATAGAAACACCAGGGATAAAAAATCTGTGTTCTCAAAACTTATCTATTTTTAGCTGTGAAATTTGAACTGAAAAGGAAAGAACTCTAGAAAAGTAACCAATCATAATTTGCACAAACACGCATCAGTGCAATTTCAGATGCGTACCATCCGGCATCCACCGCTACACACTATCTATAATTGATCACTCTTATCAATTGATCCAAATTATTTGAATTCATGTGCCTATTTGTCTACTCTTTGGGCAGAATCGGACTTGAAAATGATGGGAGCTGATTCGGCATTAGTGAAATATTCAGGAGCCACAATGGAAGCAGCTTCTGCATTATATCATTCTGAAGTCTCTGATTCTGCGGCCTCACTAAACTGTTTGAGAGGCTTTAGAAGAGGACTCGACATCATAAGCACTGTATGTTACACAAATCAATTTCATTTTGTAATTAACTTGATGATATGCAAAATAATCATGGTGCATTGAGTTTTGTTTTGCTAGAGAAGAACAGACCATGATAATGGCAAAGTGTTCTTTGTCTAATTCAATGGTTAAATACTTGGTTTGTCCCTCTTTCACTTTGTTTAATTCAATGGTTAATTTCTTGATTATGTATTTTTTTTTTTTTGAAGGATGAAGCTCATTCAAATGTACTACAACGAACATCCCTCGCTTTGCCATCTCTTCCCACCCTATTTGAAGATCCAATAGTACTAGACGAAGCACAGGAGAAAGGAAACAATAGAGAAAGTGAATCCAAGATAAACATCAAAACAGAGAAGAACGGCAATTGGGAGAAAGAAAAAGAGATTAAGTGTGATGAAATGCTAATTGATAAATTACTGAATAGAGAAGACAAAACTATCTCAAACAAACCGAATTCTCTGTTTCCAACAAAGACTGGACAACCCAAAGCAGAAACTGAAGCGGAAGTAGAGCAACAGAAAACAAACATTTTAGAGAAAGAGGAGGAGATCAAACACACAAAATCAAACAAACCCCACTCTCTGTTTCCATCAAAGGTAGGACAGCCTAAAAAGGAACCAGGAACAAAACATGAGCAAGAGAAGACCAGTTCTATAGTGAAAAACCAGGCAGTCGAGTGGTCCCATACAGTTTGGGACTTGCTTGAGGAAGATGAATCAGATGAAGAGGAGGAGATTAAGTACCTCCATATTTTGCCCCAAACATTGCTAGAGACAAAAGGAGAATCCATTTGTATCCCTCAATCACGATATGCTGCACCAAAAGTTGCACAAGAGAAACTGATGACTTAGAGAAAGAAAAGGAGATCGAGCAACTCCGTGCATTGGCTGAGACATTACTAGAGAGAGAGCAGAATCTAGAAGTGCAAATGTTAGAGTACTATGGTTTGAAGGAACAGGAGGGGGCTATGAAAGAAATGGAGAATATGTTAAAGACTAACTCTACTGAGACCAAGTTTCTATCACTGAAGGTAGAGTCTTTAGAGGAGGAGAATGAAAAGCTCAAGAATCAAATTCTGGAGTTAGAGAAAGTGACAAACAAGCTTGATAGAAATAAGGAGAAGATTAAAATGCTTAAAAAGAGGTTGTCTAGTTATATCCAGATTCTCAACAAGAGTCTTTTCATTTAGTTAATTTTAATCATTTTGTTTTTCATGTGGAAACAAACTCAAGTAGAAAACCAGAATAAAAGCTAAAATCAACAAATATGCAGATTTCATGAAATGATGTTCTCTTTATTAATCATCAGTAGTATGCAAGAACATGTAATCTTACAATCATGGATATTCAAAGTCATTAAAATTGTATATAAAGAATTGAGGTTAAAACTAAAGTGAAATTAATGTATAAGCAGGTTGAGATCTGAGGATGACAATGTAAAGGAGAAGATAACATTGCTGCGAGAAAGCATAGAGACACTTGCAGATAAGGAGGACAAAAGTGCAGCAGATTATGAGGAGATGGAGCAGAAGCTCGAACGGGTGAAGGAATTGGAAGAGGAAGTCAATGAGTTAAAAAAGCTCAATGCTAGGCTTGAAGAGGAGAACTCTGGATTGACTCACCGACTAGAGAATGTGCAATTTGTCGCTTCTAGCACTATGAGAGGCCCTGAGGTAATCATGTCTTTTAAATATGAAAATATTTAAAGGTGTATGTGGAAAACTTTTGTCCATATATTTGGTTTATTTCATGTAGCATCAAAACAAATCACTTCATGTTGTACTTCTTTTGTTATTGTTAAGTGACTCACTATTTGTGGGATCAATCTCTTACAGGAACAAGTATTAGAAGAAGCTACACGCTTGAGAGAAATGAATGAGAAATTGGAACAAGAAATTGCTCAACTCAGAAATGACCATTATTTAAGTGTAGAAGAAGTCGTTTACCTCAGATGGCTCAATGCATGCCTTCGCCATGAACTGAAAAATTATAACCCTTCTAAAAGCAAAGTGCTTGCAAGTGAGCTAAACAAGAGCCCGAGCTACCATTCAAGAGAGAAGGTCAAGCAACTCTTAAAAGAATACTCCAACCTAGGCTTTGACATAAATGAGGCAGGCCTTGTGGACCTTGATTTTGATTACTCCTCATCTCAAGCACCTTCAGAATTTGCTAGCCCAAGACACGAACAAGGCAAGCATTTGAAACACAAGACCAGCAAAATTCTTGGAAAGATCAAGAAAATTGTGACAGGGAAAGCAAATTCAAATGTTGATAAAGATAGATACAAAGATGGATTGTCTTCACTTGCATCAGAGAATGCTAGTGTTTCATGCTCAGTTGAAAGTTCCCCCTTGAGTAGCATAATGGCAGTTGAGAGGATCCCTCGGTCTGAGGAGCACCCAAGAGCTTCTCTTAATATTGCAAGGTCAAGAAGTATCGAGCCAGATACTGCTAGATCAAGTAGTGATATTGGATTGCTGGATGTTCGCAGGGGAGAACCGAGGAGATACCATGCGCTCCATCTTGGTAACTCATCGGTCGATGTTGATGATCGGGAAAGAGAGGAGATAAAAAAGCTTGCACTTGCTCTAAAGAGCTCAAAACCGACCAGCAAAAGTTAACTGGATGTAAATATGTACTCATTTTCAATTTTCACTCCTATATGTAGAAGTAAAATAATGTGGATTTGACAGCGCATACTTTTTGCATCGCCTCATTTCTTATGCGTTGTTTATTCGCAAGAGTGTAGGAGAATGTTATAGTTTTGATGAAACTGTTGTTAAATTTTTTTTTAATAAATGCTTTTAACATTTCCATTATTATATGAATTAACTAACATTAAAGATTCGACAGTAGCTCAAATCATAGAATACAATAGATTTTACACAACTTTTACTAGACTATTGAATGCTATTTTAACTCATCAACTTCACTCATTATACACCTTAATCTCTTCAGTAACTTTGAACAATGAAAATGACTTAATTCTGTGGAGATGGTCTTCATCAGGTCTATTTAGCACAAGTTCTTGTTATAATTAGTTAGATTTTGAAGGTATTAAAAATCCCAGATTTCAAGTTACATGGTCGCCATAATTTCACTCAAAATTAAAAATTTACTATGATTAGTGCAACAGAACAAAATTTTAATCAAAGATAACTTAAGAAAAAGGGGATGGTCAGGAGATTATAAATGTATTTTCTGTGAGTATTAGAAACAGATAGATCATCTTTTCTTACATTGTTCTATAGCCACGTGTTTATGGTTTTGGATTACTAGACAATAATTTTAGCTTTCATATTAATATGATAGAGAAATTATGATTTTTAGATTATAGTATACCTTATAAAAATAAAAATTTATGTGAAATCATTAGAGGAGCCTTCTTAAAAGATTGAGCGTTCCATGAGTTTTTAGAAAAAGGATTATGGACAATATGAAATGAGAGAAATAAGATTATTTTTCAGAATAAGTCATTATGAAGTATTAGATCAATTGGGAGCTCAATAATTACATTAGCTAGATACTGGTGCTAGTTACATGATGAACATTACTTAGAAAAATTACACATAATATTATCTTCTGACATTAGCTTATCACCAGTGTAGATAGGGGTGTCAATTATTGACCCGATCCGTCCCGTTCCGACATGATCTGAAAATAAAATGGTTGGGTATGAGTTTAATTTTTTTGATCCGAATTGGGTCGGGTTGAGTTCGGTCAACCCGACCCGATCCGATTAGTTATGTTTTTAAAGTAATTTTGTGATTTAGTACTAATTAAAGGTTAAATATACACTAACTATATACTAATTAAGATTAATTAATATTTTATTACTTAAAATTATATACAAATAATTAATAAATATTTAATTATTTTACACGGGTTGAGTCGGGTCGATCCGTGATCCATCGAGTCGAGTATGGATCAAGATTTTTTGATCCGAATTTAATCAGGTCTAAAAAAATAAAATAGAATAATGTGATCCGATCCGACCCATTGAACCCTAAGTGTAGATAATAGGACACAATTAAAATATTATGTCCCAAGAGGAAGAAGACTTGTATGGAGAAGGACTTGAATTGACAATTCTATCTTAATTTTAGTTTAATGATTAGTTTAAAACTAAGAGAAAACTTTCTAGTAATTAGATCATAATATAGCTACATTAGAAGTATGTTTCTTTGTTTTTGTTGATTGTACATCTTCTTTTCAGTTGGTATTGTTAGAGTTATTTTCAAGAGGCGATGTCCGAAATGATTAGCAGGAAGGATGGAGATTCTGAGAGAAAATGTGATTGACAGGGATGGAAAATATTAAACTTCTGTTTTGTTTTTTGAGAAATTATGCTGTGTTGTGATTCCCGTTTTGAAATTCTTGATGTTTAAATAGCGTAGTTGTGGCTTTGATTAAGGTCTGATACTATTTTGGTTAGGTTTTGTTATGCCTAAATATCGGGATGTGATATCAATGAACAATTTATTTATTTTAATGAAATAGGTGTTCTAACTACTATTTTCAAAAAAATAAAAATAAATAAATGCTTTTAACCACCTCTGCATTTTTCTTTTAATTTTTCTGGAGAATATTGGCAGTGACCCCTAGCATCGATTATGATAGATTAAAACGTTTCGCAACATATTAATGAAGCGCAATCCTGCTATTTGGTTGTATTTTTGGACAATTTAATACAATACCATCTTTTTTTCAATCCATCAAACAAAATGGCCCTCCAATTATTTTATCAAACTAGGGGTAGCTCGCGTGATAGATGCTTATTTTATATAATATTTGCACAAGATTTTACACAATAATTCACTCAATTTATTTAAATCATACTTATTTTAGTCTTTGTTTTATCTTTATAACTTGTTACTGTCGTATTTTTGGGTTTTGACAATTTTCAGAATTTTCTGGAGAAATCAGAAGCAAGAAGCAGAATTTGACTCTGTCAAGACCCTCAGCGAGACTCTTGACAGAGAACAGATACTAGCTGCGAATTTAGCAAGAAAACAACTGCACACGTGAAGGAACATCTTCTATTTCCAAATAGAGATTTCATCTATGATTTAGTGAAAATTAAATGCAATGATTAAAAGGGATTAAAGGGAGAAAAAGAAAGAGATTTACCTCTTGGTTGGAAAGAGAAGGTGAGAGAGAGAACTAATTGCTGAAATTTAGGGAGAAAATTCAGGTGATTCCATAGGAGGCAGACCAAAGAAAGAAAATCTCTTACACTCTCTCTCTCACAGAGGAGAAAAAGAAGAATTTCGAACCGGCAGAGGGGAGTTCATTTTTTAGAGGGGCTCTCTCTCCAGAGGTTCAGTTTTTGGGTTCTCACCAAGGAGATTTTTCACCAGGGAGCAATAGAGACATTGGAGAGCTTGGGTTTCAACTGGGTTTTATTATTTCCCTCTCTTTAACTCTCATTTATCCACTACGATGGATTCAAAACTGAATTCTTGTATTCTTAAAACCATGCTTGGCTAAATAAAATTTCTTAGGATTAAGCATGTAACAAATTACTATGTTGTTGGTTAAATTTAATCGATATTGTTATTTTTATTTGATCTTTGTTTGTCTTGTGATTTGAATTGCTAAATTATTTATATGATGTGAGTTGATTTAACCGTAAATATCGGTCAACGAATGGCCACGTTAGATTGGTAACAAGAAAATGACATAACCTAGTCACACAAATGGTTTTAACTTAGGACTTGAATTATTAGATCGAAAAATAATAATTTGAGACCCGATAACATAAAATAACGTAGGAATAGGCGAATGACCGAAATGAGAAACCCGTTCCTATGGGGACACCTAGATTTGTTTGAATGATTTATTGAAGTACCGAAAGGAGAAAATAAATTACTAAAATATGTTTAGGCTAATCACGAAATTAAATGGACTTAGTTTAGGAGAATGCGCCGCGAAAGCGGGTGTTTAAGTAAATTGAGTACTGTACGAAGCCACGAAAATGGATAAATACTACCATTGGATTAGAAACCCACAAAGAAAATATAAAAGTGCAATATCAATTAAACGAATATCAATAACCTCTAGTAATTTGTATGCTGAAATCTTAGGAATACCAAAAATATTCGAATTCTCATATTTTATCATTTCAATTTAGTTAGTTTTAGAATTTAATCTTTTATTATTTGAAAACCTTAAATTGGCTGCTTAGCTAATTAAAAGAAATAAATTTGGTATTTAAATTCCGTTTCTTGTGGATTCGACACCCGATAATATACTTAACGATAGGTTGTGCGCTTGCAACCGGTCTTTCAGCGTTGTTTTGGGGTAATTATTAGCACTCGTGGAAACACATCAAGTTTTTTGGCGCCGTTGCCAGGGAACGGTGTATTTAATAAAAAAATTTATTTTGAGTCAATTAGACTAAGATTTTTTTTATTTTCAGTTTTCACCTTTTATTTTGTTTCTTTGTAGAATCTTGAGAACTAGCTGAAAGAACAAGTCGGCCGGAGACAATGTGCTATGAAAAAAGAACCACTAAATAAAAATCTCAACCCCCTGCCAGGAGTCTCGGTGAGAGTCTTGGCAGATATTCACAGCAGAATAATTTTCAGTCAATCCTCAGCCTATTCTTGACAGAAATCTTGATACTGAGATGACTCTTAACGGAGATGATGATCTGAATCGACCTTTAAGGGATTTCATCATCCCAAAGGCGACCAACATGCGACCAAGTGTCGTTGCACCCGCCATTGCAGCGAACAATTTTGAGCTGAAAGACAATCTCATCACCATGATGCAGCAAAACCAATTTTCTGGGCTACCTAGCGATGACCCTCATTTGCATCTTGCAGTTTTTCTAGAAATTTGTGATACATATAAGAGTAATGGTGTCAATGATGATGCCCTTAGGCTTAGATTGTTTCCATTTTCTCTTAGGGATAGGGCTAGAGCTTGGATGCATTCTTTACCTGCTGGTTCTATAACCACTTGGGACCAATTGACCGAAGCATTTTTGACCAAATATTTTTCACCAAGTAAAACTGCTCAATTGAGAGGTCAAATTGTGAACTTTGGGCAAAAGTGAAATGAAAGTTTGTATGATACTTGAGAAATATTCAAGGACTTGCTTAGGTTGTTTCCACATCATGGTCTTGCTAAATAATATATTGTGCAAATTTTTTATGATGGACTAATAAGAAATGACAAAAATTTTCTTGATGCTGCAGCAGGTGGTGCATTGACAAGCAAGAATGCGAATGAGGCATATAATTTGATCGAGACAATAGCGGTGAACCAACATCATTGGTCTCCTTCCGACCGCCAAGCAATAAGGAGCACTCCGGGTATGCTTGGGTTAGATTTCTTGACTTTCATGAAAGCGAAACTCGAAGCAATTCAAAATTAAATCAGTCAATTGAGTGTCTCCAAGGTAAATCAAGTAACTCATTCTCCTTCTTGTGAAATTTGTGGTGCCATGGAACATACCGCACTTGAATGTCCATTGAGTATTCCTCAAGAGAACCTAGGAAATATAAACATATTGAACAATTTTAATAGGCCTCAAAACAACCCATACTCGCAATCTTACAATCTGAGTTGGAGGAATCACCTAAATTTTTTATACAAGAACAATCAAGGCACGGTGTCCCAAACTCAAAACCGGTCTCAACAAGGTTTTGCACCAACTCAAAATGTGTCACAACAATAAAGTTTTATTCCAAGGCAATTTGAACCTCAAATCTCACAAAAATCTAACTTGGAATTGATGATGGAGCAATTCATGAACCAACAAAAACAAGCAATGGATGAAATGAAAGAAACGATAAAATAACAATCCACACAAATAAAAATATTGGAAAATCAAGTGGCACAACAAGCATCATCCTCTTTAAGGCAATCCGGTACTCTTTCGGGCAACCCCGAACTCAATTCAAGGGAGCATTACAAAGTTATTATTTTGCGAAGTGGTTTTGAATATAAAAATCCAACCATCACGCGAGATGGAGACTCAATTCCACCTCAGAACATTCTGCCAAGAGTCTCAGCGGAAGTCTTGACAGAGAAAAAAGCTCTAAAGGTAAGTGAAGAGGTAAGTCAACAAGAAGAAGAACCAAGGTATGATCCTCCACTTTACAAACATCCAATTCCCTTTCCACAAAGGTTAGCCAAGGTAAAAAAGGACAAACAATTTGATAAGTTTGTTGAACTCTTAAGTAAGTTGCATATCAACATTCCATTTATTGAGGCACTCACTCAAATGCTCTCATATGCTAAATTTTTGAAAGAAATGTTGTCCAACAAAAAGAAACTTGAGGAGTGTGAAACCGTAGCTCTAACGGTGGATTGTAGCACTACTTCTAAACCAACTACCACAAAAAATGAAAGATCCCGGTAGTTTTACCTTGCCATGCTCCATTGGTAATGTTAAACTCAAAAAAGTTTTGTGTGATCCCGGTGCTAGTGTGAGTCTCATGCCTAGATCAATCTTTGACAAGTTAGGAATTTGAGACCTTAAGCCAACAAGAATTTTCTTGCAACTAGCCGATAAGTCCGTTAGATTTTCATTGGGTATAATTGAAGACATACCGGTTCAAGTTGGTAAATTCTTTGTACCCGGTGATTTTGTTGTAATGGAAATAGAAGAAGATAACCAAGTTCCTATCATTTTAGAGAGATCCTTTCTTGCTACCGCTGGGACAAAATCTTGACATAAAAAATGACATACTTTCATTGGCCATAGGGGATGAAAAGATTGAGTTTAATGTTACAAAATCCATGAAATACCTTTCTAATGATAATGTTTGTTGTAGGGTTGAAGCCATGGACACGCTGACAGCAGAGGTTTTCAATATGTAAATCAACATGAAAGAAGATAAAGTCCTTGGTGAAGCAATAGAATTGCTGGAGAAAGAAAATGAACTCACTGTCAAGAGTCTCACCGAGAGTTCCGACAGTGCTGGAGATTGTGAAAAAAAACTGAAGGCAAGACACCTCAACTGGAATTAAAGTATCTACCTCACAACCTTCGCTATGAGTTCTTAGACCTCAACAAGGCATACCCAGTGATTGTCGGTGCACACCTAGATGCAACACAAATCGCGAAACTCTTGCATGAATTAAGATTACACAAGAAAGCAATCGGTTACTCAATAGAAGATCTTAAAGGACTGAACCCCTCTCTTTGCATGCATCGTATTTTGCTTGAGGAAGACCACAAACCCTCACGAGAGCCGCAAAGAAGGTTGAATCCTAATCTTAGGGAGGTAGTGAAGAAAGAGGTGATCGAGTTACTAGATGCCGACATTATATATCTAATCTCGGATAGTGAATGGGTGAGTCCGGTACAAGTTGTTCCAAAAAAAGAAGGCATGACAGTGGTGAATAATGAAAATAATGAGCTTTTGCCGATAAGATTGGTCACGGGATGACGCATGTGTATTGATTATCGGAGGCTCAACAAAGCGACCCGAAAGGATCACTTTCCACTTCCGTTCATTGATCAACTTCTTGAAAGACTCGCTAAGCACTCTTACTTTTTCTATTTAGATGGTTATTCCGGTTTCTTTCAAATATCAATACACCCACAAGACCAAGAAAAAATAACATTTACTTGTCCATATGGTACCTTTGCATACCGTATGATGCATTTTGGTCTTTATAATGCACCCAGTACCTTTCAAAGAGCTACGATGACTATTTTTTCTGATTTCATTGAGAATATCATGGAGGTATTTATGGATGATTTTTCAGTTTATGGTATCTCTTTTAATGATTGTTTGACTAATTTTTCTAAAGTTTTGAAGCGATGTGAAGAAGTCAACTTTGTCCTAAATTAGGGAAAATATCACTTTATGGTGCGAGAAGGTGTGATGTTGGGTCATTTGGTCTCATTCAAAGGGTTGGAAGTCGACAAAGCAAAGGTGGAAGTGATCGAGAAATTGTCAAAGCCGACCAATGTCAAAGAAGTACAAAGTTTCCTTGGTCATATTATTTCACGCCTCAAGCTATTTCCGGACAAATTATGTTCTAGGTGGTCCGGCCCATTTCAAGTAAAAAAGGTGTTTCCGTTTGATGCAGTGGAGATTTGGAGCGAAAAGACGGGGACATTTAAGGTGAACGGGCAAATGCTTAAACACTATTTTCATGGAGAGCCAATTGGAGATAAGCAAGTGTACTCTCTCACTAACCCAATAGGAGGGACGTGAAATAAGGGGTCAAGCTCGAGACCTTAAACAAGCGCTTCTTGGGAGGCAACCCAAGTTTTTGTTAAAATTTTGCAATCTTTAATTTAGTTTTTATAATTTTCCTTTATGCATTTTAATTTAGAATTCTGAATAATTATTGCTCACATAGTTCATTGGTGTAGGAAATTGGTTGAAGAGACAAGAGAAATTAAGAGTATCTTGAAATCTTGAGCAGATGGGTGAAGATGACATGAAATTTGGCTAAGTACAAGAGATTGCAAGGAAAATACGTTCTGCCAAGACCCTCAGTGAGACCCTTGGCAGAAGCTAAAAAACTGAAATACTTAGAATTTTTCTCTCAAATTCCCAAACCCTTTCAAACCCCTTCAAACACTCTACCCCAGCCGAACCCCTTCATCTCTCACAAACCCGATACCCTACCGCCTCTACACAATTGACTATGTGAGCTCTCTCATTCTCTTTTTCACCTTCTCATATTTATTTTCTTGCTTGGGGACAAGCAAAGTTTTAAGCTTCGGGGGTATGAAAAGAGAATTTTATCTGCATTCATGGCATATAGTTTGTATAGTAATATAGTATAATTACATGTAGTTTGCACGTTAACTCATGTAGTATCATAAGTTAGGATTTTTGAGAAAAAATTTGTGAATTAATTGAAGTAAAAGAATTGAGAGAATTTATGAGATTTTATTTGTTTTGAAAATTTAGACAATATAACCTCATGGGCTAGTGTGTTGAAATCGAGAGTTAATTCTATAACGTCTAGTCCCTTAAATGATTTGAATTCTTGGAAATTACGATCTGAATCGGTTACTTAATGTTATTGCTGTATATTCAGCCCTTTACCTGAATTGTTTCATGAATAATTGAATTGGATACTCACATGTCTAACTTGCCTTGTATCTTTTGAGTTATAAAAAAATAATTTGAAAAATCCAAAAATAGAATAAAACATAGTCTGAGTTTGATCGGTACTCCGCTAGCCCGCCTGTATATTATTATTTTTAGGGCTATGAGTAGGGTGTGAAAACACGCCTTGTAATATCTGACAAAGAATGGGTCCTGACTCCTAAACATTGCTGAGTGACGGGCTTCTGACTCACGATAAAGCAAGGATGCTCACTCAGCTATATATAAAAAAAAAATTTAAGGCATAAAAGGCACCTAATAGCTAAGTCGTAGTATCTGTTTGAGTAGTCATGAGACAAGTCAGGTAAAGACGTTCAAATATATGACAATTAGAGGGGCTAGGGTTCAAGGTTCCAAGATTTACTTATTTCTGGCTCAAGAGTCGCTCGTTTAACTTAGCTGCATTCCGACCTATGCCCTGTGAGGTGAAGAAGATTGCCCGAAAACTTTCTTGAAAACAATCCCAAATTGAACCTTGAACCTTTTGATTTGGCAAGTTCACAAGTTTTCCTTTTAGGTATGGTTTCAAACAAGTTGAGTTAAATTAAGATCCATCCACTTGACCTTTCCGAGTTTAATTTGCTTAGGGACAAACAAAGTTTAAGATTAGAGGATTTGATAGGTGCTCACTTTATATAATATTTGCACAAGATTTTACACAATAATTCACTCAATTTATTTGAATTATACTTATTTTAGCCTTTTTTTATCTTTAGAACTTGTTACTGTCGTATTTTTGGGTTTTAACAATTTTCAAAAATTTCTGGAGAAATCAGAAGCAAGAAGCAGAATTTGGCTCTGCCAAGACCCTCAGCGAGACTCTTGGCAGAGAATAGATACCAGCTTGTGAATTTAGCAAGAAAACAACTTCACACGCGAAGAAAAGTCTTATATTTCCAAATAGAGATTTCATCTATGATTTAGTGAAAATTAAATGCAATAATTAAAAGGGATTAAAGGGAGAAAATGAAAGAGATTTACCTCTTGGTTGGAAAGAGAAGGTGAGAGAGAGAACTAATTGCTGAAATTTAGGGAAAGAATCCAGGGGATTCCATAGGAGGCAGACCAAAGAAAGAAAATCTCTTACACTCTCTCTCTCACAGAGGAGAAAAAGAAGAATTTCGGACCGGCAGAGGGGAGTTCATTTTCTCGGGGGGGGGGGGGGGGGGGGGGCTCTCTCGTAGGGTTCGGTTTTTGAGTTCTCACCAAGGAGATTTTTCATTAGGGAGCAATAGAGACATTGGAGAGCTTGAGTTTCAACTGAGTTTTATTATTCCTCTCTTTAACTCTCATTTATCCACTACGATGGATTCAAAATTGAATTCTTGTATTCTTAAAGTCATGCTTGGCTAAACAAAATTTCTTAAGATTAGGCATGTAACAAATTACTATGTTGTTGGTTAAATTTAATCGGTATTGTTACTTTTATTTGATCTTTGTTTGTCTTGTGATTTGAATTGCTAAATTATTTGTATGATGTGAGTTAATTGAACCGTAAATATCGGTCAACGAATGATCACGTTAGATTGGTAATAAGAAAATGACATAACCTAGTCATACAAATAGTTTTAACTTAGGACTTGAATTATTAGATCGAAAGATAATAATTTGAGACCCGATAACATAAAATAACGTAGGAATAGGCGAAGGACCGAAAGGAGAAACCCGTTCTTATAGGGACACCTAGATTTGTTTGAATGATTTATTGAAGTACCAAAAGGAGAAAATAAATTACTAAAATATGTTTAGGCTAATCACGAAACTAAATGGACTTAGTTTAGGAGAATGCGCCGCGAAAGTAGGTGTTTAAGTAAATTGAGTCCTGTACGAAGCCACGAAAGTGGATAAATACTACCATTGGATTAGAAACCTACAAAGAAAATATAAAAGTGCAATATCAATTAAACGAATACCAATAACCTCTAGTAATTTGTATGCCGAAATCCTAAGAATACCAAAAATATTCGAATTCTCATATTTTATCATTTTAATTAAGTTAGTTTTAGAATTTAATCTTTTATTATTTGAAAACCTGAAATTGGCTGCTTAGCTAATTAAAAGAAATAAATTTGGTATTTAAATCCCGTTCCTTGTGGATTCGACACCCAATAATATACTTAACGATAGGTTGTGCGCTTGCAACCGGTCTTTCAGCGTTGTTTTTGAGGTAATTATTAGCGCTCGTGGAAACACGTCATCGCGCTCCGCTGCGATCTGCAAGAAATAAAAAAGAAAAAAAACGAAAGAAATACGCATTACTTTCTAGATAGACGAAATTTTTTTAGTAGATATACGAAAATTATCAAGGATTGAAAACTTATAACATCAAATTTAATTGATATGTTTTTCATAATTTCATGAAAAGATGTTTTCTTCCCAAAATATGAGGTGCATAGAAGCTAGAGCCAATTTCTATACCATAATGTATAGTAAAGTCAGCAAATGTCAACTTTCATTATGGACATAGCGTGATACATTTTTATAAGAATTGTGTGACACCAACAAAAATGAATATTCAATACTAATTAAAAGAGGACAATAATTGCATTTACAATAAATTTTTATGGCATGTAATACAAATGCAGTAAATTAAAAACGATCTAATAGATTTCGTTTTTTAATTTTTTTTATTCCAATTTATTGCCTTAATAGCTCCCTTTCATTCAATTATTAATACAAGATGAAGATTAAAATTAACCCTTACATATTACCTACTAAAGGCGAACATGACATTAGAAAGAAATTTAGAGATTTATACTAGTTGAAACAACTGAACTACACATGAGAGAATTTTGAAGCAGTTTATTAGTCTTGACTGTCTTTGAGAACTTCTAAAACTGAATTAGGAGTTTCTAGAACTGAACCAGAAACTACTTTTAAAACTGAATTAGGAGATTCTAAATCTCAACCAAAATCTCGAAGTATTGATAGAAAAAAAAATTGGTCGACTATGAATACTTCAGATGATTTATTATTTTCAACTATAGCAAAGATAATTCAAGCTTTAAGAGAGATATAATTGGTGGACCCAACTACATACCTCCTCTCACCTCCATTTTCCCTTACTTTCATTTACTTTCGAGCACTATATAGTTTTCTTCTGTGATAATAGGCTTAAAACATTAGGTTTCTTGAAGTTTACCAAAAATTTTAATAATTTGATTTTTTTTCTGATTTTAACTAATTAACTTTCTTTATTAGAAGGTTTCTCGTAAAGATGGGACCCTCTGATGAGTTTCATTATTATATGATTAACTAAATCATATTTACTTATTGAAAAAAGGGAAAAATAAGAGAGTTAGAACTAAGTCATCAATTACCACGATATCAATTTAATTTTATGCATTAAGATGGATTTTTAATAAGGACATGAGCACCGATAATAGGAAGTGCTCATACAAAAATTTTGCAAGGTTTAAAATTAGTATCGCCCCATTGTCATAATCATACAATTTGTATACTTTACAAAAAGTTTATAGTGCACGAAAAAAAATGAGAGTCATTATTTAACTTTCTAATTGTTATTTTATAGTGAAATTCTATACTTCTGTTGAAATTAGTAAAAAAATGGGCTTTATACAAGATAAACAACTAAGTCTTTTGGTGAATATAAATCTTTCAAGTTGATTATATATGATAAACATAAAATACCCAGTGGAAATGACAATATTTGAATTTAAAATATTGATCAAAGTTTAGTTTAGTCATTTTGTTAGAATTAATTTCCAATATACAAAAATAATACATCGGACTTTTTTTTAGTCTTTAGTGGATTTTGATTATACTGTAGCTAGTTATGCAATATGGACTTTGATCATATATGTTGAAAATTTTCTTTAACACACTTTCGTGCTGGAATTTGAACATGTTAAATATTTGATTTTAATTATGGGTTTATAATTATTAATTAATGCATGTTTTGACTTTTCACCATCTGTTAGGGGGTTAATTAAACGGGAGTAGTGTAATGAGGAGGGGGAAATATGTAGCTGGGTCCCATAAGGGTAATTTGATAAAAAAAAAAAAACTGAAGGGAGGGTATTTTATTTGAAACTTTCGAAAGAAAGGGTATTGTATTAAATTGCACTTTTTTCCTTATCTTGGTTGTATCCTGGCTTCTAATAACATTTTCTAATTTTAAGAAATTAGTTGGGCCTTCATGCCTAAATTATAAGAAGGGGGGGGGGATCAACATTACAATCCTCGAGCTCTTGGCGCATACCCAGAATATATATAGTTAATTCTTAATACATCAAAAAAGTTAAATTTTTAAACTTTTTAAGTATATCACATCATCACTTTTTTTCATCATTAATTTTAGTTAAATTTTTTCATCTTCTTGAATCTAAAAATTTATATACAATAGTTTCTCTCTCCTCGTTTAAAATTAAGGTGAAATTTAACTCTTAAAATAATTAAACTTTTTTATGATCATTTATAGATTATTATGTATTTAATTATATTATTTATTATTATAATAATAATTATTATCATTATTATTTATTAAATATATTTAAAATTTTATATTATTAATTATTTATTTGAGGACTATATTATCGGGACAAAACTCGAGTTACAACCCTAGTTGGTATAATTAGCAGAAATTAGTTATTCCTTATCATCCAGACATCTAAACCCCGGTAAAGAGGAACAAAGAAAGAGAGAATTTCGGATTTCATAATCGAATACAAATTTCGAATTTCAGAAAATTATATTGCAGCAATGTACGTAGGGCAAATCTCCATGGATGTTAATAATCTCAATTCTCTAGAACTTTTATGCTATTTTTTTTATGTGTGGAAAATATTTTCTTGAAATCGGTTGAGATACGTAAATGATCATAGCCCCCAATATATGTTGCATGCTAAACATTTATTTTCTATCATTAACATATTTAGTCAACCTGATTAGTTAGATATTCAACCATTGGTACAGCTAAATGACTTTCTTTCTTTGTTTTGAAAAGAAGTGGATATACCACCAGTGTTTCATATTAAAAACAAGAATTAGGGTTGGTACCACATTCCGGTACCAGGTAAGATTTAAAATTACGTAACAAAAAGAACCCTAAATATGCTTTGAGAATATACTACAACCTGATCAGTTGATCACAGCCAAAGCCAATAGACAATAACAAAACAAAATGAATCAATAGAAATATCTCCATCTGAAAAAGAAAATGTATATATATATTATCAACGTGTCATGCACTAACTGACAAAATTAAGAGAAGACTCCCTCCCAACCCCCATAAATTCAAACCACAAACCGACATCCTGAACAAACCTGAAATTTCTCCACAGAAAAAATGCATTTTTCCTTTTTATTACCTCTTATAGCTCTGTTAGTATCTATTATCTCAACTAATGCCAACTTTACAAAGGATTTCAACATAACATCAGGCATGGGGCGTGCAAAGATATTATCAAATGGAACTATCTTTGAACTGGGGATGGATCAGGTCACCGGCTCTGGCGCAGAGACGTATGATAACTACCATTTTGGCAGATTTGATATGCAGATAAAAGTTAATTCTTTCGCCAAAAGCACAGTCACTGCATTCTATGTAAGTAGATCCTGTTTGTTCGGTATATTTTACTTACTGTTTACCAGCTGCATGCATGTAAATTTGATATTTGGCACAGAGGTTTGCCAGCTACCTGTATTTATATTTTACTATAATTACACAAATCATGTAAATTGCTGATGTAACTTTGATAACAGGAGCAATTTTAGTGTACATTTATCTCTATGACTCATTTGATTGAAATTCTGACAATTGCCAAAAAACTTTTCAAATGGGAAAAATTAAAATTGCAGATTTATCCTCTATCCTCTTAATTTTAATCCAATTTTTTTCGTAAATTGAATGTTTTCCTTTTTTTCTCATTCTGGGTTTATAGCTGTTCTCAAAGATGTCACAGCATAATGAGGTGGATATAGAGTTCTTGGGTGACCCTGGAAGGAATCAAACCATACTGAACACGAATGTTTTCATCAATGGCACTGGGTTGAGAGAGCAGCAGTTCACATTTTGGTTCGACCCCTCTGCCGACTACCACAACTACTCTATCGTCTGGAGCCCGAAACAGATAATGTATGCAAACAATGTACTGATATCCTGATCTGTGCCATCAGATACATTTCAACTAGTCTGGTTTTTACCGAGTTCCATGAAATAAAATCGTTGATGAGAAGAGAAATGCTTTCTGCAATAAATCAATCTAATTACATGTAGTTCTCTGAATGGAAAACTGATGCAGATACTTCATAATTTAATTAATGCTTGCACAAGGATTAAATTGCAGAATAGATATAAACATACGAAAAATAATATAACAGGGGCCAATGGAAGGCCTATTTGTACTTTGAAAAGAATGATATCAATCATCTCGTTGCGGTCAGTAGACTGCCTCTTATATCAATTTTATTAATCTTGAAGAATGATTTAGTACAACTAAATCCTTTTTAGTTTGTTCAAAACTAAATTTATTTCCCTCTTTATTTGCAGATGGTACATTGATGGTACACCGATTAGAGTTTTCAGAAAACAGAACAGTACACTGACACTTCCTTATCCGGATAACCAACCCATGAAAATATTATTAAGCTTGTGGGACGGGACGGCCTGGACACAAACACCAATCGATTGGAGCCAGGCTCCGTTCAAGGCCTGGTACCGGAACTACACTGCCAATGCATGTGTGCTTACTGGAAATGCCACAGCCACATCATGTCGTACAAATGCTACATCTTGGTTCAGCAAGGATCTCAGCATTGATGAACAAACCAAGATGATAGATGTGCAGAGCAAATACATGGTTTACAACTACTGCAACGTTCCTATGAAAAATTTCAATAATACCCCTGCGGAATGTTCCATCAATACCAAGATTGGTTGATTATAATAATATGTAATCACGCCGTGATCAAGGAGATGCCTTCTACTTTCCTTTCTTTGTTTCTTTTTCCTTTTCTTCTTCTTCTTCTTCTGTGTTATTTACATACATTTTTTTGTGTGTTCTTTTACATACATTTTTTAAATACATTTTTTGTGTTATTTTACATACATTTTTTTGTGTTATTTTACATACATTTTTTTAAATACATTTTTTTGTATTATTTTACATACAATTTTGCTTTTCTTCTTTCTTTGTCCTTCTCTTATTCTGTGTTATTTTACATACATATTTTTCCTTTTTTTTAAATGTTAGAATGTCCATGAATAATGGAAGTGTCTTTATGCATTAAAAAAAAGTTGTTAAGTATGAAAGGATTGAGAATATTGAATAAAGAATTAACTTTACATGAGCAGTCTGTACAAACAATAGGAACTTGTCAACTGTCATGGTAAAAAATATTGAGTGGATCCGAAAACAGCCTAATTTTGTCTTCAGCCTAGAGCAATTACGCAAATTGATTTTGGGCCTAATTGTAATATTAGTATTGACATCTGAGCCTACAATATCAAATTCGGCCCAAAAAAGGCCTAATACAGTCTCTACCGATTGCAGTTGACCTCAAAAGGTATAAAGAATATCGACCAAAGATAATTGAATCAAAATATCAATCTAAAAAAAAGGTAATCAGACTATTTCCATTTAAAAGGTAACTAATCTGTAGGGCACCCACCTGTCTCTCTCTTTCAGCGAGTTGACTTCCAATCTAAGGATTTGCAACCTTTTTTTAATTTAATAAAGATTTGCAACTCGAAAATATTTTTAGTCATTACTGAACCAATTTATATCATCCATTAAAACGATTTATTAGTAAACATTTAGTTTTCAACGTTATTTATAGTTAGTATGAGAAATTGGTGAATAGTTATACGAAAAATATTTATAATTAATGCATGACTTAGTTAGCTAATCTTACAGATAGAACAATTGAATTAGATGCTTAGTATGTGAATTATATATGGGAAGGGATCACTTGACAATCTTGACAATAAATTTTTAAATAAATACGAAAAAAATCTTAAAAATAAAAAAAATCTTATGAATATGTTTTTCTACTTATAGATTGATGGTGATTCAAATTTCATGCAATTCATTATCATTTTAATACTCCATCAAAGACTTTCAAATTATAACCATTATAAATTATATAAAATTTTAATGGTCCTTGATGGAGTATCGAACAATAATGAAATTGTATGAAATTTAAATCACCATCAATCTATAAGTAGAAGAACATATCATAAGTTTTTTTTTTTTCATATTTATTTAAAAATTCATTATCAAGATTGTCAAAATAACTCAATGTCAGGTGATCCCACCCATTACGTATAGTCCATATAATTAATTTACATCCACTTCAACATAAATCGATGTAATCTCAATTGACAAGAATTTTTTTACTATTTATTCATTTATAATTACTACCAAAATCATTTGTTATTTTAAAATAAAATAATTGAAAATTTAATTTTGATCTAGTGCAGTTGTGCATACACTTAACAAAAAAAAATGCAAACTAGGAAACCAAAAAGAGAAATGATGCTGCCTGGATTTGCAGTCTAATTATTGATATTTTCCTACGCCGCTCCCCGTGCAAACTCCGTTGTATTTTTATTTTCATAAATGCTACTTTGTGTAACTCATAAAGAAATGCCCACAGTCAAGGGAGGGGTCACTTGACAGTGTTTCTCTTCGTAATCTTAAGATTTCAAATAAGTTTGAAAGATATATTTTTTTTAAAAAAAAAGAAAAAAGTATAAAAAAAAATACAAATGCTACTGGACTTGTAGTTTTACGACGTTTTTAATTTCATTCAATTTAAGTACTATTTGATAGTCTATCAAATATGTTAAATAAATCATTGAAAGTACCATAAAATTTTGATGCTTTTAATGAACTAGCAGTGCTTAGATAGTTAGATTGTATGAAAGTTTGAAAAACTATCAATCTAAAAGTTAAAAATTCTATAATTTTTTTTTCTGTTTTTAAATATTTTATTGAATTATTTGAAATTTCATTATTAATAATCACAAAATAAGCATTGTCAAGTGATACTTCATAGACCTTAAATCATCACTATTACACTTATGGGAGGTTTGTATTGAATTTAGAAATATGTGAGAGCAATATTTATTCTTGAATTAATTTAACAATAGATCACGGCCCACAACCATACCACAACAATATTTTTTCCATGTAGCATTCAATTGTTTAGCATGAACAGACATTACAAATCCGATTGCATCAATGCACGAATCTTGAAAACGTAAAACAAGGTGATTGATGAAACAGTTACTCTTCCGTCTCCCGATGTTTGCCAATTCTTTTTAACTATCAATACAATTATTTACTGAGTAAATTATAGAGAGCTTAAACTCATAGAGCCTTCAATGAGCTTAATTAAAAATATATCAAATTATTTTTAGATTTTTATTTATTTGACTCAATAAATTATTTATATCAAAATCTTGTGGTTTATAAAGATTTTCTATTTTTAAAATTTTTAAGTATTTAGTTTAGATTATTTTTTAAAATGACTCTAAAGTACCAATAAAATAATTAATTGTTTTATAAAAGTTGATCACTTTTAAAAAATCCGAATTAAATACATAAATAACGCAAAAAATAGAAAATTCTCGTATTTCATAAATTTTGATATAAATAATTTATTTATCAATAATAAATCAAAATTTGGTGATATTAGATATGTCTTTGAGTCAAACAAATCGAAGACGCCCGTGTGCTCAAACTCTAGCTTTACTCTTTTTTACTAAAATTATATGAAGCGCGACTTAGTTAACTATGAGTGAATTACTAATAGCTACTTATTTTGCTCATGTTTGGCAAATGATGTAAGGGCAGTAAATTTTAAATTATTTTAAAGCTAATGTACGATGGTAGTGGCAAGTAAACAAAGCAATGAAAATAACAATAATAATAGAAGATAAAATTTTGATTAATTAACTTTTAATTTACCTCAATAAATGCTACTGACCTTAAATCATCACTATTACACTTATGGGAGGTTTGTATTGAATTTAGAAATATATGAGAGCAATATTGTCATCAATACATACCTTTTCATATTAACTAAGTTTTGCTTTATATTAATAGCTTGATTTTGAATTGCATTGTGTAATATTTTATAATTCACTTCAAAATAATGTTAATGTGAAGAATAACTCATTTAAGTTCAATAATAAGATATTACATGAATACATTGAATAATCAAGCTATTAATATGAAACAAAACTCTTTAATATGAATAATAGATTGTAGTAGTGGTAGTACATCAATGACATATTTATATATCAACTCCTTTTTGAGTTTAACATGATTGATGTAATCATAATTAACACTATTTGTATTTAAATTATATTTTATAATCACAAGGAATCATTTACGATTTATACAAATTAGAATGATCAAATCCAGCTATAATTCTTACAAAACAGGTTTGACATCGCTCCTCCGAAGAGAATGAGAGAAATTTCAATGTAAACCTATTTAATACTTGACAAAGGGGGGGGGGGGGGGGACAAGAGAAATGAGGCTGCCTGAAATGGCAATCAAATTTTTAGGGAATGATTCCTGAAATCAACTGGGAAAAATATTACAATTATTTTTTTGCTTTTCAAGAAAAGAACAAGTTGGAAAATAAAAAAACATTGAAAAATCTTTGCACATGATTTAAGATAGGTCAACTACACAATTCATGCACCTCACCGTCCATACACTGAACTCCAATTGGTCAAAAGTGTCTCTGCACACAAATTTAAATCGGATTATCTTTTTTCTTTTTAAAAATTCTTCACACTCAAAACCTTCCATCCTCCCCAGTCTATATCTTTTTAATATACCATATTGTTTGACCTGAATCCTCAAACACTGGATCTATCATCTAATTAAAGTTCTGAATTCATGAATCCATGTTGAAGTGTGCAAACTAAGCAAACAGAGTTTCAAATCTGTGGGAAGAGATGCATGCTTGCAACAGAGTTTTATGCCCAATTCAAGTAGATACATGGATAACATTAATTGATAAAAAAATGAAGCCAACAGGGACTATTTTGACCCTAGAGATTTCCCTATAAATATAGGTTGCTATGATAGTAGAACCATGCAAACTAATAGAGTTTATACATCTAGATTTGTTTTAATTTATAGAAGAGGCATGGATATTCCAGTAATAGATCTCAAGGCTCTTGATGGAGACAATAGCACTGAGATGATGGCGCAACTTCATGATGCATGTGAGAAGTGGGGGTTCTTTTGGGTATGCAGAAAGAAAACTTTTGCAATTAATTTTATTCCGATTTTTTTTTTTATTTCAGCTTCAAGTTGCTTTGTCAGAGATTTTAATATCTAAACTGCACGCTAGCAATTACAAAGATCATGGAAAATAATATTTATATATGTGATATACAAAGAAAAATATTACAAAATTAGCATATCTAATATGACACATAACTACACAAGTAGTACAAAATTAAGGTCCACTACATGTAATATGTTGTCTTTATTTTATTCTATTCTATTTTATTAAATAAATACCAGTGGTGTTTGCTTGTGTTTGATACGTTCAATAAAGAAAAAAGAAAAGGATAAATGAAGAAGTTAAAAAGATGCAAAGTGTAAAATTTTATTACAAGGAACTCTGTACCATTCAGAGAACTAAGATGACACATCTATTGTATTGTAATATGTTATTGTACATTTCTTGAATTAGCCTCTCAAGTTTATAACAACTACAACTAAATATGTTTGACAGGTGAAGAACCATGGTGTTGATAAGAGTGTAATGGATAAGGTGAAAGATTTTGTGAACTGCCACTATGACAAGTACCTGGAGAAGAGCTTCTTTGACTCAGATTTGGCTAAAGAACTGGGGCCAAAAACAAATGTCTCGGAGGTAGATTGGGAAAGTACCTATTTTCTTCAACACCAACCAAAATCCAATATTGAGGATTTTCCAGAAATAGGAGCAGAGTTCCGGTGAGAATAATTTCATGCGCTTTCCTAACACATGATGTAAAAATTAGACGGTCTAGAAATAATTTATGACATTTGTCATTTTAATTTTTCATGAGGATACATTTCGAAAAGTTCAAATTCATTCTACCTTTTCTGTTGTTTTCCTCATGCACTATATATTCTACATAAATTGCTGCCATAAAAAACTTGTTTTCCTGACAACTGATTACATTCTTACAGAACATTTAATCATTGTGACAGTGATACTGTGGAGATATACATACACCAGTTGATCAAAGTTGCAGAAAAACTAGCAGAGGGCCTTAGTGAAAATCTTGGCTTAGCCAAGGATCACATTAAGAAAACTTTTTCACCGCCATTTATTGGCACAAAGGTTGCCAAGTACCCAATTTGCCCTGATCCAGACCGAGTTTTTGGCCTCCGAGCACACACCGACGCAGGTGGCATTATCTTGCTTCTGCAGGATGATTCCATACCGGGTCTGGAATTCTACAAGGATGGCACCTGGGTCCCGGTAACCCCTAACAAAGATTACAAGATATTTGTAAACCTTGGGGACCAAATTGAAATTATGAGTAATGGACAGTACAAGAGCATCTTGCACCGGGTTAGAGCTGAGAACGAAGGGAGCAGACTATCTATTGCTACATTCTACAATCCAGGAGCAAATGCTGTTATTAAACCTGACCCGAATTTGTTATATCCGGGTGGTTATCAGTTCCATGAGTATCTGGATTATTATCAAGGTACCAAGTTTGGAGACAAGGCAGCAAGATTTCAAGCAATAAAGGAGATGTTCAAGAACTAGTAATCCCATCATGTGTGTTTTTTGAGTTTTCTTTTCTTTTTCATGGTATTAAGTTGGAAAATAATAATTATCTGGTTCTATGTGATGTCCTGTTTATAATTTGTGTATCATGGGCTCTCTGAGGTCTCCTATAATCGTAATGGTTTGAATTTTTTGTTGTTACTTCGTTACACCTATAGAGAAGTTTTGTGAGAGTTATCTAAAATTAATGGGCCTAAATTAAGTGTTTAGGCTTTAGTTTTAGATGGGCATTAGCGTACTGAAACATTTAAAAAGAATGGAACAAAGGATTTTCAGAGGAGAACAAATAGCGATGTGGTGCTTATTGGAGTACACGGTGCATGAAATTCAACAATAGTTAATATACTGGCACTGAATAAACAACAAACGGACCTAGTTAGATGGAGGAATGTACCAGAAAAATATGCTGATTGAATGCACTGTTGCGAGTTTAGCACTGAATAAAATTTGTAATTATTTTTTTTCAAGCTGGCATTTTACTGGCTACTTCAAAAAAAAAAAGAAGACGGTTGTCCTGTCCTAGCCCAATCAATTGTTAGAAATGAAAAAAATCTGGTCCAATCGAAGAAATTTATTCGATCCGTCTGGATTCAAATCCGATCTAATCTAATTCAAAAAAATCAAACTAATTCAATCTGATTAGATTCGATCTGAGATCAAATGATCAACAATCTAATAAAAAACAATTTAAGATTTAAAAAATCAACGCATAAATTAGTCCTATCCGACCCCATCCACTCAATTATATTGCCAACTCGGTTGCTAACTTGTTCGACAATTGTTATCATTTTTTTCATTTTTTTTAATTTTCCAAGACGGTCAGCGTGTGTGATATTAAAAACAAACATATTTAATATTTTAAGATAGTATTTAATATTTTAAGGAGACTGATAATAGTATTTAATATTTTGTCTATATCTCAAGTTAAGTGCGATGCGTCCATTAAAAAATCAACACCACCTCACAGCTCATTGAAGCGTTTATTTTTTTTTCCGCTTCGATATTATTTATACCGAACATTTTATTATCTATATATATAATAAAATAACTATTTATATTGAGTATGGAAACAAACATTATAAGTGTAATGCGACTTTTCAATACAAAATGCCAGCAACATGCCTCATGACCCACTAAAGCGCCTCCTCCGCTACAATTCTCTTTATATGAAATGCTTCGACTATTATTATGTAACAAATTAATTATTTATATTGGAGATGGCAATTATATTCATATATTATAGTTGTTCATACTTGTCCGACCCACATCCTTATCCATTCGGCCCGCCTGAAGTTGTTACAGGCCGGGTAAGATCAGACAAAAACATGGATAATGTTTATGGGTTTTCATTATAGCTAATAATTATTTTAATTTGTACCTAAATTCAGTTATAAACGTACGATCTAGTTAAATGATATTTGAATTGTCGAACTAAAAAGACAAAGGTGAAGTATTGCTTCTGAAAAGTTCACTAATTTAGACAATGGAAAGATAACGGAAAAATATTTTGTACTTAACTACGATTACGCTATAAGAAAAATATATCAAATGAAAGAATTTATGAGTTTTTAGCTTTACTTTCACTCAATGGGTCAACTTACTCTATTTGCTTTTTTATAATGTGTTCCTATATTTGTTAGGTTCTAATTCAAATGATAGTATCAAATTTACATTATTGTGACTTGGCATCGTATCTGAAAAGTTCATATTCTTCTTTTCAGTATCTCACCTTATAAGTTTAAATCCATTGAATTACCTTGTAATAATCTAGATACTTTGTACTTTTCCTTTTTATGCCTAAAACAAAACACTAAATTGCCTCAGTTTCATTTTGTGTAATAGATTTTATATTTTCGTACCTAACATACAACATAAATTGTTATTTTGGGTCATATCTTTGGTTCAACTTTTTAGTTTCAACCTTAATCCTAATATAATATGTGGTTGATTAAACTAATACATTCAATTCAAACAAAATAACAATAACAACAATAAAACTGAAAAGCACAATGGCGAGTAAAATTAAATAATCTGCATTATCGAGTTTGCATTTAGACCTCTAAAAAAATATTTAATTACACAACACAGTGTAAATAAATAAAATGTAAGTCTAAAATGGAGTCCATCGCGAAAAGAGAGAAAAAAAGAGTACACCACAAATGTCTTTAATTTCTCATTCAGATCTCAATTTCTCTTAAATATGGGATCCTTCCTTTTTATAACCTGGACAAGAAATAACTGCAGAAACTTCCCAAAATCGTGTAGTATCAAAAAAAAAAAATGCAAGCAAAATCACCAAAAGCATTATTTTCCATAAATTTGTAGTCCGCACTTTGCCGAATTGATGTCTGCAAAAGCTTGTTATTTCGTCAATTTTGTTTGCTTCTTTATTCATATTGGATTTTATCACCTCTAAAATTTTCTTTCACATATCCAATAATTTTATATTTCTTTCACATATCCAATAATTTTCTTTGTTTTTTTTCTATTTAAGTTTAGTAAATCCATCCTACTATTATTGAAAAAGGGACGAGTACAAAAGAGAGAACAAAAAAAGCTGAGAAGCTGATGACGCCTTAGATGGAAGCATGATAAAGAAATAGTATAAACTGTATATTATAATTTACCCTTCTACGGTTTTATTTTTTATTGAACATGAAAAGCTTATTGTTAACTAATTTCAGTCAAAAGAAGTAATTATATCCATAATAAAATAAAAAGAAGAAAAAGTTTCAATCCAAAATCAAATAACATAAAACATCGTAAAGAACTCTAAATCATTTAATAGTCTAAAAAGATTTTCTCCAATATACATAAAAATAAATTCTGAAGAAGCACAAATTTTTTTTAAAAAAAATTATTACGATGAATACTATTCTTTGTTTATTTTTGGTGAATGAAATTAATTGTTAAGCACTCCGAAAAATTCATAGAGAATTACTTCGACAGTCAAATAGCCGATTCCATATGACAAAGAGGTCTCTCTCGTACCATTCTAAATCTATGTTTATGATCTTTTCTTTTTCATCCCTTTTATACAATATGAAATGCAAACCAAGTCCAAGAGTTTGCATCAACAAATAGAAGTCCAAAACTAAATCTAGTTGAGAGAATTTCATTGAGGCCCATACATAAATTTATAAACAAATGAATATTTTTTTCAAATTGAAAAAATGAGAAATTTTACGTGTTAAGAAACGTTTGTATAGTCGTATTACGCCTTTAATATTAACCTCTTTTGAACGGAAAAACATTTGCATGCTGGAAAATTGGGCCTCATGTCATAGTCTTGAAAAGGACCGCACATGCCAAAATTGCAAAAAGCACAAACATCATAGTTAAGGTCATGTGAGGTAGTTGATTAATTACAAGTTACAACTAAGCAATGAGCCTCTAGCGGAAGTATTTAGTAAAGAAACAAAACCATACATCCTTCTTTCTCGAACTAGCATGTGAGTGCTTCAGTACAGCAACAACTGGTAGTTGGAGAAAAGAGAGAAGAATGACTTCTAGGAACTTGGGATGATTAATGATTTACACTCACTAGGCTTTGAAAAAGTGTATTTCCGTTCGCTTAATCATACCTGAAGTTGTCGTCTTGTGTGAATTTTGTCGATTAATTTCAATTTCCACTTGTATAGATTGAATGCTGTTGCACAACTAAGGTTATCATGGCAAGCAAATACGTGATGAAAACAATTCACCAAACACAGGTGTGCAAATGCTACTAGTTCTTTCACCTTCATCAGAGACAACAATGAAAGAACCAAACCGAAGGGAAAAAGAAAAAGAAAAAAAAATATATATATATATATATAAGCAGAGGGTGATAGCCCATTTGATATTTTATTTAATTGCAGAGAAGTTATTTACAGCATTATTACATCAAAAATAAAATGAAAGTGAAAAACTACAAAGAAAGAAACAGGGATAAGCCCTCATCATAATAACTCATTTTTTTCTATTTTTAATTCCTATCTGCTAAACCATTTCTTATGATGTTTCTCGCCGAAGCTTGCTCCATAGTTACACTTACACATCTATGTTGATATTTGTTATGAGTTGGTCTGGTGTTTTCCCATTTGTCCTCAAAGATGCGTCGGTTCCTCTCTTTTCAGATGTTCCAATAGACCACCGCATACTGTTGCTTCATGATATCGTTCGTTTTATGCTCTGCTACTATATCCTTGGTAAGTCTGATATTGTATAGGGGCAAAACTCAAAGATGTGATATGTTGTTTTTTGTATTGTCATCGCACAAAGTATACACGTTGTTCCGAATGGTCGGTTCCTCCTTTCCAAATTGTCATTTGTTAAGAGTTTATTCCGAACCATCAGCCATAAGAAAAACAAGAATTTTGTTTCAGAGTGGTAGTTTCCATGGAAAGGAAGGATATTGTGGGGTTACTCCCAGGTGCATGAGAAAATTATAGGCTGATTTTGATGTGAATTGACCGTTTGATGTTTTGGTCCAACATACATCTATTGGGGTTTGTTATCTGAGAATACAAAATTGATACACTGGTAAGAGAGAAATGAGGTCTTTTATAAAGGACCTCCTGAGGTTAGCTATATTTGATACACCAGTAAAAAATGAAAATAATTACTTTGTAAAATATTCATTCCTTGAATTCAAATTCCTTAATACATACACGGAACAACAATAAGATGTATTTTTCTAAGCATTACAAAATAGAAGTGTTCCATGTCCGAAGAAGTTATACCAAGCCACGCAAACCAAGAGTTTGCGTCTGCAAATGGACTCAAAAAATGGTATAAGTTGAGTCTCACTTGCGTCCCTCCCTCTATAATTCTAAATAATATACATTTACAAAGCACTTCAACAATGGTGTCATTCAGCGTCAACACAGTAAATCAATGCTAGCTTGGGGCTTTTGTTAGAGCGTGTCACAGTTCCTACAACTTCACTTCTTCCAAAAGTCGAAGAATTGAACCTCCAATTTCACTTGCTGTATAAAAATATGTATGGGACATAGAGAATAACTATATAGAATACATAGAACTTTCATAGACTATAATGCAACTTTTCAGCCGCAGGTCGCTTCAACTGCTACACTTTTCAATGTACCAGGACATGGATCTCCACCAAAAACCTCCGGAATTACATTTACAGCACAAAATTGCTGGCCCACACAATTCTGTTAAGAACATTTTAACATGTGTTAGCTTCCTCCAAATTCTTAAAAAGCACACTTGACTATTTTCTAGTCTACCCCAATTTATTTGGGATTAAAGGTTTTGTTGTTGTTGTAGAACTATATCATCATAAAGTTATTGCCAACTTTTCGGTGACTCTTATAGCTTGAAAAGAAGTGACTGTTTTTGAGGGGGACAAATTCATGGGTCTTAAATATAAAAAGGTTCCTATCAGTTCTAAAAACATTACCTTCTGAAAAGCATTATAAGATTTGTGGGCATGGCAGGCTCCTTCAGAATAGGCACCACACATGCCATCTGGTGTGCCATAGCTTGCAAATTTAATTTCGGTAATTTTCTTTCCCTCATCATCACATGACAAATGCACCTTGGATTTCTCATAATCTTTGGTGTGCCAATTCTTCATTGAAGGCTGCCACTCAGTAACATAGGCACAAGCACTTCCAACACTTCTTTTGACCAGAGAAATACCAGTGGGGTCACCTCCCCACTCCTCAAATACCACCATTAGGTTGCCAGTCGGGTTTAGCCAGGATCGTGGCACATGGTACCTAACATAGATTTTTGTTCCTATAATGTTAGTATGATTAACTGCAAAATATGTGCCACGTTTAAGGTATGTTGAATTGGTCAGTTAAAATGGATCATTGATACAAACAAGTTGAGAGTCAATTGTCAATTTTCTAATTGCAGATACTTTGAATAGTAAATTGGATTAAATTTTCAAATATGAGGTAATTTGGCTTGGTTGGGATAGGCTGATGCTCCATTATGCACCACAAATACTACAAAAAAATAAAATAAAATTTGACATACCATTTCTGAGATGAATCCCCACAGTGAGATTGGCACTTTTTCTCATCATAATTTCCTCTATAATCACAAGCCGGGCAGTCACCATAAGCCTTGTAACGGGGCCAGTAACGGCCAATGCTCTGTCCATTAATCCACACCTGGCCTTTTCCCATGGAACTCATGTCCAGAGCCAATGGCTCATTGCCATCTGGCGCATTGAAGAAGGCCTTGTACCACATCAATGGCTGTTGTTGAGCTGCCTCTCCCCATTCTACTGAAGAGCTCCCAGTAAGGGAATGAAGGCCGAGAGATTCTCCTTTCAAACCAATCTGATAATAGATATTATTACAATCAGTTTTTGCTTCTTTATCACATTTGGTGGGTTGAAATGGGATTTAATTCACGAATGAACTTCGATGGTACACACCTGGTATGTCCATTTCTGCCATGTTAGATCACGCTTTCCTTCATTAAGGCCATTTAGTGTCACTGGACCAAGAACCCCAGTATTCCATGTTTCAAAATGCTCCCCGACATTCTATATATTATTTCACAAGTATTAGAGACTTGTATCCTGTAATTGTATAGAGTTGGAAGACTTGATAGACTGACTTACTGGTAGACCAACAGAAACACTCAGGATGGAAATGGTATTGCTACCAGCCCACATCTTCACATTTCCACTGTATGTCAGTCTTGGATCATCAATACTACCATATACAGTCCCTGAAACCACATTTTTCATTGGATGCTTCATTTTAAATTTTTAGGCAATAACAGGGAAAATTATTCTGGTAATTGAATTCTGACAATTTTCAGTTTTGACTGACAAAGGAGAAAACAAACCTGCTAATTGTCCATTAACAAAAACATGTAAAGAATGACCAGCTGACATGACAGTCAAAGAAGGATAGTTCCCATTTACTAGAAACTGTTCGCTCTGGTCAATATTCACACTACAACATTTTAAAAAGAAAAGGATGGAAGGTAGGTAGATTAATAAACCAAAACAGATATTAGTAAAATAATATATTAACCAAATGTATGGTGAGATACATGAAAACTTACTATGTAGTGTACCAGAGATAATCAGTGTTATCTCTGGTGACATTAATCTGCTCCAGCAATCCATTGGTCGAGAACGCTTCATCATCAGTGGAGGTTATTTCTTCATTGTAAGATTGCCATGTGAAACCTCCAACTGGATCCATCCTCATTTGTGTTGTCTGGGCACCTACCTGATTACATTAAATTGATTTGATATTTTGTTAAAAAATCAGCCAAAACAAAAGTAAAGCTGAATATATTTCATTATAACCACTTAATTAAGTACTTGAGGAACTTTCATGGAACATATTAAATACATACTGAGGCGGATACAAATTCAATTTTAAAATTGAACTGCATAGAATGCATGAATTTCAAAAATGAATAATTAAAAATGAACTGCATAGAATGCATGAACTTTAAAAATTGAATAATTAAAGAAATAAGAAAAGGTGGGTTAGAAACACAGTTTGTGGCATTTATGAAAAAGGAAACCTGATCCTTTACTCAGAAAATAAAAGAAATATGCAAAAATAATCTGTCTTACAGAAGTGAATTGCATGTAGATAAGTAGGTATCAAAACCAAATGTAGAGAATTAAATGGAAAAGATAATACAACTGACCCTGGCAGTGTTAAAAACAGTGGTTTTACAATCAGGAAGTATGCTAATAGACCATGGGGGTAGATCATAGTGCATTCCATTAAATGCCACTTTTGCATAAGAAACAGTGTCATAATTTGCAAGAAAAGCCACACATGCTCCGGAGCCTGATCGAAAAACAGATGACTGCAATGAAGATGAAATAATCAATATATTGGACAATACCAACAAATCCATCATTCTCATTACACAAAAAGAAAATGAGAGGTACAGGTATGGGTACCTGTTGATTATTGCCGAGTGATGTCACCACAGGTTCTCCAGCTACAAGAGCAGGTTCACAAAGCTTTATGGCCTTGTGCAAATCCTTCAAATGACCCCATTTTGGTTGTCTTAACAAACCTATTAAGAGAAAAATATAAACTAAATAAATAAACAAAAGAAAATAATTCAAGCAAAGAAAATACATTAATAACATGTAGCACCATATTCATCAATGGGAGCATCATAGTCATAGCTAGTTGCTATAAATGGACCACCAGCTGTCCGGCCAAAATTTGTCCCTCCATGGTACTAAGCCATTAAAGATAAAAAGAGATTCAATGAGAAAACTGAAACCAAATATTTTACGCTTTTCAATTTCAACCTCTTTTAGTTCCTTACCATGTAATAATTAACGAAGGATCCCCCCTTCTGGATAAATTTGGCAACTGCAAATGCCATATCCTGGACTGGTCGGTGCGGTACTGGTGTACCAAATGCAGTATACCTATAATTTTAAAGATCAATAAAAATGCAATAATTTCACATCAGAAGAAAACATCTTGTGTACAAATTAACATAAAAAGAATTACCATGCAGTCCATAACTCAGTCCACATATTAGGTTTGTAAGGTTTATTAGGAGAGAAATAATCACAGTAGAATCCATTGCAAGTGTTAATCTGTTTCCAGAAAATAAAACCAAAAACTGAGTTACCAAAAGAAACCAGGATAACTATAATTTAGAAAAACTAAACAAAATAAAAATATAAAAAAGAAGTTATGTACCATAGGATCCGGGGCATCATCTTGTTTGCACATAATCCATGGTACACCAGTATTGAGCCCAACTGCCATGCTAGCAGCCCATGAGGTATATGCCTTTGCCGGTGCACCCTGGTCCCACTCCAGCGGCCCAAATTCATTCTCTATCTGTACAACATCACCAACTTTCTTAAACCAAAAAAAATGACTAAAATGGGATAATTTAGTCAATTTCATATAATAAAGCTCTTTGCCTGAATAGTATCTCGATTTAGAGCAATTTTGTTCCCTTATTTTTCATCCATGGATTTTTTTTTTACCCTTTTTTATATTAACAAAACAACAACAAATGGATAGGAAATGAAACGTGACCTGAGACATAATTATCGGGCCGCCTTGCCACTCAAACAAGCCTTCAGTCTTCATCATGTCAACAATTTTTCTGGTGAAGGTCTCCATCACCGCCTATTATGAAAAAATAATTCATGAAGTAGAAAAATTAGATAATATTACAAAATATTATTATAATAAGGGTCAAAAGGTTGGCGCAAACTGCTTGCCTTGAAAGGTTCATTGTCAGTTCTGAAGCGGATACCTGGTACATACTTGAGCCAAATAGGAAAACCCCTGAAACAACAAAAATATATAATTTTTTTTTATAAAACCATCATACATACTGAAAATTTCCCATTAATTGACCACTATTAACACACAGAAATGAAAAGATCTTCCAAAATTTACCCGAAATTCCATTCAGCACAAACATAAGGGCCAATGCGGAGATGCACATACATGCCAGCTTGTTGTATCAGCTTTATGAAGTGCACCAGATCATACCTCCCCTCGAAATAATACTACCACAAAATCCAAAATAAAAAAATTAAACAATAGTATACACCACAATAAGCCCCAATTAGTCAATTACTTATACTTTGAAAGCGACCCAAAAAAATAATAATTTAGTACCTGTCCAGGAGATGGTTCATGCCCGTTCCAAAAAACATAAGTCTGAATCACATCCAAGCCGCCATCTTTCGCCTTTTGTATCAAATCTGGCCACATCTTTTTAGCCCAAAACAATAACCATGCATCACACCAAACGAAACCAGAAATAGAAATCTCCAAGGAAAAAGGAAATGACTAAAGAGAAATCAGACCAAAGAAAACACATTGATACCTCAGGTGTACTTCTGGGGTAGTGAATTGATCCAGATATCAGAATCCTTCGTTGCCCATTAATCACAATAGCTTTGTGGTCGTATGTAACATTCGCTGCGACCGCGACAAGCTGCGTCGCCACAAATGAGGTCACTAACAACCCGACAGCCATGGCCGGGAGTCTCCTCCTCGCCTTCCCGTCACAACCAGTTGCCACGGATGCCTCTTCCCTCGAGTCCATAAAAGAACAAAAGAAAAAGTCACTGCCTTTGCCCCCCTTTTTCCTTGCTTCTTTCCACACTAGGAATCTTCTTGTACGCTGTATATGTCGAATATGCAATTTGATACATATATATCCGGCACAAGCAAGGAAACGGAGCAGAACAAATCTGGCAAGATTAAGAGGGAAAGGAAATGCGCATCAGAAGAAACCTGGCAAGATTAAGAAGAAAAGGAAATGTGATTTGCTAAATGGTAAGGCGATTTTTTATTTATACAGGAGTGCTAGAATAGTCTAGATTTAGAATCAGTCTTGATTGTAATTTTGAGTTTCTAAATATGAACGAAAGGATCAATATTCTGAAAGCTAAGTCTTCTGATGAAATAAAATTGAGGGTGAGTTATGCAACTCTCTTTATTATTCTAACAGTATATCTACACTGTACACACAAATGGGTCTCTTTGGTGCCCTTCCACTCTCCTTCGCCTGAAGCCCTGAAGAAATGTGCTTAATATCAGGAGCTTTCCTTAAAGATCTTCTCTTTTGATTGTTCTGTACCTTTGTCTTTGTATCTCCTTTTTTTCTGTTTTTCTTTTTTATTGTTCACTCTCTCTCTCTCTCTCTTTGAGGAAAATCCTGTAGGAAATCTCTCTTCCTCTTTGGTCTTTTTTCTTGGGTTGAGACTTGAGAGGGAAGTGGAATCCAGGAGAGTGGCAGGACAAAGAGTCCTTGGACCTTTGTAGTAAGCAAGTGTGACAGTGAAACAAATATTAGTTTTTATGTGAGAGAGATTATATGTGGCTGGGAAAGAGGAGAGATGGGAGCGTTCACTGGCTCACTGCTCATTTGCTCAGTGCATAAACACAGTATAAATAATGCGGAGCGGGCAGCTGGGAGAAAAAGTAAATCCGGGTTCTTTGTGGATGAGTCTGTATACTCTTGTGAAGTGCATACCTCTGACAGTAAAAGAGAAACTGGTCCCCATTCCCCAACTCTCCAGTCCCCACTAATTTATTGGTTCAGAAATCAGGACACTTTATTGGTGCAGCTCTGAGCTCTCCAATGCATATCGGACTTCACAGTGGAGCGTATGTTATCATTACAGAATCCGAATTGTGAAAATTTGTGACGACAACTGTATTCAGGTCTCAACTCCCAACGTACTAACAAAAAATTTAGGATTCAAAAATTATTCGGGATTCAAAATTATCTGGTGAAGTTAAAAATTTACTATTCGAGTATAATAAAAATATAATTTAAAAATTATTTATTTTATATAATATATAATATAAATAAAAAATATATTAAAATATTAAATTTAAAAAATGTATTAAAAATATAAAATTTCATTTAAAATACTATATAATGTGTTTTTATCAAATAATTTGTAAATAAAATATTTTTTTATTCAAAAAATACATTATATATTAAACTGATGAATTATTCATAAAAAATCCCATTATAAATAAAAAATAAATTATTCGTGAACAAATACGAATTATATTACTAGAATCCCAACTACGAGTCAAATTTTCTAAATTTTCAGAAACCATTTGTCAAGTAGCATGGGTTTGTAGTCCAAACCAACACGTAATTAATATATGTGTTTTCAAAATGGCAGGAGAGGGAACATTGGCTGCATGGATACTGTGGTTTTGCACTTGTTACAATTTACACACTGGGAATTAAACAGGAATTAACTGTGGTCTGTGAGCATTAAACCGGGTGGACGGTGGTTGCAGCCTCAACTAAGATCACATGTAAGTGGACTTTTATGCACACAAATTCATATTCTTTGCTGCACTGCACCGTACAGCGTAGTATGTAAACTGTTAGATTTCCTCATAATTTAAGTCAGAATAGATTTCAAAGTGATTCAAAATCCACATTCTGCACAGAAGAGGATCAGAACTCCATGCACGCTCCTTTGCTCTTTTTTTTTCCTGTTTTCTTTTTAGCTGAGGTAGGTACCGGGTAGTAAAAGAAAAACACGAGTCAGCCTGTTCAGGCTATTTAATAGTCGAATTTAATTTTTTTAGCCCCAGCTCAGGCGCAGAGAGCATTAATCAAGGGGTTATTGGGCTAATAAATTTAACAGTGATTCTTGTATATATTTACTTTTTTATTAAAATTATTAGTTGGTAATCGCCTACTAGTCTACTACTAATAATGATAATGAAGAACTAGCCTAAAATTTTCTTTTGAGTTTTGATCACATTATTTTGCCATCGAGTACGGCCAATAGATTATTTCGACTCCTCAACCAGCACAAAGTTCAATCATGTTTCTATTCTATTGCACAAAGACCAACCAAGTTCTTGAAAAATACATATTACATTCAATTAACCGCTTGTACATTTGATATTGGTTTAATCGAATCTTTTTTAAACTTTAACACGAAAATTTTCTTAGTTAATATACGTTCATAAATAGTCATAATTTATTTCATTAAGACTTGATAATATTTTAAGATCTTATATCAGTTGCATATATCACCAATTAATACAATTTTATTATCAAATAACTAAATAATTAATCACAAGTATCGCATTGTACATACAAATGACCAAAGTTCTAAAAAAAACAAGACAAGGTTTTGGTGCTTCGTCCAAAACAAAACTTTCCTCGTTATTCTTTGATATATATTATTATTCTCGTATTAATTCTATTACCATTTTTTACTGCATATGTGTGAAATCAAATTCGTGCACCAACTTCCGCCAGTTCTTCAATTGAAATATCTGATTATATGTAAAATGAACATGCAATGAAAAGTCCAAATGGATGTCAAAATTTGAGCGCTCTTTAACTCGAATTGACCTTCTGTGAATGAAATAAATGTGCCTTTTTGAAATTTCGATGGTCTATGCATAAATCTAACTGACTATTTTGAACATAAATATGTTAAAATTCGCTTCTGCATAAAAATTCAAATTATTCATTTTTTTAATCACGTCTATGAATTACTCGTGGGTTTGACAAATTTAATATTTTACATTGTTTGAATTATAAAATAACAAATATTCCTCAATTATACTCATTTTATATTCAAATCATGAATCATAGATCTCGTAAAATTATATATATATTTTTTTAACTTCAAACTCATCACTATAATTGATCACTATGCAAGTATGCACAGCATGGAGATGTCTTATTAAATGATTGAGCGCAACAATACGTCACACACCGTGTGCCCAAAAAAGCAAAAACAATACATACTACTCCAATTTATCTCTTTCACACTCTTTGAACTGCCACTATAACCACCACTTTCATTATCATTTGTCCTTAAATTAACAAACCCTGTAATAATTAGACCTCCTTATTTTAGGAAAAGAAGAATCATAACCACCATATCTCTTTCAGAACTTTGGTTTGCTTAGATAATTGGTATTATTTTATGTGGCCTCATATGTTACGACCATTATTATATGGTAGTTGTGTATAATAATTAAGTTAATATCTTTATCGAGGCTTCTCCGCATTCAAAGCAAGATATCGGATCTAGGGTGTTAACAGATCTGATAATATTGATTTTATCTGTAATCTAATCCGAAAATAACAAAAATTATCCGATTCATATTTGAATTTTTTTAATGGATAAAGATATTATTTGATTATTACCTATATGCATATAACCGTTTAGTTATTATCCATCATGTATCTGATTCGATATTATCCAATTTTATTCGAACATATCCGAAAAATTCAGATTATATATTTTTAATTAGATTTTTAACATACATTATAAATTTAATTAATTTTATATTTAGTTTGTGCTAATGTCATATTTTTTATAATTCATTAATACATTTGAACTACTAATATAATGATAATTAGTACTTAACTTTTATAATTAATATTTAATTTTTAGAATTATATTATATCAAAAAATAATATACAATTATTTTTCAATGATGTATATAATATTTTTATTTAATATCCGAAATATATCTATATTTGTATCTTTATTCGTCTGATATCCAATTCATATCCTGCTATCCATTGAATATTCAATCATATCTATTTGTATCTTAAAAATAATAAATACGGATACGATAAAACCATTATCTGTCCGTACCCGATCTGTTTACACCCATATTCTGATCTCATTAATTTCTAGAATATTTGTTTTTTTTTTTCGGGACGAATGAAAAGCATCTAGCGGCATTAATTTTAACTATACTACGTACGTATATTATATAAAAGTAGGCTAATATAATAAAACTTCAAAAAAAGAGAGTTCTAATACAACAAAGAAAAGTTTTGTTAGACACGATGCTTTTACAATATCGGATTTGGACTACATTTAGTATTTGTAATTGAATAACTAATTGTTAATTATTATCATTTAATTTCCCGTCAAAATAAAAGGGGTAATAGACTAGCATAGCACTTCGCCGACTGAACTACGATGCTCTTTGCTAATTGCTGGTAACTATTGGGGTTATGTTTAGCAGTCCATCTCGGAATATTTATTAAAATTAAATAAAACCACCAATTTATATATGATAGACTGGTAAAATATATATTTTAAAAATAGTACTCTGTATAATAAAAAAACGTTAAAAAATAGTTACATAAAATTGGCATATAGAAATACAAATGTGTTATATCATTTTAAGAATAATATCCTAGACATAATAAATATACTTTGGCATAAATAGAGAGAGAATAGTAATGAGGCAATATAGCTATCAAGCTTCGAATTTCAAAAAAATTATAGAGTATAATTTCAACTATTAAAAAAGTTGTTAATTAAGTTTTTGTTTTTCTTTTACTTCTGATATTACATGCCTTTTTTTCCTTTTGACTCAGGACGAAATTATTATAGGGTATTGGGCACTTCTTCAGTGGAGAGCGAATTTGTTATCCAAGCAAAACTAACATTTTAAATTACGATTCAATAATTATTATATAATTAAGCTCTAATAAAGTTATCCTGATGACTGGGACCACAACCAATCATAGGGACAAGAAAAATTGCTACTGATTACATAGAAATAAATTATCAACAGGACTATTGCAAAGAGTAAAACCGAAAATTTTAGTTTAATGAGAAATTTGTCTGCGCATACAAATTTTAGTGATGTAAATATTAGCTTTTTTAAATTATCAGAAAATCAATAAAAATAACCATTATCTTCGAGTTTCTTGCAATATAATACGTGTATTTTTTTTAAATAAACATCTAGAAAATTAAAAAAAATGTTTTCGAATTTAGGACTTGAAATTTATTAATATTTTTGTAAAAATTAGTTTATAATTTATATTTCTCAAATGAGAAAATTTGGGACGTGCATTTCTTGCTTTAAATTTTAGTCCAATAAAAATTATGCAAGCTTCCCTTCAAGCTTGAACAGTCCAGAAAACGAGGTTCGTTGCATGACAAAGCAGTAGGGGCACACACTTAGCTATATACCCGCGCGTTGCAGCAGACTCTTTTATTTAAACATTAAAACATTATAAGATAAAAAAATATCATATTTATCTAATATTAAATTATAAATTCATCAAATTATAGAGAAAACTTATAATAAAGACTATATTTAATTTTAATTTAGATGAGATTTTTGCACAATATGAGTTAATGATTCATAATTTTTATGGCAAGAAAAGTAAATTATTCTAACATATATTATCACCATTAACTTCTTACCAAATATGTACAAGGTTGCTAAATAAAAAATAATAATATTATGAAATAATAGTATATATGAGAAAGAAATGGAGAGAAAGAGGGGATCAATGGACGCGATCACATACGTTCGATCAATCAAAAATAAATATTATCCATCTAATTAAGGGATAAAATGAGTATAACAAAAAAATATCATGATAAAAAATGGACCCTCTAATTCTTAGATGCTTTATATAAAATATAATAATGATTAGAAAAAAAAAAGTTAAATGTTAGTCACGAATATATATGTTACGCAACTAAAAAGTTGATCTTTAATAGTAAAAAGTAAACAAATTAATTAAGATACTGGAATGGAGGTTTGCCTTTGCATAAGTATCTATATATTCTCTCAGGGAGTGTTTGGCACTCAATGGAATAGCAAAAAGTTGGAATAGAATAGCTATTCCGACGAATTAATTTGCCAAATGAATTTTAGACTAAGTAGAAGAGTGCGGAATAGTACTAATCCGGTATACCAACTTATAGGTGGAATACCGGATTAGCTCTCGTCGAATAGCGATTATTATTTGATTATATTATATTATATTATTATATTATGATTATGATTAAAATATAGTATTATTATATTATATTTATGATTATAATTTATTATTATATTAATATTATGATTATTATTTATTATTATTATTATCATTATATTATTATTAAATTATTATTATCATTATTGTTATTATATTATCGTTACCATTAGTATTATTATATTATTTATTCTTATTATAAATATAATTTTAATATTATATTATTATATTATTATGATCAAGATTATTTATTATTATTATTATATTTATTATTATATTATGATTATTATTACTTTATTATTATTTTATTATGTTGTATTATATTATTATATATTGATTATATTTATGATTAATTTATTATTATATTATTATAATTATAATTATTTATAATTATTTTTATGATTATGATTATATTTTTTATTATTATATTATTATAATTATGATTATGGTTATATTATTATGATCATGACTATAATTATTATTATCATGATTATGATTATGATTATTATATTATGATTATATTATTAAAATTATGATTACTTATTATTATTATATTATTATAATTATGATTATTATTATAATTTTTTATTATTATATTACTATATTATGATTATGTTTATATTTTTATTATATTACTATTATAATATTATTATTTATTATGATTATTTTTTATTAATTTTTATTATTTTATTATGTTGTATTATATTATTATATGTTGATTATATTTATGATTAATTTATTATTATATTATTATAATTATAATTATTTATAATTATTTTTATTATTATATTATTATGATTATGATTATGGTTATATTATTATGATTATGACTATAATTATTATTATCATGATTATGATTATTATATTATGATTATATTATTAAAATTATGATTATTTATGATTATTATATTATTATAATTATGATTGTAATTATAATTTTTTATTATTATATTACTATATTATGATTATGTTTATATTTTTATTATATTACTATTATAATATTATTATTTATTATGATTATTTTTTATTACCTTATTATTATTATTATCTTACTATTATGATTATTATTTTACTATTATTATTATTATTATTATCATCATCATTATTAGTATCATAATTATTCATATTTTAACTATTCTGAGTAACAACTGCCAAACGATATTTTCGCTCTTCCGAATAGTCAAGAATACCACTCTTCCAAAAAAAATACTATTCTATCACTCTTCCAAAATTACCACTCTTCCAAAGCTATTCTTTGATTTGCCAAACGGACCTCAGTGTTCTATTTTCTAAATATCTTCACACGAATTCTGCTGAGTCTTTGGAAAAAGGAATAAAAACATATAGTGTTTATTTCAGTAGAACAAAATCGCATTTCAATTTGGCTCAAATTTGTTGTATGTCAATTTGTCGTTATTTTGTCATTTGACTATGAAAGTTTTAAAAAAAATAATTTTAGTATCATAGCGCACAACAAGTTTCTGTTAGCAACATATTCATAATATTACAAAAATATACCGCGTATTAAATTTTACATAGCTAATTTCCATTTGATATTTTATTGTCAGTTGTTTAATATTATATAGACAATGACATTTAGCATTTTTATTATAAGCAAGAAAAAAAAAAGATGTTTATTAACATTTTTTAGCATGAGATATAAGACGTACGTTTCTTTTTTAGAAATTATTAATTATATCATCGTTCGTAGGTCTCGGCTTCTTATCAATAATACGCTGCGCTTTGTCCATTAATTTAATCCTTACTTAAATATCTATTATATATGGGCGGAGATCGGTTGAGAATCTTAATAATGAATGCTCAAAAAAATTAAAAATATAAAAGTTTATAAGTATATTTTTTTACCTAGAAGATTATTTAAATTTCATATAATTTCATTATTGTTTGATAGTCTATCAAAAACCGTTAAATTAAAACTATTACAAATTACATGAAAATTTGATGGTCTTTAATGAACTATCAAACGATAATGAAATTATATAAAATTTGAATCATCAATTTATAAATTGAAGAATATATCTATAATTTTTTTCTATTTTTTCTATTTATTTGAACATACATTGTTAAAACCATTAAGATAACTAATTATCGACGGATCCCTCTCATTATATATAGAATATATTTATATGATTGCATATACATTTCAGGATGGATTGGCATTTGGCGGTACTCCCTTCTAGAAGAAAATGATTCAGTGATCAGCATCCAAATAAAATGGACAGCTGTCTCTAGACCTGCACGGCTGCACTCTATAGATAACCGACTTTAAAGCATTTAAATCACAATATATAGGTAAAACAACAACCTATGAGTTAATTCATTAATTACGCAATCACGCTTTTATTTATTTTTGTAATGACGTTTGGAATTAAAGAAAACCACAAAAGTGTGAGATATTGGAGGGTGTGAGATCAGTGGCGGATCTAGGATTTTGATTAGGGGGGACAATTATCGGATTGTAATGGCTTATCGGGTTCAAACCCATTAACTAATCGGGTACTAAATAAAAAAATTAATAATTTAATATATATATACTTAACTAATAATTTTTTTATTAAATAATAACATTTTATATATTAAAATAACAATAAAATAAAGCTCAAAGTAATAGATAATCAAGTTGATGAAGAAAGTTTTCGACTAAAGAACTTTATATTTTGATATCTTTGCATAATTATTTTATTATGCATGGTATTAAATATTTTTTTCTCAATAAAAATAACCAGACAATTCAGGGGGGGGCAAAAAAAATTTCCAGGGAGGCACGTGCAGAAAACATTACCGAAAAACACTATTTTTCAAAATCCAGGGGGGGCACATGCCCCCCTGGATAACTTGGGTCCGCCCCTGTGTGAGATCCGAACGGGAAGCAAGCCAGCGTCTCATCATTGTAGATATTTTCATATCATCTTGAAGGGTTGTCTAAATAATTGATGGGATTTGAAAATCGCCAAATCTAAACTTAAAAATGTTATATTTACAATAATTTATTTTGACCACCATAATTATTGACGTGGCAGTTACCCTTGTAAGAGAAATATAAATGTGAATTCTGAAAATTTTATAGAATGTGTATCAAATTCGAATTTGAAAATAAAATAGTCATCTTTTATGTAAGTTGATCAATTGACACTTTAATGAACACTTGATTGTGACCAAACAACTTCTAAAATCATACCATTTTCTACACTAACGAGCACTTTAATTGATCAATTGGCACTTTAATGAGCACTTGGTTGTATAGAAAATATGTATCTTTATTGGTTTTTATTTTTAATATTTCATTGGTATGACAATTATCAGATAATATGATGTCCAATATTCTCCATTTCTAACAAAAAGAATGAGAGAGGGATTCAGTTACCATCATTTTGATGCCACATCAGTGTCATTAAAATTAAATATCAAATAACTATTATTTAAATTCTTACATAACAAAAAACTAATTGAAGGAATATTTTATAAATATCATCTTATATATATACAAAAAATATATATATCATTTTAATATTATTTATATATGCATCAAGCGTTCATAAAATCAACGGACTAAAATTTATAGTTTAGACTCGTTATTTAATGGATATTCAAATGAAGTTAAAATTTTATGATTTTTCATATACATATAATTGAGATGATATGAAATACATCAAATGATTCACATTTTTAAATTTATGCATGAATAAATAAATAGGCACCATGTGCACCAATAATTATGATAATTGAATCTCTTCTCAAAGAATAATAAAAAACTAATGTTTGAACTACTTTGGTGCATTGGAAACTCAAGAGTGTTCATCTTCTTTTGTGCAGATACTAAGGTTATTTATCGAGCTTTGCCTCGAAAAAAAATATAGCATATATAAATAATCAGATATCTAGAATGAAAATTTGTGTATAAAATACTTTTGTCTATCAAATACGAATTATCATATTAAATTTTTCGGATACAAACCGAATACAATCTGCATCCCTACATCCAGAGGACCGGAGCAGACCAATTAACATATATACTTGAAGAAAATTGAGTAATTAGAGTTGTCCACGGGATTTCGCTTTGGAAACAAAAATGTGCATTGATGATAATTTTTAATTTTATAAACTCATAAATCAAAAGATATCAAATGAAACAAAATATTAATAGTTACATCAAAATTATTCACACAAAATATAAATATCATTATAAATGATGCAAATTTAATATCGTGACTCATTGTATTCTTTATATTTTTTGCTAATAAAAAAAAAAAAATATGATCAATGTAAGTTAATAACTATTATAAAATGAAACAGTCAATGATGTAGATGATATGATGTGTTTGAGATATTTCAAGACTGAATCCTCTTTCATGTCAGACTTCAATAAATTCTATGACAATCAATCTGTAATTTTACAAGCATATAAATATACATTATATTGATTAAAAACATTTATTAACTCATCAGAATGTATTTTTAAATGCATTCTGGTATAGTTTTAAGTGCAATTGTGTCTATCTGATTGATTGTGGGCGGATAAATTTATTAAGATGTAGAAGAAAATATTAGAATAATTTTCTTATAGTTACGTACGACTATAAATAAAATGTAAATTGATTAGAAACATGGACAGGATTATTAAATTTTGAATTAAAGACATAAAATGGTTCATGCTTAATTTAATTGCATTAAAAATCGTTCATGCTTAATTTTTAATATATATGTTTGGTGTTGAATGCATAATTCCAGGAACATATTTATTACTGCCATCGATTTTAACAGTCCGTTTTAATGAATTAAAATGAAATCATTACTCTGATTAAAATTGACTAAAGAATATGAACGAATCGACAAAAAGCGCACTGTTATAATATTAATGATAGATGTTTCACCTCCTCCACCTCCTCCCATAATAATAGAAGTTTTTCATTCTCTTCACCTTCTCCTTAACTCTAGATTTAATTTTGTATTAATTTTCTCTTTTATTACATGATGTTTCTCTAGCCTATAAATAGAGGCTTGTATGTTGTTGATGGGAATATAAAAAATCTTTAGATGAGATAATATAGAAATAAGATTTTAGCCTCTCACAACTTTTGTCTTCTATCTTTATTTTATAACACGTTATCAGCACGACTTCGCTCTAATCGAGTTGTGACGGAAGTTTGTTTTATAGTAGAAGCACGAGATCGACATAAATGATTATCGTAAGATTGTCTCTAAAAAGAGGTACACTTTATATTATATTTTATCATTTTACCATTAATTATAATATTTATTTTCTTTATGAAATTATTCTTATATTGGATGAGACTAATATTTTCATTCCCCGAAGAGAATGATAAAATAAGTAAATACCAGAAATTGTTCTTATATTGGATGAGACTAATATTTTCATTCCCCGAAGAGAATGATAAAATAAGTATATACCAGAAATATTTTTTTATTTATTAAATAACCAGAAGTTATTGATATTTTTAATGGCCGAGAAGTCATTGTATTTGATAATTAAAAGTTTTATCAAAATGAGTTACAATTGATAACCCGAAGTTATCGATATACTTAATAACCGAAGTTATTATTTTATTCAACTAAAATGATAACCGAAGTTATCAAATTAGATAAATAAACAAATAAATGTAATGTCTCTAATCGTTTCTCTTAATGACCTGAAGTTATTAATATTCTTTTTCTTTAGTAATTTTCATAAATGGATGTTCGATTAAATTTATTAATATTAGTAGTACTTTTATTTTTCTTTATGGTAAATCTTAATAAACTTGAATTCGTTGCCCTTGATATATCTAGCAAGAACTATCTCCCATGGACTCTCGATGCGAGATTCATCTTACCGCAAATAATCTTGGAGATACAATAAAAGATGAAAATAAGGCCTCCCCAGAGAGAAAGCCAAAGCAATGATATTCCTCCGTCATCATCTCCATGAGGATTTAAAAACTGAATATTTAACGGTGAAAGATCCGTTAGAATTATGGAAAAATTTAAAAGAAAGATATGACCATAAAAAACAAGTGCTCCTCCCAAAAGCTCGTTATGAATGGATTCATTTAAGGTTGCAAGATTTTAAATCTGTGGGTGAATATAATTCCGCAATGTTTCGCATAACTTCTGAGTTAAAATTATGCGGAGAAAAAATTGCTGATGAAGACATGTTAGAAAAAAATATTTTCCATATTTCATGCTTCGAATTTGCTGCAAAGAAGCAATATCGGGAGCGTGTTTTTAAAAAATATTCGAATTGATATCATGTCTTTTTGTTGCGGAACAAAATAATGAGGTTCTCATGAAAAATCATCAATCACGGCCCACTTGCTCTAGTCCATTTCCTGAATCAAATGCGACATCATTCCTTGAAGAGAATGCAACATCATTTAAAGGAAATCGTGGTCGAGTACGTGGTCGCGCCCCCGAAGAGGTCGTGGACATGGTCGCAATAATGTTTGGCGACGTGAAGGTCATAATTTCAAATAAAATGACAACAATGTGGGGAGATATGAAAAGAAAAAGAATTAAACATCTTGGTTTATTTTAGTTCGGCTTTATGTTGTAAGTTTATGTTTCTCATGAATACAATTAGTTTCTTTAAATTTGATCTTGTATATTTTTTTTTGTTCAAAGGAAAAAGAATATGATTGAAGGCTCCAGCAGAGCAATGACAAGTATTAGAGATGAATGTCTAGTAGACAGTGGAACATCAAACACAATATTAAAAAGTAAGAAATATTTTTCTCAATTGTCTCCCGTAGAGACACATGTTAATATAATTTCGGTATTAGTAACTTAATTGAAGGCTCGAAGAGCTTGTATTTTGTTACCAAAAGGAACAAAATTAATTATAAATGACGCATTATACTCTAGTAAATCCAGAAGAAATTTACTAAGTTTTAAAGATATTCGGTGTAATGGTTATCATATCGAAACCATGACTGAAAATAACATTGAATATCTTCAAATTACAACGATTAAATATGGTCGGAAGATCATATTGGAAAAGATGAAAGCTTTATCATCCGGACTATATTGTATGAACATAAGTTCAATAGAATCAAATATGGTCGAACTGTGTTGCATGACACAAAAATGTTTACTCTGTGGCATGACAAAGTTAGGTCATCCAGTAACATTATGATGAGGAGAATAATTGAAAGTGCAAATAGGCATCCTCTAAAGGACTCGAAGATCCTATTATCAAAAGATTTATCATGTGCAAGATGCTCTCTTGGAAAATTGATAATTAGGTCATTTAAAAATAAAATTGAAAATGAATCTCCTTTATTTTTAGAGAGAATTCAAGGAGATATTTGTGGGCCTATTTCTCCTCCATGTGGACCATTTAGATATTTTATGGTTTTAATTGATGCATCAACTCGATGGTCACATGTTTGCCTATTAGCTACAAGAAATATTACATGCTTCGCCGCACTTATTAGATTAAGACCAACTGCATCTCATAAATTTTCTCCATTACAATTGGTCTCTGGAAGAGAACCAAACTTGTCCCATCTTAAAATTTTTGGTTGTGCTGTGTATGTTCTAATTTCTCCTCCACAACGCACAAAAATGGGACCACAAAGAAGATTAGGAATTTATATTGGTTTTCACTCTCCATCAATTATTAAATATTTAGAACCATTAACTGGAGATGTTTTTACAGCTCATTTTGCTGATTGTCAATTTGATGAGACAATATTCCCAATCTTAGGGGGAGAAAAAGAAAAGCTGGAAAAACAAGTAACTTGTAATGCATCATCAATATCTTATCTTGATCCCCGGAGTGGTCAATGTGAACTGAAGTTCAAAATATTATACATTTGCAAAGAATAGCAAATAAGTTACCGATGCATTTACAAATACAAAAAGAGTGACTAAATCACATATACCACTTTAAATGCACCTCTGAATTGAAATAATCCCAAAGAGAGGTTACTATACAAATAAAACGTGGAAGACCAATCGGTTCCAAAGACAAAAATCCACGAAAAATGAAAGAGCAGAATAATGCGCTTGGTGTAACTCCAAAGAAAAGTTACCGATAAAATCCCGAAGAGATTGTCAAGAAAATCCCGAAGAGATTGAAAGTAGAACCCCGTAAGAGGTCGTTGATAAAGTTTCAGAAGAAACTCAGGCACCGAATGATTATGAGATCTCAATAAATTATGTACAGAATGGTATAATATGGAACCGAAATGAAACACGTGTTGATGAAATTTTTGCATATGCTATAGCAATTGAAGTGATAAATGAGAAAGATTATGTGCCAAAAAACTCCAGAAGAGTGTATGCACAAAAATGATTGGCCAAAATGGAAAGATGCCCTGAAGGCTGAATTAGATTCGCTTGAAAAGCGAAATGTTTTTGGATCTATAATTATAACCCCTAAAAATGTTAACCCTGTAGGTTACAAGTGGATTTTTGCAATAAAAAAAAAAATGAGATTGTGTAATATAAAGTAAGGCTGGTGACACAAGGTTTTACACAAATACCAGGAGTTGATTATGAAGAAACGTATTCACCTGTAGTGGATGCAATAACTCTTTGATTTTTAATCAGTCTCACAATCACTGAGAACCTTCAAATGCGTCTCATGGATGTTGTCATAGCCTATTTGTATGGATCACTCGATAATGATATCTATATGAAAGTTCCTGAAGGATTAAAAATGCCTGAAGCATTTAAATCAAAATCTCGAGAAATGTATTCTATAAAGATAAAACGATCATTGTATGGACTAAAACAATCGGGTCGAATGTGGTATAATCGACTCAGTGAATATCTCATAAAAGAAGGATATAAATCTAATATAATTAGTCCATGTGTTTTTATTAAGCGATCAATCTCGAGTTTTATAATTATTGCGTATATGTTGATGACACGAATATCATTGGGTCTCCGAAGAGATCGAAAAGATTGCAAAATTATTAAAGAATGAATTTGAAATGAAAGATCTTGGTGTAACAAAGTTGTGCCTCGGCCTACAAGATCGAGCTTTTGCATAATGGTATATTTGTCCATCAATCAAACTACATCCGAATATGTTGAAACGTTTTAATATGGACAAAGCTCATCCTCTAAGTACACCAATGGTTGTCCGATCACTTGATGTGAAAAAAGATCATTATCGGCTCCGAGAAAATAATGAAAAAGCTCTTGGTCCTGAAGTACCATACTTAAGTGCAATTGGGGCTTTGATGTATCTTGCTAATAATACGAGACCTGATATTGCTTTTTCTGTAAATGTATTAGCGAGATATAGTTCTGATCCAACACGCCGACATTGGAACGGAATCAAACATGTATTACGTTACCTTTGTGGGACGCGTGATATGGGACTATTTTATCGAAAAAATACAAAGTCCAAACTAGTTGGATATGCAGATGCAGGATATTTATCAGATCCGCATAAAGCTCGGTCACAATCCGGATATGTGTTTACATATGGCGACACTGCAATTTCATGACGATCGACAAAGCAAACATTGACAATGAACATCATCAAATCATGCTTTGAATTAATTGCTCTTTATGATGCTGGATGAGAATGTGTATGGTTAAGATCCATGATCCAACACATCCAAGAGAAATGTGGTCTCGAGACAGTCGAGAAAAACCCGACGGTGATATACGAAGATAATACTGCATGCATTGCTCAAATCAAAGAAGGATATATCAAAGGTGACAGAACCAAACACATCTCGCCGAAGTTCTTCTCAACACATGACTTACAGAAGAATGGTTTGATAAATATTTGTCAAATCAGATCAAGCGATAATTTGGCGGACTTATTCACAAAATCATTGCCAAGAAATATTTTTGAGCAGCTTTCACATAAAATTGGCATTCGTCACTTAAAAGATGTACGTTAAAATGAGGGGGAGTATTATACACGTTGCACTCTTTTTCCCTTCACTAAGTTTTGTCCCATTGGGTTTTCTTAGTAAGGTTTTTAATGAGGCAACATAACTGATCCGTAAGTATCGATTAAATCAAGTTGGTTCTGGAGTACCAAAATTTAATATTTGTCCAGTAGTACAATATTAATAGTGTATAATATAAGGCGAAACATCTAAAGGGGAGTGTTATAATATTAATGATAGATGTTTCACCTCCTCCACCTCCTCCCATAATAATAGAAGTTTTTCATTCTCTTCACCTTCTCCTTAACTCTAGATTTAATTTTGTATTAATTTTCTCTTTTATTACATGATGTTTCTCTAGCCTATAAATAGAGGCTTGTATGTTGTTGATGGGAATATAAAAAATCTTTAGATGAGATAATATAGAAATAAGATTTTAGCCTCTCACAACTTTTGTCTTCTATCTTTATTTTATAACACGCACAACAATTGTATTAAAATTGAAAATTTCACGGAATATATACGCGACATGTATCTTTGATTTAGCATGATTAATTAAGACCAAGCTAAAAAAATATAGTTAGAAAGAAATAAACAAAATTAAGGAAAAATGATATTACATAATCTAAAAGCAAAGTTATTGTTTAGTGACGAGAAACAAATCTGGCCAAAAGCCGCACCAAACATCTAAAACAAACAACAACATCAAACACAATAACTTACAATATTTCATATCTAAATGCCTTCAAATCTAGTTACCCTGAGTAAGAAGACATATTATCCCTTATGAGCAGTGTTATAAATAGCACGTTCTAGCATTTTTTAAATTCAAACGCTATGCTATACATGTATACCGTACTATGTGTGCTATTTACGCTATAGCATCAATGTCGAACCACCATTGTGTTACACTTAACATCTTCTTTGATTTGTCGATTTGCAAAACAATCTTGAATTTTATAATTTGTCTTGTTGAGTTTTGTGCAGGGATTAATATGCAAATGAACTAGTGCACAAGAACCAAGACAAGTACTGAGATACAAGAGATTAATCAAGACTGCACTAGGCTTAGGTTTAATAAAACTCAAACTGGGTTGAATTGGTCAAGAGAAATTGAGCTTAAACAACAAGAAAAGTGCTTATGCCCAGTGAATCGTTATAACGGTTCATCTCGATACTCAACAATATTCTAAGGCAAAACTATTCTCAAAGAAACCAGAGTGAATCGTTATGTAACGATTCGAATCGTTACAACGATTTGTGAAACGTATAACGATTTGTAATCGTTACAACGATTCATGAAACGTATAACGATTGATAAATCGTTATAACGTTTCAGCTTAGTTGATCCAACGGCTATACGGCAGAACAACGGGCACATTTCTCTGACAATCCTACCGTTTGAATCTTAATCCGTTATAACGATTGGTAAATCGTTGTAACAATTTTGTAAACCGTTATAACGATTTGTAAACCGTTATAACGGTTCAGGCCAAAAAAGTGAGTTATGCTTGGTTTTCAGCTCTTTATAAAAGGGGGACCATCTCCCTTCTCCTTTAGTTGTTGAATACACTTGCAAAATACATTCTTATAGCCACCATTAAAGAGCTTTGAGATAACCTTGCTATATCTAGCTAAAGCTCAAGATCTTTGATCTAAACTTGTTCTAAACACTTGTGAGATTTGAGTGATTTGCTCCATTGCTAAATCTACTCCTAGCTTTTGCTACTTCATTAACTTTAGGTTTTGTCTCTCATCTTTTGTGTGTAAGAGGACAAAGTTTGACCTTGTACAAGACTCGTATTTGGTTGAATAGATCGGACCGGCTTTGTTACCGTTAGACGGGAAGCCGGGGACCCGAGGAGTAGGCGCATAACGCCGAACCTCGTTACATCGCGTGTCAACTCGATCCTTTGATTGAGCATTTCTGAACTATTTCTCTTTACTTTATTTCATCTCTTTGGTTTAGAAATTGCTTGTGCTTGATTGTTGTAGAACTTATTAAAATTGTAATTTAACCCTTGTACTTTTTACTAATTGACCAAATTAGTATTGTTAGTGGTAATCAAGGGTTACACATTGCGCATAATAAATAGTAGCATTATTACACGTTATTATACATTTATTCATAATAAATTTTAAAGTGACATAAGTTCTTCATCTGAACTCCGATTGAGGTGATTCAAAGTGTTATGTAAAACTAAGAACAAAGTGCGTTGTAAATTAACATATAATCTTAATTACTCCATATAAATTTTGGATAAAAATTCCTTTTTGTTTGTTATCAGGGTTCTGATTTGACCCCAACTTGCATCTTTCTCTTGCTTTCTTCTTGAGTTCTATTCTTTATTTGAAATAACAACTAAAACTAGGCAGTACCTTGAACTTTGAGTAATTTGAATCTAATTTAAACTAAATTAACCTAAAAAAGTTTTATTCTAAGACTTAATATAATTCAAAATTTTAAATTTTAATTAATTTACCATAGACTTTAGTTAATAAAGGAATAAACTTGATAGAAAATGATATGTATTACTTAATTTAGTAATTTAATATATTGAAGATATTTTGGATATTAGTTTAAAAATTATACTTGTTCAATGTAAGTATTATCCTTTAATTGATTTTGTGTTATTTATTTATTTTGCTCCATGAATTTTTAGGTAAAAATATTGATATTATTTATTTATGCTATGTTGGATAGTATTTGCTATAGCACGCTATAATATGATAGTTTTTTTAAAAACTGTATCGCAATAACACGATAATCGCTATTTAGAACTTTGCTTATGAGTTTTGACAGCGGTTGCCAAACACTCATACCTTTCTTACAAGAGCAAGTTGAGTGAGTTGACGATGACCCTTCTTCCTTTCTTTGACAAGGACAGAGCAATAACAAAAATACGAAATGAGCAAAAATGCGGTGAATAGGAAGATGAATGTCGGGAGAAACAAGAAACTTATTTCTCTCCTTCCTCTCGTAGCAAAAATGTTTTATTGCTTTTCTATCTCATTGGTTGAAGGCGAGACAGAGATGATAATAGATAGAGAAGGCTGGACGGAGAAGACGTGGCGGCGAGAAGAAGACGAAGTGGAGAAAGAAAATTCGGAGGGGAGAGAAGACCAAGTGGAGGAGGAAGGCAGGGAATATTTCATATTCGCTTTAACATAGATATTTATTCATAAAATAATAATAAAAGTCGTCTTTCAATTCATATGCCGTGTCCGCATTAAATTTCTTGCACTTTTTTAAGTAATCGCCGACTGATTTTGTTTCTGAAACTAGTGTCACCTATTTGAATTTTGTCAATAAAGATATAATATTTTCATTAAAATAATCAATTTTTTTTCATAAACCAGATTTCGTATGTGTTACTCTAGTACCACTGTTGTAAATTGTACAGTAATGTCATTATTAGATTTTGTGATAACTGAGCAAAATTGTATAGTTGAAATCACATAGAGTGGTAAAAACTTAATTTGTATATGAGGCATTACCGTAGTAGAAAATCGAGTGGTACAAACTAGGTTGTCTTTAGTATAATCTGTCGAATAATATTGAACAATTAAATATACTCAGTTCAAGAACCTCTTAAGTCACGCCTATTTGAAATTCAACAAAGCGTTCTTTATAAATATCTTAAATTAAGATACCTTAATTCGGAAAATATGAAATAATTATTATAAATACCTAAATCCCCCGAATAAGCGCAAAATGATGCACTACGTGATGGACAAATGGCGTCCATATATATATATATATAGAGAGAGAGAGAGAGAGAGATAATGTGTGTAGTACAATTACTATATAAATTCCTTCGTTGATTGCTTTATCAAATAATCAAACAGGGATCCATCATATTTATCTGTAATATATATTTTCTTGAAATTTGAAAAATATACTCAAATGCTGAAACCAAACATGCATACAAGTCGAAGAAAAAAGCCTGAAAAAGACGAAGATCACGGAACTGTCTCCTAACTATAAGACTTTATCCACACGCAAAACCCATAAATCTTGTCATCTTTTGTCAGAACTTTTTAAATAATTATTTACTAATTAAATCTTGGCATCTGCTTCATGGAGCATGGAAGTGCATCTTCTGGAGAGTAATTTTTTTGTGAAAAGTTTTTAAAACTTAATCACAACGGTTCATTTTAATTATAACGGATGTAAAGGAAGTCTAAACACGATTTTTGATGCATGAGAGATTAATTATTATTAAATCAGGACTGTTAATCTCTGATCGAACGGATCAGATCAAAAATACTCCACCTGGAAATTTTTTTTTGCTCTCTAGGGATCATTTCCATGGTACATGCCCTTTTGACGGTTGTATATATATATAGTTTTTGTAGCCCATATCACATGTCTATCCAAAATTCTAGGTCCTAACAACGGGAGCAAATCTGTTGCTCAGAAATTGGGCGAGCAGGGAACTGCTCGTAAAATTAGATGATAGACGAGAACGGACGATGAGAACAATGTAACATCAAATAAAAGAGCGTCGTCGAATGAGTTACGAACAGGACACTGCTGAAATGATTTACGAGCAACAGATTTCGTGTCCCTAACAACAAACCATATTGACTTCTCTAGCTCTTTGTGCCCACAGATGTTGATTTATATTCATTTAGGTTATCAAGCGAATAACAAATTGGAAAAGTTAGATACACGAGCACCAACTCTTTTCTTATTTTCCAAATGCCAAATGTTTAAGTTGGGTCAACGGTTAACTAATTAATAAGTAGCTAGCCTGCTTTGGTTTCAATTTCCCCAAAGAAGATCATTTTGTTTAATTTCAATTGTGTCAACTTTTAATTTGTGCAAATTTGACTTATTAATTAAGTAATTCCCTTTGAACTTCCTAGTTTGATCATTTATAACGAACTTTTGCATCATCTTTCAAATAAGAAGATCATTCGTATCCCTACAATTGTCAATTGAATTATAATTTAATATATCATTTTATAAATAAATAATGACTTTCAGATAGAAAATGAAAACATAGTTGAAACAAAATGGCTTGTCAAAACAAATCATTTTCCCCTCTCTACTGCTGACGTGACTTATCAAAATGATTGTTAAATTTTAAAACTTATCTAATTTTACTACTTTTCTCCATCGGTAAAATTAGAATGACATTATCAAATAAAATTTGATAATAAATTTGATAGAGCGATGCTGATGCTCTAATACACAAATTGTTTATTAATTATCTATCATCACCTTTCTAGTAAACCGTAGAATAAAATTACCTATATTAATATCCAAGATAGCCTGTTGGCGCTATACCTAGGGTGTCAATTATTGTCCCGACTCGATCCGACATGATCCGAAGATAAATGAATCGGGTATGAGTTTAATTTTTTTGATCCGAATCGGATCGGGTCGGGTCGAATTAATTTTATTTTTTGAAGTAATTTTATGATTTAATACTAATTAAAGCTTAAATATACACTAATTATATACTAATTATACATTAATTAAGATTAATTATAAAATTAATTAATATTTTATTGCTTAAAATTATATAAAAATAATTAATAAATATTTAATTATTTTATACAGGTCGGGTCGGGTTGGGTATGGATCAAGATTTTTTGACCCGAATTTAATCGGGTAGGGTTCGGATCGGATCAAAAAAATAATAAAATAATATGACCCGACCCGACCTGATCCATTGACACCCCTAGCTATACCAATTCATAACAAGTTGATAACATGCTTTGACAAAAAGTAAAAAAAAAATTGCATTAGGCACGCCATATGCACGATGTCAATGTCAATGAGATCCCAAATAAATGATGTTCTACTAAATAACTTCTTTGATTGTCAATTTATAAAATAATATATTTTAAATTTAATTTTTTTGTGAGATATTTTATAGGATCATTTAAGGCTTATAAATATCAAGATGGATATTAAAAAAAGCTGAAACAAACTTAAGATGACTTAGCACTACAACTTAGAAAGATAAACTTGAGTTTTATCAATAAAAAAATAAGAAAAATTAATTATGCGACTTAACTCGTTATAACGGTTTAGGAGTCGTTGTAACAGCTCAGGATGAATACATAATAATAAATAAAATCACATAAACTTTAAAAGTTAACAGAATCAATCATTGTGTAATGCTTTAGAAGCGTTGTCACGAAGGGTTATAACGTCTCTAAAAAAAGCTTGACTTCAAAGTCAAAATCTAAGGTTGTGTTTGGATGAGGGGGTGAGTTAGTGAGAATAGTCACTAACTCAAGAATTGGAGTAGTGACTAAACTAACTTTTTGTTGGGTTAGTAGAATAGCCACTAACCCAATGTTTTTGAAGTGCTATTTTCTCATCCAAACATAGAATAACAATAAAAATAGTAGCTAACACAAAAAGTTACTATTATTCATCCATCCAAACACACCCAAAGAAACACTATCAGAGAATACCGTTGTGTAATGGCTCAAGACTGGTTATGACTTATTACAACGCTTTATCACAAAGAAGCTTTTTCGAATTAGTTAAGAGCATTCTTGAAAAAATAACGGCTACATTTACTCAAGTCATTACAACGGCTCAAGTCGAAAGTTGGTTAACCTTCCGATTCTAAGTCTATTTAAAGGGCTACTCCCCACTTCTCAATAATCGAAAATTCTTAGCAATATACTCACTTTTAGAGCAACATCATTTTCAATAGAGATAAATAAGATTTTCTTGCAAGATAAATCAAGAAATTCATGTTCATCTTAGCCAATTCTTAGATTGAAGGATTCAATCTAGTGTTCTCTTTAGAGACTTGAGTGCTCATTATTTTGTTTTATTTGACTTAAGTCTACTCTTTGTTTGTGTTGTAAACGAGTAAGATCAACTTTATAATTGATAATTTGTGTCTTAGCAAATTAGCATACTGTGAGATCAAAAAATATAGTCTTTTTCCGAACTCCATTAAAATCGCTTTGCATACTCTCTCTCGCTCTTTATCTACTTTATCTTATTGTTACTTCTTGAATTGTGAGAATTGTTGTTGTGATTATCTAAAAATAGTAATTATGATTGGTATGAGTAAGATTTTATTTTTGTTAAGTTATTGGATATGAATATGAGTAAAAAAAATCATTAACTTATCTAATATAGATATGAATAAAAAGTTTTCATTATTCTACCCTATCATTGACAGACTACGTGTATCTATCCAAGCAGTAATACCAATTGTTGCAAACTCATAAATGAGATGATGAGATAAATTGAAAGTTCTCACTGTTTAGTTTTTAATCAATAATATAATACTATATAAAAAGACAACGAACAACCGGCCTCAATGAGAATTAAAATCATGAAAAAGCCCAAACACATTTTTTCGAGCCTACTTTTATTTTAGGCACTTGATGTTGGGCTTTAAATTAATATCTCTACACTGCGTGAATTTCTTGCAAAACTAGATCAATAATACTTCATACAAATCGTTTTCTCAATTCCTGTTTTGTTCTTCTCTGCTTACTTCACGTCTGGAGGGAAGGGAACCCTTTATATTTTGTGTGGAAGTGAGGCGAGCTGTCGGAAATGGATGGTTCCAGTGAGTACATTCGGTTTTAACAGCATGGTCGTTGCTATGTTGTGCACTTGTTCTCTGAATTGGAATTTAGTTTATATCTGCCTAATTGCCTATTTGAACTATCAATTTAGGACTTTCTTTTGTCAGTTTTGAATTATTCCATGGGACAAAGATAGTATGCATTATTTCAATTTATAAATTTACTTTTTTAATTTGAAATTTATTTTCCGTAATAACAGCAGTATCCGAAGAAAGGCTTGAGATCACAAACCAGCATGGAGAGAAATTAGTGGGTGTATTGCGCGATGCTGGTTCTAAAAAGGTTGTGATCCTTTGTCATGGTTTCAGATCTAGTAAGGTAATACTTAAATTTCATTGACATACAATCAGACTAATTTTTCATTTTTGTTAAAAAAGGATGCGATCCTTTGTCATGGTTTCAGGTTTGGTAAGGTAATTACTAGAATTTCATTGACATACAATGGGACTCATTTTTTATTTGTTCATTAATTGGCATCATGGTACTTGATTAAAATTCTCTCAGTAGTCAGTACCTATTTTTATAGATATAACCCTGACATGAAACAAGAATGTCTTTTTGGGAACATTTTTCTTTTTTGAGAATCTTAGGGAGGATGGTTGTTAGGGATCCATGGCGTGGGCTTGGAGGTTTCCTATTGGATTTCTCTTTTTTTTTTCTATTGTATATTTATGTTTCATAATTATTAAATATCAGTTATACTTCTAGTTGCTTTGACAACATTCACATTTATGACCTTTCAAAAAGAATCTACGTTCTACATTCATACTCTTCTATTATTTAGAGCATTTTACTTTTAGGATGACAATACAATGCTTAATCTTGCAGCATCATTGGCAAGGGAAGAGATCTGTACATTTCGCTTTGATTTTTCTGGAAATGGGTAATTTTACTTCTATACAAAGAGAAGTGCTATATTTTCAATAGATAAGTCTTCTCTTCTGCTTGTATTAATTTTTTTTATTTCCTTCCCATTAGAGAAAGTGAAGGTGTATTTGAGTATGGTCACTACTGGAGAGAAGCTGATGACCTGCGTTCTGTTGTGTTATATCTTTTTCAGAAAAATTATCATGTTATTGCAGTTGTTGGGCACAGCAAAGGTATACAACTTCAGTCTAAATTATATTTGAGTCTAAATTTTTTTTTCTTGATTGAGCACTTTGGTGAATTTGATTAAATAAAACATTGTTTTGTAGGTGGGAATGTGGTGCTTCTGTATGGATCTATGCATGATGATGTCAAAATAATTGTCAATTTGTCAGGTCGGTTTGACCTGAGAACTGGTATCAAAGAAAGATTGGGAGAGGAGTTCATGCAGATGATAGAGAAAGATGGGTATATTGATATAAAGGGTAGAAAAGGTACTAATCTCATGCTAATCAGGTATTGTACCGTTATGTATGATTAATGATCTTGGAGCCTAGAGATATCGTTCAGTTCAAAAGGACACAAAATAGTGCTCATTAGAATATTTTTTTCTGCTAGTAGAGTATACCAGCACAAAACAGGTACTAACAAGTTCAGCATACCAGTGCCAGACAGGTCTTCCATTATCAGTTGGTACTCAAAATAACTCTTTTATATGAATTGAAACATTTAGAAGTAGAACCATCGTTTAATTTGTCTTTTGCAATATGATAATGTTATTTAATAACTTAATTCCATTAATAGGAACATATCGAGTAACTAAACATGGCTTGATGGATAGGTTGAATACTGATATGACACGGGAAATAATAAAAATTAAAGAAGACTGCAGGTTTATTTCTTTATTCTTTTACCTAGAACAATCAAAATATATATATATATTTTTTCTTGCTGACCCTATTAGAGAATCTTTCCTTCACAATAGTTGATTCCTTTATTTTGTTTATTTAATTGTAAGTTACCATATTCTGACTGTATCAGAAAAAATAATGAAATAGGGTTTTAACGATTCACGGAACAGAAGATAACATTGTGCCAGTTCTAGATGCTTATGAATTTGGAAAGCTTATAGCTAATCATAAGCTGCATATCATAGAAGGAGCCAATCATGCATTCACTGATCATCAAACTGAGCTTGTTTCAGCTGTAGTTGGTTTTATTACCTCTTCCTAGGTATTCTAGTTAATTCATAGAGTTTAGCATATATTTTTTCTGAATTTCGGTTTCTCTTTGCGTCATTGTACATGAGCGACCAAAATACAATGAAAAATCAGAATAGTCGATATGTTGTGATTTTTAATTGTTGCAACTGTGCAACCATTCATAGAGTTGAGCATATATTTTTTCTGAACTTCGGTTTCTCTGTGTCATTGTACATGAGCTACCAAAATACAATGAAAAATTGGAACAGTCGATATGTTGTGATTCTTAATTGTTGCAATTGTGCAACCATTCAGACTAATAGGACTTGGAATAAATGCCAATACCAAGACTGCTGACTGGCTTGGTACTGTATGTGTTGACTTTTGTTCGCAAGGTGACTAAAGCAGTTTTTTTTTTTTTTTTTCTGATGCAGGTATGGAAGATGGTTCTTCTAAACAAAATAAAAATGTCTCATAAATTTCTCATTTGACTAAAGCAGTTTTTATCCTAATCACATTTTGCAATATGCTTCCTGAACTGTAATTATCAGATAGAACTCTCAATTTAGTTTTAGTGGTCGTTAGAAGTGAAATACTTCTACTTCTCTAAAATTTTAGGCATAGTTACTAGTAACCTCTAATTTTGGCTCATTTCTTCTAATTTTCTGTATACTAATAAGCCTCTACCAGATACATTTAGGCCAGAATTTAAATGGTCATCTACAAATTGTAAGAACAAAATATCAGTAACTACATGGATTTGCTGAGAGTTATTATTTGGCTGCTAAATTTCCCATGAAAATTGAAAATGCCATTTTCATTTGTAGATATCAAATAATTAATTATCATGCTGCACGCCTTTTTGACTGAAGAGGTATTGATAGTAAATATAATCTTATTGTATAACACAGTCACCATCCAAACGAACCGGGACAGCACATTCGGAGGTGTACTGTTGTTGGTGAGTTCAAATTTAGTAGTGCGGATGGGGGTGATGCTGCCTGATACAGGATACAGATTGTTCTATTGACACAATTCTGGTTTCTGGAATTGCAATGTATCATGAAAGACTCAATTCTTTTTTGCTTGTTTCATTCTACTAGATTGGCTCCTAACACGCAAAATCCTCATCACGCAAGGAACTATGTTAAATGCTGGGGAGTAGAATTAAACAAGCCATTTCTGAATATCTTAACAAAAAAAAAGACTCTTTGCTTGTTTGCTGTGTGGATCTCTTTGGTTTGCCAGATCAGCATAGACACTGCAACTCATACACCACACTATGGGGCTAGAAGCATAGAAATATGGTGGATGGGCAAGAGAGCTTAAATGCTCAATTAAGGTGTAATGGCACCTACATGATGAAATGCACTGGATAGAAGTTTACTGGCTGATGCAGAAAGAATAATACCCATCTTATAATTATTATTTTTTAAAAAAGTTGAAACGACAACTTGGTCTAAAGATATAAGGTAATAGTGAGAAAGATTATGGTTTAGAAGTACTGTACAAAATACACTGAAAAACTTGCAAGATTACAACAGAAAAATGAAGACAAAAATCTATTTTCTCCCCTTTTGAATCTTATCAACAAGGCTTTGACTAAAATTCCAGAGATTTTTTGCCAAGTCCATATCCCTAGCGTACTTTGATGGCACTTTTTCATTGCAATTATCAAAGTATTTGCCGCTTACATCCTTCACATTAGGATGCAATGCCAAATAACATGTAGTTGCTGCCCCCTAAAAAACCATAAAAAGTGAGATTATTTATTTTCAGACAAAGAACTGAATTTAGTCATGAATGATTACCATAGCAGTATTTACAGCTTCAGCTTGCATTAGCTGGCTACTGTTCGAATTTTAGTCTGATTCCATTTCTGCTCTCATGTTTATCATGTTAAAGTTTTGCTTTCAGTCCTTTGTAATTGGATATTTGGACTGATTAATTGAGATAATAATCTGACCAACTGATCACACAAGGAAATGCGTTAAATGCTGATTTCCACATAGTCAACATGCAATTGGTCTAAAGAAAACTAACTGCTGTTACCTGAGGTATAGTCTTAGAAATTGGTTTTATGAACATGCCAACCACCACAGCCATCTGAGCTGCAGTAATGTTAATAAGGCTATAATCATTTCCCCACAAGAAGTTATTCAATAAAAGGACGCATGAAAGAGTATTATAATAGACTGGAACTTAATACCTCTGATGTTGAAGTATTGGACAATATTTGTTAGTATTACACCAGGGTGAAGAGAATTAGCCGTCACAAGAGATCCTTCTTCCTATCAGGATCAACTTTGAATTACAAACTACTGATAAATATTACTGGTCAGGGTAAGATTAAGCAGGGTGGCACCTGAAGGTACCGTAACAGACCTGTTCAGTATCAACAATGCTTCTATCGTAAGCTTCTCTAAGAGATTCTTAGAGGTCAATTAAACACTCGCCTAATGCACAATCAAGCACCAAAAGTGGGGACATGCTGGTCTTTAGTTTTGTAACTTCCTTGCACATCTTTTCTTTTTGGCCTTTCCTGGCAAATATTATTTTAATCAGTCGAAAGCACAATATCATGTAAACTAACCTTCAAACGCCTCGACAACTCATTAGCATGAAGAATGTTTGCAAGCTTTGAATCGGCATATGCAACAAAACGCTTGTAGCTTGAGAAAACAAAATAAACAATCAATTAGTAAATCATATTTAAATATGATCAAGTGAACTAAAAGTGGTAAAAGTACGACCTCATCTATAGTCAAAATAAAAAAAGTTAGGCATCTGGTGCTTGCAACATTTCCAAAAAAGAAAAATAATTCTGAAAATAAGAAGGTAAAATTAAAATCTTACTGGTTGAGCCATGATTTGAATGGATTTGTACCTGTCAATTTAATGTTCAAATTAGTGATGCATAGTGAATTACCTCGTCAGGTCATTCAACTTTTCCAGGTCAAATTGACAGCCTTTGCTGTGTATATGAGCCCTTGAAGAGACATTAATAATTCTTCCTCCTATTCCAGTTTGTTTTGCGGTTGATTTCATCTTATCCAGTAACAGATTTGTCAGTAAGAAATGACCTATAGATACGTCGCATTAAGAAATATTGCAGTTAAATTTCCTTATCGAAGTAGTATATATTGAATATATTCATTTTTGACCTTCTTCCAGTACCAGGCATAATATCATTGCATCTTCTTTCAAACCCTTGCAACCTTTAGTTCGTAACTGACAAACAGGCCATGACAACTGATGGTTACCTCTAAATCGAAGGTAGACCAGCTATTCTCGAATTCAAATGAATAAAAAAAGAGAGTTGTACCAAGATGATTGGTAGAAAATTGCAACTCAACTCCATCCCTTGATAGCTGGAATGGGCAAGCCATAATTCCCGCATTATTTCTGATTGAGATGAGAAGTACAATAAGTTACCTACCTAATATGATCCTTTTCATTTTCATTTACATGAGTTTATCTAGGATTCCCTAGTATTGATTTATCTGCTGATAGGTGTTGTCAGGGAATCATAATAAAGAAACTAAGGCGAAATTATACAATCTTATGATTTCTCCTAACTTACCAAGCAAGAATGATTTGATTTGGTTTTTATCATGCACTATTTGATTACGTTTGTTGGAACTGGTCTGGTGAAGTTCTGATAACATACCAGCTGAAATTTAGCATATCTGCCAACATCACAAGATGAAAAACAGTTATCTTGGTCATGGGAAGGTAACACAAAACTATACATGGAGATAGCTACAATCAATTTACAGGATGGGTAAGAGACAATGCTAAGAAATTTGAGGGGTATATGCTCAATCTCACATGAGAATGTTCAAGTGCTTGTTGGAGGAATTAAAAGACTTCGCAAATTTGCGAACTGAGTCAAGGGAGCTGGTATCCATCTCCATAACTTGGAACTTTGAATTTGGGTGTTGTTCAAGCAGACTCTCTTTTGCTTTCAAACCACTTTCCAGTGTTCTTGCTGGTATGATCACCTTTGCCCCTCTTAAAGCTAGTACCCGTGCTGTCTCTTTCCCAATACCACTTGTTGCTCCTAAACATTGATATATGTTGACCGAATTTATATTTCATTATTTTTACATATTGACAGTGGTCAGTAGATAATTTTAATTGCTGCAAATTAAACCTCGAATTTTCTGAAAATTGAATGCAGTGTTCATCATTTCATTTAAAAGTGGACGTTTGCCCTCCCTCTGGTGCCTCACAAGGCTCAAATTCTTTGTTTCCCCAAAACAATATTGAACTTTAATCGTACACGTCAACTTATATTTCAGTTCTGTATAGTAGTAAACTAGCTACAATTTTGATATCATGATTCATGGTTCTTAAGCAAACATCTAAGAAATAAACAATTGCTCTCAGCAAGTAATACACTTTTCAGTTAAGCTATAAAGTATTCGTTTTTTATTTGGATAGTAAAATAAATCAATGAACCAACCTGTGACGATGGCAGTGAGATTGGAAGCGTCAATTCCTTCAGTAACCTCCTCGGCAGAGGAGGAACGGCCAAAGCCAGAGTCACTTTTTACCCAACTCCAGATACCCATTCTGTCTTCTTCGGTTCTTCCTTTCGTCCTTTTAAAAACAGAAACCAATTTTTTGCTCTTTGATCGATTTATGATTGACTTATCGTTATCTGGTCAAGCTGCTTGAGATAGAACGCCACATCAGCCGATGTTTATCCGAAGTTCTGAGCCATTTTGGGTATTTCATATTTGGAGTGCGTGGGGGTATCTCCTCCACGAGATGAACAGTGGGATTCTAGGAATTTATTAAAATAACAAAAAAATAAGTTCAAGGAGGAAAAAGAAGACAGTTGTTAAATTAATTTAGCCCTTAATATTATGTTTAAATTAATTTCATCAATCCTTCCATTTTGAAAAGAAAAAAGAATTAGTTTATTCATTCATAAACCTAAATAGAAAACATAAATGAAAAGATAAGAATTCTCATTTTCTCACGTCCATGTAGAAAAGATGAGCTCGCAGAATACATATATACAAGAATAATATCTTTATATGACAGCTTATTGCAATATGATTGCAAGATAACATTTACAATATACACTTTTCATGTCTATGTAGAAAAGATAAGTTCTCACGCCATAAAGTTTCAAATACATGAAATAATAGTGATACTTCACACAATTTATAATTAGAGGTGGCAGAACTCGACTCGACCTGTCCGAATTCGAACCCGATCCGAATCCGATCCGATCTAATTTTTTAAGAAAGTCAAACTGACCCGATGTCTCAAATGACCTTTAATCCAATCGAAATCTATCAACGATCTGAAAAAAAAGAACATATAAATTGACCCGACCCTGACCCGACCCGATCCGATTTCTTCTAGAAAGTCAAACTGACCCGACCCGTCTGACCCGAACCCGAATCCGACCTGACCCGCCCGATTGCCACCTCTATTTATAACTGTATCATTTATGTAATGTCTAATACTTGAATCTTCGAAAAGAATTTATGTGACTGAACTTACAACTCTTTATCATATTATGTAAAAAAAATTGATCATCATTTTTAATCCACATATCAATTCTTTTCGATAATTAGTGTTTCTGTTAATTATCAGACTTTTAAAGTATTTATATTTATATTTATTTTTATTATTATTATTATTATTATTATTATTATTTAACAAGTAATAGCCCTCTGCAATTTTCAGGTTAGTTACCTGAGTATCCTATTAATAATCAAATACTCATGAAATTAAAACAATTGGTATAACAATCATTCAAATCATAAATTTTAGTTATTTAATAGGCTTCTGGATCAACCAACATCCATTGCAATCTATTTTTGACAGCGTCCGAATGGTAGTAATCATGTAAAATTGCGATAAAATTTGAATTATTTTTTTTAAAAAAAATGAATTTAATTTTTATGTGCACTTGATCTATTATGAAATATAGAGATCAAAGTTTGCAGGTGCGGATTAGACTTTGGTTCACGGGGACAAAAATAATTTTTTTAGGAGGGCAAAATAAACATATTTTTAATTTTTTCACTAAAAATATACATAATTATAAAGATGTTTGTCAAAAAAAAAATCCAGAAAGGGAAGGTAGCTGTCTCCTAGAGATGTAAACGAATCGAATTCGATCGAACTCATCGGTGTTTGAGTTTGATTTGAAACTATTTAAACTAAATCAAATTCAAACTAAATCAAACTCGAACTAAATCGAATTCGAACTGAAATCGAACTCTAAATGGACTCAACTATTCTAATTTTTATATTATCATAAATAACTAGAGCTAAAATAATTAATATTTTATCAATTTTATATTAAATTAAAAAAATAACTAATATTTATTAATTTAATAATAAATTAATAATATCTTATTAATTTTATAATAAAATAATTATATTTTTGCATATATTGACTAAATAGTTAAAAATATATGCAAATAATTATATGTCGAACTATTACGAATCAAATTCAAACTAGTTCATTAAAAAAATTATCGAACCGAACTTAAACTAAAAAATCGAATCGAATATCGAACGAATTATGAATTATGAACTTTTTTTGCAGCTCTAACTGTCCCCCTAGATACACATGGATCCACCCATGAAAGTTTGTATGTCAAATAAATAATAAATATATGGTGCCTTAGATCTGCCCTAGGGTTATAAACGTGTTGTCGGTGAAAATATAAACTGATCGAAGTATGTTTAATATTTTAATAAATTGCTAATCGTCCAATTTTTACTAATAAATTGATGGTACAATTTTTTTGCCAACAATAATATTACATACTGCCTGCACCAAATATTTATCATTCTAAATTTTATCAATATAGTAAGAGAAGTTTCTAATACCCAAACTCTAGTACCTCATAAAATACCTCAAGCCCATCTAACTACTTTAACCATAGATTTTTTAGAGAAAATTTTCTAATTTTCAAACTCTAGCACCTCACAAAATATCTCAAACCCATCTAACCGCTTTAATCTTAGATTTTTTTAACCTCTTCCTCTCTCTCTTTTCTGCTGCTTTTATCTAAATCTAAATTCAAAACTCTTGCTACCACATCTCTTGAGTACCACAGAGACCATCCCTTTCCTCCACACGGCACCTCCGCACAAACCTCCTCATGCACCTCTCGTCTTCTCTCCCATCTCTTCCCACTTGAACTATCCTCCACTGGAGTTTGCATTCTCTTTCTATTTATCTCCTCTACTATGAAAAAAGGATAAATTCATGACCGATGTCTCCCTCCAGATGTGATCGAGTCAAGAATCAAATTAACTAAAGAGTGTGACTATTTGTAACAGTAGAGGAACTCTCCAAGAGTTTCGTCTTTGAGATCGAGGATTATGAATTTTAGTTAGATCAATAGAGTTTTTTTTTGTTTTATTGTCTCAATTATGCATGCACATACTGTTATTTTTCTTATAATTGTTTGTGGAAAAGATTGGATTGAACTACTACTAGACTATTGCCCACTTGTCTTATGAAATAGATTGGATTGATGCTACATTCTAAAAAAAATTTAGGTTTTTGTATGGAGACTATGGAAGTGGTTATTTTTATATTAATGATTACTAATCTACTATTCTAAACTAGCATTTTCATGGGATGAACAAATTCCATCACAACCAGAACTTGTATGGAAATGAGAATCAAAATCAAAATTGAAATCAAAGTTCTGGTATGGAAAGAGGGAGCGAGAGAAGGAACACAATATTGATGGATTTTTTAGTTGCATCTTGTTCAGGTAATTAGAACGAGTCCCTGCTGCAGAGAGGAGACTGGAGTGATAAATATGCTCCTTTATATCTCTTTGAAATGAAATTTATACACTCCAAATGATAACTTAAGCTTTCACGTATTGAACCTGGATTCAACAAGGAAGAAGCATATCATGAACAAGCCCAATTGTTTGATGTTAAGCAAAAAGGTTTATACATTTATGATTTTTATAAGGTTAAGCAAAAAGGTTTATACATTTATGATTGTTATAAGTATTTTTTTTATAGCTGTGTCTTAGAAGCATTATTTTTCACATTGGCTGCTATGAAATTTCATATACATTAAAATGCATATGCAATATGACTTAAACACTATATATATTTTAAACTTTAAATTTTAGATATTTAGATTTAAAAATATAGATGTTAAGGCTTCAAATTTTAGTATTAAGACTTATCGATATTAAATATTAGACTCTTTTACACTAGTAGATATTGAGACTAAACTATTAACAACAATTTGTATAATATACTAAGAGTCATTTACAGTAGATATTGAACTTAGGATTAACTCCTTCGACAAGTATGTCAATGCAGATGCTAGTCGTGGACGCACATACATCCATCATTGCATAATAGATTGCTCCTGGGTACATATATTTTATTGTTATTGTACATTTTTTTATTTGGTCAATATTTATTAAAACATAACATGCACTGAATTGTATAGTTATTAATAGTATAATTATTAAGATATAAAAGCTTAGATATTAAGAGTTAATAATATTATTATTAAGAGTCAATATTATAATTATTAATGTATTATTATGAATATTTCTTAGGCCGTGTTGAATTATTAAGATATAAAAATAATATTCTTTTATCATAAGGTGTAAGTAACAATGGATTTAGGCACAACTTTTAGCTTTCGACAAAATTAATGTTGAGCAAAAATATCGATATCAAGATATTTTTGTATTAATTTGTACGTACTTGCTCACTTCTTTATCATCTATTTTTTTTATTTAGAATTGATTGGCATGATTGCATGAGTTTTATAAGATTGGTATTCAGACATAATAAATCAGAAATATAGACATAAAGATTAGATATTAAGACTTAAAGTTCTATGTATTAAACTAAAAATTTTAGTTATAAAGATTTAGAAGTCTATGTATTAAGATTAAAAGTATATATATTAAGACTAAAGTCTATATATCAGCTTATGTAAATTTAAAATCAACGAGACTGTACTTTTTATTGTCATATCTATTATTCGAATCATCTTACACTTATGCAAAGTAAAATGTGTACATATTATGAGTCCTTGATATTATATTTGTTCTTACAATGTAGTGAATTTTGTGGACTTTTCTTCATTATTTTTTTTCTAATCTAGGCTGTAACTTATCATTGTGTTTTCATGAAGTTGAACCCTATTTGTATGATGAACAACCTAGCTTTGTCTTAAGGGCTACTTGTGCCTTTGTACAATAATACATATTAAATCTTGATTTTATTGTTAACTTGAGCAAGGTAGAAATATATTTTTATAATATTTTTTTACAAAAACTCACAAATAAGATATACATTATCAAACGTTAGTTTGGCTGAAATATTTCTTATCGTGGAGGTTTGATGAATATCTTTAATATTCATATTTATATGTTAATAAATGAGTTACATGTATGTAGATATAAAATCTTATTTATTGCAATAATAAGTGTGTGCTAGACTTGATATGATAGGTATGAAGACTTGATAATGCTAAATATAAAAATTTATGTACAAGACATAAAAACTTGGCTTGTAATTAGATCTATATACTTTCTTACTTGTTCTGTTAGTTAATAATTATTTATTATGAATTTTATAAACTAAATACTATGACATAATAAAATATTTATTAAGACTTTATAAATTATATATTAACACTTCTTATATATTTTAAGACTTGATAATATAGCTTGATTACATAATAAGACTCAAGTACATGTACCTTAAGATTTAAAAATATAATTATTAAGACTTGTATCATTTCATATTTTTTTCATTGGTATGATGGTTGATTTTGCTATCCATAGATTTGGAAAAAGTGAAAACCCATATTTACAATTTTCTTCAGCCCTCAATAAACAATGTCTATTTGAAAATAAATTTGGGTAAACAGATATAGTTGAAATATTTTCTTTCATGGAAGTTTGACAAGTATATATTTCATTATTTTTTAAAAAGAAAAAAATATCTCAATTGGTGTCGAATTTCATTTCTTTACAAAAGCATCTAAGTTTTTACAAAGTGCAGGTTTATGAGACAAACCTATCGCAGCTGTGGAACACACCCCTTATTATGAGTCAAAACGTTTTCTCAGGAAAAAACGATAATATTTCTAAGAACACAAAAATCTAGAACAACTCTTATTACAACTATTACTTCAATAATCCAACAAATCTTCATCCTCTTCCAGGGAAGATGCATGGCTCACCCAACATGTGAAGAGTTACTAGCAACTGACGGTACTGTTGGAATCAAGTGAGACACAACAAGATCCATGCCAACGACAAGGAGATATTCAAGCTTACTAGAGGACCTTATCCAAAATTGAAATAGATGTAAAATAAGGAAATAAATATTAGCAGCTCTAGAGGGGGAGAGGAGTTAAACACCCTCTTGTTACGTTTCAACCAGAACATCCACACTGTAGCCGCTAATAATGTTCCCCAATAATGAAAACTGTGTAACATTAAACAAGATTCCAAAAATAAAAATAAAATTAGCATTTAAAGATGTCCTCAGTGGATGAGTAGTAATAATCTTACCCCAAAAATCAACATTTGAAAAATAAATGACCAATAGTTTCTGGGGCTGAACAAAAGACAAAAAAAGTATCATCTGTCGATTATTTTTTACTATTCAATATATATTAAGACATGTTTATAATATATATTGAGACTTCTATGTAGTACCTATAATATATATTTATATTTTGCATGATGTATTAAGATGTCTTGCAGTAGATATTGATTAAGACTTATTTATAGTAGATACTAAGATCTATTTTTGTCACAATTATTTCAAAAGTCTTGCTTATGTTAACTGTTTAATGAAGTTCGGAAAAATACTCCACATAAATTTTTTTATTGTTCAAAATAAAATAATTTTAAGGATTTGTGAAACTTTTTTACTACATTGTATTTTTAACATTGTAACTAGACTTCTGATAGATTTTACCTAAGTAATTTTTGTTCGTTTATTTATTTCTCAAATTAATATAACTCTGAAATTATAATTTAGTTTTAAGTAATTTAATTTGGTTTGTTTTTCAAATTATAGGATGATACTAGGAAATATAGTCTTATGCTTGCTTGTAAGGTTCTCATTTATGAGAGTAATAATAAGCATTAGACATTTTAACTTTTGCTTGAAATGTTATATTGTATTCAAAGTTTAGCTGTTGTTTTCTTTACAAAATATTGTATATAAAGATTTGGTTAATGAACATCAAAATATTTGGGTACTAACATGATTTGGTGCGTGAAGATTTGTAGTATTGATATTAAGTGTCTGAATGTTTGATATGAAGACTTGCGTTAGTCACTTTAATGTACATTGTGTTATATATTTATATTTGAATATATTTGATGCTAATTATTTGAATGATTGGTATGAAAATTTATAGTATTTCTTTTTTAATAACACTAAAACATAAAAAGTTGTCTGAATATTTGATGTATAAAGACCACATTAGATATAACGACTTATTTTTAGTAGATAATAAGACTTATTTTTGCCATAGTTTTGTAACTAAAGATATATGAATTATATGAATACTCTATATCTCAGATATGAAGTTTACATTTAATATATATAAAGACTTATTTTTATGAAGTAAATATTAACACTTTATTAGATATAAAGGCTATCATCACAATTTGGTTACATTAACTTGAGATTGTAGTTACTAAGATTTGAATCGTTTGTTATGAATATTTACTTTACTATATAAGATATTGAGAGTTACATTATTGAGGAGTGTAGGGGTGTCAATTATCGACCCGATCCGACGGGTTAACCCGACCCGACCCGTCCCGAAGATAAATGGGTCGGGTATGGGTTTAATTTTTTTTATCCGAATCGGATCGGGTCGGGTTCGGGTCAATCCGACCCGACCCGATTAATTATGATTTTTAAAGTAATTTTATGATTTAGTACTAATTAAAGCTTAAATCTATATTAATTATATATTAATTAAGATTAATTATAAATTAATTAATATTTAATTGCTTAAAATTATATAAAAATATTTAATAAATATTTAATTATTTTACACGGGTCGGGTCGGGTCGACCCGTGACCTGATCAGGTCGGGTATGGGTTGAGATTTTTTGACCGAATTTAATCGGGTCGGGTTCGGATCAGGTAAAAATAATAAAAAAATAATATGACCCGACCCGAACTCGACCCGACCCGACCCATTGACACCCCTAGAGGAGTGTATAAATAATTATTAAGATAAATGAAGACAAGTGAAACTAGGTATGAAGAAAAAAAATATTTGTATTAATAGCTATTAATGTATATGATATTAGATAGAGTAGAGTTGTTAGATATAAATATGTTGCAATTTAGGGTGGTCAAGACCATGTTACACAACGTAGAACGTCTTTGGGAGCTATTTCAGTACATGATCAATGCATTTGATTTGAGATATTTAACGGAATACTGAGCCTGGGTATAATTATTAGGTTTCATATAATAATTATATAAAATATAATTCATTTTTTTAGTAAAAATCCAACTCATCAATAATCCTAAAGGCAGAACTATGAGCACTATATCAACACCCGTCAAATAAATTAATACTCCCAAAAAATTTAATTTTTTCTTAAAATAGTTCATTAATAAAATTGAGAATCACATTGGGTTGAATAAAAATGTAAGGATCAAAATAATCCTATTTAGAAACATTAAAGAATAAATTCCAAATTCTCCTATTCATTTGGCAAATCAAAGAATAGTATTGGAAGAGTGATATAATAATATTTTACAGTTGTTAATCAGTATAATTAAAATATTCATGATACTAACAATGATGATAATAATAAAATAACAATAATAATAATAATATAATATAATATAATATAATAATTATGATATAATAATAAAAATAACAAAATAATAATCATAATTTTATATTTTTTGAATTTTTTTTGCTATTTTTTTAGTAGGAAGAAAGTTGCTTGATTTAAGGAATTTGGATCGTTCAATAGTGATGATTTTCTTTTTATTCAAAAAATAGCAAAAAAATTTAAAAAATATAAAATTTGATTTTCTACAAGAATTTAATATGAAGAATAAATTGAACGGTTTGAGTCGGTCATTTTTTACTTAAATTTTGAAATTTTAACACGTTGTACGGGTGCATCCGTGCAACACGTTGTATTTTAGTCAACCTCTCTCTCTCTCTCTATATATATATATATATATATGAATTCTTCATTAGCGCTGAATGACACACACATACCCAATAATTGTTGTGTAAACTGAAAAAGTTGGATCAATTTTCTGTCTCTCTCAGCTTCTCTCAGAGTGTGCCGCAATACCCGCAGGTTCACTTCTTCCAAAAGCCGGAGAGCTAATTAAATTTTTACTTGCTGTATAAAATTCTATGCATAAAAGAATAGAAGAATAGCTATACAAAATACATATAATTTTCTAGTCATCCTTTGAGCAATTCAGCCGCAAGTTGCTTCGACTGCTATGCTTTTTGGAGTACCGGGACAAGGGTCTCCACCAAAAGTCGCTGCGGTCACATTCACTGCACAAGATGGCTTGCCCACACAACCCTATAAAGATTTCATTGTAAGTTTTTAACATATGGTAGCTTCATTTGAAATATTAATTGAGTAAAGCACTATTTTTTTCTTCTTTTGTAAAACTATGATAACAAAGTTATTGCTATATTTGGCGTTATTTAGAAAACCTGAAAACATATCAGTGATTTGAGTTGTGAGCAAGAACTGTTTTTTTGTGTCTTCTATGAAATACAAAAATTGGTTATAATTTCTACTTTATATTACCTGTTGGAAAGGATCATACGATTTATGGGCATGGCATGCTCCTTCAGAATAGCCATTGCACATGCCACTCGGTGTGCCATAGCTTGCAAATTTAATTTCGGTAATTGTCTTTCCCAAATCACATGACAACTGCACACTGGCTTGTGGGGTTTCATCAACATATGCACAAACACTTCCAGCACTTCTCTTGACCAGAGAAATGCCAGTAGGATCGCCTCCCCATTCTTCAAATACCACAATAAGGTTTCCAGTTGGCTTTAGCCAGGATCGAGGCACATGGTACCTGGTATAGTATTTTAGTTCTTATAACATTAGTGTCACTAACTGAAAATTTGAGGGTTATGTCTGAAATCACTTGAATTGAAACATTGAAACTAAATGCTCTGAGAACATCAAATTTAATTGAAGGAATTTGGTTGTTTGATGGTTAGTTGTGGGGCTAATTTCGATTAAATTTGACAACTGAGGAAAATTAAGTTCAGTTGGGATAAGTTCAAGTTAATTGCATATGGCATGTATAACTTGCACCAGAACATTACCAGAAAGGAAAATTAAATTTTGACGTACCATTTCTGTGATGCATCACCACACTGAGATTGACATGTCTTTTCACTATAGTTTCCTTTGTAGTCACAAGCCGGGCAGTCGCCAACAGCCTTATAGGCAGGCCAGTACCGGCCAATACCTTGCCCATTAATCCACATCAGACCTTTCCCCATGGAACTCATGTCCAGAGCCAATGGATCATTGCCGCCTGGCGCATTGAAGAGTGCTTTGTACCATGTCAATGGTTGTTTCAGAGATGCTGTTCCCCATTGCACGGATGAGCTACCAGCAAGAGTGTAAAGACTCAATGCTTCTCCTTTCAAACCAACCTGGAATTTACAGAAAAAGTCGCTCACTTAAATCATATTGCTGAAATCGAGCTTAGTTTGGAAAGCAGGACAAACCTGTAATGTCCACTTCTGAAATGTTAGATCACGCGATCCCTCATCGAGGCCGTCAAGTGACACTGGACCAAGAATCCCAGCATTCCATTTCTCAAAATGCTCTCCAACATTCTACAAAATTTGGAAGAGTGTTAGAGAATTGTGACCTGTAATTTTATAGAGGTGCAAGACTTGATAGTAAATTGACTTACGGGAAGCCCAACTGCAACACTTAGGATTGAAATGGTATTGCTACCGGCCCACAGCTTCACTTTTCCATTGAATGTTATTTTTGGATTGTCGATGTTACCATATGCCGTCCCTAAAACAACATTCATATGATATATCACTTTTAATTTATTGGTTAGGTAATAACAGACAAATATTTTGTGGCAGATAAATACCGATAAAGTTTTACTGAGTATACAGGAATCAAACCTGCTAATTGTCCGTTAACAAAGACATTCATAGCATGTCCAGCTGACCTGACACTCAAAGACGGATTCTGCCCATTTGATAAGAACTTCTCATTCTGGTCAATATTCACACTATAACAACAAATAAAATGAGATGAGATAAGAATGGTCAGATAAGATTAAACAGAAAAGAAAATACATTTGATGAAATACTGGTACACTTACTATGTAGTGTACCACAGATAGTCAGTCTTATCTCTGGTCACATTAAGCTGCTCCATCAGCATATTGCTTGTGAATGATGTTTTATCTGTGGCGTTTACTTCTTCGGTATAGGATTGCCATGTGAAGGTTTCAACCGGATTCATCGTCATTTGTGATGTCTGGGCCGCCACCTGATTAAAAGGTCATGCAAGACTGTTTGAGCAAATTTAATTTCAAAGTTTGCAGGGGGTTCCCATTTAAAATTGTTTGATGGAGGTAAGTCTTAATATCAAATAATTGAAGAACTCAAAAGAAAATAATGCCAAATTAAAATCGAAAAGAAAATATAACCGACCCTGGCAGTGTTATAAACAACTGTTTTGCAATCAGGAAGTATGCTAATAGACCAAGGAGGTAAATCATATTGCACCCCATTAAATGTCACATTTGCATGAGCGGTCCAGTCAAAATTCCCAAGAAAAGCTGCACATGCTCCTGAGCTCATAAACACAGATGACTGTATAAAAGATGAAACAATCATACTTTAGCCAATACCAACAGGGGAAAAAAACATTACTATCATCATAAAAAATTGAAATGTAATGAGAAATTAATGTTGGTACCTGTAGATTATGGCCTAGTGATGTCACCACAGGATCAGCAGCTGCTACAAGGGCAAGTTCACATTGTTTTACAGCATGGTGCAAATCCTTCAAATGACCCCATTTTGGCTGTCTGAGCAAACCTATTAAAGAGAAACAAATATGAAATATGTAAATAAAAGAACATATAATCATGTAATGGGTCATATTGATGGATGTGCAATACCATATTCATCAATTGGAGCATCATAGTCATAGCTAGTTGCTATAAATGGACCGCCAGATGTCCGATCAAAGTTGGTTCCTCCATGATACTAAACCAATGAAGAAAATAAACCTTTAGTGCTCAAACAAAGTAATATTGATCTTTTTTAGTCAAGGAGATTTCTTTTTCATTTTTACCATGTAGTAGTTAACAAAGGATCCTCCCTTTTGAATAAATGCAGCAACTGCAAATGCTGTATCTTGGGGCGGCCTATGCGGTACTGGCAATCCAAAAGCAGTATACCTAAAATTTAACAAATTAAATATTTGTTAAATTTGCATTTCACATCAGAAGAGAACTTCATGCACAAAATAAAATTGAGAAAGATTTACCAAGCAGTCCAGGCCTCCGTCCATATGAGGGGCTTGTAAGGCTTATTAGGAGAGAACCAATCACAGTAGAACCCATTGCAAGTGTTGATCTGTTTCCAAAAAATTATGAAACAAAAGACCCAATACCAGAGTAGCCCTGAACAACTAAATTTTACATCATTTCAAACAAAAAGAGATTTCCATACCACTGGATCCGGGGCATCATCTTCTTTGCACATAACCCACGGTACACCGGTATTGAGACCAACCGCCATGCTAGCGGCCCAAGAGGCATATGCCTTGGCTGGTGCACCCTGGTCCCACTCTACTGGCCCAAGTTCATTCTCTATCTGTAAAATATCAACAACGTTATCAAACTAATAAATAAAAGCAGACTTTGTATGATAATTTGGTCATTTTGTTCACACTGTTTCAATTGCTTTAATGAAAACTTTACCAAGATAGTACCCATATATAGAAAAATTACTCTTTTATGCTTTTGCCCCTTGGATTCCATCTAGTCTTTCATCATTTCATATGTTGTTTGTGATTAAACTGAATGGATAATTAGATTTAGAAATGAATGTGACCTGTGACATAATTATTGGACCGCCTTGCGACTCGAACAAGTTTTGCGCCTTCATCATATCAACAATTTTTGTGGTGAAGGACTCCATTGCATCCTTTTATTAAGAGGATTTTATGAACTTTAAACTTAAATAAAAATATAAATGGTATGACAAGAACATTCAATAGGTCAGATTCTAAACTGCTGACCTTGAAAGGTTTGTTGTCAGTTCTGAAGGCAATACCAGGTACATATTTAAGCCAAACAGGAAAGCCCCTGAAACAAAAATTTAATTCTTTTTCTTACATAATCAGAAAGCAACCTGAAATTTTAAAATAACTGATCATAATTAATATTTAATACAATGAAAGGAGAAGAATAGCAAAATTTACCCGAAATTCCATTCAGCACAGATATAAGGTCCAATGCGGAGATGTACATACAATCCGGCTTGTTGTACGAGCTTTATAAAGCGTACCAGATCAAATCTGTCTTGGAAATAATACTGCAGAAAAAGCCACAGAAAAAAAAAGATAATTAAACAAGGAACAATAGAACAGCTACTATTCATAGACTTTGAAAACAGCTCGGACATAAATTTCAATACCTGACCAGGAGAAGGTTCATGTCCATTCCAAAAAACATAAGTCTGAATCACATCCAAACCTCCATCTTTCGCCTTTTGTATCAAGTCTGGCCACATCTTTTATCCAGACAATAACACATGCGTCAAACAAAAAACAGCATCAGAATAAAATTATCACAAAAAGAGCAACAAGAAATCAGATCAGAGAAACAATGCTGATACCTCAGGTGTACTTCTGGGGTAGTGAATTGATCCAGAGAACAGAATTCTTCTCTGCCCATTAATCACTACCGCTTTGTGATCATATGTCACTTTTGATGCAACCGTGACAAACTGCAATGCCAACAATGAGGCAGCTAACAAAGTGATCACCATTGTTGGAAGCCTCCTTCCTCTTCCATCGCAACCATGTGCGATGGGTCCATATTCTCTCAAGCCCATAAAAAATCAACAGAAAAAGACACCACCTTTTCCGTCTTTCCTACACCCGGGACTCTTATATGTGCACTCTGCCCACACAAAGCTTCTTCTCTTACGTGTTTCAGCACGCCTCGTCAGTTTCCTCTTTCTTTGAATAAATAGTTCTAATGTGTGGTGCTTTAATTTCGTTGCAAAAATTGTCTTTTGAGTAGTAGTGATACAAATTGCCTTCTTTAAAAAAAAATGATACAGAGACCGTTACTTTTTTTCTTCTTTTTTTAGAGAGAGAGTATCCATGGGTTGGTAGAGACGAGATATGGGAAAGTTGTATATATAGTGCTTAAATTATCCGGTCCAGCGTTGTACTTGGGAGATTCAAAGGTGGTGTTTAGATGAAAAGTTGGCATAAATCTCAGCTGTGTAATATTTGCTGTATGGATTTTACAATAGTACTGAACAATGGATAAGAATTCCAGTAAATTTACTAAATTACACGGTTGCTGAAATGCACCTGACATGAGAAGCGTGGTTTAGAGAGAGTGTGGGTCTGAATTTTGTGTGGGCTTTCTTTCTGTGTGCTGATGTGGAGTGCATTCTTCTAACAATGAATTCCATGCTGATAAGTGATAATTGATTATAGACTGATTTACCGATTTAATCGGGAGATACTTTTCTGTGGGACCCGCCTGCCAATGGCGTATGCATTGCACAGCATTGAATTATTAAACGTGACTCAAAATTTTCCGTTTTTGGGATTTCTTTTCCACAAAATCACCAGAGATTTGAAAAACTATGAAAGATTAGATTAAAACACCTTTCTTTCTTGAATAATCTTAAAAGAAAGTTAGGGAGGAAGTAATACAGATTTTTTAATATAATAATAAGTTAAATTATATTATTAATAATAATAATAGAAATTATTAAATTTTAAAATTAAAAATGACAGTACGCCATTAATATTGGCGTACACATTATGTATCACTGACACTGGCGTCTTCCACTGAGTGCGCCACTAGGAGTGACGCCTTCCCCCTAGTGTCTTTCAAAAGGAAGAGAAAAGATAACACTGGGATCACGTTGGTCTATCATATCTATTGTTCAAAATAATAATTCAGATTCGATAACTATCAGATTCAGATTAAAAACATAATATTTAGGTTCAGGTAAATATCAAATTCAAGTTCCGAGGTAAATACTATATTCAAATTTAAAAATTAAATAATATTCATATTCACGTTGATATATCAGATTTTAGTTTTAGATAAATACCAAATTATAGATTTAGATCAATATCAAATTCTAGTTTTAGATAAATATTAGATTATAGGTTCAAATCAATACTAAATTATAGGTTCATATCATTATCAAAAACTAGGTTCTATTAAATACCAAATTTTAGGTTCTAGATCAATATCAAATTCTAGGTTTAGATCAATATCAAATTCTAGATTAATATTAATACCAAATTCTAGGTTCAGACCAATATCAAAATTTTGATTCAGTTCAATACCAATTATAATTACAATTATAATTAAAAAAAAATTACCTATTTTTCTTTCTTTGTTCCTCTTTCCTTTTTGTTCCTTTTCTTTTTTTTCATTTTCTTTTTTTTTTCCGTGGCAGCCAACTTCTTTGTGTGCGCAGATGGTGTGGCACACTGACTTTATATAGGGGAGGAAGACGTCACTCCCACTGGTGCACCGAAAGGAAAGCGTCACTTCCAGTGGCGCACTCAAGGAAGACATCAATGCCGGTGGCGCATATTGTGTGCTTCAATACTAGTGGCGCACTGCCATTCTTACTTTTAAAATTTGATAATTTCAATTATTATTATTAATAATATGATTTAACTTATTATTATATTAAAAAAATCTGTGAAGAAGTAATTAGGAAAACAAAAAGATAAAAAAAAGATGCAGATTCACTTTCGGAAATTTCTTTCTAATATCATATTTCGTAATTAATTTCATCACCGGTACAAACTTTTTAGAAAAAAAAAGAAATGCGATTATCCCTCTTCAGAGTCCTTGTTTTGTAGTAGGGCTGTTTAAACCAGCGCGGCGAGCCGGAGGCAATACAAACTCGATCCAGTAATTATACGAGCCGAGCAGACTCGAGTCAACAAGACTAATTTGAGCTAGAAGCTTAGCTCAAACTCGGTTCGTGTCTAGCTCGAGTTAGCTCATGAACTCATCGAGTTAGCTCATTTTAATATTTTAATTTGTCAGTTGATTTCAAAACAGAAACTGAAATCAGAATAAATGATAAATTAAAATAAATAACAAATAAATTACATAGCAGATAAATAAATTACATAAAAATAAATATATTATATAACCAAATAAGCTTAAACATTAAAAATTATACTTAAATAGAAGTACGAAATATGACAGGCTCAAATATACGAGCCAATTGACGAGTTGATGAGCAAACCAACTCTAGCTCGTACTTGAGTCAGAAAGTATACGAGACAGTCAGCTTGAGCCAGATTCAGCTCGAGTTATGACAAACTAAAATCCGAATGAATTACGAACGAGCCGCAAGTTATTTGTCCAGTCCTATTTTGTAGTGAGAATTTGAAAAATTGCAAAAGTAGATGAGCCCAATAAGAAGCTCAGATCCAACTTCGGCCCAGATTTCCTTATGTGTTCTGTTGGGCCATAATTTGGTCTTTAAATCGAGAGCCACATTCAATACAAAGATAATAAATGAATTAATTCCATTACAGTTCCACCCTCAGTACTTGATTGTGGGGTCCATCTCGGCAGTCCCCAATCCCCATGCTACCTCTAACGCTTTCTGGTGGGCCCCGCAATCCCATGTGCAAAGTTTTCTTTTTCATAGAAAAAAAAATCTCTATCAGACTGACTATCAGCAGATTTTTTTATTTTATTTTAGTAAATAAAAAAATAGAAAATTGATAAGATTGGGCGGTTTTTGAGCCATACTGGTCCCTGGATCGAGTTTCAAACTTAGTCTCAGTTGATTGGACCGAGTTTCACGTTTGTGTGTATTTGAAAATTACGTAAAACCGAGAAACTTAGTCGAATTTTAAACCGAGTTTCACTCGTCTCGCCGAAGTTTTAAACTCATCTCGCTATTATATAGCACACCCAGCATCTTTCTCCTTCATTTTCTTTCAGCCAATCATTTCTTCTAAATCGCCATTGTTACTGTTACAAGAACTTCCAACTGAAAAATTGTTTTTCGACAGATCCAGAGCCGATCCGTACTCACCACTCTCGTTTCATCAACATTGTAAGTTTTTTTTTTCTATTTGGACTATTAGTTTTTGCTGTAAATTTAAAATTCACTAAAAGTAGTGTTTATTGTTCATACTGTAGAGATGAAAATGTTGTTGATCAATGTGTATCACGGAGGTCAAATCCTGAACACTTCAACCGGCGTGGGTTACAACATTCGTGTCACATACACATTTTCTACCGACAAGACAATCAATCTTCGTGACTTGAAGAGCAGATTCATGTTAGTTTGGAGCTGCTCCCTAGCCAATTCAACATCAGTATTAGTGCACGGATCAACACTGCCCCAGCAGGTTCGGTGGTTTTTTTATAGCTTATTTAGGGTTATTTCTGATAAAATTTGGGAAATGATTAAAATAACAGCTTTCGTATCAATTACCCGGGTATAAAATACTGGAGCTAGTAGTTGAATCTGAACTAATATCCAGTTTTGATTATTATGATCCGACTAGTATTCCTGGAAGTAGTAACCCAGTCACGGCTGAGGAAAGAACCCACTCCTGAGCTCGGGAGCAGCGATCATCCCGTGTTCCGATACAAAATATGGATGCGAATGTGAATGAGGATGAGGAAGAGGAAGAGTGACACCTGGATATCGAGAAGGATGACATCCAGGATGTAATATATATAAATATGGATGACATTGAAGATGCGATAGATGTCGAAGAAATAGTTAAAAAGTGACAAATGTCTGTTTCTTTCATCAATCAGGGAATAAAGCACATGTGTGCATAATTTGCTGATAATATGCCAATGTCATATGCAGACGACCCTTATTTTCACAAACCACCTAGAATTGATGAACAATTTGATGTCGGTCAGCAGTTCAGTACAAAATTAGAGTTGAAATTGAAAATCGCTGATTTTCATGTTCAACGGATTATATAATTGGAGGTAACAAATAGCAGCAAATCAAAATTAGTGATGAAATGTAAAGATTCTAACTGTCCATGTAGGATGTATGTCACACCAAATATAATGAGTATTTGAGAGATCAGAATAAATCTGCTCGAGCACTCTTGTTTTGGCAGTGCTACTAGGGCGGACCACAGTTAGATGATTTCTAAAATGATAACAGATATTATTAAGAATCGGTTGAGAGAGAACTTAGAAATGACAGTTAAAGAAGCAAGGAGTTTGGCTAAATAAAAGTTCCCCACAATACAACCGAGTTATAATAAATTATGGAGAGGAAGGGAACTGACAATTACAAACCTTTTTAGTAGTTGGGATAGGTCATATGAGATGCTTTCATCTCTGCTAACAGCCATATAAAATTCCACATGTGACACGAAATACATCATAGAGACGACGCCCTCAACAAAATTCGGTGTTGAAATTTTCGATCGTGTTGCATGGGCATTTGGTCCGTGCATTGCAGCATAACCTTACTTATGGCCAATCTTAACTATCGACATTGGATTTATCGGGTCAGTATGCCGGTAAACTATTTATGACATGTGGTTATGATGCGGAGCAATAACTACTATCACTTACATTTGTTGTTGTAGCAGGCGAGAAAGTATGACAAATTAGGGTTGGTTCATGCGGTGATTGTGTAAAGAGGTTGTCGGTCTTGGTAAAATTATCATTATCTCAGATCAACACCTAGGTATAAGGGTGGTATTTGAGAGATCGAATTTTAGATGGCAGAAATCAACAGGCGAGACAATTCACCGTTATTGTACTCAACACGTTACACAAAATGTGTATAAGGACTACCATATGAAAAGAATAAATGCTTTTTCAAACAAACTGCAAGACATAAGAAACCATGGAGATGCGAGGAATATATGAAAAAAATTAACCACATTAGACCGGCATCCTATAAGTTCGTCAGAAAAGCAGAAATCATGCAAGAAAATCTTCTAACAGAATAAGTGTTCAATAGAATGACATGAAATAACAAAAACCGCAATAATCAACTCGCCAATTGAGAAAGTGTCAGTCGAGGAATTCCATTATGAGGAGTCTCAATCGATGGGGAATAATGATAAGCAACGGTTCAGAATCACTGAACAACGTGTTCAAAATTGCCAGACAACTTCCGATATGTGATATTGTCGAGAACACGTGGCATAAATATGTTGAGTGGTTTTATAAACATCGAGAAGTTACAGCGGCTTGGGAACCCCAAGGTCTGGTGTTCTCCTAAAAGGTCACCAAACTAATAAAACATCACAGTGATAAGGGAGAACTTACAATATCATACCACTGGATTGGGGTATCAACAATTATGATGTTTACAACAGAAATGGACTTATCGAGACAATAATATTCTATACTTATATAATTTTTATTTAAATTCAAATTTTAAGCAATAATTTTGTTTACCCTTGAAAAACCTCAAGGATAAAGCAACTAAATGATTAAGGATAAATATTAATAATCAGTGATAAATCATAAGAAAGGGGAAAGAAAGACAAGGGAAAGGGACCACCAGCCAGAAGAAGTCACTGCTGAACTCCGGAAAAAGTCCATTAGTCCCACAAGGAAATTTCGGGTAAAAGTTAAGGGTATAAATACCCCACTGTCCCCTGTGTAGTCGGAGTGGATGACACTCAAGAGATTCAGAAGAAAGAGAGATATCTCTTGAAGTGTCATCCATATAATTATTTTTCCTCTGACAAGTGGGACCCGCCTGATAGTCCCACACAAGCAGCTTTCAATAGCTTGAACCTAGCCTATCCACTAAATCTGATCAAGTCGGAACAAGGATTAAGCATTAATCCCATAAGGAAGTTCTAGACAAGAGTCAGAGGGATAAAAGCCCTGCCATCTCTTGTTCATTCGAGGTGAATGACACTCAGGAGATTCGAGAGAAAGAGAAAGATCTCCTGAGGGGTCATCCATCTGTTTATTCTTCACTGACATGTGGGTCCCACACCTCAGTGATAGATATCAAGGAAAGTCAAGATCAAACCCTAAGAAATCAATCCTCAGATCAAACCCTCAGAGCAAACCCTAAGAGCTGAAGTAGTACAATTCCTGTACAACAAGAACTGTGTCAATGCCAAGCCATTATTTTGATACAGCCGATCATAAGAAATTTCAACGTGATTTTGCTTTCAAGGCTGACCAGGTGCCAATGTTGCAAACACCTGATCAAGCCAAGATTTGTGTTAGCTGTTGATAAGTAATCAACTGTTGGCCAAATTACTTTTATAAATATGGATTGAAAGTCAATTTCATAAGACTGATAAGATGCTAATGTTACAAATATTTGATCAAGTCTACATTTGTATCAATTGTTGACATGTAATCAACTATTGATCAAGTCAAACCCTAATGAGGCATCAATACAAGTCTAATTAGTGTTTAATTGGGGGGGGGGGGGGGTTCTGCAAGAGAATTTTATTTGGCAGAGACACTGAGCTACAATTGAAATTTAGAATTTATTCAAAGAGAAAATAGGATTTTCTTGGAAAATATTTTTTTAATGCAAAGAGGCAGGGGAAAAAGTGGAATTAAAAATTACAGGAGTAATCACCATGAATTTAGAAATTTTTGGTGAAAATTTTATGATTTTTGGATAAGTGGAACTATTAAAATAAATTCAAAGAAGACAAAACAGATAAAATGAGTTGATCAAGGGCTAAGATTTGATCAAGACAACTCTTGGTACAATTTGGGGATATAGGCCTCTCTGGGTGCAAACTGGGTACAATAAGTACAAGAGATATAAAACAGAGGAAGAGAGAGGGTGTGCTACGTGGCAACCCCTGATTAGGCCACCTCAGCAAGGCTGCCACGTGACAGCCTCTCATTGGTCCATATCAGCCATGTGGGCCCCACCCTGGCGCAAAAGTATTGACAAGTAGGCCCCACATATGCCACGTGACACCTAGCTATTTGTCCACATCAGCAGCGATGAGTCAATAAACAGAGACACATGGCAACCAACCATTGGCCCATGTCAGCAGCCCATTAACAAAGCATTAGTATTAAAAGAATAACCCTGTACATGTGGCCTTATCGTGTCTTGCCAAGTCAGAGTGATTAACACTAAGTAAATAGTTAATCAACTAATAAATAAACCTGTGAAATCTAACAAGTGAGGCCCTATTGTCGGTTTATGAGTCAGAGGCGCATACCCATTTTGTGAACCAAGCTCACACAAATAAAAGACAAAATTTCAATTGAGGGGAAAATAAGAAAGGCGCACCCGACTCTTGCACATTGTCTCCCTGACGGTAGGTGGGCCCCATCATGCTGCGATTCATGTGCGCCGAGGCCATCTCCCCAGAGGCGCCTTCTTCTTCCTTTCTTCTTCTTCTTCTCTTTCTTCCGCGCGACTGGCTGTGAGGCGCCATGGGTGAACAAGCTAGAAGTAGCAAAATCTTTTGAATTCCTTCAACAGAGAGATGCATAGCATCGATTAAAGCATGGAGAAGATATAAATTTCAGAGATTGCGAAAGGAATAAGGAGAATTGGCTTAGGAGAGTTAGCAAAGTCAAAATTGGGACTGACCTCTACAAGCTTGAAAAGATGAAATTGATTGTGCAGACAACTTTCTCTCACTAAGGCGACACCGTGTAGATGTAAAGGCAACACTTTTTGAAGCTTCGCAATAGTGTTCCACCAAGTCACCAATCGGGTAAAAGACGGTGAACTCAAATTCAACAATGGAGTACAGGGACAATGCAAAAGACAAGCTAGATCAATTACTAGGACTAAGAGAAGACTAAACGAGCTCACAATTGAATGAATTGATGAAAGGATGACAACAATGGTGATTGAGTGAAATCGGGCTCAAATGGAGAAAAAGGCAAATACAAAGTCGTGCATAAGCTTTTATAGGGTCTAAGAGAACTCTCTGACGACTGTCAAGAAGAGAGTAGAGTCCAGTTAGCACAATGGAGTGGAAAAAGAGTAAATAAGAAGACATTTATAACTAACTCCAAACAGCCTAACTGCTGAGAGTTGACTCAATTGGGTGATTAGAAAGCACGAATGCATCCTGACCATTGGTTTAGAATGAAGCAAGGGTTGAGATTGAATCCAAACCGTGATCCAAGCACTAATCCCTCAACCAATCATAATTTGGCAAATCCACACCTCTGGCCTATATAAACCTCGAGACTAAAGAAATAAAGGAGGAGTTGGATCGAGTAATTGAGAGAGAGAATGAAAGATACTAAAGAAAGAGAAAAAGAGAGAATTAAGTGTGTGAAGCAATCTCAAGGTCGAAATTGAGATCAATTGATAGTAGAGCTAGCTTTTCAAGCTCAGTTCTCTCAATTCGATTGAAATTAAGCAATTCTTGTGCATTCTCAGTTGAACAAGGTAGGTGTAAGGTGTAAGTCTCAATTGTTACAATCATGTAAGTCGATTTGATCGTTACTATTGAAATTTTCATTTGAATTCGATTTCTTTGATTTCTTCCTCGATTTTTGCTCTGTGATTTTCAATCTTTTCCTTTACAAGTTCAATTTCTGGTTTTAATCATTGTAATTGCTTGAACAAGATCAGAAAATGGAGTTTAAACATTTAAATTTTGAGTTTGAGTCGACTTTTCCAACTTTTCTTCTCTGTCTATCTTGAGATAAGGGACCTGAGGGTACGAGATTGGTAGTAGGTCTCTTGTAGGCCTCTCATTCTTCATTTAATCAATGGATTAGATAATTGGTAGAAGGAATTTTCATCCTCCCAATTATGTCGATCTAGTAATCATCAAGATTCAAGCTGATATCACTATGTTGAAGCTGAGTTGATGACTTGAACATGGCAATGTAACAGTGTCACATGTGTAAGAGAAGAGACATTGCCAAAATCAAGCACAATTCAAGAGGGATTCAGTTGATTGAATTGAATCACGCGGTACCAGTCTGTACCAAGGTTAATTACTTAAGAAAAATTAAGATTAAAATAAAATTGAAGTGATAGCTCAGTAAAGCATCGATCAACAAAGAATAATCTAAAAGACTTTGCAAGAATCGATCGCCAATTTGATCAGAATAAACGATTGAAGCAGTCGGTACCAAATCGCAAGCTGTACCAAAATGGTACTAAGCTACACAACAATCTGACCGATGGATCTCAGATCAGAAGCTGGGATAATACTCCCCCAAGCAAGGCGATGCTGATGGTGGTGACTGATCATCGATCAGGTACTCCGATCGCCGGAGGTGCAATAATACGAATCTCGGTGAAGAAGTTGACGGAGGAGATGAAGAAGAGCCTCTGCACGATCTTTGATGCACAAGCACAAATCTTAGCATGATTGTGTGAATCTCAAAGAGATCCAACGATTTCTGTGAGTCAACAGTTAAGAGAATAAAGAGGGACATATCTGGGCCGTCCGTCTACTAATAACATATCTCTAAGTAGATCCAACAGCCCAGATAAATCATTGCTAAATTGAAGAAGAGGCCGGCCCAATACAGGATCTAGGCCCAACTCGTCGAAAGAAAAGAGAAAATAAACTGGGCTCAACTGTCGAAATTAAAAGGAGAATAAATCTCGGCCCAATCCAATTAAGCTAAATAGTCAATAGATAACAGAAAATTAAAAATAAAGAGTAAATAAATCATTTGGAGGTCTTTTCAAACTCCAAATTAACTCAAATTTATTTTTAAAAATTATTTATTTTTCATAGTATCTTTCTATGTAAAAATATTTCAGTTTTTAAGAATTTTACTATACATAAACAATTTAAAAGCAAAATGACATTATTTGTTTTTTCTGTTTGACCAAGTTTTGACTTGTTACTTTGGCTATTATAAAAATCCAAAAATTTCAAATAAAATTCTGAATAATAGCCAACTATTTTTCTATTATTTTTGTAAGTAATTTTCTATAAAAATAAAAATAGATTCTCCTTTGTAATTGAGATAATAATAAAGGATATTATCTTATTAATAAAATTCAATAATAATGTAATAATTCTTTTGCATTTTAGAGGTGATTGAATAAGCTCACACAAGGGGTGTAGAGCAATACAGTGATTTTGCATAAGTAATGCAACATTCAGAACAGTCAGTTAATATAGTTAGGACAAGAACATCCCGACGCATGCCAAGAAGACAATTGAGACTGCAACGTCAACACGACGAGTGTGATGACTTCAGAGAAGAACATCATGATGTTTGAAGAAGTAACATCATGGTGCTGAGATTGATGATCCATCGATCATCAATACACTGGCTACCTTCCAAGGCTAGTGGTGCACAGATATGGGATTGATTTGCTCGTAAGCCCATAATCTGATTAGATGAGAAGAGTTAAACTGAACTGTCTAGAAACTCGCTCTCTAATAAGCCTATCTCAATATTAGACCAGCCAAGATCTCTGAGTCTAGTTTTGTGTACAAGTTAACCCTGAATCTATCAATGCACTGGCTACCTCCTAGGGTTAGTAGTGTACAGATGAGGGATGATGAGTATCCCTTACAAAAGGGCATTAGTGTCCTTGTATAAGAATCATTATATGATTCATCAAAGCGTTAAACGCTTTATAAAACGTTAATAACGTTTTGACTGCTCTATGAAAAGTCTATGTGTTCTAAGGAATCGTTATAATGATTCATGAAAACGTTGAACGCTTTACAGAATGTCAACAACGCTTTGACCATTTGACCAACTCTCTAACATGTCTGCTATCCTCCAGAAGTGTTATAACGATTCATTGAATCGTTATACGATTCCTAAAGTGATGAACGATCAATAGAGTTGTGACACACTTTGCTGACTATTGATGAGTCATCACAATATGGCAACTTCTGAACTAGTTTGTCTAGAAGCTCACTCTCTAACAAATCTGTCTCAATATTAGACCACTCAAGAGCTCCGAGTCTAATTTTGAGTACAAGGTAACCCTGAATCTATGAATCGGCTAGGTGCTTGATAAGCCTCATTTATATATTATATTCAATTAGAGTTTTATCTCAAAAACTATGCATTTTATGTTAATTGTTAAGAATTTATTTAGTTTTTATGTCGAGTTCGAGATACTGTTGTATTTCTTATTATTTTGCAGGTCATTGAGTGTAAACAAAGATGTTAACATGAGAAATAATGCTTGAAACGAGATGGGTCGGATTTACACGAAGAAATCAAGTTAAAAGCATTCCCATACAAAAATTGCGGACCGCAATTATCAATTGCGGACCGCAAATGCTCTCTGGTTCGTTCTGGAAAAAAATGCAAAAATTGCGGACCGCAATTTTAAAATGTCGGACCGCAATTTTTGGGCTGGCAGCGCGAATTGGCAGTTTTAAAGCGGTTTTCTCATGGGAATTAATAGATTTTGATACCCCTTCGTCCCAGATATCTCTCAACTGTTTGGAGAGGAGATCCCAAGCAAGAAAGAAGAGGAAGAACACCATGAGAGGGAGAATTTGAAGGAGAACTCAAGAACCGGGCGAGAAATCGTAGATCTTCTTGGTTTATTCTTTTCTTTACTCTTTTCTCATGTTGTACTGTTGTTTAAACATGAATCTTGATACAATCTTTGACATGATTTGTGGCTAGACACCCTTCTAGGGGTCTAGGTGTAAACTCGATAACTCGAATGGTTTAATTTACTCGTTTGTTGATCTTTTAGTTCTTGTTGTTTGTGATTGATATTTTGTCTAAATTGAATGCCTAGTTTAATCAACTGCATGTTATCCTAGAAGTGAAAGCGGAAACCGAAAGGTGGAACTGAATCTTCTGACCCAAAATAGTGATCTAGGTTGTAGGCCAAGTACTTAACCGTGAAACTTATTACCTAAGGGAAAACCGAGGAAACCTTAGAAATTGTGTGAGGTACCGAAAGGCGAAGTACAAAATCTAGGTTATGCCAAAGTGACTCACTGATCTTAATGGGCTTAGACTTGTAAGGTGAAGTACTTAATCGTGAAACCCGAATTGTTTAGGTACGGTATCAAGCCACGAAAGTGTAAATTTGGTACTAAAATCTGAGATTGAATCCCCGACAAACACTAGAACATATTAAAAGATCAAATTGAGTGAATTGACCAAACGAGTGAGAGTGAAGCCGAAAGCCCCTAGAATCCTCAATCTGATAAACTCTCCAGTCGTTGTTGTTAGATTTGTTTACTTTTAGTTTAAAACCAAAACTCACTTTTGATTGTCTAGATTAGTGAAACTTGTTAGAACCGGTAATTCATCCTTGTCCTTGTGGTTCGACACCCCAATTACTACTTGACTAGGCCGTGCGCTTGCGGCTGAAATTAAGTATAAATTAAGGTATTTATTAGCTTAGCAAAATACACATCAAGCTTTTTGGCGCCGTTGCCGGGGACAACGGTGTGAATATTGGTTCAACCTTTAGTAACTGAGACTAGATATTTCTTTTTAATTTTTATTTCTTTTATCTTCTTTTATTTTCTGTGATCTACTCGTTTGATTGCTCTTTCAGGACTCGATCTGGCCGGGCAATCAGGTCTCTTGGTATACGGACGAAGAACCAAGGAGACAACTTCTCTTCTTGAGCAACCGTTTATTCATCTCGCCATCGAAGAAGCAACCTAAATGGCGGAAAATGATGAGAACCGTCCCTTGAAGGACTTTGCTGCCCCAAAGGCAATTGGAATTCAACTAGGCTACACGGTGCCTAATGTAGCAGCAAATAACTTTGAGCTGAAACCCGCTCTCTTGAACATGCTCTCTCAACACATGTTCAACGGTTTAGCCCATGAAGACCCAAACCAACATTTGGCCATGTTTGAAGAACTCTGTAACACGGTTAAAATTAATGGTGTTGAACCTGAGGCCATTAAACTTAGAGCATTTCCTTTTTCTTTAGGAGATAATGCTAGAAATTGGTTAAGGTCATTAGACACCGGTACAATAAGAACATGGGCCCAAATGTCTGATGCTTTCCTTTCTAAGTATTTTCCTCCATCTAAAACTTCTGCCCTTCGTGCTCAAATTACAAATTTCAGGTAAAGAGGAGGAGAATCTCTCAGCGAGGCATGGGATAGATACCAAGAACTGCTGCGTCTTTGTCCGCACCACGGACTCGAGAAGTGATTCATACTTCAGATTTTCTATGAAGGACTCGAGCAGTCCTCTAAACTAACCATTGATGCAGCAGCTGGAGGTAATTTGATGAACATGAGCGCCGGGATGCCTACAAATTGATTGATGAGATGGCATTAGGGCAAAGAACAATGGAGCTCGGTGAGAGGACCCGTTCGAGGTGCACGGGTGTGATTGAGATGGACGTCTCAACCAAATTGGCGGACAATTGGAGGCAATGCAAAAGAGCATAGACCGCTTGACAAACCAAAATATTTCAGCAAGTACATCAATCACCTTCTTGTGCTATTTGTGGTGGAGGCGATCACTTAGCCATAAACGCAAATCGGGGAAGATCTGCGAGGGGGATGCAGAGCAAGTGAATGTACTCGGAACAATTACCGCCGCAAAACAACCCTTACTCTAATTCTTACAACCCGGGATGGAGAAATCACCCAAATTTCTCCTGGAGAAACAACCAAGACGACCAACCCCAAAACCAGAACCAAAGTCCCAATCAGAACCGATCGAATCAGGGATACGGGCAGAGGCAATTTGATCAAGGCGCTCTGCAGAAATCTAATTTGGAACAAATGATGGAAAAAATGATGCAAGAACAAGCGGAGTTCAGACAGGACCAAAAGAGGGTCAACCAATAGGTGGCCGACCAAATTAGAGATCTCAGCATGAAGATTGACCTACTAGGGACTCATGGGAAATTTTTGGAAACGCAAGTGGCGCAACTGACATCGTCGTCTTCACGCCAACATGGTCAGCTACCGCCTAAACCGGATTGCAATCCAAATGCAACTGTTAAGGCCATCACTTTGAGGAGTGGAACTGCATATGATGGACCCAAGGTGCCTCAAGATGCTGGAGTTCATGTGCACCAGAAACAACCCGACTTCCGGCCAAAAAATCATGATGAGATGGAGCAAGAGGCTGACAAGGGAAACACCAATGCGCCAACGCCGAATCAGGTAAAGGGGGACAAACCGAAGTATGTACCCCCACACAGGTTTATCCCTTACCCTCAAAGACTTGCTAATACAAAATTGGATAAGCAATATGCTAGGTTCATTGAATTGCTAAAGAAATTGAATGTCAACATCCCATTCACCGATGTTGTCACTAAAATGCCGACCTATGCAAAGTTTTTGAAAGATATCTTGTCCAATAGGAGGAAATTAGATGATGAAACTACCTTGACTGAAAAAGTGAGCGCAATAGTGATGAATAAGTTACCCCCTAAGTTGCAAGACCCGGGTAGTTTTACCATACCTTGTTCTATAGGTAGCACCAAATTCGACCGTGCTTTGTGTGACCTTGGGGCAAGTGTAAGTCTAATGCCAAAATCTGTTTTTGATAGGATTGGGGTTGGTGAGTTAGTGCCAACAAAAATTTCTTTACAATTGGCGGACGGATCATTAAAATATCCGATGGGACAAGTTGAGGATTTACCGCTTCAAGTGGGGAAATTTTACATTCTCATAGATTTTATCGTAATTGAAATGGATGAGGACCCCAATACACCTTTAATTCTTGGCCGGCCATTCTTGAATACGGCCGGCACCCAAATAGATGTTAGAGGGGGAAAACTCATATTTGAGATCGGAAAAGAAAAAGTCAAATTCGATATGTTTAAACCTTTGAAATACCCCGCTAATGATGGTAATTTTTGCGGGGTGGACAAGATTGATGTGATTGTAAAAGAAGAATTTGAAAAACTATCAGTCAATGATCCGATTGACCGATTGATCACGTATCCCGCCGACAAGGAATTTGAAAGTTTTCTCGAACAAATGGAGTTGGAAATCTCAAAATCAAGAAAAGAGACACGAAACAAAGAGCGCAGAAAAAATTTTCAAAATTGCGGACCGAAGGAAATATTTGCGGACCGCAAAAAGTGCACAAACGGAGGCGAGAAAATTCCAGAGCCAAAATTGCGGTCCGCAATTTTGCCCAGCTATCACATTTTTAACTTCGAAGGTTCGACTCGACCGACCCAAAACCCTCCAATCTCACCCAAGGTCGAGCTACATCCTCTACCATCCACTCTAAGGGTTGAAGTCTTTAATCCACTCGACAAAGGAGAAACATAATGAGATTATGAAGGAAAAATCAAGAAAAACAATGATAAAGCACGATGACTCAGTGAGCACTGGTAGGGCAAAAGATAATGGTTTTCAGACATCGCATAAAAGATTACTGAAGAAATGTGAAACCGACTGGCTGAGTGCTCTCAAAGTGACGAAGAAATGGGTTTGTTGTGGACGAAAAAGACCGAGTGAGGAGGGATTGAGCTACTTTTTCTCCAAATCTCAGCCCCCGCCTAACGATTGAGGCAACCGCCTCAACCCCGCTCGCCTCCATTGTCTTCTTTCATCGTAAGTTCTTTATACCTTTCTTTTTTCTTTCACGCATTGAGGACAATGCTTGATTTAAGTTTGGGGGAGTATTTGGAACTTACTTGTATCTCCATAGCATGTAGTTGTTATTATTGTTGCATTAAGATTGTTGTAAATTTTTTTTATAAATTCAAATTTTAGTGGGTAATTTTGTAAAAAGTTTTGAAAAACCCTAAGGGAAATTTTGGCAAAGGAGTAGTCTTGTTGGAAATTTTGGGAAATTAATTCGGGAATATACAAACTTTTCTAAAATAACATGTGGTGAATGAAAAGGGTTCTTGGGTCCGAAAAATCAGAAAAGAATATGCCCTAGGAAGTTTCTAGAATGATGAGTGTTTAAGAATTGACGTCCTCCCAAAAAATTTTATCAAACCTTGGAAATCCAATTTGTTTGTTTAATTTAAATGAAAAACTTAATTAAGAAAGAGTGCTTATGGCAAGTGTCGACCGGTGTTTCTAAAAAAATCAATCAAAAGGACCTGAAAATCAATATGTAAATCTTTAGAAGGTCCAAATTATCGAGGCACCATGGTTAAGAGTACACATGCCGTGACATTCGCAAACAAATAAAAAGAAAAATTCTGATTCAAATAAGATCAAATTAAGCCTCAAATGTGCTAGGGCGGTATTATGGAACTCGCTAACCCCCAACACGGCACGAGGTAGCCTCATGTGCGCAATTAGGGTTTCTTAATAAAGCTTTGAGCTACACAAAAATAACCCGCGCGAGGTTCAGGATTAACATTGTCATTTTTTTTCTTTTATGAATTTTCTTGGTTTCATTTCATAGTTGAGGTGAAGGAAAAACTTAAGTATTCATCATTTTTGGAAAGATTCTAGGCATTACATAGAAAGTAGGAGTCTGATGTAAAACTCCTCGAGTAAAACACCACATGTGAAGTCGGAAATAACGAACAATTCCCAAAACTTTTCCCAAAACTCCGATTATTGGCCGAACAAATTTGAAAGGATTTGTCTTAGGGTTAGTCACTACTTTTTCAAATAACCCATGACCTTTTGCATGTAAGTTAGATTTTCTTAGAACTTTGCTTAGTTTAGAGATGTACCCTAGGTCTCTGACTGAATCTTGCTTAGGGACAAGCAAGGTTTAAGTTTGGGGGAATTTGATAAGCCTCATTTATATATTATATTCAATTAGGGTTTTATCTCAAAAACTATGCATTTTATGTTAATTGTTAAGAATTTATTTAGTTTTTATGTCGAGTTCGAGATACTGCTGTATTTCTTATTATTTTGCAGGTCATTAAGTGTAAACAAAGATGTTAACATGAGAAATAATGCTTGAAACGAGATGGGTCAGATTTACACGAAGAAATCAAGTTAAAAGCATTCCCATACAAAAATTGCGGACCGCAATTATCAATTGCGGACCGCAAATGCTCTCTGGTTCGTTCTGGAAAAAAATGCAAAAATTGCGGACCGCAATTTTTGGGCTGGCAGCGCGAATTGGCAGTTTTAAAGCGGTTTTCTCATGGGAATTAATAGATTTTGATACCCCTTCGTCCCAGAGATCTCTCAACTGTTTGGAGAGGAGATCCCAAGCAAGAAAGAAGAGGAAGAACACCATGAGAGGGGAAATTTGAAGGAGAACTCAAGAACCGGGCGAGAAATCGTAGATCTTCTTGGTTTATTCTTTTCTTTACTCTTTTCTCATGTTGTACTGTTGTTTAAACATGAATCTTGATACAATCTTTGACATGATTTGTGGCTAGACACCCTTCTAGGGGTCTAGGTGTAAACTCGATAACTCGAATGGTTTAATTTACTCGTTTGTTGATCTTTTAGTTCTTGTTGTTTGTGATTGCTATTTTGTCTAAATTGAATGCCTAGTTTAATCAACTGCATGTTATCCTAGAAGTGAAAGCGGAAACCGAAAGGTGGAACTGAATCTTCTGACCCAAAATAGTGATCTAGGACGTTCGGATAGAATTCTTTATAAAAAGTTACAAATTAAGAATTTTATTCAGGGGCATGGTCCCGTTGTCAATTTGCAATATATATACAGAAGACACTCTTCTTTTCATAACACTGATGGTCACGACATGGAAGTAGGGGTGTGCATTGGTTTAGTTGAAACCGAAATAATTATATGTATCTGAAGTTTTTTTCAGTTTGTCAAATTATGAATCGAATCAAACTTTTAAAAATATCAATCGAATAAACCAAAAAAAAAATCACTTTATTCGGTTAGACTGAAATTATATTATTTAAAGAGGAATAATAATATTAAAAGTTATAACAAAAGATAGAAGAAATAAATAGTTTAAAAGATAAAAGAAATAACTAAATAAAATTTATAGAAAATAAATATATTCGGATTATCTTTTATATAATCCTTATTTATATAAAGTAAAATAAAATTATTTGATAAATTTTGGACTATTCGGTTTATTCGGTTTATCCGATTTAGAAAAATTAAAACCGAACCAAAGAACAAAAATCGAATTAGCTAAAATTTTCAACCGAACTGAAAATTTTAAACCAAAAAAAAAATTTATAATCCTAAATTTAACGGTTCGGTTTAAAATCAATTAAACTGATCCGTTTGCACACCCATATATGGAAGTGATTAAATGGGTTCTGAAAGATTTTGAAGGGGATTCAGGTTTAAAGATAGATTTTACTAAATCAAAAATTATTTCACTTAATTTATCAGCTCAGGAACATGATAATTTTGTATCCATATTAGGTTTTAAAGTTAATTCTCTTCCTATATTACATATCTTGGGTTATAACTTCATTGGACGAAATCAAGTGTTGTTTTAAATTCTACTTCTCTATTTATACTATCTCGGTGCATTAATTGCACCTGCTATCTATACAAGTATCTAGGCTAGACTATCTAATCTTAAATACACGATATTAAATGTCTACCACACATTTGTCATTTCACTACTTCAATCAATTATCTCGACACATTCGGCGAATGTCGAAGTGCTTTTGTCATCATCTCCATAGGATAATCTTGAGTTCCTAATCAAAATGAGTTGTTATGCTCGGGTCCATCTCAAGCTACTTGCTTAGCTCGTGCTTGTTGTTGTTTTTTTGGGTTAGGGGTCATTAAGGTCAAGTTCTCGAGAACTTGGCTCTTCGAAATTGAGACTTGTAGTTTATAACTTTTAATATTCTTTCTTAAACTCAAGTCTCATAAATTTATCATTCTGATCATCTGTTTGTAATTTTTGAACAAAGGTTTCGACGGTGTCTTAGTAAAAATATTTCTATCTTAGTCATTACTTTGCATATGAACCACTAGTACTTTCTCATCTTTTATGTGTTCCTGGATGGAGTGAAATATCACGTCGATGTGTTTGCTCCACTCGTTTGATGTATCGGGTTCTTGTCAACTCGAATCTCGATCGGTTCGAGTTGTGGGCTCTCAATCGGGTCATTACTTTGCATATGAACCACTCATATTTCTCATCATTTATTTGTTTTTCACTGTAAAATAACAGATATAATAGAAGAAAGGTTTCAAATAACAAACAAGCATGGAGAGAAGCTTGCCGGGGTGCCACACAATACTAGTTCTAAAGGGGTTGTGATCATTTCTCATGGTTTCAGGTCTAGCAAGGTACTAAACGAATGGAATTTATTTTTGTCACACTTCAAAATAAATAAAACGGATTAGAGGTGATTAATCCCATCACGTACGCACGACGAGACGTGCGTACGGAAAGTTAAATGAATAAAATAAAATGATCACATAATAAAAAAAATATTGACAATAATAAGTACATGATAATATACAGTCCGTAATCACAAGATGAATACAACGACGTATCGACGGGACTGATTCCATCGGAATAGACAAAAATCGCTCAAATAAACCCAAAAGAAAGAAGGTGCCTAAATTATTTGCTAGTTTAGCTTCACTATTAATAGCTTCTTTTATGTTTACAACATGTGGAGCGCATGGAGTTGTTATTCCAACCAACATTGTGGATTTGTTCTCAGATGTTGATACAAATCAAATAGAGACAGGTCATGACTGATCAGCTTTTGTGTTGTTTTCAGTCATTTTTTATTATGTATCAAATCATATTATACCTTTTTATGGTTAAGACAAGGAGGGTTTTTGGATTATGGCAGAGGGTTGTTTTTGGGCTTTACGAAATGTACGAACCTTTGTTTCTATTAGTTACTAATTGAAGTTGTGATCTATAAGATCATTCTTCTAAAAAAATATATATATGGTAATTTCATAATAAAGCCTAATAACAGGGGGCAAAATGAAATAACACTTCTCAGAAAGAAGCAAACTAGATTGTATTTAGATATTATTTTTATTAACGACATCATTCAAAGTATATATTGAGATAATGACATTTTATAAACATAATTTTGTTGATATGACAAAGTTTAGTTCAGATTTTATTTACAATACATGCATAGAACCTCATAAATACAAAATGTACAATATATATGATCAATAATAAATCATCAAATTAGAAATTTGAATACATGCAATATTGTGATGACGCACAGATGCTATAGGTTCGTATCTTAGTTCGTAAAATTAATAATTATATGAATAATTCTCCAACATTAATAGATATAATTAACATAACCAACAAAAATATTATATTATGTCATGTACAAAGGACATCATTTAGCTGGCAAGATGCGATAAGATGTTCTTGTAAACAACTCTCTTGAAAAATCATGATTCTTATGTATGATTTGCTTTCATAATAAAAATGTTTTGAGTGTAAATATGGAAGTTCTTTCATAATCATAGTGTTTCCCATCTTAGAAACAACTTATGTCATGTCAACATACGAATTAGTAAATTATTCATGATTTTCTTTTCTAACAAATCGACATGTAAGGCTATGCTAATATTTTATTTTAAAATTTATTGAAAACTATGTATTTTGATGAGAATTTCATTGCAAATGTACAAGGAGAATCAAATCCAAAGAGAGTTTTATTATTGACAACACTGCTCTAGAGCAATTATTAAAACATACTCTTCGAATTAACAAGCAAACCCATTATTCAAGTCATTGCAATTTTATTCTTATTATTATTCCAAGGGAGCAAGTACAGCTCATATGACCAAACTTGCTTAGATAGAGCTAGTGAAACTCTAATTCACCACCTGAGTAATGGTAACATCGGAATTTACTTGATATTCTGAATCATACTTGCTAGCCTCCTCTGATGCGCTCCTCTCAGACCTAGGAGCAAACAAAGCCATCTCCTCCCTCCTGCTATTCTTCAGCCTCCTCGCTTGTTCTATCGTTAAGCGGAATGAAGCCCGAAGAACATCCAAAGGCAAGGCCCGGATAATAGAAGCCTTTCCGGTTATTTTGCTCACCATAGCATTAGGGTTAGTCTTGAACGAAACATATTCTAATTGATCTTGGTATGCCCTTTTCAGCACTGCATAATTTTGAGGGATTAACAAAATCTGTCTTTGACGAAGCTGGCCGTCAAACACGGTTCTTCCTTGGTTGTTGACGACTTGAACCCTTCCACTTCCACCGGTCACATACATCAAGCTGTGAGCATTGATGTTCCAATGCGGGGCCAGTACAGAATTCTACAAATACATAAATTAAGTCACTTATTTAATCAATTATATTTGTTCATCAAAATAAAAGAATTAAAGGTTCTTGAAGTTACCCTTCTCAAAACAACTCGATTGGCACTCATTTGAATGATGTTAAGGATGGACAGCTTTTGGTTGTTGAGTATGGTGATCCTTCCACTACGAGGGTTGAATATATCAGCGCGGGATGGATCGTTAATGTTCTCTCTTATCCTCATATTGCAAAAATTCTCATCCAAACCATTAGTGTAATTGCTACTAGACTCTGCGGTGTAGCTTTCCCCGTAGAACTCTTGTTGTTGTTGTTGATGTTGTTGTTGTTGTTGTTGCTCTTGGCTCCAAGAAGGCCTAAGCAGCTGAAGTCCTTGACGCACATGAACGATTTCACCTCGCTCGTCATTTAGACTCTGAAGTCTTTTCACTAGCTCTTGGTTTACTCCAAGAGCCTCTGCCAAAAATCGAGTGTCAAATCCGCTTAAGATATTTCCTGATTGTATCTCTGTTTCGTAGGATTGTCCTCCCCTCTGATGCCTTCCAGCCAGCAAAAACTCCTTATTCAATTCAAAAATTTATATGTATTAATATAAGATTTATTTTACAACATGAAATTCAATCAGGAAATATAAGATTTATTAATATAAGATTTATTTTACAACATGTATTAATATAAGATTTATTTTACAACATGTATTAATATAAGATTTATTTTACAACATGAAATTCATATATTTTTTTCATAATAAATTCAACTTAAGCTGCATCTCATACCCTGCGCCTCGGTTCAAGCTGGTTGGCGTTATTGCTTATGTCGGATACAGTGACAGCAACTGCAGGAACATCACCATCATTGTAGAACCAATGAGTAACACCTGCTGGCAAAGCGACAACGTCTCCCTCACGGACACGCTGAACTTTCTGATGCTCGTCCCTTGGCCTTTGGCCCTGAGCCTCTGTTTCCTGCCTGGACTGTTCAAATTGTTGCTGGAACGATTGGAAACTTTCCGGACATCCGGGATATACAATTCCCATCAGGCACCTTCCTGCGGTGATGATGGACATATATTTTTTGTTATGAAAGTGTGTGTGAACTCGGTAAACAATAGATAAATAAGTGCTATGAATAATTATGTCTAGGATTTCGTATGTAATAAAAGACCTTACCTTGTTTTATGTAGACAAGTGAAGGTGTATTGGAGTAGGCTGGTAAACGAAGGCCTCTCGGATTGATTATGCGGCGTCGAACAGACAGACCGGCACATCGAAGTTGTTCGTTGTTCTCATCGTAGTATTCAGTGATGCCGGCCTCATGTTGCACCCGTCTTGATGGTTCAAGCGCTTCAAGTCTGTCAAATCGACATGCCCTCTGACCATAACCAGGCCCTCGTAAGGTCTGCCATGAGCTCTGGCCAACTGAACTAAATTGAGCTACACATCCATGAAACAAGACCACGAAGCACAGTAAAAAGGAGAGAAAGGTGGTGGAAGTGGTCATATCTAAACTTTCAACACAAGTTTGGTGTCTGAATAATCGAGTGCTTGGTGAGATAAGAGAAGAAATCTGAGTTACTTATAAGTGAGAAAAAGTGCTTTTGTTTGGATGGACATGGAGAGGTTGGTAAGGTAAAGACAAATAACTTTAACAGAAGTATATGGTAAATAGTGACCATTATCAAGAACAACAATACTCGGCGTAGTTTTCTAATGAAAAAACAAAGAAGCATATCGATAATTTGTAATATATACTTCATAATTAATCAAGAGAATTCCACGTGTCCTACTTTTTCTCGGTAATTACGGGAACCACTCGTAGGAAATTAATCAATGCTTTTGAGTAACTTATTGGAAAAGATAATCTCTTTTGGAAATTTGTAAAAGGGTTGGTGATGAATAATACATAAATAAACCTAATGCATACTTGATAACTCGAAGAGATCGTGAGTTTGTACTAAGGATGTAAATAAATAGTAAAATATTTAATTTTATTAAATATTTAATCTATATTTGTATTCGACTGTTTAGCTATTATCCATCAATTTTCGACATTATCAAAAGATATATGATCCAATATTATCTGATTTTTTTCTGAAAATATATCTGAAAAATTCTCATTATATATTTTTTATTAAATTTTTTAGTGTACATTACAAATATAATTAAGTTTATATCTAATGTATCATATTTTTTATAATTCATTGACATTTGAACTACTAATATAATGATAATTGATATTTGTTTTTTTATAATTCATTGACATTGACATTTGATTCTATTAAAAATAGTATGTAATTTTTTTCAATGATATATTTAATATTTGATATATATATATATATATATATATATATATATATATATATATATATAGAGAGAGAGAGAGAGAGAGAGAGAGAGGAGATACCGTGAACTTAAGCTCACGGAGGCCTTCCGTGAGGTTAACTCAAAAAATATATCAAATCATTTCGAAATTTTAATTTATCATTCTCATTAAATTTTTTATATGAAAATCTCATGAGATGCAAAAATTTGTGGTTTTTAATTTTTGAAAATCAGCTCTAAAAATAATAATAATAATATATTCAATACTTGAACATCATTTTAAAAAATTAAAAATCTCAAAACACTCCAAATTTTTGCATCCCACAAGATTTTTATACAAAGAATTTAATGAGAATGATAAATTAAAATTTCGAGATGATTTAATATTTTTTTGAGTTAAGCTCACGGAAGGCCTCCGTGAGTTTAAGCTCACGGTATCTCCACTATATATATATATATATATATATATATATATATCATATCTATATCAGTCCTATATTCAATCTGTATCTAGACATATGTCGAATATTCAATCTGTATTCATATACGAATATTCGTATATGTATTCAAAAAATTATAACGAATGCAGATATTATAAAACTATTATCCGTTTTTATCCGATCTGTTTACACCCATAGTTTGTACCTAGTTAGCTGCACAACTTTCTCATTTGCACAAAAAACCTCCTCTCTAAAGAAGTTGAAAATAACAAAAATTATAGTTGAAAGTGCAATTTCAATGAGTGTCATATGCCGTATGTGTAAAAGATCTGGCAGATTTTTTTTATTTTAGTAAATAAAATAAATAAATATAGCAAACTGATGTAGAATATGTTTGCTATATTTATTTATTTTATTTACTAAAATAAAAAAAATCTGAAGATCTGGAATGAGATCAATGACGCCTCTACCCCACGCACTCAGGTTAATTATTTAATGTTATTATTGCTATTGAAATTGGCGATTCACTGGAATATAATCATGTGACTCCATGCGAATAATCTTGGAAGACCTCCCTGATGGATGTGAAATTTATCATCTCCGCTAGCTATTTTATTTTTGTTCAGAATTTGACATTCAAACCATTGTTCAATGATCAAAAGTTCCTTTTTTTAGGGATCCTTGACAATGGGTTATTTTAATAATTTTGACAATGGACTTTTAAATAAATGGACAAAAAAATCTTAAATAGAATTTTTTTATAGATATGTTATTTTACTTTTAGATTTATAGTATTTCAAATTTCATATAATTTCATTATTATTTGATAGTTCATCAAAGGCTATTAAATTGAAACCGTTGTAAATTATATACAATTTTCATGGTCTTTAATGGACTATCAAACGATAATTAAATTACATAAAATTTAAAACACTATCATTCTATAAGTAAAAAAACATATCTACAAAAAAAATTATTTTAATTTTTTCGATTTATTTAAAAGTTCACTGTCAAGATTGTGAAAATAACCCATTGTCAAGGGATCCCTTCCCATATAAAAAAATTAGCTTCATTGATTCATTATCTCATTGTGCAACATTTTTTCGCGCCTCTCACTGCCCTGAAAAGGAATTGGGCGATGAATTACGGAAGAAGGACACGGAGATCCCTCTAAGTGTGCATTGGGGTATATTTATATGAATTTGGAATGCACATTTAAAGGTTTTAGAGATTGTGGGGTCTTTAAGATTCCAATGGGCGCAAGCCCATATTGTTAATTACCCTGGGCCTTGAACCCGAGGAACCTCTGATTAAGAAAGGAAAAATAAACAGAATAGTTAAGCAATTTTAAGTGGTCGTTGTAAGAAAGGGCGGAGAAGATATGAACTTTTAAAGTAGTCTACACCTTGTGAACCTCAATTAATGGCAGTTCAGACCATGAGTCTCGATTAATGGCAACTCAGACCATGAGCCTCGATTAATGGCAGCTCAGACCATATGAATATCAGTACGCAAGATGTGAAGTTTGAAGCACTATGCCAGCTCAGCATCAAGGACTGGTTATCAGAAAGACGAAGAGGATTTTGATCGTCTTTAACTGATCTTCTAGATCATGAACATGAAGCGTTATGCCAGCTCATGGACCTAGGCATTCAGATATCTCGATGATCCATGTAGAGATATTGAATGGTTCCCAAGATATGAGATATTGAGTTAAGGCTCCTTACCAACTCAAATATCAAGATCAAGGTGAATTTTCCGAGATACAAGATGTGAACGCAAGCGCTCTGCCCGCTCAACATCAAGATTCGGTGAATCAGAAAGACAAGATTTGGCCCTTTTCTTGGTCTTTACTGATCTTCTAGACTATGAATCTGAAGCGTTGTGCCAATTCATAAATCTAGGAATTCAAAGTTTCGATGATCCATATAGAGACTTGAATAATTTTCAAGATACGAGATATTGAGTTAAGCCTCATTACCAACTCAAATATCAAGATCAATAATTGATTTTTTTTTCAGATTGAGATTGATTTATTTTAAATTGATTTTTATTTATTTTAAATTGATTTTTATTTTATTTGATAGAATGATGTATTCATTTTTTTTATTATTTCTTTTTTTTTTTACTTGTGTTTTATTTATTTGATATTTGAATTTTTTTATTTGAGTTTATTTAGATTTGAATGTTGAGTGTTATATTATTTATTTATTTATTTATTTTGATTTTTTAGGTTAAGATTGATTTAATTTTTTTCTTTTATTTGATAAGAAAATTACAATCTTTTATTTTTTTATTAATTTTAATTGTCCTTTCTTTTATTTATTGATATTTGAATTTATTCAATTTTGAAGATTGATAGTTACTTTTCTTTTTATTTTATTTTGATTTTGATTTTTAGTGAAAGTTGATTTAATTTTGAAATTGATTTTTTTTATTTGATTAGAAAGATCAAGTCATTTACTTTTTTATTATTACTTCTTTTACTTTTGTTTTTTTTATATTTAAATTTATTTAATTTTAAATATTTAATTTTTTTTTCTTTTTTTTTATTTTTTTTATTTTTATTTTAGTTGAAGGTTGGTTTAATTTTAAAATTAAATTTTTTTATTTCATTAGAAGGGTAAAGTAAGCCAGCTCTGAATCCGGGCTCCACATGATCATACTCATAAGCCAGCTATGAATCAAAAGAGAATTGATTGAGATAAGACGAGGCTTATCAAAGGGAAATAACCTAAAAAGGTGATAAGGTGTACCTGTGAGAGTAGTCCTAACAGGAGCATGAGAAAACCGGCTGTCTAAACCCTGAAAATCGACAGGCTCTACGGTAATGGCCGGGAAAGGGCTGCGATCACGTGAGACAGTACCGTCCAATAGAGGCTGGCCATCTCGTGGACATGTACTCCGGACGACCACCGGAGGAGTATACGACTGGTAAGAGCGAATGACCTCGTAATACCACTGCTGATAACGCCTCGAGAAGGTAGAAGCCCTAGAAGTGGATACCATCTGATAACGAGTGCCCGTGCCTAGTCGGAAAAGGTGAGTGTAGCACCATCCGATACCCTCCAAATCGGCTGCCAAAGATATAGGGCGGAGAGGCGCTGGAATGTCCTGATCCAAGCCGAACTGATGTGCGCATCGATGCGGCGAATAGGGCTCGATGAACATATAATCGCCCAATCTGAGGGGAAGGAAGCCCTGACGAATACTGATAAGGTACTCCAAGTCGATAGGCCTGGCTCGGATGCTAGAGGGGTCAGAAGAAGGGACCCTACTGTCAATCACCATCCCGTTTCGGCAACCCTAGTCGCCCACGGCCACCGACCTATCTCGAGAGAAACGTAAGTGGTCCCGGCTCCCGAAGAATCTATACCGAGCAGCCCTCCGAGTCAATGAAGCCGGCCGCACCCCGCCCAAGTCACTCAATAAGGGTAGGCGGTCCCCAGCACGTAACCGCCATGCTTTGGGTCATATGAGCCGGACCGACTGCAAATGGAGCCATCCACTAATCAGATGCCATGGAATCAACTCCTGGCACTGTGAAGGACTACGGGATGAAGTCAAACCACGAAGACATCTATAAATGTTGGCCAGTACAGGCACGGCCAAAGAAATCCTGTCGCCACGTGCAATCAAGCTCGCCATGACGAACACCGAAGGCCGAATGGTATATGCGGGAGAGCTAGGCAATATGAAGTAGAAAATCCACCAAGAGATGAAAGCAGTCAAATAAGTCTCCCGATCCACATCATATGAACACAGTACATCCTGAGAAGGGATAGGGCCGTCATGATGAATCTCGAGCCGACCTGTACCAAATGGATCTCTAGTGGAAGCCAAGCCCGTAGGACGAGTATGGACCCGGTCGGTAAAATAGGCGATCCAATGCCTGAATGGGACCCCGGGATGCCCCCTCCGTAGATGATAATAAATCTCATAAGTCCTCTGCAAAGAAGGCGGAAATCGAGTGAAGTCTCCCGAATCAGCAGATGAGACCATGAACTCGTCATAGAAATGGCCAAAGATCGGCAGCCCAGTCAACTGCTGTACCTCCAGGAGGGTCGGAGTCAGCTCCCGGTCATCGATGAACAAAGTATTGGTGGAATAGTTCCACCTCTCACAAAAGGCTCGTAGCCAAGGTGTGTCGATGTGATAATGAAACATCGACAAGAAGACCGAGTCATATATCCCGGCTCGCCTAAGCAGAGTCCCCTCCCGCATGAGCACGTATCGGGTCCACTCTAACTGATAACCATGACACTCTAAGGGAGTGATAAAGGGAGCAGTGGTCCATCTGTGAGCCTCCCCGTCAATAATCTCCTTGCCCAGGAGATGTGTCAAAGGAGCGGTAGAAGCAACGCCTAAGGGCTGAAGGGACATGATGTCATGAGGCTGATCATCTCTAAAGAACAAACCGCCGCCTCGCGGCTAGACAGGAGTCGCTCGGATGGCTGAGACAAGAGGAGTCTAATCACTAGGATCCTCATAAAAAGAATGGTAGTGACTCAAGGGACGACGCGGAATAGCGTCATGAGAAGAAACTACAATACCCGAAGAAGAGAAAATGTCATGAAAAATGAAGAGACAGATGATAAGGAATAATGCACCAAGACAAGCCTTTCGAGTGTTCAAGGCTCGTCTTGGTGGGTGGCTCTTTGTTTACCCTTGAAAAATTCCAAGGATGAGTAGCCGAATAAATGAAAATAAAATCAATTATCAATGGTAAATCATAAGAAGAGAAAAGAAAGAGAAAGGGCAAGAGAGAGGGCCCACTGATCAGAAAAGGTCGCCGCCTAACCCCGAACAAATCGATTAATCCCACAAGGAAATGTCGGGGGTGAGAGACAGGGGATATAAATACTCCACCACCTCCTACTCATTCGAGGTGGTCGACCATCGAGATTTCGCAGAGAGAAAATCTCCCGATGGGTCGCCCATCCGATCACATTTTTCCGACAAGTGGGACCCACATGACAATCACTGCAAGCGGCTTTGACACAAGATGAACCTAGCCTATCCGATGAGTCTAATCAATCCGGAACAAGGGTTAAACATTAATCCCACAAGGAAACCCTAAATGCAGAGCAAGGATATAAATACCCTGTCATCTCCTATTCATTCGAGATGGATGACCCTCAGAGATTCGGAAGAGAGAGATCTCTAGAGGGTCATCCATCTAATCATTTTTCACCGACAAAGGACCCCACCCTCGACTAGAATATCGAGGAGTCGAATTAAACCCTAAGAATCTATCATCAAAGCAAACCCTAAGAACTCAAGCAAGATAATCCCCGTGCAACAAGGAATGGTGTCAATGCCAAGCCGATTCTCGATGCAACTAATCATGAGAAATTTCAAATGTGATTTTGCTTTCAAGGTCGATCCGGTGCCAAAGTCATGAGCAACCACCTAACCATGCTTTGATTTGTGTCAATTACGATAAGTAGTCACTTTTTGACCAAATCACCCTCATGTTAAGGGATTGAAAGTCAATTTCACAAGACTGATCAAAGCAAAGTGGGAGCAACCATCTGATCAAGTCTAGATTTGTATCAATTGTTGACAAGTAATCAACTATTGATCAGATCAAACCCTAATGAATATCAATATAAGTCTGATTGGTATTTAGTTAGGGTGGTTTCTGCAAGAGAGAGATAATTGGCAGAGACACTGAGCTACAAATGAAATCTGGGATTAATTCAGAGGAAAGAACAGGGTTTTATAGACAAAAGAATTTTTAATTCAAAGAGGCAGGGGTAAAAATGGAATTAAAAATTACAGAGATGATCATCATGAATTTAGGGATTTTTGGTGAAAATTTCATAATTTTTGGATAAGTGGAGCTATTAAAATAAATTCAGGGAAGATAAAACAGATTAAAAGGGAAGATCAAGGGCTGAGATTTAATCAAGGCAGCTCTGGGTGCAATCTGGGGATCCCAAACATATACACACAGAATCAGAAGGGAGAGAGAGTGTGACACGTGTCAGCATCTCACTGGGCCACCTCATGCCACGTGTCAGCACCCCATTGGTCCACCTCAGCCAGGTGGGCCCCACCACCATACTGACCTGACATGTGGGCCCCACCAACATGCCACGTGGCAGACCATGACAGGTCCACCTCATTACCCATATGCCACATGGCAGCATGTTAGCAAAACACCTCAGCAGATAATACTAAACCTACTGCCACATGGCTGCATACTATTGGTCCAATTAGGCAATAGAGATCCCACAGGTGACACATGGCACTCAGTAATAGATGCCACCTCAGCATGGATTAAAACTATGGCAGACGATTAATAGAGTGATTAAACAAGTGGCCCTATAGGATCATGCCAGGTCAGATCTATTAGGCCTAAGCAGACCACTAACCAAGTCACAATTAAATATATGGGCCTAGACTCAGTTGCTTACATAAGGGGCCCATGTGTAAGGTTTATGTTAAACCGTGAATTTTAATTAAGAAAATAACGATAATTAGGATAACAATTACATGATCTAACGTAACCTATTAAATTATAAAACTAAGACGTAATAATCTAATTTAATTATTTTATGTTGTGAATTATAATTAAATAAATAGAGATAAATATTAATCACAACTTTATCTAATGATCAAGAAACAAACGCTTAATATGAATTATAACCAAGCATTCAATTTGTTAAACGAATATAATCCGAATACTATTAACGATTTTTAGGTTTGACACAATTTGTGATTTTTTTTAAATAAATGATTTCCATAACCAAATATTCAAAAGTTCTTAATGAAATAACAAAATGAAAAAAAAAAGGGATTACCACACCAATGGCCACAACACCCCGGCCACAGAAAATCCAAATCTTTTTCCCACTTTCTATTTCTCTCTCCCCATTTAATTCTTCTCTCTCCCCGTCCCCTCACCCTCTCTCTGCACTACCCTCTTTTCCCTCTCTCTCTCCTCTCTCCCCAGCGCGAACCCGTCCCCTCACCATTAATCTCCCCGCTCCCGAGGTCTGTTTTCTCCGATTTTCACTCCACCATCACCCGATCTCTCTCTCTTTTGCCCCAGAACCCCTCGATCTCCCGTCTCTCTCTGTCGAGGTTGCGACGACCCCTCTCCCTATCACTCCGCCCTCCTACCAACCCGTACTTGTCGGCTTGGTTGTCGCCTCCTATGACCACTGCTCTCTCTCACCCAGTACCTACTCCACTACCTGTCACCTCCAACCCTTGACCCTTGCGCAGCCCCGCTCCCTCACTTACGTGCCCCGTCGCCCTATATACCGTGCGTGCGCCTTTCTCTCTCCCCCTCTTTGCCACTCTCATGTGTTGAGATTTGAAAAGAAATCCCAAAAGTTTAAACTGATAAGAACAAGGTTCGACCCGAGAGGTTTGCAAGGGGAGAGAGGAGGTGGTGGCCGGATATAAGGGGTGACCTGTGCTTGCCTTGTTCCTTGCTTGCTGATCCGATTTTGTCTCTCCTTTGTTTTACTGGTAAACCCTAGACCCTTGTTCCTGTTGTGCTCTTGCTGGTTTATTGTCTGTTCTGTGGGGTGTTGGTTGCTTGTTGCTCAGGGGCCATCGAGCCCTGTGGTTGCCTTACTCTGTGGGTTGTTTTCTATTTTTCTCTGTTGTTCCAGTTGTTTCTGGCACTGTTCTAAGCTGGTACTGTGTGTAGTTCTGGTTGCTGGTACCAGCTGACCCCTTGTTCTGATCTGTTACACCGCTGCCTTGTTTTTTTGTTCTGGTATGATGGGTTATTGTTGCCTCTGTGTTATTCCTAGTACAACCTGTGCTGGTACCTATTGGCCCCTCTATGTTGTGCTGTCACTTAGCTTGTTTGTTTAGTGTGCTAATACTGGCTTGAATTGTGTTGCTTGTGATTGTTTGTGGGAGTTTGCTGCCTTAGTTGGGTGAATTGCTGGTATTTCTTGTTGATGCTGGTTTGTGCTGCCTTGTTTGTCTATATCACTCTATGAATCGTTTGTGATCGTACTCGCCATCGGTACAAAGACTGGGCCCTATGTTGACCTTCTGTTTGCCTTGTTGTGGTTTGTTTATCAGCCACCTTTATCGATTTTCTTCCTGTTGGTGATTGGGTTGTTGTGGTGATACCTTATTAGGTTGTTTCTTCTGGTACTTACGGCTGGGCCATGATAATTTGGGCCAAAGGAATTATAACAGAATTTAGTTTTGTTACAAGGCCCACAATTTAAAACTTAAATAAATAGTTATTGGGCTAATGAATGAGCAACTTATTAACGATTAGGATTAATGGAATTTATGAAAGGCCCAAATAACTTAAAAGTACTAAGATAATAAAGGGATTAAATTGAAATATGACTAATTAATTGGAAGCCGCCCCGAAAGGTTTGGCGGTATCCATGGATTAATTACGTAAACCTAAAGAAAATCGGGAAATGATTATATTCCCCGATCGCCCCGATTCGGGATATCTGCATTGGCACCAATGATTTGGTAGTCGTAACAGTATGATCCCGAACATTAAAACACCAACACGTTTTGAAATAAATAAAAATGTGTAATTTAAATTTAAATTTATTTTAAATTTAAATTTCTTTCAAATAAGTGTTATTTTATTTTTATTTTTGATTTTTCGTTTTTATTTTAAATTCTAGTTTTCTATAGTATATTTTCTAATTTATGAAAGATAACACTAACCTATGAAATAAAATGTAGTTAAAGAAGATAAAATAAATAATTAAGAATTTTAAAGTAATAAATAAAGTATAAAAATGATTTATCATATAAAAATATATATTAATCAATTTCTCTATCCTAATAATTAAATAACATTAATTAATATCAATATATATAAATACCTATTAATTAAACAATATATATATAAAATGATAATATCTATTAATTTAATCTTTCATTTTTAAATAAGTAAAAGAATATTAGAATAAAATATTGGATATATTATATATTATATATTAATCAATTTCTCTATTTTAAAATTAATTGATGTAAATACTTACATCCATGAACTCGAATTTAAAATAAAGAATGGACGTATAAAAGCGATCACGAACGATAAACACAATTTAACGGATCTCGAATACGGCAACTAAAATTTCCGACACCGCGTAAATGCACTTAAATGTTGCCGAAATTTTCAAGAAAAGACGACAAACCCGAACAAACGCTTAATTAAATTATCAATCCAATTTAAATTATTAATTGTGAAGTAAATCGAGTTAAAACTAATAAACATCTCGATTTAAATTAAAATAGGTGATACGATCGACTCGGATCCTCTCGCGGAGTACGAGGTCGTTCCCGACCCGACGTACGCGGACACCGACCCCGAGGCCGGTGTTCTACCTCCGGAGTAGAGCGACTCCACGATCCTCACCAAAGACTCCTGTGCACGGCTTCCTGGATTTAATTTTCTTTCTTCGTAAATAGGAACCCAAACCGAAAATAAAACCGTTTTAAAAATATATCCGAATCATGTATTTTCCGACCAAAATTTGTAGAGTCTAAATCGACCATTATATGCATCCTAAATTGACCAAAGATATTTGAGACATACCCGCATTTACATGTCATATCATGTCATACCGCACGTAGACAGATAGGGTAGGATCTCGGAATTAGTCCCGAGATAGGATGTATAGATTTAAATAATTCAAGTTGTAGATTATAATTATTAGGAAAATATTATTATTATCACTAATTATTAATTAAGTCGTAGCTTAATCATGCATTAAATGCATGGGAGTGCCGAGAGGCGACGGTAATTCTCACGCCTGAGTTGCCTTGCATAACTGCACCGTCGTGGTTACGTACGGTGACCCATAGGCCCGTGGGACCCACCGGCTCGTATATGCACCGCGCATCCTCGCCTGTCGGGTTATCCACCGATCCCGTCATTTGGCGGTTCTTACCGTGTTCGAGTGTTTTCTTTGATCTTTACTATATTTTATTATTATTCTTTATATGATTAAATTTTCAATCCAAATTTAAGTGATTTAGGATACCGTGTACTTCAAGATTTAGTGTGGGCGCCATATCCGAGACCGGAATCTATTTCGTGATACTATATTATTATATTTACCCGCGTATTTAGGATCCTAATATTGTCCGGCGGCTTTCTCCTTCGTCCCTTAGTTGGTACAGAGAAAGCCTCGGATGCGGTCCGCCGACCTTAGCGGGTACAAGGTGGCTCCCATTTGTTTATATTTCGCTTTGATACTTTTACGGATGCGGTCCTCTCGACCCTTGGTTGGTCCAAAGTGTAGGCTCCCATTTGTTTCCATTTTGTTAATTCACGGTAGTTATCTCCTTTTTACGATATGGCAACCGAAGACATATTATATCCATTTGTTTATATTTTTGAAAGGTGAATTACCGTATTCAAGACTGCAGTACGTGCTTTATAGCCGTTCACTCTCCTAGGGCGTTATCGCCCGGAGCCCGAATTGTCGTTTGTGCGCGCGTTGTCGCCGCACAAACATAAAGTCCTAAGTTAGTAAGTCGGGCCCCGGTAGTGCCCGCTAGTGCAAGGCCCGAGTTAGTAAGTCGGGCCCCGGTAGTGCCCGCCGGGATGAGTCCGGTAAATTTACAATCTGGGTATTTATTACGGTGTTTGACTCTCGTATCTTATACTTTATATTATATTATTATTTCCACGTAATTTTCTATTTCTAGTTTCTTTACCATATCATATCATATCATGTAGGTCAATGTGCATAATAATATTATTATATTTACTCATCAATGTTATATTGCATTTCAAACATCGATCGGCTGTTTGGGTCCAAATAGGAAAGAAGATTAAATCTTAAGGCCGGATCTAACCGTACCGAGTAATTTATAAAATTACTCACGTTTCCACGGTGGACGTGGGATCCGGTATTTTCGTGTACGGGATTTTTGGCTAGAGTGAGGGCTGTGGACAAATCCCCGCGCGATGACAGTGGATGCTTCGCCGCAATGGCATGTGAGCCGGGTAGTCGGCTAGGATCCATCGGGTTTTTGAGTCTTATTTCTTTCTTTTCGGGTTTTTATTTTGAGAGATTGTCGCCCATTCCGATGGAGCTAGCCCCCGCCTATGTAGGCGTTGTATTCTCTTTGTTCATTCTGGACTGTATGGTCATGTACTCTTATTATTATTATTTTGTTTATTCTGTGATTGCCTTATTTTATTCATTTAGCCTTCCGTACGCACGTCTCGTCGTGCGTACGTGGCGGGATTATGCACCCCTAATCCGTTTTATTTATTTTGGGGTGTGACAAACATCCAAGATTCCCGAGATAGTGAATAAAATAAACAAAATGATAATATATATACTCGACCTAGGTTGTGAGGGTAGGTCTAGGAAAAAGGAGGATGCGTTGCGCGACTATACGGCCGTGACTTCGCTAACTCTCGCGGATCCCACCGCCGAAAGTGAGTAAGTATGAATTTTAAATATGTCATAAGCAAAACCCTACGAGAGACTTACATGTATTATTTCTTTCCTTTCTCGCATTTTTGTGTTCATTCTATCTACCATGGTGCACTCATCTTCTGGTGACGACCCTCGAGACCTCGCACCCGTGCACACAGTGCCCGTTTAGGGCTACCTCCACCAGACCCACGCCCCTCACGCCCACGTACGAGTGAGGGTCATGTGGCCCACGATACCGCCGCCCACGCACCGCCCGCACGCCTCGGATGAGCGGTTACCCCGTCTCCATTGTCTCCCCGGACCCACACGCGCAGCGGCTCGCGCACCCCGTCACCCGTGGATCCGCGCGCCCTCGCGCCCCGCCGCGCCCTATTGTATTCACCCCCGGATCGACCCGCCCGGCTCATGCGTGCTTTCTTTTCTCGGGCCGGCGCGCTTTACCTCTCGGCGAGCGCCATGCGACGGACGGCACAGATCCATTTGTCTCTCGCGTTACGGAGTTTGAGCGCCATCATACACCCCGCATGATGGTAGCGGCGGTTACGACGCCGCCGAGGAGTGACTTGCGAACGGTGCAGTCACTTTTCGTCTCTCGCGTACTCCCGAGGCCTACATGGCCGAGCTAGCGACCACCCTATTGGATCGCGACGCTCGCCACCGGTGGACCTCCCGGAGCCTCGCTTGAGGGTGGAGTTCGAGCCATGTCGTGGGAGCGTTTCTCCGACATATTTAGGGCTCGCTTCATGGGAGAGCACCGCTTATCCGTGCTCCGATACACAGTTCGAGACGCCGACACGGGTTCTCGGACGCTCGTCGCATGGAGAGTTATTCATTCGACTCTCTCGTTACGCACCCGAGCTAGTCGCGGATCCATCCGCGACGCCGAGCCCGATTTATTCGAGGACTTCACCGGCTCTCCGCTAGTGTCCTCGACATTTACCCCGGTACTTCGGTGGAGTTTCGATGGATAAGGCCGAGTACCAGAGAGCCTTATTGGGCGCGGCCGCGCCCGCAACATCCGACCCCGTTTCGAGGGAGCCTCCACCTCGCTCCCTCCGCCACGACCCCCGCACCCGTACCACCCCGCGTACCCCCGTTGCACCCACAGAGATATCACCCGTACCCTCGTAGGTCCCACCGTCACACCCCGTAAATAATAAATCGGATTAGGGGTGTTAATCCCGCCACGTACGCACGACGAGACGTGCGTACGAAAGGCTAAATGAATAAAATAATATAAATCTCGAATAAACAAAACAATAATAAATATAAATACATGACCATACAAATCCGTAATGAACAAAGAGTATACAACGCCTACATAGGCGGGGCTAGCTCCATCGGAATGGGCAGCAAATCTCTCAAATAAAAACCCAAAAGAAAGAAGTAAAACTCGAAACCCGATAGATCCTAATCCACTACCCGGCTCACGTGCACATGCAGCGAAGCATCTCTGTCATCGCGCAGGACTGTCCCTAGCACTCGCTTCAAGAAAATCCCGAACCTGAAAATACCTGGATCCCACAACCACCGTGGAAACGTGAGTAATTTTAAAAATTACTCGGTACGGATTTAGATCCAGCCTTAAGATTTGATCTTCTTTCCTAGACTGGACCCAACACCGATACTGATATTTTAAATGCAACAATTATCTATTTAAATAGTAAAATTATAGTTTATGTCTCTTAAACAATCCGCTATGATACAATGACATGCAATGACAGATAAACACAAATTATAAAAATCTTGGAAAATAATATAATATATAATAAATATATATATATAAGATACGAGATTTAAAGCACCCGTATATATATAACCCAGTTGCAGATCATCAGTCCATCCACAAGCGGGCACGTGGTCGGGCCCTGGACTTGTGACTTACCTAAGCGGGCACGTATTCGGGCCCAACTTACAAACTTAGGATTTTCGAGTAAGCGGGCGCCAATGCCCTGAATACCCTGGGAAAATTCGGCCTCCCGAGCGATAACGCCCTAGGAGAGTGACGGCTAAAAGCACGTACTCGGTATTCTGAATCTGATGATCCACCTCACAAAATAATAATAATATAATAACACAAAATGGATTAAGAAGTTATGTTTTCAGTTGCCATATCGTCAAAGGAGATAACTACCCAGAAATAACAAATCGGAAACTAATACAAATGGGAGCCTACACCTGTACCAACTAAGGGCCGTAGGACCGCATCCCGAAAATAATGACAAAATGAAATATAATACGAGATGGGAGCCTACACTGTACCAACCTGGGGCCAGAGGTCCGCATCCCAAAGGGGAGCCTACACTGTACCAACCAGGGGCCAGAGGACCGCATCCCGAGAAATGACAAAATGACGAGATAATACAAATGGGAGCCTACACTGTACCCACTAAGGGCCAGAGGACCGCATCCCGAGAAATAACAAAATAGGGTAGAATCCAGACTCGGATATGGACGCCCACACTAAACACTGAAAGACATGGTATCCTAATCGCTCAAATTTGGATTAAAAATCTTAATCATATTAAGAATATTAAAAGTATAATATTGATCAAAAATTAAACACTCTAGCACGGCCGAACCCGCCAAATGACGGGGTCGGTGGATAACCGACAAGCAAAGGTGCGCAGTGTATATACAGACCAAAGGAATATAATCCGTTGGTCTGGTTATACAAGGCAACCTCAGACTGAGATCACCCGGCCCGCCTCTCGGCACTTTCCCATGCATTTTGCATGATTAATTTCCTAACTTAATTTATAATTAATGATATTAATAATATTAATCTACTAATTATATTCTACAACTTTATTTATTTAACTCCAACATAATCCTATCTCGGGACTATTTCCCGAGTCCTACTCCTATCCTGTCTACGTGCATCATGATATGATATGGCATGCGAATGCGGGTAGGCCCCAAAAAATGCTTTGGTCGATTCACAGAATGCATATGACAGTTCAAAATTTGGTCTCTAATCAATTTTGGTCAAAAACACCGAAATTCAGATTTATTTTTAAAAACATTTTATTTTTCGGTTTGGGTTCCTATTTCTGAAGAAAGGAAATCAAATCCCAGGAATCCGTACCTGAGAATGATTGATCAGGTCGGTAGCGTCAAATTGCTTAGTCTTCGTGACGCTCACGATCTCGTCAGATGAGCCGTTTCATCTCGAGTGTATTCGTTTGTCAGTTCATCAAGATACTTTTTGAAAACCTATGAAGTCGAAATAAATTAATTTGCGAGTATCCTATTAACGTTGGGTCTGGTTAGGTCAGGGTATACCGGACTCAAAGGCGGGAGTATTATTATTTGAAAATTATAATCATATTATGTTTATTTTGATAAATATAATTAACTAAATTTTATTTAGATTTATTAAGTTATCTTAATGTTATCCCTTAATTAATTTAATTATAATTAGGATAATTAATTATTTAGACATAGAGAAATTGATTAATATATATAATATTATATAATTAATATTATTCTTATTAAAAATAGAGAAATTGATTAATATATATTTTATGTTATAAATTATTATCATACCTCAATTATTACTTTAAAATTCCTAATTATTTATATCATACTCTTTAATTATATTTTATTTCATATATTTATATTATTTTCATCAATTAGAAAATATACTACATAAAACTAGAATTTAAATTAAAATAAAAACTAAATGAAAGTAATTAAATTCAATTAAACTTAATTTTAAATTAAACGTTTTTATTTATTTAAACGTGTTGGTGTTTTAATGTTCGGGATCATACGCTGACTACCAAATCGTTGGTGCCAATGCACCGATATCCCGAAATCGGGGGCAATCAGGGAATATAATCATTTCCCGATTCTTAAGGTTTACATATTAGTCCATGGACACCGCCAAACCTTTAGGCGACTTCCAATTAATCAATCACATTTTAATTGTTGGTCACATTTTTATTTTAGAACTTTTAACATTATTGGGCCTTAATTAAATATTACTAATACTAATTAAGGTTTTATGTTATTTTAAGTTTCTTTTATCGGCCCAATGGGTATGGATTTATTTATCTTGTTACTAACTTGGGCCCAATGTTATTTTTCATTTCCAATCGAAAGCCCAACTTTCCATTAATTTCCTTATGTCTCCATTAGGTCAAAATCGCACAAGTAACACATAACAACCAAAGACATTATCGAGATCTCACAAACCAACTCAGCCAGGGTTAAATAAAGCCACAATTGAAACCTAAGGCAACCTCTTATACAAACCGAATGGCACCAGTAAATCAGGAGGCAACCAACATGGGTGATACCAGTATTCTAGTAAAGGACCACAATGAAATTCAAGAAATCAAGAGCAACTCGTATAATAACCAACATTTGCCAAACCCACAAACTCACAATACCAGATTAACCAATCATGAGCAAACCATCTCATGAAATGGGGTCGATAAGCCAAACAGAGACCGAAAACCGTGTCGGCGGTGCAAATAACTAGCAAAGCAAGCAATCTCTCAATCAAGCCAAAGACAGACATGAATTTTAGCGACATAACGGGTCAAAGAGTTTTAGTCAAGTGATAGTATCACCCTTATTTACCGAACCAGCCCCAACAACCCCAACCAGCAAAGAGGAAAAAGGGCAATAAGCAAATCAGGGACCTGCCAACACACATTGAGACCAACTTATAAACCAGAACAGCAACATGGATCAGCTCCACTCCTGCGTCACTGGTACCGAGAGGTACCAGTGTACCAGGACCAGTGCATTTACCAAATAATCCAACAAGCAATTTGGGCAACAACATTACCCAACTGCGAAATCGATCAAGAATCACATACAACCCAAAGAACACGAAAGGAAACAGTTCACGTTGTGTCTACTGCGAATGAGATAGAGGATAACAAAGAAGCACAAACCGTAAATCGATGAAGAAGTAACGAAGGAATCAAAGCCACGTGGCTATGGCCTCACTTCATCGGTACCAAATTGGTACCAGGTGTACCAAAGCGCAAAGTAGACAAGGTACAAATAGTGACATATCAAGCAACAATGGCAAAAGACAAGGCAACGGACAAATCGCACAAGCAAGACAAAGCAAGGCACGAGCTCGGCCGCGCACACGCCCACACAAATGGGTCGAGAGATAAAGAGAGATAATACCCGGTTTGTTCAAGGCGACAAACAAAGGGAAAGAAAGTGTGGTCGGTCTCGGTTCGGCCAAGAAAAGAAGAGGTAGCAAGAGGGGCACTAAGTGCGAGCAAAGACCGGGGGCGAGGTTGTGCCCTTTGAGGAGAAGGATTGTTGACGGCGAGGGCTCTTAGAGATCTTTCGCACGGGTCGATTACCACCCGCAATCGCATAGATCGGATCCGAGAGGGAAGATCTAAAACGGGACAAAAAGAGAAAATGAGGTGAAGAGGGAATGGTGCTCTGTGTAAAAGGGAGAGGAAAAGGCGAAATCGCCATAGGAGAGGAGATTTGCGAGAGGAAAGAGAGGGGCGGAGAGGGTGAGGCGTCGTCGCCCAGATGCGACAGGGGAGAGGGGAAAAAAAAGAGTGGGTCGGGTAAAAGAGAGAGATTTAATTGAGACGGGATAGGTTTTGGGGGAGAGGAAACCGAGAGAGAGATAGGGACACAATAAATGAAGAGAGAGAAAAATGTGCTAAGGATTTTCTGTGGCGCACCAACATAGCAATTGGTGTGGTGTGGCCATGGTGTGGTGGGTTATTCTCTGAGAGAAATTAAAGTCTTAAGATACGATAATTCCTTTTTGGATTAAATTCATATTATTGTTCCCATTTGGTTAATATCATTATATTATTTCATTTTATTCATTCGTTTATGCATATATATATATATAATTACTTTCCCTTAATTTTGAACTAAATAATATGTTAATTTACATTATTTTAATTGTGATCATCATCTAAATTAATTATTATTAATGCTAAATTAAAATTCACGGTTTAACATTTCTTCCCCCCTTAAATGAAGTTTCGTCCTCGAAACGAAAGTGTAAATAAGAATGATTGTACTTTATTCATATACAATTGATTATATTTTATTTCCTATATCATTTACCATCATATTTGACTCGGTACTTAAGGAACCTAACCAAGTGATCATGCCTAATCCATTCGTATTAAAATATATTTGAGTTTATTTATTTTGATGAAATGCTAATTAAGTGTGGAAGTTTGGTTTTATTCTGATTATGTTATTTATTCTGAATGATTATATTATTGATTTGTTAGTTGTACTTAGTATGTTCTTATTAATCTCATTATATTTATAGATTTTATTGTATTATGATATACTATTAAGCATATAGTTATAGCTCCAAATAAAAATCTCATATTACATTTTATAATCGTACACTATTAAAAATATTTGTAGCTTACTTATCGTTAATATAATTCAAAATAATATACATCTATGTCCATTTAAGTCTAAAGATTTTATCAAAATATGTTATTATTTATTTATTAGATATTATGACCATTACTTATTATATATATACATATCTTTTATATATAGATATTAATTTTAATTTATATATATATATATATATTTTTTTATTTTATTTAGGAGTTAAGTTATTTAAATTATAATCGGCCAAGTTGGTTTCAATTTTTTTTTTGTTTTTTTTTTTAACAATGCGGAAGCAAACATCAAAGATAATTACCCAGAAGTTTTTAAATATAATTACCAAGGACAACTAAGGATATCATTGAGGATGAAAAATCGATGATACGATATCTGTCGAAGGGTCGAATTACGGTCCAAATGAAAATTCGAGCACAATGCTGATAGCACTTTTATAGAAAACAAATGCGGTTAAATGGAGGTTCGAGTAATCCACTTGAAGCAGGAGTGAAACTAATTTGACATGATTGATCGATTGGTTGATTAGGTATCGACGAATAGCAATAGTTGCTAAGAAAATATATCAGCGTTCTAAAATCTAAAATCAATTATGTTGGTATCAATTCAATTTGGACCGAACTGACTGGACAATTTAGCGGAAGCACAGAAGATTTTCATTAATGAATTTTAATCTAGACTAAATTATACAAGATCAAGTAAAGCTATTTCTATTAGCTAAATTCTCAAAGGATCATATGATGAAAATTAATGAAGAAGATTATAATAGCGTCCGAGTTGAATATGAAGATCATCTATGAAGAAGTTTACAATTACTAATTACAGTCAGTGATCCAAGGTTCAAATGCCGTAGCTAAGACCAAGGATTAAATCAACTGAACAATTACCATTAACTGATGTCTGGAGATCCATTCCATTGAAATTATGAGAGACTAACATAGATAACAGAACTACGTGAGCTAAAACGTGAGGATTTACTTTAGAGAAATACATAGCCCTTAGTATTATTATTATACTTCGATTCAAAATTTTAATTTCTTATTAGTTATATTACTATTTAAAATTACCAATTTCTTAGAGACTCGTTCCATTGAGGTTACGAGAGAATAACACCGATAGATGAACTATCAAGGTTTAAATACGAGGAATAACTTTTAACGAATTATGTAGTCGTTATTGTTAATATGCTCCTATTAATTTTTTTTGTGTTCTTATTAGTTGCAAATCTTATTATTAAGTATATATTTAATTATGTTATCATTTTGTCATAATATTAGGTCCGTGCGAAAATATATAAATCTAACAGAATATAAAGGCAATTTCCAAATTTCAATTTCTACCTTATTAATCTTTTTGTAAATGTGTTTATAAATTTTAAATTTTCTCAGGTTCAAGTAGTGGGATCCCTAAGGACAGCGAAACGACGCACACTAGCGTGTAACGCTTGCCCCGTCTTCTTCCTAGACATACCCCTCACAGATCTATGTCAAGTACATATTATTATTTTATTTATTTATTCATCTTCTCGGGATTCTTAGAGGTTACCCTAGCATGGTTTATATGAAATCGGATTATAAAATCCATGCTCTGATACCACCGAAGGATGTCACACCCCAGAAATAATAAATCGGATTAGGGGTGTTAATCCCGCCACGTACGCACGACGAGACGTGCGTACGAAAGGCTAAATGAATAAAATAATATAAATCTCGAATAAACAAAACAATAATAAATATAAATACATGACCATACAAATTCGTAATGAACAAAGAGTATACAACGCCTACATAGGCGGGGGCTAGCTCCATCGGAATGGGCGCAAATCTCTCAAATAAAAACCCAAAAGAAAGAAGTAAAACTCGAAACCCGATAGATCCTAATCCACTACCCGCTCACGTGCACATGCAAATAAGCATCTCTCGTCATCGCGCAGATCGTCCCTAGCACTCGCTTCAAGAAAATCCCGAACCCGAAAATACCCGGATCCCAAACCACCGTGGAAACGTGAGTAATTTTAAAAATTACTCAAGACGGATTTAGATCCACCTTTTAAGATTTGATCTTCTTTCCTAGACCGGACCCAACACCGATACCGATATTTTAAATGCAACAATTATCTATTTAAATAGTAAAATTATAGTTTATGTCTCTTAAACAATCCGCTATGATACAATGACATGCAATGACGATAAACACAAATTATAAAAATCATGGAAAATAATATAATATATAATAAATATATATATATAAGATACGAGATTTAAAGCACCCGTATATATATAACCCAAGCTTGCGATCATCGATCCATCCACAAGCGGCACGTGGTCGGCCCCGGACTTGTGACTTACCTAAGCGGCACGTATTCGGCCCAACTTACAAACTTAGGATTTTCGAGTAAGCGGCGCCAATGCCCCGAATACCCCGGGAAAATTCGCCTCCCGAGCGATAACGCCCTAGGAGAGTGACGGCTAAAAGCACGTACTCGTATTCGAATCCGATGATCCACCTCACAAAATAATAATAATATAATAACACAAAATGGATTAAGAAGTTATGTTTTCGCTTGCCATATCGTCAAAGGAGATAACTACCCAGAAATAACAAATCGGAAACTAATACAAATGGGAGCCTACACTCGTACCAACTAAGGGCCGAGGACCGCATCCCGAAAATAATGACAAAATGAAATATAATACGATATGGGAGCCTACACTCGTACCAACCTGGGGCCAGAGGTCCGCATCCCAAAGGGGAGCCTACACTGTACCAACCAGGGGCCAGAGGACCGCATCCCGAGAAATGACAAAATGACAGATAATACAAATGGGAGCCTACACTGTACCCACTAAGGGCCAGAGGACCGCATCCCGAGAAATAACAAAATAGGGTAGAATCCGCACTTGATATGGACGCCCACACTAAACACTGAAAGACATGGTATCCTAATCGCTCAAATTTGGATTAAAAATCTTAATCATATTAAGAATATTAAAAGTATAATATTGATCAAAAATTAAACACTCTAGCACGGCCGAACCCGCCAAATGACGGGGTCGGTGGATAACCGACAAGCAAAGGTGCGCAGTGTATATACGTGCACCAAAGGAATATAATCCGTTGGTCCGGTTATACAAGGCAACCTCGACCGAGATCACCCGCCCGCCTCTCAAGACTTTCCCATGCATTTTGCATGATTAATTTCCTAACTTAATTTATAATTAATGATATTAATAATATTAATCTACTAATTATATTCTACAACTTTATTTATTTAACTCCAACATAATCCTATCTCGGACTATTTCCCGAGTCCTACTCCTATCCCGTCTACGTGCATCATGATATGATATGGCATGCGAATGCGGTAGGCCCCAAAAATGCTGGTCAGTTACCGAATGCATATGACAGTTCAAAATTTGGTCTCTAATCAATTTTGGTCAAAAACACCGAAATTCAGATTTATTTTTAAAAACATTTTATTTTTCGGTTTGGGTTCCTATTTCTGAAGAAAGGAAATCAAATCCCAGGAATCCGTACCTGAGAATGATTGATCAGGTCGGTAGCGTCAAATTGCTTAGTCTTCGTGACGCTCACGATCTCGTCAGATGAGCCGTTTCATCTCGAGTGTATTCGTTTGTCAGTTCATCAAGATACTTTTTGAAAACCTATGAAGTCAGAAATAAATTAATTTGCGAGTATCCTATTAACGTTGGGTCTGGTTAGGTCAGGGTATACCGGACTCAAAGGCGGGAGTATTATTATTTGAAAATTATAATCATATTATGTTTATTTTGATAAATATAATTAACTAAATTTTATTTAGATTTATTAAGTTATCTTAATGTTATCCCTTAATTAATTTAATTATAATTAGGATAATTAATTATTTAGACATAGAGAAATTGATTAATATATATAATATTATATAATTAATATTATTCTTATTAAAAATAGAGAAATTGATTAATATATATTTTATGTTATAAATTATTATCATACCTCAATTATTACTTTAAAATTCCTAATTATTTATATCATACTCTTTAATTATATTTTATTTCATATATTTATATTATTTTCATCAATTAGAAAATATACTACATAAAACTAGAATTTAAATTAAAATAAAAACTAAATGAAAGTAATTAAATTCAATTAAACTTAATTTTAAATTAAACGTTTTTATTTATTTAAACGTGTTGGTGTTTTAATGTTCGGGATCATACGCTGACTACCAAATCGTTGGTGCCAATGCACCGATATCCCGAAATCGGGGGCAGTCAGGGAATATAATCATTTCCCGATTCTTAAGGTTTACATATTAGTCCATGGACACCGCCAAACCTTTCGGGGCGGCTTCCAATTAATCAATCACATTTTAATTGTTGGTCACATTTTTATTTTAGAACTTTTAACATTATTGGGCCTTAATTAAATATTACTAATACTAATTAAGGTTTTATGTTATTTTAAGTTTCTTTTATCGGCCCAATGGGTATGGATTTATTTATCTTGTTACTAACTTGGGCCCAATGTTATTTTTCATTTCCAATCGAAAGCCCAACTTTCCATTAATTTCCTTATGTCTCCATTAGGTCAAAATCGCACAAGTAACACATAACAACCAAAGACATTATCAGATCTCACAAACCAACTCAGCCAGGGTTAAATAAAGCCACAATTGAAACCTAAGGCAACCTCTTATACAAACCGAATGGCACCAAGAATCAAATCGGCAACCAACATGGGTGATACCAAGATTCTAGTAAAGGACCACAATGAAATTCAGTAAATCAGCAGCAACTCAGATAACAGAACCAACATTTGCCAAACCCACAGCTCACAATACCAGATTAACCAATCATGAGCAAACCATCTCATGAAATGGGGTCAGATAAGCCAAACAGAGACCAGAAACCGTGTCAGCAGTGCAAATAACTAGCAAAGCAAGCAATCTCTCAATCAAGCCAAAGACAGATGGAATTTTAGCGACATAACAAAGGTCAAAGAGTTTTAGTCAAGTGATAGTATCACCCTTATTTACCGAACCACCCCAACAACCCCAACCAAAGAAAGAGGAAAAAGGGCAATAAGCAAATCGGGGACCCGCCAACACACATTGAGACCAACTTATAAACCGTAATCAAAGAACATGGATCACTCCACTCTCGTCACCGGTACCGAGAGGTACCAAAGTGTACCAGACCAAGCATTTACCAAATAATCCAACAAGCAATTTGGGCAACAACATTACCCAACTCACGAAATCGATCAAGAATCACATACAACCCAAAGAACACGTAAAGGAAACAGTTCACGTTGTGTCTACCGTAATGAGATAGAGGATAACAAAGAAGCACAAACCGTAAATCGACAAGTAAGTAACGAAGGAATCAAAGCCACGTGGCTATGGCCTCACTTCACTGGTACCAAATTGGTACCAGTGTACCAAAGCGCAAAGTAGACAAGGTACAAATAGTGACATATCAAGCAACAATGGCAAAAGACAAGGCAACAGACAAATCGCACAAGCAAGACAAAGCAAGGCACGAGCTCAGCTCGCACACGGCCCACACAGCCGGTCAGAGATAAAGAGAGATAATACCCGGTTTGTTCAAGGCAGCACAAAGGGGAAAGAAAGTGTGGTCAGTCTCAGTTCGGCCAGTAAAAGAAGAGGTAGCAAGAGGGGCACTAAGTGCGAGCAGCACCGGGGGGCGAGGTTGTGCCCTTTGAGGGAGAAGGATTGTTGACGGCGAGGGCTCTTAGAGATGCTGCACGGGTCAGATTACCACCCGCAATCGCATAGATCGGATCCGAGAGGGAAGATCTAAAACGGGACAAAAAGAGAAAATGAGGTGAAGAGGGAATGGTGCTCTGTGTAAAAGGGAGAGGAAAAGGCGAAATCGCCATAGGAGAGGAGATTTGCGAGAGGAAAGAGAGGGGCGGAGAGGGTGAGGCGTCGTCGCCCAGATGCGACAGGGGAGAGGGGAAAAAAAAGAGTGGGTCGGGTAAAAGAGAGAGAGATTTAATTGAGACGGGATAGGTTTTGGGGGAGAGGAAACCGAGAGAGAGATAGGGACACAATAAATGAAGAGAGAGAAAAATGTGCTAAGGATTTTCTGTGGCGCACCAACATAGCAATTGGTGTGGTGTGGCCATGGTGTGGTGGGTTATTCTCTCGAGAGAAATTAAAGTCTTAAGATACGATAATTCCTTTTTGGATTAAATTCATATTATTGTTCCCATTTGGTTAATATCATTATATTATTTCATTTTATTCATTCGTTTATGCATATATATATATATAATTACTTTCCCTTAATTTTGAACTAAATAATATGTTAATTTACATTATTTTAATTGTGATCATCATCTAAATTAATTATTATTAATGCTAAATTAAAATTCACGGTTTAACACCAGCAGTACCCGCCGAGACCCCAGCATGCTCCGCCGAGACCTCGCCCCGGACTATGCCATTCGTGCCAGCAGCCGGGACACTGGGCACCCGACTGCCCATTCAGAGGTTCCCGACCGACCCCGGGAGCCACATCGGGGCCTCCTCGACCAGCAGGAGGACGTGGAGCATCTACCCCGCCTCGAGGCGGAGGACGAGGACAGACGGCTCGCCCTATTGCTCGGGTTCATGCTGTTGTTGCTGACGAGACCGCACCAGAGGTGGATGTGGAGCAGCCGTGTTATGAGGATCCCGTCGATGCCGAGCTCATTGCAGGTATGGTGTACATCTCTCCGGCCACGTACTCGCTTTTGTACTTATAGATACGGGGGCTAGTCATTCATTCGTTTCATCACTATTTATCGCGTCACGCGAGTGGCCTACCGAGATTAGGACGCGAGCCATGGAGGTACAGACGCCACTCGGGAGGACCATTATCGTCGACCGGGTCTGTCGCGGACGTTTGGTTAGGATTGCGGGTAGGGACCTAGTAGTAGACCTTACCGTCCTCGACATGCGAGACTTCGACGTACTTCTAGGACTCGATTGGTTGACGCGACATCGCGCCGTAGTCGACCGTGAGCGACGCAACAGGTGTGAGGTTCGGTGACGAGACGTCGAGCCTTTTTATTTCCGAGGGAAGCGACCGTGTACGAGAGTGCCAATTATATCCGCCCTTCGTGCAAAGCATCTCATGTCGGCGGGATGCGAGTATTACTGGCGTACATTGCGCTTACGGACGCCAAGGAGGTGGATATATCGACCGTTCCCGTTGCGAGAGAGTATCCCGACGTCTTTCCGGACGAGCTACCGCTTACCGCCGCCACGTGACGTAGAGTTCGCATCGAGCTTCGCCGGCACGACGCCGTCGCACGCGCCCGTACTTACGATGGCCCCGCGAGCTACGGGAGTTGAAGATTCAGTTGGAGGAGTTATTGGAGAAGGGATTTATACGCCCGAGTACCTCCCCTCGGGGTGCTCCGGTCCCCGTTCGTCCGCAAGAAGGACGACACCCTACGTCCGTGCATAGACTATAGGGAGCTCAACAAGGTCACAGTGCCCACTGTGTCCGATACCTCGTATCGATGACTGTTTGATCGCCACGGGGTTCACGGTATTTTCCAAGATCGATCTACGATCCGGATACCATCACCGACCATTAGGGCCGGTGACGTCCCGAAGACTGCTTTCCGTACGCGATACGGTCACTACGAGTTTTTAGTTATGTCATTTGGTTTGACGAACGCCCCCGCGTATTTCATGAGCCTTATGCATAGGGTGTTCTCAGACTATCTAGACCAGTTCGTAGTAGTCTTTATTGACGATATACTCGTCTATTCGCGTAGTCGGGACGAGCACGCGCGCCATCCGAGACCGACTCGCGGCGGTTGAGAGAGCATAAGCTATATGCCAAGCTCTCGAAGTGCGAGTTTTGGCTCGAGCGGTCGATTCCTTGGACACATTATATCTAGGGATGGACTTGCGGTGGACCCGCGAAGATTTCGGCGATCACGAGTGGAGACCCCTACGACTCGGCCGAGGTGCGTAGTTTCTTAGGACTCGGGGTACTATCGGCGATTCGTAGAGGATTCTCCGTACTCGCCGCACCATTGACCCAATTGTTGCGAAGGGAGTCAAGTTTGAGTGGACTCCCGAGCGACGAGAGCTTCGAGGAGCTCAAGAGACGTCTCGTCTCTCGCGCCCATTCTAGCCATGTCGGTGCCCGACACACGAGTATTCGGCCTATACCGATGCATCCCGCTTGGACTTGGGTGTGTCTTGATGCGGGAGGGCACGTCATTGCCTACGCATCACGACACTTAAGACCCATGAGAGGAACTATCCGACTCATGATTTGGAGTTGGCCGCCGTGATCTTCGCATTGAAGATTTGGCGTCATTACCTCTATGGAGCGAAGTGCAAGATCTTCACGATCATAAGAGCCTTAAGTATGTTTTCACGCGAAGGAGCTCAACTTGAGGCGGGCGGTGGTGGAGTTGATGAAGGATTACGAGCCGGAGATCCTTTATCACCCCTAAGCAAGGCCAATTTAGTGGCTGACGCCTTGAGTCGCAAGAGTAGCGCGGACCTTGCGACTCTGATCACCGAGCAGCACCAGTTGATTGAGGACATGCGACGACTGGATCTCGTCATGACTGTCGCGGACGCACCATCCACCTCTACCCCGATCGATGTCGCCACGGCAGCGCCATTGTCCATCCGGCCCACGTTACGAGACGAGATACGACTCGCACAGCCTTCCGATCCACTTTTGGCGAAGTACATCGCTAGTGTACCTCAGGGCGCCGCGCCGTGTTTCCATATAGCTGACGATGGAGCTCTTCTATTTGACGATCGCTTGTGCGTACCCAAGGACCCGGATCTCAAGGGCAAGATCTTGACAGAGGCCCACGATTCAGGATACGCTTGTTTACCCTTGAAAGATATCAAGGATGAATAGATGAATAAATGAAAATAAAGTTAGTGATTAATGATAAATCATGAGAAAGAGGGAAGAAGAGAAAGCAATGAAAGATGGCCCACTAATCAGGAGAGGTCGCTGCCTAACCCCGGAACAAGTTCATTAATCCCACAATGAAATATTAGGGTGAAAGACGAGGATATAAATACCCCACCACCTCCTACTCATTCGAGGTGGCTGACCCTCGGGAGATTTAGGAGAGAGAAAATCTCCTGATGGGTCAGCCATTTGATTACATTCTCTCGACAAGTGGGACCCACTGGCGAGTCCCTTGTAGATGAATCTAACAATATAGCCTATCGATGAGTCATTCATGTGACCATTTTCACCGACAAAGGACCCCACACCTCGGTGACCTATTATAGAGTCGAAATTGAACCCTAAAAATCTGCCTTTGGAGCTAACCCTAGAAAGGAGCTGAAGCAAGATAATCCCTATGCTACATGAAATGATGTCAATGCCAAGCTAGCATTTTGATGCAACTAGTCATGAGAAATTCCAAATGTGATTTTGCTTTCAAGGTGACTGGTGCCAAAGCAACAGTGAGCAACCACCTAACTATGCTTTGATTTGTGTCAATTCATCGATAAGTAGTCGGTTCTTTGACCAAGTCACCCTTATGTTAAGGGATTGAAAGTCAATTTCACAAGACTGATCAAAAAAAGTCGGGAGCAACCACTGATCAAGTCTAGATTTGTATTAATTGGCGATGATAAGTAGTCAGCATTTGATCAAATCAAGCCCTAATGAATATCAATATAAGTCTAATTGGTATTTAGTTAGGGTGGTTTCTGCAAGAGGGAGATAATTGGCAGAGACATTGAGCTACAATTGAGATCAGGGATTAATTCATAAGGAATAATAGGGTTTTATGGATAAAAGAATTTTTAATTCAGAGAGGCAAGGGCAAAAATGGAAATAAAAATTACAGGGATGATCATCATGATTTTAGGGATTTTTGGTGAAATTTTCATGATTTTTGGATAAGTGGAGCTATTAAAATAAATTCAGGGAAAATAAAGGCAGAATAAATGAATTAATCAAAGGCTGAGATTTGATCAGAGCAGTTCTGGGTGCAAGTTGGGGATAACAGCAGCTCTGGGTACAAACTGGGTGCAGGAAACACAGAAGGAATAAAATAAGAGAAGAGAGGGGTGTGCCACGTGGCGCCCTCTCATCGGGCCATGTCGCCAGTGGGCCCCCCGTATGAGTCACTGACATGTGGGCCCCACCTTAGTGCCACGTGGCAGACAACCAGTGGGCCACCTCACCACCCCAGTGCCACATGGCTCTACACAACAGGGCCACTTCACCCTCCCAGTGCCACATGGCAACACCATGGCATCACACCTCAACACTCTAGTGCCATATGGCAGCTAACCATTGGCGCCACGTCACAGGGGACTAAGCCACATGGCACTACACTACAGAGCCACCTCAGCATGCTATAACAGATGATTAATGGATTGATTAAACAAGTGGACCTATCAGAGTGTGCCAAGTCAGATTGATTAAATTTAAGCAGGGAGTTAATCAATCCACAGCTGGACTAATGGGCCGAGATTCATATACTTACATGTGGGGCCCATTTGTCAGGTTTATGAATGTATAGCTCACACAGGCAATCATGCACCAAGCTTATGCACAGATCTAATCAGAGATTTAAATCAAAAGAAAGGAATGATGTGCACCTGGCTCACTTGTATTGCGCCTCTGACTGTGGGTCCCACATAGTTGTGGACTCTGTGCGCCAAGCGCGCCTCCTTCTTTCTCTTCTCCTTCTCCCCTCCCTCTCTTCTTTCTTCTTCTCGACGAGGCAGAAGGCGCCATTAGAGGGGATCAAGCTCTCCGAAGCTCACAACTCCAATTCCTTTCACCTAGAACTAGCCTATGCATGGGAGAGTATGTGCAATTGATCAGAATTGAAAAACAACAAATGAATAAGGTGATTGAGAGAGATGAATACCTCGGGCAATTGATGAAGCACTTCAATTCCTACTTCAAAATCATAAATTGATGATGCAAACCTTCTCCACTCACTTAGGCGACACTGTGTATGAAGAAAGGAGCAGCAATTAGGGGATGAATTGAAGTAATTGAGAAGAAGTGGTGAAGTCGGGCAAATGGGGAAAATTTGAAACCTTGCACTATTAGCTCGAATTATCAATGCCGGGCGCTTTCCTATGCTTACACGATGTCGTTTAGATGATGGAGATTATCAATTGGATGGTGGAGATATGCTTTTGGCCAAGAGGTGGAATCGGGTGATGAAGCTTTAAGCTCAAGGAAAATAACAATGGCAGAGGGTAGAAGGGTATCCCAGATGCATTAGAGTGAGTATATATAGTATGTTTAGATGCTCTAGAAGGTTCTAGCAACAGATAGGAGGTGAGTCAAACATAGTCAACGGTGAAAGGCTTAAGCTTTGGATTCTTTGAATAGGGGCCCACATCGCAATGTAATGGATAACAGAATCAAAAGACCATGTTCATGAGCCAAGAGAGTCCAATTGCTGGTATATGAGTGGTGTATAGCTCTAATCCCTTTGGTACACCCTTTAATTGCTATATAAACCCCTAATCCATGGAAATTAAGGACAACACGCAAGACAGAGAAGAAACAAAAGAAAAGTGATATACTTGTAGAGCTCGAGAGAGAGAAAGAGCAAGTTAGAAGCAAGAGATAAGAAGAAAGGTGGTGAAATCGATTGATCTCGCTTTAACTTGAGAACTCGATTCATTTTACTCCAATTGCTTGTCCGTAGGTGAGTTCTAAACCCTATTCTCTGTTGATTATGAGTTAACAAGCTCAATTCTTGAAGATCAAAGACTCGAATGTGATTGTGATTGATTATCGATATGGCATTGTATCTTGTTCTTGAATTTCGCTTATTTTCCATTCAATATTCTTTGATTTTCATCTCTCTCTCATGTAATACAAGTTTGTAAAGCATGAATCTTTCATTTCCTTTAGTGAATTTTGTTTAAAGATCAATGAATGAGATCGTTAAATCGATTGATCTCGCTTCAACTTGAGAACTCGGTAATGATTGAATTCATCGATCAATTCTTGATTCTTGAGTTGAAATTATCCTAATCTTTGTTAATATGATATATATCGAGTCCATAGAATCATTTAGAGTCGATTGATCTCAAATAAAAGCTTGAGAACTCGACTAATTTGAAGTCCATTCAACTGTTATCGCGTTTCGTGTATACAATTGCGTCTCGATTGAAAATTAAAAGGAATTATAAGCATAATCAAGAATATTTCAGCCTAAGCACATGTTACAAGGAATGTTAAGCATGCTAATATCAATGTCAACTGATGAGTGATAGGAATTCGGGATGAATCGCAATAGATATCCACCGATTTCATTGCATTCCGGTGATCATCTCCAATAGTTGAGTCATAGATCGATTTGAATCATTCCAATTATGTTAGAAAGCAATTACATGTATATACGATGCTAATTGAGTAATTAATTGATGGAAAACACGATCAATTGCTTTGAATTTAGAGAATGTGACACTCGGTCCGATCGGTACCAAATTGATTCATCCTAGGTATGGGTATACAATACGATTCACCGTATAGATTGTCGATCGGGCACCGCAGAATGATTCCTCATGACAAGGCGACGCTAGGGCAGTCGCCTGATCGGAGGAAGATGGCCGCAATCGCCGACGATGTTGTTAACGTGAATCTTGAAGGAGCTGTTGACTGGAGAGTCAGATAATCGCAGCGGCACGGATATTAAAGCAAGCACGTGAATCTTGAAGAGATCGAGCGTTTGAAATAAAAGCACTGTTTTAAATAAAGATGCAGAATGAATCTGGGCCTTACATCTTATGGGATTTAATCTTGGAGCGAATCCGGCGGCCCAAATAAGAAATAAAGTTATATAAAAGATATACACTGATCTTGATACAGATCTAAAGGCCCAGATTGAGCCTATTAATTAAATAATAACAGAATAGTGATAATATAGAATAAATAAATGATTTGAAAATACTCCTGAACTCCAAATTGATTCAAATTTGTTTCTAAAATTTTCTTATTTTTCATACTATTTTTCTATACAATAATATTCCAGTTTTAAAAATATAACCATGGTAAAACAATTTAAAAGCAAAAGACATTACCTATATTGATATGTTTGACCTAGCTTTGACTTGTCATTTTAAAAACTATAAAAATTCCAAAAATACAAATAAAAATCATAAATAATAACTAGATATATTTTAGTGATTTTTCAAGTGATTTTCCATGAAATAATAATGGTGATAGTAATATACCATAATAAATAATGAGATTAGTTATATTCTTTGACAAATAAGAAATATGAATAACAATAAATATTATATTTATATTTTCTGTAAAAATAATAAAAAAAATAAATAACACAAAATATATAGAAAAATATACTACCATGGTAATAAATAGAAAAATGCATTTTCTTTTATAATAAAGAATGATAATATAGCTTTATAATATGAATTGTATTTCTTTTGTTATTTCTATACAAATATACAATAAAAATACTTTTTGATGAATAAAATGCAATAAAAATAATAGTTGTAATAAGAACATAATGAATTTCATCTCTTATGGCTATTTTCAACTAATAATAAAAATCTTATACTTTTCTATAGATGATAAATAGAAATATTAAAAATAGATATAATGAATAAGTATAATAAATAGAATAGAATATTAATAATGATTTCTTTTTAGCTATCATGGATTTTAAAAAAAATAAAAAAAATAATAAAGAAATAATAATAATAAAAATAATATAGCTAGCCCTCTTTCGATTTTGTAAATAATTTTTACATAATGAATAGTGTTTCAACATAATAAAATATAATAATAAAATTCTATTACTTTAGCTATTTTAAAAAAATAATAATAATAATACAAATAAAAAAATCATAGCCATTTTATTTTGTAAGTGATTTTCTACAAAATAAATAGAGTTTAGAAATAATAAAAATAAAAATTCTACTATTTTAGCTTATTATAAACATCCCAAAAATATAAATAAAATTCTAGTTAATAGCTAACCCCTTTTTCCTATTATTTTGTAAATAATATTTTCTACATAGATAAATAGAGTTTAAAAATAAAAATAATAATAATAACAATAATAATAAAATATAATAATATTAATAATAATAGTGAATAAATTCATTTTCATAATAAAAATAATAATGGAAAGTATTATGTAATAGGCTTTTTACATTTTGAAGATGAATAAAAATGCTCACACAAGGAATGTAGAGCCACATAAGAATATTTGCACACATGATATGACATTTAGAACGATTAGTCAAGACGAGAACATCTTGACGGAGGATGAATAAAGTTGCAACGACAACACGAAGAGATGCGTTGAGACAGGAACATCTTGACGTAGGATGATAAAGGCTTCGATAGCAATATGAAAAAGATATGTCAAGACAAGAACATCTTGACGTAGAATGATGAAGGCTTTGATAGCAACATGAGAAGATATGTCGAGACAAGAACATCTCGACACTTGATGAAGAATAATAAGACACGTTGAGACAAGAACATCTTGGCGTAGAATGACTAAGGCTTTGATAGCAACATGAGGGAATATGTCGAGACAGGAACATCTTGACGTTTGATGAAGAATAACCAGAGCTACGATATTAACATGGAGATATATGTCAACTCTGAAGAAGAAGAACATTACGATGTCCTAGATAGGTGACATCTTAATGACTCATTGCCATGAGCAAGTAACTCATGATTGAATACGCTCACACAAGGGGTGTAGGGCAACATAGTAATTTTGCACAAGTAATGCAACATGTAGAATGATTAGTCGAGACAAGAACATCTTGACGCTCGCTGAAGAATGACCAAAGCTACGACATCAGCATGGAGAGATATGTCGACTTTGAAGAAGAAGAACATTATGATGTCCGAGAGAAGCGACATCTTAAGGACTCGGTGTCATGAACAAGTAATTCATGACCATTTGAGCTAGCAAGACTGAACTCATCCGTCGATAAGTTCGTCTCCTGGCTCATCTCCCGAGACCGTGAGATTGAATCGTTCTGTAGTAGATTCATCCACAAAACGATGAATGTGAACCGTTACGTAGGTAGGTTCCTTCACTAACACATGCCTCAATGTTGAACTCGGCTCGCGCTTCGGGTTTGACATTGTGCGTAAATCTGTGTTTCCTAGGTTTATGAATCGGCTTAGTGCTTCGAATTCATGATCTAGAAGATCGGTGAGAAGAAACACGTGGGCCATATCCACCCTTCTCCCCGATTCACCAACCTCAAGATCAACCGCTCGGCGCTTCGAGTTGTATTTTGTGTGATTGGTTGTTGACTAGTAAAGATTGAACCGATCTGTTTGTAGGTTTATCTTCTAGATCAACGGAGGTCGAGTCGTTACGTATGTAGACTCACCTCAAGCCCCTCTCGAAGAGATTAACTGGTTTGTAGGTAAGGCTACATCTCGAGGTGGCATAGACTGAACCAATCTGTTTGTAGGTTCGTCTTCCATAGGACAAAACCGATCTGTTTGTAGGTTTGTCTTCCATAGATTGAACCGATCTGTTTGTAGGTTCGTCTTCTATAGGGTTAAATAAAGATTGAACCGTCTGTTTGTAGGTTCGTCTTCCATGGACCCCTTTTTATGAACTTAGACGACCACTTGACCATCTTTTAACTATACTATTTGCTTCTCTCTTTCAAAGATCCAGAGGTGCCTCGAGGTTAGTAGCCCGGGGTAATTAACGGTGGGGGCTTGCGCCCATCGGAATCTACAAGAACTCACAATCACTAAAAACCCCCTGAATGTGCATCCAAATATCTCTAAACGGCAGAATCGGCCGACACCCAGCAGATGCACGCTCGGGAGGGATCTCCATGTCCTTCTTCCGCAAAACCCATCGCCCAGCGGCGGTGCGGCGGCGCGCGAAAAAGGGTCGCACAGGATCTGGCACGCCCGGTGGGACCTAGATTCTCCTCTTATCTTTGAAAGAGAGAGGCAAATAGAATAGTTAAGAGATACAAGTGGTTTTCTATGCGCTAAAAATGACTAATGATTTTCAAGTATTTTTGTTTTTGCAGGAAATGGCATTCTTTGGAAACTTCAACCTTGCTCCTACACTGTCACTCCCGCAAAGAGCCCGGAGGGCAAATTGTTCATGTTCTTCGGGACCATCCCGCAAGAACTTACCATTTATGGCCCAGCTCCAGTGGCCGCCTTCACTCCCGCAACCGTCCAGATCTCCATTCCGGACGAGGAGGAAGAATCGATCACCCTGACTCCCAAAGGGATCTCAAACAACGTAATGGCCTCTCCTACTACCTCCCCAAAGAGGAGAAGGCGACCGTCTAAGAAGACAGCCCCGACGGCCGCAGCCCAAACTATCCGCAACTCTCAAGCGTCCAGGAAGAGGGCCCTGGATGCATACCAGAACCAGCTGGTGGCTAGGCCAGCCATCCCGGTCTCTAACAAATTCACAGCCCTTCGAATAGTGGCCAAGAATTCGGCCACAGGCCAACTCCGCCAGGCATGGGAGGTGCCTAAGCCCACACCTCGCCCAACTCAAAGGCCTCGGCGCGCCGGGGACAAGTCTCAAGCCCTGCAGAGGCCATCTATAAGGCTCACAGGGCCCTCAAACAGAGGAAGAGCGTGAGAAACGCTAGGTCGAGACAATACGTCTCCCGCTCCGGTCAATCTCAAGACATGGCTCGGCCGCAAGCCATTGTCTCCACTCCGCACCCGAAGAGGTTCACATCAAAGGCAACACCTAGCACCCAGCAGGTGTGGGTCCCGAAGGGTTCCCAGCCAACAAAGCCCCAATCTCAAGCCCAGCCCAGCAAGGCCGGCAAGTCTAACGCTCCGTCCGAGAGCGTATTCAGCCGCCTAGGTCAGAAGAGTGTATTCAGCCGATTAGGCTCGAGAATACCACTCAATAACCTGAAAATAACTGCCCCTGACCAAACAAAGAAGAAGAGAAGAACCGCTCGCTATGAAGAGCACTTCTCGATCAACACCATCGAAGATAAGCTACGATGCGATCCGGACAACGATCTTGAGGTGAATATGACCCAGATGACCGATCTCCGCCTAATCAAGCTCACGTCACCAATACCAATAAGAATAATGGTAGAAAAGGAGACCACCCAAGAGAGTCAACCCCGAGGGCAATAGCGAGAGAAGGGGAAGACCACAACGAAAACCCTGATTTCTTCGATAATGAAGATGACGTTGAAACACGTCCGAAGTGCCTATCGATGAAATTGAAATATTAAAAGGCCACATCGAGGCACGGGACGAAGAGCTGATTAGGCAACGGGAGCTAATCGCTACCATGTTGAAACAAAATGAAGAACTGATTAAGGCGGTCAAGTCATTGCAAGAATCACAAGACACCAATTTCAAAGCTGGTAGCTCCCGTCAAGAAGGGGTCCACAGTACCAAAAGCAATCATAAGGGAAAACAACCCGTCAATTCTAAACCCCATCCACATAGAACCATAGAAGTGGAGGCTGAACCAACGGGAATATCCCGGAAAGAGATTCAAGCCATGATTGCCCAGCAAATGCAAATAGCTGGAGGTGGATACGCTATCCCTCCTGTCAAAAACTGTGGACATCCATACCCTACCATATACGACTTGGAAGAATATCCTAAAGGGTATGTGATTCCCCGTTTTAGGACCTTCTCAGGGGAAGGCAATAAAGATCTAAACCCCGAGCAACACCTGGCCCACTTTGTAGCCTCGTGCGGTAACACGGGTGGCAATGATGCACTGTTGTTAAGACAATTCCCTCAAAGCCTGGTGGGAACCGCTTTCCAATGGTATTATTCATTAGAAAACAACAGCATCAGGACCTGGGACGAGATGGCAGACTCGTTCAGGGCGCGATTTGTTATGGTATCTGACAAAATAAACATAGCTGATCTGGCAAGCACTAAACCCAAGAAAGGGGAGTCAATGACGGACTTTATCAATAGATGGCGGAACCTCGGCATTAAATGCGACCGCACGTTAACCGAAGATGAGGCCGTCAACCTAATCATGAAAAACATTGACGGGTGGATGGGCATGCTTCTTGGTGTGACAAAGGTCAACACATTCAAAGACTTGCTCGGATCGGTATCCAATATGGAAAGAATGTCACCACATACGAGTGTAGAACTTCATGAATAATAGGCGCAACGAGGAGCCCGAGCTGAAACCAAAGTGGCATTCACCTCGCTAAAAGATAAGATGGTCGCTAACGCGATACTCGGAGCGGCGGCGTGCACAAAATGGCAACAATTATAACAAGGGACCCGGGCCCAATCCGGGAGGAGTTCACGGAGTTTTGAGTCTCTCAAACAAAAGAAATCTAAACCGTACTCCTTCGGGAGAGATAAAGTTGCCCAAATCTTCGAGAGGGCCGAAGAACGGTCTAACCTGCTACCGATGAACGCCGGAAGATGCCGATAAATCGGACGAACCCAACTTCTGCCCATACCACAGAGTACTAGGGCACTCAATTGAAGATTGCTGGGTCTTCAAAGATTGGGTCGAGAAGGCATATAAAAACGATGAAATTACTTTACCTAAAGGGTTCTTGCAAAGCCCATCGGCCCATGAACAGGCTAATATGATCTCTCATGAGGAAGAGAAGATCCCGGGCCAGTTAAGCGAAGACCAAGAAGAGCAATGGACTACGCACTTATCGAAGAAATCGATTAAAATGCTTAAAGCTCTTAAGAAAGAACCCGGCATGAGATGGAAAGACGACATCACGCCAGTAGTCCCACCAAAACCCAGGGTATATTATAAGGTGGACCAGAGCCAAGATCAGGTCCTTAAGAAAAGAAAGAAGCATAGAAATAACGAGTCCAAAAAGAACAAGATTGAAGAGTATGAGCAGGGCAGTCCCGAGGCGATCACCCTTCAACATTTCATCTCCAAAGAAGACTGGGAGAAGCTAACCCTAGGTCAAAAGAAAGAAAATATAGATGAAGAAATAAATAAAGAAGAAAGCGAAGAAATCTGGGGTGCTTCGTGCAACATGGTATATTCTTCTCACGACGAAGATATGCCAACATTAGAGGAGATGTTCTTCCCAAATGACGAAAGAGAAGCAAGCACCTCTGGGACCAAGAACGAAGAATGCAAAGCCGTGCTCCGGTCCGGGACTTACATACCTGAGAGACAAGCTCCCAAAGATTCTGATAAAGGAAAAGATAAGGCCCAGAATAAAGGTAAAGAGGCTGAAAACCCAAGCAAGAACCCAGAAAAGACCCGGTCGACGGGCGAAGAATATAATGTGTTGGCACATCTGCGTAAGATCCCAGCGCTATTAAGCATATTTGATGCGTTGATGATGTCACAAGACCTAAGGGAGGTGCTAATCCAGGCCTTGCAAGATCCCGAAAAGTACAAGTCATACTTCATAGAGCAAAATATGCAAGAAGCCCTATTCACCGCCAAGCGGGCCGCCTGTATAAATTTCACGGACGATGACCTCCTAATAGGCACCGTTGATCACAACCGCCCGCTATACATCACCGGAAATTGTGGAGGGCAAAAGATTGGCCGCATCTTGGTCGACGCGGGATCCTCGATCAATATCATGCCGCTTAAAACTCTGAAGACCATCACCTTAGATGTGAAAAATCTATCTGATGAAAAGGTGATTATTCATGGCTTTAATCAAAACTCCCAAAAGGCCCTGGGAGCTATAACTCGAACACTGCAATGCGGAAGCCTAAAAGCGCCTACTAAATTCTATGTCATTGACGCCGAAACCTCTTATCGGGCGTTCTTTGGGTCGCCCGTGGCTTCACGAAGAATCGGGTCATACCCTCTACTCTGCACCAATGCTTGAAATATATCGAGAATGGTAGGCAAAAGAGAATTGATGGGGATGTCAAACCATTCGGGGTGCATGAGATTAAATTCAATGACGCCCATATTTTCTACCTAAATCCGTGTGGCGCGAGCGAAACTATAACAAAAGCGAGTCGAAACCCTTCAATAAAGGCCCTAAATTTGATACCTCATCGGAGAAGAAGAAGAGGTCAAATTTAATATTAAACCCCGAGGTGTTCGAGCCCAAAGACCGGAAGAAAGTCGGGTGAGGAAGCAACCTTCCGCTTCAAACAACGGTGGCTACATATAAGGCCCAAATAAAGCCGAGCGAAATCAAGTCAAGTGATTCGAGGAGGAGGTCATTTTCAACTTTAAACCTACCAACACCCCTCAAATTCATATCACAGGAACAACTTCAGGAGAAGACTCCGAAGATTCTGATGACTCGGGCAATATTACCTCGGGAGAAGAGTCTGGTCATGACCGTCAACCCTGGGAAGAGGAGTCTGACGAAGAGATCATCTATCACATCCTCAAAAAGCCATACAAAGGGCCCGAAACAGATAATGAAAGCGAGGAGTCATTTATGATCAACACGGGACCCGGTAGCGGAAGGGATAACCGGTTAGGCGAGGCCTATAAATGAAGAACGCTCATGGCGGGAAAATTTTGAAGGCGCGTACGGAATGCGATTGACGAAATAAGACACCAAGTTGAAAATAATAGAAGGGAGGTGTACGAACAATGGGAAGTGATGCGGGATATTAAAGTGCAACACAATGAAATCATGATAATGATTGAAAACCTGCAAACCGCGATCTATAACTCCGAGCTACTCAAAGAAGTAACGAGCGAACCCCATTCCGGGACCCCCGAAAGGCAAGCACCCGATAGCGGCAAGCGGGTAATTGTAATAGTAGATGAATCAAAAGGGGAAGAAACGAGAGCTAAGCAGTCGACCGTCATGCAAACCCTCAAAGTCAAGAAGAGTAAACCATACTCTTTCCTGAAAAATAAAACAGCTCGGATATTTGAGCAGGCCCTAAAGAGCGGATTGACGCTTCCCATTTGCAAACGACCCGCAGACATAGAAAGAGCCGGTGAAGGTGAATTCTGCCCTTATCATCGCATACTGGGTCATACAATTGAAGAATGTTGGGTATTCAAAGACCTCATAGAAGAAGGGCACAGAAACGGGACGATCCAACTCCCGAAGAGCTTTCAACAAGACCCAGCTCCGCATAACTCGAATAACAAAGGCAAAGGGGTTGCTTATACGATCTCGCACACTCCCGTACCTAGCAAACCTAAGGTTGCGAGGCGTAAGCCGATCAAAGAAATCTACCGCTCCAACTCAGTCATGAATATTGAGATAGAAGAGGAGATGGCAGCACTGGAGATTACTGTGGTTCCCGCAAGGCATTTTAAAGACCTTATACCAAGGGAGGTGAACCACATCCAAACCCTGAAGACCTTTATCGTGCCGGCAAAGGTAGAGCGCATCAAAGGGAAAACTATCATCCACAAGGCTATCATTTTCTATCAGAGCGATTCAACCCGATCTACGAAGAACCACGATCACAACGCTTGGAAGAAGTGGGTGATAGAACAAGAATCGGAGAATGCAACGGCGATGACGCCGCATCTCATCCCTTTGGAAAGGAACTGTATAAAGCGGCAAAAGGGCAAAATGTCGAGAGACATATCCAAGGCCGAGGCCAAGCGCTTCGATGAACTCGGAATGGTGGCGAAATAAGGTCCCGGGCCTGGATGGCAAAATAAAATACACCCGAGGGTTAGGGTATAACTACGATGACGCAGCGTGTTTTGAGGGTCCCTCAACGGGTACCGTATGAAAGAAAGCTGTTGCACGACTTCGTTGAGATGCCGGATAATGAAACGAAGAGGACAATACCCGGTCTGAAAAATGCTCGAAGCGGCTAGAAAAGGAACCTAACACGGTCGATGAGTTAGCTGAAATTAATTTGGGGACGGAAGAAGACCCACGACCAACCTTCATAAGCGCGTCGTTACCAAAAGAGGTGGCTGACAGGTTAAAGACGTTCCTTAAAAACTATATAGACTGCTTCGCTTGGAGTTATAAAGAGATGCCTGGATTAGATCCCAACGTGGCGGTCCATTACTTAAAAATTGATCCAACCTTCAAGCCGATTAAACAAGCGCCGAGGCGAATGAGAATAGAACTCGAAGAAAAGGTCGTGGAGGAGACAAAGAAACTCATCGACGCCGGCTTCATACGGGAAGAAGAGACGCCAGAATGGGTGGCTAGCATCGTCCCGGTTAAGAAGAAAAATGGGCAGATCCGCATTTGTGTGGACTTTCGGGACTTAAACAAGGCATGCCCTAAAGATGATTTCCCGCTCCCAGTAACCGAAATCATAATTGATCATACATCCTCCTATGAAGTCTTCTCCTTCATGGACGGTTACGCGGGTTATAATCAAATCAAAATGGCGCCAGAAGATGAGAGGCATACGGCATTCCGCACGCCGATTGGCATATATTGTTATAAAGTCATGCCATTTGGGCTGAAAAATGCGGGAGCCACCTACCAACGGGCAATGACGAAAATATTCGACGATCTGATCCACAAAATAGTAGAATGCTATGTGGACGATCTAGTCATCAAGGCCATGTCATATGAAGAACACCTCCAATACCTCGAGGTCGTTTTCAACCGCCTAAGAGAACATGCGCTCAAATTAAACCCGTTGAAATGCGCATTTATGGTATCATCCGGTAAATTTCTGGGGTTTGTGGTACGCCATAGGGGAATTGAAATAGACCCGGGCAAGATCAAAGCAATAACTGAACTATCCCCGCCAAAGAATTTAAAACAATTGTGATCTTTGCAAGGGCAATTGGCGTATATCAGGCGGTTTATAGCCAATCTATCGGGTAAAATCCAACCCTTCACCCGGCTGACTAAGAAGAATATCCCGTTTAAGTGGGATGGCGAGTGCCAGCGAGCCTTTGAAGAAATCAAGGCCTATCTACTCAACCCTCCAGTGTTGGCGGCACCCATACCCGGGAAGGAACTCATTCTATACACGACCGCCCTAGACGGATCCTTGGGAGCTTTATTGGCACAAGAAAACCAGGATGGTAATCAAAATGCGCTATATTATCTAAGTCGCATGATGGTGGGAGCAGAACACGGGTATTCACCGATTGAGAAGCATTGTTTAGCCCTAATCTTCGCGGTGAAGAAATTGAGGCACTACATGCTAGCCCATAAAATCATTTTAATATCCAAGGTGGACCCTCTCAAGTATCTGATGACTCGGCCAATGCTGACGGGTAGGCTGGCCAAATGGGCGATCATTCTCACCGAGTTCGACATCACCTATACACCGCAAAAGGCAATAAAGGGCCAGGCGCTAGCAGATTTCCTGGCTGCACACCCGATTCAAGATGACTCCCCATTAAAATGTGACTTTCCTGACGAGGAAACTCTACATATTGAAGAAGGAAGTCCTATATGGGAGATGTACTTTGATGGTGCCTCGTCGATCAAGCCGATCGCGGGCCCGGGAATCCCAACTGTGCGAGCTGGCGCAGGGCTAGTCTTCGTAACCCTGGAAGGTGGGATAATACGACATTCTCTGGCTTTAACCGAACCATGCACAAATAATGAAGCAGAGTATGAAGCGCTTATCGCCGGACTAGAGCAGTCACTGGAGCTAGAGATCAAGGCTGTGCGCATCTTTGGGGATTCACAGCTGATTATAAATCAAATAATTGGCGAATACAAGGTCCTAAAGCCGGAGCTAATACAATATCACCAAAAGGCCATGGAATTAATGAAGAAAATCCCGTACGTGTCCATTGAGAAGGTCACGAGGGCGGTGAACGGTGGAGCAGATGCGTTGGCCAAACTCGCCAAGGAGCTGGGTGAACCGACGAGCCGGAAATCCACATCATCGTCCGCAATAGAAGGCCATTATCATTGTGTCAGACGATAGATAATGCGAATAATGAAAATACTGGGCTAGAAAAGATGGAATGCCAAGAAACAATGATAACTGAAGACGATGATTGGAGACAGCCGTTCATTGAATATTTCCGGCATGGCACCCTCCCCAAAGATAAAAGAATCGTCGATCAAATAAGAAAGCGGGTACTACGGTATGCATATGTGGGCAATACGCTATACCGTAGGTCTTATGATCAGTTGTGGCTAAGATGTGTATCAGGGCCTGAAGCCGAGCAGGTTATGAAAGAAGTTCATTCCGGGCTATGTGGAGCGCATCAGTCTGGGCCAAAAATGAAGCTAAAGATCAAGCGAATGGGATATTATTGGCCCACAATGGTGGCTGATTGTGAAGAGCACGCAAGGAAGTGCCGCATGTGCCAGATACATGGCCCTTTTATACATCAAGCGCCAAACCCGTTGCACCCCACGGTAGCATCCTGGCCATTTAATATGTGGGGCATAGATATAGTGGGGCCCATAGACCCTCCGACGTCGAGAGGTCACCGGTTCATCCTGGCGGCAACGGATTACTTTACAAAATGGGCCGAAGCCGTTCCGCTTAAAGAAGTTAAAGCATCCGATGTGGTTAAGTTCTTCAAGACGCACATCCTTTACCGATTCGGTACACCGCAACGAATAATATCTGATAATGGAACGGCCTTCAAGAGCTCCAAAGTCTATGCCCTGGCGGAGCAATTTAATATTGATTGGAGATTCTCGTCCATTTATAATCCGAGAGCCAATGGCCTGGCCGAAGCCTTTAACAAAACCCTAATCAATATTATGAAAAAGACCGTGGACGGCAACCAACGAGACTGGGATAATCGTCTACAGGAGGCATTATGGGCTTATCGGACCACGTACCGAACGCCTACGCAAGCTACCCCGTATTCTTTGGCTTTTGGGGTTGAAGCCGTTCTCCCTCTTGAGGTGGAATTACCGTCATTGCGGGTGGCTATGCAAAATGATATGACCATGGACGAATGCCAACAACTTAGACTGGACGAGTTGGATGCCATGGACGAGAGGAGACTGATAGCCCAGCAGAACCTTGAAATATATCAGGCAAAAATGGCAAGGGCATATGACAAGATGGCGCGAGTCAGGGCATTTCAACAAGGGGAGCTTGTTCTTGTCCTTAAGAGGCCGATTATTGGCCGGCACATCGGCCCAAAGTTCTCTCCGAATTGGGAAGGGCCATATGTAATTGAGAAGGTATACGGGGGCGGCGCATACCAACTCATAGACCATGAAGGTGAAAGGCCCATGCCACCGATTAATGGGCGATATCTGAAGAAATACTACACATAGCCCGGAGCGGGGCCAACCGAGTAGTATCTATTGTAAATAAATAAGGAGGAAATAAGTGTTCGTTTACACACACGTGCACGAAACACAAACCTATGTCTAACCTCCACTTTTGCATAAAATCCCAAAAACCCTACTTTTGCATCTGTAAATAGAATGCATCCAAAAATCCAAAACCACACAAACACATTTAGCCCCTATAAAATAAAAAATATAGAATAAGAGAATTCAATGCCAAAACCACGCGAGAATGTAAGGCGAGAGCTTTGGTGTTTGGGCTCACAATACAAATACCACTGGGTTTGTCCATTTGATACAGAATAAACACAAAAATGGGCAGGGTTTGCAGTTTGTCCCTCAAACTATCTGTTGCCCAATGACGAAAGTTGCTCATATTGGTCGCCCGCGGCGCAAGCCAAGGGATAGGTCGAGCAAATTGGTGGCTAGTATATAGTCGCTTAGAGGGCATATGAATAAATAACTTTCGTACTATTAGTAGCATGTATCACTAATATCAAAAATCTGCCTTCTTCTAATAAAATAAAAAGGATATATAAGTAAAACAATAAAAATCTATTTTCCTTACTCATTGATAAAAATATATAAATAAAAATAATAAAATCTTTTCAATAAGGGGTTGCCACCTTTGTCCCCGACACCACGAGTGTTATACAAAGCCGGGTTGGGTGCATTCATCCGTAAAAGCACCACACGCCCGAAGAAATGGTGTGTCATAATCCCACGACATATCATGGAGGGGTCAGATCAAGGGTTTACGCTTGTACCCGACATTTCATGTTAAACAAAGCGGCTCGCTTAAAGAAGTGACTCAGGTCATGGAGAGCGGACCTACCGATGAAAGCTTGTCTCGCGAGGGATGCGTGATGGATGTTTGAGGGTAGCTAAAATATAAAAAAACTAGGTTGGGTACGTTCATCCGCAAAAGTACCACACGCCCAAGGAGGTGATCGTTTCTAATCCCGAAATAGGTCATGGAGGGGTCGGACTAAGGGTTTATACTTTTGCCGGAGCATTCGGTGTCAAATAAAGTAATTCGCTTAAAGAAGTGACTCGGGTCATGGAGAGCGGACCTACCGATGAAAGCTTGTCTCGCGAGGATGCGTGATGGATGTTTGAGGGTAGTACCCCCACAAAACAAATTGAGTGGAGATGAGTGAAGGTGAGTTTCCACTTACGCACGCAACGGTGCACAAATGAGGAGAGTGGGTGAGCTTCCACAAATAAATGTCAACTAAATATACAAGGAGCATCCACAAAATGGTGTTATCAATTGCATCCATAATCCAATTGATACGGTAAGTTTATCCATCGGTAATAAAGGGATAAACGGGTTTATTACGTGCCGGCCTAGAGGTCAATACGGACGGGTTCGGTATCCGTAAAATACCACGGTTACTTGAGTTTTGTATTGCCATAAATAAAGAGAAATGATGTATAGAATAAATGTAATAGGATGCTGTAAGATTTTCCTTTTATTATGTTTAGACGCTGCGAAAGAATGAAGCAGTTGTAATAGGGCGCTTTTGCAAATAAGATTGGAGGTGCATAGCATGAAATCAATAAAATATTTCCTCGCGCTGCAGAGGAAGCGATGAAAGAATAACAATAGAGGCAAGCATCATCCACAACAAGAGATCAAAATGATAAGTGTCAAGGCATCCTATATCAAGTATAGTAAAAGAAAAGGAGAAAAGAAGAAATGAAAAGTGCAGTCTACGGGCCCAAAAAGCGGGACTCCAACTCTACAATAGCACGGTCTTGATGGTCTCCGGATGAGCATGGAGGGAGTGCTGTCCTCCTCGGAAGGCGCCTCGAAGTCCAAGAGCGAGCGAAGGCACTATCCGGACGCTCGTGTGAATCTGCGGCTGCAGGAGACGTCCCGCTAGATGTCGGGAGAAGCCCTCCACCGATAATCTGTGGTCCTCTAGCTCCTGCACGAGCAGTCGAGCGGGCCCACCACTAACTCCCATGGAGCGGAGAGTGGCACAAGAAGAGAGCCGCTGAAGATAGTGGAGTCGAGCAGCCTCCAAGTGTCTGCGCAGCTCATGAATCTCCAACTCGTGCTGGTATACGAGAGAGCTCGCATCCTGGTAAGCCCTGAGCGGCTCCTCACACCTCCCCGGAAATGAAAGTGCTCTCGAGACGAGGTGCAATGAGTAGAGGCGGCGCGATGGTATCCGCATCGGCCCATACCAATCAAAAGAGAAACCACTAGGCGAGAGAGTCCGGGATCTCGAAATCTAGCGGATAGCCCCGAAGAAGGTGTCTCGGAGTGCATCCGCCGGCGCGGCCAAGGCGAGCGCACATCCCTCGATATAACATCGCAAGTAAAATAAATGGGTTAGACAAATTGTTATAACCAAAGAAGAAATAGAAGGAAAAGAAGATCTAACCTATCGCCTCGTCGCTTTGAGACAGGCGGGGAGAGTCGGGGATAGGGATGTCGGTCGCCTCGGGAGGACCGCGGTGTACCGAGACCGGCTACAAAATAAAATGGAAAGCATAAATACATGAAAAATAAAATACGGGCAAATGATAAAGGAAATATAAGGTACGGAAGAAGCATGAGGCTCGGCGAGACCCTCGCTAACCGGGGCCCCCGTATCAAAGGCTGTGGAATAGGCTGCTCCACCGCCCAACTCTCATCCAACTCGAGTCATAATCGGCGCAACCCGCTCGGTCGAGACTCGCCATCTGTGGCCATGAGAGGCGGCCCGTCGGGAGATGAAGAAGCATGAGATGACCCTCCCTCGATCAGTAATGGCTCGTCGCCTGCGGGCTCGACAGCCAATGGACTCCCCTGCTCTAAAGAAGCCTCCTCTGATCGTACAAGAGTGAGCACTGGCCCCAGAACCACATCGAATGAGTCACCATCTCCAGTGGGTACCAGCAAGATCGACGGTGAAGCAGGACCGTCATAAAAGAAAGACTCTGAGCGGTGTGGAGATGCCATGTCATCGGCCTCAGGGTCTGTAAAATCTACATGTAAGAATGAAAATACTAGTGCATGCTAGCAACTAAGTATTAAATGAAGCACACGAACCTGCGACGGCAAGGTCGGTGCAAAACCCTGGAATAGCAGTGCTCGCAGGCGCCGATAGATCTGCTACGATGTCATCCTGAGCTGCCTCTATAGGAGATGTAACACGAGCTGAAAAATAAACCCTAATCAGAGATGTAAATGAAGTGCGCCCGAGTAAAGATAGGCGAGTCAGTAAAGAAAATCACCGGAGTGGGAGAAGGAAAAGAAGATAGAGAAGACGGGCCGAGAGGCGCCGTCTCGATCTCTCCCCATGGTAGGCTGAGCGGTGGCTCAACATGTGGCGAGAATGAATGCCAACTACTCGTGAACGAGGGACCGAGAACCGGGCTCCGCGTGATCATACTCATAAGCCGCCTACGAATCAAAGAAAATTGGTCGAAATGAGATGAGGCTTATCGAAAAGAAATAACCTAAAGGGTGATGAAGCATACCTGTGAGAATGGTCCTAACAGGAGCATGAGAAAACCGGCTGTCTAAACCCTAAAAGTCGACAGGCTCTGCAGCAATGGCCGGGAAAGGGCTGCGATCACGCGAAACGGTGCTATCTAATAGAGGCTGGCCATCTCGCGGACATGTACTCCGGACGACCACCGGAGGAGTATACGACTGGTAAGAGCGAATGGTCTCATAATACCACTGCTGATAACGCCTCGTGAAGGTGGAAGTCCTAGAGGTGGATACCATCTCGATAGCGAGTGCACGTGCCTAGTCGGAAGAGGTGAGTATAGCACCATCCGATACCCTCCAAATCGGCGCCAATGATGTAGGGCGGAGAAGAGGCGCCGGAATATCTGATCCAAGCCAAACCGATGTGCGCATCGATGTGGCGAATAGGGCTCAATGAACATATAATCGCCCATCGAGAGGAAGAAAGCCCTGACGAATACTGATCAGGTACTCCAAATCGATAGGCCTGGCTCGAATGCTAGAGGGGTCAGAAGAAGGGACCCTGCCATCAATCACCATCCTGTCAGCAACCCTAGCTGCCCCACGGGCCACTGATCTGTCTCGAGAGAAGCGCAGATGGTCTCGACTCCTGAAGAATCTATACCGAGCAGCCTCCGGAGTCAATGAAGCTGGCTGCACCCCAGCTAGGTCACTCAATAAGGGTAAACGATCTCGTAGCGTGGCCGCCATGCCGGGATCATATGAGCCAGACCAATGTAAATGGAGCCATCCGCTAATCAGATGCCATGGGATCAGCTCCTGGCACTGTGAAGGACTACGAGATGAAGTCAGACCGCGGAGGCACCTGTAAATGTTGGCCAGTACAGGCACGGCCAAAGAAATCCTGTCGCCACGCGCGATCAGGCTCGCCATAATGAACACCGAAGGCCGAATGGTGTATGCGGGGGAGCTAGGTAATAAGAAATAGCAGATCCACCAAGAGATGAAAGCTGTCAAATAAGTCTCTCGATCCACGACATGTGAACACAGGGTATCCTGAGATGGGATAGGGCCGTCGTGATGAATCTCGAGCCGACACATGTACCAAATGGATCTCGATGGAAGCCAAGCCGTAGGGCGAGTATGGACCCGATCGGTGAAATAGGCGATCCATGTACGAACGGAACTCGGGATGCCCCTCCGTAAATGATGATAAATCTCATAAATCCTATGCAAAGAAGGCGGGAATCGAGTGAAGTCTCCCGAGTCGGCGGGTGAGATCATGAACTCGTCATAGAAATGGCCGAAGATCGGCGGCCGGTCAACTTCTTGTATCTCTACAGGAGGGTCGGAGTCGGCTCCGATCGTCGATGAACGAGTGTTGGTGGAATAGTTCCACCTCTCACAAAAGGCCGTAGCCGGGGTGTGTCGATATGATAATGAAACATCGACAAGAAAACCGAGTCATATATCCCGGCTCGCACGAGCGAGTCCCTCCCGCATGAGCACATACGGGTCCACTCTAGGCGATAGCCATGGCACTCTAAGGGAGTGATGAAAGGGGCGATGGTCCATCCGCGAGCCTCCCCGTCTATAATCTCCTTGCCCGGGAGATGTGTCAAAGGAGCCGTAGAGGCAACGCCTGGAGGCCGAAGGGGCATGATGTCATGAGGCGATCATCCCCGAAAAATAAACCGCGCCTCGCGGGTAGACGAGAGTCGCTCGGATGGGCGAGACGAGAGGAGTCCAATCGCTAGGATCCTCATAAAAAGAATGATAATGACTCAAGGGGCGACGCGGAATGGCGTCATGAGATGGAACTACAATACCCGAAGAAGAGAAGACGTCATGAGAAAATGAAGTGATGAATAATAAAGAATAATGCACCAAGACAAGCCTTTCAAGCGTTCAAGACTCGTCTTGGTGGGTGGCTCTTTGTTTACCCTTGAAAGATATCAAGGATGAATAGATGAATAAATGAAAATAAAGTTAGTGATTAATGATAAATCATGAGAAAGAGGGAAGAAGAGAAAGCAATGAAAGATGGCCCACTAATCGGGAGAGGTCGTTTGCCTAACCGGAACAAGTTCATTAATCCCACAATGAAATATTAGGGTGAAAGACGAGGATATAAATACCCCACCACCTCCTACTCATTCGAGGTGGTGACCCTCGGGAGATTTAGGAGAGAGAAAATCTCTGATGGGTCGACCATTTGATTACATTCTCTCGACAAGTGGGACCCACTGGCGGTCCCTTGTAGATGAATCTAACAATATAGCCTATCGATGAGTCATTCATGTGACCATTTTCAACGACAGTGGACCCCACACCTCGGTGACCTATTATAGGAGTCGAAATTGAACCACAAAAATCGCCTTTGGAGCTAACCCTAGAAAGGAGGTGAAGCGGTATAATCCCTATGCTACATGAAATGATGTCAATGCCAAGCTAGCATTTTGATGCAACTAGTCATGAGAAATTCCAAATGTGATTTTGCTTTCAAGGTGACTGGTGCCAAAGTCAGTGAGCAACCACCTAACTATGCTTTGATTTGTGTCAATTCGATAAGTAGTCGGTTCTTTGACCAAGTCACCCTTATGTTAAGGGATTGAAAGTCAATTTCACAAGGCGATCAGTGCCAAAGCTTGGGAGCAACCACTTTGATCAAGTCTAGATTTGTATTAATTGCGATAAGTAGTCGGCATTTGATCAAATCAAGCCCTAATGAATATCAATATAAGTCTAATTGGTATTTAGTTAGGGTGGTTTCTGCAAGAGGAGATAATTGGCGAGAGACATTGAGCTACAATTGAGATCGGGGATTAATTCATAAGGAATAATAGGGTTTTATGGATAAAAGAATTTTTAATTCAGAGAGGCAAGGGCAAAAATGGAAATAAAAATTACAGGGATGATCATCATGATTTTAGGGATTTTTGGTGAAATTTTCATGATTTTTGGATAAGTGGAGCTATTAAAATAAATTCGGGAAAATAAAGGCGAGAATAAATGAATTAATCAAAGGCGAGATTTGATCGAGAAGCGATTACGGGTGCAAGTTGGGGATAACGGCGGCTACGGGTACAAGCGGGTGCAGAAACACGAAGGAATAAAATAAGAGAAGAGAGAGGTGTGCCACGTGGCGGCCTCTCGTTGGGCCATGTCGGCCAGTGGGCCCCCCACCCAGTATGAGTCGGCGACATGTGGGCCCCACCTTAGTGCCACGTGGCGGACAACCGGATGGGCCACCTCACCACCCCCGGTGCCACATGGCTCTACACAACAGGGGCCACTTCACCCTCCCAGGTGCCACATGGCAACACCATGGCGCATCACACCTCGACACTCTAGTGCCATATGGCGGTAACCATTGGCGCCACGTCACAGGGGACTAAGCCACATGGCACTACACTACGAGCCACCTCGGCATGCTATAACGAGATGATTAATGGATTGATTAAACAAGTGGACCTATCGAGTGTGCCAAGTCGGATTGATTAAATTTAAGCGAGGAGTTAATCGATCCACGGTGGACTAATGGTAGAGATTCATATACTTACATGTGGGGCCCATTTGTCGGGTTTATGAATGTATAGCTCACACGAGCAATCATGCACCAAGCTTATGCACGGATCTAATCGAGAGATTTAAATCAAAAGAAAGGAATGATGTGCACCTGGCTCACTTGTATTGCGCCTCTGACTGTGGGTCCCACATAGTTGTGGACTCTGTGCGCCAAGCGCGCCTCCTTCTTTCTCTTCTCCTTCTCCCCTCCCTCTCTTCTTTCTTCTTCTCGACGAGGCAGAAGGCGCCATTAGAGGGGATCAAGCTCTCCGAAGCTCACAACTCCAATTCCTTTCACCTAGAACTAGCCTATGCATGGGAGAGTATGTGCAATTGATCAGAATTGAAAAACAACAAATGAATAAGGTGATTGAGAGAGATGAATACCTCGGGCAATTGATGAAGCACTTCAATTCCTACTTCAAAATCATAAATTGATGATGCAAACCTTCTCCACTCACTTAGGCGACACTGTGTATGAAGAAAGGAGCAGCAATTAGGGGATGAATTGAAGTAATTGAGAAGAAGTGGTGAAGTCGGGCAAATGGGGAAAATTTGAAACCTTGCACTATTAGCTCGAATTATCAATGCTGGCAGCTTCCCTATGCTTACACGATGCTGTTTAGATGATGGAGATTATCAATTGGATGGTGGAGATATGCTTTTGGCCAAGAGGTGGAATCGGGTGATGAAGCTTTAAGCTCTGAAGGAAAATAACAATGGCAGAGGGTAGAAGGGTATCCCAGATGCATTAGAGTGAGTATATATAGTATGTTTAGATGCTCTAGAAGGTTCTAGCAACAGATAGGAGGTGAGTCAAACATAGTCAACAGTGAAAGGCTTAAGCTTTGGATTCTTTGAATAGGGGCCCACATCGCAACAGAATGGATAACAGAATCAAAAGACCATGTTCATGAGCCAAGAGAGTCCAATTGCTGGTATATGAGTGGTGTATAGCTCTAATCCCTTTGGTACACCCTTTAATTGCTATATAAACCCCTAATCCATGGAAATTAAGGACAACACGCAAGACAGAGAAGAAACAAAAGAAAAGTGATATACTGTAGAGCTCAGAGAGAGAGAAAGAGCAAGTTAGAAGCAAGAGATAAGAAGAAAGGTGGTGAAATCGATTGATCTCAGTTTTAACTTGAGAACTCGATTCATTTTACTCCAATTGCTTGTCCAGAGGTGAGTTCTAAACCCTATTCTCTGTTGATTATGAGTTAACAAGCTCAATTCTTGAAGATCAAAGACTCAGAATGTGATTGTGATTGATTATCAGTATGGCATTGTACTGTTCTTGAATTTCGCTTATTTTCCATTCAATATTCTTTGATTTTCATCTCTCTCTCATGTAATACAAGTTTGTAAAGCATGAATCTTTCATTTCCTTTAGTGAATTTTGTTTAAAGATCAATGAATGAGACTGTTAAATCGATTGATCTCAGTTTCAACTTGAGAACTCGGTAACAGTTGAATTCATCGATCAATTCTTGATTCTTGAGTTGAAATTATCCTAATCTTTGTTAATATGATATATATCAGAGTCCATAGAATCATTTAGAGTCGATTGATCTCAGCTAAAAGCTTGAGAACTCGACTAATTTGAAGTCCATTCACTGTTATCGCGTTTCGTGTATACAATTGCGTCTCAGATTGAAAATTAAAAGGAATTATAAGCATAATCAAGAATATTTCAGCCTAAGCACATGTTACAAGGAATGTTAAGCATGCTAATATCAATGTCAACTGATGAGTGATAGGAATTCGGGATGAATCGCAATAGATATCCACTGATTTCATTGCATTCCAGTGATCATCTCCAATAGTTGAGTCATAGATCGATTTGAATCATTCCAATTATGTTAGAAAGCAATTACATGTATATACGATGCTAATTGAGTAATTAATTGATGGAAAACACGATCAATTGCTTTGAATTTAGAGAATGTGACACTCGGTACCGACTGGTACCAAATTGATTCATCCGGTATGGGTATACAATACGATTCACCGTATAGATTGTCGATCGGGCACCGCAGAATGATTCCTCATGACAAGGCGACGCTAGGGCAGTCGCCTGATCGGAGGAAGATGGCCGCAATCGCCGACGATGTTGTTAACGTGAATCTTGAAGGAGCTGTTGACTGGAGAGTCAGATAATCGCAGCGGCACGGATATTAAAGCAAGCACGTGAATCTTGAAGAGATCGAGCGTTTGAAATAAAAGCACTGTTTTAAATAAAGATACAGAATGAATCTGGGCCTTACATCTTATGGGATTTAATCTTGGAGCGAATCCGGCGGCCCAAATAAGAAATAAAGTTATATAAAAGATATACACTGATCTTGATACAGATCTAAAGGCCCAGATTGAGCCTATTAATTAAATAATAACGAGAATAGTGATAATATAGAATAAATAAATGATTTGAAAATACTCCTGAACTCCAAATTGATTCAAATTTGTTTCTAAAATTTTCTTATTTTTCATACTATTTTTCTATACAATAATATTCCAGTTTTAAAAATATAACCATGGTAAAACAATTTAAAAGCAAAAGACATTACCTATATTGATATGTTTGACCTAGCTTTGACTTGTCATTTTAAAAACTATAAAAATTCCAAAAATACAAATAAAAATCATAAATAATAACTAGATATATTTTAGTGATTTTTCAAGTGATTTTCCATGAAATAATAATGGTGATAGTAATATACCATAATAAATAATGAGATTAGCTATATTCTTTGACAAATAAGAAATATGAATAACAATAGATATTATATTGATATTTTCTGTAAAAATAATAAAAAAATAAATAGCACAAAATATACAGAAAAATATACTACCATGGTAATAAATAGAAAAATGCATTTTCTTTTATAATAAAGAATGATAATATAGCTTTATAATATGAATTGTATTTCTTTTGTTATTTCTATACAAATATACAATAAAAATACTTTTTGATGAATAAAATGCAATAAAAATAATAGTTGTAATAAAAACATAATGAATTTCATCTCTTATGGCTATTTTCAACTAATAATAAAAATCTTATACTTTTCTATAGATAATAAATAGAAATATTAAAAATAGATATAATGAATAAGTATAATAAATAGAATAGAATATTAATAATGATTTCTTTTTAGCTATCATGGATTTTAAAAAAAATAAAAAAAATAATAAAGAAATAATAATAATAAAAATAATATAGCTAGCCCTCTTTCGATTTTGTAAATAATTTTTACATAATGAATAGTGTTTCAACATAATAAAATATAATAATAAAATTCTATTACTTTAGCTATTTTAAAAAAAAAAAATAATAATACAAATAAAAAAATCATAGCCATTTTATTTTGTAAGTGATTTTCTACAAAATAAATAGAGTTTAGAAATAATAAAAATAAAAATTCTACTATTTTAGCTGTTATAAACATCCCAAAAATATAAATAAAATTCTAGTTAATAGCTAACCCCTTTTTCCTATTATTTTGTAAATAATATTTTCTACATAGATAAATAGAGTTTAAAAATAAAAATAATAATAATAACAATAATAATAAAATATAATAATATTAATAATAATAGTGAATAAATTCATTTTCATAATAAAAATAATAATGGAAAGTATTATGTAATAGGCTTTTTACATTTTGAAGATGAATAAAAATGCTCACACAAGGAATGTAGAGCCACATAAGAATATTTGCACACATGATATGACATTTAGAACGATTAGTCAAGACGAGAACATCTTGACGGAGGATGAATAAAGTTGCAACGACAACACGAAGAGATGCGTTGAGACAGGGAACATCTTGACGTAGGATGATAAAGGCTTCGATAGCAATATGAAAAAGATATGTCAAGACAAGAACATCTTGACGTAGAATGATGAAGGCTTTGATAGCAACATGAGAAGATATGTCGAGACAAGAACATCTCGACACTTGATGAAGAATAATAAGACACGTTGAGACAAGAACATCTTGGCGTAGAATGACTAAGGCTTTGATAGCAACATGAGGGAATATGTCGAGACAGGAACATCTTGACGTTTGATGAAGAATAACCAGAGCTACGATATTAACATGGAGATATATGTCAACTCTGAAGAAGAAGAACATTACGATGTCCTAGATATGTGACATCTTAATGACTCATTGCCATGAGCAAGTAACTCATGATTGAATACGCTCACACAAGGGGTGTAGGGCAACATAGTAATTTTGCACAAGTAATGCAACATGTAGAATGATTAGTCGAGACAAGAACATCTTGACGCTCGCTGAAGAATGACCAAAGCTACGACATCAGCATGGAGAGATATGTCGACTTTGAAGAAGAAGAACATTATGATGTCCGAGAGAAGCGACATCTTAAGGACTCGGTGTCATGAACAAGTAATTCATGACCATTTGAGCTAGCAAGACTGAACTCATCCGTCGATAAGTTCGTCTCCTGGCTCATCTCCCGAGACCGTGAGATTGAATCGTTCTGTAGTAGATTCATCCACAAAACGATGAATGTGAACCGTTACGTAGGTAGGTTCCTTCACTAACACATGCCTCAATGTTGAACGCTCGGCGCTTCGGTTTGACATTGTGCGTAAGCTGTGTTTTCTAGGTTTATGAATCGGCTTAGTGCTTCGAATTCATGATCTAGAAGATCGGTGAGAAGAAACACGTGGGCCATATCCACCCTTCTCCTGATTCACCAACCTCAAGATCAACCGGCTCAGCGCTTCGAGTTGTATTTTGTGTGATTGGTTGTTGACTAGTAAAGATTGAACCGATCTGTTTGTAGGTTTATCTTCTAGATCAACGGAGGTCGAGTCGTTCTGTATGTAGACTCACCTCAAGCCCCTCTGAAGAGATTAACCTGGTTTGTAGGTAAGGCTACATCTCGAGGTGGCATAGACTGAACCGATCTGTTTGTAGGTTCGTCTTCCATAGGACAAAACCGATCTGTTTGTAGGTTTGTCTTCCATAGATTGAACCGATCTGTTTGTAGGTTCGTCTTCTATAGGGTTAAATAAAGATTGAACCGATCTGTTTGTAGGTTCGTCTTCCATGGACCCCTTTTTATGAACTTAGACGACCACTTGACCATCTTTTAACTATACTATTTGCTTCTCTCTTTCAAAGATCCAGAGGTGCCTCGAGGTTAGTAGCCCAGGGTAATTAACGGTGGGGGCTTGCGCCCATCGGAATCTACAAGAACTCACAATCACTAAAAACCCCCGAATGTGCATCCAAATATCTCTAAACGGCGAGAATCGGCGACACCCCGAGATGCACGCTCGGGAGGGATCTCCGTGTCCTTCTTCCGCAAAACCCATCGCCCAGCGGCGGTGCGGCGGCGCGCGAAAAAGGGTCGCACAACGCTATCCATCCAGGCGAGACCAAGATGTATCAGACCCTCAAGAGACACTTCTAGTGGAAGAAGATGCACCGAGAGATAGCCCAGTACGTGGCTAGGTGTCTCGTATGTCAGAAGGTCAAGGCCGACCGTAAGAGGCCGGCTGGACTGATACAGCCCCTACCGAAGTCACAGCGCAAGTTCGACATCATCACAATGGATTTTGTGACGGGGCTGCCTAGGACGCGTCTGGGGCACAACGCAGTTTGGGTCATTGTCGACACCCTTACTAAGGTCGCGCACTTCATTCCCTTTCGATTAGGGACATCGGCTGAGGACATGGGGAGGTTGTACCTAGCATGGCAGTACCGCCATCATGGAGTACCGACGCGGATCATCTCCGATCGTGACCCCCGCTTTACGTCTCGATTTTGGGGGAGATTCCAGGAGGCCCTCGGGACGACGCTCAGCTTTAGCACCGCCTTTCACCCGCAGACCGACGGACAGTCTGAGCGTACGATCCAGACTCTCGAGGATATGCTACGCGCCTGCGCACTCACGATGAGTGGAGATTGGGAGCTGCACCTCAGCTTATCAGAGTTCGCGTATAACAGTAGCTACCATGCTTCGATCGGTATGTCCCCTTTTGAGGCGCTCTACGGACAGCCAGTACGTACACCCGTATGCTGGGGACCCGCCGGCACGTACGAGCCTACGACATCCGAGATGGTCAACGAGAGTCATGCCACCGTCAAGTTGATCCACGAGCGCCTACGTGCAGCCCAGGATCGACAGAGACGTTACGCAGACCCCAAGAGACGCGACTTCCAGCTGACCGTGGGCGAGCACGCGTTATTGAGAGTCTCGCCCACCAAGGGCGTTATGAGGTTCGGAGTCAAGGGGAAGCTCGCACCACGATACATTGGACCATTCCTGATCCTCGAGCGAGTTGGGCCTTCGGCATATCGACTCGCCCTACCCCCTTCGCTCGCTGGAGTGCACAACGTCTTCCACGTGTCACAGTTGAGACGTTACGTATCCGATCCTTCTCACGTCTTGGAGGTCGAGCCTCTTCATGTGGAGCCAGACTTATCCTACAGAGAGCGACCGTTACGCATACTGGACACACAGGTGACCCAGCTTCGGAGACGATCCATTCCCCGAGTTCTCGTGCAGTGAGAGCATCATTCGCCACGAGAGGCTACTTGGGAGCTAGAGAGCGAGATGCGCGAGAGCCACCCCGAGCTGTTCACGACGTGAGTTTTCGTTTCGAGGACGAAACTTATTTTTAGGGGGGGAGAAATGTTAAACCGTGAATTTTAATTAAGAAAATAACGATAATTAGGATAACAATTACATGATCTAACGTAACCTATTAAATTATAAAACTAAGACGTAATAATCTAATTTAATTATTTTATGTTGTGAATTATAATTAAATAAATAGAGATAAATATTAATCACAACTTTATCTAATGATCAAGAAACAAACGCTTAATATGAATTATAACCAAGCATTCAATTTGTTAAACGAATATAATCCGAATACTATTAACGATTTTTAGGTTTGACACAATTTGTGATTTTTTTTAAATAAATGATTTCCATAACCAAATATTCAAAAGTTCTTAATGAAATAACAAAATGAAAAAAAAAAAAGGGATTACCACACCATAGCCACAACACCCCCGACCACGAAAAATCCAAATCTTTTTCCCACTTTCTATTTCTCTCTCCCCATTTAATTCTTCTCTCTCCCGTCCCTCACACCCTCTCTCTCGCACTACCCTCTTTTCCCTCTCTCTCTCTCTCTCTCTCCCCGTAGCGAACCCGTCCCTCACCATTAATCTCCCCGCTCCCGAGTCTGTTTTCTCCGATTTTCACTCCACCATCACCCGATCTCTCTCTCTTTTGCCCCAGAACCCCTCGATCTCCCGTCTCTCTCTGTCGAGGTTGCGATGACCCCTCTCCCTATCACTCCGCCCTCCTACCAACCCGTACTTGTCGGCTTGGTTGTCGCCTCCTATGACCACGCTTCTCTCTCACCCGACCTACTCCACCATACCCGTCACCTCCAACCCTTGACCCTTGCAGTCCCGCTCCCTCACTTACAGGCCCTGTCGCCCTATATAGCTGTGCGTGCGCCTTCTCTCTCCCCCTCTTTGCCACTCTCATGTGTTGAGATTTGAAAAGAAATCCCAAAAGTTTAAACTGATAAGAACAAGGTTCGACCCGAGAGGTTTGCAAGGGGAGAGAGGAGGTGGTGGCGGATATAAGGGGTGACTGTGCTTGCCTTGTTCCTTGCTTGCGATCCGATTTTGTCTCTCCTTTGTTTTACTTGGTAAACCCTAGACCCTTGTTCTGTTGTGCTCTTCTTTGGTTTATTGTCGTTACGTGGGGTGTTGGTTGCTTGTTGCTCGGGGGCCATCGAGCCACTGTGGTTGCCTTACTCGTGGGTTGTTTTCTATTTTTCTCTGTTGTTCCGGTTGTTTACGCCTTTGTTCTAAGCCGGTACAGTGTAGGCCCAGTTCTTGGTACCAGTGACCCTTGTTACGATCTGTTACACCGCTTTTGCCTTGTTTTTTTTGTTACGGTATGATGGGTTATTGTTGCCTCTGTGTTATTCCTAGTACAACTTTGTCTTTGGTACCTATTGGCCCCTCTATGTTGTCTTTGTCACTCGGCTTGTTTGTTTAGTGTGCTAATGCGGCTTGAATTGTGTTGCTTGTGATTGTTTGTGGGAGTTCTTTGCCTTAGTTGGGTGAATTCTTTGGTATTTCTTGTTGATCTTTGGTTTGTCTTTGCCTTGTTTGTCTATATCACTCTATGAATCTGTTTGTGGCTTGTACCGATTCTTGGTACAGTACAAAGACTGGGCCCTATGTTGACCTTCTGTTTGCCTTGTTGTGGTTTGTTTATCAGCCACCTTTATCGATTTTCTTCTTGTTGGTGATTGGGTTGTTGTGGTGATACCTTATTGGGTTGTTTCTTCTGGTACTTACGGCTGGGCCATGATAATTTGGGCCAAAGGAATTATAACAGGGAATTTAGTTTTGTTACAAGGCCCACAATTTAAAACTTAAATAAATAGTTATTGGGCTAATGAATGAGCAACTTATTAACGATTAGGATTAATGGAATTTATGAAAGGCCCAAATAACTTAAAAGTACTAAGATAATAAAGGGATTAAATTGAAATATGACTAATTAATTGGAAGCGGCCCCGAAAGGTTTGGCGGTATCCATGGATTAATTACGTAAACCTAAAGAAAATCGGGAAATGATTATATTCCCTGACTGCCCCCGATTCGGGATATCGGTGCATTGGCACCAATGATTTGGTAGTCAGCGTATGATCCCGAACATTAAAACACCAACACGTTTTGAAATAAATAAAAATGTGTAATTTAAATTTAAATTTATTTTAAATTTAAATTTCTTTCAAATAAGTGTTATTTTATTTTTATTTTTGATTTTTCGTTTTTATTTTAAATTCTAGTTTTCTATAGTATATTTTCTAATTTATGAAAGATAACACTAACCTATGAAATAAAATGTAGTTAAAGAAGATAAAATAAATAATTAAGAATTTTAAAGTAATAAATAAAGTATAAAAATGATTTATCATATAAAAATATATATTAATCAATTTCTCTATTTTAAAATTAATTGATGTAAATACTTACATCCATGAACTCGAATTTAAAATAAAGAATGGACGTATAAAAGCGATCACGAACGATAAACACAATTTAACGGATCTCGAATACGGGCAACTAAAATTTCCGACACCGCGTAAATGCACCAGAAATGTTGCCGAAATTTTCAAGAAAAGACGACAAACCCGAACAAACGCTTAATTAAATTATCAATCCAATTTAAATTATTAATTGTGAAGTAAATCGAGTTAAAACTAATAAACATCTGATTTAAATTAAAATAGGTGATACAGTCGACTCGGATCCTCTCGCGGAGTACGAGGTCGTTCCCGACCCGACGTACGCGGACACCGACCCCGAGGCCGGTGTTCTACCTCCGGAGTAGAGCGACTCCACGATCCTCACCAGCACTCCCAGGTACGGTTTCCTGGGATTTAATTTTCTTTCTTCAGAAATAGGAACCCAAACCGAAAATAAAACCGTTTTAAAAATATATCTGAATTGCGGTATTTTCTGACCAAAATTTGTAGAGTCTAAATCTGACCTGTCATATGCATCCGGTAAATTGACCAGCATATTTGAGACATACCCGCATTTACATGTCATATCATGTCATACTGCACGTAGACAGGATAGGGGTAGGATCTCGGGAATTAGTCCCGAGATAGGAACAGATAGATTTAAATAATTCAAGTTGTAGATTATAATTATTAGGAAAATATTATTATTATCACTAATTATTAATTAAGTCAGGCAGTTAATCATGCATTAAATGCATGGGAGTGCTGAGAGGCGGACGGGTAAATTCTCAGTCGGAGTTGCCTTGCATAACCAGACCGTTGTGGTTACGTACGGTGACCCATAGGCCGTGGGACCCACCGGTTCTGTATATGCACTGCGCATCCTCGCCTGTCGGGTTATCCACCGATCCCGTCATTTGGCGGGTTCGGCTGTGTCGGAGTGTTTTCTTTGATCTTTACTATATTTTATTATTATTCTTTATATGATTAAATTTTCAATCCAAATTTAAGTGATTTAGGATACCGTGTACTTCAGTATTTAGTGTGGGCGGCCATATCCGAGACTGGAATCTATTTCGTGATACTATATTATTATATTTACCCGGCGTATTTAGGATCCTAATATTGTCCGAAGGGCTTTCTCCTTTGGCCCTTAAGTTGGTACAGAGAAAGTCGGGATGCGGTCCGTGACCTTAGTGGGTACGGTGTAGGCTCCCATTTGTTTATATTTCGCTTTGATACTTTTACGGGATGCGGTCCTCGACCCTTGGTTGGTCCAGTGTAGGCTCCCATTTGTTTCCATTTTGTTAATTTACGGGTAGTTATCTCCTTTTTACGATATGGCAACCGAAGACATATTATATCCATTTGTTTATATTTTTGAAAGGTGAATTACCGTTCGGCGGACCGAGTACGTGCTTCATAGCCGTTCACTCTCCTAGGGCGTTATCGCCTCGGGAGCCCGAATTGTCGTTTGTGCGGCGTTGTCGCTGCACAAACATAAAGTCCTAAGTTAGTAAGTTGGGCCCTGGTAGTGCCGCTTAGGCAAGGCCCGAGTAGTAAGTTGGGCCCTGGTAGTGCCCGCTCGGGATGAGTCCGGTAAATTTACAATGCAGGTATTTATTACGGGTGTTTGACTCTCGTATCTTATACTTTATATTATATTATTATTTCCACAGAATTTTCTATTTCGGGTTTCTTTACCATATCATATTATATCATGTAGGTCAATGTACATAATAATATTATTATATTTACTCATCAATGTTATATTGCATTTCAAACATCAGTATCGGTTTTTGGGTCCAGTCTAGGAAAGAAGATTAAATCTTAAGGCTGGGATCTAAATCCGTCTTGAGTAATTTATAAAATTACTCACGTTTCCACGGTGGATGTGGGATCCGGGTATTTTCGGGTACGGGATTTTTGGCTAGAGTGAGGGCTAGGGACGGTCCTGCGCGATGACAGGGATGCTTCGCTGCAATGGCATGTGGGCTGGGTAGTCAGTTAGGATCCATCGGGTTTTTGAGTCTTATTTCTTTCTTTTGGGTTTTTATTTTGAGAGATTGCTGCCCATTCCGATGGAGCTAGCCCCCGCCTATGTAGGCGTTGTATTCTCTTTGTTCATTCTGGACTGTATGGTCATGTACTCTTATTATTATTATTTTGTTTATTCTGTGATTGCCTTATTTTATTCATTTAGCCTTCCGTACGCACGTCTCGTCGTGCGTACGTGGCGGGATTATGCACCCCTAATCCGTTTTATTTATTTTGGGGTGTGACAGTTTATGAGTGTACAGCTCACACAGATAGTCATGTACCAAGCCCATGCGCAAATCCAAACAGAAGTTTAAATCAAAAGGGAAAAGCAATGTGCACCTGGCCCATTTGTGCGGCACCTCTGACTGTGGGCCCCACCTTGCTGTGGACTCCGTGCGCCAAGCGCAGTCTCCTCTCTCCCTTCTCCTTCTCCCCTCCCTCTCTTCCTTTTTCTTCTCGATGAAGCTGATGGCGCCATTAATACTAATCAAGCTCCCCAAAGCTCGCAACTCCAATTCTTTCCAGTCAGAGTTAGCCTATATATGGGAGAAGATGTGTAATTAATCAAAACTGAAAAATAATGAATGAATAGGGTGATTGAGAGAGGTGAATACCTCGGGTGATTAATGAGGCACTTCAATTCTTGCTTCAAAATCCCAAATTGATAATGCAAACCTCTTCTACTCACTTAGGCGACACTGTGGATGAAGAAAGAAGCAACAATTATGAGATGAATTGAAGTAATTGAGATGGAGTGATGAAATCGGGCGAATTGATGAAAATTGAAACCTTGTGCTGTAGACTCGAATTGGCAATGCTTATAGCCTCTATGCACTCTCACGATGATGTTGAAGTGATGAAGATTGGTGATTGGATGAAGGAGCTATGGTTTGAATCAAAGCTTAGACTCGGGTGAGTGGATTAGAGCTTGAGGGATGAATTGCAATGGTAAAGAGCGAAGGGGTGCTGTAGATGCATGGAATTAAGTATATATAGCATGCTGAAGATACTAGAAGGTTCTATGAACAAAGAAGATAATGAAACCGAGTCAATGGTCAAAGACTTGAGCTTTGGATTCTTTAAAGGGGGCCCACATCGCAACAGAATGAATAACAGAATCAAAAGACCATGTTCATAGGCCAGGACAGTTCAATCAATGGTGTTTGAATGGTGTATGGCTCTGTGCACTCTTGCAAGTGCTTATATATACAATATCAGAACCAGTAAAGAGGGGAGAGGTAATTGAGCAGAGATAAGCAACTTAGAGACAAGCCAAGAGGTTAATATACTCATACACAAGTAATTGAGAGAGAAAATTCAGCAAAAGATCGAGTAAGTGCAAGAAAAGAGAGAAGAAACTGGTGAATCGATTGATCTCAGTATTATACTTGAGAACTCGATCCATTTCTTCCAATTACTTGTTCAGAGGTAAACTCTAAACCCTATTCTTTGTTAATTAGGAGTTAGCAAACTCAATTTTTAAAGATTGTAGGTGAATAATGTAATTGCAATTGAATTCTTGAATATCAGCACAATTCTGTGCCGTTTATTGAATTTCTTCAATTTCTATCGATTCTCTTTGATTTTCTTCTTTCTCTCATATGATATAAAGTCAGTAAGGTTAAATCTTTTATCTTCTTTGATCAATTTCGTTTGAAACCTGGTGAATTGCACTGTTAATCCGATTGATCTCAGTATTAAACTTGAGAACTCGGTAACAGTGGAATTCTTCATCTAATTTTCCGTTTCCAAGCTTTAATTGCCTCAGTTATCATACACATTATATGAGTCAAGGGCTGTATATTCATCTTTAATCGGTAGATCTCAGTGATTTACTTGAGAACTCGATTGATTCAAAGTTGACTCACTGTTATCGTGTTCCGCTAATGGAATTAAGTTCCAAATTGAGAATTAAAGGAAATTGTAAGCATAATCATGCATATCTTGGCTTGAGTAAGTGTTATAAGGAGTGTTAAACATGTTAATGTCGGCACCAACCAATGAGTAATAGAATTTTGAGATCAATCGCAATCGGTACCAACTGACTTCACTTCGTTTCAGTATTCATCTCCAATAGTGGAGTCATAGACCAATTTGAATCATTCTAATTGTGTTAAAATGCATCTACATGTATATACGATACTAATTGAGTGATCAATTGTTGAAAGAGACGATCAATTGCTTTGAATTTATGGAATTTGAGACTCGGTACCGATTGGTACCAAGTTGGCTCATCTGGTATTGGCATACGATGCGATTCACCGTATGGATCGTCGATCGGATACCGTAGAGTGACTCCCCATGATGGGACGACACTAAGGCAACTGTCTGATCGGAGGGAGACGACCTCAGTCGCCGGCGCCGCCGGTAGCGCGAATCTCAGAGCTTGCATTGACCGGAGAGTCAAGAAATCGCAGCAACACGGATATTGAAGCACGCGCGTGAATCTTGAAGAGATTGAACGATTAAGATAAGGCGCCGTTTTGAATAAAGATATGAAAATGAATCTGGGCCACTCATCCAAGGCAACTCAATCTCAAAACATATCCAGCGGCCCAAATGAGAGTAAAGTTGAATAAAAGATGGGCGCTAATCTCAGCCAGATCCAAAGGCCCATATTAAGCCCAATAATTATTTAATAACAGAATATTAAAAGTATAGAGTAAATAAATCATTTGAAAATGTTCCTAAACTCCAAATTAATCCAAATTTATTTCTAAAATTTCCTTATTTTTCATAGCATTTTTCTATATAATAATATTTCAGTTTTAAAAATACAATCATATTAAAACAATTTAAAAGCAAAAGATATTACATGTATTGATATATTTGACTTAGCTTTGACTTGTCATTTTAAATATTATAAAAATTCCAAAAATTCAAATAAAATCATAAATAGTAGTTAGATATATTTTAATGATTTTTCTGGTGATTTTTCATAAAATAATAATAACAATAATAATATGCAAAAATAAATAATAAGATTAGCTCTATTCTTTAATAAAAATAAAAAAAGAGAATAAATAATAATATCAAATAAATATTATGTTAATCTTTTCTGTAAAAATAAAAAATACATAAATAAATAATCATAATGATAAATAATAAATACATCTTATTCTAGAATAAAGAATATAATAATAAAATCATATAATAAAATAGATTGTATCCCTTTGGTTATTTTCTAAAATTTGAATACAATAATAATGGGATAAATGTTATTATTATTTTCTGCTTAAAAATATTAATAAAATATAATGAAAATATTTTGATAAATAAAATACAATAAAAATAATAATTGTAATAAAGAATATAATGAATTTCATTCTTTGTAGCTATTTCCAAATAATAATAATAAGGGTAATAATAATAATAATAAGGGTAATAAAAAAAAATCTTATATTTTTCTACAAATAATAAATAGAAATAATAAAAATATAATGAAAAATTATCATAAAGAATAGAATAATAATAATGATTCCTTTAGCTATTATAAATCCTAAAAATTAAAAATAAAAATAATATAGCTATTCCATCTTTTGTTTTGTAAATAATTTCTACAAAATAAATAGTATTTCAAAATAATAATATAAATTCTATTACTTTGGCTATTATAAAAATTCTAAAAATTCAAATAAAATCATAGCCAATTCATTTTCTATTATTTTTTTTTTTTGTAAGTGATTTTCTACAAAAATAAATAGAGTTTAGAAATAATAATAACAAAATTCTATTACTTTAGCTATTGTAAAATCCCAAAAATATAAATAAAATTCTAGTTAATAGCTAACCCATTTCCTATTATTTTTGTAAATAATTTTCTACAGAAATAAATAGAGTTTAAAAATAAAAAAAATAGATATATGATCACCTTTGTAATAGAGATAATAATGAAAGGCATTATCTTAATAATAAAAAATTAATAAAATGTAATAATCCTTTTTACATTTTAGAGATGAATGAATACGCTCACACAAGGAGTGTAGAGCAACACAGTGGTTTTACACAAGAAATGCAACATATTAGAATAATTAGTCGAGACAAGAACATCTTGACGAAGAATAATCAAGGCTGCGACATCAACATGAGGAGGTATGTCGAGACAAGAATATCTCGACGCTCGTTGAAGAATAATCAAGGCTGCGACATCAACATGAAGAGATATGTCGACTCCAAGAGATAAGAACATTACGATGTCCGAGAGAAGTGACATCTTAATGACTCGGTGTCATGAACAAGTAATTCATGACCATTTGAGCTAGTAAGACTGAACTCATCCGTCGATAAATTCGTCTTCTGGTTCATCTCCCGAGATCGTGAGATTGAATCGTTCTGTAGTAGATTCATCCACAAAACAGTGAATGTGAACCGTTTTGTAGTAGGTTCCTTCACTAACACATGCCTCAATGTTAAGTTGGCTTAGTGCTTCAGGTGTGACATTGTGTGCAGTCGTGTTCCTAGGTTTATGAATCGGCTTAGTGCTTCGAATTCATGATCTAGAAGATCGGTGAGAAGAAACACGTGGGTCAAATCCACCCTTCTCCTGATTCACCAACCTCAAGATCAACCGGCCCAGTGCTTTGAGTTGTATTTTGTGTGATTGGTTGTTGACTAGTTAAGATTGAACCGTTCTGTAGTAGGTTTATCTTCTAGATCAGCGAGGTTGAGTCGTTACGTAGTAGACTCACCTCGAACCCTACGAAGAGATTAATCGATGCCGTAGTAAGGTTATCTCTCGAGGCGGCATAGGCGAACCGATCCGTAGTAGGTTCGTCTTTCATAGGATCAACTGTGAACCATTCTGAAGTAGGTTCATTTTCTAGATGAACTGAGGTTGAGTCGTTCTGTAGTAGACTCACCTCGAACCCCTTCGAAGAGATAAATCTGATATGTAGTAAGGTTATCTCTCGAGGCAGTAAAGACTGAACCGATCTGTAGTAGGTTCGTCTTCCACGGGATCGACCTTTTGGTGAACCCAGACGACCACTTGACCATCATTTAACTATACTATTTGCTTCTCCCTTTTAAAGATCCAGAGGTGCCTCGAGGTTAATAGCCTAGGGTAATTAACGGTGGGGGCTTGCGCCCACCGGAATCTACAAGAGCTCACAATCACTAAAAACCCCCTAAATGTGCATCCAAATCTTCCTAAACGGCAGAATCAGCCGGCATTAAACAGATGCATGCTTGGGAGGGATCTCCGTGTCCTTCTTCCGCATCCCATCGCCCAGCGGCGGTGCGGAGCGCGTGAAAAAGGGTCGCACAATAACATACTGATTTTGTTTAACAGAAATATGAAATGGGATGTTATGAACAACTTTTATGTTGGACACTTTTCATTTTCAGCACTTTAAAGTGCTTTACATGTTTTGAGCAAAATACCAAAGCGAGAGACGGTTCGAAAATCGGGAGGCTGTCGGGATTGTTTTGCTTATTTGAAAGATATTTACAGTGTATTTTTGCATAAAAATTTATGTACAAGCTCCTATTGATATGTATTTTATGAATATAAAATAATATATATATGTCACATTCACGGATCGGTACAGTTGTTTAATTTTTTTCTGATAAAGGACTGAACTGGACAGCTGAGGGTATTTTTGATATTTTTGAAAATATATGTTTAAGAAACCTTTCGAACCAAATCAGGATACTATCAATAAGGTTATGATGAACAATTTTTATGTTGAAAACGTTCTTATTTGAAATCGTTTAAATGCACTTTTGTGGATGTTTAGGAAAGAACTTTCAAATAAAATTTAGAAAAAGCTGAAAATATATTTTTATTTTTAGAAAATAGTTTAACTTTTGGATCTAAACTCTTTTAGTTATTGATTTCTCTTAATGACAAGGGCTCACGACTTTGTATTAGCCGGCACAAGTATTATAACTCTTCAAAATCAATGGCTCACGACTTTGTATTAGCCGGCACGAATTTAGAAGAGCTTTATTAATTATAAAGATAATTTTTATATTTTAGGTGAAGACAAGGGCTCACGACTGAATGCAGCCGGTACATGCCTTATAACTCTTTAAAACCATGGGCTCACAACTGAACTCAGCCGGCACAAGAGTTTATAGAGTTATTTCTATTTTATTATGAACCATATTATTATAATCTACTAGCTAAAGAATCATAAATTCATATAAAATTGTAAGAAAATCAAAAAAATTATAAAAATTTGCAGAGAGATGCACTATAACTAGATCTAGATGCTCACAAAATTTCAATTAAATCGAAATATCAGAGATATAATTTTTTATTTTCGAATCAGATCAAGGGCAAAAGAGAAAATATTGTACCAGTATTTACTGTTTTTCAAATTTAAAAAGGCTATAATTTTTTACAGAAAAATCAAAAAAATATAAAATCATTTTCTATAGATTCATATGACTTAGTTCTACAATATTTGATCCCATTTTTCTTTTTATTACATTTTTAGCTATTTTAGGGCTGATTTTACGTTTATAAGGGATTCATTGATCTTAAATGGTTTAAATGCATTATTTAGCAATAATCTAACATTCAATGATATTGTTATGCAGTTTTGGGCCAAAAGAAAAAGAAAAAATGAAAAAAAAAAAGGAAAAAGGAAAAGCAAAAGGGGAAATTGATATTACCAGAACTTGATGTTTTTCAGAATTAAAAAAGCTATAAGTTTTTATAAAAAATCAAAAAAAATATAAAATCAGTTTCTGTAGATTCATATGACTTATTTTTATTATATCTGAAAGTTTTATAAGATTTAAAATAGATCTCATTCCGTTTTTCTTTTTATTGCATTTTCAGCCATTTTAGGGTTGATTTTGCATTTATAAGGGATTCATTGATCTTAAACGGTTTAAATACATCATTTAACTTCAATCTAACATTCAATGATGTTTTTATACATATTTGAGCTAAAAGAAAAGAAAAAAAAATGAAAAAGATCGAATTGCAACCTAAGAACATCAAGAAAAAGAAGAAAAATCAATTTGCACGTGAAAAATTTTATCTTTATTGCACGAATCAAAATTACTGTCACACCCCAGAAATAATGAATCGGATTAGGGGTGCTTAATCCCGCCACGTACGCACGACGAGACGTGCGTACGAAAGGCTAAATGAATAAAATAAGAAAATCACAGAATAAACAAAACAATAATAATATAATATACATGACTATACAGTCCAGAATGAACAAAGAGAAATACAACGCCGACATCGGCGGGGCTAGCTCCATCGGAATGGGCAGCAAAATCTCTCAAAGAAAAACCCAAAAGAAAGAAATAAAACTCGAAACCCGATAGATCCTAATCCACTACCCTGCTCACATGCGGAAGCGGCGAAGCATCTCTGTCACCACACAGGACTGTCCCTAGCACTCGCTCCAAGAAAAATCCCGAACCTGTAATACACGGATCCCACAACCACCGTGGAAACGTGAGTAATTTTATAAATTACTCGGTGCGGTTTAGATCCGACCTTAAGATTTAATCTTCTTTCCTAGGCTGGACCCAAAAACCGAATCGATGAGCGAAAATAATATTGATAAGTGAATATAATAATATTAATATGCACATTGACCTACATGATATGATATGATGATGGTAAAGAAACCCGAAATAGAAAATTACGTGGAAATAATAATATAATATAAAGTATGAGCTACGAGAGTCAAACACCGTAATAAATACCCGGTTGTAAATTTACCGGACTCATCCCGAGCGGGCACTACCGGGGCCCAACTTACTAACTCGGGCCTTGCCTAAGCGGGCACTACCGGGGCCCACTTACTAACTTAGGACTTTATGTTTGTGCAGCGACAACACCGCACAAACGACAATTCGGGCTCCCGAGGCGATAACGCCCTAGGAGAGTGAACGGCTATAAGCACGTACTCTGGTCTGCTGAATCTGGTAATTCACCTTACAAAATATAAACAAACGGATAAATATGTCTTCAGTTGCCATATCGTCAATATGAGATAACTACCCAGGAAATAACAAATCGGAAACTAATACAAATGGGAGCCTACACTGTACCAACTAAGGGTCAGAGGACCGCATCCCGAAAATAATGACAAAATGAAGTATAATACAGATGGGAGCCTACACTGTACGAACCTGGGGCCAGAGGACCGCATCCCAAAGGGGAGCCTACACTGTACCAACCAGGGGCCAGAGGACCGCATCCCGAGAAATGACAAAATGATAGATGATACAAATGGGAGCCTACACTTGTACCACTAAGGGCCGAGAGGACCGCATCCCGAGAAAATAACAAAATAGGGTAGAATCCGGACTCGGATATGGACGCCCACACTAAACACCGAAAGACATGGTATCCTAATCGCTCAAATTTGGATTAAAAATCTTAATCATATTAAGAATATTAAAAATATAATATTGATCAAAAGAAAAACACTACGCGCACGGCCGAACCCGCCAAATGACGGGGTCGGTGGATAACCGAAACAAGCGAAGGTGCGCGGTGTATATACGGACGAAAGGAATATAACCGTTGAGTCCAGTTATACAAGGCAACCTCGGCCGAGATCACCGACCCGCCTCTCGGCACTTCCCATGCATTTTGCATGATTAATTGTCTAAACTTAATTAATAACTAATGATATTAATAATATTAATCTACTAATTATAATCTATAACTTAAATTATTTAAATCTATCTGTTCCTATCTCGGGACTATTTTCCGAGATCCTACTCCTATCTGTCTACGTGCGGTATGACATGATATGGCATGCAAATCTTTGGTATGTCTCGAATATCTTTGGTCAAGTATCTTTGAATGCATATGACGAGTTCAATTCGGGTTTCTAAATAATGTTTGGTCGAGAAAATACCACGGTTCGATTTATTTTAAAAACATTTATTTTCGGTTTGGGTTTCCTAATTCGAAGAAAGAAGATGAATCCCGAAACTGTACACACAGGAGTCTTGGTGAGGATCGTGGAGTCGCTCTACTCGGAGGTAGAACACCGGCCTCGGGGTCGGTGTCCGCGTACGTCGGGTCGGGAACGACCTCGTACTCCGCGAGAGGATCCGAGTCGACTGTATCACCTATTTTAATTTAAATCAGATGTTTATTATTTTTAACTCGATTTACTTCACAATTAATAATTTAAATTGGATTGATAATTTAATTAAGCGTTTGTTCGGGTTTGTCGTCTTTTCTTGAAAATTTCGGCAACATTTCTAGTGCATTTACGCGGTGTCGGAAATTTTAGTTGCCCGTATTCGAGATCCGTTAAATTGTGTTTATCGTTCGTGATCGCTTTTATACGTCCATTCTTTATTTTAAATTCGAGTTCATGGATGTAAGTATTTACATCAATTAATTTTAAAATAGAGAAATTGATTAATATATAATATATAATATATCCAATATTTTATTCTAATATTCTTTTACTTATTTAAAAATGAAAGATTTAATTTAATAGATATTATCATTTTATATATATATTGTTTAATTAATAGGTATTTATATATATTGATATTAATTAATGTTATTTAATTATTAAGATAGAGAAATTGATTAATATATATTTTTATATGATAAATCATTTTTATACTTTATTTATTACTTTAAAATTCTTAATTATTTATTTTATCTTCTTTAACTACATTTTATTTCATAGGTTAGTGTTATCTTTCATAAATTAGAAAATATACTATAGAAAACTAGAATTTAAAATAAAAACGAAAAATCAAAAATAAAAATAAAATAACACTTATTTGAAAGAAATTTAAATTTAAAATAAATTTAAATTTAAATTACACATTTTTATTTATTTCAAAACGTGTTGGTGTTTTAATGTGTTAATTAAATTAATAAAATTAATCAATTTTCATTTATTTCACTGATTAATCAAACTAAAATTTAATAATTATAGGTGCATCCCGGCCACATGGCTCCCTTTAATTTGGATTCACATGACAATAATGCTTTATGGACATATGGTTGGAACTTGGCTTCCGAAACAAGAGATGTACATATAGTTGCTCTTAGTATATGTATCATTTTTTATTTATAATTAAGAACTTGGATTAAAATTCTTAGGATTAGGATCTAAGCTCCGGTAGAGTTGGTACCACCTCACTCCAATAATATTTCAATTCAAGAACAAGACAGCCGCTCGAGAAAAAGGCAAGAAAATATAAAATCGTACAAATATTAGTTAAGCAACGTGGTGGAGAGGCAATAAGACGAGAACCATATACATACAAACTCGATACCGATGTAAATTGTCAACGCAAATCATCAATAACTAAGTCTAATTATTCAAACCATCAGCCACACATCTAAGGCACGGGCACGGCCGCACATGACCCGCATGGTCGGAAGGAATAACAAGAAGGATATTACCGATTTTTATCCCGTGGCGACAAATGGGTTAGGGAGTCGTGCTCGATTGTGTTATGCGGGGCAAGTCCGGGCTTCTCAACAACGACACCCATGAAATCGGCCTGGGATAAGGCAACAAATTTGATGATCTGATTATGGAGGAGAGGGGCTGTAGGCGAGAAGGCAAAAAGGGGGCATCGATGCATGAGAAGCAAGGGCTCGGCCGAGCTCCAATAGGTCCGGCTTGGTGGCGTGCCGAAGGGGCGATATCCGACGAGGTGGTCTTGTGATGGACGGATGTGAGGTTATGTAGGTTTGCTAGCTCGGTTTTCCCGCAAGGTAAATGAAAAGGGAGAAAGAGGAATAGGGTTGAGATTTTGTGCAAGAGGAAGAGGTGGCTGTAGCTTCGCACGGAGGGAAGTGGCGAAGAAAAATGAGGAATGGAGTTTGGTGAGGAGTTGATTGAGAGGAATGGTGGGTTTGTGCGGTAGTGAAGTGGGGAAAGAGTGAGAGAAGTCAAAGAAAAGGATGGCGGCTCACGGGGGAGAGAAAGAAAAGAAAAATGAAAGAAGTGAAAGAAAATAAAGGAATAAAGAGAAAGTTTTAGTTAGATGCGATTTTCGTGACCGGGATGAATGGATGATCGCGCGTTATTTCATGTTCCCGAATTTCGACTTAGGTCGACATGTTTATTCTCCTAATACCGGATTAGTACATCCCGACATAATTAACATTTTATATTCTTTAATTAATTAATTACCACCTTCGTTATTGTTATTTTAATTATTTTTATTTACTTTATTGCAAGTTTCGATTCCGTTATGAGTATATTATCAAAAAAAAAATTTTAATTTGATTTGTCAATTTTGTAATTAAGATTTAAATCTTATATTCTCAAATTATTAATTCTATTGTATGTATTATCTCATAATTTCTTCAATTAAAATTTTCTCTATATTTCATTATTTAAAAAAAAATTTACGGGGTTTCACTTACTAATTTACGTAAGTCATCAATAATCAAAAAATTTATTATTATTTACTATTTAGCCTTATTCGTTTATTTATTTGAATATATACATATATATATATATATATATATATATACTTTTAACTGTTGGTTATATTATTCGTTAATTTGTGTTAACTCATTTTAATTATCCTCTTAATTATTATTATTTTTTTATTTAAAATTTCACGGTTTAACATTTCACCCCCCCTAAAAATATGTTTCGTCCTCGAAACGAAGACCACGTTAAATGATAAACAACTCGGGTATTCTAAACCAACCAATTTACCTCTCCGCTAATCTGGTTATTCATTCTTTTCATACCTAATAATTTAATATTCTTTATTTCACTTTTAATTTTTTTGTTAACATAATCTTCTCTTAGGTAAACATTAAATTTTTAGATTATGTAATTTATTTCACTAATTTAAACTTGAATTTAAGATTTTCATGTTCTGGATAAGTTTTAATCTAATTATTGAGTCATTTACCAGCATTATTTTCTTGTAGTTCGTTATAAGGTGTATTGGTTATATGAAAAATTTAATTTGTTTTAGGATTTCCCTTTATTTTGTCACCTTATTTATATGCTGTTATTATTATTATTATTGTCATTTTGTGTGATTGTCCTTATCGCAATGCTCCTTAGGAAATATTCTTACTCCTATCAAATGTTGGTAGGCATCGTATGTAATTATGTATGTTAGCTTCTTAAGAGATGAGAATTAAATAAATAGAGATATAATAAGAATGCCATTTTTGTCCAAATCTCAGTCTTACCCAAAGACGATGATGGAGGGTCAAACTGATCAAATGTAGGTCGATATAATTATCACTGATTTCTTAACTAGAATATAATCATGAGGATCAAATTGAATCAAAGTTAATATATGAAGCATATATCAGAAGAATGTAACTCGACAGATCATAATAACATAATTGGATCAACGGACTGAATAAAACCATGCAAGACCTGCGGAAGCAAACTTGGTTAAAGAGGATTCCTTCAAATTTAATTTGGTTTGGACCTATATGTATCACTAAAGTTGAAGATAACGATACGACGTACATCGAACATCAAGGAATGGCTTAAACAAGAAGTCGATTATCACGTAGATACAGATCTTTCGGAATCCCGTGTAGTTAAATGATAATTTATTTCTACATCTTGGAATCGATTAAGTTGATACTAAATTAATTTGGGTTGAATGCACTAGACAGTTCAGCGATAACACATAAAAGTGTTATTAATTGAAGAAGCCACGATTTATTATTTCAACAATTTAAGTGAGTGAGTTATCCTTAGCTAATGCCTAAAGATCTCCTCGAATTAAGTTAAGAGCGGATAACATAGATAGCAAAATATAATTGTTTAGATACGAAGATTAACTTAAATGAAAATTTATAATTGTTAGTTACTATTATTATTCTTTAATTTAAATTCTTATACTCTTATTAGTTTTATCAAATTTACAAATATTATATATATATATATATATATAATTATGTTACTTTTTTGTCGAAGATCGGGTCGAGGCGGAAAACGAAAATCTAGGACAAGTAAATGCAATTTAAGTCATCAAAATCTATGTTATTAAACTGTTTGTAATGTATTTATTAAGTTTTATCACGCCCGAGTAGTGGGATCCGTAGGGATAGTGAAGTCACACGTGTACTAACGTGAACCGCTAGCCCCAATACTCCTAGACCTACCCCTCACATACCTATGTCAAGTACATATTATTGTTTTGTTTATTTATTCATCTTTTCGGGATTTTCTAGATGTTACCCTAGCATGATTTATATGAAATCGGATTATAAATTCACGCTCTGATACCACCGAAGGATGTCACACCCCAGAAATAATGAATCGGATTAGGGGTGCTTAATCCCGCCACGTACGCACGACGAGACGTGCGTACGAAAGGCTAAATGAATAAAATAAGAAAATCACAGAATAAACAAAACAATAATAATATAATATACATGACTATACAAATCAGTATAATGAACAAAGAGAAATACAACGCCGACATCGGCGGGCTAGCTCCATCGGAATGGGCAAAAATCTCTCAAAGAAAAACCCAAAAGAAAGAAATAAAACTCGAAACCCGATAGATCCTAATCCACTACCCTGCTCACATGCGGAAGCGGCGAAGCATCTCTGTCACCACACAGGACTGTCCCTAGCACTCGCTCCAAGAAAAATCCCGAACCTGTAATACCTGGATCCCACAACCACCGTGGAAACGTGAGTAATTTTATAAATTACTCAGTACGGATTTAGATCCAGCCTTAAGATTTAATCTTCTTTCCTAGACTGGACCCAAAAACCGATACTGATGAGCGAAAATAATATTGATAAGTGAATATAATAATATTAATATGCACATTGACCTACATGATATGATATGATGATGGTAAAGAAACCCGAAATAGAAAATTCTGTGGAAATAATAATATAATATAAAGTATGAGCTACGAGAGTCAAACACCCGTAATAAATACCCGCTTGTAAATTTACCGGACTCATCCCGAGCGGGCACTACCAGGGCCCAACTTACTAACTCGGGCCTTGCCTAAGCGGCACTACCGTGGCCCAACTTACTAACTTAGACTTTATGTTTGTGCAAATGACAACACCGCACAAACGACAATTCGGCTCCCGAGGCGATAACGCCCTAGGAGAGTGAACGGCTATAAGCACGTACTCCGTCTCGCTTAATCTGTAATTCACCTTACAAAATATAAACAAACGGATAAATATGTCTTCGCTTGCCATATCGTCAATATGAGATAACTACCCAGAAATAACAAATCGGAAACTAATACAAATGGGAGCCTACACTGTACCAACTAAGGGTCAGAGGACCGCATCCCGAAAATAATGACAAAATGAAGTATAATACAGATGGGAGCCTACACGTACGAACCTGGGGCCAGAGGACCGCATCCCAAAGGGGAGCCTACACTGTACCAACCAGGGGCCAGAGGACCGCATCCCGAGAAATGACAAAATGATAGATGATACAAATGGGAGCCTACACTGTACCACTAAGGGCCAGAGGACCGCATCCCGAGAAAATAACAAAATAGGGTAGAATCCAGACTCGGATATGGACGCCCACACTAAACACTGAAAGACATGGTATCCTAATCGCTCAAATTTGGATTAAAAATCTTAATCATATTAAGAATATTAAAAATATAATATTGATCAAAAGAAAAACACTCTGGCACGGCCGAACCCGCCAAATGACGGGGTCGGTGGATAACCGACAAGCGAAGGTGCGCAGTGTATATACAGACCAAAGGAATATAACCCGTTGGTCTGGTTATACAAGGCAACCTCAGACTGAGATCACCCGGCCCGCCTCTCAGCACTTCCCATGCATTTTGCATGATTAATTGTCTAAACTTAATTAATAACTAATGATATTAATAATATTAATCTACTAATTATAATCTATAACTTAAATTATTTAAATCTATCTGTTCCTATCTCGGGACTATTTTCCGAGATCCTACTCCTATCCTGTCTACGTGCAGTATGACATGATATGGCATGCAAATGCTGGTATGTCTCGAATATGCTGGTCAAGTACTGAATGCATATGACAGTTCAATTCGGGTTTCTAAATAATGTTTGGTCAGAAAATACCACAGTTCAGATTTATTTTAAAAACATTTATTTTCGGTTTGGGTTTCCTAATTCTGAAGAAAGAAGATGAATCCCAGGAAACTGTACCTGGGAGTGCTGGTGAGGATCGTGGAGTCGCTCTACTCCGGAGGTAGAACACCGGCCTCGGGGTCGGTGTCCGCGTACGTCGGGTCGGGAACGACCTCGTACTCCGCGAGAGGATCCGAGTCGACTGTATCACCTATTTTAATTTAAATCAGATGTTTATTATTTTTAACTCGATTTACTTCACAATTAATAATTTAAATTGGATTGATAATTTAATTAAGCGTTTGTTCGGGTTTGTCGTCTTTTCTTGAAAATTTCGGCAACATTTCTAGTGCATTTACGCGGTGTCGGAAATTTTAGTTGCCCGTATTCGAGATCCGTTAAATTGTGTTTATCGTTCGTGATCGCTTTTATACGTCCATTCTTTATTTTAAATTCGAGTTCATGGATGTAAGTATTTACATCAATTAATTTTAAAATAGAGAAATTGATTAATATATAATATATAATATATCCAATATTTTATTCTAATATTCTTTTACTTATTTAAAAATGAAAGATTTAATTTAATAGATATTATCATTTTATATATATATTGTTTAATTAATAGGTATTTATATATATTGATATTAATTAATGTTATTTAATTATTAAGATAGAGAAATTGATTAATATATATTTTTATATGATAAATCATTTTTATACTTTATTTATTACTTTAAAATTCTTAATTATTTATTTTATCTTCTTTAACTACATTTTATTTCATAGGTTAGTGTTATCTTTCATAAATTAGAAAATATACTATAGAAAACTAGAATTTAAAATAAAAACGAAAAATCAAAAATAAAAATAAAATAACACTTATTTGAAAGAAATTTAAATTTAAAATAAATTTAAATTTAAATTACACATTTTTATTTATTTCAAAACGTGTTGGTGTTTTAATGTGTTAATTAAATTAATAAAATTAATCAATTTTCATTTATTTCACCGATTAATCAAACTAAAATTTAATAATTATAGGTGCATCCCGCCACATGGCTCCCTTTAATTTGGATTCACATGACAATAATGCTTTATGGACATATGGTTGGAACTTGGCTTCCGAAACAAGAGATGTACATATAGTTGCTCTTAGTATATGTATCATTTTTTATTTATAATTAAGAACTTGGATTAAAATTCTTAGGATTAGGATCTAAGCTCCAAGTAGAGTTGGTACCACCTTTCACTCCAATAATATTTCAATTCAAGAACAAGACAAACCGCTCGAGAAAAAGGCAAGAAAATATAAAATCGTACAAATATTAGTTAAGCAACGTGGTGGAGAGGCAATAAGACAGAACCATATACATACAAACTCGATACCGATAAATTGTCAACGCAAATCATCAATAACTAAGTCTAATTATTCAAACCATCACCACACATCTAAGGCACGGGGCACAAATTTCCAAGACATGACCCGCATGGTCGGAAGGAATAACAAGAAGGATATTACCAGTATTTTTATCCCGTGGCAAAAATGGGTTAGGGAGTCGTGCTCGATTGTGTTATGCGGGGCAAGTCCAGGCTTCTCAACAACGACACCCATGAAATCGGCCTGGGATAAGGCAACAAATTTGATGATCTGATTATGGAGGAGAGGGGCCGTAGGCGAAGGCAAAAAGGGGGCATCGATGCATGAGAAGCAAGGGCTCGACCGAGCTCCAATAGGTCCGGCTTGGTGGCGTGCGAAGGGGGCGATATCCGACGAGGTGGTGCTTTGTGATGGACGGATGTGAGGTTATGTAGGTTTGCTAGCTCGGTTTTCCGCAAGGTAAATGAAAAGGGAGAAAGAGGAATAGGGTTGAGATTTTGTGCAAGAGGAAGAGGTGGCTGTAGCTTCGCACGAGAGGGAAGTGGCGAAGAAAAATGAGGAATGGAGTTTGGTGAGGAGTTGATTGAGAGGAATGGTGGGTTTGTGCAGTAGTGAAGTGGGGAAAGAGTGAGAGAAGTCAAAGAAAAGGATGGCAGCTCACGGGGAGAGAAAGAAAAGAAAAATGAAAGAAGTGAAAGAAAATAAAGGAATAAAGAGAAAGTTTTAGTTAGATGCAGATTTTCTGTGACCGAGGATGAATGGATGATCGCGCGTTATTTCATGTTCCCAGAATTTCGACTTAGGTCGACATGTTTATTCTCCTAATACCCGGATTAGTACATCCTGACATAATTAACATTTTATATTCTTTAATTAATTAATTACCACCTTCGTTATTGTTATTTTAATTATTTTTATTTACTTTATTGCAAGTTTCGATTCCGTTATGAGTATATTATCAAAAAAAAAATTTTAATTTGATTTGTCAATTTTGTAATTAAGATTTAAATCTTATATTCTCAAATTATTAATTCTATTGTATGTATTATCTCATAATTTCTTCAATTAAAATTTTCTCTATATTTCATTATTTAAAAAAAATTTACGGGGTTTCACTTACTAATTTACGTAAGTCATCAATAATCAAAAAATTTATTATTATTTACTATTTAGCCTTATTCGTTTATTTATTTGAATATATACATATATATATATATATATATATATATACTTTTAATCTGTTGGTTATATTATTCGTTAATTTGTGTTAACTCATTTTAATTATCCTCTTAATTATTATTATTTTTTTATTTAAAATTTCACGGTTTAACATTTCACCCCCTAAAAATATGTTTCGTCCTCGAAACGAAGACCACGTTAAATGATAAACAACTCGGGTATTCTAAACCAACCAATTTACCTCTCCGCTAATCTGGTTATTCATTCTTTTCATACCTAATAATTTAATATTCTTTATTTCACTTTTAATTTTTTTGTTAACATAATCTTCTCTTAGGTAAACATTAAATTTTTAGATTATGTAATTTATTTCACTAATTTAAACTTGAATTTAAGATTTTCATGTTCTGGATAAGTTTTAATCTAATTATTGAGTCATTTACCAGCATTATTTTCTTGTAGTTCGTTATAAGGTGTATTGGTTATATGAAAAATTTAATTTGTTTTAGGATTTCCCTTTATTTTGTCACCTTATTTATATGCTGTTATTATTATTATTATTGTCATTTTGTGTGATTGTCCTTATCGCAATGCTCCTTAGGAAATATTCTTACTCCTATCAAATGTTGGTAGGCATCGTATGTAATTATGTATGTTAGCTTCTTAAGAGATGAGAATTAAATAAATAGAGATATAATAAGAATGCCATTTTTGTCCAAATCTCAGTCTTACCCAAAGACGATGATGGAGGGTCAAACTGATCAAATGTAGGTCGATATAATTATCACTGATTTCTTAACTAGAATATAATCATGAGGATCAAATTGAATCAAAGTTAATATATGAAGCATATATCAGAAGAATGTAACTCAGACAGATCATAATAACATAATTGGATCAACGGACTGAATAAAACCATGCAAGACCTGCGGAAGCAAACTTGGTTAAAGAGGATTCCTTCAAATTTAATTTGGTTTGGACCTATATGTATCACTAAAGTTGAAGATAACGATACGACGTACATCGAACATCAAGGAATGGCTTAAACAAGAAGTCGATTATCACGTAGATACAGATCTTTCGGAATCCCGTGTAGTTAAATGATAATTTATTTCTACATCTTGGAATCGATTAAGTTGATACTAAATTAATTTGGGTTGAATGCACTAGACAGTTCAGCGATAACACATAAAAGTGTTATTAATTGAAGAAGCCACGATTTATTATTTCAACAATTTAAGTGAGTGAGTTATCCTTAGCTAATGCCTAAAGATCTCCTCGAATTAAGTTAAGAGCGGATAACATAGATAGCAAAATATAATTGTTTAGATACGAAGATTAACTTAAATGAAAATTTATAATTGTTAGTTACTATTATTATTCTTTAATTTAAATTCTTATACTCTTATTAGTTTTATCAAATTTACAAATATTATATATATATATATATATATAATTATGTTACTGTTTTTGTCAGAAGATCGGGTCGAGGCGGAAAACGAAAATCTAGGACAAGTAAATGCAATTTAAGTCATCAAAATCTATGTTATTAAACTGTTTGTAATGTATTTATTAAGTTTTATCACGCCCGAGTAGTGGGATCCGTAGGGATAGTGAAGTCACACGTGTACTAACGTGAACCGCTAGCCCCAATACTCCTAGACCTACCCCTCACATACCTATGTCAAGTACATATTATTGTTTTGTTTATTTATTCATCTTTTCGGGATTTTCTAGATGTTACCCTAGCATGATTTATATGAAATCGGATTATAAATTCACGCTACGATACCACCGAAGGATGTCACACCCCGAAATAATGAATCGGATTAGGGGTGCTTAATCCCGCCACGTACGCACGACGAGACGTGCGTACGAAAACTAAATGAATAAAATAAGAAAATCACGAAATAAACAAAACAATAATAATATAATATACATGACTATACGAGTCCGAGAATGAACAAAGAGAAATACAACGCCGACATCGGCGGGGCTAGCTCCATCGGAATGGGCGACAAAATCTCTCAAAGAAAAACCCAAAAGAAAGAAATAAAACTCGAAACCCGATAGATCCTAATCCACTACCCTGCTCACATGCGGAAGCGCGAAGCATCTCTCGTCACCACACGACATCCCTAGCACTCGCTCCAAGAAAAATCCAGAACTGTAATACACGGATCCCACAACCACCGTGGAAACGTGAGTAATTTTATAAATTACTCGATGCGGATTAGATCCACCTTAAGATTTAATCTTCTTTCCTAGGACCCGGACCCAAAAACCGATTGATGAGCGAAAATAATATTGATAAGTGAATATAATAATATTAATATGCACATTGACCTACATGATATGATATGATGATGGTAAAGAAACCCGAAATAGAAAATTACGTGGAAATAATAATATAATATAAAGTATGAGCTACGAGAGTCAAACACCGTAATAAATACCCGGTTGTAAATTTACCGGACTCATCCCGAGCGGGCACTACCGGGGCCCAACTTACTAACTCGGGCCTTGCCTAAGCGGGCACTACCAGGGCCCAACTTACTAACTTAGGACTTTATGTTTGTGCAGCGACAACACCGCACAAACGACAATTCGGGCTCCCGAGGCGATAACGCCCTAGGAGAGTGAACGGCTATAAGCACGTACTCTGGTCTGCTGAATCTGGTAATTCACCTTACAAAATATAAACAAACGGATAAATATGTCTTCAGTTGCCATATCGTCAATATGAGATAACTACCCAGGAAATAACAAATCGGAAACTAATACAAATGGGAGCCTACACTGTACCAACTAAGGGTCGAGAGGACCGCATCCGAAAATAATGACAAAATGAAGTATAATACGGATGGGAGCCTACACTTTGTACGAACACAGGGGCCGGAGGACCGCATCCCAAAGGGGAGCCTACACTTTGTACCAACCGGGGGCGGAGGACCGCATCCCGAGAAATGACAAAATGATAGATGATACAAATGGGAGCCTACAACTTTGTACCACTAAGGGCCGGAGGACCGCATCCCGAGAAAATAACAAAATAGGGTAGAATCCGGACTCGGATATGGACGCCCACACTAAACACCGAAAGACATGGTATCCTAATCGCTCAAATTTGGATTAAAAATCTTAATCATATTAAGAATATTAAAAATATAATATTGATCAAAAGAAAAACACTCTGGCACGGCCGAACCCGCCAAATGACGGGGTCGGTGGATAACCGACAAGCGAAGGTGCGCAGTGTATATACAGACCAAAGGAATATAACCCGTTGGTCTGGTTATACAAGGCAACCTCAGACTGAGATCACCCGGCCCGCCTCTCAGCACTTCCCATGCATTTTGCATGATTAATTGTCTAAACTTAATTAATAACTAATGATATTAATAATATTAATCTACTAATTATAATCTATAACTTAAATTATTTAAATCTATCTTTCTATCTCGGGACTATTTTCCGAGATCCTACTCCTATCCCGTCTACGTGCGGTATGACATGATATGGCATGCAAATCTTTGGTATGTCTCGAATATCTTTGGTCAAGTCTTGAATGCATATGACAGTTCAATTCGGGTTTCTAAATAATGTTTGGTCAGAAAATACCACAGTTCAGATTTATTTTAAAAACATTTATTTTCGGTTTGGGTTTCCTAATTCTGAAGAAAGAAGATGAATCCCGGAAACTGTACATGGGAGTGCTGGTGAGGATCGTGGAGTCGCTCTACTCCGGAGGTAGAACACCGGCCTCGGGGTCGGTGTCCGCGTACGTCGGGTCGGGAACGACCTCGTACTCCGCGAGAGGATCCGAGTCGACTGTATCACCTATTTTAATTTAAATCAGATGTTTATTATTTTTAACTCGATTTACTTCACAATTAATAATTTAAATTGGATTGATAATTTAATTAAGCGTTTGTTCGGGTTTGTCGTCTTTTCTTGAAAATTTCGGCAACATTTCTAGTGCATTTACGCGGTGTCGGAAATTTTAGTTGCCGTATTCGAGATCCGTTAAATTGTGTTTATCGTTCGTGATCGCTTTTATACGTCCATTCTTTATTTTAAATTCGAGTTCATGGATGTAAGTATTTACATCAATTAATTTTAAAATAGAGAAATTGATTAATATATAATATATAATATATCCAATATTTTATTCTAATATTCTTTTACTTATTTAAAAATGAAAGATTTAATTTAATAGATATTATCATTTTATATATATATTGTTTAATTAATAGGTATTTATATATATTGATATTAATTAATGTTATTTAATTATTAAGATAGAGAAATTGATTAATATATATTTTTATATGATAAATCATTTTTATACTTTATTTATTACTTTAAAATTCTTAATTATTTATTTTATCTTCTTTAACTACATTTTATTTCATAGGTTAGTGTTATCTTTCATAAATTAGAAAATATACTATAGAAAACTAGAATTTAAAATAAAAACGAAAAATCAAAAATAAAAATAAAATAACACTTATTTGAAAGAAATTTAAATTTAAAATAAATTTAAATTTAAATTACACATTTTTATTTATTTCAAAACGTGTTGGTGTTTTAATGTGTTAATTAAATTAATAAAATTAATCAATTTTCATTTATTTCACTGATTAATCAAACTAAAATTTAATAATTATAGGTGCATCCCGGCCACATGGCTCCCTTTAATTTGGATTCACATGACAATAATGCTTTATGGACATATGGTTGGAACTTGGCTTCCGAAACAAGAGATGTACATATAGTTGCTCTTAGTATATGTATCATTTTTTATTTATAATTAAGAACTTGGATTAAAATTCTTAGGATTAGGATCTAAGCTCCAGTAGAGTTGGTACCAGCCTCACTCCAATAATATTTCAATTCAAGAACAAGACAGCCGCTCGAGAAAAAGGCAAGAAAATATAAAATCGTACAAATATTAGTTAAGCAACGTGGTGGAGAGGCAATAAGACAGAACCATATACATACAAACTCGATACCGATGAAATTGTCAACGCAAATCATCAATAACTAAGTCTAATTATTCAAACCATCGACCACACATCTAAGGCACGGGCACGGCCGGCACATGACCCGCATGGTCGGAAGGAATAACAAGAAGGATATTACCAGATTTTTATCCCGTGGCAGCAAATGGGTTAGGGAGTCGTGCTCGATTGTGTTATGCGGGGCAAGTCCAGGCTTCTCAACAACGACACCCATGAAATCGGCCTGGGATAAGGCAACAAATTTGATGATCTGATTATGGAGGAGAGGGGCTGTAGGCAGAAGGCAAAAAGGGGGCATCGATGCATGAGAAGCAAGGGCTCTGACCGAGCTCCAATAGGTCCGGCTTGGTGGCGTGCCGAAGGGGGCTGATATCCGACGAGGTGGTGCTTTGTGATGGACGGATGTGAGGTTATGTAGGTTTGCTAGCTCGGTTTTCCCGCAAGGTAAATGAAAAGGGAGAAAGAGGAATAGGGTTGAGATTTTGTGCAAGAGGAAGAGGTGGGCTGTAGCTTCGCACGAGAGGGAAGTGGCGAAGAAAAATGAGGAATGGAGTTTGGTGAGGAGTTGATTGAGAGGAATGGTGGGTTTGTGCGGTAGTGAAGTGGGGAAAGAGTGAGAGAAGTCAAAGAAAAGGATGGCAGCTCACGGGGAGAGAAAGAAAAGAAAAATGAAAGAAGTGAAAGAAAATAAAGGAATAAAGAGAAAGTTTTAGTTAGATGCGATTTTCTCGTGACCGAGAGGATGAATGGATGATCGCGCGTTATTTCATGTTCCCGAATTTCGACTTAGGTCGACATGTTTATTCTCCTAATACTCGGATTAGTACATCCTGACATAATTAACATTTTATATTCTTTAATTAATTAATTACCACCTTCGTTATTGTTATTTTAATTATTTTTATTTACTTTATTGCAAGTTTCGATTCCGTTATGAGTATATTATCAAAAAAAAAATTTTAATTTGATTTGTCAATTTTGTAATTAAGATTTAAATCTTATATTCTCAAATTATTAATTCTATTGTATGTATTATCTCATAATTTCTTCAATTAAAATTTTCTCTATATTTCATTATTTAAAAAAAAATTTACGGGGTTTCACTTACTAATTTACGTAAGTCATCAATAATCAAAAAATTTATTATTATTTACTATTTAGCCTTATTCGTTTATTTATTTGAATATATACATATATATATATATATATATATATATATACTTTTAATCTGTTGGTTATATTATTCGTTAATTTGTGTTAACTCATTTTAATTATCCTCTTAATTATTATTATTTTTTTATTTAAAATTTCACGGTTTAACAATTACAATCTCCAATACACTTTTGATATCTATATTTACATGATATATGCCTATCTAGATCTAATTTGTAACTTGAGTAGAAGAGGAAATTGATTGAATCTTGTATCTTTGGGTTTGATTTTGATCCCAACTCAAAGATTGGATCTTATTTTGTATCTAATTTGAGTTTCAATTAATTTTGGCAGCATTTTGGATTAGCATTCAGCTTGGAATCGGTTGTCTTTCTTGTGTTTGAAGGAGGAGAGGGGTTTAAATAAGCCTAGGGGGTGGTAGATGGGTGTATGAGATCGGTTTGATTTTTCTTTGACTAATTTATGCACCAACTCTCTTCATTCATCTTCTCATACTCTTATGAACGTTTTGTGGTGTATTAGACTAGTTCTAAGTATTTTAAATGTGCTCTAACAGCTGAGAGCACAAGTGGAGTTTGTTATATTTGCTGAAAATTTATAAATTTGTCATCCCTAACCACCACTTGGTCACCATATAATTCTAGAGACTTTTAGAAGGTTGTAGAGCTTCAAACATGTTCTTTCCACTCCCTTCCTGCATTTTAGACCTTGCCGGATCATAATTATGCACCCGAGACCCGTTTTTACCTTCGAACCCGATTTCAAGCCTCATAGCCGTTCTCCTTCATTTCTTCACCATTTCTTATGTTTCAAAGCTTGATTAGCATCTAATTGATCCCAGGAATTGATCTACAATGTTTATTCAATAAATAGAATGCTCTGGTATAGAGTTTGACCAACTCGGTTTTTGACCCGATTTGCGAGTTCGTGGTCTCACCAATTTAAAGCTTATGAAATTCAACCAAATTCTCAAACAATCTCTTGTGACCATGGAGAAGGTGTTTGAAGTATCAATTTGATCAATTATGGCTCGGATTGCTCAATTTTATTTTTGGATCGGAAACTTTCCCTTCAATTTTCTCCCAAACCGCTCCATTTTACAAGTTCTTTATCTCATTGTGTTCTCCTCTCCGTGCACTTTCCAACGGTATATAATATGTGGGTTTTATCGCATGGGACCATAGGCTCCATTTTCGGTTTTAAAACCGTGGAGCAAGCTTGGGTATTGTAGCGCGGGGTACTGTAGCAATGGGAATTTTCGAATTTAGTCCATCTCCATTTTGATTTTTAATTGGAGCCCTCCATTTGCTGATTTTCTTATTTCTCCTTTGCCTTTAAATTGTTTCTCAAAGATATCTTTGTCTAAATTGCACCAAAATTTTCTCAAAAATTCCTTGAAATATAAAAAAAATTATGATAATTTTTATTTACCATTTTACCCCTTGATAAATCATCAATTAATTTTTAACGCTTGATCAATTGATTTTTCATTATATTAATCGATAATTTGGAATTTCTTTGACTTTCGTAACTCCAAAAATATCAAGTAATACATGAAAATTCTCAAAATTTTATGGAGAATTTTATTTTTCCATAAAATTTGAGTTTTAAGATTTTAGGTTTCGAAGATGTTTTTTATTTGAATTTGTAGAGTTTCGGCATTTAATTCTTTTCTTAGGAATTTTAATTTTTGAGCATTTCTATGAATTCTTCTTTTTCCTTGGTGTTTATGGACTTGAATTAAGCCTCTTCGGACTTTTAAAATTTCTCCTTAAATTTTTAAATCTTTTGTCCCAAGTTGTTTTTTAATTCCCCAAATTTTCAGGGGTAATCACTCATTTATATGCATCTTTATTCTCTAGTAAATTATGTTTGGCATGTGAGAAATTTCAAATATATATGTATTTTTATAGCTATAATTATAACTTGACAAACTATCTGGAAATTAATATAGGGTTAATTTTGTGTCAGGTCACTCAATTTTGATGTTTATCCATATTTAGTCATTGAACTTTTATTTATCCATTTTTAGTCACTGAACTTTGATGTTCATCCATATTTAGTCACTCTCATTATTTTTTTTATTTAAAAATAATTGAAAAACTCCGCTTGTGTGGACTAGTTTCTGCACAGTCTGTCCCAAGCCAGAATAAAGGAGGAGGGTTGCGGTGGGTGTGGCGAACCCTGCACTAAAACAGCCAATCTTTATGGAAATGAAACCCAGTCAATTTTCGTTGGGGCGTCACCCTCTTAGCAACGCGCCATATTAGAATCCAGATATGGTGATAAGAGATAAAGGGTCGGGTCATCACCGCCTTAGTGGCGCGCCATATTAGAACCCGAATATGGTGACAAGTGAGCGAGGGCCGGATCGTCATCACCTTAGTGACGCGCTGCATCGGCGCCCGGATGTAGTGTCAAATGAACAAGGGTCTTCACACTTGACTCGACGAGTGCGAGGGGCAAGGAAGCTAGTCGGAGAAAGTAGGATTCGTTTATGTAGTTGGAATGTAGGGTCCTTAACAGGTAAGCTAAGAGAGTTAGTTGATACTGTGCGATTAGGAGACGCGTTAATATCTTATGTGTTTAGGAGACTAAATGGACGGGTCAGAAGGCTAAGGAGGTGGAGAATACAGGCTTTAAATTATGGTACACGGGAAAAGAACGAAGTAGAAATGGTATAGGCATCTTAATTGATAAGAGCCTCAAGAATGGAGTTGTCGCAGTTAGGAGACAAGGGGACAGGATCATCATGATCAAATTGATTTTTGGAGATTTGGTCTTGAACGTCATCAGTGCGTGTGCCCCACAAATAGGTTTGAGCGATGATGTCAAGAGATGATTCTGGGAAGACTTAGAGGACATGGTTAGAGGAGTGTCTAGCGGTGAAAAACTTTTCATTGGAGGTGATCTTAATGGTCATGTTGGCGCAGGTAGAGAGGGGTTTGATAGGGTACATGGGGGTTTTGGATATGATGAACAAAATCAAGAGGGAGAAGACATCTTGAACTTCGCTATAGCTTATGACCTCATGGTAGCGAACACCTTCTTTAGAAAGAAAAATCGCATTTAGTTACTTTCAGCAGTGGCCAACACTCGAGCCAGATCGATTTTGTCCTGACTAGAAGGGAGGAGAGACCAAACTGCATGGATTGTAAGGTTATACATGGCGAGTGTGTTGTCACATAACACAAACTTTTGGTGACTGATTTTTGTTTTCAGGTATGCGTTCGGTGAGATAGAGGCATGAAAATAACGAGAACGAGGTGGTGGAAGCTCAAAGGGGACATTTCTCAGGTGTTTAAGAATAGAGTTATTGCAGAAGGATCGTGGAACGAAGGTGAGGATGCGGATAATATGTGGAAGAAGATGACGACTCACATTCGGAAGGTGACTATAGAGGTGTTTGGAGTAACTAGAGGAAATAAACGTGAACCTAAAGACACTTGGTGGTGGAATGATGAAGTACAAAAGGCTATCAATGAGAAGAAAGAATGTTACAAACATTTACATCACAACAAGAGTGATGAAAACATACAGAAGTACAAAGAAGCTAGAAGAAACGCAAAGAAAGTTGTGAGCGAAGCAAGGGGTCAGGCATACACGGAGTTGTATCGGAAATTAGATACGAAAGAGGGTGAAAATGATGTCTACAAGATGGCTAATATTTGAGAAAGGAAGATAAGAGACTTTCATCAAGTTAAATGTATTAAGGATAAGGTTGATAGACTTTTGGTGAAAGATGAGGAGATTAAGAACAGATGGAGAGCATACTTCGACAAGCTATTCAACGACGAGAGTGAAAAAACCGCGATCGAGTTGGACGACTCAATTGACACCAATAGGCGATTTGTTCGGAGAATTCAAGAGTCTGATGTGAAAGAAGCTTTAAAAAAGATGAAAATAGGTAAGGCGTTAGGACCGGAGACATCCCGATTGAGGTATGGAGATGTCTTAGAGATATAACAATAGTGTGGCTCACTAAACTATTTAATACCATTTTTCGGTCCAATAAGATGTCTGATGAGTAGAGAAGAAGTATATTAGTACCAATCTTCAAGAATAAAGGAGATATTCAAAGTTGTACTAATTACAGAGGAATTAAGCTCATGAGTCATACCATGAAGCTTTGGGAGAGAGTGATCGAGCATCGTTTAAGAAAACTGACAAATGTCTCTAAAAATCAGTTTGGTTTTATGCCTGTGAGGTCCACTATGGAGCGATTTTCTTGATAAGACAACTTATGGAGAGACATCGAGAATAGAAGAAGGACCTACATATGATATTTATTGATTTAGAGAAAGCGTATGATAAAATTCCGAGAAATATCATGTGGTGGGCGCTCAAAAGGAAACTAGTCTCAACAAAGTACGTTACCCTTATTAAGGATATGTACACAAATGTTGTGACTTGTGTCAGAGCATGTGACGGCGAGTCCGATATATTTCTATTAAGATAGGATTACATCAAGGGTCAGCATTGAGTGCATATATTTTTACCTTAGTGATGGATGAGATCACAAAGGACATACAAGAAGATATTCTTTGGTGTATGCTCTTTGCTGATGATGTGGTTCTGATTGACGAGAGCAGAATTGAAGTCAATCAGAAACTAGAGTTGTGGAGAAAACTTAGTAGGACAAAAAATGAATATATGAGGTGTCAATTCAGCGGGGAAAACTTAGATGACGGAGATGTTAGTTTGAATGGACGAGTAGTACCCATGAATGACACATTTCGGTATTTGGGATCGATGTTGCAGAGGGAAGGAGAGATCGATGAAGATGTGAGTCATAGAATAAGAGCTGGATGGGTAAAGTGGAGACAAGCATCTGATGTTCTTTGTGACAAGAAGGTCCCAAACAAATTAAAAGGCAAGTTCTACAGGACGGTGATTAGACCCGTGATATTGTATGGCACAGAATGTTGGGCTACAAAAGGACAACACATCCAGAAGATGAGTGTAGCTGAAATGCGGATGTTGCGTTGGATATGTGGCCACACAAGGAAAGATCGAATCAGAAATTATGATATTAGGGACAAACTTGGGGTAGCACCAATTCAAGAGAAGCTAGTCCAACATCGTTTGCGATGGTTTGGTCATATCCAACGAAGGCCTCTTGAAGCATCAGTGCGCAGCGGTATTTTAAGTCATCATGAAAATACAAGAAGAGTAAGAGGTCGACCGAGACTGACATGGGAGGAAACAATAAAAAAAGATTTGAAGAAATGGAATATACCCAAAGAGCTTGCTTTGGATAGGAGTGCGTGGAAGATAGCGATTCATGTACCTGAACCATGATTTAGAAGTTAGAGTCTAATAGTAGAGTTATAGACTTCATATTCTTAGATTTTTTTTTAGGATTTTAGGATTTAGAATTTAAAAATAGATTTCAGAAATAGAGGTTTAGATAGGATTTTAGGATTTAGAATTTAGAATTAGGTTTTAAAATAGGATTTTACGATTTAGAAATAAATTTTATAATAGAGGTTTATTGTATTATTATTATTATTGTTATTATTGCTACTATTATTAGTATATTATCATTATCATTATCATTATAATCTTTATTTATATATTATTATTATTATTATTATTATTATTATTATTTATTTATTTATTTTTTTCTTCCATCATATTCATTATTATCACTGATATTTGAGATCTTTGATCTTATGTTTTCTGATTGGATTTTATTTCTAGCCTACCCCAATTTATTTGGGATTAAAGGCTTTGTTGTTGTTGTAAAAATAATTGAAAAACTAATGAAAAAACAAATATAATTTCATTTCATTTATCCATTTTCATTTTAATTATTTTTGGCAACAAATACAATTTCATTTCAATTATTTTTGAATGAAAAAACTAATGGGAGTGATCAAATATGAATGATCATTAAAATTCAGTGACTAAAAATGAATAAATGAAAGTTCAATGATCAAATATGGATAGATATCAAAGTTCAGTGACCCATCGAAAAATTAACCCATTAATATAACATCAACATTTAACAAAGAAAATATAGAAGTGATTTCTTAACCATCTTAATTTGTACAGGAAAATATTTTTAAAAGAAAAACAAATGCAACATAATTTTGTTATTAAATTGGTCTGATTCAAAGGCATTGACATTAACTTTTTTGTTTATGAGAGCCATTTAAACTTGGTGCATTAATATTTCATATATTGTATAAGAAGTTATAGCTGGATTTAGCTTTTTTTTTTGAAAAAAAAATATGGTTTTTTCTTAGTACACAATAGACTAGAATCTGAAAAAAATATTGAACAAAAAAGAATCAAAGTACACACCAATTATAAGGCGTATATGGTCAAATAGGATTTTCTGTTTCATACAATTGAGCAACACAATTTTAGTCCAAATTGGCTAGCTTTAAATCTGCTATAAGGGGAGCTCATATGTATTAATATTAATGATGCTTGTACTGAAAATTCTGAAGGCTTTCGAGATGGGATGATCCATTGTCACTCCTATTATATGTACTCACTACTGAGGGACGTTCGGATAGAATTCTTTATAAAAAGTTACAAATTAAGAATTTTATTCAGGGGCATGGTCCCGTTGTCAATTTGCAATATATATACAGAAGACACTCTTCTTTTCATAACACTGATGGTCACGACATGGAAGTAGGGGTGTGCATTGGTTTAGTTGAAACCGAAATAATTATATGTATCTGAAGTTTTTTTCAGTTTGTCAAATTATGAATCGAATCAAACTTTTAAAAATATCAATCGAATAAACCAAAAAAAAATCGCTTTATTCGGTTAGACTGAAATTATATTATTTAAAGAGGAATAATAATATTAAAAGTTATAACAAAAGATAGAAGAAATAAATAGTTTAAAAGATAAAAGAAATAACTAAATAAAATTTATAGAAAATAAATATATTCGGATTATCTTTGATATAATCCTTATTTATATAAAGTAAAATAAAATTATTTGATAAATTTTGGACTATTCGGTTTATTCGGTTTATCCGATTTAGAAAAATTAAAACCGAACCAAAGAACAAAAATCGAATTAGCTAAAATTTTCAACCGAACTGAAAATTTTAAACCAAAAAACAAAACTTAATAATCCTAAATTTAATGGTTCGGTTTAAAATCAATTAAACTGATCCGTTTGCACACCCATATATGGAAGTGATTAAATGGTTTCTCAAAGATTTTGAAGGGGATTCAGGTTTAAAGATAGATTTTACTAAATCAAAAATTATTTCACTTAATTTATCAGCTCAGGAACATGATAATTTTGTATCCATATTAGGTTTTAAAGTTAATTCTCTTCCTATATTACATATCTTGGGTTATAACTTCATTGGACGAAATCAAGTGTTGTTTTAAATTCTACTTCTCTATTTATACTATCTGGTGCATTAATTGCACCTGCTATCTATACAAGTATCTAGGCTAGACTATCTAATCTTAAATACACGATATTAAATGTCTACCACACATTTGTCATTTCACTACTTCAATCAATTATCTCTGACACATTCGGCGAATGTCAGAAGTGCTTTTGTCATCATCTCCATAGGATAATCTTGAGTTCCTAATCAAAATGAGTTGTTATGCTCGGGTCCATCTCAAGCTACTTGCTTAGCTCGTGCTTGTTGTTGTTTTTTTGGGTTAGGGGCTGTCAAGGTCAAGTTCTCGAGAACTTGGCTCTTCGAAATTGAGACTTGTAGTTTATAACTTTTAATATTCTTTCTTAAACTCAAGTCTCATAAATTTATCATTCTGATCATCTGTTTGTAATTTTTGAACAAAGGTTTCGACGGTGTCTTAGTAAAAATATTTCTATCTTAGTCATTACTTTGCATATGAACCACTAGTACTTTCTCATCTTTTATGTGTTCCTGGATGGAGTGAAATATCACGTCGATGTGTTTGCTCCACTCGTTTGATGTATCGGGTTCTTGTCAACTCGAATCTCGATCGGTTCGAGTTGTGGGCTCTCAATCGGGTCATTACTTTGCATATGAACCACTCATATTTCTCATCATTTATTTGTTTTTCACAAATAACAGATATAATAGAAGAAAGGTTTCAAATAACAAACAAGCATGGAGAGAAGCTTGCCGGGGTGCCACACAATACTAGTTCTAAAGGGGTTGTGATCATTTCTCATGGTTTCAGGTCTAGCAAGGTACTAAACGAATGGAATTTATTTTTGTCACACTTCAAAATAAATAAAACGGATTAGAGGTGATTAATCCCATCACGTACGCACGACGAGACGTGCGTACGGAAAGTTAAATGAATAAAATAAAATGATCACATAATAAAAAAAATATTGACAATAATAAGTACATGATAATATCCAGTCCAGAATCACAGTATGAATACAACGACGGTATCGACGGGACTGATTCCATCGGAATAGACAGCAAATCGCTCAAATAAACCCAAAAGAAAGAAGGTGCCTAAATTATTTGCTAGTTTAGCTTCACTATTAATAGCTTCTTTTATGTTTACAACATGTGGAGCGCATGGAGTTGTTATTCCAACCAACATTGTGGATTTGTTCTCAGATGTTGATACAAATCAAATAGAGACAGGTCATGACTGATCAGCTTTTGTGTTGTTTTCAGTCATTTTTTATTATGTATCAAATCATATTATACCTTTTTATGGTTAAGACAAGGAGGGTTTTTGGATTATGGCAGAGGGTTGTTTTTGGGCTTTACGAAATGTACGAACCTTTGTTTCTATTAGTTACTAATTGAAGTTGTGATCTATAAGATCATTCTTCTAAAAAAATATATATATGGTAATTTCATAATAAAGCCTAATAACAGGGGGGCAAAATGAAATAACACTTCTCAGAAAGAAGCAAACTAGATTGTATTTAGATATTATTTTTATTAACGACATCATTCAAAGTATATATTGAGATAATGACATTTTATAAACATAATTTTGTTGATATGACAAAGTTTAGTTCAGATTTTATTTACAATACATGCATAGAACCTCATAAATACAAAATGTACAATATATATGATCAATAATAAATCATCAAATTAGAAATTTGAATACATGCAATATTGTGATGACGCACAGATGCTATAGGTTCGTATCTTAGTTCGTAAAATTAATAATTATATGAATAATTCTCCAACATTAATAGATATAATTAACATAACCAACAAAAATATTATATTATGTCATGTACAAAGGACATCATTTAGCTGGCAAGATGCGATAAGATGTTCTTGTAAACAACTCTCTTGAAAAATCATGATTCTTATGTATGATTTGCTTTCATAATAAAAATGTTTTGAGTGTAAATATGGAAGTTCTTTCATAATCATAGTGTTTCCCATCTTAGAAACAACTTATGTCATGTCAACATACGAATTAGTAAATTATTCATGATTTTCTTTTCTAACAAATCGACATGTAAGGCTATGCTAATATTTTATTTTAAAATTTATTGAAAACTATGTATTTTGATGAGAATTTCATTGCAAATGTACAAGGAGAATCAAATCCAAAGAGAGTTTTATTATTGACAACACTGCTCTAGAGCAATTATTAAAACATACTCTTCGAATTAACAAGCAAACCCATTATTCAAGTCATTGCAATTTTATTCTTATTATTATTCCAAGGGAGCAAGTACAGCTCATATGACCAAACTTGCTTAGATAGAGCTAGTGAAACTCTAATTCACCACCTGAGTAATGGTAACATCGGAATTTACTTGATATTCTGAATCATACTTGCTAGCCTCCTCTGATGCGCTCCTCTCAGACCTAGGAGCAAACAAAGCCATCTCCTCCCTCCTGCTATTCTTCAGCCTCCTCGCTTGTTCTATCGTTAAGCGGAATGAAGCCCGAAGAACATCCAAAGGCAAGGCCCGGATAATAGAAGCCTTTCCGGTTATTTTGCTCACCATAGCATTAGGGTTAGTCTTGAACGAAACATATTCTAATTGATCTTGGTATGCCCTTTTCAGCACTGCATAATTTTGAGGGATTAACAAAATCTGTCTTTGACGAAGCTGGCCGTCAAACACGGTTCTTCCTTGGTTGTTGACGACTTGAACCCTTCCACTTCCACCGGTCACATACATCAAGCTGTGAGCATTGATGTTCCAATGCGGGGCCAGTACAGAATTCTACAAATACATAAATTAAGTCACTTATTTAATCAATTATATTTGTTCATCAAAATAAAAGAATTAAAGGTTCTTGAAGTTACCCTTCTCAAAACAACTCGATTGGCACTCATTTGAATGATGTTAAGGATGGACAGCTTTTGGTTGTTGAGTATGGTGATCCTTCCACTACGAGGGTTGAATATATCAGCGCGGGATGGATCGTTAATGTTCTCTCTTATCCTCATATTGCAAAAATTCTCATCCAAACCATTAGTGTAATTGCTACTAGACTCTGCGGTGTAGCTTTCCCCGTAGAACTCTTGTTGTTGTTGTTGATGTTGTTGTTGTTGTTGCTCTTGGCTCCAAGAAGGCCTAAGCAGCTGAAGTCCTTGACGCACATGAACGATTTCACCTCGCTCGTCATTTAGACTCTGAAGTCTTTTCACTAGCTCTTGGTTTACTCCAAGAGCCTCTGCCAAAAATCGAGTGTCAAATCCGCTTAAGATATTTCCTGATTGTATCTCTGTTTCGTAGGATTGTCCTCCCCTCTGATGCCTTCCAGCCAGCAAAAACTCCTTATTCAATTCAAAAATTTATATGTATTAATATAAGATTTATTTTACAACATGAAATTCAATCAGGAAATATAAGATTTATTAATATAAGATTTATTTTACAACATGTATTAATATAAGATTTATTTTACAACATGTATTAATATAAGATTTATTTTACAACATGAAATTCATATATTTTTTTCATAATAAATTCAACTTAAGCTGCATCTCATACCCTGCGCCTCGGTTCAAGCTGGTTGGCGTTATTGCTTATGTCGGATACAGTGACAGCAACTGCAGGAACATCACCATCATTGTAGAACCAATGAGTAACACCTGCTGGCAAAGCGACAACGTCTCCCTCACGGACACGCTGAACTTTCTGATGCTCGTCCCTTGGCCTTTGGCCCTGAGCTTCTGTTTCCTGCCTGGACTGTTCAAATTGTTGCTGGAACGATTGGAAACTTTCCGGACATCCGGGATATACAATTCCCATCAGGCACCTTCCTGCGGTGATGATGGACATATATTTTTTGTTATGAAAGTGTGTGTGAACTCGGTAAACAATAGATAAATAAGTGCTATGAATAATTATGTCTAGGATTTCGTATGTAATAAAAGACCTTACCTTGTTTTATGTAGACAAGTGAAGGTGTATTGGAGTAGGCTGGTAAACGAAGGCCTCTCGGATTGATTATGCGGCGTCGAACAGACAGACCGGCACATCGAAGTTGTTCGTTGTTCTCATCATAGTATTCAGTGATGCCGGCCTCATGTTGCACCCGTCTTGATGGTTCAAGCGCTTCAAGTCTGTCAAATCGACATGCCCTCTTACCATAACCAGGCCCTCGTAAGGTCTGCCATGAGCTCTGGCCAACTGAACTAAATTGAGCTACACATCCATGAAACAAGACCACGAAGCACAGTAAAAAGGAGAGAAAGGTGGAGGAAGTGGCCATATCTAAACTTTCAACACAAAATTGGAGTCCGAATAATCGAGTGCTTGGTGAAGAGAAGAGCAGAAATCTGGGGTTCTTATAAGTGAGAAAAAGTGCTTTTGTTTGGATGGACATGGAAAGGCTGGTAAGGTAAAGACAATTAACTTTAACAGAAATATATGGTAGATAGTGATCATTATCGCTTATTATCAACAACAACGATATATACTTTGCGTGGTTTTCTAATGAAAAAATAAAAGAAACATTGATCATTTGTATTATAAACTTCATGATTAATCAAGAGAATTCCACGTGTCCTATTTTATCTCAGTAATAACGGAAATCAATCATAAAAAATCAATGCCTTTTAGTAACTTATGGAAAAAGATAATCTCTTTTGGACATTTGTAAAAAGATTGGTGACGGATATGTACGTAAATAAACCTGGTCCATACTTGATAGCTGAAGAAACCGTGAGCTTGCACCTAGCTAGTAGCTACACATGGGGTTCAGATCCTCTGAAGTAGAAATCCAAATTTCAAATCTGACCGTGTAAAAACTCATCCCATAAATTACTTGACGCAAATTTCAAAGCTGTCCATAATTATAATATACATTGAATTTCTACCCACCTCTCTCTAGGTCGACGTCCCCACCCCCACAAATACTCCAGTCAATTAATGTTAGTGTTGCTATCAAATTTTGTGATTTGCTGCAATGTAGTTAATTATGACACTCCTGCGAATAATGTTGGAAAGATTTTCCTAATGGTTGTGACTTATCAGTTGGCTGCACAACTTTCTTATTTTCCTCAATAAACCTCTTTGAAGAAGTTGAAAATAACAAAGATTATGGTTGAAAGTGTAATTCCAATAATGAGTGCCATATAGGGCGAGTTAATCAATGTTAATGTTAATGTTAATTTTATTAAAAATGATGAATCACTGCAATTTATTTATGGCAAACATAATTAAGTTAGATGACACTGCCTTTTTAATAATGTATTATTAAAAGAAAACTCATAGAATTCTCATGTTTCCCAAGTCAGTGTGTTCATGTACTTATCTATATCTATTTGATGTACTTTCCGATTGGATATGCAGGTAGGGTTTAAAAATACTTCAGCCGAAAACTTGATTGATCGGCACAAATTATGGGTATTTAAAACAACTTACAACTGATTCCTGACCCTTCTGACTCTGCTAGCTAGCTGACTTGGGCATTGTTTAGGAGTTTTTTTTCTGTGAAGAGTAAATATGAATTTCTAAATTTTAGAGGGGTTAAAATTGGAATTTCTGAAACCGTTTGAGATCGATCATCAGTTGCATTTGAAGTTCAAATTGTTTTTTGGTTGATGCTTCAGGATAAAAATTCTAACTAAACTAAACTATGGAGGAAAGGATGGAGAGGATTAGAGGTGCAATTATTGACTCGATTCGATGGGTTAATCCGATTCAATTGGAATCCGATCCGATCCGAAAATAAATGAGTTAAGTATGAGTCTATTTTTTTCGAATCAAGTCAGATCGGGTTCGGATCAACCCGACCCGATCCGCTTAATTATATTTTTTTAAGTAATTTTATGATTTAGTACTAATTAAGTCTTAAATATGTATTAATTATATTATATGATAATTAAGATTAATTATGAATTAATTAATATTTTATTACTTAAAATAATTAATAAATATTTAATTATTTTATATGGGTTAGGTATGAGTCAAGATTTTTTTTATCCGAATGTAATCGGGACGGGTTCGGATCTGATCAAGAAAAATAATAAAATAATAATGACCTGACCTGATCCATTCACACCCCTAAAGAGGATCTATATTATGCATACTAAATGTTGCCTCACTTATTTTTCACCTGTAATTACTCCAAATGCTTTTGGGATAATGTTAATGTTGCTGCTGTAAATGGGTTACAATTAATTTTTACATCTTGCGATGATGTTTTACAATATGTATGTGCTTTGAATAAACACTCTAGAAGATTCTTATTAAGAAAATTTTAAGATGATATCAAAATCAGTATGGATTTTATTATTTATCTCAAATAAGTTATTATTTATGTTAATAATATTATTATACAACTTATTTTATATTTTATTCTTATTATTCAACCTAAATATAATTGATAAATTTCATAATTTATTTAACGTGAATAATGATAATATACAAAATGAGTTACATAAGCCATTTATGAATAATAACTCATTTAACGTGAATAATTAAGTATGTAGCAATTTTTATACATTGTTATTGATATCTATTCAACTCCCTTTTTTGTATACAAGTGCAATCATAAAGTTATATTTCTGTTAAATAAAGTTTTCCAAATATGTGTACAAACGGAGCTTGAAGTTCAGAAGTCTTTAATTTATGGATCAATAAAAAATAGTAAAATTCTCTATCTCGTATTAAAGATAATTGTTCCGCAAGCTACTACAACTATGAAAATGCGTGCTCCCTGCAAAAACATGAAGAAAAATAATATTAAAAACAATACAAGAATTAAAGAATCATAATGTATTGAGAAGTTAATGGTCAAAACTTAGAGTTCGTTTGGCAAATTAAGAAATAGTTTTGGAAGAGTGATAGAATATTTTTTTTGAAAGAGTGATATTTTTGACTATTCGGAAAAGCGAATATATCGTTTGGCTTGGAATAGTAAAAATATGGATAATTATGACACTAACAATAATGATGATAATAAAAATAATAGTACAATAATAATAATAATAATAATAATAATATAACAATAATAAACATAATTCATAATCATAATCATAATAAATAATAATATTATAATCATAATATTATAATAAAAATATAAATATAATCATAAAATAGTAATATAATAATAAAAATTATAATTATAATCATAATTATAATAATATAATAATAATAAATTATCATATTTTTAATAATATTATAATAATATATAATATAATTAAATTAAATAATAATCATAATCATAATCATGATAGTAATAATCATAGTCATAATCATAATAATATAATAATATAATACAACATAATAAAATAATAAGTAATAATAATCATAGTCATAATCATAATAATATAATAATAATCATAATCATAATATAATATAATAATAATAAATAATAATAATATAATCATAATCGTAATAATATAATAATAAAATAATCATATTTATATTCATAATATAATAATAAATAATAAAATCATATTTATTATAATATAAAAATAATAAATAATATATATAATACTAATAGTGATGATAATGTATAATAATAACAATCATTATAATAACATAATATAATAATATTAATAGTGATGATAATATAATAATAATAATAAATTATAATATATAATAATAATAAATATAATAATAATAAAATAAATCATAATCATAATTATAATATAATAATATAATATAATATAATCAAATAATAATCGCTATTCCGACGAGAGCTAATCCAATATACCACCTATAACTTGATATACCGGATTAACACTCTTCTCGCACTCTTCTACTTAATCAAAAACTCATTTGGCATATCTTACTTTTTGGATTATGGATAATGCACATAGAGTTATAAGTCAACACCTGCTATACCAAAAACTGGTATATACATCTCAAGCAATATTTTGCATAGAAAGACAGGAACCATTTGCCTGTATGAACTCTTTGTACCGATAGAAGACATCTGGTATGATAATTCCTAATACAGAAAACAACATCAAAAATGATACAATAAAAGAAACCTGTTCAATTAGCCATCCATTCAAAATTGAACTGCCAGCTTTCTGACTATGCAGGTCATCAGTCTGACTTCTGCTCTGAGTTTCTAATTGTACCTCATCAGATGCAACATCATGCAATTTTTTCTGCTTAATATTAAAGGAGTCATGTGAGTTTTGGAATTTGTATGTATGAATGATTCAAGTTCCATGGTTGCAGTAAATATTATACATATTAGATACCTTTTCATTGTGGATCAAGTTTGTAGTAAAGTTCTCGAGGAAGTTCCTTACTTTCTTTGGTGCAGAAGTAAGACACAGATTGTGTGGCATCAACATATCAGAAAATTCAAAAAAGTAACTTGTTCTATCAATACATGACAGTTCATTTTTATATCTTGGAACTCCACGGTCTTGATAGCGACTTGTCCCATGAAGATTATCAGCATCAAGCACTTCATTTGACAAACAACCTTCTTTCCGCTGATTCCAGACAACAGATGTTTCCAACATTTTCATTTTCCTATTCTCTATGTTCACTAGGACTTTCTCATCAGATACAGATGGAGTTCCATCAAAGACTTTATTTGACCAATAAGCTTCTTTGCATTGATACCTGACTGAAGATTTTTGCAACAAATTTGCAACAATACTTCTTATATTCACTTTGGCTCTCTCATCAGATACAGATACAAGTGTTTGATCAATTACTTTATTTGACAAACCACCTTTTTTCTGTTGATTCCTGTCTACATATCTTTGCAACAAATTGATTTCCCTATTTTCCATGTTAACTTCAACCGATCTGTCATCAGATACAAGATTTTCATTAAAATGAGGTGCTTGTGTAAAAGTGGGGTCACTTTGCAAAATAGCCTCTGTTAAGTTTCCAGCTGAAAATGATTTCCTAATCAGAGTTGGAGAAACCTTTCTTTCTTTAATATCTTCACTCTCATAGGACATGCTCTCTACCAAAGGCTGAGAGTCAATTTTATTCACTAGGGTCCTTCTGGGGCTGATTTGTGACACTGAACTCTGCAGTCAAATTGGCTAAGAATTAAGCCAAAAAATAAGAACTATAATACATAATTATGGATTTGGCAGTATTTTTATGAACTGAGGCAAAACTCAGACCTGCATGGCATTGCTTTCAAAGGTGCTAATCATTTTTTTTATGTTATCACTTGGGATTCTATTTGGTACACTTGGTGCACTCCTTTTATCGTCGGCCCCAGTTAGATCATCCCCTAACTGAGATATGCTTCGAAAATAATTTTTCTTCTTTTCTCTAGTAATATGCGGAACTGCATGATCTTCAATTTTATTTTGATTTAACTCAGCTGATATTTTTGGCATCTTTTGGTTACTGAGTTTGGAATAATCTTTGCTTGTAAGTTGAATGGTAGTCCCTGGGAAATTTTAAATTCATTAGTAACAGGAAATTTTTGGATATGAGTTAACCTGAATATATATCCATGATAATTACAAGCAGAAGTTATGAATACCAGGAGAGATAATGTCACTGGTTCTCTTACTTAACTCTTCATGCTTCCTTTTCAATACAGAGCTCCTCTGAAATGGAAACTTCTATGAATTTAAAACATACCGATCAAAAGAAGTGAAAAATGAAAGATATTTGGACAGAAAGTACTTCAAAATTAGAACCATTTCACGAATTTTCTCCTTCTCTTCTTCATTGAGTACAAAACTCAATCTCAGCTTTAAATCCCCTCCAAATTCAAGGGGGAAAATAATCTCGGCGCCTCCTTTTTCAGCAACTGAGATAGTCTTTACTTCTGTCAATGAAAATATTGAGAATGATTCCCATCAAGTAACAAAATTCAGATCATATTCCTTCTATAGCAACATTACTGACCTTTCTTTGTTACGATATTCCCTCCAGAGTCACAAAGCATAATTATGAGATTGTCGCGAATACTAGTTACTGGGCTGCATATATAAATAATAACTAATATATTATCTTGGAATGGTAATTAATTACATGTTGCTCCTCACATACAAGTGAAAATGATTTAATACCTAATAAGTTTTACAAATGTGCAAAAGGCAGCAAACTTAAGGAGAGAAAAATACTTACAAAGAGAAATCATCTCTTCCTACACTCTGAAACTCATTTTTTCCCACAGAAACTGCACAGCCAACCCATAAAATCATAATTAAATACGAAAAATCATACATATAGGAAATAAGTGAAGATTTTCACACCTTTTATGAAGTGCGCGGCGTTGATTGGTACTCGTGATTTGGTCTCTATCCACTCTGCAACTGTGAATTTCGCAAGGAGAGATTAATTTGTTATCTGAATCTGCTCAGCTGTGCTCAATGCATTAGGCAATTCATAAAGAGGGACCGTACCTGATAAATGGATGCTTCCTGGCATTTGAGAGCTTCCAAGTAAGAAAGTCTATGGAATATTTGAGTACACAAGAGAGAGAGAGGGAGAGAGAGAGAGAGAGAGATTGAGTGTAAATTTGTGGCCATGTGCCAGGCTAGGAGATGGGAGGCTGGAGAGCGCGAAACAACGAAAGGGATCTCAAATTACAACAATGGTGTAGTCGTATGTGAAGCTGATTACTGACTGCATCCTTGGATTGGATCTCTCTCTCAGTCTCTCTTCCTCCTCTCCCAGATTTTACAGCATTCATTCTTTTTCCATTATTTTCATTTGGAATTAAATCATTACATGGGATTCATATTGGGAAAACTCGTGGTTAGCATCGTCATATGAAGACGAAGTACATGTACCCCACCCCACAAACTTTATTTAGTGTCTTCTTAAATTGAATTTTCTTCATATGGTTTCATAGCCCATTAGATACAGACAATGATAATTGGGTTAAAATTGGGCCATATAATTTTAACCCAGAAACTAGCAATTCTTAACATAGCCCGTTAATTACGAATCGCCCATATATAACCCGGCTTAGTACAGAATAGAGATAAGGTTAGTCCCAGAAAATCCAAATGAAATTGAACTCCTTTCAGTCTGATATATACCATGCCAATCTCTTCATTAATACAGTTTGTTCTATTCTACACATGAATCCATTTTCATTTATAACAGTACAGCAAATGTCTCATATAGAGAAAACAAGAAAAGGACATCTCAATGAAAAGTAACCCTATATTTCTGATAGGGGAAATCCTCCTCTCTTTGTCAAGCTGTGTTATACAGATATCATCTATATGTCTATTGATTAATGGAAAATGTTATCTTGAACTCTAGCCACACGATTGGATTTTGGCTAAGGTTATTGGTGTTAACTTGCTAAATGTGCAACTAGTGGATGACTAAATTCTTTCATTAATTCATCTCAACTATGCTTATCTTTTCAAACTTTTGCTTTCTATATATAGGTTAGTTTCTGATATTCTTTTACTTATGCTGGTCCTTGTGTAATTACATTCCATCTTCAAAAGAAAACAAAAGAAATAAACAAACTACATAATTTGATGCTTGTTTATCAACTACTTGTTCATTAATTAGGCAAATATCCCTGTTAAAAAAGAACAGCTCAAGCACACGTTCGGATAGCGATATTAGACACTGAAATACTAAAAGGACAATTATTTATAACAAGCTTAAAAAGACCTGAAGGCAGTCACTAAAGCAATAAGTAATTGACCACAGATATGAGTCCAAGGATAACATATTTTCTTCAACATATATTAATGACTAATTATGGAAACATTTTCTATTTTTCTTCTTTGCTTTCAAAAAAGACATTCATGCTAACTCGGCACAAGTCTGTAGTGCATAGCTTTATTCAAGTGCAGCCACACCAAAAAAAAAAAGAGAAAGGGAAAAAAAAAGCAAATAGAGAGCAGAACTGAAGCAAGAACTATGTTGCTAGGTTTTCAACCACGAAGGACGCCACAAGATAAGCCCATGAGCAGTGTGGCAGCATCCGTTTCTTCCTTTGGAAATTTTTGGGAAAGGAGCAAACTTTTGGCCGTTGATTTCCTCTTAGTGGTAAAAGGCGAAAGGAACTTGTAGCGCTTTTTGTACGGAAGCGTCTGATCCTTGTTTTTCTTATTTTTCTTCACTTGAATTTTGGGTTTAACTGGTAAGATTGTGCCTGTGCCACCATTTGCAGCCTCTATTGCCAGAAGTGCTGCGCGCCTTGCCTTCCTCTGCCTTATACCACACGCATTACACAATGACTGCACAACAATTCAAAGGATGTTACGAAAAAAGAATTTTTCTTAAACCTTCTACAGTTTTGGCTTGCAGAGACTATCAATGGCATTGATGTACCTTTTATATTTTCTTTGTAATTAATATGTACCTTTTGGATAAGAAATATTTCTTGACTTATTGTAAATTTAGACCTTGATATAGGAAGGACAGAAACTCAACAAAAGCATCACTTCAATTAAAATAAGATGATTAAATAAATGAAAGCAATAAATGATGCCCTTAATGCAAAATAATAATAATAATAATAATAATAATAATAATAATGGATGATACCTTGGGGCCACAAGGGCCGCTACGCCACAATGGAGTTGTAGTTGTATTACAATTTGAGCATGCTCTTATGACATTACCATTAGATCGGGAATTAACAGCTTTGTTTGGTTGTTGTTGAATAGATGTACTCTGGTCAGAAACCGTCGTGATCTCCATTCGATATTGCATCACACCCTGCTATGTAGAATAAAGAACAGTTAATTAAAATCAAAGGAAGCATATACAAAACTAAGTCTTTTTTTCTAGTTTACATTCAAGTATAGTTCAGTATTACCTTTTGATCTTGAAGTGAGTTAAGCAGGTAAGGAGGCACAAGGTAAGGCCGGTATCGGTCATCCTCATATGGAAAAACCGGTACATGTTGGTCTTGGGAACCTTGGTTCATGGAGAGGGAGGGAGATGTAAAGAGAGAGTTCTCGAAAAAGAGAGAGATCTTAGGAGCAAGGAAAATCAAAGAGAAGGATATATAGACACTAGAGGATAGAATACCAAACCGTACAGGTGTGCAACTAATTCAGCTGACGGGTCTCCGCAAAGTGTAGCTCAAGTGGTTTATTTATAAGCCAAATTATCGACAAAATGACACTTATTTTCCTTTTCACCTTGCCCCAAGCTTTTTTAAAAATAAGCACCACACCCTTCTAAGTTCTAAAGTAAATATCATATCAGAAAGACGGAAGGCGTCAACTATATCCTCAAGAGCTTTACGTTGTGAGAATATTTTGCAAGATGCAAGAAAAAATAATGTATATAACTTATATAACAATATGAAAAATGAAATATTTTCTTTTCAGAATTATAGGACTCAATAGTAGACTCTTCTTCTTCTTCTTCTTTTTCTTTTTAAGTTCCTGAGCGTTCTTTCTTATAACAATCCAATGATAAAAATAAGTTTAGGAAGATATACTTGTAACTCTGGTTAAGACGTTCAACTATGTTTTTTTTTTTATTGATTTGAACATAACAACATTCAGGGATAGCAGAGAGAAGATCCGAAAGGGATCTGACATGGGAAAATCCAAAAGTGTAGAGAGCAAACGGCCAGAAAATCTCCACATGGATAGTACTGTGTACCTTTTCACCATGTACTGTTTTATCCGCAACCCATTTTAATCCGAAAAGTACGATATTTTATGCATGTGTAGATGCAGTTACTGTCGAGGTAAGATTCCATAGCATGCTTCGTGTAACAAGTTACTGACAGATGGGTCCCATATTTTTTTTCCTGTTAGTCACTGTTGCTAGGCCAATGAATTGATGAATGCAATGCAGTTTTCATAAAATCTGGAACAGAGAACCGATTCAGCAACGAGTTGACATCTTCTATAGTTTGTAAATTTTACAATTGTCCGAATTTAATCGAATTTAATCAATAAACGATCAACCTAAATCTAAACACTGCTCATAGTACTATTCTTCCAACCATAATACTATTCATGTATGTAAAATTTACAATACTATAGAGAATATCTTCACAACTGTAAATCTGTCTGCGCCCTTCAGAACCCTGCCTCATGCCCGGTGCTTTTTATGCATCTTAAACTTGTAAAAAGCCAAGACATCTGAAATGTTGACACGCTCTTGACAGATAATTGACAATAAAAACTAATCTGTTGCCAATTGTGAAGTTATTAGTCCAAGATATAGAAGTTATGGCCTTATGGGATCAGAGCGCCAAATCATACTGAAGTACAGTTTAACAACATGCAATTTAACAAGGAAATTCCAACAAATTCAGAAGATTCCAAGTAAAAACCCACAGCATTCGCCTCCCTTTGAAAACCAGGGTACCAATTCCAAAATACAGCATTGCCTCCCAAAGTTTAACATGCTCCACACTGGTACCAAAATCTAACCTCGCAGGAGCTATACCCTTCCAGTAGCATGAAAATTACAACAAATAAAAACAAATAGCAGGCTTTATCAGCTTAAACATAAGAACTTCCTACTGAATAAAATCTTCTGCATCGAACAAAGATCATTAAATCAACATAGAAGAGCAATCACAACATGTCTAATTTCCCAAATCGCGCTTACAAGGAAGGGATCGATCTCATTAAATCAACATAGAAAAGCAATCAAAACATGTCCAATTTCCCAAATCGCGCTTACAAGGAAGGGATCGATCTCATTAAATCAACATAGAAAAGCAATCAAAACATGTCCAATTTCCCAAATCGCGCTTACAAGGAAGGGATTGATCCTGACCGAATTATCTCCTTGAGAAGGGCTTTCTCTTCATCATTTTCTTCTTCTCCACAGGATCACGGGTCTTGACCTTTCTCTTCTCTTGTAAGACCCACTTAAAGAGCTGGAGCTGCTGCTCTGGTGGGATTGGTGGAAGTTCCTTCACAAGAACTGGAGCAGAAGCAGTTTCAGGTAGCTTCTTTTCAGGAGCTTTGCTTTCAGTGGAGGACTCTTCTGTTTTCTCATCTTTTTGACTTGTTCTTGTAAGAACATAAACTGGAAAAAAAAAAAAAAAGAAGTGAACATATATATAAACAGAAAAATCAGACAAAATGGAGTCGAAATATTAAGAGACAAAAGGGTAAGAGGGTAAACTTTAAAAGAGAACAACAACAACAACAAAGTCCCAAATAAATTGGGGTTTAAAAGCATATAATGATAATATTTGGAAAGAAAAAAGTGATTTAGTCCTATGATGGAGACACATTTACATATTACTAAAGGGGTGGGTATCCCTTGACAACTAATAACCTTGACAATCTTGAAAACCAATCTCATAAAAATTCATACAAAAATTAAAAATAGGAAAAAAATCAATATATTCTTGAACTTATAGATTGATCGTGATTAAATTTTCATACAATTTGAATGTCATCTGATATTCCATCAAAAACTATTAAATTTAAACCATTAAATTTGTCATATAATTTTGATAGCCTTTGATGAGATATCAAATGACACTCAAATTAGTGCTTAGTCTACAGCTGACTACACAGTCAAGCAAGCGCATCAAAGCTTATCAACTGACCTCCATCCCTACCAAAGATCTCCTTGCCTGGGCAGGGAACGAGATAAAGTACGAATAGAGGAGGCGATCCTTTAAATTCAGAACACGAAATACAAAAATATTTTATACTTATTCACCATAGCATAACTCTCTCTATATATATGTCAAACTCAACATATATAATAACATAAATGAAATGATGAGAAAATTTAATCACGATCAGTCTATGAGTTCAAGAATATGTTTGAAATTTTTTTATTTTTTGTAATGAATTTTTATGAGGTTGGTTGCTTGTTGTTGATGTTCTTGGTTGTCAAGAGTGTCAAAATATTAGTTATCAGGGGATCTCCACCCTAAAATAGAATTTCATCCTTAACTAGCTCAAACCGATATCAAAAAAGAAGCTAAAATAACTACCGAAGCTTGTATAGCCTTATGCAGGCCTTTGGAGTTGATAAATGAACTCTAGCATGACGTACCAAACCAATTTTATGCAAAGTTACCTCTGCAGGTTTAAGTTTCTGCTGACCTAGAAAGGCAGGTCAGGATATGGCACAAAAGCCAGGTCTACAAATCTGGACCAGAACGCATCCAAGGAGCCTCTGCATCGTTCAGTAAATTTAACAAAAATGTATTTTGTAAAAATTTATATTCTCCTCCAGATTAATATTATTAAACTTACTTTAGCCGCATTTTTTTCTTCTTGAAAGTTCTAGAAACAAAAAATCTTGAGACAATAAAAGTTGGATTTATCTTTGGTAAGCTTCATTTTATTATTTTAGATTATAGATCTGTACTCGAGTAGCAACTTAAATTTCTCTTACTCATTTTCAAGATTATTAAGACAAATTGAGCTTTTCAATTGGGTTGGCTTGGTTCCCTATTAGCCAACAAGTTTAAGCAGTTGTGTTGTGAATTGTAAATTTATAATTATCCATGGTTTCTAAACGGAAAAAAAACAATCCTCTTTTTTCAAAAGAAAAGGACAGAAAAGATGTTTTATCTTGATTAGTCATGTTAAGCCAATATGATAATTCTTTCAGATGGAAATCAACTTGTTGAAATTATATGTTTATTACACAGAACTATATTACAACCCTTTGATATGACGTGAATAATGATTACCCATCCTTCCAAACTTGATATATAGTTTCCAAATAACTAAGCACGTATTACATGTCTAACATTACCTTTCAGACAATTTTCACATTTCAGGGTATGATATCAATCATGACAGGTCAAAATGTACAACTTAAAGAACATTTGTACTATTCCAATTTCCAAATAGCACAATATATTCACTATTCTCACACTAATCTCAATCAATCTATTTTTTTTTCTAATTCCCATTTACTATTCTCAATTCCTCTACTTTTGCATTATTCACATCCAAACATACCCTTAGAAGAGCAGATCCTCTTAAGTTCTATTAATGCATACCATCTAATGACAGTTTAAATACTAATAAAGTTATGAAAGAGACACACTATGTATCCAATAAAAGTATCATACAAAAAACATATGAACCATTGTTATGAACCCCTTGCTCAAGAACATTCCAAGTTTCCAACCTATTTAACCATCCAAGTAACTAATCTATGTTGCATGTACTGTGTCCTAGGGATACAAAGCATTCTACCAAAGCAAATTAAGTTCATAAGAAAACACCCTTGCAAATTAACAGCAGCTATAATATTTGATTCACTGATCTTTCCCTGAAATAATTTCTAAATACTGCTTCAAAACCTCGAAATATCCCAGCAACCTATAGGGGATGGACCAGCACCCCTCATGAAATTGAAATTTGTGCAAAAAGTTAAAAAAAATAGTGTATTTTGAGGGGTTTTGTTGGCTCATCACTTCTTAATATTTAAATCTAATGTCCAATATAATACTCAGCACCTCAGGCTGAAATTCTAGTTCTGTCCTGCTTTGAGGTATGCAAAGATATGCTCCCTTTCTATATACTTTTTTTGTGATTGGCTTTGATCCGTTAAGGTAGAGTCAAAAACAGACTTCAAGAACGTTGTAGAAAATGTTTTAGCCATTTCATATATAAATATCAGACAAATCTAGAAACAGAATAAAACTAAAAAGAAATTCAAAATGAAGAAAGAAGGGGGTAGCACCTCCGACAGCAAAATTGGTGAAGATAAGAAGAGGAAAGATGCGACGGAGGAACCCTTTCTTTGCCGATGGAGGTGGTTGAGATGGAGGTTGCGGCGGAGGTGGGGTCGCGGCGGTGGGTTGAGAAACCATCTTTTTGAAGTGAGTGGGGAGAAAGGAGTGTGTTTTGTTTATTTCGTGGGGAAGAGGGTTTACAATTTAGGAATATAACTAAGTCCTCTGTTAACAATTTATTGATATATCTTATGTAACAAGTCGGTGTGTTTGAGGGTATAGAGAATGAAAGAAGCGGACCCATACTTGATGACTTACGACAGTAATTTATCAAAAAAATTGTAACAGCGGATCCCAGTCTGAGAACCATATAGCTTTGACCGAATTTTTCTTTTATTTAGTCCCGAAATACGCAGATGCGACTGTCGTATAAACAAACAAACTCTGTCATAATTAGTGGGGATAATATATATCAAATTAAGAATTAGTTGAGATAAGAGACTAATTAACTGTATCTCAACTGAAAAAATCGTTGACTACGTTTTCGAACATCAACAGACTATTCATCTGCAAACGATCATCGAAGTTTTAATATTGAAGAAATAAAATTTTAATATCTAATATATCAAATCATATTTTAAATTTAAAATTTATATTTGAACGAGAATCAAGATATAGGTAAGTATTTATATATGAAACTTAATATTTTAAAACTGAATGTCTCAAGTCTAAACAAGAGAAATATGATGTCATAATTCTAATATTATAAATTATATTTTAAACTAAAATTTATATTTGAACGACAATTAGGATATTGACAAGTATTTATACTTGAACCTCATTATCTTAAAACTGAATATTTCAAGTCTTAACATGAGAAATACGATGTCTTAATATTTAATATTATAAATCATATTTTGAACTTAAAATTTATATTTGAGCATCCATCAGGATATAGACAATTCTATATACCTAAATTTTAATATGCTAAAATTGAATGTTCTAAGTCCTAACCCATAAAAAATAACATCTTAATATCCAATATTATAAATCATAATTTTGAACTTTAAATTTATATTTGAATGATCATCAGGATATGAACAAGTTTGCATCCCTAAACTATAATGTCTTAAGACCTAAGTCAATAATAAATATTTACTCTCTTGTTTGAATATCAAAGAAAGTTATACAATTGAATTTCTATCTTGGATAAGCCGATAACAATAAGTATATAATGTCCGCTGTTACACAAAGGCAGAAACAACCACTCGACGAAGTCAAAATGCTCACTAAATAATAATGGCTCTTTTGAAACTCTCTAGATCATTATATGGACGATATTCAAAATCTTAATATCTAATATTTAAATTCTTATTGTTATATGATGTCTTAATACATAATGTTATGAGTTTTTTTCAGCTTTAAAAGATATAAAAATCTCGAATATTTGTTGAACATTATTTAAACCAAATCTTTATATCTAATGTAACAACTAAGAAATGAAGTCTTAATAAACTTTATCTAAAATAATATTTTTACGTAATGTATATTTGATATAAAATCTTATAAATAAAGTCTTAAATTTTAGTATTAGAAGTGTTAAGATCATTCATCTGATGTCTTAATATATTATTAACACAAATCTTACTTTTAACTTTGAATAATATATAATTCCAAAAATATTTATCAAATACTCCTAGAGCCAAATCTTTATACATAATTATTCTCATTTTAAAACTAAATAATTAAATTCTTAATACTAATTAATAAGTCATATTTAATTTTAAATGATTTAAAATTTCATAATATTTTTTTAATATAGATATTCTTATTATCTTAACTAAAGTCTTACAATTGATAAATTTATATTTAGTATTTTTTTAACAAACTAAGACTTCATAATTTATATTTATAAAAAAATAATATCAATAAATAATAATAAAATATTTTTATAGTTTATATCATTAAGTCATAATATTATCAACAATATATAATAGATATGTAATATAAAATAATATTTTTAAAATAATTATGATAAAAATAGATTTAATATTTAATATAAATAAGTCTTAATATCTACCATAACACATCTTAATATATTATTTAAAATATAATTTATAGTTTAATCTTAATTTTCACTATTATAAATAAATCTAAATATATATTACATACACACTTCAATATATTGTGTATATTTACTAACTAAAATTTATATTAATATATCATTCAAAATATAATTCATAGTTTAGACTTAATTTTTCATTAGTACAAACAATATAGTCTCTGTTAGTTTTGTGTTGAAGTTTCTTCAATCTCAATTCTCAATATTACGATCAAGTCTTTATAATTTATATAATAATATTTTATACCTAGTACAATTAAGTCTTCATATCTATTATACTAAGTTTGACGCACATATATTTAGTGTAATAAAATATCTTTTCGTGTGTTTTCTATCATATCTCTCAACCAATTTATTCGAATGAATACTCAAATTTTATCTTCTTATTTCCAGAAATTAATCTAGCTTCACTTTCTTGATCAATCAAACTTCAAAATATGAGTTTCAACACATTCTCATTGTGTATGAGAAGTGAAATAGTGATCGAAACACTTAGAATATTAGAGCACTTGTTTAAAATTTTACATATCATATCCTTGATCTAAAGAAAATATTTAATCAATCGATTGAGATTCACCCGTACTAAATCGCTCCAATCGAATTTCTAATCGAGATATTTTCTCCCTTGATTTCTCCGAAATCGTTGATCCATTTTATGTGTAATTTAGCTCATTGTGTTCTCTTCGTCACTAGCTTTCCAATTATATATAGCATGAAGGATAACTCTTAAAGATGAGGGAGATATCATTGGAGGTTTGGTTTAAACGGGTTAAGTATGTGACCCGTATTTTTTATTTTTCTTTCAAATCTAAATTAAATAACAGTTAGAAAGTAGTTAGATTAGTTAAGATAGTTGGGGTATAAAATGGAGTATAGAAAGTTGGGGAATTATTTTGTTATCTGGATAATTTAGATTTGTGAATTATGAGTACATTCAATGAGACAATATATGAACAGTAATAAACATTAAAGCAGACTTGTACCCTAAATATTTCTTTTTCAACACTGAATTGCCGGACACAAGTAATTTCATTCGAAAGAGGTGATTATATTTATAAAATAAAGAAAAAAAAATTGATTCATAATCAAACAACATAAAATATCAAATTAACTCTAAATTAAGTTATTTAGTAAAATAATCTAAATAATTTTTGTCTTCAATTCATGTAAAGAGATAAATTTTGAAAAAAAAACTCTAAAATTCAATTTTAAGCAACCAGCTGTGAGTGATAAATATCATTGAGTTTTATTTTTTTCTAGATCATATGAGTTGTTAAGCTTGTCGTGAGACTTCAAATTTTAAATCGATTTTTGAATTTTGAAGATGAAGTAAAACTCTTCTTCTTAAGTATTAGTACAACATCTCAGATGAACAAGAAAAAAAAAAGATAAAAAGACGAACACAGAAACAAAAAGATCATAAAAATAAAAAAGAAACAAAAAAATTGACGGTTGAAAAACAAATCAATATTTTCTTCTCACCAGACATTTTTCAATAAAGATACAGCTGGAGTCGCAAAAATCAATCATACTCATCAGGAGATATTAATCATTGCCATATTAATCAATCAATGCAGCTTTTACATTCTCCGAATTGATTAAGATTTAAGACGGCTATTAGATCGGGCGAAACGGGGCCCATTGATCAAGACAACTCCGAAACCGCTCTACTTTCCGCAGCCAGGCGCACCCGTGCAAAGTGCAAACGTCAAACATGTCAATGTCATGACTCATGACCTCAGAGTTGGGCTCTTATTGGGCCGGACAAACCTAGAGGCTACCAACCTCAATTGGCAGATCATCCGACTTTGTGGGAACAATTGAAGAACTGAGGCAAGCCAATCAGGCAATCAGACAGAAGAAAACTGTTGTGGCAGAGTGGTAACGCTTATAATGTAAATAAATGAAATTTCATCCTTAATTTCAAGGTGTATGGAAGTAATTCATTGCAGCTCTTTAACTAACTGTCAGTCATTGACATAATTCACACCTCCCTTCATTGTAAGCAATTACACTCTAGAAAAGCAGGATGCTGTATCTATGAGCGGATCGTTCATGTCTTCTTTCACCTCCAAAGCAAGTTCCAGTGAGAAAGTCCCCAAATATTATTTCACAGAGTCTACTTGTATATGCAATGTACTTGAGGTCATGGGTCCCAGAAAATATACCTAAATACTAACAAAAATAATTGACAACCCGGACAAAATGCACTTCCGAAGAAGAATTAATCATATAGATATAATAAATAACAATGACTCAATGAGGCTCAATTTCTTGAGAATTTTGGCAATAAATATTTAATTCACTTGCATATTGTAATAATAAATCGTAGAAGAGATTAATTATCCTTGAAAAGCGGTCAAGCTTGAAATGGACAAATATTGTAGTCTATAATCAGGATGACATAATATACATTAACATTCAAAAATTTACACAATAGATTAGACAAATGAATAGAAAAATGAGGCGCACTATATATACATTTCAATAGGCCCTTACAAGACTATTAGAAAAACTAATAATCGAGCAAAAATAGAGGTTAGATTATTTCTCCAAACTCTGTCGATAGTCTAAAAGGAAAGAGAGGGTAGAGTTTCTCCAACACCACCACGAGTCGCCTTTAGTCAGAAACCTTAGAAAAAACTTGACGTATGATTGTCTCTGTATATCAGTATATCCATTTTTTGTTCTTCTTTAACACAAATTAAACTTTAGGCGGCCAAAAGCAGGCCCAGCACCCCTGCAATATCACTTCTGACCTTTGATGTGTCTATTTGATAATCGATACCAACATCAAGAGGGAGCTGTTTTTAGAGTGTCAACTTGTACTTGAGCTCTCCAATACGTTCAGTCTTCAACCACTGTGTTAAAAACAAAGCTAGGAAATGTTGTTGTAATGTCCCTGCAATGACATAACAAGTTGTCAGATTCACTTTTCCTTTTAATATCTAGAGCACAAAAGGCTTTTTTTTGTACTAGTGGAAGCAATCATTCTACCAGAAATCCTAATGCAGGGAAAGTGACATAACATTAGACAAAAGAAGAAAACATACCTGAGGTATGGTAAAGTCATATTTTTCAATAAAGATGGGTGCCGAAGCACAAATTTTTCCATTCTTCTCTGTTTATTTTGCCATCTTTATCAGCATCAGCATCTTCAAATGTCTGTATAATGTTCACAAAGATGGTTCATGATTGAGAAAACAGATATCATGATAATAGGATGATATTAGATATAGTTGGGTTGAGAATTCACAAGGCTTGCCTTGTCTATTATAGCTTCTAGGAGATTGTCAGTCAGTTGCATGTCTGATTCAGACAGGATAGCAACAACCATTTGCTCAACCTTACAACAAAAAACACACCAAGAAAAGAAAAATGAAATAAATTTAAAGGCAGATTTAATTATGGACTAATTTTCATACAAAAGAGCTAGTGGTGTGAACCTCATCAAATTATAATAGAAACTATAACAATGATAAGAAACTCACCTCTTCACGTTCAATGAACCCCGTCTGCCTTAAATCATACAGCCTAAATGCAACTGGTAAAGAAAACAACACATCAATGGTTAGCTCCTATATAATTCTGAATTCAAATTTATAGTTATTTACTCAAATAGCTCAAAGATATCCTGCTTACAGTTGATTTTATCCTCCATGGGTGCATATGGATGGAACACGGTGAGTGCATGGATAAATTCATCAAACTCTATTACCCCATTTCTCTTCTCATCAAAAAGATCAAACACCTGCAAGAGTGACAGGTTTGAATTAAAACAATAAAATTAGACATAATTTAAAAGACATTTCAGGGATATGTATATGTTAAATTCAGTGTTTCAACTAGCATGTTATACAAATAACACGTAACAAAGAAATTTCAAACATACAAAACAGTGGAAGTAGACATACTCTGTCAAGAAAAAGGTTCTCTCCGCTTGGTGTCAGAAACAGTGCCTTCTGAAGCTCTTCCTAGCAGGAAATAATAATCTTATAAATATAACACTGACAACAATAATAAAATCAAGGAAAAGCACAACGATCGTGATGGCAGTAATAATAATAATGAGAACAAAGTATTAACTAACAATAGTAATAACATTCATCATTGTTATTGTTGTTGTAAAATTGACTATTTTTTTTAATTAGCAGGCAAATAGCCTACTATATAATTTCATTAAATCAAATTGAAAAAGAGTTTATACAGATTGGGCAGAAGAGAGAAAAGAAAATAAATGAAATTGAAATACAAGCATTACCATGAAAAGATACAATAATAAGAGAAAAAAAACAATAGCTTGACTCATCATATCAACTTGCAATTGCAACATACTACTCTCTTTGCTAGTTAGGACAGTAGTCGATGACCTCTTTCTGATTGGGTGGGGATATGCGGTACTGGAGTTATTTAGGATTTGGGATAAGAGCTAGGATGATATCAAAATGACTATTATAATATTTTTTACTATTATATTATCAATTAACTCATTAGCTTTAAAAATGATATTACTATTTATACTAAACATTAATATTACTATTATTATTGTCGTTACTATTATTACTACTAATATATATGCATTATTGCTACTAGTATAGTAGTATTATTACTGCTTCCTGCTGCTGATTTTCATCAGTAAAATTATTAATGATGCAAATGTTATCGATGTTGATAAGCAAGATTGATACAAAACATATCACAAACAATCAGGTAAATCAATTATTGGTCATAGTTTAACTTATACAGCGGGAGCTGACATATAGATCGACTACTTAATGCACGTTGATACAAAAAAATTAAAAAATTAAATCCACCATAAACCCAAAATATCATTATTTTATAGGTGAACCAGGTCAGGAATTTGGTTTTTTGAGAGTAGCTCCAAGAAACAATCTCCAATCTCTCAAGTTTCTTTTGTTGTAATATGTTGCTTGTAAAGATTACACATGACCATGCTTCAAATTTAAATACAAAAGATTAATGAACTCCTACTTTCCATAAACCCTTAAGTTCTTCCTCCATGGCTATTTACATGAAACCCATCTTTGCCTGTAATTTATACAAGCAACCTGAAAGTGATTGAAGAATTGTTTGAAGGTCAACTAAGCCATATATTTCTTTGGCATAGTACTCTCTTTCTATGGGATCATCTGAAGAATGAAAGTGTTAGTAGGTTCAAATTGGAAAAAACTAGATAATCCATGCCACTGCATAATAATTTGGAAGTGGTAGGGAAAAAAAAAACAAATAAAGTTGTATAAAATGAAAAGCAAGATGTTGTGCTACCTTGTGAATTAATCCATCATCAATTATGGAACAGCTAATTTTCTTGTATAGCTCATACAATGCCTCCACCTCATTTACAGAAACTTCTCACAAGCGAACCACAGAAATGAAATAAATTGACAACCATTAATACCAGTCATATTCTAAATGTAGAGAAAAAGTGGGCAAGAAAATTAAAAATATCCAGACACATATAATTGTGGACTTGGTTGATTCTAGGCCATTTGCAAACTTTTCTTCCATTTATATTTTCCAAATTAAAGAAGTGCTCTAATTAAAATGTTAGATGTACTGGACCACTAGTTCTCATCATATTGACTCCAATTCACGGCTAAAAGCTCATGCAGAAAGTTTAAAAGGGATAATTAGTTATATGTCACTCCAAAATTTTGTATTTTAAAAAATCACTACAAAGTTTGAGTTTAAATAAATACGACTTCAAACTTAGTTAGCTGAGCATTGTCAGACAATTTGCAGCACTTTCATGGATCGGAAAACAAACAGGCCATCAGCAAAGAGAGGCGAACCAAGAGGCGAAAAAGGGGCAGCAACTTTTTGAAAACCCTAGGCGGGGAGGTCGTTCCGCCGGCCTCCCCCGCCTCCTTCCTCCTCCGACCCCTCTTACCTCCCTCCTCTCTTCCTTTCCTTCGATCTCTCTTTCTCTCTAGCACCATTGGGTTTGAAGTACAAGCACTGGGTTCAGCATCTCCTCCGACCAGACCTCCGGGTATGAAAAGCTCCGACCACTCACAGCCTCGAACCTCAACAACCTCTGACCACCTCCCCTTCGTCCAAACCCTAGATTGCAGCCTCCGACCTCACCAAGCCTTCCCCGCCTCCAACTTCGTCCAAACCCTAGTTCTGAAAACAAGGGCGGATCTGCCGCCACCCAAACCAAGCACTACCTCTATCGAGCACTACCCCTATCCCTACCCCTCTTTCGACCAGACCTTAGACCCTGATCCGAGCACTACCTCTATCCAAACCCTAGATCTGAGACTACCTCTACCCCCTCCGACCAGACCAGTGACGGACACAAGTTTCGATAGTGTCCAAACCCTCTGAGTACTACCATTACCGTCACATGGACCTGTCGACAGCCGCTTCTGTGACTTTCTATTAGATCATCTCTAAGACTGCACAGTCCAGACCAAACAAGAGACCAGAAATAGGCTTCTGTATCAAGCCGTTATGCTTCACTAAAGCCATGACCAGACCCATGAGAGCATGTGACTGAGTAGTTTTCTCATGCAAAGCACCAGCAACTTTCAAGCACACCTCATTGACCATTTCAGTGGAGGCAAACTTCCAACTCACCAGACGGAGTAGTTAATGGGACTTGCTTGTCAGAGACTTCAGCAAGGATCAAGAATCAAGCTACCTTTTTTTATTTTTCACTTTACTTTGTTTGTTTAAGGGAATATGCTTGTACTTGTACTTGTACTTCTATTTTTATTTTTATGTCTCTTCTTTTCATTTTTTTTCTTTATCTTTCTTCTAATCTATGTCAACTCTTTTTATTTTGATTTAATGAAAATTAATGGTAGATTTTTCATCTACTACATCAAAAAAAAAAATTAGTTAGTTTTTATTTTGTCATTGTAATTGTCATAATCTTTGTAATGCCAAAAATACCCTGATCTGTATAGTTCCTCGACTCTTCTCTCCCAAATCCCAAAATCACAGAATTTCCCAAATTAAATCGATTTCTTCTTTTGTTCGCTGAATCGGTGAAGCTCAGTGAACTCTCCATCAATCTCAGCTTTGCATTGAGCAAAACTCTCTTTCATAATTATGTTTTGTGCAACATATCGTGGTTTTCTCATTTCTAAGGAGCCTTCTCAAATCAAATCCTGCGATACAACTCTAGAATAGAGAAATGGCGGAAGATAGATTTCACTTGAGTAACGGCTCAAGGCCATTAAATTTTTTTGAAAATATTGAGAGAGGATAATGAAGCTATTACGGCTCAAACTTTATAGAGGCATTTTTCAAAATCCAAAACTTTAAATGGCATATAACTAATTATTCCTTAAGAAAAAGAACATGGAGAAAAGGTTAAGGCCTAAAATACATTAGAGTTATATAAAACTTACAGCATCCAGATTCATCGGAGAGGCGCACGAAATCACGATACGACAACTTGCGGCCGGACCAACTCAGTAGAGGCGGCGGCCGGTGGTCGAAGCATTCAGCCACGGAGAAAACAATCGCCTCTAATATTACAATACATGGCAAAAACACCGCACAGAGCCTTTCGCCAACGGAGAGAGAGCTCGATTCCGATCTCTGCTCATATAGGACCTAAATCAGAAAGAAATGAGGAAGGGAACATCTATAAGTGATTGGCAGACGGGACTTCGAGAAATGAGAGTTGAGAGATTTTTTTTTTTTAAGGGTGAGAGTTGAGAGAACGTACGACGCCATTGGAGGAGAAGCCGTGGTCCATGTTTTCTTTGTTTTTCTATTTTCAAGAAGAAAGAAATGGACAAATGAGGAAGTAAACCTTGTGATTGGCAGACTAGGCGTGGTTCTCGAGAAATGAGAGTTGAGAATTTTTTTTTTTTTAGGGTGAGAGGTTTTTCCCTCTTTTCGTTTTTACCTTCACCATCCATCTCTCCCTCTCCATCTTTGCCAAGCTGGTAAATTATCGTTTTCTCTCTTTTCAAATATAACACAGGAAGCAAGCTGATAATGATAATTGTCCCAAACTTTTGTCCTCAGAATTTGTCTCCAAGAGTTGACCATGATTATGTTGGTCAAAACTTACTTTATTATTTACAACTAAATAAATATTCATTTAGATCTATCATAAAGTATTCTAGTATCGTAGGGTTTGTTTGGCAAATCAAGGAATAGGTTTAGAAAAGTGATAATTTTGAAAAAGTCATAGAATTGTGTCTTTTTGGAAGAGTGATATTTTTGACTATTCTGAAGAGCGAAAATATCGTTTGACGGTTGTTAATCAGAATAGTTAAAATATGAATAATTATGATACTAACAATGATGATGATAATAAAAATAATAGTACAATAATAATAATAATAATAATAATAATAATGATAATCATAATCATAATAAATAATAAATAATAATATTCATAGTTATAATCATAATAATATAATATAACATAATCAAATAATAATAATCATAATCATAATCATGATAATAATAATCATAGTGGTAATCATAATCATAATATAATAATAAAAATTATAATCATAATTATAATTATAATAATAATAAATAATTATAATTAAAAAATTATAATATAATAATATAATATAATATAATAATAACAATAATAGTAATAGTCGTAATCATAATAATATAATAATAATATAACCCTAATCATAATATAATATAATAATGATGATAAATTTATAATCATAATAATAAATAATAATAAATAATCATAATCATAATAATATACTAATAAAATAATTATATTTATATTTATATAATAATAACAATAATATAATATAATAATATAATAATACTAATAGTGATGATAATATAATAATAATAATATAATAATCATAATATTAATATAATAATAAATTATAATCATAATATAATAATAATAATAAATCATAATCATAATATAATATATAATACAACATAATCAAATAATAATCGATATTTCAACGAGAGCTAATCTCATATACCACCTATAACTTGGTATACCGGATTAGCACTCTTCCTGGACTCTTCTACTCAGTCAAAAATTCGTTTAGCAAATTACTTCATTGGCAAAGCAATTCTATTCTTACTTTTTTCTATTTCATACATTGCCAAACAAACCCGTAGTTATTTATAGTGAAGATTATAATTATTTATATTTAGAACATCATTTAGTAATATTTATTCCAAAATAACATATTTTTATTTGTTTTGATGATTAATCAGTGGAAACCTTCTAACTATAGAAGCTATTTATATTTATCAAATGAGTTATCAACATATTATACATGTATTGTTAATATAAAAGTAATGAAAATTTAAATTGCTTATTGCACTACTCATCTTAAAAATATATGATTTTGCCAGTTATTTATATCAATATTTTTTTTTCTATTCACAATAGACAAGTTAGCTATTTACAACTAAATCAATTGAACTTTCATTCTTTTTACAATTTTTTGACTGTACAAAGAGCCATATTGGAGTGATGGGTGATTGAAGGAGGGAGGGAGGAGTAATATATATAACTATTCAGTTTTTTAATCCAAACTGTTTTGAAATGAGAAGTTGTCTTGTGAAATGATCAAAAAAGAAAAGGTGTTGTAGTTGGGAATGATTTATGAGGATGCAGGATTTTGGTCGCGTGAGGGGACAATTGGATTGTATTATAATAATTTATCGGGTATAAATAAAAAATAATAATTTAATATATATTATTATCTAATAAAAAATTACTAAAATAATAATATTTTATATATTAAAAATAATAACAAAAATAAAGATCAAAGTAATAGATAATCAAGTTGATGAAAAAAGTTTTCGTCTACGAAATTTTATATTTTGATATCTTTGCATAATTATTTCATTATGCATGATATTAAATATTTTTTCTCAATAAAAATAATCAGACAATGTAAGGAGGACAAAAAAATTTTCAGAAGAGGAAAAATTACCGAAAATATTACAAAAAACATTATTTTTCAAAATTCAGGGGGGACAGCTGCCCCCCTGGACCCACATGGATCTGCCCCTGCATGGATGGAGATAATTATATTATTCTATATTTATAATATAGAGAGAAAATTAATTATATGCCAATTAAATTTTGAAGTTTTATATTTTTTCATCAAAAATTTATAATTTGATATATACCCATTTAAACCTAATAAATTTATTTATATTCTTATTTTTGTGTTTGATGAGTCCCAAATCAGTTTTAATTAAAAAAAATGATGGCTGCATTCTTTCATTAAAACGGTTCTTACATGAATTTGTTATTACTTTTGTCCCACCATCCTTCCTTTACTAGCTTACATTAAAATCAAGACTTTTTCTTATGATTATCGTTAAATATAGCTGGCAAAATATAAAATTATATGTACCAGTATGGATCTGAATCTTTGCCATAATTGCTATGGCAGAGTCCTGCTATGGGATAAGAAAAACGGCTCAAATTTAGATGATGGGGGGGAGATTTTTTTTTTATTTTATGAGATCCACCTGCCATAGACTCAATGGTAGGGCTTTGCCATCACTAGTATGGCAGTGGATGTGAATCCGTACAAGGGGGACGGATCCAGGGGGCTAGGGGCCCGCATCCCCTAATTTTTGAAAAATATCCGAAAAATATATATAATTTCGCAAAAAAAAATAGAAATTTATATATTTGTCCTCTCTTTTAATATTTTTTTCTATAGTAAATATATGATCTTTCAGTCTCAGTCCCTCTGAGTTTAAAATTCTGACTCAGCCGTGCGTACCAGTACTACTACCACCGCCATTCTGCACTATTTTCTTTTTTCCTAGGATGAATTTGCTTTTTTTAAAGCCGATGAATTTGCTGTTAAGGTTGATACAGTCATACAGTAGTTATTGATACTGTGGCACATGCCTCGGTCGCGCCATTGATGCCGCAGTAACTGAAGAAAAAATTGGAAACCACATCCATCGCCGTTCCACCCCACTCATATTTATAACATTTTTTACTTGAATATTTAAATATATGCCATTGAAAGAATGTAAAATCATATTTTGTTATCGAGTCGTCCAACAGCGAGAAAAATATTATGCGAGTTGCGCGATGAAAACGCGCTGGAAAGATGAAATTCACGGGGCAGCCATGCCAAGTTGCCAACAAACTTCAAATTCCAATCCATAAATCGACATCAAAAGCAAATCATACTAGATCAGGGGTGTAATTGCAAAAGATGTTTATCTGTTTGCTGCTTTGCACTACCAATCTAGCATTATAGAGTTATTAATACAGTGTTCGCGCCGTGTTACGGATTTTTTTAAATAATAAAATAAAATTTTAATATCTTATTCTTTAAAATAATTTTTGATTTAAACTTTGAACATCAATCAATAATATTTGATAAAAAAACTAATTAAAATACTAAATAAAAATAGAAGAAATTAATTGTCTTACTTCCAATTGCATTCAATTCGAATCAAGGCAATAGAGAGACATTTTTAAGTAAAAATGACCAAAACCCAATCAACATAGTCTGGATAAATTGATTGGGGAATACACATTTTAGTGAAAGTGCAATGGTATTTTGATTTTCTAAATTAACACAAAAAGAATCTCTAAATTGATCAAATTCAACTTTTCCAATTAAGACTTGTGTGCCAGAAGGTCTGCATTTTGCATCTAAGGATGTTCAAGCACCTGATCTGTAGATGCAAGAAGGGACAGCTTTTTGCACTATCCGAGAATATTTAATCACCTTTACAAGATGTAGCCTTCGAGGAGTATCTTTTACCAGCATCTATGCACAAGTAAAAAGTAAAAAAATTTTTATACATCAAAAAAATTAGAAAGAAAAATCTTAAAAAAATGTGCCATCCTAAGAAATTTACCTTTCTCAGGTTGACAAACTTTTATATTTATCATTTGTTCAGGTATTTTACCTGAATTAGGTCATACAAAGTACAACCAGTAGAATAATATAAAAAGAATCCTAAACCCTTATTTGTCGAACAATGGAGATGTGAAGGTGCAGTCTATAGAGGTAAAACAATCTTGGGAATTTATAGGGTAAAGAGAGTAATTTGACATTTCACGTCTGTTATTTATTAACGAGTATGAGGTCCTAAGTTTCTTCGTTAACAATCCTAGAATTAAAATATAAAAATATAAAAAATAATAAAAAGCAGAAAATAATAGTTGAAAAGCTTTTTAATTTTAGAAGGGGAAATGTCTTCATAGCTCCTCGGACTTTTTAACTTTTGAGTTGTGATAAGTTGATATTTGAACTTTTAATTTTTAATAATATCATCTGAATTATGCAGTCCATGACAATCACGTTCTGGACGTTTAAATTTATTGTCTATACTCAATTTAAAGTATTAGGTGACCATATTGCCCTTCTACATTTGTAGTATAATATTGAGAATATTTATGTTTGATGGACTTTTAATTTGCAAAAAGTCAGTATCTAACTAAAAAATATATGTAAGCACTTAATTAAAAAAATCAAAATGCTTAAAATGTTTGTTGTCACATTTTTATGTTTGATTTTATAATTATATTATAGATATAGAAACACACATGATTTTGATAAAAAATAATGTTTTATTGTTACAATATCTTACAAGTTTTGTTATTAATTTTGAACTAATAAAATCTTTCTTACGTAATACGTTTGCCATTCTCATCTAAAAATTACCAAAGATGGTTGGAGCAATATAGAACACTATGTAGAGGGCCTTCAAATATTTTCCAACCTAAGGAGTCGAACATGAGCTAAGTCTTTATAACTTATCTAAACTTTAATGAACAGATTAAATGACCCATGACTAATTTTCAATAACATATCTAAACTTTAATGAACAAATTAAATGACTCATAACCAATTTTCAACAAAAGTCTTACTACCTTAAAAAGTATCTAAGAACTAGACAGTCCAATTTATTTTGGATTATTTTAAGAAGTAAAATTCCATCACTACCCTTTTAAATACATCTTATATCGTTCAGATTTGAAATTATCAAAAATAAACGTTTTAGATTGAATATCAGAGGTTTCAGAGTCTCTCCAATTCATGTTACTTTTTTCGCTGAAATAGCGCTCCGATAGTTCAAAATCGCGAATCTTCGTCCCCTCTCCCCCGCTCCCAGCACACCCCTCGCATCTCTCTCTCACTTTCAAAAACATAAGCCCTCTCTCATGATTGCAGACCTTCGCTGCCTCAAACCCTTTCGCTGTGTAGCTCCAGCCGTGCGTTTATCTTCCATAGTGCCTCGCTCCGACATGCTTGACACTGTCTCGCTCCAACACCACCCGATCTCTCCTCTTCGCATAGGTGGCATTTGTTCGCCTCTCTCGCTTAGTCTCGCCTTTCTTCTTGGGAATTCTCTCTGTAACCAGCAATGGTGACTTGTACGGCAACCCATGTTTGATTTCTCATAGGGTTTATGATCTAATTTCTCGATTTTGCCTTAGCATTTGGATGAATGTAGGGTTTAGAGTTTGAAATTTCTATAAATTTGATCGCTTTAATTTATCTATTTACTAATGAGTGTCGCTATTGTTCCTGCCAAATGATTACGAATTATCTTATGTATCTTGCTTACAATTCAGAAACAATAACAGAAAAAATATGGCAGAAATAGTATCTGTTGAGTTTGTCTTTTTCATAAATCGATACTTGTACTTACTGTGGATTAGAATTTAGAAATGAGTGGAGAGATGAATCTTATTTTTCTTTCTTTCTTTCTTTCTTTCTTTCTTATGTCAGTTTGTTTGCTACTTTTTGAGAAAGACTCTTTTTTTCTATGCTATACATTCATTAAAAATTAATAATACATACAATTCAATAAAAGCAGGGTCAATTTTCTAAAAGACTCGACATATGAAGCACCATAAGAATTCACTAATATGCAGATTTAATTTGGAAACAAAACACAAAAATGTCATTGACAAAACTTACATATTTTTCAGGCTTCAGTTGAAATCATCTGGCTAGGCATCATCTGCCCACTCCTCTGCCTCTCTTTATGTACCAATACATTACTGTTATCTTAGTCCAAGAAAAGTAAGACCAATAACACAATTAGAAGATAATTTAAAAATTACCTTTTGATGTCTTCTTCGGCCTGTTCTTGACCTGCATTTTGCTAAGTGTCCTATTATGTAATTCAAGGATCATTTTATCGGTAAATACACCTCTAGGTAAAATGTTTGTAAGAACTATCCCAAATAACTTTGAAAAAAATGAAAAGAATCCAAACTAATTGTTGTCGCGCGCGGGGTGCGCGCGTGCTTTTAAAATTTATAATACCCTTACGCTATTTGGTTCGGCCGCAAGCGCACGATCTACGTTGGTATAGTAAGGGGTCGATCCGTTGGGAAAAAGGTGACTACTGAGTTTACCCTACTCGGGACTCTAGATGTACAAGTAAGTAAAAAAAGAGGGATTTGTTCAAGAGTTTTTGGTGATTTATATAAAATAGAGAAAACAAAAAACAATAAATAAATCTTTTGTGTTTTGGTTTTTATAAAATAATAGTTCTTAGGGATACAGGTCAGTTCCACTCGGATATGAACCATACGACCTGTATGCATATGCACACGGTCCGTATGGACTCAGACAAGTCACGGTTATTCCTAAAGATTGGTTTTCCCACTGGTTGCGTGAACCCTAACCTGCCAGTACCTGGTCAACAAACCTCAACTGTTGCATATTGGTTTGTTAGTGTAGTGTGTGGTCGGACGGAGTTCCTAAGTTCACATAAATCTCAATCGTCGCATGTTGGCTTAGATCACTTAGATTGAGTATATGATTTCCTATAGGCACGCTCAGATCTCTCAATCTGAGCGGGAGTTCAACCTTTCGGGTATAACTCGATCTATCCTTTCGGGTCTCAGATCTACCTACCGTACTTAAAAAGAACCCTTGAAAATCTACTAAACCTTAGACGTTTCGAGAGCTTGGTCTCGACTCAAGACCTAATCCTAGCAGTTGAACAAGCAGGTCAGATAAGCAATTGACAATAATACACGGCATAATAATCACAACCATAGATTAAAACCCTCTTTAATAAATACTCATGATCCAAGTTTCACATCCCAAATCCTTAAAAACTAAAGTACTTAGCCGCTTATTGCGGCATATAAAAATACAGCAAAGATACAAAAAGTTAAGACAAAAGACATCATACAAAATTTATCTAAACAATAGAGAATACAACAAAAATAGATAATCAAACTTTGAATGCGGCCCTGTGCCAGTCTTCTGCTTCGATCTTCGTCTCCTCTCGGGACTCCGGGCCTCCGATATCTCAAACTGCTCGTGAGATTGGCCAACAGCTAGGGTTTGCGAAGGTGGAGTGGAAGAGATGAAGATGGTGTGCAAATGGTGGCCAAAATGGAGCTCCTCTAACCCTAGGCTGCTGGCGAATTTATAGGAGAGGGATCGTCCAAGTTAGAAGGGAATCACGGCATTAAATCGTTGTCTTCTTTGTAGATTTTTTCAGATAGAGACCATACGGCCCGTATGCAGGCGCATACGGGTCGTATTCTCTTTGTAGATGCGAAAAATGACTTCTGTCGGTCCTATGGTCCATCGGTTGGCGTGAAAGCTCAGTTTGGGACTCGATTCCTCAGCTTTTCGGCTTGATATCCCTGAAATAAGTAGCAGACCAGAGCAGAATCAAATCTAAAAATAAATATACTTATGCAATGAAATGAAATATGAGATTGAGAGTTTTGATCTTATTTTAAGCACAAACAGGGGTGAAAATATGTATATAAATGCGTGACATTATTAATACCATGCTACATTGTGCCATCAGCTCTTGCATTATCCTTTGCTTGATCGATCCAAGCTCTGGATCATCCTAGTTAGAAAAACATAAAATTTTCTTAAATATATAGGATTGAACACTTAATGGACAATCACGAAAAACTCATAATTTGCCGATATGCAGATTAATTATTTGTTACTTGATCCAAGGGCATTAATCACCTAATGATGTTTGCAGCATGTTATTCTATGCTAAAAGTTAAATATCTAAAAGCTTAGTTGCATTTATATGAAATCACAATTTCAAAGATAGCATTGGTGAAGCCTGACAAGGCAAAGGGTGTGGAAGATGTTATTTTAAGGGCACAGATAGATCAATCATTGAAAATATTTTACAATTAACATCCAACATTTTTTTTATGTCTAGCTCACATGTAATATTGTATGGCATCTAATATTACACTGTTTTCAATCATATTTGGTTCATCATTTCTAAAGCCTAAATAAGACAAATTTTGGCGAAAGTTTGATGGTCTCATAGTTTTTATGAATATGTAATGAACTTGAGATGCAATTTAGTTGCTAATGGTTCTCAATTGCTTGGTTTTTTCATGGTGGGGCTTTTCTGTGGAGGTCAAAAAGTGAAGCTGCATCGCACGATAAGTTATAATTTTCTTTTTCTTTTGTTTACATCTCAGTTTGTAGCAATCTTTGGTTCTAATTAAGGATGAGAAACACAAGATTTTCAGTACATAATTAGTTCATTATTAAAAAGAAGAAGAATGATATTGTGTTGAATTAGTAATCTCTGTATGAGCATGTGGACACATTGCTTATATTTGATCTCAATTTGTTAATTTGTGATAAATTCCTATTGAACAATAAATGAAACAAGAAAGAAATAGAAATGAATAATGACATCAGTTTGAAAATATAATTTTCTCATAATTCCTTGATATAAATGACAAGGAATAACTATTATTCTTACAACAAACTGGCTTAAATATAATAGTTATAAAGTGCCAATTTGATTTTCAAATTATTTTTTTGTTAAAAGCTATTTTGGGAATGACTCCAATTCCATACTTGATAGTATATCTTAATAATTTCCAATTGAAATGTTATCTTCTTTATACTAGACAATTGGTCTCAAAGGAAAAGAGGATTACAAAGCAAAACTACTGAGAAAAGGCCCTGATGAAAAAAAATGTAAAATTCTTGTTTGGCTATTTTATTTTGTTTCACATTGTTATAATTTTCTAAGCTCATATGTTTCTTACTTGATTTACCTATGTTTAAGTCGAGTGTGAAGTTCCTTGATTGTTTTATGTAAGTGCTTATATTTTCTTTTGATATGCTTACTTTCTTAAAGGATTGCTATGCATGAAGTTGCAAACCGTAAAATTGATGATAATGTACAAATGGAGCAATGTCAGCATATTTGCTAGATCATGACCCCACAACGTGCAAAGGCAATTTTTTATTATGCTTCTTTTTATAAACCATATTTTTTATTTACTCAGTCTTTATTTTATTAAATAACCGTGTTGTTGCTTTAATTATATGTTTAAGTTCTCAGTAATACAATCAAGCAAAAGGGGAAGGAAAAGACTAGGAAGTGCCTCTTCCCAAAGTAAGTTCATTTTTATAGATTTTTCATATGTAGTTCCTATAAATTATAAGATTATCATGTTTACTAGAGAAAGAAAATATCATATGCGACACATCATAGGTTATAGTAGCTGAAACAATAGTTTTCTATCCTTAATTCTCTTAGTTACTAGGGTATGAAATTTTGAACTTGTTACCCTTAATTTGCATATATTTTTATCATTGTAGGGGCATTAGTTTAGGTAGCATGAAATTGAAAGAGTGATATTTTTATTGATTTGTAAAATAATTTGAGGTGCATTCAAATTTTTTGTTAAATTCAACCTCATAGAAACCTAAAAAACTGCTATATGCTTAATTATCTTTGAGTAACCTTTGAGTAATTTGTCTATTAAATACATCTAAGATAAAAAAAAGTTCTTTTATGTGGAGATCATATCATGAATTACCATTAGTTTTTTTTAGATTTACATAAAAGAAGATCAAATCCCGATGCTTTATTTATGTTAGTCCAATTGTTTTGAACTCCCTCATATTCTTGTTGGTGACAGTAACTATTAAAATTTACTGAGTGATAAATGAAGCGCACAAACTAGTATGATGTTATACATGCTAGATATATTGATAGGCCTCAATTGTATACATTTTTTATTATGGTTAATCTCACGAATCTGCCAACTTTTTAGATAATTTAGTCATTTTACTTAATTTTTATTCTAAGATTGAGATACTGTGATGTTTTATTTATAATTAAAGGAATCATGCAATTTGGAATATAATTGAAGCAAAATGGAGCAACTGAACATGATTGAGAAGCGCTCAACCACAAACGACATCAAGACAGATCATCAGCAGCAAATAACGTCAAATTATGATCATAAAATATCATGGAATTACTAATATGATGTAATAATATTGTAGAGATTATTTTTATCTTTCCAACACATCTTAGATCACCCAAATCAGAGTTCGGATGAAGAAGTTATGATCAAAATATAAATCACTGCGCAGCAAACCCGTCTCCATACGGGTCGTACAGAAATTCATACAACCTGTATACACCTTACCCGAAAATCCGGACAAATATGTATAATTTCGTAAAAAAATTACAAATTTATATATCTGGCCCCACCTAATATTTGTTCTCTGTAGTAAACATCTGACCCCTCCAGCCCCCCCCCCCCAACTAAAATCCTAGCTCCGTCCCTGGCTGACAATAGCTATCTAATTGATTGGCCTCCTATATAAGACTCTTCTAGGCATCTTTCTTGACCATCTGGGATTCCCTTACCTCCATCTTGAAGAGGGAGAATGAAGGTTCGAAATTTGAGAGAGATCTAGCACCTCAAGATATGATAATCTTGTAGAGATTGTACTTAGTTTTCCAACGCATCGTAGATCACCCAAATCGGAGTTCGTATGAAGAAGTTATGATCAAAATATAAATCACTGCGCGGCAGACCCGTCTCCATACGGGTCGTACGGAAATTCATACGAATCGTATGCTCCATACCCGAAAATCCGGACAGAGCTGGCAACGGCTGTCTAATTGATTGGCCTCCTATATAAGACCCTTCCAGGCGTCTTTCTCGACCATCTGGGATGCCCTAGCCGCCATCTTGAAGAGGGAGAATGAAGATTCGAAATTCGAAAGAGATCTAGCACCCCGGGAGCCGAATTTGAAGATCTACACGCTGAATCAAAGCCCTCGAGAGAGATCGAGTGAGAGTTTGAATTTAATTTTTTTTCTCTCTTTTTCTGATGCTATGTGCTCTTTTATTGTTTTGAATTTCTATTATTTGCTCGTGAACATGCGTGGCTAATCACCTTTCTAGGGGTGATGGATTGTAGTACTTGAATCTTTTTAGTTAAACTGCTCGGTATTCGATCTTTTTAGCAATTTCTTGTGTGATTTATTTTTTGAATTGATTGTTTGCATGCTTGAACTATAATAAGTGATTGTTATGTGATTTATCTTAGGAATTATAATAGATTATGAAAATATATTGCTAGAACTCCCGATCTCGAAGGGTAAAATCTATGTTTGCACTTAAGGCTTAGCGGTAAGTTTGCAACTTAGGTGATTATATATAGAACTTAACCAAATACCAATTGTTGACTCGTAACTGTGTAGTGTCGGGATTTGGTAAGGTTTTAATAGCAAAGAACGCAAAGGGATTGAATTCTTAGGGCGAGGTGCGTAACTGTGAAATCTGAATAGTTTGAACGCGGCACTGACACGCGAAAGCGCCCGTCAATGCTAAATTTGAATTGCTAATCTCATATTATTGAATTATCTAAAAAGTGAAGACACCGAACAGGTTAATTAAGGAGTGAAAAGGAAAAGCCGGAACCCCTAGTATTCCATCATATAGTATAAAATATCATTTTATTTGCTATTTTAGTTTAATTTAGGTTTACAATCATTCATTTCTCTTTTGTCTAGATTAGTGAACTAGTAAGGACCAATAATTTATCCTTTGTCCTTGTAGATTCGACACCTCAATTACTATCCGATAAGGTCATACGCTTGTGACCAAAATTTTGTACAAATTAGGGTAATTATTAGCTATTAAGATTAACGGTGTTGAGCACGAAGCTATAAAACTTAGGGCATTTCCATTTTTCCTAGGTGATAGGGCCAGAAGTTGGTTAAGGTCACTAGATGCAGTACAATTGTGTCTTGGTCACAAATGTCTGATGCATTTCTCGCTATATTCTTTTCGCCCTCTAAGACTTCTGTTTTGCGGACCCAAATTACTAATTTTAGACAGAGGGGTGGGGAGTCATTTAGTGAAGCTTGATATCGGTACCAAGAATTAATCCGTCTTTGCCCGCAACATGGTCTTGAAAAATGGTTCATTTTGCAAATATTTTATGAAGGTTTAAAATAATCTTCTAAAATGACTATTGATGTAGTCGTAGGTGAAAATCTAATGAACATGGGTGCCTGGGACGTATATAAGCTCATTGATGACATGACGCTCAGTCAGCAATAGTGGAGCTCAGTAAGAGGCAATACCCGAGTTGTACCTGGAATCTTAGAGACAAACTTAGCCACAAAGGTGGCGGTACAAGTTGAAGTCAAGTTTGCGGCCCAGTTCGAAACCTTACAGAAGAGTCTAGATCGCATGTCCGTCTCCAACATCTCAGCGGTAAATCTCACGAGCCTATGCGCCATCTGTGGTGCCAATGACCATCTGACTATCAATTGTTTTTGGGAAGGAATGGGTGAAGGGAAAGTTGAACATGTCAATGCACTGAACAATAATAACTTCCAACCTAATAACAACAACCCCTACTCGAACATCTATAACCCAGGCCAGAGAAACAACCCAAATTTCTCTTAGAGGAATAATCAGGAGAATCCACCACAAAACCCAAACCAAAATCGCAACGGACCCAATCAAAGCTTCAAGCAGCGGACATTTGAGCAAAATGCGCCATCAAAGTCAAACTTGGAGCAAATGATGGAGATGATGATGCAAGAACAGAGGATAACCAATCAACAAGTTGCCGAGCAATTCAAGAAGATAAACTAAAAAAATAATATTCTCACAAATCATGGGAAAATGCTCGAGACTCAGATGGAAGCGCATTTCTCACAACAACGGAACACACCTCAGATTCAATCTGAACTCATGCAAAGGGAGCATGTTAAAGTTATTTTCTTGAGAAGTGAGGAGGAGGGCCAAGAGCCTAAAGAGCGAGAGAAGTGTACTGAAATGTGGTATAGGTCTCAATCTCAAGCAGAGGTGGAGCAAATAAAAGGCAAGGACAATATTGATGTGCCTATGCTAAAACAGATAAGGGAGAGTGTACCAAGATACGTGCCTCCATGCAAGTTTGTTCATTTCCCTCAAAGGTTGATCAGGACTAATTTGGTGAAACAAACTGATAAAATTGGGGGTGTAGAGAAAGAACTAGACTGGATGGGAATTATGTCAAAAGAAAAAGAGGTTAGAAGGGACAAAACTGAAATTCTGACAAAGGAACAATGTTATGCCTTAGTGCAGAACAATATGCCTCCAAAGCTTAAAGATCCTGGTAGTTTTACCATACCATGTTCCTTAGGAGAGATCAAATTTGAAAATGTCTTATGTGACCAAGGGGCTAGTGTTAATCTCATGTCAAGATCTGTCTTTGCAACATTAGGGATAGGGAATCTAAAACCGACCAAAATCTCATTATAATTAGCCGATAGATCGGTTAGGCTTCCTATTGGTATTCTTGAGGACATTCCCGTTCAAGTGGAAAATTTGTTCTTCCCGACTGATTTTGTCATAATTAATATGAAAAAGGACCTTCATTCATCGATTCTTTTGGGTCGTCCCTTTCTAGTCACGGTGGGGACAGGCATTAATGTGAGGAGTGGAAAATTTTCTCTTAACTTGGGGAAAGAGAAAATTGAATTTGTTGTCATGAAATATGATAAAAAATCTCCTGATAATTTCTGTTGCAGGGTTGAAGTTGTGGATTCGCCAAGAAATGAGAAGAGCATTAAAAATATTAAGGAGGAACCGTTAGAAGCGGTTGTAAGACACGATGACTCGGTGAATACCAGTGGAGCTAAAGACAGACTTTTTCGTGCAACCCATGGAAACTTTAGAATAATTGTTAGGATTAAATAATTTGGTGCTCTCAAGATGAAATTGATAGACCTTGAAATCCCTAGGATGGTGGTATTGAAAGGTCAAGATAGTGCAAGAATGTAAAGAACCCAAGGTAGAAATGTATAAACCAATTTGGGGTTTAATGTTCAAGTGTAATGGCAGCGAAATACAATTTAAATCAATTCAATTCTCACAAGAATATAACAATCAAAAAAATGTGAGAAAAAAAGTAAAGATAAATAAGAACACAAGATATAACGGAGTTCGGCTTTAACAATGCCTACGTCTCCGGGACCCTCAACCTTTAACAATTGAGGTTGAGCCGATATATTAAAAAAAAAGTTTTTACACTTGTAGAACTTGGTCCCTTACAAAAATGGGCTGCCAAGCCTATCGGTAACAAAAATGGTAACACACTAAAAAAGGTGAGTGACAACACACTCAAAACAAGGTGAGCACTACAGCTCAAGAAAATATTTTCAAGAAGATCACGAATGATCAAGTTGGGAGAATAGAGAGAGGCTAGATTGAGCTTGAACAAGGATTTGGCTAATTGAGTGTTTCAATCTCTTGAATTATCTCTCTCACTTAGTATATGGCTAGTAAGCTCTCTGGAGTAATGATTTTACTAGATGGATCAACAACTTTCTACCATTGGTATAAAATTAAGTGAGAGATGTGATCCTTTTTAAAATAGATCTGCTGAAGAAACTATTTTTCGGCCTGAACCGTTATAACGGTTTACAAATCATTATAACAGTTTAGAAAGGATAGCCGTTGGATCAACTGAGCTGAAACGTTATAACGATTTATCAAATCGTTATACGTTTCATGAATCGTATAATGATTACAGAATCGTTATACGTTTCACAAATCGTTGTAACGATTACTGAATCGTTACATAACGATACACTCTGGTTTCTTTGAGAATGTTTTTGCCTTAGAATATTTTTGAGTATTGAGATGAACCGTTATAACGATTACTGAACTGTTATAACGATTCACTGAGCAGAAGCACTTTTCTTATTGTTTAAGCTCAATTTATCTTGACCAATTCATCCCAGTTTGAGTCTAACTAAATCTAAGCCTAATGCAGTCTTGATTAAGCTCTTGTATCCCATAACTAGTCTTGGTTCTTGTGCACTAGTCCATTTACATGTTAATCCCTGCACAAAACTCAAATAAGGCAATTGTAAAATTCAAGATTGTTTTGTAAATCGACAAAAATCAAAGAAGATGTTAAGTGTAACTTGCAAAATGAAATGAAAGTGGATTTGTTGTAAAGGAGTTGAACCTCTAGAACCTTCTAGAAGTCCCTAGAATCATTTGGTGGCCAAGTGGTGGTTAAGGATGACAAATTTGTAAATTTTCAAAAAACATAACAAACTCCACTTGTGCCCCACTTGTCCTCTCAATTTGTTAGAGCACATTTAAAACACTTAAAAGCTGGTCTAATACACCACAAAACGTTCGAAGAGTATGAGAAGATGAATGGAGGGAATTGGTGCATAAATTGGTCAAAGAAAAGTCAAACCGATCTCATACACCCATCTACTACCCCCTAGGCCTATATAAACCTCTCTCCTCCTTCAAATGCAAGAGACACAACCCATCCCAAGCTGAATGCTAATCCAAAACGCTACCAAAACCAATTGAAGCTCAAATTAGATACAAAATAAGATTCAATTTTTGAGTTGAGATCAAAATCAAGCCCAAAGATACAAGATTCAATCAAATCCTCTTCTACTCAAGTTATAAATTAGATCTAGGTAGCCATATATCATGTGGAGGGAAAAAGGAGTTTGTATATAAATTTTCATGCAAAAATACGCTTTAAATATCTTTCAAATAAGCAAAACAATCTTGACAGCTCCTGATTTTCAGAACCATCTTCTGCTGGTATTTTGCTCAAAACAGTACTTTTAAGAGCTCAAAATGAAAAGTGTTCAACATAAAAGTTGTTCGAAACCATAACTCTTAAGCATAATAAATCATTTTCATTAAAGAATAATCATTTCAAGATAAAATATAATAATTAGAATAAAAATAATAATAAAATAAAATAAAAGTAATGCATTCTCAAAACTAAATCAACATTCACCTAAAATAAAGATCAAAATAAAAAAAATAAAAAGTAACTCTCAATTTCAGAATTAAATAAATTTAAATATCAATAAATAAATAAAATATTAGTAAAAATAATAATAAAAAACTAAAAGACGGTGTAAACTATCTTGAAAAGTCCATATATTCCATGCCCTTACTCTACGTGACCGCTTAAAATTGCTTAACTATTTTGTTTATTTTCTCTTTCTTAATCGAGAGGTTCCTCGGGTTCAAAGCCCAGGGTAATTAACAATGAATGGATGATGGAATAGGGGTCGAGCTAAACGACCTAAAATAAAGCGTTGCTTGGGAGGCCACCCAAGATTTTTTTTGAATTTTTTTATTTTTGCTTGTTTTAGTTTATTTCTCATAATTTTATGCATTTTATTTAATTTTTGCATTATAGGATTAAGATCTCACAGATACTCATTGGGAAAGAGTCAAGACAAGATGACGCACTCGCCTCACGCTCCATCCATGCAGCGCTAATATATCTATGAGTATCTCTATATCTTTTCTTTACTTTTTATTGCAGCGTTGAGGACAATGCTCAATTCAAGTTTAGGGGGTATTTGAGATTGTATCTCCATTGTATGCATTTAGGAGTAATTTAAATTTTAGTATTTTTTTATTTTAGTGGATATTTTTGTAAAAAGTTTTGAAAAACTCTAAAGGAAGGACATGAAAAGGAGTAACTAGCGTTAAGAAACTCTAGGAAATTGATAAGAGAAACATCAAACTTTTCTAAAAGTAGTCTATGGTGAATGAAAATGGTACTTAAAATTGAAAATTCAAAATAATTATGTCATGAGAAGTTCCATATATAATAGGTGTTTTAAAACTTAATGTCCTCCCGAGAACTTGATCAAAACTTTGAAAATCCATTTTGTTTGTATTATTTTTAAATGGGTAAATCTTAAACAACAAGGGTGAGTAAGGTGGGGCGACAACGGTTCTCAAAACCTATTTTCAATCAAAAAGGGGCCTGAAAACCAATAAGGAAAAAATCATGAACTTAATAGGGCCCCTAAAAATCTTTTCAATAAGGGAAAACTGTGGTGTGTCTAAACATACGAAGCCCCTCATCCACACACAAACAAATAATAAAGAAAAACAAATCAAGTTAAGCCTCAAGAAGTGCTAGAGATATTTAAGGGAACTCTCCTAACTTCTCAATACGGCACAAGTTAGTCTCATGTGCATAATTAGGTGCTATAAGTCGATGTCATATCGGCAAAAAAACAAATGAACTCGTGCGAGACTCAGAATTATCACTACCATTTTTTTCGGATTGTGAGAATTTGTTGAGTTGATGAGGGGAAGGAAAAACTTGAGATATTTATCATCCAATTGAACATCATAGGACAATGACATTGAAAGTAAGAGTCTAAGATAAATTTGCTAGAGTAAAATATCACGGGTCAAATCGGAAATAACAGAATATTCACAAGGCTTTTCCAAAAAAACCTAACACTGGTCGATCAAATTTGAAGACTTTTGTTTTAGAGTTAGTCACTACTTTTTCTTTGACATCCACGAACTTTGACATTTAAGTTAAGACTTTTAAAACTTAGTTAGATTCTACATATCAGTCTGAACCTTTAACTAAAGCTTTCTTAGGGATAAGCAAGGTTTAAGTTTGGGGGAATTTTGATAGGCCTCAATTGTATAAATTTTTTATCAAGGTTAATCTATCTGCCAACTTTTATGGTAATTTAGTCATTTTACTTAATTTTTTTTCCAAAATTGAGATACTGCGATGTTTTATTTATAATTATAGGAATCATATAATTGTGATGATAATTGAAGCAAAATGGAGCAATTGAACATGATTGAGAAGCGCTCAACCACAAACAGCATCAAGACAGATCATCAACAGCAAATAATGCCAAATTAAGATCATAAAATATCATGTAATTACTAAGATGATATAATAATATTGTAGATATTATTTTTATCTTTCCAATGCATCTTAGATCACCCAAATCGGAGTTCAGATGAAGAAGTTATGATCAAAATATAAACCACTGCGCAACAAACCCGTCTCCATACAGGTCGTACAAAAATTCATACAACCCGTATACTCCTTACCCGAAAATCTGGAAAGATATGTATAATTTCGTAAGAAAATTACAAATTTATATATCTGGCCCCACCTAATATTTATTCTCTGTAGTAAACATCTGACCCCTCCAGTCCCCCCCCCCAATCTAAAATCCTAGCTCCGCCCCTGGCTGACAATAGTTGTCTAATTGATTGGTCTCCTATATAAGACTCTTCCAGGCGTCTTTCTTGACCATATGGGATTCCCTTACCGCCATCTTGAAGAGAGAGAATGAAGGTTCGAAATTCGAGAGAGATCTAGCACCCCGGGAGCCGAATTTGAAAATCTACACGCCGAATCGAAGCCCTCGAGAGAGAGATCGAGCGAGAGTTTGAATTTAATCTTTTTTCTCTCTTTTTCTGGTGCTATGTGCTCTTTTATTACTTTGAATTTCTATTATTTACTCGTGAACATGCATGGCTAATCACCTTTCTAGGGGTGATGGCTTGTAGTACTTGAATCTCTTTTAGTTAAACTGCTCGGTATTCATTCTTTTTAGCAATTTCTTGTGTGATTTATCCTTTGAATTGATTGTTTGCATGCTTGAACTGTAATAAGTGCTTGTTGTGTGATTTATCTTAGGAATTATAATAGATTATGAAAATATATTGCTAGAACTCCCGATCTCAAAGAGTAAACCTATGTTTGCACTCAAGGTCTAGCGGTAAGTTTGTAACTTAGATGATTATACATAGAAATGAACCAAATACCAATTGTTGACTCGTAATTGTGTAGTGTCGGGATTTGGTAAGGTTTTAATAGCAAAGAACGCAAAGGGTTTGAATTTCTAAGGTGAGGTACGTAACTGTGAAGTCTGAATAGTTTGAACACGGCACTAACACACGAAAGCACCCGTCAATGCTGAATTTGAATTGCTAATCTCACGCTATTGAATTATCTAAAAAGTGAAGACACCGAGCAGACTAATTAAGGAGTGAAAAGGAAAAGCCGGAACCCCTAGTATTCTATCATATAGTATAAAACATCATTTTATTTGCTATTTTAGTTTAATTTAGGTTTAGCAATCATTCATTTCTCTTTTGTCTTGATTAGTGAACTAGTAAGGACCAGTAATTCATCATTTGTCCTTGTGGATTTGACACCCCAATTATTATCTGATAAGATCATACGCTTGTGACCGAAATTTGGTACAAATTAGGATAATTATTAGCTACTGCATAAAACCCATCATATATACATAGAGTCTCATGTCCATTATAGTTCCTTTTAAAGTAAATTTTGGTTTGTTTAGGGAATTATATCTTATTTTATTATCTAATAACATTTAAGCAAATTTTGATAAATTTCAGTATGTTCTGCACCTTTTGTATTCTTACAAGTTCAAGGGGTGCACTTAAGAGAAAGCAAGATCATGTATAAGTTGCAGGGCATTCTTATAATTTTTGTTGATTAAGTTTTCATTCTCTGATTTTATATTTTAGTTTATAAATCTCTATTAATTTTTATTTTTTCTAACATTTATAATTATTTTGTACAATCTTTTAATGATTCATATTATAAATAAGGTGCTTGTGTTTTATTGTTGATCTAAAGTTATTTATCTAGCAGTACTTTAGATAATTAAAGTTAACATCCCATATTTTTTGGCTAAGATGCAAACAATGTCAAACAAATTGAACTGATTTAAACAAATTAAATGACAAATATGTCATATTTACAAACATGCACAATTGTTAAAAAACAATCAAACTTTATGTTGATATTTGTTTAGTAAGATGTTCTTTAATTAATAAATATTGGTTATCGTTATAAAAAATATAAATATAATGTTTGCACAAAAGAGCGGGTATATGTACTATAGTTATAAAACAGAGGGTATATATACTAGTATACATCAATGCATAGAAGTTAATCGTGTCTATCACAGTTTTATTGTGGAAAATGTTTGAGAGTAGATGAAACAAAACCATTGATACAGAACATTTGTTCATACAAAACAACCCCGAACGTTGCCTCGTCAGAAATTAAGTGTCAATTGCACGACAACTATTGTTCGGAAAAAAAAGGAAAAATAATTAAGTTAATGTTGAGGGGACAATAACAAAAGGATCCTTTGTATCCGGACTTCGATCAGAAATTCAGAATCGTAAAAATGAAGAAGAGCACTCACCAACGGATGGTCACATTTAGGACCCGTGTACTTTTTATGAAACTAGCTATATACCCGCGCGTTGCAGCAAAATTTTTATTTAAACATTAAAATATTATAAGATAAAAAAATTCACATTTATCTAATATTAAATTATAAATTCATCAAATTATAGAGAAAACATATAATAAAGACTATATTTAATCTTGGATGAGATTTTTACACAATATGAGTTAATGATTCATGATTTTTATGGTAAGAAAAGTAAATTATTCTAACATATATTATCACCATTAATTTCTTACCAAATATGCACAAGGTTGCTAAATAAAAAAAATAAAAATTATGGAAATAATAGTATATAAGGGAAAGAAATGGAGAGAAAGAGGGGATCAATGGACGCGATCACATACGTTCGATCAACCAACAATAAATATTATCCGTCTAATTGAGGGATAAAATGAGTATAATAAAAATTTACCATGATAAAAAATGGACCCTCCAATTCTTAGATGTTTTATATAATAGTATAGATTCTCTCTAATAAATATCATGGTTTACTGGATTAGTTTTGTTGATAGTCATGTCAATTTTGGAATAAGAAAAACCACACGAAAATCAAAAACCGAATCATTTCTTCCCATTTGAATAAGTTCACTTAAATATTTTTGTGTTTTATATTTTACACATTGGTCTAATATATTTTATAGATTAATATAACATCTAAATTTAGAATAAATATTTATTAAAAAATAATTGAATCAACTCATATTTTAATAGAAATCTGATCCAAATGGAATTTTGATGAAGCATCATTTTAAGCCAGAGGGTGCTATTTTTTTTGACAAAAGTGACATATACCACATGTTTCTATTGAAACAAAGTTTTTAGTACCACACTCTGGTACCGAAGGATTTAATTACATATTAACTACTTCACCAAAAATTGACAACATTCATAAATGTCAGAATTATAATACTTCTCCACAACATCATTAAAGTTTTTAGGATATAATTTCCCTAAAAAGTTTATCTTAGGAAAATAGACTAATACAATAAAATCATCATTTCAAACTTTCTTCCAGCACTTCAAATGTCTTTCTTACCTAAAATGACAAAGTATGATAATATTCCTCCTGAGACACTCCTTCACACTAAAAATATCTGAAACTTGAGCTAAAATATTACTAACAACATATCAAAATATTATAAATCACGGAGAGACTGGGACTGTCTATCATAGTCTACACCAGACCATACCTCTTCCCTTACTGGTACCAAATGTAAATTGCTTTCTAGAACCTGCACTGACAACAATATTATGTCAGTAGGTAATATAAGATGCAAATTAGTTTGGAATTCTTCATCTTGACTTAAGCTCCAGTACTTTGCCAAAGAAATAACATTATTGTCTAATGCCCTTATACTTTTACTATTTTTCCCTTTAAAAATAAGTCTATTTCTCTCTTTCCACATGGTCCAAATTATAGCACCTCTTACTACCTCACAAACTTGAGATTTTTTATAGGGAAATGAGGCATCAATATACCATAAGTCATCTACTGAGTTACATCTAAACCTACAATTATTATAATTACATATCCAAGACTTATAATTATTATAATTACATATCCAAGACCATAGACATAAAATCACAAAAAGGTGATTAATTGTTTCCTCACCCCCACAGAAAATACATTTAGAGTCTCCTTGCCATTTTTTAATTAAACTATCCTTAATTAATATTTTATTTTGTTGGACCAACCACAAAAAAAATGGAGACTTCCAAGTAGATATATATTGTGACATGGATATACCACCATATTCTAACCAATTTATATAAAGAGCGAGTACTGAAACAACCATCAGATTTTCATCTCCAAATAATTGCATCCTCTTGTGTAGTGAGAGTAATTTGACTTAACTTAGAATATAACTCATTTAATTGATCTCTTAAAATACTAGTAATTGGTCTCCTAAAATGTAAGTAACATCTACTAAATCTTATTACTTTATCTACTATAATATTTTGATCTAATACAATTTCAAATAACAATGGATAATGTACTTTTAAAGCACATTCGGACATCCATCTTTCATTCCAAAATTGAATAGTATTACCATTCCCTAATTTCTTATTAATACTTGTAACAAAAAATCAATTTTCTTTTAAAACCTCTTTCCAAAAATTAGAGATATTTGATCTTCTATTATTGTGATTTGATTTAATTATAGCCTTCCATAAACCTTTTTCATTAGGATCATAGTATCTCCATATCCATTTAAATAATAGAGATTTATTCATAGTTTTAAGATTCATTATACAGAATCCTCCTTGCTTTTTACTATGACAAATTATTTTTCAAACAACTAAATATTATGTTTTTTCCTAACCCTACTCCCCCTAAATCATAGAAATCTCATACAAAGTTGCTCTATCTTTTTTCTAATTAACACTAAAATTCTAAATATTGCCATTCAATATAAAGAAATAACACACAATATTAATTTAATTAGAGTAACTCTACCTCCTAATGATAATAGTTTCCCTTTCCAGCTATCCATTTTCTTTTCAATTTTATTTACTAGAAAATTCCAATCGGTATTACAAAGATTTTTTCAATGTAGTGGTACACCTAAGTAAGTAATAGATGAAGAACTAATATCACAACCTAATAAATTTGCATAGATTAAGCCTTCATTATCTGATATATTTAAAGGGACAATAGATCTTTTATTATAATTAATTTTAAATCCTGATAAATTCTCAAACCCTAAAAGTAATAGTTTACGAGCTTCTATTATTTTAATATCAATCTCTAAAAAAATTAAAGTATCTTTAGTAAAATTAAGATTTAGTACACACTTACTGTTGAAATTACCATGTCCTTTGATAAATCATGCAGACATGGCTTGATTTAAAATTGTATCTGTTACTAAATTAAAAAATAAAGGGGATAATGAGTCCCCTTATCTCAATCCCTTTTTGCATTTAAAATATGAAGTTAAGTTACCATTAATACAAATACATGTTTGACCACTATTTAATATGTTTGTTATCCAATTAATCCACTTAATTCCAAACCCCTACCTTGCAAAACTTTTATTAAAAAAAAATCCCAATTCACATTATCAAATGCCTTTTCAAAATCTATTTTAAAAGAATACCTTTAACTTTTGCTTTTCTCACATAATATAAAGTTTCTTGGGCACAAATTATATTATCTGCTATATTCCTTCCTCTAATAAAAATTATTTGAGTTTCATCAATCAACTTCTCCATAACATGTGATAATCTATTTGCTAATATTTTAGTAATTATCTTAAAATTATAATTAATTAAACTAATAGGTCTATACTGCTTAATAATATTAGCATCAACTACTTTAGGAATCAGAACTATACTAGCATGATTTAGTTTAGCTAAGTCTAGATTGTTATTATAAAATGCTTGAACTAAGGTATTTATGTCTTGATTAACTAATGACCAATATTGTTGATAGAAAACAAAAGGAATCACATCAGGCCCTGGTGCCTTGTTACCATTACTAGCAAAAACCATCATTTTAATTTTATCTAATGAAATAGGCTTTTCTAACTCTAGAGACTCTAAAACTATTAATTTGTGTGTATCACCCCATAATTGTGAATCTAAAGAAATTATTCTAGTATCTTCAGTACCTAATAAATTTTTGAAATAATCTAAAATGTGCTTGGTAAATCTCTAATTTCTTGTAATAATTCTAACTCATCTAATTGTTCTAAACAAGTTTTTTTTATTTCTTTTAATATCACCTTTAAGATTATTAGTTCACCCTCTAAATTTTTTTTCTTATATATTATAATTTCTCTTTCCAGTTGTTACCTAAATCTATTGTTTTAAAATGTGATCGCATGGTCGCATATGCGGTATGTTTATGCTTGTGCGGTGCGATGACGCATGCATAAGAGTATGCATCCGCATATTCAAGAATGCGCAATATTTTTTAAATATTTATCATATTAAATATATAAAATTAATTATATTATATTTTTCATGCAAAATATTTAAAATTATATTAATATAATATTAGATTTTTTATTTTATATTAAAATTCTTCAAAAATAAATGATCAATTCAAATATTGTAAGAATTTTTTAGAATACATATTCACATATGTAATCTGCATATGCATCCGCATGTCGCATATGCGCTATGTAGTGGTCAACCGCACGCATATTGAAATCCGTATTTTAAAATTTTGCCTAAATCAGAAGCTAAGTATTCTAACCACCATTGAATAATAAGTTTTTCAAATTTTTCATTGCCTATCCAAACTTTTTCATATCTAGTTATTGTTTGTATTTTATTTGTGTTAGTATGATTAGAATTAATTATTAACCCATTATGATCAGATTGATATCTAGATAATGATGTAGATGTACAAAGTGAGAATTGATGTTTCCATATATTAGAACTTAGAAATCTATCAAGTTAAGCAAATGACGGACTAATCCTCATATTAGATTATGTAAAGGATCTGTCATTAGATTTTAGATCTTTCAATTGATTATGATAAATGAAATAATTAAACTTTCTACTAATTAAATGATTAAAGGTAAGACATTTTCTCTCTGTTCTATATCTAACCACATTAAAGTCTTCACCTATTAATCAAGTAAGAGTGAATTAATTTCTTATAGATTGTAATTCTGCCCAAAAAATATTTTTAAGACTAATTCTAGTAGGCCCATATACTGTTATATACATCTACTCAAACCCACTATCTTTAATTTTGTAAAAGAACAGTTATTGAAAAACTTAATATTTTACAATCTAGATCTCCCCATAGCTCCCCATAGGGTAATATATACCAATTAGTAACTAGATTTTGGAAAAATGGATTATATTTAGGAGGGTGTGGAGGTGGAGGTTTGTTATGAGAAAAACGGCAAGTAAAAGAACGATGACCTAAACCACCGCATTCAAAATAAGTAAGAGAATTTCGGCAATCTATGACATTGTGGTTTCTATCTCCACATCGGAAACAAATAGTTTTCCCTTTTTAGCGATCTTGACGAAGAAAGAAGAGACGATTTTGAGTTTTAGTTCTAGAATTAGTGGGTATAAAGGTCTTCTTTGGCTGTTGTTGCGTAGTACTAGATGAGGCAGATTGTTTTTGTAGGGGTTGAGTTGTGACACCATACATCATATTTTTCAAGAATGAGTCTTTGATTACCGATGCAAGATTTTGAAAAGACGAGATGATCTGTTTGGGGAAAGAAATCGATTCTTTGTTAGAAGTAGGCGGTAATGAATCAGACTGTTGAGATGGAACAGAGATCTTGATCGTAGGTTTGTGCGTCTGAGGAGGAATAGGATTAGTCAGACGTAGTGGTTTGAAATGGATCGGACGGTCCAACCCGTCTCGGACCGGACCGTGGCCGTGGACCGGACCGGACTGTGGTCGGACCGTGAACTGTTATGTGTCCTACCACGGTCCGGTTCAACGGTGGATCGGTCCTCCCTTCACCCGAAAATGGACCGTGCCGATCTGTCCTGTGCGGACCCATGGACCAGACCCCCCCTTCCACCCGGCCCCTTCAAACCCTTCCAAATTTTATAATTTTTGACATTTTTATAATTTTTTTGTATTATTTGATTTTTAAATTATTAAAAAATACATAATTAATTCGATAAAAATTAATAAATTTATTTTTTCAATTATTATTATTTTCTTATAATTTTCTGAAATTTTATTTTTTTGCAAAATTTTTAATTTTTTAGTACTATTAGATTTTTAAATAATTAAAAATAATAATTCGAATTAGTTAAAAAATATTATTAAAAAACTATGATAAATTATTATTTTTCCCAATTTATAAAAAAAAATATTTTGGACCGGACCGTGGAGGTCCGGCTCTCGGAGGCCAACGGTGGGATAGATTCGGTTTTTTCGAATTTGGATCGCCTAGGACCGGCCTGTGTGGACCGTACGGATCCAGAAACATACGGGATCAGAAACCTGATTTGAACCGTCCTAATTTGAACCGAACTGGTTTGAATCGGACCGTCTTCAAACCACTAATCCGACTTGTATTGGGAATTCCTCTCTGTATAGGTCTGTTGTTCGGGATCTTAGTTTGTCGTCTAGCGAACCATTCTTGAAAATTCGATTGTGGATAGGGATGGAGCTGGGAGCTAACCGACGGAACCATTCTCGCAGGGATTCTTAATTACTCTGTAAAAAAAATGAAAAAATTGAAATTACCGCCAGAGAGTGCTATTTTGAATAGAATTTTTATGGTGCAGCGCGATTAATGGGCCGTCCGATCCGTACTTCACCAATATCAAAGCGCTCCTTATGAATTTAAAGCTATCGTGTGCGTGCTGCCCACACGTCGCGCAGCAGAAAATACTCATTCGTTTTGAATGGTTACATCGTAGCATGCGCTCATACGCCGTAACTTCTGGCTAAAAATCAAACAAACAGAAGTTACGTTAAGCGGCTTTCTATAGTTTCCCATTCAAAACTGTAAACTAAAAAAAAATCGAGCAGGCCCTTAAAGTTTTTGAAACTGTATATCGTGTGACCTACAAACGAATTAAATTAAATTGAACTCGAATTATTAAATCAAATTCAAATTTGAGCTAATCTAGAGGAATTCTATTATTTTAATTTTATATTATCATAAATAACTAGAGCTAAAATAATTAATAGTTTATTAATTTTATAATAAAATTAAAAAAATAAATAATATTTTATTAATTTTATAATAAAATTTAAAAAATAAACAATATTTTATTAATTTTATAATAAAATTTAAAAAATAAATAATATTTTATTAATTTAATAATATTTTGTTAATTTAATAATAAAGTAATAATATTTTATTAGTTTTATAATAAAATAATTATATTATTATATATTATTGACTAAATAGTTCAAAATATATGTAAATAACTACATATCAAACTATTAGAATCGAATCCGAACTAGTTCACTAAAAAATATTGAACTAAAATCAAATTAAACTGATTAAAAATTTTAATCAAATGAATCAAATAGAGCATCGAATGAATTACAAATTTGTTTTGCACCTCTAATATCGTGTAACATGAATATAACTACTGTACTGGTAATATTAGTTGAACTCTTTTAATTCAGTGATGTCTCTGTTTATCATCTTTTAGCCTTTTTTCCTGTTTACTTGAGCGGCTCATGTCATATTTAACAATAATATCTTGATAGTGTTATGTTTTTTAATGAACTAGTTCGAGTTTGATTTGTAATAGCTCGATATGTAATTATTTGTATATATTTTGAACTATTTAATCAATAATATATATAATAATATCATTATTTTATCATGAAATTAATAAGATTTTACTAATTTTATTATTAAAATAATAAATATTAGTTATTTCAAATTTTATTATAAAATTAATAAAATATTAATTATTTTAGTTCTAATTATTTATGATAATATAAAAAATAAATATAAAAAATAAAATAATTTAGTAATAATTGAGTTTGATTTAGTTTCAGTTCAATTTAGTTCGAGTTTGAATTAGTTTGAGATCGATTTTATTCGATTCATTTGTAGCTTTAGTAGGAAACAATATTTTAAACTAAAAAATTACAAATATATTATAATATTCACAATAAATATGTAAACTACAAAATCATTATCATTGGAACAAACTTAAAGACAAAGCATGAGAAACAACCGCATAAGAGCATTTGTATCGCTCAAATATAATTTTCTTTGTAATTCATAACACGTCACTTTGACAAAAAGTTGCTCTCGATAATTATTTAAGCATGACTAAAATTATTAAATTGACAGTTTCGTAATTATTTTGATGTATATTATCAAAGATGCATAATTAGTCTACGTGGATTGTCAAAATGATTGTTTAATTATACATACTCTGTATATCGTTTAAATTAGAATGAAAATTGTCAATTAAAATTTGAAAATATTTTGATAATATGAAAATCAAACCAAAATTACAGGCCAGAGAAAACATAACTAAAGAATTTAGCATGGGCTTGGACTTTCTTAGTCCTACTTACAATCGTGAACGGTTCACAGCCATTCCAAGTCCGTACTCCGTGGACCGAAGTGGTGTCAAACCTTCTCTCAAGCACCAACCTCCTCTCCTCCTCCATCTCTCTCTAATCAGGCTACAGATCTCCATTTCCACCCCCTCCCAAACCAAATCCGATAGGAAACGACCGAGGGTCGCAGCGGAGTTGCGCGTAAGTGAAGTTACAGGGAAGATGAGTAGCCGAAATTTTGAGTATTTCGTGGTGTGTGGCTTGGGGCCGGACATAATGTCACTAGAGAATGTGAAGGGTTATCAAGGGGACGAAGTGATGTATATGCCTTCGTTTATTGATCAATTTCCTCCTTCTAATCACGGCGACTATCCACCACCTCCACCCCAACTTCCCACGGTAAATCCACTTACACGCATTATAACAAACTTTTTTTAATATTTTATTATTTGCCGGTTTAGCACGTACCTTTGGATCTTTTGAGATAAATTTAGGCGCCCTATATCATTCCTTTGAGCAATTTGATCGATAAAACTATGAAACTAGTACTGTTTTATTGCATTGTTGCTCTGATACGATCCAAATATGGTAATTTGTCCTTTTACTTTAGGGTATTTTCATTTTCAAGGAATAGATTTGGAAAATTAATTTATGAAGATACTAGTTTGATTAAAGAAAATTAATTCTAGTTACGGCTGAATCATACTAAAATTTATGGTAGAAAACTTCATCGCTTAATTGGCTTAAGTGTTTATGGATCAAAACCAATAAGCAAAGAGTTCAACTACAAAATACAGTGTAAACCCTGAAGAGATATTAGATATAATCATCATATATTACAATGTCAAGTACATTGCAAATATATTATTTATCAGTATCGAAACTTCCATTTTCTAATTTATCCAGTATTAACTTTTATAAGGTATTGAAACTTCCATTTTCTAATCCATCAAGAATTAATATTTATCAATTGCTGAACCTAAGTATCAGTTGAGCTAGGTAGAGTTATTGTCATCTCATTATCTATAATTAGCTGAAGCTGAGCCATCAAAAAGTATATAAAATTAAGAAATCTCCCACTTAATTTTCACAAGTCATATCTAAATTACATCTCTTATTTTCAAATTTGTGTTTTCTTATTGAAAATCAAAATGCGATTTTATATTTCCTTTCTTTTTTTTTTTTAGATGCTGAAAAACACCGTCTTCTCATCAGCTCCTAAGTATGGTATAAACATTTTATATATGGGTTCATCAAACCATCTCTTTTGATATAGTATTGGCAATGGGATTTAAATATATTGTTATTTTCCTTTCCCTCCCTGCACCAGTACATCTCAGAATTTTACCATATAACAAGAAGCTTCTTTGGATGTAACTCAAATATTTTGCGTTTTAGTATGAACAAAGGCCAACAGTAACAACAATTCCACCATTTGACCCTTATTTTTCTCATTAATGTTATACCAGAACTAATCCAAGTCAAAAACGGAAGAACACACAAATCAATCTTGCATTAAATCCAAGGCTTAGTAAGTTCCCTCCATTGAAGAATTGAATTAGCCTAATCAATTAAGAGAAAATATCAATTGAGGAGAGAAGTTACTAGGAGAATTTGAAGAAGGGAATGCCAGAGGAGAAGTTACAAACTTCGCAGGAGAAGGTGAAGAAGAGAGCATCAGAGTAGAAGTTACAAACTTCTCAGATGGCACGCGAAAGCGCAAGAGCGCTCTGCCCTTGAGAAAGTTAGAAGTGAGCCCAGTTTCATTTTCGTTTTCCTTCTAGAAAATGCGGAAAATGAAAGCTGCAGATTTCCCCAAAATATGGAAAGGGGATTTCCGACGAATTTGTATTCCAATCAAATGGACGTTGGGAAAATTAGTTTTTGGCGGAAACTAAGTTTCTGTTCTGATTTGAAGACAAACGGACAAACAAACAAAAAAATGAACAGCCTTTTCTACTTTGAACCAAGTTGATGCATTTGTCTTTTTTTTTTTTTTGGCAGTTAGTAGCATTTGTTGTAAGAACTTGGATGGTTTAAAACACAACATGCCATGATTTTTCAGATATGCAACCTAAGAAATCGCAGTATTGTGAATTTGTGATCCTAGGATCATACATCTGTAATGTTATATCAAGGTCGAGGAACTAATACGAGATAAGTTAGCTGAAATTGGTAATTGCATTTCGAAGGACCATGTTTATGCCTCAATATACCTCAATTGACTATATCTTTGCACTGTAGTGTGTGTTGCCAGCTGGGGTAGCAATCTATTCATCCGGGCTTGACCCCACGGATTCTTCAAGTTTTCCACGGAGCTATCCAATTGTTTTAACAGGTACAAATTGTTCATGATACATCTGTCAGATACCAGTCAAGAAAGGCATTGTAAGAGATGCTCTTTTTGATTCCATGTCTTTGGTCCTTATAGCTTGATATTCATTGGACTAAGTTAATACGCCAAGCATGAACTTATAAATTTAATAGGACATGGAAACTAAATATAAGTTTTGTTGGTTTCTACACCCCTGTACTTTACCATCCTGGGTTGTCTTTGGAGTTTGGTCACTGGTGCATTGGATCCTAACAAATTGATAATGCTGGTTCCTGCAAATAAATTTTTATATTGCTCACCATTTACTAATTAACCTCATGTTACCTTCAGAGGGAGATGGTTCCAAATGCTATGTAAGTTGCATTGCTTTCCGTGACCCAATTTGTGAAGATATAGTGGAGGCATATAGGATCCCTACAAACTCGTTTGCTGACAAGTGCATTTGTCTTGTCTCGCACTCTCCCAGTTTCCAAATCCTTCGAGAAGCTCTCGAAGAAGTGTTTGTTATATGTTTCTCTTCTTCAGGTTGTAGGTAAACAAATTAAAATTCACTTATCTCCTTATTTGATCTATTCTAGGAATTTGTTTTGCAATACAAATCCAAATGGTACAAGTAATTCCAACTACCAACAACAATATCTTATGCTACTAGCTTTGAATGAAACAATGTTTGAGATTTTATAAACTACATTAGATACTGAAGTGACAAGTAGGGGCGGACCCAGCTTATGCCGGGGGGGGGGCAGTGCCCCCTGGATTTTGAAAATCAGTGCTTTTCGGTAATGCTTTCAGTAATTTGCCCCCCTGAAAATTTTTTTTGCCCCCCTGGATTGTCTGATTAATTTTATTGAGAAAAAAATATTTAATATCGTGCATAATAAAATAATTATACAAAGATATCAAAATATAAAGACCCGTAAACAAAAACCTTCTTCATCAACTTGATTATCTATTAGTTTGAGATTTATTCAATTTCATCTTATTTCAGCAAGCCAATATGGAAGATAATTAATTATATGGTGTCAAAAGTGCCTTTACCTATGCCTGGCAAAGACCGAGTTTTGTTTTCTATAGAGAACCGCCTTCTTTCTGTGGAGGTCCCGTCTAGGGAAACACTTCCCCATGCTGATGTAAAACTTTCAACCTTACCATATTTTTCCTATTTTTCTCACTTCATTGAGTTGTGCAAATATTTATGTTCCAGCTTGTGTTGTGCAGATATCTTTCCAGCCATTAGTCCAGTGTCTTGATGTAGACAATTTAATCCAGCTTTTTACTGCTGTTCTTCTTGAGAGAAGGATTCTGCTAAGATCAAATAAGTAATTCACTTTACATATTTCGACTTATTGATTTGATTTTTATACCATATGTCATGTGATGTGTTGTATTCTTACTATCCTGTTAATGCTGATGAAGTTCTTGAGTTTTGTTTTCATCGATCTTAATATTATGCATAAATTGTGTGCAATATTCAGGTATACGTTGTTGACATTAGTATCGGAAGCTATTTGCCACTTGATCTATCCTCTTAGGTGGCAGGTCAGCATTTATCTATATTGATTATGCTTTAAACGGCTACGTAAAAGGTCTCACTTGTTTGATGATTTCTTCTTTTTTGTTTCTGACACAGCATGTTTACATCCCACTAATATTTTTCAGTGGGATTGATTACATTGATGCTCCTACCCCATACATGATGGGGCTTCATTCTGGTGTTGATACGTCGGGCATATTAATGGATGGTGTAAGCTTTTCATCTACAGCTATTCTATCTTTATTAACATTTTTATTAGATTACTAATTATTTGTATCTGTCATTATTTGTTCATGCAGGTAGTTGTTGTGGACCTAGAATATAACAGAATAACAACAACAGAAGAGATACCACTTATTCCGGATCCTGAACGCACCTTCTTGCGAAATGAGATATTAAAGCTGCTTCAGCCAAATGTAGTGGAGATTGATTTCATGAAGATCCACTCTGGTTGTCTGGCAGGTCACTCTTTCAAATCTAATGCCAAGCCATGGTGCAATGAGCATGATTTTCATTTAAGGTGATTAAACCCTCATTTTTTTATTTCCTTTTTCTTCCTCTCTCTTTGGTGTCCAGTTTATACTTTGCATCATGTTTATTATTTTCATTCCATGCATGTTTTGTGAAGTTGGGTCAAACACACTCAGTTTTCATTCTGGAAGTAATAATATATGAAGTCGCTACTTGTAAATTCTGAGCTTTCTTATATATGATACTTGTATTGTAGGATAATATTTTTGAAGTTTTTTGCAATGATTTTGAGTGGTTACCGCAATTTTCTTGTAAGTGAATTAAACACATTTTTATCTTAACTATTTATGATAATTTTTGTCCTTTTTCCATTTTACCATTTTTTTTTCTTTTCTCCATTTTCAAGGATAACTCAACACAAACAGGCTTTAATTCTCAAGCATTTCTCAAAAAGCGTTCTCGAACTACTAAACAACCTGTAGACCCCATGTCCATGGTAAAAATTCATTTTGATTAATATGGCCAGAGTGAATATGACTTTGCTGCACTGGTAGCTTATTTTATTAGTCTGTTGGCTGCAGATAGCACAGTTTTTGGAGACTCAAGGTTTTCTAGATTATGTGGAAAGATGCCACAACTCAGAGGAAAAAACCATTAACCTTCTTGATAAATTACAGGATGCAATTGGGAGGGGCCAGAAACCTCTTTCCATTTTCCCCTCTCAATTGTCAGATCCAGAGATCATTACAATATCAGATCCTGAAGCAGGGCCAACAGGTTGTTAAATATTTCGTTTCTATTAGGTTAATTCTGACATTCTCTTTTCTTGCTGTTCAATGATAGTAGTTTTCTTGTAAATTATATTATAGCGTACTTGGGAAAAAAACACCGGCATCTTTTGTAGGTTATTTATTAATAGAATTGAACTGTTATCTAAGGTTGAAAAAAAAAGAACTTACCAAAGCTCCCTTTGACTTCTTCATTAATAATAAATCGATGAACTTCATGGCCAAGATGAAATTTGCTAAACTTTTAGTTCAGAGATGATAAAGGGCTCATAAGAGGTAGAGACAGAGCTGTTTAACTTAAGACAACCATCACATTGACCTAGCTAGATAAAGTCTGTTATAATTCATGAAGAAAATTAGCGTGCACCTATTGTAAACTTTATGCAGAAACCCTGCAGTGTTAGGCTAATTTTACAATAAGCATCTTCTCATGATCTCATCTAAGAGATCAAGTTCTATGCGAAAAACCTAAATATTAGGCTAGTCTTCTATAAATTTCCTCCTATCTGATGTCTAATCTTAAGATGGCTATTTCATTATTGGCAGAACCAGATACAAAACACATTTACAAGAGTTTTCCAGCTAATGAAAGAACAGAGGAGCAAGAAGAGAAGAGACAATCTATTTTGACTTCAGCAAGTGAGGCACTCAATGAGAAGACGAAACCTACGTACTAATCTGCCACTTATATATGATTATTTATTTCATGTTTATTTCATCTAGATGTCTCTAATACTCATAAATTATCTATCAGCTATGCTGAGGTGGTAGCTAATGGTGATTCAGAGTTAGACAAGCTGAGTGCAATGGAAAGAGAGGTACATGCCTGATACAGATTTAAATTCTTTCTTTTTTAGCATTATCAATGTAGATTCTATCAGATCTTATATTTTGGGCTTTACTTTTATGAAACTTCACTTTCTCTGTAACTGCTGCACTCAAATGTAAAATTGTAAACACTTCAACTTGTAAGAATATCGTTACTATGGATGAATGAATCTAGAATTTCAATGTTCGAAAATTGGCTGGATATCACTTTTAACCTCATCTTCTGGTGTACAGGCTGAGAGGTTAAGGATGGTCTTGGATATCAAAGTAAAACTCCAGGTAACTTTTTCATCCTTTTTTTAATAACAATTGTGCAATTATTTTTGTTCTCCACATTAACTACAACTTTAATTGTGAATTGTAATTCTAAAAATCGGACTTCCAACTATTGGTAAAACTGAATAAAGTACCATTTTATTTTCCTCTTCAGGGATTATGGGAGAAACTGCTCAGACTTCGACCAACTGATGATCCTCTTTCATCATTTGAATATGGCACAATTCTTGGTAACTTATTAGTCATTTGTGTTAGATTAATACAGTAGAAAAGTGTTTCTGATAATTCGTAACTTTATTCGATTACTGAGAAGTCTATTATATAGGCGTACAACGGAGTACAATAGGAAAGAAATAAATCAAAATCTCTAATTAATACTTGATATCTCTAATAGATACGTGCTATATTCTAACAAAATCCTGAATTGATACTCGATATCTCTAATAGATACTTGCTAGATTCTAACAAAATCCCTAATTGATACTCTCTCTAACAGATATTCAGTATCTCTAATAGATACTTGCCAGATTCCAACAAATATCATTATTCAGTCATTTTTTGTCTATCGCTGATTTTTTCTTTTTAATTTGTGATGTCCAGCTCTAATCGAGTCTGATGCAGAAGGTATTGGTGGAAGTGGATTTATTGAGTGTATAAGGGAGCACATTATTGCGGTACTTTCAAGGAAAAATAATATTTTATAGAATGTTTTTAGTTGAATTCCTTCATTCTGATTTGGGTTCTTATATTAGGGTTGGCAATGCCGGTTGACAGACGAGCAATTCATTGCTGTTAAAGAATTGGTTAATCTCTAGTACCCTTTTCTGACAATTTCTTGTAATTATGGTTCTGATGATCTATGTTTTAAAGTTCTTTAATTTAATTTCAACAGCTGAAGACGGCAATAAATCGTGCGGTTTCTCGCAATGACATAGCAACTGTAATGGATGCACTCGAAGTTTCGGCTGAGATGCACCGGAAGGATTCAAATAATGTACCAGAATTTGTACAGAGGCATCTTCTTTCTCTCTCTATATGGGAAGAATTACGGTACAAGACATTTCTTTCTTTGTTTGTGTCTGAAATCACATACGCCTGCTACTGCCCATTGGATCATTTGTATCTAAAATTGTGCTTCTTTTGTAGGTTCTGGGATGGCTACTTTGATTATTCAATGAAGCGTTCTTTAGAAAATAACAAGTAAGATACTAATTATCTCATCTTTCAGCTAGCTGATACTTTTTGCACAGGTTAAAATAATGCATGTTATACTCCTTTTTTTTTTTTTGAGGTAGCAGGCCAATAGCCTACTATGAAATTTCATTAAAACAAATTGAAAAAGAGCTGATACAGATTAGATAAGAGAGAAGGAAAAGAAAGGTAGAAAGAAGAGAAGATAAAATACAAGCATAGACCTAAATAAAATAAAATAATTTTTTATTCTTGACATTCAATTTTTTTGGGGTGCAAAATGACAGATCAGCTGATGATTTAACCCTTTGGACTGCGCAATTGGTTGTAGTGGCAACTCACATGGTACCTGATTGAACACTGAGTTTATTCTAGTTATGGCCCAACCCCTAATTTCGTGCTAATTCTTTTCATTGAATAATAATACAGGCTGGTTTAGGTCTCCCTGATACAGATGCATGGAATATTATTGAGAAAATTGCTGAAAGAAACAAACTGGGTTCTAACCAGCTTGTAAGCGATCCCATACTCTAATTTATATGCACATTTTTCTTTTAGTACAATGATTGTTCAGGTTGGTTGGTTGTTGAAAATAAAACACCATTTTCTGAGTTTTGACAGTTTTCCCTTTTTTTCATTGTCTATTTGCAGATTAATTTGAGGGCAGTACTCTCTCATCTGCAACAATTACGAGCTGGCTACTGGGGACCGTCTCCTGGAAAGGTTGTCCCGTCAATGGGCATGACCTCACCACGGGACCCACTCTCTGACGAAAGCCAACAGCCTGCCGAAGCTTCAGGCCTGGGCCGCAGCTGGATGCAAAGCATGTTTACCAGAGAGAAAAGTTTGCGTGCGTCTTCTTTTAGCCGTTCCAGTAAGTTTACTCAACTATTTTTAAGGCATCATTTATACTATGCTCTCTCTCTCAAACAATTTAATTAAAATGTTCTTAGATGATGCAACGGCGGCGGCGGCTGTTGCAAAAGGAGAGCAAAGGAAAGTTCAGACAAATATAAGGACATTAAGAGGCCACACAGGTGCCATTACTGCCTTACATTGTGTCACTCGAAGGGAAGTCTGGGACCTTGTTGGCGACCGCGAGGATGCTGGCTTTTTCATTAGTGGAAGCATTGATTGTTCTGTTAGTCTCTTTTCAGTCCCATGCATATTTTGAGATTCTCTTGCAAATTAACCCATCATTTCATGCTCCAAATAAGACATTCCATACAGTCTGCTGTGCTGTTAGCATTGTCCTGATAAGCCCAAAGTATAACAAAAGTTGATCCAAAGAAAATATGTATAGTTGGCTGCAATCTGGTGAAGTGGTACACTGCTTTTGGAGAAACTTGATTGTTACTAATTTAACACAAAAAGGTTTTGACAATTTAGTCATTTCCTCCTTGACTTATCACTGGGTGAAAATGCAAATGGATATAGAACATGGCATTGTTGTGAGAGATGTAAAACATCTGCTGTCATGATTGGGGGAAAATAAATAAGCATCAGACTTTTCTTGCAAGTCATTTAGGCTATTTAGCATTTCTTTGGTTTACAGTTTAAACAAACTTTTGTTCTTTAGGTGAAGATTTGGGATCCTAGCATGCGTGGTTCTGAACTGCGAGCTACTCTTAAAGGACATACCAGGTATGAGACTTAAATTTTATTCGATTCTTTTCTTTACTTGATTTTTTTGTCAAGATATTTGTTGCCTGAACATATAAAATCTTAATTTATTTCAGGCCAGTGAGAGCAATCAGCTCAGACCGTAGTAAGGTTGCTTCAGGGTCTGATGATCAATCTGTTATAGTATGGGATAAACAGACATTAAAGCTGTTAGAAGAATTAAAGGGACATAATGGATCAGTAAGTACCTTATTTTCATGAAAATTTCTATTCACACCTCTGAAGTAACTAAACTAATTTTCGTAAACTGCACAATTTAAACATGATGTATATATATATATATATACAGGTTAGTTGTGTGAGGATGCTCTCAGGGGAGCGGGTTCTTACAGGCTCGCATGATGGCACAGTAAAAATGTGGGATGTTAGAACTGACACATGTGTAGCCACAGTTGGCCGATGTACAAGTGCCATTTCTTGCATGGAATATGATGATTCTAATGGCATCTTAGCTGCTGCTGGGAGAGACGTGTATGCTGATATGTTGCTTAAAAGTTTCTTAATTAGTAGCATGATTATAATTATTTGGAAATTGATTTATCAAATTGTGGTTTCTTAACACTTATGCATTGACAGCGTGGCAAATGTGTGGGACATACGTGCCGGGAGGCAGATGTACAAGCTCCAAGGACACACCAAATGGATACGGTAATATTTTTTTCCCATAAAAAAACAAAGAAATTATTCTTATGCTAAATCATAAGAACATGGATAATATGCCTCCCAAAGTGGAATTTTATACAAAAACTGGTGTTTGAATGGTAAAGTAATTATTACATGAGCAAATTATACTGGATGGTTAGTATAATTATATATATAAAAAAGTTTCATTAAATTGAGAAGTATATTAATTACAAGGTGCATGGGGGGGAGTATAAGATGTTTTTACTAAAATTTACCCTTTTTATTATATTTTCATATTTGATGTCTTAATTTTTATCAAGGTCTTTGAGGATGTCTGGTGACATGATTCTCACTGGAAGTGATGATTGGACAGCTAGGGTTTGGTCTCTTAATAGAGGGTCCTGTGAGGCAGTGTTAGCCTGCCATGCAGGCCCCATTATCAGTGTCGAGTATTCTCCTTCTGACAGAGGCATTATCACTGGTTAGTGACTCTTAATTTTACTATTGCTCATTGAATTGTTCTCTCCATATGTTCAAATGAACAACTTTATGTAATTTCACTTGGGGAACTAATAGCAAGCTAATAATATAGGTTCTAGTGACGGGCTGATACGGTTCTGGGAAAATGAAACAGGTAAACATGCTAACTTTTATACACAGTAGTGCGAGTAATAATTTAATTCCAATCTTATACGTATAGCTTTCATGACAGGAGGTGGGATGAAGTGTGTGAAAAATCTGACAATGCATTCAGCTTCTATTCTGTCAATAACTGCGAGCGAAAATTGGTTGGGAATAGGTGCTGCCGACAATTCTATGTCACTTTATCACAAGGTCCAAGAGAGAGCAGTTGGAGCAAGCTTCTCTGGAACCACATCTAAAACTTCAAGTTGGCAACTCTATCGTACACCCCAAAAGACCCCTGCTCTGGTATTGGGTTTTTCTTATAAATATGAACCTCTCTTATGTTGTTAAATTTGCGCGACAAAATGTTTATGTATATATGTTTGTTGTTATTTATGTTAGGTACGGTGCATTGCTTCCGATCTGGATAGAAAAAGGATTTGCAGTGGTGGCCGAAATGGGTTGCTCAGGTTATGGGATGCTACTATCAACATATAGCCTCGCTCTCTCATTTTATGTAGGAGTTTTGTATTGAAGGCGGACCAGAATTATTTAGGTATATACACCATGAAAAATTTGGAAGTTTTGTGTAAAAAGATTAGTTTTATTTATTTATTCTCTTTCCTTGGCTTTGTAATTTGTAAATGTGGAAATTCCTTTTTAGGTAAATTAGTAACACAGTAAGATTAAAGGAAATAGTCATTTGAAATGTATTTAAACTAATGTTCTTCACAATTTATGCAAGTTACCTTGTAGGATGCATTATGCATATAGTATACTCATTTTCTCTGTTATTGACGTTGTTATTCTTTTACTTGTTGGATTGAATGTGTGATGTGAGGAAGCTGATCTACTGGCTTGCACTGTTGAATCATTTGAAATAATGGATATTTACAAAACCATGACAGTGTTGGTACCAGTACCAGTACCAATACGTTTTGCATTGACATGCAGTCAAATGAGGTTAGTTGCTGTCTCTCTGTATTTTTGTCTATGTAGTCAAATTTTGATGTGCTGTAGTACGTGTTTCCCCAATTTATTTGGGATTAAAGGCTTTGTTGTTGTTGCTGTTGTTGTTGTAGTACGTGTTTGGTCGCATGCTCTCAACAGATTTGGCAGCAGCTGATGCCGGCTCATGCCAGTGGGACAATAACAATATTGAAGCGCTGAATCTCAATCCAAGAAAACAGGCTGGTGTTAATGTTCATTCCACAGTAACATTTCATTTTCAATTCCATAGTTTATATATAATTGTAAATGCAGATCAAATTGACACTTTTCATTCTACGCACCACGTCGATCTAACTTGTCATCCGAATTTTTTCTGGAGTCAAAATGACTAGATCTGATGTGAATCCAATTCATATGTTCAATTGTGACCTCTTAACTTCACATGCCTAGAACTAGACTCACAGGTGTTCGGATTCACATTTTTATTTGATATATAAAAGTTTTTTTTTGATAGTCTGATTCATTTCTTTTGGTCATAATTACGGATTCACATTTTATTTGATATATGAAAGTTTTTTCTGTTAGTCTGATTGCTGTCCTATAATTACGGGTACATAATTGAATGCATGTGTTCAATTTTAGGCATGGTGTTTTTAATTTTAATTTTTTTCTTTTTTGAAAAATCAGTGTTATTTTTTGGGAGATGTGGGATAGAGCGAAATTAATTGTCTTTTAGCAAATGGGAGCTGAAACAAAGATTTTACTGCTCCCAACAGAGAGAGAGAAAGCACAGCCAAGTTGAAATTTATGGAGCGAACTCTCTGAGAAATTGCACAAATTTCTACATTTCTGGCGTCTCATTGGATCTAGTTTCAGACAAATTTACATTGATATGTGATAACTGATAACAAGTTGCGCCAACCAAATCTTTCCGTTTCAAAACAAAAAAGAAAAGAAAAGAAAAGAAAAGAAAATAAGAGAAAAAAAACATATCTACGTACCTACTTTAAATCTGAGCCATATGGTTGTATGGTGCTATGCTAATCAATATTCTCTAATAGCTACCTGACAAACACAACCTATTGACCTCTGGCCCATAATCCTTCTTTCCACGCTATTAGGGAAAAAAAAAAAACCAAAATCAGTGGAGGTGAGATGTCTTGGAGCACATAGAACGCGTGTAGGTAACAGATGTGACCTCATCCACTGCCTTTTCTATTGCTTGTCGAAATAATGCTTCGTTCCAGTCGCTATCCTGCAGGTCCCATGCACGCCATATAAAACAATTATTTGTTGACTTGATCAAGTCTATGAGTAGTTTGCACATGAGAACTTTTGATTGGGAGATAATACCATAAGAGTCAATATTCAACAGGAGCAAGATCACGTAACCTAATCAGAACCACATAGTATATAATATTATAGCCAGTTTTAATAGGGAAAGTTAGGATAGGTTAGGGAGACTAAAAATAATCAATAGGCGACGAAGGCAAAATCCCTTGGGATTGATGTATATTTTCATACTATTAATAGCAAAGGTTTTTTTTTGGTACGATATGCATCTCTATCATATATGGTTTCGGAGTTTCCTATGTGGTCACCGAAGACTAATATTTATTAGGGCTATTAATCGGGATTGGTGTCGAAAATATATAGTATACATAAATAATTAAATATTTAAAATGAATATTTTTCTACAAAATAATTTTGTTAGAAATTTTTTGAACATAAATATATCTTTTAAAATGCTAATTTTTTTTTTTTGAAAAAAAAAGTGTACGGTGATACCGACTTTCATTATTTTTCGGAAGCAAAGTACAAAGTATGGAGATAACATATGAGAGATATGTATTCTCCCCAATTAGAAAAATAAAAGAAGAGTATCTACAGCAACTGTAAACAGCAGGATAGTTGCAACATATTGGAAATGAAAAACATCAAAGTACATCATGAACGAATAAATGGATTAGTGAAACTAACACAATATATCTATATCCAATTCCTACTCAGCAAGAATGCTACAACATAGCATCCCAAACCTGACAGCAGCCAATTAATCCAATAAATCCTCATCTTGCTGTTCAGGTTCATGAGAAGATATTGTTGCATTAGGCCTCCCAACCCCATCAGACCCATAATAAATCCACTATGTCGCATTTTTGTAAAATATTTTTAATGCTAAAATATATTTAATGATAAATATTATAATTAGCTAAATAATAATTCATTAAGAAAAATAATATGAGTCATTTGATTAAAATAAATAAAAAGAGAAAAACAAAATAAATAGTGAAAAATATGAATGATATGACATAGCTAAAAATTTGAATAACTAACATTCTTTCTCGATATAAAATTTTCTTAAAAAAACAACAGAATTTTTTTCGAGGCTACTACGGAAACTAAAACAAAAAATATGCTACAGCAATAAAGAAGTGTGTGCTTTGTTCTTTTATGTCTTATCTAAAAGCCAAATAAATAAAGAATTGTGTTTCATAAACAATATTAGTCATGAAGTATATGTATCAGATGAGAAAAGATGGAGTATTGAACAAGTTCATCTTGGTGCCATTTACTAAACTATGAAAAGGTATAACAGTAAAAATCTATTTTCAGGAATCAGAAAAGACAAAACCCTATACCTTTATACGCAACTTTATGGTCGCCTTAGCATGTAACTTCATATGAGGACTGAATGTGTATGCATCGACTGATACCAAGCTAACAGTCTTCATCAATTTGAGGCACTCCAGTATGTGAAGAACAATCTCCACTATGTCGCATTCTTGCACCACATTGATTCTCAGGTTTATCTGATGTACTTGCGCTTCGGCACAGCTCGTTCTAAGAATCTGTATTTGCACTCTCTCATTTGATCCGATCATTGCATCTTTACCTCTATTTGCGTTTGGCAGATATGATTCTAGTTTGTGCTTCCTCTCTTGTAGCTCTGATATCTGCGACTCGAGAGTTTTGAGATAACTTGCCGCCTTTATCAGTACCGAGGTCTTGTCTTTCTGAAAGTATAAACAGACAGGATGTTATTTCTAATTCCCTAGAACTAATAATTTAATTACATAAAAGTTATGAAATAATTACTTCTGAATATGGATACTATACCTTGGATCCTGGGGGTAGAAGCATTCTAAGAAAATCAAAACTGGCATTTAGTTTCTCTCTCCTCCTACGCTCTGATATCACATGATAAAGGTTGTTGGGCTTCGGTTCCCGTTCTTGATCTGGCTTGATACTTCTTAGCATAGCTAGAGATCTCTTTATCAATTTTTGTCCATCATTCGCAAAATTGGCTTCGTATTTTGGCAAAAAAACTGGCTCAAATGGCCTGAAAGCCCCAAATTTTGCATTTGCTCCAAAATTTGGTGAATTTTGAGATAGAATTGAAGGAGATGATGAAGAGGAAGCTGAAGAAACAGATGAGATGACAGCCATCATTGCTTTAGTAACCGCATCATCATCAGAATTTGGGATGCTGCAACTTAAGCTACGGTTGCCAGGTTGGAGTATAGATGTTTTTGATCCTGAGACTGAATTTGAAGAAATTGAGTTGCTTCTAAAAATTTGAGTCGATGAATTACCCGAACTATCAATCGAGGGAGTTTGTTTTGATGACAGACTAGAGGAAGGTTGATTTTGGTCTTGCACATTTTTTTTTTCAAATAGGATATGTTTGAAATCACACTCCATGCTCTCCTACAAAACCAATGAGAGACGAATGGAAAAAAAACTACTATAAACAGAAGAACTTAAAAGAAAAATATAGAAGTGCTTGTAATCAATAATATGAAATGGAATCAAGGGGAAAACCTCTATGCTGTAATCAGAATTCATGAGGTTTGCATTGCCACAATAAACACCTTCCATTTCATTTCCACTGCAAACAAAAGAAGCTCATTTAGTCAATTTGAAATTAATTAATGACATGCACTGAATTTCTTGGATGCATCTAAAACTTACTTGTTGCTGGTGCTTGCAAATGGAACCAGAGAAGCATCAAAGAACCTCTGATCAAATTCATCATACTGAAACCACCCATCCATGGGTTCAGAAGCACAACTTGAATTTGTGATCATTTCTATTTAGAATTTGATGCTTATAGGTAATTAACAAAGGAGGAGGGGCCGTATTTCAAGTTTTAAATAAATGTAAGAACCTGGGTTTTTTTTTGGAGAGAAAAGTGCCTATATATAAAAATGGGGCATATGAAGTTGGCATTCATATATTAACTGTAGCAGCTTAAACAAAATTCATTTTGTTGTTAATTAAGTGCAAGTGGCAGTGAGAAGAGGTTCTGATTGGAGAAGTTGCAATTTTCAAGATGTGACTGTCCAAAAAATAGTTAGAAAGTCTTTGGTCAATTTGGGAGGCCTATTTAAAATCAAGATAACTTATACGTTGTATCAGTTGTGAATTTACAAGGACATATTTGTCGAGTTGTCTAATCTATAAAGAAAACAACAGGACGTAATAAATGTTTAGTTATCCTTACATGGGGCCATGTACTAAATGTTTAATTAATTTAAGATTTAGAATTATATTTTTTTGGGAAGTCATCAAACTATGGAGTTCCCAACAAATTGGTTTTTTGAATACTTTATTAAAGTTTTCGACTTTATTCTAATTAAGTATCTTTATTGACAAAGACAACGTCTAATGATATAAAATTAGTTATATGATGAGTATTTCAGTATTATTATAGCTTCGAGATTAGACAAAATAAGATTTTATCAGAACTTACTTTCTAACTTCAAAATTCAATGACATACAGGAAGCAAATGCAAGTTGAGTAATAAATATTTTTGCAACGGACAAGACTTGATGTAGAAATTTATCCTGCATTTACCCTAAAATCATAATGGACTCTCAATAAATTAAAACGATAAAAAATAGAAGAAATGACACTTTTCTTGATTGAAGAGGATAAATGCAATGTAATCTCGAATCAGACTATCAGAGTGACTTGAAGAGGTCAAAATTGCATCCAAATTTCCTTGTCAAAAACATATGTATTTCATTGAGAGAAGGCTTTGATGACCTAAACTTCCTCCCACAAAGCTGATGAAGGTTTCCCCTTTTAATTGTAATGTAGTTTTATTTTTATTTTTTTCATAAATTATTCAATTTATTTGTACCAAATCCTAGTTGGAGCAAAGTGACTACTGATGGCAAATTAGAAGAGTTGCAGTTTTTTTTTCTGTTCATCTCAATTCTCAAATGAATTATGTTTTTCCCACATCAACAATATTCAAATCTAAATCAATTTCATTTTATCCCATTCTGATAATGATTATGATCAAACAATAGAACGATTAAACGATAAGAACAATAATAAAAAAAAAAGAATGATTGTCAAATAATTTAGTGATTCAATTTGCCTACCACATGAGAAAAATAATTTAGGGACTTCTTGATTACAGAGAACTTAAAATATAGAGGAACGATCTTTGGACTCATCCACAAACAATACTTTGTCGGTTGAATCATGTAGGTAATAATAATAATAGTAATAATAACAGCAGCAGTACCTAATAATAAATATATTATTATTGTTATTATTATTATTATTATTATTATTTTTAACGTTTCTGAACAATCTGTACCGTAATTACATACTATTCTGCCCGTGAAGATTCCAGTTTTTAGTAATAATAAGTTTTATTAAATTAATATTATTAAAAATAAGAGTGAGACATAAAATTTCAAATATACGAATGGCAGCGCGCCACTGACAGTGGCACGTTTCATTATTTTTACGAAACGCGCCACTGACAGTGGCGCGTTTACTTCTTATATATACAAAATGTGCAGCGCCTCTCCATCTCACTTGCACGGGGTTTGGACGAAACACGCCACTGGCAGTGATGCGTTTCCTAAAAATAATAAAACGCGCCACTGCCAGTGGCGCGCTGCCATTCGTATATTTAAAATTTTACGTTTCTCACTCTTATTTTTAATAATATTAATTTAATAAAACTTATTATTACTAAAATCTGAGAGGCCGTCCTGGAAAAATATATTTGAGATATTATTCTTGTTAAGATGTGTTCAACAGAGTGGTTTGAATAATGAAGCTCCTTCAAAGGTTTAAAATTTAAAAAATGCCCGCAAAAAGTTAATTAGGAAAGGAGGGGCGGCGATTGTACTTTAATTAGAATGGTTGTCAAGAGGTTAATTAATTAAGGTCAAAAAATTGAGATTAGAAGACTTTCATAATTCTCATAAATAAAATTAAGATGGCTGTCTCTAGTGGTGCTGTCAAATCAAATCTCGAACGATTGAAGACACTGAATCAACAAATGCAATAAGTTATGCAATTTAGCAGAAGAAAGAAAGCAGAAATTGAGGAGGAACAAAATACCACGGATTTGCAATCTGAAAACTGCCTTTTATTTTTAATTATGTAGTTCTAGTATTGATATATATTTTTTTTATGATATCTAAGTGCTTGATGCTTAGCTAATGTTGGGAGGTTTTTAGCATGTTTTTTTTTTGGCAATGAAATTAAACCTACGGTTTTTGCTAAAAAAATGTTTAAAAGAACTAAAAGACCAAGAAAAAAAAAAGCCAAGGCCTCTCCACCACAAAATAGATACAAGGTTGGAAAATGACTAATGTATATAAAGAAAAGATCGGATGGATTTCGGTCAAATCAAAATTCAAAATCGTAAATTAAAGTGCTGAATTTTTATTATACATCAGGTTAGACTCTGATCTAGTTTTATTAAATAAAATTGAAAATAGTGATATAACATGTCGCCCGCTTTTTAAATAGTGGCATAACACATCAGCCGCATTCATTGTTTCTCAAAAGCATTAATTGACAAAAGAAAAAAACAATAGCGAAAATCAAAATTCAAAATCGTAAATTAAAGTCCTTAATTCAACATCTACATCAGGTTAGACTCTGGATCTAGTTTTATTAAATTAAATTGAAAATAGTGATATAACACGTCCCGCTTTTTAAATAGTGGCATAACACATCAGCCAGTTTTTAGTAATAATAAGTTTTATTAAATTAATATTATTAAAAATAAGAGTGAGAAACGTAAAATTTCAAATATACGAATGTCAGCGCGCACATCGACGAAAGGGCGCGTTCATTATTTTTAAACGCGCCACCTGGCAGCGATGGCGCGTTTACTTCTTATATATACAAAATGCGCAAGTGAGATGGAGGCGTTGCGCGGGATTTGGACGAAACACGCCACTGCCACTGCGCGTTACGTTTCATAAAAATAATGAAACGCACAACTGGCAGTGGCGCGTTTCGTCCGCGCCATCGACAAGAAAGCATGCACGCCATTCGTATATTTGAAATTTTACGGTTCTCACTCTTATTTTTAATAATATTAATTTAATAATAATTATTAATAATAAAAACTGCACATCACATCAGCATTCATTGCTTTTCAAAAGCATTAATTGACAAAAAAAAAGGCTTCTAAGATAATTAACGGTCCATAATAGTAGCAATGGGAAATCCCTTCCTCAGGAACACCTCAGACATCACATCAAGTAAATCCTCATCCTCTGAGCTATCAGAAATCACCACCACCTCTTCATTATAAAGAGCTCAATACCACTAAAAGATCATGTATAGAACTAGAATGAATTCAAAATAGTACAAAACAAAACCATCCTCCGTGCACTATTTCTCCCTTGAAAAACTTTATTATTGCGCTCATTCCAAACTATCTAACTGAAAATTGCACATAAAGAGAAATAAAATCGACGAATGTGTTTACGTAAGCCTCTGCCATATTGAAGAACATCCTCGTAAGACGTAAAATGTATATATAAACTGTTGAGAAATAGAGCAATTTAGGTTTTTATGGGACGCACCGGTGAGGGTATTTTCATCATTGATCCATTATTAAAAAATAAGAGCATAAATATTGTAAAATAAAGTTACTCAATTATTTTCTTAATTGTAGCATATTATAGCATACTAGAGTTACCGTTGGTAATTTAAAAGTTACCGTTAAATACTTGTACAGCTTGTCAAGTATATACATTAGGGACCATGCAATTTATAAATATCAGAATACAACAATAAAGAGCAGTCTTCATCATTTTTCAATTGTTATCAAATTCAACATGGTATCGGGGCAGGCTTAAGATTCCGTCTCAATAAATCTGCAACAGCAAAAACCAGAGCAAATTGAGCCTCAAAGCCAACCAATTTTTGGATCTTACCTGTCAACAGTGAGGAGACTAGTACAAATCTGGCCCAGCAACTCACAGAGACAAGAAGAATGAAATCACTATTAGTTATATCTCAATGTCAGTAACAAACTGGAAGATATAAGTGAAACCACTGACATAGTACCAGAAACCAATGAGTCAGTACCAGAAACCACAAATTCCATTTCAGCAAATACCAGTAAATAAAAAATGTCTCAAATCAATGACAGACTCACTTCAATAGTGCTGACAGACAACAAAAACTATGTTCCATGGTCAAGATCAGTATTTGTGGCCCTTAAAGACAGAGGGAGATTGAGTTTTATCACAGGAACCAAGAAATAACCAATACCACTAAATCCAGAAGTGCCAATAGAAGCAGAACAAGCAAAAATCGAAGACTGGCAAGTAGAAGATTATGATGTTCTTACTTTGTTACTAAATACACTGGATACACCACTTCATATCATGCTCATATACTGTGAGTCATCAAAAGAGCTGTGGATACAACAAAGAGGAGATATGACAAACAGAAAAATTTTGCACACATTTTCAGTCTCAAACAAGAAATTGCACAAATTAAACAAGACAATAAAAATAACTCAGAGCTTGTAACTGAGTTGTCATCGAAATGGGAAGAGGTTCAAATCTACCTCCCACTGACAACAGACCCAATTGAAGCACAAAAGAGAATCAAGCAAGATTTAATCCTTACTTACTTGGGGGCATTAGATTCAAGCTACGAGATAGCTAGGTCTCAAATCTTGCTCTTAACAGAAATGCCAAGCTTTGATGATGTCATAGCAATCATCGATAAAAAAGAGACCAGGCGCACCTTGATGAACCCTCAAGCGCCAGAACCAACAAAAAATAAGGCATTTCAAGTCCAACAATCAAACCCATAATTAAAACCTAGTTTCGCGAACCCTAGCTTTCAAGACTCGGCGCGGCAAAGAGGCGACCCAAGCTCTGAACGGTGCGATCACTGCAATAGAGCAGGACACAGCCGGGACAGGTGTTGGATCTTGTACCCTCATCTCCAGCCGAATCAAGAAAATCACGACAAATGGGGCAAATGGAATAATAAGCTAATAAGGGAGAAATGCAAGGCAGCGTATTTGGGGGGAGATTAATTTCGACTCGAAGGAATCGAATATGAAGGGATTGGATCAGCTAACATACCCCTTTAATCCCAGTGCTGAAATGATCGGATCAGCTGAGGCAGCCTCTATGCAACTAGCACGCCTACTAACTCAGTTTCTAGTGGAAAAGCAAAAATCAGGTTTTGTATTATATAATTCTGATTCCTTAAATTCCTTACAAAATTCAACTATTAATTTAGTTTTTAATCTAAAAATTGCTAATTTATGTCAAAATAAAAATAATTGGGTTATCGATTCTGGTGCATCGGATCATATGACATGGGATAAAAATATACTACAAATTATCAAAACTCAAAAGAATCCCAATATGTGACCATTGTTAATGGAAATAGAGTTCAAATTTGTGGACTAGGCACTACACAAGTATTTTTTTAAAGATTTGAACAATATTTTGTGTTTACCTGAATTTAAAATAAATTTATTATTTGTTAGTAAATTAACTCAAAATTTAAATTATAATGTGGTTTTCTCATCAAATAAAGTCGTATTTCAGGACTGAATATCAGAGAAGAAGATTGGTGAGGACACTTGAAAAATGGATTATATTATCTTGATAGTAACTCAAATAATTATTTTATTTCATCAAGTATGGTATCTCATGACAAGTTGCTACATCGAAGATTTGGGCACCCATTCAATCAAGTTTTAAACAAATTTTTTTGCTATTAGATTCTAGTGCTTGTGATATTTATAAGCTTTCAAAACAAACTAGATTACCATTTTTATTATCTACTAGTGTATCAGAAAAATATTTTGATTTAATCCACTCCGATATTTGGCGTCCGGCACCCATTGACTCACATAATTATTTTAAATATTTAATTATATTTATTGATGATTATTCCCGCACTACATAGGTTTATCTTTTAAAAGTTAAGAATGAAGTTTTTTCTTACTTTTAAATTTTTTATAATTTTGTTGAAACTCAATACAATGCTAAAATTAAGATATTTAGATCCGACAATGGCAAGGAGTATGTAAAAAAAAATAGAATTATTTAAACGAAAAGAAGTTGTACATCAAACAATGTGTGTTAATATGTCTCAACAAAATGGAATTTTAGAAAGAAAAATAGGCATCTCCTTGAAGTTACTAGGGCAATCCTTTTTCAAAATAACGTCCCAAATATTTATTGGTCGGACGCCGTATTAACGGCTATATATCTTATAAATAGATTGCCGAGTCCAAAGTTAAAAAATATAAGTAATTTAGAAATTCTTAAAGGGAGAAAAATAGACTTGGATCATATTCGGGTTCTTGGGTGTACTAACTTTGTACATATAAAAAGAAACAATAAATTTGATAAAAAAACAATGAAAACAATATTTTTAGGATATTCTACCGTGAAAAAGGGGTACAAGTGTTATGATATGAAAAATAAAAAAATATATTTCTCAAGAGATGTGTCATTCTTTGAAAATCAACCATATTACCAATTGGATGATCAAGCAACAAGTCCATCAAATATGCAAAATGAACATAGATTGTTATTTCCAAATGTCTTTGTTTTTCTTCAAGAAAAAAATCAAGTACATGATGGACAAATGGAGGAGGAGCATGTTGATGAGACGCGTGCCAATAGGAAAGAAATCGAAACTTCTTTAGGAGGAAAAATTGAGAGTGAATCAAGTGAAGAAGCAACTCAAGAGGCTAATTTGAGGAGATCCACTCGACAAATTCATCCTCTAATTAGGTTACGGGATTATATCCCGTAGCAAAAATAAATACATTTTGAATTTTACTTTTGGTGGCTACCAACCTAGGTTGGACTCTATCTCAAATGGATGTGAAAAATATATTTCTTCAAGGTACATTGGATGAAAAAGTTTATATGACTCTTTCACCCGATCACAAAAATGTATCCAACTCATCCCTAGTTTGTAAATTAAAAAAAGTTATTTATGGTTTAAAATAATCACCGAGGGCATGGTACGCCAAATTAAGTTTTTCACTATTGAAAATTAATTTTGCCAAAAGTAGTGCAAATTCCTCTATGTTTGTTAAACACTCTCAAAATTTTACTATTATTATTCTTGTTTATGTCAATGATATTATTATAATCGGAAACAATAATGAGGAAATTGAAAATGTTAAAAAATATCTAAAAAGAGAATTTGATATCAAAGACTTAGGACAACTTTCATACTTTTTTGGAGTAGAGATTGCCACATCGAGCAAAGATTTATTTTTATCTCAACGGAAATATATCATTGACTTGTTAAAGGAAACAGATAAATTAGGAATAAAATCGATACTCCAATGGAAACCAATGTTAAACTTAGAACCAATATTGGTGAACCACTACCCAATATAGGACAATATCAACGGTTAGTAGAAAAAACTAATTTACCTCACAGTCATTAGACCCGATATCGCATTTGCGGTTAGTATGGTAAGCTAATTTATGCATGCTCCATGCATTGGTCACTTTAATTCCATTAATCGAATCCTTAGATATTTCAAGGGCACACCGGGTCAAGGAATTTGGATGAAAAATAATGGTACTAACGATGTGGTTGATTTTTTTTATGCTGATTGGGCCCGAAACTATGACAGAAAATCAACCACAGGTTTTTACATTTTTGTAGGTGGCAACCTTATTACTTGAAAAAGTAAAAAACAGAACGTGGTGGCAAGGTCAAGTGCGGAAGCCGGATATCGAGCCATGGCCTCAACAGTAAGCAGACTCATTTGGATCAAGCACTTACTTCGCGACATGAAGATAGAAGTCAAGGAAGCTATGGACATGTACTGTGACAATCAAGCTACACGATATATTGCTTCAAATCCAGTCTTTCACGAGTGAACAAAATATATTGAAGTGGATTATCACTTTGTGAGGAAGAAGGTTCAATCGAGAGAAATAAAAACACCATTTGTTAGAAGTCACGAACAAGTAGCGGATATTTTTACAAAGGCTCTTGACAAGTCGAGCCAATGGAATATACTTGACAAGTTGGGTTCAATAAACTTATATGAACCCAACTTGAGGGGGAATATTGAGAAATAGAGCAATTTGGGCTTTTATGGGCCTCAGACCCGTGAGGATATTTTCATCATTGACCCATTGTTAGAAAATAAGAGTATCAATATTGTAAAATAAAGTCACTCAATTATTTTCTTAATTATAGTATATTGTAGCATACTAGAGTTACCGTTGATAACTTAAGAGTTACTGTTAGATACTTATACAACTTGTCAAATATATATACTAAAAACTGTATAATGTGTAAATATCATAATACAACAATAAAGAGCAGTCTTCATCATTTTTCAATTGTTATCAAATTCAACATAAACCATAAATTACAGCATTATTCCCTTATATATTGACAGTAAAAAAAAAATAGGTGAGACGGTTTCAGAAAAAATATCTCCCATACACTTGATGCACTTGATGTAAGGACTAATTGGACAACCACTCCACACTGCCGCCCAAAATAATATAGTAATGACCTCAGATTTGCCAGCTTATTTTGCGTGATTGTTGAGTCTCTAATAATAAAAAATATTTTCCCCTTCCTTTATTCTGGACTCTTTTTCTTTTCTTTTTTTCTCACTTTTTTTTCATCTAAAAATAATAGTAATTTCATCAAAGTCTAAATTGTAAAAAAGATCTTCAACAGTTATTGTTCTCTTATACTGAAATGAAGTACCGTTTTTCTTTTTCTGGTCCAAAGTTTTCCAATTCCACTTTTGACCCTGAAGTTTTCCAACATGGGAAATTTTATGTTGGTAACTTGGTATGCTCCATTGGACGAAATCAACACCTACTTACGTGGAATGATAATTTTGGTATGAAAGACGCAACAGACTCCATGTCAATATATATAGTAATTGGTAAAATAGTGAAAATAATGTGGATCAGAAGTTGGAACCAAATTGGGAAGTTCAACTTTTAATTTAAAAATAGAAGTGACTAACAGTATGTAACTCAAAACTTTGTGAAATATCCCAACTAAAATATTGATCATATTCTGAAACAGCTTATGGACGTCCAAACGGATCAATTCTTTGTACATATCAAGTCTTAACAATGGACATCTCAAGTCAGATATCTACTAATATACGTCAAATTTTTAACTTCAAATAATAATGTTCTAGAATAGCTCCTGAACGCTCTAATAGTCGAACTCTATTTATTAACCCAATTGCTTAATACATGCGTAAAATGCTCACTTTAAATCCGAATAAAAGACACTTTAATTAAATCTTATTATTTTAACTAATATAAATATTTATAAAAATTTTGACATAAATTTTTAAATAAATTTGTTGCCTTAAGAAAAAAAAATTTTATGGGTACAAAATATGCAGTCTAGTTTTGTGGGCCGCACTCTGAGTATGCAAGCTAGGTTTGGGCAGCACACCTGGTGTGTGGTGTGTGGTTCTTCTATTTTAATGAATTTATTTCTACCACCTAAAAAAGTACAAGTCTATTAACTAAATGGCATGATCCCTGACAGTTTTTTGGATTAAAATGATCTCTGACAGTTGACAACTATTTCTTAATATATGTCAAAAAATTAAAAAAATAATAAATACATATGTTTTTTTATTGATTGAATGTATATCAATTTTCATGTGTATATAAGTATCATATGATATTTCATGTTATTTGATGAAAGATAGAATATAGATAACTTTTAATTGTTTCTAATATATGAAATCTGCAAATATTACATTTTACTACGTACAATTATTACAATATAAATCATTACAATATAAATCATTACAATAGTCAAGACGGTCAAAAATAATGTACCATCAAAGAATCTCATCACCTTAACTAAAATAAAGTAGAAAATGCAGATCAGTCAAACTGAACATAAGATGAATCTAAAGGACTAAAACAAAAGATTAGCAAATAAATAGAGAGATAAATAAATAAAGGAGAAACTGGACTTGGCAGTTGGCACATGCAACGGCGGCTGTCCAGAAGTCATATGCACATAAAAATTAAAGTCCGTTAGACATTCATTAAAACAAAAGTGAAGGGGCAGCCGACCGATCGACCGAGCGAGCGAACAAGAAAATAAGAAAGAAAGAAAAAAAAAGTCATATGTACATAAAAAATTAAAAAAAAAAGGTTACGTGTAAGATCCTACCTCATGGCTCATGCAGACCAAACTATTTAATTAAAGTCATAGCTACGAATTTTAATTTTGAAGTAAAAGACAAACTTTCGAGCAACAAGAACAGATCAAGACTCCCGTTCTCTCGGCCTGTTCGGAGAATAAAAAACTATGGCCTATCTCTTCAATGATATTCTTCTAGATGCTCTCACTTCCATAGAGAATTCTATGAAATAATTCATCTCTTGTGTGTCTCACATTATACCGGTATCCCATTCTATTGCTTCGGTGGCGCCACAACATATCCTTTTGGAAATTTCACCTGCTTCAGCTGTAGCGCCTCCATTTCCGTCCACACACTCGCTCTCTCTTCCACATCCAACGTACTATCTCAGGTTCCAGTTCTCTCTCCAGTTGGGTATGTCACTCCGGCGCTTTCAAACCCGCAGGACCCCGATCTTTTGTGCAGGTTACTAAGGAGGCGCATCAACGTTATCCATGGACGGATGTAGGATTTTAGTCAGGGGGCGAATAGATTGTAATAGGCTTATCCTCTCTAATATATATTCTTACCTAATAAAAAATTTACATCAATAAAATAAAGCTAATCTTGAAAGAAAATTTTCATGAATAAAACTTTATATTTTGATATCTTTGCATAATTATTTCATTATATATGATATTAAATATTTTTTCCGCTTATTACACGAAAAGCACCTTTGTTTTTCAAAATCCAGGGGCCCCCCAGTACCTTCCCATTCCCATCCTGATACAAGGGCATAGACTAAAGTGCGTGCTCTTCAAGAAAAGAAAGTTCTAGGTTTCAAGTATGCTTTCGATGAGGCGATACCGTGTCGTAATTCTTTGGTGTGCTTTTCTTGCGGCTGATGTGTATTTTGCTAATCTAATAAATATCCTAATTTATACTCAATTTCAGCTGCAAGCGCACGGCCTAGTCAAGTAGTAGTCGAGGTGTCGAACCACAAGGACAATGGTGAATTACCGGTTCTCGCAAATTTCAATAATCTAAACAATCGAATGAGAATTTTGTATTAAACTAAGAGTGCATAAATCTAACAACAATGGCTGAAAAGTTTATCAAATAGAGGATTCTAGAGGCTTTCGGCTTCACTCTCACCCGTTTGGTCAATTCACTCTATTTGATCTTTTAATATGTTCTAGTGTTTGTCGGGTATTCAATCTCAGATTTTAGTATCAAATTTACACTTTCGTGGCTTGATACCGTACATAAACAATTCGGGTTTCACGATTAAGTACCTCACCTTAAAATCTAAGCCCATTAAGATCAGTGAATCACTTTGGCATAACCTAGATTTTATACTTCGTCTTTCGGTACCTCACACAATTTCTAGGGTTTCCTCGGTTTTCCCTTAGGTAATAAGTTTCAAGATTAAGTACTTAGTCTACGACCTAAATCACTGTTTTGGGTCAGAAGATTCAGTTCCACCTTTCGGTTTCCGCTTTCATTTCTAGGGTAACATGTAATTGATTAAAATTAAACATTCAATTTAGACAAAATAGCAATCACAAACAATAAGTACTAAAAGATCAAAACACGAGTAAAATTAAACCATCTGAGTTATCGAGTTTACACCTAGACCCCTAGAAGGGTGTCTAGCCACAAATCATGTCAAAGATTGCACAAAAATTCATGTTTAAACAACAGTACAATATGATAAAAGAGTAAAGAAAAGAATACACCAAGAAGATCTATGATTTCTCGTCCGATTCTTGAGTTCTCTTTCAAATCTCTCTCCAATGGTGTTCTTTCTCTTCTTTCTTGCTTAGGATCTATTCTCCAGTCAGTTGAGAGATGTTTTGGACAAAAGGGGTGTTAAAAATCCTTAATTCCAATAAGAAAACCGCTTTAAAACTGCAAGTTCACGTTTCCAGCCCCAAAAATTACGGTCCGACATTTTAGAATTGCGGTCCATAATTTTTGTACTTTCTTATCAGAGCGAACCAGAGAGCAAACCCTATTATTGTGGTCCACATTTTTTGTCCAGAAGTGTTTTTCACTTAATTTCTTCATGTAGGTTCGATCCATCTCGTTCCAAGCCTCATTTCTCATGTTGACATCCTTGATTACATTCCATAACCTGCAAAACAATAAGAAATGCAATAGTATCTCGAACTCGACATAAAAACTGAATAAATTCTTAACAATTAACATAAAATGTATAATTTTTGAGATAAAATCCTAATTGAATATAATATATAATTGAGACTTATCAGCGGCCGATTAGGTCACCGATCTCACCAGTGTAGGGCTACTACCATGTTTCATCCACCTCATCTAAACCCTCGCCTGACGCTATTGTCATGGCTAATAGAATGCATATGCTTAAGTTCTACTCTACTCTGATTAATAGAAAGTTTAGGAATTCTATTAGAAATAGTATTGTGTTGCATGATGAACAAGACTTAGGTCTAATCTTCCTTCAAACTCATTTGCAGAAGTTAAGCTTAGGTTGATACTTTACTAATTTCTTACTTGAGTGTTCCTTTACATTGAAAAAAAACTATCTGTTTCAAATTGAAATTTCCTTATAGATAAGATTGAAAAGAAATTACAAGGGTGGAAGGGTAAATTATTATCAATTGGTGGTAGAGTAGTTCTTTTAAATTCAGTTATCTCTTCAATTCCAATATATTGATGTTTTTTTACAATTTATCAGTACAAGTTAGGACAAGAATTGATAAATTAAGAAGAAGATTTTTTTGGTTTAGTGGAAATTCTGTTAGGAAAAAAATAGCTCTTGTTTCTTGGAAAATAGTATGTAAAAGTAGGAAACAGGGAGGTTTAGGAGTGATTGATTTAGATATTATGAATAAAGCTTTGTTAATTAAATGACTTGTTAGGTTAAAAGACCCTTTAGTGAAGGGTTGGTGGAAGATAATCTTACACCAGAAATACCCTAATTTGGTATTACCAAGTAATACTTCTCCATTTATAAAAGGAATATTAGAGTATAAGAATATTCAAGATATAAGTTTAGACTGGAAAGTATTTAATGATAACTCAATTTCTTTTTGGATTGATCGATGGTTGTTAAATACCTCATTAGCACATCATTATCCTTATCTCTTTTTAATTGCTACTGATACTCAAATTTCTGTTGCCAAAGCTATTGTTGATAAGCAATTAAACATCTTTTTTAGAATACAACTTGTAGGAGTTTATTATGAGGAATGGTGTGATTTACAAAATCAAATTAGGAATGTTTCTCTTCCTACTGCTAGTGATGATGTAATGTTATGGAGATGGTCATCTAAAGGAAAATTTTCAGTTCATTCTCTATATGAGTGGTTAGAATTTGGGGGTACAGTTAGTACTGAATATTATACACTTTGGTTGACTAATATGCCTCTTAAATTAAAAATTTTGTCTGGCTGGTTAAAAAAAATAAAATTCTCATCAAATTAAACTTGATTAAAAAAGACTGGATTGGAAATACAAAATGTGTTTTTTGTGATGATGAGGAATCCACTAGTCATTTATTTGTTACATGCCCTTTGGTTAAACAAATCTGGCAATGGATTGCTAAATATAATAATTTTCTTTTTGAAGGAAACACATTATCTAACTTGTGGCTTATGAATTGTTGTATACCCTTTAAAAATAAATTTGTGACATAATTACTAAGAGGGGCTGTGTTATGGACTATCTGGTTAGAGCGGAATAAATTAGTTTTAACTGATAAAAAAACTTCTAGTATTGTGATGTTAGGGAGAAAAATAATTAATTTGACTCAGTATTGGTGCTTACAAAAAGGGAAAGTAGATTTGCTCAAGTTATCTCTCATTCTACCACAGGAAGTGGATGATCTTATAATGCAGGTACAAGTTTGGTCAGAGGAAGAGATGGAACTGGTAGAGAAAGATTCAGTGGAAATTGCAGAGGTACATTTGGCAATTTTACCAGCAGCTTTGAACATCACTCTCACGTCTGGAAGAGAGGGTGATTAGGTGGATGCAACTTACTGATGAATATGTTGTTCTATCTTAAGTTTTTGATTGCTTTACACTTAGTTCTCTGAGTTTTAGGTTGTATTATTGGTGATTGTTTGTTGGCTTTTTGTAATAGAAGTTTTATGTCACTCTATCTCTAGATCTAGTTAGATTGATATATTAGATTTTTATTCAACTTCATATGGTTCCAGCTGTTTGGTACCGTTGAAGACCAAAACAATGTAGTTGATGTTATGATTTCTATGAAATCGATGGGTATCTCCACTTTCATAAAAAAAAAGCCATAGCTACGAGAATTAAAAATATATATCTAAAATAAAAATTAATTAAAAAGCTGAAAATCTGTCTTGCTGTCTGGAACTAAGCTTGCAAGTTGCGCTTGCAGCATGTGTATGCCAATTTTGTCAGTTTATGTTGTTAAGATTTTGCAGCATGTGTATGCCAATATATCTATTCGTGTTTTAATAAAACATTTTATGCTCATTACTGATGAGCTTTTATTTTTAGCGCTTTCTATTTTTTTTCAAATTTGTAATTATTTCTTACGAGCTATAAAATTATGGGGCTTGACCTCTATCTTTTTCTCAAAAAAAAATGAACAGGCTGGTCGTTTCACTTCGTTTGTGAGCAAATCCACAAGCTCATTATCTTTTTATTTTATTTTTTTAGAAAAATAAGGGACTGTTGCGCACGGTGCAACCCAATTACATATAAAATATTATGGAGATGCTTCATAATTATATCGTTATCGAAACAAAATTATATAAATTATTATGCTAATGAATATAAATTATTATACTGACGAATATATTATGTAATTTATTTCGTACAAAAATCTTATTATTCAATTAAATTTCATTAAGATACATAATAACTAATTAAATATGCATAGTAATAATATTGTACAAAATGAGTTGCATAATAAAACTATTAATGTATATACTAAATATAATAAACATAATTAATGAAGATATCAATCCGTATCCGTGTATCAGCTGCCTGCACAAAATGCTACGACGCTGGGGCCTAACAATGGAAGATGCAAAACAAGCAAAAATGAAGGCGAGAACAAAAGAAGTTTGAGTTCCATTGTCAGTTCTTGTTGTTAAACTGTTAGCTACAAAGCAAAGAGAAATAGGAAGAATGGCAATCCTGTAAATTCTTCTTTCATTGATATCAATTGTAAATAAGCTCCAAGCCACCTTTTCTCATTGCTCTTTCTTTTTTCTATTCCAATAATTTGATTGACCTAATTAATCATCTCAATTTGGCCTTGATTGGGTTTTTGATTCTATCCGAACTTCAAATCTCAATTGTCATTAAATGTCACACATCAGCGAATAATAGTAAATTAGAATTACAGTACATTACCACTACAAAATAACTCGCGGACATTCAAAAATATCTTTATTTTTCAATAAAATTTACTATTAAATGATAGGAAAATATGGTTTTCCCAAACCTATTTTACTCGCTCGTCCCCAATCCAAGCAATCCAGACCCCACGTAACTAATCCTCTAACTTCTGTACTGTTTCATTTTTTTTGTTTTTTTGTTTTTTGTTTTTTTTCTCTGTTATCGTTTACTCCTCTCTCCGCTCACACTTTCTCTCAAGTCTTACACTACAGCAAAAAAAAAAAAAAAAAAAAAAAAAAAAGCTCCGCTAACAGTTTTGAAACATAACTAATAATATTTATTGTACCGTAAAGAAAGGGAAGTTACTAAAATATTAAACAATCATTATTATTAAATATTTGTCGTTGGGAGACGAAAAAAGCTGACATTCAGTAACGATTCCTTCAGAATCATTACTGAATCTAAAGAATTAATAATGATTTTGATATCGAAACCGTTATTAAAGATATTTTTTATTAGGTCATGGTAAATTTTTATTATACCCATTTTATCCCTCAATTAGACGGATAATATTTATTGTTGATTGATCGAACGTATGTGATCGCGTCCATTGATCTCCTCTTTCTCTCCATTTCTTTCCCTTATATACTATTATTTTCATAATTTTTGTTTTTTTATTTAGCAACCTTGTGCATATTTGGTAAGAAATTAATGGTGATAATATATGTTAGAATAATTTACTTTTTTTTACCATAAAAATCATGAATCATGAATTCATATTGTGCAAAAATCTCATTCAAGTTTAAATATAGTCTTTATTATATATTTTCTCTATAATTTGATGAATTTATAATTTAATATTAGATAAATGTGAGTTTTTTTTATTTTATAATATTTTAATGTTTAAATAAAAAATTATGCTCCAACGCGCGGTATACAGCTAGTTTTAGCTAAATTTCTTTTGTTTCTTTCTCAATCGTAACTGTTCTCTCCTCTTTCTTCTCGATCGCAAATGCTCTCTCAATCTTGATCGATTTCCCTTCTTTTTCTTCTCTTCCACCATGCCACACCAGAAACCTAATTCTCCTAATTCACACATCACTGTCCAGATTGAATGAAAAGAAATCAAAGAATCGACATGAAATAAAATCAGATTGCAATCGAATCGAGACAAACTAAAGGAATGGTCTGATTCGTTCCGCTTACTCATCCATTTTCAACTCTAATTCCAAGGTTTCTAGCCTCAGCACTATGCGTAAGTTGGCCTGGCAGTGACCGAGGAGGCGGTGGTGTAGAGGTGTGCATGCTGCTCATGTCTCTGAAACTGGCTCCATCGACTCTCCTCTTACCTCTCCATGCAAAACAAGGTCTACCTCTCCTCCTGCTCTATTAATTTATCTTTTTTTTCATCTCCTCCTGCTCTATTAACTTCCCTCAAACGTTTCTTTTCAGGTTTGTCTGTATTTATGATTTTGATAAGCGATGCATTTATTACCGTGTTACTAATATCAGATCAAAACTGGTTTGCAACAAGTGGTGTGAGGAAGTAATTTATTTTTTTTGGAGGATTTCAGATTGGTTCCTGGAGTATCCATGTCAATGTTAATGCTCGTTTGCTACAATATTTGCAAGTATTGAGTCATAATGGAATAGTAAGTTAGCAATTGATATTTTATAGCACAAATTGGGACTACACATTGGATTAAATTGAGCCTAATACTATCACTGCTCAGCGAATAGTTTTTTGCTCCATTTGGTTTCCAATTCATATTATTATTTTTTTGCAGGCTATACTATGGTAACTGAATACTTGATAATGTATGAAATAGTTAATTATGAATTCTTGGTGTCAGATCTAGGTATTGGTAAAATTAATGTGCCAATTATTAGACTAAAGAACAAAACCAGTCATTTGGCTCATCCTTCTACAATTTTGTTCCAAGCAGAACAGATGCAATTTTATTTTCTTGAGGTGCATCATTTAACTTCCCTCACACCTTAGTTATTACTTTTTATGATAATTTACGTTCCTATGTGAAAACTTTGCTTTTAAGGGGCAACTCAAAATGTTGCAAGTGCTGCTTCTTCCTCATGAATGTATTGAAGAAAGGGATTCTAGATATACTCATGATAGCTTATTTATATAAAAAAATTAAAGCTTGATTTTTTAGTTATGTATTTATAAGTTAATTAGCAAAGTTTTTTTTAAAGTTGAATGTAATATTTGTTGTTTAAAATTCTATGACATCATTTGTTAAAACACCCTTAGGTAGCTACAAGTACAACATACTTTTAATGAATAATTTTTTTCATTAATATGTCTAGGTCCTCGGGAACCAGCATAATTCATAAGTCAATATTATAAAGATGGTGTCAATGATATATATTGTGCTATAATTTATAGAAATTCTAAATGTTATACTGATTTGAAAACTCTTGGCACTGGTTTTGTGAGAATTTTGTTTTACATTGTCAGGTTAGCTTTCTTAATATAATAGTCTCATGAGTTTTCTTTGGGAGATTTTCGTATGCTTCAGGTTTAAAATTAAATAAAACCTTGTTAGCTTGTTAACTTTCAAGTAAAAATGGTCATTAATTGACCCCTGTCTGATCTTAGCCAAACTGATCTGTACCAGACTGGTCCAATATGTACTCCTTAAGTTCTTTAGGCATGTAGATAGAATTAAAATATTTCGAAATGACTCAATTATTCTTGTCAGTAGCTAAATCATTTTGTCTTGATAGTTTTTTTTATCATATTACCCTTTTAATGTTAAGTCACTTTACAGGAGGACCTACGGGTGAAGTACGCTCATGATTAGATCTATATGTACAATACAGGACAAGCAAAGGTTAAGCATTTTGGATGTTAACTATGGTGGAAGCATAAGTCTGTTATTCAACATTTATATATTAATTAATTATCATTATTTTTTTTCAAATGTTTTTCATATTTATTTTGGAAGTTAAATAACAGATAGCTAGATAAATTGCTTGCATTATTCAAGATTATGGGAGGGCACGGGAGAGGCTCTTGGATCAATGGGGTGTTGTGGATGTGAATGATTGTTGCAGCCGTGCTAAGTTCTTGATACATAATTCAATTCTGAAAAAAAAATCGATAATTTCATGATTATGTGAAAATTTTGATGTAAAATATAAAATTTGGTCATATTTCTCTTTGAGGTTGAGCATGATAAGGTTAATGGAGAAATGATTTGCATCTCTGATAAGTCATCTGATGGACCACCCCAAAGCAAAAGATGTCAACTGCCTCAAGTTTTCTTGCCTACATGATAAAAATGCTTTATTGAACAATTCACGTTTGATGTCGTAAAGGCAACGAACTATTGGTCGTCATCAGCAAACAATTTTTTTTTGTTACATATCATAGCACCACTTTTTTATCCCTAAATTGATGCTTTAATTGTGTATTTTATAGAGTTACAAGTGGATGTCATCGATAAATGGCCCTGCAAGCCTGGAAGCATCCCTAAAACTCTTTGTTTTCACCTTTTTATTAAAAAAAATAAAAGAAATATATTTTTTAGGCTAATCTTTAGCAATAATTTTTATCAATAAATTATAAAAGAAATATATTTTTTTAATCTTTAGCAATAATTTTTATCAATAAACTGTTACTAAAGATATTTTTTAATATTTAGTAGTGATTTTTATCAAATAACCGTTACTAAAATGTATTTTATTTAAAAAATATTTTTTCAATTTTTACTATTTATCAAAAATAGTTCCTAATTATTTAAAAAAATACATAATCTACTATTTTAAATATTGTTTTAATAACAGTGAATATATAAAGTACAATATAAAAAAATCTATAGAATTTATATACAAAAATCTAAGAAAAAATTCGGAAATTTTCTAAAAAATAAAATTTATATTTATTCAATAATATAAAATTTTATAAAATTTCTAAAAAAATCTGAAAAAAATACAAAAAAAAAGCAGATCTGAAATTTTCAAATGTATTTTTTAACCTTATAGACCTCAAGCAGAGTATTCTGTTAAAAGTTAAATCTGTTTGAAAGTGAGGTGTTTGAATTTCTCCATTTTTTTCTTTCTCTGTCTCTCTGCCCTAAACAATTTTGAAAATGAAGAACAAGAAAAATATGAATCTGAAGGAAGGAAATTATATATTGGGAGGTCCATTCGATTGGGAATGTCGAATTGAGTAGAGAATGAATGATTGAATCTGATAATAGTTCAAAATCCGTGGGTGAATTCATGGGTGTTATTTTTCTGTAATTCTATTAATTGAGATATTTAGTAATGATTTTTAAGTAAAAAATTATTACTAAATATGACCTTTAATAATGATTTTTATAAAAAAATCATTATTAAATGATTTTACTATTTATTTTTGTTAGAAACCTTTAGTAACAGTTTTTTTAATAATAATCATTACTAAAGCTTTCGTAAAAACCATTATTAAAGGGTTTTAGTTTTTTTTTTTTTTTTTGTCTGACAATCTCAAAACCTTTTAGTAATGATTTTTATTAAAAAAAACCATTACTAAAGTTTTCTATAACTTTTTGATACTTCCTTTCTACTCTTTATTATCGGTTTTTCATTTAGAACTGTTATAGAAAACTTCAAAAATATCACTAACTAACTTCATTAACGGTTTTCATCATAAATCGTTGTTAAACGAGTGTTACTAAAATTCATTTTTCATAGTAGTGATATTCTCTCCTCTATCTTGTTTCTCGACTACTCAATTTCTTTCTCCTTCTTTCGAAAATCTTCTTCTTTCCTCTCAAATTATCTCGTTCTCTTCTGTCTGCACTTATTCTCTCTTATTTTTTAGTTCAAAAGATTAAATTTGAATCTTCTTGTCAATGTATGCTCAAATCCCATTGTGAAAGAGAATAGATATAATTGTTATTATTGACAAGTAAATGTAGTTAAATTTTTAAGTGTTATTAGTTAAAAGAGAACAAATATATAATACATATTGATTTTTTTTTGGGCAGTATTAACATTTTTTGATAATAATGTAGAAAATATTAAGTGTCGCCCAGTTCATTATCATTATTTACATTATTAGTTATATATTTGGTATTAGGTATTAATACTTACAATATAAAATCGGAATTTCAAATGATTAGGATGTCCATTTATGAGAACGTAATCCTTATCCCGGATTCAATTTGTGAATACGTTCTTTAACAAATATTAATACTCTCTGTAGTGACTATTAACACTGTGGTACTATGTATTGATACTTGTCGGAAATTCAAATAAATTGTACATAAAGTTCGCATGAACGGTGTGATCACAAGTCAAAATAAACTGTCCTTGGGATGAAGTGGAGATATAACCAGGAAACAACTATCTCATTTAGGGATGTCAATTATTGATCCGACCTGATGGGTTAATCTGATCCGATCTAATCCGACATAATCTGAAAATAAATGAATTTATATGAATTTAATTTTTTTGATCCGAATCGGGTTGGATTCAGGTCAACCCGAACCCGATTAATTATATTTTTTGAAGTTATTTTATGATTTAGTACTAATTAAAATTTAAATATATACTAATTATACATTAATTAAGATTAATTATAAATTAATTAATATTTTATTGCTTAAAATTATATAAAAATGTTTAATTATTTTACACGGGTCGGATCGGGTCGACCCGTGACCCGTCAGATCAAATATGGGTCAAGATTTTTTGACCCGAATTTAATCATATCGGATCAAAAAAATAATAAAATAATATGACCCGACCCGACCCGACCCATTGACAACTCTATTCTCATCCCTTATATGATTGCATACTACAGTACTACTTTAACAAAAATATTAGAAGATATATTTGTTTTTTTATTCTTTATGACGTGGATTGTGACCCATAACAGTTGGCCGATTTCAAATCACTAAAAAATCTCATAATTGTAGCCAAATTATTATCTTAAAGGTTATATACATCAAATAAAATTTTCTTAATGTTGACAATTAATTGATGACGAATTGGTGGACATGCTGCTCTTATGAAACAATATTCACTGTACCTCGATTGAGTGGCTTGATGTCTATAAAAATGTTCAAATGTATGTATAACAATTTTAAAATTCAAGATTCTGTAATAATAATTGATATTATTTGTAACTTAGAGTATGTCCAATGAGAGTTTCTAATGAGTTGTTAAATCCTAAGTGTCAGTTGTTATTTGAATTTTTGGGTTGGATGAGGGTTTTTAATTTAGAAACTATAGAGGAAAGTTGCTAAAATAGAAACTCATTTCTAAACGTCACGTCATTTAGTAACTCACTTGATTCAGTAATGGAAAATAAATTTCTAAAACAAAAGTAGCAATGAAAAAGAATTTGATGTTGTCAATTTGGCACTAGAACTATGAAAATGCCATTAAATAATTTGTCTTTTTATTTCTGTGATGGAGTATGCTCTGTAAAATTTCTAATCAATTATTAAATGAATGATGTGGCAGTTATTAGCAACTCTAAACGATTTGTACTTTGGAGATGCTCTTAAAACATATATTAAATCACTTTTTTTTTTCAATTATTTAGTTGTCATTATAATTAAGTTGACAACTTATTATTTGGTGAAATTGTTGAGTGACGCAATTTAAATTCACAAATCATCTGTTGGGTTTTGACAATTTATTATAAATGAAAGACAATTCTTTTCTCACGCAAGAAATATAGAGAAAGCAGCAACAATTTCAAAATTCTAATTAGTATATTGAGTATACTTGATATTCATCATTATTATTTTTATAACGTAAACGCGTAGAATTTTATTTTATATAACCATTATGAATGTACCCAGTATCATTTTTGAGAAAAGTAATGCTCCTATTTTTCTTCAATCCCAATCGTCTGATGTACTGAATGGCTTAAGACTGCATTGGTCAAGTACCAATATTTTCCCCGGTTTCAATTCTCCATCCAGTGTGCTTCCTTTGCATTTTGAGAGAAATCAAAGATAGCAGCATTTCATTTTCACAGAACAAATTGCTATACTCGAACAACGAGATATATTAATTTTTCAATATATCAGATCTTACTCAATTGAAGTTGCTTGACTTAAAGCAGGTGATCACCATAATTAAATTGTGATTCTTAGAGAAACCAATTGCATCTTTATTTCCAGTTGCAGTCTTTTGGATCACAACCTCAATCAATAAAAACATTCATCATTAGAGCATCGTAACGAATTGGAAAATTTCAAGCTTGATGCAATAACTCCGTCCCTCATTTCATCTGCAATAAAAGCTGTGCAAAGTATAAAGCACCATGATAGAAGAGTTGAGACAAGTTTTGAGGGGGGCATTAGAATAGTTTTTGCAATTAAAAATGAACTCTCTTCAGAAGAGCAAGGATACGAACAAGGGCTAGAGAAGTAAATGTAATAAATCATAGCCGTTCAACAGATCCTACGATTGATATTTCATATTGAGGAAAATTAGGGTTGTACTTTTCCATCAGAATTCAGAAGTCATGTCTATTATGAACTTTTGTATCTCAAATTTCTTTCAACGTCTACTAGCAAAAACTAATATAACTGAAAAACAAAGTAGTATATTTTAATCTCAAATATAATGTCTTGGAGCACTTGAACGTTTACATTTATTCGAAGTCCAAAACAAGTTGTGCGTTCTCCTTTTGAGCGTATATGAAAACTAAGATCAGCCCCTTCATTGGTATCCAGTAATGAAAACGACACATTGATAATAAATATAAAAATCACATGAACCATTACACTCAACCATAATATTGTATTAGTATCCCAAAACTAGGTAACCCCACAAATGATCTTCCCATAAAATCCTAGCGAACTTCCCGAAAAGAAAATTCCAAAAATAGTCTCTCACTTTATAAAATGAGAGGAATCCTCATAACGAGCTAATGTTAACGGAAGCCCCAATGAAGTACAAAAAATCATAACAAATAAGAGGGGTTGGATAAAGATATTTCTAATGAGCAACAAAACTTCTATAACACTATAAAGAATTCATTGTTTGAGGGGACTGGAGATCTCGGTCCCACCATCTGATGAGGTGACATTGGATGAAGTGCTGCTGGATGATGGGCTCATGGCATTATGTACACCATTTCCATAGCTCTTTGAGTCCATACCTGGGCCCCGCTGCTGCTGATCTGGCTGGTTGGGTCTTTGACCCTCATCAGCTAACTTCTTTAGTATATTCATTACTGTAGGTACGAATTTAGTCGACAATGAAATCATACCAGCCAACTGCATCAGATGAATTTGAATAATAAATAAAATAAGATCAGACGATAAATTATGAAGCAGCCATACCAAAATCACAGAACTAATAAACAGAAAGATGTAAAAATTTAAATAACTCACAAATCCATGACGGAAGTCACCCATTACATCAAGTTGCACCCACATTGCTTTTCCAACAAGATATACGACAAATATTAAAGCCAACCATAACGGGTTCCTGGAAGAGATTATTCAAAGTCAGAAAAAGCAACTTCACCCAGACTCATTTTAGTATCTCAACCATGTCACCATTCATTATTTACTTTATTTAAAATTAAATTAATCTCAGCTTACCTTAGCAGTACCATAAACTCGTTGAAGCCCAGAATGAGCATTGCACCAATGGCCCAAGGAGGTGGCAGCCAATTGTTATTTTTCTTATGTGCTTCCTGAAATTATTACAATGTAAATGTTTAGGAAGTGTCATGTGTACTCCTGCATAGGCAAGATATCACATCTCGTGATTCCACTAACCCCACCCCACACCCCCACCCAAAAAAAAAAGAAAGAAAAGAAAATTTCTGTTAAAAGGTTCTACCACAGTACTCACGAAATAAACCCACCTCGCCTTAGTAACTAGTTACTACAATAATATAGAGATTCAGATACTCTCTGAACTCATCTGAATCAAAAGAACAATATAACAGTGCAAGATTTAATATACCTGAGCAGAAATCGCTTGAGTGACAGTAAACTCAGTCTCGGACTTGAATTGTCTCCACACATTTTTGCACTGGACCGGTGTTATCAATGTTTTTTCATTTGGTATCTGATTAATCATACAATCGAAGTTAAGTGAGTGGATCAATTTGGAAACTTGCATTAATATCTAAACAATGATGAAAATATAAATCACCGTTTCCCAAGTGCTGGAAGCAAGAGGATCAAGAGAATCAAGTCCCCTATCCTTAATGGCACCTGCCTTAGAGGTCTCGACTAAAGCAAGCGAGAGTGTGTTTTCTATGTCATCTCTCTCTTCATCCAACCGAACTGCCGCTAGAGTGGAAAGCAATTTCATTGACTAACAAGTAGGAAATGAGAATTAAAAACTAGGCATTAGCTGATAGTTAAACATACAGCCCTTTCTAGACATATATTAGATGAAAAATAATTAGAACAGACATTTTAAACATTCAACATTACCGCAGATCGAGCGGTCTTAGTAATAGCTTTAATATCTTCCTTCCCCGTCCATACCCTTGGCATCGAGTCATTATCACGGCTAAATAATGTAGAGAACCTAGAAAAAAAACAATGTCCTGAATTTATCGCAAGCCTTAGACAGCAAGCTGCAACCAAAAGCACAGAACTGATTATTCTGGTAGTGTCAAACCAAGTTTTTTCCTAAATCATAAATAATGTTCTTTCCATAATTACCAGTAAAAAATATGTAAGTCATCAGGAAGGCGAAAGAGTCGAGTACCTATCTTTCATGCGAATCAATACCCGGCTGGCTTCTTCCCGAGCCTTGTTCTCAACAACATTTCTAGCATACTTCTCTAACTTTGAGAGCAACTCATCCACTGTCATTTGATCAAGTTCAAAATCTGCAAGGTCTGATTCAAGCCCAGAAACCGCAACTTTTGTCTCTTTGTTGAGTAATTTTCTAATAGCTGGCCAGGTATCATCTCCAGCTGTCTCTAAAAGGGCTTCCACTGGCTCCCTCAATGCTTTATTCAGCTTGTTCTAAAATGTTTTCAAGAAAGCAATTATAAGGTAAGATAATTACAATAGAATACTAAAGAAACAGAAATAATTAGGGTTTCACCATACTATATTTATATACCTCATATTTCTCAGTGAGTTCAGATAATTTGGTGGCACGGACAGACAACATTTCAGCCTCAATATCACGTTTAAGCTTATCACGAACTTTTGAGGGATCCCAATTTGCTTGTTTAACGGTGGCATCTGAAATAAGAGAAATATATCATAAGTAAAAGAGGCTGATCAGGATATTGCAATTGCATAGTAATCAAATGGTATGGAAAACATCAACCACTTATTTGTTTAATTGTTTAGTGGCACAAAGGATCTGCTTATGGCTTTCTGGTATCGACAAATCCACCTTTCAGTTTAAGTGTTTCAGAAATTTAAATACAATTCAAACATTCTGGTAATGCTAGAACTTGTAGTGAGACGATTCTTATGCAGTTTGGTGGCTTCAGTCAGATAGAACGCTGTACGCTTTCAATCAAGCAAATCAATCTGCACTACTTCTACCATGAAAATCATGAAATTTTACGAGTGTACATCTACCATGAAAATTAATAGGATCAACGGTTTGGATCTGATATTTGAGTGTCAAATTTTGAAATACAAATTAAAACGTGAGTTTGTAGCATCTTGTGGCACACAATACTCATGGCATTGGAACCCTCCTCTTTCTTTTGTCTCCTCTTAATTAAAAGGATTAGGGGAAAACATAAAGAAAGAAAACTGATGCACCAATGTTGTGTTTGTTACTTTTATTAAGAAAACTTCTTAATAAAGCTGATCAGTCAGGGTGCTCCCTCTGATACTGTTGCTTTTTTTTTAATTTTAGTTGTGGTCATGAGAGTAGGATGCTCAATCGGCCATTATCAGTCGAATGCTACAATCTGAGAACAGTAATACAGCTATCATGCTACCGTTGAGAATTTAATTCAGATAATATAGACTGCTGAAACCGACTTGACAAGCTTCACGGGTTTTTTGGAGAGGTTTGCTAGTTTGATATCTGGGCCCCTGTATTGCTTGATCTATTTGTGGGGTAAAACACAGGTGTTTTCAGTAAGGTGAAAACAGGTGATAAACAATGCACCACTTTTTACTTTGAAAGCTATTAAGTTGGTGAAAGAAACATACATACCTTCACATCCTTTGTCAAACTTAGCTAAGAATGCCTCGGTGCACTCACGAGATGCAACAGCAAAGCCATCACCTCTTGCCAATGCCTTCTCAAAGGCATCTTTGAAAGCGTCTAGAGTCTTAGTGCGCAGATGCCCTAACATTGCTTGATAAGCAGGGTTTACCAGCTGAATCCAAAAATAATAAAGAAATAATTATGCTGATAATAACTGAAATTAAAACAATCAGAGAATACATGAGATGATTTTCCAACAACAGCACTTCTCTCAATCTACAGTTGAAATAAATTGCCAAATGTAGATTTGGAAATACTCATGTGGTATTTTTCTAAAGCTGAAAAATAACAAAAGCAAAAAAAGAGGCATTGCCTGCAAAAGTTTCGACTCAAGTTGCTCTCGTTTTGAAGTTCTAACACTTTCATCAAAAAAGAATGCCTCTGCATCATAGCTGCAATGTTCATATAACAATAAATGAATAAATCATATACAAAAATAATAATTAAACATGTAGTAAACAAACAAACGGATAACAGAGTGAGGGATGACAATAAAAAAAAGTAGTGAATGGGAAGATCAAGCTCAAAAATTAAAACATTTCAAGGAAGTTAATGAAGATAAATTCACAAACTTACTCAGACAAGCATTTCTCCAAAATAAAACTGAGTCTCTTCCCCAAACCAGGTACTATATCATGCTGAACAGCCTCGTCAAGTTCAATCCAATCCTTTAACATGATAACAAAAGAAAAACTATAATTAAGCATCAATCCTAACAATGCATCTTATTCTTTAATGTATGTAAACTAAGACAGGTTCAGACACGTGATTACCTCATTAGCAGTCACATTAGCAAGCTTCTCATTGGCTATCTCTTCACAACGGACAGTGGCTACCATAACCTACCAAAACAGAACAACTTGAATACCTCTTAAGTTGAAGTTGTGAAAAAGCACCAAAAAAAGGCCACAAATACCTTATGTGCAGGGAGATCAAGGTCTTTATTTTCTTTTATAACTCTCCAAATTTGTTGGGCACTGAATGAAAAACCAGATGCAGGGACCACACCACGTCGGTCCCCTGCAAGACCACCGGGTGCGATTGAATGATTGAATCTTTGTCTCAAATTTCCAACCTTCAAATTTGACAGGAAAGAATCAATATTGTATGTTCAAAGATTTTAAAGAGAAAAGAAAAGAAAACACTTAAGATTAACTTTTTAATTTCAATATCTTGACCAAGCACTTTCAATCATGAACTTAACTAACCAGTGAACTAAGAAGAAGAAAGATAAGTAGAAACAAAACTGACAAATGATTTGTTAAGCCTTGCAAAGTTAGTGAAATGAACTATTTATAGACCCAAACATTTTGATACTGAGACAAGTGACTGGTGAGTCAAACTCACCTGCTCTAGGAATTGTTCTTCTTTTTCTTCATAACTTGACAAAGCTGTAACTTCCACCTGTATAGAGAATTAATAAAACTGCTATCATAAAAGTTAAAAGTGAAAGGGGGAAAGGAGAAGCAACTTATGCTGGTTGATTTACATTAAAGAATTCACTCAATGGGGTTTCCTTGTGAGCTTGTGGCTTTGGAACACCATCCCATATCTGCAATAATACAAGAATTCAACAATAAGAATAGAAAATTTTGAAAGAAAAAAAAAAGATGAAATTCAAATATAACAAAAAATGCACAAGACCCTCATACCTTCTGAATATCTTCCCTCAGGATAGGTTCCAGATTCTCCAGAGGTGTCTATTCAAAAAAAAAAAGTTTAGGGTAATCAAAAGTTAAACATGTGTCCAAAGATACAAATGGTGCAGATATATAGAGAAGTGTACTCTGGTTTTGTCACGTATGACAAACAATAGTGTCGTCTTGCGGGGGCTAAATAATCGCATCATAACCTGAGCACCAGAGTAATACCAAGCTTTAACAATTTGTCAAAAAAAGGGGAAAATAACAATAAGAAGCCAACAACAAGATAAACCTGAAAAACTGTCTTCAGAAGAGGCTTATTTGCAGCTTGCTCTCGACCAATATCATGACACCACCTAAGAGAATAAATAGTTCTTGCAACTTGAGGTGAAAAAGGTAAACTTATGTAGGAAAAGCATTTGTTAAGAATTTAACATGGTCTATGCAACATAAGTGATGAAGGAATTCACTTACATGTTAATAAGCACAATATCGGAGACAGCTAAAGCAAAAAGAGCACTCTGTTTCTCAAATGCTGTATCATCCTGGACACAACAAAACACCGCTTTGCTTGAAAACATTTCCAAAGGCAAAGAAAATAGTTGTTAAGATAAGTGAAAATCACAAAAAAGGATACTAAAAGAAATGAGTTACCTCTCCCCGTTCCCTTCCATCACTACCCTCTAAATCCATTACAATGGTCAAAGGTTCAATGTTTACTCCTCTAGCCATCCAGATTCCCTTCGTAGTTTGAGACCTGAAAGTTTTCACCATATAAGAAAAGAGATAAAGAAATTCGATGATTCAGACTCCCACTTTTTTTATCTTATTTGCCTGTTGTCCTGTTCACAGTAAATCAAAATTCAAAAAGTACATTGCATTGTGCAAAGTTCTAGAAATAACATGCCTTCCTTTAAAAGCATCCATCTCTCTGAAGTTTGTCTTGAAAAGATGATTCAAAAGTGTGCTCTTGCCTGTCAAACACCATACATTTAAGAAAAATAAACTCATGAGCCTTTCGAGAACCAAAGTACCTCATAGTACAAATAAAGCAAGTGAACAGTACAATTCCACTTCGAATATCACCATGCAATTTGCATGCCGCCAGTCTCCTTGATATACCAGGAAAGTAATTTAAAACAATGACAGCTTGCAAAAATCATAGGAATATGAGAATTTAAAGGATAAAAGAAGTGTTTTTCATTCTTTTTAGACTGTATATCATATATTTTCGAGAAAACTTGTTACAAGGGTCTGTAACAAGTGCTTTGTTAGAAGGGTCTATAACTCATGCTTTACAAAGTGGTTCAAGTAGTGATCCCCTAGAATTGTTAGTCCTCAACATGGCTACTGAAGCATATATGAATTTTAACTCTTATCACACAATGAGGTGATAAACAAAAGGGATAGGACCTTTTGACAATACTTAAACTATCTAAATGAATTTAAAACTACCACACAAGCTTAAGTCATATAAGGCACGGAGAAACTTATCAATTTCTTCAATTTCAGTACCCATCGGCTTGTGTATCAGAAGTCGTTAAAAATACAGCATTGCAAAATTTAAGTTATTGAACTGCCATTAACTTTTAATATAAACATTGTCAACAGAGTTTAACCATTAACTGAAGAAAAGAAAAAAAAAAAAAAGCTTTGTAAAAACAGGAAAAAAAAAGTGATGAATCTTCATTGTCAGCACCCACATTGGGATCAATATAGCACAACAACAAAAAAATGTTACAGAAAAAGTACTAAAGATAACATACCACTGCTTTGTGGGCCCATAATTGAGACAACTGCATACGAAAGACCGCATTCAGCCAGCTTAACAGTCTTCAAAAAACTCTCAACACCGGCAACATTAAATCCACCATCTCCATCTATTAATTGCACGGAGCAGCACTCTTCTGCCATGACTCTAAAACCAGATCAGCTCAATCTGTCCATAAATTCATGTTCTATTTAGCTTCCTGAATTCTTGACTTTGATAAGAAACCACATCTTTGTATGAGAAGCTCAATTAGTATGCTTATCAAATTCCATACAAAGGTAGTAATGACCAACAAAATGAAGCATCTTGATCCATGAGCACATTTTCAATATAGCAAAATGATAGATTAGAATCAGCACAGGCCTCACACTAGCCACTTAGGGATGATAGATTAGAATCTATAGACAACTATAGAATAGATATTTCTGCGTGAAACTGTGACTGTATAATTATAAGCTTTTCATCTTTCATTCTGGGTCTTATCCAAACTATCTGTATCTGTAACCCTTCTTCTTTTTAATTAATGAAATCAATATAGTAGGCCTTTCACCTGCTACTTCATATATATATATATATATATATATATATATATATAATTAGGCTATGGTGCTTTACAAAGCACAAAAGCGTTGTGTGTTTTGCGCTCTATTTTTAATTTTAAGTAAGAAATGATTGATCCAAACCGCTCAATCTAATCTCCATATCAAAATCTATTAGTAAACCAAATTTTATATTTTTTAGAATTTATTTGCTATTTTTTTGGATAGGGGAAAAACCGTCATTTTTGGATGAATCAGAATTCTCAGATCAAGTCATTTTCTCTTCATCAGAAAAAAAAAATAGCAAAAAAATTCTAAAAAATATAAAATTTGGTTTACTAATAGATTTTTATATGAAGATTAAATTGAACGGTTTGGATCGATTATTTCTGACTTGAAATTAAAAATAGAGCGCAAAGCACACAACGCCTCTCCTCTGTACTTTGCAAAGCACCATAGTCGGACTATATATATATATAGCAAAATGATGCCCCAAAGCTCAAAATGCTAAAATATATTGGTTTCAAATTATATGTTTGTAAAAACCATATGAATGACAAGCTCGAACCTAATACAGATTGAATTAACAACCTAGGATCCACCAATTATAAATTCAAAAGACATAATTAACAAACGTAGCATATTTTGATATGATTTAGCTCGAGAAAGTACAAATCAAACTATTTTTGCCTACCAGTAAGCTGACTGAAAACGTTGAATCAAATCAATCCCAAACAAATAAAAGAAATATCTTCATCAATAAGTTGAGTCAGATTTCAAACTCAAAAATGACTTCAATAACAACAGTTTGCTCTTCTAAACAACAAACAAAGGAAACAATAGGGTACTCAATTTCCAAAGATCACGACAGACGGATCTCAGCCAATCATTCCAGATCGAATCAAGACTACAAGAAATCGATAAAGAGATGAGGAGCTTACGAGTGATGGAGAGAAGCGCAATGATTCGGGGCGGAGTCGATCGCCGGAGGAACCGAGAATGGGGAGAGAGAGATTGAGGGATGTGTATGAGAGACCGACAAAGCCCGATCCAGCACTTTTTAAAAATACGACTAAAAATACTCTCTTTTTTTCTCTTATACTCAACTCGATGCGTCAAGCCAACAGTACAGCACAATTTTTTTCTTTTCAATTTAATTTTTAAAATTTCTGAGAGACTGAGGCCTTCTTTAAAGGAAGGATCCTGGTAATGGGTTATTTTGATAAATTTGACAATAAATTTTTAAATAAATATAAAAAAATTAAAATAAAAAATTTTAATATATAAAAGAGCATGTTTATAAATATTTTTAATTTTTTATAATTTGTTTTAAAATTGATTGTTAAAGTTATTAAAATAATCATTGTCAAAGCGATTCCTTCCCTTCTTTAAATCATTGTCTTTACCGAACGAAAGTCTCTCCGTTGCAAAATAAAAGGATGTAGTGGGGCCCATGTGACAGTGACTAATCCCACCGACCTGGGGCCCTGGGCTGGGTCCAGAAACCGCCCACCTAATTTTTTAAAACACGCGTTGCATAAGTAATACTTGATCCACCTGTGTTAATACTTAACAGTTAACAGCAGTTATATCTAGGATTGCATAAAATAATTTGTGGCTCAGCTCAAACTCGATTTGAACTCGAGTTAATCTGATTCGAGTTATTCTGTTCGATCATTAAATGAACCGAGTTTGAGTTGGGATCGGCTCGGCTCGTGGTTTGACTTGATTCAAATAATAATAGTTTATATATTTTTTCTCTCAAATTCTAATATGATAATTCATCTCTCATTATCTCTCATCATCTCACCATATCAGGAATTTAGGATATTTCTTACTCACTAGTGACTCGACTCATATATCTGATTCGATAGTTTTTTGCTAGTTCATCTGTTCAAATTAGTGCAACAAAGATGTCATTAAAAATATAATTTGTTCATATACTAATTTTGTATTAACTCATATACTAGTATTGTAGATGTACCAACTTTATAATTTATAGATGTATTAAATCTAAATGTCTAAGTCCAATCAAAACGTTTCATGAGCTCGACTCGACTCGACTCAAATTTTCATGAGCGGACTCGCTCGAACTCGACTCGTTTGCAGCCTAATTATATCTCCAATGATTATCAAGTAATGATTACAAAAAATCCAATTGAAAAACAACAGTGGGTTGTGGTTGAACTATTGAAGGATGGGTAATTGCGTATTTGTGCTTCAAATCCAACTTTTTTTATTATTCTTTTGTGCAACTTTAAAGAGTGCGTAGTCCAAAAATAGTAGCATAATCAGAAATTCAATGTAAGGAGTGTCCTAACTAATATCTTATATATATCAATCTTACTCTCGAAGTTGGTAAGAATAAACTGTGTGCGAAGCACGAAGCAATTAGTTTCTAAGATACATGATCAAATGATAAAAAGATACTTAATGTACGATTATCATAATGTTTTATTTTTCTAAAAGTAATTTTTTAACAAAATAAATATTAGATTAAAGATCAAATATATACCTAAATAAGAAACACTTAATCGATGAATCATTCTTCATATCTTGAAACCAAAATAAAACATAAAAAAATAACTTGCATTGATAGAATTCAATTATCAATTTTATAATGAATCCATATATCATAATCATAATGATTTAAAATTTTTAAATAGAAAATATATCATTAATGTCTAATTTGAGAAAGTTACAACTTTCGAGTCTTCATATTTTGAAAACGCTGCAAAATCCTTTCATCATCAATAGTGGCAAAAATCTCTCGCTCAATGTAACAAACCATGTTATCGTTCATCCATTCATCACCCATCTAGAATTTAAAATTTAGAGAAGGAGCAAAGAATTTAACACAAAGCACTTAATCCCAAATCAATGATAATAATAATGATTATAGCACGCCTTGACTTACCTCTTGCTGGTATTTTATCATCCATATTAGGCACTAGAATTTTCATATTCATACAAAAGCTCTTTATTTCTTCCAATAGTTCATCATATTCATCGTCTCTTAAGTGTTGCACATTTTACTTTGCAACAACAATCAAACTAACTGCACGAACGATGTTCTGATCTTTCATTTGCAGTGCATGTGATAACTCATTAGTACAACCCAAAATTTATAGCATTAGATGCATTATAAATGCAAATTCAAAACTCTCCATTTTCTCTATTAAACCCGCAGCTGTGGTTTTTTGTGTTGAATTAGTTGCATAATCACTCACATTCTTCAACACTTTCAATACCGAGTCCCACATTGTATAGAGGCGAACCAATGTTGTGTGATGTGAACCTCATCGGGTATCACCTGGTCTTACAAGACTAGTTTCTTGATGTTTTTCTCTTACGGGGAAAATATCACCACTCTCTAGTTTCATTACAATCATGTCATGGTAATCTTGAAGTAATTGATCTTTTCTTTTGCAAGATGCACCTATAGTATTGACAATTAAAGTGGTATAATTAAAGAAATCGGCTACAGATGAACTACATTTTACAACAGCAACTACCACTAACTTTAACTGATGAGCAAAACAATGGATATAAAAGGCATGAGGATTTTCATCCAAAATCAGTCCTTGCAGCCCATTGAATTCTCCTCTCATGTTTGAAGCACCATCATATCCTTGTCCTCGTAGTCTAGAGATAGATAAATTATGCCGAGCAAACAAAGCCTCAAATATTATTTTTAATGAAGATACCGTAGTGTCAGAAACATGTTCAATGCCAAAAATCTCTCAATCACATGCCCCGTATTGTTTACAAACCTACATAGCAACAAACCAACAATAATAAAGTTAAGAGTTAAGAATATTATTTTAGTAATGACTAATTGAATTTAAAAGTATTAGTTATTAACCTCAAAATCACAGCTCATTTGCTCCTTTACTGTTGCATCACGAGACTCATCAACAAGTACAACAAACAACTTATCTCCAAGCTCATTAATAATGGCAAGTGAGGTCTCTTCTGCACAAGCTTTCACCATCTCTTTTTGTATACTCGGGGAAGTCATCTGATTATTCCCAGGAGTATTTTCATAAAGTACTTTAGCAACTTTAGGTTTTCTTTCTTTATACCAGTTTAGTAACTCCAAAAAGTTTCCTCTATTGCTAGAACTAGGAGTCTCATCATGTCCACGAAAAGTAAGAGCTTGCAATAGGAGAAATCTTATAATATGTAAAATCGAAATGAGGTGTACTCTGTATGCAATCTTAGTTTCCTTGCTATGTGTAGATAACACGTATGATACATTTTGTCTTTGATTTTTGAAATCTTGACAAACTCGTCTTGCATAGTTATGGCAAGAGTTTACTCCACCTACATAATCATTAAAAGCTTCCAATTCTTTCCTCCAATTGTTAAATTCTTCTTGTGTGAAGACTTCATATCCAAAATTTTCACCTCTCACTTGTTGCTTAAAAAAGATAACAATAAAAACAATAAGATGAATCATTCTCTACACTATATTCTAACCAATCAATTTTTTTAAATCATGATTCTTGATAACTCCTAAAATGATCTCCTTGTTGTTTGCGAGGAAAATTATGACCAATTGGTTGAGTTGGACCATTCAACAAGTATACTCTTCTAATTTCATCTCTAATTTCTTTGTCATAATCGTCAATTGGCTTGCAAAGCCCAGAGTCAGCAATTACTTCACTTGGACTCAACTCGACGCGTGCTTTCTTTTGTGCAAGCACTCCCCTAACAGATGGTAAATGCGAACTCCTTTCATTTTCATTATCTTTTGACTTAGGTTTGTAATACTTCTCCATACCTATCAAAATTGAAAAAAAAAATTACAAAAAAGGTGATAGGTGCTGATGCAATCTCTTGCCGAAAGGTTTAAGCAAGCCCATTTTCTACTAATTTGTACCAAACCCGCCGCCCCTACGAAAGAACCATTTTATTATTTCCTGCTCGGCTGAATTATTCCTCGTTTTTTTCTTTACACTTTGTGATTTTTAATTTCTAATGTTGTAAAATGTATTTGACACATTGTAAAGTTTTTGATGTTTCATTTAATGAAACAGATCGACGTGCCAAATCTGCTTTTGGAAAGAATTTTTTATTATAAGAATGACGAGAACTAAGCTGGAATAAAAGCAAATCTAATAAAAATATTGCAATTTGGCGATGGAAAAGACTAATTAATTGTTTAAATTAGTTGCATGATTTATTTTGACCTCCCAAGAGCATTTTCAACATAAATAGAATAATATTACATTCGCATGGTCTATTATTCCATAGAGATATTAAGATCGTGTACTCGTGGGGGTACCATTTGCATCTATATTAAACTCCTAACATTAAATAATTGTCCAGGGTCTGTTACAGGTCTTTATTTCCACATCTATTGTGTTCATCTAAACACAGACATGAACTCGATTGTAAATAGCGCATCAGGTTTTTACGTGAGATCGCCTAAAGGGTATTTAACCCTAAAAAAAAGAACTCGGAAGGGATGGAACTTTTACAATGAGACAAAAGTCTGAAATCGCAATTGTACGTTGCTTTCAGATCCATATCACAAACACGTGATCCAGGAAAGAAAACAAAAAAGTTAAAACTTAGATCAGCATCTGCTAACAGTGAAAAGTTTTTCGGTGGAGATTTATATTAATGCATTACCATCGCTTAATTTTATATGAACAACCTTTCAAACTGGAACGGACCAATATGGGCCAGTCTTCAGACCCCACAAACAAAGTCAACACAATACTGTTGTAACGTTGTGCATTTATAAATATATTGTGGAAAAGAGAACCTACAAAAAGTTCTCAGTGAAATTTTAAGTCAATGACAACCACATAGGCTTTATAAAAAAAGTCATCTTTGCTAACTATCATAAGTTAAAATACAACACAAAAAGAAAAAGTTGGCAAAATGGTGCTGCAGTTTGATAATTAATTAATTATTATTCCTTACAACTCAGTTTTTACACCTCTTTTTCCGTTTTCAAAAGTGAAGCACTACTCCTAAAACCCGGCTAAATACCTGAACTGCCTTCTAGACATATATTTTGTTAGCTTTTGCAATTTCCTCTCGAGCTAGCGAGACCATATACAGCTTGTTACAATCCCAACTACAACAAGAAAGACCAAAAGAACAAAAAAAAAATCTTTTTTTTTCTTTTTTAATCAGAGTGAACCAAAATATGGCCTGATGGACTCGCTAGTTCAATTTACACTGTACATAAAAGATCTGGTCAAAGGAGCAAAGAAAAAGGAAAAGAGAGGAAAAGAATAAACAATAAAAAAACAGCATCAACCATTTAGCTTAGCCAAGAATTGGGTCATGTCATACTCGTCAGTGTACTGAGATTGATCCCACAGATCATCTAACCCGTTTAGAATCGATTTCAGACCCTTTCCACCTCCCTTCCGTTTTGACCCATTGCTTGGATTGCTACCCGACCCTCTTGACAGCAGTGCGCCCTGTTCCAAAGATGTTGAAAAATACAAAAATTTGATGACAAGGTTTTCACAAAGTGTAACAAAAAACTAGAATTATCAAAACAGTAGTGCTGGGCTCTTTTGATGTACTTGGCGCCTGAAACAAAATCAGATCCATAACCAAAAAAGACAGGATTCAAATATTCTGACAAGATATATTACAACACATGTATACAAGAAATTACCTTTCTAGAGGCAGGAGTTGAGGCAAAGAGATCTAGAAGTTGGTCTGTGTTCATTGTCTTGAGACTTGCATTCTCTGCATTTATAACTGCATTTGCAACTGATACCTTAAATCGCTGAAGGCTCATCACCTTTTCTTCTAGTGTGCCCTGCATTATTAGACGGTGCACATTAACCACCTTTTTCTGCCCCAGCCTGTGTGCTCTGTCCATAGCCTGTACATGCAAAACCAACATCTTAACTTCAAAATATATTCAAATAAGTGGTTGAAAAATTAATTTGATACACAACTTAGAAATGAAATAACAAAAGGATAACATTGCCAACAAGGATACTAAAGCAATAGTCCAATCCTTCAATTCCCAAATTCCTAAAAATAAAATCTATCTTCTTAGTTTGACTGCTAGGAGCTCAACTAGAGAATTTGTTGCTTGCATTTAAGGGCAGTAAATGTCTCAACTAGAAGAAATTATTAACCTGGAGATCTTTCATTGGATTCCAGTCATGCTCCATAAAGACCAATGTATCAGCTGATGTTAAGTTCAACCCCAAACCACCAACTACATAAAAAGGGACAAGTTAGACAATCTAAAAAATCAGAAATTTGGTTAAAAAAATATCAGGGATTGTTACCATGAGTAGTGAGTAGGAGCACATCAATGGTAGGATCTGAGTTGAAAGCCTTTACAATTTCAAATCTTTTCTCAGCCTGGACTGTACCATCAAGGCGCAGGTACGTGACACTGCCAAAAGAATATACATTGAAGTTCTATAATGTCACCTAACAACAAAAGGATTTCTATTTATGTGTTGCTACAAATAAAAAAAATAATGCTAGATCCTCAAAAATGATACCTTCTCATATGAGACTGGAAAAGATCCCTCTCAATTATGTCCAGAAATGCCTGAAGTAAACAAACAATAAAGACGAGATCATTTCTCAGCCCAAAATGAGCACAAAGAACTCAAGTAGTTCATTCAAAAGAAGAAAAGATTGGAACTCATCTACTGCCTACAATAAAAGGTCAAACTGAAATTCAAGAAAGAAACCCTAGCTCACTGTACCTTATGTTGTGCGAAGATCAAAACACGATGCTGCCCAGCATGGGACCCATCAGGACTAGCAGATGCATCTAAACCAATGCCGCACTCTTCAAGAATTTCCTGAAGTGCAACAAGTTTAGGCGAGTGGTGTAGTTCATGAAGCTCTGATATCATGTCATGACAACCAGGGACCACTTCTGATATGATATTCTCTAAAGTTTGTGGTGGTTGATTTCCCATAACTAGCAACGGGTGGCTACAAAGCTTTAGAAGGTAGTGTAATGCCTGCAAATTAATGACAAAACAAATTAATGTAAACTAATAATTTAGATCTGACCGCAATTACTGTACAAAAAAATTTCTAAAATAGATTTTCAGCCTCAAGTCTTACTCTTGTTACAATCCATGAAAGCAACATAAGGAATATAAAAACAGACTGCTTTTTTCCAATAATAAGAATCTCGAGACATTTTGTTAGATCTTCATCAAAGGAATTACCTGGAAGACATGAGTAGTTGCTTTCGTTTCAGTGGCAGTAGCAGTAGCAGTCGCAGTCGCAGTCGCAGAATCATCAGATTCTTGTGCTTTAACAATGGTTGAAATCTCTTCTTTAGCATTAGAAGAAGAAAATTGCTCATAAAGCTTGAGTTGCAAGGGGCTGAGGCCACAATATCTGTCCTGTATGATCTTCTCAGGAAGGTCAGATAACACTTCATCCTTTGTTCGTCTAAGAAGAAACGGCATCACCTGCGACCAACAATAGTAATCAATAAAAATTTGTAATCGAGGAAAAAATTCTTATAAACCATACAAAATATCATGTGAAGGACCTCAAGAACATATCAAGTTCCCTGTAATAAAATAATGTAGAAATTTCACAAGTGATCAGGCACACAATTAAGTCCTGAAAAAATAGCAGCACGGTTATTACAAATTCCACAGAAGCACACAACTGAACACAACGAGGATAGGTAGAAACCTGCTTGTGCAATGCCTCCATAGCAAGAATTCCAGCTTCCGCATCTTTAGCCGAACATTTTGGATCTTTGGCGGCTATAAGTGGTTTACCATAGGTTGATTGGAACTGCGAAAGGAGCGCAATTTAAATTTCAGAGGTCAACATAGCCACAGAAATTCTCTATACCACAAGGAACTCTCTATACCACAAGAAACTTTTTCTTGAAAGATGCAATGTACCTGCTTTTCAGTACCCAAAAATCCTGGCATTAAGAAATCAAAGAGCGACCAGAGCTCCAAAACATTATTCTGAAATAATAAATCACTATCAGGGAAATTTTGAGTATGAAAATAATAGTTCTGGATGTATGCAGCTCTTAGCAGTAGATAAAACCTGAATTGGTGTGCCACTCAAGATAAGTCGGTGTTCTGATCTTAACAGCTTCACAGCTGATGTAATCTTAGACCTTGAGCTCTTGATAATATGCCCTTCATCTAAGATACAATAGTTCCAGGCAATCTTGCCTAGAAATTCTATATCTTTTCTAATAATATCATAAGATGTTATCACAACATTACAAGTATCAAATTGGCTCTGCAATGCCATTCTCTCGGGGGCAGACCCCACATACTGAAGCGTGCTCATGACAGAAGTATCTATGTGCTTCTCAATTTCATAGGCCCAGTGTGCAACTAAAGTAGTAGGGCAGACAATAATAGAGAGAGGATCAGAGTAATTCTCTTCTCTGGTACTTGCACGCCTCTCGGCTATATCAGTCGCAACTATGGCTGAAGCTTGAAGTGTTTTGCCCAACCCCATGTCATCACATAGGATTCCATGCAGCTTAAACCGTCTCAAGAAGGCTAGCCAGTTGATGCCTTCTTGTTGGTACCTGTATTAAATAACAAAAGCTAATTTCTTATTTCTTTCTTAAGAAGAGTAACCGCTGACTCATTTCATTCTCAGAAACACCCATAATTACAGGTAGCTCCAAAAAACACCTAATTTCAATTGGATAATGAGCAATTTAACAGCAATTTCTTCTCATCTCTAAAGATATTTTATTTCAAACCAAAGTCATCTTTTTATTTGTTTTCCAAATACAGCTAAGTTAGACAGATCATATGTACCTTCTTAAGCCAACTTTAAGATCGACGCTGAGCTTGTAGTCCTCGATATGAGAGTTGTCAAGCAGCTGCTCCAAAAATCTTGCATCTTCAGCATTACTCGATAATCTTTCATCAAGGCCATCCGGCAATGCCGCACCTTTCGCAAGGGGCAGTAAAGGCACCAATGCTGCAAAACTATTTGTGACACTCTGTCGAACAGCTCTGTCAGAATCACTCATGCACCTCAGAAGTGGTACAACCAACAGAGGAGCATATGGTACCAGTTCAACCCCTAATCCCTGTACTAGAAGGCTGATGAGAATACCAGCACCTTGTCTGGCATTAACAGAAGTCTCATCTGATAACATCGGGATAACTGTTTCTATTATGGCAGTCATAACTGAAGCTGTTATCGATTTAGCCATGGAAGTCACACATCTCGACGCAGCTAATCTGATGGCTACATGCGAGTGACGCACACAGCCAAGGATGCAAGGCAGGAGGCTGAGAAGTTGTGGCCTTAATAACTCATGTACGAGGGAAGCAATTGATCTAACTACCTGGAATAGGAAATAAGTCAGTTTTTCTTACTGTTAAGGTTTAATGCTCAAGCAGATTAGTACAGCATAGAGGAATTGTTCTAGCTTACAGATATCTTAAATTCTCAGTTGCAGTATATTTCCAGGTAAGTGATCAAATCAAAGTTGCACTATCACTCTCATTCTGATATGCTTCAGCAAGTTTGCATGAAATACAAGGACAGAGAATACAAACCTGAATATTGTTTATTAGGGACTGTGGATCCTTATCCTCACAGCTCCTGCTCAATTTAACAATAAGCTGATCATCCTTTGAGGCAGGATTTTCTGTGGAGATAGGAATGAGTAGCTCTGTAAGGCAATCCCACACCTTTGGCAGCTTCTCAAACAAGGATGGACCAAATTTCTCACATAAATGATTCAAGGCCATCTCTGACCCACGCCGACTAATAAATCCTTCTAGCTTTGACCGTTCTTCACATCCGGATGCTGCATGATGGTGTCTGGACCTATAATGCAACCCAAAAACCTTACCAAAAGACAAGAGATTCTGTTCTTCAATGGTCTCCATAGAGGTTATTAGAGTGGCTTGAGGTGTCTCATATGGATCAGCGCATGTCAAGGTGCAAATGTTCTTTATTAACTTGTCATTCGGACTTGGTTTACGCGCAACACAATTGAAAATCAACTCTGCAAGCCCTTCTGCTGCTTTTTGTTGTAGTATTTCTTCCTGCATTTACACCAGCAATTTGCATGATGGATTATAGTAAGATACTTTCCATGAAACATATAATTAGACCACAGAGAGAAAAGAACAGCTTGAATTGAAAGATAATCTGAATCTCAAATTTCTTTAAAAACAGGAACAATAACTTCATGGTTATAACAAAATATGGAAACTGCCAATTTACTGCAAGGTTTCTAAAACCCTACCAAAATAACATTAACAAGGAGTATTGATTTATTTTTCCTGCTGAGGAGAGTACAATTTGAACCCAATAAAAAAGTAGCAATATAAACCTGCTCTCTTTTGATGGCAGCCATTAAAGGCAAAATAACTGGATTTAGCCTGCTAGGTAGTCCCCGAGTCCAAACCATCGCACTAGCGACTAATGCTGAGACAGCTACATGCAAATTGTTCTACATAAGGAATCCAAAAAAATTAAATTAAAAAGCTAGACTTTAAAAAGTGAAAGCATCTTAAATGGAAATGAAATCATCTCAAATGACCTGAACACACTTCAAGTAGCCACATGTTGACAGGAGCTGTTGCTTAGCAGACTCTACTTCCTGCAGCTCAGGAGGCGCAGATAATTTGGAAGCAAACTCGATTGCTTCATCTATTGTCAAATTGTCCATGTTAAGGTTTAGAATAAGAGCATATTCACCAATAGCACCACTTGATTTAACCAAATGGAGAAAGTGAATGGCTTCATGCCGCATCTTAGCATATGTTCTAGAAAGTTCAGAGTATGGGAGAAGGGAATCCTTTGTAGGAAATGCTGGGTCTGTGCATGCGAGTAGATCTAGTAGCCATTGTTTTACTTGACCCAAGGAAACAACCAAGGCCTCAGAAATTGCTGGGTCCCTGTTTCTTAGCTCCTTGAACCAAGTTGCAAGAATCATGGCAGCCACCTAGAAAGTTTTGACCAATTATGTAAAATTTCAGAATAGTTTGTTCACATCAATGCATCACAAAGTTTAAAATCAAAAATGACAAAATGTATCTGGTACTAGGATTTAATACCAGTACAATCTGGCAAACAGAAGCACTATCAGGTAGTGTTAGTGTAGCACTTTTCATGGGTATCTGTTAGTTTCTTTCAGATGATAGGGATCACCTACATGCCAACAACTAAGTATAAGCCAGTAGACGGTAGAGCCATGGGCACAAGGTATTTTGATTATACCTTGTGATGTTGACTTGTTCATGCATTTTTAAGTTCTTCATTGGGTTGTGCAACTGTATTCTATACACCTTTGAATGTCATGATGTACACAGTACAGTGTCATGATGTACACAGTACAGCACAGTTTAATATTTGCTAGTAGGCACTGAACTCTTGCTGGGGTAGCATTGTGTTAGCTATGGTGATACAAAAAGCAAAAGAGGTCCAAAATTAATTCTAACAACTACAGATTAGCAAATCCAAGATACTTGAAAGTATCAATAATATATACAATATCAAAAGATGGAATTTGCTAACCTGTCTCTGAACACCAGCAAGTGATGTAAGATCATGCCACAGAGGATTGACCACAACCTGCCATGAGCTTGGTGGCAGCTTGGAGGCTAAGACGCCCAAAGCAGTAGATACAAGAACCCTGGTATGGGTCACAGATTTCTCAGAATCTGCACCAACCACAATTTTGACCACACCAGCTGGGACCTCTCTCTCAACAGAGGCAGAGGCCTGCTGTTGCACTTGTCCTTTTGAAAAGTCAAGAATGGTCACACTGCTGGTGCTGGTGCTGGTGCTATGGGTAGATCTCATTTTTGCAGCAGCTCTGGATGCACTTCTTCGAGGAAGGGCTACTGGCAAGAACATTTTGGCTGGGTCCAGAGCTGAACCATATGAAGTTGTTGCCAAGTGTACCCAGCTGGAAAAGTAAGCACCTGCAGCAGATTCCAACTCGTTCTCTGGACACTAATTTTTTAAACAAAAATCAAGTTGTTCTTCAGTTCAGGAGGACTTAATCACATTCATCTTTATCAACAGTTCAGTATGAGTTTTGAGATTATAAAGGTATCCAAATGGTTTGGAGTCTTTGGACTCTAAAAGTATCATTGGCAAATAGAATGAAATAATTAACTAGCTCCTAGGGTACAGAGAGAAAACAGGAGCAACTTTGTAGCAATTCAAATAAACTATAGGGAGGAAATAACTAAGATACCTGGAGTAAAAGCCTCCAGACTCTTTCTGAAGATCGAAGAATGTTATCATTTGCTTCCAGAAGCAGATTCTGAAACACAATGCGCGTCGCATCACCTAGAATTGAACTTGGCCAAAACTTAGAGGTCCCGGTTCCACTGGAGCTCCCCTTATTTACTTCAAGCAGTCTTTCCTGTTCAACAAAAGTTGATGTCAAGAGTAATAAGAAACACGCCAGCAATCAATAAGCATGTCATAAAATTAACACTTCCAGAAAATCATGATGCACAGTGTATCATGGCAGCTGGAAGAAATATTGCTGATGCCACTAAAAAAATTAAAATTAAATTATATTCCATCCAGTCATAGACAAAGAACCAACCAGGAGCAATGTGCCCTTTTAAAAGGAGGTCAAATATCAATTAAGAGACCTAAACAAAGGTCGAAATATCATCAAACGTCAGTACCACCAAAAACTGGCTGGTAGCAGAGTGAACACACAGAAATTGAAGCAAAAACAACAGTGAACTTACAAGAGTGCAAATGGCAGAGTTCCGAACAGAAGTGATAGTGTGCCTCATGAAAGGCCACAAACGGGGGACTAGTGTTGACAGTGCATACGGGCTAGAACCAGTGGCATCATCCATTTCAAACATGTTAATATCTACTCCATGCTTTTCCGCCGAGATCAATTTATCAAGCATCTTCGGTACCATTTCAGGTTGGGAATATATCTCAGCCAGCAAGTTCATCACACTGTCAAAGAAGTTAGGTTGGATCAAAGAACACATGCAAAAAAAAAAAAAAAAGTTCTAAAAAAACATCATAATTGAGGACTTAGGTAATAGATTCTAATAGATATTTAACTTCTAGAATTGAGGCTTCATCTCCTAATGAACCGAAGTACTAATTGTGTCCAGTTATTTGGTAAAGACAACAAAAGTCCTACAAAACAAATGAACGTGGTGAGAAAAAGAAAACATTAGAGAGACCTGCTAGTGGACGGGCTAAGGTCATCAAGGTCAAGCAAAATGTCCCAAAGCAACATCACAATAGAATTAAGTACTTGATCATCAAGTGCAACTAGAGATGCAGCAGTTGGTAGAAGTGCATCTGCCGCGACGGCTCTGACATCATCATCAGGATCTTCTAACCCAGCTTTACAAGCAGGTAATACATATAAAAGCAGATTCTGAATCATTTCCTAAACACCAAAAAATAACACAAGAAAAGAAGTTATTACACGAGATTGGATTAAACAAATGAAAAGAAGCTTAAAGTATGTGTCAAGTTCCCAGTTCAATCTGTGAAATGTTATATTTTCAATTTGGCACTTTACCAAAGTAGTTTGTATCATTTGTTCTGCTGTTACTTCATATGTAAATTGAAACAACATCCAACATTTACAGGTAGAACTAAGTTTTGCCTCGATTTTACTGCACGTTATTTCACATGTTTCCTAAGAGCGTCTTGATTTCTGTGATGAGACTGAACAAATTTATAAAGAACCCAGAAAATCTATTTTGCAGTTGAAGTACCTTGCGAACAGCCACAAGATACTTAATTCCAAGAAGACTGCCATGACGAACTTCCCATTCTTGTCTGCACTGTAGACAGTAAAAGAGATTGTTTTCAAAAAGAAAAAAATGCTGCCAAGTATGTGTACCATAACCTAAAAAAGTATATGCAGTATATCAAAACCTGCATCTGGAGTAGCACATTCAAAGTCTCATTAACTAATGAAGGATGCATGAACTTGAGCACTGCACCTAAAGCTTGTGCACACGTCTCCCGCACCGGGGCTACAACTTGATCAGAGATATAGTCTCCAAAGCTGTGACATTAAACCTTAGCTGCATTTGTAGAAATGCAAAAAAAAAATAATAATAATGATGCTTCTGTGAGCATTGAGATAAACAGTAGAGCATACCGATCCAAGGAAAGCACACAAACAAACCGAATAGCACAATCTTGAAGGAATTCCCAGTTCTTGAGGCACGAATACTGGTACAGTTTTACAAGCTTCATTAATTTTGAATTTTTGTTGATATTTGTCACTAAATCAGGAACCGGCGCGGAAGTAGATACACCAGAAAATGGCAATTTTGGATCACTACCACCTCCTAAGTCCGACTCTATCTTCAGACCAACAGCAGGGAGCTCTGTCAACACATTAGCTCCATTAACTAGAGCCTCGTCAGAAAACCTAAGTCGCTTCTGATAAGGTTCGTTCTCCTCCAGCAAACCAAATTGCTTGTTTAGGTCAAATTCTCGTGACCTTTTGGCATCTGAGTTAATCTTATTGCAAAAATCAGGAAGAGAAAAGTTTTCTGAGGTCAAATCAGGGAGATAAACTCTCGCACAAGAGCCTTGGTGGGTTAGGATCTCTCTCAAGGCCATCATAGCACCATGCCTCACTTCCCAAACTGAAAGTAATTCATGACACATGAGTTCAAAGAAAAAAATATTTAAGTTAGATCATGTTTTAAGTAATCACTATTTCACATGAAAACGAAACAAACCTGGGTCAAAGATATCATGTATAAGCTGATCTACATAATGCTGATAAGGCCATCTGCCACTCTCCTCGCACTCTGCACTATCTTCCTCTACAATTGTATCTGGTGACTCCTGACAACATGACAACAATCAAAATTGGAATCTCTTATTCAAGTAAACATTATAATGTTTTGTTGACCTAATTTTGATTTACATAGGGATTTTATTGATGTCTACCTTGCTGGCAGGTGAGTGCATCTCATTAGGTACGGAGGCAGCGGGAGCTTGATTCTTATTCTTCTCATCCTCTGACACTGTTTTAGTGTGATCCTTTGCACTGCTCTTTGCTTTTCTTTTAAGCAAGTTGAGTTCTCTAGCACTAAGTCTCTTATGTTGGGAACCTGGCACCATGGTTGCAACCAGCTGTTGGATATTCCTCCCAGACTGGACTTGAATGGGATGAACCCAGCTGCTATTCCCATTGTTGCTGCCATTTATAGCGATGCCTCCTTGGGGCCCATGCCCTCTTTGTGGCATCATAAGATCCTCATCCCTAATGACTTCGCTTACATCCATGAATTGCTCACAAACATCCAAACCTAAACGTTTACGAAGATTTTGTTTCTGACGAGCCAGCCGCTCAGCTGGACTCCTATTATCATTTGCCACGTCATATTCCTAGCAGGTACATACTGTTGTTATTTCTATGAATTGAAATTAATTAAAAGAACCAGAAACTTTTCTTCAAAAAAATTGAGCAAATTACCTGGCCTCCGGATGCTAATAGAGGAGAACCAAACCCTAAGACTTTGCTAATTTGAAAACTACAATAGCACAAAAAGTTCAAGTTATAGTTCCTTCATTTTACCAATTATTAAAAAAACTTTTCTGAAATGATGAAATTCAACCTCTTAAAAGTAAGCCCGACAGCTATGTCAGGATCAAACCTACACCACTCTGGCCCTAATTCCTTAGAGATGTCAAAAATGCCGATATTAGCTGCTTCTGCTTCAACTAGACCAAGCAAATCCTTTAATGTAGTGTGTTTCACATTCTCAGCTATAGCACCTATTGCTTGTGCTGCTGCAACCCTTGTATCCCAGCTTTTACTTCTTAAATACTGAGAAACCTATTCAACCAAAGCAAAGATACTTGCACTACAATTACAGCATTCTATTAATACACAACATTAATCATTTTATACTATTTTTTTTCTTCACCCTTTTCTAGATTAAGCTTACAAAGGCTATCAAATCTCAAATTAAATAAGTAGCAAAACAACTCCAATGTGTTCTATATAATTCTCAACTCCTTTGTTGTGAAATAGTGGAAGTTCGCAAGGATTCACCCATAATATTTCCAGGTTGATATGTTTGTCCCATTAAACTATAACTGAAAAATAAAAATAAAAAATTAATAAAACTGGGTACCTTTTTCAACAAGGGGTTCAAGTCTTGAGGGTGAGACTTGGCGATTTCTCCAATTTGCCGAGCAGCAGCAAACCTGGTTGTTTGGGTTGAACCAGCTAAAAGTTGTTAAGGAAAACAATTTAGGAAATGAAATAATGATGACATAAATTGTTCTCTCTCTCATTCTTGTCAACAGAAACAACTGAAAAGAAAAGGATACTGTCAAGCAATGTAAGGAGACGCTGTAGCCGAGAAGAATTCTGAGCCATGGATAATCTGAGATATTTTAATCTCGTCTCAAGGGATTTCTACTGAAATAGCGTCCCTCATAGTTCAATCAGTCCAGATACTTCTTCAAGTCTTCTGTAGCAAGGAAAACATTAGCAAATTTTGTATGATTATTCAAGTGGAGTAATTTTTATGAGCCACTTTGGCTGATAATGTGGCTATGTGGTTATAGTTTGTTCAGAAATTTATTGCATTTGGAAACATGCATTCGGGTTCCAATAATTGCAATCCGACAGAAACAAACAGCAAATTCAATCGATTTGAACAAGTGCTGCTTAGATAAGCTCTCTTATCAGTCAGTCTCACGTATCTGTTATTAATTTTCATTAAAATGGTTCAGGAATACATATTTGTAACTTTCTATTTCAAATTCAGTGTGCATTATCGTGAGTTTCCACCCAGATTGCTCCATCGAATCAATTAACCCCACAATCAAGAATTAAGTCCATTTGTTTCATTTCCCAACCGGACTACTGCGCAAGTCCAGCAAACCTAGATCAATTCCAAATACATTCAGCCATAAATCGACGTACGACGAGATCCGTACTTACGGCAGAGGGAAAGAAGGGTAGAGGGAGAGGGTGAGGCATGGTCGTAAACAAGGGTCGGAATCGGATCATAGAGGAGGGCAGCCATGGTACGCGCGGCCTGAGCTCCTAGGGCACGGGATGACGCGAGAGGTAGATAGAGAGAGAGAATGAGGGAAGAGAGAGAAACCTGACCTGATCCGATCGAGTCCAAAACGTCTTATCGAGCCTAACCAGGTCGACTTGGCAGTCGGGTTCGAATAAGAAGGGGCCGAGCCGGTTTTGTAGCGAAGCGTGTGAGGATAGGGTTCTCTTATTTATAGGCAACGGCTACAAAAATATGGCGAGTGGCGACATTTCTTACGAGTTATATTACATATATGCTGGTCAATTTGAGGCCGGTCCAGGACAGCGAGTTATAACGACAAATTGTTAGATATGGGCCGCTAAAATAATGTATTAGAGTTTCAATGGGAGAGTCAAATAAAGAGAGTGTCGACTAGATGGATTGAGTTTTTAGCCTTATAGCTTTATAAGACTTGAAGGGAAGGGTCGGCCCAAGCCCAGGTAAACATTATTTTTATACAAAAATAAGAAGAGTGAAGAGCGTCGCTAGAGCAGAGCGAAAGATTTTAAAAAAATAACTATGTATGCGTAATCTTGTCTCAAATTCTAATATGTGTGCCAGTGGGATATGTATAATGCATTAGAGCATTCTCATCGATGTCGATTGTTAAAATTAAATTTTTATGTCATATAATTAAATTGATAATTCATTTTAAGAGTGGCATTCCTAAATAGAATGAAATTGTCAAAATGACATTTTCATAATTATTTTTTTACTCCTTCGCTGATGTGGCTTGATCAAATGGACTGTTAAATTTAGATAATTGTTTAATTTTATCTAGTCTATGCATCTCTGAAATCTAAATGACAATTGTCAAATGATATTTGACAATCAATTTGACAATGAGATGCGGTTGCGTATGTTGTACGCGAGTATATATGTAATCAATATATTCTAAGAATAAATCTTACAAATATATAGACTAAATAGAAACTCTTAAAGATATATATTAAGATTAAGGTTCAAAAATTATTTAGATTTTTTAAATGAAATATGTAATATGATTAAATTTAATAATCTTAATACCATGATAATTTTAAAAATTACGATGCACTATTGGATGCACCGGTGCATACTCTTATGAGAACGATATTGCACTGCATAAGCGTATGACCACATTTACAGACATGTCTCCTGATGTCTGTAAATGAAAGAAACAATATATTAGATGGAGTCAATTAAAATGACAATTTCATCAGCAATGTCTTTTCCTTGGAAAAAAATATATAATCGTACATTAACGTGTTATAAGTACATATAAGACGTATACTTCATACCAGAGGTTAACTAATTAACGTATTCATGGCATTTATGTATTGGTGATAAGGTCCGTGACACTGACAGAGCATATCCATCTTAACTTCAAATTCTTATTTTTAATACGGTTAAAGATTTCAATTTTTTTTAAACATGTCATGTCACTATTTTCTTTACTATTGATTTTGTTTAAATTTTTTCATCTACTTAAATCCAATAATTCATATATAATTTTTAATTTTCCTCATTTATGAGATGGATATAATATATTTGAGGTGAAATTTAATTTTTAACGTAATTTAATTTTTTAGTATTATTCTTTACAGTATTTTTTGTTACCTGAACTTTTGATTTTGTTTTTTTGTTGTGCCGGTGAATTAGAAAATTTACAGATGATTTTTTTGAAAAAAAAAATCGATGTGAAGAAGCTTTCGGCATAAGTACATTTCCCTTAACTTTTTTTTTTTACTTGTAATGGTGTGTGGTGATAGTTATATTTTTATAACAGCGTAAAAGATTAGTGCTTCACAAAAAAAACTCGGGTTCGTGGTTCAGTTTGAACTTTTTGGATTCGAACTAATTTGGCTTGAGTTAATCTGACTCGGTAGCTAAATGAGCCGAGTTTGAGTTGGGGTTGGCTCGGCTCGTGGCTCGACTTAACTCGAATAAAAAATAATATATATATATATATATATATATATATATATATAATCTTTCAAACTCTAATTTGATAATTCTTCTCTCATTATCTCTCACCATCTTACTATCTCAGCAATTTAATGATGTCTCTTACTCGCTCGTGACTAGATTCATATATCTGACTCAATAGTTTTTATTGATTCATCCATTCAAATTAATGCAGCGAATATGTCATTGAAAATATAATATATTGATATATCAATTTTGTATCTACTATTATATCAATCTTTTAGATGTACCAAACTTATAGTTTGTATATGTACTAAATCAAAATGTCAAATCGAGCCAACGCACATATATTAACTCGTGAGCTAACTTGAATAGTAATGAGCCGAGTTTGAATCTCAGCTCACTCGAACTCGACTCGTTTGCGGCCTTATAAAATATGCAAGTCTTCCGATGTAAATTAGGGTACATACATTTCTACAAGTTATGATCCTTTTGTTTTATCCAATCTCATTATTCATTCTTTTCCAATCCGATAAACGAGATGCATAAAATGTTAACGTGTTTGAAAGAGAAGAGAAAAGAGAGTAGTAATGGAAGAAGGAGGGATCACATGTCATAATCATTGACATCGCATCAATATCAACATTATTAAATATTAAGTAACTATTTTGAAAAAAATAACATAGAACTTGTGGAATATAAGGGCTAATAATGCTATTAACCAAGAACACAAATTTGGTCAAATTGATAATAGAAATACAATAAGTGATTAAGAGAAAGATAATAGAAGAATGTTTAAAAACTTAGTCAAATAAGATGCACAAAAATATAAAAATATAATTATAATCAACTAATTATCTTAGGTGAGTGTAGAGCTCATCGGGTGTGATGCAGTCATCTTGCATTGCCTCCAATGCAGTTACTGGTGGTTATTAGCGCCTCCTATCTTGGCCTCCTAAGTATTATTCTTAGGATCTTTCGTACAATCTTATTTTTTGTTAGTGACTCACTCAAATCTGAAAAATCTTTTGTATTGATCAAACAATTATACATTTATTCTATTATTCTGTTGCCTTTCATTTTAAAGTTTTCAAATTTAGTCTCAAGACTCATAATTTTGGTCATTTTGATTTGGATATTACCCTCAAATCAATTAAGTAAGACTTATTACATATCCCTAGCGCTTGTCATATTATCAAAAATCAACACTATTGGTTCACTAATCAAGTTTAAGATTGCATTGATCGCGCAATCATTTTGATCCTTCTCAATAGTGGACTCGGTAGTGAGATAATATGTGATCAGTTTATATTTTGGCTCATAATATTTCTCTATTATATTTCACATATCAAGAATAATCAAATAGTTGGTCATGCATTTCTTTCAATATATTTTTTTTGCATGATATAATGAACACCGGTGGTTCTTTGATGTATCTACATGGTGTCATTTTAATTGGTTAAACCACAAAAGAAATCTATGATCTGATACCGCAATGTAGAATATACTAATGGTATTAACCAAGAACATAAATTTGATCAAGTCAAATTGGTAATCAGTTGGTATGATAACTTTCTAACTATAAAAATACAATAAGTGACTAAGAGAAAAATCATACAGGAGTGCTAAAAAACTTAGTCAAATGAGATATGCAAAAATGTAAATATATAATGAGAGTCAACTAGATATTAATTGTTATAAAGAATAATTAATATAAAATAATATACCGACTATCTTGAGAGAAACTATTATCAAATGATAACTAAAAGATGGAGCTAGATAGCAAAATAAAAGTATTAAAAATCTAATAAATACAAAGATTTTAACATAGTTTGATTATGAAATTTTATGTCTTTAAGGTCTCACTCTAAGAAAGGAGCGCCAATATATTACTAAAAATTATTTTATAATGAAGTTTTAACTTATTTACAACACAAGTACAAGAAGATTAAGAGACAATAAAGAAACCAACATAAGGAGCACTTAAGACTCATAAAAATAGAGTTATAAGCTCAAAAAAATTGAGTCTAATACTCAAAGATGAGTAGAGCAATAAGAGTTTAAAATTATAAATAAGAATCTATAAATGATTGTGCTTAATTCAAAAGTTTAGAAGTTTCTTGTAAGTGTAAATAAGGAAAGAGCTTAGATTCTCTTGTGCTTAGTTAGGAGTGCTGAGAAAGATTAAGATTCAAAATATTTGGATAATTAAATAATTCTAAACCAATCTCTTTTATAGAACTCTAAACAGTTAGGCGGTTATAACTCTTACGCAATAAGCCTATAATGATTTTTGAACCGTTATAATGTTTGCGCAAAGATTGTCAAGAATATCTCTTGAAATCAAAAACCTTTATGAATCTTTATAATGATTTGAAATGAATAAGATGAATCATTATAATGATTGAGAGAGGCATTGAACGTTTGAGAGAAATGTTACAATGATTTGACTATGTGTGACTGAGCTCTGACAAGCTGCCTTTATATAGAGATGTTATAAGGGTTCAGGAAAGCGTTGTAACGGCTCAAGTCGTTTAACTTTTTTCAAATGTTATACAACGATGTTCTCTGAAATTTTTGCGAGGCTTTATGTCTTAAAATTTTTTGAGAGTAGAACTATAAACAGTTATAACGGTTTATGAACCATTATAATATTTTCTTACGACGGATAGTTTTTTCTTTGTATACTTATATAAAAACTTGAGCTTTTAAATCATATCTTTACATTTTAATCCTAGATTTTCATGAGATTTCTTTCAGCTTTCTTCAGAAGCATCCAACTTGATCATTTGATGAAGTCTTCATTAGTATCTTATAAATATCTCAAAAAAAAATTATTAAATTCAAATTTATTTTGGAAAATAATAAAATTAAAGAAATTATTTAGTACAACAAAACTAAATGATGAAATATTTTGTATAAGTAATACTTTACTTGTACGGTTGTACAAAAAAATTATATCATTTTAATTTTATTTTGTGTGATCAAGTATTACGTGTTAATAAAATCAACTGATTAAATGTTATGATTTAAGATTCTTTTCATATCTATTAAAAGAAAGTTAAAATTTGATTATTTTCATGCATGTGTATAGAATTGAAATAGTTTAAAATATATCAAATGTATCATAAATAAATAAATAAATACTACAGATATTGAGTGCTGAGAGAAACATAAAAGCATATCTTTAGATATGCTCATTACTTCTATTAGATTGAGATGAACATTTTGTCCTTAAAAAAATAAATATATTACTTCTATTCATTGTTAACTAAAAAAAGACAAGAGTAAATGGATGGTTTTTTTGTTAGTAATAGTGTGATTTATAATCAATCATGTGATGATTATACTTAGCTTATGTATTAGAATGCTTATATAATATATCATTTTATTCTTTGAGTTGTTTGTTATTTATATATTGAGTTTGACTCAATTATGAAATACATATATTAATTAATAATAACTCTAAAACACTCTTAATCTGTTAATTGTCTGGAAATAATAATGAACTAAAAATATTGTGTAAGTTGAGTGACGATTGTGTTTCATAAATTATACGATAAGTGTTATCGACTTAATTACATAAATAATATGTTGGACATGTTATTGAACTTGACCTATAATAAAATACTATAAGAATTATATTTATACCATTAGTATTCTATTTGCTTACTAATTTTTAAATATGAGATGAGTGTTCTTATTATATAAATGATTTACATGTGTGAATATTATCTAAAATTATCCATAACTGGCAACCATATAAATTTTATCTTGATGTACGTCTTTTGTATGAATAAGAAAAATAATTTAAGAATACTAATATCCCTCTTGTGTTGTTGACATGAGCAATGGTATCCGAATTGGACGACCTTAGATAAAGAATATAATGCAAAAATGACACACTCATGTCTTGCACCGTTTTGAATATCATGTGACATAAAATGAGCTCGAGATGGTTGTCATCGTCCAAAACTAAGATATTTATAGCTATATTATATCTGTATTGTTTAGGGGTCACAATGTGCATTGCTATGTGCCGTTTGTGATCCATGATGATTAAATATATTTTAATCTCATTGTTAAGTGTATACATACCTCAAAGGATCACACCATATAAGAACAAAGTCTATAAATATTTTTTGATCATTTGATATGAGTTATCATACATTAACATGAGCTAGTTAAATTTTAGATATGATTAATTAAGTATATTTTTCAAATGGTTTGATAGATAGCTCAAAACAGATCAAAGCAGGTCCCGAAGAGTGTTTTAAGGCTCTGTAAGGACCCTTTTGCGGGCCCTGTATGCGGCCTGAGATAGAACAAGTGCAAAACTAGCCTCGAATTGAGCTTGTGCATACTTCCCTGAACCCCATGCGAACCTAAGTCAAGGTCGCATGCGGTCCTAGGTAGAGAAAATTGATTGGAACTTTGGTTTTGATTTTGGGTTATCACGCTTAAAATTTAGATTTTGAAGATTTAGAACTTTGGTTATCATGCTTAAAATTGACTCAAATTTGGATAAGACGTGGCTAACTTATAGTATGAGATATTCATCTATTAAAAAACCATATCTTAGTCAATAAATACTAAACATTTTAACCCTAACTGCATCAAAATTTTTACTGAATTTATGTTGCTTCAGTTTTGATCATTTTGAGAATCCTTTTCACACATCTAAGAGTTAAAATTCGTAGAGGACCAGAAGATCGAAGATAACACTATCAACTACGCTAGAAAGAGGTTAAAAGTCGTTTGTGGACAGTTCTTGGTGGATACCAGTGAAAGAGATTTCGATTGGTCTCTCGGTGTCGTGCAAGTCTTTCAATTGTTTTCTGCCTTCCAGTGACTGAAGTACGCTTCAAAGGTATATCAATTTTGTTTATAACTTATACTTAATTCAGTTAAGTCACATATAAATTTTTTTTTAATATTTAAGATGATTTTTTTGAATTTATACACTAGCAAAGCCGATAAAAACCCAACATTTTTACCATCATTGCATAGAATAAAAACCAAAAAAATGCAATAACTCCTTTTAAAACATTTGCACTCTAGCTCGTCTATAGTCTCTAACAAAATATTACAAAAATCTCGTTTGTATGAATCCTTTTGGACGGTAATTTTTTTGAGAGCTCACTCTATTTTAGATAGAATTTATATTTGGTCATTGAGTGTTAAATTATTCACATTAAGTCACTAAATTTCAACATGTATCCGATTTAATCAGTATGTTAATATTTTCAATTATCTTTTAACTTGCACCAGTTGCATACTTTAAATGGATTAACAATTAATCACGATAAAGGCAATTACATATTTTAAATGCACAAAAGATTAATCACCAAAAAGGCAAAGCCATGCCAGCAGCATAAAGAGATAAAGAGATAGATAAATTACGCTATTCATTTTTTATTTACAATTTAATAGTTATTACGTTTCTTTTGTAATTTTTGCTTAATATTGTCGTTGGAGCACACTTCAATCTCCTCGTTGAATAAATTTTCCATTATAACAAATTCTATCAACATCTAGCTACGTAGATATAACAAATGAAATGTCGCATGTATTGTTACTTAGACACTTTCTTTAACTCACCGAATAAGTATCGGATACGCGTCCGATACGATGTGGGTACATATCCGATATGCCATGTGGTGTATCCGATTATTTTATTCACTTTGATCAGTAGATTCGGTCTTCGATACATCCCGATACGTCCTGATACTTCCCGATACTTCTTGGATACGCCTTGATATATCTACGTATGTCTCTGATAAGCCCCAATACATTTGTGATATGTCCCAATACGTTTTGGATATGATCCAATACGTTTTGGATATGATCTAATTAGTTTTTCCTTTTATTTTATTCACTTTTAAGAAATTTTTATCGCGGATCTTTTTTTATATAATCACTGACAAAGTTATAAATCCATCTCAAATTCTTTAATTTTTTTTTCACATAATAAAATAAATTATTTTTTATATATTTATAAAAATATATTTATTATTATATATAGTTGTGTCCATATCATATATTTTTTAATTTTTATGTATCGCCGCAGCTACATCATATCCGATACAGTACTCACACTTGCACCCGTACAACACAGCTACTATTCCTTCTAATAAACTTTGTCATCCACTCAGGAGTTACTGGATTGAAGTCAAAAAATTTGAAATGTTATATTTTTGGTCAACAAATCTTATTTGACAACTTGACAAAGTATAAGGCTGACCCACAAAAATATTAACGGCAATTAAGTCCAGAACTCAACTTGTGAAGTTGTAATCCAACACATCCAACATGTAATATATTATACAGACGCCACACAATGCGCTACGCTGTTCTGGAAACAAAGGATCAAAAGAAGTCCCGATCGGACAACTAAGTTCCACTAGACAATAGCATCTTCCACTCCCAAGCCTCATTCATGCCAGCTCTGAGCGCTCCCCTTATCCTGTCCAGCCAGAAATTCGTCCCTTACGGCCTGACCCCAGCGCGAATCTCATCGCACCGCCCCAATTTTCTAATCGGTCGATCGAGATCCGACGACCTACTGTTACCACACCGACCCTTCTTCACCCCCTCTCCGACAGAATCTGTCACTGATGTAAGTATTTCCCTAGATCCCTCCCAAACCGTACTTTAACTCCTTTTTCCGCTGACGAATGGACCCGACAAGGTATATCGCATATGTACGATACACTCGAAGCTTACTTCGTAATTTTAGGAGCTTGACGCACACAATCATCCCTCTCTCATATTTCTGAGCTGCTCGCGGTATTTTTGTAAACTATCTGTTCGCAAATATTGGCCCCAAGAAACAGTCATACTATTCTGTTCGCGCTGACAAATGCCAACTCCACCTGATATTGTTACTCCCACTCATTGCCACTCTTCTACACCAGTTATAAATGAAACCCATCACTAATGTCTCTCCTCTCCGCGTTCCCCCCTTTCTCTCTCATCATCTCCAAACATCGAACAGCAAAATGGGCGACCGAGCGTACGCCACGTCAGGCTCCGCACAAAACCCTCTACCGGCGCCACCAGGAAGAACAGTAAACGGCGCTGCCACAAACGGTTCAGCTGCTCCTAAACCGGTGCCAGCAGTGCCCCCTCGAGTGGTCCCGCCTTACCAGTACCGCCCGAAACCCTATCCACCTTCGAGATCCCGCTACCGGAGTCGCCGCAACTGGTGTTGCACGTGCTGTCTCTGGTTCACTCTGTTACTCATCGGCCTCGTATTTCTGGCCGCCATAGCTGCCGGAGTGTTGTATGTACTCTACCACCCCCGCAAACCCACATTTAATGTCACCTCTCTTCGACTCATAAATCTGAACGTCTCCTCCAGTTCGGATCTGCTATCAGCCCGGTTGAATTTCACAGTCACTGCCCGAAACCCGAATCAGAAGATCTCCTTCTCTTATGGTGATGTCTCAATATCTACTTTCTCAGGTTCAGTGGACTTAGCTGATGGATCTATACCCGCTTTCATGCTGGACCCAAATAATGTCTCGATAATTCCAGTCTCCCTATCTAGTTCAGGTCGGAGTATAGATCCATCTGAAGCAACAGATCTGATGAAGAAGAAAACCTATCCATTAGAGATTGAGCTGGATACGAAGGCCGGAGTCAAGATCGGAAAACTCAGATCCTTCAAAATTGCTATTAGGGTTTCATGTACTGGAATTAGTGTAGGAGTAGCTAAGGTAGTGAGTATGGCACCGTCTCCTTCGCCTAAATCACTGCCTCCACCACCGCCTTCAATTGATGCAAAGTGTAAGCCTAAGATCAAGATCTTGAGCTGGACTTTCTAGCAAGATACAAACACAGAGAAATTGAGGGAACTCGATCTCCCGTGGCTCTCCTGGTGTAGCGTTTGTGTGCTTATGGAATGCTACATGGATCACCGAATCGCGAGTCTTGCCGGGAATTTGGGACTCGATTGCGGGTTCAGGGCAGTGGTTTCATTTTTATTATTTACGGTTAGAACAGTACAGATAAGAGTTAGCTTGGTGTCTGATAAATCTATCTTTTTGAATTTTTGGTTTAATTCATTCTTTCTTCCTTATTTGGTGTTGGCTTTTGTTTTGCTTTTTTAGTTTTATCTCGATTTGAGTTGTTACATTAATTAATTATTGTAATTTTGTAATAATTTGTAATAATTCTTCTTTAAAAAAATAGAAAATTAGGACCTGATGCTGGATACCTCAGATTATGGATGTGTTTCTAAGAAATGTTTGTATTATAGTATTATTCTCCAACGGCTAATAAGATGACTTCTGAAATAAAAGGGGTGGTTAAATTCAATCGTTATCTGAATTGTAATAATCAAGATCTGTATGTGGTCTATTTTAAATGTTTGAAAATGGAGATAAACTTTGGATGGCGACTCTCTCTTTTTGGTTTGGTACTTTGTTAATTAATTTTCTCCTATTTTTTTTTTCTATTTCAAACTCAATGCGGGGAGTAATAAATGGCCGGGTATTTGGTAGCTGGAGGCTACTAGCGATAGTGCCGTCGGTGGCCTTGGAATCAAAAATTTATTTTCTGGAATTTTTTGGGTCTTTTTATGTGATTTATTTTATACGTAGAGAACTACAGATGCCGTATTGCTAGGGCAATATGACAATGACATGTGTTGGTCTCGCCAACATGCCTTCATTAAAAAAATTAAAAACGAAAAAAAAATACAAAACACCACAATGTGAGCTTCAGCAGTTGAGCTCTACTGTCATCAATTGTTGCAAAGGGGTGTCACAGAGAAGACCATTAAACAGCTGGGAAATGGGAAGGAGGATCATCCGATCGTGTGATGAACAAATAAGCTATTGACGAACGCGGCTATATGTAAAGCACAAGACCACAACGTACTACGTGTCCAAACACTTTACATGTTCGCCTCTGCATAACTACCTATTTTTACTGTTTAGATCCAAGTCTAGTGGTTCAGCGTTCAAAGTTAGAAATGGGCTGATTCAATTCAATTCTCAGAGCTGGACATCAGTGGTTCAAATTCTGGTCAAAGCAAAGCTGCTGTGTTTGAGAATTAAACCCTGACAATCTGATAATAGAATTGAATCAGGAATGCACTGTTTGAATAATATTTAGTAAAGTGACTTTTAAAATGATAGAATGAGATAACGTAATATTTTAATATGTTTATTTTTCAGTTAAAAAAATCATAAGAGATGTTCGTATTTTTTTTTAATTTTGTTTGTTTCGAAATGACTTAAGTTTAAATTAATTTTATAGTTCTATTTTGATTTTATACTAGTAAAATAAAAATGTATTTGTATGAAAAAAGTAAATTAGAATATTTTTATAAATAATGATAAAAGTAATTAATATATTACTATTTATTAGCATTTGTTATCATTTTATCATTCATTTATTTTAATAAATAAAGAAATAAGTAAAGATAGAGAATGAATACGTTTGATTTTAATTGATAAGATAAAATACGAGTAAAAATAATTTTCAAATGAATATCACCATGAAAATATCGTAACCATTGAGACCCTCTTAAACAGTGTCGGAGTGTTAGTCTCACTTGGGAAATACAAATCAGAAGCCTGATTGCTGTATTATTGCTGTTATTCATCTCCTTTCTTTAGATAAAAGGATAGAAAATATTTGTTGCATAGGGTCATATAAATCTGAAATTTTATAACAACAAAGGCAAGATCAACTGTTGAGTGAGACCCGCTGATGGTTCTCTGAGGCACTTAGCCCCCCAAGAGGTGGGCCCCACCTGACTACTATATCTTATTAACATATTTATCCCTCCTTGTAAGGTTGTGAGCGTAATTACTAATTACTAATTAATATTCCTTTTACTCACCCTCTGCCTCTTGCCAGATACAATGCTCTCGGATTCTCACTCTTTTTTTTTTGTTTAATATGCCCGTACGCTTGACATTTTAAATAACCAGTTCAGCTTACAACATTATCATTTAATCCTCTCGGTCTCTCACTAAATCCAGCAAAAATCTATTGAACGTCAGTGAGACTGGGCGATTTTAACGTGGATGATAAGATGGTGACGCGAAGGAATGAAAGACATCATGGATCATTAAATAATATTAAAAGGAGAAACCCACGTGGAATCATGATGGCGATTCCTCCTATCCCGAGGTGCCTCAAGTCAGAACAAAGACTCGCTCACTCACACTGTCACACATGTAATGTAACGGTTCTTTTTCTCTGATATTCTGTTGTTTTCTCTCCTGTAGCTATTCCTAGGGCAATTGAAAAGGCAAATCAAAAATTTATAATGGAATGTATTTCTTATGGAGATGTACTTTCATAACTCCACTAAAACCTGGAAGATTTAATCATAACTGTAGTTGATATTGTCGTCCGTTACAACATATTGTAAAAATAAATAAAAAATACATTGCACTCAAATCTATGAGATAATCTTAAAGAGACCAGCTAGCAGTACAGATCTGTACTTCAATTGAAAAAATCGGTGACCACATTTTTGAACATTAACAGATGATCGTCTTATAAACAGTCATCGAAGTCTTAAAATTGAAAATTCTAAGTTTTAATACTAAAGAAATAAAGTCACAATATCTAATATATCAAGTCATATTTTGAACTTAAAATTTATATTTGAAAGCCAATTGGGATATGAGCAAGTATTTATACATGAATCTTAATGTCTTAAAACCGAATGTCTCAAATTCTAACACGAAAAATACGACATCTTAATATATAATATTACAAATCATATTTTGAACTTTATATTTTAGCGGCAATTAGAATATGAATAAATATTTATACTTGAACCTCATTGTCTTAAAACTAAATGTCCTAAGTTTTAATACGAGAAATATGATGTCTTATTATATAATATTATAAGTCATATTTAAAATTTAAAATTTATATTTGAGCGTCCATTAGGATATTGACAAATTTATATATCTAAACCTTAACGTGCTAAAATTAAATGTCCCAATTCATAACACACAAAAAAATGACGTCTTAATACCCAATATTACAAGTAATATTTTTGAACTATAAATTTACATTTGAGCGATCATCATGAGTTGATAGTAATTATTTATTCTCTTATTTGAATATCCAAGAGAGTTGTACAATTGAATTTCTACATTGACTTAAAAGATGATGCATTCACTACTCAAAACAGATCCTTGTCCTTCCTCTATTGAATATCAGTCGATAACAACAATTGAATTTGTACATTGACTTAAAAGGTGGTGCATTCACTACTCAAAAACAAGTCCTTGTCCTTCCTCTATCGAATATCATTCGACAACAGTAAGGATTTGATGTCCGCTTTTACACAAAGACATAAACAACTATATAGTGAAGTCAAATTTTCTGCTAAACAATAGCGGTTCTTCTAAAACTCTCTACACCGTCTTATGGATAATATTCGAAATCTTAATATCTAATATTTAAAATCTTAAAAACTATTATATGATATTTTAATACATAATGTTATAAATTATTTTTAATTTTAAAGGATATAAAATCTCAAATATTTATTGAATATTTTAATAAGATTTACTAAAAATTATATTTTTCATATAATTTATATTCTTTATATCTAAAGATCTCACAAATAAAATTTTAATATCTTTTAATATAAGTCATACAATTATTAAGCTTTATCATATATTATTTATAATCTACATTATAGATAAAAAAAATTGACAGTCATCTTGTGTCTTATTTTTAGTTTTAATAATATATAATTTAAAAAATATTTACTAAGCACTCGTAGAATCAAAGCTCTATATCTAATTTTTTCGTCTTAAGACTTAACAATTAAAGTCTTAATACTGATTAATATAAGTCATATTTAACTTTAAATGATATAAAATTTTATAATATTTTCTGAATATATGTATTCTTAATATTTTAAAACCTTATAATTGATAAATTTATATTTAGTATTTTTATAAATATCCTAAGACCTTATAATTTATATTTATAAAAAAATCTCAATAAATAGCAAAAATATCTTTATCATATCATTAAGTCATAATATCACCAACAACATATTATAAATATGTAATACCAAATAATGTTTTTACAATAATTATAACAAAAATATATCTTTAATATCTAATATACATAAGTCTTAATATCTATCATAACACATTTTAATGTATCATTTCAATACATAATTTTTAGTTTAGTCTTAATTTTAACTACTATAAATAAATCTAAATATATATACTACATATACGTCTCAATATATATTATAAAATACTCTTCAAAATATAATTTCTAATTTAGTCTTAATTTTTACTAGTACAAACAGGTTTAAATATATAATCTTTGTTAGTTTTGTATTAAAATTTTTTCAATCTCAATATTACAATTCAAGTCTTTATATTGTATATAATAAAATTTTATACTGAGTACAATTAAGTCTTCATATTTATAATACTAACTCTGACACATATTTATTTAGTGCAACAAAATACCCTTCATGTGGTCTCTTTTTATCTCTCAACCAAAATTCAAATGAAAGAATACTCAATTTTTATCTCCTTACTCCTAAAAATTAATTTAACTCCTTTTCTTGTCAATCAACTTCTAAATGTGAGTTTTAACATATTCTCTTTGTGCATGAGAAGTAAAATTATAATCTGAACAATTAAAATATTAGTTAATCCTTATATATTATATAGCTATTATTTTATAATATTTTTTATATTTTCTAAGTACGGTAGTTAAGTTACACATGTAGTAACTTTTTTTCTTCAAAAATACTAAAAAGCAAAATGAACTCTTTAATTTTTAAAAATAAATGGGTTCGATTGACTCCATACGTACAATGTAGATCTGCCTTTGTTCATTTGATTTTTCAGTTTGTAAGGAAGTAATATTTGTATCTTATATGTTTGTATAATACAAGATTAACAATTTTACTCGTATAGTTCATACATAATAAGACAGCCACGTAACTATTTGATATTAACTTTCTATCACAAACAATAATCTGTAAAAAAATGGAATGAATATTAATTCAATTATACTTTATGTTTCTTTCAAATAAAAGATCGAAATAAGTTGTGCTTTTGATATGAGACTTTGTTTGTCCGTGGGATATAGTGATGATTGATGCAAAAAAAAGTGAAAAAAAATATTTAAAGATATATTTGGAATTTTCTTTTTCAGGTAAATAGGTCACTTTAATCGTTTATCTTTAAAATTCCTAAGCGCATTAACAAGTTAAAAACTCCAATTGGAGGTTGAATTTAGATATCTCTAATCTCTTACTCCAATCTGGAAGCACACTTTAAACAAGATAAGATTGTTTAATAATTAATATTTAACCACAAACCAGTGGATGGAAAATCATGTTATCGTCTGCATGCGGTAGCTTTTGTACGAGTTAATTAATAATAATGATTATCACATATAATGACGAAAGTGCTGATAATATGCTGACGCAAGGTACCAAGTGCTCACCCATCAAAACATGCTTCCTCATCAATGAACAATAGAGATTGCTTCTAAGCTTTTGAAAAAGCAAGTTATAGACCAAGAAAAGTAATCTCTTGCGACCTAGGATTAAATTAGGTTTTCCTTTGCCTACAAAATTGCTCAACTTTTTTTCCTTGTTTTTCCTAAACAAACATTAGGACCTATCACCTTATTGTGCCTTTCTTGTTCATGAAGATAATGGATGTCTCTTTCCACCTGATGTATAGTCAAAATGTTTATGAATTGTGACAAAAAATGTGTGATGCCTATAACGAGAATTTTTTTTATTGAGTTTTCTTTTTTTTTCAATTTTTTTTTTGCAAACATAATACCAGGCCTTGATAAATTTAGCATTATAACAGCCCCATATTTTTTAAGAAGTGTATGAAAAATATTTCATTAAAATAAATTTGCAGCTATTGCTAGATAGACGTTTTTTCTATGCCATTTGAACATTTTTTTTTTTGCTTTTTTTAAATAGAGCTCTCAATAATCTATTAATATTATTTTTATGCCGTTCTTTTTGGACTTTAATTTCGTATAGCGATGAAATCTATTATGATCTATATTAAGCCTGCAGCTCTTATTTAAAAGTTATTATCACGAAATCTTATGGAAAAAATTCTTAATTTGATATTAGCCTCAAAGCTTGTTGTACTTTTTTAATCTTCAAATTTATTGTAATTTGAGCGTAATTCAAATTGTGTATCATTACAAATTTAAGTCAAACAGTGAATTGACTCGTATATAGTTATTCCGTACTTAAAAAAATTAGTCATCCGTAAATCCATTGTTTGCATGGGAAAAAAAACAATTTAGGCCCTGTTCGGATGTAATGGTGTTCAGATGGGAATTTATGCATTTGGGTCTCTTTCTCATTCAATTTCCCCTAGCTGTTGGGCAGCTTATTTTAATGAGATGTGGATGCTTTTTCCCGTTCAATTTCCAATTGTACATTCATTTTGGTAGGAAAAGTAAAATTCAGTTGAACCAAATTAATTTTTTCCCACCGGACACGGATAAATAACTAGTCTCTCCTCTCTCACATTCGTCAGATACTAATAAGTGGAATTCATCTCTCTGAAAAGTAAAATTCTTTCCCATCAGATACGAACGCTCAACTTGTGGATACAATTCTGCCATTAACTAAGACTCTTCTACCAGTATCCTACTTAGCCTAAAATTAAACTTCTAAAGACTTGTGAACAAGAGACAGATTAATTTGGGTATCAATACGTCTTGAATGCGTCTCTGCTTCAACTTGAATGTGCTCTGTCTCATCTCATTCCACTTGCTTGGTTCTGGCCTGATTAGCCTCCATCATCTTCCACCACCCTGAATGTGCTGTGATTTAACTCTTCTTGGAGATCACCTGAGATCCATGGGACATGGTGTGAGCGCCTTTATAGTTGAACTGCTGCCTGCGTGCCAGATTTGCCAGCATATGTGCATCCTTCAAATGTTCTCTGCTTGCATATTCGATATGGATCTGTGGATAAGCCTGCCGTACCAGCATCCGAATTTGAAGTATTGTCTCTATTGCCCTCCAGGACTGAGCCTCTTCATTTACATCTTCTTTTAGTTGTCTCACTAGGATTTGGCAGTCAGTGAAAATTGTATATCCTCTATTGTCCCTTCTGCCATTTTCTGAACGACATAGTTGTGCACTTGTGCTGCATACTAAACTGCCATTGTTTCTGCTTGAAAAGCATCCCCTTCTGTGAGGGTTGTAAGTTGAATTTATTTTATGTGTCTATTTTTGGTCATACCGCTTTGTTCCTGCTCCAGCCCTATTTGTCTTATCCCATGATGCATCTACCAGTAGAATCTCATTTCCTTGTTGTATATGGAATACTGACCTTTTCTTTGTTCGTCAATTCACTGGTTGTGCCAGATTTGCAGTTGCATGGATTGTGCCAGTATAACAATATTTCTGGTGTTAGCTCTTTCTCCTTCGAAGATCTCCTTATTTCTTGCCTTCCACAAACACCATAATATGTTGGATATGAATTTGTTATCAGTATCTCTATCTGTACCAATGGAGAGGAGGTCCAGCAGTGCTGCAATGAAGTCCAGCGGCATGGTATCAGCACGAAGTTGCAATCTCGATCCAAACCAAGCTGCTCTTAAGCTTGGACAATAGAAAAACAGGTGGGAAAGATGCTCGTTTTCACCATAACTATGTGTATCCATTCCCATCAAATGGGATGCCTCCTAATGGGACCTTAATGTGAGTGAATTTTTTTTTCTCATGCAGACAGTGGATTTACTCACGGCGAGGAGTCAAATGGGCCCTCAATCTCATCTCGTACTTCTGAAGAATTATGAATATTATTTTTATCGGAAATTCTGTTTTTTTTTAAAAAAAAAAAACTTGACTCATATTATTAATATATAAAAATATAAAAGAATTGTTTTAGTATTTACCAAATAATTTAAAATCCACAATAATATATATTTGATGATTTCTAATGGAACCTTATATTACACTTGAATTATGTAAATTTTAATACTAGACCAATCGGTAATAACATAGTTTATTATTTTTAGAAAATACAACGTGATAGACAAATATTAGGTCATCTCCAGTTTATAGATCGTCATATTAATTTATTAATTAACTAGTACACTCAAATAAAAATGAGTTTTAGAGCTCCGAACTTCCGATCAATAGGCCCCACTTGCAGTGGCACTGGCTCTTTCATTTCCTTTCTCCCATTTTCGATCTCTGCTTAACCAAATAGGCAAATATCTTATCCTATACCGATTGGCCAATCCGAAACCCCACTGCTGCTCTCGTAGCCATGGCTGGAACAAGCCTCTGCCAGCGGGCCCCACTATCTCTTTCCATGTTCCGCCGCCGCTCATGCCTTCGTCACCGGTCCCTGCTCTCTGTTTCTTCTCAGCTCTCAACTGACGCCGCTACTACAGGTTAAATTTCGCAATAATTACCTCTTGATTCTGTAATTTCGTCTTTTCGAGAAAATTACAGATACCGTTGGCATCATTTATTGTTATTTTTGTTTTGTTTATGATCCCGGTCCAGTAATATCCAGGAAAATCACATTCCTTAAATTACATTTTGTTGGTCCAATTTTAGTGTTTTTAGTTCTCAATTGTGCTGTACAACTTGGTATATGCCCCAGATGCGAACCCCATTTTCTTCGTAGTTTGGTCTTCCCTGTTTCCTTGGAATTTTCCCCATGAAAGTTACAATTCGTAATTTACAGGAAAAGAGTTTGAAGGACGAGTTGGATTTTTGGGTATTGGGATCATGGGCTCTCCAATGGCATTGAATCTCATCAAGGCTGGGTAACTGTCTTTTCAATTGCTTTCTTTTATGCGTCTAGTTAATAATAACACCTTTTATATGATGTACAAAGTTGAACACTTTTCTAGGGCATGGGGCAAACCCGTAAAAACTCAAATGAATAGAAGCCGGACTGATATCATACAGAAACAATGAAAAGCCTCTTCTGCATAACTGACCAGTATGATCCTGTTACCAAGAATTGGGATCATAATCCCTAGTTATAACTAATAAGTAATAAGTAATAACCACATTGTCTCTGTGCATGTTTCAATGAATTAAAAGCTTCAAAGTGTTGAAAAGAAATTTATAGTTTTTTTGTTACTTTTAATATGTAGTTGTGATGTTACTATCTGGAATAGAACAAAGAGCAAATGTGATCTACTCATAAACCTTGGTGCCAAGTAAGTAGACCCTTATCGGTTGTTTTTAGTTTGTTTTACACTTTTACTGTTTCATACCACATATCTGCTTCTTTTCAAGACTTATGTTTGTTTTTAAACAGATTCGAATCTACACCAGCACAAGTAGCTTCCTCTTGCGATGTAACATTTGCTATGCTTGCTGACCCTGATAGTGCAGTTAAGTACATAATGATACCATCAGTAGAGAACGGAATTCTGAGGTTACTGACATTATGCTTCTAATAAGACAAATTGAATTTGAAAAGTGCAAGTTCAAGCAATTTGATACTATGATATTTGGTAATTCATTGGAGGTGCTAAATACAAACAGCTGAATTTTCAAATCTTTGATGCAGAAAAACATCCATCAAAGCACTCTATGAATATTTCATATGACAGGAACATAAACCACATAGATCACATCCAAAACATCCATTTTTATATTTGGAATCTAATTATGACCTTTATCTATATTTCAGGTTGAATACATTGTTTAAGTGATCATGACTGATAATTACAGTCTAACAAGTCATCTTTTTAATATAGCTTTGAACAACTTCATTAATAACTAGATTACTTCTACTGTAGGTTGATGTAGCAACTGGTGAGAATGGAGCTGTTCAAGGATTAGGCCCTGGTAAAGGGTAAGAAATTTATTTTTCCTATCTTTTACTGCCCCACCTAAAATTTTGCAATGAATTGTTTATGTAAGAGATGCAAACAGTATGCTCATTTTGGATTTGTCACCATAGGTATGTTGATGTGTCAACTGTTGATGATTCAACATCGAAACTAATTTCTGAAAGTGTTAGAAAGACAGGAGCATCATTTCTAGAGGTAAATATATTTTATTTTCTCTCTACCACTTGTTGTTTGCAGAATTATTTTATTTCTTTTCTTAATAGGCTCCGGTTTCAGGCTCCAAAAAGCCCGCTGAAGATGGCCAACTCATATTCTTAACCGCAGGTAATTATAATGTGTACTATTTTTATAACTTTGTAACTTTTCATTTTAACACAAATCATTCATTTCTGATCAATTAATATTTACTGAATAATACATTTGTAATTTGAAGGGGATGCAACCTTGTATGAAAGGGTAGCCTCACTCTTAGACATCATGGGAAAGGTATCCTTCTCTTAGATCTACACTCATCTTTATCTGTACAATTTTTAACTACGAGGTTGTATTTGTATAGTTTTGTGAGCCTTGTGTTAATTCCAATACAGTCTAGATTTTATCTTGGTGATGTCGGCAATGGTGCTGCAATGAAACTTGTAGTAAACATGATCATGGGAAGGTTAGCTGTAAGATTTATTTGGAGACTAAATATTACTTGATTTTTGTACACCTTTTACTATTTTCTCCAACTTCTTTTTCCTAGCATGATGGCTTCATTCTCAGAAGGCATTCTTCTTGCTGAGAAAGTTGGTCTCGACCCAAATGTTCTTGTTGAGGTTATTTATCATCTCTCATTTTTGCTCTTTCTTTCTTGGGCTCCTTTTTGTTTCTTTATTAGTTAAGTTTCCAGTACCTTGATAAATTCTAACATTCCCAGGTTGTGTCACAAGGAGCAATTAGTGCCCCAATGTACTCTCTAAAAGGGCCAGCCATGGTTAAAGCTACATACCCCACTGCCTTTCCTTTGAAGCACCAGCAAAAGGTTTAAATATTTTTACTAATATTACTAAAATTTCCATTCATCGATGCAGGGCTTCTGAGCCATTTACTCCAAAAGAAAAAAGAAAAAAAATAATCATTCATTATTTTCATTTGTTTTCTGTATTGTAGGATTTGAGGTTGGCTTTGGGTTTAGCAGAGTCAGTCTCACAGCCAATTCCAATTGCAGCAGCAGCTAATGAGCTCTACAAAGTGGCCAAGTCACAGGGACTGAGTGATCATGACTTCTCCGCTGTTATTGAAGCACTCAAAGCCAAACTACAGAACTGACAAATAGCAGCCTGCAAATTTAAGCTTGTAAATTGGGCACATGTTTTTTGTTCATGGCATTCTTTTTTGTTTAATTTGGTTCGGAATGAATTGTTTAGTGATTGAAGGGTGCGGCTTTTTGTTCATTATTCAGATAACTGGTAGTTGCTTTGATCCCCCCCCCCCCCTCTTATTTAGGTCTGAGTCAAATGTTGAAGCAAATTAAACCGTCCGGCACAAGAACATGTACCCTTCAAATACATCTCAAATTTAAAAACTCAACCAAAGCTTAAGAACATTTTCTACGTGGGATTAATCAAAATGTTGACTTCAATTATGTTATCATTTTGGTCCTGCTTGCACTCCCAAGTTCAAGTCCTATGTGCAAAATAGAAAGAGATGGGACATGCTTCGCAAATTAACTTGCGAATAAATAATAAGAGCTTCTGTACTCATAGCAAAGTATGTACTTAGTTTTACAAAATTTCTTTCATTGATCCTTGCCCATAAAATTTCTACACTACTAATATGTATCATGACCTTCTGAAGTAGAACACAGCCAACAAAACTGCTCCACCAAAAAAAAAGCAAAATCAATCGATTTCAACAAGTTATTAAAAGAATCTCCTTACTCACCAGTCAACAATGTTCCACTCACTCAATCTTGAAATCCTCATCCTCCGCGGAGGTTGTTCTAGAAATGGGTAATGATCTTGGGGTTCTCCTGCGGTAATTACTGATCCGGTTTCCATTCTTGTCATAGAAGACCGGTTCATCATCATCATCATCCTTTGGAATGCGGTTTCTCTCACCAGGAGTTATCTTTTTCACCATATACCACTCCTCTTGCTCTGACCTCTCATTATCCTTTCCCTTCTCCTTTCGGCCGGTATGGGTCTTGGGTGTCTGGTATGGCCTTCTTGTACCCAGACTTGGAGCTGAAAGCATTCTTCTTTTCAGCATACCACCTTCCAGGTAATGATCGGTACTTTGAGTTGAGCCAGAGGGCCCGGCAGGTGAGCCATGAAACATGATCGTTCCTTTGGTGGCTGCATTCTGGTTTTGCATTGGAGAAAATTGGTTTGGACTTTGGTATGGTGAATTGGTTTTGGTGATTTGGAAGGGATTTTCATTGAATGCATTGGTTCTGATGGTGGTGTTTGTCGCTGGTGTTGAGTTGAGGGGAGGTGGTGGAGGCGAGACGCTGCGAAATGATTTTTTGCTGCAACATGCAAGACAAATATTGATATATGAGGAGACCATTACAGCAATGAAGCGCAAGCCAATGATGAGGGAAAGAGAATAGGGAAGAGCTAGATGCTCTAGCAAACTCCGTTGCAAGTATTTTACATCTTCTCTCTGGAAGAGAAATACTGTGAGATAGAGGGAGGGAAGGAGGGAACGAATGTGCAATTTTTGATTTGGGTCTTTAATTTTTTTTTTTGTTAAAATAAAAAGGAAGGGTTCAACTATTTTTGTGAGTCCAACATATATAGTCTTAATCTAGGGGGTAGTATTGGTTGCCTGGTTGGATTTCCCTATATTCTGAAGCAACTCCACACTACTCGGATTGAAAATTACCCAATTTATCAAAAAAACAAACTAGGCCGAGACAGTTTATAATTCTGTAGCTTTCAGATGTTTTCATAGATATTGAACTTAATAAACTATATGTTATATTTGTAAAGAGAATGTGCAAATATATTATTATTGTTGACATTCTTATCTATTTATCTCGAAATCTATCTTGAACTTTTTGAATTTGAAATATTATCTCGAGGTTTGACACATATGTTCACTCTGACAAACAAAAACAGAAGAAAAATTGAATTAAATGAGAATAAAAATAAGTTACTAGATTGGAGAGAAGAAAGAGAATGCTCTGAAAACTATTTTTTTATAACTCAATTGTGTTTACAAAGTGTTTTTTCTCTCTTATTTCTACACTACTCTACTCCTCTATTTATAGTGTTCGGTGTCATTAATGCACATGCAATCCTATACAATTAATATAATCCTAACTATCCTAGCTATATATTGACATTAATTGCCTAGCCATACTACTGTCACTTCCACTGCTACTCTCATCAACTGTCTCAGACACATGCGGCAGATGTCAGAAGTGTCATGTTCTTCATCGGGGCAAGGGCTTCATCCCGAGCTCTCTAATGTTCTCGAGTTGTTAGGCTCTCGTCCATCTTGAGTTTTGTCTTTGGCTTGTGCTCGTATACCGGTCACACTTCAGTCACTTATGTTCCTTCTGAGCTAACTCGGATACATGTGACCAATGTCAGAAATATCCTCTGTCGTCCATCTCGAGTTCATCTCGAGCTATCTTCTTGAGCTGCTATTCTCGTGCTTTCTTCTTGAGCTACTCTTCTCGAGGTTCCTTCTTGAGATGCTCTTCTCGAGCTATCTTCTTGAGGTTCCTGATGTTCCTGAGATGTTAGACTCTGGTTCATCTCGAGTTTTGCCTTTGGCTTGTGCTCGTTGTGTTCGCTGTTGCTTCTTTAGCATAGGGTTGTCGAGGTGGTCGGGTTCTCGAGCTCTTGGTACTTCGGGATCAGAACTTGGAGTTTACTACTCTCAACATCCTCCCTTAAACTCATGTCTCGCTCCTTCATCATCCCGTATATCCACACACCTCGTGAGCTTCACTTTATTTCGCTAGCCTTTTGCGACTTGATTGTCCTAAATTTCATTCTTCTCGATCTCTTCGATCCACATCCTTCGAGTTGCTTCTTCGAACGATATCGACTTGGTGTCAGCCAAACTGGCATACCAAGTGTACTCCGCTTGTCCCAGACAAGTCCAGTACATCTGAATTTCTTAGGCGTTTTCGACCTGATCTCTTCTGAGTTGGACATCTCGTCTGAGCTTCTCGAGGATCTCACTTCAACTACTCGAGTAGGGAGACCAACCCCCTCTTCCAGCTCATCAACTCATGTTGGTTCTTCCAGCCCTGAGTAGCATTCTTCTCAACCTCAACGATCCACAATCTTCCATCTTTGATCTCGAGCTGCTTCTTCTCGAACGAAATTAACTCGGTATCCACCACTAGGTATACCAAGTGTACTTCGCCTGCCTCATGCAGGTCCCATACATCTTGAATGCTTCGATTCCTTAGCTTATTCTTTTCTGGGTTTTTTTTAGTTTGACCTCTTATCAACTCGACCTTGGAGGTGTCCCCTAATAGAGACTAACCCTCCTCCCCGTCTCGATCATCACCTCCATCGGGTTCATGACTGTTCATTCGGTTGTTGGCCTCTGTGTCGAGATACCCTTTGGTAATTCTCGAGCTTGATTCATCATTCATCTCGGCGTAGTTGATTTTGCCTTCTACCTTCTTCTCGGTCCAACAATCTCGAACATAATGCTCATGCTTTCCGTAGTTATAGCAGTCTACATCGGGTCTTCGACGTCCTCGCGAGTTTTAGCTCGATTGACCCTTTTTTTTCTTCTCCTCCCACCCTCTACTTTGAGAGGCTCTCTTTATTTTAATTCAGTCTTTGTCTGTCTGTTCTCTGGTGATATAGTCTGACTATATCCCATACATCTTGCCTGGATGCTCTAGTTATTTCGTCAACCTGGGCTCTGACATGTTGAGTGAACTGTTTCCGAAATCAGCCATAAGCTCTGATACCAATTTGTTGACTTTCTTGTCTATTTATCCTGAAATGAATTATCTCGAACTCTTTGAACTCGAAATATTATCCCGAGGTCTGACACAGGTGTTCACTCTGATAAACAAGAACACACGAATAACTGAATTAAATGAGAATAAAAATAAGTTACTAGATCGGGGAGAAGGAAAAAAGTGCTCTGAAAGCTGTTTTCTTTATAACTCAACTGTGTTTACAAAGTATTTTCTCTCTTGTTTCTACACTACTCTACTCCTCTATTTATATTGCTCGGTGTCATTAATGCACCTGCAATCCTATACAATCAATCTAATTCTAGCTATCCTAGCAATATATTGGCATTAATTACCTAGTCACACTTCTGTCACTTTCATTGCTGCTCCCATCAGTTGTCTCTGACACATACGACATATATTAGAAGTGTCATGTTCTTCATCGGGACAAAGGCTTCATCCCGAGTTCCTTGATGTTCTCGAGTTGTTAGACTCTCGTCCATTTCGAGTTTTGCCTTTGGCTTGTGCTCGTATACCGGTCACACTTTAGTCACTTATGCTCTCTCTGAGCTAACTCTGACACATGTGATCAATGTCGAAGTATCATTTGTCGTCCATCTCGAGTTCATCTCAAGTTGCCTTCTTGAGCTTTCTTCTTGAGCTGCTCTTCCCGAGGTTCTTGATGTTCCCGAACTGTTAAGTTTTGATTCATTTTGAGTTTTGCCTTTGACTTATTCTCGATGTGTTCGCTGTGCTTCTTCAGCATAGGATTGTCGAGATGGTTGAATTCTCGAGCTCTTGATCTTTCGAGATCGAAACTTGAAGTCTACTACTCTCAAAAATTATAAACAACATAAAAGAATAATTCTATGAGCTAAAAAGGTTGAGCACATCTTGTTGCTTAAAGAAAAAAATATTTATCCAAGTTACAAAACAGAATAAGTACGAGAGGAATTAACAGTTATAATGTGATAAATCAATACTTAGCAACCACCCGAAGTTAAAAAAAATTAACTTGATTAATCAGCAATTATAGTGGCAGCATATCTGTGAGCTAGCAAATTTGGTGGCGAAGAAAGCTAAATTGAGAGAGAAAAATACTAAAGATCATAGTACGAGAGGAATTTAGCCAATTTTAACACAGCACGGTAGGAATATCATTTTTCCTACAACCAAAGAACTCACTAATTCAAGTTAATCCGAATTCGCAGGTGAAGTAATGGACAATCCAATTCCAAATTTAAATTGGCTGGTTCCGATTTAGATGTACTGAAAGAAGAATGATCTTTTCCGTACATGATAATTCCGTTCAGTAACTATATTAAGCCACTTGTGATTTGTGAATACAATTTGTTATGGTTCAGAACTTCAACCTCATACACGGTTCGTTACAAGAACATGCATAGTTTTGAAAGAACGGATACTTGAAATACAGACCTTTTATACTACAAAGTACAAACAAGCAGAGGTTAACACTTGGTTACACTCAAAATTTTAAGATAAAATCATCAACTAGTTGTTGTCCAAGCATGATAGCACATGGCCAATATACAGCTTCAATCAACCACTGGTGAGTGGCAACGGTGTATATTGCCCTTTTTTTTTAAATACAAGTAGTTCTCCTTGTCAATACAAGTAGTTCTCCTTGTCGAAGCTTCTTCTCATAGAGCTCCTTCCCTTACAAGAATTGTTAGATGCAACACTGAAATCTGAATTAACAGAAGTGCAAGCTGCACTCTTGAAGAATTGTAAATCGCCTGATGCTTGTCTTCGCAGCCCGCTTCGTCTCTCAGCATTTACAGCCTCTTGTCTAGCCCTAACTGCCTTGGTTGCACTCATGTAACTTGGCTTGCCCGTGTCTCCTCTTTCCATATTCTTAGATGCAGGGGTGACAGGAGATGATTTTGAACTACCACCATGGTATTGTATCTCTGACGAAGAGACTGATTGAGCTTGCCTGCCATTGGTTGGTACAAGAGGTGGTCTCATCGATACCCTAGTCGTTACATTGTTATATTTAACCTTGATAGAGTCTGCATCAGAGTGATGTGAGTTTCTTCCTGGATTGGTTTCATCTGGGGTTTTGGAATAACGGGTTGAATCAGGGCTGTGGGTCCCACTTTCTTGGTCCTCCCATGGTTTAGTTGCCATCCATCGGTCTAGCCAGATCAAATCACAACTACTGTTCTCTATGTCGCGAGTTTTATGTGAAAATGTGGATGGGCTAGGCGGCCTTGTGGTTTGCATAGATCTCTTTTGCTGAAATAAAAATTAGAAAACTTATGCTTACTGATTTTTAACAAATACAGCCAATTGCTTGCAAAACCTGTACTTGCTATGTCTTTCTCTATTAAAAGAGAATTGTCATACTTCTACATATCCATTCTTTACAATTTTTTTTGCAAGTTGCCTCTTAGTTCTCTGTCATTGCATTTATGTTGAATGGTAGATCAAAGACTATGAGATGGCTAACTTACATTAGCCAATTATTTTAGAAATAAGAATCAAAAGCTGCAAGTGATATTCTTCCTACTGTGTAGGATGTTTCACTAGGTAAGTTGTTAGACATAGTTCCAAAATGTATCTGACCCCTCTCAATTTGCTGGTATATATGTGTGTGTCTGATCTCTCTAAATTTGTTGGTATATATATAAATATGGGTTATTTTGAGACGTTAATGGATTTTCACATATTCCAACTTTTCATGTTCAATTTATTGTTAATCCTTCTGAGAAAGATATAAATAGTACCAGTTGAGAGAAAGCATATGACAAAGCTCTCTCTCTCTTCATGGCTCCCTCCTGCTTCATCTGTAGCTTTGTTTTAACATCTGTTAGTGTCCCACGACTAGCACACCACCCCTCCTATAGGACAAAAGAAGTTTTATCAGACCATTTCTTATCTTCAGTTTTATTTAATTACACATTTAATTACTAGAAATTAGCGCACATCCTACCAAAACCAAATTTAAATGACATTCATATGTAAGTTCAATTGTTCAAAAAAGGATTTGCAAAGTTCAGAAAGGAATAAATTTTGAACATACATGTGATTCCTTTAGACTATCAGTACTTTCTCTTGAGTTTTTGTGAGTATCATTTGCCTCCAGTCCATCAGTTGACAGCCGGGCCCTTCGTGCACGAACCCGTGCTTGGACCCTTACCAAAGCGTGCATGCACTTGAGAGTGATAGCTGCTTGTTTTCTGACTTGCCGGCCCCGCACCAGTGCCTGTATTCTCACTATAGCCTTTAACGCCCTCAAAGCCCTTCTTGCCTACATTATGTCATAATTTATATTGTATCGAGTTCTTTTATTCAAACCCGAGGAGAATGTTAATAAAACAATCAAGCATTCGAGAACCACCACAGATGGCCTTAGAATTGGAAATAAAATTTCAGATTCTGAGGTCAAGTCGCACATGCTTAAACCATTATACTAAGATATTTGCTACAGCAATCGATAAGCATTTCAAGTTATGTAAAGGTCAGAATAAACCATGAATATCAAAACTATACCAAATAGCTTTGGTGGAGCCCACTGAATAATCCATACAAAAGAACAGTCAAATAACTGCACTGAATTTACACATGAACCATTATACTTACATGAATTTTCATTTTTCACGATTTTTTTTAAATCCTCTTAACTGACACCAAGTATCAAAATTATCAGGACGTCCTATTCTTTTCAACCTGACAAGACATTGTTTCATAATTCAATGGCTCATTCCGAAATATCCTATTTTATTTAGAATTTAATAGCTCGTTACAAAGAATTTCAAGCAAATACTCAGATTTATGCTGTTTGAATGCTGTTTGAATTTCAAGCAAATACAAAGGATTTACAGGCATAATTTATACCAAGAATGCACGGAAGGCGGTTTGAATTCTAATTGCAGCCCATTCCTTCCTCAGAATTCTGAAGTCCCTCGCTGGGGCCCGGGCCACTGCTGCAAGTGCCGCATTAAATGCATCTGGAGTGTCCACGACAGATGAGGTCTCTGAAGCTTCTGAGGCTGATTTGTAACCCCCAGATCTCGACCCAGATGTGCTCCGCCACAGCTTCCATTTTCGACCCTTGCCGTGCGCACCAAAGACCTTTTCATGAAAAGAAAATACTAACAACAATTGAGAATTGATAGGTAAACGGAACACAAATGGAAAGAGAGATTGTCACAGTCGTCTGACAGTGGCTTACTTGGTCATCTTTGTCAGGTTTCTTAAGACTCATCAGGGATTTGATCCATTGACCTGAACCACCCATTCTCTCAAATTATGGGGAAAATAACAGAGCTTCTTGTTTTGTTGCTTGGAGAAATAGCCAGAGGAAAGTTGTAAACAAGCGAGAGAGAACAGGGAGTTCAAAACGATAAAGCAAACTTTCTCTGTTTTTGCATTGTATCTTTGGAAACATAAAGGGAGAAAAGGACGGAGAAAAGGAATTAAGGAGGTCCGGAATTGGGGGTAAAGTGGGGAGTGCATTGGATTAATATCATTATTCATTATTGTACCGTTGAATGAGATTCGAAATTCGAAATGGAATAGAGGAATGAGTTACCAAGTCATGGTTCATAACGGACGGACATATAACAGAAACAGGTGGACCCTAACCGAAACAATAGTCGCGTACATGAACCAGGTTCATTCAAGTCATGTTTGGTTATGAGCGCTTTGGGAGTGGGAAACGGTCGAGGCACGGAGATTGCGACAACACCCGAGTCCAACCCATACGACCGCCACACCGCGATGTACTGAGAAATTACCGTTGGATCGTCTCAAAAGCACGAATAATGATATAATCTAACGGATATATACTAATCACGTACGACCTACTTCTGTGGGGGATCCGAACCTGTCACCCGCCGTCTCCGTTTTTGGCATTTATGTGAATTCACATCGTCAGCCGCGCAGAAGGCGTGCTAACCGTTATAATGACCGTCCGATCCGTTTTAAGATTCGTGCTACAATTGAACATCCGTAAATCTAAAAACTTCTGCTGCGCAGTACACGATCCGAACCTTTGGGGATGGAGATGACAGGCAAGGATCTCGAGACGTGGGTTTTGGAGGATTCGGAGCGCACGAGGCTAGCCTTTAGCGAGCCCGATGTAGCAACCAGAAACAGAACTTCTCAGTTCTTTTAATGCGTTATAACTAGAGGCGGCAATATGAGGGATTGGGTCAGATCGGATCGAATTTGTTTGATTTTTTCGAATAAATTACAAGGGTTGAATTAGATCAATTTTTTTATATTTTTTATATATTTTTAATTGATTTTGATTGGATTGCACGTTATTTAATTTCAGTTCGGATCAGATTCAGATCGAATCAGATTAATTTGACTTTTTAAAAAATTAGATCGGATCAGATTCAGATTTGGACAAATCAGCGATGATGGAACCAAAAATTTATGTTAGTGGGGTCATCACATTTTGAAATAAACTGAAATTAAATTTTAATTGAAATTAGAGAGCATAAAATGGACCATCATTCTTCAATTATTTAAAATTTATGTAATCCATCTAAAAATTTAATATATAATGAAGATTATTAAAATTTGAGTGAGGTCTTTGTGAACCCACCACCGTCTTCTGTGTAGTTCCGCCATTGTGAGTCGACAAAAAATTTCGAATTATATCGGATTTGCCACCTCTAGCCGGAACAATTGAACAACTTGCTTGTTCTTTTTAATATTTTTTTTTGTCTATTCTGATTTTTTGATATATCTGGTAAGATTACGTTTGCTTTTCGAACTCATTTGAATATATATGCTCCATAGTTTTTATAAAGACATGAGTTCGAACAACTAAAAATCGTTAAAAAGAATTTTATATGTAAAATGAATAGACTGAACATGAAATGATGAATACATATGTCAACACATGCATTTCTAATTTGATATTTTCGCTACATCAATTCGTCCTTCGAAAATACACTTGCAAGTGCAAAAATTTTAATACACAGAAAAATACAAAAATGATGATATGGAAAATTAACTCGATCTCAATAATTACAGGTATAAATATGGTCAACATTTTTTATTATCTGAATCCATGAGTTCGAACCTGTGCATTCAAAAAATCGTCTTAGTGATATTATTTCAGAATGGGGATATTGATGTCAAGATAGTTTCTAAGATCCTAACCAATCTAAAATTCAGCATGGCATCTTTAACAGTAAATTTTTTTTGCAAAAAAAAAAAGTCCACAAACACTCAGCTAATACCAGAATAATATAAAATTGAGATCATCTACAGATAGCAGATGGAGACTACTAGAAAATACTCTTGTCATACAAGAATGCACATCGTACAAGCATCTTATCATGCCAATGAAACCCTCTCAACACAGTACCCAAAAAGTGCTGATTTGCTGTTCTTAACTGAAAATTAAATACACTGTAAGCAAAGGATGACCAGAGATGTCCAGCTGACCTGTTTGCAATTGGACAGTATTCATGAACCTGTTAGCTATATTGAATTATAAGAATTTATATGACAGCAAGTATTGACATATAATCTCTATGAATTGGTCATAGATATTGATTTGAAAGTGGGGAGATATCCCACAAAATTCTATTACATCTATTTTATTTATATTTTCTTTATTCTGGTTTATACAAAATTTAATTCCACATCATCATATTTCAATTCTAGTGGAATCACAGTCAGCCCTCAAAACACAATAGCGATACAATAATTACAACAAAACAAGAACCTCATTTGTTCTTCTCAATTTTATGCTTTTTTTTTTTCAAATATCAATGAACCTTTTGATATTCAAGCCCGCCCAAACAAAGGTGTCTTAGTGAGAATTCAGGCCATAATGGATTTGGATTCTGCAAGTGGGTGAAATCTGATTGCCATAGAAGAAAATTACTCAATCGAGTCTCATCTGAAGTGCATATTCTGATGTCAGGCTCCACAAAACCAGCCATGTACATATTTCTCTCCAGATCGCTCACAGTAATTTGAGCATTCTCTGTGGTCTCATTAACTGAAGCTTCTATTGCATGTGTTATCTCATTGGTCCTTTGTTGTTTGCTGTTACATCCATTGCCTTTTTTGCAGCTAAACATACAGGCTCAGTAAGTAGTTCCAATTTACCCCGAAAGTTAATCCTAGCATCAAATTTCCTCAACAAGCTCATTCTGTCAACAGTTCATCTATTTTTGCTTTCATCAAATTGATTAGTGAGCGGACCTCTTCTGGGTCCCGCTTGAAATTGTCTATGCTAAAAGCTTACACCGTTACATACTTTACACCCATTTCATAGCAGTATTGGAGGGTTGATATGAGGGATTTAAAACCAACTCGTTGACCACTATCAGTATCAACTTGGTGCAAGGCATGTCTCTTTGCATACCGGCGGTTCCCATCCATTATGAATGCAATGTGGGCTGGTATTGGGCCGAGTGAGAGGACAGAAAAAAGACATTTACGCATAAAAAAGGAGACATGTTCAATGGCTTTACATACCATGCCTTTGCTATTCTTCTCCATCTGGATAGATAGCAAGAAGGAAACCTACAATATGTAAAAGAGATTATTAATTTTTATATTTGAAGAGAAAACATTACATTAGTTAAATTAATTTTGTAAACCCTCCTAGCTGTGATTCAAAGTTTCCATGATATGAAGTTGTTATATTTCACAAGAAAATGTCAACAGATCAAAGCATGGTTTTAAGATACCAATACGTGTGAGTCAACTCCAAGATCGCCATTACAATTTACTTTAATGTTGTCTAGGTCCAACCCCATACACATCAAATCTTTGTGCTTCTATCTCCCAGCTAATTCTCTTAGGGCCTGTTCGGCAGTTATGAAATAGAGAAAAAGTATGGAATTGTGCTGGAATAGTAGCCGAACGAGAAAATAATTGAATGGAATAGAGGAAAAATGAAAAAGTGAAATAGCAACGGAAATATGTAGTCAAACCCTTTCTTTTTGCATTTCGGTTCCTCTCTATTCCATAGAACAAACTTTTCTCAATTCCATTGGGGTGATGGAACAGAGGAAGAGTATTTTTTTATGGATCGGAATAGTCTCAATTTCTCTCTTCCACTATTTTTTTTTTTACTGAACACGATTGGAATAGATGAGAAGAGTGATCAATTCTTAATTCTATAATTCCTCAATTCCTTTGTTTGCCGAACAGGCCCTTAAATCTTTTACTTTTCAATGTGCACTGTATGCATAGAAATTCACAGCAAAGAAATGCAGTACGGATTACCTAGGTTGCTAGGCACACACATATTCTCTCTCTCTGTGGAATAGTGTTGCGGATTGTGCTTCACCTTACAAACTAGAGAACCTGTGATTGTTTTTTCTTAAAGTTCTGAGGTGAAGGCGCAACCAACAAACCACAAATCAATTTGACCATTGGGCAGGAAGGAATTTAACCTAGCCAGCGTGTACTAGTATAAAATTGGTACCCAGACAAGTGTTGGTAGAGTAATAGTAGGTGCCCACTTTGGTTTTCATCCTGGTACTGTTGATACTTGTTTATGAGATGCAGTGTTCAACCACGCGCTAGAGGTGGAGGTACGGAACCTTCAGCTTTTCAAACTCGTAGAAATGAAAGACTGCATTCCAGACGTTCATTGCAATTAAGTAGTCTGATATTGAGATTGCTATTACCTATTAAACTTCCTTTGCTAAAGTGACAAGCCTTGCACGTGCAGAAGTAAATTGTAATGACAATACTGGAGTTGACTTACAGCTGAGCCGCTGGAGGGGGAGGGGAAGGGGGAGGATCAGCAACAGAGAGAGGAGAGCTGCGTGGGGGAGGGCCGAAGGGTGCTCGTGCAGTCGTGCGGCGAGTGAGAGAGCGCCGCCGTGACCCGTGATAGAGTGCGAGAGAGAAATGAGTCGGAGTGGGACTGTGGCCTGTGGGCGAGTATTTTCCGCGGATCCTTTTCTATGCGAAGATCTTAGGAAATCCGAACGGTATGATTTAATCTGAACGGCTTCAAAATTTAATTATAAATTTTAATGTATAAAAAATATTATTATTAAATCAAAACTGTTAATAGATAATCCGTCACAAAAGACTGTATCTGCGAGTTTTTTTCAGTACAGACAACTAGCTATATACCCGCACGTTGCACCAAACTCTTTTATTTAAACATTAAAATATTATAAAATAAAAAATTCACATTAATAAAATTTTCTACATATATGAGTTAATGATTCATACGTTTATGGTAAGAAACATGAATTATTCCAATATATATTATTACCATTAATTTTCTTATTAAACATACACAATTGCTAAATAAAAAAAACTATATTATGAAAATAATAGTATAGATGAGAAAGAAATTGAGAGAAAAAAAGAATCAATGGACGCGATTACATATATTCGATCAACTAAAAATAAATATTATCTATCTAATTAGAGATAAAATTAATATAATAAAAAATATCCATAGCAAAAAAATGAACCCTCATGCTTTATATATTTTACAGACGATATGATTCCTGTGGCATGCGGGCTGATGTGATTTTTTGGGCAGCGGTAAAACTTCCTGACCGCTGTGAAAACTTTCGGATTGTACTTGTAGGCATAGTAACACCATTCGCGAATTATTCTAATTCGTCCATAGCCGGATGTTTCACGGGATATACAGTGCGTTTTTTTTGTCAAAAAAAACGTTTTATCGCGAATTATTCGGCAAAAAACACATTATATATTATTTTATATAGAATTTTATAGTTTTTAATATATTTTTAATATTTTGTCAATATAATATATATTTTATTTAAATTATGAAACTATTCTCGAATTATACCCGTATTATACCCGAACGTTGAATTTTTGACCTCGCCAAACGTTTCCCGAATCGTAAAGTTGTTACTATGCTTGTAGGGAAGGATCGAGTACACATACGACTACACAGTACATGGCCACATAGTCTAGCTCCCTGACACTTGTGTTAGAAGTGCAAATGGATCGGATAAAGTCATAGTAATTAAAATCATATTTATATTTATTTTAATTTTTTAAAAATAAATACAAATACAAATATTTTTAAATATGAATATAGATAATGTATATAAATTATTAAAAATAAATATAAAATTCGCTTAAAATATTTAAAATCTATTTAAATGTTCAATAAAATAAGTTTTTTAATATTATTTTTATTTAAATATATATTTTAGTTCTAAAAATATTAAAATTTATAATATATATTCTATTATAGTAGTGAATAATATATTATATATTTAGTATTTGAATATGGATAATTAAAATTGAAAATTATTTTCATATCATTTTTGATCCAAATATTCAAATATAAATTATCATAATTAATTTTTCGAATACAAAACGAATACGATAAGATATTATTCGTATAAGTTTACACCCTAACTCGTGCTGCTATCAACGGCTTAAATCATAGTTATTGGCACTCTAGTGACTCTATACGATAAGTCGATGACAGCGTAAAAATATTCCTGTCCCCGGTCCATTTATGTCGCTATTCAAGTACTTAATATTAGATATCGACTCTATGCATGCTCTCCAATTACATGAAAGCTGAGGCAATTGATGCTTCTCAAAGCCAGAACTTTAGTTGTGTACTTCTGTCACGGGACATCTTCTAGTGCTTAGAAACTGAGAGATTTGTCATACTAAAATCATTTGTTTGTAGCCTTTGTAATCAGCAAAACTCCATAGGTCAGGTGCAAAAGTTGATTGGTGGGGTGCCTTCCTATTCAAACTGATAGCGGATTCAAAGAGTTGAAACAAGTACAAGCATAGTAACAATTCGGCATTTGAAAAATATTGGGCGAGATAAAAAAATTATGATTCGGATATAATGCAAATATAATACGGAACAGTTCATTTTATATAATATAAATAATATATATATTAAAATATTAAAATATTAAAAATATATAAAAAATATATAATTATATTTAAAATGATATATAATGTGTTTTATTCATGAATAATTCACAAAAAAAAAATATTTTTTATCAAAAAATATATATTATATATTAACTGCAGAATTATTCGTGAAACATTCGGCTATAGATAAAAAAAATCATGAATAATTCCGAATTGTGTTAATATGAGTACAATAACACAAAATTAAAGATTGATATTTTCTGTCTAAATAAATCGTGGCACTTCATATTGAACTAATTGATATAACTATTATTGATATTGAAAATTAAAGGTGTGGGCAAATCTATGTTTGCCTAAGTAGGATCTCACTTCACATTTTATGTTGGCTAAAGATTATAATAATGCACCTGCATTTGTTAAAATCATATAATAATTTATATTTTAGATAAGACAAAGTTGTTCATATAAGATACTTATATGATTATTGACAAAACTGAATAATAAATAATTGATTACATTTATTTAAAAGAAGGGATCGGTTGATAATGAGTTATCTTGACAACCTTAACAATGAATATTTAAATAAATATAAAAACATTATAAATATATTCTTCTACTTATAGGTTAATGATTATTCATATTTCATGCAATTTCATTATCGTTTGATAGTCCATTAAAGACTATTAAATTTTCATGCACTTTGCAATGATTCTAATTTAACGGTTTTTGATGAACTATCAAACGATAATAAAATTATATAAAGTTTGAATGACCATCAATATATAGATAGAAGAACATATCTATAATTTATTTTTCATTTTTAACATTTTTTTATATTTATTTGAACATTCATTGTCAAGATAATCAATTATCAACCGACCCCACCCTTATCTAAATTATATTTGATTTAGTTGAAATTAAATCAAATGATCTTTTAAGCACCATATATTTCTACTTTGATAAAAATTTGAAAGTATGAGCACTCTAATTTTAAAAATCAATAATAGATTTACTATTATATTTTGAACTATAATCTTACATATATAATACATCATCTTGAACACAAAATAAATAAATAATTATTAAATTATTAATTGAACACATCATAAAACATCAACATACTCCTTGTTTGACAGCTATAGTGAAGTTATAGTAAACAATTTAAATCACTTTAGGGCATCAAATAAAAGTAATTTAGCATGGATAAAGATAAAACACCTCCACAAATACTTTAAAGTTGAATCACGGATTTTTTTTAACTTCTTTTACGTAAACTATCCTATCTATTTGCTTTACTATAATCAAACATCACTATTTCAAAGTCATTTAGTTTTTACTCTGCTTTACCCGTGATCGGAATGAAATCTCCCTCCACCAAACGAGAAAGAAAAATCTTTATCCCGTCAATTTTCTGATCGGAATGTGTCGAGGGAAGATAATAGAATCGATTCGATGAGAGTTAAAAAATTTCAAATCGCACAAAAAAAGTAGCGAACTAAAGTTGGCATTTGACAAGAATTGAGTTCGTCAGAGTGAAAAGACGCTGACACCGTTTCTTCTGCTTCTAATTCTGAGCAAATAATAAAACTAAGATAAATGAGTACCAAGCTCGACAAGGTAAATCTTAGCTACTCGTTGCTAATATCTTCATGCTTGTTTTTATTCTCATTTTGTTTTGACTATCATCTTCTTTGACAAATCAAACTCTAGTTTTGAAACTTCAATGATAAACCTTGTAAATAAGATAAAAATGAAAGTTTATTTCAGGAGTTAAGCTATGATGCTACGCATAGTTAATGATTAAATTTACTATAAACTCAAAAATATAATTAGATTATCTTTAAATCTTAATTTATGGATCTTAATAAATTCTTTATATCAAAATATGATGGGATATAAAATAAATTTATTTTTTGAATTTTCTAAGTATTAGTTTTGGATTTTAAAAATGATCTAGAAAATATATATTATTTTATTATTATTATTGAATCATTTTAAAAAAAATCCAAAACTAATACTTAAAAATTTAAAAAATAGAAAAATTATATATCACATCATATTTTAATATAAAAAATTTATTGAGATTCATAAATCAAGATTTGAAAGATTATAAATCTATATTTTTTAATCCATAATAAATTTGAATCATTAACTACATGTAGTATTATATCCCAATTCTTATTTCAGTATTTTCTTAAATAATATTATTTACTATGCTAGCCATTTCGATCACGAAAATTCAATCTCAAATCATTGAACTCTATTCTCGTGAAATGAATTGAAAATTTTTCTGTTTTCACTCCGATCACAGGGTTAATTTTACCAAGTTTGGCAGATGAAGGAATAAATTGCAACTCCACATCATAAAAAATGGACCGGATGTAAAAATGAATATCAGAATCTATCTTTGTCCAAATTCCAATCCATATCTTCGGAATTCAGCCCGGGACGGCGGGACCACTTTCCATTCTCTCGCTAAAACCCTAAAACCCACTCCAGTGCCGCGGTGCTGTCCAGTGACTAGTGGTTTGGTGCTCAGTCTCCTTCCCCATCCAATCCAATCATGGCTTCTCAAATCCGCTCTCTCACCTCTCCATCTCTTCCCATCTCCAACCCCATCCTCAGCCGCTCTCTCACGAGCCTCTCCATCTCTTCCCGCCTCCTCTCTCTCCCATCCCGCCACCGCACCCACCTCCGCCTCCGCCGCCACCTCATCTCCCGTGCTGTCACCGCCTCTCACTCTTCTAACAACGCTTCCTCCACTAACACCTCTCCACCACGTGGCAAGCGCACTGACATTAAAAAAATCTTGATCCTCGGTGCGGGACCTATTGTCATCGGCCAAGCATGCGAGTTCGACTACTCTGGCACTCAGGCTTGCAAAGCACTGAGAGACGAGGGTTACGAGGTCATTCTTGTAAATTCAAACCCTGCCACCATCATGACGGATCCGGGCACAGCTGATCGAACCTACGTGGGTCCCATGACACCTGAATCGGTCGAACAGATCATATCTAAGGAACGGCCAGATGCTCTACTCCCAACCATGGGAGGCCAAACAGCACTTAATCTAGCCGTTGCCTTATCCAAATCAGGTGTACTTGATAAGTACAATGTGCGGCTTATCGGTGCTTCGCTACCAGCTATAGAGGCGGCTGAAGACAGACAGCTTTTCAAAAAAGCAATGGACCGGATTGGGTTGAAGACACCACCATCTGGTATTGGCACCACAATGGAAGAGTGCTTCTCAATTGCTGAGTCTATTGGTGAGTTCCCTCTCATTGTCCGACCTGCTTTCACACTTGGTGGTACTGGTGGCGGAATTGCATATAACAGAGACGAGTTTGAGTCGATTTGTCGTGCTGGTATAGCTGCCAGTTTAACCTCCCAGGTGCTAGTTGAGAAGTCACTTCTTGGATGGAAAGAGTATGAGTTGGAGGTCATGAGGGATTTAGCTGATAATGTGGTTATTATATGTTCAATTGAGAATATTGATCCAATGGGAGTGCATACTGGTGACTCCATAACAGTTGCGCCAGCACAAACTCTAACGGACAAAGAGTACCAGAGACTGAGGGATTATTCTGTGGCCATTATTAGGGAAATTGGGGTTGAGTGTGGTGGATCAAACGTGCAATTTGCTGTTAACCCATTGGACGGGGAGGTTATGGTGATAGAGATGAACCCTAGGGTTTCTAGGTCATCAGCTTTGGCTAGTAAGGCAACTGGATTTCCCATTGCCAAAATGGCTGCAAAGTTGTCAGTTGGGTATACACTTGATCAGATACCAAATGATATTACCAAAAAGACCCCTGCTAGTTTTGAGCCATCAATTGACTATGTTGTCACAAAGGTACGATTCTCTCTTCAAATCAAGTAATTTTTATGTACTCCTTTAATTTGGGTAATTAAGAGGAACATCCAGTTGGTGCTTTAAAGCTACAAATGATTTTGGTACAAAACTGCTCCAGGATTATTCCAATATGGTTTGTCGCCACTGTTGCCCGCTGTCTGTGATATACGGTTTCTATTGAACCTTGCAAAGGATTGTACTTATTCACAAAAAAAGATGCTGATGTATTATTTCTACTTCCAATTTATTTATTTATTTTTGCTGCAGATACCAAGATTTGCCTTTGAGAAATTTCCTGGCTCACAGCCAATCCTGACCACCCAAATGAAATCTGTTGGTGAAACTATGGCCTTGGGCCGTACCTTCCAAGAGTCGTTCCAGAAAGCGGTGCGGTCTCTTGAATCTGGGTATTCTGGTTGGGGTTGCGCATCCTTGAAAGAGCTCAGTTGGGACTGGGAACATTTAAAGTATAGCCTTCGCACGCCAAATCCTGAACGCATTCATTCTGTCTATGCATCCTTGAAGAAAGGGATGTCTGTTGATGAAATCCATGAACTAAGCCTTATCGATAAATGGTTTTTAACCCAGTTGAAGGATCTGGTTGACATAGAACAGTTTCTCTTATCAAAATCCTTGGACACACTTACCAAGGATGACTTGTATGAGGTGAAGAGAAGAGGGTTTAGTGACAAACAGATTGCTTATGCGACAGGATCAAGCGAAAGTGAGGTCAGGTCGAGGAGGGTTGAGCTTGGGGTGGTGCCATCATACAAACGTGTTGATACATGTGCTGCAGAGTTTGAGGCACATACGCCGTACATGTATTCTTCATATGAGTATGAGTGTGAGTCAGCCCCAACTGATAAGAAGAAAGTGTTGATCCTGGGTGGTGGACCCAATCGCATTGGGCAAGGGATTGAGTTTGACTATTGCTGTTGCCATGCTTCTTTTGCCCTCCGCCAGGTATCTCTCTCTCTCTCTATATATATATATATATGTGTGTGTACCATTATTCTAATTCTTTTATTTGTAGTGAGGTTATTGGCCGAATTTTAGCACTGAATAAGTCAGGTTCTTATTAAGATACTGGTTATTTTAGCACTTTGAGCACACTACCAATGAAAAAGTTGAATATTCTGGAGTGGTAGTGTAATGACTGTTATGTACTGGTAAATGCGGTTACGTGATCAAATTTTGTGATCACATTGCTTATATGTGAAGTCTGCCACTTGCTATTCTTGTTTGGAAGAACCAGAAATGGTCTTAGTGTTATGCTCCTACCTTAAGAACATGCAAGTGAAAGGAAGCTGTAATAAGTTGTTTTTAATTATCTTAGATCACCTTTAGATACGAATATATGGTTTGGACACATTATATTGTTAATTAGATTAATCAAACTTCATCACCTTTTTCAGGCTGAATATGAAACCATAATGATGAACTCCAATCCAGAAACAGTCTCAACTGACTATGACACCAGCGATCGTCTCTACTTCGAACCCCTGACTGTTGAAGATGTATTCAATGTGATTGATCTGGAACGTCCAGATGGCATCATTGTTCAATTTGGTGGCCAGACTCCCCTTAAGCTTGCCCTCCCCATCCAGCAATACCTGTCCTCTCACTCCCTCGTCTCCGCCTCAGGCACTGGCCTTGTCAGAATTTGGGGAACATCCCCCGACTCTATTGACGCTGCAGAAGATCGTGACCGCTTCAACAAGATCTTGAATGAGTTGCAAATTGAGCAGCCAAAAGGTGGCATTGCCAGGAATGAATCAGATGCGCTGTCCATTGCATCAGAAATTGGGTATCCTGTCGTGGTGCGCCCATCTTATGTGCTAGGAGGCCGTGCTATGGAAATTGTGTACAGTGATGATAAGTTGGTGACCTATTTGGAGAATGCAGTTGAGGTGGACCCTGATAGACCTGTCTTGATAGACAAATACCTCTCTGATGCAATTGAGATTGATGTTGACGCCTTGGCTGATTCAAAAGGCAATGTGGTTATCGGGGGCATTATGGAGCATATAGAACAAGCTGGGGTCCACTCAGGTGACTCAGCATGTTCCCTCCCAACAAAGACCATCTCAGCTCAGTGCCTCGACATGATTCGATCATGGACCACTAAATTAGCCAAGCGTTTGAATGTATGTGGTTTGATGAATTGCCAATATGCCATCACAGCATCAGGGGATGTGTATCTGCTAGAAGCGAACCCACGGGCCTCCCGTACGGTGCCATTTGTGTCGAAAGCCATTGGTCACCCCTTGGCCAAATATGCATCTCTTGTCATGTCAGGAATTACTTTGCAAGAGCTAGGGTTTACAAAGGAGGTGGTGCCAAAGCATGTGTCAGTGAAGGAAGCAGTGCTCCCATTCGAGAAGTTTCAAGGATGTGATGTGTTGCTTGGTCCTGAGATGCGCAGCACAGGAGAGGTTATGGGAATTGATACAAGCTTCCCAGTTGCCTTTGCCAAAGCACAGATTGCTGCAGGCCAGAAACTACCTACCTCTGGTACCGTGTTTCTCAGTCTGAATGACTTGACCAAGCCGCATCTGGCATCAATTGCTTGTGGATTTAATGATCTTGGATTCAAGATTATTGCCACTTCTGGTACTGCTAAGGTTCTCCAGCTTGCAGATATACCAGTGGAACCTGTATTGAAAATGCATGAAGGTAGGCCCCATGCTGGTGATATGTTGGCAAATGGTGATATACAGGTCATGGTTATAACCAGTTCTGGTGATGCACTTGATTCAATAGATGGACGCCAGCTCAGACGAATGGCGCTAGCTTATAAGGTACCAATAGTTACAACTGTGGCAGGTGCCCTTGCCACAGTAGAGGCGATACAAAGTCTGAAACAGAATACCATTGAAATGCTGGCACTTCAGGATTATTTTAGCTCGTCAGAAGTAGTGAAAGATTTACAAACGGTATCTTCAAGTGTTTAAGGTGACTTTTTGCCATCATACCTATTTTTTTTAATCTCTGTTTTGAAAAGACGAAAAGTGAGGTGATATTGTTGTGCTTTGATTTACATTTTTCTTAATTCATCATGCAGCTTTACCACGCTCCTAGTAATAATAATAATCATGGGGCCGTTTGGCACTCCATGTAATAGTAAAAATAGAATAAAATTGTCATTTTGACGAACTAATTTGTCAGCTCATCGGAATATCGATTATTATTTGATTATGTTGTATTATATTATTATATTATGATTTATTATTATGAATATTTATTATTATTATTATTATTATTATTATGTTTATGATTATATTATTATTATATATTATGATGATTATTATCATATTATTATCATTATTAGTATTATATTATTACTACAGCTGTAACTCGGGTTTCGTCCCGATAATATAGTTCTCAAATAAATAATTAATAATATAAAATTATATATTAAAGAAAATTTGGACACAATATTTTTAAATGATAAGTAATAATGATAATAATAATTATTATTATAATAAAAAATAATATAATTAAATACATAATAATCTATAAATGATCATATAAAAATTGAATCATTTTAAGAGTTCAGTTTCACCTTAAGTATATTAAATATATTATTTTAAATGAGAGAAAAATATTTTATATAAATCATTGGATTCAAGAAGATGAAAAAATTTAAATATAATCAATGATGGAGAAAATTGATGATGTGGTATGTTTGAAAAGTTTGAAAGCTTAACCTTTTTAATAATCATTATAATAATAAATACATAATAATCTATAAATGATCATATAAAAAATTGGATCATTTTAAGAGTTAAGTTTCATATTAAGTACATTACACATTATTTTAAATGATCTTAGATTCTAGAAGATGAAAAGATTTAAATAAAATCAATGATGGAGAAAATTGATGATGTGGTATACTTAAAAAAGTTAGAAACTTAACCATCTTTATTTATTTATTATCATTATATTATCATCATTTTTAGTATTATTATATTATTATGATTATAATTTATTATTATTATATTATGATCATGATTATATTATTATATTATAATGATTATGATTATGATTATTTATTATTATTATCATGATTATGATTATTTTATTATTATTATTATTATTATTATCATGATTATGATTATTTTATTATTATTATTATTGTGATTATTTATTATTATTATTATTATTATTATATATGATTATGATTATAATTTTTATTATTATATTATTATATTATTATGATTATGACTATGATTATAATTATTTATTATGATTATATAATAATAATAATTATTTTATTATTATTATCATCATTGTTAGTATCATAATTATTCATACTTTAACTATTTTGATTAACAACAATCAAATGATATTTTTACTTTTCTGAATTAGTAGAAATACCAACTCTTCTAAAATTATAATATTTTATTACTCTTCTAAAATTAACACCTTCCAAAGTTATTATTTGCCAAACGAACCATGGTTGTTTTGGGAATAGCGGAGAAAAGTTGATATGAAGATTGCATGTGTGTCATTATTATTTTTAACAGTAAAGCCGCTGAATCATGATATGTTAATCAAGTATCATCACCATTTCTTTAAAAAAGAAAAAAAAAGGTTTCAACCGCCTTGCCTGGATTTTTTTATTGATCTCCCGTCCTTCATGTATTTCACGTTCATTTACAAGGCAATTTGGTCAAAAGACGTGATAAGCTTCTCTTTTGGCGCTCAAGCAAACTCTACATAGAAAACTGATCATTTTAATTGGCAATCTAATCAAGCAACCTTATAAAAAATATGAGATAGGAAGACCTGGATCTAGTTTTGACAATTTAGCCCGCGACCTGATGGATTTGTCCTGGTCCGACGTTAACCCGCCCGGCTCGGTCAATGAACGGATACGGCTGGGTCGGACCATCCTACGGGCTGGGACGGCTACAGGTTTGAAGTTAGGTTCGCCCGTCCAGTCCGAAGTAATTGTATATATATATATATATAATTTATTTATATTTATATTTATATTTATATTATATATATTTATATATATTATATATCAATATATTCTAAAAAAAAATGTAGAATCTTAATATAACACTAATATCATTTAAATTATATTAAGCATTTAGTTATATGAATAGAAGCACTAATATTTTAAAATTTATAAATATGAACAATGTAATACAATAGATACCTTAGTACTTTTTTAGTTATATTTTTTAACTCGAAAATTCAATCAATACAAAATTAATTCTTTAATACCATAACAACTATATCTATCATTTTTATATTTTGATCTCTTTCAAAAACAGAACATATCAATCTCAAAAATTTATATTATGAATGTTAGTTGCTGAAAAATTTTAGATATCTAGATATTTTTTTAATCATAACTTTGTAATGAAAAATTATATTAAGATGAAGTAAAAATTTATAGATCCATAACAATAAAATCTATAAATTTCATATTTTTTCTCAAATTTATAATCTAAGATGCTAAAAAAAATACGTTTTTCAGTTGATTTTAAAAAAATTGCATTGTAGAACGGGTCTGGACGGGCGGACCGGACCGGACTAAAAAAACTTGGCTCGTAGACAAACGGATCGGGATTTTCAGACCCGAAGGTATGGACCGGACATGATATGTATGTGATTTTGATGGATGAGTCGGAATATAGGATTGATGTTTTATCCGCTAGCCGGCTCATTGCCATCCCTAATAACCTCCATATGTTGGATGGTCAATTCTCAATTGGAAATCTTGACAAAACCTAGTTGGGGCACAGAAATCAATAAAAATATGCGTGGAGAGACAACCTGGCTTTGTAAAAATCCACTTAGACTGAATTTACTTGCTGGCTTCTTCCATTCAGATCTTGGCACGCTATAATCAAATCTCGTCAATGCTACCCCAAACCAAATAAACGAACTAAACGTCTAGTGTCGGCAATGCAAGTCAATTAATACGGTTACAGTCACACAATCAGATACAAATGTTAATCTAATCATTATATTCGTTAAATTACGAGATTAATTAGTATATAAACCAAGTCGGATTAGATATTTGCTAATACACCAGGAAGCTGATTGCAGAACACTAAACTTTTATGCAAAACAAAATTTCAATATCACTTCTCTTCTATTATTTGTGCATCTCCCAAGTCAAAATTATGGCTTGAATTCTTCTGATTTTCTCCGGAAATTAGCATCTTTATTTCCAATTCTTTCGAAAAAAAAGTAAGGTCAAAAGCATTGACTGGAATTAGGAAATAAAAAGGCTGCATGCGCATCGCGCCATTGCCTACCTTGCTTTTGACACGTTAGAAATACCAGTGTTTTGATGAAAACAGTCAAGAATTAATCCAACCAGCGCCTAATGCAAAGGATGGAGGGGGTTACGATAGACTAAGTAGTAGGAGGGACGACTGTTTAAATTATTGTACGGAAATCATGGTAGCAATGAAAAAAAAATCATTGAAATGGTGAACAACATACTTAACGGAGTTCATGTGGTACTAGTACTACATCCCGGTACCAGAAGGAAACATTACTTTGGAAAAAAAAACTGGGTAAATAGGATACAACTATAAGTCTAGAACACCCAATATACACAAAAAGAAGCAGTACCTCTTTTAAAGAAATAACTTTAAAAAACAACAACTATTCATAAAAGGCTAAACCTCCAATGTTGGCATAGTATCAACTTTCTGCAAAACTGATGAATATGTTCAGAACCAAGTTCTCTGAAACCCTGCACTGACAAATCTGTAAGTATCACTAGGCAAAACTAAATTGCAGTTTTCGATTTGAGTTGTCACCTTTGGTTTCCACCATATGAGAAGTTAAAGAAGAATAATAATATCCGTCAATAATAAACTTTCACACTATATATATTGCAGTCAATAATTAGAATGCACGCTGAATTGATCAGTAGAATCCAATCTTCAACTCAAAAGGTCAATGGAAAATGTAAAAGCGAAGTTTGAAAATTGAACTTCTCTATGTTTTTTCATCGGGTCCATATTAAATGCCAAATTGAACTTGCAAGTCTGATGAAATTTAACTGTACCTAAAAAAACTGTCTGATGAAATTAAACATTTACCACATGGAAAAGCCGCAGTTTTCACAAAATTAAACATTTACCACATGAAATTAAACATTTAGCACATCTCACAGAAATGTTGTGCCTGTATCATTACCTACTATGAAACCCTTATTACACATCCACCACCATTTAAAGCGGTCCACTAAATCTAAGTATAAAATCCTCAAATCTCTAAACTCTAGACACACACATATATATAGAAAGAGAGAGTTCGAATATAGTGCTATACATAACACATATCGTCATCATACTAGGGATTTTTTTCATTCTCAAAGCCTAAATAGTCAATCCGTAGCGCTCAAAATGATTTACATATGAAATATAATTGGAAAGTAAATTTTATATTTTTTAGAATTTTTTAGATAGTTAGAAAATTATCTTTTTTTGAAATGTCCAATTAGATTTTCTAACTATCTAAAAAAAATATAAAAATTGATCTCTAATTAGATTTATATATGTAAATTATTTTGAGCGATTCGGTTTGATTATTTAGATTTTGAGAACTAAATAATGATTCATAGCCCAACTCTAGACAATTTTTTTTTTCAAAATGTTGGAGCCCAAAGAAAACGTCTCATTTTCATTGCCTTGTTCCATATTTTGGGCCTGGCGTGAGAAATAATATCCTGTTCCAGTTCAAAGTATGAACTATGAACTGCAGTTTCACAAAATGTTTGCGTATGTTTCCGTATCTAAATTAATATCCAGTTATATCTGTAAATTCTCGTGAAAAGGTAGTTCATACTATTCTTAACCCATTGCAACTACTAAAAATCAGAAAATAACAAATTAACGTGAAAAATTACTTTCATTGAACAATAAAAAAATAATTCCTCTGTACAACAAACTAATCCAAATGAGAAAATCTGCTGCCCTCTGTACAAGCAGCAGGATTATTATTACAAAACCTTCTAAATCTCATCCCACTTAAAACAACAGAAAGAACAAAGAATCGCTCTAAATTTCCACAGAAAAAAGGCACGGGAAGATTAAAAGAAAAAAATATTTGTTAGTGGTGCCAAAATTTCTTGGCCCATGACGAGAAAACCATCAAAAAAATAATCACTTGGCCCTGATGCTGCTAGGAAGTGTGAGAGAAACTTTTGGTGTAGGGATGCCCATGTACTGTAATCTCGGCGACAGCCTAACTTTCGGGCTTGGCCGGGGAGATGGAATGGGAATCTTGTTACCAGAATTAGGAGAAATTCCAACCCTCGGAGAGAGGTTGACTTGTTCAAGTGCCTTGGTTTGGAGGTCAAGCGGGTAGTCACGCACACATCCAATGCGGGCGCCGTGGCCAGTTGACCATTTGCGAGACAATGGTGAGACAACCACTTCTGGTACTGGTGTAACAGGTTTGGGTTCAGTGACCTGTACAGGAGCCTCTACTGGTTTATCATCAGGCATGTTGGCAGCTGGAATAAACGACCCTTCGTCATCATCAACCGAACATCTCTGGGAAAAGGTTGAAAATTGAGAAACTGTTAGGTGTTGAATTGCAAAAAAGTCGAGAGTCAAATATCTCCAAACAGTAATGAGTTTGAATTTAAAACAGTAAATACCTTGACATTTTTAAGGTCAACATTGTTGTCTTGTAGGAAGCTAATAAACTCCTTGAAGTTCTCTTCAGTTGGCAGATAGTGACCGCTATATGGCCATATTGCCTACAGAATTAAATGAGTAATTAGTGAGAAGATATATTTTTTAATGTACATGAGAAATTTTATAATATTTACAGGCTAAAATGAGAATTACCTCAAGAACCCCTTCTTTAGCAACCAATCTACCAGCAGCTGTGGTAGCTGCACCAGACAAAAAACTTGAATGCTGGAATGAACCCTTCTTTTTCTGCTCAAAAATTAGAAAGAAAATAAAATGTGAATAAACAAAGTTAAAATTATGGAAATTGAATAAATATATAATAGGTATAGTAGGTATAAGAAGATATGATGCCATACCTGTCCCACATATAATGACCTTGTGGTACTTAAAACAAATATCCATTTAGACCCTTCAGTTGTGTTTACAAGAGCTTCGCTTCTTTTGTACATTAGCTTTCCTTCTTCTACAATTACTTCATATGACTCTCTTTCATTCTGTGACAATTAAATTTAAAATGTTAATGAAATCCATTAGTTTAATCAACATTTAGGTAAAATAAACTCTATGATATACTAAATTTGAAATAATTCTTGCTTACCGGTCCAAGATATTGAACTATTTGTGAATTAAGTTTGTTTCGTGGGATTTTCTCTAGATTTATCTCCCTTCCAGCTCCAACATCCAACCTGTTTGTAACCAAAAATCAAAGTGGTGAGGAGTTAATCACTAACCATTTATTAATTAAGCATTATTTTTCTTCTTCCATAGAAAGGTGGTTATCAAGAGATTGATATTTACCAGTAGAAAAATGGCTCCGTGCTTTCGCTATTGAACCATAAGTCATAGTAGAAATGCAAATTGTGGCCATATCGATGACGTGGATCAATCTGTGTGAGAATTGTTTATAATTAGAAATTTTATGTAACAAAATCAAGCACATTTGTGTAAAGGAAAAATAAATTATTTGCAACAAATTCAAGGATAAATTTGCTAACCGCTTCGAGCCAGTGCTGGAGAGCTAACTTTTGCGCCTTCTCATCCTTTGACAGACCTTTTCCAACCTAATAAACATATCACAGAAAAAAAATTAGTACAAATTATACAATAACAAAAAAAAGCAAAAGTAGATGCAGTTTTCATCACTGCTTTGTGATCAATTACCTTAGCTGCCCTTTTGCGGGCACGAGCCCACTTAGACACCGCAGTTTCTTGCTTTTCCACTTTGAAAAATGAAACTGAACTATTGTTCAGAGATGCAAAATCAAGTGCTTTCCACCTGAAATTGTTCGTCCCCAAATTGTTAATTAAAAGAAATATCAAAAAGGAAAAGAAAAATTGTTGATCAATTTTGTATAAAGTTGACTTCAACTATAGCCTCCCAACAGCTTAAATTTTTAACTTCAATCTAATGTATATTATCTACTACAAACTCTATTACTTGAGAGTGAAATAAGTACCATAATTCTTCAACTACAACTGCACAATCTGCCAGGCTTCGTCTGGTACGATAACTCTTATACACCTTCTGGAGCTTTGTAGCGGCATCATTAAGCTCACACAAAGGCTTTGGTGAAGTAAACTCCAGCAAGTACTTCTTTGGTTTCAAGTTAATACTCTGGTCAATTCTTAAAGAAATCATGGATTCGGGTTTGTTTAGACCAGTCGGCTTGTCAGATCCAGTACAGGTGGAAGCATCAGGCTGCCAATTTTCAAAGCTTAGTGATCTCTGTAGCGTCGCAGTTCCATTAGGCTTCTCAGATGTAGAACAGGTAGACATGGTTGAATTGCCTGTTTTGGGAGTAAGTGTGTGTAATATATCAGTTTTCTCTTTCGTCTCTATAGTGAGAGAAAGCAAGGTCATTTTCTTTCTGCAAAGAGAAAGGAGAAAATAAACGACGGGTTAGATACTAAAAATGAAATTAAATACGACAACAACAACACTTTTGGAGCTAGAAAGGGGCGACTCAAAAGTCTCTAAAATCCTATGAAGTAAGTTGCTTTCAAGTAATTAAAACCATGTGCATCGACTCAAATATCCAACTTTGGAATCATGGGAGATACCAGTTGCAACTAAACATAACCCAGAAATTTTCAACACTAAATCTTCAAAAATAAGCCAAGAAAGCAAGTTGCCAAGGATTGAAAAGCGCCTTCTCGCATACCTCTTTTTCGATTCCCAAAAAGAGAAAACAACAGCAACACTTCAGCGTTAGCAAAGTAGAGAAGAGGGGATTAGATTAAAGAGAGCCTCAAAACCCAAAATTTGCAGATATTATTATTGGCCTAAGAGGCAACCACAAGATAATAAAACAATGGCAACGGGGTCGCTTATATAAGCCAGCGGCTGGTTACCGCGTTTGACGCTTCACTTGCTCAAGGTAGAAGCCAAGATTGGTCAGAAAGAAGTGGGACCCAGGGGCTGCTTAGAAGTTTTACAGAAGAGGAAGGGTTTCTATGAAAGTGTCTCTATCTCAGTGATCAGTGGGATTTCTGTCGTGTGGAATTTGTGGGAATTCTTTGAATTCTTTGTAACTCTTTGAAGCGTTCAGAGATTTCATTAGTAGAAACATGAGATCAAGTTTGAATCCGTTGAAAACTAAATTTGTCGGAGACACTGAAAGTAATTTCATGTTTTATCCTTGTTTTTCTGTTTGAGATGATTATTATTATTATAATATCAAGATTAATCACGTTTATATACAAGCTAGCCACGCTATTTTTTTATATATACGAAGGTTTACATGGGCAGAGGGAGGGGTGAACCGGCGGGCCTAATCAAGTTTCTAAAAATTAGTTTAAATTAAGTAGTTATTGAGTAATTTTAATAATAAAAATTAAGATTTTTGGTGTCCCGATTCCTTCAATTCTCCGATGAATCCATTAATTATTTTTTCAGCCCCGCTATTCTTTAATCCTAATTTCGCCCTGTAAAGTTAAATAATGGTTTATGTAAGCTAGACTAAGTAGAAGCCATAATATCAATACAAATTATCCTTTGCGTACGAAATATCACTTAATAGAGGAAAGATATATAATTTTTAAGAAAGTTATAAATAAAGATTATAGCGTTATCATTGGAAATCAGGGTCAAAATAAAAATTTCAATATAGGACCATATTGGCGGGATTCAAAATATTAAATGATTAAAATAAATTATAGGGATTCAATCTATAACTCATATACAAATATAATTAATTTTCATAACCTCTCAGTACATTTACTTAAATTGGGGGAGGGATAGATCCCTTGGTCTCCCTCTTTCCCTTGGCGGAGATGTTCTAGAAAAAAATATCGCACTATAACAAATTATAACAAAAGCTTGTTTTCCCTAAGACGTCTAATTTAGATTTAATAATTCTCTTTTTAGTTCTCTCATTATATTTTCAATTAAAGCAAATATTAATTTTGTGAGGCTCAATGTGATGGAATTTGGCTATAACGAGTTTATATCTTTAAAATCTGTAATTATCAACTGTTGAGTTGCGTTGAGTCACTAAATAAAGTATTCATATAATGATGAATCTCCGACCTCTTATATCAAGTAAACATGCAGTCACGACCAAAAAAAAAAGCTAACAAACACCGCTCAAAAATCACAAAGAGAAAACTCTCCAAAATCACTCATATCTAACCTATATCAAGTTTTAAATAGTAATTTTGAGGATAGAATAATTATTTTTCAAGATTTTTACAAAGAACTCTAATGGCGGAAAATCGTGTAAGAGGAGAAAAAGAAATCTCTTAGAAACTTGCCTTAAATAAGTTTTTCTGAATTTGCGCAAGAAATCATCACAAGGATTTCATAATCGCTATGATGATTAGTGTGCTAGCGATTTTGAAGAATTATTTTACCCACAATCATTATAATTATAATGATTCCAAAATCGCTATAATGATTTTTAGCGCAAGTTGTTTTTCACACTGTTATACTAGAATTTTTATAACAAAAAGGAAATTGTTGGAACATTTTGGACATAACATCTCATTTTAATTGTTTTTGCCTCAATATTAGCATATTCACCTTTGTTTATTAAAAACTCTAATCAATGCTTGTTCAATTATCTTGCAAGCTTATCCAATGCATATATATTCATCGTCGACTAAATAATCTGCATGTCACAACTTAAAAGAAAAAAAAATTTGAATAGCACGGTATTTACCTCAACTCATTATGCGGCTATAACAATATATTATTCTCGTTATAGCAGTCATAACTCAATTAACACAGTTTTATTTTATAGCTTAAATTTTGAGATCAAAAATTACTATAACATTGCTATATTGATATATGCTACAGCGAGGCGCTATAGCAACGTATGCTATAGCTCACAATTTATAACCTTAATTTTTAATGGGCTCCGTATACTGCTATTTTTTTCTATTTGTGAAAGGTTTATCGCGTCCTTGAATGATTTAGGCTGTGTTTGGTAATGTATTTTTTTTTTCCGAAATTAACTGAAAGGACTTATTCCAGAAGAAAATTATCAAACATCTGCGGAATAAGATAGAAGTTCTCTAAAAAAATCATAACATTTTCTTCCACCAAATTGGTGGAAGATAGTATCTTCCGGAAGAAAGTGAGAAGTTTTGGCATCAAGTAACTCGTATTTTCCACTTTTTATTTTATTTTATTATTTCTTAGTCTCCTTCTCCTTATTTCTTCCAAAATAGTATTACCAAACGCTTATGTAAAATTCTGGAATACAATAGAAGATGATTTCTTCTGGAACAATAATCTTTCACTCTATTTCAGAAGAAAATTGTGTTGCCAAACACTGCTTAATGAATATAATATTGCCTCAATCATTTGTTATTTTTTAATTTTAATTGAAAAGTTCTGTGGTTGCTATGATTTGCGGTGAACTTTTAGAAACCTCAAGTAGTTGTGTTTTGTCTGGTAGATGGTATGTTTTGATACTGGTTTTGGTAATGATTTCTATGATATCGGGATATGACATATTAATTCATTTTAAGTTAATTTTAGCAGTAGTTAATGTATGATTAGTACTTTCTATTAACATCTATGAGTGTCAGGGTTTGTGATACTTAAACATTAGTTTTCCAATGAAATTGATAAGGTTATCTATTTTTTTCCAAAAAAAAGGAAGGGAAATAAAAGATAAAGAGTATATGTTGAGTTGAAATATTTTTCAGTATATCCTTTTAGGACATACAATTTAATCACGTGATTTTTTTTAAAATAGTGGACAGATCGAACCGTTGATTTAGTGAAATAGAACAAACAGAAATACAAATAAAAAAATATTGCATTAATTATGTTTTACAGGATCACTGTCACTGGTCATCTCTTTAAATTGTTGGATCTAATAAATATGGCAATCATTGATCAATCAAAATTTATCTGATTTTATCTCTGAATAGACTGTCTGATAATCTTACAATAAATTAAGTGCTAGTAAGATTATATGTAGAGACTTGAAAATGGGACGATATGGTTCAAATTCCTCCGGACCACGGATAAAGACAGATCACGGGTTAAGGGTGAACATGGATGGGACAGTCCGAGTTAGAGCGATCCAAAGCTAAAAAATTTTGATCCAATCTGTGTTGGACCTCCGCGGATAAGACCCCCATGGGTCAGAACAGGTGGGCCAAAAGACGATCCGGATGGGTCAAGAGGGTTGGGCATGGATCCTTTTTCTTTTGCAATTTCTTACATGTTGAATGAATACAGAATTTGGAGTCTATTATGTCTCACTTAGAAATAGGAAAGAGATGAGAAGGAACTTCACTATTAAATCAGCTTGCCGGTTCTAGTGATAATGGCAATTTCAGAAACTCTTTAAATTCATTTGAATCGTGCAAAGAATAGCGTAAGAATAGAAAATTGAGAATAGTAAAAAAATAATATTTTTCGGTTAGCGTGAGAATAGTAAAAATATGATGCTATTCCAAATGATAGGAATATTATTTAGATTATTTGTTTGAAATAGTAATGAAGAATTTAGAAGAATAACAACTATTTCAACTCCTCCACGGAATAACGGAATAATAATTATTTTCTCAGTGTTTCAGAATAGCAAATTTATGTTTGAATACACAACTACTATTCATATTTCGAAAACAATAACTATTCTGCTATTCTTGAGCCATCCAATCATAAAGTATACTTACACAAACATGCGCTTTGGAAAATAAAGAATAGTTATAGTATCAATTATTTTCATAAGGCTAATCGGGTCGAATTCAATCCGTAACTTAATAAATTTTGTTGATCAAATTTATCAGACTCAATCTATCTGAAATCCAAACCCGAATTCAACCCACTCGATTGCCACCTCAAACAGCAACCGATCAATACATTGCAACACTGCCGACAACCATTAACAACTGACCCAAAGAAAAAGAAAGAACAAGGAAATTCATACTGCCAATGATGCGCACACATCTGGAAACATGTAAAGAAGATGCAACAAATAAGTTTTCATATAAAACAAAACAAACAAAACAAAACTGGAAGGTAATGTGCAGTACAAATGCCTCGATTAAAAATTTCTTAGTTTTTCATTAACGTTCTTTTCATTTTCCCCCTCTCCCTTTCAAGCTGAAGTGTTCTGATAAATTGTTGCCCAATTTAAGAAACTTGGTGTAATCCTTAAACCAATTATAATAAAAGAGAATTAGATGAACTGAAATCTTGAAGAATAATTTTTTATATATATATGTGATGGTAATTTCGTCAATTTTCTTGGTAATACATAATTTGGCGTTCAATTTTTCTCTTTTACCTAGAGATTTTTAAGATAATAATTAATTTTGTAAACATTTTTTTTATTAATGTTTTTCATTTGCTATCCTCAACTAATTTTAAAAACAAAAAGATTATGTGATGGTGTTATCTTTTGAGCTCAATTTTCTGAATTCCATTTGTCTTAATTAACTATTCCATTCTCCAGATTAAATTGTAAAAGAATTACCTTTGATCTTGATTTGTATGACATAGTGTTAGTTAGACTAATGAAATAGTATATCAGGATTTAGTTTTCTCATATAACTAGAAGAATGGATTTTTTTCTTAAAAAGTTTTATAAATATAACTGTTCAAAAACCTCAGTCATTTTGGTATGTATGTATGTATGGTATTATTATATATGTTGTTGTAAATAATTTTTATTTTTATATTTATTGATTTATAAAATAATTACATATGAATTTAATCTTTTCTTTGAGTATGTTAAATGCATAAAATTAAGTTTTAAGAGAAGAATAATGGATTTGGACCAAATTACATGAATATCTCAAGAACAAAGTTAACAAACGTAGTAACTATTATCATAACCGTTATAACGTAATAAATCAATCATGTACAAATTTTGTCCAAATTGCTCCAGAGCCAAAAAATACACTATTTGTTGCAACTAATAGTCTTTCATTGCAACTGTTAAAGTTCAGTTGTAGCTGATAGTTCAAATTTCTTCAACTTTTCACAACTATTGTAATGATTGTCATAATCGTTACAATTCTTATACAATCGTTGCAACGGATATGACTAATTTTATTGTCTGTTTTTCTTCCTGACTACAAAACATAATATTCTTTCTCTCCCAATTCATGATTTTTCACATCCAAACATTATTCTAACCCTAATCGTCACTGCTAAATCTTTGAAACCTCAAAATACTTTATTCTATTCTCAAGATTACTTCGTTAAATTTTTAATAGATTAGATTGGAGTGATTATTGAGTATTTTCTCTTTCGTGAGACTCACTCTTTTAGAGGTGTTATTGTCATTATTTTTTTGACAGATAGTTGCCCATTTACTTGATGTAAGGGGCCAAGATTCACATTTATACGAACAATTATGGTTTTTAGTGACTTGGCGCAATCGACGTTGGTGATCGTGGATCTTGAGACGTAGACTCTTCATAACCAAACTCCGTCAAATATTGTGTTATCTCTTCCTTATCTTATCTTTATTTTATTCTTTATTTTTCATGGTTTGAATTTAATGCTAGATTTGTATGTAAAATAAAGCGTATTATTTTAAATCTTGATATTAAATTATAAAATCAGCTCAAAATTCTTCTATTTCGCATTATTAGTGCGGTTAGGAAAACAATATGGAATCTTAGAGGTGATAGTTCAACATTGTCCAAGAAATTTTGGCCTAGTACCATCAAGAAGGAACCAAATCCGCTATTATTTTTGTCCAATAATAGAACTCTCATTTTAAATTAAAAATTATAAAAAAATTCTGAAAAATATTTTTTTATAGATATATTCTTTTACTTGTAGATTGATATTTCGTAAAATTTTATGTAAGTTTATTAAGGTTTGATACTTCATCCAACATTATCAAATTTAATGATCTTTCATTAATGGTTGTAACGGTTCTAATTTAATGATCTTTGATGGACTATCAAATATTAATGAAATTATATAAAATTTAACGGATTATCAATCTACAATTAAAAAAATATATCTATAAAATATTCTATTTTTTTCAGATTTTTTATATATTTTTATTTAAAAGGAGGGTCCTATTATTGGATAATAATAATAGCGGATTTGCTTCCATTAAAAACATTCATTCATTGTAATCATTTTCCCACTTTCGTGGATGTCATTTGTCAAAAAAATCTGATGTTTTCTAATTACCATTGATTAGACATGTTTCCGGGCTATAATTAATATAAAATGACGTTTAACTTTCAAAAATGACGATGTTGAATTTACGACCGTTTTCTGGATTTGGTCAATCTGATCCACTACTTGTATTACTTAAATTACGTAAAAGATTAAAAGTGATTATGTTGCTATCAATAACGTTTAGCCGATAATGGTTTGTTGGAGATCTTACACATCCAATACATAGAAATTAAATTGTGTTATTTCTTCAAAGCGTAACCTCGCACTACTTATTTAATTAGAGAAGATCTCTTTGTTGAGTTTCCTCCAAATATATAGTCCAAATGGTTGTTAGGCGTACATGAAATCAAAACACAACGAAATCTTTGTGATCTCAAGAAGGGATGCAAACTGATCGAATAGGATGCGCCTATTCGAATAGTGGTGAAATCATATAAGTTTTGCTCTAATTTTCTGAATAGAAATCAGATAAAAAAATTATAAAATGAATATGAATATGAATAAGAATATAATTTAAATATAAGTTCAAAAGTTTCTTAAAAAATATAATGCATTAAATTAATTATATAATATAATGCATTAGTCGGCCCAATGATTGTTAGGAATTCCTTTTAATAATAAAAATAGAACTAAAAAAATATTTTATCTCAAATATTAATAATAGAAAGTTATTTTTGCTTTTGTCAAAATCGTATATATATGGGCGATGCAATTTCCGCTTGCATGATCTCTCTTTTGACCTGTTAATGCCATAACATTTTTATTAAATACCATAATCCTTTCTACCAATTTATGGAGCCCGTTACTCTATTAATATGTTGATTAAACGAATGAATTGAAGAATAGTAATGTTTCTATGTAGGTGTATTCTATAGATGGCCGTATACGATAAAAAAAAAATTTCTTTCACTTGTTCATGATTTATATAAATTTTCATTTCTAACAAAATATTAGAAAAAAAATTAATACTATTTACAATCATTATAAAAAAAAGGATACATCAACATCTATCAAGGATACGCTAGTTGGTGAAGGAATTCTGACATAACTTGGGTGATGATCGTCCGAATATTTCTGTGCGTAAGGACGAAGAATCGTCTTAAATTTACTAACACAACTTCAAATAATTACGTTCTGATATTTTAGTTTTACTAATTGGTTTTGTTTGATCAAATTTCGAATTTGATGATGATTTTTTTCAATAGTGATCAAGCATTTATGTTATTTTTCTGAAGAATAGGGTTCAAGCTCCCATTGAGCTTTCCTAATTTGTTCTAAAAATACTATTAATTATAAACGGATAATAAATATTTTAAATCAAACTAAATTCGATCGTATATCTGATTATAATGATGAAGATTTAAGTTTCTTCAAAATAAGTATTAAATTACACATCTTTGTTAATTGGATGTTCGCTTTATAAAATTAAAACCAAATTTTGTCCCGTATATATATGTGCGGTAATTCAAATTTCGAATATTGATATATCGCCTCGGTTTGCATCCACGCATTAGCATTTCGACAGCCAATTTGCCGAATAACTTGCTTATTTCTACATGAGTGTGTCAGTTGCAATTTTAATTTCAACATTGTAGGAGAACTATTAATTTATAATATTTCCTAAAGTCTTTCTGAATACCACATTAACAATTTCATCTTTTTTCACCAATTAGAAACTATCATATGAATGAATTAGAAATTGTTGGGAAATGAAGTTCTATTATAATTAGGGATGTACGGATGTCACCTAATTTGATTCAAAATTATCCGCGAATAAATGAGTCAGATATGAATATTTAAGATTTTTTTTTCGCTCATCATGGATCAAATTGGGTATGGACGAAACTGACAAGATCTGATACGTTTAATTATCTTTTTAATTTATTTTGTGATTACGCTAGTTAATATTAATTAATATTAGTTATTTTTAAATATATTAAAATACTTCATTATTTTATTTCAGTCGAGTCGGGTCAAAAAAATAATAATAGTGATCCGATACATATCCAATCCAACCAATTGACAATCCTAATTGAAATCAATATGCCAAAAAAAAATCTAAATTAATAGTGTGAGAATTATAAATTGAATTAATGGGAGGTACTAATATATATCGATACGTTAGAATTAACTATATATGTTTAGGAATCGAATAATTTGTCTGGTTCTTTTTCTTACAATTTCCGTGCTCTTAGAATTATGTTACAAATTGGATTAAAAAAAAAAGTTCTATATTTTTTCCCAAAAATAGTTTACGACTTTACTGCACTCTCGTGTCGGCTAAAAAACGACACGCAAACAAGGTGAAAAGTGTGTTCCTCTCGACTCTGAGGTCCATATAGAATATGGCTGTCAATGGATAAAGTAGGGTACTTTCATATTCATATTCATTATAATTTTTTTACTCATATTTTATTTATATCTGTTAAAATTTTATTTATCTATACTCTACTCTTACCCATTAAAAATTTCGGGTAATGGTAGATAATGGGTAAAAAATAATAATTCAATGAAAAAATTATATAATTTAGACAAATAAATAGGATTAAATAAATATACTAATAATAATTAATATTTTAGATATTACATAAAATCATATAATTTTTCATGTCAATTGTTATAAAAAATATATACTAATTACTATATATATTTATATAATTTAACTATATATTTTTATTAAAAATATAAAATAATTATACTTATATATATATATTTAAATGTATATATATATATATATATATATATATATATATATAAAATTTACCCAATAGATAACGGGTAACGAAAACCCCTTACCCATATCCATACCCGATAAGTTAACAATATTTTTTTCTTATTCATACCCATACCCGATAACCTAATGAAAATAAAACCTTACCCATATCCGTCTTATCGGGTACGATACGGATCGGGTAAACGGCCAAAAGGGTGCCATTGACAGCCATAATATCCAAAAGTTATAAAAGGAATTACCGAGTTGTGCCAAAAAAACAATGTGTTTGTTGAATTTTTGAACTAATTATTATAATATTAGAGCTGTAACTTGGGTTTCGTCCCGACAATATAGTACTCAAATAAATAATTAACAATATAAAATTTTAAATATATTTAATAAAAATTTACATTAAAGAAAATTTAGACACAATATTTTTAAATGATAAGTAATAATGATAATTATAATAATAAAGTAATATAATTAAACACACAATAATCTATAAATCATCATATAAAAAAATAGATCATTTTCAGAGTTAAGTTTCACGTTAAATATATTACACATATTATTTTAAATAAGGAGAGAAAAAATATTTTATATGAATCTTTGGATTCGAGAAGATGAAAAAAATTAAATAAAATTAATGGTGAAAAATGATGATACGATATATTTAGAAAGTTTAAATTTAACTTTATTTATGCATTATATAAAAATTCTACGTAGAAAAGAAAAACCAAGCTAATTGGAAAAAAAATTCTGATACGTTTGTTGATGTGTGACGTGACGACGACATTAATGTTTGAGAGTGGAAAAGTGAGTTCCTTGAGCTCCACACAAAAAAATGTTCAATTTGTGGTGTGAAAAGAGAGATTTTGTTTTGGTCAAGCAGGAGATTAAGGAGACAAGCAGATAACCAAGGTTGACCGTTAGAACTTAATTAGAAGGAATAATTTTATTTTCTGAGCCCTTGCAAAATCATAAAATATCACTTGTTATTTGCAACTACCTACTTTTCTAATGATACAATCAAGTAAACAAAATCGAAAATAAATGAACTTTTTTTTATTGGTATCATAAATGATGCAAAAAAATAAATATATAAAACGTCTAATATTTACCGAGTACTTGAAAATTCATGCAAATTGAACTTATTAAAATAGTCAATTTAAATTAAGTAAAATAATTAAATAAGAATAAATGTATATTTGGTGGTCCTATGGAATCAGACTATGATTTGCATAGAAGTCAACTTGTACATATATGCCAACATAATTCATGAAATAATAAATTTATCTTTTTCTCGAGGAGAGACAACAAAATAGTTGTTTAAATCAACAATTCAATGACAAAAAAAAAACTATAAGTTTATCCGGCCATTATTATATGTGCAAGAGGGGAAAAAAATCAATCTCAAGCCTATATAGTGGGCTCATACCATATAGCAATAATACTTGAACTGTTATTTTCCATACGGCAGGAGTGTATACGGAAAAAAAATGTTCCCTTCAGAAAATACCAAAAAGCGTTAAGGACCCATACCAACTGCCAACTAATGCGCGACTTGTTTGACCATTAATCGATGACCATCAGCCGCGGACCTAGTTAATGTCAGGGCCCTCTATATTATTTTTAAAATAATGTTTTTGGTCCTCGTGGAAATTTTTTTATCGCTCCTAAAGTATTTAATTATTTTTATTGAGAAAAAAATATTTAATATCGTGTATACTGAAATAATTATGCAAACATATCAAAATATAAAATTCTGTAGAAGAAAACTTTATTCATCAATTTAATTATCTATTATTTGAGCTTTATTTTGTTGTTATTTTTAATATATAAAATTTTATTATTTTAATAGTGTTTTATTAGGTAAGAATATATATTAAATTATTATTATTTTATTTAATATCCGATTAGTTAATGAGTTTGAACCCGATAAGCTATTATAATCCGATAATTGTTCCCCTACTAAAATCCTCCATCCGCTCCTGATGACCATTGCCCCGTGCGTGGGTTCATTTTTTTTTCTTTTTTTTTTTTTGGCATATTTTGTGGGGTCAATTTAGTTGTACACGTTAGTATGTTATGACTTATGACCCCTTTTTGTTGGGGGCGAAATATTTATTTTAATAAAGGTAAATTCGAAATTATCTTTTGCGTAATATTTGTTGTTTTTTGCTGACATATATGATATATCGTGAATCGTGATGAGAAAAAAATATGTAGGCTTGTTGATGCTTGTCTGTAAAAAAGAAAGAACAAGTGCACTTTATGTTCTTTCTCATCATGGGCAAGTGTGCTTTATTTTTTCAATATATTCGCTACGCTATGCTTTGATGGGCAAATTTAATTACTGACCAAGTGTATTTATTTTGATTTTAAAAATTGTAAAGAAACAAACACATGCATCACGGTTCATGGCATGCATGCTGTGCGTCTAGAAGATGATGACAGTCAAGGTCAACCAATGCTTAATAATCCAAACCGCGGACACGTTCACGCGGTTATTAACTACTCTGCTAATCCTCTACAATGCCGTGTGCACTAATAAGAAATTCATCTGTCAACACAATAGACATAGACATAGACATAGTGACAAATCAATTCATCTCATATAATTAAAAATTAATTCAAATGTTAGTTGAATAAAAATTTTAATATATCAGAATAATAAATAGATTCAAGTAGTTCAATTTTCATATACAATTATTTGTTATGTTTATTTATTGAGAATGATATATGCTCTTGACAGATGAAAGAGGATGATAAGATTGGAGGAGAAATAAATTGAAAAGAAAGAGATGACATTATATTTTATACATTTATATTCATGTCAGACACTATATATTATTATAGACTCATACCTATATCTATTGTATGCCTAGATTTTTTTTTTAAAATAGCCTACTATGCCTATTGCATGCCTATACTGCACCAATCGTAGCACGAATAAGTGAAAAAATTTGTGTTTAAAACGTTAATTTTTTAAAGCCGCGAATAATTCACGAATCAACAAAAAGTACGTTGTTTTATTCATCTCAGCCTCACAAACGAATTACTCATAAATAATTCATAAATTAATCGAGAATCTTGTTACTGCGGAGATAGACACATAGTAAGGATGATTTTTTTTTTCTTTTTCAAATGTCCTATTCAATCTACTATTTTGTCATCATAAATTAATATTTTTTACCATAAATATTTTTCTTTTGTTAAAATGTGACTATGAACAATTAGAATAAATTGTTTGCAAAATTAATGAATAATATTAAATGAATATCTCTATTATTATTAAAATTACGGTCTTTTTGTTTTTTCAACTATTAATTAATCAAGATGCTTTTATATTATAAAAAATGAATAATTTTTAATTTATACCAGAATTATTTAGAAATCATGAACTTTTAATCCGTCAAGCATTTGACCATGATCAAGAGAGGTACTATCCAGTATCCACCCGTCCCATATCACGCAGGAGGAACCTGTGCTACTCTGGAGTATTCGATCCTGGTCATAAATTTTGCAACCGTGCGCGCTTTAAGCCGAGTACGAAGAGAAAACCGCTAAAAGACCCAAGGATGCGACTCAAAACTGTCAATATTTCGCCAATTTCTCTTCCACGAACTAATAAGGTCATGTATGACGCATACACATATGGAGTCATAACCCCCTACAAGGAGTAAATTTGAATGGTTAGGCACTTGTGCCATGACTATTGACTAGGAGTGTACACATATAAATACATATAAATACAAACACAAATAAATATTTATGTTTGATTGTGTCACTTGTGCTGTGTTTACGTGTCACACGTGCCGTATTGTTAAACGTGTGTGATCAATATATAAATAATTTTGACACATCTAAACCACTACCAGAAAAAAAAATTAGAATCGGTTTTAAAAATAATTTAGCACCGGTTATACAACCGGTTTTAAAAGTAAGCGGTGCTAAATATTTTATAACCGGTGTTAAAATAAAAGCTTTAGAACCGGTTTTATAAAACTAGTTCTATTTTATTTCAGCAATTAGAACCGGTTTTTCAAATAACGGTTCTAATCAACTTTCATATTAAAACCGGTTATTTGAATAACCGATTCTAATAAACTTCAATTAAAACCGGTTATAGTTAATTCACAAGCTAATTAAAATCAGTTTCTTAAAATAACCGGCTCTAAATATATATATTTTTTAAAATAATTTCTTTTGTTTTTGGTGACCAGTCCATATACCAGCCATATATATAAAAAGAACACATATAAAAACACATATATACCAGCCAAATAAACTGACATAACTCACTAAATAACTGAATAACACAAACAAATATATAAGTAACTAAACAATTTAGCAAAAAATATTTACAAATAACAGAAAAAACATAAAACAAATTATCAAATATTAGATACAATATAATTTACAACCATCTCCTTAATTTCTTCGATATCTTTTTGTGAATAAGATCGAGGAGTTGGTTTGATAGCCTATTAAAAAAATAAAATTTCATTAGTTTGATTAATCAAGCAAATATGTAAAAGAATTAAAGACTAATATGAAGTTTATTTTTTATACCTTTGACAAATTTTTGTTGCTAGAATATATAGTTATTATATTATGCATCAATTTCATAACATAATAACCACACTCTTTACTGCTTGGCTGGTTTTGACTCTAAAATTTTGCAAGAAAAAAATCAATTAAAATAAATTATTAATATCATGTCTAATTATCATTTAAAGTTGGGAATTACACACCTGAATCGTTTTCCAAGTGAACTTGAGACTTTTTTCTTGAGCGAATTATTTTTCAACCCAATAATAGCGTAAGACTCTTATATAACAATGATATGAGTTATCAATTATAGTACATACTAAATTGTTGAAAATAATAGAAAAAACTTACGTATTTAATGTTGGTTGGATAATATATGTTTGATCTTCACGATTCAATGAATCCACGACAAAAACAATAGAGGGTTTGAGTCGCAGAATCAAAAGAATCTAATGCCCTCTACAATTTATACGTATTAATATGGAGAGATTAAGCAATAGATAAATAAGTAAATTAATTAAGTTTTAAAGTTCTAACTTTTCAATATACGGAATAAACATGTAGGAGTTTGGATTCTCGCATTTAACAAAGCATTGCTCCAAATAATTGACAGTGCGTTTGATATCACTTTGAACTTGTGTTTCCGTGCAAAAATATGGATCGATAAATTTATAGTTGTCAATTAAGAAACTCTTGCACGTATCGTGGGAAACCCTACAATATATACAATAATTAGTCCTCAAATGATTATTAAAATGCTAAAAGAAATATTATGCTTCTATTCTTACATGCAGAAAATCTGTAGAATCGAGACATTGAGTCATTCATCCTTAAAAAGCTCGATGATATCCGTCACGTATACATAAGCATCACAATCGTAGCAGAATAGCTCCGAGAATGTGATAGAAAAATAAGTTGTACTGACAGATTGCATCATGATCACCTTATACAGAAATAATGAACGTCTAGAAAGACGTTGTAACGTGTTAACACGCATGTATTACACATTGAACACGAACACGCACGTCTAACACATTGAATACGAACATGCACGTCTAATACATGTACACACACGTATATCATGTATAAAATACTTCAGCATATCATACTTTTGAAAATACTTGTGTGCTTAAAATATTGGCTTGATACTGAAATTAGAGATCATGATCACTCTAATTTATATGATATTTCTATATATGACATGTTAATTTTATTTTTTATGACTAGGATCAATTTGATTTTTCTTATATATTTCTCTAATTTTGTTTGAAATTTATTGAATTTGTACGTGCTACAAGTGTTGACACATGTTAAATATGTATAAATACGAACGTGTTTAACACGACGTACTAGACGTGTCACATGTCTTAGACATACGTGTTTAGGTTTTTTAATTTTTAACACATTAAAACACACATATCCAAATACGTAAATACGTGTTGACACAACACGTTTCGTATCAAACACATCACATGCTCATACTTGACATTCACCAACACACATTTATTAATACCCTTGTATCAGTCGTAAGCACTGCTCATTCTCCAGCTGTTTTACAAATTGCAACCCATCACTTCTTTTTATCCTTTTTTTTTCTTATCAGAAGACTTTAATTCCAAGTATTTGACGTGTCACAAAATATCATCTATAATTTATATTTTTAAAATTGCAATTGAAATTCAAATCCAAATTGGGGAATTGCCAATCTCGTTCATCTTCATGAGAGATTTATTCATGTAAAAAATATATATTTTTTATGCTCATATTATTGGAAGTAAGTCAAGTAACAAAAAAATGAATTTAGATATATAATTATGAAGTTTTACGTGACTACCAAAATGAGGAAACAAGTTTGGATTTGATATTTGAAACGAAAACAATATTGACGGTTTAAATTTGATATTTGTATTTCAAGATTTTCAAATATGAATGATTAAATGAGGAAACAAGTTTGGAACATTTTTGTGGTACACACCGTATACTTATGCATTGGAATTTAAGCAGAACTGCAATATTGTAAGTGCCCACAAAATTTGCAAGCCCGGTTTTTGTTTATGTTTCAAAAATTAAAAATCTTACGTTGAATGCAAATAATTTGAAGTTATGTTTACATAAATTTTATCTTTAGAAGTTCAATTAATATTAGATAATTAATTGATTGATTGAAATGAACAAATATGATTAACTATGACTGATTTATCGTAATGCGTTCATTTTTTTATCAACTTAATATAGTACAGATGAACTTTAAAACTTCAATTCAAGTAAATATATTAAGTTTTAATTTAACTATAGTTGTCATCCACACTTTTGCAGAACAAAATCACTTCATAAAATAAAGTTTATATTACTTTGTGAACAAAAATGTTTAAAAGTGAGAGTCGAATTATGTTAACTGACAGCAAATTATGATTATATAATTAATTTACATTTATTTTATTAATAAATATTATAAAATAAGAAATGATTAAGAGTAATAAAAATGCAAGACTTCTCAATTCATTATTTTCATATATAATTAAGTTATCTTAATTTTGAAAAAAAAATTCCTTTTGTTTTCCGGACATACAAAAAAAATCAATGTAAATGATATATAATTTTATCCCACTTATTGATGACCAAGTATTTATTTTTAAAAAAAGTTAAGTTAATAAAAAAAATGCCTTGATGATATGATATCCGTGGGAGGCTAGCTAGAAGACAGTACCCTTTTTAGTGGAGTATAATTTGATTACTACCAGAAACCCACTCCCTCAATAACTTGATTATTATGAGATCACTTCTCACTTGGCTAAACTATTTTTATTTCAGCCATTTTCACGCATCATCAAATAGTGATATATATATATGAGTTTTGAAGTCATTGTTCTGATAATTTGATTTGGTAGCATATAGTAGCATTCAAAAGTCTTTTCAACATTTGACGTCAAAAACATTTAGGGATTCACATTATTTCAAGCATGCTTGTCAATGGATACTTTCTCCATATGCAAGCACCAGTAATGACAATATAGGTAAATATGCTTACAACATATCAATTATTTTTTATTTGTTAAGAATTTCAGTATTTTGAACAATTAGAAGTAGATTCTGGCCTTCAATAGAGTGTAATTATATCGTGTACTTAATATCATGAATTTTAGTTTATTTGTTTTCTTAATTTTTTTGTGGCGTTCAGATGGCGTTACTAAAACAACGAATAATTTTATCTCATTAAGTCATCTAAAAATTTACTAAAAAGCCGAATGAGAACCAACTGTTTTAGATTATTCAAAATTACGTTTAGAAATACAAAAAATAGCATTAATTAAAGATAATGTTATTGTTACCGTTTGGAATACAATGAAATTAATGTTTCTACTCACCATTAAACAAACTAAAATGAAAAATGAATACCATCACTAATGGCATGGTCGGATGCCCAAAAGAAGAATTATAGTGAGGGTCAAACTATATTTGATCGTATTTTATCTAATAATTTTAGAAAAAAGAGAGGATCATAGTGAGTAATTCTGACAAAAATTGAATCATTTTCACAATTTATGATTAAACATAGAAAATACAATACAATTAATTTGCATTGGAAAACTAAATGGAAGTCAGATTGACCTCAATCCTCTCCAGTAGTCAAACCTCCCTTGTCAGTCATCAACAAGAAAGCATGCATCTTAGTTTTACTACACTTTATACATTTTTTTTTCTATTGATTCCTGAAGATAGAATAATTGTTTCCGAAGACTTGAAATCTATGTATGAAATGTGCATGAAAAAGATTGTTGATATTTCAGAACTAGTTAAAACATTTAATATTAAAATGTACAAAACTTTTTGGGTACCTCATATTCAAATTCTAATCAACTATATACCTAGATTACTGTTTGATTGTAAAAACTTGAAGCTTTATATAGTATAGCTTAAAAGTATTATCATTATAAGGACATTGATATCCGAATATTAAGATGTTTTTTAATAATGAGAAAAAACATTTCTGAAAGGGAATTTATTAAAGAAATGCAGAGTGTTGGAAGCTGTGGTCTTATCAGCAGTGGAAGATGGAAATAGGTAAATCTTGTTATAAGATATATTATATGAGAAATAGGTATTTGCTTCTATCGCAATTTACTGTCAAACTTTTTTGTATCTATGATAATGAAATCCACATAATAATAATAATATTTTATGTATTCAATTACAGCCATTTAAATAAATTCGAAAGCCGTTTTTCGCTGCCTGACTTTTGCTGCTATATCAGATTTTAGTAATAATAAGTTTTATTAAATTAATATTATTAAAAATAAGAGTGAGAAACGTAAAATTTCAAATATACGAATGGCAGCGCGCCACCGGCGATGGCGCGGACATTATTTTTAGGAGGCAAAGTGGCGCGTTTCGTCCAAACCCCGCGCAAGTGACTGCGCATTTTGTATATATAAGAAGCAAACGCGCCACTACCAGTGGCGCGTTTCGTAAAAATAAGGAAACGCCCACTGCGAGTGGCGCGTTTGGTAAAAATAATAAAACGCGCAATGAACGCGCCACTGCCAGTGGCGGCGCTGCCATTCGTATATTTGAAATTTTACGTTTCTCACTCTTATTTTTAATAATATTAATTTACTAAAACTTATTATTACTAAAAACTGCTGCTATATATAGTATATCTGCTTGTTTTGGAACTACTCATATAAGAGAATTCAAGATACAGTATGGGTAGCGTAGCTCTGTTCATAATTTATAATGAAACAGAAGGATATGTAAGTAAATATTGAGTTACAAGAGCATGGGATCATAAATTTTGAAACTTGTATAGTGGGCTGGCAGGTGTCTCTTGCAATGAAGCCGTGTATCCTCAGACTAAGGAAAATCCGTAGAAAAATGTCATTTGATGATTTGGAAAAAAAACAAGAATGTTTGATGGGATATTTATCCTTTGAAAATGTTTTATCTCATGCACGCGCGTTAATTTGAAACTTGAATTATTGTACATCTTAAAAAAATATTGAAGAAGGAAAAATACTATAAATTCTTAATGTGATAATCATCCGTAAGGCGTCTTTGGAAAAAAATTACTAAACTTTTTTTAGTAAGACCTCCTCTAAGTTTTGAAATATGTGACCTCTCATATGGAAGGTATTATCTAATTTACTAGTAGATCAAAGTTCTCAAAAAAGTTGCTGAACTTTGAGATCTGTTGGTTAGGATTCACGTCGAGAAATTAAATAAAATTTTAATTTGGCATTCACTAATTTGCAACCTAACTTATTTCATCTTTTTTTGTATATATATGATGGTGGTGTTTTTTCAAGTCTACATAATATAAACTAAAATAAAAAATAAACTAATTAAACTCAGTTGAATGCCCACAAAATTTGCCTGACTAACCAAAGAGGAATATTTATTTTCCTTAAAATTCTCCATGCAAAAGCTAGAATTTCCAAAATCTAACAAAAAAATAAAGAAGTAAAAAAATGGACTGGAAATACCAGAACTGTATTAATGGATCTGGTTTAATCTTCTCCAGTAGTAATTATGATGGTAGTGGAGCAGTTTTGAATGGGAATTTATGAATGCACAAGGTATGTACAACACAGGAAATGGTTTCAACTTTCAACCAAAATAATAATAATATTATTAAGTGAAATTGAGAACTAATCATATGCTTTTTGCAACTATTTATTTTCTATTATTCTTCCAACCTGGAATTTAGGAAGATCGCATGCTTTTGTAAGTCTTTATGGCCATTTTCCTTGACCTTGACCATTGAAGGAAGAAACTATTCTGCAATTTGATTATTTTGGATAATATATAAAGAGAAAATTATATATTACGTCTATGAAGTGTGATGAGTTTTTTTCATCATACAACAAATCACATAAAATTTCAATTGTCTGGAAATAATGGTTCTCGATACATTATAAAAAGTTACTTAATTTGGAAATGGTCTAATAACTCAAGTGATTGTTAATTATGATGATTTCTAAGAATGCATCTTCTTTATAAAAAATTTACTGTAAAATTTACAGCCTGTCAATTCTAAAGGGAACAATATTACGACGGTGTTTAGATTCAGAAAGCTATTTATTATTTAAATTAGAATAATTATAAAATTTATAGTACTATAGAGAATGTAAATTTGACCTCTAAAAGGTCATAAATTCAAACCCTCATAAATATAAAATAAAATTTATGAACTAGACTCCTCTCTTTTCTAAAAAAATAAAAGAGAAAAAGGTTACTTAATTCATTTGATAAACTATGTATATGTATAAATCTATATTATAAATGGGGAGGGATCCTTTGTCAAGTTATTTTTGTCAATCTTGATAATTAATTTTTAAATAAATATAAAAATTCTTGAAAATAAAAAAGTCTAGATATATTCTTTTACTTTTATATAACAGTGGTAACATACAATAGACGATGATGCATAATATTTTTTCTGCTAATAAGCAGCCGCATCTAAATAATATATTGCACATGTCAGCTTGGAGACTTGAGAAGTATATATTTGACCCAGACCATTTATTTCATTATTTGGTGAACTGAGGAAATACATAAGAGGCTGTTCAATTAGTGATTTCGGCGACGCGCTCTCTTTTTTATTGCACAAAAAAAAGGTTCTTAGTAATAAATTATACTTTCAACCAGCCGAGGGATTGGTGTGTGTGTGGGACTGTGGGGGGGTTTAAATGATGAAATCCAATTTGCATGATCTCAATTTAGGGGGTTCACATTGGCTGCATTTTGCAGTTTTCACTTGATTTTGTAAGTTCATTGCATGACAGATATCTCCAGTATCTTTGGAACGGAAACCACACAACATGGACTGATCTGATAAAATATTAAACAGTGTTATTAATCGCTCTTAGCCGCCTCATAATTGTACGGATGAACCACGCAGGCAACTAGTACAAAATAGGAGGAGAAAAATAAACAATGCATTAAATTGAGGTTGGAGTGTGAAAAGTCTGGATAACAACGTTTGGCGTGGCAAGTTGTTATTTATTATTTATTATGAATTGTCGTATTATACGTCAGCCATTAATGTTCGGATTTAAATTTTCTTTTTTTTTTTTTTTTGTGACGCTGCAGATACTGCAGAAAGATTAGATTTATCAAGATTCGTGTTGAGCTGTTGAGATTTATATCAGAAAGGGAAAGGGCTCTAGACGGAACTGATTTGAAACGGATTCATATTTATTTTTTATTTGATGGATACATATATGATTATAGATATTAAGCGCATGTTAAAATTCAAAATCAAATATGTAGATATGAAGCATATATATTCAACGGGGATCTGTAATCATTGCCATAAAAAAACTATGGTAAGCTCGCTGCCATAGTTTTTCATAGAGGTGGCAATCGGGCGGGTCGGGTTCGGGTTCGGGTTAGGGTCGGACGGGTCGGGTCAGTTTGATTTTTTAGAAGAAATCGGGTTGGGTTGGGTCGGGTCGGGTCAGGGTCGGGTCGGATCGGGTCAGGTCAATTTATATGTTGTGTTTTTTCAGATCGTTGATAGATTTCGATTGGATTAAAGACTATTTGATCTCGGGTCGGGTCGGGTCGGGTCGAGTTCGGGTCGGGTCGGATCAGTTTGACTTTCTTAAAAAATTAGATCGGGTCAGGTTCGGATCGGATTTAGGTCCGGATGGGTCGGACGGATTTCTCGGGTCGGATCGGGTTCTGCCACCTCTAGTTTTTCAACAGCCCAATTTGAGTTGGATGGTTCAGATTTTAGATATGGGAGTGGTGCTTTTTGTGGGTTTCATAATCCATGACACAAAAAGTATGGTACCACGCTGCCATAGAAAAAAATATGGCAACGAATGTGAATTCTAGTTTTATATTAATGGATACGTGATGGATATAAAATAAAGATTAATATATATTACTAATAACAATGTATATATAATAAAATAAGAATTTACATTAACAATAAGTATTTTTAGTGGTTATATTTGTTAATATTTTTTTGACAACTAATAATATTTTATAGATAAAATTTTATAATATATATTTTATTTTAGATACAGATAATAGAGTAAAAATATTTGTATCCGCATTATTTTTTATTGATACAAATCAGATACAAATAAAGATAATTAATATTCAAATATAAATAATATATTTATGGATAATTTTTTAATACAAAACTGAATGAATCAGACATTATCCGTTCCGTTTATATCCTAGAAAGGGATTTCTCTACAAATCGACATGCATTAAAATTGAAAGCTTAGTTTTCCCAATTCAAAGAATAAACAGACGAAAAGCCAGGTACGCATCCTATACTAATTTATAGCCAGGTGCACATCCATCACCGTTACTAATTTAATAAAAGTATGATGTTTCTGGAAAATAAATAGAAAAATGTTGGCTTTGTTTAATGCGCATAAAGGGACTGAAAATATTATTAGATTGTATGAACATAAATTACTCTCTAGTCATTATCAATATATAAACGCTACATCCTAATGCAATAATTAAAAGCAATTAGTAAGAGATGTTGATGCAAGCAATTTCGTGTTTTAAAATTTTAAAATATTATAATTAAAAGTTTATAATTTCTTTTGTAAGAAAATTACAGATATATGAGTTCCAGTTTATACAAAAAGGGAAAATTAAACACCATCTAGATGCCAATAGATACATCGATAGATCGTAATAGCATGTGATTCATTAATTATATATCGATTTCTCATATATATATATATATATATATATATATATATATATATATATATATAAAGAGAGTAAAACTAGCTAGTATGGAGCCCATCCGTAACTTTAACTCAAAAAGTATATCAAATTATATTCAAATTTTATTTATCACTATCATTAAATTTTTCATATTGAAATCTTGTGGAGTACAAAATTTTTGAGATATTTCGAGTTTTTTAAGTCACTATTTTTAATTTTTAAAATCAATGTACAAATATTAAATATTTTATTATTATTAGAGTTGATATTTAAAAATTGAAAAGATTGACTTAAAAAACTTGAAACACCTCATTTTTTTGTATCCCACAAGATTTTCATATGAAGAATTTAATGAGAGTGATAAATCAAAATTTAGAGATTATTTGATTTTTTTTTGAGTTAAGATCACGAAAGAGCTTTGTGCTCCTACGAGCATGCTAGTTTTACTCTCTCTCTCTCTCTATATATATATATAGGTATGCTAATGTGCGTTATTAATCACAAAAACCTCGTACTCCGTGCTCACATCTCACGCTTCAAAATTCAAATGGACTATCCAAACCGTTAAATATGATCTTCATATCAAAATCTCCTAGGTGATCAAATTTTATATTTTTAAATTTTTTTTTGCTATTTATTTAAAGAGATAGAAAATAGTTGATATTGAATGATTCAAAAGATGTCAGATCAATGAATTTTGTAGTCTTCCAAAAAAATAATAAAATACTTTTAAAAAATATAAAATTTGATTACCAAAGAGATTTCAATATAAAAATTATGTTTAACGGTTTACATTTTCCATTTGAATTTTAAAATACGAGATATAGGTGTGAAGTACGAGATGTGTTGTGTTTCATAAAGCACATTAGTGCACGCGATATATATATATATATATATATATATATATATATATATTATTTATTTAGGAAAGATTTGACAATAGTATAATATTAACATGATTCGGTTGCAGTACCTAACGAACTGCAAAATTTGATGCAGTTTCCATCATCGATTTTTGATTAATTAACTTAGCTGCCTTTAGTTCTCACACGATCCCACATCGAAAATACACTCTTGCTTCTTCTCTCTGATTTTGTTCTGAGCAAAATCAAGTGCCACCCACCTGAAAATTATTCGGCCCAAATTGTTAATTAAAAGGAAATATCAGAGAGGAAAAACAAAACTGTAGGCTGTACACCCTTTTTTTGAGAAAAAAAGGTTAATCTATCTAATTAAATCTCGGATTTGTAATTGATGACCAACATAAAAATGTAAAGAAGAAATTTAAAAAAGTTTCTGACAACTATCATCTTTCACAATTTTCACAATAAATTTTAAATAAATTTAAAATGTTTTAAACATAGAAAATTCTTACAAACATATTATTGAATTTGTAGGTTGATTTTTAAATTCTGTATAATTTGAGAGTTATCTGATCAAAATCATCAAAGTTGCATAATATTTACAACGGTCTAAATTTAATGAGTTTTCATGAAATATCAACTAAAATTTACAACATTTAAAACACAACCAGTCTATGAGTCTAAAATATATATTAGTAAATAGTTTTTTTTTAATTTATTTGAAATCGGTTATCAAAAATTGTAAATAGATCCCACGAAAACGAGAAGAAAAATGGAGAAAAATATATATACCGGGAAGACCAAAAAGATTTAGGGATGTGCTCATTAGTGCAGATCCCACCCAAAATTAAAAGGGAAATTGTAAAATAAATAAGCCGGAAAGACCAAAAAAGGTTTATGGATGTGCTTCATCAGCGCATGCCTTGTAGGTTAGAGGTTTCTTTGATGATTCCATAGATCAATCTTCTCCAGTAGTTAAACCTCCCTCCTTTTTGCTTTTTTTTTTTTTTTTGAGCTCCAAACCTCACGTGTTATTTGTCAATCATCAAGAGACGAGAAGAAACGACATCTGGTATATTTTTACTACACTTTGCACTATTATTTTTATTAATTCTGGAAGAGGGGATAATTATTTCAGAACTAGTTAAAACATTCAATTTTAATTGAATTTGTCAAACACGTGTACCTTTTTTTGGGTACTCATGTTTCAAGATGTAATATACAGATACCAAGTTTAATGTGTGGTTCTATCTAAGTTTCACATCATATAGCTTAAAACGATTATATAGGAAATTGATATCCCAATATTGAGATGCTTTTAAGTAATGATAAAACATAGCAGTTCTGAAACATTTAAGGGAATGCACAGTGTGGGGTAGCTCTGTTGTTTTTGTCATCACTGGAGATGAAAATGAGCAAATTTTGTTAAGTGTTAAGATATAGTGCCAACGATTATATGCTTTTTCTGCAACGTCTTATATTATTTTACGTTTTTGAACGTGAAATCTTGAAAGGAGTTAAAAGTCCTAACCTTCTGGCCATTTTTCTTGACCGTATACAGAAATAAATTAGGGGCGAAAATGGAGATAATGCTAAAATTATATCTGTATTTATTTTTTATTAGTAAGATATGAATACAAATACATATATTAAAAGGATATAAAAATTTAAAACCATATCCACCTTAAAGAGATACAAATATGAAACAAATATTTAACATATACAAATTTGGATACATATTCAGTGACAGATAAGAAATGAAATATAATATTTTTATTACTAATAAATATAAATACATATTAAAAGAAACATATTTTGACAACCGAACACATGTATTTATGTAATATCCATAATAAATAACACTATATACAAATAGAAGTTTTGACAACTTATACTAATTTATAATAAGACCTTATAAAACATGTTTCTGTTTTGGATATGTATAATTCAGATATCTGTATTATTTTACAGTTCAAAAATTTATCCATATCCGTATCCACATTATTTTTTACGGATACAGAATGGATACAAATATAGGTAACTATTATACGAATACAGATAAATATTATATGGGTACAAATGATACATTTATGGATATTTTTCTGGATATAGACTATAGAGCCGAAAGAACAAATAATAATTCGCTCTGTTTTCACCCCTAAGAGGAATATAATTCTATCTACATATGGAAAGAGGAGGAATTATTTGTTAATTAAATATTTGAAAATCTATATCTATAAAATTGAAATCTGATATTCACATTATGAGCATGATTTATATTATCTATAATCATGTCTATAAATTATGAAAAAGGTAAATAGTATGGGACCATAAAATATGAAACTTGCATAGTGGGCCGTTAGGTGCCTGTTGCAATGAAGCTTCCCTCAAAGGACTATCCATAGAAAAAGAAAAACCATTTGATGATTTGGATCGAAAATGTTTGTAGCATTTGGTGGAATATTTATCCTTTCAAAATGTGTCATAGCATGCATGCACATTGGAGACTTGAATTACTCAAAGGGATATGTCAGTATGTCACTTTCTATTTGTAAAATGCAAATACAACTATTGGAAGATTTTGTTAAATAAAACTTCAATTTATATTGAAAAAAAATGTTAAAATTTGAGGTTTGTTGGTTCGGTTTTTAGGTCAAAATTAAATAATATCATTATTTGGCATTCAACGATCTGTAGCATGAGTACCAATTCATAAATGATAGTTCATTTTGGATTATATATATTATACTTCTAAATACCTTTGCTTTTAATTTTTTATTATGCTGTTTTTATTTTTTATATTTATTTTATAAATAAATTTATTATATAATACTATAACCGGTAGTTTGAAAATTTCAAGGCTATATACGATACTAGAAACATAGATGATGGGTTTTTTTTCAAGGCTATATATTAGAAATTAAAATAAAAATAAACTAAATAAACTAAGCTTAAGTTGAATTGATGCCCACAGATTTTGCGTGACTACACGAAAGAGGAACCTTTTATCTTCTTGGAAACTTTCTAAGTTTGTATGTAAAGTTGCAAACACTAGACTTTTTATTTCTAACATAAAAAGAGAAATAAAGAAAAATGGACCGCAGTGACCAAAAAGGTAATCGCCAAAAAGAAAATAAAAAGAAGAATAAAGAAAAGACCAAAATGGTAATGGCCTCTCCAGAAGTTAATTTATGTAGGGAACAGAGTAATTTTGAAAGAGAATTTATGGACGCACAAGTGGTGCATAGAGAATTGCAAAAGGAATTTTAAGAGTTTCGTCAGCACTGGAGATGGAAATAATAACTGTTAAGATATAGTGATATTGTCAGGTCTACTCAAATCATATATGGATGACATATTAAAGATAACATGCTTTTCTGCAACTATTTATTTTCTATTATTCTTCCAACTTAACATTTAGGAAAGGTCCTACCAAGTTCCAATCACACTGACCATTTTCCTTGACCTTGACCAATGCAGGAAGAAGTATATTTCTCACTATGCAATGAGAGGAGAAATTATTTGCCGTTTGTTTATTTTGAAAATTTTAATAATCGACAAAATAAAATGTAAACTTATGTAATGTCATAATTACGATCTATATATATTATATTCATATATCATTTTTTTCATATAAGTATAATAGGCTTTATTATAATTTTCATCATCCATCAATTTGCTTAAATAATATGATGGATGCATCATTAAGTAGAACTCAAATTATATAAAATTTGAACAATAAGTTAATCATATGTCAAACTATATATCTATAAAATTATTATTTTTAGTTTTATTAAAAATTCATTACAAGATTGTCAGTATAGCCATTGTGAGTTTTGTGACTCGAGTGATTCTTTCTCATATGTAAATATAATTAAATGTAATCAATAATTTGTGACCGATGTGTGGAACGATTCAGACCCGTTATGGGCCTTAATTGATTTGGGTTTGTAGCAGATAAATGGATGAATATTTGGGCCGTCTGGCCTGGGCTGTTGATTGAGAAAAGTATAATTGCAAAAGCTTAGATTATAGTGCGGGTTCTTATTTTTTATGTTTTCGAGGGTGTAAATGAAATTTGCTAGATCATCGAATCCAGTCCGGCAGTTCGTGTACCCGTCTTTACCGAGTACTGACAGTGTTTTAACCTTCATACCAGGGTTTTAACCTTCATTTTTTGCGCAAAATGTCGTCGAAAACCCTAGCTCGCGCTGGATCTCCCCTAATCAATCGCCTCTTTTTCTCTAATGGCACATCAAATCCACTGCGACTCCATCAAATCGGCTCTACATCTCCTTTTCAGTCTCTTCTCGCCAATTTGCCGATTCGCGAGTCTCCTCGAATTGAAGATTTGAGGATAATTGATGAGGAAACAGTAAAGCGATTGGTTTCTCCATCTGAGGTCTCCTTCCCTTGTGGCCTGCCTTCTCTTCGGTTCTTCATAGAAGAAGGTTTGTTCAATTTTGCATTTTGTGTTTATTTGATTCGGTTGGTCTGTGGGTTGTCTGTTCTGTCAAACCTGCATTGCATTTCATCTCTAGATTTTTTGTTTAATTGATGATCCTGGTAATGAGTGCTTCAGTTGGTAATGAGTGCTTCAGTTGAACCTTGGCTTAGCTGGAACAAAAAGGTTGATGTGAAAAAAAATGTAGTGCGAATCTTTTACCGAATCATAGAAAATTTTATCGTTCAGAATTTGTATTTGATGTTTTTAAATTTAGTTGTCTACGTAATTACAAATATTAATATGATCTTTGGACATGCCGATTTCCCCTTTGCCTAGATTCATGGTTTTAAACTTCTTTACTTTGCTGTTATCCATTGTTTGTGCTTTAATTAGAAGGAATTTTCTTGAATCACAAGCAGAGTAAATCTACCAGAAAATGTAATAAAATATGCATCAGAGAAGGCTTGTCTAATCTGTGTTGTGATATTATACAGGGAATGATGCAGTGTGTAATGAGCCAATGCTGTTACATACCAAGAGAACGTACCAGCCTAGCACCATCAAGCGCAAGAGGACCCATGGTTTCCTTACTAGGTCTATCTCTCTTTCTTTCTCTAAATTTCTTGACTGCCATGTTTTTAAGATTACAATTTGTGCTTGATATTTTGGTAGATTTATAAACATCACCCAACACTTCAAAATGATTTATTCAGCCTTTATGGTTTTCCATAGCAGTTAATTATTCTTCTCACTAGTACAACACAAATGGTTATTCAAAGAACACTTCCTTCACATAAATTTTGCAACTCAATATTTTTTTTTCACCTCATTTTCTTTAGAACCGGACTTGTTGAAATTATGGATTTTATAGTTGTACTAGGGCAAGTTACCTAAGTTAATGACAAGTGTTTGTGATTTAGCTATTCTGGGGTAAGCTATTATTTCACAAATATTTCAAAACGGTTTAGCATTGGTTTACCTGTATGGTGTAATCTTGTTCCACATAGTGTTTCTTTCTGTTTTCCTTTCTGAAAAGTAGGCGGAGTCTGAAAGGCCTGTACTTTTTGAAGTCCCATTTTGATACTTGTAAATTGATGTCTTGTTTTATTTCCTTATTGACAGGAAAGCAACTAGAGGAGGAAGGAGGGTGATTGCTCGCAGAGTTGCAAAAGGACGGCATAGAATTGCTGTTTAGCTCCATGTTGTCTTCTTGGTTTTTGTTCTATTTTATTGAGCATTAGCTTTGCTTGTCTTGGTTGCTGATTCCATAGTAGAACAGTGAAATAATTGTGTTGTCTTTTCATTCATTTCTTCAGGTTGCTGAAATTCATGTAAGATCCATGTGGAATTAATTACTTGTATAATTATCTCTCAGCTTACCTATTAGTTCTCTTTTTTTTTTCTTAATTTTTCACTTCTGTTCTGCAGCTCAAATAAAATCAAATTGTAAAATCAATCGTTCACTGACATATTGCTTTTCATTTTCACTATTTGTTTTCTCAGAGCATGATAATCTTGTTGTACAAACCCAGAAAGATGCATTTGATTTCAAATTACAGGTATAACTAACTAGGGATATTTAGCTTTTCATTTCTAGCTTGTTGCTTTATAAGCATTTCATGCATCAAAATTAATGTATTTTATGTTGGATTTAACTTGATGAATATTGATTTAGCATAACAAAAATAATCGTGTCTGCATTTTGAATACAACAACTTCCCTATTTATACCGTACCGTAGGGACTATATGAGGGATATTTTGGTCTTTACAAACTATAATATATATATTTTGTAGGATACTTGGATCATCGAGTCTTTTTTATCACATAAAAATGCATGAATCTTACGATCCATGATCAATGTACAAGCTTCTTTCTTTTAAAAATGCATGTTAATAATTTTAGAAGGCTTTTGATCTGCAGGTGCTTTCTTTGTATAGAAAGAGTCGCAAATTTACGGTATATTCAAATCGATTTTGTTTGGTACAAAATTGAACTTTTAAGTCTTGAACGAGGATCGTCCGATTGCTGTCTAGCATTGAGTGAATGCTTGGAATTTTTTATAAATATCAAGTTTATTAAAATATTCAATACTAATAATCTACAATTGAAATCATTATGATAAAGATCTGAAAAGTAAGAAAACAATAGTGTTGTCTTCAAGGGGTGTTTTTCTTTCTGTGATTAACAGAATCCACACCATATAATACTTTCACGGATCCCCGTCTGTTTGATATTGAGATTATATTGAAATATCAACTCATTTTTAACTTGAAATTCGAGATTCAGAGTCATTGCATTTTAACTTCTGTCAATATAGTATATATGTTAGGGGATGGATCCCTTGACAATGAATTATTTTCAGTCTTGATAGTGAATTTTTAAATAAATATGAAAAAAATAATTTTTTTTATACATATATTTTTTTATTTAAAGATTGATAGTGTTTCAAATTTTATGTAATTCCATTATTGTTTGATAGCACATTAAAGATTATCAAAATTTTATGCAATTTACAATGATTTTTAATTTAATTGTTCTTGATGGACTATCAAATGATAATTAAATTGCATGAAATTAAAAATATTATTAATCTATACGTGAAAAAAATACTTATAAACTTTTTCCTGTTTTAAGATTTTTTTTTAATTTTTTTAAAAATCCATTGTCAAGATTGTCAAAATAGCCGTTGTCGAGGACCCTCTCCTGTATATTACATATGTACTTAAAAGTTTCTCTGTTTATTGAATGATATTCATAACCATTCATATTTAATGACACTTGTAATTTATAATTTGTATCAAAATCAATAAGCAATCTATTTTTAAAGAAAATATCATATCTATACTGTTGTTTCTATTTTAAAATTTTTGGCATGTATTTTAGAAAATGTTGTAGTGATTATGAAAATACTTTTAAAAAAAGATAATATGAATATTAAATGTTAAAGTAAATAATTATCAATATAAATAATAAAACAGTAGGCTGAATAATAAATCAATTAACTTGTACCATCAATCAACTTGTACCATTAACTGCATGTTAAATAACAAAAAAAAATGCAAGTTAGATCATTTTTTACTGGCAAATAAAGCAATTTCACAAGAAATTGAGTAATTTGAGTAAAAGATACCTCTATCTTTTACTCAAAAAAGAAGTTCACAAGAAACCGGTACAACACATTTAGTGACGTCTAAATTTACTTATTTTATCGATTTACAGGACTTTTTAATATGCATATTTTTTATTGTTCAAAATAAATAAAATTAAAAAGATAATTGTAGATGTCAAATGCATTGAAATTTTTTATTATTCAATGTCTAATTAAACAATAAAATTACTTAATTGATTATTTATAATGTAGCAAGTATTAAAATTGAGAGAATCACCCAATTTGAATAATGAATCCAATAAATTGAATAAAAAGCATTTATATGAAAATTTATAATAAAACCTTAACGTAAACGATAAAGCACTTAACACGAATAATAAAATACATAACGTGAAAATAAAACTGATTTATATGAAGGAGAAAGAACTGAAAAAGAAAGAAAAAAAAAGGCGAGGATGAAATAGAGCGAAAGAGAAAAGAAATGAGAGTGAGATATAATACTAACAAAAGCTAGGAGGGAGAGGAAGATCGACGAGGGAGGGAGGAGGAAATTGAGGGAGAATGAGAAAAAAAATGGTATAAAAAAAATCACAAACCGATCCAATTTAATCACCGATTTCATTCAATAATCTAAATAAAATAATTATTAATAACAACAACAGAAAAATAAAATTTTAATAGTAAAAATGACAGCGCGTCACTGTCTGTAGTGCTTGAAAAATACGTCATTGAGAGTGACATCTTTTTTTATTATTTTTTCATGTATTTCTTGGCACAAAAAAACCGTTTTTTTAATTATTTTTCATGTATTTCTTGGCACAAAAAAAACGTATCAGTAGGAGTGACGCACTCTCACTAGGCAGCAAAAAAACATAAGTTTGAAATTAATTCATACTTAAAAAATTTGAATCTGTGTATTAAAAAAAAAGAAATACATCAGTGGGAGTGACGCACTTCTAAAACGTGTCAATATAAATGACACACTCTCACAAACACATCAGTTAGACTGATGCATTTTTCAAACACTATTGACAGTGGCGCTTCCATTTCTACTATTAAAATTTTATTTTTTCATTATTATTATTAATAATTAGATTATTGAACTTATTAAATAAAAAATCGGTGCAATTTAATGACATCACTATGTCATCAAACATTTTTCTTATTTTTTTTCTTTTAGCTTCTAATTATAAGATATTTAGTGTCACAGAATCTCCAAGTTATCATTGTTCCATCTTTGAAACTTCGAAACTGTTGCTTTTCGGGAAAAAAATGGATGTGGATCCTTAATAATTATATAGTTTGATCATTTTAACAACTAATTTAAAAAAAATCTTTCACAAACATATTCTTAACTTATAAATTAATTATATTCAGATTTTATACATTTTAAATGTAATTTGATATTCCATTAAATATCATCAAAATTATATGATAATTTTAATAGTTTAAATTTAATAAATTTTAATAAATATCAAATGAGACTCAAATTATATAAAACTTAGAAACACAATTAATTTATAAATTTAAAACTGTGATTTTTTTCTTTTTTAGGTTTTTCTATAAATTTATTTGAAATTGATCATAAATGTCATCGAAATAAAATAATAAATAGTTGTCAGAGGATCTCATGAAAAAAGGGGGAAATTGATTATTTGCCACTATAAATTTTTAAAATTATATTTTTGTCACTACAAACTTTCAATTGAGAAAATTGCCATTACAAAACATATTTATTCTTGATTTTTCCATTATACCTATTTAATCACAATTAAAAAACTAATTTTTTTTCTTAATACCAATTTTACCCTCTACATTTATTTTATATAAGAGATGTTACCCTCTCCTCCGTCTTTTTTATTGTGCATCTCCTCTTCGTCAGAGATATCATCTACTCTCCTCTCCTATTGTGCATCGAGCGAGCAAGCCTTGCATCTCTCCTCTTCATCGAAAATCCTAGGTGATTCAGAGATCCTCTTCGACAAAGAGAGTGGTGGTTTCCCCAAACCCTAGATTCGCATCTTCGCCAGACACCGTATGCTCTTCTACTCCTTCTCTGGCGCTCCTCTTAGACAAACCGATTTGTCTTCGAATTACAAAACTGTGAGTTCATTCAATTTTCTCTTCTGATAATTCATAAATTAGTAAATGAGGCATTTTGGAAACCAATACCTCAATATACAAATGCGAATTAATAAAGCAATTTGGAATTGGGAGAAATCAATACTTCAATTATACATATGTGAATTAGTATATGAGACAGTAAAGTAATTGAGGTTTTAAATTATTGAGTTCAGGCTATCATGGGTTTTGAATTGACTAGTACCAGTTTTCAGATCAATTCAGTATTAATGAATTTTTTTCATATACATTTACATCATATGTGTATAAATTCAGTATAACTGTAGCAGATGGCTTTTCTTCTGGTCTTCCTGAGAACAATCAAAATGAAAACAATTTCAACTCAACCAACTTCATGCAAACTTAAAATCATAGCAGCTTCTATGTAAAACACAAAATTTAATTAAATCAAAGAAGAATATGATGAAAAATCTTCAAGTTCTAACACTATTTACAATACAGAAATATTGCTAACTGTAATATTTATGACATTTAAAATTATAGAAATCTAAGCGTCACTTCTATATTTTGGGGAGAGTACGAGACATTTCTTTGTTACATGGGAGTCGTGAGCATGCAAAATAATATCAAATATGAGCTTTCAGAGATAGAAGATGATGGTGTTATTGTAATGATTAGTATGTTGGTTGTAATGATATGCAAATAGAATTAGAAAAGTTATAATGTAGTATTATATGCAAGTATCATGTTTGAATTTGAATGCATCTTGCATATTTTATTTAAGTTGTTATATATACTATTGTCTGATGTAACTTAATTTTCTTGCTTTATATGGTTTATAAAACCTAAAATTGAGAATATATAAATAGCTCAATAAATGCACATTATTTTGTCAGTGACTTTCATTGAGGACACTGATAAGATTAAAAATCACACTAGCCAACATACTCTAATATAAAATAAAAATTATTGTAATAATAAGCACAAAACATCTCTTTGTATAGTACTTCAATCGTAATAAAGTAATAAAGACACTAAAAGACACTAGCAACTCTTCAAAAATTAAGCAAAATGTGGAACTAACAAGGTTAATGGTAATATAGGAATCAGTTTTCTGTTCACTAAAAGGCCACTGACGGACTAGGTTTAATAAAGTTAATGGTAATATAGGAATCAATTCATTTCATTCCTAAATAACATTAATCAATTCATCTCACTCATGAATTAGGTTTAATAAATCAGGTGTCGCTGAGTGTGTGTTATAGTTGCTAGCAATCGTAAGTGTATGAGTTAGAGCGTGTGCTAGTTGCTAGCGATTGCGTCTGAGTGAAATCACGAGTTAGAGCGCCTGAGAGAAATCGTATGGCCTGAGCGATTTCGTTGGTTTGAGTGAAAATGTTTCAGTCAAGAGTTTTTGTTCTTCATTGAAGAGGAAGAGGGGTAATCGATCGTCTGAATCGAGTAGAGGGTAAAATTAGTTTTTTAATTGTGATTAAATAGACATAATGGCAAAATCAAAAATAAATATGTTTTGTAATGATAATTTTCTCAATTGAAAGTTTATAGTGACAAAAATCTAATTTTAAAAGTTTATAGTGGCAAATAATTAATTTTTCAAAAAAAAAAAAAACGTATTGTACTGTGCATGTCGGATCTGCGTTGGGCGGTTAATAATCGTGTGCTAAGTTTGCTCTGCCTTGGCAAAGCCGTTAATACCGACCCCCTTCATTTGCAGAAAATGGAAAAAGAGTTTGTACGAGTCTTCTATTCGCCGGAGTAGCGACATGCATAGCCCTCCCTCCAAACGGTTAAACCCGACTCCGACTCTGAAGCCGGAAAAGATTAACAAAAGAGAACCTCTGTCTCTCTCTCTCTCGCGCGCTTCTCTCTATCGGGCACCGTCGCTTTCTCTGGCTCCTCACTCTCTTCACTGTCTGTCATCTGTATCGGTCTGTGATTTTACTGGATGCGATAATAAGTATTGTTTATAGTATTGGTATGTTTTATGTTCCCAAATTATATCATTGTGTACCGTTTTCTTTTTGGTCAATTTTCGGTTTTGCTCTTTAATAATTTTATCGTTATCGCATTGCTATCACCCAGCTGAACAACTTGAAATTCAGCTTTAGTACTGGAAGAACCCGCTTTATGTACATTTCCATGCCTAAAAGTTTTTAGCGCTGCTACGTAATTTAATTGCTTACAATCAGAATACTACTGTGGATAGTTGATGTCATAGGATTACTCACATGAGGGTTAATTTAATTGAGGCAAAATTGGGTCATCTTCTGAGCCAAGACCTGTCTGCACTACCGAAGAAATTTATTTGATTGAATAAACATGATTGTTCTTATATCAAACCCCTCTGAATTAATCGTTACTTATTTATACAGCTTGTAAACGTTATTTAGCTACTGAACAAGTTTTAAAGTATAGAAGAACAGCTTTGTTAAGGAAGCAACGCCACAAAGCCTCCTGCTCTTCGTAAAGCCCTCTGTCCCTGCTCTCTTCTAAAACCCTAAAACCTAATTTGATGGAAACACTCTATGGTCTCCCTTCCTTCTCTTGCTGGAGGTCTCGTCTAGACAGCGCTTCCTATCATACCCTCTCAGATATCTTTTCCATCTGCCACCGGGCGGATGCAGGATTTTGATCGGAATAATTATCGGATTGTAATAGTTTATCGAGTTCAAATTCATTAACTAATCGGATAGTAAATAAAAAATTAATAATTTAATATATACTTTTATCTAATAAAAAATTATTAAAATAATAACATTTTATATATTAAAAATAACATCAAAATAAAAATATAATCAAGTTGATGAAGAAAATTTTTGACTATGTAACTTTATATTTTGATATCTTTATATAATTATTTCATTATATATGATATTAAATATTTTTTTTTTCAATAAAAATAATTAGATAATTCGGAGGGAACAAAAAAGTTTCTAAAAAGAGTAAATTATTAAAAATATTATTAAAAAAACACTATTTTTTAAAATCCGACATACCTCCCTCAACCACCTCGGATCCACCCTCTGCCGTGCTCTCTCATAGGACCCAAAGTCCTGACCTCCATGTTACCATTGGCTCGGTAGCTGATGAACACAAAAGCAGTGCTCCAGCCAAATTTGAAAACCCTAAGTCAGATGATAAAAATGAGTCCTTGCAATGCGCGGTGGAGAAAATTGACCCAGTGGAACGCCAAAACCCTAATTCCAATGCTACCATTAGCTCAGTGGCTGATGAGAACCATACCGGTGATTCCGGCAAAGCTGAAAACCCCAAGTTAGATAAGACAGTTGAGGCCTTGCAATTGGTGTCAAAGATATTTAGTTCCGTGGAACCCCAAAATGTCCTTGATTCTACTCTTTGTTCAGCGGCTGATAAGGACCAAACTGGTGATCCTAGCTTATTTGACAATTCTAAGTTGGATAAGATAGTTAACACCTTGCAATTAGCATCGAAGAGAATCAATTCCACGAAATTCCAAAAACCTAAACCCAATTCTACCTTTAGCTCGATGGCTAATGAGGATCAAACCAGTGATCCTGGCAAAATTGAAAACACCAAGTTAGACGGGACTGTTGAGTAAGTGCAATTGGTGGTGCAAAACATTGACTCCATGGATGAAATGGAGATTGATATATCTGGTAACAACGAGCGTCTGAATTCAGTGGTCTCTGATTTATCTTTGTTAGTTGGTGGCCCCATTGATCAGATACAATCTGGTTTGGGCAAATTTGCTCCTGATGGACAAATGGGGGATGAAAAAGATCAAAAATTGAGCTTGGAAGGTGAGTTAAATCATGAGAAAGATCAGAACCAACAAATTGAAGTTGATAAAATCTCTGTTCACAAAATTGAGACCAGCAATGATGCTGTATTGGATTTGAGTTGCCAAGCAATAACTTCTGTAGTTCTGTAAATGAAATTGAACAGTTGGGAGTAGAGGAGAGGTTAAAAGGCAACCCTTGCAAGGAGACTATAGAAACCAAGCTTGTTGAAAATATGGAATTATCACTGACTATTGGGGAAGATATCCAATTAGAGCCTCCAAATGAATTCTCTATTTTGGGGAGCTCCAATGAGAATAAGTTAAATGACTCCATCGAAGAGGAAGAAATAACAGATGATGCGCAGGATTTGGATGATGAATCTGATTTAGATAATAAAGCTGAACCTGTAATTGATGATGAATCAGAGGACGATTTGGTTGATACGAGATCTGATGAGAAGTTATTGACTAAAGATGATGTGCTAGGTGTGGCTACTTTTACTGTTTGTGGTAAAATATAGTTGAAAATATAATTTGCAATATCTTTCTGCTATCAATTAACTTCCTTCTTTTTTAGGGTTGGAACATGAGAAAGTAACAAGTCGTAATGCAACAAATGATGACGGGGTAAACTGCTGTTTCCAGGCAGATGAAGTTGGAAAGAAGAGAAAAAGGGCCCACATGCAGGGAAAAAAGCTAGCAAGAAGGTTCTATGCCTTATTATTATTTCCAAAAAGCAGCTTTTATTTTAATTTTTGTTTGTCTTCATACTGTAATGTTGGTTTCTAGAGAGCATTTCGAATAAGGAGAGCAAAAAAAATTAAGAGAAGCTGGGGTGAGGTGAAGAGGTTGCGACTACCACCTCCAGTCAAAAAGGAAAAAGTGAAGAAAATGTGCAAATTCAACTTGCAGGGTAAATGCCAACAGGTTTATTTCTCAATTTTTATGTGGACATTTTACTGCTTTTCTTTGCTAATGGAATGATCCGTTTAATTTTATCCTTGTTATTGTCTTGTTGTATAGGGAGGAGAGTGTAAATTTTCTCATAACATCACCCCTGTAACAGAATCCAAGGTAATAATTTTAATCTTGTGCTTAGATCATGATAGGATACTGTGCATTTAACACCTTCTATTTCTTACTTTATGTATTTTTCTTTTTCCTTCAGGCATGTATCCATTTTGCACGAGGTGAATGTTTGAAAGGTGATGAGTGCCCATATGATCATGACCTCTCTAAGTACTCCTGTCACAAGTTTATGTCAGAAGGAATGTGCATCCGAGGGGCAATTGCAAATTTTCTCACAATGTATGTGTTCAATTCTCTAGCTCAAGTTCATCTTTTTTCCTTCATTAAATCAATTTACTAAAGAACCAGTTGGACGAACCATTACCATGTTCAGGGAAAGACTAATGTGTTTAAAAATGGGGTAAGATGGAGAAACCAATCTTACAATGCACCACAACAATAACAAAGCTTTTAATCCCAAATAAATTAGAGTAGGAGAGAGATGAAATCCAATCGATAATCATAAAGATTAGAGATCTCAAAGATTAAAATAGATAGTAATAATAATAATAGTCATAATGATATTAATAATGATAATAAGAACCCTAATAAGAATAGTCATAGTAAACCTACACTATTAATCGTACTCCTAAATTTCAAATTCTGAACACTAAAACCTAAAACCAAGAATCTAAAAACATAGAACCTATAACTCTACTATTAGACTCAACTCCCAGATCATAATTTTGGTACATTGATTGCCGTCTTCTAGGTGTTTCTATCCAAAACCATTTCTTCAAGTCTTTTTTTTATCGCTTCTTCCCATATTTGTCTTGGTCGTTCTCTATCTCTTCTTGTGTTTTTGAGGCGGTTATGTACCGGTACCTCAAGAAACCTTTGTTGGACATGCCCAAACCATCACAAACAATATTGAGCTAGCTTCTCTTCAATTGGTGCTACCCAACCAATGTTATGATGAATATTTTTAAATTCCGTCAGCGGAGTATCCAATATCTTCAAATTGCCTTCATAAATTTGCAATATAATTTAACAATTTCTCTAGCACCACATAGCAAATTTCTTCCTCCTTTAAAGTGAGAGAGCCTACATGAGGTACCAATCAAAGCAAAGAAAGTAGTTCGTCAGGTATTGACATAATCTAGAGTATCTGAGTTTTTCAGAGAAATATTGTAATAACTAACAAGACTAATTGCTCAAACATTGAAATTGTTTTTTTTTCTCCTTGTTTTCCCCTCAGATACAGAATATAGAAGGTATATCAATGCATACCAAGGAACCTGGCGGGGAACTTTCAGAGAAGTCAAATGTGGGAAAACAAACCATTAAAAGTCAAAAGTCTTCGATTGCTAGGTTCACCCATGTGGACACAGTTAAGCATCTTGAACCTGGGTTAAATAAATCTATTGACGCACAAGTTAAAGTCCCCAAGGGTGTGCAATTTCTCTCATTTGGAGCTGAGAGAAAACAGGAAAATCATAGTGATGCGAGACCAACAACTAAACCAAATACTCATCTAATGGAACAAAATCTGATGATCGTACTGAACAAAGATAGAGAAAATTCAGCAAGTCAAGCTGCTGAAACCTCTGCATCGATTATGATGGCGGCCACAGTGAAGCCAAGTTGCTACTTCAGGGTAACTCTCTTTAGTTGGATATCTATCATGCAGTTTAATTTCATTATCAAATTGGGCAGCTGCTTGAACAACTTTTAATGTTTTTTGTGCATGTAAGAATTAAAATCTGGCAGTATTATTTTGGTGTGGTGCATTACAAGTACTCTTGACAACAAATTGCATGTGTGGATTTCTGTATGATGCAGCGAGAGAGTGAGCACAATGGCAAATCAAGAATAGTATTTATGTCATCAACAAATGCAATAATGTCTCTCAATTATTTCAGATATTCAAATTTTGAGTTACCTTTATTACCTTTGGAGCCTCTCACATGGGTTGTTTTTTCTCTAGTTCATTACAAGTACTCTTGAAATGGATAAGAAAAGGACACATTTATCCATGTAAACTGAACTGTTTGTACTGTGTTTCCTCAAAAAAAAAAAAAAAAAACTGTTTGTACTGTGAGCTCGAGCCTTAACTGCTCTTATTCAAGGAAACCTACTATATTCTTTACGGGAGTGTTTGGCACTCAATGGAATAGCAAAAAGTTAGAATAGAATAGCTATTCCGACGAATTAATTTGCCAAACGAATTTTAGACTAAGTAGAAGAGTGCGGAATAGTGCTAATCCGGTATACTAACTTATAGGTGGAATACCGGATTAGCTCTCGTTGGAATAGCGATTATTATTTGATTATATTATATTATATTATTATATTATGATTTAGTATTATTATATTATTATATTATATTTATGATTATAATTTATTATTATATTAATATTATGATTATTATTTATTATTATTATTATTATCATTATATTATTATTATTAAATTATTATTATCATTATTGTTATTATATTATCGTTACCATTAGCATTATTATATTATTTATAATTATTATAAATATAATTTTAATATTATATTATTATATTATGAATATAAATATAATTATTTTATTATTATATTATTATGATCAAGATTATTTATTATTATATTATTATATTATGATGATTATGATTATTAATACTTATTATTATTTTATTATGTTATATTATATTATTATATGTTGATTATAGTGATGATTAATTTATTATTATATTATTATAATTATAATTATTTATAATTATTTTTATGATTAAGATTATATTTTTATTATTATATTATTATGATTATGACTATAATTATTATTATCATGATTATGCTTATGATTATCATATATTTAAATTATGATTACTTATTATTATTATATTATTATAATTATGATTGTAATTATAATTTATTATTATTATATTACTATATTATGATTATGTTTATATTTTTATTATATTACTATTATAATATTATTATTTATTATGATTATTTTTTATTACTTTATTATTATTTTATTATGTTGTATTATATTATTATATGTTAATTATAGTTATGATTAATTTATTATTATAATTATAATTATGTATAATTATTTTTATGATTATGATTATATTTTTTATTATTATATTATTATGATTATGATTATGGTTATATAATTATGATTGTAATCATAATTTTTTATTATTATATTACTATATTATGATAATGTTTATATTTTTATTATATTACTATTATAATATTATTATTTATTATGATTATTTTTTATTACTTTATTATTATTATTATTATCTTACTATTATGATTATTATTTTACTATTATTATTATTATCATCATCATTATTAGTACCATAATTATTCATATTTTAACTATTCGGAGTAACAACTGCCAAACAATATTTTCACTCTTCCGAATAGTTAAGAATACCACTCTTCTACCACTTTTTAAAAAAAATACTATTCTATCACTCTTCCAAAATTATCACTCTTCCAAAGCTATTCCTTGATTTGCCAAACGGACTACTAGTTTAATTGGATGAAGCACATTTCTTTGTTATCTCTCCGTCGTTTAGGAAAAATACAGAAATGCTAATGTGTCATGCATCAGCATCATTGTGTAATAAGCAATTGGGCTATTGGAACGAAGAAAAAAGAAAGAGTATTCCTTTTTCTTTCCATTTTATCTGGACCACAATACATCCTGTTGCAATTGGTGTTCCTTTTGAAGGTTGAATCAAAGAGATGATACTTGTTGATAATTTAGTGGGATCAGAGGGGAGGGGGGATTGGTCTTTACTCTTTACAACAAAGCATTGTGTCTTTCCAAGTCCCACAAGGCCGTTTAATAATTCTTACCTCCCAATCAGCAGCTACTTCACATGATCTCCTGATGTCGCTCACGTGCTCTCTGATCCTTTTCTGTTATGGCTTTAAATTCGATTTGTTTTCTACTTATATCACTCTTCTTTTCCTTTTTGTGTTAATATTTCATTGGAGAGAGTTGCTTTTTAATGATCTTTAATTTAATTCAATTCAAAAAGTATAAATCGGCTTGTAGCAGATGAATTTTGTTGTTTGCCTAGTACACAATATCTCGGTTGGATACTGTATCCTACGTGCTACAACAACAACATCAAGCCTTTAATCCCAAATAAATTAAAGGCTAACTGAAAATTATTTGAGTTAGTGCGTGATAACATCTGAATCGTTCATTTTGATTTTTTTTTTGTCAAGACCGACTATTACGGTCAGAATTTAAATTCAGATGCTCCTTTAAAACGAGATCTGGGTAGCTCAAATTTTGAATTGTTATAGAGGATGTAAATTCATCTCAGATTTAATTTTGAATTGTTGTAGAGGATGTAAATTCATCTCAGATTTACAAATTTTTAAAATTCATAGTTTAAATTTTTTTAATTCATATTGATCTCTGACAAGCTAAAATATTATTCTTGCATTTCAAATTCTATATTTTTTTCCTTCATCAAATGTTAATTATAAATAACTATTTAAAATATATATTCTAAAATAAGTGAGGCTATTGTGTTTTAGGAAACATAATAATTAGTGTGCTTCAGATTTAAATCTCTAATTTCAAATTAGATATGATCGGTTCAAATCGACATATCAAAATGTGTGAGCAAATGAAATTTTACATTTTTCAGAATTTTTTTGCTATTTTTTTTAAATTTGATTGCTAATACATTTTGATATGTAGATTAGATTAAACGATTCGAATCGATCATATTTAGTTTAAAATTAGAGATTTGAGTCTAAAATATATTAACCACAATGCTTCGCGAAATACAATAATCCCACTCATCTAAAATTTAAGTTAGAGATTATGTATTTTCGAAAAGTGTTTATATTTGATATTGAATATTAATATGAGGTGCAGCTGTCATCTGTTGATAATTTAGAATAAGAGGATGAGTTCATAAATTTCTGAATTGTTCGGAAAATTTGAGAAAAGTTCCAAAATCTATTTAGTTTGTTTATTCATTTTGAGGAGGTGCTGAAATCACAAAACGAATTATTCATATGAATTTGTTAACGTGGCCAACATCTTTTAGTTGACCCGAGGTATTAAGGGCAGACAGCTGCACAGGTGATTGATTTATTTCAATTATGATAATCCAAGTAAAATATTTAAACATGTTCTGGCAATTTCCGACTTGTTAACATTATAACATACGAATATTATGTATTGCATTATGCTACTATAGAAAACCTTTCTTTCTGGGAACAAGTAAGAGAAAAATATAATAAAAGCAAAAAAAAAAAAAAGGAAAGAAAAGAGAAGACAGGAAAAGGACAGCAGTTCCTTGCCTCAGACAAGGCAATCCAAAACCTGCTCTTACATTTTCTTCGCCCCCTCCTCCCTCTTCTCTCTCTTTCTCTCGGTTCATGACAATGAGCTCCGATTCAGATCCCCCAAAGCTTCCCCAATTCGTACCCCAATCCCTCGTCTCCGATCTCCAGTCCGCTCTCCTGTCCCGGCGACCCGCCACCACGCCGCCTGAGGCCACCTCCGACGAACCGGCCTCGGGGGAGGCGAAAGGATGTGAGGTCACCGCTTCTCCAGCCGAAGAGGCTCCAGGAGTGGAGTCTTCGTCCGATGACGTGGCACCAGCTCTCAGCGAGACCAAGCCGGTCGTGCTCGTTACTTGTGCAGATGGAATTAATTCGGCCGGGCTTGAATTTCTCGTCACTGCTCTCGTCAGCACCGGTCAATATGACGTTAGCGTTTGCGCGCCTGAGTCGTGAGTTCATTTCTAGGATTCGTTGATCGCTTTTAATTTTCACTGTTAACTTAGTAAGGATTGCGATTTTTTTAAATTCTGTTCTTTGATGAGTATTTAATTGGGGACCATTTGAACCGACTTTCAGATGAACTGTGCAATTAAGGAATTAGTTGAATTGCTTCTAATTATTGTTGAGGACTGAAGAGAACAAATTTAGTTAGAGAAGCCATAAATTTTCAACTTTTTGTAATGAAGCAAGTCGAGCAACCTACCTACTCACAATACACGTTCATATTATTAATCAGGTTTCATCAATGTCTAATTGAAGTCCTGAATATTGAAATTTGGCGACATGACTTTACCTAGACCAATTCAATTTCCATCTATTTATGGAGGGTGACCCTATTTGGTTGAATAGTAAACATCTACCAATATACTGAATGATTTATACCATGTAAGATGTAATCAAAAGGGATCAAGTGCTTTGCTATTCTTGATGCTTTTTTTTTTCCTTTTTTTAATAAGAGGGAAATTTGCATCTGGTGACTCAATTACAATTGGAGAAACAGTTGTTGCGACTTCTACAGAAGTGAGCGGTGCCAAAGCTTTTCAAGTTTCTGGTAAAGTTTAGTAATTTGTAGGCAGAAAGTGCACTTTTGCAAATTAATTAATTTCATACAAAAACTGAGAAGCCTACGATTCAGATAGATTTGAATTATAGCTTGCTTAAACTATAAGTCTCATTTTGGGTGCTTGTATGCAATTATTAAAGAACCAAACAAAAAAAAACTTAAAACCTTATTTTAGACTTGGAATATGCTTAAAATTAATATTAGATAATAAATGCTGTCCTTCTTTTCACCCTCTATTAAACAGGGACACCTGTTGATTGTGTTTCTTTAGCATTATCTGCTGCACTGTTCTCTTGGTCTAAACCAACATTGGTATGTCTAGATCTTTGTTATTTTCTTCTTTTATTAATTATGAGGTCTATTACTTGATTCTAAGCTTTTTTTGCAATAAAATTCAGGTCATAAGTGGTATTAACAAGGGATCATCTTGTGGCCATGAGAGGTACATAGTTTTCCAAACTTCGAAGCTATTTTTTGCATCCAAATACTGATATGCATGATAGGTTTGTTATGTTTCAAATTACCATCTCTTTGTTCAAATTATGCCAATCATTTTTTTCTTTTATTCAGCTTCCACTCAGGCGCAGTTGCTGGTGCAAAAGAGGCTCTGATGTGTGGCATCCCGGCAATATCAATATCCTTGAAATGGTATTTATGTTTCCATTCGTCAATTTGTATGTTTTTTTCTTCAATCATATATCATAATATTTAATAGGAAGTGCCACTGGAGGCACTTACATAGGGGTGTTAACGGACCGGATAATATCCGATTTTATCTGTGATCCGATCCAAGAAATAGTAAAAATTATCTGATCGTATTTATATCCATAGATATTCGTATCTGTATCCATATCCAAATTTTTTTTACGGATAAGGATACATCTTTGCTATTACCTATCCATATCCGACCATTTAGCTATTATTCATCAATATCCGACATTATCCGAAGGTATCCAATCTGATATTATCTGATTTTATCTTAATAAGTATCTGAAATATTTCTATTATATATTTTTTAATTAGATTTATAGTGTACATTATAAATCTAATTTATTTTATATCCAATTTGTGTTAATGTATCATGTTTTTTTATAATTCATTGATACATTTGAACTATTAATATAATATTAATTAGTATTTAATTTTTATAATTAATGATTCTATCAAAAAATAGTATGCAATTGTTTTTCAATAATACATATAATATTTTGTTTAGTATCCGAAATATATCCATATTCGTATTTATATCCGTCAGATATCTAATCTGTATCCGGATATCCGTCGAATATCCGATCCATATCCGGACTATCCGTCGAATATCCGATCCATATCCGGACTATCTTTATCCGAATCCGTATCAGAAAAATTATAACGGATGTGGATACGTTAAGACCATTATTTATCCGTATCCGATCCGTTTACACCCCTACACTTACGACAGGTTATGCATTGATCTTTTGACCCGTCATGTCTTTTGAACTACATTTTGAAGATTCCAGATTTTCCAGTTATTATGATTTTTCTACAATATTTTTGGTTGCCTATAAAATTCTTTATTTATGGGACAAATAATGGTAAGAAAATCAAGAATTGTGTCTAGGAAGGTTATAGTATAAAAAGCCATTGGAATTGATATTTAATATAAGATATCGTCTAACCCATTACTTATTTTATTGAATAAGATCAAATCATATCATAGCGTGTTAAGTATCAGTGGAGGTTTTTACAATGGATCTATGCACGGATCTTTTCTTTTGGCAATCATTCCTTTGGAGCTATTTCCCTTGAGTGAGTGCAGATTTGTCACTATATCTTTTCTAGGAAGAAGAATGAGAGTCTAGATACCGATTTGAAGGATGCTGTTAGTGTAATTATGCCTTTGATTCAAGCAGCTATACGAGATGTAGAAAATGGACACTTCCCCAAAAGCTGCTTTTTGAACGTAGGAATACCTCCTTCTCCTTCTACAAACAAGGTACCTGCATCTACCTTAGAAATAATGATTGCTAGTTTGTTATTTTTTTTTCTTTTACTGTGAGTAAATTTCCATTAGTTGTTGACAGGGTGTGAAGATAACAAAGCAGAGCGAGTGGAGGCCGATGCTGAGTTGGCAAGCCAAATCAGCAAACAGGCATCCGGCCATAGGCTCACAGTTCATGTCTATGCACCAAAGCCTTGGCTTCCAGTTGGCTCAGCTTGGCAGGGATGCTTCTGCTGCTGTCAGTATTTTTTTTTCTTTTTTTTTTATCTTGGTTTCTTCTTACAACAAAAGGTTATACATTTAGAATTTTAGATGTCAAATCTACAAATATGATTATCAATTAATTAGGGTGCTGCTAGGAGAGCAAATGCACAGAGAAAGAATGTTGTGGTGGAGTCGGTGGCTACCTCTGGAAAGCTAGAGACCAAAGAAGCTGTTAAGAAGCTCTTTTCTCTTGAGGTAGACAGAAACACACTCACACACACCCACTTTTTATGTTCAGATATTTGCAAGCATTGAGAAGTGTAAGGGATGCTTCAGTCGCCTATATGTCCATGCAGCTATTAAAAGTAATTAAAAAGTTGTACTTATAACATCACTGTCGCAGGCCTGGTTCTAGTATGGTTGTCCATGCCAATACTGTACATACTGATACTGCAAAGTAATATGCCTGCTTGGATAACATGACTCTTTTTGGGTCCTTATTTAAAATTATTTAGCTTATACACCAGTTGATCATTAATGAAATGCTGTTGTTTGATTTCATAACGAATTCATGGTTTTGTTTTGATTTTGAAATCCAGCTTGTTGAGAAGCAGCAAGATGAAGGTTTAGATGGTGATCTTGATTATGTGGCTCTCGAGAAAGGCTTTGTATGCTTCTCTCTCTCTCTCTCTCTCTCTCTCTCTCTCTCTCTCTCTCTCTTTCACATTCACATACACGGACTTGAGCATGCACGCATGACATGACTCGCCCTCACCACATCTCAATAACTTGTGCTGCCATCAGGATGATGTGGCAATGGTACATTGCCAGCACCACTGTCGTGAAATCTGAGCTGGTGGTAAATGATCAGATGAATATAATTAGATAAAAAAACAAAAAGGTTCTATTATTATATTGGTCAGTGTGGATCTAACATTATCGCCAGCTTGCCATGATTGTAGTATCAGCAGATGCAGTCAGTTATCTGCTTGTATCATTTTACAATATCTTTTTTCTAAAGAGTTTGTGTGCTTCTACAAACAGATTTCCGTGACTCCTCTAGATGTACAACTTCACATGCATTCCGAGGTCCAGGTGTCAGCTTCTGATTGGCTCACCTCTATTCTCAAAGGAGATGAAGAAGCTTGAAGTACCTGACTTGGAGCTCTCCTTTAACACGATCTTAACCATCTCCATAGGTTTTTCTCTTTTCAGTGCTCCTCTCTTTTGTTTTTTCCTCCTTTTTTTTTTTAATTTTCCTTGGAACTGTTTTCTGAGCTCGGTCTAACAGATGATTATTATTTACTCATCTTTTTTTTTTGTATTTATATTTAACCGATGCTTGACCCGTTATATTAGTTCAAACGGTGGAAGCATGTGGTGCTAGCCTGCTAGGTACTTCCATCTTTGTTCTGAGTGTGGTGTGTGCCAATTTCTTATTTGATTGGTTTGGTTATTGTTGTAATCTGTTAATTTTGTTGTAACAAAGTTTTTTTTTTCTTTTCCATCTCCTGGAATCAAAAACATATGCTCTGTTGAATCATTATGGCAATTGGATTTTTCTATTGTGCTTTCCGTCTTTTGCACCAACAGTTTCGAAGCTTCACCTTAGTTTTGAATCCTTTGATATCGGTTTTTAAAATATATAAACCAAAGGCAATTCATGCACGAGTATTGATTGGCTAACTGCAATTATTTTTTTATAATTAGTTATTTCATCCGAAAGTTTGTATATATATAATATATTTGAATTACAGCCAGACAGGTAGGTATGGAAGCATATGCCTTGACGGCTTGACCCATGCACCCTTTTATGGGGCCCATGAAATATTATCATTAAATAAGCCCCAGACAAAGACCAATTTACTGTTCATGACATTTGTATTTATCCGTTTGTCTCTGTTTATCCTTTTTATGATAAAATATCAAACAGAGACGGGATAACTCACAAATTGCCGCCCATGATATGATATTCGTATATTAAATATTACTTTCTGATAAATTATTCTTTCTATGTTGACTTAATAAAACAAATTCATCGCCCTGATCTATAAGGAGCGCTTTTCAATCAAATTACCTGAGTTTTCGACCCATGTTTTGAGAGTTGTGATGCAGACGTTTCAACTGTTAGCTCTTTTATGAAGAAGTTTAAGTTTCATCTACTAACGAAATGATGATTTGATTTTACTTGTGGGAGAATTCAACTTTTGCAATGGATCGCTTTCTCCTTTGTGCACTTGTTTCACCAAAACCTCACCCGTCTATCCCGGCTTTATACAACCAACAGCTAGTGTGGTCTAAGAGAGTAACAATACTGTTTCCTACTTTCCTCTATTCCACAATACTAGTTGACTAGTTCCATGCATGCATTACAATTTTGTAACTATCTAGAGTCAATCTTTTGTATGAATCTGCGTGTAATTTTCTTCTTTTGAACAAACATATCCGCACGTTCTACGCTTTCGTGTAAACGGATTCCACACGTCCTAAGTTTTAAAACGAATGAATAAATTCTGATTTGAAACAATTAATGCTAGTATAATGCTAGTATAATGCTAGTTAAATCATTAATGCTAGTATAATGCTAGTTAAATCATTAATGCTAGTATAATGAAACAATTTGAATGAGGTAAATGAAATAATTAAAAACTGGTAATTCCCTTTATATGTTAGAATAAGTTAGTGGAACATGTGATACCGTTATCCATATTAGTGATTTAATTATATAATTTATTTTCTACATTATTTCTATTGTTCAACTTAAATAAATTATTAGTGATATTTAAGTCTAATAACAAGAGTATTGTAAAAAAAATGCATAACGACGCTCTTGATATAATAATTCATCTAATAAATCTTATATCAATGATAGCATTAATTATAATGGTAACTTCATACCATGCATATTCTTTTAGGGAAATATAAGTGAGAGGATCTTACATGATAGTCTAGATCAAACAATGAGAACGAAAAATAAAGAAAGAAAGAACAGATCAAACAATAGAAAAATAAACGAGAAGTTGAGAACTAAAACAATAAAAAATAAATGAGAATTTGAGAACTAAATCTAATTTAGTAGTCAAGCTATTAGCTCTTTACGTGAAACATTACACAGTTAATATCAGCATTTGTACTAAAGTTGATTAAATGGAAGACTTCAATTAATTATCATCTGACGCTAGCTGAAAAATGCAATTACAATAAAAACACATGCGAAACAGTAAGTATATATGTTTTTGTTGTGAAAAAAATCATGTGCTTAAAAACCACGTCAGCGGCAAGTCCATTGAATCATTATAGTGAAAATTTGTCTCGTACCTCCGTAAAAATGGTAAAGTTACCCTCAGTTAGGATAGAACGAACGTGGAATTTATGCAAATTATAATGGGGTTACCAAGAAATTTGTCCGAATTATCCTTGAAAGAATACATTATATAATCTTAACGAATCTTACAAAGTACATTATATCCTCTTAACAAATAACAAATATTACAAGTACATTATGTTGTACTCAAATGTTTTGACTTTAATAATTGTACATTAATAATTGCTGAATGTTGTATCATGTTTTGATTAGTAAAAATCTACCTATCTATAATTATCCGTACATATATGTGTAATATTTTTTTGTTACCGCGAGCGTTAATCAGGTGTTATATTCAAAATTTTGTTGGTCTTTTTCAAGGTCTAACCCAAAGAAAAAGAAAGCTCAGGAGGAGTTGGTACAATTATTTTAGCATAAATTACGAGACAATTGGATCGAATGAACAGCTGAGACGATCTGAAGCCTATAAAATAACTAATATAATTTCTATATTTGAAAAGGGAAATATAAACAAAATAAAAAATAAATATCAGTTCAAATGTTTTCGAAGCAAAATTAGAAAAATAATGCAAGAGTATCTTTGCACAGCAAGGTCGACGACAAAGGAAAAGACAGAAAGTTATCGTCAGACTGAGCCTAGCAAATAGTGATGATAAATACATCCTCTCCAGTTTTGCGAAAAGAATAAGTCCAATATTTAGAAACTCCATCAGGTTGTGCATTGCTTAAAATATAAGTGATTCAAGTACCTTATTTTTTATGTTTTCATTCTGTCATAAAAAAATAATATCACTAGATAAATATCAGATGTAAAAAAAATTATGTATATTATATAATATATGTATATAATGTTTTGTTTAAAGATGAATTGATAATTGTCATATTATTTTCTTAGTAATTATAAATTTACCGTGTATATTAAAAAAAATGATAAAAAAGATGAAAGTCAAATCCTTAATTTTTATAAATATTTATAAAGGACCCATCATCCGGCCACATGGAGGGCGTTGTTTATTCCTAATAGATCAAAGATTGATTATCACATATTAAAAAATTTAAGATAATTCTTATAACAACAACTAGTTTTTAAAGGATGCAAAAAAATTTCATAATAGCACATATTAGTCATTTTTTATGCAAGAGGTTAATTACTCACTGATATCTAGACATTCACATACCATATAAAATCCCTAATCAATAATGAAAAATACTCTTTTCTTTTAGTTTAAACTTTTAATGATTAATTGTACACTAGTATTATCTTATTTTAAATACCCTTATTTTGATTCGTTAGATCTTTACGGAGTTCAAGGATCAGAGAAGTATAATATTACTACTAGTTGGTAAAAGTTCCACATTTTATTTTTTGTATATTATAATATATATGATGCATATAAAATTCAATATATAATAAATGATCAGATATATAATATTTAATTTGTAAAGATTAGGACGTTAATTTTGTTGTAAATGTAGTTGATAGTATTGTAAGAAACAGTTTTCAATATGAGATTTTTATAACATAATTTTAATGCATTTTTCAGATCTTCCAAGAGACTACTCTAAACAGAAATTTCCAGTTTGAATGAAATTGAGATACTATAACAAGATGGGTACACAAAATTGAGTGGACAAGTGTGTATTTCCTTGCTTCCTTCACCTCTTCTCTCTCTCTCTCTCTCTCTCCGTTCTACAATCTAATCCTTCCCATCTTCTCCTCTGAAAAAGTCTCAAGCTCATCTCTACTTATAGCCTCCGTTACTTTCAAATTTTCTCTTCCTTTCCTTTCATGGCCATGAACTCCTGAAACAAACCTTGCAAAGAAGAAGAAGGACATAAAAATTGGGAGTCTGTCCGTCCAATATTATTCCATACTGTTCAAAGGTACCCCTTTTGTTTTGCCAATTTTGACCCCTAATAAATGCTGGAGCAAGAATTCGACTGAATTAAATGAATTTCTTTATCATCTGTTGATTGTTCTCTTTGTATTGCATGATTTGTTCCCACCATGCAGATCTACTATACACCCCTGAGATGTCTACTTCATCATTTATTAAAAGCTTCCATTTAATGCAATTTGGAACAGAGAAGAGGAGGTGTGCTCTTTTTGTGTAGTTCATGCGAAGGCAGTTGTAGGAAGCTCAGTTGCAAGAGAGAAGTGTTTATGGAAGTGAGCACAAACATGTCCAATCCTGATTCAGTTTCTGACTTCCCTTCTTCTAATCCAACAACAAACAATAACAAGAGAAAGAGAAACCTCCCAGGAAATCCAGGTCTCCCCCCTCCCCCTCCTCTCTCTTTTCTTGTATGAAAATAATTTATGTTCATAGGTATTGTTCTTTTCATAATTTCATTTGGCTAAATATCTCTTGCTAACCTGAAATATCTTTTATTAATTCTTGTCTGTTTTCTGTACTTTTTTTGTCTACTTTGTTGGCTTGGAGTGATTTTAATTTTGGGAAGAAGACAAATTGTGTAATGCATCCACTGTCATCAATTCATCACAAGTTTTCTGTTACAAGGAAAAGCAACTTCAACTCCTTTTAACTCTTGTTTTGCTCTAACTGTCTACCCAAAAGTCATCACTTTTCTTTTTCTGGGATCTTTTTAACTTGGTTTCCGAGTGTTTTTTTCCCTAACAAGATGTGTACTAATTTATCCAAGAGCAAGAGCTTTTTTCTTTCTTGTAAGAAACAGTGCAATTAATTCAAGTCCTTTCAACATCTCTATTTCTTTCTGCAAGAAAAATTATTTAGATCACTAGATTTTCCATCAAATCGAATATTTTCCTGGTAATTTTGAAAATAAAAATAAAGAAACAGAATAAATTCCATTCTTGTTGTGGCAGTTATTTAGCTTTGTACCAAATCGTGCTTAATTAATTCATTTAGTCCCAGTAACCAAAATAACAAAAATATTCCCATGTTTCAAACAAAATCCTTGTTCCGTAGTGCACTCTTATCTCAATTAAAACTACCTTGACCAACAAGAAAAAACTATACACATACATGTTCATAATAAACCTATGAATTTTCTTTAATTTCTTTTGTTCTTCCATAGCAGACCCAGAAGCAGATGTGATAGCTCTGTCCCCAAAAACCCTAATGGCGACAAACCGGTTTATATGCGAGATATGCAACAAGGGTTTCCAAAGAGACCAAAACCTCCAACTCCACAGGAGAGGCCACAACCTGCCATGGAAGCTCAAGCAGAGACCAAGCAAGGAGTTGATTCGAAAGAAAGTGTACATCTGTCCCGAGGTGACATGCGTGCACCACGACCCGTCTCGGGCACTAGGCGACTTAACTGGCATTAAAAAGCACTTCTTCAGAAAGCATGGCGAGAAGAAGTGGAAGTGTGAGAAGTGCTCTAAGAAGTATGCGGTGCAATCAGATTGGAAGGCGCATAGTAAGGTGTGTGGCACCAGGGAGTACAAATGTGACTGCGGCACTATATTCTCTAGGTATAATTTTTCTTTCTTTGATCTATGTTTGTTTTCTTCCTTTGGTCTTGATGTTCGTTCATCTCTGGTTAAGATGGTAGCGCAATTTAGCATTCTTGTTTTGCTGGCTAAAACTTATTTCTTTCATTGGAGTACTAATATGTTAGAAAAAAATAAATTTCGTTTGAAAAATATAGCAAATTAACATGAAACTAACAAGTAATAAGCTGCTGAATGACACCAATTTCTTCAGGCCGCAGATATATATATATATTGTAGAACATATTTGAACTGATTTTGAAACATTCTTTTTGCTCAGTATCCTTTTCTATTTTTTTTTTTAATTTGAAACTTACATAACAATATTACATGTTATATCAGCAGTCGGGTATCATTTGGTGTCATGTCACTGTACTTGGTTTTTGAATTTTGACACAGCATCAACTTTTAATCCTGAGAAAGGACATGACATGATACGAGCTACATGTTGCTTTAGATCATCATTCTCCATTTTCTTACGGAAATGAAATTACTTATAATTAAGATATGTTTTTTTTATTATTTAAGAGGATCTTAATTTTTAAAGGTCATTTATAATTAAGTCAATAATGCTTTTGTATTTTACTACGAGTTCTTATTTGTTTTATACAGGCATGCTTCGCCCAACAAGACTTTTCCTAACCTCAAAAAAAAATTCCAGTAAAATGCGCCTTTACATATATGTACATGTACTGTTTCTGTTTTCTATATATATAATGAAATGATTATTTATTTAAACCTAGCTAGGCAGAGAACCTTGCAATCAATTCAGAGCAATATTTGTTGTTCTGTCAAACAAAATCATAACCAAATTTGTCAGGTCTAATACCCTATATACACAAGTAATTCATCCAGGATTAATCTTTGTTGTCATGCTTATTAGGTATTGTATATTTTTTTTGACATATGCCCGTAGACCCCGCACACACCACACTCACCACATTTATGCACCAATGTGGGCCTGTAAGCTCTCTCCAGCATTGCTGGATATCGAACCCTTGCTCTCAAGGGCCAAGGTCTTAAACCGTCTGTGCGCTAGGCAGAGGTGGTGCTTATTAGGTATTATATATACTGCAATGGTTTGTTTTTAATAGAAGATTCTAACTAATGGTATACTAACTAAAATCTGAAGTGACAGTATGTGTCTTTTTAATAAAAAAAAGTAAAAAAATGTGCTTCTTTTTAATTAGCTATTTTGGGAAATAAAGCACCTAAATTGAATCTTGAAAGCGTCTGTAAAAATTGGCTGTGAATGGAAAGTACTGACCTATTAAATGGAGATTTTGTTTTAAACATTTAAACTTATAATATATGTATGGATCCTTAGGAAGTTCATTATTTTAAGCTAGAATTACATTAATTTTATTGTATTTTCTGGACACAGAAAAGCCAAAAATGTACTAAAACGCATGCTTTGAGGAAATAGAACAAAAAGGCACCATCTAGGTATTGAAAAGAAACTAAGAAATAAATTCTTATAAGATTCTTCTCCTTTTCCCCTTTGAATTTGAAGTCCAAAAGGTATTAATATCACTCTATGCTATATTGTATCTGTCTTTTCTCAAAAAAAAAAAATGTATCCGTCTGTCTCATCCCCTCTAACACCATTTTCGTGGAATTCAGTATTATAGATGCCATGCCATTGCTTAATTAGGCAATTCACCATCACTGACAATATATTTCTTTATTCTTGATTTATCTCATATTTTATACCTCTCATTTTTCTTTGGGATGTGTTATACGGTCTGGCCATCTGCAAAACCATAATTTCTTTTTTCTATAATTGATATTTTGAAGGTATCTTGTTTCTCACTCTATCTGACAAGTACTTTTGCATGCAGAAGAGACAGCTTTATCACACACAGAGCTTTTTGTGATGCATTGACTGAAGAGGCTACTTCTACGAAGGCTACGCCCCTATCCGTTCCTATGCCTACACCTCTACCTAGTACACTAGACCCGCAATCCCTTCTCTTCTCTCAAGACTTCTCTTCTCCTATCAACTCTGCTTCTCTCATGCAAAACCATTTCCCCAACTTGCATGCAAGAGCAAATGCTCCGAATGAAGTTCCACTCCAACTCCAAGACCAGTGCATGAAACAAGAGTTCATTGCTCCATGGGAAAGCATGTCATCAATGCCTCTTCCTGCCTATCCCACGAGTGCTGCAAGTCAAAATACGGGACTGATTGGTTCTTCAGCTGCTCACTTATCGGCAACTGCACTTCTGCAAAAAGCTGCACAGATGGGCGCAACTATGAGCGCTGGTTACAACACACAAATGGCTTCTCATGGATCCAATGCAAACATTTCTGCCTTTGGCCTTGGGTTGGTCCCGACTTCCCAGCAAGATCAATTACAGGAAATGATGAACAGGTTTGACGGGTCAAATGGGTTGAGAGGTGGCGATGTGCTGACAAGAGATTTCATGGGTCTCAGAGCTTTGTCTCAGAGAGGAATACTTAGCATGCCTGGTTTAGATCAATGCATGAATACACCTTCCAGTTCTTTTGATCAAAACAAGGAATCATGGCATGGATAGATACACTGAATTTGATCTCTCGCTCGCTCTTAATTTCTGTTCCTTAATTATAGGATTTCTCTCTACTCTTGAGTCCTAATTAAGGTGTAGCTACACTTTTTCGTGGTGAGTTGCAACGAAGAATTAGCGTTATTTTGTGAGGTAGAGAATTGCTGTGAGAAAAATCTTTATAGTATAATGCTTCTAATTTTCTGTTCTCTGATCCCAAGCCGTATTCTTTTCCTTTTCATTTGTTTGAAAAAAAATCGGTATGGTTTTTTCGCTCCAAAATAATTTCTTATTTGCTTGTATTGTTCAAATAAATTAGGAACTGGCAAGATAAATTTGCAGAAATAGGAGGAGCATCTTAAAAAATTTACATTTTTATTAATATATACAACCAATAATATTTTACATTTTTATTCCTCACCGTTCAGATAGTAATAATTCGGACTGTCCGATTACCAAGCATACGGTGAACGCCATACAATTATTATTAAATTAATATTATTAAAAATAAAAGTGAGTAACGGTTATTTTTAAATATGCAAATGTCGCGCGCCACTGACAGTGGTTCGTTTGCCTTCTATATAACACGACGTTGTGTGTTTTCTCCCCACCCTGTGTGTTGCTGAAGAGAAAAGAGACCCTGAAGAGAGAAATAGAAAGAAAGATAGAAAGAGGAGAGATGAAGAGAAGGAAAAGAAGAAAAAAAAAAGAATGTACGAAAGGAGATCGAGTGCGACAGATTGTTGGATATTGCTATCGAAGGTAATTTATTTATCTAACTAATTAAAATTAAAATGTAAATTGTAAATTAATTATAGAATTATTTAATTATAATTTAATTATTAATTAATTGTGTATATTAAATTATATAATTATTTAATAGTAATTTAATTATAGATTAATTATAATATTATTTAATTAAAATTAAATTATATATTAAATTATTTAATTATTTAATTATAGATTAACTATAGATTAATTGTAGTTTAATTATAGATTAATTATTAATTAATTCTATGGATTAAATTATATACTTATTTAATTAATTATAATTTAATTATAGATTATTTATTAATTATTTGTGTAGAATAACATAGATTTAATTTATTCTTTAATTGTAGATTAATTATTGACTTAATTGTAGAATAGTTTAATAGCTTTTAATTGTAGATTAATTTTTAAATATAATTTAATTATTGATTAGTTTTTTATTATAGAATTTATTTATTATTTAATTATAGAATAGATACATTAGAAATTAATTTGAAATTAAGTATAATAAAGTAATTACAAACTAAATATGAGTTAATTATAAATTAATTATAAATTAATAATAAATTAATTATAACGTAATTAGAAAAATTAGTTCTGTAATATTAATTGGAATAAAATGATTTTTGTACTAGGTAATGGCAGGTGAGTAACGAAATGCATATGTCATCATTTATCTCCCTGACGACAAACATCGGACACATTATAGTCAAGGAGAGGTACATTATATTTTAATTTTTTTTTAATAAAATACATATATGTGAGAAGCTAATTATGAAATGAAAATTACAAAGAGATAACAATGTCATTCGTTTCCGCACTCACCGTCCGACGATACCATACAACTCGCACATTCAGGGTAAGTTGCGAGGTATGAGATTTCTTCTACTCGCCAGTCTGTGTGAGATTTATGTTCAAGAAGCGGAGACCCGTAACTTGAATATTGATACGGATTTATTAAGCGCATTAATAGAGTTTTGGAGGCCAGAAACTCACACGTTTCACTTCAATTTTAGCGAGATGACCGTGACTCTAAAGGTAAATAGTCAAATATTATTAATTTTATTGCAGTATTAAAAAGAGTTTATAGTGATGAACAAAAAATTTAGGACGTCGCATGTCTGTGGGGTTTATCCACCATTGGTGAGCCGATGACTGGATATACTAACGAAGATTTCTCGGCATACATCCATCAGTTATTTGGGCAGGATGATATATCAACATATTGCAAGGATGGAAGGTAATTGATTAGACTATACATGAACTTCAGTACTTTTTTGTTCATAAATTATGATTAAACTAAATATAAAATTTGGCAGACGTTTTATTTCCCTTCGAGAGTTACGGTCTCACTTTGATCACGCTCCAGATCCTGACGATCATCAGGGTCTTGATCGATATGCGATCGGATTTGCTCTGGAGTTGGCGGGGTCTATCATGTTCTCCGACAACAGTGGAGACTCTGTACCATCGTTTCTTCTGCGATTTTGATGGTAAGGATTTTAAAATAATTTATCCTTCATAATTATATAATTTTTAGTACTAACATTTAATTTACAGGAAGATTTACAATCCGATAAAGAAAGAAATTGAGGCGCTGCGGTACTTGGTTATCTATATCGGCGTCTTGATGTGGCATGTTAGGGATTGACAAGGAGCATTGGTGGTCCGTGGCTTTTATTGTTGCTATGGAGCTGGACGTGTTTGCCCTCAGCTCGTCCATTATCCGCCTCAGAGGCATTCATTTTCAGTGACTGGGGTACACCGGACCGCGATAGTTGTGCGCCTTTTTGCAGGTAAAAATTTGATTACATAATTAAATCAATCAATCAATGAAAATATATGTGTAATCTAATCATAATTTGAACTGATAATAAGAAATGAACTCTTGATAAGAACATGTACCACAATCCGTCACACGACGGTGTGAAGTACGTGAGGGATCAGCTGATTATGTTGCCTCACACGCGTGTTAATTGGAGGTCGTACGAGTTGGTACGTCACTTATTGCCGACATGCATAGATGACTGTGTGGACTCGTACACTTGTCGGCTTCCACTTATTTACTTTCCAGTAGTGGAGTGGTACTATCCGGAGCGAGTGAGGCGACAATTGGTACTCTATTTTTAATATGGTAAATAATGATTATCTAAATCTTTAGCATTTTTAATTTCTATTTTGCCCTTGTCTCCTTAGATCAAAAAAAAAATTGTCATAAAATCCCTTTCTTCCCTATTAATTCCAATTTCTCAATGTTGAAACATAATGCTTATGCCAAAAATATTATCTCCCCATATTGCCCCTTAATTAAGCATATATTAAATTATATTTATGCTCTATTAGGTTTAATTTTATTTGATCAAAGATTGATTATATGTCAACACTTGAATCAAATATTAATTTAATCAAATTTTATTCATATTGGCATCTGATCAACTTTGTAAACTTGAATTTCAATTCATAATTATGAAAGTAAGATCATATTAAAATTTTCATGTATTTATTTGTATCAAAATATTAGCTTTTGACAAAGCACGTCTCTTATTGCATTAGAACTCCATTACCTTAGCACTTTGGGTTTATTTCTAGTTTTCTTTGACTTCTTATCTCTCATGTCTGTGTGGGTCCCATTTGTCAAAGTTTAAAAGGTACGAGGTCGATAATGATCCATTAGGCGTCTAGCTCCCTTACAAACTGGCCTCTGACGCCTAATGGTCACGTCGATCTCAGGGAAGACAAGTCCATCTCTATTTATATACTCTTGTCTTTTGTGTTAGTTTTTTCTTATGGGATTATTGCTTGGCTTATGTTCCGGTTTGATTGCATTTAGTGTTTGAGCTTGATTTAGTCTACTGTTGTTGCTTTCATGCAACTGTCATGTCGGTCCCACCTGTCAGATAAAAGAATCACACGGGTGACACCCCAAAAGATCTTTTCTTTTCACTCTTCTTCATTTCTTCATACTGGATTTCCTGAGGAGTCACCCGCTCAACTGAAATAGTGATAACAGAGTATTTATATCATTAATCTCTTTGCTTTAAATTTTATGTGGGACAAATCAGATTTGATCCAGAGTTTAGAATTTCAACATCAACTTTTCATGACTAGTGGTCTCTTTCATCTCTTTCAGCCTATTCCATCTTCAACCTTATTTATTTTCCCTTCTTTCTCTATCTTTTATTATCATATATTTAGGATTTTTATACTCAGCTTTTGAAATATTTTAAGGGTAAACAATGTGATATAAAAAAAATTATTTTTTAAACTTTTTAAGTATTTATTGTGAAATTTTAAAGATGACTGTAGAATATTAATAATATAATTAATATTTTTATATAAAAGTTTATTACTTTTTAAAATCTAAAATAAATGCTTAAAAAACTCGATTCCAAATTAAAAAAACACTCAAACGCCCATATTTCCCTTCTCATGGAGCAATAGAAGTATTAATTATTTGGAGCTACGTGCTATCTTTAATCAGGATAGATCATGAAACCATCATGTTATATTCATTGTACCTTATAAAGAAAAAAAAATTACATGGTGGATAAATTATTTTAAACATTTTGTTAAAGAGCGCAATGTTTTGCAGCCGTCAATATTGGCATTTCTACTTCGAGATTCTCGTAATTATATTTTTGAGACAACTAATTTCCTGTTAAAGTTTACGATGTAAACATTACATGTTGTGCTTGTTAAACCAATTTAAGCCAAAGATATTCAGAAGAAGACAAATTTGTACAAAAGATATGAAGTCCTTCATAGCTTGGTATTTTTTGGTTGGTGCCTAGCTATCAGGGAACAAGGGAGGACTTAGGTCAACATGCGGAAACAGGTAAAAGAAAAAATAAAATAAATTGTATTTTGAAATTTTTCAAGAAAATTTTGAGATAAAAATAAAGATCGTGTCATATTAAAAAAAAATCTCATTTGACTTTTGAATCTATATGACCTCTTATCTCTGAAGGAGTTTGTCACTAGATTTTTCATGAAACTAATTAATTAACAACAACTACTCAGTGCATGATAACAAAATACGATGATTACCGAATAGAACAAAGGTGACCCGCTTTAAATATCTTATTATGGCACAAAATGAATTTTCATCATAACGTTATTAATGTTAACTTATATCATCACGAATCACTATAAAATTAACATATTAGTAAATTTTAATTAGTACATCCGTAACAATGAGAAAGAAATGTTTTCTATTGGAATTTTGACTTCTAGATTTAGGTATAAATTTAATGCAAAATTTACTGTTCATTAATCTTATATATACAGGGGAGCTGGGGATTATCTCACGATGGTTATTTTGACAACTTGACAATGTTTGTGAAATAAACTCGAAAAAAATCTTAAAAATATATAATTTTTTATTGAAATAATAATGAACTTATAGATCGAATATGTTTCAATTTCATACAATTTAAGTCTCGTCTAGTAACTCATAAAGACCATTAAATTGAAATATAATAAATTATATTAAAATTTTGATAATCTTTTATGGACTATCAATGGACACAAAAATAATATCAGTCTACAAGCTCAAGAACATCTGCATAATTTTTTGTTCTATTTTTAACAATTTGTTGAATTTATTTGAAATTCAATAGTCAAGTTCGCAAAAATAGTCGTTATCAAGATCACACACACGTGTACCAATGCGCATACACAGATTGTGTCCGAAATGCCGATTTATGTTGCCAATAAATTTTTATATTAAAATATTATAGAATATAAAAAAATATTTCATTTTTTTAGATTTTTGAAGATGGCTCTAAAATAATAAAATAACATGGTTTATGTATAAAAATATATATCATTGTTTAATATATATATCATGCAATATTTTTATCTGTATTTGTATAACTTTAAAGCAAATATGCGCGACCTAATTATTCTACGGTGATGTTTTCATTTTACTTCCAAAGCATAACCGGAATTTGTTACATTTTGTACAATGTTTATATGTTTGCTTTCTTTATGCTAATTGCTAAGTGGGGTTTATTTATATCCTTCTATTATTGGATTTGAAAGTTCATGGGATCAAGAAGTACATGTTAATATTTCATGTGTTCAGAAATAATATTGTTTATTCACCTCAAACGCACTCACAAAATTTTCCCTTGCTGTTTACTACTGAACCACAGAAAATTTAGGTAAAACTAAACAATCCTTCTTATTTATTAATTTTTTTTTTGCAAAATTCAATTTCGAATTTCTAAAATAACATATTTAAACTAAAGTTTTGGTATAGGGTGTGTGTGTGTTTATTTGAGAATCCTTTCACGTGGAGGAATAGTTTTCTAATTTTCACGATGAGATCATGTCATTCATGTCTTTTTTTTTTACGGTGTTCATTTTTGCAACATATCTGATGTCTATAGTCTAAAGTAGTTTTTGCAACATATCTGATGTCTATAGTCTATAGTTGTATTTGTATACTACTTTCAAAGGAGGAAGCGAACTAAGGCTAGATTCTTCATAACTCGGCTTCTTTCGAACAATTCAGAAAAAATAATAATAATAATAATAATGCGCATGAAAATGTATCTTCGTGTGAAATCCATAAGACCATAACAGTAAGTTCCCCAAAAATAAAGTAAAAACAGAAGAGTAGATGCTTTGCTTGTCCGTTGTTGGCTTTATGAAATGCAAAGGTACAGACGCTATGTTGACATGTTGTACAACAAGTTGAAGTTTTACTGTTAGAATTTTATTTTCTGTACCTTACTACCATGTGTCTCTGTGACTCTTGTCATTCTGTCAATTAATAATTGCATACATTTGCAATTTGTAGTATAACAGATTTCACTTCACGTGCATGTGAAAAACAGTCTTATGGACAGTCCTACACGCCAACATCTATCCATCCATCTCATTCTCAGGTCCACGTCGCAGTTTCCAAAAAATAATCATTAAAAAATATAGAGATCGAATCATTATCATTGAAATAAAATAAAAATGGGGAGAATATATCATTGAGCAAATAGGGAGGTGCATGCATGCATATGGGCTCGGTGGGCCCTACCAGGCCTTTTCTTTCCCATCGAGATTTTGACGTAGAAGACCAGATGGTGGGCCCACTTTGGTCTCAGAATCTACTCGGCTATTCGTGTCTTTCACCACCCAAACATTCTTCTTTTTCTTTTTCTTTTGAGGGGGGGGGGGGGGGGGCTTAAAACTCTACTTGATTTGTAAAACAAAGTTTTAGACTCTCATTACAAATTTACAACTGGACATGTTGGTTGTTGTATAATTATAACTAACATCTTGGTAAATTCATATTAATTGCACTATCAAAATACCTTTTTTTTATGGTCGGCATGAAGATCAAGTTACATGATTTTCTAATTTGTTTTTGGTGATCAATTGTGTCTAAAATCTACAATGCAACTCCTATTTTTAATTTCTTTCAATACAACAATTTATTACTGCAGTAATAGAAAACAGAATATAGTCATTTCCATATTAATATTTCATTCTCATGTTAGACATTCATTTAATTACTATTTTTTTGTCTTTCTGTGCAAAGTGAAGAGATATATAAATATCATAGGAAACATATGGCATCAAAAGTTTCTTCATTTACTTGACAAATAAGGAAGACAAATATAAATATATTATGCTGTGATAACAGAGTGGAAAGAAAAACGACAACTAAATAACATATAGCAGAGGTTGCTTTCCTGCATTGAAAATTTAAAATCAATCACAACCCGCCTATTTCATTCGACTCATGTCAGTAGAAAATGCATAATTTATAAATACAGTTATATAGAAATCTCACAAAACTTCATATATAATAGTTACAACAAGTCAAACATATTTGCAGTTACTTTTTCATTCAACAAATTTATTGATTATTATGTTTTTATGCCAAGCTCAATCAAAAGGCCAACACGGCAAATTCATTATGTCCTTGAAAGAAATTGATTATATAATTTAGTTCTTTAATAATAATATAATTCACTATAAAAACTCTACCATGTAATTATAATTGCTTATAACATGTTAATGAACTAATAATACATATTAGAAGGATTATATTTCAAAGGTATGGAACACACTAGAATTATTTTAAATTGATGCTTCTAGTTCAGATTAAAAAAAAAACTAAATTAAATAATTAAATTAAATTTGAAATATCTTTACCATTTTGCATGATAAAAATAATCCATACACATAATTCTTAAAAGAATAATTTGTTCAGTATGAGCAAACTATTAGACATTCCCAATATTATGTCTCCTAAATTATTGTTCAATTTATATTAATACCTAACGGAAAAGATATTATTTTTAATTGTATAAGCTTGCGATCTATCCGTTCAAAAAATTCTTCTTGGTACCCCTCAAGAACTATTAGTTACGATGTTAATATCATAGAACATCTAGTTTCATTCATGTTGAACTCATGATAATAATCATTATTATTATTATGAAGAACAATACTTAAAATGAACGAATCTAATCTACTGTTATAGAAGAATTATTTCCAGTTTGTGATATAAGATAGAATATTAACGAAATTCTTCACAAAGAATTTACACATATTATTTGTTAGAAATGAAATTTTATAATATGTCTTGATCATACAATCAACAGCAATTCAAGACTCTTTTAGTTTGTGGAATAAAAATAGGTGGGAGATCCTTTGACCACTATTTATTTTGTAAATTTTGATAACCAATTTCATATAAATTCATAGAAAATCTTAAAAATAAAAAACTTTATAAAAATATTCTTACATTTATGGATTGATTGTGTTTCAAATTTAGTACAATTAGAATGTTATTTGTTATTTTACATCAAGGGCTATCAAAATTACATGATAATTTTATGATTATTGATGAAATAACAAATTCCACTCAAATTTTGTAAAATTTGAAACAACCAATCCATAAGATTAAGAATATGTTGTTATTTTTTAATTTTAAAATTTTTCTATGAATTTATATAAAAATTTTCTATGATGAGTCGCGAAGTATAAAATATTTTTGTACATCACGTCATATCTCTTTTTCGAATTCAAAAAATCGATTCAACCGTTCAATTTGATTTACATATTGAAATATGCTTGGACCGAATTTTACATTTTGAAATTTGTTTCCTGTTTTTTAGGTGTAGAATATTGATCTAAAGATTTTCAATAATAATTATTTTCTATCCGTAAAATATAAAATTTAATATCTAAACATATTTTAACATAAAAATCTCATTTAATATAAAAAAAATATGATATGAAGTGCAAAATATGAAGTGTAAAGGATATTTTACTTCATGGGATTGGCGCTCGTGGTATTTATTTTCACAGCTCTATAAAAAATAGGTAGGAGGCTTAGGATTCTCCATCGGGAGAGACCCAATGTTTTGTCTCTTCTTGTACAAACCTAACCTCATCCCATTTTATGAGCCCATAATTTGAGGTGCTTCTTTCACGTGTGGAGATTGCCCCCATCGTCAATTACTTAGCTGTAACCCTGTACTGTTTCAACAGTTGTTCCCTGGATCCTTTGAGGCCAGAGCCTATGAGATATAATAGCAAATGGCATTTTTTGGAAGTCAAGCTCATGCCCCATAATAACAAGTTTGTGATTTGAAAAATATTCGGCGAAGTAAAAAAATTGATGTTGAGGTATAATAATGATATAATTTGAGAATAGTTCATTTCATATAATATAGATAAAATATTAAAAATATAAAATTTTATTTAAAATAATATATATAATATTTTATTGCCGAATAATTCATGAATAAAATATTTTTTTACCAAAAAAATGCACTTTATATTAAAATGATGAATTATTCGTGAAACATCCGACTATAGATGAAAAATAAATTATTTACGAATCATGTCACTATGATCAAACCATGGTGCATTGATGCTTCTTTTATTTTCTTTGATTACATGTACAATAAGCCGACAACTAAAAAAACAAGCTATTCCTTGACAACTAAAAACTTTGATAATTTCATCAACATTTTTTTGGAATGAAGTTGCAGTAAATGGAAAAAAATATAGAAGCATAAAATAATTTATAGACATCATTTTATACTAGATTGATTGTACTTCAAATATTATTCAATTCAAGAGTCATTTTATATTTTATCAAAGATTATTAAGTTTAGAGTACCGTTGTAAATTTTAAATAATGAAATATTAAAGATACTGTGAGTTTAACTCAAAAAGTACATCATCTCCAAATTTTAATTTATCATCCTAATTAAATTCTTTATATGAAAATCTTGTATGATGCAAAAATTTGGAGTGTTTTGAGTTTTTTAAGTCACCGTTTTTATTTTTTTTTAAATGATGTTCAAGTATTGAATATATTATTATTATTTTTAGAGATGATTTTCAAATCTTACTCTATATCTATATATATATAGAGAGAGAGAGAGAGAAAGAGTTGGGCTATGGTGCTATGCATAGCACAGATTACCCCCATGCTATGGATCGATTCTTCATTTTGAAAGTTCAAATGGTCGATCCAATCATACAAAATAATTCTCATATGAATATCTAGATATAGAATAAATTTTATATTTTTTTAGAATTTTTTACTATTTTTTAAGATAGATAGAAAATCACTTGATTTAATTATTATGAGTCATTCAGAAGAAGTGGTTTTCTAACTATCTTAAAAAAATTTAAATTTTTTAAAAAATATAAAATTTAGTCTACGTCTAGATATTCATACGAAAATTATTTTATACGGTTGGATCGACCATTTGCACTTTGATAACGAAGAACTGATCTATAGCACGAGAGCAATCCATGCTATGCATAGCACCATAACCCAACTCTATATATATATATATCAAGAAATTTACACATGTGTGACCACCATCTAATTTATAAAAGAATATAAATAAATGTACAAATACAACGATAGAAGAAAAACAAAATAGAAATCATATGCTTCAATTTAAGAAAAGAGTGGAAGTGCTAAAGAAAAGAAATGAGAGAAAAAAGAAAGAAAAGGAGCCATTAAATATCGAAATTCACCTCCTCTGTGTTAACGCAAATATTATGTTTGCCTGCACAATAATTTTTAAAGAGAGCCCATAAATCTAATCTTGACCGATGTGTTTGTCTTTGACCAAGATCCAAAATTAACCAATAAGATAGCACTCTACACAGGATAAGTTTTTTGTAATCTAAATTACATGATCATGTCGCCACAATTATGCACGGTAATTCTTTATTATATCATATAACAGTAATAATTAATGTATTAACAACATTAAGAAAGAGAAGATAATAATTAACCATGAAAAAAAAAATCCCAACAAGAATGTCACACAAAATGCCACAGAAACAAAAGCAAAAATGATTTCAGTATATGAAAATGCCTCAATGATCAACCTATTCCAGTCCCGTGTCAGACTTCATTCAGTTAGGTCCCACAAATGGCGAAGCATCAAGCGTCTGACATGCTAACTATTCATGGTACAGTCATGGGCTGCCGAGGCGAATCAATCGGCTGTGAACTAAACAGTATTAGTCACGCTGACAAGGGACCTGTTACACTGGCCAGGTCCCAGAAACAAAATAAGCTGAATGAAGTCTGACGCTGGGAACTAACAGTGCAAGCTGATACATAAATCAGGCCTTATTAAGCTGGAAATGTCTCTGTTGACATCAGAACTTTGATAAAATAACGGACAACAAAATAAAAATGAAAGGAACTTGACACAGGAATGATGCCAAAAGCCCAAAAGGAAAAAAGCTTCAGTTTTCCATTTCTAACAAGATTCTTCCCGAAAAGATCAAAAAAATTTTAAAAAAAAAACAGCATTATTGACCTGGCACACCATGCACAACACTTGATCAGCAAATAATAATTCACATCATTTTTTCCCCAATTGAAGACTCAAATTCAAAAGCCAACAAATTACAAATACATATCCTCAGAAGCTGAGACCCAAATTAATATATAATCAAGATTCAGTGATTGCAGCTAGTGGAATCGAACTTCTATGGCCAATTAATGCTTGAGAAGTTGAGACAAAGAATAACTGACATCTCATGATGTTTAGCAAAAAATACACATCTCACCCTCTCATTGCCTCACAGACTAAGTAGAACAAATAAAAACAACTGTATATTCAAATAACTTAATTAAGCATGGTTAATAGTTAAACGGGATGGATGTAAGTAACTAAGTTAGCAGGCATTACAACAGGCAACCTGAAAAAAATGAATTCAGTTGCTCCCATGCTATACAAACAATTGATGTTACTGGAGTTAATGCAACAAACTTGGAGATAAATTAGCGGAACTCATCATGATAATAGTCGAAATCTTCTTCATCTTGAAAAACAGTTCCATAAAATGCATATTCATTCTTTATCATCTCCTTTAAAGTCAAAAACCCATCCTTATATACATCAGCCTGTAAGTTTAAGAAGTTTAATTGGCGTTAACTTGCAAATTAGGAAAAAAAGATGTAAATGAATGCAAAATTGTATGCACTGCTCTGTAAAGTAGCTTTCATTATGATTATTTTGACAGTATTGCTGGTGCGCAAAACTGTCCTCAAAACTCAAAAGAAAGAAACCTGGAAGGGTAATAAGCCTAAACACGAGCCAACTTATCCAGCATCATAAAAAAAAATAAGACTGCACAAGTTCATACAAATCATACCACAGACATAATGTACTTTGCTTGGTCCTTAGCATAGTGGATTTCTGATGGATGGAGCTTACAAATTGTCGGCACGATTTCATCTTCTGACAAATATCTGAGCAAAACAAAATGGTTGAGAAGATGGGCTAGTTGTTAGCTGTAGATGTAAAAGATACAAAATGTTTCCCTTGATAACATAGCTCCCATCACAATAAATTGTATACTAATAAAAAACTGAAGGTTCTGCACTTCTGCTGTATGAGTACTTGACGGTGTGGGTAATACTGGATGTATAAGTCATATTTTTTGAAATAAAATACAAGTTTTGCATAAAGTTAGTCAAGCTTGAACTGGTACTTTAAGCTGGACAATACACAGTAGTATGAGATAAAAGAAGAACAAAAAATATCATGCTATTTACCCATCATGATTTAAATCAAGCTGCATAAAAAGATGCTTTGATCTCGACTCAGACGAATCGTGAGATGTAGCATGATCTTGATAAAGATCTTTTATATTTTCGTACATTCCGGCCATAAATTCTTTGAAGTCAAGCTTCCCATCCTTGTCAGTATCCCTTTCCCTACAAGTTAATAACAAAAAGAAATAATTTGTAGAAAGACGATTGTACCCAATATTTTTAAAAGACTTCATTTTCAATACAAAATATTTTTTTTTATTTCGGAGGGGAACCTTATTATCTCTTTGCACAGCCACCTGGTAGTTTTTGGGTTGCTCTCCTCTGATGGATGAAGAAACCTGAAAACTATAATTTCAGAAGCCAAGAAACAAAATTTTTGAAAACCAAACTATAAAGTGTTTAAAAGGTCATATTTAAACCATAATAAAGGGATATACTCATTAAATTCAGTTAAATTAAGAAGGCCGTCTCCATCTATGTCAGAAGCATTGAAATGCTCCTCCACCCAAAATCCTGACTTACCTGACAAAAAGGATATTCAGGCTCACAACATATGTTTACTTTTTTTTTAAGAACAAATATGCAAAAAGAATTTTCATTTACAAATATAGTGAAAAGTATGCTTCCCTATGTCAGAAAACTATGATAAAAAAAGAAGTAAAACTAAGGACTCAAGATAAACATATCAGCAGCCACACAATCCATGATTACTTCCTTTTATAAGAAATTTAACAAATGAAAATAAAAAATAAAGCAGTGTTGCAGAATTAACTAGCCAACAAGTCTTGTTAGCCAGTTCAAGCCATACATACTATTTGACCTGATACTGAACTGATAAACCATCAGCCAACATTAAATAAAGAAGTTGAAATTTTTTACAAACGATAGTTTTCATACGAAGTAGCAATCTGCACTGGTACAGACTTCAGAACCTAATTGATCAGTTTGGTACTAAAAATAACAGGAGAACATGTGAAATACCATCATGCAATGTACTCGCCCATCTAGGTGGCTCATATTCTGATAAGGAAATCAAGCCATCCTTGTTCTTGTCATGGAATTGCATCTCTCTCTCAGTTCGATGTAGCATCCGCTTCATGGCCTGATTGAGGTGCCATGTTACCAGTTCCTGTGTCGACACACGTTCATCTGGCGGGCTCACATCAATCAGTGGGAACAGCTGTACAATGCGATCTGTTATGTTAAAACTGTCCTCATCATTAATGAATCTTTCAGCTTTCATATATTCTTCCCAGTCTGTCAAATCACCTGCAGAGTGAATCTTGACAAATTCAGAGATAATTGTTGATGATATAAGGCTATTTGATCCAAATAATAACAAATTCAAAAAAAATGATTTGACAATTTAGGGGATTCGACTTTTGTTTGGTTTGAGAATATAAGAACTGGTACAAAGGTGTTAACTTCACAAATACATTTAATTACCAAAATTATAATTAAGGCTTCTTTATTTTAACTCAGACTGTGGGAAAAAAATAATGTTGCTCCACAAAGATTTGGTTATTTGGAATTGGAGACCAGGGCTGGAATAAGAACATGATACAGAGCTAAATGTAAGGCAGCTGATACACAAATACCAAAATCAATACACATTTTATTATTCATGTTAAATGGGTTATATTCATGTTAATGACTTTATGATGCAACTAGTTTGGCGCAGTATTGTACAGTAAAAATAAGTAGCATAATAAAGTCATTAACATAGATAATAAGTTTGTATCCATTTTGATATCTCCATAACATTTTCCTTAAATAATTTTCATGCCAACGATGTTAAAAGGAAGGTGTCATCGGTAGGAATAAAGTTTAGGATAGAGGCTATTACAGATCGTATCCTTCTAAGTTACCCAATCCGACAATGCAAGAACGATACTTGCTATTTTGACATATTTCACTTAGTTCTCTACTTAAAATTAATAATTTCCTTATTAGCCAACGGAACAAAGAGAGAAACTTAGAGATCCGAGCTTTTTAGTACCATGAGTATCGTTTTCAAAATGGAAGTGATCCTGCTCCCGCTGTCGGTCCTCAAAGCGTTGCTCGAAATCAGCAATGATAGGGTCGAATATCACCGCGGTGTGGTTACCTGATCTACTGTTTGCCAAGTGGGAGCGGAGGTTGAGGCGGCGGTGAAAGGTGATAGCTTTAGGCGGCGGGAAGGATGTAAGTAGGAGAAGTAGAAGCACCACGAAGGTGAAAGAGAGGAACAGAACGGTCGGGGAAGACTTCGCCATCGTTAGAGAAAGGAAGCGGCGAAGGCAGGAGTAAGCAACTTAGGTGAGGAGAGAGAATCGCAGGTTTGCAAAGAACGGCGTGGACCGAGAGTTGGGAGTTAAATACGTATCTATGTGGGTCCCAGTGGCAAGTGAAAGCGAAAACTCTTTCGTCCTATTTTAAAATTGAAGGCTGATAATAGTCGTCAATAATTTGTCCCCATAAAATATCTCATGTTTGCCTATAATGTTTAAATTCTGCGAAGCGACTTTTAATCTTCTGTTGATGTGGTTCATACTTTTTTCTCTTTTCGATTTTATTTATACTCTATCAGTTTTCACTATTTATATTTATCAAACTGATAATTCATATTAAGAATATTATCACATAATGATAACCACAATGCAAATCAGTTTATATCAAATCATCACTATTTATATTTGTCAATTAACTAATCTTATAGTCTATTTACATTTACATCTAAATTTGTAGAAGCATCTAGAAATATTGAATTCAAAAATCCGCAAGATTTGACTATACAAAGTCAACATAGTGCAAAAGAATTAGATTCACTTCCCAATCTATGTTGGATAGTTATTTATATTAAAAATGTGTGCTATTGATATCAAACGTAATAATAATTTATATGTTATATTAACAGATATCATATATAACAAGTATTTATATTAAGTACTTGTATTATTTTTAGCAATGTGCCTCATGATCTGTCATTTCCTTTTTATGTTATTTATATTAATTATGTAGATTATTTATATTTCATAAATATTATTTACATTAACTATATTGAATGCAATGTGATAACTTTGATATACCAATGCAGGTCTAACAATCTACTTTTTTATTTTGATGTTATTTATATCAATTATATGTATTATTTATATTTCATAAATTAATTATTTACATTGACTATACGAACACAATATGTCATATGTCAATACAAGATTTCCAACATCCTCTACTTTGTGCTATTTATACGAAAAATCATCAGATATATTTCAAAATGAACTCTATGTTTATTGATTTGAAAAAATAATAATTAATATAAAATAAATCTTATTTCATCAATTCGACCATGAATAATTTTGCAACTCCATTGAATATAAAATTATCTTTTAGACCACGCCCCGTATTAATTTCACTAAATAAAGTAAAAAAAATAGAAAACTAACATATAAAAACAGAATAAGAATAACAAAAATCGAAAGACTACAATTTGCTAGTTGAAAACAAATAAAAAAATAAAGATCAATTTTCTAATCAATTATGATTTTATAGAGGACAATACAACATAAAATATAATAAAGACAAACTCCAAAGAATCTGTTTGCATGGCATAAGAAAATAAACTTATATTAGTTTGCAATAGAACTTTAAAAAAATGATGCTATGACACAACTGCTTCTATCAATATTATTGTCTTTTAACAAACAACGACAATTAATATGGTCAAACAATAAAGTGGTGATTCACAATGGAAGAAAATAAAGAAAATAAAAAATAGAGTAGAACATAATCAAGTTGGAAGGATAAGGTCTTATCGCCAAAAATGTCGAGAATATTTTAGATGAATCATAGAGAAAATATCACTGATAGTGTAAATAAAGAGAGAAACAACTTTTTAAGAGGGATTCAAAAAAAAAAGAATTTAAAATTTAAGTTGTACCCAAAGAATGCATCTCTCAATGTAGTCGTATTTATTCAAAAAAAGGTATTTAAATTTAGGGAAAAGTCAAAAATAGAAAGTAGTCAATGAAAATAAATTTTGAAGATAAATGAATGGGACTATAATATTTATCCTTTAAATTTTAAATACGCATCTAAGCTATTTAACTTGGTGTGTGGGATCTTTTTTGAATGGACATGGTGTAGAAGATCATAGATCAGATTTCGTGCACCACAAGGGGCAAACTGGAAGATTCAAGTTCGCGGGTTTTATGATGACGTGTCATGGCGAGAGTAACCAATAAGGAGACGACTTGTGGGTCAAAAACCTGAGTTGGTGAAACAAGGGAACCGAGTAGACTGTAGAGGACAAAGTACAGATAACGAGATCACATTCCTTGGAGAAGCCAGGTACTCATCTTGTAAACAGAAATGACAAAAATAAGATTTTAACGTTTGCACACAAGACGGTTAAATATATAGTTGAAATCAAGTTTTTAAAATATAAATTTTAATATATCATTGTCATTACATAGCGCATATACGATATGCGGATGCATATGCAATTCAGTATGCGGATTATATATGTAGATATGTATTTTACAAAAAAAATTATAATATTTAAATCGATCATTTATTTTAGAAGAATTTTAATGTAAAATAAAAAAATATAATAAGATATTAATATAATTTTGAATATTTTGCATGAAAAAAATATAATTAATTTTATAGACTTAATACGATAAATATTTTAAAAAATAATACGTATTGTTGAATATGCGAATACATACTTTTATGCATGCGGTATCGCACCGCATATACAGCCATACGGCCGCATTTTAAAACAATGGTTCATATGATATCTTCTATTAAAATAATACAAGAAAGGTACAAATTTTGAATATAATGTTTGTTTCATAAAATTCGTTCAGAGCTAGATGTACATTTTGCTCTTTTTACAAATATTTTCTGCTATTCCTTACAAAATTATTCATATATTTAAGAAACTTGACTAATAATTACGGAAACAAAGACAAAAGGTACCTACCCCTGCCCCCACCAACAAAAAAAAAGAAAAGAAAACCACAATTACCACTACAGAAAAATTTGATATAAAAAAAAAAAGACTAGAGAAATTTAGGAAAACTTAATATAAAAAATTAACCTGATTCCAGTATTGAAGGGAGAAAAGTTACTTATATTTTATGCAGGTCTTATGGAAAATGTCAATAAACTTATATCCATTTGAAAGGAAATTTTGAAAAGTTAGTGTAGTCATTTGCACCCATAGCTCCGCTACTGCCTCATTCTTTAATTAGCAAGAAACATAGAAAGAGATGTTAGAGTTGGGTAATAGAAAATAGCGAGATTTGGTTTGGTGCCACTTTAAAGCCTCTAATTTATTAAAATGCCACTGTAAATTTTAACTTTTGTTAAATGCCACTCTAAAATCAAATTAGTTATATTTTTGCCACAAATATTGTATAACTATAAAATTGTTAAATAAAAATATAAAAAATAGATTGATGAAAACACCCCCTAATCAGATAGATATATCTGATAAAAGATTGAATCCTCTGAGAAAAAAATCAAATCGTTCTTTTGTTTCGCTATGCTTCGCTTCTGCTCCCATCAACGACGTCGGAAACTAGATCCGATTATTGGTCATTGCCTGACAGTTGAACTCTCCTCTCCGCCTGACAGTTGAACTCTCCTCTCCTCTTTTCCCCGCACACCTCTCCTATATGCTCTCCTCTTCGTCTTTTTCTTCTCTCGATTGTAGAGTGACATTTCACAAAGGTTTGAAGATGTGAATGATATGAACACAACATGGAATAATTTGATACAATCGTTAAGAGTAAATTTTAAAATGACATGATTATTTTAGTGATTGCAAGAAGAGAATGTAGTGTGCGATAAACACATAAATGACAAAGCCTATCTATTGGTAACAAATCCCTCTTTGCTTAAAGTCCATTTCATGAAAAAAAAATATTGCCATTGATACTCTATCTAATTTACAATGTAATAAACTAAACTAAGAAGGAGGATTGAAACTTGTATCAGTTTTAGCATTTGTTGAATGACCAGCCTTAGTATTGTGTTTTAGCATATGTTATTTCATTTTAGCAACTGATGTGTTTTTCTATAATCGACAATATATGGTTCAATGATGTATTCTTCTTTAATGAGTGTTCTATATTTGTTGATTCATCATATACTTCAATCGGTTCAGTAGCATTACTAGACATAATTAAGAAATCTTATATGCTATCAAATGTGCATGCTTAACATACAATATATATAGCGTACCAATGCAATAACTATACAAGAAGCTGACATGGTGCCAATTTAGTATTGATTTGAAACAAAGAAGTTTGCACTAAAATAAAAATCTAACAAATAAATTACAATCTATCTAAACATCGAAACACAAACATAAATCATGAGACAAATAAAGTCATAATTGAAATAAGAAAGTGATTAATAAGTTAGCACGCTAAATTTCAAGTTTATCACACTAACTACATGCATAGAGTTACAATTAAGACAATAATCATCATAGCAATACTTATAGCAACAAGTAATTTTATCTTCTTCCCTAATGTAATAAGCTGGAAGTTGTGCTGGAAGTTTTGTTTCTTCGATGCTACAAGCATGGATTGCCTAGGTTGCCATCGCGTCAGAAGGAGGGAGACGGAAGCGAGAGAAATTGAAAATTAATCAAATGGATTTGTTTCCGTTCATTTTTATCTGATAACAGCTACCAAGGTTAGGGGTATTTTGGTCAGTACATTAAAATTTTATATTTTTATTATTTAATCCCATTAGTTTATAGTGTCAATGGCTTTTCCCTTAATAAATTTAATTTGCAATGGAATTTACCGATGTGATTTTTTTATAGTGGCATTTTCTTAATTTAAGAGTTTTGAAATGGCACACACCTAAATCTCCCTAAAAAATATAGTAAAGCATTTATTACTAGAAATTTCAGTAAGCATTTATTGCTAGAAATATTATTCTGTTACTACCGGTAAGCAATATAAGTACAATTATTACTAATATATTCTACTACATTTTTTTGATGAAAATATATTCTATTACATTAATACCATATTTTATAAGTTATCAGGTGCAATCAAAATTGACCAATCAGTTCATAAAGGAATATTGAATTGCAGATCTACAAATGGATCACCTCAGTATTTTACTTTGTAAACATCCTCAAACGGATCTAGAAGATTAAGAAAAATGTTGTCAACTATTAAAACAAAAAGTTCGGTTTGGTCAAAATCGCATGATAATTGTCAAACAAATATGTTTTATAGCCAAAATGGACAAGTGCACCCCGATGCCATATGCAAGTATACATTAACACAATAAGAAGATAGGTATCCACGCCACACATATATAGATTTAAGGTGCATCTCAAGGCACCTCAAAAAATTCATTAGACGTATTAGAAAATGGGTTCATCAAATGATGATTATCATGTCTGATTAATTAAATCACGTACCATTTTGTTTGTATGAAGCCAGAAGTACACGCATTTTGTTGTTTCATTGCTTGAATATTGCTTCATTTTCTTTCCTCTTCAATTTTCTGTTTCAACCCAGTAGGCGTGTGAGGAATGCAATAACGACCGGTATACTACAGCAGTAGAGCTGAATTAATGTCTCTCAAACAGTTGAGAATACAATGTTGAGCTGAATGTCTCTCATGAATAGTTCATATGCACTCGGAGACCTAGTGACCCAATCTGCTACCATGGCCTTACCATCCGACTGTGATCCACTCAATCAAAACAAACATGTCACTATGTAAGATGCATATCATCCCACCATAATATATTTATCATAACAATAGTATAATCCATTATGAACACCTAGGATAAAAACCAGACAGTCTGGAGCTCCTACTTCCTACTATCCCTGGTATCAGTTACCCCAAAAAATAACAACAGCAGTTGATCCCTTCTATCCAAGGACATTAATGCAGCTACATCACTAAGCAGAACTTAGAAACTTTGCAAAGGTGTTCTCTAAAATAAGAATCAAATGCAGATATAGGTCTAATCTCAATTTTAAGATGACTAAACTATCTGCATTTCGAATAATACGAGATAGTACTTTCATCGAAATCATCAAAACTATTGCATTCTTGACTTATCTTATAAGTTAATTCATACTGGGTCAGAATTTATCACTGAGAAATGCCATGACCCATACTTTAATAAGAAAAAAATGAAATGAGGAACCCACAGAACTGGTCATTTAAGTCTTGAGAGGAGCCTTCTTCTCTCGGTCAGATATACGAAAAGGTCCATTTGTATGTGATTTGAACCGAGCAACCGGCCTCTTCCTTTTTCTGATAAGAACGATAAATTCAATTAGCACAAATTATATATGAAATTACAAAAGATAAGCAGCATTATGTGTACACGGGCAAAACTTGTACCCTGCAAAATAATGAATATCCATAACCTTGCAAATGCAGAAGTATTGTACATCATCAATCTCAGACTGTGTTTATCATAATGCAGAACGTTTTTATAAGTTTCAGATCATAATTAATGGTACTGGGTTTTAAGAAGATTGAATGAAAGTTATGATAAATGAAAAACAAAGAGAGATTGTTTGACCGATTCAGCAGAGTTTTAACCCTTCTGATGTCGAAGAAGAAAAGGGGTAAAAGAATCAGGTTTGTGGAGGAAGAAAGAGTTGGGAATTTGGGATCTCTCTGATGGGGAAGAGAGAGAGAAAGAATAAGAAGAGTAAGTGGGGTTATGACTTATGAGTGGGTCCTCCAGTCAGTTTTTGAATTAGCTTGATGCACGTGATTTAATGTGAGCAACACTACAAAACCATGAAAAATTGGACCCAGCTAAAGAGGATTGGTACAGTCAGTTTTTGAATGGGAATCGTCCGTCAGGACTCAGGAGGTTGTGCACGTGATTTATAGTTTATTACTTTATTTCTTTAATCTTTACAGTTCAAATGCTACCATTAATTTATTTATTTTTTCCAAACAAATTTTTATTTATATTCAACACACAAGAGTTAGTACCGATTCCACTATACAGATGTTACAGATGTTGATAAAACCTATTTTATTTCTCTAACTATTTGATTCGTATTTATCCATATCCTCCCTAGCTTGGTCATCCGAACATGAGTTGTAAATTAAAATTGTGTTTCATTTTTGTGACTCTGTACATCGGTCATGCGAACATGAATATTCTCATAGTTGACATATTAATTGATGATTTTTATTTCTGATTTTGTAGTTCAAGTATTAATTTTTTTTAATATTCAATTAATTGAATTAATTATATTAATTAATGATTTTTAGATTTTTTTTTTACTTCTGTAACTCTAAAAATATTAATTGATGAAGTGATTCAGCCGGCTTGACACAATTTTTGATAATAAATGAGTGTGTTTGAATTGTAATTTTTTTTATGATCTAATTTTCAAGAAAAAATATTATACTTTTAGTTTCTTCAATCAAGTATGTCATATTTTATTTTCATGTGTTTTTTAATTTCTATGAGAATGCATCAGGTTATTTTTTTTAGCTAATTGTTATGAATATTTGTATTGTATTAAATTAGTGCATTGTTTGAGTGCAACTTTTTGTTCTAACATGACTTTTTTTAATGAAATATTTTTTTTATAATTTTCCTCTATTTTTTAATAAAAATAAGCAATTTATGAAAAAATCATTTTCCGATCCATTCGTCCGATTCCGGCCAATTCATCTGATTCTGAGTCCACACTCAACTTACCGATTCTGCTTCTGATTCTGATTCTGATTTTCAGAACCATGGATAAGATACAGACGTGAGCCGTCGACTGATTTGCTCAGTCTCAAACAAAAGATTGAAGATGAAGAATTAAGGCAAACATAAGAATTTTTGCTTAACCAATCTTACTATTTAATAAATCTACACTAATATATGACTTAATTTAATTTTTATGCTCGATAAGTGACATCACTGTATCTAGTTTAAAAGACATGAATTTAATTCATGCCATTCGATTTAAACTTAAAAGACATGAGTTCAACTCACACTCTTTAACGTTCTTTAACTTAATTATATATAATTTTATATTATACATGTAGATCTTTTCACGAGCTTTCGAGATTATATTTAAACATTCAAATCGGAGTTTCCTATGAAAAAATATGTTTATTTGAATTTTAAATTATTCATTAGTAAATTTACTGAATTTCTCAAATTATTTTATTTTTTGTCATTTTTATATGTATAATTAAAAAAACATTTAAGTACTTATTTATTTAATTTTAAACTATATTTTAAATTTGAATTATTAAAAATATTATAAAGTTATAGATGTACATTAATTATGTATATATATGTCAATAGAATTAGGCTATGGTGCTTTGCAAAACACAAAAGCGTTGTGTGCTTTGCAAAGCACAAAAGCGTTGTGTGCTTTGCGCTCTATTTTTAATTTATAAGTCAGAAATGATCGATCCGAACCGCTCAATCTAATCTCCATATCAAAATCTATTAGTAAACCAAATTTTATATTTTTTAGAATTTATTTGCTATTTTTTGGATAGGGGGAAAACCGTCATTTTTGGATGAACCAGAATTCTCAGATCAAGTCATTTTCTCCTCATCAGAAAAAATAGCAAAAAAATTTTTAAAAAAATATAAAATTTGGTTTACTAATATATTTTTATATGAAGATTAGATTGAACGGTTCGGATCGATTATTTCTGACTTGAAATTAAAAATAGAGCGTAAAGCACACAACGCCTCTCTGTTTTGCAAAGCACCATAGTCGGACTCTATGTCAATAATAACTTTAATAATAAAATTTTTAATATTTTTATATATTACGAGATGGTATAAAAAATTTCAAATCACGCACATAAAAATAAAATAATGTAATAGAATTTCAGAAAAAATTACTAAAAAAATAATTCAAATTTCAAACAAACATAATTTTTTATAGAAAACTCAGATTTGAATGTTTAAATATAATTTGGAAAGTTTACGAAAAAAATCTACATGTATAATATAAAATTATATATATAGTTAAGTTAAACTCACCCCATTTAAGTTCAAACCGAAGGGTGTGAGTTGAACTCACGTCCTTTGAACTTGGTATAGTGCGAACTGTTAGTTTGTAATAATCTTGAAGTCAATAATACAATAAATTAGTTATATAAAGCTTTGTTCATGAATTGGATATTTAAACGATATTTTGTTTCTTTGGGTATTATTGAATTTATGAATCATTCCGAGTTCATGACTGGAATTGTGAAACTTCATAATATAGAATATACTCTTAAAAGTCACTAACCAAGGTAATTAGCAGGAACACTAATTAACCGCTATCAGGTTAGTATGTGGATTAAATGATGGTCAAGTTTTACAAACCATAGACAAAGAGTTGTCATTTTAATCACATAGATAGATGTTCTAGAAACATCGTATTTGATAGACCCCGAATGAAACATTAAATGGAATTGTGTTCGTGTCATTAATGTTTTCGTTCAGTATTAAATTCTAAAGTATGAGGTATTCATCTTTCCTACATAAGATATGTATGTGTGTGATTTCTACCAAACGTTATCCGTAAAAGGTGGCTATAAAGGTAGCTCTTTGGTATACATAACTTATGCGGAGGAAGAGATGGTTTGCCAAAAGTACTATTGTCCCTTATATTTCTATATGAGTTATAGCATCATTTGGGCCCTTGATAGAGTAAGATTATCGCTAGCGATATAATTACAAGAGTAATTATATTTGATAATTTACTCGGGATCAAGAAAAGATTAAGTTTGCAATGATGACACATACCTACCTTGAAACGATCGATAGCTATGAGAAAAGAATTAAACACAAGTAAATAGTTCTTTGGATCATGATATATTGTACAAGATACATCATCATCTATGTAATTGGATGGTCATAGTGCATTACGCGGATGCCTCCTATGATTATAGAAGTTAAAACGGTTTTAACTCTATTTACCAACATAACACGGATCTGTCGGGTCACACCGTATAGGAGTTAATCGGAGAATCTTATTGATTAATTATAAATTGTTTATAATTAATAATAAGATAGTTATAATTAATTATATATGATATAATTATATTTGTCATAGATATGACAAGAAGCAAAAATCGATTGAATTTATAACGTGTTGGACACGTCGTATAAATTAATAGAAACAACAATAGAGAAAAATATAATTGTAGATGACAATTATATATATTTGATTTGGATTTTAAATGTTAATTATGGATTTGAATTATGGGCTAAAAGCTCATTTATAATTAAAGTCTTAATTAATAATTATAAGCCCAAAATCAGAAAAGCCCAAAATCCGAAAAGCCATGCCGACCTCCAAGGGTATTTTGGTAATTTGGCCAAAAGCCCAAGGGTATTTCGGTAATTTGGCCAAAAAACCCAATGGCGTTTTGGTAAATTGGATGAACTTTAAGGGTATTTTGGTCTTTTCACATTGAAACCTCTCTACTATTCATGAGGGTATTTTGGTATTTTATCAATCTCACATTTTCTATAAATAGAGGGGGTAGGGTGAGAGAGAAAGCTACACCAAAATCAGTTCTACTTTCTCTCTCTCGGTATACGGTTGTTTCAGAATTCACGGGATCGGTGAATAGTGTTTTTACGAAAGTTGCGGTATTTACGCACATTTGTGAAACGAATTCTCGAGTCGTGAATAGTACTATTTCGTCTTTTCTCGGGTGAATAGTGTTTTTGCGAGAAACCGGTTTACGATATTTACGGCAAAAGAAATAAGCCGCTCTCTCTGGTTAGTCCCGTGGATCACCTACGAGAGGCATCGGACGTTTGGTGCTCTGAGACAAGCCGATTTTCATTCCAATTGAAATTTGGAAGCGAGGTATAACATCTTATATTAATCTATTTAATTGTTAAGTAGATTAATGTTTTAGAAATCAATCATGGAGTAGATCAATAAAGGTTTAAAGAGGTGTGTATCTCTCGGTAATCATCCGACATACCACTTTAACTCTAAGCTTAAGTTAGAAGTAAAATAATATTTTACCGTCTTTTGTAAAGGATTAAATGTCTGTATCTCTCGGTAATTATCCGACATACTTTAATCCCTAACTTAAGTAGAAGTAAAATTTTTGTTTTACGGTCTTTCCGCAGCTTGAGCATTAATGGGATTTGGGCATTCCGAATCCCACTACGAACAATTATTCGACAAAAAAAATTAGAGTTTAAAGGGCGTGAATTCAACTCACACCCTTAGTTATGTCATTTATATAAATAATTTGGTTCTTAAGCTATTAATGTAGACTTATTTAATAATAATGTTATTTAAGTAAAACTTCTCAAACTTACAGAGTCGACATTTTCTTCTGTTTATCTTTGAAAGGAGACGTCACTGACCGATACACCCACAGAGGAATTTTTTTAAAAGGACTGGCCCCACCAACTTATTTACACTAAGGGTCATACTCTAAACTTATTTTCATAGAGGGTCATGGGAAGGATGCGGGTTCATGCCCTTCAAAGTGTATTTTTCATACCCGACAGTTAATCGCGTCCAACCAAGATTGAAGGGCGCAAGCCCAGCTCACAACCTTCAATTCAAACTTAAAGGACGCAGGTCCGGCTCACGCCCTTCAATTGAGCTAGCAGATAGACCTTTTTGCTAGCTTTTCGAATTGTATTTAAATATCCCGATCAGAGTTTCCTATTAAAAGTTATAAACGTTTAATGATCAAATTTTTCAGCTTATCAGTACAAATTTAGAAAATTTCCAGCCCACTACTCATTATATATAATAAATATTTAAAATTATATTTATATTTTTAATTAAATATTTAAATATAATTTTAATTATATATATATAAATAGTTAAATTTAATTAAAATTATGTTTAAAATTATAATTAAAATTATATGTATATTGTTAAATACAATCCGATTAGTTTTAATTATATTTACATTTATATTTTATTATCGACAGGTTATAATTTTAAATATAATTTTAATTAATTTGAACTTTTACATATATAAATAACTAAACTTATATTTAATTTTTTAATTAAAAATATAAATATAATTATAATTATAATTGTAAATGTAATTTTAACTATTTATATATAAGTACTTAAAATTATATATAAATTTTTAATTAGAATATAAATATTTTTTTATTATTTATTATATATAATGAGTAGTTGGCTGAATAATTTGATCTTTAAACGTTTATAATTTTTCATAGGAAACTCTGATCGAGACGTTTAAATACAATCTGAAAAGGTCGCAAAAAGATCTATCTGCTTGGTCAATTGAAGGGCGTGACCCGAACTTGCGTCCTTCAGGTTTGAACTGAAGAACATGAGTTGGGCTTGCACCCTTCAGGTTTGAATTGAAGGACGTGAGATGGGCTTGCGCTTTTCAATCTTAGTTGGACGCGGTCAACTATAGAACATAAAAAATACACTTTGAATGACGTAACATCGGGTTACATATTTTTCATAGCTCTCTATGAAAATAAATTTAGTACGTGCCGCGCTGATATAAATAAATTACCGTTCAAGATACTTTAAGAGAAAAAATCCCCAATGAAGTATAATGGATGATTCGTTTCGGAAAAAATGGAGATTACTTGTAAGTGGCCGATATGATTTGGGCTTTATTCTAGGCCTAATCAGAGATATGGATTAGAATGCGTAATTATAGAAAGCGAAATTCAACTTTACACTTGGGCTCCGACCGCTCGTCTGATTTTAAAAAAGTAGGCTTACAAATAAACCGTTCGGTTTAAATGGAACAGGTGGGATAAAAAATAGGTTAGGCATCCCATGACATGACAGCTGACAACTTTAATAGTTGGTTTTAAATAAATTTATAGAAATTTAAAAAATAAAAAAGTATTTATAAATTCAATAATATTTTTATAAAAAATATTTTTTTATGAATTTATGTAAAATTAGTTGTCGGAAATAGATGGTTGCGAAAATATCCCTGCTCTATAAATTAGAAGGCTTTATCACCCAGAGCCTCGTTCCGTCGTTCACGTTCGTTTGTTTTGGTTTTGTGTAGAGCTGATAGACGAAACCCACTCGCGAATCGAATAGAGAAGCTTGAGAGAGGGAGCGATGAGGGGGAGACAAGCCTCAGCAGCCGTAGACGAGAGGTACACGCAATGGAAATCGCTGGTGCCTGTTTTGTACGACTGGTTCGCGAACCACAACCTCGTCTGGCCTTCGCTCTCCTGCCGGTAAATCTCTCTTTGTTATGCTAGGGTTTTAGGTGGCGAATGTACTTTGCGATCAGCGATTCTCGCTGCTTCCTCGCTTTGGAGGGGTTTCGTTTGGGAACTGGGTGTTGTAGGTTTTTGTAGAGTTTTTCAATTTTTAGTTTTGTAGCCGGATCAAGCGATAATTTGGGCAGAGTTTTGTTACGGTCTTCTCTTCATCCTAGTCTCTCCAATTTTAAAGTCTTCGTAGTTGGATGTCTTCGTTTTCTAGGGTTTTAAAATGAAAAAAAAGGAGCTGGAAATGTATTTGTTGTGCCTTATATTGGTCTTTAACTTGGAAAACTTAGCCAGATCAAATAACATTCTTTTGCTCATTGAGGACTTACCTGCTCCATTTACTCTTTCTATATTACAACAACAAAGCATTTAATCCCAAATGACTACAGTACAATTTTGTCAGTATGAACCTTCTTCAAGGGACTTACCACTCAATTTACTCTTTCTATATCTGATATAAAAATTACTACAGTACAATTTGACAGTATGAACCTTCAAATGAATTATCTTCTTATGAATGTTGGTTGGTAATTAATCTGTGCACATGTGTGCAATGTATGTCAAAACGCATCATTCTTGAACTATATTTTTACTAGATCTTGTCTTTATTGACATGCTTTATAATAATGAACTTTTGTTTGAATTGAAAAAAGGTGGGGCCCTCAGCTTGAGCAAGCTACCTACAAGAACCGCCAGCGGCTGTACCTCTCTGAACAGGTAGGAAATTATTTTCCTTGTTCATGCTTTTTATCAGATAAGATTGTTATCCTTGTTACATTAATGTGATTCTTTTGTGTTTAAATTCATTCCAGACTGATGGGTCAGTTCCAAACACACTGGTTGTGGCAAATTGTGAGGTTGTCAAACCTAGGGTTGCTGCTGCTGAGCACATAGCTGAGGTTATACTAAACCTACACACCTCTTTGTTTCTCTCTTTTAAAAGAAGAAAAGAAGCTGCTTCCCTGTTTCTAAGCTTCTGGCCAATACCAATGTTTATCTCAATATTTGAACCCAATTTAAAATAAAATTAATTAAAAGAACCTTTCATCGAGCTGTTTATATGTTTAAAATTTGCTAAATCGTTGGTTTGTTCTGCATAGAATGGTGAGATTGCTCTTTGCATGATATATGAACAAGATAATAATAAATTGGAAGCTCTGGAAGTAAAATCATAGTATAATTTTGTTTTTGGATTTCTTACACTTCATTGTTGACTACAGTTTAATGAGGAGGCACGCTCTCCATTTATTAAGAAGTTCAAAACTATTATCCATCCTGGGGAGGTACTATTATCCCTTATGTCCCTCGTAGAACTTTATCATGATTATACTTCTTCACAATCAGGTTCTAGTTTTTTTGGAATAAATTATCTGAAACATTTTTATGCTCTGATGGCAGGTGAACAGAATTAGGGAGCTTCCACAGAATAGCAAGATTGTGGCAACCCACTCTGACAGTCCTGATGTACTTGCATTTTTCTAAATTTGTACTAGTTTTTTCTAGATTTCATGGTTTACCAACTTAAATCTGACCTATCAATTTTTATTAGGTACTGATTTGGGATGTGGAGGCCCAGCCGAATCGCCATGCTGTGTTGGGCGCTGCTGAATCTCGACCCGACCTTGTTAGTACTGTTATAGACACTGCCTATCTTATATTTTATATATCAATTAAAGCAATTACTAATATAATCACATTAATATATCTACCAGGTCTTGACCGGTCATCGGGAGAATGCAGAGTTTGCGCTCTCTATGTGCCCCAGTGAACCTTTTGTACTCTCTGGAGGTCACAGAGTTCTGATTGAATTTTAATTCACTTACTAATTTTATGCCATCACGACTGATTTGTTTAGCAGTAATCTTTCAGGAAAGGACAAGTTGGTGGTCTTATGGAGCATACAAGATCATATATCTACTTTGTCTAGCTCTGATGCAGCTGATGCCCCTAAAGATGAGGAGAAAGATAAAGAGAAGGTCTCAGATAGCCCCAAGATTGCGGCAAGGGGTCTATTTGAAGGGCACAATGACACCGTTGAAGATGTGCAATTCTGTCCTTCTAGGTAAATGATATTGTTACCATGTATATACGGGGTTTGTGAAGATTCAGTTTTATTATGACATAGAGAGTGCTTTTGTTATAATCCCCATTGTATATGTGTACTGTAGTGCACAGGAATTCTGCAGTGTGGGCGACGACTCATGCCTTATCTTTTGGGATGCTCGAGTTGGTACAAGTCCAGTTGTGAAGGTAATTTTCTTCTTTTCATCTCTTGTAGAAAAAAATTAGAAAGGGATGAGATGACTTTTACTTCCTCTATTCTCTGATTATATTGAATATTGTGTAATTAGTATTTTGAATTTGTGTCAATTTCAAGTATTGTCTGAATAACTTGTTTTCTGTTGTCTTATTTCTTATTAGGTTGAGAAAGCACACAATGCTGATCTTCACTGTGTTGATTGGAATCCTCATGATGTCAATTATGTGCTAACTGGGTATTGTATTGTTATCCTAGTTTTTGTCTATTCATACTTCAGTTGTATTTGTTCCGTGTTTTTGGTTTCTGATATTTGCATTTTGTCTTAACCTCTGTCACATTTGCTGATAATTCAGTCCACATGTTTTATTTGCCTTTTGTCTTAATCTCTGGTTATCTTTTCTTGTCAGGTCTGCTGATAATTCAGTCCGCATGTTCGATCGCCGTAATTTAACAAATGGAGGTGTGGGTGCCCCAGTTAATAAATTTGAAGGCCACAAATCTGCTGTTTTGTGTGTTCAGGCAATACTCCTTTAAAAAACATCCTCAGTCAATGTTTCTACTCTGAAGGATATTCTCATTGCATATTTTTTTAATCTTTTGCTTTCTATTAATGGTTGGTTTGGTCATATTCTTATTTTCAGTGGGCACCGCATAAAGCATCCGTCTTTGGAAGCGCAGCTGAAGATGGTTTTCTGAACATTTGGGACTATGAAAAGGTGCCCCCCCCCTGTTTTGGAATATGAACTGCCTTCTTCTTTGACTAACACAAATATTTCTATTGGAAAGGTTGGAAAGAAGAGAGAGGGATCTAGGATGCCCAATGCCCCTGCCGGTTTGTTTTTTCAGCATTCTGGTCACAGGTGCAGCCACTGAGTTCCCCTTTTTTGTTTGTTTAATTTGAGAACAAAATGTTATCCAATACTGCTTACCTAACATATTATGCATTTGGACATAATACCATAGGGACAAAGTGGTCGATTTCCACTGGAATGCAGCTGATCCATGGACCATTGTCAGTGTCTCTGATGATGGTGAAAGCACTGGTGGAGGTGGAACGCTTCAGGTAATGTCTGGTTTGCTCTCTCCATTCTATTTACCATTTCTATCTATAAGTTGCTAATGGTAATTTTCTCATTTGATGGCGCACAGCTGTGGAGAATGAGCGACTTAATCTACCGCCCGGAAGAGGAGGTGATAGCAGAGCTTGAGAAATTCAAGAACCATCTGGCCACCTGTGGCCCAAAAACCTAACTCTTCTTTCTATATAAGTGGTTTTAGCTAGGGTTGTAAAATTGGCGACTGTATGTTGCATATTAGTTTAGAGAAACTAGTTGTGTTTTATTAGCTTTGAGAACAATTGTTTGTGTCGGATTGCTAGCTTCTCTTGAAACCAGTGGAGAGAGATGTATGGCTCCATTTGTGGTAGCTTAGTAACTATACATTAAGTTTGGTTTTAGGTTTATCATCCGATTAACAATGCGGTTGAATCTTTGTTTTGTTTGGTCTGCCTTAAAGCATTATCATCTCAGCGTTTGGAAATTTGCAATCTGCCAGAAGTGCTGATATCTTGCGCATTTCTGTTGTTCCTGACAAAAACTTCAGCTTTTGTGGTGGGACGGTACAAGCAAGAAATGAATAGCATTGAAGTGCTACGGACTAGGAGTAGTAAGCAATTGAAAATGTATAAATTGCATTGATTATGCTACCTTAAACGTACAGAAGGGGGCAGATAGGACAGTACAGTTCCATCCCATAGGCTTTTTCATTTGGGCCTGATTCGTTATTTTCTTTTTAATTTGTCGGTTGTTGTTAATTTCTGAGGCCGAAATGATGGAAACGTGGCAGCTTGAAATGCAGTCCGGAGTGAGGGTTCACTTTCTGATGTTTTGTCGTGTTAGAAGTATAGAGACGAGGTTGGGATTTGGGGGCGGCTGCATTTTTTTATTCTTGACAGCTTTTGCTTAAGGGCCCTTGTTATTGTTTAAGAATTATACAACAATCCTGCACTAACCTGCCATTTAATTTAAAAGTGGATTCTATTATGAATCAAAATAATTTTATACCGTTTAGTTTCAAATGATTAGATAAGTTCTTTTGCATGTCTTAAAAAAAAAAGATGTTGATGAATAAAAAAATCATTATCATTAATTTATTAATTAACGATATTCCTTCCAAACCGTGTCCCTTAATTTAATATACAGTTTTAATCGTCCTGAACTCCTGATTTATGTAACCATTTTTTCCGGTATTTTAAATATCTTGAACTTCAGATCATTGTCTCTAGGTGACTTGAATCAAAATTATTTATGCCAAACCTGACAACCTGATAGAAGAAAGTTTTTAAACTTTTTTCAAAAGGTCAATTTCTTTTATTTCGTGAAAAGTCTAAGCTCACCTTTTCCCCCTCAAGACCTCAAGTACATGTTGTTAGTGGGGATTCATTTAAGTAAACTAAAACATGTCATTGTCATGATGAGACTTATCGGTTAGGGGTAACATTGGTATTTTGTATGTTTTCGAGGACTATCGGTGATATTTTTAGGGTTTATCATTTACTGGGCCAGACTAGGATTGTCTTTTGCAAATTGCAAACATAATTAATTAGGGAAAAGCGTGGAGATTAGAACAAGAGATCAGAGGCGAGATAATTCGGAAATTGAACAATTAAAAATATATCGAGTAGAAATACAAATACAACGCAAATCTGAAATCGCTTTTTTCTCTGCGCGTACCGTCGCAGCCCGACCTCGCTCCCTTCTCTCGAGTCTTGAGACCAACACCGAACTCCCAATCATTTCCATTCCCCCCCTTCGATCGATCATTAATTGATTGTTAAGTGAGCGACACGCAAGGAGTTGGGGTCTTATTGAGTCGACATGGCTTGGAGGCGCCTTCTGTTTAAGGTACCTCGCGAATCTTCTCGATTCTTTTCTTTTACCTTGAAATTTTGTCCTTTAAGTTGATAGGCCGATTTTGTGCGCCGGTTGAGCTTACTTGTTGTACAACCATGTTTTCTTGCACGTGTATCCTCATAGAAGTAGGCTTATTTTCTGAATCTGGATGTTATACTGTCGATTGAGCTATTTTCAAGTGAAAATAGGGTTTCATCAGATGATGTGGAGAGTTTTTAGCTTTTCTTCCTAGTTATGTCCAGGATTGAGATTTTTACCAGAACAGAGCTATCATAACTTACTGGATGGTTCAGTTGTGCTCTCAGTTTATAACTAGAATTCAAGATATGATGCATGTAACGACTCTATTAGAGTCAGTTACTATTTTATGAATTTAGGGAGAATTGAAGATAATAATAGAAATGGGTATTGAATGAGGATGTTTATTGATGATTGTAATATAAGATAAGTTCATACATTCGACAGAATACTCAACATAACCTAGCAATTACGGGATTGTGACTTATATACATTGTCCAATCCTTATCCAATAACAGAAAAATGACAATGCAACAGAAATGGTAAAACTGTAAAATACAAGGAGCATCTTCTCCAACAGAATCGCTAACGGCTCCTTATAATCTTCTCCTGTGCCTCCTACGCCTTCTCTCCAGTGATTAAGATAAGTAATTCTCCCAATGGGCCTTCCCAACTCCGTAAAGCGTAAAGCCCATTTTCCCGTTAGCGCCACACAGCCCATTTGTATTACTCTCACGCCCGCTGACCAGTTCAAACCTTTCTCCAACGGCTCCCAGCCGTGTACCAGCATCAATTGCTGACAATGCATCAAGTTTACAATTAGATGGTTGTTAGCGATTTAATTGCCAGTTTTTGGCATCAGATGAACCAGATTGGTTTATGCAACTCAAGTAACTGCGCCTTCAATTCAGTAATTAGACTGTATCTGATTTAACTTGTTGATTTTACACTCAGTTGTAAAAATGATTTCCTCTTATATGTTCTACTTACTGCTTGATTAGGTAGCCAAGAATCAACTAGAGCAATATTCTAGCTCCAATCCATTAAGAGGTATCTCTACCATACGATCCAGCATCTACAGTAATGCAGGTACATGATTTTTTTATACTTTGTCATCTACAGAACTATCAGAACTTAACTCATGAACCTACAATGAGAAATATCCTGTTTACTGAAGCATAAAATTGCAGAATTCTAGCAATGTGTGAAATCTCTCCCTTTTTTTTTAATAAGAAACACCCTAAATAAGTAAATATCATATCAACTTCACTATCTTTTTGTCCTTGGAGTGTTCTCATTTTTTTTTTGAAAGAAGAAAAGAGGAAATATAGAAGTATGTGCTATGATATGCCCCTTTTCAGGAATACTATGTTCCTTGCAGGGCCGCTGTGTATATATTGAGATCTTGTAGTGGCCCTAAGAAACTTTTGTTTTTTCATTGAAAAAAAATATGTTAACCTTGTATAAATTAAGTGAGATCACCTTTTTTGTGGGTTGATTTGCATTTTTCTAAGAACAATTGTAAGGTCATTCTTGTAAGTGTTATTCAGTGCAATAGATTTGCAATTCATTGAATTTCCCTCAGACACAAATGATTGTACTTTCATTAATTGTGATGTTCTTGATAATACCCCAAAACTTTCAGGCAACAAGTACAGAAATCTCCAGGAAAGATACCAGTCAAGTTATGCTGGCAGTTTTGCAAGACGGGCCCGTGACATGGATGGGCCAAATGAATCATCTCTGCTAAAAGAGATTTATCGAAGTGACCCAGAAAAGGTTATCAGGATTTTTGAGAGCCAGCCATCTTTGCATTCTAGCCCCTCAGCTCTTTCAGAATATGTCAAAGCACTTGTCAAGGTTGATAGGCTTGATGAAAGTTCTCTTCTTAGAACATTGCAAAGAGGTACAATAGTTCTATGAAGACGTTTTCTTTTCTTTTACCTGTCTTTATACTTTTGTTTAGCATGTCCACATATTTAAAAGAATATCTGAACAGTTTGAGTTTCATAGATTGTTCCCAGGAGCAATATAAATGCACAACAATGTATAGCAGGTGCCTCTATACATGTATTATTTGCTACATATTGATTACAACTCTATGCATATGAATTTCTACTACATTTTTGTATTATCAGTATTGCATATTTAGAAAGTTCTTCCAAATTTCAAAGTGAATTTAGTTGTTCATAAAAAATAGCCTTTTGAAGCCGGATGTGATAAAGTGGCCAATTTTCAGGAGGTTTTTCCTGGGACTACCTTTGTATTATGTATATCACTCATTAATTATGTCATTTTTTTCCCTGAAGGAATATCTGCAAGTGGTGTTCGGGACGAAGAAAGCTTAAATGCCACTCTAGGGAACATCTCGCCATTAAAGAATGTAGCTGTGGCAACAAAAGATGGTATACTTGGCACAGCTAGTGCACCAATACACATGGTCACAGCTGAGACTGGCCAATTTAAAGAGCAGCTGTGGCGCACCTTTCGCACTATAGCTCTTGCATTCCTTCTTATATCTGGTGTCGGTGCTCTTATTGAGGACAGAGGCATCAGCAAAGGTTTAGTTCTGCTCTAGTGAAATATATTTACCGTCAATTTGTTTCCTTTCCTTTTACTTAGTTTGTGTGAATATAGGATTGGGTTTGCATGAGGAAGTACAACCGACAGTTGATTCACCGACAAAGTTTAGTGATGTGAAAGGAGTTGATGAGGCAAAATCTGAACTTGAGGAGATTGTTCACTACCTACGTGATCCAAAGGTTTTTATCTATTTTCTTCTCTCTTTTGGCTTGATGTGGCTGAAAGCTTCACTCCTTTTTTTCTATGACATTTTAGAAAGAGCTTATTTCGCTTTTCATACCGCATAGATGACGAAGAATATTTAGAAAAAAAAGCACGTACTATACCCAGTCACATTGTACATGTATTGCACTTTTTTCTGCTCTCTTGAAAAAGAAAATAAGTGATTTTATGACAAGTGATATATTTTGCTATTTTTTTTATGAAAAAAAAGTGATATACTGAAAATTAGAATTTAGAAGGATAGAATAAACAAATAATGACTCATGTTTTTGTTGTGCGACTCACATCATTATCAATGAATCTCTTCAGGTTGGATTCTTGAACGTTTGACTCACTCTTCTTCAATTTTATTTATTTAACTTTTTACAGAGATTCACTCGTCTAGGTGGTAAGCTTCCAAAAGGAGTCTTATTGGTGGGTCCACCTGGCACAGGAAAGACCATGCTGGCCCGTGCCATAGCTGGAGAGGCTGGTGTGCCCTTCTTTTCTTGCAGTGGCAGTGAATTTGAGGAAATGTTTGTTGGGGTGGGAGCACGCCGGGTGCGGGACCTCTTCGCGGCTGCAAAAAAGCGCTCCCCTTGCATAGTCTTTATAGATGAGATAGATGCGATCGGTGGCAGTCGAAACCCTAAAGATCAGCAGTACATGAAAATGACGCTGAATCAGTTGTTGGTTGAATTGGATGGGTTTAAGCAGAATGATGGCATTATTGTAATTGCAGCAACAAACTTTCCGGAGTCGCTGGATAGGGCACTTGTCAGGCCGGGTCGGTTTGACCGGCACATTGTGGTGCCAAACCCAGATGTGGAGGGAAGGAGACAAATTCTTGAATCCCATATGTCCAAGGTATGAAAATTGACGTCAACTGGTATGGTACTATTATAAGAAGAGCAGCATTGTATCAGTTTTTTCCTTCTGTTGGGAATTGGTTACAGAAGTGGAATTTAGGAAGGTCCTTTTTGTGATTCACTTCCGACCAAAATTTTCTTCGAAGATGAAACATTTCTCATTTTGTAGGTACTAAAAGCAGATGATGTCGACTTGATGATAATAGCAAGAGGAACACCAGGCTTCTCTGGTGCTGACCTGGCAAACCTGGTTAATGTAGCAGCTCTTAAAGCAGCCATGGATGGTGCAAAGGCTGTGACAATGCACGACCTTGAGTACGCGAAAGACCGGATAATGATGGGCAGCGAGAGAAAATCAGCTGTAATTTCTGATGAGAGTCGCAAACTCACTGCTTATCATGAAGGTGGCCATGCCTTAGTTGCACTCCACACAGATGGTGCCTTACCAGTACACAAGGCAACTATTGTACCAAGAGGCATGTCACTCGGCATGGTGTCACAGCTACCAGATAAAGATCAAACCAGTGTTTCCCGCAGACAGATGCTTGCAAGACTAGATGTTTGCATGGGAGGTCGAGTTGCAGAGGAGCTTATATTTGGTGAAAATGAAGTCACCTCTGGGGCATCCTCAGATCTCAAACAAGCAACAGCACTTGCACGGATGATGGTCACAAAATATGGTATGGGCAAACATGCTGGCCTGGTATCATACAATTATGATGATGATGGTAAAAGCATGAGTACTGAGACCAGGCTCGTAATAGAGCAGGAGGTGAAGGAATTCTTAGAAAGGGCTTACAATAATGCAAAAACAATTCTTGTGACCCACAACAAGGAGTTGCATGCACTTGCAAATGCATTGCTCGAGCATGAAACATTGAGTGGGGCTCAGATCAAGAAGCTGTTAGCCCAAGTAGAAGGTACTGGGCAACAGGAGGCGCCACAGGAGATTGTGGAGGCACCTCAGAATGCATCACCAACATCAACTGCTGCTGCAGCCGCTTCTGCTGCAGCTGCAGCTGCTGCAGCGGCGGCTGCACAGGCAGCAGCTAAGGCAAAAGGAGTTGCTGGGATCGGGTCTTAGTGGACCCTAAAACAGAGAAGTTTAGATTTAAATCATGTATAGTCGGACTAAGTTGATGAAACCAATGTAGGTTTAGCCTCGAGTTACAGAAGTTTGCACTGCCATTGTTTGGATGTTGGGTCATTACCATGTAATATTACTTGCATTGATGTTGGCATGTTTGGTCAAACAATGAAATTGAATTTATGGCAGTGTGGTTGCATTTTGTACTGGTACGAAGACCGACTTTCCTATTTAAGGTCGCTAATAATTGTAACTCTAATCAATTATGAGAAGTCAGTTAATTGTGCTCTCAGAAAGCAGACTGGATTATGAGTATTGTTTGACTTCATTGACAAACCAATACAATGTTGTTATAAGGTTAGGCATTAACTAGAGTGTACATATAAGGTTAGGTTTAGCCTCGGCGATATTCGCGTGATAAATGAAGACGTGGATTCCAACGCGCTTCCCATTAACTCAGATACAGATATAAGATAAATTTATGCGCTAATAAAATAATAATAAAAAAAAACACATTCATTGGAAAGGAAAACGAGATGCACAATGTTTCGTTGAACAAAAGCGGCATGGTTGGTAAGGCAGGCGAATGACGCACACAGGTTCAATGAATGTGTCATTTATACCAAACTGTCAATACATCACACATCCGACTTGGTTTCATTCGATAATTGCGCCGTCGAAATCAAGACTTAAGACCGTCAAGTGGTATACGTGCGAACGCGACAGACACGTTTATTTTCCAATGTCACTCGTGGGAATTGGGATGATATCAAGATTCCGCACCCCATTAGTTGTATCAGATAATACATGCACTAGCACCCCTAATGGTGAAATGCAAATACGCAGCAGCACATTGATCGAGATGTCTCAAAAGAAATACCAAATACAATTTACAGGAATGGCAACACTGAAAAACTTATTAAAAGAGGATGCAATCTTTAACCCCAAACAATCAATTAACTAATCATCGGAGTTGCAACATTCCTCATCTCCTAAACACTATCGCATGGTAAAAAAAAATATACCATGTGATTTGCAGACTTGTTTCAAACTCAAGCATGCAACCAAATTAACCAAATGAACATTAATGTTTCTCACAACAACAAAAAAACATTAAAACAATGAACGTTAGTGAATGGCTCCTGTATGTACAGACAGCACGCAATATGATACTACCATCCCAGCCAACTCAGTTAAAGGAGAACTATTAATATGAGAATTTGCGTGGCCCCTACCTCTTGCAAACAAATCAGAAAATAAGCCATCACAGGATTGATCTGACAAAACCAATCATTTGTCTTTGTAAGTTTCAAAATGGAGGCCTTGAATGCCCTTGAGAGTAGATTCATAATTTCTAAGGTTGGAAGCGTCAAGGTTGTTGCAGTAATTTCTGTTAGAAGATGATGAGAAATCAGTTGGGGATGTTCGCCGGGGGCCTGTAGCAGCAAAACGAGTGAAGCTTCCACCAGGGGAAATAACAGGGGCAGGACCGTGGAGACTGTTAGTAGAGCTAGAGACAACAGCAAGCCTTGAAGAGCCGCCTGGACGCCCCGAGAAAGTTGAACTGGATAGCTACAAACATTATATAAGGATCAGGAGATACATAGCAATTTTAACTTTTTTCGTACAACGGTAAAATTTGCTAGCTTGTAGCAAGAAAATATTGTTCATTTTGTCTATTTTGGATTCTGAAGCTACACCTTGAGCTCATTTATACTTTTACCATTTGTACAAAATCGATTTGGGTTAAAAGGAGAGAAAACACACCAATCCATCTCTAGAAGCCGCTACAGGGGATGGGTCCTGTGTTGCAGGTACAGGTGATTTGTTCTTAGACAAGCTGCCAGCAATTACTGCTGGAGGTTGAGGTGGGGCTCCCTGATCATACCGGGCAGGCTCTCCTTCTGCCCATGGACCTCTCCTTGAGTCTTCAATTCCTAACATTTCAATTTGTTTTCAAGACGACAATAAAAAAAATGTTGATGTCAAATTGTGTGATCCTTCCATAAGTAAAATATGATATATACCTCAATAATTCATGTTAAAATTACTCGATAATAGAACAGAAAGAAATACCTGTTTGCCTGTTCACATTTCCAGGTGATGGAGAGAAGGTTTGTCCTGCACCGCCAGCACCCTATTATCATATGAAAAGAGGACTTGATTACTAGTAGTAACACAACATTCAATAAAAAAAAATGTTAGTATACAATTTTACAATATGTAAAAATCTCAATACTTACGAGAGGTCGGGGAGGGCCACTAGACATCTGTGTTTGCTGATATTTTAAGATGGTCCAATCAAATACATAATCAAATTGAAATCCTATTCAACAAATTGTCAAGAAAACACTAATGAGTTACTAGAACAACCAAAAAAGACCTTAAAAATTCTGGAGATTTCGTTTAAACCTCAAAAGAAAAGAATGACTACCTTCACGAATGAATAGATCACGAAATAATCTCTTTAGGTAGGAGTACTCTGGTTTGTCCTCGAAGCGGAGCGAGCGGCAATAATGAAAATAAGAGGCAAATTCTGATGGGTATCCTCTACACAATACCTGGAAGTAATTCAATTACAAGCAATTAGATCAATAATATACAGAGCAGGGCATATGACATTGAGAATTCTCATGCATAAACCAAGCTTCCAACAAATTTCTGTACGTAAACTGACCACCAATATTATCATTATTGTTATTATTTTGAATATGACAACTGAAGATACTGAAGATAACTGGTGGCATCATAATGGAAACAGTTGCAGATGTAAATGCCACAAACACAATTGCCAAGGAAAAAATAAAATAATGCAATTTAGGAGAGTATAATTACATCAATAGAAGTAGCCACTTTCTTTTCGCTGATCTTCTCATACTTCTGTTTCTTCGTCCCAGCTTTAAGACCCTGCCATGGAAGACTGGTAACAGAGAAAGGGAAAACTAGGTTTGTCAGGTCTAAAAAAAAGAGTCTTGGATAAGAGTTATGGATAGAAGCATCTAACCTTCCTCTTAAGAAGTACATCAAAACATATCCAAGAGATTCCAAATCATCCCTCCTGCTTTGCTCTTTAAACATGAAAGACAAAAGTATATGAGGAAGCCATCTGATAGCATCCCTCCTTGACAACCCAAGATAAGTACCAAAAGATGACAAGAGATGCAATTGTTAAACTAACCAATTCCAAGATGAGTGTTGACACTAGCATATCTGGCAGTTCCAGTCAGATTCTTGTTCTCTCTGTAAAACAGCACAATTCAAATTTATGCCTGTACACATGCACACAAATAAGAATAACAAATAACTACTGAATATTGTACCTGTAAGGAATGTGCTGGTGAGTAGTAGTATCTTTGTACTTCTTTGCAAGCCCAAAATCAATAACATAAACCTATTAGAAAAGACACAGAGAGAACTTTCAACATTTAGGTGAAGAAAGTATGTAGCATATATTTCTCTCTCATCGTGTCTTACAATTAAGAGAAGACAAAATAAAAACAGCAAAGGTACTTGGAACTGAACTCATACAAAAGATGGAAGTGGCCAGCACATTACTAATAACAGCAGGAACTCAAGCGAGGAATTTGATCTACTTTGACGGCATTATCTATTTAATAATGCTGTATTTTAACATTTACTGGGATTATATTTTGGTATGTACTAATTTCCTCCATCTTTGCAAATCCTACTAAGAATTACAATGCAATTTTCTAGTAGCTTTTCTGACTGCAAATTAAAATAAAAATGACAGGGGAAAAAGCAAAAAATTGAACCTGATTAGCTCTTCTTCCAAGACCCATGAGAAAATTATCAGGTTTTATATCTCGGTGAAGGAAGGACTTTGAGTGCACATATTCAATTCGATTCAGCTAAAAAGAAAATTAAAGCAGAAACAATTATATTACTTCATAATACCATAAGAAGAAACAGTGAAAAGAAAATGGTACAAGAGAAAAATATACCATCTGATCAGCAAGCATAAGAACAGTTTTAAGGGAGAGTTTTCTGTTGCAAATATTAAATAAATCTTCCAAACTGGGGCCCAATAGATCCATGACGAGCACATTATAATCTCCCTCTACACCAAACCATCTAACACTTGGTATGCCAGCTGGAAAAAAGAAGCACCAATGTATATAAGTTCAATTCTGTATTGTTGCATTCAAAGTTATAATCATGAAATATTAACACGCTATGTATGATAATTACTTCCTCCTTGAAGAATTCGGTACAGTTTTGATTCATACAATAACTGAGGATGCTTCGTTTTTGTGCTTTCCTGGAAATAATTAAAGATGAAAACAGAAAAGTATTTCTCAGAAATTGAAATGAAGTTTGTTAGAACATATACTATCATGCAGAAGTCCAGAGGGAAACAGTACAGTTACCATGTCATATTTATATACTGCATAACTATAAAACACGAGGAATTAATAAGAATAGATAATTCCAAAGTATCTAAAAAAGTTAGCCAGATGTCAATACTAGCCTTCAAATTAATTGGCTTTGTATGACATTTATGTACTTAGCTTACCACCTAAATTGCTTGTTTACAAATCCAGCACCACTCACATATCATTAATGTAGGCTACCAAATAAAAAAAGTTCAACCAATCAAGTCGAGCAATTGCTGATCAAAACCAAGTATTAAATAATTTAAGTATGGGAGCTGATATACTCAGACATCACAATCTTAAGTTCCCTTTTTCATATACAGGATATCAAACAAGATATAGAATTCTCAAATTCCAAAGAAAAATCATTAAGTTTTCCCTACAAAACTTGAATATTTGGTAGCAACAGTACACAAATTACAAAATAGCAGCAAGCTAGCAACAGTACACAAATTACAAAAATAAATAACTTACGAGTTTGATAGCAACCTCCTCGTTATTCTGAATATTTGTTCCTGGAAACGAAAGAGACAAACAGATTGATAATTTGTTGCAATAAATAGAGAATCAGAAATAAAGTTCCAAACAACAAATTTATTCACAAAAACCGACACGAACCGAGATAGATCTCTCCAAAAGAGCCGCTGCCGATCTTTCGACCGAGGCGAAACTTGCTGCCCACGCGAGGCTCCATGCAATGAAATTGAAGAAATCACAAAGCCCCAAATTCCACCACTAAATCTCACCGAAATATAAGAAAACCGCCCGGAGAGGCAATAATTGAGAATTAACACGGCCAATAACAGAGCGGCGATATCAGCGCTTGCGCAAGTAAGGCGAATTAAAATCTAGGGTTTGATTCAAAACTGGGGGAAACGAACGAATAAAATAATTTGGGAAGAGAGAAAGCGTCAAACAAGGGTTAAGGACTTAAGGTCATGGTGCGTCGCTGATCTGTGAATTCCGACACGCTTTCATATGGCGGCGACGATACGAAGAACTAACTCGACGCTTCCTCTCTCCTCTCGCTCTTTCTCTCTCTAATTTCCCCCCTCCCCCTACTCTTTTCCGTGTTTTTCTCTCTCGTGAATAAATGGGAATTTTTTCTTGCACACTTTCCTTTCGGAGAATTATTGATCTCTTCGTCGGGTCTCTTAATCTTCCCTTGTCAAGCTATCCTTTTCTGGTTACACCTGGCATATAGCCCGCAAAGCGAACAATTCTTGCTGACAATTGTTACATGTACCCTGTTTTCACAAGGATCTGTCGCTGTGCGTCGAAACCTGTTATCCTTTGAAGACACGTGGCATTAATGTATCTTTTCAATTATTTTGTTCTCCTGAAATTGCTAAAATGTCGTCAAGCTTTTCTGAGAAGTTATCTTACGTGCTAGAAATTATTATTATTACTTGCTCAGCTAATTTGTAAGTTCATTGTTTATTTTTGTCATCGTTGCACATTAAGTATAATTATGAGGATTATACATTATAGCAGTACTTTTTACAAATTGTATAATTTTATAGATAGATATCAATCAAAAGCGGGCGCAGAAAATTTTCGTACGGGATAGTATCTTGAGTCTTTAATTATACATAATAATTATAGTGTAATTTGTATTATTTTTTTAATGTAGGGAGTCAATAGTATAAAATTTTCGTAAATATATGGGACTAAAAAATAAGTGAATTTATAAATTTTCATAAAAAAATATGGTAAAATTATTCACAAATAAGTGTTCTTTTAAAATAAAAAAATGGGTCAATTGACCTCTGTTCGCTCCACTTTTGTCCTCCCCTGGATATCATGAGATAAAAATGAAACTAGCAGTTAGGGTTATCATTATAACTAATTAGATCAACATTGTTTTATTGAATCTATCTGATCCAATTTGATCAAACATAGGTAAAAAAATGACTTGAGTAACAGGTCTAGCTTCAATATTATTAAATATTCGTTTTATTTATTTAATTATGCAACTTGAATAGTATGATAGTTCAATTAGTGTTAAATTTCAAAAAATTATATACTAAAACACAATTGTATTGAGTGTGTCGGATCTGACTCATATCCAACCGAACGCAAAATAAGCCAAAAGTTCTAGACTCAGATTCAACCCTAGTTTTAGGTAAGTTATTGTTGAATCGGATTTGAAATTATACCTATGTATTAAATTAAATATTCCATACAAAGTTCTAAATATTGATTATCACGTTATCACGACAGAGTTTTAAAAAAACTATCGCGTTATAGCATGCAATAGTGAAAATCATCCGACATAATATAAATAAATAATATCAATATTTTTATCTAAAGATTCATAGAGCAAATAAATAAATAACACAAAATCAATTAAAGGATAACACTGACATTGAACAAGTACAAATTTCATATTACTATTTAAAATATTTTCCATATCTCTACTTCTTAGTAAGCACGTAAGTGTTCTGATCCTGCAACGGTTCAGATTTTTTGTTGAATTTCTAGATCTAATATCAGTCATCGGATAATGTTACTATCTTTATGACAATTTATGTTGAAGTTATAATTTTCTCTATATTTTGATTATTACACGAAATATTACATAATTTAGGAGATAATTGCTCTACTCTGTTTCCTTTTTTTTAGATCGCCATCAATTATGAATTTCAACTTTCCTTAAATTCTGAATGTTAATTTTTCTCTCAATTCTGCATTTATTTTATATTAATTATGTATTCATGATTAAAATTTATATTAATTACTAAATTATCTTCATTTTTATTCCCTTTCTTTTCACGTGAAGATATATTTTTTTATATTTTCAAAAAAACATCACCGTAGCAACACATGAATAAGATACTAGTAGTAAATTACTAAATTAAATGATACATATCATTTTTTATTAAGCACATTCCGTTATTAACTAAGTCCGTGATGAATTAATTAAAATGCTAAATTTTGAATTAGATTAAGTTTTAAAATAGAGGTTTTTAGGTCATTTTAGTTAAAATTAGATTTAAATTGCTCAACTTCAAGGTACTTTCTAATTTTAGTTGTTATTTCAAGTAAAGAAGAGAACTCAAGAAGAAAACAAAATAAAGATGCAAGTCAGGGTCAAATCAGAACGTTGATAATAAAGAAGAAAAAAAAATTGATCCAAAATTTATCTGGAGTGATTAAGATTATATGTTAATGTTGTAAATCTTATTCTTAGTTTTCCAATGCACTTTGAATCATCTCAACCGGAGTTCGGATTAAAAATTTATGATCATTTAAAAATTATTATGAACAAATGTACGATAGTCGATAGCGTATATGCCACTATATGATGTATGTAATAGCGGTTCTCTATCACCGTTATAGCGTAAATAGCACACATGCCGCCGTGTAGGTGTATAACATAGTGTTTGAGTTTCGAAAACGCTATAGCGCGTTATTTAAAAATCATTAATATATTCCCAATAAATCATTTCATCATGAGTTTTATATGTTATAATTTATATGATTGTGATACGAGTGCAATGAAACTCGTATGACGGTTTTTCCTTGTACATTTTTTAACGTGTAACATGTCTAATTTTTGTACGCTTTATAAAATATACTAAATTAAATAATTAAATATATTTAGATGCACTTTTCTCAACTGGTTCAATATATGGGGCAAAGTCAGAATTTTTGAATAGAGGATATATATCATAATATATAATTATAAAAATAATAAAAATAATATAATAAAGCAACAAATTTAATTGGATAGTCGATATTAACAATAATTATAAAATTATAAAGAGTAATGTTATGGCGCTTCGTGAAGCATCATGAAGGTTAGTTCTTTGAACTCAAATATATAACTTGAAATCATAAATGAACGATTTGAATCATTCAACCTAATCTTTATATAAAAATGTGTTAGCAAACTAAATTTTATATTTTTTAGAATCTACTTTGCTACTCTTTTCAATTCAAGAGAAAATCATTGTTTTTGGATGAATCATAATTTTCATATTAAGTTATTTTATTCCCATTAGAAAAAAAAATATAAAAATAAATTCTAAAAAATATATAAATTTTGGTTTTCTAATACATTTTAATATACAATAAGGAAACATAGTTCCTATCATAATTTATTTGTAGCATACTAATTATTTATTCCAATTGCATTAGATTTAAAATTTCAACCAATATGATTGCATGCCACTAATCCTATGATTTAGAAATAAAATACAAAATAAAATTTTGAATAATAATATTAAAAATATATAATTAACTAGCAAGTGTATTGGTAGACAAAATATATTGATGGCTTGAAATATTTTTAAGAATTTTTTTATTTGAACATAAAATTATGTCTTGAACAATATAACTTTAATTCAACTTCACAAAACCTAGAAGTAATTAAATATATCAAATAAGAACTTTTGAATATTTTGTTTTAAATGAAAAGATTGATAAATTTAACATAGACTAAAAGAAAAAAATTGAAACACTTAATGTAATTGTGAACAAAAAATATAAACAAAGAATATAAAATTATAATATTTTATTTTATCAACTTAGAGCTTAGTAAAATAATAACTTAATAATCAACAACTCAAAAATTAACATATACTTTTAATAGGGGTGCCAATCTATATATATTATTAAAAAATTAATTAAAAATTATATAATTAATACATACTTTAAAAAATATTAGAGGCGCCAAGCATCCAGTACCTCCTCCCTAGTGTGCTAGACTGCAATAACAAAAACAAATGTAGTACAAATGATTTCAAGGTGCACAGTAAAATATTATCCTCGTCGGCACGGTCCATGTACTTCTTTTTCCGAAAATTAATATACATTGTTTTTAAGATAATGTTTCATTGTGGTTGCGTGGTTTTGATCTTTTCATATGTTTCTAGTGCGAGGTCTGGTGGGGACCGGGGTCGGTCGCTTGCTCCTCTCTTTGTAGAGTATTAGAGTGCAAATGGACAGTTGGCTGGAATATATAAGGTATTTTTATTATAGGGTTTGTTTGGCACTCTATGGAATAGCAAAAAGTTCGAATAAAATTGCTATTTTCACGAATTAATTTGCCAGACGAATTTTAGACTAAGTAGAAAAGTGCGGAAGAGTGCTAATTCGGTATACTAACTTATAAATGGAATACCGGATTAGCTCTCGTCGGAATAGCGAATATTGTTTGATTATATTGTATTATATTATTATATTATGATTATGATTATAATTTATTATTATTATATTATATTATATTATATTATTATATTATGATTATAGTTATGATTATATTATTATTATTATATTATGATTATAATTATTTATAATTATGATTATGATTATGATTATAATTTTTATTATTATATTATTATGATCACGACTATTATTAGTATCATCATGATTATGATTATAATTATTATTTTACTATTATTTTATTATCATCATCATTATTAGTATCATAATTATCCATATTTTAACTATTCTGATTGACTGCTGTCAAATGATATTTTCGCTCTTCCGAATAGTCCAGAATACCGCTCTTCCAAAAAGACACTATTCAATCACTCTTCCAAAACTATTCCTTAATTTACCAAACGGACCCATATATTTCTTCCTTCAAGTCGGCCTAGTGGGTCCACATGTAGTGATGCTTCCAACTGTGGAATCTGAAATCTTACCTAATCCATATTATCCATTAATCTCTATATAGGGTTTATTTGGCGCTCCACGGAATAGCAAAAAGTAGAAATAAAATTGTTATTCCGACGAATTAATTTGTCAAATGAATTTTAGACTAAGTAGAAGAGTGTGGAAGAGTGCTAATCTGGTATACCAACTTATAGGTGGAACACCGGATTAGCTCTCGTCGGAATAGTGATTATTGTTTGATTATATTGTATTATATTATTATATTATGATTATGATTATGATTTATTATAATTATGATTATAATTTATTATTATATTAATATTATTAAATTATGATTATGATTATTATATTATTATTAGTATTATTATATTATTATTATATTATTATTTATTATTATTATATTATAATAAATATGATTTTAGTATTATATTATTATATTATGAATATAAATATGATTATTTTATTATTATATTATTATATTTTGATTATGGTTATATTATTAGTATATTATGATGATTATGACTATAATTGTTATTACTTATTATTATTATTATAATTATTTATAATTATTATTTATTATTATGGTTATATTATTTATGATTATAATTTTTATTATTATATAATTATGATTATGATTATGGTTATATTATTATATTATTATGATTATTATGATTATTTTATTATTATTATATTATTATTATTACTATTATGATTATTATTTTACTATTATTTTTAGTATCATCATCATTATTAGTATCATAATTATTCATATTTTAACTATTCTGATTAACAACTGTCAAATGATATTTTCACTCTTCCGAATAGTCAAAAATACCACTCTTCTACCACTCTTCTAAAAGACACTATTCTATCACTCTTCCAAACTATTCCTTGATTTGCCAAATGGAATGTGTTTTGTTCTAAGAATAGAGAGCTAACTCGAAAATAATGAATTAATTTAATTTGGATCTTAATTCAAGTATAAAAAAAAGAATAACTCAAGTTAGTACTATTTTATTAAAATGATCATTTGATGGTTTGACAGATTAACACTCACCTGAGAACTACAAAAAAAATATCCCACCTTCATTTTTTATGTCTTTAATAATATTATAACATAGTAATAAATAAAATACTAATTAATTATAAATAAAATAATAATTAATAATGGTATAAAAATAAGAATTAATATTGAATACAATAATTAGAAATAATAATAAGTAGTAGTAATAATAACAAAAATAATATTGATTAGTATTAAATAAAATAATAATGAATAATAGTACAAAGTAATATTAAATAAAATAATAATAAATAGTAATAAAATACTAATAATAACTAATAATAATAAAATAATTATAAAAAAATAATAATAATTAGTTATCAAATAAAAATACTAATTTATTATCTTCATCATTATTCTCAAGTTATCATCCAAATAATATTTAACTAAACAGTAAAAAATTAGTTTTATTCTCACATTTTTTGAGATATCACTAACATTATATTATTCTCAATCACCAACTTAAAAGATGATTTTTAGACTAATCCTTCTGTTAACCAAACAATCCATGTAATCAATCGCTTATCACTATTCAGTAATCGCCATTTTCTGTGTTGTCGTCGCCTCGTCCGTGTGCATTATTTTTTTTTTAAATTCGGTGCATCATAGCAGTGTACCCCGTAGCTGTAATGCGACCCAAATCTCCAAAATTATTCTAGAAACAAATAAACGGTCATTAGAAAATAAAAAGTTTTACATAGACGTGGACAACGTACTTATACAGACAGAGCTAATCAGTTAAAACGTGCTACGCCGCAAGAACCATGTCATGTGAGCTACACAATTATTACTTTTTTTAAATTAGGTTGTGTTTGAGATGAATTTCAGAGTTTGATGAATGAAAATTAATTGCTGAAATTATATGGCATAATCATGATTAAATTTAATCTACATAATCATTTGTTGAGTATGTCTGAGTTATGTTTGAATCGGATTAACTGATTTGGTTAGCTTCGGATCATCTTCCAAATCATACATGCAAATCTCTTATAAATTTTTAATGATTATAAATAAATTATTCTCATTCAAATTTAAATCATATGATTTTGGATCTTATCAGATTGATATTATTACAATAGTTTAATACATACAGAAGAAATTATTTGAACTATATAATGGTATCATCAAATTTGATATTCATTCTTGAAGCTTCTTTTGGCTTACACTGAAAATATTGAAAGGCGTTTTATGTTTAAGTAATAAAAACGAAAAAATAATATTATCCTTCCTTCTCTTATCTTTTAGTTATTTAATTAACTAACTAATAATTTTGCAAACGTAAAAAACATATTATTATCGTCTTACTATGTTTAATTCATGTAAATATGTTACATAGAATTTAGGATTCAACCTTATATGAATTTTGAATATATGTTTGCTTTTTAATTACTTTCATAATAGGCTTTCGCAAATAAAATTTGAATAAAGGCACTAGTTTATTTATTTTTTTCCCTAGGGAGTATAGTGTCATGCTTAAGAAAAAAATATACTTTGAAGGAATGTGAACACAAATTTAACAGCGGTACTGCATATGCTTTCTTTTTCTTGTGTGAAATTAATAAAAAGAATCACTTTCTTTTGGAATTTGGAAGAATATTGAAAATAATCACATTAACCGGTACGACTTAAGAGTGAATAAAAAACCCAGTATAACTTATACGTCGGAAATATAAAACTAAAGACAACAAATTTAAGAAATTAAGTTAGGGCCGCAAGAAAAATTCATAATTCATAATTTATTCAGTATTTATTTGATTAATTTGAGTTTGGCTTATTCCATTAAACTTTTTTATTACTTCGATTCGAGTTCGGTTTGATAATTTTTTAATGAATCAGTTCGAGTTTGGTTCATAATAATTCGATATGTAGTTATTTATACATATTTTTTAACTATTTAGTCACAAAAATATAATTATTTTATTTTAAAATTAATAAGATATTATTAATTTACTATTAAGTAAATAATTTTTTTTTAATTTTAATATAAATTTAATAAAATATTAATTATTTTATCTTTAATTATTTATGATAATATAAAAATAAATATAAAATTAAAAATAATTGAGTTCGTTTAGAGTTGAATTTAAGTTCGAGTTCAATTTAGCTCGAGTTCGAAATAATTTTAAATAAAACTCAAATATTAGTTAATTTGATCGAATTCAATTAGTTTGCACCCTAATTTAAGCTCATAACTTTTTATGTTTTCCATCCGCTCGTTGAATTATAAGTTGGTCCACATATCAAAATCTGATAAATTCTGGCCTCTTTAATGAATCCGTACAATTAACTATCGAGCTTAAAAATTCCGGAGATGCAGTTTTTTTTAACCGCTGGATCAACGATCAATGATTATGATTTAATAATAATAAATTTCGATATATTATTAAAAGTGGTGTTATACTTCCCCACGGTTATTCAGATTACCTGACGGAGTTCTCCAAAGATATTTCACGCCCTATGTCTAATTGGGGGATTTTATTATTACAAAAAGAACATAATGAGAAAGAGGCGTCTCTAATGATATTAGGAATTCATCTCTGTTTAATACATGCATGGATAGAATACTTTTCCGTGTGTTTAGGTACCACTTGATATTCATCAAACTCGAAAATGTGGAATATTGCAGTTTCACATATTTAAATAAAAATAGTTTGATCAACACTAAAAACTTAAACTTGCACAAATTTTCATTATTTTTCATATAGTATATATGAAATGTAAAATCGTGTCACTAGTCGGATTTCAAATATACAAATTATTCTTATGGTTGTAAAAAATATAGCAATAATTAGTTATAAATAATTCTTCTCTCTAACTTAAAATTGTTTTTGTTTGATATATATAACAGGTGAAAAACCCTACTCATGTTGTTTGTATTAATGAAAACTAAAAGAGTAATATTACAGACAAGATGTAAAGAAGGAAGAATAAGAACAGTAATAAGAGGAACAAATTGAAACTAAAACAGCAATGTAATTAATTCCCAGAATTGTTCCAAATTAAAATTGATTTTGGGAAAAAAAACAATGTGACAGCATTAAGTAGAAATTAATGTATCATAAAATCTTTCAAGGCTAATTGGTTTTATTAAGTATGAGTTAATTGCATGCGCAACTAAATTTATGCACCAAAGGAACTTCAAATTTAATAGCAAGTGCTGAATTGAAGCAATCAAGCTGATTGGTCGGTTCTCTATTCGTTTGTGTATTGGACCGATATATGCTTTGTTTCTATGGACCAGGACCGGTGATATTACATCTCCATGCATCTTTTCGGGAAAAATATTCCTCTGCTACCTGGCTCCTCTATAATGTAATATGTGTAGAATAACTGTTTAAATTTATAAGAGCCGTCAAATTTAAATCATGGATAGGACAATCATAATAGTACTTTATGTGTACTATATTTTAGATTATACAAATTCCTCTTTTGACTCTCTCTCTCTCTTCTTTTTTTTTTTGCAAGAATTGCTCCTACTTATAGAGTAAAAAAAGAGAAATCCTCATCTGCTACTTTTTAAAATTCTTATTCTTTTCTGCTCTTCTCCCTCTGACAGTGGGTTCACTAAAAATAAAAAAAAAGTGAAATTAACTGTTAAAAAGAGAAGAACAATGAGAGATTTGAAGAGCAGCAATCTTAACCAAAAATGCACATGTTCCCTGATTTATCTATTATGCACTTCTTGCTTTTAATCTGCACTCATTTTCATAAGGGAGCTATTGAAATATGCCAAATGATATCTTTAAGAAATTTCCAAATCGGCTCTTGATGTCACTTTGACTTCATTATGGGAGTGTTTGGCAATCAATGGAATAGCAAAAAGTTAAAATAGAATAGCTATTCCGAAGAATTAATTTGCAAACGAATTTTAGACTAAGTAGAAGAGTGCGGAATAGTACTAATCCGGTATACCAACTTATAGGTGAAATACCGGATTAGCTCTCGTCGAATAACGATTATTATTTGATTACGATGTATTATATTATTATATTATGATTATGATTTAGTATTATTATATTATTATATTATATTTATGATTATAATTTATTATTATATTAATATTATGATTATTATCATTATATTATTATTATTAAATTATTATTATCATTATTGTTATTATATTATTGTTACCATTAGTATTATTATATTATTTATTATTATTATTATAATATAATTTTAATATTATATTATTATATTATGAATATAAATATAATTATTTTATTATTATATTATTATGATCAAGATTATTTATTATTATATAATTATATTATGATGATTATGATTATGATTATTATTACTTCTTATTATTTTATTATGTATTATATTATTATATGTTGATTATAGTGATGATTAATTTATTATTATATTATTATAATTATAATTATTTATAATTATTTTTATGATTATGATTATATTTTTATTATTATATTATTATGATTATGATTATATTTATGGTTATATTATTATGATTATGACTATAATTATTATTATCATGATTATGATTATGATTATTATATTATGATTATATTATTAAAATTATGATTACTTATTATTATTATATTATTATAATTATGATTGTAATTATAATTTATTATTATTATATTACTATATTATGATTATGTTTATATTTTTATTATATTACTATTATAATATTATTATTTATTATGATTATTTTTTTATTACTTTATTATTATTATTATTATCTTACTATTATGATTATTATTTTACTATTATTATTATTATTATCATCATCATTATTAGTATCATAATTATTCATATTTTAACTATTCTGAGTAACAACTGCCAAACGATATTTTCGCTCTTCCGAATAGTCAAGAATACCACTCTTCTACCACTCTTCCAAAAAAAATACTATTATATCACTCTTCCAAAATTACCACTCTTCCAAAGCTATTCCTTGATTTGCCAAACGGACCCTATAAGTATATTCATCTAACTAAATAGGAATAAGAATATGCTTACGTCATATGACATGAAACTGGATTCATACATAAAAAGGAACTGTATAGACGTATAGTCCTGTAAATTTTTTTCGCTGGTACCCAAATAATGTCTAGAGTTTATTAAAATCCAGATAAATCGCCTCTTTAAAAAAGGATTTTTGTTTTTTTTTTGGGCACAGTTGAAGACATTCAGAGACTTCTGACGAAAGAAATAATAAAATAAAATAATCATTCTATAGTTTTGCTGCTCTGGACTAATCAAATTGCGCCGAGCAATAGCTCGTTATTCTGACATTTCGTTTGTCCTCTTATTATTATTTTTTAAGTAAATATTAGAGTTTAAATTATGAACTATCTAATTATTAATTATTCATAAATAATTTTCGTCCGATTTTCAGATTTGCGACAGCTCTTGTTATTATATATGAAATCTAAATATCTTTTTTTTATTTTATTTTATTTTGATCTCCAAAAACCTCTTTGAGTTAATCAAGCTTATATGGAGATGGAGAATAGATCAAATCATCAAACCCTCCTTACTAAAAAATTATCTTTTTTTATATTATTTTCTCTTAAATCTTGAGTTAAAAGGTTGCTTATCTGTATTCCAACCGTGCAATATACATAGAAATGGAAAATTAATCCGTAGAAACACCACTTGCTTAATTTTGACAACTTTTGTCTTGGATTTTAGGCTCAAATTCAAATTTGGCTTATATTTCTCTTATTTATTTTTTAGACCATTTTCTTTTTTTAGGAGGCTATTATTGTTATGTGCTATGGTAAATTCATAGATTTATCTTCTTGTGTAAGCCTTGAACAAAAGAAAGTGAGATGAGAGAATAGAAAAGAGATAGTAAGTAAAATAGAGATAGAGTGATTGTTTATTATTAAAATATTTTTATAATCTCCTTAATTAATAGTAAATTCGTTGGTCGTTTGTCGTCCGGTGAATTAGGCTTGGACCGAATCACTTTATCTCTTGTGTCCCCTCTTATGTGCTATCTTGTATACTTGTTGGACTTGATATATCCCGTGATAATATTTCTTACTCTATTATGGTTGGTTAGTTGTATGTTTGGTCGGTTTTATTTCTAATTTCTTAGATTTCCTTGTGTGCGGGTTTTAGACTGTTTAGGATTGTTCTTATAGTTGATGTACTAATGGTTCGCACATGTTATACCAGTAGTTCACAATAGAGTTAGCAGGGTTTTACCAGTACCAAAGGTTGTACCAATCTTGGTTTACACTAACCCGGTTTCCCTAACAAATGGTATCAAAGCTCGAGTTCGGTGGTACAGTTGTTTGGTCCGGTGGTCTCTTTGAGATGGTTAGTACAGTGGAGTCTGTGTCCACTGACATACCGACTGTCACTCCTACTTGCGGAGTTGTAGGAGGTGATGGCATGACATTTTGCAGTGGAGCTATGACATATGAGATATGTCACATGACTATGAGTGTCATTGTATTGTTATATGGACAGAGAGTAGTTGAAAGGCGATAGGCTTGGTCGTTTGTATTCTAGTGGTTGCTTTGAGACATTGGAGGTAAGCATGGACATATGGTGGGTGATATTGCATGGGCATTGGATCTATGGCAACAAGTATGGACTCAAGTTTGATACGATGAGCCTCTGGACTAGGAGGTTTAGGGGATAAAATGAGATATCGATAAATAACTATTGAGCTTATGACGATTGACATAAAATGAATTGCTAATTTGAGCAAACGGTGGAGATTATTGGTTTTAGGTCCAAACTTAGCCTTGGTCCATATTCTTTCTTTGGCTCTTATTTATTCTTTTGACCCTTCCCTTCTTTTGGAAGTTGCTGAAAAAGTTAGGTGCTACAGTAAATTCATAAGTTCATCTTCTTGTGTAAGCCTTAAACAAAAGAGGGTGAGAGGAGAAAATAAAAAAAAAAAGAGTGAGGAAGATAAAGATATAATGATTGTTTATTATAGCAATTAAAATATTTTTGTAATCTCTTTAATTAATAATAAGTATGTTGGTTGTTTGTCTTATGGTGGAGTAAGTTTGGACCGAACCGCTTTATCTTTTGTGTTTTCTTTTGTATGTTTGTTGGATTTGATGTATCTCATAATAATATATCTTACTTTATTATGATTAGTTGGTTATATAATTGGTCAGTTTTGTTTTCAATTTCTCAGATCTCTCTTGTATGCGGGTTCGTGACTGTTTGAAGTTTTTCTTGTGGTTGTGCAGAGTTGTACCAGACCCAATTTGCACTAACTGGTTTCCCTAATATTTTGGATATACAATTTCTATACCATTGAACCTTTTCTTTTGGTTTCCTTTTGCCCTATTGGATCATGGATTGCACGATCTTCTCATGGTTTCACTAAATAAATATATATAAAAAAAATACAACAACCAATACTCGATAGTCTTTATTTCAACGACTTCTGTAAGGTATTAATTTCTCTGGATAAATGAAAAATGACAAAAACATGAAGCAACATTTCGGATAAAAAGATGGAACTGTTGAGCAAAATTAAAGAATCACACTTGTACAAAATTAATTCCAGGAAGACATAACAGCAGCAGGATATCTCAAACCAGAAACTCACACATAAATAAAGGAAAAGATAATACTGCACAGAACAACATATTCAACTCAGATAACCAAGAACAAGAGCACCTAATATTCTTAATCTTTCTTTTGGTTAAATGGGGCACAACATTTCTCGAGAATTCCAGCGAAAAATGCCGCAATATTGTTCCCTTCCATCTTCACAGTCTCGGCTGTGGAAGAAACTGTTTCCTCTGCTTTAACTATAATTCCCAAATTTTGAAATCATGTAAAAGAGAGATTCAGCAAGAACCACATTGACTGACGATTTCAATTGATAAATAAAAAGGTGTAACCTCCGTTCTTGTTTATCAAAGTAAATTAAAATTTTCTGACGTCAAAAGGAAAATAATTGATGATGAACGATTAAAAGAATATTGTTTTTATCATGTCATATTAAACTAGTAATTAAAAAATGTTCGTTTACACATATATTTATTTAAAAAACAACACTTTCTTTTCAGCATCTTTTCAATAGCACAACAATAATTGCCAATTCCTTTCAAAAAATATTTCCAAAACAACCTTATGCAAAGAGATATTGAGGGGAAACTAAAGTTCTGATTCACAATACTGCAAAATTAAGCTGAGAAGTAAAAGAAAAATTGTTTAGTAAAGGAAGAACTTCTGAGGAAAACTGACCTTCCACGTCCCTTGTGGTGTTGTCGACCAATTGAGGCGCTGTGTTGAAGATTTCTCTGATTTGTCCCGTGACATTTACGGCACTTGCTTCCGCTTCTATGATCCATTTTCAAATTTTAAGTGAGAAATGTACTCTTTTTTTTAATAATTGACCATAAGCAAAAGTGAAATAGTGATTATGTCAAGGCATGCATAAAATGGGTTCTGCAACAAATGGTATATGCTGGTACCTGTCATTATAGTTTCATTCTTTTCATCATAATCACCATTATAATGAGGATTCACATTTAGAAAATGAAACTAACCACTTTTAACATTCTGAAAAGTGTCGGTAACGGTGCCCTGGATGGATGTAACAGTGCCCTGGATGGCTGAGATCTGATTCTTGGCTTGACTAAGGAAGTTTGCCATTTTTCTCTTAGTTTTCCCTACGCTTCTCTCTTTTCTTCTTCTGCAGAAGGGAAAAAGGAAATGAAAGTTTTCATGGCATAAATTGGAAACAAAGTAAGAAACCTCTTTCTGCTAAATATTCGTGTGTGTGTGTTTACTGTTTAATGAACCTCTGATGGTGTTATTTGTCAAATTATTGGAAATCCTTCCAAGATCATTAAAAACTTCCTGAAATATGGTGCCAAAAAGAAAGAAGAATAACAAAAAGCTGGTATAAAGTATGGAATGAAAAGTATGGAATGAAGGATAAATCAAGATATAATAATTGAATAAAAGAGATATAGTTCAAAAGTGCTTATGCGCATTTTTTTTTTGTTAACATGAGAGAGTAAAGGGAGAAGAGGTATTACCTCCTTGTTCTAACGAGTTGATTGAGATGGGGAAATGGCACAGAAGAGTACCATGGTTTTTATAATAGCTGGGACACAGAGAGAATGGCTCAAACAGAGAAGACTTTTTTTTGTTGCTTAACGGATTTCTAGATGCTCTTTTTAGATTTTCTTAACTTAACGTTTCCAGCTTTTGATCCTTCTTAAATAAACAAATAAGTAAATTAATAATAAATAATCCTTAGTTCAACAAGGGGGGGGGGGGTCCTTGTCTCTCATTGCTGGCCGTGGGATCCACATTCAGCAGAGACAGCACTACTGTATTTAAATTTTCCAAAACAAGTTTGTTTATTTTTTACTTCTCCAAATAGATTGGTTCTTTCTCTTTTTTTTTATCCCTTATTACTAAGGATATTTTATGTACAAGTATGGTCTGATTTGGTGGAAAAATTGGAAATACTTTTTTTTTTTATCCTAACTGAATCACCTTATAAAATTTCAACATATTATTCTAGGGAAAAATTCGTTCCTTCTGCGCAGCTGGTAAAATAATTTAATTTATAAACTCCTACATTTATTATTTTTGCAAGTCAACACAACCCTTTTTCTGTTTTTTTTTTTTTTTTTTTGGGGGGGGGGGGGGGGGGCAGAATTGATGGCGTTATCGATAATTTCCGTTGTATTTTTTCTTTCCTCAGTTGTAATGCAGCACATGGAAATTCGTACAATTTTTTTAACTTAAAGGGGAAAAAGAAAATGTTTATTTTGATGCGCAGAACATATAGAATAATGCCTTGAGATGTTTAAAAGTCGTTAAAAAAATGAAGCTTGTATTGTAAACCTTCTTTTTTGAAAACTAGGGTTAAATATAATAATTGTAGATAAAACAATAATTATATATATATTTTCAGATTATAACTAAAAGGAGTGTAAAAAGCTTATAACACAGTTTCGCATATTAGGTGCTCCAGTATTTTTTTGTCAAAATTTTCTACATTAGTTTCCTGTACTTCATGCAGGCTATATTTTAAACAAGAGGGGAAAAAAATGTTCACTGTAGCCAAGTTGGCACATTTATAAGTGCAATGCGGAACTAACACCTCTGCCACTACATCTTGTCCCAGCTATTCTGTTTTGAATTATTTGATATTCAGAGTATCTACAGATATTTGTTTAATTTTTTTTTGTATGTATGTATGAAAAAGTACAATTTTCATGCCTGCATGATCCCCTGACATACTGCTAAATTATAATACAAAAATACTGGTGAAAAAATTTATGTGTTCAACCATGATAGTCCAAAATGCATAGTAACCTTATTTTCGTTATTGCAGAATGCAGATCTATGGTACTTTACAGGAATCTTAAGAAAACCATTTCGTATTAGTAAATATTTATTTACATCTCAGAAATTCTATAATCACGTACTGGAAATGATAGGTTCATGGCTGGGCAATCTTGTAATGATACAGAACAGACAGTACTAGATTATTCACTAATGGCAGGCTGTAAAATCTGACATCATTTTTTGAAGATCTGATACTGCATGTTTGTACCTGCTTTCCATGGCTAATGTGGATGATACCCTTTTCTGGAACAATTTCTGGATCAGAGCTGCAGTATGCCAGTACCACCAATTATTTTGTACAAGGTTTCCCTAAGGACATGTTTTTAGTTTAATTAGCCTGCAGTAATATATTTGACTTTTATTTCAGTGAAAAAGTACACTTCGAGTAGTCTTTAAAAAACATTAGTTTATCAGCATGAAGTAACACTATAAAACTTGTAATCATTTCATCTTAAACAGTATGAATGCCTTCACAAAGATCCTGAAGGCATGTTTTGTTTCATTTCTGTTGAAATTATTACGAAATGGGACTGGTAAAAATTCAAATTTTGAACAGCTATTTTGTAAACGAACCGTCACAATTTAGTTCAATCTATAAATAGGGAGTCGGAAAGAGGCATAATATTGCAAACTACACAAGTTCAATATCAACTGTCAAGCACAACACTCCAACAGGCCAATAGATAAGTCTAAAAATGATCAAGTACAGTATCTCAATCTTTCTTTTTGTTAAATGGTTGACAACATTTCTCAAAAAATTGAGCAAAATATGTCACAAGCTTGTTCTCTTCTTCCTTCTTATTTTCTCCTTCCTTCTTTGTATCAAGTGCTTGTACTGGAATTGAGGTCTCCACTGGAGAGGAAGTGTATCCATTGTCTTCTCCTATTATTGTTTTTCCCAACTAAGCTTAGTTAAATCATACTGAACTTTCAACAACTTATGATAGATTCAGCTAGGTCCATGATTGGCCATTGAGTTAGCTTCATGCATTAATAAACATAAAACAACTAACTTTTCTAAATTATTTTTAAAATAATATACTTCACGAATATCACATCAAATGTTGCTGGTACCATGTGGTATGCAAAGCAAAAAAAATAAATAAATTATATAGACCTTTCTTCACCAAACACATGCATAGCACATCAATTAAGATTTCATCAAACTAATCATTCAATTGATGATTCAATTAACAGTTAGTTAAACCCTTTAGGGAATTAATGTTATATCTACATAATTTTAAAACATTAGAAATTCAGTCAAATAACGACTTGAAATCATATATTGCCAAACAAAATGCAAAAGTGAAATTAAAATTTTGACAAAGGAATTTACCATTCTTTGGAAAAAGGTGATCTTTGATCTCTTCTTTGGCCTTGCCATATAACTGGGGTCCCTTGTGCAGTAGGTGTTTTATTCCACCCTTCAATTTCTCAGCCTTCTCTTCAGTTTCTATTAATTATTTTTTATACATTTTCAAAAAAAATTCCACAAAAAATTGAAATTATTCAGAAATTTTTATTCAATATAACACTCCTTTCCTATTTAAAGTTAGAAAGCTGGTGGCAGGTAGGTAGCAGCTAATTGTATGAGTAATGTAACAGACTTAACAACTCATACCAGTACCAGATCAACCAACCAACAGCTCATATGAAACAAAGATTTTGCAAAAGGAGATATGGATATGACCTTTTCTAACGGAATGGAGAGCATCATGGACAGTATCAGCGATTGCTACCACTTCCTCCTTGGCTCGATCAACAACACCTGGCGCTTTAATGTCATCGCTTTTCTCCATTTCTAGTTGTATGCGCTTTAGTCCTCCTTCCTTCCTCTACAAAGGCAAATTTTGTACTGATTATGTAAAATATTATACTATTGTATCGCATATATCTGACTAATGAGCTGAGAGTTGAGATCTGTTTTGCTGAGCAAAATTTCAAGATATTTTCAATGGGGCCTTCTCACATTATTGAGTTTTTCTCAAATCCAGAGAGCATCATTGTAGAGCAAACAAGCAAAAAAAAGTTCAAAGTTGAGTGGTAAAATCGAAATAAAAATATTACAGCCCAAAAAGATCCTGGTCGTACTAGAAAAGAAAGATAAGGGGATAAATGCTGATCTAGGTTTTCCCAGTGAGACTCGCAATCCGCTACCCGCGCGTAAAAGATAAAATCAACATTCAGTCAGATAGATCAGAAGATTTATGAGGGATTAGAGAAGAAAGAAATCACCTTTTTAGATTGAGTTTATTTTAGATGGGATGAATGTGGAAAAGAGGTGGTGTCAAGTTTTATATGCAGTGTTGTTGAGACTTGAGACCTGAGTGGGGAGAGTTCAACTGCAACCTTTTTCCTTAACGGGTTTTCGTTCTTAGATCCTATTATTAGGATCCGTTATTTGAGAATTTTCTCACCCACAAGGGCCAACCGGCCAAGGCCACAAACGTTACAAAATTTTGTTATTTAATATGTGTATTTTTTAAATTTAACTTATGAGAAATAGTAAGTTGAAGATTTAGAAAGACAATACTTGATCAAACAACTTATTTCTTTAATCAAACTAAGATTATGTTATTAATTAATCATGATCCCCATATCATTCTTCTCCTATATAAAATCTCATAAGACAAAAAAAATCAGCTTTTATACATACAAAATTTATAGATCATAATATCTTTCGTGTCCCATTGACACACACCTTTGTACTTATACATTATTAAGTTTATCTTAACATCACCTGTCAGACTAATCCAGATCGTACCACATTGCGTTTTTCTTCCGATAAAAGCAACTTTACCTATCTGCTTTCATTTCTTTTCGGAAACACGTTTCGGTTTTGTTAGAGGGTTAGATCTCAACGGAGACAGATTTAATATCACTTTTTAAACCCGAATCCGAAACCGAAACTTTTGTCGCCAGCGAGCGGGAACTGAATTTTGGGGACTCTGTTGTCGACAATTAATACAATTCACACGGTCTTTGTCGCTTGAGTTGGGCCCCACCCCACGTTCAGAACGGTACTACGATTTCTTAAAAAATATTAAGAAATCATATAAAAGTCATGGGGAGGAATTCCTTGACATTGGGTAATGAATCTTATGATAATTGATACCTCTCATGTCTCTCTCCTACTTGTTTTGGAAAGAGTTACCAATAATTCCACCATTCAATGAAGGGAACAATGAAATTGGGTGGAAGTTCCGATGTATCTAATTTTATACTCGAACTTATTACTTATAGCAATAAATTTAGTTCAAAAGACAGCATATCTGGCACTAAATTCATCACTGTAATAAAAATATAAAATGATCACAAAAGTTTCTACATCAATGTCGTCATATTGAAATAACATAAATTTTGTCATCATTGCATTAAATAATTATGAAGATTATATATTACAACAGTTCTTTCAGAAATTGTATGATTTTACAGATAGATATCGTGATAGAAATGAAAATTATGTAGTTAGCGCATCAGGGGTATTGATATTCCTAGTTGGATCAACATTGTTTTATTGAATCTATACCTAATTCATTTTGATCAGAGATGGGTCGAAAAATTTAGTCGTGGATTAAACCCATATAGTCATCCCGTAAGTTTGATTGGATCACATTTGAAATTATACCTCTATATTCAGTTCAATATTCTATATTTTAAATTTATAAGGTTTGTTTGGCAAATTGTAATGTTGGATAATGGGTTTGTGCCAGAAATGCTGATGGTGATTCATTTTCCTTTTTTCCCCAACTAATTATCATTTCTTTTCTTTTTTCAACTAACTTCTAACTGCACTAGCTGATTTCATGCCTAATTGACATTGGAATGCTGATGGTGATTTCCAAAAGTTGGAGTTTGATTAACTATTATTGTACATTTTGAAAAAAAAATAAAATACAAATGATACAAATCATATATATTTAAAATTATTAGAAATAAAGCATTACTATAAACATATTTTGATACATTACCATATCAAGATATCTTTATAAAAAATATTAAGAAATCATATAAGATTAAGATATCAAAATATTACAAAGCTCACAAAACTGAATCAGTTTATGCTACTGCATATTTAGTAGAACCAAATTTGAGAATAGAGAAAATAATTATTTGTTTGGATACAGTGATGGATGGGATGAATAAAATAATGATTCATTTTCTCTCTTTTTTTTGTCAACTAATTCTTTTTTTTTTCAACTAACTTCTATCTGCATTAGCTGATTTCATGCCAAATTGACATTGAAATGCTGATGGTGAATTCAAAAAAGTTGGAGTTTGATAAACTATTATTTTACATTTTGAAAAAAAAAAATAGAAGTGATTACTTACAAATCATATATATAAAAAATTATTAGAAATAAGTATTACGATAAACACATTTTGATACATTACCATATCAAGATATCTTTTCTAAAAAAGATAAATATTAAGATATAATTCATATCAGTGTAAGATATCAAAATATAAATATTATAAAGCTGATATAACTGATTCAATTTAAGCTACTGCATATTTAATATAACCAAATTTGATGCCCAACCTGCTGGTCATTTCAAAACATAATAAAGAAGAAATAGTGAAGACTCGTACCAGTATAGATTGGCACCCCATACCAGATGACATAATATACTGATAGCAACTTGTACCAGTGATGTAAAACAATTTGGGTTTACAACACAGACTCAACAGTCTCGAATAAAAATAAAAATAATTCTATAAACTCTTGTGCCAGCTGAGTTCAGTTGTGAGCCCATGATTTTGAAGAATTATAAAGTATGTGCGGCTAATACAAAGTCATGAGTCATTGTCTTCACCTAAAATATAAAAATAATCTTTATAATTAACAAAATTCTTCTAAATCTTGTGCCGGCTAATACAAAGCCGTGAGCCCTTAATTTTGAAGAGTTATAAGACTTGTGCCGGCTAATATAAAACCGTGAGCCCTTGCCATCAAGAGAAATCAATAACTAAAAGAGTTTAAATTTAAAAATTATGCTATTTTTTAGAAGTAAAAATATATTTTCAGTTTTTCTGAATTTTTTTGAAACTTTATTGTTAAACAGCCCCAAAAGTGTATTAAAATTATTTTAAATAAAAATATTTTCAACATTAAAATTGTTCATCATAACCTTATTGATAGAATCATGATCTGGTCCAAAGGTTTCTTAAGCAGATTTTTTAGAAATACCTAAAATACCCTCAGCTGTTCAATTCAGCCCATTTTCCGAAAATAATTTAAAAAAACTATACCGATCCATGAATATGACATATGTATATTATTTTATATTCCTAAAGTACATATCAAGATAAGCTTATACATAAATTTTTATACAAAAAAATATTATAAATATCTTTTAAACATGCGAATTAGTCCTGACAGCTCCCGATTTTCAGAACCGTCATTTGCTGGTATTTTGCTCAAAACAATACTTTAAAGTATTCAAAATAAAAAGTATCAAAAATAAAAATTATTTTCAACATCTCATTTGATATTTCTGTCAAATCAAATCAGTATGTTATTAATTCAGATCGCTCTAAAAATTCAAAAAAAACACCATTACCACTGAAGTCTTTATTAATTTTCAGATTGTCCTTTGCTAAATTCCTCCCGAAATAATATCTTAGAGGGTTCAAATTAAAAAGTATTCAAAATAAAAATTATTCATAACGTTGTTCTTGATATTTTTGTCAAATAAAATTAGTATATTACTAATATATTTGTTACACTTAATAATTTCTTTAATTTTATTATTTTGCAAAATATTATTGAATTTAACAAGTTTTTCTTGAAATTTGATTGCAGGATTTTAAGAAGCTTCAAGGGAATAAAGAAGAAATGATCAAGAACAATTCAGAGACATCTATGGAGATATAGGATCATATTCAATGTACAGGTATAATTCAAAATCCTATATTCTTCATAATTATGCAAGAAAGAGCTCTCTGTCGCAGAGAACCGTTATAACGATTCAATACACATCTCAAAAATATTTTAAGTTCTCTGTGAGCAAAAATGAGCAAAAATTAACAATGTATCATTACATAATGCTTCATCAAGCGTTATAACGACTCAATACACATACTAAAAAATATTCTAAGTTCTTTGTGAGCAAAAGTGAGCCTAAATTAACAGAGTGTATCGTTATGTAATGTTTGGTAAAGCGTTCAATGTTTCATGAAACGTATAACGATTCAGTGAATCGTTATAACGTTTCTGAAGATCAGTAGACCTGTCAGAAGGTTGGTCAAACAGTCAAAGTGTTGATAACATTTCTGTAAAGCGTTCAACGTTTCTCTATATCGTTATAACGATCCATCCTATTCATTTTTGAACTGTTATAACGTTATATACAATTCTAACAAGGGTATTTTTAAAAACTCAAGATTCTCAATACAGAAATATTATAACGATTGATGAAACGTTATAACGTTTCCCATTTTAAGAATACCAGTTCTCTATTAATGGTTTATAAAAAGTGATGTTCTTGGTGTAGACTTAATAATTGAAAATAATCAACATCTCTAGTAACCCAAAGCACTCAACTACAACCAAAAGAACCCATTTTCCTTCCTTCCAAATTACAAGAATAAGAGATCTTGAATTAGCTAAATCAAAAGCAATTCTTGTGCAATCTTCAGTTCAACACTTCTTTGAGTTGTCTCAAATCTTTTCTCAGCAATTGTATTGCAGTTTATCTGAGCCTTGAGTGCTCCTTTGTTGTTTTCTTTTACAGTTTGTAGTCTTCTTGCACTTGTATTGTGAAGAAGCTAAAGCTTCTTGTTTAAAACTAAATATTTAGTAATAAAGCGGCATCCCGTTAGTGGGGTGAGACCCGAAAACGTAGCCATTTTAAGCCGAACTCCGTTAACATTTTCAGTGTTCTTTATAATTTCTATACTCTGACCAAACTAGACTAAATTGTCATTTTTGATAAAAACCATCAACCATTCTTTAAAACATCAATATTTTTCTCAAAAAATCTAAAAAGATCGTTGTCTGATTATATTTTCTTTACCGTTAAAAATCAGAAAAATATTATTGTCCATTCTATAAAAAATATAAAAATATTTTATTCTAAGAAAAATATTAAAAAAATATTTATAAACTTAAATATAATTTTAAAATCATAAATATTTTGCTAATAAATATAAGTAAAAATATAAAAAAATTCTTTAAAAATAGATCCTAAAAAATTTCATAATAAATTATTTTTCTTAAAGAATAATCATTTCAAAAAAATATAATAATTATAATAAAAATCATAATAAAATAAAATAAATCTAAATCATTCATTTAAAATATATAATAAAAAGAAATAATATAAAAAAATAATAAGATAAAAAAATTCTTAAATTAAAATAGAAATAAATACAATTCTTATTTATTAAATTAAATAATTCCCCAAAAAAAAATATATATATATATAATGAATAAAAAAATAAAATAAAAAAATGAAATAAATTTAAATCTTATTCAAAATTATATAAATTTCAAATGAAAAATGAATTAAACAAATAAATACAATTTCAAAACTAAAACAACATTCACTTAAAATAAAAGATCAAAATAAAAAATAAAATAAAAAAATAACACTCAATCTTTGAAATTACATAAATTTAAATATTGATAAATAAAAAATTATAAGTAAAAGTAATAATAAAAAATAAAAGACTTTATTCTTCTTATCAAATAAAAAGAAATTTAATTTCAAAATTAAATCAATTTTAACCTAATATAAAAATCAAAACAAAAAGAAAAAGAAAAATAACCCTCAATCTACAAAATTAAATAAATTCAAATATCAATAAATTAGCCAATTAACAATTCGATATGACCATTGTACGACACAAAATTTGCACAAAATATAAATAAGATGCGTTAAAAACAGTTGTTTAAACAAGTTGTTTGAGTTTTTGAGAATTATTGGCCGCATAACTACATATAATTTCATGAAAATTAATATAATTACTCCTACTCATGTCTATTATATGACTGTCCAATTAAAAATTAGATATGATTATTCTATGACGCTAATTTTGCACAAAATATATGTAAGATGTATTAGAAACTGTTGTTTAAACATGTTGTTCAAGATTTTCAACATTTTTTGCATCAAAACTGCACATAATTTCGAGCGAATCAATATAATTACTCCTAACTATGTCTATTATAAGATAGTCACATTAACACTTCGATACGAATATCATGGGACACTAATTTTTCATAAGACTTATATAAGTAAGATACATTAGAAATTACTGTTTAAAGTAGTAGTTTAAGATTTGTAACATTCATTGCCACATAACGACACGTAAATTCGTGAAAATTAATATAATTACTACTAGTTATGTCTATTATAAGATTGTTCAATTAATACTTTGATATGAATATTTTAAGACACTATTTTTTCCCAAAACACAAGTAAGATGCATTAGAAACAACTATTCAAAAATGCTAATTTAGTATTTCAACATTTTTGGACACATAACTACACATAATTTAGTGAAAATTTATATAATCACTCCTAATTATGCCTATTAAAAGATTATCTAATTAACACTTCAATATGAACATTCTACAACACTAATTCTTCCCTAAAAAATAAGTAGGAGTCTTTAAAAGCAGCTGTTCAAACAAGTTGTTTGAGTTTTTTAAAAATTCTGGCCGCGTAATGACACATAATTTCTTATAAATTAATATAATTACTCCCAAGAATGCCTATTATAATATCTTGTAATTGAAAATTCGACATGAATATCCTACGACACTAATTTTGCACAAAGAATAAGTAAGATGCATTAAAAATAGCTGTTTAAATGAGTTATTTGAGTTTTTCAAAAAATTTGGTTGCATAAATACTCATAACTACACATAATTTCGTGAAAAATAATATAATTACTCCTAATTATACCTATTAAAAGATTAGCCAATTAACAATTCGATATGACCATTGTACGACACAAAATTTGCACAAAATATAAATAAGATGCGTTAAAAACAGTTGTTTAAACAAGTTGTTTGAGTTTTTGAGAATTATTGGCCGCATAACTACATATAATTTCATGAAAATTAATATAATTACTCCTACTCATGTCTATTATATGACTGTCCAATTAAAACTTAGATATGATTATTCTATGACGCTAATTTTGCACAAAATATATGTAAGATGCATTAGAAACTGTTGTTCAAACATGTTGTTCAAGATTTTCAACATTTTTTGCATCAAAACTACACATAATTTCGAGCGAATCAATATAATTACTCCTAACTATGTCTATTATAAGATAGTCACATTAACACTTCGATACGAATATCATGGGACACTAATTTTTCATAAGACTTATATAAAGTAAGATACATTAGAAATTACTGTTTAAAGTAGTTGTTTAAGATTTGTAACGTTCATTGCCACATAACGACACGTAAATTCGTGAAAATTAATATAATTACTACTAGTTATGTCTATTATAAGATTGTTCAATTAACACTTTGATATGAATATTTTAAGACACTATTTTTTCCCAAAACACAAGTAAGATGCATTAGAAACGACTATTTAAAAAAGCTAATTTAGTATTTCAACATTTTTGGCCACATAACTACACATAATTCAGTGAAAATTTATATAATCACTCCTAATTATGCATGTTAAAAGATTATCTAATTAACACTTCAATATGAACATTCTACAACACTAATTCTGCCCTAAAAATAAGTAGGAGTCTTTAAAAGCAAATGCTCAAACAAGTTGTTTGAGTTTTTTAAAAATTCGACCGCGTAATGACACATAATTTCTTATAAATTAATATAATTACTCCCAAGAACGCCTATTATAATATCTTGTAATTGAAAATTCGACATGAATATCCCACGACACTAATTTTGCACAAAGCATAAGTAAGATGCATTAAAAATAGCATTTAAATGAGTTATTTGCGTTTTTCAAAAAAATTGGTTGCATAAATACTCGCAATTTCTTATAAATTATGATAATTACTCCTTAATATGCCTAATCTAAGATTTTCCAATTAAAACTTCGATATGAACATTCTACGACACTAATTTTGCACAAAACATAAGTAAGATGCATTAAAAACTCTTTTTAAACAAGTTGTTTGACCTTTCCAATTTTTTTGTCACAGTAACTCGCACATAATTTCGTATAAATTAATATAATTACTCCTAATTATGTCTTTTATAAGATTTTTCAATCAACACTTCGATATGAATATTCTACGATCATAATGTTTCACAAAACATAAGTAAGATGCATTAGAAACTGCTATTTAAAAAAGTTATTTGAGTTTTCAACATTTTCCCCCTCATAACTAGACATAATTTCGTGATAATTAATATAACTACTCCTAATTAAGCCTATTATAAAGTCGTCTAATTAAAACTTCGATATGAATATTCTATAATGCTAATTTTGCACAAACCATAAGTAAGACGCGTTAAAAACTCATTGTCTAAACAAGTTGTTTGGCTTTATAAAAAATTTTGGCCGCACATCTACACATAATTTCGTGCAAATTAAAATAATTACTTCGACTTCGCCTATTATAAGATTATCCTTTTAAAACTTCGATATGAATATTCCATGACGCTAATTTTGTGCAAAACATAAGTAAGATGCATTAAAAACTCGCTATCTAAACAAGTTGTTTGAGTTTTTCATAATTTTTGGCCGCATAACTACATATAATTTCGTGCAAATTAATACAATTATTCCTAATTACTCCTATTATTAAATTATCTAATTAACACTTCGATATGAATATTCTATAACGCTAATTTTGTGCAAAACATAAGTAAGATGCATTAAAAACTCGCTATCTAAACAAGTTGTTTGAGTTTTTCATAATTTTTGGCCGCATAACTACATATAATTTCGTGCAAATTAATACAATTACTCCTAATTACTCCTATTATTAAATTATCTAATTAACACTTCGATATGAATATTCTATAACGCTAATATTGCACAAAACATAAATAAGATTCGTTAAAAACTCATTGTCTAAATAAGTTGTTTGGCTTTATGAAAAGTTCGCCGCACGACCACACATAATTTCGTGCAAATTAAAATATTTACTCCCGACTACGCCTATTATAAGATTATCCTTTTAAAAATTCGTTATCAATATTCCATTATGCTAATTTTACATAAAACATAAGTAAGATGCATTAAAAACCGCTGTCTAATCAAGTTGTTTGAGTTTTTCATAATTTTTGGCCGCACAACCGCATATAATTTCGTGCAAATTAATACAATTACTCCTAATTGCGCCTATTATAAAATTATCCAATTAACACTTCGATATGAATATTCTATAACGCTAATATTGCACAAAATATAAGTAAGATGCGTTGAAAACTCATTGCTTAAACAAAGTTGTTTGGCTCTATGAAGTTTTTTGGCCACATAACTATACATAATTTCATGCAAATTAAAATAATAACTCATGATTATGCCTATTATAAGATTGTTCAGTTAATACTTCACCATGAATATTTTAGGGCACTAGTTTTCCTCAAAATACTAGTAAGAAGCATTAGAGGTCGCTATTTAAAAAAAGTTGAGTTTTTCAACATTTTTGGCCTCATAACCACATATAATCTCGTAAAAATTAATATAATTACTCCTAATTATGCCTATTCAAATATTATCCAATGAATACTTCGATATGATTATTCTACGACACTAATTTTGCAAAAGACATAAGTTGGATGCATTAAAAATGGCTGTTTAAAAAAGTTGTTTGTGGCCGGAAAAGTACACATAATTTCATGCAAATTAATATAATTACTCCTAATTATTCCTATTATAAGATTGTCCAATTAAAACTCCGATATGAATATCCAACGACACTAATTTTTCATAAAACATAAGTAAGATATAGTAGCAACTCGCTGTTTAGGATTTTATACATTTTTTGACTCATAACTACACATAATTTCGTGAAAAATAATATAATTACTCCTAATTATACCTATTAAAAGATTAGCCAATTAACAATTCGATATGACCATTGTACGACACAAAATTTGCACAAAATATAAATAAGATGCGTTAAAAACAGTTGTTTAAACAAGTTGTTTGAGTTTTTGAGAATTATTGGCCGCATAACTACATATAATTTCATGAAAATTAATATAATTACTCCTACTCATGTCTATTATATGACTGTCCAATTAAAACTTAGATATGATTATTCTATGACGCTAATTTTGCACAAAATATATGTAAGATGCATTAGAAACTGTTGTTCAAACATGTTGTTCAAGATTTTCAACATTTTTTGCATCAAAACTACACATAATTTCGAGCGAATCAATATAATTACTCCTAACTATGTCTATTATAAGATAGTCACATTAACACTTCGATACGAATATCATGGGACACTAATTTTTCATAAGACTTATATAAAGTAAGATACATTAGAAATTACCGTTTAAAGTAGTTGTTTAAGATTTGTAACGTTCATTGCCACATAACGACACGTAAATTCGTGAAAATTAATATAATTACTACTAGTTATGTCTATTATAAGATTGTTCAATTAACACTTTGATATGAATATTTTAAGACACTATTTTTTCCCAAAACACAAGTAAGATGCATTAGAAACAAATATTTAAAAAAGCTAATTTAGTATTTCAACATTTTTGGCCACATAACTACACATAATTCAGTGAAAATTTATATAATCACTCCTAATTATGCATGTTAAAAGATTATCTAATTAACACTTCAATATGAACATTCTACAACACTAATTCTGCCCTAAAAATAAGTAGGAGTCTTTAAAAGCAAATTGCTCAAACAAGTTGTTTGAGTTTTTTAAAAATTCTGCCGCGTAATGACACATAATTTCTTATAAATTAATATAATTACTCCCAAGAACGCCTATTATAATATCTTGTAATTGAAAATTCGACATGAATATCCCACGACACTAATTTTGCACAAAGCATAAGTAAGATGCATTAAAAATAGTCGTTTAAATGAGTTATTTGCGTTTTTCAAAAAAATTGGTTGCATAAATACTCGCAATTTCTTATAAATTATGATAATTACTCCTTAATATGCCTAATCTAAGATTTTCCAATTAAAACTTCGATATGAACATTCTACGACACTAATTTTGCACAAAACATAAGTAAGATGCATTAAAAACTCACTGTTGTTTAAACAAGTTGTTTGACCTTTCCAATTTTTTTGGCACAGAATCGCACATAATTTCGTATAAATTAATATAATTACTCCTAATTATGTCTTTTATAAGATTTTTCAATCAACACTTCGATATGAATATTCTACGATCATAATGTTTCACAAAACATAAGTAAGATGCATTAGAAACTGCTATTTAAAAAAGTTATTTGAGTTTTCAACATTTTCCCCCTCATAACTAGACATAATTTCGTGATAATTAATATAACTACTCCTAATTAAGCCTATTATAAAGTCGTCTAATTAAAACTTCGATATGAATATTCTATAATGCTAATTTTGCACAAACCATAAGTAAGACGCGTTAAAAACTCATTGTCTAAACAAGTTGTTTGGCTTTATAAAAAATTTTGGCCGCACATCTACACATAATTTCGTGCAAATTAAAATAATTACTTCGACTTCGCCTATTATAAGATTATCCTTTTAAAACTTCGATATGAATATTCCATGACGCTAATTTTGTGCAAAACATAAGTAAGATGCATTAAAAACTGCTATCTAACAAGTTGTTTGAGTTTTTCATAATTTTTGGCCGCATAACTACATATAATTTCGTGCAATTAATACAATTATTCCTAATTACTCCTATTATTAAATTATCTAATTAACACTTCGATATGAATATTCTATAACGCTAATTTTGTGCAAAACATAAGTAAGATGCATTAAAAACTGCTATCTAAACAAGTTGTTTGAGTTTTTCATAATTTTTGGCCGCATAACTACATATAATTTCGTGCAAATTAATACAATTACTCCTAATTACTCCTATTATTAAATTATCTAATTAACACTTCGATATGAATATTCTATAACGCTAATATTGCACAAAACATAAATAAGATTCGTTAAAAACTCATTGTCTAAATAAGTTGTTTGGCTTTATGAAAAGTTCGCCGCACGACCACACATAATTTCGTGCAAATTAAAATATTTACTCCCGACTACGCCTATTATAAGATTATCCTTTTAAAAATTCGTTATCAATATTCCATTATGCTAATTTTACATAAAACATAAGTAAGATGCATTAAAAACCGCTGTCTAATCAAGTTGTTGTGAGTTTTTCATAATTTTTGGCCGCACAACCGCATATAATTTCGTGCAAATTAATACAATTACTCCTAATTGCGCCTATTATAAAATTATCCAATTAACACTTCGATATGAATATTCTATAACGCTAATATTGCACAAAATATAAGTAAGATGCGTTGAAAACTGCTTGTTTAAACAAAGTTGTTTGGCTCTATGAAGTTTTTTGGCCACATAACTATACATAATTTCATGCAAATTAAAATAATAACTCATGATTATGCCTATTATAAGATTGTTCAGTTAATACTTCACCATGAATATTTTAGGGCACTAGTTTTCCTCAAAATACTAGTAAGAAGCATTAGAGGCTGCTATTTAAAAAAAGTTGAGTTTTTCAACATTTTTGGCCTCATAACCACATATAATCTCGTAAAAATTAATATAATTACTCCTAATTATGCCTATTCAAATATTATCCAATGAATACTTCGATATGATTATTCTACGACACTAATTTTGCAAAAGACATAAGTTGGATGCATTAAAAATGGTCGTTTTTAAAAAAGTTGTTTGTGGCCGGAAAAGTACACATAATTTCATGCAAATTAATATAATTACTCCTAATTATTCCTATTATAAGATTGTCCAATTAAAACTCCGATATGAATATCCAACGACACTAATTTTTCATAAAACATAAGTAAGATATAGTAGCAACTGCTGTTTAGGATTTTATACATTTTTTGACTCATAACTACACATAATTTCGTGAAAAATAATATAATTACTCCTAATTATACCTATTAAAAGATTAGCCAATTAACAATTCGATATGACCATTGTACGACACAAAATTTGCACAAAATATAAATAAGATGCGTTAAAAACAGTTGTTTAAACAAGTTGTTTGAGTTTTTGAGAATTATTGGCCGCATAACTACATATAATTTCATGAAAATTAATATAATTACTCCTACTCATGTCTATTATATGACTGTCCAATTAAAACTTAGATATGATTATTCTATGACGCTAATTTTGCACAAAATATATGTAAGATGCATTAGAAACTGTTGTTCAAACATGTTGTTCAAGATTTTCAACATTTTTTGCATCAAAACTACACATAATTTCGAGCGAATCAATATAATTACTCCTAACTATGTCTATTATAAGATAGTCACATTAACACTTCGATACGAATATCATGGGACACTAATTTTTCATAAGACTTATATAAAGTAAGATACATTAGAAATTACTGTTTAAAGTAGTTGTTTAAGATTTGTAACGTTCATTGCCACATAACGACACGTAAATTCGTGAAAATTAATATAATTACTACTAGTTATGTCTATTATAAGATTGTTCAATTAACACTTTGATATGAATATTTTAAGACACTATTTTTTCCCAAAACACAAGTAAGATGCATTAGAAACAGCTATTTAAAAAAGCTAATTTAGTATTTCAACATTTTTGGCCACATAACTACACATAATTCAGTGAAAATTTATATAATCACTCCTAATTATGCATGTTAAAAGATTATCTAATTAACACTTCAATATGAACATTCTACAACACTAATTCTGCCCTAAAAATAAGTAGGAGTCTTTAAAAGCAAATGTTCAAACAAGTTGTTTGAGTTTTTTAAAATTCTGGCCGCGTAATGACACATAATTTCTTATAAATTAATATAATTACTCCCAAGAACGCCTATTATAATATCTTGTAATTGAAAATTCGACATGAATATCCCACGACACTAATTTTGCACAAAGCATAAGTAAGATGCATTAAAAATAGCTGTTTAAATGAGTTATTTGCGTTTTTCAAAAAAATTGGTTGCATAAATACTCGCAATTTCTTATAAATTATGATAATTACTCCTTAATATGCCTAATCTAAGATTTTCCAATTAAAACTTCGATATGAACATTCTACGACACTAATTTTGCACAAAACATAAGTAAGATGCATTAAAAACTGCTGTTTAAACAAGTTGTTTGACCTTTCCAATTTTTTTGGCCGCGTAATCGCACATAATTTCGTATAAATTAATATAATTACTCCTAATTATGTCTTTTATAAGATTTTTCAATCAACACTTCGATATGAATATTCTACGATCATAATGTTTCACAAAACATAAGTAAGATGCATTAGAAACTGCTATTTAAAAAAGTTATTTGAGTTTTCAACATTTTCCCCCTCATAACTAGACATAATTTCGTGATAATTAATATAACTACTCCTAATTAAGCCTATTATAAAGTCGTCTAATTAAAACTTCGATATGAATATTCTATAATGCTAATTTTGCACAAACCATAAGTAAGACGCGTTAAAAACTGCTGTCTAAACAAGTTGTTTGGCTTTATAAAAAATTTTGGCCGCACATCTACACATAATTTCGTGCAAATTAAAATAATTACTTCTGACTTCGCCTATTATAAGATTATCCTTTTAAAACTTCGATATGAATATTCCATGACGCTAATTTTGTGCAAAACATAAGTAAGATGCATTAAAAACTGCTATCTGAACAAGTTGTTTGAGTTTTTCATAATTTTTGGCCGCATAACTACATATAATTTCGTGCAAATTAATACAATTATTCCTAATTACTCCTATTATTAAATTATCTAATTAACACTTCGATATGAATATTCTATAACGCTAATTTTGTGCAAAACATAAGTAAGATGCATTAAAAACTGCTATCTAAACAAGTTGTTTGAGTTTTTCATAATTTTTGGCCGCATAACTACATATAATTTCGTGCAAATTAATACAATTACTCCTAATTACTCCTATTATTAAATTATCTAATTAACACTTCGATATGAATATTCTATAACGCTAATATTGCACAAAACATAAATAAGATTCGTTAAAAACTGCTTGTCTAAATAAGTTGTTTGGCTTTATGAAAAGTTCGCCGCACGACCACACATAATTTCGTGCAAATTAAAATATTTACTCCTGACTACGCCTATTATAAGATTATCCTTTTAAAAATTCGTTATCAATATTCCATTATGCTAATTTTACATAAAACATAAGTAAGATGCATTAAAAACCGCTGTCTAATCAAGTTGTTTGAGTTTTTCATAATTTTTGGCCGCACAACTGCATATAATTTCGTGCAAATTAATACAATTACTCCTAATTGCGCCTATTATAAAATTATCCAATTAACACTTCGATATGAATATTCTATAACGCTAATATTGCACAAAATATAAGTAAGATGCGTTGAAAACTGCTTTTTAAACAGGTTGTTTGGCTCTATGAAGTTTTTTGGCCACATAACTATACATAATTTCATGCAAATTAAAATAATAACTCATGATTATGCCTATTATAAGATTGTTCAGTTAATACTTCACCATGAATATTTTAGGGCACTAGTTTTCCTCAAAATACTAGTAAGAAGCATTAGAGGCTGCTATTTAAAAAAAGTTGAGTTTTTCAACATTTTTGGCCTCATAACCACATATAATCTCGTAAAAATTAATATAATTACTCCTAATTATGCCTATTCAAATATTATCCAATGAATACTTCGATATGATTATTCTACGACACTAATTTTGCAAAAGACATAAGTTGGATGCATTAAAAATGGCTGTTTAAAAAAGTTGTTTGTGGCCGGAAAAGTACACATAATTTCATGCAAATTAATATAATTACTCCTAATTATTCCTATTATAAGATTGTCCAATTAAAACTCCGATATGAATATCCAACGACACTAATTTTTCATAAAACATAAGTAAGATATAGTAGCAACTGCTGTTTAGGATTTTATACATTTTTTGACTCATAACTACACATAATTTCGTGAAAAATAATATAATTACTCCTAATTATACCTATTAAAAGATTAGCCAATTAACAATTCGATATGACCATTGTACGACACAAAATTTGCACAAAATATAAATAAGATGCGTTAAAAACAGTTGTTTAAACAAGTTGTTTGAGTTTTTGAGAATTATTGGCCGCATAACTACATATAATTTCATGAAAATTAATATAATTACTCCTACTCATGTCTATTATATGACTGTCCAATTAAAACTTAGATATGATTATTCTATGACGCTAATTTTGCACAAAATATATGTAAGATGCATTAGAAACTGTTGTTCAAACATGTTGTTCAAGATTTTCAACATTTTTTGCATCAAAACTACACATAATTTCGAGCGAATCAATATAATTACTCCTAACTATGTCTATTATAAGATAGTCACATTAACACTTCGATACGAATATCATGGGACACTAATTTTTCATAAGACTTATATAAAGTAAGATACATTAGAAATTACTGTTTAAAGTAGTTGTTTAAGATTTGTAACGTTCATTGCCACATAACGACACGTAAATTCGTGAAAATTAATATAATTACTACTAGTTATGTCTATTATAAGATTGTTCAATTAACACTTTGATATGAATATTTTAAGACACTATTTTTTCCCAAAACACAAGTAAGATGCATTAGAAACAGCTATTTAAAAAAGCTAATTTAGTATTTCAACATTTTTGGCCACATAACTACACATAATTCAGTGAAAATTTATATAATCACTCCTAATTATGCATGTTAAAAGATTATCTAATTAACACTTCAATATGAACATTCTACAACACTAATTCTGCCCTAAAAATAAGTAGGAGTCTTTAAAAGCAATTGCTCAAACAAGTTGTTTGAGTTTTTAAAAAATTCTGGCCGCGTAATGACACATAATTTCTTATAAATTAATATAATTACTCCCAAGAACGCCTATTATAATATCTTGTAATTGAAAATTCGACATGAATATCCCACGACACTAATTTTGCACAAAGCATAAGTAAGATGCATTAAAAATAGTCCGTTTAAATGAGTTATTTGCGTTTTTCAAAAAAATTGGTTGCATAAATACTCGCAATTTCTTATAAATTATGATAATTACTCCTTAATATGCCTAATCTAATATTTTCCAATTAAAACTTCGATATGAACATTCTACGACACTAATTTTGCACAAAACATAAGTAAGATGCATTAAAAACTGCTGTTTAAACAAGTTGTTTGACCTTTCCAATTTTTTTGGCACAGCGTAATCGCACATAATTTCGTATAAATTAATATAATTACTCCTAATTATGTCTTTTATAAGATTTTTCAATCAACACTTCGATATGAATATTCTACGATCATAATGTTTCACAAAACATAAGTAAGATGCATTAGAAACTGCTATTTAAAAAAGTTATTTGAGTTTTCAACATTTTCCCCCTCATAACTAGACATAATTTCGTGATAATTAATATAACTACTCCTAATTAAGCCTATTATAAAGTCGTCTAATTAACACTTCGATATGAATATTCTATAACGCTAATATTGCACAAAACATAAATAAGATTCGTTAAAAACTGCTGTCTAAATAAGTTGTTTGGCTTTATGAAAAGTTCTGGCCGCACGACCACACATAATTTCGTGCAAATTAAAATATTTACTCCTGACTACGCCTATTATAAGATTATCCTTTTAAAAATTCGTTATCAATATTCCATTATGCTAATTTTACATAAAACATAAGTAAGATGCATTAAAAACCGCTGTCTAATCAAGTTGTTTGAGTTTTTCATAATTTTTGGCCGCACAACTGCATATAATTTCGTGCAAATTAATACAATTACTCCTAATTGCGCCTATTATAAAATTATCCAATTAACACTTCGATATGAATATTCTATAACGCTAATATTGCACAAAATATAAGTAAGATGCGTTGAAAACTCATTGTTTAAACAGGTTGTTTGGCTCTATGAAGTTTTTTGGCCACATAACTATACATAATTTCATGCAAATTAAAATAATAACTCATGATTATGCCTATTATAAGATTGTTCAGTTAATACTTCACCATGAATATTTTAGGGCACTAGTTTTCCTCAAAATACTAGTAAGAAGCATTAGAGGCTGCTATTTAAAAAAAGTTGAGTTTTTCAACATTTTTGGCCTCATAACCACATATAATCTCGTAAAAATTAATATAATTACTCCTAATTATGCCTATTCAAATATTATCCAATGAATACTTCGATATGATTATTCTACGACACTAATTTTGCAAAAGACATAAGTTGGATGCATTAAAAATGGCTGTTTAAAAAAGTTGTTTGTGGCGGAAAAGTACACATAATTTCATGCAAATTAATATAATTACTCCTAATTATTCCTATTATAAGATTGTCCAATTAAAACTCCGATATGAATATCCAACGACACTAATTTTTCATAAAACATAAGTAAGATATAGTAGCAACTGCTTGTTTAGGATTTTATACATTTTTTGACTCATAACTACACATAATTTCGTGAAAAATAATATAATTACTCCTAATTATACCTATTAAAAGATTAGCCAATTAACAATTCGATATGACCATTGTACGACACAAAATTTGCACAAAATATAAATAAGATGCGTTAAAAACAGTTGTTTAAACAAGTTGTTTGAGTTTTTGAGAATTATTGGCCGCATAACTACATATAATTTCATGAAAATTAATATAATTACTCCTACTCATGTCTATTATATGACTGTCCAATTAAAACTTAGATATGATTATTCTATGACGCTAATTTTGCACAAAATATATGTAAGATGCATTAGAAACTGTTGTTCAAACATGTTGTTCAAGATTTTCAACATTTTTTGCATCAAAACTACACATAATTTCGAGCGAATCAATATAATTACTCCTAACTATGTCTATTATAAGATAGTCACATTAACACTTCGATACGAATATCATGGGACACTAATTTTTCATAAGACTTATATAAAGTAAGATACATTAGAAATTACTTGTTTAAAGTAGTTGTTTAAGATTTGTAACGTTCATTGCCACATAACGACACGTAAATTCGTGAAAATTAATATAATTACTACTAGTTATGTCTATTATAAGATTGTTCAATTAACACTTTGATATGAATATTTTAAGACACTATTTTTTCCCAAAACACAAGTAAGATGCATTAGAAACAAATATTTAAAAAAGCTAATTTAGTATTTCAACATTTTTGGCCACATAACTACACATAATTCAGTGAAAATTTATATAATCACTCCTAATTATGCATGTTAAAAGATTATCTAATTAACACTTCAATATGAACATTCTACAACACTAATTCTGCCCTAAAAATAAGTAGGAGTCTTTAAAAGCAAATGTTCAAACAAGTTGTTTGAGTTTTTTAAAAATTCTGGCCGCGTAATGACACATAATTTCTTATAAATTAATATAATTACTCCCAAGAACGCCTATTATAATATCTTGTAATTGAAAATTCGACATGAATATCCCACGACACTAATTTTGCACAAAGCATAAGTAAGATGCATTAAAAATAGCTGTTTAAATGAGTTATTTGCGTTTTTCAAAAAAATTGGTTGCATAAATACTCGCAATTTCTTATAAATTATGATAATTACTCCTTAATATGCCTAATCTAAGATTTTCCAATTAAAACTTCGATATGAACATTCTACGACACTAATTTTGCACAAAACATAAGTAAGATGCATTAAAAACTCTTTGTTTAAACAAGTTGTTTGACCTTTCCAATTTTTTTGGCCGCGTAACTGCACATAATTTCGTATAAATTAATATAATTACTCCTAATTATGTCTTTTATAAGATTTTTCAATCAACACTTCGATATGAATATTCTACGATCATAATGTTTCACAAAACATAAGTAAGATGCATTAGAAACTGCTATTTAAAAAAGTTATTTGAGTTTTCAACATTTTCCCCCTCATAACTAGACATAATTTCGTGATAATTAATATAACTACTCCTAATTAAGCCTATTATAAAGTCGTCTAATTAAAACTTCGATATGAATATTCTATAATGCTAATTTTGCACAAACCATAAGTAAGACGCGTTAAAAACTCGCTTTGTCTAAACAAGTTGTTTGGCTTTATAAAAAATTTTGGCCGCACATCTACACATAATTTCGTGCAAATTAAAATAATTACTTCGACTTCGCCTATTATAAGATTATCCTTTTAAAACTTCGATATGAATATTCCATGACGCTAATTTTGTGCAAAACATAAGTAAGATGCATTAAAAACTGCTATCTAAACAAGTTGTTTGAGTTTTTCATAATTTTTGGCCGCATAACTACATATAATTTCGTGCAAATTAATACAATTATTCCTAATTACTCCTATTATTAAATTATCTAATTAACACTTCGATATGAATATTCTATAACGCTAATTTTGTGCAAAACATAAGTAAGATGCATTAAAAACTGCTATCTAAACAAGTTGTTTGAGTTTTTCATAATTTTTGGCCGCATAACTACATATAATTTCGTGCAAATTAATACAATTACTCCTAATTACTCCTATTATTAAATTATCTAATTAACACTTCGATATGAATATTCTATAACGCTAATATTGCACAAAACATAAATAAGATTCGTTAAAAACTGCTGTCTAAATAAGTTGTTTGGCTTTATGAAAAGTTCGCCGCACGACCACACATAATTTCGTGCAAATTAAAATATTTACTCCCGACTACGCCTATTATAAGATTATCCTTTTAAAAATTCGTTATCAATATTCCATTATGCTAATTTTACATAAAACATAAGTAAGATGCATTAAAAACCGCTGTCTAATCAAGTTGTTTGAGTTTTTCATAATTTTTGGCCGCACAACCGCATATAATTTCGTGCAAATTAATACAATTACTCCTAATTGCGCCTATTATAAAATTATCCAATTAACACTTCGATATGAATATTCTATAACGCTAATATTGCACAAAATATAAGTAAGATGCGTTGAAAACTCATTGTTTAAACAGGTTGTTTGGCTCTATGAAGTTTTTTGGCCACATAACTATACATAATTTCATGCAAATTAAAATAATAACTCATGATTATGCCTATTATAAGATTGTTCAGTTAATACTTCACCATGAATATTTTAGGGCACTAGTTTTCCTCAAAATACTAGTAAGAAGCATTAGAGGTGCTATTTAAAAAAAGTTGAGTTTTTCAACATTTTTGGCCTCATAACCACATATAATCTCGTAAAAATTAATATAATTACTCCTAATTATGCCTATTCAAATATTATCCAATGAATACTTCGATATGATTATTCTACGACACTAATTTTGCAAAAGACATAAGTTGGATGCATTAAAAATGGCTGTTTAAAAAAGTTGTTTGTGGCCGGAAAAGTACACATAATTTCATGCAAATTAATATAATTACTCCTAATTATTCCTATTATAAGATTGTCCAATTAAAACTCCGATATGAATATCCAACGACACTAATTTTTCATAAAACATAAGTAAGATATAGTAGCAACTGCTTTTTAGGATTTTATACATTTTTTGACTCATAACTACACATAATTTCGTGAAAAATAATATAATTACTCCTAATTATACCTATTAAAAGATTTAGCCAATTAACAATTCGATATGACCATTGTACGACACAAAATTTGCACAAAATATAAATAAGATGCGTTAAAAACAGTTGTTTAAACAAGTTGTTTGAGTTTTTGAGAATTATTGGCCGCATAACTACATATAATTTCATGAAAATTAATATAATTACTCCTACTCATGTCTATTATATGACTGTCCAATTAAAACTTAGATATGATTATTCTATGACGCTAATTTTGCACAAAATATATGTAAGATGCATTAGAAACTGTTGTTCAAACATGTTGTTCAAGATTTTCAACATTTTTTGCATCAAAACTACACATAATTTCGAGCGAATCAATATAATTACTCCTAACTATGTCTATTATAAGATAGTCACATTAACACTTCGATACGAATATCATGGGACACTAATTTTTCATAAGACTTATATAAAGTAAGATACATTAGAAATTACTGTTTAAAGTAGTTGTTTAAGATTTGTAACGTTCATTGCCACATAACGACACGTAAATTCGTGAAAATTAATATAATTACTACTAGTTATGTCTATTATAAGATTGTTCAATTAACACTTTGATATGAATATTTTAAGACACTATTTTTTCCCAAAACACAAGTAAGATGCATTAGAAACAGCTATTTAAAAAAGCTAATTTAGTATTTCAACATTTTTGGCCACATAACTACACATAATTCAGTGAAAATTTATATAATCACTCCTAATTATGCATGTTAAAAGATTATCTAATTAACACTTCAATATGAACATTCTACAACACTAATTCTGCCCTAAAAATAAGTAGGAGTCTTTAAAAGCAAATGTTCAAACAAGTTGTTTGAGTTTTTTAAAAATTCTGGCCGCGTAATGACACATAATTTCTTATAAATTAATATAATTACTCCCAAGAACGCCTATTATAATATCTTGTAATTGAAAATTCGACATGAATATCCCACGACACTAATTTTGCACAAAGCATAAGTAAGATGCATTAAAAATAGCTTTTAAATGAGTTATTTGCGTTTTTCAAAAAAATTGGTTGCATAAATACTCGCAATTTCTTATAAATTATGATAATTACTCCTTAATATGCCTAATCTAAGATTTTCCAATTAAAACTTCGATATGAACATTCTACGACACTAATTTTGCACAAAACATAAGTAAGATGCATTAAAAACTGCTGTTTAAACAAGTTGTTTGACCTTTCCAATTTTTTTGGCCGCGTAACTGCACATAATTTCGTATAAATTAATATAATTACTCCTAATTATGTCTTTTATAAGATTTTTCAATCAACACTTCGATATGAATATTCTACGATCATAATGTTTCACAAAACATAAGTAAGATGCATTAGAAACTGCTATTTAAAAAAGTTATTTGAGTTTTCAACATTTTCCCCCTCATAACTAGACATAATTTCGTGATAATTAATATAACTACTCCTAATTAAGCCTATTATAAAGTCGTCTAATTAAAACTTCGATATGAATATTCTATAATGCTAATTTTGCACAAACCATAAGTAAGACGCGTTAAAAACTGCTGTCTAAACAAGTTGTTTGGCTTTATAAAAAATTTTGGCCGCACATCTACACATAATTTCGTGCAAATTAAAATAATTACTTCGACTTCGCCTATTATAAGATTATCCTTTTAAAACTTCGATATGAATATTCCATGACGCTAATTTTGTGCAAAACATAAGTAAGATGCATTAAAAACTGCTATCTAAACAAGTTGTTTGAGTTTTTCATAATTTTTGGCCGCATAACTACATATAATTTCGTGCAAATTAATACAATTATTCCTAATTACTCCTATTATTAAATTATCTAATTAACACTTCGATATGAATATTCTATAACGCTAATTTTGTGCAAAACATAAGTAAGATGCATTAAAAACTGCTATCTAAACAAGTTGTTTGAGTTTTTCATAATTTTTGGCCGCATAACTACATATAATTTCGTGCAAATTAATACAATTACTCCTAATTACTCCTATTATTAAATTATCTAATTAACACTTCGATATGAATATTCTATAACGCTAATATTGCACAAAACATAAATAAGATTCGTTAAAAACTATTGTCTAAATAAGTTGTTTGGCTTTATGAAAAGTTCGGCCGCACGACCACACATAATTTCGTGCAAATTAAAATATTTACTCCCGACTACGCCTATTATAAGATTATCCTTTTAAAAATTCGTTATCAATATTCCATTATGCTAATTTTACATAAAACATAAGTAAGATGCATTAAAAACCGCTTTGTCTAATCAAGTTGTTTGAGTTTTTCATAATTTTTGGCCGCACAACTGCATATAATTTCGTGCAAATTAATACAATTACTCCTAATTGCGCCTATTATAAAATTATCCAATTAACACTTCGATATGAATATTCTATAACGCTAATATTGCACAAAATATAAGTAAGATGCGTTGAAAACTGCTTTGTTTAAACAGGTTGTTTGGCTCTATGAAGTTTTTTGGCCACATAACTATACATAATTTCATGCAAATTAAAATAATAACTCATGATTATGCCTATTATAAGATTGTTCAGTTAATACTTCACCATGAATATTTTAGGGCACTAGTTTTCCTCAAAATACTAGTAAGAAGCATTAGAGGCTGCTATTTAAAAAAAGTTGAGTTTTTCAACATTTTTGGCCTCATAACCACATATAATCTCGTAAAAATTAATATAATTACTCCTAATTATGCCTATTCAAATATTATCCAATGAATACTTCGATATGATTATTCTACGACACTAATTTTGCAAAAGACATAAGTTGGATGCATTAAAAATGGCTGTTTAAAAAAGTTGTTTGTGGCCGGAAAAGTACACATAATTTCATGCAAATTAATATAATTACTCCTAATTATTCCTATTATAAGATTGTCCAATTAAAACTCCGATATGAATATCCAACGACACTAATTTTTCATAAAACATAAGTAAGATATAGTAGCAACTGCTGTTTTTAGATTTTATACATTTTTTGACTCATAACTACACATAATTTCGTGAAAAATAATATAATTACTCCTAATTATACCTATTAAAAGATTAGCCAATTAACAATTCGATATGACCATTGTACGACACAAAATTTGCACAAAATATAAATAAGATGCGTTAAAAACAGTTGTTTAAACAAGTTGTTTGAGTTTTTGAGAATTATTGGCCGCATAACTACATATAATTTCATGAAAATTAATATAATTACTCCTACTCATGTCTATTATATGACTGTCCAATTAAAACTTAGATATGATTATTCTATGACGCTAATTTTGCACAAAATATATGTAAGATGCATTAGAAACTGTTGTTCAAACATGTTGTTCAAGATTTTCAACATTTTTTGCATCAAAACTACACATAATTTCGAGCGAATCAATATAATTACTCCTAACTATGTCTATTATAAGATAGTCACATTAACACTTCGATACGAATATCATGGGACACTAATTTTTCATAAGACTTATATAAAGTAAGATACATTAGAAATTACTGTTTAAAGTAGTTGTTTAAGATTTGTAACGTTCATTGCCACATAACGACACGTAAATTCGTGAAAATTAATATAATTACTACTAGTTATGTCTATTATAAGATTGTTCAATTAACACTTTGATATGAATATTTTAAGACACTATTTTTTCCCAAAACACAAGTAAGATGCATTAGAAACAACTATTTAAAAAAGCTAATTTAGTATTTCAACATTTTTGGCCACATAACTACACATAATTCAGTGAAAATTTATATAATCACTCCTAATTATGCATGTTAAAAGATTATCTAATTAACACTTCAATATGAACATTCTACAAACTAATTCTGCCCTAAAAATAAGTAGGAGTCTTTAAAAGCATTTGTTCAAACAAGTTGTTTGAGTTTTTTAAAAATTCGGCCGCGTAATGACACATAATTTCTTATAAATTAATATAATTACTCCCAAGAACGCCTATTATAATATCTTGTAATTGAAAATTCGACATGAATATCCCACGACACTAATTTTGCACAAAGCATAAGTAAGATGCATTAAAAATAGCTTTGTTTAAATGAGTTATTTGCGTTTTTCAAAAAAATTGGTTGCATAAATACTCGCAATTTCTTATAAATTATGATAATTACTCCTTAATATGCCTAATCTAAGATTTTCCAATTAAAACTTCGATATGAACATTCTACGACACTAATTTTGCACAAAACATAAGTAAGATGCATTAAAAACTGCTTTGTTTAAACAAGTTGTTTGACCTTTCCAATTTTTTTGGCCGCGTAACTGCACATAATTTCGTATAAATTAATATAATTACTCCTAATTATGTCTTTTATAAGATTTTTCAATCAACACTTCGATATGAATATTCTACGATCATAATGTTTCACAAAACATAAGTAAGATGCATTAGAAACTGCTATTTAAAAAAGTTATTTGAGTTTTCAACATTTTCCCCCTCATAACTAGACATAATTTCGTGATAATTAATATAACTACTCCTAATTAAGCCTATTATAAAGTCGTCTAATTAAAACTTCGATATGAATATTCTATAATGCTAATTTTGCACAAACCATAAGTAAGACGCGTTAAAAACTGCTTTGTCTAAACAAGTTGTTTGGCTTTATAAAAAATTTTGGCCGCACATCTACACATAATTTCGTGCAAATTAAAATAATTACTTCGACTTCGCCTATTATAAGATTATCCTTTTAAAACTTCGATATGAATATTCCATGACGCTAATTTTGTGCAAAACATAAGTAAGATGCATTAAAAACTGCTATCTAAACAAGTTGTTTGAGTTTTTCATAATTTTTGGCCGCATAACTACATATAATTTCGTGCAAATTAATACAATTATTCCTAATTACTCCTATTATTAAATTATCTAATTAACACTTCGATATGAATATTCTATAACGCTAATTTTGTGCAAAACATAAGTAAGATGCATTAAAAACTGCTATCTAAACAAGTTGTTTGAGTTTTTCATAATTTTTGGCCGCATAACTACATATAATTTCGTGCAAATTAATACAATTACTCCTAATTACTCCTATTATTAAATTATCTAATTAACACTTCGATATGAATATTCTATAACGCTAATATTGCACAAAACATAAATAAGATTCGTTAAAAACTGCTGTCTAAATAAGTTGTTTGGCTTTATGAAAAGTTAAGCCGCACGACCACACATAATTTCGTGCAAATTAAAATATTTACTCCCGACTACGCCTATTATAAGATTATCCTTTTAAAAATTCGTTATCAATATTCCATTATGCTAATTTTACATAAAACATAAGTAAGATGCATTAAAAACCGCTGTCTAATCAAGTTGTTTGAGTTTTTCATAATTTTTGGCCGCACAACTGCATATAATTTCGTGCAAATTAATACAATTACTCCTAATTGCGCCTATTATAAAATTATCCAATTAACACTTCGATATGAATATTCTATAACGCTAATATTGCACAAAATATAAGTAAGATGCGTTGAAAACTAACATTTTAAACAGTTGTTTGGCTCTATGAAGTTTTTGGCCACATAACTATACATAATTTCATGCAAATTAAAATAATAACTCATGATTATGCCTATTATAAGATTGTTCAGTTAATACTTCACCATGAATATTTTAGGGCACTAGTTTTCCTCAAAATACTAGTAAGAAGCATTAGAGGCTGCTATTTAAAAAAAGTTGAGTTTTTCAACATTTTTGGCCTCATAACCACATATAATCTCGTAAAAATTAATATAATTACTCCTAATTATGCCTATTCAAATATTATCCAATGAATACTTCGATATGATTATTCTACGACACTAATTTTGCAAAAGACATAAGTTGGATGCATTAAAAATGGCTGTTTAAAAAAGTTGTTTGTGGCCGGAAAAGTACACATAATTTCATGCAAATTAATATAATTACTCCTAATTATTCCTATTATAAGATTGTCCAATTAAAACTCCGATATGAATATCCAACGACACTAATTTTTCATAAAACATAAGTAAGATATAGTAGCAACTGCTGTTTAGGATTTTATACATTTTTTGACTCATAACTACACATAATTTCGTGAAAAATAATATAATTACTCCTAATTATACCTATTAAAAGATTAGCCAATTAACAATTCGATATGACCATTGTACGACACAAAATTTGCACAAAATATAAATAAGATGCGTTAAAAACAGTTGTTTAAACAAGTTGTTTGAGTTTTTGAGAATTATTGGCCGCATAACTACATATAATTTCATGAAAATTAATATAATTACTCCTACTCATGTCTATTATATGACTGTCCAATTAAAACTTAGATATGATTATTCTATGACGCTAATTTTGCACAAAATATATGTAAGATGCATTAGAAACTGTTGTTCAAACATGTTGTTCAAGATTTTCAACATTTTTTGCATCAAAACTACACATAATTTCGAGCGAATCAATATAATTACTCCTAACTATGTCTATTATAAGATAGTCACATTAACACTTCGATACGAATATCATGGGACACTAATTTTTCATAAGACTTATATAAAGTAAGATACATTAGAAATTACTTGTTTAAAGTAGTTGTTTAAGATTTGTAACGTTCATTGCCACATAACGACACGTAAATTCGTGAAAATTAATATAATTACTACTAGTTATGTCTATTATAAGATTGTTCAATTAACACTTTGATATGAATATTTTAAGACACTATTTTTTCCCAAAACACAAGTAAGATGCATTAGAAACAGACTATTTAAAAAAGCTAATTTAGTATTTCAACATTTTTGGCCACATAACTACACATAATTCAGTGAAAATTTATATAATCACTCCTAATTATGCATGTTAAAAGATTATCTAATTAACACTTCAATATGAACATTCTACAACACTAATTCTGCCCTAAAAATAAGTAGGAGTCTTTAAAAGCAAATTGTTCAAACAAGTTGTTTGAGTTTTTTAAAAATTCGGCCGCGTAATGACACATAATTTCTTATAAATTAATATAATTACTCCCAAGAACGCCTATTATAATATCTTGTAATTGAAAATTCGACATGAATATCCCACGACACTAATTTTGCACAAAGCATAAGTAAGATGCATTAAAAATAGCTGTTTAAATGAGTTATTTGCGTTTTTCAAAAAAATTGGTTGCATAAATACTCGCAATTTCTTATAAATTATGATAATTACTCCTTAATATGCCTAATCTAAGATTTTCCAATTAAAACTTCGATATGAACATTCTACGACACTAATTTTGCACAAAACATAAGTAAGATGCATTAAAAACTGCTTGTTTAAACAAGTTGTTTGACCTTTCCAATTTTTTTGGCCGCGTAACTCGCACATAATTTCGTATAAATTAATATAATTACTCCTAATTATGTCTTTTATAAGATTTTTCAATCAACACTTCGATATGAATATTCTACGATCATAATGTTTCACAAAACATAAGTAAGATGCATTAGAAACTGCTATTTAAAAAAGTTATTTGAGTTTTCAACATTTTCCCCCTCATAACTAGACATAATTTCGTGATAATTAATATAACTACTCCTAATTAAGCCTATTATAAAGTCGTCTAATTAAAACTTCGATATGAATATTCTATAATGCTAATTTTGCACAAACCATAAGTAAGACGCGTTAAAAACTGCTTGTCTAAACAAGTTGTTTGGCTTTATAAAAAATTTTGGCCGCACATCTACACATAATTTCGTGCAAATTAAAATAATTACTTCGACTTCGCCTATTATAAGATTATCCTTTTAAAACTTCGATATGAATATTCCATGACGCTAATTTTGTGCAAAACATAAGTAAGATGCATTAAAAACTGCTATCTAAACAAGTTGTTTGAGTTTTTCATAATTTTTGGCCGCATAACTACATATAATTTCGTGCAAATTAATACAATTATTCCTAATTACTCCTATTATTAAATTATCTAATTAACACTTCGATATGAATATTCTATAACGCTAATTTTGTGCAAAACATAAGTAAGATGCATTAAAAACTGCTATCTAAACAAGTTGTTTGAGTTTTTCATAATTTTTGGCCGCATAACTACATATAATTTCGTGCAAATTAATACAATTACTCCTAATTACTCCTATTATTAAATTATCTAATTAACACTTCGATATGAATATTCTATAACGCTAATATTGCACAAAACATAAATAAGATTCGTTAAAAACTGCTGTCTAAATAAGTTGTTTGGCTTTATGAAAAGTTCGGCGCACGACCACACATAATTTCGTGCAAATTAAAATATTTACTCCCGACTACGCCTATTATAAGATTATCCTTTTAAAAATTCGTTATCAATATTCCATTATGCTAATTTTACATAAAACATAAGTAAGATGCATTAAAAACCGCTGTCTAATCAAGTTGTTTGAGTTTTTCATAATTTTTGGCCGCACAACTGCATATAATTTCGTGCAAATTAATACAATTACTCCTAATTGCGCCTATTATAAAATTATCCAATTAACACTTCGATATGAATATTCTATAACGCTAATATTGCACAAAATATAAGTAAGATGCGTTGAAAACTGCTGTTTAAACAGGTTGTTTGGCTCTATGAAGTTTTTTGGCCACATAACTATACATAATTTCATGCAAATTAAAATAATAACTCATGATTATGCCTATTATAAGATTGTTCAGTTAATACTTCACCATGAATATTTTAGGGCACTAGTTTTCCTCAAAATACTAGTAAGAAGCATTAGAGGCTGCTATTTAAAAAAAGTTGAGTTTTTCAACATTTTTGGCCTCATAACCACATATAATCTCGTAAAAATTAATATAATTACTCCTAATTATGCCTATTCAAATATTATCCAATGAATACTTCGATATGATTATTCTACGACACTAATTTTGCAAAAGACATAAGTTGGATGCATTAAAAATGGCTGTTTAAAAAAGTTGTTTGTGGCCGGAAAAGTACACATAATTTCATGCAAATTAATATAATTACTCCTAATTATTCCTATTATAAGATTGTCCAATTAAAACTCCGATATGAATATCCAACGACACTAATTTTTCATAAAACATAAGTAAGATATAGTAGCAACTGCTGTTTAGGATTTTATACATTTTTTGACTCATAACTACACATAATTTCGTGAAAAATAATATAATTACTCCTAATTATACCTATTAAAAGATTAGCCAATTAACAATTCGATATGACCATTGTACGACACAAAATTTGCACAAAATATAAATAAGATGCGTTAAAAACAGTTGTTTAAACAAGTTGTTTGAGTTTTTGAGAATTATTGGCCGCATAACTACATATAATTTCATGAAAATTAATATAATTACTCCTACTCATGTCTATTATATGACTGTCCAATTAAAACTTAGATATGATTATTCTATGACGCTAATTTTGCACAAAATATATGTAAGATGCATTAGAAACTGTTGTTCAAACATGTTGTTCAAGATTTTCAACATTTTTTGCATCAAAACTACACATAATTTCGAGCGAATCAATATAATTACTCCTAACTATGTCTATTATAAGATAGTCACATTAACACTTCGATACGAATATCATGGGACACTAATTTTTCATAAGACTTATATAAAGTAAGATACATTAGAAATTACTTGTTTAAAGTAGTTGTTTAAGATTTGTAACGTTCATTGCCACATAACGACACGTAAATTCGTGAAAATTAATATAATTACTACTAGTTATGTCTATTATAAGATTGTTCAATTAACACTTTGATATGAATATTTTAAGACACTATTTTTTCCCAAAACACAAGTAAGATGCATTAGAAACACTATTTAAAAAAGCTAATTTAGTATTTCAACATTTTTGGCCACATAACTACACATAATTCAGTGAAAATTTATATAATCACTCCTAATTATGCATGTTAAAAGATTATCTAATTAACACTTCAATATGAACATTCTACGACACTAATTCTGCCCTAAAAATAAGTAGGAGTCTTTAAAAGCAAATTGTTCAAACAAGTTGTTTGAGTTTTTAAAAATTCTGCCGCGTAATGACACATAATTTCTTATAAATTAATATAATTACTCCCAAGAACGCCTATTATAATATCTTGTAATTGAAAATTCGACATGAATATCCCACGACACTAATTTTGCACAAAGCATAAGTAAGATGCATTAAAAATAGCTGTTTAAATGAGTTATTTGCGTTTTTCAAAAAAATTGGTTGCATAAATACTCGCAATTTCTTATAAATTATGATAATTACTCCTTAATATGCCTAATCTAAGATTTTCCAATTAAAACTTCGATATGAACATTCTACGACACTAATTTTGCACAAAACATAAGTAAGATGCATTAAAAACTGCTTGTTTAAACAAGTTGTTTGACCTTTCCAATTTTTTTGGCACGTAATCGTAACTGCACATAATTTCGTATAAATTAATATAATTACTCCTAATTATGTCTTTTATAAGATTTTTCAATCAACACTTCGATATGAATATTCTACGATCATAATGTTTCACAAAACATAAGTAAGATGCATTAGAAACTGCTATTTAAAAAAGTTATTTGAGTTTTCAACATTTTCCCCCTCATAACTAGACATAATTTCGTGATAATTAATATAACTACTCCTAATTAAGCCTATTATAAAGTCGTCTAATTAAAACTTCGATATGAATATTCTATAATGCTAATTTTGCACAAACCATAAGTAAGACGCGTTAAAAACTGCTGTCTAAACAAGTTGTTTGGCTTTATAAAAAATTTTGGCCGCACATCTACACATAATTTCGTGCAAATTAAAATAATTACTTCGACTTCGCCTATTATAAGATTATCCTTTTAAAACTTCGATATGAATATTCCATGACGCTAATTTTGTGCAAAACATAAGTAAGATGCATTAAAAACTGCTATCTAAACAAGTTGTTTGAGTTTTTCATAATTTTTGGCCGCATAACTACATATAATTTCGTGCAAATTAATACAATTATTCCTAATTACTCCTATTATTAAATTATCTAATTAACACTTCGATATGAATATTCTATAACGCTAATTTTGTGCAAAACATAAGTAAGATGCATTAAAAACTGCTATCTAAACAAGTTGTTTGAGTTTTTCATAATTTTTGGCCGCATAACTACATATAATTTCGTGCAAATTAATACAATTACTCCTAATTACTCCTATTATTAAATTATCTAATTAACACTTCGATATGAATATTCTATAACGCTAATATTGCACAAAACATAAATAAGATTCGTTAAAAACTGCTTGTCTAAATAAGTTGTTTGGCTTTATGAAAAGTTAAGCCGCACGACCACACATAATTTCGTGCAAATTAAAATATTTACTCCTGACTACGCCTATTATAAGATTATCCTTTTAAAAATTCGTTATCAATATTCCATTATGCTAATTTTACATAAAACATAAGTAAGATGCATTAAAAACCGCTTGTCTAATCAAGTTGTTTGAGTTTTTCATAATTTTTGGCCGCACAACTGCATATAATTTCGTGCAAATTAATACAATTACTCCTAATTGCGCCTATTATAAAATTATCCAATTAACACTTCGATATGAATATTCTATAACGCTAATATTGCACAAAATATAAGTAAGATGCGTTGAAAACTGCTTTGTTTAAACAGGTTGTTTGGCTCTATGAAGTTTTTTGGCCACATAACTATACATAATTTCATGCAAATTAAAATAATAACTCATGATTATGCCTATTATAAGATTGTTCAGTTAATACTTCACCATGAATATTTTAGGGCACTAGTTTTCCTCAAAATACTAGTAAGAAGCATTAGAGGCTGCTATTTAAAAAAAGTTGAGTTTTTCAACATTTTTGGCCTCATAACCACATATAATCTCGTAAAAATTAATATAATTACTCCTAATTATGCCTATTCAAATATTATCCAATGAATACTTCGATATGATTATTCTACGACACTAATTTTGCAAAAGACATAAGTTGGATGCATTAAAAATGGCTGTTTAAAAAAGTTGTTTGTGGCGGAAAAGTACACATAATTTCATGCAAATTAATATAATTACTCCTAATTATTCCTATTATAAGATTGTCCAATTAAAACTCCGATATGAATATCCAACGACACTAATTTTTCATAAAACATAAGTAAGATATAGTAGCAACTGCTTTTTAGGATTTTATACATTTTTTGACTCATAACTACACATAATTTCGTGAAAAATAATATAATTACTCCTAATTATACCTATTAAAAGATTAGCCAATTAACAATTCGATATGACCATTGTACGACACAAAATTTGCACAAAATATAAATAAGATGCGTTAAAAACAGTTGTTTAAACAAGTTGTTTGAGTTTTTGAGAATTATTGGCCGCATAACTACATATAATTTCATGAAAATTAATATAATTACTCCTACTCATGTCTATTATATGACTGTCCAATTAAAACTTAGATATGATTATTCTATGACGCTAATTTTGCACAAAATATATGTAAGATGCATTAGAAACTGTTGTTCAAACATGTTGTTCAAGATTTTCAACATTTTTTGCATCAAAACTACACATAATTTCGAGCGAATCAATATAATTACTCCTAACTATGTCTATTATAAGATAGTCACATTAACACTTCGATACGAATATCATGGGACACTAATTTTTCATAAGACTTATATAAAGTAAGATACATTAGAAATTACTTGTTTAAAGTAGTTGTTTAAGATTTGTAACGTTCATTGCCACATAACGACACGTAAATTCGTGAAAATTAATATAATTACTACTAGTTATGTCTATTATAAGATTGTTCAATTAACACTTTGATATGAATATTTTAAGACACTATTTTTTCCCAAAACACAAGTAAGATGCATTAGAAACAACTATTTAAAAAAGCTAATTTAGTATTTCAACATTTTTGGCCACATAACTACACATAATTCAGTGAAAATTTATATAATCACTCCTAATTATGCATGTTAAAAGATTATCTAATTAACACTTCAATATGAACATTCTACAACACTAATTCTGCCCTAAAAATAAGTAGGAGTCTTTAAAAGCAGCTGTTCAAACAAGTTGTTTGAGTTTTTTAAAAATTCTGGCCGCGTAATGACACATAATTTCTTATAAATTAATATAATTACTCCCAAGAACGCCTATTATAATATCTTGTAATTGAAAATTCGACATGAATATCCCACGACACTAATTTTGCACAAAGCATAAGTAAGATGCATTAAAAATAGCTGTTTAAATGAGTTATTTGCGTTTTTCAAAAAAATTGGTTGCATAAATACTCGCAATTTCTTATAAATTATGATAATTACTCCTTAATATGCCTAATCTAAGATTTTCCAATTAAAACTTCGATATGAACATTCTACGACACTAATTTTGCACAAAACATAAGTAAGATGCATTAAAAACTAGCTTGTTTAAACAAGTTGTTTGACCTTTCCAATTTTTTTGGCACGTAACTGCACATAATTTCGTATAAATTAATATAATTACTCCTAATTATGTCTTTTATAAGATTTTTCAATCAACACTTCGATATGAATATTCTACGATCATAATGTTTCACAAAACATAAGTAAGATGCATTAGAAACTGCTATTTAAAAAAGTTATTTGAGTTTTCAACATTTTCCCCCTCATAACTAGACATAATTTCGTGATAATTAATATAACTACTCCTAATTAAGCCTATTATAAAGTCGTCTAATTAAAACTTCGATATGAATATTCTATAATGCTAATTTTGCACAAACCATAAGTAAGACGCGTTAAAAACTATTGTCTAAACAAGTTGTTTGGCTTTATAAAAAATTTTGGCCGCACATCTACACATAATTTCGTGCAAATTAAAATAATTACTTCGACTTCGCCTATTATAAGATTATCCTTTTAAAACTTCGATATGAATATTCCATGACGCTAATTTTGTGCAAAACATAAGTAAGATGCATTAAAAACTGCTATCTAAACAAGTTGTTTGAGTTTTTCATAATTTTTGGCCGCATAACTACATATAATTTCGTGCAAATTAATACAATTATTCCTAATTACTCCTATTATTAAATTATCTAATTAACACTTCGATATGAATATTCTATAACGCTAATTTTGTGCAAAACATAAGTAAGATGCATTAAAAACTGCTATCTAAACAAGTTGTTTGAGTTTTTCATAATTTTTGGCCGCATAACTACATATAATTTCGTGCAAATTAATACAATTACTCCTAATTACTCCTATTATTAAATTATCTAATTAACACTTCGATATGAATATTCTATAACGCTAATATTGCACAAAACATAAATAAGATTCGTTAAAAACTGCTTGTCTAAATAAGTTGTTTGGCTTTATGAAAAGTTCGCCGCACGACCACACATAATTTCGTGCAAATTAAAATATTTACTCCCGACTACGCCTATTATAAGATTATCCTTTTAAAAATTCGTTATCAATATTCCATTATGCTAATTTTACATAAAACATAAGTAAGATGCATTAAAAACCGCATTGTCTAATCAAGTTGTTTGAGTTTTTCATAATTTTTGGCGCTGCACAACTGCATATAATTTCGTGCAAATTAATACAATTACTCCTAATTGCGCCTATTATAAAATTATCCAATTAACACTTCGATATGAATATTCTATAACGCTAATATTGCACAAAATATAAGTAAGATGCGTTGAAAACTGCTAGCTTAAACAGTTGTTTGGCTCTATGAAGTTTTTTGGCCACATAACTATACATAATTTCATGCAAATTAAAATAATAACTCATGATTATGCCTATTATAAGATTGTTCAGTTAATACTTCACCATGAATATTTTAGGGCACTAGTTTTCCTCAAAATACTAGTAAGAAGCATTAGAGGCTGCTATTTAAAAAAAGTTGAGTTTTTCAACATTTTTGGCCTCATAACCACATATAATCTCGTAAAAATTAATATAATTACTCCTAATTATGCCTATTCAAATATTATCCAATGAATACTTCGATATGATTATTCTACGACACTAATTTTGCAAAAGACATAAGTTGGATGCATTAAAAATGGTTTGTTTAAAAAAGTTGTTTGTGGCGGGAAAAGTACACATAATTTCATGCAAATTAATATAATTACTCCTAATTATTCCTATTATAAGATTGTCCAATTAAAACTCCGATATGAATATCCAACGACACTAATTTTTCATAAAACATAAGTAAGATATAGTAGCAACTGCTGTTTAGGATTTTATACATTTTTTGACTCATAACTACACATAATTTCGTGAAAAATAATATAATTACTCCTAATTATACCTATTAAAAGATTAGCCAATTAACAATTCGATATGACCATTGTACGACACAAAATTTGCACAAAATATAAATAAGATGCGTTAAAAACAGTTGTTTAAACAAGTTGTTTGAGTTTTTGAGAATTATTGGCCGCATAACTACATATAATTTCATGAAAATTAATATAATTACTCCTACTCATGTCTATTATATGACTGTCCAATTAAAACTTAGATATGATTATTCTATGACGCTAATTTTGCACAAAATATATGTAAGATGCATTAGAAACTGTTGTTCAAACATGTTGTTCAAGATTTTCAACATTTTTTGCATCAAAACTACACATAATTTCGAGCGAATCAATATAATTACTCCTAACTATGTCTATTATAAGATAGTCACATTAACACTTCGATACGAATATCATGGGACACTAATTTTTCATAAGACTTATATAAAGTAAGATACATTAGAAATTACTTTTTAAAGTAGTTGTTTAAGATTTGTAACGTTCATTGCCACATAACGACACGTAAATTCGTGAAAATTAATATAATTACTACTAGTTATGTCTATTATAAGATTGTTCAATTAACACTTTGATATGAATATTTTAAGACACTATTTTTTCCCAAAACACAAGTAAGATGCATTAGAAACAGCTATTTAAAAAAGCTAATTTAGTATTTCAACATTTTTGGCCACATAACTACACATAATTCAGTGAAAATTTATATAATCACTCCTAATTATGCATGTTAAAAGATTATCTAATTAACACTTCAATATGAACATTCTACAACACTAATTCTGCCCTAAAAATAAGTAGGAGTCTTTAAAAGCAAATTTGTTCAAACAAGTTGTTTGAGTTTTTTAAAAATTACGCCGCGTAATGACACATAATTTCTTATAAATTAATATAATTACTCCCAAGAACGCCTATTATAATATCTTGTAATTGAAAATTCGACATGAATATCCCACGACACTAATTTTGCACAAAGCATAAGTAAGATGCATTAAAAATAGCTTTGTTTAAATGAGTTATTTGCGTTTTTCAAAAAAATTGGTTGCATAAATACTCGCAATTTCTTATAAATTATGATAATTACTCCTTAATATGCCTAATCTAAGATTTTCCAATTAAAACTTCGATATGAACATTCTACGACACTAATTTTGCACAAAACATAAGTAAGATGCATTAAAAACTGCTTTTTAAACAAGTTGTTTGACCTTTCCAATTTTTTTGGCACGCGTAAATCTGCACATAATTTCGTATAAATTAATATAATTACTCCTAATTATGTCTTTTATAAGATTTTTCAATCAACACTTCGATATGAATATTCTACGATCATAATGTTTCACAAAACATAAGTAAGATGCATTAGAAACTGCTATTTAAAAAAGTTATTTGAGTTTTCAACATTTTCCCCCTCATAACTAGACATAATTTCGTGATAATTAATATAACTACTCCTAATTAAGCCTATTATAAAGTCGTCTAATTAAAACTTCGATATGAATATTCTATAATGCTAATTTTGCACAAACCATAAGTAAGACGCGTTAAAAACTGCTGTCTAAACAAGTTGTTTGGCTTTATAAAAAATTTTGGCCGCACATCTACACATAATTTCGTGCAAATTAAAATAATTACTTCGACTTCGCCTATTATAAGATTATCCTTTTAAAACTTCGATATGAATATTCCATGACGCTAATTTTGTGCAAAACATAAGTAAGATGCATTAAAAACTGCTATCTAAACAAGTTGTTTGAGTTTTTCATAATTTTTGGCCGCATAACTACATATAATTTCGTGCAAATTAATACAATTATTCCTAATTACTCCTATTATTAAATTATCTAATTAACACTTCGATATGAATATTCTATAACGCTAATTTTGTGCAAAACATAAGTAAGATGCATTAAAAACTGCTATCTAAACAAGTTGTTTGAGTTTTTCATAATTTTTGGCCGCATAACTACATATAATTTCGTGCAAATTAATACAATTACTCCTAATTACTCCTATTATTAAATTATCTAATTAACACTTCGATATGAATATTCTATAACGCTAATATTGCACAAAACATAAATAAGATTCGTTAAAAACTATTTGTCTAAATAAGTTGTTTGGCTTTATGAAAAGTTAAGCGCACGACCACACATAATTTCGTGCAAATTAAAATATTTACTCCCGACTACGCCTATTATAAGATTATCCTTTTAAAAATTCGTTATCAATATTCCATTATGCTAATTTTACATAAAACATAAGTAAGATGCATTAAAAACCGCTTGTCTAATCAAGTTGTTTGAGTTTTTCATAATTTTTGGCCGCACAACTGCATATAATTTCGTGCAAATTAATACAATTACTCCTAATTGCGCCTATTATAAAATTATCCAATTAACACTTCGATATGAATATTCTATAACGCTAATATTGCACAAAATATAAGTAAGATGCGTTGAAAACTCTTTGTTTTTAAACAGGTTGTTTGGCTCTATGAAGTTTTTGGCCACATAACTATACATAATTTCATGCAAATTAAAATAATAACTCATGATTATGCCTATTATAAGATTGTTCAGTTAATACTTCACCATGAATATTTTAGGGCACTAGTTTTCCTCAAAATACTAGTAAGAAGCATTAGAGGCTGCTATTTAAAAAAAGTTGAGTTTTTCAACATTTTTGGCCTCATAACCACATATAATCTCGTAAAAATTAATATAATTACTCCTAATTATGCCTATTCAAATATTATCCAATGAATACTTCGATATGATTATTCTACGACACTAATTTTGCAAAAGACATAAGTTGGATGCATTAAAAATGGTACATTTTAAAAAAGTTGTTTGTGGCGGAAAAGTACACATAATTTCATGCAAATTAATATAATTACTCCTAATTATTCCTATTATAAGATTGTCCAATTAAAACTCCGATATGAATATCCAACGACACTAATTTTTCATAAAACATAAGTAAGATATAGTAGCAACTAACATTTAGGATTTTATACATTTTTTGACTCATAACTACACATAATTTCGTGAAAAATAATATAATTACTCCTAATTATACCTATTAAAAGATTAGCCAATTAACAATTCGATATGACCATTGTACGACACAAAATTTGCACAAAATATAAATAAGATGCGTTAAAAACAGTTGTTTAAACAAGTTGTTTGAGTTTTTGAGAATTATTGGCCGCATAACTACATATAATTTCATGAAAATTAATATAATTACTCCTACTCATGTCTATTATATGACTGTCCAATTAAAACTTAGATATGATTATTCTATGACGCTAATTTTGCACAAAATATATGTAAGATGCATTAGAAACTGTTGTTCAAACATGTTGTTCAAGATTTTCAACATTTTTTGCATCAAAACTACACATAATTTCGAGCGAATCAATATAATTACTCCTAACTATGTCTATTATAAGATAGTCACATTAACACTTCGATACGAATATCATGGGACACTAATTTTTCATAAGACTTATATAAAGTAAGATACATTAGAAATTACTTGTTTAAAGTAGTTGTTTAAGATTTGTAACGTTCATTGCCACATAACGACACGTAAATTCGTGAAAATTAATATAATTACTACTAGTTATGTCTATTATAAGATTGTTCAATTAACACTTTGATATGAATATTTTAAGACACTATTTTTTCCCAAAACACAAGTAAGATGCATTAGAAACAGACTATTTAAAAAAGCTAATTTAGTATTTCAACATTTTTGGCCACATAACTACACATAATTCAGTGAAAATTTATATAATCACTCCTAATTATGCATGTTAAAAGATTATCTAATTAACACTTCAATATGAACATTCTACAACACTAATTCTGCCCTAAAAATAAGTAGGAGTCTTTAAAAGCATTTGTTCAAACAAGTTGTTTGAGTTTTTAAAAATTACGCGCGTAATGACACATAATTTCTTATAAATTAATATAATTACTCCCAAGAACGCCTATTATAATATCTTGTAATTGAAAATTCGACATGAATATCCCACGACACTAATTTTGCACAAAGCATAAGTAAGATGCATTAAAAATAGTTGTTTAAATGAGTTATTTGCGTTTTTCAAAAAAATTGGTTGCATAAATACTCGCAATTTCTTATAAATTATGATAATTACTCCTTAATATGCCTAATCTAAGATTTTCCAATTAAAACTTCGATATGAACATTCTACGACACTAATTTTGCACAAAACATAAGTAAGATGCATTAAAAACTAGCACATTTTAAACAAGTTGTTTGACCTTTCCAATTTTTTTGGCCGCGTAATCGCACATAATTTCGTATAAATTAATATAATTACTCCTAATTATGTCTTTTATAAGATTTTTCAATCAACACTTCGATATGAATATTCTACGATCATAATGTTTCACAAAACATAAGTAAGATGCATTAGAAACTGCTATTTAAAAAAGTTATTTGAGTTTTCAACATTTTCCCCCTCATAACTAGACATAATTTCGTGATAATTAATATAACTACTCCTAATTAAGCCTATTATAAAGTCGTCTAATTAAAACTTCGATATGAATATTCTATAATGCTAATTTTGCACAAACCATAAGTAAGACGCGTTAAAAACTGCTTTCTAAACAAGTTGTTTGGCTTTATAAAAAATTTTGGCCGCACATCTACACATAATTTCGTGCAAATTAAAATAATTACTTCGACTTCGCCTATTATAAGATTATCCTTTTAAAACTTCGATATGAATATTCCATGACGCTAATTTTGTGCAAAACATAAGTAAGATGCATTAAAAACGCTATCTAAACAAGTTGTTTGAGTTTTTCATAATTTTTGGCCGCATAACTACATATAATTTCGTGCAAATTAATACAATTATTCCTAATTACTCCTATTATTAAATTATCTAATTAACACTTCGATATGAATATTCTATAACGCTAATTTTGTGCAAAACATAAGTAAGATGCATTAAAAACTGCTATCTAAACAAGTTGTTTGAGTTTTTCATAATTTTTGGCCGCATAACTACATATAATTTCGTGCAAATTAATACAATTACTCCTAATTACTCCTATTATTAAATTATCTAATTAACACTTCGATATGAATATTCTATAACGCTAATATTGCACAAAACATAAATAAGATTCGTTAAAAACTGCTCATTGTCTAAATAAGTTGTTTGGCTTTATGAAAAGTTAAAGCCGCACGACCACACATAATTTCGTGCAAATTAAAATATTTACTCGACTACGCCTATTATAAGATTATCCTTTTAAAAATTCGTTATCAATATTCCATTATGCTAATTTTACATAAAACATAAGTAAGATGCATTAAAAACCATTGTCTAATCAAGTTGTTTGAGTTTTTCATAATTTTTGGCCGCACAACTGCATATAATTTCGTGCAAATTAATACAATTACTCCTAATTGCGCCTATTATAAAATTATCCAATTAACACTTCGATATGAATATTCTATAACGCTAATATTGCACAAAATATAAGTAAGATGCGTTGAAAACTATCTTGTTTAAACAGGTTGTTTGGCTCTATGAAGTTTTTTGGCCACATAACTATACATAATTTCATGCAAATTAAAATAATAACTCATGATTATGCCTATTATAAGATTGTTCAGTTAATACTTCACCATGAATATTTTAGGGCACTAGTTTTCCTCAAAATACTAGTAAGAAGCATTAGAGGCTGCTATTTAAAAAAAGTTGAGTTTTTCAACATTTTTGGCCTCATAACCACATATAATCTCGTAAAAATTAATATAATTACTCCTAATTATGCCTATTCAAATATTATCCAATGAATACTTCGATATGATTATTCTACGACACTAATTTTGCAAAAGACATAAGTTGGATGCATTAAAAATGGCATTTAAAAAAGTTGTTTGTGGTAGGAAAAGTACACATAATTTCATGCAAATTAATATAATTACTCCTAATTATTCCTATTATAAGATTGTCCAATTAAAACTCCGATATGAATATCCAACGACACTAATTTTTCATAAAACATAAGTAAGATATAGTAGCAAGCTAACATTTAGGATTTTATACATTTTTTGACTCATAACTACACATAATTTCGTGAAAAATAATATAATTACTCCTAATTATACCTATTAAAAGATTAGCCAATTAACAATTCGATATGACCATTGTACGACACAAAATTTGCACAAAATATAAATAAGATGCGTTAAAAACAGTTGTTTAAACAAGTTGTTTGAGTTTTTGAGAATTATTGGCGCATAACTACATATAATTTCATGAAAATTAATATAATTACTCCTACTCATGTCTATTATATGACTGTCCAATTAAAACTTAGATATGATTATTCTATGACGCTAATTTTGCACAAAATATATGTAAGATGCATTAGAAAGCTGTTGTTCAAACATGTTGTTCAAGATTTTCAACATTTTTTGCATCAAAACTACACATAATTTCGAGCGAATCAATATAATTACTCCTAACTATGTCTATTATAAGATAGTCACATTAACACTTCGATACGAATATCATGGGACACTAATTTTTCATAAGACTTATATAAAGTAAGATACATTAGAAATTACTTGTTTAAAGTAGTTGTTTAAGATTTGTAACGTTCATTGCCACATAACGACACGTAAATTCGTGAAAATTAATATAATTACTACTAGTTATGTCTATTATAAGATTGTTCAATTAACACTTTGATATGAATATTTTAAGACACTATTTTTCCCAAAACACAAGTAAGATGCATTAGAAACACTATTTAAAAAAGCTAATTTAGTATTTCAACATTTTTGGCCACATAACTACACATAATTCAGGTGAAAATTTATATAATCACTCCTAATTATGCATGTTAAAAGATTATCTAATTAACACTTCAATATGAACATTCTACAACACTAATTACGCCTAAAAATAAGTAGGAGTCTTTAAAAGCATTTGTTCAAACAAGTTGTTTGAGTTTTTAAAAATTAAAGGCGCGTAATGACACATAATTTCTTATAAATTAATATAATTACTCCCAAGAACGCCTATTATAATATCTTGTAATTGAAAATTCGACATGAATATCCCACGACACTAATTTTGCACAAAGCATAAGTAAGATGCATTAAAAATAGGCATTTAAATGAGTTATTTGCGTTTTTCAAAAAAATTGGTTGCATAAATACTACTTAATTTCTTATAAATTATGATAATTACTCCTTAATATGCCTAATCTAAGATTTTCCAATTAAAACTTCGATATGAACATTCTACGACACTAATTTTGCACAAAACATAAGTAAGATGCATTAAAAGCTATTTGTTTAAACAAGTTGTTTGACCTTTCCAATTTTTTTGGCGCGTAATCGCACATAATTTCGTATAAATTAATATAATTACTCCTAATTATGTCTTTTATAAGATTTTTCAATCAACACTTCGATATGAATATTCTACGATCATAATGTTTCACAAAACATAAGTAAGATGCATTAGAAACTGCTATTTAAAAAAGTTATTTGAGTTTTCAACATTTTCCCCCTCATAACTAGACATAATTTCGTGATAATTAATATAACTACTCCTAATTAAGCCTATTATAAAGTCGTCTAATTAAAACTTCGATATGAATATTCTATAATGCTAATTTTGCACAAACCATAAGTAAGACGCGTTAAAAGCTATTTGTCTAAACAAGTTGTTTGGCTTTATAAAAAATTTTGGCCGCACATCTACACATAATTTCGTGCAAATTAAAATAATTACTTCGACTTCGCCTATTATAAGATTATCCTTTTAAAACTTCGATATGAATATTCCATGACGCTAATTTTGTGCAAAACATAAGTAAGATGCATTAAAAGCGCTATCTAACAAGTTGTTTGAGTTTTTCATAATTTTTGGCCGCATAACTACATATAATTTCGTGCAAATTAATACAATTATTCCTAATTACTCCTATTATTAAATTATCTAATTAACACTTCGATATGAATATTCTATAACGCTAATTTTGTGCAAAACATAAGTAAGATGCATTAAAAGCGCTATCTAAACAAGTTGTTTGAGTTTTTCATAATTTTTGGCCGCATAACTACATATAATTTCGTGCAAATTAATACAATTACTCCTAATTACTCCTATTATTAAATTATCTAATTAACACTTCGATATGAATATTCTATAACGCTAATATTGCACAAAACATAAATAAGATTCGTTAAAAGCTAGCATTTGTCTAAATAAGTTGTTTGGCTTTATGAAAAGTTAAAGCGCACGACCACACATAATTTCGTGCAAATTAAAATATTTACTCCCGACTACGCCTATTATAAGATTATCCTTTTAAAAATTCGTTATCAATATTCCATTATGCTAATTTTACATAAAACATAAGTAAGATGCATTAAAAACCGCATTTGTCTAATCAAGTTGTTTGAGTTTTTCATAATTTTTGGCCGCACAACCGCATATAATTTCGTGCAAATTAATACAATTACTCCTAATTGCGCCTATTATAAAATTATCCAATTAACACTTCGATATGAATATTCTATAACGCTAATATTGCACAAAATATAAGTAAGATGCGTTGAAAACTTTGTTTTAAACAGGTTGTTTGGCTCTATGAAGTTTTTTGGCCACATAACTATACATAATTTCATGCAAATTAAAATAATAACTCATGATTATGCCTATTATAAGATTGTTCAGTTAATACTTCACCATGAATATTTTAGGGCACTAGTTTTCCTCAAAATACTAGTAAGAAGCATTAGAGGTTTGCTATTTAAAAAAAGTTGAGTTTTTCAACATTTTTGGCCTCATAACCACATATAATCTCGTAAAAATTAATATAATTACTCCTAATTATGCCTATTCAAATATTATCCAATGAATACTTCGATATGATTATTCTACGACACTAATTTTGCAAAAGACATAAGTTGGATGCATTAAAAATGGTACATTTAAAAAAGTTGTTTGTGGCGGAAAAGTACACATAATTTCATGCAAATTAATATAATTACTCCTAATTATTCCTATTATAAGATTGTCCAATTAAAACTCCGATATGAATATCCAACGACACTAATTTTTCATAAAACATAAGTAAGATATAGTAGCAAGCTCATTTGTTTAGGATTTTATACATTTTTTGACTCATAACTACACATAATTTCGTGAAAAATAATATAATTACTCCTAATTATACCTATTAAAAGATTAGCCAATTAACAATTCGATATGACCATTGTACGACACAAAATTTGCACAAAATATAAATAAGATGCGTTAAAAACAGTTGTTTAAACAAGTTGTTTGAGTTTTTGAGAATTATTGGCCGCATAACTACATATAATTTCATGAAAATTAATATAATTACTCCTACTCATGTCTATTATATGACTGTCCAATTAAAACTTAGATATGATTATTCTATGACGCTAATTTTGCACAAAATATATGTAAGATGCATTAGAAACTGTTGTTCAAACATGTTGTTCAAGATTTTCAACATTTTTTGCATCAAAACTACACATAATTTCGAGCGAATCAATATAATTACTCCTAACTATGTCTATTATAAGATAGTCACATTAACACTTCGATACGAATATCATGGGACACTAATTTTTCATAAGACTTATATAAAGTAAGATACATTAGAAATTACTTGTTTAAAGTAGTTGTTTAAGATTTGTAACGTTCATTGCCACATAACGACACGTAAATTCGTGAAAATTAATATAATTACTACTAGTTATGTCTATTATAAGATTGTTCAATTAACACTTTGATATGAATATTTTAAGACACTATTTTTTCCCAAAACACAAGTAAGATGCATTAGAAACAAATATTTAAAAAAGCTAATTTAGTATTTCAACATTTTTGGCCACATAACTACACATAATTCAGTGAAAATTTATATAATCACTCCTAATTATGCATGTTAAAAGATTATCTAATTAACACTTCAATATGAACATTCTACAACACTAATTCTGCCCTAAAAATAAGTAGGAGTCTTTAAAAGCATTTACTTCAAACAAGTTGTTTGAGTTTTTTAAAAATTCGCCGCGTAATGACACATAATTTCTTATAAATTAATATAATTACTCCCAAGAACGCCTATTATAATATCTTGTAATTGAAAATTCGACATGAATATCCCACGACACTAATTTTGCACAAAGCATAAGTAAGATGCATTAAAAATAGCTGTTTAAATGAGTTATTTGCGTTTTTCAAAAAAATTGGTTGCATAAATACTCGCAATTTCTTATAAATTATGATAATTACTCCTTAATATGCCTAATCTAATATTTTCCAATTAAAACTTCGATATGAACATTCTACGACACTAATTTTGCACAAAACATAAGTAAGATGCATTAAAAACTATTTGTTTAAACAAGTTGTTTGACCTTTCCAATTTTTTTGGCCGCGTAACTGCACATAATTTCGTATAAATTAATATAATTACTCCTAATTATGTCTTTTATAAGATTTTTCAATCAACACTTCGATATGAATATTCTACGATCATAATGTTTCACAAAACATAAGTAAGATGCATTAGAAACTGCTATTTAAAAAAGTTATTTGAGTTTTCAACATTTTCCCCCTCATAACTAGACATAATTTCGTGATAATTAATATAACTACTCCTAATTAAGCCTATTATAAAGTCGTCTAATTAACACTTCGATATGAATATTCTATAACGCTAATATTGCACAAAACATAAATAAGATTCGTTAAAAACTCTGTCTAAATAAGTTGTTTGGCTTTATGAAAAGTTCGCCGCACGACCACACATAATTTCGTGCAAATTAAAATATTTACTCCCGACTACGCCTATTATAAGATTATCCTTTTAAAAATTCGTTATCAATATTCCATTATGCTAATTTTACATAAAACATAAGTAAGATGCATTAAAAACCGCTGTCTAATCAAGTTGTTTGAGTTTTTCATAATTTTTGGCCGCACAACCGCATATAATTTCGTGCAAATTAATACAATTACTCCTAATTGCGCCTATTATAAAATTATCCAATTAACACTTCGATATGAATATTCTATAACGCTAATATTGCACAAAATATAAGTAAGATGCGTTGAAAACTCATTGCTTAAACAGGTTGTTTGGCTCTATGAAGTTTTTGGCCACATAACTATACATAATTTCATGCAAATTAAAATAATAACTCATGATTATGCCTATTATAAGATTGTTCAGTTAATACTTCACCATGAATATTTTAGGGCACTAGTTTTCCTCAAAATACTAGTAAGAAGCATTAGAGGTCGCTATTTAAAAAAAGTTGAGTTTTTCAACATTTTTGGCCTCATAACCACATATAATCTCGTAAAAATTAATATAATTACTCCTAATTATGCCTATTCAAATATTATCCAATGAATACTTCGATATGATTATTTTACGACACTAATTTTGCAAAAGACATAAGTTGGATGCATTAAAAATGGTCGTTTAAAAAAGTTGTTTGTGGCCGGAAAAGTACACATAATTTCATGCAAATTAATATAATTACTCCTAATTATTCCTATTATAAGATTGTCCAATTAAAACTCCGATATGAATATCCAACGACACTAATTTTTCATAAAACATAAGTAAGATATAGTAGCAAGTTAACTTGTTTAGGATTTTATACATTTTTTGACTCATAACTACACATAATTTCGTAAAAAATAATATAATTACTCCTAATTATACCTATTAAAAGATTAGCCAATTAACAATTCGATATGACCATTGTACGACACAAAATTTGCACAAAATATAAATAAGATGCGTTAAAAACTGTTGTTTAAACAAGTTGTTCAAGATTTTCAACATTCTTTGCAACAAAACTACACATAATTTCGAGAGAATTAATATAATAACTCCTAACTATGTCTATTATAAGATAGTCACATTAACACTTCGATATGAATATCAGACACTAGATTTTCATAAGACATAAGTAAGATACATTAGAAATTACTGTTTTAAAGTAGTTGTTTAAGATTTATAACGTTCATTGCCCTCATAATGACTCGTAAATTCATAAAAAATAATATAATTACTACTAATTATGTCTATCATAAAATTGTTGAATTAACACTTTGATCTGAATATTTTAAGACACTATTTTTTCCAAAACATTAGTAAAATACATTAGAAACAGCTATTTAAAAAAGCTAATTCAGTATTTTAACATTTTTGTCCCCATAACTACACATAATTTATTGAAAATTAATATAATCATTTCTAATTATACCTATTAAAAGATTATCTAATTTACACTTCAATATGAACATTCTACTACACTAATTCTGCCCTAAACATAAGTAGGAGGCTTTAAAAATAGCTATTTAAATAAGTTGTTTAAGTTTTTTAAAAATTTTGGCCGCGTAATGACACATAATTTCTTATAAATTAATATAATTACTCCCAAGAATGTCTATTATAAGATCTTCTAATTGAAAATTCGATATGAATATCCTACGATACTAATTTTGCACAAAGTATAAGTAAGATGCATTAAAAATTGCTGTTTAAACGAGTTATTTTCGTTTTTCAAAATTTTTGGTTACATAAATACTCATGATTTCTTAAAAATTAATATAATTACTCCTAAATATGCCTAATCTAAGATTTTCCAATTAAAACCTCGATATGAACATTCTACAACACTAATTTTGCACAAAACATTAGTAAGATGCATTAAAAACTGTTGTTTAAACAAATTATTTGACCTTTTTAATTTTTTTGGCCGCGTAACTGCACATAATTTCATATAAATTAATATCTTCTAATTATGTCTTTTATAATATTTTTCAATCAACACTTTGATATTAATATTCTACGATCATAATTTTTCATAAAACATAAATAAGATGCATTAGAAACTACTATTTAAAAAAGTTATTTGAGTTTTCATCGTTTTTGCCCTCATAACTATACTTAATTTCATGATAATTAATATAACTACTCCTAATTAAGCCTATTATAAAGTCGTCTAATTATAACTTCGATATGAATATTCTATAATGTTAATTTTGCACAAACTATAAGTAAGATGCCATAAAAGCTATTTGTCTAAATAAGTTGTTGGGCTTTATGAAAATTTTTGGCGCACAACTACACCTAATTTCATGCAAATTAAAATATTTACTTTTGACTACGCCTATTATAAGATTATCCTTTTAAAACTTTGATATGAATATTTCATGATGCTAATTTCATGCAAAATATAAGTAAGATGCATTAAAAACTACCGTCTAAACAAGTTGTTTGAGTTTTTTATAATTTTTGGCCACATAACTACATATAATTTCGTGCAAATTAATATAATTACATCTAATTATGCCTATTATAAAATTATCCAATTAATACTTCAATAAAAATATTCTATAACGCTAATATTGCATAAAATATAAGTGTTACACTTAACATCTTCTTTGATTTGTCAATTTGTAAAATAATCTTGAATTTTACAATGTGTCTTGTTTGAGTTTTGTGCAGGGATTAACATGTAAATGGACTAGTGCGTAAGAACCAATACTAGTGCTGGGACACAAGAGCTTAATCAAGACTGCATTAGGCTTAGGTTTAGTTAGACTCAAACTGGGTTGAATTGGTCAAGATAAATTGAGTTTAAACAACAAGAAAAATGCTTTTGCCCAGAGAATCATTATAACGGTTCATCTCAATACTCAAAAATATTTTAAGACGAAAACATTCTAAAAAAACCAGAGCGCGTATCGTTATGTAATGATTCGTAATCATTACAATGATTTATGAAACATATAACGATTATGTAATCGTTACAATGATTCATCAAACATGTAACAATTTGATAAATCAATGTAACGTTTCAGCTCAGTTGATCCAACGACTATTCTTTCTAAATCGTTATTACGATTCGTAAACCGTTATAACGGTTCAGGCCGAAAAATAGTTTCTTCAACTGTTTCAGAAGATCTATTTTAAAGGATTATCTCTCTCAAGAAAAGTAAGTTGATCTATCTAGCAAAATCATTACTCCAGAGAGCTTACTAGCCATATTCAAGAGAGAGAGATAACTCAAGATATTGATACACTCAATTAGCTAAATCTTTGTTCAAGCTCATTCTAGCTTCTCTCTATTCTCCCAACTTGATCCTTCGTGATCTTCTTGAAAAAATTCTCTTGAGCTGTTGTGCTCAACTCCTTTTTGAGTTGTAGTGCTCACTTCTTGTTTTGAGTGTGTTGTCACTCACGTTTTTGAGTGTGTTGTCACTCTAGTTACCGATAGGCTTGGCGACCCATTTTTATAAGGGACCAAGTTGTACAAGTGTAAAAACCCTTTTTAATATATCGGCTCAACTTCAATTGTTAGAGGTTGAGGGTCCCGGAGACATAAGTATTGTTAAACCCGAACTCCGTTACATCTTATGTTCTTGTTTTATCTTTACTTTTCTTTTCTCACATTTCTTGTGAGAATTGAATTGATTTAAATTATATTCCGTTTCCATTACACTTGAACATTAAGCCTCAAATTGGTTTATACATTTCTACCTTAAGTTCTTTATATTTTTGCACTATTTTGACCTTTCAATACCATCATCCTAGGGCTTTCAAGGACTATCAATAAGTAATATGCGTTAAAAACTGCTGTCTAAACAAGTTGTTTGGCTTTATAAAAATTTCTGGCCACACAACGACACATAAATTCGTATAAATTAAAATATTTACTCCTGACTACACCTATTAAAAGATTATCCTTTTAAAACTTTGATATCAATATTCCATGATGCTAATTTTACATAAAACATAAGTAAGATGCATTAAAAACTACTGTCTAATCAAGTTGTTTGAGTTTTTCATAATTTTTGGCCGCACAACTACATATAATTTCGTACAAATTAATACAATTACTACAAATTACACCTATTATAAAAATATTCAATTAACATTTCGATATGAATATTCTATAACGCTAAGATTGCACAAAACATAAGTAAGATGCTTTAAAAACTCATTGCTTAAACAGTTTGTTTGGCTTTATGAAAATTTCGGTCGCACAACTACACATAGTTTCGTGCAAATTAAAATAATTACTGGTGACTATGCCTATTATATGTTTATTCAATTAATACTTCAACATGAATATTTTAGGGCACTATTTATCTTCAAAAAACAAGTAAGATGCATTAGAAACTGCTATTTAAAAAATTTAAGTTTTTCAACATTTTTCACCTCATAACCACATATAATTTCATCAAAATTAATATAATTACTCCTAATTATGCCTATTAAAATATTATCCAATGAATACTTCGATATGAACATTCTACGATACTAATTTTGCACAAGACATAACTTGGATGCATTAAAAATGACTGTTTAAACAAGTTGATTATGGCCGCAAAAGTACACATAATTTCATACAAATTAATATAACTACTCCTAATTATCCCTATTATAAGATTGTCCAATTAACACTGCGATATGAATATCCTACGAAACTAATTTTTCATAAAACATAAGTAAGATATAGTAGTAACTGCTGTTTAAACAAGTTGTTTATGATTTTAAAAATTTTTGGCCTCATAACCACATATAATTTCGTAGAAATTAATATAATTAATCCTAATTATACCTATTAGAAGATTATCCAATTAACAATTCGATATGATCGTGTATGACACAAAATTTGCACAAAATAAAATAAGATGCGTTAAAAACAGTTGTTTAAACAAGTTGTTTGAATTTTTTAGAATAGTTGGCCGCATAACTACATATAATTGCATAAAATTAATATAATTACTCCTACTTATGTCTATTATATGATTGTCCAATTAAAACTTAGATATGATTATTTTATAACGCTAATTTTGCACAAAACATAAGTAAGATTCCTTAAAAACTCGTTGTTGTCTAAATAAGTTGTTTGGGTTTATGAAAATTTCGTCGTCACAACTACACATAATTTCGTAAAAATTAAAATATTTACTCCCACCTATTATAAGATTATCCTTTTAAAAGTTTGATATTAATATTCCATGATGTTAATTTTACGTAAAACATAAGTAAGATGCATTAAAAACTTCTGTCTAATCAATTGTTTGAGTTTTTCATAATTTTTGGCCGAACAACTATATATAATTTCGTGCAAATTAATACAATTACTCCTAATTACGTCTATTATAAGATTGTCTAATTAATACTCCGATATAAATATTCTACGACACTAATTTTTCATAAAACATAAGTAAGATATAGTAGCAACTGCTGTTTAAATAAGTTATTTAAGATTTTAAATATTTTTTGTCTCATAACTATACATAATTTTATAAAACATATTATATTTACTCCTAATTATACTTATTAGAAGATTATCCAATTAACAATTCGATATGACTATTGTACGATATAAATTTTGCACAAAACATAAATAAGATGCGTTAAAAACAGTCGTTTAAATAAGTTGTTTTAGTTTTTGAGAATTGTTGGCCGCATAACAACATATAATTTCAACTTTTTTACAATTATGTCTATTAATATAATTACTCCTACTTATGTCTATTATATGTTTATCTAATTAAAACTTAGATATGATTATTCTATGACGCTAATTTTACACAATATATATAAGATGCATTAGAAACTGTTGTTTAAACAAGTTGTTCAAGATTTTCAACTTTTTTTACATCAAAACTACACATAATTTCGAGCGAATTAATATAATTACTCCTAATTATATCTATTATAAGATCGTCACATTAACACTTCGATATGAATATCATGAGACACTAATTTTTCATAAGACATAAGTAAGATACATTAGAAATTACTGTTTAAAGAAGTTGTTTAAGATTTGTAACGTTCATTGCCTCATAATGATACATAAATTCGTGAAAATTAATATAATTACTTTTAGTTATGTCTATTATAAGATTGTTCAATTAACACTTCGATATGAATATTTTACGACACTATTTTTTCCCAAAACATAAGTAAGATGCATTGGAAACAACTATTTTTTGACTCATAACTAAACATAATTTCATGAAAATTAATATAATTACTCCTAATTATACCTATTAGAAGATTATCCGATTAACAATTTATGAACATTGTATGACATAAATTTTACATAAAACATGAATAAGATGCGTTAAAAATAGTTGTTTAAACAAGTTATTTGAGTTTTTGAGAATTGTTGGCTTTATAACTACATATAATTTCATGAAAATTAATATAATTACTCCTACTTATGTCTAATATATTATTGTTCAATTAAAACTTAGATATAAATATATTCCAAGACGTTAATTTTGCACAAAATATAAGTAAGGTGCGATAGAAACTGTTGTTTAAATAAGTTATTTAAGATTTTTTTTTAATCAAAAGTACACATTATTTCGAACGAATTAAGATAATTACTTCTAACTATGACTATTATAAGATTGTCAAATTAACATTTCAATATGAATATCATATGACTCTAATTTTTAATAAGACGTGAGTAAGGTACATTAAAAATTATTTTTTAACGACACTTAATTTTGTGAAAAATATTATAATTACTCCTAATTATACACATTAGAAGATTATCCAATTAACACTTCGATATGAGTTTTTCATAAAAAATAAGTAAAATGCATTAAAAATTATTGTTCAAACAAGTTGTTTGAGTTTTTTAAAAAATTTGGCTGCATAACTACACATAATTTTGCACAAATTAATGTAATTACTCTTAATTATGTCTTTTATATGATTGTCCAATTAACACTCCAATATGAATATCCTATAACAGTATTTTTTCATAAAACATAAATAAGATACATTTAAAATTATTGTTCAAACAAAATATAATTTCTAAAATTCATTATCTCATAAAAATGTTGTTCAAACTGCTGTTTAAACATGAGTAAGATACATTTAAAACTGTTGTTCAAACATAAATAAGATTTTTAAAATAATTATCTGATAACTACATATAATTTCATAAAAAATAATATAATTAGTCCTAATTGTGCCTATTAGAATATTATCCATTTAATACTTCGATATGAATATTCTACGACACTAAGTTTGCACAAAACATAAGTAAGATGCACTGTAAAAATAGAAATTTAAACTAATTGATTGAGTTTTTTAAATTTTGTGCTGCATAACTACATATAATTTCATGAAAATTAATATAATTACTCCTAATTATGTCTATTATAAGATTAGATAAATATTATTGTCCCCAACTCCTTATCCCAATGCGTCGTCCCCAAAACAATTTTTTTATTTTACAAAGCGTTGACTAGTTTATTTCTTTTTTTAACATAAATTTAGTTAGATTTAATGAAAGGACGTATCATCTTTAGATCGCTAATAATTTGAATTTAATAAAATAACTGACACCTCTTTATTTCCCCAACCTTCTTCTTTTGAGTCTTTACAGAGTTCACATCTCTCTTGTTCTTAAAATAATTAATGACATAACATTCAATCAAGAAGACGCCACTTTAATCTCTCTTTCACCGACTCTTGCTTGTTGTTTATTTCAATAAGCATTTTATTCATATACTCTGTTTGCGATTCAATAACGGATAATGATTTTTTTTATCGAAGCAGTTACTTTTGATTTTAGATTTGAATGCCTAACTATGCATTGATTTTGTTTTGTATACTAGTTTTTTTTAGTAAAAAAATCTTTATATTAGTAGTTATCAATTGTTATACAATTTACTGACGATCTTTTCTATAAAATTTGTGTTACTTCAGGCATCTTAATCTCCAGTCTTCTTGTTGGACCTAATAATATATGTAAATACATTGCATCTAATGATAGATTCATATTGCTCCAGTAACGATACAATACCTCTTATATTAAGACCTAAAAAATTAAAATAGTACATACAATTTGTAATTACTATTAATAATAAATGTGACAACTATAAATAGTCATAACTTCTGCTATAAATAGTTATTTTATTTGAGGTTCAATTAAAAGATGTAACTATAAATAGCCATAACCTTACTCATTATAATTTTATTTTGCATACAATGGAGCAGTCATATTATTTTTATACTTTTCAGTCCAGTTTTCAATTGCATCATTTCCTTTTGGACTTTGATCTTCTCTTTTTTTTTTTTCTAGGGCTCCATTTTTATTTTTTTTACCTTCCTCAAACATCATATCTCTCGATGTATTTTTGCACGAATTTATTATACTTTTTATCATTCACTTTACTTTATCACTTATGAAATTGGATACTTTCTCTCAAATTAAATTATCAACCTATTTGTTGGTTTTCAATTCTATGGAAATTAACAAGTCTAATATGTGTTAGGCTGAGCTAACTGATAAAATAATAATAGTAATAATAATAATAATAATTATTATTATTATTATAACACAATTACTAATATCAAAAAAATATTTATAATAATCATAGTGACTATTGTTAATATTATTATTTTTATTATTGTCATATTATTAATTTTTATTATTATTATATTAAAATTATGTTATAATGAAAAAAAACCTTTAACCGTCAAAAATCATACATCCGTTCCCTGAGTACAAATTTAACATTTGCTTGCGTAATTCCAAGCACCATATATATATAAGCTCAAGCATTGCATATCAGAACCCTCAGCTTTTGACTTGGAGATTGATTATGGTTGTGTAATTGCTTCCAAAAATCATTTGTGTTTTTTGTCAGATGATAGTTAGATGTTTCCTTTGGGACCTGATTATCCCCAATTTCATCATCACTTACCTCTCGTCACAAATAAAAAGTACAATCATAGATTTTGTTCTCAAATCAGCTAATAACAATTATCTCCCTTCACCCATTTTCAGTAGACAAAAAGAGAAATAAAATAACAGCATAGTTTTTTTGAAATAATGTTTAGATTGTTTTCTAAAGAATGGGAATTTAAGCTCTACTTGGGCGTTTTTATTGCTTCAAAAAGATTGAAAACGTTTCTTCGGACAAGATAATTCAAATTTTATTTATGCATATTTTCGCACTCTGTTTTATCTTTGACACAAGTTCATTGTGATATAGTTACCAAAAAAAAGGTTGTCTGTGACGTAAGTCCAATTATGGCTTTCTTGTCAAACTTGCAATGACTGAAAAAATTAGCATAATTTGCTCGAATTATTTCAATTTGCTATTTGAAATTACGTAATAAATAATAGTAAAGAAGAACCAATAAGAAAAGTTAATGGATCTATCATATACTTTTGATGGAAGCAGAGTTCTAGCTAGGAGGCATATATATATTTTTTCATTGTCGAATCCAAAGAGTAAAATAACATAGATAATTAATTATGATCCTCAATTCTCAAAGGACCATCCGGATTCACGACGAATCTCCTCTTCTTCTTCCGGGGAGAAGTCATTTTTTATGTTAAAGATCTCGCGAATCTCATCAGGATGCTTTCCCATTATCATCTCAGCCACCTTTTTGCATGTCAGGTCGAATAAATCCCGGACATCGAGATAATTCGTAGCGTTGATAAGATCGTACAGCCTGTCAGTATCAATTTCCAGAAACTCTGTATCCCATTTCTTCAGCTCCTCGGTCAAAATTGTATCGGCCATTGCAGCAGATCTCTTCTCCTCTGCTTTCTGACCCTTGGTCCACTCCGCTGCCTTCTCTCTCACGGTGAGATGCTTGGTGCAGTACTCAATGATCATTGCTAGGGTCCCGGATTTGACATTGGGAAGGGGAATGACATCTTGAGCGCAGTCGTCTTCAATCATGTGTCGGATTGTCTGAAACTGCATCGCCACCGCTTCAGATACTACAAATTCCTTTCCATCGAATGTCTTGAGCGTGACTGTTTTGGCAGCATCGTTCGCCATTAGGTCGTATCACGTATGGTAAAAAAAAAAAGATGTTAGAGCAGGAAGAAGAGAAGTATGGTTTCTAAGTTGTGTTGTTACCTGTTAATAAAAAGCACTGCAGACATGCGGCCTTATAAAGGACATGAAGGCGGTTAACGATAACATCCTATCTAATTTAGCATTTCCCTTTTAGCTTTTATTTCAGAAAAAAAAACATTTATTTATTTATATCTATTTTTTGCTCCATACAAGACCAAATTTAGGAACTCGGTTTCAATTAAGTGATCGGACGGTACTAAAAATGAAACTAATTTGGCTGGATTCCTTTTCTTATGATCATATTTATTCAGATGTATTGGTTATATTATATACTAGTTAGCAGTGTATCCAACGTAATATTTTTATTTTCTACATCTATTTTAGATTGTTTTTGAACTAAAGAAATATGATATCACAAATTTATAAAAATAATATAATTTTAGATTCAGAGCAAAGAAAAATTATCTGAACTTGAGAACACATAAAAAAAAGAGCAGATTTTTTTTATAAAAATAATAACAATAAAAATAAAAAATATTTTTCATTAAAATATAAAATGAATTAATTATAGTATATTAAATAGTTTTCTCTTTCATAAAAAAATAATATTTATTTGATAGATAATTTTTTAGACATTTTATTAGTGTATAATAAAAATAGCAAACTAATGGAGAGAAAAAAATATTAGCTTAAACTTAACCATTAGTTTTAAAAATATTGATTTATATCATTCAATTTGGGGCATTTTGGTTGTTCAAAAAATTATGAAAACGTTCAACATCAATGAACGCGTCCAATACATACACTTTTTATAATATAATATAGATATAAATATATGAGTCTGGATACGGTGCTATGCATAGTACGGATGACCCATGTATTATAGATTATTTTTTTTCATTTTTAAAGCTCAAATAATCGATCCGACCGTTCCAAATAATTTTTATATGAAAATCTACTTATAGACAAAATATTATATTTTTTATAGAGGTGGCAATCGGGCGGGTCGGGTCGGGTTCGGGTTAGGGTTGGACGGGTCGGGTCAGTTTGACTTTTTAGAAGAAATCGGGTTTGGTCGGGTCGGGTCAGGGTCGGGTCGGACCGGGTCGGGTCGGGTCAATTTATATGTTGTGTTTTTTCAGATCGTTGATAGATTTCGATTGGATTAAAGGTCATTTGATCTCGGGTCGGGTCGGGTCGGGTCAGTTTGACTTTCTTAAAAAATTGGATCGGGTCGGGTTCGGGTCGGGTTCAGATCCGGACGGGTCGGGCGGGTTTCTCGGGTCGGGTCGGGTTACGCCACCTCTAATAAAGGACATGAAGGCGGTTAACAATAACATCCTATCTAATTTAGCATTTCCCGTTTAGCTTTTATTTCAGAAAAAAAAAGAACATTTATTTATTTATATCTATTTTTTGCTCCATACAAGACCAAATTTAGGAACTCGGTTTGAATTAAGTGATCGGACGGTACTAAAAATGAAACTAATTTGGCTGGATTCCTTTTCTTATGATCATATTTATTCAGATGTATTGGTTATATTATATACTAGTTAGCAGTGTATCCACATATTGCAACGTAATATTTTTATTTTCTACATCTATTTTAGATTGTTTTTGACGTAAAGAAATATGATATCACAAATTTATAGAAATAATATAATTTTTAAATATGTTGTACTATAACAACAACAAAATCAATATAGATTCAGAGCAAAGAAAAATTATTTGAACTTGATGCCACATAAAAAAGAGCAAATTTTTTTATAAAAAAAAAAAAAAAATATTTTTCATTAAAATATAAATAAATTAATTATAGTATATTAAATAGTTTTCTCTTTTATAGAAAAATAATATCAGTTGATGATTAATTTATTTGATAGATAATTTTTTAGACATTTTATTAGTGTATAATAAAAATAGCAAACTAATGGAGAGAAAAAATATTAGCTTAAACTTGAACCATTAGTTTTAAAAATATTGATTTATATCATTCAATTTTGGGCATTTTGGTTGTTCAAAAAATTATTAAAACGTTGAACATCAATGAACGCGTCCAATACATACACTTTTTATAATATAATATAGATATAAATATATGAGTCTGGATACGGTGCTATGCATAGTACGGATGACCCATGTATTATAGATTATTTTTTTCATTTTTAAAGCTCAAATAATCGATCCGACCGTTCCAAATAATTTTTATATGAAAATCTACTTATAGACAAAATATTATATTTTTTATAATTTTTTTACTATTTTTTAGACAGATAGAAAATCACTTGATTTAATTATTATGGGTCATTCAAAAATGAGTGATTTTCTAAATATCTTAAAAGATAGTTAATTTTTTTTAAAATATAAAATTTGATCTCCAACTAGATGTTTATATGAAAAATATTTTGACCGGTCAGATTGATCATTTGAGCTTTGAAGATGGAGAACTAGTCCGTAGCAGATGGGTCATCCGTGCTACGCTGTAGCACCGTAGCCTAACTCTAAATATATAATATATCATATAGATATAAATATGGGTGTGGATCGATTGACAATGGGTTATCTTGACAACCTTAAATATGGATGTTCAAATTGATTGATGATCACTCAAATTTCATATAATTTCATTATTATTTGATGATTCATTAAAGATTAAAAATAATAAATTTGACAAGATATTGGCAATTAAGGAGAAGGAGAAGTGTGTACTTTTCAGTTTTCAAAAAATTATATATCAATATCTATATCAATATTATATTATAAAAATATATGATTATCTATGACACGTGTTTACTATAGTATTATTAAGTTTTAGTCCCAGAACTTTAGCCAAATGTGTGCACTTATGTTTTTAGCGAAATCTGTATATATTCAAACTTAAATATACTCAAATCTATTAAATGTTAAATACACTCGAACGTTATATTTTTTTATATCCTTGTTTACCAAAAAAAGGTCAGGGACTAAAAAACGAAATGGTATATACAAAACGAAATGGTATATATGTCCCAACTAGGGCTGTTAATGGATCGGTTCGGGTCATATTATTTTATTTTTTTTATCCCGATCCGATTAAATTCAGGTCAAAAAATCTTGATTTATACCCGACCGATCGATCGGTCACGTCAATCCGACCCGACCCGTGTAAAATAATTAAATATTTATTAATTATTTTTATATAATTTTAAGCAATTAAATATTAATTAATTTATAATTAATCTTAATTAGTGTATAATTAAGATTAATTAGTATATAATTTAGTTTTAATTAGTATTAAATCATAAAATTACTTAAAAAATATATTTAATCGGGTCGGGTCGGGTTGACACCAACCTGACCCGACCCGATCCGATTTGGGTCAAAAAAATCAAACTCATACCCAACCCATTTATTTTCGGATCATGTCGGATTGGGTCAGGTTCGGATCGGATCAGATTAACCCGTTTGATCGGATTAATAATTGACAACCCCTAGTCCCAACCGTTATCAAATGTGCAGCGAAAAATTTATCATCCCAACACATGTTTACTAACGCTTTTTAATACGAAACTATTACAGAATAGTTTAAACTTACTTTCTACAAAGTCACCGCTTAATTTACTAACTGTTTCTATTATAAATCATTAATAAATATTTGTAAAGTTCATTTCTATTGTAGTGACTCTCACTTTGTCAAAATTACGTGGTTCTTGAACTTTTAAAAAAAACATTAAGTTTGTTGTTGAATTTCTTTAGAAAAAATAATTTGGTCCTTAACTTTAAAATACGTCAAATATATCCTTCAAATTTTAACATAAAAGCTAATTTTGTTCGTAAACTCATGGGGAAACACAATAGTTCTTCAAATTTTATTCAAGGATAATTTTTTCTTTACTTCCTAAGTCCAAATAAAATAGAGATAAAAATATTTTATTATGAAAACTTAAAAACTGTAGCAATGTATGGCGACAATTAGGAATCAAATTATCTTTAACAAATAAATAAAAGGAAGAATTTGGTGTAGTTTAAAGTTTATGGATCAACTTGATTATTCTGAAGAAGTTCAAGGTCCAATTTATTATTATTTAAAAAATCAAAGGATCAATTTAGTGCAAATGAAAGATTAAGGATCAAGTTTTGTTGTTGAGAATTCAGAGATCAAAAGATGAATTATCTCAAAGTGAAATATATAATTTAATTCAATAGCTAACTAAACTTCTATTACGAAAAAGCGATGAGCCATTTCGAAGTATCAAAGAAAATTAGTCAGTGCCACCCATCTTTATAACTTCGCGAAGCACCATAACCTTCCTCATTATAATTTTATTTTGCATACAATTGAGCAGTCGTATTATTTTTATACTTTTCAGTCCAGTTTTCAATTGCATCATTTCCTTTTGGGACTTTGATCTTCTCTCTTTTTTTCTAGGGCTCCATTTTTATTTTTTTACCTTCCTCAAACATCATATCTCTCGATGTATTTATGCACGAATTTATTATACTTTTTATCATTCACTTTACTTTATCACTTATGAAATTAGATACTTTCTCTCAAATTAAATTATCAACCTATTTGTTGGTTTTCAATTCTGTGGAAATTAACAAGTCTAATATGTGTTAGGCTGAGCTAACTAATAAAATAATAATAATAATAGTAATAATAATAATTATTATTATTATTATTATAACATAATTACTAATATCAAAAAATATTTATAATAATCATAGTGACTATTGTTAATATTATTATTTTTATTATTGTCATATTATTAATTTGTATTATTATTATATTAAAATTATGTTATAATGAAAAAAACCTTTGACCGTCAAAAATCATACATCCGTTCCCTGAGTACAAATTTAACATTTGCTTGCGTAATTCCAAGCACCATATATATATATAAGCTCAAGCATTGCATATCAGAACCCTCAGCTTTTGATTTGGTGATTGATTATGGTTGTGTAATTGTTTCCAAAAATCATTTGTGTTTTTTGTCAGATGATAGTTAGATGTTTCCTTTGGGACCTGATTATCCCCAATTTCATCATCACTTACCTCTCGTCACAAATAAAAAGTACAACCATAGATTTTGTTCTCAAATCAGCTAATAACAATTATCTCCCTTCACCCATTTTCAGTAGACAAAAAGAGAAATAAAATAACAGCATAGTTTTTTTGAAATAATGTTTAGATTGTTTTCTAAAGAATGGGAATTTAAGCTCTACGTGGGCGTTTTTATTGCTTCAAAAAGATTGAAAACGTTTCTTCGGACAAGATAATTCAAAATTTATTTATGCATATTTTCGCACTCTGTTTTATCTTTGACACAAGTTCATTGTGATATAGTTACCAAAAAAAAGGTTGTCTGTGACGTAAGTCCAATTATGGCTTTCTTGTCAAACTTGCAATGACTGAAAAAATTAGCATAATTTGCTCGAATTATTTCAATTTGCTATTTGAAATTACGTAATAAATAATAGTAAAGAAGAACCAATAAGAAAAGTTAATGGATCTATCATATACTTTTGATGGAAGCAGAGTTCTAGCTAGGAGGCATATATATATTTTTTCATTGTCGAATCCAAAGAGTAAAATAACATAGATAATTAATTATGATCCTCAATTCTCAAAGGACCATCCGGATTCACGACGAATCTCCTCTTCTTCTTCCGGGGAGAAGTCATTTTTTATGTTAAAGATCTCGCGAATCTCATCAGGATGCTTTCCCATTATCATCTCAGCCACCTTTTTGCATGTCAGGTCGAATAAATCCCGGACATCGAGATAATTCGTAGCGTTGATAAGATCGTACAGCCTGTCAGTATCAATTTCCAGAAACTCTGTATCCCATTTCTTCAGCTCCTCGGTCAAAATTGTATCGGCCATTGCAGCAGATCTCTTCTCCTCTGCTTTCTGACCCTTGGTCCACTCCGCTGCCTTCTCTCTCACGGTGAGATGCTTGGTGCAGTACTCAATGATCATTGCTAGGGTCCCGGATTTGACATTGGGAAGGGGAATGACATCTTGAGCGCAGTCGTCTTCAATCATGTGTCGGATTGTCTGAAACTGCATCGCCACCGCTTCAGATACTACAAATTCCTTTCCATCGAATGTCTTGAGCGTGACTGTTTTGGCAGCATCGTTCGCCATTAGGTCGTATCACGTATGGTAAAAAAAAAAGATGTTAGAGCAGGAAGAAGAGAAGTATGGTTTCTAAGTTGTGTTGTTACCTGTTAATAAAAAGCACTGCAGACATGCGGCCTTATAAAGGACATGAAGGCGGTTAACGATAACATCCTATCTAATTTAGCATTTCCCTTTTAGCTTTTATTTCAGAAAAAAAAAACATTTATTTATTTATATCTATTTTTTGCTCCATACAAGACCAAATTTAGGAACTCGGTTTCAATTAAGTGATCGGACGGTACTAAAAATGAAACTAATTTGGCTGGATTCCTTTTCTTATGATCATATTTATTCAGATGTATTGGTTATATTATATACTAGTTAGCAGTGTATCCAACGTAATATTTTTATTTTCTACATCTATTTTAGATTGTTTTTGAACTAAAGAAATATGATATCACAAATTTATAAAAATAATATAATTTTAGATTCAGAGCAAAGAAAAATTATCTGAACTTGAGAACACATAAAAAAAAGAGCAGATTTTTTTTATAAAAATAATAACAATAAAAATAAAAAATATTTTTCATTAAAATATAAAATGAATTAATTATAGTATATTAAATAGTTTTCTCTTTCATAAAAAAATAATATTTATTTGATAGATAATTTTTTAGACATTTTATTAGTGTATAATAAAAATAGCAAACTAATGGAGAGAAAAAAATATTAGCTTAAACTTAACCATTAGTTTTAAAAATATTGATTTATATCATTCAATTTGGGGCATTTTGGTTCTTCAAAAAATTATGAAAACGTTGAACATCAATGAACGTGTCCAATACATACACTTTTTATAATATAATATAGATATAAATATATGAGTCTGGATACGGTGCTATGCATAGTACGGATGACCCATGTATTATAGATTATTTTTTTCATTTTTAAAGCTCAAATAATCGATCCGACCGTTCCAAATAATTTTTATATGAAAATCTACTTATAGACAAAATATTATATTTTTTATAGAGGTGGCAATCGGCCGGGTCGGGTCGGGTTCGGGTTAGGGTTTGACGGGTCGGGTCAGTTTGACTTTTTAGAAGAAATCAGGTTTGGCCGGGTCGGGTCGGGTCAATTTATATGTTGTGTTTTTTCAGATCGTTGATAGATTTCGATTGGATTAAAGGTCATTTGATCTCGGGTCGGGTCGGGTCGGGTCGGGTCGAATTCGGGTCGGGTCGGGTCAGTTTGACTTTCTTAAAAAAATAGATCGGGTCGGATTCGGATCGGATTCAGATCCGGACGGGTTTCTCGGGTCGGGTTGGGTTCTGCCACCTCTAATAAAGGACATGAAGGCGGTTAACAATAACATCCTATCTAATTTAGCATTTCCCGTTTAGCTTTTATTTCAGAAAAAAAAAGAACATTTATTTATTTATATCTATTTTTTGCTCCATACAAGACCAAATTTAGGAACTCGGTTTGAATTAAGTGATCGGACGGTACTAAAAATGAAACTAATTTGGCTGGATTCCTTTTCTTATGATCATATTTATTCAGATGTATTGGTTATATTATATACTAGTTAGCAGTGTATCCACATGTTGCAACGTAATATTTTTATTTTCTACATCTATTTTAGATTGTTTTTGAAGTAAAGAAATATGATATCACAAATTTATAGAAATAATATAATTTTTAAATATGTTGTACTATAACAACTACAAAATCAATATAGATTCAGAGCAAAGAAAAATTATTTGAACTTGATGCCACATAAAAAAAAGAGCAAATTTTTTTATAAAAATAATAAAAAAATAAAAAATATTTTTCATTAAAATATAAATATATTAATTATAGTATATTAAATAGTTTTCTCTTTTATAAAAAAATAATATCAGTTGATGATTAATTTATTTGATAGATAATTTTTTAGACATTTTATTAGCGTATACTAAAAATAGCAAACTAATGGAGAGAAAAAAAATTAGCTTAAACTTGAACCATTAGTTTTAAAATATTAATTTATATCATTCAATTTGGGGCATTTTGGTTGTTCAAAAAATTATGAAAACGTTGAACATCAATGAACGCGTCCAATACATACATTTTTTATAATATAATATAGATATAAATATATGAGTCTCGGATACGGTGCTATATATATAGTACGGATGACCCTTGTATTATAGATTATTTTTTTCATTTTTAAAGCTCAAATAATCGATCCGACCGTTCTAAATAATTTTTATATGAAAATCTACTTATAGACAAAATATTATATTTTTATAATTTTTTTACTATTTTTTAGACAGATAGAAAATCACTTGATTTAATTAGTATAGGTCATTCAAAAATGAGTGATTTTCTAAATATCTTAAAAGATAGTTAATTTTTTTTAAAATATAAAATTTGATCTCCAACTAGATTTTTATATGAAAAATATTTTGACCGGTCAGATTGATCATTTGAGCTTTGAAGATGGAGAACCAGTCCGTAGCAGATGGGTCATCCGTGCTACGCTGTAGCACCTTAGCCTAACTCTAAATATATAATATATCATATAGATATAAATATGGGTGTGGATCGATTGACAATGGGTTATCTTGACAACCTTAAATATGGATGTTCAAATTGATTGATGGTCACTCAAATTTCATATAATTTCATTATTATTTGATGATTCATTAAAGATTAAAAATAATAAATTTGACAAGATATTGGCAATTAAGGAGAAGGAGAAGTGTGTACTTTTCAGTTTTCAAAAAATTATATATCAATATCTATATCAATATTATATTATAAAAATATATGATTATCTATGACACGTGTTTACTATAGTATTATTAAGTTTTAGTCCCAGAACTTTAGCCAAATGTGTACTTATGTTTTTAGCGAAATCTGTATATATTCAAACTTAAATATACTCAAATCTATTAAATGTTAAATACACTCGAACGTTATATTTTTTTATATCCTTGTTTACCAAAAAAGGTCAGGGACTAAAAAACGAAATGGTATATACAAAACGAAATGGTATATATGTCCCAACTAGGGCTGTTAATGGGTCGGTTCGGTCATATTATTTTATTTTTTTTATCCCGATCCGATTAAATTCAGGTCAAAAAATCTTGATTTATATCCGACCCGATCGGGTCACGGGTCAATCCGACCCGACCCGTGTAAAATAATTAAATATTTATTAATTATTTTTATATAATTTAAATAATTAAATATTAATTAATTTATAATTGATCTTAATTAGTGTATAATTAAGTTTTAATTAGTATTAAATCATAAAATTACTTAAAAAATATATTTAATCGGTCGGTCGGGTTGACACCAACTGACCCGACCCGACCCGATTTGGGTCAAAAAAATCAAACTCATATCCAACCCATTTATTTTCGGGTCATGTCATAAAGTCAGTTCGGATCGGATCGATTAACCCGCTTTGATCGGATTAATAATTGTCACCCCTAGTCCCAACCGTTATCAAATGTGCAGCGAAAAATTTATCATCCCCAACACATGTTTACTAACGCTTTTTAATACGAAACTATTACATAATAGTTTAAACTTACTTTCTACAAAGTCACCGCTTAATTTACTAACTGTTTCTATTATAAATCATTAATAAATATTTGTAAAGTTCATTTCTATTGTACTGACTCTCACTTTGTCAAAATTACGTGGTTCTAAGTTGTGTTGTTACCTGTTAATAAAAAGCACTGCAGACATGCGGCCTTATAAAGGACATGAAGGCGGTTAACAATAACATCCTATCTAATTTAGCATTTCCCTTTTAGCTTTTATTTCAGAAAAAAAGAACATTTATTTATTTATATCTATTTTTTGCTCCATACAAGACCAAATTTAGGAACTCGGTTTGAATTAAGTGATCGGACGGTACTAAAAATGAAACTAATTTAGCTGGATTCCTTCTCTTATGATCATATTTATTCAGATGTATTGGTTATATTATATACTAGTTAGCAGTGTATCCAACGTAATATTTTTATTTTCTACATCTATTTTAGATTGTTTTTGAACTAAAGAAATATGATATCACAAATTTATAAAAATAATATAATTTTAGATTCAGAGCAAAGAAAAATTATCTGAACTTGAGGCCACATAAAAAAAAAGAGCAGAATTTTTTTATAAAAATAATAACAATAAAAATAAAAAAATATTTTTCATTAAAATATAAAATGAATTAATTATAGTATATTAAATAGTTTTCTCTTTCATAAAAAAATAATATTTATTTGATAGATAATTGTTTAGACATTTTATTAGTGTATAATTAAAATAGCAAACTGAAAATAAAAGAGAATGGTTGATGGTTATTACCAACAATGATAATTTTGGTCAAGGTACAAAAATTATAAAGAAAACGGAAAATATTAAAGGAGTTCAGATTAAAATGCCTACGTTTTTTTGTCTCATCCCACTAATAGGATGCCGCTTTATTACTTAAAATTCAATTATAATCAAGAAACTTTAGCTTCTTCATAATACAAGTGTAAGAAGACTAAAAACTGTAAAAAGAGAACAACAAAAGAGCACTCAAGACTCAAAAAAACTGCAGTATAACTACTGAGAAAAGATTTAAGACAAAGCTCAAGAAAGTGTTGAACTAAATATTGCACAAAAAAAATTTTTGATTTGGCTAATTCAAAATCTCTTATTCTTGTAACTTGTAAGGGAAAAAATAGATTCTTTTGGTTGTAGTTGAATGCTCTAGGTTGTTAGAGATGTTGATTATGTTTCTTAATTCAAACTACACCCATAACATCACTTTTATAAGACATTAACAGAGAACTGATATTCTTACGCTGTGAAACTTTATAACGTTTCACAAATCGTTATAACGTTTCTGTATTGAGAATCTTGAGTTTCCAAGAATACCCCTTGTCAGAATTGTATATAACGTTATAATGGTTCAAAAATGAATATGATGAATCGTTATAACGATAGAAAAAAACGTTGAACGCTTTACAGAAACGTTGCAACGCTTTGACTGTTTGACTAACCTTCTGACATGTCTATTGATCTTCAAAAACGTTATAATGATTCACTAAATCGTTATACATTTCATGAATCATTGAACGCTTTATAAAGCGTTATATAACGATACACTATGTTGATTTAGGTTCATTTATGCTCACAAAGAACTTAAAATTTTTTGAGTAGGTGTATTGAGTCGTTATAACGCTTTATGAAGCGTTACATAACGATACACTCTGTTAATTTTTGCTTATTTCTGGTCATAGAAAACTTAGAATATTTTTGAGATATGTATTAAATCGTTATAACGATTGGGGAATCGTTATAACGGTTCTCTGCGACAGAGAGCTCTTCTTTGCATAATTATGAAGAATATGAGATTTTAAATTATACCTATACATTGAATATGACCCTATATCTTCATAGAAGCCTCTGAATTGATCTTGATCATTTTTTCTTCATTCCCTTGAAATTTCTTAGAATTCTGCAATCAAATCTTAAAAAAAGACTTATTAAACTCGATAATGTTTTGCAAAATAACAAAATTAAATAAATGGTTAAGTATAACACAAACTAATGGAGAGAAAAAAATATTAGCTTAAACTCTAACCATTAGTTTTAAAGAAATTGTTAAAGAAATATTGATTTATATCATTCAATTTGGGGCATTTTGGTTGTTTAGAAAATTATGAAAACGTTGAACATCAATGGAAATAGATATATGAGTCTGGCTACGGTGTTATGCGTAGCACAGATGACTCATGTATTATAGATTATTTTTTTCATTTTTAAAGCTCAAATTATCGATCTGACCATTCAAAATAATTTTTATATGAAAAATCTACTTATAGATAAAATTTTATATTTTTATAATTTTTTTACTATTTTTTTTAAATAGATAGAAAATCACTTTATTTAATTATTATGGATCATTAAAAAATGAGTGATTTTCTAACTATCTTAAAAGATAGTTAAATTTTTTAAAAAATATAAATTTGATCTCCAACTAGATTTTCATGTGAAAAATATTTTGACCGGTCAGATTGATCAATTGAGCTTTAAAGACGGAGAACCAGTCCGTAGCAGATGAGTCATCCGTGCTACGTTGTAGCACCGTAGTCTAACTCTAGATATATAGTATATCATATAGATATAAATATGGGTGTGAATCAGTTGACAATGGGTTATCTTGACAACCTTAAAAATGGATGTTCAAATTGATTGATGGTCATTCAAATTTCATATAATTTCGTTATTATTTGATCATCCATCAAAAATCATTAAATCAAAATTATTATAAATTATATAAAAATTTGATAATCTTTAATGAATTATCAAACAATAATAAAACTGTATGATCTTCAAGTTTGAGGGACTAAAAAAAGTTGGCTAAAAAAATAAGTACACATTTGGCTAAAGTTCAGGGACTAAAAATTAAATATACTATAGTAAACACGTGTCATAGATAATCATATATTTTTATAATATAATATTGATATAGATATTGATATATAATTTTTTGAAAACTGAAAAGTACACACTTCCCCTTCTCCTTAATTGCCAATATCTTGTCAAATTTATTATTTTTATCCAAATTTGTACTTATATTTTTAGCAAAATCACACGTGTCATAGATAATCATATATTTTTATAATATAATATTGATATAGATATTGATATATAATTTTTTGAAAACTGAAAAGTACACACTTCCCCTTCTCCTTAATTGCCAATATCTTGTCAAATTTATTATTTTTAGCCAAATTTGTACTTATATTTTTAGCAAAATCTGTATATATTCAAACTTAAATATACTAAAATCTATTAAATGCTAAATACACTCGAACGTTATATTTTTTTATATCCTTGTTTACCAAAAAAGGTCAGGGACTAAAAAACGAAATGGTATATATGTCCCAACCGTTATCAAATGTGCAGCGAAAAATTTATCATCCCCAACACGTGTTTACTAACGCTTTTTAATACCAAACTATTACAGAATAGTTTAAACTTAATTTCTAGAAAGTCACCGCTTAATTTACTAACTGTTTCTATTATAAATAATTAATAAATTGATATTTGTAAAGTTCATTTCTATTGTAGTGATTCTCACTTTGTGCAAAATTACGTGGTTCTTGAACTTCTAAAAAACATTAAATTAGTTGTTGAATTTCTTTAGAAAAAATAATTTGGTCCTTAACTCTAAAATACGTCAAATATATCCTTCAAACTTTAACATAAAAGCTAATTTTGTTCGTAAACTCATGGGGAAATTCTTCAAATTTTATTCAAGGATAATTTTTTCTTTACTTCCCAAGTCCAAATAAAATAGAGATAAAAAAAATTTATTATGAAAACTTAAAAACTGTAGCAATGTATGGCGAAAATTAGGAATCAAATTATCTTTAACAAAAAAAATAAAAGGAAGAATTTGGTGTAGTTTAAAGTTTATGGATCAACTTGATTATTCTGAAGAAGTTCAAGGTCCAATTTATTATTATTTAAAAAATCAAAGGATTAATTTAGTGCAAATGAAAGATTAAGGATCAAGTTTTGTTGTTGAGAATTCAGAGATCAAAAGATGAATTATCTCAAAGTGAAATATATAATTTAATTCAATAGCTAACTAAACTTCTATTACGAAAAAGCGATGAGCCATTTCGAAGTATCAAAGAAAATTAGTCAGTGCCACCGATCTTTATTTTTGTTTAAAAGTGTAAAAAGTCGTTCTGAATTGCTCTAGAAATTTTCTTGACTATCAGATTTTATGTTTTTTTTAGAAATCTTTTACTATTTTCAGATAGTAATTATGATACTTCAGCAACAATTACTTTTGTTTTTACGGGGATCTGTTCCAATCAACTCCACAACTTCAAGTAACCTAAACAATATTTTAAATGTGTTGAAAGAGCTGTGACAAACAATATTTTAAATGTGTTGAAAGAGCTATGACTGTTTGTCACAGGTTAAAGATTATGGTTTCGTTTTGCAAATCATGAAATAGTGATAATTTTGAAAGAGTGGCAGAATAGTGAAAATATTGATAATAATAATAATAATAATAATAATAGTAATGATCATATAATATGATAATAATATAATAATCATAATTGTAATGTAATTGTATAATAATATAATAATTATAATAAAACATAAATATATAATAATTGTTATTTTACAATAACTAAATCGGTATTTCATCTATAGATTGGAATACTCGATTTAGCACTCCTCCACATTTTTCTTCTTAATCTAAAATGCATTTGACAAACTTATTTGTCGAATAATAATGTTATTTTTATTTTTTGTTGTTATGTTTGAAGCCAAACGAACATGTTTTTTTAGTTGCATCCTATTTTCTACTATGTATTGCAAGATTGTATCTTTAGGTGTTTGTCATATTTGTAGTTCATAGTCCGATTCTACTTCACTTCTCCCTCATTGATCATAATATATGAGGAATCCATTTCTATTTTTGAGTTTGTAATTGTGCTATGGAAAACAAATTAAGCAATGTTCATCCAATTTGTTCTTTTGTAAGAACTACAGTTTTTAATAATAATAAGTTTTATTAAATTAATATTATTAAAAATAAGAGTGAGAAACATAAAATTTCAAATATACGAATGGCAGTGGCGTGTTCACTGCGCATTTGAAACGCGCTTACGGCAAAGGCACGCGTTTATTATTTTTAAGAAACGCGCCACCGATCGATGATGTGACGCGCTTCCTTATTTTTATGAAACGTGCACATCGGCGTATGCGCTTTTACTTCTTAAATATACAAAACGCACAAGTGAGATGGAGGCGCTACATGGGGTTTGACGAAACGCGTCACCGGCGTGGCGTGTTTCATTATTTTTATGAAACGCGCCATCGCATAAATGGCACGCTGCCATTCGTATATTTGAAATTTTACGGTTCACTCTTATTTTTAATAATATTAATTTAATAATAATTATTAATAATAAAAACTGTAAGAACTAGTATGGTGCCCACCACGCCATGCTGCGGGGGTCTCCTTAAAATTATAAAATAATAATAATCAAAGGACTTTTAGGCACAACGCGGAGTGCACGTGATGTATATATTTTTCTTTTATTTTTCTCAATTTCACTTTTATCCATGATTCTCTAATTTTTTTTTTGTTGCGCACGTATAATTGTGATTGCCAATTTTTTTTTGTAGTGAAATTACTTTTTTTTTAATAAACTTACATCAAGCTTGATAACACTACATTTCGTTTTATCTCCTCTAAATTATTGATAACGGATAGCCAATTATGTTGAAAACTATAAATAAATAATAATTTATGATTTTGAATCAGGACTTTTGATGTGATTTTATATATATTACATTTACACACGTAAAAAATGAAATTAATGTAGGTTTTTATTATTTAATAAACTCTTGACGTGACTTTATATATATTAATGTAGGTTTTAATATATACTACATCAGCACAGTAATAGCATGACTCGGTAATTTCCAAAACACAGTGCATAATTTCTAAGCTGAAAACTTGTTAGGAAGAAGTCTTCAAGTGGTGTCCATAGGTTCATGCTCATGAGCCCATGGTTGCTTAAAGTCTCATTCCTCAAAATACATGGCACTGCCTTCTCGAGGCAACTATAGCTACTCCATGTAGTATTTTGTCATAATAAATGTTAACAGTTTATGATAAATGAGATGAACATAACTTAACATACCTCTTGTATGTATCTTTTAATTTGTGTAATTGTAGACTTCTCATGTGAATCGTGATGTGCACAAGGAACATTCTCCTGGATGAAAGAAAGGAATTTAAATATACAATAGGGATTTGTTTTAGGTCAAAAGAAAATTTCAGCAACTAAACTAAAACTACCCATCTTATATTTCATTTTTTCTACAACTATAATATTAACTTTTGAAATGATATTCAAATCTATGGTACATAAACTACATAAAAAATACATTCTATTGTTGGTCATATGTATTAATGTATATGACATGACATACATTTATGAGTGCATAGACAATTATGCAATATATTTATTCACACATAAGTGTGCAATAAAACTCGATTAAGCTCAAGTGATTATTACTGACCTATTTAAAATAATTGTAACAACATAGCAACAATTTACGCAATGGTTGTGCTGCATGGCGATAAATTAAGCATCATTATGGTAACTGTAAATTTGTCACTGAGAACATAAAACAAGAAAAATAGTTTACCTTCAATTTGCCTTCTTCCAAGTTTTCCTCGGCTTCATCTCTGAGATGCAATCTTATCACAGTACCACAACCAAGAGGCTCATTCTTTGTATCCTCAGATACTGCAAATGAACCAACATCTTTGAATTCTTATACAAACATGACATTATAAGAAAAATATAATGAAAGATATGACAGAAAACGATTAATTAAGAAATAACTTGGCCCTAGTGACATGCCACATATTATGTCATACGGTTAAGAAAAGATATCTTAAAATTTTTGAGTCATACTGGGTCATCCGTCTTTATGTTGCACTTGTACACTCAATCAATCTATGTAGTTATTCAGAGAAACTTCAAAAAAAAAAAAACCAAAAAATAGATGAAACCCAAAATATAAATGATATACAATTGGTGTATGCAAATATTTTATTCTTATGAAGGATCAAATTGAAATACATGTTTGTTTCTTTAATGAACTTGGAAGTGTCTAATTCTTATGTGAGAATAAAATTGACTAATAAAGTAAACAAATCTTGATTTCAATAGTACACGTTTAACAAATAATTTACCTTTGCCGAATTTGTTCCTTATTTACTCCCTTGAAATCAAGTTTTCCCTGTGAATAAAACCAAAATTCTGAACTTTTTGAATCAGCAAAAAAAAAAACATATGTAGTTTATAATAAATTGTGAGAAGATAATAATGTTAAGCAAATCAAATGAATAAATTCTAAATCGTCTCTCAAAATATATGAACGAAGAAGAAAATCTGAGAATCGTATATACTTTGATTTCATACTGTGAATTTTACCTATGTGAATATTAATTTTATTCAATTCAATTATTTCTAACCATTACTTTATATGGAGAGCTTATCATGATACAACAAAAGCCTCTTCAGGAAAACAAAAATTAAGTTTGAGTTGATTTTCATTTTCCCATGGAATAGTATTTTTTTTTTGGTCTAAAGTTGGGAAAAGAAGTCCATTTGGGAAAAAGGAACACCGAAATGGAATTTATTCCCAATAGGTCTAATTACCCAAATGTACCTTTACCAAACTGATACCAGCAATTGAACAAGTAGTGGCAGTTGCCAGTTTCACTCATTTACTTTGATTTTTATTAAGTTCCTCCAATAATATTTGGTCTGTGAAACTGACTCAAGGAAATGAAAACAAAATCTGGATTCTAGAGATTTTGAATAGACCAACAAAATGTAGTGCTAGGGTTGTTGTGTAGTTGATTTACTTCTATAAAAACAAAATTACTGCTAAATTGTAAAAAAATGACAATTATGTCCTTAATGCTTTATTTTTAATACTTCTCTTTGGAAGTTGGTTGACCTCACTGGTAACGGAATCTTGTCAGCAACATATAGTGATCTCTTAATAAAGGTCAGCTAATAAAGTTCAGTTTTTGTTTACAAGCAAGAAGCTCACAAGGATTTGTTACCTTGAGCTTTACTAGTGATACAAGGTGACTTTATGATTAGGGGTAAAATCAGAACAATATAGAATACATATAGACATACAATTAACCATAACTCTTCCAAGATAATTCAATTTCAAAGTAACTCGACGTCCTATATATAAAGTCCTGAACATATCAATTATGTATCTTTCATCTTAAGACATTAAGGTAAAATGTTATCTCGTTTCATTATTTCTGGTTTCAGTTGGTTTCAGTATTTCCAATAACTCTGATATTTTTTCATAGGACCGAATCAAACAAAGCACAATGAAAAAGAACAATACTTGAAGATCATTGTCAGAACTACATGTCCAGCTCTAGAGCGTGTTTAAACTAAAAACTAATTGACAACAGAAAGTCACCATTCATCCCTTCATGGTCTCCCCAGTAACAGCTTCCAGCCTTCCACAACTCCACCGATTAGTAAACCTCACTGGATTTCTCCAGTGCACTGACCTGGCGCACCCCATGATCAAAGTACTTTTGTAGGCGCCAACAGCTCTCCTTCTTGGGTCTTGAGGATGACATCACCTTTTTGGTTCCTGTTCTCTCTCTGGTTGTCTGGCCCACAAACCGCCTTTTGGCAGTTTCCTTCAGCATTTCAGATATAGACTTTTTCTTAGATGCCGGTTCAGTTTTGATTGTCTTGGAATCTGAATGCCCTTGCATCATACCAGTAAATGTGGCATCAGGGTTTGACTTCAAAGTCAACATGGTAGAGGGTCCCAGTTCGAGTTCGGTAAAAGAAATAATGGGTACTTGTGAAGGGATCGGCCTGTGATAAACTGTTTTAGAGAAATAGGCCCGCCGTAACCAAGAGTTGGTGTCATCTTTGTATAGATCCTCCATTATTATGTTCTCTCACAGGTTTCTAATATCAAATAAAAATGGACAAAAGAAAATAAGGTCAAGAGAAGCTTGAATGTTTGTGATCAAATTATCAAACAGCTTCAACTGGAATATAGCATAAAATTGTCGATATTAGAATAAAAATTGAGCATGTATGCTTTTTCACCTTTACAGAAGATTCAAAACGAGTAGAATAGAATCTAGATCAAACAATTACAAAAAAAATATTCTCTATCACGGATCAACAGAACAGTAAATTATCACATTATTTGTTGATAGAAATATTATCAATATATATTTTCTTTGATAGAATAGATTATCACATTTTTTTTCAGAAATTTTACTGATACAACATCAACCTTGTCTTTTTTTTCCATGTTTGAATAAGATCCATCCCATTATTAGGTCATCTAATACAGGTTCAACCATTTCGTAAAACACATATAGTAGTAAATATATTGAGCTATAAAAATTCTATTTCTTGATGTAAAAAACGAATCTTTTCTGCAGAGGATTCAACGAAGATGACAATTCAGGACAATTTTGTTCGAAATTTCCTAACAATTTGATCAATTCTGCCAAAATGATGGAGATAAAGGCAGACCTGAGTTACCTGAGAGATGAGAGAAAATAGAAAAGAGAGGAGAGGAGCGAGCAAAGGGCTAATAGTATTGAACTACTATTTATATTCGATCTAGCAAGGGGCTAATTCTTTATTTACAGTTCAATCGCCTTTCCTTATTTAATCGCTCTTCAATGAATAAATTTCTAAATCGAGCTAACTTTCTTAATTTAATCATCTAGAAACTCAATCAGAGCTTTGAGTTTAAAACGTTATCATGACGACATGTGCTGCTCTTCTCTAAATCTAATAATCCCTGAAATAATAATTTTTCTAAAACATCAGAAACTTCACAAAGATTCTATTCTATTTCTATGCTCGTAGCAGAGAAGGAACCGTTGAAGAGAGTTCATTTTGAAACAATGCTGGGCCGAGTTTTGAATCATAAATGGGCTGTCTATAGCAAATGTGGGGCCCATGATAAAGTTCTGTATTTGGGTCCCACCATAAGGGAAGAGCATGAGGACGGGACCCAATTCATTTAGTACAAATCTTCCATTTTCTTGGGTAATTCCGAGCTTAATAAGCTTAAGTATTGTGTATAAGTTATGATTAAGAAATTACACCTTGAATCAATCTGCGTTTGTTCTCAAAATTTTCTCCATCTTCCTTTCATCGTCTATCCCATAAGAACTTCGCAATAATTAGCACTTGTCAAGAAAATTGTTGTAGAATTAAACTAAAAAAAGATATAAAAACTCACACGGCATTTCTTCAAACGCTTAATGCTTAAAGTTAGGTTTGAGAAAGGTAAAAAAAAGTGCTTTAATTAAAGAAGAAAGAGAGAATTAAGGTTTTGGTCGATGGAACTTTAAGAAAATCAATTTGGTTATTGAATTTTGGATAGAATCTGAACAGCAGATTATTCTATGCGGGAGTAGTACATGGTACAATTACTAGCAGGTCAAATCTCAGCTTATTATATGGCATTTAATTAGTTCAGATATAGATCTTCGTACGAAAACACCATATTTAGATAGAAAATAAATATTCTTAATATTTAATATATAAAAAAGATTAAATTTTTAAATTTTTTAAGTATGCCACATCATCACTTTTTTTTCATCATAGTTTTTGTTTAAATCTTTTCATCTTCTTCAATTCAATGGTTTATATAAAATAATTTCTCTCTCCTCATTTAAAATAATATTTAAGATAAACTTAATTCTTAAAATAAGTCAACTTTTTTTATATAATCATTTATAGATAAATATGTGTCTAATTATGTTATTTAAAAATATTGTGTCTAAATTTTATTAAATATATTTAAAATTTTATATTATTAATTATTTATTTGAAAACTATAGGAGCAAAACCCAAATTACACTTAGTTTATATAAAAGTCGCTATATATATGATCAGTTGGGAGTAATGAGCCAATATAACTGAAGACGAGAATTTGAACAGACTGCACTGCAGGTGCTTTTGCTAATCCATTAATCAACCATTAATTCATCACAATGCATTCCATCTTCCAACTCAATGCCTATATATCTATATAAAACATGGAATAGTCAATTTTAAATCAATGCTGAAAGTTTCGTGAATTGCCTTTCTTCTTCATCCGCATATGTACAGTAACTACGCACTGGATTTGGATCGATTCAAGGACGGATACATCCAACTCCAATTTACAATCACCTCTCCTAATCCAGACTCAACGTCTTTCATCCAACAAGCGAGGTTAAAAAATCACCTTCGCTAGTTCTATATTTACTCATTTTGGAAGTTCCTTTATCGTATTTCTGTATGTACCGATATTTTTTTCAAGATAAACAAAGAAATTTTTGAAGGCCTCTGGATATGAAGGTCTATCAAAGGAGGTTAGAAGAGCCCCACAGTTTAATTCGAAGCAAAATGCTGGGTGGTCATAAAGCATCCAAAAATGTAGTGTACATATTTAGTTGAAAGCACAGAGTTGCTTTCTGGTTTATTTTCTTAACATTATGCTTCAGAACGAGATAGCGGAAGGGAAGGGAAGAGAAGAAAAAAGTGATTGGCTTGTTCAGCGATGATTTGCTCGCTCAAAAATCACTACTTAGAAAGGGAGACGATGGAAGAATCAGTTTTTGATTTAGTGATAAAAGATAACATTCTTCATATGAGAAGTCATGAGTTCGAAACTCAGATGAAAGATTTTTTATTAACAATTATGAAATTTGAGAAATAGACTTTTACTTTTCTATCAAAAAGAAAAGGAGATGATGAAAGGGGATGAAAGATGAGGTGAACAAAACATAAAAATTCTATATATTTCTTCTCTAATCATTACCCATTAATTTGAAAGATAACCTCCTCTCGTCGCTCCTTTTCTTCCTTTCCTTCCTCTACTTTTCCTTTCTTCTTAGTGGAGCATAGCTTCTATCGTTCATATAATATGGAAAAGAATACTATGTATGCTTTAGTTTGTATGGTTCTATAATTACAGCTGCAACTAAAATTCTAGTATTTGGCTGGTTCTTTGACAATTTTTGTATGTTAAAAGACGGTTCAGTTAAGTTCATTTCTAAAATATATTTTAAATATGCTGTCAGAATGAAATTGTTCTAGAATTCAGTGTATTTTTATACAGAAGTGAAAAGATAACTTTTCTATACAAAGTCAAAATTTGTATTTCCAGATCATAATGCAAAATTTGACCTTTCAATTCCATCTCACACCGATCTCTTTGTCCCTTCGCTTCCCTCTCCCTTGTTATCTTTTTTGAAGCAATTGCAAAAGAAACTAAATTGGTCACAGAAGGCGTATAAATTAAGCCCGGTTGCTCAAACCTGACATGCAATCCTGCTAGTACGAACTAAGAACAAAGGATTCATTGCACCTTATATTATCCTTTTGATGAAGTAGCGACCTTCTACCTGATCCAAATTATTGCCCAAGCTGATCACACATTTAGGATCCAAGGCTAAGGATGGCACCCACCTGATTAACATTACTTTTGTTTTTCAAAATCGCAAACAAGTATGGTTACCAATCTGGGTAAAAGTTGCATGTTCATGTTCACTCCGTAATAGTTATTTGGTTACAACTTCAACCTGCGTCCTTTTTTAAATAAAAATCAATAGTAAGCAAAACTCGTTTGCAAGAAGTAAAGGTTATTTGAAGCCAATCCCACAAAAATATTGTACGACAGATACCGCTAAGATCCCAAGTATAAAGCAACAAATAAGTAAATCCAACAACCAGCCTATCTTCAACCAAGGCCAATCCCACAAAAATTTTGTAAGACAGATACGGCTAAGATCCCAAGTATAAAGCAACAAATAAGTATATCCAACAACTAGCCTATCTTCAACCAAACAGATAAAAGATGAAACTGAACAAGTTTTAGCTAGATACATAGTGAAAATATCTACAGACCCAGCCCAACAGTTCGGCCATCTCTGCGGCGGAGGCCGGCAGTGTATTGCTTCTCCAAGTCCATATCTAGCTCCTCTCTGATCTTTCCTTGCTGACTTGCTTCCTTCTCCTCTGGCTTGTTTTCTGGTACCACATTGCCCTTCACACCCTACAGGCCATATGTACGAAGGCATCCTCAGATTCTAAAAACGTGTTAGTAACCGGTACAAATCCAAAATTACATGTAGATGAAATGTACATTAATTCCATATTTCGGTTAAATAATATATCCCAGTTCAATTGCAAAATCTTATAGCAAAGAGAAAGGGTTTGATAGGCAAGAAACTAACCATGAGTTTGTTGAACTTCTCCTGCCGTTCGTGGTCCGTAAAGAGATTATTCCAATTTTTTACTGTCTGAGAAAAATGTAAGACAAAAAGAACAAAGCAGCTGAAAACCACTCAGATTGTAAGTCCTGCACAACAGACAACAACAAAGAGGATTAAAAATGGTTACCTCTGAACCCGCAGATTCATTCTTTTTGTTTCCCCAAAGGAGCTTTTTCTTTTGCTCAGTGGTTAATGTTCCACTAGTAGCAGCACCAATGTTTTTATTCACTGCAGTTTATAATCAAATATATTTACATAACCAGTACAGACGGTCAGAAAGAGGTGAAATGTTAATTCAAAGAAAAAACAATTACCAAATTCAGCAGCTTTCATAGCTGCAACTTTTGCTGGATTGAGATCAGTACCAACTCCAGCTTGGCTTCCTACCACGGAGACCTGTAATGCAGGATCAAATCTATCTTTAGATGCCTCCATCCCTTCCTTTGAACTCGAACCCGCCTTTTCTTCCACAATAGTCTCACCTGTACAATAAAGAAAACTGATCTTATTGTTTGCAGTATGCTAAGTTTATAGTGCAATGCAGGTACACCAGCCAATTAGGAGTAACAGAACATAGAACCAAGCAAATGAAAGTGAAGTATATTCTCAAGCCGAAACTATGGTGCTAACACCACATAAAAGAACAATCAATATAACAACTTGCGGTGAGCTTTGCTTTACTTCTTCTTATCATCATGTAAATAATCACTTTCTGATTTCTTTTTAGGGAAAATTTAGTAGGCCGTTCACCTACTTCTTCAAAAAATAATAACAACATATAATTTGTGGTTGAGGACATATCCCTCTGGTTTCGAACACTTTAGAGCAGTTCAATGTGTGACATAAAATGTTTGAGATGAGAATGAACCAACCAGGTCCAGAAAACTTCGTTTCCCTCTGTTTCTCCTCACGGCCAAATGAACATGCTGGCTCAGACCGTTTCCTATTTTCATTTTCCTTTCGATACTGTTTCTTCCTCTCAACCCCCTCCTTTTCTCCGTCATCAGACTCTCTGTACCTGCTCTTTTCCTTCACTTTTTCATTCTTATCATACCTTTCAGGGCTCCTACGTCGACCCCATCTGTCATCATAGTACTCCTTGTTGTCTCTATCTCTGTAGTAATGGTCCCTACCATAATCCACATCTTTCCTTCTGCTAGTATATCTTTCATGCTCCTTTTCTCTATCCTTGTTCCTGTCTTTATGATCCAAATTGTCCGACCTCTCAAAGCGAGAAGACCTTGCATAGTCCATACCACTTCTATGATCTTTATTTTCATATCTTCTAGATTCACAGTGAGAGTACCTATCAGAATATCTGTCATGATCCTTGTCAGTACGGCTGTACGACCGCCTCCTGTCCACCTCCCTTCCTTCATCCTTTACCTTAGCACCATCCTTCTGAGCAATTAGTTTGTGGCTTCTTTCATGCTCATGTTTCTCTGTTTAGCATACAAAAGTACCAAATATTGTTCATGACAGATACAGGAGAATGGACAGAAATAAATAGATAAAATAGGATTCAATAAAGCAGCTATTGATTCAGAAGCTAACCATCCGAGGAGGATGAATCTGATTGCGATGCATTGGTGGGGCGACGGTATGTTCTATTAGCAGTATCACTTGAAAGTTTACGAAATGAAGGCTCCATCTCAACCTTACCAGGTGATGCATCACTTATGGGAGAATTCATCATATCCTGATCTGCAAGCCAACAATAGTTCAAACCAATTTTAGGGAAGAAAGATGAAGCACAGTATGGTGGTACAGAATTTTATGTACCATCAAGCACAGAGTGTTCTGCGATAGTTGTTAAAATATCTTCTTTTTCCCAAAAGGAAAACAATTTACAGAAATCATTATTTTCATTATCAATAGAGAGATAGGACATCCAAATGAAAAGGCATTGGACCACAATTTCAACCAACGTGAAATGGGTATCATAAGGTCAAGGCTAACAATCATTCGAACTGAAGGATTATGTGACCAACTACGAATGTAACGACTGAACCAATAAGAATTTGAAACACATCAGACATTGATAGGATGACGCCACTGGCTGAAATGAAGAGTAGAAAGCAGTTGACTTATCAAAACCAAAGTCTATATACAATGCATAACGATAATTCAGCTACTAAACCTTCAATTCCACATATAACATTCTTATACTGAACGGAACTAACTTTGAAGGTAGCATTCCTTCTCGTACGTCTAATGGAATACCTCTAACTCGTAATAATTCATACAAATCCCACATCAAGCTTACCTAGAAACAAACGGGTCGAGCGTCTCTCTCTCTCTCTCTCTATCAAAGGGGATCGAACTTGAGGGAACGCCTCTCTGCTAAATCGTGTATGTTTTAGGTGCAACGCTCGTCAACGGCTAGTGAAAAGGAACCCCGATCGTCCCTTTCTAGTTTCGTTTGAAAGTTCGAAAACTAGGGTTAGGTTTGATATCTGAAAAATCGAGAGAGACGAGAGAAAGAGAGATGAAGTCAGGCTGGGATGGCGACACAAGTAAATTGGGCCGAGTTTAGTTCCTTTTTCTTTCTCTTTCTTTAAACTATTTTAAACGGACTTGTTGGGCCGAAATGAACTAATTTCTCTTTTATCTAAGTGGAGCTTGTTAGTTGTTAGTTGTTACTAATACTCGCAGTTTCCCTCCCTTTTCGGAAGAAAACAAAACCTACGGATAGATAGGATGTCAATGATATATTTTTATTCATTTATCCGATTCGTACCGTATTCGATAAGATGAGTATTGATAAAAAAAATTCATTAACTTATTTGATATGGGTAAAGATAAGAATTTTATTTCGTTAAGTAAATGAGTAAGGATATGGATAAATATCATTTCATATTTGTGTGACATTTGGATAAATTATTAAGAAAATAACGGTTACACTAAACATCTTTTTTTATTTATCGATTTGCAAAACAACCTTGAATTTTATAATTTACTTTGTTTGAGTTTTGTACAGGGATTAAAATACAAATGGATTAGTGCACAAAAATCAAGACTAATGATGAGATACAAGAGCTTAATCAAGACTGAATTAGACTTAGATTTAGTTAGACTTAAACTGGGTTGAATTGGTTAAGATAAATTGAGCTTAAAAATGTTTTTGCTTGGTGAATCGTTATAACGGTTCATCACAATACTCGAAAATATTCTAAGGCAGAAAAATTCGTATAGAAATCAGAGTGTATCGTTATGTAACGATTCAATAATCTTTGCAATGATTTATGAAACGATAATGATTCAATGAATCGTTATAACGTTTATGACGTTTCAACTTAATCAGATCCAACGGTTATTCTTTCTAAATCGTTATAACGATTTCCAAATCGTTATAACGGTTCATGCCGAAAATAGTTTTTTCATATGTTTCAGAAGATCTATTTTAAAAGGATCATCCCTTTCACTGATAATTATCTGATCTATCTAGCTAAATCATTACTCAAGAGAGCTTACTGGCAATATACTAAGTGAGAGAGATAAGCCAAGAGATAAAAACACTCAATTAGCCAAATATTTGTTTAAACTCAATCTAGTTTCTCTCCATTCTCTCAACTTGATCCTTTGTGATCTACTCTTCTTGTAAACTTTTCTTGAGTTGTAGTGCTCATCTTTTCTTGAGTGTGTTGTCATTCATTTCTTGTTTTGAGTGTGTTATCACTCATCTTTTTTAGTGTGTTGTCACTCTTATTACTGATAGGCTTGGCAGCCCATTTTTGTGTAAGGGACCAAGTTCTACAAGTGTAAAATTGGTTTTTAGTATTTCGGCTCAATCTCAATTGTTGGAGGTTGAGAGTCCCGGAGACATATGCATTTTTAAACCGAACTCTGTTACATCCTGTGTTCTTATTTGATCTTTTTTTCTTTTCTCTCATTTCTTTGATTGCTACATTCTTATGAGAATTGAATTGTCTTCCGTTGTCATTACATTTGAACACTAAACCCCAAATCAGTTTATATATTTCTACCTTAGATTCTTTACAATCTTGCACAATTTTAGCCTTTAAATACCACCATCTTAGGACTATCAATAAATTATTTTTAATATAATTATCTCGTGTAATAATTTTTTTTTGATAAAAAAATAAAAAAAATAGAGAATTTATAAGAACACCCTGAAGTTGTGCGCTAATGGCTAATAGTTTCGAACTCGGTCCAGGCCATTAGCGCACAACTTCGTAGTATTCTTATCAATTTCCTATTTTTTTATTTTATTTACCAAAATAAAAAAATTGTATGTTAGTTGCCCCGATTTTTATGAGTTAATTACTATGAATTATAATTATTATCTTTTCTAAATTTAACCATCTTATAAATTATAATATTTAAATAATATTTAGTAGAGTATTTCTTAAAATGATTGAATGAGATAATATTTTATTTTATTTTAGACAAGATGTTATTTTTGCTTTTAATATATTTTATTTTCTACTTATTTTTTTTAAATTTATTTATTTTGAAATGATTCAAGTTAGAATTGATTGCATAGTTATATTTTTATTTCATACTAGTAAAATAGAGATATTTTTGTATGAACGGAATGAGTTCAAATATTTTTTTTTTATAAATGATAATAAACTAAGTAATACATTGGTATTATTCGTTAGCACTCATTACCGTTTCGTTAACCATTTATTTTAACGGGTATGGGTAAGAGTAGAGTATGGATAAGAATAATTTAAAATAGGTATGATAATAAAAATACCTTCACCCGACCCGTATCGTGCCCATTGACACCCCTACGTACAGATATATATATCACAGTATTATAAAAAAACCATTAAGTCTAATTAATTGGCCGATTAATCATCATTAGTAGTTAAATTATTATATATTATAATTGACCGATTATTTTTTAGATTATATTCTATTATATATTTAAGTCATATTTTTTCATTCAACTCTATTTTTAATAAGAGTAAATTACACAAATAGTTTTTTAAAGTTTCAAAGGTATCATATTAGTCCTTGAAGTTTTTAGTTTATACCAAATTAGTCCTATATCTAAAATTTATTAAAAAAAATATATTCTCATTGATCATAGAATTATTTTTTAGTATTGTAACTAGTATGAATATAACAATAAAAATACTGCATTAATGTTCTAATATTATAAATTAATTCATATGATATTTATAATATTTTTTTAAAATTATAAGATATATTATATGATATGGATGTCAATGTAAATATTATTTTTTTGGCATTGATAATGATAGAACTAATTTGTTACAAATAAAAAAATTTAAGGACTAAAATGATAAGTTTGTGAAATTTTAAGAATTAAAATTAAGGACCAATTTGATAAAAGAATGATACTTTAAGAATCATTTATGTAATTTACTCTTTTAATAATTAAAGACTTTATATAAACTAGACTTCATCGACTTTAATTAGATATCAACTTTCACAAAGTTATATTACTTTTTAAAATAATAAAAAAATAGGCATTCCGATATTTAATTTTTATTTATCATTTCTAAAAAAATCAACACACAAAATACAATAAAGTATATAAATAACTTATTTTTGAATAAATAAATGATACTTTTATATATTAAATTATGAACACCAAATCGTCCATTTACATAATGATTAATCATTTAATGATTGCATTTAATTATTTACAACATTGATATATTATGTATATATCATATTGCCATGGATATTTTTTGTGCTCCATAGCAAAGGAATAAATTTAGGAATTGGACACGTTCACATGCGAGTAATGTAGGAACACCTGTCCCCCACGAAAGAAAATTTTGAATAATTCTGATAACTTATAGTTTTAGGCAATTAGGTTGTTTATGTTTGCGGTCGATATCTCAAACTTTTTCTATTTTTGAACGAATCATATATACAAGTTAATTACTTGAAAAATATTTGACGGATATCATTACTAACATCATTATCGATATCAATTTTATTATTCATATTAATTGAGTTATTATTTATAATAATAATTTTATTGTGGAACTTATTTGGTATAGAATTTTTATTAGTCGATTTAAATATCACTAATTTGAATAATATCTGTACAAAATAAGTAACATGCCATTAGGGGTGTTAATGGGTCAGTTTCGGTCAGGTTCAGGTCGGATCATTATTATTTTATTATTTTTCTTGATCCGATCCGAACTTGATCCGATTATATTCAGATAAATTTTTTTTTACTCATATCCGATCCGATCCGTATAAAATAATTAAATATATTTATATTATTTTAAGTAATTAAATATTAATTAATTTATAATTAATCTTAATTAATATATAATTAATGTATATTTAAAATTTATTAGCATTAAATCATAAAATTACTTCAAAAAAACACAATTAATCGGATCGAGTCGATTGATCTGAACCCGACTTGATCCGATTTAGATAAAAAATTAGATTTATATCTAATCTATTTATTTTCAGATCATATCACATCAGATTGAATTCGAATAAGCTCGGATCAATAATTGATAACCCACGATAGAGTTCTTTTGATCTCAAATCGGACCAAATTCTATCCGATCCCATCCACTGGGATGAAAATTTATTGACTTTTCAAACGACCATATGTTATTCGGATCAAGATGTGGTTTCTCCAAATAATTCCACATACGTCATGTCATCTCTTTTCTGAAATTTACAAGGTTCCTTTATCCCTCATAAATTGATGTCATGCCAATAGCAGTTGTACTTGTACTTTATTCTGTGGCGAAGGTTTTCTCCGAGCTCCCTTACTAATTGTCAATTTCTGGTAACTTTATTCGTTCTTTATTTCCAAATAAATCATGATCCATGATGCATGCCATAAAGAAATTGTGTGCTTTAATTAGGCACCTCTTAACAGTGCACATGTTGACTTGTTAAATGGCCTCAGCCCTTCTTTTGTAGAGGGAGATCCGGAGACTGTTTTAAGGTAGATAGTTGTGAAAAAGTCTAAATATGAATTTTGATATATTAAAGATTTATTAGTGTTAAATCAAAATCATTGATCGACATTTCAAAATAAAATAAAATAAAAAAACACACAACTCCGTTTACGATGAAAGTTTGAATATATATTTTTTCTAGTGGGAAACGGAGAATCTTCTTCCAACTCTTTTTTTTTTTTTAAATGTGCACATTATAAGCAAAGACAATCCAACTACTAGGTTCGAAGCACGTATATTTGTCAATATATTTAGTTAATTTTTGTGTCCATGACTTTGTGCATTGAGAGAGGTAGTTTAATAAATACTTGTTATTATATTTTAGCTTAGTGAACGTGATTTTTTTTATTGTGAATTCGTGATGGCTCGTAGCATGCACGAATATGAAATAGAAGGTAACAAACAAGTGTCAAGATTTGATCGGTACTTTCTTGCACTTAATTTCTCTTGCCCTGAGCTAATTCACCAATTCAGTTGTGCTATTTTATATCCTGTTAGGTACATCGGTATAGCAGGTTAAAGAATTTTTTTTCTACATCGGTATAGCATGATATATAATATGGTCTGTCGATTCTATTCTAATTTGATTATTTAAATATGACCGATGGTACATTAAATATGACCGATATGAACCGTTCAATATAATATTCATATATCAAACTCTACTAGCTAGTAAAATTATATATATATATATATATAGAGTGGAGATAGCGTGAGCTTAAGCTCACAGAGGCCTTCCGTGAGCTTAACTCAAAAAACATATTAAATCATTTTGAAATTTTAATTTATCATTCTTATTAAATTCTTTATATGAAAATCTCATGTGATGCAAAAATTTGGAGCGTTTTGAGCTTTTTAAGTCATCGTTTTTAATTTTTGAAAATCAGCTCTAAAAATAATAATAATATATTCAATACTTGAACATCATTTTAAAAAATTGAAAACGGTGACTTAAAAAGCTCAAAACGCTCCAAATTTTTGCATCCCACAAGATTTTCATATAAAGAATTTAATGAGAATGATAAATTAAAATTTCGAGATGATTTAATATGTTTTTTGAGTTAAGCTCACGGAGGCCTCCCGTGAGCTTAAGCTCACGCTATCTCCACTCTATATATATATATATATATAGAGTGGAGATAGCGTGAGCTTAAGCTCACGGAGGCCTTCCGTGAGCTTAACTCAAAAAACATATTAAATCATCTCGAAATTTTAATTTATCATTCTCATTAAATTCTTTATATGAAAATCTTGTGGGATGCAAAAATTTGGAGTGTTTTGAGCTTTCTAAGTCACCGTTTTTAATTTTTTAAAATGATGTTCAAGTATTGAATATATTATTATTATTAGAGCTGATTTTCAAAAATTAAAAACCACAACTTAAAAAGCTCAAAACGCTCCAAATTTTTGCATCCCATGAGATTTTCATATAAAGAATTTAATGAGAATGATAAATTAAAGTTTCGAAATGATTTGATATGTTTTTTGAGTTAAGCTCACGGAAGGCCTCCGTGAGCTTAAGTTCACAGTATCTCCACTCTATATATATATATTTTGCATGAGGTGAAATTGGTCACATTGGACGATCCAGAATTTTTAAATCAAATAATTTTCTCCTAATGCAAAAAAATAGAATTTTTTTTTAGAAAAAATATAAAATTTGGCTTACTAGTAGAGTTTCATATGAAGTTTATACTGAATGATTCAGATGAGTCATATTTTACGTAAAATTTAAAATTTTAAGGTAGTGCACGGATGCATCTAGTGCATTGCAATGTATCATAGCCTCACTTTTATCTATATCTATATTCTATTATAAAGAGCGTATGTAGTAAAGATATTTATTTATTCAACATTTGATATATATAAATTAAAATGTCAGATATTTTCCTGGTAAAAACAAAGAGCGCAAAGATCAAAATAATTTTCTTTATTTTTGAAGTTTTAGTTGTGTGCCTATGAAAAATGTAAATATTAAATATTCTTGAAAATTATAAATGTGTTGTATATGAACTTATTTCCACATGATTATGTTTATTTTATTATATCAAAATTAAACTAATTAAGCAACGAAAGTCATGAAAAATAAATAAGACACAAGATATAAATATACTAAGGCTTTATTTCTGGACCATTTTAGTTGTATAATATTTGTTACATTAAGAATTAAGATAGATCCTCATAGATGACATGAGTTCTTTACTAGTATGATAATAAAATTAAAATAATATATATATAAAATAGAGTCCGGTTACAGTGTTTTGCATAGCAATATTTATTTTATGCTCTATTATTAATTTTAAGTAAAAAATGACAGATCTGAACCATTCAATCTAATCTTCATATCAAAAACTATTCATAAACCAAAATTTATATTTTTTTAGAATTCTTTTGCTATTTTCGGATAAGAAGAAAATGACTTGATCTGAGAATTATGATTCATTCAAAAATAATAATTTTTTCCTATCCAAAAATAGCAAACAATTATAAAAAAAATGAAAATTTTAATTTGCTAATAAATTTTAAAATGTAGACTGATAAGCTTCAATTATACATATCCAATTAGGATTTTTATCTCAAAAACTATGCATTTGTGTTAATTATTAAGAATTTCTTTAGTTTTTATGTCGAGTTCGAGATACTTTTGTATTTTATGTGTTTTAGAATTTTTGAAGCAAAAGAGCATGATAGTGAAGAGTCTGAATGCAGACGAGATCAAGATAACACATTGTCACACCCCGAACCAAGAGATACAGTAGGGGACACAACAACCACATGTACACCACAACTCGTATACATGTAAGGCTTGGCAAAACATGAGTCATTCAATCATCTCAACAAAATAAATACAGTCCATAATACATGCCATACAAATTTAGTATCAGAAAGTAATACATTAGAGTCTGATCGAAATGCGGAAGCATACAAATTAATCCGAACAACTAGACATAGGTCAAAAAGTTTCTTTAAAACTAACTAGTCCTCCCGACTATCCTAACAGCCTACAATATGACATCACGGACTCGCCTATTCTCGATCCTCATTACCTGTAGCCTAGTTCCGACCTGAAATCCCATAAACAAATGCAGAACCTGAGTGACGAGTCACTCAGTGCGATCCTTAGTACAGCCACCGAGATAAAGAATGTCCCTAGACTTAGACTAATTGTTCTTGGTAAATATCGCCCTTAGCAACTAGTTCTCTTTCTCACTTAACAGTTTTAAGTTGATTAATCATTCTCAGATATTATAGTGAATGAAAGTATGGATGAACATGTGCACTACATGAATGATCTGATTAGCTTGATTAAAGAATATAAATGTATCTGAAATATATAAATAACATACATATGTACGAAAGAGAACCCCCGTAGCACTCATACATATGACTCAACATGATCGAGGGTTTTAAAAGAAAAAAAGGCAACTGTGGCAAGACAAAGTCGTGGGCACCACGTTGTTGTGTTTTAACAGCGGCAGGACGAAGTCACATACACCGTCTTTTATAAAGCAAGTTTTTATTTGATCACATTCGATCCTTACCAAATTCCAATATAGTAATAAAAAATAAAATTGAACAATTTAATCAACGGTTCGACTTGTCATATGCCTAACAATCTAGAAAAAGTGAGACTATCTATGTGCAATGTATTAAATCCGGGCCACCTCATGAGCAGTGTCCCGCTCATCGCCCGGTACCGAGCATTGACGATGATGTTAGAGGGTTAGCTGACATAGCTCCTTAGTCTCAAAAGAATGGCACGCCTCACACTGCAGTCAAGCCAAATATTTCTCGCAACAACTGTGATATATATATACAAAATAAATGGAGGGAGATAGAAAAATATGAAAAACATTAGAACCCGAAAATATCAAGCGATGTCTTTGGCGACCGATCGAACAAACGGGGTTTCTTAAAGGCGATGGTAGAGAGCAGTTACGGAATATAAACCAAGCAGCAACTTGATCCCTAACATCTACTCGAAAATACACCGGCCTAGACCAATCTGGCCCGACGTCTCTCTCCTCAAACTAATATTTTATTAACACATTTTTAATTTTTAATAAGTCTTCTATCACTTTTAAGTCGTAGACATTATTATCCAATTCTTTTTAATGATTATAACTAATTTTTGCACTTATTATATTATTATAATTAGTTATTATATACTATCATTGAATTTCTAAATGTGCTTGATCCTGTATATTTTATTAACAGCTCTGTTAGTGCAGTTGATTACTATCTTTGTCACTTTTAAATATCAATATTTATATATATGACTACATATAGATATATATAACTATCCATCATGATAATTATTTTATAACTATTTTTAATTATTTTTCACATTATAATACCTAAATATTATAGTTTCTAATTTCTTACTTAGCTCTACTAGTCTATGTAGCAACTCTCTATTTTTAAGTATCTTATCACTTTATTATTTTCTCTAATTTATCTAATCTATGACAACAATTCAAGTTAAAGAGTGAATCATGAATGCAGAAATCCCTATAATGAATGCAGTAATTGCCCTATCTAGAGAATTCTAAATCTTGATAGAGACCGCACCTGAGCTGGCAAGAAAACTAGATCGTCGTGCTATGCCGCGGGACCTCTGGTGGGTCCTGTGTCCACGTCAGTGGCTCCGTCGAGCGTGGAAGGCTCGATGACCGACTCGTCGAGGAAATCATGTGAATCTACAATTTAAGGTCGATTAATTTCTCACGTTTTAACTCACACAAGTCTGATTGAGTTGGACATACTGAACTCAATTGAATCGATACTGCAGCGTTCACTATTCATACCTTATCTTATAATTATAAAAAAATAGAGAACTTAATTGATACATACTTATAATATTTATTGTTATCATCCAATTATTAAAATAGATAAATTCACTAATTAATATTACTTTTACAACTTAAAAACTATGCTACAAAAATAACAAAGAAAAATAATAAAAACTCAATTAACTCAATTTAAAGTTAAAGTTTTTATCTCGTTAAAATGTGTTCGTGTTTTATTATGTTCGGGATCATACGCCGTCTACCATACCACACTGTATATGTTCACAGGTAACCCAAAAGGGGGCAGACATGAAATTTAATCATCTCCAAGATTTGAGTTTAAGTATTAATAAAATTAGCAATACCCATCTTATCAATGGCTTTTGACTAATATCATATTAATTCCTTAGCCCACTTATACCTTTCGACCCATTTGATTAAGTTATAAATTTATTTTCAGTCCGATTGTAGATTTTTATTCTTATCCGTAATTCAAGGCCCAAGTGTGCATGTCCCTAAAAAAATTAATATGGCACATAATTCGTTTCAGGTCCAAGCACCAGACAATCATCACAAGAGTAATTCGACCTTTCCTATAATCCGGTCGGTACCCACTAGTTCCCTCACTGGTATAAACTCCCAACAATACTCAAGTAACAACAGACCCCAGTAAACAACAACAATAGTCTTAACCTAAGCAACAAGGGTTTCAGCCAACCTTTTTAATTGGGCCTGTACCCACTGATACCATAACGGTACCGCCCCCAACAACAGTAAATCCGATCAATACCAACCACAAAAAGCATCAACAACAAGCAGCAAGCAACCCAAGTAAACAAATCAGCACAAGGCTACCAACAAGGCGCCTTGCTTCGGTACCAGTGTACCAAGGCTTGTATACCAGCCACAACCAATCAAAACCGGCCTGAGACCATTACACACAATAAAACAAGTCCCGCCTAACCATATCAATAACATGCAAGCATTTTCGAACAGATAATTGTTGGGCAGGCACAATCATAACAAATCTAAGCACATCACATTACAATTACCAGTAAAATGAACAATCCTCAACAGAGGTCGCATAGGCACAATGACCTCACAGAGAAAGAAATAGGGGCTCGACTTATAGTCAGTAGCAACAGGCAAGATCGACTAGAAGGGGGGTGTAGGGGAGAAGAAAAAGGGGTGCGCAAAAGAGAGCTCGGTCCAACTTACACAGTTCGAACAAGAAACATCCATCGATTAAGAACAACGAACTAGAAGAATCCAACAAAGTCAATACTCAGCAGAACAAGGAAAAATTAAGAAAAAGAGGGGAAAAGTCTATGTGTACCACAATATACCACAACTCAGTAACGACAGTTCGAAAGAGGGTGAAAGGAGGAGGGGCTCGGCCTTCTTGTAGCGTCTTTGCGACGGGCGACGCAGTGACGAGCAAGCAAGTAGGGGTGGAGGGGCGACGTGAGGGCACGTGCTCGGGCAGGGATTGCAGAGGGTGAGCGGCAGAGTCATCTCTGGGGGTGTACGTCGCCACAGGAGGCGAAAGATAGATAGAGAGAGAGCCGATGGGATAGAGAGGGGGCGAGGTTTAGTGGGGATGAGATGTGGCGTGTGAGGGAGAGAGGGAGAGAGAGAGAGGGGGTCTCGGCTGTCAATAGGGAGCAAAAGGGAGGGCTTTTAAGGGTGGGGTTCGAGATGCGGTGTGATAGGGCATGTGAGAGTCGATGTAGCGGGTCATTCTCGTGTAGCGGGTGAGAGGGATTTTATACACATGGACAACAGGTCACATCAAGTGGTGATAATAAAATCTCATAGAATGATTGAGATTAAGTATTTGTATTGTAGTGCTCGTTCTTAGCTTTCCAACGAATTTGAAATTAACCCAATTGGAGTTCGAATGAAGAAATTATGGCCAAAATACAATCAATGCGCAGTAGAATTTTAAAAGTATGGTCCGCAATTTAAAAATTACGTTCAGTAATTCAGAAACCCATCTTCTATCAATTATGTTTCGACTTATATCCAGAATTACAGACCGTAATTATTGACAATTGGGCGGAATTTATATTTTAAAAGCACTTATTCATTGAAATTAAGAGATTCTATATTCTTTCATCCCAAAACATCAGGGGACCTATCTGAAAATAGATCTCTAGCACTTAGAATAGGAGAAACTTGAAGAAAACAAAGGATTTGAATGAGAAATGGAGAATCAGATAGAAAATTGACTCGGTTCTTGGTTTACTCTTTCTCTTTCTTTTGTTCTTCTCATGTGGAACTTTATTTTTGCCATGATACTGTTTATACTTGATACTTTGATGTGTGGCTAGACACCTTTCTAGGGGTCAAGGTGTAAACTCGATAACTCAAATGGTTTAATTGTACTCGTTTGTTGATCTCTTCAGTTCTTGTTGTTTGTGATGATTGTTTTGATTGAATTGAATGTTTTGTTTAATCAACTGTATATTACCCTAGAATTAAAACTAGAAACCAAAAGGTGAAACTGAATCTTCTGATCCAGAACAGTAATTTAAGAGTTAGGAAATGTACCGAAATATAAAACCTATTTGTTAAGCGAATACCGAGGAAACCCTAGAGATTGTATTAGGCCGAAAGGAAAAGCACAAAACCTAGGATATGCCAAAATAATTCAATAATCTTAATGGGTTAGACTTGTAAGGTGAGGTATCGAGAGGAGAAATCTGAATTATTTAGGTACGATATCAAACCACAAAAGTGTAAATTTATTACTAAAATCTGAAATTAAATCCCCAACAAATACTACAACACATTGAAAGATCAAATAGAGTAAATTAACCAAATGAGTGAGAGTGAAGACGAAAATCCCTAGATTCTTCCATTTGATATTTTCTTTGTCGGTATTATGAACTCACTGTTTTTACCGTAAGAACCTTGTAAGAACTGATAATTCACTCTTGTCCTTGTGGTTCGACATCCCAATTGCTACTTGAACGGTTTAAACAATCATTTCTGATTTAAAATTAATAATAAAACTCAAAACACACTACACCATAATCTCATTCTACAAAATGAGTCATTCTACAAAATATCTCATTTATTGTTTTTGTCATTTACACAAAATGAGTTTGTCACTAGCAAAATGTATTAGCAAATCAAAATTTATATTTTTTTGTTATTTTTTGAATGGGAAAAAATATTATTTTTGGACAAACAAGAATTCTCAGATCAAATCATTTCTCCCCATCTAGAAAAATAGAAAATAAATTCTAAAAATATAAAATTTAGATTGTTAATATATTTTGATATAAAAATTAGAATAAACAATTCAGACGATCATATCTAGTTTGAAATTAAAATTTAAGTTCAAAATATACTATCCACCGTGTTTCATGAAACACAATAGCCTCACTCCAAATTAATTATTATTAGAGTTGTAACTCTATTTTCGCCCCGATAATATAGTTCTCAAATAAATAATTAATAATATAAAATTTTATATTTAAGAAATTTAGACATAATATTTTTAAGTTTAAGTAATAATGATAACTATAATAATAAATAATATCATTAAATACATAATAATTTATAAATGATCATACAAAAAATTAAATCATTTTAAGAGTTAAGTTTCAACTTAAGTACATTACACACATTAATTTTATATAAAATTTTGGATTCAAGAAGATAAAAATTTAAATAAAATTAATGATGTGACATGTTTAAAAAAATTAACAGCTTAACCTTAGGTAAAGAATGTTAGAGCTTGATCTTTGAGGCAGCGGACAGAGCACGTAACTTTGCTTGTGTCTAGTGAGGACATCGATCCATGTGAATCTCCATTTGACTTAGAATGGAGAGATGATGAATTTCAGAATTTTTTCTTAAAGGGCCACGCCCTAAACTTATTTTCACAGAGGGCTGTGAGAAGGGCGCAAACCGGACTCACGCTCTTCAAAATTTATTTTTTATACCCGATAACTGACCGCATCCAACCAAGATTGAAGGGCGCAAATCCAGCTCACGACTTTCAGTTCCAATTTGAAGGTCGCAAGCCCAGATCACGTTATTCAATTGAGCTAGCAGATAGACCTTTTCGCGAGCTTTCTGAATTATATTTAAACGTCCCGATCGGAGTTTTCTATAAAAAACTATAAACGTTTAAAGATCAAATTTTCAGTCATTAGTACGATTTCAAAATTCTTCGGTCCATTACTCATTATATATGATAAATAATTAAAATTATATTTATATTTTTAATGAAAATATAATTTTAGTTATTTATATATATAAATAGTTAGAATTAATTAAAATTATATTTATATTTTTAAATACAATCCGATTAGCTATTGATTATATTTACATTTACATTTCATTATCGACAGGTTATAATTTTAATTAATTTTAACTATTTTTATATATAAATAACTTAATTTATTTTTAATTTTTTAATTAGAAACATAAATATAATTTCAATTATAATTTTAAATGTAATTTTAATTAATTTTAACTATTTATATATATAAATAACTAAAATTATATTTAAATTTATAATTAAAAATATAAATATAATTTTAATTATTTGTTATATATAATGAGTAGTGGGGTTTGAAAAATTTCTAAATCTGTGCTGATGTGGTGAAAATTAGATCTTTGAACGGTTATAATTTTTTATAGAAAACTCCGATCGGGATGTTTAATCCGAAAACCTTGCGAAAAGATCTATATGCTAGCCCAATTGAAGGGCGTGAGTCAGGTTTGTGTCCTTCAAGTTTAAACTGAAGGACGTGAGCTGAGCTTGCGCCTTTGAATCTTAATTGGACGCGGTCAACTGTCGGGTATAAAAAATAAACTTTGAAGAACGTGAGTCTGAATTGTCCCCTTTTCATGATCCTTTATGAAAATAAGTTAGTGTAAATAAATTAATGTTCAAAATCCTTTAGAAAAAATTCCACAATTTCAGTTCCAAGACATCATCTCAATTTGAAAAAGAAGCGGATGTGTCCGTTTACCTGAGTTGCGTGTTGAGAGATATCCCATGGCTGGCTGATTGGCTGAGAGATATCCCATGGCTGGCTGATTGGCTGTCCAATGTCCACACTCCTCCCTTCGCAATACAATACAAAATAATGCCACGATGGCAAAGATCGCGAATCCAACTCTGGCCACTCAAGACGACGAAGTAGTGTGGCAAAATCTGCGCCGTCGGATAGATCCACGCAACAGGATCACAGCTGTACCTACGATTTTACAAAAGCTACTAAAGCTGCCCTAAGACCGACGTGGTTTATTCACTAGCCCTAGTATAGCATTTAATACTGGTTCAGGACTTCAGGTTCCTTTTGAAGAGGTTAGGAGTTGAGACTGTTCCGTCGAATGAGATTCACTATTATTTTTAATAAGAAAATAAAATCATATTATTTCATTTTTCAACTTTTAAATTAAAAATGAATGGATAACATTTATTTTAAAAGAGCTTTAAAATTTAAATTGCATTAACTTGAACTGTCTATCTTGATCTAACGGTCTGAATTGAGATAACAAAATATGTTAGCTTTGATAGAATAACAGCAGACACGGTCAACCTTTTGATAAAAATTAAACTTAGATGAGAATTCAATAGAGTTTAGTAGAACGATTTCAGTAGAATTTATTAGAATTGAGAAATGAATAATAAAAAAAAGAAGAATTTCATATTATAAACTTTCAAAAAATCATTAATCTTCTTGTTATTTACTAATTATGACGTTGTTTTAGGATTTTAAATTTTGTACATACTAAAATGAAAATAATAAAAATTATAAATAGAGAGTAGTTATATATTTTCATAGCGATCCGTGTAAATCATGCTAACATATCATTTTTATGAGGATTTCACAACACAATTTTACTGTCTCCAAATCGCATCAAATAAAATCAATTGCACCTCTCCTTTTACTTATAATCATAATTTCATCTTTAAATTCATTTTCATTTCGTATTTTCACCTCATAGATTTATTTTGATCATGAACAATAATAAAATGAAAGTTCGAAATTCATGTAGCATCTTTATTAATATCTACCTTTAGTTTTTTCTAATAGAATTCTATTTCAAATGATAATCCTAAGTTGACGGTAGTTCGGTGTACGGATTGAATGGGAGACAGTCCGAACCAAAATTTGTTCATCAACTAGGGCCCAACTTAACGTGGGCCACAGAACAGCACTTTTTGCCTTTTCTCCTCATCAGAAAACTCATCCATACACTTGGTCCAATTCAGTAACCAAAGATGAACGGAACGAAACCGCGGTTTGCCCACAGAAAGCATCATCGTTCTCTCAAATCTTCACAGATCTACATTAAATGATTGAACTCCAGGTCCAAGGAAACATCGGAAATCTGGCTGAGTTGCTACCTGCGCTGCGGATTAGGATCGGGAGCTCTCTTTTGTTTCCGCTCGTTACCACCGAATCTATCTTTCTCCGACTTCTCACTGGCTCTAAAGGCTCTTCCTTTCTACTGATTCTTCAGAAATTTCCTTCCTTTTTTCTTCTCTTTTTTTCGCTCCTGATTCCATGACACCTCTCAAAACGAAAGCATCGATCAGACTTCGATAGTTTTTCTTTTTTACCCTTTTCCAACTCGTTTCCTTCTTACTCCGACTTTTGATTGCAAATCCGGGTCTTGCGAATTGGTGTCGATATAAATATTTCCCCAGTTTTTATGCTTTACGTTTCGTATTTTTTATAGATTTCTTCATATTCGGTGTATCCAGCTAGGGTTTCATAGCCACTGGCTTGAGAGTCGAATTTCCATATTAAATCATTCCAATTCTGACTAATTCGGCCTCGTTTTGTGCTGAGAGAGAGAGTAAAAAATAGAGGTGGCGTGTGATGAGAGGAGGTAAAGAGGACGAGACTAAGGCCATGGGGCCGATGTTTCCAAGACTACATGTCAATGATACAAATAAAGGGGGTCCACGTGCCCCACCTCGCAACAAGATGGCACTATATGAGCAACTTAGTGTGCCTTCTCAGAGGTTTAATTTGAGCTCTTCCGCTTTGACTCGGCCTCAGCAGAAAGGAGGCACTGAGGTCCCTTCAGATTCTTTGAGTCAGGTGTATGTTGTGGAGAAATTCATATTCCTTTTTTGACAATTGGATTTGTTTTGGCATGCTATTTATTAGGTCATCATGGTAGAATTTCAAAGTTTGCATTTTAATGCTGAAGTCTGCGTTTCACCCTGGTTTGCTTATTTAGTTCTCCCTTAAATACACGATTACTGTCAAGTTTAACAAAACTTTTTCCTTTTTGGGAGAACAGGTGCATGGACGGTATTTGTTTTATTTTTGACTGTTTTGCTGATGGCTCTTAACATAGCTTCATGGTGTTAGATTTGAGATATGCCATAATTGGATCCATTGTGAGAAAGTAAATAGTAAAATAAAACCAGGGATTCAATGATGGTAAGCCTTTTGCAAATTTACGTAGAATATTGGCTAGTTGAAGACAAAGAAGCATTTTGCCGCAGTTTGTACTATTTTGTACAGTAGCTATTCATATAGGAATTGAGTTTTTCAGGTGTAATGATACTCATTGGAATAGAGTAGCAACAAAAATGATAGCTATGTTGACGAAATTTTGTGTAATCTTCTAATTACGTTATGTCTTGGTCCCATTCAAAGTCCTATTAACTGAAGCCCCCCAGTTAGCAAAACAGTCTACTGCATTTCAATATATCTTGTTATGTATAAGTGTTAATTGTGTTTATTCAGCAGTAAATTTTTCTTAAATACAGTAACATGCTAAAAGAAGAAAATAATTAGAATATGCTGAAGTTGGCATCAAGAAAGCTGGCATGGTTGTGCAATTTTATTAGAATTATACGAAGCATTTGACCTTTCTTGTGTGCCGCGATCATGCAAAAAGGCAAAAATCCAAAATTTCCTTTTGGAAAGGTCGGCTTTTCATGCTTAGTTTTATGGAGCGATATTATAAGTGCTTTCCTTTCTATGCATCATGTCAGAAAAATAAATTGTTTTTTTTTCCTCATCTTTTATATTATTTAATAATCTTTATATAGAAAGCTTATCTTGGTAATTTGGCACAGAAGGGAGGTGGTGTTCAAGATAGGCCTTTTTTCTCTTCCTTCAATGATCATGCACACCTCCATGCTCGTTCCTCTGACAAGGTCAGCCGTCAGTCAAGTGGTGCACCAAACTTGTCCCCTGCAGGAGCTGACCCAGAGAGGAGACCGATCAAACTTGTCAGAAGGGAAATGTGTTCCTCAAGCAAACAAAGTGTGGCCCCTGATTCAAGCTCTTGTCAAGCTTCTAGAAAGGATTCATGTAGTAAAAAGCCAGTAGAAGATGATGATTTTATGGTGCCTACTCTTTTCAATCAAGCAAAAGCCACAGACAAGGTTTTCTTTGGTCAGGAGTCTGGGGACAAGTCTGCCAAAATTTTCAAGCCATCGCCGAGGTTTTCTTCTGAGAACAGTAATAGAACTACTAAAACTTTGGAAAACAGCAAGGGCTGTTTGAATCCAGAGATTGAGAAAAAGGCGGGAAAGGATGGGAAAGACAGGGCTGAACTGGTGGTGTTGCAAGATAGGTTTGCCGAGGAAACAGTGATTGGGATAAGTATCTCCCCAGATGATGTTGTCAGTGCTATTGGTCAGAAGACTTTTTGGAAAGCCAGGCGCCTCATTGTGAAGTAAGTGGGCTTCACAGAGCCAATTTGCTTCTTCCTGATTTTCCTCTTTGCAGTGGTCATTTTATCTCTTTTATTCTGTCTATGTGGTAAATGGCTACTTAGAATAACAAATTCTGTATTTTGAGCACCATTTAAAAAATAGGAGTTCCAGTATGGGTTTGTTTGGTCAGCAGCATGTTTCAGTTATTTGGTGTGCCCCATATTACTGGACCTTGTAATTCCAGCTATTATCATTAATATATCTTGTAATTGGATCTCAGTTTATGCAAACTGATATTTGTAATAATTAAATATGGACAGCCAGCAGCGGGTTTTTGCTGTGCAAGTATTCGAGCTGCACAGATTGATTGAAGTGAGTTTTTTCGTTATTTTATTAAATGAACTAAGAATATAATATAGATATAATCTTTTGATACACAAACTCCATATTTTAAATCAGGTCCAGAAGTTGATTGCAGGATCACCCCATGTGCTTCTACATAGTGATTCACTTCTTGGGAAGAAGTCTCCTGCGCCTGTTAAGCCTGTCCCAGACATTGGATCCAACTTGATTGCACAGTCACAGGGAAGCAAGGACACTGATGAGGTGCCAATGACCAAGAACATACCGAAATGTTCTAAAGAAACAGCAGTTGTTGGTGCTGAGAATGACACCAGCAACCAAGAGCCTCTTCTTTCTCTTGAGGAGACACCCGATCCCAGTCAGGCTCGATCCACTGCAGCTGTCAAATCTGTGGTGTTGCCTATGGCTCCTCCTGAAAACAACCCAAGCCATTCCGGTTGCCTTCCACCAAATCCCGGCCAGTGGCTGGTTCCAGTAATGTCTCCTTCAGAAGGACTGATATATAAACCTTACACTGGGTCCTACCCGCCAGCTGGTAGCTTCATGTCACCCTTTTTTCCTGGTTGTGTGGCTCCAATACCTATTCCCACTGCAAGTGGCGATTTCATGAACTCCACTTACAGTGTACCAGTGCCCATGCCAGGTCCACTACCACCACACCCACCTCAGAACATGGGTGTGGTTGGCCTTCCAAACTACTTTCCACCATTTGGCATGCAAGTCATGAACCAAAATCCTAGTGTAATGCCTAATCCAGGTATGATCCCTAACACAGTCATGTCGACCTCAGCTGTTGAGCAGGTGAGCCACATAGTTGGATCAAAGCCTGATGGGACGGTGCGCATTGAGCAACACTCTCGGGGTCGTGCAACAAGGCCCAGATGAGAAGTGATGCATTTTCAGGTTGCATGCGGGGATTTCGTGCATCTAAAGATAATGAAGTGCAAGGGAGTACAGCTAGTAGTCCATTTGATAGAGCGGATGCTTTACGCTTATTTCAAATGGGATCTGTCTCAATGGATGCCTCCTTACCAAAGCCGTTGCCAAGTTGTAGTGCTGGGATCACAACACATGTCATCAAGGTGGTCCCACATAACCCACAGCTGGCTACAGAGTCGGCAGCAAGGATCTTTCAGTCAATACAGAAAGAGAGGAAGCAGAATGACACATAAGTTTGGTTGAGGTACGGCTGCTTCTTCAGATTATCTGAGGAGTTAATTTTAGGTGCAATAGTGCCTTTCCCCCCTTTTCTCGAGGATTAATGTAGTCTTTTGACTGCATGGCCCTTTTGGTTTTTGTTTAAATGTAAATATAATATATAGTTCCTCTGCCCTGTAATCTTTTGTGTTAACGAATTTGGTAATAGTTTATGATGTAACCTATTTTGATTGAGGTAGGATTGACTGGGAACACCGATAGCACTGCTATCTGTGAAAAGAATGAGAGGATAGTTTATTATCTGAGAATATATATTTTTTATTTTGTCCAGAGAGTTCATTATTGCTTTGTTCAATAAACTTAATCTTGAAGACAGTAAGGTAGAGACGAATACAATCGTTGAGCAATTTTATTACTTAAAATGGCCTATGAATAATCTTTTTTTTTTTGCAGAAGTTCAAACAGAGGTACAGATCCTATTAATGTCCAGCTTTATGATCTAAAAACCTTTCTTGTGGATTCGAGCGACGCATACCAGATTGTTCAGTCTATACTAGTGGATTGAAGACGGTCCGGGCGGGTCGGGTCCGGTCCGGACCCGGACGGTCCACGGTCCCGCACGGTCCACGGTCCACGGTCCCGCACGGTCCAAACGGTCCGGTCCAAGGCGGTCCAAATTCGAAAAAACCGAACCCGTCCCACCGTTGACCCCCGGGGGCCGGACCCCCACGGGACGGTCCGGTCCAAATTTTTTTTTTTTATAAATTGAAAAAAATAATAATTTATCATATTTTTTAATAATAATTTTTAACTAATTCGAATTATTATTTTTAATTGTTTAAAAATCTAATAGTACTAAAAAATTAAAAAAATTGTAAAAAAATAAAATTTCAGAAAATTATAAAAAAAATAATAAAAGTTGAAAAATAAATTTATTAATTTTTAAATAATCATTTTCATCAAATTAATTATGTATTTTTGAATAATTTAAAAATCAAATAATACAAAAAAATTATAAAATATCAAAAATTATAAAATAAAATTTGGATAATATTTTAAGTTACCCTCCTCCTTTAATCCGGGCTTGGGACCGGCTATGTTAAAAAAATATAGGCGGAGTTATAACTTTTTTTTTGTTAGTAATGTTCTTTAAAAAAATAATTGAAATATTTAAAAATAAATAAAAAGATTGATATGGTAAGAAATACCAAACTCCTAGAAGTCATTATGCATATACTATAAATCGTTGTCTTGAATGTCAATTGGATCGTCGGAATCATCTTCCAGAGAGATATCAGGGATATTGGTACCGCTTTCTTGAGTTTCTATGGCGGATGTTGCTGTCTCAAATGTGGTATCATGTTGCATGCGACTTTCAGCATTAATCCAATCTTTATTGCACACAAGTTGTTCGAAAAGTTTTGAACCCAATTTTGTACGCTTATCTGTTAGGATCCTGTTTGCCGAACTAAAACATGATTCGAAAGGGACGGTTGACACAGGCACTGCAAATACATCACGCGCCATCATCGCCAATGTTGGATAGGCGCTTGCATTCCTCTTCCAAGACTCCAGGATATCAATTTGATCATCTTCCATGCTTCCCAAACAATAACTCGATGATTCGTTATTGTTTATTTGTTGATCTTCAAAACAATCATCATCTCGCAACTCATTTAGCGATCCGTATGAACTATTACTTCTATACGATTAAAAATGAACACAATATAAGTGAATAAATTATGTAATGGAAAGAATGATGATTAAAATTCATACCTAATGTTGCGATCGGTAGTAGAAGGATTATTAGTATTTCGTCGGGAGTTATAAATGTTGAACATCTCCTCCAATAAGCTATTTACGCGATTATCTTCTTCATTAGTGCGTAGATGTAGATTTTGTTTGTACCTTTGAAGAAGCCTTACGGTGTATTTTTTCTTGAATGATGGATGAAGACAATTTGCGATAATTGTCACTACGGGTACTTCCTCCCAATATTTGAGAAATTTTTCTTTCATTGCTTCTACGATTGGAGAAAGAGAGGAGTCGAGACTTTCTATATTTTCCATCTCACGATAAATCTTTTGAGAAAAAGAATATAAAAAAAAAGATTAGATAAAAAAAGAATATATAACAAAATGTGATAGAAAAAATAATATAGAAAGACAAAAAGATAAAAAGTTAAAAAAGATGAAGTTTAAAATGAATCAAATTAAAAAAAAAAGATAATTCACCTTCGATATACGATAAAGATGATGAAGTAACTCATGTGTAGACGGTGTATACGAGCACGATAGTTTGACAGTTGCCGTGAAGAAGACACCGAGGAAGGATTTTAACATCTCAAGTTGGTCCCATTCTCCCTCGGAGATAAGCAAATGAATCCCCTCGGTTGAGTTATTTAAGGTTTCGGTTATAGCATGCTTGTAAGGAAAACAACGATGAAACATTCTATAGGTCGAGTTCCAACGGGTATCTACATCCCATGGTACTCTTAACTTTCTCAAACCCAACCGGACACATAAGGCGTAAAATTCTTGTTTTCTTATATTATTTGAAAAAATATGGTGAAGACTATTTTTAAATTTCACAATTAATGCATTAACACCTTGTGTTTTAATACCCGCCTTAACGGTAAGGTGAAGGATATGACAAGCACATTTTTGATGAAACATCTTGCCATTCATGATAGGGTTTAATGACCGAGTAAAATAATCAATTGACTTTATATTATTACTAGCATTATCGAATGAAATCGAAAAATTTTTATTTTCTAAATCTCTTTTTAAATTAAATTCTTGTAAAACACTAATAATAGATTGATAAATAATTTGTGCAAAGATGCGGAAATTCCATGATACGAAAACTTAAAACTCTTTTTTGTAATATCCAATTTTCATCAATATAATGGGCAAGAACACAAGAGTAACCAAGGCCGTGTTTACCTACTGTCCAAATATCGAGGTAATTGAAACCTTATAGTTGGCATATCCAAATGTTGCTAATAAATCATTTTTACGTTCGTTATATTGTCTTTTAATCTCGCTACCATTTTTCTATGGTGAAATCTCTTATACAATGGTTGACCACAACCTCGGATAACCAACCGGCAAAACTTAAGCAATTACCCATACTTATTGGTTGTTCTTTTTGGGCAATATACCGGCAAACTCACTCAACATTCTTTTTTCATCATATCTTTGGTGAGTTCTACTACCATCCGTGTTTATAACGCTTTGGGCTAAATGAGGATCTGGTTGATCTTGTGGTTCCTCATTTTTTGCCACATGTTTATCAGCATGTTTTTTAAATGCACTTAGACCGTTTGCCTTAGAATATCTATAAAAAGCTTTGCAATTTTTTACCTTGCACCTTCCGCTGAGCATGACACCGCTCGCATCCTTTGTTTGTTCATAAAAACGCCACCAAGGTGCATCGTAGGAGGGACCAGCTTGTCTTCCTTTTCTTTTCTCGATGGTCTCGCTTCCATTGGTGATGGTGGTACACTTGAGGTTGGAGTTTCTGCGGCAGAGGAGGGTGCGGTCGGAACTTGCGATGGGGATTCTTCAGTTATTTAATGGGAACTTGAGGTGTATTGAGGATGATGCGGTGTAGTAAATATAGGGGTTTGTTGAGGTTGATAGTTAAGATCTTGCGGTATATAATTTAATTGAGGGTGGAGTGGGAGGTTCGCATGTCGTGGATAATATGGAGCGTTAGTTTGTGGTTGCTGATAGTATTGTGAGGGGTTTGTATTATCAACCACATCTTCACCAAAAATATCCACACTCAACCGGTGCATAAAATCATCTACGGGATTAGGAGGATTTGTCATTTCTATAAAAAAAAGAATATAAAAATCCCTACTTAAAAAATAAATTTAACATTCTAAAAAATGTTCTAACAAAAAAATAAATTTAACACAATAAATAAATTTACAAAAGAAAACAACAATCTAAATAAATCCCTACTTAAAAAATAAATTTAACATTCTAAAAAATGTTCTAACAAAAAAATGAATTTAACATAATAAATAAATTTACAAAAGAAAACAACAATCTAAATAAATCCCTACTTAAAAATAAATTTAACATTCTAAAAAATGTTCTAATAAAAAAACGAATTTAACATAATAAATAAATTTACAAAAGAAATCAACAATCTAAATAAATTCCTACTTAAAAAATAAATTTAACATTCTAAAAAAGTTCTAACAAAAAAACGAATTTAACATAATAAATAAATTTACAAAAGAAATCAACAATCTAAATAAATTTCTACTTAAAAAATAAATTTAACATTCTAAAATAAATTCTAACCAAAAAATGAATTTAACATTAAATCTAATATTCTAAATCAATTAATCTAACAACATAAAACTAAAATGTAATATTCTAAGAAAAAAATAAATTTCTACAATTAAAAAATTATAAATAAAAAATTAGATTTTATAAATAAACTAATTTCTACAAATTTCAAATAAAAAATTATGAATAAAATCTAACAACATAACTAATTTCTATAAATAAAAATTATAACTAATTAAAATTAAAAACTAACCTTGAAGGAAAAATATTATCGCAACGATGAAATTGAGAAATGGCGAATACCGAATATTATCCTTCTAGTCTTCTATCTTTTTCGATTAGTTAATTTTTTCAATGGACTAATAATAAATTAATAATTCTAAACTATTTTTTTGTTTTTTGGAATAAGAAAATTAAATTTGAGAATTTGAGATTAAATGAAAATTTGAGAATTTGATAGATTGAGAAGAGAGGAGAATGAGATTTTGATGTGTTTTGAGATGTAAATGGGAGTGGTATTTATAGATATTTTTGGGAGGGAAAATTTCAGATTTTTGGAAATTTTTTTTTTTTATTTTTTTTCGGATTTTTCTGCACTTGGGGGTATTTGGGGGGGGGGGGGCCTATCACCTTTTGTACACTTGGGGGTATTTTGGGGGGGGGGGGGGGGGGCTATCACCTTTTAATTAAAAAAAAAAATTGCACCAAGGGGGCCGGGTGGGGGCAGGATGTGGGGGGGGGGCGGGTGGGTGGGGGGGGGGTCGGTCCACGGTCCCCGCACGGCCCACGGCCCGGCCCGGTCCCGGCCCATGGGTCCGCACGGACGGGCCGCACGGTCCATTTTCGGGTTTAACGAGAACCGCCCACCGTTGGACCGACCAAGGCAAGGCACGGTCCGGTCCACGGTCCGGACGGCCCGGTCCTGGGCCGTCTGATCCACGGTCACGGTCCTCGGTCCGGACGGGTTGGACCGGACGGGTTTTTCAATACTCTAGTCTATACAACTAGATAGTATAATTCCGCATCAGATTGAATGGAGATGGGTTGGGAAATTTTAAGTATAATCTCTATGGGTCCGTTTGGCAAATCAAGGAATAGCGTTGGAAGAGTGGTAATTTTGGAAGAGTGATAGAATAGTATTTTTTTTAGAAGAATGGTAGAAGAGTGATATTCTTGACTATTCTGAAGAGTGAAAATATCGTTTGGCAGTTGTTACTCAGAATAGTTAGAATATGAATAATTATGATACTAATAATGATAATGATAATAATAATAATAATAATAATAGTAAAATAATAATCATAATAGTAAGATAATAATAATAATAATAAAGTAATAAAAAATAATCATAATGAATAATAATATTATAATAGTAATATAATAAAAATATAAACATAATTATAATATAGTAATATAATAATAAAAAATTATAATTACAATCATAATTATAATAATAATATAATAATAAGTAATCATAATTTTAATAATATAATCATAATATAATCATCATAATCATAATCATGATAATAATAATTATAGTCATAATCATAATAATATAATCATAATGATATAAAAATAAAAATATAATCATAATAAAAAAATAATTATAAATAATTATAATTATAATAATGTAATAATAAATTAATCATAAATATAATCAACATATAATAATATAATACAACATAATAAAATAATAATAAAGAAATAAAAATAATCATAATAAATAATAATATTATAATAGTAATATAATAAAAATATAAACATAATCATAATATATTAATATAATAATAAAAAATTATAATTACAATCATAATTATAATAATATAATAATAAATAATCATAATTTTAATAATATAATCATAATATAATCATAATATAATAATCATAATAATAATCATGATAATAATAATTATAGTCATAATCATAATAATATAACCATAATCATAAAAATAATTATAATTAATTATAATTATAATAATATAATAATAAATTAATCATAACCATAATCAACATATAATAATATAATACAACATAATAAAATAATAATAAAGTACTAAAAATAATCATAATAAATAATAATATTATAATAGTAATATAATAAAAATATAAATATAATCATAATATAGTAATATAATAATAATAAATTATAATTACAATCATAATTATTATAATATAATAATAAAAAATAATCATAATATAATAATCATAATCATAATCATATATATAATAATTATAGTCATAATCATAATAATATAACCATAATCATAATCATAATAATATAATAATAAAAATATAATCATAATCATAAAAATAATTATAATAATATAATAATAAATTAATCATCACTATAATCAATATATAATAATATAATACAACATAATAAAATAATAATAAGTATTAATAATCATAATCATAATCATCATAATATAATAATATAATAATAAATAATCTTTATCATAATAATATAATAATAAAATAATTATATTTATATTCATAATATAATAATATAATATTAAAATTATATTTATAATAATAATTAATAATCTAATAATACTAATGATAACGATAATATAATAACAATAATGATAATAATAATTTAATAATAATAATATAATGATAATAATAATAATAAATAAATAATAATCATAATATTAATATAATAATAAATTATAATCATAAATATAATATAATAATATAATAATACTAAATCATAATCATAATCATAATATAATAATATAATATAATATAATCAAACAATAATCGCTATTCCGACGAGAGCTAATCCGGTATTCCACCTATAAGTTGGTATACCGGATTAGCACTATTCAGCACTCTTCTACTTAGTCTAAATTTCATTTGGCAAATTAATTCGTCGGAATAGCCATTCTATTCCAACTTTTTGTTATTCCGTTGAGTGCCAAACACTCCCTATATGATTGAAGTACTGGAAGAAGTAAAATCCAAACACAATATACTTTGGAAAATCTTTATGGTTAGTATGCGCACAATTACGGAGACTGATCAATCTATAATTCTATCTCTATATACTTGCAACTAGAGGTTACAATTGGGGTCAATTTATATATATATTTTTTAGATTTTAGATTGATTTTGATTAAATTATAGATCATTTGATTTTGGATTTAGTCATGTCAATTTAATTTTTCTTAAAAAAAAATCAAATCACAATAGATTTAGATTCAAATGGATGAGACAAGTTTCTTGAGTCTGATCAAATATGTTTCTTTGTTTTCAGGATTTTTTTGGACCATTTCAAGGTTTCAGTTGCTTCTTGACTGCTTATTTACAGCGCTCTTTTGATAATTTTAAACAGTTTAACTGAATCTGTTTTTGTCAAAAGAGAAGTGATGAAATAATCACAATAGTTTTTCTATGGATTGTGGCCAATCTTCTCTGTTTAAGTGGAGTTCTTAGTTCTCTAAAATTTTCATTCCATGAGAAGTTAAAGACTCTTTTGATTTTTGCGGGGAGAAATTGATGGTTGAATGAGATCCAATACTCAATTATGTGTAATTAGGATAATCTAGTATTATTATATATTGTTGCCAAATAAATAACTTGCTAGGATCTTTTTGGTAATTTTGAAATTTTGTGTGATTCCAGTTTCTAATTGCGTAGTGTCCCTTATTTATTTTGAAATTATTGATGGTCTTTATTAATATTCTCAGTCGCTATTAGAGAAGTATGTGGATATAACTGTTCTTCTTTATACTTGATTTTATTTGAATCAATGCTTATATCGATAAGAAGTTAAAATCGGTATATGATATCTTTTTGTGTCAGAGGTAAATTAATGTCTTTTTTCTTGTGACACATCTTTTTTTACGTCACTCAATGATGTAATTAAAAAAACACAAGAAATATCCAAATAATATTATCATTCTCATCATAGATATTAATCAAACGTATTACATTATCATTCCAACATTATTGCCTGGGTGCATAATTAGTTATTATACAATATATTTTTACCAAATAATTAATGAAATTACAATCATTGTTAATAATTTAATGAAACTTGTTGAATAATTTATATATGATGAAGCATGAATTTCCAAAAAAAAAAGAAAAAGAAGAAATAAAATTATGGTAGAATTAATGAAATGAATCAAACAGAAAACACAACGAACCCAAAAAAATATATTTGAAGTACTTTATATGCCTACGAAAGCGACTTAGCAAATACATGTGCGGAAAACAAATAGATCCATCCAGGTGAATAACAACATTTTCCCCACATTTTTTACAAGAAATCAAATTAAGATTGTTTTTTTCCCTTCAATTTCTTGGACGGGGAAAAATGTCACCCAAACGGGTTTGGACAACTTTTGCCGAATGGGACAAAAATCCCATCATTTCCCCTAGGATTCGGGAGTTGAAGCTACTGTGGCAGCTGAATGTTGACACCGTTTGCCTCCATTTGTTCAAACAGTGCCTAAACAAAGAAATGGAGAAAGTTATTATGGGCCTTGATCCATATGATATTGATACGATGCAACAGCACAACAAAATTTAAACCTGAGTGTGCACCGTAATTCTCTCCAAATATAAAGAGGCTGGCGGTCTGGCCACTGGGATATGTCAGATTCTACCAATTGGACACCATAAAATTTAAATACATATGTAAATTCAGGTTGTGGGAAGCTTTTAGTATTCTACATGCTGTGGGTAGTCATATGGAACCATTTTTTTTTCAACTGGACCCCTGAAAACTTAATATCATGCAAGACTCCATCAAATTCTCCAAACCTCTATGCTCCATATAATAGTTCAAACTAGATGTTTCTTAGATGATGAGAGCATTGGAAATGCTTACCCTTCTTAGTTCGTTTTGTTGCAGCAGATGAAGGAGACAGTTCTCCATTTCAGTGAGCTTGTCCAAGCTATCAATCTGATCCAGATCATCTATTGAACTAAGAATTACAAAAGTTATTGGTGCAAAATTAGTACCATCATGCAGGAAATACAAATTTAAAAAGATGTGCACATTTCATTATACAAGTTCAATACACCTAATTAGAGTGCTCAACAGTATTTAACTATAATATAGACCCTGAAACTGCAAGGTACACTGGGACAGCACTTGGTTGGAATGGCTGCTTTTATGGTTTTCAGTACAAGCTCATAAGGAACAGGACTGACAGCAATATCGGGCCGGGTTTGGTCCCTATAACCTCAGGTGGTTGGATCAGTTTAGATTCTACAATAACATTTTGACAGTTTGCACGGTACAATAAATGTTTACAGTCCCTCCCAATTGAGATTATAGTGAAAAAAATCATTAATATGTAGTCAATTCCAAATTAGCTGGTAATCATGATTGTTGCCTGTTCTTTGCAATATAAATTTAATATAATAGACATAGTTGCTAAACCAAAATTCACTGTAAGAGTATTACCTGAGTGGACCCAGAACATTCTCAATTTTAGAAATGTCATCTTGGACTTTCGCTAGATGTGCCTTTTTCCCCTGTAAAACACAATCTATATGGTCAGCTGTCAGCATATCAAAAAGATAATATTTTCCTAATAAGAAATAAGAAGTACCTCGTGAAGCTCATTTAGTTGCACACTGCACAAATAAAAATTAAACATTAGTTAACAACAATAATTTGTTCCACATTTTGATAGTTGAAAAATAGACAGCGGACAACCTATGATTTGCAAATTGAGGAACATCAACTGCAAGGCCTTCTGTGCCACATTTTTCTTCCAGTTTCTGGTAAAAGTTAAAAAAAAAATCAGATGATTAGAAATATATTTGAACTTGCACCTGAATTCTTCTTGTAGTTTTGCATTTTATTTTTCATAAACAGCTTAGAAAAAACCATGCTGCCTAAAAGACATCTCTTTTATGTATTACAAACTGTCAGCTACTTTTATCTGGTACACCTACAACTTAACGAAGAAAATAATGCATCATTTAATCTGAACTTCTTGAAAGATGGTTAGTGTTAGTTATGAATACTTTTGACATTTTTCAGGTTTTAAAGGAATGATCGAAACATGCATGATTTAAACTTTGGTTCCTAAAAGCATGCATGATTCAAAGGGTTTTATAAACTAACCTTTAGACATTCTTGTTTCCTGTCAATTGGCAAAAAAGAAAGAGAGTTTAGTCTGAGAAAAGGGATCCAAGTGATGAACACCAAATAGCGCCAAGATAGCAACGATTGCAAGTTCCAAAAATATTAAACTTTGTTTTACCCAATTGATAAGGCACTTTGTTGCTATAGATTTAGTTCTTGAAAATGTTCTTCAATGCCCCATATTAACCTAATTACTTGTTTAAAACATGCAATATATTCTAAAATTAATTTCAATTTTTTTTGCCTCCAGTAAAAATGAGTCCAGAATTCTGACTACCTCAATTTACTCTAAATTATATGCGACCAATATACTGGAAATGGTAAGATGCATTTCGAAAAACAGAATAATGAGAAAGATAGAAAGTACATGTCCAATCTCTTTTGTGGGTTTAAGTTGGAGTATGCTGTGAGAATTTCTTCAAATGTGCTGAAAAAGGAAAAAAATGAATTAAATAATTGTTTTGAAGAAGAAAAGAAATGAGTAAAACGACAGTGCCAGTAAAATAATTACACACTGAAATTGATCAAAAACACTACTTTGTTATCTGGACTTGTGTTTCCCATTAGGACAAACATGAAAAAAAAGAGAGTTCAAATGTGCCTACCTCTTCCCCACAGAAAATGTAGGCTCGCCGGTGGTTGAGAAAGCAATTAGAAGGTGCGGAACATCACAGAGTGTTGACAGCTCCTGGGCCTTTTTGACGACTCCTTTAACTCTGTTTGTAAAGGTAGCTTTTCTTTCAGATGGAGTTTGTAAAGCTTTTATGGTTATTTTCTTCCGACCCATTTCCTACATTTAGTTACCCAAAATTATCAGAAAGGAAGTATAAAAAAGAGTAGCATCTTGTATCATAATAGACGGTGATCCCAAATAAGAAATACTAAAAAATGAAAACAAAGATATTCTTTCTGACTGCAACTTCAAGAAAAAATCATCAAGGTCCACAAGCTGAATTTATGGTCTCTTTTGCTCAACCAAAGTTTATTATTAAAGAGAAATGAAATAAGACCTGCAATAGACTTTGCTAGCTGCGACTTTCTATAATACTAATATTTAATCTGAATATATTCATGTCAAGATGTTAACTGTACAGAACTACCATGCATAACAAACTCGCAAAAAACAGTTCCAGAGGAAAAAGAAATCACAAGTACAATATTTTGCCTATAAACTATGCAAATGTACCTAAATGGAAAAAAAATTCCAACAAATCAAATGAAATATGGATGAAATAACACATCAATTTTTTCCATAATTCGACCCAAGAACTATAATTCAGCCCTAAGTCTAATTCTAAGAAAATCAAAAGTTTTATTCATCCTCCAGCACAATTTCTATTAATTGTTTTATACATATATGGTACATAGAATTACTCAAATATCATAGAAGAATACCTCTAACTCTGAACTACCAGTTGTAAATTCGAAGGGAAGATAGAAGAGAGAAGACAGAGAGAGGATAGAAGAGAGAAGAAGTTGATATTGGTGTATCACAGAGTGGTTTATATAGCTAGACCACTCAACGTTCCTTTTTTTATGTTTTTTATTTTCTATATTTACTTTTTTTTTTGAAATTTGAAATTTAGGTCTGGATGAGGAGCATTTTTTATGCTATATATAGCAATAATCTCAGTCACGTTACTCAAAAATAGAGTTGATCACTGATGAAAAGCCAAAACCAGCAACGAAAAATATACCATTACAAACTAAAATAAGCACATTATTAATTCAGGAAAGTTTTTAACGGAGCGAGGAGCCCCAAACACGTTATGTGTAATAATAATTCAATTTTTATAATTTATCTGAAATCCGTTGTCAAAGATTGCCAAGAATCCCTCTATAATATTAAACAAGATTAATGATTAAATGTTTTTCAAAGATTCTAAATTTAAATTAATATGGGATATCAAGTGAAGTCAAATGTAATGTGTCATCAAGCATCATCAAATGAACTTTTTCATATTAATACATCATTATACACCGTTTATTGAATGCTATTCCTTTTCGTTTGGTCACGTGTTTAAAAAAAAAAGAGCACTGTCACGCGGTCCGGTTTTGTACTCCCTCCAAATTTAGCTTATTTAAACACTTGAAATGACAAAAAACCCCAATTTAACCCAACACCTTCCTTCTAGAAACTAGGGCATCATTGTATTATCACCGACCTTCTACATTTAATTCAGCCCAAGCCAATAAAACCCAACTCTGTTGCGTTCAACGGTCTCATTTTTCATTTTCCACTTCCATTTCTCCGATTTACAAATTTTCTCTTTATCATCTGGCAAAAAACCTAGAGAGAAAATGTACTGTCGGAGGGATAAATCTTTGAGCACATTGTGCACAAAGTATGTATTTGTACTTTTGATAATTTGTAATTCTTGTTCTTCATTTCTCGTTTATCTTTGATGCCTATAAGATAGCTCTTCTTTAATTTTTTTTCTGATAATTTGTATTTGAACTTCTGATCATGCCAGCTTTATCCGCCTTTACGATCAAGAAGGCACAGATATTTCTTTATCTGAGGCATCAAAGAAGCTATGCGTCGAGAAAAGACGCATCTATGACGTGGTTCACGTACTGGAATCTCTTGGGGTAAAATATTGCATTTTCGGTTTTTGTTTACATCTTTTTTCTGTGATTGTAATATCCAAATATTTAATTTGTTTACAATTTGTCATATATTGGTATATTATTTAACTCATTGTAATCTTTCTTAATTTTTTATTTTACTTTTTAGGTTCTTATAAAGAACGGCAGGGATAAATTTTTATGGGTTGGACTTTCAGGTATTCCTCAAGAACTAAATAATATCAAGGTCTGAACTCTGAACCTGTTTAAATTCCCATCAAAAAGATAGTTGGTCACTTTTAATGTTCTTAGTGGTCGAGATATTTTGTTTTTCATTTTTCGTAATTAGGGTATGGCATCAGAGGAGTCTCTTGTGCAAAATGGTAAAGTCCAACCCATTCAAATGAGTTCTCTTGGACTGCTCACTCAACGGTTTGTCAGGATTCTACTCCAGGGAGATGTAAGTTAATTATCAGATGATCTTTCTTTTTAATAGATATGTTTTCATATATTCAACAAGAGACCTTGGAGTAAATTGAAACTTGGCTTTTATAGTGCTGAACCTAATTATAGAATATGGCTCACTTCCTTAATCACAATTACATTTGAAGCTGATATATATAGTTCGACTACGGTGCTTTGCAAAGCACAAGAGCGTTGTGTGCTTTGCGCTTTATTCTCCATTTTAAGTCAGAAATGATCGATCCGAACCGTTCAATTTAATCTTTATATCAAAATCTATTAGAAAACCAAATTTTATATTTTTTAGAATTGTTTTCTATTTTTTCTGATGAGGAAAAAATATCTCGATCTGAGAATTCTGGTTCATCCAAAAATGACGTTTTTTCCCCTATCCAAAAAAATAGCAAATAAATTTCAAAAAATATAAAATTTAGTTTATTAATAGATTTTGATATGGAGATTAAATTGAGCGGTTTGGATCAATTATTTTTGACTTAACATTAAAAATAGAGCGCAAAGCACGCAACGCTTTTGTACTTTACAAAGCACCATAGCCTAATTCTATATATATATATATATACATATACATATACATATATATATAGTTAATTTGTGGGTTGGTCTATGGTGCTATGCATAGCACGGATCGAAATTGAACCTAATTAACTAAAATTTTCTTCATTTCCCAAAATAATGAGATACAAACACTTCATGTACAGAATGACACAAAAGTTTGAACTAAATAATTGAAAATGAAAAAATAGCATAATTTATAAATTCAATTTCAACTCAGCAAAAAGCATGGCATGTTAAAACGCCAATCATGATAACCAATATTCTGAAGGACACAACATGTAAATTAGTTGATTTTCCCTCCTTTAGCCCAAAATTTCTTACAAATCATACAAATGATGATATTAAGAATTCACTTAATTAGCAAGGAACATATGTCCAACAATTTCTATTATTGGCCCGTTGTCAGTACTCTGAACCCACATTGACCATAACTGTACTATACCAGCAATGGGGAAACCATCAAACCAACATTCATAGATTCATGTGCAGTACCTTGAAGGCCCTTGCACTGTATTGCCACCATACAAGGCCAAATACCAACAGTCGGCACCATACCAGTCTTGGTACTAGATATGGCAACGGAAAGAAGGATTGTCCAAACACTGCTTAATACCAGGAATTTCCTTTCTAAAACTAGCCTGTACAGTTTTTAGAGTTTGTTCATAAATTATCTTTGTATTTTCCTGTGCCAGAGCAGCGAAATATATATCTGCTCAGTCTACAAAGAAAATATGCAATGTTATGATTATTTTAATGTTCAGCTGATTCCATTTTTTTGGTAACATTTTCTTTAGAGTAATGCAATATCATTAGAGGAGGCTGTGATTAAATTATTCGGAGACTCGAAGAATTCTGGCTTTATGAATAGTATTACCGCCTATCCTTTCCTCCTCAAAATTCACCTTTTGGTTAATGGCTTAATGCTTATTTTTTACAATATATTACTCATTAATTTTAAATTATTTAACACCGCAGACAAGGGAAAGAGGTTGTCTGACATAGCAAATGTGCATTCTGCCCTGAATCTGGTAGAAAAGGTACACACCTGTGCAGAATTTTTTTTATATAAATTCAATTACAGAAATCTGTATACTAAGCCTATATCAAGTGCATCTTTTTAATAATTTTATTATTGCGATTACTAAGAAAGAAATGGTCTATTTTCAGAAATTTCTTAGTAAGAGCAGAAAATTAGCATTCTGTTGGAATGGGTATGAAGGAAGGCACACAGGAAGAAAACTCAATATTAATTTGGAAAACAGTGCTGTGCTTCCACCATCTCCACCTCATGATCAGCAGGCAGCCAGGACATTTGGTGATGATATTACCAATCGCCATGTGAGCCCCCAGATGATCCCGTTGCCAAGTGAAAAAAAAAGACTAATTTCTGGCATGGCGGAGTTCAACGGGAAAACAGAGCGAGGACTGCCACCCAAAAAGAGGGCATTTTTCTCCAAGATGACAATTTTCGAAGCCGAAGATGTGAAACCACTGAAAAAAAGGTATATTGATATCATGATAACAGATCAGGTGGGCCCATCAGCAGATGATCAGAACCATGGAGCTGTTGTACAATCAGCTGACATGGCAGAGCAGAATGTCAGCTGCGAATCAGGCGCATCTCAACTAGGGGCTCTGATCATCAATCAGTGAGTGTCTTCCAGTTTGAAGGGAAGGGACAAAGGAATGAGTGTTGATTGTGAGTCGGAATGGCTGCTACTATCAGTCCCAGTTTACTTTGTTTTTTTTTTCAGCTTTCTGTCTGGTTTCTTTTGTTTGTACGGTGAACTGGTGTTGTTGAGTAGTTGTGCTCCTCAATTTATGCATGCTAAATACTGTGTTTTTCTTTCTTCAATATTGAATATTTAAATCTAAAAAAGTAAGTGTTACACATAATTTATGATATTTCTCTTTACATTCAACATGTTTCTACTGAAGTTTGGCCAGCCTTGAGAATCAAATCAGGGCTAATCTGAATGAATCTGTGTATTTAGAAGCAAATCAGGGATAATCTGAATGAATCCTTATAGGTGATGTATGCTAAATTATAAATAATGAAACAAACTATAACTGTGCATGAATTTATCCAAATGTGCCCAACAAATGAACAAGATGTAATATTTACATTCAAACATGAACCTTAAAGTACACTGTGGAAGTTAGGAACCAAACTCTGTCTGTGAGGACAATCAGCCTCCGGCCTTGCGAATTCACTTGGCTGCGATCTCATAGGAGATAAATACATCTCGACTTGCAAACTTGATTAGCTCCATTTCCAAATTGTTTTCAATTTGTCATATTCATAATATCTGCCCCAATCAGCATGGAGCACACTAGCATCCCATCCAGTACCCGCTTACCATCTCCTCCAGTCCCAAATTGTCCATGACCACCTGTCCCTTTTCATGCTTTGGTCACCACACTGTTTCCTTCCCATATACACTTGCCACCACATTTCTTAGATCCACTGTACGTGTATTCTGCACATTTTTTTTGTATAGATTGATTAGTTATTACACAATGTTAGGTAATTATTCATACACAATTCTATAATACCAGAGCAGAATTTCGAAAATAATCGAAATATTTATAGTGACTGATCAGAAAATACCAGGAAATTAACAAATAACCAAACATGCACAAGTTCTCGGCAATTTCACTGATCCTGACCCCGATCACAGCCACCTTATTGCCTTCCGATAGATACATTATTGGCTTAATTGGGAAGATAGGAAACTACCACTCGTCATGGCAGTAAAAGAGCATGAGGGACCCAACCAAGGCAAATGCTGATCACTCGGTAAAGTTGGATGGGTGTTTGGGGTTACTTTTGGGACCCCTGAGCCAGTAGTTTCATGTCACAGGAAGACCTTTGAAGGCACATAGGCTCACCACTTGAGGATCGCCATGTCGTAGCGTCAAGCAGAATTCTTAGGAACGTAGTATGTGGTGTTGGCCTCAATGATATGGCTGTCCACATGGAGGATCCAATCCTCGACATCATCATCATAGTACATATCCTCATCATGAGAATGGAAATCATCGGGCTCGATTGTCAACTGTGTCAGAGGCTTGTTCTTTCGTTGCATTTTGCACTAGGTTTGAGATGCAAGTAACTAATTTTAATGATTAGTCAAAAAGTGAGAGAGAGAGAGATATTGGAGAGTTAATGTAAAATATATAGCAATTATTTTTTAGTGGATCTCGGATTATGTTTGAAATGAAGTATAATTGTTTGGGTAAAACTCTAGAATACATGGCGTTTTCTAAAATATAGAGTGGCTTTGCTCGCATGTCGGATTAGATGGGTAGTAGTAGTAGTAGTACAAGCTCAGGACACTAGTGCAATATCCGGTACCCATTTTTACTATGAATGTAAACAAGGAAAGCTAAATACAATAAAAGGCTGAAGCCGTCTGAACTCTGAAGCTTTTTTTATTATTATTTTTTCCTCTTCGAGTTCTTCATCAGGAAGAGTTTTTTTTTTCCTTTCAGTTCCATTTTTATTATTTTCCCGAATTAATTGGGGATTTCAATTGGATATTGTTAAACTTAACATCTTATTTGATTTTCAAAATAATCTTGAATTTTATAATTTGCCTTGTTTGAGTTTTGTGTAGGGATTAACATGCAAATGGACTAGTGCACAAGAACCAAGACTAGTGCTGGGATATAAGAGCTTAATCAAAACTACATTAGACTTAGATTTAGTTAGATTCAAACTGGTTTGAATTGGTCAAGATAAATTGAGCTTAAACAACAAGAAAATTGTATCTGCCCAGGGAATCGTTATAACGATTCAGTAAACGTTATAACGGTTCATCTCAATACTCAAAAATATCTAAGGCAGAAGAATTCTAAAAGAAACCAGAGTGTATCGTTATGTAACGATTCAGTAATCGTTTCAACGATTCATGAAACGTATAACGACTTGATAAATCGTTATAACGTTTCAGCTCAGTTGATCCAACGACTATTCTTTCTAAATCGTTATAACGATTCTTAAACCGTTATAACGGTTCAGGCCGAAAAATAGTTTCTTCAGAAAATCTATTTTAAAATGATCATCTCTCTCATTGAATATTAACTGATGAGTTGGAAGTTAACCAATCTAGCTAAATCATTACTCCAGAGAGCTTATTAACCATATACAAAGTGAGAGAGATAATTCAAAAGATTGATACACTCAATTAGCCAAATCTTTGTTCAAGCTCAATCTTGCTTCTCTCTATTATCCCAACTTGATCCTTCGTGATCTTCTTGAAAACATTCTTTTGAGCTGTAGTGCTCACCTTTTGTTGAGTGTGTTGTCACTCACATTTTGAGTGTGTTGTCACTCACCTTTTTTGAGTGTGTTGTCACTCACCCTTTTTGAGTGTTTTGTCAAGGCTTGGCAACATATTTTTGTAAGGGATCAAGTTCTACAAGTGTAAAACCTTTTTTTAAATATATCGGCTCAACCTCAATTGTTAGAGGTTGAGGGTCCCGGAGACGTAGGCATTGTTAAAGCCGAACTCCATTATATCTTGTGTTCTTGCTTTATCTTTACTTTTTTTTTCTCACATTTCTTTGATTGCTATATTCTTGTGAGAATTGAATTGATTTAAATAGTATTCCGCTGCCATTACACTTGAACATAAGCCCCAAATTGGTTTATACATTTCTACTTTAGGTTCTTTACATTATTGCACCTTCTTGACCTTTCAATACCACCATCTTAGGGCTTGCAAAGGTCTATCACAGTGGTATCAGAGAAGGAGCTCAGTTTTAATTGCTTTATTTGTGGTATTTTTGGTCCAAGATGACTTCTTTAATGCATGTAAAAGAACCCCCAACTCTAGGTCTTAATTGTAAAAATTTCAGTTTTTGGAAGAAATATATGGTGAACTACCTCAACATTCTAGGCATTTGGGATGTTGTCCAACATGGTTATGTACCGTATTATGATCCTAGCAACCTTACAATGACACAAAAGGCCAAAGAACTGAAATCTCAAAAAGATTATGCCGTCAATGTTATCTTAAATTCAGTTAGTGAAAAGATTTCTATACTATTTGGTACTACCGAAATTGCTAGTGAAATGTGGGAGACCCTATTGAATAGATTTGAGGGCAACACTCAAATGAAAAGAACAAAACTAATGGGTCTAGAGTCCGAATTTAAAAAATTTTGTATACAAGAAGGAGAATCAATTGAGAATATGTATTCAAGATTAATGCATATTCTTAATGAATTTGATGAAGTTGGAGAATCCTTGTCTAAATCTAAGATTGTAGGCAAGATTTTTAGGGCAATGATGAGAAGACCAAGATGGGAGAGCATGATAAGCACTTTAGAAGCAATGCAAGGCTCTTTTGGCGAATTCACACATGAAGAAATATTCACTCATCTTCTATGCTTTGAGGAGAAGCTACGACAAAATGGAGAGCTCACACCAAAACTCAAAGAAACCGCTCTTCAAGCTCAAAGATCTCTATCGCACCACTATTTGAGCAAGACATCATATAGCTCATATTCTATTAATGATCAAGTCATTACGAAGATGTTTGAAAGAATGCTAAATCTTGAAAAGGAGCAAAATGAGGAGTAAGATGAGAAATGAATGATATGTATATGCTTTTCATGTCATAAGGAAGGTCACACAACACACGATTGTTCCTTGGTCTTTTCAAATAAGAAGAAGCAAAACTTTGAGAGAATTGATGCTATGCTAGCTACAAGCAACCATGTTAAGAGAAAAAAAGATGAAAAAAATCCACTTAATCTTGCCCTAATTGCGCAAGTGGAGGAGAGTTCATCCGTGGTGGATGTTGATGAGATTGTAGCAAGAAACAACATCACCGACTTGTGCACATTGGAGATCCTACACGACATTGCAATATCTAAGAATATGAAGATGAACTCATATGCACCTAAGGTACAAACTTCTCAAGAATTTCAATTGCACAATCTAGTAGTACTTTGCACTACATCCACTTGGGATGATAGTGATGATGATTATGTTGAGAATGATTATTTTTTTGTTGAAAATGCAAATAATTTTGATGATGAGGATGTAATTGAATCTTTTGTATCTAGTTTAGAGAGTCATATTCATGATTCATCTTCTCAAAAAGAGATAATTGAGAGACTTGAAAATAAAATTTCAGAGTTTGAGTTAAAGGTTCAATCTTATGAGTTTAAATTGCAAAATCTGAAAAAGAATTGTCAAATGCACTTAGGTGAAGTCTCAACATTAAAAGTGAAAGTGCAAACTTTAGAAACTGAAAATAGGGCACTAAAATCCTCATGTATTTCAACAAGCATTACTTCAATGGATTTAGACAAGGTTATATGTCAAAGGCCTAGCAACAAGTCGGGTCTTGGATATAAGAAATCTTCTAAGACTTCAAATTGCCCTAAATCAAAAGAGAAACAAAATCAAGGGTCAAATGCAAAAAATGTAAAATCTACAAATGCTTAATCTTTTAATAAGAAACACAATTATGCATTTCAATATAAGCAATTTGATAAAAAGATTAACAAAGGAAAAATGAATTTTCAAAGAAACAATGCTATATTTTTTAATCCTAGTTGGTCAAACAAATTGTATTTTAAAGGACTCGATGGTTGGTTTTATGAGTTTAAAAATCAAAATAATTTTCAAACCAAAGCTCAAAGATATGAGCATAAACAAGTTATTTATCAAAAACATAAAAATATTTCTAAAGAAAAACCCAAGACTCAAGCTCAAGGATTAAAAGAAAACTACCAAAATACATTTGTTAAAGGTAGTAAAAAGTCTCAAACATGTGTATTTTATAATTATTGTTATCATATTGGTCATATCTCACTTGATTGCAAACTTAGAAAAGAAAACAACATCGCAAATGTTGTTTGGGTTCCTAAAATTAAAAATTAGAGACCCACAATGCTTAATTGTCCCTTCAAATCATATATGCAACATATTTAGGGGGAGTTAGCTAATGTATTTTTTTTATTTTGAAAGTATTTTAAATTCTTTATCTTATACACAGTGCATATATTAAGGGGGAGCAATTAATTTAGGGGGAGCTAAATTGAAATAAATTTTTTATTCGCACCCTTTTGCCCGATTTCCAAAAAGGGGGAGAAGTTTTTGGGTGAAATTCACATCATATGTTATATTATGCACCCATGCGTGTTTTGCAAATCGACAAAAGGGGGAGAGATATAATTCATGGTTCTATGAATCGGAATCGGAAGCGGAATCACCATATTGATAAGTTGAGCGTGGACTCGAAATTGGATGAATCGGCCATAATCGAACTAACCCGATCAGAAACTCATTTTTTTTTAAAAAAAATGCTTATTTTCATTAAAAATAGGGAACAAATTATAAAATATATTTTTGACAAGAAATTCAAGTTAGAAGAAAATTAAAAAAGATTGCATTATGTCAAGCATAATAGCAACAACAATAAAATATACCGTTACAAACTAACATAAGCATATTATTAATTAAGGCAAGTTTAGAACGGATCCTGGCTTTTTCAAACAGGAGGAGCCCCAAACACCTTATGCCAAGCATAATATTAGTATAAGAGACAAAAAAAAAAGAACAGCAAGAAGTACGTGTATATCAGTGAATGCCAGCATAAACCAACAAACCAGAAAAGAAAAATAGTGTATACAAATCGAGCAAACTTGTATCAAAGATCTCCAAATTTATAAAAAAATTGTTAACAAATATTACATGTCATATTAAACAAGAATAATGATTTAATTTGGACTGTTAACTAATATAAAACTAATTTCCATTTAAAAATTTATCATATTATTCTTTAACCGTATGTCTCACACAGATAATTTAGTGATGGATCTCGCGGCGATCGCCAAATGGGAGAATTCAATTGGGTAAATATTATTTTGTTTTTGTTCTGTATTCTGCAGTTGGGAAATCCAAAATCTGCTGATATATGCAAAAAAAAAAAAACTGAACAAATTTATTACGATATAAAAAAAAAATTGGAAAACAAGGGCAAATATTGGAATATACACACCCTACCAACCGATTGGATATAAAATACGTACAATGTATAATCCTTCTTGAACAAGCCTTTAATTGAATAATGCAAAAAACCAAGTATTATTCCAATTTCTCAAAAAGCTTACAATTTGTCATATATATGATTAAAAGTTCAGTTTCAATATAATATACAACAACGCAGTGTCTATGATTTTTCAAAAATATATGTCAGTGTCGTGTCCACCCACGCCTTTATCCGGATTACATAGGTCTCGTCTCTCTAAGGAAATACAAGTTAATGTCCCGCCAAATATTATGAAAATTAATATATGTCGGTATTAATGAAAACCCTATTTACAAGAAAGTATAGCTAAAATTGTTATTCAATTGACACTATTGCGATATCATGCAATTTAATGATCGATCAAATATCAATAACACTCAAATGATATAAGATCTAACACAATCTATCTCATTTCAAAAAATATATATATGCAATGATAATTCATTTTTTATAATTCATAAAAAAATCATAGTCAAGATTGTCAAAAATCTCCTCTCTATAACATTAAACAAGAATAATGATTTAAATATTTTTCAAAGATCCTAAATTTAAATTAATATGGGATATCAAGTGACATCATATGTAATGTTTCATCAAGCATCGTCAAATTGAACTTTTTCATATCATTTCATGATTATACAATGTTTATTGAATGTCATACTAAAATCGTCGTTCCTTTTCAGTTGGTCACGTGTTCAGGGGAAAAAAAAGCACCGTCACACCCTCCGGTTTTGTATTCGCTCCAAATTTAGCTTATTTAAACACTTGAAATGACAAAAAAACCCAATTTAAACCAAGAGCGTCCTTCTAGAAACTAGGGGCATCGTTGTATTATCGCCGACATTTTACATTTAAGTCGGCCCAAGCCAATAAAACCCAACTCTGTTGCGTTCAACGGTCTCATTTTGCATCTCCCACTTCCATTTCTCCGATTTACAAATCTTCTCTTTATCATCTGGCAAAAAACCTAGAAAGAAAATGTATTGTCGGAGGGATAAATCTTTGAGCACCTTGTGCACAAAGTATGTATTTGAACTTCTGATAATTTGTAATTCTTGTTCTTCATTTCTCGTTTGACATTGATGCCTATAAGCTAGCTCTTCTTAATTATTTTTTTTCTGTGTTACTGATCATGCCAACTTTATCTGCCTTTACAATCAAGAAGGCGCAGATATTTCCTTATCTGAGGCATCAAAGATGCTAGGTGTCGAGAAAAGACGCATCTACGATGTGGTTCATGTGCTGGAATGTCTTGGGGGTATAGTATTGCCTTTTTGTTATTGTTTAGATCTTTCCTCTGTGATTGTAATATCTGAGTATTTAATTTGTTACCATTTGTCATATACCGATATATTATCTAACTCATCATTATTCTTCTTATTTCTTTGTATTTTATTTTTTTAAGTTCTTATAAAGAACGGCAGGGATAATTTTTTATGGGTTGGACTTTCAGCTATTCCTCAAGAACTAAATAATATCAAGGTTTGAACTCTGAAGTCTGAACCTGTTTTCGTTCCCCTCAAAAAAAAAAAATAGTTAGTCACTTCTAGTGTTCTTTGGATTCGAAATATTTTGTTTTTCCTATTTTGTATTTAGGGTATGGCATCAGAGGAGGCTCTTCTGCAAAATGACAAAGACCAACCCATTCAAATAAATTCTCTTGGACTGCTCACTCAACGGTTTGTCAGGATTCTACTCCAGACAAATGTAAGTTAATTATCATATTATCTTTCTTTTTTTTAATAGATATGTTTTCAGACAGATGTAAGTTAATCCGCCTTTACAGTTTTGACATTAGGCCGATGGTGTAATCTGTAACTTTTCCTTTCTTTAATGAAATCTAGCAGTTGATAACTTAAAAAAAAAAAGATATGTTTTCATATATTCAACAAGAGACCTTCTTGGAGAAAATTATACATCACTTTTATATAGTGCTTAATCTAGTTATAGAATATGGTTCACTTCCTTAATCAGAATTAGGGTTGAAGCTGGTATATATGTGGATTGAAAAACAAAATTGAACCTCGTTAGACTAAAATTTTGTTCATTTTTCCAAAATAATGAGATACAAACACTACATGTACATAATTGACACACAAGTTTAAACTGAGTAATAGAGAATGAAAAATAGCATCATTTATAAATTGAATTTTCAACTCAGCAAATAGCGCATGGCACATGAAAATTAGTTGATTTTCTCTCTTTTAGCCCAAAATTTCATACAATCATACAAATGATGATATTAAGAATTCACTTTAGCAAGGAATATATGTCCAGGAATTTCTGTTATTTGGCCCGTTGTCAGTACTCTGAAGTCTGAACCCATGTTGAGCCATAACTGTATACCAGTAATGGAGAAACCATCAAACCAACGGTTACAGAGTCTTGTGCAGTACCTTGAAATTCCTTGCACTGTATTGCCACCATACTAGGCCACGTACCAACAGTCGGCACCATACCAACACTAGGCCACATACCAATAGTCTTGGTACTAGATCGGACAATGGAAAGAACGTTTGTCCAAACACTGCCTAATACCAGGAACGTCCTTCCTAAAACTAACATGTACAACATTTTGAGTTTGTTCGTAACTTTTTATTGCCCTGTGCCAGAGCAGTGATATATATATATAATATGCTCAGTCTAGAAAGAAAATATGCAATGTTAAGATTATTTTAATGTTCAGCTGATTCCATTTTTTGGTCAAATTTTCTTTAGAGGAATGCAATATCATTAGAGGAGGCTGTGATTAAATTGTTTGAACACTCGAAGAATTATGGCTTTCTGAATAGTATTACTGTCTAACCTTTCCTCCTTAAAATTCACCTTTTAGTTAATGGCTTAATGCTTATTTTTTTACAATATATTAATCATTAATTTTAAATTATTTAACACCACAGACAAAGGAAAGAGGTTGTCTGATATTGCAAATGTGCTTTCTGCCCTGAATCTGGCAGAAAAGGTACACACCTATGCAGAACTTTCTCTATATAAATTCAATTACAGAAAATTGTATACTGAGCCTACATCAAGTGCGTCTTTTTAATAGATTCATTATTGCTATTACTAAAAAAGAAATGGTCTATTTTCAGAAAATTCTTGGTAAGAGCAGAAAATTAGTATTCTGTTGGAATGGGTTTGAAGGAAGGCACACAGGAAGAAAACTTGACATTAATTTGGAAAACAGTGCTCCACTTCAACCCTCTCCACCTTATGATCAACAGGCAGCGAGGAAATTTGGTGCTGATATTACCAATTGCCACGTGAGCCCCCAGATGATCCCGTTACCAAGTGATAAAAAAAGGCCAATTGCTGACATGGTGGAGTACAACTGGAAAACTGAACGAATACTGCCACCCAAAAAGAGGGCATTTTTCTCCAAGATGACAACTTTTGAAACTGAAGATATGAAACCACCGAAAAAGAGGTCTATTGATATCATGATAACAGATCAGGTGGGCCCATCGGCGGATGATCTGAACCATGGAGCTGTTGTACAAGCTACTGACAGGGCAGAGCAGAATGTCAGCTGCGAATCAGGCGCATCACACTTGGCGCTCTGATCATCAATCAGTGAGTACTGAAGGGAAGGGACAAAGTGATGAGTGTTGACTTTGAGTCAGAATGTACTTTCAGTCCCAGTTTCTTTTGTACTTTTTGTCTGTTTTCTCCCTGATTTCTTTTGTTTGTATGCTGAACAGGTGTTGTTGATTATTTATGCTCAATTTATGCATGCTAAATATTGTCTTTTCTTTATTCAATGTTAAATATTTAAATCTAAAAAAGTTGAAAGGGATATATATAATTTATGATATTTCTCTTTACAATTCAACATGGTCTACTGAAGTTTGGCCAGCCTTGAGAAGCAAATCAGGGCTAATCTGAATGAATCTGTATATCTAGAAGCAAATCAGGGTTAATAAATAGTGATTTAGGCCAAATTCACTAAAGTACGTCAATAAATAGTGAAACAAACTGCTACTGTACATGCATTTATCCGAATTTGCTCAAAAATGAACAAGATGTAATATTTACATCCAAACATGAACCTTAAAGTGCACTGTGGAAGTTAGGAACCAGACTCTGTCTGTGAGGACAATCGGCCTCCGTCCTTACAAATGCACTTGGTTGCGATCTCATAGGTGATAAATGCATCTCGACTGGCAAACTTGATCAGCTTCATTTCCAAATTGTTGTCAATGATGTCATAAACATAATATCTGCTCCAATCAGCATGAAATACCCTTGCTGGTTCCTTCTCTACTCGCATCCCATCCAGTTAGGGCTGCAAACGAGTCGAGTCGAGCCGAGCTGGGCTGAACTCAAGCTCGGCTCATGAAAATTCGAGTCGAGTCGAGCCGAGCTCGTGAAACAGTTCGAGCTGAAAAACCTAGCTCAAACTCGGCTCGTTACTATTCGAGCTAGCTTGCGAGCTGGCTCACGAGCCAATGCATGTGCGTTGACTCAATTTGATATTTAGATTTAATACATCTACAAACTATAAAGTTGGCATATCTAGAAGATTGGTATGAGAATTGGTACAAAATTGGTATATCAACAAACTATTTTTTCAATGACATCTTCGCTGCATTAATTTGAATGGATGGACCAACAAAAAACTATCGAGTCAGATATACGAATCTAATTACGAGCGAGCAAGAGACGTCTTTAAGCCGCTGACATGATAAGATGGTGAGAGATGATGAGAGAGGAGTTATCAGATTAGAGTTCGGCAAAAAAAAATTGTAAAAATTATTTTTTATTCGAGCTGAGTCGAGCCACGAGCCAAGCCGACCCCAACTCAAACTCGGCTCATTTAACTACCGAGCCAGATTAGCTCGAGCCAAATTAGCTCGAGTCATTTTAGCTCGAGCCAGATTAGCTCGAGCCCGATCCGAGCCCGAGCTGAGCCACGAGCCCGAGCTTTTTTGTGCAGCCCTACATCCAGTACCAGGTCAGCCATCTGCTCCAGTCCCAAATTGTCCATGACCACCTGTCCCTTTTCTTGCTCTGGCCACCACACTGTTTCCTTCCCATATGCACTTGCCACCTCATTTCTTAGATCCACTGTATGTGTAATCTGCATGATTTTTTTTATAGATAAATTAGTTATTACACAATGTTAGGTAATTATTCATACGCAATTCTACAATACCAGACCAGAATTTTGAAAATAATCCAAATATTTACAGGGGCTGATCAGAAAATTAACAAATAACCAAACGTGCACAATTTCTTGGCAATTTCATTGATCCCGACCACGATCATAGCCACCTCATTGTCTTCCAAGGGATTCTTTATTGCCTTAATTGGGAAGACAGGAAAATGCCACTCATCGTGGCAGTAAAAGAGCATGCAGGACCCGCCAAGGCAGATTCTGATCACTCAGTAAGTAAATGGGTGGTTGGGGTTACTTTTGGGACCCCTGTGCCGGTAGTTTCTTGTCACAGGAAGGCCTTTGAAAGCACAGAGGCTCACCACTTGAGGACGACCGTGTTGATGCAAGTTTGTTTCGATAAAAGAGCATCACCAGATTTGGCATTGTTTTTCGTCAGAAATGCCTGTATTAGCGATCAGTTTCCCTGTGGAATGATCTTATTAAAGGCCTAGTGATATAACCCAAATTAACCTTTTTCTTTGTGGCAGTTACATCATTTCCGATGCACTGAGGAATGTTTGTTTCACTGGTGTTGTGTTTTCTGATATTTTTCATGTGAAGCTTTATTTCTTTTTCATTTTGTTAGTCTGCAGTGTAATTTACTCTTATATTCATTCTTTTCTTTTCTTTTCTTTTTTGATAAGCGCCAAGGGGTTTTAGGAAATTGCAGAAAACTCATGAATTGTTAAAAAAAAAAAACTGTGGTTTCTTTGATCTTTAAAAAAAACTCATGAAAAGCCAGTGCATTGTTGCCAGCACGTCAGCACATCAAACAATTCCTCAGCGTATTTGTATGATGTAAATACCAAATTAGGCCAACAACAAATGATTTTCAAGTTAAGCAGATTATACTTTAGCCAACTCATCATCAATTTTTTTCACATAACTGGTCTCATTATCAAGTTAACCTGAATTGATCGCAAGCAGTGCCCCAAAACTAGAACTCTGGTCAGGAAAGCATTCAATCAAAGACCTCAAATATTATTTCTTCTTACTTCATACACTCCAAAATAAACTAAACAAATTAACACGAGTCTAGTTGGACACACGGTACAACTTCCCAAACACATGAAGAACAGCAACAATGGAGATGAAGCCAATGCTCATAATGAGGACAGTGTTAGGCGGCATCTTGCGACCGGCAGTCTCATCTGCATAGAACTGGAGCATGGTGCTTGCGCCACCGGCTGATGCACCGGACCCACCACCGGTTGTCCTGCGCCTACGCATGCTTGCAGTGGCTGCTGCGGTCCCCCTAGCTGGCGCTTCTCCATTAGCAACCATAATTCGCTTTGGTTACTTTTTTTTCTGAAACAAGGAAATTAGATAAGTGTTAGTTCTTGAAGAGAGATTCTTTCACATTTATTTGTTTCATCGTTCTTGGAAACTAAACGAAATAATATAAGGAAGATTGCCTTGGCAGTAAATAGCGAGATTACGCCCAATTATAATTAACATTAACCAATGAATCTCTTCGATCCATAAACCAGGTACAGACCTGGCGGAAATATGCAAGAGAAATTACAATGCGATCAGACAACAAAGAAAAAAGTAAAATATAGAAGTTTGAAACAAAATTGAAATACGCATATTTTTATCGAATAAAAGCAATTGCTCGAACTTAAAGAGATCCGCTAACAAAAAAAATAAGCAGATCTGGAACCAAAAGCGTATAGAGCGAGAGAGAGAGAGAGAGGTCGTACCGCGCTAAATAGAATAATCGGATCAACGGAGAGGGGAAGAAATAATTCAAACTAACTGAGACGCAAGGAAATCGCGACGGGTTCTCTCAGGACTCGCGACAAGAAAGGAGAGAAGCGAGCGTTTGAGCTCTTTTAATGGCGGTTTTAGATTTAGGAAGATACAGACCGTGAGATTCCTATCTTACAGCTCCTGTTCGTTCCATGACGTGTCAAATGAGATCTGACGGTCAGGATTCATTGAATATTACTAGGTTAAGCTTATGGACCTGGTTTATTGACCGACCCGACGGATTAATCCGACCTGATCTGATATGATTCAAATAGGGGTGGATGTAGGATTTTGATTAGGAGTCAGTAATCAAATTTAATAGATTATCGATTTCAGACTCATTAACTAATCGGGTATTAAATAAAACTATTAAAATAATATTTTTTATATATTAAAAATATCAAAAAAAAAGTCAAAATAATAAATAATCATAGCAATAAAGAAAAATTTTCTCTACGAAACTTTATATTTTAAAATTTTTACATAATTCTTTCATTATCCACAATATTAAATATTTTTTCTCAATGAAAAATAATCAGACAATTCAGAGGTTAGAAATTTAATTCAAGAGTGTCAAATTAACAAAATCTTAACCTAAAAATATATATTTTTTTTAAATCCAGGGGGATCAACTGACTCCTTAGTAACCTTTAGATCCACCTTTTGATCCGAAGATAAATTGGTCGGATATGGATTTATTTTAACCTAAATCGGGTCAAGTAGGGTTCAGATCAACCCGACCCGACCTGATTAATTATGTTTTTTGAAGTAAATTTATTATTTAGTACTAATTAAAGATTAAATATACACTAATTAAGGTTAATTATAAATTAAACAATTTTTGTTGCTTAAAATTATATATAAATATTTAATTATTTTACACTAGTCGGGTCGAATATGGATCAAAATTTTTTTATCCGAATTTAATCAGATCGGATTCAAATCAAATCAAGAAAAATAATAAAATAATATGACATGACCTGACCCGACCCATTGACACTCCTATTGCAGAGTTTAATCGTAACGATTCCATTTATTCAAAACAGTTGTAAATTTAGTGCTCATTAATTATGATATATAAAAAAAATTGTTAAATTACAACGTTAATAATTGATTAAATGGTCCGTTACGAAAGCTCACCATTCTGGAGGCTTTTTAACTCCGCAGATTTCGTTTCGTTTAAAAGTTGGCTAGTTCTCGGTCTAAATCAGTTCGACCTTTTTGGAGCGTCTGTTTCATTTCGTTTCATTTTTTTACTCGTAGTTGAATATTTCATGAAGAATTCATGAGTTTAATATCTAATATGTTTTTTTATCAAAAATATTTTATTTACTAATTATTCAGAAAAAACATATTATATATCATTGTAATTAGAATTTAATAGTTTTTAATATATTTTTCAAATTTTAACATCATAATATATTTTTTATATTATATTGAACAAATTATTACCGAATTATAACAATATTATACCTAAATTATGAATTTTGAGCTTGTCGAATAATTCCTGAATCCAAGTTTGTTACTATAATTATTACTTTGTTTTATTTATCTTCCCAATTGAGGCATATATCTATCTTTTTTCATCTTTGCTAGGAGACTAGGAACTATATCCAGTCAATTAAACCTTTGGCCCCTTATATTTAATGAATCTGAGTAACCTTCATTATTTTGTATTGAAGTCTCTTTAAATCAATTTGTTATTGATTCTTCTATGGATCAAAATATTTAGCAGTTAACAAATTTGAGTAAATCATAACTATTGATATCAATTTGATCTCTAAACCTCCAATATAAATTTTTGAAAATTTTGTTCCATAGCAGAATTAGCGTATTAACAAACCTACAAAATTTTGAATTTTTTTTATGGAAAACCTACAAATTGTGCCTCTTTTCAAAAGTTATTTGAATTTTTTATGTAAATTAACAAACTATAATATGCTTTTATAAAAGCAATTATGGTACTTTGTTTGTACTAGAAATAAAAATAACTATTCAGCTACATGTAAATAGCCCAAATGGTTGGTATAAATAATATTGGAGTTAAAAAAAAAAGGTCTTTGGTCATGATGTAGATTAACAAAATACAGTATGCTTTTATGAAAGCAGTTATAATAATGTATTTATTTTATAAATATAAATAATTATTTAATTACATGTAAATAGCTTAAATGATTGATATAAATGGTGCCAAAGTAAAAAAAATATGTCTTTGGTTGCAGCATAAATTAACAACTAGAGTATATATTTATGAAAGCAAATACAGTAATGTCTTTGTGCTATAAATATAAATAGTTATTCAATTATATGTCAGTAACTCAAATGATTAGTATAAATAATATCAAAGTAGTTGCATATATAATAATGTGCTTTACTAATAAATATAAATAATCAATTCAAACAATATAAATAATCCAACTAATTTGATATAAATAGTGTCAAAAGAATGAACTGACACTTCATCCATAGCCATTTTGTTTTGACGCTTTTAATAATAGACTCAATATAAATAAAATGATTAAGAAATTATAAATAGAGACAGGCATATTATAGTTAGTAATAAATTTAATATAAATAACAAGAATATTTGGAATAAATAGTGCTGACTGAAAAAGTCAAATTATCGCTATTTAATCTGAGTGGTCAACTTTGAGGATATTTCGTGGGGACAAGGCTATGGGGACCGTTATCAGCCCTCTTATGTGTATCCCTCTGTTTCAACGCGCATATAGCAAAATAACAGATAGTATTGTCTAATGAAATTAATTGCACGACCAATACAAAAAATCTATACATTATGTTTTGAATGGGCAGAATCTATAAGTGGCTCAATGGTATAATATCAACCACATAATTTAAGACAAGAATAGTAGAAAAAAAAACAAAACTTATTTCCCGATATACATTCTTAAATCTTAATAATAAAGTACTCATCTTTCTAGTTTAGCCCTAAAATTAAAGAAATAACAATAAATAGTGCCACAAAGGATAGCTTCTTGAATTTAAAATGTCTACATCTTATTTTTATGATTTTTTTAGAATGATATAATTCTGAATTCGATAATAAATATATTGTTCGTCTTCATAACTTCGTGTTTCTTCATTTTAGTACTTCACAAGAATGAATACAAGTTCTTCATTTTTTTTCGTCAGATCATAGATAGACTACATATTTAAAAGAAGAAAGATGGGTATAACTTTGACAACCACTGCAATATTTTGTCAAAATATGTTATAAAAAAATTAAAATAAAAGGAAATATATGATAGACATGCTTCATGAAAGTTAAAAGTCATTTGATGGCTCCATCAAATGTTGTCAACGATAAATTGGAGTAAACTTTCATCATTTTTCAATTATATGATTACAGACTATCTGTCAGATTCTAAAATTTTAAGTTATTTTTAATTGTTGTCGTGATTCTCAAAATTAAACTCTTGACTTTAGTTCAAAAAGAGCTTCCTAAACTATCCAATTCGATTCATTTTGACCCTTTCATCAGTCAACCGTTAGTTTTATGGTTTAACGTAATGATGCATCTGCTTTTACTGCTCACCTGTGTTGCAGCTTCTTTCTCTCTCAAGTCCTCCTAAGACAAAATTCAATATCCTCGCTCCAATTGCATAACAACTTTGTTGCCAAGATGATTAAAACAATTAAAACCTCATAACATGATTTAAATCACTCTTTAAATTAAATCCTCAGATACAGGGCTTATGGAAAAATATTCTAATTGCTAAATACAGTCATACTTCTAATAGGTTAAAATTAAAATTATTCCTCCTTTTGGTTTGGTTTTCTGACTACTAAAAGTTATGTAGATACAAGTATAGATAAAATAATTGGACATGGATCATGGAAATTTGGTTTTCTAAACAGCTCAAATGAGAGAATTGTGGTGAGATCAGCCAGAAACCGACTTGTTTGTCTTTGTCCGAAGAGGTACCTCTCCCAAATGGAAGAGGAACTGTGGATTTGGTTCAGAAGGTATATTAAATTTTATTATGCGCAATTCCTGTTACTGTTCTTTTTTTTGACAGTTCATGTTCACGGTATTTTGATTACATACACAAAATGTAGCATTTATGCGAGTAAATTGGACCAGTCTGTAGGCTGATTGCTGTCTCTTAATTTCTTTTATTGAATCTGTATGTTACACTTAACATTTTCTTTAATTTGTCGATTTGCAAAACAATTTTGAATTTTACAATTTGTCTTGTTTAAATTTTGTGTAGGAATTAACTTGTAAATGAATTAGTGCACAAGAACCAAGACTAATGATGGGATATAAGAGTTGAATCAAGATTACATTAGACTTAGATTTAGTTAGATTTAAACTTGGTTGAATTGGTCAATATAAATTGAGTTTAAACAACAGAGGAAACTACTTCTGCCGAGTGAATCATCATAACGATTCAGAAATCATTTAACGGTTTATCTCAATACTCAAAAATATTTTAAAACAGAAAAATATGCATAGAAACCAGAGTGTATCATTATGTAACGATTCTGTAATTGTTACAACGATTCATAAAACGTTTAACAATTTGATGAATCGTTATAACGTTTCAGCTCAATTGATCAAACGGCTATTCTTTCTAAACCGTTATAATGATTCGTAAACCGTTATAACGATTCAGGCCGAAAATAATTTCTTCAGTTGTTTGAGAAGAACTATTTTAAAATGATCATCTCTCTCACATAATGATTATGAGGTGTATCTAATCCAACTAGCAAAATCATTACACAGAGAGCTTACTAGCCATATTAAAATAGAGAGAGAAAAATCAAGATATTAATACACTCAATTAACCAAATCTTTGTTCAAGCTCAATCTAACTTCTCTTTATTCTCCCAACTTGATCTTTCGTGATCTTCTTAACTTCTTCTTGAGCTGTTGTGCTCAACTCTTTCTTAAGCTGTAGTGCTCACTTCTTGTTTTGAGTGTGTTGTCACTCACGTTTTTGAGTGTGTTGTCACTCGTGTTACTAATAGTCTTGGTGGCCCATTTTTGTGTAAGGGACCAAGTTCTACAAATGTAAAAATATTTTTTAATACATCGGTTCAACATCAATTGTTAGAGATTAAGGATCTCGGAGACGTAAGTATTGTTAAAGCCGAATTCTATTACGTCTTGTATTCTTGTTTTATCTTTATTTTTCTTTTCTCACATTTTTTTCTCAGAAGAGTGACGAGGCAAAATTTGAGATGGATTTGTCAGAGGAGAGTTTTCTGATTATGATGAGAAGTCACAGTTCCCTGTTAGTGTTTCAAACCTCATGTCTATCTATCTTCAAAGTGGTACGACTTTTAGTTAATTGTATCCTTCATACCCAGTACTGTATGCATAAAGCCAGTATTGATTGGGTACAAATTGAGCTGCAACCTAATCCTGTTTAGTAGGATGATTTCTATATTCATTCATATACAAGGCTTTTGTCCTGATTGGTATCTTGCATATAAGTACTTCGCTTCTGTTATCTCTCTCTTTCCCCTAAACTTGTGGTTTTGAGCTACATTAGTTGAACTTCAGATGGTCCTCCTAATTGATCCATGCATGTTAGTGTACATGCAATGTACAAGTAGGTTCATTTTATTGCTTTATGTAATTGTCTACTCGTTGATTTTATAGGTGAAGTCAGGAGATGGTGCCAGGGCTGTTTATAAATGAACTAAGGCTTGCCACAATTCAACGAAAGGAAATGATAAACTATACCTGAATAAGCATTTCATGTGTAGTTTCTATTTCACTATGATAGAACTGTATCTTATAAGTCAATCATTTGCTTTGTTGAAATGCTTATTTGATATATGAGTAGAGAAAGACTATTGCTGCAACGTTTGGAATTCTCTTATTGTTGTTTGCCTGTAATGAGATTTTGTTCCGGCATTCAGCAATTAATGTTTACTAAATACATGGCAACATTCCATGTTCAGATTGTATGCCTTGCCAGCACATTTTTAGATCTTTTGAAAATTTTGTGATTAATTAAGAATAAGTAGTGGACACTGAACATGTACTCAGCTATTCAGTACTTTTCAGGTTCTTTATTTGGGTGGTTCTGTTTCTGGTATAATTTCATGTTTCTCGTCTTGACTTGGTTATTGATTTTTATATAGATGATTACGGTGACAGCATGTTTCAGCTATTGTGGAACTTTCCAGTCTGATCATATTTGTTCCAGATCATTCAATTTCTAAATAATGATGAGTTCTTTAACTAATCAGACCCTCCCAAAATGGCATCAACATGCCATGAAAACTTCGTGCCTCAAGTTGCTCCTGATGTCGGAATACAGCTGTATTGTTTTCGGACTTGAGAGATTTAAAATTCCCAATTTTCTAGATTTATTTGCTTTATATAACCAGTTCCACGCTTTCATATCATATCCTTTTTCAGCAAAGAACACAATATAGAAGTCATCTTGAATATTTTGTTTAACGTGGCACAGGACGAGTGATTGTAAATATAAAAGAACCCTCGTCGAATACGAAAAGTAGCCCAAACTTCGTCATCGAAAGTGTTAAGAGAGAATTTGTTTAATCAGCTCAAATACACGATGTTTCTTTCAAACATACTTGTTCAAATGAATAAAAATAATCCAGTTAAAAGGAAAAAAAAAACAACAAGGGCAAAATATACACAGCACTCTTTCAACTCAATAAACACGGAGAAAGAAGAAGGTAACAATTAAACAAAAGACAGTTCTATTACTTAATGGAAGAACTTGAAATAAAGGATGATTAGGATGGCTATAATGAGAGCGACAATGATACTACCAATAATCCATTTGTTCTTGTCCATTCTCTTTGACATGGCTGCAAGTATCCTCTTGCTTTTTCCTATGTTATCATCAACCCCATGAAGCTACAAATATTATCCAACAACCACATATTAGTCATTATTAATATATAATATATATATAGAGAGAGAGAGAGAGTGTGTGTTATGCTACGATTAGTTGTGAAGTACAAAACGTTTTTATACTTCGCGTCGTATCTCCCATTTTCGAATTCAAAACACCGACCCGGCCATTAAAAGTGTTCTCCATATTGAAATATGTTTGGAGACCAAATTTTATATTTTTTAGAATTTTTTTTCTATTTCTAAAAAATATAAAATTTGGTCTCCAAATATATTTCAATATGGAGAACATTTTTAACGGTCGGATCAGTGTTTTGAATTCGAAAATGAGAGATACGACGCGAAGTACAAAAACGTTTTGTACTTCACGACTAACCGTAACATAACTATATATATATATATATATAGCTGTGAGCTTAGCTCCAAAAATATATCAAATCGTCTCAAAATTTTAATTTATCATTCTCATTAAATTCTTATGAAAATCTCATGGGATGCAAAAATTTGGAGCGTTTTGAGCTTTTTAAGTCGTGGTTTTTAATTTTTGAAAATCAGCTCTAAAAATAATAATAATATATTCAATACTTGAACATCATTTTAAAAAATAAAAAACGGTGACTTAAAAAGCTCAAAACACTCCAAATTTTTGCATCCCACAAAATCTTTATATAAAGAATTTAATAAAAATGATAAATTAAAATTTCAAAATGATTTGATATGTTTTTTGAGTTAGGCTCACGGAAGACCTCCGTGAGCTTAAGCTCACGGTATCTTTATTCATATATATATATATATATATATATTTTCTGGCATTTAGAAAATGAGAAGCACGTTTGTGGAAATCCAGGTCTGAAGGGGATATGTCCCATTTTAAACCTGGGATAGTTATAATGACCCTATGTGAAGAGTGAGATGACATACATTATTATGTGCATGAAGGAGAGACTGCCTTTGTAGGTGGAGATCTTGAAGGATGGATACCCCAAGCTCCTCGGTCTCGAGCATTGTTCTTCTACTCTCTTTTATTCTATCTGTCGACTGCCCCAACCTCTCTGTTGTCATTAAAAGCCTCGATCTCTGATCTTGCGATGCCTATATTTTTTTTTTCATCATAGAATCTTTACAAATTAATCACCATACATTGCTTTTTGGTAATATTGCAGTGAGCATACTTCTTGATGTTGCTAATGAACAATTAAGTGCAAATGTGAGATTTGTATATTGCAATTTCCTCCTTTTTCTCCCTAGATAGCAGGCACAATGCCTAATACATCTTTCATTAGACAAATAAAAAGACTTAGAAAGACAAAAGGAATACATTTAGAAAGGAAATACAAAAGAAAAGGCAAGAATAAAAGGTAAATAAGAGTACACCATATGCTTTTCTAACAAACCTAATACAGCCCTTGAATGTACACCTTTATTGGATGGGGAATGGAGGATGGGGAGGAATTGGAAGGGGAAATGTTTCCATATTACTTTTGTTTGGTTAAGAGGTTAAGGATAACAAACATTTACTTATTTAACCTCCTTTAACCTCTTCAAATTTTCATTTTGTTAATCTTCAAATTGAAATGTAACTGAGATTAACAACATGAACCAAACAAGAGAATGTAAAATATAATAACATTCCTTTCAATTCCTTTTTCCCCTCCAACTCTTTCCATCCCTTTCCCTTCATTCCTTGTGATCCAAACAATGTGTTATAAGGAAGCACCTTCCAGTATATGGTTTCACTCATGAGTCACGTAACTTGTCAATGGCGTGACAGAACCTCCAAATGTGAGAAATTACAGCAGCACTTCTCGCAAAGGGTGGTAGGAGAGCCCTCTTTTAGAAAAAGAGAGACTTCAATACCATTGAGCTAACATAGGACATCATAAGGTACAGTATGGTGGATTCTACAGGAGCGCAAGGAATGTTAAAGTGCATGTGATATGGAGGGATGTCAGGAGGGTAGGATCAAGGGCCAGAAGAGTTGGTGGGTGCCACTAACATAGAAACTGATGGTAATGGCTGAAGGCTGATCAGGATTAGGGCTTAAGAGGTTGGCTATAGGATGGGCGTATGGTCTGCTGAACTCAAGAGGGGTGGCACTGCCATAGAAACTTATTGATGGTTGCTGGGGGCTAATTAGGATTTGGGTTGGTATTAGTGTCCGGTGGTTTATCTACAATTACCGGCAAAAATACCAGTGAATACAGGTAACAGATTTTCTCGTTTGTTTGCATTTCAATAAATAATAGAAATTAAATGAATAAGCAATAGCAAAAAAAAAAAAACAAAGAGATTAAAAAGAGAGGCTGTATAATTTACCACCAATGTGTCTGACATTCCAGATTCCAACAGATCCTCCCTTGCTCCCGGCATGGGGCCAACAGAAGAGATGTGTTTAAGCTCACTCTTCAGATTGTTAAGGTCAGATTTGTACTCTCTAAGCTTCGCCAATAGCCCAGCTCTCACGCTTGGTTGAGACTTCGTGCCTCCAAGTCCATTTTCCTGATCTATATTTTACAAAACAGATACCCATATTTTTAAACGTTTAATGTGTTTACATGTCCAGTCAGATGGAAACAAAAAAAATTGAGATAAGTACAGTAACTCCTTGAAAAGTATGAATCTGCAAAAGGACCGGTCTCCATAAAATTAAACCAATGAAGATAAGATTCAGGAAAAAACAAACAAATAATACTTTATCTAGAGACTACAGATAAAAAGGTAGTTTCCTGTAAATACTTTATCTACAGACTATAAATTGGCCGTTCATATAAGATTTATAGCCCTCCCACAGAAATTCTATTTTCTATTAAATAAGAGAAGGAAAGTAGCCTCCATTTCCACTTATCTCCATTATTCTCTCCATCAACATTCTACACTCTCTCTTCTCCCTCTCAGTTTTCATCGAGGACCTTAGTCTCTCCTTCTTCCCGCACATCCATCCTCAGTTTCTCACTTACCAAATCAGTGGTTGAACGGGAATGAGTGAGGCAGAGACTGGAGGCGAGCAAAAAAGAAGGTACATTTGCTTATTTTACAAATAGGGTAAGTGACTTGATTATAACAAAATAAAACTTGAGTGAACCAAGCAGGACAAATCAAAAGTTGACTGATGAATTCTTGAAGTAGACAACGTCACCTCTGAACAAATTTACTTATGAATTACAATCAGAACCTAGGGTCATGATTTGGGATAATTGTGTGTTCTGAGTTAACATAATGAAGATAGCTTGAAATTGATATTAATCAGTAAAGAGGTTATTACCAATGATTCAGCATCATCAAGTCCACATTTGATTTCATTGACCTTTTGCTTCCTTTGCTCTGCTCAATCAAGAAAACATCATTTAAATGAGTGCAAAAATTCGAATTTGCCTGGGGGGAAATACCTTTAATATAGATATAAACTGATGCACAAGCCCTCTTACCTCCTTCAAGAGCAGCAGCAGTTGTGCATTTGCGCGAGAGAGAGGCGGAGATCTCGCAGTATTGGCGCTCGTACCCATCAAATACCTCGCTCATCTTCCTTTCTTATCGATTTTACAATCGTAGATCTATAAATCGGAAGGAAACTAAACCTTAACACCGAAGAATAAAGTTTATCATAATAATTTCATCAAGGCATCGAGACCTCACCAGATTGCAAGACTACGAAACATAAATTAGAAAAAACTGAGACAATTAAAAGGTGAGAAGAGATTATTACATTTCGTCGTACGATCGGCTAAAAAGTCGGAAGATGGATGAAGGCTTCTGGAAGAGACGAGGGAGGTGGTGAATTTATCAGATGAAGAAAGAAGAGGAACAAAATTGAGAAATTGAACCCACAAACAAGTCTGAAGGAAAAATTGACAAATATTTTTAAGAAACTTCGCTTGCATCCCTATAAACTTCAAATTATATATGTAACCCTCCAAGAAAGAGGTCCCAAATTGAAGAAGAGAGAAAAGTGGGGTTCAGGTAGAGGTGGCAATCGGGCGGGTCGGGTCGGGTTCGGGTTCGGATCGGATGAATCGGGTCATTTGATTTTTTAAAGAAATCGGGTTGGGGTGGGTCGGGTCGGGGTCGGGTCGGGTTTTTATATGTGTATTTTTCAGATTGTTGATAGATTTTGATTGGATTAAAGGTCATTTGATCTCGATTGAATCGGCCATTTGACTTTCTTAAAAAAATGAATCGGATCAAATTCGGATCGGTCAGATTCTACCACCTCTAGGTTCTGGTAGCTTCGCATGCGCCGCCTCCAGCTCGATTCCAACTTGACCATCTGGACCCACTATCAGTGGTTTCCAAGAAGGGTTGCAAAGCTCAACTCGAGATGCAACCTTTGTTAAATGCGCCAAGATAATAATCTTTTATTAAATGTAAAAAGTTCGTCCACAATTCAAATATATGTCATAAATATATTTTAGTAGGGACTAAAATTTTAAAAACTCAAAATACAAAAATATGATATGATATGATATGATATGATATAATATGATCTAAAATAATTCATTATTTGTAAGGTATATAATATATCATTAATTTTATTATTTTTATGAATTATAAAAAATTCATTAATCATCCTTTTGTCGATTAATATAAAATAAAGTTGCATTATTTTAATTCGCTAAATTCAAAGATAATTGGAAAAGATATCCAAAAAGGTTGAAATATATATACTAATCACATTCAAGAACTTTGTTGGTATGGTCCATAATCAGCACAGATAAATGGCATATCAATCATCAACCAGCAATAATACCCCAAGCTTGGCTTGATCTAGATACGGGATAACTATAAATGCAAGAAAGTTGGGAGTACGTATCATCTCAATTACTTCATGTGTAAAGTAACTGTGTCAAAAAAGTTTTTACCATTAAATTTGAACCGCTGATTTCCTCAACAAAAAATAAAAAATAAAAATTGAACCGTAATGAGAAGTCTTAATGTACATCGTAGACAGATTGATTAAAATGTTCTAGAACTCAATTTTGATGTTTAAATTAAATGTTTAGCTTGATGAAATGCAAGAAGCAAGTATGTCCAGACAAATAAAATATCCAGAAATTAAAAATTAAAAATCATCTCCAGAAACAAACAAAAAAAATTTGAAAAATTACAATTTTCTGCACGAAGAAGAAAACTTCAATTACTGGCATTGCTCTAAAGGAATTGTAATTAAGAACTCCTCGATCGCTCTTCCGAGTATAGCATCAAGGTTCGCATATAGTTTACGATTTATTTGATTTCATACTTTCCAAACGAAAAAGAAGAATTGAAGAGGCTATAATTTTTTTACGAATTATCCTGAATTAGTTTCGAATTATTTTGCATTATTCGAACATTCGTAAAGCATTATATTCTTCCCGAAAAAACATAATTTGATACATTAAATATGCGTTATAAGCAAGCAAAACTATTTTGATCTACACTTATATTATGTACATACCACAAATTTTAGGCGTTGTTTAGTTATTTAAAAAAATATATAATACTGTATTTTCTACGACAATGTTGAATATCTTCTTTCTGTTGCATGAAATATAACGTAATTTTTTTTTAAGAAAGATGAGAGTCAACGTAGGCGGATGCAGGATTTTGATGGGATCAGTAATAAGATTATAATAATTTATCGAATTTAAACTCATTAACTAATTGAGTACTAAATAAAAAATCAACAATTAAACATATATTTTTATCTAATAAAAAATTATCAAAATAATATTCTTTTACATATTAATATAAAATAATAAAACTCAAAATAATAGATAATCAAGTCGATTATGAAAATTTTTCTCTACGGGACTTTATATTTTAGAATATTTATATAATCTTTTTATTATCTATGGTATTAAATATTATTTTCTAAATAAAAGTAATCAAATAATTTAGAGAGGTCAAAAATTAAATTTAGAGGAAATCGATTAACAAAAACTTAATTGAAAAGTATTATTTTTTAAAATTCAAAAGGGTCATTGCCCTCCTCCCCCTACTCTGTATTCACCCTTAAAATCAAACTCTCAAAGTTCATAAATATTCACATTATCCGATGGAATCTAGATATAACGTAAAATTTAATTGAAGTTTCCAACCTAACGGTAATGATATATGCACGTTAACAATCGTGATTAAATTATAGGATAAGCTTGGTCGGTTCGTTAATGTGATAAAGAGGATGTAAATACATATAATTCGTGCGCGTGATGACTTTGATTAAGAAAAAGAGCTGATATAAATATATCAAAGACTTTTCAGGTCAACAATTTTATTATGCAGCTCATTGTAAAAATAGATTTTAAGAGCCAATTTGAATATTGAAATCCAAAATGGTTCTAATTTATTATTCCTCCGTGTTTTCTCCAAACTAATAGATACTGGCTACGTAAAAGTTTTCACACCATTTAACATTAGATTTCTGCTTTTATTTTAACATGAATAATAACTCATGATACATGAGTAGTAAAATTCATATTGATTCAGTATCTCTGTAATATTTTCCGCCAAAAAAAAATCGAACTGCCAAATAAAGCATTACCACCATAATATATCCAAGTAGAGGACGTAATATTAATATGATAAATCATGTTATCGTAATTTCGAATTATAGAAACTATCGAGGTCTTTGAACAATTTCTTGTGGAAAATATGCGCAATATTTTACGTACCGGTGATAACTCGACATATCATTTCATTCATGCTAACTAACACTAATGATCCTATTAGGTGAATGCTCCTTGGATAAATTTTTTTATAAATGATCTACAGTGTACACTGTAGATGTAGTCAGGCAGTTCGCCCAAACTCAATTAGCGGTTATTAAATGCAAAGCCTATGCTTAATTTACATATTCAAGGTATTACATATAATTTATTTTCGTAATTAAATTACATTCGATAATATAAAATTGAAACTTTATTATGACTGAATTATCATTTAAAATAAAAGTAGAAATCTTATATTAAATGCTGTGTATACTCTTGCGTAGCCGGTATTTATTGCTTTGAAGAAAACGCGGAGGAATAATAAATTATAACCATTTTGGATTTCACACCTAACATAGTATATTTATTTGATTTGGTTCGGATATTTTTTTGCACATTTAATAGATATATGTTGGAGCATGTTGGTAGATTTTGGTGATATCACAATGACAAACGAAATACAAATTAATTAAAAAACATTCACTACATTTTTTTTAGGAAAACATTTTCAGTACATTCTAATTATGCATAATCTGCATCATACCTAGGGGTGTCAATTATTGACCTGACCCGACCCGAACCCGACCCAACATGACCAGAAAATAAATAGGTCGGGTATGGGTTTAATTTTTTTGACCCGAATCGGGTCGGATCGGGTTCGGCTCAACCCGAACCGACCCGATTAATTATATTTTTTAAAGTAATTTTATGATTACTAATTATATGATTACTAATTAAAGCTTAAATATATAGTAATTATACACTAATTAAGATTAATTATAAATTAATTAATATTTTATTACTTAAAATTATATAAAAATAATTGATAAATATTTAATTATTTCACACGGGTCGGGTCGAGTATGGATCAAGATTTTTGGACCCGAATTTAATCGGATCGGATTCGGATTGGATCAAAAAAATAATAAAATAATATAACCCAACCCGAACCTGACCCGACCCGACCCATTGACACCCCTAATCATACCTATTCAATTTAGTTCAAAAACTTATGAGTAAAGGATACAAGTTGGAGAATATTAATAGTTTTGTGATTATAGCAATCACATATAAGTCCTAAATTTATTAAAAAAGAACATAAAAACAATCAAATGCATTGTAAGTAAAGATAGTTGTTATCAATTTACATTCGATCAAGCTCTGCGCACACCTACTTATTATACCGACAAATACTATTGAATAAGAAAAATAAAGTCCTACATGTAGGGGTGTCAATGGGTCGGGTTCGGATCAGCTCATATTATTTTATTATTATTTTTTACCCGATCTGAACCCGATCCGACCCGTGTAAAATAATTAAATATTTATTAATTATTTTTATATAATTAAGCAATAAAATATTAATTAGTGTATATTTAAGCTTTAATTAGTACTAAATCACAAAATTACTTCAAAAATATAATTAATCGGGTCGGGTCGGGTTGACCCAAATCCGACATGACCCGATTCGTGTCAAAAAATCAAACCCATACCCGACCCATTTATCTTCGGGTCATGTCGGGTCGGGTCAGATTCGGGTCGAGTCGGGTCAAAAATTCACAACCCTACCCTACCTACATGTATTTTTTTATATGACAGATTTGGACAAAATTATTAACTTTTATCGTTTAATAAAATAAAATAATTTAGTGGTTGATGATCAAAAAAAAAAAATAATTGATATTTTTATTATAGAATTATTAATGATTTTACGATGAATGATTAGTTAATTTCTAAATGAAACTCAGTTTTGATATTAAATCTATCTAAAATAATTGAGAATATTTTTACAATTTTATTTTTTAATTCAATAATACTTCTAGAACATCAGATAAATTCGAATACATAAAAAATATTAAATTTCTAAGATTTTTAGCATTGCCCTACTTTTTTAATCCAATGACTCATCTATAGTTTCTTTCTTTCCTTATTTAAAATGGATGAGTATAATATATCTAAAATAAGATTTAACTTTTAAAATAATCAAAAAAATATTATGTTATTATCTATAAATTATCATTTATTTAATTGTATTTCTTATTATTGTACACATATTTAGTATTTATAAAATATTGTTTGAATTTTGCTTAATATAGAACTGTTATTGGAAAATATTTTAAATTTCATATTTTTAATTAATTTTTGGGACGATACCCAACTTATAACCTAGTGTATCTAAAGCTGAATGTACGAAATTGGATTTACAAATATAATTATTCTTTGGACTAAGAAACGTGATGAGACGTGATTTAGGGTGAAAGAAAAATTAGTAATTTATAATTTATTTGGTGTTTGATTTAGTTTTAGCTCGAATTAGGTTCGTTTAGTTAGACTTTTTTTTATTAATTTGATTCGAATTCAGTTTGATAACTTTTATGGAATTAATAAAAGTTAGTTTTTTTAAATTTTAATATAAAATTAATAGAATATTAATTATTTTAGCTCTAATTATTTATGATAATAAAAAATATATAAATTTAAAATAATTGAGTTCATCTAGTGTTCAATTTTAATTCTAGTTCGATTTAGTTTGAATTAATTTCAAATTGAACTCAAATACTAACTAGTTCGATCCAATTTGATTCAGCCCTAGACGTGATCGACGCATCGAATCTTCGTAAAAATCTTTAAAACGTGTGTAATATCTCTTGAAACAGTTCACTTTTTTTTCTTTTTGCTTCATTATTGAATTTCAGGTGGGAAAGATCAGAAGTCCCTTTCCCTAATTCTATTTTTTCTCTTTGTTTTTTCGTCAACTCTCCAGAGTGGCCAACTAGTTATTTTCTTTCCATTTTTCTTTTAGCATGACATGGAGTCATTTTCAAGGATAAATTTGTTAGTGGGTTGTACTTGTATAGTCATTTGTTTTGTTTGCTTGATTATTAAAAAAGTACTTGCAGCACTATATAATTTTCGGCCATTAGTAAAGAAAAGGTAGAGAAAAAATAATGAAAGCCCAAGCTAACGACAATCTAACAGTCGGGATTTTGTAATTTTGCTTCGAGTTTTGATTTCTAAATCCGGCTATAATATAATGCAAATCGTTATATGAAATAGGAGTAAAAGAAATTAACGAAAAAAACAACAACAAAAGAGGTTCATTGTTACCAGCACCTCCATCGCTTTAATTATTTATTGCTTCTCTCGTAAATTATAAGATTGCGAGATTAATCACGCAAAACAGACATAAGAGTTCCATTAATTTTGTACGTAAATATCTGTTCGTAGGTAATGCATATCAACTTTTAAATAAACTAGAGGTGTAACTCGGAATTCGTTCTGATATAGTTCTCAAATAAATAATTAATAATATAAAATTTAAAATATATTTATCAAAATTAGACATAATATTTTTAAAAGTTAAGTAATAATAATAAATTAATATAATTAAACACATAATAATATATAAATGATCATATAAAAAGTTATATTATTTTAAGAGTTAAATTTCACTTAAGTATATTACACACATTATTTTAAATGAGGAGAGATAAACTATTTTATATAAACGCTTGGATTCAAAAACATGAAAAGATTTAAATTAAATTAATGATGAAGAAAAATGATAATATGATATGTTTCAAAAACTTGAAAGCTTAACTCTCTATAACGTTTACTTAGAACTTCTCAAAATAAGAATATATTTAAAAAAGCCGTCATAAAAAAAATAATTCAAATATGGGTTATGTCCAGTACAGTTGACGCGGATATTGATTTTTGTTTAGAAGATTGAATTTGGAAGACATATTTCCATTCAAAAATATTTGAATACTCTCTTCTCTTTTAAAAATAAAAATAAAACTAACAATGTTGTCCTTTTTTAAATAGAGATGGAGATAATGTCTTTTAACTTTTTTTCATTTTTCACACTCCAAATGTCCATTCAAATAACTCAATATAAATTTGTATATCAAAATTGTATAAATATACTTTCTATTATTTGAGGAACTTTTGTTAACTATTTTTAATAATTTGAAAGTTATTTAAAATGATAAAAAATAAATATGAGTATGACGAATAGAACAATCTTTCAAAGATCGTTGAAAATAGTAGAAAGATATAAATTGTAAAAGTATTGTAATATACAAAATTTTAATATAAATATTTTATTAAGCTTTTTAGATTAACTTTCGATTTCGGCTGGCATATATATGGAATCATGATAGCAAAATTTTATTCATCTGTTTTAAAACGTGGGAATCCACTTTAAGTACTTGTATCATGTTTGCTAAAATATTTGATCAGCCGATTTTAGAGAAAAATGAATACGAAAACAAATCAGATAACAAAAATTAACTTTTTTTTAAAGAATAGTACTGCAGATATAGACCTAGAAGCTGTACATTTGTTCTCTTTTTTTTTCCCGGTTTTATGCACATTTGTTCATTGCTAACTGGTTAACCTGTCATTAAATTTACAGAAAATGACCTTTCAAAAATGTCCAGGTAAAATCTACGTATCATATTTTCAATGACGCGTCCATTTTTTTTTTAAAAAAGCTCATGTTTTCCTCCGTACTCCACCGTCCAAAAATGAAAGGCTTAGATTTAATGATTTTCCTTCCACATTATTCTTTATTTATGAATTCGCACATTATTCTTTACGAATCCGCTGCTATGTTTCTTTGCCTGTACCTCTCTTCCTAATTTATTTGTGCTATTCTTAACTGCTATCCAGCAGATTTTTTTATATATAATAATTATAAAAATCATATTATTAATAATAAGAGTGATAAAAGCAAAATTTTAAATCTACGAATGACAGCGCGTCACTATCAGTGGCGCGGAGTAAACGCGCCACTGTTAGTGACGTCTTTACTGAAACACGTCACTAGGAGTGGCGCGTTTGTCTCCTACAAATAGCAACCGATACCGCCGTGTATTTATAGTGATCAAAAACCCGTTTTTAAACAAACGCGCCAATCGCCAAAGGACGCGTTTACACAAAGACGCCACTGATAGTGGCGCGTTTGTTCTGCACCACTGGCAGTGGCGCGCTGCCATTCGTAGATTTAAAATTTTGCTTTTATCACTCTTATTATTAATAATATGATTTTTATAATTATTATATATAATAAAATCTGGCTATTCAGATTTCCCTTTTTTTTGTCATTGCACAAGAAAAGAGAAGCGAATGTGGTGTGAATTCACTGTATCTGCTTAAGGATTTCCAATCGGGTAAAACTGGATTAGGGCAGTAAACGAGCCGAGTTGAGTTTAGCTGGGTTAAGATTATGGTCGGTTCATTAGCTTAATGAGTCGAAGCAAACTGATTTGTTTGTCATTTCTAAATTAGAAGTTTTGATTTGAGATCAGCTTGTTAAGTTAATGAGCCCAACCGAATCGGCTCGTAATTATTTAACAGTTAATGATATTTTATGATATTTTATTTAAAATTTATACAAAAATGGTAAAATAATTAATAACAATATATTTTATATAATATTAATATAATAATTTAATATATATCATATATAAATTATTTACTATACTAAAAATCCATAATAAAATAATATAAATAACTATTAATAATTTACCGAGCCAAACGAATCTAACAAGCTGAGCCAGCCAAGCTCAAACTCGGTTCATTAATTTAACGATCTTAACAAGCCGACTCGTTAAAACTCGGTCCATTAACGAATGAACCAATAATGAATCAATCCCAAACGAATCACAAGTGAGCGACGAGCTTTTTTGCCAACTCTAAACTGGAAAATGAGTCGATGACAAATTTTTTTTACCGAATTTAGTCACTAAAACACAAATGAGAAGAAGAAGAAAGAATATTTTATTAGGTATATTAAGTATAATTTCTTCAATTTGTTAGCTGAGAACTTACGAACTTTCAAAGACAACTCATAGTTCTCAATAGCATAAGCAAAGAAGCAATTTGAGCGCTTCGTATATTTTTTTCTTCCAAAGAAAAAAGAAGACCATAAAAGTGAAATTGAAGCCTCTAGTCGGTATTGACAGTTATTTTTAAATGGATTAAGTATTTGTATCTCTAACTACTGATTTAGCATCGCATGTGCAACATGGATAAGAAAATTGAGTTAAAGTAGTTGACGATTTATGGTAAGGGAGGGATCATGTGTTTATTTTGTCAATCTTAACAATAACACTCTAAATAAATTTTTGAAAAAAAAATAAAATAACTAAATTTATAAATATATATTTTAACTTATAGATCAATTAAGTTTCAAATTTTATATATTTAGTTGTCGTAGATAGCCCATTAAAATTTTATATAATAAATAACATAAAATTTAAAACACTATAAATTTATAAGTTCAAAAACCATTAAAACTTTTTTGATTTTTTTTTTGTTTTCAAATTTTCTTGAATTTATTTTAAATGTCATTGCCAAGATGATCGAAAATAACCATTGTCAAGTGATCTCTCCCTACTGAGGATTTAGATTTGGGTAAATACGGAAAGTACTGAAAATGAAAAAAAAAAAAGATGAATATAAGCTTTTAATTTTATTGGACGGCAGATGGAGAAAAAAAGAAGTCTGCTTTTCCTTGAAAATGACAGCAGATATGGGGACATATGGACGCCAGTTTTTTAGTAATAATAATGATTATTAAATTAATATTATTAAAAATAAGAGTGAGAACTGTAAAATTTTAAATATATAAATTCAAGCACACACACAAGCTAATGACGCTTTTATTATTTTTATAAACGCGCAAGAATCGATAAATGGCGCGCTTGCTTTTTATATATACAAAACACGCAGCACTTCTCCATCTTACTTGCATATGCGGCGTTTGAACTTAAACGCGCTAACTAAGCAAATGATGCTACCGCCATTCATATATTTAAAATTTACTATTTCTCACTCTTATTTTTAATAATATTAATTTAATAATCATTATTATTAATAAAAACTGTATGGACGCGTGCTTCAATGACAGCCAGTTGCGGTACTGCGGTAGCCGTCCGGTCCGTGAAGATAAAAAATACTGGCTAAGAATAATTGTCAAATTGCAAATCAGGACAAAACGTGGTTAAATTCAATCCGAGTCGAAGTTATCTTCATCATCTTAGGTACCTGTCACGTGCTGCCGCAGCTTCCCCTTCATCTACAGTCGTCACTCACTCACTCTCTCTCTCTCTCTTATTCCAGTTCGGGCTCAGCAGTGTACTGTAACACGGGCCTTTTCTCAACCTTTGCGCCATCTGAGCACAGTAATCTAAGAAGCGTCTCCGTTTCTGACGAAATGGAGAAGAATGGGTGTTGCAACATTATAAATCTCGCGATCTCGCCAGTCGCCAGTACACCTGCTTCACTACGACTCTCTTTCTCCATTTGTGGGACCGAGAAGAGAGGAAAAAAAAAGAGCCATGGATTTCTCCAAGCACCTCTCTCTTCTCCTCTTTATCGTCTCGTTTCTCTTCGATTATGCACATGGTTCCAGTTTGCTTCTTGACCGAGCGAAGGAACCGGAATTCATGGATTGGATGATCGGTATAAGGAGGCGTCTGCACGAGAATCCTGAGCTTGGGTTCGAAGAATTCGCAACTAGCGAGCTTATCAGAAAAGAGCTCGATTCTTTGGGAATCTCGTACAAGCATCCTGTCGCAGTTACTGGAATTGTTGGATTTATTGGAACCGGGAAGCCTCCTTTTGTCGGTCTGAGAGCTGATATGGATGCTCTCCCAATTCAGGTCCTAGTCTCCTTCTCTATATCACTTTAGATCTATAGTTATTTTTTTCCTTTGGCAGATTGAGTTCAATCGAGTTCTCAGGACAGAGGAGTTTGAAAATTCAATGATAGAAGGTGATCTAGCTTCTGCATTTAGTGTCTAAAGGGTGGGTGAATTTGAACGTGGCTTTGATCTTTTGGTTCGAACAGCCTCTTCCCTCTAGTTTGGCCTCTCATTTACGGATGTACCTGCTCAGTATCTAACTCCAATCAATCATTCTTTTAGTATTGATACAGCTGCGAAAGCTATATTGGTAATTTGGGATAGATTTGCTATTTTATAGTCCAGCTTGGATTTGTTCGTTTGCTATTTTATACTCCAGCTTACTACAATTAAGCAGCTAGGAATTTTGTCATCAAACAATAATGAAATTGAACCTTGATGATTCAGTGGTTGCCTCAGTAATTGTAACATTCTGATAAATTTCTAATTACCTAGCGATTATGATAAATTCGGGAATACATGTGACATGTATGAATAGACAACTAATAGTTTTGGAGAAAGAAACGTGTGCAATTTGTTTTTCCCTTGAATGCTTTATCTATACAATAACCGAAATAGAATTTAAGTTAGGTGGTTCAACAAGATGCGATCGTATGTAATGTAAGTTGTCGTTGCTATAACAATATGCTTGTGCTTGGACTACACGTATTTGGTTATGGGTCCAATAGGCTGCCTTTTTTTTTGTATTTATTCATGCACTTCCCCTGCACTAGGCTGTATTTTTTTCCCTTGAATCCATTCATACACCCCTGCACTACTAGTACTTGGTTATGGGTCCACTATGCTTTCTCCTTTTTTTTTCTTTGGAAATAGGAGGCAAAGTGCTGACTATAATTTAATGAAAGTAAAAAAGTACACATATTATATTTACACGTTTAGAAAGAAAATGGAAAGAACATAGAAAACAGAAAACAAAAAGGAGAAGCAAGGAAACGGCAAAGAAAAAAAGAAGGAAATATAGAATTCTATACAAGGTATTCTATCTCCTAGGGTTTCCAAATTGCTTTCTGGTCTTTTCTAGTCCCAGTCTTGTTGTTCTGTAGCGTCCCACAGCATACTGTACTTGTTCACTCTGTCCTGTAGCCATCTGATGTCACAATCTTGTTCTTGGAATATGCATCTATTTATCTTCCTCAAAATGTTTCCACAGTATCACTCTGAGTCACCTAAGTTCATTCCAGGCATGGGCTATGAGGAAGTTGTTGGCTCTGGCTCCGCTAGGTGGTCATCACTCATGACCTGTATGGAAAGGCTTTGGTGGGAAGAAGAGTTGTACACATTATATTACTACCATTTATATGTAGAACAGTGCCAGTGTGTCATTCTAATCTTGCTAAGAGCTTATATCAATGGGAAGTGTGTGGGCGGCGGGGCTTTTTTTTTTTTTTTTGTGGGTGGTGGTGGTGGTTGGGGTGGGGGGGCAATTGTGGGTTTATTTTAGTTCTGTGTTGCAGATGATAATTACAATTAGAATAACATTTTTCGTATAGGTGTTTCTTTTCAAAATTGTCTGTAGTGTGAATCTGCCCATCAGATATGCTTGATCAATATGTAATATCGCATGTATGGAGTAATAAATAAATTTCAATTCTCTGAAAAAGCTTCTCCTGGTTAATATTCTTCAGAAAGTGTACTCTGAAATTCTGGTATTTGTATATACAGGAGAGTGTGGAATGGGCGCACAAAAGTAAAGTTCCAGGAAAGATGCATGCTTGTGGACATGATGCCCATGTTGCCATGTTGCTAGGTGCTGCGAAGATTCTCGAAGAACATAAGAGCAAGCTACAGGTTAGCAATTCTCGTTTGTTTTTCCTTTACATGCATTCAGTGAACATATGTAGATGTGAAACTAATCTGAACATGTCTACACAAGTATAATTAGCTTCCATGTTAGCTTTAGCAAAATTATTCCCCCTTTACTGAACTTATTATCTTTGCTTGGGCAATAGGAATATGTTCTATTGGATTTTTTAAACTCACTGCCATCCTTCCACTTGCCTATGGGCTTATGTACCAAAAAAAGAAAAAGACCCATGCTTTAAACTATGACAAGCAATCAAATGCCCACAGCTGATGGTGTCAATTTTGAAATAACTTTTGCATCTCAAATTCATAAATTTTTCTTTACTACATTTCTTTTTCTGAATTGCTTTTGATAAAGCCCGACTGTTGAATGTTTTCTCCAGTTTCGTGTTCTTCTAAAGTTTGAATTTTGAAATTATGATAGCTATAGTATGTTGTTTTACCTGGTCTGTTATTGTCCGTCAGGGGAAAAAGTCCAAGTGCCGTGACTATCTTCTTCTATAGTTTTTCCAGTTCAAATTATTTGAAAAAAACTATGCTAGTGAGTTGGCAAAGATCTTTCAATATGAAATGACAACTAAGTGTTAAATACATAAATGCAACATTTTCTTCTTGCTGGAACCATTTAAAAACGTTGCCTATCAAGTGGTATTAAAATTTCTAACGGTCTTGGATTTAGTGCCTAATAAAGTACCTTGTAATGTTAATATTTATTTAGTGAATGAGTTCGTACCTTTTACCTTTTATCCAAGGATTGTACTACTGTGTAAAAACATACCAGCGAGTGTGTATCTGTACCAAGTCATACTACGCCACACAAATACCAGCTGGTTTCTGTTTCTGATTGAAATTTTCACCCTTCTAGGTCAGGTTTTATCTGTAGTCCTCAATTTTATCACAATATATTTTAGACCGCAGATGATATGGAAGGACTGAACAATAGAATTTTTTTTTTAAAAAGACCTCAGAAATCACTCATTTGATAACAAAGAAAAGTTCACCCAAATTCCTATTATGATCTCTGACTTGAAACTACAATTTGCACTATATCTGAGACAACTAAAAAAATGAGGACCAGAAACAAACAAGTCTGGCATAGGTAACAACCAAATGGGAATGTGCAATGAGCCAATGACTATTCTTGTAGCTTGTCAAATGAAAAGAATTTATCAAAAAAAAAAAATGGTTGATACTAGTAATGTGGGTTTCAATTTCAACAGGGCACAGTGGTACTTATTTTCCAACCAGCCGAGGAAGGACGAGGTGGGGCCAAGAGAATGATAGACGAAGGTGCAGTGGAAAATATTGATGCTCTTTTTGGGTGTCACCTAGCAACTGAGCACCCTGCTGGTACAGTTGGTACCAGGTCTGGCCCAATAATGGCCGGAAGCGGTTTCTTTGAGGCAGTTATCACTGGAAAAGGTGGTCATGCAGCCATACCGCAACATACAATTGACCCGATCATTGCTGCATCTAATGTTATTGTCAGCTTGCAACACCTCATTTCACGGGAGGCTGATCCCTTGGATTCCCAGGTAAACTATTCCTGGATACATCTCTTGAGTCTTGACCTCTCTATCCTTTGGTAAAATTTCTCCGTTGTTCCATAAATCCAAATGAGCATACCATGAGAAGTTGTAGTTTAAACATTGTTGGAAAAAATAAAAATGGTAAGGGGAGGGGTATGCAGATCAGCAGGTGTATTGCACTCTTCATTTCTTCTTGGGTTATAGGGGATATTTCTGATTTCCAAGTTTTTATCACCATAGATGCAGCACGAAAAGATAGCTAAAATATGTTATTCAGTAGGTGTCTTTTACTGGTTTCACAATCCCACCAAAACATAGATTGGTAAGAAAGAGAACATCATAATTCTATTCAGTTTGTCCTTCTCTGACTGGGGATGCAGGTTGTGACAGTTGCAAAATTTCAAGGTGGAGGTGCATTTAATGTGATACCAGATTCAGTGACTATAGGTGGCACTTTTAGAGCCTTTTCTATGGAAAGTTTTACGCGGCTGAGGCAACGCATTGAGGAGGTAATATAGCTTTGATGTGAATTCGGCTTTGTTATTCAGAATAACAGTATACAGTTGACATTGAGGATTAGACCATCTCAAATCTTGGTATGGAACCAGTCAAACATGACACATGCATGTACTAGTTCTCTACACATGCAGGACTGATATCTACCCAGAGTGGTTTCTTTGTTGATGGATTAGTTCGGAGGGTGGAAATATGTACTTGTCTAGTGAAAAGGGTAGGAGAGGCAACAAGAATTGTTGTCCGCTACTGAGTTATGTACCACTGTCAAAATTGACTAATATGCTTGGATATAATTATCCTCACTATTAATCTTGCAATTAATTTATAGGTGATTGTCAGGCAAGCGTCAGTACAAAGGTGTAATGCCACAGTAGACTTCCTGGATGATGCACAACCCTTCTTTCCTCCCACAATCAACAATCCATCCCTCCATGTGCACTTCCAGAAGGTGGCCTCTGACACCTTGGGCCCAGCGAATGTCATAGAAAAGGCACCACTCATGGGGTCCGAAGACTTTGCATTCTTCTCTGATGCTGTGCCAGCCACGTATTACTACTTTGTTGGTGTGAAGGATGAGTCAAAAGATGTCACTGTTTGGGCCCACTCTCCTTTCTACACCATCAATGAGGCAGGTTTACCATATGGAGCAGCATTACAGGCTTCTCTGGCCTTGGATTATTTATCTGAATTTGGGAATAACTTGTCTAACAAGGGGACAGTCGATGTAGCCCGTGATGAATTGTAAATTGTTTCTTCCTTCATTTCTTTGAGGGGAGTGACTAAGTGGAGCGGTGTTTGTTTGTGCTTGTGTGCGTGTATGGATGTTCCGGTAATAGTTGCATTAGAATTATCTGAATTTCTCTTCCCTTAGTTTGCCTGCCCTCTCAAACTTATTCAAAACTGTATTGCAATTAACCTTCCTAATCACAGCTAACTTTTTCAAGTGACTTGGTAATGGCTGATTGCCCAAAATAAAAGTACTAGTTTCTATTAAATAGAAATTTGCTTAGCTATATGTTATCCTAATGATGGTGGTCGGATGTTCATTGCAACCTACAATTTGAAGGTTAATTGTATGAACTGCGGAGGGTAAGGAAAAGATACTCTCCTTTTGCTAGAAAATATTAGCAATAAACCATCACCGATGTCATGAGTTAAGACCATCACTGAAGTTAATTGAGTTTTTGTTTCAAAGTAATTATTTGATTCTTTGACACTATACTTTATTATTATGCTTAAACGTCACTAGTTTGAATCATAAGTTGAATACTAAACTATCCATAAAGCCCATCATCATCTATAAATGTTATGCCCATAAATTTACTCATTTAACTTTGATAATAAAATCGGTATTCAACAGTGTACCGTGTAACAATATAATTAACACTTGTTCGTGCTCTTCATAATGCATCCCTGAGGCAGGCTTTTTTTAGTTTCAGATGCTAGAAAGAACCTACGGGCTTTTCCTCAAAAAAGAAACAAAAAATGGTAAGAAAGAACCAACGGGCTCTTCATAATGCATCTCTTTCTCAATGCCTGTTAGATGTTGTGCATTATTATTTTCGGGCTGGAAAACGCGAAATCTTGTTATTAATAATCTATATCTATACTATTTATACTATTATATAAATCAGCTAAGAATTGAATGAATTCATTTTTTATCATTTCCTTCAAATTTTTTATATCTCAAAATACCTCTCATCTAATAATTTATATTAATTTTGACTAATCAGGCGAACACGATAGCGTCTATTAATTTGTATTCCTCTCCATTTCTTTGTCATATAAAAGAAAAGGAATTAAAGGTTGAGAGAAATCATGTGAGATTTTATCTGATATAGCATCTGTAATTAATCTTGTAATTGATCTTGTATTTATTGATTTTTTTATATTAGAATGACGTGCATATTATCATGTGATATCTTTCTATATTTAAATAAAAAAAATTCGCTGCAATGCTCGGATACACAGCTAAGAATCCAAAAGCAGTCTATTTTAAATAAATCATCCACACCGAGTCTAAAAGCTTTCTATTAAAATTCAGGAATTGCAGGTGTTGGATGGATCTAAAATAGAAACAAACTTCAGGTAATGCACCTAAAAATTCAGGACAATTGAAGAGCAGGCTAATTCAAATTTATCACAGGTAGAATACATAAAATACTTCACAATAATTAATTGAAAAGCAACTTGAGTGCTTCTCGTTTCCTGACCCGTCTTTAATCGAAGTGATAGATGTCGAATAACTTTTTGATAGACGGACAAAAGACAAGATTTAATTCATTATAGATGCATTACCTTCGTGTATTGTTAATATGATTTTGACAAATACTCGTAATAATAAATATGCATCTCCATCCTCTACACAATAGAGTATCAAGTTTGATTGAATTTGATCAAATAATTTGAAGTTGACAGTTTGTTTTAATGACTTTAAAGAATTTTCAATTTTGATAAATTTTTGTTTATAAATTGTGAAAATGGTGCAGATTGTACGAGATTTTTTTTATTCTAATCGTTCCCAAAAATACTGCTACAAGCCTACAACTATCAAATAGTGTCCATGGGAAATCACATGCGCTATAATTACTCAAGAAATTATGGGTGGAGATTACTTTGACAATCTTGACAAAAGATTTTTAAATAAACATAAAAAAAATAAAAAAAATTATAGATATATTATTTGTTTTATCGATTGACAATGTTTTAAATTTCGTACAATTTCTTCATCTTCTGATAGTCCATAAAAAATCATCAAGATTTTATACAATTTGCAATAGTTATAATTTAATGGTCTTTGATGGACTATCAAATGATAATTAAATTATATAAAATTTAAAACACTATCAATCTACAAGTAAAAGAATATATCTATAAAAAAATCTATTTTTAAATTTTTTATATTTATTTAAAAAATCATTATCAAAATTATCAAAATAATCCATTATCATTGACCCACTGGTCCAAAAGCTTCTCAAAGCTCAAACATTTACTTTTCTAGTTAGAGACCAAAAATATCCAACCCTAAAATTATTGGTTAATAGCATCCAATCTTCAACATTAAATTAGTGATTGCAATCTCCTAGGCGGCTAAACTATATCATCATGTCATCATGTCACCTTCCAAATTGCAAATTAATCTTTTATATTTGGAAGAGGCTGATTAAAATTTATTTCGATTGTAGTACTTATCCCAAGCGAAGAAGTTATTATTAGCTTTGTTGCGACTGTTCAGAAATATCGGCTAAGAATATATAAAGAGAAGGGATCACTTGACAATCGTTATTTTAACGATGAGTCTTCAAATAAATATGAAAAAAATATTAAAAATAGAAAAAACTTTATAGATATATGGTGATTCAAAATTTCATTATTGTTTGATAATTTATCAAAAACTATTAAATTAAAACCGTTGTAAAGTGCATAATAATTTTGATGAACTAGCAAACAATAATGAAATTATATGAAATTTTAATCACCGTCAATCTATAACTAGAAGAACATATATATAAAAAAATTTGTGTTTTTAAGAATTTTTACATATTTATTTGGAGATTTATTGTTAAAATTGTCAAGATAACCCATTGTCAAGGATCCCTTCCATATATAAAACTATCAAATGTAAAATAATATAAGATTACGAATAACATGGATTATGACACAATTTCTGCAGAGAGATAAACTCCTTTAGGTGAGGAAAGAAAACAAATGATGTGTAACAAACTAAGAATACAAATTTTACAATGTTTACTTCATCAGTTTCAATCTCTTTTGCTGTTCATATATATCAGTTAAGTTAGGCTAAACTTGGATCTAACCAATTGCTATTGAAATCGTATGAACGGGTTTATTTACACCTGTTACATTTCTATCGTTTTCTTACTTGTCTTCTAACCAAAGCGATAAATTGTGGAATATATAGTACTAATTAAAGAAAACAGAGAAGGTGGGATCCCTTGACAACTAATAGTTTTGACAATCTTGATAACTAACTTCATATAAATTTATAAAAAAAAATAGAAAATTTCCAAACATATTCTTTAACTTATGAATAAATTATGATACATTTTTTTATATATAATTTGAGTATAATTTTGATAATTTTTGATGAAATATCAAATTACATTTAAATTAATTTAACATAAAAATTAGATCACAATCTATAAGCTAAGAACATGTTTGGAAAGTCTTTTGCATTTTTTAAGATTTTCTATAAATCTATATGAAATCAATATTGTTAAGATAATTAGTTGTCAAAGAGATCTGCACCCAAACAAAAATTAGTTGGCCAGAAATTCGGTCTTCCCTTTTTTATTTTGTGATGGTAATTACAAGAGGGTGGCAAAATTACACAATCGTAAGATATATACGCGCAAATGTCACCAGTTATGCATTAAATTATGAGAATGCGAAGTCCCTTTTGGACGATTTAAAACTTGATGAAGACCTCAAAATGGCTGGCAAAGGCGTGATGAAATAATAATTGAACGATTGCTTTGAGGTTGTCGATCGATTTTGACTCGAAGAAAATTATATTCTGAATTGTTGACTGGAACATTAGCAATTGATAATCTGATATTCCAAAGTTTCTAAATTGCATTTATTGAAATTTTGAGCTCAAACTCTGTAAAAACAAATTTATTATCATTGTGAAAAATTGGGATCAACTTCCATTCAACGGTCACACAGTCGACCACAGATCATGCTAGTTCATCAAAAAAAATGTGCAATCACACTAGATAATGCGAGAAACTTTTATTTTTTCTATTTTTCTTAAAAAAGAGGGAGTTTCTCCAGTAGCTGCGTAGTTATGCTTTTAGAAAAATATCATAATTAATACGGACTTTGCTTGATTAATTCATTGTTCTGTCACATTCATTCATTGTGCTGTTATAGATTTTTGTCGCTTGAGTCGTACGTATTTTGAATTTGAGGAAGATCACAAGTTTTGTGTGCTACAATATATTATTAATTCACTTTTTAATTTATATTTCAAAATTTAAAACTCAAATTTCAAATTTAAACCGTTAATCTTATTAATTTTTATGGTAGATGTATGCTCCTAAAATTTTATGATTTTTAGAGTTCATTTGATACTAGATGAATGTATAAAAATTAATCATAATTAACTAGATTCATTCATTTTATTTTCATTTGATCTAGTATCAAATGAAGTCCAAACATCATAAAATTTTAGAAACATATATCTATCATGAAAATTAATAAGATCAATGATTTATATTTAAAATTTTGAGTTTTAAATTTTAAAATATAAATTAAAAAACGAATTGATCATATTTTAAGACAAATTCTGACATTGAAAGTCTCCTCTTTGTAGAGGTGGCAATCGGGCGGGTCGGGTCGGGTCGGGTTTGGGTTCGGGTCGGACGGGTCGGGTCAGGTCAGGGTCGGGTCGGGTCAATTTAAATGTTATATTTTTTCAGATCGTTGATAGATTTTGATTGGATTGAAGGTCATTTGATCTCGGGTCAGGTTGGGTCGGGTCAGGTCAGTTTGACTTTCTTAATAAATTAGATTAGATCGGGTTAGAATCCGGACGGGTCAGACGGATTTCTCAGATCGGGTCGAGTTCTCGCACCTCTACCTCTTTGAATTTTAGATGCATACATTCATCTCGAAACCTCACCCTTGCTTTTTCCCACCAAAGATGCTTATTCCCAACGTAAGAAACTGCCAGAAAAGGAATAAATTTTGGAATGATTGAAGAAAAGGGAATTCTAGTGTTTGATGACTGTAACCGAGGTATGATTCTCATTTCTCAAGTCTCAACTACAGAAGAGAACTCTGAAAAGAAATAAACAGAGGCATACCCATATAACAACTATAAAGGCTATCATTTCCTGAGCCAAACTTTTTTTATTTCAAAATTAACCAAACTCCATTTTTGAAAAGCGGAAAATAGGAAAATAAAATTACAATCAATGATCAATGAAATAATAAAAAGTTCTGTATGACTGTATTTCAGAAGAAAAAGACTGTTAAATTATATATAACTTTTAGTTGGATGGAAATGAAGAGCAATTAATGAAAGGTTAAAGGAATGAAATTATGAAAAACACAGTGAAAGTTTTGTAATTAATTGTAATCCAAATTGAAGTTACTTTTTCAATGAATTAAACTGTACTCGACATTAAACCGTACTTGAAATTTGATGTACTTCATTTTTCCGATCCGAATTAATCTTTACTATTAAAAGGTTTTGGTTTTTTTTTTTTTTTTTTTTTTTTTTTTTTGCATTTTCTTCCGCCGAATAGATTGGTAGAAAATGACTGTCTTAAGATGACCTGTCATGTGTCCTTCCCATCCCAGCTTTTTCTATATTTTTTAATCTCATCGTGTTTCTATTTTCTTCAAGTAAGACATAACAATTAACATGTACATTCTTTCTAACTCTAATTGTTTGCTAAAAACTATGTTAAAGCTTTTCTCACCAAGTTCACAATTAAGGCTACAAATGAATTAAATTTGATTGAACTAGTTAGTGTTTGAATTTGATTTGAAATCAATTCAAACTAAATTAAACTCGATATAAATCAAACTCGAACTCTAGACGAACTCAATTATTTTAATTTTTACATTTATTTTCATATTATCATAAATAATTAGAGCTAAAATAATTAATTAATATTTTATTAATTTTATATTAGAATTTGAAAAAACTAATATTTATCATAAATTAATTTTATAATAAAATAATTATATTAATATATATATATATATATATATATTAAAGATACCGTAAACTTAAGCTCACGGAGGCCTTCCGTGAGTTTAACTCAAAAAGTAAATCAAATCATCTCTAAATTTTAATTTATCATGCTCATTAAATTCTTTATATGAAAATCTCGTGGGATGCAAAAATTTGGAGTGTTTTGAGTTTTTTAACCCACCGTTTTTAATTTTTTAAAATGATGTTCAAATATTAAATATTTTATTATTATTTTTAGAGTTGATTTTCAAAAATTAAAAACCACGACTTAAAAAGCTCAAAACGCTCCAAATTTTTGCATCCCATGAGATTTTCATATGAAAAATTTAATGATAATGATAAATTAAAATTTGGACATGATTTGATATATTTTTTTAGTTAAGCTCACGGAAGGCATCCGTGAGCTTAAACTCACGGTATCTTTACTATATATATATATATTGACTAAATGACTAAAATATATATAATTAACTACATATCGAACTATTACGAATCGAACTCGAACTGATTCACTAAAAAAATATTAAACCGGACTCGAATCAAACTAAAAAAATAATCTAATCAAATAAAATAAACTCAAATTAAAATCAAATTAAACATCTAACGAATTGAATTTATGAAATTTTCCTCCACCCTATAAACAATCGTACTTAACCACATGTTTAGACTTTCTTCGAGGTCCAAAGCTAATCCCAACCAAACCAGTAATTAGCATGCGAATTAAAAAATAATAAAGACAATCCCCGGAAATGCAAAGTGAGATGTCTAATTTGTGGTCACATTTCTCAACAGCCCATGTGAGTGGAAGTAGGGCAAACAGTCTCTGCGGATTTTTTCTGTGCGGAGATCACAAAGCAGGAAATCACAACGGCTACAAGGAAATCACAACTACTGTGGAAAAGTCTAAACACGAATTTTGATGCACGGGCTGTTTATTACTGTTAAATCATAACCGTTGATAAATTATCGGACCGCTCATATCAAAAGAACCGCACCTGCGGAGCTTTTTCAGCTCCGCAGGTGATATGGTTCCGTGGAAGTAGGGCACAAGCCGATTCCCCAAATAAAAAGGGGAAAAAGAGAGAAAAAAAGCGTTAGCAGGCTAGCAGCCAGCCTAGTCTGACTACTCACTACTATTTTTCCTTCTCGCTTAAATAAATTAAATAAAAATATTATACCAAGTATGCGTAGGCTCTAAGCATTCAGTTGTCAGGCCCTGCGAGCGCCGAATTGAATTCGCGACAACACTACATATTCTTCGAGACATTTACCAAAACGACCCCAGCACGATTTCTTCAGAGCCATTTTTGCCCTTCTCTTTGTTCGTTTCGTCCTATATCATAAATCCAAACCGTCTGATCTGACAAGCTTCACAGTGACTTAGAGCCGCTACCAAACAAACGACTAAATTAAAGCATGAATTTTCACACAACATCAACACTCTGTAATTAACCCAAACAAAAACAGCTAAATATTTTTTATAGATCGCATAGCAGTTCTAATTTCATTTTGCAGTTTGAACACTAATTAAATGTGAGAGAAAAAAAATGTATTTTTTTTAATATGGCAATATCCTCTGTTTTCTTCTATAAACACAACACATAATTCAGTTGCTGTAGTTCTCTCAATTCAACAAATAAACAGTCGCCAAATTGATAATATCCAGTCAGAAAGTAAAGAAAAGGAAGCAAGATATGAATATATATAAAATTAAACCACAAACATCAAGCAATCAGTTATCAAATAGCCACACTAATCACATATATATATAATCAGGGGTTTAGAGGGAAATAAAACCAACGAGTGTGTATTCATAGATCAAACGAAATACTGATACATCGCTACTAAGGAATAGAATATCAGATCATGTAAAAGGTATCTAAACATGAAGAAGAAAATAACAGATCGCCACTAAAAGAATGATCTAAAATGATAATAGAATATGCATATTAAGATATTATATATCAACATATAGCAGTGATGATCCGTGATCTGATCGATCCTTCAATGGCGACCGAAGAGGAAAGCCATGGCGGAAACGAAAATGGCGGCGGAGATCGGAGCTGAAATACCTGCAGCGCCGGCGGTGGGGCCAGGCGCCGGAGCAGGTGCATCTGCCGCGGAGGCGGTGGAGGCGAGGAAGCACACGGCGAGGACAGCCATGAGGAGGACGGAGAAAGCCCTGGAGTCGACAGCTGCCATTGTTTAATTAGGAATTAAACGAAAGAGAGATTAAGTTTAGGGATTTGGATTAGAGAGAAGGAGAGGTTTAGAGAACAAGTTTACAATGTGGGGCAGAGAGAATGGGGGAAGGGGTTTTAAATGAAAAGGCCGAGCAAGGACAAAATGGGAAATTCACGTAGAGCTTTGTGAATTGTGAGCTGTTACTGGACCAGGTCGGTGCAAAAGGAAAGGAGCCAATAAATAATTTATTCTGAAGAGTTCGCAGTTCGCACCAACCAATTTTGTTATATATAATAATTATAAAAATCACATTATTAATATTATTAATTATAAGAATGATAAAATCAAAATTTTAAATCTATGAATGACAGCACGCTGTCAGTGGCGTCTTTATCGAAAGCGCGCGCATCGTCGATAACATCTTTATGTAACGCTACCAACGACAAATGACACATTTGTTTAAAAACGGGTTTTTGATCACTATAAATACACGCGCATGTATCTATCTGTGCGGTTGGTATTGGTAGAAGACTAACGCGCCACTGCTAGTGGCGTGTTTCAGTAAAGATGTCATTGGCAATGGTGCGTTTGCGCCACTGCCAGTGACGCGCTATCATTCATAGATTTAAAATTTTACTTTTATCATTTTTATTATTAATAATATGATTTTTATAATTATTATATTAAAAAAATCTGCGCACCAACACATGCAATGTTATCACCCGACCGCAAGTCGACTCAGTTTCGGCTCGATGGTTTATTGATTTGACGGATTGATCAATCAAATCTATTACTGATTTTTTTAAAATAATTATATATTTATAAAATTTGAGAATTATATTAGAAAAATAAAAAATTACATTATTATATAAATAATTAAATTATATTTATATACAAATGGGAGAGCTGGGAATGGTTCATAATTGCCGTGTAGAATATTTCCAGTATATTTAAGGCAGTACATATTGCTAAGCTAAGGTAGTAAGGTGTCTAAAAACCAGATTCTAATTTCTAAACAAAGAACACTGCATTTGGTAATTTCTGTAGAGTTCCAAAAAAGACACCTATGCTTGTCCGAAACTGAATTGATTGACAAAAATGAGACAAATTTGCTACGAGCTCAGCATAAAATTTGAAATTAATGAAATATATTCATCCAGTGCTTGTACGGAATTTTTCTCCATGAAGACGATAATAGTAATATTTCATAAATTTTGCCCTCAGACTGAATTCGACAAGCAATTAAAAGGCTTGAAATGTAAAGGCATGGGAGCACTTGAAATTTCAGACAGCAGGGTTCTATTATGCCGATCATGATCATTGAATTCAAAATAAACGGTTCTAATCGTCTAGAAGAGAGGTTGAAAAGAGAGAAAAATCAATCTCAATCTTTCGGTGTCAATTCCATGATCCCGATTGGAATAAAAGAACCTTATTATTCTGAAGCATCACAACAAATTCAAGATCCATCAGAAACACATGGGGTTACCTTTATTTCTTTTTCCTCTTTTTTTTTCTCAATGAAATCTCCATGTGTGCAGTTGAAATTTGAAACCAAATTCATTTTCCTTAAATGTAGCTTATAATTTATTTTTTTGTTTTGTTTGGGCAAACTTGGTTGGAGATCAAACATTTTTTTTATGATTAATGAACAGGGGACATTAATAGATGGAATCAATCAATAGACAGTTAGACAGTATGTTATTTGTTATTGGTTATGATAGTTGGTGTGCACATTACAGTTTATCTAATAAGAAATAAGAACAATGAGTTATTATAAGTAGTGCTATATAATATAGCCATACCTGAATCAATTATCTGATGAAAAGAATAAGAGCATTAATTAATTTGAAGCATATGTTAGGTACTTCATTAAAGGATTAGAAGAATATCCAGGCTGCCATTGCCAACCATTTCAGACCACATACATGGAATTAATTAGCTTGCATGTCCGAATCCTTACTGTAGCATATATATGAATATACCATTTGAAATCAAAGTTGGAAATTGTCAATTTGCAGAGGCCAAATGAAATAACTAATCATAAATTCTACGCCTAAAATCTTGACAGCACAAGTTATTAAGTTGAATTCTTTCCGAGTTCACGCGGAAATTTATTGATAAATAAATGATATTTGGTGCGTGTCAAATAAATTAATTATATGCAGGTGAAACGCGTTCGTGACTTCATTGGTCAATGCTTAAAAGAATTAAGGAAGTACGTAGAAAACATAGCTCAATTAAAACTAAATTAGTCAGGAACCCACTAGAGAATGTGCAAGAAAATTTTGGCATTTTTTTTTTGCTTCGCCAAATGCTGATTTTTGCAAATGTGTCCGGAAAGAGAATTAGAAAACAACGCTGTTGCCATGGGAACCATGCTCTAATTTTTCTATGCGAACGTTAAATGTAATAGACTGGTTGGTCTTGGAAAAAATGTATTTAGCCTCCTGATATTATAAAATCTAGCAAACCAACAAATGGGTTGGAATCATTCAGTGTTTTTATTTATTTATTATTTTTATGAGTGATAAGTTGTATATATTTATATTTTTGTATGTATTTGAATTTAGAAAATCAGCTTAATTGCAAGTATCCGGCATATTGATGTTATCACCTGATCGAATTTTAATAAAATTGGATACTACTTAATATCATATACACCTCTTTTGAAAAGCACTGCTCGGCGATTTTTTAATTAATTATTTCAATAATCATATTTTTAATGATAAGAGTAATTAAATTAAAATTTTAAAAATACGAATGACGGTACGTCACAACTGCGCCAGTGAGAATGGCGCGTTCTCCCAGTGACACATGATACCCATTGTTTAACTTATTTTAAACAAGTTGAATGAAAAAGAATTAAAAAAATTGAAAGACATCATTTCCAGTGATATTTTTGTTCAAACGCGTTAGTCGAACTAGCGCGTTGCTATTCATATTTTTTTTAAATTTTAATTTAGTCACTTTTATTATTAAAAAATAAATTATTCTAATAATTAATTTAAGAAAAATCTGAGCACTGCTTCACCAATCCAATCAGCACCCGGCAAGAGATGTACTTATCTTTATTATTAAATAAAATGATATCTCATTATATAGAAATATTATATTATTATCTAGATCAATATCAAACTGTGGATATCGAATTTAAACAACTACGAACTACCTTATCAAGATTTCCGAGATAAATATTTATCATTGAGCACAACCTTCGAGATTATCTTAAAACTCGTTTCTATAAATGTCGTGATGGCATCGATTTCAGATAATTACTTTGAATAAAAATAAATTATGTATAAGCTTTGATATTTTAATTTAGAAACGCACAATTTTTACAGTGAGATTATCTTTAAAAATCAAGAGTCGGTTAAATACTTATCAAAGTCAAAATAATAATATTTTAAGCGTGTCCTCTGTGGTTAAGATACGTAATGCTAATGCATCAACTTCGGTTACCAATCAATTCTCACAATAACCTAATTGTTAACTTTAACCCTTTCAAGAAAGAAGTAATATAATTGTTTTCTCAAATGACGCGTGTATTAAATTTGATTGTATCTTTACATTATTGGCAATATAACCCATTCTTTGATTTTTTTTAAGCGACAAATTGTTTTGTGTTTAATAATTTTAATTTGGTAATCTAGGCAAGCATTTAAAATTTTCTCGCAACAGAATATAGTATACAGACGAAAAAGCTAAACACGAGGTCCACAGTCAAAAAAAAATTTAAAAAAAAAACATTTCTCAAAAGTATTAGCACAGAAAATTATCAAGCTATACACACGGTCTACTGGTTCCTAGGTCAAAATAGTATGCCCCAAGAACGACTTAGACTAATTAACAAGAAATGACTCGTTCACATATAATCAATAGCATTGGCTTAAAGTTTAATAGAGTACAAATGGGGCCAATGTGGCGATATTGCCAGGTTGAAAGATACCGTGACAGCCTGCGACAGCAACTGTTCGTCACCAACCTCTTGACAATTTAATAATAAATCTTTTTTGTTTCTTTTTCAGAAAAATATAGCCATTACTTTTGTCTATTCAAAGCAGCAAAGAAAATCATCGAGAATAAAATAATGCATTGTTAATTTTCTTTTCCAATTTATTTTTCGTTTTTATGATTTAAATTGATTTCCAAGTCATTATCACAGTGAAATAATTGAGTTTATAATTGTAAGAATGAATCCATTTGGGTGACTAAAACAGCCTCTAATTTCTGGTTCAGTGGAGCTGATTTAAGCAAGCCAAAGGTAATGTGAGAAACCGGGTACTATGAATCCAATCAAAGAACAACGACGACAGAAGAAATTAGAACTGAATGTAGAGAATTTCAACACCTGAACAAATAACTGTTCTACCTAGTACAATTATTTTTGCTAAAGATCACAGCGAGCACTAAATTCATTCTCAGCAAAGAAAGCACTAGTTAGATTTTTAATTCGGAATTCTTAGTCGTTGTCTATCACAATCGCAGAAACTAATAACGCTCAGAGCTATTGAATACACGACCACATCAAAAGTAACTAAACAAAAATAAGAGAATGATTAAAACCAAAATGAAACTATATCAATATAATAATAAAATAGTAGGACCAGTATATCTACAGACTCACCCCTCATCAAAGACTAGACAAGCCACAATGCAGACCTAAATCTTAGAAGAAACCAAAACAAGGATTTTCCAGGGCCAGATCTGAACCATTGCATCAATACAACCAACAAATTTCTAATAAAAGGAATGAAATCAGAGGAAATAATAGTCCATAACAAAAATAAAACACCACACCACCAAGAAACAGAGAGATCCAATCATAAACTCCACCAAATCGAGAGAAACGCTTCACTGTCGGAGAGATCCGAGGAGAAGCACCACGGCTGAGGTGAGAACACCGGCGGCGACGGGAGAAGCGATCGCTCCGGCGATGGCGGCATTCTGGGGACTCGGGGATGAAGCGGGAGCCTCCTGAGCTACGACGACGCTGGAGAGGAAAGAAATTGCGACCGCTGCCATGGCGAGGATGGAGAGAGCCTTGGATCCAGTAGCCGCCATTGGAGGTTGGTTTTGAGTTAGGGTTTTGGAAATGGAAAAGGTTGAAAGTGTACTATGGAGTAATGGAGAGGTGAGGTGAAATTTGTGAGTTTGTACCAGGAGAGCAGTTGAAAGGTTTTTATAGAGGGGTTTAGCCGTTTAGGCAAGGATGGAAGCTATAACAGCTGTAGAAGAGACCCGAGACAGCTGGCTATTGGGGTCCCCCATTTGAACTTCTGAGACGTTGTGGGTGTTTCTATCTATGTGCCAATATGCTGTCTGTCGTGCTATCCGTGTGCTAATATGCTGCAAGTGTAAAGCTTGGTAGGCAATTTTGCACACGGATTGTTTTTAGACGGAGATTGAGCAAAACAGGGGAAATATGTGGTCCCCACCACGGTCCATGCGAGCGATTCCAGCTTGGGTGCTTTGGGATATTAAATGACAGAAGTACCCTCGTCTGTTTGAAAGGAAGAGAAATATCGAAGTGGTTGGCGCCTGATGCGGCTCCTAACCGTAGTACTTTCAATCGGTAGGATAAGATTTCAGTTTTTAGTAATAATAATAATTATTAAATTAATATTATTAAAAATAAGAGTGAGAACTATAAAATTTCAAATATACGAATGACAGCGCGTGACTGTCAGTGACGCGTTCATTATTTTTATGAAATGTGTCACTATCAGTGGCGCGTTTGCTTCTTATATATACAAAACTTGCGCGCCTCTTCATCTCACTTGCGCGGGGTTTGGACGAAACGCGCCATTGGCAGTGGCGCGTTTCATAAAAATAATAAAATGCACCACGGTCGTCCACGCCATCGGCGATGTGCGCGCCGCCATTCGTATATTGAAATTTTACGGTTCTCACTATTATTTTTAATAATATTAATTTAATAATATTTATTAATAATAAAAACGATAAGGTTTTTATATTCATTCAAAAAAAATTATTTATATTTTATTCATATTCATTAATTTTTTATTTATATATTATTTTATTCGTTAAAAATTTCGTATAACCGATGATTGATAATGGATAAAAAAGTTATATAATTTAGATAAATAAATATACTAATAAAGTACAATAATGACTAAAATTTTAGATATAAAAGAATTATATACATTTTTATATGAATTATCATAAAAATATATATTAATTATTATATATATTTATATAATTAAACTATATATAATTTATTTAATGAGATAAATATATTGATCTAATAGATAACGGATAACAAAAATTTCTTATTTATATTTATATTTAATAAATTAATAAAAAAATATTTATATCTATTCTCAATGATTTAACAAAAATAAAATTTTATTTATAATATGGAACAGTTAAACGGTCAAAGGAGTGCGACATCCCTATCTAACCGTCGCTCTTTGAGGGAAGAGGACAGAGAGAAGCCGTTTTGAGTATAAAATATCGAAATTAGCTACAGCAAAGGTGGGTTCCTAGGGTATGTTTGGATCGTGCAAAGAATAGCGTAAGAATAGAGGATTTGAGAATAATAAGTGAGGATAGTGAAAAAAATAGATATTTTCAGTTAGCGCGAGGATAGTAAAAAGGTGATGCTATTCTGAATGATAGAAATGTTGTTTGGATTATTTGTCTGGAATAGTAACGGAGAGTTGAAAAGAATAACAGTTATTTCATCCCCCTCGGAATAGCAGAATAACAGTTATTCTCACTATTCTGAAATAACAGTTATTCTCACTATTTATATTTCGAAAACAGTAACTATTCTGTTGTTTTTGTGCCATCCAAACATAAAGATAATTCCGGATTAGATGAAAAGTGTAGCAGTTGGAAGCAAAGTTTAAATACAACTCGAGACTCGAGAAGGTTCTTCATTGAATGGTACTGTAACAGTCGCCGCTCCGTATTTGCCTATTCTCTACTCTGGTCTGTTTCTTTTTCTCTCCAATTTAAAATTAATGGAGGTGTCCTGTATATGCTAAACAGCTAACGTGCTAATTCTCTCGCCTAGTCAAGCAAGTTATGGGGTTTGGTCTTAACGTGTGGAATTGGTAATGAATTCCACATTCCACTTCATTTTTTTAACCCACGCGTTAGAGATATAATGCTTCGATTAATTCGGTTTTTCAAACCTAAAATGAAGTCTTTTTGTGGGAAATTGAACCTTCTTTTTCTTCGAGGAAAATATAAGCTTGGTATTGTTGAAAGAATTTCCAAAGTGAATTTTGTTCATCCAACTCATTTAAGGACAAACTGATGAATTAGAAGATTTCTAGTGTATATTCAATTTTTGCGATGCATCCAACTCTTATGGACAATATATGTTTTTTGAGACATCATTTAAATTGGAAAAAGTAAATTTTAGATGTATTACTTCAATAGGACATGTTTTAAACTTGGGTCAAGGTGAGAACTATTTAGTCTTCTATCAAATACTTTTAAATTTTTAAGGGAAGTGTTTAATTACTTTATAACAAAATGCTCAATCAAATTTCAAATTGACTCATATTTAATATATACCCTATTTAAATAATTGGAACACATTTAGTATTTTATTTTTTAATTTGAATGATATTTTACAAAATATATATTATAGAGTTGATGTATCATAAAAAATAGATGTACATTAGAAACACTCGTTTGCAATTATTTACAGAATTTTGCTATCGTTTCTAAGGATGAATTTTATTATATTTGTATGCATTACAAAAATGAACTACTTCAAATTTATAATTATGATACCCGTATGGAGAGTTTACCGACTCCATCCAAGTTTTCATAATTTTGCAAGTTTGAAAACAAAATGTAATGGTTAGGGATGGAAGTTTAGTTCATGGCCCGGTGTATCCGTCTGGCCCGGACAGTGAACGGATAAGGCCGGGTCGGACCATCCTATGAGTCGGATCGGGTATGAGTTTAAAGTTAGGCTTGCCCGTCCGGTCCGGATAGTATATATATAATTTATTTATATTTATACATATTATATTCTAAAAATTATGTACAATCTTAATATAACACTAATATTATTTAAATTATATTAAATATTTAGTTATGATATGATTATATGAATAGATATATTTTCTTTAAAATAATTATTAGAAGGACAATGGATATATATAATTGTGCTACAAAAAAATGATATATTTTAATTACCATATTAATACACTTGTGTTACGAAAAGATCAATATATTTTAATTACCATAACTAAGAAAATCATCAAATTAACTAATATTAATAATATTTTATTTTAAATACAATAATCATCCTCCGAGTCGGGGTGGGTACAGACGGGTAGGCCCGTGAAACATCATGTATGGGCCAGATCGTTAATTTTAAGTCCAGAGATACAAACCGGATAGGCTGGACTGAGAATTTTGAACGACAGATCATACCCCGAAATTTGACATAAACCCGGTCTTTCCCGGCCCATTCACATCAACAATAATTATATCCTAGGTATGACCTTAGTGACAATGGCTTTCCACCAAACATCAAGTAATTGATTTTTTTCATTCCTTTATTTAGTATTAACTATCAATTGTTCTATTGAATTTGACAAGTTTAGGTTTGAAAAAGTACGTTATAGAAGGAAGTAACAAAAATAAAAGGTCGGTGGCAAGTTTACAACTTGTACTAAGAATGAAAAAAGGCCGTTAGCGATATTGGGAAGGTTCCAATAAGCAACAAAACAAAGGTTAGTTGAATAATGTCGTGTATTAGTTGTGAAACCTAAAATTCCCACTTCCATCATTTGTGCTTATTTTGTTCCTTTTTTGAACAATTGTTTCCAGCGCATGTACCGTTTATTAAGAAATAATGGGAATGAGCTTTGTGCCCTATATATTTTTCCTCTGTTTGTTTCTTGAAGCAATGTAGCAACTACGGTAAAAAATAAAAGAGTAAAAAGTCATTTATCTTCATCTTCTATCATTTTCTACCAATAAAATTTGATTTCTCGATTTTGATCGTTACAAATACAAGTCAATTTCGGTCCAAATTAAAAGTGTTTCCGTCTAAAATTCAAGTTGTCCACGATTGGAAAATGAAATATTCAGATATTTATATTTACGACTACATTTATAATTTTATAGTCATAAAGTTTACAGGGGAAGCGAATGATCTCATCTTATGTTGTAATTCCATAGCAACCATTGTTAAATGTGTTTCAACTGGTTGATAAAAGTGGTGCATACTTTGTGTGTAATTTCAATTTAAAAAGAAAACTGTCAAATGCTGGCTTAATTTGGATAAAAAAAAATATGTTTTTTTTTAACTACATTCAATAGATCGAAGTTAAGCGACTGAAATCAGATAAAATGTAAATTTAAACGGCATAATTTATGCTGCACAAATTCTTTCAAGAAATCCTGAATTTCAGTTACCAAGACGTTATTTAATTTCTGCATCTAGAGTTCCTAAAATGAATTAGTAGACCAAATATAACAGAAAAAACATGCTTAATTGGTCCGTAAAAAGGTGACTTAATTAGCTTCTTTAGCCAATGTTAAACAATGATCACACAAAAAAAACATATTCTTAATTATTAAATCAAATATGCAAGGCAACGTAAGGCGAGATCGGATACATTATTTAGAATTACAATTCACACAGTCTGTTGAACTGTCCGAATCATAATGTCTGGTATACACAGCTATACTACTTGAACCATGGTTAATGACCACTATTTGCAAATTGCAACTCCCCATTTCATACTAGAACCAACTGCCAGAAAGAAATAGAGTTCAAACACACGCATTATTCAAATAAAACCAAAAATAATTTGCACTTACACACAATTAAACAATGCGGATGGATTACTAGGGAATTTCCAGCTTAAATTTGACAATTCTTTTCAGCTAGCCTTTTGTTGATATTTGATAAGTTGATGGTGTTGTGCCATCGGTTAATATCATAACCCTGTGGCTCATTTCCTATAGCCGCTGATATAGAAGGGTCATTTCCAATATGCAATGACCCGCTCGGTGAGTGGCCTCATTGCAATATTCGCCGATTATTCGGGTTACTCATAAAGTACAAAATAATTCGTTGTCACCAACAGGAAATTGCTTAACAACTCCATAAAAAAAATCATTGAAAGATTTTATTGTCTCTGTGTTAGATGGGCTGAACAGAGGCCGAATCCACCAAACAGATTTGAAATATTAAAAAAATCACTGACTTCTGCAAAGAGAGTGATAAAAAAGTTTTAGGAGATATATCCAATTGCATTCACGGTAAGATATGCTAATATATGGTCAAACTTTGTAACAAACAAACAATATAGCAGTGTTTTGTTTTGTTTGGTAGTTGTATGAATTATTGATTGCACAGCTGGCTCTAATATACTGGTGGCTAAATGATTGAACTCGGCCTTCTTTTCCTTGGAAATTATCAGAAAACAGAAAATATCCAAATTGGTAGTTTAGTTACGACGAGGAACAAAACCCTAAATAACATAATTTTGGGAAAGCAATGTTGCGGCGTGCATTACCTAGTGCACTGTCGTAGATAAACCCATAAATGATTTGGCAAAAAGGAAAAGAACATTTTTCAGCCGAAATCAGGAGCTCAGTTTTCTGGTCCAAAAGAAGTAACAGCCTTGTCAAAAAAAAGTATTTGTTCCTCCCACTGTTCATTTGATATTGAATTTATTTATATTCTTTTTATTAACCTATCCATTCAGGACACATTCCACTTATCATAGCTAGTCAGTTTAAACAATTAGTTTGAGATATAATTTGGCGTCAATTATTGGATAAATTTTATTTGCAGTATATGACAGCATTTTTTTTCCGGAGCAAACAGGATCCCCAGGCAGTTGCAAATTGTGCAGACTTGGTCCAACTTTAAAGTTTAAACTAATACTACATATAATTGATTCAAAATAAGAACATGATCTTCTTCTTTTTTAATTTACAACCGATATATTGATATACATGTTTTCCACTTCTTGTAAATATATATAAAATAATCTCACCCATCTGTACAAATTACTATTTATACACATCACACATCTTACAAGCTGAAGCAAATTTCTAACAACACTATGCAGAATCACCAATATACTGAGCAGGGACGGAGCTTAGTGAGGACGGGGCCCAAAAAAAATTGAAAATTAACATTCCTTGTTAAAGATTTATGATATTTTATACTGAAATTATGACAAATTTTCTATTTTAATCCCCTCCCCTCAAATTTGAGACGCAGTGTCTAAGATATATATAAAAAAAGTTTAGCCCCCACCGCCTCCCCTTATGATTTGAGTCAAGCTCCACCGCTGATGCTGAGAATTGACGTAAATACCCCTCCTATGCTGACACTACCTTCATGCACTGAAGCCCCTGTGGAGAGAGCTCCAAGGGTTAGAAGGAACAACATTGCAAGCTTGAGATGAGACCTTTGCCATGATCTCAGCTGTAACACCCGCGTTGCAAATGTTTGCAAAAGATCTCATGTGCTTCATACCGTACTGCGCTAGGGAACCGCAATGTGCCTCAAATGTCCTTACCTATTTTTTTCAAAATATAACAAGAAAAACTGTTTAGTATTGACTGCTACGAATTATATACTCACTGCTATGAGATGATAGGAAAGATGATATACCATGGATTTTAGGCAAGTCCAGTCATCAACTAATGGCATACCACTGGCTCTTACGGCACTAAGAATGTTTGAACCCTCCTTGGCACCAAAAAGGAGATTACCAATAAGCTCTACACTTTGATCAACATGCAATCTATGACTCATCACGTTTACTAAGTTTTTATGTGCTTCCAATTTCTCTGAGGATCCCTCTGCTGATCTCGTATACTGTCAGTATAATAGAGAGAAGCATTCTTAGTCATGACCAACAGGAGCACAGACAACAACAAAAAATGTAAGGCAGATTGTCCCTGATATATCACAGTTTTCCCATTCTTTCTGCAAGTTTCACAGTTCCCATTTTAGTGGTCATATTAAGATATCCACAATAATTTTTCCTCAATACTACTGTGTAATCAACAGTAGTTTATTCCACATTGGTGCTGGTCAAGATATGCCCATATATTATGGTAGGAACCAGACTTCTGCAAAAGAACATCCAAAGCCCAAATCAGCAAGATTGGAACTGAAGGGACAAAATAGCAGAAAAGACCAATGATAAGGACCAAAAGTTTAATTGACTTTCTAGTTTTAAGATAAGTGGAATTATATATACTTTCTCTAGCAGGATGGCGATATATAAGAATGAAGTACTGTTATGGAAGCGGAGTTGTCCAAAGTAATTACCAACTTATAATAGAAACAAACCAACCTTCTGCCAGAAAAAAACGAGATCACCATCTCTCTGGTTCACAGACCTCGGGAAAGAGGGAAGAGCATTGTCTTCAATGAAAGTGGAATTATCATTTGCTGGGTTTGAACCAATGTACATGAACACATTATTCACGTTTAGAATACTGTCTCCATATTGCATCACATGTGAACCGAAGGTGTAAGTGTTGTGTACCGAAGTTCTGTCTTTAACCTGAAAAAATAATCATAGGAGGATATAAAATTTGTCAGGAAAATGGACAAAAAAAGATGCTCAAATATAGTTCACACTGCAAGCAAATAAAGTATGATATGTAATCAGAAAGCAGCACTTACCAATTTGTACTGTTGACTGAGAGTCTCAGTACGAAGATTGTGTATATCACTGTTGTATGTCAGAAAGGAAAATAAAGCTTAAGATAGATGCAGTGTTTCAACTTTCAAGAACAGAACATGAGGAAGTAGAGGATAAAAGAAAAAGGAAACAAATTACCTGTCTTCCATCCAAGAGACACTGTAAAGATCACCTAAGCAGGTGTAATACTCAGGAGGAGGGCTAGGAGATTCTCCTGGGCAGTAGCAAGCCCAACTGTTCTCCTTTGCATTAGAAGCTGTGGTGGCATAAATGTTGATGTCGTCTGGTAGAAGCCCCTCAAATATACTCCCTGATTCACATGCTTCCAGATAAAACACCTGCCAAATGCAAATGCCCAATTTAATTTTGCATATCCACCGCATTATTTTGTTTTCATTGTTCTGTAGTCATTGGACGTAGAGACATTAGCTACAGGGATTTGTGGTTGAGTTACCATGCTTTTGTATGTTCCGGCAGCATGTTTTTGCTTCAGTACTGCGACTAAATCATCAGCATACAGGTATGGATAGGTCGGCATTCCTGAAACATACATGATGATTTGACATAAGGTGTATACTAAATGGAGATTAATGAAGATATATCAGCATAACCAAAATCAGATTTGGAAATCAAATCATGTTATCAAGAGGAAACCCTCAACAAGGTAATCATTGTGCTGAGGAACATTGACGAATGCAATAACCGGTGGTAAAAAGTAAAAACAAAACGTAGAAGAAAAACCAACCAAGGACTCCAGGCCCGCCATGATCAGAGTAAAAGATAAAAACATGGTCATCAGGACCACTGTCTACTACTTTGCCGCTTCCTCCAGTTAGCGCTGTCTTATCACCCAATAAGACATTGAAGAAATTATTCACCGTGACTTCTTCTCCAACATAATCCTGATAAAGAACAAAAATAATCAATATATGGCAGGAGAACAGGGTACAAAATAGAACCAGCAGTATTTTCAGCCAGTTTTCTACAACATGACAGTATCAGATATTGGATTTTAATTTTTGTTCTTTTTTATCAATTTAACAGAAAAACTTGAACCAACATCCAAATGTGCATTAAAAATACAATGACAATTTTATTTTATTTTACATAAACAAAAGCACTAAAAAGATATATAGTAAATTTTTTTTTTGACAAGTATGTAGTATCTTGCTAAAAGGTTCAGCTCACGCTATTAGTATTAGCCTTTACCTACCCTATCAAAGTTAACAGTAATATCCAAATACTAGCTGTTAGCACTATGAAAAAAAATAAAATAAAGGACTAAAGAAAAAGGAACAAATTCCTCCACAACAATTGATGGTGCGATACGTAACTTGAACTAAATAATAAAACCTTAATAAAATACCTTGGGGACACCAGCATAGACATCTCCCCCTTGAGGATGGTTGATAATTACTCCTTGCTTAGGGTTTTCTTCATTGTAGGCAATATCATCGTACATGAATACAATTATATTTTCATCCTTCAATCCTCCTTTTTTCATAATTTGATATGCATGGCATATGTCAGCCTACAAGATTCAATTATGAAATTAGTTATTCTAATAATGAAATACAAAAATTGCACCTTTATGGGGGAGGTGAAACTGTCTGGCAATAGAAAAATTCACAATTGGAAAATTTCTTTTGGCAGTTCAATTTGCTCCTTTTCTGGTGTTTACTTGTTATTTTTGGCATGCACCATAGCATATTAAATATGCATAAACTTCAAACAGAATGGCCGATTAGGGGTGTATCTTAAACGATGAAGTATCAAGTTTTTCCAAAGAACCGAGAATATTATTATTTCTCTTATTGAGTACTAATACGAACTCAAAAATTTACATTGCATCTAAATCCCCTAGAATTCTATTTAGTGTTTTGGGGAAGTGAAAAGAGTAGGGCGGCAAAAAAAATTGAATGTGATCGAACTACGCTCTATGCTAATTCGATTTGAAGTTAATTCAAACTAAATCGAAGTCAGCTAAATCAAACTCGAACTGAAATTCAATTATTTTAATTTTTAAATTTATTTGCATATTATCATAAACAATTAGTGCTAAAATAATTAATATTTTATTAATTTTATATTAAAATTTAAAAAACAACTAATATTTATTAATTTAATAATAAATTAATAATATCTTATTAATTTTATAATAAATTAATAATATCTTATTAATTTTATAATAAATTAATTATATTATTACATTGACTAAACAGTTAAAATATATATAAATAATAACATATATAAATTATTATGAACCGAACTCGAATCGAACTGACAAAAAAAATCTAATTAAACGAACCGAATTCAAGCTAAAACCAAATCGAACACCGAACGAATTACGAATTATGAATTTTTCTTGCAATATTTTCAGGAAAAAGATAAAAGAAATGGGAACATAGACACGGACAGAGGGAGCAATAGCTGCGACACTGTAACAGAATTCTCCTATCAAAATTAATCGAAACCTTTCTAAGGAAAAAAAAATCCAGTTCACTCTCTATTCAAAAGAAATCAGCTGGTAAATATAGAAATACCATCCAAAACTTATCAAAGCAAGCAGCTCTTAAATATAGAAACTGCATCGAATAAGAAATTATGTTTTTCTATTTTGAAATCAATAAGCAAAACCATCAGTAATCAATAATTAAGAAAGTGTCCACTTGTACAAAATCTATCTTAAATTCTTGATCATCCCCAAACAAAAAAAATAACATATAATTATGCAAGACGCAAAAAAAAGATACTTTTCCGAGCTAAAAAGTCACGAATTGGTAAAGCAACTTACAATTAAACCCTACCAAAACATCTAAATTGATCGATGATATCATACCTGGTGCCTGTAGTTGCCATAACCAGAGGAGCCAGCGATAAGCACAGCCCACCTGGTGCCCACCGAGTCGTCCTCGGCACCTTGCTGGGCCCGATCCGATGGGAGGCGGATTAACGGGTCGGGTCGGGAATCTGCGATGGAGAACACTATGAAGAGGAGGAGGAGGGGAGCCGTGCTAACGGCGAGGGGAGAGGCCATGGATCGGATGAGGCAGCTGACTCTGTTGCCGAAGGGTGTATTTCAGAGAGCGATAGGCCGTAGCCAGTAGCCTGTAGGCGGTAGACGACTGGTTCTTTATGCGACTTTTATAGAAAGGCGGGAGTTGCTTTCTTCTCCAGATCTTATGTGACTTAGTGATTGAAAGAGCTTTTCAGTTTTTTCTGTGGACTGTGGCATGGTAGTTGTTTCTTTTCTTCTTCTTTTTTTCTTTAAAGGGTAGTTAGTCTGAGAAACGACTGGACCAATTTGTTGGATAATTTTTTTGGAATATCTTTCATAACTATACAAATGGCATTGAATTTACTTAGATCTGAATATGATTCATCGAACATTCTTATTTTTATGCTTTTTTTAGCTCTTACTCGTACAAATAAACAAATTCTACTAGTATTTTGCTATTACTTTTTTTTTTGTGTGTGTTTGTTCAATGATGTTTTTTTTTTTAGGTTTCTTTGACTCTTTTTATTTATTTAATTTTTTTCGAGCATTGTTTTTAGCACAGACTAAGAACATTTATTTTAGCCATTTTTCACTTGAATATTAATTCTTACCTAAGTTATAAAACACGTTTGTCATTCAATTAAACCTCTACTCATGAAAAATTGCATTTCCTTACATACTAATTAAATATAGCTCCTCAGAATTTCATTTAATTAAGACTTTAATTTCTTTTTTAGCTCCTCAGGATTTCATCTTGAAACTCAAGACTAAGACAACTGAACACCAACTCGGTGTGAATTAACATCATAATTTAAAGTCTAATCTTTTTTTAATGAATAAGACATTTGTAAATATTATCAATGCTAAAAATAACGTTATGATAAATAAAAATAGTACTTTAGTTGATATTTAAATGCAAGACTAATTGTGTATAAATTAGAACTTTGAGGACTAAATATTTGAAACTTTAAGAATTAAAATGATAACAATTAAAACTTAAATAATGAAGCCAATACCTTTAATCAAGGACAAATTGATAGAGTTATATACTTTAGGAATCCTTGTGTAATTTAATCTCATTATTTTGTTGTAATTTTATTTTTAACATGGTATCATTATTATAATTATTTTACATGCATACACTTGTTATTATTAATATCATAACATTAGTACATATGTAACTGTTTACGAAGAAATAAAAAAATAATAATTTGGAGAGTTCAATCCGAATTGCACCCCATCCACATCCATCAGTACTCAGTTCATAGTAACAAATTCGTGATTCAGAAAACGTTCGGCGAGGTCAAAAATTCGACATTCGGGTATAATTCGGGAATAGTTTGTTTCACATAATATAAATAAAATATATATTATATTGATAAAATATTAAAAATATATTAAAAACTATAAAATTCTATATATTATAATGTGTTTTTTTGCCGAATAATTTATAAATAAAATATTTTTTTGACCAAAAACGCATTGTATATTAAACTGATGAATTATTCGTGAAACATCCGATTATGAATGAAAAATGAATTATTCGCGAGTCTTGTTATTGCGACTCAGTTGTGTTAACTTACTGGGGAACAGCGGGAAACTGCACACTCAGCGATAGAATTTCATCATTTGCTACTTCGCAAAATATCCAGAGGTTTCACTTGTGTCGTTATACAGTGGTTTCATTCGTGTGGGGGATACAGGACTAGGTTCTGTTTCTTATGAATGATCGTATCATTTCATTATTTCTTTTGTTTGTTTCTGTCCGGTACAGTGGAATACAGATATTTTGCATCTTTCAGAGCAAAAAAAATTCTTTACATTATATGCCTAGCCTCAAAAAAAGATGAATAAAAAGATTATTAATATCATCTTATATTTTAGCGAGAACTTGTAAAAATTCTTCAACCCTACCGTTATAAAAAATAAATTAATTTATCATCAATATTAATATTATTTGTCATATCAATATCAGAATACCTTTACTTTTAAAAATTAATTTTGTTGTCGTGATTAAAATAATAATTTGTAAATTTTAATAATATTTTTTGATAAAAAATAAAAAAAAATTCTGTAGTTGCAGAAATGAATATACTCATAGCATTCGTAAAATAAATTGCAAAATTTTTTGTGACTTTTTAATATATAAACCTGCTAATTTAACCAACACTTTACATGTTCTTACAATTAAAAATATAAATATTACATTAGCACTTACAATTTATTTATATGTAGAATAAGGATGTACCAAGTAAAGAGTTAGAGAGAGGTTGAGAGAGATGATTGCAAATTTGCAATTATTAAGCGAACGGCGTAACAATAATTAATAGGTAAAAGGACGAAAAATGTCTCTATCAAGTCGATTAATGCTTCGGATTTATTTCTTCTTTGTAAGCCGTAAAAAAGGAGACGAGGTATACAAAAATAATCCAAACTCTTTGGGGATTAAATTAAAGATAGAAAAAAAAGAACAATTGTGTATATCCTTAGATCATATTTCTCTCCAACTCATTGCGCGGTCTTTTGACAAATTAGTTGCTTTTATACAACAAAGTCGCCAATGTAACTCCACATCGATAGATTAGAATAAAAGTTAATAATCATGGATACTCAGTCCATTGTAGGGAGTCCCAATTTAACAGGGGACCTACCATTTGTGGCGAATCGCAATAAAATTTATAACGGTTTATAATTTTTAGGACTGAAAAGAATATTCTTGAATCTCATAATTAAAATCAATTTTCAAGTGTTATAGCGGTTTAGGACCGTTGGTAATGATTTATTGGGCGAAAAATTGTCAGCTTAAATTTTGATGCTCTATGTAAGAAGATTGCTTAGAATTAATTATTTATCCAAACTATCTAAATCTTTAGCAATGTCAAAGAATCTTTAGAGCACTCATTCTTCCTTAAAAAGAAGCACAAAAACAAACTTATAATTCATCAATCAAAGACAAATCTAGCTGAAGATCTTTTATAATTTTGAGTCATTGTTGCGCCCTCTCTTTTGAGCGGTTGTGCTCACCTATTATTCTTAGCTTGTCGCTCATTTTTTTGTCGTCATACTCTCGATATGATCTCCTTTTTCACTAGTGTTTGTAAAGAAGTTCAGTTTGTACATTTGCTTATACCTTTTTTTGTGTCAATATAAGGCAATCCATCCGTGGAGTGAGGCGTCGGAGACATAGAATTGTATCTTCTCACTTTTAACATTTTATTTTGCAATTTTGTAAGTTGTTGATTCTCTGGACTGATTGATTTCATAATTTTATCATGTTGACGTATGGTGCTTTTCCTTTATAGAAATAAAGGGTATGACTATGAATGACAATTTAGCCCGTAGCTTGGTGAATCCATCCGGACCCGTCCAGCCCGGTCAATGAACGGGTAGGGCCGGGCCGGGACGGGTACGAGTTTGGAGTTAGGTCCGCCCGTCCGGCTCAGAGTAATTGTATATATATATATATTATATATATTATATATCAATATATTTTAAAAATTATGTAGAATCTTAATATAATACTAATATCATTTAAATTATGTTAAGCATTTAGTTATGATATTATTAACTCAAAAATTCAATCAATATAAAATTAATTTCTCAAAAATTATGACAATTATATCTATCATTTTTATATTTTGATCTCTTTCAAAAATAGAACATATCAATCTCAAAAATTCATATTATGAAAGTTAACTGCTAAAATTTTTTAGACATCTAAATACCTTTTTAATCATAAATACTGAAAGATCACATTAAAATGAATTAAAATTTTATAGATTAATAATAAAATCTACAACTTTGATATTTTAGGTTTTCTCAAATTCATAATCTAAGATGCTCAAAAAAATATATTTCTTAGCCAATTTTAAAAAAACTACACCGCAGAACGGGTCTGGATGGGCCGGACCAGGCTAGAAAAACTTGACCCGCGGACAGGACGACCGAGATTTTTAGGTCCGGAGATATGGGGCCGGGCAGGACGGATATGTGATTTTGATGGACGGGCCAAACCACGAAATTAACATTTTACCCGCCTACCCGGCCCATTGCCATCTCTACTCTTGACTTACGTAGTTGTTTTTTTAAAAACAATGACTTATAGAACTATAAAAATATTGCTTTATCAATAACTGTAAATAAAATTTCATTAACACCTTAATTAATAAATATTATTTAGCGTTATAAAATGTTATAAAATATAAAGTCGCACGTAAGAACGGTACCTTTACTAGTAATAACTCAATGTAAATAATAAAATTCGTATTGATTTTAATAATCTCTGTGCTATAGAAATATATTTATAACATTCTTCAGTGGCATTATTATTTAACATAATTTGTCACGGTTAAAGGGCTCAAAAAGGTAAGGTAGCTACTGCTTTTAACATTCACCAAAACAAAAGAGACATGAAGAAATTTTTATTAATTTATAAGATAACGTGTGAAATAAGATTGCAACGAATATTACAGCACTATCCGAAAAACTATGGAGGTTTCAATGATATATACCATCTAAATTAATCTATGAGATAATCATAAATTAAACGGAGTTGACTTGTAAGCACTTAATCATGTACGCAACAACTAAAGCCACAACAGAAAATTAATTATAATATGTTACCAAGCACAGAAATATCTATCTCAACAGAGTACAGTAGATAACTTATCCTTTCACAATCAAACACCTTATCATAATCGATTAAATATTCAGTTTGGCCGATTCAAGCAACAAATTGGAACATGCATTACCACCTAATTCTTATGCGACCCTAACAGTATTTTACTCCTTATTAACCATATATTGGTTAATAAGTGTTCTAATCCTGCAACGGTTCAGAATTTTTATTGAATTTTTAAAACTAATATCACTCATCGAATTGAGTTATTCATCAAATAATATTACTATCTCTATGACCATTTGTGTTGAAGTTAAGAATTTTCTCTTAATTTTGTTTGTTACACAAAATGCTATATAATTTAGGAGTATACTTGCTCTATTTTTTTTTTCTAAATTATCATAAATTATGAATTTTTAACTTTCTTTAAACGCTGAATGTTAATTTTTCTCTCAATTTACATTTATTTTGCATTAATTATGTATTCATAATTGAACTTTATATTAATTACTAAATTATTTTTATTTTTATTTTCTTATTTTTCACATGAAGATATGAATTTTTATATTTCTAAAAGATATCACCGTAATAACGCACAGACAAGATATTAGTTGAAATATAAGCAACCAATTTATATACAAATCTTTTCACAAATCTCTACTCCTTATTAAGCACATATGTGTTCTAATTCTGTAACGGTTCAAATTTTTGTTGAACTTTTAGAGCTAATATCACTCATCATATTGAGTTATTCATCAAATAATATTACTATCTCTATGACCATTTGTTTTGAAGTTAGAATTTTCTCTCAATTTTGTTTGTTACATGAAATTCTATATAATTTAGAAATATAATTAATCTATTTTGTTTCTTTTTTTTTTTCTAGATGGCCATTAATTATGAATTTCAACTTTCCTTAAACATTGAATATTAACTTTTCTCTCAATTTATATTTATTTGGAACTAATTATGTATTCATGATTGAAATTTATATTAATTACTAAATTATCTTTATTTTTATTTCCTTATTTTTCACATGAAGATATAAATTTTTATATTTCCGAAAGATATTACCATAACAACGCACGGACAAGATACTAGTTGAAATATAAGCAGCCAGTTTATGTACAAATCTTTTCACAAAAAAATCCATCCAAATTTGTTGAATTCAGATCTCACAAAGGAAACTTTGATGTGGCTGAACGGCCTGAACCAATTTTCCATGTCACATGTTGCAACTTATGAACCTCTCCTGTCTGAGAGGTAGACGAGAACCTCTCTCACTTTCTCTGTGATCCTCTCTAAATCTTGTGGATACTGCAACCTGCTTCTTCTACATTGAAATTCTCTTTCCAGTTCTCAAATTGGGACCCTCCAAACACTACATGTTTTATGCCTACATGACTGCACAAAGAGTTGAAAACAGAAATGACTAATTTGCCTTAAATGATGGTATGCAAGCTTAATCAACACATACATCCTGGAAAAAGGTATAGCTTAGGTTGTTTATAGAATTGTAGAATTTACATAAAGAACATATCATTAGAATTATCAATTAAAAAGGGGAAATCTGATTGGACAGGGTCCTCATAAACTTGGGTATAGCAGTTAAACGCTATACTGACACTACCAACCTGAAGGGTATAAGTAGCTATGATACAAGTATAGAAATCCTTGGTAAAACCAATTGTACCTAACATATCAAGCTTCAATAATTTCTAAAAGCATATACAAATGAAGTTAAAACATACTCTGAACTAATTGTGATTAGAGCATTGGTCAGCACATCCAGTAGCAATGGCTCAATTGTGCCTATGTCAACCCTGTCATTTTCACAAAAAACCAAAAGCAAAGATTGTTGATTAATTTATTACTCTGTCATGACTTAAGTATGGACTTTTGGTGCAAACCGGTGAAGCCCATTAGCATGCTATACTAGCCAATGGTTCATATGGACAAACCTCTATTTCCAAGAATCAGATTTCTCGTTTTGCGAGACTAAGGTGGTCATCATGAGAATAAACTTGCTCATCTGTATAATAACAGAACTCCTAAATCTTCACTTCATAAAACAAAATGAAATGAAGTCACCTGGTAAAATAAAGAGGAAAATGATCTCACCAAACACGTGCAAGATTATCTTGGAGCTCGAAGTCCCCGATATTGTAGAAGGTTGTGGGGGTCACATTTGCACCTGCTACCTCATCATAGGTTGGTATTTTCTTATCCATTTGTTCCTCTGATAACTACCCGGCAAAAATTTTGTGTCAAAATCGAGCATGATTTAAATAATAATAATAATAATAATAATAATAATAATAATAATAATAATTGTTTAGAGGCAAAACCTGCATGTTCATGGAATTGCACCCGCCGAGGCGACCGATAATATGCCAACATCTAATTGCCTGACAAAAAAAGAATCATCTTCAGATAAATACATGACTTCTTTGGTATGCAAAATGAATATAACAGCTAATTCAGTGTAATAACTTACATCACATAGTAGGGAGATATCTTTGGGCAATGGAGCATAGTGGAATTCAAACCAAATGTATGACTTTGAAAAGTCAAACCTACATGAGAGATATCTTTGTGCGTAAAAGGTACAATTTGTATGTAACTACTTAATGTGAATGTCCATAGAGAAAACAACAGACACACTGGCATGCCTACACGCATTCAATAAAATTACCATTTGATATATAAGTTAGAAAGAGGTCTTGGTAAAATTTACCATCCAGACTCAGTGCTGCGACATTCTAGTGAGTACAATCAATTACTGTTGGTTTCATTTTGTTTAACTCTGCCTTTGCATCTAGTTGAGTAAATTGAGACTTAAGAGAGTCATTAAAACTGAAACATTTCATTTTAGCTTCAAACAATCAGATACCAGAGCATAAATATCGATTACATTTAAAGGCATTGAAATGAAATTGAAATTTCATCTTACTTGTTAAATGTAACTTTCATAGGAGTGGCAGTGCCTGTTTTGGTGTGCAGTATCTTGTTCCTCTTTTTCTTTATTCTCTCCTCCACCTAAAAAAATAGAAAAAAAAAATACAATAGAAACTTTACAAATGCATAACAAACTTTAAAATAGTAGATTAATATCTCCTTCGACTCAGAATCTAGTTAAGTACAGAATCAACATGCGAGATCAGACCAAAGGACTTGGAATGGTAACAAACTCTTAATAGAAAACACTAACTTCAGTGCATTTTGCACACAAAAGTAGCAACACGAACTCTCAATGAAAATTACCACATCGTTGAGAGATATAAAGAGAGAGATTACACGAGCTCGACCCTTTTGAGGGTCCTTGACGCAACTATTGAGGATATCTGCAAGTTCAGGGTCCTTATCGTAATTTTCTTCTCTAGGATTACTATCAAAATCGAGATACATCTCGGTATTTTCTCCTTCCAGTTCTCCATCTCCTACGATTCCTTCAGCAGATGTAAGATGACTTAGATCTGTTTCTCCTCCCCTTTGTCTTTGGGGTTTAGCAAGGGTTTTGCATGGATTGATGTTCGCGACCAAACAGAGAGCTCATTTGCTTTGAAACGTAATAAGTGGCTAGGAATAGACACCGAGGTGGATGAATGGATACTGTTGCTAATCCGGTGTGGAATAACGATGATGGGAATAGCGAGGAATTTTCGGATAAGCATTTTGCTGTTCTCTCTCAGACTCTCTTCACTCCTACTCGGTGCCCCTATACTGTCTAGTAATGGAAATAGATTGTAGCGAGGTAATATCTGGATTAGTTTGTAAAAGGCTTTTGAAGGCCATACTGCCGGGTCGAACCCTTCAATTGCTTCCGGTCCGTCGGGCCCAATAAATTCTGCGGCCTGATTGGTTGAAAATTTATTTGAAAATTGTCAAAATAATCACTGCGAATGTGAAGTGATAACAGATCACTCCTCTTTAATCAAACTTAAACTGTGTAAAACTAGTTTATTTTATTTTAAAAAACAAGTTACATAGAACTGGGCCGAATTGTCTTGGTCACGTGATTCGTATTTTATTCATGAACAATTTTTTTTATAACCGAATATTTTACGAATAATTCATCAGCTTAATATATAATATATTATTTTAGTCAAAAGACGTTTTATTCACGAATAAAATATATTATATATTATTTTAATTATAATTTTCTACTTTTAATATATTTTTAAATTTTAACATTTTAATACATATTTCATTTATATTATATAAAATAAAACTATTCCCGAATTATATTTGTATTATATCCGAATCGTGAATTTTTTATCTCGTCGAATAATTTTCGAATTTCAAATTTGTTACTATGGTGGTCACTCATCCAAGGAAGGATGCTTCATGCATCGGGTCCGAATATGCTATTATTATTGACAATAATAGGACCCCTCTTATTCCCATCTCGACAATGGATATTTGAAGTTCGAGATAATTTGAGATTCGAGTTACCAAAACTGCTTTGAAATTCGAGCTATGAAAAATTCAAAATAATTGGATGGGAATAAGAGGGTCCTATTATTCATCAAGAATAGTAGTAGATTTGGTTCCTCAGGTAACAACGTTGCTTCTCATAGTACATTTCCTCCCTAGTCGGTCATTCTCTATTTTTTTTGATCTGATTCGAACTCGATCGATTACATTCGGGTAAAAAAATCTTGACTCATATCCAATCCGATCGGGTTACGAATCGACCCGACCCGACCCGACTTCCAATCCGTATAAAATAATTAAATATTTATTAATTATTTTTATATTATTTTAAGTAATTAAATATTAATTAGTATATAAATAATACGTATCTAAGACTTAATTAGTATTAAATTATAAAATTACTTCGAAAACACAATTAATCGGGTTGATCCGAATCCAATCTGTTCTGATTCAGATAAAAAAAATTAAAATCATATCTGATTTATTTATTTTGAGATCATGTGGAATAGGATCAGATTCAAATCATATCGGGTTAAGGTCGGATACCCTACGGCAATCCGCCAATCCCAGTTCCCAGCTGGTGCTCTTTTGGATCGGACCTCTCAAGTACGATCACTTCGCGAGGAAAAGAATATGTCCATTACCAAGAACTAGAGGAAAAAAAGAATAAGAAAAGATAAAAGTTCACCATATCGACCCCGTCTCTCTGACTCTCTCTGTCGTCTGGCGCAGACTTAGACTCCTCTCTTCCCCGCTGACCTCCCCTCCATTTCCCTGTTCAACAGATCCACTGTGGGGGGGAAGAAGAACACAGAGATGGATTTGCTACCAACGGAGGGTCCCCCTATGATGGGCGTGATCAAGCGAGACGGTTTCCGATCTCTGAAGATGGTGACTGTCGCCATGGATGAGGTCTTGGCGGATAAGCCCGTAGGCGCGGTCTACGGCGTGCTAGACAACGGTCTCACCTACTACGTGCGCTCCAATCCCAAGCCTCGCATGCGTGCTGCTCTGGCACTCGCCGTCAAGGTCGGGTGAGTTCCTAATCTCGATAGAGCTTAGATTGGTTAGCTCAGAGAGTCGAATCTGTTTAATTTCCTTACTGAGACAATGCTTCTCAGTTCAATTGGCTGATTAGATTGAGAAGTAGAAAACGGAATATTATGTGATTACAGAGAACGCATTTTGTCAAGGGGATAAGTTAGAATGAGATTGGTTGACCTGTTAGATGTAATGTCTGTTTGCTGCGTTTAACTCTTTTATAACTGCTGTTTAATTGTTCAGCCTGAATGGATTGATCCAGAGTATAATTCAGGTAACATAGGCTTAGCCATTAGAGAAGGGATCCGTTGACAATGGGTTATTTTGACAACCTTGACAACGGACCTTTAAATAAATACAAAAAAAAAATCTTAAAAATGGAAAAAAGTTTATAGATGTGTTCTTCTACCTATGGATTGATGGTCATTCAAATTTCATGCAATTTCATTATCGTTTGATAGTCCATCAAAGACCATTAAATTTTCATACAATTTGCAACGGTTCCAATTTAACGGTCTTTGATGGACTATCAAACGATAATGAAATTGTATGAAATTTGAATGACTATCAATCCATAGGTAGAAGAACACATTTATAAAAAAAAATTCATTTAATTTTTTTTCTTGTATTTATTTAGAAGTCCATTGTCAAGTTGTCAAAATAATCCATTGTCAACCGATCCCCTCTCTAGTCATTATGCTATCATTATTATTATTTTAATTGGTTTTAATGGAGCCACTAGCCGGGATTACAATATTCATTCTATTAGTCTATTCTGTCATTACACAAGTCCAACTCACTGCAGGTATGATATGTACTGGATTGTACCAGGCTGATAGTTTGGTTTATTTTATACTTTTAGTATGTAGGATGAATGGTTTTAGAATCACATCAGTTCTGTAGACATCAAGTCCTACCAATATCTATCAAAAAGCTAATAGCTTACAGAGCTGCAGCCTATCTGGTGTGAAGCCATCTATTATTTTGAATTAGCTTAGCACGGACTGATATGAGTTATTTAGTGTGTTGATTGTTCAGAGACAAGTAATCTGTTCTCCTTTAATTTTTTATCATTATTCTTTTTGGCAGTTCAGTATTAGAAGAAGAAGAAGAAAGGGGAGTCGCTCACATAGTGGAACATCTTGCCTTCAGTGCTACAAAGAAGTACACAAACCATGACATTGTGAAGTTTCTAGAAAGTATTGGAGCTGAATTTGGTGCTTGTCAGAATGCTATGACCTCGTCAGAAGAGACTATTTATGAATTGCTTGTGCCTGTGGATAAGCCGGACCTCTTGTCTCAGGCTATTTCTATCCTGGCTGAGTTCAGTTCTGAGGTATGGAAATACTTTCAGTTGTAAATTTGTACCGAGGATTCCTGTTCAATATATGTGGCCATGGTTTGCTTCCATGAACCTTTGATCTAGTTTGTTATACAGTATACCATCCTTGAGTGCTGGGAGGTACCAGCTACTGTCTTATTCCTAATGCTAAGAGTATTATCTCAGAAATATAGTGGTAAAATAATAGAAAAATTTATGTCCCTGTTCTAAATATAGTGGTAAAATAATAGAAAAAAAATAACAGACCAATAAAGTTTTTGCATGAAGCACAACTATCAAAAGTAACTAAACTAAATTGTCATGGTGTTGGAAATATCATTCTCTCTTCCACATATAGGAGGTAGAAACTAAACCACTTCATAGCCTCTGCAATAGGAAGATCTGCTAGCTCCTGCATTATCTCCATTGCATGCATTATCTTCATTGCATCTGCCACTTGGATTATCTTTAAATTGAGATCCTCTACATCCTGTGGTACTACAAGAGGCAATTTAAAGATATTCGTATTTTTTGCATTTTAAAACCAAAATGTTGCTAATCCTATTATTCTTAAACCTAAAGATTGAATATTAGTCCCAGAATGTGAAGTGAAGTAAATTTCATTTTTTCCAGCCAAACAACTACAAGAACTACTATTATGATCTCTACTGATCCTATTATTCTTAAACCTAAAGATTGAATATTAGTCCCAGAATGTGAAGTGAAGTAAATTTCATTTTTTTCCAGCCAAACAACTACAAGAACTACTATTATGATCTCTACTGTAATTTCATTTTTCAAGGGAATGCAAGCATCTAAATTCCCCAAGTCCTCTAAGATATTTCGCTGGAAAGAGAAATTATTAAAATGACCGTTGCCAAATTGCATTAATTAAAGGTCATTCAACAATTCTATGTCACTACAAAAAACACATTACATGTCGCCTGTCCGACCTCTTTCTAATAAATTATGTTTTGTTAAAATGTTATTTCTCTATACTTTCGGATTGGGTTTCATTTCTAGCCTACCCCAATTTATTTGGGATTAAAGGCTTTGTTGTTGTTGTTGTATGTTTTGTTAAAATGTTATTTCTCCTAAGTAACCACATAAAAAATTAATTTTGACTGGCAAATTTTTGGTTTTCTTATAATGCAGGTTCGGGTCTCAGCTGATGATTTGGAGAAGGAACGAGGAGCTGTCTTGGAAGAGTACAGAGGGGGCCGCAATGCTACTGGTAGAATGCAAGATGCTCATTGGATTCTCATGTTCGAAGGCTCCAAGGTTCTCTCTCTTTGTATCTGATCTGATTTTCAGTATCATGTACATGTTGAAGATTTCAGATGAGTTATTATTATTGCTTTGGATGCTTTTATTTAGTATGCAGAGCGCTTACCGATTGGTTTGGAGAAGGTGATAAGGACAGTCACACCTGAGACTGTTAAGCAGTTTTATAAAAAGTGGTACCACCTAAGCAACATGGCTGTCGTTGCAGTTGGAGACTTTGATGACCCACAGGTTTTGGTTTACTTTAATTTATTATTGTTAAAAAAAATGATAAGAGAGCACGATTTTGCTGCTTCATTTCTCATCATCAGATATATACATACATCTTGATTATTTTACAGTAAATATATTATTAGTTTAAGGCACCAGAAAATTACTGGTTTTGTTCGGTTGTTGCAGCTTGTTGTTGATATGATAAAGACCCATTTTGGTGAAAAACCTCCGGCTAGCTTCCCACCACCGCCAATACCGGATTTTCCTGTACCATCGCATGAAGAGCCTCGTATCTCTTGTTTTGTTGAATCTGAAGCTTCTGGGGTTAGTATTTCTAAAAAATAGACTTTTTAAATAAAAACCTTCATATCCTGTTCCTTCAAGTTTCTCCCACTACCAACCCAATTAAGTACTGACATTAATTTGCTGAAAGTATTTCAGTTCTAGATTCTGGTAGCAGAAAACAAACTAAATAACATGTCGTGGTAGAGACTATTATGTTATTAATAGATCAGTTTATTGTTGTGTATTCAGCATTTAAAAGCTGTGTATACTATTTTCTATTTATTCCATATGTGTACTAACAGTTCAAATGACACAAAAAACAGTCAGCAGTTATGATAAGTTGCAAGATGCCCGTGAATGACATGAAAACAGTGAAGGACTACAGATATTCACTGGCAGAGGCGATGTTTCACTGTGCCCTAAACCAGCGTTTTTTCAAAATCTCCCGAGGGCAGGACCCACCATTTTTCTCTTGTTCTTCTTCTGCAGATGTACTGGTTCGTCCAGCAAAGGCCTACATCATGACATCCAGTTGCTGTGAAAAAGGCACTTTGGTAGCTCTTGAGTCGATGCTAACTGAGGTACATATTAACAGTGTAAACTCTTTCATTTGGAGTTACCCGGTTCAAGCTTTGCCTTGACATTATATTATGACTTTTCATAATATGACCAATCTTACAATTTTCTTATTCTTCATAATGGGTGCAAGTTGCATAACAATTAACTGAGAAGCAGCTGAGAATATTATCCCTCCACAACGGGGAGTTCCACTCCAAAATCTTACTTGGGAGCTTTTTTGTTTGAAGCTTGTTCTTTATTCTTTTCTTCTTTTGGTTAGTTTGCAAGGGTTCGGCTTCATGGATTTTCTGAGCGGGAAATATCAATAGTGCGTGCATTGACGATGTCAGAAATTGAGTCGGCTTATCTGGAACGTGACCAGATGCAATCTACAAGCCTGCGAGATGAATACTTACAGGTTTGTCAGGCCTTCTTTACTGTTAACACTTCTTTGTAAATTACATAAATTGGGGTGCTATATGGTATTCTGATGATCCTGAAAGTTTGAACTCATGATATTTGCAGCATTTTTTCCGGAATGAACCTGTTGTTGGTATCGAGTATGAAGCCCAATTACAGAAGACTCTCCTTCCACGTAAATTGGAAACTACTGTTTCAAGGGCCATTTGTTTTTCTTCCTTTCATTTCTTATTATGATCTGTAACCCATTTCTTATATTACTATCCATTGAAATTGTTGATTGCCTCTGAGCTAACCTTCAGCAAAAAGAACTTTTTCTAAGTGATGTGTTCAGATATGTGTTTATGTCTATCTTTAATTTTTCCCTCTCTACCTTTCCTCTTGCAGATATTTCTCCAGCAGAGGTATCAAAATATGCTATGAATTTTCGAACAACATGCAGCTGTGTAATAAAGGTGGTGGAGCCAAGACGACATGCAACATCAGATGATCTGACCTCAATTGTGTCAAGGGTGAACAAAATGGAGGATCACAGAAGCATATCCCCTTGGAATGAAGAGCATGTACCTGAAGAAATTGTCGCACAGAGTCCTGACCCTGGGTATTGAACTGTTTCTGTTTGGTACTGTACCAATGATGATATGCTCCTTCTCTTTGTCCTTTGCAATAAATACCCCAGATGTAGGATAAGATAGTTTTAGTATGTACCAGGGGCTGACTAATAGAAGGCAACAGATGCTGTTGGTAGTCATGATCAAGTGCCATCTTCTATGCTCTAAAGCATAAAAAATGATAAGGATTTTTTTTTTCAGTCAAATAATAGAACAAGAGGAGTATCCAAGCATAGGAGCGACTGAATTTGTACTTTCCAATGGGATGAGAGTATGCTATAAATGTACTGATTTCCTTGATGATCAGGTTATTGTTTTCCTTGATTAATATCTTCTCTTTATTCCTTTCGATGGCTTTTCATAGCGTGGCTTCTAATTTTTAATTTTTACAGGTGGTTTTTACTGGATTCTCTTATGGTGGTTTATCAGAACTCTCTGAAGATGAATACATTTCATGTTCAATGGGCTCAACCATATCAGGTGAAATTGGTGTGTTTGGATATAAGCCATCAGTACTTATGGATATGCTTGCTGGTAAGAGAGCTGAAGTTGGTACGAAGGTTGGTGCCTATACGCGTACCTTCTGTGGTGATTGTTCTCCTACTGATCTTGAAACTGCTCTACAGGTGTGCCTCTTGAAGTTCAAATTATATTTGATGTGTGATATCTCTGCAAATGAAAAAAAAAAGAAAGAAAAAAGTCTGTAAACATACAGGAAGAGGGGGTTTGAAGAAATCACATATATCTTACATTCTTACTCAAATATAATTTGTTGGAACCCACCTATTATAAATAAGGAAAAAAAAAAGCAGAAAGTGGTTTTACCAAGGGTTGGGCTAGTTGTCTAGGCTTACCTTGCATAGGACTGTAATTTTTCACCTTTTTGTCTTTTTCTAGTAGTTTGCTAAAGCATGCCTTTTTGCTTATACTTTTTCCAACATATGATCCAGCTCGTTTATCAATTATTCACTACATGCGTGGAACCAAGGGAAGAAGAGGTTAAGATAGTAATGCAAATGGCGGAAGAAGCTATTCGTGCCCAGGAGAGGGATCCTTACACTGCTTTTGCTAATTGCACACGTGAAATTAATTATGGCAACTCCTATTTCTTTAGGGTATGTCAATATTTTCATTACTTCATTATTTGGTTACTGTTTGATTGCTGTATCTTGATTTCCAACACGGTGCCATAGGAAGCACGTCCCTGTTGAAGTTAAAAAAAATACATGGATGTTAATTAATTTCTCTTCTTTTTTATATTTCTTTACAATATTGATGCAGCCAATTAGGATTGGCGATTTGAAGAAGGTGAATCCCATCAAGGCATGTGAATTTTTTAATCGATGCTTCAAGGACCCTTCTACGTTTACTGTGGTGATCGTCGGCAATATTAACCCTTCCATAGCTATCCCTTTAATGTTGCAATACTTGGTTAGTAATCCTTGGTTGGTTTTATTTGAACTGAGCAATTAGATAGATGAAAAAAAATCAAAGGAATAGAATTAATTTCCTAGAGTTTCATGTTTCATAGGGTGGAATACCGAAGCCTCAAGAGCCTGAAATGCATTTCAATCGTGATGACTTGAAGGGACTTCCTTTCAAATTTCCCACCAAAATTGTCAGGTTTATGCCTTCTCTATGTCTTAATTTAATTTAATTTTCTTTTCTTGTCTGACATTAACTCTTATTTGTTAAAGAAGTTCGGAGGATTACAGTGCAATTTGTTACCTAACTTATGGAGGGGCTTAATTTATGCAGGGAAATTGTCAGAAGCCCTATGGTGGAAGCTCAGTGCTCTGTTCAGTTGGCCTTTCCAGTAACATTGAAGAATGCATCTATGGTACTTGTTTATTATTTGTTCTTGTATGTATGCATGTTTAGTTCCTATGATTTCTGTTCAATTTACAATTCTTTTTTTATCCTTCTTGTAACTCAAGATAGAAGAGATACATTATATTGGATTTTTTAGTAAACTTCTAGAGACAAAAATTATGCAAGTCCTTCGGTTCAAGCACGGCCAGGTAATGTTTGTTGCTTTCAGAATCTGATTATATTTATTATTCATTCTTGTAATGAATATGCTAATTTAATTGATACCTGAAGTCTTCTACTAATTTGTTAATAGATATATTCTGTGAGTGTCTCTGCCTTTTTGGGTGGCAACAGACCTTCTAGAACTGGGGAAATGCGTGGGGATATAAGTGTCAATTTTTCATGCGACCCGGACATCTCTACTAAACTCGTATGTTCAACTTCACACTGAATTTATTATGACGTACCTCCTGTCAAGTGATTTTTGTTTGTTGTTTCTTTCTTCTTATCATCAACAACAACAACAAAGCCTTTAATCCCAAATAACAACAACAACAACAACAATTCTTTCTTCTTATCATGTATGAACTTTTTTGATAGGTTGATCTAGCAATAGAGGAGATCTCACATCTCCAAGAAAAAGGTCCTTCTGAGCAGGATGTTTTAACTATTCTTGAAATTGAACAAAGAGCCCATGAAAATGGATTGCAGGTTTGCTATTAATTTATTTTCCTCGTTGGAAATTAAGCTATTATACTTTCTGTGTATTTATGCTGCCTTGAAATTTCTTTTAGGAGAACTATTACTGGTTAGATCGAATTTTAAGGAGCTACCAATCAAGATCTTATATAAGTAATGTCCATGCTTCTTTCCAGGTACATCTTTCTATTACCTTATTGCAACCTCTTTGTAATTTCTAAAACAAACCAATTGACAAGAGAGTACAATTATCAGATTTCCAGCATATGTTGTTGGTACATGTTGGTCGCTCTGACCATAAGCATCTAGGTATCAGTATCTCTACAATTATTGGTTGACATATTTTTATTTCCGATTTTCAGATCCAAGATGAAGCACGGAACAAAGTAAGGACAGAATTGACACCAGAGTCGATGCGATTAGCACTACAAAGATTACTGCCATCACCATGTAAAAAGCAATACACTGTGGTGATTCTAATGCCTAAATCTTCTAGCTTGAAGTTTTTTAAGTCGCCGCCATTTCTTTGGGGTACCAAAGGCTTTGGAAGAGATGCTACGGTTTGATTATTTTCTCTTTTGTTTTTCTTGTCTTATATGCATCTTTTAATTCAAACATTCAAAGCTATTAATCTTGGTGCTTGTGGTTGAATGTGTTTTTTTTTTTGCAGATATTAGCAAGTGCAGTAGTCCTGGCTATCAGTCTATGGAGATTTGGTAGAAGCACTTTGCGATCTTAAGAACAGTTGATCACGTTTAAGCTACTTTTGGTGTGATTAGAATTGACCTAATCTCATTTCTGGCCATAACCTAATATCAGGGCTGGAGAAATTTTGCTTATATTACAGCTTGATTTCTAGGACGAATGGTTATCATTTTTCCCCAATGACATTTGATTCTACAAGATAATTCCCAGATGCAACTATAACTATTTGGATTGGTACCTTCGGGAGGTCGAATGGTGTAATCTTTTCCTTTTTTTTTTTATTTTTTTGCTGAACTTCATTATACAAACTTTGCCAAAGCTGGTAAAGATGACACATAGTTTGCTAAGAATCAGGAATAGCTTAAATTCGTAGGAGTGGTCTATCGTGTACATGTGTAGTGTTCTGGAATATTTTAACTTCGTATTATTATTATTTGTAGTTTGGCCGATCATTCATCATGTAATATTCTAAATTCAGATACCAGTAAGCTCCATTTGATTTTTCTTATTTTTGTGTATTCAAGATGAATGAAATTATTTTTAGTGTAAACTACGGATTATTATTTTGTGCGAAACAAAAACTCAATTGTCAATTTTGCAAAATTTTCGATTTCTAAAGGAGAGGAGCAATTAGTAATTTAATTTAGAGCGGAAAATTTAATGACCGGACTAGATTTAGGGAGAAAAACGGTTTATTTGTTCGCTTGGGAAGGATAAATTAATCCCACAATGATCATTGGCGCTTAACATTACAGCTTATATAGTGGTTTGGTTATTTGCGCGTTGACTAGCTCAGTAGCGTGAGCCAAGCCCGGGGAGCTAAGGTGAGCGTGCCTGTGAGCACCGACCCTCTAATCATCTCTTCTCGCCTTTTATTTAAAAAAAATCTTTATACAAATTAATAAAAAAGGAATTATCCATTCATGATGTTTTGTTTGTTTTATACTTATTTCTTTTGTCTAACAAATTAATTAGTATCATCATCATCATTGTTAGAGCATGATTCGCATTACAATGATTGTGTGGACAATCTTAACAATGAATTTGTTAAATCATCATCATTATTATTGTCAGAGCATGGTTTACATTACAATGGTTGTTTGGACAATCTTAACGATGATTTTTTTTTGAATAAATTGGATGATTTTAAAAAATAAAAAAATAGTTTATAGATATATTCTCTTGAACAAATAAATTGTTTATGTTTCAATTTTCATGAAACTCAAGTGTGTGGTTTTCTATATCTTCAATTAATATTTAATATAAAAAATGCGTACAACTTAAAGTGATACCATTATTTTTGTGATTATTCCGAGAAGTTTCCTTACGCCCCCCATCACCATAATGTCACCATTTTGTCACGTAGTTGAGACAGCAAATAAGTCATTGTCGCTGTAATTCTTTGAGGAAGAAGGATATTAATTTGGGTTCTCTATATGGTGGCATGTCATAAAGTTCTTTAACTGCCATAGTCCATTTTGATTCTGGTTTTGTATGCAAAACCCAGAGCCACTTCAGTAAAAGTGATACATTCTATCTTTTTAGGTCCCTAATCACTCTAACCCGTCACGCTTCGTTGGCAAATATACCCTTGTCCTGTTGTCCAGCTGACTAGACAGTGGTCTCCTGCACATTCTACTTTTTCTTTCCAAAAGAAAGGTCTCTTTGTCCTCTCAAGGTGCTTGGTGCTTTAATATTAATCATTGTGGTAATAAGAACGTATGCATGAAGTGTAATGGTAGCGTGTTTATAACCGACTTTACTATTATTTTCCTTCCTGCTAGTGAGAGAAGATTGTTCTATCCCCTGCTAATCTTTTCTGTACTTTCAATAATGTAGGCATGTAGTCTTCTTTCTTGAGTCCTAGATATTTCATACAAAATCTATTCTGTGGACAACTTGATATTCTGCCAATGGTTATGTAATTCCCTTGGTATCGCTGTGGGTCAGAACTAAATTATACAAACTGAATATGCAATATAAAGGCTGAATATTGTGAGAAATCAAAGAAAAATTTGATACACCAGTGGTTTATCAAATAAATCAATAAATCACCTAAGAAATTAAAACAAATGACATTTGTACTCATGATAAAATTCCAACTGGTAATACTATTGACGAGTTTCTTACTAAAGGCTGGTTCTGCGGCTCCATTGTCCATGGGAATGCGGGTAATTAGACCCATTGGGTATAAATTTCCATTGGATGTTCGTCACTTTTAATTTTCTTAGATGGACTTCTTTTCTTAATTTTGTACCCAAGAAAGTACCATTCTCATGGGAAAATGAAAATAATCTCAAACTTAAATGTTATTTTCCCAAATTCTTGTGGTTGTGACATGATGAGAAGTAGGAAATCAAATCATAAAATGATCAATAACAAATAGTTTTTTTTTTTTTATGAATTTTCTCATATACGTACTGAAAAGTTCTCAAGTACTTTATCTGTTTATTTCATGTTAGTTTTTTTTTCATTTATTAAATGTATTTTAATATATTAAATTTTTTTAATATAAAATTGTAATTAAAAATGAGAAAATTTTACATATCTACTCTCATATTACAGCCGAACACATTTTTTATGTACAATCCCATTGCCGTTTTCATCACATGATTTCCCACAAATAAATTTTTAACCCAAAACAATCCCATACCTACAAAACAGTCCCTTAAAGTATTATGATTTCGTCTAAACATAGGTGGATGCTCTTATTTTGTGCCTAGGGCTCCATGCCACATTCTGAGGGGGAAAGAAGTTAAAAATAAATAGGCTTATTTTTCTGCATACCCCTAACTCTCTTTTATTTTCTTATTTCTTCATATACTCTTCAAAATATTCTATTTATCACTCAACTCTTGTAAAATTTTCTTATTTGCCCATATGATTAAATTCACCAATATAAATGTAGTCATTTATGCAAAAATTGATTATTTGTTCTTGATTATTTTAGTACAGACAAGAATGCCCTTTTGCTCCGTTGTATTTTTTCTTCTCTCAAGTATGTCAAATTTGATTCCCTCATCACGCTCTTCTCTCTCCTCTCTGATCTAGAACCACCCTTGCCTTGTCTCTTTGTGCATCTTTTATCCTACTCTAGTACATTTTTCTTGACTCGACTGATTCAAAAAAGTTAAGCTGTAAAACCTTTGCTTAAAGTCCCATAAATCAAAAATAAATGATTTCATACTATCATCTGTTTGATTGATAGAAACGAATCAGTAAAATTTTAAAATAGAAAATAAAAGACAAAACAAAACACATGCTCAAAACCTTTCCAATCTCTGATTATATCAAACTTACAGAGTACATTTCGGACCTACGTACATTACTGATTACTGATTTTCAATTTTATATTGATTTTAATTCAGATTTTTATCTCCTTCAGAAAGAAGACGATGGTTATATATGACTAGCTGAATCTAGCAAAACCTCTGTTATCTGAGTTGCTGGCAATCCAGGAACCAGGAAGTTCCTGTAAAGAAAGAACTACTTATGAAATCCAGAAATAAAATTAAAAAAAAACATTATCTACTCTGAAAAACTTTATTATCTACACAATGTCATAGATATTGATTAGTGTTATATCTTGGGACTTAACTTCAAGTAGTGAGTAAAATGAAGCTAGCTTGTGCAATGATCAGGCAAAAAAAAGCATCGTCCGTCTGATTAACACATTTACTAAGTGTCCATATTATTTTACTCAAGAACAAACCATAAATTTCTAAGCCGATAGCTACAATTATTTTTGTGAATTTAACCAGATGGGCAAATAAGAAACATTTATAAGAGTTGAGTGACAAATAGGATATTTTAAAGAGTGTGAGGAGAAATATAAAAAAAAAAAATGAAAGAGAGTTGAGGGGTATACAAAAAATTAAGCCAAAATAATAAAAAAAGGATTGATCTTAAGGAGCAGTACGGAGTAGGGATGCAATAGCCTAAGGTTTGAATCCCAATCGAATACTACTAACTCAGGAATTTTATATTATTCTCAATTAAAACATAATTCAAACATCAAATTATTATTCTGAAAAGTTAAAATTAGTTGCTAACCTACTAAACCAATGAGAAAATGGTTAGTAACTATTCTTGCTTTTGTAATTCACTGTTATGTAATTACGCTCGAGAACAAATGAAAGAAGAATTTTTTTACAACGGCAAATTCTACAAGAAATTAATCATTTACAAATCAACTCACATTCGCTGTCATTCATATCATTTTATACATGTCTGATCTAAATTAAAAAGTCGAATAACATGTCACAAACTCACTCACAAAGAAATCTTTTTTATTATGTAGTGAAATTTCTCTTAACAGACTTGCAATGACACGTGAGCATTTGGCCTGGAGCCTGCTTGTCAGCAGTCGGCAATATTTCAATATTTCAGAGAGGAGATATGAAGTTTGTGGGGAATATGGAATCTTATTCTTTTACCGCACATCACCACGTTACAAGAGATTAAAAGAGACCGTCTGATTTTCTGAAGATGAGTGAAAAAGAAAAATCAGAGCTCTTAAAAACGGATCAAATTTTACTGTCATAAATGAAGTATGACAGCCGACTGTCATAGAATCTGAACAGTTCACTTTAGAATAAACGGTCGTGATTTAATTTATAAAGAATTAATAGTTTATAAAATTTATTTTGTGGAACCAATAAATCATAGAAACAGACAAATATGGCAGCAAATTTGTTTCCCCTGAAAACCATCCATCAGCGAAATCAGCGTCCGGAAATATGGGGCGTCCCGTGTCCGTGCGAGCACAGTAAACCCCATTTGTCAGTAAATTAATCTATTGGGGACGGAGGGAGAGGTGTCCCGACAGGGGAGTCCACCCGAGCAGAGGAATCTCCCCTCCTGTAGGCTCTAGTACTCTCTAGAAATCTAAAAGTTACAATCTTGTAACTTATAAAACCCTTCTTTCTCGCTCTTCCTCTCCTTGTCTTTTCTTCTTCTCCACGGTTAGTATTAGTACGAGACGACAGAGATCGCGGCCAACCTCAGTCAGATTACTTTGCCAAAAGATAAATAGAGGCGAGATGGCGTGTACGCATGATCACAGCTGCGAGGAACACAACTGCTCCTCCGATTGGTCTCTCTACAAACACATCGACTTATCTAAGGTTTGTTTTTCTTATCTCGCTCATTATTTTTCTCCAATCCGTACAATGCTTCCTCAAACGGGGTCTTTTATGGTTGCTTAGATCGAACGGTTCCCATAATATTGTTGCTCCGGACATCCGGTGGAACTGATCAAAATCAACTACAAATTTGGGTGCGATTGTTTTAATTTAATGTGCTATTTTGCTTGACTGCTTGTAATGACTTTGTCCTTCTATGTAATTTCTGTTTGCTGGATAAGCTATTTTGAAACAGACGATTTCTTAGGGTACACAGGAATACCATCTTTGCACGGAACTTGAAGCTTAATTTGTACTAATTTTTCCCATCTGGTGTAAATTGAGTGTTGTATTAGGCAGCAGTATCCTTGCCCCCCCCCCCCCCCCTCCGATTATTCAAAAATATTTTGTAAGGAAGTAGATGTGTAGATAGGCTAGCCAGTTAACCCTTAATTGAGCAATCCAAAATTTTAAATTAACAATTACCGCCATACAACCTTTTTTGATAAAATAATTGTTCTAGATTTGATGTCTTGTTTCTACATTTCAATTTTGCAGGTAGTGGCCTTGAATGAATCTGTTCCTGGAAGTGTAAAAAGTATCTTCAAAGCATGGGAGCAAAGACTGGAGACTTCTGGGGTATTACACCATTTTCTTTCTACATTGGATTTTTTTTTTGTTATTATTTTCAGGCACAGGTTCTGTCTAAAGACCACATCATTTTGGATGCAGGACACCCATCTTACATTGAATAAATCATTTGTTGGACATCTTATGTTTTTTTATTTTTCTCTTTGTTACAGTTATGAAAAGCTTCATTTCTTATTGTTCATTTTTTTTAAATTTTTTTAATAGAAGAATATAGATGCCGCACTTTATTCCATTTAAAGCTAGGATAACACTCATAAATTAGAGTATTGGGGCTCTTTCCTCTTTTAGCCTAATACAAATTTCATGTCAGAATATATTACATATGTCAATTTTTCTTTACACGGCATGCTTCTCTGAAATAATTTTATTTTAATAGGAGTATTTGGAGAGTAATGACGATGACCCTGAGTTGCTTGTTTTCATCCCGTAAGTTGAATAAGCCTTCTCTGATTCCACATTTGTTTTTTGTTCTCTACTAAGTATTCACGTAGTTAAATTGTACAGATGCCCCATTTATTATTTATTTCCAGCTTCAGCACTAAAATATGATTAGTGGTTGTTTTTTTTCTTCTTAATTTTGTTTTTATATTGTTGAGGATGTAGATTCACATCAGACGTGAAGATTAAAAGCATTTTTGTTGTTGGTGGTGCAGAAGGAACGAGCCCTTCTAAAATGAGAGCGTATGCTTTTATCTTTGCACTAATTTGCTTTATAATGTTCTGTGTGGGCTTATGGCAAGTTTCAGCCAATTAAATTTCACAACTTTTTGGTCCTTGCACTCATTTAAAAGTATAGTACATCAATGACAGAGACCATGTTTTCTTAATTGCAACACAATTAAAACATTTTTTTTTGTTGCTGGATAAGTAAGCAGTTATCTTTGACTTGTCAACAGATTTATTAATCAGGAAGGGATTGACTTTTCTGATGCCCAAGATATGCAACCAATTCAGGTCAGTTCTATACATCTATTTGGACAACCTTTCCTTTACTTTGTTTATTGTGATATATCAAGACATTCTTGGTTTATCAGGAATGGGAATTGGCTGAGAATCTGCAAGGAGTGCTCGAGTATCAAACAAGGTGGTGCTGTGATTTCATCTTTACTTTTTATTTGTTTTACAACCATGGTGATTGGTTCAAATATATATTGGTTTTGTGCCAGATGAGTCAGGTAAGGTTCAGAGTTCTTTATCTATTTAACTGGCTCTGCCTGACCCCATGATACATCTCAAATGCTGGTCTTGACTGGCCTTCTTTATCTTTTCCCTTTTTCCTCCTGACAAATGGTCATAAATTGATGGTATGATTAGGTATGCCAAATTCCAAAGTGTGGCGAACCTTACTTTACATTTTCCTAACAACTTTGGTGGTGATACTACTCGGATTTATTTCATTGGTCTACGTGGTGAAGCAACACAGGTTAATTTGAGATTTTCATTTTTGTTTTTCATGTAAACAAATGATTTTATGTTGGAGTCTCATTCTAAAACTTGAGCCATTGACAGCTAAAAAGAGATGTGGTTGCCACAATTGTTTATGAAGTTATGCCTAATCCATCTGATCACAAGTGAGTACTGTTAACATGATTTCTGTTTATTTTTTTCATAATACATTTCAAGGGTGTGATTTGTATTGCAATAAAACTAAATAAAAAAAATGTTGGAAAAAAAGAACAGTATATACATAGACATCTTTTAATCAGTTCTAAGCACCAAAAATTATTAGTTTTTTTTTTGATAAAAAGATGGAGATCAGGTCTCCAAATTTTATTAAAATATGGGTCACACAAGTTGTGTTAACCCTGGGTGTACATTGTTTTGTTAAAGATGACAGCGGTACCAAAAATTATTAGTTATCCAGAAAATGCCCTCTCTCTCTCCTCTATGAATAAAACAAAAGAGGAATTGTTTCTTTTCTGGGAAACATACACTTATCAGGTGCGAGAAAAATATTTTCTGAGGGTTTTTGAGAGTTGTTTTTGCAATTTGCATTGTGGTAGTTTTCTGGTGACATTACCAGAATTTCTTCTCATATTGATATGAGAGCTCTCTGAGGAATACTCTTTCTTGTTTGTTATTAAAAATGGCATGAGCTTAAATGATGCATTCTTCCATATGCAGGACCAAATCTGACAGCAATGGTGGGTTTTCACATGTAGAGTAAGCTTAACAGGTGAGATATTCTCACTTATGCTTACCTTGTAGTTCTGGTTCAAAATTTGTACATGTCAGGCTGAGCTCCGTGAAGGTTTTCTAATTCCGGGTCTTAAAATATTTGTGTTATATTAACATTTTTTTCATATAAAGATGAAATTAAGTTATTCAACTTCAAAATGTTTATAAATACTACCTATCTGGGTTTCAAACTTGTAGACATCGTTATATTTACATTTAAATGCTCCTATAATATCTTATTCCATTATTTATTTATTTTGATATCAGAGGATCCAAAGAGGAGATGTTGTAGCACTGCCACTGGTGTCTCGTTTCTGGTAATTAAAGTTGCATCTAAATAAAATAATTTCTTACCTTAGCAGAAGTCTGTATGAACGTACTTTTTATCTTTTATGCTGATACTTACTCTTCCTATTATTTTTTTTCTTGCTTTTTTTTTTAATTTTATTTATTTATGGTAAGCAACAGTTTGAGCCCGCTGCTATTTCGTTTCAAGTGTAGAAAAATCACAAGGTCACAACATTACCAATCCAGACGTTGGTTGAATTTTAGTGCCCTAGATTAGATAAGAAACACACTGAACGATGATTATCAATAAAAAAGGGCACGATGGGCAACAGTTAAGTGTTTCCCTAATTTTCGTTTAGGATTGTAATTCGCCTTGGTGAACGTTTTTTGAATTTAAGCATCAATATTAGTCGTCAAATTATGAAAAGTGAAATTTCCATAAATGTTATTTGGTCGCTCCAGCTGTTTAGTTGACAAACTAATCAGAGTTCTAAAAAGCCGGAGTGATTAATTGATTATGTAGAGAGCTCATTCTTCTAATATATTGATGCACTATTTGTGTAATTTGGCGAGAAAAGTGGAACTGTGGTTCATTCCAATGAAAAAACGTTTTTTTTTTTAATTTCAGCTTAATTGGATAGGTTGATGTACGAGATTCGTCTTATATTCTTTCTAACAAAATTCCAGAATGTTTATAGGATGAAGTTTCGTGAGAGGTCACAAAATTATGTCGTTCATACACAGATGATATCAACAAAGAGTCATCGCCTAAAACATAAACAATTCTCACATAAAACTATTTAGTTTAATAAATTGTACTTTAGATAATAAAAAAATAATAAATAATCTAGTAATTCAAGTGATGGTTAATTTAAATAATTTTAAGAGGTTATGAGTTTAAACTTCTACGGACACAAAATGAAGAAATGTGAGAGCTGAACTCATTTTCTTTTTTTTAAAAAAATCAAATCATACAAATTTTAGTATCACAAAAATCTTCAAATTAAATTGAACATATAAAAATTTATAATATTAAAAAAAATTGAGAACTGGAGATATTCCAGTACTGTTCTGTTCTCATCAAATGTTGAAGATGAAATTTCCCTTCTATGTTTTACGCTGGAGATCGATGAATGCATTGAAAAGACTGCTTGGGTTCTAAAAAAGAAAATGATTTTTCCTTCGTCTCCAGTCCAGTCCGTTTTCTCTTTTCTTTATTTACTTATTTCGCTTGCTGTTTTCCATATCGATCAGAAGTCAGAACCAACAGATACCCCTTCGTAACCGAGACCGTATCCTCCACACAGTTTTAAATTTCCCATGTCCACTCCGCTTCTAATAAACAATAATAAATATTTTTATACATCAAAATTTATATTTATATTTGAATAATGGCAAATGTGTTTCTGTGGTAAAAGGATGCAAAATTTTGTCATTTTTTGCGCAAAAGTTCTGTTATTATTCTTACTTGATGTCTCACATTTTTTGCGCAATTTTTTTGTCTCACATATAAAAGTTCCTGCGCTCAAATTTGAAATTCCAGATGAATTAAGAAATTAACATTACATCTCGCCTCTCAGTTTAGATCGAACTTCATGTAAATAAAACATTCAAAATGATAAAAATGGAGTACATTAAATTTAAACCGAGGATATAGTGATATAAAAGCAAAATTAAACCACCGTCATTTTGAGGTGTGCAATCAATCAGTTTGATTCGGACCGAATTAAACATATGCAATCATTTTTTTTATTTGTCAAATTACTAATCAAATTAAACTTATAAAAATATCAATTAAATAAATCTATCAAATTCATCTGATTTAGAAAAATATAGAATCCAACCAAAAAAACAAAAACTGAATAACTTATACTTTTAACTAAATCAAACTTGAAAATTACAACAAATAAATTTATAATTTAACGATTCAACTGAAATCTGATTAAACCAATGTATTTAATTTCCACGTCCCTACTCTCCCTACTCTTATTTGAACCCGGCCCGATTCCCCCGTCACTCGGGCCTGTACGGTTCAGTATTTGTGACTTGCCAAAAACGGTACGCAAAATTCGGCTTTCCGAGTTCCGACTTGGCACCGCCTTAAACCCTTTCGCACTTTCGCGTGTTGCTTTGCTCCTTTCCCGCTGAATCCCTCCAACTCCAAGCGACCTTCACATTTCATTTCTTTTGTTGCTCTCCAAATTTGAAGTCCAACTGGTTTCCTGTGTGGCTGTGTCCATCGGTTCCATCCCCGATGGAAAGAAACGGTACCATGGACGAAGAGCAAACCCTAGCTGTCAATGCATACGAAGAGGACGATGTAGAGATGCTCGATGCGGAAACCCTAGATTGCGGCGCCGTCGTGTCTCCGCCTCGTGACTCCTCCCCCGCCCCTGCAGGTGGTGGTAGCGATAGAACGGTCGATGGGGGTCAAGGGCGAAAGAACAATCGGCGGAGGAAGAGGAATCGAAGAAGAACAGAGCTGCCAATCCTTCCAATATTGCTGATATTAACAGGTTTTTTTTTGATTTCCATGTAGTTTGCTAAAATAGCAAATGGTGTTGTCTCTTATGTAGTGCTGCTAACTGAGGTGATATGCAATTTTGAGTATTTGTTAGATCCTTTTCACTTTCTGAATCAAGTTCTCTCGTGTGAAGCAACGAATTCAGTAGGATTGTATTGCCTGTAGAGCACGGCATTTAGCACTGTTAGACTGTTAAAGTTGCAATTGTGCATTAAACGCTGATGTTCTTCTACAGTTTTTGCTTTTGATGCTGTAATTATGATAAACCATATTATTGTGATTAGCGTTAGTTTCATGAGTTGGATTGGTAAAAATGGGCCTATAAACCTTCAGAACATTTAGAACTGAATAACTGTTGGTTTTAGCTCCATAGTCCATACATTTTGCAAAAAAATTGATGAATTGTAATTATATTTTTTCAGGTTTGTACTTGATACATGCAAGCGCTTAAAAGAGAAGAAGTCATATTTGGTATGGAATGCAGTTGCATGTCTAGGAGTCTCTGCAGTTTGTGATCTTGTCAAAGAGGTAATTTCTCTCAACATGCTTTTTTGCATAATCTACAGTTTACTTAGTTGATTGGATGTGAGGAAACAAACTTTCTAGGCAATTTCTTAGCTTCTAGTTTTTTCATGGAAGATATCTTTAAAAACCATTTGATCCAAGCAAGAATATAAGAGTTTCATTTTAGTTTTGCCTTCTTTTTTTTTTGGTTTTCGTTTGATTTTAAATAAGGGATAACTGAACTTAATAGTGAATTTGGCACTAAGCTTACAGCTGACTAACACTACATTTTTGACAAGATTGACAATGAGTGAAGGAGCCTGATTAGCTTCCATTGTTGGTGAGGTTATTGAAAAAAGCAACCTTTTTGTTTCTGTCTTTTGCATGTGAATCATCTTTTCAATCGAATAAAAGGGCAATGGCAGTCTGGCAGATGCTACTTTTCTGTATTACATTGATCATTTTGTGTCTGAATTGTTGAATGAAATCAGGTGGAAGCAATAGGGAAATGTGGCGGGCAAATGACGGCAGATGGCAAGCGCATGCGCACAGGTGGTGGCATTCTCTGGAATATCCTCAAAACTCGTGAGCCGAAGGCTTACAAAGAGATCATGCTCAAGGGGAAGGAATTTGAGGTATTTATCCTTTTCATTCCCACTCTTTTATGTGCATGTAACTCTTATTATGTCTGGTTCCTGGGTGTTTCCATTTGTTATGAACTTATGATGGATCTCAGTACTTTTTTTATGATTGTTCTTGCCAAAGAACCAAATTGAATGGATTCAACAATAGAGCCTAAGTTCATAACCTTTAACAGTATTTCCCTGTAACAATAAGTTGTGTGGAACTATAAACCAATGAACTATTGCAGGAATATACTCCTTTTTTTCTGTTCCTTGGTTGATGGATGAGATGTGATGATCTTTCACTGTTTTTTTGGTTTCAATGGATTTTTATTAACTGGATGTATGGTTTTTATAATTGCAGAAGAAACTGAGACACCCCAAACCTAAACAAGAAATTGGGAAAGGCAATAATGAAGAAACAAGCTCTCAGACCAGCACAATTGTACCTGAAGAAGAAATTGAACTGCTTGATGCACATGAGCCTTTGGCTAGTGATGTGCAGCCACAAGAGGAGGAAATGCCATCTGAGCCCGCAATAGAGCGTAAATCTGTTCGTGATAGGATGAGGGTACCAGTTACTTACGATGACCTTTTTGAAGAGGGGAGATTCATGATTAAGCTTGAACATCTTTTCAGATTGATATAATATTTTGCCCTTTTGATAGATTGAGCATTTTGAAGTCTTTTTTGGTTCAGACTTCACTCATCCCTTTTAGCACGTTTTCTCCTCCTGTTAGTGCTTGGCTTCTATGAATTAATGTGTACTAATATTTTATTCATGCATTGTTACGATAATATTTTTTAAAAATATAAAAATTTATTTCTTCATGTGGAAAATAAAATAAAAATGAAGATAATTTAATAATTAATGTAAATTTTAATAATCTATATTATTATATAAAGCACTTAAGAATTGGAGGGTCCATTTTTTATCATGATATTTTTTTATTATACTCATTTTATTTCTTAATTAAACGGATAATATTTTTTTTATTGATCGAACGTATGTAATCGCATTCGTTGATCCTCCTTTCTCATTTATATATTATTTTCATTTATGCACATAATTTATAAATTAGAATACTCAATATCTTTTTATTTATGTTATGATATAAAAATTTAATTTAAGGCTTAAAATATGCACTATGATTAGCAATTTTATATATGTTTGGTAAGAAATTAATGGTATAATATATGTTAGAATAATTCACTTTTCTTATCATAAACACCATGAATCATTAATTCATATTGTGCAAAAAATCTCATTCAAGATTAAATCTGATTTTTATTATAGATTTTCTTTATAATTTAATATTAGATCAATGTGATTTTTTTATCTTATAATATTTTCATGTTTAAATAAAAAAGTTTGCTGCAACATGCGGGTATATTGCTAGTGAATATATAATTAATGTAGAGTTAAGAGAAAAATTGATATTCAGAATTTAAAAAAAATTAAATTCATAATTGATGATAATTTAAAAAAATAAAGTGAAACAATTATACTCATAAATTATGTAGTATCTCGTGTAACAATTAAGATTGAGAGAAAATTATAACTTTAACATAAATGATCATATTGATAGTAATATTATTTGACGAATAATTTAATTCGATGATTGATATTAGCTTCAAAAATTTAATAAAAAATCTAAATTATTGTAGAATCAGAACACTTACGTACTTAATAAGGAGTAGAGATACATTAAAAATCGAGCAAGGAATTTTTTTACTTCCTGAGAAAGTTATCATTTTACAAAACTACATGGTTAGAACTTTGGATGTAATTGTTTGTCTTTGAAAATGTCTATGCAATTCTAGGATAGGAGGTAAGGGTGTAAATGAAATGGATAATATTAATTTAATTTGGCTTTGTATTTGAAAATTATCCTAAAATATATCATATGTATTCGAATATTAATATATGTATTCATATCTGTAAGAAATAATGTGAATACGGATATAAATTTGATTTTATACTTTATTATTTGTATCCAAAATAGAGTATATTCTATAAAATTTTATTTATATAAAAAGTATTACTTATTAATATTTTTATTTGTATACAATATTATTATTATTATTCAAAAAAATAATATTTTTATAAGTATTAATAAATGTATGTATTGTAAATATTTACCGTTAATATAAATATTTATGTTTATTATATATGCATAGCTATTGGTAATATATATTACAACAACAACAACAAAGCCTTTAATCCCAAATAAATTGGGGTAGACTATAAATGAAATCCAATCAGAAAGTATAAGATCAAATATCTCAAATATCAGTGATAATAATGAATATGATGAAAGAAAAAGAAAATAAATAAATAATAATAATATATAAATAAAGATGATAATGATAATGATGATGATAATATGCTAATAGTAATAGCAATAATAACAATAATAATAGTACAATAAACTTCTGTTATAAAACCTATTTCTAAATCCTAAAATCCTATTTTAAAACCTAATTCTAAATTTTAAATCTTAAAATCTTATTTCTAAATCTCTATTTCTAAATTCTAAATCCTAAAATCCTAAAAATTTAAGAATATGAAGTGTATAACTCTACTATTAGACTCTAACTCCTAAATCATGGTTCAGGTACATGAATCGTAATCTTCCAAGCACTCCTATCCAAAGCTAATTTTTTGAGTATATTTCATTCCTTCAAATATCTTTTTATTGCTTCCTCCCATGTCAGTCTCGGTCGAAGCAATAAAAAAAGATATAACATAAAAATTAATATATATTATTATTGGTAATATATATTAATTTTTATTTTATATCCATCATAAAATTTGTATTTGTTAAATATCCATTTTGTATCCATATTTAGTTTGAATTTTGACATCCATTTAATATCCATAACCATATCCGTCAAATAAAAAACAAATACAAATATGATTTCGACATTATTTGTTCCAAATCTGTTCCTTTTACGGTCCTAGTAGTAGGGGGAGAATGTCTCGCTGATGGTTGTTTTTTTTGGGAATGAATGTGAAGAAGCTAAACAAATTAAACCTACCTTAAATTATTGATTCAATTTAACATAAAATTCTGATTCAGGAGAATGAATTATATTCTCGGGACCAATGTGAATATGTGATTAATTTGCCTTCAGACAAAATATATATACATACAGTTATACACAATTGTGTGTTTGGATGGTGAAAAATAACGTTGTTTTCAGAATAACAGTGTTATTTTCAAATTAGTAATCATTTAAACACAAAAAATCAAAAATAGCAGCAGAACAGTACTAATCCGCTAACCATAGGAAATATTGGGTTAGCGAATTAGTACTCCATAAGAGTAGTAAAAATAATAAAAAAATATTTTTTCTTTTATATTAATATGAAATAAATATTATTATTAAATAAAATAATAACAAATAATTAATTATTTTAGCTATTCCTTCCTTTATTCTCAAATTATTATTTAAATAATATTTTACTAACTGAGATAATAAAAATTAATATTATTCTCATATTTCTCGAAATATAACTAATTTCACACTATTAATCTTCTGATAAGTCACCGAATTTTAATGTTTATTTATATTTAGTTATTGAACTTTTATTTATCCGTTTTTAGTCACTGAACTTTGATGTTTATCTATATTTGATTATTCCCATTAGTTTTCTCATTCAAAAATAATGAAATTATATTTATTGTCAAAACTAATTGAAATGAAAAATAGATAAATGAAATGAAATTATATTTATTTTTTTATTAGTTTTTTAATTATTTTTGAATAAAAAAACTAATAAGAGTGATTAAATATGAATAAATATTAAAATTTAGTGACTAAAAATGAATAAATGAAAATTCAGTGACTAAAAATGAATAAAATATCGAAGTTGAGTGAGCTGTGATTAACCCATTTTCAACTGCTAACGGGTTGGAATGCTATCGGCCTATGATCTATCAACGCGGTAGCTGGATCTTGTTGAAATTTCACGGGTTCCAGATGGCTGGACTTTGACCCAATAAAGCGTGATAGTGTTATAGCGCCGAGTGCACGAGATACATTGCTTCTTCCCTTCTTTGGTCGTTGCCGGAGAAAGGAGGCGACGGGAAGCGGATTGATTAGTATGGCAACCACCTGGTGGCGTCGCCGCCACCGCGGAAAGGATACTCTCAACGAGGCCGACGACCCTCTCCCCATGGATACCCAAGGCATTACTATCTCTCTCTCTCCCCCTCTCTGCCACTTCGCTTCAATGTTTGAATAGATACTAAATAGTACAAAATGGTAATTCATACATGGTCTTACATGATCCACAGAGCAAGAAGAGATGGTGAGATCCTTCGAGAAGAAGCACGCCCAACAAAGCCTCCTCTGGCGTGTACTATTTTCTCTTCGCCTTTCTTAATTAGCTTCTGGCATCTTAGGTGTGGCGCTCACTGGATCCCATAAAATGGTTAACTGCATATGTTTTAAATGGAGAACGTCACAGAGTATTTGAATTTAATTTGTTCTCTTTCTACACTGATTTAGGCAGATTCAATGCTTCTCTATGTAGTGGATTTACTTGCTTTATAAATTGCAGATAGTATTTGCTGGCCTTCTTCTAGTCTATGCTGGGTTCATGATGTATGCCATTTTCAATCATGCTTGGTTCCCTTGGGAACTGGTATGCACTGAGTTGCAATTCTTATAATAGCAATTCCCTGCATTCTGTTATTTTATTATGGCTAGAAGTAACTCTTTCAGCACTTATTTATTGATAATAAAATATGACAGCTAATGAATTGAGAAGAATTGCCCCAAATTAACTGAATAGCTCATATCTGGTCAGATTAAATATTATCTTTATTTCCTTTTGCATATATTTGTAGTTGGAGTATTGAGGAATTAACATTCTTATATAACAAGAATCACAATTAAACTAAATTATGTTCTTAAGTATGAACTTCTACTATGAAAATCAAAGTAGATTGTAGACAAATGCTAAATCGCTTCATAAGACATAATATCTTTCTTGAAATTAGAATCTTGTGTATCATTTTCTCTTGCAGAACTTTCATGCATACTTCATGGAGGATATGCACCCTGGGATGCCCATTTTGTTTGGTATTTTGTACATGCATGTAATTTCTTATCTGACTCACTGCATTGTTTCTGTTAGTCAAACTCATGTTCATAATCAAAATGTCTATAACAGATTTAGTGGCTGTGGCGGCATGTTTATTGGCAGTAAAAGGCCTTTTACAAAAGTCAGGCTCTTCTAAAAAGTTATTTTGGTACTCTACCTATGTCAGTCTCTTGGTTGCCGCCTTTTGGATACTCTACATGCTAAGGTAAATTATTTAGTCGCCATGTATGAATTTTAAATTTTCTCAACTAAAATCTTAATTTTCTTCATTTCTCAATCCTTTTCGCCTTATGTTTCTTTACAGTTTGCCAAGGTTCAGATGGGATGTGGTATGGCTTCCCTTCGCTCCTTTGGGGTATTGTCATCTTATCATTTTATTTTATTTTATTCAACTTTTGCTGGGTTGATGTTAGTATTGTTACTATTATTATTTTCAAGATGTATATTTTTGTGCAGTGGTGCTGCTTTATGCTTTTACCTGGATCATATGCTGTCAGAATCACTAGAAGACATAAACAAGCTTAGAACCTACATGTACAATTATAAAGCTCTTTAAACTTGTTGTTTGGACATATATCTTTTTTCGAAGCAAGTGTTCTCTCTTTCTTTGATTTCCTTGGTGCTGCTGCTAGTTTGCTACCTATATTTTTTCTGTACATTTTGGGCAAAAGGCTAGGGCGATGTAATTTTGGCTTGTTTTCATTTTGTATTCTTTAGTGATAGTTGATGTTGTGCATAAACCCCGATTTTGATATTTACCTTTCTTAAGGAAAGGGTATATGGATTGCATATTGTTCCTTTCTAAATGTTATTGCCAATTGAGTGTCCCGTGTACAAAACATGATTTTAGTTTAGGATTCATTTCGATAATTGTTTGGTGAAGTATACATCATTTGTGTTGCATTGATGATTTACTTTTCAAAAAAATCAAATAACAAAAGTAAAATGTTGATTATGTTATATGTGACGAGCAGTGTATATGTACAATAAATTAATAGCAGTAAGTTTGTTTAGCACAAGAACATATGAAGACTCAGACGGTGGATGACTGGATGAAATTAATCATATGTAATTGTGTATTGATGATATTTTCAACGCTTCATGATTTCAAACTCTATCAATTTTATTCTGTAGTTATCTGAGCTAATTTTTTTCTCTTTATTTTTGGTCCCGTGTATCTTTACTATGGAATTCTCATTATCCGAGCACACTTTGCAAACAAGTATATTCATGTAAATATCATTTCTGTCACTTCAGTTGGCATGTATTCGCCTTTTAAGGGTTATTTTTATATATAAAAATAAAATTATAAAAGAAGAAACTATTTAACAAAAATTTTAAAAAAGAACCGCAGATTGTGTTCGAGGCCCGAAAAGGTTGGGCTGCAACCTAGTTCGTAGTTTTGTAGTCGGCATTAATTTATGACGCTCGTAATTTTTTGATCGTTTGTTTGAATTTTATGTTCTTGTATTTTTAAAAGTTGACAAAGTTTTATATAGTATATTAAAATTTTATGAAATTTAGAGCTCCCAATCGAGAGAACATTACTTCAAAACACAGAAAGATTTTTTATTTCATAATTTTAATATACTGCTACTTATAAATGCAATATTTTTTTTTATATTTATGAAAAAACTTATTGAAATATTTATAACATTAGTGAGGGACATTACATTATTTAAACAAACACAATGTATGAAAATAATAACGCAATGTCAATAGGTTCAGAAATATATAATTACGGGCCACAAAAGATTATTAGACTTATACAACATTGTGTTTAGTATTTATCTTACTCATTTGCTCATTGATTTTGTCAAATATATTTTAATCTAATATAAGTTTTATTCAGGACTTCTTCAATCAATTAGAGCATCCTTATTAATTGAATAGTCAAAATACACGTATTTGTATATAACAACAGATTTTTATACAAATTCGTTGTAACAAGTAAACTAACATGTGCCAATTGGCCGAATTATATATTTACACCAGCCAATTCGTTTGGTAAAGTGCGCACATCGAATGAGAATCATAGAAAAATATTTTTGAAAAAAGGGGACAAAAATGAATAAAAGTTTGCTCAGCTTCAGATAAGTTAACTACAAGGTAAAACCAAAAATAAAAGATTGTTTTATTTCTGTACATCAAATGAACAAACCAATTACTAATCAAGCAAATAAGAAAACTCAACCAAAGAAACACAAATTTTCACTTCATTTTTGCATCTCCACTTGTCGATTCTGCTGCACTTTCTCTCTTGCCACTGTGCCGGCTCGATGGTGTTCTCGGCTCGGGGACTTGAAGCTAAGGTGGAGTGCATACTCGACCACCACATTCGCCCACCTCCGGATATCTCGTTTGAGTTTATAGAATCCATATCCTTTAGCGGCCCCTTACCCAATTTGATATCTAATCCTGTAAAGCGTCTGTCGAATCGGGCCAGCTTCGCCGGTACTAAATCGACCGACGAAATCCCAGCCCCTTCTTCACCTGCCTCGGCAGCTTCTCTTTCTTTGTCACCAACTGACATGATTATAGAACAAGGATATACAATCTATTAATTTATTCCCCCTCCCAAATCATAATAGAACAAGCAGAGAAGTTATATAAGATAGAACAAGATTGGCAAAGATTTCGTGAATTTGACTAATTGCGATTCGCGTAAACCAGTTGTTGGAATAATTATTGACTTCACATAATGAGGTCAACTGTTGTTGGATGGTCTATGAAGACCGTGTCCTGGAGAAAAATTTGATGATTATGAGCATTGAGATCCCCATCTGTTATCATAAATGACTATGGTAGTATTTTGCCATAATCAATCCGGCATATCAAATTATTTTAAACGATTCAGATTTTAAAAATTAGAGGGTGCTTTTTAATGTGAATCTCACTCGTATAGATAGACTTAAACTATGATATAATTGTGCCATAGAAAAAATATGACAGCGGATGTGATTCCATGAGCATTGATGTACCGAACTAATGATGAAAGAGGAAATCCTGTCCACACGACAGTATAAGAAGTTTCTTAATTAGAAACGTAATTCTCTAAGCAACTGTGTGGTTGATAGGTTGTCAATGATACTTTTTTGACCGTTTACAATCCGTATCGCATCCGATAAGACGAGTATAGATAATGTTTTTTTTCGTTAGGTCATCAGATATGGATATGGATAAGAAAAAAAATTCGTTAACTTATTGGATATGAATATGAGTAAGAGGTTTTCGATACCCATTATTCATTGGGTAAATTATATAAATATATATAAATACAATTATTTTATATAATTAATAAAAAATATATAGTTAAATTATATATATATATATATATATATATATTATGAGAGAGAGAGAGTCCAACGATGGTGCTTTACAAAGCATAGAGACGTCATATGCTTTGCGCTCTATTTTTAATTTTAAGTCAGAAATAATCGATCTGAACCATTCAATCTAATCTTCATATCAAAATCTATTAGTAAACCAAATTTTATTTTTTTAGAATTTTTTTGCTAATTTTTCTGATGAGGAGAAAATGACTTGATCTGAGAATTCTGATTCATCCAAAAATGATGATTTTTCTCCTATAAAAAAATAGCAAATGAATTCCAAAAAATATAAAATTTGGTTTACTAATAGATTTTGATATGGAGATTAGATTGAACAGTTTAGATTGATCATTTCTGACTTAAAATTAATAATAGAGCACAAAGCATACAATACTCTTGTATTTTGCAAAGCACTATAGCCTAATTCTCTCTATCTCTCTCTCTCTATATATATATATTAATTAGTATATATTTTTTATGACAATTGACATGAAAAAATTATATGATTTTTATTATATCTAAAATATTAATTATTATTATTGCATTTTATTAATATATTTATTTGATGCTATTTATTTATCTAAATTATATAATTTTTTCATTGAATTATTTTTATTTTATCCGTTATCTACCGTTATCCGTTCGTTACCCGAAATTTTTAATGGGTAGGGTAGAGTATGAATAAAAACATTTTTAATGAGTATAAAAATAATATGGGTAAATTTTTTTTTAATGAATACAAGTATGAAAATACTTCCATCCATACTTACCATATCCATTAACAGCCCTAGTGGTTGGTTCGTTTGAGGTCTTATGTTTCTCTGACAAGTGGGCCCAAAGTGTGTTTTGTTTCTGGAGGGATTGATTAGCTGGAGACGGGAAGCTGATGCTGAGAGCCTGAGAAGAGCATGAAGCTTTCTTGCCAAGTAATGGCTGCGGAATTCTTATAATTGACATCTATTACCCGTGCTAGAAAAAAAGTATTTTTTCACGTTATTTTGTTGATTTTAATTTTCTTTTCTTTTTGTCCGTGCAACAACTACCGTCAAACATCTCGACGACACAATTCGTACAGCCGTTCATGTACCAGGAGAAGCATTGAAATTAAAATCCTTTTAAATAAAAACGAAACTATTTTTTTTTTCATGTTTGTCCACAATTTGACGAAAAATGATAAAATATTCTTATTTTTGAACTAAAACAATATTATTCTTAAAATCTTGAATTCCAAAAGAGCGCACTCTATTCTGATTTCCATGAAGGCACAAATGTGACAGAAAATTTTCCCGACGACTTGAGAAGTGTGCCTGAAAAATGATGCTAAAATGCTATGGGAAAAAAAGAAGCAAGTTTTTTTTCTTTTGGGGAAACACATCATACAGCACTATCTTCAAAATTTTCTACTTATGATGCAATTAAATCATACACTTCGGAAGTTCGGAACATTTTCTCAAGACAATAAAACAGTAAGCAACCAAAATTGTTGTTAAATAATTCGAGAATACAAGTTACATGATAGGTTACAAGTGTTCTCAATACCCTTCAATAAATAAATCAATTTGTACTCATGATTTTCTCTTCTTGGATGAAGATTTGTCACCATGTTTTCCTTTTCGTTTGGAACCATCACTACTATCCTTGTGCTGCCTTTTCTTGTGCTTGCCGTCTGCCGGGGTCTTCTTAGATTTTATGCTAACAAGGCCACTCGCTGACACTTTGCCACCTTTCTTCAAAGTCTTTCCTAATTCATCATCTATGTCGTTTATTGCATACTGTTGTAGCAGCTCTGGGTCCAACATGCCTTCATTTTTCGCTCTCATTTGTTCCTGAAAATTTCCAGCAAAATTTGGAACAACGACAAAAACAAGGAAAAACTTCCTCATCACTAACATCACTAACAGTTGTCAAATTTTGGTTTGACTACAATACTTGTATACTGTTATTTCAGGAATGAACATGTGATATTTTGGCCTAACAGAGAAAATATGAAATGCCCCCCTAAAAACACACACACGTTCACACTATTCATATTAAAATCCTCAAGCTACCTTCTAGCATAAAAGAAAATTCCTTTTCCTTTTGGCCCCTAATGAGTAGCAGAATATTAATTCCTTCTTTCAATGGAGAGGATAGCAGCAGGTTATTTTTTGTTAAGAGTATAAACAAAAATAATCAATGTAATCATTTGCGAAGCTGTAAAGTGGGAAACAGAAAGCAGCGAAGGGGTTAAGTACTAACCATAACTTCCTTGGCTGCTTCATTCAGATCTTCATCCAATGATTTCGTGAGAGGTGCAAAATCAATCTAAGATAGCCAAATTAACAGAACTTAATTTTCAAGAACTATAAACTAAAACATGTTAAGAAACAGCATTTGCAAATAAGCATGGATTACATCCTGAAGAATAGTAGAGGTAAATAACTTGAAAGACACAAACTACATACTTCTTTAAGACGAGGTAGAGAAGCTTCCATTTCTTTGGAGGCAACACTCTGAAGGTGGCGATATAATTTCCTCATAACCTTAATAAATGCCGAAAGTATCTGCTCCCTTTCCAAACCAAGCTCATCCTGAAAGGAAGAAAAAGAAAATGAAGTCCCCACTTTTTTTTATTGCTTCAAAATTGCAGAATGCAACTTCTTTGTTACATGGTATCTTGACAGCTTAAAACCATTTATTTTCCATAGTACCGAGTTTCCATAGTTTAGACTTTAGACTTTAACAAACCTTTATAGAAGTCAAATCCTTGTTTTGTAGACCCATGCATAGTAGTATAGCAGCTTGCACACCATTTAGTGTAACTGGCATTTTCTCCTTGAAATATTCATGTGCTAGTATAGGCACCAAATCCAGAATCTGCTCAGAAAAATATACAAAAATAGCACCACAGTTGAAGAACAAACATTGGTTTGTGCCCCATAAAAATCCAACTGCGGCAAAATATAAATTCAAATTGAGAACTAACCATATGAAAATCAACCAAATTGTTTGTGTAAGCCTCAAGCCGTTTTGTGTCATAAGGGGTTAATAGGTCGCCTCTTTCCTTCGAGCAACCAGTTGTATCCGAGGACAGACCCGTTTCATGGTCTGTGAAATTTATCTTGGATGCCAAGACACTGGAAGTAATTTTAAGAAATCAATAAGCAACTGCAGTGGATTTGCATCGAATATAAACACGCACAACATACGAATGAAAGGTATTTTCCATACTCAACACAAACCTCATTGCAAGTGAAAAACCAAGATTGTGGAAACAAGAACCAAGAAGTCGTCTAAACCTTTGCCTGAAATCTAAATTCATATAACACAATTTTAAAGATAGTTAAAGGGACCAAATAATTCTAACAAGAAATAAAACAGAATTACCTTGGTAAAAGGGTTCAAGAAAGTCACATTGAATGGATCCAGCAACCTCAATATCATTATTATTTATCGCCTTCAACACCATACATGTGTGCTCACCAGTGACAGGACTCTGCATTTACCAGAAACATAGCAGAACTAAAAATCGAAACAATAACAGTTGGTACAGTAATCTAAGCAAGCGTTGCAGTACATGTTAAAAAGCTTGAATTGGCAACACAAAAGTGACAGGACTGCATTTACCAGAAACATAGCAGAACTAAAAATCGAAAAATAACAGTTGATACGGTAATCTAAGCAAGCGTTGCAGTACATGTTAAAAAGCTTGAATTGGCAACACAATCCATAAAACTCTAATCTGGGAACTCAATCTTTGTTGGATTTTATTTTCCATATTTATTTATAGCCTCATTATTGAAATATACGAGGACAAAAAATGTAAAATCAGCTCATAATTGAGATCAATAGTCAGTACTAAAATCAAATATCTACTACAGTGGATTTGCAAGGAACATTTACTGGGATATGGCCGACGTAGAAAGGATAAAAATGGTGTTTCTTCCAAAATTTGAATAGATCAAGAGTTAGGCCGAAAGAGACACCCAAATAGTGAAGTTTTTCAGGCTGTCTTTCACGGAGATGTAAAAGAAGGGGAGGAAGATTTGCTCTTGGCTTTATGCTTTCTTCTAATAATGACGCCTACATCAGAAATATTAATCCTTTAGGCATCACTATCTTTTTCAGTAAACATGAAATGAGTCTTTTTAGAACTTCTATAATAAGAGACCTTTTCAGCAGCTTCAGTAACTTTTATAGGACTCTCCTCGGGCGCTTTATCATCATCCTCTGCAAAATGCGTAATCTGTCCTTGATAGTACCTTCGCATTACCAATATTATAGAAGTTACATGAAAGAAAGAAATAATAGACTTCTGCATAGCTGCACCTAATGAAATTGAGATTTCTTATACCACTGAGGGTGTTACCTTGTTAGTATATCAACAGCAGCTGAGCCATACCCAAGCTGAAATAATTATAAAATCTATGTTTCAAAGTTTGAAGACACCCAAGCAAAAGCTTCATAATACTAGCATAACGATACTAAAAAGGAAGTACCCTTAAGGCACTGGGATGAACAGCTATGCGCACAATTCTAGCGCCAGAAAGAGTTGGGAAAACTTCATCTTGAAACTGCTCGCAAAATTTCCAAGGTATTTGATCACCAGCTGGCGAGCGTCCTTCACTCAGACTTTTCATTGCAGATTTTCGAGATATTTGTCCTTCCAGACAAACCTATTAACTCAATATAAGCAAATATATTTTTATGCTCTAACCTTATTAGGCACAAATTGAAAAGATGTTAAGAATAAGGTAAGGCGAGAACCTGAATGACACACAAAATGTCTGGAAGTTGATTTTTAGTCTCATCCACAGGACCTACAGAAAGTACATAATACCAAACATTGAACTCTCAGGTAAGCAATTTGGTTCCATGCTCAAATAAATTCAACTAAAACATGGTTCATTGAAAAGTGGAACAATACCAAGCAAGACAAATAAATGGTGAGCAGGAGCATCGGCCATCAGTTGCAAATCATTTGGAGAATTTTTGTAGTGTGAGGCTACATAAAGGGCCATCATTCTCTGCAGTTATAAAAAACAATTAATCTCAGTCTATTAAACAACTACATGACTAACTGATATAAAGAAATTATATATATCCCACTATTTCATTCTTCATTCTTTTCCTTATCTTTCCAAGTACTCGAGCTCTTACAATTTGGTTCACTTCAGCTCGTACACTCCAGAACACACTGCATCCTTCCATGAGCAATACCTTTGCTTGTGCAAATAAGTAAAAGCTAGAATAAGATTAAGAGTTACCTGCAGAAAAATTTCACTCTCCTTGTGGTATGAGAAGAGAGTGTCTCGATTAATGTAATAAAGATCACATTCCTTCGGATGAGGTAATCTAGAAAGAACATAAAGTTAGCAGGATAAATTAAGTACATGCAGATGCTGATCAGCATTCAAAAAGGAAAAAAAGAAAGACTAACCGAGTAATATTTGGAATGGAGTTAGCAACATCCAAACAAAGCAGACCATTCAGCCATGACTCAATTGGGTCACCGGTCGCATATCTGATTGATTCATTCAGCTCAATCTTTTTGAAAGCTCGACCTACAAACCAAAGGTGTACAAAAAACAAATGATAAACAACCGAACTAGCCTTCTGGTATGCAAAGGCTTAAACATTGCCATGAATAACACAAATAAGAAGAATGCAGTATGGTACTCAAAATGCTATAACCAAACTAGGCATCTAGTATGCAATATGTAAAAAGTTCACTATAACTCACATTGAGTACTGTGTAAGTATCTGAGGCTATATGAATGAAAAACTATCTCAGTTAAATCAGGGACCGGTGAATCATTAGTAAATTCTTTGTTACTTTCAAACATTTGAATATCTGCCTAATATTAAGTAAAGAAGTTACTTACAGCAATTCCTGCAAATTAAAGAAACTTTTTTGTGCATGAGGATAAAATTATAATGTCTAAGAATTAAGCTTACTCTTAAGTATGCACATGGAATGCAGGAACTAAATAATTAATTCATCCTTGATAAGGCATTCAGGTATAAGAATTGACAGATAGCTAGATAAGGTTAGCTTGTCTAGCAGACAGTCAGAGGTACATAAGGTGCTGAGAAGTTTTCTTTGGAATACAAAAAAAAAATGCTACATATGATGTAAGAAATAAATGAAATTACCAGAGTGGGACCCATTGCCACCTTGAACTGATGCTTTACTTTGAGACTCCAATTGCTCAATAAGCTTCAGAGACAAGGATCTGCCTGTTCCTTCATACCTTCATGCAGAAATTTTATAAGAAGTTGCAAGTTCAAATCTATTCAAGTGGACAGAGATAATATCAAATGGAAACATGAATCATACCCATTAACAGTTGAGGAAAGGAAAACAAGGTAAGGCCCAAGCATGGATCTTACAATAGGCAGGGGAATGGCTGCAGCTTCATCTATCACTAGTAGCTCTACTTGAGATAGTTTTGCATGTTCCCGTGGCTTAATATACTGCAAATGAAAAACACAATTAGCAAAAGAACTTATATGAGGAAGTCATACACAGAAAAACTTGATTACTTTAGAAACAGGACCAAGAACTAAAACAAAAGCAATAGAGTGGACTGGTGGTTTGAATCTGTTGAGTACCTGGATTGTCTGCCGATGCTGCTTGTAGACATTTATCTGGATAGTAGCTTTCCTCATTTCTGGATCATTACTCTTAACCACATCATAATGCAAATGCTCCTAAAGCAAGTTTTCACATAAACAAACTACACAATCATGATTCTCACAGACTGAAAATGAAGGGCAGGATACATAGAACAGAGAACCTAATACACTATGACAATGCTGAAAAGTGCAGTTAGTACATATTAACACCACTTAAGCAGGCTCAAATACACTACTATTGCAATACTGAGGATAAATGTTTTAACAATTAATTTAAGGTCATTATGTTTAGCCATGGTGTGTGGTTATCAAACACTTTTATGTAAATTTTACTTAAAGATCATCAAAGATGGAGACAATACACTAAATTTGACTCTTTTATTATTAAACAAAGGGTGAGATTAGACCTTATACTCAAGTGCATTGATTCCCTTGCAGATGAACTCAAATAAAGTCTTCAGATTCTCTGGGCTTGGAGCTGTTACAAAAATATTTGAGTACCTGAAACGAGACTCGAACATGTAAATGGCTATACTTTCAAATAGCAAAACAACAACACATCCAAGCTATCAGAAAAGCCTTTAAAGAAATTACAATGCTACTCATTAGTTGCTTCATCATAAACAACCTGGCCATTTGGTGCTCTACGTCTGATCAGTGAAAACTCTGTATCCCCCCCCCAACCCAAAGCTAAGAATTGTAGAAGTACTACATTGTATATCATTAGTTAAACTCGAGGAAGTAACGCACCCAGCAGCAACTGCACCAGCCACAGAAAGGCCGAGAGATGCTGATTTACCCCGACCACGATTGGCCAGCAGAGCAACAGTGCTTCGAAGCGTCTTGTCAAATATAGCATCAAGAAAACTAATAACTGCTGTTGCCTACCATAATTCACAAGCAAAGTATCAACCTCAGTACAATTGTAGAGATTAAAAAGAACACAATTGGTATATCCAAACAAGCGCAGAACATGTGAGAACCTGATCCATGGTGCAGCACTTGCCAACTAGTTGCCCCATTGGGGTGGTGTCACGTAGCTGTTCCTTTAGATCCTTCAGCTCCCTTTCCCTTTCTGACAACCACTCTGAGTCCTTCATTTAACATTGTTTAGGCAAAATTCAAGACAAGGAAACTTTATCAGATGTGAAGTAAAATAAAATCACAATCAATAATGTCTGACATTTTATTTTATTTTACCTCAGATGCAGATACAGGTTTGATTGAGTGATTGTGAGCAGAGATAGGAAGAATTTCTTTTACCTCAGATGCAGATACAGGTTTGATTGAACGAATGTGAGAAGAGATTGGAAGAATGTTGAGCTCATCATCCATTACAACACATGCTTTGCATGATGCAATTGATAGGAGGAACCTCTCATTGAACCTTGCTGCAGCCTCAGTATGTGATTCTGTTCTGAACCTCTCATGTACATCCTGCATCATTATTTCCCAAATTAGATGAGTTTACAGCGGTTGAGATTCAAATTTAAGCTCGTTCTCTTCATGTTTGAATCTGCTGGTATGTTCTACAATAGAAATTTAACCTCTATTATTTTCATATGCCCCTACAATTTGTCTTTTCTGTCTGTACAAGTAGGAGAAATGGGGTGGAGAGAGATCAAACATACCATGACCATTGTATACAGACTCGTAAGAGAGGACAGAGAACGGAGCAACAACAAAATCAAACCACCACCTTCAACCGTCTCTATGGTTCTTGCTAGTATATTAGGCGTCAAGGCCTCAAAATCCTAAGAAGTCAACCACACAGTAAACACTCAACAAAACAACAATTTAAAACAAAAAAGAACATGATCTAAACAAGAAAAACAAACTCGGCAATTCTCCAATGGCAAAGTGGCGCATGAGATTGCAGTCTATGATGAAATTTCTATAAGATAAAGAAAAAACAGATAAAAGGACCTGAAGGATGCACATGGAGAATGTATTCCCCAGAATTCTATCAGAATCTTTGTACAAGCAATAAGTAATATCTTCCGTGGCAAGGAAGAGTGTGTAGTGGTCCGCCAACTCCTGGTCCAGCAACCCTCTAGCCATCAGTTTCTTTACTTGCTTCTTTTGCTTCTGTTTGTGACTGTCAAATGCACAACAATATGATTAGGCTTGACATGACTTCAACTTGCACTTCATTGAGAGAAGACATGCATGAGTATTCAATTAATGCACCAATATACCTGCTAATCTCAAGCTTGTCTCTGTAGCACCATAATATAGTGCGGCGTGATTTAAGCGCCGCATGTTTCAACATCATGTTAAGGTTTGCGATCTGCGTATTGATAAAAAGTTCTAATTTCTAAGAATTTTTTGTACTGAAAAGAAAAAGGAAAATAAATTAATTTAAACCCTCTTGGCGTATCAAAAAAACCTAAGGTAACACAACGCATATGGAAGGTGGTTCAACTTCTTCACAAAAAGGAAGGAAGAAAACTCCATCAGCGCCTCTTGTGTGAAAAAAAAAAAAATCCAAAACAGATCAATTCAATCAAAACATTAACTTCATTGCATTTGAAAAGCTTGCAGAATTGTCAATCACCAGAATAGAAAAACAAAAATCCCTAAATGCAACCAGTGAGGTAGTCACATGGAACAGGTCCATAAACAATTCAGTACTGGTAACTTAAAATAACATGATAACGGGCTATGGTAGGTATCGGGTACTAACCCGGACCGTTAAAGGGAATGTTTCAAGCATGTAGAGAAAATGTTAACGGGACGAGGCAGGAAACCTGGTCGCGGGACTTGTCGCCAACGATGAAAAACATGGAACGGCGCCCAAGCTTGACTCCATTTTCGATCAGGGTTCGAATTCTTTCGTCGACCTTCTTCCTCATGCTTGCACAGCCTCAATCAAAAAGCCGAGCAGAGAAGGCGAGAGGGTGTGTGCTAGGGTTTTTCTACATGATGCTCCGTTGATTTGAGAGGTTTTGAGGGGCGTGCATTGCGGGTGATGCAGGGTTTGAATTTTGCACTAGCAACCCTGGGTATAATATTTTTCTATTTTGTGATTGTGAGGCGTCTACTCTTTTCCCATAATTAATTGGGTTAGGATCTCAATAATTATTTGTTTTGATAATTTGACCATCAATTTTATATAAATTCATAAAAAATTTAGAAATAAAAAATATAAATATCTTTTTAAAATTATAGATCGATTATGTTTCAAGTTTCATTTGAATATTTGATATTCATCAAAAATTAGTTTGAAAAAATTATTAAAAAATATTTATAAAAAGTAACTTGCGCATAAAGGTTTTAAAATGCATATTTCAATATGCGTGCGGTTGACCACTGCATAGCGCATATGTGACATGTGGGTGCATATACGGTTCAGTATGCGAATTACATATGCGGATATGTATTCTAAAAAAATCTTATAATATTTGAATCAATCATTTATTTTTGAAGAATTTAATGTAAAATAAGAAAATATAATAAGATATTAATATAATTTTGAATATTTTGCATGAAAAATATCATATAATTAATTTTATAGACTTAATACGATAAATATTTTAAAAAATAACGCGCATTATGGAAATATATGAATGTATATTTTTATATATACGACATCACACTGCATAAACATAAACGGATGATGTACGATTCCGCATTTTAAAACAATGCGCATATCCATTACGATGTATAATCTGCTTTTGTGAATTTCTTTATCCATAGAACTCCTTCAATGTTCACCTTTGTTTGAAAAAATAATATTATATGTCTCAAATCTAGGTGTGTGTGTCCTACTGGAATGCATGCAGCGACAAAAACTCTATAGATTGGTGATGGTGTCAAGTGTCAACGTAAAAAAATAGTTCTCCAAAAAAAATATATATCAGAACTCAATATATTTTTCATCAAACGAGTTAGATCAATTGTATATATTCTAAAAATACTATTACAACTACTGGAATTATACATTCGGCAGATATATGATAAAAAAGAACAGAGTAACCTTGCTAGCAGGGAGTACAAAATATATGATTCTGTTATTTGTACCCTGCTACATAGGTTTTCACTTTTCAAAATACGTCTTCAATTGAACTTCAGAGGTGCTAATGTTCTACCCGCCTATAAAAAGCTTAACGCATAAAATCCTCACCAATCCACCAATGTTTTATAAGATTTTTTACCTTGAAGGGAAAGAGATTTGGATATACATCTAAGTACTGTTTCATATTTAGTCCAACTCATGTAGGGATTACAAAACTTAATTCAATTTGATGGGTCAATTCAAATCTGATCCGAAATGATCTGTTTCATATTAAGATTTTTTTTTACCCGTCATAATCAAATTGTTATAAATCAATCCAACCCGATCCATTGACACCCCACTACATGTCCACGTTGAAAAGTATTTGACCCGATTTCTCTCAACTGTGCGGAGAGAAAAGAGAGCGCTCAAGTAAAATCCTGACCGGGTGAGATATATAATTAGATAAATTACGATATTTTTTTTTATTTTAGGTCATCTTTCCTCTTTTTCCTCTTTATATTAGAGGTCAGACCTGATACTTAATTATTTTAAGATGCTAATATTTTTTGAATCTGTGACTTTAATAATAAAAACGATGTCACTACCATCACATTCAAATTAGATATCTGTTTGTTTTGGTTAAACTAAATTTGCGCCTAAACGGACCTATTAGTTAATTTAGAGCTCTCGCCTAAACAAAGTAGAACCGCGAGGCACTTCCCCTGACAAGTGGCAACGAGGAAATATAACATAAACGCAAACATAGAAACCAACAACAATGGGCATAAATAAGTAATAACACGCACAGAATTTCCTAAACTTTTATAAGATGAACGCTATGTTTTGAACATTTGAGCGGTAGCCGATATCCCAACTCAGTTGAAAGAAACATGAACTTTACAAATGGAAATTCCAATGGACCACAAAGCAGCCACATTGAGGTAACACACTATTCTCGGACTTCCGGTACGTTTTTCTAAGGGTTCTCTAGCCTAGAAGAAAATTTCAGAGCCTCATTAATCCTACTAAAAACAAGTCTCAGAGGAATGCATGCCACCCAGGGCCCACCGACCTTCTCCACCAATAGCTTTCTCTCGCCTCTCCTCTCTCTATGATCAATTGTAATCGACGAAAGCCTCCTCATCTTCCTTGGAGAAAACCCAGTTTTTTTATTTGCACTGTTACCATTACTATTGTCACCAGCAACCACCTTTTTCCAGGACTTGGAAAACTTATGATTACCCCCCTTTCTTTGACCTGAAATTACCTTTTCACCCCTCTTCAACAGCTGACTGATGCTACTTGTGCTTGGCCGGTGGTGTTCTCTTCTACTAACCAGGGGAAGGGTGGAACCATCTTTCAACACTTTAACTGAGATGGGGTGGCCCACGATAGCTTTCCCATTCAACTTACTCATAAGAGAGACAAGTGGTACACGTGGGCCCTTGTAACTTGCTTCAACTTGCATCTCCACTTCATAGAGAGTTGGCTCCATGGGAATGCTCTCAAGTGGTTTTACCATCTCATATTGCGGTACATCAGATAAAGGAGAATCCACGAGAGAGGTCGTATCATTGTTGCACCCTGAATTGATCGCTTCCATTTCAGGGATTGTCTCATCTGAATCTGAAGAAAGATCAGGTTTTGTGTCCACGGGTTTGTTAGACTCTGATTCAGTTGATTTGGGAGACGGGATATTGACAGCATCACTATCTTCATGAGGCTGCTTTGTGGAGCCCACAGTGCCAGTTGGAGAGAGGTTGTTGTGCTGAGAATTTGATGTCTCCTGGTTCAGATTAGTGCTTTTCTGTCCTCCCATGGATGTTCTAGCCTTATCAGATTTATATGAGCTGAACGGTGCAAGATCTGAAGGAGTCAGTAAGGACAGAATTAGATATAACAGATAAATGAGCAAAAAAATAACATACTAAACAAAAGCTATGAACTTTAGTACGTTCTGTCTGGTACTGGTAGATTATAAGTATTATTGCAGTGTCAGTCATGGCCAATGGTACTCTCTCAGAAGTTAAAAGTCATATCGCAACCCCCTCTCCCCAAAAGGAAAAAAAAAAAGGGGGGGGGGGGGAGGGATTACAAGAACACCGCAGAAATGTGTCATTCATAGATTTTCAAACCAAACTCCAAATCCAAAAAAGACCAATTTATTGAGAACCAAAAGACCAACATAATAAAACAAAACAAACACAGTGAAAACTTGGAATATAGAATTACCTCCATTGTACAAGTCTCCCATAATAAGAGGCACATTAATGAACCCGTCAGAGGAGGCATTTTCCAAAACAGCACCTAAGGCACCAACTGATTCGACGTCCCTACCATTGCATGTACTGTGAGATGAAGTCTCAGAGCTGTCAGGCCCTTTGCTATTCATCCCCAAATCCATGGAAGAATCTTTGTTTGATGCCTTTGGGCCCACCCAATCACAATACGATGGGATGATAACTCTCGAACCATCACAAATCTTAGATAAAGGGACACTCTTTTGCTTTTTCCTCATATTTTCATATGCCTGTGCCATGTTAGACCTCTTCTTTTTGGCAGTCAAGCTCGTATTACTTGTAGACATACCAAAACCACCTACACCACCAAACTGATAACTCAAGTCATTTACCAAACTAGTGTTTACAAGAGCAAGTTCTCGGGATTCACTCTTCTTGTTTGATGGTTTATCCTTCTCTGAACCAATTTCTGTCAAGTCCCTCATCCTCAGCATCCCTTCAGTTTTCACATCCTCCTCCGAATCAATAGGGTTTTTGACTTTCTTCTTCTTTGGAGCAAGACACGGCTCCCTAGAAGCATTCTTGTATGTTCCATATGACGGTTTCTTCTTGACCCCATTTATTTGTCTTGGCCTAGTTGAGGAAGTAGGAGGATCAACTATTGTTTTGCGCACAGTGTTGCATTCAATTTCTAAAGCATGGAGTATGGCGTCCTCTCTACGAACATATTTGCCTTGATTCGTATACTTTCTAATGTGCTTTTGGGAGCCATGTTTTTTGGCCTTCTCTATGCATTCGTCATACTCACCACACCGAAATGGTTTGACCCGCCTTGACTTGTCTAGGTTGTACCAATCTCTGCACCAGACCCAAAATTTAACATTAAAGAAAGAAATAGTAGCAAGCTAACAAGAAGATGGGCTAGATGTGCAATTGTCAAAATGTACACATGCCAGCATTTAATGACCCATTAATTTTAAAATAATAAACAAATTACTTCAGTAGTACAGATGATTAGGAGAGTCCAAAAGCAATGAAATTCATCAGATAGCCAATTACATAGTGTTGTAATGAAAACAATACTATAACCTTTCTTCAACATAACATTTATTCATTTTCTAATGAACATCTCAAATATTCAATTGTTAGTTTTTACAAAAGCACCTGAATTAACCATGTTTTAAACAAGTTCTAATACTTTTAGTTTGGGTGGTTCTCTAAATAAATGGCAGCACATGCTAAGTCGCTGTCTACCTAATTACGTCACAGAAACCTAGATCATTTGTCTTTAGTGGGCAAAATTCTTCCAAACTGCCAAATGATATTTAAGTCGGTAAAAGAGGAATCAAAGCCCCTCACCAAGAATACACTAGGCCATTCATACAGAATAATTGAAGGGCATTTGCAATAAGGTTAGGTGTAGACAATTTTCTACTGTCAGATAAGTTTGTGCATACCTGCTAAAGTACCAAGGAATCACTCATCATTTCCAATCTAATCTTGCTAGTTATCTAGCACCTCAAATATCATACCCCCCCCCCCCCCCCCCCAACAAAAACACACACACACAATCTTCCTTTCTGAACAATTCATATTATATCTCCACTGATTGCAAAAAAGCATTAGCGACCACTACTTACGCTCTCTGAGACCACAGCTCTCGAGGCCTCATAAACACACGAAAAAAAAAAGGAAATAGTAAAAAGAAAGAACAACCGAGCAGCCACTAGACCTCTGTCATTAAATACCTCCCCCTTCATAAAAATGCAAAAATATGTGGTCCATTTTCCTTAAGATTTGGGATATCATGGAGATTGACCATGATTACAAGTCAGAGGTAATGTGCATGGTTTAATTTTGTTTTATGATTTGGGTTTCCACAAAGATCAGCCATAATTATGATTCAGAGATGAAGACCATGGATCAGCTTTTGTTTTAAAATTTGGAATTTAATGAAGATTGGTCTAATTATAACTCCAGGATAACAAGCAAATGCCCTAGTAGCTCAAGTGGTAACTAACTAGGATGGCTTCCAAGAGGTCATGGGTTCAAGCCCCCATAGGCACAAACTGAAATTTGTGAGCTAGATTCTCATCTTTCTCTCAAAAAAAAAAAAAAAAAAATCTCATCTGAATCTCCTTCATAACATGAATAACATCTAACTTAAACAATGCATCAGACCACAAGATTGCCTCGTAGATATGCTATAATTAACTTGCTAAATATCAGAATCTACCCTTGTTTCAGCAAATATTGCTTAGACTTCAAAAAACATTTATGGACATGTAATGAAATTTAGAGTCAAAAAGCTTTAAATTTTTTCTTTTTCTAGAATTAATTTTTGGCTTTTTTGTTGATATTTGAGATCTCTTATCTCTATGATTTTGTACTGAGTTTCATTTCTAGCCTACCCCAAAATATTTTGGATTAAATGCTTTGTTGTTGTTGTTGCTGTTGTCTGTTTTGTAGTTTACTTCATAGAAAAGTAGCCCCATCCTGCTATTGTTGCATTAAGTAAAGATTGATATAACAGCTAAAAGATACAGGACTTTCAAACCAAAAGAATGCCAGAAACTTTAGAAAATTGAACCTATAGCTTAAGGAATCAAATTCCAGTGTCGTTCTTAAGGCACTTCTTCGTGGCGATAAAAGGTGCTACCTCATGCCTTTCCTGTATGTAGCTTCCAGGAATTTCAAACGTGGACCTGTGTCTTAGTGATTTACCAGAAATAAGTGTCTTAGAAGACTTGCTGATGATTCTTGACTAACACATCTGGGCTCATATTTCCTTTTGGAAAATCTCTGGAGTAAATCAATGCTTTTGGGAATTGAAGTATGCATTGGATAAGATGCCGTCTGGATGATACAATTAAAGACACGTTGCATCAAAATACCAAATTATCTTCTCTTATTACAAGAAGTTTGCCAATGCCCCCCCCCCCCCCAAAAAAAAAAAGCAAGAGCATGTCAGAACAAAGAGGACTAGTGAAGAAAGCAGAAGAGAGGAACTTTCAACAAAGAGCGCTAGGAACTCATACTAGTAAGAGCAAAAGAGGAGTATTTTGGCCAAACTAAGGAAATGGATTCAAAAGTTTAGTTTGATGGTAGCGGAGGTGTATCAGAGATATGAAAAAGACACAATATGTAACGCCTCACTTCCAATATTTGGCAATGCATCATGTATGGAACTTGCAATGCATAGGACAGCGACAAAATAAAAGAATAGAATAATCCAATAGTCTAGCTCAGCTGGCGCTAAAATATAAACTACAGAAATTAATCCCAGATCATGCATCAATCAAGTGCTAATTAATTCATGCATATAGGGAGTGAGCGATAGAAAGAGAAATTACATGTTTCCGTCTTCTCTGCCAAGGAGCTTGATAGGAATGCCAGATCTCTGGGGCTTCCTAAGCTTGACTGGAATCTCTTCCTTCGAGAGAATGCGACCAGGCCACCATGATCCATTTCGGCGCCGAACCCACACCAGAGTCCCTGGTGACCTATCTTCGATCGGGGCCCAACCCTCATCTGCCATGATCCCATCCCCCTTCTCATCACCGCTACTCATCTCTCTTATTGCAGGAGAGTTTTGAGTTGAGTGTAGATATGCAAATAAAGTAGTGGAAAGCAGCTTTCTCTCGCTACATTACAGTAGAAACCATGCCTAAAATAACAAACGAGGATCATAATTTTTTTAGTCGAGAAGAAAACAAAATCTAAAAATAAGTAAGTAAATAATCAACGGAATTTTAGGGTTTATCAACTATATAAAAACTAATCTATTTTTTTATTTTCAAGGATAATCTAGAAGAAAACCCAATAGATATATAAGTAAAAACTAAAAAATTTAATAGACCCGGAAGGGCATAACTTTCTCTCTTAAAATAAACAATTAGGGCAAAAAAAATCACTGCGAAGAAAGCATGCCCTAAAGAGAAAAATAAAATAACAACATATGATAAGGAAAAGAGAAAGAACCGCTCGAGTCTGATCTCTAGATTTCGGGAGAAGCGACAGAGCTTACCGGATTCGGTTACCTCTTCGTTACAACCGACTCCACCAAAGAGCGTCTCTTGTGCGGTGAATAAAGGAGGCGAAAGAGGGAGGCGCTCAACGGAGGAGGAGACAGGAGCAGATACAACTGAGACACTGTTAATTGAGCTTGTATCTGGCCTTGGTGGAGAGAGCGAGAGAAAGGAGCGGGAAGAAATGGGGGTTTTGTATAGCAACCCTGCCGCCTGTGCGGAAGAAAGGGGAGTGGAAACAGAGTGTATCGTCAATGACTCAATGGTAGAGAGGTACAGAACCGCTGATTAGAGAGGAGAAGTGACGGTGAACTGAAAAGAAATTGGAAGTGAACGGAAGAGAATGTTGGGTACTTGGTTAAGAAATGAAACGGAGAGAAAAATGGCAATCTCAGTTTTCCGGGCTAAGCCATTTTCCAAGCGATGGTCATGGGCCCTACGTCTCAGACATGGACTGTGTCAGGCCCATTGCTACTACTCCGAGCCGTTGGATAGACAATGGGTCCACAATTGACAAATACACATTAATTTCGAAATTGATTAATTGTACTTAATTCTGAAATTAGCAATTAATTATTTCTTATTATTTTTTATGACGTTGGGAAATGAGTTTAGAATTGAAATTATGAAATTATATCTTCTGACGAAGAATGCTTGTTTATAATATTTAGGAATTGTAAAGTTGTATGCCTCTATATTAATTAGAATTGTATGCCTCTATATTAATTATTTTATTGGATTCATATTTGGGTGGGATCCCTTGATAATGGGTTATTTTGAAAATGAAATTTTAAATGAATATAAAAAAATATTATTTTTTTATAAATATATTCTTTTACATAGAGTTGATAGTGTTTCAAATTTCATACAATTTCATTATCGTTTGATAGTCCATCAATAACCACTAAATTGAAATTATCATAATTATATAAAATTTAATCTTTAATGGATTATCAAATTATAATAAATTTACATATAATTTAAAATAATATCGTAGAAGAACATAACTATAATTTTTTTCTTTTCAAAATTTTCTTTTGTATTTATTTAAAATTTATTGTCAAAATAATCCCTTCCGTTCATATTTACTAGTATAAAACCCGCTCTAACATGCAGGGCATTTTATATTCAAAATCACAACAATTATATCCAATACTAGTTATAAAGGGCTTTTTTAGTTTAAATTTGTATGAATATATAAGTAAAATCAAATTAAAGCTTCAACTCAGTACTTGCTCGAATTAAAATGCTATTAAGCCTCATTTAAATTTATGTAAAATGAATAAAATAAAATAAAATGTTATTAAACCTCATTTAATGATATGAGCAAAAATTGTGAAAAAAATATAATACAAAAAAAATGAAAACAACACTGAAACAAAACAAAACAAAAAAAGTAATATGCCTTTCTGACTCTCTCCCCTTTTTTTGCTGTCTTCTACTGAATCATAATCAATCCTAGAGAAGTGGACCGATAATGAAACAAAAGGCCGCAATTAAACGAAGTATTACCTAGTCATATTTATTTTAAACTCTTGAAATCTGAACTGATAATAATAAATGTCGTGATAACAACAACACTACTAATAAAGTCCAGATTTTTTATTTTAGTAAATAAAAAAATATATAGGAAAGTGGTCAAATCGCCTCCAACTTTTGCACACATAGCTAGACCCGAGTTTCAAACTCGGGTCCAACTCCCTGGGCCGAGTTTGAAACTCGGGTCCGAGAATTTTTTTTTACGTTTTAAAAATTACAGGTGTCTGAACACTTGTTCCGTTGGGATTATCTAAAATATTACAATAAAAATTAAAATAAAGTTTTATGAAGCCAAATATAAGCACAATTAATACATTGTTCTAAAATAGTGTCAAACAAATTAAAATATTACAGCAACAATTAAAATCCAATTGTTCTGGTAAATATAACAACAAAAAACATAAATACACTGGTAATCTAAATCATGCTTTGTTGGAACGAGCTCGATCTCGAGTTGGCAGTCTGTTGATATGACCCCCCATTTCATCCATAACCATTGGAATGCGTATCTTCCTTCTCCTTCCTTTGTTGATTTTTGCTGGATCTGGGTTCTTTCCTCAGTCATTATTGGATTACTACTTCCAGGAATACTAGTCGGATCATAGTTATTAGAACTGGATATTGGTTCGGATTCAACTACGAGCTCCAGTGTTTTATACCCGGGTAATTGGTACGAATCTGTTGTTTTAATCATTCCCCAAATTTCATCAGAAACAACCTCAAATAAGCTATAAAAAAAATCACCCGAACCTGCTGGGGTAGTGTTGATCCGTGCACTAATGCTGATGTTGAATTAGCTAGGGAGCAGCTCCAAACCAGCATAAATCTGCCTCTTCAAGTCACGAAGATTGGTTGCCTCGTCGGCAGAAAATGTGCACGTGACATGAATATCGTAATCTGTGCCAGTTGAAGTTTTCAAAATTTGACCTCTGTGATACACATTGATCAGCAATATTTTCGTCTCTATAGTATGAACGATAAACCCTACTATTAGTGTATTTTAATTTTACAGCAAAAATTAATAGTCCAAATAGAAAAAAAACTTACAACGTTGATGAGACGAGAGTGGTGAATACGGATCGGCTCTGGATCTGTTGAAAAATAAATTTCCAGTTGGAAGCTCTTGTAACAGTAACAATGATGATTTTGAAAAAATAATTAGCTGAAGGAAGATGAAAGATAAATGTACTGGGTGTGCTATATAATAGCAGGATGTTGGGACCGAGTTTAAAACTCGGATCCCGGTGTACTGGGCTGAGTTCAAAACTCAGTTCAGACACCTGCAATTTTCAAAACGTAAAAAAAAATTCCCAGACCCGAGTTTCAAACTCGGACTGGAGAGCTGGACCCTCGGGTCTGGCTATGTGCACAAAAGTTGGAGGCGATTTGACCAATTTCTTATATTTTTTTTATTTACTAAAAAAAAAAAAAAAATCTGAGTAAAGTCAGAAGTAATAACCAATAAGCATTCAATACTATCTAATGCACAAACACTTATAGTAGATGCACACAATCTAAAATTTAAAACATAAGATGGAAAAAAAGAAAAAAAAATTGATGTAACTACTTTTTATGTTTTATCTTACAAAGCATTTAAGAACTGGACAATCTATTATATTTTGGACTTTTGTTAAGAAATGAAATTTCATAAATATCCTTTCTTTTTAAAACGCTTTGATTTAAAACGCTTGAATTAAAACTTTGAGACATAGGACGGTTGAGATTCATTTTGACACAGCTTTCTCTTCTCCAGTACAGACTATGTTTTTCGCTGCTTTGCTATCGATAATTCACTGGCGTCTCTCTCCTCATTTTGAAAATCGCATCTCTCACAGATTCACAGTGCTATAGTGGCCATCTATACTGGATTGGAGTATATGTTTATTAAATTTTACTAATTATTTGTTTATTCCATTTACCAGTATACTTCCTTATTGGAATATCTTTTATAAATGTATTTTTTTAACCACCTGATTGAAAGGAAAAATATGTGTAAAAACAAACCAAGTAATCCAGTCCATTTACTCTCTTTATATTGTACCACCTGGAAATTAAAAAAAATAATCCATGAAATCTCAAGGCTTTGCAGAAATATTAGACCTAAATTTCTTTACCGCAAGCATTTATTTAGGAGGATAAAAACAAAGTTATCATATTATTAGCCTTGGTAATTCAGAGATGTGTCCATAATGAAATCTCAAACCTGTGCAGAAACATTACACAAAAAGAAAAGAAAAAAAAAACAGCCATGACATCTGAAAATATTTGGAACCAGTATACAAAGAATAGTCTCCTTATTGGAATAAGATCTTTTATAAATGCATTTTTTTAATAACATATATAATTCTATAATTGAAAGGAAAAATATGTGTAGTCCAAATTCGACAAACCAAGTATATCCAATCCATTTACTCTCTCTTTATATTGTACCACCTGGAAATAAAAAAAAAATAACCCATGACATCTCAAGGCTTTGCAGATACATTAGGACTAAATTTCTTTACCGCAAGCATTTATTTAGGAGGATAAAAACAAAGTTACCATATTATAAGCCTTGGTAATTCAGAGATGTGTTCGTAATGAAATCTCAAACTTGTGCAGAAACATTACACAAAAAGAAAAGAAAAAAACAACCATGACATCTGATAATATTTGGAACCCATGTATTTTGTTGTGTTATTAGAATATCTTTTTAGGAAGTTTTGTAAGTTTGATAATATTAACTTATAAGAAGGGCATGTATGTAATGAGAATGATAAATCAAATTGCCTATGAAAAGACGATGAGAAGAACCCCATACAACGGGCAACTCGAGTACTCAGTTGTTATCCCGTTGATTCTTCTACTGAAGCAGCTTATCTACTGAACAAACTTAATGCTATGGAGATTGATAATCCATAGAGCAGTGCTCCGTTATATAATATATATTGTATCTGTAAAATATTTTACTTTATGTAGCCTCAAATGTACTATGAGTTTTCATCTATATATGTTTGTTATGTTTTTTTCCTGTTTTTTTTTTCATTTTGGTGGATCATAAACTGTTCAAGAAATTATACATTGTTTATCATTTTAGACGTATATAGCTATTTCCATCAGGGGCAGATTGTAGGGCAAATCCTGATCGTTATTCGGCCTTGATTTTTCCTAATTAAAACTTCAAATTATTCAGTGCACTGAATTTAGTGAGTGCGTGCATTTAATTTAGATATAAATATAAAAGCGCTACCCAAAGTTGTAACTCATTGTATTTTTAAATTTAATCTCTTTTATGGATAACTTCTATAAAAAAAATCAAACTATACAATGTAACCGACTGTAGTGCGCACATTAACTGCATATGTAATAATTTAGCCGTGATGAAATTTATGTTCTTTGAAAGCCTGCCAACAGATGTCTATGGCATTTTTATTTTTTACCATGAGTTTCTTTGTTTTCATGCTGGACGTGTGATAGCGCTTTGACGGATCAAGCACATTATTTTCAACCAATCAAACATATTATCTCCGAGCAATTAGTACAAACTTTTAATTATGCAGATTATCATTTCAAGAAACAAGTTTTCTACAAAGTTCATGAAACACAAAATTCGAACAAACGTTCAAAATATTTCTACAAATTTTAGTAACACGCGGAATGCTGAGAGGGTTTTCCTCTATACTAAATATTTTATATTACTATGAAAAATCATTGCATCCCTAATAAAAGATTTATTAAATTTAGATAAATGAAAAAATTAAAATATCAACATGCATCTAAAATTAGTTCATAATATTAATACTTAATTTATAAGAAGATGCATTCATCAATATAAATAGTTAATCGTAGCAGATTATAATAATACTTTAATTTAATATGTGAATTTATTTATTTTCAGCTATCTAAATTTAGTATTTAAAATACTTTAATTTTTAAATCATAAAATATTTTATGCTTACAACAAAAATATCTTATTAAAATAAATCGCTAAAACGTAAGCTACTCAAGAGATTTTTGCAGTTCTATAATAAATATGTTATATTCCTAGAACATTAACAAACAACTCAAATAAAATATGTATTAATAGATAAATCTTATTAAACTAAATCGCTAAAACTTAAGCTGCTCAAGAGATATTAGCAATTCTATAATAAATATGTTATATTTCTATAAAAATAACAAACAGCCCAAATAAAAGATGTATTAATAGATAAATGAAACAAAAGTGAAATATCAACATAAATCTAAAAATAACTGATAATATCAAACGAAAAAGCAAATTAAAACCTATGGATTAACCGTTCAAATTGGGGGAGACGGAGAGAGCCGAGGAGAGGCGAGCATGATTCAATTGGAGAGAGGAACCCCGGCTTCAGTGTCTTGGCGAGGCAAGGCGATCGAGTGAAGGAGAATAACTCTGGTTATGGCGGCGAGTGCGAGAGAGGGAGAAAGAGTAACCGACGGGCGGATTGCGAGATGGAGAAATTTTCTCTAAAATTTTCGAGTAAGGTCGCGAGAGCGGTTAGAGAGAGACGATGCGATGCAATGCGAGTAAGGTCGCGAGTCGCGACTCGGAACGTCCAGTGAAAAAATAAAATTATCACTAGAGAGCGGGATGAAAGTTGAAAATCAAATCTGATATGTTAATTTTTTGAACTGTGAATTTGAACGGCTTAAATTATATTTAAAAGGGTATAATTGAAAATTCACGTCTTAAGAAATCCAAATTTTAGAAAACTCAAAACACCTCAAAATTTTAAACCCCTCAAGATTTCAATATGAAAATTTAATGAGAGTGATAAATCAAAGTTTGGAGATTATTTGATATATTTTTGAGTTAGTATTACGGAGGGGTTTTGTGCTCCTAGGAGCACGCTAGTCTTACTCTGAATATGAATATGGATATGGATATGAATATGAATATGAATATGATATGGATATGAATATGATATGAATATGAATATGGATATGGATATGAATATGAATATGAATATGGATATGATTCATATGAATATGATTCATATGAATATAAATATGAATAATTCGTGTATTAATAGTTGAATATGAATTAATTTTAATTAACGTATATAACTCAAATCATCTTATAATGTACTAATAAATTCAGGTTCGCTTTTAAAAAATATGGATCCAGGTCTGCTTTTAAAAATTATGGACCCAGGTCCGCTTTTAAGAAATGTGAAGTCAGGTTCGCTTTTAAGAAAAATGGACTTAGACCCATTATAAACCCGCAGCTCTTTCAAATCCATACTTTTGACTTTCTCCGAACATAATAAAGGTCAGTAAAAATTTTAATTTATTTTATATTAATAAATTTAAAAGCATATTTAAGATATTAATTAATAATATTTTAATAATTTGATAAGATAATTCCGATTGTGGTTTATGCGGGTGATAATATCATCACATGATCAATGAGTATTGATTATAATAATCCTCTTAGATTTTCTTTTCTTAAAAATGAAGATTTGTGTTTTGACGAGGTCAGAACTACGATGTACCGACAGCTCGGATTACTAGAGAATCAATATTTTTTAGTATCATGGCTCGGTATAATACAAGAGGTACTAGTGCTTATCATTTTTGTTTAATTGATATTCGATATGACAGATTTTTATTTATATAATAAATATAATAATCATATTATTAATAATAAGAGTGATAAAAGTAAAATTTTAAATCTACGAATGGCAGCGCGCCACTGTCAGTGGCGTCTTTGTGTAAACGCACTGATGTAGATTTTGCTAAGCTAATTAATACCCTAATTTATACTTAATTTCAGCCGCAAGCGTACGGCCTAGTCAAGTAGTAGTTGGGGTGTCGAACCACAAGGACAAGGGTGAATTACCAGTTCTAACAAGTTTCACTAATCTAGACAATCGAAAGAGAGTTTTTGTATCAAAATAAAAGTGCGTAAATCTAACAACAATGACTGGAAAGTTTATCAGATTGAGGATTCTAAGGGCTTTCGACTTCACTCTCACTCGTTTGGTCAATTCACTCTATTTGATCTTTTAATTTGTTCTAGTGTTTGTCGGAGATTTAATCTCAGATTTTAGTACTAAATTTATACTTTCGTGGCTTGATACCGTACCTAAACAACTCGGGTTTCACGATTAAGTACTTCACCTTACAAGTCTAAGCCCATTAAGATCAGTGAGTCACTTTGGCATAACCAAGATTTTGTACTTCGCCTTTCGGTACCTCACACAATTTCTAAGGTTTCCTCGGTTTTCCCTTAGGTAATAAGTTTCACGGTTAAGTACTTGGCCTACAACCTAAATCACTATTTTGGGTCAGAAGATTCACTTCTACCTTTCGGTTTCCGCTTTCACTTCTAGGGTAACATGCAGTTGATTAAAACTAAGCATTCAATTTAGACAAAATAGCAATCACAAACAACAAGAACTAAAAGATCAACAAACGAGTAAATTAAACCATTCGAGTTATCGAGTTTACACCTAGACCCCTAGAAGGGTGTCTAGCCACAAATCATGTCAAAGATTGTATCAAGATTCATGTTTAAACAACAGTACAACATGAGAAAAGAGTAAAAAAAAGAATAAACCAAGAAGATCTACGATTTCTCGCCCGGTTCTTGAGTTCTCCTTCAAATTCTCCCTCTCATGGTGTTCTTCATCTTCTTTCTTGCTTTAGATCTCCCCTCCAGACAGTTGAGAGATATTTGGGACGAAGGGGTATCAAAATCTCCTAATTCCAATGAGAAAACCGTTTTAAAGCGCGAATTCACAGCACTTACCAAAAAATTGCGGTACGCAATTTTTGTCATTTTTTCCAGAATGAACCAGAGAGCATTTACGGTCCGCAATTGATATTTGCGGTCTGCAATTTTGGTATGGGAATGCTTTTAACTTGATTTCTTCGTGTAAATCCGACCCATCTCGTTCCAAGCATTATTTCTCATGTTAACATTTTTGTTTACACTCAATGACCTGCAAAATAATAAGAAATGCAGCAGTATCTCGAACTCGACATAAAAACTAAATAAATTCTTAACAATTAACATAAAATGCATAGTTTTTGAGATAAAACCCTAATTGAATATAGTATATAAATGAGGCTTATCAAATTCCCCCAAACTTAAACCTTGTTTGTCCCTAAGCAAGATTCAGTCGGAGACCTAGGGTGCATCTCTAAACTAAGCAAAGTTCCCAGGAAATCTAACCTACATGCAAAAGGTCATGGGTTATTTGAAAAAGTGGTAACTAACCCTAAGACAAATCCTTTCAAATTTGTTCGGCCATTAATCGGAGTTTTGGGAAAAGCTTTGGGAATTATTCGTTATTTCCGACTTCACACGTAGTGTTTTACTCGATGAGTTTTACCTCGGACTCCTACTTTCAATGTAATGCCCTAGAATCTTTCCAAAAATGATAAATACTTAAGTTTTTCCTTCCCTTCAACTATGAAATGAAACCAAGAAAATCCATAAAAGAAAAAAATGACAATGTTAATCCTGAACCTCGCGCGGGTTATTTTTGTGTAACTCAAACCTTTATTAAGAAACCCTAATTGCGCACATGAGGCTACCTCGTGCCGTGTTGGGGGTTAGGGAGTTCCATAATACCACCCTAGCACATTTGAGGCTTAATTTGATCTTATTTGAATCAAAATTTTTCTTTTTATTTGTTTGCGAATGTCACGGCATGTGTACTCTTAACCATGGTGTCTCGATAATTTGGACCTTCTAAAGATTTGCATATTGATTTTCAGGTCCTTTTGATTGATTTTTTTTTCAGAAGCACCGGTCGACACTTGCCATAAGCACTCTTTCTTAATTAAGTTTTTTTTCATTTAAAATAAACAAACAAATTGGATTTCCAAGGTTTGATAAAAAAATTTGGGAGGACGTCAATTCTTGAACACTCATCATTCTAGAAACTTCCTAAGTCATATTTTTTTTTTCTGATTTTTCGGATCCAAGAACCTTTTTCATTCACCACATGTTATTTTAGAAAAGTTTGTATATTCCCAAATCAATTTTCTGAAATTTCCAACAAGACTACTCCTTTGCCAAAATTTCCCTTAAGGTTTTTCAAAACTTTTTGCGAAATTACCCACTAAAATTTGAATTTCTAAAAAAAAATTTGCAATAATCTTAAGTAATAACTATAACAACTACATGCCATGCAGATATAAGTAAGTTTCAAATACTCCCCCAAACTTAAATCAAGCATTGTCCTCAATGCGTGAAAGAAAAGAAAGGTATAAAGAACTTACAATGGAAGAAGACAATGGAGGCGGGCGGGGTTGAGGCGGGTGCCTCAATCGCTAGGTGGGGGTTGAGGTTTGGAGAAAAGTAGCTCAATCCCTCCTCACTTGGTCTTTTTCGTCCACAACAAACCCATTTCTTCGTCACTTTGAGAGCACTCAGCCAGTCGATTTCACATTTCTTCAGTAATCTTTTATGCGATGTCTGAAAACCATTATCTTTTGCCCTACCAGTGCTCACTGAGTCATCGTGCTTTATCACTGTTTTTCTTGATTTTTCCTTCATAATCTCATTATGTTTCTCCTTTGTCAGTGGATTAAAGACTTCAACCCTTAGAGTGGATGGTAGAGGTTGTAGCTCGATCTTGGGTGAGATTGAAGGGTTTTGGGTCGAGTCTGAACCTTCTGAAGTTGAAAATGTGATAGCTGGGCAAAATTACGGACCGCAAATTTCGGACTTCGGACCGTAATTTTGGCTCTGGAATTTTCTGCCTCTATTTGTGCACTTTTTGTGGTCCGCAAATATTTCCTTCGGTCCGCAATTTTGTGAATTTTCTGTTGGCTCTGCTGTTTCGTGTCTCTTTTCTTCAGATTTTGAGATTTCCAACTCCATTTGTTCGAGAAAACTTTCGAATTCCTTGTCAGCGGGATACGTGATCAATCGGTCAATCGGATCATTGACTGATAGTTTTTCAAATTCTTCTTTTACAATCACATCAATCTTGTCCACCCTGCAAAAATTACCATCATTAGCGGGGTATTTCAAAAGTTTAAACATATCGAATTTGATTTTTTCTTTTCCGATCTCAAATGTGAGTTTTCCTCCTCTAACATCTATTTGGGTGCCGGCCGTATTCAAGAATGGCCGGCCAAGAATTAAAGGTGTATTGGGGTCCTCATCCATTTCAATTACGACAAAATCTATGGGAATGTAAAATTTCCCTACTTGAAGCGGTAAATCCTCAACTTGCCCCATCGGATATTTTAATGATTCGTCCGCCAATTGTAAAGAAATTTTTGTTGGCACTTAACTCACCAACCCCAATCCTATCAAAAATAGATTTTGGCATTAGACTTACACTTGCCCTAAGGTCACACAAAGCACGGTCGAATTTGGTGCTGCCTATAGAACAAGGTATGGTAAAACTACCCGGGTCTTGCAACATAGGGGGTAACTTATTCATCACTATTGCGCTCACTTTTTCAGTCAAGGTTACCATTTCATCGTCTAATTTTCTCCTATTGGATAAGATATCTTTCAAAAACTTTACATAAGTCGGCATTTTAGTGACAACATCGGTGAATGGGATGTTGACATTCAATTTCTTTAACAATTCAACAAACCTAGCATATTGCTTATCCAATTTCGTGTTAACAAGTCTTTGAGGGTAAGGGATAAACCTGTGTGGGGGTACATACCTCGGTATGTCCCCCTTTACCTGATTCAGTGTTGGCGCATTGGTGTTTCCCTTGTTAGCCTTTTGCTCCATCTCATCATGATTTTCTGGCCGGAAGCCGGGTTGTTTCTGGTGCACATGAACTCCGGCATCTTGAGGCACCTCGGGTCCATCATATGCAGTTCCACTCCTCAAAGTGATGGCCTTAACAGTTGCATTGAGATTGCAATCCGGTTTAGGCGGTAACTGATCATGTTGGCGTGAAGACGACGATGTCAGTTACGCCACTTGCGTTTCCAAAAGTTTCCCATGAGTCGCTAGTAGGTCAACTTTCATGCCTAGATCCCTAATTTGGTCGGCCACTTGTTGGTTGAGCCTATCTTGGTCCTGTCTGAACTCCGCTTGTTATTGCATCATTTTTTCCATTATTTGTTCCAAATTAGATTTCTGCGGAGCGCCTTGGTCAAATTGCCTCTGCCCGTATCCCTGATTCGATCGGTTCTGATTGGGACTTTGGTTCTGATTTTGGGGTTGGTCGTCTTGGTTGTTTCTCCAGGAGAAATTTGGGTGATTTCTCCATCCTAGGTTGTAAGAATTAGAGTAAGAGTTGTTTTGCGGCCGATAATTGTTGTTGAGTACATTCACTTGCTCCGCATCCCCTTCGGCAGATCTTCCCTAGTTGCAGTTTATGGCTAAGTGATCGCCTCCATCACAAATAGCACAAGAAGGTGATTGATGTACTGCTAAAATATTTTGGTTTGTCAAGCGGTCTATGCTCTTTTACATTGCCTCCAATTGTGCTGCCAATTTGGTTGAGACGTCCATCTCAATCACACCCGGTGCACCTCGAACGGGTCCTCTCACCGAGCTCCATTGTTGCTGCCCTAATGCCATCTCATCAATCAATTTGTAGGCATCTCGGGCGCTCATGTTCATCAAATTATCTCTAGTCGCTTTGCATCATGGTTAGTTTAGAGGACCGCTCGAGTCCTTCATAGAAAATCAAGTATGAACCACTTCTCGAGTCGTGGTGCGGACAAAGACGCAGCAGTTCTTGGTATCTATGTCATGCCTCGCTGAGAGATTCTCCTCCTCTTTGCCTGAAATTTGTAATTTGAGCACGAAGGGCAGAAGTTTTAGATGGAGGAAAATACTTAGAAAGGAAAGCATCAGACATTTGGGCCCATGTTCTTATTGTACCGGTGTCTAGTGACCTTAACCAATTTCTAGCCTTATCTCCTAAAGAAAAAGGAAATGCTCTAAGTTTAATGGCCTCTGGTTCAACACCATTAATTTTAACTGTATTACATAGTTCTTCAAACATGGCCAAATGTTGGTTTGGGTCTTCATGGGCTAAACCGTTGAACATGTGTTGAGAGAGTATGTTCAAGAGAGCGGATTTCAGCTCGAAGTTATTTGCTGCTACATTAGGCACCGTGTAGCCTAGTTGAATTCCAATTGCTTTCGGGGCGGTAAAGTCCTTCAAAGGACGGTTTTCATCATTCTCCGCCATTTGGTTTGCTTCTGCGATGGCGAGATGAATAAATGGTTGCTCAAGAAGAGAAGTTGTCTCCTTAGTTCTACGTCTGTACACCAAGAGACTGATTGCCCGGCCAGATCGAGTCCTGAAAGAGCAATCAAACAAGTAGATCACAGGAAATAAAAGAAAATAAAAGAAATAAAAATTAAAAAGAAATATCCAGTCTCAGTTACTAAAGGTTGAACCAATATTCACACCGTTGTCCCCGGCAACGGCGCTAAAAAGCTTGATGTAGATTTTGCTAAGCTAATAAATACCCTAATTTATACTTAATTTCAGCCGCAAATGTACGGCCTAGTCAAGTAGTAGTTGGGGTGTCGAACCACAAGGACAAGGGTGAATTACCAGTTCTAACAAGTTTCACTAATCTAGACAATCGAAAGAGAGTTTTTGTATCAAAATAAAAGTGCGTAAATCTAACAACAATGACTGGAAAGTTTATCAAATTGAGGATTCTAGGGGCTTTCGACTTCACTCTCACTCGTTTGGTCAATTCACTCTATTTGATCTTTTAATTTGTTCTAGTGTTTGTCGGAGATTTAATCTCAGATTTTAGTACCAAATTTACACTTTCGTGGCTTGATACCGTACCTAAACAATTCGGGTTTCACGATTAAGTACTTCACCTTATAAGTCTAAGCCCATTAAGATCAGTGAGTCACTTTGGCATAACCTAGATTTTGTACTTCGCCTTTCGGTACCTCACACAATTTCTAAGGTTTCCTCGGTTTTCCCTTAGGTAATAAGTTTCACGGTTAAGTACTTGGCCTACAACCTAGATCACTATTTTGGGTCAGAAGATTCAGTTCCACCTTTCGGTTTCCGCTTTCACTTCTAGGGTAACATGCAGTTGATTAAAACTAAGCATTCAATTTAGACAAAATAGCAATCACAAATAACAAGAACTAAAAGATCAACAAACGAGTAAATTAAACCATTCGAGTTATCGAGTTTACACCTAGACCCCTAGAAGGGTGTCTAGCCACAAATCATGTCAAAGATTGTATCAAGATTCATGTTTAAACAACAGTACAACATGAGAAAAGAGTAAAAAAAAGAATAAACCAAGAAGATCTACGATTTCTCGCCTGGTTCTTGAGTTCTCCTTCAAATTCTCCCTCTCATGGTGTTCTTCATCTTCTTTCTTGCTTTAGATCTCCCCTCCAGACAGTTGAGAGATGTCTGGGATGAAGGGGTATCAAAATCTCCTAATTCCAATGAGAAAATCACTTTAAAACTGCCAATTCGCACTGCCAGCCCAAAAATTACGGTACGCAATTTTTGTCATTCTTTCCAGAATGAACCAGAGAGCATTTACGGTCCGCAATTTTGGTATGGGAATGCTTTTAACTTGATTTCTTCGTGTAAATCTGACCCATCTCGTTCCAAGCATTATTTCTCATGTTAACATTTTTGTTTACACTCAATGACCTGCAAAATAACAAGAAATGCAGCAGTATCTCGAACTCGACATAAAAACTAAATAAATTCTTAATAATTAACATAAAATGCATAGTTTTTGAGATAAAACCCTAATTGAATATAGTATATAAATGAGCCTTATCACGCACCACTGGTAGTGACACATTTTCTTAAAAATAGTTTTTGATCACTATAAATATACACACAGATATCTATCTGCGCGGTTGATATTTGTAAGAGATAAACACGCCACTCCCAGTGGTGCATTTTAGTAAAGACGCCACTGATAGTGGTGTGTTTACTTCGCACCACTAGCAGTGGCGCGCTGCCATTCGTAGATTTAAATTTTTACTTTTATCACGCTTATTATTAATAATATGATTATTATAATTATTATATATAAAAAATTTGCGAGATGAGGTTGAGTGGCGAATGATATTTCAAATGACAACAACAGAAATGAATTGGAGAATGGTTGAGTTATTTGTGAAAATATCATTAATTGATAATGTAGTGGATTCTTTGAATCCTACCTAAAATCAGTAATATAATCGAGAATACAATACCTTCCACAATAAATCTAGCACATCAAATATACGAATTAGATCCGCAAAGACTCATTTATCCGACACATGTTGGTCCAAATGCAACAGATGAAAGGGAGCAAAATGATTGTGATGAGGGTGATGATATTCGTAATGAAGATAATGTTGTGTTAGTGGAAGAGGAGCGAAATAATGAGGGTGATGATGATTTTGTATCCATTTCAACAGATGGATGGGAGATTGGAGATGATTATTGGGACTCGGCTGATGAAGATAATGACCCAAATTATGATTCTCATGAACATATAGAGTGTCGATTGATTGTGAAAAATATATCAGAAAAGTATCATTCGGTATGTGACTTTAGTGATATTTCTGAGATCAATGAAATAAATACTCCATCACAATCACAATTCGATAATCCATTGTCAGAAAATCAAACATTTAATTCTAAAGAATAATTACAATGGGCAATTAATGAATATAGAAAAAATATCGAGGTGAAAACAGAAAGAAGTAGTAAATCTACATTAGTGATGATATGCAAACAACGACCTAGATGTTTTTGGAGATTATATGCTGTGTATCCTAAGGGTAGTCCTTTCTTGGTTATCAAGACTAATCCCTATGATCACACATGTTCAAGAGATTACTCATTCAGATCATGCACAATTAACTATGAAAATGATAACTGGTGCAATAAAAAGAGAGTTAGCAGAGGATATGACATTAACAATTAAAACAATCTGTGCATTACTAAGAGTAAAATTTTCGGGTGTTAATCTTTCCTACTCTAAGATTTGGCGAGGTCGCGAGGAAGCAATAGTACAAATTTTTAGAAGTTAGGAGGGTTTGTATAGTATACTACCTCGATTATTCAATATCATTCAATCAACAAATCCTGGAATGAAATATAACATCTTGACGGAGCCCAACATTCGACCGAAAAGTTTATTCTTTTAAGTGCGCGACATGGGCTTGGGGTCCCTACATCGAAGCTTTTCGGTACATTCGATCGGTTATAAGCATCAAATGCTATTTTTTTTATTTGGACGCTATGAGGGAAGATTATTGATGGTATGTAGTTATGACGCTGAAAAACAACTCATACCCTTAACATTTGCATTGGTTGAAAAAAATGTGGAGAATTGTGGTTGGTTTATGAGTTGGTTGCGTCGTGAAGTGATTGAACCTGGACGGATTTATGTAATTTCTGATCAACATAAAGTAATCAAAATGGTTTTTGAGTATCCAAAATATGATTGGTTAGAAAAAAAATGGGGATACTGTGCATCGATATTGTATGCAACATATTTCAGAGAACTTGTACAAAACATATCATAATCATGACATTAAAGATCTCTTCAAATGGACAGATTCAAAGAAAAAATCTCGTCAATTTAAGGAAGGTATGCTATATATCAGACAACAGTTTCCGAATGGATATAAGTTTTTATTAACTGTAGGTACTACAGTAGATCAAAATGGTAAAGAAAAAATAAATCCAAGTAGATGGGCTTAGTGCAAAGATAAACGTTATCGTTGGGGAATTATGACAAATAATGGGTTAGAATCACTAAATGATGTATTCAAAATATATCGATATTTTCCGGTTGTAGCAATAGTTAAAGATACTTGGTACAAATGCATTAATTAGTTCGACGAGCGAAGAAATACATCTATGATATTAGTGAATGGAGGGAAAGTGTGGTCAACAAAGGTTACCGAAAAGCTAAATAAAAGAGCTGAAAAATCACGCCCACATAGGGTTGACCCTTATTGCTCTGATCGGGGGGAATACGAGGTTATTCACCATGGTGAAACATTACCTAATGGTGATTTCAAAAATTTTAAATACACTGTCCACATTGAAGAATGCATGATGTCAAAATGTACGTGTTTGAAACCGAACCTAACTAGTATACCATGCTCTCATATTTTGGCGGTAATAAGAGTCAGAAAATTCAAGTTAAATTAGTTTATATGTCCCCTTTATAGTGCTCAAACACTTCTTAATACCTGGTTTGGACGTTTTTATTCATATCCAAATCAAATTGATTGGCCAGAGAGTAATGGTTCAAGAATCATTCCAGAGCGATGATTGATCCGAAAAAGTCATACTAAGCATATTCATTTACCAATGGTTATGAATGAAATAGAAGGACGACGGGTGAAATGAGGATCAAGACTTGCATCAAATAATAACAACTCAGGTAATATTTTAGTATGCAAATAAAATAAAGACTTCTATTTTACTATGTATATATAATTGTGCATTATACATTTTCATACAGCAGAAAATTTGAATACTCGGCAAGTAAGTCAATATGTCTGTCACTCCATCACTATTCCACTATCGAGAAGTAATATAAGCAATACTACTTTTGATGTTGCACGACATTCAATTAGCGGTGTCCCTCCTACTATATCTTTGAATGTACATCATAACACTAATGAGTCAGGTAATTATATGAGTTAATTTATGATATAACCACATATGTAAATAATTCTAACTTTTTCCTATCATAGGTGCATCATTAAATCAACGCGGTAATCAAACTGCATGAAAGTCATTTGCTGGAAGAATCATATCGTTATTTAGAGGGTTTTTTAATCGTCGAAATTAAAACAGTTGTATTGTATTGTATTCGATTGTATTGTAATGCAACTCTTTATATTTTTAATAAATTATTATGTAGCTAATTATAATATTTTAATCATCAAAAAATTGAACTGAATGTATTTTTTTAATGTTATTAGGAGATTAACTGAATGCATTCAACGAGTTTATTATCTCAGTTTATCAGAAAAAATAAATTATAAACTTAGTTAATAGCTTAAATAAAATATTAATAAATTTAGTTATTAATTTAATACACGAATTATTCATATTTAACTCTTAATACACGAATTATTCATATTCATATTCAACTCTTAAATTCGGATATGTAAAAAAAATCTGGTTTTAACAAACGCGGACCTAGGTACGCGTTTAATAAACGCGAATTTATTACTTTCGTGATTTCTACTCATCAAGTGTTATTTTCATATTTTTGAAAATTTTTTATGTTATTAATAAAAATATCGGGCAAACAAAATGACTTGCTCGATCAAGTTAGAGCTAGCTAGATCAAGAACTTTTTCGTTTACTCTCTTTTAAATCTTTCAAACAAAATGATTTGCTCGTCTTGTGATTTGAACATTAGCGAAGGAATCACTATTCTGATTCATCAAAGCGGGACACTCTTTCTTTGCAACTTTTATTTTTGTTTTTGACCCCTTCTACTTTTTCTTCTTCTTTTTGTAATCCAACAATGCTTTAGAAGCCATATATAAAAACTTCGTTCATTTCATATTTATTCATCAACTCTTGAATATATCATATTTTCCCTTAAACTTTTTAAATCTATTATATTTAGAAATTTAATCATTATACTCAATTGAACTTAGTTACTGTTAATCAAGTATGTGGTTTATATGAAATTTGACTAAAATACCCCCTATAATTATCCGAGAAAATATGTACTGGAGAAGTCTCTAAACAAATTCATAATTTATCGTGACAATTTAGTAGATGTTGTGCTCTCTTCTCTATCATTCCCTTCACCTCTCTCTCTCTCTCTCTCTGTGAATCAGCACTGGCAGTCCCCCTCCTAATTGTACTAGAGTTTCACCCCCCGCACTTCACGGCGGGTCTGTACGCATATAGAGGCTGGTATCTATTTATTTAATACTAATACCTAACCAACGCGTTGATGGACAGGCCAAGAAAATGTTTGTGTGTTATATTGCACGCAAAAAGCCGCAAGGAATTGAAGCATAGGTTAAAGCAAGTGCCTATTTACCTGGGGTTTATGAAGTCATTATATAACTATTAAATATAGCCTGTGGTTCTAAAGTAAAGTTTGCCCTTTGAATTTATTGATTGATCAGTAGTTTTATATTTGATATAAGATTACCGCTTGATTACATAATTATAAGAAATAGGCGCACAAACCATTAAGTGGGCTTTTGCATATTTTGCACAACCATCTCACTAAAATATGATCATTACTAAAAACTGCTATATCATACATGGCAAATGCTAACCATTGTATACTTCTTAACTGTAGTTTCTTTCTCTCATTAGAATTCATTTCACTCATAGCTGACATTATGAAAATTCATTTCTTCTTTTGTATAGGTTTGGGTCCGTGACAGAAAAGAAATAAATATTGAAAAGTAAAATCCTTAGAACTGAGAAAGAGACATATGATGTGTTGTACAACTTGCGTTCCTCCTCTTCTCATTTGAAGAATCAATTATATTTTTTTAGCAAATTAAAATATAAACGATCTGAAATGAAATCTCTAAAATTGAGAAAGGGACGTACAATATGTAGCATACAATAACCTATCTCTCTTCCCGTTTGAGGAATCGATTATGATTTTTTAGTGGACCTAATTCCAAATGGGAGCAGGATATAAAAAAAGAAATGATATGGTCTTCCATTTTTATAAAGTTAATCTAATATATGAATATAATAGAAAATTTAAAATGAGCAGCTAAGAATCTTTTTCTTTAAATTGATATATTTTTTGTTTTGTTAATTATTTTTTTGTCACCTTCAGATACATGTTAATTTAAGGTCATGAATGTTGAGAGAATCCCAGTTTACCAACACCCAGGGTGAGTATCACACCATGAATTGAGGTATAGTTTTAGGATATTTGTACTCCTAAATATAAATTTCGATGATCACCTCTAAGTTAACAGGATTAGATTATTTTTGTTTCTTACTTTTGAATGAACGATACAAAATCACCTTTATAACTGAAACAATAGATATACCCGGCATCGCTGCTCTTCTCCCCTTCGCGGCGTGTTTGTACACGCACGGGGATAATATTTGGGTGATATATTTATGTATAACAGAATATGGCAGCACAACTCGCAGCATAATACGCTAGCAAAATTGCCATCATTTTTTTAATTCTATTCAAGCGGTGATTTTCATAGCAAGAAACTTGGTCAGTAATATGATATATGAAAAAATCACATGCATTTGGTTTGGCAGTTACAAAAAAGTAAGAATTCATTACTCATTTCCTGTCCCTGAAATCAAATATGGAATGATATCCGCGATGTCACTGTACTCAACATAGATGGATCCCGACATTAAGATTGTCATCTTTTTAACAATGGTTGTAATATAAGATGTTTGTCCATCTTCACTAATTTTATTATCTGATTTTGTTGGTAAGCCTATATGCATGAAAAGAAAGACAATTGAAGTGAGATCTTGCATGGAAGGAACTTAATTGGTAACCAACAGAAAAATATATAAGTAACGAAAATACAACTATATCGAAGCTCTTTTCTTGAAATAACAGCTAAGGGGTAGTTGAGGTTAAACCAAAGTAATAGTGCTGGTAGAATATAAGGAACGTTAGAATCCTAGCTGGAAGAGATGCTCACTTTCATTTTTTTAAATAAAAATAAAATTATAGTTCATAAATAGCAGCAAAATATCAGAGAGAGAGATCACTTACATCTAAATAACTTCAATAACCTCATCTTTGCATGTAAAATAGAATTTTATCTTGACCTAATATCATAATGCAGCTACAATGCACTATTAGAATAACATTTAAATAAAGAAAAGAAAAAAAATTAAAAAGATGCTAAGCTGGTGGGAACTACAGGGAGGAGTGCAGTGGAAAACAAAGAAAGTTTTTCACATGTTCCCAATATAAGTAAAAAATGAACATAATATTTGGCTATGAATAATACCATCCTCTGTAATTATAGTTGTTCAAATGACAAAATAAACAACTTGAAATGTGAAATCAAGATTACCTGATATGAAAATGGAGCAAACAAAATCATACTTGCTGGCACAATAGCTTCCCTTAATATGTTTTTGAATTGTAAACAAAAGCAAAATCATGAACATCACAGTACTAATAACAAAAATTAGGATGCCAACAATACTGAGAATGCAAACCTCACCGCCAGTCCTCTAACCCATCTAACAAAATGATAAGACCATCATTTATAATGCAATCGAATACCCACAGGAGATGCAAGCAACCTATCAGTTCACATGTAAAGCTAATAAATTATATTTTCCTTTCTGCAATGCATGAAACTACAAGTGGGCTTTTAAGACAAAAAATATGACATCTCATATCTATGTGAACATCAAGAATACAATGGCAAGCTCATGCAGGATTCAAAATAAATCTCCATGACCTGACAAAAAACTAACAAGCAATTAAGGTTTCAAAATCATAGTCAAGTCTAATTTGACCCTTACTAACTAATAACTCAAAACTGAAGTTGTACGAATTAACCTCTTGAACAAACTTAACTGCATGAAATATAATGTACACAGACAAAATGCTAGATACAAACTCATTACTTCAGTAAATGTAACGAACTTTATTTGAAGGACAAACTCACAATAAATCCATACTGGTACATGTAACCTGTATCAGTACCTGAAATGGTGGGTCTCCTTCACCACTGTAGATCGCAATTTCAAGTTCCAATTGAGAAGACGCGTGATTGTCCAAGGAGGAAATAAATGTGAGATCATGAAGGGGAAGAGGCGTGTTTTTAAACCTCGAGCGGTGAGTGCCTGAGTGGCATGAGGCGAAGGAAGGCAACAACGCATCGCTGGCTAGGGTTTATCTACGTCAGCGGCAAGGCGACCGCGGACCTCAGATAGGGTTGGCAGAGGAGGAGCGAGAGATGGCGAGTAAGAGAAAAGGGTCCTCTAAATTTTTTGGCAAAGTGTGTCCAATACGGACATCGTGACTGACGCCTCTCATGGTACCGTGACTGGCGCCTCTCATGGCATCGGCATCGGTCGCGTCATGGGATGAGAAGTGAACTGATCTTGTATCCACAGTGAGATCGGCGAGGGACCTAGTATTTGTGAAGGAGAAGGAGAACGCGAGAGAAGGCGGCGATATTCCTGAGGGACAGATAACGGACTAGGACGAAGAGATAAATGCGCTGACAAAAAAAATAACACAAAAATATACAGCTTGTACTCTAATGGGTCCAAATAAAACTAACCGAGAAAATCAACAAAGAAGTTACAGAATTAAGAGCGCAGCCAATCCTCAGAGGATTTTTTGTGCAATATCCATCAATTGTGATAACATAACAGATGATCAGAACTCATTCTTAATAAGTATATCGACCTGCTATGCGAAGAAATACAGATGCAGTGAAGCAACAGGTGAAAATAACTGAAAAGCAACACATGGATCTAACGGTTTAAAAAAAACTTGTCGACGTATACACTCTGAAGTGCTGAGCTTTCTCCCCCTATATTGGGGAGGTTATTTGTGCTTTAGCCGTGCATCATTAATTAACCGATTTTTTTAAATATAATAATTATAAAAATTATATTATTAATAATAAGAGTGATAAAAACAAAATTTTAAATCTACGAATGACAGTGTGCCACTGCCAGTGGCACGGAGCAAACGCGCCACTGCCAGTGGTGTCTTTATCGAAACGCGCGCCACGGGCGATGGCGTCTTTATTGAAATGCGCCGCGGCGGTGCGTCTTTATCGAAACGCGCCTTTATCGAAACGCGCGCGCGTGGCCTCTTTATCGAAATGCGCCACGCGCGATGCGTCTTTACTCGAAACGCGCGTTTGTCTCCTACAAATACCAACCACGCAGGTATCTATCTGTGCGTGTATTTATAAAACCCATTTTTAGGCAAAGGCGCGTCATCGCCATGTGCGCGCTTTCAAAAAAAAAAACGCAGCGTCGCGGGCGCGTTTACACAAAGACGCCACCGGCAAAGCGCTGCCGCCATTCGTTGATTTAAAATTTTATTTTTATCACTCTTATTATTAATAATATGATTTTTATAATTATTATATATAACAAATTCTGTTAATTAACGATCCTATCTGGCAGCACACTGTGTTGAAATGTCATCCTGTTCCGCTCCATCCAAACAGGCCGATAACATGTGTTCCGCCACATGAAGGTCTTCTTATCTCTGGTCCGATCTGGCTTGGACGCATGATTTATTCCTCAACCGTTGATTGCTGACAATGCAGATCATAAACGCAGAGATGTTGATGTTGCATAAGAGGTGTTTGTTTGGTAGTTGGTACATGGAAAATTCTGTTAATGTTCTGTTAAAAAATCATTCTCCATGTATCAAACAAACACCTCTTATATAATGTTGCATCTTATTTCAATTTAACAATTCCCCTTAAGGGTGTGTTGGAAAATATTTGAAAAATTATTTTCGCTGGAAAATAAAAATCTGAAGGAATTTTTTTTTCTTGTGTTCATTTGTAGGCAAAAGAAAACACTATTTTTTTTTTCTACTTATTTAGTTGAAAGGAAAAGAAAACGGAAAAGAAAATCTTCCCAACCAAAAAATAAGAAAATAAAAAACATACACTGATTCTAATAAGGAAACCGTATTACCTTTGTGGTTGCAGGTCAATTATATGCCAAATGTATTTTATGTTTTGTCCCCAACTTATCAACAAGAATTGCATGTAACGTAATTAACAATGCACTAACTGAAGGCTAAAAGCATTATGTATGCAAACTTTTACTGTAAATTATTAGATTGTTCTGATTTATGTATTTATTTAGTGAGCACTGGATAGATACAAAGCAAAGCAGTATATAGTGATTGCAAGAAGTTCTGATAATGTTGCATATTCGGATACCGATGAAATGGGATTAATTTTCTAACAGGTCACTGAATTTCAATGTTTATCCATATTTGATCATTGAATTTTTATTTATCCATTTTTAATCACTGAACTTTGATGTTTATCCATATTTGATCACTCCCATTAGTTTTTTCATTAAAAAATAATTTAAAACTAATGAAAAATAAATATCATTTCATTTCATTTATCTATTTTTTATTTCATTAGTTTTGACAACAAATATAATTTTATTTTAATTATTTTTGAATGAAAAAATTAATGGGAGTGATCAAATATAGATTCAAAATATTAACCCATGAAAATGGGTAATGATAAACAAGGAAAGAGATGTCACAAGAAGTTTTGCCCAAGCTCATTTCTGGCCCGAACTCTTTTATTTGTAATATTAACTTTTTAAAAAGGATGTTGGACCACCTTTTTACTAGAAATTTGCTTTTCTGGAGGAAGATTTGTTCACGGAGCGTCTGCGGAGAAAATTTTGATCCGTTAATTAATCTCTCCTAATTTGACTCTAATTAATTATTTCTTTTCTCTTTCTTTGTTGTTAACTTTTTGGTTCTGAATTCTTACCAAGTTGAGTATATTATTTGCTAAATTTTTTTAATTATTTAATTATTAATAATTTAGATTTCTAACTTAAACACCACTAAAAACTTTGTTTAAAATAATTTAAAATAAATAACATAATGGATATAAAGGAATGTTCGTGGTCTCGTTAACGTACAAAAGGTTCATTAATTTTGAAAAAAAAACACATATATTTCATGATTAACAAAAAAATTTCATCATCTAACTTCTCATCCTTAATTGTTCTAATTTCCTCTTCGTCTGCCATAGGCGCTCCCTTTGTTCACCAGCCCAACTTCCCGCCAGGTAGAAGGGAAAAATGGTTTTGTGATAGGAGCTGTGTTCCAACCAGAAATCAAACTAACTGGCAGGGCTGATAAAATAGGACGACGTGAAAAGGAAAAATGATTTGTTACACTGCAGAATCCTCTTTTTCTTCTGTGTACTTTAGTTGCTGTACATGCAATATTTATTTTATCTTACTTGACATTCATATTGTATGATATTATAATTCAGCAACTGTTCATGCGTGGACAATATTAGAATTTAATAACTGTTTCATACATGTTAATGCAAACTACAGTTAAAAGGACACAACGAATGTAGTTGATAAAAAAAAAAGGAATCCAATTCTTTAAGGGATATAAATATAATGTACTGAGGAAATGATGCAACCTAAATGTCTCATTTTCTTTCTTTTTCTCCACAATTTGCAACTCTTTTAACTTCTATTTAATGAAAGTTACATAGTAGATCGTTCGCTACTACAGTAAAAAAAGGAGAAAGGAATACATTTTACTAAAAAACTTGAAATTTGAATCGAGTAATACTCGGGCAAGAGGCCCGATTATTAAAGCAATAGCATAGTCATGTTGTTGTTGTATGAAAGACAAAACAAGTTATCCAAAAAAAGGGTGGAAAAATACACAATTCATATAGAATCTGGCACTTCTGAATTCCTTTACAAGGGGAAAAGTACAAAATATGAAGTAGCCGAAAGTGAACTAATTCCCCAACAACAAAAAATGTCTCTTAACAACTACTAATTATTCCAAAAAGAAACTCTTGAAGTAAAAGAAGCCTCAACGTGAACACTTTAAAAACAAACCGAAGTTCATGACACAGACAGACCATTATTAGCAAAGAAGCCCTCACAAGGTCAAGCTGTCAGGGTTCTCAACAATCTTTGCGAAGGTCTCTAGGAATGCTGCCAAGTCAGCCCCATAGATAATCCGGTGATCAGCAGTGACGTTCACCTACATCAACATTAAAGGATAAAACATATGATTTATCATCAAGTGACAAGGTGCCATGATTTAACATACTACAGAAAGAATTTATACATAATTCTATCTTTCCTAAATATAACAGTTGAAATGAAGATGATAAAATCCAATACCTACCAGCATTTTACTCTTGACACTAAAGAAGCCATCCTTATCAGCACTAACTGTAGGTTTCGAGGCTCCAACAGCCATAATAGCTCCCTGTATACATACAAGCCAAGGACATGTTATTTTTGTGACCGAAGAATAAAAGAAAGTCCAACAAATAAAAATGAAGCAAAAGAAAAAGGCCCACCTGACCAGGAGGAAGTATGGCATTGAATCTGTCAACCCCAAACATTCCCAAATTTGAGAGGGTAAATGTACCTACATATAGAAATCACCTTCCAATCAGCCACCAGGAATCATATTTTCAACTTCAATCAAAGAAAATTAAAAAGCATGCAACTATAACCTGAATTGTATTCACTGGGGGAGAGCTGCTTAGCACGGGCTTTCTTGACCAACTCTTTCCATCTTTCTGATAGCAAGTACAGATCCAACTGCATTGCACTTTGATTCCCAATCAACAATAAACAAACAGAATATACAACCAAAATTTACAAAATTTGATCCAAATCGAAAACCTTGTCGGCATCCTGTAAAACAGGGGTGATGAGGCCACCATCCATGGCCACAGCAACAGCAATGTTGATGCTGCTGTTGTAACTAAAACTCTTTCCATCCTTGCAACTTGCATTTACTACTGGGTGCTGTGCAAGTGCCATAGCTGCTGCTTTTGCCAATAGAACCGTCATCGTCACACCCTTTGGTTTGAGCTACACATAGCAACAATTCCCAGACTAATTGTTAGTTTGCAGAAAAACAAAAGCTTCCCAGATTAATTGTTAGTTCACAGAGAAACAAAAACTTCAGCAACCCACATGTTGCAAATCTATGCTCATCTCATGAAAAAGGCATATAAAGTTAGAAAGGAGTTCAACAAAGCAGATAATTCTAGCAATTGGATGGATAATAACTGATATTCACATTAGGAAGATGCCCAATCATGTGCAATAAGTCTGGCATTTGATAGTCAAGTGATCAGTTTAATCAATCCAGGTTGGCATTATGTATATCTAGATTTAAATTATATAATTAGGTTTAATCATTTATCTAACAGAAACTTCAGCTGTCCACATTAATAGTTTGACCAGCATAGTTGATGATTATTTGCATGAAGACTGGTACCATCAAATTAACAATTGTTGTTGTTGTTGTGCTTACGAGTTAAATATAGCCGGTTCACAATATTTATCTGAGACAAATTTAAATCAACATTATATTCGATTATTAGTAAAAAAAAAGGCTAATATGACACCCATGTCGTTGATGCACAAGATATGAGTTAAACACCTGGGTGACTATTAGCACCCTACTTTTTAATTTGAATCGTTCTTTTTCAGGGTTTTTGTTTAGGAATGTTACAACAGGAAGAGATATACAAGCAGCAAACACTGTCCTGTATTTACATGGATAGAAATACATGGATAGAAACATACTGATAGTAGATGAAATAATTTGCCTTCATAATGATTTTGTTTTGTAATGCAGGTACATAACGGATTATAATTTTAGTTTATAGCACAATTAATTCAAAGATAACTAAAATACCTTCGCATAGAGAGCATCAAGTGCATCAGTTGTTACTGGGTATCCAACCCGGAAAGTGGGCACTGAAAGGCTCTCCATCATGTTCTTGGAGACAGCTCCTTGCATTGTAGTGAAAGGGACCACACTAGAGCCTGGAAGTGGAGGCGGGAGGGAAGCTGAAGCTGCAGCAGCTAGAGCTGGTTTTGCTGGAGCTGCCACGGCTTGAGCAACAGGAGCTGGAGCTGGCTTTTTGGGTTGGATCCCTGCAACAGCCTCAATATCTTCAGGTGTTATCCTCCCATATGGTCCTGTCCCCACCACCTTGTTGATGTCCACCTGTCATCAACTGATTTCACTTTAGCTTTTTCTGTTTTCCTTTTTCCAACAGTGACTCGTCTTTTTCTCAATTAATTGTTGGAATGCTTGCATGCAAACATAAATTGCATGTACATCCATACTTAACTATGATCTGAATTTGGCAATCAGATATTAATCACTGATGGTTGGTTATTGCTCACTGATATCACTTGAACAAAGGATACCAATCATCCTGACCATACAACGCAATAAATCCCCAAAATGGTGAGTTAGACAATAACAAGTTCTAGTCAATCATAATTATCCATTTTCCTTTGTTCCTCCAAGTTCCTCCTATCACTCTCAAGTCTTCTCAAATCAGTATCTACATCTTAAATCTTTAACTACTATCATACCTTGTGTTGTTTGGCGAGCTTCTTTGCATAAGGAGTGGCAACAATCTTCTTCGGTCCCTCTGCCACAACTGTCACAGCAGGAGTTGAAGCTGCCACAGCTGGAGCAGCCGTTGCCTTTCCATCAGTGTCAATCACAGGAGCTGAAGGAGGAGCAGGAGAAGCACCACCACCAGTTGATTGTGACTCAGCCTTGGCTTTGGCCATTGCCACTTCTTCCTCACTCTCTGCAAGGAAAGCAATTGCCGCTCCCACTGGTGCACTCTCTCCCTCTGGCACCACAATCGCCGCGAGAATTCCATCGTGGAAGGATTCAACATCCATGTCAGCCTTGTCAGACTCCACCACGACCACGCTCTCCCCCTTAGACAGCCGATCCCCCTCGGATTTGGTCCAAGAGACGATTTTTCCCTCGGTCATGGTCGAACTAAGCGCTGGCATGAAGATCTCGCGGATCTTGGCCTGGACGGCGGGGAGGCGACGGCGAGGGGCGGGGCGGAGCCGCTGGACGGGAATGAGGCGGGGGGAGGTGAAAGAGGAGACTATTTGTGAAGTCGCCATTGTCGGAGTAAGCAACGTAGAAAGGTGCCGGGATTGGTGGAGATGGAGAAGGTGACGGTTTTTAGAGACTCCGCGGAGGAAACGAGGTCGGGGAGAGGGGCGGAGGAAACGAGGTCGGGGACTGGGGACTGTGTCAAGTATGAAAATCAAAATAAAACAGATGCTCGAAAATATGAAAATCAAAATAAATTGTATCTTTTATTGTTAAGAATATACACAAATAACTTATTATTATTACTACTATATTAATTGTGTATTAATATTTTCTGTGTATTGTCTAAATACATGCTTCTTAGTGTTTCATATTAAGCCCGGTGGGGAGGTATATTGTCGATAACGCCATAGGCCCATAATGGTGTCAATGACTGGATTTTATAAGGGAGATTTGGTTTGGTGCCACTTTAAAGCCTCTAATTTATCAAAATGTCACTGTAAATTTTAACTTTTGTTAAATGCCATTTTAAATTCAAATTAGTTATATTTTTGCCATAAATATTGTATAACTATAGAATTGTTAAATAAAAATACAAAAAAAAAAATAGATTGACGAAAATACCCCCTAATCAGATAGATATATCTGATAAAAGATTGAATCCTCTGAGAAAAAAAATCAAATCGTTCTTTTGTTTCGCTATGCTTCGCTTCTGCTCTCATCAACGACGTCGGAAACTAGATCCGATTATTGGTCACCGCCTGACAGTTGAACTCTCCTCTCCTCTCTTCCCCGCACACCTCTCCTATATGCTCTCCTCTTCGCCTTTTTCTTCTCTCGATTGTAGAGTGGCATTTCACAAAGGTTTGAAGATGTGAATGATATGAACACAATATGGAATATTTTGATACAATCGTTAAGAGTAAATCTTGAAATGACATGATTATTTTGGTGATTGCAAGAAGAGAATGTAGTGTGCGATAAACACATAAATGACAAAGCCTATCTATTGGTAACAAATCCCTCTTTGCTTAAAGTCCATTTCATGAAAAAAAATATTGTCATTGATACTCTATCTAATTTATAATGTAATAAACTAAACTAAGAAGGGGGATTGATACTTGTATCGGTTTTTGCATTTGTTGAATGACCAGCCTTAGTATTGTGTTTTAGCATATGTTATTTCATTTTAGCAACTCGTGTTCTTCTATAATCGACAGTATATGGCTCAATGATGTATTCTTCTTTAATGAGTGTTCTATATTTGTTGATTCATCATATACTTCAACCGGTTCAGTAAGCATCACTAGACATAATTAAGAAATCTTATGTGCTATCAAATGTGCATGTTGAACATACAATATATATAGCGTACCAATGCAATAACTAGACAAGAAGCTGACATGGTGCCAATTTAGTATTGATTTGAAACAAAAAAGTTTGCACAAAAATAAAAAGCTAACAAATAAGTTACAATCTACCTAAACATCGAAACACAAACATAAATCATGAGACAAACAAAGTCATAATTGAAATAAGAAAGTGATTAATAAGTTAGCACGCTAAATTTCAAGTTTATCACACTAACTACATGCATAGAGTTACAATCAAGACAATAATCATCATAGCAATGCTTATAGCAACAAGTAATTTTATCTTCTTCCCTAATGCAATAAGCTGGAAGTTGTGCTGGAAGTTTTGTTTCTTCGATTCTCCGCTAATGAAGAAATGTCTTGCGCTCATTCTTCCACAAGTAATAACGATGTCTTATGTAACAATGAAATAAAGAATATTGACATGAATTTATATCTTCACAATTGAGACTTCTAGTGGTTTGAAAATTATACTAGTTTGAAATTAACTTCACAAGCTATAAATTAAGAAATTTTGGCGGATGGAAGAGGGGTGCAGAGAGGACAAGATGGTTGGTTGTCGGGTGGCGACGAGCATGGGCTGCCTAGGTTGCCATCACGTTTGGAGGAGGGAGACGGAAGCAGAGAGAAATTGAAAATGAACAAAATGGATTTGTTTCCCTTCGTTTTTATCTGATAACAGTTACCAGGTTAGGGGTATTTTGGTCAGTACATTAAAATTTTATATTTTCATTATTTAATCCCATTAGTTTATAGTGTCAATGGCTTTTTCCTTAATAAATTTGATTTGCAGTGGCATTTACCGATGTGGTTCTTTTATAGTGGCATTTTCCTAATTTAAGAGTTTTGAAATGGCACACACCAAAATCTCCCATTTTATAAAGGGGATCTTTGATAATGGATTATTTTGATAATTTTGATCAATAAACTTTTAAATATAAAAAAATAAAAAATAAAAAATTATAGATATTCTCTTTTGCATATAGATTAGTATTTCAAATTTCATGTAATTTCATTATTATTTGATAATTCATCAAAGAGTATCAAAATTTTATACAATTTGTAATAATTTTAATTTGGTAGATTTTGATAGACCATTAAATACTAATAAAGTTATATGAAATTTAAAACACTACCAATCTATAAATAAAATAATATATATAAAAAAATATTTTTAAGATTTTTTCATATTTATTTAAAAAATTATTGTTAAAATAGTCAACAATAACTCATTGTCAAGGAATCCTTTTTTTCACTAATGACTACTATCACAGATACATCATGGTCCGGGATTCTTTCTCTTTTATAAATCCCATAGATAATTCATGAAATTCTAATATGTTACATTAGTATTTGCTTTATTGCTATCTCTTGAACCCACTAGTAATTTTATAATTTGGCATCGTCGACTCCACATTTTTTTAGACCAATAATGAGTGAAAATAGATACTTTAACTTAATGGGAGATAATTAACATCCATTTTACAATTTTATAATTTTAGCTTAACATAAAATTTCAATTCATAATGTACTCAGTAATTTAGTGTCTTATAATGTTATCAATTTAGGAAATATGACAAGTAAACCAATTTTAATCATTTTATAAAGTTATCTCATAACATAAAAAGTTCATAATTCTTTCACTAATATCAGTTACTTTTTCTTTTTATGCTATTTTAAAATTACATTGACATTTTTTTTAAAAATGACCACTTCCACATTTTTAAAATAAAAATAAACAAATTTCATCGATACTTTTGTATTTTTTTTTCTCATTTTCTCCATGTATAAGAAATAAAGGGATTTTACTTAAAATAATGGAGGAATAAAATTTCTGATAAATGAATGATCATCCTTTGATGTATATTGAGAAAGAAATTATGTACGTGTTATTAATGAAGCAAGCATAATCTTCTACAACGAAACAAATAAATGATGAAATACAATTTACTTTACAAAAAAGGCAATGAAGAAACATTTATTTTTACCGAGATATGGGATCTCATATGAACAGTTTTGCTAAAAAAATATAATTCTTTATGTGAAAATAATAGAAAATTTGAAATTTGTATTTTTTTTATTGAATTAGTTCTATCTTTTTTGTATATTTTTATTAAGAACTAGTACATAATATACCCGCTCTTACGTGCAGACCTTTAAAATCAGAGATAACAATAACGTTATGACTCGCTATTAAACCAGTGATAAAAATTGAGCAAGTTACAAAAATATATAATAATAACTGAAACATACATAAAAAAGAAGAAGAATATGTAATGCATTTCTCACTATTAAAGGACAATAAAAATTTTGCAAGTTACAAACAAGTATATCAATGATAAAAAAATGTAATATACTTCTCAGCATAATGGACATAATAATATAAGAGCTATTGCAAGAGGCTAAACATCCCAATGCCGATTATGAACCCAATCGAGGCTTATCAGCTTTACACGGTCTATATTGAAGGTCTTTCCATTTGCTCCAGAGCTTCAATTTTTTAAAGATACCCGCTCTTACGTGCGGGCTCTTATATTTATAATAATTTATATTTTTTATTAAGGACTTTGCTATTGATTGTGATGCTTATGAAGGATAATACTAACAGGACCTGCATAATTTAGAGATAAGAAAAATGTGCAGCAATGAAATTTTTTTATTGACATCTTGTGGATTTAAATGGGCTTCCTAGCAATTTTTTTTCAGCAAAGTATCAAATTCAAACTTCAGTTTGATTATAATTGCACATGTATGAGCAGACTAAAAGCAGAGTGAGGCGGCAGGCTGCTTTTGGAATTCCAGATCTCATCTAGGTCTTACACAAAAAAAATAAAAATTTGAAATTTGAAAAAGGAGACGTGGGTCGAGAATGAATTGACCTCATATACACCAGGCCACCATTGACCTCGACTCTGTGTTTGATTCTTTATTGAATCCATATAAATCCAAAGCAAAACTCAACACTACTCCGCATATGTCAAAAGTATGTACGACCATATTTGGGCAGACTAACCGTTCTTGGGGGAGACGGAGAGGCGAGGCGAGGCATCGAGAGACGGAGAGAGGCGCTCCGGTTATGGCGTCGTAATCAAAAGTGTTGATTGAAAATTAGAAAAATACAAGCAAACAATATGCAGTACCTGTAAAACCAGCGGGGTTCCTTCAATTTCTGTCAAACTTGGAAGAATGAGTAGCGTTACACTAATCAAACTCGGTGAGAGAAATGAAACGATGCGAGGCGAGCGAGATCAGTGACGCGACGAAGTGGAAATAACTGGAGGGAAAAAACGTCTGAGATTTAGCATTAAACATAAACTGTAAAGGGCAAAATAGTCATTTCACGTCTTAAACAATTCAAAATAAATGGACAATCCAGTTTTTAGATGCTTTTTAAGATAGTAAGATAAGATAAAATTTGAGATGGACTAATTTTCTTGCATTTGTATTTTGGTTCATATGCTAATAAGCTTTTAAAATTTCACGTGTGAATTACCGATCCTATTAACCGAGTAAATTTTTCATTTTCAAACTATCATTGAACACCATTTTACTATTCTCAAATTTTTTTATTATATTCGATAATTTTTCAAAGATTATTTGTTTGATGTACAAATATTAATAATATAATATTTAAAAATTCATAAAAGTAGTTAAAAACATACTGAAAATATTGAAAGAAAATATGAGATTTTATTGAGCCACTTGATACTGAGAATTTTATAAATTTTGCCAGTAAATATATGAACACAAGTGTAAATGCATTAACAAAATTCTATTTAAATTAAAAAAAATTATAATTATATTAGTTGACGTCACTCACTTGAAATTTTGACTCCCTCACTTATTAAGCCTTTGAAATAAGGGTACGAAGACTTTAATCATGTATATATCAAATATTTTCTGTAAATTATATAAAAATATGCTCTTCAGTGTTTCTTATAAGTCTTTGAAATAACGGTATCAAGACTTTCATTATCACGTATTAGGATTTTCACGTGTCAAAATTTTCCGTGTTTCGTATATATTGAGCGTTCGAAAGGACTTTCGTGTATAAGTATTAAGACTTTCAGTATAAAATCAGTTTTGTGTATTATCTAAATATATGCTCTTTTTGTTTCATATTAAGTGTTAAATCACGAAATTTAACTAAATAATAATAGTAATTAAAGATTATAATTTAACAACAAATTAAGAGCATTCGCATCGATGTCGATTGTCAAAATTAAATTTTTATGTCACGCCATCAAATTGACAATTCATTTTAAGAGTGACATCCCTGAATATAATGAAATTGTCAAATGACACTTTCGTAATTAATTTTCTGCTCCTGCGCTGACGTGGCTTGTCAAATGAACTGTCAAATTTAGACAATTGTCTAATTTTACCTAGTCTCTGCATCCCATAAATTCAAATGACAATTGTCAAATGAAATTTGACAGTCAATTTGACAATGGAATGCAGATGCTCTAACCCAATTAACAACATAACATAACAATTAGAATGACATATAAATAAATAAATAATATTATATATAATCATAATCATAATATAATATAATAATAATATAATAATAAATCATAATCAGAATCAGAATATAATAATATAATATAATTAAACAATAATTGTTATTCTGACGAGAGCTAATCATTTATACCACTTATAACTTGATATACCATATTAGTACTCTTCTACTTAGTTAAAAATTCGTTTGACAAATTAATTCATCAAAATAACAATTCTATTATTACTTTTTACTATTCCATGCCCAAACAAACCCTTTCTTTGCCGAACAGAAAGTATAAAATTACATTTCTAAACTGCCGAGTGCCGAGTGCCGAGTGCTCGAAGTGCCAAGGGAAAATAAATGTTACAAACTTTAAGGGACAATTTTTCGTTTATATCATATAGTAACTGTTCCAGTTCTTCTATTTATATTTATCTATTTATTTTTTTAATATATATTATGTATTTTTTTATTCCTATAAAATCTTTCATAAGATCCAGAAAGTTACATTGACCCATTACATCTAATCGATTCACGTCAAATTTATGGTTCTTGAGTGATTTCAAAATAATTTGACATAATTATATCTGTTCCTTCAAAAAAAAAAAGATTCGTCTAATTAATTTTAGTTTCTTCGTAAAAATAATCTCAATAGAAAAGTATTTAGGCGAGAAACAAAACTTATCAAGAAAATAATTTAGAAGAAAAAACTCGTCTATGTTAGAGAGAAAAAAAAAATGAATCAGTTTACTACTACGCCATATGCGAACAGTTAATTCAATGTACATTAGCTATAATTAACATTTAAATTTAATTTCATAGATTAAAAGATGCTAAAATATATTAAAGAGTTAACCGATAATTATAAAAAATCGGAGGAAATATTGAACTGCGTTATATCATATGATATTAAGTTTTTAATATTCTTTTTAGGGACTAGATATGTCCCCCAAGTCCTCAACTGGAACGACATTCTCTGGAGAGCAAAAAAAACTCTTCCGATTGAGTAATTTTGATCAGATCTATTCAATCAGAGATCAATGATCTTGATTTAATAATAATAAATCTTGTACATCAAAATTCGTGTTTAGACTTTTTCACTCTCCATATAAAAATTATCTCCCGAAGATAGTTGCCCGTCCTCAATTAGTCTGCATTCCGCAGAATCAGGAGAACTATAGGTCTTAATACATGACATATCATATATGAAGGATCTTGTACCGTTATTTCAAAGGCTTAATGTCACGCCCCAAAATAATTAAATCGGGTTAGGGGTGATAATTTCACTACGTACGCATGACGAGACGTGTGTACGGAAGGCTAAATGAATAAAATAAAAATAACACGGAATAACAAAATAATAACAATAATAAGTGCATGATAATATACAGTCCAGAATCACAGTATGAATATAACACCTACATCAGCGAGGTGACTCCATCGGAATGGGCAGAACAATCTCTCAAATAAAAATCCAAAAGAAAGAACTAAAACCTGAAAACCGTTGAGTCATAATCAAAACTACCATACTCGCATACTGATGCGGTGAAGCACCTTTATCATCACGCAGGACTGCTCCTAGCACTCTCATCAAGAAAATCCAGCACCTGAATACCTATATCCCACAACCACCATGGAAACGTGAGTAATTTAAAAATTACTCAGTACGTATTTAGATTCAACCTTAAGATTTGATCTTTTTTTCTAGACTGGACCCAAATACCGACATTGGTGTTTAAATTCAACATAATAGTTATTTATGAATATAAATATATTTTTATGTACTTTTTGAGAAATTCCCTAATATGCGATGACATGAAATGATAAGAAAATCCAAAATCTAAAAATTATTATATTATTATATCATGATTATATTTTTAAAATTATGATTATTTATTATTATTATTATATTATTATGATTATTAGTATAATTATAATTTTTTATTATATTACTATATTATGATTACAACTATGAATATTATTATTTATTATGATTATGATTATGGATTACTATTATGATTATTATTTATTATTATTATTATATTATTATTATTATTGTACTATTATTTTTATTATCATCATCATTGTTAGTATCATAATTATTCATATTTTAACTATTCTGGTTAACAACTGTCAAACAATATTTTTACTCTTCCGAATAGTCAAAAATACTACTTTTTCAAAAAGACGCTATTCTATCACTTTTCCAAAACTATTCCTTAATTTGCCAAATTAACCATAGAATAGAGGAAAAGTAAAAAAAAAAGAATTGACTTTTATTCTTTACAATTCCAATCATATTTGATAAATTAGAAATAGTGAAAAAGTGAATTTGAGTCTTTTCAAACACTTGAAAAAACTACTATTTCATAATAGCATAATGAGTTAAATTAAAAAGAAACTAAAATGCAAAAAAAAAAATTGATTTTATATTTTCATTACTATTCACTTTTCCATTTTTCATCTACTAGTACAGTGCTCGCGCCATGCTGCGGGTGAACTTCATGTGACGGATGTCGAGTTGAAAATATTAAACAATAAATAAAATAAAATAAAATGCAATCATCAAACCAAGGTTGCACTTGGGCTAGAAATTGAAGGAGAAGAAGGTTATTCCTCATCCTGGGACTTAGGCTGTCAATACGGGACACAAGGTTGCACTTCGCACCAAGCCGTCATCGGAATCTGATGACAGGGCCTATACTGAAATTTTGTGAAGATTGTAATGATATATTTGCAGCACTCTTACAGGGCTTTCTCCAGGTCAGCTTGCCTCAATGGCTTAAACTTCTGTAAGATACATAGTAGAACTAACTCTAATTTTTATTCTAAAAAACAATTAAGGTCATCATAACTCGAAACTCATTTTCACCCAACTCAGATTATAACATACTTCACAAAGTCCAGACTCCATACTATATATTTTATCAAATTTAAGTAAAATAAAGAAGTGAAGCTAGCATATCATGATACTTAATGGAAAAATAATCAGATTTTCAGATTTTTTTTTTTTACTACACGCTAAGTAACATGTTTCCCCACCCCTAATGGATTCTCAGAATGCACACCATTGAAAGCATATCATGTTAACCCTACAAGGCTGATATGTATCTTTGACAATACTTCTTCATCTTTAATAAATATCCATATAAAACCTCAGCTTCTCTAAAGGACCAGATTGACATCTGGAGGAATCTAGATTTTTCAAAAAAAAATCACTCAACATATCCCTTCTATTTTGAATTTTGCAGGGGGTATAACATAATAAATATAATAAAGTACGACGAGGTTACTTACATGGATGCAAATAATTTTAGCTTGCAAATAACATATATATTACAACTACATATTCAGTATGTATACTTCATGCCAGTATCACATCTGATGCATGTTGCAGGTGATGTCAGTCCTACCCGAATATGTAATAGAAACTGCGGATAATAATGCTTGAGATAGTAATTCTGTTAGTTTTTAATTTGAAATACATGCAACTTCTACCTGAATGACACTATAAATAGGAACACCATCCCATTGCAACACAGATGGATTCAGTATGGTGACAAGCTGGAAGAGAAGATCAGGTTGTGTCAAACAGATCTGGTAGAGCATTGCACATAACCTTCATGTAGTATTTGAATGAGAATAAGGTCAAGACTGATTGCTTTCTGTAATTTATCAAATTATTTTAAAATACAAATGTAAATAATGTTCTTAAAACTACCTACTCAAAAGCATTGGTTGCAAAATCAGAGACTCCATACCAGCACTTTGGCTCTCCCCTGAAAATGTATATAAGGCATCTCAAGCTTTGAGTTCAATGCATCTAGGGAAAAAAAAAGACAGATTTTTGATCATGCAAATGTCTTCATTAGTTCTTAAATATTCTTCAAAACTTTCTAAATGGACAACGATTCGTAACCTATAAAAGCACCACTATTTCTCTTCACATGTGCACTATTAGCAGTGGCAGCTGCAGCAGAAAATTGACTATCATACTCATTTTTCATGTCTTGCATCACCTAACAATACATAATTAAGGGATAATTCAGGGTTTTTAGCCAGTGACAGTAAATTTCATTAAAGAAGACTAATTAACTCTAGGACCTGAGGTTATTTAATGTAGCTGATTTTAAAAATAACTCGCAACATAGCTGACTGTTCAGTTCTCGTACTAATCAAGCTTAGTACTGGAATGTATTCTCACACTATGGTAAATATATATTTTTCATATTACCAATAAGTTTACACAAATTTTAACAACAGAAAAAGAAATGAATCACGCAATTAGTTTTAATCTTATTGTTATATTTTAAATTTTTATGTGTTAGTGCATTATAGAGCATGGATTAAGAGCACCTTGCATAAATTTGAAAATATATGAGAAGAGCAACATCCAACTGAACTTGTTATGGAAAAAGGTACATCCAAATTACCCATTGCATTATGCACCGTAAATTACATAAAGAGTACTTTTTCAGGTTTGCCAGAACTCAATATATTAAAATATTTAGCTATTAATGCTTAACCATAACACCACGGTCCACTCAAGAATGGAGGAAAAAAAGAAAAATTAAACGACCTCTGCATTTTACAACCAAGTTAATGAACTAAATCTAGTAGTCTTATTGTTATATTTCATTCTAATCAGACTGAAAAGAAAGTCAATCTTAGGATGTGCTAATAATTTATGTCACCTTTAATTCATTACATAATATAGATTGGGTATTTATGGACATACATGTAAGGGGCCTCATGCAGTAAAACTTCTTTTTGATTTTGCAATTTGTAACAAATAGATATACCACTGATTTTGCATTTCACCAACTAAAAAATATCGATTACTTACTACAAGCCATTTCATCACGAGCTTAATTTACAGAGAAAGATATGATGGTCGAGTTGGCAATTGGGGTAGCCAGCATGAAAAGTGGGGAGAGAGCGCTGTTGCATGTTGAGTGAGAATTAAAATACGATAAAAAAGGATGCTTCTCTTTCCCAAACGTTCCTCCAATGGCTAATCTCTAGTATGAAGTTGAACTTATTGATTTTGACGAAGCCAAAGAGGTAGCATCTCTCTCTTCCTCTTTCTTAACATCGGAACATGGTGCAGCTGTATACCTGTAATAGTAACAAAGATTGAGCATTTTGACATCTTTAGTATATTAGTATAGAAAATAATGTATGTATCAATAATTGAATTTATGAGAAATATAATAAGAGCTAATTTAATACAAGTTTAACAAGTAAATTAAGCAACTACAAAATTATTTCATTTTCATGCCTTTCATAATGAACTTAATTCATAACTTGTTCTAATGAATCGGTTCTAGCTTTAACAAGCATTATTTACTCTAATTAAATCCAAATTCAAATCGATTGATCAATGCTCAAATCAAGCAAGAAATTTAAAATCAGAGGAAGTGCATTGGACTTACCTAAACACTGTCAATCAAGTCTAGTTTGGTATCAAATCTGAATGGTACAGGGCGAAGTCTTGACAAATTCAGCTGAAGCTTGGATTCATATCTCCTCATCCCATATTGCATCTACCCTCTTCTCAAACCATGAATTATTGATGTCATATCTACTATCATTGATATATCAGGATAGATGATATCACCTCGAGCAATAGTGCAACAACGCATGGTGCAGTTTCTTTGTTTGAGTCCAAATATCAACTATCAAGTAAATAAAGAAGATTAAAATAAGAACCATATAATTAGGGAGCATCTTTATCATACAATTAAGAATTCTAGAATAATACCATAGTGATATTTTCATATTTTTAGCATCCAAATTTGTAAGCTAACAGCCAATGTAGCAATCCAAAGAAAAATAGCTATTGCCAATATCTCAAATTAATTAAAAAGAGGTGTTCACATTTCCATCTTCCTCAACAGTCTAATTTGGTAGTGAAATTAACCATCTCTGTAAGATATATTAAAACAAAAAAAGAAATGTAGGTTAGCTTTACATGCAAAAAATGATTTAATTAATTGAAAAGAAGTGAATTTTAGATCGAAGTAAGAAAAAAAATATAATTCTCAATCGCAAACTAAAGTTCCACCTCTTTACCTAGATCTACTTTGAGAGAGAGACTAAGAGCAACATGCAAGTGAGAGAGAGAGCACCTTAGAGCAGGAAGACAAATGAATGTTTCAAATATTTTTTTTCAATCTCCTTTTATAAGGAGTAAGAATTTCATTCAATTCTTTTCTCATTAGCCAGCTATTTCAACACAATTTCACACTTTTTCCTCCGTTCCATACTCGCCGAACAGTCCGGCACAGGAGAAATTCCATCTTGTCCAGACTCCAGACTCCCGAACTAGCGGTCTGTTCAATCTCCAATCTCCAAGCTCCAAAGAGGCAAAGACTCTAGTTCAATCTCGAAATCTCAGTTCGCACCAAAACCTACATCAAAACGATCATGACGGGTAAGTGGCAAACTGCGATTCTCGCTACTAGTTTCTTTTGTTTTCAGTTTTGTTGAATTACTTATTTTCGTTTTTCCATGATAGATTGCGAGCAGGAGCAGGAGATGGAGATCGAAGCACTGGAAGCTATTTTAATGGACGAATTTCGAGGTTTGTTTCTGATACTTTTTCTTATTTGGAGTTTTTTATGCTAGATTTTCTTAGTCGGGGCCTTATTCTGATGTGCCTGTTCAATCGCTATATATTTTTCTCAGAGATCGATAGTAGTGAGAGTGGGCTGAAAACAAGCAAGAGGTGCTTCCAAATTTTCATTTGTCCACAGGTTTATAAAATAAATTAATTCTCATTACTCGTTTCTGATCTTATCTACTGATCTTTAGTTTCTCTAACTGGGTGAAATAAGCCACATTTTGTTATTATTGATCAGGTTCATGTCTAATTCTTAGACTGAACCATTTCTTTTTGTTCATTGTTGATATTCCTCCTGTTTACTTCGTCTTTCAATTGGCTAGGATGATAATTTTGATGAAGCTAGTCAAGTTCCAGGTTTGTTTTTTCTTTTTTAAAAAAATATTTTCTTCAATATTCTAGCCCACCCCAATTTATTTGGGACTAAAAGCTTTGTTGTTATTGTATTCAATTTTGTCAGTTAGTAGTACATTATATTATTAGCATTATGCAGCTAAAATTGTTAAAGCGCCTAAGGATTGTATTTCTTTGCAGTTCAGTTGGCACTTATATTTTCTCATACTGAGAACTATCCTGACATGCCCCCGCTACTCAATGTCAAAAGGTTTGTCACTTTGTCTGCTAAATTTTATGCTAGCTTCAGTCAAATAGGAGTTCAATCTAATTCCTGCCTTTCAGTTTGAATTATACTTCTATTACCAATTTGCTTTGTACTGTGTAGTCTAAAGGGAATTCGGCCTGAAGATCTTGCTTTGCTTAAAGAGAAACTTGAAAATGAGGTATCTCTTTGAGAAAATATTTGTTGCTTTTCAGCTCCTACCACAACATGCTAATAGTCGCAATTGCGAACTACTTTAGGCACTTGTAAATTCTGCAAAATCTAGATTTCAATTTTTCATTTAATTTCAAATTTTCTCCATGATGTACATAATATTTTTCTGATTAATGAAAATCAGTAGGCTTTTTGCCTGCTCATAAAAAAAAATATCCCCAACAGTGTACAAACTGATTAATGTGCTTTTATTAATTGGGATAAAGGAATGTGACGGGAGCAACTGCTATTTCCTCTATTCTTTTGACAGGCATATGGGCTATCTCATGTTTTACCAGATTACAAGCATTACTTGGAGCTTTTTATCCGGAATGTAAAAGTGATTTATCTTTGTTTCTTTTACCATTTCTTAGTTTCTTAACTGATTTCATTTTCCAGGCAAAAGAAAATCTTGGCATGGCAATGATGTACACACTTGCCACATCAGCAAAAGAATGGTTAACTGAGAAATTTTGTGGGGATTCTGTGGAGGAGTCTGAAGAAACTGAGGCAACAGAAGATGAGGTATGTATCTATTCCCCCCTCAAAATTTGTTCACACTTCTTGCAAATTAATCTTTATTTTCTTTTCTGTATTAAATACCTATGGTATAATTCAGGTAATAGTGCCTCATGGTGAAGCAGTAACAGTAGAGAGTTTCCTTGCCTGGAGAGAACGGTTTGAAGCGGAGCTTGCATTGGAACGAGCCAAGTACATAGTTGATAATAATGAACTTATTGTATTTCTGTTCAATTGGGTGAAATTATATACTAGCGCCTACTAGTGATCAATTTGTCTTATCTGTAAACATGGAACAGGCTGATGCCTGAATCTGCCCTAACAGCTCCAAAAGAGAAGAAGCTGACAGGAAGGCAATGGTTTGAGAGTGGAAGACATGCCATGGTCAGTCATATTGTTTTGCCTGCCTTTACCATCATAACTATGTAAATGATACAATAATTTTGTTTATGGGATGCTTGTTTCAGTTATCCATGTTATAACTTTCGATTTTTGTTATTGTTGGAGCACAGAAAGGGGCAGCTCTGGTGGCCGAGGGTTCTGAGGAAGAAGAAGAAGACATTGACTTTGATGAAGATTTCGAAGGTAATTCTTGACAAACTTTATTGCTGGTTGGCAATTGCTAAAGTCTCTATCTGTTTTATTTGTCTTTCAACCTGTTTGTAATTTGGTGAATAAACTGGGGTTAAGTCTCTAAATGTGAAGGTTAATTGAAGAAGGTAAAAAGTAGTGAGCCTACAGTCCTACCAATTATGAAGGAATACTTCAAGTTGCAATTCCATGTTGAAACTGGCACGAAAGAAACCAAACTGTATTTTTAAGATGACAAAGCAGTGTTATGTTGCACATACTCTTAAGGTTGGTTGTGCAAAAAGCCAGACAACATTTTCATTAAAAGCGATAGAAGTAACTAAATTCTTTCGTAACTTATGATGATAATTATATTTTGTGCACAAATTAGGAGCTTTTGCTTGTGTAATTTTGCAGATGATGATGAGGAAGACATGCTCGAGCATTATTTGGCGGAAAAATCAGGTGATGGCTCCATGAAATAAGGGCCAAAAATGAGAATGACTTCTACTATGAAATATAGTGACAAATTTTTTTGCATTGAGTTGATTCAATAGAAGTCTTCACTATACTCTTTTTCTGAATGAAGAATCTGCCTTTTGTACTTTGGAATCAGGTTACTATGGTGAAGATAGAATTTTAGGCATATATAAGGACTTGATCATAAATAGGAAATTGAGCATTGTTAATTTGTTCCAGTCCTTGAGTCATAAATAGGAAATTGAGCATTGTTAATTTGCTCCAGTCCTTGTGCATTCTCATGGTCTGCAGAATCTGGATACTCTGCAGTTAATACATTTCATTATTTTTGGAAATGCCCAGATACCCAAAAACCCTTGTAGTCGTTTCAGTTTCTGTATTTTTCTACTTTGCTTATCTATTTCATTTTCTTTATATAAGTATTCTTATTTCTCTTCTATTGGAACTGTCCAGTCTCTATTTCATTTTCATTCTCTTGTGATGTTACGAGCACAACTTAATTGTTATCTGGGGCGCTCAATATTTTTTACATGGTATGTTTTTTATTGCTTTTGGTAAAATGCTTCCTCTGAAGAATTCCAGAACAAACTAATCATATTCATAATTTTCATCTTATTGGACTACTAAAGGGAGTGAGATTTTAAGGTATAATAAAACAACCTAATGCAACTCCGTTCATGCATTTCTCTCCAACCCAATCACGTTGGATGGGGCGTTTTCACATTCTTCCTTCGTCCCCCCCAGTTGCTGAGAAATAATTATGCTAGCGTTCATGCTAACATGTTTAAGTACTTTTATTAATACCCAAAAAGAAACATAGAACTAAACAAATGATATGAAACACTTGCATCTAGGATCAGTCCAAAAGAAACTTCTTTATGAACTCTATAGCAGTCTAAGCAATAATTAATGAGTCAATTAAATATGATTACACGGTTGTTAAATAAGCTCTACCATATTAGTGCTTCTAATTTACATACAAGGTCACACGTTCAGTCCAAAAGAACCGGTGTGGCGGTGCAGGCTTGGCTAATGTTATCCTAAGCAAGGGCGGATCTGTACCAGGTTTCTGGCATAAACAAATGATATGACCGAATCAATAGATGCTGCACTCATGTATATAGATTCATTCACACACATCCTTGATCAATCATAGCTTGAGCAAGATTAAGAAACGCGCTTATATTTGCACCATGCACCAGTGCTCTACATCAGAGAGAGAGAGAGAGAGAGAATTCTTAATACTACGATAATTGAAAGTAAAGAGGAAGCAATCAAACTAAAATAGAATGAAGATGCCAAGGAAACAAATATTAAAAATTCCGAGGCAGCAATTATTTGGTGTCATAGCCTGATAACAACTTGCTACAAAACAGTATCTTTGAGATGCTTCCAAAACATGCCACGGAAGAATTCTGATTGTAACAAAAAGGACACAAAACAAGTACTCACTCAGGGTTATCCTTGATGATTCCATATTCGCAAGCAGCTTTAATAGATCTCTCATATGTTTGCTTCATTGTATCCTGTTGTTCAAAAAAATCATCAATACAGAACATAAAAATCATTTGAAGAAGAAAAAGAAACCTTACCAATGTGGAATATATAGAGGAACAAAACAACTAATCTAAATAGACTTTTAGATAAAAATAAAAATACTCACATGTATTTTATTTTCATAATCTTCCACAGACCACTGCATCAGATTGATTTCATTGTTGAGCTCAAGCTCTCCAACTGCAACCTGCTCATTCATGATGCAGTAAGATAAATAACAAGCCTTATTTTATCAGGCATTAGCCAATACTTGGCAAAAATAAAGGTACACGAAACTACTGAATTACCCCTCCAGCACCAGTTATCTTAGCAGGAGCTATCAGCACTTTAGACTTTCTGAGAACATCCACTGCCTGAGGAGTGCAGGGCATAGTTGCACCTGTTCATTCAAATTTAAGAGGGAACTTCATTAAACAGCAACAAGAAAGCAGATTGCTCTTAGAATTAGAGAGAAGAATGAAAAACATGATACCTTCAATAATAATACGACACCCTGAAGTAACTAGAGAAAGGGCATCAGATTGATCGATCTCGTTCTGGGAAGCACAGGGGAATGCTACATCACACCTCTCACTCCATGGCTTTCTATCTTCTACATACTTTGCCCGTGGATATGATTTCAAGTAATCTCTGTGTTTTAGATAAATATGATCAGAAATTATATGTTGACACATTTTAAACATTGGTGCATGATGTGAATGATTGGACCTGAGACTTCTCTGCTGAACCTTGATGTCCCTTAAAAGGGAAAATTTTACATAGTCAAAACCTTCTTCATCTATTATATAGCCCTTGGAATCTAACAAAAACATGCCAAAATTGTATTAATAGGAGAAAATAAATCGTAGGCCTGTTAAATTTGTCATAGCACAGAATAGAGAAGTATAACCTGATACTGTGATTGGGATAGCACCGCATGGAAGAAGCTTATCTATAACTTGCATTGCTATCTTTCCTGAACCACTTACAGCACACCTAATACAGCGGGGACAAAAGAAGATTATATGAGGTAAAAACAATTTCACATTATAAATTTCAAAACTAAGCCATCCCTGGATTTGATGTTTTATGAAGTCGGAGATTAGAGATTTATGAAGATAGTCATACAGAGTCTTGTGGTAACCACGAGCTTTTGTTAGAGCCAAATATAGCAAGCAACACAGTAAGATAAATTCTACTATTCCAAACTATGTAAGTTAAAGCTACAGGAGAAGAAAAATAAAAACATAGATATCTGATAAAAACCTCAGTCCTTTGAGTTCCTTGTTCATCTCAGCAAGTATAAGTCGTGCAAAGAATACCTGCAAATACAGCCAAAAATGTGCAACTATTGAAGGTAGAATATTTGTTGAAACAATGGTAATAATTGTAGGTGTCAAAGAAAAAATCAACACACAAGTCCATATCCAGTTGCTTCAGTACGGAGGCTAGAACCTGACCAGAAGATCTTTGGCCCTGTAAAACTTCCCTGCATCAAACAAACAAAATTAATCATTCACACAACATTCAGTTATCCAAATTAAGAAGTCTAGTATGTTTGGCAACACAATAATATATACCTGGAAGTGGCCAGAAAGTCGTTTGTACTGCCCAAAGAGATAACCCATTTCTCTTGGACCAACACCTAAGTCTTCAGCTGGGAGGTCCTATAATCATCATATTTTCAGTATAGCTTAGACTAGATTGAACCTTAATGTGTTTTTAAGTGTAGTAGACATGAAGAAAAAAATGACGGATAAATGCTAGTTAATTCCGTTACCTGATCAGAGCCAAGATATCTATAAAGCTCATCCATGAAGCTCTGACAGAAGTGCATAATCTGCCAGTATTCTAAATCTCTGTAATTATCAACTTTTTTTTTGAAAATAAAGAGGAAGGTTCTCTAACTTAGGAAATGTCAAACTTTTTACCTCACCATCACTCCTTCCCCTAGGGTCGAAATCACTACCACCTCCAGCACCACCAAGTTTATACATTGATAATGCATTCTTTAAAGTCTACATAAAAAGATTCCATAAATATTTTTTCATGAAACTGAACTAAGTTAGATTAGCCGCTGTAGACAATGACTGCATAACCAAATTGCCAACAGGTCAGGCATTGACAGGGGAAAAGCCAAGATTTTATCATTTGACAAGCTAAAAGTATTAAATAATAATGGGTGATTCTGGCATGCATCCAACAATTAATATATATCCATTTTTTACGGTATAGCTCAAATCTAAACCATTCATTCTATAAGGATACAATTGTCATTTTAAACTTTAGATTAAATTTAGTAAATTGTGTTTATTTACAACATCTTTATCATCCAATTTAACATTATAATCATATCTGGAGTAACTATTGCAAAGGGTACTTGGCAAAATGTTGCAGGAAATATTTAGTTTTCATCCAGACATCAAGAATAACAAGAAGAGATTATTTTAATTTTCTTCATAATATATGTTACATGATTTGTTCAGTCATATCCTCCTCTCGATTGATTTTCATCCCTTAAGACCAACATACAAGTCACAACTTCAAAAATGGATTGAGTCCACTCAAACTCGATCAAAATTTAAACCAAAACCAGTAGCTCATGATCTGACTATTTGAACAAAACTGATTGAATCACTAATGAACCGATCGATTTTTCCAACTCATCAATGGAGTCATGTCGGTTCTTCATTTCATTTTAGTTATTATGTGAAGATCAAGTAGGATTTGTTAGTATCGATAAGTGGAACACAAATCTGACTTGTGGGACCATAAAATTTGTTATAATATTAATCTGACTTGGGAGTTATATATATTGCATCAATAAACCTCAATCATGACTAGAGCATAAAAAGAAATCCCGGCCTGAATCCTGATTTAGTTTGAATTGAAGTTGAGTCCTCAAAAATAGTAACTATTGAGTGCACGGATATTACTTCCAATTATATTTTTCATGTTTCAAATATACCCCTATTTAATGAAGTTGAACATTAAAATGGATAATTTGTCTCAAATATACCCCTATTTCAAATTAACACTACTTTTGAGGGTTTGATTTGCAAGAATAAAACAAAGGCAAAGCCAAAAAGTGGAAATTGGATTTTTCAGAGAAGTTAAGCGGGGAAGTGGGAATTAGGTAAATGATCCTTTTGTTACTATTTAATGTCATTTCCAGGTTCTCAAAGGGCTCTCATAAATAATTGACAATCTCATTGATTCTCAAATCATTAGAGGGGACACGGTGGAAGCCTAATAACAGAAATGTGAGAGTTAATCTTACTAAAGCAAGAATGTATTAAACACGATGACTATCAAAACACTGATGCCCCCCTTCCCTCCACGAGCGTGGCAGTGTCCCGGGGTATAGGAACTTATACATTGAAATGAAAGCCAAATGGATACATAATTAGACTAACAAGAAAAGTTGAGTACATTTACCTGCTCAAAAGCAAGAAACTTGGAAATACTGAGGTTCATGGAAGGATGAAAACGAAGACCACCCCTACATGGTCCCAAAACCTGGCTAAATTGTACCCGAAACCCACGATTGACATGCATCTCCCCTTTGTCGTCAACCCATGGCACTCTAAAAACAATACATCTCTCCGGCTCTAGCAACCTCTCCAATATATGCATGTACCTGGCCATAGGTGAACAAACAACACTGTAAAATAACTCTTAGACATAAAGCTCATGTAATGTTCAACAAAGAGATAGCAAGAAACCTACTGAAAATTTTTGGCAAGAACAGGTTCCAAGGAGTGAACCACCTCTTGAACAGACTGTACAAATTCTACTTCATGGGGATCTCTCTTTAGTACCGATTCCAGTATTGACCCGGCTGTTTTTGACAACAAAGCTGAAATCAAATTCCAATAACAAAATCAGATATAATGGTCTCAAAAGTGTTTGCTCCATCTCAAAGCAAAGAACTCCAGCAAAGAACTAACCTTTGACATAAATTGGAGTCTCAACAACTTGTAGAGCCTTCTCCTTAGAAGCCATTTGCAGCCTAACAGCCTCTTTATGTAGCAAACTATTGTTATGCTCCTCCAATGCACTCATTTGCATATTTCGACTGCCTTCATTGCCATAAGGGTTTCTCCTATGTTTTCTTCCATATTCTTTACAAACTGAACAAAATATTCGACTTGTGTTATCGTGCTCTGCCACATAGGCCCACTTGTAAGTGTCAGCCCATTCCTCCCTCCACTTCTTCACCACTTTCTTCTTCTTTTTCAATTGGGGCATTGTACTCAACTCCATATCTTGCTGATCCACTTCACTAGACAGTAGAAGGTTCTTTTGATCTTCATGCTCTTCAGGTCCTACTGAATCAGTACCGGGCACACCAACTAAGGCCGCAGTTGTGAAAGATGGGTCGTCACCAGGTCCAATTTCTAGGTCAATCTCTTCTCCTATGCCCCTCACCACTAATTGGTGCCTCTGAGCCTGTCTCAGTAGGTTTATCTCATCCATGGTTGGATTCATATTTCACTATACTCACTACTCTGTATATGACATGCTCAGGCTAAAAGAGTCGTGCACTGCCTTTGTAGAAAAATGAAAGCTTTTAGCTACTATCAACATATTACTGGAGCTATGGTCAAATTACAGCCAAATTCGACTCAATTTGTAACTCAATTTGAAAAAAAATAATAATAAACACCGAGAAGCAATTCTCAAGCTGGAATTGAACTCAAAAATAAAATACCAGCTATTAAACTGTCAAGTACCAAAGTTTCTATTCAAGAACGTCGTAGAAATTGAGAGAGCATTGTGATTTGGAGCAGCTGCTGCTTGAAAACCCCTCAAACACAAGCTTTAAAAATAAATCGAGAGTGAGAAATCCAAGAAAGGAAAGAGTGTGGAGGACACGCCAGCTCCGTTTGTTGGATCAGAGAGATTCGATGGTTTTGGTTATGATTGTGTTCTATTTATTTTTCTTCTTTAATTGATCGGAGCAGCTCGGGAGTTCAAACGAGAGAGACGACAATGGAAATGGACATGGAAGGGGTGTTTGGGTTGGGCCAGAAACCTCCGCAATACAAACTATTTCCGCACATAGAATTCTTTCATTTTTGACAATTTCTTGAAAAAAAAAACATTTTTACCTTCATATAGAAATAGAAATACAAACCACTATCCCTCATCTGACAGTGCAATAAAGTGATTTAAATACTTAATTTTTTTTAAAGCACGTGATTTAAGATAAAGTAATTTTAGAGATGCTTTAAATTTAAATTATCCAAAAAAAATTAACTAAGCGTCATCCAACATCACACTAATTTAAGCGTCATCCAACACACAACAAGCAGAACACCGAAAATTTTATTAATAACATAAAAAAAAATCAAAAACACGAAAATAATATTTAATGAGCAGAAATCACGAAAATGATAAATTCGCGTTTATAAACGCAGACTGGGTCCGCATTTGTTAAAAGTGGACTCAGGGACTAGATTTTTTTTTAGAGATCCGAATTTAATAGTTGAATATGAATATGAATACGAATATGGATATGAATATGAATAATTCATGTATTAAGTTAATAACTAAGTTTGTCAATATTTTATTTAAGTTATTAACTAAGTTTATAATTTATTTTTTCTGATAAACTGAGATAATAAACTCGCTGAATGCATTTCTCCTAATAACATTAAAAAAATACATTCAGTTCAACTTTTTTGATGATAAAATATTATAATTAGCTACTTAATAATTTATTACAAATATAAAAAGTTGCATTACAATACAATATAACCGTTTTAATTTCGGCGATTAGAAGAGTCTCTAAATAACGATCTGATTCTTCCAGCAAATGACTTTTGTGTAGTTTGATTACTGCGTTGACTTGATGATGCACCTATAATGGGAAAAAATAGAATTATTTACAGATATGGCTATATCATAAATTAACTCATATAATTACTTGACTCATTAGTGTTATGATGTACATTCAAAGATATAGCAGGAGAGACACCGCTAATTGAATGTCATGCAGCATCAAAAATAGTATTGCTTATATTACTTCTCGATGGTGGAACGGTGATGGAGTTACAGGTAGATTGACTTACTTGTTGAATATTCAATTTTTTTGCTGTATGAAAAATGTATAATGCACAATTATATATACATAGTAAAATAGAAGTCTTCATTTTATTTACATAATAAAATATTACCTGAGTTTTTATTATTTGATGCAAGTCTTGATCATCGTTTCACCCGTCGTCCTTCCATTTCATCCATAATCATTAGTAAACAAATATGTTTTCTACGACCCATTTGGATCAATCGTCGCTCAGGGATGATTCTTGGACCATTGCTCTCTGACCAATCAATTTGATTTAGATATGGATAAAAACATCCAAACCAGGTATTAAGAAGTGTTTTAGCACTATAAAAGGGATATATAAACCGATTTAACTCGAATTTTCTGACTCTTATTACTGTCAAAATATGAGAGCATGGTATACCAGTTAGGTTCGGTTTCAAACACTTACATTTAGACATCATGCCTTCTTTATTGTGGACAGTGTATTTAAAATTTTTGAAATCACCATTAGATAATATTCCACCGTGGTGAATAACCTCGTAGTCTCCCCCCCCCCCCGATCAGAGCCATAAGGGTCAACCTGTGTGGGCATGATCTTTCAACTCTTTTATTTAGCTTTTCGGTAACCTTCGTTGACCACACTTTCCCTTCATTCACTAATATCATAGATGTATTTCTTCACTCGTCGAACCAATTAACGCATTTATACCAAGTACCTTCAACTATTGCTACAACCGACAAACATCGACATATTTTGAATACACGATTTAGTGATTCTGACCCATTACTTGTCATAATTCCCCAACGATAATTTTTATCTTTGAACTGAGCCTATCTAGTTGGATTTATTTTTTCTTTACCATTTTGATCTACTGTAGTACCTACAGTTAATAAAAATTTATATCCATTCGGAAACTGTTATCTGATAGATAACATATTTTTCTTAAATCGATGAGGTTTTTTCTTTGAAACTGTTCATTTGAAGAGATCTTTAATGTCATGATTAGAATATATTTTGTACAAATTTTCCGAAATATGTTGCATACAATATTGATGCACAGCATCCCCATTTTCTTCTGACCAATCATATTATGGATACTCAAAAATCGCTTTGATTGCTTTATGTTGATCGGAAATTACACAAATCCGTCCAGATCCGGTCACTTCGTGACGCAACCAACTCATAAACCAATCCTAATTCTTCAGATTTTCTTTTTCAACCAATGCAAATGCTAAGGTTATGAGTTAATTTTAAACGTCATAACCACTTGCCATCAATAATCTTCCCTCATAGCGTCCAAATAAAAAAATAGCATCGATACTTATAACCGGTCAAAGGTACCAAAGAGCTTCGATGTAGGGACCCCAAGCCTATACCGCACACTTAAAATAATAAACTTTCGGTCGAATGCTGGGCTCCATCAAGATGTTATATTTCATTTCAGGATTTGTTGATTGAATGACATTGAATAATCGAGATGGTATACCATACAAACCCTCCTAACTTTCAAAAATTTGTTCTATTATTTCCTTGCGACCACGCCAAATCTTAGAGTAGGAAGGATTAACATCTAAAATTTTTGCTCTTAGTAATGCACAGATTATTTTAATTATTAATGTCATATCCTCTGCTAACTCTCTTTTTATTGTACGGGCTATCATTTTCACAGTTAATTGTGCATGATCTGAACGAGTAATCTCTTGAACACATGTGTGATCATAGGGATTAGTCTTGATAACCCAGAAAGAACTACCCTTAGAACACACAACATATAATCTCCAAAAATATCTGGGTCGTTGTTTACATATCATCACAAATATAGATTTACTACTTCTTTCTGTTTTCACCTCGATATTTCCTCTTATATGATATTTCATTAATTGTCCATTGTAATTGCCTTTAGAATTAAATGTTTGATTTTCTGACAATGGATTATCGAATTATGATTGTGATGGAGTATTTATTTCATTGATCTCAAAAATATTACTAAAGTCACGTACCAGATGATACTTTTTTGATCTATTTTTCACAATCAATCGACGCTCTATATGTCCATGAGGATCATAATTTGGGTCATCATCTTCATCAGTCGAGTCCTAATAATCTTCTTCAATCTCTCATTGATGTGTAATTTGCTAAGCTAATAAATACCTTAATTTTACTCAATTTCAGCCGCAAGCGCACGGCCTAGTCAAGTAGTAATTGGGGTGTCGAACCACAAGGACAAGGGTGAATTATCGGTTCTAGCAAGTTTCACTAATCTAGACAATCAAAAGTGAGTTTTGGTATTAAACTAAAAGTAAATAAATCTAACAACAACGACTGGAAAGTTTATCAGATTGAGGATTCTAGGGGCTTTCGGTTTCACTCTCACTCGTTTGGTCAATTCACTCTATTTGATCTTTTAATTTGTTCTAGTGTTTGTAGGGGATTTAATCTCAGATTTTAGTACCAAATTTATACTTCCGTGGCTTGATACCGTACCTAAACAATTCGGGTTTCACGATTAAGTACTTCACCTTACAAGTCTAAGTCCATTAAGATCAGTGAGTCACTTTATCATAACCTAGATTTTGTACTTCGTCTTTCGGTACCTCACACAATTTCTAAGATTTCCTCGGTTTTCCCTTAGATAATAAGTTTCACGATTAAGTACTTGGCCTACGATCTAAATCACTATTTTGGGTCAGAAGATTCAGTTCCACCTTTCGGTTTCCGCTTTCACTTCTATGATAACATGCAGTTGATTAAAACTAAGCATTCAATTTAGACAAAACAACAATCACAAACAACAAGAACTAAAAGATCATCAAACGAGTAAATTAAATCATTCGAGTTATCGAGTTTACACCTAGATCCCTAGAAGGGTGTCTAGCCACAAATCATGTCAAATATTGCACAGAGATTCATGTTTAAACAACAATACAACATGAGAAAAGAGTAAAGAAAAGAATTAACCAAGAAGATCTACGATTTCTCGCCCGGTTCTTGAGTTCTCCTTCAAATTCTCCCTCTCATGGTGTTCTTCCTCTTCTTTCTTGCTTTAGATCTATTCTCCAGTCAGTTGAGAGATGTCTGGCTCCAGTCAGTTGAGAGATGTCTGGGACGAAGGAGTGTCAAAATCTATTAATTCCAATGAGAAAATCGCTTTAAAACCGCCAATTCGCGCTGCCAGCCCAAAAATTGCGGTCCGCAATTTTTACATTTTTTTTCCAGAACGAACCAGAGAGCATTTGCTGTTCGTAATTGATATTTGCGGTCCGCAATTTTTGTATGGGAATGCTTTTAACTTGATTTCTTTGTGTAAATCTGACCCATCTCGTTCCAAGCATTATTTTTCATGTTAACATCTTTGTTTACACTCAATGACCTGCAAAATAATAAGAAATGCAGCAGTATCTCGAACTCGACATAAAAATTAAATAAATTCTTAACAATTAACATAAAATGCATAGTTTTTAAGATAAAACCCAAATTAAATATAATATATAAAAGAGGCTTATCACTCATCCATCTGTTGAAATTGGTACAAAATCATCATCACCCTCACCATCATCATTTCGCTCCTCTTACACTAACACATCATTATCTTCATTACGAACATCATCACACTCATCACAATCATTTTGCTCCCTTTCATCGTGTATTTGATGTGCTAGATTTATTGTGGAAGGTATAATATTTGTTGGGTTTTGGAATGCCCAAATCTCATTAATGCTCAAGCTGCGAAAAGACCGTAGAACAAAATTTTTACTTCTACTTAAGTTAGGGATTAAAGTATGTCGGATAATTACCGAGAGATACAGACATTTAATCCTTTACAAAAAACGATAAAATATTATTTTACTTCTAACTTAAGTTTAGGGTTAAAGTGGTATGTCGGATGATTACCGAGAGATACACACCTCTTTAAACCTTTATTGATCTACTCCATGATTGATTTCTAAAATATTAATCTACTTAACAATTAAATAGATTAATATAAGATGTTATACCTCGCTTCCAAATTTCAATTGGAATGAAAATCGGCTTGTTTCGGAGCACTAAATGTCTGATGCCTCTATAGGTTATCCACCAGGACTGACCAGAGAGCGGCTTATTTCTTTTGCCAGAAATACTGTAAATCGCGGTTTCTCGCAAAAACATTATTCACCCAAGAAAAAGATGAAATAGTACTATTCACGACTCGTAGTTATTCAGTTTCACAAATGTGCAGAAATATCGCTTGATTTGGTGTAACTTTCTCTCTCACCCCACCCCTTTATTTATAGAAAATATGAAATTGCCAAATTACCAAAATACCCTCATGAATAGTAGGGAGATTTCAAAGTGAAAAGTCCAAAATACCCTTAAGGATGATGTCATATATGATGTCATCTAAGATTCAAATTTACAAGTTTGTCATTGGGCTATTTTGGGCCTTTTTAATTTTGGGCTTTTCTGATTTTGGGTTTTTAATTATTAATTAAGGCTTTAATTATTAATGGGCTTTTGTCCCATAATTCAAATCCATAATTAATATTTAAAATCCAAATCAAATATATATATAATTGTCATGTACAATTATATTTTTCTCGGTTGTTGTTTCGGTGAAATTATACGACGTGTCCAACACGTTATAAATTCAATCTGATTTTTGCTTCTTGTCATCTCTATGACAAATATAATTATATCATATATAATTAATTATAACCATCTTATTATTAATTATAAACAATTTATAATTAATCAATAAGATTCTCCGATTAACTCTTATACGGTGTGACCCGATAAGATCTGTGTTATGTTGGTAAATAGAGTTAAAACTGTTTTAACTTCTATAATCATAGAAGACATCTGGCAGAATGCACTATGACCATCCAATTACACAGATGATGATGTACTATACAATATCATGATCCAGTAAACTATTTACTTGTGTTTAATTTTTTTGTCTCATAGCTATCGATCGCTTCAAGGTAGGTATGTGTCATCCTTGCAAACTTAATCTTTTCTTGATCCTGAGTAAATTATCAAATATAATTACTCTTGTAATTATACTGCTAGCAGATAATCATACTCTATCAAGGGGCCCAGTGATGCTATAACTCGTATAGAAATATGAGGGATAATAGTACTTTTGGCAAACCATCTCTTCCTCCGCATAAGTTATGTATACCGAAGAACTACCTTTATAGCCACCTTTTACGGATAATGTTTAGTAGAAATCACACACATACATATCTTATGTAGGAAAGATAAATACCTCATACTTTAGAATTTAATACTGAACAAAAACATTAATGACACGAACACAATTCCATTTAATATTTCGTTCAGGGTCTATCAAATACGATGTTCCTAAAATATCTATCTACGTAATTAAAATGACAACTCTTTGTCTATGGTCCGTAAAAATTGACCATCATTTAATCCACATACTAACCTGATAACGGTTAATTAGTGTTCCTGCTAATTACCTTGGTTAGTGACTTTTAAGAGTATATTCTATATTATGAAGTTTCACAATTCCAGTCATGAACTCGGAATGATTCATAAATTCAATAATACTCAAGGAAACAAAATATCGTTTAAATATCCAATTCATGAACAAAACTTTATATAACTAATTTATCGTATTATTGACTTCAAGATTATTACAAACTAACAGTATTCTCGGTTCTATTATTGATTTCAAGTAGGTTATTCAAAGAATCCCCTGCATTATCAATTGACGATATTTTCACATACAACTTAATCATTCTTCAATTCATTTCTATTGTTGTCATTTGAAATATCATCCGCCATTCAACCTCATCTCGAATAGGAATTAACCAAAAATGATTAGCACTAGTACCTCCTGTATTATACTGAACCCTGATACTAAAAAAATATTGATTCTCTAATAATCTGAGCTATCTGTATATCGTTGTTCTGACCTCGTCAAAATATGTATCTTCATTTCCAAAAAAAAAATCTAGAAGGATTATCATAATTAATACTCATTCAACCTCATCTCGAATAGGAATTAACCAAAAATGATTAGCACTAGTACCTCCTGTATTATACTGAACCCTGATACTAAAAAAATATTGATTCTCTAATAATCTGAGATATCTGTATATCGTTGTTCTGACCTCGTCAAAATATGTATCTTCATTTCTAAAAAAAAAATCTAGAAGGATTATCATAATTAATACTCATTAGTCATGTGATGATATTACCACCTGCATAAACCACAATCGAAATCATTCTGCCAAATTATTAAAATATTATTAGTTAATATCTTAAATATATTTTTAACTTTATTAATATAAAATAAATTAAAATTTTCACTAACCTTTATTTTGTTCAGAGAGAGTCGGAAGTATGAATTTGAAAGACTTGCGGGTTTATAATGGATTTAAGTCCACATTTATTAAAAGCAGATCTGGGTCCATATTTCTTAAAAGCGGATCTGAGTTCATATTTCTCAAAAGCGGACCTGAGTCCATATTTTTTAAAAGCGGACCTGAGTCCATTTTTTTAAAAGCGAACCTGAGTCCATATTTTTTTAAAAGCGGACATGGATCCATATTTCTTAAAAGCAGACCTGAATTTATTAGTACATTATAAGATAATTTGAGTTATATACCTTGATTAAAATTAATTCATATTCAACTCTTAATATACAAATTATTCATATTCATATCTATATCCATATTCAATTATTCATATTCAACTCTTAAATTCGGATCTCTAAAAAAAATTCTAGTCTACACTTAATAAGTGAGGACCTGAGTCCACTTTTAACAAATGCGGACTCATGTCCGCATTTAATAAACGTGGAATTATCACTTTCGTGATTTATGTCCATCAAGTGTTATTTTATTTTTTAATTTTTTTTATGTTATTAATAAAAATTTCGGAGCAGAACAAGTATTATATAAAGTGTTCTGGATTTTTTTCTCTTCTCAGCCATACAACATCACACTAATTTAATTTATCATCTTTTGATTTTTCCCCCTCTTTTTTTTTCTTCCATTAAACACAACTTAGAGCTACATAATTAATATTGAATATGTCTTTTAGTTTCTTTTGAAATGAACTTAAGTTGTCATCAGAAATTGGAAATGCTTATTACTATATAATAGCAACTGCAGGTGTTTTCTTATCGGCTAATCATCAAAATGATTCTTTCCTATAAGTTTTCCTGTTGTGTTTATTTTGAACTGAGATTTTTTACATTGGGTCTGACTTCAATTGATTACTTACTTTTATATTTTTGTTTTTAGCAACATTTTCATTTCCTTTAATAGTCAATGGTGTCACTAAAATATTCATTGAAAGATTCCCAAATTCTTTTCTTATTATTTGAAATTTCAACTTGGATTATTTGAATTTTTTTCACAGCATCAATTAGTTTCTGAGATTTGCCACGACGCACGGTTCCAACCTTGTTCATTCAAAATTTTATATAAAAAATATTTCGCATATAATAAAATGATTGGATTTTTTTTCGATGGTAGCAAGGATCGGAATTTTTTTCGGACCAGAATCTGATCCGAAAAAAAAATTCACGGAGCAGTTATCCGTATTTTTTTTCTCTCTCTAACCGTGCAGCCCTCCGTGGGCTCCTTCTGATCTTGAGAAAGTGTTCTCAGATTAATTAGTATTGTTAATTAAATCAAGGTGAATTAGGCTAATTAATTAAGTGAATTAGTGCAGCTCAAACAAATTAATACAAGACTCGATTCAAATGTTAGCAATTCAGTCTTTGGTTTCAAAATATGTTAAAATTGTTGTAATCTCATAAGACATGCACGACGTTCTGAAACTTTACCAACACATGGATCCGTTCAGTCAATATATATATATATATATATATATATATATATATGATATTTCTTTTACATGTTGCACTTCACGAAATATTGAAACTTTACCAAACTTGTAAAATTAAATAATTTAATATCGGCCAATCATCCAAAACTTAATGTGTGATAATCAATCTATCTAGATTAGCTTGATCGATCAAACACACACGTACAATATCGATCAATTATGAGTATGCCGACCCCCTGGTCCATAAACAAATATCGATCAATGAAATTCGAATTTTCTGTGACGCCCATCCCTTTTCCAAGGCGTGCTTCCTTTCTTTTTAACTTGGAATGAAAAAGAAATCCATACCATTTTCCATGTACACTACTCAAAAAAAAAAAAAAAAAACGCGACGATGAAGCCAAGATTTCAGTAGAATTACCTGATGTAGAGCCAAATGGAGCAATGAGGGCATAACCTGATTCTTGCCATACTATATCGCAAGACTATGAAGAAGAGATGTAACGAAATTGCCATGGTGTGGAAAATTATCCATGACTTCACTCTTCATAGGAAAAAGTAGGAACCATATCACCTGCGGAGCTGAAAAAGCTCCGCAGGTGCGGTTCTTTTGATCTGAGCGGTCCGATAATTTATCAACGGTTATGATTTAACAAGAATAATAATGACCGTGCATCAAAATTCATGTTTAGACTTCTCCACGCGTAAATTGTGATTTCCTTGACCCGTTGTGATTTCCCTGCAGTGATCTCCGCACAGAAAATATCCGCAGAGACTGTTTGCCCGAAAAAGTAGGAGTGGAATATTACTTGCTAAAAAAATTGTCAAAACTTCTACCAATATTTCTAGTTATTATTGATGCATGATTTACATTGCTTTGATCACCGTTTGACATAAAATATTTTATTTGCATATCTGTACTTAAAACAACATAAGCCTATATTTGATTAGAGAATAAAAATTAAGGAGACATAACTACTTATGTAAAGTTATGACATCATAAATTATTATTGTTTGGTTAAGAAATTGAAAGAATAAAAAGAGTATTACATTGAATAAACTATATAGTATTATCAACAATTCAACCATAACAAATGTTATAATGATGTTGTTGACATACTATTATTATTATTAAATTATTATTGTCATTAATAAATTTATTATTATAAGAGCAATAAAAATTAACAGTGATAAATTGACACCAATAATTATATGATCATATAAAATTATAACATGATAAAATTAATAATCATAATTATAATTTGAAATAATTAATTATAATATATCAGTATTTATAATTAAATAATTGTATAAAAAATAAAATATGATAGTATCATTGAATAAAAATGACATATAATTATGATGACAATGAAAAATAAAATTAATAATGATAATTTATTAATAATATTAGTAACATTATAATATTAATAATTATTATAATAATAATGGTAATAATAATAATCATCATCATCAGTATGAATTGTAGATCCTGCAAAAAAGTAATTTAGAGGAATAACTTAGGAATCTTTCTAGACTCCTTAATCCTAAACCCTAAACTCTAGAAAGACTTCTTAAATTATAGAGCCACAACCCCTCCATTACTTTTCTTTATGCCTCCAATAATTATTTACTTTTCTAAAACCAAATCGGGGGAATAAATAATGGGTACCTAGAGGTGATTTTAGTGTAAATTGAGATTCATAAGATTCCTTCGAACATAAGAATTGTGCGATCCAAGCATAATTTCTAAACATAAAGCCGATAAAACATGCTTCATAAAACTCAGAGCACAAGCTAATAATTTATATTGCACTCAAACACGAATCACAGAATAACACATTCAACCTACAACAGTTCCTATTGAAAAGAAATAATCTCCACAATTCCAACTTATAATTTGAAATCACAGCACACGGGCCTTGTACATGCAGATGTATGCCATATGCCAATCACCTGTTCCAGAAAGAAAAAAAAAAGGAATGAAAAAAAGGAATATGCAGGATAGATCCATAAAGGAAAAACAGTACGAAATATGAATATAGCAATACCTCCCCCGGAGAGCTTCGTGATCTCTTCCTCTCTTTGTGGAATGGGGTTGTCGTCATCATATTCAATCCATTTTCCTGAATTTACCAATTAGCTGATATTAGAAATCTTAAGTTCTTAACTAACAAAGTGCTAACTCAATACAATAAAACCTTCAAAAAAGGAAAGCAGTAAAGCAAAAGAGAAGTTACCACTTTCTTGCTTGACCCAGGCAACATAGTGGCCAGAGTCGGCACTCCTTCCTTTGTGGGTCAACACTGCTACTAGGTCATATATGCCAGTCAACTGGGGCTTAGTATTAGGCGTATCTATATTCATGCTTGTTGCTTCTCCTTTATCACTTGATGTTCCCTAGTAAAGAGCAATTAGCTCAGATTATATTCCAGCATCAATTCCTTCCAAAATGCTTGCAACAGAGAGTGCAAAGGATAACAGGGGCACACACATGCAGGAACAATATTTAACCTTAATATAAATGAACTACAGGCACAATGACATACAACAGTAACCATAACACATACCCAAAAATTGTACATATTGACCATTCTCCAAGTCATGATCACAGAAGAGAACATATAAATAGTTCGGATAAAGCAAATAAGAACTATGAAGTACCTCAGATGTAGGTGCATTTGTGTCATTGTTTTTGCCATCTGGTTTCAGGCCAAATTTCACATTCTCTGCTTGCCGCAATATCTATATTATAGTACAGAATAACTTTAAATTAAGAAAGTACGAGAGGGTCAAAAACATGATATAAGAATAAGAAAAAGACAGACTAAAAACAAACCTGACGAGGCCCCTGAAGCTGTTGCTTGAGTTCATCTGAACAGAAATCATACACATCCAGTTCTAATGGGTAGTCCACTTTCTACATACAGCAGAAAGACATTCATACGATGGCAAAATCAGAAATATGTAGTTAAACTATTGTTATGCGAGAAAGGTAACAAGTGACAAAGTTGAATTCCTCTAAACACCCAAGCAGCTGGCTTATAAAAAAAATTATTATAGTAAAAGAGAAGACGTGTATTCAGAAAATTTCAAAATATTACAAAAAGAAAAGGAAGTAGTTCAAATAAATACCCGTAATATCTTTGCTTTCTGATTGGATTCTCTTTTCCAGAAAAAACGAACAAATTGTAAGGTCAAGTACCTGAAATGCAAATAATGGCGTCACTTTTATAATTACCAGTTTACCACCAACGCCAAGAAAACAGCAATAGCAGCAGCAACAAATTGTAGTACATATTTTTGCAACTCCACAGCTTATATAACAAGAAAAACACTTTACTTAGGCAGCTCGCTAATTCGCGACTCTTTTGAATATACAGCAGTATGCCCCAAAGCTGGAGAGGCCTTCTCCAGTTCAGATTTCAGACCCTGGTGAGTAGCAAAATCTATGAGGATCTAACAAGTCCAATAACAAAATGGGTAACATGACAATTGTATAAGGTTACAGCACACATACATGCTTAAGCCCCTCATGGAGGTGGTTAACTTCATGTGAGATGTGACATTTCAGGGCATACACTGATTCTTTCTCTAATGACTCCTCTCCACTTTCTGGGCAATGCACCCTGGTACATACGAATATAACTAGAAGAAATCAATGTTTATCTGGAAAAATTCATTCAACAAAGGAAATGATGATATAAGTTCAGAAAAAAATTTACCTGCTGACGAGGTCAATGCCAAAAAGCGTCTTCACAGCTGCAGTCGCATCACTGTCAAATTTTAAAAGTTTTATGCTAACATTATTAATTTTATTTACGTTCAAAAATTTAATCACAATATGAAAAAGAGTTCAGTAACTAGCAACAGAAATTTAACTGGATATACATCAAGAAAAGATTACAATAATTTTTCTGCATCTCTCAAGTAAAACAAACTCTAATAAGAGTTAAGGTGTTATAAGAAATCAAAGAGATACAATCTGATATTAAAAATATCATATTGTTATAAAATCTCAATGTCAGTTACCTTGAACCTGGTGATGGTACAAGAGATTGAGAAAGAGTGTACATGATCTGTGTCCAGCATTCCTCTGCATCCTACAATAGGTACCAGAAAGCATCATCATATATAAAAAAAAATTACAAGTGCAAAAAAGAAAAAGATTACTGGAATCTAATGTGGCATGACTGAGAAAAAAACCTGTTGCATGTAAGCTCCATTATGTTGTTGTGCAAATTGAGGATATTTCTTACGCAACACCTGCAGGAGACACAATATTGTTTAGCTTTAATATTAATATTTAAATGAACTCATAGATTCCAACATACCAGAATGCTTAACCCTCAAATACTAACCGAGAGAAACTGCATAGGAGCAACAGGCTTGACATTTCGATCAAGCTCATTGAATAAATCGCGAGTGGCAATAGTTAACAGATGGGAATTCAAATCAACTTCATTTGGTCTAGAAGCATTTGTATAGCTACATTATTGCAACCAAAATTACAGAAAGATTAAATTAGCATAATCATGACTTCACATAAAATGTGAGTTATCAACTAGTTAAATACTAAATATACAAAGATTGACCTCAGCAAAGCTGATTTTAACTCAGGCACGATGTGAAGACATTGAACAGTGGAGTTCATGTAGCAGGTGTTTCCCAGATTATAGAGACCCGCACTGTGACCCTATCAGCAGTCAATCAATAGATCAGATATCAATTTAAAACCAGAAGAACAAATAGATCAGTGCATATGAGTCTGCATCTGCTGCTATATCAAAATATCCGGTCGCCCACAGCCATGGTAATGTGGCCTTCACACTTTACGACACATCACACTATCATCTCTGTGGCAGTGTATTTTGAGTCTTACCACATTAACAACTTGCTCTTCTTCAGGAAGATCCTCAACAAAAATAGGTCCTTTCTCAGGAGCTTTTACAATTTCATCAGCAGTCCCCATCATCATCAATTTTTGACCCTGCATAAAATAACTGCCCTCAGTTTACATTATTCACAGTTTTATCAAATTTAAAATATAAATCTGGTAAAAGTTCTCACATTTTTAATTCCTAAAGCTGCCCAGTCTGCATCATCCTACATTACACCAAATTAGTCAGATAGAAAAAAAAAGATTCATTGATTCTCTTTTTACTCCTACAATAGAAGAATCAGATTTAACTTATGTGCTATATAACTCATACCTTAAGTAATCCACCCTTGACCATGATTTTTTGTCTTTCTGGGGGTACACCAGTGAGCGTGTACAGCTGGGTCTTGAAGACAATAGGTGGTTGACTCATGTCGATTTCTATGTTTGCAAAAACCTCCTTTTTCCATTTCACACTCACTGGAAAAGCATGTAGATAATAAAAAGAGATGGCAGATTTAGAAATCCAAATTTCTTAGCTTAAAACAAGCTTTAAATGAGCCTCTAAAATTACAAATTTTCACCTAAAACTGTTATCAGTTTGTAATTTGTCATTTGTATTATGGGTTGTACAACATATCTGCAGTCCTTAATAAAACAAAAAAAAGGCAAGTAAACCATAAATAAATTTCCTAAAAAGATGTCCAGCCAGGTCTCTTACAGCTAGGGTTTTTCTTTCATAAGCACAGAAAAAAATAGCCGTAATAAGTTTGCATTATTTTCTTCAGTGCCTCTTTTAGTTTTGATCCCTCAGTTGTATGAAACAAAACCCTGACTACCAGACAAAAAGGCTTCCACCGAAACTATACAATTTCCTACAGAAGAACAGCCATATAACACATCTATTGAAACCAAAATCAACTGAATTTGAAGAGAGTTGATCATAGACACGTTTAAGAGAATCGCTAAAATTACAAGTACAAAAAAAAGAAGGCGATCGTACCGGTAGGCATCTTCACAGAAATTGACAAAGGGGCGAGGAGGCTGCTGTTTACTTGTTGAAGGAGAAAAGAAAGAGACGAAGGAAAGAAAAGAGGAGGCAATGGATCTCTTTTTAAGAGTACGCCGACGAGTCCGAGTCTAGCACCAAACAGGGATGGAGAGATTAATCGACACCTATTAGGCTTGGTCTACAAGTTTATAATCGCATGATCACTACGGGTCCCGCTATACGGTCTTAGGTTCTCCACAAAGAATTCACGAACCAGGTTTAGATATTTTACCTTATCATTTGAGTATTTATTTTTAGAACCGTCCGATCTGTTTCTCGGACCGTCGAGATTCTGCAAACATCAGCATTGGGCCTGAACGATGCAGTACATTCGGATTTCCAAGATAGATAGAGGCGAACCTGTTATTGGGCCAGGCATAATCTTGAAATGATCTTTTAAGGGAATTCTAGCAGATCTAAGAACATCTTAAAAATAGACAAAATCTTATAGATGTGTTTTTTTAGAGTTTTACTTAATTATTTAAATTTTATATAATTTAATTATTATTTCATAGTCTATTTAGACCGTTAAATTAAAATTATTATAAAATATATAATATTTTGATGGTTTTTTATGGACCAGCAAATAATAATGAAATTGCATAAATTTTAGTCGCCATCAATACATAAATAGAATAACATATTTATAAGATTTTTTCTATTTTAAGATTTTTTTCATATTTATTTAGACATTCATTGTCAAGATTGTTAAGATAACATGTCAAAGAATCTCTCCCCATAGTAAATTGGGCTCATTCAAAAGCATAAGAAATTCAGAACTAATAGTAAATTGGGCCCATTCAAAAGTATCAGAAATTCAGAATTAAGGGACAATGAGTTATTTTGATCAATGTTATAATATAATGGAATACACTTAAAGATGCTATGGATTATTTTATGAATAATTTGGTGTTCAAATTTTAATATATAAAAATATTAATAACTCCAACAAAAATTAGTTATTTACAAACTGGATAATATTTTTATTTTATTGATTTTATTTTAGAAATTATAAACATAAATTAAATTACCGATTCCATGGTCTTTTCAGTCATTATGAAAAATATAATTCCATAAATGTCCAATTGAGTAAAAAATTAAAATTAATGATGTTAGATTTATATAAAGTCTTTAATTATTAAAATTAGAGTTTGGATGAAATTTTATATGATTTACCACCGATTATGGCTAGTCAGTCTGACGGTTATTTTTTTACAACACTAATTTTATAATAATCAATATTTAAAAAATACATAAAAATAAATATTAAATATTAAAAATATATTTTTTAATTTATAGATTGATAGTGTTTCAAATTTCATACAATTTAGTTTTTATTTAGTGGTCTATCAAAGATCGTTAAACTATAAAATTATGAATTTATATATATATATATATATATATATATATATATATAGAGAGAGAGAGAGAGACTATGGTGCTTCACGAAGTACAAAATCTCCCATGCTTCGCATCCGTATCTCGGATTTAAAATCCAAATGATCGATCAAAACCATTGAACATGATCTTCATATTGAAATATTTTTGGAGATAAAATTATATATTTTTTGTGAATTTTTTCTCTATTTCTTAGATGGATGAAAAATCACTAGTATGGGACGGTGCAGAATCGTTAGATCAACAAAGTTTGTATCCATCTAAAAAATCGTAAAAAAAATAATATATATATATATATAATTTGATCTTCAAAGACATTTCAATATGAAGATCATGTACAATGATTTGGATCGAACATTTAAATTTTTAAATTTGAGATACGAACATAAAATACAGGATATTTTGTACTTGATGAAGCACCATAGCCTCACACACACTCTCTCTATATATATGATATATTTTTTTAATTTATAGATTGATAATGTTTTAAATTTTATATAATTTAGTTATTATTTAATGTTATATTGTTAAACTATAACCGTTATGAATTATATATATATATATATATATAGATAGATAGATAGATAGATAGATAGATAGATAGATAGATAGATAGATAGGCTATGGTGCTTTGCAAAGCACAAGAGCGTTGTATGTTTTGTGCTCTATTATTAATTTTAAGTTAGAAATGATCGATCCAAACCGCTAAATCTAATCTCTATATCAAAATCTATTAGTAAATCAAATTTTATATTTTTTGAAATTCATTTGCTATTTTTTAGGATAGAGGGAAAACCGTCATTTTTGGATGAACCAGAATTCTTAGATCAAGTCATTTTCTCCTCAACAGAACAAATAGCAAAAAAATTCTAAAAATTCTAAAATTCTGTTTACTAATATATTTTCATATGAAGATTAGATTGAACAGTTCAGATCAATTATTTGGTACTTAAAAATTTAAAAATAGAGTGCAAAACACATAACGCCTTTGTGCTTTGCAAAGCACCATAACCTCACTATATATATATATATATATATATAGTGAGGCTATGGTACTTCACGAAACACAAAACCTTCCGTGCTTCACGTCCGTATCTTGAATTTGAAAGTTCAAATGACCGATCAAAACCGTTGAACATGATCTTCTTATTGAAATATCTTTGGAGATCAAATTTTACATTTTTTTTTTATATTTTTTTGCTATTTTTTAGATGGGTCCAAAATCACTAGTTTTGAATGATGTAGAAATCGTTAGATCAATAAACTTTATACCCATCTAAAAAATAACAATTTTTTTCAGAAAAAAATATAAAATTTGATCTCCAAAGATATTTCAATATGAAGATCATGTTCAATAATGATACGGACGCGAAACACAGGAGGTTTTGTGCTTCGCGAAGCACCATAGCCTTACTATATATATATTCAATGATGTTCAAACATTGAATATATTATTATTATTTTTAGAGCATATTTTCAAAAATAAAAAAACCATGACTTTAAAAACTCAAAACACTCCAAAATTTTGCATCACATAAGATTTTCATATAAAGAATGTAATGAGAATGATAAATTTAAATTTGGAGATGATTTAATATAATTTTTGAATTAAGTTCACGTTATCTTTACTCCGTATATATTAGTGTCAATTTAGACTCTGCAACACAAAAAAAAATGATAAAATAATAGAAACATGAGCTTGTGATCAGCAAAACAGATTCACTTATTAACTCACCTTGTCAGTTGATCAGCTCATAGCAGAGCTTGAGTCGGCGTCTAGTTGTATAAATTTTTGATGAAATTTATTGAACTATTAAACGATATAAATTATATAAATTTTTAAATACCACTGATTTACAAGTTGAAGAATGTACCATTAATTTTTTTTTCTATTTTTAAGATTATTTTTTTGCATTATTTTAGAGTGTTATTGTTAAGATTGTTGTAACTCATTGTCAAATGATTCCTGGTCATTTAATCGAGCAACGAGTTCCATTATTATTATTATAAAAGAATTTTGCATACCGAAAATCTTGAATGAATCTCAATAAAAAATTAAAAACTAACAACTAATTAGAGATTGACATGGAAACAACAAATATAGTTACGTAGTAAAGATCGTAAATTACGTTATAACGTCAGACTGTTTATAATTTTTTGCTTCGTTCTTCTTCGTATATTTTAGCTCTATTTTCTTACTTTTTCTTCTTTTTACATATTAAAGCATCGAGACGATAATAATATGATGCTGAAATATTTTGCAAAGCAAGTAAACATAAACAAATAAATATTAACCTTACTTTTTATAATAAAAAATATGGTCATCAAAACACACTGAATTACCGACGTCCTACTTTCAAAAGAAATAATAAAAAGAAAATGTTGAAAACACGGGGTTCGACGAAAACCGAAATTTTTATTTTGAAGTAAAATTAAATATTGAAATAAATAAAAAGAAAATTTTAAATTTACATTCCACGGACTAACTAATCATGTAAAATCAAATTACCCCACACACTTGTCAACAGTGTGACGTGTCTCACTTCATGCTACTGACACTCACGAGGTGTGATCGAGATTTGAAAACCCTTCTTCTTCTTTTTTCTTCTCTTCTCTTCGGGTTTGTTTGACAATGCATGGAATAGCAAAAAATAAGAATAAAATTGTTATTTCGATGAATTAATTTGTCAAACGAATTTTAAACTAAGTAGAAGAGTGCGGAAGAATGCTAATCCGGTATACAAAGTTATAGGTGGTATACCGGATTAGCTCTCGTTGGACTAACGATTATTGTTTAATTATGTTGTATTATATTATTATATTATGATTATGATTTATTATTATTATATTATGATTATGATTATGATTTATTATTAGTATATTATGATTATGATTTATTATTATTATTATATTATATTATGATTATAATTTATTATTATATTAATATTATAATTATTATTTATTATTATTATTATATTATTAAATTATGATTATGATTATTATTATTAGATTATCATCACTATTAGTATTATTATATTATTATATTATGTTATTATAATTATTGTTATTATTATACATTATCATCACTTTATTAGTATTATAATATTACTTATTTTATTATTATTTATTATTATTATATTATAATAAATATTATTTTAGTATTATTATATTAAGAATATGAATATGATTATTTTATAATTATATTATTATGAATATAATTATTTATTATTATTATGATTATGATTATAATTATAATTTTATTATTATTATATTATATTATGATTATAATTATTTATTATTATTATTATTATTATTATTTTATTATTATATTATTATATTATGATTATGATTATATTATTATATTATTATGATTACGACTATGATTATTATTGATAGTCCTTTGAAAGCCCTATGATGGTGGTATTAAAAGGTCAAAATAGTGCAAGAATGTAAAGAACCTAAGGTAGAAATGTATAAACCAATTTGGAGCTTAATGTTCAAGTGTAATGGCAGCGGAATACAATTTAAATCAATTCAATTCTCACAAGAATATAGATATCAAAGAAATGTGAGAAAAGAAAAGAAAAGATCAATCAAGAACACAAGATGTAACGAAGTTCGGATTTAACAATGCCTACGTCATTGAGACCCTCAACCTCCAACAATTGAGATTGAGCCTATATATTAAAAAAAAAGTTTTTACACTTGTAAAACTTGGTCCCTTACACAAAATGGGCTGCCAAGCCTATCAGTAACACGAGTGACAACACACTCAAAATGTGAGTGACAACACACTCAAAAATAATGAGCACTACAGCTCAAGAAAGAGTTGAGCACAATAGCTCAAGAAGAAGTTTAGAAGAAGATCACGAAGGATCAAGTTGGGAGAATAGAGAGAAGCTAGATTGAGTTTGAACAAATATTTGGCTAATTGAGTGTATCAATATCTGAATTTTTTTTTCTCTCTCTTTGAATATGGCTAGTAAGCTCTCTGGAGTAATGATTTAGCTAGATGAATCTGATACATACTATTTCAGTGAGAGAGGTGATCATTTTTAAAATAGATCTTCCGAAACAGCTGAAGAAACTATTTTCGGCCTAAACCGTTATAGAAAGAATAGTCGTTGGATCAATTGGGCTGAAACGTTATAACGATTCATCAAATCATTATACGTTTCATGAATCGTTGTAACGATTACAGAATCGTTGTAACGATTACAGAATCGTTGTAACGATTACAGAATCGTTGTAACGATTACAGAATCGTTGTAACGATTACAGAATCGTTGTAACGATTACAGAATCATTGTAACAATTACAGAATCATTGTAACGTTTACAGAATCGTTACATGACGATATAATCTGGTTCTTATGCATATTTTTCTGCCTTAGAATATTGTTGAGTATTGAGATGAACCGTTATAACGATTACTGAATCACTGGGCAGAAGTATTTTTCTCTGTTGTTTAAGCTCAATTTATCTTGACCAATTCAACCCAGTTTAAGTCTAACTAAACCTAAGCCTAATGCAGTATTGATTTAGCTCTTATGTCCCATCATTAGTCTTGATTCTTGTGCACTAATCCATTTACATATTAATTCCTGCACAAAACTTAAACAAGGCAAATTGTAAAATTCAAGATTGTTTTGCAAATCGACAAATCAAATAAGATGTTAAGTATAACAATTATTATCATGATTATGATTATTATTTGATTATGTTATATTATATTATTATATTATGATTATATTATTAAAATTATTATTATTTATTATTATTATGATTATAATTATAATTTTTATTATTATATTACTATATCATGATTATGTTTATATTTTTATTATATTATTATGATTACAACTATGAATATATGAATATTATTATTTATTATGATTATGGTTATGGATTATAATTATATTATTATTATTATTATTGTACTATTATTTTTATTATCATCATTGTTAATATCATAATTATCCATATTTTAACTATTCTGATTAACAACTGCCAAATGATATTTTCGCTCTTCCGAATAATCAAGAATATCACTCTTCTACCACTCTTCTAAAAAAATATCTATCACTCTTTCAAAGTTATTTCTTGATTTGTCAAATGAACCCTTCTTCTTTAATCTCTCTTTCAGGTAATTAGACCCTTCTCAGGCAACAAGAAATGGTTTTCTTTTTCCTCCTCAGATAATTAGACCCTTGAGGAATGACTAATATGACTTACTTTCTTAGTGCTTAATTGATACTTTTTATCGGCCAAATATAAATCGGTCAATTCAGGTAATTAGACCCTTCTCAGGCAACAAGAAATGGTTTTCTTTTTCCTCCTCAGATAATTAGACCCTTGAGGAATGACTAATATGACTTACTTTCTTAGTGCTTAATTGATACTTTTTATCGGCCAAATATAAATCGGTCAATTTAGGGTGTGTTTGGATTGTGTAGAATATCATTGTTTTCAGAATAGCAGTATTGTTCTCAGGTTAGCAACCATTCAAACACAAAAATAAAATCGAGAATAGCAGCAGAATAGTGTTAATCCGCTAACCCATAGAAAACGTTGGGTTAGTGGATTAGTGTCCATGAGGGTAGTGAAAATAATATATTTTTTTTATTCTATATTAGCATGGAGTAATATTAAAAAAATACTAAAAATTAATTAATTATGTTAACTATTCTCAAGTTATTATCCAACCAATATTTTACTAACCCGAAATAGTAAAAATTAACACTCTTCTTATATTTTCCGAAATATCACTAACCTCATACTATTCTCAACTACTAATCAAAACAGTGCTATTTTTACACTAATCCTTTCACCATCCAAACACACCTTTAGGCCGTGTTTGGATGTCGAAGGGTTAGGGCTGTTCTCAGAATAGTATCGCTATTCCCAACAGTTGCGTCATCCAAACATGAAATAAATTTTTGAGTTAGCAGCTGCTCTGTCCTATTCTACTAACCCATCTAAATATTGGTTTAGCGGAGCAGTTTCCTCGTGAGTGCTCCTGTGAATTAAAGATATAATAAAAAAAATCTGCTCATTAATTTTATATTCATTCTCTTTAACATTCTTCTCTCTCCCTCTCTCAACAACCACTCTCTCAAAAAAAAAAATCTGCTGCATCTAATCTTAGATCTCCGACTCGATGCGGTGAAATTGACGAAATCAACTACATTTTTGTCTTCTCCATAGAACAAGCAGTAGATAGAGATCCATTTTGAGGGTAAGTATTAAAAATATTTTGTGGGCAAATAGGTAAAGTCATTTTCTGATTTGCAGTATTTCAAGAGGACTGTAATATTTTATATATTATTTAGATATCGTGACAAATTTTCATATTACTAAGTTTGGATTAATTTATGTTCTTTATTTAAAATTTTGAAAATCATGTTCATTTCAGAATTTATGGGAAATTAAATTGTTCAAGACATTTTTTACTCGGGTGAGAAATTTAATTGTTCAAAATTTAATATTCATGTGAAAATTTCAATAGAAGTTATGTTACGTAACTAGCAAATTAAATGAGGTAAAAATATGATGCTTAGTATGTATAAGATATGTTATGAAAAAAAAATAAAGTTAGTTGAAAAGGAAAAAATTAAAAAAATCATTATTTTATTAGTTCCCTCCATCACTATTCTTGAGTTATCATCCAAACAATATTTTACTAATCCGAAATAGTAAAAATTAGCATCGTTCTTACATTTCCCGAAATACCACTAACCTCCCACTATTCTCAACTACTAACCCAAACAGTGCTATTCTTTCACTAATCCTTTTATCATCCAAACACACACATTAGCTTGAATCTGATAGTAGAGCACTATCATTTATTTTAATATTTAAATATAAAAATTTCCGCTACGAAAATGCGTAACGGAGCAAAACCCACTTCTACGCTATAGACCGCTAATTGGAGGAACGGAAACCGTCCCCGACTTGACCGTTCCGAAACCACTCGGACGAAACGAAAATACTGCAAGAAGGGGGGGGGGAATTAAGCCGAAAAACCCTAGCGGTCTTGGTCAGTTGGTCCCCATGTCTACCTCTGTGACTTCTCTCTTGCTCTCGCTCTCGCTCTAATTAGTCTGATCCGATCCTCACGTCCCTTTCTCCTTCCGACAATCTCTCTAGGTTTCCGGTCTTCCTCATGTCTTCCCGATGCAGGCTCTCCGCCCCATCCTGATCGCCGCTTGAGTAGCCACTTGCGCATTTTGAGCGTTCCGATCCGATCCCGCTCGTATATTTTTCAAAATTCTGTTCAAGAGGAGGAGAAACAAGTGTGGTTGCGCTTGTTGTTGCGCGGAAGTCGAAAGAGAAAGTAGGAACGGAGCGATGGGGTCAGAGGCGATGGATGTGGAGGTGAAAGAAGGCGGATCCATGATGGAACAGCTGGTGCCAGAGATCACCACTCACGCGCTCAGCTATCTCGATTATACGAGCTTGTGTCGCTTGTCCATGACTAATTCTGCCATGAGGCGCGCTGCTAATGATGATGGCGCATGGAAGGCTCTCTATAAAAAGGTTTGACTTGGTCTCTTCGAAGTTAATTTTTGGTTTAAATTGTAATTGTATACAACCTTGCAAATTTTGATGCTTTTGTGAAGTAATTAGGCATTGTTTGAATGAAATCAAGATTTAATGGTGCATTTTAATTTTCTGACTGCTAACTGGTTTGCATTAACTTGGTTTATGAACTCTTTTATCATTCTATATTATGTCTATACAAAGCAAGCTTAGTTTGGTTTAAGTGTGTACTAACTTTTGGAGTCAATTATCTGCTCTGAGATATATCACTGCTTTGAGATATATCATATGCAATACCTCATGAAATCCCTGATGTTGCTTTGGCAATGCAGGTGTATTCCAAGTCTTTTCAACATCGTTTACTTTCTAATTAATTTTATAATAGAAGACATTATAAGAACACCTCATCATCACTTGGAAAATATCATTTTTTCTTAGAGATCACTTGACAATAGTCATCTTGACAATCTTGGCGATGGTGTTTCAAATAAAATTAAAAATTAGAAAAATAATTTATATGTATGTCATTGAACATAAAGATAGGCTAACAAAGAAGTTTTCATGTAATTTAAGTATTCTTTGGTAATCCATCAATGACCATTAATGTTGGGTTTAATTTAAGCTTTTTTTGTAAGAATGTAAAATTGTACCATTGTTGAGTAACCCCTTTCCTTTTCTTATGATACTTGTTATCAAACTTCATCAAATTTTATTAGTAGTTTTTATCATGGGGCCTACTTAGTGTTTTTTTGTACAATATCTCATCTTTGTACTTTGTTTTAATTTTGGATCTTTTTGGAGTTGTGAATGCCAATTAGCTCATAAATTATCTGCTAAGGAAAAAAAAACTACCTCTTTTTCCGTTTGAGAAAGCGAGCTAGGAGTAGAAAAGTTTGTCTCACGAGATAGCCAATTTCCCTTAGACTTAATTAAATGAGAGTAGAGCGTGCCAAGTTTACGAAGATAGAGCTGAGACAGTGCATGAAACTATGCCTTGAAGTGAAAATAAAGAATGTAACAATGGTATGCCTTGTCACAAAATAATCCAATAATTGCTCCAACATTAAGGATCTTATGCTGCCATACATCAAGAGTGAAATGATGTGTGTCCCTGTTTTTCTTTGGTACCATTTATATTGTTACCTGTCTAAAAGGCCCTTAATGCAGGGATATTACAAATTCACAGTAGAAAACAAATACATTTATGGAGATTTGACATTTGACTGAAGTCAGAGGGAGTTTTTGATAAGTATCATTGGCAATGTATATTTTGCAAGAAAAACATCACTCAAATTAATTTGTAGTTTCAAGTCAGTCGCAGATGACATCCCGTCGCAAAGCTGATAACAGTTATCTTTTTACGCTTCACTTCATTCTGAGCACTTCTTTAAGTAACATCTTTTTTGCCCATCTCATTTGCCCATCTCATTTTTACGTCTTCTGTTCCATCAGGACTTCACTACAGAGCAATACAATGTAAATCCAAGGGATGGATGGAAGGCATATTATGCAGCCACTAGAGCTGTAATCAATGTTAACTCTGAATTCTACAATATAATAAGAGAGAGGTTGCTTCCTTCAATGAGTCGATTCTGGCTTAATGCTGATTATGTGAAGTGCGTGCATGCTTCTGGAGAGCTTTTTTCTGGGTATTGCCTCTGACATAATGAATAAAGCTTTGATTATGATTATTGGATTCTATATTTCTAGGGTTCCATTCCCTGCTTTTAAGATTGTTTACTCTATTATCTACTGAACTTGTGGGTCTTGTATGACTGAATTACCTACACAGTCGGTGGATTGTTTGTTAAATATAATTGTTAAGCAAGACATGCTTGATAATAAAGATATACACTGGTCACTGTTTACTGTTTGAGTGTCTTTTATCCTATACTGTCCTACCTTTTTGGAAAACAGCCTGTATGGGCCATGCAAAGTGTGGATCCTGTGGTTGGAATGCATGTGTATTACTCCTGTTAGTCAGGGGGGTTTGTATATGTCCCTCATGGTTAACTCAGACCCAGATGACCGAGTTGCAGTGGTCTATGGAGCTTTTGGGTTGCTTTGGAATAATGACCTCGTCGAGTGCATTATTCTTTTAGGTAAACTGAATCTTCTTGTCTGTGCGCTATTGGATGGCTCTCTCTTATTGCATGCAGAATCCTTTGGTGTTTATGATTGGTCATAATTCCTTTTTTATGTAGATTGGTCCTAATTCAGGTTGTAATTTGAAACAGGTATAATGCAGTGATAGATAGCTGGGCACTGGCATTCAACTGGGTACAAGGGGCAGGAGGAGCAGGCCAAGGAGTGGGTTTCCAGCTACAGGATGTGCGGGTCCGTGTACTCGGTGACATGGCCTGGCTCACCTTCAAAGCCTATGCTGATGTTGATGCAGGTCCCTTTTATGTGACCAATGTCTACGAGTTTCACAATGGTCGTTGGTACATGGTTCATCATCACAGCTCCCCAATACTGTTGGATGGGGCTCCCAATCAATTCAATTTTGGCTGATTTCAACATTCCACCTCTTATTGTTTTTCGCAAATTGCTGAAAGCTATTGTAAGTACCGAAGATTGCATGTTCAGCAGTCCTGAGTAAATTTACGAAAGAATAACGATATAACAAGAAAATATAATTATCGTAAGTTCTCTATTTGACTGTCCTATAGAAGGGTAAAGTTTGTAATGTTCCGTTAATATTTTTTTGATCGGAAAAATGAGAGTCGAGCTCTTAAATTTCATAATTGTCTATAAGGACCTCCCATCTAGGTTTTGAACCCACGATCTCTTATACAGAGGGTGTTGTCTTTTGCCACTAGATTAAAAGTTGGTTCTTTAATTTTTTTTTTTTTGATCGGAAAGATGAGAGTCAAGCTCTTAAATTTCATAATTGTTCATAAGGATCTCTATCCGGGTTTTGAACCCACGATTTCTCACACAGAGAGTGTTACCTTTTGCTACTAGATCAAAGGTCGGTTCCGCTAATAAAATTGGTTATTTAGTGAAGGTTCTCAAGTTTGTGAACCATGGTTCTTTGATAAAACCCTTGATTGAACTTCATAGATTTCTAACCCGGGTCGGTCTGAGAAAGTTGATGTTGGAGATTTCCCAGTGTTGTTGCTTTGTAACTCGGATCTGCATGTAAGTTTCAATACAATGGTTATGGGTGCTTTCACTTTTTGCCCTCTCTAGTTAGATGTGAAGTGGTGGAATGTAATTATGTGATTTTTTGTTTTACTTGAGATTTGCCTTGAAATTGTTGATAATGAATATATGGCTTGCCTGCCATTAATCCTTGGCGCGTTATTCTGTGAGTGTTGTTTTTGCACCGGGAATAATTTTTTGATTTTTTTTTGGATCTTGTATGTTTAATACCTTAGACCAGCTATAAAAGAAATCTGCGTTCATTTTTTTTCCTTTGTTCAGCAAATCAGCTCATAATCTATTCCTAGAAGGCCTGGTTTCTGGTCTTCATTAGTTGCCTTGGTGCAAAGTTTCTGAACTTTGTTCATCCATCGATACTGTTTGAAACCGACGTCATGTATCTGTACCTGAGCCGATATTTTTTGTCCTGTTTCTTTTCACAAATAGTGATATATTGTAGGATTTTATATTATTTTCCATTTAACCCACTGAAAATTATAATTTCTTTACCGGGAGGGCATAACATTTATTTATTTTTGACATTTTTGTTAGGGCAGCTGAACTAATATAAACAAACTTATTCTGAATCTTAACTTCAAAGTCATCTTAGCTATCTAGCGTAATTTAATAGGCTGGGCGCGATAGTAACAAATTCCTTTCGGACTATAATAGTCATCTCAACTAAGCAAAAATATATTAGCTTTTTCTAATTGACTTGGTCTAGCTGACTTTTTCAACAAATAAGGGTTTTAATGTCACAAGTTTTGTGTGTCATAAGATGCCATCAATTCATTTTTTAATTCATATTTTAAAGTTTAGAACTCAAATTTCAATTCAAATCATTGATCTTATTAATTTTTATGATAGGTATACTTCTAAAATTTTACGATTTTTGGAGTTCATTTGATACTAGATCAAATAAGAACAAAATGAATGAATCTAGTTGATTATGATTAGTTAATTGGTATGTATTCATTTTGTTCTCATTTGACGATAGTATTAAATGAACTTCAAAAATTATGAAATTTTAAGATCATACATACTATAAAAATTAACAAGATGAAAATTTAAATTTAAAATTTAAGTTTTAAATTTTAAAATATAAATAAAAAACGAGTTAGATAACATTTTATGATATACAAAACTTATAGTATTAAAACTCTCCTCTTCAGCATATTATAACTTCACCAGTAACATCCTATCACCAAAAAGTAAATGCAGTCTTTTCAAAATCGAATTGCGAACCACAGATATCAATATAATATGTCCGGAATTTGTAAGAACCAAGTATTCTGGTGCTTGAGAAATAACAGACTTCTGTAAAAGTCCATATCCTGTAAAAGCAGATGCATACAGTTGAAGGCAAATTGGCCAGAATTCGTTTGATCTTTACTATGTTAACATTCAATAGAATAGAAATATTTTTGGTTAAAATAGCCCACAAGTTGACAACTTACAATAACAATGTTACACATTAGAATTCGACTCTTCTTGAGAGCAATCCATGTATATGATCAAATATATAACATGATTCATACATTCATTAGTTCATATAAGCCGACAATTCAATTCATTCTGTGCCCCAATTGCAGTTGAGAATTATTAGCCTTCACTACATACTGGAAGTAAATTATACTAGGACTCTTGGCGTTATTGCCATCTTAAAACACAATTTTACACCTTTTGACCAAGGTTTTTTTACACTTGTTACAAAAAGCTAGTGAAAATATTATATCATTAAGGTGCTATTAACATCTCGAAATTTTTACAAGACCGCACACTGAACAGGCAGCATCTGATCATCAAATTTCTATCCTATAATACTGGCATATTGCTATAATTTATTTTTTTCCTTTCCACTATTATACAAACATAGATAGGTATGCATCATTCCTTCAAAATCCTGCACCACAATCATGGGGGCTAGTATTTGGTAACAGCGAAAGTAAATCCAACACCATATCTTGTCCAGGCTCCTCAATTCAAAGCATAGTTGTCTTCAAAAATATCAAGAAGGGCGATCGTCTGCAACAAATAACCATATTTTATTAAATAAACAGATAACGGCAAGACGTCATTTAGCACTTTAACAGCAATGACTTGGGACCCATGTGAAAGCACAAATCAACGGAATATGATAAAAATATTCTATAACAAACTCTGAATGTTACAACCATTCAAAAATGAATTTTTTTAATAATACTTTATTTAGTATTATTATTATATTATTAATTATCATTCCCAAAATTCAAGCAAACTTTGAATGATACTTTGTCATTTTCAAAAGCAAAGAATGATTTTTCTGCATTTAGGCAGAGATTGGAAAATGTACGTAGACCAAGTAACAAATGACTAGAACAGATCAACAGTTGTTAAACTACTAAAAATGTTAGTGAGGGAGAATAAGCTGTACCTCAGGAATGCTGAGTTCAAGTCTGAATTTGGGGCCATCATAGTGATGGAGAATTGGTCGGAATGCATCCTCTTCAAGTGGGTTGCAGATCTTTTTAGTAAAGACTTTTACCTAATGGACACATTAATTTATCAGATCAGCAATCAATGTTGGACCAAGTAAGCAGATCAATTATGTCAGCAATTAGGAAAGCAAAGAAAACAACCACTAGAAAAATAGTTGGTGGGAGACCCATCCAAATCCACATCAAACCAAAGGAGTTAATTAAAGTGAGATTTTTATGTTAGGTTCAGCAATCAGGTTAGCAAGGACAAAAATTATCATAAAACTAGTAGGTGGTCTGCCTATCCAAATCCTTATCAAACTGAAAGGAATAAATTAAAGAAAATGAAAGATTTCAATGTTAAGTTTGTGCAGTTTAAGAGCCAGTCATTTCTACTCCCATAAGTGTGCTTAAGAGGAAGTTATTTATGAAAATTAAAAAATTGGATGTGGATGGATTCACAGCTAAGTGTTTGTAGAGCAAATAGTTTCCCTGGAGTGTATTTTGGTATGCAAGGACACTTGGGCCTAAATTGGAGCTACATTACATACTACGCGCTACTTTGCTATATTTTTAGTATAAATTGACTGATGCAACAAAAAACTCCAAACAGACAAGGATTTTTTTTTTAAAGCTTTTGAACAAAGAAATAGCTTTTGAATAATCTTGTTGAATAAGTGGAGTATTTAGCGACATGATTTTCTGAGGCAGCCATTAGTGTCAAGTTAAGGGTTTGTTCAAGTTTTTAACTATTTTCTAGCAAAACAAAAAGGAAAAGGAAGAAAAAAAACCTGAGCAGGGAAGCGAGACTCGCCCGGGCACTTCTTATCTTCCCAAGCAGTTCGATCTATGTTTGTTCCACCAAAGCTAGCAGCCTGTAACCACCAACAGATACAATTCAACACAATTTATAATTTTATGTTGTGAAAGTCTTTTTTGCTGATTATTTTTTCAATTTTGAGGTGTCTGCCAAGGGAAGAAATAGTGGAATTTGAAGTGAAAAAGTAAATTAGAAAGAGAGAGGACCTCAAAAATGCCATGGAGCTGGTGGGTTGAATAGTTGTAGAGGAAAATGGGAAGCCCCGGCCTAATTGCTCTTACTGAATCCCTATATCTTGATGGCAATCCTGTTAATATTTACAAAACTTATTAAACTATCAACACATTATGAGCAGTACAATGATATCATGTATAATTCTGATTACTTAATGAGTATTACTTGGAGTATTTATAATCGGGGAGGGATCGAGTATTACTTGTAAGTATTTATAATTGGGGAGGGATCCCTTGACAATGAGTTATTTTGTCAATTTTGACAATGGACTTTTAAATAAATATAACAAATCTTAAAAATAGAAAAATATTTATAGATATGTTTTTTTACTTATAGATTGATAATGTCTCAAATTTCATGCAATTTTAAGTTTAGAAGGGTTGATATGGTGTGGAGTTTAGTGGGGGTTGTCAATTTATTATCGTTTGGTAGTCCATCAATATACAATTTGCAACGGTTCCAATTTAACAGTTTTAATGGACTATCCAATGATAATGAAATTGCATGAAAATTAAAACACTATCAATCTATAAGTAAAAAAAAACATATATATAAACTTTTTTTTTTCTATTTTTAAGATTTCTTGATATTTATTTTTAAGTCCAATGTCAAGATGGTTAAAGTAACCCATTTCCAAGGGATCCCTCCTCTTTATAATTTTGTTACTTCTCTTCGCTTATAGAAGTTGGATCTAAGCACTGAAATCATTAACATCTTAATTTTGGGCTTAATTCTGTACAGCTCCAAATCAGAGTCCTGAAACACATAATTCTTCATTCTTCCTTTGAGATCTAGAAATCTTATCCTAATTGAGATGCTTTTCAAACCGTTAACATGCAGGCAAATAAAAACAAAGGAAGAATACCCGGTTCTTTTGTCACTCGTGATTAAAAAGTTTTAAACCTTAGTGACATAGTTTTATCTTTGCTTTCTTACCAGATGAGTAAAATATAATTATAATTAACAGATTAAAAAAGCCAGAAAGACATACCAAAGAGCTGCCTCCTGAGATTCTCCTCCATGGTATCGTTATTGCACACAAAAATATATCCCCCGATTGCTTCATTTCTGGGGAGTGCTTCTGACGGAGGCAGAGTCTTAAACCTCTTATCCGCTGCACTTTTGCTATTCCCGTTGTTGTTGTTGTTGTTATTGTTATTCTTCTTCTTCCCGTTTGCTTCATTATTGTTATGATTCTTCTTTGAGTTGTTCCCCAACCCGTTGTTGCCGGTCGGCTTCGTCACAGCCTTGTTGAAATAACTCTTGATCTCCCCATTGAAGTTGTTATTGTTATAATTAAAATCGTTGATGTTGTTATTTCTGTTTCCTATTCCGTTGCTGTTTTTGGAATAACCAGTATCAATAGTATTAAGTGTGTTATACCGATCCAGGTTGTTATTGTTGCCAAAGGCGAACTTCTGAGGCAGGAAGCTGGTCTTCCAATCGGGATTGACCACGTCAACGTTCCGGCGATCTTCTAAGACCGGTTTGGCGGAGGTGTCGCTCCAGATGCTGCCGCCTAGAGAAAGTCCGGAGAAGTTGCTGGTCTGGAGCCTGAGCTGATCGCTGAATTGCCAGAAAGACGATTGCTCTCTTGTATTCAAATCGTTGATTAGCCCCTCCATCTTTTCTTTTTACCAAATCTGACTTGTACAATCTCTTCTCCACTGAAGCCTGAATTCAGTAGCTGGGTGTGAAATTGTGAGTGTTGGAAATGAGAGGGAAATGAAAGGCGGAGAGGAGGGGGTTTTATTCGGTGAAGCCTTGAAGGTAGAAGGGGGTTTCGAGGAAAGAGAGAGGAGGGAAAGCGCGTGCAATCGGTGCAAAGCGCCAAAATGTCAAGGAGACTAGAGAGTAGAGAGAGAGCGTTTCTAGAAATGATAATTAATTAAAGTGTTTTTGGGAGGTGAATTAAGGAGATTAGATTACTTCGTCGGGAGGGAAGTGCAGACTGGTACGAGCGTTCCTCATAGTCATAGTCATAGAGACTTAGAGTCCGTTTGACAAATTAAAAAATAATTTTGGAAGAGTGATAGAATAGTGTTTTTTGGAAGAGTGGTAGAAGAGTGGTGTTTTTGACTATTCGGAAGAGTGAAATATCGTTTGACAGTTGTTACTCAGAATAGTTAAAATATGAATAATTATGATACTAATAATGATAATGATAATAATAATAATAGTAAAATAATAATCATAATAGTAAGATAATAATAATAATAATAAAGTAATAAAAAATAATCATAATAAATAATAATATTATAATAGTAATATAATAAAAATATAAGCATAATCATGATATAGTAATATAATAATAAAAAAATATAATTACAATCATAATTATAATAATATAATAATCATAAATAATTATAATTTTAATAATATAATCATAATATAATAATCATAATCATAATCATGATAATAATAATTATAGTCATAATCATAATAATATAATCATAATCATAATCATAATAATATAATCATAATCATAATCATAATAATATAATAATAAAAACATAATCATAATCATAAAAATAATTAAAAATAATTATAATTATAATAATATAATAATAAATTAATCATAACTATAATTAACATATAATAATATAATACAACATAATAAAATAATAATAAAGTAATAAAAAATAATCATAATAAATAATAATACTATAATAGTAATATAATAAAAATATAAACATAATCATAATATAGTAATATAATAATAAAAATATATAATTAAAATCATAATTATAATAATATAATCATAATATAATAATCATAATCATGATAATAATAATTATAGTCATAATCATAATAATATAACCATAATCATAATCATAATAATATAATAATAAAAATATAATCATAATCATACAAATAATTATAATTATAATAATATAATAATAAATTAATCATAACTATAATCAACATATAATAATATAATACAACATAATAAAATAATAATAAGTAATAATAATCATAATCATAATCATTATAATATAATAATATAATAATAAATAATCTTGATCATAATAATATAATAATAAAATAATTATATTTATATTCATAATATAATAATATAATATTAAAATTATATTTATAATAATAATAAATAATATAATAATACTAATGGTAATGATAATATAATAATAAAAATGATAATAATAATTTAATAATAATAATATAATGATAATAATAATAATAAATTATAATCATAATCATAATATAATAATATAATAATACTAAATCTTAATCATAATCATAATAATATAATATAATATAATCAAACAATAATCGCTATTCCGACGAGAGCTAATCTGATATTTCACATATAAGTTGGTATACCGGATTAACACTCTTCTACTTAGTCTAAAATTCGTTTGGCAAATTATTTCGTCGGAATAACAATTTTATTCCTACTTTTTGTTATTCCATGGTGTGCCAAACAAACTCATATAGGCTTAGAGGTTCTTATCTTTATGTGGGGATTTCTGTGTTTGAAATTGTGTAACGGTTTTTTTATTGAAGACCCTACCGAGTTTAATACTATTTTTTTTTTAAAATATTAATGTCTCATCTTAATTTTTGTTGTTAGAGTTTGAATTCGTGATTTTAACGATAACGGTGATGTTACGTGTACTGTACATCATGTTCTAAGGTAATGCGTTTTCCTGTATTGAGAACATTTCTTGGGGTTGACCCGCTATTTAGTTGAAGGCACGTATTGAGATTATTGTTTAGAGCTGAAGTGGCCGGACCACTCAGATGATGCCACGTGTATCTGTGAGGCCAAGGAATCTATTCCTCCCCCGGAGGTACAAGTGAACATCTCGTTTCAGTCTCTGACACACTAAAAGTAAAGTACTATTTGTTACTAATTGTTAATTGAGAATGATTAAATTATCATCATGTCACATCTTGTTATTAAAATTAAATATTAAATAATTATTATTTAAATTCTGAAATAATAAAATTAATTGAAGAAATATTTTATAAATATTATCATGTATATAAAAATTTATATCATTTCAACATTATATATGCATCTAAAATCAACTGATCAAATTTTACGGTTTGAATTCATTACTGATGACTATTCAAATAAAATTAAAATTTTATAATTTTTCATCTACATATAATTGAGATAATATAAAATATATTCAATGGTTCATATTTTTATATTTATACATGAATAAATAAATAAACATCATTAGTACTAACAATGATGGTAATTTAATCATTTCTCTTATTAATTTTGTATTCTCGTAGAATAGAAAGGCATTAAAAAATATGTTTGTGAATTTTAGATGTTTTTCACGGGAAGAATACCATTCTTCCTTTTCTAAAGACAAATAAAAATCTATTTTAAAATATTTATACAGTTCTTGGCTCAATTAATTGAGTCCCATTGCATGGAAGAAAAAACTCATGTCTGGTAAATAAATGAAAATAATAAAAAGTTAAATTCAAGTTGGTAACTTGTGTGGGTCTAACTTCTAAGTAACGAAAACCTTTTCAGCGCTTATTAGTAAGTAGTAAAAAAAATGACATTAAATTCTGTTTAGGCCGTGACAATGCAGGGATTAAAGTGTAAAGAGACACATCTTGATTTAGTCGTAATGGTCTGTCTCATAAAAAAAATCTGCTGCTTTTTGTTCGACAAGCAGGTTTCTGTTCTTCAAAATCTGACGGTAAAAAAAATAATATTTCTTTTAGATTCGCAGAGCTATTTTTTGATATTTTCAAATCTTACGATTTGAAAAATAGAAGCCTGCTCACACGTAAGCTTCTCTCACTTTCAGACTCTCGCCCTCTCAGACTGTGAAAACTGGAAAGAAGGAACCACTTAACAGCTGGTGGAGCGAACAGTGATACACGTGTCCCCGGTGATGTAACATTAAATTTGGAAGACAGGTGTAGTAGGTGGGTCCCATTTTCTAGATGATAACGACTCTTTATCTACCAATACACGTATACAAACTACAAAGGGACACAAAGGACCCGTGTCTTTATTTCTTTGTTTTGACTGGACGCTAGATCCAGACCGTCATTTCTGTACTTGCTTGTCTTTTTTCTGTTGGTTGGGTGTTGGGTCTCATGAGTCATGAGCAAATGAGTGGGGCCCGCTCAAAAACGTGTCGAGTCATGGGTTCGCATGCTTCCTGCCCGGTTTAGGACGGACCGGACCAGGGTGCCCGGTTGGGTCCACTAATTACAATGGGTCGAGGAATGAGGATAGATAGCACTGTTTAGCATTATCTTTGTTACGTTTCAAACTTTAGGTTCGGATAATTTACTTTTGGCGCCACCAGAAAAAAACTGATTTTTTTTTTAATTTTTTTATTTCTGATGTTTAGAACATATGTTTAGCTTGTACAGAAAGAATACGGTAAAAGAAACTAAAAAAATAACATAAGAAATTTTAGTAACTATCTTAAGGTGTATTAAAATTATAAGTATTTTACAGTTTTTTTAATAATAATAATTATTAAATTAATATTATTAAAAATAAGAGTGAGAACTATAAAATTTTAAATATACGAATGGCAGCTCGCCACTGCCAGTGACGCGTTTGCCTACAAAACGCGCAGATGCTCATCTATTTGTGTTTGTGAGAATTTATAGGGATTAAACGCCAGTGGCGCGTTTGGTCTCAACGCCACTGACAGTGGCGCGTTTGATCCGCGTCACTGGCAGTGACGCGCCGTCATTCGTATATTTGAAATTTTACAGTTCTCACTCTTATTTTTAATAATAATTATTATTATTAAAAAAAACTGAGTATTTTAAAGCACTTTAAGATATTAAACGGAAAAGATTTAAAGTGGAGTAAAGTTAAAACACTTTATAGATATTTTAAAACTAAAATATTAAAAATTTCAATACTTTTTACGAAAATTTACTTCGTTACTATCAAACACAACTGTTTTAAGATGATTTAATTTTTATTTTATTATATTTGACAAAATATCTTGTACTATCAAGATAATTAATGACAACGAAAAACAGACAAAAACGTCTTGATGCTGTCTTAATGCATGATTATGGTAGTCTTTTCAATTCTCCCCACCACCTGATCTTGAAAAATTTGCTGTGACTATTCTTATGAAATTAGCTGGAAATTGGGGAGATGGACTTATTGATTAATTATTATGTAGGTGTGTAACAATATTAGATATTTTGTGATCTTTCTCAATTCTCATATTATATGAGGTGCCTAAAGGAGACAGATCCTTTGATTATGTTCTCAGTTTAGGTTCAGTCTCCTTGGTTTGTTATTGTTTTGTTTCTTTTCTCCGTGTATTTTTTTTTTCTCCCAATACTTCTGTAGTATTTCTGAGACGAATATATGAAAGCCCAATGAAAAGGGAAAAAAAGAAACATATGAAAATGAACCTGTGTTTCTAACAATTATCAATTTATTAAGTTCACAGAAATGAACTGTAGAAAAGGAAAAAAATGCAGCCACGTTTAAGATACAATCTCAATTCATTTGTGGTGGCTAAAAAAATGACAGTGAACTGATAAACTGCATATCCACATGAATTGCTATACAAGATGTGACGCAGAAAAAGTAAATTTAGTAGGAAATGAAGAGGTTTCTTCCACTTACAATTGCTCCCCCATTTCCCCTTTGCTGCGTGCTTGTTGTACACTTGTATTATAACTTATAAGGTTTTGTTTTGTTTTGTTTGGGCCGATATTGTTAATTCCAATAATCAAATTCAGGCCATTTTTCTTCATCAAATACGAACTTCAATTGGTTTGCAAAAAGGCCTTTAAAAGAATTGAAACTGGAGAGAACTCGAGCGCTTGCACTCTGTTGAAACTTGAAACTCGACAAAAGGTTTAATATATGGGGCCAGAGTACTTTGGATGTCCATCAAATCAAAAATGAGTTTAATGGGTAGATCTATTATTCAATAGCATCGAAATTTATATTTATATTTTCATCAGTTGCTTTAATAATCGTACAAAATATAAGATATAAAGATCCGACGGTTAAAATCACCTATCAAACCAATATTAATCCGATGGGCATCGAACCCACTCTGCTCTATGGTATTGGTAGGAGAATCAAACAAAAGAACAAACAAAAACAAACAGTATTAAAAGAAGTTTACAAGAAAATAATACAAAAGTAATGTCAGGTCTGCATTTGTAACGTGATTCCTAACGATTTCATATATAAACATTGACTGATCTATATATTTGTATCGCATCTGCTTTTCTTATTTAACTCCAGATTGGGGAACAAATGCCACAACCCTTGCACGCAGTCGACATTAATTTTCCAAAATGTTCCTTCAAAAAAATTATTACAAAATTATCGACGTCCATGAAAAACATATAAAATTCCTCTAAACGGCAAAATTGAAATAACGTGCACTCTTAGATGTTTACGCACTAAATTTTGTATGGTTTGGGAATTATTTGATTGATCAACGATCAAATGTAAGTGATAGTAAAATTTTTGATTCTCCAATATTTTGATGAATGACAAATTGATTTTAAATTACACAAATTTGATGAATTGATTCTCCAATATTTTACTCTATTTTTTATTTCAATAAATGCTATTTCGATTGACAATACTATCTATGGTAAAATGAAAGATAATACACGCTAATATGTACTTCATTATCCAGTAAAGGATTATGATATTGAAGAGATCATGGGAAAATCATGTTACAGACACAAGTAAGGCCATAAAAAATAGTTTGGGAAATTTGAATCTTATCAGAAATGCATGCCATCAAAGATTATGTTGTAAATTCAGGGACTTAACTAGGGACGCAATTTGGAGACGTGAAACCTTTCATCTTAAACTTATAACAAAGGCCTATATAACATTCTAAATTGCTTTGTGCTTGGAACCCTACTTCATCAAGCATTGTTAAGAAGAAACAAGATCTAAGTTGCTTTTCCTTTTCTCAAGCATGAAGGCACATTGGGTTTTGCTGCTAATTTTTCTTGTGATATTCATTGGTAAGCAACCATCACATAAATCATTCCTACATTTTCATTACAGACACGAATATAACACGGAAAGAGCAAAATAAAGATAAAAATAAAATAAGAGAAAAAGCCCTGCTCACTAGTGTAAAAAATCAAAATACTCGTCTGAGTTATTTAGTCATACACTTTTCCCTATGCCTGATTCCTATGGTGTTCTACCATCGCATATATCATTCCTACATTGATATTCCTTAGCATTTTCATTATAATTTTAAGTGAAGCGAAACAAATGTCTTGGGTTTCTTTTTTCGCGATCATTGCATTCTCGGTGCTTTATTGATCAGTAGTTAATTATACTGTGACTTACTTGATAGGTAATACTGGTTCCGAATCTGATAACATACAAAAACACAGTACCATGAAGATTTGCTACACGTACATCAGATATCCAGGATGCCAGAACAAGAATTGCGAAATTATCTGTGGTGGTGTACATGAAGGAGCTCTTGGAACTTGCCAAAGCTTTGTCACCTGTGCTTGTTCTTATTCATGCTAAATTCTTGACAATATCTGCTACACACGTGTACGGAAATTGATTAAATGTTGTTCATCCATCAGAATGTAATTGAAGATGCTTGTTTAATCGACAATCAGTTTACTGTTGGAGATTACAAGACTAGCATTTATGTATGCTTTTTTTTTCTTTTTCCTGATTTATTCTTTTCAAGTAAAGTTTGTCAACTTACAATAGAAACGGGCAACTGTAAATTAGTGGTGGTAAAATCCGATCTGACATGTTCTATTTTAATTTTTTTAAAAAAATCAAACTGATCTGATCCGAATCCAACCCAACTAGTCATGATCCAATCCGATCCGAGATCATTTAATCAAAATTAATCAAAGATCTAAAAAAAGTCAATATATAAATTGACCTGACTGGTCCGATCCAATTTCTTCTAAAAGATCAAATTGTTCCGATCCGACCTGTTCGAAATCAAATCGCCCCATTGTCACCTCTATATAAATAGTATGAAATAATCTTAGTTTGATAATACTTTTCCGCCGTTTGACCAATAGAAATGCATGAAGAAAAGCTCAACATAGTAATCTATAGATGTATGAAATACAAAATATCTTTTAAAACGAAAATTTTTAAGAACCATATATCTTTCGAAACCTAGAAAATTTGTCAATAGTAATCTGAATATCCAGAATGAGAGGATTGGAAACATTGGGTAAGCTAGGTACTTTTTATTCGAGCAAAGCTAACATGACTACATGAGTTCAAGACGTTATAACCAATTAAGAATGCTTTTATGTCGTAATCAGGGGCGGAGCCAATATTTAAGCTTAGGGATGAGATCCAAAAGTCCAAAATCTAAAAAAAATGACGATAACAAATAGTACAATGAAATAATGATATAACAACTTTTAATATAAAAATACTACATACTAATTAAATAAGAAATAATATTTTTTTAATAAACATAGTTCAACAAAAGATAAGTCAAGTTTCTAGTAAATTTGGATATTTCAATAAAAATTACACCTGGATAATTTAAACTAAAAATTACACCTCTTTTATTAATTTTATAAGATTTACATTTATCTAATATTATTATAAATTCAAAATTATAGTCATAATAAAGACTATATTTAATTTTGGATGAGATTTTTGCACAATATAATATCATCATTTTTATGGAAAGAAAAGTAAATTATTCTAACATATATTATCATCATTAATTTCTTACCAAATATGCACAAGATTGTTAAATAAAAAAAGCAATCTTATGGAAATAATAGTATATAAGGGAAATAAATGGAAGAAAGAGGGGATCTCTCACATACGTTCGATCAACCAAAAATAAATATCAAATATAGACAATCATGTAATCTTAGATGCTTTAAGGAAATCATCTCCCATTCTATTTCATCGAAGCTCTCAAAGAATTTCTTTCTCAATATAGACAATCATTAATCTCGAAGACCAATTTCACCAATTTCATTGCTGAAAAGGCACGTTCAGTAGTTACAGTTGAGACAAGAAGAGTTGAAATTAATCGTAATAATCTGTCAACCATTGGATAGAAATTGAATTTGCCTGTTTCAACCAATCGACATGTCAAATTAGAAAGTGATGATGAGTTCTAAGAACTAAATGGTTGCGTACATCAAGCTCATAATGTGGCAACTAACATTTCAATTGAGCTATCTCTTGATTTATAAAATCAACGTGATAGAATCTTCCTATCAGTATGCATATCTTTTCAATGTCGAAGGAGTTGTGCTCTCTCAGATCTAAGACATCGGCAAGGGTCAAGAGCTCCATTGATTGCTTGTTGAATCAAGCATTCAATTCTTGCAGTTGTTGATCTATTGCTGTTGTAAATATGTTGACTCAATAATGGTGCTCCATTGTTCTATTGTCATGCTTATTTTGAGATTTAGTGAAGTTGACATACGTACAATTCATATTAAGAAGCTCAATTTCATATTTTTTACATATTAAATTTATCAAGATTTAGTGAAGTTGCTATACCTACTATTCATATCAGGAACTCAATTTCATGTTTTACACAAAATGAATTTACTTTCTCTAATAGAGGCTCCCATCCTTCATCTCGTAGCTTTTGAAGTAACACTTTTGTGGTTGAAACAAGATGTAAGGCATTTAAAATATACAATGATTTTTTGTTGCAAAGCTTGACACAATGTATCAGTAATCACCATAATATTTTCATTAGATGCAAAATAAATATGAAATCAAATGAGTTGAGCTTTTTGAGAGAACCACTAGCATCTCCTCGAGTATGATATGAGAGTGAACGATCATTTGCTAAACTTTGCAAAACTGAAACTATAGCACCAAACATCCTTGCTAAGCTACAAATTAATTTATAGTGAGAACTCCATCTAGTATCTCCAGGTCTTTGCAATGCACTAATTTGATTTGCTCCTCTTCTAGTATCAAGTTCTTCTTATTCAACTTCACGTGCAATTTCTTCAGCTTGTTTTGCTAAAAGCTCATCATTTTGCTTAGAAGACCCACTTACGATATTTATGATGAATATTGCATCTTGAAAGAAATTATGGACATCAGCTACCTATTAGAAAAAAGAGCCAAATTTCAAAAGGTATATGAGAGAGACAAAATATCAATTGCTACCAATTGCACCTTGAAAGATATTTTGCAGTAGTTAATTATCTCTCTTGATGTTGCAATAAGAGCTAATTGTAACTGGTGAGCCATGCAATGTACGTAGTATGTAAAAGGACACTCCTTGAGTATAAGAGCTTGTAACCCATTCCATTCACTGTGCATGTTACTTGCCCCATCATATCCTTGTCCTCTGATATCTTGTACACTCAAGTTGTTGTCTAATAAAACAACACAAATTGACTCTTTGAGAGTTAATGCAGTAGTATTTCTGATATGAACAAGATCCAGAAAGTGCTCCTTTATAAACCCTTCATTATCCACAAACCGGATAACTATTGCCATATGTTATTTTTTAGATTCATCTCGAGATTTATCAACAATTAGACAAAACTTTCTATTGTCGATTTCATCTCGAATAGTGGTTTGCACTTTTCGGGCAAAGATTTAAAGGATTTCCTTTTGAACCGTCGGTGAAGTTTACTTTGCGTTTCTAGGAGCATTATCTAACACCATATCTTTCACTTCTTTATTGTAAGATGCCAAAAACTTATCATTTGTAGAAAATTACCCTGGTTGCTAGAATCATGGGATTCATCATGACCTCTAAATGCACATGTTTGAAATGTCAACTATATGATAGAATCAATCGAAACTTTAAGCCTAAGTCTAGCATCCAACATAATTTTTTCATATTGTTTCTCAATCACATTTTCGATGTGACCTAAGGTCTTTTGGATATTTTCGTAACATCAAATGATAAAATTATGAGCCAAATTTGAATTTTGACCCATGAGAGTTAGAAAAGTACAATCTTTTTCAGCATTAACCTTCCTCCAGTTTTGAAATCCCTCAACTGTAAATGCATCCGAACCACACTTCCCATGTGGTTTTGTGGAAAAAAGAAAACAAGGTAGACAATAAGCACAGTGCGTGTGAGATGAATACTTTAACCAATTAAAACTTCTGAAACACTGATATTGGAATCGACGATGATGTTTTTCTGCCCCAACTAATGGATACTCTACCAAGTATGGTTGATAGGGTCCTTCATTGATATAAAATCTTCGAACTTCATCTCTTTGATTTTGAAGGTATTCCCAAATTTAACGTCAGTTACCAGGATCTCTCTCATATGTTAAAGATCTAATTCTTTGTTCAGGTTCTTGTGGAACTTCAAGTTCATCTAGCTAAGAAAGATTTTGCTCTACTGTAGCTTGCACATAATTAGAAGCTTCTGTACTTGGATGAGAGTTTGAACTTATTCCAATTGACTTGAAAAAACTCTTTATTATTTTCCTTTTCATGATTGAAGCCTCTAAAAACAATAATACAATCATTAATTTAATTGATAGGAATTATGAAAAAAATAATAAAATTGATTTGTAAACTCTATTGATAATTACTTCTCGTCATTGCCTGAGACAAAATTGGTCAAGTTGCAGTACAATATGGAACTAGAGGTGTAGGTTCAATGGGTTTTGACTGTATCAGGAAATAAAAAAATTAATAGGAAAATAGTTCAATGGTTCAACCATGATTTCTGAGATTAAAATTAAGATAAGTATTTACTTTCATAGTATAGTTTTTGACTTTTTAATCAAAATTTTAAAAACAAAACTTACATGTTGACAGTGTAGTATACAGAAGAAGTCACAAGTTGAAAGCGTGATCGAAGCGACGAAGTGAGGTGCCGAGATGAGATGCACGGACAAAGAAGGGGGACTAGTGAGCCGACGAAGTTGGGGCGGAGGAAGGAGGATCGTGGAATTGTGATCCATCAAAATAAAAAAGGAGCGGTAAAGAGGAAATGATCGGTCGATAAGAGTTAGATGAAAGTCAAATGAAATCAAATAGAATAAAATTTTGTATAGTTTAGTTTAATCAAGGAAAGAAACAGAAATGAACCTTTGAGCCCGCGTAATGCCTTAATGGGCTTTGTTATCAAATTTAAAAAAAATATATGACTTCTAACTTCTGAGCCCACGTATTGACGTCTATATCATGGGAGGGGCCTATTAAAAATGTTTCATAGAAAACCATATAAAATATTAAAGAGTGGGGATCCATTGATAATGAGTTATTTTGACAACTTTGATAATGAATCTCTAAATAAATATATAAAAAATCTAAAAAATGAAAAAAATTCATAGATGTGTTATTCTATCTTTAGATTGACCTTCATGCAAATTTTATATAATTTCATTATCGTTTGATAGTCCATCAAAGACCATCAAATTTTCATACAATTTGCAACGGTTCCAATTTAACGATTTTTGATGGACTTTCAAATGATAATGAAATTACATAAAATTTGAATAACTATCAATCTAGAGGTAGAATAATATATCTATAAACTTTTTTTATTTTTAATTTTTTTTTATATTTATTTAGAAATCCATTATCAAAATTATCAAAATAAATCATTATCAACCGATCCCTTCTCAATATTAAATGTTAATGAATAACTTACAATTTCATGGGGGGTCTTGGCACCACCCAGTAAACCCCCCTTCCTCCGCCCCCTCAGAGTCATAACAGAAATCACGCATGGAACACAGAAACACTTGCTTCCAGACAAAAATAAGACCCGAGTACAAAATCTATCTAAACTACTTTGTGATGTTATATTTATAAAGACCAAAGCACAATAGAACAAATTATTTTAAGTCACTATTGTCTAACAGAGATAAAAGAACGGTCAAAACCTCAAATTTGGAACCTTTCATATCCAGCTGAAACCCTACATGAACTTTTTCTTTGTTTCATCTTCCTGTGACATGAGAACTCAACAAAACAACAATTTTATATAGCAAGAAAATAACACAAATAAAATAAAATAAAATAAAAAAACAAAGCACATGTAGCCCTAGAGGAGCACTGATTTAGTAAAGCTTAATAACAAATAACAATCAAACGACATGTAAATACAATATCATCGTGCTTCATTTATTGGTACAAAAATTACTAACTACTAGAATACAAGGAGATAATATCATATTCCTGGAAGGAAATACATAACTGTAGCACATCAGTACCTCTCACAACAACAAAAAAACAGTCTAATTAGCATCAACTAACCACAAGGAGTGAGCTTCTTATTGCCAGCCCCACGAGGGTTGTCATCTTTCCAGTCATCCCAAGCTCTGGCCTTGGCCTCTTCGGCATCCTCTTCCTCTTCTGCAGTGCGGGAACCGTCCCGATGCCATGCTGAACTGGCCTCTTTCATGAGCTCAGCGTTCCTCTCCTGCCATTTGTTCATTATCTCCATTTCACGCAACCCTGCTTCCTCAATGCTCATGGTTGGCAGCCTATAGCATCAGAGGCATATTAGTGACATAGTAAATACGTTATTACTTATATGAAAAAAATCAGATTTATAAAGCGAATTATAGCCTGATCAGATTTCCTAAATTTCATAAGGTAATCCATTTGAGAGGGGGGGAGGGGGGGGATCCTTGGCAGCTTATGCCAAGTTTCTCGAAGAAAGAGAGAAAGAGAGAGAGCAGACCTGTATCCAGGTTGGAAAACCTGAGCTGCAATCCTTTCCCTTTCACTAGTAATTTGGCGGCCCACAAGGCTAGCAGGTCCAAAAATAAGGGGTTGATGGTGATGCTTGTGATCACTGGCTTGAGAAACGCTAGCTCTCCCTTCAATCACATCTTGGGCGAAAGTCGCACAGGTTATGGGCTCCACTGGTTTAGAGAGGGGAGCCTTTGCGGCTGCATTGCGGTGCCATGTTTCAGCTCTTTTGGTTCGTTCATCTAGCACCTCGCGTGCAAATTGTTCATCACCATCCTGTTTATAATTTTGTTTCATCACATATGGTTTATTTACTCATTATGAAGAAAATGATTAATAACAGAACTTTTCTTTTCTTTTCTTCATTGCTTCCTTTTTCTCTAGTTTGAGAAGTTGGCCTACCTATCCATACCATTACCAACAGAAGTGCAAATAAAATGAGAAAAAAAATATAAGTGCTTGTACTGGTTCTTGAACCATAAAAATATAATGCTGGCATGCAAAGCCTGTCTGAAATTCCCAACTATAATCTCTCAGATACCAAACCTACCACTAATAATGTATCTGAAACTTCTTCATATTCTTATTCCAGATCCTCTCATTCCAACATCAATATATAATTAAAGAACATCATTTTCTCGGGTAATAACATAATCCATGAGCACAAAGACTATACAAGTAAATATAGAACTTAAGAGCAACACGGTAAAAAAGGCACCGAACTTGTCATTTTGGAATACCCCTCTGGGTTTAAACAAGTAACAGGAATGGCATGATATGTGACACACTGTGTATACATGTAAAAAAAAGACATACTAAGTACCAACAACCAAGCAATATGGATTCAAGACAAATGTGCTCTCTGCAAAATAAGCATGAATTACATAAACAGCAAATGAGCATGACAAAAGCTCGAGTGACAAAAGGTGGAACTGGAACAAAACTACTAGCTGCAAGGACCCGATAACGCGATAACAGTCCAAACGTACACAAGACATAGTTCTAGATCATGCAGAAACTCACATAGAATCCACATATGGCAGGTAATTCTCACCTGCCTTAGTTTCCTGACTATTTGGCCATCTCAATAGGTTCATGCAATAATAAAGGACAGATATAAGATTCTTACCATATTAAAATTTGGCTCTATGAATTAAATAAAAGAAATCTTTAGTTTAACTGAAAAATGTATGTAGTACCTTAGACTGTCTTTCCTTCATGGCAAGCAACATTTCTTCTTCTTTCTTGAGCATTTCTAGAAGATCAAAAGCCTGCATCAGAAGCCACAGTTTGTATCAGAATCAGATCCTAAGAGAGGAATTGATAAATTCAACTTAACAAGCATAAGCAGGATCTAACAAACCTTGCAGAGCGCCAGGGAGATTGTAATTAGCCATGCCTGCAATAGTGAACGAGGCATCCATCAATTTATCAATTAAACACAGATTAGGTTATACTGATGACAGGTTTATTTGACAATTGAGAGAACAGATAAAATGATGATAAAAACTAAAATTGTGCCTTCAAAAAAAAAAAGGAAAGAAAACCACAAAGTGTAGCTATGTTATTTTGCCTTCGATAAGTTTGTGAATCAAAATTAGACCCTCAGTTAGTCATCCATCCAGTGATTTGACCAATGCAGCAGATTTATGACTACTAGATTGGAGATTAAAATGGATAAACTACCCTCAGATTGTAACAAATATGATACACAATCTATCTAAACTATGAAGAAACCTTCAGTTAATTTTTTTTATAATGAAACAAGTTTCATGGTTCTCATGGTTGTCAACATATCCAAAAAAACCCCTTTCAGAGAACAAAATGGGTAGGATCTGCCTAGAAGCAAATTCTAGCTGACAAAAGCAATTCTGGTTTCAAAATGTACACATCAGATCAGAAAATGCAAATTTCATAATTTGGAAGAAAGGAATTTTCAGAATTTAAAAAACAAAAAGATAATCACAGCTAACCTCACGCTCTTCCTCACCATCATCGTCAAGTGAATCCTCCTCACCAACATTGACAGGCGTAGACAAGGCGGTGGCCCGGAGGGAGCGTCCCCTTCTCTCCTTTCTCTCTTTTATCTCTTGAAGCTTCGTCTCCGCAGCCTTCTGCCTCTTAAATCTGTCAATCTGTTGAACCAATGAAAATAACACATGTAAAGGAGCTCCATCATTTCTTTCACTTACTTTCACTTAGTCCATTTTTTTTTGCTTGTTTTAATTCGTGAAATGTGGGAATGATTATAAAGTAGTACAAGAAGTAAGAAACAACAAACCTTTTTAGCCCTGTGGGTAGCAAAGGTATCAGGAGCTCCTTGTCTTGAAGCTTCTAGTTCATCTTCTGGTACAAGCTCAAGGGCTTCACATATGGAAACAAATTCCTGCAAAACCAAAACCAGACAATCAAAATGTGCACTCAAAATTGAACTTGCTAACTTGCAGTTGCAAAAGAGTTAAAGAGTAACCTTCAAGTGATCTTGAGATGCCTTGAGGATTGGAATCCTGTCCTCTTGCGAAACTTTCTCAGTCAATTCTCCAAGATAGAATGGCACCTTAATTTACATAAATGTTAAATCCATTACATACAAACATACACTTGACAACAGAGTAACAAACAATAACATGCAAAGGAAGAACTAATCTTACAAGGAGATACTTGAGATTAGAAGTGTTGACATCATCCTTGGTCTCATTAGAAGAGAAAAGCCCCAGTTTGCTCACCATTTCATCACATCGCCTCAGCAGCTCAATTCCTTTCTTCACAGTATCCTATCCAACCAAATACGCAAAATACATATTAAATAATCATATATCATCTTATAACAAGCACTCAAGCACAGAACATTTTAAATCCACCCTCATATTCCCTTTTTTTAGGCGCAAAAGCACGTGTGATCTGAAATCAGCAGATATAACTAAAACTACACAACAGTAATAGAAAATGACGACAAGAGGCACCTGATCCACGGAGGATTCGGAGGCAGTAGAATGGATCTGTCGCGCCTGTTCAAACAAAGAAGGCAAAGGCACCTCCTCCATATTTCCTTCCACCAGTGTTTTCTTCTCTGAACAAAACCCTAGATGCGTTGTCGCCAATTTAATAAAAACTGTAATGAAAGTTACTCTTGGTCACCAATCTTCTCCACTACGAAGCGCGCAGAGGTAGAGGTGTAATTGGAGCAGGGAGGAGAACAAATAGCGTACGAAAGATGGAGAGAGGAAGGTCAGATGGAAAGCCCTGGAATGCACGGTGGCACAGTCGCTCTCCCGCCGTATACTTTTCGGTCTTGGATCAAAACCCGATAAAGGCCGGTTAAGTATACCCAAATTTAAATTATCAGTAAAGCCAGCGTGAGAAAAATAATACTGGGCCGTTGTATTTTCCTTCTACACCACCATTATTTTCCTCTCAACAGAAAAATAAAGGCCGGTTAAGTATACCCAATACGCCGTTGTATTTTCCTTCTACACCACCATTATTTTCCTATCTACCCCTTATCCTCTTCGTCTATTCACTCGAAAACTGTTGAGAGGCAACAGATTACAGATAGGAGCAAGCATGGCTTCTTTAACCCTCTCTTCTTCCTTCACCACCGCATCTGGCCACCTCCCGCGCGCGAGAACTCAACTCCAACACCATGCGAATTCCACTTGCTTCTCTGTCAAGAGCATTGCGCGCCTTGTCAAAACCCCATCGATGAAAGCCCGCTCTGCCACTGGCGTGAAGGCGAGCCTCGGTTTCTCCGGCTCGTACTTTGAGGGTGACTATGACTACGACTACGACGGGGATGTTATCGGTGAGGAGGAGGGTTTCGGCCTCGGCATCTCGTCTGATGCACCAGCCCCAAGGGCGCTGCTGGAAGACAGAAAAGAGCTGCCTTGTCCGCCTGGATGCCGTCCCTATGAGTGCATTGTGGTGCTCAGGCCAGATATCACAGAGGAGAAGCGGGTTGCTTTTATCCAGCAATATGAAGAGGTATGTAACATCTTAATCCAACACATTAAATCAAATTAAGTTGACTTATTTCCAGGAGACAAGGAGATCAAGCAAACATAATTTGGGGTTAGGTTTTGGTAACATGGTACATGGCATAATAGGTCATTTTGACTGGCTGATACCAGTGTACTAGTTTCTGTTGGGGCTAGCTATTTATCAATAATGTTATTCTTTGTTTACTGGTAAGAAACCAGGTAGTGAGATATCCCTCAATGAAAGCATGAAGGAAAATGGTGCGTCTGGTTGGTATAATAATGAATGGTCTTAAGTCTTAACAAAGTAGACTGTGTGCGGTGGAGCTCATTTTCAGCTCCATTTTCAGAAGCCAAGGCGTAATACCCGTTCTGAAAAGAGATCGGGGTCGATAGTTGGCCCTCTCTCTGGTCTCCTCCTGCTTAAATCTTATTACTTGCGTCAATGTTTAGTTTTGCATGTTGATTCTGTGCATATGCTTGTTGATCTGAAACATTCTCAATATGAGTGTTTACATAATGGGTTCAGCGAAAATGACGGTATGTGCTGGATGGGTGCTTGTGTCTGTATGTATAGTACAATTGAATTTACTTGTGTATCGGGGACTTGTTTCAGATTCTGGTAGCCGGAGGAGCTATGTATGTGGAGGTTTTCAACAGAGGAGTTGCGCCCCTTTCGTATAGTGTTCAGAAAGTCAACAGGGACGGTACTAAAGACATGTATGGTGATGGTATCTACCTTCTTTTCACTTTCTTCACCAAGCCAGAGTCAATTGGTGTACTGGAGAACCAATTGCGCCAGGATTTCAGTGTCATCAGGCATTCTGTCCTCAAAGTTGAAAAACTGAGGGAGGAGAAGAAGGACAGGAAGGACAAGAAGGAGAGGCAGAAAGCTACTGTAATTTGAGGGGTTTTTCTTTCCTTTTCTTTGTCATATGGTTCCAAAAGATTGTAAGAGTTTTTGTTCTCTTCCATACATTTGTGCTTTTTGCAGTGAACAATTGCTTTTATAATTAGTTTGTATATGTTTCTTTTGTCTGCTTGGTTCATTTCAGTCAAGGTACTCAACTGTTCATAACTGGTAGAAGAACTTTCTGTCTTTCAAGTTTCAAAGTAATTGCTTATTGGCAGTCCCGCTGCAGCTTCTAAAAAACAAATTGAATAAACTAAAACTGAATATTTTGGCATAGATAAATGAGAAGTTAATTGTACCAAGTCTAGCATCACTGATTGATGAGGCGTGCTGATCAAATCTACTATTACTAAAAATAGATTAACCAAAGATTAAAGAGGATTAATACATGTTGTGGAAATTTCTAATTGACAGTAGATTGTTTTACCTGTCAGTTCTTACTTGACTCAGCTCACATCAACCTGATGATGCAAGGTACCTGTGTTTTGTGAACCAACCTGACTAGGCTGGAAGGATATTGTAGACATAATTTATTGTTCTGTGTGATATCTGTGGTGATCCATGCAACCCAATTAGGGCTGTAAACGAGTCGAGTTGAGTGAGTCGGGCTTAGTTCAAACTTGGCTAATGAAAATTTGAGTCGAATCGAGCTCACAAGCTAATATATAAACGTTGATATTTAGTTTTATTACATCTACAAACTATAAAGTTGGTACATCTACAACACCGGTACATGAATTGGTACAAAATTAGTATATCAATAAATTATGTTTTTAATGATATTTTTGTTACACTAATTTGAACAGATGAACTAGCAAAAACTATCGAGTCAGATATACGAGTCGAATCACTAATAAGTAAGAGAAAATTTTAAGCTACTGAGATAGTGAGATTATGTGAGATAATGAGAGATGAATTATTAGATTAGGGCTTGACAAAAAAAAATCATATAAATTATTATTATTCGAGTCGAGTCGAGCCACGAGCCAAACCAATTTTAACTCAAACTCGTCTCATTTAGTGATCGAGCCGGAATAGCTTGAGTTAGATTAGTTCGAGCTCGAGCCGAGCCCGAACTAAATCATGAACCGAGATTTTTTTATGCAATCCTAAACCCAACGAGGGAAGTTTGTTTTAAGACGCAGGTGGTCAGTATCAACCCAACTCATAGGGACTCTGAATTTCTTTTGCAGAATTTATGCTGTTGTCTATACTGACATCAGAAAGTTTGTTTCAAGAGGCACCTCACTCTGTCAACTTGTATTTAATCTTATAGTTGAGTGAATAGTTGTGAGGTTAATAGCTGTGAAATTTGTGGCAGCTAATATGCCTTCTTCACTTGGTCGGATGTGCACAGTTTGAGTTTAGTTGCATCGATTTGATATGTCAATTCTCTCCAATTGTTCTTTGTTTACAAGGAAACATGCCAAAATTGACTATGGTACTAGGGCATCTAGCTAGCATAGCATTTTCTATAACCTTTCTGATTAGTCATATTTTTATTTCTACATTCCATGTACCTTTTTTTTTTTGAGAAAAGGCCCGTAGGCAATACATTCCATGTATCTGACCATTACTAGACAAATACAGTGTTCTCTCGTGATCAACGTCAGCGTGAATCTTATTGCAAAGTAACGGTCGAGAATTATCAGGATTTTTCAGTTAGTTGTTTAGGTGCCCGAGTTAGTGCACATATATATAGGCTTCAATGGGATTGTCAATTATCGATCTGATTCGAAGGGTTAACTCAATCCGACCCGAATAAGACCTAATCCGATATGATTTGAAAATAAATGAGTCGAGTAAGAATTTATTTATTTTTTATCCGAATCAGGTCGGGTCGGATTCGGGTCAACCAAACCTAATCCTATTAATTATGTTTTTGAAGTAATTTTATGATTTAGTACTAATTAAAACTTAAATATACACTAATTAAGATTAATTATTAATTAATTAATATTTAATTACTTGAAATTATATAAAAATAATTAATAAATAAAATTATTTTACATGGGTCAGGTCGACCCGTGACCCGATCGGATCGAGTATGGGTTAAAATTTCTTGAACCGAAATTAATCGAATTGAGTTTGGATCAGAGCAAAAAAATAATAAAATAATATGACCCGATCCTAACTCGACCCGATCCGACCCATTGACACTCCTAACTGTTTCATATCTATATCCTCTGATAGCCTTGTATCCTCTGATAGCCTTGTATTTGTGCTTTTTGCAGTGAACAATTGCTTTTATAATTAGTTTGTATATGTTTCTTTTGTCTGCTTGGTTCATTTTAGTCAAGGTACTCAACTGTTCATAACTGGTAGAAGAACTTTCTGTCTTTCAAGTTTCAAAGTAATAGCTTATTGGCAGTCCCGCTGCAGCTTCTAAAAACAAATTGAATAAACTAAAACTGAATATTTTGGCATAGATAAATGAGAAGTTAATTGTACCAAGTCTAGCATCACTGATAGATGAGGCGTGCTGATCAAATCTACTATTACTAAAAATAGATTAACCAAAGATTAAAGAGGATTAATACATGTTGTGGAAATTTCTAATTGACAGTAGATTGTTTTACCTGTCAGTTCTTACTTGACTCAGCTCACATCAACCTGATGATGCGAGGTACCTGTGTTTTGTGAACCAACCTGACTAGGCTGGATGGATAATGTAGACATAATTTATTGTTCTGTGTGATATCTGTGGTGATCCATGCAACCCAACTAGGACTGCAAAGGAGTCGAGTCGAGCGAGCTAGGCTTAGTTCAAACTCGGCTCATAAAAATTTGAGTCGAGTTGAGCTCACAAGCTAATATGTAAGGGTCCGTTTGGCACCCAATGGAATAGCAAAAAGTTGGAAGAGAATAGTTATTCCGATGAATTAATTTGCCAAACAAATTTTAGACTAAGTAGAAGAGTGCGGAATAGTGCTAATCCGGTATACTAATTTATAGGTGGAATACCGGATTAGCTCTCGTCGGAATAGCGATTATTGTTTGATTATATTATACTATATTATTATATTATGATTAAGATTTAGTATAATTATATTATTATATTATATTTATGATTATAATTTATTATTATATTAATATTATGATTATTATTTATTATTATCATTATCATTATATTATTATTATTAAATTATTATTATCATTATTGTTATTATATTATCATTACCATTAGTATTATTATATTATTATATTATGAAAATAAATATAATTATTATATTATTATATTATTATGATCAAGATTATTTATTATTATATTATATTATGATGATTATGATTATTATTATTTATTATTATTTTATTATATTGTATTATATTATTATATGTTGATTATAGTGATGATTAATTTATTATTATATTATTATAATTATAATTATTTATAATTATTTTTATGATTATGATTATTTTTATTATTATATTATTATATTATTATGATTATGGTTATATTATTATGATCATGATTATGATTATGATTATTATATTATAATTATATTATTAAAATTATGATTACTTATTATTATAATATTATTATAATTATGATTGTAATTATAATTTTTTATTATTATATTACTATATTATGATTATGTTTATATTTTTATTATATTACTATTATAATATTATTATTTATTATGATTATTTTTTATTACTTTATTATTATTTTATTATGTTGTATTATATTATTATATGTTGATTATAGTTATGATTAATTTATTATTATTATTATAATTATAATTATTTATAATTATTTTTATGATTATGATTATATTTTTATTATTATATTATTATGATTATGATTATGGTTATATTATTATGATTATGACTATAATTATTATTATCATGATTATGATTATGATTATTATATTATTAAAATTATGATTATTTATTATTATAATTATGATTGTAATTATAATTTTTTATTATTATATTACTATATTATGATTATGTTTATATTTTTATTATATTACTATTATAATATTATTATTTATTATAATTATTTTTTATGACTTTATTATTATTATTATCTTACTATTATGATTATTATTTTACTATTATTATTATCATCATCATTATTAATATCATAATTATTCATATTTTAACTATTTTGAGTAACAACTGCCAAACGATATTTTCGCTCTTCCGAATAGTCAAGAATACCACTTTTCCAAAAAAAATACTATTCTATCACTCTTCCAAAATTATCACTCTTCCAAAGTTATTCCTTGATTTACCAAACGGACCCTAAACGTTTGATATTTAGATTTATTACATTTACAAACTATAAAGTTAGTACATCTACAACACCGGTATATGAATTGGTACAAAATTAGTATATCAATAAACTATGTTTTCAATGACATCTTTGCTACACTAATTTAAACAGATGAACTAGCAAAAACTATCGAGTCGGATATACGAGTCGAGTCACTAATGAGTAAGAGAAGTTTTTAAGTTACTAAGATAGTGAGATGATGAGAGATGAATTATTAGATTAGGGCTTGACAAAAAAAATCATATAAATTATTATTATTCGAGCCGAGTCGAGCCACGAGCCAAACCAATTTTAACTCAAATTCGTCTCATTTAATGATCGAGCCAGAATAGCTTGAGTCAGATTAGTTCGAGTTCGAGCCGAGCCCGAACTAAATCATGAACCCGAGCTTTTTTATGCAACCCTAAACCAACGGGGAAATTTGTTTTAAGACGCAGGTGGTCAGTATCAACCCAACTCATAGGGACTCTGAATTTCTTTTGCAGAATTTTTGCTGTTGTCTATACTGACATCAGAAAGTTTGTTTCAAGAGGCACCTCACTCTGTCAACTTGTATTTAATCTTATAGTTGAGTGAATAGTTGTGAGCTTAATAGCTGTGAAATTTGTGGCAGCTAATATGCCTTCTTCACTTGGTCGGATGTGCACAGTTTGAGTTTAGTTGCATCGATTTGATATGTCAATTCTCTCCAATTGTTCTTTGTTTACAAGGAAACATGCCAAAATTGACTATGGTACTAGGGCATCTAACTAGCATAGCATTTTCTATAACCTTTTTGATTAGTCATATTTTTATTTCTACATTCCATGTACTTTTTTTTTTTTGAGAAAATGCCCGTAGGCAATACATTCCATGTATCTGACCATTACTAGACAAATCACAGTGTTCTCTCGCGATCAACGTCAGCGTGAATCTTATTGCAAAGTAACGGTCGAGAATTATCAGGATTTTTCAGTTAGTTGTTTAGGTGCCCGAGTTAGTGCACATGTATATAGGCTTCAATGGGATTGTCAATTATCAATCCGATCCGACGGGTTAACCCAACCTGACCCGAATAGGACATGATTCGACATGATTTGAAAATAAATGAGTCGGATATGAATTTAATTTTTTTTTTATCCGAATCGGGTCGGATCGGATTCGGGTCAACCAAACCTGACCCTATTACTAAACAAATCACAGTGTTCTCTCGTGATCAACGTCAGCGTGAATCTTATTGCAAAGTAATGGTTGAGAATTATCAGGATTTTTCAGTTAGTTGTTTAGGTGCCCGAGTTAGTGCACATAAATATAGGCTTCAAAGGGATTGTCAATTATCGATCCGATCCGACGGGTTAACCCAACCTGGCCCGAATAAGATCTGATCCGACATGATTTAAAAATAAAATGAGTCGGATATGGATTTAATTTTTTTTATCCGAATTGGGTCGGATCGGATTCGGGTCAACCAAACCTGACCCTATTAATTATGTTTTTGAAGTAATTTTATGATTTAATACTAATTAAACCTTAAATATACACTAATTAAGATTAATTAATAATTAATTACTTAAAATTATATAAAAATAATTGATAAAGAATTAATTATTTTATACGGGTCGGGTTGACCCGTGACCCGATCGGATCGAGTATAGGTTAAAATTTTTTGACCCGAAATTAAATGGATTGAGTTTGGATCAGAACAAAATAATAATAAAATAATATGACATGATCCAAACTCGACCCGATCCGACCCATTGACACCTCTAACCTTCATATCTATATCCTCTGATAGCCTTGTATTATGTGGGTAAGAACCATAAGCTACAAGCTTCACTCTAAATGACCAAACTGATAACCACAAAAAGTAAAATAAAATAAAATAAAATACTAGGATAATGAATGAGTTACGAACTTGAGACATCAGGTCCCGAACAAAAGGAACAGAACGAACTGATTTAGGTTCAAAAAGTTCAATTTACACAATATATACAAATTCAAATATCATGAAAGCAATAATATTTTTTGATTAATACACAAGCCAAGCGGAGGAATGTCTTCCAACACGGTGTCAAAGCTCCACCTAAACTTCTTCAAAACCGAATCTCGTACATCCTTTAGGAAACAGGAAAACGCATCATTTTCTAGGAAAAAAAAAATCTTATATACATAATTTAATGACCGACTTTAACCACATATACATCGAACCATAAAAGTTCTGGACGCATGTAATTATGATCAAACTCAGATTTATTGTTTTGTGCCAAAGAAAGTAGCCTCCATTAGGTTCCTCATTTAAAATCAACTAAAAGTAAGATAGTTTAGTTAGTTGATTAAACTAAACTCAATCCATATCTCCTAAGGTACATGCATGACATGACATCACCGATTTTTTGGTGAGTTTGTTTATGAGCAGTGGCATATTCAAGGTAGGCGTCAGTCGGCGCCTGGGCACCCCTTCAGTTCACTAAAAAATAAAAGTTATATGATAAAAAATATTTTTTTTTTAACCTGAATATTCTATTTATTTGAACCGGATACCCTCTATCGATCGTTTCTGACTCTGCCCATGTTTATCAGAAATCAACTTTTGTGGTCGACACGTTTCGATTCAGTTTTGGTGCTAATTTTGTGCTGGTAACGACCCAACCATCTAAAATTGGCCGAAAAGGTTGGTGCCATTCACATGCATTTGATAGCTGATGTAAGATCAAATCAGACCAATTACGCCAAAGCGAAACTATTTGTGAGCATCATAAATTTCGAAATGAAACTTTGCAACAAAAGTAAACTTTAATCAAACGCTTAGACAAGAGCTTACAAAAAAGCCACTAACAACGGGAACAAAGATAAGGAGTGCATGTGCAGTATTTTGAAAATGAAATTGTCAAGCTAATGCTTTTAAATTCTAATTTATGAAGAGAGCAATTTGGTTGTTTTGATTGGCGAGAGATGGATTAGAACAAGAAGCGTGTATAAATTTGGGGATTGCTGTGCATGTGCAAATCCCTGTTTTCCAAACCAAGTACAGCTGTGGCTGCTTCCTTTATCCCATTCCCATACCTCAAAATCAAAAGATAAAATTATAACCCGTGCAAGTGCAAACCACAATATTCTAAAGATTTCTTTATTATTGGTTCTGCATGTCATGTTATTCTTCTCTTTTCTGTCCCTATTTTTTTTTTTTTTGCAAAAAATGTAATCTTGTCTTTGGAAAATAATTTAACATAATGTCAACCTCAATGAATTTAGCCCAAATAACACGGTTTGATGAAACAGTGACTTGTGACAATCTATTTTATTATTATTTTTTTGTTATGAAGACCTAAACACTAAATAGTAAGTTTGTAATACATCTTTGAGGAGATTTAAGTATCTTTATTTTTTTATGAATATGCATATGTTGTCTTTCGAATGTATGTCAATAGTATAATCATAGTTTCATCGTTTGGTAAGTGTAGTAAACTTAAAACAGTGATATTTGTGATATCTCATGATGGTAAAGTAAATAGATGAAATAGTGTGAACAAAAAAGAGTTAAGAAAATTATGACTTAATTTAAAACACCTAAGTGCTTTAACTTCACCTTAAATCAAACGAAAGCATTAAAGAATCTTAAATTATTTAAATCATCTCTACTGCACTTTCCAAATGAAGACAACAGTTTGTCTGAATAGTTTATCTTTTTTAAGGGTTCCTATTACTACAGTACTACTAATATTATATTCTAAATGTTCTTTTGCGAAATTTGAATTGGAAGTCTTCAAGAAAATGATAGACCCGTGTATTAAGTACGCCGTATTAATTTTATATTGTCCTGGTTATGCCAATGGGGGGTCTCTAATTTGTAATTTCAGTAGGTCCATTCGTCATCCATCAAATAGACTCGACATATGCTGTTCCTCGAAATGAAAAGTGGGTCCTACTTCTTGAGATTAGACGGTATGAATTAATTTGATCTCTTTAAAGTTTATGTATGTATTTTTTGAGATATTTTTTATCGTCTGATTTAAAGAGCAGCGTTGTAGCACAATTAGACGGTGGACATGGACACATTTTCGTACTTCTATTATGTCTTAGGTTTTTTAAGTCGAATAAATGTAAAATGAAATAACAAATTGAAATTATTAATTTTTTACATAAAAATATTTATACGCATATAAAAATACATCATTCCAACATTTAATGATCACGAGCATTAAAATATGTCATAAGCTGACATCAGTAAATATAATTGTTTTGGATTATAAATAATTAGACCTTCAAACTTATATGCATAATAAAGACATACAAAATAGTTGTATCTTGCCCACTGTATCTTTGTTCTACACACAATAATTTCATAATGGAGTCTGTAATCCAAAACAGGTTCTCTAATCTCAGTTAGGGATCAAAAGTGAATTTTTTAAAACTTGAAGGCCGATTTGGAAAAAAAATGTGCAAATCTAGGTTAACACAACATTGGTTGGTGCACTGGGTTCTGATTGGGAAGCTTTTTCAAAGCACATCTCAACTTTACAGGCCCAAGAGATGTGAAGCGCATAAGAGAGACACAATCCCACTTGTAAGCCTCAATTTATGGAATGAGTGGGTCATTGGCTTGGTTGTCAAGCGACTTAAATTGAAACTAACAACCTCTATCTCATATTTAGAGACAGATTAATTAATTTATAAATGAATGTAGGTTGGAGATTGAATGTAGGATAGGAAAGCAGTTGAGGAGACAATTACTGTAATTATCAAATGTTGTGTATATTTTGTTATTTCAGTTAGAATTTTTTTTTCTGAGTTAGGGAATAACTAATTAGCTTCTCTCCGTGCAACTTAAGGAGATTCCATTTGGGATATATTTATATTTTTCCTTGAAGATTTTTGTGGGAGAAAGATAGATTGTGTTAATTAGATAGCATGCCAATTGAAAATTATTGCAACAACTATTTGGGGTTTTGGCTTGAGATATTAATATTTTTGGGACAAACAAAGAATTATACTATACAAGATGTCTCTGAAACGTCACAAGCATAACATGTTAAAACAATGCATTTCATATCAAGAGGAGAATCCAACAATGTCGCTTCATTTCATTTATTAGAAACCAAAAAAGGAACCGTTCAAATCTAAAACTTCTATTATTGTTGTTGTTATTATTATTCAAAATAATATGAATTATATACTTTTTGATAACCATACTCCATACCTCTTTTGTCTTCTTTTCCTTATTATATGATTAGTATTGAGTCAAATTTACTTCAGGATCCCTTCTTTTTTATATCTTTTTATTTTGTCCTTGCAAATTGAAACAAGAATATAATTGTGTTTTTGGGTATGGGAATAAGCAGGAAGCTATTTCAGTGCAATTATAGTATTTTCGCCTGAAATTTCTTAATTTGATCTAGAACGTTACTAAAATTTTAAGATTTCAGTCTTTTTTTTTTTAGCAAATTAAAATTTTAAAAAACGAGCAATTTCTTTGGGGTCTGCATGGTAAAGAGATCCGAGCAATTCCTTTGTTTTCTTCTGTAGCACCGAAAGATGCTTTGTCAAGTGCTCAGCGCCTCAGCCTTCTGTACAGCATAGTACTAAAAGTTTAAAACGGTTTGGTTGCTACTTCCTCATGCTTTTTCAAATCTTTTGACCAAATTTTAGTTTGAATTGAAAAACAGTGTCAAAATGAAAAAAAAATACATAGAAGAAAGAAATGGAAATACAGGGTGATTAGCATAATCTTTTATGATTAAGTTACTAATAAGCAGTGTTTCCTTGTTAAGCAGTAACAGTTTACTTTATGTGAAAATAATTACATGGGCCTATTACAGGTCAAAAGGTAAGCTGATTATTTGTTTATTATTTAATGGAACTATTTCTCAGACGGGGCCCACATTCTGCAAAAAGAAGATTTATTCCTGCATTCAATTATTGGTTCTGTTTAGCATCCCAAGTGGTTTTAATTAAATGCACACAGTGGTAAAATCAGAAGACGTATCAAGTGAAACAGATTATTATAATTTTAGCACATAGCTCATGCTCTGTTTTCTTTTTCTTTTCTCTTAAAAGGAGGTGAAATAGATTACTATAAACATGTCAGTATTTTGAAAATTTACTTAAAAGCATGATGATGAAAAATACAGGTTCAACGATTTATATAGGAGCGGAGCTAGCATTTTTAGGGGGGGGGGGGGGGTTCAAATATATCGAATTAGCTAGAGACGAAAATGAGTTGGCTCGATTAATCAAGAGCTCGAGCTGAATTATTATAATCTTGTTATATTTATTTTTATCTTATCATAAAAAAACTAGAGTAAAAATAATTTTGTTTTCCTTCTTTTTTGAATTATATTAATTAATTAATTTTATGAATATTATAATGGAATTTGAAAAAGAATGTATCTATTTTAAAAAATATAGGGAGCCAAACTATTGAAAAAGACATCGAGATCAAGCGAACCACTAGTCCTGAGATTTTCTTCCTTGCTTATTAATATGACTGAAAAAGTTAAATTTAAAAAATATAAAAAAATAATTTGCAATATAAATTATTATTATTTTATATAAAGTAAATATTTACAACATCAACATTTAATAAATTATATTGATATGTCAAGGATCCGATAATCTAAAACCGCTCCACAATAAAAGAAAATTGATTTAGGATGAGAAATGCTTTATTCTCTGTTGGAAGAAAATTTTGAAACTTCATATTATTTTTGTTCAAGTTACAAGCCTCCCAAATCATAAACAATTTAAGCATCGATTATTTTCTTACAGGATAATATGGGGAACAACCATTAAAATTTATGAAGGTAATTTTGAGTATCCATGACGCTATATATTATATAACAAAATAATACACCATTGCAAGAATTTTAAAAAAAATGAGGATCAATTGACCCATTAATCTATCAATGTGCAACCGCCCCTGAACGTTTATACTTCCCCCATTTTAAAGAAGCATATTTTTTTTATTTTAGTAAATAAAAATAAATAAATAAATAAATGGAAATGATAAGATTATCTCGAAAATTAGCTATATGGATCGAGTTTGAATTTCGGTCCCAGATTTTTTTTTACGTTTGTGTGTGTTATATTAAAAACAAAATACAACAGTCAATAGATTGATCTAAAATATTACAATAAAAATTAAAATAAAATTTTATAAAGTCAAATATAAGCACGATTAATACATTATTCTAAAATAGTATCAAACAAATAAAAATATTATAATAAAAATTGAAATCCAATTGTTCTGATAAATATAACAACAAAAAATATAAACACACTGATAATCTAAATCATGCTCTGTTGGAACGAGCTCGACCTCGAGTTGGCAGCCTGTTGATACGATCCTCCATTTCATCAATAACCATTAGAATGTGTATCTTCCTTCTCTTTTCTTTATTGATTTTTGCTGGATCTGACATAATGACTGGACCATTATACATTGACCATTCTTGTTTATTATCATAACTACGTCAATGATCAGACCCTGTGTTAATGTAGTACTTGATGGTATAATATGGACTAACGTACTGAGTGTAATCCAGCCTTCTGAATGAACAAACAACAATAAGTGGTCGCATGAGATGCCGGTCAATTACGATTTCTGACACCAACAATTACCAATTCCCGTCATCGCTAATTCAACCTCATATTTTATTTCATCCCCTTCGTCCCTATTATTTCAAATAAAAATTACAAATTATTGCTTAAATTTTGAAATAAAAAATTATATAAGTATCGAATATTACCATCTCGATAAGTCCATTTCTGTTGTAAACATCATAGTTGTTGATACCCCAATTCAGTGGTATGACATCATAAGTTCTCCCCTTATCACCGCGATGTTTTATCAATTTGGTGACCTTTTGGGAGAATACCAGACCTTGGGTTTCCCAAGCTCTGTAATTTTTCGACGCTTATAGAACCACTTAATACATTTGTGCTATGTATTCTCGACGATAGCACATATCAGAAGTTGTCTAGCGATCCTGAACACGTTGATCAGTGATTCTAAACCGTTGCTTGTCATTATTCCCCACCGATTGAGACCCTCATCTAGATGTTGTGTTCACTTTCTTGATGTAATGCGACCACTTGCTCTGGGATTAACTCCTCATAATTAAATTCATTGGCTGACACTTCCTCAACTGTAGCGGGTTGGTTATTGCAGTTTCTATTATTTTGTGTCCTTCCGTTGGATACTTGATCTGTTGAGAGATTTTCTTGCATGATTTCTGTTTTTCTTATGAACTTATGGGATGTCGGTCTAATGTTGTTAATTTTTTTAGATATATCTCACACCTGCATGATTTCTTATGTCTTGCAACTTATTTGAAAAGTGTCTTTACTCTTTTCATATGACAATCCTTATATACATTTTGTGCAATGTGTTGAATACAATAACGGTGAACAGTCTCGTCTGTTGATTCCTGCCATCCAAAATCTGGTCTCTCAAATACTCTCCTTATACCCAGATGTTGATCTAAGATAACAGTAATTTTACCAGGACCGACAACCTCTTTACGCAATCACTGCATGAACCAACCCCAGTTTGTCACACTTTTCTCGCATGTTACAACAGTAAATGCAAGTGGTTTGCTCCGCATCATAACCACATGCCATAAATAGTTTACCGGCATACCGACCCGATAAAAATTCAGCATCGATAGTTAAGACTAGTCGTAAGTAAGGCCATACTGTAATACAAGGACCAAATGTCCTTACAACACGATAAAAAATTTCAACACCGAATTTTATTGAGGTCGCGCTGTCTCTATGATGTATTTTGTGCCATATATGAAAATTTATATGGCTGCTAGCAGAGACGAAAACATTTCGTATGACCTCTCCCAACTACCAAATATGTCTGTAATTACCTGTTCTCTTTCTCTCCATAATTTATTATAACTCGGTTGTACTGTGAGGAACTTTTGTGTAACCAAACCCCTTGCTGTTTTAACTGTCATTTCTAATTTGTCTCTTAATCGATTCTTAACAATATTTGCTATCATTCTGGAAGTCATCTGACTATTGTCCGCCTTAGTAGCACTGCCAAAATAAGAGTGCTCGAGCGAATTTGTTCTGATCTTCCAAATACCCATTATATTGGGTGTGACAAACATCCTCCACGGACAATTAGAATCTTTAAATTTCATCACTAATCTTGATTTGCTGTTATTTGTTACCTCCAATTCTATATTTCTTCAACATGAAAATTAGCAATTTTCATTTTTAACTCTGATTTTGTATCGAACTGCTGACCGATACCAAATTGTTCATCAATTTTAGGTGGTTTGTGAAAATAAGGCTCGTCTGCATACAATATTGGTGTATTATCAGCAAATTATGCACACGAGTGCTTCATTCCCCGATTGATAAAAGGAATAGACATTTTCCACTTTTTTACTATTTCTTCGACATCTACCGCATCATCAATTTCATCCATATTTATATCTGTTGCATCCTAGATGCCATCCTCCTCGACATTCAGGTGCCACTCTTCCTCTTCGTCATTCTCATCCACATCCACATTCACATTTTGTACTGGAATACGAGATGATCGCTACTTTCGAGCTCGGAAGTGGGTTCTTTCCTCAGCCATTACTGGATTACTACTTCCAGAAATACTGGTCGGATCATAGTTATAAGAATTGGATATTGATTCAGATATAACTACTAGCTCCAGTGTTTTATACCCGGGTAATTAGTACGGAGCTGTTGTTTTAATCATTCCCCAAATTTCATTGGCTAGGGAGTAGCTCCAAACCAGCATGAATCTGTCTCTTCAAGTCACGAAGATTGATTGTCTCGTTGGCAGAAAATGTACATGCAGCATGAATATCGTAACCCGTGTCAGTTGAAGTGTTCAGAATTTGACCTCCGTGATACACATTGATCAGCAATATTTTTGTCTCTATAGTATGAATGATAAACCCTACTGTTAGTGTATTTTAATTTTATAGTAAAAATAATAGTCAAAATAGAAAAAAAATTACAATGTTGATGAGACGAGAATGGTGAATACAGATCGGCTCTGGATCTATTGAAAAATAATTTTCCAGTTGGAAGCTCTTGCAACAGTAACAATTACGATTTTGAAGAAATGGTTGGCTGAAGGAAGATGAAGGATAAATGTGCTGGGTGTGCTATATAATAGCAGAATGCTGGGACTGAGTTTAAAACTCGGTCCCAGATGTCTGGACTGAGTTTTAAACTCGGTCCAATCACCTATAATTTTCAAATATACACAAACGTTGTAATTTTCAAATGTTGTGACTGAATTTAATTTTTGTTATAATATTTTAGACCAATCTATTGACTGTTGTATTTTGTTTTTTAATATAACATACACAAACGTAAAAAAAAAAACTGGGACCGAGTTTCAAACTCGGACCAGGCTATATGAATTAATTTTCGAGATAATCTTATCATTTTCATTTATTTTATTATTTTATTTATTAAAATAAAAAATCTGTTAAATCAGGATAATTGCTCAGTAAAAAAGCCAAGTACCCGACATTTTGCTCAGAAAGGAAAAAAAACACAGTCAAAGAATTGTTCCAGTCAGTTTAGTTAGAAATCCACTGAAACCCAGAATTTGCCTCCTAGTTTTTCTGGATCCTCTACTAGATAATCAATACACTAGGCTCATTTTCAGCCGTCTAATCTCCAAAAACAGATTTTTGAATCTTTGTAGTATAGTAAGCATCACAATATAAACACAGACCGTCTGATCTGCATTAAATATTTGCGAACTTAGCAACTAAAGTGAGCATCTCTGTTGTGAAATCTTTTAGCCTTTTTCTCTGACATGAATGATCCCATCATCCTTTCTGTCCTTCTCTTTTTTCACATCCTCTTTCATAAAAATATCTCCATTTTTATGTTTAATAAATGAATGCCATCTGAATGACTGACACCGTGCCTCTCTTCCCTGATTTATGGGTCAGTAACACCCTGCCGCGCCCACCATTTTCCTCTCTCTCTCTCTCTCAAAATCAAACAATAATTGGGTATTCTTAGCACTTGATACTTGAAAGCTGTTTGGTCAAGCTCTCTACCTACACCATCATAACCAGTTTCTTTGCTTATTATCCCTCCTCAAATCTTAATCATCTCCTCTACTAATTCTCATCTAATAACTGTTCTTCTTCGATTTTCTCAGCAGCAAACCTCAATTCTCAACCATCAATCGCCGGAAATAGATATCTCTCTGTTCATTTACACCCTTAATATACTACAAAAATTCTCCTCTGGTTTTGGGCTTATGTGCTTTATCTAGAACTAGAATGGATGCGAGCGACAGTACTTATCAAACGCAATTTGCTGTCTCCAGTGCTTTGGTTGCCTTGCATCTTGCATCGAGACCCAACCGGCCTGTTTTAGACAAATGCCGGCAGTCCCATATGGCAGAGTTTATGTACAAAAACAGAATCCATCTCCTGAGCCTTGTTCTCGCGAAAGCCCAGGATAGGGAAGATGAGTTGCATGAAAGGCTGGAGAGATCAGAGAGGGAGATAGAAGAGCTTAGAAAGCTGCGAACAGAGGATGCAAAAGCGAATGAAAAAGTCGCCAGCATATTTGCGGCTCATGAGCAGAGATGGATTGCCGAGAAAAAGAGCCTACAACGCCAGCTCCAACTCCTCATAAATGAAATGGTTGTTCTCAAATCAAGGCATGAAGAGGCCATTTTGGACATAAAAAGGAGGCTAGAGGAGGAACAGCATGCTATTGGATTTAAAGATCAGGCCTTGGAACAAGAGATCACAAAATGTCGAGAGGCCGAGGAGAAATTGAAGCTCGCCGAACAAGTAACGAGTGAGTTAAGAGAGAAGGCACAGAAAGAGGAGCAAGATCATGTGGCGGAAATATGGAAGCACAAGACGGCATTTGTCGAACTTATGTCAAATCAGAGGCGACTCGAGGCTGAGCTTGCTCGGACTGTCAAGCAAGCCGATGTGTCAAAGAGAGAGCTAGAACAGGCAGCTGCGGCAGTAGACGAGTTATCAACTGATGTAGTGAGGTTGAAAAAGGATGTTGAACAAAAGGATAAAGTTCTCACCGCCATGTTGAGAAAATCAAAGATCGACGCAGCTGATAAACAGATGCTGTTCAAGGAGATTAAAATAGCAAAGGCTAGAAAAATGCAAGCAGAGTTACAGGCAGATAGGTGGCGAAAAATGTGGCAGACCCAGAGAAATGGTAGTAGAAAAGGTGTGTTGAAGGGGTCGTCGAGGTATTATGGGGATACCGGGGGTTGTTCGAGTAAAAGCACGATAACGGAGTTGGAGCTGGAGGGAAGAGGCTTCGAGCGCAAGAAACAATATCTGGCAGATTATTTTGAAGCCGATAGCAGGATGGAACGGGAATTAGAAGTTGGAATAGAGGAGACAAGTGTGACATGTGTTGAATGTGTCGACCGGTACCCGAGCTATGTTGAGGACAAACCTGGTATGGTTAAGTTTTGCATGGATTATGCATTTTTCCTTTCTCATTCTATGAAGTAAAAGGATAATTGTTGATATCAAGATTGCGTGATCAGTGCTAGAACAAAAGAAAAATATTCATTTTTAATCCCTTTATTATTATCTTATCATGTTACGTTTTGATATAAAATAGCACCAGAAGAATTCCACCAGCTGCAAGATTGGATCCGAATGGAGGCTGAGAAATTTGCGAGCATTCTAGAGAAGCAACATAATGAAGAAATAGAAGCATTCACAGAGCAAATGAGATTGAAGGATGAGAGGCTTGAATCCTACAAATGGAGGCTTCTGAGCACCGAAATCGGAAAAAAGCGCATTCAATGCCAAATAGAAAGCCTCAACCGAAACATCCATCATTATCGAGAAGAGAGTTCCAGACTACAAGCTATATTGTCAACCAAAAGCGAAGAACTGGATTCTCTGAAGGAACACATTATTTGCCATGCTAGTACCAGTATTGGGTCGACACAGGAGATTGGGTCGGATTCAGAAAAAACAAGTGAAATTACATATAATAAAAGTAACCAAGAAAATGTTTCTCCAACTACTACTGTTACCTATACTTGCCTCAGTGAATCACCTTTAGCGGCACAGCCAGTACCAGAGATTGAAGAGGAGAAGGAAGTTGCCATGGACCCAGGAACAGGTTTTCCAGAAATGACTTGCACAGAAACAGCTACTGAGATGGCTTCAGTTCCACGAAAAGAATTGCCTTGGAAGAATGATATCCTTGCTCTGGGTGTATCTTACAAGATCAAAAGGCTGAAACAACAACTGGTAGTGCTTGAAAAATTAGCCGGAGTTCGAGTTTCCAAGAAATCAGCAGACGAGGGGACGAGTGGTAAGACATGTAATGATGCTAAGCCAAAGCATAAAGGCTATGAATCAACCATGTTGCTGGTCAACAAGCAAGTCAAGAGGTATCAATCTCTTGAAGGCAAAATTGATGATTTGTGCTCAAGAATGGTATGATCCAGTAAAATTTTACACCTTTATAATTGTTCTTTTTCATTTAAAAAGGGAAAATTTTCACCTTTAATTGATCCAGTATTATACACCATTACTTTTTTATTACTATATTTAATTTCCATTTCCTTTTTGTTCTTCTTCCTTTTTTTTTTCTGTAAGGTGTTAGAATAATTTGCTTAATATATTGCTGCTTACGTATTTTATACCAGGAGGACATTGACCGTGGTGTAAGGAGAAGTGAGCTAGAGAGAGGCAGGAGCAGCAATGAAACTGAGGAGCTTGAACAGTTGTTGGAAGAAACCTTTCAGTTGCAAAGGTACATGGTGGCAACAGGCCAGAAGCTCCTGGAAATACAGTCCAAAATCAATTCAAGCTTTTCAGGGAAGAGTGATATTGGGCTGGATAAGAGAATGGGCCTCAACCTAGCCCAATTTGGAGAGATTGTGAAATCTCTTTTCAAGGATGTGCAAAGAGGGCTTGAGGTGAGAATTGCCAGAATAATTGGTGACCTGCAGGGGACTCTGGCTTCTGATGGTATTTTACAGTGATGAAGTTTTGAAGGAGAGGAGATACATACTTTTAATTTTTGTTTGGGGTAATGTGAGATCAGAATAGTTATGAATGAAAAGTTAAAACCCTACTCTATATACATAATAATTCCCTATTTTCCAGCCATGGTTTTTATATTTCAACTGCTGTTTATTGTACTCCTAAAGAAAGCAGCGTGTAGGTCAGACATTAGATATAGAACTAATGAAAAATTCAACAAACTTTAGAAATAGAACTGATGAAAATTTCAACAAGGCTAATCCGGAGGAGATCAACTATTAGTTTATTTAAGTTTTTTGTCATTTGTAATCACATTTCAACCTATAAAATGACTAAAATGCATAAAATTATTTTAAATGATATCTCTTATATATTTTATAATCATTATGTTTTCGAACCTTTATGACACGAATGACACTATAAGATAAACACAAATGCATACAAATAATATTCCAGTTTATTCGAGTTTTATATCTTTTATAGCCTCATTTCAACGCATAAAATCACCAAAATTTTATCAATGATGTCTTCTATGACTTTTATATTATAATCATTGTGTGCTCGAGTTGTTATGAAATGAATTTCACATAATGATGAATATAAAAACATTAAAAATGAAACTTCTTTCGTTATTTTATTTGAGTTTTATATCATTCTAGTCTCATTTCAACACATAAAATTCTTAAAATACATAAAGTCAATTTGAATGAAGTCATCTATTGATTTATATTATAATTTTTGTGTTTTCAAGCCTTTATGACAAAAACAACGTTGAAAGATTAACACAAATGAATCAAAATAATATTTCAATTTATTCGAGTTTTGTATAACTTGAAGACTCATTTCAACATATAAAATCACCAAAACACATAAAATGGGTTTAAATTATGTATTCTATGGATAAATATTATAAACATTGTGTGCTCAAGCCGCTAAAACCCGAATTACTCATAAAGATGAATATAAATGCATTAAAAACTGTGCATATTTTGTTAGTTTATTCATGTTTTTTTTTCATTTGTTGTCTCATTTCAACCCACAAAATCACAAATGCATAAAATTCATATATTTTATAATCATTGTGTTCTTGAACCATTATAACAAAAATAAAATTGCCAGATTAACACAAATACATGAAAATAATATTTTAATTTATTCAAGTTTTATATCTTTTTAGTCTCTTTTCAACTCATAAAATCACCAAGATGTTATCGATGATGTCTTCTATGGCTTCATATTTTAATTTCTACGTGCTCTAGCCATTATGATATGAATTGCGCATAAAAATGAATATAAATGCATAAAAATGATACTTCTTCCATTAGTTTATGCGAGTTTTGTATTTTTTTAGCCATATTTCAACACACAAAATCATCAAAATACACAAAAATTAATTTGAATGAAGTTCTTTATTGGTTTATATTATAATATTTCTGTTTTTGGGCCTTTATCACACGAATGATGTTAAATGATTAACACAAATGATTGAAAAAAATATTTTGATTTTTTCGAATTTCATATGTTTTATAGCCTCATTTCAACTCATAAAATCGTCAAAATAAACATAGTTGATTTTAGTGATTTATTCTATGATTTTATATTATAATTGTTGCTTGCTTGATCCATTAAGATATAAATTATGTTGAAAGATGGATATAAATGCATTAAATATTATACTTTGTTTGTTAGTTTATTAAAGTTTTCTATCATTTATAGCCTCATTTCAACACAAAAAATCATCAAAATTCACAAATTTATTTAGAATGATGTCCCATATTTATTTATATTATAATCATTGTATTCTCAAATTGCATAAAAATAATATTTTAGTTTATTCGATTTTTATATCAGTTGAAGCCTCATTTTAACAAATAAAATCACTAAAATACTAAAAGTTAGTTTAAATGATATATTTTATGAGTTTAAATTATAATCATTCTGTGCTCAAACTGTTAGGACACGAATTGTGCTAAAAAATAAATATAAATGCATTAAAAATTATACTTCATTTGTTAGTTTATTCAAGTTTTCTATAATTTATAGCCTCATTTAAGACAATAAAATCACCAACATGCACAATATTATTTTGAATGATGTCCTTTATTTGTTTATATTATAATCATTATGTTTTAAGCCTTTATGATATGAATTAACACAAATGCATAAAATTAGTTTTTCAGTTTATTTGAATTTCGTATATTTTGTAGTCTCATTTCAACTCATAAAATCATAAAAATACACAAAGTTATTTTATGTGATATATTCCATGGGTTTATATTATATTCATTGAGTGATCGAGTTGTTAGAACATGAATTGCGTACAATGATGAGTACAAAAACATTAAAAACTGTACTTATTTCTCTTAGTTTATTCAAATTTTCTATCATTTATAGTCTCATTTTAACGTGCAAAATCACCAAAATGAACAAAATTTTTTTGAATGGCATCCCCTATTCATTTATATTATAATCATTATATTCTTGTATCTTTATGATATAAATAATATTAAAAAATTATCATAAATACATAAAAATATTTCAGTTTATTCGAATTTTATATCTTTTGTAGCCACATTTTAACTCATAAAATCATCAAAATTTACAAAAAAAATTTCAATGATGTCTTTTATGGGTTTATATTATCATCGTTCCGTATTCGAGCTGTTATTATATGAATTGCACACAAAGAAAAATATAAAATCATTAAAAACTATACTTCTTCTCTTACTTTATTGAAGTTTTTATTATTTAAAACCGCATTTCAACGCATAAAATCAACAAAATACATAAAACTATTTTGAATGAAGCACCCTATTTATTTATGTCATAATCATTATATTCTCGAACCTTTATGACACGAATAACATTAAATGATTAACAAAAATACATTAAAATAATATTTTAATTTATTTAACTTTTGTATCACTTGAAACCTCATTTCACCAAATTAGACAAAGTTGATTTAAACGAAGTATTCTATGAGTTATATTATAATCATTGAGTGCTTGAGCTGTTATGACACAAATTGCGTACAAAGGTGAATAGAAATGCATTAGTTAGTTTATTGAAGTTTTCTATAATTTGTAGCTTCATTTCAACACACAAAATCACCAAAATACATAAAATTATAATAATTATATTCTCGAGGATTTATGACATAAATAACGTTGAAAGATGAAATAATAGTTCAGTTTATTCGAGTTTTATATCAGTTGAAGCCTAATTACACATGTAAAATCACTAAAATACACAAAATGGGTTAAATAATATATTATTTTGATTTTTATTATAATTATTATGTTCACAAGTCATTAGGGATCAAATTGCTCACAAAGATGAAATAAAAATGCGTTAAAAACTATACTTAGTTTGTTAGTTTATTCAAATTTTCTATCATTTATTACCTCATTTTAACTCATAAATTATCAAAATGTACAAAGTTATTTTGAATGATATCCTCTATTTATATTTTTATAACCATTGTGTTCTTGAATTTTTATAACACAAATGACATTATAATATTCACACAAATGCATAAGAATAATATTTCAGTTTATTCGAGTTTTATGTCTTTTTAGCCTCATTTCAAATCATTAAATCATCAAAATTCACCAAGATGTTATTAGTGATGTCTTCTATGGTTTTATACTATTATCGCTGCATGCTCGAGCTGTTATGATTTGAATTGCGCATAAAAATGAATATAAATGCATTAAAATCATACCTCTTCCGTTAGTTTATTCAAGTTTTGTAGTTGCATTTTAATACATAAAATCACTAAAATACATGAATATAAATTTGAATGAATTTCTTTATTAGTTTATATTATAATGTTTGTGTTCTTGGTCCTTTTTATCACACAAATGATGATGAAAAATTAACAAAAATTCATAAAAATAATATTTTAGTTTATTCGAGTTTTATATCTTTTATAGGCTCATTTCAACTCATAAAATCGTCAAAATAAATAAATTTGATTTAGTATGATGTATTCCATGTTTTTATAATATAAACAAATTATGCTCAAAGATAAATAGAAATGCATTAAAAATATATTTCATTCATTAGTTTATTAAAGTTTTCTATCATTTATAGTATCATTTCAACACATAAATCATCAAAATATACAAATTTATTTTAAATTATATTCTCTATTCATTTCTATTATAATAATTATGTTCTTGTATCTTCATGATATGAATAACATAAAAAAATTAAATACAAATGTATTAAAATAGTATTTTAGTTTATTCGAGTTTTAGATCAGTTGAAGCCTCATTCAAACATATAAAATCACCAAAATGAACAAAAGTTGATTTAAATATTGTATTCTATGGGTTTATATTCTAATTATTCTGTGCTCAAACTGTTAGGACACAAATTACGCTCAATGATAATAGAAATGCAATAAAAACTGTACTTTATTTGTTAGTTTATTAAAGTTTTCTACCATTGGTAGCCTCATTTGAACCTATAAAATCATCAAAATCTACAAAGTTATTTTGAGTGATATCCTCTATTCATTTATATTATAATCACTATGTTCTTGAATTTTTATGACACAAATGACATTGAAAGATTGACACAAATGCATAAAAATAATATTTTAGTTTATTCGAGTTTTGTATATTTTGTATTTTCTTTTCAACTCACAAAGTCACAAAAATACATAAAGTTGGTTTAAATTTTATATTCTATAGGTTTATATTATAATCGATGTGTGCTCGATTATTTAAGAAATAAATTATACACAAAGATGAATATATATACCACTATAATTTATCTGTAAGTTTATTCAAGTTCTTAATCATTTATAAATTCATTTCAACATATAAAATCATCTAAATACACAAAATTATTTTGAATGATATACCTCTTAGTTTATATCATAATTGTTGTGTTTGTGAGCTTTTATAATATGAACGTTGCTGAAAGATTAACGTAAATACATTAAAATAATATTTTATTTTGTTCGAGTTTTGTATCTCTTAAAGCCAAATTTTAACATATAAAATCATAAAAATACATAAAATTATTTTAAATAATATATTCTATAAATTTATACTATAATTTTTATGGCTCAAGCAGTTAGTACACAAATTATACTCAAATATGAATACAAATAAATAAGAAATAGCACTTCATTTGTTAGTTTATACAAGATTTTTATCATTTGTAGCCACATTTCAACCCCTAAAATCTTCAAAATGCACAAAATTATTTTGAATGATGTCTTTAATTTATTTATATTATAATTATTATGTCCTCAAACCTTCATGACACAAATAACTTATAAGATTAACACAAATGCATAAAAATAGTATTTCATTTTATTTGTGTTTTGAATTTTTATAGCGTCATTTTAACTCATAAAATCATCAGTACATAAAGATATTTTAAATAATATATTCTATGAGTATATATTATAATCGTTGGGTGCTAGAGATTAGGGCTGAAAAAAAATCTCGTTGCTCGTGACTCGCTATTGGTTTGCTCGTTAGTGGATTGATCCATTAACGAGACAGTTCATTAACCTCGTTAAGTTTGAGCTTTGGTTGGCTCGGCTCGTTAGCTCGTTAGGCTTGATGAACTACTAATATTTGTAATTTATATTATGGATTATTTAATATAGTAAGTAGTTTATAATATGACATGTCCTTAAATTATTATTTTAAATTTGTGTGAAATATATTTTCATAGTTATTTTATTAATTTTTATATAAATTTTGATATAAAATATCATAAAAAATATTATTAACTATTAAATAAGTCTTAATGAGTCTTAAGGAGCCAGCTAGGTTAGCTCATTATCTTAACGAGTCAATCCCAAATTAAAACTTTTGTCTCGATTCGTTGCTAGCCCTACTAGAGATATTAGGATATGAACAACGTACAATGATGAGTACAAAATCAATTAAAATTGTTCTTCTTCATTTAGTTTATTCAAGTTTTCTATCATTTATAGCCATATTTTAACCCATAAAATCATCAAAATATACAAAGTTATTTTGAATGTTGTTTTATATTTATTGTGTTCTCGAATCTTTATGACATGAATAACTTAAATGATTAATACAAAGGTATAAAAATAATATTTTAGTTTATTCGAGTTTTTTAATTTTTGTAACCTCATTTTAACTTATAAATGACCAAAATAAATAGTTATCATTCCAATGTCATCTTTTATGGTTTTATATTGTACCGTTGCGCGCTCAAGCCATTATGATATGAACTACACAAAAATATAAATATAAATGCATTAAATATGATACTTCTTCTGTTAGTTTACTTGAATTTTGTACCATTTATAGCCCTATTTCAATACATAAAATCATCAAAAATAAATAAAGTTATTTTCAATGAAGTTTATTAGCCCTACTCTGGGCGTTGTCTTGATTTTTATATGAATCCTTTGGCGCTTGCCTTTCAGGAATATAACTCCTCGAGCGTAGCAATGTTTTACATTCTTCATTTTTAGTACCTGAAGTACTGGCTTCTCCTCGATGTGTTGAGAAGAGCAACTCTTATAACCTGAGCGTATCTTCTTCATCATAAGTGCTCTCATTATGATACGCCATGTTGCATGCTACTTATACATGAGAAATTGTATTTGCTTGTTCATGAGGTGCAGAATTTTATAAAAATCTCCTGGGTAAGGTAATTTCACCGTTTCAGATTGATTTTTTAACCTAATCTTTGAAAACCCAGCAATCTTCTAATTTATGCCCCATTATTCTGTGATATGGACAATAATTGGGATTATCTGACTTTTTAACGTCTTCTGGGCGTTTACTCACGGGTAATTCTAGCTTATTTTTCAATGTACTTTTAAAGATCGTGAACACTCTATTCCTTCGAAAGAAGTATGGCTTATTTTTTTTATCTCAGAGTTTCAAAAGATTGAGAACTCCCTCCCGTAATGGGCTTGAAATTTCTTTCACCACTGTTATTTGAGTTGCTACCTGATATATTTGTATTGACAACCATTTTATCCTTAAGTTTGGTGAAAACCACATTTATTTCTGTCATCCTTTGCGGTCGAGCGCCCATGAAGCTTGGGATGTTGGCAGAGGACATGCTTTCCATGTTGGACACTCCTCTTAACAAATCTTTAAACATGTTGTCCTTAGTCACACCTAAGAGCATTCCTATTCATTCATCCATCGATATTCTTTTGGATCAGGTTGCCCGCTTCGTCCTCGGTCAAGGTCCTATCGTATTTAATGCTGAGATTTCTCCATTTGTTGATATAGTCCACCATGGAATCACCCTTTTTGGGCTTTGTATTTGTCAAATCGGCTATGTTCACTTTGTCAGATATCATAGCGAACCTAGCCTGAATACGTTTTCCATTTCATTCCATGTGCTTACGCTTGCGTTTTTCAATGAATAATATCACTAGAAGGCTGTGCCAATGAGGCTTTGGGAGAATTGTCGCGGCAACAACGCGTCATTCCCGCCAGTGTTCCCACACGAGGCTATGAAGTGTGGCATGTGTTGTTTCGGTTTTAGGTCTCTATTTTCTTCTCCTGAGAAGACCCTGGATTTTGAGATTACATATCCCTTTGGATATTCTTCAAGATCATATATGGAGGGATACGGGTGTCCACAGTTTCGTACAGGCGGAATTGCATAGCCACCTCTGTTTACCCCTGAAAGGTTGAAGGAAGAAATACAGGAAAAAAAAAGCTAAGATCAAACCCTAGGAGCTGAAATAATATAATCCCTATGCCACATGAAATGATGTCAATGCCAAGCTAGCATTTTGATGCAACTAGTCATGAGAAATTCCAAATGTGATTTTTGCTTTCAAGGTCGACTTCGGTGCCAAAGTCATGAGCAACCACCTAACCATGCTTTAATTTGTGTCAATTGCTTGATAAGTAGTCACTCTATGACCAAATTACCCTCATGTTAAGGGATTGAAAGTCAATTTCACAAGACCGATCAAAGCCAAAGCTGGGAGCAACCACCGATCAAGTCTAGATTTGTATTAATTGCTTTGATAAGTAGTCGCATTTGATCAAATCAAACCCTAATGAATATCAATATAAGTCTAATTGGTATTTAGTTAGGGTGGTTTCTCAGGAGAGAGAGAGAATTGGCGAGACACCGAGCTACAACCGATAAATAGGGATTTTATAAGAATAAAACAGGTTTTATTGATCATGGAATTTTTAGCATAAGCAGACAGGGGTAAAAATGGAATATGAAAATACAGAGATGATCATCATGATTTTAGAGAATTTTGGTGAAAATTTCATGATTTTTGGATGAAGGGATCTATTAAAATTAATTGGAGAAAGAAAATCAGATCAATCCAAGGGTCAGGATTTGATCAAGGGCTTTTATGGGTGCAACTTGGAGTCAAGGGTCTGATTTGGTGCAAATTGGGGCTGCCAAACAAAGGGGATATGGTTTAGGCGCTGAAAAAGGAATTTTGAAGAAGAGAAGGTTGCATGAACTTGGTTCACCTTTGTTGTTTCTCATTAAATATTACATGTGGGGCCGGCCTTTACGGGTGTATAGCTCATCCGAATGCATCACCCTTCCCTCTCCATTTCTTCACCGCTGCTGGGCCCCACCAAACAGAAAAAAGGTTCCTTCTTCCCCGCTTTGTGTTCATCTCTTCTCTCGCTGAACTCAATCCTTAACCGAAAATACAACCGAAAATGGAAAAGCACTCAAACGGCGACGGAATCGACAAATAATATACCGTTGAAAGCCCTTGGCGAGGAGAATCCATTGAATCAATTTATTTTGAAGATGGTGCACTGTACAACACTCGCATCAGAGGTAAAGGGATTCGGGTTTAAAATCCAATCGGATGACTTGGCGAATAATTGGGTAAATTGGCGGTCAAGGAGGCTTAAGTGGGTCCCACGATTCCGTTGAGGCAGCATCGGCATGAATTGATCCCTATCTATATGAATTTCATGGTGGAACCGGTGCACAAGACCTTGAACCGATTTTGCAAAAAAATTCGCTTGGTGTTTGAAGAACAAAGAGCAAGGAGGGTGAATTGAGATCTCATTGCCATGTCATCGATCCGAAACTCAACCTATGGCAAAGAACAAACACACCCCAAGTGCATCTCACCATCCAATTTCGTTTAGATGCAACAAGATTTCGCCACCTCAAAGAATCCGAGGGATCAAGAAGGCACAGATTGTGTAAAAGGAAACACAACCAGCCACAATTAGAGTGTAATTGCATCTATATAAACCCTGGACAGCCAGCAAAGAAGGGGGAGAAAAATCAAGATAATACACTAGCAAAAATCACTAATCCTATCTTCTTTCTGATAAGGGGGCTGGAGAGAGAAAGAGACATTCCCTTTTAACAGTGAGAGACCTAGGAGGGAGCTTGATATTACAAGAATTATCAACCTAATCTTGTGAAGAAGGAGTATATCTGTGCTACAAGGGAGGTTTGTTATTATGCACTAAAAAAAAAAGGGAATTAATAGAATAATGAGGGCTCTGCTGTTTTCTTTGTTGTTTTGAGCATGAAAACATTTCTTTCTCCTTTCTTTCTCATCAATTTATCATGTGATGATCTTGTTCAGTGCACCATTGGCCCAAACAGCCGGTTTGGTGAGCCTTTAGGTTTGAACTGATCATTTTATTACTCAATTTTCATTTCTTTTAAGTCTAGGCATTAATACAAACGTTTTTCTTGCAAATCGGACAATTGAATTTGTCTTCCATTATAGGATTGATCAAGGGATGTTATTGAACTGGAATTAGCACCTTGATCTAACTAATTTTTCCTATTTTTGTTAACTTCTCGACTTGAGTTGTGTTGATCAGAAATTACACAAACATCAATATAAGGCAACCTTTAGCATGCCTCGTGTGCCACTGGCCCAGGTACTCCTGGTGAGCCTTTAGGCCGAGGTAAATGCAAGGTTGATCAATAAGAATTGTCGGAATTGTAAATGTGAATTGGCATTTAACTTCATCTTAGTTTTTTTCTTTACTGATTTCTTTGAGCCATGCTTCAAACAAAGGATAATGCTAAGCCTCTATTAGCATCTCTCGTGAGCCACTGGCCCAGATGATCCTGGCGAGCCTTTAGGCCGAGAGAAATAAAAGAAACGGAACAAAAGGAAATATTTGAATATCGATCAGAGTTATTAAAATTGCGACAGGAATTTGAATGTTTTGGTGAGAAGGCAACGGTATTAATGAATTAACGAGTGACAATGGCATCATGAACTTAAATTTTGCACTGACACGAACTCAATCCGTGATTTACCAAAACTAACACAGTCTGGTACCAAATCGGTACCGAGATAAGAAAATGGTACAGGCCTCGCTACTGTCCCACCGTACGGATCTTTAATCAAGTATCATCATAAGATTGGAGGCATCAAGACGATGCTAACCCCGCTGTCTGATCTTCAATCGGAAGTTCCGATCGCCGGCGTCACCTTCTGCGCAGATCTCAAAGTGTGGCGGATAAAAGAGTTCAAGAGATCATCTGGCGCGACTGTTGAAGTGGAAACATGAATCTCGGCGCACTTGCACTAATCCTGAGGTGATCCGGAAGATTAAGTTTAAAAGAAAGGTTGCAGAGCGCATCTAGCCCCTTTATTCCCTCAAAGACCAATCTCGAGGAGATCTAACAACCGATAATCAAGAAAGGAATAATGAGCAAGGCTAAGGGCGGCCCATCAAAAAAAGAATAAAAATAAATCAAATTGGGCCCATTTCGCAGAATGAAAAATTTATTTTAGCCCAAAGATATACTAAGCCCAACTAGTAATTAATAACAGAAATTTAAAATTAAATAGTAAATAAATGATTTGAAAATGTTCCCGAACTCCAAATTGATTCAAATTTGTTTCTAAAATTTTCTTATTTTTCATACTATTTTTCTATACAATAATATTCCAGTTTTAAAAATATAATCATGACAAAACAATTTAAAAGCAAAAGACATTACCTATATTGATATATTTGACCTAGATTTGACTTGTCATTTTAAATACTATAAAAATTCCAAAAATACAAATAAAAATCATAAATAATAACTAGATATATTTTAGTGATTTTTCAAGTGATTTTCCATGAAATAATAATGATGATAGTAATATGCTATAATAAACAATGAGTTTAGCTACATTCTTTGATAAATAAAGAAATATGAATAATAATAGATATTATGTTAATATTTTCTGTAAAAATAATAAAAAAATAAATAGCACAAAATATACAGAAAAATATACTACCATGGTAATAAATAGTAAAATACATTTTCTTTTATAATAAAGAATGATAATATAGCTTTATAATATGAATTGTATTTCTTTTGTTATTTCTATACAAATATACAATAAAAAATATTTTTGATGAATAAAATGCAATAAAAATAATAGTTGTAATAAAAATATAATGAATTTCATCTCTCATGGCTATTTTTCAACTAACAATAGTAATAATAAAAAAATCTTATAAATAGAAATACTAAAAATATATAATGAATAGTATAATAAATGGAATAGAATATTAATAATGATTTCTTTTTAGCTATTATAGATTTTAAAAATAAAAAAATAATAAAGAAATAATAATAATAAATAATATAGTTAGCTATCTTTTGATTTGTAAATAATTCCTACATAATGAATAGTGTTTCAACATAATAGAATATAATAATAAAATTCTATTACTCTGGCTATTATAAACATTTTGAAAATATAAATAAAAATCATTGCCATTTTATTTTCTAGTATTTTGTAAGTGATTTTCTACAAAATAAATAGAGTTTAGAAATAATAAAAATAAAATTCTACTATTTTAGCTATTATAAAAATCCCAAAAATATGAATGAAATTCTAGTTAATAGCTAATCCCCTTTTCCTATTATTTTGTAAATAATGTTTCTACATAGATAAATAGAGTTTAAAAATAAAAATAATAATAATAATAATAATAACAAAATATAATAAATAATAATAATAATAATAAATAAATGCATCTTTATAATAAAAATAATAATGAAAGATATTATATAACCGACTTTGTGCATTTTAAAAATGAATAAATATGCTCACATAAGAAGTGTAGAGCCACATAAGAACATTTGCACATATGATATAACATTTAGAATGATTAGTCAAGACGAGAACACCTTGACAGAGGATAAATAAGGTTGCAATGACAACACGAAAAGATGCGTTGAGACAGGAACATTTCGACGTAGGATGATTAAGGCTTCGATAGCAATATGAAGAAGATACGTTGAGACAAGAACATCTTGACGTGAGATGATTAAGGCTTTAATAGCAATACGAGAAGATATGTCGAGACAAGAACATCTTGACGTAGAATGATGAAGGCTTTGATAGCAACATAAGAGGATATGTCGAGACAAGAACATCTCGACACTTGATGAAGAATAATAAGATACGCTGAGACAGGAACGTCTTGACGTAAGATGAATAAGGCTTTGATGGCAACATGAGTGAATATGTCGAGACAAGAACATCCTGACGCTTGATGAAGAATAACCAGAGCTGCGACATTAACATGGAGATGTATGTCGACTCTGAAGAAGAAGAACATTACAATGTCCTAGATAGGTGACATCTTAATGACTCACTGCCATGAGCAAGTAACTCATGATTGAATACGCTCACACAAGGGGTGTAGGGCAACATAGTAATTTTGCACAAGTAATGCAACATATAGAATGGTTAGTCGAGACAAGAACATCTTGACGCTCGCTAAAGAATGACCAAAGCTACGACATCAGCATGGAGAGATATGTCGACTTTGAAGAAGAAGAACATTAAGATGTCCGAGCGAAGCGACATCTTAATGACTCGGTGTCATAAACAAGTAATTCATGACCATTTGAGCTGGCAAGACTGAACTCATCCGTCGATAAGTTCGTCTCCCGGTTCATTTCCCGAGACCGTGAGATTGAATCGGTCCGTAGGTAGATTCATCCACAAAGCGATGAATGTGAACCGTTCGTAGGTAGGTTCCTTCACTAACACATGCCTCAATGTTGAACCGGCCCAGTAACCTTCGGGTTTAACATTGTGTGCAATTGTGTTTCCTAGGTTTATGAATCGGCTTAGTGCTTCGAATTCATGATCTAGAAGATCAGGTGAGAAGAAACACGTGGGCCATATCCACCCTTCTCCCGATTCACCAACCTCAAGATCAACCGCTCGCGCTTCGAGTTGTATTTTGTGTGATTGGTTGTTGACTAGTTAAAATTGAACCGATCTGTTTGTAGGTTTATCTTCTAGATCAACGGAGGTCGAGTCGATCCGTATGTAGACTCACCTCAAGCCCTCTAAAGAGATTAACCCGGTCCGTAGGTAAGGTTACATCTCGAGGTGGCATAGATCGAACCGATCCGTTTGTAGGTTCGTCTTCCATAGGACAAAACCGATCTGTTTGTAGGTTTGTCTTCCATAGATTGAACCGATCTGTTTGTAGGTTCATCTTCCGTAGACCCCTTTTCACGAAATTAGACGACCACTTGACCATCTTTTAACTATACTATTTGCTTCTCTCTTTCAAAGATCCAGAGGTGCCTCGAGGTTCGTAGCCCAGGGTAATTAACGGTGGGGGCTTGCGCCCACCGGAATCTACAAGAACTCACAATCACTAAAAACCCCCTGAATGTGCATCCAAATAATCTCTAAACGGCAGAATCGGCCGACACCCAGCAGATGCACGCTCGGGAGGGATCTCCGTGTCCTTCTTCCGCAACCCATCGCCCGGCGGCGGTGCGGAGCGCGCGAAAAGGGTCGCACAGATCTGCACGCGCCGGTGGGACTATCAAAACAAACTCGGGGAACATAAGATTTTGGATGCATATTTAGGGGGATCTCCGTGTCCTTCTTCCGCAACCCATCGCCCGGCGGCGGTGCGGAGCGCGCGAAAAGGGTCGCACAGATCGCACGCACGCCGGTGGGACCTAGATTCTCCTCTTATCTCTCGAAAGAGAGAGGCAAATAGAATAGTTAAGAGATACAAGTGGTCTTCTATGCGCTAAAAATGACTAATGATTTTCAAGTATTTTTTGTTTTGCAGGAAATGGCATACTTTGGAAACTTCAACCTCGCTCCCTACACCGTCATGCCTGCACAAAGCCCAGAGGGCAAACTATTCATGTTCTTTGGGACCATCCCACAAGAACTGACTGTCTATGGCCCAGCTCCAGTGGCCGCCTTCACTCCCGCAACCGTCCGGACCTCCATCCCGGACGAGGAGGAGGACTCGATTACCCTAATTCCCAAGGGTATTTCTAATAACATCATGGCCTCTCCTACTACCTCCCCAAAAAGGAGAAGGCGACCGTCCAAGAGGACAGCCCCAACGGCCGCAGCCCAAACTACCCGCAACTCTCAAGCGTCCAAGAAGAGGGCCCTGGATGCATACCAGAACCAGCTGGTGGCTAGACCAGCTATCCCGGTCTCCAACAAATTTACAGCTCTCCGCATAGTGGCCAAGAACTCGGCCACGTGCCGCCTCCGCCAGTGCATGGGAGGTGCCTAAGCCCACACCTCGCCCAACTCAAAGGCCTCGGCGCGCCAGACAAGTCTCAAGCCCCCGCGGGAGAGGCCATCTATAAGGCTCACGGGGCCCTCAAACGAGAGGAAGAGCGTCAAGAACGCTAGGTCGAGACAACATGTCTCCCGCTCCGGTCAATCTCAAGACATGGCTCGCCGCAAGCCATTGTCTCCACTCCACACCCAAGGAGGTTTACATCAAAGGCAACACCTAGCACCCAGCAGGTGTGGGTCCCAAAGGGTTCCCAGCCAATAAAGCCCCAGTCTCAAGCCCAGCCCAGCAAGGCCGGCAAATCCAACGCTCCGTCCGAGAGCGTATTCAGCCGCCTAGGTCAGAAAAGTGTATTCAGCCGATTAGGCTCAAAAATACCACTCAACAGTCTGAAAATAACCGCACCTGACCAAGCAAAGAAGAAGAGAAGAACCGCTCGTTATGAAGAGCACTTCTCGATCAACACCATCGCATAAGCTACGATACGATCCGGACAACCGATGCTTTGAGGTGAATATGACCCAGATGACCGGTCCCCGCCTAATCAAGCTCACGTCACCAACACCAACAAAAATAATGGTAGAAAAGGGAGACCTCCCAAGAGAGTCAACCCCGAAGGCAACAGCAGGGAAGGGGAAGACCACAACGAAAACCCTGACTTTTTCGACAACGAAGATGAAGTTGAAACACGTCCCGAGATGCCCATCGATGAAATAGAAATATTAAAAGGCCACATCGAGGCACGGGACGAAGAGCTGATTAGGCAACGGGAGCTAATCGCTACTATGCTAAAGCGAAATGAAGAATTGATTAAGGCGGTCAAATCCTTACAAGAATCACAAGACGCCAATTTCAAAGTCCGGTAGCTCCCGTCAAGAAGGGGTCCACAGCATTACCAAGAGCAATCATAAAGAAAAACAACTCCGTCAATTCTAAACCCCATCCACACAAAACAATAGAAGTGGAAGGTAACCAACGGGAATATCCCTGGAAAGAGATTCAAGCCATGATTGCCCAACAAATGCAAATAGTTTGAGGTGGATACGCTATCCCTCCCGTTAAAAACTGTGGACATCCATACCGCCATATACGACTCGAAGAATATCCTAAAGGGTATGTGATTCCCCGCTTCAGACCTTCTCCGGGAAGGTAATAAAGACCAACCCCGAACAACACCCGGCCCACTTTGTAGCCTCATGCGGCAACACGGCGCGAATGATGCATCGTTGTTAAGACAATTCCCTCAAAGCCTAGTGGGAACCGCCTTCCAATGGTATTATTCGCCGGAAAACAACAAGATCGGGACCAGGACGAGATGGCAGACTCGTTCAGGGCACGATTTGTCATGGTGTCTGACAAAATAAACATAGCCGATCTGGCAAGCACTAAACCCAAGAAAGGGGAGTCGATGACAGATTTTATCAATAGATGGCGGAACCTCAGCATCAAATGCGACCGCACATTAACTGAAGATGAGGCCGTCAACCTAATCATGAAAAACATTGACGGGTGGATGGGCATGCTTCTTGGTGTGACAAAGGTCAACACATTCAAAGACTTGCTCAGATCGGTATCCAATATGGAAAGGATGTCACCGCACACCGTGCCGAACTTCATGAATAATAGGCCGCAACGAGGAGCCCGAGCCGAGACTAAAGTGGCATTCACCTCGCTAAAAGATAAGATGGTTGCTAACGCAGACACCCAAAGCGGTAGCAGTGGCACAAATGGCAACAATTACAATAAGGGACCCAGGCCCAATCCAGGAGGGAGTTCACGGAGTTTTGAGTCCCTTAAACAAAAGAAATCTAAACCGTACTCCTTCAGAAAAGATAAAGTTGCCCAAATCTTCAGAGGGGCACTGAAGAATGGTCTAACCTACCCCGCCGCCAAGAACGCCGGAAGATGCCGATAAATCGGACGAACCCAACTTCTGCCCATACCATAGAGTACTAGGGCACTCAATTGAAGATTGCTGGGTCTTCAAAGATTGGGTCGAGAAGGCGTATAAAAATGGTGAAATTACTTTACCAAAAGGGTTCTTGCAAAGCCCATCAGCCCATGAACAAAGCCAACACGATCTCTCACGAGGAAGAGAAAGTCCCGGGCAGCTAAGCGAAGATCAAGAGGAGCAATGGACTACGCACTTATCGAAGAAATCGATTAAAATGCTTAAAGCCCTTAAGAAAGAACCTGGCATGAGATGGAGAGACGATATCACGCCGCTGGTCCCACCAAAACCCGGGGGTATATTATAAGGTGGACCAAAGCCAAGACCAGGTTATTAAGAAGAAAAAGAAGCATAGAAGCAACAAGTCCAGAAAGAATAAGATTGAAGAATATGAGCAAGGCAGTCCCGAGGCGATCACCCTCCAACATTTCATCTCCAAAGAAGACTGGGAGAAGCTAACCCTAGGTCAAAAGGAAGAAAATGTAGATGAAGAAATAAATAAAGAAGAAAGCGAAGAGATCTGGGGTGCTTCGTGCAACATGGTATATTCTTCTCACGACGAAGATATGCCAACTTTAGAGGAGATGTTCTTCCCAAATGACGAAGGAGAAGCAAGCACCTCTGGGACCAAGAATGAAGAGTGCAAAGCCGTGCTCCGGTCCGGGACTTATATACCCGAAAGACAAGCTCCCAAGGATTCCGATAAAGGAAAGGACAAGGCCCTGAATAAAGGTAAAGAGGCTGAGAACCTAAGCAAGAACCCAGAAAAGACCCGGTCGACGGGCGAAGAATACAATGTGTTGGCACATCTGCGTAAGATCCCAGCGCTATTAAGCATATTTGATGCGTTGATGATGTCGCAAGACCTAAGGGAGGTGCTAATCCAGGCCTTGCAAGATCCCGAGAAGTACAAGTCATACTTCATAGAGCAAAATATGCAAGAAGCCCTATTCACCGCCAAGCGGGCCGCTTGCATAAATTTCACAGACGATGACCTCCTAATAGGCACCGTTGACCATAACCGCCCGCTATACATCACCGGAAACTGTGGAGGGCAAAAGATTGGCCGCATCTTGGTCGACGCAGGGTCTTCGATCAATATCATGCCGCTCAAAACTCTGAAGACCATCACCTTAGACGTAAAGAATCTATCTGATGAAAAGGTGATTATTCATGGCTTCAATCAAAACTCCCAAAAGGCCCTGGGAGCTATAACTCTGAACCCGCAATGTGGAAGCCTAAGAGCGCCTACTAAATTCTATGTCATTGACGCCGAAACCTCTTACCGGCGTTCTTTGGGTCGCCGTGGCTTCATAGTAATCAGTCATACCTTCTACTCTGCACCAATGCCTGAAATATATTGAGAATGGTAAGCAAAAGAGAATTGATGGAGATGTCAAACCATTCGGGGTGCATGAGATTAAATTCAATGACGCCCAGTATTTTCTGCCTAAATCCGCCGTGGCGCCAAGCCGGCCTATAACAAAAGCAGGTCAGAAACCCTTCAATAAAGGCCCTAAATTTGATACCTCATCTGGAGAAGAAGAAGAGGTTAAATTCAATATTAAACCCCGAGGCGCTCGAGCCCAAAGACCCGGAAGAAAGTCGGGTGAGGAAGCAACCTTCCGCTTCAAACAGGTGGCTACGTATAAGGCCCAAATGAAACCGAGTGAAATAAATGCAAGTGATTCTGAAGAGGAGGTCATTTTCAACTTTAAACCTACTAATACCCCTCAAATTCAGATCACAGAGGCAACTTCAGGGGAAGACTCTGAAGAGTCTGATGACTCGGGCGATATTACCTCGGGAGAAGAATCCGGCCATGACCGTCAACCCTGGGAAGAAGAATCTGACGAAGAGATCATCTATCACATCCTTAAAAAGCCATACAAAGGGCCCGAAACAGATAATGAAAGTGAGGAGTCATTTATGATCAACACGGGACCCGGTAGCGGAAGGGATAACCCGGTTAGGCCGAGGCCTATGAATGAAGAACGCTCATGGCGGGAAAATTTCGAAGGTCGCGTCTGGAATGCAATCGACGAAATAAGGCACCAAGTTGAAAATAATAGAAGAGAGGTGTCTGAACAATGGGAAGTGATGCAGGATATTAAAGTGCAACACAATGAAATCATGATGATGATTGAAAACCCGCAAACCGCGATCTATAACTCCGAGCTACTCAAGGAGGTGACGAGCGAACCCCGTTCCGGGACCCCCGAAAGGCAAGCACCCGATAGCGGCAAACGGGTAATTGTCATAGTAGATGAATCAAAGGGGGAAGAAACAAAAGCTAAGCAACCGACCGTCATGCAAACCCTCAAAGTCAAGAAGAGTAAACCATACTCTTTCTTAAAAAATAAAACGGCTCGGATATTTGAGCAAGCCTTAAAAAGCGGATTGACACTTCCGTTTGCAAACGACCCGCGATAGAGAGAGAGCGACGAAGGCGAATTCGCCCTTATCATCGCATACTTTGGGCCATACAATTGAAGAATGTTGGGTATTCAAAGACCTTATAGAAGAAGGGCACAGAAATGGGACGATCCAACTCCCGAAGAGCCTTCAACAAGACCCAGCTCCGCATAACTCGAATAACAAGGGCAAAGGGGTGGCTTATACGATCTCGCACACTCCCGTACCTAGTAAACCTAAGGCTGCGAGACGTAAGCCGATCAAAGAAATCTACCGCTCCAACTCAGTCATGAATATTGAAATAGAAGAAGAGATGGCAGCGCTAGAGATTACTGTGGTCCCCGAAAGGCATTTTAAAGACCTTATACCAAGGGAGGTGAACCACATCCAAACCCTAAAGACCTTTGTTGTGCCGGCAAAGGTAGAGCGCCTCAAAGGGAAGACTATCATCCACAAGGCCATAATTTTCTATCAGAGCGATTCAACCCAGTCTCTGAAGAACCCTGATCACAACACTTGGAAGAAATGGGTGATAGAACAAGAATCGGAGAATGCAACGAGCGATGACGCTGCATCTCATCCCTTTGGAAAGGAGCTATATAAATTGGCGAAAAGGGCAAGATGTCTGAGAGACATATCCAAGGCCGAGGCCAAGCGCTTCGATGAACTCTGGAATGGCGGCCAGAATAGGGTCCTGGGCCTGGATGGCAAAATAAAATATACCCGAGGGTTAGGGTATAAGCTGCGATGACGCAAAGATGTTTTGAAGGGTCTCTCAACGAGTACCGTATGAAAGGAAGTCGTTGCATGACTTCGTTGAAATGCCGGATAATGAAACAGAAGAGGACAATACCCCTGGTCCCTGAAAAATGCTTTGAAGCAAAGAAAAGGAACCTAACACGGTCGATGAGTTAGCGGAAATTAATTTGGGGACGAGAAGAAGACCCACGACCAACTTTCATAAGCGCGTCTTTGCGGAAGAGGTGGGCCGACAGTTGAAGACATTCCTTAGAAGCTACATGGACTGCTTCGCTTGGAGTTATAAAGAGATGCCTGGATTAGATCCCAACGTGGCAGTCCATTATTTGAAAATTGATCCAACCTTCAAGCCGATTAAACAAGCGCCGAGGCAAATGAGAATAGAACTCGAAGAGAAGGTCGTGGAGGAGACAAAGAAACTCATCGACGCCGGCTTCATACGAGAAGAAGAGACGCCAGAATGGGTGGCTAGCATTGTCCCGGTTAAAAAGAAAAATGGGCAGATCCGCATCTGTGTGGATTTTCGGGACTTGAACAAGGCGTGCCCTAAAGATGATTTCCCGCTCCCGGTAACCGAAATCATAATTGACCATACATCCTCCTATGAAGTCTTCTCCTTCATGGACGGTTATGCGGGCTATAATCAAATCAAGATGGCGCCGGAAGATGAGAGGCATACGGCATTCCGCACGCCGATTGGCATATATTGTTACAAAGTCATGCCGTTTGGGCTCAAAAATGCAGGAGCCACCTACCAACGGGCGATGACGAAGATATTTGACGATCTAATCCACAAGATAGTAGAATGCTATGTGGACGACCTAGTCATCAAGGCCATGTCATATGAAGAACACCTCCAATACCTCGAGGTCGTTTTCAACCGCCTAAGAGAACATGCGCTCAAATTAAACCCGCTGAAATGCGCATTCATGGTATCATCTGGTAAATTTCTAGGGTTTGTAGTACGCCACAGGGGAATTGAGATAGACCCGGGCAAGATCAAAGCAATAACTGAACTATCCCCGCCGAAGAACTTAAAACAGTTGCGATCTTTGCAAGGGCAATTGGCGTACATTAGGCGGTTTATAGCCAACCTATCGGGTAAAATCCAACCCTTCACCCGCCGACTAAGAAGAATATCCCGTTTAAATGGGACGGTGAGTGTCAGCGAGCCTTTGAAGAAATCAAGGCATATCTACTCAACCCTCCAGTATTGGCGGCGCCCATACCCGGGAAGGAACTTATTCTATATACAACCGCCCTGGATGGATCCTTGGGAGCCCTATTGGCACAAGAAAACCAAGATGGTAATCAAAATGCGCTATATTACTTAAGTCGCATGATGGTAGGGGCAGAACACGGGTATTCACCGATCGAGAAACACTGTCTGGCCCTAATCTTCGCGGTGAAGAAATTGAGACACTATATGCTAGCCCACAAAATCATTTTAATATCTAAGGTGGACCCTCTTAAATACCTGATGACTCGGCCAATGCTGACGGGGAGGCTGGCCAAGTGGGCTATCATTCTTACCGAGTTCGACGTCACCTATACACCGCAAAAGGCGATAAAGGGGCAGGCGCTAGCAGATTTCCTGGCTGCACACCCAATTCAAGATGACTCCCCATTAAAATGTGACTTTCCCGACGAGGAAACTCTACATGTTGAAGAAGGAGGTCCTATATGGGAGATGTACTTTGATGGTGCCTCGTCAATCAAGCCGATCGCGGCCCGGAGTCCCAACTGTGCGAGCGGCGCAGGCTAGTCTTCGTAACCCGGAAGGCGGGATAATACGACATTCTCTCGCTTTTTAACCGAACCATGCACAAATAATGAAGCGAGTATGAAGCGCTTATCGCGGATTAGAGTCACACTTTGAGCTAAAGATCAAGGTCACGTGCGCATCTTTGGGGATTCACAAATGATAATAAATCAAATAATTGGCGAATATAAGGTTTTAAAGCGGAACTAATACAATATCACCGAAAGGCCATGGAATTAATGAAGAAAATCCCGTACGTGTCCATCGAGAAGGTCACGAGGGTGTGAATGGTGAAGCGATGCGTTGGCCAAACTCGCCAAGGAGTCCTGGGTGAACCAACAGAGTTTTAAATCCACATCATCGTCCGCAATAGAAGGCCATTATCATTGTGTCAAATAACGATGATGTGAATAATGAAGGTACTTGGGCCGAAAAAAGTAGAATGCCAAGAAACAATGATAACCGAAGAAGATGATGATTGGAGATGTTAGTTCATTGAATATTTCCGGCATGGTACCCTTCCCAAAGATAAAAGGATGGCCGATCAAATAAGAAAGCGGGTACTACGGTATGCGTATGTGGGCAATACGCTATACCGGAGGTCTTATGATCAATTGTGGCTAAGATGTGTATCAGGGCCTGAAGCCGAGCAGATTATGAAAGAAGTTCATTCTGGACTATGTGGAGCGCATCAGTCTGGGCCAAAAATGAAGCTAAAGATCAAGCGAATGGGGTATTATTGGCCCACAATGGTGGCTGATTGTGAAGAGCACGCAAGGAAGTGCCACATGTGCCAAATACACGGCCCTTTTATACATCAAGCGCCAAACCCGTTGCACCCCACGGTAGCATCCTGGCCATTTAATATGTGGGGCACAGACATAGTGGGGCCCATAGACCCTCCTACGTCGAGAGGTCACCGGTTCATCCCGGCAAAGAACGGATTATTTTACAAAATGGGCCGAAGCCGTTCCACTTAAAGAAGTTAAAGCATCTGATGTGGTTAAGTTCTTCAAGACGCACATCCTTTACCGATTCGGTACCCCACAACGAATAATATCCGATAACGGGACGGCCTTCAAGAACTCTAAAGTCTATGCCCGGCGAGCAATTCAATATTGATTGGAGATTCTCGTCCATTTACAACCCGAGAGCCAACGGCCTGGCCGAAGCCTTTAACAAAACCCTGATCAATATTATGAAAAAGACCGTGGACGGCAACCAACGAGACTGGGATAATCGCCTACAGGAGGCATTATGGGCTTATCGAACCACATACCGAACGCCTACGCAAGCTACCCCGTATTCTCTGGCTTTTGGGGTTGAAGCCGTTCTCCCTCTCGAGGTGGAATTACCGTCATTACGGGTGGCTATGCAAAATGATATGACCATGGATGAATGCCAACAACTTAGATTGGACGAATTGGATGCCATGGACGAGAGGAGATTAATAGCCCAACAGAATCTCGAAATATATCAGGCAAAAATGGCAAGGGCATATGATAAAATGGCGCGAGTCAGGGCATTCCAACAAGGGGAGCTTGTTCTTGTCCTTAAGAGACCGATCATTGGCCGGCACATCGGCCCAAAATTCTCTCCGAATTGGGAAGGGCCATATGTAATTGAGAAGGTATACGAAGGCGGCGCATACCAACTCATAGACCATGAAGGTGAAAGGCCCATGCCACCGATTAATGGGCGATATCTGAAGAAGTACTACACATAGCCCGGAGTGGGGCCGATCGAGTAGTATCTATTGTAAATAAATAAGGAGGGAATAAGTGTTCGTTTACACACACGTGCACGAAACACAAACCCATGTCTAACCTCCACCTTTGCATAAAAATCCAAAAAACCCTACTTTTGCATTTGTAAACAGAATGCATCCAAAAATCCAAAACCACACAAACACATATAGCCCTATAAAAATAAAAAATATTGAATAAGAGAATTCAACGCCAAAACCACGCGAGAATGTAAGGCGAGAGCTTTGGTGTTTGGGCTCACAATACAAATACCACTGGGTTTGTCCATTTGATACAGAATAAACACAAAAATGGGCAGGGTTTGCAGTTTGTCCCTCAAACTATCTGTTGCCCAGTGACGAAAGTTGCTCATATTGGTCGCCCGCGGCGCAAGCTAAGGGATAGGTCGAGCAAATTGGTGGCTAGTAAATAGTCGCTTCCGAGGGCATATAAATAAATAACTCTCGTACTATTAGTAACATGTATCACTAATAACAAAAATCTGCTCTCTTCTAATGAAGTAAAAGGATATATATGTAAAACAATAAAAACCTATTTTCCTACTCATAAAAAAAATGAATGATAATAAAAAAAATAAAATCTTTTCAATAAGGGGTTGCCACCTTTGTCCCCGACACCATGAGTGTTATACAAAGCCAGGTTGGGTGCATTCATCCGTAAAAGCACCACACGCCCGAAGAAATGGTGTGTCATAATCCCACGACATATCATGGAGGGGTCAGATCAAGGGTTTACGCTTGTACCCGACATTTCATGTTAAACAAAGCGGCTCGCTTAAAGAAGTGACTCAGGTCATGGAGAGCGGACCTACCCGATGAAAGCCTGTCTCGCAGGGATGCGTGATGGATGTTTGAGGGTAGCTAAAATATAAAAAACCAGGTTGGGTACATTCATCCGCAAAAGTACCACACGCCCAAGGAGGTGATCTGTTTCTAATCTCAAAATAGGTCATGGAGGGGTCAGACTAAGGATTTATGCTTTTACCCGACATCCAGTGTCAAATAAAGTAATTCGCTTAAAGAAGTGACTCAGGTCATGGAGGGCGAACCTACCCGATGAAAGCCTGTCTCGCAGGGATGCGTGATGGATGTTTGAGGGTAGTACCCCCACAAAACAAATTGAGTGGAGATGAGTGAATGTGAGTTTCCACTTCCGCACGCAACGGTGCACAAATGAGGGGAGAGTGGGTGAGCTTCCACAAATAAATGTCAACTAAATATGCAAGGAGCATCCACAAAATGGTGTTATCAATTGCATCCATAATCCAATTGATACTGGGTAAGTTTATCCATCGGTAATAAAGGGATAAACGGGTTTATTCTGTACCGGCCTAGAGGTCAATACAGACAGGTTCGGTATCCGTAAAATACCACGGTTACTTCGATTTACGTATTGTAATAAATAAAGAGAAGATATGTATAGAATAAGTGCAATAGGGTCTTTGTAAAGCTTTCCCTTTTTCTATTTTTGTACTTAGATGCTTTGTGAAAATAAAAGCACGGTTTGTGTTAGGCACTTTTGCAACTAAGATTGAGAGTGTAAAATGTAAAGAGCTTATGAAAATCTCCCATACCGCGAAAGAAGAGATGAGAAGATAGCAAAGCGAGTGCGATCGATCCCCAACAACGATGAAAAAGAGAAAGAAGGCGAATAAGGTAGCCGAGAGATGCTATCTTTACCTATCCCCATAGTGGTGAAGCGGTAGCCCAAATAGGAGGTCAATACATGCACCATTATCCCACGAGCAAGAGGCTGAGAGGACAGGCCCCACCATGTTGCGCTCATGAGAAGAATCTGATTAAAAGAAAATCTATCGAAGTCTAGCCTGAACCCGAGGAGGAGAGAGGTGTGTCGGATATGTGCACCAAAGCAGGCCCTTCAAATTGCCAAATTCTTCAGGACCCGCTTTGGTGGGTGGCTCTTTGTTTACCCCTGAAAGGTTGAAGGAAGAAATACAGGAAAAAAAAAGCTAAGATCAAACCCTAGGAGCTGAAATAATATAATCCCTATGCCACATGAAATGATGTCAATGCCAAGCTAGCATTTTGATGCAACTAGTCATGAGAAATTCCAAATGTGATTTTTGCTTTCAAGGTGACCACCCGGTGCCAAAGTCATGAGCAACCACCTAACCATGCTTTAATTTGTGTCAATTGCTTTGATAAGTAGTCACTCTATGACCAAATTACCCTCATGTTAAGGGATTGAAAGTCAATTTCACAAGACCGATCAGTGCAAAGCTGGGAGCAACCACACGATCAAGTCTAGATTTGTATTAATTGGCGATAAGTAGTCGCATTTGATCAAATCAAACCCTAATGAATATCAATATAAGTCTAATTGGTATTTAGTTAGGGTGGTTTCTGCAGGAGAGAGAGAATTGGCAGAGACACTGAGCTACAACTGATAAATAGGGATTTTATAAGAATAAAACAGGGTTTTATTGATCATGGAATTTTTAGCATAAGCGGGACAGGGGGTAAAAATGGAATATGAAAATACAGAGATGATCATCATGATTTTAGAGAATTTTGGTGAAAATTTCATGATTTTTGGATGAAGGGATCTATTAAAATTAATTGGAGAAAGAAAATCAGATCAATCCAAGGGTCAGGATTTGATCAAGGGCTTTTATGGGTGCAACTTGGAGTCAAGGGTCTGATTTGGTGCAAATTGGGGCTGCCAAACAAAGGGGATATGGTTTAGGCGCTGAAAAAGGAATTTTGAAGAAGAGAAGGTTGCATGAACTTGGTTCACCTTTGTTGTTTCTCATTAAATATTACATGTGGGGCTCATTACATGGGTGTATAGCTCATCCGAATGCATCACCCTTCCCTCTCCATTTCTTCACTCTGCTTTGGGCCCCACCAAACAGAAAAAGGTTCCTTCTTCCCTGTTGTGTTCATCTCTTCTCTGCTGAACTCAATCCTTAACCGAAAATACAACCGAAAATGGAAAAGCACTCAAACGGCGACGGAATCGACAAATAATATACCGTTGGAAAGCCCTTGGCGAGAGAATCCATTGAATCAATTTATTTTGAAGATGGTGCACTGTACAACACTGCATCAGAGGTAAAGGGATTCGGGTTTAAAATCCAATTGGATGACTTGGCGAATAATTGGGTAAATTGGCGGTTCAAGGAGGCTTAAGTGGGTCCCACGATTCCGTTGAGGCGATTCTCGGCATGAATTGATCCCTATCTATATGAATTTCATGGTGGAACTGGTGCACAAGACCTTGAACCGATTTTGCAGTAAAATTCGCTTGGTGTTTGAAGAACAAAGAGCAAGGGAGGGTGAATTGAGATCTCATTGCCATGTCATCGATCCGAAACTCAACCTATGGCAGCAACAAACACACCCCAAGTGCATCTCAGCCATCCAATTTCGTTTAGATGCAACAGTATTTCGCCACCTCAGCAATCCGAGGGATCAAGAAGGCACAGATTGTGTAAAAAGGAAACACAACCAGCCACAATTAGAGTGTAATTGCATCTATATAAACCCTGGACAGCCAGCAAAGAAGGGGGAGAAAAATCAAGATAATACACTAGCAAAAATCACTAATCCTATCTTCTTTCTGATAAGGGGTCTGGAGAGAGAAAGAGACATTCCCTTTTAACAGTGAGAGACCTAGGAGGGAGCTTGATATTACAAGAATTATCAACCTAATCTTGTGAAGAAGGAGTATATCTGTGCTACAAGGGAGGTTTGTTATTATGCACTAAAAAAAAAAGGGAATTAATAGAATAATGAGGGCTCTGCTGTTTTCTTTGTTGTTTTGAGCATGAAAACATTTCTTTCTCCTTTCTTTCTCATCAATTTATCATGTGATGATCTTGTTCAGTGCACCATTGGCCCAAACAGCCGGTTTGGTGAGCCTTTAGGTTTGAACTGATCATTTTATTACTCAATTTTCATTTCTTTTAAGTCTAGGCATTAATACAAACGTTTTTCTTGCAGATCAAATACAATTGAATTTGTCTTCCATTATAGGATTGATCAAGGGATGTTATTGAACCTGGAATTAGCACCTTGATCTAACTAATTTTTCCTATTTTTGTTAACTTCTCGACTTGAGTTGTGTTGATCGAAATTACACAAACATCAATATAAGGCAACCTTTAGCATGCCTCGTGTGCCAGCATCGGCCCAGGTACTCCTGGTGAGCCTTTAAGTAGCCGAGGTAAATGCAAGGTTGATCAATAAGAATTGTCGGAATTGTAAATGTGAACTGGCATTTAACTTCATCTTAGTTTTTTTCTTTACTGATTTCTTTGAGCCATGCTTCAAACAAAGGATAATGCTAAGCCTCTATTAGCATCTCTCGTGAGCCAATCGCCCCGGATGATCCAGGCGAGCCTTTAGGCCGAGAGAAATAAAAGAAACGGAACAAAAGGAAATATTTGAATATCGATCAGAGTTATTAAAATTGCGACAGGAATTTGAATGTTTTGGTGAGAAGGCAACGGTATTAATGAATTAACGAGTGACAATGGCATCATGAACTTAAATTTTGCAATCGACACGAACTCAATCGTGATTTACCAAAACTAACACGATGCGGTACCAAATCGGTGCACGAGATAAGAAAATGGTACAGGCCTCGCTACTGTCCCACCGTACGGATCTTTAATCAAGTATCATCATAAGATTGGAGGCATCAAGACGATGCTAACCCCGCTGTCTGATCTTCAATCGGAAGTTCCGATCGCCGGCGTCACCTTCTGCGCAGATCTCAAAGTGTGGCGGATAAAAGAGTTCAAGAGATCATCTGGCGCGACTGTTGAAGTGGAAACATGAATCTCGGCGCACTTGCACTAATCCTGAGGTGATCCGGAAGATTAAGTTTAAAAGAAAGGTTGCAGAGCGCATCTAGCCCCTTTATTCCCCTCAGCACCAATCTTGAGGAGATCTAACAACTGATAATCAAGAAAGGAATAATGAGCAGGGCTAAGGGCTGGCCCATCAGCGAAAAGAATAAAAATAAATCAAATTGGGCCCATTTCGCAGAGAAATGAAAAATTTATTTTAGCCCAGTATACTAAGCCCAACTAGTAATTAATAACAGAAATTTAAAATTAAATAGTAAATAAATGATTTGAAAATGTTCCTGAACTCCAAATTGATTCAAATTTGTTTCTAAAATTTTCTTATTTTTCATACTATTTTTCTATACAATAATATTCCAGTTTTAAAAATATAATCATGACAAAACAATTTAAAAGCAAAAGACATTACCTATATTGATATATTTGACCTAGATTTGACTTGTCATTTTAAATACTATAAAAATTCCAAAAATACAAATAAAAATCATAAATAATAACTAGATATATTTTAGTGATTTTTCAAGTGATTTTCCATGAAATAATAATGATGATAGTAATATGCTATAATAAACAATGAGTTTAGCTACATTCTTTGATAAATAAAGAAATATGAATAATAATAGATATTATGTTAATATTTTCTGTAAAAATAATAAAAAAATAAATAGCACAAAATATACAGAAAAATATACTACCATGGTAATAAATAGTAAAATACATTTTCTTTTATAATAAAGAATGATAATATAGCTTTATAATATGAATTGTATTTCTTTTGTTATTTCTATACAAATATACAATAAAAAATATTTTTGATGAATAAAATGCAATAAAAATAATAGTTGTAATAAAAATATAATGAATTTCATCTCTCATGGCTATTTTTCAACTAACAATAGTAATAATAAAAAAATCTTATAAATAGAAATACTAAAAATATATAATGAATAGTATAATAAATGGAATAGAATATTAATAATGATTTCTTTTTAGCTATTATAGATTTTAAAAATAAAAAAATAATAAAGAAATAATAATAATAAATAATATAGTTAGCTATCTTTTGATTTGTAAATAATTCCTACATAATGAATAGTGTTTCAACATAATAGAATATAATAATAAAATTCTATTACTCGGCTATTATAAACATTTTGAAAATATAAATAAAAATCATTGCCATTTTATTTTCTAGTATTTTGTAAGTGATTTTCTACAAAATAAATAGAGTTTAGAAAGAAAGTACTTCATTTTCTTCGGAAGACTATCCATCTTGACGTGAGATGATTAAGGCTTTAATAAGTCATCATCAACACTCTAATAGTGGTGGCTTGTCAACCATGGTGGCTCTTATCTCCATTACAATGTCCTAGATAGGTGACATCTTAATGACTCACTTGCCATGAGCAAGTAACTCATGATTGAATACGCTCACACAAGGGGTGTAGGGCAACATAGTAATTTTGCACAAGTAATGCAACATATAGAAAGTACTTCATTTTCTTCGGGACTATCCCGAAGACACTCTAATAGTGGTGGCGAATCTCCACAAAGACCAACGTAAGAAGAAGACGAAGAAAAAATATATTTTATTCTAACTCGGAAGGGTACATATAACAAGATCATGGACTCCCCTCCCGGACCTCAAAAGAGTAGGAGACACCCAACCAAGAAAGCAATCTCTCCTAAAATCGCCTCTATACCTAAGGTCTCTCAGAAAAAACTCGAAAAATATCTCAAAAGCGTCTGGTGGCTAGGCCAAATATCCCTGTATTCAACTCTTTCTCCACTCTAAGAGTTGTAGCAAAGGACCCTTCTAGAGGTCGGTGACGCCAAGTTCCGTCACAAGAACCTCAACAAAGCCAGAATAAGTCAGTCTCATCAGTGACCCTAAAAGAAAAGAGGAACCTGAAAACTAGAAAGTTGAGATATCAAACCCCTAACCAAACCCGAAATCGGGTATCAATCAAATCAAAGTTGCAATTTTCCTCAAAAGATAAAATAAAATTAGGACTGGCACAATCAAGTCTCTCAAATAAGGAGACCCATAAATGAGAAAACTCAAAAAATCATGAAAACACAGGTTCTTAGGATACCTAGAAGCCAGACCAAGAAAATGATTATCTTAGTGAATGATTAATGACAAAATAGAAGATAAGTTGTCAAATACACTGAGAAATCAAAAGAATACTTCTCATCCTATATGATTAATGTGAGTTTTGAGAATCATAAAAATACTCAAACTTACGCCAGTGTTAATGTGGTGAATTTTGAAGATCCCCACGATCTTGAAAATTAATCTCTGTTAAATCAGACCAATACAACAAACACTGGTAAAGTCAATGGTCGAAAGGTAAGACCCAGAAAAAATAAAGAAGCGATCGATAGCAACAGACCCGAAGGAGACGAGGATAAAGAAGATGATCCTTCTGAATCCGAAGATGAAGGTGAAAATCACAGAGCAACAAGCGTCCCTCCTGATAATATAAAATTATTGAGAAATCATATAGAGATACAGGATGAAGAGCTTGTGAAACAGCGAGAACTCCTGATAGCTGTGTTAAAGTAGAATGAAGAACTAGCCAACATCATTAAGACTTTGCAAGAGCATATGAATCTTAACCCTGATACTAACAAAGTAAAGGGTTCTCATCAAACGAGCATCAACCTCGATCCCAAAAATCACAAAAGAAGAGGCATATTAAACACCGGTGCTGGTCCCCAACAACCCAAGGATGACTTTCAATAGCCATGTAAATCCTGAGCCCAAATACCAAGGGGTAACTAAAAAGGAAATACATGCAATGATTGCCCAACAAATGCAGATTGTAAGAGGTAGTGGTCGTCTAATTTCGTGAAAAGGGGTCTACGGAAGATGAACCTACAAACAGATCGGTTCAATCTATGGAAGACAAACCTACAAACAGATCGGTTTTGTCCTATGGAAGACGAACCTACAAACGGATCGGTTCGATCTATGCCACCTCGAGATGTAACCTTACCTACGGACCGGGTTAATCTCTTTAGAGGGGCTTGAGGTGAGTCTACATACGGATCGACTCGACCTCCGTTGATCTAGAAGATAAACCTACAAACAGATCGGTTCAATTTTAACTAGTCAACAACCAATCACACAAAATACAACTCGAAGCGGCGGCCGGTTGATCTTGAGGTTGGTGAATCGGGAGAAGGGTGGATATGGCCCACGTGTTTCTTCTCACCGATCTTCTAGATCATGAATTCGAAGCACTAAGCCGATTCATAAACCTAGGAAACACAATTGCACACAATGTCAAACCCGAAGCGCCGGGCCGCTTCAACATTGAGGCATGTGTTAGTGAAGGAACCTACCTACGAACGGTTCACATTCATCGTTTTGTGGATGAATCTACCTACGACCGATTCAATCTCACGCGTCTCGGGAAAATGAACCGGGAGACGAACTTATCGACGGATGAGTTCGGTCTTGCCACTCAAATGGTCATGAATTACTTGTTCATGACACCGAGTCATTAAGATGTCGCTTCGCTCGGACATCTTAATGTTCTTCTTCTTCAAAGTCGACATATCTCTCCATGCGATGTCGTAGCTTTGGTCATTCTTCACGAGCGTCAAGATGTTCTTGTCTCGACTAATCATTCTATATGTTGCATTACTTGTGCAAAATTACTATGTTGCCCTACACCCCTTGTGTGAGCGTATTCAATCATGAGTTACTTGCTCATGGCGGTGAGTCATTAAGATGTCACCTATCTAGGACATCGTAATGTTCTTCTTCTTCGAGTCGACATACATCTCCATGTTAATATCGTAGCTCGATTATTCTTCATCAAATGTCAAGATGTTCTGTCTCGACATATTCCCTCATGTTGTTATCAAAGCCTTAGTCATTCTACGTCAAGATGTTCTTGTCTCAACGTATCTTATTATTCTTCATCAAGTGTCGAGATGTTCTTGTCTCGACATATCCTCTCATGTTGCTATCAAAGCCTTCATCATTCTACGTCAAGATGTTCTTGTCTTGACATATCTTCTTCATATTGCTATCGAAGCCTTAATCATCCTACGTCAAGATGTTCTGTCTCAACGCATCTTTTCGTGTTGTCGTTGCAACCTTATTTATCCTCCGTCAAGATGTTCTCGTCTTGACTAATCATTCTAAATGTTATATCATGTGTGCAAATATTCTTATGTGGCTCTACACTCCTTATGTGAGCATATTTATTCATTTCTAAAATGCACAAAGTCTATTATATAATATCTTCCATTATTATTTTTATTATAAAGATGTATTTATTTATTATTATTATTATTATTATTATTATTATTTTTTATTTTTATTTTTTTTAAACTCTATTTATCTATGTAGAAAATTATTTACAAAAATAATAGGAAAAGGGGATTAGCTATTAACTAGAGTTTCATTCATATTTTTGGGATTTTTATAATAGCTAAAATAGTAGAATTTTATTTTTATTATTTCTAAACTCTATTTATTTTGTAGAAAAATCACTTACAAAAATAATAGGAAATAAAATGGCTATGATTTTTTATTTGTATTTTTAAAATAGCCAAAGTAATAGAATTTTATTATTATATTCTATTATGTTGAAATACTATTCATTATGTAAGAATTATTTACAAAAATCAAAAGATGGTTAGCTATATTATTATATTTTTTTTATTATTACTATTTTTTATTTTTATTTTTAAGATCTATAATAGCTAAAAAGAAATCATTATCAATATTCTATCTTATTCATTGTACTATTCATTATTATTATTATTATTATATTTCTTATTATTTCTATTTATTATCCATATAAAAGTATAAGATTTTTTTATTATTATTAGTTGAAAATAGCTATAAGAGATGAAATTCATTATATTTTTATTACAACTATTATTTTGTTGCATTTTATTTATCAAAAATACTTTTGTTGTATATTTGTATAGAAATAACAAAGAAATGCAATTCATTTTATTATAAAACTATATTATCATTCTTTATTATAAAATAAAATGTATTTACTATCTAATACTATGGTAGTATATATTTTTGTATATTTTGTGCTATTTATTTTTATTATTCTTTTTACAGAAAATATCAACATAATATCTATTATTATTCATATTTTTTTTTATTTATCAAAGAATATGGCTAATCTCATTATTTATTATGGCATATTAATATCATCATTATTATTTCATGGAAAATCATTTGAAAAATCACTAAAATATATCTAGTTATTATTTATGACTTTTATTTGTATTTTTGGGATTTTTATAGTATTTAAAATGACAAGTCAAATCTAGGTCAAATATACCAATATATGTAATGTATTTTGCTTTTAAATTGTTTTATCATGATTATATTTTTAAAACTGGAATATTATTGTATAGAAAAATAGTATGAAAAATAAGAAAATTTTAGAAACAAATTTGAGTCAATTTGGAGTTCAGGAGCATTTTCAAATCATTTATTTATTCCATACCATCACTATTCTGTTATTATTTAATTAATGGGTTTAATATGGGCCGCCGGATCTGCACCAAGATCGGCGCCTATCTTTCATTTACTTTATTCTTATTTGGGCCGCCGGATATGCTTCAAGATTGATTTGTATTAGATGGACGGCCCAGATTCATATCCGCATCTTTATTTAATACGGCGCTTTATTTCACACGCTCGATCTCTTCAAGATTCACACACGCGCGTTAATATTCGTCTTCTTAGCGATTCTCGACTCTCCAATCAACATGAGCTCCAAGATTCGTGCCATTGGCGTAGCCAAGTATTGATCGGCCATCTCCTCCGATCAGGCGGCGACGCCTCGGGGTCGTCTTCTTGCGTGAGGAGTTATTCTACGGCGTTTGATTAATGATCTATGCGGTGAATCACATGGTATACCAATGCCAGATGGGTCGATTTGGTACCAATCGGTACCGAATCTCAATTCTTAGAAATTCAATGGAATTGATCAATACTTTGTACAATTAAATGCCCTGTTTGCATCGTTTATGTATGTTGGCACGAATTAACATGATTATTGTAGCTCAAATTGACCCAATGAATCATACTTGACAAATACTACTCGGAGTACAGTGGTGCAGTTCGGTACCGAAGGTATGGACATGAGTTATAACCAAATTTAACGATGTTTTTTTGGCAATTCAGAGTTGATAATGCATCGTTTAACGTGTCTATAGGAATCAAGCTGAGATTACATATCTAATTTGGATGATAATTACATTATGAGCTAATGGAATTGACACAGTGCAGCATCGCCCGATACCGATCATCTTTCACTCAAAATTCCGACTACTCATCCACTTTCAATGCGACTTATGCACTTAATAGGCTTCATAATGACAATTATAACCGAGCTATATCCAATTATGCATGCAATTTTCCCTAATCTCAAGTCCAGGCTGGATTGAACGGTACGACGCGATAACACGTTGAAGATCATGAATTCAGTCGAGTTCTCAAGTTGAAACGAGATCAATCGACTTTGAACAACACTACGACCTTGAATACATAAGATACAAACACAGATCGAGATGAATTTGACGTTTAAACAAAGAATTAAGTCAAGAATCCCCTGCGGTATCGAGTTCTCGGGTTTTAACCGAGATCAATCGATTTAACCAGTTCAATTACAACCTCTGTGATCAAGATTCACTCAAGAAATGAAGCAAATATAAGGATCAAATCAAGCAATTCACAAAGAAAAGAGTAGAAAAGTGAAAATCAAAAGAAAAGATAGAAAATTCACTGAAGATTATACTGTTATTCCAATAGAAGTTTGAATTACATACCTTTCCTTTGAATTACCACAAATCAAGCTTCCAAATCACTAATTGACTGTGATCCAAGAGTGACAGATCTCTCTTCTTGAAGGATTGAAGAAATTCAATCGAGTTCTCAAGTTTGCAACTGAGATCAATCGATTCTATTACTTCTTCTTCCTGATCTTGCTCTCTTACCCTCACTATTCACTGTAAAAGGTATGCCTATACTCTATTCTTGCGTCTGTCCCTATGTTTGTGCTGTTAATCGGGTTATATAGGCAATTGAAATGGTGCACCAAAGGAGTTAAAGCCATACACCTCTAAACACCATCAATTAACTTGCCCGGCCTATAAACATGGTCTTTGCTTTCTGTTATTGCTTCTGTTATGTTGTGGGCCCTTATTCAAAGAATCCAAAGCTTATTCCTTTCACTGTTGACTATGTTTGACTCACTTCTTATCTGTTGCTAGAACTTTCTAGAGCATCTAAACATACTATATATACCCATTCTAACGCATCTGAGGCACCCTTCTACCCTCTGCCATTGTTATTTTTCTTCAAAGCTTAAAGCTTCATTATCCGATTTCCACCTTTGGTCAAAAGCATACTTCCACCATCCAATTGATAATCTCCATCATCTAAACAGCATCGTGTAAGCATAGGGAAGCTGCAAGCATTGATAATTCGAGCTGAGAGTGCAAGGTTTCAAATTTTCCCCATTTGCCCGACTTCACCACTTCTTCTCAATTGCTTTTATTTAATGCTTAATTATTGCTTCTTTTTACACTTACAGCATCGTCTAAGTGAGTGGAAGAGATATGCATCATCAATTTTGAGTTTAGATCCAAGGATTAAAGTTCTTCATTAATCACCCGAGGTGATCATCCTCTCTCACTGCTCTATTCACTTGTTCTTTTTTAATTTCGAGCGCTCACCCTTTCTCTCCTATGCATGGATTACCTCTGGCTATAAGGAATTCGAAGCTTTAAGCTCTAGAGAACTCAATTGGAGTTAATGGCGCCATCGGCCTCGGCAAGAAGAAGGAGAAAGAGAGGGAGGGGTGAAGGAGAAGGTTCTGGAGGGGCTGAACTCGGCGCACTAAGTCCATCGCAAGACAGGGCCCACCATCAGAGGCATGACACGCATGGGCCGGGTACATATCTCCTTTTCTCCTTGGTTTAAATTTCTGTCTGTTTTTGCGCATGGGCTTGGCTCATAGTTATCTGTATAGGCTGTACACTCATAAACCTTACACATGGGCCCCCTATGTAAGCAATTGAGTCTAGGCCCATATATTTAATTGTGACTTGGTTAGTGGCCTGCTTAGGTTTAATTGATCTGACTTGGCACAATCTGATAGGTCCATTTGTCTAATTACCCCATTAATCATCTCGCCATAGTATTTAATCCATGCGAGGTGGCTCGTAGTGTAGTGCCATGTGTCACCCGTGGGACCTATGCTTTGCCTAGTTGGACCAATAGCATGTAGCCATGTGTCATAGGTGTGGTGTAGTCTGCCGAGGTGTGTCATTACTATACGCCGCTTGCGTGGCACATGGGGAGTGAGGTGTATTGCTACAAAGGTCGCCATGTGGCATGTGAAGGGTGAGGTGGACCTGTCAGAGCTTGCCACGTGGCATGCTGGTGGGGCCCACATGTCAGGTCAGTATGGTGGTGGGGCCCACATGGCTGAGGTGGACCAATGGGGTGCTGACACGTGGCATGAGGTGGCCCAGTGAGATACTGACACGTGTCACACTCTCTCTCCCCTCTGATTCTGCGTGTATATATTTGGGATCCCCAGTTTGCACCCAGATGTGTCTCTCGTCCCCAAGTTGCACCCGGATGAACCCTTGATTGAATCTCAGCCTTTGATTAATCCATTTATTCTGCCTTTATTTTCCCTGAATTTATTTTAATAGCTCCACTTATCCAAAAATTATGAAAATTTCACCAAAAATCCCTAAATTCATGATGATCATCCCTGTAATTTTTAATTCCATTTTTACCCCTCCTTCTCTGAATTAAAAATTCTTTATCCATAAAACCCTATTATTCCTTCTGAATTAATCCCTGATTTCATTTGTAGCTCAATGTCTCTGCCAATTATCTTCCTCTTGCAGAAACCACCCTAACTAAATACCAATTAGACTTATATTGATATTCATTAGGGCTTGATTTGATCAAATGCTGACTACTTATCAGCAATTAATACAAATCTAGACTTGATCAGGTGGTTGCTCCCAGCTTTGGCACCTGATCAGTCTTATGAAATTGACTTTCAATCCCTTAACATGAGGGTGACTTGGTCAAAGAACTGACTACTTATCAGTAATTGACACAAATCAAAGCATGGTTAGGTGGTTGCTCGCAGCTTTGGCACCAGGGTCAGCCTTGAAAGCAAAATCACATTTGAAATTTCTCATGACTAGTTGCATCAAAATGCTAGCTTGGCATTGACATCATTTCATGTAGCGTAGGGATTATACTGCTTCAGCTCCTTTCTAGGGTTAGCTCCAAAGGCAGATTTTTAGGGTTCAATTCTGACTCCTATAATAGGTCACTGAGGTGTGGGGTCCACCTGTCAGTGAAAATGGTCACATGAATGACTCATCAGATAGGCTATATTATTAGATTCATCTACAAGGGACTGCCAGGTGGGTCCCACTTGTCAGAGAAAATGTAATCAAATGGCTGACCCATCAGGAGATTTTCTCTCTCCTAAATCTCCCGAGGGTCAGCCACCTCGAATGAGTAGGAGGTGGTGGGGTATTTATACCCTCGTCATTCACCCTAATATTTCATTGTGGGATTAATGGGTTTGTTCCGGGGTTAGGCAGCGACCTCTCCTGACTAGTGGGCCATCTTTCATTGCTTTCTCTTCTTCCCCCTTTCTCATGATTTATCATTAATCATCAATTTTATTTTCATTCATTCATCTATTCATCCTTGATATCTTTCAAGGGTAAACAAAGAGCCACCCACCAAGACGAGTCTTGAACGCTCGAAAGGCTTGTCTTGGTGCATTATTCCTTATTATTCATCACTTCATTTCTCATGACGTCTTCTCTTCTTCGGGTATTGTAGTTTCATCTCATGACGCCATTCCGCGTCGCCCCTTGAGTCATTATCATTCTTTTTATGAGGATCCTAGCGATTGGACTCCTCTCGTCTCAGCCATCCGAGCGACTCCTGTCTACCCGCGAGGCGGCGGTTTATTCTTCAGGGATGATCAGCCTCATGACATCATGCCCCTTCACCCCTTAGGCGTTGCCTCTACGGCTCCTTTGACACATCTCCTGGGCAAGGAGATTATCGACGGGGAGGCTCACAGATGGACTATCGCTCCCTTCATCACTCCCTTGGAGTGCCATGGATATCGGCTAGAGTGGACCGGTATGTGCTCATGCGGGAGGGACTCGCTCGAGCGAGCGGGATATATGACTCGGTTTTCTTGTCGATGTTTCATTATCATATCGACACACCCTGGCTACGGGCCTTTTGTGAGAGGTGGAACTATTCCACCAACACTTTGTTCATCGACGATCGGGAGCCGACTCCGACTCTCTCCCGGAGATACGACGAGTTGACCGGCCGCCGATCTTTGGCCATTTCTATGACGAGTTCATGGTCTCACCCGCTGACTCGGGAGACTTCACTCGATTCCCGCCTTCTTTACGGAGGACTCTTATGAGATTTATTATCATCTACGGAGGGGGCATCCCGGAGTTCCGTTCAGACATTGGATCGCCTATTTCACCGATCGGGTCCATACTCGCCCTACGGGTTTGGCTTCCACCAGAGATCCATTTGGTACGGGTCGGCTCGAGATTCATCATGACGGCCCTATCCCTTCTCAGGATACCCTGTGTTCACACGACGTGGATCGGGAGACTTATTTGACTGCCTTCATTTCTTGGTGGATCTATTATTTCTTATTGCCTAGCTCCCCCGCATACACCATTCGGCCTTCGGTGTTCATTATGGCGAGCCTGATCGCGCGTGGCGACAGGATTTCTTTGGCCGTGCCTGTACTGGCCAACATTTATAGGTGTCTCCGCGGTCGACTTCATCTCGTAGTCCTTCACAAAGTGCCGGAGCCGATCCCGTGGCATCGATTAGCGGATGGCTCCATTTGCATTGGTCCGCTCATATGATCCCGGCATGGCGGTCACGCTACGAGATCGTCTACCCTTATTGAGTGACTTAGGCGGGGTGCGGCCCGGCTTCATTGACTCGGAGGTCGCTCGGTATAGATTCTTCAGAGTCGAGACCATCTCGCGCTTCTCTCGAGACGGATCGGTGGCCGTGGGGCGCCTAGGGTTGGCGACGGGATGGTGATTGATGGCGGGGTCCCCTCTTCGACCCTTCTAGCATTCGAGCCGTGCCTATCGATTTGGAGTACCGATCGGTATTCGTCGTGGCTTTCTTCCTCTCGGTTGGGCGATTATATGTTCATCGAGCCCTATTCGCCACATCGATGCGCACATCGGTTTGGCTTGGATCGGGATATTCCGGCGCCTCTTCTCCGCCCTATACCACCGGCGCCGATTGGAGGGTATCGGATGGTGCTACACTCACCTCTTCCGACTAGGCACGGCACTCACTATCGATGGTATCCACCTCTAGGACTTCCACCTTCACGAGGCGTTATCAGCAGTGGTATTATGAGACCATTCGCTCTTACCAGTCGTATACTCCTCCGGTGGTCGTCCGGAGTACATGTCCGCGAGATGGTCAGCCTCTATTAGATGGCACCGTTTCGCGTGATCGCAGCCCTTTCCCGGCCCTTGCCGCAGAGCCTGTTGACTTTCAGGGTTTAGACAGCCGGTTTTCTCATGCTCCTGTTAGGACCATTCTCACAGGTATGCTTCATCATCCCTTTAGGTTATTTCTTTTCGATAAGCCTCATCTCATTTCGACCAATTCTCTTTTGATTCAGAGCTGGCTTATGAGTATGATCACGCGGAGCCTGGGTTCTCGGTCCCTCGCCCACGAGTAGTTGACGTTCATTCTCAGCCACATGTCGAGCCACCGGCTCCAGCTACCATAAGGAGAGATCGAGACAGCGCCTCTCAGCCGTCTTCTCCATCCTCTTTTCCTTCTCCCACTCCGGGTGATTTTCTTTACTGACTCGCCTATCTTTACTCGGGCGCACTTCATTTACATCTCTGATTAGGGTTTATTTTTCAGCTCGTGATACATCCCCTATAGAGGTAGCTCAGGATGACATCGTAGCAGATCTATCGGCGCCTGCGAGCACTGCCATTTCGTGGTTCTCGCACCGACCTTGCCGTCGCGTTTGTTCGTGTGCTTCATTTAATACTTAGTTGCCGAAGCACTAGTATTTTCATTCTTACACGTAGATTTTGCAGACCACGAGGCCGATGACATGGCATCTCCACACCGCTCGGAGTCTTTCTTCTACGACGGTCTGCCGCTCACCGTCGATCTTATTGGTGCCTACCGGGATGGTGACTCCTTTGATGTGGTTTTGGGGCCGGTGCTCACTCTTGTACGATCGGAGGAGGCTTCTTTAGAGCGAGGGGAGTCCATTGGGTCGTCGAGCCCGCAGCGACGAGCCATTATCGATCGAGGAGGGCCATCTCATGCTTCTTCATCTCCCGACGGACACCTCTCATGACCACGAGATGCGAGTCTCGACGAGCGGGTTGCGCCGATTATGACTCAGAGTTGGATGAGGGTTGGCTGGTGGAGCAGCTATTCCACAGCCCAGATACGGGGCCCCGGTTAGCGAGGGTCTCGCCGAGCCTCATGCTTCTTCCGGTACCTTATATTTCCTTTATCATTTGCCCATATTTTATTTTTCATGTATTTATGCTTTCCATTTTATTTTGTAGCCGGGTCTGGTACACCTGCGGGTCCTCCTGAGGCGACCGACATCCCTATCCCTGACTCAGTCCCGCCTGTCTCAGGCGACGAGGCGATAGGTTAGATCTTCTTTTCCTTCTATTTCTCCTTTGGTTATAACAATTTGTCTAACCCATTTATTTTACTTGCAGATGTTACATCGAGGGATGTGCAGCTCGCCTTGTCCGCGCTGGCGGATGCACTCCGAGATACTTTCTTCGGGGGCTATCCGCTAGATTTCGAGATCCTGGACTCTCTGCCCAGTGGCTTCTCCTTCGATTGGTATAGGCTGATGCGGGATACCATCGCGCCAGCTCTACTCATTGCACCTCGTCTCGAGAGCACTTTCATTTCCAGGAGGTGTGAGGAGCTGCTCAGGGCTTACCAGGATGCGAGCTCTCTCGTATACCAGCACGAGTTGGAGATTCATGAGCTACGCAGGCATTTGGAGGCCGCTCGACTTCGCTATCTTCAGCGGCTCTCTTCTTGTGCCACTCTCCGCTCCATGGGAGTTAGTGGTGGGCCCGCTCGACTGCTCGTGCAGGAGCTAGAGGACCATAGATTATCGGTGGAGGGCTTCTCCCGACATCTAGCGGGACGTCTCCCGGAGAGCTGCGCATTCACACGAGTGCTCGGGATAGTGCCTTCGCTCGCCTTGGACTTCGAGGCAGCTTCGGAGGAGGACAGGCACTCCCTCCATGCTTATTTAGAGACTATTAGCACTGTGCTATTAGAGTTGGAGTCCCGCTTTTTGGGCCCATAGACTGCACTTTCATTTTTTCCTTCCTCCTTTTCTTTTACTATGCTTGATATAGGATGCCTTGACATTTATCATTTTGATCTCTTGTTGTGGATGATGCTTGCCTTTATTATTATCCTTTCGTCGCTTCCTCTGCAGCGCGAGGAAGTATTTTATTGATTTCATGCTATGCACCTCCAATCTTATTTGTAAAAGCGCCCTATTACAACTGCTTCATCTTTCCGCAGCGTCTAAATATAATAAAAGGAAAATCTTACAACATCCTATTACATTCATTCTATGCATCATTTCTCTTTATTCATGGTAATACAAAACTCAAGTAACCGTGGTATTTTACGGATACCGAACTCCGTGCTGTATTGACCTCTAGGCGGCATACGAATAAACCGTTTATCCCTTTATTACTCGATGGATAAACTTACCGATATCAATTGGATTATGGATGCAATTGATAACACCATTTTGTGGATGCTCCTTGTATATTTAGTTGACATTTATTTGTGGAAGCTCACCCACTCTCCCTCATCGTGCACCGTTGTGTGCGAAGTGGAAACTCACCTTCACTCATCTCCACTCAATTTGTTTTGTGGGGGTACTACCCTCAAACATCCATCACGCATCCCTCGCGAGACAGCTTTCATTGGGTAGGTCCGCTCTCCATGACCCGAGTCACTTCTTTAAGCGAATTACTTTATTTGACACTAAATGTCGGCAAAAGCATAAACCCTTAGTCCGACCCCTCCTTGATCTATTTTGGGATTAGAAACAGAACCACCTCCTTGGGCGTGTGGTACTTTTGCGGATGAATGTACCCAACCTGGTTTTTTGTATTTTGGCTACCCTCAAACATCCATCACGCATCCCTGCTAGACAGGCTTTCATCGGGTAGGTCCGCTCTCCATGACCTGAGTCACTTCTTTAAGCGAGCCGCTTTGTTTAACATGAAATGTCGGGTACAAGCGTAAACCCTTAATCTGACCCCTCCATGATATGTCGTGGGATTATGACACACCATCTCTTCGGCGTGTGGTGCTTTTACGGATGAATGCACCCAACCTGGCTTTGTATAACACTCATGGTGTCGGGGACAAAGGTGGCAACCCCTTATTGAAAAGGTTTTATTATTTTTTATTATTATTTATTTTTATTATGAGTAGGAAAATAGGTTTTTATTGTTTTACATATATATCCTTTTATTTTATTAGAAGAAGGCGATTTTTGGTTATTAATGATACATGTTACTAATAGTACGAGAGTTATTTATTTATATGCCCTCTAAGCGACTATTTACCACCACCAATTTGCTCGACCTATCCCTTGGCTTGCGCCGCGGGCGACAATATGAGCAACTTTCATCATTGGGCAACAGATAGTTTGAGGACAAACAGCAAACCCCGCCCATTTTTGTGTTTATTCTCGTATCAAATGGACAAACCCAGGTGGTATTTGTATTATGAGCCCAAACACCAAAGCTCTCGCCTTACATTCTCGCGTGGTTTTGGCGTTGAATTCTCTTATTCAATATTTTTATTTTTATAGGGCTATATGTGTTTGTGTGGTTTTGGATTTTTGGATGCATTCTATTTACAAATGCACAAGTAGGGTTTTTGGGATTTTTATGCAAAAGTGGAGGTTAGACATGGGTTTGTGTTTCGTGCACGTGTGTGTAAACGAACACTTATTCCCTCCTTATTTATTTACAATAGATACTACTCGATCGGCCCCGCTTCGGGCTATGTGTAGTACTTCTTTAGATATCGCCCATTAATCGGTGGCATGGGCCTTTCACCTTCATGGTCTATGAGTTGGTATGCGCCGCCCCGTATACCTTCTCAATTACGTATGGCCCTTCCCAATTCGGGAGAATTTTGGGCGATGTGCGCCAATAATCGGCCTCTTAAGGACAAGAACAAGCTCCCCTTGTTGAAATGCCCGACTCACGCCATTTTGTCATATGCCCTTGCCATTTTTGCACGATATATCTCGAGGTTCTCGTTGGGCTATCGGTCTCCTCTCGTCCATGGCATCCAACTCGTCCGGTCTAAGTTGTTGGCATTCGTCCATGGTCATATCATTTTGCATAGCCACCCGCAATGACGGTAATTCCACCTCAAGAGGAGAGAACGGCTTCAACCCCAAAAGCCGTAGAATACGGGGTAGCTTGCGTAGGCGTTCGCACGTGGTCCGATAAGCCCATAATGCCTCCCGTAGACGGTTATCCCGCCTCGTTGGTTGCCGTCCACGGTCTTTTTCATGATATTGATCGGGGTTTTGTTAAAGGCTTCGGCCGTGCCATTGGCTCTGGATTATAAATGGACGAGAATCTCCAATCAATATTAAATTGCTCCGCCTGGGCATAGACTTTGGAGCTCTTGAAGGCCGTTCCATTATCGATATTATTCGTTGCGGTGTACCAAATCGGTAAAGGATGTGCGTCTTGAAGAACTTAACCACATCGGATGCTTTAACTTCTTTGAGTGGAACGGCTTCGGCCCATTTTGTAAAATAATCCGTTCTTGCCAGGATGAACCTAGTGACCTCTCGACGTCGGAGGGTCTATGGGCCCCACTATATCTGTGCCCCACATATTAAATGGCCAGGATGCTACCGTGGGGTGTAACGGGTTTGGCGCTTGATGTATAAAAGGGCCATGTATCCGCACATGCGCACTTCCTTGCATGCTCTTCACAATCAGCCACCATCGTGGGCCAATAATATCCCATTCGCTTGATCTTTAACTTCATTTTCGCCCAGACTGATGTGCTCCACATAGCCCGGAATGAACTTCTTTCATGACCTGCCCGGCTTCAGGCCCTGATACGCATCTTAGCCATAGTTGATCGTAAGACCTACGGTATAGCGTATTGCCCACATACGCATACCGTAGTACCCGCTTTCTTATTTGATCGGCCATCCTTTTATCTTTGGGGAGGGTGCCATGCCGGAAGTATTCAATGAACGGCTGTCTCCAATCATCGTCTTCAGTTATCATTGTTTCTTGGCATTCCATCTTTTCTAGCCCAGTATTTTCATTATTCGCATTATCTATTATTTGACACAATGATAATGGCCTCCTATTGCGGACGATGATGTGGATTTCCGGCTCTGTTGGGTCACCCAGCTCCTTGGCGAGTTTGGCCAACGCATCTGCTTCACCGTTCACAGCCCTCGTGACCTTCTCGATGGACACATATGGGATTTTCTTCATTAGTTCCATGGCCTTCTGGTGATATTGTATTAGTTCCGGCTTCGAGACCTTGTATTCGCCAATTATTTGATTTATAATCAACTGTGAATCCCCAAAGATGCGCACAGCCTTGATCTCTAGCTCCAAATGATAGCTCTAGTCCCGGCGATAAGTGCCTCATACTACGCTTCATTGTTTGTGCATGGTTCGGTTAAAGCCGAGAGAATGTCGTATTATCCCGCCTTCCGGGTTACGAAGACTAGTCTGCGCCGCTCGCACGATTGGGACTCCGGCCCGCGATCGGCTTGATCGACGAGGCACCATCAAAGTACATCTCCCATATAGGACCTCCTTCTTCAACATGTAGAGTTTCCTCGTCGGGAAAGTCACATTTTAATGGGGAGTCATCTTGAATTGGGTGTGCGACGGGGAAATCCGCCGCGCCGCCCCTTTATCGCCTTTTGCGGTGTATAGGTGATGTCGAACTCGGTAAGAATAATAGCCCACTTGGCCAGCCTCCTCCGTCAACATTGGCGAGTCATCGGTATTTAAGAGGGTCCACCTTGGATATTAAAATGATTTTATGGGCTAGCATGTAGTGCCTCAATTTCTTCACCGCGAAGATTAGGGCCGACGGTGCTTCTCGATCGGTGAATACCCGTGTTCGCCCCTACCATCATGCGACTTAAGTAATATAGCGCATTTTGATTACCATCCTGGTTTTCTTGTGCCAACGAGCTCCCAAGGATCCATCTAGGGCGGTCGTATATAGAATAAGTTCCTTCCGGGTATGGGTGCATGCCAACACCTGAGGGTTGAGTAGATAGGCCTTGATTTCTTCAAAGGCTCGGCGGCACTCGCCATCCCACTTAAACGGGATATTCTTCTTAGTCGGCGGGTGAAGGGTTGGATTTTACCCGATAGGTTGGCTATGAATCGCTCGATGTACGCCAATTGCCCTTGCAAAGATCGCAATTGTTTTAAATTCTTTGGCGGGGATAGTTCGGTTATTGCTTTGATCTTGCCCGGGTCTATCTCAATTCCCCTATGGCGTACTACAAACCCCAGAAATTTACCAGATGATACCATAAACGCGCATTTCAATGGGTTTAGTTTGAGCGCATGTTCTCTCAGGCGGTTGAAAACGACCTCAAGATATTGGAGGTGTTCTTCATACGACATGGCCTTGATGACTAGGTCGTCCACATAGCACTCGACTATCTTGTGGATTAGATCGTCGAATATTTTCGTCATCGCCCGTTGGTAGGTGGCACCTGCATTTTTCAGCCCAAACGGCATGACTTTGTAACAATATATGCCAATCGGCGTGCGGAAGGCCGTGTGTCTCTCATCTTCTGGCGCCATTTTAATTTGATTATAGCCCGCATAACCGTCCATGAAGGAGAAGACTTCATAGGAGGATGTATGGTCAATTATGATTTCGGTTACGGGAAGCGGAAAATCATCTTTAGGGCACGCCTTGTTTAGGTCCCGAAAGTCCACGCAAATGCGGATCTGCCCATTTTTCTTTTTAACCGGACAATGCTAGCCACCCATTCTCGGTGTCTCTTCTTCCCGTATGAAGCTGCGTCGATGAGTTTCTTTGTCTCCTCCACGACCTTCTCTTCGAGTTCTATTCTCATTCGCCTCGCGCTTGTTTAATCGGCTTGAAGGTTAGATCAATTTTTAAGTAATGGACCGCCACGTTGGGATCTAATCCAGGCATTTCTTTATAACTCCAAGCGAAGCGATCCATGTAGCTTTTAAGGAACGTCTTTAACCTGTCAGCCACCTCTTCCGGCAACGACGCGCTTATGAAAGTTGGTCGTGGGTCTTCTTCTGTCCCCAAATTAATTTCCGCTAACTCATCGACCGTGTTAGGTTCCTTTTCTAGCTGCTTCAAAGCATTTTTCAGACCGGGTATTGTCCTCTTCTCGTTTTATCATCCGGCATTTCAACGAAGTCATGCGGCGAGCCTCTCTTCCATACGGTACTCCTTGAGAGACCCCTCGAAGCATGCTGCGTCATCGCAGTTATACCCTAATCCCCGGGTGTATTTTATTTTGCCATCCAGGCCTAGGACCTTATTCTGGCCGCCATTCCAGAGTTCATCGAAGCGCTTGGTCTCGGCCTTGGATATGTCTCTCAGACATTTTGCCCTTTTTGCTAGTTTATACAGCTCCTTTCCAAAGGGATGAGATGCAGCGTCATCGCTCGTTGCATTCTCCGATTCTTGTTCTATCATCCACTTTTTCCAAGTGTTATGGTCAGGGTTCTTCAGAGACTGAGTTGAATCGCTTTGATAGAAAATTATAGCCTTGTGGATGATAGTTTTCCCTTTGATGCGCTCTACCTTTGCCGGCACAACAAAGGTCTTTAGGGTTTGAATGTGGTTCACTTCCCTTGGTACGAGGTCTTTAAAATGCCTTTCGGGAACCACAGTAATCTCTAGCGCTGCCATCTCCTCTTCTATTTCAATATTCATGACTGAGTTGGAGCGGTAGATTTCTTTGATCGGCTTACGTCTCGCAACCTTAGGTTTGCTAGGTACAGGAGTGTGCGAGATCGTATAAGCCACCCCTTTGCCTTTGTTATTCGAGTTATGCGGAGCTGGGTCTTGTTGAAAGCTCTTCGGGAGTTGGATTGTCCCGTTTCTGTGCCCTTCTTCTATTAGGTCCTTGAATACCCAACATTCTTCAATTGTATGGCCCAATATGCGATGATAAGGGCAGAGAATTCGCCTTCGCCGCTCTTTCTATGTCTGCGGGTCGTTTACAGACGGGAAGTGTCAATCCGCTCTTTAGGGCCTGCTCAAATATCCGAGCTGTTTTATTTTTTAGGAAAGAGTATGGTTTACTCTTCTTGACCTTGAGGGTTTGCATGACGGTCAATTGTTTAGCTCTCGTTTCTTCCCCTTTTGATTCATCTACTATGACAATTACCCGTTTGCCGCTATCGGGTGCTTGTCTTTCGGGGGTCCCGGAACGGGGTTCGCTCGTCACTTCTTTGAGTAGCTCGGAGTTATAGATCGCGGTTTGCAGGTTTTCAATCATTATCATGATTTCATTGTGTTGCACTTTAATATCCTGCATCACTTCCCATTGTTCAGACACCTCCCTCCTATTATTTTCAACTTGGTGCCTTATTTCGTCAATCGCATTCCAGACGCGACCTTCGAAATTTTCCCGCCATGAGCGTTCTTCATTTATAGGCCTCGGCCTAACCGAGTTATCCCTTCCGCCACCGGATCCCGTGTTGATCATAAATGACTCCTCGCTTTCATTATCTCGTTTCGGCCCTTTATATGGCTTTTTGAGGATGTGATAGATGATCTCTTCGTCGATTCCTCTTCCTGTGGTTGACGATCATGGCCGATTCTTCTCCCGAGGTGGTATCGCCCGAGTTGTTGGAATCTTCGAGTCTTCTCCCGAAGTTGCCTCTATGATCCGGATTTGAGGAGTGTTGGCAGTTTAAAATTGAAAATGACCTCCTCCTCAGAATCACTTGCATTGATTTCGCTCGGTTTTATTTGGGCCTTATATGCAGCCACCTGTTTGAAGCGGAAGGTTGCTTCTTCACCCGACTTTCTTCCGGGTCTTTGGGCTCGAGTGCCTCGGGGTTTAATATTAAATTTGACCTCTTCTTCTTCTCCGGATGAGGTATCAAATTTAGGGCCTTTGTTGAAGGGTTTCTGACCTGCTTTAGTTATAGGCCGGCTTGGCGTCACGGCGGATTTAGGCAGAAAATATTGGGCGTCATTGAACTTAATCTCATGCACCCCGAATGGCTTGACATCTCCGTCAATTCTCTTTTGCTTACCATTCTCAATATATTTCAGGCATTGGTGCGAGTAGAGGTATGACCGATTACTTGTGAAGCCACGGCGACCCAAAGAACGCCCGATAAGAGGTTTCAAATTGTCAATGACATAGAATTTAGTAGGCGCTTTTAGGCTTCCGCATTGCAGTTCGAGTTATAGCTCCCGGGGCCTTTTGGGAGTTTTGATTAAAGCCATGAATAATCACCTTTTCATCAGATAAGTTCTTCACATCTAAGGTGATGGTCTTTAGGGTTTTAAGCGGCATAATATTGATCGAAGACCCTGCGTCGACCAAGATGCGGCCAATCTTTTGCCCTCCGCAGTTTCCAGTGATGTACAACGGGCGGTTGTGGTCAACGGTGCCTATTAGGAGGTCATCGTCTGTGAAATTTATACAGGCGGCCCGCTTGGCGGTGAATAGGGCTTCTTGCATATTTTGCTCGACAAAGTATGACTTGTACTTCTCGGGATCTTGCAAGGCCTGGATTAGTACCTCCCTTAGGTCTTGTGACATCATCAACGCGTCAAATATGCTTAATAGCGGCCGGGATCTTACGCAGATGTGCCAACACATTATATTCTTCGCCCGTCGACCGGGTCTTTTCTGGGTTCTTGCTTGGGTTATCAGCCTCTTTGCCTTTATTCTGGGCCTTATCTTTTCCTTTATCAGAGTCTTTGGGAGCTTGTCTCTCAGGTATGTAAGTCCCGGACCGGAGTACGGCTTTACATTCTTCATTTTTGGTCCCAGAGGTGCTTGTTTCCCCTTCATCATTCGGGAAGAACATCTCCTCTAATGTTGGCATATCTTCGTCGTGAGAAGAATATACCATGTTGCACGAAGCACCCCGCATCTCTTCGCTTTCTTCTTTATTTATTTCTTCATCCACATTTTCTTCCTTTTGACCTAGGGTTAGCTTCTCCCGTCTTCTTTGGAGATGAAGTGTTGAAGGGTAATCGCCTCGGGACTGCCTTGCTCGCATTCTTCAATTTTATTCTTTCTGGACTTGTTATTTCTATGCTTCTTTTTCTTCTTAAGAACTCCGATCTTGACTCGGTCCACCTTATAATATACCCTGGGCTTTGGTGGGACCACTGGCGTAATGTCGTCTTTCCATTTCATGCCAGGTTCTTTCTTAAGAGCTTTAAGCATTTTAATTGATTTCTTCGATAGGTGCGTAGTCCATTGTTCTTCCTGGTCTTCGCATGACTGGCCCGGACTTTCTCTTCCTCATGAGAGATCGTGTTGGCCTGCTCATGGGCTGATGGGCTTTGCAAGAACCCTTTAGGTAAAGTAATTTCACCGTTTTTATATGCCTTCTCGACCCAATCTTTGAAGACCCAAGAATCTTCGATTGAGTGCCCTATTATTCGTGGTATGGGCGTGTTGGGTTCGTCCGATTTATCGGCATCCTCCGGCGTTCTTCGTCTGGCAGGTCGACCATTCTTCGGTGCCCCTCCGAAGATTTGGGCAACTTTATCTTTTCCGAAGGAGTACGGCTTTAGATTTCTTTTGTTTGAGGGACTCAAAACTCCGTGAACTCCCTCCCTGGATTGGGCCTCGGGTCCCTTATTGTAATTATTGCCATTTGTGCCACTGTTGCCGCTTTGGGTGTCTGCGTTAGCGACCATCTTATCTTTTAACGAGGTGAACGCCACTTTAGTCTCAGCTCGGGCTCCTCGCTGCGGCCTATTATTCATAAAGTTCGGCATGGTATGCGGCGACATCCTTTCCATATTGGATACCGATCTGAGCAAGTCTTTGAATGTGTTGACCTTTGTCACACCAAGAAGCATGCCCATCCACCCGTCAATGTTTTTCATGATTAGGTTGACGGCCTCATCTTCGCTTAATGTGCGGTCGCATTTGATGCCGAGGTTCCGCCATCTATTAATAAAATCGTCATTGACTCCCTTTCTTGGGTTTAGTGCTCGCGGATCGGCTATGTTTATTTTGTCCGACACCATGACAAATCGTGCCCCGAACGAGTCCGCCATCTCGTCCCAGTCCCGATCTTTGTTGTTTTCCAGCGAATAATACCATTGGAAAGCGGTTCCCACCAAGCTTTGAGGGAATTGTCTTAACAACAGTGCATCATTGCCGCCCGTGTTGCCGCACGAGGCTACAAAGTGGGCTAGGTGTTGTTCGGGGTTTAGATCTTTATTGCCTTCCCCGGAGAAGGTCCTGAAGCGGGGGATCACATACCCTTTAGGATATTCTTCTAAGTCGTATATGGCAGGGTATGGATGTCCACAGTTTTTAACGGGAGGGATAGCGTATCCACCTCCAGCTATTTGCATTTGCTGGGCAATCATGGCTTGAATCTCTTTCCGGGATATTCCCGTTGGTTCGGCCTCCACTTCTATCGTTCTATGTGGATGAGGTTTAGAATTAACAGGTTGCTTTCCCTTATGATTGCTTTTGGTACTGTGGACCCCTTCTTGACGGGAGCTACCAGCCTTGAAATTGGCGTCTTGTGATTCTTGCAATGACTTGACCGCCTTAATCAATTCTTCATTTTGTTTCAGCATGGTAGCGATTAGCTCCCGTTGCCTAATCAGCTCTTCGTCCCGTGCCTCGATGTGGCCTTTTAATATTTCAATTTCATCGATAGGCACTTCGGGACGTGTTTCAACGTCATCTTCATTATCGAAGAAGTCAGGGTTTTCGTTGTGGTCTTCCCCTTCCCTGCTGTTGCCTTCGGGATTGACTCTCTTAGGAGGTCTCCCTTTCCTACCATTATTCTTATTGGTATTGGTGACGTGAGCTTGATTAGGCGGGGACTGGTCATCCTGGGTCATATTCACCTCAGCATCAGTGTCTGGATCATTATCGTAGCTTATACTGATGGTGTTGACCGAGAAGTGCTCTTCATAGCGAGCGGTTCTTCTCTTCTTCTTTGTTTGGTCAGGGGCAGTTACCTTTAAACTGTTGAATGGTACTCTCGAGCCTAATCGGCTGAATACACTCTTCTGACCCAAGCGACTAAATACGCTTTCAGGCGGGGCGTTAGATTTGCCGGCCTTGTTGGGCTGGATTTGAGACTGGGGTTTTGTTGGCTGGGAACCCTTTGGAATCCACACCTGCTGGGTGCTAGGTGTCGCCTTTGATGCAAACCTCCTTGGGTGCGGAGTTGAGACAATGGCTTGCGGCTGAGCCATGCCTTGAGACTGATCGGAGCGGGAGACATATTGTCTCGACCTAGCGTTTTTAACGCTTTTCCTCTGTTTGAGGGCCCTGTGAGCCTTGTAGATGGCTTCTACAGGGGCTTGAGACTTGTTCTGGCGGCGCTGAGGCCTTTGAGTTGGGCGAGGCGTAGGCTTAGGCACCTCCCATGCCTGGCGGAGCTGGCCTGTGGCTGAGTTCTTGGCCACTATACGGAGTGCCGTGAATTTGTTGGAGACTGGGATAGCTGGCCTAGCCACCTGCTGGTTTTGGTATGCATCCAGGGCCCTCTTCCTGGATGCTTGAGAATTATGGGTAGTTTGGGCTGCGGCCGTTGGGGCCGTCCTCTTGACGGTCGCCTTCTCCTCTTTGGGGAGGTAGTAGGAGAGGCCATGACATTATTGGAAATACCCTTGGGAGTTGGGTAATTGATTCCTCCTCCTTGTCCGGGATAGAGATCCCACGGCTTGCGGGAGTGATCGTGGCCACTGGAGCTGGGCCGTAGAAAGTGAGTTCTTGTGGGATGGTCCCAAAGAACATGAAAAGCTTGCCCTCTGGGCTCTGTGCAGGAGTGACAGTGTAGGGAGCGAGGTTGAAGTTCCCGAAGTATGCCATTTCCTGCAAAAATAAAAATACTTGAAAATCATTAGTCATTTTTAGCTCATAGAAGACCACTTGTATCTTTTAACTATTCTATTTGCTTCTTTCTTCCAAAGATAAGAGGAGAATCTATGTCCCACCGGGCGTGCCAGATCCTGTGCGACCCTTTTTCGCGCGCCGCCGCACCGCCGCCGGGCGATGGGTTTGCGGAAGAAGGACACGGAGATCCCTCCCGAGCGTGCATCTGCTGGGTGTCGGCCGATTCTGCCGTTTAGAGATATTTGGATGCACATTCGGGGGTTTTTAGTGATTGTGAGTTCTTGTAGATTCCGGCGGGCGCAAGCCCCCACCGTTAATTACCCTGGGCTACGAACCTCGAGGCACCTCTGGATCTTTGAAAGAGAGAAGCAAATAGTATAGATAAAAGATGGTCAAGTGGTCGTCTAATTTCATAAAAAGGAGTCTACGGAAGATGAACCTACAAACAGACGGTTCAATCTATGGAAGACAAACCTACAAACAGATCGGTTTTGTCCTATGGAAGACGAACCTACAAACAGATCGGTTCGCCTATGCCACCTCGAGATGTAATCTTACCTACATACAGTGTTAATCTCTTTAGAGGGGCTTGAGGTGAGTCTACATACGTAACGACTCGACCTCCGTTGATCTAGAAGATAAACCTACAAACAGATCGGTTCAATCTTAACTAGTCAACAACCAATCACACAAAATACAACTCGAAGCGCCGAGCCTGGTTGATCTTGAGGTTGGTGAATCAGAGAAGGGTGGATATGGCCCACGTGTTTCTTCTCACCGATCTTCTAGATCATGAATTCGAAGCACTAAGCCGATTCATAAACCTAGGAAACACAATTGCACACAATGTCAAACCCGAAGCACCGAGCTAGTTCAACATCGAGGCATGTGTTAGTGAAGGAACCTACCTACGAACGGTTCACATTCATCGTTTTGTGGATGAATCTACTTACGTATCGATTCAATCTCACAAGCCTCTCGGAAAATGAACCAGAGACGAACTTATCGACGGATGAGTTCGGTCTTGCTACTCAAATGGTCATGAATTACTTGTTCATGACACCGAGTCATTAAGATGTCGCTTCGCTCGGACATCTTAATTTTCTTCTTCTTCAAAGTCGACATATCTCTCCATACTGATGTCGTAGCTTTGGTCATTCTTCAACGAGCGTCAAGATGTTCTTGTCTCGACTAATCATTCTATATGTTGCATTACTTGTGCAAAATTACTATGTTGCCCTACACCCCTTGTGTGAGCGTATTCAATCATGAGTTACTTGCTCATGGCAAAATGAGTCATTAAGATGTCACCTATCTAGGACATCGTAATGTTCTTCTTCTTCGAGTCGACATACATCTCCATGTTAATATCGTAGCTCGATTATTCTTCATCAAATGTCAAGATGTTCCCGTCTCGACATATTCCCTCATGTTGTTATCAAAGCCTTAGTCATTCTACGTCAAGATGTTCTTGTCTCAACGTATCTTATTATTCTTCATCAAGTGTCGAGATGTTCTTGTCTCGACATATCCTCTCATGTTGCTATCAAAGCCTTCATCATTCTACGTCAAGATGTTCCTGTCTTGACATATCTTCTTCATATTGCTATCGAAGCCTTAATCATCCTACGTCAAGATGTTCCTGTCTCAACGCATCTTTTCGTGTTGTCGTTGCAACCTTATTTATCCTCCGTCAAGATGTTCTCGTCTTGACTAATCATTCTAAATGTTATATCATGTGTGCAAATATTCTTATGTGGCTCTACACTCCTTATGTGAGCATATTTATTCATTTCTAAAATGCACAAAGTCTATTATATAATATCTTCCATTATTATTTTTATTATAAAGATGTATTTATTTATTATTATTATTATTATTATTATTATTATTATTTTTTATTTTTATTTTTTTTAAACTCTATTTATCTATGTAGAAAATTATTTACAAAAATAATAGGAAAAGGGGATTAGCTATTAACTAGAGTTTCATTCATATTTTTGGGATTTTTATAATAGCTAAAATAGTAGAATTTTATTTTTATTATTTCTAAACTCTATTTATTTTGTAGAAAAATCACTTACAAAAATAATAGGAAATAAAATGGCTATGATTTTTTATTTGTATTTTTAAAATAGCCAAAGTAATAGAATTTTATTATTATATTCTATTATGTTGAAATACTATTCATTATGTAAGAATTATTTACAAAAATCAAAAGATGGTTAGCTATATTATTATTTTTTTTTTATTATTACTATTTTTTATTTTTATTTTTAAGATCTATAATAGCTAAAAAGAAATCATTATCAATATTCTATCTTATTCATTGTACTATTCATTATTATTATTATTATTATATTTCTTATTATTTCTATTTATTATCCATATAAAAGTATAAGATTTTTTTATTATTATTAGTTGAAAATAGCTATAAGAGATGAAATTCATTATATTTTTATTACAACTATTATTTTGTTGCATTTTATTTATCAAAAATACTTTTGTTGTATATTTGTATAGAAATAACAAAGAAATGCAATTCATTTTATTATAAAACTATATTATCATTCTTTATTATAAAATAAAATGTATTTACTATCTAATACTATGGTAGTATATATTTTTGTATATTTTGTGCTATTTATTTTTATTATTCTTTTTACAGAAAATATCAACATAATATCTATTATTATTCATATTTTTTTTTATTTATCAAAGAATATGGCTAATCTCATTATTTATTATGGCATATTAATATCATCATTATTATTTCATGGAAAATCATTTGAAAAATCACTAAAATATATCTAGTTATTATTTATGACTTTTATTTGTATTTTTGGGATTTTTATAGTATTTAAAATGACAAGTCAAATCTAGGTCAAATATACCAATATATGTAATGTATTTTGCTTTTAAATTGTTTTATCATGATTATATTTTTAAAACTGGAATATTATTGTATAGAAAAATAGTATGAAAAATAAGAAAATTTTAGAAACAAATTTGAGTCAATTTGGAGTTCAGAGCATTTTCAAATCATTTATTTATTCCATACCATCACTATTCGTTATTATTTAATTAATGGGTTTAATATGGGTCACGGATCCGCACCAAGATCGGCGCCTATCTTTCATTTACTTTATTCTTATTTGGGCCGCGATATGCTTCAAGATTGATTTGTATTAGATGGACGGCCCAGATTCATATCCGCATCTTTATTTAATACGGCGCTTTATTTCACACGCTCGATCTCTTCAAGATTCACACACGCGCGTTAATATTCGTGCTGCCGCGATTCTCTCGACTCTCCAAAACATGAGCTCCAAGATTCGTGCCATTGGCAGCGCGGCGATCGCGCCATCTCCTCCGATCGTGCGATCGCCTCGTGGTCGTCTTCTGCCGCGAGGAGTTATTCTACTCGCGTTTGATTAATGATCTATGCGGTGAATCACATGGTATACCAATGCCAGATGGGTCGATTTGGTACCAATCGGTACCGAATCTCAATTCTTAGAAATTCAATGGAATTGATCAATACTTTGTACAATTAAATGCCCTGTTTGCATCGTTTATGTATGTCACAGCACGAATTAACATGATTATCAGTAGCTCAAATCGACCCAATGAATCATACTTGACAAATACTACTCGAGTACAAGGTGGTGCGCTTCGATGCATCGAAGGTATGGACATGAGTTATAACCAAATTTAACGATGTTTTTTGGCAATTCAGAGTTGATAATGCATCGTTTAACGTGTCTATAGGAATCAAGCTGAGATTACATATCTAATTTGGATGATAATTACATTATGAGCTAATGGAATTGACACAAGGTAAAAAGATCGCCCGATACCGATCATCTTTCACTCAAAATTCCGACTACTCATCCACTTTCAATGCGACTTATGCACTTAATAGGCTTCATAATGACAATTATAACTGAGCTATATCCAATTATGCATGCAATTTTCCCTAATCTCAAGTCCGAACCGGATCAACCGGTACGACGCGATAACACGTTGAAGATCATGAATTCAATCGAGTTCTCAAGTTGAAACCGAGATCAATCGACTTTGAACAACACTACGACCTTGAATACATAAGATACAAACACAGACTGAGATGAATTTGACGTTTAAACAAAGAATTAAATCAAGAATCCCTACTGGTATCGAGTTCTCAGGTTTTAACCGAGATCAATCGATTTAACCAGCTCAATTACAACCTCTGTGATCAAGATTCACTCAAGAAATGAAGCAAATATAAGGATCAAATCAAGCAATTCACAAAGAAAAGAGTAGAAAAGTGAAAATCAAAAGAAAAGATAGAAAATTCATCAAGATTATACCGTTATTCCAATAGAAGTTTGAATTACATACCTTTCCTTTGAATTACCACAAATCAAGCTTCCAAATCACTAATTGATCGTGATCCAAGAGTGACAGATCTCTCTTCTTGAAGGATTGAAGAAATTCAATCGAGTTCTCAAGTTTGCAACCGAGATCAATCGATTCTATTACTTCTTCTTCCCGATCTTGCTCTCTTACCCTCACTATTCACCGTAAAAGGTATGCCTATACTCTATTCTTGCGTCCGTCCTATGTTTCAGGCTGTTAATCGGGTTATATAGGCAATTGAAATGGTGCACCAAAGGAGTTAAAGCCATACACCCTCTAAACACCATCAATTAACTTGCCCCGGCCTATAAACATGGTCTTTGCTTTCTCGTTATCGTTTTCATTATGTCATGTGGGCCCTTATTCAAAGAATCCAAAGCTTATTCCTTTCACCGTTGACTATGTTTGACTCACTTCTTATCTCGTTGCTAGAACTTTCTAGAGCATCTAAACATACTATATATACCCATTCTAACGCATCCGAGGCACCCTTCTACCCTCTCATTTGTTATTTTTCTTCAAAGCTTAAAGCTTCATTATCCGATTTCCACCTTTGGTCAAAAGCATACTTCCACCATCCAATTGATAATCTCCATCATCTAAACAAAGATCGTGTAAGCATAGGAAGCCGCAAGCATTGATAATTCGAGCCGAGAGTGCAAGGTTTCAAATTTTCCCCATTTGCCCGACTTCACCACTTCTTCTCAATTGCTTTTATTTAATGCTTAATTATCGCTTCTTTTTACACTTACAGCATCGTCTAAGTGAGTGGAAGAGATATGCATCATCAATTTTGAGTTTAGATCCAAGGATTAAAGTTCTTCATTAATCACCCGAGGTGATCATCCTCTCTCACTGCTCTATTCACTTGTTCTTTTTTAATTTCGAGCGCTCACCCTTTCTCTCCTATGCATGGATTACCTCTGGCTATAAGGAATTCGAAGCTTTAAGCTCTAGAGAACTCAATTGGAGTTAATGGCGCCATCGGCCTCGCAAGAAGAAGGAGAAAGAGAGGGAGGGGTGAAGGAGAAGGTTCGGAGGGTCGAATCCGAACTTGGCGCACTAAGTCCATCGCAAGACAGGGCCCACCATCGAGGCATGACACGCACGGGCGGGTACATATCTCCTTTTCTCCTTGGTTTAAATTTCGTCTCGTTTTTGCGCATGGGCTTGGCTCATAGTTATCTGTATAGGCGTACACTCATAAACCTTACACATGGGCCCCCTATGTAAGCAATTGAGTCTAGGCCCATATATTTAATTGTGACTTGGTTAGTGGCCCTGCTTAGGTTTAATTGATCTGACTTGGCACAATCTGATAGGTCCATTTGTCTAATTACCCCATTAATCATCTGCCATAGTATTTAATCCATGCTGAGGTGGCTCTGTAGTGTAGTGCCATGTGTCACCTGTGGGACCTATGCTGCCTAGTTGGACCAATAGCATGTAGCCATGTGTCAATAGGTGTGGTGTAGTCTGCTGAGGTGTGTCATTACTATCTTTGCCATGTGGCACATGGGGAGCGAGGTGTATTGCTACAAGGCTGCCATGTGGCATGTGAAGGGTGAGGTGGACTGTCGTAGCTTGCCACGTGGCATCTTTGGTGGGGCCCACATGTCGGTCGGTATGGTGGTGGGGCCCACATGGCCGAGGTGGACCAACGGGTCTTGACACGTGGCATGAGGTGGCCCAAGTGAGATACCGACACGTGTCACACTCTCTCTCCCCTCCGATTCGCGTGTATATGTTTGGGATCCCCGCTTGCACCCGTATGTGTCTCTCGTCCCCAAGTTGCACCCAGATGAACCCTTGATTGAATCTCGGCCTTTGATTAATCCATTTATTCTCGCCTTTATTTTCCCCGAATTTATTTTAATAGCTCCACTTATCCAAAAATTATGAAAATTTCACCAAAAATCCCTAAATTCATGATGATCATCCCTGTAATTTTTAATTCCATTTTTACCCCTCCTTCTCTGAATTAAAAATTCTTTATCCATAAAACCCTATTATTCCTTCCCGAATTAATCCCCGATTTCATTTGTAGCTCAATGTCTCTCCAATTATCTTCCTCTTGCAGAAACCACCCTAACTAAATACCAATTAGACTTATATTGATATTCATTAGGGCTTGATTTGATCAAATGCCGACTACTTATCAAAGAATTAATACAAATCTAGACTTGATCGTGTGGTTGCTCCCCTTTGGCACCCGATCGATCTTATGAAATTAACTTTCAGACGCCTTGAGAAGGGATGATGGTGTGAGAAACCACCATTGTTGTTGTCTCGTTGCTGTTGAGATATGCCATTTTACCTACAAAATAAACAACAACTTCAAATTTATTAGTTTTTTATTTTTTATAAATAACCACTTAATTTACTTAACTATTCTATTTATTTTTCTCTTTCAAAAATGAGAGGAAAATCTTAGTCCCATCGGTCGTGTTAGATCCTATGCGACCCTTTTTCGCGCCTCCCATTGCCATGAAAAGGAACTGCATGATGAATTGTGGAAGAGGGACATAGAGACCCCTCTAAGTGTGCATTGAGGTATATTTATATGAATTTGGAATGCACATTTAAAAGTTTTTAAAGATTAAGGGGTCTTTAAGATTTCAATGGGCGCAAACCCCCATTATTAATTATCTGAGTTTTGAACCCGAGGAACCTCTGATTAAGAAAAGAAAAATAAATAGAATAACTAAGCAGTTTTAAGTGGTCGCTATGAGAAATGGCAGAGAAGATATGGACATTTCAAGATAGTCTACACCTTGTGAAGCTCAATTAATGGCAGCTTAGACCATGAGTCTCGATTAATGACAACTTAGATCATGAGCCACGATTAATGACAACTCAGACCATATGAATGTCAGTACGTAAGATGTGAAGCTTGAAACGCTATGCCAGCTCAGCATCAAGGACTGGTTATCAGAAAGATGGAGAAAATTTTGATTGTCTTTAACTAATATTCTAGATCATGAACGTGAAGCGCTATGCCAGATCATGGACCTAGGCATTCAGATATCTCGATGATCCATATAGAGATACTGAATGGTTCCCGAGATATGAGATATTGAGTTAAGGCTTCTTACCAATTCAAATATCAAGATCAAGGTGAATCTTTCAAGATACAGGATGTGAACGCAAGCGCTCTGCTCGTTCAACATTAAGATCCGGTAAATCAGAAAGACGAGATTTGACCCATTTCTTGGTCTTTACTGATCTTCTAGAATATGAATCTGAAGCGTTACGCCGATTCATAAATCTAGGCATTCAGAATCTCGATAATCCATATAGAGACTTGAATGATTTTTAAGATACGAGACATTGAGTTAAGTCTCCTTACCAACTCAAATATCAAGATCAAGAATTAATTTTTTTTTGTTTTGGATTGAGTTTGATTTATTTTAAATTAATTTTTATTTTATTTGATAGAATGATGTATTCTTTAATTCTTTTATTATTTCTTTTTTTACTTCTGTTTTTAATTTATTCAATTTATCTTATATTTAAATTTATTTTTATTTGAATTTAAATGGCCTTGAATGTTGAGTGCTATTATTTATTTATTTTGATTTTATTTTTAGGCTTAGATTGATTTACCTTTGAATTTTTTTTATTTGATAAGAAAAATATAATCTTTTATTTTTTGTTAATTTTAATTGTCTTTTATTTTATTTATTGATATTTGAATTTATTTAATTTTATAAATTGAGACTTATTTATTTTATTTTGATTTTATGTGAATGTTGATTTAATTTTGAAACTAAATTTTTTTATTTGATAAGAAAGATAAATTCATTTACTTTCTTATTACTACTTCTTTTACTTGTGTTTTTATTTATTTATTTATATTTAAATTTATTTAATTTCAAAGATTTAGTTTTATTTTTTTTATTTTAGTTGAAAGTTGGTTTAATTTTGAAATTGTTTTTTTTATTTAATAAGAAAAATAAATTCATTTATTTTTTATTTGTATATTTATTTATTTAATTTATTTTTTTATTTGAAGTTGATTTAATTTGTCATAAGAGTTATATTTATTATATTTTTTATTTTCTTTCTATTATTTTTATTTATTTATTTATTTTTAATTTAAAATTATTTAATCTAGAATTTTATTTAATGTATAAGTATTTATTTTTTATTTTATTTTATTTTTATTATTTATTGTTTTTTATTTTCAAAGAATGCATTTTAATATATTTTTTCAACGACAAAAAAATACGATTAGTTAGGAATTATTTTTGATTTTTTGAGAGAATATGTTAGTAATATACTAATTTTATTTGACAAAGATATCAATGGCAATGTTATAAATAACTTTTATTTTAAATATTTTTTAATTTTAACACTCCAAAATATTATTTTGGAGGGAATATCAGCAACAGACTAATATGAAAACTAACATAGACTTCGGCAGATAATATATTTTTTTTAGAGTGAAATGAATTAATAATATACTGATTTTATTTGACAGAAATATAAAATAAGAATTTAGGAATAATTTTTATTTTGGACACTTTTTATTTTGAGAATTTTAAAGTACTGTTTTGAGCAAAATACCAACAGAGGACGGTTCTGAAAATCGGGACCTGTCGGGATTATTTTCCATGTTCGAAAGGTATTTATAGCGTGTTTTTACATGAAAATTTATGTACAATCTCTTATTTATATTTACATTATGAATATAAAATTATATATATATATATATATATATGTCACACTCACGGATCAGTACAATTTTTAATTATTTTCGAGTAAAAGGCTGAACTGGACAGCTGAGGGTATTTTGGAAATTTTTGTAAAATTTGTTTAAGAAACCTTTCGAACCAGATTCAAATGTTATCAATAGGGTTATGATGAATAACTTTTATGTTAAAAATTTTCTTATTTAAAATTATTTTAATGCACTATTGAGGCTATTTAGTAATGAAGTTTAAAAGAAAATCCAGGAAAAAAACGAAAAATGACTCAATCGTAATATATTTTTAGAAATTTCGGCATCATAACCCCGTAAACGGATAATTTGGAAATTTTTTGCCTTAATCCGGCACTGTTCGTGCTTAGATTTTATATAATCCACTTCTGTTCACAGTGAGTGTTTTATTTTTAAACCCACTGTTATTCGCAATGAGGCTTTTTATTATTTTGTCCCTCTACACTGCTCATGTAAAAGGGATTATTATTTTTTTATTTATTTATTTTGACCCTCTACACGTTTCATGTAAAAGGGTGTTTTCCTGAACACATGTACTGTTCGTACAAGTCCCTTAAGTATATTAACGACTTGATTTATTTAATTAGAAACAAGAAGTATGAAAAAATTAGAGGCAAAATAATAGATGTGATACAAGACTAGTTGAGATCTAAAATTTATTTTAAAATATCTAAAAAGCTCCAAATACTATGAAAATTTATAAAAAGATGCACTATAATACTGAGAATATGTTTATAAAATTTATTTGATTACTTATTTATATAAAACTAAAGAAAAATATAAATTACTGAAGTATTGTTAGCAGATCTGATATGAAATTTGAATCTAATTGCTACTTCAAAATTACTTTAAAAATTGATCTGAAAGTTGAAAAATTATAAAAATTTACAGAGAGATAAATTATATCTAGTTCCAGATGCTCACAAAATTTAAAATGAATCAGAGTAGAAAAGATATGATTTTTTATTTTCGAATCAGATCAGAGGCAAAAAAGAAAAAACTGTACTAGTATTTGCTATTTTTCAGATTTAAAAAGGCTATAACTTTTTACAGAAAAATAAAAAATGATAAAATTAGTTTCAATAGATTCATATGACCTATTTCTATAAGATCTGAAAGTTTTATAAGATTCAGAGCAGATCTCATCCCGTTTTCTCTTTTTATTATATTTTCAGCCATTTTAGGGCTAATTTTACATTTATAAGGGATTCATTATTCTTAAATGGTTTAAATACATAATTTAGCTTCAATTGAACATTTAATGATGTTTGTATGCATATTTGAGCCAAAATAAGAAAGAAAATGAAAAAGATCGAATTGCAACATAAGAACATCAAGAAAAAGAAGAAAAATCGATATTGCACATGAAAAATTTCATCTTTATTGCACGAATCAAAATTACTAGCTCCATTACACTCTTGATATCTATATTTACAGGATATATGTCCACCTAGATCTAATTTGTAACTTGAGTAGAAGAGGAATTGATTGAATCTTGTATCTTTGGGCTTGATTTTGATCTCAACTCAAAGATTGAATCTTATTTTGTATCTAATTTGAGGTTCAATTGGTTTTTAATAGCGTTTTGGATTAGCATTCAGCTTGGGATGGATATTGTCTCTTGTGTTTGAAGGAGAAGAGGGATTTAAATAGGCCTAGGGAGTGGTAGATGAGTGTATGAGATCAGTTTGACTTTTCTTTGACCAATTCATGCACCAGCTCTTTTTATTCATCTTCTCACACTCTTCTGAATGTTTTGTGGTGTTTTAGACCAGTTCTAAGTGTTTTAAATGTGCTATAACAGCTGAGAGCACAAGTGAAGTTTGTTATGTTTGCTGAAAATTTATAAATTTGTCATCCCCAACCACCACTTGGTTACCAGATGATTCTAGAGACTTCTAGAAGGTCATAGAGCTTCAAACACATTTTTACCACTCCCTTCCTGCATTTTAGACCTTGCAGGATCTCAATTATGCATCTGAGACCCGTTTTTACCTTCAAACCCGATTACAAACTTTATAGTCATTCTCCTTCATTTCTTCATCATTTTTCGTGTTTCAAAGCTTGATTAGTATCTAATTGATCATAAAAATTGATCTACAATATTTATTCAATCAATAGAATGCTCTAGTATAGAGTTTGACCAATTCGGTTTTTGACCCGATTTGCGAGTTCGTGGTCTCACCAATTTGAAGCTTTTGAAATTTAACTAAGTCCTTAAACAATCTCTTGGGACCATAGAGAAGGTGTTTGAAGTACCAATTTGATCAATTATGGCTCGGATTGCTCGATTTCATTTTTGGATCAGAAACTTCTCATTCAATTTTCTCCCAAACCGCTCAACCATTTAGCAAGTTCTTTATCTCATTGTGTTCTCCTCTTCGTGCTCTTTCCAACGGTATATACTATGTGGGTTTTCATCGCACGGGACCACCATCACCATTTTTGAATTTTGAGCGGTGGAGAAGCTCGGTACTATAGCACGCGACTGTAGCAACATGGTAATTTTCGAATGTAGCCCTCCATTTAATGATTTTCTTATTTCCCTTTTGCTTTTAAATTGTTTTTCAAAGATTCTTTTGTCCAAATTGTAGCAAAATTTGCTAAAAAATTCTTTAAAATATAAAAAATTTATGATAATTTTTATTTACCATTTCCCCCTTGGTCAAGCATCAATTAATTTTTTTAACGATTAATCAATTAATTTTTCATTATATCAATCGATAATTTAGAATTTATTTGACTTTCGTAACTCCAAAAATATCAAGTAATATATGAAAATTCTCAAAATTTTATGGAGAATTTGATTTTTTCATAAAAATTGAGTTTTGAGATTTTAGGTTTCGAAGAGGTTTTCGATTTGAATTTGCAGAGCTTTGGCGTTTATTTTTTTTTAGCATTTCTATGAATACTTCTTTTTCCTTGATACTTTTGGACTTGAATTAAGCCTCTTCGGGCTTTTAAATTTCTCCTTGAATTTTTGGAATCTTTTGTCCCAAATTACTTTTTAAATTCCCCAAATATTCAGAGGTAAACACATATAAAATCACTAAAATACACATAGTTGATTCAAATGATGTATCATATCAGTTTATATTATAATTGTTGTGTGTTCGAGCCGTTAGGACACAAATTGCATACAAAGATGAATAGAAATATATTTAAAACCGTTATTCATTAGTTAGCTTCATTTCAACCCATAAAATAATCAAAATGGACAACATTATTTTGAATGATGTTGTCCATTCGTTTATATTATAATCATTATATTTTCAAATCTTTATGATACAAATGACATTGAAAGATTAATATAAATGCATTAAAATAATATTTCAGTTTATTCGAGTTTTGTTTCACTTGAAGCCTCATTTGAACTCATAAAATCACCAAAATACATAAAGTTGATTTAAATGATGTATTCCATGAGTTTATATTATAATCATTACACACTCGATTTTTTATGATATGAATTATGCAAAAAGATAAATATAAATGTATTAAAAACTATACTTCATGTTTTAGTTTATTCAAGATTTCTATTATTTGTAGTTTCATTTCAACACATAAAATCATCCAAATACACAAAGTCATTTTGAATGATATCCTCTATTGGTTTATATTATAATCGTTATGTTCACGAGCTTTTATAATATGAATGACATTAAAATAATATTTCAGTTTATTCGAGTTTTTCATCATTTGAAACCTCATTTCAAGATATGAATCACAAAAATATATAAAGTTAGTTTAGATAATATATTCTATGGGTTTATATATAATCATTAAGTGCTCGAGCTGTTAGGACATGATTTACATACAAATATGAGTATAAAAACATAAAAACTGTACTTCTTTTCTTAGTTTATTCAAGTTTTCTATTATTTGTAGTCTAGTTTTGAATTTTTTATGATAATTATTATATTCTCAAACCTTTATGACATGAATAATATTTGAAAGATTAACACAAAATCATTAAAATAATATTTCATTTTATTCAAATTTTGTATCACTTGAAGCCTTATTTCAACATATAAAATCATAAAAATACACAATGATATTTTGAATGATGTCTTCTACGAATTTATATTATAATTTTTGCATGTTCGAGCTGTTAAGATGCAAATTTTCATCCAAAGATGAATTATAAATGCATTAAAAAGTATACTTCTTCTATTTGTTTATTAAAAACTTCGTTTGTAGCCTTATTTTAAATTATAAATCACCAAAATAAATAAATTTATTTTGAATGGTGTACTATATTCATTTATATTATAATATTTATATTTTTGAGCGTTTATGAGATGAATGACATTGAAAAATTAACACAGAACTTCAAAAACCAATGCAGTTACCAACTAAGAACCATGCGAGCCCATCTAACATTAACCCATTTGATATCCGCAAGGGAATGCAATCAAAGACCGAGATAGACTCAAGGATGACATTTAACTTGTTAAAAGTTGTGTGCAGGGGCAGATGTAGGATTTTGATCAGGGGCCAATTATCGGATTGTAATAATTTATCGGGTTCAAACCCATTAACTAATAGGGTACTAAATAAAAAATTAATAATTTAATATATATTCTTACATAATAAAAAATTATTAAAATAATAAAATTTTATATATTAAAAATAACAACAAAATAAAACTCAAAGTAATGGATAATCAAGTTGATGAAGAAATTTTTTGTATACGTAATTTTATATTTTGATATATTTACATAATTATTTCATTATTCACGATATTAAATATTTTTTCAATAAAAATAATTAAACAATCCAGAGGGACAAAAAAAATTTCCAGGAAAGACACATTACCGAAAATATTACTGAAAAATATTATTTTTCAAAATTCAAGAGGGCAGCTGCCCCCTCTAGACCCTCTTTGATCCGCAGCGGGTTGTGTGGGAGTACTTTTTCAAGTTAGATATATGTTATAGAATTAAGTGAGTGCATGTACTTTTGACCAGAATAACATTCTCGCCGGGAAGGAATTTATCTTTAGATTTATTGAAATCAATTTGATGAGCTTTTCTGCTTGGTCATTGCAGGTGCAGGACCAAGTAATTGATAAGAAGAATTCCACCCGGGGTTTGAGCTTCTGCTGGTCATTGATGAATTTGAGAGCTTCGTGGTGGGTTTGCAAAAAGATTTCATCGATGCCAGTTGATGGCTGATGTACCCGCATCTACGCCTCTTCAACATATGACCTCACCATGGCCATTTGCCACCAGGACTGGATGTAGTAGGCCCCGGTTATTTGGAAAATTTTTAAATTTGCAAATAATTAGAGAAATTTTTAAATTTGCAAATAATTAGAGAAAATTAAAAAAAAACAAATAACAATGGAAAATTTAAAATAATTATGGAAAACTTAAAATTGCATATTATATAGTTATGGAATTTAAAATTTGCAAACAACTAGAGAAAGAACAATTGGCTTCTGACAATTAGCAGATCCAAATAATAAGGCTTCTTCTATAATTTGTTTCCTCGGTCATATCTTTGTACTTACGGTTGGTACAACATGTTTTCTTTCCTCGATTATACCTTCGTACTTGAGGTTGCTATTCAAATTAAATACGCAATCAAATCTACAGTATTTGTCTCGTATACAGTATACAATTAATGACAAGAGTTAGCAAGCACGTTAAGTTGAGACTGGAGAGAGCGCCAACTACTGGAGACCAAAACACAGGCCTAAAATAAGAATGATAGAAGGAAAATAGAAAAAAGAAAAGAAAAGAAAAGTGCAACGATTCAAGGTCCTTTTGATCTCAAGATCTGTTTGAGAGAGATCATCAGAGTGAAGTTATTTTCATTTGTCACTAGAAAATGACTTATTCTCTAATTAATCGTAACTTATCTCTACCAACCACGGCCCAAGAGAAGCTGCTGCTACGAATAAGCTTATTTTTTTTAGAATTTTAATAAACAAGAATAAGAATCTATCTGTTAATACAATCAGTCAGCACTTGATTCGTACTAAAGAATTTTTACGCAATATTTTTTTCTGCTCCAATAATGTCAATTTTGTAGCACGAGATAAGATGAAAGTTTTTTTTTTCTCAAATCAGAGGCAATTGGGCAAACTTTGGCTAAGTTTAGTAATGCTGATTTAACATTACATTTTTTGACATTGAATTTCACCTTTTTCACAAGATCCATACGTTTTCCATCATATCAAGATAAAAAGTTCAACAACAATATTTTTTTTTCATTGTTTTCTAGTTACTGCAACATTTTTTTTTGAAATAAAATAGAGATAAGGTGTTTTAACTTTAAATGTTGTAAAATATTTTCTAAGTTCTAACAGTTTCCAATTCCACGATCTCCCCAAATAAATAATACATGCCTTAATTAGCCACAGGACTAAAAGATGATCTTGTAATCATAATTCTGTTACGTACATTATTTCTGCAGAAATTCAATTCTCATCAAAATTGCAAATACTCGATAATAATCCCATATAGATTTGAAGAGAACAAAATTAGCCCTCAATCTTTACATATTTCGTACGCCGAACATGATATGTTTCATCATTATCACTTTATCAGATAGTGTTAATACATATTACAATTATAAATTATGATAAAATTAGAGCCGTAAATTAGACGATTAAGTTTGAAATCAGCTCATTAACTTAATGATAAAAAATACTGACTTAAAATTGACTCATTAAGTTAGCGAGAGAGCTGAACTAGTTGATTAACAGATCATTTAATAATTACTAAAATTTTATATAAATACTTTATATCAAAATTAAAAATAGTAAGAACCAATAATACATGAATTATAACTTATATAATATACTAAAATCAATAATAAATATTAATATCTTAACGAACCTAACTAGCTTATTAATAAGTCGAGTTAGGTCTATCTCAAATTCAGTTCATTTACTTATTGAGTTTAACGAACAAGCCAAATTCAAATCAATCCTCAACAAATAACTAGTGATCCACGAGTTATGAATTTTTCTGACGAGCTAGATACAATGTATACTAACATCATCACCACCGATAATTTTAGCTTTTAAAAACAGCAAATCTTTAGAGAGACGAACTATGCATGAATGCTATAGCAATTAATTAAGTTCAAATCAATGCCAAAATGAAGATATTGAACAACATGTAAAAGGTTGGGCTATCAATTATCATAATAAATGTAACCACCGGTATCTGTATCATGCATTCATGCGTGCTGAATTCTGTAACTTCTGTTGACTTTGAAGTGCAAGCACTAACTTTTAAATTAATTAATTAATTAGCTTTGAAAAATTGCACTGGATAATTGGAAATCCTCTGTTCTCTGTGTAAACTTTTATTAATTGTTACATGCGTTGATACAGTCATACAGAGAACCTGATCAACCGTCTTGTCATTTTTTTAATTGAATAACATGTTTGTGTCTGCGCGCCTTCAGAAAATCATGCAACTAATTAACTGTCAAAAAGACAAAACGGAAGCGTAAAAACTGACTGTTACGTTGTATCTATATTTTAATTTTAATTTTGGCAACTCTTAGGGTGTCAATTTTTGATCCGATCCGACGGGTTAACCCGACCCGATCCGACTTGATATGATCCGAAGATAAATGTGTCGGGTATGAGTTTGTAGATCTGCTCGGGTTCAGGTCAACCCGACCCGACCCGATTAATTATATTTTTTGAAATAATTTTATGATTTAGTACTAATTAAAGCTTAAATATATACTAATTATACACTAATTAAGATTAATTATAAATTAATTAATATTTTATTTCTTAAAATTATATAAAAAAAATTAATAAATATTTAATTATTTTACACGAGTCGGGTTGAGTATGGTACAAGATTTTTTGACCCGAATTTAATCGGGTCGGGTTTGGATCGATCAAAAATAATAATAAAATAATATGACCCGACCCGACCCATTTACACCCCTACTGACTCTCCACATCTTATTTAAACATAATACATTTGCATTGCATTTAGTCTGGTTGGCTGACATGCAAAGGTCTTATTCTTTATTTTGTTAACATGGATATTTTGTTAGCCTTTTCTAGAACAGGACTTTACATGCCTCAGTCATTTTTCATAAATTAATGGAATTAAGTAAAATTAACAACTGAGGGAATAATTGTCAAGTTTCACAGAAAAGACTCATTACATCAGAATTCAAATGGAGATTTGTTGTGAACATTTAAGTTGGGTGACACGAGATCGATCCATCTTTGCTAAAAAAATAATAATAATTCAGAGGACTAAAAAGTTATTTCTTTTAAAAAATAGGACTCCCATTAAATCCCGACATATATTATTTTTATATGTTAGGAATGCCATTAAATGTTAAACTTATTTTTTAAATATTTGTATGCTGCTTAATCTTAATTAACATATAATTATAAATTTGCCTCAATTAATATAAATTTTCATTTGTAATTAAAAAAGAAGAATTATAAAATGCCTCGGTTAATATAAAGTGAACCAGATATTTACAAATAAGACTCAAATATTTATCAATAAAAAAATTAAGAGAGAGAAAAGTCTCAGAAAATAATGTCATGTGAGAAAAAATGACTTATATTTATATAAGTGAATTAAATATTTATATAAGTAAATCATATGTTTAAATATAAAACTTAAATATTTATATAAACTATGAGTAAAAAATAAAAAGATAGAGAAAAGTTTTGAAAAATAAAATCAATGGGAGAAAAAAATAATAACAATAACAAAAGAACAAAAGAGACAAAAAATCTCGGGAAAGCAAAATCATATGTAAGAAGAGAGAGAATAATTTTGAGAAATAAAAGAAGGCTTAGGTATTTATATATGTGTATAAAATATTTAGATAAGTTAATCAGATAATTAAAATAGAAAAATAATAAATATTATATGAGTTGTAAGAAAAAATGTGTGGGAGATTTTATGGGGATTGATAGAGGGGGAGATTTTTTTCTCAAATAAAATTCTTATTGTGTATATGTTCTAGGGGTGTCAATTATTGATCCGATTCGAACCCGACCCGATCCGACATGATCCGAAAATAAATGGGTCATGTATGGGTTTGATTTTTTTGACTCAAATCGGATTGGGTCGGGTTCGGATCAACCCGACCTAACCCGATTAATTATGTATTTTAGAAGTAATTTTATAATTTAGTACTAATTAAATCTTAGTTAGTGTATGTTTAATTAAATCTTAGTTAGTACTAATTAAATCTTAGTTAGTACTAATTAAATCTTAGTTAGTGTACTAATTTTATAATCCAAACCCGACCCGATCTGACCCGACCCATTGACAAAATATTGATTAATTTATAATTAATCTTAATTAGTGTATGTTTAAGCTTTAATTAGTACTAAATCACAAAATTACTTAAAAAAATATAATTAATTGTGTTGGGTCGGGTTGAACCCGACCCAACCCGATTTGAGTGAAAAAAAAAATCCATACCCGATCCATTTATTTTTGGGTCATATCGAATCGGGTCGGGTTCGGATTGGATCAGATTAATCCGTCAAGTCGAGTCAATAATTGACACCCCTAGTTCTGGCCAAACTATATATATATTAGAGGTGGCAATCGGGCGGGTCGGGTCGGGTTCGGGTCGGGTCGGTTTGACTTTCCGAAAAAATCGGGTCGGGGGTCGGGTCAATCAATTTACATGTTGTGTTTTTTCAGATCGTTGATAGATTTTGATTGGATTGAAGGCCATTTGATCTCGGGCCGGGTCGGGTCAGGTCGGGTTCGGATCAGGTTGGGTCAGTTTGACATTCTTAAAAATTCCTAAAAAAAAGGGTCGGGTCGGGTTCGGGTCTGGGCGGGTCAGACGGGTTTGTCGGGTTGGGTCGAATTTGGCCACCTCTAATATATATATATATATAGAGAGGATATATCGTGAGCTTAAGCTCACGAAGGCTTTCCGTGAGCTTAACACAAAAAATATATCAAATTATCTGCAAATTTGAATTTTTCACTCTCATTAAATTCTTCATATTAAAATCTTATGGGGTACAAAAATTTGGGATGTTTCGAGTTTTCTAAAACACTCTTTTTAATTTTTGAAAATCATCTCTAAAAATAATAATAAAATATTCAATGTTTGTATATTATTTTCAAAAATTAAAAAGAGCAACTTAGAAAACTCAAAACATCCTAAAATTTTGTACCCCACAAGATTTCAATATGAAAAATTTAATGAGAGTGAAAAATCAAAATTTGGAGATGATTTGATATAATTTTTGAGTTAAGCTCACGATATTTTTATTCTCTCTCTATATATAAATATATAGTAAAGATACCGTGAGATTAAGCTCATAGAGGTTTTCCGTGAGTTTAACTCAAAAAATATATCAAATCATCTCCAAATTTTAATTTATCATACTCATTAAATTATTTATATGAAAATCTGTTGGGATGCAAAAATTTGGAGTGTTTTAAGATTTTTAAGTCATGGTTTTAATTTTTAAAAATCAGCTCTAAAAATAATAATAAAATATTTAATATTTGAACATCATTTTTAAAAATAAAAAATGATGACTTAAAAACCTCAAAACACTCCAAATTTTTGCAACCTATAAAATTTTCATATAAAGAATTTAATGATGATGATAAATTAAAATTTTGAGATAATTTGATATATTTTTTAAGTTATGCTTACGAAAGACCTCCGACGTATTTTACTAGATATATATATATATATATGATAATTTATTTCTCAGCTTTTCTAGTTAATTCTGGTCCCTCCGCCTGATAATCTTAGAAGTTACGAATAGAACAATACCATATGAACAGGAGTACGAATATACTGTATACTATAAGCAACCCAATTTCACACTGATACAAAACCCAAAAGAGTGATAGGGAACGCCAACACCATCCCAAAATTGACAGCAAAAAGCCATGCTGCGGTAACCGGACAAGAGCAACAGACAAAAAGATTCCCCGGCTACATTAATTACAAAAAGAGGAGAACAGAAAGAAAAAGATAATTCAGGTTGAATCTATTTACTGACGGAGGTTGGTGATAAAGACAGAAACAAACATGTAACTGAAAGCATAATAATCCGGATGTATTTTTTTGCTTCACTCACCACCTTCATACCTCATGCATCCTCTTTTTTCTCACATGTAACTGAAAGCTATAGCCGTATTTTTTTTTTTTTTCTTCAACCAAGTTCATTGTTGGTTTGTTGCATAATTTTTTTGTCTATGCCGGTCCGAATTTAAATTTTTAATAAATTATATTTTATCTAAATGTTTCAGAATACAATGCGTTTATACAAAAAAGTAAAAAAACTTCAAACATCTAGTTTGAATTTGTAAAGTATACGCTCGATTTTTATTCTAGGGGTGGGATCTTGACAATGAATTTAAATAAACTAACAAAATCCTAAAAGTAGAATTGATTGTGTTTTAAATTGCATGTATTTTATTATCGTTTGATAGTTTATCAAAAACCATCAAAATTTTATACAATTTGCAACGATTTTAATTTAACTTTTTTTGATGGACTATCAAATGATAATAAAATTATATGAAATTTATAACACTATCAACCTATAAATAAAATAATATATTCATTAATTTTTTTATATATCAAAATACTCATTATCAAGATCCTCCCTTTATTCTAAATGCATGCGTTTACATTCATATATCCGTTCGACTTCATTCTGTGGCTATGTTTTTTTCCTTTTACTTTTTTCGGCCGTTTGGTCATATCAAAGCTACAGCAGTACCTCCCCCTCCCCCCCCCCCCCCCCCTTTTCTATACCCAAGTCAATTATTATAGGGATCCCAATTGGCTGTTATTAATGACTATAGTAAAATTTTGTCATATTAATTATGATCTGTCTGATCATTTTAATCTATTCAGATTTTAAAAAATAAAAGACGTTTTTTATATAGATCTCACTTACATAAATATATTCAAAGTATAACACAAATATGTCATAGAAAAAGTATGACAGCGAATTTGATTCCATTATTACAAATACAAAAAAAAATAGATGTACGAAATTATTAAAATTAGAACAACTATATTTTATTTAATAGTTTGACTATTGAACGCGTTTATAAATAATACTAGGTTCATACCTTTCAGTTGGAAGTAGGAAAAATACATGCTCACTTTTTCATTCTTCCAGAGCCGTACATCCAGTGGACTTCATCTGGTAGTTAATTTTTTTATTTTATAATTTTCAGTTGTTTTATAAAGAAAGAAGACTTTTTCAGTTGTTTGAACACATGAATTGAATGGACACGTATAAAAATAATCATTAATTTGTCAATTAATTCTTTACAGACGGTAATAAATATTAAGAAAAATCAATATTAGCAAAAATAATATTCTAAACCTATACAGCATAATTAGGGTTTAGTCAATAATTAATAATCTACCTCTTACTTGAGAATACTAATTACCGGTAACAGATGAAATCATTGTGGTTAATTTTCCAGGTCCCACTTGTCATCGGAAGTGAAAAGTACTAATTTACAATTCTTACCAATGGGACACTTCCACTTGCTAAAATCATTTTCCTATTTGAGAAATTAAGGAGCTGCCTATATATGTCATATGTGTAGTGTAGCATATGCCTGAATAGTTAATACTTGAGAGCACCAACAAAGGCTCCTAAGTTCCAACAACAGAATCAGAAATGGCTAATCATAAACTCTCCCTCCACCCTACCTCATCCTCTCTGAAGTGGGACCCACCGGGCTCCACCACACCGCCACCACAAAGGCCATGTTCGGTCCCTTTCCTCTGGGAAGAAATACCCGGTAAACCGAAGGAGCATGTTTCTCTTTTCAAGACCTTCTCTGGCATCCCGACTGACCACACAGGCCCGGTCTCCGTTCGGGGACTAGAGCTGCCACCTCGGCTGGTGGCTAAGATGCAGGCTATGCAACAGGACACTGATTTGAATTCTCCGATGACAGTGCTTGATGGGCCGGGTTTTGCAAAACCCGGTGCCACCCGGGTGCACGTCATGTGCCATTCATTCTCTTACTACAGAGAGGCAAAGAAGAAAGCAAAGAGGCAGAGAGAGAATTGGTTTTGGCTAAAAAGGAAGAATGAGCATAGCAAAAAAATAGGAGAAGAATTGAAGATTATGACACCAACATTAAGCAGGAATAGGAGTTTAAATGGAGCCTCTGCTCCTCAAAGGAGCTCCCATTTTTGGGTATGTTTCCAATTCTATTATTTTCACTTTATTTTGATCAATTATTGGGGTTTATTTTTTTTCTTTCAATTTTACTGCTCTTTTGAGTATCAGATTAAGTTTCAGTTATTTTTAGACTATTAGCCTCCTACCTCAATTTTTTTTCCAGTTTGTTAATTAATTGGTGACGCAACATTAGGTCAAAAAAATAGTTATTATAATCAGTACCAACTAGGAAATAGCTAGTACGTATAGTTTGTGTGCACTTTGACCCGGATCAAATCAGCTATTCTTGTTCAATAATATAACTCTACTTTTAAATATAAAAAATTTAAAAATTTAAAAATAGAAAAAAGTTTATAGGCATGTTTTTTACTAGATTGATAGTCCGTTAAATTTCATACAATTTTATTAACGCTTGATAGTTCATCGAAAACTGATGCAAACATTAATGAAAGTTCTTTAAATTTGATAATCTCAGATAAACTATCAAACATTAATGAAATTATATGAAATTTGACGGACTATCAATCTACAAATAAAAGAACATATGTATAAATATTTTATATTTATAAAAAAATTAATATTTTATAGATTTAAAAATAAAGTCATATTATTAGACAAAAATAATAGCTGATTTGGATCCCTTTGAGCCTGTTTCAACAAATCAACCTAACCCTTTTGACACAGAGAAGTAAGTGGAATGTAAAATTTATCTAGAAGGGTAAGACTTTTTTTTTTTGAGTAAAAAGATGGGTGACATTATTTTCCATTGAAATGAATCTTCACCTCTCATTATAGCTGTAGTTATGTTCAAATGTAAAAGGGATCAGAAGAAAGAAGACAAGTGACTGAATGGGAAATTATTTTTGTAGAGGTATTTGGAGTCGAGGTGTAAAATCCGAAGATTTCTAAATACAAACGATTGAAAAATGGTGTCCTTTGGCAGTTAAGTCACATCTTTGTTTGTAAGTGAATAGAAAAAGTGATTGACGAGATGTACGCAGCATGCATTAATTATATTTCCTACCCCTATCCTTACCTATCGGGAAGGGATCATTTGATGTCAATGTTGAGATTGTTGACAATAATTATTTAAATAAATATGAAAAAAATTAAAATAAAAAACTTATATATATATATATTCTAACTTATAAATTGATGATGATTTAAATTTTATATAATTTTATTATCGTTTGATAGTCCATCAAACACCATTAAATTAGAGTTGTTGCAAAATATATAACATTTTAATGGTCTTTGATAGACTATCAAATGATAATGAAATTATATGAAATTTAAATCATTATTAATTTATAAGTAGAAAAACGTATTTATAATTTTTTATTTATAATTTTTATATATTTATTTGAAAACTCATTGTCAAAATTGTCAAGATAACCTATTATCAAAGGATCATATTGTCAAGCAGAACATTTTTTAATTAATGAATTCAGGTGAAACCAAAGAGACTGGAAACCTAATGACAAATTATATTATAACTCAACTGTAAATGGCTCGTTATGCTTGTCAGCTTATATTTATCTTAGACTTGTGATATGGGGTCGTTTATCATATGGGTAATTTTAGAACGCTTTCAGCTATTTATTTTTTTACTTTTACTTTGGTACGTAATTAGCACAATATTTCTTTACTAAAGGAAAACGTAAAATTAACATTCAATACTTGCATTAAATTAGCTTTTTTATATAAGAAAAGTATAACACAATTTTTATCCACAACTTTTAAAATTCTACATTTCTTAATAAGTAAACAGTTGAAAATATCTTATTTTAGTAAAAAAAAGATGAAAAATTGTAAAATTCTCAAGTTTTAATTTTAGTCCTTAAATGAATGTTAAGAAATAATGCATATAGACATTCAGATTTGCACTAAGCATATCCTATTAGAAGGTTATTAATATTTTTACTATCCGTAGAAGTGCTAACTATCAATTTTTTGTACATATTTTACCCGCTCCGTCATGCATGTGTTATATATGGTCCATCCTTTTTTTTAATATAAATATGTTTAATATGGTTTATAATAAAAAAAAATTGTTCAGCCTCTGATGAACGGGCCATATATACCCGTTTAAGTGGAAATGTTTGCTTTTCTTATTTGAAGTTTCATGCACTGAGCAGAACACCTGCAGGCAATTCAATTATACGTGACATGCTATGAGTGAGACTTTATATAGAAGTTTCATTTCTTTTCACTTGTTTTTCTGTCAACCTCTATATATAAATTGAAAAGCAATCATCATCATCTACTTTACAAGGTGGGGGCAAAATTGTTAGGAGATAAGAAAGCAGGGAGAGTGATATATCGGAGGCATGGCTGTATATATATCACCAAATTAAAACTTAGTACACAGGTTAATTGCCAAGGAAAAGTTGGTTACAGTTTAAATCAATATGGCACACTGTCCTTTTCATGATTTTATAATTTGTTTACTAAATTCATCTTCATCTGTCAATTAGCCATGTAAGTAGGAAGTTCAATTTGATGAAATTAAGCTATCTATGTCATTTCTCAATCGCCAAATATCCTAAAATGGAATATTTATAATTTTCTAAATATGATATTGAGGAAGCTTAATTAATTATGTACGTATCTGTGGCTCCGAGTTAGCCCACATAGACTTCGATTTAAACTGAGAAATAAGAACAAAATTAATTCATTTTTTGTATATAAGCATTTGAACCCTCATCTTATTATTTATTTTTTTAGTAGGTGACAGCCTACTATTTTCCGTTATAAAGTAGAAATTAGTACAAAAGTGTAATATTTACACAGGGACAGAATAAATGAAAGAAAAATAGTGCGATATTTCTTCTAAATTTATTTTATTACTCTGCTTTGTTTCTGGATTAATTTCGTGATCAATTGCAGGCTAGCATCCGAGAAAACTTGAAACAAGTCGTCCAGTGGAGAAAATAAGGCAAGACTCAGACAAGTACTACTACATAACATTAGGTTGTTTAATTATTATCAATCATCCACCTGCCATGTATTTATATCATAGGTTCCTGTGTTTTTTTTTTTTTGAATTTATTATCACACGAAGTGCATGGTTGATCTAGTAGTAATCACTTGTTTTCTAAAAAGTGGTGGGTTCAAGCCCTCGTGAGTGTTTTTTCTTAAAAGATTGAAGTGGCACTTGCCTGCTTTTCTCAAAAAAAAAAAAAAAAAAAGAGAAGATTATCACTTGCAAGGAACTCTTTTTTGTATCACCTCCTATGTAAAAAGGACCTCTTACATAATATAGACACAAATAAGTATTAGTTTTCATATCTCAAATTTAAGCATTCTAATTGCTTCATACTAGTTCTCAACAGTTATATTTATCATGGCAAATTAAGCCTAACTTACAGATAGTTCTAACTGAGTTACTTTACTAATATTAATCTATTTCTGGCATACTGATTGCTGATCAGAACCTCGGTAGATAGTATGTCAGCCGACCCCTTCTTTTCTTGTAACTTGCCTTGAAGCAAGCCTGCCTCAGTTTCTTGGTTCTTTCTGTTAACTGCATCTCTGGGTTATCTTCCATTAGTCTTCCAAGCGCTTCTAGTTCACTCGTCATGTCCCCAACAATGGGGCTCTTTCCTAATTCCTGAGAAGAATGAATGTTCATTTTTTTTGTTATTACCGAAATAGAGGTTATAATTACAGCACCCAAACTCTGTATACCGTTCTACTGTTAAATATGATTAATAATATAAACAGTCAGCAAACTTTACATTATGTTAATTGAGCTTTGCCTGATTCCATTCTGTGCTTTCAAAATTGGAAACCATGTAAAAAATATTCTCTTTGGAAACCGCAAAAAAGAAATGAAAAATCTCAACTATATGATCTATTTTATAATAAAGTTTAACAGATGATATGTCTGTAATTAAATTCAATTCCTTTTAGCTAAATGAGTTCTGAAAGTTCCATTAAGAGTTTCGTTCCTTAAAATAGGCAACAAATTTTACTATTCATGAAATTTACATGAATATTAAGTAATGATCGAATTTAAATATTAAGAAACTAGCCTGAACATTGCGAATGAGTGACCTCAAGCTTTTCATTTTGCGATGGGGCCACCTCAGTATCCCAAGTTCTCGGCATCTCTTCTTAAGGATTGTTAGTCCCACCTTCATCTCCTTTGCTACTTGAGTAATCGGCATATAAAAGTATTGCTTTATTTCATTATAACTTATATGCGCCAGTCTTGCTCTTCCGGTGTCTCTCCTCTCCATTGTGATCACCATTTCTGCTGCCAGATTCACTACCTTCTCATCAACATTTATACACTGGGTGAAAATAACTTCATTCATAGCAGATTTACCAGTACTAATGGCTTCAGTTGCTACCGGTACAGGGTTGAGTGGCGAGGCCTCACAAATTTTGGGATGATGTGCCAAATTATTGGCATTTGGAGGCAGAGTGATGGTACTACTGGTATCAGTAGGTGAGATTTCACCTGTCCCTCCTGTGTCTATCCTATTCACTGTGAACACCCTCTCTTCAGCCAGATTCACTACCTTCTCATCAACATTTATACACGGAGTGAAAACTACTTCATTCTCAGCAGATTTACCAGTATCCATGGCTTCAGTTGCTATTGGTACAGGGTTGAGTGGCAAGGCCTCAAGAATTTGGGGATGATATACGGAGTAGGCATTTGAAGGCAGTTCTGTGCTAGTATTAATTGTATCTATAGGTGATATTTCACCTGTCCCATGGTGCCATGGTACCCAATAATTTGGTACAAGGAAATTATCTACAGGAAGCGTTGCGAAGGGATATGACTCTGTGGCCTCACTATCTACCTCTTGGATGCTAGCTGGAAATGGTAGCAGCAGACTGTCGGCGCTGCATGCAAGTTATTATCTATATTAGAAACAAAATTATGCATGTGCAATTGCGAAGCATTTTTAATAGTAAACAAAATGTAGAAAGGTAACGAAGTACAATATGTACCTCACTATTTCGTTTATTTCGGATAGTGAATCAGTGGCAAATGACCAATCCAAAGACATTTTTCATCTAACATGAAGTTGTTGGAATGAAGATCAAAATCCATTTTGTGAAACTTGAGAGATGAAGAAAGAGAGATAACAACAGAGAACTGCTTTCAGAAAACATCACGAGGACATTCAACTATTCATGCATGAGTGCTTTATAGCAAGGAGAAACACTGAGGATGTTACAGTTGCACATTCTCATAGAAAGTAGTGGAGGGATGCCACGATAATCCATGCAGTATTGCAGTCAATATTGGATAATCATCCATTAATTATTGATTTAATTAATAAAGAAAGAGAAAGAGATAGTGGCTAATTAAGAGAGAGCATGGTTGTGCGGCTGGTTAATTATTACTCATTTACTGTCATGTTGTTCAAATGTAAACGGATGTTAGTATTTATTATTCGTTCTTCTAATGTAAACGCATCTCACAATGTGGTTTCAACTTAATTTCTTAGTAAATGTTTTTATCATCCACTCAGGACTCAGCCTCCCTCCTTTCTCTCTCTCTCTCTCTCTCTCTCTCTCTTTCTGGTAAATGGTGCCAATGTAAATAGAATCGCTGTTTTTGAAAGAACAATCAAATTATACAGTGATTCTTTCTGATCTGAATTGGGCTGGTGGATAGAGATTGACTTGTGGGAAATATTCTTGCTCCGAGAAGTAGCAAGCAATTAATTTTTCGTAGGAGATTCGGATCTGGAAGAGAGCGAGATACTACGGATCTAATTACTGTAAATGCTAATGAATAATGAAGATTAATAGAATTGAGGCGTCAAATTACTGTTATTCCTAATTTGATTTTTGAATATAAGGGCAGAAGAGAGAATTCATGCGATACACAGATGTTTATTTACATACATACAATTGTTTACTGACAGAAAAATATTTTTTTTATTAAAAATAGGAGTTTTCATATGTTTTTGGTGAAACTGAAACATGCATGCATCTCTAGGTATAAATTTCGACATATTAGAAAACCAAAAATATAAATTAGTATGTTGGCCAATAATTAACTTAATTCCATATTACTTGCATTGTTTTCCTGATATAGCTGCTGCCCCTGATCAGAATAAAGAGAATCAGTTCTGGTGAAATAATCGCCTCTTGTTCCAAATTTAATTACCTTATATAATTGATTCTCGCTAGTTAATCTTACTAATCGGGATGGGCAATTTTAACAAATATACTTGTAAGTTGTAACAATGAGAAATGACAACTACAATTAGAATCATATATTACAATATCTATTCACACCATTTATTACCTCATATCTTCATCTAATTGAAATAAGAACGCTTATACAGTGCCCATTGCTATGCTCCCTATTTCATCCATTACCTCTTACATATAGACCCACACGATTTAACTTTTTAGAGATTTTCTTTTCAAAGATGGTAAAAGCCGCGGAGCTAGAATTTGAATATGAGAGGCAAAGAGACCGGATTTGATGGGATTCAAAATATTGAATAATTGAAATAAAATCATAATGATTCTATCGATAACTCTTACATAAATAAATCATAGGGACCCAATCATAAGCCCCCGTGCTCCCTTCTCTCGCCCCTAGCAGTTGGGGGCATGACATTCAATCATTTTCGTTGAAATAAATGGAAAAATAAGAGTAGATCAATGATGCACAAAACAGTTTGGTTCTGTACTTATTTTTCTTTGTAGATATAGCTTTAATTCTTAATTATTAAGCATTTGAAATCGAGTAAGATATGAGGTCCACGCGGGCCACGCCGTGTACCTCACTCCTCGTAAATGTACTAAAATATATTTGCACTATTTAGCAGTTTATTGTTAACAACAATATAAAAATAATATTTATAATCATAATAATAATAATTGTTGTTGTTATTCTTATAATTATGGTCAGACCCCCTTTTTCTTTTGATACATGAAACACCAAGTTTTGTTTAAAAGATTAAATTAAGAAAGAAAGTATTAAAGGTAACGCATACTTTGGAGTGCGCAAGGTGGGAACCTTTGATTAACATTTCAGAAGAATTCAATTTACAGGCAAGCTACACAGCTTGCAGTGATAACTCTGTTATTTAAGAAAAAAAATAGTTCTATTTCAATCACTCAACCAAATACACATATGCAGTAAAGCCACACTTAATTTTATGTCCTATACAGAAATAATACGAAACAACTTAAATTAGTCCAGTTCAATCTTAAATGATAAAATTGAGCATGTCAATACCCTGAAGAACTGTGAGAAAAAAAAAAAGAAACTGACTGAACCTGAAACGATCAACTGGTTGATCTGACAGCTCCCATTGACCCAAAATCCAACCAGAATCGCTAATTTTCGAATTATATGGTCATATCAAAACTTCCAAATAATGTAAAAAATAACACCTTTCAACTAGATTGGTTATGAATTAACTTATTTGGTAAACTGTGGCAGAAAGAAAGGGAAGAGAATAAGTATTCAATATAATATTTTAAAAAGAAAAAAGAAAACTGTACTATGCCTAAATTGATCTACTTAAACATGGAAGTTTAGTAAAAATAAGATTCAATGTTTAGTATCTTTCTGATGTCTAGCTCTGCATGAATATACTTGATAATGGTGTTGTAGGATATGTTTATTAAGAATTGATGTGCTACAGGGAGTATAAGTGCAACTCCAATAGATGCATCTAACCATGCGGTGTTTGTTTCAGTTTGCTGAAAGTTAGATAGCATGCACAAGGTTGCAACGGCTTATCTTGTCACTATTTTGCATAAATATATCAATTGATTACTGTTACTGATACCGACTAACAGAAAAAAATGCACAGTTACAGAGAGGACAGTTTCTGTACTTTCTATATTTCAAGACAACAAAAAAAAACGAAGTACAATTATGGACTGTTACAACTTGATTTGCATGAGTAGATAGTTATTTTGATATTAAATGCAGATACCTTCTGTCTTCTCACACCTCTTCCCATTGGATTGCAGCATTGTGGGCTAAAGCAGAATAAGGAGGTTTACCAGAAGAGCTGATGTGTTTTTTTTTTCTATCTATTCAAAACTTCCCCACTGCTAAGTTTAAACTTTTATTATCTGATCCAATTTTAAATGGGGACAGGATTATGGGTGTATAACAGTTACTAGTATATTGTCTTGCTACGGGGAATTGCAAAGTAAAAATCAACTAATTTGTTAATTATAAAAATTATCATACCATGCATTTTTTAGTTCAAAGGATATACAATACAAGTTTCAAGTCACAATAATTTTTCTTTTTATTAAAGCCTGACAGCAGCAAGTATTTATTAAGCAGAAAGCAATAATTTTAGTACATCAACATACAAAACCATACTAAAACCAGTACAAAACATCCAACTCGATTGCAAAAAGAAACAAAATTCACTCATCATATACTTCTGTAATCAACATAAACATAGGAGAAATCATCTTTTAGTTTCTGTTCATATGCAACTCAAATATTATCAATGCGGCAAATGTCTTCATTCAGTAGGTTTGTTGGGTTCACTATAAATGAAGTTGAGTGAAGAAAACTTCAAATACATTAACAGAGTCTACTTGAAAGATAGCTAGAAATATACCTTATTGTATCAAGTGACTACTTGAATCATATCGGTAACAAATCAGCTTTAGCCTAGTAAACATTTGGTTAAAGACAAACTGCAATAGCATCTTGACAAAATCAATTACCACATGACAATGCCTGAAAAATACAAATCTTAAGTACATAATTAATCAACTGTCACTTTTATCATTTATTCCCTCTCTTACTCTAAAATGTAAAATTAAGGAAATGATGCTCAAAACCTTCAAATTAGTCTTTTCATTTGTCTTCCAACAAAGGAAGAAAGAAACCCCAGTAAACGCCCAGCTTCACAAAAAAAATTGGAAAGCTAAAAACAGAAAAGAAATTCATAATTGTTTACAAACGAAGAAGAAGAAATTAAGAACAATTTAGACTATACTCCCCGGAACTCAAAAACAAAGTGGCAACTCACCTGTCTAAGAATCAAATTCTGCTGTTGTTGCATTGGATCGAAGCATTGTTGACCCTGACAACATGGATTATGGGTGCATAACTGTTATAAACATGGGTTTGGTGATCAGTAGAGTAGATGGAAATTAAAAGATGATACAGCAGAATTGAATAAAAACAAGTAGTAATTAATGTTCCACAAATTATGTTTCCAGATTAATCTATCCCAAATTTAATGTATTTACTGGTCAAATTAAATATTCGTAAAATATTATGTCACAAGTTTCTGATTTACCTGTTATTATGAACTAATGCTAGCAATATCATGGACTGTAAGTTCCAAAAATGCCCCATGTACCATGTTCTCCTCCAGGACAATGTTAGGCTGAAAGTACAGGCCTGAAAGCCCATTATTGCAGTGTTGCTTGAGGCTTAAGTATACGCATTATCTGGGCCTGATAATGGGTCAAGTTTTCTTTGCTCTTTATTTTACACATGATTCCAAACCAAACTATGATACCATATAAGAACAGTAGAAGATTTGAAGCTGATGGTGGGAATTGAGAACAATTCGCAATTCGACACCGTGCAACTGCAATTAATCAATTCCCACAATTGATCAGTACCTGACAAATTGAATCTGCATCATCCGGTTTGGATCTTTCTATTGCTCCAATTTTAATTAGTTTCACCACACACCACTCATCCCGCGTCATTTTTCTTTTGGCATGCATCAACCACCCTTCTCTCTAATTACTTTGTCACGGTTTGAAAGCCTTTTGAGTTACAGTTCAAATTCAAGAATTTGATCAATTTTTGTATGATATCTTACAACTTGTTTCCATTGCCATGTGTGCTTACAACTTTGCATGCGTTTGTACAATTGTATGGAGTATGAACTATGATTTCATGTGAAACTCAGTAGCAGAGTCATATACATAATTATGAGTGCAAATGACATCATTAAATTTTATAAATTTATCTTATAAATATATATAATTTGATTGATATTTTTAAAATTAATATAAAATACATATAATGACACCATTAAATTTTATTTGTCCCTCCTTCACTGATCAAACTCTATCCGTCTCTCTAAAAAAAACCTAGCTAACCTCCACCGAGAAATCTCCGGTAAGAAGTGATGATTGATTTGTCTCTTCCCTGCCATATTTCCTCTTCATCTGTTTTTTCGTCGCTCTTTGAGATATTCAAGAAGAAGAATTTTACTTTAACTTCGATAAATTTAAGATTTGAAATTTTACGGCGTGTTTGACGACTCATATGATCTAGTAAAAATCAATCACAATGATATTCATCACGACCGGTTGTTTGGAAAAAAAATTGGACTTATTCAAAATTTATCTCACTATATGTATTAGAGACAAAATCATTTAAACTATTTTGATGGATAACTTAATTTAGGTTAATTTGATAATTTGTATTATTTAATTTTAGATCAATTTTTTTATTTTATAAATAAAATAATTTTTTTGAATAAAATTAGTTGTCTGCAAATTTTGATGTTCCAAAAAATAAAACTATGACTTCACTTAGGCATGCGTGCTAGAAGAGCATGCAGCATGCCGGTCCGTGATGCATTAATTTTTCTACTGTAGCTTATTTTCCGGTGGGCCCTCCTAAAATTTAGAAAGTTGTGCGTTTCATTTAATTCCATAACGTCATCTCATCCGTGTAATGTAACTGTGTTGCGTTTTGGCAAGGGAAACATTTACACATTAATTACATCATGAAAATTCAGATTCGAGTTTGGTTCCAATAATATGCTAATATGGAGTGTAATTCGGTTAGTTTGTCGTCTAATTTGAATTCAATTTACGACTTCGAATACATTGAGATCGACCCATCCGTGCTTCATTCAAATTAAGTTCGATGCATAAAAATATATTTTTTTTCTAAAACTCAATTATTATAAGATAACTATATGATTTTCTTTTCTAAAAAGAAATATAATTATATAATTTTCACATCAAAGGATTGATTATTAGTTTTTTTAGGAAAAAATCATCATTTGCTTCTTAAACTTTCACAAAAAATTAGTTAGTCCTTAAACTTTTAATTACACCAAATTAGTCCTTCATTTTTTTTAAAAACGCCAAGTTGGTCTTCAAACTATTTTAGAAAAATCAAATTGGTCCTTTAATTTTAAAATACACCAAATAAATCATTAAACTTTTAATATAAGAAATAATTTGGTCCCTAAATTTAAAAAAAATCTTAACTGGTCTCTTGAACTTTTAAATTAATATTATTTTTATTTTCTAAGTTTAAATAATATGGAAATAAAGTTATTTTATTAAAAAAAAAAAAAATTGTTGAGTTATGGGTCAGGTTTCAAGTCAATCAGTATCAATCTTTTTTGGATCTCACAACTGTGAGAAATAGTGTTGACCAATGAATAAGAAAAGATTGAACACCATTTGCCTTTTAATTAAACACCATGTGGCTGAATTTCATACATTTTGTAGATTTTATTCCCTGCTAAGAGACTGTTGTTATATAAATTTAAATTTATACAAAATATATATATTAGTTTAGTCTTTGTATGATGTCAGATCTGAAAATTTATACAAAAACTCTTATTATTTACCAGTATTCATCAGAACTATATAGAAACCTAAATTTTAATTATCAGAATTCAGAATTTCTACAAAATAACCCAATATTCGTATCATAGTTATGCAAGATTATAAACAAAATACAAATAATATGTTCAAGGATTGACTTGTTGTTTTTTAAAAAGTTCAAGGACCAACTTGAAATAATTAAAAGTCTAAGGATTTACTTCATTTTTTTAAGTTGAAGGATTAAATGATGAATTTTCCATTTTTAACTCAATTTGTTTCAAATATTATGAAAATAAATAAAAAAGGAGCCCCACTTGATTTTTTTAATAAACATATCAAATTAAAATTAGATTCAGATTGCTCGAATTTGATCTGTTTGCGGCCCTATAATTAATTATTTAAAATTACAGTTAATTTTTTACCCTTTTTTTTTGAAATATCATCAGAAAGTTCAAGTTAAACACTTCAGATTAGAAAAATACAATTTTGATAATTTATCAATCCAACACGCAGATATTATAAATAAAAATATTTTCATGATATAAATATTTTCTAAGAAATACAAGCACGTAATTGTAGTTATCATTCCGCATTTAACTCAAGCAACGAATAAAATAAAACTGTTGTGCTCAATCAACTCTTGGATGAATCGTTTTTGTTGTTCCTAAATTAAGAAAATAAAATTTAAATATTGCGAAAAGCACTGGCTTTGAAGTTTCTTTTGATTTAGACTTTACTTTTACTTACATTATTCATATTATATAATAAAATAAAAAGGCAAATAATTCAGTCCAAATTATTGCTGCTATGTACTGTAGCCTGCATAGGTCTGGCCCGTAGGCCTAAGCACTGTTGCAACTTGTATGTGAGCATAGGTCCAGTAGGTGGAGGTTTGAGGAACAGTAAAATAAAACAAATCATGTGTAGTATCGTGATAAACCAATGAAAATGATTCTAGGCACCAATATCATGTCCCCACAAATCACGGAGTAAACCCCGTTTGTGAAAATGAAGTCCATCTCTGGCCAAATTCCCCAAGCATTTACGCGCACCATCTTTCCTTCACGCCTCCCCCATGGCCTCATCATTAGCTACCCAAATTGTGCCTCTATTTAATTTACCAAAAACATTAATTCAGTACATTTGTACAGCATATTGCACAAGATTCAGCCCCACGATCATTTTATGGCGTGAATATGTTAGAATTTTTATGTATCTTAGAACTTTGATAGCTCTAAGAATACGATTGCAATTTGAGATTTTGTCAGCTAATCCATCCAATAATTTATAGAAAAGAATCTAATAAATATTATTTTATAATTTTCTTTCTTTATTGTAGTCGTTAATCGTGAGAGCCACTACATAAGCACATGGTCGTTGACAGATGTCATCCCCTAAAGCAATTTTTACTTAATTTATTATTTTATTTTCTATTTCAAACAAGCTTAGGTGGACAATAGATTAGTAATTTCCTTGGTCCCACCAAATCCAACGAAGCTCTTTAAAGTCGTACGAGTCTCATCAAACCTGATTTTTTTTTAATCTTTGACCTTTTGCTTTTCCTAATCAAAGTGAGATTAACCAAAATCTAAGTAGATAAAGATATAATGATGCCATATTTTCCTTTTCCTCGGTAAAGATTAAAGCAATGCTTCCATGTTTATCTCTTTTACTTGCTTACAAACAATCTCCACTGTTGCATTTTGATCGGAGCGTGCGGATGAGACTGAGGAGTTGCTTTGCCAAAGCGGTGTCGATTTGGAGACTCCTGCTGGCCCCAGTTGCAGGAGTATGCTGTGGTTTGAATCAAATATGTGGACCTGGTTTAAATGTGTTGAAAGGATCAAGGTAAGGCTGTAAACGAGCTCAGTTGAGCCGGATCAAATTTGATATCGATTTATTAATTTAATGAACTGAAATATTAATTTTAGATTGACTCATTAAGTTAATAGACGAGCTGAATTGACTTGTTAATAGCTTATTTAATAATTAATAGTATATTTTATATAAATATTTTATACCAAATTTTTAAAATTACCAAGAATCAAATGACGATATAGTTTATACATATTTCATATAATAATATATTGAACTATAACTTATATAATACACTAAAAATTTATAATAAAATAGCTTAATGAGTCTAACTATAACTTATATAATACACTAAAAATACACTATAAATAATAGAATAGCTTAATGAGTCTAACGAGTTTAGCGAGGAGAGCCAACTATAGTTCAAAATTAGCTAATTAAATTAACGAGTTTAATGAGTGAATCAAATTTAAGCCGATCTCAAGCGAGTAATCAGTGATCCAAAAGTTAACGCTAGATCGGGCTTAAGCTTGCATTAAATTATAGGGAAAATTAGTCTCATACCATCTCAAAACTTTAAATTTAGCAAAATGTCACTTCAAAACTTTAACTCCCTCTAATGCCACTCTAAAATAAGTTTATTTAGTCTTTTGCCACACTTATATATTTTTTGTTCATTTTTAATTAAGTTCAGTAAAATATCACTGTATTTTTGGAATATATTTTTTTAATTCCAAAAATACCCTCTCATTTCTGTCTGATATATCTTTTTCTACTAATTTCATCTGTTAAAATCGTTGATATCTCTGCAAAATGCGTAATTATTTTAGCAAATGTCAAATCAAACACTTTTTTATTTTATTCTACAATAGAGAAAATAGTCAACAAATAAATCATACTAAAATATTCTATCCAAATAACCCATAAAGAAAATTATAAAAATACATTTATATATGCTTACGAATAGAATTTTCGCTTTTAAAGTTCTGAGTCATGATGCTCATAGTCTGAAATTTGCTTTCTGCATTACGCATTTTGCACAGATATCAACAATTTTAATAGACGAAATTAGTAGGAAAAGATATATCAGACAGAAATGAGAGGGTATTTTTGGAATTAAAAAAATACATCCAAAAAATACAGTGATATTTTACTGAACTTAATTAAAAATGAACAAAAAATATATAAGTGTGGCAAAAGACTAAATAAACTTATTTTAGCGTGGCATTAGAGGGAGTAAAAATTTTGAAGTGAAATTTTATTAAATTTAAAGTTTTGAGGTGGCATGCCACTAATTTTCCCTAAATTATATTATACGGACCAGGATCAGGTAGTATTGGTGGGGTAAAGCCAAAGGCCAACGACATGGATGTGTGTCAATTGATGCTGTCTCGTGCTGTCTCGTACCATTTAGTTTCAGTTTGTTTTCTTTTCTATTATAATACAATAATATAATAAAAGATCAAAAGTGATGTGCTTATCATTACCTTTTATAAATTTCCTCTGTGCTGGGGAATTACTGTATATATTTTGTTCTATTACTTGTAAATTTGTCCAAATTCTAATTTCCGCATAATATGATGTAGTTAGTACGAGTCATGGACGTTTCTTTAAGTGGGAACAGTAATAAATTTGAATTTGTGCATAGTCAACATTGGTCAAAACAGATTTAAAAATTATTTGTTGAATGCAAGACATACAAACTTTTTTATCAAACATGATTTTGTACAATATACCGGCATACTTTATATCATTATTACATTCATTTTTAATATCTTGCTGAAGAACACGGTATGACATGTTACGTGCTTATTGTTATAAAATTACTTGCATAACATGACACTGTGTCATGTCAGATTTCATAAAACAATAATTGTGATAAAATGTATAGATATAGAAGACTAACTTGTTGTTAATAGTGACTCCTATTACATTAGTATATAGAGTTATGTTACTGTATAAAATATTTTTTATATTTTATATTATATTTTTTATTTTCAAATTTAAAATACCGATCCAACAGTTCAAAGTAATATGCATATTAAAGTATGTTTGAACAACACATTTTATATTCTTTTGAGAAACTTCTATTTTTTGAAGAATAAAAAATATTATTATTTAAAATCAACATCTCAATGTATTTTTTACCTTTAATAAAATAGATTTTTTTTTCAAAAAAATATATAATTTGATCTTCAAGTATATTTTAATATGGATATCATATTAAATGGTTGGATCAGTGTTTTGAATTTAAAAATAAAAAATATGATGTGAAGTACAAAAAATAGCATAACTCTAGTTATATATATTACGGAAAATAGTACAGATATTCACAACTAAACAAATATTGGAAAATTAATGACTACTTCTCTTTTATTAATTTTTCCTTAATCTTCCACTGGGTTCTCAGTTCTAGCTTAATAGAAAGTAAAAAAAAAAAAGGCTTTTGTCTGAGGCTATATCCAAAACCAAATTTAGAATTTTTGCTAAAATAATTTTATTATCAAATAAACCTACATTAATAGTCTAAGAGTAAACTTATTTACACAAATGGACTAACTAAGGCGTGACCACGTGAGTTTAAACCTCAATTTTTCTGTTAGATAACTGACTGCATTGACTGAGTTTAAAGGACGTGAGTTCAACTCATACCCTCAGTTTAAATTTAAAGGGCATGAATTCAACTCATGTCTTTTAACTTATATATATAAAGTAAAATTAGCGTGCTCTTTGGAGTACGAGCCCCTCCGTGATCTATCTCAAAAAGTATAACAAATAAACTTTAAATTTAATTTATCACTCTCAATAAATTCTTCATATTGAAATATTATGGGTACAAAAATTTGAGGTGTTTTGAGTTTTTTAAGTCATTTTTTTAATTTTTAAAAATAATATACAAACATTAAATATTTTATTATTATTTTTAGAGTTGTTTTTCAAAAATTTAAAATAGTAACTTAGAAAAAAAACACCCCAAATTTTTGTACCCCATAATAATTTAATATGAAAAATTTAATAAGAGTGATAAATTAAAATTTGGACATCATTTGATATATTTTTTGAGCTAGTATCACAGAGGGTTCCGTGCTCCTAGGAGCACGCTAACTTTACTCATATATATAATTTTATATTATGCTTGTAAAAATTTTATGAGCTTTTTGGATTATATTTAAATGTCCAAATCAGAGTTTTTCTATAAAAAAAATGCATATTTAAAGTTTAAATTATTATTTAGTAATTTTTGCTGAAGTTCTATTATATTACTTTATTTTTACGTGCATGATTTAAAAATTTTTATATACCGACTCATCATGTATAAAATATTAAAGTTATTCTTAAAAAAATTAATTATTAAGATTATTAATTGATATATATAATTAATGTACATGTATATCATTATAATATTTTTAATAAATAAAACTTAAAATATAATTTAGATAATTAAAAAATAAAATAAAATAGTACTTAAATATTTTCTAAATCATGTATGTAAAAATGACAGAAAAAATAAATTAATTTAAAATTTTCAATATTAACAATAATTTAAAACTTCAAACGAGTATAACTTTTAATAGAAAATTTCGATTTGACTTTTAATACAATAAGAAAATCTTATGAAAATATCTGTATGTATAATATAAAATTATATATACTTAAGTTAAAAGGCGTGATTTGAACTCACATCATTTAAATTTAAATTGAAATTATCGAATTAGAGTTTAAAAGGCGTGAGTTCAACTCACACCCTTAGTTAGATTATATGTGTAAATAACTTAGACTATAAACATAAATTTATTTAATAATACTGTTGTATAAATAAAAAATCCTTAAATTTCATAGCATCTAACATTTAAGTCCGGCGAAGCCAATTAAAGAGAATGGGGTTCCATGAACCCATTTTTTATCCAACCACTTATAAATTTTATAATAATTTTAATATAATGTTTATAATTTTTAATAAAACATCTATTTGAATCTCAAAAAAATTGAAAGCTATTTGCACTACTGAACCGATAACTACAATCTAACAATTTTAATATATAATAAAACTGATGTAGATACAATATTTTGGCCCCATTTCAAAATTTATCAAGCTCCGTCCATACATTGAACCATAACATTTGGACGTAACATATGACGAGAAGAGAGAAACACATTCTTCTTTGTCTGTAAATTAATGCCCATCCATCAACGCGAAGGCGTTCTAAACATGTAATCCAGATTTCTAATCTAACTTTACCTTACAATTATGGGAACAAAACTTATTGGTATTCTTCTTTTTTGTTTGTGGATAATAAGTCATTTTTTAATGGAATTCTACAGGACCGCAATTAGGTTAAATTGCAGAGGATGATTCATCGAGTAGAATTTGGTTATTTTATCCGTCTATAGTTCAAAAGGCGTTACAAGAGAGAGCATCATCACCTCTTCCTCTCCCCCTCTTTATCTCTCTCGCTCTTTCTAACACGCACTGACGCACACATAGCGGAATTGAATCGAAATTTGAGAGTAGTCGTTGGCTCAGTAAACGTGGCTTCGATATTCCAATTTTAAATTCTTTTTAATCAGCAACGAATCAAAGAAGGGTAAGGTATGATCGTGCTTTTAATTGACAACTCGTTAGTTAGAACTAATCCTGTTTAAGAAATTAGAAGCGTTATATTAATTTTCTCTTTACTTTGTTCAATAACCTCTTCTTTCGCTCCTCTGCAGAAGAAGAAAGGAGGATTAATCAATGGAGACGGCATCTCTCTCTTCACCATGGCTCTCTGATCGGCATGAAGGATCCACCTATGATGAACTCTCAATGCAACAAAGCATTATGTTCTCTGATTGCCTCAAGGTATTCAATTTTTGTTTTTAATTCCCCATATGTAATCTTTATATCTGAATATACACTACATTAGCTGCTAACTTCGAACAAAGCTCAATTATGCTGCTTCCTATTATTTGGTATTTTAGATGGCATCCATTTTTTTCGTCCCCAAATCTTTTTGAATTTGTACTATGTTTTGATAATAGTAGCTTCTTTTGTGTTCCTTGTCGCTTTTAGGTGTGTGTTAATTAAGAAAAAAAATAAAATAAATTTGGAATTCACTAAAATTTTTTTTTTTTTTTGTTTTTTGAAGTACAAATTTTGCTTCCCAATTTGATTTTTTTTTATAAAAAATCATCAATAATACAACGCATATTTGCTGGATACAGACTATATTTTTTTTCTTTGGAGTGCAGTCAACTGGATAACTTTTGCTTAATGAACGATCAACTTTGGTAGCACGTTACGATATTTTTCATTTTTCAACCCTATGTATATCCTATTTGTCGTTTTGTCATTATTGGTTACACCAATTTATTGATGTAATTTGGCCAACTCCTTTCAGGACTTGAAGACTTTGAGATTGCAACTGTACTCCGCAGCAGAATATTTTGAGCAAGCGTACACAAAGGATAACCAGAAGCAATTGTAGGATAAATAAGAAAAACATATTCAATTTAAAATGAGGAATAAAAAGAATGAATCAGTTTTCAGATAGTTATGTTTGAACTCTACTTTTTTTTTAATTAATGCAGAGTAGTAGACACTTTGAAGGATTACGCAATAAAGGCGCTCGTTAATACTGTCGATCATTTGGGATCTGTCTCTTTTAAGATCACTAACCTCCTGGAAGAGAAGATTTCTGAAGTTAGTGAAACAGAGCTTCAAGTTTCTTGCATTGAACAAGTATGATAAGTTACATCCTTGAATTAATTAGATGGTCTAATATATATAGGAGCTTTTCTGATTTCTTATTACCCATAAATTTAGAGGCTTCGTAGTTGTCAAGATTGTATGGACCAAGAAGGCATCGCTCAACAGTCGTCGATCATCACCGCGCCGAAGTATTACAAAAGATACATTTTACCAGGTCATATTTGTATCCTCCTCCACTGGACATTATGATATATAAAACAATAATAAGAAGAAAGCACCTGTTTTCATCATCATCAAATTCTTTTACAAGGATGTTTTCCAATTTTCACTACATGATAAATACGAATATGCCGCTCATCCCTACTCAAGTTTAAAACAATTTTTTTGGCAATCGTAAATTTTCAGTGTTGCGAGTTTTTCTTGAATATTTTCTGTTATTAATGTAGGTGGTTCCATGCCTGATGCGGGTAGAAATGCAATTCCTAACTATCGTGAGTTGCAAAAAACAAGGAACAACAGTGCAACACAACAAAATCCAATTCAGCTTCAGGAAGGTTAGAATGAGATGTTTTCATTAATTAACTTGCTTTAGCTAATTGAATCTGATCAGTTTTGTAAAGTACAGAAAAAAAAGAGAGTAATTTCAATTTATTTATTCATCCATTTGATGCAGCTGGTCCACCAAAGACAAAGGAGAAACTAACTTCATTCAGGTCTGCAATTTTGGCATTTTTCATGTTTTGGATTTTATATGGGTTTTCTTCCCCAATTTTGTTACTACAAACTAGGTTTGGGTGCAATTCATTTTCAGTTCTGAAACACACCAGTCAGCTGCAATTAGCGATGATGATCCTGAATTTAGTTTTAAAATAAAAAAAAAATAGTCAAAGATGAAATTATATTGGTCCCGAACTTGAATGCACTGGCTCTGAGCCTAATAGTATCCCTTACCTTATAGAAGAAAGATGTTCTGAAATATTTCAAGTTTTTTATTTATTCTTATTCAGTAAATTGCGGTCAATCCGGCGGATGAAGTCAGAACGTGCACGGTCTTCATCTCCACATTCAAAAGCCACCAAACCATCTTCTCCAAAGAAGGCAAAGCCTCCTCCTGTTGCAGGTATCTACATAGTTTGTACCTTCACCATTTTGTTTTTTTAAGCCAGAGATTGTAAATTCTAAAATGTATCTGTAAATGAACAATTTATTGTTCTTTTCAAACAGATGGGAGATCGGAATCACCCCTGCCAACCAGGGAAACATTAAACCGGTCAGCGTCAGTTGCAAGAAAACCATCATTACTCAAATCATCAAGTGTTAGGTCACAGGTAATGATGGCTCTGATCAATATTTTGTCAAAGAGTAACTTCTTATAGTCATGGGATCCCTTCTGAGTTTTGAAGGATCCAAATTCAAGTTCATCACTTAAAAGAAATCTTCTTTTAAAAAAAATAACAATATCAGAGGTGCCTTGTTCCATGGAATTTTGGTTGTCTACTGGTAACAATGGGTTTTGATCAGTTTGAACTGCTACAACATTTTAGCTAATAATACTAACACTTCATTCTGCCTTCACTAAGATAAAATCATTAAACTAATGTAATTATTAATCTTCTTGCTTGCATCATAACTAATATTCTACATTTTTTTTGCCAGAACTATTCTTCGGATCCCCAAAAATTGGCATCACTGCTCTTACATTCAGAGAGAGGTGATAAAGAGTTGGAGCATACGCCAAAGAAAAACAAGAAATTTCTCAAGACATTTCTTAGTAGGCGCAAGTCTAGAAAAGATGAGAGGCTGAACAGTTACTTAGATGAGTATTGAGATGCAAACAATTCATGACAGCTAAAAACTACATTCTATTATACGAAAGCAATCAATACAGGTTTTGGCTCATTTCATGGGTTTTTTAACATCCCAAGTCCAAAGGAAGTTGAATTAACTTCCCCTATATGTATAAATAGATTTGCAGTGACTTTTATTTAATACAGAACTCTTAATTAGGTGTGTATGCTTATATTTTATATCAGGATATTAGATGTGTATGACGGATTGACTTGTTTTAATAAAAAAATATTGCTGTTTATAGCCTTATGCTCTTAATTTTTCCCTCATTGTAGAGCCATTGAACACATAGCTTAATTTTTTTTTTTTTTTTAATTTGTATCTTGAAATTTTTAAACTTCCTGACGACTGACAGAGAGCTATATCTACCAATATAATTGGTGCCATAGGAAAATTAAGGTTAGTACATAACACCAGATCAAACTCCTATTGTAATTACCTACTACTATTATCAGTCTTTTCTACATTTTGCAACAAAAAGTAAAATTTAGCTCCAAATAAAAAGAAGATATGCCATTCTAGAACCCAAATATATTATTTTTAAATTAGTTTTCTACATAAAAAAATAAAATTAATCTTGATCATAATGTTTGAACACGGAGCAAGTGAGCAATCAATTATAAAGCTGCATGTTTCCATACAAAATACAAGGGAAGGCAGAACAAGTAAAAGCTGAATATGACATTTGGGCTGAGCCCAATAACAAACTTCAATAAAAAGTAGATTGCACCAAGGCCAGCCCGGAAACAAAGTTTAATGCGGGTATCATAAATTATATACCAAGAATATTCCTCTCTGGCCCAGAATATTAGCATATTATGCTTCAGCCTAGCGAATCTCTCAGCCTAAATGCTTTTTCAGTGCCAATTGCCAAGCCAAGAGCAGATTCATCAAAGCTTTCAGCGTGCTCTCATGCTCTAATCCTGGTCTCCGTTTTTGGTAAGTTTTCGTTTTTACACCTCTTTTTTTTTTCTTTTGCATTTCTTACTTTTTCCCAATTTTTAAATACTGCTACACAGAGATTCGTTTGGTATTTCCTTTTCCTCTTCGTGTATGTTGGCTGAATGATGGAATAAACATGGTTTTAGGTTTCATTCGTCTGTCAAACCTTTCTAGTAGTGGAACTGAACATATAGTAACCCTCACACAAATTGCTGCAGATGCGACCTCTTTACTGGATAATTCTAAATTAATAGATGTAATTCTCGATTGTTAAATTGATGATCGATGTTAGACAATGGATAAATGATAGAGAGATTTATTTATTTAGAAAAGCTGAAGAAAGTTAATTTAAAGTTTTTCTTTTAACTTGTAAGAAAATAAAAGAAAACTAGATTTATCACATCATAAATGTTTTCCTTGATCTTTGCAATTTAATTTATGGAAAACCTTGTGTAGCATCTATTGCAAAAAATTAAAGCCTTTGGTTAATTGGTTGTCACACTAGATGCATGTATGTGATATGTCACACTAGAGATGAACCTATCGCATTAATTGACAATGGAGGTATATCAATCATTAGTATCTCATGCAACTTGTTCTCACTTCTACCTTGGAAAGATTTTTAAATAGTGTCTCTCTTTTCGTCGCTTCCTTGACAACAAAGAGACTTAAATATCACTGACACACAATTCAGAGAGAGTATAAACCAATTTAAATAGGTATTGGATGAAGGATGTTAAAACAGTTAACAGGCAGACTACATTCCACATTCGATCCTTACAATTTCAATTCAATCTTCTCAGAATTTATTCAAATACCTCAATATACATTATATATCCAAAAAAAAATTAATTATCATCATAATAAGATCAATGTGTTTTGAAGCAAGAAAACCATAGTAATCAAGATGTAAACTCAGACAGGGAACAAAACGACCAATATAATACATTTCTCAACAGTTAACTTGGGATCAGGCCATTAAGAGCATCCCTGGATCTGTTCTCAAAGATTAATAATAGGAAACAAGTTGGGAAGAGGCCCGCATTATATATAATAGAAAGGCAATGGCGTCAAGTGCTGACCATTTAAAGTCTTAATATTTTTAGGACAACAATATTTTTATTAACATCACCAAACAATTAAGAAATTGCTCCAATAACAAGTAATTTGCCAATAAAAAAGGGCAGAGCCATTTGTGTCCATCATACAATGATTATAGCTGAAAGATAATTTTCTCTCAGAATTTTTTTTTTCAATTAAATACAACTGGGTCTTTTCTTCTCTATACTGTATATAAACTCCAATCCGCATATAGCAAATTATTTCCTGGAAGTAGAAGACACAACTCCAGTTATTCTTATTCCAAGTCATTTTATCATCCACGTTTTGACAATTGTTGACCAGATTAACCTTATGATTCAACAGCTAGAACTCTGATGGGCTTCATGATTTTAACTATGTTTAGCATGTGGCCGAAGAACATAAAGGAAGATCCAACAAAAAAGAGAAAGCTGAGCTGTATCTTTGCCAGTATACTATAAAGCGTAACTAGCACCACTGCTTCATTGTTATTTCTATTGCTAAGAGGCGGTGATCTCTCTACAAATCAAAAAACAAAGAGGTAAGATGATTAGTGAATTTGTTTAGAAATTATAAAAGATATTGAGATGAAATTAGTTGTACTGCTCTTCTTACCAGATTCCAGCTCAGGAAGGTCAGACCACTGTTGGAGCTCGAACTTTGACTCTGATACCCTAATTAAATCAAGGAGCGTTGAGTTCACCTATTCATTTTATTTCCAAATTTTCAAGGTTAGTTATTACGTAGATATCCAAATTTTGTAAAATGCACGCATTTCTTTTTTTGCTTTTATTGCCACATCGTAAGCACTCTATGCAGTTACTAAAAAAATGTGCCTGCTTATTTTAAACAAATCATGGTTTAAAATTTTGATGAAATAATTTTTTTTCTTGATGGTGTTTACCTAAGCATAGGGCATACAAGTTGCAACATATTTTGTAACAGACAGGAAATTGCCTAATTGCTGGCGCATTAAAGAATAAGGTCATCCCAGATTACAGATATAGTGCACAGAAATCATTGACAGTTCTGATTTTTTTTGGATGAGAAAGATGAGAGTCAAGCACTCAAATTTTATAAATTTCCATAAAGGACCCCATCCGGATTTTAAATTTGCAACCTCCCATGCGAAGGACCTTTTACCACTAGACCAAAGGTTGGTTCTCACAATTGTGAATTTTCTCTGTGGTAGATTGTCTAAACCATATGGTATTTTGCCTCTGTTAAAGTCCTTGAGGAGCAGACCATTGTTAGAGGTGAAAAGTAACAAGATACTTGCATGTAAGATTAAAATAGAAACTTATTTATATGATTGAGGTCAATAAAACAAAGAAAAAGAATGGTTAATTAACATCAAGTGAATGTTAAGAGAGAAAATGGTCTAGATTATGACAACTTTTCCTAAGAAACACCGCAGACTATCTTTAGTGTGGTGCCATAGTTTTTTGAAGAGAAGAGAATGGTGCCACAGTTTTTAATGCCTTAGGCAGCACAGCTCAACTTTCATGCATATGTTCTTTGGATTTTCAAAATGGCACGCAAGAATTAATCCCTTGATTTATTCTGTTATTTGGTCCATCCCTTTAGTGTTACTACTGGAATTCTATACCCAAGAATATTATTCAACTCTTGTGTTGAGTCCATTTCTTAAGTGCTTGCATTCAGATTTAAAGATTTAATGTATGATAGTACGAAACTATAATAAACAATGTGTTTTTGGTCGAGTAGTTGAACTAATAAAAAAACTTGATATGTCAAAAGTATTAATGTTAATGGCAGCACTTGTCAAAAGTATTCAATGGTAACCACCCATAGCGACCCCACATTATCCACCATTCGACCCCACATTATCCATTCATTAATGGTCCTATCTTTAATTATAATTCATACATTGACATGAAAAATTGCACGAGTAAGAAATATATTTTTTTTCTTTTTTATTTCTTGTCAAAAGGTGCAGAAACCATTTAGCTTTGCCTATCAATCATGCGAAGATAATTGCCAAAATTGAACTGCCTTAATTTAAATATCAAAGTACCTCGTCAGGTCTCTCATGGCTGACTAGATGAGCACCATGGAGTTCCACCATTCTTGAGGCAGGATGTAATCTCTCAGCAAGATCCCTTGCATGGTATAATTGAGCTACTAAATCTTCCCTGTCATAAAGGAATTAAATTTAGTGGAAATTAGCATCTCTGATCACTGAAAACACACACACACACACACACACACAATGGCACACAGTAAGATAGAGAGCAACCTTCCATGGATAACAGCAATTGGAAATCCTGACAATCGAATGGTGTCAATTTCCTTCTGAGTCAATTTGTGGTTCCAACATGCATGTACTTGGCCTTCGTGGCCATGCTTCGACTGCATTCCTGCTGAGGTCATGCCTTTCACATATTCCTAAAGTAACCACAATTAATTGCAATTAGAAATTTAGAAGTCAGAGTTCACAAAAATTAAAAGATTTAGAATGTGCATGTTGTACCGTCACTGGTAAAATTGGGATACTACAATATATATATATATAGAGAGAGATAGGGGTTTGCTAAAACCCGCCGGGTACAACTCGTACCCGTGTACCTGTGCCCGGTACCCGCGGTATCCGTATCCGTGTCCGGGTATAGGCGGGTAAACGTGTACGAGTTTGAGAAGGGCCGGTCAGTTTTTTTTTTGAAAAAACCGTTGTACCTGTACCCGTTTACCCGCCGCTCGCGTACCCGTGCCCGTGTACCCGCCGCCCGTACCCGTACCCGCGTACCCGTCTACCCGTGCCTATTGTGTTAAAAAAATCTGCCCGGGAAAAACGGTTTCTGAGCCGTTATAACGATTTCTGAATCGTTATAACGGTTTGCTGAAACGTTATAATGTTTCATAAATCATTATAACGGTTCAGTAAATTGTTAGAACGTTTCATAAATCGTTGCAACGATTTACTGAACCGTTGCAACGATTTACTGAACCGTTATAACGTTTGACCCGCCGACCCGTCCCGTTCCCGAGACCCACCCTACCCTTGGACACCCGTGTGCCCGAGTACCCCGTACCGTGCACCCGTGTACCCGCGACGAGCACGGGTATGAGACGGGTAGGGTACGGTTTTGAAAAAAAAATCGTCTACCGTGCCGTCGTACCCGTCTACCGTCGTACCCGTGCCGCCCTACCGCCGCGCCCTGTACCCCGTGCACCGCGGCAAATCACTAGCGAGAGAGAAGGGATCAGTTGATAATGGGTTATTTTGATAACCTTGACAATGAACTTTTAAATAAATACAAAAAAAAAAATAGAAAAAAATTATAGATATATTATTCTACATATAGATTGATGGTCATTCAAATTTCATGCAATTTCTTTATCGTTTGATAGTTCATCAAAGACCATCGAATTTTCATTAATTTGCAACGGTTCTAATTTAACGGTCTTTGATGGACTATGAAATGGTAATGAAATTTGAATGACCATCAATCTAAAATAGTATAACACATCTATAATTTTTTTTTCATTTTTAAGATTTTTTTATATTTATCTAGAGGTCCATTGTCAAGGTTGTCAAAATAATTCATTGTCAATGGATCTCCACTCATATATATATAAAGTGATGCAATGGTGTTTCGCGTCCGTATCTCAAATTTAAAAGTTTAAATGGCCGATCCAAACCGTTAAATATCATCTTCATATTGAAATATCTTTGGAGATTAAATTTATATTTTTTGCTATTTTTTAGATGAGTACAAAATCGCTAGTTTTGAATGCTGCAGAAATCGTTAGATCAGTAAACTTTGTACCCATTTAAAAAATAGCAAAAAAAAATAAAAAAATATATAATTTGATCTCCAAAGATATTTCAATATGAAGATGATGTTCAACGGTTTGGATCGGCCGTTTGAATTTTTAAACACGAGATACGGACACGAAGCACATATATATATATATATATATATATATATATATATATATATATATATATAGAGAGAGAGAGAGAGAGTGGAGATATCGTGAGCTTAAGCTCACGGAGGCCTTCCGTGAGCTTAACTCAAAAAATATATCAAATCATTTCGAAATTTTAATTTATCATTCTCATTAAATTCTTTATATGAAAATCTCATGGGATGCAAAAATTTGGAGCATTTTGAGCTTTTTAAGTTGTGATTTTTATTTTTTGAAAATCAGCTCTAAAATAATAATAATATATTCAATACTTGAACATCATTTTAAAAAATTAAAAATGGAGACTTAAAAAACTCAAAACATTTCAAATTTTTACATCCCACAAGATTTTTATATAAAGAATTTAATGAGAATGTTAAATTAAAATTTCGAGATGATTTAATATGTTTTTTGAGTTAAGCTCACGGAAGACCTCCGTGAGCTTAAGCTCACGCTATCTCCACTCTATATATATATATGAAGTGCAGATGCTGAGAATGACTTACTTGAAAGAGGATCTTTCTCCTTGTAGTTGAGCCAATGGTTTGATCAAGGTATTCCTGCATGTTATACATTTGACTATGGCTTAATTTCTTTTCCCATATAGTTTTGAGTAATAGCAGCAAAATGAAGCGAAATTTCAACCTTTGTATAGTGCACTTCCAAATCAACAGTCGCTCTTTCTTCAGGAGTATTAGCTCTTATGAAGCGAAACGCTAGAGACATTATCTGGCGGTCAATCTACACCAAATAAATTTGCGGACAATCTCCAATTTAAAAAACTTGATTGTGTGCTTTTATCTTAAACAAACTCAATTTTTTTTTATCCATGCTATAGATCAATTGGAATTATCACCATTCTGTAAGCATTGAAAATTTACACTTTTCATGGGGTGTTAAAGTAAGACTTCCAGCTACACCTTTACTAAAATTAAATATCATTAAAGATATGGTTGACAATTTTCCCCTCAAAAAGTAATGTGGTTAATTATTTGTCACTGAATACATGCCATCAAGTATCGTAGTCATCACTCATGTTGGTGTCAACTTTGAATTTATTAGCGTCCACGTATTCTAGTTGATAGGCTTCCATCTTCCCAATTGAGATTTTACTTTTTAAAATATCTAAACAAAATCAAAGTTGCATAAAAAGTACCAAATACTTCTTCAAATATTCATAATTAATACAAAATCCAGAGGTGGAATATCTGAGTACGAACCCGAGGAAAACACTGATATCCACCTCCAGTAACATTGAGAAGTGCCAAGGAACAGAGTCTCTCTGGCGCAATAGATGCTAGTTTACAAGCAATCATCCCTCCTGCAATAAATTTAAAGGTGGATATAATAGAAAGTCAAATTTAAATTGAAAAGAAGAAATTTCAAAGTCAAATTTGTCCTAATAGTAGTCAAGGTTGTGCCTAAATGTGTTAATAGAAATATTACAGTAGGGATGGACTGATTAAAAAAAAAGGAAAAACAACTGGGGGTGGTATTTTCAAAAATTTTGTATGTCATTCAAGCTTCATTTGGTTAGATTTAGTGGCTCAGAATCTGTTGCTCATAAAAACAGCGAACAACACCCTCGTAAAATTAAAGGGGAGAAAATCACGAAAGAAGATATCACTGTAGTATGAAACCGTTGCGCGTCGTCAGATGTCTTATGAGTAGGACACTGCTCGCTGATTTTACGAGCAACGGATTTCGTTCCAGGTTTAGTGAGGTATCACTTTCACATACACGGTTTGAAAAGGAGAAATTGCAAGTATGGTTAAGAGAAGAAATGGTACACGTACCCATGGAATGACCAAAAACATGGGCCTTCTTCCAACCTAAATGATCCATTAAACTCAAAGCATCTCTTGCCATTATGGATGTTCTGCATTGTATGGTAAGATCATAAGAACGAGTTCTTACTAATTTCATATTGTTTTCGAATAAATTGATAAGCAATTATAAGAAGACATTAACAAAAAAAATATCACTTTATAATTTAAATTGATACAGTTCTAAATGTGATGTAAGACTTCTATTCTTCTCCATTTCATCTGAACTGAGTGAACTAAATAATTGTAGATAAATAGTAACGAAGTGAGTTAGTAATAGTTTTTATGCGTAAAAAAACATGTCAGAGAAAGAGATGCAAATGGAACAAGAAAAAAAATTGCCGTCTCCTACTTTCCCCAACCCACTTCCTTTTTTCACCTCCTAATATTAAATTAGTTCATCTTCATACTTTTCGTGTACCTTTATGAGAATTTTTTTTTCCTCTTTGACGAAGACCCAATGGGGAAGCTAATTTTAATTAAATATTAGTTGCAGACTCGTTATCATAAATAAAGCATGACAGCATAGCATTCAACTTTCTAAATTCTAATTAAAAACATGCTGAAATAGCTTTCCAACTAAAAAAAAAATTTTCTATAACTTAAAAAATATATATCTTATTTGAAGCACTCCAAATTTGAAATATTTCGCCTTCAGGAAAGCTTCTGTGACTGACTGAGTTACCCTTTTGGGGTCCAGAAGTATCATTGCAATTCCATTAAAAACCAAACAAACACAATTGGTCCTGGAAAAAAGAAACCAAATCTAAAAACAAAAGAGAACTAAAAAAGCAAGATGCATAAAACTCACGAGTAATGGTGCTTGTCAGTAGGAACAGAGCTTCGACCAATGCCGCGATTATCAAAGCAACAGACCTCTATTCCTTCCTCTTCATCTTCACCGCCTCGCCTTGACGACTCGGCCACGTCCTCATCTCTGGGCTCGATCCCACCTGTCAATCCCTTTATCTGTGGGCCCCACGACTCCAGTGTTCCCCCAAATCCTACACATCAAAGTACTCTGTTATTCCCCTTTTTCCTCAAAATTAAATAATATGAACAAAAGAAAAACGAGAGAAGTATTTAATTTACCAATTATGAGAAGGACCTTGGTTTTTCCATGTCCATATCTCCTGTAAAATAACCTCCCTCCGTTGTTCTCTTCGCCGAACGAGTTCAATTCGCAGTACGGCATTGTTCTTTTCCTGGCAATCCGGTACAATCGCTACTTGTGCTTCTCCTTCGACCACTATGCCTGAACAAATTCGCGTGCTTTATCTCCTTTGGCTGGTGGTATTCCGACTGATTCGACTTTCTTCCTTCGTTGCAGATAGAAAGAATCAGAATCTCAGAAATTTGCTCCAAGAGAAGAGGTGCTTTGGCTACTTCTATTTAATATATAGACTTCAAGTTCAGACCACACGACAGTACGAACCTGTTGTATCTTTATTTATTGTGAGCCGGAGCTTAACTGAGCCTCCTCCTAGGTCTGGTGTAAATGAGTAGATAAAAGACCGAGTTTAGAAAGGAAAGAGCAATTTTGGTGGGTGAAACACGTGGATGAACATGAGCGGATTGGAGGCACGTCATCTCGAAGCTCCAAAAAAGGATTGCGTCGGTCCACTTAATCTGGACCGTCTGATTTTGCTTCCAGTTCTACCGCGACCGTTTGGGCAGCGATGTTGACCGTCTGATCATAATCCAGCCGCTGCGTCCATTGTAATTGAATGGAGGGAAAGTGATCTGATCTCCACAGAAAGAGCTATAGATGATAATTGAAACGGGAGTTCCTGCTCGCCCCACATTTGGCTGTAATCAAATTCGTAGTTGCCAAAAAACCAATAATGATAAAATAATAAGTAGATAAATTCATAGAGCAGCAGTGCAGCACCGTTACTGGGTAATGTTTTTGCGAATGAGATGCCACAATTTATACTCTTCTTAATCCGTACTTTTCCTCCCTAATTATTTTATCCGTATTTGTCCTCCTAATTATTTCTTTGGCGAGTGCTAGCTGCATTGGGGGTAGCCTAGGGATGGCAATGAGCCGGATCAGGCCGGATTTATATTAAATTCAGAGTCTGATCCGTCTTTCAAAACACTCAGTCCGGCCTACTCGACTCTTACCTCCGATCTAAATTTGATAATCCTGCCTACCATGATGCTTGACGGGTCTACCCGTCCGTACCCATCACGACCCGACTTTATCAACGATATTTTACTGCTATATTCAATTAATAATTTCTTTGATTAACGATTTCTTTCTTCTTAATATTATATCTTATTATACTTTAGAGAATGATTATTATATTTAAACTAAAATATTATTAAATATTTACACTATGATAGTATAAGTTATTTTTTAAATCTAAAAATTATTAAATATTTGCACCAACTCAAGTACTCAATTTACAAATTGTGATATTTTATTAAAAGAATTAATTTAAATGAACATTCTATTAATTAAATTATTATTTTTATCCAATTTGATAAGTTACTTATATACAATTATACATAACACATATAAATATATATTACATGTTATTGATATTACGGGTCGGGCGGGTGGATGTCACCCTAAACACGTACCCGTCCGAACCGTCGGGTTGGGCGGGTCCGGATAGGCCGGACGGGCCATGGGCTTTATTGTCATCCCTAGGGGCAGGGGCACCCTACAAAACTATTTATCCGTATTTGTCCTCCCTAATTAGAACACATATGGGTTGGGGTGCAAACTAATCAGATACGGTCAGTGTTATACTTAACAATTTCTTTAATTTTATTGTTTTGTAAAACATTATTGAGGTTAATGAATTTTTCTTAAGATTTGATTGCAAGATTCTAAGAAACTTCAAGGGAATGAAGAAGAAATGATCAAGATCAATTCAGAGGCTTTTATGAAAATATAGGATCATATTCAATGTATAGGTATAATTCAAAATTCTATATTCTTCATAATTATGCAAGGAAAAACTCTTTGTCGTGGAGAACCGTTATAATGATTCCCCAATCGTTATAACGATTCAATACATGTCTCAAAAATATTCTAAGTTCTCTGTGCGTAGCAACAAGCCAAAATTAACAGAGTGTATCGTTATGTAACACTTCATAAAGCGTTATAACGATTCAAAACACCTACTCAAAAATATTCTAAGTTCTTTGTGAGCAGAAATAAACCAAAATTAACATAGTGTATCGTTATGTAACACTTCATAAAGCGTTCAATGATTCATGAAACGTATAACGATTCACTGAATCGTTATAACATTTCTGAAGATCAGTTGACTTGTCAGAAGGTTGGTCAAACAAGTCAAAGCGTTGTAACGGTTCTGAAAACCGTTCAACGTTTCTGTATATCATTATAACGATTCATCCTATTCATTTTTGAATCGTTATAACGTTTCTATACAATTATGACAAGGGGTATTCTTGGAAACTCAATTCTCAATCCAGAAACGTTATAACGTTTCCCAGCACAAGAATATCAGTTCTCTGTAAATGACTTATAAAAGTGATGTTCTGGATGTAGAACAAAATCAAGAAAAATAGTCAACATCTTTAGCAACCGAGAGCACACTACTGCAACTAAAAAGAGCTCATTAGTTCCCTTGCAAATTACAAGAATAAAAGATCTTGAATTAGTCAAATCAATAGATATTCTTGTGCAATCTTCTGTTCTATACTCTCTTGAGCTTTGTCTCAAATCTTCTCTTTGAGCCTCGAGTGCTCTTTTGTTGTTCTCTCTTTATTACAGTTTTTAGTTTTCTTGCACTTGTATTATGAAGAAGCTAAATCTTCTAGATTGTAACTGAATTTTTGAGTAATAAAGTGGCATCTCGTTTGTGGGGTGAGACCCGAAGACGTAGGCATTTTTAAAGCCGAGCTCCGTTAACATTTTCTGTGTTCCTTATAATTTCTATACATTGTCATTGTTGGTAATAACCATCAACCATTCCTTAATAATATCAGTCAGATAATGATCAAAACTATATTTGTATTTGTTATATTTTTTAATACGAATACGGATAGTTTTGAATATGAATACATATTGGATATTAAACGAACAAAAATACAAGTCGAATAATACACAAATATAAATACAAATATGGATATATTTCATATACTAATTTAAAATATCTCCAATATAATTAAAAAATAATTATATAATATTTTTATGATAAATCTCTAATTATAAAGTTATATTATTATAAAAATTAATTATTAATCACTATTATATTTTTAGTGATTTAATTAATAATTATCATGACAAATTAGACGCCAAAAACTATAAAATCTAAAAATATTAGTTAAAAATATCAAAAGATAAAAAAATATAAAGACAAATTATGTATAAATTTAGTTGGATTTGTAATCTACATTAAAAACTCAACTGAAAAACACATAATGCACCTTATTCAGATATCCAAATTTTAAAATATCCATATCCAGATAATTATCTGTATACATATCTAGTTCCAAATTAAAAATTATATTCATATTTATATCTAATAAAAAATTTATTTGTATCCAAATTCGTATTCGAAAATATCTATATTCGAATATCCATATCTGTTATTATTCAGATTCGAATATGAATATAGTCAAATAATATCTAATCTGTTTGTGCACCTATACATGCAGAGGCGGAGTAAGAATTTTAGCATAGAGAGCCGAGATATGAGTTTATGTCTCTAAAAAATTAAAATTAATAAGTTAGAGAAGTCAATATATCGAACGAAATAAAAATACATAATAAAATTTATCTCAATGTGTAACTTCTGAAGAATTGAGAGGGCTAGTGTCTAACTTCTGAAGAATTGAGAGTAGGGTTGCACAAAAAAGCTCGGGCTCGTGGCTCAGCTCGGGCTCGGATCGGGCTCGAGCTAATCTGGCTCGAGTTAAAATGACTCGAGCTAATTTGGCTCGAGCTAATCTGGCTCGGTAGTTAAATGAGCCGAGTTTGAGTTGGGGTCGACTCGGCTCGTGGCTCGACTCAGCTCGAAGAAAAAATAGTTTATATATTTTTTTTTCTGAACTCTAATCCGATAACTCCTCTCTCATCATCTCTCACCACATCACCATGTCAGCGGCTTAAAGATGTTTCTTACTCGCTCGTAATTAGATTCGTATATCTGACTCGATAGTTTTTTGTTGGTCCATCCGTTCAAATTAATGCAACGAAGATGTCATTAAAAAATAGTTTGTTGATATACCAATTTTTTTACCAATTTTCATACCAATCTTCTAGATATACCAACCTTATAGTTTGTAGATGTATTAAATCTAAATATCAAATTGAGTCAATGCACATGCATTGGCTCGTGAGCCAGCTCGCGAGCTAGCTCGAATAGTAACGAGCCGAGTTTGAGCTAGGTTTTTCAGCTCGAACCGTTTCACGAGCTCGACTCGAATTTTCATGAACCGAGCTTGAGTTAAGCCCAACTCGGCTCGACTCGACTCGTTTGCAGCCCTAATTGAGAGGAGGCTAGCCCCCTCAGCTCCCTTAAATCCGCACCTGTATACATGGGCCTGCGGATATTGGGGGATTTTCAGATGGGGAACTTTTTAGGAGGAAGAAAGATATTTGTTTTTTAATATAAGCAAAGATATCTAATTAATTATCTAAAATAAATGACATGTCAATTATCAAGTTCTGGACACGTGATTGGAAGTTACGTCCTAAGGCCCTACGCATAAGGCATAACTATGTCAGTCACGCTGCTAGAGTTCTGAGAACGGACTTACCGGTTATCACCTTGTTTTTGTATAACTATGACAGCTGGCTTACATTTTCCAACATAATTAAATAGCTATTAATTAATTCTTGCAACAAAAAAAACGGCTTGATCAACACCATCTATAACACATATATAGGGAAAGACTGATCATTTAGAAAAAAATAACGCCGAAAGTAAATTGCAAAAAAAAAAAAATCAACGTTTCAGGATTTGACCGACATGGTATCATATAATGCATATTCAAAGGTGGATGCTAAAGAGAGATCATCATTTATGTTGATTTTTATCGTTCAAATTAAATATGTTGTTCTAATTATTATTTATTTATTCTGTTTAGTACTTTATTATATTAAATTAAATATATAAAACTAACATAAATATTAACTCATTTAATATCGATAATAGCATAATATACAAAATAAGTCGAATAGTAAAATTATTAACATGAATAATAAAGTCAATATCAATATGATATATGCATAGCAGCTTGCTTGTACAAAATTAGAAAACTTTGTACCTCCTTCATTTCCACCAATTATATTTATTTTAATGCTAATATTGACAAAATAATATTCAAAATTAATTGACAACTCTTATTTGTCCAAAAACATGCATATGAACTTATTCATTATTCTCAAGTCCTTCTTCTTTGAATTGATTTGAAAAGAAAAAAAAATTAAGATTGTGTCAAATAATTTAATTATCAAGGAATTGTATATAATTCTGTTAAGTCAGATTGGAAGAGGCAACTATTCTCCCACAACACTGAATCGTACATATTACTTAAGTTTTCAAGATATACTCAAATTTTTAATTGATAATTTCGAAAATCATCCAAAATAATTTTAGACTTGTAATATTTAAAACATATATATTGTACGATCAGATGTATTATTTTGCTATTTTAGAAGAAGTTTTAGATTTGATCTTTCAGACTTTCTAAAAAATGAATTGCCCATTGAATTATTTTGCGTATGTTTTTTTAACGTTTTCTAAATAAATAAAAAAACTTGGTCCGTAAATTTAGTTTGTTCCAAAACATTTTTTAAAACTTTTCGAAACGGAATCTTGTCAGTTCTTCAACTTTATTGAAAAATGCTAGTTAGCCTCATAGGAAGAAGGGATCGGTTGAAAATGGGTTATTTTGATAACATGGTCCTTTAAATGAATTTTTTTTGTATATGTGTCTTTCTAATAAAGATAATTCAAATTTCATATAATTTAATTATCATTTGATAATCCAACAAAGACCATCAAATTTTCATCCAATTTGCAACGGTTCTAATTTAACAGTCTTTGATGGACTATCAAACGATAATGAAATTGTATAACCATCAATCTAAAGGTAGAAAACACATGTATAAACTTTTTTATTTTTAAATTTCTTTATATTTATTTAGAAGTCCATTGTCAAAATTATCAAAATAACCCATTGTCAATGGATCTCCACTCTTCTATATTAGCTCCTCTCAAAATGACCAACTTAATGTTTTCTTAAAGATACAAATTCTTAAAGATACAAATTAACTTGGAGCAAGTAAAAGCTTCTCCAAAATGTTGACAACGAACTTTTTTTTTTTCATTTTTGAACTGAAAGCATTAAATCGATGCATATGATGTAAACTAAACCGATCTTTTGGAAGGTTTTAGGACTAAATCTGCATTTATTCTTCTTTTATTGAATAATTAGAAGTTTCTAACAATCTGAATTTAACCATTTGAAGGCCAACTTCAAATGATACTCGAGTAATCTAAAATACGGTATAGAAACGATTGATACACCATTTGCAATTATAGATCTCCCCCATTTTTCTGATATATATTTTTTTAAGAAAATATACAAATTGAGACATTTTCAAATGATTAATATCCAGAATATTTCCGGCAAGAATAGTAGAACGAGGTTATTAGACACGTGCTGGTCCAGTGGTCCGGACTCCTGAATACAAACAAATTGTTTACATGTTTCAATCGCACACGGTGATAATTTAATCTCTTTGGTTTCATTGTAAGCTCGTCAAAGTCCTAATATATTTCTCTACTTTCTCTCAATATTTCTCGTCTTCGGGTCGATCCATTTGGCTGTCGTTTTTTAGGTCCTCTGATAGTGATGACGATTATGATGATGGTGATGACAGTGTTGATAATGGAAAAGTATCTACTCTTCTCTTTAATTTTTTTTCTTTTCTTTTAAATTTATGCTTTGATATTTATATTTCTTTTCTTTTCTTTAAAACAATGACGAACTTTCCGAAAGAAATGAAAGTTAAGTGGGTGACAACTGACAAATTTTTTTTTTTTAACTTTCTCTCAAGAAAAATTGTACCTCTTTATGGTATGGAGCTTCTATTTTGTGGGTGAGAGAGAGAGACTTCTTTTTTTTTTAGTCAGAGACCGCTGTTTAACCCGCAATAATGAAGGCATGAAAATAATAAAGCAAAAGGGACTTCAACTACAGGTCGGAGAATACAGACGCCGCCTCCCACCGCACTGGCTTTTTTATTTCGGTGATGGGGCCCACATGACATGGTGGAGAAGTGGCTGACAGACGCTTAATTTTCTTCTTGTCAAGGATCAAAACATAAGCTTCTCTCCTATTGGCCATCTAATTAGTGACTATTTGATTTTAAATCACTCACCAAGTACAATTCCTTTTCCCATTATTTATCTGATTTATTGCAGAAAACTCAAGAATTGATTTTACTTGTGATGATGAGGAGACAACCGTCTCTCTTTAATTTATTTCATTGCATAAGCTTAAAGCTTTAACTGGCCCCGGGTGGCAAATGAGTTGAACTCAAATAAAACTAAACTGAATTATATCGAATTTGAGCTAAAATCTAGCCGAACTGATTCGAACTCAAGCTGAATTTGAGTTTCAAATGAGCTCAACTATTATAACTTTTATATTTATTTTCATATAATTATAAATAATTAGATTTGAAATAACTAATATTTTATTACTTTTATAATAAAATTTAGAAAATAAGAAATATTTTCACATTATCATAAATAGTATAACGTAAATAAGTATGTTTTTTAATTTTTAGATTATATTAATTAATTTATTTATATTTTAATGATTTTATAACCAAAATATATAACTAATATTGATCTATTTACGAGACAAATCGAGCCAAAATGTTGAAAAAATAACGAATTCAAACTCAAGCCGAGTTGATAAAAAAATAAACTGAACTTGAGCTGAACTCGAACGAGCCACGAGCCTTTGAATTTTTTTTATTTCCGTATTATAGCAAGGGGTTCACTTAGGGATGAAACCTGTACAGATACTATATATCCAAAAATTCAAAAGCACATATTATCGGCGTACATATGCACACATATAATCCAGATAAATGATAATGTTGTTAACCATATTATGAATTTTATAGTTTTTAAAAGTATTTGTGTATTTTTTTTAATAAATGGGTGAGTATCCTGACAATTACTTATTTTCACAAAAAAAATCTTAAAAACGAAAGCTTTTACAAACATATTTTTATATTTACACATTGATTGTGATTCAGGATTCACCCAATTTTAATATCATTTGATATTCTGCCAAAGTTCATCAAATTTAAACTATTATGATTAACATATAATTTAAATGAAATATTATATGACACTAAAATTGTATGAAATTCGAAATACAATTAGTCTATAAGTTTTAAAATAATGTTTGTAAAAGTTGTTCCATTTTTATTCTATAGTTGTCAAAGAAATCTCATCCTTAATAAATAATATCATTAAAAATATTTTATGATAAAATATAATGAATTTTATAAAATTCAAGCTTTAATTTTCATCCAATACGTTCATCACTCCTGGTCCCAGGACGAAAACAACCTGATCCGAATAATATCATTATAAGAAAACAACCTGGTCCCAGGATGAAATCAACGGTTCTGATTACCTCCACTACCACAGGCTGGTGCGTGTGTGTGTGTGTGGGGGGGGGGGGGGGGGGGGGGGGGGTGTTGACGAATGAGCCGGCGACTCATAAGCAGTGGCCCCAAGATGAAAAAAAAGACATTCTTTGATTGATTTTATTAGAGGAAAAAACCGAACTCGTATGGCTAGTCTGTATTGTTTTCGTTCAACTCCTCTACCCGTGGCTGATGCTTGATCCTGATGTAGCAGGCCAATAGCCTACTATTAGATATTTAGATTTCATTGAACCAAATTAAAAAAGAGTTACAAGTCATAGAAAGAAAGAAAAAGTATATTTTGTTTTTACAAACTAGACTAGAACAGAAGTCTATATTCTATGCTAAGATTTGTGCTATCCTATTGTTGACCCTCGTGCGCCTGTGTTTGTCGTCCTGGATATGCTTTTTCCCACTGTTTTATGTAGGACGAGAGTTCCATCTTTATACCCCTTGGATTTTAAAAAACTGTGTTTTTAAATTAAAATTTTACTAATCAGTATCTCTGAATTTAATTTCTGACCCCGCATCGTTTGATTATTTTCATTGAGAAAAAAAAATTTAATATCGTAAATAATAAAAAAATATAAAATTTTTAAAATATGAAGTCCCACAAAAGAAATTTTTCTACGTCGACTTAATTATCTATTATTTTGAGTTTTATTTTTATTATTTTTTAATATATAAAAGGATATTATTTTGATAATCTTTTTATTAGATATGAATATAAGTAAAATTATTGATTTTTTATTTAGTATCCGATTAGCTAATGAGTTTGAACCCTATAAAATATAATAATCTGATTACTGACCCCTGACAAAAATCATACATCCGCCCCTCGATCTAAATGACTTATAATATATTCAAGGATTAGACCGCTTGCATTGTCACACAAATTCTTCTAAGAAAGCGCTATTAAAGGACCAAAATAATGAGTCTTACCTCGATAAAAAATTAATTTTTATGAAAGATATATAAAAATAATATTTATATCGAGTTTAGTGGAAATTATGTTTCTTTTTTCTAAAAAAAAGAAAGAATATATATTCAAGGATTAGTCCGCAAAAGTATTGGGTTAGTGTTTAGAAAAAGTATGGACAAGGTAGATTACCATTACTACGGCTGTAACTCTATTTCGCCAAGACAATATAGTCCTCAAATAAATAAATCAATAATATATAATTTTAAATATATTTAGTAAAATTTCACATTAAAGAAAATTTAGACACAATATTTTTAAATGCTAAGTAATAATGATAATGATAATAATAAATAATATAATTAAACACATATAAGAGTTTTGTTTCACCTTAAGTATATTACACACATTATTTTAAATGAGAAGAGATTATTTTATATAAACTCTTAGATTCAAGAAGATGAAAAGATTTAAACTAAATAAATGATGAAGAAAAATGATAATATAATATACTTGAAAATTTTGAAATCTTAGTTCTCTTTATATATTAAAAATATATAGGCCGACAGCTTATCTACTAACATTATTTAAACAGAAGAAAATTAGGTTTGCTTAATTGTTTCACTCGGAAAAATGACTTGTTGAACACCCAGTTTTGACTATTTTCATATGACCTAGTTATGCTACGGTAAGTTGGTAAGTTATCTCTATATAGAATATAATTTGAGACCAAATTATACATTATTTTTTTATTTTTTTGAGTAAAAAATATATTGAACTAATGATTTTCAATGATAACACTTTTCTATCCTTCAAACATATAAAAAAATAAAAAAAACATAAAATTTTAGTTTTCAAGTAATTAATATGAAAATTACCTTGAATGGTTTTATCAATATTTTAAATATCAAAAAAAAAATATGACGACGACAACAACAACAACAAAGCCTTTAATCCCAAATAAATTAGGATAAGTTCGAAATGAAATCTAATATAAAAGCATAAAATTAAAGATCTCAAATATCAATGATAATAATGCTTATGATGAAAAAAAATAAAAATGTTAATGATAATAATGATAATAGTGATAATGATAATGATAATGATGATAACAATATGATAATAATAAGGATGATCATGATGCAAATAACATGCAAAATAAAAAATATGATATATATAAAAAATATTTTATATTTCACAACTGAAAATAGCATAACTCCTAACATAGAAGCTGTTTTGTTTAGTAGAAGCGGACAATAAAAATCATTAGAAGAATGTAACATCTTTGTTGCGTTTTTCGGTTTGATCATTCAACTCGGAATGAACTATCCAAACTATCTGGATCCATTCGATTGACTGGAACACCAATTGAAGCACATTTAAATTCCTTCAATTTTCAGTACCTACACGATAATCTTCCATCACCATCAACCTCCACCCAAAAGTTTGTCTACTAGAATACCAAAACAAAAGAAGAACAATGAAACTTCGTAAAACCCCAACAAAAATAAGAAGAAAAAAAAGAGAAAAAATAGCAGCCGCGATCACGCGTAAAAACCAATTTAAAAATGTTGATGAGATAAACAATAGCAGTTTCTATTATAAATTAAAATCTAAAGATTCTAAACAATTACTCATTTGACAAGATAACTTATAAAAATGTTTCTCGAGTTGCTACATCAGCAATTATATCAATTTAATTGATCTATACCAAAAAATATAAACAAGTTCAGAGTTAGACTAAAATATTAAAATTACCCTCACAACATATATTTGAGGTTAAATATATAACATGATTCACAAACGCACAAAATAATAATCTACTTTTCTTCAGGTAACCATTCCAATCGCAAAGAATAAACTATACTATGCCAGAAGACCAAAATTTTTACATACAAGTTGAACACGAGATGAGATCATGGTCTGACAAAGACTTGAACTCATGGATGATAGCCGAAAACCAATATATATATATATATATATAGTTTGGCCACGGCGCTACGCGTAGCACGGATGGCCCGTGTGCTACGGACTATTTCTCAGTCTTCAAAGTTTAATTGGTTGATCCAACCGGTCAAAATGGTTTTCATATGAAAATCTAGTTGGATACCAAATTTTATATTTTTTAGGATTTTTTTTACTATTTTTTAAGATAGCTAGAAAATCATTTGACTTAATTATTATGAACCATTCAAAAAGAGTCATTTTCTAATTATCTTAAAATATAGTAAAAAAACCTAAAAAATATAAAATATAATCTCCAACTAGATTTTCATATGCAAAATATTTTGACCGGTCGGATCGAATACAAACTCAAATAATACCTTGTAGAAAAGAAACGAATACAATAAACCAAAAAAGAAAAAGAAATGCAGGAACAGAAAACCAAGAATTGAAAATCTAAAAGCTTTTAAATCATCAACAAATGATACCTATGCCACTATGTGCACATTTACAGCTTCATCACAATGCTTTTGGGAAGTACTTAACAACCAAATATTGTATTCACTGACAAATATTTGAGCACTGTATCACCATGATTTGAGCTGGATAAGTTTTACTGAGCCATCTCCACCACACGTAAGGAAACCATGAGACATCACCTGAATGTCTGTTACTGCAGCCTGCACATTTTTACCAATCAGAATTATCAAACTGAAAAAAATACCACCAATTTATGTATGGAATAGATGTTGTTGACACCAAATTAACCATCACAAAGGTACAGCTCTTGTCAAAATAAAAATAAAAGTAATATGAATTTCAATCTTTTCAATGGATATCTATGCAACTGCAGCTAAACAGTGTGCCATTAATTTGTACTTAAAAGAAACAACGATAAGAAAAGGAAGGAAGGATGAAAAGATATACCCTAATAACTCCCCCAAAGACACTAGAGTTGGACTGGAAAAAGGTGTGTCGTTCATGCAGCCTTGGCCACTGGAAAACCAGCTCTGACTTTTTAGCATCCCATAATTTCACATCTCCGTCCTTGCCACCAGTTAGGAACATACTTGTATTTGGGATGGTTGCTATCCTCGTTATGCTTCCTTCGTTCAACAAAAAGAAAACGGCGTTAAGATACCACCATAAGGATAGACTGATAACTCACAACTAATATCAGAGTAGATTTCACCAATTTGTCTTGTCCATTCCTGACTTCAAAACTTTTGATAAAACTATCTCTATTCTGAAAGTTGTAGCAAATATATCCCTATTTTCTGAACGCATGCAGTCACAGCTGAACGCCTGCGTTAACAACTTAACACCAATATTCTGAAAAAAAAAGTTGTGAACGCAGGTGTTTGTCAGCGCGTGTTCAGACACAACTTGTAAACGCGCATGTTCAGAAAGTAGGGATATATATGTTAATCTTTCACAAGAGGGATAGTATGGTCAAAACTTTTAAAATGATGGATGGACAAAAAAATAAGTTCCAAGTAGACATGCAGAAATGCAGTAGCTAGTAGCTACCTTGGTGAGCCTTTGGCATATACCAAACCATTCCACTGGTATCGTCAGCACTATGGTGCATCCCAAGTTTAGGATCATACATCGCAGATGATTTATGCCTCTGGACCTTAGTCTTTCCAGTTGTGATGAAGCGGAAATCATGCAGTCCAATATCACCACTTTTACCACCAGTAACAATATATGGTGATATAGACCCGCTTCCAGAATCATTATCAAACACAGCAAGAGATTGGGCTCCACCTGCAGAAATTAGCTTTCTCAGAACCAAAGGAAGCTTTCCTTTGTTACAAACTTCAAAAGGAAATAGTTCATGCATTTGGTACCTTCATGACAAACCACAGAAGCTTGACATGTAGAAGGTGGGGCCAATGTATCCCATACTACAACATTTACATTATTTGAGTTATATCCAGCTGTCGCTACAACTGATCCACTAGCTGATACGTAGGCCACATCTCTGTTCACCCAGCACACCAACAAATCAGTTGAAAAATTGCAGAGTTTTAAATTTTGCTAATAGTTGTTTTTTTTCCCAAATAGTTTACTTCTGATAGTAACATACAATGCATGGTTGTCAAAACAAAGTGAAGAGTCGGTCGGATGGACATTGCTTCTACCTCCAACCTCCAGCTGCCATGTGCACACTGTCCCATCTGATGCTGCAGTAGCAAATCTATGACCATATGTGCCAAAGCAGACAGCTGAAATTGATGCAAGTGGATATGGCGGTGGTACATTCACAGCTGGTAGAACACCGTATGTTGCAAGTGCTCTGTCCTTGCCAAACTGCAGCAATTTGATATTGGTTAGTGGATAAAGAAACAAGAACTCTCTCAACTTTTGGACAAGGAGAGGTACCACTAACCTCCCATAAGTATACATGGGAATTGCTAGATCCAACCAACAAAAGAGGTCGTAAAGGGTGGCGTGACAGAGCACATGATTGAACAGATTCAGTAGTTGCGGGAAGATCAGTGAGTACATCAAACTCATCATGCATGCCCCAAACCAGGCTAGCTGCACCAATGCCAGCATAACCAGGTATCCCAAAGGCACCACCTCCTGTCATTTCTCTTCCAGGCTTTGCCAAAGCACCTAAGCCAGTTGCCGCTACACCTAACCCAAGGTGTGCATCTCTCTTGCTGCTCTGACCAATGGCTGGAGAAATGCATGTTGGTACTGGTGACGCTTCATAACCAGACCATCCATTAACTGGCCAATCAGAGTCTGACAAGATGTAATCTGTTTCATCGTTGTAGTGATGTCCATTGGTCCAATTGAAAAAGACAAGGCCCTATATATAGAACTGTTAGTAATCAGTATGATACAGAGTCTTTGCTCTTTTGAGCAAACTAGGCTACAAAATTTGTATTGACAATTTGAAAAATATGGTACTCATGCTAAGTGGCAAAATTTGCAGAAAATCACAACTCTAAACAGTATGCTTTTCTTTAAAGCAAGTTGGGCTTTTTTTCTTTTTCTCCATTATCAGAACAAAACCTTTGCTATGAATTTTAACATTGAATAAACATTTGAACTTCCAAAAATGCTTCAAATATCCCTATATAACTGAGCAGCCCTACTGCCAGATGGGGGCTTTGCTTGAATGAATGAACTGTGGCATGCCAGAACTCCATAGAAAGTTCTGATTTTTATTTTTACAAGCAAAGAAGTACCTTCTTGTTGCTTGTAGCTGCCACTTGCTGCTCGTTAATGGAGTTGAAACAAATAGCCTACAATAGTATACAGGTAATCAGAGACTGCATGATATTTTCAGACGATTGACCTTTGAAATATTCAAGAATATTCCTTGAAAATTACCTCCAGAAGTTCTCCACTTCGCTTAATTAGCTCCCTTGGATTTCCAAAACAAGAATTTCTCTCTTTATCAGCGCCTGACTGATTTCCTTTTGTTTCCAAAATCCTATCAGCATCTTTCCAGGAGGCAGGTAGCTTTTTCCCCCCATGTGGAAAGCAATTAACCTTTTCATCTGCCAGCCCAGTGCATATATCCTGGGGTCTCACTGACATTTCCCACAGCAGATTGATGAGAGATCCTGTGTCACCATTGTTGGGCAATCTCTGGATTTCTACTTGTTGGTTACAGTTATATTTCTGCTTGGCAGGCTCAGAACAACTCTGAATTAACCACATGGGAGCATTGGAATCCGAACCATTTAAGGATTTCAATGTTAAGTAGAATGCTAATTGTTTCACAAATGAGGAACGAGTAAAGTCTATAGAGTTTATCAATAACTGTGCAAACTGCTTCTCTGCATCTGTGAGCTCCATAAAAGGGTTCTTGATAATGGTGGATAGGTGTATCCACAAACAAGTAGAGATGAAGTGCCATTTCTCATCATTTGTCAGAATTGGAGCTGAAGCCACATTCTGTTCACTATGAACAAGTTCAGACATCTCTTCTGATTTCTCACAATTTTTTCTTTGCAATGCTTCAATTAGACTATCTACTGTAGTAGAAAGATCAGATTGCCCCTGAGAAACCATGTCTAAGATAGGTTTAAACAGAATCACCAATCCCTTGGTGTCTCCAACCAACCAACTGAGAGCAAATTCAAGAGTGAATTCCAGTAGGTCAAGTACAGCAAAGATTTTCACCGTCCCCAAATTGCAGCTCTTCAAAAGTGACCTGCTTAGTTTCAACCACCTCTTTAGATATGTCAGATTGTACTTCCCTGTGTAATCATTTTTGGAAGTATCTCCTCTGTAATAGGACATGTCCAGAATTGAGTTGCTAAAACCGCAGGACACCACATACTGACTAAGGACACAGCAAATCTCCTTGTTGGTCTTCAGAACAAGGGCAAGAACTATGCTTAATCGATCTCCTGACATACTATCAGAAGCAAATAACAAGTATGCAACAAATAGCATTCCTTTGTTGCAGAGAAAGAGATAAACCTGCAAAAGGAAACATAAGAAAATAAAAAAAATTCCGACTAATTAGTTAACAAGACACCTCACTATTTTTTCTAATACATCTTTGTTATTTATTCCCACAAGAGTTTACAAGTCATAAATGAATATAACAATATTTATTTTTCATTGTGAAATATTGAGGGTTCACTTGACCAGTAGACAACAATAGATCCATTCATGGTACTTGAAAACAAAAGAGACAAATAGCAAGGAGTTCAAAAGAGATGGCATTACCACATCTGTTAGATCAGCAGGCTGCAGAATGAATTTCTTTTCAAACACTAACAAGGCTGTCTTTAATTCATGGTGGAGTTCTCCTATGTGAGCATCACTAATAGTTGAGTGACTATCAATTTCTCCACTAGAAGGAAGATTGCAAAGCATAAAAGGTGCATAGCCAGACAGAAACTTTGACAAGTACTTTGATGCCATCATCAGCTTAAAGGTATACATGACATGAGAGGCAGTGATTCCTGACATCCAACTCAAAGCTGCATCAGATGAAGGGCGCACAAACTCTTGAAAGATCTTGCAGTCCTCACAACTTGAGGCAGTCATTTGTTCCCTAGATTCTATGCTTGAGGCCAAGGATAGGCATTCTAGTGCTTCAAGCTGGTGAAAAATATATGTAGATATCACTTTCTTTTATCAAAAATATTAAAAGAGAAAAAAAAAAAGAGAAGATAGAAAGCATAGTTGTTGTACTTACAGGGAGACCATATCTGTTCAGAGCACTTGCAGTCAGTGCTGTTAAAGCTTTTGACAGTCTTAGTGCAGAAACTTCACCAAGTGAATTCTTAAAATTATTTTTTGATGTTAATATAGCACAATAGCGGCCAACTTGGGGGTCAAAGAAAGAGGCACGGAATAATAACCCGGTCCTACTCTTGTCAGGTCTACCCCTTTCAAAATTTTCAAAAAACTTCCGCACTGATTGAGAGTAGTTCCCTAATCTCCACTGTAAAATACAGAAAAAAAAAGTTGCATATTAATAAACAAAACTAACAAAGATTTAGTACCAAGTGTCATGAAAACAACAAATAATTTGCTGCTGAGTTGAAGAACAATACTTCAAAAAGGCTTGCAAGCCAACGGTCCCCCTTTTCAATTGCACTAGGAAGCAAGACACTAGAGATAAGATCGCGCTCTAGCAAGCCCGTAATCCCTTCCTGAAGTCGGCAGATAACAAGTGCCAGCTGCTCGTCACCATAATTCTTTGCACAAATGGATACTGCAGAGGAAGCATCCCCTCCTAAGAGGAAAAAGGCAATGGCAAGTTCCAGTTGATGCCTCCCCATCAACACATACGCATTCTTTAGTGCAGCAGCTTTATTTTTCTCTTCCTGAATGAAAAACCACGAACATAAGTACTTATACTTTTCATCCCCCACTCCCCCCACCCCTGCCTCTTTATTGAAAATGTTATTTAATTGGAGACAGCATATTATATGATTGAATAAATGGAAAAAGGATGAAGTATGTTATGCCTGGAAATTACGGCCAAGGAAGGTATAAAGGGCTTTGTCTTTTTCATCTTTGCTGATCTTGAAAAGACCAGCCAAGACTTGAATCCTATTCAATGCTACATATAGAAGAGCACACTCCTTTGGATCTTTCTTTTTCAAATATTGCATCCTGGCCAACTTCTCCATCTGCAATTTGATTGAAACCCCATGATGTCAGCTAATTGAATTGGAAAATAAAAGCACTGTAGAAAAAGTACACTACATTAGAGAAAAATGCATCAAAAATTCAAAATTACCATGTTCCAAAATAGGAGATGAATATCAAAACCTAAAGAACAAAAATCTGATTCTTCTGTAAACATACCTTTGCCCGTAGTTGTGCTACATCATTGTACCAAAACCCAACACCCAAAGCTTGCATCTCTAACCAAGACGGTTCAGACGAAAGAGTGGAACTAAGTAGATCATCTTTGCACTCTGATTGAAATGCCCATGCTATCAAAGCCGAATTAACACGCCAGACTTGTTCATTATCTGAATTACTGGACTTACGGGCTAAATAACGGCGTTGGAATTGCACAGAGACCCAAAACCTTAGGAGCAACAGAAGCATATTCCACTCATAGTTAGTATTACAGATGGCTGTAACTAAAATCATTAATAGTCTGAAAAGCCCACTACATGTACTTTGACAAAGTCTTTTATTATTATTAGTATTATTATTATTATTATATTAGTATTACTATTGCTATAAGTATTATTATTATTAGTATTATCATGTCTTCATCATAATCATCATCGCCGTCATCATCATCATCATTATCATCATCATTATCATTGGCATTATTCTCAACATCATTACTATCATTATCATTATCACTATTACCATCATTGATTTTTGATATTTGAGATCTTTTGATCTCTATGATTTCAGATTGGGTTTCATTTCTAACCTACTCTAATTTATTTGGGATTAAAGGCTCTGTTTTTGTGTTCTAAGTGGAAAATGATACCAGAGTTATGTATCGAAATTGTTTACTTACATGCGGCCAGCATCATCAAGAGTTTTATATGTAGAAGACCTGCTTGGATCACTTATTTCACCAAAAAGATCATAAATTACAAGAATTTGACTTTTCTCTATGCCAGATATCTCAGAGCATTTAGTAAGAACATCTCTTAGAACAGTCATTTCCGACTTCTGTTCAACCATGGTAAAATTACTGTTCCCCATGCCTGCACTATAATCAAATGTGTTCGAACTAAATTGGAAAGAGGATGAAAAGCTGCTCGTGCTGTTCATTCCCCATTGGAGTCCGTTGCTAGACTTGTCTGTCAGAGCCCCGTCACTAAAGTACTTTGACAAATGAATCTCAGGGATCTTACTGAAAGTTTCTCCTGTCTTGCCAGATTGGAGCAGGTGCTCTAGGATTTCCTGAGCACGCTTCCATTTACCTGCCAATAGAGTGAGAATAGTTAATCCAACTCTCTGATATGTTGTAGCAAGCAATATTACAATAAATTTCTTCTTACAAAATACCTGAATAGAGGCACTGCATAAGTGATTTTGGATGGCATACTGGGAATGGTTCGCCTAAACTCCCAGCCAAATCAAGCAAGTTATTAAGACTTTTCTTCTCACAATTTTCTTGTATGTTACCGGCACATGTGCCACTACTTGCATCATTTTGGTCATCTGATTTTAACAGCCACTGGGAATGTACTGACAGATGTTTGTCATGAACAAGGACTGGAGTTGCCCTAGGCCCCCACAAAATATCCTTAATCTGATAGTAAGATGGGGATACTGCAATACAATCCCAAAAGCATGTCTCCTTTGAGTTCTCCCACCATAATTGATCACGATCAGGAATTATCTGAGAATACACTCGTATCTCCTTTTCAAGACTCACCCCAAGCAGCAATTGCCCAGTTCCTATAGAAAACCAACTGAAATGAACAACAGGAGATTTCAGAGTTATAGTGTGCTCTAACAGAAAAATACCACTTGTTCCACCTGTGGTACAAATGGGTTCCCAAATATCAATACATGAAGTGCCAGTTTCACTGGTTGAGCTTAGAGTGGCAATTCTAGTACCACAATTGGAAAAAGAAACAGAAGAAATGCATCCACTATTGGCAATAAATGAACCTACCAATTCCCAGGTCGGGCTTTCTTCCTCAGACTGCAAGTTGCTGTCCAAAATACCCAATTTCCAAAGTTTAACACTGCCGTCAGAGCATCCTGTTATAATATGGTAGCTTGGGGAGTGACCACAAGAGCCCTTTGTAGGAAACATGACAGCATTTGGCAAAACATAAGAAAAACAGGTTACTTGATAGCCATCCTGACTGGTAGAAAAGGATTTTGAAGAGCACGAGGAAACTGCCGCACAGTACACTTTACCATCAAAAGAGACCTCATACCCACCGTCAGCGTACGTACTTCCGTTTTGGGTTTGACATTGAAGGTTAACCTTCCATGACAGGGCATGAAAGGTTTGTTTCCATACACACAAAACCAAAAAACAGCTGTGGACAACAGATTGATCACAACCCAAACTTAATGGTATGGTAAAAATATCATCCGGTGGATCTTCACTGAGGTCAGCTTCATTGAAAGGGACAGTAAAAAATTTTTGGGAAGTAAAACTTTCACTTTCCCCTTCACCTGGTATTCTGACAACAAAACAATCAATTTGTCTCTCTGATCCTAAGAGAAGAAAAAGCTTCCGGTCTTGAAGTGATGGCGCCCAGGTCAGACAGGAGAATTTATTGTCAGAAGAAACTCCACTTTTCAAATCTACTCTACCAATGAAATTCCAAACAGGAATTGAGGCCATGTGCAAGTTCCAGGAGAAATTGGACGAGGCTGAAAGAGACCAGAAAAGAAGCAGACCATCTGAATCCAATGAAACGGACAGGTCTTTTTCATGGCTATAAGGATAGATACGTACTTGTCTGATGCTTCCCTTATGACCATCTTGGTTCAGAACTCCAGATGAGATACAAGATAAGCATTTCTCTCTAGCAGCACTGCCAGTAACTTCACAATATGTATTGCCGGATTCTAGACTTGGACTGTACAACTTTAAATATACAATCTTGCAATTAGGTAACATCTGGATCAAAGAGCACATGACAGGTGGACCAGAGAGTGCCTTCCTAGAAACACATGCCTCAACAAGTATTGAACCACCTTTTGAAAAGTCATGATCTGTTAGTTGCTGCCGTTTCCATAATGTGACACGCGGATACCTCACAGGAGACATATCATCGAGATAGTGCACGGCCCAGAAAGAAACAGATGAGCCAGGCCCAGTACTCACAAGCCAATCACACATACCCACTTGGTGCAGGTCAGGATCATTATCTGACAATGAATAACCACCTGCTTTTTCTCTTGAAATCACACCTGTTGATTCGACCGCCCACATCAGAGATATATTGGTCCCGAGAGATCCACTTAAACAGCTATTTATCTCTAGAACTGCTACAACATGGAAAGATCTATTTCTACTATTATGTGAATCTTTGGACCTGCCACTACCACAGTCACTCCAAAGTCTTGCCGTGCCATCTATGGAACAAGTTAACAATACATCTCTCCTTAAATTGGAAGGACCTTTTTGAAAGTGCCGTCTAGGTGCTGGTCTCCACTGAATCATCGACACACCTTGAGGATGAGGCAGCTCAAGTTTCCTTAGACCGCCCTTCCCATCAGTGAGATAGAGCAGCACGTTACTTTGCGCTTCTCTGAGAAGAGGATGTGACTCATTTACATAAGAAAGAGAAGCGGTTGCAACTGGTCCTTGAGCAAAATCAGTAGCTGAAACAAGATTTTGAGGCACTTGAACTTTTGATCTCCATCCAACCTCCCATGAAGGCTTTCTTCTGAGCCATAAAACCACGTCAAATCCAACTGTAAACAGGGCATCGCCAGTTCCAGTCCAAGCAATTGCTTCAACAGTAGAGTTTTCCACAATCGTCTCTGTCTGCTTCCAACTGAAAGAGCCTACATGCACCATGAGTAGTTACATTCTTGAGTTACATGTTATTCACTAAAAAATGTTCATTATAATCACATTGCTGCTTTTCCTTCAAAATTAAAAGAAAATTATCAAAGGTAGATTTTCACTCCACATTTAAATTCAGTTCACAAGAAAGCCATTGTCAGGCAAAAAAAAAGAAGTTTTAATACTAAATTAATCACAAAATGAAACCTGATTGCTCAGGAGAAGAGACAGAAGCATAAAAGAAGATAATTGTCCCAGCAGCAACAGCAATCTCTCCTAAAGAAGGAAAAACAGGTGACCAAGAGACAGCATTGACTAACTCTGGCAGCTCTATGACCTGGCGAAAGAAGGGAGGAGAAGTAAGAGGGGATATCACAACAAGTGGACCAGCACCATACGCAATCCAGGAGGCACCGCCAAAGTCGGAGAGGCAATCAACGGCGGAGGAGCGGGGGTTAGGAGCCGGAGGGATCAGCTGAGGCCTGGAGAATCTCAGAGGCAGGAGGAGTGACGCGTCGCCGCCGTGCTGCTCCTCCGCCATGGCCATTTCGTATCGCTCTTGCACTTGATGTCGCGCTCGCGCGCTATTTCTGACAACGGTAGATCCAGAATTCGAGATCGTTGGGATGCCTCTCAGGCTCCCTTCTTCGTCTACTTCTCCTCGCCTACTCGGTACTGACTGAATGAATGATCGGGTCAGATATTGGGGCCCGTTCTAACAATACGAAGGCCTGATTCGGCCTGTTTGGTGTAATAAGAAGTAAGAACCTGATGAAAATAATTAATTAAGACTCGCGCTGCTTATCTTTTTTCTTATCCAATTAATACCAAAATATTAAAAAAAGAAGTAACACAATTTATTCAGCTCTCCTCAGTTTTCCACATTTTGCATGGTCCGTGAAGTTAATTATACGCTGCATTCAATATTTCTGGCAATTGGCATAAAAGTCTGTTCGAAGTTCGAATTGTTCGTTGATCGCTCAAGCAAGCTAAGCTAATCGTACGAGACGGTGCACTTACGATCTATAGAAGATCAATCCAAGGAGGCAACTGGCCAATTGCGAGGCTCCTCCTACGCAAGATATGAAATATCAAAATTTTAAATATCGGAGAGCTATGATTGCTGATATCGTGTGTTTGCGTGTATATTAGTTATTTTATTATGCAACTCATTATGTATAATATTATCATTATGCACATTTAGTGATATTTAAATTGAATGATAGAAGTAATGTACAAAATGAAGTGTATAATATAGTTATTAATATAATAAATAGGCTAATGTACATATTAAGCCCATATGATCATATGGATGACGGTGTTAATAAGAGGATCTCCATAACATTTTCCTAAAAATTATTCTAACACGTTATGAAACCATTTATTTGGAATTATTTGAATGAAATTCAACCGAACAAAATGAGGTAAGGCGCTACTGGAAGCTCTAAACCGAATGCTGCGAAATTATCACCAAAATTACAGCAGAGTTACAACAAATTCTAAGGACCCGTTGGATCATGTAATTTTTAGAAGTTACATTATAGTCTCAACCTTAGCATGCTGTGAATGCAGCAAATCAGGATCACTTTAATTTGAATGAAAATTCAGTTTTTATAATGAGAGGGGTGTTCTCTGCTGAAGTTTATTGTCTTGTATTATAAATGAATAAAAAATGTAAAAGAAAACATGATTATCGATATAAGAAAAGAAATCTGGTGAGAGAGTGTATGTGGCATGATGTGAGCAAGAGAGACAAAAAGTACATAGCAAAGCGTGTAAAAAAAAGAGGTGTAAACGCTGAAGTTTCCAAGAGATACAAAATCATGCAAAATTTAAGTCTGAGTAGATTTTTTAGAAACCAGATTTTGACCTTAGTTTTCTCCAAAACCAAGGTTAAAGCTGTGGATTGCTATTAACCATCGAACGCTCATTAGCTTAGAAAAACTTAAATTACAACAAACCTGACTTCCTACGTCCAAAATTGAGAAATCGAACAGGGCCTCAGAGGCCCAGAAAATCTTTCTGAGACCACTATAAAGACCAACATCTACAAAAACACTCGTCCACACAGTTACTACATGTACAAAGAAAGATGGAAAAAAGAAGATTTACGTTATGTACACACGAGTCATGAATCAACATAAAAATTTCATTATGTACATATATATACTGAGTTATGAAGCAACAAGAATAGAAGAAATCCAAATTCCTACAGAGACAATACCTATAGTTGCAAAAGCTTGAAAAAGTTCCAGCAACAAGTTTGGCCTCTGCATAGGTAACTCATCCCACTTTGTTCTCCTGACAACATACCAAAATCCTTGTCAAATAATGAAAGTCTACTGCAACTACCAGTGACTCAACAAGAACCAAAGTGCTAAAATATTCTATTCTGTAAATAACATACCCCAAATCTGCAATTACAACACTGATGTTGTCTTGTGACCCTTGATTCTGCATTTAACAAAAAGTTCATATAACTCCATTTTCATGCCTCAAAATTAGTCAAGGTACCTTCATTTTTGGTGTGGTTCACAGACAAGGAAATATATGAAGGTATGAAATATTATAAGGTTTTAGCTTATTTCAAGTATCAGCGTGAACTGTACAAGACAAAATTAACCATTTTCACGGGGGCAAAAAGAAACCATATGCAACTGGAAGAAATGTAAATAACAAGACAAAATGAAATTAAAGTGGAAATAATATAGTAATAATTCCCATTTCAATTGAAGGTATAAAATTTCTATGCATGAAAATGGTAAGGATCTGAAAGGGGGAAGGTCAATACCAAAGTTGTCAAAGCAAGTGCCTCACATGCAAGCTGAAGTAAGATAGAATAGAAAAAATAAATTTGCAAATCAGTATGCATGAGGACATTAAAAGAGAGAACAAAAACATAATGAGGAAAAAAAACGTACCTGCACATCACCATGCTGCCGGAGCTGATTCCTAATGAAAGCTACAGCATCCGAGCTGCATAAAAAAAATTCTTTAATTAATTGATTTACATATTACTGTGAAATGGAGATGGCTTAAAATCCCATATTAATAGTGCTAGTGAGGTATATTTAATTAATTAAATCTTAATTTTAAATTGGAAATAACCCAAATCTTCAGCTCATTTAACATTACAAGTTATAACCACTACAGATTTATTTAATCAAAAACAATGAAAAAAATGATGATAGTGAAACAAACCTTTTTATATAATCCCAGAGACCATCAGATGCTAGCAAAATAAACTCCACATTAGGTCCCAGCTCTGTGGTGTATATATCTGGTAAAGCAGTAAGCAAATCTCCTTTGAATTGTATTCTGCAAGCAAAGTATCAACAATTAAACTGCAAACTGTCTACTAAATGTAACAACAGTGAAGACCAAAACATGTAACTTGTTGTCAGATGCACTTACCTAGAAGCAAATTTTTCTGTCCACCTTCCCTCCTTAACTCCTCTAGCAAGCAATCTTCATAAAACAACCGGAAGTCAAATATTAGTATGGAAGGTATATACTTCCAATAAAATGAGAAAAAAAATAATAATAAAGCAACCCTTTGATTATGAAAACATAATTGATGTAAAGAGAACAATAAAAAAAGTACAAGGGACGAACTCATTCTTTTTTATCTTAAACTGTATGTCTCCAAAAGCACGAGAAACTGAAATCTCTCCGCATATACGCCCATCACTAATCTATGAAGTTATCAAAATGGGGAATAAAATATTTAACAAGATAAAAGCCACAAAATAAACTCTTTTTGTTTATTATAGTTAACCAAAGATCAAGTCCAACTAAATATAAAGGAAAACACAGACCCATCCACCTGCTGCCCTGATTCTTTTGACTTCTTGGAGCGAAACTCTGTTATTTCCATACGGCCTATGGGGATTGGTCAAAACTTCAGCCCTTCCTCCACGAGATATCACCTATCATTTGAAGACCTGATGAGTTTCCTCGGACAAAGTAAATAATATAAATATATAGTACAAAGAAAAAATATACTTTAAGCTAGTCAAAAATGGAAAAAAGTATATAAAAAATGTGAACTCACAACAGCTGAGTCTCCCAAATGGGAAACAATTAGTAGATCATTCCTGATGAACATTACTGTGGCAGTTGCACCTGAATCATCTTCTGTTTCAAATTGTTGAAGCCTTCAAAACATAGATAAACAAGGTCATTAATGATGCTTTCTTAGAGCTTCAAAAATATTCCTTGGTTTGAAAGCACCAACCAATTCAATAGTCTTGAATCAACATTCGTGAAAGCTAGCTGGATTGCATCCTTTATGGAATCAAGGTTGTTACTATTTAGCACTGATCCACCTTGCAATGTTAATAAACACTCCTTGTATAGTTCATCTCTGCATTGTCAATACGGTATTATCTAATCAGTACAATAATTGTTCAGTGAAATGGTAATGTTTGAGGAATATGGGATATTCCTTAACACAATACTTAATTGTATCAAGGATTACTGATGGCCTGAGATGATCACCTTTAAGCAAATCATAAATTGATAACTTCTTTTTACAAATACCGAACAATTTTGGGCACCTGCTTCTGTTAACCAGCAAAACAAAATTACAGAATTTCGTACTGGTAACCTATATTATACTCTTTTCAGTTGAAACAACTTTCGTCTTGGGAACCATAAGCTGATTGTTGAAAGTTGCATCCAAGTGGATTCTATCTTGAAACCATTAGACTGAGGCAGTAAATCTTGAAGTTAAGATGTGATTACCCAAGCTGTCACAGGCGCCCATATGAAGTGCAAAAAGGTAGCAAAATCCTCAAGGAACGGTCAGGTATCAAATTAAAACAACAATGTTTTAGCTATCTTAACGGTAATACAAATCATTTCAAAAGAACCATCAAGAATAAAAATAATTTTAACTCGGTCACACGTTAATCGACAAAACATCATTGGCACAATTTAGCAAATAACCATTTATCTACGTGCCATCACAAAACAAAATAGGATCAGAAACAAGACCTGAGGAATTGAACGCAGGAGAAACCCGCGTGGCCGTCAAATACAGCGGCGAAGGAGAAGCCATTGAAGCCGTCAGATCGGATGGTGACGTCATCCTCCATCTCAGAGCGTGCCCCTTGCAACTTGGTGGACCCCCATCGTATCCTCGCCACATCAGCAACTGCTGCGTCGGAAGCTGCTACGGTCGCGGAGCACCGTACACCGACCGTAGAAACCGAGATACGGCCGCTGCCGGAGCAGAGCGGGAGCAGCCGAGGCGCGCTGAGCAGCGCCATTCCTTTGGGAAGTAAAGCACTCGACTTGATAAGAGGTGTGTGTGTGACAAAGCGAGAAAAGGCAGTTTTTATTATTAATAATTATTATTAAATTAATATTATTAAAAATAAGAGTGAGAACAGTAAGATTTCAAATATACGAATGATAACGCGCCACTGTCAGTGGTATTTCGTTCAAATCCCGCGTAACGTCTTCATCTCACTTGTGTGTTTTGTATATATAAGAAGTAAATACGCCACTGCAGTTTTATCATTCGTATATTTGAAATTTTATGTTTTTCACTCTTCTTTTTAATAATATTAATTTAATAAAACTTATTATTACTAAAAACTGCGAGAAAAGGAGACCTGACCTCTTTGGCTACAGTCCAGGCGTCTCTCTCAATTCTCAATGCTGATCGACTGGAGAGTGCAGATGTGATATCGATTGATCGGACGGCTTAGATGACATGAAAAGTTGCACGCTTTTGTTTTGTGCCTGTTTTGAGTTTGACTTTTCCACGCTCGGATGTTGACGTGTCACTTGGAGTTTGTTATTTTCTGAGATTTCCGCTTCAGTTGAGAAGTTTGATAATGAGTTGAGGAATGAAATCGAAACAGCTAAATTTCAGGCCCTAAAATGAATCCAACAATTGGGCCGTAAAAACTGGAAGAGACAGTTTTAACAAACGAGGCCCAAGTAAAGGCTTCTGAGGTTTGGCCCGCTCTTATCGCCACATACATTATTTTTATTTTTATTTTATTTCAGACGCCTGGGAATAGCCACTTGGAATTTATAATTTATACAACACTTCGAAGTTCAAATTAATGCATAAATATTGCAAAATAAACGATGCGTAAATAGAGAAAAACGATGTTGGGCTGAAACACAAAGAAGTTACAACTTACAACTAGTAGGGAGAACGCATTTCAGTAGAAAGAAAGCCATCCATACATTTCCACGAGTTTGTAGTAACAACAACAGTTAATATTAAAACTTTAAAAAAAAAACCTAGCTCCATCCATTTTGTGCCAGTCATATGAAAAAAAAACAGCCCATCAATCGGTGATCAAGGTAGCTAGGGGAGCTTGCCGCCATAGCCGAACTTTCTGCCATGCGGATCGTGTTTAGCATTGGCTCCGCCGTAGTCATAATCCATTAGATCTACCATCTTCCTTCTATGAACCTAGAAGAAACATATATAAATGATTCCAAGTTGGTACAGAAGATTCAATATCTCTCAAGCCCAAAAAAAAAGGAGAAGAAGTGGGTAATTAATAAAAGAAAAACCTTGCTTGTGCTATCTGGATGGACGATTGAGATCACAGCACGGCGTGTGTGGTACATGGGCATTTCTTTAATTTCAACACGAGAGGTATCACCAAAAATAGTAAGAGCTGAAAGCAAAATGACAGCAATAAGAGAAGGTACAAAACACTTGTACCAGTACAGGCGCATACTTATCCTCTCTCAGTCAATTTGGGATATATGTTATATTTCCCGGGCGGGAGCTTGACTGTGGTATATATATAGCTACATATATATGAAAGTGGGAACCTAGGATACGGTGCATATGCCCATGATGATTGCAGGGATGAATTGAAGCGTGATCAGAATGTTCCATTTATTTCCTGTTGATTGGGCCACACCACAAACCGGAGTCAAACGGCACCAGTACTCAACGTCAGATAAAACTTGTCCTCACTCTCACAACTCTCCCATTATGATGTTCATTTAATATCTGTTACCAAATTTTCTGTGAGTTACTCTCTTCCCTTTCTCTAGTGCTCGAAGTCAGATAAAACTAGCAATCTGCGTCCGACACGTCATTATGATGTTCATTTAATATCTGTTACCAAATTTTCTGTGAGTTTTAAGTTTACAGAGATCTTGAGTTTAACTCAAAAATTATATCAAATTATTTTAAATTTTTTTATCGTGTTCATTAAATTATTTATATTAAATCTTATAAAATGCAAAAATTTAGAGTGTTTTGATATTTTTAAGTTATCATTTTTAATTTTTAAAATGATGTTCAAACATAAAATATTATATTATTATTTTTAAAGTTGATTTTCAAAAATTAAAAATCATAACTTAAAAAACTCAAAACACTCTAAATTTTTGCATTCCATAAAATTTTCATATAAATAATTTAATGTGCATAATAAATAAAATTGGAGATGATTTGATATACTTTTTGAGTTAAACTCACGGAAACCTCCGTGAACTTAAACTCACGGTATCTTTACTCTCTATATATATATATATAAAACAAGAAAATTAATAAAATAATAAAAAAATCTTAGTCAAGTTTTTAATAAAAATGGACTTATTCAATTTTTTTCTTTTAGAAAACTTATTCAATTTTAATTTAATATTTTGTAAACTACCCCATATCCAATTTATCCATAGACTAATAATCAGGTTAAATTCTGTTAATGCTGAACTTAAATTCTTAGAAGGTTTCAATTGTCAAACAATAAATAGCTGGAAGACAAAGGAAAATCACAAAATTATATTTAGTGCAACCTAATCAGATATTCACCATGAAGCATTGATCATCTAAAATATGTAGCTCACTGAACTGTCCCTGTCTAGACGTGAAAAAAGTAATGTCAAAACTTTTTTCTCAAGAGTTATCATTTCAAACATTAATCATAAATATAAAAGAAGTAAACAATGTGTAAATCAGCAATACCTGTCATGCTCATGCACCATATACATGAAAATTGTGGGTACTTAAGAGGCCGTGAGCCCCCGACCGCATGTTTAAAATTCGGATGAGAGATTTTTATAGATAAAGAAAAATAAAAAATCATCTCAAAATTTTAAATTTAATAAAATATCATATTAAAACTTAAAGTCCCTTCAATGTCATTCTAAAACAAATTTATTTAATCTTTTATAATATTTACTATACATCTTCAATTTATACATTAAAATATAATAATTTTATAAAGAGATGAAAATACCCTCAATACAAATCATCTCTATCAAATCTAACCAGTCTGCTTAACCGAGTCTTTTCTTTCGTACTCGGTTCTGCCTTAACCAAGTTTGCTTCTGCTTCTCGCGAAATCATACAAAAGTTTCTCTCTTAACTAAACTTTTACCTTCAAATTCTTTCGATGAATCTCACATTGAAATGGTTATCTCCATTGTTGTCCTCAATCATAGCAGCATGGCCTTTATGGAGATGAGATAATCCTTAATTTGCAATTTCAAGAAATTGTGCAAAGGTCTTACCAGATTTGGAAGGGTTGTGCTTTCGATACCCAACTGGGTAGGCAACAATCTCATAACATCGAGATTTGATATGCCCAGCTTTGCCATAGTGATCACACATAGGGAGAGACTTTAACCTTGTTAATCCAGTTTTGAATCACTAACATGGCCAAGAGTCCCTTGTTTGATAGCGAGAGCAATACTCTCTAAGTTGTGAGAGACACGAATATCAAGATGCTTCTTTTTCTGTTGAACAAAGAGAACATGCTTTCCCTAAATTTGGTAAAGGTTCCATTGTAATTATTTGGGTGCGTATGGAACTAAAGGTTTCATTCTATTCCACAAGGAATTGATAAATTTATTCAATTTATTGTTCTCGAGTAGCAACAGAGAGGTGCTTTGGACAAGTGCTAGCAATGACACACCTAATCTCAGGTACTCACATTTGTCTTTTCTAATTATTTATGATAATATAAAAGTAAAATAATTGAATTCTTTGATTTGATTTCAGTTCGAGTTCGATTTAAATTAAATTTGATTTTATTTAAATTCAGTTTAGTTCGAAATAAAAATTAAAGTCAAATATTAGCTAATTCAATCGAATTCAAATAACATATAATTCAACAAAATTAATTTAAGTTCTAAATAAAATTAACATTTAAATTGATCAAACCAATTTAATTTTTCTAATAAATCAAATTAACATGACTGAATCCAATCTAATTTGAACCAACCCCACCCGTTCGATTGCCATGTACTCGATGCTTCAACAAAGAGTGCGCGCCTGTCGGCCGTCGCGCCTCTCGTAACTTGGGGTGCTATACATTTGCTCAAACACATGGTTGGCGGCCGGGATCACTGATCCCTGTTGGGTTACTCCTCCTGGTTGGAGGTCCAGCAATGCCGGTTCAAAATGCACCTCTTGTGGCCATTACAAGAAGATCGCTTGTCAACTTGAAGCAGAGATTAATCTTCTGAGAAGGTAAGCAGTTGTCCTAGTTCTCTCTTACATGTTGAATCCTACACTGACAGACCCACATTAATTTAGAAGTTGTAATATCAGAAATTTTAGTTGGGGTTGAAATTTTTCATTTGCATGTAGTGAAATTGAGGAATTGAAGTCACTGAAGGAGACTGAGAAGTTGAGGACCGAGCAGTCCCAAGTCCAATTGCAACTGGTAGCAGTTGATCACGGTTGGCACTTGGCAGGTAGCTTTTCATTGCCTTGTTCTTCAGTTATCTTCATCGGTAACAGTACAATAGTTATCAAGTTCATAATATATATGCACACGTGTGGTTCATAGTTAATTACTTGTTCTATTTCATTATTTATAAATGATGTAAAACTATATGCCTTTCAGCATTTATATTGAATATAGTTTCAGAAGAAAGTGCATGTTAAATTTATGAGTGTTATTTAGGAGTGTCAATTATTGATCTGATTCAACGGGTTAACCCGATCCGATCCGAACCGAAGATAAATGAATCGGGTATACCGACCCGATTAATTGTGTTTTTTGAAATAATTTTATGATTTAGTACTAATTAAATCTTAAATATACAGTAATTATACAGTAATTAAGATTAATTACGAAATAATTAATATATAATTACTTAAAATAATCTAAAAATAATTAATAAATATTGAACTATTTTATACGGACCGGATCAAGTCGACCCGTAACAAATTTACTATACTTAATGATTTTTGAAAGATAACCCTAAAATAATAGAAAATAATAAAATTTGTATGTAAAAATGCTTACTTTCTAAAAATCATTAAGTATAGTAAACTAACTCCAAACACGATAAAAATTAGTATTCTACAAGATTATGATATAAATATTTTATTGAACTATTTAAATTGAAATTTCGAGAATGAAAAATTAAAATTTAGACTGGTAGCGTTTCGGTCGAAGTGTTACTGGAAGCATAATATAAAATAAACATCAAAAAATATTTTGTAAGAAAATAATTTCAAGGGCTAATGTAATTTAAATCTAAAGGGCCAATTTGATTTTTTTAAAATAAGGACCAATTTATTTTTTTTTTTTATTTAAGGACCAGTTTAATACAAATCAGAGTTTAGAGATTAAATTATTTTTTTTAAGAAAGCTGAAAGACAAAAAGTAAAGTATCCCTATTTTAAATAATCTTCCCTGTACTTCCAGTACTTTTTTGCATGATAAATGCCGAATATTTGAAACTTGTATCAACAGGGAGTTAGGAGTAAATCTCAACCACAACCTATCAAAGCCCAAACGTGTTCTAATTAATCAGATAATAAAATCTAACCCACACTAATCCATTGCCATTATGCGCGTTAGGTAATATTTTGAAAATTATCACTAAGATGCATTCAATGCATAATGCTTTGGGATTAACAAACTATAATAAAATAAAGAACAAGCCCGGTGAATGAATTTAGAGTTAGTTTGGCGAATAATTTTGGAAGAGTGATAGAATAGTGTATTTTTTGAAGAGTAATATTTTTGACTATTCGGAAAAGTAAAAATATTATTTGGCAGTTCTAAATCAGAATAGTTAAAATATAGATAATTATGATACTAACAATGATGATGATGATGATAATAATAGTAGTAGTAGTAGTAATAATAATAATAATAATAATAATAATAATAATAATAATATTAATATGATATTTTAAGGAATGGTTGTTGGTTATTACCCACAAAGCACAGAAATTATAAGGAACACAGAAAATGTTAACGGAATTCGGCTATAACAATGCCTACGTCTCCGGATGTCACCCACAAATGGAATGCCGCTTTATTACTCAAAAATTCAGGTACAATATAGAATCTTTAGCTTATTCACAAAACAAGTACAAGAGGACTAAAAACTGTAATAAAGAGAGAACAACAAATGAGCACTCAAAGCTCAAAAAGAAAATTTGATACAACACTCAAGAGAGTAAAGAACTGAGGATTGCACAAGAATGTCTATAGATTTGGCTAAGTCAAGATCTTTTGTTCTTATAATTTACAAAGGAATGAATCAGCTCAATTGATTGCAGAAGGAGACTCTGGGTTACAAAGAATGTTGTCTATTTTTTTTATTAATTTTTACACCCATAATATCACTTTTATAAGTCATTAACATAAAATTGGTATTCTTGCGCTCGGAAACGTTATAACGATTCATAAATCGTTATAACGTTTTCATAATGAAAGTCTTGAATTTCCAAGAATACCCCTTGTCAGAATTATATTGAAACGTTATAACGATTCAAAAATGAATATGATGAATCGTTATAATGTTATACAGAGACGTTGAACGGTTTACAGAACAGTTACAACGCTTTGACTTGTTTGACCAACCTTCTGACAAGTCTACTGATCTTCAGAAACGTTATAACGATTCAGTTAATCGTTATACGTTTTATTAATCGTTGAACGATTTATGAAGCAATACATAACGATACACTCAGTTAATTTTAGCTTATTTCTGCTCACAAAGAACTTAGAATATTTTCAGTTAGTGTATTGAATCGTTGTAACGCTTTATGAAGCGTTACATAACGATACACTCTGTTAACTTTTGGCTAATTTCTACGCACAGAGAACTTAGAAAATTTTGAGATATGTATTGAATCGTTATAACGATTGGGGAATCGTTATAATGGTTCTCTGCGACAGAGTCTCATCCTTGCATAATTATGAAGAATATAAGATTTTGAATTATACCTATACAATGAATATTATCCTATATCTTCATAGAAGCCCTCCGAATTGATCTTGATCATTTCTTCTTCATTCCTTTGAAGCTTCTTAGAATCCTACAATTAAATCTCAAGAACACCTTGTTAAATTCAATAAGGTTTTGCAAAACAACAAAATTAAAGAAATTATTAAGTATAACATAATAATAATATAATGATCATAATTTATAATCATAATCATAATAAATAATAATATTCATAGTTATAATGATAATGATATAGTAGAAATATAAGCATAATCATAATATAATAATATAATAATAAAAAATATAATTATAATTATAATCATAATAATGTAATAATAATATAATCATAATCATAATAATATAATATAATAATAAAAATAATCATAATCGTAATAATATAATAATAATAATAATAAATAATCATAATATAATCATATAATACTAAAATCATAATTATTATAATATAATAATAAATAATAATAAATAATAATAAAATTAATTATATGATAATAATACTAACTACGATGTTATAATAATAACAATAATTATTATAATAATATAATATAATAATAATAATAAATAATCATCATAATATTAATATAATAATAAATCATAATCGTAATAATAATATAAGAATAAATTATAATCATAATATAATAATATAATATAACATAATCAAACAATAATCGCTATTCGACGAAATCCGATATATCACATATAACTTGATATACTAGATTAGCACTCTCCCGCACTCTTCTACTTAGTCTAAAATTCATTTGGCAAATTAATTTATCGAAATAGCTATTATATTCTTATGTTTTGCTATTCCACCAAATGCCAAACAAACGCACAAGGAATATCATTTGCAGGGCACACTATATTATCATCATCTACTTTTTGGGAGCACGACGGAACCTTTCAAATTTTAAGGGGTTGAAAGTGACAGAATTGGCACACAGAGAGGCGAAATTTTTATATTTATGTAAAAAAAAAAAAATTAAATGTTGAAGTAAATTATTAATGAAATTTGAAATCTACATTCTATGAGTTTAGCATTCATGTAGAGTGCTGTCATTTTACGAGATTGCCACTCCACGAAATTGTCATTATTTTTTTATTTTTTTATTTAACCTAACATGAGAGAGAAAGAGGAGAAGAGAGTGAATTTAAAATTCGGTTACTCTATATGGGTGGTATTCTCGTGGAGTGAGAGCATTCCACTTGGGTGGCAATACTGTGAAGTGTAAATTTCGAATTTGACGTATGATTTACATCAATATTTAATTTTAATTTTATTTTTACTTAAATATAAAATTTTCGGCATAGAGAGTCCGAGTGATGTTTGGTGAGAAACAGATTCAAATTAAAGAAAAAAAGAGTATGTGATTACCGGAGTTGGATGCTCTGTTAGAAAATAAAAAATAAAGAAGGAAGCTGTGTGCTGTTATAAGCTAAAGAATAAAACATATATAGTTGCATACTTGCAGTTGCATGTATATATAAAATAATAATAATAATAATAAACTCATAAGATCGGCCCATTTGATGAATATTCATATTCAACCGAACCACAGAAACAATGAATTATACTGCTGTAGTCCTGTAGACAGTAGAGTTGTAAACTCTTACCTCACCAACCCCCTATTGATAGGAGGCCCCCCTGGTTTCAGCCATAAACCATCAGCCACTAACCCTATATATAAACACACACCTTACACACATCCCATCACTCCCACTCACATTCACATACACAAACCATCTCACTTCATAATTCAACCTTCTTCAAAAATTCAAGCTCCTTCATTCAAGTAGAAATATTAATTCAAGATGAGTTCAGTAACTCGTTCTTCTCTGGATCAGAGACTCGCTTTGGCTAAGCGTTGCTCCCATGGTACTACCATAAGCTTCTTTTTCCTGAATTATCAGTTCTTTTTTTTTTTTTTTTACAAATTAAATTAATTGGTCTGTGTTAGATTGATCAGTTTATTTTTGATATGCTTGTTGTAGAGGGAGTAATGGCTGGAGCAAGAGCAGCCATTGTCGCTACTGTTGCAACTGCAGTTCCTACTGTGAGTACCACATTTCTTTGTTTCTCATCTCCTCCATCCCTTTTAGGCTTCTAGCCATTGTTCTTAATTTTGGAAACAAAATTATAACAAAGTTATACTTGCTCTGATTCCAGCTGGCAAGCGTGAGAATGCTGTCATGGGCCAGAGCCAATCTCAATCCCACTGCTCAGGCACTCATTATCTCTACTAGAGTATTGAACACGGTCCGGTTCAAACCCGGACGGTCCACGGTCCCGCACGGTCCACAGTCCACGGTCCCGCACGGTCCGCACGGTCCGGTCCAAGGCGGTCCAAATTCGAAAAACCCGAACCCGTCCCACCGTTGGCCCCCGGGGGCCGGACCCCCACGGGACGGTCCGGGACGGTCCACGGTCCGGTCCGGTCCATTTTTTTTTTATAAATTGGAAAAAATAATAATTTATCATATTTTTAATAATAATTTTTAACTAATTCGAATTATTATTTTTAATTGTTTAAAAATCTACTAGTACTAAAAAATTAAAAATATTGTAAAAAAATAAAATTTCAGAAAATTATAATTTTGGAAATACAATGAAATTTTTTTATGAACATGCTTAATTAAAAATGAGGTGAGTTATTATATTTTGATGTTATCTAGAACATGTTTTTTTACTACACCAATAATTATTGTTATTTTTATTTTATTTAAAACTACACATAATAGTTATTATATTTTGATGTTATCTCGCATTCGACAGTCATATCTCTGCCCATACCAGAAGTAAAGTTTACCCCCACATAATCCAATTAATTATGTCTTAATTTTTCGCTTTATTTGGCAGAGGTTTTGGAGAACTGCCCGCCTTTTTGTAATTTCTCAATTTCATTGTCTTATTTCTCAATTTCATTGTCTTATTTCGGTAAACAAATCTTGCCAATATAAAATTAATAAAAGAAATATTTTTCATATTAAATTCTGAATTTCTCATCTTAATGAAATTTTTTTTTACACCTCATTTCGTGCATCTCTTTTACGCATCTAATATTAAATATAAAATTAGAGAGAATATGTATTTTTAAAAAGTGTATATATGTAATATTAAATGCACATAAAAATGCAGACAAGAGATGCAAATATTAGTTTATTATTCCCTTGATATAATTAAGATGAAAAAAGAAAGCATGTAATTCAAGAGGCCTTACAAATTGGAGCTTCTAAACCAAATTTTTTTAAAAAAGGAACAAATTCAAGGCAAACAGGAACAATCAACAAAATGCAAACCAGGATTAAAGAATTGGATTATGAATTCGTATATGATGCATATCGTTGAGTTTTTTTTATGTGCATTTAAATTTGAGTAGCTCAGACTCATTTTTATCTCAAAAAAAATGATACATACAGTCCGTTTATTAGATTTTGGACGATCTGAAAACCAACTGATCATTCATTGAGTGGCTTAAAAAGTAATAGTTTAGTTTTATCATAATATATGTTATAATTAGCCGAATAATTCTTGAATTGCAATAAATTTTATACACTTTTTTTTTCTAAAACAACAAAGCTATCATGCAAATTGCAACATATTATTTTACTTGATAGTTGATAATTTTGTCGTCTGTTTTCCGATAATTGCAACGTATATATTCATTAGCGAAAATTACATGAAAACAATTTACGAAGAGTTATAATTTTATCCTTTTGAGTCCATAATATTTTGAAACTATGCAACATCCAAAATTTTTTATTTAAGTAAAAATAAAATTAAACATTAAATATTAAGTGAAATTCAAAATTTATACTCCATGAATTTAGCACTAGTGTGAAATACTTTTATTTTATGAGATTGTCATTCATATGGAGTACTCCCACACCACGAGATTGTCACTCAGATTGAGTTGATTTTTTTTACGTGAGAGACAATTGTAAAAGAATAAAGAAAAAAGACTAGATATTTTGAATTTCGATCACTCCATGTGAGTGATAATCCCATGGAGTAGAAGTACTCCACATGGGACTGTAAACGAAATAAATTTGATTGAACTCAGTAGAGTTTGAGTTTGATTTGAAATTATTTCGAACTAAACTGAACTTGAACTAAATCAAAATTGAGCTAAATCAAACTCTAAATGAACTCAATTATTTTAATGTTTATATTATCATAAATAATCATAGCTAACATACTTATTAATTTTAAATTAAATTAAGAAAGTAACTAACATTTATTAATTTAATAATAAATTGATATATTATTAATTATATAATAAAATAATTATATTATTATAATATATTATTGATTAAATTGTTTAAAATATATATAAATAACTAAATATGAAAGTATTATGAATAGAACTCAAACTAGTTCATTAAAAAGTTATCGAACCGAACACGAATCGTATTGATAAAAAAATTAATCGAACGAACCGAACTCGAATTAAATACTTGAACTAATTATAAATTATGAATTTTTCTTGTAGCCTTAACTCCAGGTAGGTGAATTTTGTGGAGTGAAAAATACTCCACACGGGTACTAAAATGTGGTGTATAGATTCTCGAATTTCATTTATAATTTTTTTAAATATTTAATTTTATTTTTATTTTTTATTTAAATATAAAAAAATGGACGCAACATCGCAAGTGTAAAGTATCCATTTTAATTTTTTTAATACAACTTCCATAGGAAGAAATAATAAAGAGAAATTTATCAGTGTCGTTGAATTGATTATGTCAACAAATAGGCTGCGACTTGGCAACTTAATTTTCGAGAACCATTTCTCGCTTCTTCGTTTTTTTTACCATTTCTCGCCTCAATGTATTATTAGTTTTTCTCAACTTGTTTTTGTTCTATACAAATCTTTATTAAAGTATAAAGCATTAAACTTCGTGCCAACCTTTATTTTTTAGCATTCTTTAATCATTATAATTCATTTAGTATACGAAACGGAAAAAAATATAATCTCATATTATATTGTCTCATCCAAAAAATTGCTTGAAAGCTAAGTGAAACTGGATATATTAGTAAAAAAAGATTTATAGACTAAATTGGTAAAAAAAATGTAATCTTAATGAAGAAAACTGTGGAAACGTTAATAACCAAACAGTAACTAAAAGAGCAACAGTTTAGATTTATTTTATAATTTTTCTAGTTATTAAGAAAAAAATTAATACAAAAAATAAAAGATCTGAATTCTAACTTACATAAAAACAGTTTACGATTAAGTAATGATTCTTTTAATTAATTGCTGTGGTAAGAACATGCTTTATTGGTTTGAACTTTGAAATTAATTTTCGTGCTAGATATTTTGACAGCATAAAAATCCTCATGATGAATCAAAATATTTTGAATTTATTATTTCAAAATATATTATATATCAAAGATAATATTCAATTTGTTTGGGGGTCCGGCCGGGACGGTCCGGGCCGGCCCACGGCCCATATGACGGCCCACGGTCCGGTCCGGCCCGGCCCATGGGTCCGCACGGACGGGCTTGCGCACGGTCCATTTTCGGGTTTAACGAGAACCGCCCACCGTTGGACCGACCAAGGCAAGGCACGGTCCGTCCACGGTCGATCTCTACTGGTATATTATCTGGAAACACCTTTCTTTTCTTCTTATTCTTTTTGGAAGGATAATTTTGGAAATTAATTTAATTGAGTTTATTATTGCAGCCGCTGGTATGGCATATTTCATCGTGGCTGATAAGACTGTGCTGGCTTCTGCAAGAAAGAATTCTTTTAGTGCTTCTAATAGGCCTACTTAAATATCACATTAATTGAACATATGTAACCTTCTATTTCCTTGTTATTAGATCGTGGCTTTAAGCACAAATCTATGTAAAATTGTTATTTATTCACATAATAATAACATCTGCGATGACTTCTTGTTGGTTATTTAATTTCCAAAGTTTCTATAGGTGATGTTCTTTACAATTTTCTCATTAACGCTACATACTTCTGCAAATTTAATTTCAAAATCTCTTGGGATTTGCGATGCACTTTTTGCAAAATGTTCTTTTAATAATTTCTTACCCAACCATTTTATTTCATCCAGAAAAAAAAGGATGTAAATCTCCGAGCCATTCACCTATGAATAAACTTTCAGAGAATCCCATTATGTAGACACCAAAGAATTAATTACATGACGATGGCACCAGTGTGTACGGTTCTTCAGGTAATCAAGTTGCTTAAAATAAAATTAAATTTATCTTTTTTGACTTGAATTATATTATTACAAGTCAAACACTGTCCTCTCAGTCTGTCTCATGACTTATGACGTGTTGTGTTATTTGAGGATTACATTTTTGACCGTTCGTTTTGAATTATGACGTATTCAGTTCGTCAGTTTGTCACTGCCCAGCGTCGCGTGGGGCCGGTGAAAGTGAAATTAGAGGTCGATAAATTTAAACAGATTTATTTTTTAAAATTAAATGAATTTGCTTTGAATCAAATTTGTTCCGACTCGATATTATATAATTTATAATTTAACTAAAATTAATTTAATATCTAAAAAAATTAATGTATAAATTGATTTTGTCTGATTCTAATTCTACCTGACAAGATTGATTTTCTTCGGAATATCAATCTGATTCATCGGAACCTGATTTAACCCGTCTAATAAATTATCACATGTGAAATCATGAATTAAATAAATGTAATTACAGAAACTATTGAATAATTTTAATAAAGAAAACATGGGAATATTGAATAAAATAGTTGGATGTTGCGACGACGAGTACCCAATTTATCCCTAACGTCCGATTTTAATCAGATATTCAGATAGGCTACCGTCAAATTTTTTTAACTGATCCAACGGGTCAATCTGGTCAATCCAAAATAATCCCAAAACGGTTACGGGTCTAGATTTTATTGAATCGTTGTGGGTAAATTTTAAGTCTATCTTATCCGATTTGATTAAATTTAAATATATTTACTAATTAAAATTAAGTTACATAAAAATGTAAAATAAACAATTTATATTTGGATCAGATTCGGATCAAAATATTGAAACCCGAGTCAAATCGAATAGGTTGGGCAAGAAAACAGTATATAATAAACGTTCAAACTTTGTTTATTATAATTTCCTTTTTTCACTCAGAGAAGTGTATGAATTAATTCTCCTGTTTTGTCTATGTGGTGGATAAAAAGGAATAATTGAATTTGCCTTATGAAACTTAAATTATCCTCAAATCAACAAATTTTGACCATAGGGAAAAGTTAGGTGCTTGGTGCTATATAATATATAGGAAAACAAAAGAAGATATATAATCGCATGTATCTAGTGACATAATTAAATTAGATACATGGCACATATCCATTTAATATCCACAATTCCCACAGGACCACATAACAAAACAAGCTGTAATAAACTATGTCTCACCACCAACTCTCTCCAGTAAGTTTAGACAGCCCCTGATTTCATCTACAAACCATCTCCACACTTCACACATATCATATCTCTCAATTCACACAAACTTCTCAATTTCATTTCAACATTTCAAGCGAGTAGAAAATTAACTCAGGATAATATGGGTTCAGTAACTCGTTCTTCTTTTTTCATAAAAAAATTAAAAAAAAAACTCGTTCTTCTCTGGATCAGAGGCTCGCCTTAGTTAAGCGCTGCTCCAATGATACTACCATAATTAATAATTAAGTTTTTCTTTAAATATTTTTTGGACTTGAGTTCCTGTATTGTTCTACAGTTTAATTAATTGGTCCTTGTTAGATTGATCAGTTCATTTTTGGTATGTTGTAGAGGGAGGTCTGGAGCAAGAGCAGCTATAGCCGCTACTGTTGCAACTGCAGTTCCAACTATGAGTTCAAAAATTCTCTTGTTTTTTTTTCTCTTTGATGTACTGAAAGAAGTTTTTATTTTAAATTTATATGTATATATGTTTATAATCATGTAGTTGACAAGCGTGACAATGCTATCATGCATGGGCGGAATTCGAATCTGAAAATAAGGGGTGGGGGTGGGGGGTCAAGTTATTAGAAAAGAAAGAACAACAACAAACACAAAAAAATAATTATTCAAATAATCATATTGACAAACATATTAGATACTAAATAAATTTAAAATTAAAACACTGCTAATATATCATTACAAAAATATATTATATACATATTAAAATCTATATTTTTATTAATTTCAATTTAGCTCTACGACTTGTACTAGTTTCGATTGGTTGAAAAAAAAATTGTTTGCTTTCCGCTTCATAATTGAAAGCTTCCAATCTATTGAACCATAAAAACACTTGTAAATAAAAAATTTATCGTATATACTGACGAGACAAATCATTTCTTAGATATATTCCTAATTTTGAAAAGTCATACAATGTTATCAACTAAAGTTGCACTGTACTTGTTTGATACTTCAGCTTTATGGATGTATTGACGAGACAAATCCATGAAGCAAATAGATTGGTTTTGCATAGAATAGACATAACTAAATTTCTAATCACATTTCACCCACTGATATTTTTCATGAACAAATTGGACAACATCAATCCATTCTCATTGCAACCCGTACATCTCAGTATCCTTCCTTTAACAATAAATCATGTATCTACACATGCCAATAAAATCAAGTATCTAAAATAATGATATGACAAGTAGCCTTGACGGCTTGTAAAGAATTCAATTTGAAAAAAAAACAAAAAGAAAATAGAACACATACATTATAAGTTTATAACCTTTACGTCTTGTAGAAAGCAGAGATCAAATCAATAAATTAGGTAAATAAGGGAAAATCCACATTTTTTTGCGACAGTGAGATAGATCAGAAAAGAGCTTAATAAAAACAGTGAAATAAAATCATAATAAAATTTCAAAATGTTGCAATCGCAAGAGGATGAATAAGGAAATCAGAAATGCGTAGAAGAAAATATGAATCTTCTCAGGACTCAATTAATATACTTTTTTCTTGTTAAATGTAATTGTATTAGTTAATGGTTATTTAATTTGGATGCGTGGAGGTGTAATCCATATGTATTACCATATTACATGATAAATGATTTTTTTTTGGGGGGGGGGGGGGGGGGGATATCAATATTTAATTGAAATCGAAAGAATTTATCTCGCTCTCTAATGTTTTGTGTAAAACTTAGGAGGTGCCTGGCCCCTACCCATCCCCTTTCCTTCTGCCTCTGCTGTCATGGGCTAAAGCCGACCTCAATCCCACTGTTCAGACACTTATCGTCTCTACTGATATGTTATCTACAACTGATCTATGTTTCTTTCTTCTTCTTCCAATTTTTTTTGAAAATTAATTTTGGAAATTAATTGAATTGATTTTATATTTGCAGCTGCTAAAATGGCATATTTTATTGTTACGGAAGACCGTGCTGGCTTCTGCAAGAAAGAACTCCTTCAACGCTCCTAAATCCTAACAAGCCTACTTAAATATTACCTTAATTAAACAGATATAACCATTATCATTTCTTGTTATTTAGATTGTGGTGTCAAGCGCACAAATCTATGTAAAATGTTCGGAGTAATTAATGAAAAGTTTGTTGGCTTCCTGTTGTCTATTTATTTTTCATATTTGTTATATATTGATGAAAAAAAATTTACAATTAATTCATTAACTGTGACTTGTTTAGAAATTATTTATAATGTTGGGTTTTAACGCACAATAATTTTGCATAACTTAATTTCATATTTCTTACCAACCTGTTGCTTCATCCATACAGAAAAGAAGATTCTCCTTTCTTTGCAAAGTTACTTTTATTCAGAAAATCCCATTACTTAAACTAGTATAAATTAAGTATCATGCCAATTACAGTAGTATGTATTGTTTCTTCAGGTATATATGCGACAATACAAGTTGCGTAAAATAAAATAGACGACTTTGGAAACTTGGGAGTATATTATTACAAGTAAAGCTAACTGTCTCAATTATGTTATGTCGTGTATATCATTTGATGATTACATTTTGTCCGTACAATTTGTAGTACAATGAGTACGTCAGGGCCCGGCAGTTAGCATCATGTGGGCCGGTGGTAGGCAGGCTGAGCATAGCGGGCCTATGAGAAAGTTGAATAAGAATCCAATTTCATAAAAAAATTTACAGTGTTTGATTCAAAGAGTTTGTTTTTTAAATAGTGAGAGTTTTAAGGGCTGAATAAGAGTCGGATAAGGAATGAATAAGAGTTGGTGGATAAGGACCGGATAAATATCGGTGGGTAAGGATCAGATAAAGGTTAAGAATTTAAAATTTTTATTTATTTTCAGATTATATATTTTTTAATATTAATTTATATTTACATAAAAATATTAAATTATATTTCTTTTATTTTGACATTTTATTTTTATTTTTATTTTTATTTTTTGGGATTTTAAGTGTAATTAATATACAATATAAAATATTAAAAAAAGAGTCCGAGAAGAGCCGGGTAAGTGTTGAAAAATGCTGGGTTCGATAAAGATTGAGTTCGATCTTTGAGAATACTAATTTTTATCATTAGAAAGGGTCAGAACGGACTTATGAGGGCTGAAGTTTTTTAAAAAGCCGGTCGGACCGAGTTCAAGAGCCAAGCCCTTATGGGCTATGCATAGTCGGTGGGATAATAGAATCGATTATAAAAACTTGATTTTGAATAAGATAAGAAAAGCAACAACTAGGCCGGTCTGATTCGGGTAGGTGGGTTGAGTCAGTTTGATTTTTCAGAAAAATATTAGATTAGATAGGGTCAAGATTGAATTAGGTCAGATCAATTTATATATTATTTTTTTAGATTTTAGATTGATTTTGATTTGATTGTAGATTATTTGATCTCAGAACAGGTCAGGTCGGATTCAAATTATATCAGATCAATTTGACTTTCAAAAAAATCACATTGTACCAGATTTGAATCTAAAAAAAATCAAATTCGAATTGAAATGAATCAAACGATCGAATTTTTTTCGCCTCTAGTAAACATGGAATGATTGAATCATTAATCAAGTAGCCCCACGATGATTCTACCGCAAATCAATTTATGGACGTGCATGCGATTTTGACTTGCGTCAAACTTCTACAATTTGAATGCATGTAAGAGATTAGAGAATTCTTTTAAGTAAGAATTTTTATCGTTTTTAAATAAATTGTTAAAATTTATCCGGTACATAATTTATCTTTTCTTTTCACTCGAAAAAAGTGAACCATATTATTTTGAAAATTGAATATTTAAATTACAAATTTAAAAAGCGTACATTTATCAGTTCTGATGAAAAAATACAAAAGAGAGATTTTAATTTATAATAATGTCAGAGATGCATTATATAATATATCTGAAAAGTTAAATGTGTATTTAAAACATCCAATAATATTTATCTTGAAAATTTCTCACGAAAACCATTAATAGGCATGGAACTAATGTGTTGAGTTTGAGAGTTCCATGAACCGTATTAATCAAATAAAATAAAAAATCCAATATCCTCTATCGTTTAGCGCGCGTTTCACACCTCTCAATCATGCACAAAAATCACTCGTCAAACCTCTAAGGTGTGTTTTTGGATGGGTAGAATAACATTATTTTGGAAATAATAGTATTGTTATCAAGCTAGTAACGATTTAAACATAATATTAGAATCGAGAATAACAGCATAACAGTGCTAATCTGATAACTCATAAAAAATATTGGGTTAGCGGATTAGCGTCCATGAGGGTAGTGAAAATAAAAAAAATATATATTTTTTTTTATATTAGCATGAAATAGTATTAAATAAATATTATTATTAAATAAAATACTAAAAAATAATTAATTATTTTAACTATTCTTTCCACTTTTCTCTAGTTTCTATCCAAATAATATTTTACTAATCCGAAATAGTAAAAATTAACACTCTTCTCATATTTTCCGATTTATTACTAATCTCACACTATTCTCAACTACTAACCCAAATAGTGTTATTCTTATACTAATCCTTTCACCATCCAAACACATCTTAATAGTCTTCAAAACTATATTTAATGAATTTTTAAAGTTGAGACGTTTGATCCTATCTGTAGCTCAAAAAAATTAAGTGGGCTGTACTATATCAGTAAAAATATCATATACACATGTATGCCTTTTTTTTAAGAAAGGTAATAGTGTCCGTTTCATTACTTGAAATATTAGTTACATGTACATGAATGTTATTATATTTTTATTCGAATTAGGGCTACAAAGAAAATTCGTAATTCATAATTTGTTCATTGTCCAATTCTAGTTTGGTTTGATAATTTTTTATTGAACTAGTTCGAGTTTGATTCAAAATAATTCGATATATAATAATTTGCATATATTTTTAACTATTTAGGCAATAATATATATAATAATATAATGATTTTATTATAAAATTAATAAGATATTATTATTTTATTATTAAATATTTGTTATTTTTAAATGTAATATAGAATTAATAAAATTTTAATTATTTTAGTCTAATTATTTATGAAAATAAATATGAAAATTAAAATAAATGAGTTTGTTTAGAGTTAGATTTAGGTCAAATTCGATTGAGTTTGAAATAATTTTAAATCAAACTCAAATACTAACTAGCTCGATCGAATTTAATTCATTTACGGCCCTAATTCGAATACAGAAGTAGATTCATATTATTTTAGTATGTGTCGTCGGATTATAATTGACATACCAGATACATTTAAAAAAAAAATCCGAAATTCGAACCGAGTGACTCCAATCTATTGAATTTACTTCAACGATCCGCATTGAAATTTGGAGGCTTAAAAACTGTTTGAGATTGAAATAAGTATTATCATCCGAAGAAAATTGTTGACTTTGTCCAGTACTAACACATGCGTGACGGAATTTTAGAACTACGAAATAATAAATTAATGCTGACAATGGCTAGACAAATTTTAAAGGGATGGAGATATAAATTAAAAAATTTCCACATATTATTAACAAGCCTCGGAAAAGGAGATGAGCACACTTCTATTTTTTGGTTCTTATCGATTTTGTTGGTACTGATGGGCGAATTAAAGGGTTTAGGATTTGAGATTCGGGATTTGGGGTTTTGAGGTTTGAGGACAAATAGGGACAAAATTAGCACATATAGTGTGTGATGTTTGTGAGAGAAAAAAAAAAGAATAAATTAATTGCCCCTCCATATAAACTAGCTCCATCTACCTTCTTACATTAATTAATTATCACGTTTGGCACAAAGTAAAAATGAATTATTGAATTGATCTTATTAAATTAAATTAAATTATCGTCAAATCAAAAATTTTGACCAAAGGAAAGCTAGTTATGCTATCTAGGAAAGCAGGAAGACAAAACTTTGTGCTTAGTACATGATGCATTGCATTGCATGTATGTAGTTGCATAATGAAATAAATACAAACATGAAACTTCAGAACAAGGGGTCCAGTTAGTATTCACATTCCAATTCCCACAGTACCACACAAGAAAACAAGGGATTACACTTTACACCTTGCCAGTTTCCGGCCCACCAGATTTCATCTAAAAACCATCTGCTACTTGCCCTATAAACACACACTTTACACACATCAAATCACTCTGAGCGCTCCCACTTACACATATTCTCAATTTCATATTTCAACTTTTCAAGCAAGCAGGAAAATCAATTCAGGATAATATTAACATGGGTTCAGTAACTCGTTCTTCTTTGGATCAGAGGCTGGCCTTGGCTAAGCGCTGCTCCCATGGTACGTATTATGATCATAAGTTTGTTTTCTATTAATTTTTTTACTGGAAAGTTCTTTTTATTATCTAACAAATTAAATTTTTTGGTCTTCATAAGATTGATAAGTTAATTTTATTTTTTCTATGTTTAGAAGGAGTAATGGCTGGAGCAAGAGCAGCCGTTGTTGCTACTGTCGCCACCGCCATTCCTACTGTGAGTGCCAAATTTCTCTCTTTCTTTTTTCTTTTTTTCTTTTTTTCTTTTTGATGTACTGAAAGAAGTTTTTAATTTTATATCGTGTAATTAAATTTACACGTATGTTTATAACCATATATATAGTTGGCAAGCGTGAGAATGCTGCCATGGGCTAAAGCCAACCTCAATCCCACTGCTCAGGCACTTATTGTCTCTACTGGTATGTTATTTGGAAACACTTTTTTGCAATTTCTTTTTTTGGAGGTCTTTTTCTTTTCTCTTATTTGTTTAAATTGAACAGTTGAATGAATAATTGGGTAAATTAATTGAATTGAATTTATTAATTTTTTGCAGCTGCTGGGATGGCATACTTCATTGTAGCAGATAAAACTGTGCTGGCTTCGGCAAGAAAGAATTCCTTTGGAGCTCCCAATAGGCCAACTTAAAATTACATCTTAATTAAACAGATATAACCTTCTATTCCCCACTTATTCAGATTATGCCTTCAAGCAAAAATCTATGTAAAATATTCAATTAAGTAATAAAATATATATGTGATGGCTTCTTTTTGTCTATTTTGTTCTCAATCTTGCTATTTTATTGTAATTAATATTTTTGCAATTTAATTTCAGAATAGCTAGTGTTGCACATTTGAAAAAATATACTTTTTGTGCGTTCTTAGTTCTTACCCGCTATTTTATTTCCTTCTGGAAGAAAATAAAATAAAAATAGAATTCTCCTGTCCAATCCAACCTTAAGTTTCAGTAAAGTTTCTATTACTTGAGAAATATACATAATGGCAATTACATCAGTATGTATGGTTTCTTCAGGTATACAAGTTGCTTATAATAAGATTAAATAATCTTGCAAGGAGACATGGAGTATTATATCAATATATCATTAAAAATATATGTAACCTTTTGCTTAATTCTCCGTACATTATGTAATCTTTTGTGTTACTAGGTGTTCCGCATCACGTGGGCCGGTGAGATGAAGAAATCAACTATAAATAAAAAGTGAAAGAGTTAGAAAAATATTAAAATAAAATAAAGCAGTGTATGATGAATGGATTAGACGTTGACACTTCTAGCGCGATTCAATTTATGACTCGCATTCCATTTTGTTTTAAATCAATTTGTTAAATTTTAATTTTTAAATATGAGATATTTGAAACTTTCGAAATAATATATTTTATTGAAGAAATGTTCAAAATTTGTTCAATACTGGATATCGATTTTTAATAAAATCGATTTCAATCTTCTTTTTTTAATAAAATCCCGACGAAACTTGTAAACAGAGAACAAGACTGGATATCGATTTTTACAGTACTTTCAAAAAGAGAACAACGACTAGATATCGATTTTTAATTTTTTATTATAGAAAAAAATACTGTGATTAATTTAATTTATTATACTCATTTTGAGATAAGATGGGGATCAAATCATTCACTGCAATTGTTCAAGATGGATCCCATTCAGGTTTGAAATGTACAACCTGGTTCATAAGTAAATTAAACACATAATTTGCATTAAATGTATATAATTATAACAGAATTAAAAAGTGTTAACCATATTTTTTTTATGATGACAAAAAAACCACTAAAATGATGACATAAAAGAACCAATTCCAGACATAATACAGTTTAATAATGTTAACCATATTTTTTTATTGAAAAATGAATTAATCTCTTAAATTTCATAATTATTTATAAAGATTTTCATCTGAATTTTAAATTCACGACCTCCAATATAAAAGATGTTGCATTTTGTCACTGTACTAAAGGTTCGATTCTCAATTCCGTCAACCATAGTTATAGTAGATCCGAATATTTTACCAGCCAGTTTTTGACTCTTTAATTTCTCCTTCAGTTAGTACTTGGGTAAAACATCTAAGACTCACTTCCATAGATAAAACCCATAAATCATCACCTAGCAAGTGCCACATCTAAATAAAGAAATCCAATTGGAAATACCACGTCAAAAAAGGACATGCAACTATGCAAGACGTATTTTTTATATCAAGACCAAACTTCTATATACCAGAAATGTTAATTAACTTTGTACAGTAATGGCGACTTTGAAAGAGAGGATACCTGCTCGAATCGAGAAAGACGAAAAATATGAGAAAACCGTAGCAATTTACAAGGTGGGGGAAGCGAAAAGGAAGAAATATTTGTAGCTCTATTTAATTAGAGCACAGTTTTATATTAGTACAACAAAAATTGAAGAGAAATTAAAAAATTATACAAATAGCAAATCCAATATTTTACTCGAGTTTGTGTTACGTGGCCCCTATGCTAAGTGGGGATGAATCAGGCCATTCCGGAGGTTTCATTGACGGGTTCGGGTTTGGCGAGATGGATCCGAAGTTCGGAGTTTTTTTTTTTTTTGTGGGGGGGGGGGGGGGTTGGTCTACATCATGAAAATAAGTAGATTTCATCGTCTTAATAGTGATGAGTGAGAAAAATTTGAACAGTTAGATACTCTCTTTCTTTTTTTTTTAACTATTTTTAGATAAAGAAGCGGTAATGAAGTCAGAACGAATTTTTAAGTAGGAACCATTTTAATAAAAAATTAAATAATTAAATAATTAAATGTCGGCATTAAGGAATTGACTTAAACAACATTCAATGCATAACATAGAAATGTAAGATAGTATGGTAAATTTATTTTTCTTGTACCTCATAATCTTTCCTTCTCAGAATATATTATTTTGGTAAGTAGTCGATGACTCGCCAATCGTCATCTTTAAAAAAATAAGAAAAAAAAAGACTGCCCAAATATAAATCAGACTACCCGCATCGATCGAATAAATTAAAAGCACATAATAATATTTGAAACGCCAAAGTGTAATTTATTAAAAAAATTCGACGTGCCAAAGTGTAATTTATTAAATTCTAATTTTTTGTTGCGCTTATTTAAAAAAGGTGGGGTGTAAACTAAAAATGCTTGTGTTAAAGTTAAACTAGGGGCACAGATTTACTCCCTGAAGCAAAACGGAGACTTATTTTCTTCGCCCTGACAAATAACAATTGAAAGCAATACTGTACTGCATTGAATTCAATATTAGATATTACATGCACATTTAAACAATGTAAGCACGTTGAAGGTCAATTAATTAGCTGTAATACAAACTATGGGAGGCCAAACTCGAAACTCCTCTAGTTACATATAGAGCAGTAATTCCATTTCCAAATACTAACCATGAGCGAATCCCTGATTTCTTTAGGGATAACTTTTTTGCCCAAGAGCAGAGAAGTAAAATCTCATATTTATATTATTTATTTATTTGAGAGAAAGATGAGAATCCAATTTTAAATGAAGTACCCATTGAATTTTGAACATGTTTTTTGGATTCCATAATAATTAGCTACCACTAAATTTATATGTCAAGGTTTTTAAATGTGAATTTCAATATACGTTCGGTTGATCACTGCATAGTGCATATGCAACATACGGGTGCATATACGGTTCAGTATGTGGATTATATATACGGATATATATTCTAAAAAATTCTTACAATATTTGAATCAATTATTTATTTTTGAAGAATTTTAATGTAAAATAAGAAAATATAATAAGATATTAATATAATTTTGAATATTTTGCATGAAAAATATTATATAATTAATTTTATAGGCTTAATACGATAAATATTTAAAAAAATAACGCGCATTATTGAATATGCGGATGTATAAACATATGTATGCGGCATCGCACCACATAAGTATAAGCGGATTACGTATATGGTCATGCGGCCGCATTTTAAAATAATGCTATATGTTATGAACTTATGATGATGTTTTTGATGGGGGGAAATCAAGCTTATGTGTATACCCTGTGGATTAGTCTTTTAATACCATCAATTAATTATTATCTGCACCACTCCATGACGATCATGATCATCCATTTGGTAATATTAGATTTGTAAACAAAATAGGTGAATAACTAAGGGGTATCAGTAGTTTGGGAATTAATGGATACTATTGGAAATTTCTACTCGGTCTACCATTTTCACAAAAATTTATGTTATGTGCCATTTGAATTTAGATAGTAATGAATATATTTTCTCAACTTGAAGGGATTTGAAATCAGTGATACCTATATCTGATTTGAAATAAGATATTTGGGTCCAAATACGAAACGTGTTCCTCAAAATTAAAGTGACGACGTGATGTTGGACCAGTTTGGTGAGCTTCCAGTGAAATAAATTGCCCACAGGTTCATTATTTTTTGAGCTTTTCACCTCAATGAAAGATCCATTTTCTCAAAGTCTGATGCTCAGTTTTCTACTTTTTTCTGTTTTCTTCATCATTTTTTTCAGTAAAGCGGTCCTCAGACAAGATCCAAGTACCAGCATACATTATTTAATTAATTCCTTCACGAATGATTCTCAAATTCAGAATATTATACTAGCAAAAACACTTTTCTAGGTGCTGTTATAAAGTTATCTCCCAAAACAAGGGGTGCGAGATAGATATTTCATACTTGCAAATGTTGAGTTAGGTTACCAAAGACCTTTTGCTACCTTCGCTCCTCTTATCATACATGAAAAAATGACACAATTTTATTATATCCACATAATCCGGAGAGAAACAAGGGTCCCAGTCCCTTGTTTTCTATTCAAAACCAAATGCTGCTTTCCTCATATAAACACACATCAAAACCTCATTCTCCAACTCAAAGTGCTCCAGCCTCTTGCTACCTTCGCTTCTCTTATCATATCAGTTCATCACAACACTACAAATTAATCTTTTCATTCTATAATTTTAAATATTTTCATCTGAAACAAGTAACTAATACACTAATTAATTGAGGATATGGCTTCAGTTAGTCAAGCTTCTTTGGATCAAAAACTGGCTTTGGCTAAGCGCTGCTCTCATGGTAGTACATATAATGATTTTTTTAACATAATCTAAACTTGTTTGGATTTAATTAAATTCATTGGCTAATCTACTAACTAGTTAGCTCTTATTTTGATCAATCTATTTAATTTGTTGGTGTATTTAAGAGGGAGTAATAGCTGGAGCCAAAGCAGCTGTTGTTGCTACTGTTGCAACTGCTGTTCCTACTGTAAGAATCATTTTTTTTTCTTTTACTTCTAAGTGTCTCAACTCTCAATTTTAATTTGTACATTTATATTGCAGTTTAACTAGAATTGATTTTAACTCTTTCTTCTTAATTTTACATTTTTTATGTCTGCAACAGCTTGCCAGTGTGAGAATGCTGCCATGGGCTAGAACCAATCTTAGCCCCACTGCTCAGGCACTAATCATCTCTACAGGTCAGTACTTAATTTGATGTATCAATTACTTTCTCCAAATTTGTTTGTGCAATAATGAGTTTCTTTTTCTTTTTCTTTTTAAATTGAATTTGATGATGACGAGGGAATATATAATTGCATTTACAATTTGTTACCTCAGCTGCTGGGATGGCGTATTTCATTGTGGCGGATAAATTTGTGCTTGCTTCGGCACGAAAGAATTCCTTTGGTGCTGTCAACAAGTCTGATATTAATTAACGCTTGATTTAGAAATGTAGATTTTTATATCAGGATCTATCAGTATGTATTCAGAATGAAAAATCACTCTATGTGAATGCTTTTAATAAATTAGCTAGCAATAAGATCTGTACCTGTAAAACTTCTATGGAATGCTTGCATGGCTCTTTCTTCTTTCTTCTTTTTTTCATTTTTTCTTGGTTGATTATCAGTTGGGTTTCTGTACTAAATTGAACTTTCAACTTAGAAGCGTGCAATATCTTTTCAGATTAAATTGTTAATTAATTTCCTCTCATCGTTAACATAAGTACAGTTATAATTTAATTTTTACTGTCCGCCAGATAAGTACCACCGACATAACTTTGTGCATGTGTTAGCATATTTCAGATTAATGAATGAGAACTTGCAAGTTTTGTGCTGGTTTAGTTGTTAGGATAAACAAGCTATATATTAATTTAAATAAGTTGAAATTATACATAGAAGTATCGTACCTTCCGCAACCAGTCTGATGTTGAAAAATTGATCCTTTAGTTTTGGCATTTTCCTTGGAGATTACCAGCAAATAATGTTAAATTAATTTCATAAAATACCGTTATCTACCACGCAAGACACAACAAAGGACCGTGACAATTAAATCATATTAAGTAGTTCGTGTAATGGTTTGTAAGATATACAGAAATATCTCAAATAATTTGAAATAAACATTTTAAGAAGTATTGATACTTAGAAGTATTAATAATGAGTAATTCTAGCGTACATCCAACTTTTAATGCTACGTACAATATTCATGGAATATCTTCCTAAAAATTATTACTCAAATAAAAATTTGAAATCATCGATGTTTTTTTAATAATTTAGATATAATGTATATCAAATTTGAAATAATTTAAATATTAATTGGTTATTCATCACAATATAATTGAAGCTCCATCATTAAAATTTTAAAATGGTATGATATGAGGGAAAATTTATTTGAAATTAATTAAATTCATATACATCTATATCTAAGTCATCAAAAACACATTTATGATTTTTTTATTTTTTATTTGAATAATATATTTTTAAAAAAATGTACCATAAGTTTTGAATGTAACATAAAAATTTGATATACACTAGAATTACTCTTAATAAATACTAATTAATTATAATCATCCATACATAATTTATTGTATAAGAGAAGAACTGAACAAGCAAACAAGAACAATTATGTATATTCTTATAATATGTTGTTTGTTCGCCATTAACGTCTTATTAGCAAGAATAATCACTCCTCTTTTCCTTGATATTTCAAAAAACAAAGATTAAGTGAAAATAACCCAAAATGGATAATTTAATTAAAAACATAAAATTATATGTTAACAAAATTGGAAAATAGCAGAAACAAACTAGATTTAGTGAAAATAACTTAAAATAAATCATTTGATTAAAAGTGTAAAATTATATATCAAGAAAGTGGAAAATAATGAAATCTGCGTCAAATCCATCGTTGATAAGGATGACAATAGACAAGGTAGGCGGGTAAAACATTAATTATGTGACTCGATTCGTCCATCAAAGTCACATACCTGTCCTGTCTGGCTCATATCTCCGAACCTGAAAATCATAACCCTTTTGCTCGTCCAGACCCGTCCTACAAATGCAGTTTTTTTTTAAATCAATTGAGAAATATATTCTTTTGAGCATTTTAAATTTTGAATTTGAGAAAACTTAAATGATCAAACTTGTAGATTTTATTATTATTAATCTATAGAATTTTATCTCATCTTAATATAATTTTTTAGTACAAAATTATGATTAAAAAGGTATCTAAATGTCTAAAATTTTCAGCAGTTAGCCTTTATAAATACGAATTTTTGATATTGATATGTTCTATTTTTAAAATAGTTTAAAATATAAAAAATAATAGATATAATTGTCATGATTTTAAAGAATTTAATTTTACATTGATTGAATTTTTGAGATAAAAGATATATCTAAAAAGATATTAAGATGTTCTTTGAATTATATTATTCACATTTAGATGTTCTAAAAATATTAATATTTGTATTCATATAATAATATCATGACTAAATATTTAACATAATTTTAATAATATTAGTATATATTAAGATTTTACATAATTTTTAAATTATATTTATATATAATATGTATAAATATATATTATAAAAAATATAAATATAATTAAATTATATATATACAACTATTTCGAACCGAACGGACGGGTCCAACCACAAACCGGGACATCATATCCGTGTATTGATCTAACAACACGGATTAATATTGGACTGAAACAGATCGGAACGGATGTAAAGGGCTGCGGGCTAAATTGCCTCAGCTAATCGTTGATAATATCAGCTATATGATACGAAAAGATTATATACTGTCAATAGAGCCGCTGAGTTAATGAGCGACGTTCTGTTACTTCAGCATTAAATGTTGTCCGTATAATGTTGTGTTCGTCAGCATCACATGGCCCAGTAGAGGTGGCAATTGAGCGGGTTGGGTCAGGTTTGGGTTCATATCAGACGATCGGATCGGGTTTGATTTTTTGAAAGAAATCGGGTCGGGTCGGATCAAGATTGGGTTAATTTATATGTTGTGTTTTTTTGAGATTGTTGATAAATTTCGATTGGATTGAAGGTCATTTGATCTCGGATCAGATTAGGTTCGGATCGGATCGGATCAAATTTTTGACATTCTTAAAAATCGAATCGAGTCGGATTCGGATCCAAACAAATCGAGCAATTTCTCGGATCGGGTCGGATTCTGCCACCTCTATGGCCCAATGACATAAAGAAATCAATCATAGAAAGTAGAGATCTAGAGCTCGAAAAACAAGAGAGAGATACTTCATCAAGAAAAAGAAAAGCAAAAATAGACATATAGAAAAAGAAAGAAAGAAAGAAAGAATGATTAAATAAAACAGATGCAAGGAAGATTGAACTGAAAAAAAAAGTTGCTGATGGGTTCTCAGTTCTGACAAGAAAAAAAAAACGGGGTACAGAAATCGCAAAATGCTTCTGTTTTGAGTTTGTGAATTTCGAACCTTATTGTTTCGATGAGTTTTGAATTCTAAAAATTGAATTTAAGATCCTTTTTGCAGATTATTATTTTCATATATATATGGAATTGAGATCATTCGTGGGATTAAATCGTTAGTCTCACCGTAGCGAAGTTTGGGCTCAAACTAAAAATGGGCCAAGTCTATTAAAAAGCGTACTGCTAAACTATATTGCAACAAATAACTCTTAAAGTAAATTGCATTTATACAGATTTTTAGATGAGAAGGGTGCCATGGTCTGAACGGAGCTCCACCTCTGACTTCATAATTATTTAAAAAAGAAAGAAAACAGCTTAAATACTTTTCAAATATTCAAATATTTTTGTTTCAAAGATGAATTGGAACTCTTGGAAGGAAGTGAAGTGAGTTGTCTGGGTCGGATCCATTTACGTTTGGTTCATTATATTAGCTTTATTATCAGATGAAATTAATTAATTGTATATTTGATACTGTTTTCTTTAATTTCTCTCTTTAAGATTAATTGTGCTTACTATGGATTTTAGTTCAGTTTCTGATGTAGCAGACTACGATGGGACCAGCGGCGGAGCTTCATTCATTAGTTCTGGGCTATAGCCTCCTTAAAATTAAAATTTACTAAAGAATTAATTAATAATTAATGTAAATTACTATAAAGTATAAAGGTTGGCCCCTTTAAATGTGATATACGTTGTTTGAAGTTCCGCTACTGAATGAGACGTGTCATATTGAAGCATTCACTGTAGAAATAAGAAAACAAAGGTTTCTACACGCAAATAGTTAAATAAATGCTGAATAACAAGGCAAAACAAAATCTAAATATGGCCTGCATTTTTTTTTGTGAAGAATATGTCCTGTGCATGTTTTGCTGTTGTGGGCTTGTTGCTGCGCTTTTTAGGTCAATCATCTCTGCGCAAAGAGAAAGCTAGTCGCATGTGTCAGTGGAGCTGTTCATAATTCCAAAATGGGGCCCGAATTTTAGATTTTACATGGCCCAATTCAAATTCATCATAGAATAAGATCGCATTAGTTTTATAATTTTGTTTCTTAATGTCATGTAATTTAGTAAAATTAAAGCAGTGATCTTGGTTTATGTATTTATAATGTAAAATGTACATTTTTGTTCAATTAAAACATACTTTTTATTATTTAAATGAACAAATGTAAAATTTATAGCATCATCCGAAATTGATCTAAAATCCGATAGATACAGATGGTTGAATTATGAAATTTTAACTAAATATTAATCCACATATTGATTTAATAAAATTTTAATAAATTCATATTTAAATTATGCTAAATCCGATCAGAATTAGATCCATGGACAATCCCACCCAGTCGCACTTGTTGCAATTGGTCATTTAGTAATAATAATTATTATTAAATTAATATTATTAAAAATAAGAGTGAGAACCGTAAAATTTCAAATATATGAATGGCAGCCCGCCACTGTCATTGGCGCGTTTGAAACGCTGTCATTCGTATATTTGAAAATTTACAGTTCTCACTCTTATTTTTAATAATATTAATTTAATAATAATTATTATTAATAAAAACTGTTGGCCCTATGCTAAGTCTGAAAGCGCAGTGCTGTAGGGAGGGTGGCTACGGATGCCAAGCTCCCCGAATCAAAATTTATGTTAGTTATGGAGTTATTATTTGAGCATGTTTTAATTTATATGATGAAATATTATAATTTTTTTTATCTTCATCTATGTTTTGACATTCGTAATTATAATAATTGTTCCAATCTTTATCCTTTTACTCTCTTTCAAACTCATCTTCTTTAGGCTGAAAAATTTCTATTGAAGATACTTATTTGATTTATTTAATTATCCTCATTTTTGAGAATTAAATCAAATTACTATTAGATTATCCAACTATTTAGTTCAAAAGATATCTAATTTTATGTTCGAACTAAAATTTCATCAAAAATCCTTCAAACCATCAATATTGTTTCTTGATAATCAATAATTTATTTTTTTCATTCACAAAATTTATTTTTTATTTCAAAAAGGTGATGGAAATTATGATAATAAAAATTAAGAAATATTGATAATATTATCATTATAACAGAATAGCGAGTTTTAAATTTAAAATTTATGCTTTATTCTATTTTTATATTAATTTTTCTGTAATTATCAAAATGACCTTGATCCTTCTAATTAGAAAATCTTGACTCCGCCTCGCGTGGACGCATGAATTACATGACTCAAATAATTGAAAACTCATTCATAGTTCTTGCCTTCTTTTTGTTTGGCTCAATTTAACTTTATTATTATTGTATAATTTCGTTTGTTTGTTTTTTTCACATTCTGATTGCATCTTTGATGCAGTCATTCCACTAAATGGTTATATTCATTAAAATTCTAAAAACAAGAAGCAACAACTGCAACTCGTCAAAAAACCAGGCATGTAATTCAAATGCTGTAGCAGTCAGCTACATGGCATTTTCAATTACATGTAAACAAACAAAAATTGGTCTTCCCTGTTTCGCGCGTGTAGTAGGTGGCTTGTTGACTTTTGTTCCTCTTCTTTCGAACGACGACGCTTGATTCTTACTACTCACTAATTTTGTGCTTTTTTAGGACATCTAGTTGTGAAAACTTAAACTTGAAATGATAATAAATTATTAATTAAATATTTGATCAAATGTTCAGTCAGTGCTATCAAAAATCTTGTTGATTAACTACGTTTTCAATTTCGTAAAACATTTTTCAAATTTGCTACGAAAACTAGTTTAGTATGAAAGAAATAAAAAAAAATATTTGTCGTATAATCACTAATATCATATATGAAAAAGTAAGCTTTTAAAAATATTTCACGGCTTTTAATGGTAGGACAATAATTTTGAGTTAAAACAGTTTAAATAGGATTATTTAACGGTTTTTAATGATTTTAATGGTTTAAATGAATTTTTTTTACTTAACATTAAAGATTTTGATGAAGTTAAAATAAAAAAATTTAAAAGCTTGGAAAAAAGAAATCTGCCCCCATAGTGAATTCGTGATAATTTTGTTGAATTTAATTCGTGGAGGTAATGTCATTAAAGAGAGCAAGTCCTAATTTGACCTTTACACCTTTTTCATGAGGCGATCTCATTTTAAAAGAATATGCCTAAATTTAATTCGTTGAACCTAAATTAAAATATAACAATATAACAATATCCCAAAAATATGTATTATTTTTCAATAAGAAATTTTCTTTAATTCCCTTTTTTATGGTTCATCTAATTTCTCAAAAGGTGTTAATCCTACATTAGAAAAAAAATCAGTTTCTAGGTCCTATTTAACCCATTCAAAATTTATAAACTGAGCTACTACTCACAAATTGATAGTGTTAATATTTCGTATATTAAAGAAAAGTGATTACGGACAATCTATTATGTATGGGAAGGGATCCCGCAAATTGTTATCTACAATAAATTTTCAAATAAATATGAAAAAAAACTTAAAAATAGAAAAAACTTTATAGATATATCCTTCTACTTATAGATTGATGGTGATTAAAATTTTATGTAATTTTTTATTATTTGTTAGTCCATTAAAGACCATCAAAATATTATGCACTTTACAACGGTTCTAATATAACGGTCTTTGATGGACTATCAAACGATAATAAAATTATATGAAATTTGAATCGCCATGAATCTATAAGTAGAAGAACATATTTATAAGATTTTTTTTCTAATTTATGAATTTTTCATATTTATTTAAAGATCTATTGTTAAGATTGTCAAGATAACCATTCAAATGATCCCTTCCCATTAGGCATGATTGTAGTTAATCATTCTTTTTTTTTTCCGATTAAAAGTAGTCCGAAGGAAATAAAGAATATGAAACTTATCCTTCATTTAAAAAAATGCCAATGCCCGCATCATAGTTTAAGAAATCATCAAAACTAAATCTGTATCGTAAAAAGTAAATTTAAGTTTTGGAATTCACTAAAATTACTTAAAAATATAGTTAGGAATCTAATACAGATATGATTGTTGATGTTGTCATTGATATGAGATCTATGTATACTTATTTTTGATAATATTATCAGTGTATAATTAAAATAAGTTATTATGTACATTAACCATATTTAAGCTGAAAAATAAAAACACTATACAAAATGAGTGACAATAAAATAGTTAATATGCACAATAGCTCATGTTATCTACAAAATTTTGTCTATAATAAAATTTTCGAATAATCTTCCTAGTAATTTAAAAAATAATAGTTAGTCCAAAATAAAATTTAAAATTACAATCTTCATAGACAATTTGGTTTTTCATCGGAGAAAGGGCCGCCATGCCAGCACCCCCACGGCCCCACCAATGTCAACCCAACAGATCTGTTTAGATTTGGATCAGAATCTATTCCGTTCAGATATGAACCTCATCTGATTAGATCCGAAAACAAATGATTTATTATTCAATAAAAAATAATAAAAAATTTAAAAATCACAATATATAAATTGATTCAACTCTAATTTAATTTTTTATAATAAATCAAACTGATTCAATTTAACCCATTTGAATTTGAATCCCATCTAATCCATCCGATTACCATCTTACCTACGAGGCAATGAGGTACGCACGTGGCACTCTAAAATAATCTATATACTATTATATAAAGCATCTAAGAATTGGAGGGTCCATTTTTTATCATGGTAATTTTTTTATTATACCCATTTTATCCTTCAATTAGACGGATAATATTTATGTTTGGTTGATCGAACGTATGTGATCGCGTCCATTGATCCCCTCTTTCTCTCCATTTCTTTCCCTTATATACTATTATTTCCATAATATTATTTTTTTTATTTAGCAACCTTGTGCATATTTGATAAGAAATTAATAGTGATAATATATGTTAGAATAATTTATTTTTTTGTCATAAAAATCATGAATCATTAACTCATATTGTGCAAAAATCTCATTCAAGATTAAATATAATCATTATTATAGGTTTTCTTTATAATTTGGTGAATTTATAATTTAATATTAAATAAATGTGATTTTTTTTATCTTATAATATTTTAATATTTAAATAAAAGAGTCTGCTAACGTGCGGATATACAGCTAGTATCACCTAACTAGTTTAAATCTACGCCGTAGGCTTCTGAAATCACGCCTAGAAACATCTAACCGGATTTGTCGTCGTCGAACTCGAATGTCGACTTCATCAGGCAAAATGAAACGAAATACATCTCCAATTTGTATGAAATGGAGAGTTCTTCAGTTCCTTTCCAACTTCTAACCTCCTCTCAAGTTCTCAACGTTGTGCCTTCTGCGAACTGCGAGCAAGCAAAGCTCAAAGCGACGACAATTTTTCTCTCAAGGACTTAGTTTAATGGAAACCGCGAAAGCCTTCTTAATTTTCGGATTCATATTCCTAACTTTTTCGACGAACAATTTCTTAAAGGGAGTGGCAGCAGATCAGATCATCACTTCCTCTTCGGGTATAAATTTCAATTTTCTTCCCCAATTTCCCAGATCCTTTTTACCTAAAAATTGCCGCTCTTGTGTCTGGTTCTTAGTTTTATACCTTTTAAGGGCGGAAACCTTTAGTTCCAATTTGGATTTTATCCATGAAGAGTAAAATGTTGGTAATTGCTTGAAATTAGGCTAATCTGTCCTAAAATTCTAGCAAACTGGAAATTGGGTTCTGGGCGGTGTTTTAAAATTATGATTTCTGAATCGGGATTTTCTTGCTGAGTCCAGTCTTGCTCCTGTGGCAACTACCTGTGACTGTGAGTAACTTTGCAATTGCCAGTCCGAGTATTGTAATATGTTCCTTACAAAGAACAAATTGAGAAATATGACCCCGCATTTTCGCGTGGTACTTTAATTCTTCTTCTTCTTTCTGTTTTTCTGTAAATTTTGTTAATAGGTTCAACATTTGGAAGAAATTCACGTGAACCAAGATACAGTATTGAATATCACTCGTCAGATTCAACCTTTCATCCAGTGAGATAATTTTCCAGTAACATAATTGAAAAAACAAAATTATATAGTTTTGCTTATTCACCACAAAGGCACCAGAGGATCAGTGAACATATTGTTTGATAAAATTGGCATCATAGAAGTAACAACAATACTTAATTTTCAGTTATTTTATTGGCTGTACCAACTTTAGTTTGTTCTTTTTTTCCAATTTTCTTTTTATGTGTTTGAGATGACTGCACAGTTAGATAAGAAGCTGTGTGTTAAATTTAGTCCTAGTTATATGATTGTTCTAAACGATTACTTGGGTAAACTGGGCCTGTAAGCCTTTTCTTGTAAGCATTATTATAGCACTCAGAACCAGAGACATGGTACTCACACAGGTATTTCTACAGTCATTGATGAATATTAGCGCTACCCTGGACCGGGTTTATCCACAACAATGCAACACAAATTTCACCCTTAATATAGGTTTTATAATAATGGTGATGAAATAATATTGTCCTATTTTTATTATTTTCATAGGATAATGGTCAAGAGTTAGTAATTATGAAAAATAAGGATGGAACAAGCTACAATTGTTACTTGCCAGTTACAGAGGAGACAAAAACTGTGAAAACTGGGGCTTTCATGCAAAATTCGAGCAATGCACTTTTAGAGAATGACAAAAAGATTTTGAAAACCCCTGATGAGTTGCTTGATGTGCTCAAAGATGAAGCATGTTTATATAGAGTATGTTTTCAACATTCCCTTTTAGATTGATGCACTTATTGTCCATGTATTTTATATGCCATATATTACTAGGAGATGACTTTTCTCTCCCATCAAGAAATCTAAAGTGGAATAAATTGGTATAATTAGGTGCAATAAATAAATTGTATTTTATATGCCATATATTATACCAGTTTTCTGTTGTAGAATCTTTTCACATTAGACTGAATTTTCAAACACCCTTCTCTGCTGGTATGATATGTTTGTATTCAGCACTCCAGTTTTCTACAAAGTTTACTGCAGTAGATGATTGTGCAGTTTTTATATCAATTGTATGTCTGTATCAGTTCTCGAGTAAATAACGTTGCTTGTTTATTAGTAAGGACTCAATTCATATAGATAACTGGCCAAATGTTCAAGACAGCATACCAATTTAGACATCAGCCAGAAATCTGTGCTACATTCATATCTGTGTGACTTTTTTTCTTAATTTACATAAATAGTGAATTGTTATATAATGTGCAGCATGAGGGGTGGTGGTCATACGAACTATGTTATCAGAAGACATTGCGCCAAGTTCATGTAGAGGATGAAAAAGTGGGTTCCCACACATAGTATCTTAAGTTTCATTTTCGCAACCTTATTTTTTTTTTCTTGGAAAAGTCGTTGCTCCATCTCCAAACAGTAATATGATATTTATCCCCAAATAGTATAGAATAATTTAATAGTTACATGTAACTGCAGATTTATTCTTTAGTTATGTGAGAACTTGTTTTTATTAGCTTGGTCCTAGAAAATGATATTGGTGTTTTGATTTTCTTATTTTCTTTTACTTTTGCCCAAAAGTAGAAAGAAAAGGAAGAAAAGGAGCATAGATTAGCTTTTAAATTGAGCCTTTCCCCTTTAGGTTGTTCAAGAGTTTGTTTTGGGTCAGTTTGACGCTGAAGCTACTTTGGCATATAATGAGAAACACTCTGATGCATCTTTGCTAAAAGACCCCCGCTCTAAAGATGCCTCTCAAAGGTATATTTTTATTGAAGCCCTCATAAATTGTTACAAATGCACTTTCTCATCTGCCTCACCACCAACCTACTTTAGTGTTTTCATGATATTAGATTTAATAATTTAGGGAACACATCTTGAATGATTTAAATGTTATGCCTTTATTGGATCATATTAATTAATAGTTTACAAGATAATTATTTCGAAAAAAAAATGCAATTGTTTTGTATTTAAGTTACTGATTACTGTAACCCTAAGTTATGGAATTGTTCTGTAGGTATCATGCACATCAGTATACAAATGGCACCACCTGTGACCTAACTTATGTGCCTAGAGAAACTGAGGTATTTTCTCTTTTTTTTTTTCTGTCAGTCTTCATAAGTTAACAAAATTAATCTTATTTCTAAAGCTATGATTGAAGAAAACTCTTGTATACAGGCTAATAAGATAACAAAAGCAATAGTTATAGCCTTCTTTCTTAGGAAATAAAACTATTGTCTTCCTAAGTTTTGTACGCGTAACTGTTATAATCAGGTGTAATTTTGGCACCAGGGGATAACTAAATTACTTGTGTAGATGACTGATGACCTCTTTTATGTTTGTGTACGATTTTTTTATCTTCCTCTATGTACAAGCTTCTTTTTGCAGATTAAGGTTTTACAAGATGTCCTATGCGAATAACCACCAATTATTTTCATTATCTAGGTAAGGTACGTATGTTCTGGATCAGGTACACAAGTGGTGATAGGCTCAATTAAAGAAATCTCTTCTTGTAAATATGTCGTCACTGTTCAAGCGCCTATGCTTTGCAAGCACCCGTATGTTCTGTGTTGCATCTCAATTTTATATATTTTTGAAAAATCTTAATGCACTAGTACAGTCAGTATGCTACACTTTGGAGACCTATAGGTTAGATATTGAGGTTTAAGCATAAAATAAAGAAGCCTAGTGAAACTGGTGAAGTACAAAATTTTATGGTGCTTGTCCTGACCAATATGGTGCTAACACCATTGCAACTAATGAACCATCAACCGTGATAATTTGTGTTTTAATCCTTCACTGACAGAATGTTCCAGCAAGAAAGACCAACACTAACCATAAATTGCATTGAGATTCTTGCCGAAAATGAAGATACCTATGAAGATAATCATGGCCGGACACAGATTACCCTAATCACTGAAGAAGCAGAACAGTTTGCTACCTGATTCCCTCTCTTTCTAGATGTAGTGGATATAGGCACTAATGAAAAGACAAAATCAGTATTTTTTTTCCATTTTAGTTTGTTAATGGATCCGATCGATTTCAGCAAAATTCGGATTGGGCATCATAGATCCAAGATTGGTGGTTGTTGTACTATTTGATTTATTAGGAACTGTATGTGGTAGTCTGGTAGAGTATGACATCCAATGTGTTTTTAATTTGCACAGTTTTATGCATTTATCCTTATAAATCTTTTAAAAAAATCACATATTATTTAGCTTTACAGAATTGAACAAGTTTGTTTCTTGTTATTCTTTTATAGCCTCTTTAACTGAAGAGCTGAACAAAGGTGTTGCATTCACAGATTATTTAGTTCTAATACAGTCCAGACTTGGATCAGAGGCAGAGTATGATTTCAGGAATATACCGGATACCGTAAGGAGTTGTCTTAGGTTTTAATCTACCTAATAAATGTAAGCGACCTCTTGATTAATCATATACAAAATGTTCAAACATTGATAAATCTGGAACATAAATACTTGGCTCGGTATATAGACTGAGATTAAAAAAAGATTAAGATTGTGTTTTTTAAATTAAATTTGCAAAATTATTTTGTCGAGTTTCATTTCATACTAGCCAAGGCGACAAACAATAATTATAAAAACGTTTTTTGTAACATAACGTCATCAACACCTATTTTCCTTGGAAAGGCCTAAATATATTACACAATATTAGCCTTTTCAATTCATAAAAAACACATACGAAAAGAACACAACGCATTTTTCCTAGTAGATTCAAAGCATCCCACTGGTTGCGGAATGTACGATACTTCACTATGTATAATTCCAACTTATTTAAATTAATATATATCTCGTGTAACCCAACAAATTAATCAGCACAAAACTTGCAAGTTTTCATTAATTAATCTGATATATGCTAACACAGCTGTTTTTGCTCCAGCCATTACTCCCTCTTAGATGCACCAACAAATTAAATAGATTGATCAAAATAAGAGCTAACTAATTAGCAGATTAGCCAGTGTATTTAATATAAACCCAAGTAATTTTAGGTTATGCTAAGAAAATCATATATATGGTACTACCATGAGAGCAGCGCTTAGCAATTGCGAGTTTTTGATCCAAAGATGCACGACTAACTGAAGGCATATCCTCAATTAATTACTGTATTATTTACTTGTTTCAGATGAAATATTTAAAATTGATATAATATATGAAAAGCTTAATTTGTAGTGTTGTGATGAACTGATGATAAAATAAGCGAAGGTAGCAAGAGGCAGGAGCACCTGTGTTGGAGAGTGTGTGGTTATATGAGAAAGAAGCATTTGGTTTTGAATAGAAATCAAGGGACTGGGAACCTTGTTTCTCTCCGGATTCTGTGGATATAATAAAATTGTGACAATTTTTCATGTACTTTGGTCTTTGGTTACCTAACCTAAACTTTGCAAGTATGAAATATCTATGTTTCACCCCTTGTTTTGGAAGTAAACTTTATAAGAGCACCTAGAAATTTTACTTGATCTTGAATGAGGACTGCTTTGCTGAAAAAAATAATGAAGAAAACAGGAAAATGTAGTTTATTATCTGAGCATCAGACCTTGAGAAAATGGATCTTTCATCGAGGTGAAAATTACAAAAAATGAACAATCTTATAAAACTCTGGGCAATTTATTTCCCTGGAAGCTCACCAAACTGGTCCAACATCACGCAATCACTTTAATTTTGAGCAACACATTTCATATTAGACCCATATGGAGATTAGTGCATTTGAATTCAAATCTTTAATTTGAATTCAATTTTTTTATTTCAAATTAAATATGACTGATTTGAACCGTTTGAGTCATTTAATTTTGAGCAGCACGTTTCATATTAGGCCCGTACGAAAAAAAAAAGACTTGATCTGTTAAATTGGGAAAATATATCCATTTCTATCTAAATTCAAATGGCCATATAACATACATTTTTGAAAATGGTATAACCGAGTACTAGAAATGTCCAATAGCATCCATTAACCCCCAAGCTACTGAATACCCCTTAGTTCACCTATTTTGTTTTGTAATTCTAAGATTAACAAAATTAGATGGATGATCATGATCGTCTTGGAGTGGTGCAGATGATAATATTGATGGTCTTAAAATAATTAAATGCACCGGATATAACGCAAGGTTTTTTTCCCCGTCAAAAATATTATCATAAATTCATAACATATACATCTAGTGATAACTAGCTAGGATGACCTTCAAAAAATTATATTTTTAATTTTTCATAGATATAAAATAAAATTTGAGAGCAAGACATTCATTTTTCTCTCAATAAAAAAATAAATAAATGTGAGATTTTCCTTCTCTGCTTTTGGGAAAAAAAAAGTTCTCTAAAGAAATCAGGGATTCGCTCATGGTTAGAATTTGGAAATGGAATTACAGTTACTGCTCTATATGTTACTAGAGGAATTTCAAGTTTGGCCTCCTATAGTTTGTATTACAGCTAATTAATTGACCTTCAACGCACTTACTATATTGCCCTCATTGTAAATCGGTGCCCCTAGTTTAACTTTAACACAAGCATTTTTAGTTTAAACCACACCTTTTTAAACACGCGCAACAAAAAAATAGAATTTAATAAATTACACTTTGGCACGTCGATTTTTTTAATAAATTACACTTTGGCGTTTCATATATTATTATGTGGTTTTAATTTATCGATCGATGCAGTCTGATTTATATCTGGGCGATTTTTTTTTCTTAAAAAAAAACATGACGATTGGCGAGTGATCGACTACTTACCAAAAGAATAAATTCTGAGAAGGTGAGATTATGAGGTACAAGAAAAATAAATTTACCATACTATCCTACATTTCTATGATATGTAATTATGTATTGAATGTTGTTTAAGTCAATTCCTTAATGCCGACATTTATTTATTTAATTATTTAATTATTTAATTATTATTATTTTTTTATTAAAATGGTTTCTACTTAAAAATTGGTTCTGACTTCATCACCGCTTCTTATCTAAAAATAGTTAAAAAAGAAAGAAAGAAAGAAAGAAAGAGATTATCGAACTGTTCAAAATTTTCTCACTCATCGCTATCAAGGCGATGAAATCTACTAAGATGGATCTGATCTCAATCCTTGAGATTCCATCTCAAACTGTCTAATCTGATCTCGGAATCTGAAATCGAATTCAAAATTTGATCTCGACCGTCTGATCCGATCTCAAGACTCTAAGATCGGACTAGGGATCTTAACAGATACGGACACCACTATCAAATGGGAAAGAAACAAATTTACTCTCATAAAATTGATTTTTTCTACTCGCACAAAAACGAGCAGAAAGGATCCAAGCAGGACCTAACATTCTATCTAGTAATTATTTGAGTTGTTTTCATCTGCATGCAATTTTAATATATCCACAAAACATGATATCTCAATTCCACGGTCAGCATCATGCTGATTTATCTAAAATTAAATAATATTCTTTTCATGAAGTAGACCCCCCCCCCCCCCCGTACTTAGCATAGGGGCCACGGAACACAAACTCGAGTAAAATATCGGATTTGCTATTTATTTAATTTTCTAATTTCTCTTCAATTTTGTGCAATGAAAGTTCAAGGTGCACTAAATGAAATTTGAAAATTAGATTCTCATCTTTCTCTCAAATAAATAAATAATATAAATGTGAGATTTTACTTCTCTGCTCTTGGGCAAAAAAGTTATCCCTAAAGAAATCAGGGATTCGCTCATGGTTAGTATTAGGAAATGGAGTTACTGCTCTATATGTAACTAGAGGAGTTTCAAGTTTGGCCTCCCATAGTTTGTATTACAGCTAATTAATTGACCTTCAACGCGCTTACATTGTATATATAAATGTGCATGTAATATCTAATATTGAATTCAATGTAGTACTATATTTCCCTCATTGTTATTTGTCGGGGCGAAGAAAATAAGTCTCCGTTTAATTAGCTGCAGGGAGAAAACGGTGCCCCTAGTTTAATACAAGCATTTTTAGTTTAAACTCAACATTTTTTTTTTTTGAGAAAAGATGAATTGCAAATAGTGATCAAAGTACAAGAATTAATTATATATCTGGGCAGTTTTATTATTATTTTTTTAAGATGACGATCGGCGAGTGATCGATTACTTACTAAAATAATATATTCTGAGAAGGGAAAATTATGTGGTACAAGAAAAATAAATTAACCATACTAGCTTATATTTCTATCATATGTATTGAATTTTGTTTAACTCAATTTCTTTTTGCCGACATTAATTTATTTTATTATTTCTATTAATTTTCTTTTATTAAAGTGGCTCCTACTTAAAAAAAAAAATCCGTTCTGAATTTATCATTGCTTCTTTATCTGAAACTAGTTAAAAAAGAAAGATTATCTATCTAACATTCTAGCTAGTAATTCTCTGATCTGTTTTCACCTGCATGCAATTTTAATATATCCACAAAATATGATATCTCAATTCCACATATAGCATCACGCTTATTTATCTAAAATTTACCAACTACTACCGTAAATAATATTCTTTTTATGAAGTAGACTTTTCCCTAAATGTTCCGAACTTCGGATTCATTTCTTCAAACCCGGAACCCGAATAAATATTGGATTTGCTATTTATGTAATTTTCTAATTTCTCTTCTATTTTGCCCAACGACAGGTTCTCAATTTTGGTTGTACTAATATGAAACAGTGCACTAATTAAATAGAGCTACAAATATATGTTCTCCTCTTTCGCTTCACCTCGTCTCTTCTTTTTCGTCTTTCTCGACTAGAGCAGGTATCCAAGTCGTCATTACTGTACAAAGTTAATTTACTTTTCTAGTATAGAGAAGTATTGTCTTGGTGTAAAAAAAAATGTCTTGTATGTCCTTTATTGACCTGGTATTTCCAATTGGATTTCTTTATTTAGATGAGGCACTTACTAGGTGACGATCATTGGGTTTTACCTATGGAAGTGAGTCTTAGATGTTTTACCAAAGTAAGTAAAACTAAATTAATCACAATATTCTTTTCTACAATAAAAATCGATGTCTAGTCGTTGTTTTCTCTTTAAAAGTTTTGTAAAATCCACTATTCAAATGTATAAGTTTCCTTTAGAATGGGCTCCTTCGTTCCCGCAATATAATAAGATAAATAAAATCCGACTAATCCGAGTGCATTCCAATCCAGAAATCTTAGTCGAAATTAAGCAAGAAGGTCCTGAATTAAATTTTGAATTAACTTAGTCCACCAATAGACAAATTTGTGAAATAGTATCGTCTGAACTCCGTCCAATTTTCTGCTGCGAGTGTTTTATGAAATGCTTCCTTTTTTGTCTTATCTTCAGGCGTTTCTTATACGAGGGTGTGACAGAGTTCCTAAGAAGAAACCGAGAAGAACGTGTTCTACATGTGCATTCTTCTACGCACTGAAATGAGAATGGACTTCTTCGTTTTGGCACTGATTTTTGAATTTAATAATTAGATGAATCATATTATTATTAATAATAATAATAAAAATTATTAAATTTTAATATTAAAAATGATCGCTATCAGAAATGTTTTAAAAATACATCATAGTGACGTATTTTTATTTTATTATTTTTCAAATGCTTTTTTGCAATAAAAAAAAAAAAAAGAAGTGCGCCAGTGAGAGTGGCGCACTCCCACTCCCACTAACAAATATGATTCAAAATTCAAATAAATTCGTAAAAATAAGAACAAAATGCGTTAGTGGGAGTAGTGTACTCCTACAAATGCGTTAGTGGGAGTAGTGCACTCCTACAAATGCGTAAGTCAGATTCTTACTATTAAATTTTTATTATTATTATTAATTTGCGGGGAGTGTTTGGCACTCAATGGAATAACAAAAAGTTAGAATATAATAGCTATTCCGACGAATTAATTTGCCAAACGAATTTTAGACTAAGTAGAAGAGTGCGAAATAGTGCTAATCCGGTATACCAACTTATAGGTGGAATACCGGATTAGCTCTCATCGGAATAGCGATTATTGTTTGATTATATTATATTATATTATTATATTATGATTATGATTAAGATTTAGTATTATTATATTATATTTATGATTATAATTTATTAATATTATGATTATTATTTATTATTATTATCATTATATTATTATTATTGTTATTATATTATCGTTACCATTAGTATTATTATATTATTTATTATTATTATAAATATAATTTTAATATTATATTATTATATTATGAATATAAATATAATTATTTTATTATTATATTATTATGATCAAGATTATTTATTATTATATTATTATATTATGATGATTATGATTATGATTATTATTACTTTATTATTATTTTATTATGTTGTATTATATTATTATATGTTGATTATATTTATGATTAATTTATTATTATATTATTATAATTATTTTTAATTATTTTTATGATTATGATTATATTTTTATTATTATATTATTATAATTATGATTATGATTATTATATTATGATTATATTATTAAAATTATGATTACTTATTATTATTATATGATTATAATTATGATTGTAATTATAATTTTTTATTATTATATTACTATATTATGATTATGTTTATATTTTTATTATATTACTATTATAATATTATTATTTATTATGATTATTTTTTATAACTTTACTATTATTATTATCTTACTATTATGATTATTATTTTACTATTATTATTATTATTATTATCATCATCATTATTAGTATCATAATTATTCATATTTTAACTATTCTGAGTAACAACTACCAAACGATATTTTCGCTCTTCCGAATAGTAAAAAATACCATTCTTTTACCACTCTTCCAAAAAAAAATACTATTCTATCATTCTTCCAAAATTATCACTCTTCCAAAACTATTCCTTGATTTGCCAAACGGACCCTCGGACAATGCGGTTGATGCTGCTTGCTTTTAAATTTTTTCATACACTGTCGGGGCGGAAAGCGCAATCTATTTTTGTAGTGATTGAACATTAAGCCAATAGTGATTTAACCCAATAAACTCAAACAATAGTGCAATAAAAGAGGCGATGCTAAAATCCAGAGGCGAAGTATTTCCAGCCTTAGTGCCCTATCCGGGAGCCTCGAACTTTGTGATTTTTTCAAATTATGTATTGCACAAATTTTGGACATTTCTTCAATAAAAATATTATTTCAAAAGTTCCAGATATCTCATATTTAAAAATTAAAATTTAATAAATTGATGTAAATCAAAATGGAATGCGCGTCATAAATTGAATCGCGCTAGAGTCTAGAAGCATCCGCGTCTACCCCATTCATCATACCTTGCTTTTTATTTTAGCTGATATTTTTATTTTTATTTGATTTCTTTATAATGTTATACACATCTCCTTCAAGATTATTTAATGATATATTGATATAATATCACATGTCTCCTTCAAGATTATTTAATAAGCTACTTGTATTTCTGAAGAAACCATACAGACTGATGTAATTGTCATTATGTATATTCCTCAAGTAATGAAAATTTTACTGAAACTTTAAGGTTGGATTTTACCAGAACACGGCCCGTTTATTTGAACCATTATAAGGATGGTCCTACCCGTCAAAACCATCTTTTCTTTGAATTCTCTTCGTCTCTACCTTCTCAAAATGATTAATGAAAAGATCAGCAAGTTTCCAGCGATTCCATATGAGTTTCTAAATAGAAAATTAAGACTTCTGTTTTATTTTAAATTAATAGGATGGGGCAATTTATAACATTATGACGGTCTATTCAAAGCTTCACACAGTCAATACTATACAATTATATATATTTTACAAAATTCAGGATGTAGGTGTCTATCACCGTCAAGCCGTGATTATGTCTCTATACATACTCTTATATATACGATATCATATCACATAAATATAAATATACCATACATATGATAATACGCTTGTATTTTAAAATAATATAAATATACATAATTTGTCTGGGAAGAAGAGAAAAAAAAATGTATTCACTATTAAGGCTCTTTTAATTTTGGATAGCATTTATAATATTTTGACCGTGGCTTGTCAAGTTCTAAATAGAGGAAGCCAAGAAATGAAAATTCTAGTCCAAGTTTATTTTCTCATAGCCAGATTTTGTATTATTTTTCTTGTTAGATTTCATCAATTTTTGTGCTTAAATCAGATTTTAACGGACTCCTTATGAATCCACCGAACATATCACAGTTAGATAAACTGCAACCAGAGCTTCCCATCTGAAAGCAAGTCTATCGGACGGACATTAAGAATTTCGAGGACATTTTATATACTACTATAAAAAGAAATATTATGATCGGACCAGATATCATGGCCACCATTTCACACTTCTTGCCACACACCAAACATCACTTTCTTTCCGATTCGATAAACATAATTAGGGCCGGATATGATTCGTGTACTCTGATGCGCTGCAGGTTGCAACTTGCAACGCAGAAAATCAAGGAGCCTTTTTCATTTCACTAACGTGATATGTGGCCTCCTTTCGGTCTTTCTCCACTGTACATTGACATATTTTATTTAGAGTTATAGTATGGTTCTATGTATATAGTTAATTATCATATTTATTACAGATTTAAAATATAATTAAATCATCTTTAAATTTGAATTTATGAGTCTCAATAAAAATTTTATATCAAAATATAGTGAGATATAAATTTTTTTATTTTTTGAAATTTCTAAGTATTAATTTCAAAATTTTCAAAATAACCTAGAATATATATTTTTATTATTATTATTGATTCATCTTAAAAAATTTAAAATTAATACTTAGAAAATTAAAAAAATAATTTTTTTTATATCCCATCATATTTTAATATAAAATTTTTATTGAGATTCATAAATTAAAATTTAAAAATAATTTACTTATATTTTTTTAGTCCGTAGTAAATTTAATCATTAATTATGCATAGTATCATAACCTAATTTTTATTTATTTATTCAAAACTCAAATCACCAACAAATAAAAACAGTTGGAACTTTTCCTTTTCTTGCCTCCAGCCAGGAGCACGGTACAAGTTTAGAAAATTTGAGATCGAACTAGGTGATATCGCTAGTCAACACAAGCACTCTTCTTCGGTCCATTAAACCACACGTGTTTCCTGAAATTTGCCAGAACCTTCACAAGTTTTTTTTTTCCCACTCGGTATTGCATCTATTTTTCTAACGCTGTACTTTCGAGATTGGGCGGAATGGAAGATAATGGAATGGAAAATACAATGAGAACGAAGAGAATTGCGTTTTTAAACTCTCAAATCGGAGGTAAAACGCGCGAGTTTCCTCATTCACCGTTCTTCTCCCTCTCTCACTTTTCTCATTTTTTACTCGAGAACAAGATGCTGATCGATTTTTCTTTGCTCTGTCTTTCCATTCCACTCTGTCACCCGCTCTTCCCTTCTCTGAAGCAAAGCGTAAGAGACGCCACAAGCTGAGAAGCATCAAAGTGCGTGCGATTTTTATACATGCAGAAGAGAATTTTTAAGTCACGTTTTATTCACGTGATATAAGAAATTAAATAAGAGATGGATAGCCGGTTTTATTTTTGGAAACTAAATTAATAGCTCACAACTATAAATCGTCGCTAAGAAACTATAAGAGCACGATCCTGATTGGCAACACAAAGCTGAGGGGGAAAAGGCTTCGTCACCGGCTCTCAACAAATTAAAACTCGACGTACAATCATCTGAGTTTAGGAAAAAACAAATACTTATTGTTAGTTTGTGAACATTATGCAAAAAGTGAAAAAGTCTTTTATATTTTCTCATTTGTAAAATATTTAATATAATATATATTATGCACTTTAGTATCCGACAATTCTGCATTTCTTATAAAATGAATGAATCTAGTTAGTTATGATTGATTAGTTTTTGTGCATTCATTTTATTATCATTTGATCCAACATAAAATGGGTTTCAAAATCATGAAATTTTAGAAGAATCTTGTGGCAAAATAAAATTTATGGCATTGATACCCTCCTTACAAATGTTGTGAACTTCATTAAATCAAGTTTTATATTCATATCTGCAAATTTAACATCAATATAGATATAGTTTAACCATAGTTCAATTTGTTTTCAACCATATTTTCAACCCAACTATCATCAACAATTTTGTACGACTAATAAGCTAGGTACTTTCATAACATAACATTTTTACTATATTAATTATATGTGGGGATTTATTGACTTTTAATGTTTTAAATTATGTGAATATTGAGTCTTAATGAAATTTATTCCCAAGTAACTTGTAAAGAACTAATCTTTATTTCATTTATTAATATTTAGGAATATCTAAATATGAACGTAAATTATCCTAAAAATCCAATTAATCGACATCACGGTGATCGCAAATTTTTTATTTTTTTGGGAGAAAATATTATTTTTCGTTGAAACTAGCATGATTGCTCATTTTTTCAATGAAATGGAAATAACTGAGAAAATAACTTGGTTCCTAAATATTTTCCTTAGAGGACCGAAATATTTTCTCTATCCCTCCATTTTTTTTATCAATGTAAAAGAAAAAAAAATAATTTTCTCATAGAGACCTAATTGTTTTTTTGGTCCCTAGAAAAAAGAAAAATATGTATGATTTGTATGAAAATGATTATGATAAATTATTATTAAATTTGAAATTTATATTATATCATTAAAACTTTAATTTAGTACATTTTATTTCTTTTATTCATATTTCACTGATTTGTTTTCTTTCATATTTCATCAGAATTAACTTAGAAATTGAATAAAAAATAAATTAAAAAATGATTCATAATTATTAATGTTATGTACTTTTAAAAAAATGGTTCATGACATAATGAATTAATGTTATGTACTTCCTTATGAATTATTTTTGTAATATTTAATTTTTCTTATTCAATTTTTAATTAATCTCGGTGAAATATAAAAGAAAAATCAATGAAATATTAAAGAAAAGAAATCAAAGATATTATTTTACAAACAAACGTATAATTGAATCAATTTAAAAATAGAATAATAATTTATCATAATGATTTAAACACTGATTTTTAAAATGTTTTTTATTTATAAAAAATAAATTGGAGGTAACGGAAAAATAAATTGGTCTCTAATTGGAGGGGCGAGAAAACAATTTGGTCCCTAAGCAAAAAAAAAAAAAACTTGAGGACCGTGTTATTTTCGGTTCTATCCATTTAATAAAAAAAAAGAGAAAATTAGTCTCATGTCACCTCAAAACATTAAATTTAGCAAAATATCACTTCAAAACTTTAACTCCCTCTAATGCCACCCTAAAATAAGTTTATTTAGTATTTTGCCACACTTATTTATTTTTTGTTCATTTTTAATTAAGTTTAGTAAAATATCACTGTATTTTTGGGATGTATTTTTTTAATTCCAAAAATACCCTCATTTCTGTCTGATATATACTAATTTCGTCTCTTAAATCGTTGATATCTCTGCAAAATGCGTAATTGTTTTTGCAAATGTCAAACCAAACTTTTTTTATTTTATTCTACAATAGAGAAAACAGTCAACAAATAAATCATACTAAAATCTTCTATCCAAATGACCCATAAAGAAAATTAAAAAAATACATTTATATATGCTTATGAATAGAATTTTCACTTTTAAAGTTCTAAATCATAATGCTAATAGTCTGAAATTTGCTTTCTGCATTATGCATTTTGCAGAGATATCAACGATTTTAACAGACGAAATTAGTTGGAAAAGATATATCAGACAAAAATGAGGTATTTTTGGAATTAAAAAAATACATCTCAAAAATACAGTGATATTTTACTGAACTTAATTAAAAATGAATAAAAAATATATAAATGTGACAAAAGACTAAATAAACTTATTTTAAGGTGGCATTAGGGGGAGTTAAAGTTTTGAAATGGCATTTTGTTAAATTTAAAATTTTGAGATATCATGACACTAATTTTAATGAAGAAACAAACATATTTGTTGTTACGAAAAAATTATGCGGTGATCCAAAGTTTTATGCATTCAACATTGGTTAGAACATTGTTGTAGGCTTAAATTTAGTATTGTTAACAATTGTTTGAAGACCAATAGTTAAAACGTAACGCGGAATCCTCGACTAACACTAGTACAGTTTTCAAGTTGAATGTGCAAGCATCACCGCACAAACCCAGCCGAGATCCGAGCGCACAGCTGCCCGGACCCACCCACACCACGCACCCCCCGGCGAGGCCCGAGCGACCCGCTGCCCGGAGCCGCCCACACCACGCACCCCCCGGCAGGCCCGAACGACCCGCTGCCCGGACCCACCCACGCCACGCACCCCCGGCGAGGCCCGAGCGACCCGCTGCCCGGACCCACCCACGCCACGCACCCCCCGGCGAGGCCCGAGCGACCTGCTGCCCGGACCCACCCACGCCACGCACCCCCCGGCGAGGCCCGAGCGACATGCTGCCCGGACCCACGCCACGCCACGCACCCCCCGGCGAGGCCCGAGCGACCTGCTGCCCGGACGCACCCCCCGGCGAGGTCCGAGCGACCCGCTGCCCGGACCCACCCACCCCACGCACCCCCAGGCGAGGCCCGAGCGACCTGCTGCCCGGACCCACCCACGCCACAAGGCCCGAGCGCCTTGCAGCCCGGACCCACGCACACAACGCACCACCCGGCGAGGCCCGAGCGCCTTGCTGCCCGGACCCACCCACACCACACCCCCATGCAGGCCCGGACGCGTTGCTGCCCAGACCTGCCCACACCACAACCCAACATAAATTCTGACGCCCATTCTGCCATTTGAGCAGATGGTAGGCCAGCAATCCTCCTCAATACAATGGAGGCTCACTGACCTAGGCCATGCGATTACGCACAGGCCACGTCTGGTGCTCCAGACTGCAGTCATCCATCCCTTTTATAAGCGCCCAGCGGATTTCTCCCTTCTTTTTCGGCGTGGTGGGACTAACGAAGCGCAACATCCTACATCAGTTCTCTTGTACCGGAGCCCTTTTCTCGCTTTCTGTCGCGCACACACCTCTTATCAATTGGCGCGTTATTCTCCTCCGTTCAATTCCTCAGGTCTTGTTTCTGATCCTATTTAGCTCTATGTTACTACGTAGATAAATGGTTGTTTGTTAAAGTGCGCGAATGATTCTTACTTGTATTTTTTATTCTCGAGTCACTTTTGAATTGATTTAAATTACCGTTCAGATAGCCAAAACTTTGTTGTTTTGAACTAAAACCGAATTTTTCCTTGAGGATTTTGCTACCATTTCACTTCATATGGGGCGTCTGAGAACAGCCTGAGATTGAGTATCACGTATTTCTCAAACATTACAATTCCACTGAAAAAATATTGTACTGATTAGATAATACCATATTGACAATTAATGCAGAGACGTACTATATAAAAGGAGTGTTTATTAACATTGCAAGGTGGATCAATGCTAAATACTAACAACCTTGATTCTCTTAAGGATGCAATCCAGCTAGCTTTCATGAATGTCAATTCCAGACTATTGAATTAGTTAGTGCATTCTCAACACCAGGAATACTTCTGAGGATTCAAGGAAGGCATCATTACTGGAAACTCATCAGGCGAATAAAGAGTTCATTCCATTAAACAAAATGAATCCCTCTATTTCTTCTGCTCTCGTTCGTGCCTGTCAACGGTGCACACAACGTGTTCGATTCAATGCCTCAAGTCTCTCTCGGTCGTGCCATCTTAATTTTTCATAATAAAACAACAAAATGGGAGACAAGAAAGGCCTTCTGTTTTGAACGGGGACATGAGATATTTTCAGAGCAAATTGGATATTTTGAAATCAATGGATGAGATCGGATCGAATACGGATCAAATTATAAATATTTTATTATTTTTATGACTTTATCCAATCTGACACATTAAAATCGGATCGATCCATATCAGATCCGATCCATAACAGATAAAAAAAAATTGACCCAAATTTAATTTATTTATTCTCAGAATATATTAAATCAGATCAGAGAATAAGACCGGATTGACCATCGGTTCAAATACACCAACAAGGAAACAGTTCTCCCATAATTTTAAGAGGGGTTCTTTTCATTGTTCCAGACTTCCAGATTGCCAGGACCTGATGATTGAATCTTATCCGAGACCGGAGCCCACAGATCAGGTGAAATGCCATCTGCTGGGCACGCATTTTATCTACTCTCCGTCTCTCTCACTCTGCTCGCTTCCCTTTTACAATTATTTCTTTCCTTTTTGATGATATAATATACCTATCACCTACTCCCTAGTTTCAGTACTCAGCACTCAGTAAGGTCATGGAAGAAACACGAAGCAACACGAAGCATGGAAGAAACAAGTGCAACTAATTAAATTTCATAGGTAGCAGTACAAAAATATTTTTATTTAACTAATTAGCTTATTATCTAAAATTTATCAAATTCTTTTCATCAAGTAGATATTTCGCCAAACCCGAACCCGTCAAGCTAATCCATCCCCACTTACCATAGGGCCACGTAACACAAACACGAATAAAATATTAGATTTTCTATTTATGTAATTTTCTAATTTATCTTTTTTTTTGCTCAGGTGCGCTAATTAAATATCTACTCGCTTCACCTCGTCCTCGTAAATTGCTGGGATTTTTTCTTCTTTTTTGTCTCTCTCGATTCGAGTAGGTATCTTCTCTTTCAAAGTCGTCATTAATGTACAAAGTTAATTAACATTCTAGTATAGAGAAGTATGTCTTTGATGTCCTTTATTGATCTGGTATTTTCAATTGGAGGCACTTACTAGCTGATGATCTTTGAATTTTACCTATATAACTGAGTCCTAGATGTTTTACCCAAGTACGTTAAGGAGAAATTAAAGAGTCAAAAATGGCTGGTAAAATATTTGGATCTGCTACAACTATGGTTGATGGAATTGAACTGCATTTTATCTGGAATTGGTTCTTTTATGTCATCTTTTTAGTGCTCTCTATGTATTTTTCTATTTATTTTTTAAACAATTCAGTATGGTATCGGCTCTTTTATTTGAATTAAATTTATTTTCAGTTTTACGAGATATGTGAAGTCAGTCTATATAACATTGAAAATATGACAGATGTCATGGCCAATACAGCATTCCAAGAAATTAGTTTGAGATAAGAATGAAAGTTTAAATTACCCGGCTTTAAATGTTAATGAATGGTTCTATCCGAATTTCCAAAATGTGATCTCGCACAAGAGGATTGTCTCTGTGTTTTTTTTTTTCAAGAAGTTTCAAAACATGAATTTTGTCATTCTTCTACGACTATAGGATGTTCAGTTTGCATGCGACTTTTTACATACGTTCAAGTTTTAAAATAGGGAAAATTGTATAATTGCCACTCCAAAGTTGGTAATTTTGAAAATTGCCACTTTAAAGTTATGGTTTAGAAAATTGCCACCGTAAACTTCAATAGCTTTTAATTTTGCCATTTATACTATATAAATGTAAAATTCTCAAATTAAAAATTCAATAATTTAGTTATTGACTAAACTGCCCTCACCTCAAATCTTTCTAGTTCATCTTTGTTCGTCAGGCAACCCTATTTACTTAGGTCGCGCCTCCTCCAGAAAACCCTCTCTGCCAGGTCATTTATGCCAAATAGCATCTCCATTAGACAAGGTCTCCTCTGGGTTGCGTTTCTGTCAGGTTTCCTTTCCCCTCCCTCGTTAGGTCTCCTCTCTAATGTCCTCCTATTTGTTGAGCATCTTTCATTTGATCTCAATCAAGGAATAGATGGAGAACTTGTTGATTCCTATTGGGTAAGGGTTTATTTATTTAACCATGATTCTTCTGATTTATGATTGATTCTTTTCATTTTAGTTTTGTCTTGAAGGAAACTGAAATCAGTACTAAACTGGTATCAACTGGCAAGGAGTAAATTCTGACCAATAATACTAAACTGATACATTTTAATTGTACTCAGTTACGAATCCTTCTCCAGTTATATTGTTTTCAATTTTTTTTTATATTCTCAATTTTTTTTATTATTGTGTGTTTATAAATTTGATATTTAACTTTGTATTGCTAGGAGAAGAAGAGCTTCGACACTAGATGGTGGTACAAGCAAATCTTAGAAAATTTATCATGAGTTATGTTGTTTAGATTATTGAAGTATTGTATTGTTGAATTATTGAATTATGTTTGGAAAATGTTAGGAATGTCATTTCTTCTGCATCAGAATTTCAATATCATGGATTGTTTGATTATGTTATTGCTAGTTATTTTTATTACTGAAATCCATTATGAACTATGTTTGAATGTATGCATTTATAACCGAGTATGAACCATAACAACTCCTTTCTCCAAATTATAACTTGAGTTGGATATTTCTTTGAATGTAGCATATGTATTTTATTTTATATTATAAACTTCATCTTAAATAATACTTTTACGCAAAATTTTAAAGAAATAATTGCACCATATATGGTCCAAATTAATTTCCAAAAGTTGACATCATATTATACACCAATGCAAATAGCTGAGAGTTCTGTTTCTTTAGTTGTTCTATCTCATCAACCGATTGTCTATATGCGGCATCACTCAAGATTCTGATATCATGAAGAAATGTCTTGTAATTTTTTTCCGACATGTAAAAGCGTCACTTAGATATCTCTGCAATCCCAAAACAAACTGTGTTAATATTCAAAAATGATCTAGTTTGACAAATTACAATAAGAAAACACATCAATTAAACTTACATTTAAGATTATGGTATGTCACTTGATAAAAAAATCAATTAAAATTTACTAGTTTAGTATCGGTGGCCAAAATATAACTCCTTGTCAATTGATACCAGTTTAGTATCAATTCAATTTCCTTCAAAATAAAACTTGAATGGGAAGAATCAGCCATAAATCAGAAGGATCAAGGTTAAATAAATTAATTGATTAAATAAAATCAGAAAGAATAGGTCCAGAACTAATTTAGTACATCCTCACTGAATTTGATTTTTTAGCAGTTGAAAACAATTAAAATATAAGTTATAGTCAAATGTATAACATTACCGAAATTAAAAGCTAATTGTACAAAAACTATTATGAAATTGCTAACCCGTTCAATCACATGACTATACTCACTGACAATGCTTGCTATTTTTTTTCTTTTCATGCTCACTACTATTTTTACTCTTACCCAATATGAATTAACGAGTTATCCATTTATTCATTGATTGAGACCAAATGAAAGATGCTCGACGAAGAGGAGGGCAGCGAAAGACCAAGTGAGGGAGGGGAAAGAAAATCTGTCGGAAATACGCCCCAGAGGAGACCCTGCCTGACGGAGACGCGGTATGGCAGAGAAACAACCTGACGGAGAGGGTTTTCTGGAGGAGGTATGACCTAGGATAAACATCGAGAGAGATGCGTAGAGAGATAACTATGAAATTAGGATTTGATGTGAGGGACAGTTAAGTCATTAGTTATATTATTGAATTTTTATTTTGAGAATTATACATTTATACATTATAAATGGCAAATTTAAAAGCTATTGAAGTTTACAGTGGCAATTTTCTAAACCATAACTTGGGAGTGGCAATTTTCAAAATCACCAATTTTGGAGTGGCAATTATCCAATTACCCCTTTAAAATAATATATAGTTTCTAATTCTGTTGTAATTATATACATTAAATGCAAATGATCTATTTAATTTACTTATTCACTAGGTGCAAATCTGAATGGGATCTTTTTGAACATTTGAAGTGAATGATCCGACTTCTATTTTATCTCAAAGTAAGTAAAACTAAATTAATTACAATGTTCTTTTCTACAATAAAAATCGATGTCTAGCCATTGTTCTCTCTTTAAAAGTTTTGTAAAATCCACTATTCAAATGTATAAGAATTGGCTCCTTCGTTCCCGCAGTTTTTATTATTAATAAGTATTATTAAATTAATATTGTTAAAAATAAGACTGAAAACCGTAAAATTTCAAATATACGAATGGCGCAGCATGCATCGCTGCCGATGGCGCGTTTCAAAAAAATGAAACGCCGCGCAGCTCCTCCATCTCACTTGCGCTGCGTGCGTTTTGTATATATAAGAAGGAAACGCGCCACCGGCGATAAGCGCGTTTTAAAAAAAAAAAAAAAAAAAAAAACGCGCCACCGCGACAAGGCGCGTTTCGTAAATTAAAAACGCCATCGGCAAGATGCTATTTACCGCCATTCGTATATTTGAAATTTTATGTTTCTCACTCTTATTTTTAATAATATTAATTTAATAAATCATATTATTACTAAAATCTGTCGTTCCCGCAATATAAGAATCGGACTAATCCGTTCCAATCCAGAAATCCAAGTAGTCGAAATTAAGCAAGAAGGTCCTAAATTTAAATTTTGAATAACTTATTAGTCCACCGAATAAGACTCGCCTTTTGCACTGGCTGTCGCCTGCGCATGTGCCAACACTACAATTTTTTTTTATTAAATAGACAAAAATAAAAAACGGATTCTGAGTCGATTATTAAATTTGTCAGATGCATAATCAGATCCAAATTTTTTTTTTACGGATACAGTTGACTGGACCCGAAACAAAGTTTCGGTCTCATTCTTTTTTTTTTTTTTTATTTGTGCCGTCTTCTCAGATACAAAATTCTGAAATAAACGAATTCAGATAGGACTTGTTTTTTCTAGTTCGTAAAACGGTTCTGCAGATAACAAATAACAAGACGTGTTGGGGAGAAGTCCGCGTTCAAAATATAAGATCAGTGATATAATTAACTTTCAACTAAATAATAAATATTAAATTACCTCCGGTACGAATATTCTATGCATTCCCCAAGCGGCTCTCTTTGATGGATTATACTGTACTTAATTTCTTTCAGTCAACCAAAATTCTCTGAAATTATCATTCAATATGGCATTTTCTTGCTCAAGGTTAAAATTATCAATCAATCAATAATCAGACTATCTGTATTTGAAGAAAATTATTGCAATTATTTCTGTGTAATTCTAATGTATGTGATTTGCTTGTGAAGAAGGGCAAAAAAAAAATCATATCCACTACTGAGGTCTGAGGCTGTCCTCCGAGGATTTCTGAATTCTCACCTACTATTAAAAAAATACTAGGGAAAAATTAATCTTATGTCACTTCAAAAATATAAAATTAACAAATTTCGACTCTAAATGTCGCAATTAATTTAATACCACTCTAAAATTATTTTATTTAGAAAAATACCATCATTATATAATTATTATGCAATTTTAATTAAAATATTTTGTTGCAATTTAATTTTTTATTTATTTTTACTCTGAATAAATATCCTCTAAAATATTTTAATATTTTATGATAGAATAAGTATCGAAACTGACTAAAGCAATCGGATTTTTATTACAACTACTTAAACTCAATTTTCATTTTCAAATTTACGGGCCATTCAAATTCAAATATTTTATCCATAAAGTACTTTTAAAGGATGTGAAATCTTTTTCCCTTCCATTAGAAACATCAGTTTCATATTTCTTCTCCCGATCCCCTTCGTTCTCACTTCGTTTTCTGTCGGAGGTGATGACCGACAGTAGCTACACAGTCGGCATGCTTCTCTGCTCAGTCAGCTTCCGCCGCCACTACGCCATCATTTCGCCATGACTCAGCCACCTGTCTGCACCCTGTTCATCCGTACTTTTCCTTGGTAAATGATCAAAATCCCAACTACTACAGTTTTTCCACTGGAACTAATTGAAAACAAAATTTTACTTATCATGCAAATGAAGAGATTGAGGTTAAAAAATTAGCAGTGATAAAAAGATTATACATATTTCAAGTTCCAGTACCGTAAGCTTCTTCAAATTTGGCGACCTCTTTAAAATGCAATTAACCATTTGGAAACAAGAAGACATACTAAAACCAACAGTCAAATACTTGACTTTCTAAAATACTGGTAATTTCTGCAGAATAGCTGGTAATTCCTAAATTGAAGAATATTGCACAGGATCAGCATCAAGTGACCTCAACTAAATTCTGTATTAAGAACAGAACAGCAGCAGGAAGGTTTTGGAACAACTTATAAAATGAGAAATACGAGGAGATTTAAACCTTGGCAAAGGCAAAGGCGAAGGGAACAGGACAAGACAAAGAAATCGAAGCAATCAAAGCGGAGAGAGGGCAAAGAGGTCTGGAGGTGCTCTCAGCGTTTGGAGAGCATGCAGGTCTGCAGCGCCTGCTTTGTCTTCAACAGCACCAGGTTACGGTGCAGGATGGGGTCGGGCAAAGTGCTTATTTCGTATCACTCCAAAAATTCACAATTAACAAAATATCATCTCAATTTTTTTTATTTAATGCCACTCTAAAATTTATTTAATTAATTAATTACCACATTTATATAATTATTATATATTTTCAATAAAAAACTGAAATGTACTATATTTTTAAACATTTCCTCCTTTCTCTCTCTCCCTCCCTCGTTTAGAGACAGAAGACCAAATCCTTATCTCTTCATTAAAGCAAACACCAACATGTCTGATTTCTCCTCTTTCTCTATTCACTTTTATTTTCACCAGATGCAACAGAAGATGTCATGTCCTTCCGTTTTTTCAATATTTATCTCTTTTTTTAATTTCAGAATTAAGTAAACATGTAATTTCTCAAAATATTATGATCAGAAGGTGCAAGAGGAGAAGGATAAAGTTGCTTTGACGAGGGGGTTTGAGGAGTCAATAATCCAGTCACTCATCTGCTCAATCAATGACTTACCGGTAACTCAATCGCTTAATCGAGGCCTAAGCAGTGAGTTTGAAAATAAAAGTTTCGGTAAACATAATAAACGTAGATGAGTGTATCCTGTTATGCCCCAAACAGCATCTTGCACCGGATACGACGCGACAAGCACGGGCAGAGCGGGACCCACAAACAGCTTAGAAAGCACCGGATACGACGCGACAAGCACGGGCAGAGCGGGACCCACAAACAGCTTGCACAACGGCTACGTGTCCCCTTATTATTAGGTTTCATTTTTTATGTGCCCGAAACAGAAAAAATGGAACGGGTTCAGTCCGCTGGATCCGAATTCCAAAACAAGGACACCGAATCTTACTATACATCTAAAAATCCAACAACACTTCAGAATTCATTTTCTATTTTTTCGTTTACTAAAAGAACCTGACAACACTATATTTGTATAAATACCATTTGATTTTGATTTACCGGGCTGCTTGAATTCAACCACAGCGCTATTTGATCAGATTTTTTTAATAAATAAAAATAGTATCATAGTTTTTTTTTGAACTAATGCTAGACCCGAGTTTCAAACTCGGGCCTAGGTGTGTTTTTTTTCTGTTTGTTTAATTATTATTTTTAATAGATTTTCATAGTTTATTTAGTTTATTTATTATGTTTAAATATTTATTTTTTAATTTAACTCATTTTTAATATAACAATGGCTTTTAATTAATAATCGTTGTTAAAGATAATTTTTATTTTTAAAAAAAATAGCTATAACGTTCTTTATGAAGTTAGATTGATATATGAGTCAACAATGAATAGAGACAAATTGATTAGATAAAAACATATGTTATTGTATATTATTCACTCATTCAATAACTAATATTAAAAATATAATTATGCATCCAATAATAAAAAATATTTACTCAATAATGCATACATACATCATGCTCATGTAATAATATGAAGAACTATACATTTTCGTTTAAAAAATTCAAAGAAAGAAATGAAAAAATAGAAGTTAAAATTTTAAATGCGTTTTTGAGTTTGAAGATCATATTTTTTGACCCCGAAAATGGCGGTAATGGCAATAGTGGTTAACTCTGTAGATCTTGTAGTAAGCTTTCCGTGACCGCATAGCACGCCTCAATCGGAGTTTCCTATCAAAAGTTATGACCGTTTGAAGTTAAAATGGTCGAATTTCGATTTTTATTTTTCTCCATCTCTTCTTTCTTTCTTATTTCTCTATTTGTCAATCTCACCTCTCTTATTATATATGAAAAGGGTTGATAATATGATATTTTAGTGTTTGAATTTTAATTTTTGGATCGTGGTTTGGGTGTTATCTAAGGTCGTTTCGGTTATAGTGATAATATGGATTAACGTACTCAGTGTTACTATTTTTTAATTATATTTTAATTATTATAACATTATGTCTTTTATTATTATTTGACATAATAAAATGATTAGATAAATATTTAAAAATAAACTAAACTAAAAAATAAATATTTTAAACATAATAAATAAACTAATAAAACTTATTGAAAAATAAATTTGGCCCGTTAATGAAATTAATAAATATTACAATCCATAAAAATAAGCAAAATAAAAATAAATATTACAATCCATAAAATAAGTTAAATGAAAAAATAAATATTTAATCATAATAAAATATTAAAACTCATTAAAAACAATAACTAAACAAGCAGAAGAAAAAAAACATCTAGATCCGAATTTGAATCTCGGGTCTAACTTGAGTTCGAAAAAAAAACCCATCACATCATTTATATATATTATTATTATTTACTAAAAAATCAGCTATTTGATGGACACATTGAAATGCATGCTCAGCTTCATCAATCTCATAGATTTAAAGACTGTCATGTGCACAGCATAGTTGGGGATGCAGATTCACATCCGGGCTGCTTTGAGCAACTTCAAAGATTTTCCGAACAGTTTGATTGAAGTCATGGACAGAAATATCCCTGCGGTCGTTCTTGTTCTCTTCGTTCGCAGGATTTAACTCGATTTAGTTTCCTACATTAATTGCACACAACTATAAAATTGTTGCTCAGAAACTATCAAGAGCACAATCTTGATTGGCTACACAAAGCTGAGGGGGAAAGATTTCTTCACCGGTATTCTACAAATTAAAACTCTGACGTACAATCGTCTGAGTTTAGGAAAAATACTTATTGTTAGTTCGTGTCTTTGTGAACATTATGCAAAAATACTTATTTTTCTTGTTTGTAAAATATTTAATATAATATATATATTTATGCATTTTAGTATTCTACAATTATATATTTTTTATAAAATGATTGAAATCTAGTTAGTTTTGATTTATTAGTTTTTTGTGCATTTATTTCATTATCATTTGATCTAGGTTAAAATGAGATTCAAAAATCACGAAATTTTAAAAGCATCTCGTTGCACACAAAAAAAATGTTGCATTGAAACCCTCTTTACAAATGCGGTGAACTTTATAAATCAAGTTTATTTTATATTCATATCTGAAAATTTAACATCAATATAAATATAGTTTAACCCATATTCAAATTGTTTTCAACCATTTTTTCAACGCAACTATCATCAACAAATTTGTACGACTGATAACCTATGTATTTTCATAACATAACATGTTAATTATATGTGGGGATTTTCCTCAAAAAAAAATTATATATGAGGATTTATTGTCAACTATCACTTGTATATAACGTTTATAAAATGAAACATCAATAATAATTATAAAATTTATCCGAATTTATTAATCTACACAATATTTACTTCATATAACAAATCATGAGAAGGAATTATTCCTTTTTAATAGATGGACTTTTATAGTTTTAAATTATGTGAATATCGAGACTTAATGAATATTTATTGGCAGGTAACATCTAAAGAACTAATATTTCTTTCAAAAATTAATATTTATGTGCATCTTAATAAGAACGTAAAATTATCCTCAAAAATCCAATTAATCAACATCTTTCAATTATTAATATTTATGTGCATCTAAATATGAACGTAAAATTATCCTCAAAAATCCAATTAATCAAGTTCATGGTGATCCCGATCTTTTTATTTTTAGAAAAAAAAATATTTTGTCGCCGAAACTAGCATGATTGCTCTTTTTTCGATCAAATGGAAAGATCCGAGAAAATAACTCACTCCATAAATTTTTTAGGGACCGAAATGTTTCCTCAGTCCATTTTTTTATAAATAAAATTTCTCTTACAGACCGAATTATTTTTTTCAGTCCCTCCAATTTTTTTAGAAAAAAAAGAAAAAGTAAATTTTATAATGAAATCTGTATGATATATGTAAATGATTTATGATTTATTTTTACATAAATCTGTATGATACAATATAGTGTTTAATATTTAATGATATATTATATCCATTAAAACTTTAATTAAATTTATTGTTTGTTTCTTTTTTCATAATTTATTGATTTTTTATATTTCACTGAGATTAACTTAGAAATTGAATAAGAAAAATAAATATGTAAAATATGGTAGATAATAATTAATGTTATGTCCTTTTTATGAACTATTTTTTCAATATTTATTTTTCTTTGCCCAATTTCTAAGTTAATCCCCGTGAAATATAAAATAAATTTCAAAGATATATTTAATAAAAATTTTAAAGGATAAATATTTTTATGAACCAATGAATAATAATACAAATTTAAAAATAGAACAATAATTTATCATAATCATATTTATTTTTTTCTATTTATAAAAAAAATTGGAGGGGCCCAGAAAACAATTCGGTCACTAAAAAAAAAAAGTTTAGAGACCGAGATATTTTTTCTAAAGAATAATATTTTTCTAAAAAAAATTTATATATTTTTTTAGTTTTTTATAAACTTAGTTTTCTATAAAGTTATTTTTTGTTCTTAGTTTCAGTGAAAAGAATAATATTTTTCTCTAAAAATAAAAAAAATTGCAGGGATCCATTCATTTAATAAAAGTACGCTAACTACATAGTGGTAGTTAACAAACAATTGTTCAAAGAGACAAAGACTAAAACGTAGAACGCAGACAGCTTCACCCTGCAACTACATTGATTTCTGGGATTTCTGGATTTGAAAATAAACTTGTGCCGAAAACAACACCCCTACCCCCAGGCGATGCCCGAGCGTTACCCAGACCCACCCACACCACGCACCCCCCAGACGTTGCCCGAGCGCCTTGCTGCCCGGACCCACCCACACTCCCCTCAGGCGTGGGCCGGGTGCCTTGCTGCCCGGACCCACCGACACCACACCCCTCGGCGAGGGGCCCAGGCGCCTTGCTGCCCAGACCCACCCACACCACACCCCCCGGCGAGGGGCCCAGGCGCCTTGCTGCCCAGACCCACCCACACCACACCCCCCGCCGAGGTCTAGGCGCATTACTGCCCGGACCCACCCACACTACACCCCCCCACCCACGGCTAGGCCCAGGCGACTCGCTGCCCGGACCCACCCACACCCCCCCCCCCCCCCCCCCAGGCTAGGCCCAGGCGCCTTGCTGCCCGGACCCACCCACACCACACCCCCCGGCTAGGACCAGGCGCCTTGCTGCCTGGACCCATCCACACACCCCCCGGCGAGGCCCGGGCGCCTTGCTGCCCGGACCCCCTCACCACACACCCGGCGAGTTCCGAGCGCCTTGCTGCCCGGACCCACCCACACCACACCCCAACATAAATTATGACGCCCACTCTGCCACTTGAGCAGATGTTAGGCAGCGCTCCTCCTAAGTGCAATGAAGGCTCACTGACCTAGGCCATGCTATTACGCACAGGCCACATTTGGTGCTCCCAACTGCAGCCATCCATCCCTTTTATAAGCGCCCAGCGGATTTCTCCCTTCTGTTTCGACATGGTGGGACTAATGAAGCGCAACATCTTGTACCGGTACCGGATCCCTTTTCTCGCTTTCTGTCGCGCACACACCTCTTATCAAGTCGCGCGGCTTATTCTACTCCGTTCAATTCCTCAGGTCTTGTTTCTTATCGTATTTAGTTTTATGTTACTACGCAGATAAAAGGTTGTTTGTTAAAGCGTGCGAATGATTCTTGCTTGTTTTTTTTTTTTATTCTCGAGTGACTTTTGAATTGATTTAAATTTCCGTTAAGATAGCCAAAACCAAAGTTTTGATTCGTGCTTTAACAAAAAGAAAATTAGTAGCCTTCTAAATATGCAGCAATGATTTCATTTTCTGTCACTCGAATTTTTTTGAATTTGACTTATCTTCTACATTGACTTGCAATTACATGAACTGGCCAATTTATGCATAATGGTAAGAATAGTTGGCAGTAACTGAACAAATGATTAATAAGCACAAAGAAATCCTTTTCACGGTCATATGAGGTCGTTTCTAAATCCAGTAAATCAAATTCCATTTGCTCTTTCATTTATGAGGAAGGACTAAGGAGGGTAATTTTAATACAATTAAATAACAATTGACATGCATCATTCGAAAATAAATTCAGTGAGCTCAATGTCTATCAGCTTCATTGGACTCAGTCTTCATATATATGACGTAACAGCTATACCATTCTTTCATAGAATGGAAATAAAAAAGCTTGCTCCCTCGAGCACCTTTGCTTTGCAAGCACCCATATGTGAATGTAATTAACTTCTTTCTTTGTTTAAATGGAACCAAAGGTTTGCGAATTTCACAGGGAGCAGTACAAAAATATTTTATTTAAATGTAATTAACTTCTTTCTTTGTTTAAGCATATTAGATAGATTAATCGAACCATTTCGCCAAACCCGGAACCCGTCACCAAAACCTCGCCCAATCCATCCCCACTTAGCAAAGGAGCCACGTAACACAAACACGAATAAAATATTGGTTTTCCTATTTAAAATAATGTATACTTTCTAATTCTGTTGCAATTATATACATTCAATGCCAATTATCTATTTAATTTACTTATTAACTAGGTACAAATCTGAATGGGAACATTTGAAGTGAATGGTTTTGACTTCTATTTTATCTCAAAATTAGTATTGATAAATTAAATCATCGCAATATTATTTTCAGCAAAAAAAAAATCGATGCCTAGTCGTCGTTCTATCTTTAAAAGTTTTGTAAAATCCACTATTCAAATGTTTCGGTTTCTTCTGTTTTTTTATTAAAAAAAAGATAAATTATGTATTGAAAATTTTGCACATTTAATCAATAAAAATATTATTTCGAAAGTTTCAAATATCTCATATTTAAAAATTGATCTAAAACAAAATGGAATGTGTGTGATAAATTGAATCGCGCTAGAAGCATCCGCGTCTACTCCATTCAATCATACCTTGTTATTTTATTTTATCTTCTTCTAAAACTTTTTTTTTTGTAGTTGATTTCTTTATCCCACCAGCCCACGTGATGCGGAGTACCAACTACCAAGTAGTAACACAAAAGATGACATAATGTGCGGAAGATTACTCGAAACATTACATAAATTTTTAATGATATATTGATATAATACTTCATGTCTCCTTGCAAGATTATTTAATCTTATTATAAGCAACTTGTATACCTAAAGAAACCATACATACTGATGTAATTGTCATTTTGTATATTTCTCAAGTAATGGAAATTTTACTGAAACTTAAAAGTTTGATTGGACATGAGAATTCTATTTTTCTTTTCTTTTTTCCAGAAGGAAATAAAATAGCGGGTAAGAACTAAGAACGCACAAAAAGTATATATTTTTCAAATGTGCAGCACTAGCTATTGTGAAATTAAGTTTGCAAAAATATTAATTACCATTCATAGCAAGATTGAGAACTAAATAGACAAAAGAAGCCATAACATATTTTATTACTTAATTGATCATTTTACATATATTTGTGCTTGAAGTCATAATATGAATAAGTAGAAAATAGAAGGTTATATCTGTTTAATTATTTAAGCTGTAATTTTAAGTAGGCCTATTGGGAGCTCCAAAGGAATTCTTTCTTGACGAAGCCAGAACAGTTTCGTCTGCTACAATGATGCCATCCCAGCAGCTGCAAAAAAAAAAAAAATAAATGAAACTTAATTAATTTCCCCAATTATTCATTCAACTGTCTAATTTAAACGAATAAGAAGAAGAAAAAAAAAAGCTCGGAAAAAAAAAAAGAAATTGCAAAAACGTGTTTCCAGATAACATAACAGTAGAGATAATAAGTGCCTGAGCAGTGGGATTGAGGTTGGCATTAGGCCATGGCAGCATTCTCACGCTGCCCAATTTAAAATGCGATTTCAATATATTTGCGATTAATCACTGTATAATATATATGCGATATATGAGTGCATATGTAGTTCAGTATATGAATATATATTTTAAAAATTCTTACAATATATGAATCGGTCATTTATTTTTGAAAATTTTTAATATAAAATAAGAAAATATAATAAGATATTAATATAATTTTGAAGATATTATATGAAAAATATAATATAATTAATTTTATAGACTTAATTTGTTAAATATTTTAAAAAATAATATGCATTGTTGAATATGCGGATGTATACTCTTTATACATACGACATTGTACTGCATAAGCATAAATGAATCACATATATGGCCATGCGACCGCATTCTAAAACAATGATATATATGATTATAAACATAAATATAAATTAATTATACCGGATAAAAATAAAAACTTTTTGCAGTGCATTGACATAAGAGAATTTTGGCAGATTTAAATATAAGCACGATTAATACATTATTCTAAAATAGTGTCAAACAAATTGAAATATTACAACAATAATTAAAATCCAATTGTTCTGGTAAATATAACAACAAAAAATATAAACACACTGATAATCTAAATCATGCTCTGTTGGAATGAGCTCGACCTCGAGTTGGCATCATGTTGATACGACCCTCCATTTCATCCATAACCATTGGAATGCGTATCTTCCTTCTCCTTCCTTTGTTGATTTTTGCTGGATCTGGCCTGATTACCGGACCATTGTAAATTGACCAATCTCGTTTATTTCCATAACTATGCCAATGACCATACCATGTGTTAATGTAGTACTGGATGGTATAATATGGACTAACGTACTGAGTGTAATTCAGCTTTCTGAATGAACAAACATCAAACAAGTGATCGCACGGGATGCCGGTCAATTGCGGTTTCTGACACCAACAACTACCATGACTTCTTATATCTTGCAGCTTGTTTGACAGTAGCAATGGCGGTGGTGACAGTAGCAACAACGGCTGCTCTTGCTCCAACCATTACTCCTAAAAATATATACAAAAAAAAATAACTTATCAATCTTATGTAGACCAAATAATTTAATTTGTTAGATAAAAAAAAGGAACTTTCAAGTAAAAAAATTAATAGAAAACACACTTAAAATCATAATATGTACCATGGGAGCAGCGCTTAGCCAAGGACAGCCTCTGATCCAAAGAAGAACGAGTTACTGAACCCATATTAATTATCCTGAAATGATTTTTCTACTTGCTTAAAAAGTTGAAATATGAATTTGAGAAGCTTTGTGTAAGTGAGAGCACTGAATAGCAAGTAGCAGTGAGAGTGATTTGATGTGTGTAAAGTGTGTGTTTATATAGTAGATGGTTTTTAGATGAAATCAGGAGGGCTGGAAACTGGCGAGTATAATTCCTTGTTTTTTTTTGTGTTGTCCTGTGGGAAATTGGATGTGAATAGTGAATACTAACTGGGCCCCATGTTCTCATGTTTAATGTTTGTATTTATTTCATTATGCAACTACTAACTACATACATGCAATGGATAATTTACTATGTTTTGTCTTCCTAGATAGAATTAGCAGCAAGCATCTATCTTTCCTCTGGTCAGAAATTTTGATTTGAGCATAACTTAATTTAATAAAGATCAATTCAATAATTCATTTTTACTTATCACCAAACGTGAAAATTAAAGCATTTATATTTCATTGTCAAATCTCATTTGATGATTATCATTTTAATTTTAGAGATGCAGAGTCTAGATAAAAATAAACAATTATTTAAATTTGACAGTTATTTAACAAGACACATCGTTAGTAGAGGAGTAGTAAATTAATTACGATAATTTCATTCTATTTAGAATATCACTCTTAAAAGAAATTATCAATTTCATAATGTGACATAAAATTTTAATTTTGACAATCGACATTAATGAGGATGCTCTTAATATATATAATTAGAGTAGTAATGATGCTCTTAATATAATTAGAGCATCTACATTGATGACGATTGTTAAAAGTAAAAAAATTATGTCATGTCATAAAATTGACAATCTCTTCTAAAAATGACATTCCTGAATAAAATAAAATTTGATAATTAATTTGTAATAAAATGTAGATGCTCTTAGTTAATATCAGAAGTTAAATGGAACTTGTTTATATGGAGGGGTAATTAATTTATTCTGTTTTCTCACAAACATCGTACTATATGTGCTAATTTTGTCCCTTTGTGCCCCTCGAATTCGCCCATACAGCTCCAACAAAATCGATAAGAACAAAAAAAATAAAGGAAGTGTCAAAAATAAAAGTGTGCTCACTTCCTTTTCCGAGGTTAGCTAATAATTGGAGTTTATATCTCCCTCCATCCCTTTAAATTTGTCTAGCCATTGTCCGAATTTATTATTTCGTAGTTTTAAAATTCCATCACGCGTGTGTTATTATTGGATGAACTCAAACAATTTTCTTCGGATGATAATACTTATTTCAATCTCCAATCTTAAACTCGCCAAACTAAAAGGAATTTCTATCGAATATGTGATGGGAGTCTGTATTCTTAATTTTGCCTCTATAATTTCAACGCGGATCGTTGCATTAAATAAAATAGATTGGGAGATCGTTCCATCCAATCTATTTTTCTCATCTTTCCGATCAAAAAAAGAAAGATTTTTCTCTGAGTGGGAGGTCGTGGGTTCGAAACTCAAATGAAGGTCTTATAGACAATTATGAAATTTAAGAGTTTAATTCTCATCTTTTCGATAAAAAAAATAATAAAATAAAATAAATTGGATGGACTCGATTCGAATTTAGGATTTTTTTTAATGTATATGGTATGTCAATTGTAATCCGATGAAACATACTAAATAGGTTGGATTGCACCGGCGGAGCTGCTGCTTGGATTTGGGAATCCCATCGATATTTGAAAAAAACTCAAATCATATAATAGAAATCTCAGTGAAAAGAAAATCAAGGACTCTGATTTATTCTGACTCGTCTCTTTGCGACCTCACGACTCGTTACTTCACCATCTCTCGCATTCACATCTCGTCGCTGCGTCCGATGCCCCGTGCTTCAGCGCGCACATTTTTTTTTTTATTGTGTTCTGTCGTGTGAGATGCAAAATTCTGAAATAAACGAACTCGGACTTCTTTTTTCTTAGTTCGTAAAACGGTTTTGCAGGTAACAAATAACAAACAGGTGTAGGTGAGAAGTCCGTTCAAAAATATAATATCTAGAACTTTCATTTAATTTAAAAATATTAAATGACCTCTGCTACAAATATTCTATAGATTTCCCGAGCGGCTCTCTTTGATGTATTATACTGTTCTAAATTTCTTTCATCGGTTAAACAAAATTTCACTGAAATTATCATTCAATATGGCATTTTCTTGCTTATGGTTAAATCAATGAATAATCAGGCCATCTGTATTTGAAAAAAAAATTATTGCAATTATTTCTCACTAATTCTAATATATGTGATTTGCTTGTGAAGAAGAGCAAAAAAAAAGCTTGTTATTCAAAGAAGGTTGGTTTTCTTAACCCTGCCAAACGGATAAACGGAGATAACAATAATCTCCGGATTTTATCTCAAAAGTTCTCTGATCTTTGACGCCACAGATCATTGGTGATAGGGCCATCAACCTATCGCTATGTTTTATCTCCACTCTTTTTTGTTAAGATCCGGCACCTCGGCATAGTTCATAAAGACTCGACTTTTGAACCCGATCTGACTTGTCCTTCAAAAAAACCTTATTTTTTTGGCCCTTATCAATCTGATCCGGCCCTTTCTAATGATAAGAGTTGAGATTTTCAAAAACTGTACTTCATCTCTAAAAAAACATGAACTTTTAACTCGGCTATTTTCAATCCTTACCCAACCATTCTCAAGCTTTTTCTTTAATATTTAATATTGTATATTAGTTACATTTAAAATTATAAAAAAATTAAAATAAAATACCAAAATAGAAAAATTTAATTTAATATTTTATACAAATTAACATTATAAAAATATACAATCATAATATATAGGTAGACTATTGTGAAAACGTTTGCATTTCAGTCGATATGCAAACGATTAAAAACTGTATTTTAAAATCTCAAAAATTATAATTTATGTTTTTCATTAAATTATTCATATGAAAACCTTGTGGGATACAAAAAATTTAGAGTGTTTTGAGTTTTTTAAGCCACTCTTTTGAAAAATAATGACTTAAAAAGAATGTTTTGAGTTTTGAGTTTTTTAAGCCATCTAATTTATATTTTTTTAAAAATTTAAAAGAATGACTTAAAAAACTCAAAACATTCCAAATTTTTGTATCCCACAAGGTTTTCAAATGAAAAATTTAATGGAAATCATAAATTAAATTTTTTTAGATTTTAAAATATATTTTTTGATCCATTTGCATATCGGTTGATATGCAAATATTTTTTCACAATAATCTATCTATCTATCTATATATATATATATATATATATATCAAGTCCTTATCCGTCGACCCTTTACCCGACCCTTAGAGTCTGGAAGGCTTGACAAGAGTCAGACTTCTCAAAAGAGCTAATCCCTTAAAAATTAAGTATTTTAAACACGATCCTTAAAATTTTTATCAAATCCGATTCTTATCTTATCTGACCTTTTCGTAGACCTACTAGGTTCGGTTTTGAAAAATCTGACCCGACTCTTAATAACTATTTCTATCAGCACATCACTTGTTTTAACATGAGATACTTTTGTCTTTCAATAAAATGTATATTTTATTCTAAACTTCTTCGGAGCTTATCTTCAAATGTACCGCCAAACAGCAGTAAAAAAATTGGCGATAGAGAAGGATAGTATTTTTCTTAGGATAATATTCTCTCTCTTCTATCTCGTTCCCAAACAGGGGCCTAAGGTCTAAGGTTGTCCTCCGGTATTTCTCACCTATTACTGTAAAAAATATATTTTATGATCAGACCGGATACTAAGCCGTGCTAAAAAAAAGAGTGAGAGAGGAAAGTGAGGATGTAAAATAAGTGATTGAGAGGGAGATTAAAGTTTTTATATTTTTTTGGAGTAAATTTTTTGACAAATTTGTATAAAAGATTTTATTTTATTTTCTCTTTTTTTTTTCTTTTAAATATTAAAGTTGTGGAGCAAGTAAAATAATTTAGACAAATAAAAAAATTACTCGGTCATCATTTTTTCTGTCCGTCCCCTCCTCTCGCTCCGTATGGAGCACAGTGTAAGTCCTCCATCTGCACTTTTTGCCAAATAGAAAAGATCTTTTTTTTTTTCTGTTTCAATAAACATAATAAGGGTAGGTGAGTGTTTTGTGCTATGTAATTGAGAGATGGACACATATGTTTGACACGATATAACACAACATTGTACGACATAGTATTTTTGTAATATTATAGACACAATATGATGATAGACACGACAAATCTATATAGTTAAGTATAAATTATTACTCACATATAAGATAATTTATTTGAATTTGACACAAATTAATTCGCTCTAGTGAAAAGATGTTCTGTTTATCACATGTCCGAGTTTTAATCACTGTGAGCAAATCTTTTTTCTTATGCAATTAATAAGCCACGTCTCTAATCTATTGTCCAGGGCCAGGCTAGGTATAGGCGTCTTTTAGCTGTGCTGAAAGCTAAGTAATAGACGTTATTTCCTTAAAAAAAAAAAAAAATAAATAGACGTTGTGTTCACTAAAAAGGCCTAAATTCACTTTCTTTAAATAAAAAAGTTACTAGTTTACAACTGTACTCCTATGTTTTATGAAAAAAAAAAGACTGTACTCCTATGTTACTACTTACTAGGTTTTTCTAAAAAAAAACTACTTACTAGGCTTACCTAGCAGATTTTTTTATTTTAGTAAATAAAACAAATAAATATAGCAAATTGGTCATCTCTCTCCTCACTTTTGCGTTTATAGCCAGACCCGAGTTTGAAACTCGGGTCCATTTTTTTTTTTTTGGAAACGTAAAAAAAAAAAAAAAAATTTACCCGGACCCGAGTTTCAAACTCGGGTCCAGCTATCCCATTTGCATTTCCAGCGCCTCCCATAAGGATAGCTGGACCCGAGTTTGAAACTCGGGTCCGGGTAAATTTTTTTTTTTTTTTTTTTTTTTTACGTTTCTGTATAATAAAAAAAAAAAACCGGACCCGAGTTTCAAACTCGGGTCTGGCTATAAACGCAAAAGTGAGGAGAGAGATGAGCAGTTTGCTATATTTATTTGTTTTATTTGCTAAAATAAAAAAAAAATCTGCTTACCTAGATATAAAGAAAGAGTTCAGTCCATGCATTGACTGTGTCCATGCTTTTGTGTTCAATGTCTACACATTGATTGTGTCTTCATAAATATTTGACATTCCGAACACGTGTTTACATATTGACTGTGTCTTCATAAATAGTTAACCCTGTCAAATACGTGTCACATAGTATAGTACAAGTGTTTGTTATGTCCCGAACAACTTTTTGCATAAGATACAACACGATAAGCAAGGACAGAGCAGTACTCGCAAATAGTTTGTACAACGACTACGTGGGGATTTATTGACAACTATCACTTCTATATGACGTTTATAAAATGAAACATCAATAATAATTATAAAATTTATCCGAATTTATTAATTTACACTATATTTACTTCATAAAACAAATCTTTCTAAAGTATCATCTAAATAACTAATCTTTCTTTCAATTATTAATATTTATGTACATCTAAATATGAACATAAAATTATCCTCAAAAATCCAATTAATCAACATCACAGTGAACCTGAACTTTTTATTTTTAGAAAAATATTATTTTATCGCTGAAACTGGCATGATTGCTATTTTTTTCGATCAAATGGAAAGATCCGAGAAAATAACTCGGTTCCTAAAATTTTTTAGGGACCGAAATATTTTCTCAATCCATCCATTTTTTTATAAATAAAAAAATAATTTTATCTTAGAGTCTGAATTATTTTTCAGTCCCTCCAATTTTTTTTTATAAGAAGAAAAAATAAATTTTATAAAGAAATATATATGATATATAAATTATTTATGATAAATTACTTTTAAATTTGTACGATATATATAATGTTTAATATTTCATAAAAATATTATATCCATTAAAACTTTAATTAAGTATATATTTTTATTTATGTTTTTCATATTTTACTGATTTATTCTTTTATATTTCACTGAATTAACTTAGCAATCGAATAAGAAAAATTAATATGTAAAAATGGTAAATAATAATTAATGTAATTTACTTTTTATGAACTATTTTTTTAAAACATTTAATTTTCTTTGTCCAATTTCTAAGTTAAACCCGGTGAAATATATAATAAAAGACCAGTCAAATAGAAAAGAAAAAAAAATCAAAGATATATTCAATTGAAATTTTAAGGGATATGAGCTAATGAGCATAATAACATAATAAAAATTTTCAAGTTGAATGTGCAGTCAGGGTTAGTCGCTGTAGATTGGAGATTAGGGTTCAGTGTGTACAAATTAAAGTTTTGCCGAAAACAACACCCCCAGGTGACCTCGAGCTCTTTGCCACACGGACTCAGCACACCACACACGCCCATGCGATGTCCGAGCGCCTTGCGGCCCAGACCCACCCTCAGCTCTTTGCCACACCCAGGCGATGCCCGAGCGCCTTGCGGCCCGGACCCACCCGCCTTGCGGTCCGGACTTTGTTGTTTTGAACTAAAACTTTGTTGTTTTTAAATTTCCGTTGAGATAGCCAAAACTTTGTTGTTTTGAACTAAAACCGAATCGATTCTTGAGGATTTTGTTGCCATTTAACTTCATATAGGGCGCCTGAGAACAGCGTGAGATGGTGTGATGGAGTATCCCGTTACTCCCGTATTTTTCAAACATTACAATTCCACTGAATAATTATTGTACTGATTAGATAACACCATATTGACAATGCAGAGACGAACTATACAAAATGGGAGAAGAAAGGCCTTCCGTTTGAACGGGGACATGAGATATTTTCTTGTTTTGAGAGGAAATTGGATATTTTGAAATTTTGAATGGATACACCAACAATTCTCCAGGTTTTTTTTCATTGTTCCAGAATTCCAGTTTGCCGGGACCTGAATCTTATCAGGAGCCCACATATCACGTGAAATACCATCTGCTGTGCTCGCATTTTATGTACTCTCTCCCACTCTGCCTCGCTTCCTTTTTTACAATTCTTTCTTTCCTTTTTGATGATGTTACCTTCTCCCTGGTTTCAGCAGTCAGCACTCAGCACTCAGTAGGTGGCATGGAGGAAATGCGAAGGAACACGTGGCGGCCATGCAGCATTTGTTCGGTGAGAGGCATTGGAATGCCCGTTAATATGCATGTTAGTTCACATTTTTAATTCTTAAGCGCGGCTTAGTTTCGAGAATTCTAAACTCTGTCGGTGAATGGAACTGAAGGTTTCCGAATTTCAGAGTGAGCAGTACAAAAATATTTTATTTAAATGTAATTAACTTTTTCTTTGTTTAAGCATATTAGATAGATTATTAACTCCACTTCACTATTTCTAATGAACATTTTCAAATAATAATTCCAATCTTTTTCAAAAAGTTCAGAAATTGATCAAACGAGAGTACAGAAATTAATTCATTTTAAAAAATATATATAATTATTTTCAAGATAAATGCAAAGTACTAATGTGACTCATTAACGTTAATTATTGAATATTGATCAATTCGATCGTCGATTGATCTCCAACGACTCTCAAATCCCACACGTTTCACACCACAAAAAAATAGTACAGAGTGGTTTTGGAAAGCAATTCTATCTAGATTCCGGACTTTGAAGCAAACAATGGGTGCATGATACATGCATCCAGGATTCTAGGTTAATTAAATGGGTTAAATGTACCTCAAAAGTAGGGTCACTTTAATTTTCACAGGACCATGGGAGAAAACTATGGATTTGTATAGTGCTGAGTCAGCATCACTCCACATTTCACAGTACCAGTCCCAGGTTTCAACTGAAAACCGTCTGCTACTTTCCCTATATAAACCCCCACATTATACCTCAACTTATATCATCTGCTACTTTCCCTATATAAACCCCCACATTATACCTCAACTTATATCATCATTTAGAAAATTAATTAGAAATGGGTTCAGTTACTCGCGCTTCCTTGGATCAGAAACTTGCTTTGGCTAGGCGATGTTCTCATGGTACTACTACCAAAATTAATGCTCTCTGGTTTATGCATAGAGAAAATACTATATATGACCTTAATTAGTAAAATTGATTGGTTAGTGTAGTGATGAATCTCTGGTAAGTTATTTTCTCTTGTTGGTATGTTTTAGATGGAGTGATGGCTGGAGCAAAGGCAGCTGTTGTTGCTACTGTCGCCACAGCCATTCCTACTGTGAGTACTATCAAAAACTCTGTCTTAGACTTTCTTTCCTCAATTAATACCCAGAATTTAAGTTTTATCGATTGCAACCTAATTTTTTCTGTTTGATTGTAGTTGGCAAGTGTGAGAATGCTTCCATGGGCTAAAGCCAACCTTAATCCCACTGCTCAGGCACTTATCGTCTCTACTGGTACATAATCTATACTCTGATTTCTGTAAATTCATTGTTCATGATATTTGGTTTCTTTTAATTTTTTTTTTTGAAATTGAACTATATGAAAGGACTTAATAAATTGGATCACAAAATTTATGCAGTTGCCGGGATGGCGTATTTCATTGTAGCTGATAAGACTGTGCTGGCTTCTGCGAGAAAGAACTCCTTCGGTGCTCCTAATTACAAGTCTGTATAAAGGCTAGATATATTCAAGCTAGCTAGATATGAAATATGTGTAGTTTTTAGTTTGTACTTATCAGTATGATATATGTGTTCTAGAAATAAATACCTTCATCGTTTCAATTAATTTGTTGGTTTTGTTTGGAAAAGCATGAGATGGTTGACTGTTTCTCCATATTAATAATTTTCCTCTCTCATTACAACGCATTCAGGACTTAAGTGTAATTTGCCTGTTGGTTGTTGCAAACTACTCAAAACTTCAGTTACATCTAAAGTCAATTAAAACTAAAACCTCTTTTCAACGAAAGAGAAGATCTCTATAAACGCCTGCCTTTATTTATTTTTTGTTATCTCATGATAGTTATTCCAAGGGTTCACTATTTCACTATTTCAAAATGAAGAGAATAGTCAATATTTTCCTCCTCAATTATATCCTCGGACCCTTAACAATGGATTATTTTTATGACCTTGATAATGAATTTTATAAAAAAATATTTAAAATTTTAAATAAATATAAAAAAAATTAAAAATAGATTTTTTATAGATATAGATTGATAGTATTTTAAATATTATTATTATTTGATAGTTCATCCAAGATCATTAAAATTTTATGTAGTTTTTAGCTGTTTTAATTTAATGGTGTTTAATGTTGCATGAAATTTGAAATACTATCAATCTAAAGAATTTATCTATATATTTTTTTATTTTTAAGAAATTTTTTAATATTTATTTAAGAGTTTATTATTAAAATTATTAATGATCCCTCTATATAATATAAAGGTGGTAACGTGTTTTGTTGCCCAGAATTTTTTAAAATTTTAGACAAATAGATGGCCTTAGAAAAACTCTTAGTCTGTGGATTATTTGGACTTAATTCAAACTTAGTTCGTTTGTTAAGTTCACTAAATGAATGAGCTGAGTTTGAGATAGATCTGACTCGACTCACTAATTTCATTAAACTATGTGATGTCTCTAACGGCACAAATGATGCGCAATAAAATAACCTTGAGCTAATTTTACAATTCAATATAAAAAAATAAAGTAATAGATAGAGAAAGAACACAAAAATAATGAAGTTCGGCTATAACGAGCCTACGTCTCCGGGACCTGCAATCACCAACGTCGATTGCGCCGAGTCACTAAAACACAATGTTCATATAACTGTGAACTTTCGATCCTTACACCAAATAAATGGATAGCCGTCGACCAAGAAAATAATGAAAACAACACCTCTAACAAGAACAAATCTCACGAATGAGAAAACACTCAATAATCACTTTAATCTAATCTATTAAAGATTTAGTGAAGTAATCTTGAGTATGAACAAAGTATTTCAAGGTTTCAAAGGTTTAGCAGTGACGGTTAGGGTTTCTAAAAATATGGCTATGAAAAATCGCTATTTGGAGGAGAGATGTTATTGTTATTTATAGTTGGACAACAAAACATGCAACAAATCAACAAATATGACATCAAATCGGCAGAATCCGTTGCAACGGTTAGGTGATGCTAACCCTAGCGAGGTTAACCGTTACAACAGATGTGAGATCCGTTACAACGGTTAGGATGAGAAAATTCTCTAGAAGATCTTGGATAAAATTTGTACACAAAAGATTTATTCCATTACAATAGTTATAGGGATCCGTTATAACGTTTGTTGTCTGACAAATAATGAATAAGATTTCAAAGTCATCCGTTGCAACGATTAAGGATTCGTTGCAACGATTAGGACAAAATACCTTTGTTCTATTTGATTTAATTTCAAGATTACTTTGGTTACCTTTGTATAATACAATTCTAATCTAAGCTAAGTTTTTCTTGAGATATTCATGCAATTTGGTCCAATACTTTATACCTACATTTCATAAACTCAATGAAGCTATTAAATTCTTATGTGATTGTTTTGTAAATTGACAAATATAATTTTATATAATTTTAAGAATTATTTCCAACAACACTATGAATATTTATTATTTAAGCTAAATTCAAATGAATAATTATTTATATTATTCAATGATGAATTTTTGATGTATTATATAAGTTATAATTATTTTTTTATAATTTTTTTATAATTTTAATATAAATATTAGTTATTAACGAAATAAGTTCGGATTGTTTTTCAACTTGACGATTTAATTTTAAATTAATATTTTAAATTTGTTAAATTAATAAACTGATGTTGAACTTAATCCAACTCGCCTCAACTGACCTTATTTATGGTCCTAAACTGGTGGCTGTTTCATAAAGTAGAAATTAATTTCAGACCTTCTGTTGGAAAGACCTGTATAGAAAAGGATCGATGAGATAAAAGGGCCCTTTCCTCCACAGTTATACACTTAAGGCCTGTTCGGATGTTTCCTACATCGTGGGATTTGATGGGATTTTACACTATCTGGGAGAATTTACTTATGAACTGTTCGGCTGCTCAATATTTTAGGCGACCTTTTTACTGTTGCCGTGGGATTTTCAGTTTAAAATCTGTACCTATCCCACGACGTGGGTGGCAAATGAGACGCTTGCGAATCGACTATTTTCTCTGCTGAGTCTTCCTATTCCCGATCATTCAGCGAAATAAGGAGGGTAAATAAATTTAAGAAAACAAAAATAAAAATAAATGAAAAGCAAACAATAATGCTGAGAACAAATTTTACTTCAACACGTCTCAATTGATGTGGAATATTGGACCTTTTGATTAAATCCTGGGTGAAGTCTCAGAAAATCAATGGAAAATATAGATTATTTACCCTCCCAATTTTCATCATTTTTAAAAAGTATGCATGAAAGATTATGTAAAGAACATACATCTTCCGTGCAATATTTTAATGAGGAATTCTTTGACAACATTCAATTTTCTTGGTTGGCCTGTTGGTTGATTCATATGTCATCCGTATAGTTTTTTGTTGAGATTAATTACATAACATAACATGTGGTGATTTATGGACTTTCTGACCCATTTATACAGATCAAGCCCATGATGTTTGGTTAAGTTTTGGGCCCATATGGTGCTTTTAATGCCTGGTGAAATTATGACCCTCAACATGTGACGATTTTACTCAGCTGCTACAATTTGTACTTATCCAGTTTGTGCTGATTTATGATTTATTATCAACATTGTTTAGACTTTTGGTTATCAAAATAATTAATATGAATATCCAAATTTAAGTATACAAAAACATCAACGAGTTTCATAATATAGAGGGGTATAGCTATTTGCAGGTGTTAATTGTACGTGCGAATAAAATCAAAATTTTAAGCATAAATAGAATATTAAAGTAGGCCTGACCTACTATTCAAAATATAATAATAATTGTGCGTAGCTTCCATGTACAATTATAAGCATAAATAAAAGGGGAGTGGCCCTTGACAATGGGTTATTTTGATAATTTTGACAATAAACTTTTAGATAAATTTAAAAAACCTTAAAAATAAAAATTATATATATGTTATTTTATTTATTTATTGTCAGTGTTTCAAATTTCATATAATTTAGTTATATAAATCATGTTATCGTTTGATAGTCCATCAAATACCATGAAAATTTTAATAATCTTTAATGAACTATTAAACGATAATAAAATTACATAAAATTTGAAACATTACCATTTATAAGTAAAAATACATATCTATAAATTCTTTTATCTTCAATTTTTTTTAATATTTATTTAGAAGTTTCAAAATTGTTAAAATAATCCATTGTCGAGATCCCTCCCCTAAATAAAATAGTTACATCATTCACAGTGCTTCTGAAGTTTAACTCATAAGAAAAATGGAATGATTGTCAAGAAATTAAGAGCTAAACGGAGGTAACCAGTAACCACCTATGTACTATCTCTCGTAATGATTTCTCCTATGTTGTGCGTGTGACTTTTTCTAGGCCTCTGACATTGTAAGGTACGTTCATACAGGTGATCTGAAATTGGGATCCTATTTCTTTGCAAAGAAAACAGATAATTATTAATACCGAACTTAATTTCACTTCACTAATTTTCTGCTGCCATCCAATCAGATTGAATTTCTTAAAGACTTGATGTCGAAATTCTGAATGACAAACCGTCTATCAAAAATTCCAAATTGAATAATTTAAAAAACACTTGCAACCTTCCATCAAAATATTAAAGAATATAATTATTTGGAACTTCTGGTCGACAATCAAATGATGCAATGATTAAAATTAAAATGCACGCAGAGTTAACTGACGGATAGTATATAAATGAACCCAAAATTAAAGTTTTTTCCACATTGTCAATGACTTTAATTCACATCTTTTGGCATAAATTTTTTATCAAGCATCTTGAATCTTAATTATACGTCCCTTAAAACACAAGTTAGAAAAGTAACATACATTAATTACTGTTTCCCAATTTTAGAGCATCCCGGAATTCACATCTAGCTGGCATCTTCAAACATTTCTCCTCGGTGCCAATGCAGTATTTTTTTTAAAAAAAAATGGTATATACCACCTGTATCATTTAAAGAAACAATTCGAGTTCAATGATACCACACCCCGTACAGTAAGGATTAACCAAAATATGATAACAGTTTAGGGATTTCATTCTAACTAAGAGATATTAAAGAAATTACACAAAGCAGTCCATTATTAAAGTAATTACATCAAAAAATCATCTAATCATTTTTAACATTTCTAAAGATATCAAGTCTTCTTTTAAGCTTAACTAACAATTCCTTTTTGCCTCCAACTTGTCCCATCGAGCTGTCCAAAAATAGAAGACAAAAGGAAGAAAAGACTAAAAAGAAGAGGAATGACTTCAGATTAAACTAACAACTAACAATTCTAGTCAATTACAGCGTCATACCATTTCTCTTTCCCTAGAAGCATTAGACATAGGTTTCCTGTAGTACACTGAAGAGGTAATGTATTAGTGTTAGGTGGTATAACATGATGTAATGTATCGGTATAATTATTTCCCTTTGCTTGACAATAATATTTAATTTATACAATTATAAAGCCTCCTAAATTTCTAAGACTTTTATAATCACCATCTTTAAATATTAGTCTATTTCTTTCTTTTTAAATAACCGATGAAATGACATCTCTCTACATTTCACATAAATTATGATCTTTGAAGGGAATATAGTTGTCAATCCTCCACAGTTCTTCAATTGTATTGCAATAAAGATGAAAATTGAAATTATTGTAATGAGATATCTAATTTTATCTATACTATTATATAAAGCATCTAAGAATTGGAGGGTCCATTTTTTATCATAGTAATTTTTAGTTATACCAATTTTATCCCTCAATTAGACGGATAATATTTATTTTTTGTTGATCGAACGTATGTAATCGCGTTCATTGATCCTTTTTTTTCTCTCCACTTCTTTTCATAATATAGTTTTTTTTATTTAGCAATCTTGTACATGTTTGGTAAAAAATTAATGGTGATAATATATATTGGAATAATTCACTTTTGTTACCATAAATTCATGAATCATTAACTCATACTGTGTAGAAAATCTCATCAATGTGAATTTTTTTATCTTATAATATTTTAATATTTAAATAAAAGAATATGCTGCAACGCGTGGGTATATAGCTAGTATTGAACAATGAATGAATAGATGATCTATTGAATTACAGAAAATACATTTGTTGTCTGCTGACCAACCCCTAAGAATTAGGTTATCTTTAATAAGTATTTTTTTTGTTGGACTAGCCAAGAATTTTTTTTTATGTTGAGTGGAATATGGGCATTCCATGTTTTGTTATATAAGGGGTCCGTTACCGTTGTAAAATTGTTCTATTGAATTTCATCTCCAAATTACTAAATCATCATCATGATTTAATTTAATAGTTGCTAACAAAGTATATAATGAGCATAATTGACTATTAATTAGTGTGTTATCCAGAGTTTTATAAAAAAAGAGATAAAATCTATTATATCCTATAACTTGTGATACAGTTAAATTTTAGTTGGATGATAATTCATATAGTAAAGAAAATTGAGTTATCAAGGAACACTCTGATAACCATCTATCTTTTTAAAATAATATATTAATTAATTAACACTTTCTCCAAATCGTTATAATTATATATATGATATATAGACTATTAATCCCGCATGTTTCTCTTCCTTCAAATGAAAAAGGCTCATGCAGAGTGTACGAATTACAAGTCTGAAATCTGAACCTAAAGCAAGAATCAACTAATTTTCATCAAAAACAAAGTTACATCAGTTGTTGCAGCCTTAGTGGTTTGGTTTAATTTAGTAGCGGATCTCTCAAAAGCGAACTTTGAGCATATATTGGGGGTACGCCCCTTCCTTTTTTCCCTTTATCTGATAAATTTGGTCGAATTAATTAAGGTGGTAGCAAGCACTTCTCTAGGCATAAAACAGCATATATAATTTGCATGGTATATTATCGCTTCTTCATATAAATTTTCCTCAATATACTTTTTATTCAGAAACCATCTCTTCGTTTATGACTTTAGTTTTCCTAACAATTAATTGAACTTTAAAAATTATATGAAGATGGATCTATTTATACTGGCTATTAATTATTTAATTATGTCATGTAAATAGCCTGAGTTTTACATTTTTTTCTATTTAAGTTTTGAGCTGTACGTACTGAAAACTGATAAACATCTTGAAGACGAAACTTCTGTTTAAAATAGGTCCCCAAAACAGTTCCTTTAATATCGTTTAATCTAAAAAAAAGCGCTGGAATTTAATTTGCGTACTTCAACAGTAATTTTTTTTCTCTAAAACAAAATATTCTCTATTGGGAAAGATTGACAAATAGTCAACTACACAATTTAATAATAATTAATTGCAATCCCTTCGTTTCTTATAATAATATTTCAAAAAATTAATCGTGCTATCTCTTTAAAAATATTGAGATACAAAAATTTATGGTGTTCAGAGTTTTCAAAGTTTTTGTTTTGAATTTTTGGAATGATGTATAATAATTCAATACTTTATTTTTTTAGAGCTGATTTTAAAAAAATTAAAAATAAATATTTAGAAACTCTAAACATTTTAAATTATTGTATCCCTCATATTTTTATATGAAGAATTTAATGAGAAGGATAAATATAAATTGCGGATATATTACAATAAAATTTGAGCTACGTTTATCTATACTATTATATAAAGCATCTAAGAATTGGAGAGTTCATTTTTTGTCATGGTATTTTTTATTATACCCATTTTATCTCTCAATTAGACGGATAATATCTATTTTTGGTTGATCGAACGTATGTAATCGCGTCCAATGATCCCCTTTTCTCTCCATTTCTTTCCCATCTATACTATTATTTCCATTTATGCACATGATTTATAAATTAGAATACTCAATATCTTTCTATTATGTTATGATATAAAAATTGATTTAAGGCTTAAGATATGCGCTATGATTTGCAATCTTATACATGTTTGGTAAGAAATTAATGGTGATAATATATGCTGAAATAATTTGGTGAATTTATAATTTAATATTAGATCAATGTGAATTTTTATTATCTTATAATGTTTTCATATTTAAATAAAATAGTCCACTGCAACGCACGAGTATATTGCTAGTTTCAAACAGAAATGCAAATATTTTTTAACTTCAATATAGTATAATATAATTAATTAACTAATACCGCATTTAAAATTTAATAAGATGCTTAACTCATATAAAATTGACCATACTTTAAGAAGCAGGCTCTGTCCTGATGATATCATTTTTTTTCTCTTTGTTTTCTCATTTTTGGAATTAATGATATAGAATTGTATTTTACCTCTCCAGGCTAGTCACTGTTGAACTGAACGATAGGGCTGATTCATTCGGTTGCATATTCTCTGCATGAAGGTGGGGCCCGGCCAAGATTGGAGAGAGAGAGGCGTGCAAGCGTGAGTGGCAAAAAATGTGACCGCATCAAACTGCCTGACATCACATAATGACATGATAATTATTCCTTAATCATCCACTAAATGTTCATCCTCACAAAATGATGTCGCCAATTAGCATTAATTAACTACGATGATACAAAATTACAAATACAAAGCAGGTTGCGTGGTCCCCATAGGGAGATGGTTTATGTTTCCTAGTCCCTGCCTCGCCAATTAGCACAGGTACTACGCCTCCATGCAAACACCACTACCTGACAAAAATTTCCCTCTTCTAAACTTGGTTTCCGATCGAGCAAATAACCAATTAGTGCGTGCGATATACCCAAAACACCCTTGTTGTACCTTGAATCAAATGTTTGGAGAGGGGTAACCTGGGAAACTAAAATTCTTAACTAGCGTTAAGACAATATAAATCTCAAGTACTACTCGAGTTCGAGACTTCCAGTGTTCTCTCTCTCTCTCTTCCACAACCCTTCCTCTGGGTGCGTGAAAGAGAAGCTTCTCTCTCTTTCTCTCAGCTTTTTTTTTTGAAGCAGGGCAATTGCCCTACTTTAATCATTTTATTAAATTCTCTCAGCTTTCTTATTAATACCGCTCATTCTATCTCTGATTTGTTTTTTTTTTTGTGATTTTCATTGAAAAAGTATTTGCGCCTTTTGAGTTCTTCAATTTGAAAAGTAGACATTCGAAGTTTCCATCCGTATTTTTCATCCTGCTAAAAGCTGCTCGTCTTTTCATGGTTAAAAGGTTCAAAAAGCAAACCGATCATCGATCGATCTCATCCTTTATGCTATGCACTTTTAGTATCATATTTCAATATATAATTTCTTTTCTCGATCCTTCGATCTCTCTGATGTATGATTCTAGCTGACTTGCATCCATTTAATTTTTTACTAGGAGCAAAAGCTGTGTTCGCTGAGCTGAGATCCGTATCAGACAAGAAGAGGTGAATGGACAGCACTTCTCTGTCAGATTACAAGGCATCTTGCTTGCATTACTTGCGAAGAAGCAATGCCATTAGATGGGGGAACCGTAGGAGGGTGAGGTCTCTTAGACGAGGTAAGAGACTGAGTGAGGTCGAAGAGAGAATGGCTGAGGTGAGGTCTCTTAGTCGAGGTAAGAGACTGAGTGAAGACAGTTCTGTTGCAAGCGACAGAGGACTGAAGAAGATCGCCGGCCGATGGTCGGTTGAGAGGTGTGAATCTGCCAAGAAGTCTCTTCTCGAAGTGGTGAGAGAGATGGATGCCACGTGGCAGAAACCTGTGCTCAGGCATGATCTGAGAGAGAAGGCCAGGAAGCATATAGGTGACACCGGTTTGCTCGATCACCTCCTCAAACACATGGCTGGTGTGGTCTTTGCTGACGGGAAAGAAAGACTTGTCAGGCGGCATAACTCGGAGGGTGCGATCGAGTACTGGCTCGAACCAGCTGAGTTGGCAGGGCTTCGTGAGGAGGCCGGGATCAGCGACCCGTATTGGAATCCTCCTCCTGGATGGAAGCTTGGAGATGCCATCACGGATTACATCTGTGATGGACATTGTAAGGAGCTCATTTATCATTCGAATGAAGAAATTAATGTTCTCAAAAGGTAGAAGTCGGTTTTGTATTTTCTATATTACAGCTTGATTTGTATAAGACAGATTAAATAGTTGGCAAAAATTTCTTGAATTCCTAATATTTAAGTGATATACTAAGTGTAGAGTTTATACATGTATGCAGTGAAATTGCGGAGCTTAAGTGTCTCAAGCAGACTGTGAAGTCTCAGCAGGTTGTGCAACAAACTACCTGCAGTTTATTTTCTTTTTCTAGTATGAAAAATTATCTTTCTATATAGGTATATAAAGTTGACAGTTTTAGGCAGGTTACTTTACTTTTATTTTCGTTTTGTCCTTTAATTTATCATCTTTTTCCTGTTGAGTTTCATCATATCAGTGTATTTCACATGTGGGCTATTAATTAGTTGTTTGCTTAATTGCTAAATTATTACCATCTTCATGTATTGAAATGAATGACAGCCCTACAAGAGTTTGACCTTTTCTTTTATTTTGTTTCTTTACTGTGTATAATTCTAGATATGGTATATGGTTCGCCAATAATTGAATGGACTTCTACAAGTGTTATTTAAGTTCATGTGTATAATATCCAAAGAATTGGAGTGTCCGTTTTTCGTTATGATATTTTTTTATTATACCATTTTATCCCTCAATTAGATGGATAATATTTATTTTTTATTGATCGAACGTATGTGATCGCGTCCATTGATCCTCTCTTTCTCTCCATTTCTTTCCCATATATACTATTATTTTCATAATATTATTTTTTTATTTAGCAACCTTGTGCATATTTGGTAAGAAATTAATAGTGATAATATATTTAGAATAATTTACTTTTCTTGCCATAAAAATCATGATTTACTAACTCATATTGTGCAAAAATCTCATCCAAGATTAAATATAGTCTTTATTATAGATTTTTTCTATAATTTGGTGAATTTATAATTTGATATTAGATAAATGTGAATATTTTTATCTTATAATGTTTTAATGTTTAAATAAAAGAGTATGCTTGAAACGCGCGGGTATATAGCTAGTGTACCATTAATTTGTTATCAATGGTGAAATGATTGGCTTGCATGTTTATTTATTATGTGCATGATGTATTTAAAGAAGTGTCTTTTAATCATGCATGTTTTAATTTAGATTACTGTTGTGACCACTGATAATTTTCCCAATTAACATATATACAGGAGAAACATCAAACTCTTCTCATGCAACACAGAAAGCTGGAAGAGCAAGTTGGAGAATTAATCTCCATATCTTTGATGGCAAAGGTATATACATCTATATATGTACATCAGTACATGAATGTTCAACTCACCAAGTCCCAAAAGCTCTCTACTTTCAATCCGAATTCTCCTTCTTTAAAAACCAGAGCTGCCTGTTACATGTTTTTGCAACAGGAAGAGATTTGCCTGTTGAAAGAGGAGAATGAAAAGAGAAGGAAAGAGATGCTCGACATGCCGGTTAAAAAGACGAGCGTAGCCAGATTCTCTGGTGAAAAACATACAATTGAACAGAAGGAGAAGGGGAAGCATGTGGTGGCAAGTGAAAAAGTTGGTATAATGGAGGAGCCAGCGAGGAAAAGCAGTTTCAGGGTATGCCGACCTGAGGGCACATTTCTCTGGCCGAACATGGCAAGCACCGGTAGCTACTCTTCCCACTCCATGTCATCTGCCACAGCACAGGCACATCAGCTCTTTGTGATTCCCAGCCCGACTTCCCCTCTCCCTCCTCTGCTCCCCGCCTTCTTTTGCCAACAACAGCCCGACGGCTGCAAACAGGTTCAGAGCTTTCCCCAGGCCCAATCGCATTCAGTCCTTGCTCAGACACTGGGTCACGGTATGGCCCGCCAGCTCACTGCCAGGTATCCATCTGAGGTAGGTATCCTTAATAAGGAACTAACCTAGCTAACCTTCTTTCTGATTTATATTTACTTTATGTTTTATTATGTCAGTTCTTCTGGCCTATTTGCACTTCTAGCAACCATTCTATTGCTGCATTCTTTATTATGTTCTAGACTGCTATAAGTATATAGTCAACCTTGCAAACTTTTTACAAAAGAGTTATGTACGTATATAACCAAAAATAACTTAGTAAATAAAACTATAACTGTACATATCAAGTCGAATTTAGTTCTGACTGTAATTTTGTGTTAGGGCATGATGAATTCCGGAGCAAATAATCGAGTGGTGCATGATGTGTTGGCTTTAAAAATGGCACCTGATCAGATGAACACAGAGAAAACCGATGTAGTGACCGACTTGGCTCTCTCATCCTTCAACTATTAGATATCTAATAAATACTATTAATCTAAATGGAAAAATATTGAATGCCTTTGTCATGGCTATCTAAATCTAAAATTTGGTTGTCCAGTTGTAATTTTTCTCAGCTCGAGAAGTGATACGCTTCAGTTAGTATGCGTTGATTATAATCTGGAGATATATATATACTCTTTTTTCAATAATGACAGGATGCAGCCAATTTCTTGTCTCAGCTGTTTAATATAATAGAAGTAGAAGTTGCTGAAGATTTACTTAAATAGTTTGCTTTGTGGTACCTTTTTTCTTTTGTCATCATCGCTTGACTATATATTGATTACATGCAGCATGGTACGTAATTCTCTTTTTGGGCATTAATTTCTCCTTTCACATACCTGCCCAGCCCATATGTACACTTTATGAATTATGGTATGAAGTATTGAAATATTGAATTCCTTGCGAGAGAGAGTAATCATCCAGATCTAGTGGATTGTTTTCATTGGGCCATTCCTTTGTGGGCCTTCTGGAGACATAGTTATGATATATTGTACCCGTACATGTATCATGATAGCATTGCAACTTCTTTCTTCAAAAAAAAAAAAAAAAGGAGAGAAACATGTCGGTATATTGCTACATTATTAATAATTGAAAGTAGATGAGAACGAAATGAAAGCAAAAGAAGGGATTAAAGAGAAGCCCCGTGTATCATCTTCTCCAGACCACATCCGAACGCAGAAAAGAACATCGAGAAAGAAAAAGGCTTGTAACAATAAGAGTGCTGGAGGAAAGATACTTGCATCTTTCCTGAAAAGAATCTTTTACTTGACAGTAAAAGTATTTATATGTAATGATTGATGAAAAAGTTTGACACTGTTCATTATGCTATTTAACATAATCTCAAACTTAAAAATTTGATCCATGTATTTTCTAAAAATATTTAATATTGAAGTGCAGACCAGGAGTGGAGAACTTTAGATATAAGAATACTTTCTCTAATAATAAAGAACTGTTAACGGCTCCAACTCAATAAAAACTTAAAAAAAACAACCATCTCATATTTTTTTTTGAGATAAAACGATCTCGTCTTTTATTATCCTGTTTCTTTCACGCATAATAAATAATGCTTTTGATTGAATAATTTCCAAATTTTAAAATATGTGTGTTCTCCAACTAGCCAGGTTATGTATGTAGCTATTGGTCAAAGGCGGGTCAGACTTAGAACTAGGATGAGGAAAAATTTTACAACATCACATAACTTTGTAACTATTTTAAAAAATGTAAGTAAATATATCTTTTTTTAGCTTTTGATGATGAAAACATATATATTTTTTTAAAAAAAAGAAGCATACTAAACAGATTAAACTGAAATTTGATAATATTTTGGATATTTTTCCGAAAGCATAATTTTGAAGGAATTGCTTCTCCAATGGACTGTGCACAGATCTCAATACCCATCCAATGGACGCTCTGGCATGCGGCACCGTGTCGTCGGTGTTGCGTGTCAGAAGATGTGATTTTCATTCCCAAGGGAGTTAGAAGAATATGACTAATTGTTACAATCATTAAAAATTTGCCACCTGAATTTAGTATAACTTAATCCGAAATGCTGTGAATGGGTACAACAATGCATATGTAGAAACAGAGAAGGTTCTGTGATTATGATAATATTCCAAAATTAATTTATTAGACTTAAGTTTTTGTATGATCATTTTCAAAAGAAAACGAAAGTTGGTCCGTGTTTAACATTTAATTAATATTGTGACAATTAATTAGACCCCTGATGTACCATCGCAACCATTATAACTATTATATATGTGGTATTAATAATTGGTCGGAGTGAGAACAAAAGCAGAGAATATGGAATCCTGCAATATTTTCTCAAAGTAGTATAAAAAATGATATCAAAATACGGTTGAACACCGTTAAGAAGAGGAGGAAGAGAATTAAATTAGAAAGGGAGGAGGAATGGGACGTGGCAATTGGGGAGGGATTGATTTAAGCGAAAGCGACTGGAGAAAAAGAGAGAATATTCACTTGGTCTCTCTTCCCTTTTCCACCTTATCCGATATATTCCCTCAATTCAATTAAACAAATCTCACGGCCCCCCCTGAGTTAGACAGCAGAGCAAATCAAAGAGAGGCATTCTCCAACTCATCAACTGCACATCCATAATTGGCCAAGAACTACTCGGGGAAGGTGTATATGTTTTGCTCATGTGGCATCCTTTAATTCTGGTCCCCATTAATTTGTGAGAGGCAGAGATGGAGAGAGGAAGAGGGGGAGGCTTTATTTTGCTAGTGGAAAAATGGCGAAATTAAGCGTATAAAGAGGCAGCAGGGGGGAGAAAAAGGTGAAATATGGAATCATTTTATGACTTTTGAGCACATAATGTGCTTGGTGTGCTGTGATCTCCTGCTATCTGATTTGATTGTAGCTTCTCATTGGTTGGAATCAGTCAACTGCCAGTGACAGGTGGCTAACGTTTTCTTCGATAATTTTTATTCTCACAGGAGTTCACACCACTCATAATTTCATTGGACGTTAATTATTAGCATATGCGTGATTTTAGAGTTTTGTCGTAAGACTAGATATATGCTTTATTGATTTCAAAATCTCAAATATACTCTCTTGATATATACACAAATTTGTCTCATTATTTATTTATTTTTAGATAAAGATGAGAGTCTAGTTTACATATTTCATTTTTTGCTTATAGAAATTTGAACTCATATTTTTGTAGAGGTCATCCTAATAGTTATCACTTGAACTATTATGTCATTTGTAACAACAAAATCATATCCATGTTTTCAACGATAGTATTATATCAACTTCTGATTTACTTTTATAATTTCCAATAAAAATATGAGTCTTAACTGTTTCTTTGATGTATTATGGTAGTGGTATTTGATATAGGTATAATATATTGAAGATCTTAAGTCTTTTATCTAGTGAAGGTGTATGTGAGCTATGTTGTGAATGAATCTTCTTTAGACTTTCAGCTCATATTTATTGGAATTTCTTAAAGATCGAAAATGAACATAACAGAATAGGAACCCGACCAGACAGTTAATTTTTTGTACTTACTGTCTTTTTCTGAGTATACAAAGATGACTCTTTTTTTTTTTTTTTTTTTGAGGGTGGATGACTCTTTGATGAGCCTGGACCGAGATTTTGCCCTATGTCATCGGTCTCTATCATATTAAAAGTTAAAATTTTATTGGACTCACCAAACATCATATTTAGGCTACATGTTTGTACATTTTCTTGAATTCAATTTCTTTTTTTAAGTAGTTGAATTTAGTTTCTTACATATGCTATTTTTTAAAGAATAATTTTCATGCACAGTCAACTTTTGTACTACGTAATTTTAAGAAATATTATTTAAATCAAAATATAGAGTATATCTAGTTATTTAAATAGAGCGTGCATGTATCAAGTTAATTAATTTGAAAGATATTTCGCTTCCCATCAAATAATTATAATTTTTTTAACAGTAGAGTTTTCATTACTTTTGATTAATAACCAATCAAATTCTGAATTGATTCAAATCCAATATATTTTTTAAGTTGAATAATAATGATGGTGCTAATAATGAAATCTCCATGATGTTTTTCTTTACAAAATAATATTGCTTAGGGAATCAATACTGATTGTGCAATACAAAAAATAAAAGTTGCATGGAAAGTTCATAACCCTTTTTCATTTATTTTGTTCTCTTATTTTTGCTGACAACATATCTACATATTGTTTATATTTTATTTAAGAATATATTCTTTTTTAAAGAGGTTCAGGAGCATAATATCGTTTCTAAAATTATAAATTACACGCTGCTACACATGGGGATGCCACTGGATCGGTCAGGTGGTTTGTTATTTTCTTTGACTGATCCTGCTCAAAATAATTAGATATTTATTACTTATTTTTATATATTTTGAATAACTTAATATCAATTAATATTAATTATTATATATAAATTTTGATTAGTATTGAATCTCAAAATAAATCTAAAAAAGACAATTATATGGGTCAGGTTTGGTCTGTCTCTCGATCTGACCGATCCGATCTGCTGGGTCAAAAGAATCTTAATCCACACCTGTTCCAATCATTTTGGACTGGATCTATTTCAATTCGGATTGGGTAAAAATTGACAACCCAAGTTATACCTCTCGAGACGTTGAAAATTTTGTCCCATTAAATTTAATCAAATTAAACTAGTTTTTTCAAATACAAAAGGTTCGTCCAGATACGAATTATGATATTTTTCTTGAGAAAAAAATAGGAGTATAAGGCTCTACGTCTAATTCAATTTTAAATATTTATACAAAATTTATCAATTTGGATTTTGAACGTACAACCTGTCACCTCTCATCTCTCACATGACAACATTATTTTCGCTACTGGATGGAAGTTTGATTCCACAATCACATGAACTATTATTGATAAACTTTTAACAACGGTACCAGTAGCAATATTCTTTATGCGATAGGAGCAAACTTTAGCACTGAGAAGATATTTCCAGAATTCAAATTAGACCAACCAAATAAACTAATATATGGACCTTCAGAAAGCTCAGTCCATGGATGAAGGATTCTTCCTGTAATTAAAATTACGATTATCACTACAATTTGAAAATGTAAAATGTGTTTCCAATTTATCTATCATAAAATAAATTTCTAATAGTTTATACTGCCAAACGTATCTATTATCGTCTAGTTTGGCATTAAATGAAGTTTGATGCTATTTTTGCAGTTTTCACAACTGCACTGGATTTCAATGCAACATTAACTAACCTGAGATAGAAAGTCAGAGTCTAAGCTACATTAGCCAATTTGGCACGACTTGGGAAAGAATCTGATTATTCTGTCAAAACAAACTTTTAAGGCATTATTCCTTGGACAATCCGACATGTGCAAATGGTCTCGCCGTGAAAGTTATAACCAAAAAATAACCCTAATAACTAAGTCCTGTCTTGGGCATTTTCTCTTTCTCTGTAGATATGCATCTCCAAGGCAATAATTGTGACTTGGTGTTGGTGGAATATGCAATCCCCATATAAGGCCTTCCTTGCATTGCATTGCAAATATATACTGAGAAAGATTATGTGGAGATAGGAATAGAAGTGGAGGGAATCGCATTATAGCTAGAAGGCCTTTTCCATGTCTGGAATTCAGCTAATATAAATATTCCTCCAATCATGGATTTCCCCTCCTTTAGAATCCCTGCATTTCCTCGATAGAGATATTTTTCTTTCTAATTACATTGCAAACCCAAATAGTTTTGAAATGTTCTTTTTTCATATTCTTCATATTGGCCACACCGTTTTATAAAGCCACAAAAATAGAATGTGAGATCGGATTGCATGCTAATTTTATATATTAAAATGGATGAGATCTTTTACCAACTATTTATTTTGACAATCATGACAACTATTTTAATATAAATTTATAGAAAATTTTAAATACCGAAGAAATCTTTATAAATATATTTTTAAACTTATATAAATTGATTGTGTTTTAAATTTCATGCAATTTGAGTGTCATGTGATATTCCATCAAAGACCATTAAATTAAAATTATAAAATTAATTCATAATTTTGTTGACTTTTGATAAATATTAAATGTCACTCAAGTTGCTCCAAACTTGATAAACAATTAGGGTTCGTTTGGAAAATTAAGGAATAACTTTAGAACAATGGTAATTTTGGAAGAATGATAGAATAATATCTTTTTGGAAGAGTGGTAGAAGAGTGATATTTTTTACTATTCGGAAGAGCGAAAATATCATTTGACAGTTGTTAATCAGAATAGTTAAAATAAGAATAATTATGATATTAACAATGATGATGATAATAAAAATAATAGTAAAATAATAATAATAATAATAATCATAATCCATAATCATAATCATAATCATAATAAATAATAATATTCATAGTTGTAATCATAATAATATAATAAAAATATAAATATAATCATAATATAATAATATAATACAAAAATATAATTATAATCATAATCATAATAATAATAAATAATTTTAATTATAATAATATAATCATAATATAATAATATAATATAACATAATTAAATAATAATCATAATCATAGTCGTAATTAAAATAATATAATAATATAATGATAATATAACCATAATCAAATATAATAATATTATCATAATTATAAGAGTGGAGATACCGTGAACTTAAGCTCATGGAGGTCTTCCGTGAGTTTAACTCAAAAACATATTAAATCATCTCGAAATTTTAATTTATCATTCTCATTAAATTGTTTATATAAAAATCTTGTGGGATGCAAAAATTTGGAGTGTTTTGAGCTTTTTAAGTCACCGTTTTTAATTTTTTAAAATGATGTTCAAGTATTGAATATATTATTATTATTATTAGAGCTGATTTTCAAAAATTAAAAACCATAACTTAAAAAGCTCAAAATTCTCCAAATTTTTGCATCCCATGAGATTTTCATATAAAGAATTTAATGAGAATGATAAATTAAAATTTCGAGATAATTTAATATGTTTTTTGAGTTAAGCTCACGGAAGGTCTCCGTGAGATTAGCACTCTTCCGTACTCTTCTATTTAGTCTAAAATTCGTTTGACAAATTAATTCGTCGGAATAACAATTTTATTCTAACTTTTTGCTATTCCATTGAGTGCCAAACATACCCTTAATTCATATGTTTAAGAATGTGTTTATATTTTTTTTTCCATTTTTTTAAATTTCTTTAGTTTATATGAAATTGATTATCAAAATTGTCAAATAAATTATTTTCAAGAAATCCTACTCTAATACAAATGTTAAAAAAGAGTAAACTCGCTATGGAAGTATTTTCTGATCACAGAAATAAAGAATATACTTTGGTCTTATATTAAAACTATTTTCTTTGTATTTAGAGGTAATAAAATTTGTCCGTCCGACTTGTTCGGATCTGAAATTGACCTATATATAAAAAAAAAACTTAAACTGGTCTAATATAATATCAAATGACATACGATACAATCAAAATTAATTTAAAATTAAAAAAATAACATATAAAAAATTGACTCAACTAGATCAGATCCTTCGCATTGCCACCTCCATAGTCCGCAACTTTTACTTTTTCAGGATGGGGGATTCGAACTGGGATGTTGTGCTCTCCCTAATGCATTTCTACTGAGCTAAAGCTTGCTTTGTGCTATAGTAAACAACTTCGGTTATATATATTATGGATTATTTGACTTTAATTATTTTGGTAATTATTTTTTATATGATACTACAATTTTTTTTGAATTGACTTTATATATTTATAGAATAATATTTTATTATTAATTTATTATATATAGATACATCCATATTTGTAATTTTTAAAATTTTTGTATCATCACATTCTCATTGTATCGGATATAATACCCGCTCCCACACCTATAAAAGATAGCTTTTGAGTTAGGAATTTTCTTTTTGCAATAAAGAGAGGGAGTCTAAACTATCTAATTAAAAAATATTCACTAACAAATCTCATTTAGATTTTCAAACATACAACGTATATAAGATAAAAGTGAAAATTTAATCCACTTGAGTTTAATTTGAAAATTGCCATACTTACTTTGGTACGAATTTGTATAAGCGCAAGCGGTTAGAATTTTAAGATCAGGTGAATATTAATGACAAAATGAATTTGGGCATTATTAGGCCGATGGCTAAGATGAGACTACATTGAAAAATAAATAAATAAAAACAGAGAATTTAAATGGAGGGAGAATTTAATCTTACCGTAGGCTTTATTAGGGTACGTAAAAATCGGAATTTAATCTTACCGTAGGCTTTATTAGAAGATCTAATTTACGCTTTTTATCTGATAGAATCAAAACATTGAGGGAATGTTTTTTTTTTTATCAAAAAGGAGGAGGTCTAAGCCTCCAACGTTCATTCTTCTGTGATAAGTTACATAAATTATTAATGGGTAATCTTTTTCATTATAGAGTGATTAAAAAAACATAAATTTACTTCTTTCTAAATATTTGGAATTAAACTATTGCTTGTATCCAATAGTATTTTTCTCACAAGGGCAATATGTATTTTGTCTTGTTCTCTAAAATTCTATTGCATCCAGGATGGATGCATAATTTATCAAGGGGGTCAACTGATCCCCTGGATTTAAAAAAATAATATTTTTAGATTAATATTTTGTTATTTTTGACCTCTCTGGATCAAATTTCTAACTATTCCTGAATTATCTGATTATTTGTCATTGAGAAAAATATTTAATATCATGGGTAATGAAATAATTATGTAAAAATTTTAAAATATGAAGTCTCATAGAGAAAATTTTTCTTTATCGCTATGATTATTTATTATTTTGACTTTTATTTTTTGTTATTTTTAATATATAAAAAATATTATTTTAATAAATTTATTGAATATTTGATTAGTTAATGGATTTGAACCCGATAAATTATTAAATATGATTACTGATCCTCTGATCAAAATCTGTATCCGCTCCTGATTACATCTTAATTTCTCTCAATTTATAAAACAAATAACTAATTATAGTATTCACCAGTGTACTTCTTCATGTTGATCCATGATCATTATTGAAATGTCACCTCTTCTATATCTGTTGGACTGATGCGTTGTCTCTGTGTTGTATCATGTATATATTATCTTTATTTCCGTTACCTTCTCACATTCCATAAATAGATGATCCATATTTTCTTCAGCTGCAAAACACATGTAGCATATGCTAGAAATTTCAGTAAATTTATCTAAAATTTAATTTGTACCCGCATTCTCTCTTCTTTAAGTTATCAGAAAAACATTGAGGGAATATTTTGACAGAAAACATGTGTATTGAAATATATATCTCCATGAACTTCGCTAAAAAAACGTGTCTAAATAAAGTGAAAAGTACAATATATTATACTCTATATGGATATTTTAGTACTAGTTTTGGATCTTTAGAATGATAAGCTACAGTAAATATAAAAGAGTTTTCATATGTACACCAGAATTATTCTATTTTAATTACATGTATAATAAATTCGCATCAATTTAATTTCATTTTAATTGCACCAAGAGAATAGTTAACATTTCTCAAATATTGACCGAACGTTGATTTTGACAATTCATAAGGCACAAAAATGCTGAACTTTTTTACGCACGCCTAGTTTTGATATTTATAGTCTCTTCAATCTATCTTAGATTTAGTTTAATTGAGACCGATTTGGAAATAATACTTTTGACATTGGATCCAAAGTTAAGAAAAATCTACGATGATAAAACTCAATTTGTTGAGAAACTAAGGAAGGCGTTTTTTTTTTAAAAGAGAGGACAAGCTGCTCACTAATTTCATTGGAACTAAAAATTAATTAATAAAGATAAGAGAACCACATGTGTAATGCAAATGACAATATGTCTCACCGTTCAACAAAGTGACGCATGTTGAAAGATATATAAATAATAATATACGTTAAGTCCTATCTTTAAAAGAAATATAAATTTAATATATCTCATATTTCTATGAAGTTGTGTAAATTCAAGTCCCAAAAAACATATGTGAGGGTTAATTGGATTATTTTTTAAAGAAAAAGAATTAATAGAGATAAGAATCTAGTATCGATCAAAGGAGAACTAAATAATCACTTGATGTCCATAACAGTTGCAAATTTAACATGCACCAATAACTACTAGGTATAAGCAGTGTATTAAAATACGGTTCGTGCTGCCGCATATGTGTGTGCGGGTGAGTCTAAGCATTCAAGTTAATATGTAAACTGTATATGAGTTATCACATGGTTTCAACCGCAAAGAATCTTGAATCTTACCTTTTTTAAAATGACACAAAAATATATAGGAGAGCACCCCACAGAAGATCCTACGCCACACTTGCAAAATTCACTGGAAATTTTTTTGCTCCAGTCGGGATTCGAACATGATGTGTAGATAGTGGGCCTTACCCAATACCACTGAGCTGTTGCTTCAATTGTGAAGCAGATTAGTTACTTTTCTATATATTACGTTTCAAATATAATAACTTTGACCGCATATATTACTCCACGAAAAATCCGTATATGTGATCGTATACCGCATATGCACTATCCAGAGACTCTCTGCATGTATATTGAAATCTATATTTTAAAACCTTGAGTATAAATGTGATGTAACCTAAGAAGTATATCATTAATTATTTTTATATCGCCATAAACGTTTAGCTGAGCTTCACAAATAATAGAAATGGAGCTGATAAATAGACGCAATCATTGATATCATCAATTATATAAACTTTATTATTCATGTTAATATATAGTTTATTGTAATTTATTTTGTATAGTACTTTATTATTCTACATAAATGAGTTATTATTCATATTAATGATATTTAAATTCAATAATAGAATACGTACTGCACAAAATAAGTTACACTATAAAATTATTAACATGACCAATAGCTCAATTAACTTGAATAAAAAGTCAATATCAACCATGATATCTCCTAAACATTTTTCTTACAGAAAACACGCGCCTATGCTTCTAAAAATTTCAAAATTTTCTCCCCTAAAGTTTGATTGGGTTTTCTATCTCCTAATCTATTGTTCACAACACTGAACTCTCAGTAATTCTACTTAATTGATGTCTTTTGAAGGTATGAGGTGGTCTGTAGTTTAATGTTATTAAGTCAATTTTAATATCACATTAAACTGTACATCTCACACACAAAAAACAGAGTAGCGAAGATCACTCGCCAACTTCACTCTCACAAAAATTAATTGTTTTTAATAAATTTCTATTTCAAACTAAGAGTAAATAATTTTGCCACTAGATTTTATATCTTCTAGTAATAACTGCTTCAAACTCTCACCAATTATAATCTATACTATTATATAAAGCATCTAAGAATTGAAGGTACATTTTTTGTCATGGTAATTTTTTATTATACCCATTTTATCCCTCAATTAGACGGATAATATTTATTTTTGGTTGATCAAACGTTTGTGATCGCGTCCATTGATCTCCTCTTTCTCTCAATTTCTTTCTCATATATACTATTATTTTCATAATATTATTTTTTTATTTAGCAACCTTATGCATATTTAGTAAGAAATTAATGGTGATAATATATATATGTTAGAATAATTTACTTTTTTTGTCATAAAAATCATGAATCATTAACTCATATTGTGCAAAAATCTCATCCAAGATTAAATATAGTCTTTATTATAAGTTTTCTCTATAATTTGGTGAATTTATAATTTAATATTAGATAAATATGAATTTTTTATCTTATAATATTTTAATATTTAAATAAAAGAGTCTGCTGCAACGTGCGGGTATATAGCTAGTATATATGCAGGGGCGGATGCACACTAGCCCGGGGGGGGGCGGCGCCCCCCCTGGATTTTGAAAACAGTGTTTTTCGGTAATACTTTCGGTAGTTTGTCCCCCCCGATATATATTGAGAAAAAATATTTAATATCATAGTATATATGAATGTACAGTACTAAAAAATTCCTTTTATATACTGTCCCACTAATATTTACCATTCATTGTATAAAAAAAAATTCTCAGAACTTCTCAAAGAGTGTACCATGTCTACACAACGATACCATTTTCGAACCACTCTCAAAGCTGGCATCTTGAGAAAAATCCTCAAATTAATAAATTCTTTTAATTCACAATAAAAGCTAGCTATTCAGTGTAGCATCGATTCGGCTAATGTAGCTTCTCTCTCTGCATTAGCCGCACCTGCCCTCATGAAGCATGAGTCAACGCACTTCATAAGCAATTACGTCCACCCCCACTCTGGCCATATATGCTTAATTCCTAGCTAATCCTTCTTTTTTAACCCCCTCCTTTTCTTTTTCAATTGTTCCCCCTAAAATGCATTAAAAGAGATCAATACTTCCTAGATAGATAGCAACTTTTGGGTCCCTCACCAAACCCTATATAAATATCCCCTTACCCTGGCAGTATTTCAACACATCCCAAATAATTTGCCTCATTATTAATTGTTTCTTGCATCAAAGAGATTTACTTGTACACGTACATTATTCAGAAAGTATTTGTATACACATAATTAAACAGGTAGCTGAATAAAAAGAGAGAAATCATGAGTTGCAGACAGCCAGGTGATTGGGATTGCAGGAGATGCAGATACCTCAACTTCAGCAAGAGGGATTCATGCCAAAGGTGTGGCGAACCAAAGCTCGGCCTTGGTGCCCCGGCATTAGACTATGGCACGGGCGGTGGTGCTCTGTGCAACCCGATCAATTGGGCAGTTAAACCAGGTGATTGGTATTGCTACAACTGTGGTGTGCACAACTATGCTAGCCGCTCGAGCTGCTTCAAGTGTGGCGGCGCCACTAAGACTGAAGCTGCTGTGACACAGTCATGGGGTTTCTCCCTCGACCCGGCACAGCAGGGCTGGAAATCTGGCGATTGGATTTGCTCAAGGTACTTTCTAAATCCTTAATTAATTATTTATATAAATGAATCCAAACTAATAATTGATTTCTGTGTTTTAAAGAGTACTTGATGCTGCGTCTATTAATTATGAATGCATGCAAACTAATTGCAAGTTTGATAGGTGGACGCTCAATCTAGTTCCTTTTTAGGCGCGCATTACCTTCGAAATTATATTCCACACTTTGAAGAATATATATATAGTATATAGAAAATGTAACATGTTATTCTATTGATTTCAATTCAGGATTACATTACTACACATTACGACTATCATTTAATTATCTGAAGTTCGTTGATTCTTTTTGCCCAATCGAAGCTCATATTCTGTTATCTTCATTTCACACTTGTTGGTAAGCTAGTTAATTTAGGGACACTAGCCTTTCCGAAATGCTGCGCTTAGCTACTCTTTCATTTTCACTTGCAGATTCTTTTTGTTTTCTTGTAAAATCTAATTTTCTTGATTTATTAAATATAAAGTATGTCGCATACTTTACTTGAGAAGACACATCCAGGCTAAGCAAACATATTTTTTGGGTGCATGGCATCCTCCAGCTACTGCATGCAACGAAATGACGAATAATTGCAATATTATTTGCATCATTGCATATGTCATCTTGTGGAACAACTGTAGTCATTTTCATATTGAAGTATACCAGCTCTGAATTTTTTTTGTTCTAAAACTAATTATATAATTTACAAGCTAGGTCATAGTCTTTAGCTAAAAAGATGCACACTACCGTATTATAAATATATATAGATTATTTAATAAAAATCTAATATTACATGTATACATGGTATACGTTACATGAAGTTCATAATTTATATATATGCCTTAGCAAGGAGTCGTACGTAGAACATTCATGAAATTTATATTGTTGCGTTCAACATCTTACATTTTCCTTAGGTCTTCTATGCATAAATTAGCAAAACTTGTTCTGCATCAAGCTCTTATACAATACACAAATGTTACAACGTATTTATATATCTTGAATTTTTCTTGTTCAACAGGATTGGATGCAATGAGCACAATTACGCAAGCCGAACGGAGTGCTTCAGATGCAGTACCCCTAGATACTATGGTATGCCACTATTATCATATTTAAAAATTAAACATGTATACAGAGTACTCATTAATTATATATTTTCACCATTTTTATGTTATGCCACTAATTAAAAGATATTAATCAAATATGCACCATTTTCTTTTTCATTGCAGGCTGATTAATCAATATATATATATATGGAAATGACAAGGACATGATTTTTGAGCATGAAGACCTACATAATATAGTTGTCTTTTTCCAGCTCAACAAGAGGGAAATAAAAGACTGAAGAATTAAAATTACAAGCTGACTAAATGTTATACGTGGAGCAACTTTTTGTAAAAGTTTTCGTTTTCTTTGCTTGCTTTGAAGGTCAACGAATTAATGAATATTTGGCATCATAGCCTCCTTTTTTAATTGTTAAGAACTAGTTCTCAGCAACAATCTTTAGAAAGAAAACTATATATATTATCGATCATGCATGGAACAAAGCCTCTTTTTTTTTTAATTAGGAAACAACATGCAACTGAAGCCGGCAATAATTACAAAAATGTATATATGATGAGGCATATTTATATAAATAGGTAACAATAAAAATGACTAGGTAACTTTGGTTGATTAATTAATTATTAGAAAGAACTTATGAGCCATTTTGCCACTATACATTGCATGCTCTACGTAATGAAGTACCCTTGGGCCAGGGGACTCAGTAACACATTAAAATACAATATGAAATATAATAAATGAAACAAATCCTAATTTTTTTATATATTGGGTTATTTATAGCGAAAAGTCGATTTTTTATATGGTATTTTATTTTTGAAGCAGAAATTTATATATGATATTAATTTGGGATCAGAACAGGGTGGATGGGTTTATTTTGGCAATTCAATAGACTTCGAGTAATAAATATGAACCACATTAATTTATATCAGGAGCCACATCATGCATCCAACATCCAAAAAACGAAAGATGCATGGGAGAGAGTGATAAGACAAACAAAAAGAAAAGTGAAAAATTATAACAGGAGATAAGATTCGAAGAACAATAATGAGGCAACTTTTAGTCCTAAGAAGTGGACGTAATGGATACCCAAATTATTATTTCTTTTGGCATCCCAAATTCCGTCATTAATGAAGTACGTCTAACTGAGGCCATATTAAGAGTACTGACCATTTATGATACATGCATATTTAATTATGTTCTTGCTATGTGTGTATATAAAGTTGGGCTATATGTCCCTTTTTTATTTTCAAAATCAAAATGAATGATTCGAAGTATTCAAAATGATTTTCATATAAAAATTTAATTAAAATCAAAATTTTTAATTTTTAATTTTTTTACCATTTTCTATAGTTAAAAATAATTAGTTTAATGCATTTTCTAATATTTTTTTGAAAAAAATATAAAATTTTATTTTCAAGTATATTTTAATATGGAAAATATATTTAACGGTTGCATTGGTATTTTTAATTTAAAAATGAGAGTTATGCGAACTATAAAAATATTTTATATTTCACATCTCATCATATATGGCATAACTCTCTATATATGTACATAGGGGTGTAAATGGGTCGGTTCGGGTCGGGTCACATTATTTTATTATTCTTCTTGTCCCGACTAGAACCCGATCCGATTAAATTCAGGTAAAAAAATCTTGACCCATACCGACCCGTGTAAAATAATTAAATATTTATTAATTATTTTTATATAATTTTAAGCAATATAATATAAATTAATTTATAATTAATCTTAATTAGTGTATATTTAAGATTTAATTAGTACTAAATCATAAAATTACTTCAAAAAATATAATTAATCGGGTAGGGCCGGGTTGACCCGAACCCGACCCAATTCGGATCAAAAAAATTAAACTCATACCCGACCCATTTATTTTCGGGTCATGTCGGGTCGGATCGGATTTGGTTTGGATCGGATCGGATCGGGTCAATAATTGACACCCGTATATGTACATAATAAAACGGAAACCATTTTAAAAAATAAATAAAATATGTTTTCTACCAATAACAATAATGACAATAGTATAATAGTTAGAATAAGACTGACAATAGAAGCTTTGTGTCTGAATATCTCAGTTTCTTAACTAAATATGATCAAAAGTCTCACGTTTACTTTACCGAATAGTCCAAATTAACATGGATGATTATATTTTGATTATTTTTTAGATACAAAAACCAAATATGGAAAATACAATTATGATAACAAAATGAAGCCCAAAAAGAATTAAAAAAGGAGGTGCGCAAAATTAAGACTGTACAGTTAAGTATATTCCCCAGCTTTTACATAGTTCACGAGATCAGATAACTCAGCTGCACCACACAACACCTTTTCTCCACAGTTTTTTCGCCAAAAGCTAAAAAATGGAATGTTCAATGTGTCCTGCTCATAATAAAAAAAGCATGTTTTGTATACTCTTCCAATTGGGCTTCTGTAATAGACTTCTCTTCTTTCATTGGTGAGCTTTCAGACTCCCGTATGAATATTTTTGGAAAAAAATATATGTAGTGTTTTCTACTTTTTTCCCCTATAATTTCACAAACCATTTATAAATTGATGGACAGCCTATATATAATGTTGTGGGAGCTGCATCCTATATATGTAGTATATGAAGAAAAATGTTATTTTCAAAATAAAACTTATCAGCAATTTTTTCAAAAATGAAAAGTAAAAAGTCATGAACTATCAAATTTCAGTTAATGTTAATTAATATATAGTGGGCTATTGGCGGATTTGAAATTAAATTTTGCCTGTATCCTTTGGAGTGGGCAGCGTATCGAGCGATCCAAAGTCGAACACTGTAGCGAATGCATGACTGGATGACTTTTTAGACTGTTTTTTACTTTATGAGCAGGTTCTGGAGTACTTCAAAGAATGCGAATTCCTAAAATTTCAGGAGTCAAATATATATAAATAATACATATATAAATATTAACTTCCAATAAAATCATTTTGATCAGGGTAGATGTACATTGACTCAGGAGGGTCAGTTGACTCCTCTGAATTTTGAAAAATAGTATTTTTAGATTAAATTTTTGTGAATTTGATTTTTCTTAGATTGTCTGATTAATTTTTATTGAGAAAAAATAGTTAATGCCATGAACAATGATAGAATTATGTAAAAGTTCTAAAATATGAAGTCCATAAAAAAAATTTCTTCATCGGTATGATTATTTATTATTTTGAGTTTAATTTATTTTATTTTTAATATATAAAGATATTATTTTGATAAATTTTTATTAGGTAAAAATGTATGTTAAATTATTATTTTTTATTTAGTATCTAATTAGTTAATGAGTGTGAACCCAATAAATTATTACATCCAATTATGGACCCCCAATTAAAATCTTGCATCCACCCCTAATTTTGATTTAAAAATTATGAACTTAAAAAGCTAAGATAATTGATTTTTAATTGTATATAATGTCACATATTGTTGCAAAGCAGAACAATGAAATGATCAGATGTTTCAATAGAGCCAAGAACATATAGTTTGTATTACCATTCCATCTTCTTAAAGACAAATTGTATTTAGTAAGAAATCTATTTCTCCTAGTAATTCAAAGAAATACTTTATTTTTAAAGGCATATATAGAGAGAAAGAGATAGTGGGGCTATGATGTTTCGTGAAGTATCAAACTTTTCGTGCTTTGCATCCGCATTGTAAATTTGAGAGTCCAAATGGCCGATCCAAATCGTTGAACATGATCTTTATATTGAAATATCTTTAGAGATCAAGTTTTATATTTCTTTTAATTTTTTTGCTATTTTTTGTACGGATACAAAAGTTTACTGATCTAACTATTTCTATACCATCCAATACTAGTGAATTTCCACCCATCTATAAAATTAAAAATATATAAAATTTAATTCAAAGATATTTTAATATGAAGATCATGTTCAAAGGTTTGGATCGGCCGTTTGAACTTTCAAATTTAAGATACATACACGAAATACGGAAAGTTTTGTGCTTCACAAAGCACCATAACCTCACTATATATATATATATATATATATATATATATATATATATATATATATATATATATATATATATATATATATATATAACACATATATACATACGAGTCCGACTACGGTGCTTTGTAAAGTATAGAGGCATTGTGTGATTTGCGCTCTATTCTTAATTTTAAGTCAGAAATGATCGATCTGAACCGTTCCATCTAATCTCCATATCAAAATCTATTAGAAAACTAAATTATATATATATTTTTTTAAATTTTTTGCTATTTTTTCTGGTGAGGAGAAAATGACTTGATCTGAGAATTCTGGTTCATCCAAAAATGACGATTTTCCTCCTATCAAAAAAATAGCAAATGAATTCCACAAAATATAAAATTTGGTTTACCAATAGATTTTAACATGGAGATTAGATTGAGCTGTTTGGATCGATCATTTCTGACTTAACATTAATAATAGAGCGCAAAGCACACAATACTCTTGTGCCTTATAAAACACCATAGCCTAATTCTATACATACATATATATAGAGGTGTGCTAATGTGCTTTATAAAGTACAAAATACTTCGTACTTCACGCTTATATCTCATATTTTAAAATTCAAATGGACGATCCAAACCGTTAAATATGATCTTCATATCAAAATCTCCTTGGTGATCAAATTTTATATTTTTTATAATTTTTTGCTATTTTTAAAAGGATAGAAATCATTGATATTGAATGGTTCAGATGACGTCAGATCAATGAATTTTGTAGCCCTTCAAAAAAATAGTAAAAAATTTCAAAAAAATATAAAATTTGATAACCAAGGAGAGTTTGATATGAAGATCATATTTAATGGTTTGGATCATCCATTTGAATTTTAAACATAAGATATAAACGTGAAGTATGAAGTATTTTGGTCTTTATAAAGCATATTAGCACACCTCCATATATATATATATATATATATATATATATATATATATATATACTAGCTATATACCCACGCGTTGCGTTGCAAAATAGAATTTTTTATTTAAATATTAAAATATTATAAGATAAAAAAATTCATATTTATCTAATATAAAATTATAAATTCACCAAATTATAAAGAAAACATATAATAAAGACTATATTTAATCTTGGATGAGATTTTTGCACAATATGAGTTAATGATTCATGATTTTTATGGCAAGAAAAGTAAATTATTCTAACATATATTATCACCATTAATTTCTTACCAAATATGCACAAGGTTTCTAAATAAAAAAACAAAAATTATGGAAATAATAGTATATAAGGGAAAGAAATGGAGAGAAATAGGGGATCAATGGACGCGATCACATACGTTCGATCAACCAACAATAAATATTATCTGTCTAATTGAGGGATAAAATGGGTATAATAAAAATTTACCTTGACAAAAAATGGACCCTCCAATTCTTAGATGCTTTATATAATAGTATAGATATATATATAGTGTGGCTATTGTGCTTTGCTAAGTACATAATCTCATGTGTTTTGCGTCCGTGTCTCAAAGTGAAAAGTTCAAATGGCCAATCCAAACTGTTGAACATGATTTTCATATCAAAATATCTTTGGAGATAAAATTTTATATATATTTTTTAATTTTTTTGCTATTTTTTAGATAGGTACAAAGTTTACTGATCTAACGATTTCAACATCATCCAATACTAGTGTTTTTTTACCCATTTAAAAAATAGCAAAAATTTTCAAAAAAATATAAAATATGATTTCCAAAGATATATCATTATGAAGATCATGTTCAATGGTTTGGATCGGTCATTTGGACTTTCAAATTGGAGATATGGACGCGAAGTCCGGAAAATTTTATATTTCGTGAAACACCGTAGCCTCTCTCTCTCTCTCTCTCTATATATATATATATATATATATATATATATATAGGGCTATGATACTATGATAGCACAGATTGTCTCCGTGTTATGGATCATTTCTTCATTTTCAAAGTCTAAATGGTCGATCTGAACTGCTCAAAATAATTTCCATATGAAAATCTAGTCGGGGGCCAAATTTTATATTTTTAAATTCTTTTACTATCTTTTTTTTACATAGATAGGAAATCACTTCTTTTGAACGGTTTATAATAATTTAATCAAGTGATTTTCAAACTATATTAAAAAATATAAAATTTGATTTTCAACAATATTTTCATATGTAAATCATTTTATATAGTTCGGATCGACTATTTAAGCTTTGATAATAAAAAAAATGATCCATAACACAGAAACAATCTGTACTATGCATAACACCATATCCCAACTCTCTCTTTTCTGTATTACTTCATAAAACAAATTATCTCAATATATTCTATCCACAAGTGAGTGAACAGTGAATTTGACATTGGACTGGACGATGTCAAAATTATTTGATCTTCTATTGGTGGTTCTAAAGTGAAATGCATCAACTCAGGTTGCACTTTATTCCATTCATCGAAATAAAGACCTACTATGATTCTTTGAAAGCTCAATTACAAACTAATATCCCTATAAGTCTCTGGTAAATAGTTTTTTGTTTTTGTTTTGAACAATAAAAGATTTAAATGATGTACACTAGCAAATGTATTTTCTCCTAACCTTCTATCTTCCCCGAAAGAGACTAAAGTTCCATTACAAATTTTCCAACTAATCAATGGAATAATTGATTTATTTCTAGTTATCCATTTCCAAAAATGGCATAATTAGTGCATCTAAATTAGGTTCCTATATTGTGTTGGATAATATTTTCCAACATCCTTCAATTTTTGCATCTTTAAATCTCAATAATAATTTAGGAAGTGCTTTAATTATTCATTACATCACACTACAACATAAAGGATAATTGGCAATGGTTGTTGACCACGTTTTACAACGGTTCTTGAACCAATTAAAAGGGTGCTAGGAAAAATCATTGTCAAATATGTTGTCAAATCACATGTATTTAGAATTATTTTCTTAAATGATATTTAGCAACGGTTCTATGTCAAAATTATTGTTAAAGGGATATTTAATAACGATTTTGGGTTGAAAATTATTATTAAATATTTCTTTAACAACTATTCTGATACATAACCGTTGCTAAAGGTCTTAAAAAAATTTTAAATTTTATATTCTTTTATTAAGAACAAACGGTAGGTAATAATACGAAAAGAAGACTGATAGAGTATAAGAACAATAATATGTTATATTGTTCATTCATTTAAAATCAATATGAAGAAAATATAATTATTCGTGCAATGAAAAAATATTTCTCAATGATACATACATCCCTTATGTTATACTATAAGAATCTATATAATTTTTAGGAAAAAATAAAAAAATAAAATAAAAAAATGGAAGTCAAAACTTTAAATGTGTTTTTGAGCTTCAAAATGAGACTTTTGACCCTGAAAATCGCAGCAGCAGCATAAACCATTAACCCTATAAATTTCATTATAAAATTTTCATGGTCATAAATTAGAATTTTAACTTTTATTTATTCCGTCTCTCATCTATCTTTTATATATGAAACTGATGATAAAGGAGATGGTAATCCATGAGATTTTATTTTTTGAATTTTAATTTTTGGATCATTAGATTTTGATGAATGAACGGTTAAATTAAAAAATATAGCAATCCATGGGAGCAAATATCATTGATGGAAATCGTTCCTGTTAGAGCCAAAAAGCATAACACTAATTTAACAATGGTCTTGGGCTGGAACCATTGTTAAAATAGAGTGTACCATGTCTGTCAGAACCATTTTTAAAATTGGAGCACCTCATCCTGAAGGAATCGTTATTAAATTGGAGCACAATTTGTATCATGTATGTCAGAGCCTAGAAATGTTGTCAGATCTCATAGCACAATTGAAAAAAAAAATATTAACAACGATTCCTTGAAGGAATCATTGCTAAATGGTGTATTTAACAACGGTTCTTTGAAGGAAGCATTGCTAAATGAGTGTGTTATTTTTTGGTGTTCTGTGACTATATTTTAATAATATTTTTTTATTAAAAATCATTGCTAATTTTTTCAATATTTTAATAATGTCATTGACTCATTTTTAATAAAAAAATAATGAATAATTGCTGTTAAATAGATATTGTCTTAAAATCATTTTTGTTTTTGTTATAGTGTAAATATCAATAACACCAAGTTCCTCGATTTTTGCTCTTGCAAACTACTTGCCAAGATACCGCTGCTATATAGAAATATAGAAATTAAAGATATTCCTATACTTGTGTTGAAATTATTTTCCAATATCCCGCGACTTCTACATTTTTAAATTTCAGTAACAATTTAGCCAGAAAGTCTTTATTTATTAAATCAATATCAATAACACCAAGTCCTCCTTGATTTTTTCCCTTACAACCTATTTAGCTCAAGTGTTTATCAATTAGGGAATATCTATTTAAAAATAAACAAAAATTAGTTGTGAAAATGAGTACATAAAATAAAATAAAAGAGCATATAGAATTAGACTATTGTGAAAGCGTCTACATTTTGATCGATATGTAGATAATTCTCAATAAATTCTTCATGTAAAATTCCCGTTGGATGCAAGAATTATATTTTTAGAGTTTTCTTCTAGATATTTATTTTAGATATTTAAAAAATAATGTATAAACATTTAATATTTTATTATTATTTAGCTGATGTTTTAAAAATTCAAAACAAATATATAGAGAACTCTAAAACTAGAAAATTTTTGTATCTCATAAGATTTTTATATGTATAATTTATTGAGAATTATGAATTAAAATTTTAAAGATGATAAAGTATATTTTTTGATGTATTTTCATATTAGTCGAAATACAAACGTTTTCACAATAACTCATCTCCAGAATATATATTTTTTTAATATCATCCAAGTAAAATAATGTTTCATGGATTTTCCACAAACTAAATTTACTACGAGTACTACTTTTTAAGACGAGCAATTAAACTAATCTTGACAACAAATTTTCAATAACTGATGGATGATTGATGTAAATGTGTAATGAAAAAGAGTTTAAACTTTAAAAATGCATAGATTGCTGATAGGTATACTATTTTTTTAAAATAAGGTTTCTAATAATTTGACATTCATTACTTTTCAAATATCTCTCGGAATTGCTGACCGATACTTTTACTTTCCATAAAGTAGATGTCCTTTTAACGAAATGAACATAAGAAATATATGAAAAAGAAAACAGGGAGATATATCATTCTAGTTCCAGTTTACGTTGTACTCTAAAATATTTGTACAAAAGATATTACTAAAGATAATTAGTGGGGATAATTAATAATATTAGAATGTTAGATGAGATAATTATCTTTATAAACCCATCCCTCATTGTAATCTTAATATGTAAAAAAATAAAATAAAGATTATTTGTTAGTTGTTAATTTCTGATTTAAACCAATGGTTATTTTTTTATGTATCCAATTATCTCATTTACCTACAAAATATCCAAAAATCCCATTTTCACCAAATAATTTATCTAATTTTCCTATATCACACTCCAATTTCAATTAGGAGTGTGACAATTCATATTAGAGCCATCAAGATCGCAAGAATCGAATGATAACCATGACAAGACCAACTAAGATTGTCAACCCGCTTTATGACACCCCTTCACCTCTCATGTCAACCACTCTTCAAGGATTTTGACAACAAATAAAAAAATAAAAAATATTAGACTTTAGAGGTGGTCTCCTAACCCAAGAAAAGATGAAATGAATAATCAAAATATTAGATTTGGGAGGTGGTCTTTGTGGCCAAAGAAAAATATGACCAAAAAATATTCATCTTGCATCGATATGGAGTGCTTCCTTAGCTTCGAGTATGTGAGGCGAGTTTTGTTGTCATGCAAGCGAGATGAACGACATATGTATAGAAATTGATCATCATTCGAAGTGTCTTGTAGGATAATCTTCATGAGAGTCTCTTGGTGAATAATTATGTCGAGTGAAGCAAAAGCTTTGTGGAGAGAATTATCTTCATCTTCTTGATCGAGTGTGGAATTTTTGTCAATTGAGTCATGATTGTCTTAGTGAGTTGAATCTTGTTTTCTTACTCGAATGTGTAATCCTTGTCAATTGAATCTTAGTTGTCTTGGTGAGTTGAGTCTTGATTTTCTTGCTCGAATGTGCAATCCTTGTTAATTGAATCTTGATTGTCTTGGTGAGTTGAGCCTTGATCTTCTTGCTCGAATTTGCAATCGTCATGTGCTTCAACTTCAAGATCCTCAATTGATTTGACCTATAAATTTTTTTTTGAGATCAAATGTTGCTTTTATCTCGTCTATCACATTGGTCAAAGACTCACTAATCTTTTGAAGACATTCATTATGAAAAAATATTTGTACCGTCTCAATTTCTCTAGATGATAAGTCAAATATCTCTCCACTCATCTCATAAATAGCTCGATATTCATCAATTATTATTAGTTGTTTGCACCACTCATCACAAAAGTGATAAAGACCCATATCTTCACAAGTGAATAAATCGCTAAAATTCCACAAAATCATACACCTCTTACATCTATATCTTTCTTTAAATACATTTGGATTCATAATATTCTCGAGATAATAATCTTCTTCCAAAACTTATAACGTATTTGCTTCATACATCTTGGATATATATTTTTTATAATCTCGGTTTGGATAAAAACAAGTTGTAGGACCAAAGGAAGGTGCTCTCGGTTTGAAGCAAAAACGCAAGCTATAGGCTCAACTGTGTGTGTGATACTAGTGGTTTGGATCAAGAGCACACAACTAAGCCCGATTAAGAAACAGAGAAAAGTTTCAGCAGTAAACCCAATGTGAGTGGTTATTTTTATGCTTTTCTTGTTTCTCTGGCCTCAAATGGAGCCCCCAAAAGTGATCGCACCACTTCAATGAACGAAGGCGCTCTGAGCCTAGGCACGTGAAAGTGAAGGTGCTCCCGCCGAGTTGCGTCGCCAGAGGTCTTCTTGAGTCAGTACGCAAGGCAGTGAACAAGGAAGTGGTATCGACAAGCTGATTTGGTGAGGAGGTGACCGAGCTGGACTGTGTGGGACAAGCGACCAGTGATGGGACTGTTGTTGGTGTGAGACGACTAGGCAATCAGTGATCGGAGTTGTGAGCTCGTGGGAGATATGGTCGGCTGCAGATTGGAAACAAGGTTGATGGCGGTGCAAAGAAGAAATCTTGTCAGATGATTTGGCGAAGGGCTAGTAATTGGTAAGGATTACAACCCGATTCTTGTGATTTCTTGAAATTAGCGATGCGTAGGAGTGATAGACAGAAGCGCACAGTGTCAGTGGCTCTGATACCAATTGTCACATTCCTAATTGAAATTGAAGTGTGAATTGAAGGTTTTGGATGAGAATTGTGAGATGGGAGATGAGATTTTGGATATTTTTGAAAGGATTTGAATAATAATGGAGATATTTTGATATTTTTGAATTAAATGGGATAAATAAGAGAATGATAAAAGAGAACAAAGTGTCAACATAATCTAATTCATTTTTATATTTCTTTTCATGATTATTACAATAAGAGAGGTGGGTTATATAGGCAAACATCCTTCTAATTTTCTAATTCCACTAAATGTCCCAAATTAATTATCTATTATAACATCTTCTAATATAATATCTAGATTGTGATAATTTATGTAGTAAAGCTGTAGAGAGACAAACATAGAAATTCAACGATATGAACCATTATAACACATTATTTTCCATTTCAATTTTATCCAAAAAATTAGTATCGACAACGTATTGAACACAACTATGATACGATGCGAGTAACATTAACAATTTGATATTTTAGAAGTGTCCGTTCTATAACTGAATTTCACCAAAAACTTTTGCAGAAACTTCATCGAGAAGAGCGCCATCGGAATAGTTGAGAACAATAATAGTATTAGTAGTTATGCTAATTATAATTATTATATTATAATGAGTTGTGGTATGATGTTTTGCGAAGCATGGTGAAACAATGTTTCATATTTAAATATATAGTTTTAAATTAGATATGACTGACATGAACCATTTAGTCTAATTGTTATATGAAAATATATTAGAAAATTGAATTTTATATTTGAAATTGGTTTGATATTTTTTTGATAAGAAGAAAATCATGTTTTTGGATGAATAAGTTGTTTTCTCTTTATTTGAAAAAATAATAAATTAATTTTAAAAAGTAAAAAAAAATAATATATGTTCATTTGAAGATTGGTTTGAATGATCCGTATCGGTCATATTTTATTTTAAATTAAAAATTTAATTCTAAAATACCGTCACTATACTTCGTGAAACCATAAGACAACTGATATTATAATAAATTTTCTCCATACACGCGCTGCAATAATATTTTATTTGACCATCGAATAGCGTTCCCAGCAAAATGTGGAACAAAAGATTGCTTTAACACAATGATTTGTCTCACCAGAGGTGGGAATCAGTAATGGGGCAGACAAAACTAATCTCAATATTATTAAATTAAGAAACTGCCTCTAAACATTAGTGCAATTGGGCTCACCATCTGGCCTGTCTTGCACAAATTAGCAGACAATATATAGACCAAATGTTGAAAGGAGACCCAATATTCACTAACACAGGACCCACACGATCAGTATATATGATTCCTTGATTCTTAGTTTCTTACCGAATTCATTTCCTTCCGGATGAAAGTCTTTAAAGTTGGACTATTGATTTTTAAATAATTATATTATTTTAATATTTTACAACATAAAGGTATAAAACTAACTACAATTAACATATTCTTAGGAAAAATAATTCTATTTCATACACTTTTGCGGTTGAAAATTTGAGGCTCAAGGATTGAGCTTCTAGAGCTGTATTTTATTTTGAAGATTTTAAGATTTTTAAGTTGGATCTTCTAAATAGTTTAAATAATTGGAAGCAACATAGAAGGACACATAATAATGAACATAAAACATCTGAGTGTGTAACTGAAAGGAAGAAAATAGAATAATATGAGTTCTCTTTAGCATCGTACTTAAGGGTCGGATTTCTTAAGAATCAGATTTAGTAGGCCTACGATAGGGATAGGTATGATAAGGACTTTAGAGGGCCAAGTTTAAAGAGCTTAATTTTTAAAGAATGAGTCCGGTTTTTTGAGAAGCCTGACCCTAATTTTTAAGCAGTGAGTTCGACTCTTGAGAAGTCCGGCCTTTACTAAGCCCTTCAAACTCTAAAGGCCTGGTAAGGTCAGCGGGTAATGGTCTGATATATATATATATATATATATATATATATAGTGGAGATAGCGTGAGCTTAAGCTCATTTAGGAGGCTTTCGTGAGCTTAACTCAAAAAAACATATTAAATCATCTCAAATTTTTTTAATTTATCATTCTCATTAAATTCTTTATATAAAAATCTTGTGGGATGCAAAAATTTGGAGTGTTTTGAGCTTTTTAAGTGACCGTTTTTAATTTTTTAAAATGATGTTCAAGTATTGAATATATTATTATTATTTTTAGAGCTGATTTTCAAAAATTAAAAACCACAACTTAAAAAGCTCAAAACGCTCCAAATTTTTGCATCCCATGATATTTTCATATAAAGAATTTAGTGAGAATGATAAATTAAAATTTTGAAATGATTTGATATATTTTTTGAGTTAAGCTCACGGAAGGCCTCCGTGAGCTTAAGCTCACTGTATCTCCACTATATATATATATATATATATATATATATATATATATATATATATATATATATATATTATCGATTATATTTTTTAATGTTAATTTGTATTTATATAATAATATTAAATTATATTTTTCTATTTTATTTTAATTATTTTATTTTTTTAGATTTTTTAAGTGTAAGTAATATATATAATATAAAATATTAAAGAAATGATCAGAGAAGGGCCGGATTTGATGAGGACCGATTAAGAAATGACTGTTTTTTAAAGATTAAGTTTGATTCTTAAGAAATTCGATTATTACCATTAGAAATGGCCGAGTCAGACTTTTAAGAGCTTGATAGAAACTGTATTTTTTTAAGAGCCGGTGGGACCAGATTTAAAAACCGAACCGGTATAAACTATGTCTAGTTGGCTTCCTTATCCAGTCCAGCGCCTCTTCTCCTCCGTTGGTTCTTTAGCCCATTCTCTTTTCAAGGCAGGATTTACGACTGAAAATCGAATACAAAATCAAGATCTTGTTAGTGTAATAGAATCTTGAAAGGAACGAGAACCATTTCGAGAAGCACTAACCACCTCATAGCAGTTGAGAGATCGGAGGAGAGGAGAGGATGGTTGAAATTAAGAGAAGAAATGATGTTACGAACTTGCAGTTAATCAAATATCAGAGATCTATTTTCAACTAGTTCTTTTTCCTGTCAACGATTTTGAGCTTCAACACTAAAACCGGTAAAAAAACCGGACCTTGCCCGGTTCATTAACATGTTGGTCTGTTTAACGAACCAGAACAGAAAAACAAGCGAGTGCAGGTTTTTTCTTGTCGAACCTGCAGGTCCGGTCCGGTTCTGATAACAGCAGTTCAAATCTATAAAAAGAAAAAAAGAACTTCAGATGAGATGCTACAAAAAGAAGAGCAAGAATATATATATTAAATGATAATAGAACTCACAGAGTGTTTCAGAAACAAAATGGTAATCAAGACATCAGCAAAACCAAAACTTACAATACACAAATTTTAGAATGAATGAATCTGTCCGTAAAGATATGAAGAAATGAAGTTACAAACTAAATCTGATTATTTACCAAATATCATCTGATATCTATCAAATTCAGGATAAATTTTGCACAGAAATCATGAAAGATGGAACTTTTCTAACGTATCAATAAGCTAGGGCCATACTACGAGTTGTTTCAGGCCCTAGATAAACACGAACACTTAAAAAATCTGTCGGGCAGGCAGATTCACATCTTTTACAACCTACACAATCTTCTGTTCTTGGTGCAGAAGCAATTTGTTTAGCTTTACATCCATTCCAAGATATCATTTCTAATACATCCGTAGGACAAGCTCGCACACATTGAGTACACCCTATACAGGTATCATAAATTTTTACTGAATGTGACATTGGATTCCTAAATGAAATTTTTGGAAATTAAAAATTTTCGATCTGGTCAAAGTAGAAATGGCACGGAACAATCTGTTCCGATGTCTCCATGCCAAACCTGTAAGCTATGGCATGGCATAACAATGCAATAAGCTCCAGATTTCTCCAAAAACACCCTATTTTCTCTCAAATTTTCCACAATTAGCTTCCTCTGACTTCTTGACTCACACAAGTTGTTTCTACCAGGAATGGTATAGTTGCAAACTATGAAAGGAATAACCTCACTTCCATCTTGAGCGCTTATCTCCACAAGTTTATTCAAGAAATGGAGAGTACAACCAGTTGATACCCCACCAATTATTCCCACTGTGTTATTTGGGAATTTGAGGGGTGAATCTTCAAGTGCGACTCTACATGTTGCGGAAGTTGTTTTGGGATTCTTTAAACCAACTACTTTCCCATTTGCGGAAGTGTTGTTAACAATAAGAGGAGATGGACTTGAATTGGTGACAGAACACGAAGATCGAGATCTCCTGATGGTGCTATACTGGTGTAAAACCTTGGGAAAATCTACTGGGAAAAGTTAGAGCCATAAGGAATTGTGGTGATTATTTCTAGCATATTAACTTTTAGAAACAATTGAAATACCCTCCAAGTTCTGCACTAATCAATCGCACAACACTCCATAGACCAAAAATACATGTGTCATTAATCCTGAAAGAAAGAGAGAAAAAAAGTAGGGAAAGAACTAAGCAGAACCATAAAAAAGAATCTAGGAAAGTTGAGAAAAATGACATCAGCTATCTGGAATCATCATTAAAGATTGTCTCAATTAAGAACTCGAAATAGCTGAGACCCAACCAAAGACTGCCAAATAAGAGCTTTATTTGGAATCAACCAAGCAGCAAGCCAATCATCACACTTTGATTTTTCTCTTAGAGCCGTGAAAAAGATAACTACTTAGAGGGGGATGTTGAATAAAGACAATACTGACAAATATTTAAAGGACAATTTAGCTCAATGTGGCTGAGGGAAGGATTGAAGGTGACCCATGCCCAATTAAAAAATTCAGCTTACCAGAACTCATGCCCAATAAGGCACTTATCTGTATCAGAAAGAATCATTATATGTTTATATCAACTTTACTAACCTGTATTTCCATTTACTGTGCCTAAGTTCAAAGAATCTGCAGCTAAGCAAAATATTGACAAATTTGCATCCTCTCACAATCACACAAACATAAAACTTCATAAAGTTAACTGGGCTGCAGACAATACAAGACAAATCTGGCCAATGAAGCTGTGCCACATCTAGTGACCACACCCCATAAAAGACAAATCACACATGATTGTCAATAATTGCTATTGCCAGAAAAAAATGGCTGCTACAGTGATTAGAATTGGACAAATGGAAGAAGATATACACTTCTCTTTGCATTGGCTTTTAAGTTTATTTTGCCATTTCTGATACTTACCAGGAAGCCAAAGTACAGATCAAACATTAAATAATCCAGCTAACATATAAATGAAGATCAGGAAGTAACTGAAGCATGTGAGCTACCTTCTCCACTAGGTTAATAAGCTAACATTATAATGTCATTACAACTGTCAGATAATTTCATATAACAGAAGCTTTCATATTGATATTCATCCACATACCCAAAAAGTGGGAACCATTTAACAAAAAAAAGAAAAGAAATGCAGATTGTACCAATAAATAGTTGAATCAGAGCTTGCAGAAAGAATGTTCAGAGTTCAGACAGAGCTACAAATTTTAATAAAAAACAAATGAGAAACTTTAATCGTAATAAATAATGTCTAGGTGTCAAAAGAAGCTAGAGTCATTGTACAATAGAAAGCTTTGACATCAGATGCCACTTGATCTTAAGGAAAGAAAACTTGTCTGAAGTTCTAACAAATGCGGATTGCAATAACCCACATCCCGCCAACAAATATGGAGAAAATGCCCATAAGCAATTTTGTAATAACCATTTCACACTCTCAAACAAAGAAAACATAAAATGAGCCTGCTGTAATCATCTACTACTTCAATTTAGATTTAGTAGAACTCTTTAGGGGCTTAGCAAGTGACACAGGCTGCTTACTTGTGGCCGCCTTCTTCACATTGTAAGTAATAGAGGAGAATGCCAATATGAGTGCAAGGACAACTGTGGGGTGCATATAAACGGACGATGCGGGATCCACTTTTGCTGGCTTCCCAAAAATACCCTCCTTGACAAGACCCCACACCACCAGCAGTGTACCAAACAAGGTCATTCTGCCAGGATTGATGAGACCAGTCAATGCACCTGCAACACAAAAGTAGCTACCAGCAAGAATCTCTAGCCGTTGAAGATCGGCTACGGCAGAAGCATTTTTGACATTGGTGAGGTTGTACATGTCCAACAGAACACCCCACTTGGGGAATGACATGTCAGTCAGAGTGTGGAGGCAATAGCACCGGGGTAGAGCAGGGCCTTTATAACTGAGGGAGGGAATATCTCACTTGCTACTAGCTGGGATGATGTCACTTGTATAGGTGTCGTGCAAGTTCCAGCTCTGCATGGTACCCTGTGATCACCAAAAGCTAGCAGACAGGAGTCATGTACCTTATGAAATCATTATATAGAAACTTTCTCCTCTTCCATTTTTTCTAGTTGATGGAAGAGGTATTTCTACAACCACCTTACATTCATCACTGTAAGTTCAGAATCACAAAAATGTTCTGTGCAGTTCATTACATATAAGATCCACACAGAGTTTACCCTCTAATTTGACCTTAAAATATCTAGTTTCTACAACACTCCGAGTTCTCACAAGCCAACCCTTTGAATTCTCTGGAACTCATGTGGTACATTGAACATGGTAAAAACCTAATTTTGATCCTCAATCAATAATGCACTAAACATGCCTTGAAACTAACTGAGCAAGTATTTAAATGTTTCATGAAAATTTGATTCAGAAGTTGTGCATAATAGTGTAGAGAAGAGATCTAAGATTGATATACAAAATTGTTAGACCAAATTCTGTTAATACAATTAAAGATTTATGAGGAACCCCAACACCACAGCTTAGCAAAAATTCAACAACTCTATTTGCGCACATATTCCCCACAAAACAAAAGCAAACACAGAATCCTAAATTGACAACGGCAAGTTGCTAGATTTTGCAATAATCTGATCTTTGACCATTATCATTAGTAGATCCACCTCAAATTCGAATTAACATCATCATTCTTCTAATATGTTCACAAATCCATCTCAATTTCCAGAGCTAATATCTCAACTGTGATAGCTCAAAATTGTATTTGCAAGTATCACTAAATCGATCCCAGGACAGAACCATCTAATGACCTCAAAAAGTGTCTTTAGCAAAGAAATTTTTTTCCAGAGAAGCAAAGGGATGATAATTGGAATAGCAACTAGGATCTATCATCTACGAGATGTAATAGAAGTACCTGAAGAGAGGAACCTGGAAAATTATGAGAAGAAAATAGAGGCGGGAAGCGTAGTGCGTTATCTTCTTGCTCGTCCATCCACTTCTCCTCTCTACTTGCCCCGCCATTTCTCCGAACAACCCGCAAAAAACAAAAATTTAGAGCAAATTCAAGTCAACTGATTTCTCCTTCCGACGACTATGCCTCTCCTCTTTACACCGACGACCTCGAAACTTCTACGAAATTGAGACGAAGAGAATTTCACCGAGTCTGAGTCTCCGACTAACTTCCCAGCTATGATGACGGATCTAATTTCAATTATTATCGCTTCTTCTTTATCGCCGACCAGGCTACCATTGATGATTGCTTGTTACTTCAATGCATTGATTGAAGTTCCGAATTATAGGCTTGGAAGTAAAACGGGCTTTGTTTAAAACTAATATTGGGCCTAATGAAATTAGCTCGGAGCTTACAAAGTTGGAACTCTAGTGAATTCCACGAGTAATGGAGGGAATTATTTTTTGGAACAAAAAGCACTTGGAATGCTGTCATTGGCAAACCTACAAAATTTTTAATATGTTTCTGAGGGTTCAAAGTTATAACATCGTCATTATTTCGGTAATTTTGTGATTTAGATGTAGAAATATACATCTCACATTCAAAGCAAGAAAAGCTATAAAATATGCATCTGACTGCTTGATTTGAAATATATTTATCTGTATGCAGCATGCAAATGGGCAAGAAAAATGAATTTAATAGGGTAAAGAGAATTAGAATTGGCAAAACTATAAAATGATATAGAGAATCCAGGGTAGAAAGCTTTCTAAACCAACGTCAAAATGACACCTGTACACACATAAGTGCACGAGAAACTTATGAGTTATGGCATATACTTAAGCTTTGAGAGTCCATAATAATTAGTACATGCAGTTGATCCAATGAGGAGGTTACATATTTTTATGTACAGGAGGATACTTGATAATGAGTTATTTTGATAATTTTTATAATGAATTTTAAAAAAAATGAAAAATCTTAAGAATAAAAAAATAATTATAAATATGTTCTTCTATATATAGATTGACAATGTTTTGAATTTTATGCTTTCATTTTCGTTTGATAGTTCATTAAGAACTGTAAATTTGAACCATTATAAATTATATAAAATATTGATGGCCTTTGATAGACTATTAAACTATAATGGGATTACATGAAATTTGAAACATCAACAATCTATGAGTAGAAAAACATATTTATAAATTTATTCTATTTAAAAAATAATTTTTTTTTTAAATCTATCATCATGATTGTCAAAATTATCCATTGTCAAGGATCCCTTCCCTTTTATTTATTCAAGAAAGAAATCCTCAGGGCAACAACGATAACGGGAATTATGAAGAATGTTCTGTAGCAGGTGTCAATGATTAGGACTATTTTCATACAAGTTCTAATCAATTACAAGTTATCACACCAACTATATAATTGTTTTCCAGTTACATAGATAATTCTTTCTAATTAATACATACTTCACCCAATTGTCTTTAAATCACCATGTCAGAATGCTCGAGGTTTAAAATTATTGCAACTTACATTATACCAACAATTGAACAATATAACAGGAAATGTCAGTTTGTTTGGTTACACTATAATCGTCTCAAAGATTCGCTCTGTTTCAAACACAATAAAAGCCACAAGTTTCTCTGTTCTAAAAGTGAAAGATAATGTAAAAGACCTGTGCTTCAACTGTCATTATATATACCAAGGGCAAACAAAACAGAGAGAAGAAAAAAAAGTAATTGAACAGATTTCTTAAATTCATGATGCTATTACATTTCGAATTTTGGTCTTAAACAACATTACAAGAATCTTGTCCATTGAAAAATAAAGAAAACAACCGGTTGTGTGTGTCACGAAAGACCCATAACTCGTTCCGACGATACAATGCCAGATTGGTCCATAAACTTTGTCAAACTCCTATTACACAAAAAAAAAACATGGTAAATTTCAGAAAATATGATCATAAATTAGCTGAAAATGAACCCAGAAAAGATAACTTGATCCACAACTTCCTTTTTAAATATTAAGACAGAAAATAAAAATAAAAGAAATTTCACCTTTTTTAGATCATGAGCCATTTGTCTGGGACTAAATCGACCCATGCCATCAATAACTCGGCGCGCACATCTTACGGCATGAAGTTGCATAAAGGGGGGCATGTCGGCCGCAATTACTTTCACTCCAAGCACAGCCACCACATCCGCTGCCACGTCTATAACAGAATCATCAATGTGCGATGTCGATTTTCTTCCAGGAGCAAGTTTCGCTCCCCGTCTTCCTTTTTCCATTACTGTTCCCTGTGGAAGATCAAATACACGAGACTTGACTAAGCACAGATCGTGCATTGGAGAAGGCGAGGTTAATGGTGACAGCATTTTCACATCACTGACACTGAGCCTCCTCATTTCTGGCATAGGCAACGGTACCGGTTCCTTTTCTTTGCATTTGCTACCAGACTCAGTTTTCTTCCACCGCACTTTCGTTTCCATTGGTCGTTACGGCACTGCTGTTGTCGTCGTCAGTATGTCTTTTCACGCCTGTGTGGAGATTGGTTATGGTGTTTGGTTGGGTCAAATGTAGTGTGGATTGACAGATGCAGCGGTTGTACAAATTAGCATTAGTTAATAGGAGAAGAAAGAATCTCTAGGTGATAGATAATGATTGATTCATTAGTGGTGCATGTGCTGTTTCTGCACCTATTTAAATTGGTTGGGGGCTAAGAAGATGCTATTTTTCTTTTATTTTCTCGCATTTTTTTAAAAGAAAAAAAAAGTAGGAACAGCCGTTGAGAGGAGCTATTGGCTCACTCCAATATTTGCAGATTTTTTTATTTTAGTAAATGAAAAAAAAGAAACCAGTAAAATTTGCTGATTTTTGAGTTTTACTAGCATGAACTGAGTTTTAAACTCGATTTCAAGTGTCTGGACCGAGTTTCAAACTTAGTTTCAGATGTCCGGATTGAGTTTGATATTTTATCCCATTTTTTTTTTAAATTTGTGTTTTATATTAAAAATAAAATACGATGTTCAGTAAATTATTCTAAAAATATTATAATAAAAATTAAAATAAAGTTTTATAAAATCAAATATAAACACGATTAATACATTATTCTAAAATAGTATCAAACAAATTAAAATATTACAACAACAATTACAATTCAATTATTTCGATAAATATAATAATAAAACATAAACACGCTACTAATCTAAATCTTGTTCTGCTGGAACGAGTTCGATCTCGAGTTGGTGGTCTGGTGATACGACCCTTAATTTCATCCATAATCATTAGAATGCGTTATATTATTTCTCCTTCCTTTGTTGATTTTTATTGGATATGATCTAATGATCGGACCGTTGTACATTGGTCAATCTCATTTATTACCATAACTACGTCAATAACCAGACCATGTGTTAATGTAATATTGGATGATATAATATGGACTAACGTACTGAGTGTAATCCAGCCTTCTGAATGAACAAACGTCAAGCAAGTGGTCGCATGGGATGCCGGTCAATTACGATTTCTGACACCAACAATTATCAATTCTCTTATCGCTAATTCAAGCTCATATTTTATTTCACATATTTGTCCCTATTATTTCAAATAGAAATTATAAATTATTGCTTAAATTTTGAATTTAAATAAAAATTATATAAATATAGAATATTACCGTCTCGATAAGTCCATTTCAGTTGTAAACATCGTAGTTGTTGATACCCCAATCCAGTGATATGACATCATAAGTTATCCCCTTATCACCACGATATTTTATCAGTTCGGTGACCTTTTAGGAGAACACCAGACCTTGGTTTCCCAAGCCGCTGCAACTTCTCGACGCTTTTAGAACCACTCGAACCTACTGGGGCAGTGTTGATCATTCCCCAAATTTCATTAGAACCCGGGTGTTTGGTACGAAACTGTTGTTTTAAACATTCCCCAAATTTCATTAGAAACAACCTTAAATAAGCTATAAAAAAAATCACCCAAACCTGCTGGGGTAGTGTTGATCCGTGCACTAAAGCTGATGTTGAATTGGCTAGGGAGCAGTCCAAACCAGTATGAATCTGCCTCTTTAAGTCACGAAAATTGATTATTTCATCGGCACAAAATGTGCACGTGGCACGAATGTCGCAACCCACGCCGGTTGAAGTGTTTAGGATTTGACCTCTATGATACACATTGATCAGCAATACTTTTGTCTCTACAGTATGAACAATAAACCTTATTGTTAGTGTATTTTAATTTATAGTAAAAATTAATAGTCCAAATAAAAAAAAACTTATAATGTTGATGAGATGAGAGTATAGTGAATACGGATCGGTTCTAGATCTGCTGAAAAATAAATTTTCAGTTGGAATCTCTTGTAACAATAACAATGATGATTTTGAAGAAATAGTTGGTTGAAAGAAGATGAAGGAGAAATGTGCTGGATGTGCTATATAATAGCAGGAAGGTGAGATTGAGTTTAAAACTCGATCCCAATTTTCTACAATTTTAAATACACAAACGTAAAAAAAATCTTAGACCGAGCTTGAAATTTTGTTCTAGGCCAGTAAAACTAAAAAACAGCTAATCTTATCAGTTTTTTATTTTTTTTTTTCATTTACTAAAATAAAAAAATCTGCAATATTTGTCAGTGATCCCATCGGACAATGCCATGGTTTGTAGTTTGTACCCTATTTTACTGTTGCTCTGTATGTAGCGGGTCCAATGACAAATAAAGCTACACATATAGTAGTATATATACCAATACAACAAGTCAACAATGGACAATGGTTCATGTAACACCGCTGGATTTTCTAAGTGTCTTTAATATTTATTAACAATATATTATATTTATTCTAGAATCTGCTTTTTTTTTCTACCGATTTGTCCTCGCAAGTATTTTCTTAAATATCTCATTACTGACCCAGTAAAATTTTGAACCATTCGAAAATAAGAGATTATTTTTTTACTTTGTCATCATGTCCTACATTATAAATAAAAATATATCAAATATATCTTTTTTCTTTGTAATTAGATAATAGTTTAATTTAATTTTACTTATACTTCAGTGAATTTCTCAAGGCCACAAGCAGGTCACTGAGTTACACTGACACAAGAGACCTTAGTTCGTTGGCTCTTCTTGTTTTTTATTTTATTTTATTTTTTAAAACAAAAGATAAGATAACTTTTTTTCTCTGTTAGGCCTAGTGTATTAAAAACGGGTCGGTTCGGGTCGGATGGGACGGGTTTGTACGGGTTGACGGGTTTTGGCGGGACGGGTCAATGGATTTTTACGGGACGGATTAGGACGGGTTCATTTTGAGGGATTTGGCCGTGATTCGTCCTAGATCCGTCGGGTTGGACAGGTCGGCAAGACGGGTCGGGTCCAAGGATGGGACGGGTCGGATTGGGTCCAAGAATTTTTTTTTCAAAATTAAAAAATAACCCAATAAAATTCAAATAAAATCTCAAAAAATCTGAAAAATTCAAAAATAATTATTAAGAATATTAAAAATAAATAACTATTTATATTTTTTTTATGAAAAAAATTTAATTTTTTCCCTCATTTTTTTGAATTTTCCCGGGTTTGCACGGGTTTCCGGGGTAGGTTTGGGTTGGGTGGGTCGGGTCTAGCACGAGTTTTTTTGAAATTTTTTTGCCCGCGCCCATGCTAGATCCGTCGGTTCTAACGGGTCATGAGTTTGATGGGTTAAGTCACGGATCGGGCGGGTCGCGACCACGAGTTCGGCGGATCGGATATGACCTGTCGGGTATTTTTTACAACTCTAGTTAGGCCTCCGCTTTAAGAAACAGCGGTGAAAACTAGTAAAACAACACAAAATACTAAAATGCGGAACCAACATTATTAAAATCCCTAAAGTCGAGAAATCAAAATGATTATTAGATGATTGGTGCACGTGGTAGGTATAAATGATGATACACCGATTAAAATTCCTGACCAATACGCAGTACAAAATAATTATGTGATGTTAATTATTAGGCGCCTAGTCTTGCATTAAAACAGCACCACTAATAAACATTGTAATATAAAGAATTTTAATATCTTCAAGAATCAAATATTTTGTTGGTCGCACGTTCGAAACTTAAGAGTATTTTATTCACATTTATAAAATTTGGGAGATTAAATGGAAGTTAATAATGATAAAATCATGATAATTTTTTATTATACCCATTTTATCTGAATTAAGTAATGTATATTAATACTAACAATTTTGTAGGCAGATTGCAAAATAAAATAAAATAAATGTAAGAAATATAGATACATTGCGCTGGTGGTCCAAGCAAGGTCTTGAACAATGTCTAGAGCAGCATGTAGAATGAACCGGTGCTGATATGCTACTTCATCTTTCTGCATTCTGAATTATAAATCAGTTAATTAGGGAGTAAATATCACAAAAAAAAACACACTTTTCAAACATTTAATTGACTAAATAACGAATAAATCCACACCAAAAAAGAAAAAAAAATATAGCATTTCCCACCCTGGGCGCAGTGCCGACTTCTGCTTGCCATTTTCACCCTCTAGTCCCTCTCAAATTGTCAATCAATTTCACTCGTTTTACTTCTTGCAGTTTTTAGTAATAATAAATTTTATTAAATTAATATCATTAAAAATAAGAGTGAGAAACATAAAATTTTAAATATACGAATGGTAGTGCGACATTGACAGGCGTTCATCTCTTTGAAACGCACCACCGCTTGTTGCCATTATTTTTACAAACGTGCCTCTAGTCCAAAACTCTCAAAGATGGAGGCGCTGCGTGTTCAATCAATTTCACTTTTACGATTCTCACTCTTATTTTTAATAATATCAATTTAATAAAACTTATTATTACTAAAAACTGTACTTCATGTTATACAGACATAGTGTTGAATTGACACCGAAGGCACAAATTTCAACTTATCGCTTGAACAAAAATGCTCTTTTCTCAGCTATCTTTCGTTGATTTGCTCCCCTTTACTAACGGAATCGGCGCGATTTGTGTTGACCGAGAGGGAGGTTGGTGGTGGTCTTGTAACTGCTGCCTTGGTCGTAGAGAACATGGGTTGAGATGCGGACCTATATAGGCCTAATCTCAGCCCATTGTCTTAATTTTCTTTGCCACAGCAGCCCATTTTATTTCAGAAGAGTTGGCATACTTAGCTGACATAACATGTAAAAATGTAAGCCTGTTTTCACTTTTAATTTCCTTTTATGGGGTCTATTTCTGAGGGAATTTGTGTATTTGTTTATTTTTATGTTATGAATGCAACTCCAAAAAGGCCGTCCTCTGGTGGGATCACTATATCAGTTATTTGTCAACATGATATGAGTTTTTATTGGTTATTTGTCAATTGTGTCATGGTTGCATATTTTAATGGATGATACCATGCTCGGAATCTTGTGCGCCCATAGGAATTCAATAATATTTTGAGAAGAGATTCAATATTCCTAATCAGTACATTGGTAACAAAAAAAGCAAAAAAAACAAAAAAAACAAATACCATTCGACAATTCAAGCAGAAATAGAAAGGTATGAAACAAACGATTTGATCGACTATAATCAGTCATTCTCAATAGATGAAAATATTCCAGATACATTATTATTTTCATGAAAGAAGGAACTATGCATATCTGCATGGAACAAAAAAACGACAAAATCACAAAGAATTACAATAACAGTACATCTGCATGTATAGACATCCAAAGCAATAAAAAAAATGAAACATTAAGACTGAAACAACAATAAAAGAAAAATGTTACCTGACAAAAAGTAGCACTTGAGAATAGTTAAATAAACAAGCAATCCTAGCTCATAATTCCAAGAGGTGAACAACTGAGCAGGATTTGGCAGCATGGAAGGGAAGAAATATACTGAAAATGGGTATAGCTTGTTAGCGAACACCAAGAGGAGGGCAGCCAACTGGCAATGGCAACTCCAAGTTTTCTTCAGTCCTATAAGTCCTTCTTCACCATCTTATCCACATATAACGTACCAACAATATGGTCACATTCGTGCTGTAGGATTCGTGCCGGCCAACCTCTTGCTTCAAATTCTATGGGTCGGCCATCTCACCCCAAACTAGACACTTCCACCTCAAGATATCTCTCGACAGCTGCCCTGAACCCATCCACACTACAGGTATGCAAAAATTATAATTATACATTATTAAGTTATGATTTGGTAATAGTTTTAAGTATAAGAAACCCCACAATACTCACACAACAACATCATAATTGGACAATACAAGTAAACAATATTGCTAGTACGGAGTTAACAAGAGGGTAACAAAAATGTAAAACAAGTACTGCTCTCATGATTACTGCAATGAAAATTCTTTGTTTTTGCATCATTACCTCAAGCATCCTTCAAAGAAAATTGCCTTTTTGTCGTTCAGATTTCTGAGATTTGGATTTAAAATGACCTGGTTCAAGTAAAAGAAAGAATTACTCAGTAGATTTAATCAATTTGAAGTTACAACATGCATGCTGAAAATAAGGGAGAGTATTTAATGAACAAACTTACTAGAAGATCAAAAGGACGCCTGTCTTGAGCTTCAACATCAGCTGGACGAGCATAGCTAATGTATTCTTTTGTATCCTCTAGAACAATGATATGCTATATCTAAAATGAAAGGGATTGGCAAGTTCTCTGTTACTTCACCTTGAAATACTAATGGCATTCCCAAAACAAATGAGCTATCAATAGGTTATAAAATATATTGTTAAAACTTAAAAAAGGAAAGCATTCAACCTTGCTTTATGTTTTCTTTTATTCCTGCACATAACACCACAGCTTTTGCAACTCACTCTTTAGCAGCAGACATCCAATTAATTAACACAAATTAAAGAGCAAGGCACGCCAAAAATATACTTGCTTCATGAGATATCTTAATCAACTATAATAGATAAAAAATATTTTCATTGTTATTGTTCTCTTAGATTTCAGAAAGTTTCTACTACATCATGAGACATCCATATGCATAAAATATTAATGAACTGGAATATTTGCCTGGCACCACTCAAATAACCATAAACCATTTACACACAGAAAGAGAAAAGGCTGATTTGATTCACAATCTAAGGCAGGAATTAGGGTGAAAAAAAATGTAATAAACCAAAGAAAATGTACCTTCAAAGGTACGCCAATTTGTGGAGCAGCGAGGCCAACGCCAGGACCTTTCCTCATGACAGCAATCATCACCTCAATTATCTTTTCTATCTTCTCCAATCCAATCTCCTCCTTCGCCACCTCCTGTGCCGGTTCATAGAGCACTGGGTCCCCCGCATACACTATCTCCGGCAACACCGATTTCTTAACTCCGAAACCAGAGAACCCTCCAGCCGCAGAGACTGTCAGCCTCCACCTAGTCCTTGGCGTTGATAGGAAGCGCTTTACAATTCTTATTCCATTGGGGCAACTATATGTCTCATTGTCTTGGAAGCAGCAGTGTGGATTAGAGCACCAGCGCCGGCGCTAGAAATTGACAGAGATAGTGGAATGGGACGCTGCGAGTGGGACCAGCACAGGCGTTGGATGCACTCCATTCTTACCTCTGGCTCTCTCCCTCAACACTGATAGCGGAAGTATTAGAATTTAGAGGGGACTTGGATAGGAAGTTGGTTCTCTTTGTTATTCATCAATTAAGCCGAATTTAGCCCAAATTTTAATAACACGGACTAGTTAATGGGCTGATATAGAAGGCCTTTTCTCTTTCAAGGCCCTGATGTCTTCATCGCACCAATCAGGTTTTCTAATCAACGCGTCATCAACCTAATTATGACCCGTCCGATTTTATATGAGAGCCGCCGATAAAGTGCAGTCAACGCAGAAAATTGGAATGAAATAATAATAATAATAATAATAATAATAATAATAATACAACAACAACAATAAAGTTTTTTATTTTAAATAAATTGAGATATACTAATAATAATAATAATAATAATAATAATAATAATAATATTGAAAATAAATTATGGACGGAGGAGATTCACCGATGATAACCAATTGACGTTGATTATGATTTATGGTCTATCTTCTGTCTGTGAAGGAATTCTCTCATTATTTTTGTATGAATGAATATGAATTATGAATTATGATATGCCCCATGATAAAAATAAAAAAATATTCCTGACCGCGACTTACTTTTCAGCTGAGGCGTTGTTTCCTTTCATGGTGGAGGAGTCGTCAACTCATCGGGGTAGCGAATCCGCAACTTCCTTTTCCTAAATCCCGATCGATCGAGGTCTTCACCCCCTTTCTTCCTCCTCCTGACTCGATCCGATCTGAGCAATACTGTCCCTAATCGCACTCTCCTTCTCCCCTGATTCCGCAACCAGTGGATTCCGATCTAGGGTTTCTCGCCGATGGACGGAAACAAAGACGATGCTGTTAAATGCTTACGTATAGGTAAAAAAGCTCTACAATCGGGGGATCGAACCCGTGCTCTGAAGTTTCTGACCAAAGCACGCCGCCTCGATCCCAGCCTTCCCATCGACGACCTCATTTCCTCTGCTTCTTCTACTCAAGAAGGTTCTTCTTCCTCTACACCTCAGGATGAGGGTCCTACGACTGACGCTGCCGCTGCGTCTTCTTCCTCCTCTCCGGCCTCGTTTTCCTCAACTACCGTCAGACATAGGCAACCTGATTCTAGCACTAAGGCTTCGGCTAATGGCACCAGTGGAGGGTCGTACACAAAAGAGCAGGTGGAAATCGTGAGGGAGATTAAGATGAAGCAGAAAGATTATTACCAGATGCTTGGTCTTGAGAAGATCTGTACAGTCGAGGATGTGCGCAAAGCCTACCGCAAGCTGTCCCTTAAGGTGCATCCAGACAAGAACAATGCGCCTGGTTCAGAGGAAGCTTTCAAGGCCGTGTCAAAGGCATTCCAGTGTCTAAGCAATGAGGAGAGCCGGAAGAGGTATGACCTCGTAGGATCTGATGAGCCTGTGACACATAGAAGGACCACAAGACACCATTCTGGCAACCGTTATTATGATGAAGATGAATTTGATGCTGATGAGATATTTAGGAACTTTTTCTATGGAGGGATGGCTCCTGCCACCACTCCTTTTGGCACCTTCCATTTCCAAACGGGTCGACAGCACCGCCATGCAGGTGGACATGGCTCTGGTGGTGCTGCTGGTGGTGGTTCCCCTTTCCGCATTCTCATCCAGATCTTGCCTGTGATCGTCCTGTTCCTCCTGAACTTTCTCCCATCCTCAGACCCAATCTATATGCTTTCACGCTCATACCCTTATGAGCATAAGGTGCAAACTGGGATGGGTGTTACCTACTATGTAAAGTCAGCAGAAAAGTTTGAACAGGAATATCCCCACCAGAGTGCTCAGCGGGCCCACCTGGAGCAGCGTGTTGAGAGAGATTATGTAGGGGTTGTCTCTCAGCATTGTAGGCTCGAGTTGCAGAGGCGCCAGTGGGGACTATCGCGGGAGACCCCACACTGTGACTTGCTTCGCAAGTACGAAGAGGCCATGACTGCATATGCAACTGCTTGACCTCATTGATTGAAGGTAGCTCTTAGTTCTTTTCCTGACTTTCGTTTAGATTTCTATTTGAACTTTGTTGAAGTCAATGTTCGACCTAGTGGTCTTGTTATATATTGTGATCAAAAGTAGCTGCATTCATTTGTACTTCTTATAACCTATAAGATTGCATGTTACTTGTAGGGATTACAGCTCATAGGATTGCATGTTAGCCCTACAAATGAACAACTAGACATGGGAAACTATAATGATATTATATAAGAACAACATTATGCAGCTCCTTTGATTAAAGTATGTTGTATTGAACTATTGTGCTATCCATGGATGGTAAAATTTGAACTGGACCTTTGGCATTGTTAGTAATTTCAACAGAGATCACTAAGCTATGACCCATGGTCCCTCAAGTTCAGTTTGTTGATGGGTACTCTACCTTGCTGCCTTCATTGATTTCAGAGGAAGGCGTGTAGTAGTACTGGTTTCCTACACTTTTCATGTGTTAGGATTTGACTTGAAGCCTAATTCACTCACTTTCTGCCTGTTTCCTCTCTTCTCCTTGCTTAATTTATCTCTCCACCCTTCACTATTGTGGTTTGCACTTCTCCTGTTACCTCAATTGAAGGTGTTCATTACTTGATGAATCACAAAGTTTTGACTAACCAATTAGTGGAATTGATATAGCTATGTTACTGCTTGCAAATTTTACCCTTTAATTTAAGCTGATCATATTAAATCTTTCATTGCTTAGAACAAGACTATAATTTGTTATCATTCAGAATTTTTTTGTTCTAAACTCGATTGTTTACTACTTTGCATGGCCAGCTGGGATATATTTATATTAGGGGTAGTGACTCCTCACCCCCTTATACTTTCGACTTTTGATATAATTCTCCAATTTTAAATGTAAATGACCAAAATACGCTTGCATGTCTATACATAATAATTGAAATATTTATGCTTCATGAACTTAATATTTACAATAAAAAAATAACTATTTTATTTTGGCTTGGGTTTCATTTCTAGCCTACCCCAATTTATTTGGGATTAAAGGTTTTGTTGTTGTTATGAAAAAAATAACTATTTAGAAAATTATAATGCCTTAATTAAATATTCATGATACATAATATTTTTATTGTCTCATTTTATTTTGAAACTTGTCGAAACTTGAAAGTTTGGAGGGGCGTGGAGTAATTTCCCCTTTATATTAGGTATTGCATTAATTAAAATGGATTAGCGAAGTCATTTAATCAATCACTACTTTTCATAATTGCAATATATTATGATGTCTCTATTGGTGTTTTCATATTTGTAGGAATTACATTGTATTCTATTGCTAGTTTTGGTGGTGTTAAAGTTTTCTTTTTGTTGCATCTTCTATATAAACAATCTAGAACTGTAGATGTCTTGGTTTTGGTCATAGTTTTCCAGGCCTAGATAAGTAAATTGTTTTAATTATGTTGGAAGATTTTTCTGTTTTAGCATCTTAATCTGTGTGTTGTTGTGCTGCTATTGCAGGCTGATGAAAGGAATTTGTTGTGATTAAGCTTGAATTTTATACGGCTGGTTGAGGCTCCAGAGTTGTATAAGGAGGTATCATTCAACAATATATATCATATAACAAAAGAAATAAAACAGTGAATAGGCAGTTAAACTATAATTTTTTTCATTATTCAGAGAAATATTGTGTCGTCTTAGTATATGCTCAGAAGTTATTGCACTGCTCTAAATCTATTGCTGTATATTTTTGTTTTTGTTTCGTTGTCTTACAATTTTCTTACACATTTATGATTGATATCTAATCTCAGCAGTTAGTGTGCTTATCATTTGAGCAATGTTATTCTCTTGCTTTGTCCATAGTGATAATGTGTTTTCAATCTCTCTGTTATTATTATTTCCTTCTGTTTCAGTTAGCGCTCCCAAGAAAGAAAGAGCAGGTTGCCTGGCGCATAGTTTACGGAATATATTTCAATTAAATGCGTTGAGAACTCTCTTATCATTTCTTCAAAAGGAAATTTCTGAGTTCTCGATTATATGAGCAAACTTGTGCCCATTCCGTAGGAGATTTTCATTTTTGTGGGTATTGGTTGTATAAGCTTAGCAGCACGATTAATTGAGGAACATCTTTTGACATATTTATGTTTATCAGACTCAGAGGCATCTGATGATATCAAAGGAAACCGTCAACTCTATCGAGTACTCGTAGCTTCATTTTCCCAGAGAAGCGGTGTATATTATTTGGACGAATTGCTGGTCTGTTTCTTCTAGAAAAGAATTTGAATAGAACAACATAAAAGATGCCCAATTAGACAATGAAGAGAAAAAGGAAAAATATCGTGATTTAACAATAATATATTTTTGTGATTTAATAATAATAAATACTTTCGTATATTAAAATTTGTGTTTAGATTTTTTTTAAAGTCATTCAGATTAAAATAAGCCGAATAAGCCGTTAAAAATCTCCGCAGAGATTTTCCGCTCATTGTTGATCCCTCGTTCTATTTTTTACATATTTACCAAGAAAACACGTGTCTCACGTTCCTACGATTCACCCTACCCCCATCGTATATCTTTCTTCTACTTCGCTTCTTCTAATTGTTATTTTAAATTTGTTTCTTCTAGTTTTTTAGCTTTGTCCGTTCCATTTTTCGTTTTTCATTTTTCTCATCGCTCTTTTTGTTTTTTGTTCGGAAAAGATATTATTAGTGTTTCTTTATTTGTATTTGAAGTGTTGTGTTCTAACTATGAGTTATTTAAGAAGGATGGTTTGTTTCGAATCCAACAAACACAAATAGTTATTCAAAAAGTAAACTCTTTGCAAATTTCTCAATAAATTATATGATCCAGAAAAATTAAGCATATCAAAATCATTAATTTTAAGTATTTTTGTGCTTCTTCTAATTTGTCTCTCTATATGTATTAGAGACATTTAGATTATTAATGTACAAGGCTTTTGCATATGTAAAGTAATATATATCAAGGTTAATGGGAGCACTACTTTAAAAATAAAAAATTAAAGTAGAAGACTTAATTTATAGTTCATTTGATATTTTGTGCTATTTGATTTTGGATTGAAGAGTTTTTCTTCTTTCTTTTCTAGCAGATGTAATATTTTCTTTGAATGAAATTATGGATTTTTTATGTTAAAAAAAGGTTTAAGAATTAGGGCTTTAGAGTTTGGACTCCATTAAACAAAATTATTGCCTGCTTTAGCGACTTTAAGCAGACTTTTATAAGACATGGAAAGACACACGGAGAGTGAAACAGACTGGGCCTTTGAGGTAGGAAAAACTGAGAAGTATAGAACGAAAGACAGGTCTCTTGATAAAAAAGAAAACATGTTTGGCAAGTATAACCTGACTTAATGTGGTAAAAAGGTCTAAGAAAACTTGAGCTTTATTTGGAAAAAAATGTTTCATGTGTGTTGAGGAAAATTGGTGCAGAAGTCAAGCCAATCATAGGCCTAACGTAATAAAATTTGTATTGAACTGTTCCACCTTTTAGTCAAGGCCGGCAGCATGCTGGTAATTACAACATGCCCAATAAGAGAAACTGGTTATTTTTCTTTGGACAAGTGTCAGTTCTATGGAACTTTGAATTTGTAAAGAATTGGCACTATTGAGGATTCACATGCTTTTTATTGGTGCATGAGTCAAGGATTAATTCTTCCTGCAAGTTAAAGCTTTTCTAATAAGTAATATTTTTTGGATGAAAGCTAGTCCAAGTTCTTTAGAAGAACAATCATAATTAAACCCACCATTGAACTTTTTTTATCTAACTTTCGGACCTCTTGCCATTAAAATTCCGTAAAGAAGCTTCTTGTAATTAATGATTAAACAATGATTAAATCTCTGCTCTCCTTTAAATGGCAAAAATCTGGCCGTCAAATACTGTTAAACATTTTTCTAATAATTTGGTTTAACTTCCACACAGGCTATAGTGGGTGTATTTTCATATCCTATTTTTATCTATTAATTTTTTATCTTATTAATATCTTATTCTTATCCGTTAATGTTTGTTTTATTCATATATTATCCTTATTAGTTAAAGTTAATCCGTAATGGACAAATAATAGATAATTAATGAATAATTTATTTAATATTAGTCTTATGCACATCCTATCTTTACTTGTTAATTTTATCTTATCCATACCTTATTCTTACATGTTAATGTTTGTCTTATTCATACATTACTCTTGTCCATTAAAGTTAATCGGTAACGAACAAATAATAGGTAATTGATGAAAATTTATAATTTAACAATTTAACAAAAAGCAAACAAATAAATATATATTACTTTAAAAACTATATATACATAATTAAAATATAAATATTATAATATCTTTTCAAGAATATAAAATTAAAATTTTTGTTAATCAATCTCATAATAATAATAATAATAATAATAATAATAATAATAATAATAATAATAATCTTGATGTATATGGTGATGGTGATGATGATAGCTATATATTATATAGTAAAATTTAAAACTTAAAATTATGATACATATTATTTACACATATTGTTACCTAATATGTTAATGAATTTTCTTCTTATCCATAAGGTAATAAATTATGTTCTTTAGTTCACCTTCGTAGACGATTAAAATTAAACAAATTATTTATTTTGATTTGGTCGTTTCTCAAAAATATTTGACTTCTTGTTGAAATTAAACAAATGAGCTCAACAAATTACAACTAAAGATTTGAAGTAAATTCGGCGAATCTTGCAGTTAAATTTGAAAACATTTGGTGAGTTTAATCTATGTAACATTTGATATTATAATTATCTTAATTTTCAGAATTATAGACTTATAGTGTGATGAGCTTCGAGGAAATAGAGTGTTAACCACTCAACGAGCCTTTGCATATGTAAAAGCAAAAGCATCGGTTATGTGAAACTAAACTTTAAAAATTAATATGTATATCTAATATTGAACTAAAAAGGTTGAGACAGAATATAATGGGAGGAGAAATCCAGTGTACCCAGCTACTACGATTTGGATGGCAACGTTGCTTTGCTTCCCACGAATTAATTCAATCATCACATCAGCATGAAAAAGTCGAATGGACTCAAATTTTGTTGTAGTTGTGAGCAATGAGAAATCCCCCTGATACGATCCCAACCGTGAGCAGTTGTTCAGTTTTTTTTTTATTATTATAATTGTTCAGTGGGACTGACGCGTTTATACAGCGTCACTGACAGTAGTCATTTATATTAATAAAAATTTACTTTTATCACTCTTATTATTAAAATTAAGATTATTTATATAATTATTTAAAAAAAAAACTGGCAGTTGTTATATTTGTGACCACAAGTCCACAACCCAGCGTGCAATGGCATATCAGTACGTAATCAACATAATTATTCTTCGCTCCTCATAATTGCGTGTCCCCTTGAAATTTTTCCTTAATCGTCCCTGCTCCTTATATTAAACCCGTCAATCCGTTTAACCCGTTCAATCTTCCGATTTGATTCATTTTTTGCCTGGTTGAGAAGTTATCAGATTGAATATGAGTTGTGATTTTGACTAAATCAGTTTATTGAATTGAATTATGAATTTGTTTTTAGAAACTCATCTAACTCGAACCCAACCATATAACATAGATAATATATATTTTTATATATTGTATACACAATAATATATATTTTTTACATATTGTATATACAATTTATTGGTGATCAATAAAATAATTATTTAAGAGTTAAAATTTTATATTATATTTTAACTATTATCATATAATTTTTATTATATTTTTATTTTTTAGATATTATATATCACTTTGTTTATAATATTAATTATTGTTATATTTATCTTTTATAAAAGATGATAAATATTTAATTTTTTAATTCATTATTCATAATTAATGTGAAATAATCATTATTTTTTATATTTATTAACTTTCTCATCTTTGAATTGTGATATCATCATATCATTAATAAAATATATATTATCTAATATTAATCAAAATATATATAATATATTATTTAATTAAAATTCAACCCAATTTAATCCGTATAACCCATAAAAATCCATAAAATTTGTATGTAATAAATTATATGAGTTGAGACAGATTACGTTTTTAGTTTCATAAGACATCATTAACCCGCCCGTCCGTCTATCAATATCTTTTCTATGTTGTTCGGAACCTTTTCTGTAATGTCCGCGTGTCCATGGCAAAACACTCTCAGACTTAAAAAAGTATTTATACTAAATATTAGTATTAATTATATTGAACTAAACATATTGATACTAAATATTAATAATGATTATACTCAACTAAAAGTATTTATTGAAATGGCACATGTATTTCCAAATCCCAATCTTTGTTGTATCTTTTTTTAACGGGAAAATTATTTATACCAAAATTAATAAGGATTATAATAACAAATGAATTTGGTTATTATACCAAAATTAATAAGGATTATAATAACTAATGAAATTGGTTAGTGTATTTAAAAAGTTTTTAAAATACTAGTCATCTTAATAAATCATATTGTTAGTTCAACCTTTAATTGCAACCATTTAACATTTTTTTTACATACAAAATAATACATGTCAAATATGGTCTAAATTTTAGTTATTCAACTAATAAGTATTATATGTATTGATTTTTCTGGAAAAAGTGTCTATATATTTATTCTAGAAAATAATGCTCCAACGAAATGTAATAAATTTTTACATATTACTCATAGGACTAATAAAAAAATCAAATTATTTGTATTCAGAAAAATATTTATATCTAATGCAAAAGTTATTTCAATGAAATATAAAAGTATTTATATCATTCACTGAACTAAAATAATAATAAAATATAGATAAAGTCGTTAACTATGCATAGTAAATTTGATCGTTAACTATGCGTAGCACCATAGCCTAACTCATTCAAAAAACTTAAAAGCTTAATCTTTTTATATATTAAGAATTTCTCGCTTAATTTTTATCATCTGATTGTTTCTCATTGGCATAATGAATATTAATGTTCGAGCTATCATAAAAAGGAAAGGAACACATCAAAAAGAAAGAAAAAGAAAGAAAAAGAAGGGAGAGAACGGACAAGGGGAAGTTTCCTAACCAGGAAGGAGTATTAAATTGTAATTCCAATTCCATCATTTATTTTTTGAAACTTCCAATCAATCAAGAGAGCAGCCCTTTAATTAGTAGATGAGGTTGACTTCTAGTAGATTTTATGTAAAATAGCCCTTTAAACGACATGTTTCTTTTATAATTTGATTATTTATTTTTATCGTATTGTTCCCTTCTAATTAAAATTCTAACGATACTAAATTAATTCGTCCAATTCATTAATTTTTTTCTTTCAAATTAGTTCCCCACTTGTAAGTATCTTATTGATCCTTCAAAATCGAGGATCTTTGGAAGCTGTGGAAGGACAAGTATGCAAAGGTTTGTGGTTATTGAAAAATATTTATTGTATTCTACCAATTTTCAATTTTTTTTTAAAAAAATTCGCCTACATATTTGATATATCAGCACTCTGTTTTGATAGTATAATAACCTTTAAACATAAATTATGTTTATGATAGCACGATGAGTCATAAAGAGGTCCACAATTTTCATTTTTTTCAAATCATATTCTTATATTTAATTATCAAAGAAATTATATTCTTCAATTAACAATCTGCTACATAAATGTCATAAACAAACTAAATTACATGCCATTTAATTAAGATAAGTGTGACTTGTAGTCCACTAATTCCAAATTCCTCTCCTCCAAAATGATGGAGATGATAAATAACTAACCCGACATAGGGATCTTATAAGTGGAATTAATTAAAAGAAATCATGATGGTTGATCCACAATCAGACCATCACACATGGAGACTCTGACTTGGCGAGTATGACAGCACACAGCTCCAACACCTCTTGGGAGTAGTACTGACATTTCAGAAACCCACTGCTCCTCTACTCTTAATTATAATTTGTTTTCAATTAATTAGGGTTCAAGTTTTTGGATAAGTTATTTGTGGTTGCCAAGTTCCTCTCTGTTCCTTTTCATTCGTGGATCAATAATACATGCACTAATGCACAATTGCACATATATGATTATGAGGCAAGTTTGACCTACAAGGCTACAAATAAAAGGTGATGTGACTCCTATTTTCTAAACTGGTCCACCCATTTGACATTCCTCTGTGCTGCACTCTCCAACCTTCATGCGTTGTGCTAGGGGCCTAGGGCTCTCTTCAGTTTCTCTCAGGGGTTTTATTAATTGAAAAAATAATGATGTGCTTTCTCAATAATTCTTGCAATTATTGAGAGACATCTAAAATACTGTTGGTAATGACCATCTTTTGAAATAGTAAAGCGTATGTAGAGGTGACAATCGGGTGGGTCGGGTCAGGTTCGGGTCAGAACAGTTTGACCATTCGAAAGAAATCGGATCGAGCCGGATTAATTTATATGTTGTGTTTTTTTTTCAGATTTTTTATAGATTTCGATTGGGTTGAAGGTCATTTGATTTTGGATCAGATCAGATCACTTTGATTTTTTTAAAAAATCAAGTCGGATCCGGACGGATCGAGCGGATTTCTCAGATTTGAGTCGGTTCAGCCACCTCTATATGTATATATGCAAAAATTAGAAATTCAATAAGAACACTTGGAAACCAATCATGTTACATCAACGACGCCAAATTTTGTAACGGTCAAGATATATAAATAGATTTGAAGCTTGCTCATTGAATGGCAAGCCATGTGCAATTAGATATCATATCACTATCTTTCAAAATCTGTAATTTGTACAAGGCAAGCAAAGTAATTGGCTTTTTTCATCTCTTGTCGTTCTCTCGCATTTTTTTTTCCTTTTGTAATTAAAAATATAAAATATAAAATATTTTTTATTTTTATTTCTAATTACAAAAGGAAAAAAAACCAGTGAAAATGCATAATAAAACATGAAGTTGGGGAACTGTTAAATGGTCGTTGATCTTTGATACTGATCAAGCAGGGGGGCCACCAGAAAAAAAAAATGATGCCATGAATCTTTGCCCCACACGGAATATTATAGTTGTCTCTCTCAAATCCACATTAACGTCTTCCAAATTCTAAGGATTTTTAATAACTTTTCTTAAAGAAAATTCAGAAGAGCAGCAATATATGTATTATGCAATATTCAAATGTACAATGTAGTGTATATTTATATATTATATTGAAATTGTTGGATATAATATTAAAAACTCAAAAAAATAGTTTAATTTGTCTGTCTAATCATATCATACATTAGATATTGATAGAGATTATTAGTACTTTAATATTGACAAAGGTCTATGACGCTTCCTTTGCTCCTTTGACCAAGTTAATTTTTAATTTATTTTGTTCACTAACCGTAGCCCATTCAACATAAATTATGTTTCAGTTCTGTACCAGTTTCACTGTCACCGTGTATCATGAATACATCGAGCCTTTTGTTTGTTTGTTTTTTTTCCGATTCATTTCTTCTCTAGCCCAATCAATCAGGAATTTAATTCAGAATCTACTATGTATATATGTTACTTCATTTGCTACATAGGGATTGAATTCCATTCAGTAGAAATGGACATACAGAGTTTTACTCCATATAAGAAATCCGATGAGTATATTCAGATGATAGACCCAAAATTATACAGTACTGCTACTGTCTTTCAATTGCCTTGGTATTTTTCCGGTTCTATTTCAAAATCCCAAATCCACCGAATTTTATTTTGATGGCAATGCCGATATTCTTATACATTAAGACAGAATACGATTAAAAACAGTGATATCATATCATGCAGATAATATTATTATAATTATTTAATTTATTTCAATTTTGCAATGCCCGAGCGTACATTGTGATATTGAGAAATTAAATTGAGGATATTTGATGCAGTTAATCATGGGAAAATTGATATATTGTCAAGTTTGTTTTTCTCTGCTTTGCTTCTGTAAGTAGTAAAGATATATATACCTTATCCTGATTTCATGAAAATACTTTTCCTATTATAAAACAATATAATCGAATCCATTGTGCGCTCTCCCCTTTTCTCAACAGGACTACTTTAAAGAGATGTCAACAGATAAGGCTAGTCCAGATAGATTAGTCTGGGTTTAGGCAAAACCATGATGAACTAACATTGGTATAAGTACCAGAAGCAACCTTCCTCAGCTGTAATAAAGCAAATTGAGTGCTGTTTCAATTTATTACGGTGGCTTCATATGAAGACACTTTGTTATTAAGGTCACTATAGTACTTTTAGCTGAAAATTTCCTGGAAACAAACAAATAAGGTCATGTTGCACATGTTCATGTGAATAATATAAATCGTGTAAGAGTAGGAAACATTGTTGTATGGCATCTTTCATTTGAAAATTACAAAATACAAAAGTGAGTACTGACAGAGGACTAGTAAGAAGTAAATTTGGCACAAAAGGCTAAACAACAATCAAGGATATATCTTTTTCTGTAAAGGAATTGGTAGAAAAATAAGAGGAGGAGAAACAAAGGGAGGCTCCTTTAAATGCATCTAGTGGGGCATCCAAAAAAAAAGGAGTATAGGATGTGTGCTGCAGATAGTACCAAATTATATGGCTAATCAACCTTACAATAGTAGTGGTAGTAAATCTATCTATCACCTTCTTAGATTAGAGAAGCAGCTGTTATAAAAAAGAATAGTCAAACCCCATTACAGTAATCAAATTTCAACCCTCATTATCAGGGGGCGGAGACAAAGGGGTGCTGGAGGGGCCCGACACCCCCCATAATTTATATAAATTAGCAAAACTCATTAATTTTTATTTATATTAGTATGATATTTAGGTATTGAGCACCCTATAATTTTATTTTGAATATATAAACTATTTAATTAAATTCTCGACACCCTCAAATTTGAATCATAATTCCGCCTCTGCTCATTATGCTTCTGTCTCCCCTGATTTCACGCAACAAAAATTAATCAAGACCAGATTGCACAAAAATACATGATGGAGGAAGGAGAAAAAAAAAGTAGAAATCCAGAAAAGAAAAATTCGTAGAATGTTCCTGTTCAAAGGACAGAAATGCCTCCACTTAGTTTATGAACTGTATCCCAACAGTTCAAAGCTCAAGAAATAGGAGTTATGCTTCAATGAGGATAGGAATCTACTAAAAAAAAAAAGATAGAATGATTATTACCCACAGTAACCGGTCACCTAGCCACAAATTTATTTTGTAGAAAAAGTAAAAAGAAATTTCATTCCAATTTTTAGTTAACTAGCTATATATCCGCGCATTACAACAGATTTTTTTATTTAAATAATAAAAAAATATAAGATAAAAAATTCACATTTATCTAATATTAAATTATAAATTCACCAAATTATAGAGAAAACCTATAATAAAAACTATATTTAATTTTGAATGAGATTTTTGCACAATATGAATTAATGATTCATGATTTTTATGGCAAGAAAAGTAAATTATTATAGCATATATTATCACCATTAATTTTTTTTATCAAATATGCACAAGATTGCTAAATAAAAAATAATATTATGGAAATAATAGTATATATGGGAAAGAAATGGAGAGAAAGAGGGGATCAATGGACGCGATCACATACGTTCGATCAACCAAAAATAAATATTATCCGTCTAATTGAGGGATAAAATGGATATAATAAAAAAATATCATAATAAAAAAATAGACTCTCCAATTCTTAGATGCTTTATATAATAGTATAGATATAGATATTATGCATGATTTCATAACACAAATGCTTGATCTGTGTTGAAAACATATAAAGATATATTATGTTTCCTACAAAAAATAATACTAAAAGAATCACACTTCAAAATTTTCAAGCACAAAAATTTAGTGCATAATCTCAATTAATTTTCAATATTTTAATTGCTTTGTGTCTTCAATCATAATTGTAGGTGCCAAATTGTAATGCTTAGGATTCTCAAAATAATAAGTATCGTTAATAGGGATACACAAAATAGCTTGGGTTTGTGGCTCAATTCGGGCTTGAGCGAATTTGGTTCGAGATAATCTGATTCGAGATAATCTGGCTCAAACTAATTTGGCTCGATAGTTAAATAAGTTGAGTTTGAGTTGGGATTGGCTTGGCTCGTAGCTCGACTCGGCTTGAACAATAATAGTTTATATTTTTTTTCTGTTAAACTCTAATCCGATAATTCATTTCTCATTATCTCTTATGATCTCACCATCTTAACGGCTTAATGACTTATCGTACTCACTCGTGACTCGGCTCATATATTTGACTCAATAGTTATTTTTGTTGGTTCATCCATTCAAATTAGTGCATCAAAGCTTTTATTGAAAATATAGATTGTTGATATATCAATTTTGGACTAACTCATGTACCATTTTTGCAGATATATTGAATTTACAGTTTATAGATATACTAAATATAAAAGTCAAATCGAGTCAACGTACATGCATTAGCTCGTGAGCTAGCTCGAATAGTAACAAGCCGAGCTTGAGCTAGACTTTTCAGTTCGAAGCATTTCACGAGCTCGTCTCGACTCGACTCGAATTTTCATGAGCCGAGCTAGAGCTAAGCCAGGCTCGCTCGAATTCAACTCGTTTGCGGCCCTAATCGTTAAGTTTTATTTAATGTAATTGATTTAGATTTCAAATTGCAATTGTTATATTATACTGTTTAGAATTATGAAAAAATATTAATTTTGAAAATTTGTCTGGTGGAAGTTGGTATTTTGAGAATTATATTTAAAAGTACAAATTTGGATATGAATAGAACATTAAAATTTCTATATAACACATAATAAAGATTTTTTTTTTATAAAAGTGGACTACTCCAACAATTTCAATGAAATCATAAAAACATTACATTCTAACGATTAGAACTAATATCAAAACACTGTACCGGACTAATCTAGAGTTTGATGACTAAACAAGCACTGTAATAGAAATGCCAGAAGTCTACTCTAAGAGCATAACTAAGTAACATTAAAATAAAAAACCAAAAGACCAACACATAGTCATATAGCACATCTAGAGAAAGAACAACCTAGTCAAACCAAGCAACTAAAAATACACAAAAGAGTACTAAAAAAAAGACAGAGAGAATCGATAATCAACACAATTAAACATCATGCGCAGATTTTTTTTATTTTAGTAAATAAAATAAATAAATATAGCAAATTGGTCATCTCTCCTCACTTTTGCGTTTATAGCCAGACCCGAGTTTCAAACTCGGGTCCGGTTTTTTTTTTTTGGAAACATAAAAAAAAAAAAATTTTACCCGGACCCAAGTTTCAAACTCGGGTCCAGCTATCCCATTTGCATTTCCAGCGCCTCCCATATGGGATAGCTGGACCCGAGTTTGAAACTCAGGTCCGGGTAAATTTTTTTTTTTTTTTTACGTTTCTGTATAAAAAAAACCCGAACCCGAGTTTCAAATTCGGGTTTGACTATTTATGCAAAAGTGAGGAGAGAGATGACCAGTTTGCTATATTTATTTCTTTTATTTACTAAAATTAAAAAAAATTTGTCACATGCGCTTCCAAACGTTAGAGGTAGAATTGGTACCATATCCTAAACCTCTACCAAATTCTCCATCACCTGAGATGTCTTTAAAACCATATGGTGTGAACACATAATAAAGATTAATATCTAAAATAAAAAAATAATTTTGCATATTTTTAATCTTTCTATATTTAACAACAAAATTATTAGTTTCACAAATCAATACAGTTTAATATGTATAATATGAAATCATTAATTTTGTCATCAAAAGTTCCATAAAATTGTCAAATTTTGAGTTTGGCATTCAAATGATTGTCAAATATTGAAAGCTCTAATCATATTTCCACATCAAACATATTTCAATTAAATTTGTTAATATTCATACTTCTTACTTTAGTTCTATTTTTTTATATTGTTAAATTTGACATTTTTAGTTATCTATCTTCATAATATTTCATATGTAATTTTTTGAATAAAATTGGTTTTTGTATTTACAATTGAAACATGTGAAGCACAATACTTTGGACATTACATTTGTTTGAATAAATACTTCACACATATTATGTCAAAAATATGGAGTTTAATACTCTGAATTATAAAATATTAGATATTCTAATTTTTAGTGACATTAAAAAAATTATTGATGTATCAGACTTTTTTCAAATACATATTTTCATTTGTTTTAAATAATCAAAATTAAAAAAGGATATTTCGTGTTCGTCAAAGTGCATTGAATTTTATTGTTATTTAAGACCTAAATAGACAATAGAACTATTTTAATGGATCATGTGCAATGACATTGAGTACAAAATTTTGAGAGAGAAAAAACATACCATCGTAACTCAATACGAACTATAATCCAATAAGTTGAACAATAACGTCAATAAGTTAAAAAAATGAAATATTGAAACAAAAATTAATACTAAATCTCTTAAAACAAATGATTAAACTCTTAAAATAAATAATAAAATATGTAAAATAAAAAATACTGATTTATAAGAAAAAGAGATGGAATCAGGAAAGAAAGGAAAAAAAAAGAAATATTAGCAAAGAAACTAAGAATCTGGTACGAAGTTGTGTTTTTCACACGACATTGTAAAAAGTGAATAATAAAACATATAGCATGAACAATAAATAATTTGATATGAATAATAAATGATCTAATGAGTGTAAAGTTGTGAATGCCATCTAAATTTATTTTCATTCATTGATCTATGAGATTTTTTTTTCAATGTAAATCTTTCATTTGTTCCAAATAACGAAAATTTAAAATGGTACTTGCATATTTGGTGCATTGAATTTTCTTATTATTCAAATTAGAAATAGACAACATATTGATCATTTGCAATGCATTTAGAAAAAAAACATGCTAGTCTTACTCGATAGATTATAAAGTCAAAAAGTTGAATAATAATGTCAATAAGTTAAAAAATAAAATATTTAACATGAAAATAATATTAAAATACTTACCATGAATAATAAAGCATTTTAGATTAATAATCAAATATATAAAATAAAAAAAATAGAAGTTGATTCATAGGAAAATCCAATTTTCTCAAAAAAAATTACATCTTAGAATCTTGTAGAATACTAAAAATTATCATTTTCAGATTTTTATCTATTTTTTTCAGATTTTTAAAAAATGAGCAATTTGATATACGAACCATCCATTTTCTTTATATTTTTGTCCAAGTTTGAAAATTACTAAAATTAGTTAAAAACATTAAAATAGTAAATTTCAATATTCTATAAAAATTATATATATATATATATATATATATATATATATATATGAGTGGAGATACCGTGAGCTTAAGCTCACGGAGACCTTCCGTGAGCTTAACTCAAAAAATATATTAAATCATCTCGAAATTTTAATTTATCATTCTCATTAAATTATTTATATGAAAATCTCATGGAATGCAAAAATTTAGAGCGTTTTGAGTTTTTTAAGTTGTGATTTTTAATTTTTGAAAATCAGCTCTAAAAATAATAATAATATATTCAATACTTGAACATCATTTTAAAAAATTAAAAAACGGTGACTTAAAAAGCTCAAAACACTCCAAATTTTTGCATCCCACAAGATTTTTATATAAAGAATTTAATGAGAATGATAAATTAAAATTTCGAGATGATTTAATATATTTTTTTGAGTTAAGCTCACGGTATCTCCACTATATATATATATATATATATATATATATATAGTGATGCTATGGTGCTTTGCGAAGCAAAAAATTTTTGTGCTTCAGCGTCCGTATCTCGAATTTAAAAGTTCAAACGGCCGATCCAAACCGTTGAACATCATCTTCATATTGAAATATCCTTGGAGATCAAATTTTATATTTTTTTGAATTTTTTTGATATTTTTTAGATGGGTACAAAGTCGCTAGTTTTGATGGTGCAAAAATCTTTAGATCAACAAACTTTGTACCCATTTAAAAAATTTCAAAAAAATATAAAAATTTGATCTCCAAGGATATTTCAATATGAAGATGATGTTCAATGGTTTGGATCGGCCGTTTAAACTTTTAAATTCGAGATACGGACGCGAAGCACAAAATATTTTTTACTTCGCGAAGCACCATAGCATCACTATATATATATAATTTGTTAAGCAACTTTTGGATTTAAAATTCCTGCTATGATGAAGTAAGTTTTAAGTTATTTATATTTCAGATGATATGTAAATATTTGTATGCTAGCGTAAATCATTCCCATTTACATATAATTGATTTTAAGTTATGTGATTCATTATTTACGACATTGTCAATAAATCGTTTGCGCGAAATGTGGTTTTTCTGATTATTCAATTTGCATTTGTTACATTGGTGCTAAGCAAGATACATATATAATTCTGAAAAGAAAACATTTAATTTGATTATTAAATACTCCATGTCTTCATGACTATAATTAACTCATGTATTAATTCATAACAGTCAACTAGGCACAATTAACAAATTTTAAAAGATTATAGAAAAACGATATTGGATCAGCTCAAGTAATTACTACCTTTTAAATTGGGAGGATATGGATTTACCATATTCATTCTCATTTCACCATTGATGAAAATATCCTTTTTAAATATTTTGGTGACCGGCTGTTATCTAGGGATAACCGGTTGAAGCCCAGCAAACCGGCTTCAAATTAATTTCATCCGTCTGATTAGAAAAATCCAAAGGTGTGTGATTCTGATCTCATTGAAGCATAGCTCGAGATAGATAGTGGGCAGATAGTAATACTGCTTTACTGGGTCCCCCTTTCACTCCTCTTTGCCTATATAAAGAAGCTGTTACTACCTATCTCTCCATCTAAGCCAGAAACAACTCAGAAAAGAAAAACAACCACTCTTGCACTCTTGGGTGAGATTGAGAAGGATCTGATCAATCAAAATGGTTTGTCCCAATCCTCTTAACTTCATGTACATCTATAAATTTTAGGCGATGCTTGTCTCCATTATTTTGGCATAAAATTAGATGCACCTTAAAGTAAGAAATAGATGACTTCCAATGCATGTAAGCAATAGAATATTCTAGTCTATTTTCTATAGACCTTGAATGCATAAATTTGTACAGAGGTAGTGCTTAGGTTTGTATTATGAAGTTGCAAGATTCCGTAATGAATTAAATGCTAAAATTCTGATACGGTGATATCCTTACCAGTGTGTTATATATTTCTGAGTTTAAATTCAACTACATATGCCTACCTGTTTAACAATACAACAGGAAGAAGGGAAGATGAGCTGGACGGTATCTGATGCAGTGGATTACAAAGGGTTTCCTGCTGACAAATCAAAGACTGGCGGTTGGGTAACTGCTGCTCTTATTCTAGGTCTCTATTACTTTTTCCCTAACCTCACAAAATTCAAAGACCTATTTAAGTAGTTTTTTTCCCTTCTAAGGAAAGTATAGTGGTATTTTTGTATCTATTTCTATACTAGAAAATTCAGTTCCTGAATATGAGCTATCTGCATGTCAGCAAAAGGTAATAAATATACTGTAGAAAAAGTTGACAATAAAGAAGACAAAATTTAATCTGAAGTCCAGGTTGTTTCTGTCCTACCATCATTATTTGTCAAATTGTGTCATTCCAATTTGATTCTTGGCACTCTTCTTTTGGCAAAAGATGCTTGGCTCCTTTGTAACAGTTTTTGTACTTGGACTAAATTTCACCCCCTTGTTTTTACCTCTACTCCATTACATAAATACCAAGATGTTTTCAACTTATAGAACACTCATAACAATATTACAATCTATGGAGATTGATCCAATATGTGCAATTTTTATTTATATATGCATTATGCTTCATAGGAATTGAAATATGTGAGAGATTGTCCACAATGGGAATAGCAGTAAATCTGGTGACATACTTGGTTGGCACGATGCATGTTCCCAGTGCTGAATCGGCAAATATCGTGACAGATTTCATGGGTACTTCTTTCATGTTATGTTTGCTTGGTGGTTTCCTTGCTGATTCCTTCCTTGGCAGATTCCGCACCATTGCCATATTTGCTGTCATTCAGGCACTGGTATGTACTCTCCTCATATCCTCATAAAAAATTTAACTATTAATCACTAGCAACAGGATTAAATAAAATTAAGCATGATGTCTATGATATCAGGGAACAGGGTTGCTCTCTGTTTCAACAAGGTTGCCTCAGCTCCGTCCACCACCATGCAATTCTGCCTCAGAGAGTTGCCAAGAAGCAAGTGGCTCACAGATGGGGGTGCTCTACGTCTGCTTGTATCTGATAGCACTGGGAACAGGGGGGCTGAAATCGAGTGTGTCGGGCTTTGGCACTGACCAATTTGATGAAAAGGATGAGAAGGAAAGAACACAGATGGCCTTCTTCTTCAACAGGTTTTTCTTTTTCATTAGCACTGGTACTCTTCTTGCCGTCACTGTGCTGGTGTACATACAAGATGAAGTCGACCGAAGCTGGGCCTATGGAATCTGCTGTCTGTCCATGGTCCTTGCCATTGTCATCTTCCTCTCTGGAACAAAGAGATACCGCTACAAGAAAAGTGTCGGGAGCCCAATTGTTCATATCCTCCAAGTGATTGTTGCTTGCTTCAGAAAAAGAAACCTTAACTATGATCCAAACCATTGTGTCTTATATGAAGATCACCCCGAAGCCATGAGAATCCCTCACACACAACAATACCTGTAAGTACATTATTCCAGTATTCTCTGCGGACTTGTAAATTAATCCATATTCTTGATGTTCGTTCAATTTCTTTTGATAAAATGGTGATTGATTTACAAATTTATGTTTGTCACTGTGTAGTTTTCTAGACAAAGCTGCAATCAGGGTTGAAAGTGATGATGAGCTGATAATAGATGGAAAAGTGGTGCCAAACCCATGGAGATTATGCTCGGTGAGTAGAATTGAGGAGGTGAAGATGATGATACGGCTCCTCCCAGTGTGGGCCACCACAATTCTGTTCTGGACAATCTATGCACAGATGATTACCTTCTCAGTGGAGCAAGCAAGCACCATGGAGAGAACAATTGGGTCGTTTCAGATTCCTGCAGGATCCCTTACCGTCTTCTTTGTTGGGGCAATCCTAATCACCTTAGCAGTAAACGATCGTGTGATCATGCCCATTTGCAGAAGGTGGAAAGGCACCGAAGGTATTAACAAAAAAAAGGATCATGTGATCAATTAATGAATCTTTCAAATTACTGGCATACAATTATTGATACAAATTTGTTGTGTTTATGTTCAGGTTTTACCAACCTGCAAAGGATTGGAATTGGTCTGGCCTTGTCAATAATAGGAATGATAGCGGCAGCGCTTACAGAGAGGACAAGACTATCCGTGGCAAGAAATGCTGGATCAAGAGCCACTCTTCCAATGAGCGTTTTCGCACTAATTCCGCAATTTTTCTTGGTCGGTGCAGGGGAGGCATTCATTTATACCGGTCAGCTGGACTACTTCATTACAAGGTCACCAAAGGGCATGAAGACAATGAGCACTGGCCTGTTTCTGACAACTCTGTCACTTGGTTTTTTCCTGAGCAGCTTCCTGGTTTCCATAATCAAAGGCGGCACTGGAAGAAATGGCGAAAAACCATGGCTTGCTAATAACATCAATCAAGGACGACTCGATTACTTCTATGGCCTTCTTGCTATTCTTAGCATTATGAATTTCATTGCCTTCATTGTGTGTGCCGCATTGATAAAAAAACCCCAGTCGCCGTCTCAGTCTCTCACACTGAATGGTGCCGAAAAGAAGTCCGTTGATGACAAATGCTAGACACTATGAACCGTTTGAAGACATAATTATGTTCTTGTATTTTGCATTTCTAACCTTTTACTTTGTTTCTTGAGGTTCCCCATGCTTTTTGGGTCAATTACGGATTTACGGTTGTGTTATTTTTACTTCTGTTTTATTGCTCTAGCTTGTGCAATTGCCTAAAAATAGATTTTGCGCGCTGTTGTAAAATAAGCTATAAACAGTGATATTTAGATCCAAAATATATCCTTTGCTCTTTAATTTTTTTTAAGCCCGGGAATAGTATTACTTTTCTTTTTATTTAATAGATGAGAACCAGGTTACGTTATTATAGTAAGAGTACCACTTTTCTTCTGCACTATTTATTTGCAATTAACAGGTACCGAGTAATCGGATAAGAGTACCACCTCTAATATTTTTCTGTTTTTATATATATGTGAATATCTTTTTCGTATCTTTTGAAAATTAAAGCTTAAGAGAAGATACATCTTTTTATCTTCTTGTGGACAAAAAGAAGGTCAAGGGTTATATATACAAGTATTGAGATTTGCTACTCTTGATTTTGAAAAAGAAAAAAAAACTATAAACTACTTTTCGAGAGAATACAAACAAAAGCAGCAATGGATGTTTGTTTTTTTCTGATATTTCAACTGGTAGGTACCATGTTCTAAAAGCCATCTTATCAACCCAATTTGCTGAATGTTTTTTTTGATACTAGCTATATACCCGCGCGTTAGCGGAATTTTTTATTTAAACATTAAAATATTATAAGATAAAAAAATTCATATTTATTTAATATTAAATTATAAATTCACCAAATTATAGAGAAAACATATAATAAAGACTATTTAATCTTGGATGAGATTTTTGCACAATATGAGTTAATGATTCATGATTTTTATGGTAAGAAAAGTAAATTATTATAACATATATTATCACCATTAATTTCTTACCAAATATGCACAAGGTTGCTAAATAAAAAAATAAAAATTATGGAAATAATAGTATATAGGGGAAAGAAATGGAGAGAAAGAGGGGATCAATGGACGCGATCACATACGTTCGATCAACTAACAATAAATATTATTCGTCTAATTGAGGGATAAAATAGGTATAATAAAAATTTATCATGACAAAAAATGGACCCTCCAATTCTTAGATGCGTTATATAATAGTATAGATGTTAATTTCCCAAATGAGTTGTGGCCTTGTGGGACTAAGGTGGCGATCCAAACCGGACTCCCTTTCTCCTCTGTCATATATATATTCCCAGAGTATAGGCGCTGACGGGGCATGGCCACGTGGACGGGTAAGCTATTAGAATTTGGTCATAAAAACTCAAATTTTCATAATTAATTTCTAAATTTGTTTAAGCGTTATTTTTCTTAATTGAGTTATTTATGGGTCATATATATATTGAAGGACGTTGGAACATCATTGGACAGCTCATGAATTTCCACCCGGTAACATTTCTCATATAATGATCATAATTACTTTATGGAGCTTATATATAAGTAGATTATGCCTTTCCGAACTCGAACGTGATCAGAAAAAAATGAATAATTCAATTGCTGTATTACGCGTGATTTACTCGATTAGGAAAATAAATTATCAAATTATGATTTTGCTTTCAATGCTGAAAGAGTGTATTTGAACTTCTATCACATCTGTAGATGAAGAAATTTCGGTGTAACTTGAGATGATACTTGTTCGATTATTTCTATGCATAAGAATAGAGAATTTCAGGTAACCTTACTATTGTCTCAATTTACTAATTCATTTTGTTTGAAGAAATTTGATATTCAAAGATCAATGTTCCCAACATAAGCGACTCCTGTCATTTTTTTTGGCATTTTTTTTGGTTAAAAACAAGTAATTAAAATTAAAAGCCATCTTATTTTAATACTTCATATCAAAATCACAACTAACATAAGTAAGTAGTAAGTTCAGTTCTTCAGTAAGGTAAAATTGATTTAGCTGATAGCTCCCAAATTAATAAAGTTCATATTTTAAAAAATATGCAAAAGTATGTAAAACGGATAATAAAGTATATGTACCTAACCACACAGTGGCGTAGCTTCCCTATAAAAAAAATGACCATACTCCTTTATGACTTCCAAAATAATAAAGCTACACTACAAGAAAAAATCGATTTAGCAAATCAAATTTAACAACTGTTATTTAATCATTATTAAAGTGGATGTTAGAAAATATCTAAATAACCGTTGTCAAATTACACATTTGAAATTATTTTTTTTAAATTAACCTTTAGCAACGATTATGTGCTAGATCGTTGTTCAAGAAATATATTTATCAATGATTTTTTAGCCCAAAACCGTTGTTAAATACACTTTTAACAATGGTTATGACACAGAACTGTCGCTAATGATCCATAATTTTTTTAAATTTAACTTTTGATTTAATAAAATAACTAAGAACAATAATTGCTATTATAACAAGTGATAAAGGATAAACATTGCGACATACACCATATTATTCATTCAATAAATATTATAAAAATATAATTATTCACACAACGAAAAAACCTATACAATTTCTAAGAAAAAACAAACAAAAAATATAACTAAAAACTTTAAATAAACTTCAAATACGTTTTTTAGTTTGAAGATGAGATTTTTTAGCCCTGAAAATGGTGATAACGACGTAAACAATTAACCTCTAGATCTCATCGTAAACTTTTTGTGGCCACGTAGCACGCCTCAATCGGAGTTTCCTATCAAAAGTTATGACCATTTGAAATTGAGATGGTCGGATTTTGATTTCTATTTATGCTCTCTCTTCTTCTTTCTTTCTTCTTTCTCTCTCTTTATATATGAAAATAAATTAAAAGGAATTGGTAATCCGTGGGATTTTAATTTTTCGATTGTTGAATTTTGATGAACAAACGGTGAGATGAAAAAATCTGACAATTCGTGAGAGAAAATGTCAATGGTAGAGATAAATCTATCAGAGCCAAAAAAAATATAATAAATATGTAACAACGGTTATCTGATCAAAATCGTTGCTAAATAGAGTAATATATATATATATATATATATATATATATATATATATATATATGAAAAATTAGCGCACTCATTTAACAACGATTCCTTCAAGGAGTCATTGCCAAATATAGTAAAAAAAAATCAATGCACCAATTTAATAATGGTTTCTTGAAAGAATTAGTGCTAAATATTATATTTAACAACAGTTCCTTGAAAGAACCGTTGTTAAATGAGCGTGCAACTTTTTTATGTTCTTTGGCTCTATTTTAACAATATTTCTTTTTTAATTATTGTTAAAAAGTTATCAATATTTTAATAATATCACTGAGTCATTTTAACAACAGAAAAAATATCTCATTTCCTTACCTCTTCTCCCTCTTTTGAAAACAAACTCTCTATCACTCTTTTAATGTGCATTTTTTTCTCTTTTTCTCCTTTTCAAATAAAAAATTAAAAATAAAGTTTCAGATTGGAATACCCCATATCCAAAAAGTTGAAAAAAATATGACATTTATTAGTATGTTAGAATAATACTTTTAATTTATGTGTATGATATATATAAGTGTTAATATGAATACTCCATAGCAACGATTATCAGTCATTGCTAAGAAATATCTATATTAACACTCATATATACAAGCCTAATCTACATATGTTGTTAAAGTGGTGCTATCTAAGATTATTTTTATTGTAGTGCTAGTATTTACTTTCTAAATGAAATTATATTTAAGGTATATAATATTTGGCCTCTAACCACTTAATACAAATAATCAAATCTCGCTCGATCGTTTGATTTTTTTTTTTCTTTTAAATCACCGTAACATCACATTTCACATGCATCTGCATCTTATTGGATGCCAAAATCAAGATACAAGACCCGTATCCTTGCCTTGTTCGCCACGTGTCAGTAAATATAAGCCCATTCGATCGTCCTCGTCCATATGATTTCCTTTTGCGTTTGTATTGTCTGAGCATTGACATCTGTCGGCAAAAAGAGGCTGCGATTGGGTGGCATTCATCATGTTAGATCAGGTTTTGACCAACTACTATATATGTCGTGGCCAGCCAGCCAACTAGGTCTCACGGCCTCACCACCACTAGTCCACTACTTTTCAACTGAGGTGGTTGCTCTAGGTAGCTCCAACTTTTGACGAATTGACGAAAATGATTCTGTTAATTTCTGACCTTGATTCAAACTCAATCAGTTCAAATTTCAATAATTCATGATCGATGGACTCATCAAGCCTTCTGAATTGCATGGTAGCTGTTAACATTAACCGCGTTGCAAAAATTATTTGCTGTAAAGTATTGCTTCGGACAAGTAATTTCTTCCAAATAATACGTAGGGAAGATATATATGTAGTGAAAACGTTTGCATTTCGAGTTTAAGTACATACGGCTCAAATTTTATTATAATACGTTCGAAATTTAAAATTATTATTCTCATTAAATTCTTCATATCAAAATATTGAGAGATATAAAAATTTGGGGTATTTTGAATTTTCTAAGTATTTATTTTGGATTTTTAAAAATCAGCAACAACAATTTAATATTTTATTATTATTTTAGTGCTGATTTTAAAAAATCCAAAATAAATACTTAAAAACTCGAAATACCCCAAATTTTTGTATCCCCTAATATTTTAATATGAAGAATTTAATGAGAATAATAAGTTTGAATTTCGGACGTGTTATGATAAAATTTGAGCCGTATGCACTTGAACTCGAAATGTAAACGTTTTCACAATAGTCTAACTATATATATATAGAGAGAGAGAGTTATGCTACGGTTAGTCGCGAAGTACAAAATTTTTTTGTACTTCGCGTCGTATCTCTTATTTTCGAGTTCAAAATACCGATCCGACCGTTCAGAATGTTCTTCATATTAAAATATATTTGGATACCAAATTTTACATTTTTTAGGAAAAAAAATTCTATTTTTTTTTTGAGGATTAGAAAATCGTTCTTATTAAAATTATAAACTCAATGTATTTTCATCTCCTCAATAAAAATAGAAAAAAATTTCTAAAAAATATAAAATTTGGTCTCCAAATTATTTTTAATATGAAGAACACTTTAAACAGTCGGATCGGTATTTTGAAATCGAAAATAGAAGATACGACGCGAAGTACAAAAATATTTTGTACTTCACGACTAACCGTAACATTACTATATATATATATTAAAGATATCGTGAGCTTATATTCACGGAGGTTTTCCATGAGGTTAACTCAAAAATTATATCAAAATATTTTCAAATTTTAATTTATCATACCCATTAAATTCTTTATATAAAAATCTTATGGGAAGTAAAAATTTGGAGCGTTTTGACATTTTTAATTTTTTAAAATGATGTTTAAGTATTGAATATATCATTATTATTAGAGTTGATTTTCAAAAATTAAAAATAATGACTTAAAAAACTCAAAACACTCCAAATTTTTGTATCCCATACGATTTTCATATAAAGAATTTAATGAGCATGATAATTGAAATTTGGAGATGATTAATATGCTTTTTGAGTTAAGCTCACGGAAGGCCTCCGTGAGCTTAACCTCACAGTATCTTTACTCTATATATATATATTAAAATAAACTTGTATATCAAATTTTATATTTTTTAATTTTTTTTACTCTTTATTAAGATGGGTACAAAATCATTATTTTTAGACCATTGAATTTCGTACCCATCTTATAAATAGTTAAAGTTTGAAAAAAATATATCCAATTTGATTTGTAAGTATATTTTAATATATCTATCATATTGAACGGTTTCGATCAACTTTTTGGACTTTCAAAATTTTTGGTGTAACTTTGTGTCATTGGATTCCTCCTCTATTGAAAATAAAAGGTATTTTTAAAAATTAAATTCCCAATAAATTTACAAAAAGTACAATTATCAACCAAAAAAATATCAATTACGAAGATTTCATATTCTTTGAAATGAAAATGAATTCTTAATAAATAAGAAAGTGTGAGATGAAATATATAATTTTAGTGCTTGGAGAGTAATTTATGGGACTATGTGAATGAGAGAAGCTAAATAAACGATCGTCGTGAAATATTTATTAAGGTTTTAAGTTGAGTTTTAAATTATTTAATAAAGTTAATTGGAGTTCCTGTATATATTTGATATATGCTAAAATATTATTAGGTAAATATGAGAGTTATAATAGTTTGAAAATGAATATGATACGATGAAACTTAGTGTATTTTCGAAAGGTGTATATGCAATTCGGCAAAATAAAAAAAAATCATATTCATATCTGTATTCGAACGGATATTCACATCTTAGATTTCCACATCTGAATTTTCAGATACAGATCGGATGTTATCCATACCTATTGCACCCTTATTAAGGCCTTCAAAGTATTATGAATTAATTATAATACTTTACAATTTCAACATCAATGTTTAAATTAATCGCGTCTTGCATATTGTTCGTTATTTTTCGTGGTGTTCATACCTTTTGCACCTATATTATTCATATTTACATATAAATATTTATATTCATTTATAGAGGTATTCATATATAGTTATTAGAATGTTCATATCTAGTTATGAAATATAAAAATTTATAAAAGATAAAAATATTTTTTGAAAATAAAAAGTTGGAAGAGAAAACAGCTGGAGGCAGATTTCGGAGATATAACACATATTAAAGCATTAGCCGAAATACTCATATTGTTCATACTTATATATCTGAGTATCCATAATCTATACTATTATATAAAGCATCTAAGAATTGGAGGGTCCATTTTTTGTCATGGTAATTTTTTATTATACCAATTTTATCCCTCAATTAGACGGATAATATTTATTTTTGGTTGATCGAACGTATGTGATCGCGTCCATTGATCCCCTCTTTCTCTCCATTTATTTCCCTTATATACTATTATTTCCATATTATTATTATTATTATTTAGCAACCTTATGCATATTTGGTAAGAAATTAATGGTGATAATATATGTTAGAATAATTTACTTTTCTTGTCATAAAAATGATGAATCATTAACTCATATTGTGTAAAAATCTCATCCAAGATTAAATATAGTCTTTATTATAGTTTTTTTTCTATAATTTGGTGAATTTAGAATTTAATATTAGATAAAAATAAAAAAAATTATCTTATAATGTTTTAATGTTTAAATAAAAGAGTCTGCTGCAACGCGCGGGTATATATAACTAGTCACTTATAAAAATATTCATACCAAGTTACTGAAGTGTTCATATCTGATTGTGGAATAATAGAACTTACCAAAAATAAACATATTAATGAAAATAAAAAGTTCAAAGAGAACAGTTGAGGAACATATATATTTGGGGAATTAGCAATGAGTGAAGTATAAGCTGAAACATTCATATTTTTCGTATCTATACATATAAATATTCATATTCACTTATAACGATATTTATATCTAATTATTAGGATGTTTATATTTGATCGTGAAATATAAAATTTTATCAAATAGAAATTTTGCTGAAAATAAAAAAAAAAAGTTATAAAAGAAGACAATTGGGGGGTAGATTTGGAGGTAGTCTTGGGATTAAAAGCTTTTGTCTATTATTAATCCATTCAGCATATTTCTGAGTATTAGGTGCCGATTCAAGGTTTTAAAATGTATATTTTAATATGTGTACGGTTGATCATTGCATAGTGCATATACGACATGCGGGTATATATACGATATGCGGGTACATAGAGGTGGCAATCGGGCGGGTCGGGTCGGGTCAGTTTGACTTTTTAGAAGAAATCGGGTTGGGTCGGGTCGGGTCAATTTATATATTGTATTTTTTCAGATCGTTGATAGATTTCGATTGGATTAAAGGCCATTTGATCTCGGGTCGGGTCGGGTTCTGCCACCTCTACGGGTACATATGCGGTTCAATATGCGGATTACATATGTAGATATATATTCTAAAAAAATTCTTATAATATTTGAATCGATCATTTATTTTTGAAGAATTTTAATATAAAATAAGAAAATATAATAAGATATTAATATAATTTTGAATATTTTATATGAAAAATATCATAGAATTAATTTATAGACTTAATACGATAAGTATAACACACATTGTTGAATATGCGGATGCATATGGCATCGCACCGCATAAGTATAAGCGAACCGCATATGCGGCTATGCGGCCGCATTTTAAAATAATGAGTACCGTATATATAAATCTTGATTTGGGATTATGAAACAGTTTTGTTCTTCATAGTGGCCTGCTGAATATCAATATCAAATTTTGTTATCTAGGTTTCCCATTTTTATATAAGACGTTTTCATCTCTATTTTTATGTAACAGCTCTTAAATATATATATCAAATTACCAAGGCATCGCCCATGGGCATCAAGGACAAAAGAAAAGTCCAAATTATGGTATAGCCTTTTTAATTTATTATTTAACTTTATTTTCTAGTACACCAAAAAAATATTTTAATTATTTAATAATCAAAATTAAACTACCTAAAATTATTTTGATATATATAATTAGTATGACTGTACCGTTTTTACTCTGTCCAGTCAGACCCGAGTTTTAAACTTGATCTCAGGGATTCGGATGAGTTTAAAACTCAAATCCAACCAGAGCATTTCAATACAGAGTAAATCTTATTCTCACTCCTCTCTCCCACTTCTCCTCTGCCTTCTTCTAAAACAATAAAAAAATTTTCCCAATTTCAATTGATCTATATCATTTTTGCTCCAATTTGAAAACCATTTGCGCTAAACTTCTTATCTTTTGGAGGAGAGTTGGAAAAACCCGTCGATCCGTCGATTTGGTTGTAATTTCGAATGTAATTTTTATTTTTCAATTTAAATCCGAATTTAGAAAAATTAGTAGTTTTATTAGACTTAGTTAGTATAATTATAGTGATAATTGAAATATAGTTAATATAGTTTGGTTTGGTTGATTTATAGTGTTAAATTTGAATTATATAGTTATAATTAGTTTAATTATAGATTAGCACTAATTAGACTAATTATCATTAATTTGTTAGTTTAAATTAGGTGAAATAATGTTAATTATAATGTAAATAGGTTAATTATATAAAATTATTGAATTGTACTAAATTATACCAAATTATACCAAATTGTACCAAATTACATCAAATGACACCAAATTTTACCATATTAGATCAAATTAGAACAAATTGTACTAAATTTATAATTAATTTAATTCTACCAAAATTGTATCTTAATTTTAACTTTTGTAATTTTTTTATAATTATAGTGAAAAATGGAGTATCTACAACTGCTTGTCGTACCTCAAAATGAACATAGGTCGCAGAGGGTCAGAACTGATATAAGTATTCTTAATCGTATAATGTGAAAAAAAATATATTTTATAATTAATTTTAGCATATCATATGTAACAAATATTTTTTTGCAGCCGCATAGCACTCTTCGTTTGAACGCACATCGTCCAAAAATACCATACAACGCGCAGATGGATCCATATCTGCATCGACTCGGTATCTACCAGATAGCGATCATAGATGATTGTCAGTTAGATAAATTACTCCTGACAGCGTTTGTTGAGAGGTGATGACTAGAGACGTTGACATTTCATCTATCAATCAGCGAGATGACAGTGATGTTGGAGGACGTGTGTTGTTTATAGGGATTGTCTATCAGAGGTATTTTAAATTTTTAATATGTTATTTTATATTTTATTTTTAAAGTCTACTAATCTGATTTTGTAAATTTAAAAAATACAAGAAAACCCTTTGGGTTGGATGCCGATCCATACAGTTATGATGACATCACCGATAACCCATGGCCTTTTAAGACAAGCAACAGGAGGAAAGAGAACGAGTACATTCAGTTTTCGACATTTAGTATCCGGCTCTTGTGTTTGTGTAAGCATTTTCAAGTGTTGTCTCCCTACTCCGATGATGAGACTGTCCGACGGTACAATTTTTACTATAAATTTTACTCCATCTGTGAATTTATTTTGTAGGTACAAAGAATTACTAACTTTTTTATAGGTACACACGAGCGTTTTGCTTGGATTTATTCGAGTCTGTGATGTTCCCGAACAACAGTGCAGACTCAGTGCCGGCGGTGTACTTGACATTTCTTGATGGCATGCTCAACGTACCAGAGCACGGCTATGACTGATGGCAGACAGTACTCTCTTGCTTGTACTTCAAACTCTCTTGGTCATGTCTTGAGACGGCATGTTGCATAGCTGGACCATTACTTCTGCTTCAGATGTGGTCGTGGACACAATTCTCGATCGGAAGACCGAGGTAAATCAATATCACTCATCTCAATTGATAAAACTATATTTTTTTATATTTTGTTGACGGTGTAGGTGTAGAACTGAGGAGCCTCCATTAGGCGGTCCCGAGCCTCGATTGCGGCCTCCATACGGTGTCAAATAAGCGACAATACACTTATTCAAGTACACACCGTGACAAGGAAGACCCGGATATTTTTGGCATCATTTTGAGAATTCACGGGAAGATAGTGTCAATTGGACGTCGTACATTGCCTATCACAACGACTTGCCTTGGGTATACCACGTGCATTATAATTTGTAAATTTCTAAAATCAATTAAAATTTATTTACTTCAATTTGTACATAAATTTAATCTGCTAACTTCAACGTATGCAGGTGATGTATCGTGTGTGGATGATTCACTTCTGGATGGTTGAAAATCACTATCCAGATAAAGTCATGTGGCAATTCAATCTTTTCCAACAGGTTCCTTCGGCGCCGATCGATTACCAGCAAGTGCTGACGTATCGCAAGAACAAGCACACATTGGGAGGCGGTGAAGGGCAGAATGTGGATTGGGTGTAGTACTATTGGTGGGCACATGATGAGCCCGCGCTGCCTATCACGAAGTCGTGACTGTATGACTTTGCCCAACACTATACGTACATGGGGTGGTATTATAAGAAAGGAATGACTATAATATGGTATAGAATGAACAATAAAGAGCACTTCAGTCAGCCATTACCACACCCCGAGGAGCTCTGGATAAGTTGTCCTACGTACCACATTCACACCAAAATGCTCGAACAATTAGCATTTAACCAAACTATTTATTCTTAATTAAACTCTTCACATAACTTGTGTTATAGAATAAAAAAAATGTATATACAAATATTCTGTTTAGTGAAGAATACATCCACCGCCGTTGGTTGGCTTATGACGCCTGGACATTCATGATTTAGAAAACATGAATTGCGCCTGATTAAGCATTTGATGGGCGATTTAGCGCATGTTCATATTTTCATAGCGATGCTTGCTTCCGCAAGTTAATATTTATTTTTTTTTCATTTTAATTTGTAGGTATTTTTAATTTAATTGATTTTTGACAATTTAATTCAAATATGTGTAATTTACTTGTACAGGTCTTCTGACGGATTCTAAGGACATTGATATCTCTGTCGCTGACCATCCGACTCACGGCCCACCTGACCCAACGCCGGAGCCGACGACTAATGAGTTTGACTTATTTCAAGGAGATTTCATGTCGTACTCTCAGTTGATGAGTCGGATGACCCTTGATTCGGGTGCTGGGACCTTCGGTACCGAATATGAGACTCCTCGCACGTCATTGTATGATACTCCCGGTCCGTCCACCCGAGTGCCTGAGACGCAAGCAACGACCGACGCAAGTCATGAGCGCCCTCGTCATGAAATCCGGTCAAGAGACACATACAACCCATCTCTTATTAGAAGGATGTTTCGTAAACATTGATGTTTTTTTTCAGAGACTGTTGTTTATATATATACTTTATTTTCTTCATTTATGGTTTGAAATTTATATTTTCTTATTTAAGTTTGGACATTAATTTCTTATAAAACTTTCAAATAATATAATATAATATTTTTTAAATCATCAAATAAATAAAAAATATAATAAAATAATATAACTAAATTATTTAATTTTACTTTGATATACAATCATTTAACTACTTTATTTTATTTGTAAACTAAATTAACAGAAATAATAAAAAAAACCAGCTGGACCCGAGTTGCAAACTCAAGCCAGGGAGTTGGACCCGAGTTACAAACTCGGGTCTGACTGGAGTAACACCACTATAATTTTGGGCTATTATAGTTGTTAAAAATGGGATTTATAGTGGGTTAGGGGGGCTGCAACAGGGGGTGCTATAAAATGGTTTGTAAGGTCCGTTATTAAAGGAGAAGACGAAAAGTTACTATTATAGTGGTTGTTATATAACAACCACTATTAAAACATATCCTTTATTAGTGGTTATTGCATAATAACCGCTATTAAAGGGTTGTGTCGAATTTAAAAAAATGCTGACAGATGTGACAACTATCACATCCGTCAACTTTTAATTTTTTATTTTTTTCTCATTCTGAAACACAAATTTTAAATTCAAAATTTAAAACTAATTTGAACAAAAAATTTAGAATCGAAAATAATTTGAACAAAAAATTTAGAACATAAAAATAATTTGAGTTTTAAATTTGATCACAATTTGAATATAAAATTTAAAACAGAAAAGTAATTTGAACACAAAATTTGAAAAAAAAATCTTATGAAACTTTCAAATAATATAATATAATATTTTTTAAATTATCAAATAAATAAAAAAATATAATGAAATAACATAACTAAATTATTTCATTTTTCTTTGATATACAATCATTTAACTACTTTATTTTATTTGTAAACTAAATTAACAGAAATAATAAAAAAAACCAGCTGGACCCGAGTTACAAACTCAAGCCAGGGAGCTGGACCCGAGTTACAAACTCGGGTCTGACTGGAGTAACACCACTATAATTTTGGGCTATTATAGTGGTTAAAAACGGGATTTTATAGTGGGTTAGGGGGGCTGCAACAGGGGGTGCTATAAAATCATTTGTAAGATTCGTTATTAAAGGGGAAGATGAAAAGATGCTATTATAGCGTTTGTTATATAACAACCACTATTAAAGCATACCCTTTATTAGTGGTTATTGCATAACAACCGCTATTAAAGGGTTGTGCCGAATTTAAAAAAATGCTGACAAATGTGACAGCTGTGACAACTGTCACATCCGTCAACTTTTAATTTTTTATTTTTTTTCATTCTGAAACACAAATTTTAAATTCAAAATTTAAAAACTAATTTGAACAAAAAATTTAGAATCAAAAATAATTTGAACAAAAAATTTAGAACATAAAAATAATTTGAGTTTTAAATTTGATCACAATTTGAATATAAAATTTAAAACAGAAAAGTAATTTGAACACAAAATTTGAAAAAAAAATAATTTGAACACAAAATGAAAAAGAAAGAATAAATAAATAAATTTAAAAAGAACAAAACAAAAAATTTGTCCTATTTTTTTTTAAATCTTTAACTTTTTGTTTGATATTTTTTATTTGAATTTTGAGAAATTAGGAAGATGAAGAGCAAATGAGAGATGAATGGGGGGTGAAGAGTGGTATATATAGGTAAGAGAGGGATGAATCCGTGAGAATTTTTTGAGTGATTTTTGAGCGTTTGATCGATTAAAATGGACGCTGCAGATTAAAAAATATATTGGTGATCCTGGAGGGACCGCTATTAAAGATACCCTTTAATAGCGGCTCTTTAGTAGAACCGCTATAAAAGGCTTTAATAGCGGTTGTTTAATAGCAACCGCTATAAAAACTCAGTTTTAATAGCGGTTGCTATTAAACAACCGCTATTAAAGTTTTTATAACATTCTATTATATAACCGCTATTAAATAGGGCTACAAAAATCTTTTTTTTAGTAGTGTAAGCTAAAAATATCACAATCTTACCGATTTCATATATTTAATTATTTTATTTACTAAAAAAAAAAAATCTGCCAGCCGAGGCCTGAAAGTTATATCTGGATCATGCACAACAGCAGAGCGTCTGATCCGTTCTTTTCAATTAAATAAATTATCTCAAGTAGGGTCCAATATGTCACAAAGCGAGCCAGAAGTGATATCCAATTTCGCTTATGGGTGCTAGAATAGGATATGCAGATAAATGCAAATAAGAAACAAAATGACAAGCGATTGATGCAAATTAAGAAAGGTCAACAAGAAAATAGGGAGGTGATACAGCAGCATATGTATCAACCAATGAAGACGTGATACATCAGCACATATAATGCACAAATGGACAGACTTATGGTGTTCTAGAAAAAAAGTAATATCAATAAACCAAAATGGAATAGCTGCTGCTTATTGTTTTTATGTCCTACCAATCAATGATTTAATTGTTCAAGGGATCATGCTATGAACAAAACAGTAGGTATAATAACATTGAGAGATCGAAGAAGAAATGAAAAATGAAATTTGAGATTTAGACGAACATATTTTTTATATGAAGCTCATAAAAAGATACACAACTACATTTTAGAAACAAACAATTTGATCTACAAGCATTTATAGGATAGAGCCTGTAATTTTGATACTTTAGAACAAAAAATGTCTAGTAAGCCTCCTAATTAATTTGAGGATTTATGTTTTCTGATATTTAGATATTTATTTACAAGTAGTTCGTATATTTTTTCTATTAAACAGAGACCTCAAAACTAAACCTGCTTAATTTTAAATAAAATTATATATAAAATTGGTGTTGAATTATGTATAAAATAAAGTTGGTTAATTTTAAAATAATTATTATATTAATTAATCAACTTGAAAAAATTCAGATCTAAAGGCCCTGAAATTAACAAAATAGTTCAAACTCAATTAATTAAAAAATATTTATTAGAATTCTCATTTATTTTAAATTATTTAAACAATTAGAATCATAATTATTAAATTAAGAAAAAAAATCAGATCTAAAGAGTAAAAAAACTCGGGCCTTTTTTATATAGGATTAATTGTGGCCGACACCAAAAAAAAAAAAAAAGAAAGGGGCCGAATATTTTTTTTATCCCAAAGAAGTTGGCTGAAGAATCTGAGATAATCTCGGATCCTTCTAGTTGATATCACAAAAAAGCACAATCATTCCATAATTTTTTTTTTAAAAGTAAAAAATGAGTTAAATAATATATTTACGTTCAAAATATAGATGAAATACATTTTATAATATTTCAAATTAAATGACTTAATCCGCCTATTTTATCATAAATTTACCTTTAAATAATATACTATTTAAGTCACCTGACGTGCCATCTGAACCTAAACTATTTTACAAAAACTAGCTATATACCCGCGCGTTGCAGCATAATTTTTTATTTAAACATTAAAATATTATAAGATAAAAAAATTATATTTATCTAATATTAAATTATAAATTCACCAAATTATAGAGAAAACATATAATAAAGACTATTTAATCTTTGATGAGATTTTTGCACAATATGAGTTACTAATTCATGATTTTTATGGCAAAAAAAAGTAAATTATTCTAACATATATTATCATCATTAATTTCTTATCAAATATGCACAAAGTTGCTAAATAAAAAAAACAAAAATTATGGAAATAATAGTATATAAGGGAAATAAATGGAGAGAAAGAGGGGATCAATGGACGCGATCACATACGTTCGATCAACCAACAATAAATATTATCCATCTAATTGAGGGATAAAATGGGTATAATAAAAATTTACCATGACAAAAAATGGACCCTCCAATTTTTAGATGCTTTATATAATAGTATAGATTACTTGCCTAAGAGTTATATAGCCTTATAGGTAAGACTTATATTAGACGGATACTCCTCTAACTCACTGAATAAGTATCATATACACGTCCGGTACGGGTGTGTATCCGATAAGCCACGTGGTGTATCGTTTTATTTTATTCATTTTGATCAGCGGATTCAATTTCCAATACACCCCGATACTTTCCGATATGTTTTGGACATGCCTTGATGTGTCTCTAATACACCCTGATACGTCTCTGATATGTCGCTGATACATCTCTGATACGTTATGATATGTCTTGAATATGATCTAATTAGTTTTTTTTTTATTTTATTCACTTTTAAAAAAAATTATCGTGAATATTTTTTTGTAATCACTAACAAAGTTATAAACCATCTCAAATTCTTCAAAAAAAAATTATCATAATATATTTTACATATTACATAAAAATATATTTTATTATTATATATAATCACATTTATATTATGTATTTTTTTATTTTTTATATCACCGTATCTTTACCGTATTCAATATAATATCTGTTGTATAAGCTGTCTTCCTATCCCAAGTCCTCATATATATCTCCTCTTTTCTGGTTTCTTCATATCCCAATTATGCACCTTTTATCCCTTCTATATACTATATATAATTGAAACAAGAAAATATCTCTTACTTCTCGTGCATGCGTGAATTTCATTCTCTCGCCAGTCGCCACGTACTTAAAAAGAAAAAAAAAGATCATAATAGCAGTTGTCTATCTTCTTTGTGTTTCTGCATTCTATTATAAATAATTATAATGGTGGGCGACATTGGACTCAACTTTTTGACGTCTTTCCAGTTTCTAGAAATGCAGGTTCAATATATTGTAGCATGCAATAACTGACATCCAAAAAGTATTGTGTTTAATGACACCACGACGTGGATGACAAAACAAAGTTTTTAATGTTAAATAAATTAGAATAAACTAAAAATGAAATTCAATGAGATCATAAATTTTAAATAAAAATAATAAAAATGATGATGATGACAATGAAAATAATTATGACACAGCTTATTGCAAAATAATTACTAAAATTGAGGTCGACCTGCATTCTATATATTATATTTAATAACTGCTCAAATTCCATAGCCATGTCAATGTAAGGAATTTAAGGCCGTAAACTTTTCTGCATCACATACGACTCCAATTTAAGCATCAATTAATACCTGACAAGAATTTCACAAATATATTCAAATTTATACTTTTACATTCAGTTTGTGTGGAAAAAAAATACGAACCATATTAAACAACTGCATCATAATGCCCTTTTTTATGCATGTGTTTGATTTAATAAAATGAGCAGGAATCAAAATATTAGCCAGCTCCAGATTCAAATTTTAGCCATACACTTGTTAGTTCTCCTAAAGCAAAAGGATTGACGGGCTTTCGTGCACACAAAGAAACAAAAACGCAGAGAAAGCTGAGAATAAATTTGTTGAGATCAAAGTTACATTGACTAGATGTACCTTTCAACGCATTCTCAAAGCATTTGACGATTTTTTGGATATGACTATAAAGAAAAATGCGGCGAGCTAGATTGGGGTTCACAGTGACGATGTTTGAACTCAAAATTATGGTGGCTAAAAAATCTTTGTATATATTTTATATATTACATCTTAAATTTTAGGGGGCTAAAATTAAAAATTATCATAATTATATTATAAAATATAATAAATCGTTGATAGACATACTAATTTTTAGACCCATTCTCCATTTAGATCCGCCCTTGAGGGTTCATCATCTCCTATCCGTTATACGGAAAACAATGGAAAACCCTCGTGTGTGAGCATTGAGGCTTCCAAAATCAGTACAAAATCACATAATAATTTAACAATGATATAAGACATTAATTTCTATATGAGATCTACTGATATTAATTATTTAAACTTCATATGTCTATATTACTTTAAAAAATCTTCAAATTTTCTTAAATAAAAATAATATTTTATTTTTGCTCGGCAAAAAAAATGAGTAATTTTATTTAAACTATGAGTTTTTTTTGTTTGGAAAAATGGGTAATTTTAAGTCTAGAATTTAAAACTAAGTATTGGATAATTAATGAACATTAGAAAAAAAATATTGAAAGTTCGAATTTTTACTTCATTTTTCCCCAAAAATCACTTGGTATCCAAAATCCTATTATTTGAATTACAAAATAATAATAATTTTTTGGCTGTTCAAAAATTAATTGATTACGTTTTGTTTAAAATAAACTAAGGAAACAAATCAAGTTGGTAAAATTAACATGAATAAATAATTATTATTTTTACTTCTCTTTTAAAGCATAAGGTAGTATATTAAACAAGATTAAATAGATACTTTTATTTCAGAAAAGGAAATTGAAGATGTTGCTTCAGAAAAAGTATAATATATAAACATATGAAGTTTTATTATTGTTGTTTAACATGCAAAGTTAATTAGCACTGGGAGTAGCTTGCAGAATACTTTTCAAGCTATGCTACCGGATGAAAGTGGTGCCATGTGTCATGATCAGGAGATGCAGGACCCTCCATTGTTTTCCGTACAATGGATAGGAGCCGAATTCGCTAGACTGAGCCCAATCAAAAGGAAACAGACGAAAACAAAAGGAAAGGGAACGGGCTTGGGCTAAGGAAAAAAAATTGAAACATAAAAAAATAAATATTTGTAGGCGAATTTATCTATTGGTTTATAATTTTTTACAAAAAAAATAAATTAGTTTTTAAATGTTTATATGTAATAAGTTGGTTCTTAAACTTTTTAAAAGACACCAAATGATTATTGAACTTCTTAAAAAAATCAAATTGATCCCTAAATTCTGAATTACAATAAATAAATCCTTAAACTTTTAAAATAAAAACCAATCTTGTCCTTGAACTTTTGAAAAAAAAAAAATCTACATTGGTCCTTAAAGCTTTAATTTTAAATTTTTATTTTGTTTTGTTTTGTTTCCTAAACAGAAATAAAAATATTTTATTAAGAAAAAATAAAGAATACTAAATAACATATGGACAAAGATCATTAATCGTTATAAATAGATCATCTCCATGGAACAAATTTTTCTTTTAAATTTTAGGGACTAAATGAGTTTTTTTTTTAAATTGAAGGATTTATTTGGTGTACTTTAAAGTTCAACGATCAATTTGATTTTTCGAAGAAATTTAAAGACCAACTTGATATTTTTATAAAATTTATGAACCAAATTAGTGCAAATAAAAGTTTAAGGACTAACTAAATTTTTAAAAAATATTTATATACGAATTCTCCCTTATTTGTATATGCCAACTAAGCAGCCAATTCGGATGTCTTGAGGATTTATACGTCAGTACGATCACATACCCTTCGTATTAGTAAATTGTTTCAAAAGACGATTAATGATACCATGTAGACAATGTATTATTAAATTGTGAGTTACTTTCTAATATACGTCTACATTCAATGAAAGAATTCTTATTAATCTGTTTTGAATTTTGACCATTCGTTCTGACTATAATAATTAAAAATATATTTTTTTTCTTTTTTTAAGATCATTCTTTCAAATTTTAAATATAAAAATACTAAATAATAAATACGGGTTATAACCAAGTTGCCGTTTTTTTATACGCAAATAACGTAACCAGAACTTAATTAATACCATAATTCAAAGAGAGAACCAACAAATACTTGTGCATCGACATATATAATAGTTTTCCGCTAAATTTTGAGGAAAGGTCTAGGCAAATTATAAATGCATCTGATCTCTCATCTCCTTGTTTTTTTAACAGATTCGAAAAATAAAAAATAATCTCGAGTATGGCTGAATTTGATCCTATATAGAGACAGCAAAATCTAATCCAACTTGAAAAACTCATCACACCTATTCGGATCTAAATCTAATTTGATTTATTTTTTTAAGTCAAATTAATTCAATCCGATCTAAATTTTATATGATTCGATCTAATCCAAATCCAATATCACATAATTTGTAATGCAATCAAAATCTATCTAAATTATGAAAAAAGATATCAACATATAAAATTGAACTGACCCGATCCAACTCTAACTCAAACCAATCCGACCCAATTTTTTTTAAAAAATCTATCTAATTTGACCTATTCAAACGTAAACCTGACCCGATGCGTCTAATTACCACATCTAGCTATAAAGAAAACGATCAAACTTAAGATGCCAAGTATATCTATGTTTTTTTCTTTTTTTCTTTTTTTCTTTTGTGATAATCAAGTGTCTCTGTCTCTCTTGGTGCGAGATTCGGATATATACGAAGATAGATAGACACACACCAATACTGCAAGACAACCAAAAGTTGACATCTGATTGGTCTCAAACATAGTAATATATTCATGATTCAGAAATTATTATCAAAAATTCACGATTCGGATATGATATAGTTATAATTCGGGAATATTTTATTTTATATAATATAAATAAAATATATACTATATTGTTAAAATTTAAAAATTATATTAAGAAATTATAAAATTTTAATTAAAATAATATGTATATATTTTTTTTGCCGAATAATTCGCGAATAAAATATTTTTTGACTAAAATAACGAATTATATGTTAAACTGATGAATTATTTATCAACACCCTGCTACAAATAAAAAATGAACTATTCACTAATAATTGGCGCATCTTATGACTATAGTCCCAAGAGGAAGGTCAACCAGTGAAGAGATGACACATACATCTGCACATATATCAACCAACCAATAGGGATATGATACATCCGCATTTACGAAGCACAAATGGCACACTGTATCCATCTTCAACAATAAACTAACATCAACATCAACCCAAAATAGAATATTTGTTGCCTTTTTCACCAATCAATAATTGAATCAGTCATGCTCATTTATCAGTACATGTATACCATGAATCCATGAGCAGAGGTAATTAAAGGAGCGCATCATTGTCCAAAAAAGACACAAAATAGAGCTCGTCAGGTGATTATGTTGGCTATATTATTGCAGTATTGCTAACTTTATCACAACCACATGCCATTGATGGATGTATTTCAGTATTACCTTGTACTTGGTCATTGCAACTTGCAACAAAGAACAAGTTTAATTGGACCTCCCACCATGGCAAATTTTCATGGCACCTTTAGCGCTGGACCCAATTCAGCAAACGCATCAATCATGTAGGCCTTAAAATCAACACATTGGGAAGATGTTATCCACACAATACACAATCTTGCACAGTTCATGTCTGCCATAATTTAGATCATTGGACCATGCGAGTACTCAAATCTATTTGGTTCAATTGAGAATGCAATGCATTGGCCGCTTCTGAAACTTTTTTAAGACAAAAATATCAATCATGTCTTTCAACTTTTTTTTTTTAAAGAATCTGTTAGGTAGGTTTTGTACCTGTGACTTTTCGCATCATTCTCTCAGTCAAATGAAAAATTGGTTTTGGATGTGTTTGAACCTATTATATTTTTCAATATTCGGAATTTTTAGCATTTTTTTAATGTTCAGGCGTGAGTGATAAAATTGAACTTAATAATTATGACAACCCTGATAAATAATTGGAGTCCAATAGGTATATGATACATGATGTCTGTCGAAAGTGAGAAAAAAAAAAGTGGATGTAAGTTCTACCGTTCACAAATATTTAGGAAAATTTGTATATTTCATTGTTTCATATTTAACAACATTTGAGAAATAAAAAATAGAATTCAAATTTAAAAAAAAGTTATCTTTTTTATCCTAAAAAAATACTTATTTACATGTTTATATATTTCTCTATGATTCTTTTAACTTTGCAGTATAAATTTCTGTAACCGTAGGTAACAAACTAAATATACATTTAGTTGTTATTTAAATATTTGCGCAACTTTTCTATGTATTTTCCGGTGATTAACTTTATATATATAACCTATGGTTTCAATATCTGGTGCGCTTTATCAGAGGTGGATACACATTCAAGTAGGGGTGAATTGACCTCATTATTTTCAAAAGAGAACTTAATATTTTTTATTAAATTATCATGTATTTTGAAAGAAAATATTTATGAGTACATAAAAAATGATACATAATTTTATAATAAACTTTTATTGTTGACCCCATTTAATTGCAAAAAAAAACATATATGAGATAATTATGATTTTGCATATAATTGAGTGCTGATATCACTTTTCAATTTCTCATATCAAATAGAACTTTTAATTGTATCATTCTTTTTCCGACTTTGATCTCTTCTCAACGTATTTATGTATAATTCTATTATACTTTTTATCCTTCACCTTACTTTATTCTTTTTTTTTTATTTTTAGAAAAGATTATTTAAAAGGGACCAAGATTTTATATTATATATATATATATATATATATATATATATATATTTACATTGTTTTGAACTGTAAAACGCAATAAAGTGTAAAGGAACTAAAATTTTATTTCTGTCCCTTCTAGTTCGTGTACAAAAAGCTATCATTCTAGATTTTATGAAAGAAATTTGATCTTTTTTATCAACCGATAAAATAGATATAATTTGATTAGAGTTTATTCTCAAAAATATGCATTTTTAGTTTAGTTTTAATGTGTTTTGGGGTTGAAATTGCACAAGTTCGAGATACAGTTGTGTTCAGGGGCGGACCCATGTAGTACCAGGGGGCAGTTGCCCCCCTGGATTTTGAAAAATAGTGTTTTTCGATAATTTGCCCCCCTGAATTGTCTGATTATTTTTATTGAGAAAAAATATTTAATATCGTACATAATGAAATAATTATGCAAAAATAACAAAATATAAAGTTTTGTAGATGAAAATTTTGTTCATCAACTTCATTATCTATTACTTTGAGTTTTATTTTGTTGTTATTTTAATATATAAAATGTTATTATTTTAATATTTTTTTATTAGATAAGCATATGTATTAAATTATTTTTTTATTTAATATCCGATTAGTTAATGAGTTTAAATCTGATAAAGTATTATAATTCGATAATTGCCCCCTAACTAAAATCTTGCATCCGCCCTACTGTGTTCTAATTGATGTTTCAAGAAAAACAAATTAACGAGAACAAAGATAAAATGACAAGTAGTTGTCGAAACGGAGAATATCAAAGTAAGAAAGAAAGAAACACGCCAATCAGACCCCTAGTTCAGACCGAACTCAACCCCTCCGACCTCCAGAACATATCAGTTGGAACCAAACTCACCAATTCGCGTCAAACTCAAGGTGTTGCTTAAAAGTTCATCTCCAGTTCGGACCGAACTCTGCGCGCTACCAAATTAGCATTAAGTTGGATGATAACCTTTACATAATTAAGAATAAATATATTAATTAGTAACATGGGCGGAGCCAGAGTTTCAAATGGGGGCAAATTTTATAATTTTTTTAGGGGAATCAAAATTTGAAATTTTTCTTCAATATAAATATATATATTTTCTGAAAAATATACATAGGGTATTTAAAAAAAAAAATTGGCCAGGAAACGACTATATCTGTTCACAAAATACACCAGTTTTTAATGAAAATAATTATTAGTAAATTAATATTGTTAAAAATAAGAGTGAAAACCGTAAAATTTCAAATATACGAATGGCGTGCATCGCTATGCCGATGGCGCGCGCGACGAAACGCCCATCGCGCGTGGCGCGTTTCGTCCAAACCCCGCGCAGCGACTCCATCCCACTTGCGCCTGCGCGCGTTTTGTATATATAAGAAGGAAACGCGCCACTGGCAATGGCGCGTTTCGTAAAAAAAAAAAAAAAAGTGCGCGCGCATCGCCATGGCGCGTTGCTATTCGTATTTTTGAACTTATCCGTTTCTCACTCTTATTTTTAATAATATTAATTTACTAATAATTATTTTCATTAAAAACTGCAAAATACACTAAGATATATAATCACTTCCTCACTAAGGAAAGACCGGACCGAGTGTGTACGACTCTGAGAACAGTAAGAGATATAATTACGAGTGAGTAATTTGAAGGGCTCTATTTTTTTTTTATCTTGGTTAGCATCTTCAGCCCTAGACCGAAGTCATCTCCGTATTTTGCCCCATACATGGGACGTGGGTTCCGTCCTCCAAGGTCTATTAGAGCTCTCTTCAACCTGTTCATAACTAGATCGATCAATTTCGGGTCAAATAGAATAGGTAGGAGGTGGTTACACATAACGATAGGGGTGATAACATCATTGGCTCCACCCAATTTGGAGAGTGATAACAGCTTCCGATAGGGGTGTTAATGGGTCGGTTCAGATCGGATCATATTATTTTATTATTTTTTCTTAATCCGATTTGAATCCGATCCGTTTAATTTTAGATTAAAAATTTTTTATTCATATATGTTCCGATCCTAATCATGTAAAATAATTAAATATTTATTAATTTTATATAATAATTAATTTATAATTAATCATAATTAGTTTATAATTAGTATATATTAATGTTTTAATTAGTAGTAAATCACAAAATTACTTTGAAAAATATAATTAATCGGGTTGGGTTGATCCGAACCTAATCCGATCCAATTCGGATTAAAAAAATTAAATTTATATCCGACTCATTTATCTTTGAGTCATGTCGATTCGGATTAAATTCGAGTCGGTCAATGACACCCCTAGCTTCCGGCCGTTAGCAAGTATATTTTGGTCTTTTCTAACCAGCTATCCTGCAGGCCTAAATGCAGATTACCTCTTCCATTTTTATTGAACATTTTTACTTGCTTATTTCGTCACATATAAGTTAGATTGATTTGTAATAGAATTAAAAAAAACAATCAGACAAAAATTTGCAACTTGTATAATAATATCTAATGCGATGCATACTAAATAATATATTAATTTTTCAATCATGTTATGACTATGAAAATCTAAAAATATAAAGCAATTTAAAAATCAAATAAATTTTGATTTAAAGGTCAAATTTTCCTTTTTTGAGCTAAAGGTCCTTTACATTTATGAACTTACTAAATTATAAAATCACTCCTACTAAATTTTTACTTTGAATTTAATACGATATTCAAGCAACTATTATATTATTACTTTGAATTAAATTCGATATTCAAAATTACTTAGTCTTTGTACTTTTCTTTAGTGGTGCATTATATTTCAAAGGACTCTGTAAATGATTAGCAGTATCAATTACAGTGACTAACTTAATGATTCAGTAAAACTTCAATGTGGTCAAATTTTCGTGATTAGAAAATTATTTTGTATCATTTAGCAATATTTTTTGTAGAAAATAAATAATATATTAAAAAAGCTAATGTTGTAGAAAGGAAAATGACAACATCAACCATAATGTCCTACACATTTATAATAAGTAAACTAAAATATTATAACATGTGGTTCAATACATATTCCATATTATGTATGTAGTTCTAATTTAATTCCAAAAGTCGATTACAATTTCCATAAATGAGAAATTGTAAGTTGTTTCATAGTCCAAAAAAAATACTTATAACTTCAAAGAAGTTCATACAAATTAAAACATTATCGGGATTAAATTTATACATTGTATGATCAAGATTGCTTAAAATTTATAGATATTACACTAAATCATTTAAATGACTATTCAATCAAACTTGTATCATTTGAGACTCCAACAACAGATTCATTATCTATCTTCTTCAAAAAAAATTATCTCTTATAATTTTCAAAAATTCCTTCATATTTGCACCATTTAGAATTTATCAACTTCAGATTTACGATCTCCAATTTCCAATCTCGTATTTTCAAAGTTACCTTCGTACGTATGAATTTCTGTGAGGTCAATAAAAATAAAATCATTTTTTTCTTTTCTCGGCTATAACACTTTTAAAAGCAATTGTTCATCCTCACAAAAATCTTATATTTTCTTCGTCCCTTTTTGAATATTTTTAATTAACTAACTCTTACTCCATCTCCAAGTACCATAAAGAAAATTAAAATCTTGCAGATAAAAATTAAAGAATAGTATACTAATCCTAATGCAGTGGTACTTTTTTTGGTGATTTAACTTTACTTCACCTATCTATATAGATACTTTAAATTACTTCACCTTAGGTTACTTTCCGATGCGTTAAAATCATTTTATTCTGTCAGCGAAACATGAGCTAAAATCTTAACAAGTCAGAAAATTTAGCTGCTTTCATCCAGATGATTGTAAATTGTCAAGGGCGGATCCATAACAATATATAAGCCCAGCCCAAGCTTTTAAAAAACGTTTAACAGTTTTTAACGGTGAGGTGACCATTTAACGATTTTATACGCCGTTAAATTAAAAATAGTCAATTATTTTTTACCTATTAATTGATTTTAAAAATCTAAAAAATACATTATCATATCATTAATACTTAATAATTAATAAAATTAAAAATATAATAATTACAACATTAATTAAGTACTTAAAAATTAAAAAAATTAAATTATATTAAACTATTACATGATGTATTTGCTTTCTATTTTTATTAGGGCCTTAATTTACATCCAAAAAATAGAAAGAAAATAAAATTTTAGAGTCACAAACTATTAAGATTTAAAACAAAAAAAATTTCAGTCATTAAATGCGTTTTTTTTTTTTAAATTATGGTTTTAATGGATTTAACGTGAGATAAAATGATTAAATCATAGAAACCCGTTAAATCTGTTTTTTTCTCAAAAACTTAACGCCAACGTCTGTCAAAACCGTTAAAATGGTTAAAACTTTTCATTTTTTAAAAGCTTGGTCCAGGCACAAATTCAGTTATAGATTGAGATATGAGTAAAATCCATATATATATATATATATATATAGAGAGAGAGAGAGAGAGAGACACACACACACGAGGAAGTCTAAAATGCAAGCGTTATACGAATGTGTCCGTGTGCAACGTGTCAAAATCTCAAATTTTAAGTTAAAAATGATCGATCTGAACCATTCAATTTATTCTCTGTATTAAACTCTTGTATAAAATTAAATTTTATATTTTTTAAAATTTTTTTTGCTAAGAGAAAGTTGCTTGATTTCTGGGATTTGGATCGTCCAATAGTCATGAATTTTTCCTACCCAAAAATATAGAAAATAAATTTCAAAAAAATATAAATTTTGATTTTATACAAGAGTTTTATATGGAGAACAAATTGAATGGTTTGGATCGATTATTTTTAACTTAAATTTTGAGATTTTAACATGGTGTACGGTTGCATCCTTGCAACACATTATATTTTAGACATCTTATATATATATATATAGAGAGAGAGAGAGAGAGAGAGAGAGAAAGAGAAAGAGAAACTATGGTGCTTCGCATTCGTATATTGAATTTAAAAGTTCAAACTGCCGATCAAAATGTTGAACATGATCTTCATATTGAAATATCTTTGGAGATCAAATTTTATATTTTTTGAAACTTTATTATTTTTTTAAATGGGTACAAAGTTTGTTGATCTAGTGATTTCCGCACCATCCAAAACTAGCGATTTTAATATGTAATTTGGTCTCTAAAGATATTTCAATATGAAGATCATGTTCAACAGTTTAGATCGATCGTTTAAACTTTAAATTCGAGATACGAACGTAAAACACGGAGAGATTTTGTGCTTCACGAAGCATCATAGCCTCACTATATATATATATATATATATATATAAAACTTTAAATTCGAGATACGAACGTATTTTGTGCTTCACGAAGCATCATAGCCTCACTATATATATATATAAACTTAGCCCAATATGAACAAAGCCCAAGCACACATAGAGAACATACTACATTTTATAGATCTTCAGAAGCATAAAACCATCTATATGGTACTATTTTTAAAAATTTAAGCCGTTATACAAATTTAGGAGCAGAACTAGAGTAGAACATATCGCCTGAATTTTGAAAAATAGTGCTTTTAGATTAATGTTTTGTTAATCTGACCTCTCCTGGATCAAATTTTTGACCCCCTGGATTGTCTAATTATTTTTTATTGAGAAAAAATATTTAATATCATGGATAATGAAAGAATTATGTAAAAAATTTAAAATATGAAGTCTCGTAGAGAAAAATTTTCTTTATCGCTATGATTATTTATTATCTTATCTTTTATTTTTTATTATTTTTAATATATAAAAGATATTATTTTAATATTTTTATTTAATATCCGATTAGTTAATGGATTTAAATCCGATAATCTACTAAATCTGATTATTGACCCCCCGATCAAAATCCTGCATCCGCCCCTTACAAATCCATCATCATAAATTGCTATAAAAAAATTTAAAATTTTAGAGGCTTTATTCAAAGAGAAAGAGGGGAAAAAACAAAGGAGCAAATAAGTAAACAAATTAGTTTCGCTTGCATAAATATGCAATGCATATACATATGCATAATAGGATTTTTTTTTCCGAATAAGGCTCCGTTCGATGGAGTTGTGCACTAGCAAGTAAATGCTTCGATTCTATACATCTTCTCCGACGCTTCGTCTTCTCCGCTCACTTCTGTCTTCTCTCTATCGCAAGCGACAGAAACCCTAATTCTCTCTCTCGCTCTCGTCTTTTCCGCCGCTCTAATCTCTCTTTCTCTCAGAGTGAGCAGCTCTCTCAGACTCTCACTGTCTCACACTTGCGCTGTCTCGATCAGCCGATCTCTTCTCTATTTCGCTCGATCTCTAAGAGATGAGTCGATTTCCCATCATTACCTTGTACGTGTCTGTGAGGTTTGTCGGGATCACCACTCGACGATTTTCTGGCCTAGTTTCCACCTGTACAGAGCTAAATGGGTCAATAACTAGTTTAAAGAACAGATCTACACTATAGCTTGGGCCTAGGCTGAGAGACAGGTCATAGATCGTCGATGGAGGTCTCGTCGCCACCAGACTGGCACAAGGTGATCGATTCCTTGCTTATATATTTTCTTGTTGTACTGTTATTGAACAGAAATAAAGAAAGAAAGAGAGAGAGAAAGAGAGAGGTACAATATACAGACTTATAGTTGTCTTTGCTCTTGCTCTTGCTATTTGTTCGCTTTTTAAATCACTTGTATCGATAATTTCGTGTTTGCGAGTGTACGGAGAGGTACGGACTAACAGCTTGTCTTTGATTGCTCTTGCTCTTGCTCTCTTCTGCTCGTATTGTGTAACAATGACCGATTCGACTTTGTTGTTTATGAGCCCGATATATCTGATGATGAGTAAGTCCCCTTTTACATACTGGCTTGTTAGCTTTGTTACATACTGTCATATTAAGCAAATGTTGGCTCTGTCAATATATCTGATATTATTTTCACTTGTAATTTAGCATGGGACCAGGGTTGAATCTTGAAACCACAGAGGAGATTGAAATGATACAAATTGATGCAAGAACTGAAACTCAAAACCCTAATGTACCTGAACAACCCACAAAAAAGAGGAAATATCGTGAACCATACTCTGATGTGTGGAAACATTTCAAAAGGGGAAAGATAGGAGATGATGGTAGTTATGATGCTATATGTAATTATTGTGAGAAATGTTATAAGCAAGGTAATCAAAAGAGCACTAGCTCTTTGAAACATCACATTACCAAAGGTTGCAAGAAAATTCCATGGGCTGTGAGACATAATAAACTTGATGCCTTACAAAAGATGTTGCGAGTAGGCGGCAACACAACAGTGCATGAGTTAAAATTATAATTTATACTTTTAATTTTGTACAGTATTCATGTTAGTGTTAATAACTATCTTCTCTTTCATGTAAGTGTTAATAGGTGGGGCAAGTCCTGCTGTTTGGGAGTTTGATCCTGCTAGATGTAGGAAAAACTTTGCAAGGATGATAATTGCACATGAATATCCATTTAATTGTGCAAAGCGTCATTTCTTGAAAGTCTTTGTAAGTGATCTTCAACCCTGTTTTAAAATGGTATCAAGGAACACAGTGAGAATGGATTGTCTTAAAATATATGAGGAAGAAAGAGTTAGTTTGTATGAGTTGTTTGATAAGCTAGATTGTAGATTTAGCTTCACAAGTGATTTGTGGACCAATAAGGGTAAAGATAGAGGTTTCATGTCCCTTACATGTCATTATATTGATGATGGTTGGCATTTGAGAAAAAGAACTATCAATTTTACACCTTTGCCATCTCCCCATACTAGTAAAAATATATCTCAAGCCATTCATGACAAGTTAGTATTGTGGAATTTAGACAAAAAGGCATTTTGCCTTGTACTTGATAATTCATCTGCAAATGATGTTTGTATTAGAGAATTGTTAAATACATCTATCAAAGATGAACTTCCTGCAAAAGGTTCAATATTTCATCAACGATGTGGTTGTCATATCATAAATCTCATTGTTCAAGATGGGTTGAGTGTATTGTGTGATGAGATAAAGAATATTCGAGAAACGATGAAATACATTCGACATTCACAACCAAGAATGGAAAAATTTAGACTTGCAGCAACACAAGTACTTATTAATTATTTTAAATTATATTTCTGATTGTTCAATTTTAGGTTTTAGTGCTAATCTGTTTTCATTTATTTCAGGTTAATGCTCCTAACAAAAAACCAGCTTGGGATGTCCAAACACGTTGGAATTCCACATATATAATGTTAGAGCTAGCCTTGGAGCTGCGAGAAGTAATTAAGAGATATGTCGCTATCGATAAGAGGTACACACTAAACCCATCTGAACAAGAATGGGATAAAGTAAAGCATCTTGTAGTGTGTTTGAAGGTTTTCTATGATGCTACACTAAAATTGAGTGGAACAAAGTATCCCACACTTAATCTCTTCTTCCCTGAGTTTTGTGAGATTTATCTGAGTATCAAGCACATGAGTAATAGTGCATATCCCTTTATTGTTAAGATGGGAACAAAATGTTTGCTAAATGGGATAAGTATTGGACCGGTGGGAATACACTGTTGGCAATTGCATGTGTACTTGATCCTAGATGCAAGCTTGCTGTTGTTGAGTACTATATTGAAAAAATATATGTTGATGATGATTGTTCTCGATTTATTGCTAATTTAAAATCTTGCATGAATGAGTTGTTCAAAGAATATTCAGCCCTTGAGGTACGTAACCAAGCTAGCAACTCAACACAACAAATTTCGAGGTACTTTTTCGAACATGAGTTTAAATTTTATAAAGATCGGTATAGATCTCAAGTAATGACTTTCGATGATGATAGAGATTATAAATTGTTGCCTTGTAGAGTTATAATTGTAGCCTGGAGTTTAGTTGCTCTTTGGCTCCTTAGATTTAAAGCAATGATTTTCAATGACGATAGAGATTATAAGTTGCATATTATGGCTGAGATTGGTATTTATTGCTGAGAAATGAGCTTCTGATCTAGGTTGAGTCAAGAGTATCTAGGTTGCATATTATGGTTGAGATTAGTATTTATTGCTGAGAAATGAGTTTCTAACATGAATTTAAAATGATAGGCAAATTTCTAGTGCTAGTAATTCTACTATCAGTGATACAAGGGCTGGTTTGAAAGATTTTATACAAGTGAAAAAAATCTCTGAACCCCTAAAATCAGAGATTGAGGAGTATTTCTCTGATGCACTGGATGAAACTAGTTTGGATGATGAATTTTATATTCTAGCATGGTGGAAGCTAAAGGCCCCAAAATATTCTATTCTTGCTCGATTAACACGGGATATATTGGTTGTCCCAATTTCAACAGTGGCCTCAGAATCAACCTTTAGTACTAGTGGTAGGACTCTAAACCCTATCAGGAGCTCTTTGAGTGATGAAAGTATTGAAGCACTTGTTTGTGGTCAGGATTGGTTACGTGCTTCAGTTATCGGTATAATTTTTTCAATCATTGCTACTTATATATTTGGCATTTCATTATGGTATTCATTTATAAACTATGTTATTTTATTGTATTGTCTGTGGCAGAAAATGGTGGGGATTTTGGTGATACAATATGGCCTACTGATGAAGCGGCACCGACTGATGGTGTCTGTGATGGTGAGGCTTGAACTTAAACTGATGACTTGTAGCCTTGTTTGTTGCCCTGTTGTTTGTTGCTGGTCTTGTAGCCTTATTTGTTGCTGGCTTAGCCTTGTTTGTTGCCCTATTGTTTGTTGCTGGCCTTGTAGCCTTGCTTGTTGCTGGCTTGTAGCCTTATTTGTTACCCTGTTGTTTGTTGCTGGCTTGTTGCATTTTGCTGGCTTGTTGTCTTGTTGCTTGTTGCTGGCTTGTTGCCTTGGTAGTTTATTATTTGGCATTCAGGTTAATACAGCCTGTTTGTTGTTTGTTGCATGTTGCCTGGAGTGTTACTGTGTCAGTTGCTCTTTGGCTCCTTAGATATCAAACAATGACTTTCAATGATGATAGAGATTTTATTATTTTCATATTTAGCCATTAGCTGAGATTGGTAATATGGTGAGATTGGTATTACTACCGAGAAACGAGTTTGATATCTAGGTTGAGACGAAAGAGTAATTGCAAGTCAAGCCTCGTCGTAACTTTTTTTTCTGCATTTGACTGTTCGATGCTCCTTTTGACAAACCTGATTTTTAACTATTTGGACACTAATATCTGAAAAAACGGAAGTGAAAAAGAGATTAAAATCAGGTTTTCAAAAAATCTACTCGGACTGAATTTTTAAAGTGATGGTTTGCGTCATTCTAAATGAGCAAACCATGGCTAAAGATACGACTAAGACAATGAAAATTGAGAAATAAAACGGGCCTAAATGTAAATATGTAAAATTTGTTAGATTTAACAGTTTCCATTAACTTCGTTTGCTACAGTAGTACTAAACGAGTAAAACGCTCGGTTCACAGATCAACGCATAATTACTAGCACAACTGATGATGTGTATATAATAAATTTATTATTTGTTGCCTTAGCCATATCCCATATGCCCATATCTGGGATGGTGTGCCAGCTGTATTCCCGCCTTATTTGCGCATCGAATCGGTTTGTTCCACCGCTATTTTTAATTATTTATCGATCCTACTCAAAATTAACACTCTTTTTGAGCCCCAAAAAAGCGACTGGGACCCGAATCACCTCTCCTTCTCTCTCAACCAAGCAATCACCAATCAGCGAACTCCAACTCAAGCTCCCGTAAGTTTTCTTTCTCAGCACGCTGCGATTCTTCCATTTTTTCTTTCTAAGTTTGCCAAAAATTTATTGTGAGATTTGATTCAGAGAAATACTCGATTTCTTGAGTTTGGATTTGGTGGGATGAGAAATCTGGAGACCCTCCTCTAGTTAGTTCTCCGAATATGCTGGAGCATCCGTAAAACTGAAGAAGAAGATCGAAAATAATCAAAATTGAAATAGAAAATTATCTTAAATTTTACGTTGATGCTTCAATTAGGTCTCAATTTAACCCTATTTTGCCTAAAATCAATCAATTACAGTACAAAGCTTCAAACCTCAAGGTAACTAAATTTAGTCTCAAGTTATTGTAATTGCATGTTCAAGCCTCAATCTGCTGCAATTTAGTCTGAATGTACCAACTGGTGCTACTAAGTGCTACTTTGAATCAGAAGAAACAGAAAATGAAGCAAAGGAAGGATCGCTGTTTAATACTGGACTGAATTGAGACACTTTTATCACTGTTGTAGGCTTGTAGCACAGTTCAGAAAATAGAATCAATGTTGTTAAGTAGAAATGCAATTATATGAGCTTTTTCATTACTATAATGATTAATCTGGATGATACATTTTTCAGTTTTCTCTCATGATTCAGTTCCTCTCTGACATAGCAACACGTTATTTTCATGATTTAGAAATATAAGTTTCCTTCAATTAAAATCCAACTTCTGATGTTCCTTCAATAAGGTTAAATATGGATAAGCTAGATGGCCCTGCTCGTCTTATGGTTGTCTCAGACCTTGACCATACCATGGTGAGCTTCAATATCAAGCTAAACTTGATTTCTTTGTTTCACAGCATGTGTAACTGAAACCTTAAAATTAAGATGACCTTACTGGTACTGAACCTAGTCTGTAACGACTTCAAATGGTACACAGTTTTGGAACCATTATACTACCATAATTATTTGGATCATAGATTCATTGTGCAATATCATAACTAGAAAATGTTGATTTGATGTTTGCCAATAAGACTCTATAGTCTGTACTTTTGCAAGAAAGATGAACATTTTTATTGGAACTTACATCTAATTTTTTGTTATTAGTAAATATAACCAACACTGAAAGCTGTTTAAGTTTATCAAAGAGTTAATATGATATCTTTCACAATTTTCATGTTTAATCAAGTGATTGCATAGTGATCTTATTGCATGACTTTAGAGATGACTATAAGTGTATGCTTAAGTTCCTCCTGTTTAGTAGGAGCTCAGAAAAAGCCAAGGCTCTAGCCTCCAGGATAGGGGCAAATTTATTATGATTTCTCAGAATTTATTTCAAATTAATTTGTTTCAACAGTTGACTGTCCTTGCAGATGGTAATAAGAAGCTCAGTGTTTACGAAATTGTAAATTCTTAATGCACCTTACTTGTAGCCACTTGATCACTTATTGACACATGCAATGATATTACCAATTTTTGATACATAGACACCTGATGTTATTTGATCTTCAAAACTTAATGAAACCTTACAAGCAGTTAACTTGTGTCTTATTTCTCTAACAGGTTGACCACCACGATCCAGAGAATACCTCACTCCTGAAATTCAACACCTTGTGGGAATCAACCTACAAGCATGACTCGATCCTGGTTTTTTCAACTGGGAGGTCACCAACCCTCTATAAAGAGCTGAGGAAGGAGAAGCCCTTACTCACGCCTGACATCACCATCATGTCAGTTGGCACTGAGATAACCTATGGTGAAGCAATGGTGCCTGATGAGGGCTGGGCTGAGATTTTGAGTCAGAAATGGGATAGGAATATTGTGCTTGAGGAGACTGCGAAATTTTCTGAGCTCAAGTTGCAGGTTAAATTTTGGTTAATTGCACTTGCAATTGCTGTTGTTATAATCCTCTATGCAAATGTGATTTTCTAGTAATAGTTTGTTTATTACTGATTTGTTGTGATCCAGTCTGAGACTGAGCAGCGCCCACACAAAATTAGCTTCTATGTCCTCAAGGAGAAGGCACAGGAAATAACACAGGCTCTTTCAGCGCGCTTAGCAGAACGGCAGGTATAGTTAACTATTCACATATAATCTGTATTAGAATTTATCCCAAATCTGTTTTTGCATGCATCTGGCAAGCAAATGTGCTTATGCCAAAATAAGATATAAAATTTACCTATAGAAAATTCAGTACTTTTTCACAGATGCTGCAACCACTTGCTTAGGCAGTGATAAGCACAATCCTAAGTATTGGCTTCTTTTTGAAGGATCAATTTCTCGGACTCTTGCTTTGTTTCAAATTTTAGATGATACTCTGTCTTGGAGGATAAATTTATCAGGATCTTTCTTTGTTATTTATTGTTTGGTACAGTTGGATGTGAAAATTATCTATAGTGGTGGAATGGATCTAGACGTGTTGCCACAAGGTGCAGGAAAAGGACAGGCTCTTGCCTATCTACTCAAGAAATTCAACTCTATTGGAAAGCCTCCAAGGAACACACTTGTGTGTGGTGATTCTGGCAACGATGCAGAGTTGTTTAGCATTGAAGGTGTCTATGGTGTCATGGTAAGTGTAAAATAAAGAGGTCATGCTTCCTTGCAATACAAGATACAATATCACTTGTTTCTTGCAGAGTTTCTCAAAATCTTGGATTACCTTGTTATATACCAACTGACACAGGATGTTTTATCAAGCCCTTTTCGTCTTCTTTTTTTTGGGTTCTCCTTTCTTTACTGGTTTGTGTTTATGGAGGATCGTCATATCTTATGGTTTTTTGCCTAAATCTGGTCATGATAGGGTTTATTCAGGCATTTCACTGTGAAGGATTAAGGATAAGTTAGAGTTTATACTATTAGATGGCTTATATGGTCTAACTACAGAATTGGTGGTGCTACCATGCCATTGCTGCAAAATCATAAAACATAATTGCAACCAAAAAGCATTGCAAAAAATAATGAAAAAATATCATCATTTTGTAATACTGTTGGAGGGGACTGATCTTTATCAATTCCAGGTCAGCAATGCCCAGGAGGAGTTGTTACAGTGGTACGAACAAAATGCAAAAGGTAATCCCAAGATAATCCATGCTAGTCAGAGGTGTGCTGGAGGAATCATAGAAGCTATTCAGCACTTCAACCTGAGCTCTGCCTAAATTCAACTTGTATTTGAATCTATTATAGCATGTATCAGTATAATTGTCTTATATAATAAATCAGAAAAATACTTTAATATCTAGTATGAGCATATTACACTGATTCAAACTTGTATCTGGGATCTACCAAATACAAATGAACATCCTAATACAAATTTTGTCCTCCACTGGAGCTTTCCAAAAGCTTGTTTCAGTTTTGTATTCTGCTCTGCTTATTTAATGATATATCTGGACTAACAGAGCAATTCAGAATAATTGTTTCCCCAAAAAGTTATGCTATTATTGCTTGATTAATAGAAATGAGTTGTATCGTTTGTGTTGTTAGACTATAATGAGGTACTGATTTCAAGTTCTCTAGTAGAAATCTTGATTTTCTTTATATAGAGTTATTCATGTGTAATACTAAATATTAGGTGAGCTGATGCATGTACCATGTGCTGATTAGTGATAGTATTAAAAAAAAAATCGAAAGAAAGAGCTGTATCAATTTCAGAGTTTATTCTAAAGTATATGTCTATATTTTGGATGGTTAGTTTGGTTTTCTTAAATTAAGTTAAATATTTTTTTATTAAGAAAAGGCAGGGCCATGAACTCCAAAAAATGAATTTGCATCGTCTGGAGTATGTGTAAAGTAAAAATCCAAATTGTCCACGTAAAGTGAATCTAAAGGACTGTTGTGATCTGACAGTGTAAGATAACTGTCCAAGTTGTCTGTGTAAAGTGAATCTAAAGGACAGTTGTGATTGGAAGAGAGCAGCTTCATTTGTTTTTTCGGCTAATGTTTGGGTCATGGATTTAGTGAATAAAATTAGTAGGCAGTGTAAGTATGAGCCCAAGTGAAATGGGCTTTTTGGTATTATTGTCACTATAGTCTGCAGTTTCTAGGATTCTGTCTGATTCACATGAAGAATTTCACACATATTTGATCAGTTACTGTAATCTTCAGCTTTTATGCTTATCCAAAGAATTATTGAAATCCTGACAAGGTATGAATTAAGGGAGTGTTTGGCACTCAATGAAATAGTAAAAAGTTGGAATAGAATAGCTATTCCGACGAATTAATTTGCCAAACGAATTTTAGACTAAATAGAAAAGTGCGGAATAGTGCTAATCCAGTATACCAACTTATAGGTGGAATACCGGATTAGCTCTCGTCGGAATAACGATTATTGTTTGATTATATTATATTATTATATTATGATTATGATTATGATTTAGTATTATTATATTATTATATTATATTTATGATTATAATTTATTATTATATTAATATCATGATTATTATTTATTATTATCATTATATTATTATTATTATTATTATTATTATCATTATTGTTATTATATTATCGTTACCATTAGTATTATTATATTATTTATTATTATTATAAATATAATTTTAATATTATATTATTATATTATGAATATAAATATAATTATTTTTTATTATATTATTATGATCAAGATTATTTATTATTATACTATTATATTATGATGATTATGATTATGATTATTAATATTTATTATTATTTTATTATGTTGTATTATATTATTATATATTGATTATAGTGATGATTAATTTATTATTATATTATTATAATTATAATTATTTTAAATTATTTTATGATTATGATTATATTTTTATTATTATATTATTATGATTATGATTATGGTTATATTATTATGACTATAATTATTATTATCATGATTATGATTATGATTATTATATTATGATTATATTATTAAAATTATGATTACTTATTATTATTATATTATTATAATTATGATTGTAATTATAATTTTTTATTATTATATTACTATATTATGATTATGTTTATATTTTTATTATATTACTATTATAATATTATTATTTATTATGATTATTTTTTATTACTTTATTATTATTTTATTATGTTATATTATATTATTATATGTTGATTATATTTATGATTAATTTATTATTATATTATTATAATTATAATTATAATTATTTATAATTATTTTTATGATTATGATTATATTTTTATTATTATATTATTATGATTATGATTATGGTTATATTATTATGATTATGACTATAATTATTATTATCATGATTATAATTATGATTATTTTATTATGATTATATTATTAAAATTATAATTACTTATTATTATTATATTATTATAATTATGATTATAATTATAATTTTTTATTATTATATTACTATATTATGATTATGTTTATAGTTTTATTATATTACTATTATAATATTATTATTTATTATGATTATTTTTTATTACTTTATTATTATTATTATTATTATTATTATTATTATTATTATTATTATCTTACTATTATGATTATTATTTTACTATTATCATCATCATCATCATTATTAGTATCATAATTATTCATATTTTAACTATTCTGAGTAACAACTGCCAAACGATATTTTCGATCTTCCGAATAGTCAAGAATGCCACTCTTCTACCACTCTTCAAAAAAAAATACTATTTTATCACTCTTCCAAAATTACCACTCTTCCAGAGCTATTCCTTGATTTGCCAAACGGACCCTAAAGTTTTGTATGCTTATCCAAAGGATTAGCCAAATTTCAGCCTTTATGCTTTATCCAAAGCTTTTATTGCACACCGGTTTTAGATACTGGTTTGCTATATTGATACTATCGATTGAGGAAGAATGAAAGAAAAACATACCCTCGGTCCCTTTCTACTTCTTTTTATTCGTGACGAAATCTGCTGCTCATTTTTGCGCCGAGCAGGGTCCTGCTCTTCGACATCCGACGACACTCCTCAGTTTCGTACATAATAATTTTCTCTTCGGTGATTTCTGATCGTATGATTTTACGAGTAGCCTCCTACTCGTCGATTTTACGAGCAACATATTTGCTTCCCTTTTATTCATTCTTGTTGGTTGTGTATTGATAGCGAGCAAGAAAGAAAGAAATAAAGAAAACAAAAACGATAATCATGAAGCAAGTTGGTTGTTCAGGGAAGAAGAGGAAAAAAATACTTGAAACCAAGTTGATATGGCCCAACACGATTGAGACTCATCGCGGTTCAGATCCGTCTCAAATGTCTGTCAGAACCATAAGTACAGAATCTAACTGTCTGGTCGGATCTCGGTCCTGACAGGTTTGTTACTGATTTCGGAAGAGGCCTATAAATAGAAGACTCAGGCCTGCTGAGAGAGGGATCACAACTTAAGCAAACACACACTCACTCTCCAAAGATAGTTAAGACTTCAGTATATTATACCTATACCGAAAACTCTTATCATTTGGTGCTTTCATTGAGAGTAGCTTCCATTTTGGTGCTTACAAAACTATAAGATCAGAATGACTGTTAGCAACTTGGCTCAGGAACCCACTCTAGGTCCCAACGGAAATTCCTCCTCGACTCCACCTGAATACACACCTCCCCATTGACCATAAGCCAACAATATCCCGACACCATTAGGGTCTGGGTTGGATCCCAATTTGGGAACCTCAGCAACCTACCTCCTCAGAATCAAGCCACAATCATAACAACAACTCCATTCATCCCATCATTTCCACCGCCTTATAATATACCCTTCTTCCCACCTTTTTTCCATACCCCTACCCAGCAATGTATCAATAGCAGTCTTTCATTCCCCTAATACTAGTATGCCACCCAACTCACCTTCCCTTCGGTGACTCTCTCCGGGGTAGCCGGTCCCTACCGTCCCCAAGGAGTGAACCCCGGAGACAGCATGTGCCGAAACCTGTTCTCATCTACATCTCACCCTCATGCAACCCCTTCAGGGCACCTGACCACCACCTACCTAGGCTCCACCCCCATTCCCATCTCAGAAAACATGGTCACCGCCCAACCCCTCTCCTCTGAGGGGTTGTTAGCCCTCGAGCTATATGCATTCACATGTCCCCCCATTTAGATCTACCGAGTGTGAGAACATTCGGGACCTCACAATCCAAATTCACCGACCCGACAGCGTTCATGGTTAATTTTTGAGAGAGCTTAAGGTTGTTCGGATATCCAGACACTGTCCTATGCTGACTTTTCCCAACATGCTTGGAGGGAGCAGTCTGGGATTGGTATATTTCTCTCTCGAGAGGGTCCATCTCCGACTTGCCACCCTTATCCAAAGATTCTTGGCTCACTTTGAGACTATCAAGAAGCCGGAAATCACCTACGACAGCCTCCCGTCCATCAAGCAGGGCCCTCGGGAGCCAACAAGATAGTATGTCAATAGGTTCGTTAAGTCAGCATACAGGGTGTCTGACTTTGATGATAAGATAGCAGTTTTGGCCTTGAGGAAAGGGCTGCTCAAAGGCCTCCTGCATTTTGAGGCGTGCAAGCACACCTTCAGTACTTTTCGGGAATTCGTGACCTTCGCGAACGCCTACATTCAGGACGAGGAGGACGCGTACAGTTCAGAAGAGGATAAAAGGCAGGGGCACCAAACACCTCCACGACAGAACTACAATGGCCGAAGTCGTCAAAATAGGAGGGGCAGGCAACCCCATCTCGTGGCTCAACTCTCTCCCACCTCTCGATATCTCTCTAGCACAGGAGAGGCCCGCCAACTGATTTACAACACATACCACTCACTGAACAAGCCGAGAGAGGAAATCCTCCGAGAGATACGGGTAAACTCAAATCTCAGGTTCCCCAGTAGGCTGGAAGTCTTTGAAATAAAGGATCCAGCAAGGTTTTGTGAGTTCCATAATAATAAGGGCCATGACACCCGAGACTGCATAGCCTTAAAAGACGAGCTGGAGAGGTTAGCTCAGGACAAGAACGTGTGGGCTTTCATTCAGAGGTTCGTTACGAACTATGTGTGGAAGAGCGACGTGGGGCGTGCCAAACTCTATGACAACAGGCGCCCCTAAAATCCACGAAGGGACGGTGAGCCTCCACAGGATAGGACACCCGATAGGGCGCAGGCTCATCGCGTAAATTATGTACGGGAAGAAACCCCCACCATCCACATGATCTCTGGGGAATAGCTTCGGGGGAGATTCCGACCGCAAGTGGAGACGATATGCCAATAATCTCAGCAAAAGGAAAGTCTTCAAGATTAAGAAGTGCTTCACGGTTTTTGATGCACCCATCACCTTCTCCGGCGCCGACTTCGAGGCAGTTCACTTCTCACACGATGATGCCCTGGTCCTAGCATTGAAAATAAAACCAGCCACCGAAAGGGTAAGTCGGCGAGTCAAAAGGGTGTTGATGGATACGAAAAGTTCGGCAGACATCCTGTACAAGTCCACCTTTAATCAAATGGGTCTCTCAGCACATGACTTATCCCTAGCACAGACCCCCTGATCAGCTTTTCGGGAGATACCTTGTACTCTTTGGGCATAGTCCCCTTGGAGGCGCAGTTCGATCGAGGACCCTGCTAAATGACCTTAAATCTCACATTCCTAGTGGTTGAGGCTTCATCGGCCTACAACGCCATACTAGGCCGAGGGGCCTTGAACAAGTTAGGTGCTATTGTGTCCACTCCCCATTTAATGATGAAGTTTCCGACCCCGAATGGAATAGGATGTGAACAGGGGGACCAAGAGCTGGCGAGAAGCTGTTACTCGGTGGCTGTGCGGAGGGGCGTCGCACGTGGTACAAGTGGACCAGGAGATTCCTCACACCGAGAGAGATGTAATCCACGGAGCGGTAGAGGCCACCAAACAGTTGATCTTGAGAGAAGACAAAAGCCTAAAAATTGGCACTCAGCTGCCGACAGACGAAAAGGTTGCATTGTGTGAGCCCTCTTTTACGTATTTGGTAAGATAACTTTTCTTAATTATTGATAAAGTTTTGCTTTGCTTATGGAATGTAAGAACTAATTTGTTGCTTTTGAGAATTTTTAGTCGATAGATTGAATATTTATAAAATGTAATCATTATTTATGGTTTAATTAATCTTGAAATATCTGTGTTGATTTAGAGAATTTTTAGTTGATAGATTGATTTTATTTGAATATTTTATCTTTTAATTATTTTAATTATATCTAAGTAAAGTGTGTCATTGATTGCAATAAAACTCGTAATATGTAAAGACATCTTTTTAACTAAAAAGTCCCGCACAACAAGCTGATTCTTTGCTAGTTAGAAAAAAAAATGCATTGTGTATCATTTGAAATAAATTCCCAGATTTCATGCCGAGCTCGAAGCTCAATCCTCTTATACAAGCATGAAGCATCTGTCTCTATATCAGAGAAAGTTATATTGAAGTTTTATTTGAATTAAAGAAATAAACAATCAAATAACTTTTTAAGCAACTTTCGCAATTTTTTTATATACAAGATGTTTGTTGGCACTGGAAGTCAGGACTGAAAGAAAAGTACGAGGTTCATGGGTCGCTCGAGTTCGGCTCATTTTTTATTTTTTAATGATTAGAAGTCAGGACTGAAAGAAAAGTTCGCTCGAGTTTGAGTTTATTATTTTTTTAATGACTCAGCTCGGTTAGACTCGTAAATAGCTCGATATTAGTTATTTTAATATATTTTAGTTATAAGATCAGTAAAATATAGATAATTTAATTAATATAATTAAAAAATTAAAAAATATACTTGTATTATAATTACAATTACGTATGATAATGTGAAAATATTAGTTATTTTTCTAAATTTTTCATTATAAAATTTATGAAATATTAATTATTTTAACACTAATAATTTATGCTTATATAAAAATAAGTATAAAAATTATAGTAACTGAATTCGTCTGGAGCTCAATCTCACTCGAATTCGAGCCAGCTCAGCTCAGTTTTAACTCGATTCTATTTTAGCTCAATTCAATTTTAATTTCAATTCGATTTATTTCAGCTCAATTTATTTTGAGTTTGATTTAGTTCGGCTTATTTGCAGCCTTTGTTGACAGTCATAAAAGGAAATGCTCAATTTAGATGGAGCTTTACATAAAAGGAAATGCTCAGTTTAGATGGAGGATTACTTAGGAGCGCTTGCAACAATATTGGTCACATGTTTAATATGATGTTTCACTTGTACATACTAATTTTTAATTAGAGTTGAAACTCATATTTTAATAAAATAATTTTTAAATAAATAATAAAAAAAATTAAATTTTAAATATATATTTTTAAAAATACTAGAGTGTATATAATAATAGTAATATAATTAAACATAATAATTCTTAAAAAATATTAAAAAAATTAAATCATATTAAGAGTTAAATTTCACCTCAAATATATCGCACTAATTTATTTTAAATGAGCAGAGAGAAAAAATATATATTAATTATTGGATTTAAATAGGTGAAAAGATTTAGACAAAATCAATACTGGAGAAGTGCGACGATGTGGAATGCTTAAAAAGTTTGAAAAATTAATTCTTTTTATGTATTAAGAATTTTAAAGAAAAATTATTTGTATAAGATGTAAAAAAGGAACCAAATATTCCTATTAAAATTAAAAAATAAGTTATTGTTAAAATAAAAAATACACTTAAACTTATCTTGATGCATTGATTACTAAAAAAATGATAAATATGACATATACATGAGTCGATCGCTAATTAAATTAGTTAGCAAAGTGCGCGAGAGATAATTAGGGAAAATAAACAATGGTTCCCAAGAAGAGCGATTCAAGTAAACACAGTCATTTCACTAAAGAGGAAAATTACAAAGTCACATTGTTCTCGTGCAAAGCTTGCACGAAACATACATTTTATATACGCCATTTTAAATACTAGTTAAGTGCCTATCGGGAAGAAGCGAAAAGGATTTTTCTAGTTGGGATGTTAGTCAAGACAAAGTTAGTATAGTAAAAAAATATTTGTTGCTTTCTAGACTAAAAAGACAACATTATTTTGAATTATTCAATTCACTTTAGAAAAGAATAAAGCTTTGAAAAAATTTTCTCGAACCAAAATGATATTTATTTAGATTTTCGTTTTAATCCAACAATGAATTTTCAATGACGCAATTATATCTTCCAAGCTCCTTTTATAAAGAGTAAGGATTTTTTATTTGGTTTCTCGGCGTCACGTCTTTATAATTTAATGAAAACTTTGAAAAAGATATTTATTAATGTGAAGCAATATAATAAAATTAGAAGAAGAAAATTTATATATTTATACTTTATTTTTTTATGAGCACATGAATAAATTATGGTATTCCACATTGATTATAAAAAATATGTTCCAAAACATCCATAGATGAATTGCTTTGTGTATAACATATCGGAAAGAACAAATATATGCCCATAGAAAAGTTTCTGCTATGAAAAACTGAAAACTAAATATCATAAAGAAAAAAATTGGATCCATTTAGGAGGCTTTGAAAGGCCTAAGCGCCTCACAAAATCCACATCTGTTTGGTGGTTTGGTTTTCTATAACAAGGTGCGAACTATGTAGAATCCGTGAGTCTTAGTCATCTGCTTTTGCTTTTCTTTTCTTTTCTTTATCTTTTTGGAGCCATTTAAAGAAGTCTTTACGGAGCTCATCAAAACCTGTTAAAAAATGAAAGAAATGTTCAAATTCCAGAGGTCAACTGATCTCAAATTGTTAATTCCCTGCGCAGCTCAGCCTACAGAATGCTCCGCGCACGAATCGCATTTCGATCGCACATTATTAAATGCCTCTCCTCTAATGAGAGATCTTAGTTTTAGAATTTCTTATTTCTTCAACCAATCATATCAATCTCCTAGAGAAACCTTCCATTAGAATTTTAGATTACCTGATTTCTTCAACCAAGCATCGGAAGCTCGGTATTGAAAGGAACACTTGCACTTCCTCTTCCTCTTCCCTTCGCTCGGTTGTAAGAAATCACTTATCAGACTCTCTATGACTCAATAATCTCTCTCTCTCTCTCTCTCTCTCTCTCTCTCTCTCTCTCTGTGGTTCGCTCGCTCGCTTAGTCGCTTTCTATTTCCCAAATGGCCAAATGTAATTTCTGTTCAGTACTTGGTTTCTGTGAGTATCTCGGTGTGGCTATGCCTGTAGCGGGTCACTGATAAAACACAGTTCAGTGATCCACTTGAGGGTTGTCAATCTGCACGCAGGTCCCAGAAAAATGGGCTTGGCTAATCAGGGAGGTACCTAGTACAGTACAACTTCACTGGTTCTTAACATAATTACATTGCCTTTTTTTAATATATTTTTCAGGTTAAAGCAGGCTGTATGGACAGGCTTGATGTTTCTGCTAATCTCATGCTCGTATCCGACCTTGACAACACTATGGTATAACCAAGTCAAGATCTGAACTTTAATTAAACATAGGACAGTGGACCCAACATTACTGGTATTGTGTATGCCTGTGCCTGGTAATTACTGTACTGAAATAGAGACCTGTGAACAGTGCCTTGTCTTAAATCCCCTAATTTATGCTAGTTCAGTTTACTAAAAATGAAGAAAAATCATAGGGGATAGAGACCTCATTTCATTGAATCTCGAACAAAAACTAATTCAACTATACGAAAGAGACGAGATATACCAATTCCAAACTACAATAAACTGGTAAAAGTAAGGGCAAACTGTTATTAAAACTTGTAAGTTATCATATTTTTTCTAGGCTTAATTATAATTGGCTAACATAGTACTTGAATAAAAAATGAGGAACCACAATTTGGATGAAAAGGGGATGAAAAGGTATACCTATCAACAAAAATATTTCTAGTATATACAATGAAAAGAGCAACAAATTTTCCTGTAGGTTGATTATGAGGATCCAGAAAACCTCTCCTTGCTTAGATTTAATGCCTTGTGGGAATCAACCTACCGACATGACTCAATACTGATTTTCTCCACTGGGAGGAGCCCAAATCATTACAAGACACTGAGGAATGAAAAACCTATTCTTACACCTGACATCACCATCACATCTGTTGGCACTGAGATAGCATATGGGGAGGAGATGGCGCCCGATGAGGGCTGGATCCAGTTATTGAGTAGAAATTGGGACAGAAATATTGTCTTAGAGGAGACAGCCAAGTTCCCTGACTTGGTGCCTCAGGTAAAGTTGATTGTTTGTTGTTTTTTCTTGAAATTGAATCCCAAATTAACCAATATAGCCTCATTTAACAGATTATTTTGAGTCTTTGACCTTTATCCCGAAACTACCCCATTTGATCTCACTTATCAATATGGTTCATGATCTTTTGACCTCAAATTGATCCTTATGGCGCAATTGAACCTCCAGCTTCCAGGATAAGCCTTGCTTCTTGCACTAAGCTACTTGCACTTAATTTTAACTCACTAAAGACCTACATGGCCACCACATCTGTGGCAAACTTTCTGTCATAGAATCCTTATTAACTATAGAAGCAAAAACATCTCGTAGTATTAGCAATAACAAAGACAAGGATGCTGTTATAGATACTACACAAGAGACTATAGAGTTATAGCTACAGATATTGTGTAATAGTTAGTTATTAGTTTGTTGTACATAGGCGTAAACGACCTCTCATATAAGAGGCTCTTCATTGTAAATTACACATTGAGAAATACAAAGAATTCATTCAGTTATACATACTGTCTCTCTCTCTACATTGTCTCACATGGTATCAGAGCTTAAGACACGCGCCAAGATAGTCTCTTAATCCATTTTTTTTTCCTTTGCTCTCGCAATGTCAGAGTCTTCTTCCATCTCTTCCGTTTATCCATTTTCTTATCAATTACCTCTCAAACTCAATAACGAGAACTATCTCTCATGGAAATATCTTGTCCTCCCTCATGTGCGTGGCCATGATCTCCTCGGTTTTCTTGATGGATCTCAACCGGCACCATCTGAATTAACATCCACCTGAGTAAACCCCGCATACAAGCTCGGTCTGCACAAGATCGACCTTCTTCTTGCTTGGCTCTTAAGCTCCATCTCTCGAATCGGTTGTTTCTCGAGTTGTCAGTCTATCGCACCACATCCGTGATCTCTCGGAAAGAGCTGCGATCTCGATTTTCCACTCAATCCATGGCATGTGTGATGGATCTTAAAGTTCAACTCCATTCTCTTCACAAGGGCATCTCTCAATGCAAAACTATCTCGATCGAAAGAAGTCTATTGCGGATCGCCTTCGTCTCATCGGATCACTTTGTCTCTCGAAGCGGATCTTCAACTCTATATCCTTCATGGTTTAAACATTGAGTATGATCCACTCATTGTCTCTCTCAATGCTAAATCGGATGTTGTTCCTTTCAATGAATTGGCTGGATTACTCCTAACTCATGAACAACGAATTCAAAAACATGCCTTAATCACTGCCTCTACTCCTTCTTCGGTTACTATACCACCTTCTCTTTTGACTTCATCAGGACTTTCTCAAGCTCATCTAGCTACTTCTCAAACCATACTTGAGCAATCTGTTTCATCTGATGATGCTCTTCTCAAACAATTTCATGCGTTCCTTGCATCCAAGGGAGGATCTTGGCGTACTAGACATCAATCCAAAGGATTCGCCAATCTCTCTGAGTCCTCTGATAAACCTACATGTCAACATTGTTCTAAAAAGGGTCACACTGCTGACAGATGCTACAAAAGATTTGACTCGACATTTAAGCCTCCTCCCCGACCATTACTTAGGAACAGGCCTTCACCACCCCAGGCACTGTTTGTTCTCAAATTCTGCTCGCTCCACCCGAGACTTGGTATCTTGATTCAGGTGCCTCAACCCATGTTGCATCCGATCCGAACTCTTTCACATCCTATACTCCATACACTGGTCCCGACCAACCGAGAGTTGCATAGATGGGACGGTTTGTCTATTCTTCTTCATATCGGCTCATCTAGCTTACTCACTAATCATCATCCTTTGCTGCTTAACAATGTTTTACATGTGCCAACGGTCTCCAAATCTTTACTTAGCATAAGCCAGTTGGTCAATGATAATGATGTAGTGGTTGAATTTAATTCTTGTTCATGTCTTGTCAAGGATCGAGTCAGTCAACAAGTGCTTCTACAAGGCATATTACATAATGGATTGTACACTCTAGCTTCGGCCAGTATTCAACCTCAGGTTTTCAACTGTGATGTGGAACCTTTTGAGATCTGACATCAAAGATTGGCACATGCCTCTTCATCGCTTTACAAAGACATTGTTTCTTCCAACCAATTATCTTGTAAATCCAATAAATTGGGTGTATGTGGTTCTTGTTCTCAAGCCAAGTCTCACAAACAACCATTTCTTTCTTCCAATACTGTAGCAAATGTACCTTTGAAAATTGTTCACTGTGATTTATGGGGGCTTTCTCCTGTCGTAGCTAATAATGGTAGTAGATACTACTTGCTTTTCACTGATCAGTATTTCAGATTCAATTGGATATATTTTTGCTCAAACAAAAGTGAGGTTTCTAGTTTATTTGAGCAGTTTAAGTTGTTGGTTCAGAATCTTTTCTCTACAACAATTAAAACAATGCAACTTGATGGTGGTACTGAGTTTCTCCCTCTCATTAGAGCTAATCCTCAAATTCAATTTCATGTCTCATGTCCATACACTCCACAACAAAACGGTTTGGTTGAGAGAAGACATAAACACATTGTGGAATTGAGCCTAGCAACCATGTTCCATGCACATATCCCAACCCAATATTGGACAGATGTTTTTGAGAGTGTAACGTTTGTGATAAACATACTACCTTCTGCTGCAATCGCCTTTGAATCACCTTTTCAGCGTTTATTCAAGAGATTACCAGATTACCAGTTTTTCAAGATACTTGGGTGCAAATGTTATCCTTATACAAGACCTTATTCACTTCACAAACTTTCTCCTCGCTCAAGAACCTGTGTTTTTCTTGGATATTCATCTGTCTACAAGGGGTATAAATGTCTAGATTTATCTACAAACCGTATCTATGTTTCTAGACATGTGATTTTTGATGAAACTGCATTTCCATTCAAAGACAAACAAGCTTCTTCTCCTTCTTCACCATCGTCTACCACCAAATATCCTCTTCAATTACTCTCTTTCAACAATTTCCCTGCTATATCCTCTTCAGATATCAGTTCTACTTCTATATCAGTACCTTCTACACCTTCTCCCAATTCTCAAACTCTTCATAACTCTCTATCTCTTCCACCTAAACCACCAATCACACATGTATATTCCAGACGTAGCACAGCCTATCCTTCTACAGTTCACCCTTCTCCTCTACCACAACCATCTAAATCACCACCTATCTCTTCTCATCAGATGATTACTCGTGCCAAAAGTAGTACTATCGGTCTACTACACCAAAGGCTATGCTTGCTACAAATCATCCTATCAGTATTCGGGATCTTGATCCAACTTCTTTTACTCAAGCATCCAAAGAACCACATTGGAGATGTGCGATGGCAAAAGAATTGGATGCCTTAGCACAAAACAAAACGTGGAGTTTAGTCCTGCGTCTCGAAGCCGTAATGTTGTAGTGTAAATGGGTTTTTAAAACCAAAAGAAATTCAAATGGAAGTATAGAAACGTTACAAGGCTCGTTTGGTTGCAAAAGGCTATACACAAGAGGAGGGTGTTGATTACACGGATACGTTCGGTCCGGTTGTCGAGCTACAACCATTAGGCGGTGTTAACACTTGCGGTAACCGATGGCGCGATAAAACAAATTCGACGTAAATAATGCCTTTTTGCATGGCACTCTCAATGAAGAAATATTTATGTCGCAGCCTCCAGGCTTTGTTGATTCTCAAAATCCAACACATGTGTGTCGTTTGCATAAGGCAATATATGGCTTGCGTCAATCACCTCGTGCTTGGTACCAAAAACTCAGTGACACTCTGGTCCATCTTGGTTTTCATAGTTCTTCATCAGATCCATCTTTATTTCTATATCAGCAAGGCAAAGATCAAGCATTTCTTTTGGTATACGTTGATGATCTCATTCTCATTGAAAATAATACATTGTTGCTAGAGAAGTTTACTAAGTTTCTTGATCTTCAATTTACAATCAAAGATTTGGGCCAGTTGCATTTCTTTTTAGGTATCGAGGTTCATACAAATAACACAGGGTTAGTTTTAACTCAATCCAAGTATATTTTATCCATATTGGAACGTGCACACATGTCAGGTGTCAAACCCATCTCTACTCCAATGGCTGTCTCTCCAGCTTTATCCAAATATGAAGGTGATCTCATGCCTGATTCGTTTTTGTTCAGAAGTGTCGTTGGAGCACTTCAGTATGTGACAATAACTCGTCCAGACATCGCCTTTGCAGTTAATAGGGTGTCACAGTTCATGCACAACCCTACGATGCTTCATTGGTCGGCTGTAAAACGCATACTTCGATATCTAAAAGGATCCATAGATTCAGGCATTCACATTCGTGCTTCTTCTGACTTAACGTTGCACGCATACTCTGATTCTGACTGGGCGGCTGTCCTGATGATAGGAAATCCACTACAAGATATCTTGTCTTCCTTGGACCAAATCTCATCTCTTGGAGTTCTAAAAAGCAGCCAACCGTAGCTAGATCAAGCACGGAGGCTGAATATCAGAGTTTGGCTATGGCATCAGCTGAGTTAGTGTGGTTACAACGTTTGCTTCATGAGTTACAACATCCTTGCTCTTCCACTGTGTTGTGGTGTGACAATCTTGGGGCCACATTCTTAGCCTCTAATCCAGCGTTTCACGCACGCACCAAACACATTGAGCTCGACTACCACTTTGTACGTGAGAAGGTAGCAGATGGCAGTATACGTGTTCAATTTATCTGTTCGCAAGATCAGCTGGCTGACGCATTAACCAAACCGCTATCTTCCTTCCGTTTTCATCAATTAAAAGACAAGCTCACTGTCACATGCGTTTCAATGCGCTTGAGGGGGCGTATTAGCAATAACAAAGACAAGGATGCTGTTATAGATACTACACAAGAGACTATAGAGTTATAGCTACAGATATTGTGTAATAGTTAGTTATTAGTTTGTTGTACATAGCTGTAAACTGACCTTTCTATATAAGAGGCTCTTCTGTTGTAAATTACACATTGAGAAATACAAAGAATTCATTCAGTTATACATACTGTCTCTCTCTCTACATTGTCTCACACATAGCTTTTTATTTATGAAATGGCAATCTCAAGTTTGTATGCTAAAAGATTCGTAAGTTCTTTCTATAGAGTTTATGCTCATTTTTGGTGAGTGCAGGCTGACAGGGACCAGGGTCCACACAAGGTCAGCTTCGACATCCCAAAGGACAAAGCTCAAAAAGTGATTACGCCTTTGTATACCAGTCTGACCCAACGTGGTGTAAGATCAACTCCTATATTTCTAATTGGCTTTTTTGGATATCATTTGTTTACATTTACTGCTCACATGTTTAATTATTTGACTCAGCTAAACTGATATTTGATCGGTATCTAACTTTTATTTCAATTATATGAAAGCTGGTGAAAATTATCTGACTATCTTCTATTAGCAAAAGAAAATTTTGGAAGAAAGGTCGACAAATTCAACTGAACATTCTCTCCCTTTCTCCTTCCCTCCTTTCTCTTGTCCTCTATATCTTTTGTAAAGCATGATCTTTATTCTGTGAAGTGTACTTTTTGAACAGGCGCCATTAGATCTTGCCTTTATTGAGAGCAGGATGATCATGTCGTTTTCTAATGAGGCTTTCATAGATGTTGAGTTATTATGTTACTTGGACAAACCTGTATTTTCTATATGATAGGAATCTGGTAAATTTGTTTAGTATGGATATTTTAATTTGTTTTTTTTCTTCTTATAAGCTGGTTGTGAATAATTATCTTGATACTTGCACTCCCTGTGTTGCATATTTCCTTTTTCTTTGATAGAAGCTGTTGTTACTTGGCTGAACTAATGATTTAAGAACTCTTTATATTTTTTTGTGTTAAAGGATATAATTTCATCTTTCTGTTTGTTTCTCTTTCTTAAACAGCTAGACGTGAAGATTATCTATAGCTTCGGAATAGCTCTGGATGTGTTGCCAAAAGAGGCAGGAAAAGGACAGGCTCTAGCATATCTACTCAAAAAGTTTGCGTCAATTGAGAAACCTCCAAAGAACACACTTGTGTGCGGCGACTCCGGAAATGATGCTGAGATGTACACCGTTGAAGGTGTTTATGGTGTCATGGTCAGTATTGCGGACTGCAGTTTACTCTTTCAAGCATCAAGTTAACCCTAATTAAGCCAAGGAAAACTAAAATTCAGTTCTACACCTCTACTTTAAATTCTGACATTGAGTGCTAAACAAGCCAATTGGAAGAAAAAGTAACAAAGTTGAAACAATAGGTGCAAAAAGTGGGGTTGAACCTCTGTTATGCAATGTGTCATTGTTTACCACCAGTTGCGCATTTAAGCACCGACAAAGTGGTGATGATAAGTAGGAGAAGCCTTAGTCAAACTGGTACTCAGAACCAATGAACACCCATCTAGTAAGCACCAGTATTCACCTGACCCAAATAATAAGGAAACAATGCTTCTGTTTTGTCTTTTCCTTTGCATAACTATATTGATCCCTATATTTAAATGTCTTTAGGTTGGTAACTCAACAGAGGAGTTATTGGAGTGGTATAAAGAAAATGCTAAAAGCAACAAGAAGATTATATATGCAGAAGAAAGATGTGCATCTGGTATCATTAAAGCAGTTAATCGCTTCCAACTGGGCCCTAGCATCTCACCAAGAGATGTTAAACTTCCTTTGTCAAATGTAGATAATAAAGGACCAGCCCATGTTATGGTTAACTTTTATGTGTTATACGAGAGCTGGCGTCGAGCTGAAGCTGAGAAAACTGAAGCTATTGTCCAGTATTTCAAGAGCATCACTGTAAGGCCTAGACCACAATTTACCTAGTATCTATCAATTTTGCAATCACACCTATACGTTTCATAGTCCTTCCTCCCAAGTTTTGTTGGGTTATCTGCTAGTAACAACAGGTCGTTAGAACCAAGGTTAAGCCAAGTAAAAGATAACTATACTACCCTTAGACTTGAGTATTGTTAAAACAAACAATGAATATTATTCGCCAAAGGATCTCATTTTTATACTTTATTACTTAATTTTAGTTCTGTCAGGCTTTTTACAAAGAAACTTTATTTAAACACAGGGTCATAAATGGGGTCATGTAACAAAATATATATTTTCTATTTTATGAATATGAGAGATTGGTCTTTGATTTTTTTATAGCACTCAACTGGAGTGATTGTTCATCCATCTGGTTCAGAGGAGTCCATTCATCGATCAATAGATGCATTGAATTCATGCCACGGGGATAAAAGAGGAAGATCTTTCAGGGTTTGGTTGGACAAGGTTCTTGTTTCTACAATTGGGTTGGATTCCTGGCTTGTGAAATTCAACAAGTGGGAGCTGAATGGTACCAGTTCCTCTTCCTCCTTTTCTTATATTTACATGCTAGCCTGTGCCTGTAACTTATCAGTACCTCTTGGACTTGCCAATTTGTGTTACCTTACAGTCTCATCTAGATGCATCTTAATTTTTAGAATAGCGAATACTCCCCAAAGTTTTAGTATATTTCCAGTACCCAAGCATTAGATTGATGTGATCAGGGGCGGACCCAATATAATCCAGGGGGGGGCACGTGCCCCCCCTGATTTTGAAAAGTAATGCTTTTCGGTAATGTTTTCGGCAATTGGCCCCCCCCTGGAAATTTTTTTTGCCCCCCCTGAATTGTCTGGTTATTTTTATTGAGAAAAAAATATTTAATACCGTGCATAATGAAATAATTATGCAAAGATATCAAAATATAAAGTTACTAAGTCGAAAACTTTGTTCTCAACTTGATTATCTATTACTTTGAGCTTTATTTTATTATTATTTTAATATATAAAATATTATTATTTAATAAAAAAAATTATTAGTTAAGTATATATATTAAATTATTAATTTTTTTATTTAGTACCCGATTAGTTAATGGGTTTGAACCCGATAAGCCATTACAATCCGATAATTGCCCCCCCTAATCAAAATCCTAGATCCGCCACTGGATGTGATGAAGATCTACAGGCACAATTGTCATCAAATGTTGACATTTTTTCTCTGACCCCCAGTGAGCTTTGTTTTCTCCTGGTGAAAAAAAATCAGGCAGAGTTGTTTTTGATATTGGTTCACAAACTTAGATTGCAGAGACTAGCAAAATCCAAAATCTACAGGCAAATTTAGTATGTTATTCAACTTGACATTGTTCTCAAGTAGTTTTTGTGTTTTTTGCAATTAATCCAAAAAGGTCCAATGCTTGCTTAAATTTGAGAATATTACATGTTAACTGCAAGTATAGTGCAATATGTGTAACTTGAAAAGGGAAAAAGGAAGCTTGAAATCATGCTAGTTGGGCTCTGTTTAAATGATTTTGTTTCCTCTTCCTGTTTATATTTCAATGAATGTTTACCTATTAGTAAATCATGGGTAATGAATGGACAAACATATAAAGTCTTCTCTAATTGCAAATGGAGTTGAAGTGCTGGAACCATGTCAATTACTCACTAAAGAACACTCTTTTGAAGGTCAATCGTGTCGGTGCTGTGTGACGACAGTTCTGCTTAATTCAAAGGTTTGTGTGCTTGCCTATGTTCTGATTTGTGTGCTTGTCTCTTCCCATTTAGTTACTTGTTATAACATGCAATTTATTAAAAAAAATTCAGAAGGAAACACCTGGCTTCTGCATAATGCACATGCACCAGACATGGCTTGAAGAATATAGCACAGGAGATCAGCGAACTTGGATTTTTTAATTATTGATTTTCTTTTCATTTCTTGAGGGAAGAGTTTTAACCATCATAAGAGTTAATTACAGTATTGGTCCTCGTAAGCATGACTATGATCTCTAAAGTTTTGATCATATATTCATTTTGTACCGAGGCCCCACCACCATTTTTATTGAAATTTCCTAGGATGTTTTTATCTCACAAAATATGATGGAAATCCTAAGCAGCAATTTGACATAATAACAACAAGGACTGACATTAACTTGTCAGATATCTTCAACAATTCATCATTGCTTTCACAATAGTGCTAATAAGGTTTCCACCATTCTTTAACTGAGAAATGATGATCTGGAGACTCGGGACATAAATGTCAGAAAATGCAAGTTTTAGACATTAGATGGGAAGTTTGAAAAATAAATGATCAAACTTGAAGTGCATGATACTTTTAAGGTCTATTGTGTAATTTGCTCAAAAGACCGGAATACACTATTTAAAAATATTTGTTTTTTTAGAAAAATAACTAAACTTATCAAAGAGAGTTGTTTGAACATTTTTTTCAGTTTGGGAATTCTATATTCGATTGCAGTTTTCTTAGGAGATAATGGGATTTTGACTTAATCTCCAGCTTAAAAGTTGTTATACTTTACAGACAGAGATGTTTACTATTATGTACAAGGTTACATATGTTTTTCTTTATTTAAATAAAAATGTAACAAAATTTGTTCCTAAAATTCTCAAACTGTCATTTTATATTATTATTTTTGTACAAGGTGACTTTTGTACTTTGAATAGGTGCATTATTCATTTTTCTTTTTTGCCTAAAATAATATCTCCTATTTTATACAAATTTTAAAGCATGAACATATGGGAAGATGATAAAGAAGAGGGTTAAGTTTTTAACTCTTCCAATTGAATTGAAGATGAATAAATCTTGACAAAATGAATAGATGAATAAATCTTAAATCAGAATATTTATTTTCTTAAATAGAATAAAAAACTTCGGATGAGCTCTGAAATATATAAGAGACACAATAAGGTTGAAAAAGCGAAAACTCAACTCAATTGACTTGAATGTTTAAAACAGTAAATCAGAATATTTATTTTCTTAAATAGAATAAAAAACTTCGGATGAGCTCTGAAATATATAAGAGACACAATAAGGTTGAATGAGAACATACAGCTGTTTGTTTTTACCCCTTATTTTTTTTGTTTAAAATTCCAAATTATAAAAATTCAAGAAATCCCCAGAAAATCTCAAATTTCAAAAGGATTTTTCCCACAATGACAAAATACTTCGTCAAGCCTCTCCGCTTGGTTCAAACAATGCCTCTCCGCTTCCACCTCTTCACTGACTGAGACCTCATGGCGACTCCCGCCACCGTCCGATGGCCACGTGTCCTGACTCCCGCATACCTGGCCTACTTCATTCGCCGCCAGAAAAACCCTCTCTCCGCTCTCCACCTCTTCCTCTCCTCCCCTTCCCACTTCCCCTCCTACCGCCACAACTCCCAGGTCTTCGCCTCTCTCTCCTCCCTCCTCCTTTCCTCTCCTTCCCTCTCCCATCTCCTCCCTTCCCTTCTCCTCCCCTCGTGTGAGCCCCATGCTCCTCCCGAAATGCGTGGTCCTACCATTTCTCTGACACGCGGGACCCGCTATAAAGTGGCTCCACTTGTTTCTTGCACTACCCCTGAGGTACATCCAGGAAGTCGGCCCGGAGCCACTGGCGCCCTGATCAAATCTGATGGTTCGTACGGCGACAGTACTAATGTGCTTCGTGGGACCCACGGACCATTGACCGTTTCTGAACTCGACTCCCCTCCCCTGCCCGATTCTCTTATTGCCAATGTAATATCTTCTCTCCCTCTCCATCTCTCATTACATATGTTTCTCTCTCTGCCTGCCTCTACTTGTGTGGCATGGACTCAATCCTTTCATTGCATACTCTCCAAGCTCCTCTCCAATGGCGAATCACAAACCGCAATTAAACTATTTCTCCAGTTTTCCCGCCATTTGCAAGTGCGAATCGGGTCTGAAACCCTAGATTTGTTCATTTCCTATCTGGTAGGCATCAGAAGGACAGACCTTGGTCTGAAATTGTACATGGAGTATTATAATCTCTGTTGTTTTCCAAGCCAGAATACATGTCAGGTTCTTCTTAAAGGGCTTGTAGAAGTTGGCATGCTTGACGAAGCTATGCATTTGCTATACTCCATGATGAGAGAGTACAATATTGATGCTATTGTTGTCTCATGTCGCACAATTATTGAGGAGCTTTGCATGAATGGTCGGGCCAGGGAAGGAGAAATGGTTTTGAAAAAGGTGCTGCTTAAAGTTCGGAGAAGAACAGGTCGGGTCCGATCCTTTCTAAGAGTTCCAATCAATCTTACTGGAAAGAGCTTAGAAGAGGTTAGGGAGACAGTTGATATGATATTATCTGTCAGTGGAGCCCGTAGTGTTGCAGCATATGAAGTAATAGCTGGGGATTTGTTTGAGGAAAGAAGGTTCCAGGCTGCACGGAAGGTATTTGATGAAATGAGTTCAAAAGGGTTTCAACCATCAGTAAAAATGTTTGAGGCCAAGATTGCGGCCTTGTGTAGAGAAGGGATGACAGATGATGCATTCCAAGTTCTGGAAGAGGAGATGAGAGGGAAAGATATTGCACCAACAATTACAATTTTCAATTTGTTAATAAAGGTGCTTTGTAAAGGTGGTCAATCCATGAAAGCTGTTGGGTACTTGAAAATTATGAGTCGGTGGCCAGGTTGCATGGCTGGGAAAGAAACATTTGAGATTCTTATCGACGGTCTATGTGCTGAAAAGAGATACGTTAAGGCTGGTGATATTCTGGATGAAATGGTGAAACAGGGTCATCGTCCAAAGAATGATGCATTTGTCAGTGTGGTACATGGTCTTTGTGAGGTCCGTACTAGGTATGAGGCACTGTTGTGGTTGGAGGAGATGATTGCACATGGGGTTCTGCCAGATTGTGATTTATGGAATTCGTTGATTTCTTTGGTTTGTGGAAATGACGTTGGTTCCAGTTCTTCTTTGTTGGAGGTTTTTGAAGATTTAAATGGTACATTATTATAGTTTAGTTAAGGGTGGGATCTCTTGACAACTATTTTTTTTATAATTTTGACAACCAACTTTATATAAATTCATAAAATAATCTTAAAAATGGAAAAGAACGTTACAAAAATATTCTTGAACCTATGGATTGATTGTGTTTCAATTTTGGTGTAATTTGATAGTAATTTCATCATAGACCATCAAATTATATGATAATTTTAACGGTTTAAATTTAATAGTTTTTGATGAAATATCAAATGACACTCAAATTGCATCAAAATTGAAACACAATCAATCCATAAATTTAAGAATATGTTTGTAAAGTTTTTTCCATTTTTAAGATTTTATATGAAGTATGTTGTCAAGATTGTCAAAATAAAATAGTTGTCAAAGGATCTCCACCCAATAATTAGAAGAAAACTTGTACAATTTTATACTACCAAAATAAAGATTATTTTGTTAGGAATTAATTGGCAATTGCCACCTTTTTCATTGCTGAAACAAAATATTTGTTGATCTATTACTTTGTATATATGATCTACTCTGCCCCTTCACATATACAATTCAATTAGTACTCATCAACTGTACCAGTATCCTCTCGTAGTCATCTCTTCCATTGCCCCCCCCCCCCCCAACCACCACCACCACCCAAAGAAATATTGCAATAATTTATTACTCTAAATACAAGCTATCAATATCCAAATCTTGTACCAGTGTATACAAGTAGATGTGGGCGTTGCTGCTGGGCCTAACTAGTGTTATAAGTGCGTCACTATTCCTTTGATCAGTGCCTTCACTACAATGATATGCGGTCGGAGGAGTTTGCTTTCAGCTTAACTTTTTGTCAGTTATTTGAATTTGTTGTTCTGCCTAATGCTTTAGTTTGTGAAGTAATTATAGATAATCAGATTACTTTAGAATTAAGTGCTACATTAGATGATGACTTCGAAAGCTATCAATAATAATTATAATACCAAATTAGGCTACTGTTACTTTTACTAGTACTGTAGATCATTTAAGATGAAGGCTGGACCCAAAATGTTTTTCAGTGCATTCACTTCAAAATTTGTATGATTATGGTGGATTAAAAAGATCTAGGCTTTGCCTTAATTTGAAAATCATTTTTTCCTTTAACAATTAGAGGTTTCTCGTGGCAAGTTGAGCAAAAATAATATACTCATTCTAGATAATTTAGTTAAAAGGGGATGACAGAGCCCTTGTTTATTTACACTTCTTAAATGGTGTAGCGGAATAGGGTTGTTCGGCAGCTACTCTAAATTTCTGATTCATATTTGGATCACATGGCTGTTCAGGTTAGGAACTTTATTTTGGCTTTTGAGAATGGCACTAACCCTAGACGATCGAAACACACTTACAGTTGCACTTGTTTATAACATGTAGCTTGTCTCGTAAATTGTAATTTTGTTTAGCATCTTATAATAGCTTCAATTGTCAAACATACTTTGAAAATGTTAAGAGGGGTAGTTTTTTTGTGTAATTTGGAATGAAAGAAACCGACTTTTCTTTCGGGGGTTTAGGGGCCTTAATTATCTTAACTACATGATAGTGGATAAGCAAGAAAGTTCAGTTGCCAAGCACAACTGCAGATGGTGATAACAGTTGAGGACTTGCTTTCAGATGTTGATGCTGGTCACAGATGGTGATGAGACCACTTTGCCAAGCACCTGACTGTATTATACAAGCAAAAGCTGACTTGAACATCGATGCTGGTTCCAGTGTTCTTCAGATCATACCAACCCACAGGGTGCACAGTGCTACTTACTGTTGTTATTATGGTTAAATAGGTGATTAGGTTGTACTTATTCTGCACAAATTTAATCTGTTCTAGTTTCTTTGAATGTATTATGTATTATGTTATGTACCTTATATTATAGCACAACTTTACTGTTGTAATTATGGTTAAATTGCTGATTAGGTTGTAGTTAGTTGGTTTTGACAGGAAAGAAAGAGCAATCTTTTGCACCGAATTTACTGTTGTTATTATGGTTAAATAGCTGATTAGGTTGTACATATTCTGCACAAATTTAACCTGTTCTAGTTTCTTTGTATGTTCTGTACCTTAAGCGCTGTGGGTACATTGTACATTTTAGGGATAGTTAGTGGGGTACCGGTAATCTTGATCGGTATTTGAGAAGTTAGTAATTTAGTATACATAGATTTTTGATGTTTATGTGTTAGTAGGAAATAATATCTCGCAGTCTCATAACAGACTTCTGGTCTATATGGTTGACGCCCTATAATAACTTCAAAATAATAATAATAATAATAATAATAATAATAATTATTATTATTATTATTATTATTATTATTATGATCAGGGGCGGATGTAGGATTTTGATAAGGGGGTAATTATTGAATTGTAATAACTTATCGGATTCAAATCCATTAACTAATCGGATACTAAATAAAAAATTAATAATTTAATATATATTCTTATCTAATAAAAAAATATTAAATAATAACATTTTATATATTAAAAATAACAACAAAATAAAACTTAAAGTAATAGATAATCAGTTGATGAAGAAAGTTTTTGTCTACGGAACTTTATATTTTGATACCTTTACATAATTATTTCATTATACATAATATTAAATATTTTTTCTCAATAAAATTAATCAAACAATTCAGGGGAGCAAAAAAAAATTCGGGAGGGGGGGGGCAAACAAATTTTTCAGGGGGGGCAGCTGCTCCTGGCCCAAGATAAATCCGCCTCTAATGACGATAGTGATATAAGTTGAAGAGAAAATGGAAAAGAAAAGAGAAACAACAAGAAATTGAAAATAAAGGAAGGTGAAAAATAAGAAAAGGATTTGGTATTGTGAATATCTCTCCAACTGCTCGACATTGACAAAGAGAGACCAAGTCGCTTTTGCCTCATATCATGCCCTTCTGGTCATGCTATTTCTGTACTTGTTATTCATCACAACTTTTTTTGAGGAAATATATATCATCACAACTTTATTATGTAACCTTTTGGGTTTGGCTAATAAGGTGTAACCAGCTTTACTTGTTCTCTATAACATCCCCGATATGAATTATAGCCACACTATTTGTTATCAGTTTGTTAATTTAAGATGCAACAACTGATCAGAACAGATTGATTGATTGATTAAATCAGCACCCAAATTCCTGCCTAGCAAAACTTGGCAACTCATGCAATGCCCTTTATGATTGTTTCTTGTTGTAGTAAATCATTTTCTTAAGTTTGTCAATTTACAAAAAGGGTGGGATCACTTGACAATGGTTATTTTGACAATCTTGATAATGGACTCTTAAATAAATATCAAAAATTCTTAAAAATATATTTTTTATATAGATGTGTTCTTCTATTTATATATTGATGGTCATTCAAATTTAATGTAATTTCATTATCGTTCGATACTCCATCAAAAACCATTAAATTGAAACCGTTACAAATCGTATAAAATTTTGATAGTCTTTGATAAACTATGAAATGATAATTAAATTACATGAAATTTGAATGACATCATAGATAGAAAACACATCTATAAATATTTTTTTCATTTTAAGAATTTTTTATATTTGTTTAAGAGTCTATTATCAAGATTATCAAAATAATCATTGTCAAGTGATCCCACCCTTACAAAAATATAACATTTGAATTTTATAAAAAAAAGTTCGAGTCAAAATTGTAAGTCCAAACTGAAAATTATAAAGTCTGAAAAGTATAGGATAGTCTTAGGATTGTCTAGGATTATTTATGTTGTAATTTTGTAAAAGTTTGACTTAAAGTACTTGATGAAAACAGTCAAATAGAGTTCCTGTGCCCTGAGCTGCTATTAACGGCTCAACACATCTTCAGAAAAATTTCTAAGACGCGGAAAGCTGTCCAAAGGGGTAGAGCGTGGCGTTGACCCAATGCCTCTTAGTCGTTCATTAGGGAGGGTGACACAGTGGAAGAGGAAGGGAAATGATGAAGATGAGTTGCTCCAGAGTTTTTACTGTAGCACGGAAGACAGGGTGAATGGATGAAAGAGAGGGAACTTCTTTTATGGAGTTTTTGCTGTTTACAAGATCAATCATCCCCTTCCAGTTTATAATTCTTTTTAAATTTTCTGTTCATCGATCAAAATCTTGCTATCAAAATCTTGCTAAGCCATTAGTAACGATTTGAGCTGTTAGTAACGGCCTAACTCGGAAAAGCTTATTCAGTTCATTTTTCTAAATTGCATTTAAATTGTTGCTTAGTTCTTTATCAATCTAACTTGAAACTTCAAAATCCTCTATATTCTCTGAGCACAGTGAGCACTTACCCTTGAGTCATACAATTTTGAGTTTATTAGATAAATCAAAACTATCTTTCATCAAGAATCTTAAGTCAAGACTAGCTCTAGATTAGTTCTTATTCTTATCAAGGAATTGAGTCTTGAGTTACTCAATTGTTTCTTCTCTTTTTTTTTTTTATCTTTTGAGCCTTGAGCGCTCTAGTGTTATAGTTTTTTGTTATCTCTTATTCTTCTAATATAAGTTGTGTAAAGAAGTTAAGGTTTCATTTATAAGACACTTTTTAATCAATATATTGGCACTACGTTATTGGAATGAGGCCTCAGAGATTTAGGTATTTATATCGAACTCCATTAAAATTTTATCTTTTTTAACTTTTAGTACTTTAATTCTTATCAAGTTGTGCTATATTACACTAGGTCAACATTTACTAAATTTGTAAGTTGAAAGATCGTTTTTTTTTACACTAATTATCTATTTTAGTAATTAATATTTTGATTTTCTTTGTACTCTTGTTACTTGTTTGTATAGTTCTTACATTCTATATCTTATTCAGATTTTAAGTTGTAGTTAAAGTCTTGATTTGTGTCGCTATCGATCCTGATTTTTGTAGGTAGTATTTACCTTTACCAACTAGTTATCTATTTACTTTGACCATTTCTTTGATCTTTAATTAACTACACTTTAGACTCTCTTTTTTTTAAAACATTTCTCTTTATAATCAATATTACATTCATGCATTAGACCAATGAATGGACGGCTAGTCTGTGCTGGACTGCTGGTTTAACAGTTCGTGTTATTCTCTTTCAAGTCGTCAGTTTTTGTTGATTTCATATCAGAAAAGATATGTTCACTAGGCATGACACCAAAAAACCATCAGTTTAATTATTTCGCTCATTTGGACATAAATTGACTGAAATTTGACTCGATACATAATTGACTGTTATTCATTAGCATGCATTTTCTAATTAAATAGCACGGAATATTGACACATTGCAACTCTAATTTAGTAGACAAAATAAAAAGAAACAAATGGAAACATACTTTTAACCTTGGTCTTTTAAACTCAACTAAATTTGAGGCGCCATTTATTGCACATCAATTCCATAGCTATTAACTAATGATGCTTTTTTGGAGAACAGTCGGCTTCGTCGCCCAATAATTGCTCCCTTTTGGTGCCTATGATATCGGTCTTTCATCTATCTTTTATTAATATTTTAATATAACACAACACGTTCAAAATTCAATAATGGGGCTTTAGATTTGAAGAGGTTCACATTTTCCAATGCTACCAAATAATTTTGTCAAGGCATATTCGTCCATAATCTTTGTATAGTTTAACAGGACAGGACCAACAAAGATTAATGAAGGAAAATTGATTAGAATTATTTTTATTTTACAATTATCTAATTTTATTGTTACTAATTGAACGGAGAAACTGAATTCACAAATTCAGCATTACATTAGTGTTTATGCGAGTGATTATTGTGTAGAAAACATGCAGGCATACTTTTTTGTACCATAAAATTGTTTATACTAAACACAAAAATATATCTGAACCGGCAAGTATTGATACAAGTGTTACCACTTTGTTAGAATTAAATTATTAGAATGTTATAATTAAAATATGGTTGAATAAGTTAAAAATATAAAAATATATATAACATTTTCTGTAATGCAATATATATAAAACATTTTTACATGAAGTTAAATATTGTTGAAAGACCCAATATAGGCAAAAAAATTTATCGTCAAAACAAGTCTAGATGAAAAGTGCAATTATCACTTCTTTATATAGTTATCTTCTTCTTATTTTTTTATTTGGAAGTTGGAATTTATTATTTTACAGCAAATGACAATTCATATACATATAACGATTGACTAGTCGGTTTATATAGTCACCTTGGCACCAGTAAAGGCTTATAAAGCAATTTCTCATGTCTCTGATTCAAGGACGCACTACTGCAAAAAAAAAAAAAGCTATCCTAATGTTTTTTAAAACACATTTAATAATGATTACATCCGTTAGTAAAGAGGGTTACGAAAATTTATAAACAACCGTTAGTATAGGAAAGAAGTTGGAGACGACTTTCGCCGACTTTTGGTAACGGTTTTTACTTAGAAGCGTTAGCAAATGTTCCAGCGAAGAAAAAACGCTATATCCTTTCCTAATGGTTTTTAAATAAAAATTATTAGCAAAAACAAAAATAAAAAATCGGAAAACTTTACTAACGATTTTCAGCTAAAGACGTTAGGAAAGACAATTATGCTAACGGTTTTTGATATTTTAAGGTACTATAAGATGATATTTATCAAGAATCAAAGTTTACACAAGTTTGAGCAATTCAAAATGTATAATCGGTTTGGTGACTACTTAATTTTTTATATATCTTTTATAAAATTGACTGAAAAAGAATTAAAAAGAATGATTTAATAAAGTCAAATACTTTATGAAAATAAAATGAGAATATGCACAAAGAATTCAACCAAATATCAATCGCTAAAAATAAGTAATTGATGTAAAATAATGACTAAGAAATGCAACTTAGTAAAGATATAGAATATGAAAAACACAAAATACAAGTGCTGAAAAAAAAGCGGATGTTAACAGAGTTCGGTTATAAAATCTACGTCTTTGGGTCTTGTTCCACTAACGGAACGCCACTATATTACACAAAAGAATATTTTATAATTTAGAAGATTTAGTTTCTTTACAAAAATAAGTGTAAGAAGACTAAAACAACAAAGAGCACTCAAAACTCGAAAAAAATCAATTTAAAGCTGAGAATAAAATTGAGCTTAAGCTCAAAGATCTCAATATAGAACACTACTGGAAAGAATTATAAGAAACACTAGATATGACTAATTCAAAGTTTTAGATTCTTGTGTTTGCAAGGAGAGTAGAAGTGCTCTTTTGATAGCTTATGTATGAATGCTCGGGTTGCTTAGAGTATTAAAAATTTGATCAGTTAAAAGAAGATTCTGAAGCAACTCAATATATAAAACTCAAGAATAGACAGTAGTCTGAATTTTTGCACATCAAATCATTATAATGGTCCGTAAACTATTATAACATTTCTTATTCTTGATGTTGATCTGGTCAAGAATACCCTTGTTAGATAATATTATAACGGTTTAAAAAGATTTGGATGAACCATTATAACATTTGGATGTAACGTTCAATGCTTTATATAACATTGTAAAGTTTTGTTCAAGTTTGACTGTGTTGATTTAATTTCGGACAAGGTTGCTATTATCACAAAAGTGTTATAATGTTTCAATGAAACGTTATAACGTTCCAAATTGTTGAACGTTTGATGAAATATTAAACAACAATTTGCTCTGTCAATTTTTGATATTTTTGTCTTCAGAGAAGTTAGAATTTTGAGAGTGTAGAGAATAAAATATTATAACGGTTTAGGAACCGTTATAACGCTTCACCGTGGCTGAAACTTTTCCTTACAATTTTTATGAAGAACCTTAAGAATTTGAATTGAACCTTATATTTATATGATCCTATATCCTCACTTAATTTTTTGTAGCCATCTTCAGCCTTGATGTTGTCAAATTCAAGTAAGTTTTGCAAAACAACAAAATACAAAAGAAATTGTTAAGTATAATAGTTTTAAACAAATAACCGTTAGTAAAGATTTTTTTATAATTTTTTTTTTTTCTTTGCTAATGTTTTTTTGATTAAAAACCGTTAGAAAATATATTATTTTTTTAATGTTCATTTCTGATTTCTTTGGCTAGCCGTATATAAAGCAGATTTTCATACAAAAAATTATATTTAATCTATAATTCATATGATTTCATACGCATCACATCATTGATCTAATTTATTCAATAAATAAATACATATAAATATATTTCATTCATCACATATTCATATGCATGTACATATCATATATCACATAAAATAATTATAAATCACATATAAATATACGTATTTCAAGTAGACACAAATTCACATATGACACAAATATAACATATAGCACAAATTCATTGTCACATATTAGTAATATTAGAACAAACTTAAATATGCTAACAAATATAAGTACAAGTCATACATTTTGGATAATAACTTCAATAACCATTTGTTTTATTTCATCACTTAAATCTTGAGGGTATGGCGTTGGATCCGACTCGATGCACTGTTCAAAGAAATATAATTTTTATTTAAAAATTTGAATAAATATATAATAAAAAATACGCATTATAAGTTTATCATATGCCTCTGGCAAAGATTTTGACTCATGGTGATTAGTGATTATATCATATATTAACCTCATGATATAATAACCGCATTCCTTATTGTCGGGTTGCGTTGGACTCTAAAAAATAACAGAAATAACCATGACATAACTATAAATTGTTGGATCTTATAGTTGGACACCTAAGAGACTAAATAGTGCAAGAAAGTAAAGAATCTAAGGTAGAAAAAAATTAAAATTGTTTTGGGGGTTAATGTTTAAGTTTAATGGAGCGGAAGATAATTCAATTCAATTCAATTCTCATAAAAATATAGCAATCAAAGTAAAGAGAGAAAATAAAAGAAAAGATCAAATAAGAACACAAGATGTAACGAAGTTCGACCTACAATGTCTACGTCTTTGAGACTCCCAACCTCTAACAATTGAGGTTGAGTCGAAACACTAAAAAAATAGTTCTACACTTGTAGAACTTAGTCTCTTACACAAAATGAGTTGCCAAACCTATCGGTAATAAGAGTGACAACACACTCAAAATAAAAATGGGTGACAACACACTCAAATAAAAGAGAATGACAACACACTCAAGAAAGATGAGCACTATAGCTCAAAAAAAGTTACAAGAAGAGTAGATCACAAATGATCAAGTTGAGAGAATGAAGAGAAGCTAGATTGAGGTTAAACAAAGATTTGACTAATTAAGTATTTTTATCTCTTGAGCTTATCTCTCTCACTTTGTATATGACTAGTAAACTCTTTAGAAAAATTATGAAGTGAAAGAGTAACCCCTTTATATAAACCTCTTGAAGCTGATTAGAATCAACTTTCGATCTGAACCGTTATAACTATTCATGAACCATTATAACTGCTTAGTCTTAAATCTTAGAATCTTGAATGGAAATATTATGAGCCGTTGTAACTGTTCATGAAACGTTATAACTCCTCATGAGTTGTTATAACTCTTTAATGAGTTGTTATAACTCTTCATGAGCCGTTATAACTTCTCATTAGTCTTTACTCCTTATGAACTGTTATAACTTCTTAATGAACTATTATAACTCTTTAATGAACAGTTATAACTTTTCACGAGTCGTTATAACTTCTCATGAGTATTTACTCTTTATGAGCCGTTATAACTCATCAATGAACCGTTATAATCTTTAATGAACCGTTATAACTCTTGATGAGCCATTATAACTCTTCATGAATCGTTACATAACGTTACGCTCTAGAATTTTACAGATAAAAATAACTTCTAAATTTTTGGCTAAGCAATATGAGACGTTATAACTCTTCATGAGTCATTATAACTCTTTGAGCCGTTAAAACTCTTCATGAGCCGTTATAACTATTCATGAGCTATTATAACTCTTTGGTCTATTTTTCTTATTTTCTTGTTGTTTAACCTCAATTTACTAAACCAATTCAATCCAGTTTGAGTCTAACTAAATCTAAACCTAATACAATATTAATTAAGCTCTTGCATCCCAACATTAGTCTTAGTTCTTGTGCCCTAATTTATTTTACATTCTAGCCCCTACACAATACTCAAATAAGATAAATTATAAAATTGAAAGATGTTTTGTAAATCGACAAATCAAAAAAATTATTTAGTACAACAATAATAATTCTTATTATGATAATTTTATAATTTAGGTGTAGATCTTATATCGTTCGTCTGACATAGCTGAATCGAGTGTTCTTTTTGTTCTTATTATTTATCATCCAATAATGTCATAATGTCCTATAAATTTAATTAACATATTAGTATAAGTAAGTTGTATTTATTTATATTTTATTGATAAAAATTAAAGAACTTACGTATTTAGTAAATTTTGAATGTACAACCCGCTTACATCGTGATTCATGGGATCCAAAACATAAACAATATTATCAAAATTTATATTTTAGTTTTAGAAAAAGAATAAATTTTGGAAAATTCAAGTCTTAAAGATATTTTTTTTTACCCTCAACGTACAGTAAGAATAAGAAATATATTTTGGCACACAACAACTTGTCATATATGTATTTTATTGCGGACAAGAAGTCGGATTGGTATAGACAAATGAAGCCACAACATGTGACTTCAAATGTCTTGTACCGATTTGTTAAAATTTTGCATATATATCATCACAAAATATTATATTATTTCTTCACTTAAGCAAATATTAGGTTTAAAAAATTTACATGCAGAAAATCTGAAGAATCGAGACGTTCAGCATGTCATTTGTGAAAATTTCATAACGTCTTCAATCGCCAAGTGCACTTTCCCTCGATGCAGGAACACGTCAACTTCGAACTCTATCTGAAGAGGCTCGTCCTCGAACTGATTCATTAACATCTCATACAGATAAGCTGACATCTCGCCGAGGTTATTCACCACAATATCATCGAGAAATTGTGGTCGATCAATAGCCGACGACGCACTTGTCGCTTTCTCTTTGCCTTTTCTTTTAGAGATGAGCTTTTTTGATGTGATATCCTGCATGCATTAAGAGTATTAGTACATAAATCAGATAAATTAAATATAAAAAATTATTAGGAAATATTTTACGCTGGATTTTGCTAACGGTTATTTATAAGAAACCGTTAGTAAATATTATCGATAATTTTTTTACTCTTTCTGACACATTTTTGTAATGTTTTCTTTTTCCAAACTTTTATAAAATAGTTGAACTTATTTTCTAAAATGTCACTGTCCAATATTATTAACGGTTTTTATTATAAATCGTTAATAAATTAATATTAGTAAAATCCAATTTTATTATAGTAACAGTTGTCTTCTACTAAATTCGTCATTTTCTCCAATGGTGACTCGAAGTCTCGAAGGTATCAATTCTGTTTGTACTATTTGCATTAGTATATTTTTACCAGAGGTGTTGTCAAGTCATAATCCAGCTCTATTAAAGAATGATAGGGTCAATTAGTTTGAGACTAATCTCGGCTTAGACTCAATTCGAAGCTGATCTCGAATATCCAGCTAAAACAACGAGTATAAGAGACTAATTGTTCGGTCGGGTTCATGTTTTGATATGTTCATTTTCGATCTCTTAAAAGTTTTATAAATAGAATCTCTAAATGTAATTAAAAGAAATCTATGCATCTGATTATGTTAATTTTAGTAACAATCTTTACCATTAAAATTTTGTCATTTCTATATATGTTCATTTGTATTACGCAGCTCCTAACCATATCTTACTACCCCATACTACATATAATATACATAATTTTATTTGTTAGTGTGAATGATTTTGCCAATTGATGCACACATGTGTACGGTTGACGGTTTCATGTCATCATATAACTCTGAGGACAAAACTTGGGACAGTATATCACTGTCCCAATTGCACGCGTTTCCTAACATAATTTGGTCAAGGCTTTGATTTTGACTAATGCTTGATTGAAATGCTACGAGCACCAATTTAGTTTCCTAAATAATCGTAATTGTTTCGGCCGAGGATTGAAAAATAAGACAGCTGGTTTTTTTTTCTAAAGATCAGTACTTTTATTTTTTTTAAGTAAAAATGAAAATCTAATCTATCCAATTGAACGTGCGAAAAAACCAGTATTTTTATTAACGGAAACCTTCTTAAATTTAATTAAAACCTTCAACTAATAACGTGTCTTGTCCAAATTTCTAAACTAATTTTGAGCCCATTGTTGGAGCCTAATTTATTAGGAAGTACTATCAGTTAAGAGGAACATTTCAAAATGATTTCAAAGAAGTATTAAATTTCATTAACTAAAAAAAAGATTTTACATAATTTTCAAGTTATTCTTTTTTCAAAGTAGCAGCAAAAAATCTACTATTTAGATTTTATTAAATAAAATAAGAAGAGTTTATAGCGAGAGAGTTTACAGAGAGGCAGCGAGATTAGAAGAAATAGTAACTGACCCATTAAATTTGTGTTTCGCTTATGCTGTTGCTGATGATCTTTTTTGTGCATACGATACCCTTTTCCACTGTTGGAGCCCCAGTGCAGCCTGGTCCTGCACCATACTTGGTCGACGCTGGTGGTCTTGAAATATCCGTCGATTTCTTTCCTTTTAAATCTCCCATGTGTTGGCATGGATTGGCAACCCACTTCCGAATTTTCAAGTTATTTTTAAAACAGCAAGCCATAAAATAAATGAAATAGATATAGGTTTTCCAAATTTTATGATAAATATTCCCTCTTTTCTAGCAATATTTGTTTGCCTACAAAGTTGTAGCCAAATTTGAACCGAATTGATCTTGATCTGAATTTTGCCCATTTTTTCGAAAGGTAAAACTAATTGGAACCAAATTGCCATGATGATTTTGAAACGTCAAATGGATTCAAATCCCATCCGATGCGGTCCTTCAAAAAAACCAAATTGATTTAACCTCAACCGAATGTTATCAACTAATAAAAATTGAACACGACCTCACATACCTTATTGTCACCTCTACCTATTGATTTACCTTAACGATGATAAATTTTCAGAACAATGGCTATTCATGAATTTAATTATCAACTTCACTCAGAAACTGCATGATAGAACTAAAAATAGATAATATACAAAACATAAATTTCCAATCTATTTACATTTTTTTTATTGTGTAAAAAATGTAAATAATTAATATAGATGATTAAATAGATTTTTGAAACATTTCTAATCAATCTGGGAACTATATATAATTAATTAATTCACCATTTTCTTACAAATTTATTTTTTCTATTTGTAAGGTGAAATCTTATTCCAACACCCTTCATTTCTTTGTAGAAGTGCGGAGGAGCTAGTTAAGAATATATAATTTCTTGCGATGGATGCTAAGGAACATCCGCATGCATAGCCGTTTCTCTCTCAAAAAAAAAAACAATCTAGTTGTCTCTTCAGTGAGAAATCTTCGCTGAGGAGAGACGATTAATTTGTCTCTTTCCAATCATTTTTTCTTCTTTATTTTTATTTTACTGATAATTTTCTAAATTTTATCACTTTGTTCAATTTTTAGTTTCTTCTCCCATCTTTTCGTCACTCTATTTTTTTCTAAAAAGAATTTGTTCATTTTTTAACTTTAATAAAATCAAATTTTAATTTAAGATCTATAGTCTTATGGCATGCTTAACAACTCATATGATCTAATAAAAATCAAATATAATTGTATTCATCACGGTCAGTTCCTTAAAAAAGAATTTTGGGCTTCTTCAATATTTCTCTCTCTACAGATAATGGAGAAAAAATCATTTGATTATTTTAGTAGATGATTTATTTTAGAGTTGATTTGATATTTGTGTTATTTGGTTTTGGATTAAACAGCTATCTTCTTTATTTATAGATGTAATTTTTTGAATGAAATTAATTGATTTGATGTTAAAAAAAACATCCGGGTAATTGCAAATTGATTGGAAAGTCTAGACTAAATAATAAGAGGCAATATACCTTCGGCAAGAAATGTGAAAGTAGCCCATTGGACAATCATGTACAGTAAATATTACCTCGCTATTTTCTCAAAAAAAAATGTTTCCTTTTTTCCTTTTGTAACAGGGCATATAAGCAATTTTCTCTCTTGCTATATATGGCACATAAAAAATCATCACACTAAACTTCTATCTGCAACCAATACGCCGACAAATATGCAGGCCATTTTCACTGAGATAAGGCCGGTATTTGGACCATAAAAATTTCATAAAAATAAGGGGAAAAATTCAAGTACTAGTATCTTGTCAGTGTATTGCTACAGTGATATCTTTCAAAAATATAAAAATTCATAACTTCATATGAAAAATAAGAAAATAAAAATAAAAATAATTTTGTAATTAATGTAAATTTCAAACATGAATACATAATTAATGCAAAATAAATATAAATTGAGAGGAAAGTTAACATTCAGCGTTTAAGGAAAGTTAAAATTCATAATTAATGACAATCTAAAAAAAAGAAAACAAAATAAAGCAATTGTACTCCTAAATTATGTAACATTTCGTGTAACAAACAAAATTGAGAGAAAATTCTAACTTCAACACAAATGGTCATAGAGATAGTAATATTATTTGATAAATAGCTTAATCCGATGAGTGATATTAGGTTTAAAAATTTAACAAAATATTTGAACCGTTGCAGGATAAGAACACATACGTACTTAATAAGAAGTAGAGATAGAGATAAAATAGAGATATGGAGATATTTCAATTCCATTCACTGAAGAAAACCAAATTCCTATACCAACCTAATTTAGTACCAAACATTCATGTATGGAACATGTTTATATAATTAATTAAAAGATGGAAAAATAACTAATTGTTGTTAGGTTTAATAAAAAATGGAACATTATTGTCTCAAAAAATTTATATATTGAAAAACGAGCATTTGGCCAACACTTGTAACAGTCACATTAATGCCAGTGACACCATATCATTCTATAAAAGGAGGAGCTGAGAAACCATCCCAATAAACTTAAGAGTATTCTCTTTCTTTAGCGTTTGAACTTCAAATTGCTTAATTATTGTCTTGTATTCAAAATGAGGTATTGCTTTGTTGTGGCACTGGTATTGAGCGTGCTGTTCCTTGGTTGCAATGTAGAAGCGCAGGCTGAAGGTTTGAAAGTGAACTTCTATGACAAAAGCTGTCCCAAAGCAGAGCAAATCGTTGCAAATGTTATTGCTCAAAATGTCGCAATAAACCCCGAATTGGCCGCAAAGTTGATTCGGTTGTTCTTCCATGATTGCTTCGTGAGGGTATGTGTCATGCATATATGTTGCACTATTTTCTTCTCTTTTTTGTGTATAAAGGATAAAAGAATGCAACAACTTGACTGTACATAAGAGATCAATTATCTTATCTTGAGATTTTGACAAGCAAATTAACACCTTTTGAAAGGCACCTCATGCATTGTATACATTTGATTGGGTCATTTAATTGCTAGCTAGGGATGTGATGCTTCGGTGCTCATAGACTCAACGGCAAGCAACACTGCTGAAAAAGATGGTAGACCAAATCAAACCCTTGGTGGTTATGAGGTGATCGATGCCATCAAGGCAGCGGTGGAGCAGGCTTGTCCCGGTGTAGTTTCATGTGCCGATATTGTTGCCTTGGCTGCAAGAGACTCTGTTTCTTACCCGGTATGTGAATAATGTAGTTGATTTCATTTTAGAAAATATATATTAGCATGCTTTAGGCACTGTAACAACATCATATAGTAATTTTTTTCTTATTTGTCTCTAGTTACACAGCAGATGTAGAGAGGTCAGAGATAACATAATTGTTTTCTATAATTAGCGTATATATATACTCGTGCGTAGGATTCTTTTATTTATACATGAAAATATTATAAGATAAAAAAATTCACATTGGTCTAATATTAAATTATAAATTCACCAAATTATAGAGAAAACCTATAATAAAAATCAGATTTAATTTTGGATGAGATTTTCTGCACAATATGAATTAATGATTCATGGTGTTGATGATAAAAAAGTAAATTATTCTAGCATATATTATCACCATTAATTTCTTAACAAATATATACAAGATTGTTAATCACAGCGCATACCTTAAAACTTAAATTAAATTTTTATATCATAACATAAATAGTAAGATATTGAGTATTCTAATTTATAAATCATGTGCATAAATAATAAAAAATATATATATGAAAATAATAGTATAAATGGGAAAGAAATAGAGAGAGAGGGGATCAATAAATGTGATTACATACGTTTGATCAATCAAAAATAGATATTATCCGTCTAATTAAGGGATAAAATTAGTATAATAAAAAAATATCGACAAAAAATAGACCCTTCAATTTTTAGCTATTTTATATAATAGTATAGATATATATATAATTTCTATATGAGTAATTAAGATGCATTCTGAGATAGTTAACATTTGGACATATAAATGTCAAGGCAACAACGAAATGTCTGATCTAGACAGTTTTTCTTTAGAAAGGAATTGCGTAAAACGGACATGATGCTAAAATGGTATTTTCTTAGTTTCCATCTAGTTGGCTAAAGCAACTAATCTTTATTTATTTATTTATTCTTGAAAAGATTACCAATCATTATAGTTGGCAAATGCTACAAGACTTTTATTAGCACCACATATATTAGACTTGCTCTTTCGTTCACATTAATGATTCCATCTACAACATTGAAACATGTACATTAATTAATAGTGCCAAAAGGTTTATATACTGGCATGTGCTTCTTTAATTTAAAGTCATAAATTAGAAACAACGAGAGTTTCTTACAATTGCCGGGATGCATATTTTTGTTTCTTTATCATCTTTCAATTCAAACGTTCTTTAGATAAATTATGCTAATTAACATATAGACATTCCGGTTTAACAAACAACAAAGAATTTACAAACATACCCCACGTTGACATCGCAATTGTCACTCAAAATTTACTTCATTAAGTAACGTGTCTTGTTCTCATTTACCTCATTATATGAGAAAGCGAGGTATGACGGTCGCTTTCTAGGATTTCACAGATCTTAATTATATAATTTCTTGAAATTAATTTTTGCATTGGTTCCTTTAGTTATGAATAAGAATTAATTAATGAAATTATATTTTTGTTTTTTAATTTTCATTATAAAAAATATATGATTTTGTAAGCATAATTTTTTTTTATAAATTTACATATTAACATTAAAAAATTTATTACCATCTACTTTAATTTAAGACTTCTAAAGCCAAAACCTGATTCATTGGCAGTTCAAAAAACAACTGTGGGAAGTACAAACAGGCCGTCGCGACGGAAAAATCTCGCTTGCATCAGAGACGCTCACCAACATCCCGGCGCCGACGTTCAACTACAGCAGACTCGTTAGCAACTTTGGGAGCAAAGGCCTCGGTGTACAAGATCTCGTTGTACTCTCAGGTATGTACAATAATTCAAAATTATATACAATTTATTATCTTCATAATCATCTTTGATTGCTTAACTATGATATGCAATTTTTAAGTCTGTTCTTAATTAAATAAGAAGGAAATTTTGAAAAAGTAAAAAAACAAAAAAGATGTATAAATAATAAGGGATTTTTTTTTTGAAGCAGAGGGCGATTGCCCATCAATAACAAGGGAAATATAATTAGGTGCAAAAAAAAATTCCTCCGAGAGTGAAAGAAAAAGGAAGAACCGCTCTGGGTCTTGGGGCAAAAAGATGTATATATAATTACTGACAAAAGTTTACGAAATACTGGTACTTGGTAGACACTAGGCACGTGATGATAAATAAGAAGAAGAATTTACGAAATGCTGGTACTTGGTAGACACTAGGCATGTGATGATAAATATGGTAGGCCACACAATCTCATACCATAGTCTACATGGTTATCACCTATATATTGCTTATTAACGGAGGATAAGAGCAAACATGTCGGTGTGACGAGAGAAAAATGGTACTGATGCGAGTTAATATTGAAATGCTGTACCAGTAACGTTTCTCTCATCAGACGCAAATTATGTTTTCCATGTGTGAAAGACCAGATATAAGAGGACTGAAAGCGACGTCAATTTAATTTGTTTCTATCTTCTTAATTTCAAGTTTCAACCACCTAAATTGGTTTGTTGAAAAGAGGGGGGGAAATCTCTAGGTTCTTCTATCAGCAACTTGAGATAATTATTTTCAAACGGGTTCTCAATGAATTCTCGCTATCATCTTCAACCATTTGTTGTTGGAGTGTGAGTAATTAAACAGCATATTTCAGTTTTGAACTGTTATGTCAAGACCACCCATGTCACGTCAATTCTCTTAACAAAGCAATTAACAGTTAAATCGTACGGAATTTACTGGAGATTTCTACAAAACTCTGTGGCATTTATTTTAAATTATTGAGGTCTCTTTGTATAGCGAGTATTAAATATACGGTTCAGTCCATATGTCCCTTCCAGTACTTTCAAGCCCATACCTCATTAAATATAATTGAGGGTTTTGTTTCATTACATCCGAAAAGAAATTTTTGTGTGGTTGGTTTGAAATTAATTTTATCACGGTTAATTTAATTAGAAAATTTTATTGTATTTTTCTTATGAATTTGCTAAAGTTGTTTAATATTAAAGAAAAATAATTTTATAATGAGTTGTTGCTTATTATCCGAGCAGGTGCGCACACGATCGGTATCGCCCACTGCAACAGCTTCAGCAAGCGGCTCTTCAACTTCACTGGCAAGAACAATGCGAACGACATCGACCCATCCTTGGACCTGACCTATGCCAGGTCCCTGCAAAAGATATGCCAGAACCTTGCCAACAATGTAACATCTGTGCCAATGGACCCTTGCAGCCCCAATACCTTCGACACTGATTACTACGCTAACCTGAAGCAGCACAAGGGACTTTTCACATCAGATGCGGCACTACTCACCGATTCAAGGGCGAGCAATTTGGTCGACAAGCTACTCAACACTGACAACTTTTTGAATGCTTTCAAGAACTCAATCAAGAGAATGGGTGCAGTTGAGGTTCTTACGGGAACAGCCGGAGAGATCAGGAAGAACTGCCGTGTCGTCAATTCATGATTTTTCTGTGGATCTGTCTGAGCTGAGTCTTAGCTGTACTATATATGTATACATTTGTGCTTACGTGAATGGTGAGAATGAAATGTGCATTTTTCTTTTTTTTTTTCTTAAATTAAATAAAATGTGTAATCTTAAAAGAATAAATATAAGTTTAATTAGCATATTGTTTACATCGTTTGTAGTGTACCATATGTAATTTACCAAAACTGGATCTGGAATGGGTACTTTAATTAGTCACCACGATGTAAATTTGTATATTTTGCAATATAATATGTTTTGAGAAGAAGTATTTATAGTAAAAATGAAATTGCAATGCTTCAGACCTGATTGATTCTTGATATGTGCAAAGTGTTATTTCTATGCAGAAGCTTGGAGATTGTTAGTTTGCTACCACATAATTTGTTTATTTGATGCAAGCATATTTGATTGGGTCCATATAATACAAGCACCTCTGATTTTTTTGTTGGGCCAATTTTATGTATTGGGTCACTTATTAATAGTCTTTTAAATGGAAAGACATTCAAACATCAGAATTTTGTGTTGTATAATGTCTTGATCGGATTCTTTTTTTTAAAAGATCTTTAAGGTACCGGACGTAAAATTGAAAGAGCTATTAATAAATTGAGAAAATTAATTTTGAATTCAAGATTTAATACACAATGGCGAAACATAAATATGTCACATGCGTACTTATAGTGTCTTATCCGACTCTAAAACCAGGGCGGCCCAAAGCTAACAACGCCGACCAGGCCTAGCTTCGCTGAAAAGCCCAAGCCCCGAGTAACAGCCAACTGTTTTCATTAGAACTGGTGGCTCGGACACGGATTGGCCTAGACCGGATACTCGGACACACGGATTCGCTGAAACCGTGATCCTTTGGACCTACAGTATCCAAGTCCCCGTTATAACTTATAAGCATATCCATTAGTCCAGTGTCATCAGACGCGGATCAGATATCGACCCGACAGAGCTTTGAATTAATGATTCATTAATCCGACCGATGAGTTAACCGGTTCAACCGTCAGTTTTTAAATGGTTACATTTAGTAAACACCGAAGTCACATGTGAAAATTGTTATATTTTGATATGAATTTGTATAATAAGGTACAATTTAAATGTGCAAAACTTATTAATGCAGTGCCTCCATGTTATACTTGTCAATATAAATTTTAACTTACAACATTTGACAAAGACAAAATAATTATTGCCAAAGTCAATATTTACACATGTAAATGGAACTAATATTTTAGAAAATCAAAAAGATAATTAATTACGATACTCTACCCATCGATAATGAACTGACATTTATATATTTGAGTGACTTCAATCAATTTTCTATTGATTATAGGTTCTTCATTAGATACTAGTATTTTGTTCGTGCGTTGCTACGGTGATATTTTTCATAAATATAAAAATTCATATCTTCATGTGAAAAATAAGAAAATAAAAATAAAGATAATTTAGTAATTAATGTAAATTTCAATCATGAATACATATTTAATGCAAACTAAATGTAAATTGAGAGGAAAGTTAACATTCAGTGTTTAAGGAAAGTTAAAATTAATAATTGATGGCAATATAAGAAAAAAAAGAAATAAAATAGAGCAATTATACTTCTAAATTATGTAGCATTTCGTGTAATAAACAAAATTGAGAGAAAATTCTAACTTCAACACAAATGGCCATAGAGATAGTAACATTATTTGATGAATAACTCAATTCGATGAGTGATATTAGCTCTAAAAATTCAACAAAAAATATGGACCATTGCAGGATCAGAATAAATATGTGCGTAATAAGGAGTAGAGATAGAGATAGAGATAAACATTGTAAGTTAAAAGTAAGGGTAACCATATAAAAATCTGAAAGTAAATTGCAAAATTAGAATTTTATTTTAAACAATATTATAATCAGTAATATCTTTTTTCTGGAGAATATGAAATAATTTTGAAAACAAAAGTGACAACTAGAAATGCCCACAGCACTAGCGACATTAACAAGTATTTGTATTATGTATGGATATGAAATAACAAGTTAATTTAGGCGTATTGATCAGTTAAGAACTAAACTTGATTCGAGAATTTCATCAAGGAGAGAAAACAAGACGAAGGAGAATAGGCAAGAAAAAGGAGGAGAATACAAAAGGGTGTTGACTCGGGTTTTTTGTTAGAATAAATTTGTGGTTTTCCATCAAAAACCAGTTGGTTCAACTGGCTTTAGCTGGTCTGACAGGTTAAACGATCCTTTAAGAGAACCCAAACGGATAACTGTCCGGTTCTGATTTTTTTGGTCAAAACGGCCGGTCCAGTCAAACATCGAATTATCTTTTTTTTTTATTAATTAACTCTTTTTTATTTGATTGACTTTGTAATGATTAATTGAATAATGTTATGATATCATATCAGTTGACCATGTCAAAACCATTTTTTTACAACATCGATCGGATTTTCTATATGATTGCAAATAGGGTGTCATGGATCGAGTCGGATTATTATTATTTTATTATTTTTTGACTCGATCTGACCGAATCTGTTTAAAATCGAGTCAAATTCTTTTTTTACCCGATCCAACCTTGATCATGTCAAAATAATTTTCTGCAATATCAATCGGATTTTTTAACTATCAGTTTACTAATAGTTATGTCAATGAATCGGATCATCATTATTTTATTATTTTCTTTTTTCAATCCGATCTGATCCATTTAAATCAGGTAAAAAAAATTTCACCCGACCCAAACGGGCCACAAGTTGACATGTCCCCACGGAATGAAAGAATTAAGGTTTAAATTAGTGTACATATAATCTTTAATTAGTTTTAAATCACAAAAATCCAAAAAACACAATTAGATGGGTCGGATCGACCCATCCCGATCTGAATCGTGATGGATAAAAGAATCTTAACTCATAACGGACTCATTTATTCTTGGATGATTTCGGGTCAGATTGGATCTAGTTTTACACCCTAAATGTCAAGTCACGTTTTATTTTATTTTTCGTTAAATTATAGGATGTACTGCACCTGTGTTGCACGAGTGCGGGTGTGAGTATCATATTGGATACGGTGCAGACATGCCAGTACATCAATTTTAAATTTTTTGAGATATAGATATGAGAATATATATAATATTTTTTAAATAAAAATAAATATATACTATATAAAAAATAAAAATAATAGATAAGTGCGTTATTTTTTTCATAACTATAATATATATGTTAATTACTATTAACACAAATAAAAAGATTATATAGTGATTTCATATATTAATAGATGTAATTTACTTTTTGAGTTCATTTTTTTTAGTTCACATCTCACTGGTACACACAGTTTTCTGAGTTTAACTGTACCTCTCCGTACCGGAGGCTGACTGGATAGTACATATCTGTACTATACCCAATGTATACCGTATTATATACACACTCAATATTTATTCGACTGAATATATAAAATAGCCGGATAACATATTACTGCACGCATTGACTTGGGAATATTTGATATTAAAACGTAAATTATAGGACGCACTGCACGCATTGTCTCGGGAATATCGAGATTTTCTTATGCAATTCCGAGATACATTTATTTTGCAAAATTATAAGGAAATAAATTCACGCTTGTTGACTGAGGGCTCCATCTCCATCTAGAAGTTCTTGGAAGTTGGAAAGCTACCTGTGTGCGGAAAACAACATGCAGCACATGTTGTGTTTTGCAATTGGATTGAAAAATTATTTTCAAATAAACAAGCTGATAGATTAAGAAATATGTACTTTGGCATTCAATTAATTGCGATATGCTCAATCGCAATTACGGGACAAAATTGAAAACTGGACCATGTTTGTATCATATACTCTTATATTCATTTTCTAGACTCCATATAAGTCAATGTATTTTTAGCTAAGTTTAAGTTAAAAATAAATTATCAATTCTTTAACAGCGGAAACTATAAAAAATATTAAAAAATAGTAAAAGTTTGACAGACTTTCCTATCATCAATATTTAGTCAAGTTAATATCTTAACCTCTTTAATTGATGTTGTCCTGAAGCTGTAAAAAGCTAATTAATATTGAATATGCATAATGCATGTGATTTCCGGTGCTCGTGCGCTATCATAGAGCAACTATTAGTACAGATTCCAATTCATAGTGTAATTAACCCGTATCACCAAGCTATTATATTTTCAATTTTGTTGACTAGTGTTTAGTACACTTGATCAGTTTGCATCTTTTAATTACTAATAAATATTATTTTCATTATTGTTTCACTTGAATTACATACAATCATTAAAAGAAATATATATTTAGCATTTAGTATACTTGTTAATTCATATACCGGCAACTTCAGTATTAAATCAAATAATTTTTTAGTTGTATTTAAGAATGCATCAGTGCAGAAACATGAGATGGAAAAAATAATTACTCGTTTAGAAAAGGTTTATGAATCCTTTCTAATTTTATATGGAACCAAAATATGCAAAATTTATATACTAGACCTGAAAATTTGTTAATTCAAATATCAACAACTTCAGTATCAAATAAAATAAATTTAAGTTACAAGTAATTAAAGGATGCGACAACGAATTTTTTTTCTTTTTTAAATATAAACGGCTCATATATTTCTAATAAACATGAGTGTTAGTAAATCACTAAATTGCATGGCATGAAAATTTTGGAATGAGACAGATGGGCATCCGAAACATAATCATTAAAGATTGGATAATTCATTCCCCAGACAAAAAAAAAATAGAAAAGAATAGACTTGAATCAGGATATTACATATGCAAAACAGTTATGCATTCAAGATTCTATGTTGTCACATTCTAATATTCTATCCTTCTGGAAGTCGTTGCTTCCTTATTTATTTTCCACCATAATTGGTAGTCGAAATAGACGCGGCTGCTTCTAGCACGATTCAATTTATCACACACATTCCATTTTGTTTTAGATCAATTTTTAAAAATTTAATTTTAAAATATGAGATATTTGAAACTTTCGAAATAATATTTTTATTGAATAAATGTGCAAAATTTTCAATACATAATTTATCTTTTTTTAATGAAAAACAGATGAAACCGAAACATTTGAATTTTACAAAACTTTTAACGATAGAACGACGACTAGGCATCGATTTTTTTTTCTGAAAAGAATATTGCAATTAATTTAATTTATCAATACTTATTTTCAGATAAAATAGAAGTCAAACCATTCACTTCAAATGTTCCCATTCAGATTTGTACCTAGTTAATAAGTAAATTAAATAGATAATTGGCATTTAATGTATATAATTGCAACAAAATTAGAAAGTATACATTATTTTAAAACTTGAAAGTATGTAAAATGTTGAATGCATATTGAACATCCCATAGTCGTAGAAGAATGACAAACTTCATGTTTTGAAACTTCTTGAAAAAAACACAGAGACAATCCTTTTGAAAAGTTATATTGGCCATGAAATTTAAACTTTCATTCTTATCCGGAACTAATTCCGTGAAAAGTTATATTAGCCTCAAATTTTATTCACATCAAAAATTCTGAATCTTTTCTTTAGGGTAAAAAATTAAGTTGTTCATTAGACTTTCAGTTGATCAATCTTCCTTAAATAAATTAGTTGGCATTTACAACTTTGCTTAAAATAACCAAAATATATCTCTAATTTAGGATTTTTTTCAAAGTTTGAAATATCAAGTTCACATATATAAAAGTTTATAAATCACGTCTGTCATATTTTCAAAGTTATATAGACTGACTTCACATATCTCATAAAACTTTGAGAACAAAATTGATACAAATAAAAGAGACGGCACAAATCTGTATTGTTAAAGAGAAGATACCTACTCGAATCGAGAAAGACGAAAAAGAAGAAAAAAAAATCGCAGCCATTTACAAGGACGAGATGAAGCGAGAAGGGATAACTTATATTCGTAGTTCTATTTAATTAGCGCACGGTTTCATATTAGTACAATCAAAATTGAGAACTTGCCATTGAGCAAAAAAAAAAAAATAGAAGAGAAATTAGAAAATTACATAAATAGGAAATCCAATATTTTATTCGTGTTTGTGTTACGTGGCTCCATTGCTAAGTGGGGATGGATTGGGCGAGGTTTTGGTGACGGGTTCCGGGTTTGGCGAAATGGTTCGATTAATCTATCTAATATGCTTAAACAAAGAAAGAAGTTAATTACATTTAAATAAAAATATTTTTGTACTGCTCCCTGTAAAATTCGCAAACCTTTGGTTCCATTTAAACAAAGAAAGAAGTTAATTACATTCACATATGGGTGCTTGCAAAGCAAAGGTGCTCGAGGGAGCAAGCTTTTTTATTTCCATTCTATGAAGACCGAGTCCAATGAAGCTGATAGACATTGAGCTCACTGAATTTATTTTCGAATGATGCATGTCAATTGTTATTTAATTTTACTAAAATTACCCTCCTTAGTCCTTCCTCATAAATGAAAGAGCAAATGGAATTTGATTTACTGGATTTAGAAACGACCTCATATGACCGTGAAAAGGATTTCTTTGTGCTTATGAATCATTTGTTCAGTTACTGCCAACTATTCTTACCATTATGCATAAATTGGCCAGTTCATGTAATTGCAAGTCAATGTAGAAGATAAGTCAAATTCAAAAAAATTCGAGTGACAGAAAATGAAATCATTGCTGCATATTTAGAAAGCTACTAATTTTCTTTTTGTTAAAGCACGAATCAAAACTTTGAAAGAGAGAGTTGGAAGTTCAATAGTTTACAACCCAGCAAATTCGCAAAAAGGAAAAAGAAAGAGGAATACCAATACTAATTTGAAAAGACAAATAGAATTGTTGAGAGAGGTTTATAGAGGGTATGGAGACAAGCTTGTCGATTAGCAATTTAAAAAGAATGTTAATTTACACTATTGTTGTAAATTAACAGACAACTATTTAAGTTTGCTTAAAATATGCATATTAGAACTCATTTGTGTTGAAATATACAAAAAAAAATCTAAAATTTTGTAGTACAGCTCTGTTACATAAAACAAAACTGATTAGTTTTTTTAAATAAAACAGCTTATACTACTAAAAAATAGTACATATAAATTTGTTAATCTTCATAGGAATTTTATTTCTCCAATATGCAGTCATCAGCCAAAAGTCCTAATCATTGGAGAGTTTGAAAAATATCTCCTAACCAAAAAAGAAAACTGATATATACCAAAATGTTCAATATATCCAAGCTGTAAGAACTCTAACAATTCGTAAAGTAAAAAGCATAAAGATATACCTCTCATATATCTCTCAAGGCCTAATGAGTTTCCAGTAATGATGCTTTCCTTAAAGCCTCCGAAGTATTCTTTCTGTTGAGTAAGCACTAACCAATTCCATAGTCTTGAATCGATATTCATGAAAGCTAGCTAGATTGCATCCCATATGGAATCAAGTTTGTTAGTATTTAGCATTGATCCACCTTGCAATGTTAATAAACACTCCTTGTATAATTCATCTCTGCATTAACTATCAATATGGTATTATCTAATCAGTACAATAATTATTCAGTGGAATTGTAATGTTTGAGAAATACGGGATACTCCTCAAAATAATTCGCAGGATGTTCTCAGGCGCCCGATATGAAGTGAAATGGCAGCAAAATCCTCAAGGAACGATTCGGTTTTGGCTATCTTAACGGAAATTTAAATCAATTCAAAAGTTACTCGAGAATAAAAAAAAACAAGCAAGAATCATTCGCATGCTTTAACAAACAACCTTTTATCTGCGTAGTAACATAAAACTAAATACGATAAGAAACAAGACCTGAGGAATTGAACGGAGTAGAATAAGCCGCGCGACTTGATAAGAGGTGTGTGCGCGACAGAAAGCGAGAAAAGGGATCCGGTACCGGTACAAGATGTTGCGCTTCATTAGTCCCACCATGTCGAAACAGAAGGGAGAAATCCGCTGGGCGCTTATAAAAGGGATGGATGGCTGCAGTTGGGAGCACCAGATGTGGCCTGTGCGTAATAGCATGGCCTAGGTCAGTGAGCCTTCATTGCACTTAGGAGGAGCGCTGCCTACCATCTGCTCAAGTGGCAGATTGGGCGTCATATTTTATGTTGGGGTGTGGTGTGGGTGGGTCCGGGCAGCAAGGCGCTCGGAACTCGCCGGGTGTGTGGTGGGGGGGTCCGGGCAGCAAGGCGTCCGGGCCTCGCCGGGGGGTGTGGTGTGGATGGGTCCGGGCAGCAAGGCGCCTGGGCCTAGCCGGGGAGGTGTGGTGTGGGTGGGTCCGGGCAGCAAGGCGCCTGGGCCTAGCCGGGGGGGGGGGGGGGAGGGGGGTGTAGTGTGGGTGGGTCCGGGCAGCAAGGCGCCTGGGCCTAGCCGGGGGGGGGGGGGGGGTAGTGTGGGTGGGTCCGGGCAGCAAGGCGCCTGGACCTCGGCGGGGGTGTGGTGTGGGTGGGTCCGGGCAGCAAGGCGCCTGGACCTCGGCGGGGGGTGTGGTGTGGGTGGGTCTGGGCAGCAAGGCGCCTGGACCTCGGCGGGGGGTGTGGTGTGGGTGGGTCTGGGCAGCAAGGCGCCTGGGCCCCTCGCCGGGGGGTGTGGTGTCGGTTGGTCCGGGCAGCAAGGCGCTCGGCGAGGTGTCGGTGGGGCCGGGCAGCAAGGCGCTCGGGTGTGGGTGGGTCTGGGCCGCAGGGCGCTCGGGCATCACTTGAGGGTGGGGAGTGTTTTCGGCACAAGTTTAATTTCAAATCCAGAAATCCCAGAAATCAATCTAGTCTTTAAACAATTGTTTGTTAACTGTACCACTATGTAGTTAGCGTACTTTTATTAAATGAATGGATCCCTGCAATTTTTTTTTATTTTTAGAAAAATTATTATTCTTTTCACTGAAACTAAGAACAAAAAATAACTTTATAGAAAACAAAGTTTGTAAAAAATAATAATAAATTTTTATTTTTAGAAAAATATTATTCTTTACAAAAAATATTTCGGTCTCTAAGCTTTTTTTTCTAAGTGACCGAATTGTTTTCTGGGCCCTCCAATTTTTTTATAAATAGAAAAAAATAAATACGATTATGATATATTATTGTTCAATTTTTAAATTTGTATTATTATACATTGGTTCATAAAAATATTATATCCTTTAAAATTTTAATTAAATATATCTTTGAAATTTATTTTATATTTCACGGGGATTAACTTAGAAATTGGGCAAAGAAAAATAAATATTGAAAAAATTGTTCAATTTTACATATTTATTTTTCTTATTCAATTTCTATGTTAATCTCAGTGAAATATAAAAGAAAAAAATCAATAAAATATGATAAAAAACAAAAAAAAATAAAGTTTTAATGGATATAATATTTAATTAAATATTAAACACTATATGTATCATACAGATTTCTTTAAAAATAATCATAAATCATTTACATATATCATACAGATTTCTTTATAAAATTTACTTTTTCTTTTTTTCTAAAAAATTGGAGAGACTGAAAAAACTAATTCGGTCTCTAAGAGAAATTTTTATTTATAAAAAATGGAGGGACTGAGGAAACATTTCGGTCCCTAAAAAATTTATGGAGTGAGTTATTTTCTCGGATCTTTCCATTTGATCGAAAAAAGAGCAATCATGCTAGTTTCGGCGATAAATATTTTTTTTCTAAAAATAAAAAGTTCGGGATCACCATGATGTTGATTAATTGGATTTTTGAGGATAATTTTACGTTCATATTTAGATGCACATAAATATTAATAATTGAAAGATGTTGATTAATTGGATTTTTGAGGATAATTTTACGTTCATATTTAGATGCACATAAATATTAATAATTGAAAGATGTTGATTAATTGGATTTTTAAGGATAATTTTACGTTCTTATTTAGATGCAAATAAATATTAATTTTTGAAAGAAATATTAGTACTTTCGATGTTACTTGTGAATAAATTTTCATTAAGTCTCGATATTCACATAATTTAAAACTTTAAAAGTCCATCTATTAAAAAGGAATAATTCCTTCTCATGATTTGTTTTATGAAGTAAATATAGTGTAAATTAATAAATTCGGATAAATTTTGTAATTATTATTGTTGTTTCATTTTATAAACGTTATATACAAGTGATAGTTGTCAATAAATCCCCACATATAATTTTTTTTGAGGAAAATCCCCACATATAATTAACATGTTATGTTATGAAAATACCTAGGTTATCAGTCGTACAAATTTGTTGATGATAGTTGCGTTGAAAAAATGGTTGAAAACAATTTGAATATGGGTTAAACTATATTTCTATTGATGTTAACTTTTCATATATGAATATAAAATAAAGTTGATTTATAAAGTTCACCGCATTTGTAAAGAGGGTTTCAATGCAACATTTTTTTTGTGTAACAAGATGCTTTTAAATTTTTGTGATTTTTGGATCTCATTTTATGCTAGATCAAATGATAATAAAATAAATGCATAGAAAACTAATCAATCATAACTAACTAGATTCAATCATTTTATAAGAAATGTATAATTGTAGAATACTAAAGTGTATATATATATATAGTAATGGTACGGTTAGTCGCGAAGTACAAAACGTTTTTGTACTTCGCGTCGTATCTTCATTTCCGATTACAAAATATCGATCCGACCGTTCAAAGTGTTCTTTATATTAAAATATATTTGGAGACCAAATTTTATATTTTTTAGAAAATTTTTTCTATTTTATTGAGGGGATGTAAATACATTGAGTTTATAATTTTTAATAAAAACGATTTTCTAATCATCAAAAAAATATAAATTTTTTGCTAAAAAATGTAAAATTTGGTATCCAAATATATTTTAATATGAAGAACACTTTGAACGGTCGAATCGGTATTTTGAACTCGAAAATGGGAGATACGACGCGAAGTACAAAAAAAATTTGTACTTCGTGACTAACCGTAGCATAACTCTATATATATATATATTAAATATTTTACAAACAAGAAAAATAAGTATTTTTGCATAATGTTCACAAAGACACAAACTAACAATAAGTATTTTTCCTAAACTCAGACGATTGTACGTCAGAGTTTTAATTTGTAGAGTACCGGTGAAGAAGCCTTTCCCCCTCAGCTTTGTGTTGCCAATCAAGATTGTGCTCTTGATAGTTTCTGAGCAACGATTTTATAATTGTGTGCAATTAATGTAGGAAACTAAATCGAGTTAAATCCTGCGAACGAAGAAAACAAGAACGACCGCAGGGATATTTCTGTCCTTGACTTCAAACAAACTGCGAACGAAGAAAACAAGTTGCTCAAAGCAGCCCGGATGTGAATCTGTATCCCCGGCTATGCTGCACACATGACAGTCTTTAAATCTTTGAGATTGATGAAGCTGAGCATGCATTTCAATGTCTAGCAGATAGTCCATCAAATAGCGTTGTGGTGCGAGACACTAATAGGAATTCAAGCAGCCCGGTAAATCAAAATCAAATGGTATTTATACAAATATAGTGTTGTCAGGTTCTTTTAGAGCATCTGCAGTGGTATCGATCGTCAAAATTAAATTTTTATGTCACGTCATCAAATTGACAATTCATTTTAAGAGTGACATTCTTGAATAGAATGAAATTGTCCAAATGATATTTTCATAATTAATTTTCTGCTCATTCGCTAACGTGGACCGTCAAATTTTATCTAATTTCATAAATAATTATTTAATTTTGTCTAATCTCTGTATCTCTGAAATTCAAATGATAATTATTAAATAAAATTTGATAATTAATTTAACAATGGAATACTCATTCGCTAACGTGGACCGTCAAATTTTATCTAATTTCATAAATAATTATTTAATTTTGTAATTAATTTAACAATGGAATACTCATTCGTATCTAATTTCTAAATAATTATTTAATTTTGTCTAATCTCTGTATCTCTGAAATTCAAATGATAATTATTAAATAAAATTTGATAATTAATTTAACAATGAAATACAGATGCTCTTATTAAACAAAAAAATAGAAAATGAATTCTGAATTGTTATTGAATTTTTAGATGTATAGTAAGATTTGGTGTCTTTGTTTTGGAATTCGGATCCAGCAGACTGAACCCGTTCCATTTTTTCTGTTTCGTGCACATAAAAAATAAAACTGAATAATGAGGAGACACGTAGCCGTTGTGCAAGTTGTTTGCGGGCCCCGCTCTGCCCGTGCTTGTCGCGTCGTATCCAGTGCAAGAAGCTGTTTGGGGGCATAACAGGAAACACTCATTTGCGGACCCAGGAGGCAACTATCCCTCATTAATTTTAAAAAAATAATATTTTTAGATAATATTTTTGATAATATATCTTCTTTGAAAAAAAAAATTTCCCTCCTAAATTATTTAATTACGTTTCTTGAGAAAAATATATTTAATATCATACATAATGAAATAATTATATAAAAATTTTAAAATATAAAGTTCCGTAGAGGAAAACCTTCATCATCAATTTGATTATTTATCGCTTTGAGTTTTATTTTATTATTATTTTTAATATATAAAAAGATATTATTTTAATATTTTTTATTAGATAAGAATATATATTAAATTATTATTTTTTATTTAAAATCTAATTAGTTAATAAATTTAAACACCATAAATTATTATAATCCGATAATTATGTCTGAGCGAAATCCTGCATCAGCCAGACTACGTTTATTATACTAGTATAGTGCCCACGTTTAATATTATAAAAATGACATATCAAGAAGGTTAACACACAAATTCAAACTCCTTCACAGTTTATTAACTTATAAAAATGTTACATCATACATTTTTTTTAGATCAAATGATAGAGAAAAAATTATAATATTTAGATAGTATACTTAACGATTTAAGATATTTTTCTTTGCTTCAATTCACAAGGACCTTTCTTTTATTAGAATGAAGTCAAGATTTCATCAATGAATAAAAGATTAAAAGTAAAAAATAAAAATACAATAAATATGAAATTATGCAAAAATTAATGAAGTATGATTTTCGATAGGGCCATGTTCTGATATTCAAGAACATATTTGACCTCTTTGTGATTCCTCCCAACTCTCGAAACCTTTTTGATCAAAACAAAGATAAAAGAAACAAAAAAAAAATGCAATCCCTGTAAAGGCAAATAAAATTGGCAGCAATCATTCCAGCATTTAACATCACAAATGATTCAAATGATCGCTAGCAGCTGACAAATCACAAACTTACTGTGGAAAAGCACCCCTCTTTTCTCTAAATCAAACTATATTAGAGCTTGTATTTTCTATACTACACATTTAGTGATAAGAAATGATAACATATATCTATTTTCAGAATGAAATCCATGTGAATTGAAAAAAAAAATACAAAAATCTACAACGTAACATAATTTTTTTTGCTAGGAGATTTATTCGTAAGCTATTAAATCAAAATCATTGCATTATGCAAATATGTCAAAGCAAAAGAGAGCTATACTTCATTTCCCAAAGGAGAGCTATACTTTATTTTCCTATTAGCGTCAAGAACAATAAAAAATAAAAACATACTTCAAAAATATAAAAAATAAGAACATGCGCTACAAATATTTTGTGCACAAAAAACCTATTCAAATTCTTCACGGTTCATTAACTGACATAGTGATATTGTCAAGCACTGTAACTACATCCTTCAGGCTCTGGTACAAGCTCAAAAATTAAAAGAAAAAAAAATATTAACTCCACTAACATAGAAAAGAGCATGAAGATGTGATTGATCTCTAAACAATATGCTAATTACCTACTGTTAATTCTAGTTAATGAATGTCTGTGCCATATGGAGCATCTCTCCAGCTATAACAAAATTCCAATGAAATTAGTTTTTTTCTTAGTGCGGCTACATTTCTTCAATTTAAAAGGCAAGAAATGACATATCAACAACGATGACAGATGTAGTACCATCGCCAACTTCTCATCTTGTGTGCGACTTAGCTCAATCATTAATTGAAGTTATAAAATAAAAGAAACACAATCTTACAAAAAGGATAAAGTAGAAAATACTCAATACTCGTGACTGTTGTGTCAAAATTGGATTTTCATTGATTTCCTGTGCTTGCGCAGCACATTACTGCTGCAGTAATCCTTCTTACATGCAGATTTATGCTGAGTGGAGGCAAAGGTAAATGATCTTTTGTTCTTTATTGTTTCTCAGAGTTATTTATATTCACTAAAAGCTTGGCTGCATGCTTTCATGAGAAACTTTTCTACTTGTGTTTTTTTTTTTTTTAAAATGACTTGCAAATAACATTCTAAAATTCTCATAGTTGCAACTATCAATACGAATGATATCTTGAAGTAGCGAGTAAAACGACAACCATCATTTTCAGAATTTTACTTATTTTCAAATAGTAGTCTGATATTTTTTTTGTAGAAACAACCACTTAATCCTTTTTTTTTCTTTGTTCGAAAAAAAACTACTGTTGGTTACATTAAAAGAAAAAAGATTAATTTAATTTAATGAATCATATTATATGTGAGCTAATGTATGTAGTTTCATATGCAAGTGTACGGACTACTGATCCAAATGTAAGAATTTTAGTTTCTAGTACTGGTGAATTTAAATAAGCAATCAATTAAGATGTACTAAGTTGAAAGAAAATGGATTAAATTTAAAGAAAGAAATAAAATAATCTTATCAGCTAAAATAATAATTGAAACATTATATGATTATTGAAAATCTAAATAAATATGCACTTATCTCAGCTAAAATAATTACTGAAACTCTAAAGAAATATGAAAGAAAGAAAACTCTTACATTTTGATGGCTTTTTTGGTAGCATCCCTCTATATTACTTTTTTATTGCTGCCTCCTGCCAACAAAAAAAGTAGGAATATCCGAATATGTCAAAACATAGTTTGACTGTAATGTCAAAAATTATTAATATTTTTTTTCAAAGGCATCTTGAGAGAGGCCAAACTGCTCCTGTCATAAGCAGGTCCATTATCATGGTTAAATAAATGAAATAAGGTTAAAATTTGCATCTCTAGTTCCTTCAAAGATAAAAAGATGAAAATGCAATCCAATTGGCAAATGTCAAACTGACATCAAAGTGATAACAGGACAAAAAGAAGGGAAAATGTGTGAACGTTGTGTCAAGCCCAGAGTAGCTGAAAAGGATAACTATCAAAATATGATGACATACACAGCCAAAATGGTATGTCTTTTGCTCAGACCATTGTTATGTGGTAGCAGAACTAACCTAGCTGAAACTGAAATGGTGTAACAAACCACCAACTCCATCCATCAGAAAGTTAAAAAGGATTCCTCTGCAATTTATTCAAAATTTCTCAATAGCCTCAAAGCATCTATCTTTTCTCTTTAACCTAAACTTAATCAAGGTAGCCCCATGACGGGACCGATCACCAATATGTGCCGCACTTTCATTTCCATTTGTTTTCCCTTTTTCCTTTGCCCAGTACAACAAGTACAATAAATTTCCTTTTCACTCACCTGCGACCGGAAGCTCCCAGCGGTGCTTGCATTGGTTGGAGTGCTTGAACCCGATGAGTGCCAGCGTGTCGGTGACAGACCAGTCAAGCGCGGTGCAGGAACAGTTACATCGAGAGATAGACAGCGATGATTGCGTCCGGCAGGAAGCAGCGGGGGTGGAGGATTGGAGGGGTTTTGCTGGGTCACGACCTCTCTCCCATAAGGCCACAAGTAATAAAGGATTGAGACTAAAGGAAATGAATGGGTGAGAGGCGGTTGGCTGGAGAGTCGACCCTTTTTTATTTTTATTCCTGGGAAATTTCATACATCGTGTACTGGGTTTGAATGCATCGGGAAAGAAACATGCATGACAAAAAAGCTGTATCAGTGAGAAAGAATTGCGCTAATTGGGCGTAAAGTTCGAACACATATTTTTTTTGTATTGAACGATGTAGATGAAAGATGGAAAGTGATCAACGGTTTATATCTTTGCTGATTGACAGATAAACCTTTCAAACAGATTTTTTAATCTCCTTTTATAAGGAGTAAGGATTTACGGAAACTTTTATTTTCAAACTGACTCACTGCTTTGGCCTCGCTTTCCTCTTGTAAACGATTGAGTTACCGGTAACGGTAAGTCATTGATTGAGCAGATTAGTGACTGGATTATTGACTCCTCAGACCCCCTCGTCAAAGCAAATTTTGTCCTTCTCCTCTTGCACCTTCTGATCATAATATTTTGGGAAATTGATTTCGTGTCACTCCAAAAATCCACAATAAACAAAATATCATCTCAATTTTTTTATTTAATGCAACTCTAAAATTTATTTAATTAATTAATTACCATATTTATATAATTATTATAATTTTCAATAAAAGACTGAAATGCACTATATTTTTAAACATTTACTCCTTTCTCTCCCTCCCCCCCTCCCTCCCTCGTTTAGCAATTTTTTTTGTATATAATAATTATAATTATTATATTATTAATAATAAGAGTAATAAAAGCAAAACGAATGGTAGCCTACCACTGACAGTGGTGCGGAAAAAACGCGCCACAACCAGTAGCGTTAAGTAAATACGCCACTGTCGGTGGCGTCTTTGTAAACACACCATTGTCAGTGACATCTTTATAAACACACCATTGCCAGTGACATCTTTGGTGGTTGATAGGCAGTAGTAATTGATGGAGGTTCTAATTTAATGATCTTTGATGAACTATCAAACAATAATGAAGTTGAATAAAATTTGAATGACCATCAATCTAAAAGTAGAAGAATATGTCTATAAATTTTTTTCTAATTTTAATTTTTTTATTTATTTAGAAATTTATTATCAAAGTTGTCAAAATAACTTATTGTCAACTGATCCCTTCTCTATTTTAAAAACCACCCAGTTTTAAAAGTGCAGTGTAATAAATGATGTCTATTATATTAATTAGAAGTAACAATTATACTTGATTTGCACCCTTCATTATTTCATTAATAAATAAAAAATGCATGTGGTTTCTACGAAGTGGAGACTGTAGATCTTCTAGAAGCATAACTTGGCTATTGTTGCGCATGTTGCACACGCAAAGGCAGATTTAATTATTTGTATAGGATTGTAGAATTATTATATTACAATGGCCCCACTACCTTCTGAGTTTGGTCTCAAATTATACAGCAACTGGCTGCATTGTTTTCTTTCTCTTTTTTTTTTTCGTTTAACACTATACGTTATTTCTACTTCTTATTAAGTACGTATGTGTTCTAATTCTGTAATGGTCCAGATTTTTGTTGAATTTTTAGAGCTAATATCACTTATCGGATTGAGTTATTCATCAAATAATATTACTATCTCTATGATTATTTGTGTTTTAGTTAAAATTTTCTCTTAATTTTGTTTGTTACACGAAATGCTATATAATTTAGAAGTACAATTGCTCTATTTTGTTTCTTTTTTTTCTTAGTTTGCCATCGATTATAAATTTCAACTTTACTTAAACACTGAATGTTAACTTTCCTATCAATTTATATTTATTTTACATTAATTATTTATTCATGATTGAAATTTACATTAATTATTAAATTATTTTTATTTTTATTTTCTTATTTTTCACATGAAGATATAATTTTTTATATTTCTGAAAGATATCATCGTAGCAACGCACGGGCAAGATACTAGTTATAAATTAGACATCTTAGTTAAAAAAAATTATTTGCCATTCTAAAACATAAATTTAATAAATTCCCACCTCAAAATCTGAAATTAGTTAGTTGTCATTCTAAATTCATATAATTTAGTAAATTACGATAATTATACACTATATCTACGTATTTAATTAAATTCTAAAAAATAGTGTATAATAAAACATATTTTGATATTTCTATAATTGCTCTTCATGAATATTATCTCACTCGACAGTTCATCCCTTCCATCTCTTCTTTTATTCTCAGTCCGCTACCACTCGCCAAAATCTGTCCCTTCCACCACGCTCTTCGCCTCTAGGATTTGCTCCTCCTCTGTATACCCCACGACTTTGGAAATTATGCAGGTGGATCTCTGAAGGGAGTTAAACCCACACCTCGACACAGATGGAACCATTTCCTTTCAATAATGATTTTGTAATTCACTCTCCTACATGAGTAATTTTAGCTTCTGCAACACTGTCAAGTATTCTCAAAACAAAACTGACGGCAACTACAAATAGCATTACAAATATAGAGCCTTGTTGCGAATAGCATTAATATAGAACATTCTCAAAACAAACAAATGAAACACAACATTCTTACATGTGACTGGTAGAGATGCTTCCAGCTGATAGTTCACTGATAAGAATAAAAAAAAAAAATCTTGTTTCAAGCAATTCTTGAAAAATTCCGAAAAGAATGAAAATGTCACACCCCAGAAATAATGAAACGGATTAGGGGTGTTAATCCCGTCACGTACGCACGACGAGACGTGCGTACGAAAGGCTAAATGAATAAAATAAGATAAATCTCAGAATAAATAAAACAATAGTAATTATAAATATACATGACCATACAGTCCATAATGAACAAAGAGAATACAACGCCTGCATAGGCGGGGCTAGCTCCATCGGAATGGGCAGCAAATCTCTCAAACAAAAACCCAAAAGAAAGAAATAAAACGCAAAACCCGATGGATCCTATCCAACTACCCGGCTCACATGCAAATGCAGCGAAGCATCCCTGTCATCGCGCAGGACTGTCCCTAGCACTCACTCCAGAAAAAAAAATCCCGAACCTGAAAATACCTGGATCCCACAACCACCGTGGAAACGTGAGTAATTTAAAAATTACTCATTACGGATTTAGATCCAGCCTTAAGATTTAATCTTCTTTCCTAGACTGGACCCAAAAACCGATACTGATATTTGAACAGCGAAATAATATTAATAAGTGAATATAATAATATTATTATGCACATTGACCTACATGATATGATATGATATGATATGGTAAAGAAACCCGAAATAGAAAATTCTGTGGAAATAATAATATAATGTAAAGTATAAGATACGAGAGTCAAACACCCGTATTAAATACCCAGATTGTAAATTTTCCAGACTCATCCCGAGCGGGCACTACCAGGGCCCAACTTACTAACTCGGGCCTTGCCTAAGCGGGCACTACCAGGGCCCAACTTACTAACTTAGGACTTAATGTTTGTGTCGCGACAACGCCGCACAAACGACAATTCGGGCTCCCGAGGCGATAACGCCCTAGGAGAGTGAACGGCTATAAAGCACGTACTCTGGTCTGCTGAATCTGGTAATTTACCTTACAAAAATAGAAACAAATGGATATAGTATGTCTTCAGTTACCATATCGTAAAAAGGAGATAACTACCCGTGAATTAACAAATCGGAAACAAAAGGGAGCCTACACTGTACCAACCAAGGGTCAGAGGACCGCATCCCGTAAAAGTGTCAAAACGAAATATAAACAAATGAGAGCCTACACTGTACCCACTAAGGTCAGCGGACCGCATACCGACTTTCTCTGTACCAACTAAGGGCCAAAGGAGAAAGCCCTTCGGACAATACTAGGATCCTAAATACGCCGGATAAATATAATAATATAGTATCACAAAATAGATTCCAGTCTCGGATATGGCCGCCCACACTAAATACTGAAGTACACGGTATCCTAAATCGCTCAAATTTGGATTAAAAATTTAATCATATAAATAATAATAATAAGAAATATAATAAAGATCGAAAGAAAATACTCCGACACAGCCGAACCCGCCAAATGACGGGATCGGTGAATAACCCGACAGGCGAGGATGCGCAGTGCATATACAAACCAGTGGGTCTTACGGGCCTATGGGTCACCGTACGTAACCACAACGGTCTGGTTATGCAAGGCAACTCCGACTGAGAATTACCCGGTCCGCCTATCAGCACTCCCATGCATTTAATGCATGATTAACTACCTAACTTAATTAATAATTAGTGATAGTAATAATATTTTCCTAATAATTATAATCCACAACTTAAATTATTTAATTCTATCTGATCCTATCTCGGGACTATTTCCCGGATCCTACTCCTATCCTGTCTACGTGCAGTATGACATGATATGTCATGTAAATGCGGGTATGTCTCGAATATGCTGATCAATTTATCGGATGCATATGACAGGTCAGATTTAGTCTCTATAAATTTTAGGTCAGAAAATACCGCAATTCAGATTTATTTTAAAAACAGTTTCCTTTTCGGTTTGGGTTCCTATTTCTGAAGAAAGAAAATTAAATCCCAGAAAACCGTACCTGAGAGAAATTCGATCAGGTCGGTAGCGTCAAGTTGATTAGTCTCCGGTGACGCTCACGATCTCGTCAGCCGTCTCATCCTGAGTGTACTCGTTGGTCGGCTCGTCAAGATAAGATTTGAGAACCTATGAAGTCAAATAAATTAATTTGCGAGTATCCTATTAACGTTGGGTCTGGTTAGGTCAGGGTATACCGTACTCGAAGGCGAGAGTATTTTTATTTAAAGTTTTAAAAATTTAGATTTATATCCATTTTGATTAGTGTGATTAACTTTATTTTTATTTAGATTTATTAAATTGAACTTAATGTTATCACTTAATTATTTTGATTAAAATTAGAAAATTGAATTATCTAGAAATAGGAAAATTAATTAATATATGTTTATAGTATTTATTATTATCATTATTATTTCTATTTGTATTATTAATAATAAAGAAATTGATTAATATATATATTTTATAATATAAATTTTTATCATATTCTAATTATTATTTTGTAAATATTAATTATTTAAATTATATTCTTCAATTATATTTTATTTTACATACTAATATTATTTTTATAATTTATAGGTTTGTTATATGAAAATAAAATAGGTGTGACAGAAATTAACGAAACTCAATTAACTTAATTTAATCAAATTAAATATTATTATTTTATTAAGTGTTGGTGTTCCGAGATTATATTTGTCTCGATTAATGTAACTAATTTAATTTATTTAAATTAATTAAGTTAGCATAGTGTTATCCCTTAATTAATTTAATTATCATTAGAATAATTAATTATTTAAAAATAGAGAAATTGATTAACATATAATATTATATAATTAATATTATTCTTATTAAAAATAGAGAAATTGATTAATATATATATTTATATATTTAGTAACATTATTCCATTATTAAATAGAGAAATTGATTAATATATATTTATATATATTAATTAATGTTATTCAATTATTAAAATAGAGACATTGATTTATATATATGTTATATTATAAATTATTATTATACTCTATTTATCATTTTATAATCCCTAATTATTTATATCATGTTCTTTAATTATATCTTATTTTATATTTTAATATTATTTTTATTAATTAGAAAATATATTATATACAACAAGAATTAAAAATAAAAATTCAAATTAAAAGAAAAGAAATTTAATTAAACTTAAATTTAATTAATATTTTTATTTAATTAAATGTGTTGGTGTTTTAATGTTGGGGATCATACGCTGACTACCAAATCGTTGGTGCCAATGCACCGATATCCCGAATCGAGGGCAGTCAGGGAATATAATCATTTCCCGATTTTCTTTAAGTTTACGTGTTAATCCACGAATACCGCCAAACCTTCCGGGGCGGCTTCCAATTTTATTAGTCACTTTTTTTCTTAGTCATTTTATTATCTTAGAACTTTTAAATATTGGGTCATTTTAATCTAACACTTATTTCTAATTAGGTTTTAATAAATTTTAATCCATTACTCGGCCCAATATAACTTTTAATTATTTTTTTTAGTCCATAGTACTTGATTTGACCCAAACCTCTATTCTTTTTTATTAAGCATCCCAATTTTTTTCTAGTTAATTTTCTTAAGGCCCAAGTCCAGACAACCCAGCCAACACGCAAGCAAGAAAGACCACAGCACAAGGCACAATTCAGAATAAGGAAAAAAGACAGTACACAGATCAATCAAGATGGCAACACAGCAAGCCACAGAGCCAACCAAAGGCAACAGTTCAACAAGGCTACAAGGTCGTCAGTGCAGCAACAAGGACAGTACACCAGCACAAGGGTTAATTTACCAGTATAGAGAAAAAGCAAGAGATTCAAGGTAGCACCAGTGCAGTATCATTCACCACAATTTCAAGAGTAACAACAAAAGATCTCAGATTTTACCAGTATCATAACCCAAATCCAGGGACATAATAAGCAACCGAATATCCCAGCTCTGCCTCACTGGTACTGACAGTACCAGTGTACCAGGCCGTTATAAGGAAAAAAAAATCAACACCAAGGCATGCACAGCCCAGATCAGAACAATTGACAGAGGAGAGAACCCCACGTGAGGTTAGAAATCAAGGAGTAACAAGTGCACAAAGCAAGCAAGACAAGGCACGGGGCTCAGCCACCGGCACACGGCCCACACGGCCAGAGAAATAAGGGAAGATATTACTAAATTTTTGATTCAAGGCAGCAATGGGGTGGCTCGATTAAGCTCCGTATGGGGTTGAGTCAAGACCTGTGGGGCCGGATCCGGCCAGAGAGGGGTGTCAGGAGAGAGGGCGACGACCAGAGAACGAGGGAGAGGGCAAAGTGTGTTGCTCGACGCCGGTCAGTGTGAGACTCGACAAGTGCGGCGGCTTGAGTTTTGAGAGGTGAGGTAACGCGATCAGAGAGAGGGGTAAGCCAGAAAGGGGGGCGGGGCTGCTCGCCTGGGGAAGTCAAGAGCGGAGAGGGAGAGGCGGTGGTCTTGCCTTTGGGTAGTGGAGGGAAAATCGCAGAGCAAGGGAGAGAGCTCTGCTCTCGGTGGGAACGGGAAAAAAAAAGGGAAAAGAGTGAGTGAGGGGGGTGTGGTTCTGCGGAGATGGGAGGGAAAGACGAAAGGGGAGAGAGAGACTCGCGAGAGGAAAGGAAAAAAAAGAAAAGCGGAGAGAGGGCTTGGGTTCGTGAGGGAGACAGGTGAGAGAGACAGAGTAGGTATACGGAAGAGAAAAATGGGCAGTCAAAGTGGGTCACGGGATGGGCACTGTGAACACTTGGTCGGTTCGAATTTTCTGTAACCAAAGCCTTATGGTCAATTACGCGTCAATACTTAATTATCAGAATCTAATCGATAAATTAATTTATTCTCCAGTTAGACTTAGTTATTAAATTGTATTTCATTTAATCATTAATTAAGATATGTTAATTTATTGGAATTAAGTTTGCATCTTTGTATTTACATAAGTCATCGGTGAACAGTAATTTATTATCTTTTATTATATGTCCTATTCATTTATCGATTAAACTATATATATGTGTGTGTATATATATATATATATATTTTGTTTTGTTTTGTTTTATTTGGGTTTCAGTTTGATTGGGTAGTTATTTGTTTTAAATTTAAATTGTTTATTGTTAGGTTCAGTCGTTAATTTATATATATATATATATATATATATATATATATATATATATATATTTCTCTTTACTTGTTAATTTACATTGTTCATTAATTTGTGTTAATTTCTTTTAGTTATTATTATTACCTAATTTAAATTTCACGGTTTAACAGAAAATTCAATAAAAGCCTCCCAAAAGTAATGCAACATAGCTAAATCAAACTTCATATCTCCTGATACTTCTAAGTCTCATGATCTTCACCTGCAAATGAGTCCCTAATCCTGGTAAAATCACTCAAGTAATTAATGACGCAGCAAATTCTTAATATTCCACGATTAACTTTTTGTTATTGCTTTTTATACATGCGCTCATTCTCCACAATGGATAAGGAAATCACATTTCGGCCAGCCTAGCTACTAGCTAGTGGAAGCGATAACAACAAGTTGATAGAATCTTAAAGAAAAAAAAAGAGATGGAAGGGATGGAAGGGATTGGTGAGTGGTAGCAGACTGAGAATAAAAGAAGAGATGGAAGGGATGAACTGTAGTGAGATAATATTCATGAAGGGTGATTATGGAAATAACAAAATATGTTTCATTATACACTATCTTTTAGTATAGTTTTAATTAGGGATGGATGTAGAATTTTAGTCAGGATAATTATCAGATTGTAATGGTTTATCGGGTTCAAACTCATTAACTAATCGGGTACTAAATAAAAAAATAATAATTTAATATATATGATTATCTAATAAAAATTTTATTAAAATAATAACATTTTATATATTAAGATAACAACAAAATAAACCTCAAAGTAATAGATAATCAAGTTGATAAAGAAAGTTTTCATCTACGAAACTTTATATTTTGATATATTTGCATAATTATTTCATTATGTACGATATTAAATATTTTTTTCTCAATAAAAATAATCAGACAATCCAGGAGGCTAAATTGTCGAAAGCATTATCAAAAAATATTATTTTCAAAATCTAGCTGCCCCTGGATACATGTAGGTCCGCCCTGGGTTTTAATTAAATATGTAGATATGGTATATATTTGTGACAATTTGCTAAATTATATGAATTTAGAGTGACGATTAACTAATTTCAAATTTTAAGATGACAATATGCTAAATTTCATATTTTGAAGTGACAAATAAAAAAATAACCCAAGTCAGAATTCACTATCTTAACTTTTTACATTGAAAAAGCGGATAAGGTCTAGTTTCAATAGAGTTAAATACAAAAGGGATTTTGGTGCCACTAATTTTAGTGGAATTCGATGTCTCCAATTTACTTTTTGATTTTATGATTTTTTAAAATAATTTTATGTTAGATTAAATGGTAACAGTATGAATGATTCTAGTAACTATGATTGTCTGATATTTATACATTCATTTTATTATATTTGATCTAGTATAAAAGGGCCTCCAAAATTTATAAAGCATCTATTAAAATGAACAAAATCAATTATTTGGATTTAAAATTTAAAAATATAATTTAAAAAAATTGATCACGTTAGATACCATTAAAAACAGTGACACAGATCCCTTCTTACTTGAATATCTGAGTTTTGAGTTTTAATCCGTAAAAGTGGGGACCAGATGTCATCTGCATAAAGATGCCTGGGTGGGACCGGTGGCTAGTTCTCTGATTCTGGCGATACATTCATGTGTCGAAGGACCGTAGAATAGTAAGAATTGCAGGTCTTTGCATTAGTCAACTCTTGCGGACTCACTTGATAGCATTATATCAATGCCATGACCTTTTTATTGGATTTTGAATGTCTAATGTTAGTCGCTGTGAAGAATGTTTTTGAGAGTTATGATATATTAAATACACCAACCTCTCAAAACCTCCTCATCTAATAATACACACTTTTTGTAGAGATTATGCTTTATTATAAGTTTTTCCTCAATTTTTTTGTTTTTGTTTTTGACTTTTTACTCATATGAAATCACTTCCTGCCTCCGTCTCTGACAGCGAGACAATGTGGTTTTCATTGTGACACTTTTACCAAGGCATTCCCTTATTTAAGAAGAACCAATACCAACCATTAGGAGGGAACAAAAATAAAGGGATAGTAGGGGAAAAGTGTATACTGAACTCCTTTTGTCCAATCTAATTAATGCACTAACCATTTGGTTAACACATAAACTCCAATTACATACAATTAAACGAATCGACAAACAAGATGGAAATGTTTTATACAGAAAAATGGAAATCTTTATTGTTCCCAATTTCAGAAAGAGCGCTCCTAAAACTGGAACTAATAGCCGTGGGCTATGCAAGCATTCCAGAAGAGGCGGTTGCTCTCGGCATCATCTCGCGCCGTCACAGACTGTTCTTGTGCTACTAGCACCGCCGAATCTATTTGCTCCTCCATGCTCTCTCCATGATCATCTGCACTCTGTTTCTTCGCATCATATAATTCGCACCACCAGCTCTTACAGAGCGTTTTTCTTCTCATATCCTGTGGAGCATTCTCATCCGTTGCACCACTGTTGTCCCCGGATGTTGTTTCCGCATCATCATTATACTCAGAGTTAGCAAAGGTAGAAACGAATGCATCCGAAATGTCGTTGCCAATAACAATGTCGGTCTCGGAGTCTCTGATGGATTCCGAATCGGCTAGCAGATGAATTGGATTTTGGGACCCAATTTCGCATCAAAGGAGGAGAGAATGGTAACATCCTGCATGTACAACTTGGATAAAAATAAAAATCAACTCTTGGATAAAAATAAAAGAAAATCAGCACGTGATTAATGCAAGTCCAAGACTTGTGATTTGTTGTGTTGAGCGCAAAAATAAAACCGCGATGGAGCTAGAAAACTAGAAATCAGGGGCAGCGAATCTAAGAAGGTCCAGGGCAGAGAAAATATGTTTATACAATTAAACCCAAATAAATTAGGATAGACTAGAAATGAAACCCAATCGAAAAAAATAAGATCAAAGATCTCAAATATCAGTGATAATAATGAATATGATGGAAGAAAAAGAAAATAAATAAATAAAATAATAATAATAATATATAAATAAAGATGATAATGATAATGATAATGATAATGATAATATGCTAATAATAGTAGCAATAATAACAATAATAATAATAGTACAATAAACCTCTATTATAAAATCTATTTCTAAATCCTAAAATTCTATTTTAAAATCTAATTCTAAATTCTAAATCCTAAAATCCTATCTAAACCTCTATTTCTGAAATCTATTTCTAAATTCTAAATTCTAAAATCGTAAAAAATCTAAGAATATAAAGTCTATAACTCTACTATTAGACTCTAACTCTTAAATCATGGTTCGGTACATGATTGGATATGATCAAACCATTGCAAACGATGTTGGATAGCTTCTCTTAAATTGGTGTTACCCCAAGTTTGTCCCTAATATCATCATTTCGATTCGATCTTTCCTTGTGTGGCCACATATCCAACGACATTGTTACCTGCGATGGAGAGGGGGAAGGTGGGGTTGAGACGAAGTTGTACAGAAACAGAGAAGGTTCCATTTTCTAGAAAACTAGAAATCAGGGCAGCGAATCTAAGGTCCAGGGCAGAGAAAATATGTTTATATAAAAAATAATTTAAATTTTGATCTCTTAAAAAAAAAATTGTCCTGACCAAAGTCTGAACTAGGTGTTAATGTGTGATTCGGATCGGATCATATTATTTTATTATTTTTTTATCTATTTCGAATCCGATCTGATTAAATTCGAGTCAAATTTTTTATCCATATCTGACCTAACAGGTCATGGGTCAACCCGATCCGACCCGTATAAAATAATTAAATATCTATTAATTATTTTTATATAATTTTAAATAATAAAATATTAATTAATTTATAATTAATTATAATTAGTATATATTTAAGCTTTAATTAGTACTAAATCACAAAATTACTTCAAAAATATAATTAATCGGGTTTGGTTGACCCAAACCCGACCCGATCCGACCCAATTCGAGTGAAAAAAATTGAACTCATACCCGACCCATTTATTTTTGGTTTGTATCTGGTCGGGTCGGGTCGGATCAAGAATTGACAACCCAACTAGGGGTGTCAATGGGTCGGGTCGGGTCGGGTTTTGGTCGGGTCACATTATTTTATTATTATTTTTTATCCGACCCAATGAAATTCGGGTCAAAAAATCTTGACCCATACCCGACTCGTGTAAAATAATTAAATTTTATTAATTATTTTTATATAATTTTAAGTAATAAAATATTTATTAATTTATAATTAATCTTAATTAGTGTATATTTAAAATTTAATTAGTACTAAATCACAAAATTACTTTAAAAAATATAATTAATTGGGTCGGATCGGGTTGACCCGAACCGACCCGACCCGACCCGATTCGAGTCAAAAAAATTAAACCTATACCCGATCCATTTATATTTAGGTCGTGTCGGGTTGGGTCAAGAATTAACATCTCTAGAGTAAACACACTTCTTGTTTTGTTTTAAATGACACCATCGCCTTAAGCTAAATATTTGTTTTGGTCCTACAAAGTTCATAATTTTTATAGAAGTAAATATATTAGCGTTTTGCATAGAAAAATTAGAACTTCTAATATAATACGTCAATAAATAATACATACTATGTCAAATGAACAAAAAATGCTAAAGTGAAAATTGACCTGAAGGTGAAAATTAAGTATTACCACTTTCTTTTAGAAAGGAAATGTGCATATTTGGATTAAATTTCACAATAGAAAAGATATCAAAAAACAAATAGAAGTTTGAAATTTAATGATCAAAACAACAAAATGAAAATTTTTATGGACTATTTCTGAATATGCTTTTTCTAGAAATAAAACAATAATTAGGTGAGGCCAACTTCTACCAGATTATAACTTTTCTTTTGTTCTGCCTTATTTCAGATACAAGCATTTTTAGTTTTCAGCAACTCCTATTATTATTTTCCAGAATGAAATATAAATCTCTCTCTAATTTTTTTTTCAACAAGAAGGTTCTAAGTTCTATCTCCTAACCCCGCTTCTACAGAGTTGAAGCCAATGGGCCGCAACATATTATATACATCAAAAAGAAAGAGAAAATTAAAATTACAACAGTGTCAATCTTTCATTTATATTGAATTGCAAAGAGTGCAAAATTAGCACTGAAAAAAAACCCAATTCAATGCTGAACTGGTCAAGTATCTTTTTGAGATGTAGGTGAGACGGCGAAAGGTAGAATCGGGTCCATTGATGATTTGATTAAGTAGCGAGTACGGCCCAACAGAAAATGAACCCATTGAAGACGTCGTTTAATGCGTACGCGCGGCCCAGTTACAGCCCATAGAAACGAAGATTATGCTCAGATCGGGTCTTAGCAATTAGCGGGTCTGGGGTCTAACCGTGCATCTCGCCTCCCAGGCTCCCACTTCTGAGAAACCCTTGGAAAGCAAAACCCCTCAGTCCTTGTTTCAACCTCTCAGGCTTCCTCCCGCTGATCGGATCGGCCATGAACCTCCTCAGAAGGAGCATCACTTCATCACTCTCTCTCACGAGCAAAGCCTCTAATGCCTCTCTCTACCTCTCTTCTCTCGTTCTCAGATCAAGGCCATACTCTGTCCAGACGGCTGAGTACGAGAAGAGGAACTACGCCAACAACGTCTCTGAATACAATACAGTGATTGGATCTCTGATTGCCCAGAGAAGGTATCTCGGATGAAAACTCAATCTGTGTCAAACACAGTTCTACATTTTTCTATGCTTGTTTCTAGAGTCCCCACTTTAGGTAGTGTCGTTAGCACATTACCTGTTTAATGATATGCGCCAGAGAAATGAATACCAGTATTTCATTTGTATGTGCCATTAACCTCACTTTTTTAGAAAATATTGGTGTGACCATTTCTGTTTAACTGCTGCATGTTTATTTCAATACCACCTAGCAGGACATTTGAGTTCTGTTGTATCTTTAGTTTGTGAGTTTGTGGGTAGCTTAAAAATATAGAGTGCTTTATTTAAATCCAAAATATTTAAAAAAAATTACTGTCTTTAACTAGGTCGTACCTGCTAAGGGATGTATATGATGACATGATGCTAGACGGGGTCCAGCCAGTACGTGATACTTTCCATTCCCTGATCATCGGTACCATGAAGGGAAGCCGTCTTGAGGATGCATTTTATTTTCGCAATGAGATGAAAGTGATGGGTTTGAATCCTGATGTATGCTCCCCCCTTCTCTCCCCCTTCAGTGTTTTTTTCTGTGTAATAGTTAATAGTTATATATTCATTCAACTGCATTATGTCTTATACTTCCAGGTCAATCTGTACAATTTTTTGATATCAGTTTGTGGTAAATGCAAGGATTCAAATGCTGCTCTGAAGGTTGGTTTTGTTCTCGCAATATTTTTAACACTTTTACTTAAAGGCATTCAAGAAGGTTTTCTTGCTAAAATCCCTAGTCAGGAGCTACTGAAATCCACCTTTCATAGGTTCATCCCTCAAATGAACTGTAATTTACATCTCTTTCTAGGATATGTTTTAATGCATTACAAGAGGAAATAGTCTTAATTATTTTATGGAACCAATCAGACTTGATAGAAATCTTAAACTTGTACTAAACACTAGAATGTTTTGAATTTAACCTGTATGAAGCTTCTTTTAGTTTTTTTTGTTGGTATATGCCCGTACTTTAGCTGATGTTGAAATCATAAATGAAGCTTTTACAAGAGATGAAAATTTATGGTGTCAAACCGAAAAGAGAGACATACATTTGTCTTCTAAATGCTTTGGCAGCAAGCGGCAGCACTGATCAAGTGTGAGTTTTGCTATACTTATAATCAAAGTATCTATTTTTAATGTAATTGTCTAAACTGCAACCAATGATGTAAATAAATATAAGCAAAGGAAAAAGGACATCCTTCTTTTTTTTACGTAGAGAAGGCAGAAATTAAAGAGCCAGATTACCTGATGTTAGAGCACAATCTTATTCATATAACTAATTTATCATTCAAGAGACAATATTTTTACAAGCTGAAATTTCCATATTTTGTGCAATTAGTAGGACGGTTAAGTATTTGTAATTTTCTGTATTGGAAGTATTGCTGCAGATTTTGGGGTGGTTTTTTATTAAGAGACGAGCATCATGCAAGGGAAAATACCAAACGGGCCAACTTTTCTTTGATATGTGCTTTTATTGGGATTATGGATAACATTAGTACAGCAGCCAAAATTGTTGTCTATCACATTGATGTGCTCTATGCAGGTATGCTGTTGTCCGTGACATGACAGCTGAAGGTCTAGCTCTGAATAAGTTCTGCTATGCCGGGCTCATAACTGCCTATAAGAACAAGATCCCTGTTAGTGCTGAGACTTTCATGAAGGTATTTCGATGATTTATTACTTTTCTGTTTATAAGTCAGTTTGTTTATCTTTACTACTAAAAAAGGTCATCAAATTTTTCTTCAAGCTGAGAACCATTGCATGTCAGTAATAAACCCATACTCATCCCAGTATTTTGAAACAAGATAGCGTAGACAAATATGAGATGTGTTTAATTTTGTAGGGAATACATGATATTTCCAACATAGGGGCATATATGAAATTATTCCATAAATTAATTATTTTTCTCTGAAAAACTAGAACCACTTCATTGTTGATACCCTTCTTTCGTACAAGTTGCTTTCTTTCACTTGTTTGTGCTAGTGTATTTTGGTGCTATTACATTGAACACTTGCTATTGGTTTCATGAGAAGATTGTGGAGTATGTGGAGCAATCATTGAAGGGCTGGTCAGCAAGCGAACAGCTGAGTGATGGGGGAGAAAACTTCATGATGAACGTGTCAGAGGAGGAACTGTACAATATTCTTACCTCAGATTTTGTGCATAGGCGAGGGTTTGTCAACCCGCAATTGACCGTTTTTCATGTAGCCCTCCATGCATGTGCAGACTTGAAGAGTGTAGAGGTATAATATGCTGCAACTTTTAAATAACTCATGCGTGCCATCTTCACATGCCCTGCTGATGTCTAATATCTCAATAATGTGTCAGAATTGGTCCAAATTATTAGAGAAAGGTATTTATACAAAGTTTTGTTCACACAAGGTTTTGTCTGGAATGTTTTTATTTGATCTACTAGTTTCAGGTTTACTAAATCGGTAAAGGGTTTCCACTTTCTGGTACTATGTGCCTATAGTACCTTAGAATTTTTCAGTAGTAGTTCCCACAGTTCCCAAAGGAGAGCATGTCAAAGAAAGCCGTGTGTAGTGAAAAATAGTAAAATTGTTTTCCCTCCTCCACTTTGGAGGATCTATGACAAACATTCTTCTGCAAAATGAAGATCATTAAATGGCACCTACATTCAAGTTTTTGGCGGTACTTAATGAAAAAGATACCTGCAAGGTTGAATGTTTGAAGTTAGTATTGCAATTTGGATATTGATTTTATGACTATTTCATGATTTTACAAAGTTAGTTATTACTTAAATTAGATAGTCTTATTTTCAAACTTAATTTGGTCCTGTTATATATTTTTTTATTACAATCTTTCTCGATGCACATATTCTCGAGAAACATACTTAAACACAATCTATAATATCTTTTATATTACAATCTTTGAACAATATTTTTGGCTTCATCATACTATAAAATGTGTTTTTTTTTCTATGATGTCCCTTTCTTTTGCATCCACAGACTATGGAAAAGGTTCTAGAGATGCTTAAGGCAGGTGGGTATTCCTACGACACCTTCATTGCCATTCAAGTTATCAGGTAAATTGGACACAAGTTCAATTGAAGAACATACTTTTGTATATAAATTGAATGTTGAATTGAAGTCGGGGTTCAGAATTCCAATGGTACACCAACAACTGGGTAACGCCTACTTGTGCGGAGCCTGACAATTATTGTGTCTTCTGTTTGGTAAACCCAGCTGCTCTGTTTAGCCTTGGTTCCATTCTCAAGCCTCAATTAGCATTTAGTTACATAATTGTATCTAAGTTCCACCATAATTCATCTGATTTAATCCGGCATACTCTCAACTGATGCTCAGTTCTAGAATCAAGCATCAATCTAACAATTCAAAAGCACTGATTTCAGATCAGTCAAAGCAGTAGCTAAGTAGTTGTATTCCTTTCAAAATGAAGACCTTGAAAGTGATTTGGAATTTTTTATAACTGTACAGAGACCGACCAGAGTTGTTATTACTTTAAAAGCAAGCCTTCTGAGCAAATGCTGACTCTGTACCTTGCATGACTTTTCTGCAGGTGCTATCTTCAGTGTGGTGATATCGACTCTGGACTTAGGGTTTTTGAGGAGTACACCAGCTCAAGACTCCCAACTGCTGAGTTATATGTGGTGAGTTCTATTTATTTTAGGTTTTTGCTTTTGCATTTTCTTTTCTGTGTTGAGTCTGCAATTCTTCATGAAAGCTGTAGCCTTGTAGGCTTTTATCTAAATAATGTTAATGGTACCACACACACTCTAATTAATTAGACTTAAGTAGTAGTTTTGTTCCTTAATATTTTAAACATTTTATGAAAAAATGTCACTTCATTTTAATGGCTTGCATAGATAAAAATAATCTTTTTTCACATAATTTGTCTTGTCCTTTTATTTATTTTTAAGTAGAAATTTTCTTTATGCAGTTTCATTTTGCATGCTAATACATGATTTTATGGGGGCTTCTGTACTTGTTAAAATATCATTGATGTGGGATGCTTGCAGAATCTTGCTGACTTAGAATTATGTGTAAATTCAGAACGCTGCTAACAAGTAGCCGAGCCAGAATTTAAGTCACCTGGAGAGCACTCATACTTGGACCTGATTCAATATCAAATGTTGATTTGATTGTACTTTAGGTTGGGTTTGTAGTTGTATGTCATACACTCATACTTATTTTGTTCTGTCATGTGATACTGTAGACATTTGTGGAGGGAGCGATGGTTGGTTACACTGAGAGAGGGATGCAACTTGCTCAAAGTCGTCTGGTAACTTTATCTTATCTCGTTTTACATCATTAAGTTCTTCAAATGCAATTTTTTTCTAGAAGGCACTGTTTCTGCTTTCCCCGATTTTTTTATTAATAACATAAAAAAATCGAAATAATGATTATAACACAAGAGGGCTGGAAATCACGAAAATAACAAATCTGCTTTTGTTAAAGGCGGACCCAGCCCTCACTGCAGTTACTTCAATTCCTGGAGGGGTCCACGTACCGAGGTAATAAAAATAGATAGAATCTGCAACCATTTGAGTCCCGGGTACCAAGAGGGGTCCACGTACCGCCTTGATACATGTCATTTCATTGTGGATCTACTTGCTTCTTCTTTATTTTTTACTAGATAGATAATTATTTTTGCTACATTAGGATGTTAGGGTTTTGATTAGGTTGGTATAAACATTGGTCAAATTAATGTTTTAGTTTTGTTCAATTATGAATCAATTATAGTCAAGTTTATTGTGCGAGATACCTTTCCTTTTTTCTTGTTTGGAAGGGTGGTTCAAGTTTATGAGTTATAATATTTGCTTTCTTTTTTAGCTAGATATACAGTATATAAATTAATAATAAATCTAATTATTATATTTTGAAAATAAGAATAACATTATTAGTATTGTTATATCATCATAATCATTAAAATAAAAATTCATATTAAAAATATAAATTAATAATTAAATAAAAATGGTAACTGAGTGTCAATAAAAATAATCATATTAAAAATATAAATTAATAATTAAATAAAAATGGTAACTGAGTGTTAATAAAAATAATCATATTAAAAATATAAATTAATAATTAAATAAAAATGGTAACTAAGTGTTAAAGTAACAGGTTTTAATATATATTTTTCCTTTTGATAAAATTTGTAACAAAAAAGAAAATGGTTCTAATATCAATCTTTTTGCATTAAACAAGTTATTTTTTTTGTTTTAGTGTTATTAAACTAAATAATAAATTATTATTGTAAAAATAAATTGAATAATAAAATAATTACTTTGAAACAAAAACCAAGTTGATATGAATAAGAAAGTACATGCCAATGATGGTATAACTATATATCGATTATGTTATATTCTTAGTATTTGAAAAATGTTAAAAAGTTACCACCTTGTGAAAAAAAATGAATGAATGATTTAGCTCCATGTTCACCTAAAATTTCTTGTAAGAGCGAATTAATCACATTTTATTGCCATGCATATGAAGGGAGTTGAAACCGAGGAAACCCATGCATATGAAGGCTATATATTAACCATCCATAAGAAGATAAACATCTAGTTTATCCACTTGTTACATATAGTAAATACCTCATTGACATTCTAGACACAACAAAACAACATATTAGATTCAGGGACTCGAGACTTCCGTCAGCATATTCTTTGTTATTTTCTCTCCTGCGAAATCACGAAAATAAAATAAAATCTTAAAAAAAAATGTCCAAAGAACTTATGGTTATATATTCTGATACCTCATCTTAAAAAAGTTAAAAAATGCTTATCCTTGTCTGATTAACAATCCCCCTGCTATAGCTTCACAAGGTTGAACTGCTCTTAAATATTCACTCCTTTACATTGGACTTTGCACAAATCAGGCTATAAAAAGCAGCTCATATTCCCTGCTCCTTGCCCATCCAGTCCCATCTTAACACTTAATTTTCATTTTTATTTCCCTTGCACCAAGATGTTCCGGGAAACTGCCTGCATTATTCTTAAAAAAAATTCTAGGTCTGCCTTTATCAAAAGTGGATTTGTTACTTTTGTGGTTTCCGGTCATCCTGTGTTATAGTCGTTATTTCGAATTTTTTTTGTTATTAATAAAAAAAATTGGCTGCTTTCCCCTTTTGCTTTTTTGGTTTTTGGCATGCCTTGATATTTAAGAACCTATAGAGCTCTTAGCAACCTTAATTAAGAAGCTGTAGAAGTAAAAGAGTAAATATTTTAACGGATATCGCTGAAACAAATTGAACTGAAACTAACCTGTTTTGATACTGAATGGGTTCAAAATGTACCCATTATTCCTTTGGATGTATACAAGGTCTAGACTGCGACCTCCACTTTTTTCTTTCTATACACAATTCTGAAAATAAATAGCATGTAATTTGAAGAAATATTCTGCAGGAGACGATGAATGCAAGAGGGTTTTTCTTGAACCCTAGAATGGGAAGTGACCTCCTCCTTGCGGCTGCTGGTGAACAGGTTTGTTCATTGCCAACTAAAATAAATATTTTGTGAGATGTATGCTTATGCTTGATGCATTTACTCTTATGCTGTATGCTTATGCTTGATGCCCAACTAAAATAATCATTGTTCACCTTCATAAGCAATTAATTGAAAACGGAAAGTATAATCTGGTACCGATTGAAATTCGGTCAGTACATGCAACCAGTCTTGACTTCTTTTTTTTCATGGATTATACCTGTCTGTGTAGACTGGTGGATACGTAACTGCAAATTACATCTGGGACCTGTTGCAAAGCCGTAACATAGTGCCAACACTTCCTGCAGTTGAGGCTTACCACAAAGGTTTAAAGGTACTATATTATTTTTGGCTTACTAAAAATGCTTGATACATAAAACAGATGAAATCTTAAATAACAGGCCCTTTTAATAATTTAGGCAGTTTTCTTTTTGGAACTTGAGAACTATACCCTCATTTGCATAAGCACTATGTTCGTTAAGCAAGAAAACGGATGCGCGTGCTAACGCGCATGGTGAAAGATGATGGTACAGGAGCAGCTGATGCAACAATCTTGACACTTTACTTCCCCCCATCCATCACTCAAATCCTACAGAGCGTGAAAGCGAATCAGCAGATAATAGGAATTTCACTAAAAATCAGAATTTCATGTTTTGTTTGAGCTTTTGCCTATATTATTTCTCTTTTTAATCACAATCTTACAAACATTTCTGCGAACATATTGACATACTATATTTTTTGTGAATAAAAAATACGAGTGGTACGTCAATATTAACAAGGGGCCTTCTACAAGTTCTACTGTAGGCATCCCTGCAATTTTTCTTATTTATATGCTTCACCTCCTTGCTGTTTTTGATTTGATGCAGGAAAGGGAAATACCAGCAGATGATCCCCGGCTTATAGTGGTCCAGCGCACTTTGGACAACCTACAATCTAGGACCGGACCAAGAAGAAATAATGCTTTTACAGGAACAAATACATCAAGATAAGCCTACTTGTATTCTTCATTTTAACCTTAGTGTCTGAGACATTTTCTTCATGAAATATCTCTTTCTGATGCTTGTATGGCATGAGGCACCTTTGGATGTTCTTGCACACTGCACTTAATTTATTGATGTAGTTCTTTCCTCAATTAAGAAATGTAACAAATAGCTTGTAGACGTTTTTGCTCTGTGGCTTATTTCTTTATTACTGTTGTAAACTTAATGAGAGAAGGTGCGCCACATCAGGTTCAAATTGCTGGCACCGAGAAAGCTTTACTTTTAAGCGGTTCGTGATTATAGATTTTTTTTTAAAGTTAATATCTTTTTAAAAAATTCTACATCATAAACGGTCGATTACTGTATTATCATTTAAGGTTCTCATTCATCCAGTTATCGAGCCTTGGTATATATTCTTTATATTCCAACAAGTTCTAAATTTATATATATTTTCGGGACGCGTGATGGCATAAGAGCATCATGTAATTATAAGTGTTACATTAATATAGCAAGTCATTTGTAAGGGACGGACATCCTAAAATCAAATCTGTTCTATAAAAGGTTGATTATAATTTATGCATTTTGTTTGGAAATTGGAATCGACATCTGAAGCCTTTTGCCTTCTAGGGGATATTCGATCAATGGAAAACAAAAGGAGGAAAAGATATCAGGGTCCATTCGCACTTTACGGAGGTTATCAGTGCCGTTTGTTGTTCTAGCAGCATTATCTATCTAGTATCCTTTTCTGGTCAAGCCGTCGAGATGATGAAATTCATAATTTATGAATCTTGTAGCACACAATATTCCTGCCTATTGGTTTGAAGGAAATTAGATCCAGAGGAAATATATATCCAAAGAACAGGGATAGTATACATTTTTTTTTTAAAAAAGGACCCCAAAAAATATGGTTGTGTAGTCTACGAAGGACGTGTTTAAAATCCTTTTATTAAAAAAAATGGATAGATCCTATAAAATTATATAACTAATTCATAGAAGTAAAATTAGGATTTCTAATTCTCCCATGTGCATTTTGAATTCTTTTTAATTTTCTAATGTATGTTTTTATATTATCTATAATTATATTAATATCAGGATTTTTTAAAACTAATTTACATTCTGGTTTATCTTTTTCCCAGTATCTTAAGAGATTTTCTCCTATTATTTCTAGTTCTTCTAGTTTTCTAAGGAATAATTTTATATCATGTCCTAATTTTTACTTTATGAATTCTTTATATAATTTTATAAGATCTATCCATTTTTAATATTTTTTATATCTATTGAACAACAATGCTCATTGATTTCTAATTTTTTTATTTGTATTTCTGATTGTTTAATTTTACATTGGCCTTTAATTGAACATCTACATTCATCACTTTTCTGTTTTTGTGAAGAATTTATTTTTGAAGAGAAGAACGAATTTTAACATACATGCCATGAATCAAGATGTGCGCTAGAGTTTTGCTATGAAACAATTAGAGAAATTGAGGAAAGGAGAAAATGATAAATAAATGTTGTATTACATTAATATGATTCTCAATTACAGAGAACAGCTCTATTTATAATGTCTTGACTCTACTAGCCGTTGCACGCTTTCTATGTTTGCCTAATTTAATTAGTTGTTGTAAAAATTTTCTAATTGATTTACTAGCTGTTATAAGATCTATGATGAGATTCTGAGATTCAATTATAATCCTGAGATTGTATTCTATTTTTATCATTCCTAATTTGAGGGTTGTAAATATCGATCAATCCTAATTTATCAATATTTTCTTCAAATGACTTTGGATCCAACCCTTTTGTATAAATATCTGTCAATTGGTCATTGCTCCTTACAAACTGTGTCTCAATTTTTTTAGACTGAATCTTCTTACGAATGAAGTGACAATCCACTTCTATGTGTTTTATTCACTCATGAAATATCGAATTTGAGGCTTGTGTCTCGCTGCTTGATTATCACAAAATATCTTCATTGGTGAATAGTTTGTGATCCCCATGTCAATGAGTAGCTGCTTGATCCAAGTTAATTCACTTGTTGTCGATGTCATAGCTCGATATTCTACCTCGGTGCTGGATCTAGCTATGATATTTTGCTTCTTTCTTCTTGCTTCTCCATGTGACTAGATTTCCCGCCTACAAATGTGCAAAAATTTGTCATTGATTTTTGATCAAAACTTTCAGCCCGATCTGTATCAAAATAACCACATATTTCATTAGAGTCATAATTTTTCATATAAACCCCTTTCCCGGGTATTCCTTTTAAATATCGTAAAATTTTGTTTACTGCTTCTAAGTGTGGAGTTCTAGGAGTGTGCATGAATTTACTTACTTGACTAAGTGCAAAGGAGATATCTGGTATGGTTATCGTAAGATAAATTAATTTTCTTACAAGTCTTTGGTACTGATTTATATCCTTTAATGGTTCACCGTCTTCACTATTTAGTTTGCTTCTATACTCTATAGGGGTAGAGATTGGCTTACATCCTAATTTACCAATTTTCTTTAGTAAGTCAAGGGTATATTTTATTTGTGAAATAAAAAGATTATTTTTGAATGAGCAATTTCTATTCCTAAGAAATATTTTAAGAATCTTAAGTCCTTAATGTCAAAATTTTCTTTTAATTGAATTTTAATTATTTTAATTCTTCTTGGTTATTTCTGTAATTATAATATCATTTACATACACTAAAATAATAGTAATATTATTACCTTCAATCTTAGTGAATAATGAATGATCAACATTACTAACTTTGAAATTACATAAAATGAAATAAGAACTAAGTTTGACATACCATTCTCATGGAGATTGCTTCAACCCATAAATTATTTTTTTAATCTACAAACAATGTTAGAATTTTTTCTTTTATGACTTGATGGAAGGGTCATATATACCTCTTCTTTAAAGTCTCCTTGAAGGAACACATTTTTTTACATCCATTTGATATAAATTCCATTTTTCATTTACAGCTATAGAAAATAAAATCCTAACTGTGTTTATTTTGGCCACTGGTGTAAAAATCTTAGTATAGTAAATACCATATGTTTGGGTGTACCATTTTGCCTCTAATCTTGCTTTGTACTGTTCTATGGTTCCATCACTATTGTACTTGTTTTTATAAACTCATTTACAACCTATAGTCTTTTTCTCTTTTGGTAGTGGAACAATTTCCCACGTTTTATTTTTTTTTTCTAAAACTTTAAGTTCCTCATTCATGACTTTGGACCATACCGGTTGACTTAAGGCTTCACTAAAATTATTTGATTCTTCTTCTTTAAAGATGGCAGTTAGGAATGCTCTATGATTATTTAAAATATTGTCATAAGAAAGGTAGTCTTGTATTGGATGTTGTACTGAATAAGTAATAAAATATCTAAGTCTTGTGAAAGTTGTTCTTACAAGTTGTTCTTCGTGAAGATCTTCTTACAAGTTGTTCTTCATCTGCTTCATCTCCATGATCACTTTCATGAACATTCTCCTAGGTTTGTTCCTCTCCTTGGTCATTTTGTTCGACTCTAGTATTGTCAGTTAATATAGTTTCTTGGACAATTATTTGGGGTAGGACCGTAGGTTGAGGTAGCGTAGCAATTTGGTTGTCAATGTTATAGGAATTTATTGTTTCTTTTTATCTTTAAAATATGCTTCATTTTCACAAAATACAACATCTCTTGAAATATACATTTTTTGTTAATGGGATCATAACATTTATATCTTTTTTGTTTGATGGATATCCTAAAAATATTATTTTAATGGATGCATGATCAAATTTATCTTTGATTTTGTTGTGCACAAAGCTTATACAACCAAATATTTTTAAATGATCAAAATTAATTTTGTATTTATAGAGAATTTCTAGAGGGCTTTTATAATCTAATTTAGCACTAGGTAACCTATTAATTAAATGAGTTGCATGAAGAATGACATCGGACCAAAATCTTTTTGGAACATTTGTTTGAAATAAAAGTGTTCTTGTTACTTCTAATAGATGTCTATTTTTCTTTCTGATACTCCATTTTATTCGGATGTATTTATACAAGTTGTTTGATGAATGATCCCTTTTTTCCATAAATAGTTTTTTTAATTATTATTTACGAATTATGTACCATTATCAGACCTAAATATTTTAATTTTAGCATTAAATTGATTTTCTACCCAATTTTGGAATTCTAAAAAACAGGAAAACACTTGGTCCTTAGAGTTAAAGTAAATATAACCACGTTGTTCTAGAAAAATCATCATTAAATGTAACAAAATATTTAAATCCATTATAAGAAATAGTTGGAGAAGGACCTCATACATCAAAATGAATTAATTCAAATGCTACTTCACTTTGACTAATAAATAATGGAAAAAGAAAGTCTAGTTTGCTTTGTAAGCTTACAAATATCATAACTAATACAACTTGAAAAATCAAAATATTTATTTAAGATATTGTCCGAAGGATGTCCTAGTCTTTTATGTCATAATTCATGATTATTAGTCTTTGCGGAAAACACAAATTTAAATCTTGTACTTTCAAAATATAGAGCTCATTTTTAAGAAATCCTTCACTAATCATCTTCCCGGTTCTCCGGTCCTGAAATTTAATATTTTTGGATGAAAAAATTGCATCACAATTAAATTCATTAGTTAATCTTTTTACTGAAATTAAATTTATTGTGAATGATTCTATATATAATATGTTACTAATATTTTTTGAAAAAAGTTCAAAATTCCCTATAACATTGACTTGTGCTTTCATTCCATTTGCTACTAGAACATGTTGGTTGTGTATTTTTTGAATTGGGTTAATAATTTTTATTTTCAAACATATGGTTGGTAGCACCACTATCTAAGATTATATGGTCTAAAAAAATTAAATTTAGAAGAGTTTAGAGTTGTACCATTCATGTATTGTTTGGAATACCACATAGAAAATTCTTTGAACATGTGTTGCATCAGATCTGACCTGTCTTTTGATCTGTTTCGCTCCTGCATTGAACCCGACCCGGTTGAACCCATTTCGGCTGCTGTGTTAATAACTGGCTCGAAAGGATCCATTGCCGAGTAAGCCCTATCATTCTCCCCCTTTCGCTTTTTCTCTTTCTAGCCCGATCTCTCTCCCCTCCTTTCTCTCTCCCCTCCTTTCGCCGATTGCTTCCATTTTCTTGGGGCGAAGTTCGGGATGTAGAAACCAGCAGCCATCGCGATTGTGTCTGGTTTTCTTGTAATGTGTGCACCTCTCACCATCAGTTCTAGGGTTTTGGCGAAAAGTCTTAGCCACCATTGCCTGGGCATGGTGCTCCTCGCCTTGTGCTTGTAGCCCCCCCCCCCCCATAGCGAGATGGAGAGACCCTTCTCGGTTGACCATGGCAACCACTGCTTGGAAGGGAGGTAGTTCAGAGTGGAGGAGAACTTGAGAATGAATTGACCCAAAACTTTCGTCTAAGCCACTGAGATGAGTGAAAATTTCATCTCTCACTTCTTTTTCGGAGCTCTATTGGATCTGTTGTTACTGGTAAATAGACTTTGAGTTCCTCAAGTTTCTTCCTCAGTTCTCCCACATATTCAAAGTTGGATCTGTTACCTTGCTTGATCTGAGACATTTCTTGCTTGAGTTGGTAGATGTGTGAGAAATTTCGCTTTTGGCTGTATATCTCTTTGATCATCTCCTACATGTGTTGGGCATTATTGGCATACCTAAAGATGTCAGAAATGTGCGGGTCTATTGACTCAAGTATCCAGACCATGACTTGATCTTTCATTCTCGCATTTTTTGCCTTTTTTGTCTCTTCTGGTTTGCGTGGGTCTTTGTATGCTGGTTAGGGGTTTTCTCCAGTTATGGATTCTAAACGTCCCCGGCTACTAAGGGATAGGGTGACGTCTCTTACCCATGAGAGATAGTTTCTACCATTGAGAAAGTTAGAGGTGAGTTTTGAGGAATCTATTTGAGACATGATGCCTTTTTGCTGGTATGGATTTTGCTGGTACGGATTTTGCTAGTATGGATGAATTTTTGCTCTTTCTCGAGTTATTTTGTTTAGTGTTTTGAATATGGTTTGTGAGGGGTTGGTTTTTACTGGTTATACCAGTTTGAGTGATATGTTTATGGTTTGGGTATATGTACCAGTGAGCGTGGCACTGTGGCACTTGATTGCTCACTAGTTTGATCAGTAGAGCCCTTTCTTACTGAACTAGCTTTGATACTATGAAACAATTAGAGAAATTGAGGAAAAGAGAAAATGATGAATAAATGTTGTATTACATTAATCTAATTCTCAATTATAAAGAACAACTCTATTTGTAATGACTTGGCTCTACTAGTCGTTGTACTCTTTCTATGTTTGCCTAATTCAATTAGTATTATATGTTGATTATAGTGATGATTAATTTATTATTATATTATTATAATTATAATTATTTATAATTATTTTTATGATTATGATTATATTTTTATTATTATATTATTATGATTATGATTATGGCTATATTATTATAATTATGACTATAATTATTTATTATCATGATTATGATTATGATTATTATATTATGTTTATATTATTAAAATTATGATTACTTATTATTATTATTATTATATTATTATAATTATGATTGTAATTATAATTTTTTATTATTATATTACTATATTATGATTATGTTTATATTTTTATTATATTACTATTATAATATTATTATTTATTATGATTATTTTTTATTACTTTATTATTATTTTATTATGTTGTATTATATTATTATATGTTGATTATATTTATGATTAATTTATTATTATATTATTATAATTATAATTATAATTATTTATAATTATTTTTATGATTATGATTATATTTTTATTATTATATTATTATGATTATGATTATGGTTATATTATTATGATTATGACTATAATTATTATTATCATGATTATAATTATGATTATTTTATTATGATTATATTATTAAAATTATAATTACTTATTATTATTATATTATTATAATTATGATTATAATTATAATTTTTTATTATTATATTACTATATTATGATTATGTTTATAGTTTTATTATATTACTATTATAATATTATTATTTATTATGATTATTTTTATTACTTTATTATTATTATTATTATTATTATTATCTTACTATTATGATTATTATTTTACTATTATCATCATTATAATCATTATTAGTATCATAATTATTCATATTTTAACTATTCTGAGTAACAACTGCCAAACGATATTTTCGCTCTTCCGGATAATCAAGAATACCACTCTTCTACCCTTCTTTCAAAAAAAATACTATTCTATCACTCTTCCAAAATTACCACTCTTCCAGAGCTATTCCTTGATTTGCCAAACGGACCTTTAGTTCTTGTAAAATTTTCTAATTGATTTACTAGTCGTTATAAGATCTATGATGAGATTTTGAGATTTAATTACAATCCTGAGATTTTATTCCATTTTTATCATGATCTCATGGAGAGAGCTTAAGGAAGAGAGCATGGACGAGCTTTTTTTTATCTAAAATTAAGTGTACCCACTCATCATTAAATCGAATTTGTCCACAGCTGGAGCAAAAAATAATGCACACCAATTTTAAAGAAGAAATTAATCAAAGGCCTAAGATTTAGTGCGCACCATCAAGAGGAAGAAGTGCTCATTAAGACGTATCCACTCCGGACCCGTTACAAAAATGTTTCTAGGTTCGGACTCTTATCAGCAACATTAAATCTGCAAATAGCTTGTTGCCTGAAGTTTTCAGTTTGACTCTCAGAAATGAAAAAGAGAGATCAGCTGTGAACATGACTTCAACCCCGAGAGGTGGAGCTTTTGTATGATTACGAATTAAAAAAAGAAAGCTTTTACTATCGATGCGACACCACTTTTTGCTCCCAACAGCAGGTCCCGATTCCTTTATACTGTCGGCTGTTCGGATAAATTTTTATTTATCCAAATAATTTTGTTTATTCCATAACTATGAAAATTAAAAGGGGAAGAAGGAAATATCAGAGGAGAAAAAAAAATCTTCTATATAAACTTCACCAAACTTTTACCTCTCAAACTGAGGTAAAAATTTTGCTCTCTTCTTCTTACTAATTTTTTTATCCTCCTCCCTTGTCTCCCCTTTTTTTTTTTTGTGAAACAGTGTTAGAATATTGTACGCGTATGATAACTGTCTAAATTCATAACGACAGACTTTGCATAGGAAACAAGGCCCATAGTCATAGAAAAGTTGGGAGCATTTTGACGGCAAAATATGAGAAAGTTAGGAGCATTTGGATATAACCTGGTTGAGCCCTGAAATTTAGAGAATATTTTCTTAAAATCTTAATTGAGGAATGATTAGTTCAGAAATAGTATATGAGAATCTGATTGCAGCGCATATATTCTACATTGCATCGGTCCCTTTTATAATCTTTTAGTGTTTTGCAATTAAAGGAATCAATAACTCTCAACATATTAATGCCAAATATTATGTCGTTATTCATTTTCCCGTTACACATAAATGTCATATTTACACAAGATTTAGTGCATGGAAACGGTAAAAATAGTAAAGGGAAGTTTTGATGTTATTCTCTGGATTTAGTGTCTCAACATATGTTCTAAATTTCTTATCTAAAAAAATTTATAAAACTTTATTTTATATAGTATGTATTAAACATAATGCTTACTATGGATGGCATTACTTGACTGAAGTTGTCTTCTTAATGTAGAAATTAGAAGGCAAAAGACACTAGCCTCTGACGTATCCACAATATTCATTTCTCATAGTTAACAAGTTAACAGCTTGAGTAAATTTGGAATCCAGCCATCCAGCTCCACGGCCTGACTAAAATGTCAGTTAGACAAGCAAAACTATGCACATTTGGTTGTGGGGAAAAACTCACCAGCTTCTTTATCTCTTAACCATATCGTGGATCTGGTTTTCTTCACACAATCAGAGAAAAGCCGATGCCTGATGAAATAGAAGGGGTAACGACTCATTATTTTTCTTCTCTTTTCAGAATAAACAGATTCAATTTTGAATAAGCTTTTTTGAAATGTAATGGAACTAAATTTGCATTCAAATTAAAAGAAAGACTTTGTGCAAACTAGCTAGCACTGTTTTCTGATGCCCCCATGTTGAGAAGATTCGCTTCTCGAATTAAAATTAAATATCCAAACTAAAAAAAGTCTGATTTATTTCATGATCAACTGATGATTGCAATGTGCAAAATCTGCAACTTTTTCAAACTCCTTTTGTACAAGATTAGGAGCTTAAACATACCTTTTGGTCTAATCATTGTTAGAAAAAAAAAGGTCTCAAAAATTTACAAATTTGATCACATGCATTGTAGAACTCAAAGGCTTAAATTTCTAGCTCAAGTTTAAAAATATTTTGAAATATTAATGCAGAAGAACAGTTCATGTTAATGCACCAAAAAGATAGTGGTGCACATATTAAGTTTGAAAATGAAACTGTGTTCACTGGAACCCATAACCATACTGATGGTGATAGGGGCAAAAAAAAATTCCTTGAGCTTCAATATTATTGTTGAAAACTGACCTTTCAAACTCCAGCTTTTGAATGACAATGCCATTCAAGATAAGTTCAGAACTGTAAGCATCAACACCTGTCAGGAGATTTGCAGTAGTTGAACTTCACGTTTTCAAAAATTATAATATAAGTGCTAAGAATAAGAGAATTTCACTGAATTTGCATATAGAAATACCAATTGTCATTTCTCATGATTGCAACAGACAAACTAAGCCTATTAGCAAAAAGTTATCATTAACATGTCAAAGCCATGTTCATGCCAAGAAAATATAACTGCTCTTAACTAAATTCCTGCAACTCTGCCTAATTATTTGAGTACTAAATCACAGGGCATTGAAAACCACACTCTCAACCCTTCAAAACACAAAGCAATTAATAAATAAGGAAACGAGCGCAGAGAGTGCAACCAATCTTCTCTGTGGCAAAACTGAATGTGTGTTTGGATGAAATGGTGGGTTAGCGAGAATAGTCACTAACCTCAGGTTTTGAATAATTGCTAAACCAACTTTTGGTTGGTTTAGTATAGCAGCCAACTCAAATGTTTTCGAAAAGTTACTCTCTCCCCAAACATAGAATAGCAAATGAAAATAGTTGCCAAAAGGGTGCTATTTTTGACCCATCCAAACACACCCCTAATATTTTGATTGTGTTAACAGCTGGATGTTTTGCAAATATGAGAATATCATGTGGGCATTTGGCCATTTGCAAAAAGGGTGAACATAGGTTTGCAAAAAAGAAGAAGAATGGAACAGTAATTACCTTTTTCAAGCAGTGGTCGAGAAGTCTGGTAATCTTCTTCAGACGAAACAAGCAAAAGGTCATCGCGTATTTTTCCTTTAATAAGAGAACTGACAATCCTCTCCATTGGCTACACAGGTCAAGTTAAATCTTGTAAGAATCTAAATCAGAACTAGGTTATTACAAAAATATTCTATGGGTGCATCCTTTTGCACAATATCCCTGATATTTTATCATATTGCAAAGAGAAAAACAATACTTGCGATTAATATATGGAGCTTTATTCACTACTAAATACTAATTAATGTCTGAAATTGTAGGAGAAAACAAACAGGAAGTACCGTTCCACCACATGCTGTAACCAGGTTTCTAACAACTTCTAGACTAGGCTTGACACTAGGCGTTATGAGAACTCTCTTTCCCTGAAATTAAAGATAAGATGTCACTTGTATTCCATTTAGCAAACATTTAGTGCGTGATAAGGTAAAGGCACTCAAAATAAGTTAGCGCATTTTGGTTACTGACAAAAAAATTCCAAAATGAACTTTTTATACACTGCATGCTAGTTAGCAGATGCAACCTCCCAGGTCAACAAATACCACAGGCATAATTCATAACACAAGCTTATGTTCTTACACAAACAAGACAAGAAATATCACCAGTACCCCTGGAAAAGATCCAATAACCTACATCCTGACATTCTGATCCCTTCCCTCTGTCTCATTCAAAACACGACCAAACTAGCCTTCTATCATCTAGTCAACTGAGAGACAATGATCAATAGGAAAATTAACATACAAAATCAATGAGAGGATTGTTTTTTTTTTTTTTTTGAGTAAAAGATGAAGGTCTTGCCTTCAAATTTCATTAATTGTGGTCACAAATTGTTATAGATGATATTTTCTATAGTTAATCCAGTGATTTCAGTATCTTACGATTCACAATACGAATCGTACGATACGGTACGATTCTATAGGTTGGCGATACGAATCGTACGATACGATACGATTTTACAGTATTAATATTTGACTATTTATTATTTAGTGTATTGTACATTATGTGTTAGTGTGTAAGTATGTTAGTATGATATCCGTAGAATTATTCACAAGGTATAAAACTATAAATATGACTTCTTTGTGTAGTGTGTATATATTAGAAAACTTATATATTTTAATTTATCTATTTCAAGGTATAAATGTGTTTTCTCCGTGTTACAGTGTTAATATTTAACTTGTACATTTGTCTGTGACTTTCTTTTACAAATTAAAAGCATTTTTGAGAATTGACAATGAAGTTGTTTATTTTGATAGTGTTTAATGGTCATATAGCATGCAATATAACGTTGCGCCATAGAAGTATGATAGATTTTGTTATTGAAACTTTCTTTTAATGAAATTCGTTTGTAACTAGTTATATTACTTAATTTTTAGAATAACTTAGTGTATCTTAAACAATTTGATACGATACACAATACACGATATATTGTACAATTCGAAATCATTGAGTTAATCCATAATAGGCGACAGATGACATTTCCCTTGCTTTTAGGAAGGTAGACAATAATTTCCATTTAGAGGGTCATAGATTTTGAAGTATACATATATCTGCCTCTTTGTGTACATTTTATGTGTGCTTAGTGCAAAGTACCTTTAATAGAGGACTGTGGCATGCAGTAGCAAGAGAATTGGGCATGGAGAAGCATATCTCCTTTTCCTTCTTGGCATCCCTCAGAATGAAATTCTTCTCATCTACAAACTGGTTTGACATATTGCACCTTTCAAGCCAGGCAGGGGTTACAATCGGCTTACCTCGTGCCATTGCCTCTAAAAGGTTTCTGGTTCGAACAAACTGGTCCACAACAAAGTGGGTCCCATCTGACATAGTGAGAGCTTCTGAGATGCCTAGTCGTTCTAAAATCTACATGTGAAGTATACATACAAAAAAATTAGGTTTTTTTTCTTTCAAGAATAGTAATGATACGAGGGGAAACTGAGATGCATCTGGGCTCTCATGGGGGAGGTCAATTAGGACTTCTGAATTTGTTTGTTTTGAGGTGTCAGTTCTTTTACCGGATATTGTTAACATGCATTTGTAAATCCCCTAGAAACATGAACTAGGGAACATAACAACAGTAAAATGTTGAGTACACCCCTATAAACATGAACCGGGCAACTCAACAAACAGGAAAAATGTAATGTGAAGTACACCCCTAGAAACATGGCTTTAGCATCTGCAGTTGCTCTAAGAAAAGAATGACAAAGAAAAAGAAGTGCATATTTAGTATTTTGACGAAGAAAAGAATTTTCTTCACCACACAGCTCTCAGAATTCCCAAAATTTCTTCACTGCTATTGTCCTGAGTAGTTTTGATAAAGTGATTACTAAGCTTTCAAATCAAGTCGAGCAACTTTCAAAGCAAGGTTAAAGACCTTAAAAATATCCACACTGCCATTTTTTTTGTTGATATTCTTCATTATTTGGTACTTTTTCTTAATATAAAGAAATCACTCATATATGCTTGAGCTGATGATAGTTAACAAGTTACAGATATAATTGCCAGTACTTAAAAGACAATACAAAATAACAGAATCTTTTGAACTGACTAATACAGATAAAGGAATACTCAAAAAGTACCTTCCTTTGCCGTCTAATAACTTTCTCATCCAAATGATGACTCAGCAGAACCCTAGCATCAGCCAAATCTCTTCTAATTCTTAAATCCTTCCATTTTCTCACCACTGATGACTCCCCGATGTCTAACCTAAGCAGCTCTCGCTGAACAGATGGCCGATATGAGCCTCCATCTAATGCCCTTTTATGAGATTTTTTAGGGGTAAAAACTGGAGACCCTTTGTTGATTTCCGTACAAGGTATGCTACTTTTCTGTTTCTCTAATAAAGAAACCCTTCGCTGCCTTTTTGCTTTGCCCAATAACTCAGTTGCACTCCTTATAAAGACCCTCTTCTCTCTGCATGGAGCATTCGGGACTGGACTTTTAAGAGATGCTGCACTTTCACCTAGATAGTTGGTTCCCTTTGAACTTCTTGGTCTACGGGGGATGGGTGCTGAATTAGAGAAAATATCCAAGCTGTTTTTTCTAGTATCACCAGTGACTTTCCCAGAAGCAACAGATTGGCCCTTTGTTGCTACTTTCCTTTTCTTTGCATTATTTACCAATTTGTCCTCATTTGACATTAACTTTTTCCTCCCTATTCTATTTGCTTTCTCAATTGTTTCTTCTACACATTTAGTTGAAGCAATGGGTTCACTTATCCTATCATCAGAAATCCTCTCTCTCTCAATTTCTTCTACTCTCTTTGTTCCTTCAGATAAATCAGGTCTGCAAAGTGAACCATCAACCAATGCCTGGATTGCTTCTACAGCTATCTGGGTATCAGTCCCAACATTATCCATTGTATTAACAACACCTTTATTTTCTCTATCTAATAGCTGTCCTTCATTATCTCTCTCATTAAAAAGATTCTTCCTGAAGCTTTCATAAGAAACCTCATCTCTTGCATGCAAAACTAAACGGGAATCTGAGTGCCCCAAATTTCTAGCCTTTGTTTTCTCTTTATCCTTTGGGGGCTGACTTTTTGGCCTTTTTCTATTGTAAAACAAATCTTTATTTTTTGTGAAGAAATCCCCACCCGTTTCATCCTCTTTGTCATCATCCCAATCATAGATTTTGGCCTTCTTTGCCAAGCTGGCAGGGCCCAAGTTCTTTGCCAGTTGCATGGTCCCAGTCTGGACATTAGTCTGAGGCAATCTGGCAGCAGTTTCATGATTATTGAAATCTTCACCATTTCTAACTTCTTCTCCGGTGAGGCCCATGTCATGAAATGCAATAAGCTTGTCTACTACTTGTAAGGCATTTTCTTGGGAGAGGATTCCTGGTTCTTGAGACTCCGCATAGCTCGAAACAGGTACAAAATCTTTTGGTAGTGGTTCTACTGATATCGTGCTGACTCTTTCCATCTCCAATGTCGCATCAGCAAAAAGCCGACGAGCTGTCTTGTTCTTAGCCTGATTCGGTTCACTGTCTGTCTCAGAAACAATATTTTTCTTGACTAAAGTGTCATACATTGCGGTGCATTTGCTGAGAAAATTTGGACATTTAAATGTACTATTACCAGTACTGGTATCCGATCGAGTGGAAAAATTGCGACTAGCTGCTAGGGCACTGGACCGTACTGACGCCACACGAAGAGAAGTCAGTCTCCTCTGAATTATACCTTGAATAAATACATTAAGTAAACTCAGTTGTAAGTACTGCTAAATCAAAAATTCAGGATTATGATAATATATTTAAAAAGTTGGCATGGATAAACCAAGTACTCGACATATCTGCTTTACTTTGCATTTTAACTTGTTTTGTCAACATTATCATATATAAAGATTAGTTACTTATTTGATTTATTGTTGCGCCTTGCCTATATTAACTTATGGCGTAAGGCTGATGGCATCAGGGGATAAGGTGGGGTTTGATTGTGCATCAGTATCACTACCAGAGTTTATTTGATCATTTGGAACAATATACACAAGCTCGTGTTCACAAAGTGAGAACAGATAGGAACAATTTGGAAAAAGACATATAAGAAAAACTGGTGCATGCACAAACACATAAAAAGAAAAAAGAAAATTACAAAAGAAGAAAACATGGGGAACTGAATTTCATATTACCTGAACCACAACCTTCATCATCAGTGGAAGCATCTGAATCGATTAAGCATTCTTTCTCATTGTATTCCTCCCCCAATCTCAGTTTCTCTCCTGTCTCTCCACAACTTCGAGACTCACAGTCAGCCTCACATAGTGCATTCTCAAAACCAGTTTTTTTTCCTTCCACTTCTTGCCATTCTTCTTCATGCTGTACTAGTTGTGTCTTAACCCAATTACCTGTATCCTCTACCAACTGAGTCACAGTTGCTGTGTCCACTGGATCCTCCAGTACCTCTGTAAACCCAGGACCAAGTGGATCATCCAGTGCTTGTGTCTCACCATACAATTGGGTCTCTTCATAATCGCATGGGTCTTCAAGTAATTGGGTCTCACCATAATGAGTCCCAGCTTTATCATCTAATTCTTCATTCACTTTATCTTTATTCATTGGACAGTTCGTAAAAAGAGTTCCTGCTTATAAAAAAATGGATATTAGATGACAAAAATCAGTAGTTATCAGTCATAATAATCCTTAATTTTGTATCGCAGGCTATAGCTCCAGTTTTGCCTTCATTAATCCTCAATCATGCAATGCGACTTTGGACAGAGGCAGACTGAGGAGTGAGGCCAGCAGGGTCCACCACCCCCCACATGCCAAAAAAAAAGGAAAAAAATACCCTACCAAAACCCCTAAACCCTAGCAAAGGTTTTGCCACCATGGCCTGGAAAGTCTACATCAACCCACAATCCGATCCCTTAACAGCGATTCTTTACACCTATTTTATATTGATATTCGTAAACTAACCTTATTCGTGCAAGATCGCTACTGAATTTCAGCAGAGACGGAGAAGGGGCGGCCTAAAGCACTTCGGAGTATAAAAAACGCAATGCTGAAATGAGCTAGGGTTGAATCACCGGAAGAATGGCTGATTTCTCCGGCTCACCAAACCGTCCGTTCGAGTCACGACTCACGCCGATTCTTCCTCTCTGGGAGTTGAGCACGGGATGCTTCGTTAATTGGAGGATGGAGGATTGGGTCCGTCGGATGGGAGGCGCGATGGTTAATTAGGGAAGACAAATTTTCTTGGGCCGTTTCGTTCGGACTTCGGACTTAAGCAAGTTGCTATTGCTTTGTTCCTTTTCTTGCCTCCATTTTGTCAGGCTACCGGCTGCAAATTATTAGAGAGAATAACTTTAGTTTTGATTCAAAGGTTCATCCGACATTCCGACTAGTTATTATTATATGGAAGATCATTTAAAAGTATATATCTGGGGAAATGATTTTGATAATTCAATAAACTTTTTAGGTTCAGAAAAAAATTGCTCGAAAAAAAAAGATAAAACTCTATACATTAAAAAAATTATGTAGGGTGTTTTAAGAAAAAATAATCAATCAGATACTGAGAAAATTTTAGACGAATTTTTGTGGATGATGGTTAGCACTCCTTTACGTAGACAAATGGCTTTTTAGTATCTACTTCTAATAAAAAATTTCCTACTCATGTTTCTCTCTATATATATTTTTTTATCAATCAGACTGAAATTCTTAAAGCTTAAAACACCATTTGCAATTAATTTAGAATTTTTAAATACTCTAATACGTAGAGAATATGATCTATTTCGAAATATTCAATGTGCCTCTCAATTATAAATTAGACTGAAATGAATTGTAGGAATGGAATAAGTTTAAAACTAAGCCATCAACAACTGTTGAGTTTGATGAGTTGACAAAAAAAAAAGGGAAATAACAACTTTGCAATTACAGAGATGAAGATGCTTTTCATTAGTGCAATAAATGTTTTTTTTGTCTAAAAAATCAATATACTAACCAATGGTAATATTAATTAGTAATTTTAATATTTAATAATTGCATATATATTTAGAGGATCCAATGCTTATGATTATCTGTGTCTGTCGTGTCTGTCTATTTATTTGTTTGTGTACAAATTTACAAATCTAAAATGTTGAAAGTACATCATCTCAATTACACATATATAAAAATTAATGAAATTTAACTTCATTTGAATAACCATCAAAATAAGAGGTTAAATTATAAATTTTATTAACGCTGCACATATAAATAATATTTTTTTTCATGTATAATATATATATATATATATAGTGAGGCTATGGTGCTTCGTGAACCACAAAGCCTTCCGTGCTTCGCGTCTGTATCTCAAATTCGAAAGTTCATACGACCGATCCAAACCGTTGAACATGATCTTCTTATTAAAATATTTTTGGAGATCAAAATTTTTTGCTATTTTTTAGATGAGTACAAAATCACTAGTTTTTTATGGTCCAGAAATTATTAGATCAACAAACTTTATACCCATCTAAAAAAATGCAAAAAAATTTAAAAAAATATAAAATTTGATCTTCAAAGATATTCAATATGAATATCATGTTCAACGGTTTGGATCGGTAGTTTGGACTTCCAAATTCAAGATACGGATGCGAAACATGAGAGGTTTTTGTGATTCGTGAAGCACCATAGGCTCATTATATATATATATAGAGAGAGAGAGAGACTATTGTGAAAAGTTTGTATTTCAGCCGATATACAAAATGCGTCAAAAAAATATTTTTTTGAAATTTTAATTTATGGTTTCCATTAAATTCTTCATATAAAAACCTTTTAGGATAATTTTTTTGGAGTATTTTAAGTTTTTTTAAGTCACTCTTTTGAATTTTTGAAAAAAAAATACATACATTGAATATTTGTATTATTTTTAGACTGTTTTTTCAAAAAATTAAAAGAGTGGCTTAAAAAACTCAAGATACTCCAAATTGTTGCAGATTTTTTTATTTTAATTCTTCAACTAATTCTAATTTTAATAATAAGAGTGATAAAATCAAAATTTTAAGAATATGAATGGTAGCGCGCCACTGCTAGTGACGGGTTACAAAAATGCCACTGGCAGTGGCGTCTTTCCTATTTTTCCCACTGGCGTCAAGACCAATACAAACTCTAAGTTTTAGAAAAAAAAATGAAAAATGTCCACTGGGAGTGGCGTCTTTGTACAAACGCGTCAGATTACATAGCGCCACTGGCAGTGGGACTGATGCGTTTACTGGCAGTGGAGCGTTGCCATTCGTATTCTTAAAATTTCGATTTTATCACTCTTATTATTAAAATTAAGATTATTTAAATAATTATCATAAAAAAACTGAAATTTTTATATCCATAAGATTTTCATATGATGAATTTAATGAAAATTATAAATTAAATTTTTTGAGACTTTAAAATATATTTTTTGACACGTTTGTATATCGGCTCAAATGCAAACGTTTTCACAATAATCTATCTCTCTATCTCTCTATATAATATGTTACTAATTACTTTTGTTATTTAACAATTTAAATAATTATTATTTAATATTTAATTTTATAAGTACCAATGTGGTATCAGTAATCACGGTCAGTTGATCCTCCTTTATTTAAACAACTCTTAGATAAATACATCATCAAAATTCAATGTTGAAAAGGTTTTATTGGCTATTCTTGATTCTTTCTTTCTTTCTTTTTTGGTTAAGATTTGTCCTTACCCGACTAGCGGTACAGATTTGGACCTCATTGTATATTAGGGATGTTCTTTATCAGCCTTTCCGGGTTATATGTGAAATTTTACAAGATATTTTTAGATAAATATAGTTTATTAGCTCAAATTCGACGGCCAGATTGAAACAACAGATTCCACCCTGATTCGAGAAAATAAAGCATCTCATTCCACGTTTTGAGCACTAGAGTCTGAGTGACAAACTGACAGTGCCATTAAATTTCGAATTTCGAAATTCCTCTCATAAAAAAAAGATCGAAATTCCAAAGGAGTTTTTGGCGGGAACAACTGCAGTGTTGTGGCGCGCACCGCGCAGCAAAGTTGCATTTTCCAATTTAGTCGTTGTCATCGGTCAGGCTCAGGCAGAGGCAGGCCGCAGGCCCTAAGGCAAATTTATTCTATCGTTTTCTTCTGTCCGGATCAACTGTAACGCTAGTGAATGTTTTTAGTGTGGCACTGTGGTAACTGGTCACATGATTCACGAATAATTCATTTTTTTTTATCTATAATCGGATACTTCATGAATAATTCGTCAATTTAATATATAATATACTTTTTGAAAAAATATTTTATTCATGAATTTATTTGGCAAAAAGATATTATATATTATTTTATATAAATTTTATATTTTTAGTATATTTTTAATATTTTTATCATTATAATATATATTTATTTATATTATATGAAACAAATTATTCTCAAATTATACTCGTATTATACCGTACATTTAATTTTTTACCTCATCGAATGTTTTCCGAATCACGAATTTGTTACTATGCACTGAACTAGGGGTGTCAATGGATCGAGTCGGGTCGGGTCATCATTATCTTATTATTTTTTCTTGATCTGACCCGATTACATTCGGGTCAAAAAATCTTGACCCATACCCGACCCGACCGGATGACGGGTTGACCCGACCGTCCGTAAAATAATTAATTAATTTTATATTATTTCAAGTAATTAATATTAATTAATCTTAGTTAGTGTATAATTAATATGTATTTAAGATTTAATTAATACTAAATTATAAAATTACTTCAAAAACATAATTAATCGAATCGGATCGAATTGATCCGAACCCAACCCAATCTGTTTCAGATAAAAAAAAAGATCATAACCAATCCATTTATTTTCCAATTAGGTCAAATTAATGATGGACACCCCTAAGACTGGACTGCTGGTCAACCTGATTGGAAAACTCAGAAGACAGGAAATAAATTGAGAGCGACTTCAGAGGTGATTATTTTATCCTGTAAATAAATATAGATGAAAAATATAACCATTTTAATCAGCCTTTGGATCTGACCTGTACTTACAATTCAGATTGAATACAGACAGTCCAAAAAAGTGCATTTTCTTTAGACCCGATAGGTTGCAATTTGAATAACATTTTTGTTAGAAAATAAATGGCTAATTCTGATGCGGAACAAAAAATTTAAAAATTTATATTGAAGATTTAGAGATCAAGTTCATATTAATGATTGTGATTACTCAAATTTGATAACCACTATAAATTATAGACATTATTTTCAAGAATATATAGAACGTGATGTAGTAATTTTAATGCAATTTAAAAAAAATATTAAATATTTGTATTTTGAGGGAAACACAACTTGTGTAACCCATATATAATGAAAATTTGGGGAGCTGATCCTCATCTTTGCATCAAATAAATATATATTAAATAATTATTTCTTTAGCAACTACCGTATAATCAGAAATTCAAAATGTTGGTAAGCGGTAAAGTATATATAAAAATACAAACGATGTGGATAGTGTACCGTGCGAAATAATTCATACTTTCAATAAAATTTAAATTCAAAATTCATACATTTAATAATTATTACGAATCTCAATGCAAAATCAACAGCTCTCAAAAGCTTTGAACTCAATTTTTAGTTTAAAGGACTTTAAACCTCCCCTACGTTCGCGAAATATAATGTTAGGAGCTTTTGTTCGATTATTTTTTAACCAATAAACCGACAGATTTATTCAGTACAAAATGGGGAATTTCAAACTGTAAGAAAAAAATTTACCTGTCTAAAAGTAATTCAAAACTAAAAAGGGGAGAATGTAAGAAAAATCCTTAAAATTTCTCTTCAATTCCTTAATCTTGAGCAGATTTGTTTTAGATATCCAAAACTAATTTAGAAACAGTATAAAACACAACAGCTTTAGTATTAATAAATGATACATTTGATATTTACACAGTTATACTTGCTCAAGTAACCAACCTGTAAATCATGGCAAAAACTATCTCAACATCAAAATCAAGCTGTCTTTCTTGCACCTCAGCTCAAGCACAGCCACGCAAGATCCCTCTGACGGGTAAAAAAAGTTGGCAATACCCATAGAAATTAAAACAGTGGACCTCATGAGTAACGGAACATTTTCACCCCAAAAATTCTTATTTTTTATAATAGTCAATAATTCACCGTGCTTAGGGAAATCTTTCACAGAGACATGCTCAGATTAAGTACCTATACATAGAAATTAGACTGTAATTGAATAACATACGAGCTTAATAATAAAAACATGTTCTTTCTTTCTATTGCTTCTCGGTATCAGAGCTTAGGGTCCGTTTGGCAAATCAAAGAATAGCTTTGGAAGAGTGATAATTTTGGAAGAGTGATAGAATAGTATTTTTTTTTGGAAGAGTGGTATTCTTGACTATTCGGAAAAGTGAAAATATCGTTTGACAGTTGTTATTCAAAATAATCAAAATATGAATAATTATGATACTAATAATGATGATGATAATAATAATAATAGTAAAACAATAATCATAATAGTATAATAATAATAAAGTAATAAAAAATAATCATAATAAATAATAATATTATAATAGTAATATAATAAAAATATAAACATAATCATAATATAATAATAAAAAATTATAATTACAATCATAATTATAATAATATAATAATAATAATAAGTAATCATAATTTTAATAATTTAATCATAATATAATAATCATAATCATAATCATGATAATAATAATTATAGTCATAATCATAATAATATAACCATAATCATAATTATAATAATATAATAATAAAAATATAATCATAATCATCAAAATAATTATAAATAATTATAATAATAATAATAATATAATAATAAATTAATCATAAATATAATCAACATATAATAATATAATACAACATAATAAAATAATAATAAAATAATAAAAAATAATCATAATAAATAATAATATTATAATAGTAATATAATAAAAATATAACATAATCATAATATAGTAATATAATAATAAAAAATTATAATTACAATCATAATTATAATAATATAATAATAATAAGTAATCATAATTTTAATAATATAATCATAATATAATAATCATAATCATAATCATAATCATGATAATAATGATTATAGTCATAATAATAATAATATAATCATAATATAATCATAATATAATAATCATAATCATAGTCATGATAATAATGATTATAGTCATAATCATAATAATATAACCATAATCATAATCATAATAATATAATAATAAAAATATAATCATAATCATAAAAATAATTATAAATAATTATAATTATAATAATATAATAATAAATTAATCATCACTATAATCAACATATAATAATATAATACAACATAATAAAATAATAATAAATAATAATAATCATAATCATAATCATCATAATGTAATAATATAATAATAAATAATCTTGATCATAATAATAAAATAATAAAATAAATATATTTATATTCATAATATAATAATATAATATTAAAATTATATTTATAATAATAATAAATAATATAATAATACTAATGGTAACGATAATATAATAACAATAATGATAATAATAATTTAATAATAATATAATGATAATAATAATAATAAATAATAATTATAATATTAATATAATAATAAATTATAATCATAAATATAATATAATAATATAATAATACTAAATCTTAATCATAATCATAATATAATAATATAATATAATATAATCAAATAATAATCGCTATTCCGACGAGAGCTAATCCAAATATTCCACCTATAAGTTGGTATATCGGATTAGCACTATTCCGCACTCTTCTACTTAGTCTAAAATTCGTTTGGCAAATTAATTCGTCGAAATAGCTATTCTATTCCTACTTTTTACTATTCCATTGAGTGTCAAACACTCCCTTAGTGAAGCAAACACCGACTCCAAATAATCCATGAAAAATGACACAAGATCCTACTTCAATTTTGCAAATCATCTACTTCATCACCAGATTTCGACCAAGCTACATTCAGTGAATTATTTTCTTTGGAAATCACAAATTCTAACGTTTCTCAAATAAAATGAATTGATGGGTTACCTGAAATCTGATCATGCTCCATCTCCAGTTTTTGCTCTCAACAATAGCACCGTCTCATCGAATCTAGCATATGAGCAGTAGCTGGCTTGGATAGCTTCATTTTTGATACAGGGACATACTCCCACTTTACTTCTTTCACTGGAAAAGGAAGTAAAAACAATCGATCACTGGCATACACCTCGCCGTTGCAAAAATTCGAGCGAGACCATCTAGTTGAAAGGTTCGTTGATTTGTTTCATTTTTTTTCCACCGAAAAACCATATTTCTCAAATATCGTGATATTCTTAGCAAAATGACCAAACCAATGCAAGATGGATCTCCTTTAGAAAATAAAATTACCTTTATTACATCCCTAGCTTTAGTTTCACAAAATTTCCGACAAATCTTCTGAAATCTGACTCGGACTGAATGGAGGAGGAGGTTTTTTTCTCTCCTTGGAAACACGCAAAAGGACGAAGGAGAAAAACACAGGGCGTGCCACATCAGCGAAAGAAGGGTAAAAGAGGTCTTTTCTCTCCTCAATTCCAACCCAATTCACAATTCCAGCTCCCTCCGGAATTGAGAATAGTAGGAAATCGCCCTATTCCGTCTTGATTCTTCTCTGTTCCAACGCACTTTGTTCTGTTCGGTTGGAAAAAGAGCTTCAATTCCATTCGATTCTGTTGAAAATATAAATTTAATTATTATTTTATTGAAGTTTATTATTCAGTTAATAGCTTTTAAGGTTGATTAATAAGTAGATTTGAAAAGTCATCTGAACTTAGTTTTCGATGAATGAATCATGAAATTAAAGTTTTTTAAGTCTAGTTTTTATTGGTTCTAATTTCAAGTCATTTGGAGTTTTCTAGAAGAAGTTATGGCTATTTCATTGAACAAATGTCAGATTTGACTGAGCTGCTTAGTTTTCTATTTTTCTATCTATTATGAATTCTAGAGTTTTTTTTTCTGATGTTTTAGCTCTATATAAAGAGTTATAATTTGTTGTAAACAAGTAAGTTAAGAGAGGTATTATTAAAGAGAATTATTAAGAATTTACTATGTATTTTCTCTCTCTTCCTTCATATCAATCATATTAAATTATACTCAACAAAATAGTACCAAAGTTTCCGATACAGATCTCAGGATCCTACTTGAAGCCGGCATTGTCCTACTTAAAAGTGTGATTGTCATGTTTAAAAGTGTATTCGCTCTATCAAATTGGCATCAGAGTTATGGCCAATAACGGTGCAGCAATTGAAAGTGTCGGGCAAGTATCATGTTTGCATCTTTCAAAGACCAACCGCGACAATTGGAGTATACATATGAAAGCGCTACTCGGTTCGCAAGATGCGTGGGAAGTCGTTGAGTTTGGCTATGCCGAACATGTGATCGTGGCAGGTTTAACGGTTAATCAAGTGAAGGAGTTGAATGAGTCACACAAGAAAGACAAAACCACACTTTATATGATGTATCAAGCGATAGATGAGTCGGATGTTATTAAATGCGACCGTGGCATGTTCGCTCTATCAGATTCCGCTATTCCACAGCAGCCGAATTACGATGCATTTTCCATTATATTATCTGGTTAAATTTGTAATCCTGTGTAAAATATCACAGAATTTTATATTATTATTATCTACGTATGAGGTATTATGTTCTTAAATGAGTTGATAATTAAAATAGGTCTTCTGAAATGGGGATGTAGCTCAAATGGTAGAGCGCTCGCTTTGCATGCGAGAGGCACGGGGTTCGATCCCCCGCATCTCCAATGAAACGGAGCTTTTGGCGATTGCGAGCATTTGTGAGTTTTGTGACTTCAGAAATAACAATCTCTTTACCATTTTCATTTTTTTTCTTGATTTTCAGTTACTTGATCAAACTTGCTGCGACATCCTGGGCTAAATGCATAATATATTGATAATATTTGATATTCAAATCTGAAACCGGATCAAATAAAATTAAATTGATGAAATAGATAGTAAACACAAACAAAATCACCTTAACTGACCTAAGCTGACTCAAAATAAAATATTCAGACTAACACCGTCTCAACTTGTACCGGGATTTCTCCGCTTGCAAGCATGCCCATGTATACCGGGACTTCTCCGCTTACACCACTAAATTCAGTAATATTACATTTAGCCACTACATCTTTAATTGTGGAAAATAACAAAGTCACATATATATCAAAAAGCTTTACACTACTAAATTTGACGCTATCACGTTGGCAATTACAACCTAATTGGAATATCTATAATCATTCTATTTTATTTTCTCTAAAATAGGGGTTTCAATGATATCTAAAATCTGAAAATCTGATCCAAATCTGCATATGAATCTAAAAATATTATTTAATTATTTATTGGATCCACATATGGATCTTGAAAGATAATCCATTTTACTTTTTAGATTCGTGTTTGAATCTTACATGATCTGAATCCAAATTCGTTATAAATTCGATAAAATAATTATCTTCTAATTTTTAATACTTTTTTTTCTAAAAAAATAAAAATTATAATAGTTAGATTAGTATTAGATCACATTATTTAAAAATATATATGTCATGCAAGTTATTTTAATTAATATTTTAGTATTACATTGTGTTTTATGATACATATTATATATATTTTATTCGTATTAAATATTAAAATTATTATTATAAATATTTGAATATAAAATTCGATTATGACCCGATATCTACTACATAAATGAATATGAATCCGTATTTGAATCCTCAAATTTCAAATAAATTTAAATCCGTATTTAAATTTTATAAAATTTTAATGAATCCACATTTAAATTATACAAGTTCCAATCCGTCCATTTACAAAACTCATTGATCTAAACTGACACAGGTACCATGCCATGACAATCTTTGCACGCGCAATTTCCCACATTGACAAATCTCAAATCAGATAAATCAATCGACACTGTGCCAAAAAAATAGCCTCTGAAAATAGAAAAATACACACCAAATATTTAAGACATCACAGAAAAAAATATCACAATATGGAAATAGTTCATTTAGCCTAACAGGTGTCAGGTTTAGTAGCAAATACCAAATAGAACAAATAATGGATGTTTATTTTCATCTTCAGTAAAATATTTGGTATTCTTTACAAAACAAAACCTGAACAGAAGAGCACTAGCCTCATCTGGAGTAATGAGGCCTTCTCCTCGGCATCTTTGATCATCCTATAACCAACCCTGCAATTTTCATTACAACACAAATTTCTCATTTTAGGAGTATGCTTTTTAATAAAATTTTGCAATAATAAAAGGCGGCTACTTGACTTTCCAATAATTAAATGTTGAGCGAGCTTGCTACTTTATATTCATTCCTTCTGATGAAAAGCAGTTGGAATCGGATTGGTCCGAAGCTTGCTATTTGCTGCCATCAATCGGTTATGAGAATTTAACCGGTGTGTTCAAATCATTGTGTTCCAATGCCTGTGCAGATAAATTATTCCTGAATATGTCTCGTGCATCCTCATACAGTAAAACCTAAACCTCGATACCTTCATTTCCATGTGTAAGGCATATGAGAATAATATCGAGTGCTCATGTTTTAGAATACCATATCCCTCCCAATCATGATGCCAAAATTAAGGCAAAAACATATTCCAGTATCTCGCCCCAACACAAATGCAAATTGTGTTTCAAATGTCTGACACACTTGCTTAATTTCCTTCCAAAAAGGAAATACCGGATTAATGTCGACCCATTCTCTTATCTGTGTGTTTAATGCCTCGTTTATTTCCTTTCTTAATCAATGTTGTTTAGGCAACACGGATCTGGATTGTCGTCTATGGGCCACCGCTTGATTGATTCACTCCATGACTAAAGAAAGAGGCTCTGGGCTATGCTTCTCTTATGATATGATTTTTCTAAGGGCGATTTACTGTTCGTTGCACAGGTTTTTCTCAAAGAAATACTCTCTAGTTGAGTTGGAAGCAAGAGCAAGGTTCTATTCCCATTGCACTTATCATCCCTGCCCCATCATCAGTCAAAGCCAATCCTCTTCCCTGTTTAAATCAGAGCAATCCAAAGAAAAATCACAAACTATTTTGTTATTGAAGTTGTCTGTTGATAATGATATATGCATCTCATAATAGAAGACTCAACATCTGATTGCAGTAAAATTTTGGAATTTGATTTGTGAGGGTAAACTATTTTGTTATTTATCTCCATGCTTGTTCTAAAGAAAAGTGTAAATATACAGATCATTTTGAGTTCGAATAGGCAGAGATAAATTAGTAATATACATGCAGTAAAGCGTACATTGCTACAATAATATACTAAGAACAATTCTAATGTACATCCAGTACTTATGGTACATCTTATTATTTATATAAAAAATTCAAAATTATATATGTCTTTCTAATGATTTAGATAGTGTGCGTATCACAAAACAATTTAGAGATTAATTAATCATTATCACAATGTCATTGAAATTATATATCATTAAAATTTCAAAATTATATGATGAAAGGTAAAATCACTTTTAAATTGACTAAAAAATGTTACATATTTTATCTAAGCCATTAAACACACATTAAATATTTTAGAATTTTTATTTAAATAATATATTTAAAATAAACACTAGGTGTGCTATGAAAATTATAATTAGTACCCCAGAAATACTCATCGACTAATATTTGGATTTTCAGGAATACGAGCTCCTCCGATGCACTAATTGAGCCCAGTCAGTCGATGAAATGCGCTGTGCCCTATGGGGCATGCATCACCAGTACTACTATAGGCCTAATAGAAGGTGCATTTTTTTAATGTGTTTGTAATTTGATCATTCAAACGGACGTTTTCTTCAGTTGTGTTCAACTTTGATGAGCGTCATGCAAGTTTTATCAAGTAGCTACATGTTTTGCTGGCTCCTACTTAGACAAAGGGGAGGATAATTAACAATGGCTATTCTGACATTTCTGACAACAAAATTTAAATAAATTTGAAAAAAATAATCTTCAAAATAGAAAAAAAATGTTTATATATGTCAATATGTGTTATTTTATTTATAGATTGATAGTGATTCAAATTTTATGCAATTTTATTATTATTTGAGAGCCCATCAAAAACTATTAAATTAGAATGGTTATAAATTGTATAAAAATTTAATAATCTTTAATAAACTATCAAATAATAATAAAATTATATAAAATTTAAATCACTATCAATATATAATCTATAAATAATCTATAAGCAAAAAAAATACATCTATATTTTTTTAAGATAGTTTTTGTTTTTATTTAAAAATTCTGACCCATTGTCAAGAATCCCTCCGCTTAGAAAAATTTATGAGTAAGACATGCTATCGGAGTTTTGCTGGGCCTGACCTGAAGGCTCGGTCCCAATGAGAAATGAAAGAACAAGCCTTTGAATGTTGTCCAGAGGTCGGATATATTGCTAACTCGTATATCAACATTGTTTGATAATTCACCAAACGAAGTTGCTAAGCGGTTAAAATTTTCAAATAACTATTCTATCAACACGTGGAAGAGAGAAATTCATGCCTCGCCTCTAGCCTAAAATCAGGAAAAAAAATTAAAAGAATTATACAGTTATCATGCATGTAGAAACTAACCGTACGCGATAGATTGAAAATGTTGAAAATAGCTGAAAACAAGGAGAACGTATACATCTGTTGACTAAGAATAGAACAAAGGTCAATGCTCTCTCACTATATAATTCTGGGCAAGATCCATACTTCACAAATTCAATACTACCATCAATCGTTTTATCACCTTTACACAAAACCAATAATCATGGTATCTTCAAATAAATTTATCGCATGCCTCCTCATTGTATCCCTCCTATCTCTCTCTCCCACCACCACTGTATCTACATTTGTCAATCCTCTATTAATTCCATCATGCACTGGTCAGTTCAATCCACAAAAATGTATTCAGGATTTCCAAGCTGCTTACATGCACGCTGCCTCCGGCGAGATTTCAGCCGTGGTTAGTGCCATCGCAATGGCGTTCAACTCAATCAATGCCGCAAAGGTGTGTGGTAGCAGCATTCTCCACTTCCTACCGAATATTGGTTCAGGCTCCTCTGGCGGTTCTAGCTCTACTGGTAGTGGCACAGGTTCCTCCGGCGGTTCTAGCTCCACTGGCAGTAGCACAGGCTCATTTGGATTCAGTGGCTCAGGCTCGTTTGGATTCGGTGGCTCAGGCTCCTTTGGATTCAGTGGATCCAGCCCACCTGGCTCAAGTTCAACACCTGGATCAGGCTCTCCAGGTGGTTATGGCTCGATCCCTGGATTTAGCTCACCACCAGACTCAACCGTTGACTCAGGCTCTCCACCTGGATCAAGTGGTAATCTGGGCTCTCCGCCGGGTTCAACCAACGATTCAGGCTTTCCACCGTCAACTGGTGATTCAGGCTCCCCATCTGGCACAACCCCTGGCTCAAGCTCGCCACCAGGCTCAATGCCCAAATCCAACACTCCACCAGGCTCATCTGGCGACTCAAGCTCACCACCAAGCTCAACTCCTGGCGCATCAACTGGTGGTTATGGCTCAACACCTGATTCAAGCTCACCACCAAGTTCAACCGGTGGTTCAAGCACAACTGGTGGTTCCAGTTCGACACCTGGCACTCCTGGCTCAAGCCCAACTGGAGGCTCAAGTGCAACAGGTGGATCAATCACAAACGGTGGATCAAGCTCAACCGACGGCTCAGGCTCAACAGGTGGATCAGTCACAACCGGTGGCTCAAGCTCAACTGGTGGCTCAAGTTCAACTGGCGGCTCAAGCTCAACTGGTGGATCAGTGACAACCGGTGGCTCAAGTTCAAAAGGAAACTCAAGCTCAACTGGTGGATCAGTGACAACCGGTGGCTCAAGTTCAAAAGGCAGCTCAAGCTCAACCGGTGGCTCAAGTTCAAAAGATAGCTCAAGCTCAACCGGTGGCTCAAGTTCAAAAGAAAGCTCAAGCTCAACCGGTAGCTCAAGCTCAACTGGCGGCTCAAGTTTGACTGGTGGTTACGGGTCAGCAGGTGGCTCAAGCTCTAGCTCAAGCTCTACAACTAAGCAAGCCAATATTCAGTGTGTCGTAACATGCAAGGAAAGCTTCACTATTGCGGTACAGGAGCTTGACAAATCATCTAAGGTAAGATGAGGAATGTTGAGTTTTAATTTTAAATAATAGTGACCAGAAATACAACATCATTGTGTTATGATTCAATATAATTTTATGTTATGTTTACTCCTTCCCTGTTGGAGTTTTCTTATACAAGCATATACCGGTGGAGCTTATTGACCTTTAAAAAATCTCCTATTTTTTTTTTTAAAAAAAATATCTTTGCATATTTTATGAATGACTAGAATAATGAGACAACACTAATTATATGTATATATGCCAGTTATATGATGATCTTGATAATTCTTCCGAACCAACAAACTTCAAGAGAAATCAATTAATGATGATAAGATATAATAAATTCTCAATTTATATATGCCAATTAGGTGTTACAAGGAAAGCAGAAGATGTCGCAATCGGACTTGGCCCAGGTGAAGCAATGTGTGAACACAGCATCTACGAAAGCAACTAAGTGCAATGCGAGTTGCAAGGGAGCCGACGCCGCTACCAGGACAACAATTGAGAACATGACCAAACAGTTCACGACCTTTGCTAAGATGTCGCTCAATGCATGTGGCACCATCAAACCCACGTCCAATAATTAGACAGACGTATACAGAGTAGTTCACTTATGAGTCAACGGGCTTCCTGTTTGGTGAAGTGTTCTTCATTAGGTCTAATAAGTGATCTGATCAAATGAATTTCCTCATTTTTAATTAGGTATAATAAGTAACATGATCGATGTAATTTTCTCTGGGAACTACGCTATTGTTTTCATGATATCAACTTCTTTAATTTTTTTTCTTTTCATTTTTGTGTGTAACGCATAAGGGGTCTCAAAAGTCATGGACTTATAAATGTAATATTACAATTATAGTTGTCTATAATATATTGATGAAATGATCACAAGATATGATCATGAGATATTATTTTAAATATATATTGTGTTGGTTTTTGTTGCTTTGATTTAATTTTTGGAACTTATTGTTGAATGCTTGCTAGTTTGTGCAAACAAGCATTATAATTTTTTATTATATATAACCATTGGTTCTGATGCATTTCTCGGAACTATAAGAAACTGACTTTTCTCTAGTTACTAATCACGTGAAAAATACTTGAACGCTCTTAATATGGTGCCTTAACTATCCCTATCATCTATGAGACTATGACAAAAGGGACTAAAAAGTAAAATTGTGGGACCCAAATATAAGTGATGGTGAGTTCAATAAAAGGACATTGTAAGGGATATTGTATCAGCGTTCTTATCCCATTCAAACTAAGCACCTGATTGGCAAACATAAGAGCACCATAAAGGAAAACCTATTGCAATATGTCGGATATCAGTTTATTTTAAAATATAATTATTAACCGACTTACATCAAACATGATGGCGAACAATTATTACTTTCATTATGAATGTCCCTGGATCAACCTTTCGTACAGAGCAGCAGAACCATATTCATGCAGGGATGGCAAATGTTCCGGAAGTGTGGGAGGTTTAAAGTCTTTTGAATTAAAAAGTTAATTTAAGGTCTTTTTGAGTCGAGTAGTTAATTTTATATTAAGATTCATAATGATTATTGAAAATATGAATTTTGAATTTTAAAATTTATTAAAAATACGAATCTCAATATAAAATCAACGGCTTAAAAAACTTTAAACTAACTTTTTAGTTCAAAGAGTTTAGAACCTCCCCACTTTTAAATGTTCTACCTAGATCAATTTTTTTTCAAAAATATACTTCTAATTCTATATTTTTGAGAAAAATTATAAAAATAACCTGAAATATAAAATAATTATGAAATTATGTCTCATCCGGAAATTTTGTCCACCGCTATTACATTTTCTACCTCTGTTCGTACATACCCATAGTATCTGAGTTAGCATTAATATTAGAAATAAAGTTAGTGTTCTGACTTGAGCTTGCATCAGCATGTGACAAATCACCTATTATGTAAATTTCGTATTATCTCTGTTATTCTATCTTTGACAAATGGATCCCACAAAAATCAGAATCAAGTAGAATCCGCTGTCGGAGAGAGGATAACAAAAATAACAGATAATTTAGATCCATATCCACGCTAATTCTTTTGCGGCTCTAGATGAGTGCTATAGTTTCAAAAATAGCATCTGATGGCTATGGGTCTACTCAGATGACATGCCATTCAACAAAAAACAAGCCATTCAACAAAAAAAAAACCCAAACCATGTACCGATATTTAGCTGATCAGAGGTGAAATTAGGATTTCAACTTTGCGGTGTCGAATGTTATATTATACGTTGGATATAAATATTGGAGGTGCCGAGTGAATAACATCTCTTAAAGTACATAATGATTTTCAATTTTTCGTATAAATTTTGATTTCATAAGGGGCTAGACTTTGTTGGTCCTTCCTTTTTAGTAATAATAATAATTATTAAATTAATATTATTAAAAATAAGAGTGAGAACCGTAAAATTTCAAATATACGAATGACAACGCGCCACTGTCGGGCTAAACGCACTTGTCGTTGTTTGTTCCTTCCATCTCACTTGTGAGGGTTTTGGACAGCTGACTGAAACGCGCCACCGATAGTGACGTGTTTCGTCCGCGCCACTAGCGTGACGCGCGCCATTCGTATATTTGAAATTTTAGCCAACTCTTATTTTTAATAATATTAATTTAATAATTATTATTAATAATAAAAACTGTCCCTGCTCCTGCAGCTGACTGTAAACAGCCAACAACTTATGTTTATTATTATTACACTGACAAGTGTGAAATTAGACTAATAATAGTTCATTAATTTTGTACTCCAATTCTCTCTTAAAGGAATATGACTATGACTGCTCTGACTACTCTGATGGAGTATGACAATTTGAAGGCTACGGGTCTGGTGTATCCATCATGCAGATACTTAGTGCTGCGTATCATTTTACATAAATAATGTTGCATGTGTATTATGGAAAATTAATATATTAATAGTGGTGTTGGAATTAATTAATTTAATTCTTAAATTAATTTTAATAATTTTATAGGTATATATGTGATATAATTAGAGTTAGGCTTATGGTGCTATGCGTAGTTAATGATTAAATTTGCTACGGAACTCAAAAACATAACTAAATCATCTTCAAATCTTGATTTATGGATCTTAATAAATTCTTTATATCAAAATATGATGGGATATAAAAAAAATTATGTTTTAAATTTTTTAAGTATTAGTTTTGAATTTTTAAAAATGTAATAATAATAATAATAATAATAAAATAATATATATTTCCTAGGTCATTTTCAAAAATTCAAAACTAATATTTAGAAAATTTAAAACATGAATTTTTTTATATCTCATCATATTTTGATATAAAAAATTTATTGAGACCCATAAAACAAGATTTGGAGATGATTTAACTATATATTTTAGTCCGTAGCAAATTTGATGATTAACTACACGTAGCACCATAGCCTAACTTTCAGGTGGCAAATACTATTTAATGAAATCCATATGCTATGAAATGACATTCGTTAATTGGGTTCGAAAGATTGAACCAAAGTTACCGACATATAAGAGTCGGTCAAATTCTGTTATAAAAGGTGATACATAATAATAGTTTTAATCATAACAAACCATATAAGAAGTACACATACATTTGGTACGGTATAGTACAGTCAGTCAGTATTTTAGAATTTTTGAAATAAAATATAAAATCATTCAGATGTTTAGCTTTGTGTCTGTTTTTCTTGATCTCTCCATGGGATCTTGATAAATATTGCTGTGCAGTCTAAAGAACTCAGTAATCAACAGAATTGCGTATCTTTCGAAGCCAAAAATAATGAAACTAGATAATTTTTAAATTAAAATTAGATGATTCACTAAAGTGATTTTGGAATTTGAGAACTTGACACAAAATAAATTGGATAACAAGTTCCATCAAGTGCAATTAGCAGAATGATGCATATTCCCTTGACACAAAAACAATCACACAAACCTTCCACCCTCAAGTTTATTAATTTAATTTATTTTTTGTTACATTAGACTACCATGTAGAAATAAGTAGGCCATCAATTATATTTCTTTTGAACAAAATTCACTAGCTTGCCCACAGTAGTTCATCTTCTCTATAGAAATAAGTAGGCTATCAATTATCATTATCATCGATAGTTCGACAATGGAAGTAATAATTGCTCGTCATCCTATTTGATGCAAATCGGTTAATCATTCTATTTTACAATAGACGGACATATTGTCTTTCATGTGTAGGCTTTTCTTTATGGCGCTCCTCTGTTTGCCAATCAGGCAATTAGGGTGAACTGTGATTAATGACTGGAGAAATGTCAGTTTCATATTGTTTTTGAGAAATGCACCCGAACCAATATATCCCCCCGGGGGGGGGAACAACGAGCTCTCATTCAGGCCACGTCGATCTTTTTCCTGTATCCGTTCGATTTTCGTAGAGATTGGCGAGTTGTGATGTGCGTATCTCATTGAGCGTTTCATTCTTATCTTTTCCCCCTTTCTTCTCTGACGCTTCGTTCTTATCCCGTTCTTCATATCTCTTCTCTCTCCTCGCGCCTCTCTCGCGTTCCCTCCCTGGCTCTCCCTTTCGCGAACCCTAAAATCCATCCCGCCGAAAACTACCTCTGCTACACTCTCTTCCCGTATACGATTCATTACATCCATGCTCACCTCGGCCTTTCAGACCCGATTGGAGCACTCTTTTCCTTCTTGATGTCCTCTCTCTTTTCTGACACCTGAGTCCCGATAGGTCCTCTCCCCCTCTCTCTACCAAAAAAAGGGAAGTAAATTAACCCTAACCGGCGCGGCGATGCTGGCCTCCGCCTCGCAACCTACTGTAGCAATCGCCCCCGCACTCGATCGACCGTGTGTTTATTTCCAGTGTTCCTACATCAATGGTACTCAATCCGCCATGTGTTTATATCCTTTTTGGCACTCGATCCGCCATGAGATGTTGAGCTAGCCTTTGTCAAAATTATAGCTTTAGTTTTCTAAATGTGAGTTTTAAGAATTTTTTTATCTCACTATGTAATATTAGCATAGGAATGCCATATATTTTTGGAGCAGTGACTTACAATAGCTTTAAATATGTTGCCAAGTTCTTATTTGTATCGATTACTTTGCATGTACAGGCATGAAACCGAGCTGGGAGCAAATCTATAAATAAAAGTGGAGAGGCAGCTCTTACGGTTGTATTTTTTCCCCTCTGTGGTTATTTTCATCCAGTGTAATTTGTGATATTATATGGAGAGGTGTAGTCATATAACAAATTATTTTTTCATGATGTTCCTATTTGCTCAACATATTGAAATGACATCTCTATATAAGCATCATTTGAGCTAAAAGTTGGCTAAACAATTATATACACTCTACAAGGTTAGCATTCCAATTTATTTAGCATATAGTTATATTATACATTATAGGATTTAGTTGTTTTCTCTATGTTCTTTACTTTTTTTCACCATCCTGTGGTGTTTACTAATTAATGACTATTAATTTTAACTTCAGTTGTCAGGGTAAATACTCTTGTAAGCTTATTTATTTAGTAATTCACTTATTCATTATCCATAATTTTGTTATGCATGTATTGTCTCAACATAAGTGGCCTCCAATTACTGTCCAATTTCATATATGGTAGGAATATGCTAATAGTTCCTTATTGTTTCGTGTTATCAAACTGTTTTCTTCAGTAGAAACTTCAATTAATCCAGATTGACCCTGACACGCAAGAGTGACCCTGAGGTACTAACCCTTTCAAATCCAAATTTGTTCAACTAATCCTTTTCATTCTAAAGTTAGTTTTTCTGATAACTGCTGAAAGAGATGTTTCTTTAGATGTGTATGGCCTTTTAATCATAGTTATATTATTCTACAAAGAGAAGGGCTATACTCAAACAATTGCTTGGTTCTACTTGCACTCTGGATATCGATGCAAAAGTTCAGTTAATTATGTTATTAACAAAATACTTAATCATTTTGATTTGCTAAACTTTGTTTGTTGTGCCAGTATGCCTGCTGGGCTGTCGAGCACGGGCTAAGGGACGCTTCAATATTTTTTTAATTCTCACTGTTATTTGCAAATAGCATACTTAGAAGAATATAAAAATAGAAAAGTTTTTCTATGAATTGTTGTTGTTGAAAAGCTGAATTTGTCAAAAGGAGTAATATTAATATGCTATAATTAAAAATTAGATGTGAGACCTGATCAATTTAAGTCAACAATTAAATTGAGTACTTTTTTTTGGGATCGTGATCTTAATTTTTTTTTCATGTCTGCTCTGCTGGTAACTCAGGCCTGGATATTCACAGTGGCAGTTAGCATTATGGATTAGGAGTTCCCTGCCTATGTGTCATTTTTCAACACAAGTGTCAAGGTAGTTTGCCATAAATTTATTTAGGTTACAGCATGAAAAAAATAATTTGTTATATGACTGCCGTGAACGGATGATTTGCCATAAATTTATTTTTTCATGCTGTTGTGAACTTGCTTACTTAGTATCCATAGCTGGTATTTGCTTTATATAATAGTATAGATATAGATTATTAAACTAATTAATTTTCTAATTTGTTCGAAACCGGATGAAAATCTTTATGTACAATTATAAAATTTGAAAGAAAGATCTTCCGATAATTTTTTTATTCTGTTTTATGTTTTAACCTCAATTTCAGAATATCAATAAACAAAATATCGTCCCTTTGATATTTCATGACGTCCTTTGATACTTTTAAGACCCCAGCATAATTTTAGTTTTTTTTCTAAACTAAAACAGTAGTATCCATTTTATTCTCTACTTTGTGAACTTTTACATTTTATCCCCAAAATTTGTATGTGCAACTTGCTCGTTCATTCACATAGCTTATAAATACTCTTGCATGATTACTTATCATCCATTATTCACATAATTAGAAGCTGATCATAGTAAACGGGTGTTGGGACTAAGTTGTAAGCAACGTGATATTTATGTTTGTTCAAATTAAGATTACATGTCAGCCTTATAAGTATTTTTTTCCCCTTTTTTTAGCTTCCTCGCATGTTAGAGAAGGATGCACTAGCTTGTTATTATGGCACCCAGAAAGAGTGTGTTGTAAAAGTTACTGAATACTCTTCTGTAAAGATCTGTTAGCAGTTGGGTTTCCTCTTTGGTTGCTATTTTTCTACTGTTTTGTGATGGTATATTAATTGTGCTCGATCTGTCTTATACACAGAATTTGAGACTGATTCTGTTATCTAAATGTGTTGGTTGTGAATTATTGGCCACTTTCTACTGTTTGTGTTGTATATGTTGATTTACTCTATTTAATTTGTACCGTTGAACCCTGATTTTTGTTGTTAATCTGTACTTTATATGTTAGGTTTTTCTTATGATGCATTGTTCCATTTCTTTACCACTACATTATATTCTCCCTGTTATGTGCAAATATGAGCATGGGGTAATTAATGAACGGATTAATTCGGCGCTATGATTAATGACTTAACAGGCGTTGTTTCTCAGCAAATTAGTGCATCAGATGATCTTTCCCTACGTCTAGATCTTTCCAACCGCTGAAACAATATTAATTCCCTACCATACCGTATTTAATGTATTTATCTACATCGATCCAGCTAATCTTGGGCAATTGATTATTGTTCTTCCCAGCAGCCGCTTATGATTCGCCAGGTGGTGAAAGAGAGCTATTTTATTATTCTTATGTGGTCTAGGTCTCTAGCTTTGGCTTTTAGAGATATCATCATTGCACATATGCATTAACTGCTGCGGGAGTGTAATTACTTGCACAAATTTAAAAGGACATTTTAAGAGGACATTGGTCGATATAAGTCTTGTCCAGAATTAAATGTCATTCTTGTCTTAACATTTCATCTGCTAAAAAAAGGAATAACACTATCTCCTTAGCTCTTCTATAAATAGAGTTTGCCTCTAACGTTATTTGTGTGGTGCGGTGAATATTTGCTGTATCACATGACTAAAAAAGGCTTCTGGGAAATTCATTCTCTGTCGCCTCTGTCTGAGGTTGGTGTTTTGTCGCTATATTCTATAAGAAACACTACAGCTCACTTGTGACAAATAAAACACGTATGATTAGATTGTTTGTTTTATCTTAATTTATATCAGAAAACATTCATGCTTGATAGTGCGTTGCGCACATAATAAAACATTATTATGTATAAATTTATAGATAACGTGTGTTACACATTTTTTTTAAGTTTATTCCTCCTTACATGTTTCCATCTTGATTATTTCACTATCTAAAATGTATACGTATTTATTGGAAAGAATAATATTGGCTTTCTTATACCTATTTCCTGTTGTTGAGACGTTCCATTTTGCATAGCTTAGTCGATCATACAGGGACATAGATTTATATGGGTTTCTTTGTTTCAGTGAGGTGGCTGCACAACACTGAGGAAAGCAAGATTTTCAACTTTTTGTAATTTTCTCATGATTACGTATGCCTTGCAAAAAATATTACTCTTCCTTTATATTTTTAAACTGACCCTGTATATTCCACATTATCTAGCATTTTTTTTATTTCTGGTCAAACTCGGCATATTTCTTCAAGGTGTAATCTTCTCTTCTGTATCTCTTATTTTCGTTTTATTTTTTTTGCTTCCTTTTTTCCCTGATTCTTTTGGTTCTGCATGGGTATTTCCTATCTTTTAGCTCCTGCTTCTCTCATCGAGGTTATAACTACCCGTCGTTTGCATTTCGTTCTGTTGACGTTCCTTTGCAGTTGAATCATCATGGTGGTCTATGCTGACGAACGTCCGTTACTTCAAACATTGCTCATGAAATGCGATGGTGGTGGGTTGCGCATCGCAGAAATGTACGAGTCGGGAGCTGCTGTTTGCCGTGTGTCATTCTCGGTTGTGAAGGAGCAGAATGGTGTTTTCCACAACTACCCTTTTTGCCTCGCAGGTAAACACGAGACCTCCTATGAGGCTGCTCGGCATGAAGCTGTTTCCGATGCAATCGTGCGTCTCGAAGATATTTTAGGCGAATCTGTTCGGACCTGCCAGCATAAGAAGCTCTGTGTCGCTAGGAACCGTGTGAGAAAACAAATTAATAGGGCCATCCGAGAGAAGAATCAGCGTCATGAGGCAGAGGCTTCTTTACGTGCCATTGAATCTGCCTTCAAGGAGGCCGAAGCTGCTTTGGAGGAGGCGGGTGCTTGCGGCGGGTCTTTGCTCACCGGGTTTGATTCAAGGCATCTTCGATCACCGGTTTGATTCAAGATGGAAAAATTGAATATAAAAGACGTGACAAAAAGAACATTGATCTTGTTATAAAATTTCATGCTCATATAAATGTTGAGATTTGTTCTAATCCTATTTACGATGATCAAATATTTATTTAAATATGTTCATAAAGGTTTTGATAAAGCAAAAATAGTAATCTCGAGATCACATGAACATGATTCAGAGAATATAAGTACCTCTGCACACATTACAACAGATGATGAAATAAGCAAATATCTCGATTGTAGATACTTATCTCCGTATGAATGTATTTGGCGTATATTCCAGTTTGATATACATGGCAGTAACCCTACGGTTCAACGTTTGTCTGTTCACCTACATATGGAAAATGTTATTATCTATGATGAGAATAGACCTCTTTATGATATAATGTCAAATGAAAACGTACATAAAACAATGTTGACAACATGGTTTGACCTAAATAAGAAAAATGAAGAAGCGCGTGGGTTAACTTATTCTCAGCTGCCGACCAAATTTGTTTGGCAGTCCGATAATAAATGTTGGACCCCTCGAAAAATGGGCAATCGTATAGGTCGTATAACATATGTTGGACCCCTCGAAGAAATGTTTTACAATGCATCTGAATTACGTACTGAGCATGATGAAATGATAGAAGGCTTAACAGCTGAGCAACAATTGATCTATGATGCCGTTGTTGCATCCGTTCGTAATAAAGATGGGCGTCTAATTTTTGCCTACGGCCATGGAGGAACAGGCAAAATATATATGTGGCGAACCATAATTGCTCGCATTCGGTTTGAAGGTGGTATTGTGTTAGCCGTTGCATCGTCTGGAATCGCATCATTACTCTTGCCGGGAGGTCGCACGGCACATTCGAGATTTAAAATTCCTATTGAATTAGATGCTTTTTCAACATGTGAACTCAAACGAGGGACACAGCTGGCCCAATTACTGCAAGTTGCTTCTTTGATTATTTAGGATGAGGCCCCTATGAACCACAAACATTGTTTTGAAGCATTAGATCGTACTTTGAGAGACATCATGTGGCCACTTGATGATGCTTCTGCTCATCGTACTTTTGGAGGTAAAACAGTTTTGCTCGGAGGTGATTTTAGACAAATATTGTCCGTTGTGGTCGATGGAACTAGGGAAGAAACTTTGACGGACTGTATCCTTAGATCAAATCTATGGAAAGAGTTTACTGTGTACAGGTTGACTATTAATATGCGGTTACTCAAGTGTTCTGAAAATATGCGTGCCCAAGCACAATATTTTGCTGACTGGCTTTTGGCCATTGGTGATGGACTTGTTGACACAAAATCGCTGCCAGGCGAATTAGAAGAACCAAGTTGGATAAAAATCCCTAACGATCTCTTGATAAAATACAGAGGTGATCCTGTAGAAGCGATAGCTGATGAAATTTACAAAGATGTAGTTAGTAATCTAGGCGATAAAAACTATTTTGCTCAACGGGCTATTGTCGCTCCCACAAATGATTATGTTGATATTATAAATGATTCTATTCTTTGAAGACTTCTTTCCCCTCCAAAGGTTTATCTCAGCTCTGATTCTATTTGTAGGGGAGCAACTGAGTCTACTAGCACTGACGCATTGTATCCTGACAAATTGCTTAACAACATGAAATTTAATGGTGTGCCTAACCATGAGTTGCAGTTAAAAATGGGTTGTCCTATAATGATGCTAAGAAACTTAAACCCCACGGAAGGATTATGCAATGGCACCAGACTTATTGTAACTAGGCTGACTACTAGAGTAATTGAAGCAGAAATCATTACCGGCACAAATATTGGTAATAAGGTTCAGATTCCAAGAATAATTTTCCATGCTAGAGATCAAAGACTTCCTTTTGTATTGAAGCGACGTCAATTTCCTGTTCGCCCTTGCTTTGCAATGACTATTAATAAGAGTCAAGGACATACCTTAGATAAAGTTGGAGTTTTCTTATCACGGCCAGTGTTCACGCATGGTCAATTATATGTTGCTTTCTCCCGAGTGACAAGTAGGACTGGCCTGAGAATACTTATCGAAGAAAATGATAGCATGAATGAGGGAGTGAAAGAGGGTTATACAAAAAATATTGTTTATCGCGAGATTTTTAAGGATATTAACTAAACAAATTATCAGTTTGCAGTTAGCTTTGAGTTTTTTCTTCTACTTATTCATCATTTTATGTATTTTTTTATTTTGCACCCTTTTTAGAAGAAAATATGTTGTGGCTCTAATTTGATTTTTTTTCTAAACAGCAAATATGGAAAAACCAGACAAAAAATTACGTCACTGCGCCCTTTTTGTTTCTTAATGTTTATTTAATGTCGTTGTCCTTCAGTTGTATCAATAAATATTCCAAAAAAAGAATTAGAGATAACGGAAATATTAACCCAGTAAAAAATAGTAGAGATTTTTTTGAAAGGTCCTTTCATACAGATGTCTTATTTATTTACTGGTAAATAGAAATAGTACTATCTAATTGCTCTAGCAATCGATATAAAAAAATGTGGATTATTATCAATTAATATAAAAAAACATGAAATAAAATTTTACGCTCTTTTCTCTAGTATAATTTTTGCAACATCAATATTTATTTATAGTGATCGTTCGAATTTGTTATCGAAGGTACATATTCTGCACATGGTTCATATTCTGCATTTCTTAGTTCTTGATTTCTAGCATTTGATTTGATGAAATATCAAGAATAAAAATAATCATATACATTTATCAATATGTTTAATTTAAAAAGAGAAATCTTTTTTTTTGAGTTGTGTTTTGCTTCAACTACTATCATAAAATTTCAACATATAGTAGTTGTGCAGGTTCTATTTTATCTTTCTTCTACCTAGGATAATATCTATACTTAACTAACCCAATTGTATAGATTTGGCACCAGAAATGCAAAAATATTTGATCAAGAACAAATTGGTTGTTGTTGGTAATTAAGTTGACAATGACGAAAATATAAACCATCTTAGTTAATCTGTGAAGGACAAAAAAAAAGATACATAAAATTTATGGTTGTTGTTAAAAAAAATTATATTATTTTGTAAAAAAAATGTCAGTAGTCACAAATTAACTTTTAACATTTATATTTTTTTGGTTTTATAATTTTGTTTTGGGGTTGTTCTCCTAACTTTCATGATATTAATTTCTACCCGGACTTAGATGTAAAGTAATCTATTATTAATAATATGGGAGCCTTCTTTCAGAAGACACATTTGCTACTTCTCTCTCTTCTAAACCATCACCGCTCAAGGTAACCAGTGATATCCAAAAATTTGTGTTGAATGCAAAAGAGAAAATGATCCATCTAGGTTAGATTTTAATCCGTCAGATTAAAAACATAGAGAAAATGAACGAATATAATAGATAAATCTCAAATAATGAGAAAATGAAATACTTAGACTCTTTCATTTTCCCTACATACATAATCAGTTTTTTTTTCATTACGGCGGACAATAATGGCATACCTATTATAGCTAATATTATTGTTATTCACTTGATCTATATTATTTTACCTAGCTTTGTTTTCCTCTATTCATCAGATGGCGTTTTTGAAGATCTCTCAACTGGAAAAGGGTATAACAAGACAGTCCCTGCTCGTGCGGTCCTTTAGGATATGGGAGGCGCGCCACCCCTCTGAGCGTGATCCATCTAGGTTTAACAGTCTTGAAATTGCATTTGTCGATGACACTGTAAGTATATCATGAGCACATATAGTGATTGCAATCAAAGTAGCTATAGTATTCAAAATATTTTTGACAACTTCTTGCAAAACTTCTTTATGTGTGTTCTGTCATTAATAGGGGGATACTGTTCAAGCAAGTATCAAATCTAGGAATGCCGGTATTTTCAGAAATCGCATCATTGAAGGGGGTGTTTATGCAATTAGGATGTTTACTGTTGCTCAACAATGTGAAAAAAATACAGAGCAACACCCAACGATAATGTCCTACTATTCTGGTCTTCAACTGAAATAAAGCGCGTAGATGATCTCTGCCCATTAATTCCAATACAAAGGTTCTACTTCACTGAATTTCTTGATGTTCCAGCCCGCGCAGACATAAATTGTCAACTAACAGGTAAGTTGCACATTCTGGTAATTCTAGAATATTATAGATAAGTGATTCAGTTATTTCTTGATTTGTTCAGCACATATCCTTCTCTATTTTGACGAGGATCATTTCCATATCCACAGATGTCATAGGCGTCATTATTTCAATCGGTGCGATGACGCCAGCATCCCTCATGCGCCATGACTCGCCTTATAAACGTGTTGTACAAATTCAAGATCTGAGGTATATGTGACAACTATGTAGAGGCAAAAACAACATTTACAAATTTCCTAATCGGTTGGGTACCACTAAAAAACTAGAATTAGTGTGCTGCTTATCTCATCAAAACCTTATAACATATGAGTCATGCACCATTTTTTTCCTTTTAAAAAAATAACTTCCGTATAGTTTCTTGACTGTAACCCCCTACATAACTCAAATATTAGGAACGATAGACTGGACATCTTACTTTGGGAGGATCATGGTTCGAATATAGACCACGACAAACATATACAAGAAAGCAAGTCTCATCCAGTTGTAGCAATCTTTGCCGGCATAATTGTAAAAAAATTAAAAGGTAAGCTAAACTATCCATATTTTATTTTCCAAGTTAAACCAGACAAAAAAAATTACGACCTTCCAAGAAACAAATTTGTTGTCAGTAGAGCGTTTCAACCCACAAAAGCACCAATCCAACAGATAGACTGTCACCCTCAACTAACCCTCTGTGGTACAGAACATCTGTCTCATCCAGAAAATCAGGCAAGAGGTGTAGATACGCCTCCTCCAACACCCATACAAACACAAACAGATATTGGGGCAAGGTATGATTGAAATCAGTGTTCAACTATAGGGAAATACTTACAACATATAATAACAACTAATTCTCAGTATAATTATATTATAAATAAATAAACAAGTGAGTTGACCTTCGCCTTTTCGCAGAGGTTTGAAACGCAACGCACAGGACACAATCATAGATCCATCTGATGACGCTCGTCGTGCCCGGTTATCTAAGGGCCTATTCATTAAGCCCGAGAGGTAACAAAAAATCTCTAATAATAACACCAAACGTTAATAACATCAAAAGGCTCTCATAACTCTTTTGTCTATTTAACTGCCTAGCTCAAAGGAACTTCAAGATGATGACATAAACAAAGAGGATGTAATCAATGAAGCCGGTGCCAAAAAAAAGGGGAAATCATTGTCTTAAAAGACAATGTCTACACAAACTCATATAATGCTCAGTGTTTATCCTAATTTCTCTTTTACTTATAATAGCCTATAGTTACTGTTACCGATAACCTGTGTTTACTTTGGAAGTCAGCACCAAAAGACTCTTTTAGTTTATTATGCACCGTACTTTCTCATATTAGGATTCAAATAAACCGCTCTCTGATAATCACGCTTTTTGATGCACACAGTTGCTATCTCGAGTGCTTTATGTATCATATGTTGTACAATATATGTTGTTATATTAAAATTTAAATATGGTGCTTCACAAGTATATAATCGTTGTCACCCATATGTATTACAACTAATGATTAATGAGGTTTCTTTACTTATTATATATACATATTTTTGCTTCAACTATTTCTTACATCGATGTGGAAGATCTTCAATTATCTTCACGCTCATGGCCCACTCAAAACAATTAGCGTCCTTTTTTTAGTCTCAACTAAAACATCCTTCGTTACATAAAGCCACTCATATAGGCCTGTGAAAAAAATCACACATACAAGCCCATTGAGTATATAAGCACAAACAATGAAATTTTCGATATTATCTATGCAGATTAAAGTTACCATATCCTTTGATATTGCTGCCCAAAAACTGGAACATAAAATAATATATAATACTGACCTTTCAAGGTTGGTGAAAGCATTGAATGTACCTTCTCCTAAAGACAAACCATATCTCAGATAGCACGGTGTTTTTCTATCCCACAAAACCCCTAGCTCAGACACCATACATCGACGGTGATGGATTTCACAAAGATACCTATATATCTACGCTACCCAGCCCACTTCAAGGCTGCTGAGAACGGAAGCATCTCCTACGTGCCAGCCGCCATCCAAAAAATGACGCTTGTTTTGCCTGGACCTATTTTTGTAGAGCTCTGAGATACTTCTAATGTTGTTCCATCAACAGAGGAGACAAATCAGTAAGAATATCATTTCTATAAACATTTAAACTATAATAAAATTAATTAGGGTTTAAAACATTTTGATAAATTTTGATAATGCCACATACTTTTCTATCGCTGGTAATGAGTATCGTTTGATACCGATTTTAATGGGTCCCGCTCTGAAAGAGCGTTTGACAAATTAATTTATAAAAGACATGTCAAAATTCTATTTTCCCAACATTTACCACTTACCAGTGATAATGGCACAACCTACAGAACTGTAAAAGACAAAAATAATTAACACTTAATTGAAATTGATGCGATATACTCATTATTTTTTAAAGAAAATACAAAATAAGGGCTCAATAGCAATAATTGAAGATTTTGTGCTAGCAACCGCAAATAGTTCTTATACAGTTATACCAAAAGATATTTTAATTGATTTATTAGAATTTGTTTAACAAGCAACATGATAAACATTTATTGTTAATACTATAAAGTATTGGTAATTTATGAATGATGAAATTCCAATAGACATAAAATCAGTATCAAATACTTTCAGAACATAACCCATTAAAATATATATATATATATATATATATATATATATGAAAAAGTGGCATTGGTAATATATGAATGATGAAAATGTGGTATTAATAATTTATTTCCACAGGATTGCCACTCTCATTGGTAATTTATAAATGAATAGAAAATTCTTCCACTGTCAGCTTAAATATATATATATTAAAGACTTATTGGCGCAATGTTTTTTTCTCTACTATAGGGTGCCAGCTAATGAGCAGATCACACAACAACGTTCTTTTTGGTCACCAATTTCTACAACATTTGTGGGCGAAAAATCTTCATCAGGCCTGACAATAGATCGAATACAACGTTCAGAATTCATGAATGTTGGTAAAAATGCACCAACACCTACTAGCAATACCATGCACAAAACAAAGAAGCAAATCATCAACAACAAACATAGAGGCAAAGGCGGTAAGAATGATTCATAATTAAAATATATTTTATAATGCTTAAATAATTTTATAAAAACTATTCTACAACACAGTTAGGAAAAAAGTAAGCAAGTCAGATATGAGCAAGCTTAAGTCGCTTCTACAACCTGCATTATTAACCAAGCAGACATCTTCAAGCGGTAATAGTTATTTTCTTACCAACATATATTAATCAAAACACAAACACCACTTAATCTTAGTAATGTTCAACGTAGGAAACAACGATGGATCTGAATCAGGCATCAAGATAGACTGTAGTCTTCATCTCTGATTACTAAAAAATGATCACACAATGGTAACAAAACCGTTGATGAACCTATTTTGTTCTTTGTGCTTTTTGAATCGACCCTTACTTTTATTTTCTAAAAATTGTATGTATTTTGTAGAGATAGAATGAAGTAATAGTGCATGTACTTAAAACTATTTTTCTTTTTTCTTTTGCAACTTTTTCCCTCCACGCAGTTTCCTATAACACTGCTCGTTATTATTAAAAATATATCTAAGTTAAAAATGTTATATATAAATCCTCCATTCCATTAGGCGATAATTTATTAGTTTATTATTCGATGTCGATATCTCGTTATATAATACATATATCATTTAAAATGCTAGCTCACGTCACAATTGAGTTTGATGATAATTATAAACACAATGTACACCAATTTCAACAAAGCGCACAACCCCGCTGCGAAGCGCGGGTGCGCCACCCTAGTGATTATAATAGGGGTGTACAAAAAAACTCATCAACCCTTTCAACTCACTCGACTCGATTCATTTTTACCGGATTGAGATGTTATCGGATTGAGATGTTATCGGATTAGATAATGGTTGTGATTTTGACTAACCCATTATATTAGATTTGATTATTGATTTGCTTTTAAAATCCGTCTAATATGAACTCGATCGTATAATTATATATCATATATTTTTTAAATATTATATATATAATTTATTAGTAATCAATCAAATAATAATTTAGAAGTTTTTTTAACAATGCCTATATGCCACACACTCACATCCCAATTAACCGCCTCAGTGGGATTTGATTACATGATTGAAGAACTTATGTCTTTACCATCTACGCTACACAGTGGTGGCAATCATTTAAGAGTTGAAATGCTAATTTATATTTTTAATTAGTATCATGTAGTTTTTGTTATATATTTTTTTTTTTTGGATGTATATATCACTTTCTTTTAGATATTAATTATTAATTATATTTATCTCTTATAAAATAAATATGATAAATATTTAATTTTTAAACCCATTATTCATATTTAGTATTAAATTATCATTATTTTTCTATTTTTAATTTTTCTTCTTGAGTTGTGATGTCAATAATAAAATATATATTATTTAATATAAATAAAAAATATATAATATATTATTTAATTAAGATCGCAACCCGTTAAACCTGCATAATCCATTAAAAATACGTATATAAAAAAATTATATGAGTTGAATTAAATTGAGTTACAGGTAGATTAGATAAATATATATCAAATTGGGTTCAAATTTTAATAAAAAAAATCATGACTCGTCCGTTCTTCACCCTGGGTTATATATATAATAAAAAAACGTTATGCTTGTTTGTACAAATAAGCAAGCGTTCAACAATAAAATTCCAAAAATTAAATAAATGCAAGATAAACCAATACAATATACATTTAAAATAATATCTCATGATCACATCTTATGATAATTTCATCAATATATATTATAGACAATCATAATTGTAATATTACAGTTATGTGTCCATGATCATATCTTATGATAATTTCATCAATATATATTATAGACAATCATAATTGTAATATTATATTTATGTGTCCATGACTTATTATTGACTTTTCAGCCCCTTATGCGTTACAGACAAAAATAGAAATTACATCGATCATATTATTTTTATTAGACCTAATTAAGAATGATCAAATTCATTTGTTCAGATCACTTATTAGTCCTAATGAAGAACACTTCACCAAACAGGAAGCTTGTTACTTGACTCACAAGCGAACTATTCTGTATATATGTCTAATTACCGGATGTAGGATTGATGGTGCCACAGGCATTGAGCGACATCTTAGCAAAGGTCGTGAACTGCTTGGTCATGTTTTCAATTTGTGTCCTAGTAGCAGCGTCAGTTCCCTTGCAACTGGCGTTGCACTTAGCTGCTTTTGTAGATGCTGTGTTCACACATTGCTTCACCTGAGCCAAGTCCGATTGCGACATCTTCTGCTTTCCTTGCAACACCTAATTAGCATATATAGAAATTGAGAATTTTATTAAATGTTATCATCATTGATTTGTCTATCAAAGTTTATTGGTTCGAAAGAACTGTCAGGAACTCAGGATCAACATCTAATTGGCATAATATCCCAGTAAATGCTAAAAAATAGAAAAAAATCTAATAGAAATGTTCTTCTAATTATAGATTGATGATGATTTAAATTTCATGCAATTTCATTATCATTTGCTAGTCCATCAAAGATCATCAAAATGTTATATAATTAATAATTTATAATGGTTTCAATTTGACGGTCTTTGATGAACTATCAAAAGATAATCAAATTGTATAAAATTTGAATCACCATCAATCTATAAGAAGAATATATATATATAAATTTTTATTTTTAAGATTTTTTTCATATTTATATGAAGATCCATTGACAAAATTGTCAAGTGATCCTTCCCTACATATAATTAGTGTTGTCTTATTATTTTACTCATTTATAAAATATGCAAATATATATATTTTTTAAAATCAATAAGATCTACGGTATATACTTATACAAGAAAACTCTAAGAGGAGAGGAGTAAGCATGTTATGATATTGTATTGCTGGTCATTATTATTTAAAATTAAAAGTCAACATTCTTCATCTTACCTTAGATGACTTGTCAAGCTCCTGTACCGCAATAGTGAAACTTTCTTTGCATGTGACGACACACTGAATATTGGTTTGCTTAGTTGTAGAGCTTGAACTTGAGCTTGAGCCACTAGCTGATCCGTAACCACCAGTTGAGCTTGAGCCGCCGGTTGAGCTTGAGCCGCCGGTTGAGCTTGAGCTGCCTTTTGAACTTGAACCACCGGTTGTGATTGATCCACCTGTTGTGCTTGAACCTCCGGTTGAGCTTGAGCCAGGGGTGCCAGGTGTCGAGCTGGAACCACCAGTTGTGCTTGAACCACCGGTTGAACTTGGTGGTGAGCTTGAATCAGGCGTTGAGCCATAACCACCAGTTGATGAGCTAGGAGTTGAGCTTGAGCCACCAGTTGAGCTTGGTGGTGAACTTGAGTCGCCGGTTGAGCCTGGTGGAGTGCTGGACCCGGGCATTGACCCTGGTATCGAGCCTGAGCCAGGGGTTGAACCATAACCATCAGTTGAGCTTGAGCCATCAGTTGAGCTTGATGGTGAGCTTGAATCGCCGGTTGAGCCTGGTGGAGTGCTAGAGCCAGGGTTTGAGCCTGGTGGCGAGCCTGAGCCAGGGGTTGAGCCTGATGGAGAGCCTGAATCATCAGTTGACGGTGGAAAGCCTGAACCACCTGTTGAACCCGGTGGAGTGCCTGGATAACCACTTGACCCAGATGGAGAGCTTGAGTCACCCGTTGAATCTGGTGGTGAGCTAAATCCAGGGATTGAGCTATAACCACCTGGCGAGCCTGATCCAGGAGTTGAACTTGAGCCAGGTGGGCTGGATCCACCGAATCCAACGGAGCCTGAGCCACTGAATCCAAAGGAGCCTGAGCCACCAAATCCAAAGGAGCCTGTGCCACTACTAGTAGAGCTAGAACCACCGGAGGAGCCTGAGCCAATGTTTGGCAGGAAGTGGAGAATGTTGCTACCACACACCTTTGCGGCATTGATCGAGTTGAATGCCAATGCGATGGCATTAACCACAGCTGAAATCTCGCCGGAGGCAGCGTGCATGTAAGCAGCTTGGAAATCCTGAATACATTTCTGTGGATTGAACTGGCCAGTGCATGATGGAATTAATAGAGGGTTAACAAATGTAGATACAGTGGTGATGACAGAGAGAGAGAAGATGGATACAATGAGGAGGCATGCGATAGATGAATTTGAAGATACCATGATTATTGGTTTTGTGTAAAAGTGATACGACGATGGATAGCAGAATTGAATTTGTGATTGGGATGTATGGATTTTGCTAAGGGTTATATAATGAGAGAGCATTGACCTTTGTTCTATTCTTAGTCAACAGATGTATATGTTCTCCTTGTTTTCAGCTATTTTCAACATTTTCAATCCATCGCGTACAGTTAGTTTCTACATGCATGATAACTGTATAATCCTTTTAATTTTTTTTTCTTTCTGATTTTAGGCTGAGGTGAGGCATGAATTTCTCTCTTCCACGTGTTGATAGGATAGTTATTTGAAAATTTTAACCGCTTATTACATAACTAATCAACTTCGTTTGCTGAATTCTCAAACAACATTGATATACGAGTTAAAAATATGTCCGATGTCTAGACAACACCCAAAGGCTTGTTCTTTTGGATTAATTTTTTCTTTTGCTTAATTCATTAATTGGAAAACGACATATTGTCTACATTGACAAGTAATAATTATCATGCATACAAAACCTACTTATGAAGATTCTACTTATGTGCTAAGAAATATATAAATAACAAGGCCCACTATAACTCAGATAGCATGCCTTACTCATTTTTCTACGGGGAGGGATTCTGGGTTATTTTTATAGTCTTGTCAATTTTTAAATAAACACAAAAATATCTTAAAAATAGAAAAAAATATATAAATGCATTTCTTATATATTGATAGTGATTTAAATCTTGTATAATTTAATTATTATTCGATAGTTCATTAAAGACTAGCAAAATTTTATTCATTTTGTAATTATTTGGCTCAGTGGATTTTGTTGACCGGGTTCAATTAGTCCACTGAGGAGCTCGTATGCTCGCAAATTGGAATATACTATATGAGTATTCACGGGGTACTTCTAATTTTTAGTACATTCAAATTTTATAATATATCTTTTTAAAAAAAATGTTATTGAAATAAAAATATCTAAAATCATGAACATATTTCTAATGACTTAGATAAAATGTGTATCAAATTTTAGTTGGAGATTTTGTATCATGTCACACAATTTTCGAATTTTAACGGTAGAGCTTCAATGACATTGTGATGACCAATCAATTTCTAAATTATGTCAAATTTGATACACATCTATAATTTTTATTTTTTTATTTAAACAATAATTTTAAAAAAGATGTACCATAAACATTAGATGTACACTAAAATTACTCTTAGTATATTACTGCAGCAATGTACGCTTTAATGTATATTGCTATAGTAAATTTATCTCTACCTATTTCGAACTCAAAATGGTCTGTATATTTACATTTTTCCTTAGTACAAACTTTGAGATACAATAACAAAATAGTTTGATATCAAATAAACAACCTGCACATGTACTTTGATTCAATCTTAAATAAACGACCTGCACAAAAGCTTTTTGCCAAAACAAGCTGCAGCTCTTTAAAACTGTGGTGCACAAAACATTAACAAAATAATCCTCCAATAACCAAATGGTCCAAACATGTATAAAAGCTGCATCTCTCGTCTCAACTCATATCTGCAACTGCACCACGCCTTCTTATTTGCACCTTCTATTTACACTAATATATTTTTTTAAGACAAAATGGAAGTCAAAGTAATATATACTATTATATAAAGCATTTAAGAATTGAAGGATCCATTTTTTGTCATGGTATTTTTTTTATTATATCTATTTTATCCCTCAATTAGACGGATAATATTTATTTTTGGTTGATCGAACGTATGTGATCGCGTCCATTGATCCACTCTTTCTCTCCATTTCTTTCCCATATATACTATTATTTCCATAATATTATTATTTTTTATTTAGCAACCTTATGCATATTTGGTAAGAAATTAATGGTGATAATATATGTTAGAATAATTTACTTTTCTTGCATAAAAATCATGAATCATTAACTCATATTGTGCAAAAATTTCATCTAAGATTAAATATAGTCTTTATTATATGTTTTCTCTATAATTTGGTCAATTTATAATTTAATATTAGATAAATATGAATTTATAATGTTTTAATATTTAAATAAAAGAGTCTGCTGCAACACGCGGGTATATAGCTAGTTTAACTTTAAATATCGATAAAGAAGCTCCTTTCGGATTTTAAACTTGCGACCGCACGAAAAACATTATAGATAAAAAATTGGTTCTTTATTTACACTAAGAGTATCCGCATCGCATTGTCAAATTGATTGTGAAATCTCATTTGACAATTATCATTTGAATTTCAGGGATGCAGAGACTAGGCAAAATTAGACAATTATCTTTAATATTAGATAAATGTGAATTTATAATATTTTAATGTTTAAATAAAAGAGTCTCCTGCAACGCGCGGGTATATAGCTAGTTTAACTTTAAATATCGATAAAGAAGCTCCTTTTAGATTTTAAACTTGCGACCGCACGAAAAACATTATAGATAAAAAATCGGTTCTTTATTTACACTAAGAGCATCCGCATCCCATTGTCAAATCTCATTTGACAATTATCATTTGAATTTCAGGGATGCAGAGACTAGGCAAAATTAGATAATTATCTAAATTTGACAGTCTATTTGATAAACCACGTCAGCGAATGAGTAGAAAATTAATTACGAAAGTGTCATTTTGATAATTTCATTCTATTAGGGATGTCACTATTAAAATGAATTGTCAATTTGATGATGTGACATGAAAATATAATTTTGATAATCGACACCAATGCGGATGCTCTAATATATTTATGTTTTTACTATTTTTACAGAATTTTTTAACTTGAATTTTGCTCCGATCATGTAAATGAAACAAAAGAAAACATTTTTATATAATAGACACAAACACTTACAAATTTCTAATACATGAGAGAGTTAAAAATCTTCAAATTTTTTTAGACACCACGTCATGAATATTATCTATTTGATTTATTTTTCTCTCCTCACTTATTTTAATCCGATAGCACGTGTACTTTGAATCTCTCGTTTGAAAAGAAATATATTTGATATTTCCTAAGTGCAATTTAACTTTTAAATACGGGTAGGGATTCTTAGCCAGTGCTGTTTAGTGCAGACAGTTTAAAGCATTACCTTGGTGACTTGGTCCCTAGAGACCAAGGGTTCGATACTCAGCCAAGGGAGCTGGAGAGAGCCTACGGGCTTATATAGGTGTGTGAATGTGATGTGAGGGCTTATATAGGTGTGTGAATGTGATGTGAGTGGGGCCTACAGGCAGATATATAAAAAAGGCAGGGATTCCTGTCCTGGGTTCTTTTGACAATCTTCATAATTACATTCTAAAAAATATAAAATAATCTTAAAATTTGAAAAAAAATAGATATTCTCTTTAATTTGTAAATAGATGATGATTTAAATTTCATGCAATTTAATTTTTCATATTCTTTAATATGAATACCTTATTATCATTATATAAAGCTTTAATGTTTCAATGAAACTATTTTAAATATAAATTTATCTCATGCAATTAGATTCCTTTAAAATTTTAACTTCTTCAATAAAAATCCTCTGAGGTGAGGCCGAAAAACAGAGTTTAAATATAGGTACCTCAAACAGAACAAAAATAAAAGAAAACACAATGATTTAAGGACACCAGTTAAATTTTCATAAACTATTGATGGCAGAAATTATCAAGCTTGCTTTCATTTTTTTTTTCCGTTCAGAAAGAATGAATAAAAAGTAGCAAGCTCGCTCAACATTTAATTATTGGAAAGTGAAGTAGCCTTCATTTATTATTGCAAAAATATATTAGAAAGTCATCCGGGCATTGGTGTGATATCCAAATTTTGACGTTTAACATACAACGGCAACGAATAAAACAATAATAACAGAAAATCGATCATTGCTGCAAAATTCAGTGCAATATTCAATTAAAATTGAGAGAGGATGGTGAAGTGTAAAAAATAATACTATCTTGAAAATCAGCAGTCTGTTTATTCGGTCTAATTACTCCAATCGCCTCAGATAGTTTCTTCGACAATTTTGTCCAGCCTATCTGTAATTTTAACATAGTTACAAGAAATGGAAAGAGAGATAATTTGTAAATTCTAAATCTACAAAAAGATGGCAAAAAACAACTTAAATAAGAAAAGAGTATCAATGTAATTGATTACTTGAAATCAATGTTATGTACACAAATATTGAATAATATGTATCATCAGCTTTGAGACATTTTATACTGATGTTTATGTTTAAAGAAAGAAGTGATCCAGTTTTCCCTTGGCAGCATTGCCAATTCTATGTTAACCATATTTTGCTCATGGACCACATCAAGATCAATGTTAATACACTCTTTACTTGAGGGTCACTTTTGTACAGTTGACATTCATTCACCAATTCTCAATAGAACAATGGAATTGGTGTTTTTTGTCACCTTCTTGTTCTGAGGTACCCTTGCAATAGCATGCTTGAAAATTGAATTTGGAACAAGAAGTTGGGGGCACGGAAAAAGTATATAAATGGCAGTTTCACAAGGTTATCAAGTAAAATGAAGAGAAACAAAAGGAACACCTTAGAAATACAGTCAAATTTGTCCAAGGAAAGAATATAGCCAATACAGACCTTACTATGTATACTTCATTGCAATCTCGCGCATGAGACTCTCTGGGGCTGCACAAGCACAAGAACAATTACAAAACTAGGAGCAGTATTTGAGTGGTATTACTGATTAAATAGTTAAATATATAAAATATATAGATTTTATTAAGTTCCAGTACTGGGATTTTTAGCATTTATTGAATGGAATTTTAGTGTTGAATGGGCTTGATTTGGTGTTATCTCACACCTCAATTAAGATCAGGTAAGAAAGCAAAAGCAAGATATTTCAGATATTGCCAGCGTGTCCAATACACCAACGCCGTTCATTACTACATATCACATGGATGTCAATGCCAGCTTAGTGATGTATATTGCAGGTGGTTTACAATGCAATAAAACCCCACCTTGCCCAAGCCATGTCTATGCATGAAACCACTTAATATAAATTTAGCATGAATTCTTAGTTACAACTTACATTACATAATCCAGTGCCGCATGGTAGATGAAAATGATTTTTTAATACATGAAAAAGGGATGCACCCTTTTAATTATTTTCCAAATTAGAGAACTGAGATTACTTCTAGAAAGCAACATTCAACTAATGATATTTCAATCAGTCCAGACTCAATAGGCACTGTTATGTGATGGACAAAAGAACTCAACACAACATGTACATATTGCAAATCAATGCAATTGAAAATATCATACCATTCATGCCAGTGAAATGTTCAAACTGACCCATTGCCTGGCGTACAAACATCTCAACGCCACTGATGGTGGTGACCCCAGACTCTTGTGCCTCTCTTAGAAGCTTTGTTACCTTTGGTGCATACACCGCATCAAATACCACATCATAGAATCTCAAAGCTTCCTATAAATCCAACCATCCTTATGTCAGTCATTCTAAAAATTAACTATCTCAATACTTCACTTTGCTCAGGTCAGCATTTTAATGGATTTTCTAACTTTTTTTCAAAATATAAAGTAAAATCACAAGTTCCCCGTTAATCCAGCATTGTTTCAAATATATATTTTTTAAAAACGAAAAAGAAAATCCACTATCAATTCTACAAAAATGACAATACCAAATTTTGTTGGATGGACCAGGAAGCACTGTGTATCAGACTTAAAAACTCAGGTTATTGTCAGGACTTCACTGACAACTGATTCTCCAGATCAGACTGAATATTTTTAGTATACATTTTATTCAACACAACAACACTCCAAAATCTGATTTGCTTTGTTACTGAAGTTGGGAACAAACCTTCGATATGGGGGTACCATCAACATTAGGATACATCCCTAGAGAGGTTGCATTTGCAAGAATCATCCCTTCTTCTGGGTGGAATGTTGCCAAGTCTGCCAGCCTCAGTGCCTGTCCCCCTACCGAGTTTGCAAGGCTCACTGCTCGTTCTGCCATGTAAGGATCAGTTCACATGATTAATAAACAGCATTTAAACATAAGTATCTGAATGTGAAGAAAAGGATGTTGACAAATTCTGCCATGGATCAGATCAACAGGGAGACTAACAGATGAGTGATAGACATTATGAAGTTTTCGGCTCTATGTGTTTTGCTTTTCATAAAATGAACAGTGGGATTTATTTTCAGCAAATGACAAAGGGTAGTAATCCATAGCAGCACCTCTCAAATCTAATATTACAACTCCACCCCAAAATTTACTCACGAGATATTTCTTTGCAAAAAAAAAAATCAAACTTTTTTCGAGTAATTTACATAACACTAGATTGAATTCAAGGTTAAGTGATAAAGAATGCCTACAAATAATCTTAAGTCATATCAAATATAATGTGTGTGGGAGGTAATGATTTTAGATCAAATTAAAGGATAAAGAATGATTAAACTGCCTACAACCTTTTCATTTTATTTTACCTTTATAACAACAACAACAACGCCTTTAATCCCATACAACAAATAATCAAACAACATAAATGCACATTCCTTCCTTCTGATTTCAGATTAATTTTTGACCTAGCAAAAGTTAATAAATGCTGTGGCAAGATTTCTACAAAAAAATCTTGCAAAAGTTAATCCCATACAACCTTTTCATTTTATTTTACCTTTATAACAACAACAACAACGCCTTTAATCCCATACAACAAATAATCAAACAACATAAATGCACATTCCTTCCTTCTGATTTCAGATTAATTTTTGACCTAGCAAAAGTTAATAAATGCTGTGGCAAGATTTCTACAAAAAAATGGAGTATAAACAACAAAATCAACTTCACAATTGAGCATTATAAGAAGTGTCTCAAAGATTAATGGTGTTACTTGCAAGAATGAGAATGTAATGGTATGAATATTTGGTACAATTTGTGAAAAAAACCCTATTAGAAGAACCATATTAGACATGATGCTCAAGTAAGAGAAGTTATTACCATAAGTACGATTTGCAACCACAACCCTGGCACCCTTCTCTTTAGCACCATAAGCCACAGCTTTGCCAGCCCCTCCAGCTCCTACAACAACTATAAGTCTCCCAGCCAATGGTGAAACAGCATCTCCTTTTGCACTAGAACCTGTTAGCATCACTTTCAGGTTAGGTACCAGATTAATACAAACCAGACATTAGAATTCCCGATCTATGTACTATAAGCACAGATAAGCACCATATTGTCCAAGCTATAATGTCTAGGAACAAGTGAACAGCGGGGTATTGGGGAATTGTTGGTTAACTGCAGATTTACTTTCAGATGCGACCTAAGATCTAAAAATGGTGTAACAATCAAGGAATGAACTACTCATGCACACCAATCAAGCTGACAAAGTACAATTCCTTACCATTATGGTATCAAAGTAGAGACTGAAATCTTCCCAGGTTAACAGTCAATGATGATAAAAAGTGAGGACACAATGATCAAAAGACCAATGATAACAATGTAAAGCAATAAAATGAAACCTTTAATCCCATCTTCTATTGCAGAAATAGAACCAATATAGTCAGTATTGTAGCCAACTAACTTCCCATCAGCCGGTCGTCTAATTAGTGTGTTTACAGCTCCAATTGACTGAACCAATTTGAAAATAGACCAGATAAAAACAAACTGAAGGAACAAAATTTGGGATGTTATCCTGTGAGACCATAATAGAACTTATTTCTGTGTTAAAATTAGCATCTGGTCTCTTAGTCATGCCCACAATGGAGAATTAAGGTCTTTAACAGGTACCCTCATTTTCTGTTCTTTCATTTGAATGAGTTTGAAACGAGGAGTTGAATTATTGAGAATCAATTTCTTCAACTAAAATTTTGATCTTATCTAAATGAGTAAGAGGTTATTACCCGTGCAATAGGATCAACATCATCACAACGACCAATTACTGTCACCTTATGTGGAAGCGAACAACTGCATGGAAACAGTCAGATCACATTTTTTGTATATTCTTTTACATAAACCCAGACTATAATTTTCAGTACAGATACAAATATGTTAGGCATGTAGATCTTAAAGCACAATGCCAGTATCGGGCCTCAACAGTTTCCATACTTGCATCCTCAACTTCAAAAGAAAGCCCTATAGTTCTATAACTGTCAATTATGCATGAAACCATGAACCATAAGTTAGTCCAACGTTTCTGCGGAAAAAAAAAGTTCATTGCACAATTATGAGTTTTATATTTTATATAAATAATTGTGATTCAACAAAACCTGAGGTTCTATTGTATGTGTGGTTGTCCCAATTAAGAGTCAACATCAGCCTAGCAATCATGTCTCAATTTCACTTTCATCCAATCTATCCTACATATAGCTGTCCCAATTAAGCAACCAGTGTATAATCTGCCTACTATTGTACGTGAATGGCCAAATTTGATCAGAGTAATCAAACCCACTAGAAATAATATTCTAACACTAAAACACATCTAAACTTATGGTTATCAAACCAGAGGCGTTATACTTAAGAACTATTCGCAACTACAAACATGCAACTTTCTTCTTTTCTTTCCATTCTTTGGGTGAAATGAAAAACTATTATTCTTTATACCTGAATCCAACAAAATCTGGTGACAGATAAGTATCAAGAAACTTCACAACATCATCCGTCAATAGTGGCAGATAAACTCCATTGAACCCAACTGCCTTGAAGCATTTATTGTGCAAAATAGGGCTTTTGCTCTGCTTGACTGGATTTGCAACAAGCCCAAGAACCTTGGTATCTGCTCTTATCTGTCTGATATTATATAAGTTCAATAACTCAGTTATGGTTGGTTGACCAGGGGCTGACTCCTTTTCTGCATCAAGTTTCCCAAATGTCAGGTACCCTCCAAATTTGGGAGCAAGTATCCTTGACATTAGGCCTCTTTCACTCATGACAAGGCCTATCATTGGTGCCTGCAATAATCAATTTTATTATTGGAATGTTAAGAAGTTCCCTAAAAATGAACAAATTAAAAATAAATAAAAAGTTAAATGGACCCCCTCCCCTCCCCAATCCCCACTACCACCAAACCATTTAACCACCTTAATCCTAATGAATACCACAACATCACACACTCATGCCTGCACGGACACACCAATATAGCTTGTATCAACATTTTGGAAGATGTTAGCAAAAAAAAAGATTTCTAAACATGCTTGATAAAGATGAACCATTCAGATTTTGACTACTAAACTCTTTAGTGAAAACCAGATCCAATAGGTTTGGATTCAAGCTGTCCCCAGCAAATTCAACCCAGCTCATTACTTTTGAGGAAACTGAACCAACTATAAGGCCAAAGCTAAAGTAGAAAATTGACTAAGAGATACAGTGCATTCCTTTAAAGAGAGAGAAAAAGTTTTTGAGTTTCTCTCCATAAAACCAAGGAAAATATCCTCACAGATCTACCAGAACTTACAAAAATATCAGTAATAAAAATCACAGAAGAAAATAGACATCACCTACATGACAATGCACCATAACTTGGAACATTCTCACAACGTCACTTATGTCAACCGCTGTTGTTGCAATTTTCACTATATCTGCCCCAACAGCTTGTATTCTAGCCACAAGTTCACTAAGTTCATCACATGAAGAAGTGAATTCATAATTATGGGAAGAAACAATGAGCTTGAAGTTATCTGGCCTTTCCTCAGGAATCATGCTAATGAACTTTTCAGCGACCTGAAAATATTAAGACATTTAAAAAAAAATTAGAGAATAAAAATAGGAGGTATTGTTATGAGAATTACAAGTTACAACCAAGGATTATTAAGCCTCTACTTTCAGATACCTCACCTATGGCTATGGGAAGCACTGGCAGTAAGGTTTCGCTTTCTTGTTTATATCACTAACCGAAAGGTATCCACTTACAGAGAGCACTGTAATTTTACAGTACTGTTAAATTGTGCCAAATCAAGTCCTAATTTAGAACCAGCACATATCTCAAAGGAAAGTCTGGATTCAGAAATTTAGTTTGCATGACGGTAATCAACAAAAGTAGTAGTAATGTACCAAGTGCAACAAACCTTAAGCTCAATATCAACGTACTCTGCTCCCAATTCAATAGCTGAACGAAGCACATTAAAACGTGTCAAGTCATCTCCCTGATATTGTCCTCCCTCCCAGTTTGGTCTGAAGTACCAAAAATCAAAATAGCAGCAATTAAGATCCAAGTTATTACAGACTTCTGAAACTTCTACTAGCAAGCAAACACCGCAATGCACTATCTTTCACGTAACCTACCATTTCGGTCTATGTTTGGCTAATTTATTTTTTAAGTACTCTTTTCTTAGTACTATGTATACAGACTTTTCTGTTTGAATGTCATGGGATTCTATTAGTCACTGAAGTGCTAAAACCTTCAGAAGTTGGCATTAACCTTTACTACTTCCCTTATTCTGATATTTCTATCTTAAGCTTCTGATTTATCCCCATGCAGCTAAAAACAAGTAACACCTTTTTTACTTCATTATGAGAAACTTAACAATACAGGAACAAATTCTGAGAGTAAACAATATCCTTACCTAATTAGTAATTACTCTATAAATAGCATTTATTTTAGCCAAAACAATACAAAAAATCAAATAGATCTTGATAGCATAGGTTTGCTTTATACATAATGCTCTCATTCCAGAGCGCAGCAACCGCACTTCAAAACGGGACAAATTGGTAAAAAGAATAATAATAATAATAATAATAATAATAATAATAATAACAACAATAATAAATTATTATGTAGAACGGTAGAGGACCGGTAAGTGATGAGGACAGGGAGGGATCGGTTGGAGATCAGGCGCGGAAGATCAATGTCAGGTTGGAAATGGCGAATGAAGTCGAGGCGGATCTCGACGAGATCAGCACCGAGAGACTTGGCCTTTGCCATGTCTGTCTCCATCTCCTCCATCGTCGTCGAAACCAGCGGCGCACAAATCAGCGTCATCCTTTCTCTCCTTTTCTTGAAAAAATGGCAGCGTCTTTCTCTCTCCCTTTCCCTTCTAAAAGTTTGGTCTCTCTCTCTCTATGTGCGTGTGAGAAAAGAATCTAAAAGCGTATCTGCTTTGTGTCCTTACCAACCCCTTTGCTCTTTGTCGACGGGTTCACCAAACTTCCCAAGCTGTATTTCGGGTTCATTCAAATCTCTCACGTTGGATCTCTATCGCTCCTTTTCGGGTGTCTTTTGACTCTTGAGCAGGCACCAGACACTCTTCCTCGTTTGGTAATTGGTAATTCGGTACCTTAGTTCACTTTCTTCTTCTTTTTGGACATATGCTTGGTTCTCTTTCTCGCTGGGTCACTAGCTCTGGCTCTCAGCCTCTGTTGTGATTTTATTTATTCCTCTTTTATTTTTACACCGTCTTTGTATTAATGTATTTTGAATTAGTTTATTATTTTTTCATCCTTCCTTGCTCTTCTTGGATTCACTTTGGACATTGTGGCAGTCCTGTCTAAAATTGTCCTTTAATGATTTATGTTTTGGGGGTCTTTAATTGCTGCTCTACTTTGAATTGTATGTGTTATACTTAACATTTTTTTTTGGTTTGTCGATTTACAAAATAATCTTAAATTTTATAATTTATCTTATTTAAGTTTTGTACAAAAATTAACTTATAAATGAATTAGTGCACAAAAATCAAGACTAATGATGAGACATAAGAGCTAAATCAAGACTACATTAGGCTTAGATTTAGTTAGACTTAAACTAGATTGAATTGGTCAAGATAAATTGAGCTTAAACAACAGAGAAAACTAATTTTGCCCAGTAAAACGTTATAACAATTCAGAAATCATTATAACGGTTCATCTCAATACTCAAAAATATTATAAGGCAAAAAAATATGCATAGAAACCAGAGTGTATCGTTATGTAATGATTCTGTAATCGTTACAACGATTCATGAAACGTATAACGATTGGATAAATCGTTATAACATTTCAGCTCAGTTGATCCAACGACTATTCTTTCTAAACCGTTATAACGGTTTACGAACCGTTATAACGGTTCAGGCCTAAAAATAGTTTCTTCAGTTGTTTCAGAAAATCTATTTTAAAAGGATCATCTCTCTCAATGAAAACAGTAGATCAATCTAGCAAAATCATTACTCCAGAGAGCTTACTAGCCATATACAAAGAGAGAGATAACTCAAGATATTGATACACTCAATTAGCCAAATCTTTGTTCAAGCTCAATCTAGATTCTCTCTATTTTCCCAACTTGATCCTTTGTGATATTCTTGAAAATATTTTCTTGAGCTGTTGTGCTCAACTCCTTTTTGAGTTGTAGTGCTCACTTCTTGTTTTGAGTGTGTTATCACTCACGTTTTTTAGTGTGTTGTCACTCGTGTTACCGATAGGCTTGACAATCTATTTTTGTGTAAGGGACCAAGTTCTACAAGTGTAAAAACCATTTTTAATATATCGTCTCAAACTCAATTGTTGGAGGTTGAGGGTCCTGAAGATGTATGCATTGTTAAAGCCGAACTCCGTTATATCTTGTGTTCTTGTTTTATCTTTACTTTTTTTTTTCTCACATTTCTTTGATTGCTATATTCTTGTGAGAATTGAATTGATTTAAATTGTATTCTGCTGCCATTACACTTAAACATTAAGCCCCAGATTGATTTATACATTTCTACCTTAAATTATTTATATTATTGCACTATTTTGACCTTTCAATACCACTATCTTAGGGCCATCAATATGAAAAACAAGGAATTTCAGAATTTTCAGGAACTTTGAGGACTTATCTGCTAATTCTTTGTATTTTGCTATTTTTCATTTATTTGCGTTTTGGACAAATGATATGTTGCAGGCTACTAACCTTTTGAATCAGGTCTGTTCTGTGCTTGTAGTGGTTGTGTCCAACATTTAATTCAAGATTGAAGAATTCAAGTTACAAGAGTGGCCCCACGAAAGAGTGGTTTAATTGATCAATTCGCTAAAAAATAAAATAAAAAAAAATCTAGAAAAGGGCCATTGTGTAATACTTACGGACCTTTTACCAATTGAGCCCGCAAATATCTCAGAGAGAATTGCAAATGCCAAGGGGATAAGGCGAAGAAGAAGAAGAAAATTTCAACGGACTCAAGCTCGTCACTACTCCCTCTCCCTCACTCACTCTACAATGGCTGCTATAGCGGCGCTCTTCTCCCCCTCTCTCTCCTTCCCTTCTTCTCGTAAAGCAGCTGTCTATTGCTCCGCTAAGCCTCGCCACCCGAGAAAACCTGTGCTAGATATACATAGAACAAATGAGGTAACTTGAGACCGTACCTTTGTATCCTTCGCCTCCCTCATCCATTCGCTGAATGTCAATTGAGGATGTGAAATTCTAATTTCATGTCAAATTCAATCTGGGGAGGAGTGAAAACGTTTCTGGTTGTTGTCCAATTTTTATTTTTAGTTTCAGCTGCGAGCTTCCTTAGAGCTCTAACTGGTTAGGCTAAGACTCCTAATCGCTTACAGAAAGAACTTAGTGCAATATCGTGCTTTATTTTCAAGATTTCTCCTTCCGTTTTACTTGATTTCCTGGAATTGTTTTTCTCCGCTTTTACCGCACTTAATTTAAGCTGCCCGGATTCGAGAAAGTTTACTGAAAATCTTCAGTTTTTGCAACTAGGCTCATTCTAACCTTTTGTTCAATAAAAGTGGTCATCATCTTGATCAAAATTTTGAGGTGCATTCTGATATTCTGTTTAACATTATAAAATCTATAACTTGTGCAGTCCACTGTGACAAAATGAACATTCACTAAAGGAAACTCTTCAAATTGATTTAGCATCTCGTGGGTGTGTGATTTTAAGATTTAAACATAAAACACTGAGCTGGGATTTTATTGCAAATATTGCAATTGCAAGAATTTAACTATGATTTTTTATTTGGTTTCAGTTGGAAAGAGTGTCTCAAAGAAGAGGGAAAGAGGATGGATGTGTGGTCAAGTCAGGGAAAAATAAAGATAAAGGCTTATTGTATGATTATGATTTAGAAGAACAACAGGCAATATATGTTTCTTTGCTTCTTTTTTTCCTCACCAAATTTACCAAAATCATGTACTGCTTAGGAAATATATCAGAGATCCACCCTTTTCTGCAACTTTTTCCTGTTGGATTTTTTTTTTCAGTGCTGTCATTCTAATTTCTTAACACTAGCAGTTATCAAACATGGTGCTTACTGGTATATATGGTATAGATTAAAAAATTGTTCGTACTAACTAAAATGCAAATTCATCAGGTTCCTGACACAATTGATTTTCAAGATTCATCATTTCTCAATTCCGTTGTAAAGGTATGCCTTCTTCTGAATAGTATATATTTTGAACTAGCAAGTCATAACTCATAATTACATCTGTCTACAGTTCACTAGATTTTGACAGTTCCTTTGGTGCTTCTCATTACTCAGGTATACTGCACACATTCAGCACCAGATTATTCTCTTCCTTGGCAGAAACAAAGGCAATATGCCAGTACGGGCAGGTTGCTAAATCAACATTTTTAATTTTTATCTATATATTCTTTAATATGCTGGTAATATGTCAAATCATCTTACCATATATGCTAGGTTTGGTTCTGAGAAGAACTATGTTACCATATGTTAGGTTTGGTTCTGAGAAGAGCTATGTTACCATTTTGTACCTGCAGACACATAATAGAACTTGGCTCCATTCCATCTTATCTTGCTTTAGTTGGTCCCAAGTGAGTATGCTGGCTTTGCCGATTGTATGTAAATTACCGTGCTGAATCTGTTAATACATGATCTTCGCTGGGTTCCATGGTCTGTTGCTTTACTTTGTCTAGGTACCAAAAAAAAAAAACTAACGTTGCCTGTTATGTCCCAACTACATGCTTATATGTTAATATTTTGTATGAGATCTTACTGTGGTGTTCCCCATTTAGTTTTTATGCTCACATTTGTCAGATGAATTACTTTTTGTACTTGTGTACTTTTCTTCTTGTAGTGCATTTATGATTGGTGATGGGAAGCTATTGACAAATGCACATTGTGTAGAACATAGTACCCAGGTCAGTATTAGGACAAGATTGTTTTCTGTTCTCACTGCATCATCTTGGTTGTAAGGTACCAGGACAAAACCTGAGCTGAGCAATTGACCTTGGCCTAGATATTTTGTTGGATATGGATATTCCAATATTTTTCTAACGGATGCGGATGTGGATACGGTTTTCATTCGGAATCGGATACAAATACAGATATTAGGATAATTGTTCAGATCCAGATTTTTTTTGAAACTCAAATATCCATTAAAAAGGCCCATTATATGTTTTTCAATTGGGCTTTTGATGTAGATTTAAAATCCATTTAATTTTAGATCTAATTTTATCTCATGTTTTTTTTTTATAATTTATTGGTACATTTGGACTAATAATATAAGTTCTTATAATTAATATTTAACTTTTCTAACTCGTGACTCTATCGTAAAAAAATATTATGCAATATTTATTAATAATATGTGTAATGACCTGAAATATATCCTTATTCGTATTATGATTAATATCCGATCTGTATCCATATATTATCCATATTTTTTTTTGATATCCTGATCCGTATTCGCATCAGTATCCAAAATTATATAAAGGGTTGGCTACTTTCCTTAGCTATTCGATCCATTTACACCCATATGTCAAATGGTCAAGTTGGTCATACTTGAATCATGATTTTGGACAAGTATGCTGCACTCCCTTTCTTTTTACATCTTTGAGTGAAAAACATAGAGCTGAGTAGGAATCTGGGACTTTGGGCTAATTGGGCTGGATAATGACTTGTACCTGCTTTAAGCATTCTGTCTAGAACAGATTTGGTCATCATGTAGAATTCAATTAAAATTTCTAAGCCTAGTTCAGTAAGTTTATACAAAATTATGATACCTACCATGTGGGAAATAATATCACGTTTGCTGAACAGGTCAAGGTAAAGAAAAGAGGAGATGACACTAAGTATGTTGCCAAGGTACTCTATCTGACTAAGTCTTCTAGGACAGGATCGTTTAAATCTTGTAGACTATTTTGTTTTCTAATAAATCATTGCTAGTAAGGACAGTCAACAATAGGTGTACTGTAATGTGGTTTAGTACCATATGAAATAAGTACTGTATTTATGTTATTTAACTATTTGGTACTTTCCTGTTTATTTTGAAGGTGGGTTCATATAGATTACAACAACAACAACAAAGCCTTTAATCCCAAATAAATTGGCATATAGATTGAGCCATAAAATTGCTTCCACTAAACATATCTAAAGAAGCAAAGGCAAAATGATTAATGAGATCCAATACTCAATTCGTTGATAGACTATGATTTTTTTATGGCTAAGATGCAGCTCATTAACTTGAACTTTAATAGGTTTTAGCCATAGGACTAGAATGTGATATTGCACTTCTTTCAGTAGAGAATGAAAAGTTCTGGAAAGGTGCAGAGCCTCTAAGCTTTGGTCGATTGCCTGCCCTTCAGGTTAAAAAGCTTCTATATTTTGTTTTTGTTGTGTTCTTTTACATAAACACCATGGACTTCAATTCACAGAAGGTACCAAGACTTGAACATTTAATAATGTTCCGTGGTGTCCAATGACCAACAAGTTGAAAACTAAATTGATAATCCATGAACAAAAAACAAAAGACAGACTTGAACTACTGAAGTAAACATTGCTTACGAGCTGATACTGAGATGAAGAGCTGGTATCTCTGAAAAATGCTGCGGGCTTTAGGTTAATATTCTTCTCCTGCTCTTGATTTTTAAACAATATGTAGGATTCGGTGACTGTTGTTGGATATCCACTTGGTGGAGACACTATTTCTGTTACTAAAGGCATTGTCTCCCGTATTGAGGTATGTAACAGTATTGTTTAGAGTCTTTAGACTACATATTTCACTTTATTATTGAAATATTGCTTGATTGATTGAAGGGTAATTCTGAAAAAAAAAACCTAAATTTTCAACATTAATTGCAGATTTAAAGTTTAACTTGCAAAATTAGTGGTTATCAAAGGTTTAATTTTGAAATTTTCAACATGAGTCAACTGGCTATATGTCGATACATTTTGACAGAGATCTCAAATTGTAAGGTTGCTTTTATTGTGCTGCTATCTAATTGAACAATAGGGAAAAAATGAGTTAAAATGGATGGGAAATAGTTTTTCTGAGTCGGTCGAGGCAGATTCAAGGAATAATTGAAGTAAAGACTAGTTTGAGACTATTGATTGATGGAACACTTTACTTGACGATGAGACCAAGCAATCTAATTGCTTGCTTTATTGATTGCAGTCCTTGATATTATATCTGACTATTTCTTAAGGAAGAAAAAAAAAAGAGAAAATGATGTTCTTTTTGTTTCCTATTAAGACATTAACATATGCCAGGTAACTTCATATGCACATGGCTCTTCAGATCTTCTTGGAATCCAAATAGATGCCGCTATTAATTCTGGTTTTATTCTAAACTTTTTTATTTTAATGATGACTATAGCACTTCCAATTTTCCCTCAATGAAGAGTTTTTATTTTCAATACCTTTGAACATATAGATTAAACGTTTACCAGATTTCTGTAATTTGAAAACAACACTTTGCTTCACACAGGGAATAGTGGGGGCCCTGCATTTAATGAGCAAGGAGAATGTATTGGAGTAGCATTCCAGGTATATTGTTAGCTTTACATGTTATCTCTCTGATTTTTCTAAAAAACATACATTGTAGAGGGCTTAAGTGGGTTTTGAATATGAAGCTCTGACTGAGATTTGTTGTTGACAGTACCAAAACTGTTTCATTATCCTTGTAGCATTGCATACCTCAATACTTTGTAAACTTCATGAAATAAAAGTTAACATCTTACATATGCAAAGAGCCAAAGAAGCATAACAATAAACATTTTAAAAGGATTCAGTTTCGAAAAGTGGTTGTTGTATCACTGGTTGGGCAGATTTTTTTTTAATTAATTATTTGAATAATCATATTTTTAATGATAAGAGTGATTAAATCAAAATTTTAAAAATACGAATGGCAGCGCGCCACTGTCAGTGGCGCTTTGCAAACGCGCCATTGGCGTCTTTAATTTTTTTTTATTTTCAGTTATTTTATGAAAAAATACAACCACGTCAGTGGGAGTGGCGCGTTCTCCCACTGGCACATCTCCTATGTAACTTGTTTTAAACAAGTTGATGAAAATATATAAAAAAAATGAAAGACACCACTCCCAGTGGCGTCTTTGCTCAAACGCGCCGGTCCGACTAGTGCGTTTACACAACGCCACTGACAATGGCGCGCTGCAATTCATATTTTAAAATTTCAATTTAATCACTCTTATTATTAAAAATAGAATTATTCTAATAATTAATTTAAAAAAAAATCTGCTGGTTGGGTCATGTATGTGTTTTTATACAACTAAATTAATGCTGGTGCCTTGTAGCATGATACCATACAAGATAAAATTGAGAAAAGCCATTTTATTTCCTTGTGAATTTTCTATTCCTGTTGCCTTAATTTGCCTTACAAAGAAGCACATTTAGGTATACAGGGGTGACGATGCTGAAAACATAGGATATGTTATTCCGACTACTGTAGTGTCCCATTTCCTTCATGATTATGAAAAGAATGGGAAATATACTGGTATGTTTACTCATTGATGTGTCAATTAAATCATTTGTTGGTTGTAGATCATGTCCAAAATTTGTTGGCTCTTTGCACACCTAATATCATATAAACATGGCTGTTATGTTTTTGCCCAATCTTTTAGCTGTTTGTGTGCATTGTTTTTGTAATAGTACGTAGCCTTGTTTTCATGTCTGTGGCTTTGATTGAGCTGTCCCACATCCTCATTGAAGTGTTTGTTTAGCACTTGTATATGGGAGAGCAAAATGGTGTAAACAAAATGAAATAGAAAGAGGTTCCAAAATGTATATAAGTTACAATGCAATATAACAATACCTGTTGAGAGAAATTGATGTTGATCAAGGCTTGGGACTGAAACTATAATGGAACCCAACGTTGAGTTGTTGATTTGAACAGACTACCCTTCCTCTGTTCTGTTTTGGTATATTTTTAATTGTTATTTGTTTGTTTCACTATTTATCTGTACCTATTTATATTCAGGTTTTCCTTCCTTGGGAGTTTTACTTCAGAAAATGGAGAATCCAGCATTAAGTGAATGCCTGAAAGTGTCTGACCATGAGGTATATATGCTGATAAATTTAAAAGGAAATGTCTATTGAGTTCCATGATATAAACCCGCGATATGAGAAACCTATTATCTTCTATGTAATTGATTTGATTTGACTCAATTTAATACCAATATTTGAAATACTAATCCTTGCTGTAAAGACTTCATGTGTTGTCTATTTATGTTCACTTTTTAAGGGTGTCCTGGTCCGAAAAGTGGAACCCACTTCTCCAGCTCATAGTGTTTTAAAGAAGGTAGATCTTATTATTTGAATCCATAGATTTATTAAAGAGAGTTGAAGTATGATGTTGTGCAGTATTGTTGGCCATTTGGTTAAATTGTCTTATGTTGTTTTTCTTTTGTTACATTTTTTTTTTCAGGGTGATGTCATTGTAAAGCTTTGATGGTATTAGTGTTGGAAATGAAGCAACTGTGCCGTTTCGCTCAGCAGAGCGCATTGCTTTTCGCTATTTAGTAAGCCAAAAGTAACATCCTTTCCTGATCTTTTGTTAAGTTTCTTTATTGCTGTCATCTCTGAAGTGCCTACAGCTGGCTATCTTTAATAGAAGAGTGTCCATTTTGTCTTTCTCGGTATTTTGCTGATACTTTGAGGAGTTTGTTCGTCTGTACTACCTGTTACACAATAGAACTGCCAGAATTATCATTCCTTGATTATAATTAACACCATTTTTGTGATTGTGTTAGGTATTGTGGTGATGTGGCAGAGATCGGTATAATTCGGGCAGGTAACCACATGAGAGTTAGAACTGTCTTGAGCAAGCGAGAATACCTTGTAAGGCCTAAAATCCTCAAAACACAAGCAAGTCTTGGCATCATGTTATAAGTTAATTAACTCAACAATACTGCTACATGGCATTTTCAATCATTTTTTTCTAACATAGCCACGATACTTGTGAAATGAGACACTTCCTTAATAACCATGCAGGAATCACTAAAAATGAAGAATCTTATATAATTTATCTTTATTTATATGTTTATTTGATTAAAAGCAATATATGAAAATTGCATTTTGTCTCTTACCTCTTACAAGGTACCATATCACATGGACGAAAATCCTTCATATCTCATAGTTGCCGGCCTTGTATTCACACCATTATCTGAAGCCTTTATAGAGTGAGTACTTCATGCTTATCTTGTAAAAGAATAAAACCCCTCACCATTTATTTGGGGTGTGTCTAAATCTGTTTAGTTCATTTGGTTGTGTTCAAATTGTGTTTTAGGTTAGTAGCCTAAGCCGTACTGATTTGAGGTAGTGATGGTACATACTGTCCAACAAAGTAGTATATCTTAGTCATGTTTAGTGAGTTTGTGTCACTATCTGACTGCTGAGTAGGGATGGATGAAGGTTGTCTACTAGTACAGAACTGATATAACAAATGTTTGGGAATTTGGCATTGCTCTAAGATTATGTCTTTGTGGTTTAAAATAATAATTTTCTTTTGTTCTGTAATGCAGAGAAGAAGGTGAAGAGACATTAGGGGTAAGCTTTAAAATCTGAAAGATGAAAAATTCTAGGATTACAATTGCTTGTTTTCCTACCATTTCTGTTCAATTTATGTCACTTTGTCCATCTCCAGTTGAAACTATTAGCAAAGGCGCAGTATTCATTGGCAAGGTTCAGAGGAGAACAGCTCGTCATTTTATCACAGGTCCAGTGTAGTCTATCTGATGCATATATTTACTTAAGTATTAAATAACATGGTAGGTGGTAACTCAACTGAAGTATTTCAATTTTGGCGGTGTGCATAACAGTGGATGACTCTTACCCTCTGAGTCACTTCAACTTCACGGTGTTAGATGATAAATATTCATGTTTAAGCATTGACTGGCCTCAGTAACCAAGGAAAACAGAAAAATTAAAAATCAAGTTGAGCTAGACAGAATAGGACAGATCTTACTGCTGGAATTGTATATTACTTTTTTGTTATTTTATTTGGTTGTGGCTGGGAGATTGTGTTGCTACTTGTTGAATCTTGGCTAAACTGCTTGTCACTTTCATTCATTTGTCAGGTGCTAGCTGATGATGTTAATATTGGCTATGAGGATCTGGGAAACCAACAAGTACTTTTTCTCCTTGAACCTCCTTAATCTTGTTTATATAACATGCTTCTGTATATACTAGCTATATACCCGCACGTTGCAGCGGACTCTTTTATTTAAACATTAAAACATTATAAAATAAAAAAAAATCATATTTATTTAATATTAAATTATAAATTCACCAAATTATAGAGAAAACCTATAATAAAGACTATATTTAATCTTGGATGAGATTTTTGCACAATATGAGTTAATGATTCATGATTTTTATGGCAAAAAAAGTAAATTATTCTAACATATATTATCACCATTAATTTCTTACCAAATATGCACAAGGTTTCTAAATTAAAAAAAAAATATTATGGAAATAATAGTATTTAAGGGAAATAAATGGAGAGAAAGAGGGGATCAATGGACACGATCACATACGTTCGATCAATCAAAAATAAATATTAGCCGTCTAATTGAGGGATAAAATGGGTATAATAAAAAATTACCATGACAAAAAATGGACATTCCAATTCTTAAATGCTTTATATAATAGTATAGATGTGAGGCGGTTCTGATTAATTTATTTATGGTATACAGGTCGTGAAGTTCAATGGAACCGCAATAAAAAATATTCACCATCTTGCTCATCTGGTTGATGGTAAGTTTAGCTGTCTGCTGTTTTATCATGGCATGTTTAGCATTGATGTAAATTTTGATTTAAGGGAAGCCTCACTTGAACATATGGAAGCTTGATTGAACGACTTTAACCTTTCGTGAGAGATTGAAGAGACCATTTTAACAGTTCCCAAGTGTTAGTTAAATTTTCATGATATTCCATTGATCCATTCCCATACTAGATGAAAGGGTACAGATAATGCACCATCATCCTGTTTGGAAGTTTGGAGCACTACAATACCAGTATTATATTCCCATGCTAATAATCTCATTAATCATGTTAATTATTTCTTTCTTGTAGCATGTATAGAGAAGTACTTCATATTTGAATTTGAGGATAACTATTTGGTTGTGGTGGATAAAGAAAAGGCTGCCGAGGCCTCGCCACAAATTCTGAAGGACAATGGGATACCTTCAGGACGGTCAACAGACTTGTTCGAGCCGTATGTAGACCTTAATGAACAAAATAGGTTATTGGATCTTGATATCGGTGACACACCCATTATCAATAGCGACATTGAGTCTGAAGGTTTATTATGGGCTTGAAGTCGGTGAAAGGGAGGTGAACTGCTTTCAAAGAGATGCAGGGGCTGAAGAGAAATAGTTAATTTGTCGGATAGGTTTGAGTTCTGAGGGAGGGCTTGGAAGGCAAGTGGTGAAGAGCAGCTGCCCGTTGGCACATTTTTTTATGTCGGAGTGCAATTTTTTTTTCCCTTAGTGAGAAAATAGTTAGGATTCTTTTTTAACTTCTAATAATTTTTTCCATTTTTAAATTATTAAATAAGGCTTGCTGATAGTTATTTGAATGCAAGACTCAGTTTCTTAATTCATTTTTTTGTGTGTGCAAATTTAACCTTTAAAAACTTTAAATTTTTTATGAATCGATAATGATTAAAAGGAAGTTTAAATGGTTCCAACTTTGTGTGCCATTTATTCAAATTAATAAAATACAATATGAATATTTTGAGAAAAAAATGTGTTCGTATTCATAAATGCGTGCGGAAAAGTGTGTTCGTACTCTGCTCTCTCCATCGAGGGCTGCCGACCTACTTGCGGCTAGCCAGCGCCTCGCAAGTCACAACTGCTCCACGCCTCATAAGTCAGCCACTCCAGGTGCGATTCTCATTTGCTATTTGTCCTCTGTGTTAGATTTGATACTGGTAATCTATGTGTGGGGTGGTTCTAATTTTACTGATTTTGTTTGATTTGATACTGGTAAGCACTCGGTTATTGAGATAATTTTGCAACCTTGTACCAGCGTCTTGTACCAGTGGCTTGTATAAGCCTTTTACCAGTGCGTTTTTGGTGAAGGTAATTTTCATTTGTGTTATTTTGAACTAATATTTCTTGTTAGCCTCTTGCGTTGGGCCCCATGACATTTTGACACTTAGAACTATTGGCTAGCACAATTTTTATTTTGTGCTAGATAAATAATGTTGAAACTTGGAACTTGATTGTATTGTTGTAGTATCTATTTTGTGCTAAAATTAGCCTAAATTTGATTATGCAATATCGGTTGTAGCTAAAATTATTTCTATTTTGTTGTAGTATTTATTGTGTAACTTGATTATGTTCTTTATAAATGATGTGTAGTCTATGTTAAATGGGACGGATATAGACAGGCAGGGTAGGCCAGGTAGGCCCACGGGTATGGACAAACCGGGTAAGGCAGACATGGGTTTGGGGATATGCCCACGGATGGGTCAGGCTGATAAGTTTTGGGCCCGTTGTACCAGGCCAGACATGATGGTCTTTATATTATAACATAGGTCAGGTATGTGATTAAGAAAATATCTGTAGGCTAGGCCCATTGCCATCCCTACATAAGTTGAGTTCCCTTTGTTTTTGTTGGTTTGTAATCTGGAGTGTCCTACGAGTCTGTACCATGCATGTGCTGTCAAACTATTGGGTCAGACTCTCAATTCAGTAGAAAATGAATTATATTTCTCTTTGGCTTAGACTCCCATGCAATTCTCACTTTTTACTCTTCCATCAATCTCAATATATGGATCCCATGCTTCTGGATCCACGTCAGGAATGTCGTCAACTTCATTCCATTCATGATCACTTCTACTAACCAATTTTTAAAAAAAAATGAGAAGTCAATTTTCAATGTCTTTCATCTGTTTTTGAGTTTTTTTCAGTTGGCGTTTATTTTGAACATTTCTATAATTAAATTGGCTTCTAATGTAGTTTCACTTTTCTACAGTAGGGTTAAAGATTACCTTCACTTTTGTTATTTCTTACTTTTAATCTTTTCGCCTTAGAATTATAAGTAGATTTGTCTCTTGTCGAGTTCGGTCTTTTTCTCATGGTGCTCGACACTTCTCAATGATTGTCTCAGACATATTGTTTGCACCATTGCCGCCTCCTTTCGTTCTATCTTTGCCATCCACCCTTGTACTTGATGAACTTGGATTAGAAACCATAAAACTTACCCTTCGAAAGGACCAAAATAATTTTAATGGCAACAACAAAAATTAGAATATAGAAGTTGCAAAAATATAGAAGCATATGTTGACACACAAGTAATCATATATACCTAGTATTTGCTTCAAGGTAATCAACTTCAGAAATACAAATTAGCTCTAATCAATTAAGATGATATATGCTTCAAATATAACTTATTATTAATTTTTTTTTTATGAAGTAGGCATCTGCCTACTTAGATAACTTTATTTAAAAATCAAAATGTGCTATTTACATGAGCGTATTTATAAGGTATTTACAGGGGACAAGATGAAGTGAAAATGAGATGCAAGATAACTAAAAATACTTGCAGATTGTTATAAAAATGGAACTAAAAATTAGTTCATTTTTTGACTTGGCATTGTCCAGACAAATGTAATATAAGTAGTAGCATGTATACTGCAAGTTAATTGAACTAATTGTCTAATCACACAAGAGAATCATAGAAGCAATTACTAAACATGTACATTAGTGAATCGTACAGAAAATGATAATGAAAAAAAAATCAACCAGTGATTCACCCAGTTTATCGCATAGAAGAGTTATTTGACACTTATTTCTCATAAATACAATTCATCGCTCTCAGAAACAAATATTCAAAATCTTCTGATCATACAAAAAAGTCATTAAAAATGAAGAAGAAAAAGGAAGAGAGATATGCTCACCTATTTATGAAGATCAGACTATAACTTTATGGATCTCATTTGAAAGAGAAAATTGAATCTAGTTTGGTTGTGACCTCCGATTTACCAGTTTTGCAATAAATCAGCTTAGATCATATTGTAAAAAGGCAGAAGAAAAAGAATTTTTCTCCTCTGGAACTGTGAAAGGTGAAAAACTAGGAAGAATAAAAAATGAAAAATGAGATGCCATATCAGCTAAAATGAAGAGGTTGAGGATAAAAAAGTCTCTTGCAATTTTTAATTCCGGCCCAAAAAAATGTATTCCTCACCCCCCTGAAATTGAAAAAAACAAGAAAAATTCTCTATTCTGTTTCGTCTATTTCGGTCTATTCTTATCGATTGGGTTCGTTTGGCAAATTAAGAAATAGTTTTGGAAGAATGGTAATTTTGAAAGAGTGATAGAATTAGGGGTGTCAATGGGTCGGGTTCGGGTCGGGTTCGGGTCGGGTCATATTATTTTATTATTTTTCTTGACTCGATCCGATTAAATTCGGATCAAAAATCTTGACTCATACCCGATCCGACGGGTCACGAGTCGACCCAACCCGACCGGTATAAAATAATTAAATATTTATTAATTATTTTTATATAATTTTAAGCAATAAAATATTAATTAATTTATTAATCTTAATTAGTGTATAATTAGTGCATATTTAAACTTTAATTAGTACTAAATCACAAAATTACTTCAAAAAATAAAATTAATCAGGTCGGGTTGACCGGAACCCGACCCGATTCGGGTCAAAAAAATTAAACCCATACCCGACCCATTTATCTTCGGGACGGTTCGGGTTCGAGTCGAGTCGGGTTAACCCGTCGGGTCGGATCAATAGTTGACACCCCTAGATAGAATAGTGTATTTTTGGAAGAGTGATATTCTTGACTATTCGGAAGAGCGAAAATATCGTTTGACAGTTGTTAATCAGAATAGTTAAAATATGAATAATTATGATACTAACAATGATGATGATAATAAAAATAATAGTACAATGATAATAATAATAATAGTAATAATAATAATCATTAATCATAATAATAATATAATAATAATAATAAATAATTTTAATTTTAATAATATAATAATAAAATACAACATAATCAAATAATAATCATGATAATAATAATCATAGTCGTAATCATAATAATATAATAATATAATAAAAATAATAATAATAATTATTATTATAATCATAATAATATAATAATATAATCATAACTATAATCATAATATAATAATATAAAATAACATAATAAAATAATAATAATAATAATAATAAATAGTAATCATAGTCATAATCATAATAATTCAACCATAATCATAATCATAATATAATAATAATAATAAAATTATAATCATAATTATAATAATATAATAGCATGAAGCATCTCTAATATAATAATAAATCATAATCATAATATAAGTTGGCCGTTGCGCTCCTCTCCATTGCCACATTTGATCGTATGTTGGTCGTGGACTCCTTTGATCGGGCCGCTCGGGTTCTCCTCGGTTGTCCAGCACATGACTTCTTGAAATTCTGCTTGGTTCATCTGGGTGCTACCTGTACGTCCGGGCAACTTCTAGAAGGGAGATGTGCCTTATGACTCTCAAGGCGCCGACGAAGAGGAATGCTGAGCATTTACAGATCGTCTCGGTCGAGCCGCTCCTGTCTGGGATTGGATTGTTATTCTCTTGTTGATGGAAATTTATGGCAATGGTTGGAGTTCTGTGGATTTTGATCATGCCTCTTAGTTGTTTGATGAAAAGACAGTGTCAAGTATTTAAACTTGAACGAGTTTCGTTCTGTAATGCTACTTCTAAGAATGTCTTTTGGTTTGCTTTTGTCATTTTATAAAGTATAGATGAAGTTGGGTCTTTTGTCAATAGTTCATATGAAAACTTCTCAAATTCACCACGCATTCATGAAAAAAAAAACTCCATGTAAACAGTAAACAATTTCTTTCTCTAAGCTTAACAAATACAAGGAAATTTTAAAAAAGCAACCATGAAATACTTCTAAGATCCAAGTCAGGCACATATTGTCCTAAAAATTTGTTTCTAATTTTGTTCTCATCTTATTACAGCTATCGACCTTTAAAACATTTAAATTTGCATTCTGATTTGTTCTATGCTACCAAAATGTCATTCTCATATTCACATATTTTCAAATCGTTCGGTCTTACCTCATCCATTAGCAAAGAACATTTTTACCGCCAACAAATAAAAAGGGCAATTCTGTCTAATTTCTACTTAGGAGGAGGAGGAGAACGTAATAAAAAACATTGAGGTTATAATTTCCGTATAATCAGATTGCAACTTAATTACTATATGTTGTTATATATTAATTTCAATAAATATATATTTTTTTAAAAGATGGCAAATAGTGCCCGTTTCATTGAACTGAAACAATAACCTTACAAGACCAACCAAATTACCTGACTAATGAAAACACATGAAAGTCCCAATAATAACCCCAGGAGCTGACTTAGTGAAAACCAGTTTCACATAGCCTCCAACACGCCGCTCAACTTTGCATACACAAAATTGGCAACAAGTGATGGCATGGCATCTCAGCAACTCACTAGCATCATTGCGAGCTCTTTTTCAAAACACAACCTACCACTAGTTACTGATTACAGTCTCAAGCACACGACAATATCTCAACAACACAGCCACAACCAACAAGCAATCAGTATGACACTTCTAGCAATCCAGAGTATGTGCCATGTAATTGTCACCTTATTATAATCATATCCAACACAACACAGCAACAGCCAACAGCAAGAAATCTTAACACATAAAGGAGAAAATTGGATTCCAATATAGTTTTAGCCATATTAGATTCTTCAGTAAATTGAACTCTTTTACGTTTAAGTTATTATATTATTTAATTGAATAGGAAGCGGGATGTGTTCCAACTTCCAAGGGCTTGAGATTAAAGTTGGTTTCAAATCTTGTTTCATCCATTAGATCAATGCTATTTTACCAATTTTAATGTAACTCATTTTCAATCTCACATTTTTATTCTATGACTTGGGACCCCCCGATTCCGATTCCAATTGAATATCCGTTCAACATACCTTACATCTTGTCACTGATAAATTTATTATTATTTATCTAGTTAATGAGAAGAAAATCAGCATTCAGTAATATGTGTTGTGAGTCTAGTGCCAATTGATGGAGTTAATTTTTTCGTAGTAAATATACATCCTCATCCAAGAAATCCAGTTATAAGTTGATTTTACACTCTTAAAAAAATGCTAATTGATAATTTAAAAGGGGCCCATTCCAGTTCCACCTCCAACTTAAAATAGCCCAACAATGTTCAAATGGAAGGTTGCGCCTAAACTAGGCCTGAAAGATCAATATATTATAAAACCAATCATTCAAACGGCCCGAAGTGGGGCCCAACTGGTGCGAGCTAGGGTGAAGCTCCGGAACAGAACTTCCCTAGACTAGAGAACGCGCAACATTCTTTAGTCCCACACTCTCTCTACAATCTAAAGCTGCGGTATACAGCTTCTATAAATACTGAGCAACTCTGTCGGGGTTAGAATATGGAGCTGTGTGGTGAGCACAAAGCGAACTATTCTTTCGCCTTTTACTAAAGAATACCGTGTGCGCGCCCCTTTCAAACAGCATACATAAATTTTTAGAGGGTGCCTCTCTCTTGAGTTGGCCCCAACAATTCTTAAAGAATGATTTTAATAGTTGTTGTTTTAATAAGTATTATTGTTTGGTCTTGATTTAGGTCACACAATATCTAAATCAGCTCTTTAATTTCTCTAGGAGTAGAAATATTTAATTTTTAACATCTAAATAATTGTTAACTTTTTATTTGCATACACCCTCACCCTCCCCTCCTACCGAGCATCTCTACCGCCACTGCGCCTCCTCTCCATTGCCACCTTTGACCAGGTTGGTTGTGGTCTACTTGAGCGGACAGCCGCTCGAGTTCTCCTCAACTGTCCAGTAAAGCCGGGCAGCTTCTAAAAGGGTAGGTTCCGCGTGAACATTTATGGGTGGTCTCAGTGGAGTCACTCCGATCTAGGTTTCGACCTGTTATTCTCTTGTTGATGGACATTTATGGCAATGGTGGGAATTGTGTGGATTTTGATCATGCCTCTTAATTGTTCGATGAAAAGGCAGTGTCAAGGATATAAACGACTTTCATATGTAATGCTACTTCTAAGAATAATATCTTTTGGTTTGGTTTTGTCATTTTGTTTTTAAGATTGGGTTTTTCTTTCCTTACCATTTTATGTGGTAATCGTGTTACCTTCAAAGTAGGCAGTGCAGACAAAAGTAGATTTTTTGAACTTTTCAGAGCTTATCAAATTAGAATTGGGGAGTTATTTTAAATAAATGTAAAAAAAATTAAAATACATATATATATATATATATATATATATATATATATATATGAATTTTAAATAAATGTAAAAAAAATTAAAATACATATATATATATAGATATGTTCTTTTGTATTTATGATTGATAATGTTTTAAATTTTATGTAATTTTATTATTATTTGATAGTACATTAAAAAACATTAAAATTTTATACAATTTACAATGATTTCAATTTAATAATTTTTAATTAATTGTCAAAGAATAATAAAATTGTATATAATTTAAAATACTATTAAATAAAGAACGTATTTACAAATTTTTTATTTTTAAGATGAGTTAGGCTATGGTGCTACGCGTAGTTAATGAATAAATTTGCCACGGACTAAAAAATATAGTTAAATTATTTTAAATTTTGATTTATGGATCTCAATAAATTCTTTATATTAAAATATGATGGGATATAAAATTTTCTATTTTTCAAAATTTTAAAGTATTTGTTTTGAATTTTTAAAAAATGACCTAAAAAATATGTATTATTTTATTATTATTATTGAATCATCTTAAAAAAATTCAAAACTAATACTTTTTTGATATAAAGAATTTATTGAGATTCATAATTCAAGATTTGAAGATGATTTACCTATATTTTTCAGTCCGTAGCAAATTTAATTCATTAACTACGCGTAACACCATAGCCTAACTCTTTTAAGATAATCTTTGAATGCATTTAAAATCCATTGTCACAACTCACGATTGTGTTCAAGATAGTGCAAGGTAATCAGAGGCGAAAAGCGCACAAAAAAACGCGCGCCTGAGTAATCTGAGACGCATGATTATATTTGATTTAATTAATATAATGAAATACTTGATAAAAATAAAATTGATATAGAAATACATTATCATTAATTTTATTTCTTATTTTTAAATAATATATAATATCTTAGAATACAAAAACATAAATAAAATACTTGAATTTTATTTCAAATAAAATAAAAATATGCAATTAAAAGTTTGCATTGTAATTTAATATTCTAAATATTTAATATCGAAATCTCAATAGAACATAACTAAATTTCGATTATGTTTCACTGTAACTATTATAAAATATAAATATATCAATGATATATAAAATAACAGTAAAATATGTACACATATACAATATTACTCATCATCTCATCAAATTTCTAAATAAAGTAAAATTAGTTTATTTACATCTATAATGATAGATTTGATTATTAAATTATTATTTAACTTTTATTTTTATGTTGTATATATGGTAGTTCAGAAACTTTTAATCTAAAATGGTACATAATATTTATAACAAGATATGATATGATTTTTAATATTTTTAATTTTTATTTTTTATATTTCTTTATTTTATTGTTATCTCTATTAGCATTTCATCAAAATTACATTTTGAAGGCATATAAAATTTTAAATCAAAAAACCTAAATATTTTTAAATCATATTAAATTTAAATATTATAATAAATTGAACTTGGATGTAAAAAAATTTATCAGGCGCTCGTCTCCTTGTGCCTCTCGCTTTTTGCGTCTCACCAAAAAACGCACAAAAGCGTGCGCTTTTGTAACTACGCCCGCCTCTCAACCCAAAAAAATAAAGATTTCTTTTGAGCCTCGTCTTTACGCTTACACGAGCATTTTTCGCACCTATGACTGCACTGAGATAGCGGATGCGGATCCCTCCCCATTAGAATTTTATGGAGACATTTCATGACATAATGAACTTAACGTGAGAATGCAAGAGATTGGGGCCCAGACTCGACTCAGTTTGTGATTGAAATCTAGTAACAACACAGGCCTGAAGGTAAGAACAGTATAGAGAGCCCGCAATAGATTTAAATTAAGCCGAGCTCCGGTAAAGGCATCTCCACGCATTTTGGTTCGAAGGGCTGCGAACTTAACCCGATTCCCTCAGCGTCCGTCTCTCCAATTTTCTCAGTTGGTCTTGAAGAGGAAAGAAGAGCAAAGAACGAAACGATGGCGTCGTCACTGAAGAGCGTCCTCACGGCGGCGGCACTGAAGGGGGTGACGGAGGCACGCGCCGGGATTTTCGGTCACGTTTTGAATCCCACGGGGCAGCGCTCGGTGCACAAGATCCTGCGCACGAAGCTCATCGGCGACTACGTGGCGCAGTGGTATCCCTACGATATCAAATACGACGATCCCCAAGTTCTCGCTCGCGAAGAGAAAGAGTATGTCTTTTCTTTGTCCAATTTTATTCCCCAAATCCCAAATCCATCAGTTGGAGTTGCTTTTTGGTGGCCGCGTGGTCATGCCTGCCCTGTGTTTGTAGTTATGCCTGTTTGGATTTTACACACCAACGTATGAATTGTTGTTGGTTCATGATGAAGAGAGTAAACTTTCATTTCTTCAAAGAGGAATGTACAAAATGATATTGGGGGCGTTTAACAAATACAGGTAATCAACTAATGTTCTTTGTTGTTTGCATTGTATGTGGACCTCGTCTCCCTTTTTTCCTATTGGTGATAAGAGGATACTTCATTCCTTATGTCCTCTTCAATATTTAATAACAAAGACTAAAGGACGAAGAAAGAAAAGAGAAACTAGATGGTTGAAAGAGTTTGATATACTAAAAGGTTTTCTGTACCATGTCTTTCGGGAGAAATAGGTTGTTGTTCTAGGGTTTTTTATTTTTTTTTTGGGGGTAGGCAAATGTGTTAAGTACCTTTTTCTGATGCCCCTCTGTTGTTATTGTTGTATAACTGCTTCCGAAATTGGACATAATTTAGGCTAAATGTGTGTGCACAGACAAAGCTTAAATGAGCAATTACTTACGACACTTACGAACATTGTTGATTAGTTGCATTTTTCTTTTTTCTTTTTTTTTTGGTGGGGGGTATTCTCAGCAACTTCTAATGACCAATTTGCTTGAATTAAACAAGTAATATGGACATTACTTGAATATAAATTTCTTTTATTTGATAGGCGATTGTCTAAATTGGAAATGCTTAAGAGGCGTGGGAAGGGTCCACCAAAGAAGGGTCAAGGAAGGCGGGCTGTCAAGCGCAGCAAATAGATACATGCTTTACCTCCATTCACTGGGTTCAATATACTTTGTATTTGTTTTTAGAAACATCATGTTTATCTTTCAACACAAATTATTTCTTATTTTTAGAAAATTTTGTACCATTATTTTAAAATTCATAGATCCTATATCTATAGGGGCTAATCTCTCATGTTTAGTATGGTTGGCATTAACCATCTTAATTTCTATCATCTTTTTGCTAGAGGTTCTGCAACAATATATACCAATTTTGTTTCATATGCTCTAAACTTTTTTTTTAAAGGTAACAGTTGTTACCTGCTTTCATTGTTTCTCAAAAGCTATTCAAATCTAGTTCAAATAACCAATCAACCAGATTGGTTGCACAAAAATAAAGAAAAGTAGAAGTATATAAAACCATCGCTGTAATAAATACAACCAAGCAACAAGGGAAAAGTATTTAAAGAAGTTTAAGACTAAAAGTAAAACAAACAATATACAACATAGATAAAATCAACTAAAGATAGTAATCTCCATAGCACTCAGACTTGATGACCTCCATCATCAGCATACCCAACCTCCTCAGAATTGCTATCTTCCAACATAATCATATCATGTGTAAAAGCTTGATCATGCCACAATATATACCTATCCAGAATTTATACAAACTTTATAGAAGTTTTACTTTACCAATATTGGCTGTGGTGAACCGGCATATCGATGCATGTGAAGTTTCCGAGGAAGTTAGCACTGTCATTTCCGTTGATTGTAACAAAATGGACAAAATATTATTTACGATGGTTTTCTTGCCCTGTCTTTTGTAACTCTAAGAATTCCTCGTTCTCTCTAATTGATCATTTCTACCAAAGTTCCTCGTTCTTTAATCATTCGCCTCTACCATTACAGTTCTCACTTTTCCTTTTTCTGTGTCCTCTGGACTGTTTACTTTCCTTCAATAATGCCGCTTTTTCACTATGACTTGGCGTCACATCTGGTATGACATTGTATTTGGTTTAAAGCTACTGATGAACAATAAACAATATATTTTCTTTTGTTGGTAAATATGTTCCATACTGCAATAAAATACTCCCACTAAAACTACAAAATAGATAAGAACTTAGTTTTCTTTTGCCAGATTTTTGTTTGCAGCTACTTTTATAAATCACAACTCTTTTACAATTAAAAAAAAATCCAAAAAAAACTTGGTTGAAATTCTCATGGAAGACTATCATCAAGTTGGAGGGCACTAGATTTTTTTTCTCTCTCAAATTGTAAAAAAAGAGAGATGATGATGACATCTGGTCTTTCGTTGGCAACACATATGCGCAGTTATTTAGCTTACGAGCCCAACAAATCAAAAAACATACTGCTTATTTTTTATTTTTTAACTGAGGGATGATAATAATTGCTTGAGGTCTGGCTCGCGTTGGCCTTGTATGCCAACATGTACAAAATTCAAATTTGTACACAGCACTTTACACAAGTATAGTTGGCATTTGAAGACAATATGGTGAATACCCATCGATGGATGAGCCGGAGAGTTGCGCTGGGTAAGCGAAATCATTATCTTATTTTATTTACAAAAATGGCATTTACGATGTATCATTCTTCTGACTCGGCCAGGCTTATCATCTAGTTCAATGCCTTCCCGTGTTGCCTCCCATAGAAGAGATTCTATTCCTAGTTTCTTTAGCTCATGAAGTCCTCTCTCAACTGTATTCACAACAAACAAATAAAGGAAAGAAAAGGACTGACTAATACAGTATTAAGGAATTGTTTCATAATTCTACTTCATTTATTAATAGTTCTGTGTTCATCTTCAATTTTCTGTTATATTTTTGTACATTATCTGGAAGATTGGAACATATGATATTTGTGTACATTTTCAGTTAATATTTTACGGTACATGACATTCCACGTCCTGACACACTATTTATCTTTTTCCTTTTGAAAAATTGCTCCCAGATCTAATAATTATGTGAAAGGTCATCAGAACTTTTCAAGTTCAACAAAGTAGCAATTCAGTTGTCTATACTTCAAACAGGGCCTGATGTATTTCCATTCTTTTATCGAGTGCAACTTTGTCTGATGTTATTCGTAACTTCAGGGCATACACTCCTTTTTTTGTTGAAATAAAACCACATGAAATTTGCACAGTGAAAACAAAAGTTGCATACCTTCCAAAGCATCTTGGGAGCTGGGTGAGTGGTTGTCTTGCTCAATCCACAAATGTAGCCTCTCCTCTGCAATGTCTTCTTCTATTCCATGGTTCTTAGCTCTCCTCCAATAGTATGCTAACCATGCCTATTATCAAACTCGTGTTATTAAAATTACCTAGTGTACACTGACAAAAAGCAGGTCATGTGCGGGCACATCAGGTTTCAGCCAGTTTCCCCATTAGTATGGCTTTGCTATTGAAAGAAAAGACGTGCCTTTGTTGAACATATGGAGCTTGAGAGAAAAAGGTTGGACAAGGCCATTAGAGCTTAAACCTATAGAGGCTGGGCACCAACCTAGTTCAGTCTGACATGTTGCAACTAAAGAAATGGAAAGTAACATTGTGCTATAATATAGTCAATTAGATAAGAGGTTAAAGGCATGTATACCTTCTTGAACTGGACGTCTTCTTTTTCTTCTTCACTAAGATCTAAAAATGTCAAAAACAATATGTTGAAAAGATTGTCCCCTGCAGACAGATGCTCGCACACACACATAAACTCACGAGATGGAGAGAGACTGACCAAAGACGAATACAGCGGTTTGACATTCAGCTTGAAGTAGCTCATCTACAATAATCAAACAGCTAAATTTATTTTGGGAATACCTTACTCATCAATAAATAAATAAATAAAGAACCTTGTGATTAATGCCCATGGTCACAACTGTTTAAGATGAATTCATAAAAGTTGTGTGTTCAAGTTCAAAAGGGAATAAGATATATCTGGTAGAGACCTGATAAATTCTTGATATGAGAATGCCGGTTTTGTGACAGAGCAATCCGAACAGCATCCTCAACCTGAAATAAAATAAATATAAGGAAATTACTATCAAATTAGAGATTGCATTTACCGAGTATTGGTTGTGAAAGTAGTAAATCCTAGATACCACAAACTAATATTCCATGATCATTAACATCAATCGTGCTTCAAGTTGCTTATAAGTTCTAAATTCTGCCTCTTGTAAGTTATTTATTTCAACTGAAGCCTTAAATGTTTAAGCCCTTGATGATGCAACTTCCCTCAATCAAACCTAAATTATCAACTTAATAATAGAAATGACTTGAAAAATATCAAGGTTTTAGGCAAAGCTATGGCAGTACATATACGAGTTGGCCTACATACTGAAGTAAAAAAGGAAAAACCTTTAGCGAAGCTAATTCACGCATGCCTTTCTCAACCAAAATCATGTTCAGCAAGTTTTCTTCAGCAATTTTATTATCATTCATATCTAATGCCTCCTTATGCTTATCCACCTCTATATCAACCCTATCTGCCCAGTAAATTTGATTGTTACTTTTATCACCTCAAAAAGAGAATTCACATATAAGCTCACAAAAAATGAAATCCAACAAAACGACTATTACTAATTAGTCAAAATAGTTCCTCAAATATCTCCACTTTTTTGGCCATCAGTTTTTTTTTTAATCTCATAATCAAATAGGAAGAAGATATGTGGTGTGTGGTATTTGTTATTTGTTATTTGGGGTCCACAGAATATATATGATATTTGTTATTTCTGAAGGTATGCGCCATATTGGAAGTCTTGTATGATACAGAACCATTCTGAGAGTTCACAAATTTGTTACAACCTGCTAAACTGTCATCTCTGGCTTTTTGTCCGGCAGATAGCATAGTTTCAAGAGGATCAGAAACTACAAATGACCAGTATTCATACTTCTCCTCAGCTACATCAGCATAAATACCTGACACAGACAGAGTATTAATATCCAAATTTCCTGCAGTAATGATATGGACTAGTAGCCTCAGATAATGCACCAGCACTAAATCTACTCTCAGCTTGACAAAACATTAGGTAACCAAATGATAAAACAGATGATAAGAAAAGGTACCAAAAAGGACCTGCAAAACATAATGCAAAAACTAGGTAGAATCACTACACAATGTTGGAATAGTATGATATGAAAAGGTACCAAAAAGGAGACAAACATATTACAAGGACAGAAATAATATCATGATAAATGTGTTAACTGTACCATATTGCTTGCACAACTTCCAATAATGAGCCAACCAGCATCTCTTGAGCATCATCTCCTCCTTCATAGCATTTCTCAAAACATGAGCTCTTAAAAAGATTTTAGAAAAAAAAAAAGGTCTTTAATTTCTTAAGGTATCCTACAAATAGCAAATGTTACCTCATATCCCCCTATCAAGGTCTCTCATTCTCTAATCCTATCACTTCTATTACTACAGTCACTGTGTCTTAAATATTATGTATGTACACTTCTCAGAACTTTTTCAATGATTGTACGGAATTTCTTTTAGTTTTGCACTGTATATTTCACAATTAAAGGATGCTAACCGTTGTTGTTTTTTAAGTCATACAATGTGGACACACCTTTTCTTCCTGACACAACATCATTCTTCTTGCCATTTTCCTAAGAGATCTGAGTTCAGATTTCACCACAGTACTCTTAGGAGCATAAGTATCTCCTTCAGTGGCCTGAAAGATGAAATAATTTTGTGTAGCTCTCATATATTCTGATGCCTAAACCATCAAGACGTCAATTTGCCCAAGGCCTGGCTTAACTAAGGATCTTTATGTCATGCATGTTTTACATAGAGGTTGAGAAATATTATTGAATGAATACACTGTGGCACAGAGATAGATAAATTTGAGGTTTGTTACGGACCAGTAGCGTGCTGAACCTCCAAGGATACGTGGATCTAACCAAAAGCCAAGTCAAAAGGTCTTTCCTTGTCAGGATTTGATCATAAACAAAAATGTGGTTATATCCCTTCTTTAATCACAGGATGGTTATATTTTACTTCATGCATGCAAAAGATGTTCAGTGAAAGGTCTGAGACTGAGAGAAAGCAGTTTGTGTGTCAGGTTACAAACATAAGATAACAAAACAAAAAATTCTCAGAAGTAACACACCTCTCTCTGTCGAAACATTGTTCCTTTTCTGTGTAAATTGAAAAAAAAAACAGAGTCAGAAACAGATATTAGAGTAGGTACGGCAAAAGAACTCGTACACATTAAATAAAATCTTACCTGCTGAGTGTATGAAGTCCATTATATGTTCTATCGCCAAGAAAGGAAACCTAAATTTTATAGCATGCAAAGAAGGCAGGAAATATTGTTTCAGAATGTATGATAATAGATAGACCATCTAAAATACAAAATGACATGGAACGAACTCTGGTACTGATATATTATCATCCGGTAAGAATTGTGTGTTGAAGGTTCTTATGTTATGTATCTGAGACTTAAATTTGTAGTAAAATGCACCATAATGAAAATCCTAACAGAAAGTGACAAACACAACATGTTTAATAAATAATTAACACAACATTTCAGAAAATTAGTTTAAATGTGCCTGTCTGATGTATATAAAGGGGAAGATTAACCTTTCTCTCAAGTTGATTAGCCTTTGATTCAGCCACCTCACACCCTTCTTCTGCTTCTTGAAGCTGCCAAGACAATAACAGTTGAACATAAAATGAAGCAGTAGGAAACAGAAATTAAAGTTTCTCTTAGTAGTTAGTAAGTTTTTTTTACAGTTATAATGATCTGCAACAAACTAAGATATTTAACCTTTTGAAGAATGTTATCATTTTGTTCCTCCAGCGCATCAATCTGGTATATCACAAAAGAACACTATCAATTTAGAAACATTTTATAACACACAAGTGACAAGGAAATTCTAGTAAATGACAATATGATAAGGAAGTTTACAACCAAATTAAATTAGCAAAAACATTGGAATACAGAGCAGGCCATCTTTGGGTATAAACTTCACTCAGGATAATATATCAAAAATCACTGTCATTGGAATGGCATACCAAAAGATTAGCAAATTAAATTCTAGCAGAAACATTTACCTCATCTTGAAGATCTGAGGTAGAAGGGGGAAGTGCTTCTTCTTTCACAACCAAATTTCCCAAATCAAATGACATGCTGCATATGCAAAAATAATTGGCATGATAAGTGCAAATCACAATAAAAAAAAGGACATCAACATATGAAAACTAGCACATCCGGTAACCATTATAGGCTCGAATTCAGCCATTAAATCCTAAGAAAAGGCTGATTTGATCAAAATAGCAAATTTTTTGCACTGGCTCAATCTCTTCTTCTTTTTTTTTCTTTGAGGTAAGAAAAAAATAAAAAGATCAGAAGTACAAGTGTGTGCCTCAATGTGCATGGGTTTCAGGCTTCTTATCCCTAATTTCCACCTCAATTCGTGTATAAAAGCATACTTAATTTAACCACCTCAATTATGATTCACTTAGAACTCAATTTCTCTTTTTTTTACATTTAACTAAAATGTTCAGAATATAACACAATTAAGACTAAAACAGCAGTAACTTATCTTAAATCAAGTCAATTTCCTCTCAGTTGTGCCAAGCCTGATAACCATGAAGAATTAATACTCAAGTACCCCTCATAATTTAATGAGACAAATTGTTGTCAACAAATAAAACAGTAGTTTTTATCTAGCCAGAATTTAGATCCCATTGTGCAATTTAACATAAAATCCCACAACCTTGCCCAATCTAGCTGTAGTAGTTGGCCTCATTAATTAGCACATTGCAAAATGAGTAACAGAAGTACCCTTTTTCTCTTCTGGATGTTGCTGGTAATCCTGGTAAATCAGAGGCCGAAGAGCTTGCAGAAGGTCTTAGCATTTGTCGAGTTGGTGGTAATGTACTCGGCCTCCCACCAATAGCTGCTCTACCACTAGGTGTAGGACGAATAGCACCAGTTTGTTCATTAAGATAACGCCCCATCTAAATAAACAAATCATACTTTGTAGAATGGAAAAGGGTTGATAATAATATCAAATCAAAAGAAGGTAAATTTTGGGGAATTATTAAATATTGGAAGATATATTGTTCGGAACCAAAACCTGTTAATATATGTACACATTGTAATTTAAAGATGGATATCAGTGCAAAGTTCCTAATATTTATTAGTCTCCATAGAAAGTTTCAATTACCACAGGAGAAGGTGTCCAGTTGCGAGACAAAGGGAGGTCTATGGACTGAAGAGAAAACATGATAGCCAGTCAAATATTTGATTAACCATTGAAACAAAAGTTATATCACACTATTTCGAAGGACAGAATTGTCATGACAACTCTTTATGATTTTTGACAAGAAACCTTGCTTTAGACTCTGTTTTCAGCAGCCTTTATAGTTTATAGTTAATTGCTCTTTCTGTTTTCTTTCAAACTTTTGGTTCCCTGAATAAACTGGGACCGATAGTTAAGGTGCCAAATCAATCAGGATAGTCATCTTCAATGAGACATTTATTATAAATCCATGACGATAATTTATTTCTCGTTTCCAGAATACACACATTTTTTTTTTTTTCAGAGGGTTGAAACAGAAAGTTCACACGTTTGAGTATATTCAAGTACTCACCGCTTGAGAAGAAGTGCGACGACAAGGTGTTGTCGACTCAAAGGACTGCATTGAAAAGACCAATATTAGTAGTGCATCCATACAAAAAAAATGCCATGTAAGTAGGTATAAAAGAAGAAAATTTAAGACAGTCACTGTGACATGGGATTGAATCACCTCGGGCTGGTCAACCAATAGGTGTGTGCCACTTATCTTTATGTACCAAGCCAAATTATGTTGAGTGTGACTGGGTGATAATTGTTGGAAGTAATTATTATTAATTATAATATGTATGGGCTTATATGTAATAAATATATATTATATAATGAATTGTCAAATTATATTCGTAATGAAGTGATTAAATTCTGTATGAGATTTATTATATGTCATGAGAAGTGTGCTTCTTTAATGTGTAGAATGCGTATTAATGACTTTATGATTTAGTGATGATCTGAATTATATAAAGTTTGATAATAATACAATTATGTTATTTGTCTCTGGAGAACACAACTATAGACAGTTTTCTGATTAAGCAGCGAACCCGTTAAGAGAGAATCTGGATCCAATATGGACCCGTTAAGATATAATTGCACTTAGTTATATGGGCGTCCATATATATATGCAGGAATACTGTTGGTTTTGAAACCACTCTCATTTTCCTCACTTTCTGTCACCCTTTCGTTTCCTAACAGATCCATATATCTCTATTAACACAGTTCCAGAAGAAAAAAATTATCGACGCCAGTCCTCTCAATCACTCCATCAGATTAGAGGAAGATCGCTGAAAAGTTAAAGAGTCTGGTGATCAATGAATTATATCTCTCTGGAAGACCGACAACATAGATCAAGATAACATAATTTATATTTAAAGTTCACTAGAGGATTAAGATCATAGAGTAAAATTCATAATAATAATGTCCAAGATAGGTGGTGTGGTGCGGAGGGCATCCTCACGACACAAATTTATTACTCAAACTACCGTCCTTCCAAAATTACCCCAAGCAAGCTACTAATCCATTTTTATAAATTACCGTCATTTAACCCTCCTAATCAGAAAGAAAGAACGCTCTGACGGCTTTACGTAAAACAGGATATCATACATTTCCTAGTCTATGCAGAAATCATTTGAAGAGGAAAAAAGATAAGATTTTCTCACCGTCTGAGAAATAGAACACCGAATGGAGCTTCGCCTAGGCGTGGAGGTATCAAAGGAATGAACCGAACTCAAATCATCATCTAAATCGTCTTCTTCTGCACTACTATTCTCTGGGCTTCCCGTGCTTGCCATTGCGCGAGCCAAGCGCTGTGCGGCCGCGCGTGCCGCGGTATTCTGTCGCAGACGGGAACCGCCGAGGAGAGACGCGGAGTCGTTGCGCCTGTGATGAGGATGAAGGGGTGACGACGTGGCAAGATAACGAGGCGGAGAGGCGTCGGAAGACATACTGCTGTGACGACTGTGCGCCTTCTCCATTGGTCGGATGAGCAATGGAGAGGATGTAAGTTTTGATTTGAGATGTTTCTTGTTTTCTACCTTGCTGCTGCTCCTTTGCTTTTTTTGGCAAGAGACGAGAGTCACGCGAGGAGACGGGGAGAAACTTTTCAGTTCCTAGCGCTGGCAACATATTGGATAGACCCGTTCTAGTGTGTTTTCATCGAAATGGCGAGCTCAGGGTCATGTCGATGGCTCGGGGAATTTTTTTCTTAAACGGCCGTCTAACCAACAAAATTTTCTAATAGATCAAAGAACTAAGTTATTTTTTTAAATGATCAATCCAAGATAATCTGTTCAGTTAAAATAATAATTTATTTAGTTTGTTAATTTATAAGTCGAATTAAATTTATAAAAATATCAACCAAATATATTAAAGAAAAATAAATCGAAATTTTACTCGGTTTATTTGGTTAAATTAAAATTATATTAGTTAAATAAAAATAAAATATTGATAGTTATAAAAATTAATAGAATAAATAAATATTTTTTTAAATTAAAAATAAATAACTAAATAAAATTTATAAAAAAAATAAATATATTCGGTTCTTATTTATATAAAGTAAAATAAATTCGCTTGGTAAATTTTGGAATATTCGGTTTATTCGATTTAAAAAAAATAAATCAAACAAAAGAATGAAAACATAATTAACTAAAATTTTCAATCGAACCGATGAACTGAAAAATCGAATCAAATAATCTAATATTTAACAGTACAGTTTAAAACCAATTAAATTGATTCATTTGCATAACCCTACCCAGGGGCGTAAATCTGATTCACAGTTTTAAGACATTCAATTTCATTGTCTGACCCTGTCTGCCCTTCAAGTATTTGCTCTCTAGATATTAGGGTTTATTTTCAAAGCGGAAGTATCTCCAAAGAGCGTAAATTCAGCTCATACAATTTGATATTTTTTGAAAGGGTATGAGTTGGATTTATTCCCTTTGAAAAATTTTCTCTCTGCAAACTAGAGTTTTTTTTCTCAAAACACAAACGCCTACAAAGGATGTAAGCTAAACTCACACCCCTTGAATTGCTTACTCTTTCAATGTAGAGGTGCATGTGTTCTAGAGAGGTATCACAATCAAAGGATATGAGTTGGGCTTGCACCTTTGATGATACTCTCTGTCAACTCTGCTATATATTTTTTTCTGAGTTTAAATTAGTTCTCAAAGGGCTTGACTCTAGGTAATGCCTTTTACGCTGACTATATTTCTATATTTTTGTGGGTCTCTTCCCAATGATAAACCAAATAAATCTGAGAAGGATTGGTAGAGAGATGGATTTGAAAGGGTGAGCCGGGACTTTGCGCTCCTGATTTGGTCATCTATGAAAATAACTTAGTCCCTTAATTTGTGACGTAATTTTGTTGATGGGACTGATCTTTTAAAAAAAATCAAGTCTATTTTATTACTTTTATTGACGTGACAAATTCAATTAGAATCAACTCAAAATTCTCTTTACTTGATTTGATTAAATCGGATTATGAATCAACCACATTATATTTCATTCTATTCGAATAAAATAGTTAAATATTTTTATATATTTAAAAATAATTTAATATCAATTAATATATAATTAATCTTAATTAGTATATATAAGTATTAATTAGAGATAAATCATAATATAAACCAAAAATATAATTAAGGCCCGTTCTTTATTGTGTTTTTGGACCGAGAAGCATGGATATAATCGTTTATAACTATGTATTTTTCTGTGCACTTTGGAGAAACCATTCAAATTTTGGTTTTTACACTTTCATGCACGGATTCTAATAAAAATACAAGCTAAAATCTCTTGAAAATCAGGTTTCGTAAAAATCTACTCCAACTTGATTTTTTAGATGGTGGCTTCCTTTATTTGTAATTTGGTTTGCCATTTTTATAATTTTGCAAATGCTAAAAAAAAACTGAGAAAAAGAATGAAGCCTAAACGGGTCTGATCGGATTGCCCCATCGTGATGAGTCCAAAAAAAATCTTAATAGATACATGATCCATTTTATTCTCAATTTTTTTTTTTGTCGGAGTAGAAGTGTTACGTCAAATAATAAATTATCAACTCTAAATTTGAGATTAGGAACGGCTTTTTCATATAATTAGAGATGTAACTCAGGTTTCACCCTTATAATATAGTTCTCAAATAAATAATTAGTAATTTTAATTTTTAAATATATTTAATAAAATTTGCATTGAAGAAAATTTAGACATAATATTTTTAAATATTAAATAATAATAATAATTATAATAAATAAATAATATAATTAAATACATAATAATCTATAAAGAGTCATATAAAAAAAGTTGAATCATTTTAATAGTTAAATTTCACCTTAAGTATATGATACATATTACTTTAAATGAGGAGAGAGAAATTATTTTATATGAACCTTTGAATTCATGAAGGTGAAAAGATTTAAACAAAATTAATGTTGAAAAAAATGATGATGTGATATGCTTGAAAAACTTAAAAACATCTCCTTTATATATTAAGAATTAACACAAAGATAGAGGTCCTCTTCATTTGTATTATATATGTTTTTCTGCTCGGCCCGAATATGCATAATATATGTAAAATTAAGTCCTCTAAGAAATTTATAAAATATTTTATCAGAATTTATAATTTTAGACGAGTAAATTTTTTTTATAAATTACTTCATGCTAGAAAGTGAGAAATGGTGTTCGATTAAATTTATAAATAGCTCACCAACTTACAAATAGCTCATCAACTAGAAATCTTTGTCAATCTCTTTTTTTCTCTCTTCAATCTTAAATGCGCGTTGAAAGAGTAAATATTTTCGATTTGTTTTGGTATGAAAATGAAGAGGGGATAAAATAGTTTTAATCCCAATTTATCCCCAATCTCGCTTCCAAACAGAGCTTAAATTAATACAAATACAGATCGGATAATACACAAATACGAATATAAATATGGATATATATCGGATACTAAATTAAAATTTCACCAAAATAATTAAAAAATAATTATATAATATTTTTTTCATAATAAATTACTAATTATAAAAGTTATATTATTATAAAAATTAATTATTAATTATTATTATATTATTAGTGCTTTAATTAATAATTATCATTATAAATTAGTCATAAAAAAACTATAAAAATTAAAATATTAGTTAAAATGTACCAAGAAACTATAAAAAAATAAAATATAAAACCAAATTATGTATAAATTTAGTTGAATTTCTAATCTACATTAAAATTCAATTGAAAATATTTAATGGGTCTTTTCTAAAATATATTCGAATTCATATAATGATCAGTATTTATATTCGCATCCAATTCTAAATTAAAATTTTATCTGTATTCACATCCGACAAAAAATTATCTGAATATGAATATGAAAAATATCTGTATCAAAATATTTATATCCGCTATTATTCCGGATTCGAACGATTAGATAAACACCTACATGAAGGTTAGGTCACGTTCCGTTCCTCTCTCATCCAAGTATCAAAGCCACCAATTACTCATTTCTTTCTACTAGGACCAACCGGTAGAGGTGTCAATCCGGCGGATCGGGTCGGATTCGGATTCAGATTCGGGTGGGTCGGTCGGGTAAATTTGACCCAAAAAATTATCGGGTCACGAGTCCGATCGGGTTTTGGATAGAACGTTGTCGGGCTCTTTGTAGCTTGGATTTCGGTCGGGCCGAGCCGGGTCGGGTTCTTTTTTGTGATGTTTTATTTTGGGTTGGGTCGAATTTTGGGTCAGGTTGGATTTCGGGTCGTCAGACTTTAATTTTTTTTTTCAGAAATTCATTTTAGACAATATTAGGTCTAGATTATCAATTATATTATAATCAATTTGACTTTTCAAATAATATGGATATGATTAATTAATTTGGGTCTAGTCAGATCAGTTTCAGGTCGATATACTTCATTCATGTTATTAACAAATTGAAAACATGTTACTTATGATAATTCTGATTAATAGACATTTATTTTTATGATAATTTTAATTTACGACATATAAATTTTGATTAATAGTCATTATTATTATGATTTGAAATGTAATTTTTTATTTCGGTATAAATTCTGAATATATATGCATGTAGGTAATTTCTAAATTAAAATTATCAAAATTATATGTACAACTATTTGTACGTGCTATATTGATAAAAATATTTGTTAATTTGTGTTAAAATAAATGGATGGTCCATCATTGTTTATGAAACTCGTGCTTAACCCGGTCCTCCTCTAAACCCGTACTTAACTTGACCTCCCTCAAAATGAACTGACAGTTAAGTACAAATTGAATTTATAAAGAGAAAGCTTAATATTTATATAGTATAATTTTAAAGTAATTAGATACATATGTACAGCACGAATCGGGTCGAGGCAGATTTCAGGTTGTCTAATCTCGGGTCATCTCGAGTTTCAGGTAGTTCGGGTTCGGATCGGGTCGGATTTCGGGTCATTTGATCTCGGGTCATCTCAGGTTTCGGTCGTTCGGGTTCAGATTGGATTGAATATTAAATTGTCTGATCTTGAATTATTTCGAGTTTCCGAATCGTTCGAGTTCGAATCGAGTTGAATTTCGATCGTTCGGATCCGGATCAAGTCAGATTCGGACCAATTTGACTTTCTAAAAAAATCAAGTTGAATCCGAACAAATTGATCGAATTTCTCAAATCAGATCAGATTTTACTACCTCTACCAACCGGTTCTAGCACTCTCGAACTAATTCACTATTCTAATTCTATTATTATTATATATTGTTAATATTAGGCTGACTTTACTGCAAGACCTAATTGGGATATTATAAGTACCATGAAGCAAGCAAAAGACAAAAAAGAAAAAAAAATTAACATTGCTGAAGCTTTCAATCGGCGCAAGCAAAGTGCAATGACATATGTTCTCAATCTAAACATAAAAAAAAACATCCATATTTCCAACTAACAGCTACAGATATGGTTAATGAAAACTAAAGAGCTACAGAGGATGATATGGCATGTAGCCGAGCGAGTTCTTCACTTTTGCAACAATGTCACTGCACTGCCTCAGCAGGCCCAGAAGTTGTCCAGGGATGTCCACCTCCTCTTTCTTCTTCTCCTCAAAGCTCCCAAATGGCGCGTTATGGGTTGATGGGATTGGATCAAATGGGCCCGGTACAACTGGCTCATGGGCCGGTCTTCGTTCACCAGCCCATTGAGCTGAGCCTGGCCGTGCTCCTAGCAGAGGGGGTGGAGGGGGGATATGGCGCACATCATAAGGAGGACGAGTTGAGTGCACAAGCAGGGGATGTGGAATAAGAGGCGGTGGTGGAGGCAAAACAGCTGATTTGTTTGTAATACCACCACCATAATCACCAACAGTCATAGATGAAGGCAGCTCAGGTCTGGTGGGTTTGGAATTTTTACGGTCTAACATGAAAGTAACACGAGGCCCATTACCAGCTCCAGCTGAAGCCCCAGACTCTTCACCCGGCTTTTTCAGAATCGATTTGGGTGGCTGAGAAATCAAAGATGGCATAGACCGTGTCTCAGTCGGCTCTGGTCCAACTCTGCTCCCAGGATGAACCAAAGCAGGTTCAACTGGTACCCATGAGTCAGACTTCGCTTCCTGACTCTGGTTCACATAATCAAGTTCTCGAATATAATACTGGACCTTTGACTGACCAAACATCTCATTTGAGTTCACATAACTGAGTGCTGCTTTTGCATCATCTTTGTACCTAAATGTAACTTTGCACATGTGAGAGTTCCAGTAGACCCTTGTGTTAGATATGTCGATCTGGCCAAATCGTGCAAGCTTGGCCTTTAGAGTCGCTATTGTTGGAAGTGCAGTTTTCATAGGGAATTTCATCATCAAGGCAGTAGGAGATGGAACCTTAGGTGCCGGCGGAAGCTCTGGTTTCTGCACCTTAGTTTCCTTCTTCCTCTCCTCTTCAATCACCTTAGTTGCACTTGCTAAGGAAGTCTTTTTCTCCAATGCCAGTGACTTGATTTTATCCATCTTCTTCTGCTTTTTCACATTTAGTTCCTCTTGCCGGTCTGAAGGGCTCCGCTTTCGACCAATCACTGATGGAGGGGCAGGGACAGTGCCTGGAATTGAGCTTGAATCATGTAGCTTTTTCAACCCTTGCTTCTTTACCAAAGGCTTGGGTGCCACTGCAGTCGTAGCCCTCTTCTCTTTTTTCAATTTCAGTTTCTCAGCTGTGGCAACATCAGATTTTCCAGGTGCAGCCTGGTTAGCCAAGCTTTTCTGATATACACCTGATCTGAAATTCAAAACCAAATATCTGACAGGAGCAGCATCACGTTCCTTCCCATACAATTGCTCGAGTGCCAGGTCCCGTAAGTCACCAACCAACTGTGCCGTGTTAATATCCACTGAACTGAAATCAACATGCTTCTTTTTCTTCTTCCTTTTCTTCTCCAGAGTGCCTTCTCCTTCAGACTTTGCACCAGGTACGGTGCTACTTTGACCATCAAGCTTCTTTCTCTCTTGCAATGGTTTCTCCTTCACTAACTTCCTTTCTTTCTCCTCGCCCTCTTCTTTCCTCTCTCTTCTCTGAAGCACGAAACTGCCGTCGGCTCCACCAACCACAGCTGGTTCAGCTGGACTGACAAGGAAGGAGGTGTCAGGCTGGTTAGGGCTAGCGAGTGTATACGGGAGGTCGGCTAAAGGAAAGGCAGTATTGTTGGTGCCCGCATCGTCGCGACGCTTCAAAAAGTACTTGTTGTCGTCGTTGGTGGCGGCGATGGCAGCGGCGGTTTTCTTGGAAGGGGTGCTCTTGAAGCGGGGTTGGTGCTGGATCTGCGATAATGGTTTGGGATTGGGTTTTTGTTTGGATTTGGGGATCTTAGCGGAGGCGGAGATGGAAGACGAAGACGCGGGTCGCTTTTTGTTGGATCCGCCAAGGGTTTCCGTGATTTTCAATTCACTACTCAGGGGCACCGCTGAAAGTTTTTCAAAGATAAAGTGTCAATAAAAAAAGTATAGGAGAGGGTTCTCTTTCGAAAAGGAGAAAAAGAGAAAATGAAGGGGTTGATTGAGGGAGACAGAAAAGTATAGTACAATATAAACACATAGTATTATCGTTTGATAGTTCATCAAATATCGTTAAAGTAAAACCGTTGTAAATTTGCTATAAATTTAATAATTTTTAATGGACTATCAAATGATAATGAAATTGTATGAAATTTAAATAACCATCAATCTAAAGTAGAAGAACACATCTATAACTTTTTTTTTCATTTTTAAGATTTTTTTTTTGTATTTATTTAGAGGTCCATTGTCAAAATTGTCAAAATAACTTATTGTCAACTGATCCCTTCTCATTAGTATAATTGAATCGGTTAATTTCTCATGTTTTGGGATTAAACTTGATCTCAAATTTTATTTTAATCATTAGATTAGTATCTAGATTGAAAAAAAGCTTAGGATAGAAAATGAGTTTCATCGAGATTAGTGAAATAAAATTGATCCAATAATTAAAATAAGACTTGAAATCAACTTTAATCACAAGATTTTGGGACATTAACTGATTCCTAATATAACCTCTTTTGACTTGTATAAGCTTTAAGAATAATATTATTCATTTTTGTATTGAAGGGTTCACCATTTTATTGTACAGCGAGAAATAGATTCGATCATTCAGTTACTTTTTTTCTAAAAGGTTCAATCAACATAAATTAGATTGGAATGAACGATCTTGGTCATTTTTTCATTTAAATCTTACTTCAAACTGAGAAATTATATTTATAAATATGTAGATGGACTAGTACTTATTATTTTTAGACAAATCAAAATTATCACATCAAATTATTTTCTCCTAATCCGAAAAAATAGCAAACTAATTTAAAAATATAAAATTTAATTTGCTAATATATTTTCATATAAAAATTAGATCAAACTATTCAGATCAATCATATCTAGTTTAAAATTAAAATTTTTGAACTGAAATACACTAGACATTGTACATGCATAAAAGCCTTACTCTACTAATAATAAAAAGGGAAAATTCATCATTTGGCCTCTAAACTTTCACAAAAAAATCAGATTAATTCTTAAACTTTAAAATACACAAAATAGATTTTTGAATTTTGAACTAATTGGCTCCTAAACATTTGAAAAAAAAAACTAAATTGATCCTCAATATTTGTTTACTTTATTTCATTTTTATTTTAAAAATTTTAAAAATAGAAATAAATATATTTTATTAAGAAAGCAATAAAAAAATGTATTGAATCACCGATAAGGTTTCAAATCGATTAGTGTCAGTCTCTTTCGGGTCAGTTCGAGTCAAGTCAGATCAAGTTTTGAGCTCAAATTGTTCAGGACTCTACCTAAACTGACTGAAATCCAAAAAAGGCTGATACCTGATTCAAAATCCGACCCAATATTTTATTTGAACTAAAGAATAAGAAACAAAAATAATATTAATTTAAAAATTTCAAGGATCAATTTAGATTTTTTTTAAAGTTCAAAAATCAAATTAGTTTTATATTGAAAGTTCAAAGATGTATTTAAAGTTTAATGACCAATTTGATTTTTCTGAAGTAGCACATGATGAATTCTCACTAATACAAATACCAAATTATAAAACTATCATCAGTATTGTCATTACTGTTGCCTTTAGTAATATTGATATTATCATCATTGTTATTGTTACTGTTACTGTGTATTAATCCTGCTACGTAATTCATAACACGAGACTATTATTCATTGTTGAAAGACATAATGGAAGCACGGACAAACTCCCCTGCAAGCTATACAAGAACAAAACAGCGTGACATAATCCAGCGATTGGATTTCAGATGTATGCGGAAATAATTTATTATCCTTTTTTCTTAAATAAATAAAAATATTGAATGCAGTTAGAATTGGATTGGTCCCCACTGCACCTCATTTTCTGGTCAAGAGGCTTCGGATGGAAATATGGAATCGCATTTAACTTGTCGAGCTTGTGACATTCGCTACCCAATTTATACCACGGCATGTGGCAGCAGCTTCGTTTGCCTAGCGAATCAATTTTGAGCTTTGCTTAGCTCAGCTCGTTGCCGCCCCAACTCTAATTAGCTGATCTGCCATTATAATTACAAACAGCAATCAGAAGAGTTGTGTTTGCACCGCAGTGCACAAACTCTTTTGTACCTCGAAAAGATAATCCTTGGATCAATTGCCTCGCACAGAAGAACATGGTTATTCGAACCAGAAAAGAACATCTTGAAAAAAATCCAAGGCAGCTCACAACTTGGAAACATAAAAGGGCCGGAGACGGAAATGGAAATATCGATATTTTACTATCAAGAATTTACGACACAGTTAGTGCTGTTCAGCATCCACTTCGCATGAAACTCTTTTTTTTTTTTTTTTTTTTCCTTTTTCGCCAACAGCAAACTGACATGAAGCATGCAAGTTCAGATGTTTAGCGACGGCAGGAGTTGGTTGGCCTCCTCTTGAATTGTACGAATGTTATAAGACAGTTAGAGATAAAATCCAGATCATTCATTTCTAATCAAACAATCTAGATCAATTTTGATCAAATCTTTCAGGCTGCTTGCTGTATTGATGGATGTCAGGTTAGATCTGAATTGTTTGATTTATCATTAAGAAGCAAGATAAGATTGTTTATCTACCACTAAAATTTAGAGGTGGCAGAATCTGATCCGACTCGAGAAATCTGCCCGACCCATCCGGATCCGAACCCGACCCGATCTGATTTTTTTAAAAAAATCAAACCGACCTGACCTGATCCGACCTGAGATCAAATGACCTTCAATCCAATCAAAATCTATCAAAGATCTGAAAAAACACAACATGTAAATCAACCGATCCAACCTGACCCTAATCTGACCCGGCCTGACCCGATTTCTTCCAGAAGGTCAAACCCGCCCGACCCGAAGCCAAACCCGCCCCGCCTCGCCCGATTGCCACCTCTAATAAAATTCATTCTATAAGGGAAGAGAAAGACAACAATAAAAAGGTTTTTTTTTTCAACATTTATCAAACCCAAAACAAGGATAAACAAGCTCGGACCATACAGCTGAGATCCTACAGCCTTCATCAGAACTCTTTGGATTATCTAAATCAACCCTCAAAATTTATACTGGCGGAAAGTACTACAAGGGACTAGAGCTCGAATGAGACGACCTAACTTAGACCACTTTGGCTCAATAAATTTTAGTATATTTCTGACTGTTTAATATACTTCTGTAATATATCTATTAACTTAATAAAAATTAAAAAAGAAACATTTATATTATATCTTAAAAATAAGAATATTATATCACGATGACTACATGCTCTAAAATTGAATAATATACTTAACTAGATTAGAATTTATCAAGCAACAACCTATGAGCTCTTTGCTGTAATTGGATGCACTCTTAACACAGCACATCCTACTGTTCAACAGCATTGCTCTCAATCAACTATGAGAAAGAACACTGTTCTTAAACTAAGAACAGAAAGAGGAAACAAGAAGATAGATTGTTGGAATCTTGAACACACTATTACCCAACCACTGCTAAACATACCACCATGAAAACATTGACATAAATTCAGCTGGGAATGAGAAATATCAAAGGACATTAACACAGAGAAGTTAACAAGAAGACATTGGAATGAGTTTGGAAAAATAATCTAAAATATGGTACACAAGAAGCTACATAACTCCAAATAAGTGTTAGCTCCATTGATGGGGAACTAAAAGACATGCAGGTTGGCTAAAATCTAAATCCTTCCCATAATATGTTCATGCACCAGCCATCTGGGCAGCCAAGAGTAGGACGTTATTACCAAACGCAATTTGCTTTGGTAGACTATCTTTCAATCTGCAGGTTCATCACTAACTATAGATTTTTTTTTTGCTCAAATAACATAACAAAAAAAAAGATCTAGGCTGATCCATGCAAGAGCATTATATTGTCATAAAGTTCAACTAACTATTAGATACTATTTATTTCTTGTACTTTAAAATGTAAAAAAAAAAAACTATTAATAATCCAACATGGGAAATAGCATATCTACCAAAGTAAGGAAACAGAGGGAACAAATGGACATTGAGATACTTGAAACTAGGAAGGATAAATGGTAACTAGTTAGTAAAGAAGGTAGAAAAGGTGAAACCGTGAACAAAATGTTTTTAGTCTTCTGCAAAGAGAACGTAATCAGTAAAAAGATAATAAAAATCCTACTATGTAAAAGGTCAAAACTAGAAAACAACAAGTCAGCATATATTCATTAACTAACTATGATGTTCTATATTCCATAATCTTTAGGCAGTTTAATACAATTAAAGATGTAAAATTCCAATGGCACTTGTCATATATTTTTCACATAAAACCTATATTGTGCATGGAAGAGTTATTCTTATCGCTCATCTAGACAGTGTTAAGGATATCAACAACTATTCAAGATTCATAAGGAATTGTATATTGGATCAAAACCAACATCCTACTTATGATCAAGGATTTCAATTTCAGCAGTCTGTTACTGATTTCTTTAAATTTTCTTTTGTGAAAATCAACCCCAAACCCTGAGGTGCCGAAACTTCCATCATTCAAACTTTTTTATATTCTGAAATATGACTTGTTTAAAACAAAAAATGTGACCCTTGAACTAGCATTTACCCATGATTCAGAATAAATACAAGAAATCAAATGGAAAAGTAGCAATAAACCAGTAACAGCACTACAGAAAAACCAAGATTGAAATCCTTGTTCATAATGCAGAAGTAGCCAAACAAATCCAACAATTTACAAGCCTTCCAATGAAACTTTAATAATGACATGCCTCAGGCACAAAGTAGTTAGACAAATGTCAACTACATCTATCAAAAATATATCAGTGTTTAACTTCAACATTTTAACAAGCATCTTCTTAAGGTATCTACAAATAACCTTTATCAACAAATTACTAAAGCACAGATTAATTTTAGGGTCAATACCTCGTTGTGTAAACCTTTCCTGCTTCTGCAAATGCACACCAGACCCCACAGTCCTGTCAATCTTTGCTGGGTCAACACCAAAGGCCTGTGCGTAGGTCTCATCTCTCTCTTCGAAAACAGCTCTTCTGTAACCCACCATCATTGCCCGAATTTTCATAAAAGTAACCACATCTTCCCCTTTAGAGTATGTAGCTGCCGCATCAGTGGCCCCCAGCGCTATGTCCTTAATGAAGTGAACAGACTTAACTGGTTCAAACATTTCGCGGAATGCTTCGATCTGCTTGAGGGAGTAAATCCCACCCCGCTCATACCCTGGCACATCTACAAACACATAATCATCGACCCCGGCAGGGCAAAAGTTTGACTCATCGCGGCACTTGCACGTCACGGCGAGGGCCCCACGGTGGGACACCTCGTCCAAGGCCTCAGAGACCGCATTGATGAAGGATTTGTTGTTAGCCTGGGTAGACATCTCGGAAAAATTGGGGGAGAAGGGAACCAACTCCGTGGGATCGAACCAGCCATAACTGCTGTCACCGAAGAAAGCGACAAGCAGGGCGTTGGGCTTGCGGCCTTCAGCGAGGCGGGTTTTGTGCACAGAATTACCAGCAAAGGATTCGCTGAAGATGTGTCCGGGCCACCACGGGTGCGACTTGACCTTTCCCCAGACCATGTCCCCGACTTGTAAACCGTGCATCCCATCGCCTTGCGACCCGTTTTGTAGTCGATTCTCACTCTCCAGCGTTGCGTCTTGTTCGATGGAAGAAACCATCGGAAGAGACCAACTGGATCTAGATCTAATAGAAAAAGAATAGGGTTATTGTGCGGTGGAAGATAGAAAAGAAGCGCGATAAGAGCCCAGGAAGGGAGAAGTGACTGGCGTCTGGGTGGAAAGTCGAAACCCTGGGAGGGGTAAAGATGGGGACGGGAGAGGTTGTTTTTAATCCAAAATTAAAACTCTTCCGTACATTGATTTTGTATTAAGATTTATAAAAAAAGAAATGAGTTTTGAATCAAATTAAAAGTACGAATCTCATTATAAAATTAATAAATAAGAAAAACTTTGAATTAAATATTGAATTCAAAATCATTTGAACCTCTCCGATTCTGAAAAAGTGTGGCAAAGAAACTAATAAAGCATTCAACTAGTTTTTTATTGGACGCGACTAACACTATCTCAGCATTAATTCCTCAAAAAAAATTTCCGCAAATGATTTTTCATTTTCGAAAGTTTCGCTCAACTGCGCTTAACAAACTTTCTTTTTCGCACGACGTGATTATTTTTCCGTCGAATAAAGTTCATCTGCACAAAACCCACATGACAATTTCTAAAACGCCAAACCCGTATTGTATGTAATTATATTGTTCAGATATTTATATATATATATGAGTAGTATTTAAAAAAAATTATAAGTATTTAGATTTCTATTTTTATATAATGTGATTTACTTATGTTAGTTATTGATGTATGTATCATGCATATTTAATTATTTATTATAAGTATTTAGATACAATATTTAGGTATTTAGATATGTGTTATGGGTATTTAGATATGTGTTTTGAGTTTTTAAGTATAATAGCTAGGTATTTAGATTTCTTATTTAGGTATTTAGAGATATGTTCAGGGTATTTAGATATGTGTTCTGAGTATTTAAGTATAATATTTAGGTATTTAGATTTTTTATTTAGGTATTTAGATATGTGTTTTTGGGTATTTAAGTATAATATCTAGGTATTTAGATTTCTTATTTAGGTATTTAGATATGTGTTCTGGATATTTAAATATCATTTATACATGATTATCTGGAGTATGCGATTTCTTTCAATTATTTATTGAATAATACGAAAAAAAATTAAACTTCACAAAATAATATTTTATCATAAAGCAGCAAGTACACTTTAAATATATCTTTATATAATTTTATCAGTCTAATAATATATTCAATATCACAACATTCTAATTTATGTTCAACATCAAAGTTATAAATACATGAAACATATTTCAATATCATAAGTTTTAAGAAAGAGAGAATTCAAAAAGAAAGCACTAGCATCAGATCTAATATGGAATGTCGGGCTCAATTAGTATGTGTTTAATTAAAGAAATGAACGCTGATTGCACGGGGATTATCTGGGAGATGAAGGGTGTGGGAAACAAAAGATTTTCTCTTTTTTATTTTATCAAATGAATCGAATTTGATCAAACTAGCTAGTGTTTGAGTTCTATTTGAAATCAATTCGAACTAAATTAAATTCGTACTAAATTAAACTCGAATTAAATTAAACTTGAACTCTAGATGAACTCAATTATTTTAATTTTTACATTTATTTTGATATTATCATAAATAATTAGAGCTAAAATAATTAATATTTTATTAATTTTATATTAAAATTTATAAAAATAACTAATATTTATTAATTTAATAATAAATCAATAATATCTTATCAATTTTATAATAAAATAATTATATTATTACATATATTTTTGGCTAAATAGTTAAAATATATGCAAATAACTACATATCAAACTATTATGAATTGAACTCGAACTAGTTCATTAAAATATTATTGGACTGAACTCAAATCGAACTGATAAAAAAATTTAATCGAACGAATCAAACTCATGTTAAAACCGAATCGAACACTGAACGAATTATGAATTATGAATTTTTCTTACAACCATAATCCATCATATCATATTAATATGAGTCATTTAAACTGAGTGATTTTCAAGCTATCTAAATAAATAGTAATTTATTTTAAAAAAGTATATAATTTGGTCTACAATTATATTTTATATAAAATTATTTTAAGTGGTCGGATCGACCATTTAAATTTTAAAAATGAAGAAATAATCCATAGTACATGAGTCATCTGTACTAAGCGTAGTATCATAACTCAACTAAAAAAACATTTATAAATTTTTATGTTAGTATATATTATACTATAATTATATTTTAATAATTATTATTACTATATTATTTTTAATTATAAACATTGAAATTATTATTATTATATTTATATTCACATACTTCTCATCATCACTATAACTCATATTTTCATTCTTGCAAACAAATATAAAATAGCGTGGTTGTATTCACTTAAGGGTTCATTTGACAAATTAAGGAAGAATAATAAAAGCGTGCAATTCAGATAATAAGAATAGAATAATATCATTTTAGAAGAGTGATATTTTTTATTATTCGGAAGAGTGAAAATATTATTTGACAGTTGTTAATTAAAATAGTAAAAATATTAAGAATTATGATATTAACAATGATGGTGATAATAATAATAAAATAATAATAATAATGGTATAAAATCATAATATAATAATAAAATACCGCTGACTACTACATATAATACAACATAATTAAATAATAATCACTATTCTACATTGTTAAACCGGTATTCCACCTATAGCTTGAATTATCGGTTTAGCGCTCTTCCGTATTTTTCTCCTTAATCTATTTCTTGTTTGGCAAATTTATTTATCGAAAATAATATTTCATCTTTTTGTTATTGTTGATGATGCCAAATGAATGCATTACTCGAATAGAGCTAATCTATTACTTTTTGCTTAAACTATGGTGGTATTATTATTTGTTAATTTCCTAACTAAATCCTATGATTTTATTAAGGTTCATGCAATATTTTAACAGCAAATCTAACTCAAAAGCACATGCAAAATAAGAAGAGTTCGTGATTTTGAAGCAATACAATATGACGAGCGGATATTAAATGGATTTGATGTAATGCTGCATAATATACTAGTTTGATTTCTACTGTAAACGATAACTCACATCTATTTATGCTATCCAAATGTGTTTACTCCTACCTAGGAGGTCAAAGCAATGAAATGAAGAGGCCATTCAAAAAATATATATTGCAAGGAATATTTTCAAAGACTAAAGTTATGTCTGAATTTTGATGAGAACGTAATTTTTTTTTTACTTTTTTTTTTGGGAAAAATTTGAATTGGAAGGGACATTTGCAACTATATAGAAAGTGCAAGGATAATTTATTTAATTTGAAAATGTAGGGATTATTTGAGATTCCAGTGTGAACGTAGGGGAACTTGAACTTCTCCAGTAATTTATATGCTAATTAATTAAATAATTATGCTTCAACTAATTCTGATCGCTATTATACACTAATATCTTTTATATTACTTTTTACAGTATATTAAATTTTTATAATTTTAATCTATTTGATAAATAAAATCTATGCTATATTTTAAAATTGAATTAGAGAAAATTAGATTAAGTGAGAAGTATTTCATAATTAACAACAATTTAGTGGTATAGTGTAGTCCTCACATTCATTAAATCTTATTCTATTAATTAATTGATTCAACAAACTTAAATCCAATTAAGTGACCTTCCGGAAGAAATTAAATCGTTAACATTTACATTTCAACAACAACCGTACATTATCCAATGGAAGAAATCCAACAAAACGAACTAGGTCTAATTTTAGACAAGTTCTAACAGCTATTCATACATCAGATCTCCAATTCAAACTAGCGTATAAACAACCACACAATCTATAATTAACAAGGTGCAAGGCGGCTCTTAATTTTTCTCCCCATCAGAGATGTTATACTCGTAAGATTTCCCCGGTCATCAACCTCGTCCTCTCTATATAGTTGTAAATATTAATTATTCCTCTTCCCGGGTGAAACCCTAGCGCCAACTTCTCTACCTCCTAAAAACAACACCAAACCATGGAGATCAAATCATTGGAGGTCACCATGATCTCGGCAAAAGACCTCAAGAAGGTGAACTTCTTGTCAAAAATGTCTGTATATGCAATTGCAACCATCTCAGGAGCCGATCCTGCCGACATTCGCAGAACTGTACCTGATAAGGCAGGTGGTCGTTGCCCCAATTGGGGAACAGTAGTCCGCTTTGTGATCCGCTCTCTTGATCCCCACTTAGCCCTCCGCATTGTGCTCCGTTCGGAGGGTTTCCTTCGGGACCGTGAGGTCGGTGAGGTTTCAATACCAGTTCATGACCTACTGGAGTCGGGTGCCAGTGGTGAAGAGAAGCTTGTCAGTTATCAGGTTTGCCGGCCTTCTGGCAGACCGAAAGGTGTCTTGAACTTATCATACAAAGTGATCCAACCTAGCGGTTCTCCATCCATACCAGTTACAACTGTACCTGCCCAAGAAAAACCTGTACAAAATCATGTCAAGGGAGCAGAGCCGGTAACGGCATTCCCTGCTGTTGCTCCATATCCACCGCCTTCAGGGCTGTATCAAGGAGGCGTACCATATGGTGCTCCACCAGGCTATCATCCATATCCACCTGCTTACCCATACCCAATAGCTGCACCCGCATACGGGTATAGTGCACCACAACCACACACAGGCTACGGGTATGGCCCGATACAAGCACCAAAGAAGAGCAGATTTGGAGCGGGGCTTGGAATGGGTATTCTCGGAGGAGCACTCGGAGGGATGATGCTAGGAGATTTGATGACTGATAACTTGGTTTATGATGCGCAGGGGCGGACCCAGTTAGATCCAGGGGGGGGCACGTGCCCCCCCCTGGATTTTGAAAAATAGTGTTTTTCGGTAATTTTTTCGGTACGTGCCCCCCCCTGGAAATTTTTTTTGCCCCCCCCTGAATTGTCTGGTTATTTTTATTGAAAAAAAAATATTTAATACCGTGCATAATGAAATAATTATGCAAAGATATCAAAATATAAAGTTCCTTAGTCGAAAACTTTCTTCATCAACTTGATTATCTATTACTTTGAGTTTTATTTTATTGTTATTTTAATATATAAAATGTTATTATTTAATAAAAAATTTATTAGTAAAGTATATATATTAAATTATTATTTTTTTTTATTTAGTACCCGATTAGTTAATGGATTTGAACCCGATAAACCATTACAATCCGATAATTGCCCCCCCCTAATCAAAATCCTAGATCCGCCACTGATGATGCGGGTTATGATGCCGGGTTCGACGATGGCTCTGCTTTCTAATGTGCAGCTTTATCTGATTAAGGTGGAAGTTGAGGAATCTTGCTAGAATATACATTTTCTTTTGTACTGTGTTGTTAATTCCTGCATGCGTATGTGTTTATTCTTTTGAAAAGAATTAACTAAGTCGAGGCTAATCATGTTAAAGGAGGGGAGTTGTACATACGGATAATATGCTGATAATTTATATATAGAGTAAGATAATGTGGCTTAAATTTATAGAGATCTTTTATGTTTTTAATTTAAAAATTATATCAAATTATTTAAATTTTTTGATTTATCATGCTCATCAAATTCTTCATATGAAAATATTATGGAATATAAAAATTTAGAGTGTTTCAAATTTTTTAAGTTATTATTTTTAACTTTTGAAAAATCAGTTTTAAAAATAATAATAATAAAATATTCAATGTTTGTACATCATTTTTAAAAATTAAAAATAACGTCTTAGAAAACTCATATTATGCTTAAAAATTATACCATAATTCATTTAAAACATATTTTATGAATTAACATCATGTTTCAAATATTGTCTACTTCATTTTTTTTATAAACTTATCCAAACGAAAAAAATAGATACACCACTTAATCACTTATTATTCTTAAAATAACATCCGAATACATTTAAAATGCATTTAAATTATTATGTTCACCGGAGAGTTACTAATTAATTATATATGTCTTCTATATTTTTTTTATAAAATTTCTTGTAAGCCGAACAGATAAAAAACATTTGATGCACACATTTCTACAATTATTGTGCATAGAATTATACTAGAATGCATATAAATGCATTAAAAAAATTAGCATGCTTTAATCAGATATATTACCTCTTCTGAAAATTATCAAAACTCACATATTGTTTCAAATCGTCTTCCGTATATTTGTGAATTTATAAAAGCTAAATCAAACATATACAATATTATTTTATATTAGGCAGAATTGGGTATATACCCCTCAATATATTTCAATTTGGATATTTACCCTTTCAAACTTGAAAATTGGATATTTATCCCTTAAAATGTTAAAATCTTGGATATTTACCCATAATTATTATTGTCCTCATAGAAATTAAATTATAATTAATTAAAATTATAATATGATAAGAATACCCTTCCTTTTATTCCCGTTATTTACTTAAATCTACAACAGTCTCTTTAAATAGTCTTATTTTTTATTTTCTCATGAATTCCACGAGCTCGAAAATGAGTAATTAGCAACTTTCGACACAATCATTAGCATCCCTAAAAAACTGATCGAGCTCCAACAATCTTCTAAAGACACATGTGACTGGATCTTCTAGATCTTGACTGTGGAGAAAAAATATATGTGTTTGTTGAGAGTTGGAGGAAATTAAAGTTTAAAATTCATACTACACTTCACTTGATCAGTGAAATATTGACTGATTGAGAGATATTTTGTCCTTTATAAATTTAATTAATTATTAATTTGATTTTTATGAGGATAATAATAATTTTAGGTAAATATATAAAATTTTAATATTTTGAAGGATAAATTTTTAATTTTCAAGTTTGAAGAAATAAACATCCAAATTGAAATATATTAAGAGATATATACCCAATTTTACTTTATATTATTAATATGGCACGTACTAACACTACTAGTCGACAGTACGATCGTCTTTGAAATTGTCCGTGTTACAAAGTTTATCAATATATTGAATCCAAATAATATTGAGAACATCCAATGATTAGCAGCTGAAAAAAAAAACATGTTTTTTTGTTCAGATGATTGATTGCATAAGCACTAGAGTCTAGAATAGATCAATAGAGCACTAGAGCTCCGATAAATTGGTCCATTCAGTGGCGGAGTCACTTTTGTTATATTGGGTGCAAATGATCTCACTCAAATTTGAAAATTTATTATATATATATATATATATATATATATAACCAATTAAGTAATTTTTAATTAATTCTTTCAAAACTAATACTATTGACATGAGTGAAATTATTTTCTCCCTCCGCCACTGAGTCCATCATCTACTAATTTGTGTGGATGATTTATCAAACGATACAAATTGCTATAAATTAAGTTTCTAAGACCGGCGAGGAATTAAAAAAATATTAAATTGCGTAAAAAGTTTTCTATGACACTCATTTAATTAATCGGTGAGGATCACTTCACAATGAGTTATTTTGATAATTTTGACAATGAATTTTTAAATAAATATAAATAAAAAAATAGAAAATATCTCCTGATTATGTTTTTCTACTTATAGAATGATGATGATTCAAATTTTATATAATTTTATTATCGTTTGATATTCCATTAAGGACTATCAAAAGTTTATATAATTTATAACGGTTATAATTTGACGGTCTTTGATGGACTATCAAATGATAATAAAATTACTTAAAATTTAAATCATCATCAATCTATATCAATCTATACGTAGAAGGACATATTATTTTCTATTTTTTAAAATTTTTTTATATTTATTTAAAAATCTATTATCAACATTGTCAAGATAACCATTGTCAAGTGATCCTTCCCTTAATTAATACTGTCATGATGTTGCCGATGACAATTTTTTCAAAAAAAAATAATAATAATAAGGTTGCAGAAATTTGTTAGCGCGTGGCTTTGAACGGGAACTCTCTGTCGCTCGAACCAAATAAATTCAGTTTCACATTGAACTTTTCTTAATTTCTTATATTAGAGAAGTAGGTAGAAATTATAGTAAAATTCAAGTTGCATCCCACAGGCAGGACCCGTCCTCTACCTATTCCTCTCCTCTCTTCTATTAATAACCTTATCAAATCTCCTCTACCTCAAAGTCCCAGCAAGTGAGAGAGAAAAAAGACATTCAACTTAGCAGCCGCTGCTTATTTCTCAAGAAAAAAGAAAGAGAGGAATGGCGTTGAAGTTGTACGGGCCCACCCTGTCACCAAACGTAACACGTGTCCTAGTGTGTCTTGAGGAGGTGGGAGCGGAGTACGAACTGGTACCGGTTAATATCCCCGCCGGTGAACAAAGAAAACAGCCTTACCTTGCCAAGAATGTAAGAATTCTTTGCTTTATTGTTCATATATCTGATAGTTCGAAAGTCTAAACCTACAGAGATCAATAATTGAAAAAACAACTAAGCTAGTTTGGTTCAAAATCTCATATATGATTCCCTGTGAAAACAGAAATCTTATTGCGTATTATGCAAAACAGTCGCAAAACGAGAAATATACTTGCATATCTAGAAGAATTAAACTATAAGATCATATAGCCCCTAATAGTAAAAATCCTCATGAATCCTCACTGGTGTCAAAATGTCAGGTAAAGAAGTAAAGAACTGTTCTATATTTTGCAAATTTTTCCCATCGACCATTAATTAGCTAGAAAAGAGCAGTAGTCCCGTACCTGGAAATAAAGGAAGAATATTAAACAAGAAGATAGTCTATTTAAAGGTTTCTTTTCATAAAATATAGGAGACATTTCTAATTTTGCTACCAGTACACATATTTTAGGTTTTATGGTGGTGAAATTTTCCATTTCCCATATAACTTATACGTTTGCTTGTACAAATATCAGTTATATGCATCTTGATTGTTATTATGATTAACTCAGATGCCGGAAATCATGCATAGGTCAAAACCATTTTTTAAAAAAAAATCACAAAATTAATTTTTGCAGCCCTTTGGTCAAGTGCCGGCTCTTGAAGATGGCCATCTGATGCTGTTTGGTGAGATTTTCAGCTTCTTAAGAAATGGATATTTCTGCCAAAAAAAAAAATCAATGTTGACTAATTGCCCGTTGAATCGGGGTATATAGTCATTATTGTCAACTTTTTAACAAGGCCAGCATGCTCTTTGACTTGAAATGTTCAACAATTCAACTTATGTCAATATCATCCACTTTTGAAGTATTATTTTAATGGGAGGGATACTTGACAAGGGTTATTTTGACAATCTTGATTATGGATTTATCAAATAAATATGTAAAAAAAAAAAAATAGAAAAAAAATATAGATATATTATTTTATTTATCGATTGATAGTAATTCAAATTTCATTCATTTTTTTTAATTTCATTATCATTTAACAGTCCATTAAAAACTATCAAAATTTATGCAATTTGTAACGATTTTTTTTAACTATATTTGATGGACTATCAAACATTAATGAAATTGTATAAAATTTGAATCACTATCAATCTATAAGAGCATTTGCATCATTACAGATTGTCAAAATTAAAATTTATGTCACATCATTAAATTGATAATCCCTTTCAAAACTAAATTAAGAGTTTCATCTCTGAATAGAAATGAAATTGTCAAAATAACACTTTTGTGATTAATTTTTCATTCCCCCGCTGACGTAGCTTGTCAAATGGACTATCAAATTTAAATAATTGTTTAATTTTGCCTAGTCTTTGTATCCCTGAAATCAAAATGACAATTGTCAAATGAAATCTAACATCCATTTGAACAGGAGATGCGGATGCTCTAAGAAAATAATGTATCTATATTTTATTTTATTTTTAAGATTTTTTAAATTTATTTCAAAATTCATTGTGAAAATTGTCAAAATAGTCATCGTCAAGTAATCCCTCCCATTTTTAAATCTTATTTTCAATAGTTGTGTTGGTCTCTGATGATGTAAATCAACATTAACTAGAGAGAGACTTTTACCTATACCTTATGAACTGTACCAATTATTGCAATAAAACCCTCCAAATATTTAGAATTTAGAAATAATAAGAGAAATATTCATTTCTTCTTTTACTTGGTCTGGTACCAGAGCTGTCTTTTCTGAACTGAACTGTATATTTCTTCTTTTACTTTGTCTAATACGACAGCAGTTTTTCTTAACATAACTGCAAAACACCTGAAATAGTTATCCTTCACTAATTTTCATTTCTTCCTCTAGAATCAAGAGCGATTTCAAGATATGTGCTTCACAAATACAATTCTGACCTCCTAAAACAAAGCGACCTCACCAATTCCGCAATGATAGATGTGTGGTTAGAGGCCGAGGCAAACCAATACAATCCGGCAATATCACCAATCAGTTTTCAGTGCCTAATTGTGCCCATGCTAGGCGGTGTTACTGACCAAACCATTGTCGATGCAGCATTGGAGAAGCTGAAGAAGGTTCTGGAAGTGTATGAGGCACGATTGTCGAGGTCCAAGTACCTGGCTGGAGATTTTATCAGCCTGGCTGATCTAAGCCATTTTCCTCTGACATTCAACCTCACGCTCACCCCGTATGCATCAGTGCTCGAATCTTACCCTCATGTCAAGGCGTGGTGGGAGTGTTTGATGATGAGGCCGGCGATCAAGAAAGTGATCAACAAAAAACAGAGCTCAAAATGAAAAGAAGGACATATTATATGATATATCTTTATCTCAATGTGGAATTGCCAGTTCTAATAAAGATTTTGTTTAAATAAATGAGTCAGCTTGCTGTGAGCTGCTTAGCTTGGCTCCAAAAGTTAAGTTTATTCTCTCGTGCTATGAATTTGAATAAGTGTTTTATTGAAAAAATTCTCATTATGCTGCTATATAATTCCAACCTTGATTTGCTTTTGCTGAAAGGACATTGTTTGGTTTGATTTCTACATGCAATTCTATCTTTTAATGATTAAAATTATGAAACATCTCAATGAGATATGCGCGCATTTGGTACTTAGCTCGGCAGTATATGTTTATTAGCAAAATAACCAAAATGTTTTCAGCAAAAACATGAGAAGTTCAGCAAAATGTTATAATCGAACCTGTTTATCTCCTAATGAAATACCATTAATGTACCATTATAGAGATATTTTCTCTATGAGTGGGGATTCATTGATAATGGATCTCTAAATAAATATAAAATAAATTTTAAAAATGAATTTTTTTTATAGATGTGTTCTTCTACTTTTAGATTGATGGTCATTCAAATTTTATGCAATTTCATTATCGTTTGATAGTCCATCAAAGACCATCAAATATTTATGTAATTTGCAACGGTTCCAATTTAACGGTCTTTGATGGACTATCAAATAATAATAAAAGTGCATGAAATTTAAATGATCATCAATCTAAAGGTAGAATAACACATGAATAAACTTTTTTTCATTTTAAAATTTTTTTCATTATTAAAATTGTCGAAATAAACCATTGTCAACTGATCCCTTCTCTTTCTCTATTGTCATCATCTCTAATTGGAGTAAAATTTTCCCTAACAACTTATCCAGGCTTTGTCTAAACAATATGGCCTACTAGGCCTTTTTTTTGACAGGAGATTCTGTTGGGCTTGGAATCAGTACTCCTGATGCATACTTCTTTTTTATTACGGTATATATTCTCCATTATATAAACGTTGATTTTTTATATCTAAAATTTAAGAGAAATTCGTTTGACAAGAAAATAATTTTAACTACATCCAATTCTCATTTGTTTTTTTGTCTATTAGAATTTAGAATTCACAAGTTCATAACATACACTATACAAGATAATACTAGAAAATTTGTATCTGTTTTCAGATTCCATTTTATAATTATCAAGACAAGCTTCCATCATTTCCATTTCTTCTGACATCAGCACAAACAGCACTTTCTGTTTAAGATTTTTTTTTTTCAGATCACTGCTCTGCTTTGCTGAAGTCAAAGTCAATAAAATTGAAAAAAAAGCTGAAATCTACTTCGCCCACGTCTAAGTTATTTCTAAATAACTAATACTTAAGTTCTCTTCAAGGTAATTTTCTAAGGACCCAACATTTTTTGTCCTGATCAGAAAGTTTTAGGAATTTAGCTGATATCAATTATAACAATTCTAGTGTGCTATAAAAGTATGTCCTAATTGCTCTTCTTCAGCAATATATACTGAGTCACAAACCCCTTACCAAATGCATAACAGTAACAAGAGTATAATAGGGATGAAGGTGTTTGGACCACCTAAATCTACGAATGTTGCTAGAGTGCTTGTGTACCTGGAAGAGGTTGGGGCAGAGTACGAGATAGTGCCCATTGATTTCGCCGCTGGTGAGCACAAAAGTCCGGCCCATGTTGCACGCCATGTAATATTTTTATCTTCAGCTTACTAGTTAATTTTAGAGAGATTATGTGAGGGATCGAGATAATTTTAAACCGTTTAATTTTAAGTATTAGATAGTTAAGATAAATCTCCTTTGATGTGGTTAAAAAGGGAGGTTGATGAGTAAAAATCTTTATAGTTGATTAATAAATTAACAGTATTCCTTCCGGTTCATAGCAAAATTAGCCTTAATTTTATTTCTTCCTTCTTGTTTAATATACACTTCATTAATATAGTTTTGAGCAAACATCCACACTTCCCAAATATAAAGAAACAAGGGGCATAGCTTATGCATTGCGATAGTGCTTTTTTTCTTTTATAATAGGAAGATCATGTTAATTTATTTAACTTACCTGAGATCCTACGAGTATTAGATTAAAAATCATGAATTTAGTTTTCTGTAATATCACCTCACTATATTAATTATTATTATCATTAATTTATCTCTTCAGCCCTTCGGCCAAATTCCTGCTTTTCAGGACGATGATTTCATTATCTTTGGTGAGTTTTGTTTTTCTCAATAAAGCTTCTAGTAAAGCTATAACAACATTTCCAAAAGTATCAATGTGAAATTTATGTGGTAAGGGTATTCATATCATTGTTTTTCTCTGAAGTATCCAAATCTTGTTTACCAGAATCACACGCAATCTCACGGTACATCCTTAAAAAACACAACAGACCTCGTACCAAAAGATGATTTTAAGAAAGCCACACTGGTGAATGTATGGCTAGATGTCGAATACAGCCAATACAACCCACTTGCTTCTGTCATCATAAAAAATGTAATCCTCAATCCGATGCGCGGCAAACCCAGTGACCAACAAGCAGTAGACACAAGTGTAGAGAAGCTGAAGAAGATGCTTGAAGTGTATGATGCACGCTTGTCACAGTGTGTTAGCAGAAATACTCAACAGGATATGGCGATAGGTGATGTACGAGACGTTACATAAATTGATGTCACATATTGTGTTTATTCATATAACAAATTATTGTTAGCTGCATTTGTTGTAACTGTTTGTATTAGCATAGGATATCATCTCTATATAAAGAGACTGTAAATCATTTTTGAGATAGTAAGCAAAGTAAAACATTCTCTCAGCTTACATGGTATTAGAGCCCTTTTTTGGCTAACGCCTGTTTTTCTCCTTCTTCTTCCGTTGTTTTTCTACTTCCTTCTTACATCCATGGCTGGATCTACTTCTTCCTCTCTAAACACCACTGCTTTCTCTTATCAATTACCTCTTAAGCTCACCCACGAAAACTATCTTCCTTGGAAATTTCTAATCCTTCCTCATGCGCGCGGCATGATCTCGCTTCTGCTTTTCTTGATGGATCTTGTTCTCCTCCCCGCACCTACTATTTCTTGTGAGTCTGGATCTTCTCCCAACCCTGATTATCTAGCATGGATGCGTCAAGATCAATTGTTGTTCGCATGGCTACTCAGCTTCATGACTGAAGCTGTTGTTTCACAAGTGGTTCATTGTACCACGTCAGCAGAACTCTGGAATGAACTGCATCTCCGGTATTCTACTCAATCGCTTGCCCGTGCAATGGATTTGAAAATGCAAATTCATTCTCTTCAGAAAGGTCATCTTTCAATGCAGAGCTATCTCGATCAAAAACGCTCTCTTGCTGATAAACTTCGCCTAATTGGCTCGCCAGTTTCAGATGCTGATCTACAGCTCTTTATCCTGCATGGATTAAGTATTGATTATGATCCTCTTGTTGTTTCTCTCACATCTCGATCTGAAGCCGTGTCTTTCAATGAATTAACCGGTCTTCTTCTTACGCATGAGCAACGTCTCCAGAAGCATTCTTTGGCTGTCACTGGCACTTCTTCCTCCTCTGTTTTTCCTCCTGCTCTAACTTCTGCTACTTCTGCTGCCTCTTCTCTACCCCAAGCTAATCTCGTCTCTCAATCAATTCTTGGCCCTACTCCATATACTAACAAGGATTTTATGCACCAATTTTCTGCCTTTCTTGCATCCAGAAATAACTGGCGTAGTAGACACCCTGACAAGAACCATTCTTTGGCCACTAAAGATGGTTTGCTGTGTCAGTTGTGTTTCAAGAAAGGTCACACCGCTGACCGTTGTTACAAATGTTTTGATGCCACATACAAGCCACCCCCACCCAGGCCTTTTCCACGGTCACGTCAGCACCAATCTCATCCTCAAGCCCTTTTCGTTCAACCAGGTCCAGCTCCTGCTGAGTCATGGTATATGGACTCTGGTGCTTCTGCACATGTTACCCCTGACTTGAATGCTCTCACGGCCTACACACCATACACCGGTAACGATCAACTCCAGGTGGGCAATGGTAAGGGTTTAGATATTGTTCATATTGGGACTGCTTCTTTAAGTACAAATTCTTCTTCTTTGCTTCTCAACAAAGTTTTACATGTTCCTGCTATCTCCAAACCCCTAATTAGCATCAGTCAATTACTTCTGGATAATAATGTTTTTGTGGAATTTCATCCTGATTGTTGCATTGTTAAGGATCAGCTGAATCACCAGGTGTTGCTCCAGGGCGTCAAGTGTAATGGCCTCTATATTGTATCTTCTCCATCTCCACAAGCATTAATCTGTGAGAAGGGATCACTTACTCTTTGGCACAAGCACCTGTGCCATGCATCTGCAAATACCATTCAGCATCTTGTATCTTCTCAAAATCTTTCTTGTACAATGAATAAATTGGGTGTGTGTGAACCCTGTTGTTTAGCTAAGTCACACAGATTACCATTTTACCCTTCTTCTTCAACAGCTACTAAACCTCTTGAGATAATTTATTGTGATTTTTGGGGACCATCCCCGGTTGTATCATAGAATGGTTACAAGTATTATCTTCTTTTCACTGATCAGTTTTCACGCTACAATTGGATCTATTTTTGTTCTCATAAAAGCAATGTGGCTGACATTTTTCACCAGTTCAAGATGCTTGTCGAAAATTTACTGTCTTCAAAAATCAAAACAGTTCAACTTGATGGGGGAACAAAATTTAAGCCTATTATCCAATCACATCCAGAAATTCAGTTTCATATCTCTTGCCCTTATACGCCTCAGCAAAACGGACTTGTTGAGCGTAAACACCGGCACATCGTTGAATTGAGTCTTGCAATAATGTTCAATGCTGGTATTCCACAAATCTATTGGCCTGACATTTTTGAAAGCGTAACCTTTATTATCAACACTCTTCCTACCTCTTCTACAGCATTCAATACACCCTATCATACGCTATTCAACAAGATTTTCGATTATAGCTTCTTCAAAATTCTGGGTTGTCGATGTTTCCAATACACAAGACCTTATGCTGCCAATAAACTAGCTCCACGTTCTTCCTCTTGTGCTTTTCTTGGTTATTCCTCTACTTTCAAAGGATACAAATGCCTTCATCTTGAAACAAACAAACTTTTCCTATCCAGACATGTTATATTCAATGAGAATTTGTTTCCCTTCAAAGAATATAAATTTCCTCCACCCTCTACTTCCGTCTCATCTTCTCTATCTTCCTTAGTGGTCATTCAACCAACTGATCACTATCCACATTCTTCTCCTTCTATTACCACTCTCTCAGATTCCTTATCATCTCCTACCACTCCTTTTGTACCTCACCAATCATCACCACTGCCTACTAATGATTCCTCATTGCCTCCAATGTTTCCTCCAATAACTCGTGTATATGAGAGGAAACAGACTCTACATGAACCAACACGTGTTCCTGCATCAGTTCCTTTACACCATATGATAACACGATCCAGAACCAAACAAGTTTCAACTCCTCACAAAGCTCTTCTTGCAACATGTCACAATGCCTCTGATGTTGCACTAGATCCAACCTGTTATACATAGGCTTCCAAACAAAAGCAATGGAGAGATGCTATGGCGGTTGAACTTGATGCTTTGGCCAAAAATAACACATGGTCTTTGGTCCCTGCCTCAGAAGCTTCAAATATCGTGGGATGTAAATGAGTGTTCAAAACCAAGCTAAAGTCTGATGGAACTATTGAGAGATATAAGGCGCGTTTAGTCGCTAAAGGCTATACCCAAGAAGAGGGCTTGGATTATACTGAAATGTTCAGTCCGGTGGTTAAACCAACAACTATACGTATCATTCTTACCATTGCAGTCACAAATCAGTGGAGCATTCGGCAGCTTGATGTTAACAACGCATTTTTACATGGTGAGTTGCAAGAGACTATATATATGACACAACCCCCCGGTTTTCAAGATCCTAGCAATCCAACACATGTTTGCAGACTTCACAAAGCAATTTATGGGCTGCGTCAATCCCCTCGGGCATGGTATCATAAACTGCATGACACACTGCTTGACATTGGTTTTCATTCATCCACTTCGGATCCTTCATTGTTCATCTTTCGACATAACACACATGTAGCTTTTCTGCTAGTCTACGTCGATGATATTATCTTGACGGTAATAATGCTACTCTTCTTCGAACTTTATCGACCTCTTAGATCAAAGATTCACTATTAAAGATCTGGGATCTGTTCACTTCTTTTTGGGCATTGAAGTATCCAGTCACAACCAAGGTCTGCTACTCACTCAAACAAGGTATATTACTTCCATTCTGGACCGTGCTACCATGCTGGGTGCAAAACCTGTTGCAACCCCTATGGCTACAGGTCAGGCTTTATCAAAGTCTATGGGTGATCCTGTAGATGATGTTTCTCTTTATCGTAGTATTGTGGGTGCGTTACAATACGTGCTAATTACACGTCCAGAAATTTCATTTGCAATAAATCGCATGTCATAGTTCATGCAGTCACCAACATCGTCTCACTGGGCCGCTGTAAAAAGGATCCTACGTTATTTAAAGGGGACTATCAGCTATGGTTTGTTTATTCAACCATCTTCCTCGCTCACACTACACGCCTATGCTGACTCGGATTGGCCAGGTTGCCCCGACGATCGTAGATCAACTACAGGTTATCTTGTGTATCTCGACCCTAATCTTTTGTCATGGTCATCAAAGAAGCGATAAACCGTGGCACGATCGAGTACGAGTCGGAGTATCGCGACTTGCTATGGTCATCGCTTGAGTTGTTTGGCTCAAAACTTTGTTTCGCGAATTGGGCCTTGTTTTACCAGCACCTATCCTCTGGTGTGACAATCTTGGGGCGACGTTTTTAGCTAACAATCCGGCGTTTCATCCACGCACAAAACATATCGAATTGGATTATCATTTCGTGCGGAAAAAAGTTGCTGATGGTATAATTCATGTCAAGTTCATCTGTTCATAGGATCAACTTGCAGATGCCTTAACTAAACCCCTATCAACTGCACGTTTTCAAAGTCTACGATTCAAGCTCATCATTGATTGCTCTATCAGTGCAAGTACTTGGCAGGAGATTTCATCAGCTTTGCCGATCTTAGCCATTTCCCATCTAATTTCTACCTCATGTCGATGCAATACTTGTCTATGTTCGAGTCATACCCGCATTTTAAGGCATGGTGGGAGGCTATCATGGCCAGGCCTTCTATCAAGAAGGTGCTTGAAATAATGTCAGCTTAAGAAGGGGGCACTTGGGCTAATAATTATGAAATTAATTGAAACTTTGGCTTTGAGGGTTTTTCTGTTTTAGTGGATTTGGATTTTCAGTGTGTTCTTGCTGGTCAGGCGTTTTGATGTGATACTATTGGGAGATATATGTATATGTAGGGCTGCAAACGAATCGAACATGAACGAATTAACGTGTGTTCGAGTTTGATTTGAAATCTATTTCGAACTAGTTTGATTCGAAATAGATAGACAGTTTCAAACTCAAATTATAGTTCAAAATTTGATTCATTAAAAGTTTAAATTGTTCGGTTCGATTCGTTAATAGTTCAAAATAGAATTATTAGGTGAATAAATTCCACAATTCATATCAAAATAACAGAATCAAATATAAAAAATATCAATTTAATACAAATTCATACAAAACTAAAAGTTCATTCAACAAAAATTAATAAATTTCATATAAATTCATACTACTCAAAGTCTCAAACAATTAAATAATTAATACAAATTCAAACAAAAATAGTTCGCGAACACATTTCGAACGAACTCACCATGGTTTGAGTTTGATTCGATATAATTTTGAATCGAATCAGTTTGATTTGAAATTAATTTCGAACTAGAATCGAACGAACTTTTTTTGAACTTTTTTCGAATCGAACACGAACGAACTACGAATTTCGAATATTTCTTGCAGCCCTATGTATATGAATAAAGTGCTGTCTTGATTATCTAGACTTGAGATAAATTTCAACATTAACTTGCTAATTTAGCTTTTGCGGTCTTGCGGCTACAATTATTTATGACTAACCTGTTTGAAAACAACAATCCCATCCTGGCTTTGTTCAAATAATACTTTCTAGCCCACATATATTAATTCGTCAAGAAAATAAATTTTAATTAAATAGTTAAACTACATTTAGTACTCATTCATTTTTTATCTATTAAAAATATAGAATTCACAAGTTCATAACGTATAGTACACAAGATAATACTTGAAACTTTCATTTTATAAGCGAGTCAAGCTTCCATCATTTTCTTTGGTCGCACACACAACACCAGCACTTCCTGTTTAAGATTCTTTTCAGATCGCTGCTGCTTTGCTTTCCTGCAGTCAAAAGTCATTAAAAATGAAAAGGCTGAAATCGACTTCTGACAAATCTGAATTATAAATTCTTTCTAAATAACTAATAATTAAGTGCTCTTCAAGGTAATTTTCAAAGGACTCACATGTATTATCCAAAGGAAGTTCCAGGAATTTATTAGCTGAAGTCAATTAATATAAATTCTAGTGTGCTATAAAAAGTATGTCCTAATTGCTCATTTTCCACACCACAGAGTAACAAAACCCCTTATCAAGACAGGCACACATACACAAACAGTATCAGAGCATAATGGGGCTGAAGGTGTTTGGACAACCTAAATTAACGAACGTTGCGAGAGTGCTTGTATTCCTGGAGGAGGTCGGGGCCGAGTACGAGACAGTGCCCATTGACTTTGCTGCTGGTGAGCACAAAAGTCCTGCCCATATTGCACACAATGTAAAATTTTTATGTTCAACTTTTATTTATTTCTTTTCTTTTTTTTACCCTCATTAATATTGTTTTTGTTGAGAATTGATTCAAAATATATTTTTAGAATATTTTTTATTTAGAAAATTATTTTGGTAGAGCTAATTTCAACAAAGACATAGAATGATATAGATTATTTTAATAAAGACAGCAGCCAAAATTAGTAAACAATTATATTTAGAAAATAATGAAGTTAGTGGGGTAATTTATAAGAAGTAGTGGATGATATTTTAGTTGGAATGAGTTAAGAAGAGAGTTTCAGAAGAAATTATTTGTTAGTGTATTTGTTTGTCCTTCTATTATTTCAACAATTTGGTATCAAAGCTAAAGGTGAGAGATTAAGGTAGATCTGACCATGACAGAAAACATGATCATTTCGACTATGTCAATTCCGCTGTTCAAGGGAGATGACTATGAGTTTTGGAGCATGAAGTTACAAACTTTGCTCAAGTCGTAAGGTCTATAGGAATTGGTAGAGACGAGAACACCGGACATAGATCCCACACCAATAGACACAACCAAGTGAGATGTAAAAGCGTTTTTTTTTTCATTCAGCAAGCCGTACATGACAAGGTGTTTGTGAAGATTGCAGCAGTAAAAATAGCAAAAGAGGCCCGAAACAGTAGAAACAACATTTTAGGGAAGTTCCAAGGTAGTTGTCATCAAGTTGTAGGGCTTGAGACGGGAGTTTAAGACATTGAACATGAACCAAGACGAGTCAGTTCAATCATTTCTCACACGAGTTATAACAATAGTCAATCAGATCCATAGTTGTGGGGAAAATCTTTCTAAGAAGATAGTTGTGATGAAGGTGTTGCATAGTTTGACAACCAAGTTTGATCATGTAGTGGCAGCGATTGAAAAATTCAAAGACCTATCCACTTACCGTTTGATGAGTTGATGGGATCACTGCAGGTCCATGAAGATCGACTCAACGGATCTGAAGAGAAGGATGATTCTAAGGTATTCCTCACCAAAAACAATTCAAGTGGAGGAAGTGGTCACATCGAAGAGGTCCTGAAGAGACGCATGAGCAACATAGACAACCAACAACACTTTAATCAACCGAAGAAAGATGTGGAGTGTTATTATTGACATAAGAAAGGGCATATGCAAGCCTATCGTTATAAAAAATAAAGGGAAAAAGGCCAAGTGGAATGCTACTATTGTCACAAATTCACTCATGTGCAAGCCAACTATTATAAGAATAAAAGAGAGAAAGGACATACAAGCTTTGTTGAAGAGAAAGACAATCATGCATAGTTATTTATGACCAAAACCGTCAAAGAAAAATATATGAGTAAAATCACTAATGTGGCAGTAAAAGAAAAACCTTTAAAGATCTATAAACTTATTTTTGGTGAAGACATAAGATTGTATCATATACTAACAGGTGTCATCATGAGTGAGGTACGAGAGATTGTTAGTTGTAAGTATTATGGTTTGAAAAACTTTCTGATAAAATATCATGACAAGGAGGGTGATTTGGTAACTATCACAATAACTAAGGAATTATATTTGGCTGAAGAGTCAGCTGATCCTCAAAGCTCAGTTCATCTATATATTTCAGAAGGAATGCAATTATACTCTGAGGCGGTTGTATGCGAAGAGGCACAAGAAATTTTTTAAGTTGAGCAAGGGGAGCTTGAAATTTCTAATAAAGAGGCTGTCATGACGAGTATTGATAATGGGAATGAGCATGTGAAGTATGTAGAGTGCTTAGAGAGAGCAAGGAATATGTCGGTATAGATGGGGCTGATCCTGATCAGATCAAATGAGGATGTAATATTAGCTCAATGTGAAGAGGAAGAGAGGTTATAATCAGAAAAAAGACAGATTGAGATTGAATGAGATATGTTAGATGAGAAAAAGAAGGATTTGACAAAAGAAGCCAAGTATAATGAAATAAATGTGGTAGTGTGTGAAGCGGTTTGGTTAGGATGTATATTTGTTGATTTTGAGAAGAAAACATACATGCTTATGAAGGCATTGACATGAAGTGAATTTGAACAATATCGTTTAGTTTTTGGAGTTGAAAATTTTGAATCAAGTGGGAGTGTTGAGAATTGATTTAAAATATATTTTTTATTTAGAAAATTATTTTGATAGAGCTAATTTCAACAAAGACATAGAATGATTATAGGTTGTTTTAACAAAGACAACAATCAAAATTAGTAGACAATTGTATTTAGAAAGTAATTAAGTTAGTGGGGTAATTTATAGGAAGTAATTGATGATATTTTAGTAATGTAATAGAGTTAATTTGAGAAAGTCCTATACTATATAAATCATAAAATATTATATAATTATATATTTCTAATATAGAATGAGTTAAGAAGAGAGTTTTAACAGAAATTATTTGTTAGTGTATTTATTTATCTTTCTATTATTGCAACAGTTTTTAGCAAAAATCCACGCTCCCCATATATAAAGAAACTAGGACCGTAGCCTACGGATCAGAACTTTTTTTATTGAATCATGGGTAAAAGAAGGCCATGTCAAATTAATTAAATTACCAGAGATCCTAATAGTATAAGAACAAAATTCATAAACTTACTTTTCTGTAATATCATCTCATTGTCTTTTATCTTTTCAGCCTTTCGGCCAAATTCCTGCTTTCCAAGACGATGGTTTCATCATCTCTGGTGAGAGTTGTCTTTCTCAGTAAAGCTTCTAGTAAGCCATAACAAATCGATTTTATAACATTATTTTATATTATATATTTTTATATCTATATAAATATAGTTACTTTTTAGCAACGATTATCGGTCATTACTATAAAGTAATTATATTTATATAAATATAGTAAATATATCCTCATCCTTATATATTCTATATCTATTTTAAAGTATCAATATAAAATTTGTCATTTTCTTGTTGTTGTTGTGATGTTATTAAATGATGGTTGGCATTATTGACAGTAAAAAAGGAATGCTTAAAATTATGTGGTATGGGTGTTAATATCATATTTTTCCCTCTAACGTATCCAAATCATATTTTACCAGAATCACGGACAATCTCACGGTACATCCTTAAAAAATACAAATCAGACCTCCTACCAGAAGATGATCTTAAGAAAGCCACAATGGTGGATGTAGATGTCGAATACGTCCAATACAACCCACTTGCTTCTGTAATCATAAAAAATGTAATGGGCTGTGTGGGCTTCTATTTTTTTATCCTTGATCTATTTGTTCTATTTTTTTTTTTCGACTAGATTGTAGCTTCTTTAAATCTCCTTGTGTTTCTTTGTCTTTCCTTTATTGCTCGTTCGTTCAATTTATTTCAAGATTTAACATTTTTTTGTCTATTACTCATTCATATATTCAAAATATGTTCACAACATATCAGCTATCTAATATGAGTCTTAATAATCAGGGATAAGAATGAAATAAATAGTTTTGAGAGTTTAAATTATTTGAATTCACAATATTTAATTTTCTTTTACAACAACAACAAATCCTTTAGTCCCAAATAATTGGGGTAGAATAAAAAAATATTTTTTTAGAACGTAGAAAGCTGTGAAACTCAATCCAAAATCATGGAGATCATAGATCTAAAGATAAAAAATAATGATAGTAATAATGATAATAAAAATGATAGTAATGATGATGATAATAATGACAATGGTGGTGATGGTGATGATATGATATTAACAATACTAATAATAATAATAGTAATAAATTAATAATAATGATAGTAGTAGTAGCAGCCATAATAATAATAATAGTAGTAATAATATAAAAGTAGTAATGCTAATAATAATAATAGTCCTAACTAGAAAATATTATGTGAGGTTAAATTTTGTATACACACTTTTCTATATGAAAAATATTTTTTTGTCACACACACACACACACACACACACATATATATATATATATATATATTGAAGATTTTTAGTTAAAATTTTATAAATTAGAGATGATACAAACTTTTTAAAATATAATCATCAAGTAATTCTACTCATAGAATCATTTGTTTATGATTTCTTAGGAAATAATGATCAATGTTCTTGGAAAGAAATGTGCGATTTAGTATTACTTAAACGTTTGGTATTTTTATATTTGACAAATTAATTTTATTTTCAAAAAATGGCGGCAAATACCGAATGACGTCAAATATACGGTAAAAACATCAAAAATTTTGTTGCTTTTGATATTTGTGCAATTAAAATTTCCAAAAACCTGCTGATAGTCAATGAGTCATTAGGATAAAAAAATATTGAAAAAATATTGCACGATTTCATTAGACGTTGTTTGTTTATTTCTCGCCCCTATGTAAATTTTGTTTTTGTTCCGCCTCTGTACTCGTTATCAGTCTGAATGTCTGATGGTGTCATGGTGGTGTCAATTTTGAGTAGCTACTGCTTACTCGTCAATAAACATATCAAAATGGAGAAGTAATCAAACAGAATTTGTATCATTATAAGTGGAGGTGCTTTTTTTTAATAGAAACGGTGTTATTGGTCAAACAAAATGCCATACTGAAGTTGCCTAAGCGCTGTTGTTTAAACAAAGCCAACTTGACTACGATCTCACAATCTCAGTAATTAATGTGGCCCTTGAATTAGTAGCAATATTTGTAGTACTTCACTGTATTTGGACGTGCAGGCATATTATGGCTAGGCTATATGGAGTTCGCATCACCTGCAAAGCTTAAAAACTTTTGCATATACAGTTTTTTATTATTTATTATGAACCATCGATCAATGATTTTAATTCAACAATAATAATTCATTGGTGCATCAAAATTCATGTTTAAATTTTCTCAGAGTCGTCCAAATTAAAATAAATCGTTCAAATTTCTCTGTGAAAATTTTTGCACCAAAAAATCTCCACAAAGACTGCCCCCACGCTACATCAGTGATCTCATATAGGAGCATTGTGTTTTTTTTAGAAAAAATAATTTATACATAGATTAAATTATATATATATATATTCTAAAAATATTATTCACATAGTGTTTCCCATATTTTTCTATTAAATAATTTAATTTTTTAATAACCAATTTTCAGTAATTCTTTAGAATAAATGAAAAATTATATTCTAAAATGTTTCAAATTATTAACCCAAGAGAAAATTTCATGCCATTATACCAGGAGAAGTTATTCTTAATCAAAGCTTTCTACATGTTCTGTGATTCCGTCTGTATTAATTAAACTAGCTTTTCATCCAGGTGCAGACCCTGTGAAATATTTTGCATTTCTTCCAAGGCGGCGCCTTTTAATAGACAAAAATTACAGCAAAATTGTCAGTTTGGGGTTTGGATGTTGAGCAGCTTCCCAGAACCATCCACCTTACAGAGCTACACGGCCTACACCTACACTACTGCGCATGTGATAGAAAGGAAATAAAAAATAAGGAATCCGCTTGTCCTCGGCTTCTAGCTAGCCTTCAAATAAAAGAGCAAATTTTAACTGAACCAGACTATTAGAGAGAAAGAGGAAGAGTCAAGAGAGAGATGGGAGTAATTAAAGTGTACGGCGTGGCGCGATACATGAGTGTGGCCCGGGTGATAGCATGTTTGGAGGAGGTCGGCGCCGATTATGAAGTGGTGCCCGTCGATTTCGCCATCGGCGAGAACAAAGCCCCTGCTCACCTTACCAGAAATGTACCTCTCACTTTTTCTCTATTTCATTTCAACTTTCAAGGCAGATCCTACGTACGGATGCCTTTCTTTGAAACCATTTTTCATATTTCCGGTCATTAATGTTAGTAACTAAAGAGAATTTTGCATTTGTAGATGGAGACTTCAACTATATGATTAATAATATATTTAATACCCTAATTTTTGACACTGAGATTCAATTTGTTGCTATCTAGCTGTCTAAGGTACCAATTTGATTATTTGAAGAGAGAAAAAAAATCTAGGATCTGGGTACTTATTGTTAATACATAGTTACAGAGTACAGACTTTTTTTTTTTTTTTTGAGGTGGTAGTTGAAAGTCCTACCAAATTTTCATTAATCAAATAAAAAGGAGTACAGAGAATTTACAGGAGAAACAGAAATTACAAAGAAAAGTAAGCCTAGTACTAGAACCAAAGTACAATTACAAGTATGATCACAGGCATGAAGCGTGGTGGCCTTGTTCAAATCAGTTTGCCCCAAAGCTCCACGTTGGTATCTTGGTCATTAAGGGCCTATCCATAGGCAGTGATTTATTTTGGAAAATTCATCGATTCTGTTCCTTCCAGATATTCCAGCATGCTGCAGCAATGTGTTGCGCTCGTTGGATCCATACGCTTCACGCTAGTTTCATATAATCTGGTAGGTTCATGATGCAGTCTGGTGGTCTTGATCCAGCTGGAAGAATATCATTTCAAATGCGCTGTGCATAGATACACGTTAGAATTAAGTGGTTTGCATCGTCCAGAAGTGACGTTGAGCATAAGACGCACCGATCACCATGTGGCCAGTTCCTCTTTCGCAAGTTCTCATTCTTGAGTAGCTTGTTACATGCCAGGAATCAGAGGAAGAATCTGATCTTGCTTGGTATTTTTAGATTCCATGGGAATGATGGATGCGCTGGGACCATAAATATCCAAGAGCGCCTAAGCCCTGTCTCTGACAAAGAAGACTTGATCCCCTTCCTGTGGTGTCATTAGCTAGTAGTTCCGAGGTCTACCTTAAGTTGCCTAGGTCTCCTAAGCCTTCTACTACTACTATGAAAGTGGTAACCGGCCAAGCAGAAACATTTCTTTTGGAAGATTCTTCCTCATGACATGAGTCAGCTGAAACATTAGCCACTCTAAGTGTGAGTTGATTATAGTAAGAAATCCAAAGTAACGGTCAGAATGGTCCCTTTTTTCTAGTGGTAAGGACACCCTCTTTTCTGGGACTTCGATAACCTGACAGACCTTTTTAGGTAGAAAGCCTAGTGATAGAATGAGAGAGTGAGAGAGAAATGAATCTTTGATTATCTTTGAGTGAATTGATTACAATGACTAAGTCTCTATTTATAGACTAATTGTCTAACTAACTAATCCTAAACACTAAGTATCTCCGACACTACACATCACACAATATCTCCTATACAATTCTACTCATCTCAATCTATACCTCTAACATCCCCCCTCAAACTCATCGTGCGGTACGCAAGATGAGTTTGCACATCTCAATTTATGAATTTGATCTCCAATTACATCACGGTCTCCTCAAGAAAAAAAGATGGGAGAAGAGCTTTTTGGCTCAAGAAAAAAAAATAAAAAATAAAAAAATATTGATTGCTTCATGCTCTTTTGAGTCATTTTGAAACATCAATTTGAGTATCTTTTATCATCTTGAACTAACATTTTGAGATTCTTTGATCTTCTTCGTTGAGGTTCTTGTGACCTCTTGAAATAATATGTTGAGACTCTTTGGTCTTCATCTTGGATGCTCTCTTGACATCTCCAAATAACATCGAGAGGTTGTTTGGTCCTCGTCTTCGGACAAATTTGAAGGTTCTTTTGACCTTTTTAATCACAAATCGAGACTCATTTGAGTTCTCTTCAAAAAGAAAAAAAAATGAAATAAAATGAAGGTTTGTCTCGGCTTGAAAGAAGAATATATAATGTCTAGTAATGGGCTTTTGAAACTCAACAGAGAGAGGAAAGATAGTGGGTTTGGGTAAAGAAAAGCAAGATCCGGGTTGTTAAGGCAAACCGATATCCAGTAAAGCAGTCCATAATTCTTTGATTTCTTGATTTTCATTCGAAATCACCTCCAATGGAAGTACAGAACAACTCACCACTCGCGATAATCGAGCGGAAGATCGACGATATCAAGATAGCCGAAGTGTTCCCGATTTGACATTTCTCTCGCGAACTACACCTTCGAGGTGCAAGCCATGAGCGTCGAGAAATTGCCACTCATCCTCCCGGTGGGCTTCACCATCGACCTAGGACCACGACCGGAGGCGCTCTTGAAGTACGCGAAATTGATCTCTTCGCACGACAAGCTCTCCAACCAGGTCAACAAAGTCGTGCAAGGTGTGATTGAAGGAGAGACACACGTTCTTGCGGAGCGACCCTATTCCCGCTCTTGATGCAACGCGCACTCGTTCCAGCTTTAGAGATCACCAGTGATGTGATTGCATCGAGTGAGATCGAAGATGTTCCATACCGAAGACATAGATTGAATAGAGGTCGAGCGAAGTGTGATTTGGTTCCGACAACCGACACTGGGTTCCGACAATCTAATCATTGTCGATCGACGGCGATCATCAAGATCTCGTGCGAGAGGAAAGGCGGTGTGCTCATGGAATTGAGGAGGGCCTTCTGACATGTCAGAGGTGAATTTTCTGAATAGCTAAAGCTTCACCATCGGCCAGACGCCTAATTCGTCTGCCACTCTTTTTGTACCACCTGATGCTTCTGGTACACTATTTTTACCAGCCGATGCTTCTGTTTCAGTTCTTGCCAGGGAAAGAATAAAGAGGGTAATATCTATGAGTAGAAGCAAAATTATGTGTAGAAAAGGAATCAAGAGTATTTATTCTGGTTAGTAATTGGAATTGGGTAAGACTAGACTAGAATAGTAGTTTATTTAGAGGAAATAGTTGGGAAAATGGCATAATTTCTGGAATAGGCGCAAGCCTAAATCCAGTGGTAACCTAGCTCTGATACCATGATAGAATGAGAGAGTGAGAGAGAAATGAATCTTTGATTATCTTTGAGTGAATTGATTACAATGACTAAGTCTCTATTTATAGACTAATTGTCTAACTAACTAATCCTAAACACTAAGTATCTCCCACACTACACATCACACAATATCTCCTATACAATTCTACTCATCTCAATCTATACCTCTAACACCTAGACAAGACAAAAGGGAGAATCACTCAATTTCTTTCCTGTTCAGGCCTCTCTCCTTTCCTTCCTACTGGTCGGGGATGTGCTTTTAACACCGGCTGCTCCTGACCTTGGGCTTACATCAGAAGCTAGCTTAAGCAGCAGGTCGACCTACTAACTGAACTTTCGAGGCAGTTTTGGAGGAATAAGTGTCATTCCCTGATAGCTTCCATCGCGGATGCTCATCGGCTGTGGGGATATTAAGGGGCGGATCCATTATATTCCGGGGGTAGCTGCCTCTGGATTTTAAAAAATAATATTTTTCGATAATGCTTTCGGTAATTTGCTCTCCCGTATTGTCTAATTAATTTTATTAAGAAAAAAATATTTAATATCGTGCATAATGAAATAATTATGCAAAAATATCAAAATATAAAGTTCCGTTCACGAAAACTTTCTTCATCAACTTGATTATCTATTACTTTTAGCTTTATTTTATTGTTATTTTTAATATATAAAATGTTATTATTTTAATATATTTTTTTATTAGATAAGAATATATATTAAATTATTAATTTTTTTATTTAGTACCCAATTAATTAATAGATTTGAACCCAATAAGCTACTATAATCCGATAATTGTCTCCTCCGACCAAAATTTTACATCCGCCCCTAGAGATATCAATGCATAAACGAAAAACAGGAATGAGCGGTTGAAGGTCGTGCACAAAAGTTGATGTAGTGGAACTAGTTTGCTGCAAATCATCCAGCGAGTCTATCTCAAAGTACCTTAGAATGCACACAGACCTAAGGGAGGGAGGAGATAAGTACCCATAGCCAGCGAAGCAATAGTGCCTCATTTTGTGCTTTAAGGTCTAGTATCCCAACCCCCCGCTACTTGCTTTGGTAAGCATATTTGTTTGGTCCCATCTAACTAGGCAATGACCTACTGAGAATGATGCCTCTCCCCGCCATAGGGATCGTGTGTTATTCGTACAATTTAATCAATTACGCCTTGCTGTAGTTTGAATACCAGAGTACAGACATTATATTGAATTAATTTTCTTTTGATGGGATCTTTTTGGCAGCCTTTTGGGTTGATTCCAGCTTTTCAGGATGGTGATCTCATGCTCTTTGGTAAGAAACCTTTATATGCTTCAATTCATGCTTGAATTATACCTTTTGCACTTTCTTTACGAACTCTCTTGTGCAAATGAGTAGGAACCAAACAGAAGTACTGTAATTGAACTCACTGATTAAAATAATATATTATTCTCCTCAAAAGATAATAAAGTTTTATTTGCTATAGCCATGTCTGGGTCATTTCAATTTGTAGAAAACTCCTTGAACTGCATATATTACAAATGTGCCTGTTTTTACTATGGATATGAATTAATTATTGCATAGAACTTTGGTTCTTATCTTAAAATGGGAGAAAAAAAGGTCATATATCACGATCTAGTTGACTAGTTCCACTGAAAGATCATTTTAATTAATTACATTTCAAAAAATAACGCTTTCTCATTTATCATCACTCATCAGAATCAAGAACAATTTCAAAGTATGTGCTCCGCAAGTACAAATCAGCTGATGGCGACGATCTTCTCAGAGAAAATAATCTCACAGAGTCTACAATGGTTGATCAATGGTTAGATGTCGAGGCTCACCATTACGATCCAATCGTCTTCCCCATCAGCTACAACTCCTTCGTGCTCCCGAAAATTGGAGGCACCGGTGACCAGAAAATAATCGACACGAACTTAGAGAAGCTAAAGAAGATACTTGAAGTTTATGAAGAGCGACTATCAAAGACCAAGTACCTGGCCGGAGATTTTGTCAGTCTGGCAGACCTCAGCCATTTCGCTGCAACTTATTACTTCATGGCCTCCCCTTATGCCAATTTGTTTGATAACTATCCACATGTGAAGGCATGGTGGGAGAATTTGATGTCAAGGCCATCTTTGAACAAAGCCGCCACTAAAATGTTTCCGGTAGCATGAGGATGTTTGTATGAATAAATAGTTTTGTGAGGATGTTTTATGAATAAATTGTTGTGTGAGGATGTTTTTATGAATAAATTGTTTGTGCGATTTCTTTTTGTTTGCTTTCGAAAAGATTACGTACTTGTTTAATTGCAAGTACTTTTGATATTTTATAATTTCTAGCACTAGTAGATGAATCAATGAATAAAGAAGATATCTTGTTAATTAGCGCAGTTACATTTGTATTTATATTTTTAATTATAATTTATTTGTAATTATATTTTTTATTTAAAAAAATTTGTTAACAAAATCCACCCACCACCCTACTTCTGAAATTTGACCGTTTAACGTAAAAACTAAGATTATTAATGTATTAAATTTTCTATTGGTAGCCTCCAAAATTCTAATGGCGGTTAAGATATAGGTCCATCCGATCTTACACGGCACAGAAGTACAGAACGAAATCACCCTCCCAATGGTGGATTCAATAATGAAAAAAAGGGGGTTGAAGGTCTCCCTTTATTTTATTATATATGTGTACATAATAGTTTTAGTAGTAAATTTGAATTCTTCTTAAGAAAAAAAAAAAGTTAAGTAATTCAAGAATAATCCAATTTCTTCCAAGGAAGCTCCATGGAGTTTCTTTCCTGTGGAAGCTCCAAGAAGAGCTGAAGCTCAGTCAATGCCTTAATTTGTGCTCTCCTCCGAGCAAACTAAGTCAACTTCACACATTTTCAAAATAACGAACGTTTATGGAACAACAAAAACAACAAACGTGGCAAGGGTGTTGATAAGCCTGGAAAAGGTCGGGGCAAAGTCCTATTAATTGACTGCTA